>CM060924.1:285257024-290541899 GCA_030737875.1 Allium sativum
GCAAGTATAATTACATATGTGTGTGTACATACACATATATATACAGGGGGCGGCTATTTGGACATAAAATGAGAGACACGATATTTAATTTCACATATTGGCGAAATTAGAACACGTATTTTGAAATATAATTGCAAAAATGAATCTCGTATTTGTATAGTATGATTGAACACTTCGGGTTGTATATTTGTAGGTTGTAAACACTATGTGAAATATAATCATTTTTTTAACGTCAACCTTACTGAACTTGCGTCTACATGCAAAATGAAATGCAATTTTATCAAGCTCACCCATCTGTTTTACCCCAATAAATTCATAGCCAGTTAACATGTCTGATAGCCCATTATAAGTTCTTTACGAGCATCTTGAAGCTCGTCGTTGCTCTTCCTCTCCTTGAAAACGAGAGCTTTATTAAGATATTCCAAGGCTTCCATTTCCTCTAATTTTTTTTTTTTTAAATTTACAAATGCTCTTATTTTTGGTATATTAATAGCATATGTAGTTATAGAGTGTTTTTTTTTTGCAGTAAATATATAGCATTTTACACAGAACTAAATAGACTGAAATATACCTGACTGTTTAAGCATCTCTCATCATTTTCTTCCATGCCTATCTACCTTGAAGAAAAAATGACACTGAACAGCTACATACCTGCACATATGATTAGACAATGATCAATCAGCAGGATGCGTCCCTGAAAAATGAACTCTCAATAAGAGTTCCTACTGGATTTTAGGATTCTGAACATGAGTATGAATATTTTTTATGCTGGAAGTATGTTACTTAGAAAACCCCAGAATCCTGAAGTTGTTTTGCTTCTGTAAATTCATCAAGGCAGTAGCTTATTTTTCCATCAAATGCATCATTAATTTCATCACCAGTTGGTTTCCAGGGGAACGTGGCTATTAATACATAATTCTCCTTTTTTCAAAGAAGGCTCATCTATTCTCCTGAAAAGTTCATACAGTTTGGGCTAGACATTCTGAGTGCGCCCATAATTGGGTATTGTGTGCCAGCATAGTAAAAATGTCTACAGAAATTACAATTATCGAACGATATACATCAGTCATCAGGCCCGGCCCGGACTGATTGGAGGCCCAAGGCCAAAAAATTTAGTTGCCGCCACAAAAGAGGCCCCAATTGTAATGAAAAAAACATAACAAACCACAACCAAGGCATTAAATAAAGACTGGAAGCTGGATTCCAGTTGCAACAATACAAGGCGTATAAGGCCTCCCCACCCAAAAATAAAATAAAAATAAAGGCAGAACAGAAAAAATAAAGGGAGGAGGCTGGTACTCGATACAGGGATGTGTACAAAGCAAGCTGGAAATCGTCCAATGAGCTAAGCATAGTTTCATATAACAGAAAATTATAGTTTGTTTATATTGAAAAAATATATTTTGAGGTCCTAAAAAACAAGAGGCCATAGGCCACCGCCTAGTGGGCCTAGGCCCAAGGCCAGGTATGTCAGTCATCCATGCCAATGTATATCAGACAAATGAAATTTTATATGATGGAGCAAAGGACTTAGCACAAAGTGAACCAGAGTCCTCAAAGTATGTTATATCTCCTGATCATAAAGACATTGGTGAGAAACAATCAGAAATTGGAAATCTAATGGAATATCCAATTCTTACTAAAAAAGCAACCCAAAAGATTGAAACTTTATGGAAAGATGCTGCTATTCAGGAAACTTATTCTCACGGAAATATATTACAAGTTCCTGGCTGTGCACAATAATTCATGGAGAATCTGATATGTTTGCGAAATCTGATAGAGGCTGGACAATTATGAGAAATCAGTATATGTTTTCATGCATGACTTAAGTAGATATCAGGTCAATGACAGATATATGAACTCATCCAAAGTTTTCAAGCTGGCTATTTTATTGAGTTCAAGCTGTGTTATAGAAATTCGACTCTGCCAAGCTATATGATAAAAGAACGGTATTTAGTTTTATATTTTGAGTTGTTTACGGTATATGTTGGTCATGTTACAGATTTAATAGATGAATCCATGTGCATTTAGGCGTTGAATTGTCTGAAGTATGTGTTTGTGGTTTGAATGTACTGTCATATGCTTGTATTAGCCCAACATATATGCTCGTATTCGCAAAAATAGCCCATACAGACGTGTGCCAACAAATATGCTCGTATTCGCAAAAATCAACTGATGTGTGCAATGTCACAGATGTGACAAGCAGAAACCCACTGATGTGTTCAAACCTTCCGAATACTGAACTCTCATACTGTATCACATGGGAGAAACAGTGAGGATCTGTTGGGTGAAACAGTAAGGATTTTTTTGGCATAAATGAAGGTTTCGTCCACATTTAGTAGTTCAATGAAATACATAAGACACACCCTCTTTGGTTTTTAAGATATTAGATGTCTGGCCAATTTATTCTAAAAGAAGGCAGGGGAAGACCACAAATGTTAAGTTCCTACAAACCGAAACTTTTTAGAAAATGCAAAAGTCTAACTAATGTTTAAAAACTTCCCTTATTTGACTTCTCCTGGATTTCAGGCTGTTATGTTGCTTTCATGTGATGACATTTATCTTAAATTACAGCATTTTTCTCACCACTACCCTTAACTCCGCAGTTACCGAGACAACGTTTGGTAATTTACAGGATTTTGTCGTAGGGAAGTAACTGAATGCTAGGATTATAAGATGACCTTATACTGACTCATGAAGATCGATCTTGCTATAGATTAGAGCCTTGAAGCATCTATGAAACTTGAAAACGTGTTTGCATAAATTTGACATGACAACTGCTAATGTTTTCATTAGACACAAACGTACAGAGAATAACTAATACCCAAAAAAAAAAAAAACTAATGAGTATGTGCTAAAAGCTTTTAAAAGAAAAAAATTTGGATGAGACTAAAGGTCATGATTAAGGACTTACACTAACCAGGTCTTCAGCTTGCATCAATGACCAGTTTACCAGACATCTATTAGATACTGCAAGCCCTACAAACATGGAACAACAGATGGATTAACATATATAAGCAGTTATAGTTATTGTTGCAACATATAGGAAACAAAAAACTTAACAGCAAACAATCACGTGGATCAACGTTCACCTGTAATTTTTACTCTTAGCTGATATTTATAAAACACTAAAGAAGAACCATAAGATGCATACAACTAATATTTAACCTTATATTCAATCTGTTGATGTAATATAGTGTTACCTAATGTGTGACTTATAGCGTGTGTTGAATTTTGTTAATTAAACATTGCCACGTACTAATTAATTTTAATACCATGAGTAACATAAATCGATAAATATTAGTCAGCACTTAGTCTCGTTTATATTCATATTTTGCATGTATTCATATCTAACTAATTTATTTTATTATGCTGTTACTTTTACCTGCTTCTTATAAAATACTAAACGAGAAGCATAAAAATAAATCCAGTAAAATATAAAGCCGCAGATCAGCAGTATTTAAAATTAACAATAATGATCTAATTTAGGAAGTTTATGCAATCGTGTACACGTGCAAGTTTTAAAGAAAATGAAATGTGAGCCATATTATTTTCAACGTAGCCTAAAAATCATAATCCAAATTGTCATGCATATCATATGATAAACATAACATAGAATTTATTTACTTATTTTTCAAAAAAACAACATGATTAACTAAACGTATAACAAATAAAAAAGTTATTCTGCATGTTACAACGGCCCAAGCTGAAAAAAGAAAGAAAAAAAGGAAAAAAACATAAATGTATGTACAGTCGAAAAAAGATAAATGTAAAAAGAGATGTTTTATGCATCGTTAGAAAAAAAACATGAAAGAACCTAAGAGTGAATTAGCTAAATCGATAAACTAAATGCCATTGGAAAAACAGTCAAGTTAGTGAGCAGATTAATTTCCATGTCTTATTAATTTAAATAAGCTTTTAAGCCCAAACAGAACCATTAGTTTGATGATTGTGATACTTGAAATGAGAAAATTGGATCCCAGGAAAAACAAACAGAATTCATGTCAGATTGAATACAAAATAATTGCAACTTTCTTCCTGAATCATTGTCCTAAGTCGGAACACTAAAATACCAATATTTGAATATGACGTTGAGAAGATAACTCAAAAAGAAGAAAGAAGCCGAGTGACGCTGAAGTTTGAAGTATAGCATGGTCCTTTTGAAATACAGATTTGGTTGGACGCCGAGAATAATGGTGCTACAAACTTGTAATTTTGTACAATCCCTAACAGGTTTGATAATCATCCACAGAATGACCACCGAGAGACTTGTGAAAACACAATTAACTACTGCATACCCAAACACATAAACGGTACACATTCGAAGTTACAAAATTTTACCTTTTCTAACTTTGAAAAGGCACTTGAGTTAAAGTCATAGGAAAATAAATGCACATAATGGTTGATGAAGTCAGTTTCATAAGTAAGGAATGAAATAAAGTGACATAATTGACAGTGAATAATTCAAAACGGAAGTGGATCCTTTTTATTTAGAAAACTAACTCAAATTGTAGTTTTATATTTTGATTCTCTAGCAAATGAGGTGATCCATTTCACTATTGGAAATATATTTTGAAATGTTGACTTGTTAAATAATTAATATTTGCATTGTAATCATGTATCTAAAATATTGAAAAGGTATGTCTATTGGTTGTTGTAAAGACATGTCTATTGGGTGAATGGTTATGTAAACCACTATAATTATGTGGTCATTTTGTAAGTTGAGAGCAAGAAATTAAAAGAAGTTCTTCATTTTAAATTAAGCACTCTTCCTCTAATTTCTACTGCTTTAACATTCACTTGGTTCGATTTATACGTGTTTAAAAGTTGTACTGCAGTTGCAAACTAGGTCAATGAAGAGATCCATTTCATTTGGCTCGACTTATAAGTGTTTAAAAGTTGTACAACTATTATACTAAATAATTGATTATTCATCTGCACACGGTAAAAGATTTTTTTCTTTTCCGCGCGAAACTAATCTGCAAAAATGAATAGGGCATCTCAATTAGGATTAAGGCGGTCTATTTTGGCGGGTTGTGGATGAATAATCGACGCTTGATTCGGCCACTCAATCATGTTCTGTATTCCAGTATAAAGTTCGCTTCTCTGTCGTGGGAGAGAGGCCATTGCTAACAGTTTCATCGTGGCATTAACAATACGGTTGTCGGTGGAGTGGTTTTCTTTCGGTAGATCTGTTTTGGTTTATTTTGATGCAGCATGGTTATGGAAAGCTCTAAATTAGGTAACATTTGCAAGCTATCGGGTTAATGTAGCTTTGGTGTTTTTTCTTCCTAATGTTGTTTGATTCGTCATGTCTTCAATCCCTTCTCAAAAATTGTGTACCATTAGTTTTATTATAATTATGATGATGACATTAAGAATACCTTTTACAATCAAATATTTAAAATTTCATATGGAGCTCGTGTGATTAACATGATTGATTATTCTGTTTTTTCCGTATGTGATGTGAGTCAATGGGCTTGCTGACAGTTCACTCAATTGATGATGATCAGTGACATGGAATATGAAGGATGCTACATGTTTTGATTTCACCTGTGCCTACCTAGTGATTATATCACATAATTGTTGGGGTCAGTTTGCCATTTATTTCATATACATACACTGGTGCATTGCTGCGTCTGCATGTGCTAGTACAAATTTTGGATGGAATGGCCTGTACCAACAAAAACAAAAACAAAGAAACAATGGCTTGATTCATTGGTGATAACTCCGATTTCGCAAGCGTCAGCAAAGCAAAGAGCAGGTCGAGCTGGACGTACTGGACCTGGCAAGTGGTATAGGCTGTGCACTGAAAGTGCTTACTGAAATGATATGTCACCTACCAGCATTCCTGAAATCCAGAGAATTAATCTCAGAACGACTACTTTGCAGATGAAGGCAATGGGCATAAATGATCTGTTATCGTTTGATTTTATGGATCCGCCTTCTCCACAAGCACTGATATCAGCTATGGAGCAGTTGTATAGTTTAGGAGCATTAGATGAAGAAGGTTTATTAACCAATTTAGGGAAAAATGGAAGAATTTCCGCTTGACCCTCCATTATCAAAAATGTTGTTAACAAGTGTGGATCTTGCTTGCAATGATGAAATGTTGACAATAATTGCCATGATACAAACTCGAAACATATTCTATAGACTAAGGGAGAAACAAGCTCAGGCAGATCAGAAAAGAGCCAAGTTTTTTCAGCCTGAAGGTGATCATCTCACATTACTTGCAGTTTATGAAGCTTGGAAAGCAAAGAATTTCTCTGGACCATGGTGTTTTGAGAACTCTGTGCAGTCACGTTCACTCAGGAGGGCGCAAGATGTGAGGAAACAGTTTCTTAATATCAAGGACAAGTATGTCTTCAACAACATATATTATATTCCTTTCATTTTTCACATCTCTTTTATCTGTACTTGGATTAACTAGCAATCCACTTGCTCATATTTCCATTATATTTTCATTGATACCAGTCAATAATTTTGCATATATTTATCATATCATGCTTGTAGTTAATTCTTCATCCTCATGAATTGATACCTTAAGTTATAAATGTACCAAAATTTCCCTATGAACCATGCTAAATTCACCATAACCTGCTAGCATGTGTATGTTACCTTATTCCTGTTATATATGTTTATCATATTATTTAGTTGATAACATTTTTTCACCTTGTAACTGGACTACATAATAAGTATCACATCTTCCTCCCTATAGTGGTTATATGTTGTCACAAACTTTTTTCAAAGGCCTTTGTTTGTTACCAAGCCTGTTGTTGTGTCATTTTTTTAAACAGTTTGATCATTAACAGTTAATATTGTGTATGTGATCATAGAATTTTCAGTTGACCTTACTTGGGATTAACAGAAAATACGTTCGACGTGCCTTTCAAAGTTTTCAGATACATACTTAATACTTCATCTATTGGTTCCTGAAATTATAGCATAGCCATTCACGATGCAATTTTATCTCATCATCTTCCAATATGCGTTAGATTATAACTTGGATTTGATTCAGTTGCACTTCCTTTTAAAGTGACAGATGAAGAAAGTTTGGAGGAAGAGAATATTTTATTGCTTTTTATTTTCACTTGCTTGATTGCTTACATTGCAAATACATATCCTTATTTATACATGCTTATCTTTACCCAAAGGATAATTCTAGATAAGATTTGGGTTTAATACATTACCAAATATAAATCAAATAAGCAAAACAGGAAATATATATTGCAATTAACATATGCAATATATAATTACATTTAATGCAATTTAATTTATTTCCATTTAATGCAATAAACTTGAGATTCCAATAAATTTCAGTTATAATGGAAAATATCGCCAGTAGACTTCAATGCGTGATCCTTCATTTTTCTGGGCATGTTGTACACTTGTGTAATTTGGATGTAATATAAATATAGTCAAATACCCACACAGCTTTTGCTTACCTAGTAGAGTTCTGTTAGCATATTCATCTGGAGACCATTTTTATGTGCATCATAGGATCAGTGCATTTCATTGTAATGTGTATAACTGATTGCGTGCATGGTATGATATCAGCTCAAATTTGCTAACCGCACTTCAGCACCTGCCCTTTTGCAGCTTTGCTTAACATCCATGTTAATTATGGATAAAATTTGTAAATTGCTAATTAAATGTGAAATCTGACTTTCTTTAAATTGCCAATTAAATTATGGATAAATATGAGAATTAACAACATTGATAAAAACGTGTGACTTTCTGTAAAAGTATTGTATTAAATTTGGCTTTGACAAATGTATTGCTTTGACTTAGACGATAATTAGTTTTGATAGTAACTGATATTTAGTTGTCTTCAATCGCGATTTCATCAGATTTTGAGTTCGGAAATTAAAACAATGTATTCATATTTCTATTGGGAATCTCAATGGAGCACTCCTTTAGTTTTGATAGTAGCTGCTGGCAAAAACATATCATTAGATGTTTCAGATTCAGCTGTCCTAGTCAGGCACCTAAGGAGACTTGGTTTAGAAGAAGCACGGATTTTAGATCCAGACTTGGTAATTCTTACTCATTTGGGAAATTATTTTTCCTATTTTCTTTTATGCATTTTTATACCTTTTTTTATATAACTGTACAGAATGTATTGTTTTATTTGTTTCACTTTTTTTATTGTTGAAGTTCTCTTACATACATATGCTTTCACTTTAACTGATTATTTCAGTTCTCTTTCATATGTTTTCTTTCACTTACTTTGATTACTGCACTTCCCTTCCATATGTTTTCTTTCACAATTCTCTTTCATATGTCTGCAATTCACAGTAATGATCCTATCCATCTGTTTTCACAGTACAAACTGACCCTTTACATTCCATGAGCTCTGTTATCACATATATAATTTAACCCATTATAATATATTAACTAATCTGACCTTAAACATGCCTTGAGCTATGTTTTCGCAGTATATATGTTCTACAAAACCACAAGGTTTTTGTTTGATTCTAAAAGATCTAATGCGAGTATACGTGCAGGTATAGTTTGTTCTTTATCCTTTTAAAACTCAAAGTCCTTTTTAGATGGATATGTAATTACATGTATAATTTAACCCATTCTAATATATTAATATAACCCATTTTGATGATCATTTTAATTTTAAGATACAAATAAAAATGTATTGACATGTGAGTTACATGCATTACTTTGTTCTACGAAAAAGATGATGTTTATGGAGACTGTGCTATGGAAATATGTGTTGAACCTTGTGTTGGCACTACTAGTATGGAACTGATATAAGAATAAAGTTTATATGGAACTGATACGAGAATAAAGTTTGGTTAGATTTACTATAGTAGCTGTGTTTGTTATATTTCACAGTTTTTATTTATCAATAAAGCCAATTTAACGAGTGATTCTATATGTACAGTGGATCTGTTGAACCTTGTTTTCTATCATTAGCTGCATATGCCAGCATTTTGTATTCAAAACTGTGAATGAAATTAAATTAAGCATTACATCTTACCTACTGAAATTCTTCTATTATTTCTTGGTTGAAATTATTGTATTGGAATCTTTGTTCAACAAATTATTATGAACAAAGATTACTACATGTAAAATCATGGTTGTTATTTGGTTATTTGTAAAATTTAATCCTTGATTTGGTATATTATTATATTGCTTATGGATCATAATATCACAAATTTTATGCTAGCATATTGCAAGGAAGACTATGTTTTAAAGCAGATCAAATTGTGCATAATGATTGTACACTCCGCACAATGATTGCAAAGAATAATGAAATATATTCTGGTGGGCAAATTAGATGATAATATGTGCAAAATGTTTAGGTCAGGCACTGTAATGGACTTCCAAACTTTGTTGATATTTTCGGCTAGCCAGGTATACTTAGGTAACCTTGTCTAGTTATGATTCAAATTAAAAATTATATATTACCTGAAATTTATCTATTGTATTTGTTATTTATAACTTCATGTCAGTTATGTTGTTCTAGAAAAACATTTAAGAAATTCTAGCGTTGATACACGGAAAACACCTACTCTAGATAATCCTTTCGTTGACAGAATTTTAGTCATTGCCCAAAGTGCTGATAATATTTCCTTCCATGCAGCGCCCACAATAGTAAATTTTTCGCCCAATGTGCTTTGAAATATCAGTTAGTTCAGACATTACTAGACTGAAGTCATTTGTTGAAAAGACTTGGTTTGCTGCAATAGTACTTCAGCATTTCAATGCATAAAAGCACAGCTGCAATAAGAAAAGCTGCAATAATACTTCAACATTTCAATGCAGGGTTATTCTGTCACCCTTGATGCAAAAAGAAAAGTAAGGAAATGGATAATTTCAAGATTAACTGGCATAAGGACTTTGAAGCAGGTGCACATGATTATTGTCCTATGTATTTCAAGATAAAATATTTTTTATCAATTGATATCTCTGCTTATAATTTTCTAATCAATTTTTCTTTAAAGTTAAGGTATATATTTTGCAGTAATAATATTTTTATCTCTTTTATTTTTCGAGAATGCACAATTTACTTGATACTTTATCCACAGGCGGGTCAGACTATGATGATTAAATCTTGCTGAGTTGCTGGTATCAGACACCTTAAGGGAGAGGTAAATATGGAAGTTAATTGTGCTTTTCTTTTACTTGAGTGTTTTAAATAGATCTTTTTGTGTTTCCTGTTAATTTGTTATTTGATTTTGTTTTTAAATGTTTTTCTGGCTAATGTGGTGTATTGATTTGGTGGAAATATGAAGCGACAAAAGAAAGTGATTGTATTAATTAACACCTTTCTAGTGAAATGCACCGAATCAAAGAATTCAGTGCAGTCTGCACTGAGTCCATTGAGCCGAAGATTACTGCCCATAAACATGATCATGGCACAAAAAAGAATGTGGATAAAAGCACATATTTTGGGTTAATTGTCAAGAGAATCTAGTATAGTTGATCTTTCACCAACAATGAGAAACATTTAATTCATGTTATCTTACTTTATTGATCAAACATTTGATCAAACATTTAGACAAAACGGTTTTACAACTTAGTAAGTCCAGATTCATAAATACGGCTATATTGCATAATGATTTTTTGCATTTGCTACAACATTTTTATCTTTGTAAGTTCAGATTGTGAAATCTGCTTTTGTCTAGAGAATATTTGATGCATTTTTCATAGGAAGCAATATTAAATCCGGTTTTCTTATGGACACTTAAAAAAGACGGCGAGAAGAGAAAATTTAGAAACATGTAATAATGAGGAACATGCCCGTGTTTAGCATAGGGCCTTCTTGGCTTAAGAAAATTTATTAGTCTGGCCACTGGATACAAAAGTAAAGTACCTTCTTGTCAACATTTTCTTTTGACAGAACTGTGTGATACTGGTATGCAATAGAGGTAAAATTATATCTGAATTGCCATTTTCCTTGGGTTTGCAAAAAAAAAAAACATGTGCTTTCATTTGCTAAAGTCAACCTCAAGAATTTCCAGAATAATTATTATTATATGGAGAGTACACTTACCAAATATTTTCATTGTATTTTAATCTAGATTTTTGTGTATATGCAATTAATTTATCGAATTTTATGCATAAAAGAAACTTCGTATAAACTAACAATTTTCAACATACAAAAAACTTCTTATATTTGCTGAAATCTTGAACTTTGTTTCACATTTCGATATCTTCTTCTCCAATTTTCTACCCATTAGCTAATTTCCTATTAATTGTCGCTCCAACATTTAAAGCATTAAATAATTAAGTGAACCATATAGGCCTTAAGGAAACTAAATTATATACTATGAAATGCTTTCTTTTGTTAGGTGAGCTGTATGGATTAACGTTATGCTCAATTTTCTTTAATCTTTAACCCATTCCAGGCAAATAAAAGATTAGGCTTTGTCCAATTTGCTAACAGGTCTTGTGCTGAAGAGGCATTGTTGATGCTAAGTGGGACCTAGGCCGGATTGCAGAACATCAGCTTTCATGAGGTCGCAACAGTTCTAATAAACAACCACCGCATCAGGACCCAAACCTGTACGGTAGTAACTACTATGATTAAGGGCAGCCAAGGTATAATGCACAGGGCTGGATATTTTTCCATTTTTCCGCTACAGCATCGACCTGGTAAGTGCTATTACAACCAGGTAGATTTAATTAGTTGCCAATTAGCTCCTTTTATGCTTGTAGTCATGACTGATTTGCTTAGTGAATTAAAGGATTCCTGTAGTTTGTTTTGTTTTTCAACCATAATATGTTTATTCTCCCTGTTATCTTGGTTTTGCATCTCTTGTAGCTTTAATTTATGTAGTTTCATACAACGTGTCCACTGTAAATGCATTTATTGCATCTTTTATCTGTAAGTAGTACAGAAATCTGGACCATTTTCTTTATTGTCTATGAGATTATACAATTATGGCCAAATATTCATAAAATTTACTGGAACATACCTTGAAATTGTTTGAAATTACTTGCTTTCTAGGTCCCATGATGTTTTGGAATTTACAGTGAAAAGAAAGCAGAAAAACCAATACAAGAATCAAATTCTGCGTGGCAAACTTGCACTTGTCGATCCAACGGGAAGGTGATACTCTAGAACTAGTGCATGGTTCCATTCTTATTTATTAAGAACATAGACTAAAGTTAAACACAATTTCAATGTAGCGAGAGAGCTTCTGAAGCAAATAACGGAGGGAAACTTAGAGACGGAGCAAATTTAAATCGTTCATCTCTTGCTCTGGCAAATTGCATAAATGCTTGGGAAAGCATCAAAAGAAAGGGCTTGCATATGTTTCTTACCACAATAGATAGCCTGATCACTGAAATTGAAAGTAAAATTAATCCAACATAGTTGTTGCCAAAAGCTATTGTTCAAGATGAATATTATTACTAGTTTTCCATTTTGTTATTGGACATTGTAACGTTCATTTGTAAATTTGGTTCTCTTTCTATATTTTCAATGTATATTGTAGTATGTCAGTATATTATGTTAATTGTTACTTCTGTAACATTTATTGGACTTATATTTTCAGTGTACTATTGTTCTTGCTTGTAAATTTCTTGAGTGTTTTCTATTCCTGCTTTTTGGTCTTGTTTAGATTGCTTATGGGCTGGTTAGTGTGGTTCTTCTATGATGGGTTTCCTGTGATGGTTTTTGCCATCTTGCTAGATATTGGTTTATCCTCCAGTACTTTTTTCGGATGTCTCTGTGTGTTTTTGGGTGTTATGGTGACGGTCTCTCCCAGGATTTGGTTATATTTTTCTGTATGCTGCCTCGGTGTTTGGGTAGTGTTGGTAGCTGTGTCTTTCTTTTGTTAGTGCATGTTGGCTTAGAAGTCATCTTCTGTTGAAGCACTTTTTTTTTGGAGCGTATGATTTAACTATATGGTTATTGGTTTTTTGTTAGGAGGTTGTTGTCTACTGTGTACACCCACTGTGTATCTGGGTATACATGCACGATGTTTTTTGTTGCTATATTGGTTTGTTGTCTTGCAGTGTTTTTGGTTTTAGCTGGTTTGTATAAGTTGTGTATGGTATTCATTGTATTTCGTAACCAGCTCACCCCTCTCTTTGTAATTTTCTTTCTATTATATAAATACCCTTTTGTTTTTTTTTTTCAAAAAAAAAAAAAAAAAAAAAAAGTTGTACAGCAATATAGATGCGCTTGTTTTGTAAATCACTAGTCAAGTTTGTCCCACTTCTTGTGATACCATATTTCGTAAATCCTATGCATATGCTGTAAGCCTGTAAGCAATGCAATTCATTGTATTATGTTCATGGTTCTCAGATTACTTTGTATGGACCTACTGCAAACTCTATGCTTTTGATTGCTTCAATCGGAAAAAAATGGAATTCCATATTCCGTTCCGCTTTTTTCGACTTTCGACAATAGGAATTCTGCTCAAAATACGATTAAGAGAATTATAAAGGAAAAAAACACGATTATTGTATAAACGATGCATATCTTATAGACTTTATGATTTGGACGAATGATGATAAAAGATCGTTTAAACATGGAATTGCATAACGAACTATTCAAACTAGTAATTGATCAATTAACAAAATATTTTACAGTACCAATTAATTTTATGAAATACCATATACTTTTACAGTATCAACCAAACATCATTAAAGGCTACTAAAACATTTTTGTCTAGTACAAGATTACATCATCAAATTGAAGTTGTTAAAAAATTAATTTCCTATAATAGTCATGGTTTGATGTCTTTATTACGATTTTGAACAATAACATGCAAAAGTCATACAACGTACTTATGTAATGTTACTAATATATTGTTAAAATATGAATATTAACAATATAAATCAAAAGTTGTTAAATGTAATGTTAATAACAACGTGAAATAGATATTGTCTTAAAAAGAATTGAGATAACATTATTCAAATGTTGTAAATTGAAAAATAAATAGAATATACAACTGTTTTTTGTTGTTATAAAACACGAGTTTAAAACGTTTAGTAACTATTGTTGAATACTTCGAATTTACAATGTTTAAAAACTGTAGTCTTAGTTGCGTATTTCAACAACATTACGTATGTGTTATGAAAATGCAAATATAATACAATGTTGAAAAGTCGTTGTTAAAAATTGTTTTTTACAACATTTTAAGTGAACATTGTAAATATTTATTATTTTACAACATTTGTGCAAAAAATGTTGTTTGGAAAAATCTATTACAACATTTTTTTAAACATATGTCATGAAAAATCTAACACTTCTACAACATTTCAGTAAACTGTCGCAGAATCAGCGTTGTAAAATGGTAATTTTGTTGTAGTGTTGGATTTCAAGTGCTAACTCTCTCTTTATTACAAAATATTTACATTATTATTATTTACAAATACCCAGGTATACCACCCCTACACTGCACTATGACTTACGTGAGGGTCAGTAATCCTAAGGTGTCCAACTCATAAAATGAGACCAAGATATACCGACGTTGACTTTGTCAACAAGGTGTCGGAAAGAGCTTGGCGGATTTGCACACCAACGCCAGATGTACCAGCAATGTTGGATACCCTTGGATTATTATATCTATATACACCAACTCATGAAATGAGACCAAGATATACCGACGCTGACTTTGTCAACAAGGTGTCGGAAAGAGCTTGGCAGGTTTGCACACCAACGCCAGATGTACCAGCAATGTTGGATACCCTTGGATTATTATATCTATATACATTCCTTTTTTTTTAATTTAAGAGAGAGTTTAGCGAGAATATCTTAGCACAACTTCAGTTAAACGATCTAAAATGTTAACGTAAGTAATCTAAATCAACCATTCATTTAATCGGATTACAATTTAGAAAACACTTCATACTCATCACCTATGAATTTCCCTATATACCGGTTACACTAAATTTGCCCATAATTCAAACTTTTCTTTCGTTATCCGTCAAGAGAAGTAAAATTCCAAATATTCTAATCGTACGACCAAAACCTTATATCTACATCATCGTGCCCATTTAAAAGTAAATTAAAATGCAATTTTTTTAAAATTTTGTTTTGGGATGAAAAAAGAAAGTTGAAATCTATGCAAAAACAAATAAATATGAAACTCCCCGACACTTGATTTTGACTGTGTCCCCACAGTCAACCCAAGTGGCAAGAGAAAAGAATTTTTCTTTTTTTGAAAATATATTTACAAGAGAGATTTTTTTTTCAAAGTATATCAAAAAATATATTGACAAGAAGTAAATGAAACGGTCTTCTAAAGACCGATTCATTTGTCTCTTCAAGTATGAGAGACACAGCTTAAGCTCGAAAAACAAAATCGTAAAAGCTTTTGAAGTTAGACGTAGATTTGGAAAAACAAATGTTGTTTTGTTAAAAATCGAACGAGTTACTTTATTTTCGATGATTTTTGGGGTAATTGAATTAATGGTTGAAATTCATCTTTAATTTCACCAATTTGAATTTCAAATTTATCATTGAAAATTTGTTCAAAAATATCGATTTCAAAATCCAAATGGTGATTCAAATCTACTCTTTCACAATTCAACTCTTCTTCGAAAAGTCCAAAAAATTCGTTTTCATTAAATTCATCTTCCTTTGAATTATTAACAACTTCGTTACTTATATCATTTTCAAAATCCAAAGTTGTTATTTTCAAGTTTTCAGAAAAAGGAAGATCGAATTTTAAATTTTGTTCCACCTTCTCATAAGAATTGAAATCCAACTCAATTGCCGTGTTATTAACAACTTCGTTAAGATTGTCATTTTCCATTTCGAAAGTTGTTATTTCAAAATCATCAATTGTAGGCAAAGGCAGATTATCGTTCAAATCGCCACACGTTGAAACTTGATTTTGTTGGTCACGTTGTTTCAAGTATGTTTCAAATACCAAATCCGTGTGATTATCAAAAATTTCGTTCATTTGCTCGACAAAATCAAACTTATAATTATTAACATGAGTAGTTTGAAATTGTTGAGAACAAAAATCGTTAATCGCACCATCATTGAAATTATTCTCATTGCCAAAATCATTTGAAAATTCATTCACATTTCCATTTTGAATTTGAAATTCGTTTTGGAGCTCGAAATTGAATTGGCAAGGGTTATAATCAAGATCATTTGAATTTAAATTTGGAAATGAGTTCGAAATTGATTTATTTAATCTTTGACTTTCTTCAACTAGAGATTGAATTTCTTCAAGTTGAGATTGAATACTTATTTCAAAACTTGAGGGTTGATCATCATTTTGAAAATTTGGTGGGGTAATATCAGGATTATTTTGAAAATTTTGAAAAGTTGGTGGTGTAAAATCCAAATTGTTCGTACAATAGTTGTTATTAAAATATCCATATGAATTTGGTGTAAAATTATATGGATTATATTAATTTTCGCAACTATCGTAATATCCGTGAAAATAAGGAAACTGAGACATTTTCAAGAAAGTTTTTTTTTTGATTTTTTTTTAAGAGAAAAAGAAATATTCACAAAAGAATTTTTGAATTTTGAATTTTTTTTATATATGCATGAATCTAATGCAACTAACTAAATGAATGCAAATATTAACTACAAAATTTTCTGTCCTTAGTGGCTCCTAACCCAAAACTATATAATGACACATTTGATTAAATTAAACAAAAAATTTCTTAGCCAGTTAATGGACAGGAGTTATCGGTGCCCCAGGAATCACCCTAGAAATGCAACCAAAGGTTTAAGTACCTTCAGAGGAACAACCGAAATAATATTTACGAATCATCATAATATTTATTAGCTGTTATTTCTCTACCGTTGTTTAGACACCAAGAAATAATTCGTTTAAAATAAATCAACAATCAAAATATAATTAAGCCCTAAATAAGCCCGCGACTCCCTTAAGTCCAACGTCTAACCGTTATTATTAGTCAAATTCTACGATGATATGCAATTTTCTGGGCTAAGGAAGGGTAATGAACTCCCCACCTTATGTGAACTGGGGTGTGCCCTTAAGAAAATAAAATGAGATGAATGCAAAACAGAAATTAAACGTGTATTAACAATGCAACTACGAATGATTTTAATTTTGTTTTTGGATGTTTTAATGCAAATGCAAGCAAACAACAATGAAAATAAAATAAAGGGGTTAAAACACGATACCTGAGTGTGAATTTATTAGCAAATTTTTTTTTTAGCGGCGTTTTTTAGCAAGCAAGCGAATTAGCAAAAGCAAAGCGGTGCAAAGTAATCCAACCAAGCAAAGCAAGCACTTCCTTATTTTATCTGCTATGACTACCTGAAAAGGAAGACCATATATAAACAAATGGGAAGGAAGTTTTTTTCTTTCTTTTTTTTTTAGAGAAAATCAAAATGAAAACAAAAATGAGTGAAAAAGGAAATTAAAATGCGAACTTACAATCAAGAAAAAGAAACCAATACCTTTTTTTCTCTTTTTTTTAGAAGAAATAGAAAAAGGAATAATCACACCAAAATTTAAAAGAAACTAAAGGAAACAAAGCTACCAATCCAAAGTCCGAATGAAACCAAAACAAATAAAAGGTCGATAAATCTTTTTTTTTAATTTAGAAAAGAGGATAACGAACAAAAAGAATTCACAAAAATGAAAACAAGAATTGAACCAGATGTTTCAATACAACTCGTATAAAAATGATCATGGGCCAAACAAAACTCTCTTCGTCAATTTTAAAGCTGTCACGTTGGCCTACAAGCTAACCCAATACCGGCCTAACTAACCGATAGCCAATTTCCTTTTCTTTTACTACTCAGACCGCCTCTCTCAGGAAATTCACAGGAAATAAAATAAATTAAAGACTCGAAATCCGAAATTCAATTCGTAGTTCACAAAATTGGTCAAGGTCGAAATCGATTGTGATAATAGGTGACTGGAGCAAGGTTTTTGGGGTTTGGTTGTTGTATTGGTGCGATTGGGAGTTCGGATTCGGGTTTTCAATTTCGAATTGGGGTGTGGTTTGATTTGCGATTGAACGGAAAGGGGGGAAAGGTGGGGAACCGGTGAATTTGGAGGTTGCGTCAGTGATTTTGAGGAAGGCGGTTGCGATTTTGGGGTGATGAAGTGATGTTTGATTGGATTGGAAGTGGCGGTTTTTGGAGTTTTGTGGGGGAGGGGGGGGGGGGGGGCGAGGGACGATTTGGTCAGGTGATGGAGGGGGAACATCGCAAGTTTGAACGTGAAAAAAGGAGTAGTTCTGGGCTGTTCTGGTGAGATGTTGGGCGGAAGTTGACAGTGAGTGCTGGTAGCTTGAATTTAGTGAGGCTCAGGGGAGTGAGTGATGGTCAGTTGAGTTGGAGAATGTGGTTTCTGAATGGTGGAGTGTTTGGACGTTGAAGGAGATGAGAGGGAGGATGGCAGTGTTGTAAATGAATTTGAAGTAGTGGATTTGTGGGATGGTTTTGCAGAGGAGATTGAGGATTATGGCTTTGTGATTTGGGTGAATGAAACTGAAGTAGTGGATGGTAATATTGGAAGAAGGTGGTTTGGTGAATGCAGGTATGGATAGTTGAACTGGAGTGACCAGAAGGGTATGTTTGAGTTGGTTGTGGTGGTTTAAGGTAGGAGTTGTGATGGTTGGTTATGGCAAAGGTGGTTGACAGTTGAGTGGTTTTAAGTGATTATTGAATGGTTGTCGGGGTGGACTTGTGAGTGGTTATGATGTGAAGAGTTGTTTGTCGGAGTATGATGCTTGGTTGTGCACTGTGTGGCAGTGGTTAATGTGGATGGACTGTGAGGTAGGAGTTTGTAGGTTCAAGACTTTGTTTGTAGATGACCTGAGGGGATGAAAGATATTGCTTGTGCGGTGACGGGTGAGGTGCACGTAGCTATTGTCAGACCAGCTTGGGTGTAGTGTGGGATGTATGAAATGAGTCTGCGGATTGTTGATTGAAGTGTTGGATGTATTGGTTGTAGATGAGCTGTATTTTCTGGTGAAGAAAAGAACTGTTTTGTGGTGAAGGTTGTGTACTGGTGTTTTGGTATAGCAGAAGAGGGTTTGCAAGTATGAGGACTGTGGGTGATGAATGAAGTGAATGGGGTGCAGGTCTTGTTTGAGAGATTGAATGCGAGGAGGAGATGAGTGTAAAAACAAAGATGTGTAAAGTAAAAGCAAACTGTTAAATAGTATATGTATTAGTGCATAAGAATGAATTATAGTTCTGTTTACCTGAATGCTCTTTCACAATGCACTGCTACAACACAACACAGAAATGACAAAGGCAGCGACAACAATCAGTTTTTTTTTTTTTGGTTATCAAGAAGAAGAAGAAGATAACACAAAATGAAAACAAACACAAACTGAAAAACAAGATGACTATTGAGTAAACACAAACTGAAAAACAGTAATGGTCCTAAAAATTGAAAATTTGGAAGCAACACAAGTCCTGAAAATTGAAACTGAACAGCTGAACACAATGCAAAACACACACAAATAAACAAGAAAAGAAACAAACACAAAAACAAGTCTTTTGTTTTTGGTAAAATTAACACAAAAGAAAATTAATCCGAAGAATAAAACTAAAATTAAATTCCCTTCCCAGCAACGGCGCCAAAAACTTGTTCGCAAAACGATATTTCTATTGAATTAGAAAATCGTCACGAATATTGAAATAACCGCAAGTGCACGACGTACTATTGTAATACGTGGTGAGTACGAGTCGATCCACGGAGAAAGAAATGATTTTAATTATATTCAATCAAATTACACCAAAGTCGAGTGAAGATTTTAACTACAACTACAACTAGACTAAACTAATAAACTAAGATAGTTAAGAATATGAGAGTTAAATAACAACTTAGGAATAACTCCACTCTCAAGATCACATGAATCAACATAAAATGAAACCATGATCTATCTTCTTTTGGTCATTTGTGAATTTAGTTGATATGATTATTATAAGCATAGCTTATTCATGCTATTAATTAGCACAAAATAAACTATCAAACTATACCATACCCACTAAATCACCATATTAGTTCAAATGAAAAATGAACAAGTTGACATTGAAATATACTTTAAGCATGGTCTATGAACTATTAATTAGAACTATAGACCATCAAATTTTTATTCCAACCTCCACTTAATCACCATCATCATATGTAGATGAAGAGGTAATTAATGAACATATGACTAAGCATAACCTATTTGATGTCAACAATATAGGCTATCAAATTCAATAATGAACACAAAACCAATAACATCAACATGACATGAAGTACAAAAAGAGAGCATGAATAAACAAATTATGTTGCATCTACATAATCAAGAGAGCTTCATTACCCCTAAGTTGAAAGGGATTAGCCTCTAATGTATGTAATCATGACAACAAATGTAGATTTAAACATAAACAAGAACAAAGAGGAAAATGAAAGCAAAGTAACAAAAACTAACTACACTACTTGCATGAAATAAAGAGATTTACTACAGCAAGAAGTAAAAGCATGTAAATAAAAGAGAACTAGATTACTAACATTGCAAAAAAGAAAATGAAATTACATGAAAAATGGCTAAGTAGCCATGAAAATAAAAGAGAGCTTTTGATCCTCTCACTAAACTAAAGAAGGGGATTAAAGAGAGGATGATAAAAAAAAAAAAGAGGATGGATAAATGAACATAAAGGGGGTATACATACAAGATCACAAACTCTAAAACCCTAATCACTCATAATGGGAAATCCCCAAAATGGCCCTTCATGAAGCTTCTAATCCTCTCTTAGCCACTAATGAGTCATGTAGGATGCATGAGGCCTTTTGTCTCATTCAATTAGTCTTTAAAAAGAAGCTTAAGAGAAAGAGGTTAATTTGAGATGTGGGGTCCTCTATGATCATGTATGAGAATTATTTCCTCTTCATTCCTTTGTATGCATGCATTTGTGCTCCAAATCTTCATGTGTATGCATTATTTGTGCTCCAAAATTCCTATTAGAGACAATAACAAAGAACAAGTAAGTGCAATCACAAAATAAAACATGCATAAGTGATCAATTTTTCCCAAAATGAGTGATGATTTTGAAAATATTTAAAATATGGTTGGATCGTATAAAACACCCAAAAATGTTCATTTATTTATTTAACAAGAGTAAATATGTGAATATAAATGTGCATTTTTACGTGCACATCATCTGTCCTTTGCCATATTTTTATTAATGTCACCACATTTTAGGTCTTAAGATGTTCACCCTGAGTTTCCTCATGAACCTAATCGATCCATTTTCCAGTTATTTGTACCACAGCATAGCTAAGTAGATAAAAAATAATGGGAAAATTTTAGCCATTAGCGTCATATGCTCTTAGTTATTCTGTATGCTTGATGTATCTCATTTCCATATATCGATAACCATTGATTTATATCTGCATCCTTCCCCTCGGCTTTGCAAAGAACTTCAAGGGTGTTCTCTTCATGCTACGTGTTCGAATTTTCCTGTCCAAGACCTACCATAAATCATGCACCATTCCTTCCTTGAGGATTCATAGTTGGGCCTCAATCACCATGGGAACGTTATCGACCTGAGGGTAGGGATTGGTGTCAACTTATATCCGATGTGCGGGGTTTAGCTTGGATGTTCTATTCTGGCGCCCCTAACATAAGCTCAAATTTGTTTCACCATAACAACAATCATTTACAAATTGTTATAAAATAATTAAATTAATTAATACTTATGTATATAATTTGTTTGACTTGTGTTGGTCGATATTAATATTCCACATATAACACACACACACATATATATGTGTGTGTGTGGAAACCAAAAGATGGCCACAACACCAAAGGTACTCTTAGAGCACTTCATCAAACGATATGATTTGAGATTACGGAGCCACAAATACAAATAAAGAGCAAAAAGTAAAGAACAAGGAATTTTTAGAATGGTTCGGTCAATTTAGACCTACGTCCACTATGGAAACACTATTCATTATCTCTTCTGGATTTACAACATACATGAATTCTCTCATATCTCTTTTTAACAATAATATTCTACTTTTTATCTGTTTTTAGCCATTGATTTCACTTGAATTCATGGAGAAAACGGTGAGATATCTTGATTTGTGATGATAGTTGTGTTGATCTTCAATCACTTGATCAATTAAACAATCTTCGTTAGTTCCATGGTGAATTTGCATTGGATCTCAGCTTTATAAAGAATTAATGGAGATTCGGGATCACTTGAGTTGAGTTTGAGAGATTTTTAATGGAGATCAGAGAAGATTTGGTCACTTTGTTGTTGGAGGAAGATAGATTGAGTTGGAGAAGTCATTAATGGAGCTTGGAGTGCTTGAGAGTGGTGGAGAAATGGTTTGGACATCCCTTTGAGGTAGAAAAATCCATCCCTTGAATGGTGGAGAAGTGAGTTATTTATAGGTGAAGTTTCGGGGTAGTGAAAAAGTTGAAATTACGGGGTGTGCAGAGTACCCATCGACCATATCGTTCCATGGTTACCACCGATCGGCTGTGAATGAGAAAGTGTCGACCGCCTCTTATTCTTTTATCAAAATGACTGATCAACTACTTTATATCTTTCCCACCGCTCAATTTATTCTTGTTCTGCCACGTACACTCTATTCATTTATGTCATGTGAACTTATATATGGGATTAATATTTACATATTCTTTTATGTGCACATAAATAATCATTGTGTTATATGCAAATATAGATAATGAATTGATGTCGCATATCCTTAAATGTTACTGTCGTTGACATCAGATGTATATGTTTGTTTATATGTGTAACATAAAATAGTATACATGTTTATATCCTCTTAACTTAGATAATAAATTAAAAAAATCATTTCTTTTGATTTTTGAAATTAATATATTAACAATTTTAAAATATTTTACTTTAAAACACACATACTTGGCATGCACATGAAATTTTATCTATTTTCGCACATTACATGTCTTTAAACTAAAAAAATTGTTTATATCCTGTATATTATATAACTAAGAGTAGCTTGTGCTAGTCAAACGAATAGTTGTTAAGCTTGCAAATGTTTTTTATCGATTGAAGATCTTACTATGTTTTTCAGTTGTTAGACATTCCATTCCAACAGGCTATCACGACTATGGTGTACTATATAATGATTTTACAATAGTTTATGTGTACGCACAATCGATAAGCAATAAGATATGATTTTTTGTGTAGTTTTACATTGAAATAATGTTAAATACAAATTCATGATGTACCTTGAAAAAAACATATTTTTAAAAAGAGGCATCATTATATTTGATGATAACCCACATGAAGTTTGCTCAAACAACTTAAATGTTTAATCTATGCTATCATGCTTGCAAAGGTAAATTGAAAACTAAAGGAGAATTAACCTGCCTGCTGCCTATAAAGAAAAAGGGAAAAGAGTACAATCCGTTGACGTTGCTTTGATTTCCATGGTGAGAAAGTATAAATGTCATGAAGGTATGAAGTCAGAAATTAAGTAGAAATACTATATATTGACAAACTTATTTATCATTATACATGTACACATATGTAGGCATATTCGTATATGTGTATGTATGTGTGCGTATGTGTATGTTCGTATATACATACATACATACACACACACACACACATATATATATATATATACACACACATACATATATATATATATATATATTTGTATATACACACACATACATACACATGTATGTATACAAAGAAATTAAGCGATAACGGTTTCAACAATATGTCATATATCAATGTTGTTGGATACCTTTATCACTTTCACTTTCATCCATCTCTGGACACTTCATTTTACTTTCCAGCTATAAAATTCAGACATAAAAAATAAACAATACTAAAATTAATATATTGTTAACGATATTTTTCGTCAACACGGAAGATAGATCTAAGGAAATGGACCTAATGGGAAATGTGATTATTTAGTTCCAACAAGCTTGAGTTAGTTCACCATCTCCTATATATTAAGGTCTCAAGTCCGAAGATTAGTTGCTCTTTCCTCAAGGGGTGAACATCACGCCTACGAGACTTAACAACCAACTGCTACCTTGGGATAAGGGTTCCCTAAGCACAGCGCAAGATAGAAAGCTAAACGGTTGGTAAAAGGGGGTTTTCCAATAATCTTGAGGAAGGGTTTAAGCTTGTTTAGGAAACCCTTATCTTGTAGAAAGCATAAGGTAGTATGTAAAGGAAGTAGTTAAACAACTCATAGAAATTAAGCTAAGTGTTGATCCACTCTTTATTGCTCATTGATTTGGAATACATAAGTGTTTACAAAGAGAATCCCCAAACTGATTTAGAAATTAGGATTTACCCTAGAAGAAAAGATTGAGAATTGAGAATTCAACCCCGAAATTGTGACCCCTAGGGTCTTATTTATAGACAAATCGGGACCCCTTTTGACATTGAGTCAGCAAAGGCCTCTTTCGGGTGCAGTAGCTGTGTCTCAGCTGCTTTTCACCTTTCGGTTCCAGTTGCCTGGGTCTAGGCCGTTGTTGAGAGATATTACATAGCCTTTAGTGTGTCAGTCTTACCATTCAGAAAGACGGTTCCGGTTTTTGGAGCTTCTCTTTAAGTTGTTTCTACCTTCCGTATCGATACTACGCCTGTTTGTATTGATAGCATCGGGAATAGCCTCCGTCTTTCGGAGATAAGAATTTAGCCTTGCCTATAAGTCTTCACGATGTTTACCATCGTGCCTTGATTGCTTACGTTCCTAGAGCCGTCACCCCTTTCGGTATCGACACTAAGCATGTTTAGTGTGGATATCTCTTCTTCTCAAAGACATTGGTCGGCTCTCGGAGAGTCCCTGGGGTGGATTTTTGGCCTTTCGGAAGGGTGTTCTTTTGGTGTACTTCCTGTTGAAGTTGCTTCTAAGTAGCCGGCAAGCTTTGAGTTCGATAGCTGGCCTTCGGGAACTTGTGTCTCGGCGTTTTTTGTCTTCACTATTTTTAACTCTTTTTGTATCGACATTAAGTAAATCAATGTCGACAGCCCTTTCGTCTCCCTTTGCATTGTTTTGTTCCTTGTCATATCTTTGGTCTCGGATCATCGGTTGTCGTCCTTTCTTTCTTATTTGCTTCTGGCTTGAGGTGATTGGTTTCCGGAATTATCTTCGCAATATTTGTCTAATGTTATGAATCCATTCTGCCAGCATTCCTTTTTCTTGTTGGTTTTAAGCTCT
The DNA here is from genome assembly GCA_030737875.1 of Allium sativum. NCBI lineage: Eukaryota > Viridiplantae > Streptophyta > Magnoliopsida > Asparagales > Amaryllidaceae > Allium > Allium sativum. Next base: position 285,282,131 of record CM060924.1, read on the forward strand.
CTCCTTCCAGGATGGCGACGGTTGTCTATTGTTACCGTTCTTTTCTTATGCTTTCGGTTTTATTCTGGTGTTGCGTTTTTTATCTCGGATCATTCCCTTATGCCGGTGGTGGTTCGATACCCCTTCACCGATAGCCTGTTTCGGTGCTGAATTTTGGTAGTAATATTTGTCCCCACTTGTGAAGGGGCACTTTTGACTTTCCAAGTCAAAATTCTGACTTTTCTCCTGTACCTCGACTCCCAGCCTCTTGGTATCCTTAAATCTGACCCGCTGATTTGCTCTTTTTTGTACAATTGAGATTCATGGGTTACTTTAATATAAATACTTTTTCTTCTTCTTCCCTATTTTCCACCTGCAAATCCATTGCTTAAACAAGATCACTATTCTCCAAGAATCGCACAGGGTTGTCAGAATTTTAAAATCGACCTCTTGTAAGTATTTCTATTCCGATTATAAATTGAAGTCTAAACCATTCTTTCAAACTGATTAGGAAATCAATCAGGGTTTTCATTTATCTAGTGTGGGTTAAACAACGATGATAGCTGAAATTATGATTAATGGTGGTCAAATGAGTTACCTATTTTCTCAATATATTTTTGAGGTTTAGAATGCCAAAATACATGCGGAAGGTTAATTTTATTACAAAGTAAAATGCTATGCTTTCGGTATAAGTGTACTCAACACCACTGTTATCGATCCATCTCGTTCTCGATTTTGCCGACACCAATTTGTTGTAATTACTTAGCTTTCGAGCTAGTGGGTATCGGACCAACCTAAAAGGGCTTCCAAAGTTTTGTTCCTTTTCGATTTTACTGTTGGCAAAGTTCAAGAACTTAATGCCAGAAGACTTTGGTTTTGACTTCCCTTATACCAGATCTGAAGACCAATTAGGCTTTCGGTGATGATAATAGGTTACTTGGTTTCGGCTAAACCATTACCAGGCACTTTCTGGAGTTTAATTCTTTCCGACACCTACTTTTCACTCCTTTAACCTTGGTGTCGGGATAACTAGTTTTATCATCAACAAAGGCATAACCATGTATATGACTCATGCATAAGCTCTGTCAAAGTTAACTTTTATGATTAACCCAATGCCTTTTGGTTTAAATTCCTTAATATTAACAAGTTTTTTATGCTGTTTTACTCACTTATGGATGCCATATGCATTGTAAGAGAACATGGTGCTGACATATGTGTTATGAAACAATATATGATAAAGAGATCTCTAACCAATCAAAGTCTGGTGATTTCCGCACCTCTCGAAAGAAGAAGCCGTTTACCTTGAAGGATTCTCTCATTGTTTATCAAGATGAAGTAAACACTATTCTTGGTAGCTTTGGGATGTCTGGCGTGGATGCTATTCTTGCCACTGCTCGGGACAACATCAAAAACCCTCCAGAATGATACTTTGCATATTTTGCCATTCACATCTGGCATGGTTTTTTTCCTTCTTGGCTTTTATTTCTCGGATTTTACAGAACTTAGGAGTTGCCCCTATACAACTCTTGTCGTATACCTACACTTTACTTTATGCCTCGAAGCTTTGGCTTTCGAATCAGGCCAGGCTTCCCTTACTCCCAACCTTATTCAACATTTGGTATAATTCTCGAAAAGGAGCAAACTCTCCCATTTTGCGCACCAATCCTTTGAAGAAGATTATTAGTGATAGTATTAGCAAGACTAAACCCTGGGAGAATAAATTCTTTTTCATCAAGTGCCCTAGTGGCATTTTAGGCAAATTTGCGGACATTGGTGAGTTTTCATGTTTTCCATGTGTAACCATACTTTTCCTATGCTCTGCTTGACTTCATTTTCTCTCCAGACCCTGCTTCTAAGAAGATTGCTTTAACGGAGAGTGAATCCCGCACTCTTGAAGTTATTTCTAAGACGTTCGAAGAGCCAAGAAGTCGACCAGTTTTGTTGACTTTGGACAAACTCTATAAGTATAACCTTCTTTCTGTTGGATAGAAAATCCTCGGGCAACCACCCATTCATTTTTATGGTTCCAGACATTTGACCTTGTGCTCGAGCTCATTTAATGCTTCCTCTTCTTTGTTTCCAGGTATTTTAATTAAGATTAATTTTTCTTTCTCGGAGCCACTTTAGTTTGTAGGTTTCTTTGTCCCTGCCTTTATTTTGTAACTATGCTTGATCAGGAACCTCAGTTTCTAAAGCTGAATCTCTCATAGATGCCCTAGATTAATCTGATATTGTTGCTTTAAAGAGGTTGGCTGAATTCACTACTGAGCCGTCGTCCAAGAGATTAAAGCAAGACATCCCCATTTCTATCTCATAGGATGTTGTTGTCATAACTGTTGAACAGAAGGTTCCCGGTCCTACCACTTCTGCCATCCACCCGGCTATTGATATTGGTGCTTCTTTTGAGAACACTTTCTATTCGTTGTTGGAGAATGGAGATTTGATGGCAACAACCTTATTTCAATATTAATTGACTATAAAATATATACTAACACTTTTTGTCCAGAATATATACATACACACACATGCAGGATTTATATACAGGAATTATTACTGAAGACTGTATAGTTTAAAGATGTTAGAGATTCGGAATTCAGAGATGTTTCAGGACTCATGAGTATTCAAGAGCTCAAGATAAGTATAGTTATAGAGTCTAGATTATGTAAGACTCTGAATAGCACTCCAGGTTCAAATTCAAAATAATTTCAAATTCTGTTTTTAAATTCTATCTTCAATCTCTTTCTTCTCTATTTTACTTTCTATTTTTGTTTGATTTTAAACCTAAGTTTTATAAGTTTATACTTTATAAGTTTTATATATTTATATTTTATATACTTTATATTTATATAGTTTTAAACTCTATAATTTTGTAAATATGTTTATATAGTTTATATTTATGTTTTCATATGATTTTATACTTTATAATATTTATTTCTAACACTATATTTTAATTCAAGAATTTCCAGAATTATATATATATCAAAACAATTTAAAAATATTCAAATTTCAATTTTGTACATGTATATGTCGACATACATATATATACATGTCGACATATAACTGTCATTTTTTCAAAATTGAAAGGAAGTGTCTTTTCACTATTTGTGATGGTTAAGAAATGTTGCAACCCTTCAAATGTTATAAATAGGGGATGATTTCGAATTTTTTATTACTTTTCTTCTCCATCTTCATTCCCTTCCATTACACCATTATTTTTTATCATTTTTATGGTTTCTACACCTATACTCTACCAAATTCAATTTTGTTTTCATTAATCTTCTTCTCTCTACACTCTCTACTCATTACTCTTTGAATCAAGTACTATTGACGAGTTATAGGGATGTTTGTAATTGTTAGGGTTGTGTAAGTAATCGGTGGTTTCCCTTGTAGCCGTGAAATCAAGGACCGGTAATCGGTGGTATCACTTGTAGCCATAAAATCAAGGAGGTAGGAATTGGTGGTATCCCTTGTAGCTGTGAAATCAAGGAGGTTGGAATTAAGGAGGTTGGAATTGGATATTGATATAGTAATAAAACTCTTAATCTTCTTCTCTTTACTCATTACTCTCTGAATCAAGTACTACTGACGAGTTATAGGGCTGTTTGTAATTGTTAGGGTTATGTAAGTAATCAGTGGTTTCCCTTGTAGTCGTGAATCAAGGACGGGTAATCGGTGGTATCCCTTGTAGCCGTAAAATCAAGGAGGTTGGAATCGGTGGTATCCCTTATAGCCGTGAAATCAAGGAGGTTGGAATCGGTGACATCCCTTGTAGCCATGAAATCAAGGAGGTTGGAATTGGATATTGATATAGTAATGAAACTCTGCGCAATCTAGCTTCGCGTGGGACTGGACAAAGGAGCAATTCCGAACCAGTATAAAATCCGGTGTTTTCTTTCCTTTTCTGCACTTTATTTTTATTTATATTTGTGTTTGTGTTTGATTCTGTGTCTGTGATTGTCCCTGTGGTGTTTGATTTATATAATAGTTTACATAAGTTTGTTTAAATTCTCAAAAACACTATTCACGCACCTCTAGTGTTTGTTTTGCCTTAACGATCCATTCCGCAATCCCTAACAGTCGTGAGCTTGTGGGTCATGCTTCATTGCCAACCCCTCCAAGTACGTCAGACAAGGATCAGTATGATACGATCCCTCCTTCCACTTTTTACACATTGTTAATCATACGATATGGATCAAGGATCGGTCATCAAAAAACATTCATCCATTGTCATCAAAAGCCACGAAACAACATTCACGTCGGTCGAACCCAAGTCAAGGACAAGCATAGCGTAAAGAACCAAGCCAGAGAAAGGGGCGACCGCCCTATCGCAAGAAAGTATAGACATAGAATAACCCGCACATCCTTTGGAACCGCTCGCATACAAAAACTCGCTCCGCCTTTAGGTAAGGATGACCACTCATCAGAACCAAATCGAGCATAATGGCTTAGTTCACCTATATGGAGAGGTCGTTCACATGGAAATCGAGCAAGTACTACAGCAGGTCGCACGTCCCACGGTTGCTTGCTCAAGTCGCTCCTCCCGATCACATATGCTCCTCTAAGGCAGATGCCGCCCGCTAGACGGATAAATAGTAACTACCGGAAAATCGCATTATATCCAGTCAACAAGGATATGATACCGATCACCCGTTCAATCAGACATGATCGCCCAACTAGGACCCTCATGTCAACCGGCCGTAAAAGGGTTAACATGGACCCCTGCTCGTCTTCGTATCAACCTTGATACTTCTGCCAATCACCCACACACTCTCTGCTTATTCAGCCCACTCGGAACCATGCAGCCGCTTGCACCTCTAGAATCGCTCACAAAACAGCTGGCAGCAGCCATTGACAACCGGCTACGGCTAAGCAGTGGCATGCATTCTTGTAATAAAGGGGACAAATGACCCAAGGCTTGCAGAGATGGATTTCATCTTGTTTCTTCATAAAGGTTTCACCTATAAATAGGCCAGGGCTGGGACGAAAGAGGGGGGTCCGGACGATGACGAAATGCTGCAGTATTCTCACCTCCACCATCCTCTAGCTCCATAAGCTCCATTAATGACCACCAAAGTTCACTTTATCTTCCTCCATCGCCAAGTGGATCAAATCTCCTCTTTCCTCCATTAGAGATCAATTCAAGTCCTCTCCATCATCTCCAAACCGAAATCCATCATTTCCATTATCTCCAGCTCCGCTCAAGTTTTCTCTTACTGCAATTAATCATCCTCAAAGCTTTGATTCACATATCAACTGCCATGGACTCTTCGTTGATCCTCAAAGTGTTCAAACCGTGAAGTTTACACTCTCACGCTTTTTGCATTCAAAGGATCCAACCATTTCCATAACGGATTAGAGAGAATCAAACCAAGAGAGGAAAATCATTGTAAAAGAGAAGAATGGGCGAAAATAAGATGTATGAGATGATGAATTTTGTAAATTCCACCATGATAATAAGAATCATTTCAAAGTGGATGTAGATATTCTCTAGATCGAATCACTATAAAATTCGTGTGTTTTTACTTATTTTGTCCTGTTTTCTTTGTGATTGTGGCTCTTTTCAATTCCTAACCGTGTCGGTGAAGAACAATCCTTGTACCTTTGGTGTTTGAGCCATTTTGTGGTGCAAACATTTTGGCGCCCACCATGGGGCCCAGTCACGCTTCCTTCTCTTAATTTCTCACAAAGTTGAGGGTCTTGTGTTGAAACCTTAAACCACTTCTTTCTCCAGCATAATGGCGAAGTCAAAGAAGACCTCCAGTAAGGTCGCTGGAGATACTATCAATGATATCAACAATGAAGCTACACCGCCTGCTAATCACTTTGAAGACAGTGAAAACTCTATTGATAGGGCCAGTGTAACCAAACTGAGCTCAACACCGCTATTGCTAACATGAACCAGTAAATGAATGCTTTTACCAAAGCTATGATGGAGAAACTCGACGCCATCCTTAACGCCCGATCGAATCCGACCCCTCCGAAAGTCCACGATGACCTCGAAGAAAATGGCAATTCATCTGCTTCTGATCTTAATTGTCGCGACAACATGGAAAATAATAACGATCGGTTAAGCGACAAGGATGAGATGGGATGCACGTATTTCCCTCTCTACTTAGAAGGCGTTGCATCATTATGGTTTAAAAGTTGTCACCTAAATCTACAGACCGATTCTCTGACTTAACCAAAAATTTCAAGGAGCAGTTCCGCATGTATGCTACCAAAGCTAAGGATGTTATAACGCTTCCATCACTGAAGAAGAATCCTAGGGAATCTGTTAAAGCTTTTCTCGGTAGATTTAACATCGCCTTGTCTGAAGTGAGAAATCCAGAACCTCGCATAATCCTCATGTCTTTATTCGGTGCCATAGATGAAAAGAGCGAGTTTGGTAGGTGGATCAAAATGAAAGAACCGAATACGCTTGAAAAATTCTATAAAAAAGCCGAGGAATACATGAGAGTTAACACAAATCCTATACCTCTTCAGATTATTAATGCCAACCCGCTTCTTGAAGCTCCTGAAAATACTACTACCCATTGTAATCAGAAGAGTGATCAGGGGTAGAAACACGCCAATAACGGGAATAACAACAAAACTACTAAAAAGTCTCGCCTCTTCAACTCATCAGAGCTAACGCCTTTGAATGACACTACTGAAAACATTTATTTTGCAACGAAGAACTCTGCGGAGTATGTAGAGCCAAATCCGATGAGAATAAACGATAAGGCGGCAAACTCAGGGAAATTCTGCAGATTTCACAACCAACCCAATCATAACACCAATGAGTGCCGACATCTGAAGAACCTCATCGAGGAGTTAATCAGGAAGAATATGCTACAACAGTACGTCAAGAATCCGTAGACCGCCATTCCCGCGGCAACTCTTCAAGGGCCAAGGGAATCAAACAATCAGTCTGATCCAAACAACAAAGCCCCAGCTCAAACTGATCCGAGGCCGATCATCAGCTAAGCATCAAGGGCTGCCGCTTCAATTTCAATGGCTCAGAATAAGCGATCAACATCGCCATCACTCTACTTACATGCTCTATTTCTGCTTTAGTTCATGCTTTACTTCATGTTTACTCTCTGTTACACTCAAGACTTCTCATAAACAGTCTGTAGTAATCTGCAAGTGATGTGCTAAACGTTAGCTCTACAATTAAGAGCATATCTGTCTGATCGGATCTTTTGCTTGCAAAATTATATGTCAAATCAAAACTTACTTAAAAGAAATGATTTCATATTGCTGGCCGCCGGTCGGGCGCTTGTTCTTGTAGCATCGGGACCCCAACAACACTAGTTCAAGTATCAAAAACTGTGAACATCAATAAACACAAATGCAAAACAGCTAACAAGCGCTACCACGAACAAGTGCAGGATCTGTAACCTTTGCCGAAAGGACACATCCCCAGATGGAAGGTTCCAGGCCCCAGATCCTAAGCCGGAATGACCTGAGAAGTCAAACATTCGACAAAGGGACTGATAACTGCCCCGCGAAACGATATAATAGTTGCGCAATTAATTCGCGTAACATCTGAAAAGTTAGATGTGAAGAATAAACAATTAATTCGCGTAGCATCTAAAAAGTCAGATGTGAAGAATAAACAATTAATTCGCGTAGCATTTGAAAAGTCAGATGTGAAGAATAAGCAATTAGTTCGCGTAACATCTGAAAAGTCAGATGTGAAGAATAAACAATTAATTCGCGTAACATCTGAAAAGTCAGATGTGAAGAATAAACAATTAATTCGCGTAACATCTGAATAGTCAGATGTGAAGACTAAACAATTAATTCACGTAAGATCTGAAAAGTCAGATGTGAAGAATAAATAATTAATTCGCGTAGCATCTGAAAAGTCAGACGTAAAGAATAAACAATTAATTTGCGTAACATCTGAAAAGTCAGATGTGAAGAATAAACAATTAATTCGCGTAGCATCTGAAAAGTCAGATATGAAGAATAAACAATTAGTTCGCGTAACATCTGAAAAGTCAGATGTGAAGAATAAACAATTAGTTCGCGTAACATCTGAAAGGTCAGATGTGAAGGATAAACAATTAGTTCGCGTAACATCTGAAAAGTCAGATGTGAAGAATAAACAATTAGTTCGCGTAACATCTGAAAAGTCAGATGTGAAGGATAAACAATTAGTTCGCGTAACATCTGAAAAGTCAGATGTGAAGAATAAACAATTAATTCACGTAACATCTAAAAAGTCAGATGTGGAGAATAAACAATTAATTCGCGTAGCATCTGAAAAGTCAGATGTGAAGAATAAACAATTAGTTCGCATAGCATCTGAAAAGTTAGATGTGAAGAATAAACAATTAGTTCGCGTAACATCTGAAAGTCAGTTGTGAAGAATAAACAATTAGTTCGCGTAACATCTGAAAAGTCAGATGTGAAGAATAAACAATTAATTCGCGTAACATCTGAAAAGTCAGATGTGAAGAATAAACAATTAACTCACGTAGCATCTAAAAGGATCAGATGTAAGGAGTGATCAATAAGTTTGCATAGCATTCAAAACCTCGAATCTGAGAAATAATGAACGCACAATTGATCGTTGATATCGGAAAACGTCTGATTCAACAACGACGAACTTTAAAGTTATAACCGGAGTCCTCTCTCGGGGCACTTCTTTGTGAATCAACCAAACAACGAAATTTTGTTCTAAACCATTGGACTAGCGCAAATGTCTTAGTTTGTTTAAAATAAAACCTGCTGCAAGTCATTGTTAATAATCGTCTAATCTATTGACAGAAACAGACGAAAGATGATGATGTGAGGCACGGTCCGCCTCAGCAAAATAAAAACATTGTTGGATCTTAATGCAAAGCAAAAAGTACTGCATAGAGACTTCAAACAAAAACCAAAACAAAAGAAGTTAGTGAGGGCGGCACCCGCGTATACAACCGGTCAAAGGCATAAGATAAAAGACAAAGCAAGTCAATTGTAGCCCATAGCTCTATTTCCTCCTACTACCAGATCTTCTTGGTTTCACCTTTCCTTAGAGGAAATATGCAGTGATTCAAGGGCCTTGACAAGCTCAATCTTACCATTCTCTAAAGTACGGATCCATCTGATATTCTCCCTATTTAATCTTTGGAGATCACAAGCAAGCGTATGCCAGGCACCCAACCGTCTCACAACATGATTCTTAACCGTATCAATTCCCTCCTTCATTTGATCCTTGATGGTGTCAAGCTGCGCCAGCAAAAAATCTTTCATGGCGTCCATCTTGCCAGCCACAACCCAGTTGTCATACAGGTCTACTTCCAAATCAAGAGCCATGCTTTGCAGGCACCAGCCCTCCAATCATGCGACAAGCACTGGATTACACGGATCAGGGGCATAACGAGGCCTGTGCACAATTGCATGATGATCCGCAGAGGTCAAAATAGAAAATGAAGAAGTCGGAGATGGCTGAAGAGAGCTGGTTTGAGTGCGTGGCATGGAAGACTTGTCCAGCTTAGGGCATTTCCTAAGATTGCCTCCATTCGGATCCCTCTTCTTCTTCCTTTCCCTATGGATCTTCTCCACTCTTTTTCTCCTCAGTCTTTTTTGCAAAGAAAGCTTCATCCTTAGACCTAGGGGGTGATAAAGTTGATTACAAATTGGTATGTGTGTAATCGAATCTAAGAGCTACCGAAAAATCCTAACTGAATAATAGAAACACGTTCAACCTCGGATAAATTCAAGCTACTTGTCCGGGGTATTCTAGATCGCTCCTGCCGATTTCGGGTATACAGGTCTTAGACTATCATGATGACTCAGGACAAAATTACGATCCAGGGCCCAAGGGAATGGAAACAACCTAATTTGGAGTACCCTCTACAAATTGTTAAAAGTACAACAATCTGAGACAGATAACAAAGGTGTTTTCGACTTTCAGAGAAATGGCGGGACACGGATTTGCGGATTAAAATTGCTGGCGAATAGTAAGGGTACGCAAAATTATCATTTCAGCGTAATCATCACCAGTAGAGGGCGTCGCAAAACGACCCTTAGAGTTTAAAAAAAAAATAAAGAAAAACAAGACCTGTATCGAGAAGCTCCAAGATCGAGTAGTTTAGCCAATCGATTTCGTTGAAGAATTAATTCCCTCAAAAAGCCGCCATTAGTGAGCTCGAAGTAAAAAAGTAAAGGTAATAAAAGATGACAGCTCAAGTCGAAGAATAACATATGGGTGGCAGGTAAAAGGGCCAAGCTCAAATTAAAAGCCCAAAAGAAATCCATGAAACTATACGACCTAAAGCATGAAGCGACCAAACGTATGTCAGAATTGTTCAAATCGAAGCTTGTATTATCTTCAATGAATACAAACTTCGAGGGACAAATGTTAATCCATACGATATGGATCAAAGATCGGTCGTCAAAAAACATTCATCCATTGTCATCAAAAGCCATGAAACAACATTCATGCCGGTCGAACCCAAGTCAAGGACAAGCATGGCGTAAAGAACCAAGCCAGAGAGAGGGGCAACCACCCTAGCGCAAGAAAGTATAGACACAGAATAACACGCACTTCCTTAGGGAAAGCTCGCACACAAAAAATCGCTCTGCCTTTAAGTAAGGACGACCACTCATCAGAACCAAATCGAGCATAACGGCTTAGCTCGCCTTTATGGAGAGGTCGTTCGCATGGAAAGCGAGCAAGTACTACAGCAGGTCGCATGTCCCCACGGTCGCTTGCTCAAGTCGCTCCGCTCGATCACATATGCTCCTCTAAGGCAGATGCCGCCCGCTGGACGGATAAATAGTAACTACCGGAAAATCGCAATATATCCAGTCAACAAGGATATGATACCGATCACCCGTTTAATCAGACATGATCACCCAACCAGGACCATCATGTCAGTCGGCCGCAAAAGGTTTAACATGGACCCCCGCTCATCTTCGTACCAACCTTGATACTTCAGCCAATCACCTGCACACTCTTCGCTTATTCAGTCCACTCGGAACCATGCAGCCGCTCGCCCCTCTAGAATCGCTCACAAAACAGCTGGTAGCAACCATTGACAACCGGCTACAACTAAGCAGTGGCATTCTTATAATAAAGGGGACAAATGACCCGAGGCCTACAGAGATGGATTTCAGCTCGTTTCTTCATAAAGGTTTCACCTATAAATAAGCCAGGGCTGAGACGAAAGAGGGGGGCCCGGACGATGACGAAGTGCTGTAGAATTCTCTCCTCCACCATCCTAAAGCTCCATTAATGACCACCAAAGTTCACTTCATCTTCCTTCATCGCCAAGTTGATCAAATCCCCTCTTTCCTCCATTAGAGATCGATTCAAGTCCTCTCTATCATCTCCAAACCGAAATCCATCATTTCCATTACCTCCAGCTCCGCTCAAGTTTTCTCTTACCGCAATTAATCATCCTCAAAGCTTTGATTCACATCTTAACCGCCATGGACTCTTCATTGATCCTCAAAGTGTTCAAACCATGAAGTGTACACTCTCACGCTTTTTGCATTCAAAGGATCCAACCATTTCCATAACGGATTAGAGAGAATCAAATCAAGAGAGGAAAATCATTGTAAAAGAGAAGAATGGGCGAAAATAAGATGTATGAGATGATGAACTTTGTAAATTCCCTCATGCTAATAAGAATCATTTCAAAGTGGATGTAGATCTACTCTAGATCGAACCACTATAAAATTTGTGTATTTTTACTTATTTTTTCATGTTTGCTTTGCGATTGTGGCTCTTTTCAATTCCTAACCGTGTCGGTGAAGTAGAATCCTTGTACCTTTGGTGTTTGATCCATTTTTTGGTGCAAACACACATTATCCCCCGAAGGTTTCTCTTGCTAACCTTGGAGTTTAACGATCTTGTGAAGCTTGCTCTCTATTCCTCTGATGTAACCAACATTTCATTGCCTTCCACTTCTTCAGATTGGGAGGGATTTTATCTGCATCTCTTTTAACAACTCTCAGTATAGGTTTTTCTTTCTTAATCCTTCTTTTATCTTTGATTTGACATGATGGCTGATCGAATTCTATCTTCTTCAACTAAAAGATGGATGTTGTCCTAAGTAACTTCCCTTTCGTCTTCTTCTGAGGTTACTCAACTTCGAGAAAATAAACATGGCTTTAAGAGATAAGTGTGAAAGGTTGAAGACTTCTCTTGAGAGGACCGAAGAAAATCTTGAGAAGGAAAGGCAAGTGAAGAGTCTTTTATCCGACCAAGTTTCAACTTTTGAGCATCAACTGGTAGACATGGTGGTCACTCACACTGATGATCTTAAGAAGAGGGACGACAAGCTTTCTTATGCGGCGCGGATAATTTACGAGGTCAAGAATAGGATTTCTGAGTTCTTGCAGGATTATCTTCTCAAGATTAAAATCGAATACTATGAAGATGCATTATTTCTTGCCTTTTCTGATAACTTTCAAAGATTTCCCAGGATGCAATTTACCTCTGTTCACCCTCTCATCAGGGATAGAGTCATGGAAAGGATCAATTTGGATAAGTGGAAAGTTGAGATGCCAAAGAGGAATAAGCTCAAGGATGAAGACTTCTTGATTATCGGGGAGTTTCCCAGTACCTCTGGTGATGAGGGTGAAGACACTCATATTGTTGATGATGAAGTGGGTTACGATGATGACGGTCCTAATGATGGGAATCACCGAGATGATCCCAATAAGGATGGGAATGACCCTTCTGCAACCCCTGGGGCTTTACATGACTCCGCTGGAGCTAGCCCTGATGTTATATGTACCTGTGCCACTCGAGACCCTAATGTGCCTTCGGCTAAAGAAGGTGGCCTTCCTAAGTCATCAGGGAAAGAACAGACTGTCCAGCCTGATGCTTTTATTTCCCAGGTATGGCTTTTACTTTTGAAGTGCTTTTTCTCTTCTTAAGTATATGGTGGTAACTAGCTTCCTGTCATTACATTGTATAGACCAAAAAAAAATGTTTCACAACTTAGAGCAGAATTAGACAAGAAACAGAGGGAAATAACTCGATCCTACAGAGAGCAAGAAAGACTGTTAAAGGACTATAACACCTTGTCACAAAAATATCACGATCTTAACAAGAGTGCTTCTAGACTTATGTTCTATAAAGAGCATGAAGTTGTCCCCAGGCTAAAGAAAGCACGAAAGCATAGGGAAATCATTTTGGAGGAAAAAAAGGAATCGATGACTCTATTTTGGATGTTGATTAAAGACAGAGATATTTTAATGAATTTCTTGTATGAGAAATATAAACGATACACCACAGTAGACTTTTCTTTTCTAGGGGATCTTAATGGGGGTTTGATACGTCACCTCCACAAGCGTTATCTAGATGAGTTTGAAACTGACCCACACCCTGGGGCATATTGGAATCTTCCAAGGGTTCTTTCAATCCCCAGGGATCTTCCCTCATAAAATCTTAAATACAACAAGAATAGATTTATAACTGAACTGTTTAAGAGGTCAATTTTGTATGAACAGGAGGAGTATTTGTAAACTTGTCATTATGAATGTGTAAGTGTATTGGTAATCCTACTATTGTTCATGGTTACTGATTTTTTCTATTTATATTATGGCAGAACCTTGTTTTTCATGAGGATGTGTTACATTTGATATCTAGATTGAAAATGGAATTTTCAACAACATCATCACATGTACTTGGAAGAAAACATTTCGTAGGAGAGCTTAAGAGCATTTATACAAAATACCCTCAACTCCTCTTTAACATTTTGGGTAAAGGTCGTGAGATGATTTTAAAAGGACTTAGGATTGAATATGTTGAGCTAATATATAAACAATAAATGTACTGATAAGTAAGTTTTTAAATCCTTATTGCTTTTTCAGATATATGTCTTCCTAAACAACAAAAAGATGGATTTAAATATAGTTCATGCCAAACCGTTCTTAAGAAATATGATACCATTTTCATAAGTAAAAAGACTTATGCATAATTACTATTTATTTTTTTGAGTAAGTAGATCTACATGAGACTTTCCCAACCAGGGAGGAGATAATGATAGAGGCAGAGAAGAGTGGTATCCATAGAGAGGGACCTTCTACATCTTGGGAAAGAATGATTCCACTTTAGAACTTGATAATCAAGCATTTGAATGAAATTGTGGATACTTTGAAAGGTCAATTAGGGAAAAGATTAGACTTATTCTTTGATTAAATAAATATGTAAAGACCAAACTGTCTGTTGATTTTAAGGATGAGCTAAGAGGATTGCATCAGCGGGTAGCTAACTTGGAAATCGAATTAGATAATGCTAATGTAAGTTGTAAGACATGAGAATACTCTTTCAAAAACATTCCTATGATATCAGAGTCTCAGCCTTTCGAAACTGCAATTGGGCATAAGGCTTCACCTTCTCAAAAGTATTTTTATTTGAATAACCCCCCTCAAGGGTTGGATGCATCTGTTAATTCTAAGTGGTGTAATAGAGTGATAGATGGGATGAAAAGTACTTATGATACAAAGCTTAATGAGGATACGTTTCATCGCATCAACCATTACGTTTCTCAGATTGGGAATTTACAAGAGGAAAGACATGATTTACACAAGTCACTAAGGGCTATGTGTAGAGCTTGTAATAGCGATCTGAAACTTCAAATCAATCCCTCAGACAACCGTAATGAGATTAGCAGAAAGGTACGCAACTTAATGAGCTTCTAAGCATTGTTATTCGTCAATCATCATGCTATTAATCCCCTTTTACCTGAGGATGAAGAGGAGCAAGATACTTGATAGTCTTTGTAATTATAATGTCTATTATTACGTATTTGGATAATCCATGAAATAGTCTTTGTAAATAAATTTGTAAATCGTGTATGTACTACTTAATATGCGATTTTTTCTTGTATTTCACATAGATAGTATCAATTTGCATACAGTAGGTTTAAAAAATCTCCCTAAGTAAGATGGAAGATTACTTTCTTCATTTTAAGGCTTATAGATAGCAGACTTAGGATTCCCAACTTAATCCTATTTTGTAAGCCCTTCTCCAGTAGTGAGAACTGGAGCCTTCGTAACCCAGATTAGGGTATTAATGAAAGATGTCCAGAATGCTTCCTTTGGTAACAATCAGAAGCTTTGAACCCCATTCCGGGCTAGGATATTTGATGGAAGGCCAGAAGTTCATTATTTGGCAATTAATAGAAGTCCCGAACCAACCCAGATTAGGCTAATTAGCAGAAGACCAGATATCCACTTTTGGTAATTGGTAGAAGTCCCGAACCAACCCAGATTCGAGTATTAAAGATAAAAGACCATAAATTCATTTCTGGCAATTAGTTTCGTTACCACCTTCGGGATTTAATGTACGAAGCAGAGGATGTACAAAATTGTTCGTTATGCTATCCAAGAGTTATATAAGAGATATAATTGACATAAGATGTCTACCTAAAAGGTTGTGTTTTAGGTGATCAGCCAAAGCTGACTCAAGACATAATTAGATATAGTATATATATATATATACATACATAGAGGAAATTTTCAAAAAGAAAAAATATAAATAGAGGGATGTTAATTTGAGTGGGAGCATATTTTAGTTTAGATCATACATTTATATTATTTTGCAATATTCTATGTAATTTTGATTGTCAAAATTTGTATTAATATATTGCAAAACATTTATCTTTGTTTTATTATTTATTATCTACTGTATTAAATGAAAACAACTCCGATAATTTATTACTAAAATTGATCCTTAAGAAGGATAAATTGAATTAAATCAAATTTCTTGATTTATATCGAAATTTGAGGATAGTCCTCAGAAAAATTGAAACGTAATTGTTTTACAAATATAGAAGATTTAAAAGAAAATTGAAGTATGACTTCAACCAAACAAAATATAAATGTTATAACTGTCTACTAATACATATCTAGTATTATATACTAGACATGGATCACATAAATGTATGTGAAATTGCGGGAATTCAAAAGAATAGAAATCTGACAAAATGAGAAGTGAACTTACGAATGGAAATAAAAAAATGTTGTTACATTATCCATAGGAAGTTTCTTCCTATTCTAAGCACTGGCTTAATTGAAGAATTAAAATATTGTTGTTATGAAATTCCATTTAAAATAAATGTTATTCTGTATCTTGTTTAGACAAGTTTGAATTTCATTTGTTAGAAAATAACAATTGTTATTCATTTTATTTAAATGAAATATCTTATGGTATTTCACTAATAGTTAACGATCTTTATAAATCCTTAGCTATGACGTACTTGATTATAACATAAATACTGAGCGGATTAAATTTAATGGTTTAAATGCAACATACCTTTGGCATTGTCAGTTAGGCCATATAAACAAGAAAAACATATCAAAGCACCATAATGGTGGAATTTTGGGATTCATTTGATTTCGAATCATATGCAGAATGCAAATCTTGTTTATTAGGCAAAATAACTGAATCACCTTTCACTTGACATAGTGAATGGGCTAGTAAGTATTGGGACTCATACATAATGATGTATATGGAGCAATGAATACATATGTTATAGGTAGGTTTTATTACTTCATTACATTTACTGATGATGTCAGTAGATATAGATGTTGTATCTTATGACACACAAATCAGAATCCTTTGAAAAGTTCAAAGAATTCATGAATGAAGTTCAAGAACAATTTTGAAAGAATATAAAGACTTTTTGAATTGAGCGAGAGAATGATTAAGCCAATAATCAACGACTATCTAATAGAGTCTGAAATTGTCTCGCAACTCACTCCACCAAGAACACCATATTGGAATAGTGTATCTGAAAGGAGAAGTCGCACCTTATAAGATATGGTACGATTAATGATGAGTCATATAGATCTTCCATTAAATTTTGGGATTATCCCCTTAAAATAATTGCATTCATATTTAATTGTAATCCTACTAAAACAATTCTGAAGACGCCGTATAAGATATGGACTAGGAACGTCCTAGTGTGACTATTATGAAAATTTGGGATGTGAGGCGTTTGTTAAACGTCTTGCCTCCGATAAGATCGGACCCAAATCTGATAATTATTTTATGGAATATCCAAAAGAAGCAAAAGGATATTATTTCTATAAACACTTTAAGAATAAAATGTTTATTGCTTGAATTGGTTTCATTTTAAAGGAGAGCCAGTCTCTAAGAAACCGATGGGAATAAAGTAGAAGTCGAAATGTCGGGAATGATGTTAGTTTAAAACAATAAATAAATACTAATTCTAATAAAGAACATATTTGGATTAATAAGTTCATTATTGAACTTAATCGACTGTTGATCCAATGATTTACATTGTGATAACAATGGAGCTAATAATCTCATTATCAATCCAAATATATATATATATATAATAAATATAATTTCTTATGTGAAGTTGTTCATAGAGGAGATATACATATCTGCAAAGTAACAAAAGGTCGTAATGTGGCAAACCTACTGACTTAAACTCTATCGTAGTCGAAGTATAATAGTCACACTAGTTTCATGGGTATACGATACATGAACTATTAACTCTAGTGCAAGTGGGAGATTGTTAGAGTCTATACCCTAGAGGAAATCCATTTGATGTGATTAATAACACTATTGTTGTTACTTTTTTATTTTGAATAAAAGATTCTATTATGTTATATTTGCTGCGTAATATAAATATTAACATAATAGAAGTCCTTAGAATAATAATACAGAATTATATAGTTGCAAGTAAGTGACTTGAACATGAGATTATATAATATATTAAGGATTATAATTCTTAAATGTCCCTAGTAAAGTTTTATTATTTATATAAGACAACAATAAAACATTGAGACTAATATGTTGATTGACTGATGATCATATCTCATTGATCATTAATATATGTGATATTAATGTCAATCCATAAATACGTATTGGATAATAGCGTGTTGGGCTGACCCACCATGAGAAAACTACATGGAATATAATTAACAGTATCATATGTTATTCTCATAGTGACAGTGATGTAATGGTCCTCAAACCTGAATATCATTATCATTTTATTAAAGGATATTTGTTTATTGATATCATCAAAAGTTACTTTTAACCGAGTAGACGATAAAGGTGATTATTGGATACATCTCGAATCGATCGAAAAGTATGAATGATCTAAATGGAATTTAACCCTACAATATAAGTAGAGATATCCATGGGCCTCTTGATTGAGCGAGACTATGAAATGAATGGCCATGCTCAAATATTGATTTGTTTTAAATAGTCTACTCATCGATCAAGATAAAAGGATTAAATTATATATAGGATGATACGTTCCATGCCTCGAGTATAATCCTGGATATATTGGTTAAAAGGATTAAATTACATTAATCACTGGCCATGGAAAGGTTGTACGAATCATTGATATTATTATAACTTAGGTAGAAACGATGTATTACTAGATGTCAATCACTATTTATGATTTTAAATACGATTTAGTATCATTGCAAACGTTATAATAACCTATAGGGTCACACAATAAGAACGTTTGAAAAGGAAGGACCGTTCTAAACAAATAAAACTTCAAACATTTATTTTTTATGGTCTATGTTTTGTTTTTGGTTTACCCTGTTATTTTCAATATACAAAAGGGAGGGTATCGACCGTTTCTTGTTTTTCTATCAGATAGAAAATATTCGAAAGAGAAAAAGGGGCGAATCGAAATCATGGTGACCGGCAAGTACCGATTCCTCGATTTCGAGTTCGTTCAATGTAATCGAGCTAGCGTTCCCGTGGATACCAATAGAGGCTTCATCTTTAGGAGCTACGCATTGATTCGATTACATCCAATTTAATTAACAGTTCCAGAAACCCTAACTATGGTATGAATCTTTGATTTACTTTAATTTTGCATAGATCCATAAGTTTTAAATTATTAAAAACTAAGCACGATTAGATCGTACAAACCCAACAGTTACAAGATTGGTTCTTGGATTCACACTTGTAAACTCACTCAAATATGGATGTAAGTCCAAAACATTGGGTTCGGGTTTGTCCTACATTGAAGTACTTGGATCAGTACCAATCCAATCCCCGGACCAGTATTGATCCAAAGTATTTATAGAGATGACGCGATCTGCTTTTGGATGAGTTGGTCTTCATGGATATGCTTATATCTCTCTGGATTTTTTATGCTGATCTGGGCCTGTCTTCAACTATAAATCGAGGACCTGGTTGCTTATTTTGGAGAACTTTCTGGCACTTCTATGCAGGGACTCTGTCATTGCCAAAACTCAACTCCTTAGTCTACACGTTCTTGTACTCAAGCTAGTGCTGTATTATAATCAAACAGTAAATAATAAATACCTCATGGTAGACGTAGGCTTATTGCCGAACCACTATAAATTTTCATGTGATTTACTATTTATTGCCCTTTGTGTGGATTGTGATTATTATCTGTTATTTTTATTCATTCGATGTGTTAGGAATGGTTGTACCAAAATTAAATCTAACGATATGTTAATGTTTTCCATAGTCTTAATATTACATAAAAAATCTAGCAGATGAAGTCCATCTACATGTTTGCTCTTTGTTAATTAGTAATACAGATAAAAATTAAAACAAACAAAAAATATGATGATGTAGCATCAAAACAAATTTTCAAATCATCTGCACATGATTTCAACAAAAAATAACTAAATGTCAATGCAAATAATTTTTTTTTAATTTTTTTAAACATATACAATTTGTATAATAATAATTCATGTAAGAAGTGCATGTCATAATCAAGCATAAAGCATGTGACATGGCATTCATCAGTATAGTAGTAGTAGAAAATATAAATCACGTGGTCAATTTTATGTTGGGTCGATCTCCAATCCTAAATCTAGTTCCAAAGCTGGTTATCCATTAACCAATAAAACCTCATTTTGATTGGAGAATAGGCCTTCCACCTTACTTGGCTTGCGGGCCACGAGTTTACCCACTCGATTTCAAGGCTATAAGCTTACATACACGTTTTTCCTGAGTTTCGTTATAAGACTTCAACTGTAAATCTAAATAAGGAGTTTTCTACAATGATGTTAACATTGATTTACCTTTTAAACACTTTTACAACTTCCATTACCACTCAAATAACAAAGAAATTGAAGGAACAAAGTTTGGATTAGGAATGGAGTATTAAACTTTTGGATTTGGAATTTAAGGACACAAATCGCTTCTTTAAATAATTGTTGCTAGGAATTTCCAGTTAGAAAGTAGAGAGCATAGAAGAAGAATGACAATTATAACCATTACAGTGGAATTGACTTAGGTTTATACAAAAGTCAGATAGATATGACGTACTATTGTTTCTATTTGCTATGTAGCCATTAGGTAGAAAAACGATGCTTGGATGAACAGAGGCAACAACTTGTAATGAAGAGACACGAGTTGAATATGAAAAGATATTATTTCAACCCAAGTTCATGTTTCACACACAATTTACATTCCCATGCTTTACGCTCAGTATGCAGGCTCATGCTTCACGTATATTTTATGATTTAGGGTAATCTGAGGTTTTGGAAAATCTATTTTTTTTTCCAATAAATTTAGGATATATTAAGGTGGTTTTGGTCAAGTATTGTTGGATTTATATATCATTTAAGTGTTTTGCAGAATCATTACTGTAATTACTCAACATCAATGCATGTATAATTTATATATTTTTTGTCCTTCTACAAGCTCCCATTTGAGCTTAATTGATTTGTCGACTTTGTTGTATGGTCTCGAATGCATATTCTCTGGTCCATTGTCGTTGTTATTCGGTAATTTATTTTCCCTTTCGTGTTTTCTTATCTTTTTATATTATACCTCTCTATTTTAGTTGTTATACCTGTAATAACTCAATAAACATATCAGTAGCATTGTTGTATTGATGTTATCATCAAAGCAATATATATGTCTTCCATTCTCCTTTTTTTTATGACAACCTTACAACTTCTACAAAATGAAATTCACATAATAAATATCCCCCATATTATAATCTACATAATTTATATCAATACGAGTGGAAACCTGTGCGTTGCATGGAAGCATAGAGTACGGGGTGTTGTAGTGCGCACGGGAGCATAGAGTACGGGGTGTTGTAGTTTGCACGCATGTGATCGTGGAATGCGCTTCCCGCATGATCGTGGCATGCGCTTCGCGCGTGGTCGTTTGACGCTCTTCGTGCGTGGTCGTGGCATGCGCTTCATACGTGATCTATGCAAGTCGTTTGCGCATCGATTGATGTTCGTCAACTGTTATTTATATGTGAAGTAATTGTATATTTAAATTTTTATTTGTCGTAGGTTATTTAATGTAAATTGGAAGTGGATGAATGTAATCTGTTGGAGTTATTTCAGTTCAGTAATAAAAGATGCACGAAGTTGGCAACAGAATAATAAATGAAAGGGAAAAAGTGTCATAATTAAAAACAAAGTGCAAAACACAAATTGCATAACACAAACCTATGCATACAAAGAAAAGACAGCTAGGTTTATACAGTGGTAACACAGGTGGGAAGTGAATGTAATTTATTAGAGGGGAATACAAACGGAACTGGTGAGTGTGGAAAGAAGGAAATGCGGTTATAATGGGGAATCAGGTTGATTAATTCCTTGAACGCCTTGCCAGATACTCTGCCTCGATCCTATCACAGTCTGCAAATTGCAGTGAAGAAAAAAAAAGGTTAGAAAAGCAGTTTGTATGATAAATATGCTGGTAAAAAGAGGTGTAAAAAAATTTATTGCAAACCACTTCTGTCCAGTAAGATTCATCATCGTTATCCGTATTTTGTGAAGAAGCAGTAGGCGGAAGATCGTGCAACTAGTTAATGTTTTGAAAATTGTTGGGTTGAACGGGAGGAGTGGTAGGAGGTGGGACATCAGTCTCATGGTTTATCTACCCTAAGGGATTTTATTATATAGATGCCCTATCAAACAATAGTGATACTCTAGTTAAATTTATCTGCTTATGGTTAAAAGTTTTACGGTGCTTCTACAAACATACCATGATTTGTTTCCCTGAATAAAAAGGATATATACGCAATATGTGAAAAGGATGCGTAAATAATGGTAATCTATATTTTTTGGGTATTATTTTAACATATTTGACCCCTTCTATGGCTCAATTTAAGTATAGTTTTAACATGCTTACCATACCAATTTGTTAGAGATAACATATATGTAGGTTTGAAAATGGTAAGCAAAATTAGTTAGGATAAAATATACTTCTATGTTAATTAAAATAAGCATAAGGCAATTCTTCAGTAATAGAAGAAAGTTTGATAAAAGAAGGAAATATCCATATGCACCCTTTAAATATTATAAATAACTGCAAAATCATGCATATAACATATGAATACATGAATTGTTTTGTACTATCAGGTGATACCTGAATTGCTCTTAAATCTGTTTTACGATTAGCATTGGTTAGAGTCTAAAAATGATTATGGTTATGGATAATTCTAATGTATGTTGACATCCAAATATGGTAGGAGCAAAAAATCGAAATGAAATATATAAAGTGAATAGTTGACACTTATGGCATCTGATTTTATTAAAATAATGTAAAAAGAAAATTTTCAAAAGCTATATGGCGTAGAATATATAACGGAAACAACAATGTAGTAAACTTGGACTATTATTCTGTCTCATTATTTATGTCATTAGTAATTAAACGTTAACATAAATTGCATGATTTGCAGCGTAACATGCATGCATGCCAAATCAATAGCAATGTTCCCAAACAAAACTTCCAAATAACAGATAACAATTTAGTTGAGAAAACAGCTGTGTTATCTTCAAACTAAATGCCACTCAACATATTAAGATAAATGCAGTTGTGGTAGCATACCTGTCAACTCAAATGAAAACATGTATAAACTCCAAATCAGATTCTTTTAAGGTGTCGCATTATGTGCTAACCTCCCGTCAGTGTCATGGTTCTGCAAACATACATGGCGGCCAATTCAAGTATATGTACAAAGAGAACTCATCAACAAAAATGATATTATATATATATATATAGGTGAATCACCTTGCATAAGACATAAAATCCATAACATAATAAGTAAATAATTTCAAAGTAGATTATATTTATAAGGCTCAAAACATTTCTAACCTTTAATAAAATTTCATTGACAAAAATAATAATTAACTGAGTTTCAAACAGAACAGAACCTATTATTTTTACAAAATTTTTCTTTAGCATTTTCTTCCTTGCAAAATGTACAATGTAGTAGTATTGGTCCACAGGAAAAATCAAAATAATAACTCAAGAAAAGTAAATATAGCAAAAAAGTTCAGCATTCTCTTGTCTTTGCATAGTCAAAAGAATAGCATTCAGAGCATACATAGTTGTTTTGAACATGAAGCATAAACAATGAAAAAGGTACAATTTAAAAATGATCTCCTGTCATCATGTCACAAAAGTCAAAAGTTGTAATGGGGAAAAAAACATGGTATCGGATTGTAGATGTATTAATAAAGGTGGAGAACGAAAAATAAACTCCAATGAGCATCACTAAATTAATGTTTGTAGTTTGTAATAGTCAAAATTGACTGGTTCCCTGTACAAAATCTAAATCTTGAAAGCTTCATCTACATCACTAAGTAACCCGTATAGATAGAAAAAGGAAAAAGAAAATTAAGTATATATAACAGCAGTCGGCTACTTACAACAATAATGCACTAATGAATTAGGCATAAGCTTATAAAAATTTACCATCATTTTGTGTATTTCGGATCCAATTAAAAAGGCACATCAATCATGAAATAACAGAGGAAGGTTGTAACAGAATAGCAGAAGGAAACTAAATTTCGGATGACTATATAAAATTGAAAAGTAACGGAACAAAGAAAATGATTTTAAATCATAGAGCAACAGTAGTTCAATCCCCGTTTAAATTTGTATTCCAGTAGCTACCAGCCCATATTGGATGAAATAGCAACCAATTTCTTCAATTGACATGAATATTAATTTGCAGGTTCAAACAGAGATTCTTAGATAATCCAAATTGAAATTTTAACACAAAATATAGTTAATAACATATCAAATCATTTTATATTATTCTGCTTTACATTTTGAGCAGAAATAAATGTTCATGTAACCAAATTAAAGGTTCTGTTATAGAAAACTCAGTTTTGGTACTTTTAAATCAATTACCGGGTTACGATCAAAACATAATCGTGCATACAATAGAAAGAAAATTAATGAAACTGAAATGAGTAGAAGTGAAACCTCAAAAAGTACTTGACAGATGTTCCATGTCGGCAAACTATCAGAGTTGCTCCAACAGTTGTCGCTGAATACATAAAGACAAAAGCTTTGATGTCGAAATAGAGTGATTAAGGAGAGAAGGAAAGCTGAAGATTCATATCTTATTATTGGAATTTTCCAAATCAGAAGTGAAGACCTTGGAGGAGTTACTGTAAATAAGATAGAAGAAGAAGTTGGATCTATGTACAATCGCATAATCATGTGAGCAATTGTGTGGTTCTCTGAAACAATCGAGGGAAAGCAATTTTAGTGGAAAGAGTAGTGGGAGTGGGCTTCAGTGGCGTATTTAATGGAGTTAAATTTTGATATTTGTTTAATGTGGTGAATCGATTCTAACCATCAGATGTCTTTGTGAAGATTGAATCTTGGCCCTTCTTTGTCTCCCCCTTTGTCCTACCAAGGGATTTTATTATATAGATACTATCGATGTGCTCATGTTTTATACACATTTTTTCCTCTTTGGCATCATTAAAAAAGATAAAACTAAAGTTAAATATTACTAAATAATAGAACCTCTTAATTTTGAAATGTATGATGCTCTACTCAAATTTGACTAATATTTCACATGAATATGTAATTTGGAATCAGTATCTCCTCATTATTTGACATACCTACAAAAAAATGATATCCACTTCGTATGTTAGGATCTATGGGTTAGTGCAAAAGTGGTCATACATATGCAAGTCAGAGACCTTTAAAAGTATGATTCTCACTACGAGAGACATTGTTCATATAATCATTAATGTATTTTTGCCTACTTTTAGGAATTAATATGCCTTTTATAGTCCATATTCATAGAAAAATAAGAAGTGGTTCTAGATCTGATATAATCGGTGCAACTTTTAATAGTGCTACCCAAATACCTTATACCACATATATCACTAGAAGTTCTTGATTTTGGAATAATCGAAAAATAAATAATATCTTCATTTATTAAAATTTATGATTTTATTGGTAACTTCGTATAATTTGTTATTGAAATCACAAACTTGGTCTTTTAAAACCTTGTTCTTTTTTAAGAAAAATTCATTATTTTTAGATAATTATAGACTCACTTTCTTTTTTTCAATAGACAAAATATAAGAGTTAGAAATACTGAAATAGTTCCAAAATTATTTCTTTTATTTTCATAATTTTCTCTTCTTTTAGAAAACTTGTTATTTTCAAGGTTTACTTTTACAAATTCATCGGCAATTTTATCTAAAGAGCCTTATAAATCATTAGAAGATTCTTCCAAGATTTTATTTATATTTTCTTAGTTAGTGATCTTGAGATTATAATCATTTATCATAACTAAAACAGTATTAAATGTTTTTTTCTAATTTTTTGGAATCTGAATAATGTTTACTATAAATCATTAGTAAATCGTCAAAATGAAGTGGTGCCCTGATGTCGGGTTTAGCAATGTTGCATGTGTTTTCCCCTTTATTATCGGTTCCTTTACTTTGATTAAATCTTTCATGATCGACCATATTATCTATGATGTTGTTATAATACGTGGATCCTTTGCTCTGATATCAATTGTTAGTCACTATGCATATGATTATTCATAGTCAATAAAAAAATAGCATTGAAGTGCTGTGATCATAACAATGAAAAAATAAAATCCTCTATCCTTAAAACCCCCTATCCCTCTGTATCCAACCAATCAGGACCCCATGATTTCCATCTTTTGCAATTAAGCCCTCTTTATTTATCTGACTTAATTGCAAAAAGGTGGACATCAGAAGGCTTTGATTGGTTGGGTATAGGGGAATAGGGAATTTTAGAGACAAAGGATTTTCTCTCAACAACAAGCAGTAGAAAATGTAAACCACGTAGTCATTTTTATAATGGTTTAGATCTCCAATCCTACATCTAGTATCAAAGCTCCCTTTCGATAATCATAAACCAAAGAGCCTCACTTTATCCAAAAGGAATAAGTCTTAGAGCACTCCCAACAGTGGCCAAAATTGTTGAAATGGGGGAGAATAGATCGAACCCGCACTCAAGCAGCGTGAGGACAAGCGTGGGTTCAAATTGCAAACGGTGGCCATCGCCATTTTGAAATTGGAGCGACGATCGTTATACGGTTTTGTGAAAACCGTTTATCAGTTAAACGGCTTTCAGAAAACCGTTTAACGTGTAAACGATTTTCTGAAAACCGTTTAACTTATATACGGTTTTCAGCAAACTGTGTACTCTTTGTATATGAAATTTTGTTAATATTTGGTTTCTATTTATCCATAATCAATGTAAATTATTTGTATATGAAATTTAGTTAATATTTAGTTTTTTTCTTTATTTTTGGGAGGCTATTTTTTGGTTTTTCATTGTTTAAGTACATTTTTCCGTTACGAATTGTGTATGCAAATAGGTTTAAGCTTGTTTATGTAAATTAGTTTATATTTTTTGGGTTAATTATTTTTTGTAGTTTTAAAATTGTGTCCACAGCGAATTAATTTTTGTATTTTTTGGTTTCATTTTTTTTGGTATATGATTTTTTTTAAATAGTTTTACATATGAATTTTTAAATAGTAGTAAATCTGTTTTTCTATAGTTGTACATTTTTCCCTACACAATTGTTTTTTTTTTGCTCGACATTTGACAATACGTATTATACAACATATATTAATTATAAAATAGGAAATGGGTACTAAACTGATGATACAAAAGTTGTTAATTAGGAAATAACAACCAAAACATAGGACACAATAGTTCGAATAAGTAGAAAAATAAGTACGCAAGCACACTAATTGTTACGCTCAATCTCAAGGGATTCTAAAGAGGTTCGAAGTTGCCTAATCTCTTGTTCTAACTCGTTGGCATAAGAAATACCCCTTAGACAGAAACGATCATCTATCCACTCAAAGTAATTGCATCCGTTCGGCCATAGTGAGCATAACTGGATCCTACGACCAATATTCTCTCTGTTCTCCCGTACTACTACCTCCACTGCGTAACCACAGTGGCGACTAACAGGATATGAGTTAACCTCCTACTCGTTCGGAGCCTGGTTAACTGAAGCACCTCGTACCTCTTGTTGATATGGAGACTGAACTACCAAGAATTGATCTATCACTTCCACAGTCGGAGGGTGAGGGACAGTAGCTGCTCGTAAGTGTTGTTCATGTACATTTTGAACTACTTGATGACCAATATCTGGAAAATAAGCAATAGGTGGTTGAATCGTCATCGAGATAGCTCTGGGTAGTCATGATACAGGTCCTCATAGTGCTGCTCTTGGTATTCGATATTCCAATCAATATCTGTTCTTGGACTTGATGGCGGACGTTCAGCTAAGTTTTGATCCCGGTCAGAATCCATTGGTGAAGGCCATGACCATGAGGGCATTTTTTTAGATGAATTTTTTGTATAACTAAAAAGTAGTTGGAGTATAAAATTGTTGAAAAATACCTTAGATATATATAGGGGCGATATGTGGAGTTGTCAAAAAAAATGATGGAGATTTACAGCTCCACTGTATCAAGTGAATAAAACACGTTATGCTTTGATCAGTCTGTTTTTCGACTGACGTTATACTGTAGCAAATCTGCTTTAAGTACTGACCTGCGCTGCAACGCATGACATTATACTGTAGCAAATCAGCTTTAAATATTGAATTGATATGACCGGCCACTGCGTAAGATACGGTTTCCAAAGCTTTTGACTGTTTTGGTTACTTAAATAATACAAGCACACATCAACATTCGATACGACAAATTACAGAATATAGCATACAAACATTTCGTAATGTAAGCACAAATTGCACTGATGCCACTTTTCCTAATATGTAGCCATGCCAATGACATGACAATGACATTACACGTTCCTACAGAATGATGGATTGTATGATACCTTACGATAAAATGTAAACTACTTCGAAATTGCTATAAACAAATGAATACTAGAAAGGAGTAGCGTATCCATTTAGAAAAAATAACAATGCATACTAATAAATACTGAATTCAAACATAACAATATACAAAACAACGAAACATTATATTAACAAACCATTAGATAAACCGTAGTACTGAGCTAGCCAGTTTACAATCGCAGAACCATATATACCAATACATTAGCGAGTACGTACACAACAACAAAAATCCTACATTAGCGTCTAAAAATTCATTAAACATGTATGGATTTGAAACATGAAAGATCTCTTCAAACTTCAGTGAAAGCTCTCAATGCTTGGAATGTAAATCTCACTTCCTTTCTTCTTTGTTTTCCCCTTAAATAGAGATTTCACCTTGCTTATTAGACCGCTTCTCTTCTGCTTACCTTTGTCCAAGCTCTTACCTGAATATAAATAAACTTACACAAGTTAAATTGCTAAAGTTTTAGTATATGTGAATATACTTAAACTTAGAACAAAATAAACGATTATATGTGAAAATACTAAAACTTATACCACTTAACTAAGTTTATAACTAGTAAATGTAATTCAATTTATACTAGTTATTCAAATTTATACTTCGGAATTTATACTTTGCATTTTTATTGCGTATACTTAGTTATTGAAATTAGTACCCGTCGTAGATGATAATGTGGCTGGACCTTTAAGTTTAACACCATATTTGTTAGTACGTACACCACTAGCTTTAGTCTCTTCTTCAGTCTCATCCTCGTCCTCTTCCGACTCTTCTTCATTTTTGTCATCCTCTTCTTCTTCTTCTTCTGCTTACATCCGTACCAGTGTCTTTCTCTTTTTTTGGGCTTTTGATCGACCAGTCCATTTAGTTTCCATAGGCAACACAGGTTCCTTAGTAATCTCCATGTTCTGTGCAAATTTTCATACAAATACCGATCAAAAAAATATTAAACATGAATTACAAAAACTAAATTAATAACTTACAAACGAATCTGCAATTGTGTTAATCCTATTCAAGCCCTCTTCATAATACTTTGACTGTTGCAAAGCTAGTTGACGCATGCCCATATTCAATTCCCATAAATTATCAACGGTGTTGTGGGATGGAACCGGCGGTATATCCATCAAATGAGGAATAGGTAATAGATCTTATCCTGTCCACTGCATGTTCCATCCAGGATCCTTTGCCCAATCACTTTGTTGTGGTTGTTGATAAAACCGGGATGCATAATTTAACTCTGAAGACGTGACAATAGGGGCTTCAATACCTGCCTTCAAAGCAGAAGGGCCAAAAAAACTCATGTTACCGATACGCACTGAAGCATCTAGTAATGGACCAACATCTCTGCCAACTAACTGCCAATATGTGTTGTAATCCATGTCTGGCCCTTGATATATATATATATATATATATATATATATATATTGTTGACAATCATCTTGGTATAAGGCTTGCTGCATCTCCGCATACGTAGAATATGTCATCTTGTGGTTCATGTGCGCGGGAGGATTCATAGGAATAGTCGCCCAGCCTGTAAGCTGCCGCATACACCTCTCTCCTAAATACATCTCATAAAAATAATCGGGTGTAACAATCAAAGGCAACCATTTCATCGATAGGTTGCGTGTATGGACAACCTCTGCAAAAGTGAATGCGATTAAATTATGCCACAGATTCTAATTTATATGGGATGTGTTGCGATGATCAATATGGTAGCGTGTGCTAGAGAATAAATGAGCCGATGTATCAAGCGTGATGATTTTTTTTTCTCCCATGCTCTCATTCATGGATAAGCAAATTACTTCACCTCTTCTTTGACAATATATCCACACACGGTCATATATTCGAATAACCAGTACTGCAAATCAAATAGATGCAATAGTAAGCTACAAAAAAATAATCATTCAAAACAAACATTTTGTGCTTGCTACAAGTTAATATACCTGCAGAAGCTCGATGAAACCTGTTAGGTGACCTCCCATAGTTACGACTACGTCCAAACTTTGGTATAGATAACCCATAATTGTTGAACCCCAATTAAACCGTTGTGCTAGGTCCAAATCAAAAACGAACTCAAATATCCAAGACTAATAGTGCCATTTGTAATCATAAAGAAAAGAGTTCCCACCATATATATAAAAAATATTCGGGCAATATGCGTTTTGTTAACCTTAGCCGCAAGGTAGTCATCATGAAAGTACTTTACAAGATGCGAAGGCACAGTTCCCAACCCGAATATCTTTCTCAGCAAGAAGTGGCAAGAGTTGAATTGCATTTTCAAATTGACTCCAATTCTCGTTATACAGTATTGCTAGATTATTAATTCTTATGGGTGTGGATGTCAACATGGCAAAATCTAGCGGTGTAAACCCAATCTCCGTATTAGGAAATAAAAAAGTATGCGTAGTGTTAACCCCATTAAAACGCGGTTCAAAGAGTCAACGACAAAGGACTACGGAATGGTTACGGTCTAAACAGTAAACCGTTTCATCGAATCATTAATACGACATGCAACCAAGTCGTTAACACGATATGAAACCATGTCGGGCAAGTCAAGCTGCTCAAACTAAGTCGTTGGTACAACATGATTCATACCGCATATAATTCAGGTCGTTAGTAAGGAGCACGAAGTCGTTAATGACAGCTGGACACAACTGTTCACTAACCATGTCACGCACACATGGTGGTGTGTAGCCCATGTTGCAAGCATACATGTCATACCGCAAATATACAGAAACAATGAGCTGCAGCATGCCAAGTCGTTCAAACCATGACATTGAATATATTCATGCCGCATGTCGTTATTTGTTAAAAACAAGCTCAGGTCGTTACGCATTGTTCTCAACATAAAAGTGAACACGCGGCAAAAATAAAATATGCTGGGTCACTCATAATATCTGCTAGCTCGTTTTCATTATGAGCTGAGGCCATCTTACTTTGGCCGTCTTAACTCAAGGACACGTGGCAATAATGCCAGAAAGAATGAACTGGCTACTGGTTTTTGCATGATCACGAGTGTAAGTCACATATGATGAAAAGTGAAGCTCGCCTAGACTAATGAACCGATGGCATTGATATATCATAGAATTGTTATGTTAAGCCGTAACCAGGTCATCAGGTTGTTCATGCTACAATAAGCAAGTCTCTCCCGGATCGTTCACGTTACCAACCCATTCAAA
Organism: Allium sativum; assembly: GCA_030737875.1. Taxonomy (NCBI): domain Eukaryota; kingdom Viridiplantae; phylum Streptophyta; class Magnoliopsida; order Asparagales; family Amaryllidaceae; genus Allium; species Allium sativum. The sequence continues at coordinate 285,313,339 of CM060924.1, forward strand.
CGACTTGAATCAAGTTATTGTTTCCCTTGCAAGCACGTCATGTCGTTAATTGCATCAAGCCACATATATACTCAAGTCGTATAAAAGCATGTCGCTGAAATGCCAAGCCATAAGACCACAGAACTAAACACATAAATATTGGAACACGTGGTTTTGTGGAGAAGAATATGGAGTGCCAGATGGATACAACGCATGAAACATGATGCCAAGCTAAGTCGTACAAATATATATAAGCAGGAAACGTGGCATATTTAGTGTAATTGATGCAGTCTTGGGTCACGAACTAACATGGAAGAGTCATGCCGCAGAGAGTCATGCCGCAAACTACACTCATGTCGTAAGCTTCATGTCGCAATGACAGCTGTAAAGTGTGAATTATTAGTTGTACATATTTATTTACAGAAATGCCACTACACTTAAATACCACCTATAAATACCCCATTTCTCCACCATTAAAGGGGAGGGGATTTCGTTTCCATGAAGTGACGCCAAACTCCAAGCTCTCTCCAAGCTTCATTAATGGCTTCTCAAGCTCACTCCATCTCTCTCCAGCAACCGATGGATCAAATCTTCTCCAAACTCCATTAGAGATCTCTCAAGCTAGATCCAAATCATTCCAACCTCTATCAATTCTCTCTCAAGCTTAAATTCAACACAAACTCACCATGGAACCAATGAAAATCATTTAAGTGACTAAGTGGTTGAAGATCTAAACAACTACCATCACAAATTAAGAGATCTCATTCATTCCTTCATGAATTCAAGTGAAATAAAGAGCCAAAAAGAGATAATACAAAGGAGATCCTTATAAAAGACTGAAAGGAGTGAGATGAATCAAAACATGCATTTTGTAAATCCAAAAGTGATAACAAAAAATAGCTATCATAGTGGACGTAGGCCGAAATTATGCCGAACCACTCTAAAAATTCTTTGTTGTTTATCGCTTTATTTCGTGTTTGTGGCCCTACATATTAGACCTAACATAATTGTGAAGTGTTTCTTAACACCTTGGGTGTTGGTATCAATTTTGATATCAACATTTTGGCTCCCGTCGTGGGGCCACGATCACATTCTCAAGCTTAAGTGCCTTGTAGAGATAATGAAATTCGAAGACTGCTTCTGCCATAGATTCTCCAAATCTAAGTTCTTGCTGAATTCTCTCCAAAATTCAAAGCTTTGTCCGGGATAATGGCAAAGTCAAAGAAAACTATCAGTAAAACCATTGGAGAAAACTACAATGTTGCTAATGAGACTACGCCACTAGCTAACCGCTTTGAAGTTGGCGAGAACTCAATAGGTGGAGCCGGTGTGACTAGGAATGAGTTGGACGCCGCTATCGCCAATTTAAACCAACAAATGGATAGTTCTACCAAGGCTTTGATGGATAATTTGGATGTGGTTCTCAATGCTCGACCAAATCCACCTTCTCAAAAGGCCCATGTTGATCTTGACGATAATGCTGATTCATCCGCTTCTGATCAAAACCACAACGACAACATGAAAGACGATAATGATTGGTTGAGTGACAAAGACGAGGCTAACGTCGAAGAATTGGAGCCAAAAGATAAAAATCATTCCGATGAAAATACTCGAAGGGTTACTAGTCTCGCCACGGGGGCACCTCCTCGCCGGGGAGGTAAAGGACCTAAATCTTCAAACCATGATCGCTTGCCTAGGCGAGAATCTGGTAAAGAGATTGAAATCTTCCCTCCAGAACAACATAACACTGAAGAGTACATCTCGGATATCCTAGAACAGATCATGAGGAAGAATCAAGCTTGCAATGATGATGAAATAGAATGGGATTTTTCTCCCGATAGGACTCCATTTACCGAGAGAATCCAAGAAACAGAGTGTCCGAAGAAGTTCACTCCTCCAACTTTGCCTCCGTACAACGACCTTGTTGATCCTAACTACTTTCTGTTCAAGTACGAATGGCATATGAGTGCAACAAAGGCAAAAAACGAGATGAGATGCCTATACTTTCCTCTCTAGTTAGAAGGAGATGCATCATTATGGTTCACGAAGCTGCCACCTAAGTCCATAGGCCGGTTCTCTGACTTGACCAACAAGTTCAAGGAGCAGTTCCGATCGTATACCACAAAAGCCAAGGATGCTATAACACTTTCAACAATGGAGCAGAATCCAGGGGAATCCGTTAAAGCTTTTCTCAATCGATTCAATGTTGCCTTGTTCGAAGTGAGGAATCCAGACCCTTGCATAATCCTCATGGCTTTACTCAACACTATAGACAAGAGAAGCGAGTTTGGGAGATGGATAAAGATGAAGGAACCAAGTACGATTGACAAGTTCTATAAAAAAGTGGAAGAGTACATGAGAGTGGATGGCGATCCTCCTCCTATTAGCACAAGCAGTATTGCTGAGGATAAAAATGATGCTAATGCTCAAGTTAATCAACAGAGAGCTCAGGGGAAGAAGCGATCCAATGACGGGAATGACAACAACAACAAGGTTAATAAGAAGTTTCGCCTTCATGACTCGTCAGAACTAACTCCTCTGAATGACACTCCTGAAAACATCTACCTTGCCATGAAGGATGCAGAAGATTACCCGAAGCCTCAGCCAATAAAAATGAATGACCATCTAACCAACTCTGGGAAGTTCTGCCGGTTCCACAATCAGCCAGGTCACAATACCAATGAATGTAGGCATATGAAATTATTGATTGAAGAGCTGATTAGGAAGAACCGCTTACAACAATATGTGAAGAATCCCTAAACTGCAAATCCTTCTGCAACCCCCAAGGGCAAGGGGCATCAAATGGTCAGTCCGGTCCAAGCAACAGAGCTTCTGCTCAAACCAATGCACGGTCGGTCATTAACTAATAACCGTTGGTAGTGCTCAAATACTAGTGGATCAGAATAAGGGATCTTCTTCTCCTTTATTTTACTTCTTTCTATGTTTGAATTTCTTGCAAACGTCTGTAATGTTTTACATGCATTGTATTGAACAATAGCTTTACGAATAAAGTCTTGCCTACCTGTATGAATCTCTTACTTGTAAAATTTTCGTTAAAACCAAATTTTCTAAAGACGATTTTTTCATTGCAGGCTATCCAATATGCGTTTGCTTCCTCAAAGTCTAACCAAGTGAGACAACCCCCAAAGAATACCAGCTCAAGTGTTGAGTGTTATAACCATCGATATGCATAAGCAAGGATGAAAAACACCACCTCGAAGAGCAAAGGAAAAAGGTCCCAATGAGTCACATGGCAAAGAGAGAAGCAAACAACCATGGATCCAAATCTCCAAAGGTCGCGAGAATTCATTATGCGAAATGAAGCGCGGGAGTTCACTATGTGAAATAATGCACGAGAGTTTGTTACGTGAAGCGATGCAACCTCACCCAAAGGTCGCAAGAATTCATTGTGTGAAACGAAGCGCGTGAGTTCACTATGTGAAACGATGCGCGGGAGGTCGTTACGCGAAGCGATGCAACCTCACCTAAAGGTCGTGGGAATTCATTGTGCGAAACAAAGCGTAGGAGTTCACTATGTGAAACGAAGCGTGGGAGTTCACTATGTGAAACGATGCGCAGGAGTTTGTTACGCGAAGCGATGCAACCTCACCCAAAGGTCATGGGAATTCGTTGTGTGAAACGAAGCATGGGAGTTCACTATGTGAAACGATGCACGGGAGTTTTTTACGCGAAGCGATGCAACCTCACCCAAAGGTCACAGGAATTCATTGTGTGAAACAAAGCATGGGAGTTCGTTACGCAAAGCGATGCAACCTCACCTAAAGGTCGCGGGAATTCGTTGTGCGGAACGAACCGCGGGTGTTCACTATGTGAAACGTTGCGTGGGAGTTCGTTACGCGAAGCAATGCAACCACACCCAAAGGTCGTAGGAATTCGTTGTGCGAAACAAAGTGCAGGAGTTCACTATGTGGAAAGATATGCCGGAGTTCGTTACGCGAAGCGATGCAACCTCACCCAAAGGTCACGAGAATTCATTGTGCGAAACTAAGCGCGGGAGTTCACTATGTGAAACTATGCACGGGAGTTCATTACGCGAAGTGATGCAACCTCACACAAAGGTCGTGGGAATTCGTTGTCCGAAACGAAGCACGGGAGTTCACTATGTGAAACAATGCACGAGAATTTGTTACGCGAAGCGATGCAACCTCACCTAAAGGTCGCGGGAATCGGTTGTGCGAAACGAAGCGCGGGAGTTCACTATGTGAAACGATGAGCGAGATTTCGTTACGTGAAGCGATGCAACCTCACACAAAGGTCGCGAGAATTCGTTGTGCAAAACCAAGCGCGAGAGTTCACTATGTGAAGCGATGCGTGGGAGTTCGTTACGCGGAGCGATGCAACCTCACCCAAAGGTCATGGGAATTCGTTGTGTGAAACGAAGCGTGGAAGTTCACTATGTGAAACGATGCGCGGGAGTTCGTTATGCGAAGCGATGCAACCTCAGTCAAAGGTCACAGGAATTCGTTGCATGAAACGAAGCGCGGGAGTTCACTATGTGAAATGATGCGTGGGAGTTCGTTACGCGAAGCGATGCAACCTCACTCAAAGGTCGCGGGATTAGATGTGTGAAACAAAGCGTGGGAGTTGTGAAAAGATGCACGGGAGTTCGTTACGCGAAGCGATGCAACCTCACCCAAAAGAAGCGGGAGTTCGTTGTGCGAAACAAAGCGTGGGAGTTCGCTATGAGAAATGATATGCGGTAGTTCGTTATGCGAAATGATGCAACCTCATCTAAACCTCACGGGAGTTCGCTTTGCGAAACGATGCAGCAACAAAAAATCCTTTCCATAGAGAAAGTAACCTCCTCACAACAGAGGTCAACTATCCTCAGTGAAGTCTATAATGTCGATTCAGTCGATAGGAGAAGGCGAACGTTTAGTCATAAACGAACTATCCATAGCAGGGGAATCCAGTGGAGTCTCCAATGTCGGAACTAATCAACAAAGTAGACAAACATTGAGCCATAAAGTCTTTTCCCCAGTAAAGGCTAATGACGACCTCCTAGGCAGGGGCACGAATATCCACAGCTTCTCCAAGAAGATGCAGAAAATAAATCATAGATACGTATTTACCAAATGTGAAATGACGTACACCATCATATAAGTTGTTGAAACAATGACGCTTGAAATCCACAATCGGTTTGTATCGATCAATTGATCTTAAGCGTTAACGCGAATTCGAATCATAATATTGTGTTTATGCATATAATATTCGACGAGTTATAAACAGTTGAATAAAACAGTTCTGTATAGACACAGCATTCAATTCAAAATAAAAATTCACCACAATTAAAATTTTAACTGACTAATATGTTGTCGATATGGGCGGTCGATAACAAAATATTCATCCAAAAACGTGCAATGTTTCTATTGTTACAAAACAAGATGTAACAGTCAAAAAGGCACAATCATTGTTCGCTCCAGAGTGTGTGTATTGCTTCGGTAAAGTATAAAGGCTATACGAGTTTGTAAAACAAGTAATTCAGTGTAAATTGGTCACGACCGTTTCAACGAAAATCAAGTACGACCAATCCATCGCGAATTTCACTTGTTTCATGCACTCAAGCACGAATTAAAACTGGGGCATTCACACACTAGCATGGTGTTATCAATGACAACATACTTATCCATCCAATACAAGTGCTCATAGGCCATAAAAAATTGAGTTCAATGGTCAACAAATAAAGATCCATAACCGTCAAAGTTCCGGAGCTCACATTTTTCGTAAGTAAAAAACATGAACTCCGAGGGGAAAATGTTAACCTCATTAAAACGTGGTTTAAAGAGTCAACGATAAAGGACTATGGAATGGTCACGGTCTAAGTAGTAAACTGTTTTTGTCATCGAATCATTAATACGACATGCAACCAAGTTGTTAACACAACATGAAACCATGTCGGGCAAGTCAAGCCGCCCAAACTAAGTCGTTGGTACGACATGATTCATACCGCATATAATTTAGGTCGTTAGTAAGGAGCACTCGTTGATGATAGCTGGACACAGCTGTTCTCTAACCATGTCGCACACATCATGGTAGGAAAACCATGTTGCAAGCATACATGTCATACCACAAATGTACGGAAACAATGAGATGCAACAGGCTAAGTCGTTCAAACCAAGACGTTGAATATATTCATGTTGCATGTCATTATTTGTTAAAAACAAGATCAGGTCGTTACACATTGTTCTCAACATAAAAGTGAACACGCAGCAAAAATAAAAATATGCTGGGTCACTCTTAATATCTGCTAGCTCGTTTTCATTATGAGCTGAGGCCATCTTACTTTGGCCATCTTAACTCAAGGACACGTGGCAATAATACCAGAAAGAATGAATTGGCTACTGGCTTTTGCATCATCACGAGGGTTAGTCACATATGATGAAGAGTGAAGCTCGCCTGGACTAGTGAACCAATGGCATTGATATATCGTAGAACTGTTATGTTAAGCCATAACTAGGTCATCAGGTTGTTCATGCTACAATAAGCAAGTCGCTTCCGGATTTTTCACGTAACCAACCCGTTCAAACGACTTGAATCAAGTCGTTGTTCCCCTTGCAAGCACGCCATGTCGTTAATTGCATCAAGCCGCATATATACTCAAGTCGCATGAAAGCATGTTGCTGAAATGCCAAGCCGTAAGACAACTGAAATAACACATAAATATGGGACCACGTGGTTATGTGGAGAAGAATATGGAGTGCCAGATGGATACAGCGCATGCAACATGATGCCAAGCTAAGTCGTACAAAAATATATAAGCAGGAAACGTGGCATATTCAGTGTAATTCATGCAGTCTTGGGTCACAAACTAAAATGGAAGAGTCATGCTACCGTAGAGAGTCATGCCGCAAATTTCACTCATTTTGTAAGCTTCATGTCGCATGCCGCAATGACAGCTGTAAAGTGCGAATTATCAGATGTACACACTTATTTGCAGAAATGCCCCTACACTCAAATACCACCTATAAATACCCCATTTCTCCACCATCAAAAGGGGAGGGAATTTCATTTTCACGAAGTGCCGCCAAACTCCAAGCTCTCTCCAAGCTTCATTAATGGCTTCTCAAGCTCACTCCGTCTCTCTCCAACAACAAATGGATCAAATCTTCTCCAAACTCCATTAGAGATCTCTCAAGCAAGATACAAATCATTCCAACATCCATCTATTCTCTTTCAAGCTTAAATTCAACACAAATTCACCATGAAACCAATGAAAATCATCTAAGTGACTAAGTGTTTGAAGATCTATACAACTACCATCATAAATTAAGAGATCTCATTCAATCCTTCATGAATTCAAGTGAAATAAAGAGCAAAAAAGAGAGAATACAAAGATGATCCTAATAAAAGAGTGAAAGGAGTGAGATGAATCAAATCATGTATTTTCTGAATCCAAAAGTGATAACCAAAAATTGCTACCATAGTGGACGTAGGTCGATACTAGGCCGAACCACTTTAAAAATTCTTTGTTCTTTATCGCTTTATTTCGTGTTTGTGGCTCTACATTTTAGATCTAACATAATTATGAAGTGTTTCTCAACACCTTAGGTGTTGGTGTCAATTTTGATATCAATACGTAGTCGGCCACCAACGCTCAACTATAGCATGTATGCATCTGTTGTCAGAGCTTTTCAATTCAATTTTCATAAATTTCCCAAATATTTTCACAATCGGATCTCCAATTTGAGGATGAACATTCACTTTCCTCCACCATTTTCAACATTGTTGTAAATGCTCCGTGACATCTCATGTTATCACGATTCTATTTATAAAATTATAACATGTAAATAATATTATCATATAGAATAATTAATGTTAAAACACTTTGAAACAAAAAATTAATATATCGTTAGCTCTTTTTCGCTTTTGAAAATATGTTGAAGTCTGTCTTGTAGACTGGTGATCGACTGTAATAGAAATGCATAGTCAATCATTGTCTCCTTCTGTACTCCACAACCACCTTCTTCGCCTTCAATCGTTCTTCGATTCTTTCCCAAAAAAATTCTCCTTCGAATGTCACTCGCAGCGCCAGAGCCTTCAATATTTTCCTCTTCCATCTCCAACAAATCCCACTAATATGATAACCCTAAAAATTTGCAAATTGGGTATTTATATGTAGAGAATGAAGAATTTGATTATGGTAAAAGGTGGGATAGATGAGAATTGATTGGTTTGTAATTGAACAATAATTTCTTGGATTTTCAATGAATTGATGGATTAGAGTTTTGAATTGTCTGGGGTTTTCTGAAAGAGGCCAAGCTTGAGCTTTTGTTTACAGAGACGAATGCCTCTGTATACATTAGCTCGTGACTTATATTCTTTTTTTTCCTTCAGCTAAACGGTTTTCTGAAAACCGTTTAGCTGTTATTTAAAAAGATAAATACCACGAGCATCGCCCCACCCACTGTGGGAAGGGTGGGGCGAGTTAACGCTTTTTCCTCTCTATTGCCACTCGAATCCCCACTCAATGCTGGGAATGCTCTTATAACACTACTAGATTTGCAACCCCACAAGCGTGCCCATGTGATTTCAAGGCCACAAGGTTACCTACATGTTTTGCTTGAATTATGTCATAAGACTTCAATTATAAATCCAAGGAAGAAGTTTTCTACAATAATGTGTATATAACACTGATTTTCTTTTTCATAATGTTACAACTTTCTATACCACTCAAATAATCAAGAAGGTGATGGAATGAAATTTGGGTTAAGAAGTGAAGTTTTGATACTTTTGAGTGTGGAGTTGAAGTATACAAATTACTACTGTAATGTTATATAGGGATTGCAAATTATAAAGTAGATAGCATAGTGAAATATTATTATCTTTGCGATGAAATTGGCTTAGGTTATATAGAAATCAAATGGATATGATGAAGTGTTGTTTTATATATTTGCAACTATCAAGGAAGATAATAATGCTTGGATGAAGATAATAAATGGCTTGCAATCAAGGGACATACTTTAAAAAAGAAAAGACACTATTTCAGCCTAGATCATATACTTCGCGCACAATTCACAGGCCTTTGTTACGTGCATAATTTACGATTTTGCGTGCTTTGTGCTTCTGAAAAATTCAAAAAATAATACTAATGATAAATCTAGGATTACACAGAAAATGTTATCATTAAGATTTGCTGGATTTGGAAATCATTCAAGTGGTTTTGCAAAATCATTACTGCAGTTACTCAATATCGATGCATGATTGCATGTGCACTTGTATCTCTTTTATCCTTCTACAGGTGTCCATTTGAGCTCCAAATGATTTGTTGACTGGTTGTATGATCTTGAATGCACATTACCCACTCCACTGCCATTGTTATTCAGTATTTTATGCTGAGCTGTGCTATGCATAGTCGCGCGAGCGACTATGCATACACAGTCGCACCCCCTTCCCCCACAGAAATTCAGGGGGGGCCCATGTTAATTTTTTTGCGTGCCCCACTACTACTATAGTGGGGCCCGTGACTTTCCCACAGTCGCGCTTTGCGCGACTGTGTAAAGTTATTTCCTTTTATGTTATGCTTTGTATTTCTAGCCTCTGTATATTATAATGTCTGCTTTAACTGTTATGACTAAGCTTGATAAACATGTCGATAACATAGTTGTTATCATCCAAACAATAGTATATTGTTCTTTCATTCTTCTCCTCTTTTTTTGTTACAACCTTACAACTCACATAAAATAAAATGTATATAATAAAACCCCTTTATTGTACCCTTTATTGTAAGTTTCACCTGTGACCAGTGCAGTTCTTTTATTCTAGTTTGAACCATCAAATATCCCTATGTCCATTTCGGTTTTGGTACGGTTTTTGTCACCATATTTTTTTATACTACTTCGAGTCGTCTAGCTAATGTCCTTACATCCAATTAGTATTTGTGCAATGTTTTAATGACACTAGTATGTTATTACAGAAATGCTAGTTTAAGCCATTTAATATCCCAACGTCGAGTTCACTGTATCATAATTGTTATTTACTATTATAATTATTGTGTTTATTTCTCAAGCGATGCAGATCAAACAAAATATAGTCTGAGATGAAATTTCAAATTCTTGGAGACCAATCGCCATCAGGTTGAGAGAGTTAGGTATGGTTCACAACTGAAATTAACGGTGTTATCGTTGTGTTGGTGTTGGACACATGGGCGTGACTTATCACGTCCAATAGCGGTTAGAATGAACGTTTGAAATTGGACATTCTACCGTTCAAAACAAGAAAAAGCATTCCCCGTTCAAAACAAGAAAACATTAAAAATCTCATTATACAAATATCACGCTTGAATGCCCCGTTCACATCAAAAAAAACTCTTTTTTTCTGTTTACTAACGTGTCACGCTCAAATGATAAGCTTAAATATACTGTTCGCGTTCGTAAAAAAACACCCTTAATATGCTTTGTTGGCTAAAACTTTAGCTATGATTGAAATACTTTCCCAGTTCAGGCTTAGAGCTCATCCTAATGGGTCCTTAGTGTCAGCACTACATAAATCACATTCCATAATACTAGGTTCCCTTGCAAAAGTTTCTTTCCTTGAGTGCATTGTAGCACTTTGCCATTCTTAATCGATATGCAGCGAGCACCACCGTTGTTTTGTCTCTTTTCAAATGGATGAGGTCGACGTCTTCTTCTATTCATTCTTTTTTGCCTCTATCATGTATAATATTTTATATTGGTGGAATTTCAACCTTAATTAGAAGCATAGTTTCGTGGTTATAGGTTAATGAGAACCAGATATGACCAATTGGAGATTTGGATGAAGTTCCATAAGCCCATAATAATAAAGTAACCCCTTCTTCTAATCTTCCCTTTGCTTTCCATAATCTTTCTTCAGCAGGTTTTGATTGTTTTTTTCGTAGTATCCACCTTACTATTTGCATATTGGTATGCAATAGGAAAGAAAATTATGACAATATCATTCTTCTCATAAATTTAATGAACTTCTTACATTCATGTTGTGTTCCATTATTGGAGATTATCAATTGCAGGTATCCTGTACCCTCGTAATTATGTTCCTAACAAAACGAAGAAAGAAGATTTTATTCAATAGCAAAGAGTTATAATTATTCAATACAATATGTAACGGTTAATATCACCTTGTATATATAGCCAGATAAACATGAAAACTTACTGAAAATAAAGTAAGTGGCTTAATACCTAAGGCCCAAAGTAAGTAATAAAGGTGAGAAAGCCTACAAAGGCTAATATGGGAAAGAATACAAATCAAGTAAATAATCTCCGTGTTAATAGCTTCCTCAAACCTAACTAGGTTTTCACTGCCTCTCTCATTTCGCCGCCATCACTGACTTTTAGCTCCTCCCTTAATCTGATAAAGTTCTTGTTGGAGAAAGCCTTCGTAAGTATGTCTGCTCTCTGATAGTATGCGGGGATGTGACAGATCATCAATTTACCAGCTTATGTTCTTTCCCGAATGAAATGGAGATCAATTTTTAGATGTTTCGTTCGAGAATGATGGATTGAGTTTAGGGAAAGTGAAACCGTACTCTGGTTATCACACCAGATGACTAGTTTTCTCTTAGATACAAACCCTAATTCTTCCATTAAAGATTCACTCCAGGAAATCTCAACAGTTGTACTTGTGAGGGCACGATACACTACCTCGGTACTAGATCTCGAAGTGGTCGATTGCTTCTTCGTGCACCATGAAACGATATTCGTTTCTAATTAAAAGACACAATAACCTGATACAGATCTTCGGTTGTCTATGTTGTTTTCCCAATATGCATCCCTAAAGCCCTGTAAGTTTAATTCTTTTCATGCCTTCAAGTTGATTCCATAGTGCTTAGTTCCTTGAAGATGTCTTAAAACCCTTTTAACCGCCACCCAATGTTCTGACAAAGGGTTTTGCATGTATTGACTGAATTTATTGGCACTATAACATATGTTTGGACGTGTAATAGTGGCATATTGCAATGCTCCAATTATACTCATGTATTGCTTTGCATTATCAATGGCTTCTCCTTTGACTTTTGATAGTTGCAGATTACTTAACATTGGTGTTGCCAAATGTCTGGCTTGATGCATGTTTGCACTTTGCAAAATTTCTGAAATATAATTCTTTTTGGAGAGGAATAACTCTGTGTCATTTTTCTTTCTAACTTATATGCCTAGAAAGAAGCTTAACTCCACTAAATCTTTGATGGCAAAATATTGATCAAACATATGTATAACCTTGTTGACCTCTTCACGATTATTGGCAGTTATTAACATGTCATCCACGTATAATAGAATAAAAATATTTTCTTAGTTGTTTTTTCTCATGTATAGAGAATTATCAGACTACTTGTGTAAAACCAATGTTCGACAAAGTTAGTTTAAGTTTTTCATACCATGCCCTTGAGGCTTACTTCAAACCATATATTGCTTTTTGTATTTTGCAAACTTGTTTGTGACCCCTATTTAATTCATAGCCCTCGGGTTGATACATGTAAACTTCTTCAGTTAATTCTCTAATTAAAAAAGCATTATTAACATCTATTTGTTTTATGTTCCAGCCCTTTCCTAGAGCAATTGTTGGTATGATTCTAATGGTTGTGGGCTTAACCACTGGTGAGAAGGTTTCGTCAAAGTCAAAACCAAACTGTTGTGCATATCCCTTAGCAACATGTCTGACTTTGTACTTATCTATAGAACCATCTGCTTTTCTTTTTATTTTATAGGTTCATCTGCAAACTATAACATTCATATGAGTAGGAGGTGTAACTGGACTCCAAATTCCATTTTTTATAAGAGCGTCATACCCATTATCCATATCTTACTTCCATTTGTCTGATTTGATGGCTTGAGTAAAACTGTGTAACAACCCGTATTTTCAATAACCTATAATGATGTAAATCGAGGCAGAATTTAATTCTAAAATCTGAATAAAGGGAAACGGGCTATGCCATTGCGTTCGTCTCGGAAAAATACGCGAAATAGAGTCCGAGTATTCGAAAATCGGAGTCCGTATGACCCGATTAAGGCCCAACGAAGTTTTCTGAAAATTTCAAAGTAAAAACAGATTTCAAATTCAAACTTGAATTTGGGAAATTGGGTCATATTGGGCCAGGCGGGAGAATTCCCGCCAGAACACCCAAGTCGACAGCCCTGTCGACTTGGGAGTCGACTTGGTTGGACCAAGTCGACAGCCCTGTCGACTTGGCTGTCGACTTGGCTCAGACGGGCTGTTTAGCCTGGTGCACCATTTTGGGTTTGTGTTGAGCTTGGGGGCCAGATTCGGTTTTGAGGGCTGAGATTGGAACTAGGGTTTAATCCTATGGCCTAAAACACTTGCCTAATCTATAAATAAGACCCTAACCTACCCTAAATCATCATTATTCATTCTAGCAACTAAACTATGGCAAAATCAATCCTCTCATGGCCTCCACTCTCTTCATAAATTCCTAAATAAATTTCTATGAGATTTTCCATGCATACAAGTGTTTTTAGACTTGTATGATCATCATTAGCTTGCATTCAAGTCAAGTTCCTAGGTTTGCATCATAAAGAAAGAGTTTTGATCAATTTTGCTTGCATTTTTGGGGTTTAATTGGTTGCATAAGGGTCTTCTTACATTTGCTATACTCATTTGAGTCCGCATAAGCATTGTAAGCCCTATTCTACTCTCATACTTAAACTCTAAAGTTAAATGTATGATATGCAAGTTTACTATGATGTGTTATGCAAGTTTACTATGATGTGATATGCAAGTTATGTTATGCAAGTTTGATATGCAAGTTGTCATATGATATGCAAGTTATGTTATGCAAGTTTGATATGCAAGTTGTCATATGATATGCAAGTTATGTCATGCAAGTTTGATATGCAAGTTGTCATATGATATGCAAGTTATGTTATGCAAGTTTGATATGCAAGTTGTCATATGATATGCAAGTTATGTTATGCAAGTTTGATATGCAAGTTGTCATATGATATGCAAGTTATTTTATTCAAGTTTGATATGCAAGTTGTCATATGATATGCAAGTATGTTATGCAAGTTTGGGTTGATCATTTGGCTCATGTTATCATGTTGTGCAAGCTTATCTTGGGCTTATGAACATAAAGCTTCAAGCTTTATGCTAAAGGTTGCATTTTGGCAACATGTAAGTTATCACATCCCTTAGGATGACTTGCATGTGAGGCTAGATGCGAACTTATGGCCATTTTTACGTGTCATTTATCACCATGTATCACCGATATGTTAAGTTTGGTTTTATGCATGCTTTTGAGGCCTAATGAAAGTATATGAACATATGTACATTTCATATGCCACCATGTTGAACTTGTGGCTTCAACACCTTTATGTCGTGATTATGCCAAGTTCCCTCTTTCTATCCTTTATGCGCTATTGCGATATGTAAGCGATGGGATGGCGTTTGGGGTTGGGTAAACTTAAAAGACATAAAAACATAAGCTTGGGAATTTACCTATTAAGTTAGGTCTACCCATTGGGAATTTACCTATTAAGTTAGGTCTACCCAATTGCTTGAAAATTTGTAATGTGTTTTGGAAACATGATGGACATGACACTTAGAAAATATAAGTGTGACCAACTCGAGGTTGGGTTGAGTTTGTAGCGTAAACCTACCCGGAACCGACCGGCTTAACTAGTTGCTACAAACAATAGGACCCAATGTGAGAAGTTGGCCATGTTGTACCTTGAACCCGAGGTTAGACCAAGTTGTGGTGTAAAGCTACCCGGACCCGCCCGGCTTAACTAGTAACCACAGCAAAGTCTAATGTGAGAGGTTAAGGCGCATTAATTAATTAATGCCTCATAGTTAGGGTTAAGTCATGGTCCATTTAATACTTAACCAATTTGGGCTTGGTAGATTAACGGGGTTAAGTTAACCTACACTTAACCAATCTGAACTCGGTAATTTAACGGGGTTAAGTTGAACTATACTTAACCAATCCAACTCAGTAATTTGATAAGGCTGAGAACCGATTTGATACCTGGTCTAGATAAACTAACTTGATTGATAAATTAAACGAACCTGTTTTGCGGATCTGTAGGACCCACACCAAGTTAGGCAAGTTAGTAAATCTGTTATCTGATCCGTTAGTCTGAAAACTAATCGTCTGAACTTTGTATGTCTGAACTCTGTTAATAAGTTAATCTGAATCTGATAGTCTGGGGACACAAGGGGGAATACTTGTGTCATCTGTTGTTTGGGACCCATATTAGTCAGTAACCCTTTCTGGTATCAAAACTTTGACCCAACTGTAGGTAGGGTCCGGGCATGCTTACTGAACTAATTATAAGTGGTTCATTCTGATAATGGCGATGGGTGTTGATGGTGCGTTCCAACCGGGTCATGTGCGTGCATGGATCCCGGTCTGCTTCTGAGGATGTAAGACGCCGTGACATCTGTAAATATGCATGTGCCAATTGGTTGCCACTTTAGGGGGTGATACACCCTATCGTGGGGCCGACACAGGGTATTTATGTACTAGGGAGCCGATCGCTTGGGTAGGATTTAGGGTACACTTAGCTCTGTCTGATTCTGTTGGTACCGTCTGTTTTGTTGGGTGGCAACACCCGTCTGTTTCTGCATGGTACCGTTCTGTTAGGGTGGTAAAGGCCCATTATTGTTAGCATTCCGTTTCTGTACTTTATCCGCTAGGGTGGTAACGGCCCATTATTGTTAGCATTCCGTTTCTGTACTTTATCCGTTAGAGTGGTAAAAGCCCATTTTTCCCAAACTCTATTTCTGTATGGACCATTCTGTTCCGTTCTGTTTCGATGTGAACATTGGGGTAACACCTAATCCTGTTATACTAGAATTGGTACCAAGAAGTTGGATCTTGATTTGAGTCAAACACCTGATACTGGGCCAAGTTTAGGCCAAGGGATAAATTCTTGATTATACATGACATGTTAGAATGCTGGTACACCTGTGGTGAAAAACCTTAAACCTGATTATGCGATGACACCTTTATCTACCTTGTCAGTTAATCACCATGCTAGTATGTTGTTATCCTTATGATCATACCTGTTGCTCATGCCAGTTAACTTTATCAGTTTACATTGATTGTAGTAGGGCTTACTCAGTCTTTTTGACTGACCTGTTTTCTTTCGCCTCTTTTCTTCCGTTCCCCCCCCCCCCAGGTTCTCAGGGAGGGAATACTGGAGTTTAGCTTGGATTTCTGATAGCTTGCTGGTGGGATTAGCTCATGTACGGTCTTAACATGAAGCTAGCTATGGTTATCATTTATTTTGGGGATAGCACTTATGTATTTAAGTTTTCAGATGATGTTGTTTTATCTAGACTTGTTTATTTGGAAAGTTGATATTATGTTGTACCAGACTTGTTTTGAAATGGTTTAAATCTTCCGCTGTTCTATCTATGTTATTTACTCTGTTTACATATATACATATGTTCTTGTTCTGCCTTGATATATCATTATGCATGTTTACCTGATTCAAACGCCCCTCCAAAGTCAGAGTGCTTGCAAGAGTCACTCTGGCGGAGGTGGGGTGTTACATTTGGTATCTGAGCATATGGTTTACGAGAAGGGACAAAAAGGTTTTTAAAACTTTTGGAAAACTATCTTCAAAACCAAGTATAAAGTATTTTCCAAAGAAAAGTCTAGTTTATTTTAAAAGGCTATTCCCCAAAAGCCATTAGCACAATCCTTAGTTATCTATTCTTAGTTTCCTCGTTCTGAATCTATCTTTTCCGTCTTTTCAGTATGGCCGATAACTTTGTTATCCCAGAGGGAGTGCAAGTTCCTGTTTGGTATAGGAGACTTATGGAGGCTAGGGCGACCGAAGCCGGCCCCGCAAATGTTACTCCTCCTCCGGTGGTTAATGTTCCTCCTCCTCCTGTCGCTGAGGTTCCTCCTCCTCCCCCTCAGCATCCTCCAGTAGAGTTCACGAAGATTTGCAAGGACTTCAAAGCAATAGGTGGCAAGAACTTTCTAGGTATCGAGACTTTTGTAGAGGCCCGGAATTGGTTGAAAGAGACCGAGGATTTATTCGCTATCTTTGGATTAGATGATCAGAGAAAGATCCTGTTGGCGGTTTGGCTTATGAAGGATGAAGCCGCTTATTGGTGGGAGATCACCACCGCGACTAGGCCCGTTGAGACTTGGGCCGATTTCAGGACAAGATTCGGGCTTAAGTTTCTGTCTTCTACCGAAGAGAACTTGCAAATGGAAAGGTTTATTGCTTTGAAGCAAGGAGACATGTCTGTTAAAGAATATGTGAACAAGTTCAATCAGTTAGCTCGTTTTGGCTTGGATATGGTGAGTACTACTCAGAAAAAGGCTCTTCGTTTTGCTAGAGGATTGAATGAGCCATTACAGGAGTTAGCTATGTCTCATGTGCCCATGGGGGCCACGTTTGAGAGTTTGGTAGATATGGCCCTACTCAATGAAGAGAACAAGAGTGCAAAGAAGGAGGTCAAGGTGAATGAGTCTCAAAACAAGAAAACGGGGCCCAAAAAGGAAATGCAAAAGAAGAAGGAGAAGTCTGAAGATAAGAAGGAAAAGAAGTGCTTTACTTGTGGAAGCTCAACTCATCTAAACAAGGATTGCAGAAAGAGGAAGGGTACTTGCTTTAACTGTGGAGAGATGGGACACTTCACTAGGGACTGCCCGAAGAAGAAAGGGACTACATCGGAAGGAACGGTGAATACTCGCATGGCGAGTGAATAGATTAGGGCTAGAATAATTTGTCTGTAGGATGTTTAATTTTCCTTGTCTGATTTTTAGTTTGAAACTCTTTTTCTGGTATCTTGATTCTGTAATGGAAACTCAGTACTTTAATGCTAGTCTTGCTTCTGATCTGGTAATAGTCTCAAACTCCCTGAGAGTTATAACTCATCTGTTTGTGATAAATTGGGATTTGAGAGTATCTGTGTTGGGCATGAGGGTGATTATGACGAATATATTCTGGGTTTCCACCATGCTTAGTTCCCTAAAAATCATTTGGGGAAATCTGATCTGTACTAGTAGTCTGTAAGTATATGTACCAAGTTTTTGTTTTATCTGTACTCGCTTCCATCACTCGACTGTATCTTGTTGAGATAGGAATCCTATGGATGTAAACATGTGTTTGAGACATGTTATGTTTGATGGTTGCAAGTGGATGCAAGTGGTTGCTCGTGGATGCATAAACACACACTAGGCACTAGATCGGCTTGAAATACACTCTCATTTTGCATATAGACGTGTGTACATTTCCAATTCTTATGGTTGCAAGATGGTTAATTCAGCACATGGATGTTGCATATGGACGTATGTTATGTGCACACATATAGATGTTATACATTATGTTAGGAATTGCATACATATGGATTCATTTCACTAACATAATTTGCATAGATGATATTTGCACTAGATAAGTACATATACACACACCTTTGCATATGTTCATACAACATTTAGAATCTTGTAAGGACAGTGATTGCTCGTGGATGATGTTTTGAGTAGATGGACGATTGGATGGTAGGATACGTTCTTCCTAACTTGAAGATTTCGGGGACGAAATCCTTTAAGGAAGGGAGAATGTAACAACCCGTATTTTCAATAACCTATAATGATGTAAATCGAGGCAGAATTTAATTCTAAAATCTGAATCAAGGGAAATGGGCTATGTCATTGCGTTCGTCTCGGAAAAATACGCGAAGTAGAGTCCGAGTTTTCGAAAATCGGAGTCCGTATGACCCGATTAAGGCCCAACGAAGTTTTCTGGAAATTTCAAAGTAAAAACAGATTTCAAATTCGAACTTGAATTTGGGAAATTGGGTCATATTGGGCCAGGCGGGAGAATTCCCGCCAGAACACCCAAGTCGACAGCCCTGTCGACTTGGGAGTCGACTTGGTTGGACCAAGTCGACAGCCCTGTCGACTTGGCTCAGACGGGTTGTTTAGCCTGGTGCACCATTTTGGGTTTGTGTTGAGCTTGGGGGCCAAATTTGAAACACCCCACCTCCGTTAGGGTCACTCTCAAAGGGAATGCCCTAATTTTGGTGGAGGTTTATAAGTACAAGTCATAGATATACAAGACAGATATAAGAACACATATTTGTAAACAGCGGAAGAACAACAACAAACTTTTATTTCATGAAGTCAAATACGTGTTACAACAACATCCTTTCCATAACATAACACTTTCATAATCTGTCTTGAGTACATTATTTTAAAGAAGCATAAATAAAACATAGATAAACTGCCAAAGCCCCATAGTGGATTGTCCAAAGCCATAGTTCAAAACAGGAAAGTCCAAGCAATACATTTCTCTTCTTCAAGCTGGATGTTGAGGTTGGTCAAGCTGCTGTGTTCCCTCCCTGAGTACCTGGGGGGGGAGCGGAAGAAAGAAGACGAAAGAAAAGTAGAGTCAGACATAAAGCCTGAGTAAGTCTAGTACTATTTTGTCTATGAATAAAGAACTGGGTATGATAAGTATAAATAAGAAGTGGGCATGCACTATAAACTTGGTTAAGTTGTCTAGGGTCGAATATACTATCGTACCCCATGTTAATCTCTGAACCCATATAAACTAGTTTCCAATTTGCACCCCATAATCAGGGTGATGTGATCCATTCAATGATGATCGGCTCCTACTCGCATAGTTACATGTGTCCTACGGCCCCCGATGTCGTAGTTACCTATGCTGGTCCCACCATGGGGTGTATCAAGTCCCATAGTGGCAACCCGACACAACCTTAGAGTGCACAGGTATGCTACTGGTGTCCAGTGCCTTATTTTTCTGCGCCGGAGTGTGTGCACGCCCGCACCCCGTTAGAACCTACACTGCTACACCACCGCCGTCGCTTTGACCTCTTACAATCAGCCCAGTAATCGTGCCCCACCCTGCCTAGTTTCAGGGTATCCTGATACACCTTTTAGGGTTACTGCTGAAAAGGGTCCCTCGTTACTAGGTTTTCTATCTCTAGCCAACATGCTAAGTTGGTTAAGTGTTCCCTACCTAACCCCACCAGTCTGTTTAGTTTAGCATGTTCCATTTTGATTAAGTCTTTAGTTCACTTAATCCTAACAATCCTGACTCAGCCTTAATTGTCTTATTAAGGCCCTGACCTCTCACATTAGACAGGTATTGTTGTGGCTGCCTGTTGCCGGTTGGTTCCGGGCAGTCTTACGCCACAACTCAGTCTAACCTCGGGTCCTTGCTGGGCTCCATGTTTAACCTCCCACATTGGATAGGTATTGTTGTGACTACTGGACAGCCGGGCGGTTCCGGGCAGGTTTACATCACAACTCAATCCAACCTCGGGTTAAACACATCGTATGTTCTACATTTACATATTTTGTCATTCTTCTTTATTTATATGTAAATATTTGCGTCCCATTATTAAGTTAATGGTGTAAAGATTACACCAATCACGGGCCCAACCCATACTTGAATTTGGGCCCTTCTATTATATATTTTCATTCATTAATTAATTTTAACCCAACGTTATTTTCCCCCGTTTTACACGTCCGTTTATATATATTGGGCTTAGCCTTTTAAAGCCCAATTTAGCCATGCGAAAAGGGGAGGCTTATGGCGTATACACAAAGAGGGGAGGGTGAGCGCATGAACTTGCAATACGACGTTGGAATTACAAAATAGAAGTTGGTGTACTTGCATAGTGGTAACGTAGGTGACATGAATCAAAGCATGTGAACTTGCATAGGTTTAACTACAACAGGAACCTATATTCTTATTTAGGCATAATGTCAAACATGAGCATGTCGTAAATATTTCTAGCATAAGCATAGCATAATGTCAAACATAAGCATGGCATAAATACTTTTGGCATAAACATGGCATAATGTCAAACATAAGCATGGCATAAATACTTTTGGCATAAACATGGCATAATGTCAAACATAAGCATGGCATAAGTAAAGTTAAATTTTGTTCATGGCATAAACATAAACATGTCATGTTCATAAGGTTTCTACATGTTTACAAAGGGGATACTTTGTTACTAACACAAAAGCATAGTTCAACTTAATCATGGTTTAAGTCTAATCACATAACGATGGTATAAATATACTTATGCATAAATATTCCTAATCATGGTGTTTGTTTTAAACTTGCAAAAAGGGATTTTTGAGTCTAACCTAGCCATGTCTCACATATGTCATCATATAAACGAGATAGACTTAATCATAGATTTCAATTATGCCAAATATCATTCATAGCCTAGCCATATTCATAAGTTTTGCAAAAGCATGACTTAATACATGGATTATGGTGTCAAAATTCCAACATAGTTTCATATGAACTATAACAACCAAACTTGTTTCAATTACTTGCAAAATGATTTATGCATAAAATATACATCATGATGGCATAATAACAAAGCCCAAACTTGCATAAATTTCACTCAACTATATACATGTAGCTTCAACATAGACTACATAATGTGCGCAATATTCCAAACGTATATTTGCATAGAACTACCGCATGTAGTTCTTTATAATGAATAATATAATTCAAGAATATCCAAACGTATATAAATTGATAAGAACGCACAAATATGAATTACTTCCATTGCCACAATTCAAGCATACACATCAACACAGTTGTTTATTATACCAAAGTAATACTCTACTTACAATGGTTGCGGCGAATTCTCTAATTAATTCCTTTGTTGAATTGATTGGCTTTAGGTTGCTTGAATTGCTTTAGGCTTAGAACTTTCTTCCTAACTCTCTCTCTCTCTCTAGTCGGTGGCTACTCTTTGTCGTTCCTCAGCAACATGGCGGCTATAATCTTATTTTGAATGAATAGATTAGGGTTTAGTCTAGGGTTGTTTATATAGAGGTTAGGAATTGATTAGGACCATTGATGTTGCTAGGTTAGATCGTAGCCATTCATTAGATAGAGAGACCAATTAGAGCCTGCCACCTAGCCCTAATGACAAAGCAAGCTTCTGAAAATCGGCCAAACACAGACCTGGCCAGCCAGGGCTAGACCAGACCTGGCCAGCAGGTCATTTTTGACCTGGGCGCACTTGGCAGGTGCGCCAGGTCAAAAATGTACTGGCGCACTTCACAGGTGCGCCAGTGCATTTTTGTTCTGGCGCACTTCCCAAGTGCGCCAGTGCATTCTGACCCGTTTTCCGGTTTTTCGCCCAACTTCGTTCGTCCATAACTTCTTCATACGATATCCGTATTTCGAAAACTCGGACTCTATCTCGCGTATTTTTCCGAGACGAACGCAATGGCGTATCCCGTTTCCCTTAGTTCTTTGATTTGAAATTAATTATACTTTAATTTATGAATTGCACAGTTATAGAATTTACGGGGTGTTACATTCTCCCCCACTTAAAAGGATTTCGTCCCCGAAATCTTCAAGTTAGGAGGAATGTATATCCTAACATCCAATCATCCATCTACTCATCCATCAAACACGAGCATCCATTGTCCTTAAAAGACTTCTAATGCTTCATGATCATATGCGAAGTGTGTGTGTACATGTACTTATCTAATGCAAAATCAGGCGGTCTACTGATTCAGTTGACCTCCTTAATGCGAATTATGTAAGTGCCATGAATCCATTATGTATGCAAATTTTCCCTATTCTTGATTCTACATGAGTGCACAATCATTCAATACAAATGCAGCATCCATATGACAACACATTAAAGTTCAACCTTATACGAATGCAAACATATATGCATATGCAATATGAAGTGACTGAGCCGATCTAAAACCTAGATTGTGTGTGTATATGCAACCACGAGCAACCACTAGCAATCACTTGCAACCACTTGCAACCATCATCCATAACATGTTTCAATTACATGTTTCCATCCAAAGGGTTTCTACCTAAAAGATAAGGTCGAGGAAATATACCTAAAAAGATAGATAAAAGCGCAACTTAAGGAAGAGGAAAGATCAAGGATGTACCCTCGAACAGAAAAGGGTAGGCTGCACGGATTCTAGCTTCAGTTTCCCAAGTTGCGTCTCCCTCGGCGTCGCTCCACTGAACTTTGACGAGCTTGACTTCGCGGTTGCGTAGTTTCTTCACTTCCGTTCCTAAGATGCGGGTTGGAACCCTTCTTATGGTTACTTCGCGTTCCACTTCGGCCTCTTCGAGGATATTTGGCTCTACCACTTCAGCAGACTCATGTAGACATTTTCGGAGATGTGAAACGTGAAAAACGTTGTGGACTCCAGCCAACTTCTCGGGTAGCTCTAATCTATAGGCCATTTTCCCAATTTTCTCGATGATTGGGAATGGCCCTACGAATCTTGGTGCTAGCTTTCCTGTGGTTCCAAAACGAACAATGTTCCTTAGCGGTGATACCTTGAGAAAAACTCTGTCTCCAACTTCGAATTCAAGGTCGGTCCTCCTCTTGTCGGCGTAGGACTTTTGTCTGTCTTGGGCCGTCTTCATCCTTCTTCGTATTAAGTCTACTTTCTCTGTAGTCTCTCGGATCATGTCTGGTCCAAGTATAAGCTTATCCGTGGACTCCCACCAACAAGTGGGCGATCGGCACGGTCTTCCATATAAAGCTTCGAAGGGCGCCATTCCTATGGTTGCTTGATAGCTGTTGTTGTAGGCAAATTCCACCAAAGGAAGGTGGTCTTCCCATGTCCCTCCGAAGTCGAGGACGCATAGCCTTAAAAGGTCTTCCAAAACTCTGTTCACTCTCTCTGTTTGGCCGTCGGTTTGGGGATGATAGGCTGTGCTCAAGCATAACTGCGTTCCTACTGCTTCTTGCAGACTCCGCCAAAACTCACTAGTGAAGATGGGGTCTCGGTCACTAACAATGCTAGACGGTATTCCATGGAGTCGAACGATTTCCTTGAGATAAAGTGATGCTAGGGATGAGGCAGTCCTTTTACTTTTGACTGGTAAAAAGTGGGCGCTTTTAGTAAGCCTATCCACTATTACCCAAATGCTAGTGTTGCCTCTCCTAGACCTAGGCAGCCCATCGATGAAGTCCATTGAGATGCTATCCCACTTCCACTGCGGGACCTCCAGAGGATGTAGTAGTCCACCAGGCTTTTTCTGTTCCGCCTTAACCTGTTGGCACACCATACATTTAGAAACGAATTCTGCCACGTCCTTTTTCATGCCATTCCAAAAGAAAGTCCTTTTTATGTCTTTGTACATTTTATCCCCGCCTGGGTGTATCGTCATCTTGGAGTGATGTGCTTCCTCGAGGACCTTCTTTATTAAATCGTTTGTCTGTGGGACGCATAGTCTTCCGTCTCGCCTTAGCAAACCCTTATCGTCGATGGAGTATCTGTTGAGGTGACTTGAAGTCTCACCCCTAATTAGCCTATCAATTGTTTCCACAAGCTGAGGGTCTTCGCGTTGTGCTGTCCCTACTGAATCCACTAAAGTTGGGCGCACTTCGAGAGATGCTAGCAAGCCTGGTACGAAATCGGAGGAAGGCCTAAAGTCGAAGCTGGCTATAAACTCTAGGCTTTGTCTTTCAACAAACAACGGGCTTAGGGCCAATTTCTTTCGGCTCAACGCGTCTGCTACTACGTTGCCTTTGCCCGGAGTGTAGGAGATTTCGAAATCGTACGAGGCAAGAAACTCCATCCATCTTTGTTGCCTCAAGTTAAGATCCTTCTGCGAGAAAAGATATTTCAACGATTTATGGTCAGTGTAAAGTTCGAACTTCTCACCTAGGAGATAGTGTCGCCAAGACTTGAGTGCAAAGACGATGGCGGCTAACTCAAGATCGTGGGTTGGGTAGTTCTTTTCGTGCACCTCCAATTGCCTCCCGCCATAAGCTACTACCCTTCCTTCTTGCATTAAGACGGCGCCTAGCCCTGTCCCACATGCATCCGTATAAACAGTAAACATCTTGCTCCCATCTGGCAGCGTCAAAACTGGGGCTGTTGTAAGAGCCCTTTTCAGTCGTTGGAAAGCAAACTCGCAATCCAAATCCCAATTGAACACTAGATTCTTCTTGGTCAATTTCATGAGCGGAGCTGAGATTTTCGCAAAATCCCTTATGAATTTTCGATAGAAACCTGCTAGTCCTAGAAAGCTTCGGACCTCAGTCGCATTCCTTGGTGTCTTCCAATCCTGTACTGCCACTACCTTAGCAGGGTCCACTGCTAACCCTTGTTTGGATACTATGTGCCCAAGGAACCTCACCTCTTCTCTCCAAAAGTGGCATTTGGAGAATTTGGCTTTTAGTTGATGGACTCGCAAAGTTTCCATGATTGCCCTTAAGTGCTGAGCATGTTCCTCTTCACTTTTTGAGAAGATAAGGATATCATCTACGAAGACCACTACGAATTTGTTGAGGAAATCTCTAAATACCCTACTCATTAGGTCCACGAAGTAAGCAGGTGCATTTGTCAAGCCGAAAGGCATGACAAGCCATTCAAAGAAACCGTCTGGGGTTCTGAACGCCGTTTTATCGATGCTATCTTCAGCCACCCTTAGCTGATGAAAACCGGTTGCTAAATCGAGTTGGGAGAAAACAGACGCTCCTACAAGCTGGTCAAATAAATCGTCAATTCTAGGGAGAGGATGCCTATTCTTTTTCGTTAGCTTGTTGAGCTCCCTATAGTCAACACATAGACGTAGTGAACCATCCGCCTTTGTAGCGAACACCACTGGGGCGCCCCATTCTGAAATGCTCCTCCTAATGAACCCCTTTTCTAGAAGCTCTTTAATCTGTTTACTGAGCTCTTTCCTTTCTCGTGGAGCCATATGTCTAACGGGCAACGCAACGGGCTTTGCATTATCTACAAGATATATGCGGAAGTCTATTTCCTGCTTCGGAGGCAAGCCCTTCACCTCTTCAAAGACATCCGGATATTCCCGGACCACTTTAACCGATTGCAAATTTTCAACAGAGGCATCTAGCGATTCAAGATAACTAAGCATAACCGCATACGAGGGATTACAAGAAATTTCCAAAGTATTACCGAGCTGGGTTAGGAGCCTAACAACCCTTTTCTCACAATCAAGGATGGCCCCATTACTGGATAGCCAATCCATGCCCAAAATCAAACCATACCCCGAAAAGCCCAAAACAAAGGCACTACATTGAAATTCAACACTTAGGATGGAAATTTTCAAATCCAAACAGATCATAGACAAATGAGCTGGGCCCCCAATTGGGTTTGAAACAATTAAGGGGTCCTCTACCATACTAGTTTTTAGGTGCAGAGATTCTACTAAAGCAGACGAGATAAAGGAGTGTGATGCGCCGGAATCAAATAAAGTGCGAACGGGGTGATCATAAAGATAAACTACACTTTCTACAGAAGTATTTATACCTCGTTGTTGCAATGGTGGCGCTTCTAGCACATGAACCTGTGCCCCTGGGGTGGATCCAGTGCTCTGCCCCTGTCCCCGTTTCTTTGGGCAGTCCTTAGCCCTATGGCCCGTCTGACCGCATGAAAAGCACCCACCATTCTCCTTGGCCTTCTTTTTCCGGCAGTCCTTTACTAAGTGCCCCACTTTGCCACAGAAATTGCACTTTCTCTTCTCTTTGTTGCCTTTTCCGCCTTTCTTAAAGTCCGCCTTCTTGGGCTGCAAACCCTCTTTCTTCTTGCCCTTATCCTCTTCATTCAGCAATGCCATTTGCACCAATCTTTCATACGTGGCTCCCATGGGTATATGGGTCATGGCCAAACTGTGTAATGGCTCATTTAACCTTTTGACGAAACGGAGAGCCTTCTTGTGCGGGGTGTTGACTAGGTCAAGCCCAAACCTAGCCAGCTCATCGAACTGATTCACATACTCTCTGACAGTCTTGTCTCCTTGCTTAAGAAATAAGAATTTTTCCAACTGCAAACTTCTTTCCGCATCCGAGAGAAATTTAGTCTCAAACGTTGCCCTAAAGTCCTCCCATGTCTCTACTGGTCTTTCAGCATTAGTGACTTCCCACCAGTAGGAAGCCTCGCCCTTCAATAGCCACACCGCCAATTGTACTTTTTGTCTATCCTCTACCTCAAAGATGATGAATAGGTCCTCTGTTTCCTTCAGCCAATTCCTAGCTGCTACGAAGGACTCAGTTCCATGGAAATCCCTTCCTCCCATGGCTTTAAAATCTTTACATATCTTAGCGAATGCGTTTCCCCGAGGAGGAGGAGGAAAAGGTGCTGCCGCAGCTGGATGGTTTCCTTCCGCTGGGGGAGGAGGAATGGTAGGACCTGGCTGAGTGGCTCTTGCTTCTAAGAACCGTCTAAACCAACCAGGTATTGGCACCCCTTCCGGCAAGTTAAGTTCTTGGGACATGCTGAAACAAAAAGGATAGATTCAAAACGAAGGATAAGAGATAGTTCCTATGGCTTTGGGGAGTGGACTTTTGCCTTTTAAAAATAAAATAATATTTTTCTTTTAAAAATGCTTCTTTAAATTTCCTTTTTGAAAATAATTTTTCAAAACTTTTTATCTTATCTGGTAAAACCTATGCTCTGATACCAAGTGAAACACCCCACCTCCGTTAGGGTCACTCTCAAAGGGAATGCCCTAATTTTGGTGGAGGTTTATAAGTACAAGTCATAGATATACAAGACAGATATAAGAACACATATTTGTAAACAGCGGAAGAACAACAACAAACTTTTATTTCATGAAGTCAAATACGTGTTACAACAACATCCTTTCCATAACATAACACTTTCATAATCTGTCTTGAGTACATTATTTTAAAGAAGCATAAATAAAACATAGATAAACTGCCAAAGCCCCATAGTGGATTGTCCAAAGCCATAGTTCAAAACAGGAAAGTCCAAGCAATACATTTCTCTTCTTCAAGCTGGATGTTGAGGTTGGTCAAGCTGCTGTGTTCCCTCCCTGAGTACCTGGGGGGGGGGGGAAGCGGAAGAAAGAAGACGAAAGAAAAGTAGAGTCAGACATAAAGCCTGAGTAAGTCTAGTACTATTTTGTCTATGAATAAAGAACTGGGTATGATAAGTATAAACAAGAAGTGGGCATGCACTATAAACTTGGTTAAGTTGTCTAGGGTCGAATATACTATCGTACCCCATGTTAATCTCTGAACCCATATAAACTAGTTTCCAATTTGCACCCCATAATCAGGGTGATGTGATCCATTCAATGATGATCGGCTCCTACTCGCATAGTTACATGTGTCCTACGGCCCCCGATGTCGTAGTTACCTATGCTGGTCCCACCATGGGGTGTATCAAGTCCCATAGTGGCAACCCGACACAACCTTAGAGTGCACAGGTATGCTACTGGTGTCCAGTGCCTTATTTTTCTGCGCCGGAGTGTGTGCACGCCCGCACCCCGTTAGAACCTACACTGCTACACCACCGCCGTCGCTTTGACCTCTTACAATCAGCCCAGTAATCGTGCCCCACCCTGCCTAGTTTCAGGGTATCCTGATACACCTTTTAGGGTTACTGCTGAAAAGGGTCCCTCGTTACTAGGTTTTCTATCTCTAGCCAACATGCTAAGTTGGTTAAGTGTTCCCTACCTAACCCCACCAGTCTGTTTAGTTTAGCATGTTCCATTTTGATTAAGTCTTTAGTTCACTTAATCCTAACAATCCTGACTCAGCCTTAATTGTCTTATTAAGGCCCTGACCTCTCACATTAGACAGGTATTGTTGTGGCTGCCTGTTGCCGGTTGGTTCCGGGCAGTCTTACGCCACAACTCAGTCTAACCTCGGGTCCTTGCTGGGCTCCATGTTTAACCTCCCACATTGGATAGGTATTGTTGTGACTACTGGACAGCCGGGCGGTTCCGGGCAGGTTTACATCACAACTCAATCCAACCTCGGGTTAAACACATCGTATGTTCTACATTTACATATTTTGTCATTCTTCTTTATTTATATGTAAATATTTGCGTCCCATTATTAAGTTAATGGTGTAAAGATTACACCAATCACGGGCCCAACCCATACTTGAATTTGGGCCCTTCTATTATATATTTTCATTCATTAATTAATTTTAACCCAACGTTATTTTCCCCCGTTTTACACGTCCGTTTATATATATTGGGCTTAGCCTTTTAAAGCCCAATTTAGCCATGCGAAAAGGGGAGGCTTATGGCGTATACACAAAGAGGGGAGGGTGAGCGCATGAACTTGCAATACGACGTTGGAATTACAAAATAGAAGTTGGTGTACTTGCATAGTGGTAACGTAGATGACATGAATCAAAGCATGTGAACTTGCATAGGTTTAACTACAACATGAACCTATATTCTTATTTAGGCATAATGTCAAACATGAGCATGTCGTAAATATTTCTAGCATAAGCATAGCATAATGTCAAACATAAGCATGGCATAAATACTTTTGGCATAAACATGGCATAATGTCAAACATAAGCATGGCATAAATACTTTTGGCATAAACATGGCATAATGTCAAACATAAGCATGGCATAAGTAAAGTTAAATTTTGTTCATGGCATAAACATAAACATGTCATGTTCATAAGGTTTCTATATGTTTACAAAGGGGATACTTTGTTACTAACACAAAAGCATAGTTCAACTTAATCATGGTTTAAGTCTAATCACATAACGATGGTATAAATATACTTATGCATAAATATTCCTAATCATGGTGTTTGTTTTAAACTTGCAAAAAGGGATTTTTGAGTCTAACCTAGCCATGTCTCACATATGTCATCATATAAACGAGATAGACTTAATCATAGATTTCAATTATGCCAAATATCATTCATAGCCTAGCCATATTCATAAGTTTTGCAAAAGCATGACTTAATACATGGATTATGGTGTCAAAATTCCAACATAGTTTCATATGAACTATAACAACCAAACTTGTTTCAATTACTTGCAAAATGATTTATGCATAAAATATACATCATGATGGCATAATAACAAAGCCCAAACTTGCATAAATTTCACTCAACTATATACATGTAGCTTCAACATAGACTACATAATGTGCGCAATATTCCAAACGTATATTTGCAATGAACTACCGCATGTAGTTCTTTATAATGAATAATATAATTCAAGAATATCCAAACGTATATAAATTGATAAGAACGCACAAATATGAATTACTTCCATTGCCACAATTCAAGCATACACATCAACACAGTTGTTTATTATACCAAAGTAATACTCTACTTACAATGGTTGCGGCGAATTCTCTAATTAATTCCTTTGTTGAATTGATTGGCTTTAGGTTGCTTGAATTGCTTTAGGCTTAGAACTTTCTTCCTAACTCTCTCTCTAGTCGGTGGCTACTCTTTGTCGTTCCTCAGCAACATGGCGGCTATAATCTTATTTTGAATGAATAGATTAGGGTTTAGTCTAGGGTTGTTTATATAGAGGTTAGGAATTGATTAGGACCATTGATGTTGCTAGGTTAGATCGTAGCCATTCATTAGATAGAGAGACCAATTAGAGCCTGCCACCTAGCCCTAATGACAAAGCAAGCTTCTGAAAATCGGCCAAACACAGACCTGGCCAGCCAGGGCTAGACCAGACCTGGCCAGCAGGTCATTTTTGACCTGGGCGCACTTGGCAGGTGCGCCAGGTCAAAAATGTACTGGCGCACTTCACAGGTGCGCCAGTGCATTTTTGTTCTGGCGCACTTCCCAAGTGCGCCAGTGCATTCTGACCCGTTTTCCGGTTTTTCGCCCAACTTCGTTCGTCCATAACTTCTTCATACGATATCCGTTTTTCGAAAACTCGGACTCTATTTCGCGTATTTTTCCGAGACGAACGCAATGGCGTATCCCGTTTCCCTTAGTTCTTTGATTTGAATTTAATTATACTTTAATTTATGAATTGCACAATTATAGAATTTACGGGGTGTTACAAAATTCGGTTTTGAGGGCTGAGATTGGAACTAGGGTTTAATCCTATGGCCTAAAACACTTGCCTAATATATAAATAAGACCCTAACCTACCCTAAATCATCATTATTCATTCTAGCAACTAAACTATGGCAAAATCAATCCTCTCATGGCCTCCACTCTCTTCATAAATTCCTAAATAAATTTCTATGAGATTTTCCATGCATACAAGTGTTTTTAGACTTGTATGATCATCATTAGCTTGCATTCAAGTCAAGTTCCTAGGTTTGCATCATAAAGAAAGAGTTTTGATCAATTTTGCTTGCATTTTTGGGGTTTAATTGGTTGCATAAGGGTCTTCTTACATTTGTTATACTCATTTGAGTCTGCATAAGCATTGTAAGCCCTATTCTACTCTCATACTTAAACTCTAAAGTTAAATGTATGATATGCAAGTTTACTATGATGTGATATGCAAGTTATGTTATGCAAGTTTGATATGCAAGTTGTCATATGATATGCAAGTTATGTTATGCAAGTTTGATATGCAAGTTGTCATATGATATGCAAGTTATGTTATGCAAGTTTGATATGCAAGTTGTCATAT
Source organism: Allium sativum (assembly GCA_030737875.1). Lineage (NCBI taxonomy): Eukaryota > Viridiplantae > Streptophyta > Magnoliopsida > Asparagales > Amaryllidaceae > Allium > Allium sativum. The sequence goes on from CM060924.1 coordinate 285,344,648, forward strand.
GATATGCAAGTTATGTTATGCAAGTTTGATATGCAAGTTGTCATATGATATGCAAGTTATGTTATGCAAGTTTGATATGCAACTTGTCATATGATATGCAAGTATGTTATGCAAGTTTGGGTTGATCATTTAGCTCATGTTATCATGTTGTGCAAGCTTATCTTGGGCTTATGAACATAGAGCTTCAAGCTTTATGCTAAAGGTTGCATTTTGGCAACATGTAAGTTATCACATCCCTTAGGATGACTTGCATGTGAGGCTAGATGCGAACTTATGGCCATTTTTACGTGTCATTTATCACCATGTATCATCGATATGTTAAGTTTGGTTTTATGCATGCTTTTGAGGCCTAATGCAAGTATATGAACATATGTACATTTCATATGCCACCATGTTGAACTTGTGGCTTCAACACCTTTATGTCGTGATTATGCCAAGTTCCCTCTTTCTATCCTTTATGCGCTATTGCGATATGTAAGCGATGGGATGGCGTTTGGGGTTGGGTAAACTTAAAAGACATAAAAACATAAGCTTGGGAATTTACCTATTAAGTTAGGTCTACCCATTGGGAATTTACCTATTAAGTTAGGTCTACCCAATTGCTTGAAAATTTGTAATGTGTTTTGGAAACATGATGGATATGACACTTAGAAAATATAAGTGTGACCAACTCGAGGTTGGGTTGAGTTTGTAGCGTAAACCTACCCGGAACCGACCGGCTTAACTAGTTGCTACAAACAATAGGACCCAATGTGAGAAGTTGGCCATGTTGTACCTTGAACCCGAGGTTAGACCAAGTTGTGGTGTAAAGCTACCCGGACCCGCCCGACTTAACTAGTAACCACAGCAAAGTCTAATGTGAGAGGTTAAGGCGCATTAATTAATTAATGCCTCATGGTTAGGTTTAAGTCATGGTCCATTTAATACTTAACCAATTTGGGCTTGGTAGATTAACGGGGTTAAGTTAACCTACACTTAACCAATCTGAACTCGGTAATTTAACGGGGTTAAGTTGAACTATACTTAACCAATCCAACTCAGTAATTTGATAAGGCTAAGAACCGATTTGATACCTGGTCTGGATAAACTAACTTGATTGATAAATTAAACGAACCTGTTTTGCGGATCTGTAGGACCCACACCAAGTTAGGCAAGTTAGTAAATCTGTTATCTGATCCGTTAGTCTGAAAACTAATCGTCTGAACTTTGTATGTCTGAACTCTGTTAATAAGTTAATCTGAATCTGATAGTCTGGGGACACAAGGGGGAATACTTGTGTCATCTGTTGTTTGGGACCCATATTAGTCAGTAACCCTTTCTGGTATCAAAACTTTGACCCAACTGTAGGTAGGGTCCGGGCACGCTTACTGAACTAATTATAAGTGGTTCATTCTGATAATGGCGATGGGTGTTGATGGTGCGTTCCAACCGGGTCATGTGCGTGCATGGATCCCGGTCTGCTTCTGAGGATGTAAGACGTCGTGACATCTGTAAATATGCCTGTGCCAATTGGTTGCCACTTTAGGGGGTGATACACCCTATCGTGGGGCCGACACAGGGTATTTATGTACTAGGGAGCCGATCGCTTGGGTAGGATTTAGGGTACACTTAGCTCTGTCTGATTCTGTTGGTACCGTCTGTTTTGTTGGTGGCAACACCCGTCTGTTTCTGCATGGTACCGTTCTGTTAGGGTGGTAAAGGCCCATTATTGTTAGCATTCCGTTTCTGTACTTTATCCGTTAGGGTGGTAACGGCCCATTATTGTTAGCATTCCGTTTCTGTACTTTATCCGTTAGGGTGGTAAAAGCCCATTTTTTCCAAACTCTATTTCTGTATGGACCATTCTGTTCCGTTCTGTTTCGATGTGAACATTGGGGTAACACCTAATCCTGTTATACTAGAATTGGTACCAAGAAGTTGGATCTTGATTTGAGTCAAACACCTGATACTGGGCCAAGTTTAGGCCAAGGGATAAATTCTTGATTATACATGACATGTTAGAATGCTGGTACACCTGTGGTGAAAAACCTTAAACCTGATTATGCGATGACACCTTTATCTACCTTGTCAGTTAATCACCATGCTAGTATGTTGTTATCCTTATGATCATACCTGCTGCTCATGCCAGTTAACTTTATCAGTTTACATTGATTGTAGTAGGGCTTACTCAGTCTTTTTGACTGACCTGTTTTCTTTCGCCTCTTTTCTTCCGTTCCCCCCCCTCCCCCCAGGTTCTCAGGGAGGGAATACTGGATCTTAGCTTGGATTTCTGATAGCTTGCTGGTGGGATTAGCTCATGTACGGTCTTGACATGAAGCTAGCTATGGTTATCATTTATTTTGGGGATAGCACTTATGTATTTAAGTTTTCAGATGATGTTGTTTTATCTAGACTTGTTTATTTGGAAAGTTGATATTATGTTGTACCAGACTTGTTTTGAAATGGTTTAAATCTTCCGCTGTTCTATCTATGTTATTTACTCTGTTTACATATATACATATGTTCTTGTTCTGCCTTGATATATCATTATGCATGTTTACCTGATTCAAACGCCCCTCCAAAGTCAGAGTGCTTGCAAGAGTCACTCTGGCGGAGGTGGGGTGTTACAAACTGATTGGCTCGGTTTCATCCACTATGACATTTTAGAATATAGGTTTAAAAATACTACTTTTGGATCTTATGGTCACGTGGTGTCTAGTGTGTAACTATAGTGTTTGCTGTTGAGGAGCAGTATTGTTGTCTGATGATCCTGTATTGCTGCTGCTATCCATATTGTTGCTTTCATATGTATCTTGATTTGGTTGATTTGTATGTGTGCTTGTAGAAGTGGTGTCTTGTTCATGAATCTGCACACTTGCGTTGTGTTGGATTTGTTGAATTTCACTTGCATTCCTTATTGTTTGTTCAGTAACAAGGGGGATGATTGGTGCAGCCATTATTGGACTTTGCATGTTTTTTTCTTTGGTTGCTTGCTTTCCTACAAATGGAAAAATGTTTTCATCAAATACAACATGCCTTGAAATAAACAGTCAGCCATTTTTGTCTAAACATTTGTAGCCTTTCTGATTTTGGGCATACCCAATAAAAGTGCATGGGCTTGACCTCATCTTAGTTTATGTCTGTTATAAGCTCTTAAACATAGAAAACATATGCATCCATAACTTTTTTTTTAAAATTATAATCTGGTTTCTCATTGAAAAGCATCTCGTGTGGGGTTTTGTCATTCAACAATTTTGTGGATAATTTGTTAATAAGGAACACATAAATGTAGAATGCCTCATTCTAATATTTCATTGGTAATGACCCCTAAGATAGCAATGTTAGACTAGTTTCTACTATATGTCTATGTTTTCTTTCGACCAATCCATTCCGCTCAGATGTGTGTGGACAAGTCAACCCATGTTGTATGCCTCTTTTGACAAAGTAACTGGTCAATGGTTTGAATTCAGTCCCACCATCTGTTTGCATGATTTTGACATTGCAGTTGGTTTTTTTTCGATATAAGTTATGAAGTGAATGACTGCATTATATGTTTCTGAATTAGTTTCGAGCATGTATATCCAAATACATCTAGAATAAGCATCAACAAAAGAAAGATAGTACCTGTGGCCTGGTATGAATTCAGTGGTGCTGGATCCCATAAGTCAGCTGCTACAAGCTCTAGTGGCTTGAGATATCTAGTTTCGGTATTACTGAATAAAAGTTTGTGGCTTTTGCCAAGCTGGTAGTGTGTACAAGTGTGTTTAACAGGTATGTCTTTAAAATAAATTCCATTAATATTTAGAAAAGTTTTTACAGTCTCAAAATTGGGGTGACCCAACTTGACATGCAAAGATTCAATAACATTTTTATCATTTTTTACTACTAGCATCTACATAGTTACAGTGGATTACTATACTCATGGAATTTCCTACCTCTTGGTTGCCAAATTTGTAAAGTCAATCATGTAGAATACCCTGTAGTAATATTTCCTGATTTAGTAAATCCTTGACTAAACAGAATTTAGGGAGAATCTCAAAGTACACATTATTATCATTAGCAAATTTCGAGAGACTTAGAAGATTTTTGTTAATAGTGGGGACTCTAAGTATGTAATTTAATTTCAGTTGTCTATTCCCATAAAAATTTTTTAGAGGAAGATGGGTGTGTAGCACGTCACTACACAGCCGGTTACACGTTGATGCATATAAAGCTAATAATAATACTTAGTTGATTGGCCCAACCAGTAGCAAACATAGATCAGACCAAGATGGTCATAATAGTTAGTCTAAAGAGTACTGATAATATGTAAATATAGCATCAACATCTCATAATACTGATTAATACACAACCAAAATAAAACTGTTAGCTATTCTTCATCAATAAGGAAACAACGAGCTGCTTCCTTGGGACCCTGGGGAAAGAGGCCTGGGGAGAGAGAGCCTGAATCTAGCATGCCTGACAGTGCCTGTCCATTGATCGAAGAGATGCAAGATTTGATAACAAGTTCCCATCAAAAACTTTTTGGGTTTGCCGAAGACATAAGCGTTGCGCTCTAACCAGATACACCAGGAAAAGATTGCCACCAGGGAATCGATAGAAGGGTCAAGGGGGTTGTGCTGCCAATAATTGAAGAAAGAGCAGAAAGAAGGGATGAAGCCAATGATGAATGAGCTAATAGCAGCCCAGGCCGCAAAAGAAAAGTCGCATTCGAAGAAGAGGTGGGTAAGAGATTCATTATTTAGGTTGCAAAGAACGCATGAAGGATCGACATTAATGTTGAAGCGGCGAAGCCTGTCCTTTGTGTTGATGCGATTGTGAATTAATAACCATTGAAAGAAAATGATGCGAGGAGGAAGACGGCATTTCCAGATTCTGGAGAAAGAATAACATCGACCAGGGTGGATAAGATAGTTGTAACAAGATTTAACCAAAAATTTATGAGAAGAGCCCAAAGCCCAGTAGAAAGTATCAGGCCCATTGGAAAGATGAAAAGATCCGATAACATCACCGATTTTAACCAGTTCATGGAGAGTGGTTAGCCCAAGTAGCGAAAGGGGTAATAAGCCCAATGGGCCCAAATTGAAAACTTCTGCAATTGTTTGTGGGTTAGAAATGTTAAGAGAACCAAGGTTGGGTAAATCAGAGGATAAGGGTATCTCTTCAGACCAAATATCTTGCCAGAACAAACACGATTCACCATTGTTTACCTTTACATGAAAGAGCGGTTTAACCCTTGTGAGTGACACCATAACACCCCTTCAGAATAGAGAAGGTCTTGAAGAAGGGTTGAAGTGAAGAATAAGGAATGGATTTGCATAATAAAGGCGAAGTAAAATCCAGTCTTTCCAAATGTATTGAAAAGGAGAGAGAGCACGCCAGATCCATTTAGATAAGAGTACGAGGTTAAAAGAGGCAAGCTGAGGGACATTCAAACCACCATGAGAGTAGGGAAGACATACTGTTTGCCAGTTGACCAGTCTTTTGAGTTTGTCGCCATTCCAAAGGAAAGAAATCCGAATGGAATCAATTTTATTGATAACCCAGATGGGTAATTTGTGGAAAGACATCCAATAGGTTGGCATTGATGAGCGTACATTCTTGAGAAGAACGAGGCGACCAGCTAAAGACAAAGAATTTGCCTTCCAAATTACGAGTCTAGATTCAATTTTTGAGATAAGGGGAGTCCTGTCATATTTATGGAGTTTGGTGGGACGCAGAGGAATTCCAAGATATGTGATGGGGAATGATCCTACCCTGCAATTAAGGCATTCAGCAATATTTTCACCGAGGAAACAGTAGTTACCCAAAATGATAATGGAGCTTTTATTGAAATTGATAGAGAGACCCGAAATGAGTTCAAAGGTGTATAACAGAACTTTAAGGCTATGAATGTTTTGTGGTGTAGGGGAGGTGAAAAGAATTGTGTCATCTGCAAAATGTAAGTTGGTCGTGGTAAGATTGGAATTTGGTAAAGAGATGCCTGAAAGAATGTTGTGGGCTAGAGACAATTTCACCATTTGATTGAAGACATTAGCTATCAAGACAAAGATTAAAGGCGAAAGTGGGTCTCCTTGTCGTAAGCCTCTTTTAGATTTTATTTTGCTACCCATTTCACCATTGATATTGACAAATGAATTACTAGTGACTAGGATATGTTTGATCCAACTACACCATTTCATTGGGAAGCCTCAGTGAGACATGAAATCTAAAATGAAATCCCAATTGACCGAATCAAATGCTTTTGAGAAGTCAAGCTTAAGAAGAACCCCAGGGGTATTAGTGGTATGACAGAAGGAGATAACCTCTTGAGTGGCTGCAACACAGTCTAATATATTTCTTCCCAATATGAAAGCAGATTGTTCTTTACCCACCAAATCAGAAATGTGATTTTGGAGTCTGTTGGCTAGGATTTTAGCGATAATTTTGAATGTGGTATTGAGAAGATTGATGGGTCTGAATGAGGGAAGGTTGTTAGCACCAGAGAATTTGGGAATAAGGATGATGTTAACATAATTGAGCTTAGCAATTGCTGAAGGGTTGGAATAGAATTCTGAACACATCTCAACTAGATAATGTTTTACGGTGGGCCAAAAATGTTTGAAAAAACTTAGGCCAAAACCGTCAGGCCCAGGGGCCTTGTCTGTCGCCATGTCCTTAACGACAGTCCAGATTTCTTCTTCTGTGAATGGGTGATCAATGGCAATATGCATGGGGTTAGGATATAGCTTGTGCCAGTCAATCATAGGGGATGGTGGTGGTTGCGAACCCAGAATGTTTCTATAAAACTGGGTGAAAAGGGAATATCTTTGGGCTCATTTATTTTGTTGTTGTTATGAATGATTTCTGAGATGAAGGAAGCACGACGGTGACCATTAGCCAAGCGATGAAAATATGCAGTATTTTTATCTCCTTCGTTGATCCATTTAGCTTTAGATCGTTGTTTCCAGCCAATTTCCTCTTGCTTAGTAAGTCTCTCTAATTTTGTTTCATGGTGTTTCAGCTCCTGTCTCTCAGAGTCTGAAAGAGCACGGGTTTCTTCAATAATTTTCAAATTTCAAATGGCATCTTATGAGGAGGAAATTCTGGTTTTCAAAGAATCCCATATGTTCTTGGCCCAAGGGCGAATCAATTTGTGTAGAGAATGAAGTTTACAAACCACTCTGGAAGTTGCGGAGTTGCAATTCAGAGGTTGTGCCCAAATGTGTTTGATGAAATCATCAAAGGAAGGTTCAAGTGTCCAGAGTCTCTCATATCTGAATGGTCGTTTGATCGGTGTGTTATCTTGAGTATCGAGAAAAATTGGACAATGATCAGAAATGGTTGTGGCAAGACCATGAACTAAAGAGAGAGGGAAGCGATCATCCCAAGCTAAGTTAAAGAAGAATCTATCAATTTTAGATAACGAAGGATCATCTCTTCTACTTGTCCATGTGAATCTTCGATTATTAATGGGTGGGTCGATAAGAGAACAAGAGTTGATGAAAGAGTTGAAAGAGTCAGAATCAGAAGAGACAGCGCCTGAATTACGTTCAAAAGAAAAGCGAGTGGTATTAAAATCACCCCCAATGATCCAGGGGCCATTAACACTGTAACACCCCACCTCCGCCAGGGTCACTCACAAGAGAATGCACTAGCTTTGGAGGGGTGTTGTCTAGGTAAACATGCACAGAAATATTACAAGACAGAACATATAAAACAGCGGAAGAAAACATGATTTCATTACTTTATAAAAGTAGTAAGGTCTAAAACCTTTTACATCAAAGTGCCATTAAATTACTTACATCGAAACCTGTCTTGCAATAATAAAGAAGCATAAAACCATAGTCATAAATTATTCCCCAAGTAAAATAGTAAAATAGCCATAGCCAAAAAAAGTCCAAGCCATAGATGATGATCTTGAAGCAGAAAATCCGCACTAAGTAGCAACATTTCCTCCCTGTAAACCTGGGGGGGGGGGGAACGGAAGAAATAGAGGCGAAACAAAACGGGGTCAGTCATAAAGACTGGTAAGTCCTAGCTACTTTCAGCCTAAAAACAGGTAAAGGTAACATGACATGTATAAACTGAAAGTAAACATAAACATGATGACAAGATAAACAGATCAAACTAAGATAACAAGATAAACTCAAGTAACAAGATAACCAAGGTAACAGGATAACCAAGGTAACAAGATAACAAGATAAATTCGGAATAGCATCGCATGTCTAACGTCCTCTGCACCAACCGTACTAGCATCCTAACTCGTATCATCCCTTCCATGTATATGTATAGTCCCTTGTCGTATATCGTACGGGTTCCATCATGTTATTCTATACTACTACAACGTAGTGTCACCATCCTTGAAATCGCTTGGACTGCCATCCTTGTTCTGGCTAGATCCCCTTATCATGAATTATCGCGGGTTCAACTAGGATTTACGCCACCTAGGACCAATAGGGATTATGCTACCTATTGGACGTTTTCTAGATTCGATCAGGGTTTATGCCACCTAGGACCACTAGGGATTATGCTACCTATCGAACAACGCCCTTTTTCCACGTAACGATCTAATCGATCGGCTCCCTACAAGTCCTAGCTCGTCGTGTGTCGATGTCATACGGCCCAATCACGAATGTAGCTACTCTGTGCTAGGTCCACCCTAGGGTGTATCAAGCCCTAGGGTGTCAACCACTGACACCATTCCAAGCACGCACAGTGTACAACTACTGGTACCCATGCCTGCTTTTTCAACTCCGGACTCATGTGCATGACCATAGTCCGCCTGAACCTACAATGGCGCACCAACTCAGCCATCGTTCTGGTCGCTTACAATCAGCCCAGTAATCGTGCCCCACCCTGCCTAGTCCCAGGGTACTGTGATACATCTAGTGGGTTACTGCTGAAAAGGACCGCGCAACTAGGATTTCCGTCCAGCAGGTTAAGTGTTGTCATCTAAATTCAAGACTTAACCCCTATCAGTCTAGCGTGTCAAGTTGGTTAAGTGTGGTCATTCAAGTTCGTGACTTAACCCGTCTACATGTCATGTCAAGTTGGCTAAGTGTTGTCATTCAAGTTCATGACTTAGCCCTACGAATCACGTATCAAGTAGGTTAAGTGTATTCCAGCAGTTCATGACTTAACCCTACCCAAATCACCATGTCAAATTGGTTAAGTATATCCAAGTGGTTCGTGACTTAACCCTATCGAGTTATCGTGTCAGATTGGTTAAGTGTGTTCAAGCTTAACCCCATCAAATTACCGTGTCAGATTGGTTAAGTATATTCATGCTTAACCCCATCAAATTACCGTGTTAGATTGGTTAAGTATATTCAAGTGATTCATGGCTTAACCCGATCAAATTACCATGTTAGATTGGTTAAGTATATTCAAGCTTAACCCCATCAAATTTCCGTGTTAGATTGGTTAAGTATATTCAAGTGATTCATGACTTAACCCCATCAAATTAACGTGTTAGATTGGTTAAGTATATTCAAGTGATTCATGACTTAACCCCATCAAATTACCGTGTTAGATTGGTTAATTATATGTTAACCTAACCTCATCCATTAGTCATATTATAATGGTTAAGTGTTACCCTCGTGAGTGTACTTAACCTTATCATGCATCGCGTTATACCAGTCGGGTGTTATCGACCCATTCAGGTTAAACTAACCCATCCTCTAATCGTGTTATATGGTTAAGTATCATCAGGTAATCAAGTCCGGTTTTACTTAACCCACCCATCCACGTCATATTGGTTAAGTGTCATTAGTCTAGTCAAGTTACTTAACCCACCCATCCATGCCATATTGGTTAAGTGTCATTAGTCTAATCAAGTTACTTAACCCACCCACCCATGTTATATTGGTTAAGTGTCATTAGTCAAATCAAGTTACTTAACCCACCCATCCATGTCATATTGGTTAAGTGTCATTAGCCTAATCAAGTTACTTAACCCACCCATCCATGTCATTAGCATTTATTATTTACTAATGCATTAACCTCTCACATTGGACTTATTTGCGGTCACTGGATACGCCGGGCGGTTCCGGGCAGAATTACACCGCAAACCCATTCCAACCTCGGCTTCAAGCATTACCACAATCTAATCTTTGCCTACGACCTCTCACGTTAGACTATTATTGTTGTGGTCACTGGATATGCCGGGCGGTTCCGGGCAGAATTACACCAGAACTCAAGTCTAACCTCGTGTCGAAGGCATCCGTTAGATTGTTAATTACATATGTGTCATCTAAGTCAAAATCCCCACTTTACATATTACTAAACATATGCCCAAGTTCCCAATTACATGTCCATCAAAATATGTACCCAATACTAGCCACTTTACATATGTCCAATTCTCGCCTATTTGCATGTATGTCAAGTTTATGCCAATTTACCCAAATCAAGTTCTAGCCAAAGTTACATGTTGCCAAGTTCATGCCCAAATAAACCCAAGTCATGGTTCATGTCCCCAATTCCACTTATGCCTAATTAACATAAGCCCAATCTCTTGCTTTAACTTACATAGTCTCAAAACTCGTGATTTAATTCATATGCCAACTCATGTATGCCCAAACTTGCAAATTATATTGGCAATACCCCAAATTTTCCTTGTTCATGTTATGCATAAATTCTACCACCCACACCTATATCCAAATAAGTGAAATCCCAATGTTTCCCCATGTTTAATCGTACGCAAATCGCGGTTCTAGGCCTTGGTCCGAAATTGACCAAGGTTCATCAAAAGAAGACAAATAGGGGAAGGTAGAGGTTTTGCATAAAATAAGATCCGAGAGAAAAACATCATTACATGCATGATAAGGACATGAAAGAGTGATTTGCAACATGCATAGGTCCAAATTAATGTCATAGCAACATCCCCAAAGGTCAAGATCCAAAATGAACAAGAATGAGCATGGATCGATTATCATGCATAAATCCAATTCCAACTTTATCACATGTCATATTCAAGTTATCGTTTCAATCTAAAAGCATCTAGAACTTACAAAGCGTGGCTAGTGAATTAGGAGCAAGAATCGTTGTAGCGACGTTGATCTACCCTCTTGATTTGTTGTAGAAGCGTTGCTCTTTGATTTGGATCTAGTTGGGATGCTCAAGCCTTTGAAGTTGGAGATGGAGGCCATGATCAAGAGACATTTGGGCAGCACTTCGTTGTTAGATTGATTGTTAGTGAATTAGGCTAGGTCTTAGGGTGTTTTTATAGAAGTTAGGACTAGTTTAAGCCCTTAAATTAACCCTAGAACAGATCTGGACCACTGAAATCCGTCACAGGCCACCAAACAGAACCAAGCAGGACCAATCAGCCAGCCAGACGCACCCAGGCCGACCAGGGAGGTCGACCCCCAGGTCGACCCCCTGGTTGCCCTGGTGTCTGGGCAGGAATTTTCCCGCCCAGCCCATTTCTGGGTTTTGAATTCGAAATTTGAAATCTGTTTTCGTTTTTGAATTTTTCATGAAACTTCTAGAGGCCATATCTCGGTCATACGGACTCCGATTTACGAAATTTCGGAGTCGTTTCCAACCAGAATTCCGAGACGAATGCAACGGAGCAACCCATTTCTCTTGATTCTTATTTTAAAATTTAATTCTGCTTGAATCTTGTCTTAACACGTTATTAAAATTCGGGTTGTTACATTCTCACCTCCTTTAAGGATTTCGTCCCCGAAATCTCTAAGTTAGGAAAAACGTATCCTACCATCCATCGTCCATCTACTCAAGACATCATCCACAAGCAACCATTGTCCTTAAAAGATTTCTAATGCCATATGAACATATGCAGAAAGTGTGTGTATATGTTTCTTATCTAATGCAAATGATCAGGCCTGATTGATCTTCTAAATGCAGAATATGTTTAGTGCCATGAATCCACATGTATGCAAATAGTCCTAGTCACATAAACACTATATGTGTGCACAAACATTCATCCATATGTAATATTCACATGATAACACATTCAATTTCATCCTTAAACAAGTACAAACACTCATGCATATGCAACATGAAAATGTGTCTGAGCCGATCTAGTGCCTAATGTGTATTCATGCATCCACGAGCAACCACTTGCGACCACTTGCAACCATTTCGCAAACATCAATTCATAACATGTTTCAAATACATGTTTACATCCATAGGGTTCTACCTATGGTCTTCAAGATAGGATCGAGAAGATAAGCAAGATAAACTCCTTTTTGGATTACAAGAAATCCCTTTCAAAGCCCAACCCATATCCTATAAAGCCCAAAAGGTTTAGTCAACCTAACGGACACCTTCAAACCCTGACATGTATTACTAACCGATGAGTCATACCCCCTATGGAGTTTGCAACAGAAATAAGATCGAAAATAGGACCGAGAGGATATGCATAAAAGATAGCATGCAGGTAAGCTCTACAGGAAAACATGGATCAAGAATATACTCTTAAAAAGAGATATGATGCGCGTATCTTGTCTTCAATCTTCTAAGTCACATTTTCTTGAGCTTAACTCCATTGTGCTTTGGCTGTCTTTAACTTCATGATTTCGTGGCCTCTTAACTCCTATTTCCAAATATGAGCTGGAACTCACTTCATTGTCGCCTCTCGTTCCACTTTTACTTATTCTCCCTCTAGTATACTTGGCTCAACCATATCCGTGTACTCTTGGTTTCATGCAAGCTCTCCAAAATTCACTAGTGAACTCTGGATCTCGTTTACTCACTATACGGCATTCCACGCAGAAGAACTATCTCTTGAAAACAAACGGATGCCAACCATGTTACCAAGTGTACTTACTAGAGTGATTTCCATAATGCATGCACAAGCGAAATGAACCATCCGCCTTAGTGGCGAACACTACTCGAATGGATTACCAACAAATGCATCAAGAGATTCTAGGTAACCAATCATGACAGAACCCTAAAGGTTACACGAGACTTCGAGGGTATTACCGAGGCAAGTCAAGAGTCTAACTACCGTCCTTTCCGAACCGAGGATGGCACCCTTACGGGATGACCACTTCATCCCTAGAATCAACCCATAGCTCAAAAACATAAGCATTATTCCCAAAAGTCATAGATGTCCTCAAATCCAAACAAGTCATAAATAAATGGGACGATCCCCCAACAGGATTTGAGACAAAAACGGGACCCTCTATTGTGCTAGTACTAAGGTGCAGAGACTCAACTATCGAAGCAAGATTTTAAAAAGGATGCTATGTACAAAACAAAGTCCTGACGGGATGATAGAAAGGAAAACCTTTAACAGAAACGTTACCATCCCTCTTAGGTGAGAGTATACAATTGCCCTCTCGACGATCTTGTGCTTTGCCCATGTCCTTGTCCTATAGTACTTAACTACCTTCTTGTTCTGAGCCTCATTCGCCTTAACCACTCCTATCCTTTCTTGTATAACGCGGAAACAGGTCTCTTGAGAACTTCCTCCATCGCACGGAAAACATTTACGTAGCTAGAAAAGGATTAGTCACAGTTAAAACTACTGTGACTACATGTGGAGGAAAGAAAGGAAAAGAGATTCGATCAAGGGGACATAGGATAGTGCTAATGGCTTTTTGGGGAATAGCCTTTTTATTTAAAACTTTTCTTGAAAAATGCTTCTTTGTAAAATGGCTTTGAAAATAGTTTCAGAAGGTTTTAAAAACTTTTGCCCAGTCTGGTAACCTTCTGCTCTAATACCAAATGTAACACCCCACCTCCGCCAGGGTCACTCACAAGAGAATGCACTAGCTTTGGAGGGGTGTTGTCTAGGTAAACATGCATAGAAATATTACAAGACAGAACATATAAAAAAGCGGAAGAAAACATGATTTCATTACTTTATAAAAGTAGTAAGGTATAAAACCTTTTACATCAAAGTGCCATTAAATTACTTACATCGAAACCTGTCTTGTAATAATAAAGAAGCATAAAACCATAGTCATAAATTATTCCCCAAGTAAAACAGTAAAATAGCCATAGCCAAGAAAAGTCCAAGCCATAGATGATGATCTTGAAGCAGAAAATCCGCACTAAGTAGCAACATTTCCTCCCTGTAAACCTGGGGGGGGGGGACGGAAGAAAAAGAGGCGAAACAAAACGGGGTCAGTCATAAAGACTGGTAAGTCCTAGCTACTTTCAGCCTAAAAACAGGTAAAGGTAACATGACATGTATAAACTGAAAGTAAACATAAACATGATGACAAGATAAACAGATCAAACTAAGATAACAAGATAAACTCAAGTAATAAGATAACCAAGGTAACAGGATAACCAAGGTAACAAGATAACAAGATAAACTCGAAATAGCATCGCATGTCTAACGTCCTCTGCACCAACTGTACTAGCATCCTAACTCGTATCATCCCTTCCATGTATATGTATAGTCCCTTGCCGTATATCGTACGGGTTCCATCACGTTATTCTATACTACTACAACGTAGTGTCACCATCCTTGAAATCGCTCGGACTGCCATCCTTGTAATGGCCAGATTCCCTTATCATGAATTATCGCGTGTTCAACTAGGATTTACGCCACCTAGGACCACTAGGGATTATGCTACCTATAGGACGTTTTCTAGATTCGATCAGGGTTTATGCCACCTAGGACCACTAGGGATTATGCTACCTATCAAACAACGCCCTTTTTCCACGTAACGATCTAATCGATCGGCTCCCTACAAGTCCTAGCTCGTCGTGTGTCGGTGTCATACGACCCAATCACGAATGTAGCTACTCTGTGCTAGGTCCACCCTAGGAAGTATCAAGCCCTAGGGTGTCAACCACTGACACCATTCCAAGCACGCACAGTGTACAACTACTGGTGCCCATGCCTGCTTTTTCAACTACGGACTCATGTGCACGACCATAGTCCGCCTGAACCTACAATGGCGCACCAACTCAGTCGTCGTTCTGGTCGCTTACAATCAGCCCATTTATCGTGCCCCACCCTACCTAGTCCCAGGGTACTGTGATATATCTAGTGGGTTACTGCTGAAAAGGACCGCGTAACTAGGATTTCCGTCCAGCAGGTTAAGTGTTGTCATCTAAATTCAAGACTTAACCCCTATCAGTATAGCATGTCAAGTTGGTTAAGTGTGGTCATTCAAGTTCGTGACTTAACCCGTCTACATGTCATGTCAAGTTGGCTAAGTGTTGTCATTCAAGTTCATGACTTAGCCCTACGAATCACGTATCAAGTTGGTTAAGTGTATTCCAGCGGTTCATGACTTAACCCTACCCAAATCACCATGTCAAATCGGTTAAGGATATCCAAGTGGTTCGTGACTTAACCCTATCGAGTTATCGTGTCAGATTGGTTAAGTGTGTTCAAGCTTAACCCCATCAAATTACCGTGTCAGATTGGTTAAGTTTATTCAAGCTTAACCCCATCAAATTACCGTGTTAGATTGGTTACGTATATTCAAGTGATTCATGGCTTAACCCGATCAAATTACCGTGTTAGATTGGTTAAGTATATTCAAGCTTAACCCCAACAAATTACCGTGTTAGATTGGTTAAGTATATTCAAGTGATTCATGACTTAACCCCATCAAATTAACGTGTTAGATTGGTTAAGTATATTCAAGTGATTCATGACTTAACCCCATCAAATTACCGTGTTAGATTGGTTAAGTATATGTTAACCTAACCTCATCCACTAGTCATATTATAATGGTTAAGTGTTACCCTCGTGAGTGTACTTAACCTTATCATGCATCGCGTTATACCAGTCGGGTGTTATCGACCCATTCAGATTAAACTAACCCATCCTCTAATCGTGTTATATGGTCAAGTATCATCAGGTAATCAAGTCCGGTTTTACTTAACCCACCCATCCACGTCATATTGGTTAAGTGTCATTAGTCTAGTCAAGTTACTTAACCCACCCATCCATGTCATATTGGTTAAGTGTCATTAGTCTAATCAAGTTACTTAACCCAGCCACCCATGTCATATTGGTTAAGTGTCATTAGTCAAATCAAGTTACTTAACCCACCCATCCATGTCATATTGGTTAAGTGTCATTAGCCTAATCAAGTTACTTAACCCACCCATCCATGTCATTAGCATTTATTATTTACTAATGCATCAACCTCTCACATTGGACTTATTTGCGGTCACTGGATACGCCGGGCGGTTCCGAGCAGAATTACACCGCAAACCCATTCCAACCTCGGCTTCAAGCATTACCACAATCTAATCTTTGCCTATGACCTCTCACGTTAGACTATTTTGTTGTGGTCACTGGATATGCCGGGCGGTTCCGGGCAGAATTACACCACAACTCAAGTCTAACCTCGTGTCGAAGGCATCCGTTAGATTGTTAATTACATATGTGTCATCTAAGTCAAAATCCCCACTTTACATATTACTAAACATATGCCCAAGTTCCCAATTACATGTCCATCAAAATATGTACCCAATACTAGCCACTTTACATATGTCCAATTCTCGCCTATTTGCATGTATGTCAAGTTTATGCCAATTTACCCAAATCAAGTTCTAGCCAAAGTTACATGTTGCCAAGTTCATGCCCAAATAAACCCAAGTCATGGTTCATGTCCCCAATTCCACTTATGCCTAATTAACATAAGCCCAATCTCTTGCTTTAACTTACATAGTCTCAAAACTCGTGATTTAATTCATATGCCAACTCATGTATGCCCAAACTTGCAAATTATATTGGCAATACCCCAAATTTTCCTTGTTCATGTTATGCATAAATTCTACCACCCACACCTATATCCAAATAGGTGAAATCCCAACGTTTCCCCATGTTTAATCGTACGCAAATCGCGGTTCTAGGCCTTGGTCCGAAATTGACCAAGGTTCATCAAAAGAAGACAAATAGGGGAAGGTAGAGGTTTTGCATAAAATAAGATCCGAGAGAAAAACATCATTACATGCATGATAAGGACATGAAAGAGTGATTTGCAACATGCATAGGTCCAAATTAATGTCATAACAACATCCCCAAAGGTCAAGATCCAAAATGAACAAGAATGAGCATGGATCGATTATCATGCATAAATCCAATTCCAACTTTATCACATGTCATATTCAAGTTATCGTTTCAATCTAAAAGCATCTAGAACTTACAAAGCGTGGCTAGTGAATTAGGAGCAAGAATCGTTGTAGCGACGTTGATCTACCCTCTTGATTTGTTGTAGAAGCGTTGCTCTTTGATTTGGATCTAGTTGGGATGCTCAAGCCTTTGAAGTTGGAGATGGAGGCCATGACCAAGAGACATTTGGGCAGCACTTCGTTGTTAGATTGATTGTTAGTGAATTAGGCTAGGTCTTAGGGTGTTTTTATAGAAGTTAGGACTAGTTTAGGCCCTTAGATTAACCCTAGAACAGATCTAGACCACTGAAATCCGTCACAGGCCACCAAACAGAACCAAGCAGGACCAATCAGCCAGCCAGACGCACCCAGGCTGACCAGGGAGGTCGACCCCCAGGTCGACTCCCCAGTCGACCAGGCCTGGGCAGGTCGACACCCAGGTCGACCCTCTAGCCGACCCCCTGGTCGACCTGGTGTCTGGGCGGGAATTTTCCCGCCCAGCCCATTTCTGGGTTTTGAATTCGAAATTTGAAATCTATTTTGGTTTTTGAATTTTTCGTGAAACTTCTAGAGGCCATATCTCGGTCATACGGACTCCGATTTACGAAATTTCGGACTTGTTTCCAACCAGAATTCCGAGATGAACGCAACGGCGCAACCCGTTTCTCTTGATTCTTATTTTACAACTTAATTCTGCCTTGACTCTTGTCTTAACATGTTATTAAAATTCGGGTTGTTACAAACACTTTGCGATAAGTTGAGGCAATGATGCCAAACTTCATATCTTTGCTGAGGGTCATTAGGAGCGTAAACATTAGTGAAGTGATAGATAGAGTTTGAATGAATGTGACGAAGGGTCACGTGCAAAACAGATGGGTGAGGTAGGGAATAGCAAAGCATCCAGACATTTTCATTCCACGCTATAATTAGTCCACCACGTGTGTCAACAGCATCCACGTGGGACCAACCAGTTAAGTGAGGGCAACAAAGTTGACGAATTAAAGAATTGGGTGGATTAGAGACTTTAGATTCTTGTATAAATAAGATATCAACACGAAGAGGAGAGATAATTAGATTGACAGCACGATTTTTAGTGGGGTCCCCCGACCCCCTAATATTCCAAGAAACAATCTTCATTTATGTTGGTTAGTACGCTGTTGTTCTAGGGTTTGCATGGCAGAATAGTGTGTATCATGCAGACTCACGCCCATGCAATTTGCTAATTTTTTATTTAATGCTTTATTAGTAGAAGAAAAAACTACGGGTTCAAAAAAGCTACCAGAAGTGCCAGGCGGAAGGGAATGTGCTCTATTGATTCTGGCACTCCGCCTAATTGAAGTAGACGAAAAGTGGGGAGAAGTTGAACCCTGATGCTCCTGGTTAGCTTGGTCGTGTTGCTCCTGGTTATCTTGAATTTGATGCTCCTGCTGAGGTGGCAGCTGAAGGTGGAAGGGCACAGAAAGATCCAGATCTGCAAATGGGTCCCAACAAGGCACAATCTGATCCACATTGTGTTGCATCAACATAGCCAAATCCTGATCATGAGTTGGGTTGAGCCCTGGCACCCATCTCTCCGCTTCGTCTGACATAACATCATACCTGTTGTTAATAACTTGCATGTCATGCTGATCCAATGTTTGAAAGATATAGCCCTCCTGATCATAATCCATTCCAAGAAGAAGTGCTTCTGGCCATTGTGGGGGGTGAGCATGTTCCCATCTCTCAAATTGAAGCTTTATGGGATGGTTATTCAGGTGGGAGATGAAGGTACATGGGGTGGTGACACCATCGTATAGTTGTACGTTCACGTAGAGATAACGATGGCCCACATGTGATCAATCACAGGAATCTGGTTCGATTAACTGCCCTATAGGCTTGAGAGCTTCACTAATGGCTTCAAAGCTGGATCTCAAGGATTCAGGAAAGCCAATAATTTTAATCTAGGATTCTTGTTCGAAGGAGGGTTCGGGGGTGTCTGAAATGGTGGGAGCTTGATGAAGGGACACAATACCATCATCTTTGGTCAGGATTTTCCGTTCAAGAGCCTGGTTTTTGGTATCAATGTCCGAGGAGCAAATCAGAAAGGTGTTATCTGAAAAGTGCCAAATTGGCCAGTCAAGGTTAACACCAAGGGCTGAATTGAGAGCTCAACTAATCATCGCGATGGACCAGAGCCCATCGATGATGGTTGCGGAGAGGTATAAGTAAGCGTCCGCCATTTCGATTAAGATTAGGTATTTTTATGTGGATTGGGAGGTGGAGAGGGAGCAGGAGATGATGGAGTGTTTACAGTGAGGGTTAATTTTGAAGAGTTTCTTGTTTTTGGAGTATTAAAGCCATTATTACGATTTGAAACATGAGAGGACTTGTGGGACCCTCTGTTCTGACTGTGCAGACTTAATGCCCCGCGGCTCTTCATTATACGAGAACTATTGGGATGGAGCGACATATCAGCTTTGTAATGAAAAGATGATTTTCTCTTTTCGGGACAACGCGAGCTTGCATGACCAAAGAACGAGCAAAAATAGCAAATAGACGTGTTCCTACATTGGCTGGCCACGTGTCTTCTATCTGCACACTTTAAGCAGCGACGTTCAAATTTCATAAACTCGATCATCTTCCTCACTGATGTGAATGGAGGCAGGATCCGACGCTTCTGGGGTGGTGGGTTTGGGAGGAAGCGGCGGCGGCGAGGCAGCTACTTGAGCATAGGATTTGGCGGTGGGAGAAGGCGGCAATGAGCAAGAGGGGAAACGATGGACCGGGAGGGAATCAGTGTCTAGAGGATGATCGGAGAGAGAGGCGACGGATGAATGAAGTGGAAGAGAGGAAGCGCGGTGTAGGTTGGAGGAGTTTGATTGAAAGTGGAGGGAGGTGGAGGACGCCATTTTTATGAATGAGAAGGAGTTTTCAAAATGATGGGGAAACAACTTCGTCTATTCCCATAAATAACTTCCTATTAGACCAAAAAATAACACTAACCCCCAATAAGTCATGTTTAGAGTATGAGATGCAAAGAAATGACTGAAAAAAGTAAGAAAAAGCAAGAAAACAACATTTTATTGCAGTTCGGTGTTAACGAGCCTATATCCACTTCATAATTCACTTCATAACATCATATAAGTAAAGTTACAATGAATGAGATTGTCAGATTCTCTAATACAACACCGTTTCTGAAGAATATCTCAAATTACACTCATGCATATAATAAATATTTCAGGATGAAAGTTGTTGGAGGCCATGGCAGAGTCGTACCGAGATTGCTGGCCAAAAGTCCTCTCATTAGCTCTGAATTCAAGTATATATAATGTTGGTAGGTGCCCAGGTCGAATGGGACAAGTGGCGTTCGACCTAGGGGAGTGGGACGTAGTGGAGAAGTGGTTATGGGGGCAGTTGCAGCAAGATAGTGGGTTGGTTCATGAACACATGGCGCGAGATCTAGACCTTCAAGAGGTAGTGGGAGGAGTGTTGGAAGTTGTAACATGTGTGATTTCGGGTCCCATTCGACCGACCCGGATTCCGTTCGACCCCAACTAGGTATCGTTCGATCTGAGCTCCATTCGACCCGGGGATCTGCTCGACCAACTACACCCAAGTGTCACCTTCAAAAGCCCTCTAGTGAGTCTGAGAGTATACTTAGGGGGGCGCAACCATGTCTGGCTGAGGCAAGCAACAAGCGGGGGAGAATCTAGTAAATTACAACAACATTGGGGTGGGAAGCTAGTACTTAAACTAGGGTTGGCGCACTAATCTTGCATTTTTCAGCAGGCTCTTAGTTGTAGCTTCCTTTGGGCGCCTGTTCGACCCGAAGCTTTGCTTTTACAGAAATGTGGTCTTCGGCCCAAGCTGCAGCTTCATTCAATCCTAGATGGAACCCCATTCAGGTTGAGGTAAGCTGGAAGGATTTCCTTTAATCCGAGACTTCGTGTACCCTCTTCTTCGACCCTGTTATGTTCTTAATATTGTTGGGATTAAACAAGCCCAAAGGTGATTGTGCAAGGGTTGGGCCAGCAGTGTCCAAGCTTGTCCAGACCTATGCTCGAGCCCTGATTGGATCTATCAGTGGTAGCTCATAGGGTGACGGCCTTGTCGAAAGGCTGGTTAACATTTTTCCCTCCAAAGTACATTGCGGGTCAGAAGGGATGTACTTTGAATAAATCGAGCTGCATCTCTTTGGAATGTCATACATCTTTGAGAAGGTGTTATTGAATAGTTGTGTCTTCTTGAGTGGTCCAGATACTTAGATTTTTTTCCTATATTAACAGCTTGTCCTGTATCACATTATTTTCATTGGTGCTTATCGGGTCAAAGCCTGTGGCCAGAGAAGTCGATATGATCAAGTAATCCTTTAAACCTTGTCAAGTCAAGATGCAAAATTCTTTCATCATAAGTCATGCTAGATCATTGGCTCCCGAGTGTGATTTTGCACACCGGTCGTTGCTAAACAATATCGTCTTCCTGCGTAAGTCAAGCGCATGGTCGAGTTAGACCTTCTTTCATATTCAAGTCCGTGAATCGAGTAGTCATCCAATTCATGGAGTAGTATAATAATTTTCGGAATTTCAGCGAGCATCTGAACTGTTGGGATAAGGCACATCAGAATTGGCATATGAATTTAACATGCGCACTTGGCTTTGGACTATCCCGACATTAGGATATTAATCTAGGATCCCATGATTGCATTGAATCGTAACAATGAGAAGTCAAAAAAACTGCGATCTCTCCAGATCGTACTATAGTCCAATGATCACATACGAGTCAATACGAAATGTTATTGGGATCATGTGAGTCATTGTCTAATATGATCATTAAAATCATAAAGCAGTAGAGAAGTTTATCTCACTTTCCATTTGATGTAGTTGTGATCTAAGTCTTTGAACCCGCGTTTTTCCCGTAAGCCGGCTTGCTTGAACGGGCAAGACGAATCATGTCATATTCCGGAAGTATAGTGTATATGTTTTGAATCACGCAAAAAGTCATGGTCTAATTCAAAGTCAGCCTGCGATTCGACGCTCGTGTTCCCAATGCTAGTGGAGGACAAGTGAAGTCAGTGCTTATGCCCCCCCCCAATGTTGGTGGGGGTTGAGTTAAGTCAATCGGACATCTAGTCCTTAAGCCTTTATACTTTCCGTTGTTACATCTGGTTAAAATTGCGGGTTTAGCAATCTTAGTCACCCAAGTCATTTTGTACCTTCTCTCGAGTCAGCGAGGTCTAGAGTTGAATGCACGAATGTTCGAATCACATTCGCTTTGGCATCGCCCCTTCACTTTAGTCAAAAAGTGAGGATTGCCTTATCGAACATCAACAAACTTGGTTACTCTCATCGGATTTGTTGCGGAGTTGAATAAGTTCATAAAAATGCAAGCGAATGAACGTCGTTAGTGAGTTAATCTAGACCCTTCGTTCATGTTTCAGTATATCCCAAAATAGTCATTACACACTTCCTGAGTTAATTCCTCATGCTCGATTCCATTGAGCTTAACAAACAAGGTTGTAGACTTGATCACTAAACTAGTTCTCTCCGAAATCGCACATTCCTATTCTTCTTTTCTAGGGCTCTTCCCTTTTCCTTACTCTATCCTTTGTCATGCAAACATCAAGATCGCCCATCACTATGTTAGCATCCTCTTGTCGCAGAAATATGTCCACCTTAAAGTAGAATTCACCAAGATATCTGGACGAATCTCGTTGTAGAGAGATATTAAAGTCCGGGGGAGCAACGGAAATCCCTGATGTCCCATGTGAAAGGGTTGTGATTGACAATACCCATGTCGTATTGAGATGTGTCGCCTCAAGTGAAGCATCAAATAAAGTTGGCAATCTAACTACCGTCTCTGAGGAACTATTACCAATTTTCCAATTAAGTGCTGGTGCTCCCAATGGGAAGTCCTTAAGTGGGTGAAAGCCAGTCTCAGGCTTCTTGGTTCCGCATATGCAATAGCCATCAATCAGGCTTCTGCATATGATGAAATAAGTGTCAAGTCAAGTTGAATCCCATGTATTGTACTCTAATGTCGATGGCGTTTTCATTGAATGCCTAGGTGACATGCTTTCCATTTGATGTACTAGTGGTCGGTCATTTGTCATTTAATTCTGGATGATGATCTGTTGCTCAAATGTATGCATGTTAATCTTGAGGAGTCATCCTTTTGGCTATAGTCTAGGATGCTGCGGAACTCCGAGGATAGTACACGTGCATAGAGAAATCCGATAGTTGAATTATACCGCTCGAAGCTCGTATCCCGTGCCCCAGCCATGAGGGGTTTGCTGGGTAGTGAGCGTCAAATCCATTTCTTCTTTGGATTCATACTTTATTTCTAAATTGCAAGCTCCAGTTGGATGTAGAATGATTTGTTAGTGTCCAGTCCATACTAGTCTTTAGTCCCCCATCCAAACTCTGAGGATCAAAGTCAGGTGGTGAATGGTTAGACCATAGTTGCCTCGACTGCTCCCGCTTGCCCCCCGCATCAAGGGAAAAGCCAAAGACAAAGTGGTTGTGTCACATCCAATAAGTATATGAGATAAGACGGTCAATCCATGTCTGGTTTTATGTGAGCCTTCTAGTCGGGAAATCGGTTGGGGCTAGCAAATAACCGTTCACTCTGCATCTGTTTCGTGGTCCTCAAGCGGCCCGTCAGAGTCAAAGCATAAGTTAGTTACAGACAACTAAGTCATGCTGTTTGTAAATACTTCCAACGGTTATACCCTAAGTTCAAGGGTAATGGAAAAAGACGGGTGGTCGGATCGTACCCCTTTCGAATTTATACATGTATGTATGAAAAAGAGACATTACTTTGAAAACTTAAGTGATTATGTTATCCATACGCTCGAGCCATTGCATTTTCCATTCAATGTACTCGCACGGTGATACTCATTGTTGCACTTGGGCTATAGTTAGTCACACATGGGCATGGGTTGATTTGAGATATCACTCTCAAGGTCCTCTTAAATCGCGTGATATGTTATTAAACACTTCACTCTCAAGGCCTCCTTTCGGTCGTTTCCTTGAGTCTTGTGGAAACTTTAGCATTAGGTGTTGTCATCAACCCTTCAAACGCGGTTCTTTATTGGTGTATGTGAGTGTAACCCTCGCGTCTATGCTTTGTATCTGTATATGAACATGCAATTCAAAGAGAATAATTCGCTTGGTCTTGCAAGCTACTAAGTTGATCTTTAGGTCACTAGCAATTCTATCTTGAAACGAAAACATGTTAAGTGATGAGCTATCTAACATAGAATGATTAAATGTCAAAGTATCAAGTGTCGTAGTTTGTAGGTATAATATATATAACCCTCATTCAACTTTGAATCATGAGTCGCGTTTGAAACGTGTTCGAAATTAGTTTAGAAGTTTATGTCCGTGCCCTCAGCATTGATGGAAAACAGGTTAAGTCATTTGAACTTCCGGTCCATAAGTCTTTTATACTCCTTTCCTTGGCCCGAGGATGATGGAGTTTGTGTGGACATCGTAGTGTCATCCTTTATACTCTCCCTTCGTCGGTGAGGGTTAGAGTGGTCGACATCGTGATTCATCCTTTATACTCTCTCCCAAGTCATGAGAGTTAGAGTGTTGGACGTCGTGATTCTTCCTTTATACTTTCTCCCGAGTCATGAAAGTTAGAGTTGTGGATGTCGTGGTTCGTCCTATATACTCTCTCCCAAGTCATGAGAGTAAGAGTTGTAGACGTCGTGGTTGATCCTTTATACTCTCCCTTTGTCAGTCAGGGTTAGAGTTAGGGATCGAGTGGTCTTAAATCTAAGTGCGCCCATCACAGTTGTCCTGGGTTTATACTCCTATCCAAGCTTTGAGGATTATAGTTAGTTGGGTAAACAGTCGGGTCACATTTGCCTTGGCGTCATTCCCTTTGCCTTTGCATTAAAGGAAAAGATCGCCTTGAGGATGGTCGGGTCACATCCATGTTGAGTTTATACTCCTCTCATCGGAAGCATGGGAAAGAGTTAAAGACATCGTTGGGAGAGCAATAAAGTCGTACTCATCCTCATCTTAACATTTCTATTTTGCCCCTACGTTGAAGGAAAAAGTTATCAGGCGGACGGTCGTGTCCGAGCTTAATTCGGCCCATCGTCTCAAGAGCACAGGAGTTGTTATGACAAATGGTCAGCTCACATTCACCCTAATGTCATTCTGTTTCCCCCACGTCAAAGGAAAAAAGGTCGTTGTGCAGTTCATACGATTGCTCCCATGTCACCACTATGTTCTTCCCGTCGGAGCAAGGGATGGAGTTTCCGATCTACTGGGTGGTCATGTCACACCCGAATAGATCGCTATGTATTGCCTGACTATTCGACGGCTAGAGTCCGAGGAGGGCTCATTATTATGCCCATGCATAGATTGCACACGTTGAACTCATGTGCATTTATTATTTTTTCCCTTGCGTCAAGGGAAAAAAGCTAGTAGATGAATGGTCGAAGTCCATCTATGTCATATTGTTGGCATCAGGACAAGAGTATGCAGGTTAATGGTCGTATCAAGTTCGCCAAAGATTTGTGTCCCCCAATCAAACTATGGGAGTTCTGGTTGGTTCCAAACTCTGACTACTTACATCATTCATATACAAATTTACATGAGTTAGTCATGTCAATAACTCAGGAAGCATGTAAAGGTAAGATGCATGGTTAAAAAATAATCCTATTAAAGGAATGAGTAATATTCTGAGTGAAAATGGCATCACATATTCTTTGCAGATCCATTTTTCTTTGTCCTGTCTCTACCAGGAGATGACTGGATAAGTCTTTAGTTGATGAAGGATATCTTTTCAAATTATGGCGGGACGGCATTCCCAAGAATAAATAGACCTTGATCGGGGTCTTGGAATGATAAAGGTAGTTCGGCGGACTCTGCGAGCAAATGATGAGATCACATCTCCTTTGAATTTCCTTCTTGACCCTACGTCAAAGGGAAGGAACAAGGATCAGATAGTCAGATCAAGACCATTAATAGTAGCATCTCATGTCTTGGCTGGAGTCGCGTAATGGCCGAGGAACAGTCAAGTTGCTATCATCTCAAAAAGGATTCACAGTCATGATCGTGGATAATGGAGGTTTAATTGGGTACCTAACTCTGGGTACCTAATCGTGTTGCTTTAGCACTTATTATGTGGAACTGATCGTCATCGATGCGGTGGATGGAAAATGGTCAATGCAAAGGTTAGCTAAGTTCCTCCAGGGAGTGAATCACAAGACATATGTTCTTCATCATGTCATACATGTGAAGTGTAGCTTTGGAATCTTGGGATCCTTAGTCGCTTTCTAGTATCCCATCATTGAGGATTATCATTGCTAAGATCATACGAGTCATATTTGGAACAGGCTTCGAACTACACCACATCAATGCCATTTAAGATTTGGTTGGTTGGACAGGTTTATCTTGTGTAAAGCAAATGATCACTCCTCATTCAGGAACAACATCAGTTGAATTGGTGGAGTCTATACACCATCGAAACCTTTGAATAGTAGGCTGTCAGGAAATGATCTCTCCCTCATATACTTTCATGGTTAACATGCTGAATCTGCTCAAGAGCTCCTCACGTTAAATAACATCAGTAAATAGGAGTCATGGATCTAGGAAGAATCCTAGTCGTTGCCATTATGTTGTTGACGTTCTCGGACTAACCGTTGAGTCTTGATTGTTCAGCTTGAAAAAAAAGTAGACCTTTTTCTCGAAATTTAGGTCATACTCGAAAAAATTTCTTTTTATTAAATTGAACCTATCTCAGGTCGGGTCAAAATGTAGAAGTCCAAAAATAGATAACAGTTCGGGTCGATTCGGAGGGAAGTGAGCTGAAGCAAACACATACCTGGTTCAGTATTGTTTATTTTTGACCCGGGGCATGTTCGAACCAGTGACATGTTTGAATCGGAGGAAGTCCGATTCGGAAGACGTTCGACCCAGAGGAGTATTCGACCCGACCTTTATGCGCTCTTGAGATTGTGGAGTCTTTTCACTGATTCCATCGCGGTAATTTACCTATAGATTCATACGAGTCGTAATGTTTAGGAAACGTTCTTATGCAGCATGGAATCGTCTCGAGTGCCAAAGTCGTGGTAAGAGCTTGGTAGAAAGATGATTATTGCAACATCAATATCCTCTCGGCTCGATGCCGAACCGAAAACTAGGGCTGAAACAATCTATCTCCCAATTTGATGAGAGCTGCTGTTGGAAGGCGTTGCAGAGGCTTCATGTCCAGAAGTCACCATTCTTGCAAAATCGTTGGAAAATACAGAATTCGTAGGATTTCCTCTACGGACTTGACGATTCAACAAGTAGATTGTAAAATCCTTATATGTTGAGAATCTTCATTCTCAGTGAAAGCACCAAAATTTTAGACCAAAAAAGGGTACTAACACCCAACAAGTCGTGTTTAGAGCATGAAATGCGAAGAAAAGACTGAAAAAAGCAAGAAAAAGAAAGACAACATCATTTTATAGTGGTTCAACGTTAACGAGCCTACAAAAATGTTAGGCCAAAAAATGGCACTAACACCCAATAAGTCGCGTTTAGAGCATGAAATGAGAAGAAATGACTGAAAAAGCAAGAGAAAGCAAGACAATAACATTTTTTTAGTGGTTCGGCATTAACGAGCCTACATCTACTTCATAACATCATACAAGTGAAGTTACAACGAATAAGATTTTCAGAATCTCTAATACAACACCGTTTCTGGTGATTATCTCAAATTACACTCATGAATATAATAAATATTTAGAGACGAAAGTTGTTGGCGGCCATGGCAGATTTGTGCTGAGCTCGCTGGCCAAAAGTCCTCTCATCAGCTCTGAATTCAGGTATATATAACGCTGGTAGATGCCCAGGTCGAACAAGACACGTGGCGTTCGACCTGGGGAAGTAGGGCGTAATGGAGAGGCGATTATGGAGTAGTTGCAGTGAGACAGTGGGTCAGTTCGTGGACACGTGGCGCGAGTTTCGGACCTTGATCAGGAGGTAGTGGAAGGAGTGTTGGAATTTGTAACATGTGTGGGTTCGGGTCCCATTTGACTCGACCCGGATTCCATTCGACCCCAATTAGGTACCGTTCGAACTGAGCTCCATTCGATCTGGGGCTCTGCTCAACCCAAAGCTCTGCTTTTACTCAAGTGTGGACTTCGGCTCGACCTGTAGCTTCATTCGATCCGAGATGGAACCCCATTCAAGTTGAGGTAAGTAGGAAGGATTTCCTTTAATCTGAGACTTCGTGTACCCTCTTCTTCTACCCCGGTATGTTCTTGATATTGCTGGGCTTAGACGATCCCAAACGTGATTGTACCGGGGGTTGGGCCAGCGGTATCCAAGCTTGTCCAGACCTATGCTCGATCCCTGATTGGATCTATCAGTGGTAGCTCATAGGGTGATGGCCTTGCCAAAAGGCTGGTCAACACTCCCTTACCAATGTGTGATATTTGCAATTTCACCATTACCCATATGTAAAGTTTTCATACCTGTGCAGCTTTTCCTTCCAACATTTAAACTCTAAAGACTATTAGTGATATGATGAGTTGCACCTGAGTCTGGATACCATTCTTCAAAATTGATATCATCTGATCTGCTTATATGTTCATTTCTAGTACTCTGATTTCTGTTAATATCACTATTACTCCTGTTTTAACAGTAACAACATTTGCATGTGCCCCTTTCTATCCACAGTTGTTTTGATTGGATTGTGTACCATTAAATTATGTGTTGAATCTAAAGTAACACTTGTTGGCCATGTGAGCAAGCTTTTCACATATTTGACACTTCACCCTATTACTGTTATTCCATCTGCCTCTTCCACGACCTCTTTCAAGTTGAAAACCTCTTTGAGGTTGAAAACCTCTTTAAGGCTGATCCCCTCTTCGGTTTTGATTGTCCTGTCTGTTTGGGTTGTTGTTGTTGTTGTTTTGGGGTGTTTTATTCTTTTCTACAACATAATTAGCAGAGTATTCCCCTTGTGTTGACTTTCTTTGGTTAATTCCGCCTTCATGGGCAAGTAAAGCAGACCAAACAAATTGTAAATCAGTTAGAGCTTGTTGTGTGGCAATTACAGTGACTAAAGACTCATACTCCTCGTCTAGGCCATTGGTAATGAATAAATTTGTTCACTATCACTTATTTTGTGCCCTCACTCAGTTTGTCACACAGACTCTTAATTTTACTCAAATATTTTTTTATGATCATGTCATCTTTTCTAGAATTTTGCAAGTCTCTTATGTATTGCATAATTCGTGCAGCAGATTGAGAGCTAAAAATATGCTCCACAGTTGACCATATCTCATGAGATGTGTTGCATACAACTATTTGTAACAGTAGTTTTGGGCTAATAGGTGATAGTAACCAAGATGATAAGAGACTATCTTTTTTTTGTAATCTGATGTGGTTTGGATTTGGCACAGTATTGCCTTCTTGATCAATGATCATGACTGTGGGAATTCTGACGGTGCCTTTGATGAACTCTTATAGTCCATATCCTCTCAAAGCTATTTTGATTTGATATTTCCATATAATATAGTTTTCTTCATCCAAAATGTGGTTATAACCTGGCTCTTTGGTTTGACCAGGTTGGGGATGTTGGCTAAAGCTTCATTGCTGATGTTTGCAGACACTGCAGTTGTGGATTCATTGTCTTGAGCCATATTTGGTCAGGAAGGGTAAAGATGGTTGGTAAGAAAAAGATACACGATAAAAATGCAGTGCTGGAAAACTGCAGCTAATGCAAGAAAGGAGAAAACCGATGGGAGATGTGGTGGATGGTAAAGAAGGCAAGGCAATTACTAATGTAGCAGTCGCAAATGATGGCAAGCACATTTATGTCAGTATTGCAGCCCTTTATCTAACACACCCTATATCAAGGTGAGATAAGAGCCAATGCAGCCAGTCAAATATTCCTTGCTAGGCATGACATGAATCAGTCAATGAGTCAAGAACGGTCAAAAAACCAGAAGTCCAATAAGGTCAAAAATCTCGGATGATGAAGCAAAACCCCGAGGAGAGATGAATAAGAAACTTATTTGATTGATGGCACAACTATATCTGAAGGGTGCCTGCCGTTTGTTGGCTATGACATCAAATTTGAAGATAGAAAATTTTACTCAATAGAAAAGAGTTGTAATTATTCAATACAATATGTAACGGCTAATATCACCTTGTATATATAGCTAGATAAACATGAAAACTTACTGAAAATAAAGTAAGCGACCCAATAATTAAGGCCCAATGTAAATAATAAAGGTGTGAAAGCCTACAAGGCTAATATGGTAAAGAATACAAATCGGGTAAATAATCTCTGTGTTAATACTAACAATAAAGATTACTCTCTTCTTTGCTATAATTATAACTAGGGATTCTACTTTTATCCATTTGGTGAAGTAATTAATTGCCAGTGTTGCGTATTTTTCTCCATCTCTATTACAGGGAGTAGACCAATTAAATATATGCCCCCAAAACAGTAATAGGCTATGAACTTTCCAATAGGATAAGTTGATGCAAATGCTACTTAAAGATAAGCAAATCATTGACATCATCATTCCTTCTTACATAGTACTTAGCATACTAAAGTGCATGGATCAACAATAGTCATGCCCTTATATTTTCTTTGCCAACTTATATCCTGTTGAATGATCACCACACTGTCCCTTATGAATTTATTTCATAACCCCTGCCCCATGTTCTTTGGAAACACACATATGATAAGGTGTAGAATAAACCCTCTTTTATAATGTGTCAACGAAGAAAGAGTAGTATGGTGCTTGGTATCATATTTTTGGATTCATTTCGATCTTTAAGAGGCACTCCCTTTAGCGAGTATTGTTTGATCGAAGTCATCCAGTTTTCCTCTTCGAACGACTGTGACGTAGGATCAATGAAAGGTTGCTCCTGGTTTCGGGAATTTGTCGTATAACTCACATGGGAATCTGTCGTATAACTCACAACGCATGGATAAAATATAATTAAACATATACAATAGGATATAATAGTGAAACACAATTGAACAAAGTCTTAAACTTTTCATATTACAATGAAAATATCCATACAAACAACTGTATCACATCATAATCTGTGCAAAACGCCTCACTACAGGTTCACCCAGAGTATCATACATCAAGGGCAACAAATATGTATAAAAGATAGTAATACATCAGCCTTCAGCTCGTCGTTGCTCAGCAGCATCGTCCTCATCAATATCTACTACCAATCACCTAGTCTGTCCATCCATAACATGAATGAACAACCTAAGGTAATAAAAGAGAAACATAAAACCTAGAGTCAGACAATAGTCTTAATGAGCGATAAAACAATTATCAATATCATCAATAAAGTATATGAAAAATAGGCAGTTCAATCATCTGATCCGCCAACACATCAACAGAGAAGAATCCCAATGTTACTTCTCTTCCACAACCTACGGTGATAGCCTTCCCAAACAATCAGAGAAGAAAAAATAGTAACATTCATAACAACCGATTATCAAGGATAAACCACCCTAATAAAATTCAATACCTCCCAAGCATAAACCTCAAACGCCTAAACCAACATCAGATAAGCACCCGAGAAATATCCCCTTCGACGTCGAACAATCCACACAAGACGATACAAGCAACAATAATATCCATGACTCTAGCTATCACCGTTTGCCTTTCCTTGAATCCATCGTTAATCATATGACTGGCTCATCCTGCCATCCGTCAAGGTCTAATGGTAACCCCGGTTCTAGCAAAACTTCATATGCATCGTGACTCGTATCTAGGCCCATCGTGACTCCCCAGGGTACTCGACTAATCATCTAGTCTTTGGATACCCCCATTATACCCCTGCTTTGAGTCCGCTAGAACCTCCGACTAACGACGATCCCTTGGCACTTCATCTTTAGTCATCCAGCTTGACGACTATCCATAGGCACAAGCGTCTTCTCGAGCAACCAGTATCTACGAGCTCAAATCACTTTGAGTCACCTTCATGACATCGTTGCATCATCGCACGATCAACAAACACTCAAGCCATGCTTTGAACATTCCACCCAAATTCACATCAAAGCTACGCCCATCGTCGAACGAAAAATCAACTTCGTTTGGCTAATGCTTGATGGATTGTCCCCGATCCATCAATGGATCGCCTACCGATCCATTATCATGGATCGCACCACTGATCCATCTGGACCGCTCTTGCTTCAAGCTTTTCTCCAAACTGCGGTGCTTCCTCTCAACAACCCTGGCCGACCTGATCCATGTTACTAACGATCCACGCTTATCAAACCGACCTGAATCCAATAAATCCACACACACGATCCATCATCATGAGCCACACCTGATCCATGCAATCCAACCCCGGCACCGATCCAAGCCCAACGATCCATCACTGAGTCTTCGGCCGATCCATTCTCCACAATCCATCCACAATTCATGGATCTTTAACGACCCTTACACTATGACCTATGACGCATACTTCCGAGCCGATCCACACATACAACCTATGTGATCCATTACCAGCCCACAATACAGCAATATACACTAGCCAAACCAGATCCATACAATGGATCGCTAACGACCCGATCCACCGACTCACGATCC
This sequence comes from Allium sativum, assembly GCA_030737875.1. Taxonomy (NCBI): domain Eukaryota; kingdom Viridiplantae; phylum Streptophyta; class Magnoliopsida; order Asparagales; family Amaryllidaceae; genus Allium; species Allium sativum. The sequence continues at coordinate 285,377,229 of CM060924.1, forward strand.
ATCAAAAGTTATGGAGTTTTGGAGCTCAAAATTTTCAGATCTCCTTGATTTGTCCTCCGGAGCATCTCCTCCAAGTTTCATCCGATTCCGATCAGCCGAACCTTCGATCTGCCCCGACCAACTAATCTAAGCTTTAATGATGAATATCTATGCATACAATTCATCCAGATCGGCCAAATTCAACCAAACGATCAATAACACAACTAACAATCATCAAACAAAAACTAGAACAACAAATAATCACCATACAATCATATGACATTCACCAACCATGATAAAACAATAAACAAATCATTAATTAGATCTAAACTTGCATAAATATAAGAATTAACTATTATAACTTGCTAGATTAGATCCTATGGTGTGATCCGAATTCAAAATATACTTACCTCGCTTAGATCTAGGTGAAAAAAATTGTATGGATGAAATTAAGATCAAACGAACCCATATACTTGATTGAATCTGTGTGAGAGATGTTTATCACTCACCAAATCCACAAAATAGCTAAAAATCAACAAATCTCTAATCCGAACAGCGAAGAACAATGAAGAACGACCTACGAATCAACTCAATTGATGTAATCTACCCTTCCTCGGTGTTGATCTTTAATCCTAGTTTATGAATCTCTGAATTGAAATAAAGTGGAGGTGTATTTGGTTGAGCCCGAGAATCACAGGCACCCAACCAAATAACAAATGAAGAGACTAAACTATTCTCTTTACCTCTACCCTACTATTTATAACCAACAAGCCTTGCTAATCAACCCACTAATGACTAATTGGTCTGTCCATAAAACCAGCAACAGTAAAACATCGATTCCTCCCAAACTACTCAGCCAAATCTTTAATGTGACCACTCTACGGAATTGGAAACACCATATCCGATCCAATGAAATTGATCCTAGCTCCTGATTCAATCTCGTTCAAAAGTTATGCCCTAAACAAAAATAATAGGGGTAAAATGGTCACAAACAAAATTGATAAAATTCATGGACATGTTCCATATTCCCATGAACAACATATCAAAAGTTGAGAATGATCCGACCTTTGGAGAATTAAATAAAAATATATTTTACGATCCTTCGATACGTAAAATGCGGGTTGTTACACACCACACCGTCACATCTCAACAGTACTTTAATACACTTCTTTTTACACACCACCTTTTGTCTATTTTTAGTTCATTCTCTTCTTATTTTCTCTTCTTGTATCAAACCTCATTAATAATTTGACATTTTGTAATGATTTAAGTTGGACATATGTGGTTTATTGTTAACTTGAATCATCCTAGAAAGGTTGGTTGTTACATTATCAAACTGAAATGCTTTGAAAATGGGTAGATAACTCCCTCCGTTATCATATTTCTCTAGTCCAAATCTTCTGAACCACCTAATCACAACACTAGCCAAATAAACTGGGAAGAGCTTGCATCTTGTCATTCATCTGATTTTAAGTGCATAAATGTAATATTCAGATGTACACATATGGTCTTCCAAGTTCGTGGTCCCATCTAACTTGCAAATGGGGAGGCCTTAAAGTTATCTAGGAAGCCTGCCTTAATGATGGTTTCACTAAATGATGATGATAATTCCTCTCGAATATGAGCCTCCATGCACTAATTATAGTGCTTTAATGCTTTTTTCCTCGACTTTCAGTTGTTAAACCTTTACTTTCCTGGGGTCTACCCGTGATGAATCCCCTTTGAACAGCGAGGTTACATCGACCTCTTCTAAGACATGTTGGATTCGCTTATTCAACAATAACGGATCAACATAGGATGATCTAATTTTATATGGGGTTTGTGTTTAAGCTCGAAATTAGTTTTTAAATCAACACCACCATTCATGTTTAAGGGAGTGAAATTTTTGTTCCATGGCTAAAGCCATAACATGATAGATGAGCTATGGTGGTGGCCCAAGGATCGAGGAGAGAATATCGATTTCAGACTAACATATTGGACCATTTTCTGCTCTAGCCCTTCCATGTGCTGGTTAATGTGTTTTGTGAAGTTCTGGAATGCTATCAGGATAAGGCTTACAAAAGGGTGGGATGAAGCATCCGTTTGAAGTTTCATAATTATGAACGCTTTTGTGACAAACAGGAATTTCGCTCGATCCGAATCGGTCGCTAAACCGACCAAGACCGTTCGAAACCCCTATCGTTTGAGAACACGACAAATCAGAACACAAACAGAAGAACATTTCATTGTATATTACAACAATTCCATCAGAATACAAGAATGTACAGAGTATGAATGAATAAAATACATTCGATAAATATCAGAGATTACAATAAATTACATAGCAGCGGAAAATAATACAAAACACAACTGAAAGTAATACACGGATACAGAGCTTTCCGAGCATTGTTCCAGCTGTAAATCAGGATCCTGTGAATATAAATCTGCAAAACCAAAACTACTAGCTGCCCGTGTCAAAATAAGGGCACCCAGAGTTTAGGTTAAAACAATAAACTCCAGGTCAGTCATTTGACTGGTGTGAGAACTAAAACAGTTATGAATCTTTATTTTAAGGTTCGGTAAATCAAGGGACCATGCCATATAACACGGAACGGGTTTCCTCCCAAGAATACCAGTGCATAAAACAAACAGCGCAATGCTAAATAAGGAAAAATGAAGCTATTATAAGACCTAGGTCCCATCACACAATGCAACGCAAGCCGGAGGATAGGGTTTTTACCTTATAATAGCCAAAGCATGCTTGATACGTAAAACACATTATTTGATACTATAATAAATGTATAGTGTCAAAACATTTTCAATCATAAATATCAATCATAGGCGGCATGAATGACCCATACCACTATGTCGCCATACTAGGTTCTACAAATAAAACCGAATGACACGTATTGGAAATTGGATTCCATCATGAGTCGAGGCAAGGGGCAAGCTCCTCTCCGATTCGAGACACTCTAGCAAATGCCTCAGGACCCCACTATGATCCTTGGATCTTCAGGGCCGGTCCTCTCTTACTTTTGAGGATGGACAATTCCTGAACACACGTTTCCTGGTCCTAACAGACCTAAAATCGAGGCGCCTCATCCAACAACCACACAGGTGAAAAATATATAAATGTCAGGGCTGGTAGGTCACTGACACCACCCATAGCTAGAAACAAACGTCGTACTCTCCCTGCAGTCCGTATCCCGTTTTTGACTCATACCGGGGTGTGAGGCTGCGAATTCACGTTATACACAAAGCTACACCACACAGGCCGTGCTTTGATCATCAACCACAAGACTTTGCTTTTCAACAAAAGCCTTGATCATCTGCCACTTAGGCATGCCACACAGGCAATTCACTTCATGCGACTGATGTCCATCGATATACAACCTCTGAGCTCGTACGTCTCAGAGAAGGGCGTTAAGCAAGAGAATAAATTCTCCGCCTCCAAATAGATGTATATTTAATAAAGATCAATCAACACAGAATAAAATCCAATGTCAGACACACAATCCGTTTACAAGTTCGTTCTGGGTCTGAACGAAACCGGAGGCACTTTCCTCGCATATCCATCGATCTCCAAGTACATCTGGACGATCACCAACTGATTCCCTCATCCTGGGTGTACGGCCCAATCAAGATCATCAGCAATCACCCAAACGATGTGAAGACTTCCGGTCTTCAACCACCGTCTTCATCTTCGACTTATCGTCGAATCGATTATTCAGAATGGGTAGAAACCCGGCCTTTCTGAATAACCCACGTATATAATAAACAAATGTTACACAAACACAACAAACGCCTCATTCCAATTCAGAATATTTTTATTCACAAAATCACATTCTTAGGGAAAGGTTCCCATTAATTTTATCAAAGATAAATTCTTCTAAATTTATTCTTTAATCTTCCTTTGGATATCATTTCAAACTAGTCGGGATTAGCGAACCTCACTGAAGTAATTATTTATTTTATTTCCCAATCCCAACCTATTTATCCCATGGAGAAAACTGGTAATACTCCATATCTAATACCACGGTGCTATCGGTAAAATTAATTACCATTTCACGTTAAATCTAATTAAAGATTTTTACAATCGTTTTGGAGCAAAACTGGTGATACCCCATTTTCGATCACTTTCCAAATTTGATAATTTAAATTATCAATTCACATTTCAATTTAATTTCAGATTCATTAAAGCTCCATTTAGTTTTAATTTTCCCACAAATCAATATCATGTCTTTAACTGGGTTAAAGAACCAATGTCATCTAAAACACGATCCACGATAAAACCAAAAACCAATTCAAATTCAATTCCAATTAAATATTATTTAATTGATACACTTCATTAAATCTAAATAGAAAGATTCAATCTTTTTCTCAACTGGGCTTAAGAACAGTGTTAATGAAGACACCATTCACGACAAACCCAAATCACATTTGATATTAAATATAAGGCTCTGAATAGAAGATATACCGGCTTATATTCAATATCAAATTCTGAAACCAACAAATATCGTATTGGAAATAACGATATGAATATATCTTTCAAATTCCCACAACCATATCTGTATAATCACAAAATCCAACATCGAAATATTCCAAAGATAATTTCGATTCAAATCCATTCCAATTCACGTATATTGGAAATTCTGATTATTTTTAAAACCACTTCAAATTCAATTTATTTATTTCAAAAATAAATTGGTTCTTATTCTAGTTCAAAACTAGTTCATTTTGATAAAAATCTATTTTTATCTTTACAAATATGGAGTTTTTCATCCCAATTTTTCCCAAATCATTTCTTATGATTTTACACAAATTATTAATATTTTTAATAATTTTATCAAGGCCCGTACAGTCGATTTCCATATACGGCCATCGAACTGCACTTACAGCGACCTTTTCCAAATTTGATTTGGACATAATTCCAAATCCAACCGTTAGATTTCAAATTTCTAATATTCATTGGAAAGATCTTTTCGATACGAACCCAACGATTCCGGTTTCAGGAGAATCCGACGGTCGGATCTCCCGCAACGTCAATTCGAAGTCAATGGTCGAAATTCACGAACTGCCGCAGCGCGGCGCGTTCTATTCAGGCCATTTAATATATATATAATATATATATTATATATTTCGTCGATTTCAATTCAAAACGTATTTTATAATTCGTTTTAAATTCGTTTTCAAAACAATTTCAACTTCACATTCAATTTCAAATCAAAAATGAATTTTTCATATCCTCTTTATATAAATGATAATATTTTCAAAACGTTATATTTTGAAATCACTTCCTTTTCTAAATTCATTATAAAAACGAATATAATCGATATAAATATCGTTCACGTCAAAATGGCGCATCTCTAATCAACACGACTTTATATATTTCTCAATAACTTCGTTATTTTATTCAACAAATGAACATTTTCTCCTATTCAACACATGAATCTATATTTCTTTCAACACATGACTAATCTCAACAAATGAGTACTGTCAACACATGAATTTTATTTTACAATATTCTTCATTTTCTTCATTGGAATGAGGCCCAATCAATTACCATATAATGTTAATTATATGGATTCCATACAACACATGTATATAATAGCAACGATAAATAATCAACCATCATCAAAAGTGCACATCACGACTGTCTGTTAACCTATCGATCGACACACAACTAATTATTGGGACTAGTGTACTTCAAATATCATCCCAATACCCGTGTGGGGTTTCACATCAACAAACACTGAATATTATTTGTGCAGTTGGGCGATGTGTAAAATTTATCATCCCAATCAATATCAGTCAAATATGTGTATATAAACAAATCGTCCGATTTGTTTATAACTATTTATTTCATTTTATATACACGTTAAAAATTCTATTTTTAACTATACAATATTTATTTTCTATATAAATATTTTATTTCATTTCACATCACTAAATCAACTACACATCAAAATTAAACAAAACAAACAAGCATACAAGCCGTCCATGGTTTGTGGACGACGGGTGTCGGGTGCTACTAAACACCGTCTACATCCTAGTATATAATTTTAACTACAAAAGAAGATTTAAAGTGAGAAGTTCTCACAGAGGGTTCCACTCCTCCGTGCTTTGCTTTTGAATTACTGAACCGTCTGGATCGGTTGAAATTCCAATTCAGTCCTTTTCACGTTGTTCAAATAAAAATTATATTTTTATCACTTCATTTCAATTAATAAAAATCGTATTTTTATTCCATATATTATTACAGCGCTTCATTCTATATAAATAAAATTCATATTTTTTATTTCTACTTTATATATTTTTACAACGCTTATTTCAATATAAAAATTATATTTTTATATTTCTACTTCTTATATAACGATTGAATTTTTGTTATCATAACCATACAAAAATTATATTTTTCTATCGCCATTCTCTATATAAAGATTTCGCCTTTTCAAATATAAAGATTTCTCCCTTTCAAATATAAAGATTTCGCCTTTTCAAATATAAAGATTTTGCCTTTTCAAAAACAAATCTTTAATTAAAAACAATATAAAAATCCTATATTTTTTCTAATAAAAATATAAGCTTTCCATCAAATAAAAATAAAACTTTTATGTACTCGAAAAGTCATATAAATAAACAAGGCAAAACAAAACTTACAGTGTTTTTCTTTAATGGGGGGGGGGGGTTCAGAGGTGCGGTTTTCAGTTTGGCAGAGGAGGGCGAAGGGGTGTTGGCGGCGAGGCTGAGGCGGACGGTGGAAGGAGAAGAGGGGATCGAGGTGGGGGTTTGTGCGTGGATCGAAGAGGCTAGGGGAGGAGAGGGGAGACTGCGAGGTGGAGGAAGAAGGAGGAGGAGGCGGAGTAAAAGTGGGGGAGAGATCGGAAGTGGAAGGGGGGGTGCAGCTCCGCCACCCGCGGCGGCGCGGTGGTCATCGGGGAGGGGAGACGATCGTCGCTCCCCCTTTCTTTCCCTTTTTTTTCTTTATTTTTTTTCTCTTTTACGAATGAAGAAGGGGGGGGGGCAGAGAGAAGGTATAAGGGAAGAGAGAGGAATTTTATATTTAATTATTTTAATTTCAAAAAGTTGACTTTTTATTTCGACCTCGAAACGAGGCCCACCACCTATCGTCCATAGCTAATTACCCCCATTCCGAACACAATGGGATACGTATCGTAAGCTGATTCGATCGTTTCGATCAGTTTTCGTCAAAATCAACATATAACTCTATATATTGAATTTGAACGTGCATTTCGATTTACCAGGGTCACATATGGACTCGAAGAATTCCAGAAAAATATTTTCTAGCTTCGTATTGAGGATACGGTCCTAACAAAACTAGTTTCGTCGAATTCTGAGACCGTTTGAAAAATGGCCAATTTCCAGTCGATTAAAATCAACTGAAACTGGTCAAACGCGTTTTCCTTTGCCACGCTCACATATTGATTCGAAAAATTATGAAAATTGGAATCTAGCAATAACTTGACATCACAGATTCAACAAAAGTGGTTTCGTCGAAATCCGAGGTCGTTTGCAAAATGGCTATTTTTAAGGGCCAGAATTCCATAGCGACTATTCTGAAAATTCATTATGACATATCTTTTGATTCCCGCTATGAAATTTTGATTTTTCGGATTCGTTGGAAAGATATTCTCAAATAGATTCTATTATTTTTGGTTTCACTAAATTCCGGTTTATTTTGCACCCGGTACATTCATTTGAAGCTTGAAATCGAATTATCGAACTACCGCACCATTTTCAATTCCTTTTATAATTTAAAATAATTATTTATATTCTAACGACGAACTATATAATATATACGTTCGAATTCTATTCAAAAATAAATTCCTCGTCGATATTATTTAAAATAATCATTTTAAATATCCTAAATTCGCTAAATTCGCCAAAATAAAAAATTTAAATTGGCTTGCATTTTACGAGTTGTTACAATCTCCCCCACTTAAAACTTTTCGTCCCCGAAAAGGAACGAAGCCGAAAGTTGTTTTAAAAACCAACTCAACTTTCTTTGTTTTCGCTACGGCTTAAGTTCTTCAACTTTTCAATTTCTAAGAACTTTTCAAATTTTTCAAAAATTTGGCTAACACCCTAATTTTTGAAAAATTTCTCCATAACCTCCCCTGCACCGGGGACTTCGGGATATTTCATATAGCCTCCCATGGCCTTCTTCAATCCAAAAGAAAAATAAAAAGTCAAGCGGCTAGCCAATCGGCTCACAAAATCACCCAAAACTCAAGAAATACAATAAACATGTACCTATTTGTCGGGCAAACAATTTTATTCCTCTGTTCTAGCCTCCTTGCTATGACCTGTTCAATGTATACACATGTATATGCATGCAATACTCAAATAATTTTCAATACAGTTCAATATTTGGTTCAATTAGGCGTAATGGTTCAACATTTAATTATTCAAACAATAATCAAACCACACAACCATCAATCAATTAGTGGATTAACGTTTCAAATTCATAATTTGATATATATACAGAAAAACATGTTTTGATGCCAATTTACAACAATGTATTCTAGCTATATTTTGGTTCTCACACCAGTCTAATGGAAATATACAGATATCACACCTTCGAAACTCGAACACAAAGACTGATGATGTCGCGACATCACCAGAATTGCCCCCAGGCGACTAGAGTGTGATTCTATATCTATCCAGTATATTAAAACTTCGAATATACGTTCATGACGCGTATATGCAAAATCCTTATATACTGAATTGTCCAAATTCAAAAATAAATAAATATTCAAATACATCGAATAAGGTTTAAATTTTCAAAACAAAATTGGTTTTCATTTTAAAAATATACTCTTCACACTCGTTCTAGGATACTACTGATCCTATCTCTAACGAGTCATTCTTATTGGATATTACTAATCCAATATCTGATGAATTCTTTCGTATGGTTCTAATGTGTCTTGTTCTCGAGCTTTGTAAACCAAAGCTCTGATACCAAATGTGACGAACAGGAATTTCGCTCGATCCGAATCGGTCGCTAAACCAACCAAGACCGTTTGAAACCCCTATCGTTTGAGAACACGACAAATCAGAACACAAACAGAAGAACATTTCATTGTATATTACAACAATTCCATCAGAATAAAAAAATGTACAGAGTATGAATGAATAAAATACATTCGATAAATATCAGATATTACAATAAATTACATAGCAGCGGAAAATAATACAAAACACAACTGAAAGTAATGCACGGATACAGAGCTTTCCGAGCATCGTTCCAGCTGTAAATCAGGATCCTGTGAATATAAATCTGCAAAACCAAAACTACTAGCTGCCCATGTCAAAATAAGGGCACCCAGAGTTTAGGTTAAAACAATAAACTCCAGGTCAGTCATATGACTGGTGTGAGAACTAAAACAGTTATGAATCTTTATTTTAAGGTTCGGTAAATCAAGGGACCACGCCATATAACACGGAACGGGTTTCCTCCCAAGAATACCAGTGCATAAAACAAACAGCGCAATGCTAAATAAGGAAAAATGAAGCTATTATAAGACCTAGGTCCCATCACACAATGCAACGCAAGCCGGAGGATAGGGGTTTTACCTTATAATAGCCAAAGCATGCTTGATACGTAAAACACATTATTTGATACTATGATAAATGTATAGTGTCAAAACATTTTCAATCATAAATATCAATCATAGGCGGCATGAATGACCCATACCACTATGTCGCCATACTAGGTTCTACAAATAAAACCGAATGACACGTATTGGAAATTGGATTCCATCATGAGTCGAGGCAAGGGGCAAGCTCCTCTCCGATCTGAGACACTCTAGCAAATGCCTCAGGACCCCACTATGATCCTTGGATCTTCAGGGCCGGTCCTCTCTTACTTTTGAGGATTGGCAATTCCTGAACACACGTTTCCCGGTCCTAACAGACCTAAAATCGAGCTGCCTCATCCAACAACCACACAGGTAAAAAATATATAAATGTCAGGGCTGGTAGGTCACTAACACCACCCACAGCTAGAAAGAAACGTCGTGCTCTCCCTGCAGTCCGTGTCCCGTTTTTGACTCATACCGGGGTGTGAGGCTCGCGAATTCACGTTATACACAAAGCTACACCACACAGGCCGTGCTTTGATCATCAACCACAAGACTTTGCTTTTGAACAAAAGCCTTGATCATCTGCCACTTAGGCATGCCACACAGGCAATTCACTCCATGCGACTGATGTCCATCGATATACAACCTCTGAGCTCGTACGTCTCGGAGAAGGGCGTTAAGCAAGAGAATAAATTCTCCGCCGCCAAACAGATGTATATTTAATAGAGATCAATCAACACAGAATAAAATCCAATGTCAGACACACAATCCGTTTACAAGTTCGTTCTGGGTCTGAACGAAACCGGAGGCACTTTCCTCGCATATCCATCGATCTCCAAGTACGTCTGGACGATCACCAACTGATTCCCTCATCCTGGGTGTACGGCCCAATCAAGATCATCAGCAATCACCCAAATGATGTGAAGACTTCCGGTCTTCAACCACCGTCTTCATCTTCGACTTATCGTCGAATCGGTTATTCAGAATGGGTAGAAACCCGGCCTTTCTGAATAACCCACGTATATAATAAACAAATGTTACACAAACACAACAAACGCCTCATTCCAATTCAGAATATTTTTATTCACAAAATCACATTCTTAGGGAAAGGTTCCCATTAATTTTATCAAAGATAAATTCTTCTAAATTTATTCTTTAATCTTCCTTTGGATATCATTTCAAACTAGTCGGGATTAGCGAACCTCACTGAAGTAATTATTTATTTTATTTCCCAATCCCAACCTATTTATCCCATGGAGAAAACTGGTAATACTCCATATCTAACACCACGGTGCTATCGGTAAAATTAATTACCATTTCACGTTAAATCTAATTAAAGATTTTTACAATCGTTTTGGAGCAAAACTGGTGATACCCCATTTTCGATCACTTTCCAAATTTGATAATTTAAATTATCAATTCACATTTCAATTTAATTTCAGATTCATTAAAGCTCCATTTAGTTTTAATTTTCCCATAAATCAATATCATGTCTTTAACCGGGTTAAAGAACAAATGTCATCTAAAACACGATCCACGATAAACCCAAAAACCAATTCAAATCCAATTCCAATTAAATATTATTTAATTGATACACTTCATTAAATCTAAATAGAAAGATTCAATCTTTTTCTTAACTGGGCTTAAGAACAGTGTTAATGAAGACACCATTCACGACAAACCCAAATCACATTTGATATTAAATATAAGGCTCTGAATAGAAGATATACCGGCTTATATTCAATATCAAAATTCTGAAACCAACAAATATCGTATTGGAAATAACGATATGAATATATCTTTCAAATTCCCACAACCATATCTGTATAATCACAAAATCCAACATCGAAATATTCCAAAGATAATTTCGATTCAAATCCATTCCAATTCACGTATATTGGAAATTCTGATTATTTTTAAAACCACTTCAAATTCAATTTATTTATTTCAAAAATAAATTGATTCTTATTCTTGTGCAAAACTAGTTCATTTTGATAAAAATCTATTTTTATCTTTACAAATATGGAGTTTTTCATCCCAATTTTTCCCAAATCATTTCTTATGATTTTACACAAATTATTAATATTTTTAATAATTTTATCAAGGCAAGTACAGTCGATTTCCATCTACGGCCATCGAACTGCACTTACATCGACCTTTTCCAAATTTGATTTGGACATAATTCCAAATCCAACCGTTAGATTTCAAATTTCTAATATTCATTGGAAAGCTCTTTTCGATACGAACCCAACGGTTCCGGTTTCAGGAGAATCCGACGGTCGGATCTCCCGCAACATCAATTCGAAGTCAATGGTCGAAATTCACGAACTGCCGCAGCGCGGCGCGTTCTATTCAGGCCATTTAATATATATATATATATATATATATATATATATATATATATATATATATATATAAAATATATTATATATTTCGTCGATTTCAATTCAAAACGTATTTTACAATTCGTTTTAAATTCGTTTTCAAAACAATTTCAACTTCACATTCAATTTCAAATCAAAAATGAATTTTTCATATCCTCTTTATATAAATGATAATATTTTCAAAACGTTATATTTTGAAATCACTCTTTTTCTATATTCATTGTAAAAACGAATATAATCGATATAAATATCGTTCACGTCAAAATGGCGCATCTCTAATCAACACGGCTTTATATATTTCTCAATAACTTCGTTATTTTATTCAACAAATGAATATTTTCTCCTATTCGACACATGAATCTATATTTCTTTCAACACATGACTAATCTCAACAAATGAGTACTGTCAACACGTGAATCTTATTTTACAATATTCTTCATTTTCTCAATTGGAATGAGGCCCAATCAATTACCATATAATGTTAATTATATGGATTCCATACAACACATGTATATAATAGCAACGATAAATAATCAACCATCATCAAAAGTGCACATCACGACTGTCTGTCAACCTATCGATCGACACACAACTAATTATTGGGACTAGTGTACTTCAAATATCATCCCAATACCCGTGTGGGGTTTCACATCAACAAACACTGAATATTATTTGTGCAGTTGGGCGATGTGTAAAATTTATCATCCCAATCAATATCAGTCAAATATGTGTATATAAACAAATCGTCCGATTTGTTTATTACTATTTATTTCATTTTATATACACGTTAAAAATTCTATTTTTAACTATACAATATTTATTTTCTATATAAATATTTTATTTCATTTCACATCACACAATCAACTACACATCAAAATTAAACAAAACAAACAAGCATACAAGCCGTCCATGGTCTGTGGACGACGGGTGTCGGGTGCTACTAAACACCGTCTACATCCTAGTATATAATTTTAACTACAAAAGAAGATTTAAAGTGAGAAGTTCTCACAGAGGGTTCCACTCCACCGTGCTTTTCTTTTGAATTGCTGAACCGTCTGGATCGGTTGAAATTCCAATTCAGTCCTTTTCACGCTGTTCAAATAAAAATTATATTTTTATCACTTCATTTCAATTAATAAAAATCGTATTTTTATTCCATATATTATTACAGTGCTTCATTCTATATAAATAAAATTCATATTTTTTTATTTCTACTTTATATATTTTTACAACGCTTATTTCAATATAAAAATTATATTTTTATATTTCTACTTCTTATATAAAGATTGAATTTTTATTATCATAACCATACAAAAATTATATTTTTCTATCGTCATTCTCTATATAAAGATTTCGCCTTTTCAAATATAAAGATTTCGCCCTTTCAATTATAAAGATTTCGCCTTTTCAAATATAAAGATTTCGCCTTTTCAAAAACAAATCTTTATTTAAAAACAATATAAAAATCCTATATTTTTTCTAATAAAAATATAAGCTTTCCATCTAATAAAAATCAAACTTTAATGTACTCGAAAAGTCATATAAATGAACAAGGCAAAACAAAACTTACAGTGTTTTTCTTTAACGAGAGGGGGGGGGGGTTCAGAGGTGCGGTTTTCAGTTTGGCAGAGGAGGGCGAAGGGGTGTTGGCGGCGAGGCTGAGGCGGACGGTGGAAGGAGAAGAGGGGATCGAGGTGGGGGTTTGTGCGTGGATCGAAGAGGCTAGGGGAGGAGAGGGGAGACTGCGAGGTGGAGGAAGAAGGAGGAGGAGTAGAAGGGGGGGGGAGAGATCGGAAGTGGAAGGGGGGGTGCAGCTCCGCCACCCGCGGCGGCGCGGTGGTCATCGGGGAGGGGCGACGATCATCGCTCCCCCTTTCTTTCCCTTTTTTTCTTTATTTTTTTTCTCTTTTACGAATGAAGAAGGGGGGGGGCAGAGAGAAGGTATAAGGGAAGAGAGAGGAATTTTATATTTAATTATTTTAATTTCAAAAAGTTGACTTTTTATTTCGACCTCGAAACGAGGCCCACCGCCTGTCGTCCGTAGCTAATTACCCCCATTCCGAACATAATGGGATATGTATCGTAAGCTAATTCGATCGTTTCGATCAGTTTTCGTCAAAATCAACATATAACTCTATATATTGAATTTGAACGTGCATTTCGAATTACCAGGGTCACATACGGACTCGAAGAATTCCAGAAAAATATTTTCTAGCTTTGTATTGACGATACGGTCCTAACAAAACTAGTTTCATCGAATTCTGAGACCGTTTGAAAAATGGCCAATTTCCAGTCGATTAAAATCAACTGAAACAGGTCAAACGCGTTTTCCTTTGCCACGCTCACATATTGATTCGAAAAATTATGAAAATTGGAATCTAGAAATAACTTAACATCACGGACTCAACAAAAGTGGTTTCGTCGAAATCCGAGGTCGTTTGCAAAATGGCTATTTTTAAGGGCCAGAATTCCATAGCGACTATTCTGAAAATTCATTTGGACATATCTTTTGATTCCCGCTATGAAATTTTAATTTTTCGGATTCGTTGGAAAGAAATTCTCAAATAGATTCTATTATTTTTGGTTTCACTAAATTCCGGTTTATTTTGCACCCGTTACATTCATTTGATGTTTGAAATCGAATTATCGAACTACCGCACCATTTTCAATTCCTTTTATAATTTAAAATAATTATTTATATTCTAACGACGAACTATATAATATATACGTTCGAATTCTATTCAAAAATAAATTCCTCGTCGATATTATTTAAAATAATCATTTTAAATATCCTAAATTCGCTAAATTCGCCGAAATAAAATTTTTAAATTGGTTCGCATTTTACGGGTTGTTACAGCTTTCTTTGGCGACTTCTGCACCTAGTGCAACCCTTATTGGATGGGTGGTGTTCACGATTTTGCAAGTAATGAATCCATGATAAATGCCGAAAACAAGGATAAATATCTAAACGAATCAAGGTTATTAGAGATTCAACCTCTTTTTTAGCGCCAAAATGTTAAAAAGATATTTATTCTCACAACATTCGACATGCTTGCGAAGCAAACTCTTAGATCGTTTACTTTGCTAATTATAATTAATGGGTACACTTAATCAATACCGAGCCCATCTCTAGGGTATTATCATGTTGCCGAGCAATATCATGAATAAGGAAAAGCATTTCAACCATTTATCAAAATGCCTAGCTTAAAATATTTAGAAGAAAAACGAAAATCAAACATAGAATACAACATAAAGAAATAGGAGTACAGGAAAAATAATAAACACATAGAGTTTTCATGGTTTAGATATCAGTGAATCCTATGTCCATGGAAGAAATCATTTTTTATTCTTTTTTATACCAACTTTAATGACTTTCAGTGTTTGGTTATTCTAACAACCTTAAAATCCTTAAAGAGGAAATAACACCCCTAACTTTCATAGTGCTTTACTCCTTTATAATATGGAGAGCATGTGGATTGCCATGCTTCCTTAATCATTATCCTCCTTTTAGCCCTTTGATTTAGTAATCTATTACTACTTCGTTCTGCTTACTTAATGTGATATGATTTCTAACGTGTTTCTTTGCGGGTTTTGCACACTCAAGTTGTTAGATCCAAAGTTTAAGTGTGAGTTTTGAATTTTGAAGTTCTTGGTGGGAAATTCTTAACTAGAGTATTTTTATGATTTCCTCTAAGATGCGACCAAACACATTATTGTCCTACATTGATTAGGATTTGATGTTTCTTTAAGATAGTTTAAAAACAAGGGTTGGTTTTACAATAAATGCATACTACGCTGCTTTTGATATGTTGTTTATGTTATGTAACGACGGTCAGAACAAAGCCCCCCCTCCTCCTGCATAGGGCGCACGCATTTGAGTTGGCTCACATACTTGTAACAAAAGGAATCTCTTATATTACGTTCCTACCAACTCATATTTATACACCACTCCTTCAATTTATTCTGTGATGTGAGGCTTTTTTATTCAAACTGTCGTTCCTACCTTAACAACATGCAAGACAATCCTAACAGTCTTCTCCTTGACTCACATCCTACGAGTATCTTTTGAGAGCACTGCCTTGCTTGCATGGACCAGTCCGTAACCTTCGACTTTGATACCACTGTTATGTAACGACGGTCAAAACAAAGTACTTCTCCTCCTGCATAGGGCACACACATATGAGTTGACACACACATCCTTGTAACAAAAGAAATCCCTTGTGTTACATACCTACCAACTCATATTTATACACCACTCCTTCAATTTATTCCATGATGTGAGATTTTTTTATTCAAACTGTCATTCCTACCTTAACAACATGCAATACAATCCTAAAATTGGTTTTAGGAACACTTGCTTGGTTCTCTAGTATTCTATATGGTATCAGAGCTTGGTTTCGGCTCGTGTGGCTTGGACACGTCTTGACGTGCAGGGTTAATGTTAGTCTTGTCCCACATCGAGCAATTTGTGTCATGTTTCCTGTATATATAATATGAGATTGTTGATCCTATTAACAATTTGTTTTAGAAATACTTGCTTGGTTCTCCAGTATTCTACTGCTTATAGGCTTTTAGAACTTGGCATTGTTTTGGTTTTTGGCCGCAACGATTACTCAATTGACATTATATTAATGTATAGGCCTGCAGAGGTTGCAAGTTGGCGTAGATGAGGCGCGATCATTTTCCTCCCTCATGCTTAATCATTCACTATGAGTTCCTGTAAAATTTGGTGGACCAATGTACTGCTTTCCCATCATTTCAAGAAGGATCATACTCAATTGAATAATAGATTTATTCTATCCACAAAAATATTAAATTTCAACTAACTCAAAAGCTCAACCAAAATTAAACGTATGCTTTTCAAGTGTTAGATAATTGGATAATGAAGCGATGCAGATGTTTGTTCACTGTCCATTTAGATATATTTTTTAGAAATGATTCTTCCTTTTTCCTTAAATGATTAAAAAATATATTTTTATTGTTTTAAAAAATGAAATTGAAAGTTGAACTTAGAAGGAAAAAAGCCAAATATTACATTCAATTCTTAGAGCTTTAATGTGGAAAAGCAAAAAATATTTTGGTTAATTAAGATTCACATCCTTCTTGATTTCTCCAATTTCAACCATGTGGATGCATGCATTATATCGTTTTTTTTGTTGAAATGACAATGAAAAATAGGTTTTGATAGATGGTTAGATGAGTGAATGACTGTTCTTTCAGCGTTTCAGAACGGTGCCTTAGCTTTTAGATTATGACAAATCGGATCTAATTTTGCATAAGCATGAACTTGAAATATGTTCAAAAATAAGTTAATTTTACAAGTGCTGAAATAACCAAGTTACTTTAGCCTTTTTACTTAAGTTGTACAGTAGATACATCATATTTTAGATGCTACATAAGAAATCAAAATGCCATTTGATGTACAACTAATTGTGGAATTAAATACACAATCAGAAGGCAAACAAGACTAATTGCAGAAAAGAATTTATACAAGGACTAAAAAAAACGGAGGAACTCTGAATTCTCTTTCTATGGGCGAATGCCAATACGAGTTTGTTGACCCCATTTTAAATGGGGTTACCATGACACCACTAACGGTATTAGTGTTGTGGGATTGTGATTGTCTCCTGAATTTCTATGATTAAATCACAGCCAACATCACTAACACCATTAACGATGTCATGGTGACCAAGTTAAGGTGAGGTCAACAAACTCGCACTATGCAAGTGCAGTTTTTGTGTGCGTTGCTGACACTTGACTGGAAAGTTTGTGTATCATTGCACGGTCCACCACGTTTTTCAATTCATAAAAGGTACCGATCCATCCTATATTCCTATTGCGTGTATCATCTTTTTAATATAGTAATAATAGTTTTGTTCATTTTCTTCCCATTTAGCAATGCATTTCACATGGTGAAATTACGAGGCCAGCCAATGTCACCTCGGTCGATGGATGCTTTCAATATCGCAGGCCAACCCCACTTTGTCTTCTTGTCATTATCATCTTCCTAAATTAATAATTTAAAACCTCTGTTTAAAAACCATAAATATCAGGCCAGTCATCGTCATATATAGAGAAAAACATCCTCTTGTGCTCCAAATTCAATCAATCACTGCTTTCTACCCTACTTCTCAACGAACCTCTACCAAATCCACAGTCCTCCTCGTTCTCCTTCCTTCCTCAGAAAAAATGGGTAATCTTGCCTCTAATCAGGCCAAAGCACGGTCTCAACCTGAGTCCACCTCAAGAGATATTTCAGTTTCACCCCTTTCCAAACAGGAATGCAATCAGCAAATTCTACTGAACATCACCCCACCGCCGCCGGCGCCCAATCAGAATCAGCCACGCACCCGCGTACTTCACCACCAGCACTCCGACATCCGCTCCGCTTACACCTTCCTCCGCCGCCTCGGCCGCGGCCAGTTCGGCATAACCTACTTGGTCCAGCACAACACCACCAATCAGCTCTTCGCCTGCAAAACCATCCTGCAGCGCGGCCTTCTGTCCAAGAGATCCATGCAGGACGTGCGTCGCGAGGTTCAGATAATGCACCATTTGACCGGACACGAGAACATCGTGGAGCTGAAGGAGCTGTACGAGGACAAGAGCGCGGTTTATATTGTGATGGAGTTTTGCGCAGGCGGGGAGCTTTTTGAAGGTATTGTTAAGAGAGGGTTTTATTCGGAGATGTGCGCGGCGAAGATTTTGAGGCAGGTGGTGAAGGTGGTTTGCGATTGTCATTGTTTGGGTGTCATGCATCGGGATTTGAAGCCTGAGAATTTTTTGTTTTCCACTGCGGATGAATCTTCGACTTTGAAAGCCATTGATTTTGGGTTGTCCACTTTCTATAAGCCTGGTACGCAGATATCTTTGAACCAATAATTTTGGCTTTTGGGTACGATATATACAAATGTTACCTTGAATCTAGTTACAGTTATTCTTGAAGATCGCTATATGCAATATCAGCTCATTTACTACGATTTGTAGAATGGGTTTTAGATGATATCCCTTCTATTAGATTTGGTAACAAGCAAAAACAGGCAACTGAATAATTGCGAGTAGTGTTATTGACACTTCAAAAATGGACAAGTGGGAACTAAGTTCAAAATTGAAATTCGGTATAAACCCACCGATATTCGTTTTTCTCCATTTTCAGTGGTCCTTTGTCGAATTTAAGGGTAAAACTCAATCAGATCCCGTCGAATTCCATAAATAAATTTGGCAAAGCCTTGCCAAATTTCACCCATGGCCCCCCTTATCAATTTTTTGAGTGTCAATAACAATACTCGCAATTGCTTGACGAAATCTATTTGCACCCGCAAAAGCTGATTTTCAAAATAGAAAAACCCAACAATTTGTTGAGTTACTCCCGTTTCAAAAGAAAATCCGGAAATATTTTTCGTAGTGGCACTCCGTTGTATCTTCTGAGCACCACAAAGTGGCACTGCATGGTGCTCTAAAGACAACACACAGTGTCATTGCGAAATGAACAGAAAATCTAAAGAAAAAATTAAATAGAAATTAAGCGAATGTTATTTTCGTTATGACTTTTTTTCTTTCCAAAAAGGGGGCAACTCAGCAAATTGTTGAGTTGAAATAGAATTTGCCTAGTTGCTTTCTATATTTGATGTGAGAAACTACTATAATATAATCTATTTGTCATCACTGCTAGATTGACAACTTTACATGAGTTTATGAATAACGTGAAAACTTCAGTGTGTCACAACTTATTAAAGTTGCAGGCTTTTTGTTGACCATTAAAATGATCAGATCGAACGTTTGGGAGGATTGTCTTGGTTAATTATATCAAATTGTGCATAAGCTTAAAAAAAAGGATGAAACATGTTTGTAGCATGTCAGCTTAAATCAAATTTGCTTAATTCCCTCCACTATTATCTCTTTAGATCTCTCTAATGTTTTTTTTTTAACCTAATTTTCTTCACTATTGTCTTCTTAGTTCTCTCTAATTTTAAATTTTCGTTCATATCATTATTTGATGTTTAACTAAAATAAATAAAAGAACCAGTTTAATATATTTTTAAACTATGCAACATGGCAGTCGATTCCCCACCGTTGTGCAGTTGTACTAGCATTATTAAGCATAATGAGTTTAAAGCCAAAAATAACCACAAATTGCCACTGGAATAGCAGGCACTTCTCATATTGTCGAAATCTAAACATCTACTCTGTCCGGAAGTGATGATTGTTGTTTTAATTACATAGTCTAGTTATTATAACCAAATATACGAGATTACTAATTTTTTTTGTTAGGAATGAGTAAGATGATTTAACAAATGAGATAGAATAAAACATTGGAATGAAATATCAAATTCAATATTCTATTCTGTATCTGTAACCAACTCTCCAAGTTGAGATTTCTTGAATTAGCCTCAAGATGCACAAATCAATATTTTTATATTACCATCTTTTACTTCTTTATATAAAATTCTTCATAACGTAACCTAATGAAACATTGGTTGTTGTGTGCAGGAGATGTATTTGATGAGCTTGTTGGTAGTGCATACTACGTTGCACCTGAAGTACTAAAAAAACAGTATGGACCTAAGGCTGATATTTGGAGTGTTGGGGTGATATTGTACATTCTTTTAACTGGTGTACCTCCATTTTCAGCAGGTTCTATAGTTGCAAACCTTCATATCATTGAAAGACTGTATACTGGCATTTGCTAAAAGTACAATATTTAAAGTGGTTGCATATTTTGCAGGCAGTACAAAAGAAACATTTGCAGCTATATTGCAAGGAGATATTGATTACTCATCAGAACCATGGCCCTCAATATCAAGTAGTGCAAAAGATTTAGTCAGGAAAATGTTGCAGACAGATCCCAATCAGCGTCCTTCTGCAGATGAAATCTTGAGTAAGTCCAAAGTCTTATACTGCATTACACGTTTGATTTCTGCAATTAAGTTTATCGGCTTCTGCTATTTTCCATATTTTACTATCAGTAATAGATGTATCTGGCCATGCCCCTCGCAAATTTGCACATTTTTACTGTGAATTTGGCAAATGGTTATATGCACGAAACCCCTTTTCTCCTTTTTACTGGTTTGTTGCACAAACACATTATCTCCCAGTGTTGCACTGTTATCTTCACTAATCTCTTGAAAAGTAGCATTGTTAAACAACTCAGCTGACATTATCTGTATACATGTTTGTGCTTCAGCTCAATTTTTACATTTGTTTTAATAATTGCAGAACATCCATGGCTAATAGTTGGCGGGGATGCATCGGATAAACCGATGAATATCACAGTTTTATCAAGAATGAGACAATTCACAGCCATGAACAAACTTAAAAAAGTAGCACTGAAGGTGAGTGTGTGCGTGTGCGCGTGCGTGCGTGTGCGGGTGCGGGTGCGGGTGTGGGTGTGGGTGTCGGTGTGGGTGTGTGTGTGTGTGTGTGTGTGTGTGTGTGTGTGTGTGTGTGTGTGTGTGTGTGTGAATTGATAAACTTAAATATACATATTACATACTTCAACAATTGTGATGCAATGTATGTGAAGTTCTAGAGTTCTTATGTTGTAATAATAACTCTCCAGGTGGTTGCAGAAAATTTGTCAAAAGAAGAAATCATCGGTCTGAAAGAAATATTCAAATCTATGGACATTGATAAGAGCGGTACAATAACTTTTGATGAATTGAAAGCTGGTTTGGATAAATGGGGCACCAGCCTGTCCGATACTGAAGTGAGACAATTATTGGAGTCGGTATGATTTCTTGATTCTCCTGAGTAGCACTGATTTCAATTTTGTATATTTATATTATGCATCCGTGGAAAATATTTTCTGCTTCCCTGTATACTGAGATTCAACTTATGTGTCCTTATTAATTGTAGTTTCACATCTATAGTGATTTCTTCATGAAAAACATACTAATGTCATAGAGGAGGATATTAAGCGGATTATTTGTGCGTGGCCTTATTTAAATTATTAGATATATTTTTTGGAACTTGGTCATCAAACCAAACAACCATAAAAATTGAATTCGACGATACATGGATAAAGTTCACAGCAGGCTTACACATTTGATGCATAATGTGCTGCATATTGATCTGCCTATAAAGTGAGGCGTTCAATTGGTCAACGTTAATTAAACATCAAACATCAAGGCAAACTTCATGACATCAGTGGTGCTACTTCTGTAGAAGGCTATAAACATAATTGAGAGGGGCATCTAAATTAACCAACCTTAGACTTCGTCTTAGTGCTATACAGGTGTGATGGACAGTAAGCTATGCTGCTTGTTAGTTCGTCATTCTCTCATAACGATTGTCCCCCACATGCTTGCAATGCATGACAATACTTGTACACTCATATGCATCTTAACATATGATAATTTTCTTCTGGGGCAGTAATCCCAGCCGCATACATTAACATATAAACGGAGTCAGTGACACTTATCCAATATTATTTTTAATTATCTGTCTTCAAAAAATAATACGTTGTTGTTTGCAGGCTGATGTAGATGGCAACGGTATCCTCGATTATATGGAGTTCATAACTGCCACAATGCATATGAATAGAATGGAAAAGGATAATCGTTTATGCAAAGCCTTCTTGTATTTTGATCAGGACAACAGTGGAGATATCACTATGGACGAGTTGAAGCATGCCCTTGAAAAATATAATACCACTGACGAACAAAAAATAAAGGAGATGCTTTCAGAAGCAGATGCTGACTCTGTAAGTTATACACAATCTCCTTTATTCATGTATCTGATTTTCGTTTGATGCATCATTATCATTTTGATACGCGTATGTATTATATCTGTTAAGACTATTATGCTAATGGTGACTGTTACCGGTATCGATGCTATTGGAAATCAAAATTGGTCACCGAGACCTTACGGTTTGTAAAATGATTGTCGGTACATCGATAGATTGGTATATCACTGATTAGTGATGGTAGATTTATCAATACATTAAATTTTATTGCACTAAAATTCAGATATTGATAACCAAAATATATTTTGCTAGCGATTCTAATTCCTTTGATCATTTTACCAGCATTTTAACTTATTTTATCTAGTATAGAAAATATTCTTGGTTCATCAACAATTATCAACGATACAAAATAGTAACTTTGTTGATCATAGGCTTTAAACCGAAAAAGAAACGCAGTCACAAATAATACTGCAACATTTTCTTAAAATCAAATATACCTCCAAAAGTGTTGGTGGTTAGAATTAGTTAACATAGTGGGATTTTTTTTTTTAATACGACTGGTAAATTTACCGTTACCACTGATTTTGACATTATTTAACGCGACTGTTAGCAACGGTAAATTTGTCATTACCGTACCGAAAGGATTGTTTTATCGACGTAGCTCAATATCAAATGCTTGTTGCTTCATATTGGTATGATAATTGTAGATTTATTGCAGCCTTAATATATGTTTTATACTTGTGAAAGAGCTGTATAGTTTTAGACATATAATATTTTCCAGACCTAAGCAGGGGTGGTAAATTTCTCAAGTTTGCTGATGGATGATCCACTCTTTAGCAATATAATAATTAACCAAATATTTATTTAATAGGATGGAAAAATTGACTACGAGGAGTTTGTGGCCATGATGAGAAGTAACAACCCCGGTTATACTGGAAACCATCAACTTTAAACATCTTTTACAATTCATATCATTGACTTCTCATACTTGGGCACAGCAAAGAGCATAGAACTCTGTCCATAAGAATACTGAAAATTGGTCACGAGCAAAGGAGATGGTTTACCTTCCAAAAGGTCAATGTATGTTTTTTGGTGATGATATGTTGTTTATTCCTTGTATGACTAGTTAATGTTTGTAAAAAAAGCTATAGTTTTTTGCATAATGTATTCCGTAACCTGCAATGTTCATCCTTTGTTGGTGTTTTGAGCTTTTTTGTGTATATTTTGTTTAGAATGATAGCTTTTCTGATTTCTGATGTATTTTAATGTCTCTGTTCAGTTATTGAAAGTCCGACCTGTTTTTGATACCTTTGATTGCGCTCTAGACTTTATTACTGAGGGATTGACAAAATTGTACTCGTATAAATACAATGTTATGTGCACCCCATGGAAATGATGCAATGTTTCTGGCAATTTCATCCTGTGGTCACTGGAGTTTGGAAAAAGGCATTGAATTATTTTGGGGTGAAAAAATGTTGATCAAACCGACTGTTAGGGAGGTTTATCCACTGTAAGAGCCAAAAACAAATTGTCTGAGCCAATGAATTTCGGCATAATTTTCGTTGAGAAGACTTTCCTTTCCGCGTTTTCCTTCTTTTCGTTTTCTTCTCGTTTTATTTCCTTCTTTTCGTTTTCTTCCGTTCTCAAAATTTACGGATTCCAAATTCCTATTCTTTTCTTTTTCGATCTGGATTTTAGGTTCTGATTTTTCAGATTTAAATCACTCACTACTTATAACAATTTGTCTTCCCAACCACATATTCTTGGATCTACAAATTTCTCATTTCGTAACCGTTCTCATTCTCAATTCGCTTCAAACTACGTCATCAGAGACATGTGAATCCTATCTGGTCGCCTAATTCATCCTTAAGGTACTCTGGTTACATAATTGTTTTTTATTTGATCCAACTACATGTTGATTTTGATTTTGTAGTTTGTTATTTCATAATGTGTTGTTCTGATTTTGATTTCTCACTTGTGTAAAGATGTAAAATCAAAGTGCGAATTTGTGTACTCAGATGTGTAATTAATAATTATTTGATTTTTTCATTCTTATTAGGCAGCTTAGATTACTTATTTTATGCTGATTTTTTTTTTGTTATTATTGTTGGATGATTTTACTTTTCCTAATGTACACGACCACATATTGGATGCAACTTTATACGGTTAGACTTAAATTGGATTGGCGTTTGTTTTACACAACTACAATAAGCCTGAAATTTTGTAAATAAGTTTTTACTTTATTTTATGCATTTAAAAGATGTGTAGCCTCCTAACTAGAACTGTATTTAACAAATTGAGCAAGTTTAAAAGAACCGACATCCATATTGGAGCTGAGATACATAATTAAGATAGAAGAATAAGAACTTACCAAAAGTAGCATCTGTGGTTCCAGGTATGTCAGTGACCAACCTAAACAGAAAAGATAGCTTTTAATAAATTAGTTTCACATGTACTAGTATAAAAAGAGTTGATAACAGTTTATAACAAAGGGCTTACTGCAGCTAGAGTGTATTTGCTCAATTGTTCTACACAGTTGATGTCCGTTTCAGATTTTATATCCTATTATGTAACCACTAGACATACACTATTATACATATCTGAGAGTAATATAAATCAAGAGGTCGGTCAATATAAGAAATTTTGGGCCTTGATACTATATTGATAATATGATAGTAGATTCATATGAACTTAATGCACTACTGCGACATATACAGCATAATTATTATGATGATGTTATGGTATGTCCAAGTTTAGCTTGTTGCTATAGTTGATGAAACTGGATGGTGATTGGTTTGTTGCTATATAGAGTGATCACATTATCACTGTCTAGTTTTGAACACAGCATGTATGCAAACTTTTTCACTGTGTTTTTATGTTTGTTTATACAAATTAGTTAACATAATTCAAAGCTACATAGTACTAAATATTTCTGTCAAATGAAAATTGCATTGCTGCTATTGCTTGCATATAGTAATAACAAACTAAAAATTTTTAGGCTATCAATTCCTAAGGTTGATAGAGATGGATTTTTTCACTGTGGACTTATTTTTAAATGGTATCTGTGTCCAGCTTTGTTCTTTTAACTGTATATTCTTTTAAGAGAAAAAATAAACCCAGACAAAAAAATATTTTAGGGCTATTAATTTTGAGGTTGAGGATTTGCTTTTCTATGACGGAGGCTATGCATATATCATCTTGAAATATATGGAAAACATGTTATCCTCTGTGAATATACTAGCTTAGGTATCCATTGGCAGTTTTATTGAAATATCTTAGGACTTGTCAATGCATTTACATAATTACATTTTCCAATATTCTTTTAGTATAACTAAAGGATGGTAATTTCTAGAATCAAACTTTGGTCAATGCTTCAAAATAACCCTGCTCTATGGTTTGTTTGTTTCATGAATAACATGAAACCTCTAAGTGAATCAATAAAAAATAAAGACAACTGTTGAATTTTACATATTTATCCTTTGTAATTTCTTAAACATTGCATCTTAGGATAACTTTTTCTGGGAGTTATATTGTTCAAAATCATCTTTCCTATTTATGATTTCCTTAACTTTATTTGGTGTTTGGGGCTATAGTCTATTTTTTATACTGTGTTTGTAGCCATTAATTAAGTTTTATGTTCTATAATAACATGATGCATTGAAAAATAAATATGCAGGCACATGGTTCTTGCAAGTGGAATGGGAGGAATGGAAGGATTTCGCCAGCATTGATGACACTAAGTACTTTATTGATTTTAATCATAAATTAAACATTAATGTTCGATTATTATATTTTAAGGTAAAGCATTTTTTACCTGTTGTGATTTGATTTAAGTTCCATTCAGTTTTCTTACTTTAATCTCAGGAAAACGTTAGATGTTATGAATCAAGGAATTGAAAATAATAAAAGCAGAGAAGCACAAAAGGTTTCTCAAAAAGAACCTAATAAGAAAAACAAATAAAAGAAAACCTAGAAGCATTCTGTTATTGATTCACTCAGAGGTTTTATGTAATTAGTTGGTTGCTGGTTGTTATAATTATTTAAATAAATGCTCTTATTGATGACTGCACATATTCGACTTATGCCCAATAAGCATTCTGTAAGTTTAGCTTTGCACAATAAGCATCTTGAGCTTTCAACTTTTGTATTGCTTGTTTTGCTGCACAGTGAAGATTCACGTATGGCCAATCTTTCTTATAAATAGTGTGCATATTTGAGCATCAAAATCCATTCTAAGTAATAACATTGCAAAATAAATATGGGAGTACAAATAATAATGCTGGATTCAACTGGGAAAACAGAGGTTGTGAGTCATATTCTGGAAAAACATGTATGTTTTGTTATTGACAACCCCAAATGTTGAATGTTGTTCTAAGCAGTACATGAAAAAGTTTAGTGTCTATCAGCATATGAAAGAACCTTGCATGTTTTCAGTTTATTATTTTAAAGTATATTAAGCTGCTAAGGCAAATCTGTCATCTGTGGCATGGATTTATAATTGTGAAAATTAAATTTTCAGTTCAATATTCAATAATCAAAAGTAGAGTTATTCCAAGCTTTACGGTTGAAGGAGATGGTTTCATTTTTGGAGATGGAAGGGATAGTAGAAACAAAAACAGAACTCTTTCCTATGGAAAATGCTAGTAGAAACAAAAACAGCTTCCAGTTTTTCATCACTGCTATAGCAACTAGCTGGTAGGAGAACATTTAATCTTTAGTGAAGCGCTCAGGTGTAAGTTTTTTTCTTGTTGATGTATGTTTTTGAGGTCTTCTGTTGGTAGCAAGTTTTAGTCTGGTTCATGCAGATATGGGGTTTGTTTGATTTCCTGGAGCTTTTTTGCTGTAGTGGACCGGGCTTATGGGCTTTAGGAGTATTCCGATGATTTCAGTGTAATTTTTTTTTGTGTTTGCTGATTATGTAAGGTGGCTCTGGTATATGTGTTGGAGGTGTTATTTTGTTGTTGTTTCATACTAGAATATTGCTTGGTGCATACAGATCTGGTGTATTCGCATTTTCTTTGGGCTTATGTGCTTGAGGTGGACAACGCTTATATTCTTGGCCTTTGGGTTTAATTTGTATGCTCTTGATAAGCTTCTATGTGGAATTTGCTGTAGCGGGCTCTTTTTGGTTTTCTTGTGTGTTATTTAGGGTTTAGCTTGTTGTAATTTTTGAAGAAATTATTTGTAGCTTGTTTAGTCTTTTGTTCGAGCTGGTATTTGTGTATTGTATAGTATTTATTGTAGTGTGTGTTATTGTATTTTGTTACCAGCTTAAACTTATCTTTGTAACTTATTTTTTGTAATATAAGTACGCTTTCCGAAAGAAAAAAGAAAATGTAAAAATGAAAGTTTTTCAAATCTAATTCACTTTTCAAAGCAAGTTAATACTCCATACAGATCTTTCAATTTAGTAGAGACGTTGTAAAAGTTTAGGTAGCAAATGCTACAGTTATAGTCTTCTAGATGTAGTTCTATGGAGATCAAATTCTAATCTTGCATCATCCATTAACCTCTTTAATGTTTTGTCTTCCAAAATTAGAAATTGATTACACTAAATTGAGTAAAATAATATAAATAATACATGTAAACAAAAATAGAAAATTATTTGTAAAAAATAATTCTGAAATAAAATAATTTTTAACAAATACATTTTTATTCTATATTAAAGTTTTTAACGGTCGGTTTTTCCACCGTTTTGCGGTAATACTAGTTATTGTCATTGCTTGATATGGTCTATCACAC
Source organism: Allium sativum (assembly GCA_030737875.1). Lineage (NCBI taxonomy): Eukaryota > Viridiplantae > Streptophyta > Magnoliopsida > Asparagales > Amaryllidaceae > Allium > Allium sativum. The sequence continues at coordinate 285,405,602 of CM060924.1, forward strand.
GTTGAAGCGCTTAAAACTACAAATATAATTTATATTTTTTTCCAAAAATTAATAACTTATAATTGCTTTAAAAAATATTAGAAGTCAATAGCTTCCTTTTTCTCTCCACAAGTTTAGGAGTTGAAAGAGCTAATATACAAATATGTTTTCTAGACAAGGACATTTTCATTTAAAAGACTTATTTGTTCAAGGTTATAAATTTTAAGAACAACACTTTTGAAAAATTAGTTTTAAGAACATTTTACAAGAAAAAAAAAGAGTTTGTCATTTCTAGTTATTAATAAATAATGATAAAAGAATTTATCATTTTCATGTATAACTTAAAAAGATAAAAGAATTTATCATTTTCGTGTAAATTGTCCTTAAAACTAATTATTCTAGATGTGATGTCCTTAAAACTTATTAATCTGAAATAAAATACACTTCAACCTAATTTCCACAATGTAGAAAAATTAGGAATTTTTAGAACAAATTAAAAGCCTTAACAGTCATAAAGTCTCAAGTTTTCCTTTAAAAAAACCAGAAATAGACAAGCTTAGTTTTTTCTACTAAATAATAAAAGTATTTTTCAACAACATTTTGTATGTTCTTGTCAACTGAAAAGTTTGTCTTGCATCACTCTATGAACTAGGTAGGTTTGTCATTTCATAAAGATGCCGCTATGTAGAGGTGGGTAGTTATTGCTTAAAACCAATCAAACCAATTGAGTTTGATCGGTCTGGTTTTTGTAAGTTAATTGGTTGGCTTTAGTTTCTTTTTTATCTTACTTGAGTTTATTGGATGAGTTTAGCTTTTAATATTTGAAAACCGAACCAACCAATTAAACCAAAATTAGAAATTATTTTATTTTAAAATTATAAAATTTTCACTAACAGTGCTATTATTTACAATATTTTCATAACAATGGTATTTTTCTTTAATTTCATATTAACATTATTAGAAGAAGAGTTAGTTTTCTAACATATTTGCATCGTGTAAACTCAATTGTTGTTTTAATCTTATTGTTGACATAGGGAATTGGTTACTCGTACACGCCAACACACATGGATTGATATTAAATGATTGTCCAAATCAACCAATAAATTCAGATACAAAGATGTAGAAATATAAATAACCCCAGATTTATAGTGGCTCGCCATTAACGCCTACGTCCACATTCATGTAACTAATCATCATAATCATTGCAGTTACAATGTTAATTCAAGTCCAAGTACTTTGAGTTTATAGAGTTATCAATGGAGAATAGAAAGATCCTCGCTTATTCCCTATAAGGCCCAAGAAGCCATTAAAATTCTTCTAAGTCCAAAAAGCTCCAAGGATGCTTCAATGTCCAGGAATCAATGTAATAACCCTACATACACACATAAATTAAATGTGTTTATTGAAATAATTAAACCCTTAGAAATAGAATATGCGAGAGAGTGAATTAAGGAATTAGAGTGTGCTTCTACACACTGTCCTGTAACATACTAGATATTTGAGCCTCATTTGATTTAAATTAATTCAAAAGATTTGAATTAATAATAATGATTTCAAAGAAATTACGCTAAATTTGATATTTAGATTGGTTTTATCAAAATAATAGTAATTTACAAATTTGTCAGAAGAGAATTTTTGTCAAAAGTGTCAAAAATATGATTTTATAATGTATCGACTTGAATGTAAATTCAATTTGAGTTTTTTAAATTAATGTAATATAGTTGTTTAATCTATAAAATAATTTATTTTAAAGGGTAATGAAAATTATAAGAATATAAAATATATTGACAAAATATGTCAACTTTTGTCAAAACGAGTTTTGTCAAATATTAAAAATTTGTCAAAGTCGAGATTTTATAACTTGACAAATTTAAGTTGATTTAAACATTTGAAAATGTTAATTTAAAGTTGTTAAGTTAAATTTTGAATTTAGTTTAGCAGTTGTTTAAAACTATAAAACTTAGTGGCAAAATATATTGACAAAAGTGTACTGGTTTTGGTCAAAATGAAGCGTTTAAATATGTATATTTTATCATAAGTTAGATTGATTAAAAATAAGTATTTAATGTGGGTTATTTAATAAAATAACTTCTTTAAAAAAACAAAATGTTTACAAATATCGTTGTGTTTAATCGACATAAGTTGTAGTTGTTTTGATAACAAAAGTGCAAACTGAGTTGTAACATATGAAAGTGTAGTAAGTTGAAACAATTTGGAAATGTGACAAAAGTGTCACAAAAGCTTAGGAATAAACCAAAATTCCTAAGCACATGGGTTTTGTCTTATATGCATCCATGGTTTTGACAAAACCATGTTCCATGCATATGGTTTTGTAAAAGCACTTTACAAGTGTTAAGAATCCTAAAGCGTGAAGTTTAGGATAGTGACAAGTGTCATTAACATTTTACAAAAACACCCTTCCTCTAAGGCTATATAAGAGGTACCATACCCTCTTCATTTCTCATTCCGATTATTCTAATTTTCTACTTCTTCCTAAAGCTCTCTCCCTTCTCTAATGGCTTCCAAGCCTCCTCCATCCTCCCTCCTCCTTCCCTCTGCATGGTCATGGGCCACTGCCCTCCTACCTTGCGCCATTAAAAAAAAATTGAAAGAGAGAAAAAAAGAAGAGAAAAGATGTGTGTGTATGTGTTATATACATATATGTTAGTACAGAGAGAAAATAAAACGAAACGTGGTTACGCTGTCCGACGACTCAGTAAAGTTTGGTGGAGTGGAACCCAAAGGTGAGAACACTATATATATATATATATATATATATATATAAACATATATATATATATATATAGTTGTATTATTTGTATATGGTTACGAGTGCTTGTGATTGGTTAATGGTTGTTATTGTGTGGTTAATTAGAAATTGTTATAGTATAAGCGTTATTGACAAAACGCATATATACATGTATAACTGTGAAATATATGTGTGATGGATGAATGAATGATATGGATATGAATATGGATGTTGATATGGTTATTAGTACTGATAATATGTACACTACACAAGTTACACCCACATATATGAAAATATATAGGCATTTAATAAGTCTTGGATGATATAAATGAATATTATATTCATTTAAATAATGGGTGAAAATAAAAGTTGGAATTTAAAATCAAAAATGATTTGAAAATGAAATTAAGATATGTATGAAAAACTTTTGTAAAGGTGGAAAATTAATTGAAAAAGATTTCAAGTATAAATGGTGCGTTCAATTTTGAAATTAAATGTGAATAGTAACTTTGAAAAGTGAAGTTTAGTTTGATATATATATATATATATATATATATATATATATATATATATATATGGTTGAAACTCAATTTTATTATTCAAACTATCTTACTTTATTTTTTATGGATATCTCAAAATGATAAGTTTTGAAAAATAATATCATAATATTTATTTAATATGAATATTTGAATTTTAAGGTTAAAATTTGAAAAATAGTGTGCAAATGAGTTTTATAAAAATTTAAATCATATTTGAAGTAAATTATATGAGTTTTGAATTTAAATTAAAATATAGTCTGAATAGGACTAGTCGCGGTGTAATAGTTCGTAAATTTCGACTGTAAACTTCAATTGCTCATAATAGGAGCAAATTTAATCGGATTTTTTCGAAACTAAAAACGTTTTCTTTCTAATGATAGCAGTTTTCAAGTAGAACAAGAATTTTTTAAAATTCGATAAGTAGATTTCAAGTTATGTGAAAAGCTGTTTTTCAAAAGGTGCTATAAGTGTAGTTCTTTGACCATAACGATAAACAACTATTTTAAAATAAATAAAAATATGGTAAAAATTTGTAAAATCATTTAAAAGTTATTTGAATTGAGAAAGTGAAGTTTTGGATAATATTAAAGTTATTCTGACTAAACTAGCTAACATAAGCATATAGTGAGGGTCTACCAAAGGATAAGTCAGTTAAGTGAGGGTTTATTGAAGGACAGGTCAGTTAAGTAGGTAGTTCCTTGGAACTATTAAGTGGGTCATTTAAAAATGATTTCGAACTAAGTAGGTAGTTCTTTGGAAGTTGTATGCTTCCTCTAGGAAGACTATAGTGAGGGTCTATGAAGGATATACCAGTTAAGTGTCACCATATGGTAAACGTCCACCTATATACGGGAAGTATAAAGTGGCTAGGAGTTCGCCTTTAATGGCAACTAGATAGTTTCGAGGGGACCGTCATTGGTAAGGTAATAAATGATCGAATAGTCACTTGCCATCCCGATACTAAGTGGTTGCATACCATCTCTTGCACTATTTAATGAGTATTTATATATTTGCAGTGTCTACTAGGAAATAGATACCAAGTGGCGGGGTTCGCCATTGGTATTAAGTGATCGTAAGAATCCGCGGTTGGGTATTAAGTGATTATTGGAATCCACTCATATTTTATATAATGTTAAGTATAACGACCTGAACTTCCCCGTGAACGAAAGCACGGATTACTTTGAGAACACGACAAAGTAGAACACAAACAGAAGAACATTTTGTTGCTTATTACAACAATTTCATCAGAATACAAGAATATACAAAGTATGAATAAATATTTCACATTTATTAAATATCAGAGATTTACAAGTTACAATGCAGCGGAAAATAATACAGAACACGACTGAAAAGAATATACGGATACAGAGCGTTCCGAATATTATTCCAGTTGTAAACCAGGATCCTATGAATATAAATCTGCAAAACCAAAACTACAGGCTGCCCGTGTGGAAAATAAGGGCATCCAGAGTTTTGGTTAAAACAATAAACTCCAGGTCAGTCATATGACTGGTATGAAAACTAAAGCTGTTATTTAAAACTTTACTTTTAAAATTAGATATATCAAGGGACCACGCCATATAACACGGAACAGGTATCCTCCCAAGAATACCAGTGCATAAAACAAACAGCGCAATGGTTTTTGGGAAAATGAAGCTATTATAAGACCCAGGTCCCATCACACAATGCAACACAAGCCGGAGGATAGGTTTTCCCTTATAATAGCCAAACATGCTTGGTACGTTAAAACAAATCAATTGATACTATTATAAGTGCATAGTGTTTAAAACAACTTCAAATATAAATGTATCAATCCTAGACGGCATGGGTACCATATATCATGTCGCCAATACTAGGCTCTACAATCAAAACCGCAATTGTCACGTATTGGAAGTTGGATTCCCATCTGTGAACCAAGGCAAGGGATCGTCCTTACCGCTTTGAGATGCTCTAGCCTGTGTCTCAAGACCCAAACCCAGGTAGGCCCTAGGATTGTTAGGGTCGGTCCACATGGAGTGGATTAAAATGCCTGAACGATGCATTTCCCTGTCCTATGGGGCGTAAACTGGTCATATCCCGACAAAACCATCGGCCCCGGAACGACCGATATAACCGAGGCGCCTCACTATCCATCATCCACATAAGTAAAACGTTAGGGCTTGCAAAACGCTGACACCACTCCTAGCTAGAAGGAAACGCATGCCCTCCCTGATGTCCTCTCCCGTTTCTGGTTCACACCGGGGTGTGAGGCTCGCGAATCAATGCTACACAAAGCTATGTTATATCAAAGTCGTTCTTTGATCATCAACCACAAGACACTGCTTTTCAACAGAAGCCTTGATCATTTGCATCTCAGCATGCCACACAGGCAATTCACGCTATGCAACTGATGTCTATCAATCACACAGAATGAAATCTGATGTCAGACACACATCCATTTACAAGTTCGTTCTGGGTCTGAACGAAACTGGAGGCACCTTATTCCTCATCCCGTATGTCCAATACAGGAGAGAGGCCATCGCATATCCGGTCAATCTCCAAGTACGTCTGGACGATCACCACTTATTACCTTGTCTTGGGTGTACAGCCCAATCAAGACATCAGTAATCATCCAAACGATGTGAAGACCTCCGGTCTTCAACCACCATCTTCATCCTCGACACATCGTCGAATCAGTTATTCAGAATGGGATAAACCCGGTCTTTCCGAATAACTCGCGTATATAATAAACAAGTGCTATAAAAACACAACATACGCCTCATTCCAATCCAGAATATTCCTTTATTCAAATATTCTTATACTTTGGGAAAAGTTCCCATTAATTTTATCAAAGATAAATTTTTTAAATTTATTCTTTAATCTTCCTTTGGATATCAATTCAAACCAAATTATGTTTATCCAAACTAGTCGGGATTAGCGCTCCTTACCGAAGTAATCATTTGTTTAATTTCCCAATCCCAACCTATTCATCCCATGAAGCAAAACTGGTAATACTTCATATCTAACACCATGGTGTTATCGGTAAAATTAATTACCATTTCACGTTCAGATCTAACTAAAGATTTAACTAACGCTTGGAGCAAAACTGGTGATACTCCATTCTCGATCATTTCTTGGATTTGATAATTTTAGTTATTAAATTCACCTTTCAATCAATTTAAAAATTCATTAAAACTCTAATTCAGTTTTAATTTCCAAAAATCATTACTTAATGATTATTCAGAGTTAAGAAATAAATATTATCTTTAACTGGGTTAAAGAACTAATGTCATTTAAAACACAGCTCACGATAAACCAAAATCACATTTTATTAACAAGGAATCTTCACGAAAAACAGATCAATATATATAATTGATATGAACTTCCATATTCAACCGATACTATAAATGGAATAACGGCAAAGCCTCTTAAATTCCATATACAATAACAGTCTTCCTCCACAGACGTCTACTTCGATTATTACCAAATCGAATTCCATTTCATTCCAATTTATTTTATTAAATTGGAAAACTTCACTTTGGAAAATTTGCTTTAAATCTTAATAAAAGATTTATAAATTCCAAATCACATTTCACTGTAAATCGGGTTAAAAAACAAATGTCGTTAAAAACACAGTTCACGATAAACCCAATTTACATTACATTTATTACAATTATTAAACAAAATTGGAAACTCTAACAATCCCAATTAAAAGATTTATTCTTTTCACATGGGGTTCAAGAACGGTGTTACTGAAGACGCCATTCACAACAAACCCTAAATCCCATTTGATATTAAATACAAGGCTTTGAATAGAAAATATATCGGCTTATATTCAATATCAAATACCACAACCAACAAATATCGTATTGGAAATAACGATATAAATATATCTTCCAAATTTCCATAACAATATCTGTATACTCACGAAATCCAACATCGAAATATTCCGAAGACAATTTCGATTCAAATCCATTCCAATTTACATATTGGAAATCCTAGTTATTTTTAAAACCATTTCAAATCCAATTTATTTATTCAGAAATAATTGGATTATAATTCTAGTTCATAACTAGTTCATTTCAATAAAAAAAACTATTTTTATCTTTTCAAATATGGAATTTTTCATCTCAATTCTTTCCAAATCATTTCTTACGATTTTACACTAATTATTGATATTTTTAATAATTTTACCAAGGCTTGTACAGTCGATTTCCATAAACGCCCATCAAACTGCACTTATAGCGACCTTTTCCAAATTTGATTTGGACATAATTCCAAATCCAACCGTTAGATGTCAAATCTCTAATATTCGTTAGAAAGCTCTTTTTGATACGAACCCAACGGTTCCAGTTTTAGAGAATCTGACAATCGGATCTCCCGTAATTTCCATTCGAAGTCAGTGGTCGAAATTCGCGAACTGCAGCAGTGCGGCGCGTTCTTTTCTGGCCATTATATTATATATATATAATATATATTTCATCGATTTCCATTTAAAACGTATTTTATAAATCGTTTTAAATTCGTTTTCAAAACGATTTCAACTTCATATTCAATTTCAAATCAAAATTGAATATTCCATATCATCGACATATAAATGATAGTATTTTCAAAACAATAGATTTTGAAATCAATTCCTTTTCAATATTCATTATAAAAATGAATAAAATCGATATAACTATCGTTCACGTCAAAATGGCGTTAATCTAATCAACCCGGTTTTATGTGTTGAAATATATTCGTGTCCATCCCAAATCGGACATCAAAATCAAAATTTGATCTTTTACTGAATATTATTTTAAAATATTCGTTATTTTAAAATATTCATTCTTTCTGAATTGGAATCAAACACAGTAATTACCATACAATGTCGGTTATATGGATTTCATACACACATGTATACAATAACCATGATAAGCAATCAACCATCATCCAAATTGCATTATACACTGTATAAGCATTAAATATAAATATTTAACGCTTACAATAGTCTGTCAACCTATCGGTCGACATACAACTAAACAGTTGGGATTAGTGTATGTCAAATATCATCCCAACACCCATGTGGGGTTTCAATCAACAAACACAGATTTTTATTTGTGCAGTTTGGGCGATGTGTAAAATTTATCATCCCAATCCATATCGGTCGAATAGTTTTACATAAACAAATCATCTGATTTATAAATGAATATTTATTTTATTCATATACACGTTAAAAATTATATTTCTAACTATAAAATATTTATTTCAACACACGAATATTTTATACAGTTCGTTTATATAATAAAAATGATATTTTTATTGTTTTAACATATTTTAGAAAATTTTGGCGGCATAACGGCGCGATATCAAAATCGGGTAATGTCTAGCATTATCCCTCTCCTGATATTGGCTCACGCCACATAAACACAACAACTAAATCAATTCATTTCACCCAAACAACCAAATTCAACCAAATAATCTAATCAACCAAGCCAAACAATCAAACACGTCGTCCATGGTCTGTGGACGACGAGGAACAGTTCATATATGCAGTTATAAAATAAATAACTATATAAGAAAGTTATAGTGAGGAGTTCTCACCTTTGGGATCCACTCCGTCGTTCTATATCGGACGATGGTTTTGAATTTTCCCGACATTCCAACTCTATCTTTCCACGCTTTGATAAATAAAAATCACATTTTTACATCGCTGTTATATAAATAAAAATCATATTTTTATTTCTACTTCATATATATATAAAAATCGAATTTTTATTTCGCAAACTTTATATATATAAAAATCAGATTTTTATATCGCTATTCAAATAATAAAAATCATATTTTTCTAATTCTATTCATATTATAAAAATCACGTTTTTATTTACTAAAAATCATATTTTTACCTTTCTAAAAATAATTTCTTTACACGATAAAATATCATATCTTTTTATAATGAAAAATCATATCCTTCTACAATGAAAAATCATATATTTCTACAATGAAAAATCATATCTTTTTATAATGGAAAATCATATCTTTTTATAATGGAAAATCATATCTTTTTATAATGATAAAAATGTAATCATTTTCTATATTAAAATTATATTCTTTATCTCAGTAAAAATGTAAACTTTATCTCTATAAAAATGTTCAGATTTCATGTATATATAAAAAAAGAAAATCGGATTTTATAAAAATAAAAATTATAAAGACTTACTGTAATCGGAGAAAGAAGGGGGGGTTTGCCTAGCGGTGGCGAGAGGCTGTAGGGTTGGCGACGCGACTGGGAGTGAAGGAGGAGGTGGTGGTTCAGGAGGAGGGTGGATCGCCGGTAGTGGCTCTCGAAGGGGTGCTCGCTGGTTCGGTGTTCGTGACTAAAGGAAGGAGGGAGGAATCATAGGTGTGTGCGCCGGTCATCGGAGAGGAGGCGGACGTGGAGCGACGGCGCTGTGGAGCTCCGGGGGTGGGTGAGCGATGGGATCGAGATACGTATTTTTTTTGTTAAATGAGAAATGAGAGGATAAGGGGAGGGAAGGGGTTAAGTGGAAATAAATATTTATTATTTTTCTCCAAAAATGTTGTTTTTCATTCGAACCCCAAATCAAACCCAACGACTGTCACCCCTAGATAATTACCCCCATTCCGAACACAGTAGGATATGTTTCATAGGCTAATTCGATCATTACGATCAGTTTCCGCTAAATTACAATATAAATCCATATATATTTAATTTAAACGCAATTTTCAATTTATTGGGGCCACATACGGACTCCAAAAATCCCCAAAAAATAAATCTAATTATGTTTTGATGATACGGTACTAACAAAACTAATTTCATTGAATTTGGAGATCTTTTGAAAAAAGGTCATTTTCTAGTCGATCCAAATTGACTAAAACTGTCAAAACACGTTTTCTTTTGCCACGCTCACAAATTAATTCCAAAAATAATGAATTTTGGAATATAGCAATAATTTGACATCCCGGATCCAACAAATGTGGTTTTGTCGAAAACGGAGGTCGTTTGCAAAATCGCCATTTTTAAGGGCTATATTTCCATACCGGCTATTCTGAATTTTCAACTGGGCATAACTTTTTATTCCCGCTATAAAATTTTGATTTTTCGGATTCGTTGGAAAGATATTTTCAATTAGATTCTAATATTTTTGGTTTCACTAAAATCCAGTTTATTTTGAATCCTGTACATTCATTTGAAAGTTGAAATTGAATTTTCAAACTACCGCGCCATTTTCCAATTCCTTTTATATTTAAAATAAAAATTTGTATTCTGATGTCGATCCAAATAAATATATACGTTCTAATTCTATTCAAAATAAATTTCTTGTCGTTATTATTTAAAATAAATTATTTTAAATATCTAAAATTCATTAAAATTGCCAAAATAAAAATTTTAAATTGGTTCTGATTTTCCGGGTTGTTACAATCTCCCCTACTTAAATTCTTTTCGTCCCCGAAAAGGAACGGAGTTGAAGTTGTTTAACTAATCAACTCAACTTTCATTCCGGTGTTCATTCTTTAACTTTTCAGTTTCTAAGAATTTTCCAATTCTTCAAAAATTTGGCTAACACCCTAAATTTTTGAAAAATTTCGCCATAACCTCCTTTGTACGGGAGCACTGGGAAAATCCCCAAACCGCCATACAGGCATCTCCAATTAAAAAGAAAAAGAAACAGCCAAGCGGCTAGCCGATCGGCTCATAAAATCATCCAAACCCAATAAATTAGTAAACATGTACCTATTTGTCCGGCATACAATTTTATTCCTCTGCTTAGCTTTCCTGTTATGACTGTTCAATGTATATACATGTACATATGTGCAAATGCAATAAATTTCAATTCAGTTCAAATTTGACTTGATTTGGCTAAATTTACCTTTCACGTACATATTAGTTTCAACAATCTCATTAGTTAAACTAATAATCAAACAACGCAACCATCAATCAATTAGTTGATTAACGTTTCAAATTTATAATTCTGATATATATACAGAAAATCATGTTTTGATGCCAAATCACACCAATATATTCTAACTATATTTTGGTTCTCACACCAGTCAATTGAAAATATACAGATATCCCACTTTCGAAACTCGAACATAACACTGATGATGGGTACCCATCATCAGAATCATTCCCAGGCGACTAGAGTGTGATTCTATATCTATCTAGTATATTCGAGGCTTCAAATACACGTGGATCAGACGTATATTAAAATCTATATATACTTGATTGTCCAAATTCAATATAAAATAAACATTCAAATACTCTTAATAAGATTTGAATTTTCAAAACAAAATTTGTTTTCATTTTTTTATTTAAAAGTAACACTCTTCCGACTCATTCTAGGATGCTACTGATCCCATCTCTAATGAGTCATTCTCATTGGATATTACTAATCCAATCTTTGGTGAATTCTTTCATTTGGTTCTAATGTGCCTTGTTCTCCGAGCTCTATAAACCAAAGCTCTGATACCAAATTATAACGACCCGAACTTCCCCATGAAGGAAAGCACGGATTGCTTTGAGAACATGACAAATCATAACACAAACAGAAGAACATTTCATTGCTTATTACAACAATTTCATCAGAATACAAGAATATATAGAGTATGAATAAATATTACACATTAAATATTAGAGATTTACATCTTACAATGTAGCAGAAAATAATACAAAACACAATTGAAAAGAATATACGGATACAGAGCTTTCCAAATATCATTCCAGCTGTAAAACAGGATCCTGTGAATATAAATCTGCAAAACCAAAACTACAAGTTGCCCGTGTGGAAAATAAGGGAACGCAGAGTTTAGGTTAAAACAATAAGCTCCAGATCAGTCATGTGACTGGTATGAGAACTAAAACAGTTATTTAGACCTTTACTTTTAAAATCAGATATATGAAGGGACCACGCCATATAACACGGAATAGGTTTCCTCCCAAGAATACCAGTGCATAAAACAAACAGCGCAATGGTTTTTGGGAAAATGAAGCTATTATAAGACCCAGGTCCCATCACACAATGCAACGCAAGCCGAAGGATAGGGTTTTCCCTTATAATAGCCAAACATGCTTGGTACGTTAAAACAAATCAATTGATACTATTATAAGTGCATAGTGTTTAAAACAACTTCAAATATAAATGTATCAATCCTAGACGGCATGGCTACCATATATCATGTCGCCAATACTAGGCTTTACAATCAAAACCGCAATTGTCACATATTGGAAGTTGGATTCCCATCTGTGAACCAAGGCAAGGGATCGTCCTTACCGCTTCAAGATGCTCTAGCCTGTGTCTCAAGACCCATACCCAGGTGAGCCCTTGGATCGTTAGGGTCGGTCCACACGGAGTGGATTAAAATGCTTGAACACTGCGTTTTCCTGCCCTATGGGGCGTAAACTGGTCCCGACCAAACCATCGGCCCCGGAACAACCGATATAACCGAGGCGCCTCGCTATCCATCATCCACATAAGTAAAACGTCATGGCTTGCAAAACGCTGACACCACTCCTAGCTAGAAGGAAACGCATGCCCTCCCTGATGTCCTCTCCCGTTTCTGGTTCACACCGGGGTGTGAGGCTCACAAATCAACGCTACACAATGCTATGCTATATCAAAGTCGTTCTTTGATCATCAACCACAAGACTCTGCTTTTCAATAGAAGCCTTGATCATTTGCATCTCAGCATGCCACATAGGCAATTCACGCTATGCAACCGATGTCTATCAATCACACAGAATGAAATCCGATGTCAGATACACATCCATTTACAAGTTCGTTCTGGGTATGAACGAGACCGGAGGCACCTTTTTACTCATCCCTTATGTCCAATACAGGAGAGAGGCCCTCGCATATCTGGTCGATCTCCAAGTACATCTAGACGATCAACACTTGTTACCTTGTCTTGGGTGTACAACCCAATCAAGACATCGGTAATCATCCAAACGATGTGAAGACCTCCGGTCTTCAACCACCGTCTTCATCCTCGACACATCGTCGAATCAGTTATTCAGAATGGGATAAACCCGGTCTTTCTGAATAAGTCGCGTATACAATAAACAAGTGCTATAATAACACAATATATGCCTCATTCCAATCCAGAATATTCCTTTATTCAAATATTCTTATACTTTGGGAAAGGTTCCCATTAATTTTATCAAAGATTTATTCTTTATTCTTCCTTTGGATACCAATTCAGACCTAATTATGTTTATCCAAACTAGTCGGGATTAGCACTCCTTACCGAAGTAATCATTTGTTTAATTTTCCAATCCCAACCTATTCATCCCATGAAGCAAAACTGGTAATACTTCATATCTAACACCACGGTGTTATCGGTAAAATTAATTACCATTTCACGTTCAAATCTAACTAAAGATTTAACTAACGCTTGGAGCAAAATTGTTGATACTCCATTCTCGACCATTTCTTGGATTTGATAATTTTAGTTATCAAATTCACCTTTTAATCTATTTAAAGATTCATTAAAACTCTAATTTAGTTTTAATTTCCAAAAATCATGACTTAATGATTATTCAAAGTTAAGAAATAAATCTTATCTTTAACTGGGTTAAAGAACTAATGTCATTTAAAACACAGCTCACGATAAACCCAAAATTACATTCCATTAACAATGGAATCTTCACGGAAAACAGATCAATATATATAATCGATATGAACTTCCATATCCAACCGATACTATAAATGGAGTAACGGCAAAGCCTCTTAAATTCCATATATAGTAACAGTCTTCCTCCACAGACGTCCACTTCGATTGTTACCAAATCGAATTGCATTCCATTCCAATATATTTTATTAAATTGGAAAACTTCACTTTGGAAAATTTTCCTTTAAATCCTAACAAAAGATTTATAAATTCCAAATCACATTTCATTGTAAATCGAGTTAAAGAACGAATGTCGTTAAAAACACAGTTCACGATAAACGCAATTCACATTCCATTTTATTCCAATTATTAAATATAATTGTAAACTCTAACAATCTCAATTAAAAGATTTATTCTCTTCACGTGGGGTTCAAGAACAGTGTTACTAAAGACACCGTTCACAACAAACCCAAAATCCTATTTGATATTAAATACAAGACTCTAAATAGAAAATATATCGGCTTATATTCAATATCAAATACCACAACCAACAAATATTGTATTAGAAATAACAATATAAATATATCTTCCAAATTTCCATAACAATATCTGTATAATCACGAAATCCAATATCAAAATATTACGAAGACAATTTCGATTCAAATCCATTCCAATTTACATATTGGAAATCCTGGTTATTTTTAAAACCATTTCAAATCCAATTTATTTATTTAGAAATAATTGGATTATAATTCTAGTTCATAACTATTTCATTTCGATAAAAAAATCTGTTTTTATCTTTTCAAATATGGAATTTTTCATCCTAATTTTTTCCAAATCATTTCTTATGATTTTACACTAATTACTGATATTTTTAATAATTTTACCAAGGCCCGTACAGTCGATTTCCATAAACGGCCATCGAACTGCACTTATAGCGACCTTTTCCAAATTTGATTTGGACATAATTCCAAATCCAACCGTTAGATTTCAAATCTCTAATATTCGTTAAAAAGCTCTTTTTGATACGAACCCAACGGTTCTAGTTTTAGGAGAATCCGACGGTCGGATCTCCCGTAATATCCATTTGAAGTCAATGGTCGAAATTCGCGAACTGCCGCAGCACGGCGCGTTCTATTCAGGCCATTATATTATATATATAATATATATTTCGTCGATTTCCATTTAAAACGTATTTTATAAATTGTTTTAAATTCATTTTCAAAACGATTTCAACTTCATATTCAATTTCAAATCAAAATTGAATATTCCATATCATCGATATATAAATGATAGTATTTTCAAAACATTAGATTTTGAAATCAATTCCTTTCCAATATTCATTATAAGAATAAATAAAATCGATATAACTATCGTTCACGTCAAAATGGCGTTAATCTAGTCAACACGGCTTTATATACTGAAATATATTCATGTTCATCCATAATCGGACATCAAATCAAATTTTGATCTTTTATTGAATATTATTTTAAAATATTCATTATTTTAAATTATTCATTCTTTCTGAACTGGAATCAGACACAGTCAATTACCATATAATGTCGGTTATATATATTTCATACACAGATGTATACAATAACCATGATAAGTAATCAACCATCATCCAAAGTGCATTCTACACTGTATAAGCATTAAATATAAATATTTAACGCTTACAATAGTCTGTCAACCTATCGATCAACATACAACTAAACAGTTGGGATTAGTGTATGTCAAATATCATCCCAACACCCGTGTAGGGTTTCAATCAACAAACACAGATTTTATTTGTGCAGTTTGGGCGATGTGTAAAATTTATCATCCCAATCCATATCGGTCAAATAAGTGTACATAAACAAATCATCCGATTTGTAAATGAATAATTATTTTATTCATATACACGTTAAAAAATTATATTTCTAACTATAAAATATTTATTTCAATACATGAATATTTTATTCAGTTCATTTATACAATAAAAATGATATTTTTATTGTTCTAACATATTTTAGAAAATTTTGGTGGCATAACGGCGCGATATCAAAATCGGGTAATGTCTAGCATTATCCCTCTCCTGATAATGGCTCGCGCCATGTATACATAACAACTCAAATCAATTCATTTCACCCAAACAACCAATTCAACCAAATAATCTAATCAACCATGCCAAACAATCAAACACGTCGTCCATGGTCTATGGACGACGGGGAATAATTCATATATGCAGTTATAAAATAAATAACTGTATAAGAAAGTTATAGTGAGAAGTTCTCACCTTTGGGATCCACTCCGTCGTTCTATATCGGACGATGGTTTTGAATTTTCCCGACATTCCAACTCTATCTTTCCACGCTTTCATAAATAAAAATCACATTTTTACATCGCTATTATATAAATAAAAATCATATTTTTATTTCTACTTCATATATATAAAAATCGAATTCTTATTTTGCTAACTTTATATATATATATATATATAAATCAGAATTTTATATTGCTATTCAAAGTATAAAAATCATATTTTTATAATTCTATTCATATTATAAAAATAACATTTTTATTTACTAAAAATCATATTTTTACCTTTCTAAAAATATTTTTTTACATGATAAAATGTCATATCTTTTTATAATGAAAAATCATATCTTCCTGCAATGAAAAATCAATGGAAAATCATATCTTTTTATAATGGAAAATCATATCTTTTTATAATGGAAAATCATATTTTTTTTTATAATGATAAAAATATAATCTTTTTCTATATTAAAAATATAATCTTTATCTCAATAAAAATGTAAACTTTATCTCTATAAAAATGTTTAGAGTTCGTGTATATATAAAAAAAGAAAATCGGATTTTATAAAAATAAAAATTATAAAGACAAAAATTATAAAGACTTACTGTAATCGGAGAAAAAAGGGGGGTTGCCTTGCGGTGGTGAGAGGCTTTGGGTTGGCGGCGCGGCTGGGAGTGAAGGAGGAGGTGGTGGTTAAGGAGGAGGGTGGATCGTCGGTGGTGGCTCACGAAGGGGTGCTCTCTGGTTCGGTCTTCATGACTGAAGGAAGGAGGAATCGGAGGTGCGTGCGCCGGTCATCGGAGAGGAGGCGGACGTGGAGCGGCGGCGCGGTGGAGCTCCGGGGGTGGGTGAGCGACGGGATCGAGATCCGTATTTTTTTTTTAATTTTTTTTCTGTTAAATGAGAAATGAGAGGAAAAGGGGAGGAGGGGGTTAAGTGGAAATATATATATTTTAGTGAATATTAGGCTCACATCCCTATTTCCAAACTTAATACACCTCACATCCAGTCATAGTATGCATTTATACTGCAGTTTTGACGTAGAGTTAAAATAAATGCATACATATATGCAACTTATTGAATTATATGCATTTTTTGATGCATTTTACTGCATTTTGTTGTTTTTTATGTAATTCCTGATTTTAACGTCGTTTTTGATGTTCTTTAGGTCTAATTTTTTTCCCCGAATAATTATTTTAATTAATTACGAATTTACGTGATTTTTTTATATTTTTTAAATATTTTTTTGATGAATTTTCAGAAAATAGGGACCTAATTTACAATAAGTTTATGACCGGATGTGATCCTAATTTAAAACCTTAACAGGGACCTGTAAAAAACGCACCCTATATTTTATTTATTATTTTTCTCCAAAAATGTTGTTTTTTATTAGAACCCCAAATCAAACCCAACGACTATCGCCTCTATCTAACTACCCCCGTTCCGAACATAATAGGATGTGTTCCGTTGGCTAATTCGATCGTTATGATCAGTTTCCACCAAATTACAATATAAATCCATATATATTTAATTTAAACGCATTTTTCAATTTATTGGGACCACAAAGTGACTCCAAAAATCCCCGAAAAATAAATCTAACTATGTTTTGATGATACGGTCCTAATAAAACTAATTTCGTCGAATTTGGAGACCGTTTGAAAAAATGCCATTTTCTGTTCGATCCAAATTGACTAAAACTGTCAAAACACGTTTTCTTTTGCCACGCTCACAAATTAATTCCAAAAACTATGAATTTTGGAATCTAGCAATAATTTGACATCCCGGATCCAATAAAAGTGGTTTCGTTGGAAATGGAGGTCGTTTGCAAAATCGCCTTTTTTGAGGGCTATATTTCCATAGCGACTATTCTGAATTTTCAACTGGGCATAACTTATTATTCCCAGTATAAAAATTTTATTTTTCGGATTCGTTGGAAAGATATTTTCAATTAGATTCTAATATTTTAGTTTCATTAAAATCTGGTTTATTTTGAATCCCGTACATTCATTTGAAATTTGAAATCGAATTTTCAAACTACCGCGCCATTTTCCAATTCCTTTTATATTTAAAATAAAAAATTATATTCCAATGTCGATTCAAATAAATATATACGTTCTAATTCTATTCAAAATAAATTTCTTATTGTTATTATTTAAAATAAATTATTTTAAATATCCAAAATTCATTAAAATTGCCAAAATAAAAATTTTAAATTGGTTCTGATTTTCCGGGTTGTTACATTAAGTGACTATATGGTCCGCCTCCTTCCAATCTAATAGTAGAGGAATATTCGTATATATGTCTGATATCACCTAGACATATCCATAATAGTTTTCATACTACCCAAGTATATGTAAAAAGATTTAAACTTAATGAATTTATTGGCTAGAACTTCTTGTTTGACCCCCCTATTAACAACATAGGCTTGGTAGGATGACTCGAAGTTCAAACTGGAAGGTGACGTTCATGGAAATGATGGAATTTGGCTTTTATTATTATGATTATTATATATGACATTAGTATGATATATATATGATGTAGCTGTATTTGTTACTCGACATTCATGACTCTATGACTATGATGTATTTTTACATCTTTATTAATCTTATTTACTATTATACTTTGTTCATTCCGTTGAGAGTTCCGTTTCACGCTTATTTGGCTATGTGAAATATATTTGTATATAAACTAGTGACCTATTTAGAGAATTTCCAAATCTCGATGTGCTATTTGTGGGTCTGGATTTAGACTCGTTCTAGATGAGTTGTTACGAAGATTATGCTCTATCTTCTTCATTTTTATTCTTTCTCCTCCTTTAGTTTTTCCTAACAATCTATCTTTCTAGCATTTGAATTTTCAACATGGAAATATAGAGTATGTATCAAAATCAACTTTTAAGAGGTGAAATGAGTGGTTGTTACTTTAAGGGAATGACAACTTTCTTACATGTGAATATGACCAAATTTTGAGCAAAGTAAACTATATGCTTGAGCTAATTTGAAAACATAAGTAGAAAATACATCATGGCGCTCAATAAAATATTCGGATTATGGAAGGGCAAGGATCTAGGAATTGGTCTGCATGAAACTCATTTATCACATTATAATTTGATTTGTGTCCAGCAGGATTTCAACGAGGTAGGATCTGTGATCAAAATTTGGATAGCACAAAGATTAAAAGGCTCTAAAACATGAAATGGACAAGGATAAATAGAAGAATATAAGATCCCGGATGACGTTGTTCAATGCACTGCCTGATCCTACTGATATTATGTTGTTGGTAGAGACGGAAAAACTGAATTCATAGCCAACATAGTGTGGCATAGTGGAAAGATGTCCTCGTGTCTAATAAGAGGTCAGGAGTTCGAGGCCTACTTTGACCACCATGTTGGCATATTAAAATCATGCGTATAAAGCTTAGATCAACAACCTTTTAATTTACATTGCCTTGATACGCAGTTTAATTCTGCTTCGTTTTCTAAAAGGGGTACTTTAGCCAACTTAACCACATGTAAGTTTGGATTTCTAGCCAACAACATAGCATGACATAGTGGAAATGCATGCTCCTGTCTGATAAAAGGTTAGGAGTTTGAGACCTACTCTGACCATCATATTCGTATATTAATAAATTTTATAAAAAAAGTTTGGATTTGTCAAAACATGTCATGATGAGGATAACCAATTAGTTGTTGTTGTTGGTTTCTTAGATGTGGTGAAGTGCAGATCACTAGTTGGACAATCGGCATGTTAGGTTCTTTTTTGTGTGGAAGATACAAAGGTGCTACAGGTATTAGAGACAAGTAAAAATACAAAATTATACAGTAAGCAGAATCAGGGAATATAACGGTGAGTGAACATGGATTTTTAAACCATGACAGTGAAATGTTATTTTAGAGAATATAGGGATATTTACTTCATTATCATGAAGCCAAAACGAATATAATAAAACAAATATAATAAAATATACGGATGTATGTATTTAGGCATTATAATATGAGTAGAATTGATATTAAAAAAATTAGTGGACAACTTTTTCAAACTTAATCAAATTCATTCCAGCATTATAATATTTGGCTTGATTGTGGCAGCTTGAATTATCTTAGGTATATACATACGTATATATGCTCGTAAATACTATTAATTACATGGAGAAAAAGAAGATTAAATAATGAGAATCTGGTTGACATGAACAAAGTGATAGAGATCTGAGCAACTGTAAATGCACTACTTAAAACAAATAATAATATACATATTTTAGTATGTGAATACTAAGGAGGCATCCTTAGACTGAAAAATAATTCAGAGTGGATCATTCCCTAAGTTTTATTGTAAAGCAGATCATATTTTATTGTAGCAATGTATTTCCGTGAATTTTTGCACTACTGCACAAAATAAAAAAATTGTAAACATTAACGGAGCATTACCGAAAAAATAAAAAAGTTACTGAAATTTCTACATTTACTGGAAGAACTTGCAGACCTATCGACAACTATTTCATAGTGTGTTGTTGATATTGACACTACGCCATAGATTGCATACTGCAACACCAGAGAAGTGATGCAGGAAATGCAAAAAAATATTGCTATAGGCAAAAAATGATCTATTGCAACACTTTCTCAGTGTTGCATTTTGCCATGTTGCCATAGAGTCAAATGCAACACCTTTGCGACCCAATGACGGCATTTTCATGGTGTTGCCACAGATACTAATTTTACTTAAACGCCGGCCCCACATTATCTATGGTAACACTTTTACCATCCAATGGCAACACTTGTACATTCAATGGCAATACTTTTTCATCTCAAACAAGATTAAATATTTATTTAATAGAATACTAATGCATAGAATTTGAATTTAAATAGTGTTTTTATTAAATAAAAATATTTTATTTCAACAACTGAAATAGTACAAAATTTTGACTACGACTATTTACAACTCAATGATTTACTACAACACTGATTATTTACATATACAGATATTCCTTACTACATCACTCGGTTCACTCATTACATATGCAGTTTCAATTTTTACAGACACTGACAAATATATGTTGAATCGACGGCGACCCGGGAAGCGGGTCCGAGCGCAGCGCCGATGGGGTTTCAGAGCCCCATAGTCCCAGTTTCGATCGACTTTTTTTGAAATGATGTTTTTTTGTTTCAAACTTCCATCAGCACACCTGTCAATTATAGAAACACAAACACAATAAAAGATGGAGGTGAATATACATATATCAGCACACTTATTACATATCATCACACCTGTTAATTATTAAATACATGTATGTACATATGTGTTTATATATTATATACAAGTATGCATAAGAATAGTGCAACAAGGGTTCAAGACTAGGCAGCTCAATGGCCAAGAAAGAGAAAGGCATACAACCATGTCAAGTGCAGATTCAAGGTGACATGGTGAACAAACATGGACAGTGGCATCACATTAATAAGTGCAACATATACAAGTTCACAACAGCTCAATTAACTCATAAGCAAGTCCAACATCACCCAAAGCCTTAAACAACAACAACAACAAATAACTTTTTAACTAAGTGAGAAACAATAGTTACATCTAGTTCCAAATGAGAACAACTTTTAGTTTACTCTACTCATATGAACAGGGAGGTAAACAAATCGATGGAGAAGATACCGTAACACCCCGTAATTTGAAATATTAAAATTAACAAATTAAAGAATACTTAATTGTTAAAGTGAGAATTAAGGGAAATGGGATACGCCACAGCGTTTCTCTCAAAATTCTGCTTAGAATAGAGTCCAAGTTTTCGAAAATCGGACTTTGTATGAAGAAGTTATGTCCCTCAGAACTTTCAGAAATTTATATAAAACAATTCAGAAAATTAAATACCAAGGCAGGTTGGCCTGGGGGTCGACCTACACCAGGCCAGGTCGACCAGGGGGTCGACCTCCCTATATACAGATCGACCTGGGGGTCGACCTACCCCCCGGGCAGATTTGAAATGTGACGATTTCTGGCTCTGTGCTGAGTCATTAAGGCTGATGTGGCTGTTCTAGATAACTCTATCTAGTCATGGATGGTTGGGATTGTTCCTATGATAATCTAACGGCTTAGGTTGATTCAAAATTCTATAGAAAGAGTGCCTAGACTCAAACCCTAAATCAAAACAAAATTTGTCTCATAGCCACCATGTTGCTGCTAGGATAGTTCTCCTTCCTAAAGTTTGGGGTTTAGCAAGTCAGAATTCCAACTCAAAAGACAAACAAATCATTCTCTTTTCTAACCTATCTTTGTGAGTACTATTTCTTTCACAATATAATTAATAAATTAATTATGATGGGTTTCAATTGGATTATGAGAACATGTCTGTTGAATCACGTGATGTTGTTTAACTTTGTTATCTTATGTGGTAGATCTATTTCATATTTAACTTGATTCATTTTATATGTGAATTTTATGCAAGTTTGGGATGTTAAATCATATGTTAATTCATATGTGAATTTTATGCAAGTTTGGGATGTTAAATCATATGTGAATTTTATGCAAGTTTGGGATGTTAAATCATATGTTAATTTATATGTGAATCTTATGCAAGTTTGGGATGTTAAATCATATGTTAATTCATATGTGAATCTTATGCAATTTTGGATGTTAAATCATATGCTAATTCGTATGTGAATTTTATGCAAGTTTGGGATGTTAAATTGTATGTTAGTTTGAATATGAATCTTATGCAAGTCTATATGTGAATTGTACACAAGTTTATATGTGAACGAAGTATATACATATGCTAGTTTATATGCAAAAACATGTGGTAAATTCATATGCAAGTTGTAGAAATCCATATGCAAGTTCAAGTGAAAAACTATATTCACATTTTTGGGTGAAAATTATATTCGCATATGCAAGTTAAGTGAGACCCGTAATTTATATATGCAAGTTCACAATTTCATGTTTAGATCTATATTTAGATCCATGGTAGTTTATGCAAATATATGATCCTATATGACCATTGTCTATGCAAATTATTGGCTACGCGAGTTTATGTTATAATTCCTATTTGCAAGTTAGATCTATTTTTATGTGCTATGCAAGTTGTGATGTTTCTTTTCTTTTTGTGAGTTAGACTATTTGCGGGTCTAACATATTTCATATTAAACGTGCAAACGACATGGGGGCAATGGGAAATATTAAATATTAATATTGTGAATTGGCATAAAAATGGCTTAAAAGAATATAATAAATTTGAGACATTAATTGGCCTAATTTATATGCATAGAAATTATGGATATAATTTAGGTGACAATTATGGACATAGATTAATTTGGAAGTTATTTACAATTTGAAATGGAGATATTAATTCAAGTTGGGGTCGAATAATAATATGTAATGATAAATGCCTAAGACACGAGGTTAGACTCGTTTGTGGTGTAAGACCGCCCGGACCCGCCCGACAAATCCAGCAACCACAAGCGGTAGTTTAATGTGAGAGGTCAAAGGCATAAATTAAATGTGTAATAAACGCCTAAGACACGAGGTTAGACTCGTTTGTGGTATAAGACTGTCCGGACCCGCCCAACACATCCAGCAACCACAAACGGTAGTCTAATGTGAGAGGTCAAAGGCATAATTAAAAGATGCTTAGATACGAGGTTAAGTCTGGCTTGTGGTGGAAGTCTGCCAAGAACCGCCCGACATATCCAATGGCCACAAGCAATTGACTTAATGTGGGAGGTTTGTGCATTAATAATTAATTAATGCTGATCAAAGATGAATATGAATGACAAACAGAAGCTTGGTTGAGTAGAGTAATTCTCTGAGTACCAATCTGATGTTGATTTCGGTCTTCGGGGTTGATACTTAGGGAGTTATTCTCTTAACCAATGTATCTGTGAACTAAGATGTACTTAATAATAAATTAAGTAAAACATGTTATATGATATATATATATATATATACATATATGATACATAACATGATAAGTGGATAGGGTTAAGACCATCTTAACCAATAATCCGATAAGTGAATAAGGCTAAGACCAGCTTAACCAAAAATCTGATAAGTAGGTAGGGTTAAGACCAGCTTAACCAATAATATATAAGTGGATAGGGTTAAGACCAGCTTAACCAGTAATCTGATAAGTAGGTAGGGTTAAGACCAGCTTAACCAATAATATATATTAATTTGATAAGTGGGTAGGGTTAAATCTAGCTTAACCAATAATATATATATATTAATCTGATAAGTGGATAGGGTTAAGGCAAACTTAACCAATAATACATATTGATCTGATAAGTGGATGGGGTTAGACCAACTTAGCCAATAATATATACGTGGATAGGGTTAAGACCAGCTTAGCCATATATATATATATATATATATATATATATATATATATATTGATCTGATAAGCGGATAGGGTTAAGACAAGCTTAACCAATAACACATGTTGATTTGATAAGTGGGTAACATGAGTGATATATGGGATATAATCATTAACACTTAACCAAGATAAACATGTGGTGGGGCATGAGGGTTAAGTGGATGACATGGGAGACATGTGATATATGATAAGAGACACTTAACCAAATTGAAACATGTAAGAAGACATGAATAAGAAGGGGTTAAGTGGAAAATTCTAGTGGGGACCAAACATAGGTGGAAAGCTTGTGTCAAGCATGGGGGACCCATTTCAAACCAGTAACCCATTAAGTATCTTTGTGAGCTCGAGTTAGATCGAGGACGGGACACGCTTACTAGGTTTAATCGTAAGAGGTCAAAAGGGGTTAACGGTGGCAACGCAAGTCCAACGGGGTCATGTGCGTGCGTGGGCTCGGGCTAGTAGGTAAGACGTTGTTGCATCGTGTAAATATAAGTTGTGCATCTTTAGTGGTATCGGGTTGCCACTTTAGGGAGTGATACACCCCACTGTGGGACCATCATGACTATCTACGAGTTAGGGAGCCGATCGAATGGGGAAGGTAGTGGGTACGACTAGCGGAGATAGGAGCAGGCGACACCTATGAAGACAGCTAGGAGTCCAACTACCATATTATGAATAAATGTTGTAATTAGAATGGGGAGGGTAATGGGTGCAACTAGTGGAGATAGGAGCAGGCAGCACCTATGAAGACAACTAGGGGTACACGAAACTACTACTATTATTATTTTGTTCAGTAGGCGGGATTGATTTTTAGAGTAACTAGTAATGGTGCAGTATAGTAATTATCTTATAGCGATTAGGAGCGAGATTAACGCCAGAATATTCCTCTTGTTTGTTTTGTCTTGCCCACTTGTTTCATAGTCATTCCTAATTTTACCATTTTATGCCTTATCCTAATTACTTTAATAATTATATCATTAAACTTAAGGTACTTGCCAGACTTTATGTCTAACCCCCTTTGTTTTCGCCTCTTTTCTTCCCTCCCCCCCAGGTTCTCAGGGTGGGACTAGTACTAGTGGAGCTTGATCTGGATCTTTCTCTCTCTTTTTGGAAGTGCTTGAATTGCTGAAAGTAAAGTTCAGCTCATCTCTTTTATGGCTACTTATGTTGGGGTTGTTAACCCATAAAAATAAGGGTTTGAGCCATGTCGAGTTAGCCAAGCCATCAAAAGCCATGTCAAAACAAGAGGACCAAGACGTTAAAATCATGTCACAAGGTATAAGGTTCGATCATACCACCATGCCGTGCCATATCAAGCTGCTCCAAGCTACACAAGTCGGAGTCATATCATGTCGGCCTCGTAAATGGTGTTAAACCGGTATAGCGACAAGCCGCAATATTTGTCATGCCATTCGCCATGTCGTGAACGACATAAGACAGGCCACATGGCCTGCCATCCTTCTGAAGTCAAGTCATTGCACAACATCAAACCATTACACATTCGCATCAGACGTACCATATCATTCCGCGACATGACATCGATAACATTTCACTACATAAAGCCGTATCAATCCATACCATAAGGACATGTCGCGTGGAACTAAGCCGAGCCTAAGTCAAAGAATCATGTCGTTCATACCAATGGGACCACTACAAAGTAAAGTCAAACCACTACAACGCCATTTCGCTTGGTGATATAAGGAGTTAAGTCGCCAGCCATAATGCAATAGAAGCCATGCCGCAGCTGTAAATCCTATGAATCATGTCGTTAGCAACATGATGTTATACTACTGCTCTCTATGTCGTTCGGCGACATGGTGTACGAGTCGTGGAAGGAATACGATGTCAAGATGGGTGTGACGTTATATCGAAACTAGGATAAGTCGAGCCCCATCATGCCATATTGGAATTCACGCGACATAACGAGCGCAACAAGATGCATGTGGCAGGATCATGCCGCGTCATAAGCTCAAGGCGTTAATAAATATGGGGACAAACGACATGAGTCATACCGCCCCGCCATCATGTCGTTCTGCGACGTAAAGGGTAAGTCACTAATCAAGATCTGAAGTTAAACCATGCTGTGCCCCGCTCATATCGCCTCCAGCTAATGTCAAGTCGCCCGAACGAGATGAACCATGCCGTAGAAAATCATGTCATGTCGAGAACTCAGGATATCAGGTGGTTTATTAGAGCGGCATGGGTCATGTCGTCTGGCGCCATGAGTCATGGCATTTCTCTGCATAATTACGAAACTGCCACTTGGTCTGGAAATCTCCTATAAATACTCCCTCACTTCTTCATTTGAGGGGATCGAATCTTGAGACCACGAAATGCTGCCGAAAATATTCCACAACAATTCTAACATCCATTCAACATCATAAATTGAAGATTAATCCATGGATGATGATCTCTATCAAACACATCCAAATGATTCAAGAGTTGAAGATTCATTGAGCAAGCCTACATGAAAGAGGGATTCCTTTCAATTCTACTACATCTAAATCAAATCTCCGCTGAATAATTCTCTTCTCAATCATCTTTAGTAGATTAAGTGTAATTCATGAGTAAGGGAGTGATAAAATTGATGTAAGAGAGAAGCTAATCTTGTAATCTTCATATTGATAATGGAATCTCTTACTAAAGTGGATGTAGACCCTTATTGGGTTGAACCACTATAAAACCTGGTGTCTTTTATTTACATTTCAATCATTGTAAGGCTCCACTTTTCATTTTTGTGAGATGTTTCTTCACATTTTTGGTGTTTTGTCCAATTTTGGGGAAAACATTTGGCGCCCACCGTGGGGCCAGAATCGCCAATCCATTTCTCGCTCTTTCACAAGGTAGAAAGCCTTGCATTGGAATTTTGAATCCACCCTGATCATCTAAGTTCTCCAAGTTGCAGTACTTATCTCAAAAGCCATGGGAAAACTAGGTAGACCATCGAAGAAAGTTACAAGTAAAAGCTTCGAAGATGTCGATAATGCCACTAACACAGAAGATACCCTGCCTACTAATCAGTTTGAAGTCGGTGAAAGTTCTAAAGTCAGAACTACCGTAACAAGGAAGGAGTTGGATGAAGTGACAGCAGGACTAACAAGTCGAATGGATATTACGAATGAAGCCATGATGAAGAAGCTTGACACCATGTTCTCCATGCAAGCCGCAACGGTCAAAGTCACCATGAGTGCAAGCCGTCTCAAAACTGCTAAAACCACTGGAACGGAAGATACTGGATCTTCTTCCTCGAGTCCAAATAAAGGAAAATCTGTCTAGGAGATTGCAAATCCTAGTCATAAGGGAATGAGGCCACCTATTCATAACCACTCTGGAAAAGCAACTCCTCAACAAGCGTTTGGTTCCATCAAAGGGGCACTTCCCCATGCGGGAGGTCCAGGGCCCCGGAATCTGAACCGCGATCGTTTGCGTAAGCAGACATCCGGTAAAGAGGAAGGCGTCCTCCCCGTGGACCAACTCAATGAGGAGGAGTGAATATTCAGAATGGTACGGAAGATCATGAATGGGAGCCAGAAAAAGGTGGATGATGAAAAGGAATGGGGATTTGCTCCTACAAGAACCCCACTTACGGAAAGAATAAAAATGGCGCCATATCCAAATAAATTCAAACCCCCAGTTGTACAAGCCTACAATGGAACTGGCAATCCAAACGTGTTCCGATTCAGATGCGATCAGCACATGGATGGGGCACGCGCTACTGATGAGCTTAAGTGTTTGTACTTCCCTACCTATTTGCAGGGAGTAGCTTCACTCTGGTTCACAAAACTCCCGCTGAAATCCGTGGATGACTTCGCTACCTTGGCCAAGCTGTTCAGACAGCAATTCAGGCTCCAAGCAACCAAGGTGCGTGATGTAATGGAATTGAATGAACTGGAACAAGGGCCGGGGGAGTCCATTAAGGCCTTCCTTTCTCGTTTTAACACAGTCGCGGCTGAAGTTGGAAACTATGAGCCATGTTTGGCTTTGATGGCCCCAAAGGGAGGCATAAGTAAAAAGAACAAACTCGGGCGGTGGATCAAGAAGAAAAAGTCTGCCACTCTCGAAGAGCTGTTTGACAAGGCAGAGGAGTATATAGGCGTGGATAAGGATCCGGCCTATACAATAAAAGCTGCAGAAAGTAAGGAGCCATCAGAAAAGAGGGACATAAACGTGCAAGGAGGACAGAAAAACGCCGGAGGAAATCAGAAAAGGGGGAATGAAGGGAAAGACGTACGAAACAACAAAAAGCTTCGTTTCTTCAAGAATTCCGAAATGACTCCTCTTAACGACACCATAGAGAACATTTTTATGGCGACCAAAGACACTGAAGAGTACCCAGAGCCCGGGAAGTTAAGAGTCACTGATAACGCAATAAAGTCTGGCAGGTTCTGCCGATTTCATAACCAGCCGAGGCATAGCACGAACGAATGTAGATATTTGAAAATCTTAATCGAAGAACTGATAAGGAAAAACAGGCTTCAACAATACACAAAGAACTCCCAGAATGCTCAGGGAACTCAAGACCAAGAAACCTCTATAGGACAGCCTAAACAGAATGAGAACGCCTCAATTGCTGCTATACCAAGGATGATCATTAACACCATTTCAGGAGGCCCCTCCCCGGTTGGGAAAAGCTGGGGGGATATGGTGAAGTACGCTCAAGAGGTGAAGGACTTTTCGAAAAAGGTGAACTCATGACCATAGATGAAGTTTTGTCGGCAAAAGTACCAAGAATCCTGCGAGACGACATCACATTTAAAGATGAAGATCCGGCTGGGATCATAACACCTACAGAGGATCCAATGGTGATAACCGTTGGTCTGGGCCCGACCATAGTAAGAAGGGTGTTAGTCAATAGCGGAGCCTCAGTTAATATCCTTTTCTTTAGCGCATTCCATAGGATGAAGCTTTCCATGAGTGATGTAAAAGCCTATCAGCACAAGGTCCATGGATTCACTGGTCAAGCTGTTCAACCGATTGGTGTCATCAGTCTACTAGTGGAGCTTGGGGAAGGAGAGAAGAAAGCCACACGGATACAAGACTTTGTTATAATCGATGAACCTTCTGCTTACAACGCCTTTCTGGGAAGACCTACTCTCGCAGCATTCAGAATAACTATGGCTCCGTGGCGCCTCACTATGAAATTTCCAACGGATAATGGTGTTGGCACAATTATAGGAGATCAACAAGCAGCAAGGGAGTGTTATTTGGTTGAATTGGCAGAAGTAAGGAAGAAGGAATTGAAGAAGGATGTAGAGTCGTCACTTTGCATCCAGAAACCCCTCTTATAGCAACTAAAGCAAAAAACCCACACTGGTGAGCATAGTGGCACTTGAAAGGCAATTGATCCAAGGAAAAACAATATGGGGGAAAATAGAGCAGCGTCGGCCGAAGATACTATCCCCGTTCCAGTATCCAAAGACCATAACCAAGTCCTGAAGATAGGTTCTCAGCTAGGCATGAAGCTGCAGAAGGAATTAATCTTGTTTTTAAAAGCAAACTTAGATGTATTTGCCTGGGAACACTCAGATATGTGTGGGATCCCACCAAATGTAATTGTTCACAAGTTGAATATAAATCAAAAGTTGACTCCTTTGAAACAAAAAAGATGAATGCAAGGATTTGAAAGATCCGAAGCTCTAAAAGAAGAAGTAGATTGGTTACTCCAAAATAATTTCATACGGGAAGCTACATATCCAGATTGGGTCTCTAACCCAGTTCTTGTTAAAAAGTCCAATGGGAAGTGGAGAGTGTGTATAGACTACTCAGACCTTAATAAAGCATGCCCAAAAGATAACTTTCCTTTGCCCCGGATCGACCAACTTGTTGATGCTACAGCGAGTCATGGGTTACTATCTTTTATGGACGCATATTCCGGATATAATCAAATTATGATGTACAAGCCGAATGAGGAAAACACGAGCTTCATAACGGATAGAGGGTTGTATTGCTATAGGGTCATGCCGTTTGGACTGAAGAACGCGGGAGCAACCTACCAATGCCTCGTAAACTCCATGTTTAAATCTCAAATAGGGAATACAATGGAATTATATGTAGACGATATGCTAGTCAAGTCAAAGAAGGTCGAAAATAATCTCGAGGATTTGGTAGAAATGTTTCACATACTCAGAAAATACGGGATGAAACTAAACCCGTTAAGCTGTTCGTTCAGAGTCTCTTCAGGGAAATTTCTCATGTTTATCGTCAATGCTGAAGTGAATCCCTTTCAAATCGCGGCTTTAAGGGAAATACGGGCTCCGAAAACCAAAAAGGAACTCCAAAGCTTAAATGGAAAGGTAGCAGCTTTAAACCGGTTTGTTTCCAAAGCAACAGATCGGTGTATCCCGCTTTTCGATGCCTTGAAAAAAGGAAAGAAGGACTTCCAGTGGACCTCAGAGTGCTAGGAGGCTTTCGAGGAATTGATAAGACATATGGAACCACCGCCAATGTTATCGAAACCCAAAGATGGGGAGGATCTATTTCTATACTTGGCAGTCTCATCACATGCTTTGAGCGTTGTGCTAATCTGAGAAGAAGCAGGGGTGCAATTGCCGGTGTATTACATCAGTAAAAGACTTGCCGGGGCCGAATTGAATTACCCTAAGTTAGAAAAGCTCGCATATTGCCTCATTGTTGCCTCAAAAAAGTTGAGACCATATTTCCAATCTCACCCTATCAAGGTTCTTACCGATCAACCACTAAGGCAAGTTCTCTTTCGTCCAGAAACTTCAGGAAGGTTACTAGAATGGAACATCGAGCTGAGTCAATATGACATCACTTACCATCCTCGAAGAGCGATTAATGGCCAAGCCCTATCAGATTTTATTGCTGAGTTTACAGATAGAGGAGAAGAGATCGAGGAACCAGCGGGGACGGAGACCATTTGAAAACTATATTTTGATGGATCTAGAAATGAATATTGTTCAGGGGCTGGAATTGTCTTGGAAACCCCAGAGGGTCACTCTTTATGCTACACATTAAGATTAGAATTTCCATCAACTAATAATGAGGCCGAATATGAAGCGTTAATAACAGGGCTAAAGTTGGCAAAAGAGCTAAACCTAAAAACTTTGCAAATTCTTAGCGACTCTCAGTTGGTGGTGGGTCAAGTGCGCGAAGAGTTCCAAACCAAAACTGGGAATCTATCCTCTTATCTAATCAAAGCTATGGAACTTCTAAAAAATATTGATCACTATGTTATATCTCACATCCCAAGAGAACAGAACTCAAAAGCGGATTCTTTTGCCAAGTATGCTAGTTCATCAGATGCTCAACTGTTGGGTTTAATCCCCATCGAAGTCCTTTCTACCCCTACTATTGAGGAAGCAAGTATTGACTGGATAATGGAAACCCTTGAGGAACCTACATCATGGGTGACTCCAATCAAAGAGTATATCCTCAACGGGACACTTCCGACAGAACGGAAAGACAAAAGGAAAATATTGCGCAAAACCCCTCTGTACCTCATTCAAGATGGAAGGCTGTACCGACGAGGATTCTCCATGCCCTTGCTGCGATGTGTGACTAAGAAGGAATCTAGAGCGATTTTGGCAGAGTTGCACGAGGGAGAATGCGGAGGACACGCTAGCGATCAAACGTTAGCTAAGAAGATTCTGCGATATGGCTATTTTTGTCCTGATGTAAATCTAGATGCCATGACCTATGTGAAGAAGTGTAATAGATGCTAGAGATTCGCTAAAATTCCAAGAGCACCTCCCACAGAGTTAACTCAAATGGTTATCCCGTGGCCATTTGCGGTCTGGGCATAGATCTAATTAGGGTATTACCCACTGCAAAAGCAAATATGAGATACGCTATAGTGGCTGTTGACTACTTTACCAAATGGGCTGAAGCAGAACCTTTAGCTACAATCACATCATAGAAAGTAATCAATTTTGTCTTAAAAACATCATTTGCAGGTTTGGAGTACCGCAAAAGATCATTACCGATATGGAACCCAATTCGAAAGCAATGAATTCCTGGACTTCTGCGCCAAGTTCACGGTCAAAAAGAGTTTTGCAGCTGTGGCCCATCCGCAAGCAAATGGGCAGGTGGAAGGCATCAACAAAATACTAAAGTCGACCATCAAGAAGCGTCTTGAAAAAGCCAAAGGCAACTGGGTTGATGAACTTCCCTTTGCGTTATGGTCGTATCGGATAACGCATAAAACCGCTACGGGGCACACCCCATTCTCACTTGCATTCGGCTCAGAAGCTATGATTCCAAAGGAGCTAGAAGTGCCAACTCACCGCAAAGTCCACTTTAACCAGAAGGAGAATGAAAAGCTGCAATCGGAAGCGCTTGATTTACTAGAGGGAAAGCGAAGAGAAGCAGAGCTTAACATAGCGGCCCATCAACGGAAAGTAGCCAGATATTTCAATACAAAATTCAAGCCAAGAACTTTTCAAATCGGGGACCTCATCCTGAAAAGAATTATGACAGGAACTGGGGTATTCAGACCCAATTGGGAGGGTTCGTACATAATTAGCCAGAAGTTTGCGGATGGCACTTTTGAGCCAAAAAAAGACAGACGGAATCGCACTCCCTCGGGCATGGAATAGCATCCACCTTCGCCGTTATTTTGTTTGAAGTTTCTTTCACATATTACTCATTATACATACATCATGAATTGTAAATATATCATACATTGTGAATATTATGAAAAGTATGTACAAATTAATGAAAGAAACTACTTTACCTGTCTAGAATCGTACATCTACAAGTTTTAATATCCAGTTGCTAACATCGATCTTAATTACAGGCTTTTTAAGTAGATAGAAGCACACTCAGAACCAAATAGAGCTTAATGAATGATACAACACATCTCCAACTAAAAGAGCTCAAACACCCGTTGCCCGATAAGCGAACACCCTTGCATTTCATGTCAATAAGGGTATAAAATATGAAGCCATAAATAAGGGGCATCAAGAACTCAAAACCTAAACAATGTGACACCCAGATTACAGACCAAGTTTTGAGTTTCACCGTAGGGGCACATTCTTAACAGAGTTCGAAGTTTTAGATCTAAAGATTCACAATGGGAGATCGACAAATAAACTAGGGTCAGTCCCCAGAAACAATGCGATAATTAACTCAAGACCTCCCCGAGGGGCACCCGATTCATTGCCGACGCCATTAAGATATGACTGGACAGCGATACAAACACCGGGCTCTTTAACCCAAGATCTCCCTGAGGGGCACACGGTTCATCGCCGACGCCATTAAGATACGGCTGGACAGCGATACAAACACCGGGCTTTTTAACCCAAGACCTCCCCGAGGGGCACCCGGTTCATCGCCGACGCCATTAAGATACGGCTGGACAGCGATACAAACACCGGGCTCTTTAACCCAAGACCTCCCCGAGGGGCACCCGGTTCATCGCCGACGCCATTAAGATATGGCTGGACAGCGATACAAAAACCGGGCACTTTAACCCAACACCTCCCGAGGGGCACCCGGTTCATCGCCGACGCCATTAAGATATGGCTGGATAGCGATACAAACACAGGGTTTTCAAAGACCTCTTTAGAGGTATCCGCTCGGATGCTGGATCTTCCAAATTCATCTATTGATTTTGGGTCCTCCAAACCCAGTAACTGACGGACCCAAAGACCTCTTAGGAGGCACCCGACAAGTTCAACAAGCATTTGAATTATTCAGACTCAACGAACAACAGATTAAAAATCCTTTCAGGAGCATCCGATCATGAGCCGAATCTTTCAAAATTCGGTTATTGACGAAGTCAGCAACTTTCACCAAAGTCTTCTAACAAATTCTACAAGTAACTGGCTCGTCCAGATACCAGGAATAACAGATTTTTCTACCTAACTATAAATGTCATGCCTAATTTTCAAAATATTAAAACCAATTGTGATATGGGGGCACTGCCGTCGCATTAATAAAATTTAATGGTGCTCTCTTAAACATATTACAATTCAGTTATAATTTCATAAAAAATCGGCATTAGATTATTTCAAAACTTAGCCTGTAATAACAAACAATTTACAATGCAGAATCTGTATTACAAATGCAAAACAGGAAGATACAATGAAGCTAAAAGTAAAAGCTTAAGTACGAGAGCAAAACACAACTTCATTCTAACGTCATCGGATAGCATAACATACAGACAACCAAAATTATATCATCCACCAAGCAAGTCAAACGCAGGATCAAGCATATAAGCTAAAGTCATAAGCGAGGACTGGCACTCGCATTAAACAATCCAGTCTAATAATTTACATGCATAAGATGACAACCCAAAAAGCAGAATAAGAAAGTCACGAAAGTCGCGATTCTTTCCCATCATGAAATCATCCCCTAAGCAGAAGGAGAGGGAGGCGGATAAATCTTTCCCTCCTGGCCCAGAAGCTCGGCAATGACTCTACCTCTAGACTTCAAGGCTTGGATAAGCATGGCTTCGTCATCCTCCAAAACAGAAATTCGCTCAAGATTCTCTCTGTTCAATCTCTGGAGGTCACTGGCGAGCATGTTCCAACCAATCATCTTCTTTGCAGTATAATTCTCAAGGAGATTGGTGTGCTTCTCAAACCAATCTCTGGTATTATCAAGCTGGGCAAGAGCATTACGTTGTATGACATCTATATCATCAGGAACAACTTGTTTGTCGGACGGGTATATGTCCACCTCCACACGCGCAACCTGTAAGCACCATCCTTCGAATCGACTAGCAAGTTCAGGGTGACATGGTTCAGAAACATAGCGAGGTCTATCCATGATGGCTCGCAGATCTTCGAGACATGGAACATTATAATCAGGAGGGTCTGAAGTGGAATAAGCATCTGTTTCAGGCAGCTCATTTGATTTGCGACGTTTCCAAGAATCATCCTCCTTTAAAGGATCCTTCATCTTGTTATGGCTAGAAGACATCCTACATAAGCAACAACATTTGTTGAGAAAAGAAAGAGGGAATCATGTCCAGAAGTGTTCAACCCAGTTAAGGCACTTTGGGTCGTTGAAACCAATCAGGGTTTCGGGTCACGCAAGAAGCTCATATCAATTTATGGCGCGAGACTTATGTCGGCTCACGACATGAAATTCATGACGACTCACAACTTAAGACCCATGAAGGTCCATGACATGCGACCCATGTTAGATCGCAACTTCAAATTTTGAATGGACCAATTCCCGAATTCAAGCTGTTCACGCGACATATCATCTTGACCGACTTGGGTTATAACTACAGATTGATAACTCACATATGCATAACGACATAGGTTTTTCTATCATGACTTAATGCCGGAATCATCAGACAAACACAAGTTAAAAAAAACATATGTATAACATCTACGGCAAAACAACAGAAGTTCATGGTTTGAGCACTTTAACGAGCAATCGGTGTGTATTATACAAAATTAAAGTCTTGAATGAATCAAAATACTTCACATCGATGATACACAACTGCCTTATCACAATCGTGATTTACATTCAGATTCATAAACATTTCAATACCACAAAATTATGAAAAACAATTTGAATAATCGTTTATATGTAAAAACCGAATAGAAATCCTTAATTTCTGTAAAATCCTAGCATTCACGAAAGCATAAACGAAATTAAACATGAAAGATGAGCAGAAATTCTTGACAATGATTTTTGAATATCTGGCGATCAAGAGATGCTTCTGTTTTTAGTGGCTCACGTACGAAGATGGCTTGGGCTAACTTCGAATGATGGTAAGAGTGAGTTGGAATTTGACAAGAAACTTTGATCGACGATGATGATTTCGCAGTTCAAAGCATGTCCGCCATTAACAAGGAAATACTCTGGAGTTTGGAGTGGAATACGAATGGGCATAGGGGTTACGAGGTGATATAAAGACACATGAACTGTGGACCGAACAAAGGATATACTGGAAGCCCAATATGGCATAATGACTTCTAACGGCATGATGGCCAAATACGATATATGGAAAGAAACGACCAGGTCCCCCTAACAAAGCTTTTAACGACTTGAACAAAAAGACATGGCGAAAAGAATGATTCGAAGCCCATATTATCTTTGATAGACACGGACTTCGAGGGGCAAATGTTAACCCATAAAAATAAGGGTTTGAGCCATGTCGAGTTAGCCAAGCCATCAAAAGCCATGTCAAAACAAGAGGGCCAAGACATTAAAATCATGTCACAAGGAAGAAGGTTCGATCATACCACCATGTCGTGCCATATCAAGCTGCTCCAAGCTACATAAGTCGGAGTCATATCATGTCGGCCTCGTAAATGGTGTTAAACCAGTATAGCGACAAACCGCAATATCTGTCACGCCATTCGCCATGTCATGAACGACATAAGATGGGCCACATGGCGTGTCATCCTTCTGAAGTCAAGTCATTGCACAGCATCAAACCATAACATGTTCGCATCAGACGTACCATATCATTCCGTGACATGACATCGATAACATTTCACTACATAAAGCCGTATCAATCCGTACCATAAGGACATGTCGCGTGGAACTAAGTCAGGCCTAAGTCAAAGAATCATGTTGTTCATACCAATGGGACCACTACAAAGTAAAGTCAAACCGCTGCAACGCCATTCCGCTTCGTGATATAAGGAGTTAAGTCGCTAGCCATAACGCAATAGAAGCTATGTCGCAGCTATAACTCCTATGAATCATGTCGTTAGCAACATGATGTTATACTACTGCTCTCTATGTCGTTCGGCTACATGGTGTACGAGTCGTGGAAGGAATACGATGTCAAGATGGGTGTGACGTTATATCGAAACTAGGATAAGTCGAGCCCCATCATGCCATATTGGAATTCATGCGACATAACGAGCGCAACAAGATGCATGTGGCAGGATCATGCAGCGTCATAAGCTCAAGGCGTTAAGAAATATGGGGACAAACGACATAAGTCATACCGCCCCGCCATCATGTCGTTCTGCGATGAAAAGGGTAAGTCACTAATCAAGATCTGAAGTTAAACCATGCCGCGCCCCGCTCATATCGCCTCCAGCTAATGTCGAGTCCCCCGAACGAGATGAACCATGCCGTAGAAAATCATGTCATGTCGAGAACTCAGGATATCAAGTGGTTTATTAGAGCGGCATGGGTCATGTCGTCTGGCGCCATGAGTCATGGCATTTCTCTGCATAATTACGAAACTGCCACCTGGTCTGGAAATCTCCTATAAATACCCCCTCACTTCTTCATTTGAGGGGATCGAATCTTGAGACCACGAAGTGCTGCCGAAAATATTCCACAACAATTCTAACATCCATTCAACATCATAAATTGAAGATTAATCCATGGATCATGATCTCTATCAAACACATCCAAATGATTCAAGAGTTGAAGATTGATTGAGCAAGCCTACATGAAAGAGGGATTCCTTTCAATTCTACTACATCTAAATCAAATCCCCGCTGAATAATTCTCTTCTCAATCATCTTTAATAGATTAAGTGTAATTCATGAGTAAGGGAGTGATAAAATTGATGTAAGAGAAAAGCTAATCTTGTAATCTTCATATTGATAATGGAATCTCTTATGAAAGTGGATGTAGACCCTTATTGGGTTGAACCACTATAAAACCTGGTGTCTTTTACTTACATTTCAATCGTTGTAAGGCTCCAATTTTCATTTTTGTGAGACGTTTCTTCACATTTTTGGTGTTTTGTCCAATTTTGGGGAAAACAAGGGTTATGCTTTTTGCTTTATGTACCCCAAAAACAATTTTTCAAGATGGTTACTAAGTGTACTTGGTTTTTCTGTTGGTTTATGATGTTGTTGTAATCAAACTATTTCTCCGTTGCAATAAAAATTGTTTTGAAAATTTTCAAGTACCAATATATGTATCTGTCTTGTTATATTCTGTTCTATTCACCCATGATACTCCATGAAAGTCAATGCATTCCCTTTGAGAGTGACATTAATGAACATGGGGTGTTATACGTGGTATCAGAGTTGAACGTTAACAAAACAGATAAGAGATTTTGAAAAACTGTTTTTCAAAAGAATTTTATAAAGAAATACTTTCAAAAGTATGTTTTAAGGAGAGTATTTTCAAGAGAAAAGTTTGTTTTAAAAACATAACCCCTAAGAGCCATATATCTTTCCTTCGATTCTCCGTTTTGTATCTCTTCCTCTTTCTTTTTTTGAATTTCTTCCTCCACGTATAGGCGCTTTTTCTAAGATATGTAAGAACTTCCTTACGATGGGCGGAAAACCGCTTCATGGGACTGGGACGTTGGTCAAAGCTAGAAGGAAGCGAAGGACTTGTTGGTACCTTTAAGATGGACGATGGGAGGAAGGTTCAATTAGCCACTTGGTTAATGAAGGACGAAACCTCATTTTAGTAGGAGGTCACAAATGGAGAATGTGCAGGAGAGACATGGGTAGTACACACGATAAGAAAGTAGATCCAAAGAAAGGCGGTAAGGATAACAAGGGGCCAAGAGAAAAGGAAGGGCCACACTTGTGAAATACCCGACTACTTAAATAAAGACGTTAGAAAGAAGAAGAAGACTAGTTGTTATCGTTACGGAGAAACAGGACATCTTATTAGGATTGTCCAAAGAAGCAAAAGGCAAAGGTAAGGGCAAAGTATAGGATCTTCTGGAGGGCAGACGTGTTCCCTCACGGCTGGCATACCTGATAGAGGTAGAAATATCTTGGTTGGAAGTTTAATTTTTCTTTGTGATCATCCTGTTCGAACCTTTTTTGAATTCTGGCACTTCACACTCGTTTGTGTCTGCTTTGTCAGTTGAAAACACTGCACCTAAATACTAGTCTAGTTACGGATCCCATAGTAGTCTCAAATCCTATTGGTAGTTTGGCTCATCTTGCGATGATTTGTAGGGATTTGAGAGTGTCTATCTTGGGCGTTGGGTTTGAATGCAACGCCTTCGTTCTTGGCTTCTTGGGCTATGGCTTGATTTTAGGCATGGATTGGCTAACCGGAAATGGTGCCATCCTATACTATGAAAGAAGGGTAGTTAGATTGTTGACTCGTTGTGAGAGACCCTTGATATTTCTTGTGACCCTAGAGGTCCGGTGATGCTTAGCTCCCTAGAATCTCTTGACGCATCCAACGATGATTTGGAATTTGTTCGTGTGGTTCGTGAAAATGGTGACGTCTTCGATGAAGTTCAGGGTTTACCCCCGAGGCGCAAAATAGACTTTTGTATATACCTAATAGATAATGCAAAGCCAGTTGCATTACTAGTATGCCACATGGCTCTGAGAGTGAGAGGAGAACTCAGTAAGCAAGTGAGAGAGTTGCTTGAAGGGGTTCATAAGAAGGAGCAGTTCGGAATGGGGATAGCTGTGGATTGCGTAAAGGTGGTGGCAATCCAAGATTGGAAGATTCCTAAGAACGCAACAGAAGTAAGAAGCTTTTTAGGACTGGCGGGCTATTATAGGAAGTTCATTAAGGACTTCGCGAAGATATCAGCCCCACTTACTCATTTAAGGAAGAAGAACTTGACTTTTGCTTGGGATGTTGACTGTGACAATGCTTTCCAATGTTTGAAGAGGGTTTTAACAACAACTCCAGTTTTAATTTTGCCAGATGGAAGTAAGCCATTCACAGTGTATACCAGCGCTTGCGGGACAGGGCTTGGAGCAGTTTTCGGTGCAAGAGGAAAAGGTGATATGCAAAAGGCGACAAGTACGAGTATCGCTTATCATCCACAGATGGATGGACGGACAGAGAGGGGTGAGTAGAATCCTTGAAGATATTTTAAGGTAATGTATCCTAGATTTTGGAGGGACATGAGAAGAGGCAACGATCTTAGTGATGTTCATATATTTCACGTATCGCATTTGAGGAAGTGTTACAAGATACAGCGGAAGCAGTAAAGCCGAGCATGCTTAGAGAAGTGGAAGTAGAGTGAGATGCCACGATTAAACGAGCTCCTACATGCATCCTTGGGATGAAGGTATTAGAGCTACGCAACTGAGAGGTCAAATTGGTCAAAGTGGAATGGTGAGATGGTCAAGGAGACGCGACACGAGAAACGGAAGACGAGATTTTTAACTTCTCCTTTTTCTACAGCTTTCTTGATACTTGTCCTATCATTTAGTATGTCTTTGCGATGATATCTTCGATCTTTAGTTAGGAAAAAACCCTATGGTTGTAAACATGTGTTTGAGACATGTTATGTTTGGTGGATGCAAATGGATGCAAGTGGTTGCTAGTGGTTGCTCGTGGATGCATGTACACACACATTAGGCACTAGATCGGCTCAGTCACTTTCATATTGCATATAAATATGGGTGCATATTTAATTAATGGATGTATAATGGTTGTGTTATCATATGGATGCTGCATTTTGATGGACGGTTGTGCACACATATAGAAATAATATGTATCATTTGGATTCTTTTGCATACATAATGGACGCATGACACTATCATGATTTGCATTAAGGAGGTCAACTGAACTAGTAGACTGCCTGATTTTGCATTAGATAAGGAACATATACACACACTTTTTTCATATGTTCATACAGCATTAGAAACCTTGTAAGGACAATGGATACCTATGTTTGATGGTTGAGTAGATGGATGATTGGATGGTAGGATATACATTCTCCTTAACTTGAAGATTTCAGGGGCGAAATCCTTTAAGGAGGGGAGAATGTAACACCTCATAATTTTAAATATTAAAATTAACAAATTTAAGAATACTTAATTTTTAAAGTGATAATTAAGGGAAACGGGTTACGCCATTGCGTTCGTCTTGAAATTCTGCTTGGAATAGAGTCTTTTCGAAAATCGGACTTCGTATGAAGAAGGTATGGCCCTCAGAACTTTCAGAAATTTATATAAAACAATTCAGAAAATTAAATACCAAGGCAGGTCGACCTGGGGGTCGACCTACCCCAGGCCAAGTCGACCAGGGGGTCGACCTCCCTATATACAGGTCGACCTACCCCCCGGCAGATCTGAAATGTGATGATTTCTGACTCTGTGCTGAGTCATTAGGGCTGATGTGGCTGTTCTAGATAACTCCATCTAGTTATTGACAAATTGAAATGGAGATATTAATTCAAGTTGGGGTCAAATAATTATATGTAATGATAAATGCCTAAGACATGAGGTTAGACTCGTTTGTGGTGTAAGACTGCCCGGACCCGCCCGACAAATCCAACAACCACAAACGGTAGTCTAATGTGAGTGGTCAAAGTCATAAATTAAATGTGTAATAAGCGCCTAAGACACGAGGTTAGACTTGTTTGTGGTATAAGACTGCCCGGACCTGCCCGGCACATCCAGCAACCACAAACGGTAGTCTAATGTGAGAGGTCAAAGGCATAATTAAAAGATGCTTGGACATGAGGTTAAGTCTGGCTTGTGGTGGAAGTCTTCCCGGAACCGCCCGGCATATCCAGCGGCCACAAGCAATCGACTTAATGTGGGAGGTCTGTGCATTAATAATTAACTAATGCTAATCAAAGACGAATATGAATGACAAACAGAAGTTTGGTTGAGTGGAGTAATTCTCTAAGTACCAATCTGATGTTGATTTCGGTCTTCGGGGTTGATACTTAGGGAGTTATTCTCTTAACCAATGTATTTGTGAACTAAGATGTACTTAATTATAAATTAAGTAAAACATGTTATATGATATATATATATATGATATATAACATGATAAGTGGATAAGGTTAAGACCAGCTTAACCAATAATCTGATAAGTGGATAAGGTTAAGACCGGCTTAACCAATAATCTGATAAGTAGGTAAGGTTAAGACCAGCTTAACCAATAATATATAAGTGGATTGGGTTAAGACCAGCTTAACCAATAATCTGATAAGTAGGTAGGGTTAAGACCAGCTTTACGAACAATATATATATATTAATTTGATAAGTGGGTAGGGTTAACTCTAGCTTAACCAATAATATATATATATTAATCTGATAAGTAGATAGGATTAAGGAAAATTTAATCAATAATACATATTGATCTGATAAGTGGATGGGGTTAAGACCAACTTAGCTAATAATATATAAGTGGATAGGGTTAAGACCAGCTTAACCAAATATATATATATATATGTATGTATGTATATTGATCTGATAAGAGGATAGGGTTAAGACAAGCTTAACCAATAACACATGTTGATTTGATAAGTGGGTAACATGGGTGACATGTGGGATATAATCATTAACACTTAACCAAGATAAACATGTGGTGGGACATGGGGGTTAAGTGGATGACATGGGAGACATGTGAAATACGATTAGAGACACTTAACCAAATTGAAACATGTAAGAAGACATGAATAAGAAGGGGTTAAGTGGAAAATTCTAGTGGGGACCAAGCATAGGTGGAAAGCTTGTGTCAAGCATGGGGACCCATTTCAAACCAGTAACCCGTTAAGTATCTTTGTGAGCTCGAGCTAGATCGAGGATGGGACACGCTTACTGGGTTTGATCGTAAGGGGTCAAAACGGGTCAACGGTGGCAACGCAAGTCCAATGGGGTCATGTGCGTGCGTAGGCCCGGGCTGGTAGGTATGACGTTGTTGCATCGTGTAGATATAAGCCGTGCATCTTTAGTGGTATCAGGTTTCCACTTTAGGGAGTGATACACCCCATTGTGGGACCAACACGGGTATCTACGAGTTAGGGAGCCGATCGAATGGGGAAGGTAGTGGGTACGATTAGCGGAGATAGGAGCAGGCGGCACATATGAAGACAGCTAGGAGTCCAACTACCATATTATGAATAAATGTTGTAATTAGAATGGGGAAGGTAGTGGGTACAACT
Organism: Allium sativum; assembly: GCA_030737875.1. Lineage (NCBI taxonomy): Eukaryota > Viridiplantae > Streptophyta > Magnoliopsida > Asparagales > Amaryllidaceae > Allium > Allium sativum. The sequence goes on from CM060924.1 coordinate 285,448,852, forward strand.
TGTGGAGATAGGAGCAGGCGGCACCTATGAAGACAACTAGGGGTACACGAAACTACTACTATTATTATTTTGTTCAGTAGGCGGGATTGATTTTTAGAGTGACTAGTAATGGTGCAGTATAGTAATTATCCTATAGTGATTAGCAACGAGATTAACGCCAGAATATTCCTCTTGTTTGTTTTGTCTTGCCTACTTGTTTCACAATCATTCCTTATTTTACCAGTTTATGCCTTATCCTAATTATTTTAATAATTATATCGTTAAAGTTAAGATACTTGCCAGACTTTATATCTGACCCCCTTTGTTTTCGCCTCTTTTCTTCCCTCCCCTCCCCCAAGGTTCTCAGGGTGGGATCTCTTTTATGGCTACTTGTGTTGGGGTTATGATTTTTTACTTTATGTAATCAGAAAAAAATTTGTCAAGATGGTTACTAAGTGTACTTGGTTTTTTTGTTGGTTTATAATGTTGTTGTAATCAAACTATTTCTCCGCTGTAATAAAAGTTGTTTTGAAAATTTTCACGTACCAATATATGTATCTGTCTTGTTATATTCTGTTCTATTCACCAGTGATACTCCATGAAAGTTAATGCATTCCCTTTGAGAGTGACATTAATGGACATGGGGTGTTACAGATACCCTAGAGGTTCCTGCAACAAATTGAAGGAAACAAGCTTTGTCTACTTTGCTGAAGCCATTAACTACCTCCTAGAGCCATTAAATTATAGGGGATGCACTGGTATAACCAGAATAATCTGTATTTTCTTTCTAGTCATCCTATGCAATGTGATAACATAAAGTTAAGATTCAATAATGATACAAAACAGCCCAATATTTTTAGTAAATGCATGTACCCTAACAATTAAAAACTTAAACGAATAGATCATTCTAATTTATTCTACTTTGTTAGATAAGTGATACAAAACATCACACTGAAATATACTTAAGTTGTAACATCCCGTATTTTTGGTAGTCGGATATTTAATTTAATTTATTATTTTAAATATTGGTTTGGAATTATAAATGGATTTATAATATATAATTAGTTTATTAAACGAAGTTTAAACGTTTAATTTATAATTATAAATCGAACTCGTAACGTCGCGGTAGTTCATAATTTATGATTCGAACTTCAATTGAATATACATGATCCGATATAAGTCGGAATTCTGTGAAACAAGAAACGTTGGAATCTATTTGATTATATTTTTCTAATGAAAGAGAAATTTTGAGATTTTATCTTATATATTGTAAGTTGTATCCAATTCAAATTTTCGAATAATCGCTATGGAATTCGTTAATAAACGGTAATGTTTATTAGATAAAATATTAAGGATTTTTATACATAATTTAAATAACGTAAATCCGGGATTATAAATATTGAGTTAAAAACATAGACTGGTTTATTTTAAAGCTGTATAATATTTCGTTTGGAGATATGCTATAATAATAATTTATAATTCTTTAAATAGAATTGTTTTGGATTCATTTATATTTTGTCGATATTATATAGGCCTTTGAAATAGCTTTCTTTTCTAACGACCTCTGTTTCCGATGAAATGAATTTTATTGGAATACATATAGCTAGTTATTGTTAGATTTCATGTTTGTAGCCAGTTGGAGTTGCTTTATCTGTGTGTGCAATTTAAGGGTGAACCGATTTGAATTAAAATAACGCCGTGGCGCAAACACAGTCTGTTTTCAATGAAATTAATTTCATTGCGACCGGAACGTTAAGTCGTAGCAGTACGCATGAATTTTCATTGTGTTAGGAATTCATGTATGTGGTATGTATATTAACAGTCAACAGTAAAAAAAAAACGATTTTTAATGGTTAAATTTAATACCGTACCATAATAAAAGAAAGCTTAAGTGCTAAGCTATTAAAATAAAAATAAAAATTAACAAATACTTCGTGCTTAAGGAATTTAAGTACGCCCTAGAATTGTTTCTTTCTCCAGCTATCCCCTGTCATGCCTTTTCAAACACAACTATTCTACCTAAGAATTCACGCAGCTGCCTATATACCTACTGATATAACGTTGTTTCTATCCATTTGTTTCACCTCCTATAAATACGATGTGCACAATAGACATTTCTTCTTGCTGAAGATATCCTTTCCTTTCTACAAATAAAAACCCGAGTCCCTTTCACCAATTATAAAACCAAACTCTCTGCCATTTCAGAGAAAAAAACCACGCAAGCTATTTTACAAAAGACAATAGCAGGCGAGGGTGGCTGGAGTCGCTAGCAAGTGGCGTGGCGTTCCAGCAAGGTGGCACGTGGGTCACACTCAAGTGGGTCTCATGGTGACAGTGGGTTGTTGAAGTCATGACAGTGGGTCTCGCGGTGAAGCAGTATACTGGGTGTTTGGGTTTAGTGCCGGTAGTCGTGAGGGTGTTGTCCAGAAGCGATGGGCTTGCTGAGTGGCTGAGTGGTGGCGCATTGGTGGGCATAGGTGCTCGGGCGGTGTCAGTGATCTGAGATTGTAGCACGGCGTTGAATGATGGTGGGATTAAAAAGACGGAAAAAAATACAAAAGAAACGGGGTAAACCAAAACGTGAATATTTCCTGCGTGAAGAAAAAAGGGTAAAAGGAAATACAAAAATTGGGTATATTTTGTTGTGTGCATGGTAAGGAGAGAGTAACAGGAGGGAAGGGATGGTTTCGAAACAATGCTAGTCTAAGGGGTTGGGCATTTGGATTAAAGCAACAAAGAAGTAGTGAGGAGAAACAAAGGAAATTTGGCCACGTTCTTTTTGTAAAGTGGGTGCTTTCTTTTGGAACTGAAGCGGTGTACTAAAAGTAATGTGCTGAAGTGTTTTAGGAACGAGAGTACAGAGTGATAACGCATGTAATTAATGGTGGGTATACACTGGAGCAATTTAAATTTTATTTTTTGGGGAATAATATACAATTGGCTAAAAGAAAATAGGACAAGCAGAAGAAAGAATAGAGTTTTGTTGGGAAGAAATCTTAAGTGAAGGCAGACCATGATTTTGGGGTAGACGGGTTGGGCTTTCAGCTCTTTGGAAAGAATAAAAAAGAAATAATAATATGGAAGGAAAGAACACATATGTATGGGAAGTATGTGACACGGCCAGGAATAGAAGGGAGTTGCGTTAAGGACAAATGGCAGGTGAAAGAATATTGTGGGCCTATATTTAATAATAAGTGATTAGTTTAAATTTTTAATTTAAAGGCTTTAATTTTATTAACTTAAACCTTAAACTCATATTGTTATGAATTGTACGTTAACAGAATCCGATCAGAATAAGGGACTTTGGAATTGCGTTGACGACCACTTCACGGTGGAGCCGGTTTGGACAGAGTTGGATGCAATTGGAAGATCTAATTAAATTAGACACTTGTTTAATTAATTAAAAACAAACTGTTTTGACAACTAATCAGACCAAAGTGAATATAACTCATTCAGTTTTACCTCTTATATTTTATATAAGTCGGGTTTTGTTTTGTGTGTTATGGTTGATAATTGTTTGTAGTATGCCGATTATTTATTTATATATTGATTGAATTGGTTGATTTAAACGTTTGTTTAATTTAAATGAATTATAATCGATATTCTAACGATTGTTTCCCAACGACATAACTTACCTCGTTGGTTACGTTTATAATAATATAAACGTATGGATGCTTGGATTACTGTTATTCACTTATTATTGAATATTATATCTATTTTTTAAAATTGAGATAACATATTTGGATGTAGGGAAAACAAATTGGAGGGATCCAACTGGATTCCTCAATTTTAATGTTTATTTTCATATTTCGATATATGAACTGTTTAACCAATACAATTGGATGATTGATTTGATTATTGATCGTTGAATCCAAATTCAATGTTTATGTTATTATTAACCAATGGACAAGTATTGGTTGGATAATTGGCAACATATGGCCTATAAATCAATCGTTTTACAAATGTTGATTTACCGTCAGGCGAATTGAAAGAAATGAAGTTATAAAATTTATTTATAACTAAAGCTAGGTTTTTAAATCTATTACTTGAATAAAAGTTTTATTTAAGGAAATAAATATCTATTATTTAAAGTTTTTAAGTAATTATTAAATTATTTATAAATCAAATTCTTATCTTAAAAAGAATTATAAGCAGATGAGCAGAAATTAACCTAACAGGTTAAGAGTTGGATTAAATTAATTATATTATTAATTAATTTAAAGGGATAATTAATTGAAATTGTTAAGAAGATAGTCGTGTTTTGAGTTGAGTAAGTCAACTGCTTTAACTAAGATTGATTATTAAATTAAATTAGTTTATTGTTAAATAATCTAATGAACCTGTTTAACGATCATTTGTTAATTTTAATAAGATTTTAAATAGAGAAATTTATTGTTTAATGTAGTAATAAAGAAGTTAACCACCTCTTCGGTAGTTAATAATGAAATAAATTATTGTTTTAATTAATAATAATTTAAGTAATTACTTCTTAAATGAAATACATTTAAGTAAGTAACCGATTTGGAATGGAATATGGGTGGGTTTTGAAAAGAGGTTATGAATGAGTTTTATATCGAACCAAGGTTTTATAACAAAGTTATAATTTTTCTTAAGCGAATACGATAATTTAAAACAGATGTTTACTTAATATTTAAAATTAAGCAAGAAGAGATTGGGATAAAAAGGTTTTTGTATTAAACCTGAGTTTTAAACAAGGTTTATAAAAGAGGTGTGAAGTGGAAACGTTGATTTTGAATTGGAGATACTTAATAATGAGATTAAGTAAAATAAATGAAATTGAAACGAGATTTTCAAAATGAGAAATGATTGAATAGATTGGAAATGAAGTAATATGCGTTGATAAAGAGTTAAGATAAGGAATTAAAGAATTGGAACCTAACTGGGGATTGGTTGAGTTGAGTGATTCTATGAGTATTAATCTGATGTTGATTTCGGTCTTCGGCGTTGATACTTAGGGAATTTTTCTCTTTCCAATTTACGGTTAGTGATTGATGAATATTGAGATATAGAAATGCATGGAGAAGAAAGAGGAATATTTCCAACTATGAAAAAGAGTTTGAGACTTTATAATAATAAATTCCAAAGTAATGGAATAAAAAGGATCTGAGAATATAAATGAACATTTCCAAAGTAAGGAAAATCAAAGATATTTCGTAACGATGTTTTTATGTGAAATTTGATTGAACTCAAATGTTTAGAGCGTGTGTTTATATATATATATATATATATATATATATATATATGGAAACAAACATATGTAAAAGCTCGGCCTTGTTAATGGCGACTGGTGAAATTTTCACCAGTTTTCGTCATGCGTGAGTGCTCTTCTTTCTTCACCTTCTTATCTGATTATCTACAATCGGTTTTCTCCATCAACCTTCAATGAGATTTCTCGTTGATAATACTTCTGATTTCCATTTGTTTTTCACAAGTAAATTCAGATCTGGTTTCATAGATAGCCTCGTTTTTTCATTTATTTTCATAAAAACATATCTCAAATCTATGCTTTGTTCTCGACCGCGATACAGTATTTCAATTATTGTCGGTTTTAATTTTAGATCTAGGTGCCGACACTTTATACCTTCCCAATTTTTTTGGATCTGATTAGTTCAATAGTGGATTATCAAGCCACTATGAATATGGGTTTCGGCATTGCCAGCGCAGCTGAAATAGCTTCAGCTCCATTTTCTCCAACCGATCTTCCATTTTGTTGAGCTTGTTCGATTTCAGTTTATATTAGGTAAGGTTAATTGATTTTGGTCTTGAGATAATGGCTATTGGGTACTTATTTTGTGGTTTGATATCCGGTTAGATCTGATACTGATTTGAGTGTATGAATTTTGATCAGATTTTGATAAGTAGTTTAGTCACCTTCTAATTATAGTAGGCCCTTTTTGGAGTTTCATTTTTAGTTTCATAACAGATCTGGGAAATCGGTTACTACTGAAGCAATTGTCATTTAATATGCTAACGAATCTGGTGGTCTCTTCACTGTTAATGGATTCCAGCAATGCCTTCCTGTTTTTTGGATTTTTTTAAACCCATTTATGAGATTGAAAGATTCTGTTTGGATAAATGGAGCGAGAATGGATTTAATTTTTTGATGGTTCATAGTTTTACATAACAGTGCTGTAGCCATTACAAAAAGATGGTGGCACTAGGTTTATTACAGGTTAATGAATCATCAACCAGACCTAGGAATTGGAATTGAATATTATATGGGATTTCATTAGCAAGGAATTAGCGGAATGTTGGTGCTGTCTATATTTGTATAGTGGCTGATTGGAGATTCTATTTAGCTTGGATATATGAATTATCTTGGAACAAGGACTGGGGATTTGTTTAATACTCAAGTTACCTTCTCTAATTAGGCGGTTGAGATTGAAGAAAGCGAGGACAACGATATCACAGAGTCCAGTGATGTTGCAGAGGACCCCAATGCTCCAGAATTTTTTGTTGAAGTTGGTAAGTTAGTACTTGCTAACAGAAGAAAATGTTAAACTAGTGCAAGTTGCATTTCCAGAAGTTGTTGAATAGTTTATGGAAGAAAAGGATAGAATCGACAAGGAACAAAGAAGACATTAAAATTGGCAAATGAAAATTTGTAACAAAATTGCTGAATATCACAATTTTCCTAATAAGGAGATCATTGACATGTATTTATGTGTCAACCATAGAAAACATAGTGAAAAAGAGAACTCGGCAGAAAGTAATGTTCCTATTCTCGTATGGAATAATAAGCCAGATATGCAGGGCCTTGTAGATTTTTTAACCTACCACCAAAAGTGGGAACCTTCATACATTTGCCAAAGAGCACTTCCAGTATTATCAACTATTTTCTTCAGAGAAATTGCTTTGAATCCAAATAAAGACATGCTTCTAGCTTATCAATACCAGTTTCACTCAATTTTGCGAGTGAAGATAAAGCATGGCCATCCATGTTACTTGGTCAAATGAAAAAAAGCTGGGAGCTCTACCACAGCAGTTATTTGCCACTAATTTGCATGAAGAATATCAAGGGCAGTTTGGTTCGCGGGTAGTGCATAGAGTTTGCATTAAAGTGGGCTGGATCCTTTTTACTTTGTTATTTTATTTACTTGTATTTTCCTTTTCTTTTCGCTTTGTAACGGTTAGTATGCTAACCGGTCTTCTGTACTATCTTTTTTAAAAATAAAGTGAACCAAATTTCAAAAAATAAGTAAATTATGTATATATATATGAATTAATTCTAAAGTGTTTATAAAGGGTTTTACGAATATTCTTATAATAAGATAAGAAGAGATGCTATGTTTTAAAATATTGGAAAATTAAGTAGTTTTTGTTTTGTTATTAAATTAGAAAGGCCAAGTGATATTGAGAGTAAATTCATTTTATTTTTATGATTGAATGGTTGTTTATTTGATAGTTAAATAACTGACTATCAAATCTAACCCATACGTTTGTTAGTATGTAAAGACTGGGATTGAATTATATTCGAAAACCTTACGACCAGCAAGTATGAAATAGAGAAGACATCAGATGTTGATCAAGAAGGAGCCATTGGAGACCATAAATCTTCATGAAACGGAAGGACTGCTTATAATATCTGGTTAACTCCTATATGTTTTCAAAGTCTAATATATAATAACTTAACCTGTATTTTATAACCAGAGATATAGTGTGGTTCTGTCGTATTAGAAATCTACGGATTTGCAAGGACTACTCGCTACTGATCTTTTGGGTAATTCCTAAGATGTGGTAGGAGGGTACCTTCGGTTCATCCTGTTCCTGGATGACTTGTATGGACGAATGTCTGACAGATTATTTTCTTAAGAATCACATATGTTGATTTTTTACGAATGTACCTCTTTAGATGGCAGAAAAGACACCTTCTCTTGGCATAAACACCCAGAGTATTTTGTGAACGTAAGTTAGTGACTTGATAGATCTAACGATGTGGCATCCAAAATGAATGGTGATATATTGTTCTAAAGGTAGTGTTAAACCTCAAGCCTCTACAACCGGTAAATGACAAAAATCAGGCAGGCAGCATTGCTAAGTGGTTTGCTCCCAATTAGAGCGTATAATCACTTATCTAGAGAAAATTCATTTCCTTCTTTAATCTATTTTGGTGTTGTCCCTTTTTGGGAAACGGTGGGTAGTTCCCAACCGTTGGTGATATACATTCGATACACTCAAACGAAATGAGTGGTCGGTCATGTGTGGCAGGGTTGTAGGATGTTCTTGTTGAACCCAGTATATTCCACTCTAGAGATGCACTATCGGAAGATGGTTCCATACCTTGTCATATTAGGAAATCCAATCTCCAATAAGCGCCCGTGGTTTTGATTGTATACTATGTATGTGGAGCGTGAGATGCAAGCATTCTGCTAGATTGATATTATTTGTGATTAGACATTATTATAATATCAGAATAAGATATGGTTTCAAAAATGGTTTGGGTTATCGTAAGGTACACAATACAATAAAAATGCTATATTACAACTGTAATTTTATAACTGTCAGAAATGCCAGTTGCAATAAAGGTTTTTTTTACAGCTGTCATTTTCTAAAAGTTGTAATAAACATATTTTTAACAGCTCTTTTATTTTGCCAGTTGTAACAAAGGCCTTTTACAACATTTCTTTTTTGTGTGTTGTAATAGATGTTTATTTTTAAGAACTCTTATTCTTCGCCATTTATAATAACTAATAAATAGTACTAATAATTTAAAATATGAAATAACTAATAAATAGTTAATAACTAGTAACATATACATAATAATTAACTTTTAATAATTAATATTCAATTATAACTAAGAAGAAATAAATATTAGCTAATAATAGCTATTATTATAAGTAATATTTATTATTTAAATATAATATAATTCTCAAGTAATTCATATTGTATTTGATATAATTTTTATTTATTAATATTGACTTATTAATTTGATTTTATAAATTTGGATGAAATTTTCATTATAACCAACGAAAAACCGGCTCAGCCTTGTAAAGAAAATCGGTTGTTTGTATCAGCGCAAAAGATACATTTAACCCGGAGTCATGAAATTTTGCCTCAAACATATCCCATGTGTTATATTTCTGCAAACGAACAGGAGTAAATACAATGCTTTTTGTTAGAGTAGACAAATTTTCGTCCGCTCCAAAATGAAATTTTGGCTCCGAAACCAGAATTCTTTTAGGCTCCAAAAACAAAATTTTGGCTCTTAAATTACTTTTCAGTATTAATCAACGCACCCTCTCTCCTCTTCTATCGTTGCTTCAATCTTTACTCATCTTCAAATGTTCTCTCTCCAAATCCAAGCCCAATTAGAAACCTTGCCTCACCTTCAAACCCGATTCCGACAGCACGGATCTGGGTTCCGTCATGAAATTTTTAGAAGAGGAGATGTTGCTTGTTGTTGAGGATTTGAAGGTGAATCCTTTATCGCATCTGAAGTCTAACTCCAAATCGATGCCAAAAGCTCTCGGCTACTTGCTTGCGGCAATGGATAATGACCTCAGGATCCCTTCTATGGGTGGAGATTTATCGTGGATTAATATTTCTGTCTGCAATGTTATCATTTACTATGCATTCTGTGAGCTCCATCTCTATTATAGTGGCGAATAGGCAGCTGTGTCGCTTCAGATCATGCCTTTCCTTTTGGTATTTTTCTTCTTCTTGTTTCTTCTTCTAGTAGGGTTCTATTTGGGTGTAATTTGATGATTTGATTTAAAAGACGTGACCTTGTTTTGTTGGTTGGAGTTTTTTTTCTTTTTTCCTTTTTCTTTTTTCTTTTTCAGAAATAATTTAATGTGTCTGTTCTGTATTTGCTCAACCTGCAGTTAAAGGGTCCGACTTTTCCCATCCCGTTATTTGCTCTGCTCTTCACCCCCCAATTAAAATTTTAAACTATTTTTTCCACTTATACCCTTCAATAATAAAATAGATAATTTATTCAATGTTATGCGACGATTAAAAATAATAAAATCAGTCATGCATTATGTTTGAGGTTAAATTACAAACAATAATTAAAATAAAAAATCAGAGGTGTACGTTATTTAAAAAAAGATATAAATTACAAATAATGATTAAAATTTGCTAACACCGATTAAAATTTTAAAAACTGTAAAGTAAACGGTGTATATAACTATGTGTTTTGAGACCAAATAGATCAGCAATTTATAAGAATTGCAAATGTCTGAATAGCAAATAATTAAATCATCACTATAGAAGGTGTTAATTTAAATAAATCAACGCTCAGATTGGAGTGTTAATTAGCATAACTAATGTTAGGCAGTCAACGACGTTGTCTATAAACGTTGATTAATTCGATCAATATGTTAAAGAGAGAGCTGCACAAACAAACTGCAACTTTGAAATAAGAAGTAAAGAACAAAAAAAAAAAAAAATGAAGTAAGGGCATTTTTGGAATAAGCGGGGTGAGAAGAGAAAAAGTAGGGGTGTATGTTTTATTTTCTATTTACTGGGGGGTGAAGAGCAAATAATGGGGTGCGAATAGACGGACCCGCAGTTAAATTATATGTTAGTGGATTCAAGTATAAATGCTAAGTACCATTATAGTAGTTTCAGTTATTTTGGTTTGTCAGCTACATCGAGAGCTTTGTTAACCACCCGAGTTTAGTCAGTCACCTCCTTTTGTGTTTACATTTTTTTTTGGCTCTCTTTTGATATCTGTATTTTGCTTTTTGGTTATTACATGCTTATAGAGTCATAGTGGATATACTCATAGGTTCTCTGAGGCAGCACATTTATGTCTATGTCTATCATGATATTGTTGTTCATTATATAATTATTAGCTACTTTCACTTTATAACTGTTACTCAGTATTATGTTTCTTGTGACTTGCTTTTTGTTATGAGAATCTAAAACAGAGAACAGTTTTGATTTCTATACTGTATATTCTTTTGCTAATACTCAAAATTTTACCCAATTCACTGGAAATTTCTCTGGTATATATTTGTAAGGTAGACTTGACACTTATTGTGTAGGCGAAGTTTAATTTTTCAATAAAATGAATATATTTGCCAGTTTTCTTTCGTATAGGAAGATGATGTTGTTCGAATGCGCACATATATGAATAGTAGAATATGAACAACAGATTGAACTTCTTGTATATAGGAGGATGTTACTGTCCAAATGCTAACTGCTGAACTCAATGCATATTAAAGAATTATGGATTATTAGCGACAGGAAATTGCAATTGTGAGATAACAAAGAAACACAACTCATCATTTGATCTTCTGGGTAGAAACCTGTGTTATAACATAGATTTTTGTACCTCTATAATAAGACGTTTAGACTAAAATAAAATAGAATAATATTACTTGCTTGTTTCATTAGTCTAAACACGAGCTGTATCTGCTAACATGCATAAATCTTCTATGTATATTGTATGTGCTATCGTAAAAAGCAGAGTTTGTGTGCTATAACAAAAAGTAGACTAACACTGAGCTTACAAAAAAATACAATGAAAGTTTTTTCTTTTAAAAAAATACAACTTGACCTTAGTGCACCTCAATTTGTAGGACATTTAGCCATTGTATTAGCATAAATGATTGTCATACGGTCATCTTGGATCATTTGGATACTAATTAAATGCTCATGCAGTAGCTTCATCTTGTTCTTTTTTGTCATGCTTTTTGAACTTCCATGTTGCTACTTATAATTGACTATTTCAGTATAATCTTTTGCCTTTGTAGGAGTCACCTGAAAATGATGTTGTGACAATATGTGAACAGGTTAGCTCTTCCAAATCATCTATTTCTTATTTAGTAAATTTCGTTAACAGACAATGAATTTTTTCCTTGTTTAGTTTTTTTTTTCTTTATATCTTCATAACGTCTTATTCATTTGTGCTACAATGTAAATGGATAGGAAATTAGTAAGATGTTATCATTATAGTAGGAAAGTCGAATAACCGCTGCCATTAAAATTATTTAAAATAACAACTTTTTATGCTCAAACATAATGAGAACCCCTTCCATTCTCTATCATACATAACACTTTAATTTTCTAGTTGATCAAATCCCATATTTTATAGAATAAATCCCTAGCAAAATTTGACTAATCCATGTCAAGAACCACTAGCTCAACTGGTTAGTGGTATGATGCTCTAAACGGTGTATCATTTTTACTAGAAAAATAATGACTAAATCGTGAATAATTGTTAATCATCAAATTGTTATAAAAGGACAGTAATAGTATTTGAAAAAATCAGGACAGTGTAGCCTTTTGAACAATGAATTAAACCATCGATTATAAGCAACGATAGTGATGTTTTCTTTGGTTCATTTCTCTATAAATGCGGCATATCCATATAATCGATTATAAACAACAGATTGAACTATTTATGTTTCCGTAGGATACGTTGATGAAGGTATTTGACAAAGCCATTGAAAGTAGGTTTGATCAGCGTTCAACATTCATGGCTTTAGATGGCAGATTGATAGGCGATATGTGGATTTGTTGCTGTCGCTTTTCTTCATGGTGTTAATTTCAAATTCCAATAACTCTGATGGCTCAGGTGTGTTCTATTTGGACGGATGACTTTAAAAGGTTACTTGTTCCTTTTTAAATGCATGGAAAAAAGAGAAGATTTATGCAAATGAGCTTTGTAGATTTCATAGGCAAATAAGTTTTGTAATTGGATTAAAGGCTTTCAGAGGCAAATAGGACAGTTGTAATTTTATATATTTTTATGTGGTGTATGGTTTATAATTTGTATTCTAGATACAAAGTTGTGATTTTTATCAATGAATGGATTATGATGCCTTTAAACTTACATCTATTTCTTATGTTATTTATCTATTTATTGTTGCACATATAAAATATATATATTTTTATGCATATAATTTGTGGATATATTACAACTGTAAAATAATAGTTGTAATAAAATATATCACAACGGTTATGAATAGTTGTAAAAATTACAACAACGGTGAATAAATGTTGTAGTAAAGTTTATTACAATGGTGGAAAAAAGTTGTAAAATATGCATATTACAACGGTGCAAAAAAATTGTAAAAGATTTTAGTCTATTACAACTTCTTAATACATGATGGTTAGCCCACCATTGTAAAATGTATATGGTCGTTTGTTGTAGTGGTTAAAACCGTCCGTGTTTATGTGTGGATTGGTCTTACAATTATCTATTTCTTTCGAAAGAAAATGTATTAACTTTAAAATCAAGTTGGATGATATTATAAACTTAGCGAGTTTTCTTACTCTGGTTCACCAGACTGATCCAGCGTTTGTAGTGCTCGGGTTAGATCGAGTTTTTCAGGTTCAGGTTTGGATGATACGAATCTCAAGAAGACGTGCTGGAGGAGTTCAGATGTATGATATATATTTAGTATGTATTCCGCTGTGTATGGTATATGAGGACAGGTTGCTATAACTGTCCAGATATGTTGACTGTAAGTTGTACTTTGATGTTTGTAAAAATCATTTCAAGCTCCCAATAAAGATCTATTTCTATATTATATTTTATCCCGCTGCGATGTGAGACTCTGTGTTGTGTTGGTTAGTTGGTTCTTCTTCTTCTATTCTGATATTTCCTTCTTTCTTATCTCACCCTCTATTTTCTTTCATTAACCATCTGGTGTTTTCGTTACCTGGGTTTTTGGCAAGTAATACGGGTTTTATGTATTATTGTCGAAATTCGAGGAGTCAAAATCCCCGGGTCGTTACATAAGTGATACATCATAGTGTTTTACAAGTAATTTAAACTCAAGGTCAATTCAGGAAGCCCACTAATCAGCAATTTCAACTCATTCTAATTCTATGAATTTACTTTCATGCATTTGAACCATCAATTTTTTGGCATACCCTAAACCATTGAGCAACTGAAAATAACACAAAAAACATGTCAATCTCCATTTTAATTCATTCAAAACCAACATCAATTCTACGGTCGAAATCGAAATTCGATCAAATAAAAATCTAAGAGATTATTTAGGGATTCGAAAACCTTATAAATTCACACGAATTCATCACAGGCAAAGGTGAGTTTGAAATCGAACAACAAAACAATAATAAAAAGTAAAAAAGGGGTAAAATCATGTATTAATTTCAGAGATCGATTACATCTCAATGAGAGAAGGCAATCGTAGTTCGAAGCAATCGGAGGATCATCTTGAATTAAAGAATCTGAAATCGCGATTTGTTGAAGAGCGCAAAACCCTAGTTTTCGATCGACCATTAAAGTGGAAGCCGACTGTATTTTTTTTTTAAGTGAAAATAACGTGAATCATGTTCTAGCAGAAAAGTGAAATTTTAGGGAAAAGAAACTAAAGCGGTGAAGGAAAATCAGATTGACGCGGATCGGTAACGTGGACCGTTGGATCGTGTTGATGTGGATTGATAATTTTATTCATGCAGCTACTGCAACACTTGGTTGATATCTATGTTAACACGTTGAAGCGTGCGTTGCAATAGACAAAAATCAACATAGCGGAGGCAACATTTTAGCTGGCAACACCCTGGATTTTCATTGTAGTTGGTTATTTATGGCGTAATGTGAAAAAGGAAAATAAGTTACTGAAATGTTTGCACTAAATTGTGAAAAAGTGTAGTTATATTAGTAACTATTATATAGTTTACTGTGTAAAGAAAAAATAAGTTACATAAATATCTATACTTAAATAAGTGCTGACATATCCGCAACATTCCTTTAATATATTGCGGACATGTCCTAGTATACCAAAAAACTGCAGGCATGCCTTCAATTTTTCAAAATAGTTGCTGATGTTTCTGAAATTTAACCGGAAGTGGTATATTTATCATTTGTATCTAAATATTATATCATTACTTTATGATTTTTCTGCTACATTGTGTTGTTTGAATATGCTTAGGCATTGAATTTAGAAGTTTTAAGTAATCAATAAAAATTGCGTTAAAACATGACTTTTTTGCCGTGATGTCTGCAACTTTTCAACAAAATGATAGGTTCTCCCAGTTTCGCTATAACATGTTTGTTTTTTAAATCATTTTTGTACTTTTTCTTACATAAATATGAAGATGATCATATATTGAATTAGATATTGGAGTTTGATAGTTTTTTGCATTGATTTTTTTTATGTTTTTAATGATTTTCAGAAGACAGGAACTTAATTTCTAAAGTTTTAGAATACGACGTTTTAAGCTTTTTGAAGCTTAAGAGCGACCTAAGCCAAACCGTCTATTCTAGTATTGTAGCAGAGATGTATTCACAGGAAGACATATGTAAACTGTATGTTTGTTTACTATTTTTATGACAAACAATATATATTAGATGATAGCCTTTCTAAACAGTATTTTTTCTACAAATATAACATCAATAGAATCAAAATTCTCTTATCGATGATATTTCAAGATAGACTTTATTCTTTTATTTTATTATCTTAAGTTGTTAAAGTAAACTGTGTTTTACAGGCTTAGAATATGGACTATGTTTTGAAATTTTATTTTTTAACGATGATAAAGTGTAACAATACACGAGTAAGCAGTTTTCTTTAACCTATCGTTCGTGATCTTATTTCATATCAATTGCTCAAAAAAAAAAAGATTTATTTTTCATCAAATAAGGATTGAATGCATTCTTCTAAAAGCATAACAACATATATAAAATTATATTGTACTTATAAAAGCATCCATTTTGCATGCTGCTATAGTAGTAACGTTAACAGGGTTTTTGAAATTTTAGCAATATTTTAATTTTTGGAATATAAATTATTGAAGGTGGAATTCCATATATTATCAAGTTTAAATTTAACAAGAGTGTGCTGTTTGAAATGAAAAATAAATAAATATATACCTATATAAAAAAGAGATGTATAAAATAGTTGTGACTACTGTACTTTGTACTGTCTATCTCAATAAACATAAAAGATTTTCCTTGTAGTTGTTAATATCAACAAACCACCACCTTTGTATAAAATATGAAAATTTGTTATGTAGAAGGTAATTGTTACAAGTATGATTCTATTTTTTTTAATGTAGTAAACATTAAAGGTGGAAGACTAAGTAGCAAGCATTAAAAGTGGAGGACTGAGATAACAAGAAAACTAAAAAATAGATAAAATGGAGTTTGAGTAACATAAAACAAGAAAAAGGTAATAATTGAAATAGAAATCAAAGACTAAACTAATAACTATAGTGGCAACAACATTAATGACTCAAAAGGAGAAGCAGTAAATGGCTTTGATGCAAAAAAGATAAACGCATAGTAAACTGAAGATAAAAAGTCAAATATAAAAATTGTTGAAGAAATAAAAAAAATATGTTGACCTGCCTTTTGACAAAATCCCCACGCTCCCAAACTCTTCGTAATCAAATCATTTAAGACTCAGATATGACCAAACAGGTCCAAAGTAGTCAAAAACAGAAGATTGATTCTCCAAGTTCCTGAAGTTGGACCTCTCCAAGCTCGGATAGGCCAAGATAAGTTACCCTGGTTCGTCATTCTCTTTGGTTCAGCGAGATCTCTTCGACTTAGCTTGGCACACCGTGGCTCGACATCCCTCGACTGGGCTAAGAAGACATGTCCGACACGACATTCTTTGGGTCGGAAATTGACATGGCATTACCACACTCCTATTTGGTTCGGGGTGGATCCGATTCGGCATGTTACATGATGAACTTTGTCGACCTGAATTGGCAAACGTAGGTGATGTGGCTCACTCCACCACTCCTAATTTGTCGCCTACTCGCCTGGCCAATTCAGATTCAAACTTCACCAATATATACCACCTTTGGAGCATTATTTGAAGGATCTTCATCAATTTTTGACACTTTGAACTTACTTATTTCACTATGCTCAGGGTTATCTCATTTTCACTCTTTGTAGTCATCGAAATCATTAGAATTAGTGAAAACTATCAAGTGGACGTAAGCAGATCTGAGTCGAACCACAACAAATTGTGTGATGTCTCTATTTTGTTCATTTTTCATTTACTTTCTTCTTTTTTGTCCTCTGCTTAATTCATTTAGAGAGTTGAAAAAAAAATTGATGTCAACATTTTTGGTGCTTTCATTGGAAACTGAATTCTCAACCGTCGGATCTTTATATCTACAAGAAAATTTATGAATTTGTTGAGAAGATCTCATTTCCTTCACTTTTTATAAGAACGATGTCCAAAAGAGCTATTTCTTACTCGTGACCAGGAACAACTGTAACAACCCGAAAATCTGGGCCAGTTTAAAATTTTTATTTTGGCAATTTTAGTGAATTTTGATATTTAAAATAAATTATTTTAAATAATATCGACGAGAAATTTGTTTTGAATATAATTAGAACGTATATATTATATACGTCGTCGTTAGAATATAAAAATTTATTTATATTTATAAAAGGAATTGAAAATGGCGCGGTAGTTCGATAATTCGATTTCAAACTTCAATTGAATGTACCGGGTGCAAAACAATCCGGATTTTAGTGAAACCAAAAATCTTAGGATCTATTCGATAATATCTTTCCAACGAATCTGAAAAATCAAGATTTCATAGCGGAATCAAAAGATATGTCCAGTTGAAAATTCTGAATAGTCGCTATGGAATTCAGGCCCTTAAAAATAGACATTTTGCAAACGACCTCGGATTCCGACGAAACCAGTTTTGTTGGGTCCGGGATGTAAAGTTATTGCTAGATTTCAAATTTCATAATTTTTCGAATCAATATGTGAGCGTGGCAAAGGAAAACGCGTTTGACCAGTTTCAGTTGATTTTAATCGACTGGAAAATGGCCATTTTTCCAACGGTCTCAGAATTCGACGAAACTAGTTTTGTTAGGACCGTATCGTCAATACAAAGCTAGGAAATATTTTTCGAGAATTTTTCTAGTTAGTATGTGACCACGGTAAATTAAAATGCGCATTCAAATTCAATATATAGAGTTATATTTTGATTTTGACGGAAACTGATCGAAACGATCGAATCAGCTTACGATACATATCCCATTGTGTTCGGAATGGGGGTAATTAGCTAGGGACGACAGGCGGTGGGCCCCGTTTTGAGGTCGAAAATAAAAGTTGCTTTTTGGAAAAATAAAAAAAATAAATAAATAAAAAAATTTAAATTAACCCTCTCTATACCCTGCCCCCCCCACGTTCTAATTTCATTTTTCAGAAATCAAAAAAAAAAAAAAGAAATCGCGTGAGCCCAGACCCCGCCGCCTCCCATCGAAGCCGCCACCCACATCGGCCATCGCCTCTCCGTCAACCGCGCCACCTCGCGCCGCCCAGACGCCTCGCCTCCGTCCGATCCTCCTCCTTCCAATCCCCCCCAGCGAACAACTGCCACGCCCAGCCTCGAAACCCTAAATCGAACACCCACCGCACCCTCCACTAAACCCCCACGCCACGCCAGAAGGGGCCCACCGCCGAGCTCCACCGACGCCACACCCCCCCCCGAACCTCCTCCTCCACTGTTCGCACCCGGAAACCCCCTTTCCGCCGATTGAAATGTGAGTTATTATTCCTTTCATCGCGTTACTTATTTCCTTGAGTAAAAACTGATTTTTTATTTGATTTCAAAACTGCTTTTCTTTGATTTAAGGACGGATTTTCTTTGAATAAAAATATGTCAAGCATAATAAAAAGAATTGATTTTATAAACCAAAAAGATTTGATTTTTATTATGGAAGTGAACGAATAAAGGATTTTTATTTAAAGAAAGGTCGGATTTTATTTAAAGTAAAGGAAGGATTTTTATTTAAAGTGAAGGTATGATTTTTATCAATTTGAAGTAGCAATATGAGAAGAACGATTTTTGTATACATGAAGAAGTGATTTTCATACGAATGATATTGATTTAAAAATATAATTTATATGTCATAGAAAGTATAAAAATATAATCTTTTATATCGTAGAAGTATAAAAATATAATCTTTTATATCGTAGAAGTATAAAAATATAATCTTTTATATTGCAGAAGAATTAAAAATGTGATTTTTATGTAAAGAACTTCGAATTAAAAATGTGATTTTTATGTAAAGAACTTCGAATTAAAAATATGATTTTTATGTAAAGAACTTCGAATTAAAAATGTGATTTTTATAATGTTAAAATTGAAAAGGCGAAATCTTTATTTTTATAAAGGCGAAATCTTTATTTTTATAAAGGCGGAATCTATCTTCTTGAAATGTGATTTTTTTATATATCGAACAACGAAGTAAAAATATGATTTTTAAATTGAAGGTGAATAAATAAAAATGTGATTTTTATTTTAAAGACATCAAATATAAAAATGTGATTTTTGTATATGTAGTGGCTACAGGCAGCGAAGGTGATAAAAAGGCGATAACGATGAAGATTTATATCAAAGATGAGCCAAGATGTTTGGATAGCTATCGGTGAGAACTTCTCACCTTTCAATTTAATTTTTCTAGTTATATATATACTAGGATTCAGACGGTGTTTAGTAGCACCCGACACCCGTCATCCACAGACCATGGATGGCTTGTTTGTTAAATTGTTTGGTTGTGTAGTTGATTAGATGATTTGATTTGAAATTGAATTGTTTGGTGATTTTGATTGATGTGTGAATGGCGTGGGCCTTCACTAGACCGGGGATAAGGCTAGGCCTCGTCCCGTTTCTAGTATCGTGCCGTTATACCGCCGAAATTTTCTAAAATAAGTTAGAAAAATAAAAATATCATTTTATTTAAAGAATAAACTGAATAGAAATTCATATGTTGGAATAAAATGTTTTGTCGTTAAAAATATAATTTTTAACGTGAATGTGAATAAATAAATATTCATTTACAAACCGGACGGTTTATTTATGTACACCTATTTGAAGGACATTGATTGGGTCGATAAATTTTACACATCGCCCAACTGCACAAATAAAATATGCGTGTGATTGTTTGAAACCCCACACGGGTGTTAAGATGAAATTTGAAGTTCACTCATCCTGGTTGATTAAATATGTCGATCGATTGATTGACAGGCTGTTATAAGCGTTGAATATCTATATTTGATGCTTATACAGTGTGGTGCACTTTGGTTGATGGTTGATTATTTTTCAATGCTATTATATACATGTGTTGTATGGAAATCCATATAATTAATTTTATATGGTAATTGATTGGGCCTCATTCCAATTTGAAAAATAAAGAATAATATAAAATAAAGGTTCATGTGTTGACAGTACTCATCCATTGAGATTGGTCATGTGTTGAACGAAATATTTTAGTAATAAAATTTACATCTTTATCAATATAAAATAAAGGTTCATGTGTTGACAGTACTCATCCATTGAGATTGGTCATGTGTTGAACGAAATATTTTAGTAATAAAATTTACATCTTTATCAATATAAAATAAAGGTTCATGTGTTGACAGTACTCATCCATTGAGATTGGTCATATGTTGAACAAAAT
Source organism: Allium sativum (assembly GCA_030737875.1). NCBI lineage: Eukaryota > Viridiplantae > Streptophyta > Magnoliopsida > Asparagales > Amaryllidaceae > Allium > Allium sativum. The sequence goes on from CM060924.1 coordinate 285,469,214, forward strand.
ATTTTGATAATAACAACTATTTTTGAAAAAGAAATATTTGAAATAGAATATTTGAAAATAGAAATTTATGAAGCCGTGTTGATTAGATTGACGCCATTTTTGACGTGAACGATAAATATAACGATTTCGAAATGAATTGAATTGAAAACGATTTCGAAATGAATTGAATTGAAAACGATTTCGAAATGAATTGAATTGAAAACGATTTCGAAATGAATTGAATTGAAAGCGAATTGAAATGAATTCAAATTGAATTGAAATTTGAATTGAATAGAAATGAATTTTAAAACGAATTTATAAAGAAGAATTCAATTTTGATTTGAATTGAAATGGAAGTTGAAATTACTTTTGAAACGAATTCAAAACTATTTATAAAATTCGTTTTAAATAGAAATCGACGATATATATATTATATATATTATATATATAATATAATGGCCTGAATAGAACGCGACGCGCCGCGGCAGTTCGTGAATTTCGACCATTTATTTCAAACGGACATTACGGGAGATCCGACCGTCGGATTCTCCTAAAACTGGAACCGTTGGGTTCGTATCGAAAAGAGCTTTCTAGCGAATGTTAGAAATTTGAAATCTAACGGTTGGATTTGGAATTATGTCCAAATCAAATTCGAAAAAGGTCGCTGTAAGTGCAGTTCGATGGCCATTGATGGAAATCGACTGTACGGGCCTTGATAAAATTATTAAAAATAGTAATAATTTGTGTAAAATCATAAGAAATGATTTAGAAAGAATTGGGATGAAAAACTCCATATTTGAAAAGATAAAAATAGATTTTTATCATAATGAACTAGTTTTGAACTAGAATTATAATTCTATTTATTTTTAAATAAATAAATTGAATATGAAAAGGGTTTTAAAAATAACCAGCATTTCCAATGATTGCATTGGAGTGGATTTGAATCGAAATTGTCTTCGGAATATTTCGATGTTGGAATTCGTGATTATACAGATGTTGTTATGGAAATTTGAAAGATATATTTATATCGTTATTTCCAATACGACATTTGTTAATCGTAGAATTTGATATTGAATATAAGCCGATATATTTTCTATTCAGAGCCTTATATTGAATATCAAATGTGATTTGGGTTTGTCGTGAATGGTGTCTTCACTAACACTGTTCTTGAACCCAGTTGAGAAAAGATTAAATCTTTTTATTTAGATTTAATGAAGTGTACCAATTAAATAATATTTAATTGGAATTGAATTGATATTGATTTTTGGGTTTATCGTGAACAGTGTTTTAAATAACACTTGTTCTTTAACCCGATAATTAATGAATGTGATTTTGGGTTTATTGTGAACCGTGTTTAAATGACACTGATTCTTTAACCCAGTTAACGATTAAAACTAAGTGGAGTTTTAATGAATCTTTAATTAGATTGAAATAATCGAGAATGGAGTATCACCAGTTTTGCTCCAGGCGATAGTTAAATCTTTAATTATATTTGAACGTGAAATGGTAATTGAATTTACCGATAACACCGTGGTGTTAGATATGAAGTATAACCAGTTTTACTTCATGGGATGAATAGGTTGGGATTGGGAAATTAAAACAAATGATTACTTCGGTAAGGTTAGCTAATCGCGACTAGTTTGAATTGATATTCAAAAGTAGATTAAAGCATAAATTCAAGAATTTATCTTTGATAAAAGTTAATGGGAACCTTTCCCTATGAACGTGAAATTTAGAAACTAACTGTCGGTTAGCCAAGCAGAATGGTTTTCTGAATATTGATCTGATGTTGGTTTCGGCCTTCGGGGTTAATATTTGGGGAATTATTCTCTTGATTAATTTACGGTTAGTGACTAATGAATTGGAATGAGGCGTATGTTGTGTTTGTGTAACACTTTTATAAAATATACGCGAGTTATTCGGAAAGGCCGGGTTTATCCCATTCTGAATAACTGATACGACGATAAGTCGAAGATGAAGACGGTGGTCGAAGACCGGAAGTCTTCACGTCGTTTGGGTAATTACTGATGATCTTGATTGGGCTGTACACCCAAGAAGATGGAAACAGTTGGTGATCGTCCAGACGTACTTGGAGATCGATGGAGATGCGGGGTACTAGGTGCCTCCGGTTTCGTTCAGACCCAGAACGGACTTGTAAATGGACTGTGTGTCTGACATTGGATTTTAGTCTGTGTGATTGATTTCTATTAAATATATATCTGTTTGGCGGCGGACAATTTATTCTCTTGCTTAACGCCCTTCTCTGAGACGTACGAGCTCAGGGGTTATATATTGATGGATATCAAATGCATGGAGTGAATTGCCTGTGTGGCATGCCTAAGTGGCAATTGATCGAGGCTTCTGTTGAAAAGCAAAGTCTTGTGGTGATGATCAAAGCACGGCCTTTGTGGCGTAGCTTTGTGTAACGTTTACTTCGCGAGTTTCACACCCGGTATGAACCAAAAACGGGAGACGGACCTCAGGGAGGGCATGCGTTTCCTTCTAGATAAAAAGTGGCGTCAGTGGTTTTACACGCCCTGACGAGTTTGACTTATGTGGTTGTTACTGTTGCGAGGCGCCTCGGATTGATCGGTCGTTCTCGAACCGATGGAGTCATTTAGTTGGCTCATTTACGCCCCAAAGGGCGGGGAAACGTAGTGTTCAGGGTTTAAGTTTAATCTACATCGGTGGACCGGCCCTGTCGCTCCAAGGTCACTCGAGCTCTGACCTGAGACATGGGCTAGATTGTCTCGAATCGGTTGAGGACTATCTTTTGCCTCGGTTCATAGACGGAAATCCAATTTCCAAATACGTGACATTTGCGGTTTTAATTGTAAATCTAGTATGGCGACATGGTATATGGTACCCATGCCGCCTATGATTGATACTTATGATTTGAAGTTGTTTTATACACTATGCACTTATAATAGTATCAAATGATTTGTTTTAAAACGTATCAAGCATTCTTTGGCTGTTATAAGGGAAAACCCTATCCTCGACTGCGTTGCATTGTGTGATGGGACCTGGGTCTTATAACAACTTCATTTTTCTTTATTTAGCATTGCGCTGTTTGTTTTATGCACTGGTATTCTTGGGAGGAAACCCGTTCCGTGTTATACGGCGTGGTCCCTTGATTTACCTAGCTTTAAAAATAAAGATTAACTGTTTTAGTTCTCACACTAGTCACATGACTGACTTGGAGTTTATTGTTTTAACCTAAACTCTGGGTGCCCCTATTTTGACACGGGCAGCTAGTAGTTTTGGTTTTGCAGATTTATATTCACAGGATCCTGGTTTACAGCTGGAATGATATCCGGAAAGCTTTGTATCCGTATATCTCTTCTAGTTGTGTATTGTATTATTTTCCGCTGCTATGTATTTAAATGTAATTTAAATCTCTGATATTTCTGTGTAATATTTATTTGTTCATACTCTGTATATTCTTGTAATCTGATGCATTGTTGTAATATACAATGAAATGTTCTTCTGTATGGGTTCTGTTGTGGCTTGTTCTCGAACTATCCGACGCTTTCCTTTACGGGGAAGTTACGGGTTTTCACAGTTGGTATCAGAGCTTTGGTTTACAAAGCTCAGAGAACAAGGCACATTAGAACCATACGAAAGAATTCATCAGATATTGGATTAGCAATATCCAATGGAATGACTCGTTAGAGATAGGATCAGTAGTATCCTAGAACGAGTGTGAAGAGTATATTTTTAAAATGAAAACAAAATTTGTTTTGAAAATTTAAATCAACTATTCGTATTTGATTATTTATTTTAATGAATTTGGACAATCCAGTATATATAGATTTTGCGTATACGTCTGATCCGCGTGTATTCGAAGTTTTGATATACTGGGTAGATATAGAATCACCTTCTAAGTCGCCCGGAGAGAACTCTGATGATTGATGCATCATCATTAGAATTTATGTTCGAGTGACGAAAGGGAGATTTCTATATACTTCCTACTGACTGGTGTGAGAACCAAAATTAGATAGGGCCTATTGTTGTGATTTGGCATCAAAAATCTGATTTTTGACTATGTATCAAAGTTATCAATTTGAAACTCTAATCCACTAATTGATTGATGTTTGTGTTGTTTGTTTATTTGTTTGATAATTTTGAACCATTATGCCTAATAGCATCAAATATTGAATTATATTGAAAATTGGTCGCATTTGCTTGCATATACTTGTACTTTCATTGAACAGGTCATAGCAAGGAGGCTAGAGCAGAGAATAAAATTTGTTTGCCCGACAAATAGGTACATGTTTACTACATAATTTACTGTTTTGTTTGGGTGATGATGATTTTATGAGCCTATTGGCTAGCCGCTTGGCTTTTTCTTTTTCTTTTTGAGATCTGAAGGACCGGGGAAGCTATTTGAAATTCCCCGATGCTCCCGGTGCAGGGGAGGTTATGGCGAAATTTTTCGAAAATTTAGGGTGTTAGCCAAATTTTTGAAATTTTGAAAATTCTCAGAAACTAAAGAGTTGGAGAATGGAAGCCTGATCGAGCGTAGAGTTGATTAATCAAACCACTTTCGACTTTGTTCCTTTTCGGGGACGAAAAGTTTTAAGTGGGGGAGATTGTAACAACCCGAAAATCTGGGCCAGTTTAAAATTTTTATTTTGGCAATTTTAGTGAATTTTGATATTTAAAATAAATTATTTTAAATAATATCGACGAGAAATTTGTTTTGAATATAATTAGAACGTATATATTATATACGTCATCGTTAGAATATAAAAATTTATTTATATTTATAAAAGGAATTGAAAATGGCGCGGTAGTTCGATAATTCGATTTCAAACTTCAATTGAATGTACCGGGTGCAAAACAATCCGGATTATAGTGAAACCAAAAATCTTAGGATCTATTCGATAATATCTTTCCAACAAATCTGAAAAATCAAGATTTCATAGCGGGAATCAAAAGATATGTCCTGTTGAAAATTCTGAATAGTCGCTATGGAATTCAGGCCCTTAAAAATAGACATTTTGCAAACGACCTCGGATTCCGACGAAACCAGTTTTGTTGGGTCCGAGATGTAAAGTTATTGCTAGATTTCAAATTTCATAATTTTTCGAATCAATATGTGAGCGTGGCAAAGGAAAACGCGTTTGACCAGTTTCAGTTGATTTTAATCGACTGGAAAATGGCCATTTTTCCAACGGTCTCAGAATTCGACGAAACTAGTTTTGTTAGGACCGTATCGTCAATACAAAGCTAGGAAATATTTTTCGAGAATTTTTCTAGTTAGTATGTGACCCCGGTAAATTGAAATGCAAGTTCAAATTCAATATATAGAGTTATATTTTGATTTTGACGGAAACTGATCGAAACGATCGAATCAGCTTACGATACATATCCCATTGTGTTCGGAATGGGGGTAATTAGCTAGAGACGACAGGCGGTGGGCCCCGTTTTGAGGTCGAAAATAAAAGTTGCTTTTTGGAAAAAAAATAAATAAAATAAAAAAAATTTAAATTAACCCTCTCTATACCCTGCCCCCCCCCCCCCCACGTTCTAATTTCATTTTTCAGAAATCAAAAAAAAAAAAAGAGAAATCGCGTGAGCCCAGACCCCGCCGCCTCCCATCGAAGCCGCCACCCACATCGGCCATCGCCTCTCCGTCAACCGCGCCACCTCGCGCCGCCCAGACGCCTCGCCTCCGTCCGATCCTCCTCCTTCCAATCCCCCCCCAGCGAACAACTGCCACGCCCAGCCTCGAAACCCTAAATCGAACACCCACCGCACCCTCCAGTAAACCCCCACGCCACGCCAGAAGGGGCCCACCGCCGAGCTCCACCGACGCCACACCCCCCCGAACCTCCTCCTCCACTGTTCGCACCCGGAAACCCCCTTTCCGCCGATTGAAATGTGAGTTATTATTCCTTTCATCGCGTTACTTATTTCCTTGAGTAAAAACTGATTTTTTATTTGATTTCAAAACTGCTTTTCTTTGATTTAAGGACGGATTTTCTTTGAATAAAAATATGTCAAGCATAATAAAAAGAATTGATTTTATAAACCAAAAAGATTTGATTTTTATTATGGAAGTGAACGAATAAAGGATTTTTATTTAAAGAAAGGTCGGATTTTATTTAAAGTAAAGGAAGGATTTTTATTTAAAGTGAAGGTATGATTTTTATCAATTTGAAGTAGCAATATGAGAAGAACGATTTTTGTATACATGAAGAAGTGATTTTCATACGAATGATATTGATTTAAAAATATAATTTATATGTCATAGAAAGTATAAAAATATAATCTTTTATATCGTAGAAGTATAAAAATATAATCTTTTATATCGTAGAAGTATAAAAATATAATCTTTTATATCGTAGAAGTATAAAAATATAATCTTTTATATTGCAGAAGAATTAAAAATGTGATTTTTATGTAAAGAACTTCGAATTAAAAATGTGATTTTTATGTAAAGAACTTCGAATTAAAAATGTGATTTTTATGTAAAGAACTTCGAATTAAAAATGTGATTTTTATAATGTTAAAATTGAAAAGGCGAAATCTTTATTTTTATAAAGGCGAAATCTTTATTTTTATAAAGGCGGAATCTATCTTCTTGAAATGTGATTTTTTTATATATCGAACAACGAAGTAAAAATATGATTTTTAAATTGAAGGTGAATAAATAAAAATGTGATTTTTATTTTAAAGACATCAAATATAAAAATGTGATTTTTATATATGTAGTGGCTACGGGCAGCGAAGGTGATAAAAAGGCGATAACGATGAAGATTTATATCAAAGATGAGCCAAGATGTTTGGATAGCTATCGGTGAGAACTTCTCACCTTTCAATTTAATTTTTCTAGTTATATATATACTAGGATGCAGACGGTGTTTAGTAGCACCCGACACCCGTCATCCACAGACCATGGATGGCTTGTTTGTTAAATTGTTTGGTTGTGTAGTTGATTAGATGATTTGATTTGAAATTGAATTGTTTGGTGATTTTGATTGATGTGTGAATGGCGTGGGCCTTCACTAGACCGGGGATAAGGCTAGGCCTCGTCCCGTTTCTAGTATCGTGCCGTTATGCCGCCGAAATTTTCTAAAATAAGTTAGAAAAATAAAAATATCATTTTATTTAAAGAATAAACTGAATAGAAATTCATATGTTGGAATAAAATGTTTTGTCGTTAAAAATATAATTTTTAACGTGAATGTGAATAAATAAATATTCATTTACAAACCGGACGGTTTGTTTATGTACACCTATTTGAAGGACATTGATTGGGTCGATAAATTTTACAAATCGCCCAACTGCACAAATAAAATATGCGTGTGATTGTTTGAAACCCCACACGGGTGTTAGGATGAAATTTGAAGTTCACTCATCCTGATTGATTAAATATGTCGATCGATTGATTGACAGGCTGTTATAAGCGTTGAATATCTATATTTGATGCTTATACAGTGTGGTGCACTTTGGTTGATGGTTGATTATTTTTCAATGCTATTATATACATGTGTTGTATGGAAATCCATATAATTAATTTTATATGGTAATTGATTGGGCCTCATTCCAATTTGAAAAATAAAGAATAATATAAAATAAAGGTTCATGTGTTGACAGTACTCATCCATTGAGATTGGTCATGTGTTGAACGAAATATTTTAGTAATAAAATTTACATCTTTATCAATATAAAATAAAGGTTCATGTGTTGACAGTACTCATCCATTGAGATTGGTCATGAGTTGAACGAAATATTTTAGTAATAAAATTTACATCTTTATCAATATAAAATAAAGGTTCATGTGTTGACAGTACTCATCCATTGAGATTGGTCATATGTTGAACAAAATATTTTGATAATAACAACTATTTTTGAAAAAGAAATATTTGAAATAGAATATTTGAAAATAGAAATTTATGAAGCCGTGTTGATTAGATTGACGCCATTTTTGACGTGAACGATAAATATAACGATTTCGAAATGAATTGAATTGAAAACGATTTCGAAATGAATTGAATTGAAAACGATTTCGAAATGAATTGAATTAAAAACGATTTCGAAATGAATTGAATTGAAAGCGAATTGAAATGAATTCAAATTGAATTGAAATTTGAATTGAATAGAAATGAATAGAAATGAATTTTAAAACGAATTTATAAAGAAGAATTCAATTTTGATTTGAATTGAAATGGAAGTTGAAATTACTTTTGAAACGAATTCAAAACTATTTATAAAATTCGTTTTAAATAGAAATCGACGATATATATATTATATATATAATATAATGGCCTGAATAGAACGCGCCGCGCCGCGGCAGTTCGTGAATTTCGACCATTTATTTCAAACGGACATTACGGGAGATCCGACCGTCGGATTCTCCTAAAACCGGAACCGTTGGGTTCGTACCGAAAAGAGCTTTCTAGCGAATGTTAGAAATTTGAAATCTAACGGTTGGATTTGGAATTATGTCCAAATCAAATTCGAAAAAGGTCGCTGTAAGTGCAGTTCGATGGCCATTGATGGAAATCGACTGTACGGGCCTTGATAAAATTATTAAAAATAGTAATAATTTGTGTAAAATCATAAGAAATGATTTAGAAAGAATTGGGATGAAAAACTCCATATTTGAAAAGATAAAAATAGATTTTATCATAATGAACTAGTTTTGAACTAGAATTATAATTCTATTTATTTTTAAATAAATAAATTGAATATGAAAAGGGTTTTAAAAATAACCAGCATTTCCAATGATTGCATTGGAGTGGATTTGAATCGAAATTGTCTTCGGAATATTTCGATGTTGGAATTCGTGATTATACAGATGTTGTTATGGAAATTTGAAAGATATATTTATATCGTTATTTCCAATACGACATTTGTTAATCGTAGAATTTGATATTGAATATAAGCCGATATATTTTCTATTCAGAGCCTTATATTGAATATCAAATGTGATTTGGGTTTGTCGTGAATGGTGTCTTCACTAACACTGTTCTTGAACCCAGTTGAGAAAAGATTAAATCTTTTTATTTAGATTTAATGAAGTGTACCAATTAAATAATATTTAATTGGAATTGAATTGATATTGATTTTTGGGTTTATCGTGAACAGTGTTTTAAATAACACTTGTTCTTTAACCCGATAATTAATGAATGTGATTTTGGGTTTATTGTGAACCGTGTTTAAATGACACTGATTCTTTAACCCAGTTAACGATTAAAACTAAGTGGAGTTTTAATGAATCTTTAATTAGATTGAAATAATCGAGAATGGAGTATCACCAGTTTTGCTCCAGGCGATAGTTAAATCTTTAATTAGATTTGAACGTGAAATGGTAATTGAATTTACCGATAACACCGTGGTGTTAGATATGAAGTATAACCAGTTTTACTTCATGGGATGAATAGGTTGGGATTGGGAAATTAAAACAAATGATTACTTCGGTAAGGTTAGCTAATCGCGACTAGTTTGAATTGATATTCAAAAGTAGATTAAAGCATAAATTCAAGAATTTATCTTTGATAAAAGTTAATGGGAACCTTTCCCTATGAACGTGAAATTTAGAAACTAACTGTCGGTTAGCCAAGCAGAATGGTTTTCTGAATATTGATCTGATGTTGGTTTCGGCCTTCGGGGTTAATATTTGGGGAATTATTCTCTTGATTAATTTACGGTTAGTGACTAATGAATTGGAATGAGGCGTATGTTGTGTTTGTGTAACACTTTTATAAAATATACGCGAGTTATTCGGAAAGGCCGGGTTTATCCCATTCTGAATAACTGATACGACGATAAGTCGAAGATGAAGACGGTGGTCGAAGACCAGAAGTCTTCACGTCGTTTGGGTAATTACTGATGATCTTGATTGGGCTGTACACCCAAGAAGATGGAAACAGTTGGTGATCGTCCAGACGTACTTGGAGATCGATGGAGATGCGGGGTACTAGGTGCCTCCGGTTTCGTTCAGACCCAGAACGGACTTGTAAATGGACTGTGTGTCTGACATTGGATTTTAGTCTGTGTGATTGATTTCTATTAAATATATATCTGTTTGGCGGCGGAGAATTTATTCTCTTGCTTAACGCCCTTCTCTGAGACGTACGAGCTCAGGGGTTATATATTGATGGATATCAAACGCATGGAGTGAATTGCCTGTGTGGCATGCCTAAGTGGCAATTGATCGAGGCTTCTGTTGAAAAGCAAAGTCTTGTGGTGATGATCAAAGCACGGCCTTTGAGGCGTAGCTTTGTGTAACGTTTACTTCGCGAGTTTCACACCCGGTATGAACCAAAAACGGGAGACGGACCTCAGGGAGGGCATGCGTTTCCTTCTAGATAAAAAGTGGCGTCAGTGGTTTTACACGCCCTGACGAGTTTGACTTATGTGGTTGTTGCTGTTGCGAGGCGCCTCGAATTGATCGGTCGTTCTCGAACCGATGGAGTCATTTAGTTGGCTCATTTACGCCCCAAAGGGCGGGGAAACGTAGTGTTCAGGGTTTAAGTTTACTCCACATCGGTGGACCGGCCCTGTCGCTCCAAGGTCACTCGAGCTCTGACCTGAGACATGGGCTAGATTGTCTCGAATCGGTTGAGGACTATCTTTTGCCTCGGTTCATAGACGGAAATCCAATTTCCAAATACGTGACATTTGCGGTTTTAATTGTAAATCTAGTATGGCGACATGGTATATGGTACTCATGCCGCCTATGATTGATACTTATGATTTGAAGTTGTTTTATACACTATGCACTTATAATAGTATCAAATGATTTGTTTTAAAACGTATCAAGCATTCTTTGGCTGTTATAAGGGAAAACCCTATCCTCGACTGCGTTGCATTGTGTGATGGGACCTGGGTCTTATAACAGCTTCATTTTTCTTTATTTAGCATTGCGCTGTTTGTTTTATGCACTGGTATTCTTGGGAGGAAACCCGTTCCGTGTTATACGGCGTGGTCCCTTGATTTACCTAGCTTTAAAAATAAAGATTAACTGTTTTAGTTCTCACACCAGTCACATGACTGACCTGGAGTTTATTGTTTTAACCTAAACTCTGGGTGCCCCTATTTTGACACGGGCAGCTAGTAGTTTTGGTTTTGCAGATTTATATTCACAGGATCCTGGTTTACAACTGGAATGATATCCGGAAAGCTTTGTATCCGTATATCTCTTCTAGTTGTGTATTGTATTATTTTCCGCTGCTATGTATTTAAATGTAATTTAAATCTCTGATATTTCTGTGTAATATTTATTCGTTTATACTCTGTATATTCTTGTAATCTGATGCATTGTTGTAATATACAATGAAATGTTCTTCTGTATGGGTTCTGTTGTGGCTTGTTCTCGAACTATCCGACGCTTTCCTTTACGGGGAAGTTACGGGTTTTCACAACAACCAATCATAAGATGACACAAAAGAACTATCAACCAATGTTGGGAACATTGTTGCAACCACTATAATCGCAACCACTGTGCCGATTTTTTCTCCAGTAATTTGTTATGACCTCATGGAGATCATGAGAAAGCTGAATGAGACCAACAATGCTTTGAATGAGCAAATGCACGATAAAATCACACCAAAATAGGATATGAACATGACGATCATTCAGTGGAATGATTTCAGGAGTCAAAGAGCTCCTACTCAGCCGCGCTACCATCCATAGGAGTCATCGTCATTTGGCAGAAGTGGCGAGGCATTGCAACATCAAACAAGAACTGGAAGGATTCTGTAAGTTGTTTGTCCAATCCGGCACAGCATGAGCTCAGTTCAACATCGTTCGGCATGCCAAACCGAGGCAAATCACACCTGCCGATCTGCTTTGGTTTGATCATGCCGAAGAAAATAATGCCGAACCAGATCTGACTATCTCCCACCCACCTAACGATGCTGCTACATCGTGTGATCTCAATGCTCTATGGACTTTTTGCTCTTCATAACTTCCCCCTTTGCGTTTTTTGAGTGCCCGAAGCAAGAGTGCTCAAGGAAGTGTTGCCTAGACAGCTGCGTAGGAGACGCTATCTATGAGGAGGCATGGACAAGATGTTGACTCAGAGTATGGAACTGTTGTCCAAACTGCAGATCTTACTGTCATTGTCAGGAAGATTATGCATGATAATTGAGGCTTCAATAACGAAGATTGGAGAATTGATCATAGTTATACACCTTTCACTAATGATATTCTAAATGTCATGTTCCTATGTAGGTTCTATTTGCCAAAAATATCGCACTACTCGGGAAAGACTGATCCAAACTAGCATCTGATGTAATATATATGGCATATGGAGTCGGCCGAAGCATTTGACGCCGTGAAGTGCAAGGCTTTCCCAATTTACTCAGATGGTGTAACCCTCATGTGGTTTATGAGACTACAGCCGAGATAGGTACCCTCCTTTGATGATCTCTGCTGAAAGTTCTTGAGTCAGTTCTATCTCTAAGCTATCGGATCAAAACATGTTATGACACTCTCTCGTATGCATCAAGCTCCTCAGGAACCGCTCAAAGATTATTTAGATTGATTCAATATTGTTGTCATCGAAGTTAGTAACTCTAACGATGAAACTATTTTGATTGCATTAATTGAAGACGTGGACTCAACATGGAGTTTGGAAAATGACTTACGCGAAAGCCATCATTTACTTTGGATCATTTCTATGAGAAGGCTTCCCAATTCTTATGCATTGAAGAATCCAATATGACTCGAAAAAGAAGAATTGATGATCCTATGAATAGAAGGATGCAGAGAAATATGGTAGTGAAGCAATCTAGAGACAATTTTGTAGAAGTTTAGGTAAATGTTCAAAACTAGAACAAAAGGAATGGAAATCGGTGAAAAGGCGACAGTGAAGGTGGTTGCGATTAGAAAAGGAATGCTAGGAAGAGACCCAGGTTCCTAACGTGTAACAATTATAACCTGCTGAATGATTCACTAAAGAATCTTTATTTGGACACGTGTTGCAATACCAAGCCTGCACCAAGAGAGTCAATGGAGAAAGAAAATAAGATTGGAAAGTTTTGCTTGTTCCAAAATCATGTTATTGTTATACTTTATTAGAAAAATGCTGATACAATTACTATGAGTGAAGAAGACAAAACACCGGAGGAAACGACTACCTTTGGGGAGTTACCACCGGAACTACCAGACGGTCAACGTCCTCAACCACTGACATGGGATGAAGCAGTTAGGGCTTCAGTGGTTGCTTTCCAATCATACAACACTGATTTGAAATTTTACCCTTCTCTTCCTGTCGTAGAAGCTCCAGCAGTTCTTATTCCTGCTACAATGATGAAGGAGAATGAAGGAAAGTGGAAATATATTATTGCTGCGTATATTTTCGAGAGGTGCCCTATTTTTGAATACTTCAAACATTTCATAGAGAAGGTGATGAAACCCTTTTTAGATCTCGAATTGTTCTACAAGCCAAATGGTTTCATCTTGATACGGTTTTCCTCACGTACTGATATGGATCAAATATGAGAGGAGGGCCTTACACTTGTAATTCTCATATTATTATTCTAAAGCAGCGGTCGACAGATTTGAAATTTACATGAGAATACTTTTCATCCATTCTTATCTGGGCAAGATTAGTATATCTTAGCTTGGCATACTGTGTTAGGTAAACTTTAATTGTGATATTGGGAAATGAAAAAAATAAAAGGATAAGTGTCAGTTCGTAAAATGGTGTGTCTTTATATGTCAAAAGTCATAAATTAGTGTTGTGTCTATTAGTAAATTGGCGTGTCTATTTAATAAGTAATGTTTATTGGTAAAGGGTCATGTCAATTAGTGAAATGGTGTCTATTGAGTTGTAAGGTCATGTAGACCACTATATAAATATGGGTGGTCATTTTGTGTGGTAGTAAGAGAGAAAGTAAGTAAGAGAAAGTGAGAGGGGATAAGTCTGAGGAAAAAAAGAAAGAGTGTTGTAATGAAAGTTGAATTATAAAAGTAAATAAATTTGTTGTGTATCCTCCACCTCATCTAAAAATTTCCTCCTCTTCTTAGTTTTTACAAATTGGTATCAGAGCCAGGTCGAAATCATGGGATTTCTACTGTTTATGCCGTTCGTTCTCACAAATGAAAGTTATGAAAGATGGAGTAGTAGAAAGAAAGAAGAGCTAATCTCCAAAGGGCTATGAGAGATTGTTGAGAGTGGCTATGAATGGCCAAAAGATGTTAAAAACATGACAGAGAAAGAAAAGCATTTACAAGCTTGAGATGGAAAGATCACAAGGCTCGTGTTGTGATGTGTGAGAATGTCGATGGAGTAGCATGTAAATACATTAAAAAAGGGCAAAAGATTCATGGAATTTACTGAAAGAGGTGTATGCAAAGGATTAGAAAGGAGAAGATGAAGAGGAAGTTGATGATGATGATGAAGAAGAGATCGAAAGATTCAAAGAGGAGTTGATGAGAGGGAAAGCTGCTAAAGAAGAACAAGATGAAGTGGAGGTCGAAAAAGCTAAAAAGGAGCTAATGAGAAAGAAAGCTGACAATGAAAAAGAGGACGAGATTGAGGAGGAAAACAGGGGAAGAAAAAATGTTGGAGAAAGAGAGGAAGAAAAATCTGAATATAAGACTGATGATCGTGCAGCATATGCTGATGATATATACAGACAAGATTTTTTAGTACCAACGGGTGGAAATAAGATGGATACAAGAATTTTTGCGATGTTTATGCAAGTTAAATACTTCGCACGTAGTGGGAAGGCTAAATGGACCCATCATGTTGATAAGGATGCAAAATTGATGAAACATTCAAAGAGAAACGTGAAGAGCTAACTGGTGATGTATACAAACCGCCCTGAAAGACTAAAGCATTTAAGTTTACAAGGGAGTTTTGTAAGGTAAACTTTAAATGCGATATTGGGAAATGAAAAAATAAAGGGATAAGTGTCAGTTCGTAAAGTGGTGTGTCTTTATGTATCAAGAGTCATAAATTAAGTGCTGTATCTATTAGTAAATTGATGTGTCTGTTTAATAAGTAATGTTATTGGTAAAGGGTCATGTCAATTAGTGAAATGGTGTCTATTGAGTTGTAAGGTCATGTTGACCACTATATAAATATGGGTGGTCATTTTGTGTGGTAGTAAGAGAGAAAGTGAAAGGGGATAAGTCTAAGAAAAAAAAGAAAGAGTGTTGTAATGAAAGTTGAATTATAAAAGTAAACAAATTTGTTGTGTATCCTGCTCCTCATCTAAAAATTTCCTCCTCTTCTTAGTTTTTACATACCGGAGTATTGAAGGCGTCAACCGTGTTGCAAATGCACTTAGAGTTCCTTTAAAATTTGGTAATACAACCAAGAATGAACTACGTCTAAATTTTGTGCGTGCTCTCATTGAAGTGAATGCAGACTTCAAATATCCCGATGTGATTAAAATAGTTTGAGAAGACAAAATGGTTGATTTTGTATCTGTTCAGAGCATAAACAAAAATATGTGAAGAACGTAGATTGTATGGTCATACTACATAATATTGTTCATCTATAATTGATTTTTTTTGGAAATGGAAAATAGATGACAATAAAAAGGAAGTGTCTGCAGTGCCTACTAGTACAAATTCAAATATACGTTCTCAAGGTCATAAAGATGTACTGAATACGAAAGGAAAACAAAAAATGTGCATAACATCTGAAGTTCCTATTCCCGTTTCTAATTGTTTGGATCACTTGGCAACGAATCCTATCCATGATGATGCACTATCTTCTTCAGCAAATACAATGCAACAACATGATCTGAATCCTATGCTGAAAGTTCCAAAAAGGAATCCACAGCCTATTCCTGCAGTTGTTAATAATATTAGCAAGTTAGATGAAGTTGTTTTGGAAGATTATAATTCAGATGACTCAGACTTTGTAGATGTGTTTGATTATAATAAAGAATTCATTGAACATATAGCCTCCCATGTTCAACAGCAACGCAAAATACAAAGTAAACTAAACGTTTCCCACTATTTATGAGGTAATCCAAACTACGAGGCAAAGCACAAAAAAGGTACCCCAATTAAACCAACTCCACCTAAAAGGAATACACGGATCTCTACTAAAGTTAAATGAATTTAATGTCATGGAATGTTAGGGGATTGAACTCTGATGTTAAACAACGTCATGTGCTCTACTGAGCATGCTACAAATTTCTAGAACACTAAAGAAACTAGTAACTTGCCTTATGTATTAGTATTAAATGTGTTACTTGATGAGTGTAGAATGTACTATCTAGAAGACTCTAATAATAAACAATTGTAATAAGGTGCGTATAAATATGAGAATGGGCACATTGTAATGTTGTAGCAAAACTTTAAAGTAACAAAGTTCTTGCATTACAAAAACCTTTGAAGCCATTTCTCCATTAAACTTACTTCCACTATTTCAAATATTTCAACTATTCAACTATTTTTCCACTACAATAACTACTAACAGTGGTATTGGAGCTTCGTTCGTTCGCATATTGGACGGAAAAAATTCCAACCATTATAAGCTATGGCATTTCTATTTCTTTCATCGTTTGTTCTCACAAAAGAAAATTATGAAAAATGGAGTAATAAAAAGAAAGAAGAGCTTATTTCCAAAGGGTTATGGAAGATCATCGAAAATGGCTACGAATGGCCAAAAGATATTAAAAATTGACGGAGGAGGAAGAAAAATCGTTTACAAGTTTGAGATGGAAAGATCATCAAGCTCGTATTGTGAACGTCGATGAAGTAGCACAAAATCATATTACTAAAGAAAGTTCCGCGAAAGATTCATGGAACTTATTGAAGGAGGTTTATGGTAATATTGTGACGGAGAGCATAGAAGAAGAAGCTGGATTTGATTTTAAAGAACTAAAAGCAACAACTCAATTTGACTTGTCAATACGAGATTCTAGTGATAAGCTTAAAACAAAAAAGAAGGTGGTTTTATCAAGTAGCAATGAACTTCCAGAGAATAATCCAGTTGATGAATCACTGCCCAAGGTTGACGATGCTCCAAAAGAAAATCAAACTATAGAAAATTATGTCAAAGACACGATCAACAACATTGAGGATATTTTTTTTGAAGTAGACGGTTGTGTAGAGCGGTTCTACACACCCGATTAATTAACTTAAAATAAAGATAGTTATAAGCGATCAACAGGCCTGATCGCTGGCCATAAACAACAAAATGTGCATGCAAACTGCATGCAGGATTCACGTATTGCGCCCAGCGCAAGCACAACTACAAGTTCACCAAAATAAACCTACAAACACCACCAACTTCCAACAAACCAAAAACAACAAGAACTGTTTATCAAGACAAACCACCAAAAGACTGTAACGTGTAGATGGCTTACAATGCGACTGGAGGTTGGAGCGGTTACCAAGGTCTTGGGTACCGGGGCTGCTGCTGATCGCCATGGAGCTGAACGCTACCCACCGATTCCTCCCAAAGCTGCATGACATCCAGAATCATAGGCGTGAAGGGATGAGCTTGGGTACCAGAGTTGGAAGCATGGAGTCTGGCGCTGCACCTAACAACGGACGAGGAAAGAGCTGGAGCAATGATGGGTGAGACACCTGCGTTAAACTGAGGAGGTGGAGGTGGGGGTGTAACTGCTTGAGGGACTATCTGCATGTCGGAATTTGCGGAAGCAGCCGGCAAAGGTAATGGCTTGGAGAGGTGAAGGTCATGAAATGGGTCCCACTTGGGTTCTTCAGCAGGCCAGGGGACCCACCCCCCGGGACCGCCGACTTCCATTGAACTGTCATGCGTGGCTGGAGGGTCCGGGTTTGCCTAGGGACGGGGGGCTCAGGAATCGAGGATTCGACAATCATCGCATCGAAACGGTCATCTAACTCATTTGAGTTAGCAGTCAAAGGGAAGGGAAGCTAAAAAGGTTCCATCATGAATTCAGTGGAGTTCTCCCATCGATTGCTAAGGAGCATGTCGTAGGGGTTCAAAGTAGGGTGGAAATGTTCCCAATGCTCCACAGAGATGATGAAGTGGTTGCCACTGAGGTAGACAGAGTAAGTACAAGGTAAAGACACCACCTTTAGAAGCCGAACCCTAGCAAAAACGAACCTGAAGTCCACCTGGGCCCAGTTACAATCATCAGCACAGAGGAAGAGGCCAACTGGGTAGATAGCGGCGGTGAAACAATCGTGGAAGTGGCGAAGGTGAACGGGGAAACCTATAATCCTGATCCAGGTGGTTGGCCAGAAGTCTCTGTCCATAATTTCCGACATGGGGTTCCAGGCTTCCAAGGAAAGCATAGAACCAGGCTTCTTAAGAGTTCG
Source organism: Allium sativum (assembly GCA_030737875.1). Lineage (NCBI taxonomy): Eukaryota > Viridiplantae > Streptophyta > Magnoliopsida > Asparagales > Amaryllidaceae > Allium > Allium sativum. The sequence goes on from CM060924.1 coordinate 285,487,430, forward strand.
CCTCCCAAGAGCATCGTGGTAAAGATCCGCTGAAGGAAATTGAATTAGGAACTCCTGGTCTCCTATGATGTAGATATTCCAGTCGAAATGGCGATAGAAGTCAGAGAGGGTGGCTCTAATGGAGTTGATGGTCCAATAGTCGACGAGGATGGATGCTTTCACCATGTGAACGGCGTCGTCAGGGAGAGCCATAGAAGGAAGAGGTTCTTTATGATTTTCTAGAGATGAATGGTCAAGTGGGGAAGGAGCTAGGGTTTTAAATCGAGAACTCGATTTGACAGAGAGAGGTTGCTGGGCTTCGATTGCTGGCACGTGTGGAGAGAGAGGTTGAGACGTGACTGTTGCAAGATTTCCTGAAGAAGAATTTGCAGAGATTTTCGCAGAACCCAAAGTAGCAATTGTTTGTTTATTTTTAACCGTTCTTGAACAGCTTTTGTTGTCGTGCCCAAAAATACACATCTATGTCATATCCTCGCATTCCTACAGTTGGAGGCCACGTGTCCCTTAGAGGCACAGTGGAAACATTGGCGGTTTAATTTCAAAAGTTGATCAGTTTTAGCGAAGGAGCTGATGGGAGGTAACAGTCCACTTCTGAAAGCCGATTCCAGCTTCGGCGCGTGAGGGGTCATGGTTGGTTTTCTGACGCGACGCGATAGCACCACCGCGAAGGATAAGCGCTGGGAGGCGGGAGGCATTGGTAAGAGTGGCGGGAGCTTAACTGGAATGATTGGAAGTGGTGAAGCAGGAGCAGTAACTAGAGGAGGTTCAAGGGAAGCTGTTGGGCCGGGGGTTGGTAAGGATGGAGCAAAACATGGCGGTGGTGGCGGAGGGACAGGAGGCTTGCAGATGATGAGGGATTCAGCTACCATAGGATAAGGCGGAGGTTCAGCATTAAAAGAAGAGGCATTGGCGGAAACGGAAGGGAACGAAGAAGAAGGAGGAGGCGGATGGATAGAAGGCAAAATGGGTGGCACAGACGGTGGAGCAGCGGTATGGTGGAAGCCATTTTTGAGAATATTAGTGGAAGCCATTTTTGAGTGAAATAGTTGTTCCAAAAGAGGCAAGCTCTCTTCACAACAATACACCCACAGTTGAGCATAACAAGAACGAAAGGATGGAGTTAAAGCACAAAAATGATGCAGCTAAACTTAAAAGGGACGCTTCTTTAGTTTCCGATAAGAATGAAAAGTACCAGAATCCTAATATTTTTTTCCTTAATGATGATATGTTGTCAGTAAAATATCATATGACAAAGAGAGGACACACAAAAGGCAAGGATGTAAACTATGATAATTTACAGGAAGCAAAAATTCAGTTTGATTCTTCTGCACAAGCTTCTAGTAATGTTAGACTTAAAAGAAAAAAGACGAAGGTTGTATCAATTAATGATGAGTTTCCATAGAAGATGAAGACAATAAAGAAAGCCCGAATAATATCTCTATTTTTACCAAAACATGTAAAATAAAGGAATGGATAACAAATCAGCAATAGCAATGACAAATAATCTGGTTCATCATTGTCGAACTAAACATATAGCTATCAAGTATCACTTCATCAGAGATGTAGAAGCGACAAAAGAAATTCAGCTCAAGTACTGTAGGACAGGAGAGCAAGTTGCAAACATTTTCACAAAGGTATTGTCAAGAGCAAGATTTGAGCAATTTCACACAATGCTTGGAGTATCTGAAATTTGCATCAAGGAGGAGTATTGAGCATGCTACAAATTTCTGTAACACTAAAGAAACTAGTAACATGCCTTATGTATTATTATTAAATGTGTTACTTGATGAGTGTAAAATGTACTATCTAGAAGACTCTAATAATAGACAATTGCAATAAGGTGCTTATAAATATGAGAACGGGCACATTGTAATGTTGTAGCAAAACTTCAAAGTAATAAAGTTCTTGCATTACAAAAACCTTTGAAGCCATTTCTCCATTAAATTTACCTATTTCAACTATTCAACTATTTTTCCACTACTACAACTACTAACATGCCCAGCCTTTTACGCCTCCACAGACTCACCATCATGAGTTTGGTGGAAAATAAAATGGACACTGGCACTATTTAACGATTATGATCATTACTGCCAAACCAGTGACATTGCACTCATAATAATGATGCCGAGGGTAAGGGTCATATTTTGGTGATTGTTGATTCTTCCGTATGGACATATGATATACCTCACAAAAGTAGTCAGCATACGACTGTTGTGATGACTAATTGTGGTGGGTTACATTGTGTTACAACATTTGCATATGCAATTAACTATTATAAAGACGGAGAAGATATGAGAGCACCTATGTATGAATGCATTGACTACGAAATTGTCGTGGTTGGTGGTAGGAAATTTTAATAACACTTTGTGACAGCCCGCCCCGGACCAGCCGACATTTCCCCGAAATGCGCTGTGCCAATGCCCGACTAGCACGGGACGGTCGCCAAAAGAAAAGGGTTTGAAACTATGAATCACCAAAGAATATGTAGTATATCTCACAGCGCATGGAATAAAATATAATAATAACATAACCTGACATAAAACAGGCGAGACAGTGCATAAGCTGAAAACTAAACCATCATAGCAGCGGAATCCAAAATACAGCTTATGATCCAAACCATTATTACAACTTCAAAATACTGTCTCTAAAGCAAAATAGGAAAGGTACACTACTAATGCCCAAAATAGTGACTGCCAACAACACAGGGAGAATATATGTAAATAGTACGTAGAAGCCTCCTGCTCGTCTCCGGAAAGCTACTCGTGCATAAGCACTTAACCTATCTCTAGTCTGCTCGTTTAGGAGCAACCAGAGTAATAAGAAGAGACATAAAACTCTGGGTTAGACAAAAGTCTGATATGAGCGATAGCAGCAAAACAAAACAATAACAGGTATAAATAATCATACCTGAACCTGCAACCAATGAGTTAGCACAACTAGATGTACAACACTCTAAGGTAACACTAACATAAAGTGTAAAGTAGAAGTGCACATGTTATGGTGATAACAAACATCAAACATAGTAATCATCATCACATCTCTCACTCAGTGCGTAAAGAATACGTGTAATAACCCGGAAAATCTGAGCCAATTTAAAATTTTTATTTTGGCAATTTTAGCGAATTTTGAATATTTAAAATGAATTATTTTAAATAATATCGACGAGAAATTTATTTTGAATAGAATTCAAACGTATATATTTATATAGATCGCCGTTAGAATATAAATATTTATTTTAAATTATAAAAGGAATTGAAAATGGCGCGGTAGTTCGATAATTCAATTTCAAACTTCAAATGAATGTACTGAGTGCAAAATAAACCAGATTTTAGTGAAACCAAAAATATTAGAATCTATTTGTGAATATCTTTCCAACGAATCCGAAGAATCGAAATTTTATAGCGGGAATCAAAAGATATGTCCAGTTGAAATTTCAAAATAGTCGCTATGGAATTTCGGCCCTTGAAAATAGCCATTTTGCAAACGACCTCAGTTTTCGATGAAACCACTTTTGTTGGATCCGCGATGTCAAATTATTGCTAGGTTTCAAGTTTCATAATTTTTCGAATCAATATGTGAGCGTGGCAAAGGAAAATGCGTTCGACCAATTTTAGTTGATTTTAATCGACTGGAAAAAGGCCATATTTCCAACGGTCTCGGAATTTGACGAAACTAGTTTTGTTAGGACCGTATCATCAATACGAAGCTAGAAAATATTTTTCGGGAATTTATAGAGTTAGTATGTGGCCCCGGTAAATTTAAATGCGCGTTCAAATTCGATATATAGAGTTATATTTTGATTTTGACGAAAACTGATCGAAACAGTCGAATCAGCCTGCGACACATATCCCATTGTGTTCGGAACGGGGGTAATTAGCTATGGATGACAGTCGATGAGTTTAATTTCGAAGTTGAAATAAAAAGTTACTTTTTGAAAATTAAAATAATAAATAATAAAAAAAAGCCAACACCATTCTCCTTTACCCCCTTTTTATTCTGTTAGACCCAAAAGTGGTTCTAACACCCAAATTGATTGAAAGCAAAATGAAATGAGATAAAAATAAAAATGAACACACAGGATTTATAGTGGTTCGGCGAAGAAATGCCTACGTCCACTTATCTTTTACTATATTCAATGATTCAGTTGCAAATACAATGTAAGCTTCACTCAATTCCACTCACAACTCACTTATATTCACTCAATAGACTAAAACAAGTAATGAAAGAAGATTTGGATTCTCCGGGAGTAATGGAGTTCGGATTACGGGGGTGGTTGAATTCTCAAAATGCCTAAAAAAAGATCCTTTTCTTTGTCTCCAGACGGGGTATTTATAGGTGTGAATTTGCTCAAAACCCGATCCGGATCGGAGCCACGTGTCGTCCATCCCATTAGCCTCGGGTTCGGATGGATTACTGTGCTGACAACGCATCAAAATAGTGAACGTTATGGGTAGGAACTGGTCACAGCCGTTCCGGATATCCAGGCGCTTTTGCAGGAGAATAATATGGAACATGGGCTCGGGTCGGAGACACACATATAAGGAGTTCGGATCGGGATACCCGATCCGACCCGGAATAGCTTGGATGCAACACTCTCTTCTTCTTTAATCTGCTCCGCTCCGATCTATTTCCATGGCAAACAGGTGGCTTTCCGATCCAATTGAGATTATGTCGCCCTCCGATCCGAATAGATATGCCTTACCAATTTCCTCAGCAGTAGTTCACCGATCCGAATAGAATATTCTATCCGAACCGAACCCATATGTTGCTCTGACCCGACCCGAACAATCGCTGCTGTCCAATCTAGATTGTAGTGTCTTCTCCAATCCGAACCGAAGCCTTCTAATTAAAAATGCTCTTCCATGTCTGATTTCTTGACTTTGTGTTGCCTAGTTCACAAAGTAGGCTAACACTTTGCCCCCTCAAAGGATGCTTCTGTTGGAAACGGAGCATGCTTTGACCGCCATAGCACAAAAGCTTCATCCTTCCTTTTGAATTCACATGCCAAGTTGTCGTACTTCATCCTGTTCGGTTCGGATTCCGACCCGAACGGATTTCTGCTTTGGGCTCCGACCCGAACTGATCTCCCTCTTTTCTGTAATGTATTAGTGGACCAAGCTGCGTCATTGGGCTTTTCGAACCGGTCCGATCGGGAATACGAATAGTCAGCTTGTTTTTTATATAAATTCACTTCTCTTTCCTTCCTTCCCCTCATTCATCGTTTCTGCTCATCCGAACCGATTCCACATCGAAACCTCAGTCTTTCCCAGAAACTCCAAAATTCTCGCTTCAATCTTTGAATCAAATACATAAGTAGCCTTGTAATCTTGAATCTCATTGCTATAACTATTTTTAATTTACATCCGTAGCTAAGTTGAACGATTCGAGCAAAGTAATTGGCTAATTCCACCGCCACGACTTCCTTCATCCTCCGCCTTCGTCGTTAATGGCATCAGCATCATTTCGAGGCGTTGGAGGAGAGTATTAAGACTCGCAGTTGAATACTTGAGTGCTTACCCATTTGATTTTAATTAAAGCCTGGGACATCGGATTGGGTTCACTACTCAAGAGGAGGAAGAGGAAAGAAATTGAAGAAGATCGGTTCGGGTAGGGGAACAGTAGGAGAAAAAAGGGAAAGAGAGAGATTCATAAATCCGGATCGGGTCGGAGCAATAGGGCCAAGAAGGTCAAGATTTATCCACTCAGATCGGACCCGGTTGAAAAACAAAAAAAAGAATAGGGGTCTGGTTATCCAGGTTAATCCGATCCGCTCCGGGTGTCAATCTCCGAACCGATCCGGATATATCTCTCTGAGCGTGGGCCTTTGCTTATCCGATCCGAATCTGGTGTCTGCATCCGAACCGAACACTACCCAATCTAAAACACAAACTTTCGTCCAACTATTTAAAAGATATTACTTCCAACTTCATGAACAGTTAGGATAGTGCCTTGCGGACATAAATGAACATTAAGAACAACTCTGAATATCACTTTCTCTTCAAAGCTTCGTCTTACATTGTTGCACTTTTACTTTGCATTTCTCACATTTGCCGCACACATTTTAGTTCACGCACATACACAGGGGGGTACGGGCTAATTTACTCTAATCCGTGCTATTGCTTCTTCAATAGTTCCATGACAATGAGGCCCAGACGTTCTTCCAGACTAGCTGAGAGGAAAGAAGCCCCGGGAACTTCTAACAAAATCACTCTTGAGGATATATCTTCTTCTTCGGATCCAGAATGGGACAGCGAGGGTCCAGATTACGGGGTTGGACATCGGGAAAGCGATGAGGTGTCTTCAGAGAATGAAGTTTCTCTGGGTTTTGAGGAGGAAGGAGGGATTGGTGACAATCAAGCACCCGATGAATTTGAATCAGCCATTATATTGGAATCACCTTCGGACTCCGTTGAATCAACTATTGACAACGATCGACTTGTCCGAATTTGCCTAAAATACGGGATAATGAAAAGGGACACTCTAGTGCCTTCACGCTCTGACCGTCCCCACAACCCTCCAGAAGGATATATGGCGGTTACTCGATTAATGTGCATGGTCGGCGCCATTCCTCCATTCTCTCCTTTCATCGTTGATTTCTTAAGACAAATGCGGATTGCCCCCATGCAGTTGCATCCCAATTCATATGCCTATTTGCACACCTTGTACATAGCATATCGTGAAATCCTAGGCATAGAGCTCACGTTCGATGACGTTCACTTCTTCTATAATTTCAAGCATCGGACTCGAGAGACTCCATCCTTCTGCTAATTTGAATCAGTTCCAAAAAGGAAGATAATCTCTGCACCATTTAGCAGTAAAGCTGGAGATTCCAGACTAGAATGGTTCTACGTGAAGCAACATCCTGGATGCGCCAGGAGATGGACAAAATCAAGTAAAGCACTGATTTTCTAAATCAGGACTCTATACACTTGAATCATCACCTTGACCTGTTTTCCTTTTTGTTTGCAGTGACAACCCCAAACAGATATCAGATCAGGTGTTCTTTGATCGGATGCATCGACTTCTTAATGGCGATCAGAAATTCTTGACTATCGACGAAGTCCTTAAAGACGAATACCTTCACTTTCATGGGCTGTTATCTGTTTTTCGTAGCATCGGTCATGGGACGATCCCTTACGCATACATTCCTCCAGTGGAGGTGGTTCCAGAGACAGGAGAAGGCTCGGGAATTCCTACAGTGCCTCTTCAAGCTTCACCTTCTCCATCTTCTACACAAGATGACGAATTGGCTAACCTGGCCAAAAAGCATCGACAAGGATATGCTGCCCCCGAGGAGGCTACTTCTCTGGAAAAGTCAACATCCCCAGCAGAGTCGCCACTTAATGCTTCCGAAGGGAATATTCCTAGTACTGATGAGCACATATTTCAGGGTTTGGGGGATCTCCCCTTACCTGAGACTATATACACTTCAGAGGATTTCAGGAAGGATCCTTTAGTCTTCACCTCTTCTGAAGAAACCACTCCCGCTAAGGCCAAAGAGCCTGCCCGTACTAGTCTAGCTTCAGACTCGGGTTGGTTGGGGGGGGAAACACACCACTTAGGATACACTTTACACAACAGCATTAGCATTCATTGCACTTCTTTCTCCGTGAATCCATTAATTCTAAACTTCGTTTATTTTATCGTGCAGGTACAATGTCTCGATCCTACTACGATATAGGAAAGCTTCGTCGCAGCATGTCCAATCCTCCTCAGGATGTCGAGTATGATCGCCGGGATGATCGTGGTAGGGAGGAGAGAAGACCTTATGATCCCTATCGTTCTCGACCCTCACGTTCCCGCTCACCAGTTCGACCGGAACAAGAGAAATATAAGAGCTACCAAAGCCGCAGGGAGGAGGACAGACCACCATCTAAAGACTCCACTTCCTCCCATGAAAAGCGGAGTAGAGAGAGAACTCCTCCAAAAGAAACTGGGTCTCGAAGTAAGCACAAGGTCCCTGCCACTAAACGACCTAGAACGGACAAAGAGACTACTGAATTCTCTTCACATAGGGACACCGAATTATCAATTCCCGCTCCTCCCCCGCTAGATGCGGGAACTGCAGTAAAGCTGGCATATTTAGAGGAGCAATTTCCCGAGCACTACTTCGAGACTTTGACCTTTCTACCTACCCTTGAACCTATTTCTTCTTATTGGGCAGATGAGGCCAAAGCAAAGATTGATTTGGTGCAAAAACAATATACCGAGATGTTCAAGTATTCACGCAATCTTTCTAGAATCATCCGCACTCTAATCACAAATACCAATTCAATGCAAAAGACCGCAGAGGAGGACGCTAAGGCCTTAAAAGCTCTAGGAAAAGATTTAGAAGACACTCAAGCTCAGTTAGCTGTCGCTCAAAGGGACGCTTCTAACTTCAAACAACAATTCGAGGACATGCAAAAGCGTAATCATGTCTTGCTTGAGTTTCACACTCAGGAGCGCTCTGAACTAAAAAAGCAAGCTGACGAGGCCAAGTCAGAAGCTGCTAAGACACGCCTTGCTTATGCTGAGCTTGAACGGAAAAACGCCGAGTTAGCAACGAAGAATGCTGAACTAGAAAAGAAGAATGCTGACTTGGCTTTAAAGCTGTTGGAGGCAGAAAACAGAGCTGCCCTGGCCGAGGGCAATGTGGAGTGTGCTATCAAATCTGCGGAGGAAGCCCGCAAGCAATTATCTGAGGCGGAGGTTGAGATTCAAAGTTTCGGCGAACTAATGATTGAATTCTTCGCACATATTATTCGTCGCCGAAACATTTCTTGGATCGAAGATTATCCATCCACTCTGGTTCAAGTATGGAATCAGATCATCGAGTGGGGAAAAGAGGAACTTAAGATCGATTCCGTCGATGAAGATAAACTGATGTAGAAATACTTGAGAGATGATGAACCGAAGCGCCTAGCTGAAGGGCGTCGCCTTATTGCTGAGGCCATGGAAGAAGAGAGACGGAAGTCTAAACAAAAAACCATTCTCGAAGCTGGTTCCTCTTCTTTTGCCCCTGCAACCTCCGAAGTAGAAGGGTATGATCCCGAAAATCCGGGAATTCCTCGAACAACTCTGCTATCCCCTATTCCTGAACTAGCCCCAGAGGTAGTGGTCACCCCCGCGGAGAAGTCTTCGGAAGGTATCCCTATCTTTTCTCCTCAATTTGCCAAAGCTATTTCTACCTTTCGCCACGTGATTGAACAATCGATGAGAGACCCTTTGTTTTCGCCTGAGTTGATAACTGTTGCTTCTCATTCTGTAGGTGTTGAATCATCCGAAAAGACAGATGTAGCTCAAGGAGCTGCCGCTGGGACAAAGCCCGCTGATAGGGCCAAAAATGGGGAAGACAAGGCTGCTTCTATAGACTTGGGAGAAGGAAGTGAGCCAACTAAGGTCACCACTCCCCATGATGAAGAAATGATAGCAGCTTTAAAGGACGACGGCGGAGACGGGGGGCATGAAGAGGAACCAGAAGTTGCAATAACCGGGGAGTCAAAAAGTGCTGATGACGTTACCTTGGCTGCAATGAAGGCTGATCAAGACAAGCGCTTGCAATTAAAGGCCAAAGAACTAGACCCTGAGGTCCTCAAGCCCCTCGCAGTTGTGGATGCGGGATCAAGGTTAGTTGTTAAGCTCTCAACTAGATCTATTACAGAAGAACTTGCTAAAAAATCTTCTCTTGGTTCCAGTGCCCCGCCCTCCGGGAAGAAGTCTACTGGCTCCAGCACCGCATCTTCAGGAAAAAAGAAGTCCAAACGAATCTTGACCGAAGCTGAGAAAGAAGCAAAGGATGCGGAGAAAGCCGCCAAGAAATCCAAGGCTCATTCCAAATCTAAATAGTGGATTGTCCTGTATCTTTTTAGCATTTTTGTGAACCAATAATTGCTGCTACAAAAGTAGCTCCTACATTTTCTTTTTTAGCTATTTCCCTGTACAAATTCATTCATTTGTAAATAAAAATAATTCACTTTTTGCAATGTTTGTTTGTTAGTAGTTCTGCACTTATGTAAAAATGCATGTTTATAGTTATGAAACGAAGTTGTGGAGGGGGGAAATATGCGTATGCATACGTGTCCCCGGTCAATTCCCACAAATTATTTAATGCTTAATCAAGCAATCTGAATGCTCCCAATTCTCTGACGGGATAGCACTTCCTGTGTCGTCAGTACCTGTCATTTTTTCTGGCATTTCTTTTATACTCTCTCTCTTTCTCTTGAGAGTTAGAGTTCGAGCTTAATCATCTATTCATTCCCCGGTCTCTCAACGGGGAAAGATTTCTTTCTCAGCGCTCAGTCGGAGACGCCTTTATACTCTCTTTCTCTCTGGAAAGTTAGAGTTACGAGAAGAATTCCTTTTTCAGCGCTCAGTCGGAGACGCCTTTATACTCTCTTTCTCTCTGGAAAGTTAGAGTTACGAGAAGAATTTCTTTTTCAGCGCTCAGTCGGAGACGCTTTTATACTCTCTCTCTCTCTGGAGAGTTAGAGTTAAGAATGTCGTTTTCTCATTCTTTTATGTCTTATCGCACAAACAGTCGTTGTGCTTCTTTTTATGTCTAAACTGTCTTCAACCTTTTTAAGTTGTGAGTTATCCTGTATCTTGTAATCACAACAGAATAACTGATAAATGTATATACGTAATGCATAAAAGTAAATAACACACAGTATTTTTATAGTGGTTCAGCTAAGTCGTAGCCTACATCCACTTTATAGTCTTTTATTCATATCGTCAGATTTTCCCAAGGCAAGTCATGCCTTATTACAAGGTTCACAGGAAAAATAACAAAAAGTACAGCATTTCTAATCCAAATATCGCATTAAGTGTTGGGCATTCCATGCTCGAGGGACTTCTTCACCATCTACGGTCGTTAACTTGAAGGTTCCTTTTTCAAGTTTCCGTTGGATGACAAAGGGTCCTTCCCATTTTGGGCCGAGGTGAGGAAGGGATGGAAAAACTCTCTTTAACACCAAATCTCCTGGTTCAAAAGTCCTGAGGCGAACTTTTTTGTCATAATAGCGTGCCATCTGACGTCGATGTCTTGCCGCACGCAAATCCGCTTCATCCCTTTTTTCTTCGACTTCATCAAGAGACTCAAGTAAGAGCGCCCGATTCGTCATCGGGTCATAATATGTCACCCTGTGGGAAGGAACTTCCAGTTCAACTGGAATTACTGCTTCTGAGCCAAAGGAGAGAGAGAAAGGGGTATGACCGGTGGCTGTCTTAAATGTTGTTCGATATGCCCACAAAGCTAGGGGCAATTCGTCAACCCATCTTGCCTTTGCACGCTCTAACCGTTTCTTGAGGATGGATTTTATAACTTTGTTTATTGCCTCTACTTGCCCATTCGATTGCGGATAGGCAACTGCAGTATATCGCTTGTCTATCTTATACTTCTGACAGAAATTTCTGAATTCAGTACTATCAAACTGGGTTCCGTTGTCAGTTATAATCGTCCTTGGAATCCCGAACCGGCATATAATATTTCTGACCACAAAACTTATCACCTTTCTTGCTGTGATCTTGGTCAAGGGCTCAGCTTCTACCCACTTCGTAAAATAGTCCACGGCCACTTTTGCATACTTAGCTCCTCCTTTAGAAATTGGTAAAACTCCAATGATATCAATTCCCCACGTGGCAAATGGCCAAGGACTCACCATTGATTTAAGTTGGGTCGACGGTGCCCTGGGGATTTTGGCGAATCTCTGGCACTTATCGCAGCGTCGTGAATAATCAGCTGCATCTTTATTGATCGTAGGCCAGAAGTATCCGTACCGCAATATCTTCTTTGCTAAAGTTTGACCTCCTGTATGATCTCCACACTCACCTTCGTGTACCTCTCTTAGTACACGCTTGATGTCGTCGTGTGCTATACATCGCAACAGGGGCATAGAAAATCCTTGCCTATAAAGAGTATCATTTTGTATGACATATCTGGTAGCTTTGCGAACTATAGCTCTTTTCTCACTCTTCTTTGATGGGAGTGTCCCATTCTTAAGGAAATTCTTAATTGGAGTCATCCACGACTCCTTCTCTGGTTCCGCTTCAAAGGCGAATTCAATTTCCATTGACTCAAAACTTGGTGATTCCAACGTTTCAATTGGAATTATTTCAGTCTCTTCTGGATTGTCGGAACTAGCCAGCTTTGCCAGCCAATCCGCTTTCTGGTTTTCAACTCTGGGAATGTGCGTTATGTTGTGCCGCTCTAAGCTATTCAATAACTCTCTCACTTTCCCGAGGTAGGCGATAAGTCGAGGTCCCCGAGCCACAAATTCCTCTCGCACTTGGCAGACAACAATTTTAGAGTCACAAAATATGTCTAACATTTTTATTCCGAGGTCTTTAGCAAGCTTCAGCCCGGCAATCAGGGCTTCATATTCAGAGTCATTGTTAGTCGCCGAAAATTCTAATCGCAGGGCGTAATATAACGACCGTCCTTCGGGAGTGACTAAGACGATTCCAGCTCCGGACCTTCGGTCGTTCTTGGCTCCATCTGTATATAGTTTCCACGGATTTATCTTTAGCTCATCCCCGGACTTAACCACTCTGTCATTGACTACTTCCTCCTCTGGAATGGTGAACTCCGCAATAAAGTCTGCTAGAGCTTGCCCCCTGATTGACTTTCGTGGTTGAAAATTCAAATCAAACTGACTTAGTTCTATGTTCCATTTGATCAACCTTCCCGATGCTTCGGGTCTCTGCAACACCTGCCTTAAGGGCTGGTCGGTGTATATGGTTATGGGATGGGCTTGGAAATAGTGACGAAGTTTTCGGGATGCAATCAGGAGGCTGTAAGCGAGCTTCTCAATTTTTGGGTAGTTGCGTTCTGCCGTCACTAATTTCTTGCTTACATAATACACTGGCCTTTGTACTTTATCTTCTTCTCGAACAAGGGCTGTACTGACGGCGTGAGCCGAGACTGCCAAGTAAACAAACAATTCTTCGTGATCTACGGGCTTTGATAAAATCGGCGGTTTCTCTAGCAGTTCCAATAAATTTCGAAAGGCCTCAACACAGTCCGGAGTCCACTCAAAGTTCTTCTTTCCTCTTTTAATTAAATCAAAAAACGGAACACATTTGTCTGTGGCTTTGGAGATGAATCTACTCAGTGCCGCTACTTTCCCTGCAAGACTTTGGACGTCTTTAATTCTCCTCGGCTCTTCGATATTTCTAATCGCTGCTATCTGGCTAGGGTTGATTTCAATTCCTCGGGAACTCACAATGAAGCCAAGGAACTTTCCCGATGCCACTCCAAATGAGCATTTCAGAGGATTCAATTTCATCCAGTACTTTCGCAGGATACCAAACATTTCCGCCAAGTCTTGCGTATGGCTGGAGGACTGTTTCGATTTGACAAGCATGTCATCCACATAAACTTCCATAGTTTTTCCTATTTGATTATAAAACATTCTGTTCACCAAGCGCTGATAAGTAGCTCCAGCGTTTTTCAATCCGAATGGCATTACAACATAACAATATAATCCCAAATTCGTAATGAAGCTCGTATGTTCTTGGTCTGGTACGTGCATAGGAATTTGATTGTACCCAGAATATGTGTCCATGAAAGAGAGAAGTTCATGACCTGCTGTCGAGTCTACAAGCTGGTCAATCCTGGGAAGTGGGAAACTATCTTTTGGGCAAGCCTTGTTTAAATCTGAAAAGTCAATGCAAGTCCGCCACTTTCCATTTGGCTTCTTTACCAAGACGGGATTCGATATCCAGTCGGGATAGGTCGAATCTCGAATAAATCCATTCTGCTTCAACTTCTCTACTTCTTCTTTGAGAGCAGCCGACCTCTCTGGGCCCAGCATGCGTCTCTTTTACTTTACAGGCGGATGCTTCAGATTTACTTTCAATTTGTGACTTAAAATGGATGGCGATATCCTACACATGTCAGCATGGGTCCAGGCAAACACATCTAAGTTTGCCTTCAAAAAGTCCGTTAGCTCTTTAGCTCGACGTGGATCCAATTGAGAACCAATTTTCAAAACTTTTGTCGGATCAGCTTCATCAATGGGAATTTCCACTGTCGCTTCATTAGGAGTTGCATTCCTAGCCTCTGGTTCCTCGTCTTTTCTGGGATCCAGGTCTTCAGGTGTTCCTTTGGGCAACTCCTTTGGGGTCAATCTCTCTAATTGCTATGCCGAGCCCCCCTTTGAGGGAGACGAGGCGTCTTTACTTTCAACGTTAAGTCCTTTCATCAACATCTTTAACTTGGCCACATAGCAGGCCCGTCCAGAAACTTGATCCCCTCTCATTACTCCAGTTCCGGCTTCGGTTGGGAACTTAAGTAACAAACACCAAGGGGCGATACAAACTCTGAATTCAGCAAGGGCAGGCCTCCCCAAAAATGCATTATAAGGCGAATCTACGTCCAATACTACGAACTGGAGCATCCGCACTCTTCTACGTTCTCCTTGCCCCAGGGTCACGGGCAACTCTATGTATCCCATGGGAGCTGTCGACGCCCCGTTGAAGCCTCTAATCCATCCTTCACACGGCTTCAAATCTTCAGATTCAAGCTTCATTTGATCGAATGACTTTTTGAATAAAATATTGACAGAACTTCCGTTGTCTACTAATACCTTATGGACCAAGGCCGGCCCAATGGTGGTAGTAATAACCAACGGATCATCGGTGGGTGATTGGATCCCAGTATTGTCTCGGCTGCGGAATACCACGTCGTCAAACATGGTCTTCTGTTGTTTTATGGGGGTGATATCTTCCAAATCATCACCCTCGTTCACATCTAGGTGCTTGGCAGCGTTTACATATTGATCCATTGACCTGAAACTTCGGATTGCCGGGTGAGGTCCGCCTACTATGGAGTTGATAACAATTCCGTTACCTTTCTGCTGCGCTGTAGGCTTGGGAGCAGGCAGAATCTGTTTTGGAGCCTGCTCTCCTTGCCCCCTGTCCCTCGGGGCAACCTTGTACTCATCCAACTTCCCTTCACGCAGCAGCTTCTCAATCACATCCCTCAAATGCCGACATTCATTGGTCGAATGCCCATGGGTTCCATGAAACAAACAAAATTTCCCTGTCGCCATTTCTTTCTCGGTCGAATCACGAGGTGGCAGTCTTTTGTACTGTAACACATTGTACGTATCCAGGTAAATATTTTCCAGGGTGTCGTTCAATGGTGTATAATTCTCGTAGTTCTGGAATCGGGGTCTTTTGTTAGGATCACTTCCCCTATTTCTGTTTCTTCTGTTACCGTTTGGATTACGGTTATTGTTGTTGTTACCCTCGCTTCCGGCATTGCTGTTTCCACCCTTGTTTCCTACATTTACTTCAACCTTGCCAGAACTTTCCCCAGACTGCTTCACGGCGATGTTACTCTGTACATTCTCCTTTGAAGCCGTCTCAGACTTTCTCTTTCGGTTTGCCCTGGCCTCCTCTCGTCTTAGATAAATATCGGCTTTTTCGTAGAATATTTCCCTTGTGGAAGGTGTTTTCCCAGAAAGGTAATCTCCAAACTCAGATTCAGGATCGACTCCTTCCTTCAATGCCATCAGGATAGTGGGCTTATGCGGGTCACTGACCTCAGTCACAGCTTGGTTAAAACGGTCAAGATATGCCCTCAAAGACTCTCCTGGTGCTTGCTTGATTCTCGATAATTCAATAACACTTTTGGACTTTCGGGCATGGAGTCGGAACTGGTTCATGAAACGCTCGCTTAGTTCCTTGTAATTCGAAATCGAACGAGGAGGAAGTCGGGTAAACCAGAACAGTGCCACATCTTCTAAGTAGATTGGGAATGCTTTGCACTTCACCTCATCAGGGGCAGCAGCAGCATTCATGAGCCACGAATACCGCATCAAATGCTGTCCCGGATCAGTCCTTCCGTTGTACTTGTCCATCTGTGGCAAGTTAAAGCGTCGGGGAAATTGGAAGTCGAGGATATCGTCGGTGAAGGGAGTATGGCTTCGCTCAATGCCATAATCTTCTTTTGTATAATTCCGACTCTCGGACATGATCTGGCGAACCATTGCCTGTACATCAGCATTAGTTAGGGGCCGCTCAGGTTCCCTGGCCCTAGTATCTGAGTTCCTTCTAAGGAGATGCCCTTCTTCTTCGAGCTGCCTCTGCTCGATTCCGTTCCCTGCGCTCCCGGTCGATCTCGGGAGGAGGGGACTGGAGTCTTTGCCTCCGAGTGGGGTCATTGTTTCCTAATGCTCGTGCAATATCCTCATGAGATCCCAAAGATCCAAATGTCAGCTGCTCCACGTTCTGAGGTCGTTCGAGTGGCCTTCGTTCACGGGGCCGCTCTTCCTCGGAAGATGAAGATTGATCCACTGGTGTGTGACGAACCGGTGATGGAGTTCTCTGTCGACGGAGTTCACTAATCTCCCGACTCATGAGCCTCATATTTTCCTGCATCATGAGATTAGTGCGCTCGTGAACTTTCATAGCTTCCCTTGTGCTCTCAAGCATGTCAAGCAGGCGCGAGAAATCTCCTTGAGTGATAGGCGCAGATGGATTGACCTGATCACCAACCCTGGTGGCTGGAATCAGAGCATTCGTAGGAACTCGAGTAGAGGTTCCAGCTTCACCAAGGATCGGGTCGGATCGGAGGTAGGAGGTCGGGTCGGTTCGGAGCTGGGGAGCCTGGTCGGATCGGTACGTGGCAAGTAGCTCGGGTCGGTTCAGATTGGGGGAATGCACTGCTTCAGAATCTCCTACCCGGATCGGATCGGAGCTCTCCCCCTGCTGGAGGCTCGGATTTCCTGCATTGGTTCTTCCTGCTGCTGAACTCTGCCCCCGAGACCTTGTTACAACAGCATTTTGCTGATCTTCGCCAGCTCCATTTCCTCGAACAGACTGAACTTCCTTGCCTTTTCCTTTGGCCATGAGTCTTTGACAATCACTTCAACAAATATGAAAGAGCGAAAAAACTTAAGGATTAACTTCTTTGAACCTAACGGTCCAAAAAGTAGAAAGAAATCCCGGAAAATGAAGAATTTAGATGAGGGTTCTCAGTGAAAGCACCAAAATGTTAGACCCAAAAGTGGTTCTAACACCCAAATTGATTGAAAGCAAAATGAAATGAGATAAAAATAAAAATGAACACACAGGATTTATAGTGGTTCGGCGAAGAAATGCCTACGTCCACTTATCTTTTACTATATTCAATGATTCAGTTGCAAATACAATGTAAGCTTCACCCAATTCCACTCACAACTCACTTATATTCACTCAATAGACTAAAACAAGTAATGAAAGAAGATTTGGATTCTCCGGGAGTAATGGAGTTCGGATTACGGGGGTGGTTGAATTCTCAAAATGCCTAAAAAAAGATCCTTTTCTTTGTCTCCAGACGGGGTATTTATAGGTGTGAATTTGCTCAAAACCCGATCCGGATCGGAGCCACGTGTCGTCCATCCCATTAGCCTCGGGTTCGGATGGATTACTGTACTGACAACGCATCAAAATAGTGAACGTTATGGGTAGGAACTGGTCACAACCGGTCCGGATATCCAGGCGCTTTTGCAGGAGAATAATATGGAACATGGGCTCGGGTCGGAGACACACATATAAGGAGTTCGGATCGGGATACCCGATCCGACCCGGAATAGCTTGGATGCAACACTCTCTTCTTCTTTAATCTGCTCCGCTCCGATCTATTTCCATGGCAAACAGGTGGCTTTCCGATCCAATTGAGATTATGTCGCCCTCCGATCCGAATAGATATGCCTTACCAATTTCCTCAGCAGCAGTTCACCGATCCGAACAGAAGATTCTATCCGAACCGAACCCATATGTTGCTCTGACCCGAACCGAACAATCGCTGCTGTCCAATCTAGATTGTAGTGTCTTCTCCAATCCGAACCAAAGCCTTCTAATTAAAAATGCTCTTCCATGTCTGATTTCTTGACTTTGTGTTGCCTAGTTCACAAAGTAGGCTAACATATTCGTTAATTCACAGATCAGAATGAGAAAAAAAATCGAGCGCTTGACCGAGGGGGGGGGGGGGCGATCCACCGCCGCGCCGCCCTCTAGGCGGACCCACCGCCTCCCCTTGATCTCGCGAGCCCCCCTTTCTTCCCTTCCGAACCCTAAAAGCCTCGCCCAACCCAGAACTACCCACCGCGAGACCCCCCCACGACGCCACAGACCCGACGCCACCCTGCTACCACCAGCGACCCCCTCCCCTGACGCCTCAGTACCCCTCTCCGCCTCCTGCGCCGCCCTAGAAGCCCACTCCCCCTTTGAACAGCAAAGTAAGTTTTTTATTTGATTTACTTGTTTATTTTTATTTAAAAATAATTAGTTTATAGATATAAAAAGGTTAGATTTTTATTATAGAAAAGATGGGATTTTTATTGATGAAAGCTATGATTTTTAACATAGAAAATATTAGGTTTTTATCATTGAAAAGATTCGATTTTTGATCATAAAAAGGTGGGATTTTTAATCGTATGAAGTAGCGAAGAAAAATATAATTTTTCCATGCATGTAGCAAAGTAAAAATATGATTTTTATATTATAGAAAGTATAAAAATGCGATTTTTATATATTGAATAGCAAAGTAAAAATTCGATTTTTATATATTGAATAGCAAAGTAAAAATTCGATTTTTATATATTGAATAGCAAAGTAAAAATTCGATTTTTATATATTGAATAGCATAGTAAAAATTCGATTTATATATATTGAATAGCGAAGTAAAAATTCGATTTTTATATATGTAGTGAATATGGTTGATGAAAGTGACAAAAGGACGAGCATCGAAGATTTTCTACATTAGAAGAATCGCGACGTTTGGTTTAGCTTATCGGTGAGAACTCCTCACCTTTAACTTTCTTTTTCTAGTTAAAATATATACTAGGATGAAGACGGTGTTTAGTAGCACCCGACACCCGTCGTCCACAGACCATGGACGGCTTGTATGCTTGTTTGTTTGATTTTGATGTGTAGTTGATTGTGTGGTGTGATGTGAAATGAAATAAAATATTTTGTAGTGGAAAATATTTTATAGTTAAAAATAGAATTTTTAACGTGTATTTAAAATGAAATAAATATAAACAAATCGGATGATTTGTTTATATACACACATTTGACTGATATTGATTGGGATGATAAATTTTACACATCGCCCAACTGCACAAATAAAATCTGTGTTTGATTGTTTGAAAACTCCACACGGGTATTGGGATGATATATGACATACACTAGTCCCAATAATTAGCTTTATGTCGATCGATTGATGGACAGACAGTTATGAGCGTTAAATATTTATATTTGATGCTTATACAGTGTAGAATGCACTTTGGATGATGGTTGATTATTCATCGTTGTTATTGTATACATGTGTTGTAGAAAATCCATACAATTAACATTATATGGTAATTGATTGGGCCTCATTCCAGTTTTGAATAGAAATATTTGAATAAAAATATTTGAAATAGAAATATTTGAAATAGAATATTTGAAAATAGAAATATATGAAGCCGTGTTGATTAGATTGACGCCATTTTGACGCGAACGATATTTATATCGATTTTATTCATTTTTCAATAAATATCGAAAGTGATTTCAAAATCTGATAAATTGAATAGAATTGAATTCGAATTGAAATTGAATAGAATTGAAATTGAATAGAAATGAATTCGAATTGAAATTGAATAAAAATGAATTCGAATTAAATTGAAATGAATTGAAATTCGAATTAAATTGAAATTGAATTGAAATCGTTTTGAAATGAAATTAAAACGATTTTATATTGGAATATTCAATTGTGATTAGAAATTGAATATGAAGTTGAAATCGTTTTGAAAACGAATTTAAAACGATTTATAAAATACGTTCTAAAAGGAAATCGACGAAGTATATATTATATATAATATAATGGCCCGAATAGAACGCGCCGCACGACGGCAGTTCGTGAATTTCGACCATTGACTTCGAACTGACATTGCGGGAGAATCGACCGTCGGATTCTCCTAAAACCGGAACCGTTGGGTTCATATCGAAAAGAGCTTTCTAACGAATATTTGAAATTAGAAATATAATGGTTGGATTTGGAATTATGTCCAAATCAAATTTGAAAAAGGTCGTTGTAAGTGCAGTTCGATGGCCGTTGATGGAAATCGACTGTACGAGCCTTGATAAAATGATTAAAAATATCAATAATTTGTGTAAAATCATAAGAAATGATTTGTGAAGAATTGGGGTGAAAAACTACATATTTGAAAAGATAAAAATAGATTTTTATCGAAATGAACTAGTTTCGAACTACAATTATAATTCTATTTACTTTTAAAATAAATAAAGTGGATTTGAAATGGTTTTAAAAGTAACCAGAATTTCCAATAATTGAATTGGAATGGATTTGAATCGAAATTGTCTTTGGAATATTTCGATGTTGGATTTCGTGACGATACAGATATTGTTATGGGAATTTGAAAGATATATTTATATCGTTATTTCCAATACGATATTTGTTGGGCGTAGAATTTGATATTGAATATAAGTCGGTATATTTTCTATTCAGAGCCTTGTATTTAATATCAAATGTGATTTGGGTTTGTCGTGAATGGTATCTTCATTAACACTGTTCTTAAACCCAGTTGAGAAAAAGATTAAATCTTTTTATTTAGATTTAATGAAGTGTACCAATTAAATAATACTTAATTGGAATTGAATCGGTATTGATTTTTGGGTTTATCATGAACAGTGTTTTAAATGACACTTGTTCTTTAACCCGATAATTAATGGAATGTGATTTTGGGTTTATCGTGAACCGTGTTTTAAAAGACACAGATTCTTTAACCTAGTTAAAGATTAAAACTAAGTGGAGTTTTAATGAATCTTTAATTAGATTGAAAAGATCGAGAATGGAGTATCAACTGTTTTGCTCCAGGCGATAGTTAAATCTTTAATTAGATTTCAACGTGAAATGGTAATTGAATTTACCGTTCGTGGTGGTAGATATGAAGTATTACCAGTTTTACTTCATGGGATAAATAGGTGGGGATTGGGGAATAAAATAAATAATTACTTCGGTGTGGTTCGTTAATCCCGACTAGTTTGAAGTGATATTCAAAAGGAAGATTAAAGAGTAAATTTAAAAGAATTTATCTTTGATAAAATTAATGGGAACCTTTCCCAAAGTAGAAGAATATTTGAATAAACGAATATTCTGAATTGGAATGAGGCGTATGTTGTGTTTGTGTAACACTTGTTTATTATATACGCGAGTTATTCAGAAAGACCGAGTTTACCCCATTCTGAATAACTGATTCGATGTGGTGTCGAAGATGAAGACGGTGGTTGAAGACCGGAGGTCTTCACGTCGTTTGGGTGATTACTGATGATCTTGATTGGGCTGTACACCCAAGAGGATGGAAACAGTTGGTGATCGTCCAGACGTACTTGGAGATCGATGGATATGCGGGGTACTAGGTGCCTCCGGTTTCGTTCGGACCCAGAACGAACTTGTAAATGGAATATGTGTCTGACATTGGATTTTAGTCTATGTGATTGATTTCTATTAAATATATATCTGTTTGGCGGCGGAGAATTTATTCTCTTGCTTAACGCCCTTCTTTGAGACGTATGAGCTCAGGGGTTATATATTGATGGATATCAAACGCATGGAGTGAATTGCCTGTGTGGTACACCTAAGTGGCAATTGATCAAGGCTTCTGTTGAAAAGCAAAGTCTTGTGGTGATGATCAAAGCACGGCCTGTGTGGCATAGCTTTGTGTAATGTTGATTCGTGAGCCTCACACCCCGGTGGTGAACCAAAAACGGGAGAGGACCTCAGGGAGGACATGCGTTTCTTTCTAGCTAGAAGTGGCTTCAGTGGTTTTACACGCCCTGACGAGTTTGACTTATGTGGTTGTTGCTGTTGCGAGGCGCCTCAGATATATCGGTCGATCCGGGACCAATGGAGTCATTTGTTGGCTCATTTACGCCCCAAAGGGCGGGGAAACGTAGTGTTCAGGCATAATAATCCACATCGGTGGACCGACCCTGACGATCCAAAGGGTTGATGCGTTCTGATCCTGAAGCTCGGGCTAGACAGTCTCGAATCGGTAGAGGACTATCTTTTGCCTCGGTTCACAGATGGAAATCCAATTTCCAAATACGTGACATGTGCGGTTTTGATTGTAGAGCCTAGTATGGCGACATAGTAGCATGGGATGCTATGCCGTCTATGATTGATACTTATGATTTGAAGTTGTTTTATACACTATGCACTTATATTAGTATCAAATGATTTGTTTTAAACCTATAAGCATGTTTGGCTATTATAAGGGAAAACCCTATCCCCCGGCTTGCGTTGCATTGTGTGATAGGACCTGGGTCTTATAATAGCTTCATTTTTCCAAAAAGCATTGCGCTGTTTTGTTATATGCACTGGTGTTCTTGGGAGGAAACCCGTTCCGTGTTATACGGCGTGGTCCCTTGATATATCTGATTTAAAGTAAAGTTTTAAATAACTGTTTTAATTCTCACACCAGTCCCATGACTGATCTGGAGTTTATTGATTTAACCTAAACTCTGGGTGCCCTTATTTTGACACGGGCAACTAGTAGTTTTGGTTTTGCAGATTTATATTCACAGGATCCTGATTTACAGCTGGAACGATACTCGAAAAGCTTTGTATCCATATATCTCCTTCAGTTGTGTTTTGTATTATTTTCCGCTGCGATGTACTTAAATGTAATTCAAATCCCTGATATTTTTCTGTTGTGTAATATTTATTTATACTCTATATGTTCTTGTATTCTGATGGAATTGTTGTAATATACAATGAAATGTTCTTCCGTCTGTTTTCTTTTGTGTGTTGTTCTCGAACTATCCGCGCTTTCCTTACCGGGGAAGTTACGGGTCTTTACATTTGGTATCAGAGCTTTGGTTTACAAAGCTCAGAGAATAAGACACATTAGAACCATACGAAAGAATTCATCAGATATTGGATTAGTAATATCCAATGGGAATGACTCGTTAGAGATGGGATCAGTTGTATCCTAGAACGAGTGTGAGGAGTATATTTTTGAAAAATGAAAACAAGTTTTGTTTTAAAATTTAAATCGTTTTATACGTACTTGATTATTTATTTTATATTGATTTGGACTATCCACTATATACAGATTTTGCGTATACGTCTGATCCGCGTGTATTCGAAATTTTAATATACTGGATAGATATAGAATCACACTCTTGTCGCCCGGAGATGATTCTGATGATGAGGCCTCATCATCAGTGTTTGTATTTGAGTGACGAAAGTGAGATTTCTATATATTTCCTATTAACTGGTGTGAGAACCAAAATTAGATAGGGTATATTGTTGTTATTTGGTATCAAAAACATGATTTTCTGTATATGTATCAAAAAAATTATGAATTTGAAAAGCTAATCAACTAATTGATTGCTGGTTGTGTTGTTTGATTATTGTCTGATTAATTAGAACGTTGAACCGTTTAGCCAAATTGAACCAAATAATGAATTGTATGAAAGTTTGTCGCATTTGCTTGCATATACATGTGTATCCACTGAACAGGTCATAGCAAGGAGGCTAGAGCAGAAGAATAAAATTGTTTGCCCGACAAATAGGTACATGTTTATTGTATTTCTTGAGTTTTGGGTGATTTTGTGAGCCGATTGGCTTTTTCTTTTTCTTTTGGATTGAAGAAGGCCATGGGAGGCTATATGAAATATCCCGAAGTCCCCGGTGCAGGGGAGGTTATGGCGAAATTTTTCGAAAATTTAGGATGTTAGCCAAATTTTTGAAAAATTTGAAAAGTCCTTAGAAACTCAAAAGTTGAAGAACTTAAGTCGTAATGA
This sequence comes from Allium sativum, assembly GCA_030737875.1. Classification (NCBI taxonomy): domain Eukaryota; kingdom Viridiplantae; phylum Streptophyta; class Magnoliopsida; order Asparagales; family Amaryllidaceae; genus Allium; species Allium sativum. The sequence continues at coordinate 285,511,211 of CM060924.1, forward strand.
AAATAGTGAAAGTTGAGTTGATTTGTTAAACAACTTTCGGCTTCGTTCCTTTTTGGGGATGAAAAGTTTTAAGTGGGGGAGATTGTAATAACCTGGAAAATCTGAGCCAATTAATTTTTTTTATTTTAGGATCGCCGTTAGAATATAAATATTTATTTTAAATTATAAAAGGAATTGAAAATGGTGCGGTAGTTCGATAATTCGATTTCAAACTTCAAATGAATGTACCGGGTGCAAAATAAACCGGATTTTAGTGAAACCAAAAATATTAGAATCTTTTTGTGAATATCTTTCCAACGAATCCGAAGAATCGAAGTTTCATAGCGGGAATCAAAAGATATGTCCAGTTGAAATTTCAAAATAGTCGCTATGGAATTTCGGCCCTTGAAAATAGCCATTTTGCAAACGACCTCAGTTTTCGATGAAACCACTTTTGTTGGATCCGCGATGTCAAATTATTGCTAGGTTTCAAGTTTCATAATTTTTCGAATCAATATGTGAGCATGGCAAAGGAAAACGCGTTTGACCAATTTTAGTTGATTTTAATTGACTGGAAAATGGCCATATTTCCAACGGTCTCGGAATTTGACAAAACTAGTTTTGTTAGGACCGTATCGTCAATACAAAGCTAGAAAATATTTTTCGGGAACTTATAGAGTTAGTATGTGGCCCCGGTAAATTGAAATGCGCGTTCAAATTCGATATATAGAGTTATATTTTGATTTTGACGAAAATTGATCGAAACAGTCGAATCAGTCTGCGATACATATCCCATTGTTTTTGGAATGGGGGTAATTAGCTATGGACGACAGTCGGTGAGTTTGATTTCGAAGTCGAAATAAAAAGTTACTTTTTGAAAATTAAAATAATAAATAAAAAAAAAAGTCAACACCTTTCTCCTTTACCCCCCTTTTTATTCATTCATTCACAGATCAGAATGAGAAAAAAAATCGAGCGCTCGACGGAGGGGGGGCGATCCACCGCCGCGCCGCCCTCCAGGCGGACCCACCGCCTCCCCCTGATCTCGCGAGCCCCCATTTCTTCCCTTCCGAACTCTAAAATCCTCGCCCAACCCAGAACTACCCACCGCGAGACCCCCCCCCCCACGACGCCACAAACCTGGCGCCACCCTGCTACCACCAGCGACCCCCTCCCCCGACGACTCAGTACCCCTCTACGCCTCCTGCGCCGCCCTAGAAGCCCACTCCCCCTTTTAACAACAAAGTAAGTTTTTTATTTGATTTACTTGTTTATTTTTATTTAAAAATAATTAGTTATAGATATAAAAAGGTTAGATTTTTATTATAGAAAAGATGGGATTTTTATTGATGAAAGCTATGATTTTTAACATAGAAAAGATTAAGTTTTTATCATTGAAAAGATTCGATTTTTAATCGTAAAAAGGTGGGATTTTTAATCGTATGAAGTAGCGAAGAAAAATATAATTTTTCCATGTATGTAGCAAAGTAAAAATATGATTTTTATAGTATAGAAAGTATAAAAATGCGATTTTTATATATTGAATAGCAAAGTAAAAATTCGATTTTTATATATTGAATAGCAAAGTAAAAATTCAATTTTTATATATTGAATAGCAAAGTAAAAATTCGATTTTTATATATTGAATAGAAAAGTAAAAATTCAATTTATATATATTGAATAGCGAAGTAAAAATTCGATTTTTATATATGTAGTGAATACGGTTGATGAAAGTGATAAAAGGACGAGCGTCGAAGATTTTCTACATTAGAAGAATCGTGGCGTTTGGTTTAGCTTATCGGTGAGAACTCCTCACCTTTAACTTTCTTTTTCTAGTTAAAATATATACTAGGATGCAGACGGTGTTTAGTAGCACCCGACACCCATCGTCCACAGACCATGGACGGCTTGTATGTTTGTTTGTTTGATTTTGATGTGTAGTTGATTGTGTGATGTGAAATGAAATAAAATATTTTGTAGTGTAAAATATTTTATAGTTAAAAATAGAATTTTTAACGTGTATTTACAATGAAATAAATATAAACAAATCGGACGATTTGTTTATATACACACATTTGACTGATATTGATTGGGACGATAAATTTTACACATCGCCCAACTGCACAAATAAAATCTGTGTTTGATTGTTTGAAAACCCCACACGGGTATTGGGATGATATATGACATACACTAGTCCCAATAATTAGCTATATGTCGATCGATTGATGGACAGACTGTTATGAGCGTTAAATATTCATATTTGATGCTTATACAGTGTAGAATGCACTTTGGATGATGGTTGATTATTCATCGTTGTTATTGTATACATGTGTTGTAGAAAATCCATATAATTAACATTACATGGTAATTGATTGGGCCTCATTCCAGTTTTGAATAGAAATATTTGAAATAGAAATATTTGAATAGAAATATTTGAAATAGAAATATTTGAAATAGAATATTTGAAAATAGAAATATATGAAGCCGTGTTGATTAGATTGACGCCATTTTGACACGAACGATATTTATATCGATTTTATTCATTTTTCAATGAATATCGAAAGTGATTTCAAAATCTGATAAATTGAATAGAATTGAATTCGAATTGAAATTAAATAGAAATGAATTCGAATTGAAATTGAATAGAAATGAATTCGAATTGAAATTTATTAAAAATGAATTCGAATTAAATTGAAATGAATTGAAATTCGAATTAAACTGAATTGAAATCGTTTTGAAATGAAATTAAAACGAATTTATATTGGAATATTCAATTGTGATTAGAAATTGAATATGAAGTTGAAATCGTTTTGAAAACGAATTTAAAACGATTTATAAAATATGTTTTAAAAGGAAATCGACGAAGTATATATTATATATATAATATAATGGCCTGAATTGAACGCGCCGCGCTGCGGCAGTTCGTGAATTTCGACCATTGACTTCGAACTGACATTGAGGGAGATCCGACCGTCGGATTCTCCTAAAACCGGAACCGTTGGGTTCGTATCGAAAAGAGCTTTCTAACGAGTATTTGAAATTATAAATCTAACGGTTGGATTTGGAATTATGTCCAAATCAAATTTGAAAAAAGTCGTTGTAAGTGCAGTTCGATGGCCGTTGATGGAAATCGACTGTACAGGCCTTGATAAAATTATTAAAAATATCAATAATTTGTGTAAAATCATAAGAAATGATTTGTGAAGAATTGGGGTGAAAAACTCCATATTTGAAAAGATAAAAATAGATTTTTATCGAAATGAACTAGTTTTGAACTAGAATTATAATTCTATTTATTTTTAAAATAAATAAAGTGGATTTGAAATGGTTTTAAAAGTAACCAGAATTTCCAATAATTGAATTGGAATGGATTTGAATCGAAATTGTCTTTGGAATATTTCGATGTTGGATTTCGTGACGATACAGATATTGTTATGGGAATTTGAAAGATATATTTATATCGTTATTTCCAATACGATATTTGTTGGTCGTAGAATTTGATATAGAATATAAGCCGGTATATATTCTATTCAGAGCCTTGTATTTAATATCAAATGTGATTTGGGTTTGTCGTGAATGGTGTCTTCATTAACACTGTTCTTAAACCCAGTTGAGAAAAAGATTAAATCTTTTTATTTAGATTTAATGAAGTGTACCAATTAAATAATATTTAATTGGAATTGAATTGGTATTGATTTTTGGGTTTATCGTGAACAGTGTTTTAAATGACACTTGTTCTTTAACCCGATAATTAATGGAATGTGATTTTGGGTTTATCGTGAACCGTGTTTTAAAATACATTGATTCTTTAACCCAGTTAAAGATTAAAACTAAGTGGAGTTTTAATGAATCTTTAATTAGATTGAAAAGATCGAGAATGGAGTATCACCTGTTTTGCTCCTGGCGATAGTTAAATCTTTAATTAGATTTGAACGTGAAATGGTAATTGAATTTACCGATAACACCGTGGTGTTAGATATGAAGTATTACCAGTTTTACTTCATGGGATAAATAGGTGGGGATTAGGGAATAAAATAAATAATTACTTCGGTGTGGTTCGTTAATCCCGACTAGTTTGAAGTGATATTCAAAAGGAAGATTAAAGAGTAAATTTAAAAGAATTTATCTTTGATAAAATTAATGGGAACCTTTCCCAAAGTAGAAGAATATTTGAATAAACGAATATTCTGAATTGGAATGAGGCGTATGTTGTGTTTGTGTAACACTTGTTTATTATATATGCGAGTTATTCAGAAAGACCGTGTTTACCCCATTTTGAATAACTGATTCGACGTGGTGTTGAAGATGAAGATGGTGGTTGAAGACCGGAGGTCTTCACGTCGTTTGGGTGATTACTGATGATCTTGATTGGGCTGTACACCCAAGAGGATGGAAACAGTTGGTGATCGTCCAGACGTACTTGGAGATCGATGGATATGCGGGGTACTAGGTGCCTCTGGTTTCGTTCGGACCCAGAACGAACTTTTAAATGGACTGGGTGTCTGACATTGGATTTTAGTCTGTGTGATTGATTTCTATTAAATATATATCTGTTTGGCAGCGGAGAATTTATTCTCTTGCTTAACGCCCTTCTCTGAGACGTACGAGCTCAGGGGTTATATATTGATGGATATCAAACGCATGGAGTGAATTGCCTGTGTGGCACGCCTAAGTGGCAATTGATCAAGGCTTCTGTTGAAAAGCAAAGTCTTGTGGTGATGATCAAAGCACGACCCATGTGGCATAGCTTTGTGTAACGTTGATTCGCGAGCCTCAGACCCCGGTGGTGAACCAAAAATGGGAGAGGACCTCAGGGAGGACATGCGTTTCTTTCTAGCTAGAAGTGGCGTCAGTGGGTATACACGCCCTGACGAGTTTGACTTATGTGGTTGTTGCTGTTGCGAGGCGCCTCGGATATATCGGTCGATCCGGGATCGATGGAGTCATTTGTTGGCTCATTTATGCCCCAAAGGGCAGGGAAACGTAGTGTTCAGGCATAATAATCCACATCCGTGGACCGACCCTGACGATCCAAAGGGTTGATGCGTTCTGATCCTGAGGCTCGGGCTAGACAGTCTCAAATCGGTAGAGGACTATCTTTTGCCTCGGTTCACAGATGGAAATCCAATTTCCAAATACGTGACATGTGCGGTTTTAATTGTAGAGCCTAGTATGGCGACATAGTAGCATGGGATGCTATGCCGTCTATGATTGATACTTATGATTTGAAGTTGTTTTATACACTATGCACTTATAGTAGTATCAAATCATTTGTTTTAAACGTACTAAGCATGTTTGGCTATTATAAGGGAAAATCCTATCCCCCGGCTTGCGTTGCTTTGTGTGATAGGACCTGGGTCTTATAATAGCTTCATTTTTCCAAAAAACATTGCGCTGTTTTGTTATATGCACTGGTGTTCTTGGGAGGAAACCCGTTCCGTGTTATACAGCGTGGTCCCTTGATATATCTGATTTAAAGTAAAGTTTTAAATAATTGTTTTAGTTCTCACACCAGTCTCATGACTGACCTGGAGTTTATTGTTTTAACCTAAACTTTGGGTGCCCTTATTTTGACATGGGCAGCTAGTAGTTTTGGTTTTGCAGATTTATATTCACAGGATCCTGATTTACAGCTGGAATGATACTCGGAAAGCTTTGTATCCGTATATCTCCTTCAGTTGTGTTTTGTATTATTTTCCGCTGCGATGTATTTAAATGTAATTTAAATCTCTGATATTTTTTTGTTGTGTAATATTTATTTATACTCTCTATATTCTTGTATTCTGATGGAATTGTTGTAATATACAATGTAATGTTCTTCCGTCTGCGTTCTTTTGTGTGTTGTTCTCGAACTATCCGCGCTTTCCTTACCGGGGAAGTTACGGGTCTTTACAATACGATATCCACCACTTCGATCGCCCAATCCTTTGCTACGATCACTTTTCCCTTGGGAGTCACAATGGCCCCATTGCACTGATCCACAGCCTATAATCTGTCTCTCAGTGGTGAACCAAAATTATGGATATCGATAACCCTTTGCACACGTCCCGCAGCAAAGCCCAACTCTAAAAGTTAACTCATTGGTTCCCAGCTGGATCCTGAGTAATAACTTTTCACTTGGGCCTCCTTTGCATCTCGGGTTTTGGTTGAATTGGTTTTGATCTTCAGAAGAGTTCAAATTTTTTGTTGTGCGGTAGAAGTTCGAATCCGGTTCAGTTTGGAGTCATCATCTTGGCTGAAGTGACAAAGTCTAGGAAAGCTCGGATTCCCGCTCTCGGAATCCCATTCTCGGAATCACGCTTTCAGATTCCCGCTCTCGGAATCTCGCACTTGGAATCCCGCTCTCGGAATCCCTCTCTCAGTTCGTTACCACCCCCCGATTCGTGACCAAACCCCCCAGCTCGTGACCCCCCTCCCCCCCGGTTCGTGACACCATCCCCCGGCTCGTGAGTCCTCATATTGGAGCGGTTCGTGACCATCATCTTGGAGCGGTTCGTGACCATCATCTTGGAGCCGTTCGTGACCATCATCTTGGAGCGGTTCATGAGACATGCCCCCTTCAGAAATTGAAGTTCTCCTGGGCGGTTCGTGAGGCATCCCCCCGGTTTTCTGCAGTTTTGCCAACAAGCTAATTTTGCCAAACGATGGCGTTTTCAACCATTCTAATCTTACTATGAAGTCACAAAACATACCAAATAACAGTAATAACATGTAGAATCAACCAAAATATCAATAATATGAAATATTTTAGATCTAACATACCCAAAAGCATGATTTCCCCCTTAATCCCCCTTAATTATGTTTTAATTATAGGATTAGCAAACTTAATCCGAATTTACCCAATTTTTCACCAGAGACATAAAATAATATTTAAGAATTTCTACATATTTTTCCAGATTTTTATGATGCATAATTTCGCTATTTATCACCAATCACCCCTAATTAGTCGAAATTAGTGAATAAAAGTGCAAATCACTCACCTTAGCCACAAATAAATTTCAGATCTGAAACTCTAACTAATTTGGCATGGTTCCCAATGTATAGCAGCAGCTCTATCTCTGATTTGATACTAATTTGACTTGATTTGGCGTTAATTTGATCAGTTAGTGGTTAAAAAGCAATTAGGAAGGGATTAGAATGAGATTTGGAAGATGGAGACCATTGTTAGGGTTCAAGGAAGGTTATTGGCAGCTAGAAAAATGAAATGAAATATTTTCCCAAACCCTAATCCCGAAATGGGTTAGGAGCTTAATCACTAATCACCTAATTAAGCCCGGTTAAGCTGTTTTTCATCTTCCAAATCTTATTTCAGCCATATCTCCCAAACGGTAAGTTCGTTTGATTAATGTGACCACTCTACGAGGAGGTAAACCATCATCCAAATCCAATGGAAGTGGTTTCAGGTTAAATCTCCTTATTATCAAAAGTTATAGGCAAAACGAGATTCGCTAAGGGAAAAACGGTCATTTAAAAATCGACAAAAATCATGAACATGGGAAATCACCCCAATAGTCGTTCCCCAAAGTTACATGACCATACGACTTTGTATGAGAATAAAATAAATATTCTACGATCCTCTAATGCGTAGAATGCGGGTCGTTACACACTTCAACCCCAAAGGACAAGAAAGGCGGGTTACCTATTTCTTTGTCCTTGATTGCTAATTGTAAAAACTGCATGATGAAGTGTGTGACCTAGTAGAAACTATTTTACAGGTTTGTAAGTACACTTGGAGGCGAGATGGTATGACAACTAGTATTGACAAAGCTTTGGTTAATTATGCAATAATGACTAAACTATCTAATTTGGTCACCAGTGCCGTACTTGATAAATACAGTGACCACATTCCATTATTGATACACCTTCCGTAACACCCCATAAAATATACTCTAAATAGACATAGATAATTAAATTGAATATAAGCAATAATGAATTAATAAAATATTAATGGGCTTAAAATAAGAATTTTGAATAAATTGGAATTGGGCCACGAAAGTATTATAGTTGCATTAATGGCCAGATTCTAATCCATTTTCATATTTTATTTACTGAAAACAGAGTCTGTATGTAAAAGATATTTATAAATCGAGTTGTGCATAAATATTGAAACAAAGGTTTGAATTTCAAATAAATACATATTTAAATCTAGAATATATTAACTGAGGATTAGCATGAAAAGAATATTCCAAGTAAATTTGAATTTGTGTGTATATATTATGGTGGACAAAGATAAGCAAACAATGGAAAAAAATCAATGTAATAAATAAACGTTTAATAAATTAGTCCATTAACAAGAAGAATTAATTTCCTGGGTAAATCACAACCTAAGGGGTCGACTGCTAATAACATAGTGGTTGATTGCTCTTGGTAAGGGTTGGCAAGGCTTGTATTTTGAGGGTTTTTATGTAAATTGCGTACACGGACTGCTTGGATGTTATCTAATAGGTATTTAATTATTAACACTTGCAACTATATATACCACCCTCCTAGCCTCTTCCAAACCCTATTCTTAATTTCATTCTTACGCCTCCACTGTCCTTTTGCCATTTCTAATTCCAGGTTTAAGGTTGGGTTTCTCTTCCTTTCTCTAACCTCAATTTTACCCTCTCTTTTCTAAGATTTATATAGGTTTGAAAATTATGTATTCTAGTTTGTATATATAAGATTCTAATTCATTTGATTCTTATAAATAAATAAATAAATAAATATATGTGTGTGTCTGTTTGTGTGTGTGTGTGTGTATTGATATAGGATTGGAGCACGTTTGTGAAGGCTAGATCCAAATTTAATTCTACTCAAAATCTATTGTGGTTCATCCTCAATGCCCTGTGAATGGAAACCATCTAAGTTTATATTTCTTATATTTTGTAGCTCATATTTGGAATAATATGCCTGTATAGGATTTGGTATATACGATAATAAAATAATAAAACTCCCCAAATCCAATATTTTATATGTCGCTAGGATGGCCAATTAAACGTGTTGTATTTTGGGTTTGTGTTGTTTGGATAATGGAGATTTAGGCTTGGGATGTTGAGAAATATTTAGTTTTTGGGTTCTGATTCACTTAATTCTTATTTTGTGTTCATAATTGTTTGTTTGTCAAATACATGAGATTTGTATATTGTAAAATTTATATGTTTAAACTTGTATTCTAAATAAATTCGTTTAAACGTATAATTTGCAATGTATTATCTTAAGTTTTGTACACAATACAAACATAAAAATGAAGTAGTGTCAAAAGCAAGGATTTTCATATGTATTTGGATATATTACATACTGCTTATATTCCTATTGTTCAAGTAATTGTTTAAGCCTAGGGTGCAAGCTTATTCATATATTTTGTTAATTCCCTTTTTGTCATAAATTGTGAATATGTATGTTAAACCATGTTAATTAGGGAAATTGACTTGTACACCTTATTTGTAATTGATATTATTGATATTTCAAATGCGGTTAGGACGTTATTCTCGTTCGAATAATTACGTCTATTTATAACATAATTAAACATAATGTTAATTAGTATTGAGTGCATGATATATAAGTTTTAATTACGAAACTGAATTTGTATGTCCTCATAGGAATTTGTATGTATATGTGTGAGTTAATGGGCTTAAATTTTAATTAATTAAACATAGACACAAGGTTAACCATTACTTGTAGTAGATGCCTACCCAGAACCAATTAGCATATCCAACATCTACAAGTTAATCTAGTTAACGTGGGAGGTCTAGGTTCCATGGGCTATTATAATTACTACACTATAGGTTAAACCCAACTTGTAGTAGAAGCCTGCCTGGAACCGTCTGGTAAATCCAACATCTACAAATGGTCAGCCTATTGTGAGATGTCCACTGTGTGTATATGTTGTATGTGAAGTAGGTCTATCTTGGAAAAAGTTATTTACTGGCTGACCTGCCTCTTGTTGGGTATTAAGTGTGTAACAACCTACGAGAATTCAAGACCGAATTCCGACAATAATACACAAATAATGTATCACTTCCTAGAACACAAGTATCGAAAACACAGATAGTTAATAGAAAGAAGTTAGAGGGTGAGGTAAGGAAGAAAGAAATATCAGAATAGAAGAAAAAGAAGAACACAACACAAAATCAGAGTCTCACATCACAACAAAACCAAATATAATGTAGAAATATATCTTTATTGAGAGCTTGAAAATATACTTACAATCATCACAGTACATCATCACATCTGGACAGTTATAATAACATGTCCTCATATACAACACACAACGGAATAACAATCATATATCATATGTCTGGACTCCTCCAGCTCGTCTCTTCACAGCGTTAGATAACTTAAACCTGTACAACCCAGGCTAACCCGAGCATTACAAATGTCGGATCAGTCTGGTGAACCAAAGTGAGAAAAACACTAAGTTTATAGGTAACATCCAACTTGATTTTAAAGTCAAAATATTTTCGAAAGAAAGGATAATCGTAAGACCCAATCCACACATAAATACGGATGGTTTTTACCTTACGATAACCCAAAACATTTTTGAAATCAATATTTTTCTGATATTATAATAATGTCTAATATCAAGTAAATAGTAATCTAGCAGAACGCTCGCATCTCACGCTCTACGTACATAGTATAAAATCAAAACTGCAGGCGCTTATTGGAGTATGGATTTCCATGGCAATGTATGGGCAACCACCTTTCCGATAATGTACCTCTGGAGATGAATACATTGGAGTTCAACAAGAACATCTTGCAACTCAGGATAAACATAACCAACCCCTCACTTCGCTTGAGAGTACCGAATATACCATTACAACGGTTGAGGGCCAACCAATCGAACCGATAACATATAAAAATAAAGGTACAACTGAAAGCATTTGATTTCTCCAGATCATGTAATGAATATACCCTTTTGATAGGTGCGACTCACATAGCCATGCGACCTACCCGATTTTAACCATTTTCCGGTAGATGAGGCAAGAGGTCAAATTTATTTATTAGTTTATTTATTTTAGTTTTTAGAACATCTGGCCACCATTCACTTTGAATGCTACATCGCCAGATCCACCAGAAAAATCACTAATTAACGGCCACAAAAAAATCTAGTTGTTATGCTAAGAGATCCGTCGTTCTCCACCACCAACTATGGAACGTTTGAAGAAATCAACGTACGTGACTCCTTGGGAAATACTTTGTCAACACTTGTCCATACAAGTCATCCAAGAACAGGATAAACCAAAGACACCCTCTTACCACATCCTATATAGGTATCACCCCCAAGAATCAGTAGTGAGTAATCCTTGTAATCCATATATCTCAATCACGAAAGAATCACAAATCAAATAACTCCAGTTGCAAGCCAGAGAAATTCGATAAGTAGTTCTTCCGCTTATGAAGATCCATGGTCTTCATTTGCTCCATCTTTAATCTTCACGTATTTGTAGGTTCGGAATGGTTTTTGAATATAAATTCAATCCCGCTCTTTTCGTACCAACAATCGTATTAGGCCAGATTCGATAGTCGGTGATTTAACTATCAAATAATTAGGCGAATAAAATAAAATGAGCTTACTAATTCAGTGCTCAGCATTACTTGGCCTTTTTAATTAAAAAAACAACCAACGAATGTTAATTTAGAACTTCTTAAATCTTTTAATACAACGAATATAGCTTTTTGCTTCTTATTTAACATAAGATTCTTTTCAAAACTACTTTAGTTCAATACTTTGGAATATATCCTATATTTCTATTTTACTATCATTTCCAAAGAATTTGCTACATCATTACTCATTATCTATATTTGGGCAAATCAATTCAACTTATCATCCATAAATTAATGTTATGAAATCTCTTTTACTTCATTATTTGGAAACAATATCCAATCCTTATTCTTTTAGAATAATCTATTCTAAAACTCCATTTTTAATTTCCTTCTTCCTCGAAATATCATTATGACATAATCCCTTTTTTTATTTTCATTACTTTGGAAATCTATTCATATCTTTAAATTTACGTTGCGTTATTATTTCTCATATGTAAACAAAAAATTATTCTTAACCCCTTTCCCATTACAAACTAACATCATTCTGAAATAATTCTGAAGTCGTTCAAATTGGGGTATTTATTTACCTCTCAGACTTTGATTAACAACATTCTTATCTTAAGATAGGTATGAACTGTAATCCAAAAACCGATATTCATTCCAAAACCAAACACATCTCATTTAACTATTTTATTTAAAATATGATTTATAAAATCTTCTTATTTTTGGAAATCTCCATTTCTAAATATAACTTATTATTTCTTAATGCATTGATTAAGAAATTACTTGCTAAAACATCACCTTTTAATTTCTACTTCAATAAAACCATTCATTTTATTACTCGGATTTTTGTTACAAAATCCTGTTACTCTTCCTTTACCAAATTCACTTTCAACGATCCCTTTTCTAATCCGTTCATTTCTCTTAATGACATTATTAAATTACGTTAATTTAAAATTAACGCTTTAACTGCTCATCTCTTTTTATAAACTTTTTTTATACAACTGTGGTTCAGTAACAACCCTTTTATCTCAATTCCCTTTTCTTAATTCAAGTATTTAGTAAACATTTAATTTAAGCTATCGTATTCGCTTAGACTTCCTTTTAAAACTTTGTTATAAAAACATATGGTTTAATATAAAACTAGTTCATAAACTCCGTTCACAATTCAATTAGATTTCATTTCAACTTAAATTACTTTTTAAATGTATTTTCAATTAAAACGAAATCTCTTAAATTATTATTAATATAATAATTTACTTCAAACATTAACTACTGTAAAAGTAGTTACTTTCTTTATTAACTAAAATAAATAGTAAACCCTTTTTCATTTAATATCTTATTAAATTAAAACAAATATTCATTTACTGTTTCATTATACTAATTTAGAATAAACTAATTTAATAATCATTCTCAATTAAAATGGTTGACTTAGTCAACGTAAACACGGTTATTTCGTTAACCAATTCCAGTTAGTCCTTCTTTTAAATTAATTATTTAAATAATTTAAATAATTCCATTTAATTGTTTCTTAAAAACATTTATCCAAATCTTAACTGCTTCGTTAATTTCTATTCATTTGCTTATAAATCTGATTAACATCAGAATTTGCTTTATAAAATCATTTAATGATTAAATATAACTTAAATAATAAATAATAAATAATTATTTCCTTTTTGATTAGCTATTATTCAAAATAATATATTAAAAAATCTATCTTTAGTTATAAACAAATTTTATAACTTCACTTCTATCGATTCACCTGCAGTAAATCAATATTCATAAAATGATTGATTTATAGGCCATACACTGCCAATTACTCAACCAATACTGCCCATTGGTTTAAACAAAACAAACATTGAATTTCAGTTCAATGGTTGACAACCAAATCAATCACCCAATCAGAATAGTTCATAAAATGAGAATAATTAATATCTAATATATTTGAGGAATCCAGTTGGATCACTCCAACATGTTCTTCCCTACATTCACATAGTTTATTTCCAATAATATTATTCAATTCAATTTGACTGATAATTTCTATAATAATAAAACGACTATTTAACAACAACCACTTAACAAAACAATTCAAATAATTAAACATGTTTATTTAATAAATGTGACCAACAAGGTAAGTTACCTTCATTGGATCCAATCGTTAAAATAACGACTTAGGTTTTCACTGAAATTAAACAACGTTTAATTTATTAAATTCAATCAATACATAAATATATAAATAAAAAATAATAAACCAATAGATACCATAACACACAATTATAAAACCCGACTTATATAAAAAATAAGTGGGAAGAACTGTAACAACCCGGTAAATCAGAACCAATTTAAAATTTTAAATTTGGCTATTTAATGAATTTTGAATATTTAAAATGATTTATTTTAAATAATAACGGCAAGAAATTTATTTTGAATATAATTAGAACATATATATTTATTTAAATCAAAGCTAGAATAGAAATATTTATTTTAATTATTAAACGAGCCTGAAATGGTGCGGTAGTTTGAAAATTCGAGTTCAAAATTCAAATGAATGTACCGGATTCAAAATAAACCTGATTTTTGTAAAACCAGAAATATTTGAATCTGTTTGAAAATATCTTTTCAACGAATGTGAAAAATCCAAATTTCATAACGGGAATAAAAAGTTATGTCCAGTTGAAAATTTGAAATAGTCGCTATGAAATTTATATAATGTATAGCCCTTAAAAATAGCCATTTTGCAAACGACCTCTGTTTTCGACAAAACCACTTTCGTTGGATCCGGAATGTCAAGTTATTGCTAGATTTCAATTTTCATAATTCTTGGAATCAATATGTAAGCGTGATAAATTTAAACGTGTTTGGTCAATTCAGTTTTAATTTAATCAACTGGAAAATGACCATTTTTCAAACGGTCTCCAAATTCGACGAAATTAGTTTTGTTAGGACCATATCATCAAAACATAGCTAGATTTATTTTTCTAGAATTTTTGGAATCAGTATGTGTCCCCGGTAAATTATAATGTACATTTAAATTAAATATATATTGATTTATATTTTAATTTAAAGAAAAACTAATCGTAATAGCCGAATGGGTTACGAAATATATTCCATTGTGTCCGGAGTGGGGGTATTTAGCTAGAGGAGATAGTCGTTGGGTTTGATTTGAAATTAGAATTGATAAACAATTAAATTTGGAAATGAATATTAATAAAATAATAAAATAAACTTTAAATATCCCTCCACCAAAACCCTAGCCCCCTTTTGAAATCGAGCCACCACCCTCTGATGGACGAACGGAAAGCGTTCGATTCTTCTTCCTCAAATTCACATCGATCCATGCAATAAAATGCAGTGCTCCAGAAGAGAAATTCAAAAAGCAAGGAAGGAGCTTCAGATCAGTACAAGGTTGAAGTATTATCGTCGAGGGAGGAGGGCGATTTTCAGCCTCGAAGGAGCCGCCTTTCTAGAGGAAATAAGGGGAGAGGGGGCCATCGATTTGGGCCCCACTCAGGGTGCAAGGAGGCGGCGCCTCGGCCTACCTCCTGGTGGTGTCCGATCGCCGGCAAGGGTCTCGGTTGGAGTTAAAACAGCTGACCTAGTTTCGATGATAATGGGTTCAGGTTTTCTGAGTATCGACAGAAGGAGAAAAGGATTAGAGAGAAAAGTTAATTAATTATTTAATTAATTAATTTAATTTTTCATTTAAATAATCCAATGTATTTACTGTCATGACTTTTTCATACGAGGTCGGATTTCAATGATTTCGGATCCGTTGCGATCGTGGGGAAGAGAGCTTCACAAACAAGATTAATCGGACCCAATTTGGAGCATGTTAGAATTTCAGACAAATTCAAATCCAAATTGTTCAGAAATTCGAATAAAAACTGACGGAGTGGATCCCAATGTGAGAACTTCTCACTAAAATTAATTCTGTACAGTTATTTGTTTTATAACTGCATATATGAACTGCTCCCCGTCGTCCACAAATCATGGACGACTTGTTTGAGTGTACTGTGTTGTGGAAATTGATTGTGATTATGATGTAAATGGAAAATAAAATATCCACGTATGGAATAAAATATTGGAACGATAAAAATATCATTTTTATTGAATGAATGCAATATACAAAATACTCATGTATGGAATAAAATATTGGAACTCATTTTTATTGAATGAATATAATAAATAAAATATTCATGTATGGAATAAAATATTTGAACAATAAAAATATCATTTTTATTGTATATATGAACTGTATAAAATATTCATGTATGGAATAAAATATTTGAACAATAAAAATATCCTTTTATTGTATATATAAACTGTTTAAAATAGTCATGTGTTGAAATAAATATTCATAAACAAATTGGACGATTTGTTTATGAACACCCATTCATCTAATACTGATTGGGATGATATATTTTACACATCGCCCAACTACACAAATGAAATATGTGTTTGTTGATTGAAACCCCACACGGGTATTAGGATGATATTTGACGTAAACTAATCCCAATTGTTTAGTTATATGTCAATCGATGGGTTGACAGACTATTGTAAGCGCTAATTATTTATATTTAATGTTTATGCAGTTGTATAGTGCACTCTGGCTGATGGTTGATTGTTTAACATTATTGATATATACATGTGTTGTATGAAATCCATATAAACAAAATTATATGGTAATTGATTGGGTCTGCTTTCCAATTTAGAAATAAGGAATATTTTTAAATAACGAATATTTTAAAGTAATGAATATTTTAAAATAATATTCAGAAAAGAATCAAAACATGATTTTGATGTCTGATTTTGGATAGACACAAAAATATTTAAATATACGAAGCCGTGTTGATTAGATATACGCTATTTTAATGCGAACGATATTTATATCGGTTTTATTCATTTTTATAATGAATATCGAAAAGGAAATGATTTCAAGTCTGATATTTTGAAAATGTTATAATTTTAATGTTATAATGATAAGGAATATTCAAATTTGATTTGAAATTTTAAATGGAACTAAAATCATTTTAAAATAAATTTAAAACGAATTTATTAATGAATATTCAAATTTGATTTGAAATTTGAAATGGAATTGAAATCGTTTTAAAATGAATTTAAAACGAATTTATTAAGGAATATTCAAATTTGATTCGAAATTTGAAATGGAATTGAAATCGTTTTAAAATGATTTTAATATGAATTTATTAAGGAATATTCAAATTTGATTTGAAATTTGAAATGGAATTGAAATCGTTTTAAAATGAATTTAAAACGAATTTATCAAGGAATATTCAAATTTGATTTGAAATTTGAAAGGGAACTGAAATCATTTTAAAATGAATTTAAACCGAATTTATTAAGGAATATTCAAATTTGATTTGAAATGGAATTAAAATCGTTTTAAAATGAATTTAAAACGAATTTATTAAGGAATATTCAAATTTGATTTGAAATTTGAAATGGAATTGAAATCATTTTAAAATGAATTAAAAACGAATTTATTAAGGAATATTCAAATTTGATTTGAAATTTGGAATGGAATTGAAATTGCTTTAAAATGAATTTAAAACGAATTTATTAAGGAATATTCAAAATTGATTTGAAATTTGAAATGAAGTTGAAATCATTTTGAAACCAATTTATAAACGATTTTATAAAATACATTTTAATTGGAAATCGACGATATATATATATATATATAATATTATATATATTTAATAGCCTGAATAGAACGCGCAGCACTGCGGTAGTTCGTGAATTTCGACCATTAACTTCGAATGGACACTACGGGAGATCCGACCGTCGGATTCTCCTAAAACCGTAACCATTGGGTTCGTATCAAAAAGAGCTTTCCAATGAATATAAGAGATTTGAAATCTAATAGTTGGATTTGGAATTATGTCCAAATCAAATTTGGAAAAGGTCGTTGTAAGTGTAGTTCGATGACCATTTATGGAAATCGACTGTACAAGCCTTTCTAAGATTATTAAAAATATCAATAATTTATGTAAAATCATAGTAAATGATTTGGAAAAAAATTGGGATGAAAAATTCCATATTTGAAAAGATAAAAATGTATTTTTATCAAAATGAACTAGTTATGAAATAGAATTATAAATCCAATATTTTTAAATAAATAAATTGGTTTTGAAATGGTTTTAAAAATAAACAGAATTTCCAATATATGAATTGGAATGGATTTGAATTGAAATTACCTTTGGAATATTTCGATATTGGATTCCGTGATTATACGGATATTGTGGAGGAATTTGGAAGATATAAATATCATTATTCCCAATTCGATATTTGTTGATTTCAGAATTTGATATTGAATATAAGCCGATATAATTTCTATTCAGAGTCTTGTATTTAATATTGAATTGGATTTTGGGTTTGTCATGAATGGTGTCTTCATTAACATTGTACTTGAACCCCATGTGAAAAGAATAAATATTTTAATTAAGATTATTAGAGTTTCCAGTTAATTAACATTTAATTAGAATAAAATGGGATGTGAATTGGGTTTATTGTGAACTGTGTTTTTTAAGACATTCGTTCTTTAACCCGATTTACAATGAAATGTGATTTGGAATTTATAAATCTTTTATTTAAGATTTAACGGGAATTTTCCAAAGTAAAGTTTTCCATTTTAATATATTAAATTGGAATGGAATGGAATTAAGTTTGGTAATAATCGAAGTGAACTTTTGTGGAGGAAGACTGTTACTATATATGGAATTTAAAAAGCTTTGTCGTTATTCCATTTATATTATCGGTTGGATATGGAAGTTTATATCGATCATATATATTAACTTGTTTTCCGGGTTGATTCCATTGTTAATGGAACGGGATTTTGGGTTTATCGTGAACTATATTTAAATGACATTAGCTCTTTAAACTAGTTAAGATTAGATTAATTTCTTAACTTTAAAGAAAATCATTAAGAAATGATTTTGGGAGATTAAAACTGAATTAGAGTTTTAATGAATCTTTAATTAGATTGAAATGTGAATCTGATAACTAAAATTATCAAATTCAAGAAATGATTGAGAATGGAGTATCACCAGATTTGCTCCAAGCGATAGTTAAATCTTTAATTAGATTTGAACGTGAAAGGGTAATTAATTTTACCTATGACACCGTGGTGTTAGATATGGAGTATTTCCAGTTCTGCTCCATGGGATGAATAGGTCGGGATTGGGAAATTAAACAAATGATTACTTGGGTAAGGTGCGCTAATCCCGACTAGTTTGGATAAACCTCAATTTAGTTTGGATTGATATCCAAAGGAAGGTTAAAGAATAAATTTAAAGAAATCATCTTTGATAAAATTAATGGGAACCTTTCCCAAAGGATATGAATATTTAAATAAAAGAATATTCAGAATTGGAATGAGGCGTATATTGTGTTTTTATGGCACTTGTTTATTATATATGCGAGTTATTTGGAAAGACCGGGTTTATCCCATTCTGAATAACTGAATCGGCGATGAGTCGACTATGAAGATGGTGGTTGAAGACCGGAGGTCTTCACATCATTTGGATGATTACTAATGTCTTGATTGGGTTGTACACCCAAGACGAGGTAACAAGTGGTGATCGTCCAAATGTACTTGGAGATCGACCGGATATGCGAGTGCATCTCTCCTGTATTGGACATTTGGGACGAGGAAAAAGGTGCCTCTGATTTCGTTCAGACCCAGAACGAACTTGTAAATGGATGTGTGTCTGACATTGGATTTTATTCTAGTGAATATTAGGCTCGCGTCCCTATTTTGAAACTTAATTAGGCTCACATCCGGTCATAAACTTAATATAAATTAGGTCCCTGTTTTCAAAACTTATAAAATAATAATTAAAAAAAATAAAAAAATTCATAAATTAGTAATAAAATAAATTATGCATTATACAAAAAATTCAGTTCAAAAAACAACAAAAATAATGTCAAAAAGAAGAAAACAGCAAATAAAACAGAAAAAACTGCAGTTAAATGCATAATATTATGCACCTTTTTGATTTTATTGCATGCATATATGCAATTAACTGCAGTTCTTCCAGCGGATAGATTTAACTTAATATTTTAGTTCATTTTTATTTGCATCCAAATGTGCAAATTTCTCAAAAAAATGCACACATGTGTGCAACATTTTTATAGGATAAAAGTAGGGACTTAATTTATATTAAAAAAAAAAATTTGAAAAATTTAAACCCGCCTCTTATTTTATTACTTCCGCCTTTTTTTATTTTTTTTTAAAAAAAGTACGTTCCTTCATAAATTTTTTTTCTAAAATATGTAAATAATTTCAGGATTCTACGGAAATAAAAAAAATAGTTGCATACATTTATGCAATTATTACTGATAATTGCATATATGTATGCAACTTTTTCGTAAGCTATGTTCGGTTTGAAAATTTGAAACTAAACCTGCACAAATGTGTGCAAATATTGGGTATATTTGCACGCATGTAAGCATGTTTTTGTATGAATAAAAATCAACGAAGATGTATGTAGTGAAAAACATGCACGGATGTATGCAGGAAAATGATATATGTGCATACTATTATGCATTTAACAGGAAATTTCGTTTTTTTTCTGTTTTTTTGATTTTTGACGCCTTCTTTGATGGTTTTTTGTTCTGAATTTTTTAGTGTTTACATTTTTTATTTAAATACGAATTTACGTGATTTTTTCATTTTTTTTATATCTTTTTATGACTTTTCGAAAAATAGGGACCTAATTTACAATAAGTTTATGACCCTTTTTTTTTTATATATTTTGAAACTTAATAGGGACCTCTAAAAAACGCACCCTTTATTCTATGTTGATTGATCTCTATTAAATATATATCTATTTGGCGGCGAAGAATTTATTCTCTTACTTAACCCCCTTCTCTGGAATGTATGAGCTCAGAGGTTATATATCAATAGACATCAGTCGCATGGCATGAATTGTCTGTGTGGCATGCTGAGATGCAAATGACCAAGGCTTCTGTTGAAAAGCAGAGTCTTGTGGTTGATGATCAAAGCACGAGTTTAATATAGCATAGCTTTGTGTATAGAGTCAATTCGCGAGCCCCACGCCTCAGTGTGAACAAGAAACGGGAGAGGACTTCAGGGAGGGCATGCATTTCCTTCTAGCTAGGAGTGGTGTCAGGGTTTTGCAAGCCCAGACATTTTACTTATGTGGATGATGGATAGCGAGACGCCTCGGTTATATCGGTCACTACGGTGCCGATGGATGGTTTGGTCAATATATGACCACTTTACGCCCCATAGGGAGGGGAAATGTATTGTTTAGGCTATTAATCCACTTCGTGTGGACCGGCCCTGACGATCCAAGGCTTGTTTGTGCGCTTGCCTGAGACACGGGGTAGAGCGTCTCGAAGTCGGTAAGGACGATCCCTTGCCTTGGTTCACAGATGGAAATCCAACTTCCAAAACGTGACTTTGCAGTTTTAATTGTAGAACTAGTATGGCAACATAATGGGATGGGGCACTATGCCGTCTATGATTGATACATTTATATTTGAAGTTGTTTTCATATACTTTACACTATAATAGTATCAAAATGATTTGTTTTAAACGTACCAAGCATGTTTGGCTATTATAAGGTAAAACTCTATCCTCCAGCTTGCGTAGCATTGTGTGATGGGACCTGAGTCTTATAATAGCTTCATTTTTCCAAAAAGCATTGCGCTGTCTTGTTATATGCACAGGTATTCTTAGGGAGGAAACCCGATCTATGTTATACGGCGTGGTCCCTTGATTTACTCCATTTTAAAGTAAAGTTTTAAATAATTGTTTTAGTTCTCACACCAGTCACATGACTGACCTGGAGTTTATTGTTTTACCTGATCTCTGAGTGCCCCTATTTTCCACATGGGCAGCTAGTAGTTTTGGTTTTGCATATTTATATTCACAAGATCTTGGTTTACAGCTGGATTGATATTCAGAAAGCTCTGTATCTGTGTATCTCTTTTAGTTGTGTTTTGTATTATTTCCGCTGCACTGTAATTTGTAAATCTTTGATAATTTTCTGATGTATAATATTTATTCATACTCTTTATATTCTTGTACTTTGATGAATATAGTTGTAATAAGCAATGAATCGTTCTTCTGTTTGTATTTCGATTTGTCATGTTCTCAACTCGATCTGGGCTTTCCCGTAAGGGCGAGTTTGGGTCGCTTCAGTTCATATCGGAGCTTTGGTTTTATAGAGCTCGAGAACAAGACACATTAGAACCAAATGAAAGAATTCAACAGGGATTGGATTAGCAATATCCAATGGGAATGACTAGTTAGAGATAGGATCAGTAGTATCCTAGAATGAGTCCGAAGGGTGTTATTTTAAAAAAAATGAAAACAAATTTTGTTTTGAAAATTTAAACTTTATAATACGTATTTGAATATTATTTTAAATCGAATTTGGACAATCGAGTGTATAGAGATTTTGAATATATGCGTAATTAACGTATATTCGAAGTTTTAATATACTGGATGGATATAGGGTCACACTCTAGTCTCCCGGAGATGATTCTGATGATTGAGATCTCATCATCAGAATTTATGTTCGAGTGACGAAGGTGGGATATCTATATATTTCCAATTGACCGGTGTGAGAACCAAAATATAGTTAGAATATATTGTTGTGACTTGGCATCAAAAATGGATTCTTTATGTATAAAAGTTATGTGCTTGAAATGATAATCAACTAATTGATTGCTGGTTGTGTTGTTTGATTATTAGTTTAATTGATAAAATTATTGAAACCAATACGTAAAGGAAAGGTAAATTTTGGCCAAATTGAATCAAAATTTGAACTGACTCGAAAATTGATTGCAATTGCATGCCTATACATGTACATACAATTAACAGGTCATAGCAAGGAGGCTAGAGAAGAGGAATAAAATTATATGCCCAACAAATAGGTACATGTTTACTAATTTATTGGGTTTGGATGATTTTATGAGCCGATTGGCTTTTTCTTTTTCTTTTTGGATGATGAGGGCCCTGCGTGGCTAGTTGCAGTTTTAAATGTCTCCCCGTATAAAGGAGGTTATGGCGAAATTTATCGAAAATTTAGGGTGTTTGCCAAATTTTTGAAAAATTTGAAAATTCTTAGAAACTGAAAAGTTGAAGAATGAACACCAGAATGAAAGTTGAGCTGGTTAGTTAAACAACTTTCAGCTCTAATCCTTTTCGAGGATGAAAAGATTTAAGTGGGGGAGATTGTAACAACCCGGAAAATCAAAACCAATTTTTTTGTTTTAATTTGGCTATTTTAATGAATTTTGAATATTTAAAATGATTTATTTTAAAAAACAATGAATAGAAATTTATTTTGAACAGAATTAGAATGTATATATTTATTTAAATCGAAGTTAGAATATAAATATTTATTTTAATTATAAAACGAGCTTGAGATGGCGCGGTAGTTTGAAAATTCGATTTCAAAATTCAAATGAATGTACCGGATTCAAAATAAACTGGATTTTAGTAAAACCAAAAATATTTGAATCTGTTTGAAAATATCTTTCCAACAAATGTGAAAAATCCAAATATCATAATGGGAATAAAAAGTTATGTCCAATTGAAATTTTGAAATAGTCGCTATGGGATTTATATGATATATAGCCCCTAAAAATAGCCATTTTGCAAACGATCTCTGTTTTTTATGAAACCACTTTTGTTGGATCCGGAATGTCAAGTTATTGCTAGATTCCAATTTTCATAATTTTTGAAATCAATATGTGAGCGTGGTAAATTTAAACATGTTTTGTCAATTCAGTTTGAATTTAATCAACTGGAAAATGGCCGTTTTTCAAACAGTCTCCAAATTCGACGAAATTAGTTTTGTTAGGACCGTATCATTAAAATATAGGCATATTTATTTTTCTGGAATTTTTGGAGTCAGTATGTGGCCCCGGTAAATTAAAATGTACGTTTAAATTAAATATATTGATTTATATATTAATTTAAAGAAAAACTGATCGTAACAACCGAGTTGGGTTGTGAAACATATTCCAATATATCCGAAATGGGGGTATTTAGGTAGGTGTGATAGTCGTTGGGTTTGATTTGAAATTAGAATTGATAAACAATTAAATTTGGAAATGAATATTAATAAAATAATAAAATAACAAAATAAATTTCCCTCCATCAAAACCCTAGCCCCCTTTTGAAATCGAGCCGCCACCCTCTGATGAATGAACGGAAAGCGTTCGATTCTTCTTCCTCAAATTCACATCGATCCATGCAATAAAATGAAGTGCTCCAGAAGTGAAATTCGAAGAGCAAGGAAGGAGCTTCAGATCAGTATAAGGTTGAAGAATTATCGTGGAGGGAGGAGGGCGATTTTCAGCCTCGAATGTGCCGCCTTTCGAGCGGAAATGAGGAGAGAGGGGGCCACCAAGTTGGGCCCCACCCAGGGCGCAAGGAGGCGGCGCCTCGGCATACCTCCTGGTGGCGCCCGATCGCCGGCAAGGGTCTCGGTTGGAGTGAAAACTGCTGACCTAGTTTCGATGATAATGGGTTCGGGTTTTCTGAGTATCGACAGAAGGAGAAAAGGATTAGAGAGAAAAGTTAATTAATTAATTTAATTTCTCGTTTAAATAATCCAATGTATTTACTGTCATAACTTCTTCATACGAGGTCGGATTTCGATGATTTCAGAACCGTTGCAATCGTGGGGAAGAGAGCTTCACAACAAGACTAACCTGACCCGATTTGGAGCACGTCAGAATTCCAGACAAATTCAAATCCAAATTGTTCCGAAATTCAGATAAAAACTAACGGAGTGGATCCCAATGTGAGAACTTCTCACTAAAATTATTTCTGTACAGTTATTTATTTTATAACTGCATATATGAACTGCTCCCAATCGTCCACAGACCATGGACGACTTATTTGATTGTACTGTGTTGTGGAAATTGATTGTGATTGTGATGTAAATGGAAAATAGAATATTCATGTATTGAATAAAATATTGGAACGATAAATATATCATTTTTATTGAATGAATATAATACTTAAAATATTCATGTGTGGAGTAAAATATTGGAACAATAAAAATATCATTTTTATCGAATGAATATAATAAATAAAATAATCATTATGGAATAAAATATTTGAACAATAAAAATATAATTTTTATTGTATATATGAACTGTATAAAATATTCATGTATGGAATAAAATATTTGAACAATAAAAATATCATTTTATTGTATATATGAACTATTTAAAATAGTCATGTGTTGAAATAAATATTCATAAACAAATCAGACGATTTGTTTATAAACACCCATTTATTTGATACTGATTGGAACGATATATTTTACCCATCGCCTAACTACACAAATAAAATCTGTGTTTGTTGATTGAAACCCCACATGGGTATTGGGATGATATTTGACGGACACTAATCCCAATTGTTTAGTTGTATGTCAATTGATGGGTTGACAGACTATTGTAAGCGTTAATTATTTATATTTAATGCTTATGTAGTTGTATAGTGCACTTTGGCTGATGGTTGATTGTTTATCATTGTTGATATATACATGTGTTGTATGAAATCCATATAAACAAAATTATATGGTAATTGATTGAGTCTGATTCCAATTCAGAAATAAGGAATATTTTAAAATAACGAATATTTTAAGATAATATTCAAAAAAGAATCAAAATATGATTTTGATGTCCGATTTTGGATAGACACAAAAATATTTAAATATATGAAGCCGTGTTGATTAGATATGCGCCATTTTGACGCGAACGATATTTATATCGGTTTTATTCATTTTCATAATGAATATCGAAAAGGAAATGATTACAAAATATGATATTTTGAAAATATTGTCATTTTAATGTTATAATGATAAGGAATATTCAAATTTGATTTAAAATTTTAAATGGAATTAAAATCGTTTAAAAATGAATGTAAAACGAATTTATTAAGGAACATTCAAATTTGATTTGAAATTTGAAATGGAATTGAAATCGTTTTAAAATGAATTTAAAACGAATTTATTAAGGAATATTCAAATTTGATTTGAAATGGAATTGAAATCGTTTTAAAATGAATTTAAAACGAATTTATTAAGGAATAAATAAATTTGATATGAAATTTGAAATGGAACTGAAATCGTTTTAAAATGAATTTAAAACGAATTTATTAAGGAATATTCAAATTTGATTTGAAATTTGAAATGGAATTAAAATCATTTTAAAATGAATTTAACGAATTTATTAAGTAATATTCAATTTTGATTTGAAATTTGTAATGGAATTGAAATCGTTTTAAAATTAATTGAAAACGAATTTATTAAGGAATATTCAAATTTGATTTTAAATTTGGAATGGAATTGAAATCGTTTTAAAATGAATTTAAAACGAATTTATTAAGGAATATTCAAATTTGATTTGAAATTTGAAATGAAGTTGAAATCGTTTTGAAATGAATTTATAAAATACATTTTAATTGGAAATCGACGAAATATATATATAATAAATATATTATATATACTTAATGGCCTAAATAGAAGCGCCGTGCCATGGTAGTTCGCAAATTTCGATCATTGACTTCGAATGGACATTACGGAAGATCCGACCCTCGAATTCTCCTAAAACGGAATCATTGGGTTGATATCGAAAATAGCTTTCCAACGAATATATGAGATTTGAAATCTAACAGTTGGATTTGGAATTATGTCCAAATCAAATTTGGAAAAGGTCGGTGTAAGTGCAGTTCGATGACCGTTTATGGAAATCGACTGTACAAGCCTTTCTAAAATTATTAAAAATATAAATAATTTGTGTAAAATCATAATAAACGATTTGGAATAAATTGGGATGAAAAATTCCATATTTGAAAAGATAAAAGTGTATTTTTATCGAAATGAACTAGTTATGAAATAAAATTATAATCCAATAATTTTTAAATAAATAAATTGGATTTGAAATGGTTTTAAAAATAACCAGAATTTTCAATATATGGATTTGAATCAAAATTACCTTCGGAATATTTCGATATTGGATTCCGTGATTATACGGATATTGTGGAAGAATTTGGAAGTTATATATACCATTATTCCCAATACGATATTTGTTGATTTCAGAATTTGATATTGAATATAAGCCTATATAATTTCTATTCATGGTCTTGTATTTAATATTGAATTGGATTTTGGGTTTGTCGTGAATGGTGTCTTCATTAACACGGTTATTGAACCCCGTGTGAAAAGAATAAACCTTTTAATTAAGATTATTAGAGTTTCCAGTTAATTAACATTTAATTAGAATAAAATGGGATGTGAATTGGGTTTATTGTGAACTGTGTTTTTAAAGACATTCGTTTTTTAACCCGATTTACATTGAAATGTGATTTGGAATTTATAAATCTTTTATTTAGGATTAACGGGAATTTTCCAAAGTAAAGTTTTCCAATTTAATATATTAAATTGGAATGGAATTGAATTCGATTTGGTAATAATCGAAGTGAACTTCTGTGGAGGAAGACTATTACTATATATGGAATTTAAAAGGCTTTGTCGTTATTCGATTTATATTATCGGTTGGATATGGAAGTTTATATCGATTATATATATTAATCTTTTTTTCGTGAAGATTCCATTGTTAGTGGAACGGGATTTTGGGTTTATCGTGAACTGTGTTTTAAATGACATTAGCTCTTTAACCTAGTTAAGATTAGATTAATTTCTTAACTTTAAAGAAAATCACTAAGTAATTTTTTTTGGAGATTAAAACTGAACTAGAGTTTTAATGAATCTTTAATTAGATTGATATGTGAATCTGATAACTAAAATTATCAAATTCAAGAAATGATCGAGAATGGAGTATCACCAGTTTTGCTCCAAGCGATAGTTAAATCTTTAATTAGATTTGAACGTGAAAGGGTAATTAATTTTACCGATGACACCGTGGTGTTAGATATGGAGTATTACCAGTTCTTCTCTATGGGATGACTAAGTTGGGGTTAGGAAATTAAAAAAATGACTACTTCAGTAAGGTGCACTAATCCCGATTAGTTTGGATAAACCTTAATTTGGTTTGGATTGATATCCAAAGGAAGATTAAAGAATAAATTTAATTTATCTTTGATAAATTAATGGGAACCTTTCCCAAAGGTTATGAATATTTAAATAAAAGAATATTCAGAATTGGAATGAGGCATATGTTGTGTTTTTATAGCACTTGTTTATTATATACGTGAGTTATTCGGAAAGATCGGGTTTATCCCATTCTGAATGACTGAATCGGCGATGAGTCGACGATGAAGTCGGTGCTTGAAGACCAGAGGTCTTCACATCGTTTGGAAGATTACTGATGTCTTGATTGGGTTGTACACCCAAGACAAGGTAATAAGTGGTGATCGTCCAGACATACTTGGAGATCGACCAGATATGTGAGGGTCTCACTCCTGTATTGGACATATGGGACGAGGAATAAGGTGCCTCCAATTTCGTTCAGACCTAGAATGAACTTGTAAATGGATGTGTGTCTGACATTGGATTTTGTTCCGTGTTGATTGATCTCTATTAAATATATATCTGTTTGGCGGAGGATAATTTATTCTCTTTCTTAACGCCCTTCTCTAAGACATATAAGCACACAGGTTATATATCGATAGACATCAGTCGGATGGCGTGAATTGGCTGTGTGGCAAGCTGAGATGCAAATGATCAAGGCTTCTGTTGAAAAGCAGAGTCGTGTGGTTGATGATCAAAGCGCAGCTTTAATATAGCATAGCTTTGTGAATATCATTAATTCACGAGTCTCACACCCCGATGTGAACCAGAAATGGGAGAGGACTTCAGGGAGGGCATGCGTTTCCTTCTAGCTAGGAGTGGCGTCAGGGTTTGGCCAGCCCAGACATTTTACTTATGTGGATGATGGATAGCGAGGCGCCTCGGTTATATCTCACTACGGTGCCGATGGATGGTTTGGTCGATATATGACCAGTTTACACCTCATAGGGCGGGGAAACGTATTGTTCGGGCATTTTAATCCACTTCGTGTGGACCGGTCTTGACGATCCAAGGCTTGTCTGCGCTTGCCTAAGACACGAGCTAGAGCATCTTGAAGTCGGTAAGGACGATCCCTTGCCTTAGTTCGTAGATGGAAATCCAACTTCCAATACGTGACTTTGAAGTTTTAATTGTAGAAATAGTATGGCGACATAGTGTGATGGGGCACTATGCCGTTTATGATTTATACATTTATATTTGAAGTTGTTTTCATACACTTTACACTATAATAGTATCAAAATGATTTGTTTTAAACGTACCAAAGCATGTTTGACTATTATAAGGTAAAACTCTATCCTCCGGCTTGCGTTGCATTGTGTGATGGGACCCGAGTCTTATAATAGCTTCATTTTTCCAAAAAGCATTGCACTGTTTTGTTATATGCACAGGTATTCTTGGGAGGAAACCCTATCTGTGTTATACGGCATGGTCCCTTGATTTACTCCATTTTAAAGTAAAGTTTTAAATATCTGTTTTAGTTTCACACCAGTCACATGACTGACCTAGAGTTTGTTTTTTTAACCTAAACTCTGGGTGCCCCTATTTTCCACACGGGCAGCTAGTATTTTTGGTTTTGCAGATTTATATTCACAGGATCCTGGTTTACAGCTGGATTGATATTCGGAAAGCTCTGTATCTGTGTATCTCTTTCTATGGTGTTTTTATTATTTTTTGCTGCATTGTAATTTGTAAATCTCTAATAATTTTCTGATGTATAATATTTATTCATACTCTGTATATTCTTGTACTCTGATGGAAATTGTTGTAATACGCAATGAAATGTTCTTCTGTTTGTATTCTGATTTATTGTGTTCTCAACTCAATCCGGGCTTTCCCGTAAGGGTGAGTTTAGGTCACTTCAGTTAAAACCGTGTGAGTTCAACTCACCTTGATTCCCCTTGTCGTTATAATGGTATGATTTAATTAAATTAAATATGTGTTTAATTTAATTAAAACTCTAGCTGATTCCAATTCCATCCAAACTGTTTTCAGAATGTAGTGCTCGTTGAGACGAGTCCAACTTCTACTGAATCATCCAATCCTGATCATATATGAATAAGTTATCAATATTTGAATTTTACCCGATTTTATTTATAATTAAAATCCTTAGTCACTTTGGTTAATTAACTAATTACATTTAAAACATATGCATTTTCCTAATATTCCTGCTTCTCTTGTTCGGTCTGGCTTGCCAATATGCATGTTCAAATCATGATTAAATTAATATAATTTAATTAAACTAATTTATCCTTAAATAAGTTTTAAGATTAAACTAATTACAAATTAATTTAGTTAATCATTTTGTTAGTTAGATAAATAACAAGACGACTAATTTCTGTTACTTTCGGATGCATGACCCTTTTGATCCAATTCTTGATTCCATCTTCATCAATTACAATAATTTAGTTATTCATTATTATTAATTAATTAATAAATCTTAATCACTAATTTTTTTAAGACTAATCATACTACTTAGTAAATATATTAGTAAGATTATATAATTACCATGTTATAAAAATATGGCCAAACAGTTTCACTACTTCCTCCCTTTCATTGCTTCATGCTTCCGGTCCTTGCTGAACTTCAATCTGTCCATCATTCAAACAAAATAACTATTAACGTATGTCTTAGTATATGTTTTAATTTAATTCTCTAATAGCAAATTAGCTTAATTAATTACTTCTGTAGCCCTTCTGATTCATAAAACCGGCCGAATTTCCCTTTCTTTTGTTTGTTTTCTTCTGTTGTTTGAGCAATCAAACTTGGGTTAAGCCATTAATACATTAATTATAAAATAAAGAAATTAATTGATTACAGTAGGCTAAATTTAAATAGACCGCACCCTTACTCCCCTCGTCTTCATACCCAACACCTTGGTGACGCACAAAACACCATCCCCTGTGCCTACATCCCTCCACCGACGATCCATCTGAACTGTAACGAACCACAAATCCGTACTATCTGAGTTGACTACATACATCACACGTCCAACCGAAATATCGCAGAAATAAGAATCATTTTTTTAAGAAGAAAAAGGTAGAAGAAGAACAGTAATAACAATACAGAATCTCACATCGCAGCGGAACAAAATATAATATATCATAACTTTTGAAATACAAAATTTTTATAACATACAATTATCAGAGTACAACACTTACAACACAGCGGAAATAAAAATACTATATATCTAACGCTGAAGCCTCCCGCTCCAAGCTCCTTTAGATAGATATGTAAAATCCCAAACTACTTAACTGCCCGTACAAATTTGAGCACCCCAAAGTTTAGGTAAAACAAAACAAAATAAACTCTGGGTTAGTCATAGGGCTGATATGAGTAAACAATTTTAAAACAGTTTGGGAAAATAAACGATATCTCATAAGACCACGCAGTATAACACGGAACGGGGTTTTCCCTTATGAGATTCCAAAACACTTGATTTAAATTTCAAATCCTTTTGAAAGAAAACGATAATCTTTGTATCAAAACTCTTTTGATATTATAATAGGGTCTAAATCAAATCTAGTGGAACTCTTTCATCTCATGATCCACATACATAATATACAGCCAAAACTGCGAGCACTTATTGGGTAATGAATTTTCAACAATGAAAAGGTATGGTACCACCTTTCGATAGTGTATCTCTAGAGGAGAATTCACCGGGTTCAACAAGAACATCTTGTAACCCAGCCACACATGACCGACCGCTTATTTTGCTTGAGTGTATCGAATGTATATCGCCAACGGTTGTGATCAGCATCCGTTTCCCCGAATGGGACAGCATCGAATAGAATAAGGAATTAAATGAATTTCTCTAGATAGGTGATAATACACCCTAATGGGAGCTACCCACATATCTATGATGCCTTCCCAATTTTTGTCATTTCTCGATTGTTGAGGCCTAAGGCTATGATTATTTATCATTCATTGAAAACACAATCACTTTGAATGCCACATTGTCAGATCCGTTAATCATTCATTGATTTGTACAAATATATTCTGGATATTATGCTAAGAGAATAAATTATCCGCCAGCATATATAAATATATATATTTATACAGACCAACGTATGCGATCATTGGAAATACTCTTTCAGGCATTTGTCCATATACGTTCGTTCTGGGATTGAACGAAACCGAAGGCATAATTTCTATTAATAGAAAAGTCCTTGCACTTTACTCCGTCTTCAATTATCTTCATATAATCTGATTTGCAACGCTACTGCCAATACGGAGTGGTTCTGTAAAGGCCCGAAAATCCGTACTATTTGAGCTGAATAAAACAACACACGTCCAACCCAAAGTGCACGAAAATACAGATCTTTAATAGAAAGAAATAAGAGGATGAGAAAGATAAGATAGAACTAATAGAATAAAAGAAGAAGAGCATCAGAATCTAAACAGTACCAGAGTAAACACGAATCTCACAACGGAACGAATAAAATATATTATATAACACATTGAAATACAAATCTGAATTTGTATATACATACCATATCAGAATATAACTCATATACATCACAGCGGAAATAGTCTCTAATAACTAACAATGAAGCTTCCTGCTTTGAGCTCCTCCAAGTGAACCTGCAAAGCCTGAACACTTGATTGCCCGTACAAATTTGGACACCCAAGAGTTTAGGGAAAATACACAAAATAAACTCTGGGTGAGTCATGGGACTTGTGTGAGTAAACTCCAACCAATTTGATTAACTTTGAAAAATCCTTTGAAAGAAAAGGTAATAGTAAGACCAGCCCACATATAAACACGGACGGTTTTTACCATAATATAACAAAACAATTTTTGATATCAAAATCCAATGATATTATAATAATGTCTAATCAAATAAATAACCAAAGAGCAGAACGCTTGCATCTCACGTTCCACATACATAGTATAAAATAAAAAACCGCAGAGCGCTTATTGGAGATTGGATTCCACTATGACAAGGTATGGGACCACCTCCCATCAGTGTACTCTAGAGGGGATACACTGGAGTTCAACAAGAACATCTTGCAACCCGGCCCACACATGACCGACCACTCATTTAGCTTGATGTATCGAATATATTGTCATCCACAGTTGTCGGCCCTCCAACTGTAATCCGTAATATACAGAATCGAAAGAAGAATAAATAATGAATTTTCTCTAGATTGGTGACAAATATACCCTGCTTGGGAATGACCCACCTAGCCATGCCGCCTGCCTGATTTTTGTCATTTCCTGGTTGTGAGGCTAGAGGCTACGTCTATCTTCAGAATATCTGATCACCATTCACTTTGAATGCCACATCATCAAACCCGTCAATTCACTAATCGATTTCAAAAAATATCACGTATATAAAAAGCTAAGAGGAAAGAATTCCTCCACCACCAGACGTAATACGTTTAAGAGATCAATCGTACGTGATTTGTTAGGTATACTCTGTCAGACACTCGTCCATACAAGTTGCCCTAGGACTGGACAAACAAAAAACACCATTCTGGAATAGAACGACCCTTGCATTTCACTATGTCTTCAATTATCTTCAGCATAATCTAAATCGCAGCGCTTATGCCTATACGAAGTGGTTTTCGGATAATAAATCCAACCGGTCTCTCCGTATTGACAATGATGGTCAAAACACTTCGATGGTCGGTCATTTAACTATCGAAGTAAAAACAAACATCCATTCAAATGTACAACTAAACCTCACACAACCACCGACACTTTTTATTTAACATTTATTTTTATTATTTAAATTCCCATATCTTACCAGATATTCCTCAAACCCCGTTTTAGCATTTTCACATTTCTTGGAAAACATTCCCAGTTATTATAAACTCTTATTCTCCCATATTCCAGAAAATATACGTTATTAACGTTCGAAACATTTCCATTCTTTTCACATTCCTTATTTTCTACACTTGGATAATATACACTATTTGCATTGGAAAAATATTTCCAATTTCATTAGAAAAATTTTAATCTGCCAAAGTTCACTTTTAAAGCATTATTCACTTTAAAATGTGAATATCATCCTTATTATAGAAATCTGAACACCTTTATCAAATCACTCTTCATTCAAGTAACAAATACCTTATCTTGTTTACCAATTTCTCTTTCATAATTTAACATTCCCATTCTACTTTATAAAGTCTGTTTCTGAGTCAACTTCTTGTTAAATCAATATCAAGTGTATAACTAAATATTGATTTCACCTCTTATTATAATTTATTGGTTTAAAACTAAATATTAACTATCCTATCTGATTATAATTCCTAAAAATAATTTACTGCAATACATTCGACATCGTCGAATTATGGTTCCAGTTCCTAATAGTGTTATTTAGTTCTAATCATATTCCAAACATAGAAATGATGCCATCGTTTTCTGAAATGATTCTCCAATTTCTCTTTCTAAACTCATTCTTATATTTCTTTGGACAAACATCGTTCTTATTACTTTAGAATAAGTGGATTTCAAACCAAACTGTTTTCATTCCCTAAGGAATAGTACTATATATAAAAATCACGCTTAAGCTTGGTCAACAACGTTAATTTATCGTTACAATTCAAAAACTTGCAGTACGCTGCAATATCCCCTTTATAACTAATCTTGACATTTCTTTCCATTACAATCTGATACCATTCCTCGATAATAGTGAAGTCGTTCAAGTTGGGGTATTTTAATTGCCTCTCAAACCTTGATCAACAACATTCTTATCTTAGAATCGATATAAGTTCGCAACTCTAATCCCTTATACTTTATAATCTGTCAAATCGATTTCTTGCTTTATTTTAAATATGGTTTAATGACACCATATCCTTAATTTGAAAACTCAGTTGTTTACAACTATTTATTTAAATGTTAACTCTTTGCTGCGTCTTCGTTATACAATTATATTTATAACTTCTTTTACCAAAACCCATTTCCGTTCTTTATCACTTGAAATTTTACTTTTATTTGAGACATTTTACTTAATGCAGGTAACATCTCATTACCAATTCAATAACATCTTAAATGAAGTCCATTTAAGAAACAATTATTTAATTGAAAATAATTAAATAATATTTTACTTTATCATTGATGAAGTAAACAGTTTACTTCATCGTTAATCTAAAATAGGTTGGTTGCTTACCTTATATAAACAATAACTAATTATATTGGTTTTATAATTATTTAATACCTCATTAATAAAAAAGGTAATTAATAAGGAACCTTATTAATTTTTGATCAGTTTACCACTAAGTTATTTTCATTAGATTAATTGAAGACCTATTAATTTAATAATCATTTTCCAAATAAACAGTTGATTCAATCAACTTCGTTCTACCAGTAAATTCGTTAACTGATTTTAATTACTTCTTACCATTAGATTAATATAATTAATATAATAATATTTCTTAACTGTTTGCTTTAAAATAATTATCCAAATTATTTACTTGTCGGATAATTATAGCTTCATACTCATTTAACTAAATAATTGTTTATATTTACTTTATAAAAACAAACTATAAAATACCAGTTTATAATAGAATTTCTATTATAATTTAAAACTTCGCTTAAATTATAAAATATAATTTTTATAACTTAACTTCGTTGGTTTGCCTGACGGTAGGTCAACGTCTTAACAAAAAGATGTATTTATGGTCGCTGCTACCACTTTCTTAATCGATATCGTTTATTGATTAAATCAAAATAATGTTGAATTTCCATTCAACATCAGTATCCACACAGGGTTGTAATGTCATTTGGGTTCAAACAGTGCATATATAAATAATATAAAACAAACAGTACAGATAAATATTGAGGAATCCGGCTGGATTCCCCCAACCGGTTTCCTGCATCCACAGATGTTAGTCAACACAATTAAAACTAATTCCATACTAGGGAATATTATAACCGATGGAATCAGTATCTAATCCATGATGTGTACATATGCAAACGATATGTATATATTTCAACCAATTTAATGGTAATCTACCTAAACGATCATCACACAACATTCAACCATTATTTATCACTATTAAAATCTAATTATAATATTTAAAATAGATCAGAGTTAGTGAATTTACTTACCTTTGCGCGTTAACCGTTAAATAACGATATGTGTCAGTCGATTAAACCAGGCGTTCAATTCTGCCATAAATCCAAACGTGCTCCAAACCGACTTCATAGCATCGCCAGCGTCCGTGTGATTCCGAAGTGACGGATCGTTCGTCCATCTGAACCCAACGCGACAGATGGCGTTCAATTTTAACATTCTTCAGGCCCGTGCCTATTTAAAACAGTACTTTCTTGAGCGTCTTCTCCAAAATGAGGAACACACACTCTAAAATGAGGAACATCCGCCATTTATATTGGGCCTCAGCCCATACCCACCCATTCACCCATGAATAAAACCGCTTACCATTTCTAGAATCCTTCCTCCATGTCTGTATTACTTCCACAAAATTCCTTCAGCCATATTGAGACCTACACCTTTTTAATCCTTGATGTTGTATATACTTACATCTATATATATTTTAAAACGGGCTTCCTTCTTTTAGACTGTCAGCCCACCAAATTGAAACACCCGCTCCATTACTTTTCTTCACCGTTTCTAACTACATCTGTACACCGCCAAGACCCCTACTTCATCTCATCTTCACCAACAATATTCTGCACGTACCAGTACAGTACCCAACCTCCATTTCCATGCATGTGTATGGTTTGCACCAACTCATTTCATCTAAAACACGTCAATTCCCCCCGACAAATCTCCAGACCCGACTGCAGTACTTGGAGTGCCATTTCCCCATAGTTAAACTCCACGTTAACATCCTTTATCCAATTATACAAACACTTTTGTAGCATCTTCTTGGCCCCCCTTTTCCTTTCTTGTTTTCATGTCTGGGCATCACATAAGAAAAACAAGCCCATTCGAAATCATTGATTCTGCACCCGCTCCATGTATTGTCTTCTTTCTCCATCTGAATGTTCAAACGCCAGCTCTTGTTCCAGTCCAGACCCATCATAACACATACCGCAGTCCTTTCTCTCACATAATTCCTCCTCTAGACGTCGTCCTTGAACATGTATATTTTTTTCTCTCCATTATTTTTTGTTCCACACAAAAACAACTCCAGACAAAAGAAAAACAATCTGACTTTATAACTTCAACATGCGCGCTTGGAAACCCCCACCGTACTCAACTCAATGCCACTCAACTTGCTGTCCACTTTTTGTTATTTCCTCCACCATACTTGCTCCTGACTCAAGGCACCTCCTCTTCCCAGTTTATATTTAAGTGCCAACATGCATCAGTTCGTACCCGACGTACGCACTCTTCTGTACTTCCTTCATTTCCATTGCCGAACCACTTTTTACAGTACAACCCCAAACTTCTTTTACCCAAAACAGCTAACATTCTCCACTATTGCTTCTTTTATGCTTCACCCTTCTCACTGTTCGCAGTTCATTTTTGCTCGTCGATCTCCACCTCGTGAAAGCCGTACTAACAACGAAACTTCTTCTTTGGTTCATTGAATCACGACAACAGCTTGCGCTGTACAGTTGTACAATAGTGCGCGACGTAATAGCGATCAAGCCCACACATTTTTTTATATAGCGATGAAGAGATCGAACGATTTATGAATTCAGAAGTATTTGATTTTTATTCATACACTTTCCTTTGGATCACCATGAAAGGTTTTTCCAAGAACTGTACCCGTCAGGAAAAATGTCCTGACGTTACTTTATAGAAGGCAGAAGCTTAACGCTGAAGTAATTAATGTACACTATAGCGTAGGTCTGATTACTTTAGTGTGAAGTTTTAGGGTACTGTGATCTAATGGGTAGTTTTCATTTCTCGGGTATAGCTATATGGTTTGTTTGGTGCACGCCATGTCTTCTCATTTCATAAGTCTGCGTTGGACTGCTTCTATTTAATTTTGACAATGACTTGGAAAGGGACAAGGTATGGTTTGTACGTCCCTTAATATCTGTGTAGATACAATACTTCCATGTTAAGTAATTTGGAGACGGTGTCATTTCCAAAGCTATGCCGATTTTCAGTGGTAGGAAATGGTCTTGGGTAGGTTAGGGTATGGTCTATATCATGAAGAGGAGACATAAAACTTATCCTAAAAGGAACGCGGATACTTATATTATACAACAGTGATATGAGAAATAACATGGTGAATGATGTCGAAGTATTGGAAATATGTTCATCAAATTTCTCAGCACCAAGCAATTTTTGTTATACGGTTGGGTGTATTTCCAGTGGTAAGAAAAATGGCATGTCAATATTTTATGTTTTATTTGTAAATGTACCGTATTGCATAAATTACGTTCATGTCCGAGCTGCTACGAACAGAAATAAGGATACGGTCGTGTCCAGCGAGGTGCCACGATTCCAAAAATATAATAATATCGGTAGGTTAACTCATATTGTGAAACCCCAAGATATCGATATAGGGTGCAAAACACTCCAAATAAAAAGTTGCGTATTTAATTAATTAAAAATTTCAATAAAATTCTAAAAATTAAATTATCACTTTATCCCAAAAGAATCTTGTCCAAATTCGAGTCCGATATTTAAATATATTTAAGTAATCGTTATGACCATAAACGAATATGCCGTTGCTTTTCTGAATATTTAATTTGGACATAATTTCCCATTTAAAATACGAAATCTTGGTTTTTCACTTCCAATAAAAAAATACAGTTCAACAGATTCCAATATTTCTTGTTTCGAAGAAATCCAACTAATAACGGGTCATGTACACTCAGTTGAAGTTCAGAACGTTAAATTACGAACTACCGCGATATTACGGGCTCGATTATATTTAACATATATTGTTATACGTTCAACTTCGTTTTAATTAATATATAAATCAATAGTCGGTTATTTAACTATCGAAGAAAAAAAACACTCATTCAAAGCATCAAACAATCACTGGACCACTAAATTAAAATTTCATTAATTAAATCACTTCTCCATTTCTTTATCAATATTTGTTAACCAGATATTTTCAATAATCATCTTGGCCTCTTACGCTATTTGGAAAACATTTCCATATATTGCCTTCTTTTATTTTCTATACTTAGAAAATACCTTCTATTTATAATTGGAAAATATTCCAATTACTTATCTCTTTCCTGAACTCGGTTATTTTTATGTTTAAGAAATATTTATGGTATGTTTCCAAAAATCCACTTACTTGGGTTAAAACGAAGGTTGTGTAAAACATCGTTACAACAACCCAACATATTTCATTCAACTAAATTTCTTTAAACATTTATCTCCAAGACTGAATCCTCCAATTTATCGGTCAATAATTAAATCAATCAAGTTGGGGTATAATTACCTCTCAGACCTTGACTGAAATCATCATTAACTCCAAAACAGACAATACCACTTGCCTCGAATAACCAACACCATAAAAATCAATTATTCATTTTTAAACCCATATATGTTTCTCTTTCTATTTTTACCAGATTTAATTATAGATTTCCTTTTTGTTTATAATATTATATTTTTAAGTTTGTTTCCTTATCGAATTCTACATATATCGATAGTTTGATTTCTAACTATCAAAATTTCTTAAAAATATTCTAACTCCTTAAATTTTCGGAAAATTTCGCCATAACCTCCTTTGTACGGGTCACTCGGTACAACTACAAAATGCCTCCCTGGGCCCTTTCCATTCAAAAAGAAAATCAAAAAGCTAACTGGCTTGCCGATTTCGCGCA
Source organism: Allium sativum (assembly GCA_030737875.1). Taxonomy (NCBI): domain Eukaryota; kingdom Viridiplantae; phylum Streptophyta; class Magnoliopsida; order Asparagales; family Amaryllidaceae; genus Allium; species Allium sativum. The sequence goes on from CM060924.1 coordinate 285,550,475, forward strand.
TAAAACCTCATATGGAATTTAAACATGTACCTTTTTGTCGAGCACTAAATTTATAAACTTCATTCTCTTCATTGCATACCAGTCTAACCCATATGCATCCATTTCCAATTTATTCTAACTTAATCCGGTCATTTTAATTCAATTCGCTAATTAATTCTCTAATTAGCTCTTTTGCCTATTCCACTTTTTAATTGAACATATCACGTTTATATACTATTTTTAATTTAGTTATAAACCAATCGAGTTCCATTTTTAATTCAGGTTTCAAATTCGATTTCGAATATAAATTTACAAAGCCAATTTACTTATCCACAACCCAATTTCATTTCAAACTCCATTAACAAATTATTCATCAAACTAGTTAATTCTATTCAATAATTAACCAAATCTGATTTTTGTTTCAAAAATCATTTCATTACTCCACTTGAGTTCAGATATGTTTTATAACTCAAATATGGATTTTTTCTAATGAAGATTCGAATTTTATTTACTTAAAATCCTTTTATTTATTTAAATAAACCGTTATGGTTTAATAATGGTCATGGCGCTATTTTTCTGAAAATTTAATTTTGACATAACTCAAAGTCTATATGATGGAATCTAGATTTTTCTCTTTTATTTGAAAACTATTATCAAATCAGACCTGACAATTCTTGTTTCAAATAATTCCGACTTAAATTGAGTTATATAGACTCAGTTGAAGTTCGAAATGCCAATTTACGAACTGTCATGCTGTGGCAAATTCATTTTAATAATATTGAAATATAAACGTTTAACTTTGTTTAATTTAAATTTCAATCTCATTCTAATATATATTTTATATACATTAAATCCAATTTTCAAATTAAACTTAACATTTTTTATTTTCTCAACTCGTCGATATTTTTAGCACTTATTATAAATTCAATCACAACTCCATTTTTAATATTAATTTCCAATTCCGTAAGGAATACATTACTTTATAAAATTCGATGAAATCAAATTCCCAGTATAATTTCTTACATTTATCTCAATTCATTTTTGAATTCCAAATATCGAAATAAAACACGTCGTTCCCTTTCTGAAATGATTTCCAATTCACAGTTAAATTCATATTTGAATTTAAATTTCTAAATTATCAAATGATAATTTAATTTCCCTAATTTATAAATGTTGTTTATAAATTTACTTCCTTGTTTTATAATTTAAAACAAGTTTCCATTTCGATTCCATTTCAAATTCTATTTTCAATTCACACTTGAATTTAAACCTCTAAATTATCTAATGAGAATTTATTTCACTAGATTTACAAATATCATTTATAAATCCATCTTCCTTGTTTTATATAATAAAACAAGTTCCATTTCAAAAATCTGTTTGAAACCAAAATCTTATTTTGGAATATTTATTATAATTTATCTATATAAATATATAATCTATTTTCATATTTAAAATTTTAAACTTCGATTTAATACAATCCTAATACCTTTTCTTAAACTATTTTATTTAAAAAAACTGGATCTAATCGAATTCAAATCATAAATCCATACGAATTTATTTTTAGTTCACTTTACATTCTGAACATCAGAATAAATTTCATCGTTTACTTGTTTAAAACGATTCGCCATTTCTATTTTTAAATTCACATTTGAATTTAAATATCAAATGATAATTTTTCCACTTAATTTATAAACATTGTTAATAAATTCATTTCAATTCCCTGATTATCCAATGAAAATCATTTAATTTTATTTATAAATACCGTTTATAAATATACCTCAATTTCCTTTATTATTTAATTTATAAACATCGTTTATAAATTCAATACTTGTTTTATTTATTCAAAACAAGTTAATATCATTTTGCTCATTTGAAATTCAAATTCTATTTTTGAAAAATAGATTTTCCATTTCAAATCTCGAAATATCTTTTTTTTACAATATTTTTATACATCAACATTTTAGGCCCAGTGATATTTAAACAATCAAACCACCCAATTATCAATCAACACATCATATATGATAATATATATGTGAAAACAAACAATAATAAATTTTGAGGAATCCAGTTGGATCCCGCCAACCTGTTTCCTTGCATCCATAGACGTTAGCCAACATAAATAATACCCATCCTGCTTTGAGGCAGGATATCGCGGTATAGAAGGTCATCCACTATCATAGCGTGTGACGCATAGGGTCATCCTCTAATGATGCTACGGGCATCCGCTAATGGTACTACGGGAATCCAAACACCGATATATATATATATATATATATATATATATATATATAACAACGACAAACACCAATCCTAAATACTAATATATATTTAATAATAGCTACAGTAATATTTAACTGCATGCAAGCAAATCAACGAACAATTATTTTTAATGAATTCTAAATAAAATTATGAATGAGATTTACTCACCTGATATATTTTATTATTTCTGATCCAATACGATTTTAATTTAAATTGAACTATGTTCGATTTAAGTTAAAACTCTAGTGTTGATTCCAGTCGACTCTAAAAATTCCCAACTTGACTTTATTGCGTAGTTATTAATGATCCGATTCCGACGAACCCTATTACGTATGACATACATGTGTGTTATAAAATTGAATACACATTTTTAAGTAATAAATAATCAAAAATAAATTAATCAACTAATTCTTTACCTTAATTATCTTCTATAGTAAAGGATTTCAGACTGCTTCTTCTTACGGTCATCACAATTTTCATTAATATTGAAACTTCCACTGCCACTGTCATTCATCTCCCTATTTCACTAACTCCTTGCAAAACCCACCCTTGTTTAATTCGACTCCAGTTGCACTTTGAACAAGCACCCAAAACTCAGTTCAGTCTCCCTCCAAACTGAACATCGTGGCCATTTCATTTCGCATTCCTGAGATCGAGCGAGTTTAACCATGTCGCACCCTTAAATTCGCCACTGGAGATGGTGAAACTTCGACATCTGAAACCCCATCGATTGCGAACTCAACCCCGATACCCCTTTTCACCTAAAATCGATGCCTTAGATCGTGTGCTATATCAATTTGGGCGACATCAAATTCAACCGAGCCAAAAATTGAGACTACAGATTTGTAGTACTTGTCTCCCTAATCACAACCAAAATAACAATTCTATTTTTTATTAGGTATTTGATTTATGATCAAATTTTGAACGGAGGAGAGAGGGACCAAAGTCGGTCATTTTTTATAGCTTGCGGTTTCAATTTTTTTTGAATGGAAGAAAGAAAGGAGATCGACCATTTCGATTTTAAATGTTTAGGATTTCAGGGGAAGCCGATTTCATTTGCAGAAGAGAAAAAATAGAAGTGGAAGTAGGCGCGACTTATAGATGACGAAGACTTCATCATTAAGGAATAGGGTATGCGCAAGGTACAGATAGGTTAGGGAAGGTTAACAGTGTACTACGTTTACTTAAGAAGGAAGGAATTATTATAATTTTTTTATAATAAATTTTATTTTATTTTGATTAGAACCAATATCCTTTAATTTAAATTATGACGTTGGCTTCAAACTTCCGTTTGAGCCCAACAACAGGCCTTTCTAGCGTTAAACCACTATTCTGAACCAACTGGGACATGTTTCAAAGCCTTATTCGATCATCTGGAGAAGATATTAATTCAAATTGATATAAATTATATTTCAAACAATTAATTCTTCGATAATAAATTAATATTATTATCCTAATTCAAACAGAATTTTTTAATGATCATCTGAATTGTTTTAAATTCAGTTTAACTTTGAATTCAATAAATTCATTTTCGTATTATGATGATTTATATATTCGATATTAAATTGAAATTGATTTTTAAATCAATAAATTAATATAAAAATTCATATATATTATCAATTCCATATTTAAAACGATATTAAATATTTAAAATAAACTGTTCGAAAATCCGGGTCGTTGCATTCTTTCCCCCTTAAAAGAATTTCGTCCCCGAAATTACTAAGGTAGGGAAAATGATACAACTCATTTACTTTTCAAAAACACCCTTATGTCGATACTCAACATTTTATATTTCTATAAATTTAGTTCTATCAAAACTTTTGGTTTTCATGCATATTGCACATCCATATGCTTATATCCATTTAATCTGAATGATTTACAATCAGTATATTCATATTTATTCAAATTGATTTTAAATCAATTTATTCCTTTTAATCCATTTAATTTGATTAATTTAATTTAATTCCAGATTTTAAATTCCCTGGTTTTTATTTCAAATCCTTTTGAAATCACATACATATATATACATATATTTATAACCATTTCAAATCCAAAACATTTGAATTTTCCAAAACAACCCGTTTTCTTTGAAACAAAATTCCACCAAAAACTTTTCTAAGATAGCATTCCATCATTCAGAAACTCGAAAATGAATACTGATAATGTTGCAGTCATCATCAGAATTGTTTCCCAGCTACTGAAGTGAGTTAATTGCTTTATTACTTTCAAAATCTATCTAAAAATGATTTTTAATCAAAAATCCTTCCAAAACAAAGCTATATTATTTTAATATACTTTGAAAAATATTTTCCAACTTCCCAGGATTTAAATTCCAATTTACGGTTTGAATTTAACTCTAGTTCATCTCATTTGTATATACTTCATTCATATACAATTTTATTTGGTTATGAATAACCGTTCCAATTTTATAATCTTATTTGATTATAATATCAACACCCAACTCATCCATCTAATACAATAATTTCATAAAATTATTCCTTCTATATCAAAATAGAATTTTTGAGTAAATTTATTTCATTTACCCACCTAAAACGATACTGTGTCAAATTTCTCTATTTAAGTGTTTATAAATTCCTATCGACTTCGTGGCGTCCCACGATTTGATTAGAATTAATAAACCACTAACCAGACTAGCCAACACAATATAAAATAAATTATATATCAATTTACAAATACGCGCTCTCGTATATATACACTCAACTCATTCTAGGGTACTACTGACCCTATCTCTAATGAGTAAACCCCACCAAAGCCTAGGTATTCGCTCAACCTAAGCTCTGATACCACTATAATGAACCGCAAATCTGTACTATCTGAGTTGGCTACATACATCACACATTCAACCCAAATATCACAGAAATACGAATCATTTTTTTTATGAAGAAAAAGGTAGAAGAAGAATAGAAATAACAACATAGAATCTCACATCACAACAGAACAAAGTATAATATATCATAACTTTTGAAATACAAAATTTTAACTGTATAACATACAATTATCAGAGTACAACACTTATAACACAGCGGAAAATAAAATACTATATATATCTAACACTAAAGCCTCCTGCTCCAAGCTCCTTTAGATAGATCTGTAAAATCCTGAACTACTTGACTGCCCGTACAAATTTGGGCACCCTAGAGTTTAGGTTAAACAAAACAAAATAAACTCTGGGTCAGTCATAGGACTGGTATGAGTAAACAATTTTAAAAAAGTTTGGGAAAATAAACGATATCTCATAAGACCAAGCCGTATAACGCGGAACGGGTTTTTCCCTTATGAAAATCCAAAACACTTGATTTAACTTTCAAATCCATTTGAAAGAAAATGATAATCTTTATATCAAAACTCTTTTGATATTATAATAGTGTCTAAATCAAATAAATAGAAATCTAATGGAACCCTTTCATCTCACGCTCCACATACATAATATACAACCAAAACTGCGAGCACTTATTCGGTAATGAATTTCCAACTATGATAAGGTATGGAACCACCTTTCGATAGTGTACCTCTAGAGGAGAATACACTAGGTTCTTTCGGTAATTTAGTTAATCATTTTGTTAGTTAGATAAATAACAAGACGACTAATTTCTGTTACTTTCGGATGCATGACCCTTTTGATCCAATTCTTGATTCCATCCTCATCAATTACAATAATTTAGTTATTCATTATTATTAATTAATTAATAAATCTTAATCACTAATTTTTTTAAGCCTAATCATATTACTTAGTAAATATATTAGTAAGATTATATAATTACCATGTTATAAAAATATGGCCAAACAGTTTCACTACTTCCTCCCTTTCATTGCTTCATGCTTCCGGTCCTTGCTGAACTTCAATCTGTCCATCATTCAAACAAAATAACTATTAATGTATATCTTAGTATATGTTTTAATTTAATTCTCTAATAGCAAATTAGCTTAATTAATTACTTCTGTAGCCCTTCTGATTCATAAAACCGGCCGAATTTCCCTTTCTTTTGTTTGTTTTCTTCTGTTGTTTGAGCAATCAAACTTGGGTTAAGCCATTAATACATTAATTATAAAATAAAGAAATTAATTGATTACAGTAGGCTAAATTTAAATAGACCGCACCCTTACTCCCCTCGTCTTCATACCCAACACCTTGGTGACGCACAAAACACCATCCCCTGTGCCTACATCCCTCCACCGACGATCCATCTGAACTGTAACGAACCACAAATCCGTACTATCTGAGTTGACTACATACATCACACGTCCAACCGAAATATCACAGAAATACGAATCATTTTTTTAAGAAGAAAAAGGTAGAAGAAGAACAGTAATAACAATACAGAATCTCACATCGCAGCGGAACAAAATATAATATATCATAACTTTTGAAATACAAAATTTTAACTGTATAACATACAATTATCAAAGTACAACACTTACAACACAGCGGAAATAAAAATACTATATATCTAACGCTGAAGCCTCCTGTTCCTAGCTCCTTTAGATAGATCTGTAAAATCCGAAACTACTTGACTGCCCGTACAAATTTGGGCACCCCAAAGTTTAGGTAAAACAAAACAAAATAAACTCTGGGTTAGTCATAGGGCTGATATGAGTAAACAATTTTAAAACAGTTTGGGAAAATAAACGATATCTCATAAGACCACGCAGTATAACACGGAACGGGGTTTTCCCTTATGAGAATCCAAAACACTTGATTTAAATTTCAAATCCTTTTGAAAGAAAACGATAATCTTTATATCAAAACTCTTTTGATATTATAATAGTGTCTAAATCAAATAAATAGAAATCTAATGGAACCCTTTCATCTCACGCTCCACATACATAATATACAACCAAAACTGCGAGCACTTATTCGGTAATGAATTTCCAACTATGACAAGGTATGGAACCACCTTTCGATAGTGTACCTCTAGAGGAGAATACACTGGGTTCAACAAGAAGATCTTGTAACTCAGTCACACATGACTGACCACTCATTTTGCTTGAGTGTATCGAACGTATATCACCAACGGTAGGGATCAGCAACCGTATTCCCGAATGGGACAACATCGAATAAAATAGGGAATTAAATGAATTTATCTAGATAGGTGACAATACACCCTAATGGGAGCTACCCACATAGCCATACTGCCTGCCCAATTATTGTCATTTCCTGGTTGTTGAGGCCGAAGGTTACGATTACTTATCATTCATTGATAACACAATCACTTTAAATACCACATTGTCAGATCCGTTAGTCATTAATTGATTTGCACAAATATATTCTGGATATTATGCTAAGAGAATAAATTCTCCGCCACCATATATATTTATACAGATCAACATATGCGATCATTAGAAATACTGTGTCAGACATTCGTCCATATACGTTCGTTCTGGGATTGAACGAATCCGAAGGCACAAGTTTTATTAATAGAAAAGTCCTTGCACTTTACTCCGTCTTCGATTATCTTCATATAGTCTGATTCGCAATGCTACAGCCAATACAGAGTGGTTCACGGTTAAAAATCCAACCGGTCTCTTCATATTGACAACGATATTGGCAAATACTTCGATAGTCAGTTATGTAACTATCGAAAAAAACAAATACTCATTCAAAGCATCAAAAAATCACGGGACCCCTTGATTAATATTTCATTAATTAAATCACTTCTCCATTTATTTATCAATATTTGGTAATCAAATATTTTCAATAATCATCTTGGCCTCTTACAATATTTGGAAAACATTTCCATATATCGCCTTCTTTTATTTTCTGTACTTAGAAAATACCTTCTATTTATAATTGGAAAATATTCCAATTATTTATATATCTCCTGAGCTCGGTTATTTTTATGCTTAAGAAATATTTATGATATATTTCCAAAATTCCACTTACTTGGGTTAAAACGAATGTTGTGTAAAACATCGTTACAACAACCCAACATATTTCATTCAACTAAATTTCTTTAAACATTTATCTCCGAGACCAAATCCTCCTATTTATCGATTAATAATTAAATCAATCAAGTTGGGGTATAATTACCTCTCAGACCTTGACTGAAATCATTATTAACTTCAAAACAGACAAGACCACTTGCCTCGAATAACCAACACCATACAAATCAATTATTCATTTTTAAACCCATATACATTTCTCTTTCTAATTTTACTAGATTTAATTATAGATTTCCTTTTTGTTTATAATATTCTATTTTTAAGTTCGTTTCCTTATTGAAATCTATATATATTGATACACTAATTTCTAACTATCAAAATTTCTAAAAAATATTCAAACGACTTAAATTTCCAAAAAAAACGCATAACCTCCTTTGTACGGGTCACTCGGCACAACTACTGTAGTAACCCGGATTTTTAGCGGCTTTGGTTATCGACGTAAGCTCGACGTCGATAACCAAAACATCGAAAAATCCCGGTAATTAATGAAAGGAATTAGAAGGTGAGAATAGATAAGATAGAACTTATGGAATAGAAGAAGAACATCATTATCAGAGTAAACACGAATCTCACAGCGGAACGAATAAAATATAACATAACATATCTTTGAAATAACATCAGTATATGTATACAATAACACTTATCAGAGTACAACACTTACAACAACAGCGGAAATAATAATAGCTATAGAATCCTGAAGCCTCCTGCTCCAAGCTCTCCAAGTGTATCTGTAAAATCCCGACTACTTGACTGCCCGTACAAATTTAGGCACCCAAGAGTTTAGGGAAAACAACAAAATAAACTCCGGGTCAGTCATGGGACTGGTGTGAATAAACTCAAACGATTTAAACAGGTATATGATATCTCATAAGACCACGCCGTGAATACGGAACGGGTTTTTCCCTTATGAGAATCCAAATAACTTTTCAAAGCAATATCATTCTGATATTATAATAATGTCTAAGTACAAATAAATATCAGTCTAGTAGAAACGCTTGCATCTCACGTTACTACATATATAGAATACAATCAAAATCGCAAGCACGTATTGGATGATTGGATTTCCAACTATGACAAGGTATGGAACCACCTTCCGATCAGTGTACTCTAGGAACGATACACTGGAGTTCAACAAGAACATCTTGTAACTCAGCCACACATGACCGACCACTCATTTCGCTTGAGTGTATCGAATGTACATCACCAACGGTTGGGATCAGCAACCGTTCCCGTATATATATGGGACAGCATTGATAGATTTAAGGAACAAATGAATATTCACTAGATAGGTGATTATACACCCTACTTCGGTGCGACCGACTTAGCCATGCTGCCTGCCCAATTTCTGTCATTTACCGGATGTGAGGCTAGAAGCTACGCTTTATCATTACATCAGATTCACTTCGAATGCCACATTGTCAGATCCATCAGAATCACTAATTGACGTCTACAACCATACATTATGTGTCAGCTAAAAGAAGTTTCCTTCTCCGCTTCCACTCTTGGTATAGTTGAAGAAATCAATGTACGTGACCGTCTGGAAATAACATGTCAGACATCCATCTTCATTCACTTAGAAATGTCACATCGTCATACCCGCCAAATCACAAATTGACTTATCCAAAAATAACACGGGTATACAGCTAAGAGAAACGAATTCCTCTGCCACCAAACGTGAATACGTTTGAATAGATCAAATTACGCGATCCATTGGATATACTCTGTCAGACCTTCGTCCATACAAGTTGTCCTGGGACTGGACAAACCGAAGGCACTATTCTGTAAACAGGATAGCCCTTGCATTTTACTCCGTCTTCAATTATCTTTGGCATATATGATTCGCGACGCTTATGCCAATACAGAGTGGTTCTATGGATAATAATCCAACCGGTCTCTCCATATTAACAACGTTAAAATGGTCAAAACTTCGATAGTCGGTGAGTTAACTATCAAAGAAAAACAAGTGTGCAAACAACGATATTATTTCCAGATGGAAACTATATCAAACAAACATCATTTAACATAAATCTCTTTAGTTCATTAATTTACATATCTCCTGTTTCCCTATATTCTAAATTCTTATTTTCTTTTATCAGAAAACATTTCTGATTCTCATTTGGAAAACATTCCCAAAACTCCTTTACGATCAAACCTTACCATTTCTTAGTTAAGAAGGAAGTCACTCAAGTTGGGGTATAATTACCAACGTTATAACTTCGAAATGGTCAAAGTTTATCTTTTAATCTTTAACAACTTCTTTACGCCTTTCTCGGATCCAATTTTACTAGTCCACTTCTATATTTAAAACATTGGTTATAACGATAACGTTAAAATCCCTACTTCCGCATTATCTAACTTTAATTATAACTTCTATTCTTATTAGTGAATAATTAACCTAACACTTATTTATTTAAACACTGGAAAGTATAAGTACTTTCCCGAATTCGATATAATCGAATTTGCCGATTAACTCTCTTCGAGAAATCTCTATTTGATTAGCTCTTCTTCGAATAACCTATATTCGATTCACTTCTTCTCGAATAAACGATATTCGATAATCTCTCTACAAATAACTAATATTCGATAACTCTTCCTTTTCAAATATCTCATATTTGAAAATATCACTTCGATTAAACTAAAATCGATAACTCCCTTCGATGAAACTAACATCGATAACTCCTTTTGATGAAACTAACATCGATAGCTCCTTTCGATGAAACTAACATCGATTTATTTAACTCGACGAACTTAACTCGACTAACTAAACTTGACTCGACTAACTCGACTTACTTGGTTCGACCAATTCGATTCGATTAAACTAGGCTCGACTAACTTGACTAACTAAACTCGACTTACTTGGTTCGACCAATTTGATTCGATTAACTAGGCTCGACTAACTTGGTCGAACCACCCGATCAACTCAACTTATTTAACTTTAACTGGTTTTACTTGGTTTGACTAACTCAATTTATTAACTCGACTGACTAATTCAACTCGATTAACCTAACTTGATTTACTTATCTCGATTAACTGAACTAATCACTTTGATTAACTCGACTGACTAATTCAACTCGATTAACCTAACTTGATTTACTTATCTCGATTAACTGAACTAATCACTTTGATTAACTCGACTAATTCACTCTGGTTAACTTAACCAATTCACTTAACTAATTTCACTTAGTTTAAATTAACTAATTCGCTTAACTCCTTTCCAATAAACTATATTCGATAACTCCTCTAACTCTATTCGAATAAACTGTATTCGATTAACTCCTTTACTCTATTCGAATAAACTATATTCGATTAACTCTATTTAACTCCGTTTAACTCTATTCGAATAACAAATATTCGATTAACGAACTTCGAATACCATATTCGATTAACTAACTTCGAATACCATATTCGATTAACTAACTTCGAATACCATATTCGATTAACTAATATTCGAATACCATATTCGATTTCTCCTTTCGAATGTCTATATTCGATTAACTTTATTCACTTAATAAAGATTTCCTTTTTAATAACGTTTTATTCATTTGAAAAGATTTACTTTTAAATAACGGTTCTGCACTTTAAAAATGATTTCCTTTTTATAACGTTCCCTTTTCAATTTTATTTGTAAATGGTTTACAAATATTTCGTTTTCAAATTTATTCTTGAAATATTCTAACTCCTTAAATTTTCGGGAAAATTCGCCATAACCTCCTTTGTAACGGGAGCATCAGGAAAATCCCCAAACTCGCCACACAGGCCTTTCCATTCAAAAAGAAATGTTTTGAATTTATTTCCTTTTTAAAATGTCTCCTATTTATAAATATCCCAATTTATAAATATTCCTTATTTATAAATATTCCACTTTATAAATATCTCTTATTTATAAATATCCCATTTTATAAATATTCTATTTTCAATATCACTTTGAAAATCCCCTTTTGTCAACATCCCGTATGTTATGGTATTCAATCATATCAAATCACGATGTTCAATCTCGTCCATACACACACAAATCAACAACAGGTTATAATTCACATCATATATTAAAATATATGAAAAACAATAAAATAACTGTTGAGGAATCCAGTTGGATTCCTCCAACCTGTTTCCCTGCATCATAGATGTTAGACAACAGAATAACATCGATTTCACTTCACTGTTAAATATTCTGATAAACAGAATCGACATATAGATATTTAACAGTTTATATATATATATACATATATATATATATATAATATTTCAACTAACTGACTAGCAGTTCAATCAATCAACCAACACACAGCAATCAGACAATTTTAACAGTTCAAAAAAATACAACATGAAAATATAAACTATTCAGAGTTGGTGAGTTTTACTCACTTTGGCAGTTCATCGTTAAAGAACGATAAACTGTTTTGTTTTGATTTTAACGGACAATTTATTTTACAATAAATTGTAGCGAACCCCAATCCACTCTCAGTCAGCTTCATTGTGAAGCTCTGGTCCATACGGTCCTGTCGGATCTTGTTTCGTGAAATTCTGATAACGTATGCTCAAATTATAACGATAACAAGTTTATAAACATTAAATTTAAATAAAACTTGTAATTAAAATTTCTAATGGGCCTTGACCCCTTTATAATTGTCGGCCCACTCACCAAAATGATCCGCGTATACTTCCTTCTCCAAAATACCACGAAGCTGCTCCTCCTTCGTTGACAATCACCGAGTTTTCCTCACCACTCGTTCTCCAAATACCAACCACCGAAATCACCAAAACTCCCACCTTTAAACTTCCCTTCTTGAGCTTGTCGACCTCCTCCCTACCACATCACGCTCGAACTACTCCCCCTGATTCCGTTGAAACAGCCACAGTGCCAGTATCGACATCATTTTGCGTCGAATCCTACCAAATGAGCACACAGGGTTCGGTTTTCAACCCTAAACCCAGATCCAATATCAAAAACCTGCATCGCTGCTTCCACTGCCAATTTGATGGAACCCTAATCTTACTGTTGCCAAAACCACCACGCCAACGTTAGCGTCGAACCCCACAAAATTGCTACGAGCTTGAAGAGTTCATTATTATGAACATATATATATATTCATGAAATAATTTATGGATTTTTCTTTGGTTTTATTTTGATTTTCTTTGTTTGAAAATTTTGCTGTGAGGAGAAAGTAAAACGCGACGGAAATAGCTTTGACTTTGGGAATGAAATTGTCTAGGGTTAAGAGGGAGGTAGTTCACTATTTATAGGGTTATTTTTATATTTTTTTTATTGAATATTTAATTCAAGCGTTAAATTTCATCTCTGTTTAAAAATCTGTGCAACCACATATAATACCCAAAAATCATGCAAATTGGCATGCAGCTACATCTCGACATTACGGTCCCAACGAAACTGGTTTCGTCGAATTTCGACTCCGTATGCTCACACAGCGTATTTTTAACCGTCAAAATACTAACTGTTTCTCACTCTAAAAATCCGTACGGCCACACACTGACTCTAAAAATCACGAAACTGGAAATCTAACAACTATTTGACATTGCGGATCCAACAAAATTAGTTTCGTCGAATTCTGAGGTCGTATGAAAAACTGGCTATTTTTATAGCTTTGAATGACCATTTAAATATATAAATATATTTAAATATAATTAAATTAAATATAAATAAATTTATATTATCGTTTATGTTCACCGAGGAATATCATACAGCTTCAGAAAAATTATACATTCGATATTTTAAGTTCAGGTTGAATCGAATTTCAATTTATATTGAAATTCCCTTTTATAACGTATATAAAGCGTTACGAATTATATACGATTTCCATAGCGACTTTTTCTGAAATTTGATTTGGACGTAACTCAAAATCTACATGACGAAATCCCGATTTTTCTCTTCCACTAGAAAGATATACTCCACCAGCTCCACATGTTTCTTGTTTCACAGAAATCCGGCTTAAAACGAATCCTGTACATTCAGTTGAAGTTCAAATCGCCAAATCGCGAACTGCAGCGCCATTTCGAGCTCGATTTTAATTATAATATAATTATACGTTCAAACTATCGTCGATTCAATATAATCGTTATTATATTTCGAATCGAAACTCCACCAAATCTCGTATGCTATTCAATTCACATGATATTGTGAATTTTACTATTTCCGACTATTTCGACATTATAATATATTATTATATTATAATTATTAATTAAATATTCAATATTATTTAATTCACGTTCTCGATATCGATAAATCGATATTTAATAATTAAATAAATAAATTATTCAACAGCTAAAATGCGGGTTACTACAATCTTTCCTCCTTAATAAAATTTCGTCCTCGAAATTGCTAAGCTAGGGGATGACCCTATCTTCTGGGTAAAAATTTATCTGTTTACCTCTTGTCTCCAGTTCCAACTGAACCAATTAATATCGACTAAAATATTAATTTATTCCGACTAACTAAATTTTCAAAAATTCTGAAAATTTTCTAACACCTTAACTTTTCGAAATTTTTTGCCAGCACCTCCTTTGTACTGGTCAATATCTCAAACTCCAACTCGCCTCTCTGGGCCTTCTTCAACCAAAAAGAAAATCAAACAGCCAAGCAGCTTGCCAAATTGGCTCATAAATTCCAAACTCATATATAGTATAAACGGGTACCTTTTTGTCGGGCACATCAACTCTATCACTTCCATATGCTATCAACTCAGCATATACCAGTGTTATCTCAATCAAATTCCAATCAGTTCATATCCTCAAAACCAAATCGAATTTCATTCGAACTCCAATATTAGATTCCAAATTATTGACTTATCAATTTGGTTCCATTCTAGATTGTCGCTAATCCAATTCAATTTTATTTAACTTAGTTCAAGTTAAATTCAATTTATTTCTACTATCTTATTCTATTTAACTTCATAGGTTAAATTTATATTCCAGAGTTTAAATTCCTGGGTTTATTTCAAATCAATTTGAAATCATACTGCCAATTCAAAACCTTTGAATTTTTAACACCTTATTTTCACAAAATAATTCGAAAACAAAACCTTTGGTACTAGTCCGTCACTTAGAACTCGAAAATGAACACTGATGATGTCGCGATTCATCATCAGAATCTATTTTCCAGCTATCGAAGTGAGTTCAATACTATATCACCTTCAGTTTGAAAAACGTTTTCAATATCTCCCAGGAACTTAAAATTTCCTTATTTTAATTCCAATCTGATTTAAATTCAGATTTACTTCATCTCATTTCATGTACTTCACTTATATGAATCCTGATTAGTTATTTATAACTATTTTACTTTTATAATCTTACTCAATTATAATAACAACCAACACAACCAATATACTATATCAAATATATCCGGGTAAAATTATTCCATTTACCCTCTTTCAAAACATACCATGACGGTTCATCGTATTCGAGTGTTTAGTAACCCCCATCGATACAGTGGATCAAACCGATCGACCAGAATTCACAAACAACTCAACCAATAAAACTCCACAATATAAAATCATTTTATATTTAATAACAAATACGCACTCGTATATATACACTCAAACTCAGTCTAGGATATTACTAGTCCCATCTCTACTGAATCGCGCCACAGAGCCAAGGTAATAACTAAACCAATGCTCTGATACCAACTGTAGTAACCCGGATTTTTAGCGGCTTTGGTTATCGACGTAAGCTCGACGTCGATAACCAAAACATCGAAAAATCCCGGTAATTAATGAAAGAAATTAGAAGGTGAGAATAGATAAGATAGAACTTATGGAATAGAAGAAGAAGAAGAAGAACATCATTATCAGAGTAAACACGAATCTCACAGCGGAACGAATAAAATATAACATAACATTTCTTTGAAA
Organism: Allium sativum; assembly: GCA_030737875.1. Lineage (NCBI taxonomy): Eukaryota > Viridiplantae > Streptophyta > Magnoliopsida > Asparagales > Amaryllidaceae > Allium > Allium sativum. The sequence goes on from CM060924.1 coordinate 285,566,533, forward strand.
TAACATCAGTATATGTATACAATAACACTTATCAGAGTACAACACTTACAACAACAGTGGAAATAATAATAGCTATAGAATCCTGAAGCCTCCTGCTCCAAGCTCTCCAAGTGTATCTGTAAAATCCCGACTACTTGACTGCCCGTACAAATTTAGGCACCCAAGAGTTTAGGGAAAACAACAAAATAAACTCCGGGTCAGTCATGGGACTGGTGTGAATAAACTCAAATCATTTAAACAGGTATATGATATCTCATAAGACCACGCCGTGAATACGGAACGGGTTTTTCCCTTATGAGAATCCAAATAACTTTTCAAAGCAATATCATTCTGATATTATAATAATGTCTAAGTACAAATAAATATCAGTCTAGTAGAAACGCTTGCATCTCACGTTACTACATATATAGAATACAATCAAAATCGCAAGCACGTATTGGATGATTGGATTACCAACTATGACAAGGTATGGAACCACCTTCCGATCAGTGTACTCTAGGAACGATACACTGGAGTTCAACAAGAACATCTTGTAACTCAGCCACACATGACCGACCACTCATTTCGCTTGAGTGTATCGAATGTACATCACCAACGGTTGGGATCAGCAACCGTTCCCGTATATATATGGGACAGCATTGATAGATTTAAGGAACAAATGAATATTCACTAGATAGGTGATTATACACCCTACTTCGGTGCGACCGACTTAGCCATGCTGCCTGCCCGATTTCTGTCATTTACCGGATGTGAGGCTAGAAGCTACGCTTTATCATTACATCAGATTCACTTCGAATGCCACATTGTCAGATCCATCAGAATCACTAATTGACGTCTACAACCATACATTATGTGTCAGCTAAAAGAAGTTTCCTTCTCCGCTTCCACTGTATAGTTGAAGAAATCAATGTACGTGACCGTCTGGAAATACCATGTCAGACATCCATCTTCATTCACTTAGAAATGTCACATCGTCATACCCGCCAAATCACAAATTGACTTATCCAAAAATAACACGGGTATACAGCTAAGAGAAACGAATTCCTCCGCCACCAAACGTGAATACGTTTGAATAGATCAAATTACGCGATCCATTGGATATACTCTATCAGACCTTCGTCCATACAAGTTGTCCTGGGACTGGACAAACCGAAGGCACTATTCTGTAAACAGGATAGCCCTAGCATTTTACTCCGTCTTCAATTATCTTTGGCATATATGATTCGCGACGCTTATGCCAATACAGAGTGGTTCTATGGATAATAATCCAACCGGTCTCTCCATATTAACAACGTTAAAATGGTCAAAACTTCAATAGTCGGTGAGTTAACTATCAAAGAAAAACAAGTGTGCAAACAACGATATTATTTCCAGATGGAAATTATATCAAACAAACATCATTTAACATAAATCTCTTTAGTTCATTAATTTACATATCTCCTGTTTCCCTATATTCTAAATTCTTATTTTCTTTTATCAGAAAACATTTCTGATTCTCGTTTGGAAAACATTCCCAAAACTCCTTTACGATCAAACCTTACCATATCTTAGTTAAGAAGGAAGTCACTCAAGTTGGGGTATAATTACCTCTCAGACCTTAACTGAACAACGTTATAACTTCGAAATGGTCAAAGTTTATCTTTTAATCTTTAACAACTTCTTTACGCCTTTCTCGGATCCAATTTTACTAGTCCACTTCTATATTTAAAACATTGGTTATAACGATAACGTTAAAATCCCTACTTCCGCATTATCTAACTTTAATTATAACTTCTATTCTTATTAGTGAATAATTAACCTAACACTTATTTATTTAAACACTGGAAAGTATAAGTACTTTCCCGAATTCGATATAATCGAATTTGCCGATTAACTCTCTTCGAGAAATCTCTATTTGATTAACTCTTCTTTGAATAACCTATATTCGATTAACTTCTTCTCGAATAAACGATATTCGATAATCTCTCTACAAATAACTAATATTCGATAACTCTTCCTTTTCAAATATCTCATGTTTGAAAATCTCACTTCGATTAAACTAAAATCGATAACTCCCTTCGATGAAACTAACACCGATAACTCCTTTTGATGAAACTAACATCGATAGCTCCTTTCGATGAAACTAACATCGATTTATTTAACTCGACGAACTTAACTCGACTAACTAAACTTGACTCGACTAACTCGACTTACTTGGTTCGACCAATTCGATTCGATTAAACTAGGCTCGACTAACTTGACTAACTAAACTCGACTTACTTGGTTCGACCAATTTGATTCGATTAACTAGGCTCGACTAACTTGGTCGAACCACCCGATCAACTCAACTTATTTAACTTTAACTGGTTTTACTTGGTTTGACTAACTCAATTTATTAACTCGACTGACTAATTCAACTCGATTAACCTAACTTGATTTACATATCTCGATTAACTGAACTAATCACTTTGATTAACTCGACTGACTAATTCAACTCGATTAACCTAACTTGATTTACTTATCTCGATTAACTGAACTAATCACTTTGATTAACTCGACTAATTCACTTTGGTTAACTTAACCAATTCACTTAACTAATTTCACTTAGTTTAACTTAACTAATTCGCTTAACTCCTGTCGAATAAACTATATTCGATAACTCCTCTAACTCTATTCGAATAAACTGTATTCGATTAACTCCTTTACTCTATTCGAATAAACTATATTCGATTAACTCTATTTAACTCCGTTTAACTCTATTCGAATAACAAATATTCGATTAACGAACTTCGAATACCATATTCGATTAACTAACTTCGAATACCATATTCGATTAACTAACTTCGAATACCATATTCGATTAACTAACATTCGAATACCATATTCGATTTCTCCTTTCGAATGTCTATATTCGATTAACTTTATTCACTTAATAAAGATTTCCTTTTTAACAACGTTTTATTCATTTGAAAAGATTTACATTTAAATAACGGTTCTACACTTTAAAAATGATTTCCTTTTTATAACGTTCCCTTTTCAATTTTATTTGTAAATGGTTTACAAATATTTCGTTTTCAAATTTATTCTTGAAATACTCTAACTCCTTAAATTTTCGGGAAAATTCGCCATAACCTCCTTTGTAACGGGAGCATCGGGAAAATCCCCAAACTCGCCACACAGGCCTTTCCATTCAAAAAGAAATGTTTTGAATTTATTTCCTTTTTAAAATGTCTCCTATTTATAAATATCCCAATTTATAAATATTCCTTATTTATAAATATTCCACTTTATAAATATCTCTTATTTATAAATATCCCATTTTATAAATATTCTATTTTCAATATCACTTTGAAAATCCCCTTTTGTCAACATCCCGTATGTTATGGTATTCAATCATATCAAATCACGATGTTCAATCTCGCCCATACACACACAAATCAACAACAGGTTATAATTCACATCATATATTAAAATATATGAAAAACAATAAAATAACTGTTGAGAAATCCAGTCGGATTCCTCCAACCTGTTTCCCTGCATCACAGATGTTAGACAACAGAATAACATCGATTTCACTTTACTGTTAAATATTCTGATAAACAGAATCGACATACAGATATTTAACAGTTTATATATATATACATATATATATATAATATTTCTACTAACTGACTAGCAGTTCAATCAATCAACCAACACACAGCAATCAGACAATTTTAACAGTTCAAAAAAATACAACATGAAAATATAAACTGTTCAGAGTTGGTGAGTTTTACTCACTTTGGCAGTTCATCGTTAAAGAACGATAAACTGTTTTTTTTTATTTCAACGGACAATTTATTTTACAATAAATTGTAGTGAACCCCAATCCACTCTCTGTCAGCTTCATTGTGAAGCTCTGGTCCATACGGTCCTGTCGGATCTTGTTTCGTGAAATTCTGATAACGTATGCTCAAATTATAACGATAACAAGTTTATAAACATTAAATTTAAATAAAACTTGTAATTAAAATTTCTAATGGGCCTTGACCCCTTTATAATTGTCGGCCCACTCACCAAAATGATCCGCGTATACTTCCTTCTCCAAAATACCACGAAGCTGCTCCTCCTTCGTTGACAATCACCGAGTTTTCCTCACCACTCGTTCTCCAAATACCAACCACCGAAATCACCAAAACTCCCACCTTTAAACTTCCCTTCTTGAGCTCGTCGACCTCCTCCCTACCACATCACGCTCGAACTACTCCCCCTGATTCCGTTGAAACAGCCACAGTGCCAGTATCGACATCATTTTGCGTCGAATCCTACCAAATGAGCACACAGGGTTCGGATTTCAACCCTAAACCCAGATCCAATATCAAAAACCTGCATCGCTGCTTCCACTGCCAATTTGATGGAACCCTAATCTTACTGTTGCCCAAACCACCACGCCAACGTTAGCGTCGAACCCCACAAAATTGCTACGAGCTTGAAGAGTTCATTATTATGAACATATATATATTCATGAAATAATTTATGGATTTTTCTTTGGTTTTATTTTGATTTTCTTTGTTTGAAAATTTTGCTGTGAGTTGAAAGTAAAACGTGGCGGAAATAGCTTTGACTTTGGGAATGAAATTGTCTAGGGTTAAGAGGGAGGTAGTTCACTATTTATAGGGTTATTTTTATATTTTTTTAGTGAATATTTAATTCAAGCTTTAAATTTCATCTCTGTTTAAAAATCTGTGCAACCACATATAATACCCAAAAATCATGCAAATTGGCATGCAGCTACATCTCGACATTACGGTCCCAATGAAACTGGTTTCGTCGAATTTTGACTCCGTATGCTCACACAGCGTATTTTTAACCGTCAAAATACTAACTGTTTCTCACTCTAAAAATCCGTACGGCCACACACTGACTCTAAAAATCACGAAACTGGAAATCTAACAACTATTTGACATTGCGGATCCAACAAAATTAGTTTCGTCGAATTCTGAGGTCGTATGAAAAACTGGCTATTTTTATAGCTTTGAATGACCATTTAAATATATAAATATATTTAAATATAATTAAATTAAATATAAATAAATTTATATTATCGTTTATGTTCACCGAGGAATATCATACAACTTCAGAAAAATTATACATTCGATATTTTAAGTTCAGGTTGAATCGAATTTCAATTTATATTGAAATTCCCTTTTATAACGTATATAAAGCATTACAAATTATATACGATTTCCATAGCGACTTTTTCTGAAATTTGATTTGGACGTAACTCAAAATCTACATGACGAAATCCCGATTTTTCTCTTCCACTAGAAAGATATACTCCACCAGCTCCACATGTTTCTTATTTCACAGAAATCCGGCTTAAAACGAATCCTGTACATTCAGTTGAAGTTCAAATCGCCAAATCGCGAACTGCAGCGCCATTTCGAGCTCGATTTTAATTATAATATAATTATACGTTCAAACTGTCGTCGATTCAATATAATCGTTATTATATTTCGAATCGAAACTCCACCAAATCTCGTATGCTATTCAATTCACATGATATTGTGAATTTTACTATTTCCGACTATTTCGACATTATAATATATTATTATATTATAATTATTAATTAAATATTCAATATTATTTAATTCACGTTCTCGATATCGATAAATCGATATTTAATAATTAAATAAATAAATTATTCAACAGCTAAAATGCGGGTTACTACAACTACAAAATGCCTCTCTGGGCCCTTTCCATTCAAAAAGAAAATCAAAAAGCCAAGTTGCTTACCGATTCAGGCATAAAACCTCATTTGGAATTTAAAAATGTACATTTTTGTCGGGCACTAAATTTATGAACTTCATTCTCTTCATTCCATACCTGTCTAACCCATATATGTCCATTTACGATTTATTCTAACTCAATCTGGTCATTTTAATTCAATTCACTAATTAATTCCCTAATTAGCTCTTCTGCCTATTCCACTTTTTAATTGAACATATCACGTTCATATACTATTTTTAATTTGGTTATAAACCAATCGAATTCCATTTTTAATTTAAGTTTCATATTTGATTTCGAATATAAATTTACAAGCCAATTTACTTATCCACAGCCCAATTTCAATTCAAACTCCGTTAACTAATTATTCTTCAAACTAGTTAATTCTATTCAGTATTTAACCAAATCTGAATTTTGTTTCAAAAATCATTCCATTACTCCACTTGAGTTCAGATATGTTTTATAACTCAAATCTGGATTTTTTCTAATGAAGATTCGAACTTTATTTGCTTAAAATCTTTTTATTTATTTAAATAAACCGTTATGATTTAATGATGGTTATGGCGTTGTTTTTCTGAAAATTTGATTTTGACATAACTCAAAGTCTATACGTCGAAATCTAGATTTTTCTCTTTCATTTGAAAACTATTATCAAATCGGTCCTGACGATTCTTGTTTCAAAGAATTCCGACTTAAATTGAGTCTTATATACTCAATTGAAGTTCGAAGCTTCAATTTATGAACTGTCGCGTTGCGGCGAGTTCGTTTTAATTATATTGAAATATAAACGTTTAACTTTGTTTAATTTAAATTTCAATCTCATTCTAATATATATTTTTATATATATTAAATCCAGTTTTCAAATTAAACTTAACATTTCTGATTTTCTCAACTCGTCGATTTTTTTAGCACTTATTATAAATTCAATCACAACTCCATTTTTAAAATTAATTTCCAATTCCGTAAGGAATACATTACTTTATAAAATCGATGAAATCGAATTCCCAATATAATTTCTTATTCTTATCTCAATTCATTTTTGAATTCCGAATATCGAATTAAAACACATCGTTCCCTTTCTGAAATGATTTCCAATTCACAGTTAAATTCATATTTGAATTTAAATTTCTAAATTATCAAATGATAATTTAATATCCCTAGTTTATAAATGTTGTTTATAAATTTACTTCCTTGTTTTATAATTTAAAACAAGTTTCCATTTCGATTCCATTTCAAATTCTATTTTCAATTCACACTTGAATTTAAACCTCTAAATTATCTAATGAGAATTTATTTCACTAGATATACAAATATCATTTATAAAGCCATCTTCCTTATTTTATATAATAAAACAAGTTCCATTTCAAAAATCTGTTTGAAACCAAAATCTTATTTTGGAATATTTATTATAATTTATCTATATAAATATATAATCTATTTTCATATTTAAAATTTTAAAATTCTATCTAATACAATCCTAATACCTTTTCTGAAACTATTTTATTTAAACAAATTCGATCAAATCGAATTCAAATCATAAATCCATACAGATTTATTTTTAGTTCATTTTAAATTCTGAGCATCAGAATAAATTCATCGTTTACTTCTTTAAAACGATTCCCCGTTTCTATTTTTAAATTCACATTTGAATTTAAATATCAAATGATAATTTTTTCACTTTATTTATAAACATTGTTTATAAATTTATTTCAATTCCCTAATTATCCAATGAAAATCATTCCATTTTATTTATAAATACCGTTTATAATTATACATCAATTTCCTATATTATTTAAATTATAAACATCGTTTATAAATTCAATACTTGTTTTATTTATTCAAAACAAGTTAATATCCTTTAGCTCATTCGAAATTCAAATTCTATTTTTGAAAAATAGATTTTCCATTCCAAATCTCGAAATATCTTTTTTTAAGATATTTTTATACATCAACATTTTGGGCCTAGTGATATTTTAACTATCAAACCACCCAATTATCAATCAACACATCATATATGATAATATATATGTTAAAACAAACAATAATAAATTTTGAGGATTCTAGTTGGATCCCTCCAACCTGTTTCCCTGCATCCACAGACGTTAGCCAACATAAATAATACCCATCTTGCTTCGAGGCAGGATATCGCGGTATAGAAGGTCATCCACTATCATAGCGTGGGACACATAGGGTCATTCGCTAATGATACTGTGGTCAGCCACTAATAGTACTGTGAGAATCCAACCACCGATATATATATATGTGTGTGTGTGTGTGTGTGTGTGTGTGTAATAACCACTATAGGTATATATATAGCGTGGGACAATGGGAGTTGATAACAATTCTTCAACTACGTGGAAGACAGTAATGAAATCAAGAGATATCCTTGCTTCTAATTGCATGAAAGAAATTGCCAATGGAAATGACACAGATTTATGGCAAGATCCATGGTTTCATGGTTCATCTATTACTGAGCGTATGGGATGGGATACTTACTCAGCTTATGGTTGTCCAGTCAAAATAGTGAATGAAATTATCAGTAATGGCACTTGGCAAATTAATCAACTTCCTATCACTACAAATATTCGAAATGATATACTTCAGACTCCCATTTATGAGTTACGAAGCAATGATGTAACACCCCGTAATTTTGATAATATTAATATTCACAAATTAAAGAATAACTAATCTCAGACGTGAGAATTATGGGAAATGGGTTGCGCGATTGTGTTCGTCTCGGAATTCTGGTTGAAATAGAGTCCGAGTTTGCGTGAATTGGACTTCGTATGAAGAAGTTATGGCCATCGGAAGTTTCAGAAAATTCAAAACAGCTCGCAAGAAATTTAAAATTCAAATCAGAAAGTGCAGAAGCGGGCTGGGCGGGAAAAATTCCCGCCCATGCAGGTCGACTAGGGAGTCGACACTAGTGTCGACCTCCCCCCCCCCAGGTCGACTACCATGTCGACCCCCCCCCCCCCGGTCAACTATAGTGTCGACCTGGTCAGTCGGCTAGGGTTTTGACTGAGCCTGTTTTTGAACTGAGTGATGACCCATTAGGGTTTTGACCTAATCTGGTTGGCTGGGATTAGTTCTGTGTTGATCTGACGGTCTAAATAAACTCTAAACTCTATAAAGTCTCTCACCCTAATTCATATGAAAAATAAATTAGCTACCGTCATACCGTCGCCATGGAACTCAGTCTAGCCGCCGCCAACTAAGAAAGAAGAAAAGCTAATCAAACCTAATTCTACTCAACTCTAAAGCAAAGCAAGACTCTCTTTTCTTCTCTAAATTTGTGAGTATGATGATCTTAATAAGATTATTATTATTTTAATTAGATTAAGTTATGAATGGATTATGAGTAGATGATGTGAATTATCATATATGTTGTTGTAAACCCTTTTCTATCATGTATGTTATAAATCCTATGCTATGTGGTGATGATATCCTATATGTTGTAAATTATGCTATGATGATGTTATATATGTTGAGAGTATCTATGCTAAATTGTGATAAATCATACATTCTTTAAAGTCATGATGTTATTGTCTATGCTAGTTAGTTCTTGTTAATCAAATCATAATGTTTGGGCTATGTTGATTATATGACAAGTCACATATGCAAGTTTAGGTTGATTAGTAAAAGTTATGAACATATGCCATGACATCTATTATGACATCTAGAATTATGCTATGACATGTGAAATTCTATGCTAGTTCACACCATCATTATGTTGCCTAAAACCCCATATGCAAGCTTATACATAAATTTGGGTTATGATCATATCATGTAAATTGTGACATTTAACAAGTTGACACCTTTAGATCCTTAACATGTGTAGTTTATGCAAGTGAAACTCCTATTATGGTTGGATTATTTTATTTGTTTACATGTTGTGATAATTTATCTTTGTGCTATGAGTTAGAATATTCGAGTCTAACGTATATTCTGCGTTGAATAAGCGAACGTATAAACGTGGGGTAGGGGTAATATTAAGGATTTAATATTAAGAAGTCGGGGTGCAATTGATATGATTTTGCATGCCATGAATGGATGGCCATAATTGAGTCAATTATGGACATCATTAAAAGTTGACTTAATTAATAATTTGAATAGGGAATTATTAAAATTGGGGTAAAAGATTATAAGTGATAATCAATGCTTAGGACACGAGGTTGGACTCGTTTGTGACGTAAACCTGCGCGGACCCGCCCGACAAATCCAGTGGTCACAAATGTCAGCCCAATGTGAGAGGTCCTAGGCCTAAACTAAAGCATAATAGTTGTAAAGACACGAGGTTAGACTCTTTTATGGTGTAAGACTGCCCGGACCCGCCCGGCAAATCCAGCTGCCATAAATGCCAGTCTAATGTGAGAGGTCTTTATGAGGTTATGGCCCGAATGAATTAAGAAATACTTAACCAGATAAGCATGTAAGGTGGGACATGGGGGTTAAGTAAGTGCCTTGAGTGGCATGAGGAATCTAGTGGGTGCCCTAGTGGCATGTGAAATACGAGTAGTAAGACTTAACCAAACACACATGCAAATGAACATGACTTAGAGGGTTAAGTGGGATATACTAGTGGTGACAAGCTTAGGTGGGTAGCTTGTGGGGGCCCATTTCAACCAGTATCCCAAACGTATCTTTGTGGGCTCGACCCAAGTCGAGAACGGGACACGCATACTGGGCTTGACTATAAGAGGCCAAAACGGGGAGCGGTGGCCACGCAAGTCCAACGGGTTTCATATGCGTGTGTGGACCCGGGCTGGTAGGTAATACGTTGTTGCATCGTGTTGGTATAAGCCGTGCATTCTCAAGTTGTATCGGGTTGCCACTTTAGGGGAGTGATACACCCCACTGTGGGGCCAGCACGGGTATCTACGAGTAGGGAGACGATCGCAAGTGGGTAGTGGGGTACACCTAGTGGAGATAGGGGCAGACGACACCTATGTAGTCAGCTAGGGGTATGCAAGGCTAATTATATAGTTTCTGTGTGAAGCAAGCGGGATCAACCTGTAGTGTGACTGGTGCGGTGCAGTGTAGTAATGTGCAGTGCAGTGTAGTAATTATTCGTTAGTAATTAGGTATGCCTTTAACATTATCTTTCATGTTATCTTTATCTGCTTTCCATACCCAATAGTTCATAGACATTTACTTGTCTTCCAGCTTATGCCTTAGTCTAGTTATTTTGGTAATAGTATTGTTAGAATTACCATACTCGCCAGACTTTATGTCTGACCTTCTCCATTTCTATCCTTTTTCCCCTCCAGTCCTCAGGTTGGACCCAGCTCTAGTGGAGTTTGATTGGATTGCTTTATCTCGCTTGGAAAGCTTGGACCGTTGAAGTAAAGTCCAGCTTGTTATCTTCTTTAATGGCTATTTGTGTAATGGGATTATGTATTTTGTTTTATGAAGATGGATATTGTACTTGACTCTGATTTATGGTTTTATGATGTAACAAACATGTTTAATTTCCGCTGCAATAAAATGAAGTTTTAGATTTCCAAGTACTACTTATTATCTGTCTTGTTGTAATTTTTCTGTTCTATATTCATTTATAACCTCCATGGAAGTTAATGCATTCCCTTTGTGAGTGACATTAATGGACGTGGGGTGTTACACGTGGAACCGGAGCTTAAGGTTACCAGAACAGATAAATTTTTTAGAAAAACTATTTTTCTAAAGTATTTTTGGAAGAAGTGTTTTCAAAAACATGTCTTGATGAGTAATTTAAAGAGGAAAGTTTTTAAGAAAAACATAATCCCCAATAGACATATCTTTATCTTTCGAATTCTCCATTTTGAATCTTTCCTTTTTCGTTTCAGCATGGCTGAAGATCTTAACCAACCTGACGGTGTAACGATACCAGTATGGTATAGGAGGTTATTAGAGGCTAGGGCCGCTGCGGGTCCAGCCAATGTTCCTCCACCACCAGTTGCACCTGTTCCTCCTCCTCCTCGCGTAGATACTTTCGCAAAGACGTGCAAGGAATTTAAGGCTATGGGTGGAAAACCGTTTCAAGGGTCAGAAACGTTTGTGGAAGCTAGAGATTGGCTTAAGGAGGTGGAAGAATTGCTAGAAATCTTTGAAGTATAAGAAGGGAGGAAAGTTCGTTTAGCATCTTGGTTAATGAAGGGACATGCCTCGTTTTGGTGGGAGGTCACTAATGGGGAGCGTCCTATTGATTCTTGGGCGGATTTCAGACGTAGGTTCGAGGCGAAGTTTCTCTCAAGGGCGGAAGAAAATCTATATATGGAAAGGTTCTTGACATTAAAGCAAGGAAGCTCATCAGTGAAAGAATATGTTAATAAATTTAATCAGTTAGCAAGGTTTGGCTTGGACTTAGTGAACACGCCGGAGAAGAAGGCGCTGAGGTTCGTGAATGGCTTGAATGAACCGTTGCAAGGGTTGGCTATGACCCACATCCCTATGGGGGCCACCTTTGAGAAGCTAGTAGAAATGGCGCTCATGCACGAGGAGAAAAGCGCTAATGCTAATAAGGCACCCGAGAAGAAAGGGGATCAGAAGAAACCTCAACAGCAAAACAAGAAGGGTGGCAAAGACAATAATGGCAAGGGAAAGAAGAAATGCTTTAACTGTGGGACACCAGGCCATCTCAGCAAGGATTGCCGGAAGAAAAAGAAGACTGGCTGTTTTCATTGTGGTGAAGCGAGACATCTAGTGAAGGACTGCCCAAAGAAGGGGCAGAGGGCAGGGTCTACCTCGGGAGGACAGGTGCAGGCTCTTATGGCACCAGGGCAGGCAAGGGGACAAGTTCAGGCACTCGCGGTCCCACCACTGCAAGAATGAGGTAGAACCATTTCTGTTGAAAGCTTAGTTTTTATGTTTGATCATCCTGTCCGTACTTTATTCGATTCGGGCGCATCGCATTCATTTATCTCTACATCATTAGTTGAATCACTGCACTTAAACACCAGTTTAGTATAGGATCCCTTAGTAGTTTCGAATCCAATTGGGGGCTCAGCTCATTTGTCCATGATGTGTTTGGATTTGAAAATTTCTATACTTAGCGTTGAGTTTAGATGTGATGCTTATGTGTTGGGCTTCACGGGGTATGGGCTAATTTTAGGAATGGATTGGTTATCTAGAAATGGGGCCGTTCTTGATTGGGAAAGGAGAGTAGTTAGGCTCGTGACTCTCCTTGGCAACACTCTTGAAATCTTTTGTAATCCCATAAATTCTGTTATGCTAAGTTATTTAGAATTGCTTGACGCGTCTGAGGAAAATCTACGATCTGTTAGAGTGGTCCAAGAATACTCGGATGTGTTTGAGGAGGTGAAGGGCTTGCCTCCGAAGCGGGAGATAGATTTTCGAATATATCTTGTGGATAATGCGAAACCAGTATCTTTGCCAGTACGCCACATGGCTCCTCATGTAAGGAGGGAACTCGATAAGCAAGTGAAGGAGTTGTTTGAGAAGGGGTTCATAAGACGAAGTATATCGGAGTGGGGTGCTCCAGTAGTATTTGCCCCAAAGGCGGATGGGTCCCTTAGACTTTGTGTGGACTATAGAGAACTTAATAAGCTTACTAAGAAGAACAGACACCCACTGCCGAGGATTGACGATATCTTCGATCAGTTAGTTGGCGCCTCAGTGTTTTCGCAGTTGGACTTAGCCACTGGTTTCTATCAGTTGAGAGTGGCTGAGGATAGCATTGACAAGACTGCCTTTAGGACTCCGGACGGTTTTTATGAATGGCTAGTGATGCCCTTCGGTTTGACAAACGCCCCCGCATACTTTGTTGATCTGATGAGTAGGGTGTTTAGGGAGTACCTTAACAAATTCGTGCTAGTCTTTGTAGACGAAATCTTGGTCTTTTCTAAGGATGAAGAAGAGCATGCCCTACATCTTAGGGAAGTGTCGGAGACTCTTCGAGCGCATAGCCTTAAGACTAAATTTTCCAAATGTCACTTCGGGAGGAAGGAAGTACGATTCTTAGGGCACGTGGTTTCCAAAGAAGGGATAGTTGTGGATCCCGCGAAGGTGGTGGCCATCCAAGATTGGAAGGTCCCTAAAAATGCTACCGAAGTGAGAAATTTCTTGGGGTTGGCTGGCTACTATAGGAAGTTTATCAAAGACTTCGCAAAGATTTCAGCTCCATTGACACGTCTGACGAAGAAGAACCAAGTTTTCACATGGGACGTAGATTGTGATGATGCCTTCCAACGTTTAAAGAGAGCTTTGACCTCAGCCCCAGTCTTATTATTGCCAGACGGGAGTAAGCCGTTTATTGTTTATACCGATGCTTGTGGGACAGGACTAGGCGCAGTCTTAATGCAAGAGGGTAGGGTAATAGCCTATGGTGGAAGGCAGTTGAGAGCGCATGAGAAAAACTACCCTACGCATGACTTAGAGTTAGCCGCTATTGTTTTCGCACTTAAGTCTTGGCGTCATTATCTTCTTGGCGAAAAATTCGAATTATTCACTGACCACAAGTCTTTAAAATACTTATTCTCTCAAAAGGACTTGAACTTAAGGCAGCAAAGGTGGATGGAGTTCTTAGCGTCCTACGATTTCGAAATAGCATATACCCCTGGCAAGGGTAACATAGTGGCCGATGCCTTAAGTAGAAAAAGATTATCCTTAAGTCCTTTGTTTGTTGAGTGGCGAAGTTTAGAGCTCATCTCTATGTTTGACTTTAGACCTTCCGTTGACTTTGTACCCGGTTTGCTAGCATCCTTGGAGGTCAGACCTACGCTTTTGGGATGGATTGGCGAGGCACAGCGAGACGACCCACAGTTGGTTGAGTTTGTAGAAAAGCTCAAAAGAGGGGAGTCATCAAGCCATCTCCGTAGGTATACCCTAGATGATAAGGGTTGGTTACGTAGGGACGGAAGACTTTGTGTACCAAAAGACGATGACCTAAGGAAGACCATTCTTGATGATGCACATCGTTCGAAGATGACCATTCATCCCGGCGGGGACAAGATGTACATGGACATGAGACGAGTTTACTTTTGGGCCGGCATGAAGAAAGATGTGGCCGAGTATGTAGCTAGATGCTTGGTGTGCCAACAAGTAAAAGCGGAGCAAAAGAAACCCGGTGGGTTGCTTCACCCATTGGAGGTTCCACTATGGAAATGGGAAAGCGTCTCGATGGATTTTGTGGATGGATTACCAAGATCAAGGAAGGGTAATACGGGGATTTGGGTTATAGTAGATAGACTTACTAAAAGCGCCCATTTCATTCCCGTGAAGAGTAAGACGACTACTCCATGGTTAGCTTCTGTATATGTCCGAGAAATAGTTCGTTTGCACGGTGTTCCTTCTAGCATAGTAAGCGACCGCGATCCTATTTTCACTAGCGAATTTTGGAGAAGCTTGCAAGAGGCGGTAGGGACTCAGTTATGTTTGAGCACCGCATATCATCCTCAGACGGACGACCAGACCGAGAGGGTGAATCGCATTCTAGAGGATCTTTTGAGGCTTTGTATCCTAGACTTTGGGGGTACGTGGGGAGAGCATCTTCCAATGGTGGAGTTCGCATATAATAACAGCTTTCAGTCTAGCATTGGCATGGCACCTTTCGAAGCTCTTTATGGACGACCTTGTCGTTCACCTACATGTTGGTGGGAATCTACGGATAAGATCTTACTTGGGCCCGATATGATTAGGGAGACTTCAGAGAAGATCGACTTGATTCGAAGGAGGATGAAAGCAGCGCAAGATAGGCAGAAATCTTATGCGGATAAGAGGAGGACAGATCTCGAATTTGAGGTTGGGGACATGGTCTATGTCAAAGTGTCTCCATTACGAAACGTTGTTCGCTTTGGGTCCGTTGGGAAATTAGCACCAAGGTTCGTAGGGTCGATTCCTATTAAGGAGAAGATTGGATAGATGGCTTATAGAGTGGAGTTGCCTAAGAGACTTAGTGGTGTACACGACGTATTCCATGTGTCACATTTAAGGAAGTGCTTACACGAGACCGCGAAGGTGGTAGAGCCGAACTTGCTTAGAGAGGTGGAGATAGAGCGTGATGCGACGATTCGACGAGCTCCTACGCGCATTCTTGGGTCGGAGAGCAAGAAGTTGAGGAATCGAGAGGTCAGACTAGTCAAAGTGCAATGGTTGAAACAAAGATGATGAGAGCAACGCTACTTGGGAGACAGAAGCAAAGATGCGTTCGTTGTACCCTTTTCTTTTTGAGGGTATGCCTTTTAATTTCTCCTCTATCGCTTAGCTTGTACTTATCTTATCTTTAGTATGTCCTCTCGCTAGTATCCTTGACCTTTAGTTAGGTTAGCCCTATGGTTGAAACATGTGTTTGAGACAGGTTATGTATGATGGATGCAAGTGTTTGCTAGTGGTTGCTCGTGGACGCATATACACACACTATTAGGTACTAGATCGGCTCAGTCACTTCATATTGCATATTGCATATAAATGGATGTATTTAGCAAAATGGATGTATGACAATTGTATTATCATATGGATGCTGCATTCAGATGATGATTGTGCACGCATATAGAGATAATATGTAGCATTAGGGAACTTTTGCATACATAATGGACGCATGGCACTATCATGGTTTGCATTAAGGAGGTCAACTGAATCAGTGGACCGCCTGATTTTGCATTAGATAAGGAACATACACACACACTGTGCATTTAAACATGAAAGCATTAGAAGTTTATAAGGACAATGGATGCCTGTGTTTGATGGTTGAGTAGATGGACGATTGGATGTTAGGATATACATTCTTCTTGACTTGAAGATTTCGGGGACGAAATCCTTTAAGGAGGGGAGAATGTAACACCTCGTAATTCTGATAATATTAATATTCACAAATTAAAGAATAACTAATCTCAGACGTGAGAATTGTGGGAAATGGGTTGCGCCATTGTGTTCGTCTCGGAATTCTGGTTGAAATAGAGTCCGAGTTTGCGTGAATTGGACTTCGTATGAAGAAGTTATGGCCATCAGAAGTTTCAGAAAATTCAAAACAGGTCGCAGGAAATTTAAAATTCAAAACAGAAAGTGCAAAAGCGGGCTGGGCGGGAAAAATTCCCGCCCATGCAGGTCGACTGGGGAGTCGACACTAGTGTCGACCTCCCCCCCAGGTCGACTACCATGTCGACCCTCTCCCCCCCAGGTCGACTATAGTGTCGACCTGGTCAGTCGGCTATGGTTTTGACTGAGCCTGTTTTTGAACTGAGTGATGACCCATTAGGGTTTTGACCTAATTTGGTTGGCTGGGATTAGTTCTGTGTTGATCTGACGGTCTAAATAAACTCTAAACTCTATAAATACCTAGGTAGTCTCTCACCCTAATTCATATGAAAAATAGATTAGCTACCGTCATACCGCCGCCATGGAACTCAGTCTAGCCGCCGCCAACTAAGAAGGAAGAAAAGCTAATCAAACCTAATTCTACTCAACTCTAAAGCAAAGCAAGACTCTCTTTTCTTCTCTAAATTTGTGAGTATGACGATCTTAACAAGATTATTATTATTTTAATTAGATTAAGTTATGAATGGATTATGAGTAGATGATGTGAATTATCATATATGTTGTTATAAACCCTTTTCTATCATGTATGTTATAAATCCTATGCTATGTGGTGATGATATCCTATATGTTGTAAATTATGCTATGATGATGTTATGTATGTTGAGAGTTTCTATGCTAAATTGTGATAAATCATACATGCTTTAAAGTCATGATGTTATTGTCTATGCTAGTTAGTTCATGTTAATCAAATCATAATGTTTGGGCTATGTTGATCTATATGACAAGTCACATATGCAAGTTTAGGTTGATTAGTAAAAGTTATGAACATATGCCATGACATCTATTATGACATCTAGAATTATGCTATGACATGTGAAATTCTATGCTAGTTCACACCATCATTATGTTGCCTAAAACCCCATATGCAAGCTTATACATAAATTTGGGTTATGATCATATCATGTAAATTGTGACATTTAACAAGTTGACACCTTTAGATCCTTAACATGTGTAGTTTATGCAAGTGAAACTCCTATTATGGTTGGATTATTTTATTTGTTTATATGTTGTGATAATTTATCTTTGTGCTATGAGTTAGACTATTCGAGTCTAACGTATATTCTACGTTGAATAAGCGAACGTATAAACGTGGGGTAGGGGTAATATTAAGGATTTAATATTAAGAAGTTGGGGTGCAATTGATATGATTTTGCATGCCATGAATGGATGGCCATAATTGAGTCAATTATGGACATCATTAAAAGTTGACTTAATTAATAATTTGAATAGGGAATTATTAAAACTGGGGTAAAAGATTATAAGTGATAATCAATGCTTAGGACATGAGGTTGGACTCGTTTGTGACGTAAACCTTCACGGACCCGCCCGGCAAATCCAGTGGTCACAAATGTCAGCCCAATGTGAGAGGTCCTAGGCCTAAACAAAAGCATAACAGTTGTAAAGACACGAGGTTAGACTCTTTTATGGTGTAAGACTGCCCGGACCCGCCCGGCAAATCCAGCTGCCATAAATGCCAATCTAATGTGAGAGGTCTTTATGAGGTTATGGCCTGAATGAATTAAGAAATACTTAACCAGATAAACATGTAAGGTGGGACATGGGGGTTAAATAAGTGCCTTGGGTGGCATGAGAAATCTAGTGGGTGCCCTTAGTGGCATGTGAAATACGAGTAGTAAGACTTAACCAAACACACATGTAAATGAACATGACTAAGAGGGTTAAGTGGGATATACTAGTGGTGACAAGCTTAGGTGGGTAGCTTGTGGGGGCCCATTTCAACTAGTATCCCAAACGTATCTTTATGGGCTCGACCCAAGTCGAGGACGGGACACGCATACTGGGCTTGACTATAAGAGGCCAAAACGGGGAGCGGTGGCAACGCAAGTCCAACGGGTTTCATATGCGTGTGTGGACCCGAGCTGGTAGGTAAGACGTTGTTGCATCGTGTAGGTATAAGCCGTGCATTCTCAAGTTGTATCGGGTTGCCACTTTAGGGGAGTGATACACCCCACTGTGGGGCCAGCACGGGTATCTACGAGTAGAGAGCCGATCACAAGTGGGTATTGGGGTACACCTAGTGGAGATAAGGGCAGACGGCACCTATGTAGTCAGCTATGGGTACGCAAGGCTAATTATATAGTTTCTGTGTGAAGCAAGCGGGATCAACCTTTAGGGTGAATAGTGCAGTGCAGTGTAGTAATGTGTGGTGCAGTGTAGTAATTATTCGTTAGTAATTAGGTATGCCTTTAATGTTATCTTTCACGTTATCTTTATCTGCTTTCCATACCCAATAGTTCATAGACATTTACTTATCTTCCAGCTTATGCCTTAGTCTAGTTATTTTGGTAATAGTATTGTTAGAATTATCATACTCGCCAGACTTTATGCCTGACCCCCTCCATTTCTATCCTTTTTCCCCTCCAGGTCCTCAGGTTGGACCCAGCTCTAGTGGAGTTTGATTGGATTGCTTTATCTCGCTTGGAAAGCTTGGACCGTTGAAGTAAAGTCCAGCTTGTTATCTTCTTTAATGGCTATTTGTGTAATGGGATTATGTATTTTGTTTTATGAAGATGAATATTGTATTTGACTTTGATTTATGGTTTTATGATGTAACAAACATGTTTAATTTCCACTGCAATAAAATGAAGTTTTAGATTTCCAAGTACTACTTAATATCTGTCTTGTTGTAATTTTTCTGTTCTATATTCACTTATAACCTCCATGGAAGTTAATGCATTCCCTTTGTGAGTGACATTAATGGACGTGGGGTGTTACAAATGATATTCGGACCTGGAATCAAGATGATAATTTTATTTTGCGTAAGGCATATGACAGTATTAGGACTCTCAATCCTACAGTAGAATGGTCTAAAATTGTGTGGAATAAAGCTAATATTCACAAAATGGCTAGCACAACATATAAGGCGATCATGCAACGACTGCCAACTAAGGATAGACTTTGCAAGTGGGGAGTTAATGTTGATCCAATATGTGTTCATTGTAGTACCCTTGAAGAATCAGACTCGCACTTGTTTTACCAGTGCAACTATTCCAAGCAAGTTTTACAAAACATTTATGGAGAACAAAACCAAAGACATAGCATGGATGAAATCATCTCTTACCTTCTCAGCATCTGGAAGAGCAAAGACGTGGTGTCTGACGAAAATAGCATCTCCTTCACAACTATCACATGGTGGATTTGGAGAGAACGCAATAGCAGAGTTTTTGAAAAGGGAAACAAAACAGTAGAAACCATCAGTCGACTCATAATACATGAGATTAACGACACGAAAAGGATCAGAGTGGCGAGGAGACTTACATCGCGCCTGGGACACAGTGAAGATGACGAGCTATGCGAGGATCGAAGGGTGATAAACGCTGGAAACCAAGATAGGTGGAGCTGCCACCGGCTGCCATGATTCTAGGGCTTAATTGCGTAATATGAGGGAGTAATTTGGGGGAAAGAACTCTTAGTGATGCCAGTTGTAATGTGATGTTTCCTTTTTTATAAGTAACTGGATTCGCTAATGGGTATCAGATGTGTAACCTTTTGTAACTGTTGCATCTTGGGCTGTAGTGCCTAATAATGATATATATACCCATTTTCAAAAAAAAATGTAATAACCACAAACACCAATCCTAAATAACTAATATATATTTAATAATAGCCACAATAATATTTAACTACATGCAAACAAATCAACGAACAATTATTTTTAATGAATTCTAAATAAAATTATGAGTGAGATTTACTCACCTGATGTATTTTATTATTTCTGATCCGATACGATTTTAACTTAAATCGAACTATGTTCGATTTAAGTTAAAACTCTAGTGTTGATTCTAATCGACTATAAAAATTCCCAACTTGACTTTACTGCGTAGTTATTTATGATCTGATTCTGACGAACCCTATTACGTATGACATACATGTGCATTATAAAATTGAATACACATTTTTAAGAAATAAATAATCAAAAATAAATTAATTAACTATTTATTTACCTTAATTATTTCTTTAGTAAAGGATTTCAGACTACTTCTTCTTACTGCCATCACAATTTTCATTAATACTGAAACTTCCATCGCCACTGTCATTCATCTCCCTATTTCACTAAACTCCTTACAAAACCCACCCTTGTTTAATTCGACTCTATTTGCACTTTAAACAAGCACCCAAAACTCAGTTCGGTCTCCCTCGAAACTGAACATCGTGGCCATTTCATTTTGCATTCCTGAGATCGAACGAATTCAACCATGTCGCACCCTTAAATTCGCCACTGAAGATGGTGAATCTTCGATATCTAAAACCCCATCAATTGCGAACTCAACCCCGACACCCCTTTTCGCCTAAAACCGATGCCCTAGATCGTGCGTTGTATTAATTTAGGCGACATCAAATTCAACCGAACCAAAAATTGAGACTACAGATGTGTAGTACTTGTCTCCCTAATCACAACAAAAACAACGATTCAATTTTTCATTAGGTATTTGATTTATTATCAAATTTTGAATGGAGGAGAGAGGGATCGAAGTCGGTCATTTTTGATAGCTTGCGGCTTCAATTTTTTTTAATGGAAGAAAGAAAGGAGCTCAACCATTTCGATTTTAAATGACTAGGATTTTAGGGGAAGCCGATGCGACGACCCAAACTCCCATGTGATGGTGGCAAGGATAATCAGTGGAATATAACACATAAACAAATTACAGCAGAACAGAAATACGTAATTACACCAGATAATGTACATCAAATTACACTGGAAATAATAACAACATCAGAGTTACATAGCATAATAGGATCATACTTAGCACAGAATACAGTTTCAGTTTAATATAAAATGTTTGCAGCGGAATCAAACATAATATACATAATGAAGTCTGAAATAGTAAAATAGAAATGATAGAATCCCTCTCCAGCTCCATAGCTATCCAGAACGAGTCTGCTACAACCTAAATACAAGGCTGCCCGTATAGAAAATAGGGGCACCTGAGTTTGCACGTGAAACAAACTATGAGTCAGTCATGGGACTGGTATGAGAAATCTACTTAACTGGTTAAACAATAATAATAAGGCAAACCATAGGACCACGCCGCTAACGCGGAACAGGCTTTCTCCAGTGATTGCCAATGCATGAATAAAGTAAAGTATTTAAACAACGCTATGCCTTTTAGAAAAATGAAGCCATTATAAGACTCAGGTCCTATCACACAATGCAACGCAAGCCAGAGGATAGAGTTTTACCTTATAATGGCCAAAATATGCTTGATACATATAAAGACAAATCATTTGATATTATTGTTAGTGTATATATGTTTCAAAAACAATTTCAATCATAATATATCAATCATAGACGACATGGGTACCATATATCATGTTGCCATATATAGGTTTACAATCAAAACCGCACATGTCGTATTGGAAGTTGGATTTCCATCATGAACCAAGGCAAGGGATCGTCCTTACCGAATTTGAGACAATCTTTCCCATGTCTTAGGATCAGAGCTCGAGTGACCCTTAGGAGCCACAGGGCTGGTCCACATTTTAAGTAGATTAAAAATCCTTGAACAATACGTCTCCCTGCCCTATAGGGCGTAAATCCATCGACACCGCATTGACCGATATATATTCGAGGCGCCTCACATTCCAACAACCACGTAGGTAAAAATATAAAAATGTCAGGGCGTGTAAACGCCCTGACACCACCTCTAGCTAGAAAGAAACGCATGTTCTCCCTGAATCCTTCTTCCGTTTCTGGTTCAGAACGGGGTGTAAGGCGCGCGAATTAACGCTATACACAAAGCGGCGCTATATTAAAGTTATGCTTTGATCATCAACCACAAGGCTCTGCTTTTCAACAAAATCCTTGTTCACTGAATCTTAGCATGCCACACAGGCAATTCACGCCATGCGACTGATGTCTATCGATATACAACCTCTGAGCTTGTATGTCTCAAAGAAGGGTGTTAAGCAAGAGAATATATTCTCTGCCACCAAACAGATGTATATTTAATAGAGATCAATCAACACATAATAAAATCCGATGTCAGACACACAGTCCATTTACAAGTTCGTTCTGGATTTGAACGAAACCGGAGGCACCTTATTCCTCGTCCCATATGTCCAATACAGGATAGAGGCCCTCGCACATCCGAACGATCAACAAGTACGTCCGGACAACCACCACTGTAACCCTTTCAGGGCAGCAACTCCCATCAAAGGCATCAGTAGCCATCCATTCGATGCGAAGATCATCGGTCTTGCCCCGTCTTCATATCTTCGACTTCTTTGAAATGATAATTAACTTGGCCTTTTCAAATAATTCACGTATACATAGAATTTAAATAAATTCTTTCCATGGTTAAATTATTTGACATCCATAATTCAGTTCATTAATGTAATTTTCATGTCAAACACATTCAACCATCAAATATCCAATAAACCAAGTAAATTCGGTTTATTTCCATTTCAAATCATTTATAATATTTTATAATGATTTATCGCTACTTTTTAAAAATATCCCATTTTATTTAAACGACGCTTCAGGCCATAACGCAGCCATGGAGCTGTTTTTCTTCAGATTTGATTTACACATATCTGAAAATCTAACCGTTGGATCTTTACCAATTATATATCATTGAAAAGATATTTTCAGACCGGACCCAACAGTTCCAGTTTTGGAGAAATCCGATGGTCGGATCTCCCGGTATAATCGTTTAAAGTTACTATTTCAAAACACGAATTACAACATCGTTATTAGTTTTATTTTAATTTATATATATATATATATATATATATATATATAAAATTCATTCTGGCGCTGTTTTTATTCATATTTGAATTGAACATTTCACACAATCTAACCATTGAATCTTTACAAATTTTATATCGTTGGAAAGATCTTTTCAAAGCGGACCCAACAGTTCCAGTTTTAGGAAAATTCGATGGTCGGATCTCCCGGTATAATCATTTAAAGTTACGATTTCAAAACGCGAACTCCAGCGTCGTAATTCATTTTATTTTAATTTATATATATAATTCGTTCTTCTATTTCCAAACCATTTTCACTTCATATACGTGTTAAAAACAATATTTTTAACCAACAAATATTTTTTTCAACACATGAATATTTTTTTGCGACTTATCCATACAATAAAATGTTAATTTTATCGTTCAAACTCTTTATTCCACACATGAATGCTTTTAGTGATTCATATACACAATAAAAATAATATTTTTATCATTTAAAGAATTTATTCAACATATGAATATATTTAACGCTTCGTATACACAATAAAAATGTTAATTCTATTGTTCAAACAATTAATTTAACACATGAATATATTTAGCGATTCATATACACAATAAAAATGTTAATTTTATTGTTCAAATAATTTATTCAACACATGAATATTTTTATAACTTCACTTACATGATAAAAATATGATTTTTATCATTCTAACTTTTTGTTTAACTTATGAATTTTCTATCAACACATGAATATATTTAAACACAAAAATATATTTAACATATGAATATAAATCAAACACATGAATATTTCAGAAAATTTCAGCAGCATAACAGTACAGGGTTTAAAACCGGCATCGTCCCGAGTACGGCTCCTCGCACTACCTTAGGCCTCGTGGCATTCCCTAAGGGGCTTATTTCAATGATATAAACATTTCGATCATTTTTCATATCTTAATGAATTTTTCCACAAACTAACCCAATTTTGTTTCAACCACAATCAACCATTCGCAATATCAACCAAATTTCACACCAATCACAATCAAGTCATTCATGGTTTGTGGACGACGGGTGTTGGGAGTTTCTATACTCTGTCTATAACCTAAAATATTTTATTTCTAAGTTTAATTGAATTTAGAAATCTCATATTGCTTTCGGCTTCGCCTAAAATTGTAGTGAGCTCTAAAAATTCTCCGGTCTCTTCTAGAATGTAGAAGACGCCGTCACGGTCCCGATCTCGGTGTCTCTTGTTTCACTGGATTTCGACAACATAGCAAAAAAAATATGATTTTTATTCTATAATCATAGTTTGCGATGGTTTTAAAATGTTGAAATCAGTTTTAAATAATTAAAACCGTACCTCAGCTGTTTGGTTCAAACCTAGTTCAATATTTTTCGCGAAATCCATGAAGAGGTTGGACGATCGGGTGGTGTTGCGTTGAAGAGGGAGGAGCAGGCTTTCCGGCATCGGGTGTGGGGCCTAGATCGACGGCCTAAGTTGGCCTCGGCGGCGCTCTGAAGTGTCGGACTTCGAAGGGGTGGATCTCTCGAGATACTTAACGAAAAAATCCACACGTTATATGGATTTGAAGCTCTCGTCGAGCTCTACAAAATCTTCAACTCTAGCGCTGAATTTTATTGAGAAAATTGAGAGGAAACGAGGAGGGATAGAGAGAAAGCACAGTCGCCGTTCGCTTTTGAAGGAGTCGGGATTTTCAAAGAATGAAGACAAACGATGATTGGCCCATATATTTTAAATAGTTTTTAATTCCTTTAAATCCAAAAATACCCCTCAATCCATACGAACTCTAATTCAAACCCAACGACTGTCGCCCCTGGCTAAATAACCCCATTCCGGACACAATGGAGTATGCTTTGTAAGCCCATTCGACTGTTTCAGTCAGTTATTCTTCAAATTAAAATATAAAACATTCAATTTTAGATTTGAATGTACATTTTAATTTGTCGGGGCCACATACTGATTCTAAAAATTCCAGAAAAATAAATCTGGCTATGTTGGGACGATACTGTCCCAACAAAATTAACTTCGTCGAATTCGGAGACCATTTAAAAAATTGACTTTTCTGGTCGATCCAATTCAAACCGAAATTACCAAACGCGTTTTCTTTTGCCACGCTTACAAATTAATTCCAAAAATTATGGAATTTTAAACCTAGCAATAAATTAACATCCGGACCCAACCAACATTGTTTCGTCGAAAACGGAGGTCGTTTGCAAAATGTCACTACAACAAATTAAGGTTTTCATAGCACCTTCCGGAAACCAGCTTCGGTGGGCTATGATAATAAAGCTTTTGATTTCAACGCTATTTGACTTGCTCAATTTAGAAAACAACGCTATACGTAAAAAAGTTAGGCGGTAACCAAATTTGTGCGGGAATAGAAAAGTCCGTATTGCTTTGTCACTCCCTCGATTGGGAAATTTATTTCATTTTATTCTATCATCGTCACCTCTAAAAATCTCAAATTAATTAACCCTATCATCAATAGTCGATCAATGCCGCAATAAACTTACTATCAATAGTTGATCGATGCCACAATCTCTCTTTGATGCAGTCATCCTAGGCCCTAACCCTAGGAAGCATCTCTGATTTGAACCTCGCTGGGTGGTATTATTGCATATATTTCATATAATTTTAAGTAGCATACTGTGTGAATAACTCATTTTATTGCAATTGCTTTATAATCATCTATCTATATGCTTTGGCATTAGTTTTTCTACTATGGTCTACCTTCACAGTAGGTTATGCTGTTCTATTATAGTATATTCATGCTTCAGATAAAATGTCTATATGTAGATGAGTCGAAATAGTACTTATTAGATAGAGGAATCTTACTTGGGAAATGTCGAAATTTGCACAGTGAACTTTTTTGTTTGACATTTTTCTAAATTGGTCAGCTTCATTACTTGGAGCTAAATATGATGTGGTGTGAATGATTATAAATCATTTTATGATTGAAAGGATTATTGTAGATGTTGAAATTTTATTTTAACTTCTACAACTAAGACAAATGGATTTCTAAAATATAATAACTTCTTGCGATGGTTTAATAATCAAATAAATTCTATAAAAAAAAATACAACCATTTTATTTTAACTTTCACTAAACCTGAAATTTCGATGCAACATGTTTTAAAATATAATAACTTTCAATTTTCATTGCACATCACTTTCATTTATAGAAATTCTGAAAATCATAGATTGATTAACAACATAAATTCTGGAAAGACAACTGATTTGGCTGATGCTGTAACCATAGCTTGAACTCATGATTTTTGCTAACCATGTCTTTGTCTTAGTTTATCGTGAATATCAAGCGTTTATACGATTCAAATTAACCATGCTTGAACTTAAGCTTAAAAAAAACCATGCTTGAACTTAATTCACCTTCAAAGTCGTGACAAGCAGTGCCAGCTTCTACAACTTATTAAACAGTTATTGTTGTAATGCAATTGAAACTTATGGGTCCTATAAGCTACGAAACACAACAAATAACTATAATTAGAGCCACTAACATGTACCCTCTACGTTAAGTGTAAAATAGTGCAGTGTGTGCGGCATAATGTAAAAATATGTAGTTCGGAGTTATACACCAGTAATAACAGGATTTAGGTTTTGAGCCGAGCGATTGTCATCGCTGATCGTGTCATAACCCTTTGAACGATGGGTGTGGATTCCGACTAACCTTTAGAATCGATCATCAACACTTAGGAATGTTGCTGTCATATTCAAGTTTTGTTCATGGTCAGAATGATTATGCATATGCATAGATTTCGGTTCAAATTCTAATTGAGGAAGATTTGATCATGTGCTTTAATCCTAACTTAATGTTGGGTTCCAAAGTCCATAGGCATATGTATGAAGGGATAAGTTCAAAGCTTCCAAGATGGAATATTCCTAGGTCTCAAACGCAAGTAAGGAGTCGTACTCGATCTCAATCATGTAGCCAAACAATAAACTTTTCCACACTTACTTGCATTACCAAACCGAATCGGATTCGATTCCAAAAATCAATAGCCACCTTGAATTGATTTAGTAATTCTGAAGTATAAAGGTTAAAGGTGTAACTATACTCTTACTTGCAAAATTCCTGAAGTATATGTTAAATTTGGTGATACAAAATCACAAATTGATTGGAACAAATTTGCAAAGAATGGAAAGTAAATATTTTTATAATGGGAATGCATTAATTGCATTTGATGAGGTGGTAGAGAAATAAATGAAGGGATTAATTTCTTCCATCTATGTTAAAGAAACGGATTGATTTACTTCCTATGTTTGCACATTTGTTGCTATGGTAATTTGCCTCCATTATATTATTACCATATGTTGGTAATTTAATTGATGACTCACATAGATTTGCACTGGCTATATATTTAGGGGTAGACTTTAGTGTAAACCCATCCTGGCCTGGATCCAGTGATCCCAATGGTGTCTCTTCTTGTTAAACCTGATCAAGGTTTGGATATGTACACTCTTATTTTGTAATCTCTTGTAATTCTCTCATGTGGAATAAAATCTCTCTTTGTTGGACTGGACGTACACTATCTCGAGGATAGTGGAACCAATATAAATATTGTATCTCTTTTGTTTCTTTGCTATAGTTATTTACTATTTTGTTAATGCAATAGAATAATTGCTATCAGATTAGATTGATGTTCAATTGGCAAATCTAGATCCTGCTTATTGTTCTTCCGCATTTGTGCAATATTTGCATAACAGATTGGTATCGGAGCCAGGCGATTTGTTTTAAATTGTGCATCAATTATTTCTACAAAGGTTGGTAGATTTAGTGGTGATTATGCTATTACTATTTTGGAGAAAGGGAGACTTCGGTGGAGGAGATTATGCTGAGAGAAAAGAGCGTTCCAATCTGGGAACTTTGACGTGATATGGAGTTTACTGTGTTGAAGGGACTATTGAATTTGGGAAGTTTTGATCATATTTCTGACAGGGGTCTTCATGTTGATGATGCTCGAAGGATCCAAGATGATCAGGAAAGGAGCTCAGGTCAAGTGATAGACGGGTGTCAAGACAGAGATCATTGTGGTTTAGACAGGGGTCTTCACGTTGATGATGCTCGAGGGACCCAGAGTGATCGAGGAAGGAGCTCAGATCAAGTGGTAGACGGGTGTCGATGTGTATTGAAAGCACTTTTATACCGTTGGTTTATGCGTGGTGCAACTCATGGTGGTAGATGCGTCTTTTGCAGGCGGTGGGTGAAGCTTGTAATGGTTTTAATTAAGTGGCAGGAGAGAGATTTTTTGGCGATTGAGAGAATTATATTTTGGTCTTGGTGGTGTTGAGATTACTTTGGTGTCTGCCTTCTTTGTTATTTTGGATATTTGCAACAGTTTGTTGGCGGGCGGGGACGTTGTCTGAGCTCGTTAACAATTGTGTGATGGGGGGTAGCTTTGCTGGAACCCATTAAGAAAATATTCATTTTTGGTTTCTATCTCATTGTGAGATTTTGATTGAAGGTGGAGTTCTGTTGAAGACTTTTATGATGTGAAGAGAATTTGATTGGAGATAGGGTGTTGCAGATATGTGATTTTGCATCAAGGTGGAGTGTTAAATTTGGTGATACAAAATCACAAATTGATTGGAACAAATTTGCAAAGAATGGAAAGTAAATATTTTTATAATGGGAATGCATTAATTGCATTTGATGCGGTGGTAGAGAAATAAATGAAGGGATTAATTTCTTCCATCTATGTTAAAGAAACGAATTGATTTACTTCCTATGTTTGCACATTTGTTGCTATGGTAATTTGCCTCTATTATATTATTACCATATGTTGGTAATTTAATTGATGACTCACATAGATTTGCACTGTCTATATATTGAGGGGTAGACTTTAGTGTAAACTCATCCTGGCCTGGAGCCAGTGATCCCAATGGTGTCTCTTCTCGTTAAACCTGATTGAGGTTTGGATATGTAAACTCTTATTTTGTAATCTCTTGTAATTCTCTCATGTGGAATAAAATCTCTCTCTGTTAGACTGGACGTACACTATGATTATAGTGGAACCAGTATAAATATTGTGTGTCTCTTTATTTCTCTGTTATGGTTATTTACTATTTTGTTGATGTAATAGAATAATTGCTATCAGATTAGATTGGTGCTCAATTGGCAAATCTAGATCCTATTTGCTTATCGTGCTTCCGCATTTGTGCAATATTTGCATAACAATATAAAGGTTAAAGATAATTTACATAATTCCTGAAGTATAAAGGTTAATAAAGGTGTAACTATACTCCTCTTACTTGCAGAATTTTAAGTTAATTTCATCTGAATAAGGACTCGTTTTCTCTGCATTTGTATTTCTTTCTTCTAAATAAATCTTGCTTGCATGTTTGTTAGCAAGAACAGTATTTTCGATGCTTCCATAAAGTTTTATCATACATTAGGGGGTTATATTTTGATGACTAAAATCATTTATTTCACAGTGGGAAATTGTAGCTTCCGAACTGTTTGATTCCTTGAAGCGTTTATTAACCCAAATATTTGGTAACTTTAAATAAGGCCCTACCTTTGCAAAAAAGTTAAGATATGTGGAACCATAGATCCTGAAGGCAATCATGGAAGTTAAATATATTTAATTATGAATTTGGGTAAATATTCATTAAGAAGTGCTACTATATACGTAAACAAAACTTTGTACATGCTTTGAAAAATGCTACAAAATGTATTATTGAGTCACACTGTAATTAGAAGCAGGCTCATATGGTAGTAATTTGAAGCAGTCACATTGTATGAAAAATGCAGTCACATTTTAATTTGTCTAATTAGATTTGAGTATGTGAAAAAAGAATGATAAAATAAGTATTTGAGAACAATTCACCTACAAATTATCTACGTTCTAGGCAACTGTTTGAAAATCATACCAGTTCTATATTTAGCATTTCTTGATTGTCAGGAAATGTTTGTATTGAGTTGTGATGTTTTGATTCTTTTTTCATCTCCGTCACCAAACCGTTTCTTTTACCCATTATAAATTATCGATTCTTATACATAGCTCTTTAACTTGAGTTACCAACTATTTGCAGAACAGTAAAGGTAGTATTGCTTACGCCTATGGTTTTAGCAATCAAACTTTTTTTTATGCTTTCTGATTCAATTATTGCTTACTTTGATTATTAATCATTTTCATATCAATATACAAACATACCAAAATTATGATATAGATAATATTTATGAGTTTTTTTTAGTGCTTTATCAGCATGTCTTAAATGGAAGGTTGTTTTTAATTTATTTCCGTGGTGTATGAGGTTTTTATTATCTATGACCTACGCATGATTAAGATGGAATAATTCATTCTTTAATATGTATTTTAGCCTTAGAAATCAAAAGTTAAGAGTAGTGTGGATCAGTCATTTAATATTTGTTGATTGAACTTCAACAATTAGTGAACTGAAGTTCATTAGCTAAAAAATACTTTGAAAAAGTTGGAAAGTTTGAGTAAGCATTCTTCAAGATGATATTTTGAGTTGCTTTATAAACAGTGCACTAAATTTTATTAATATTACTCCGATTAGGGGTATTGATGTTTTTTCATTCTTGGTTCATGTCGGGTTTATTGGAAATAATCTTGGTTTATTAGGAAATAATTAATTGTATTGTTAAATTAGCAATTGTATTAATGAATTGGATAAAAAGGAAAAATCTAGAATACTCTAGAGAGTGCACTACATTATAAAAACAAGGCAATCAAGATGATGTATGTATGCAATCAAATTTGTAATCAAAAGGAAATCAATGAAAATTTCCTCCCCATTAAAATAATCCTCTCAAAAATTCCTTCTTCTTCTCTTCAAAATATTCCTAACAGTGGTATCAGAGCCCTAGATCCTTAAAATTAAAAAAAAAAACAAAGTGCAAAGTAATGGCTTCTCCAAGCAATACTTCAGCAAGCATCAACTCCACCTATAGCAATGTCCAAGTTCCTTTATTTGAAGGAGAAAATTATGATTTTTGGGTAGTAAAAATGGAGACTTTGTTCATCTCCTTGGATGTCTTGGAGTTCGTCAAACAAGGATATGAAGACTCAACAGCTGCGGCAGAACGTACAGCAGCCCAAACTGAAGTATTAAAAAAGAAAAGAATCACAGATGCTGGAGTTCTTGGAATGATTCAAAGAGGAGTGTCAAACACTATATTCCCAAGAATTATGAGAGTAAAAACAGCCAAGGAAGCATGGGAAATCTTGCAACAAGAGTTTGAAGGGGATTCAAAAGTAAGAACTGTCAAACTTCAATCTCTAAAGAGAGATTTTGAAAATGAAAAAATGAAAGAAAATGAAAGTTTGAATGAGTATTTTAATAGGCTGTCCGAATTAGTGAATCAAATGAAGTCTCATAGAGATATAATTGACGATCGTAGAATCGTTGGTAAAATTTTGATAAGCTTAACTGAAAAATTTGATCCTATGGTGGCTGTTATAGAAGAAACCAAAGATTTGTCAAACATGACAGTTCAAGGCTTGATGGGTTCACTTAGATCCTACGTGCAAAGATTGTTACGCCGTATGGAAAAGACGGTTGAAAACGCATTTCAGTTCAAACTCACCACTCAATGCAACAATGACAAAACAATAAAACAAAATAATGGTGAGTCTTCTAGAGGTGGCAGATTTGGCAAAGGAAGAGGAAGAAATTCACGCGGAAGAGGTTGAGGCGGCTATGGAGGAAGAGGAAGTGATGAAGGAACAAATAAATGGTGTGGAATTTGCAAAAAAAGCTCTCATGAAGAAAAGGATTGCTGGAACAATGGAAAGCCACAATGTCATAATTGCAAAAGGTTTGGGCACATTCAAAAGGACTGTCGCCTTGGTAAGCCACATAACACAACATTTGCAGGAGCGGATGATATGGAAGGGAGCTTGTTCTTTGCTTGTCAAAAGGCAACTGAAGAATATAAGAATATATGGTACCTGGACAGCGGATGTAGAAATCATATGACAGGAGACAAAAGTGCATTCATTGACATAGATTCTTCATTTGGTTCGAAAGTTAAACTTGGCAATGGAGAGTATGTTGAAGTTGAAGGCAAAGGCAGCATTGGAGTTGCAACAAAGCAGGGAGGTAAAGTTATTCATGATACCTTTTATGTTCCTATATTAGATGAGAATTTGTTGAGCATTGGACAACTTTTAGAGCATGGTTATTCTCTTCAATTTGAGAATCGAGAATGTAAAGTTTTTGATTCAAAAGGAAAAGTTGTTGCTGTAATAAAAATGACACAAAACAGAAGTTTTCCCCTTCATCTCAATTATGAGAAGAATCATAGCTTCATGGCAAAAGAGGAAGACGACACTTGTTTATGGCATAAGAGACTTGGGCACTTAAACTACAATAGTCTCACATTGCTTTCACAAAAGAAGATGGTGTACAGGCTGCCAACAATAAAAAAAGAAGAACATGGAGTATGTGAAGGGTGTGTACTTGGCAAACGTCATCGTCAACCGTTTCCAAAAGAAGGATCAAGGAGAGCCAAAGAAGTGTTGGAATTAGTACACACGGATGTATGTGGTCCTATGAGCACATTATCTCATGCTCAAAACAGGTACTTTATTTTATTCATTGATGATTTGACCCGCATGACATGGGTTTATTTTATGAGACAAAAATCTGAAGTGTTTGTTATGTTTAAGAAGTTTAAAGCTTTTGTTGAGAAACAAAGTGGTAGGTCCATAAAAGTTTTGAGAAGTGACAGGGGAAAGGAGTATAACTCCAATCATTTTGATAAATTTTGTGAAGAAGAAGGTGTGGAGAGGCAACTAACCGTTAGGTATACACCTCAGCAAAACGGTGTATCCGAAAGGAAGAATCAAACAGTGATGGAGATGGCTAAATCAATGTTGTTTGAGAAAGGCATGCCTAAAGAATTTTGGCCCGAGGCTGTAAATACAGCTGTGTATTTGCTGAATAGATGTCCAACAAAAGCTGTATGGAATATGACGCTGTTTGAAGCATGGAGTGGAAGAAAGCCTTCGGTGAATCATCTTAGAGTCTTTGGAAGTATTTGCTATGCTCAAATTCCTAAAGAAAAAAGGACAAAGCTTCAAGAAGCAAGTGAAAGATGCATTTTTATTGGCTACAGTTCTGTGTCAAAGGGCTATAGACTTTACAACTTGAAGACAAAAAAAGTAATCATCAGTAGAGATGTTGTATTTGATGAGAAGACATCTTGGAATTGGCAAAAGGAGAAAGTTGAGGATAAAACCGTTCCAACAATAGTATTAGAACAAAATCCAACAACACTGGCAAATAACCAATGTGATTCATCTACACCAAGCTCTCCATCTAGCATTTCATCCTCAGCAAGCCATAATCCATCATCTCCATGCTCAACCCCAATAAAAATGAGGAGTTTGGATGATATTTTTGCTAGGTGCAACTATTGTGCAATGGAACCAGAAAATTTTGAAGAAGCGGTTAAAGAAGATGTTTGGAGGAAGGCAATGCAAGAAGAGATGGATGCACTTGAAAGGAACAAAACTTGGATGTTGGTTGATAAGCCAAAAGACAAAGAAACCATTGGAGTAAAATGGATCTACAAAGTGAAGCATAATCCAGATGGTTCAGTTCAAAAGAACAAAGCGAGACTTGTTGCAAATGGCTATTCTCAACAGCCCGGTATTGACTAGAAGAGACATTCGCTCCAGTGGCACGTCTTGACACCATTAGAGCTTTAATATCACTTGCAGCCCAAAAAGGATGGAAGCTATATCAGCTAGATGTAAAATCGGCATTCTTGAATGGAGAATTGAAAGAAGAGGTGTACGTGGAGCAGCCTCAAGGATTTGAGATTAAAGGACAAGAAAGAAAAGTTTACAAACTAAAGAAAGCGCTTTATGGGAAGGAAGATTGATGCTAGTTACTACAGAAGCCTAGTTGGTAATTTATTTTACCTTACTAATACAAGACCTGACATCATGTTTGCAGCCAGCCTACTTTCTCGTTTCATGAATGATCCTAGTCATATCCATCTAGGTGCAACAAAAAGGGTGCTGAGATATATTCAAGACACTTTGGACTATGGGATCAAATATGAAAATAATGTTGAAACTAATTTATTTGGGTTTTGCGATAGTGACTGGGCAGGAAGTATAGATGACATGAAAAGCACTTCTGAATATGTGTTTTCTCTTGGATCAGGAGCATTTTCTTGGTGTTCAAAGAAGAACCAAACAGTTGCTCAATCTTCTGCAGAAGCTAAATATATTTCAGCTGGCCTGGCTACCCAACAAGCAATATGGCTGAAGAAAATACTAAATGATTTTGGTGAGAAACAAGAAGCTGTGACTATCCATTGTGATAACAAATCAGCCATTGCTATAGCTAAGAATCCAGTGCATTATGGAAGAACAAAGCATATAGCCATCAAACATCATTTCATTCGAGAAGCAATTGAAAATGAAGAGGTGCAGCTGAATTTTTGCAAAACAAACAATCAAGTTGCTGATATTTCCACAAAAGCATTAAAGCCTGATAATTTTAAAAGATTGCGAGATCTTCTTGGAGTTCAAAAACCAAGCTTATGGGGGAATATTGGAAATAATCTTGGTTTATTAGGAAATAATTAATTGTATTGACAAATTAGCAATTGTATTAATGAATTGAATAAAAGGGAAAATCTAGAATTCCTATTTTATATTCTCTAGATAATGCATTCCTAGAATACTCTAGAGAGTGCACTGCATTATAAAAACAAGGCAGTCAAGATGATGTATGTATGCAATCAAATTTGTAATCAAAAGGAAATCAATGAAAATTTCCTTCCCATTAAAATAATCCTCTCAAAAATTCCTTCTTCTTCTCTTAAAAATATTCCTAACAGGGTTCTTGCTAGTATACATTTTATCTTACTAAATTAATCATGATTCACTTACAATCTTTTTAATGGCTATTGCAAATGACGTTTTTATATTACAGACTCATGCTTTGAATTTTATTTTTGTTATATAGCATATAGAGTACGTGTGTTGTAACATGATTTCATCTAGCTTCTTTGTTCTTTTTAAAGTAAATAGCCAAATCATATATCTTTGTCTTTGATAATTTTAATGCTACAATGTTCGGGGTTTATGACCTTTAAAAAAAATTAGCAATTGTATCTTTGATCAAGGAGAGATGAAAATTACATTATAATATCGATTTTCCATCTTCAGACTAAGTATCATACATGCTCACATTTTAGCATTTGTGTAACAACCCGAAAATATGAGCCAGTTTAAAATTTTTATTTTGGCAATTTTAGCGAATTTTGATTATTTAAAATGAATTATTTTAAATAATATCGACGAGAAATTTGTTTTGAATAGATTAGA
This sequence comes from Allium sativum, assembly GCA_030737875.1. NCBI lineage: Eukaryota > Viridiplantae > Streptophyta > Magnoliopsida > Asparagales > Amaryllidaceae > Allium > Allium sativum. The sequence continues at coordinate 285,602,367 of CM060924.1, forward strand.
ACGTAAATATTTATATACGTCGTCGTTAGAATATAAAAATTTTATTTTAATTATAAAAGGAATTAAAAATGGCGTGGTAGTTCGATAATTCGATTTCAAATTTCAAATTAATGTACCGGGTGCAAAATAAACCAGATTTTAGCAAAACCAAAAATAATTGAATCTAATTGATAATATCTTTCCAACGAATCCGAATAATCGAAATTTCATAGCGGGAATCAAAAGATATGTCCAGTTGAAAATTCTGAATAGTCGCTATGGAATTCAGGCCTTTAAAAAGGGGAATTTTGCAAATGACCTCGGATTTCGACGAAACCAGTTTTGTTGGATTCGTGATGTTAAATTATTGCTAGATTCCAAATTTCATAATTTTTTGAATCAATATGTGAGCGTGGCAAAGGAAAACGCGTTTGACCAGTTTTAGTTGATTTTAATCGACTGGAAATTGGCCATTTTTCCAACGGTCTCAGAATTCGACGAAACTAGTTTTGTTAGGACCGTATCGTCAATACGAAGCTAGAAAATATTTTTCGGGAATTTCTAGAGTCAGTCCGCGGCCCCGGTAAATTGAAATGTGCATTCAAATTTAATATATATAGAGTTATATTTTGATTTTAATGAAAACTGATCGAAACAGCCGAGATGGCTTACGAAACATATCCCATTGTGTTCGGAATGGGGGTGATACGCTAGGGACGACAGTTAGTGGGTTCAATTCTGAGTTCGTATAAAAAAAATCAACATTTTGCAAGAAAAATAAATAAAATAATAAAATATTATATATAGGGCGTTAACCCTAATTTTGCTCCACAATCCAAATTGAGACCCAAACTTCAAAATACTCGCCGCCTGCTTCAGCCGACCCCACGCCCGTCGCTCCTACTTCCACCCTCCGTCGTCGCCCACTTCTGCTCCACCTCCTTCTTCTTCCAGCCTCCCCCCAATCGAATGCGAACCCCATATCCAAACCGCAACCGTACCATCACGACACCGGAATCCGCCCATAGCATCGATCTCCTCGTCGCCTTTGCCGTTCAGCCTCCACATTGTGCCACCGCGTGAGATGGAGCTCGTCCCCTCGAAGCTGGGTAGTCAACGCTCCGCTTCGAATGGAAGCAGCCGTCGTTGCTGACGGTTCTAGCATCACAACAGCCGCCCCATCCACAGGCGAACTCTTCTTCTCGCTTCCAAATCCAAGGTGAGTCACTCTGGATTTTATTCTTGCATGATTTTATTCGATCCCCACTTTTTTTTGGATGATTGATTGTTTTGAATCTTGCTTGGATTTTCGCCTTGACTCCTTGATATATTCTAAACATTGATGAATTGAAAACATGCCTTGCTTTAAATAAATAGCATTAGGTAAAAGTTTTGATTTTTATTTTAAAGAAATGAGTATAAAGTTTAGATTTTTTTTATTGGTTAAAGATTCGATTTTTTTTAAATATAAAAGATTCGATTTTTTTTTTAAATATAAAAGATTCGATTTTTTTTTAAAATATAAAAGATTCGATTTTTTTTTAAATATAAAAGATTTGATTTTTATATAGTAGATAAAAATACGATCTTTATATATAAAAAAAATATATATAATTTTTATCTATATAGTAGCGGTGTAAAAATGGAATTTTTACATACATAGCATCTATATAAAAATGTGATTTTTATATATTGAACATCGAAGTAAAAATTCGATTTTTATATATTGAATAACATAGTAAAAATTCGATTTTTATATATTGAATAACATAGTAAAAATTCGATTTTTACATATGTAGAGAATACGGGCAACGAAGGTGATAAAAAGGCAAGAACGACGAAGACTTCTATCAAAAGAAGAGTCAAGATGATTGGATAGCTATATGTGAGAACTTCTCACCTTTCAATTTAATTTTTCTAGTTATATATGTACTAGGATGTAGACGGTGTTTAGTAGCACCCGACACCCGTCATGCACAGACCATGGATGGCTTGTTTGTTAAATTGTTTGGTTGTGTAGTTGATTAGATGATTTGATTTGAATTGAATTGTTGGGTGAAATAAATTGATTTGATTGATGTGTGAATGGCGTGGGCCTTCACTAGACCGGGGATAAGGCTAGGCCTCGTCCCGTTTCTAGTATCGTGCCGTTATGCCGCCGAAATTTTCTAAAATATGTTAGAAAAATAAAAATATCATTTTATTGAATAAATGAACCGAATAGAATATTCATATATTGGAATAAAATGTTTTTTTTTGTCGTTAAAAATATAATTTTTAACGTGAAGTGAATAAATAAATATTCATTTACAAACCAGACGGTTTGTTTATGTACACCTATTTGAAGGACATTGATTGGGTCGATAAATTTTACACATCGCCCAACTGCACGAATAAAAATCTGTGTTTGATTGTTTGAAACCCCACACGGGTGTTGGGATGAAATTTGAAGTTCACTCATCCTGATTGATTAAAAATGTCGATCGATTGATTGACAGGCTGTTATAAGCGTTAGATATCTATATTTGATGCTTATACAGTGTAGTGCACTTTGGTTGATGGTTGATTATTTTTCAATGCTATTATATGTGTGTAATGTAGGAAAATCCATATAATTAACTTTATATGGTAATTGATTGGGCCTCATTCCAATTTGAAAAATAAAGAATATTATAAAATAAAAGTTCATGTGTTGACAGTACTCATCCACTGAGATTGGTCATGTGTTGAACGAAATATTTTAGTAATAAAATTTACACCTTTATCGATATAAAATAAAAGTTCATGTGTTGACAGTACTCATTCATTGAGATTGGTCATGTGTTGAACGAAATATTTTGATAATAACAACTATTTTGAAAAAAAAGAAATATTTGAAATAGAATATTTGAAAATAGAAATTTATGAAGCCGTGTTGATTAGATTGACGCCATTTTGACGTGAACGATATTTATATCGATTAAAACGATTTCGAAATGAAATGAATTGAAAACGATTTCGAAATGAATTGAATATAAAACGATTTCGAAATGAATTGAAATGAATTCAAATTGAATTGAAATTTGAATTGAATAGAAATGAATTTTAAAACGAATTTATAAAGAAGAATTCAATTTTGATTGGAATTGAAATGGAAGTTGAAATTGCTTTTGAAACGAAATTAAACTATTTATAAAATTCGTTTTAAATAGAAATCGACGAAATGTATATTATATATATTATATATATATAATATAATGGCCTGAATAGAACGCGCCGCGCCGCGGCAGTTCTTGAATTTCGACCATTTATTTCAAACGGACATTACGGGAGATCCGACCGTCGGATCCTCCTAAAACCGGAACCGTTGGGTTCGTATCGAAAAGAGCTTTCTAACGAATATCAGAAATTAGAAATCTAACGGTTGGATTTGGAGATACGTCCAAATCAAATTCGAAAAAGGTCGCTGTAAGTGCAGTTCGATGACCGTTGATGGAAATCGACTGTACGGGCCTCGATAAAAATTATTAAAAATAGTAATAATTTGTGTAAAATCATAAGAAATGGTTTAGAAAGGATTGGGATGAAAAACTCCATATTTGAAAAGATAAAAATAGATTTTTATCTAAATGAACTAGTTTTGAACTAGAATTATAATTCTATTTATTTTTAAATAAATAAATTGAATATGAAAAGGGTTTTAAAAATAACCAGCATTTCCAATGATTGCATTGGAGTGGATTTGAATCGAAATTGTCTTCGGAATATTTCGATGTTGGAATTCGTGATTATGCAGATGTTGTTACGGGAATTTGAAAGATATATATTTATATCGTTATTTCCAATACGATATTTGTTAGTCGTGGAATTTGATATTGAATATAAGCCGGTATATTTTCTATTCAGAGCCTTGTATTGAATATCAAATTTGATTGGGTTTGTCGTGAATGGTGTCTTCACTAACACTGTTCCTGAACCCAGTTGAGAAAAGATTAAATCTTTTTATTTAGATTTAATGAAGTGTACCAATTGAATAATATTTAATTGGAATTAAATCGATATTGATTTTTGGGTTTATCGTGGACGGTGTTTTAAATAACACTCGTTCTTTAACCCGATAATTAATGAATGTGATTTTGGGTCTATCGTGAACCGTGTTTTTAAATGACACTGATTCTTTAACCTAGTTAACGATTAAAACTAAGTGGAGTTTTAATGAATCTTTAATTAGATTGAAATAATCGAGAATGGAGTATCACCAGTTTTGCTCCAGGCGATAGTTAAATCTTTAATTAGATTTGAACGTGAAATGGTAATTGAATTTACCGATAACACTGTGGTGTTAGATATGAAGTATTACCAGTTTTACTTCATGGGATGAATAGGTTGGGATTGGGAAATTAAAACAAATGATTACTTCGGTAAGGTTCGCTAATCCCGACTAGTTTGAATTGATATTCAAAAATAGATTAAAGAATAGATTCAAGAAATTTATCTTGGATAAAATTAATGGGAACCTTTCCCTATGAATATGAAATTTAGAAACTAACTGTCGGTTAGCTAAGCAGAATGGTTTTCTGGATATTGATCTGATGTTGGTTTCGGCCTTCGGGGTTAATATTTGGGGAATTATTCTCTTGATTAATTTACGGTTAGTGACTGATGGATTGGAATGAGGCGTATGTTGTGTTTGTGTAACACTTATTTAAAATATACGCGAGTTATTCGGAAAGACCGGGTTTATCCCATTCTGAATAACTGATACGACGATAAGTCGAAGATGAAGACGATGGTCGAAGACCGGAAGTCTTCACGTCGTTTGGGTGATTACTGATGATCTTGATTGGGCTGTACACCCAAGAAGATGGAAACAGTTGGTGATCGTCCAGACGTACTTGGAGATCGATGGATATGCGGGGTACTAGGTGCCTCCGGTTTCGTTCGGACCCAGAACGGACTTGTAAATGGACTGTGTGTCTGACATTGGATTTTAGTCCGTGTGATTGATCTCTATTAAATATATATCTGTTTGGCGGCGGAGAATTTATTCTCTTGCTTAACGCCCTTCTCTGAGACGTACGAGCTTAGGGGTTATATATTGATGGATATCAATCGCATGGAGTGAATTGCCTGTGTGGCATGCTAAGATGCAAATGATCGAGGCTTCTGTTGAAAAGCAAAGTCTTGTGGTGATGATCAAAGCACGGCCTTTGTGGCGTAGCTTTGTGTAACGTTGATTCGCGAGTATCACACCCGGTATGAATCAAAAACGGGGGACGGACCTCAGGGAGGGCATGTGTTTCTTTCTAGTTAGGAGTGGCGTCAGTGCTTGAACTGGCTGACGAGTTTGACTCATGTGGATGTTACTTATTATTACTTGCTGAAAAGCGAGGCGCCTCGTGATATCGGCTTCGGCCGATACTTCTGGTCGGCTGACGGGCCAGGCTTACGCCCCAAAGGGCGGAGGAACGTAGTGTTCAGGCATAATAATCCACATCGGTGGACCGGCCCTGACGATCCAAGGCTTGCCTGCGCGCTTGCCTGAGACATGGGCTAGATTGTCTCGAATCGGTTGAGGATCTTGCCCCTAGCCTCGGTTCATACCATAAATGATAACCCAACTTCCAATACGACATTTGCGGTTTTGATTGTAAACTTATATATGGCGACATAGTGTTATGGGCCATTCATGCCGCCTATGATTGATACTTATGATTTGAAGTGTTTTACACACTATGCACTTATAATAGTATCAAATGATTTGTTTTAAACGTATCAAGCAATCTTTGGCTGTTAGAAGGGAAAACCCTATCCTCGGCTGCGTTGCATTGTGTGATGGGACCTGGGTCTTATAACAGCTTCATTTTCCTTTATTTAGCATTGCGCTGTTTGTTTTATGCACTGGTATTCTTGGGAGGAAACCCGTTCCGTGTTATACGGCGTGGTCCCTTGATTTACCTAACTTTAAAATAAAGATTAACTGTTTTAGTTCTCACACCAGTCACATGACTGACCTGGAGTTTATTGTTTTAACCTAAACTCTGGGTGCCCTTATTTTGACACGGGCAGCTAGTAGTTTTGGTTTTGCAGATTTATATTCACAGGATCCTGGTCTACAGCTGGAACGATATCCGGAAAGCTTTGTATCCGTATATCTCATTCTAGTTGTGTATTGTATTATTTTCCGCTGCGATGTATTTAAATGTAATTTAAATCTCTGATAATTTCTGTGTAATATTTATTTATTTATACTCTGTATATTCTTGTAATCTGATGCATTGTTGTAATATACAATGAAATGTTCTTCTATATGCGTTCTGTTGTGGCTTGTTCTCGGACTATCCGACGCTTTCCTTTACGGGGAAGTTACGGGTTTTCACAGTTGGTATCAGAGCTTTGGTTTACAAAGCTCAGAGAACAAGACACATTAGAACCATACGAAAGGATTCATCAGATATTGGATTAGTAATATCCAACGGGAATGACTCGTTAGAGATGGGATCAGCAGTATCCTAGAACGAGTGTGAAGGGTATATTTTTCAAATGAAAACAATCTTTGTTTTGAAAATTTAAATCAACTATTCGTATTTGATTATTTATTTATATTGATTTGGACAATGCAGTATATAAAGATTTTGGGTATACGTCTGATCCACGTGTATTCGAAGTTTTAATATACTGGATAGATATAGAATCACACTCTAATCGCCCGGGGATGATGCTGATAATTGTGATCACATTATCAGTATTTATATTCGAGTGACGAAAGTGAGATTTCTATATATTTCCTATTGACTGGTGTGAGAACCAAAATTAGATAGGGCCTATTGTTGTGATTTGGCATCAAAAATCTGATTTTTGACTATATATCAAAGTTATGCATTTGAAAAGCTAATCAACTAATTGATTGATGTTTGTTTGTTTATTTGGTTGATAATTTTGAACCACTTAGCCTAATTGAATCAAATATTGAATTGTATTGAAAATTAGTCGCATTTGCTTGCATATACTTGTACATACATTGAACAGGTCATAGCAAGGAGGCTAGAGCAGAGAATAAAATTTGTTTGCCCGACAAATAGGTACATGTTTACTACATAATTTACTGTTTTGTTTGGGTGATGATGATTTTATGAGCCTATTGGCTAGCCGCTTGGCCTTTTCTTTTTCTTTTTGAGATCTGAAGGACCGGGGAAGCTATTTGAAATTCCCCGATGCTCCCGGTGCAGGGGAGGTTATGGCGAAATTTTTCAAAAATTTAGGGTGTTAGCCAAATTTTGAAAATTCTCAGAAACTAAAGAGTTGGAGAATGGAAGCCAGATCGAACATAGAGTTGAATGATCAAACCACTTTCGACTTTGTTCCTTTTCGGGGACGAAAAGTTTTAAGTGGGGGAGATTGTAACAACCCGAAAATCTGAGCCAGTTTAAAATTTTTATTTTGGCAATTTTAGCGAATTTTGGTTATTTAAAATGAATTATTTTAAATAATATCGACGAGAAATTTGTTTTGAATAGATTAGAACGTAAATATTTATATACGTCGTCGTTAGAATATAAAAATTTTATTTTAATTATAAAAGGAATTAAAAATGGCGTGGTAGTTCGATAATTCGATTTCAAATTTCAAATTAATGTACCGGGTGCAAAATAAACCAGATTTTAGCAAAACCAAAAATAATTGAATCTAATTGATAATATCTTTCCAACGAATCCGAATAATCGAAATTTCATAGCGGGAATCAAAAGATATGTCCAGTTGAAAATTCTGAATAGTCGCTATGGAATTCAGGCCTTTAAAAAGGGGAATTTTGCAAATGACCTCGGATTTCGACGAAACCAGTTTTGTTGGATCCGTGATGTTAAATTATTGCTAGATTCCAAATTTCATAATTTTTTGAATCAATATGTGAGCGTGGCAAAGGAAAACGCGTTTGACTAGTTTCAGTTGATTTTAATCGACTGGAAATTAGCCATTTTTCCAACGGTCTCAGAATTCGATGAAACTAGTTTTATTAGGACCGTATCGTCAATACGAAGCTAGAAAATATTTTTCGGGCATTTCTAGAGTCAGTCCGCGGCCCCGGTAAATTGAAATGTGCGTTCAAATTTAATATATATAGAGTTATATTTTGATTTTAACGAAAACTGATCGAAACAGCCGAGATGGCTTAAGAAACATATCCCATTGTGTTCGGAATGGGGGTGATACGCTAGGGACGACAGTTAGTGGGTTCAATTCTGAGTTCATATAAAAAAAATCAACATTTTGCAAGAAAAATAAATAAAATAATAAAATATTATATATAGGGCGTTAACCCTAATTTTGCTCCACAAACCAAATTGAGATCCAAACTTCAAAATACTCGCCGTCTCCTTCAGCCGACCCCACGCCCGTCGCTCCTACTTCCACCCTCCGTCGTCGCCCACTTCTGCTCCACCTCCTTCTTCTTCCAGCCTCCCCCCAATCGAATGCGAACCCCATATCCAAACCGCAACCGTACCATCACGACACCGGAATCCACCCATAGCATCGATCTCCTCGTCGCCTTTGCCGTTCAGCCTCCACATTGTGCCACCGCATGAGATGGAGCTCGTCCCCTCGAAGCTGGGTAGTCAACGCTCCGCTTCGAATGGAAGCAGCCGTCGTTGCTGACGGTTCTAGCATCACAACAGCCGCCCCATCCACAGGCGAACTCTTCTTCTCGCTTCCAAATCCAAGGTGAGTCACTCTGGATTTTATTCTTGCATGATTTTATTCGATCCCCACTTTTTTTTGGATGATTGATTGTTTTGAATCTTGCTTGGATTTTCGCCTTGACTCCTTGATATATTCTAAACATTGATGAATTGAAAACATGCCTTGCTTTAAATAAATAGCATTAGGTAAAAGTTTTGATTTTTATTTTAAAGAAATGAGTATAAAGTTTAGATTTTTTTTATTGGTTAAAGATTCGATTTTTTTTTTTTAAATATAAAAGATTCGATTTTTTTTTAAATATAAAAGATTCGATTTTTTTTTAAAATATTAAAGATTCGTTTTTTTTTAAATATAAAAGATTTGATTTTTATATAGTAGATAAAAATACGATCTTTATATATAAAAAAAAATATAATTTTTATCTATATAGTAGCGGTGTAAAAATGGAATTTTTACATACATAGCAACTATATAAAAATGTGATTTTTATATATTGAACATCGAAGTAAAAATTCGATTTTTATATATTGAATAACATAGTAAAAATTCGATTTTTATATATTGAATAACATAGTAAAAATTCGATTTTTACATATGTAGAGAATACGGGCAACGAAGGTGATAAAAAGGCAAGAACGACGAAGACTTCTATCAAAAGAAGAGTCAAGATGATTGGATAGCTATATGTGAGAACTTCTCACCTTTCAATTTAATTTCTCTAGTTATATATATATACTAGGATGTAGACGGTGTTTAGTAGCACCCGACACCCGTCATCCACAGACCATGGATGGCTTGTTTGTTAAATTGTTTGGTTGTGTAGTTGATTAGATGATTTGATTTGAATTGAATTGTTGGGTGAAATAAATTGATTTGATTGATGTGTGAATGGCGTGGGCCTTCACTAGACCGGGGATAAGGCTAGGCCTCGTCCCGTTTCTAGTATCGTGCCGTTATGCCGCCGAAATTTTCTAAAATATGTTAGAAAAATAAAAATATCATTTTATTGAATAAATGAACCGAATAGAATATTCATATATTGGAATAAAATGTTTTTTTTTGTCGTTAAAAATATAATTTTTAACGTGAAGTGAATAAATAAATATTCATTTACAAACCAGACGGTTTGTTTATGTACACCTATTTGAAGGACATTGATTGGGTCGATAAATTTTACACATCGCCCAACTGCACGAATAAAAATCTGTGTTTGATTGTTTGAAACCCCACACGGGTGTTGGGATGAAATTTGAAGTTCACTCATCCTGATTGATTAAAAATGTCGATCGATTGATTGACAGGCTGTTATAAGCGTTAGATATCTATATTTGATGCTTATACAGTGTAGTGCACTTTGGTTGATGGTTGATTATTTTTCAATGCTATTATATGTGTGTAATGTAGGAAAATCCATATAATTAACTTTATATGGTAATTGATTGGGCCTCATTCCAATTTGAAAAATAAAGAATATTATAAAATAAAAGTTCATGTGTTGACAGTACTCATCCACTGAGATTGGTCATGTGTTGAACGAAATATTTTAGTAATAAAATTTACACCTTTATCGATATAAAATAAAAGTTCATGTGTTGACAGTACTCATTCATTGAGATTGGTCATGTGTTGAACGAAATATTTTGATAATAACAACTATTTTGAAAAAAAAGAAATATTTGAAATAGAATATTTGAAAATAGAAATTTATGAAGCCGTGTTGATTAGATTGACGCCATTTTGACGTGAACGATATTTATATCGATTAAAACGATTTCGAAATGAAATGAATTGAAAACGATTTCGAAATGAATTGAATATAAAACGATTTCGAAATGAATTGAAATGAATTCAAATTGAATTGAAATTTGAATTGAATAGAAATGAATTTTAAAACGAATTTATAAAGAAGAATTCAATTTTGATTGGAATTGAAATGGAAGTTGAAATTGCTTTTGAAACGAAATTAAACTATTTATAAAATTCGTTTTAAATAGAAATCGACGAAATGTATATTATATATATTATATATATATAATATAATGGCCTGAATAGAACGCGCCGCGCCGCGGCAGTTCTTGAATTTCGACCATTTATTTCAAACGGACATTACGGGAGATCCGACCGTCGGATCCTCCTAAAACCGGAACCGTTGGGTTCGTATCGAAAAGAGCTTTCTAACGAATATCAGAAATTAGAAATCTAACGGTTGGATTTGGAGATACGTCCAAATCAAATTTGAAAAAGGTCGCTGTAAGTGCAGTTCGATGACCGTTGATGGAAATCGACTGTACGGGCCTCGATAAAATTATTAAAAATAGTAATAATTTGTGTAAAATCATAAGAAATGGTTTAGAAAGGATTGGGATGAAAAACTCCATATTTGAAAAGATAAAAATAGATCTCACAGAAGAAATTATTTGATTAAATAATCCAATTATGCAAGCGCTAAAATTTTATATTATCTTCTGTTATTTTACTGCTTACTATTACGTTTGCTAGTGTATACTAATATTAGTGCTATATTAAGTAGTTCCTAGAAATATAATAAATTCTGAAATTTATTGATTATAAATATCATTAAAAGGATCAATGAAAGTTATTGATTATAAATCATTCATGTTGAAATTTTATTTTAACTTCTTGTGTTTAAAGACGACCATGCTTATATTTTTCCAGGTATTTTCATGTTACTTTCTGAACTAGCAATGGAGGCTGGTCTGCCTGCCAGGTTCTTAAGCATCATTCATGATGCCCATATAAGCATGGAGTTTGGCATTGCGTATATCATTTTTTATGTCCTTCAACTATTAACTGTGTATTTCGTTATTTCATTTATACACCCTTAAACTTAATTTGATACTTCGGCTTGTATTGATGATGTACTTTGTAATTTCAGGCTGGAATGCACATGTTCAAGAGCAGCAGCTAAAGGAAAACATTGTTAGGTAAATATATTTATTTTACTAAAATATGGAAGTGAATATTAATTCTATTTGTAATATCTAAAGCCAGGAATGTGTTTTTGAAGAAATTTTTGAAAAGTAAGAGGAAGTAATATCTCTTTACTAAACTTTTGTGACATTTTTTACTCTCTAAATTTGAATCTGGTTTGAGGCTGAAAAGTATGATATGGACAATTCATGAATATAATTGGGGCAAGAAACTAGTAATTAAAAGCAGTAGAATATGAATAAAATGAGTGCAGGCCTTATAAAATTAGCTAATGTTAAGGTGAAATATTGCATAAATGAATAGAGCCTATTTATATATACCAGAAAATGGACTCGTTGATGATCAGAGAGAAGAAATACTATTACTAAAGCCAGTTATAACTGGTTATGATGATGATGGATTAGATAAATTGGTGCATGCGCATGTGAAGTCTTGAATGCATCTGATATAGGAATAATAAAAGATAACTATGGTGAATGTGCTGAAATTTGCGCATGTGACTATATTGTTGTGGATGGTGGCATTTTAGTCTAGGAAAATGGATTGTTTTAAAAGTCCAGTGCTTGCATAAATATTTTCAAGTTCATTTTGATATTGTTTTGTATTTCAAAAGGACTAAAACCAACATTTCTACCAAATTTTCTTAACAAATATTGTCATAACCAGGCGAAGAATACATGTATTCACACTTTCATTTACATAATATATAATAACTATTTCAAAACATGGGCATATGCATCTTTGTTTTTCATGTTGATGTTTCAGAAGATCTACTTAAAGCATACCTAACAGAAAATAAAACTAAGCCATTCAAGTCAATACCAAATCTAGTGGCTTGTAGTCCGTAGTCCGAACAGTTTGAATTTTGGATATATGTGAATTAAGAAGTAAGTTGAGTGAGATTTTTTGTGGGTCTTTCAACATCTAAAATTGATGAAAATAATAGTCCCACATCGGGAAATAATCATCTAAGATCCTGGATAAATACTAAGAGGCTATAGTTCACATTAACCAATTGATTTTGTGAACAAACTATATAGCTCTCTAAACTATAAAATGTAACATGGTATCAGAGCAAGGTCAACTATTCAACTAATACGTATGTGCTTAACCGCCATACATGCTCCACTCCATCCAAAATACTATGTTCACGTAGATGGCTCAAATACGCCACACGTGAAGGGGGAGTGATTTAAATAATAGTCCCACATCGGGAAATAATCAACTAAGATCCTAGATAAATACTAAGAGGCTATAGTTCACATTAACCAATTGGTTTTGTGAACAAACTATATAGCTCTCTAAACTATAAAATGTCAACAAAAATTACCATGTATGATATGCACTTTCTATGGTCCATGCATATGGAATAATTTAATATTATTTCTGTTCCACTTAAATTGCAGCTATCTTCTCCAAATTCAAAACATGATGAAATAGATTTCTTGGGTAAATGAACTGGCCAACCATACATATTGCAAAACAATGTTTTTACTGGTGGTAAAGGCAACATAGAGCATAGAATTTATCTATGGTTTGATCCAACTAAAGCCTACCGTGCTTACTCTATTCTCTGGAACATGTATAAAATTGTGCAAGTTTTTGATTCCTCTTTTGCGTATAAATCTATATATGCATGTATATTGCTTCAGCGGTAGTTTCATAAAAAATCGTGTAGATATTCCTTTACACTGTAAAATTATTCCCCTTTTATTATTGCTTTCTTCAGTATGATTTCTTAGAAGATAAAAAGGTTCATTGCTACATGCATTCACATTTGGTGGGAACTGATCCAAGATCTATTATGTAGTGTTTAATGCCTTGATCGATTGATCTTCAGTGATGGTCGATTTGTAATTTAGTCGTTATTTTCTTTTTGTTGACCTAACTGGATTCGTAACGCTTAACTTGTAAGCAAATGGCATACATAATTAGTATATTTAACACAATAAAACCGAGTGAATGAGATATAGGAGATTTTGATTATCAAGCACTCTACAAAGGTACGTTTAATTGCGATGCCAAAGACAATGGGTTGCCTGATGAAGACACAGAGCTCAGTACAACTTGGAATCTAGTTCATACAATGACTGCTGCCTTTATTTTTATTGTGAGAAATTGTGTGCATTGCCAGGAGTATCGAAAGCTCGAAAACAAAGGATATGACATGAAAATAGGTACAACTTACATATATACTATCTTTTGAATGTTTCTGATTTACTTATGAGATATATGCATGAACTTTAATATGCTTTAGTTTTGAATGTTAGGATGGGAACTGAAGTATGGGTATAATTCATTGCGCACTTTGAGATCGATATGAAAATGATTGTTTGAAAGAGTGGTCATTTCAAATTCACCACAGAAAGGTTAGGGTGGATGCAAAATGCATTAGCTACTTTTTCTCTCTTCCTCCCATATATTGTTTATTTAAGTTGCACTGTGATATTAAGTAAAGACTCAGACTTGTTTCATTCTTTTCTATCTATAGTTAGTTGGTTGCACTTCATTTACTGGACAGATGGTTCTAAAGTAAGTGTGTTTCTTTGAATGCTTTCGTCAAATATCAGTTTTATGGATGGTAAAAAGATTTGTTAGGCAGGCCCAATCTTGTGGGATGTAATGTGCAAAGCAGGTAATATAGTGAAAGTATTTCTTTCCCAAATAGGATTATGTTGTTCAGCAATTTCTGTTTTATGATATGACAACTAAATAATTAGTTTACTGTGCCTGTTCCGCTTTGGCTTAGTCAAAAGTCAGCAGCAGCATATCTTGCAACAGCAGTTGATGATACGATACAAGATTGACCTCACATATACAGGTACTATTTTTTTGTAATTTTATTGTCGTAACAGCATAATAATAATAATAATAATAATAATAATAATAATAATAATAATTTTTTGAAATGCAAAATAAAAAATGCACGCTTTATGAGTGAGAAATATAAAAGAACAAAAGAGATACAGCTTCAAGGTAAGAACTGGCTGATGTTTCAGAATTGTGTAAAACCCATAATCAAGGTAGAATCAGATATGAAGGTGTTATTAGTGCTGCAGTTTGCTAGTTATATCAACCTTCCAATTCCTACCAGCTTGTTTAAAAGAAGCAGAAATAAATAGTAAAAGGCAAAAGCCACTATACTCATATATCCCATTTATCTCACGTAGTTTCTAGTGACTAATCTATATGTACCTGTTGGCAATTTATTCTTTAACTCCAATGCAGACGAAGGCCCTGAAAGAACAATAAGTGGATGCCGAGGATTTTTCAGTGCTTGTGGAATAACTTGAGACATCATACTTAAGGTATTTAGCTCCAGGCTTTGCTAAGGGATGTAAATGGTAATTTTGGATCAACATGCTGTGAAATGCAAGGTACGGAGGCTAATGTTTTTGTAACTTTATTGTTGTTTCCTTGTTTCCTAATATTTTGGAAAGGTTGCAGAATGGATACAAGGTACTGGGGCAAATGTGACATCTGTTAATCAAAATGTGACATCTGCTCCTATTATGTCAACTTGCTTCACTTTAAATGCTTTATCTAAATCTTGAAAATCTTGCATTTCATTCAAAATCCTTGTTTAATTCAGTAAAAGTTGATCTACGATTGGTGATAATTTATATTACATAGCTGGGTATAATATTTGCAACCCTTGGCACCAAGTTAAAAGTATTGCAAAAGTGGAAGCTGTCTTATAATTCTTATTATACACAAACTGTATTAATTAATCACTACGGTATTTCTATGTTTTAGTTGACTACGGAGATGAGAGCGTTGAATCCGCAGTTGAGAAAAAGGTTATTTGTTTTCATCTAGTTTAACCAAGTTTTTATGGGTACTTGATATGTTATAGCAAGTCATCTAGTAGATACATTGATAAGTATATAGTAGTTTCTTGTCTTATAATTTGTTTTTGCTTTTTTTTTCCAGTTTATAACGTTTATTGAGTTTCAACGTCATTGGATAATTGCTAACTTAATTACCATTTTGTAGTTTTTTACTTAATTAAAGGAATCAATGTCTTTTCAGTTGAAGCTAAAATTGACAAATATAGAATGAAAATGTTGAACGCATACTTAATACTGAAGCTGGTAAGGTACACGCTTCCTCATAAATTCACTGCAGAAAGGTTAGAGATAGAATGATGATAGAAAGACATAAGATATGCAAATATGATGAAGATACTTTAGCTGTTGGAATAAAAATAGAGCCCTTTAACATATTTGCATCTCTTTAGATCTCTCATTTTAGCGTTAAATTTGCATTTAAGATCAAATTTGCATCTTTATTTAGTGTTTGGGCTGGAATGCCGAAATTGCATTTCAAAAAATCAAAATTGTGGCTTATAGATTTTGATGCTTTGTTTAATGTTTCCAACTGAGTTCCTCTTATATCTTTTTTAATTACCTCGTTTTATCGATGTAGTAAAAACTAAAAAATTATTTGTCCAATCTTTCAAGTTTTTCCATTCTAACTAACCAAACTGGTATTATTTTCATGCTCCTCACTTATTGTATAAGTGTATCATATTTTATGTCATAGTTATATTTTTTTCTTCTCTTTTAGGTTTCTTTTACTTTGAGAATATATGATATAACAATTACTAATATTATTTGTTTATTTGACATTAACAACACCGCTATTGTTGAGGTTAAGAAGAAATTTTCATAAGCAAAGCATGATTAGATCTATCGTTTGTCCGTTTTGTAAACTTGATGCTGGAAAAAAATATATGATATATTAACATGGAAAAATTGATAGAACAATATGTATAAAATATTAAGTTTGAATATGTTAAGAGTTGTTTGAATGATGTGTACGAAATACTATGTTTTGGTATACGAAAAGTAATTTGAATAATATGCATGAAACATTATGTTGTAGTTTACATATTTATTGTTCGTAAAAAGATGTCGTGTGCATATATATATATATATATATATATATATATATATATATATATATCTGTGTGTGTGTATGCAATAAGGTAAAGGGGTAATATATAATATCTATAAATTAATGCAATAGCGTTTCATAAACGCTATTGAATAAAAAAGGCTATAGAAACACACATTGAGAATGCTATAGTATAATTAAACAAACGCTGAGAAATACAGAAGAAACGCTATAGATACATACAGACAAACGCTATATAAAGTAAGTGCTAGATGATATATTCTATAGCGTTTTCGTCCGATAGCAAACAAAAAACGCTATAGAAAAATCACTTTTCATTGCGTTTTATTTTTGCTATTTTAAAGTAGGTCTAACATAGCATGTCATTACATGGCATTTTCTGAAACGCTATGTTGGCATACAATAGCGTTTTTCAAACGCTATGAAAAGCTGTATTGTTGTAATGTGTCCATTTTCAAGGGCCATATTTATTCTATAGCGACTATTCTGAATATTCAACTAGCCATAACTTTTGATTCCCATTATGAAATTTCGACTTTTCAAATTCGTTAGAAAGATATTTTCAAACAAATTTAAATATTTTTGGTTTCACTGAAATCCGATTTATTTTGAATTTTGTACATTCAGTCAAAATTCAAAGTTGAATTTTCAAACTGCCACGCCATTTCAGGCTCGTTATATAATTAAAATAAATTTATTCGTTTTAACTTCGTCGAAAATAAAATTTTATTCGTTATTATTTAAAATAAATTATTTTAAATATTCTAAATTCATTAAAATAGCGAAAATAAATTATTTAAATTGGTTCTGATTTTCCGGGTTGTTACAATC
Source organism: Allium sativum (assembly GCA_030737875.1). Lineage (NCBI taxonomy): Eukaryota > Viridiplantae > Streptophyta > Magnoliopsida > Asparagales > Amaryllidaceae > Allium > Allium sativum. The sequence goes on from CM060924.1 coordinate 285,619,728, forward strand.
TCCCCCACTTAAAATCTTTTCGTCCTCGAAAAGGAACAGAGCTGAAAGTTGTTTAACCAACCAACTCAACTTTCATTATGGCTTTACATTCTTTAGCTTTTCAGTTTCTAAGAATTTTCTAATTTTTCAAAAATTTGGCTAACACCCTAAATTTCTGAAAAATTTCGCCATAACCTCCTTTGTACGGGGAGACATTTAAAACCGCAACTCGCCACGCAGAGCCCTCATCAACCAAAAAGAAAATGCCAAGCGGCCAGCCTTAGGCTCATTAACTCTTTAAAAGAAAAAAAAATTGCCAAGAAGCCAGCCTTGGGCTCATAAACTCTTTAAAAGAAAAAAAATTGCCAAGCGGCCAGCCTTAGGCTCATAAACTCTTTAAAAGAAAACAAAATTAGTAAACGCGTACCTATTTGTTGAGCATAAAATTTTATTCCTCTTCTTTGCGTACCTGCTATGACCTGTTCAACATATATTTGTGTACATGTATGCATTCATTTCAATCAATTATCACTCTAATTTAATATTTGATTCAATTTACATGAATTTACCTTTTATTCCCTTATGAGTTAGATTAATCATCATTCCAATATTTGATTAGTCAAATTAACAGTCATCCAACACAACCAGCAATCGATTAGTTGATTAACTTTTCAAATATATAATATATATTTTATGTACTTAAAAATCATATTTGCCAAGACCTGATTATATATAATTAAAAGTTTTCGTCCATGAAAAGGAACAATAGTAAAGTAGAAAACAATAGTGAAGTAGAAAAAAATAGTAAAGTAGAAAACAAAACAGAAATGCAAAATATGGTAAATGTACCTTGCACCAGAGCTAATTAGAGATATCCACTCTGCAATTGGGATAAGCTTGCTTAGTGCTCTCTTCAGTTTCCTAAGTACAGTCTCTGGGATCTCCACTCCACTGCACTTTGACTAAGTGAACCTTCTTGTTTCTTAGCTCTTTAGTTTCTTTGCCAATAATCTTTATCGGCTCCCTTCTCACAGCTAATTCTAGAGTAATTTCCAAGTCCTATTGCGCTGCTTCTTCTACAACCAGATCTGGATCATGCACATGCTTTCGAAGTTGAGACACGTGAAATACATCATGTACACCAGGCAACCTGTTAGGTAATTGAACTCTATAAGCGAGAGTTCCAATCCGTTCAAGTATAGGAAATGGACCAATAAATCTGGGCGCCAACTTCCCTGTTTTGCCAAATCGGACTACTCCCCTCATCGGAGAAACCCTCAAATACACATAGTCACCAACAACAAATGCTAAATCTCTTCTTCTCGAGTCTGCATAGCTCTTCTGTCAGATTTGAGCTGTTTGTAATCTTTTCTTGATGAAATCGACTTTGTCTGAAGCTTCGCGAATCATATCAGGTCCCAGTACAAGTCTATTGTCAGGTTCTATCCAACATGCGGGAGATCTGCACGGTCTACCATACAGTGCTTCGAATGGTGACATTTGCAAGCTCGCTTGGTAACTGTTGTTGTATGAGAACTCGGCCAAATGTAAGTGGTCTTCCCATGATCCTCCAAAATCAATTATACAAGCCCACAATAAATCTTCTAGAATATGATTCACCCTCTCAGTTTGGCCATCTGTTTGAGGATGATATGCGGTGCTCAGGTTCAGTTTTGTCCCCAATTTTTATTGGAATGCCTCCCAAAATTTACTAGCAAAAATCGGGTCTCTATTACTGACTATGCTGATGGGGACTCCATGTTGTTTAACAATCTCTTTGAAACATATCTGTTCCAGGCTTCGAGCGGTTCTATTTGATCTGACAGGTATAAAATGGGCAGTCTTGGTGAAACGATCTACGATCACCCATATACTATCATTCCCTCTCTTTGTTCTGGGCAAGCCATCTATGAAGTCCATGGAAATTTGATGCCACTTCCAATTTGGAATTTCTAACAGTTGTAACAACCCAGCCAGTCTCTGTTGATCGCTTTTGACTTGTTGACAAGTATAACACCTGCTAACGTATAAGGAAATATCTCTTTTCAATGATCTCCACCAGAAAGTGCGCTTGATATCATTATACATTTTGCTCACTCCTGGATGGATACTGAGTTTGGATTTGTGACATTCATCCAGTACTTCTCTCCGGAGCTCAGAAATGTTGGGAACACAAATTCGGTCCTTTAACATCAGAATCCCATTGTTATCAATCTAAAAACTCAAGGGCCCGCCTTTCTGAATTCTCTCACTGATGCTCTGAATGAAGTGATCATCCTTTTGAAGAGCATATATTTTCTCAAGCAGTGAAGGCATAATGATAAGGTTAGCGATGATTGCATTCTTTCTGCTAAGCGCATCAGCTACAACATTGGCTTTCCCCTGAGTGTTCAAATTATCAAGATTGTAAGCTGGAAGAAATTCTAGCCAACGCTGCTGCCGCAGATTCAGATATTTCTGGGTGAACAAATACTTTAACGACTGATGATCTGTATATAATTCAAACTTCTCACCCAATAGACAGTGTCTCCAGATTTTCAAAGCAAATACGATAGCTAACAACTCAAGAACATGAGTAGCGTATCTTTTTTCATATGGCTTCAGCTGACGGCTAGCATAAGCAACAACTTGGCCTCTTTGCATTAATACTGCACCAAGACCTTCTATAGAAGCATCTGTCTAGACCGTCAAATCCCGATTGCCATCTATAATAGTTAATACTGGAGCAGTTGCCAATCTTAATTTCAATTCCTGAAAAGTTGCCTCACATTTTGGAGTCCACTTAAACCTTGAATGTTTCTTAGTAAGCTGTGTTAATGAACCAGATATCTTTGAAAAATCCTTAATGAGTTTTTAATAATAACTAGCCAATCCTAGAAAACTTCGGACTTCTGTGGGTGTAGTAGGTTGTTTCCAATCTTGAATAGCTGTGATTTTACTTGGGTCCACAGAAATTCCTTCCTTTGATATGACGTGACCCAGGAACTTGACTTCATCTTGCCAAAATATACATTTGGAAAATTTAGCTTTTAAGACGTTCTTTCTCAAAATCTCCAACAGTTGTTCTAAATGTTTCTCATGCTCACTAGCTGACTTAGAGAAAATTAGAATGTCATCAATGAAAACCAGCACGAATTTATTCAAGACCCCTCTGAATACTCTTTAAATCAACAAAATAAGCTGGAGCATTACATAAGCCGAACGACATTACTAACAACTCATAAAATATGTCTGGACCTCTGAAAGCTGTCAAAGGGACACATTCTTTGGCAATACGCAGTTGATGGAAACCTGTAGCTAGGTTCATCCTAGAAAATACTTGTGTCCATTCAAACGGTCCAATAAATCATCGATTCGCGGCAATGGGTATTTGTTCTTTAATGTCTACTTATTCAAGTCACGATAATCCACGCATAGCCTGAGGGTACCGTCAGATTTTTGAACAAATATCAAATCTTCTTTTTCCTTCAGGGTCATTATCCGAATTGGATGCACCACTGGTCTGGCATTTGGAATTAAATCAATCCTGAATTCAATTTCTCTTTGCGAAGGTAAGCTGTCGACTTCTTCAAACACATTCGTATAATTCTCGACAACAGGAATATTTTCAATAGTAGCATAAATATTTTCTATAGAAACAGGAGTATTTTCAATAGAAGCAGGTGTGACATCTAGAGCTGACCAAAATTCTTTTCTACCCGAATTTGGACCCTCACTTGATATAACAAATTGGCAAGCTCCGTTGTAACTTTAACTACTCTTTCTGTGCATTTAACTTCGGCCATGTATTTAGTTAGCCAATCCAGTCCAAGAGTAATATCAAACTCGGGAAAATTCATGACAATCAAGATACAAGGAAATAGATAATGGGAGAAAGATACGGGCACCTTACAAATCCAACTAAGATCGATGGAACCCCCAATCGGATTATGGGCACTGATGGGTTCTGTGAGCTTTCTTAATTTCAAATCCAACTTCTTAACCACATTATTTGAAATAAAACTTCGTGACGCGCCTGTATCAAACAGTACTTTAATTGGATTATCTTTGACCGTAAGCATGCCTTCCAAAACATCTGGCCTTTCCTGACTAGCTGAGGATGTTGGAACTTCTGCCGTGCTATTGATTTGAGCTTCTTTGGCCACTTCATTTACATGTGCGGCTTTAGACTTTTTCTATAATACCTGGAAACCCTTTGCAAGATGACTAGTCTGATGGCATTTATTTCATTCTCTATTCTCTTGAAACCTCATATTGGATTTAGATCCATCATTCTTTCGTTTCTTTACAGATTTGCAATTCCTTAGCAAATGCCCTTGCTTATTGCAGTTCTTGCATATGGTCGGCGTTAGTGGTTTATCCTTCTTAGACTTGATCCCTTTCTTGTTGGCTCTAGGCTTCTTACTGGCCTCAGGCTTTGTACTTGCCTTAGGGCTATCAGTTTCAAATTTCCTTTTGTTGCTAGAACTGCCTTCCTCTTCATCGTCTAAAAGACCTTGCTTATCGAGATCCTTATAGCGGCAATCCATTTCTATCACCTCAGAGAAAGGAAGCTTCACATGCGCCATTACTCTACCTTCATATTTTCTTTGAAGACCATTAATGAATCTCTGATTCTTCCTCAAGGATCTTGAATTAGATGTAAACCGAAATGAGAAAGTTCATCGAATTTATTCTGATACTCCCGAATGGTCATATCTCCTTGTTTCAGACGGTAGAACTCATCATATAGCCGCTCAACTTCTTGTTGGGAAATAAATCTTTCCTTGAAAAGTTATTTAAATCTATCCTGGGTAATATTACCTTCTGGATTTCCCATCTCGATCAAATCCCACTAGATTAAAGCTTCTTATTTGAGTGCCCAAGATGCCGGTGATACTTTCTGATAGTCTCTCAGCTTTAAGCCTTGGAAAAATCTCTCTACAGAACGCATCCACGCTTATGTTTGAACAACGGATTCTTTGCCCGGGAATTGTACTCCTCCCAGATTTCGATACTTCTTTACTAGAGCGTCTAGATCTGGTTCTAATTGTGGGGGAATGATTGGCTCACTAGATTGTTGAACCATAGAATTATTTCTTCTGCTTCTGCCACTCATTTTCTACTATGCCTGCAAATAGCAGCCAAAGTGTCAGGCCAACAGAAAAGATATTGTAAAGCACAGAGACATATACTTGAATGTAAATGTGTCTATAGGGTGTATTTTATTCTGCTACACTCATTCTAGGAACTTATTGATCCTATCTGTAATGAGTTACTCGCCCTAGAATACTTCTGATTCATTTCTGACGAGTTCGTTAATATGTTTATTCCGAAACTAAGGTTAACCATAGCTTTAATACCAACTGCGACGACCCGAACCCTCGTGTGACGGTGGCAAGGATAATCTGTGGAATATAACATATAAACAAATAACAGTAGAACAGAAATATATAATTACACCCGATAATGTACATCAAATGACACTGGAAATAATAACAACATCAAAGTTACAAAGCATAATAGGATCATATTTAGCACAGAATACAGTTTCAGTTTAATATAAAATGTCTGCACCGGAATCAAACATAATATACATAATGAAGTCTGAAATAGTAAAATAGAAATGATAGAATCCCTCTCCAGCTCCATATCTATCCAGAATGAGTCTGCCACCACCTAAATACAAGGTTGCCTATGTAGAAAATAGGGGCACCCGAGTTTGCAAGTGAAACAAACTACGAGTTAGTCATGGGACTGGTATGAGAAATCGACTTAACAGGTTAAACAATAATAATAAGGCAAATCATAGGACCACACCGCTAACGTGGAACGGGTTTACTCCAGTGACTTCCAGTGCATGAATAAAGTAAAGTACTTAAAAAACGTTATGCCTTCAGAAAAATGAAGCCATTATAAGACTCAGGTCCTATCACACAATGCAACGCAAGCCGGAGGATAACGTTTTACCTTATAATGGCCAAAATATGCTTAATACATTAAGACAAATCATTTGATATTATTGTAGTGTATATATGTTTCAAAAACAATTTCAATCATAATATATCAATCACAGACGGCATGGGTACCATATATCATGTCGCCATATATATGTTTACAATCAAAACCGCACATGTCGTATTGGAAGTTGGATTTCCATCATGACCCAAGGAAAGGGATCGTCCTTACCGAATTTGAGACAATCTAGCCTATGTATCAGGATCAAAGATCGAGTGACTCTTAGGAGCCACATGTCGGTCCACATTTTAAGTGGATTTAAAATCCCTGAACAATATGTCTCCCTGCCCTATGGGGTGTAAATCCATCGGCACCGCAATGACCGATATATATCCGAGGCGTCTCGCATTCCAACAACCACATAGGTAAAAATATAAAAATGTCAGGGCGTGTAAACGCCCTGACACCACCTCTAGCTAGAAAGAAACGCATGTTCTCCCTGAATCCTTCTCCCGTTTCTGGTTCACAACGGGGTGTGAGGTTCGCGAATTAACGCTATTCCAAAAGCGGCGCTATATTAAAGTTATGCTTTGATCATCAACCACAAGGCTCTGCTTTTCAACAAAAGCCTTGATCACTGAATCTCAGCATGCCACACAGGCAATTCACGCCATGTGACTGATGTGTATCGGTATACAACCTCTGAGCTTGTACGTCTCAGAGAAAGGTGTTAAGCAAGAGAATAAATTCTCTGCCACCAAACAGATGTATATTTAATAGAGATCAATAAACACAGAATAAAATCTAATGTCAGACACACAGTCCATTTACAAGTTCATTCTCGGTTTGCATGAAACCGGAGGCACCTTATTCCTCATCCCATATGTCCAATACAGGAGAGAGGCCCTCGCACATCCGAACGATCAACAAGTACGTCCAGACAACCACCACTGCAACCCTTTAAGGGAAGCAACTCCCATCAAAGGCATCAACAACCATCCATTCGATGTGATGATCATCGGTCTTGCATCGTCTTCATATCTTCGACTTCTTATCATCGATCAATTATTTGAAATTAGAATTAACTCGGCCTTTTCAAATAATTCACGTATACATAAAATTTAAATAAATTCTTTCCATGGTTAAATTATTTGACAACCATAGTTCAGTTCATTAATGTAATTTTCATGTCAAACACATTTAACCGTCAAATATCCAATAAACCAAGTAAATTCGGTTTATTTCCATTTCAAATTGTTTATAATATTTTATAACGATTTATCGCTATTTTTATTTATTTAAAAATAGCCCATTTTATTTAAACGACGCTTTAGGCCATAACACGACCATGGCGCTGTGTTTCTTCAGATTTGATTTACATACATCTGAAAATCTAACCGTTGGATCTTTACCAATTTTATATCATTGGAAAGATCTTTTCAAAGCGGACCCAACGGTTCTAGATTTGGGAAAATCCAATGGTCGGATCTCTCGGTATAATCATTCAAAGTTACAATTTCAAAACGCGAACTGCAGCTTCGTTATTCGTTTTATTTTAATTTATATATATATATATATAATTCATTCTAGCGCTATTTTTATTCAGATTTGAATTGAACATTTCACACAATCTAATCGTTCGATCTTTACAAATTTTATATCGTTGGAAAGATCTTTTCAAAGCAGACACAACGGTTCCAGTTTTGGGAAAATACGATGGTTTGATCTCCCGGTATAATCGTTTAAAATTACGATTTCAAAATGCGAACTGCAGCATCGTTATTCGTTTTAATATATAAATATAAATATAATTCGTTCTTCAATTTCCTAACCATTTTCACTTCATATACATGTTAAAAATAATATTTTTAACCAACAAATATTTATTTCAACACATGAATATTTTTTTTTGCGACTTATCCATATAATAAAATGTTAAGTTTATCGTTCAAACTCTTTATTCCACACACGAATACTTTTAGTGATTCATATACACAATAAAAATAATATTTTTATCGTCAAAGAATTTATTCAACACATGAATATATTTAACACTTCGTGTACACAATAAAAATGTTAATTTTATTGTTCAAACAATTTATTTAACACATGAATATATTTAGCGATCATATGCACAATTAAAATGTTAATTTTATTGTTCAAACAGTTTATTCAACACATGAATATTTTTATAACTTCACTTACATGGTAAAAATGTGATTTTTATCGTTCTAACATTTTGTTCACCTTATGAATTTGCTATCAATACATGAATATATTTCAACACATGAATATATTTAACACATGAATATAAATCAAACACATGAATATTTCAGAAAATTTCGGCAGCAAAACGGTAGGGGGTTTAAAACTGGCACCGTCCCGAGTACGACTTCTCGCACTACCTTAGGCCTCGCGGCGTTCCCTAAGGGGCATATTTTAATGATCTAAACATTTCGATCATTTTTCATATCATAATGATTTTTTCCACAAACTAACCCAATTTTGTTTCAACCACAATCAACCATTCGCAATATCAACCAAATTTCACACCAATCACAATCAAGTCGTCCATGGTTTATGGACGACGGGTGTCAGGAGTTTCTAAACTCCGTCTACAACCTAATATATTTTATTTCTAAATTTAATTGAATTTAGATATCTCACATTACTTTCGGCTTCGCCTAAAATTGTAGCGAGCTCTAAAAATTCTCCTATCTCTTCTAGAATGTAGAAGACGTCGTCACGGTCCCGGTATCTCTTGTTTCAAGGATTTTGACAACATAGCAAAAAGATATGATTTTTATTCTATAATCATAGTTTGAGACGATTTTAAAGTGTTGAAATTAGTTTTAAATAATTAAAACAATACCTCAGCTGTTTGGTTCAAACCTAGGTCAACGTTTTTTGCGAAATCCGTGAAGGGGTTGGACGATCGGGCGGTGCTGCGTCGAAGAGGGAGGAGTAGGCTTTTCGGCGCCGGGTGTGGGCCCCAGATCGACGGCCTGAGTTGGCCTCGGTGGCGCAACTTCGAAGGGGTGGATCTTTCGAGATACTCAACGAAAAAATCCATACTTATATATGGATTTGAAGCTCTCCTCGAGCTCTACAAAATCTTCAACTGTAGCATTGAATTTTATTGAGTAAATTGAGAGAAAAGGAGGAGAGATGGAGAGAAATATCACTACAACAGAAATAACCTTTTGCAACTGCCAATAACGGTTGTAATACGTCTATTACAACTAGCGCACAACAGTCATAATATCCGGAGTTGTAATAGAGCGGCTCAATTTTACAACTGTTTTAAACAGTTGTAAAAATATCTTTTACGACTATCAACGATAGTTGTAACCGACTTATCGACAACTAGCAATTGCAGTTGTAATAATTTTGCTCGCAACTACTTTAAATTGTTGTAAAAAATATTTTCACCACTGTTTTCACAAATTGCAATTAGATTTGTTGCAACTACTGCTAACAGTTGTTATAAGTTCCATTCACAATAGCTGTTAGCAGTTGCAAAAGACTCACTTACAACTGTTTGTAACTGTTGCAATTAACATTTCAACAACTATTTTCATTAGTTGCTGTAGCGATTTACAACTGTTTATAAAAGTGATAATAGAATTTACTACAACTAACAATTACACCAAATACTTTTATAGTTGATATTAACCATAAAATTTTACAGTATTATAATTAAAACAAATATTTCGTTAATAATAACTACATCCTTTTAAGTTACTTGAAACAACATGAATCGTTCACATTTATAATAGTCAATAGCAATTCAAGTTACACCATTTTTGAATTTATAACTTCATTACATAACATAATCAAATCCAAAACATATATCAATGTAAGTGCATATACGTACTAATCAAAAGAGATAATCTCCTTATGCCAAGCAATAGTCGTCCCAACCGCCAACCCAATAGTATAGATATCTGAAGTAGACCTGTGTAAAATAGCTTAGGGGTCCACTACCGTATAACCCAAACCTTCCATGCATCTACTCCTAATGGTACATGGTGCACTAAAACAACAGGAATAGTTGATGCAATTGTTGCCTCTTCAACCACGTTTTTTACTCTGATATGACTGCAAAAGAATAACAAAAAACAATTAAATGTAGTTTTATTCCCAAATATAGTTATTAAATAGCATGCATAAATCAGTAAATGGCAATAACTTGATATTTATTCAAACATAAATGAATCTGCATTTAATCTGTTTGTACACGGATACAGAAAGCAAACATAGGCTTTCCCGGATTACTTACATAAATGCTATAATTAGTTTCCAACATTTATATTTTACATAATTGTTCTTCTATCTAGTTTCAAATATGACATTTATGGTTCACACTGTACACACATGCACAAGTTAGACTTCCTCAAATAAAACAAATAGTTGGTCATATTAGGTGAATCTAAAACACTCCAACCTGTGGGGAATCTAAAAAAGCCTGTGCCAATAAAACCACCAGAAACGACATCCGGAAATAGAGTTTCAAACCACAACAAATCACAGCAAATCTGAGTTTCAAATCACAATAAATCACTACAGAAAGAGGAAACTGAAATATACCTAGAAACGAACCTTAATAAGTTTATCGATGATGAACCGAATCACTGCCTTTGTTTAGGTTTCTAATTGTAGCAACAGTAACAGCCGTTGAAGGAGATTTGTTTGCAATCAAGCTAGGTTTCCCATCGTAGCGACATTAACGACCGTTGAAGGAGATTTGTTTGCAATCAAGCTAGGTTTCCAATCGTAGCCACAGTAACGGCCGTTGAATTGCAATCGAGCTAGGTTTCCAAGATGGCAACTTAGATCGGATGACAACGGTCGTGAAAGGAGATTTGATGTTGATGATAAAGACGGAGCGATTAGGTTTGGATAAAATGAGTTTATGAAGGAGCGGCTAGAAAAAATTTTGGAGCCTGGTTTTAATTTTTTTAAGTTAGAAAATCAAGGAATACTAAACCAAGTGTGACAACACCAAAAAAAAGAGTGGTTATAAATGAATATTTACAACTGTATACAAAAAGGCAATTGTTATAGATTTATATTACAACAGCTGCATATAGTTGTTACAAAATATCTATTACAACTGCTATATTATGCAAGTTGCAAATGAATAGTTGTAATATGATTATTTTGTTGTAAAGCACAGTCGCCGTTTGCTTTTGAAGGAGTCGGGATTTTCAGGGAATGAAGACAAACGATGATTGTCCCATATTTATAATTTTTAATTCCTTTAGATCCGAAAATACCCCTCAGTCCATACGAACTCTAATTCAAACCCAACGACTGTCGCCCCTAGCTAAATACCCCTATTCCGGACACAATGGAAATATGTTTCGTAAGCCCATTCGACTGTTTCAGACAGTTATTTTTCAAATTAAAATATAAAACATTCAATTTTAGATCTGAACGTACATTTTAATTTGCTGGGGCCACATACTAATTCTAAAAATTTCAGAATTTTTTTGGCTATGTTGGGAGGATACGGTCCCAACAAAATTAATTTTGTCGAATTTGAAGACCGTTTGAAAAATGGACTTTTTCTGGTCGATCTAATTCAAACTGAAATTAACAAATGCGTTTTCTTTTTCCACTCTCACAAATTAATTCCAAAAATTATGGAATTTTAAACCCAGTAATAAATTGATATTTCGGAAACAACCAGAGTGGTTTCGTCAAAAACGGAGGTCGTTTGCAAAATGTCCATTTTTAAGGGCCATATTTATTCTATAGCGATTATTCTGAATATTCAACTGGCCATAACTTTTGATTCCCGTTATGAAATTTCGATTTTTCAGATTCGTTAGAAAGATATTTTCAAACAGATTTAAATATTTTTAGTTTCACTGAAACTTGATTTATTTTGAATCCTGTACAGTTAGTCAAAGTTCAAATTTGAATTTTCAAACTACCGCGCCATTTCAGACTCGTTATATAATTAAAATAAATTTATTCGTTTTAACTTTGTCGAACATAAATTTTTATTCGTTGTTATTTAAAATAAATTATTTTAAATACTCTAAATTCATTAAAATAGCCAAAATAAAAAAATTAAATTGGTTCTGATTTTCCGGGTTGTTACAGCCGATTTCATTTGCATAAGAGAAAAAAATAGAAGAGGAAGTAGGCGCGATTTATAGAAGACGAAGACTTCAGCATTAAGGAATAGGGTCTGCGCAAGGTACATATAGGTTAGGGTAGGTTAATAATGTACTATGTTTACTTAAGAAGGAAGAAATTATTATTAATTTTTTATAATAAATTTTATTTCATTTTGATTAGAACCAATATCCTTTAATTTAAATTATCACGTTGGTTTCAAACTCCTGTTTGAGCCTAACAACAGGCCTTTCTAGGGTTAAACCACTATTCTGAACCCACTTGGACATGTTTCAAAGCCTTATTCGATCATCTGGAGAAAATATTAATTTAAACTGATATAAATTATATTTCAAACAATTAATTCTTCGATAATAAATTAATATTATTATCCTAATTCAAACAGAATTTTGTAATGATCATCTGAATTGTTTTGAATTCAGTTTTAACTTTGAATTCAATTAAATTCATTTTCTTATTACGATGATTTATATATTTGATATTAAATCAAAATTGATTTTTAAATCAATAACTTAATATAAAAATTCATTTATATTATCAATTCCATATTTAAAACGATATTAAATATTTAAAATAAATTGTTTGAAAATCTGGGTCGTTGCATGAACCCTTCAGAGAACGCCCGTTATCCCCGTCGTCTGCTCCCTAAGTCTTGTGTAACTCGGTGCTACCTTGCGCCCTAATTTTGTCCTCAACCGGCGGCACTTCGAGATAAGGATATGACCAGTACATGCATCAATTTCAGATCACCGCCGTTGTTGACATAGCACCCGATGGGCTGAACCTTTATCCAGTTGGAGCTTGTTAATTTCATTGAGTGGATTCGGGAGAAGTTGGAAGAAAGTATCGAACATTTTTGTTCATTAAAAATAAAGGAGGTGGCAGACTTTTGGTAGACTTCTGACCACGCGAACGACTGTTGACCGGAAAAGAGGGTTCCACGAGTGACATATATAAGGATATGTTAAAATTTAATATTATTCTAATATTAGTTAAACTTACATGTGAAGTATCTAATTAAAATAACCCATATGATCTCCGTTTTTGATAAAATAATGTAATCCTAGCATAAAAAAATATTCCGGACCCAATGAGACAGGTTTTGTCAAATTCCAAGATCGTTTGTGAAAAGTCCTTTATAAATCATAGGCTAAAAACCACTCGTTTAAATTTTTCATGATCACAAAATAAATCCAATCAACTTGAAACTTTGAAATTCTACTAGACCTCTTCCTTACGGGTCCAATGAAATTTATTTCGTTAAATTTAGAGTTCGTTTGGCCAATCGTTATTTCCTTTAAAGTTACCCCTGTCTAAATTGACCAAAATAATATAAACGATAAAGGCATTTATCGTTGCCACGATCAAACGGTAAGTCCGATTAACACGAAAATTGAAATCTTATAATGATTAATTAATACGAATCCAATGACACTAATTTCGCCGCATTCTGAGACTATTTCCCGGTACGCTATTTTTTTATATGCACCATAATGCCATTTTGGGCACCAAATTACCCGGTCTCTCAAAATAACAAACTATATACTTATTGACTCTAAACGTCGATACGAACTCAACGGAATTGGTTTCGTGGCTTAATTCGATCATCTGCTTAAGTTATACACAAATACCCCTCTATTAAATTAAATATATTTAATTACGCGCTATAGAAAATGACTGGGCGTTTACAGCTGTCATTGTCACACACGACATCGGTTTTCCACGAAATTTAATATTATTCAATAGTTTAACAATACGGTTCCAATGAAACTAATTTCATCGAAAATGGACTCTGTTTGCAAAATGGCCACTTTTAACGCTATAAAAATATCGAATAAATATTAATTAAATTCCAAAATAATTTAATTAAATAATAATAAATTACTAAAATCGTAAATACCCAATTAGAAATATCTTATAGCTTCAAATATAAATTATACAACTCACTATTGTAAATTTTGAGTCAAATCATATCCAAATATATATTACAACCCTATTATATTAATTAATAAACGTTATATTTTAAAAACGATTTCTGTAGCGGCTATTTTAAAGTTTGAATTGGACATAACTAACAATCTATAACACAAAATTTGGATTTTTCTCTTTCATATGCAATTATAATCAACAAGATTCAGACATCTCTTATTTCACAGAATTCCGACTTAAAACGGATTCTGTATGTTCAATTGAAGTTCAAAACTCAATATTACGCCATTACGAGCTCAATTTAAATTGTATATAAATTATAATGTTAAAACTTTGTTTTATAAACGATTTCAATATTGAAATTCATTAATATTCCAAATATAATATTTAAAATAATAAATTAAATTAAATATTTGACTACCAAAAATACAGGACATTACAAAGTAGTTAGGATTAAGTCTCTTCCTAAGGTTCACTCCTTGGTTCTGAACCCAAGTCATGGGACTTGCCCTTCGAGGTTTTAAATGATTATTTGATCCACCTTCTCTTAATAAGATATTAATTGGTATTTATCAATGATAACATATGAGTAGGATAGTTCTCCAAGTAATGTCCGCTTCTTATCTAAGGGCTTTGTGAGTGCTGACATAGGGACGGTTTGTATGGACCGCCTAAAGGAACCACCGTCTATGGGAAGTATTAAGTGGCTAGGAGTTCACCCAAAGGGACAACTGGATAGTAACAAGAGGGCCCGCCAAGGGGGTCTTAAATGAATTTGTGTTCCTACTTAAACCGAGTAGTAAGTGATTGGTACTATTTCTCGACCTACATGGAGAGTATATATATTGTCATGTTGACCTTAAAGACGAGGTTTTAAGGGGCTAGGGGTCTGCCATAGGTTATTAAGTGACTGTAGGGATGTCCATCCTTAATAAATTAGGAAATGGCCTTAAGTGACTAGGTACGGCTTGCCTCGTGGGGGTATTAAGTGACGGTAAGTTTGTCCTCCCCTAGATAACTTTTTAGGGTAATAAATGACTGTATGTATGTCCCTCTTAGATTTGCATATAGGCCTTAAGCGATTGTTAGAATGTCCGCCTCATATGTTTAGTTGTGCATATTTGTTTGCATAGACATAACATGAAAAAAATTACACTTTCAAATATAGGAAATAGTCATTTCTAAACTTATATGACTTACATTCACCAGAACTTTATATTTTGACCTCCCGCCTCATAACATAAACAGGTTAGTAGGTAAGGACGCTTGTGATCGGTAATGATCAGTGGTGCTTTGGTGATGGAGCCCGACGATAGAGGCTTTAAGTTAATTATGAAAATATTGTTATATTCTTGGGATAACTATTATTGATGTACCTCTTAGATTGTTTGAGACTTGTCGTGACCAACATTTAATATGGTTTTAATTAAAGGTAGATCTATTTTAAGTTATTATATTTATCCATTCCGCTGTGTAAGATTCCGATTTCATATAGACTGCTCTTTTTATTTGTTTCTAGTTTTTCCTTATAAGAACCAACGATCTGTTTAGAATGGCTTTAAGTTTTGATGGACCTTTTCTATGTTGGAATTTAGGCCCATTCCAAATGGGTTGTTACATTTGGTATCAAAGCATAGGATTGCCCGACTACGGGGAAAAATATACGTATGAAAGGCGTACATGTTAGTTTGAAAAGGAATTCCAAAATTTTTGCTATATATAATTATATATTTATTTAAAGTACACATATCTTTAGAAAATCTAGGTCCTTCTATGAAAGGATTAACCTTAATTTCTAGAAAATCCCTAGAAGCTATGTAGTGATTTAGTAGCTTCCTTATCGATTTAGATGCCTATAAGAACCTAAGAGATGTGAGAAACAAAAAGTTGGGAATGTGGAGAGGTATGAAACTCCCAAATTAAATAGACAGTTAATGGAAAGCAATTAGTGACTTAACTATCATTTATAGAAAGGATAAGGGAGAAATAATAGTAAGAATTTGGAATAAGATAAATTAATTTTCGTAGCATAGAGGTGTAAAGGTCTAGAAAAGCGGAAGAATTCCTTTAATTAAATGGAATAAAACTTCTATATTATTAAATATGGAATTTTGAATTTGATAGAGCACTAAATGGTCAATAGGTGAAAGGATATTGAAATCGTAAAATATTAAGAAAGCAACTAAGGTCATTTATGCGAAAGTATAACTATTCGATTTTTAATTTAATGTCCATAAGAATGAGTGTTATTTATTGGATGAAACGGACATAAAGGACATTTATAGTGGAATCAATTAGGAATGTCAAGAATTGAAAAATAAGAACACGGCAGAAAGGATTTAATAAAAGAGATAGACTTTCGTAAAATTGCATGTCAGGAGGGTTAGACAAAAAGATCAAAATGTTAAGAAACCTATAAAAGCGTTTATTGAGATATTGTTAAATTAATTGAAAAAGGAAATTTTAATATAGGCTCCAGTTACATAATAATTCCATTAAGGAATAATAATTGGAAATATGATTTTGGAGAAAATAAATGTTTTTGGAGAAATTTGAAAAGTTGACTATTTCTTCTATTAGACAAACTGCAAATATGAACACTAGGGAATAACATTTATAGTTATGGGCTTTAAGAAGATAAGAAATGTAAGTATCGGCAGTGAACAATCATGGTAAATTTATAGTTGTCATGACATTGATATAATAAGTTCTTAAAATTTAAATGAATTTGAAAAGATTCTTTTCTTCATAATCCTATACAAATGGTGACAATAAATTTGGCATTGAATTAAAAACAAAAAGAAGAAAGAAAAAGAAGGCATATAAAAGTTTGGAAGGACAATCGAAATAAATATACTTATTGTAAAGAGAACGAAGAAAGAATTTATTAGCCATAATTTGGGTAGAATTTGAAACAGTAAAATTTTCATATCATAAGGGGCATCAGAGGAAGTAAAAGTACTAGGAGTAGAATAAATGAGAAATGACTACTCTACTAAATTAATTTAGAAACTTATGATTTGTTTATGACTATTAAATTTAATTTTTGGAAAGCATCCTCATTGTGCAGATAAAGTGTAATGAGTATTTAAGGATTTCCTAAATTAAAATGCAGCATTAATGTGAAATTGGATAAGAGTATATGTGCACGACAGGAAAGGTTTCAAACTGTATTACTAACATAAATGCAGTCTTGGGGGATGTTTTAAAACGTATTTTTGGAAGTAACAACATAAATGAAGGATATAAAAATGAATATGTAAAAAAAGGCTCAACTGCTACTTAATTTAATGTTGAATTATTAAAGTCCTATTTTCAAATAAAAACAAGCATTTACCTCAAAACAGTTGTCGTTTTGAAGGACATTAAAGACTGACATTCAGAGTACAAATAAAAGACAAGGGATATTATTTTACTCTTAATTCAATAATTTATGAGCATTTGATAAATGTTATAATTTTAAAAAGATGATTTTCTTTTAAAGGACAAACTTAGCAAATTTTTTGGTGAGAAGTATGCAAAGTTTGGAATTTAGGGAGAATGACACATTCTTCTACAAAAATGGTATTCAGGGGGCCCACTGTTCTTTACCCTTTTACACTAAAATGTGTCATTCTCCTTAAATTCCAAACTTTGCATACTTTTCACCAAAAAATTTGCTAAGCTTGTCCTTCAGCCTATTTTCCATTTTTAAAAAGAAGGAATTTATTTGGAATGTTTGGTAAAGAAGTAAGCTTTACTGTTAAAAGGTACACAAACCTTGAGTAATGCTTCAAAGTGTTATTGTGTAAAGTAATAGTGTATTTTTGAAATGTAGTAATACATATCATTAGACATTTTAGGAGACATAATTACTATATAATTCAATCTTGGATATTAAATAAGATTCATTTTCTAAAATAGAATGAGCAATTGTTTTATTAGTTATTAAAAAGTTCTATTTACCATTTTGAAAGTGTGAATGGTTGGCATTCAAATAGTTAATAAAATTAAGTACTTAAAAAGAAAAGTATTTCTAGTTGTATTCTAAACATTTGTTTAACATTTGAAAAGGAGCATCTGAATCTCTTTTGTAATATTTTCGAATAAATTCAAAATAATGGATGTTTTATTAAGACATGTATTATCTCAATAAGCAATAAATCTTCGCAAAAATTTAACATCTCAGATTTTAACATGGTATTAAGCACCTGTTTTTGAATTTTTACAAGATTGAGAGATAGCGAGGATATAAAAATGTTCAGAAGAATATATCATGTGTAATCAATATAAAATATCACCTTATAAAAAGTTATAACTCTGAAGCAATAAGGGTAGATAATTAGGTAAGTCAGAATTAGGTTCTAGGACTAAGTAAGGATAAATTACACAATCTAATCTGGAAATTTTATTGTCGGTCCTAGAAGTTTCTATTGGAAAAGATGGTGAGGTATAATATTTCTTGAATCAAGGGTTGGTTGTGAATTAGATTGCCCTATATAGTTTAGTCTAGGAATTAGTACGCTTGTATCTGTATCTAGCGATTAGTGTCTATATATATAAGTGTAACATAACTAATCGTAAGTTGCTATTTTAGAGAAAGGTTCATGGATATTAATTGCAAATTTAAGGGCAATATATTTGTAATTAATAAGATCAAAAGAGGATTTTGGGGAACTTATTTAGAAAAATAGATAGATTTTGATAAAACGAATATATTTCCAAGCTTAAAGGAGCATGAAAGAGTTAAATTAAAGGGGCAATATTAATGGAATGGTTTGGTTTTGAAAATTGATGGACCACAATTATGAGGAAGGCAAAATATGGAAAACTCAAAGGAATGGATTGGCATCTTAAGAAAATAAAAAAAGTACTAAGACCACAGCACCATTTGTACCATGTAATTATAGGATAAACCTTCCGAATGAATAATATTAGATTGTGATCATAGATCCTCCATTTTGATTGGATAATAAATAATGAACCTCTGTTTATTCTTGTGATGTTGGGATTTGAAACCCTTAATAAATTACAAGATAAATGAGTAAGAGAGGATTTCATGGGATACTTAGCTTAGTGATCTACCATTTATGGGATTTGGAAGTTAATAACGGAATTAGATTTATAGCCTATTAGAAGGAAGTGTGGGGTCTTGTGATTTTTGGAATATTAAGTGAAGAATAAGTTTAGCCTTAGAGAATGTCATCCTCAATAATAAGAACTTAAAGCATGAGAATAAGGAATATGCTTAAGCATTGGATTTATATTAGCCATTTTAGTTTTAGTATGACCGTGTTTTGGTTTGCTTAAGGGTATCTATTTATAAATGAGCCCTTTTGACTTTTTTCACAAAAAGAACTATATTTGGAATTATAAGGAATATACATAAAAATGAAAAGAGTGTGATGTGTAATTTTATGTATTAACACGTAGATTATACCATCCGTTCAAAATATGACAATACCCATTCCTTGTAAATTTAAATATGTCAATATCATTGTTTGGGCAAGTTTATAGAAATTATAGTAAAAGACCTTTTATTGGAATTTAAATTCAAGAAAATTAGAGCATAGGAAAAATATTCTAGTTATTAGTATAGGCTAGAAAATAAATTTTAGAAAAACTGGTTTAAGAAATTTTTAGTTTTTGAGTTACATCTCATTCAAAGATTGAAGGACAAACTGAAGACAACCAGAGCCTTGGGAATAAGAGGAAGAGTTGCACTTGGTTCTCTTAGACAATAAGAATAATATTTACCTTTTTAGGGGTAGCGTAATTATCTTTTTCATAATTAGCGGGCACTTTTGAAGAATTTCAAGGAGGCCATCTAAAATACCGTAGTGCTGACGGAATAACCGTTGACAAATTTTTACTCGAACCAAATTTGTGATTAGAATTTGGGAACAACATAATTTGATTAGGTTGCTTGTGAAGGGTAACGAGTCGGTATTATATTTTTGGCTTTCCAAGAGTTAGGGATATATATGATATTATTAATGATACAAACCCATAATAGTTTCATGTTTGATAAGATACCTTCAAAGTACAACAAATTTTGGTAGGGCCTAATCAAGAACGGGTACAAAGACAGAACCTTGGGAGTCTTGTGCCACTACAGATATTTTGGAGCACGGTATTTCAAGACTCCACATTAATTAGTTAGATTCGTTCAAGTACACTAGGGAGAGAATTCAAAGGAAGGCATGAAGAAATTAAATTTTGCGGCATCTCTCGAAAATTTTGGATTTCTTTGGCTGCATTATGGTTGCTAGATTGGATGGTAGGAGATGGTCGCAAAATAAATGCACCGCAGAAATTATATCCATATTAGGAAGTTTTGCATACATGTAACATCATATGTTACACTTAAACATTAGGATTGAGCTTGCTCTAGCAAGTCTGCAGTGCATAATCACTATGACTTATGGATGTTTATAAAGTAACATGTGTGTATAACACATTTGTTAGATCGAGTTATGTTTTTGCTCCCTCAGAAAGATTTCGGGATGAAATCTCTTTTAAGTGCGGAAAAATGTAACATCTCGTAAAATATACCAAAAATAGACATAGATGGTTAAATCAAATATAAATAATAATAAATTAATAAAATATTAATGGGCTAAAAATAATTAAAAGTTGGAATAAGACCACGAAAGTATTGTAGTTGCTTTCATGGGAGATTATGATCCGTTTTTATATTTTATTTACTGAAAACGGAGTTAGTATATAAAAGATATAAATAAAATGAGTTGTGCATAAATATTAACATGCAAGGTTTGAATTTCAAATATAAATATATATATATATATAAATATAGAATATATTAATTGAGGATTAACATGAAAAGAAAATTCCAAGTGAATTTGAATTTGTTTGTATATATTTATATATAATGGGAGACAAAGTTAAGCAGAGAAAGGAAAGAAATTAATGTAATAAATAAATGTTTATTAAATTAAGCCATTAACCAGGAGAATTAATTTCTTAGGAAAATCATGACCCAAGGGGTCGACCACTCTTGTATAAAAAGGATTGGCAAGGCTTGTTTTATGAGGGTATTTATATAAACCGCATACACGGACTGCCTAGATTTATCATAATAGATCCTACAGTCTTTATTAACACTTGCAACTATATATGCCACCCTCCCAGCCTCTCCCAAACCATATTCTTCATTTCATTCTTACGCCTCCACTATCCTTCTGCCATTGCTAATTCAAGATCTAAGGTTAAATTTCACTTTTCTTTGTGTTAGCCTATCTTGTGACAAGACCATCCAACGTTCAAGTGGTTATGATCACATCTGCTAGATACTAAAGGTTGTGTCCTGACAAGAGCAAGAGGTCAGATCGAATGGGTAGAAAAGACTTCGAGTCGAATAGAAATCAAGGGGTTCGGGTTCGTAGCCTTCGAGTCAAACGTATTCGAACCGATCTGATCCCGATTTATGTATTGCCTGGGGTAACTCCCCATTAGCACCATTGTTTCCTGCATTAACTAATCGATCGCTACTAGGCCACGATCTGTAATCCATGGACTCCTCGAACACCACTCCACTCACGAGCTACGATCTGAATGCGATGCCACATCATGTATAACTGTTCTTGCTTAAATTTCCTAACTGATCCCTATAAATACCTGATCCAAACATGAAGAAAGGACTTTTTGCCACCTGAATTTCTGAACACTCTATATTGTAACTGCCACTGCCATTCGACCTGCACTCTGTTCAGCCTTTATTGAGTGAATTTCAATACTTGAGTGAAAAAATTGATTATATTTCGAGTGTCGAGAGTTTCTAAGCATTGTATTTGTAATTCTTTGCTGAATATAAGAAATATAAAGTGGACGTAGGCTCATTAACGTCGAACCACTATGAATCACGTTTATTTACAATTTTGTCTTCGTTCTCATTTTATTTTTCTTCATTAATCTCCATGAAATCTAATATATTGGGTGTTAGTGCCATTTTTGGTCTAACATTTTGGTGCTTTCACCGAGAACGAGGAATTCTCAACTTTCTGGATTATGTTTCTACTGTTCTAATCACGAAGTTCGAAGAAATAGTCCGTGCATTCATCTCTTTCAATGTTTCCAACGATTTCAACAAGTTTGATATCCATGGCTCTGAGAAAAGATAAGGATCAGCAAGCTTCCCAGAGAACTGAAGTTAACTATGAGCATCGAAACAGGCTGCAGATTGAAACAGCTACAGAAAATGCTCCTAGGTCGAACAACCCTGGGTCGAATTCGACCGGACCCGGGCCCTCATAAGTGGCCGCAACAATTACCTACAATCAAGCTCCTACTTCAACACCCGTTTCATTAGATGACTTCGCGTGTATATTCTCAAGGTTGGAAGAGACCAATGTAGCTTTAGAAGCTCAAAGATGGGATAATGTTGCAATCCATAATGATATGAATGCAATGGCCAGACAGATGGTTGAACTTCAAAGGCAAAGAAAACCGTCACCTCCTCATCGTCAAGTAGCAGAAGGATTGTCTTCATCCGGGGAGAATGAACGGCCACCACATCAGAGTAGAACTCTTGAAAGGCCTGAAAATCTTCGACAAGTTTGATTCGGTTCATTGGTTTCTCGAGAAGATGTAGAAATCCATCTTGGTCCAAATGATCCTAGCCTAGCAGAACCTATGTTATTGCCAATGCGTGGATCCCACGTTCTTCCTAGGGACCAAGGCACTTTCCGGACCACTCATGCTCACTTTCTCCAACCCTCTTGTCATGTGACTGACCAGGATCGCAGGGGCAAGTAAACTTTGTCCAGACGGCGACCCAGGTTCCTAAGACAGGGGCAGGAGGATCTCGAAGAGCTGAAAGCGCTGAACTAGAGCACGAGTTGACCAACGTTGAGGTAACAATGGTGTGAGTCAAATAATGAATGATAGTAGAGGCTATACCAATGAAGACTGGGGCATAAATCGTAGCCACACACCATTCACCCACGATATCTAGGAGGTGGAATTCCCGAGGCGATTCAACTTGCCCATGATGAATCGTTACTCAGGTAGAACTGATGCACGATAACATCTGATGCGTAATTTATGCTATATGAATGTTGCAGCGGCTCTCTACCCTATAATGTGTAAGGCTTTTCTGATATACCTAGAGGACGTCGCTATAATATGGTTCACCAGACTTCAACCTCAGTCGGTTCCAAACTTCAAGGATTTGAGCGAAAAGTTTCTAAATCAATTCCGATTGCATGCCAAGAAGTCTAAGAGTGTCATAGATCTCTAGGTGGTTAAATAAGCTCCTGGAGAAACCCTTAGGGGGTATTTGGACCATTTTCGTATTGCTGTCACCGAGGTGAGCAACTCTAACCTCGAGACAATTCTAATGGCGATAATAAACCGGGTAGACAAAGATAGTGAATTTGGGAGATACTTGGTTTGAAAACCTCTAACAACCATTGATTTCTTTCATGGGAAAGAAAATCTACCCTAGCGACAGGAAGAGGTGTACTTAAACCGAAAGAGAAGGTCCAACGAAGTTGTGAGGGAACAAATCCAGAGCAATATCACCATAAAGCAGTCCGGTGAAAGTTCCGGTATGGTTGAAGTCAATGTTGACAATTAGAATGAAGGAAATGCTCCCAAGGGTAAGAATGGCAACAAAAGGAACATGAATAGGAAAGGTGATTTTAAGAAACAACCTCGGTTCCATTCTTTCAAAAGTTACAAGCCACTGAACGATACCCTGGAAAACATTTATCTGAATACTTTTAATGTGATGCAATATAAGAAACCTCCACCCACAGATTCGACAAAAAAAAGAGCGAGAAACTGGAAAGTTTTGCTTATTTCATGAAACCTACGACCACTCAACGAATGAATGCCAACACTTGAGAGATGTGAAAGAAAGGCATCTGGGAGAGGGGAAGCTTGATGAGTATAAAGTCGCCCCAAGAGACAGGGGCATGGAGGTTCTGCCCCGAACCAAGGTTTGGCGGCTTCCAGAGCTACCGTTCAGCAGAAGGAAAAAGGAATAGTCATTAACAATGTCGTCGAAGGACCTCACCCAATAGGTTTTAGTACCAGAACAATGGAATAATATGTCAACGCCGCAAAGCATCTTGATATAGGGGAGTGCAGTGTTCCCGAGAATGCTACACCAATTAGACATCAGAAAACAATGATATATGACATTGTTTTCCGTTATCGTGAAAGCTTGGGAGTGGAAACTCTGAGCATAGATACTTTGGTGATATTAGCTATGATTGGCCTGATGATGGTACGTAAGATCTTGGTTGACTGTGGAAGTTCTGTTAATATCTTGTTCAAAAAAGCTTTTGACCAAATGAAGTTAGAAGCTAGAGATCTAAAACCATGCATTGGGTGGATACGCGGTTTTAACGGTTTGATGACTACACCAGTAGGAGTAGTTGAATTACCAGTGGAACTTGGCGAAGGAGACTATAGAAGGATGCAGATTCTCCCTTTTCTTGTGATGAACATAAAATCTCCTTACAATGCGTTTTTGGGACGCCAGCTCTGGCAAAATTTAGAGCCTGCATTGCACCTCGGTTCCTACTGCTAAAGTTCCCAACTGAAGCTGGGATAGGAATGGTCCGTGGGGACCAGATGACGGGGAGAGCTTTCTCTTTATCAAAGTGGAAGTTGATCCGAAATGGAGATGATGTAGATCCCATAATATCTCTTCTCTCGGTAGGGAGGCGTTACCATAGCAAATCAAGGAAGCATCCCGACCTGAGTCGCCCGAATAGTAGTCCAAAGATATTGATCCTAGAGGAGATGAGGAACCGGTATGTAGAAGAAAACGCCTAATGAGACAAATGTGGATATTCGGATTGATAACGACAACCCGACTAAGGTCTTGAAAATCAGATCTCATTTAAACCCCCTTCGAACAAGGGAATTGACAGACTTCCTACGATCCAACGTGGATGTATTTTCATGGAACCATGTTGACATGTATGGGATTTCTCCATTTACTATGAGCCACTCGCTAAACATGAACCCAAAAAGTGTCCCAGTCAAACAGAAAAGGCGTATACTAGGCCCAGAGAGGTCAGCAACTTTAAAAGAGGAAGTTGAAAAGCTAAAAAGCAATGACTTTATTCGAGATTCAACATACTTGACTAGATATCGAACCTAGTTCTCATCAAGAAAGCCAATGGAAAATGGAGAACGTGCATCGACTTTTTTGACTTAAACAAAGCTTTCCTGAAAGATAGCTTCCCGCTCCCAAGGATCGATTAGCTAGTAGACTCATTAACTTCTTTATTTATGGATGCATTTTCGGGATACAACCATATTCTAATGCGTGTTCCGGACTAGGAGCATACCAATTTCATCACAGACCTTGTGTAACACCCCATCTCCGTTAAGGTCACTCGCAAAGGGAATGCCTTAACTTTGATGGAGCGTTTTTAGTAGACAGAACATAAATTGACAAGACAGATAAAGTAGTACTTGAAAAATTATAACTTTATTATAGCAGAAGCAGAAATAAGTTTGGTTACATCTTTCTAAATCACAATAGCAAAACTCAAGTACACAATTATCAGTCTTAAACAAAATCCTTTAGAATGTAAAGTTTCAAAGCCATAATCCCCAACATAAACTGCCATGGAAAGATAGAGCCAAAGCCAAACAATACTTCAAACACTTCAAGCAGAGAGAATCAAAATCAAGCTCCTATGTTTCCACCCTGAGAACATGGGGGGGAGGAACGGAAGAAAAGAGGCAAAACAAACTAGGTCGGACATAAGTCTAGTGAGTCCAGTGACTTTCAGAATATAAACAGATAACAGTATCATGACATATAAATAAAACTTGATGGGAGATAACCGTAACAGGAATAGCAGGTTAACAGAAGAAACAGAAAGATATAGGCTAAGATAAGCTTCTTACTTAGTTTTCACTTCTCTGCGCTAATACTAGTATAACAGGATTGGGTGTTACCCTAATGTCTAAGCTGAAACAGAA
Organism: Allium sativum; assembly: GCA_030737875.1. Lineage (NCBI taxonomy): Eukaryota > Viridiplantae > Streptophyta > Magnoliopsida > Asparagales > Amaryllidaceae > Allium > Allium sativum. The sequence goes on from CM060924.1 coordinate 285,645,672, forward strand.
ACGGAAACAGAATAATCTCTACAGAAACAGAATGCTAGCAATGGGCCTTTACCACCCGAACAGAGGCAGACGGTACAGAAATAGAATGCTAGTAATGGGCCTTTACCACCCGAACAGAGGCAGACGGTACAGAAACAGAATGCTAATAATAGGCTTTTACCACCCCAATAGACAGAAGGTACGGAAACAGAATACTAATAATGGGCCTTTACCACCCAACTAATGGGCCTTTACCACCCCAACAGACAGAAGGTACGGAAACATAATCAGAGACGGAATCAGAGACGGAAACAGAATAATCCCTATGGAAACAGAATGTTAGAATTAGGTGTACACTAGTAATGGGCCTTTACCACCCGAACAGACGGTACCACGCAGAAACATACATGTGTTACCACCCAGCAGAAGCAGACGGTACCCACAGAAACAGACAGAACTAGGTGTACCCTAAGCCCTACCCCCAAGCGATCGGCCCCCTAATACATAAATACCCTGTGTCGGCCCCATAGTAGGGTGTATCACTCCCTAAAGTGGCAACCTATTGGCACATACCTATTTACAGATGTCACGGTGTCTTACATCCTCGGAGCAGACCGGATCCATGCACACACATGACCCGGTTGGAACGTGCCATCAACACCCCTCGCCATTATCAGAATGAACCGCTTATAATTAGTTCAGTAAGCATGCCCAGACCCCTACATAGCGTGGGGTCAAAGTTTTGATACCAGAAAGGGTTACCGACTAATTTGGGTTCCACACAACAGATGACACAAGTAATTCCCCTCCTAGCCTTGTGTCCCCAGACTAACAGATTTCAGATTAACTTGTTTACAGATTTCAGACAGAGTTCAGATTACTAGTTCACAGATCAGACAATCAAGTTAACAAGTTTTCAGATTAACAGATCAGATGTACGGATTTAACAGACTTACAGATTGTCTAACTTTGTATTGGGCCTACAGATTCACGAAACGGGTTTATTAGATTCATCAGTCCAGTTGGTTTAATCCTATCCACCCAACACGTTTTTAGACACCACATTTCTCTTAAATTTGCATTAATTAAATATTAACGCATATACCTCCCACATAAGGTCGGTAGCTTGTGGCCGCTGGATGTGCCGGGCGGTTCCGGGCAGACTTCTGCCACAAGCCAGACCTAACCTCATGTCTAAGCATATTTTAGTTATGCCTACGATCTCTCACATTAGACTGACATTTTGCGGTTGCTGGTTAAGCCGGTTGGTTCCGGGAAGGCTTCTACCGCAAATAGAGTCTAACCTTGTGTCATAGCCAATTTATTCCAATACAGATTATATAGATATCAGACTAATTATGTCCATTTAACAGATTAAATTTCTTTACAGGTTATAGCAGATTAATCAGATTTCCATGTTTTTACTCAATCTTAGATCGAGCCTACGAATATTCGTACCCAAATTACAATTATTTAGCTTTCAACAGATTAGGAAACTCAACAGATAATAGATCTAACAGATTAGGGATTCAACAGATTTAGCAAATAACAGATTTAGCAGATTAGGCAATTCAACAGATTTAGCAGATTAGGCAATTCAACAGATTTAGCTGGTAACAGATTTAGCATATTAGGAAATTCAACAGATTAAGCATTTCTAAAATTCTATTTACATATCTTACCTAATCATAAATTAAGCCTAACCTTACATGCCTAAATCATGGTCATAATTCATAATGCAACATATGCCCAAATTTTAGTTAAGCTTTGCACAGTACAGAATATTCTCAAAAATCTCCAAACGATATGAATTATGCTAAATTGTAGCCTATGATGTCAAATATCCAAAAACCCATATTTAGGCGCATTCATATTAATAGTTATCTTATTTTATCATAGATCTTTATTCCTAAGTCACAAATCCTTCTTTTCTTTTCAAGTCATAGATCGTGATATAAAATATGCCCCAAATCTAGATCTTAAATTTTAATAATGTATTATGTCCTCACAATCAAATCTTGCACTATAACATGCATTATATTCCAAATTCCAAGTCATATGCTATCTTATAATAATTCTTCTTCCAAATCACAGGCTATCATACATAGTATGCACTGGTTCCAGATCTTTATTTACAACCTATGTTCTTTTCTCAAATCAGTCAAAGATCAGTCATGTCCAATTATGCATTATCCATTATTTGTCCCAAAATTTAGCGTTCGTGCGTTAATCTCTTATGAGATTTGGCATAGGCTCGTGGTAGCTTGGCTATAAACAAAAAGGAAGAAAAGAGGGAACAGATACAGAACAGCCACAACAATATTAACAAGATAGATCCACAAAAAAGTATGCATAACCTCAGATCCAGATTCACAAAAATGTCAAGATAATTATTAAATTTCATATCTGAAATTAACTGTGTTCACAAAAAGGGAACGATTCTTGTATTCTGGAATCTGTATTCTGACACTGAATAGCGCTCCTTTGGCGTAGGCTATCGATTAGATTTGATTCTCTTTTAATTCTATTCAGACTGGAAGAATATGCACTAGTCCTAGTTTTGATTCTAGCAGAGTAGCGAAGCCATTTTTATTTTTAATTAGAATAGAGGCAGAGTATAGGCAGAATGAAATTGTGTGTAGAGAAAGCTAGGTTTGGGAGTGTTTAAATAGCATAGGGGTCATGAATCTGGTCAGAACGGGCGTCTAAATACAGAAAAATGCATCTGTCCACGGATCTGGAAAAAGGGGGGAGGTCGACCCTAGTGTTGACCCGTTTACACAGGTCGACCCCCAGGTCGACCCTAGTGTCGACCTGGGTCCTGGGCGGGAATTTTCCCGCCCAGCCCGGGTGTCTATTTTGAATTTCGAAATCTGAATTTTGAATTTCGAGCTGGTTTTTATTGAAATTTCCAAAGGCCATATCTTCTTCATACGGAGTCCGATTTACGCAAACTTGGACTCTATTCCAAGCAAAATTTTGAGACGAACGCAATGGCATAACCCTTTTCCCTTAATTATTTTGTTACAATTAAATCATTCTCTGATTTGTCATTCTTATGTTCATAGAAAATACGGGGTGTTACACCTTGGATTTTATTGTTATGTAGTGATGCCGTTCAGTTTAAAGAATGTCGGGGCGACATACCAACATCTAGTGAATCGCATGTTCTATAATCAGATCGGGAAATCTAAGGAGGTGTACATGGATGACATGCTTGTAAAGTCCAAACAATTGGCCGATCATGTTTTAGATTTGGCCAAGATGTTCAACATCCTCCAGCATTATGGAATGAAACTTAACCCTTTAAAATGCTCTTTTGGCATCGTGCATGGGATGTTATTGGGTTTCATCATCTGCTCTCGGGAATTAAGATCAATCTAGACCAGATTTCAGTGATCAAGAGTATTCGTGAACCGTGAAGAATTAAAGATGTGCAAGTGCGTACTCTTCTTCGACTTAATAAAGTGAGGAAAGCGTAACTTCGAATGGACCCCGAGTTGCGTTGAATCCTTCCAACTTGTTAAGTCATTTGGGAAACCTCTGATACTGTCCAAACTAGTAGATCATGAAGACCTATTCGTTTACATGCGGTACCATCTCATGCGATTATTTCAGCACTAATTCGTGAGGAGGATAAGATTCAAAGACAGGTATGTTATGTGAGTACGAAGTTGGCTGCGGCAGAACATAAATACTTGAAGATTGAAAAGCTCGCCTACAGCCTATTGATCGCTTCACGGAAGCTATGCCATTACTTTTAGGCTCATTAAATTATGATATACATTGACTAATCACTACGATAGGTCCTTTAATGACCTGAGGCGTCTAGAAGACTGCTCAAGTGGAACAGCGAACTGAGCCAATTCGATCTCACTTTCCTTCCGAGGCAATCCATTTTAGGGCAAGCAATGGCAGACTTCATAGCTGAATTTACCATCCTTGAGGAAGATGTGTTAGATTAGGAAGCTGGACCATAGGAATCCAAATCAGAATCGAGCACCTGGAAGATGTACACAGACAGTGCTCGCAACGATCGAAGGTCCGGTGTCGGAGTTGTATTGGTAACTCCTGAAGGACGGTCCATCTATTATGCCCTACAATTGAATTTTCTCGCTATTAGCAATGACTCCGAGTACAAAGCCCTGATTTCTGGGCTTAAACTCACGAGGAAATTGGGGGTAGTTGCGTTGGATATTTACCGTGATTCTCAAATTGTTGTATTCTAGGTTCGCAAGGAGTTTCAGACAAAGGGACCACGAATAGCGGCATACCTAGAACGGGTCGAAGAATTGTAAGACGGGTTGGAGTATTACAGTATTTCCCATATTTTGCAAACATAAAATCCGAAGGCGGACAACCTGGACAAGTTAGCATGCTCCGACAATCCATAATACACAGAAATGGGTCCAATCAGTACATTCAATACCCCAAGCATTGATCAAATGGAAGTTGACCTAGTCTTGGAGGCTGAACTTGAAAGAGAATCCTGGATGACCCCCACAAAGAATTTCTTACAGCAGGAAATCCTTCCAGAGAGGAAGAATCAAAGATGTGCTCTTATTCATAAAGAATCAAGGTACGTTGTGCAATGCGATGTGCATTATAGAAGGGGGTTCTCGATACCTTTGCTCCGATGAATAGCCCATGACGTCATCAAGTGTGTATTGGGGGAAGTACGTGAAGGTGATTGTTGTGATCACACTGGAGGACAGACACTGGAAAAGAGGATACTGCGGTATGACTATTTCTGGCCTACCATAAATAAAGACACGGCTGATTATTTGCGATGTTGTGATAAGCGCATTTTTTAAAAGGATTCCTAGTGCTCTGCCCACCCAACTTACCTCGATGGTGAGCCCATGTCCGTTTGTCATATGGGGAATTAAAATCATTGGTAGCCTCCTAATCACTAAAGGCGGAGCAAAGTATGTAATCCTAGCTGTGGATTACTTTACGAAATGGGCAGAGGCCGAGCAGCTAATTGCAATCACGATGAAGCGGGTGATCAATTTCATTACCAAGAATATTATATGCCGATTTGGGATCCCAAGGGCTATCATAACCGACAACGGAACCCAATTCTATAGCGTGGAGTTCATAGGTTTTTGATAATGGTACCGCATCGAGAAGAGATACACTGCTATGGAACATCCATAATCGAATGGACAAGTAGACGATACAAATAAGATCATCAAGTCCATTCTGAAAAAGCGATTGAAGCAGGTGAAGGCCATGTGGGTTGATGCAGTAACTTTGGCTCTTTGGGAGTATCAAACAACCTACAAGACAGCGACATGCCACACTCCATTCTCATTATCAGATGGTTCAGAAGCAGTCATCCTGGTGGAGCTTAAATTCCCCTCTTACCGGACAACATAATACGATCCTATGACGAACAGAGCTCTTCTCCTTGAATCTTTGGACATGATTGACGAGAAGAGAGAAAAGGCGGATTTGCATTCCTCATAGCATAGACATCAGGTTGCCTGATGCTACAACCGGAAGGTTCGACCGAGGACTTTCGAGCCTGATAACCTAGTACTGAAGTGTGTCTTCCCAAAGTCAGTGTTCATGGGTATGAAGTAGCAAGGACCGTGCGTCATTCATCGGAGTCTTGATAATGGAGCTTTCAGGCTAACGAACGTTGATGGCGATAATCTCCTGAGAGCATGGAATGTCGAGCATCTCTAACACTAGTTGACTTAAGCTTGTATTTTTTTTCTTTTGTTTTCTAGACTATGTAATGAGGAACGACTTGCCCAAGACTATTTGGTCAATATAAACAAGAGAATATAAAGTGGACGTAGGTTAAGATTTAGCTGAACCACTATAAAAATATTGTGTGTCCCCTATTGTTTACTGCGTTTATTTATCTGTGCCTTGTATTAGTGAGGATATCACATATATTGGGATCTCTTTACATGCTCTATGTATGCTAATGTATTTGGTTAAGAGCTGTGATATAACCAGCTTATGCCAAACTTAAGCAAAATGGATAATTCATCCCCCAACCATAACTCACTTGCTCACATTTCGGCGAGCAAACTCAAGTCTGTGACTGATGGGATTTAGGTTGAATAGTATCGAGCTTTACATCGATGCTCGATATGGTGACTCTCACTTTGTAGACCGAAGTGAGAATGCAACACCTGTACATCGCGTAAACTCTTCCCCAGGATTCGATGTGGTGAGTAGAAATGATAAGGATGTGGTTCAACCAACCCTGAAAGCGATCTCTACCCTTGACACGGGGGCAAAGAGAGCAACTCCTGAGCTAGTGTGACTTGACCACTTCCTAGGTCAACTCCTTTCCCTAAAGTTCAGAACGGAGTGTAGAATAAATTCAAGTTCGGTATCCACGCTCGAGACGGTAAACTCCTACTCTAGGGATTGCAGTGTGGTTGGAGTGCCGAAGCGAATGACATGACTATTTGTAGAACTAACTCAAACTCTCTTGAGTTGAGAGTGAGTATAAAGGGGTAAGCAAGAAATGGTGCAGCAGGAACTGAGACCGCTTTAACCCATGACTCTAACATGGACTTACGATGGGAGAGTATAAAGACATTTGGACCGAAAGTGTACAAGAAACTTAGGCTCTTTCCCCATGGAAGGATTGGGGGCATGAATGCGAGCTGAGTCTGAAATCCCCACTGACGCGGGGGGAAATGACATGTCATTACTAATCAATCCCGAACAGACCCCGGGTCAGGCACCCTGTTCAAGATTGATTGGGGGCATATAGATACACATCACCCTATTCATGATTTATTGTTTATTATTAGCTTAATAATACTTTGGTTGCAAGTATGTTGGGTTGAAACCCATAGTTAATTGTGATGTTACTCTCTTTTTATTACTTAGTTTAGTAATGCCTTGAATACAAATACATTTGATTGAAATATGCAATAAACTTGCAAATATGCAATATTGCAGGAACATTGCTTTATTTACAAAATGCGTGTAACAACCCTGAATTTTGGGGCCAATTTTAAATTTAGTAATTTTAATGAGTTTTGATATATAAAATAATCTATTTTAAATAATAATGATCACAAATTTGATTCAAATTAAAGTTAGAATGAATAATTTAATTTTAATTATAAAAGGAGTTAGAAATAGCGTTGTAGTTTGAAAGGTCAAACTTGAACTTTGACTGACCGTACAGGATGCAAAATTTAACGGATTTTAGTGAAACCAAAAATATTAGAATCTATTTAAAAATATCTTTCTAACGAATTTGAAAAATCAAAATTTCATAGCGGGAATCAAAAGTTATGCCCAGTTTAAAATTTAGAAAGGTCGCTATGAAATATATAAAGGTCAAAAATGCTACTTTTTGCATATGAAGGAATTTGGACTCGAAACATCTTCCATTGAGTTCAAAATGACGTTTCTGCATTGAAAAACAGTAAACACTTATATATTTCGAGTTTCAGAAATTATTTGTTTAAAAATGTATTTTTAATATATTGGCCTTAAAAATAGTCATTTTTCAAACGACCTCTGTTTTCGACGAAACCACTTTTGTTGGAACCGGAATGTCAAATTATTGCTAGGTTTCAATTTTCAGAATTTTTCGAATTAATATGTGAGCGTGGGAAAAGAAAATGTGTTTTGACTATTTTAGTTAAATTTAAACGCCTTAAAAATAGCCATTTTTCAAACAGTCTCAGAATTCGACGAAAATAATTTTTTTGGGTTTGTATCGTCAAAACAAAGCTAAAAATGTTTTTTCGGTAATTTTTAGAATTAATATATTATTATAATTGATTTTTCAGTGTGAACGGACAATTTTTGACTTTAAAAATTCATTAAAAATTCATACGAGCTCAGAATTGAACAAAATTAATTTTTCTAGGTCCGCAGCGTCAAAACATAGCTAAATATATTTTTTGGGAATTTTTGAAGTTAATTTGTGGCCCCGGCATATTTAAATGTACGGTAGAAATTAAATTATTTGTTTAATATTGCATTTTTGAATTAAAACCGAAAAAAATAAATATAGACATTAGAATTGGAGCTCGAGACCTGTCCCATCGCGTTCAGTAGGCGTCAAAACCTTAAGTTTGACAGTCGTTGAGCTGAAATCTGAGTTCGGAGCTAATCGGGCCTTAACGGGCTTAATTAATTAATATTATAATATAAATAATAGGCCAATAACCCTAAGTCACTATTCACCCTTCTTCATCAGCCGCCGTTTACCCCATTCCATGGCCGAAAATCACCAAGCTTTCCCCCTTAAATTCTTCTAATCCACTTCGAATTAGACTATCACCCATATACCAAATCAAAGTGCTCGCCTTCCTCTACATTTCTATACGGTTAGATCTACCCTGGTGGCACACAGACCAAGACACACGCACCCAAACCCGCTGCCTATTCAGCCCGCCGCACCCCCCTAGGCCCCACCGCACTGCACCCCAACCTAGGCGCAAGATCCCCTCCCTTCCCTCTTCGATTTGACACCCTCCGATCGACTGCTAGTTGCACCAATTTCGGCATAAAGGCAAACCTAAATTTGAACAAATTGGGTTCTCTAATTACAAAAGTGACGGCCTGTGTCTGTAGGTAGGAGAAGAAGGTTAATTCCCTTTTTAATTAATTCCTTAATTACTTTTAAAATGTTGTAAATATTCAAACGACCATATCTTTTGCAAATCAGATCAGAATTACGCAAAACGAATTACGTTGTAATCATGAAGCCGAACCCGACAGCATAGAACTGATTAGAGCGAAAACAGAGCAGATCGGATTTTGAGAAAATTTTCAGATCTGAAATGTAATGCAAGGTGAGAATTCTATTTTAAAATATAATTATTTATTGATTCAATTCAATGCAAAATCTATATTTATTATATAAGATTTATATGATGTTGTATATTCTCGTTGGGGTGTTGATTTGTGTTATGATTGTGATTGACTGCTGAATTGGATTGTTTGTACAGTTGAAATTACACATCTCATGTTTGTGTAGACGGAAATACATATCTCCTGTTTGTTTGTTGAATTATATTAGCGCCAAAACAAAATATCCATTTTATTGAATCATGTTAGATTAAAACAAAAACATCATTTTTAGCTATGGATGTTTTGCAACATAAAATGTCATCTTAGATAGATTCATGGTTTGTTACATAAAAACGTTTATTTTTATGTGGATTAGAATTGTTAACATGAACTTGCATTTTAAATGAAATTCACATTTTTATATGTCACTTGTAATGAAAAATTTGTTAATGAATAAGATTCATTTTTTTTCATTAGAAATGAAACAAATTTGTTAACATATAAATTCACTTCTTATATGTCATTAGTAATGAAATGAATCTGTTAACATATAAATTCACTTTTTACATGTCAATTGTAATGAAATGAATTTGTGAACATATAGAATTCCCTTTTATATGTTACCAGGAATGGAAAATATGTTAAGATGTAATATTTACTTTTTTTATATATCGTAGAAGTAATAGAAAAATGTGAATATGCATAATATCATTCTTATATGAAATTAAGATCCATAGAAATGATTAGTGTATTAAATATCATTTTTTTTATGACATTTGAATACATTGAATTTGTAGCATATAAAATATCATAGTTATTTGTTCGTTGGGTTAGAATTGACGACAAACAAATATATCACTTTCGTGTTAATGTTTAATGTTAGAAACGATGTAACATAAAAGAAATTATATTGATATGAATCATGAGAAAAGAATTGACGATTTTAAATTTTCATTTTTAATATAAAAAAAAGGATTAGACTTTGGAATGTAAATTACATTTTAATGCAATAATAAAGAAGAGATTTTTTCAAATATAAAAATATAAGAATGACAAAATATTCATTTTGTCAAATATGAAAGAAACCATTTTTGCTCGCTACTCTTTTGTTATCAAAATTTGTTCACATTCCTTTTGTCATGCAAAAGTAACAAATTTGTTCATATTTCTTTTTGTTGATAAAAAGAAACCCTTTTTGTCAATATTTCTTTTGTAGATAAAAAGAAACATTTTGTCGCTATTTCTTCTTAATGGTAAAAAAAAGGAACATTTTTGTCGCTAATTCTTTTTAACATTAAAAAGAATCATTTTTATTGTTATTTCTTTTCAATAAAAAATCCTTTTTGTGTCATGATAGTTTAGATAAAAGTAGACACTTTTTTAGTGTCAAAATTGATGAATTAAAGAGTTGCATTGTTTACTTACATTTAAAAAAAAAAAAATGAATTTAGCAGTAGCATTTTCACTTACCTTTTAGATGTAAGTAAAAGCATGTTTTGAAGAGTCATATTTTTATTTACATGTCAGATGTAAATAAAAGTATAAATTGGAATGTTTATATTTTTATCAATATTTTGATGCGGTAAAAGAGAAATGTTGATATCACATTTTTATCGATATTTCTGGTGCGATTAAAATAGCGATGTTAACATTTCATTCTTATCGTCATTTGAGTTACGATAAAATGAATACATTTCAAAACTGCATTTTTGCTGCATTTCTTTTTGTTAATAAAAAGTTCATTGTTATGCTGCATATAAAGAAGATATATTTAATTGGTAATGTCATGTATTGCATATGAAGAAAATATATTTATTTTTTATATACTGCATATGAAATGAAATGCATGGTTAATATCATATTTTTATCAATGGAAAATGGTAGCAATAAAATTTACATTTTTATTATGTAAAACAAAAGTATGAACTTGCATCGTAAATAAAATTTACATTTTTATTATGTAAAACAAAAGTATGAACTTGCATCGTAAATAAAATTTGCATTTTTATATGTAAACAAAAGTAGGAATGTGCATTGATAATAAAGATTACATTTTTATTATGTAACTTAGAATGAGAACTTGCATTGCAAATAAAAATTACATTTTTATTTGTATCTATGGTATGAAATTTGGCAAGCGAACAAAATTTACATTTTTATATGTAACTATGAATGAGAAATTGCACTGTAAATTAAAATTACATTTTTATTATGTAGTTAAGGTATGATATTACATTGTAAATTAAAATTTCATTTTTATGATGTAACTTAAGAACGGAATTTACACTGCCATTCTAAATAGTCAAGATCATTTTGGTTTTACATTGAAAGAGATAAGAAAAAATTATTATTTTTGTTTGGCATTTAAAAGAATAGCAAAATTATTATTTTTGTTATATTGAATTTAAACAAACAAAAATTTATTCTTTTGTATAGAAATGAAGTTGACACCAAAATATGCATGTTGGTTGTAATGGAAATGAAACACAAGAATTCCTATTTTTGGTTGTAATTGGAATGATACACAAAATACATTTTGGGTGTATGATATGTATGGAAATGGAAAAATAAAAGAAACCATTGTTTTGTGTGATGATTTATTGCATAAATAAGAAGATTTGTTGTTAGGAAAATATAGTAAAAAGAAATGGATGTAGGAATTATATATAATTATATATAAAAATTAAAATCAAGCGATAAGAAATGGTTTCCAACTTATATATATATATATATATATATATATATATATATATATATTGCCGAAAATTGTTTGGAAAGTCCGAGTTTATCTCATTCCAAATAATTTAAACGACGATTAAAATTCAAGATTTAAAGACGACCATAGAAGACCGACAGTCTTCACATCGAATGGACGACGACTGCTGATGCCCGTGATTGGAGTAGCTACCTTGAAGGGGCTACAGTGGTTGCCGTCCGGACGTAGTGTTGATTTGTACGGATTTGACTTTCGCTCCGACCCAGAGCATAAGTTATAAATGGATTGTGTGTCTGACGTTGTACTCCGTTAATATCATGTTATTGATTTTCTGTCTATATATAAATGATTGGTGGTGGAGAATTTATTCTTTACTTAACACCCGTTTATATATTGATGGACGATCAATAGTACGATATGGATTGACAATGTGGCACGCTAAGATGAAGATGATCAAGGCTTTGTTGAAAAGCAGGCCTTGTGGTTATAATGTAACTTTGCGAGCCTTACAAACCGGTAGATTCTAAAACGGGAGAAGGGAACGCAGGGAGAGCAGCACGTTTCTTTCTAGCTAGAAGTGGTGTTTGGGTTTTAACACGGGCCGGCATTTTACTTATGTGGATGATGGAATGAGGCGCCTCGGATAGGTCCTATAGGACTGGGAAACGTGTGTTCAGGTATAACTAATCCGCTAAGCTGTATTTGCGGACCGGCCCTGCAGCTATGCAAGGGTTCTCCGCGGGGAATCCTGAGACACTAGCTAGAGTGCTCGAATCGGTAAGGAGCTCCTCTCTAGCCTTGACTCATGATGGAAACCAAAAATCCAAATACGAACCGACGAATTTGATTGTATTACTAGTACGGAGGCATAATATATGGGTACCTATGCTTCCTAGGATTGATACATTTACTTTGAAATGTTTCAAAACATATACACACTAAGAATAATATCGTTTTATCGTATCAAGCATGTTTGACCATTATAAGGTAAAACCCTATCCTCCGGTTTGCGTTGCATTGTGTGATGGGACTTGGGTCTTATGATGGTTTCATTTTTCTACAAAGCATTGCGTTGTTTTGACGGTTTACTTAAATTATGCACGGCAATCCATTGGAATAAAACCCGTTCCGCTTTAGTGGCGTGGTCCTTGGATTTGCCTTATTATTATTAGTTATATTAGTTAAGAATTCTCACACCAGTCCCACGACTGACCCGTTGTTTGTTTCCACTTTTGCAAACTCGGGTGCCCTCTTTTCCACACGGGCAGTCGAGTAGTTTGTCTACAGGTTCTTATCTCAAGCAGGATCCTGGATTGAAGCTTAAAGCTGTGTCCAGAGCATAGTTGTCTTCCGCTGCCTTAGTTTTATTGTTTCCGCTGCAATGTGTTAATATATTGTAATGTATCTTCCGCTGTAATTTATTCGATGTACTCTGATATTCTGTACTCTGATGTGACATTTATTATTGATGTTATAAAAGTCTGCTGTTATTGTTCTGATGCTGTTGTATTCCCAAAGTTAAAGTATTCGTGGATTTCCGACCTTTGGGTCAGACTTGTGTGGTTTATAGTCGATCCAAAGAGCGGGAATTTACGGGTCTTTACAGTTGGTATCAGAGCTTAAGTTAGCTCATATCTTTAGGATACAACTTATTAGAACTAAACAAAAGACTCATCAGAGATTGGATTAGTAATATCCAATAAGAATACTCATTAGAGATAGGATCAGCAGTATCCTAGAATGAGAAAACTCATTATAGATGGGGTTAGTAATGCCCTAGAATGAGTTGAGAGTAACAAGACCATAATATACGTATTTGTAATTATAATCTATTTTAGAAAATATGATTTTGAATGGATAAAAGATTGTATATTTGAAAGTTAATCAACTATAAAATTATTTAAACCAATAAGAGTGGAAAAATGGGGTAGGATAATTAAACACTTTTAGCTTCGTTCCTTTTCGAGGACGAAAAGTTTTTAAGTGGGGGAGACTGTAACAACCCTGAATTTTGGGGCCAATTTTAAATTTTAAATTTAGTAATTTTAATGAGTTTTGTTATATAAAATAATCTATTTTAAATAATAATGATCACAAATTTGATTCAAATTGAAGTTAGAATGAATAATTTAATTTTAATTATAAAAGGAGTTAGAAATAGCGCTGTAGTTTGAAAGGTCAAACTTGAACTTTGACTGACCGTACAGGATGCAAAATTTAACGGATTTTAGTGAAACCAAAAATATTATAATCTATTTAAAAATATCTTTCTAACGAATTCGAAAAATCGAAATTTCATAGCGGGAATCAAAAGTTATGCCCAGTTTAAAATTTAGAAAGGTCGCTATGAAATATATATAAAGGTCAAAAATGCTACCTTTTGCATATGAAGGAATTTGGACTCGAAACCACTTCCATTGAGTTCAGAATGACGTTTCTGCATTGAAAAACAGTAAACACTTATATATTTTGAGTTTCAGAAATTATTTGTTTAAAAATGTATTTTTAATATATTGGCCTTAAAAATAGTCATTTTTCAAACGACCTTTGTTTTCGACGAAACCACTTTTGTTGGAACCGGAATGTCAAATTATTGCTAGGTTTCAATTATCAGAATTTTTCGAATTAATATGTGAGCGTGGGAAAAGAAAATGTGTTTTGACTATTTTAGTTAAATTTAAACGCCTTAAAAATAGCCATTTTTCAAACAGTCTCAGAATTCGACGAAAATAATTTTGTTGGGTTCGTATCATCAAAAAAAAGCTAAAAATGATTTTTCGGTAATTTTTAGAATTAATACATAATTATAATTGATTTTTCAGTGTGAACGGACAATTTTTGACTTTAAAAATTCATTAAAAATTCATACGAGCTCAGAGTTGAATGAAAATAATTTTTCTAGGTCCGCAGCGTCAAAACATAGCTAAATATATTTTTTGGGAATTTTTGAAGATAATTTGTGGCCCCGGCATATTTAAATGTACGGTAGAAATTAAATTATTTGTTTAATATTGCATTTTTGAATTAAAACCGGAAAAAATAAATATAGACATCAGAATTGGAGCTCGAGACCAGTCCCATCGTGTTCAGTAGGCGTCAAAACCTTAAGTTTTTCAGTCGTTGAGCTGAAATCTGAGTTCGGAGCTAATCGGGCCTTAACGGGCTTAATTAATTAATATTATAATATAAATAATAGGCCAATAACCCTAAGTCACTATTCACCCTTCTTCATCAGCCGCCATTTACCCCATTCCATGGCCGAAAATCACCAAGCTTTCCCCCTTAAATTCTTCCAATCCAGTTCGAATTAGACCATCACCCATATACCAGATCAAAGTGCTCGCCTTCCTCTACATTTCTATACGGTTAGATCTACCCTGTGGGCACACAGACCGAGACACACGCACCCAAACCCGCCGCCTATTCAGCCCGCCGCACCCCCTAGGCCCCACCGCACCCCAACCTAGGCGCAAGATCCCCTCCCTCCCCTCTTCGATTTGACACCCTCCGATCGACTGCTAGTTGCACCAATTTCAACATAAAGGCAAACCTAAATTTGAACAAATTGGGTTCTCTAATTACAAAAGGGACGGCCTGTTAACACCCCACCTCCGCTAGCGTCACTCACAAAGGGAATGCACTAGGTTTGGTGAAGCATTATCGAGGTAAACATGCACAGAAATATTACAAGACAGAACATATATAAAACAGCGGAAGTAAAACAAATTTCATTACCTTATAAAATAAGGTCTAAAGCCTTTTACATCAGAGTACATCAAAACCTGTCTTGCAATAATAAAGAAGCATAAAAACTATTTCATAAATTATTCCCCAAGTGAAACAGTAAAGTAGCCATAGCCAAGAAAAAGTCCAAGCCATGTGTGATGACCTTCAAGCAGAAGAAGTCCGAACTAGATAACAGTGTTTCCTCCCTGAAACCTGGGGGGAAACGGAAGACAAAGAGGCGAAAGAAAACGGGGTCAGTCATAAAGACTGGTAAGTCCTATCTACTTCCAGTATACAACAGGTAAAGGTAACATGACATGCATAAACTGAAAGTAAACATAAGGATGCCGGCAAGATAGATAAGCTAAACCAAGATAACTGGATGAACTACTGTAGCAAGATAAACTAAGGTATCATGATAGACTACGGTGTCAAGATAAATCAAGGTATCACACTGTTAGGTTTCTATCAAGTATACTATCCCAAGGTTTCTATCATGTATAACATCCCACGGTATCTATCATGTACATTTCTCATGGTTCTAACATGTATATTTGCTCTGCACCTCTCGTACTAGTATCCCAACCCGCGTCATGTGTTAACTATGAATGTCCCATGCCCAATGTCATGTAATGGTCCATGTCAACCTAATATATAACATATGTAGGTTTTCCCAACTCGTATATTTCTTTCCATGTATAAGTTCAGTCCTTTGCCGTAGGCCATACGGGCTTTCCCATGTAAACGTTTTATCCTTGAGGTTATTTTGGACTGCTACCCTTGATCTAGTTATGTTCCCTTACCATGAACTATCGCGCGTTCACTTAGGATTTATGCCACCTAGGACCACTAGGGATTATGCTTCCTAATGAACGTTTCCGTGTCTCGGTTCGGGTTCAGCCACTAGGGATTATTCCACCCGTCAACCGCGCCCTTTATCCCGCGTATGTATCGTGAATCGTTTTCCATGTCTAGACGCACATGTTCCTCAATGTGCCATCCGAGTTCCGTGCCAGGGCAAATCAAGAAATACGGAACTCGGTCGGGAGCTTTAAGTCGTCTGCCGATGCAGATATCAAGGTATGTTTTGTACCCGTGGCTATGGTCCCACGTGACCCCTCCCTCAACTACTGAAAGGCAATCCAAGAAAAATCATGTATGAGAACTACACTAAGGCCCATCGATGCCCACTTCCAGATAGCCAACCTCACCCATAACTCGATAGCTAGTATATGGTCTTTTGGGAGTTCCCTGCCTTTCCGTACGTACACGATTGACTAAAGATGGTAGGTAGTCGGCGACATGCTATCCCAGGGCAAAATCAAGTATCATCGACTCCACGCTAATCCATCCCAGTCTTTAGGTCGCTCGCATAGCAACCAAGGCATACTCTTGGCTCTTCTGCCGCAGACCTTAACCTCTGTGAGGCCGGGTTTCATGGACCACTTGCCACCTCACAGATGGATACCAAGAGTACCCTCACGTTCCCCGAAGCTTCTGCTTCGTCACCCAGTTCGCTGGAGCTTTTATCCAAGTCAGATAACTTGCTCCTCCTCGTATACTAAGCGATGACCTACCGTACCAGGTTACTCATCTCTTTATGAACTAGTCCCATGTCCTTAGCTAAGAATTATTACTTAGTTACCCTTAACTAAGGTTTACCACTTAGCCCCTCTTTCCGCTATCCTTGTTAACTACGATTTCCAACCTAGTCCCCCGAGCTAGGGTTTTGTCAAATGGGTTAAGTGTTGTTATCCAAGTTCATGACTTAACCCGCCTACGAATCATATCAAGATTGGCTAAGTACTCAAGTTCAAGGCTTAGCCCTACAGGTTGGTTAAGTGTACCAAGAAGCTCATGACTTAACCTTATCAAGTCAAACTGGTTAAGTATTTATTTGTCTTAACCCTATCAGATTATCATGTTAGATTGATTAAGCATAGATTATCTTAATCCCATTAGATTATCGAGTCGGATTGGTTAAGTATGGGTTAGCGTAACCCCATCCACTAATCGTATTACAATGGTTAAGCCTACTTTTAAAAGTTCTTGTGACTTAACCCTTCCAGGTTCACCTATTAGATTGGTTAAGTATAGGTTACTTAACCTCATCAAATCATCACGTATATTTGGTTAAGTATAAGTTACTTAACCCCATTAAATTATCATGTTAAATTGGTTAAGTATTGGTTACTTAACCCCATTGAATTACCAAGTTCAGATTTGTTAAGTGTTTGACTTAACCCCATCGAATTACCGCATTTAGATTGGTTAAGTGTAGGTTACTCAACCACATCTAATTACCGTGTTTAGATTAGTTAAGCCTAAGTTACTTAACCCCATCTAATTACCGTGTTTAGATTAGTTAAGTCTAAGTTACTTAACCCCATCTAATTACCATGTTTAGATTAGTTAAGTCTAAGTTACTTAACTCCATCTAATTACCAAGTCGGATTAGTTAAGTGTAAATTACTTAACCCCATCCCCTAATCATCTTTTATGGTTAAGTATCATTAAGGAATCAAACCCGGTCCCACTTAACCTACCCATTCGTGTCATATCGGTTAAGTGTCATTAGTCAAATTTACTTAACCTTATCATGTGGCATTAATTTAATTAATGCACTCTCAACCTCTCACATTAGACCATGTTGTGGTTACTAGTTAAGCCGGGCGGGTCCGGGTAGTTTTACACCACAACCTAGTCTAACCTCGGGTCTTAAGCGCGACATGACCAACTTCCCACATTGGATCCTATTGTTTGTAGCCACTAGTTAAGCCGGGCGGGTCCGGGTAGATTTATGCTACAAACTCAACCAAACCTCGAGTTGGCCACTTTCATGTTTGGTTTAGTGTCCTTTTTACACTTACAACCCACCCATGTCAAGTTCAAGTCCCATGTTTTCCCACGTGTCATGATCATATTTAAATGTATCATGAATGTCATGTTCTCATTTTGGTTCAACTTACATGTCGTGTTCACATGTAACCTTAAATCAAGTTTTTCGCGTCATTCTCATGTTTGTCTATCCTACCCCAAATCGTGTTTTCACTTGAGCAAAAGCGAGTCAACATAGTAGATATACCATGGCTACATGTAGACCCAAAACATGCATGATGCCACAAAAGGGATTGGCTCCAAACATGCATAACATAAACGGGTATATGCATAATGTCATAAAGGATTTAGCCACAACCTTGCATATTATCATAGGAAATTTGGCCACAAACTTGCATATTATCATAACGGGATTTGACCTTACATAAACATGATATCATAAGTTGGTTTCATTTACATGCATAATCCCCAAAGTCCAATTTATGCAACTATTTCACAAGTCAAAGTGGCTCTAAGTGTTCATGCTATCATACTACAAGTAAAGGTCCAACCTTGCATGGCAAACTAAGTCCAATGCAACATGAATAGCATGGTTTAGTCGCTAAAACATAACCCAAAGTCATATGTTCATGATAAAGGAGCAAACTAGGCTCGCATAGGTTATAGCATTCATGTTTAACCACATTTTATTCCATGCCATGATTAAACTACCGTTAACATCTCGAAGTAGCTAGTACTTACCTATCGAGGCTTAGGGAAGGATTATGCATCGTCGTGACGAAGAAAGGTGGCTCCTTTGATGAAGAACCGTCATGAAACATGCATAGCAACGTTGATTTGGCCTCTATTTGGTGTAGCAAGCTTGCACCTTTTGATTTGAACCCGATTTGAATGCATAGGCTCTTGAAGTTGGAGATGGAGGCCATGATCAATGGAGATTTGGGCAGCACTTCGTTGCAAGAGTGATTTATGAGGGTTTAGGCAAGTCTAGGGGTGTTTTTATAGAGATTAGGGTAGTTTTAGGCCGTTTGATTAACCCTAGGATAGATCCTAGCCCTCAAAAATCGTCACAGGCCTCCAAAACAGGACCCAGGAGCCAAAACAGGTGCACCTGGCCGACCTGGCCGACCAGGCAGGTCGACCCCCAGGTCGACCCTGGGGTCGACTCCCCAGTCGACCTGGTCCCACCCAGGTCGACTCCCAGGTCGACCCCCAGGTCGACCTGGTTCTAGCGGGATTTTTCCCGCCTAGTCTGATTTCTGAAAATTTGAAATCTGTTTTGAATTCTGATTTTTCGTGAAACTTCCGAAGGCCATATCTCGGTCATACGGACTCCGATTTACGAAATTTCGGACTCTATTTCGCGTATTTTTCCAAGACGAATGCAATGGCGCAACCCGTTTCTCCTATTTCAGATTTTATGATTTAATTCTGCCTTGATTCTTGTCTTAACACGTTATTAAAATTCGGGTTGTTACATTCTCCCCTCCTTTAAGGATTTCGTCCCCGAAATCTCCAAGTTAGGAAGAACGTACCCTACCATCCATCATCCATCTACTCAAAACATCATCCACAGGCAACCATTGTCTTTAGGCGATTTCTAATGCCATATGAACATATGCAAAACGTGTGTGTATATGCTCCTTAGCTAATGCTAATGATCAGGCCTGAATGATCTTTCTAATGCAAAATATTTTTAGTGCCATGAGTCCAACATGTATGCAAATAGTCCTAGTCATATAAGTACTATATGCGTGCACAAACATTCATTCATACGCAACATCCGCATGATAACACATTCAATTTCATCCATAAACAAGTATAAATACTCGTGCATATGCAACATGAAACGTGACCGCGTCAATCTAGTATCTAATGTGTATTCGCGCATCCATGAGCAACCACTAGCAACCATTTGCAACCATATCAATCATAACATGTTTCAAGTACATGTTTACATCCATAGAGTTCTATCTAAGACTCCCACGATAGGATCGAGGAGATAAACAAGACAAACTCCTTACGGGGTTTGTAACAGAAACAGGACCGAGAGGATATCCACTAAAAGATAACATGCGAGCAAGCTCTATAGGAAAAACCAGGGATCATGGATACACTCTTTTAAAAAGAGGTACGATGCGCGTGTCTAGCCTTACGTCTTCTAAGTCGCGTTTCCTTGAGCTTAATTCCTCGGTGCCTTGTCCGCCTTTGACTTCATGATTTCGTAGCTCCTTGATTCCTATTTCCCAGGTATGAGTTGAGACTCATTTCACTGTCGCTTCTTATTCCACTTTCACTTATCCTTTCCCTAGTATACTTGGCTCAAGCGTATCCACTTACTCATGCAAGCTCTCCAAAATTCACTAGGGAATTCTGGATCTCGTTTGCCGGTGCCAATCCATGTTGCCAAGAGTACTTACTAGGGTGATTCCCATAACTTATGCATAAGTGAAACGAACCATCCGCCTTCGCGGTGAATTCTATTCGAACGGATTACCAACAACTGCATCCCGAGATTCTAGGTAACTAACCATGACAGAACCCAAAAGGTTACACGAGACTTCGAGGGAATCACTGAGGTGAGTCGAGAGTCTAACTACCCTCTTTCCAAAACCGATAATGGCACCCCCTATTGGGTGACCACTTTATCCCTAGAATCCATCCGTAGCTGAGACATGTCATTTTCAAATCCAAACAAGTCATGAAGAAATGGACCAACTCTCCAACCAGATTTTTGGGACAAAAACTGGGATCCTCTACCATGCTAGTACTAAGGTGCAGAGACTCAACTATCCAAGCAGACTTAAATGATACGATGACCAAGACAAAATCTGGACGGGATGATAGAAAAGAACGACTAAACCTTTACCGGAAACGGTACCATTTCTTTTAGGTACCCTAGAAATGGGAGCGTACAATTGCCCTCTCCGATGATCTTGGCCTTTGTCCTCCTTGATGGACTAAGCCATACCAACAAGTTGCTTATCCTTAAGCCCGCGTCCTTTATCCTTACTCTTATTATCCTTCCTTGTACCACGGCAACAGGTCTCTCGAGAACCACCTCCATCGTACGGAAAACACCTTCGCGGCTAGACAAAGATTAGTCACAGTTAGAACTACTGTGACTACAGATGGAGGAAAGAAAGGAAAAGAGATTCAATCAAAGTATCAAAGGATAGTGCTAATGGCTTTTGGGGAATAGCCTTTAAAAACTTTTCTTGAAAAATGCTTCTTTGTAAACGGTTTTTCAAATTGTTTTCAGAAGGTTTTAAAAACTTTTGCCCAGTCTGGTAACCTTCTGCTCTGATACCAAATGTAATACCCCACCTCCGCTAGGGTCACTCACAAAGGGAATGCACTAGGTTTGGTGAAGCATTATCGAGGTAAACATGCACAGAAATATTACAAGACAGAACATATATAAAACAGCGGAAGTAAAACAAATTTCATTACCTTATAAAATAAGGTCTAAAGCCTTTTACATCAGAGTACATCAAAACCTGTCTTGCAATAATAAAGAAGCATAAAAACTATTTCAAAAATTATTCCCCAAGTAAAACAGTAAAGTAGCCATAGCCAAGAAAAAGTCCAAGCCATGCGTGATGACCTTCAAGCAGAAGAAATCCGAACTAGATAACAGTGTTTCCTCCCTGAAACCTGGGGGGAACGGAAGACAAAGAGGCGAAAGAAAACGAGGTCAGTCATAAAGACTGGTAAGTCCTATCTACTTCCAGTATACAACAGGTAAAGGTAACATGGCATGCATAAACTGAAAGTAAACATAAGGATGTCGGCAAGATAGATAAGCTAAACCAAGATAACTGGATGAACTACTGTAGCAAGATAAACTAAGGTATCATGATAGACTACGGTGTCAAGATAAATCAAGGTATCACACTGTTAGGTTTCTATCAAGTATATTATCCCAAGGTATCTATCATGTATAACATCCCACGGTATCTATCATGTACATTTCTCATGGTTCTAACATGTATATTTGCTCTGCACCTCTCGTACTAGTATCCCAACCCGCGTCATGTGTTAACTATGAATGTCCCTTGCCCAATGTCATGTAATGGTCCATGTCAACCTAATATATAGCATATGTAGGTTTTCCCAACTCGTATGTTTCTTTCCATGTATAAGTTCAGTCCTTTGCCGTAGGCCATACGGGCTTTCCCATGTAAACGTTTTATCCTTGAGGTTATTTTGGACTGCTACCCTTGATCTGGTTATGTTTTCTTACCATGAACTATCACGCGTTCACTTAGGATTTATGCCACCTAGGACCACTAGGGATTATGCTTCCTAATGAACGTTTCCGTGTCTCGGTTCGGGTTCAGCCACCTAGGGCCACTAGGGATTATGCCACCCGTCAACCGCGCCCTTTATCCCGCGTATGTATCGTGAATCGTTTTCCATGTCTAGACGCACATGTTCCTCAATGTGCCATCCGAGTTCCGTGCCAGGGCAAATCAAGAAATACGGAACTCGGTCGGGAGCTTTAAGTCGTCTGCTGATGCAGATATCAAGGTCTGTTTTTGTACCCGTGGCTATGGTCCCACGTGACCCCTCCCTCAACTACTGAAAGGCAATCCAAGAAAAATCATGTATGAGAACTACACTAAGGCCCATCGATGCCCACTTCCAGATAGCCAACCTCACCCATAACTCGATAGCTAGTATATGGTCTTTTGGGAGTTCCCTGCCTTTCCGTACGTACACGATTGACTAAAGATGGTAGGTAGTCGGCGACATGGTATCCCGAGGCAAAATCAAGTATCATCGACTCCACGCTAATCCATCCCAGTCTTTAGGTCGCTCGCATAGCAACCAAGGCATACTCTTGGCTCTTCTGCCGCAGACCTTAACCTCTGTGAGGCCGGGTTTCATGGACCACTTGCCACCTCACAGAGGGATACCAAGAGTACCCTCACGTACCCCGAAGCTTCCGCTTCGTCACCCAGTTCGCTGGAGCTTTTATCCAAGTCAGATAACTTGCTCCTCCTCGTATACTAAGCGATGACCTACCGTACCAGGTTACTCATCTCTTTATGAACTAGTCCATGTCCTTAGCTAAGAATTATTACTTAGTTACCCTTAACTAAGGTTTACCACTTAGCCCCTCTTTCCGCTATCCTTGTTAACTACGATTTCCAACCTAGTCCCCCGAGCTAGGGTTTTGTCAAATGGGTTAAGTGTTGTTATCCAAGTTCATGACTTAACGCTCCTACGAATCATATCAAGATTGGCTAAGTACTCAAGTTCAAGGCTTAGCCCTACTGGTTGGTTAAGTGTACCAAGAAGCTCATGACTTAACCTTATCAAGTCAAACTGGTTAAGTATTTATTTGTCTTAACCCGATCAGATTATCATGTTAGATTGATTAAGCATAGATTATCTTAATCCCATCAGATTATCGAGTCGGATTGGTTAAATATGGGTTAGCTTAACCCCATCCACTAATCGTATTACAATGGTTAAGCCTACTTTTAAAAGGTCTTGTGACTTAATCCTTCCAGGTTCACCTATTAGATTGGTTAAGTATAGGTTACTTAACCTCATCAAATCATCACGTATAATTGGTTAAGTATAAGTTACTTAACCCCATTAAATTATCATGTTAAATTGGTTAAGTATTGGTTACTTAACCCCATTGAATTACCAAGTTCAGATTTGTTAAGTGTTTGACTTAACCCCATCGAATTACCGCGTTTAGATTGGTTAAGTGTAGGTTACTTAACCACATCTAATTACCGTGTTTAGATTAGTTAAGTATAAGTTACTTAACCCCATCTAATTACCGTGTTTAGATTAGTTAAGCCTACGTTACTTAACCCCATCTAATTACCGTGTTTAGATTAGTTAAGTCTAAGTTACTTAACCCCATCTAATTACCGTGTTTATATTAGTTAAGTCTAAGTTACTTAACCCTATCTAATTACCAAGTCGGATTAGTTAAGTGTAAATTACTTAACCCCATCCCCTAATCATCATGTATGGTTAAGTATCATTAAGGAATCAAACCCGGTCCCACTTAACCTACCCATTCGTGTCATATCGGTTAAGTGTCATTAGTCAAATTTACTTAAGCTTATCATGTGGCATTAATTTAATTAATGCACTCTCAACCTCTCACATTAGACCTTGTTGTGGTTACTAGTTAAGCCGGGCGGGTCCGGGTAGTTTTACACCACAACCTAGTCTAACCTCGGGTCTTAAGCGCGACATGACCAACTTTCCACATTGGATCCTATTGTTTGTAGCCACTAGTTAAGCCGGGCGGGTCCGGGTAGATTTATGCTACAAACTCAACCCAACCTCGAGTTGGCCACTTTCATGTTTGGTCTAGTGTCCTTTTTACACTTACAACCCACCCATGTCAAGTTCAAGTCCCATGTTTTCCCACGTGTCATGATCATATTTAAATGTATCATGAATGTCATGTTCTCATTTTGGTTCAACTTACATGTCGTGTTCACATGTAACCTTAAATCAAGTTTTTCGCGTCATTCTCATGTTTGTCTATCCTACCCCAAATCGTGTTTTCACTTGAGCAAAAGCGAGTCAACATAGTAGGTATACTATCGCTACATGTAGACCCAAAACATACATGATGCCACAAAAGGGATTGGCTCCAAACATGCATAACATAAAAGGGTATATGCATAATGTCATAAAGGATTTAGCCACAACCTTGCATATTATCATAGGAAATTTGGCAACAAACTTGCATATTATCATAACGGGATTTGACCTTACATAAACATGATATCATAAGTTGGTTTCGTTTCATTTACATGCATAAGCCCCAAATCCAATTTATGCAACTATTTCACAAGTCAAAGTGGCTCTAAGTGTTCATGCTATCATACTACAAGTAAAGGTCCAACCTTGCATGGCAAACTAAGTCCAATGCAACATGAATAGCATGGTTTAGTCGCTAAAACATAACCTAAAGTCATATGTTCATGATAAAGGAGCAAACTAGGCTCGCATAGGTTACAACATTCATGTTTAACCACATTTTATTCCATGCCATGATTAAACTACCGTTAACATCTCGAAGTAGCTAGAACTTACCTATCGAGGCTTAGGGAAGGATTATGCATCGTCGTGACGAAGAAAGGTGGCTCCTTTGATGAAGAACCGTCATGAAACTCGCATAGCAACGTTGATTTGGCCTCTATTTGGTGTAGCAAGCTTGCACCTTTTGATTTGAACCCGATTTGAATGCATAGGCTCTTGAAGTTGGAGATGGAGGCCATGATCAATGGAGATTTGGGCAGCACTTCGTTGCAAGAATGATTTATGAGGGTTTAGGCAAGTCTAGGGGTGTTTTTATAGAGATTAGGGTAGTTTTAGGCCGTTAGATTAACCCTAGGATTGATCCCAGCCCTCAAAAATCGTCACAAGCCTCCAAAACAGGACTCAGGAGCCAAAACAGGTGCACCTGGCCGACCTGGCCGACCAGGCAGGTCGACCCTGGGGTCGACTCCCCAGTCGTCCTGGTCCCACCCAGGTCGACTCCCAGGTCGACTCCTAGGTCAACCCCCAGGTCGACCTGGTTCTAGCGGGATTTTTCCCGCCTAGCCTGATTTCTGAAAATTTGAAATCTGTTTTGAATTCTGATTTTTCGTGAAACTTCCGAAGGCCATATCTTGGTCATACGGACTCCGATTTACGAAATTTCGGACTCTATTTCGCGTATTTTTCCGAGACGAACGCAATGGCGCAACCCGTTTCTCCTGATTCAGATTTTATGATTTAATTCTGCCTTGATTCTTGTCTTAACACGTTATTAAAATTCGGGTTGTTACAGCCTGTGTCTGTAGGTAGGAGAAGAAGGTTAATTCCCTTTTTAATTAATTCCTTAATTACTTTTAAAATGTTGTAAATATTCAAACGACCATATCTTTTGCAAATCAGATCAGAATTACGCAAAACGAATTACGTTGTAATCATGAAGCCGAACCCTACAGCATAGAACTGATTAGAGCGAAAACAGAGTAGATCGGATTTTGAGAAAATTTTCAGATTTGAAATGTAAAGCAAGGTGAGAATTCTATTTTAAAATATAATTATTTATTTATTCAATTCAATGCAAAATCTATATTTATTATATAAGATTTATATGATGTTGTATATTCTCGTTGGGGTGTTGATTTGTGTTATGATTGTGATTGACTGCTGAATTGGATTGTTTGTACAGTTGAAATTACACATGTCATGTTTGTGTAGACGGAAATACGTATCTCCTGTTTGTTTGTTGAATTATAGTAGCGCCAAAACAAAATATCCATTTTATTGAATCATGTTAGATTAAAACAAAAACATCATTTTTAGCTATGGATGTTATGCAACATAAAATGTCATCTTAGATAGATTCATGGTTTGTTACATAAAAACGTTTATTTTTATGTGGATTAGAATTGTTAACATGAACTTGCATTTTAAATGAAATTCACATTTTATATGTCACTTGTAATGGAAAATTTGTTAATGAATAAGATTCATTTTTTTTCATTAGAAATGAAACAAATTTGTTAACATATAAATTCACTTCTTATATGTCATTAGTAATGAAATGAATCTGTTAACATATAAATTCACTTTTTACATGTCAATTGTAATGAAATGAATTTGTGAACATATAGAATTCCCTTTTATATGTTACCAGGAATGGAAAATATGTTAAGATGTAATATTTACTTTTTTTATATATATCATAGAAGTAATAGAAAAATGTGAATATGCATAATATCATTCTTATATGAAATTAAGATCCATAGAAATGATTAGTGTATTAAATATCATTTTTTTATGACATTTGAATACATTGAATTTGTAGAATATAAAATATCATAGTTATTTGTTCGTTGGGTTAGAATTGACGACAAACAAATATATCACTTTCCTGTTAATGTTTAATGTTAGAAACGATGTAACATAAAAAAAATTATACTGATATGAATCATGGGAAAAGAATTGACGATTTTAAAATTTCATTTTTAATAAAAAAAAGGATTAGACTTTGGAATGTAAATTACATTTTAGTGCAATAATAAAGAAGAGATTTTGTCAAATATAAAAATATAAGAATGACAAAATATTCATTTTGTCAAATATGAAAGAAACCATTTTTGCTCGCTACTCTTTTGTTATCAAAATTTGTTCACATTCCTTTTTTCATGCAAAAGTAACAAATTTGTTCATATTTCTTTTTGTCGATAAAAAGAAACCCTTTTTGTCAATATTTCTTTTGTAGATAAAAAGAAACATTTTGTCACTATTTCTTCTTAATGGTAAAAAAAGGAACATTTTTGTCGCTAATTCTTTTTAACATTAAAAAGAATCATTTTTATTGTTATTTCTTTTCAATAAAAAAAAAATCCTTTTTGTGTCATGATAGTTTAGATAAAAGTAGACACCTTTTTAGTGTCAAAATTGATGAATTAAAGAGTTGCATTGTTTACTTACATTTAAAAAAAAATGAATTTAGCAGTAGCATTTTCACTTACCTTTTAGATGTAAGTAAAAGCATGTTTTGAAGAGTCATATTTTTATTTACATGTCAGATGTAAATAAAAGTATAAATTGGAATGTTTATATTTTTATCAATATTTTGATGCGGTAAAAGAGAAATGTTGATATCACATTTTTATCGATATTTCTGGTGCGATTAAAATAGCGATGTTAACATTTCATTCTTATCGTCATTTGATAGTTACGATAAAATGAATACATTTCAAAACTGCATTTTTGCTGCATTTCTTTTTGTTAATAAAAAGTTCATTGTTATGCTGCATATAAAGAAGATATATTTAATTAGTAATGTCATGTATTGCATATGAAGAAAATATATTTATTTGTTATATACTGCATATGAAATGAAATGCATGGTTAAGATCATATTTTTATCAATGGAAAATGGTAGCAATAAAATTTACATTTTTATTATGTAAAACAAAAGTATGAACTTGCATCGTAAATAAAATTTACATTTTTATTATGTAAAACAAAAGTATGAACTTGCATCGTAAATAAAATTTGCATTTTTATATGTAAACAAAAGTAGGAATGTGCATTGATAATAAAGATTACATTTTTATTATGTAACTTAGAATGAGAACTTGCATTGCAAACAAAAATTACATTTTTATTTGTATCTATGGTATGAAATTTGGCAAGCGAACAAAATTTACATTTTTATATGTAACTATGAATGAGAAATTGCACTGTAAATTAAAATTACATTTTTATTATGTAGTTAAGGTATGATATTACATTGCAAATTAAAATTTCATTTTTATGATGTAACTTAAGAACGGAATTTACACTGCCATTCTAAATAGTCAAGATCATTTTGGTTTAACATTGAAAGAGATAAGAAAAAATTATTTTTTTTGTTTGGCATTTAAAAGAATAGCAAAATTATTATTTTTGTTATATTGAATTTAAACAAACAAAAATTTATTCTTTTGTATAGAAATGAAGTTGACACCAAAATATGCATGTTGGTTATAATGGAAATGAAACACAAGAATTCCTATTTTTGGTTGTAATTGGAATGATACACAAAATACATTTTGGGGGTAGGATATGTATGGAAATGGAAAAATAAAAGAAACCATTGTTTTGTGTGATGATTTATTGCATAAATAAGAAGATTTGTTGTTAGGAAAATATAGTAAAAAGAAATGGATGTAGGAATTATATATAATTATTTATAAAAATTAAAATCAAGCGATAAGAAATGGTTTCCAACTTATATATATATATATATGCGAAAATTGTTTGGAAAGTACGAGTTTATCTCATTCCAAATAATTTAAACGACAATTAAAATTCAAGATTTAAAGACGACCATAGAAGACCGACAGTCTTCACATCGAATGGACGACGACTGCTGATGCCTGTGATTGGAGTAGCTACCTTGAAGGGGCTACAGTGGTTGCCGTCCGGACGTAGTGTTGATTTGTACGGATTTGACTTTTGCTCAGAACCAGAGCATAAGTTATAAATGGATTGTGTGTCTGACGTTGTACACCGTTAATATCATGTTATTGATTTTCTGTCTATATATAAATGATTGGTGGTGGAAATTTTATTCTTTACTTAACACCCGTTTATATATTGATGGACAATCAATAGTACGATATGGATTGACAATGTGGCACGCTAAGATGAAGATGATCAAGGCTTTGTTGAAAAGCAGGCCTTGTGGTTATAACGTAACTTCGCGAGCCTCACAAACCGATAGAGTCTAAAACGGGAGAAGGGAACGCAGGGAGAGAGCAGCACGTTTCTTTCTAGCTAGAAGTGGTGTTTGGGTTTTAACACGGCCCAGCATTTTACTTATGTGGATGATGGAATGAGGCGCCTCGGATAGGTCCTATAGGACTGGGAAACGTGTGTTCAGGTATAACTAATCCGCTAAGCTGTATTTGCGGACCGGCCCTGCAGCTATCCAAGGGTTCTCCGCGGGGAATCCTGAGACACTAGCTAGAGTGCTCGAATCGGTAAGGAGCTCCTCTCTAGCCTTGACTCATGATGGAAACCAAAAATCCAAATACGAACCGACGAATTTGATTGTATTACTAGTACGGAGGCATAATATATGGGTACCTATGCTTCCTAGGATTGATACATTTACTTTGAAATGTTTTAAAACATATACACACTAATAATAATATCGTTTTATCGTATCAAGCATGTTTGACCATTATAAGGTAAAACCCTATCCTCCGGTTTGCGTTGCATTGTGTGATGGAACTTGGGTCTTATGATGGTTTCATTTTTCTACAAAGCATTGCGTTGTTTTGACGGTTTACTTAAATTATGCATGGCAATCCATTGGAATAAAACCCGTTCCGCTTTAGTGGCGTGGTCCTTGGATTTGCCTTATTATTATTAGTTATATTAGTTAAGAATTCTCACACCAGTCCCACGACTGACCTGTTGTTTGTTTCCACTTTTGCAAACTCGGGTGCCCTCTTTTCCACACGGGCAGTCGAGTAGTTTGTCTGCAGGTTCTTATCTCAAGCAGGATCCTAGATTGAAGCTTAAAGCTGTGTCCAGAGCAAAGTTGTCTTCTGCTGCCTTAGTTTTATTGTTTCCGCTGCAATGTATTAATATATTGTAATGTATCTTCCGCTGTAATTTATTCGATGTACTCTGATATTCTGTACTCTGATGTGACATTTATTATTGATGTTATAAAAGTCTGCTGTTATTGTTCTGATGTTGTTGTATTCCCAAAGTTAAAGTATTCGTGGATTTCAGACCTTTGGGTCAGACTTGTGTGGTTTATGGTCGACCCAAAGAGCGGGAATTTACGGGTCTTTATAATGCGGGTACATACAAGACAAAAATGCGAGGGCTGCATCTTAACAACCACAACAGGCCAGTGGAACATCAAGTAAAAGAAATTTTTTATCTCTAAGGCTTGGGAACAATCTTGGATTTCTTGAGCTCCCTGAGCTTCCGCTGCTCCTGTTTCTCAACATCCGTAAGGATGCGTTTCTTCTTCTGAGTATTTCCAAGCGAGGCTTCTTCTGGATCAGTAGTGAACTGGGAAGTCATATCAGTTGAGATTGATTCAGATAGCTCGGTGGGAAACTTAGCACCAGAAGAAGGAATCATTTGGTTTTCTGACCGAGATAGGCACTTCCGAAGCTTCAACCTTGACTTTTATGAGTTTCCCATTCCTTGCTTTCAGGTCACAAAGAGTTAGCTCCTCGGTTTCACCAGACACTCTGGTGCATATGACATCATCGTCCCCATCGCCCTCTTTACCATCTAGATCCTTTAGGGTTGCAATCGTATCGCTTCCTTTGGAACGTCGCCGCCTGCAGGAGGTACAGGCTTGTCAGTAGCTTCAGTTTTTGGATCTGCAATGATGTTAGCAGGTATTGTACCTAATGTAAGTAAAGCAATGATTATTAACTCTAGAGAAATAATGGGCCTCTCAATCAAAAGCCTCGTGGCACGACGACATGCCAGAATAGCTTTGGAAAATTAAGCAGAAAACGTGGAAATACCTTTAGTCGATCGTTCTCCAAGAGTGGTAGGAGTTGTAGCTTCGAATGTATAGGAAAGGAGTGAACGTGATGTGAGCCCTAGACATTCGGGGTCATATTTCTCTGTCTCCCCAGCCTCAGGCATTATAGAGGAGGAGCTATACCCTCCTTCAATGGCATCCTTGCCCTTGACTTGATGATTGGTAGCTTCCGTAGCCTCCTTTAATAGCCTCCTCCCTTCAGCTAGACGCTTCGGCTATTCGCCCCTCAGGAATGTCCTCATTAACTCCTCTTCATCTACTGTCTCAACCTTGAGTCTGTATTTCTCTTCATCAACAAGCTCGTCCCATACATCGACTAAAATTATGGGATAGTCTTGTATCTAGGAAATGTCATAAGTTGGAAGAACTTGAGCGAAGAAAGATATTAAGAGATGCCCAAAGTCATCCAACTCTTTTTGGGCTTCAATGAGATGTGCCTTGGAAGTAGAAGCAGATCTGAGGCCAATATTAGCATTTCCCTCAGCAGTTATGACCTTCTCCTCGGTCTCCGTCAACTTAGCCTTCAGATTCGCAACCTCTTTCTCGATCTCAGTCTATTCCTTCTCAAAGCAAGTGCATGATAGTTTCAATTCAGCATTCTCAGTTGATACATCTTCAACTTGCTTCTTAAGAGCGGTACATTCGTTGTTGTTGGTGTCGATCTCAACATAAAAGCGTTGTTATAACTCATCATGAATTTTTTTATACTTTTTGGCGTCACGCTCTGCAAGTGCAAGTTTAGCCTGGACATTATCGTGCTCTTTCTCAACTTGTATGACACACGGCGTGTCGTACTCCTACATATGCCTCTGATTGTCTAGATCCAGGAGGAGTTCCATGATGATCTTAGATAACTTTCAGGCGTACTTACATGTTTCTTTGTATTGTCGACCCACAAAGTCTATTTGGGCATCAACGTTGTTTGCCCAGTTGGTCGGGACTAGTTCAAGATTGGGCACGAAGTGCATGTTCCTGAAATGATAGTCAGGGAAATGCTCCTTTAAAACCTTTATACTTTCGGCAGTATCAGAATAAAGCACCATAGGTTTTGATGTGCATATATCGATGGATTTGTGCTTGGTGGAAATGATAGTCGCACTACCCTTATTTTTTTCCTTGTCTTTGGATTTCTCTTTCGGGCCATGTTGCTTCTTAGAGTGTTTTTCTTGAGGATATGTTTCCTTGAGAGAAACTAGAACCCTGAGAATCTGCTTATCCACTTCACGATGGCTTTAGTGACCATTATACTTGTCAGAATCTAAACGAGCCGAAGAACGAGAATGTAAGGACTGATGGTATTTCGAGTGGTAGCGTATCTTGTCATCCCTCCCATGGTCTTCTTTGTAATCATGTTCAACATCGAATTGAAATTTCGTAAGACTATTGCGAAGTTTCCTAGTGTCATAGATCCGGTGAGATACCATCCCTGCAAAACAACACAAGCCAGTGTTAGAGCTAGTAAGTAATGTAACACACAGGTGCTGTGACATGCAGTGTCAGTATAGCGTGTGTCCTAAGTGATCCCCTTGACGGACTGGAGCCCAGAGTATGGCTTGTAGGTGTCTTCTTCCCGGTCTCAGTAGGTGTGACTTCCTATTTAGAAGGAGGAAAGAAAGAGCCAGAGCCGATGTCTTTAAAAGAGTATATAGCGTCAAGTAAGGGAAGATTAGCCAAGCTTTTAAATATAGATTCCTCTTGGTGAGGACCGTGAGTTGGTAACGTAGCAGGAGATGGAGTCTTAGGAGAAGGTTACCTCTCGGAAGTAGACGCATCTTTTGGAGAAATATCCCGAGGCTCTTCCTCAATTGGTCTTTCCAAAGGCTCCTTAGTAAATACGTTTATTGGAGAGGGAATTTTAAACACCTCTTCCATCTCTTTTTCAGGAGTTCTCTCTCTCCCGGTTGAGGTTCTTGACTTAAACCCACGGGATCTTTACTCTTTGAGCCCTCGCCAACTTCAGGTATTGTTGTTGTTTAACCCCCAACTGGGGGCACACTTCCAGTCCCCACAGGTACGGGAGTAACTTGAACTGGGGGCACATATATATAAGTATGACCTCCACCAAGTCCTATGCTCTGATGTATGTCAAGCAGATGATGCCGATAAAGAAACTCATCCACCAAGCATCTTTTGATGCTCAAGAAATCTGGATTTGCATTCAACAAAATGTTTAAGCGATCTTGGTAAACCTGGCCCTTTGTTTTCTTCAGATTTGGAACTGAAAATAAGAAAGAAAGGTCAATGGATTTTTATGTATAGTCGAAATGAGAAAGCCAAGGTTTGAAACTTACTAGATTGAATCCACCTCATAGCGCACCCGGGTTGGTGTTGAATATAAAACTAATCGGACCTTGTTTCGCCTGCATTACTTAATCCATCACTGATTATATTTCTCTTGGGAAATGACTCAAAATAGAGAAAGGAAGGACTCTCTTATTGGCGATGTTTGAAGTGATAGAAAAAATTTATGTCTTCGAAGGTGGGCTCCACACCTAGGACCTCCATGTATGATATGTATAATGTATACATATATGAGTAGGCTGTTGGTTGGAGTTGCATGGGAGCTATCCTCAATTGTCTTACAAAATCAACAGCGAAAGGAAGGAATGGAGGAATGGCTCCGACTGAGCACATTAACTGGCTTATTTCCAAGTATCCTTCTGGAGGATTATGGGTCTGTCTAAAAAGTTCGTTGAACCTCTGACCTCTTCCTAATATTTTCCATGCCTTAGGCACGATCGTTTGAGTCAGGGTTCGTCAATTGTAGAGACCTAAGAGTCATGAGATTCGTGTAGAATAATCGCATCGTTAAATTCATCAGAAGCTCGATTATCTCTCACTCCACCGTCTTCTTCGTCCACGGAAGTCCCTCCCTCAGACGATCCTACATCCCCGTGAAGATCAACTTCAAACTCTGGATCAATACTATTTGAGTTAGAATCCGATGGAAGAATGCCGGGATTAGTTAATGACTATGGGACATCCCTTTCTCAGACTCTGGATATCTTGTCGGATATCTCCTAGACATGTTTACTGTGTTGTCTAAGAAATGTCAAAGATTAGAGTAAAGTAACTCGTTCCCCCTATGTTTATGTGCAGTACTGAAAGGATAAGTATGTAAAGGATAGAAGAAGTAAAAGTGTGCGATTATTTGACACGTATCATAATATTGGATAAATTCATGTTATCATGTCTAGAATTGCCAACTCTGAATGAGTAGTACATAGGTGCACATGATGGATTGCATCTATTATAGTTTTCTTGCTTATTAAGTTGGATACATGTCAAAGTACATAAGATACATATCAATTGCATAAGGGTCGGATCGAAGTTCCGAGTTTGAAAACCTCGGGTCGAAATGACTCGACCCGACCTCCAATGCGCATACGAAGCTCATCACTCTTCTAACTCTTGCTCCAGTAGCTCGCTCGACCCAAATCCAGTGTTCCCCTTTCTCTTCCTCATCCAAAGTTTCAAAACCCCATTACCTTTCCCTATTCTCCTCCAGTACGTCGAAATAAGCCACGCACCAACGTCACAGACATCGCCGTAGGGCTTAAGGCGTAAAAGTTTCCACCAGTGACGATCTCGACATCGTTGGTGACATCGACAACCCCAGATTCCGCGATGTAAACGCCACAATGGAAAACAGTTGGATTAGCGAGTTGATGAACTCGATTCGTTTGCAAGTTCGAAACAAAACATGAGTCTATCAATCTTCGGCTTACCTATTTGTCAAGTTAGAGAATAGAAGCGAAATCGAAGAATTTTCAAATGCTAGGGTTAGCAAATCCAAAGTGATTTGGAAGAAGAGAAATAAGATAAAGGTTGAAGAGAATGGGCCGACTTATATGATATAAAAGAAACCATTTGTATTCCTACTGAAGTGACGGGTTGACCAAGTATCCCGGAGGAAAAAATGAGAATTCAAAGCTCTTTGGTTTAAAAAGGTTAGCGGGTCAAGTATTTTCGACCCAACATGATTTCAAGTTTTTTGATTTGAGATGGATTGTGAACTGGGAAAAATTGAAGCTTGAGAGAACTAGAAAGATGAAAAGCAATCACAATTACTATTTCAAGACTCGCAATGAAGCATGATGTTCATATGTGTTGATTAAATTTCGAGGATCAGAAGAAATTGTTTGCATTAGTTGTGCACATAGACAAGAGTAAACAAAGTGATATGATTTAAACAAATGACTTTGAGTTTTTAATTCAGCAAAAGTTAAAGGAGAACCTGTAGATCTTCCTATGATCCAAGTTGGGAATCCTGAATGGCCAGATGCAACAAAGATGAATATGGATATTATAACACCTCGTATTTTTAGTGTAAGATAATAAAATAAGAGTAACATAATTAAATTTTCATAATTAAGTAAAACGGACTACGCCATTGCGTCCATCTTGAAATTCTGGTAAATATCGACACCTGTTTTGCGTAAATCGGACACCGTATGAAGAAGTTATTAAGGTTCGAAGTTTATATACGCGTAGGAAGAATATATATATATACACATTAGGTTCAGAATTCAAAAATTGTTCCAGAAATTCAAAAATCAATTCAAAATTTGAATTTTTAGAAGGCGGCAGATTCCCCGCCAGGGGGTGTCGACCCCCCATAAGGGGGTGTCGATCTCGTTGTCGACCCACTCAAAGGGGTGTCGACCCCCCTTAAAGGGGTGTCTACCCACCTGCGGAAAATTTCTGAAGATTAGGGTTTTTGATATTTTGACATTTCGAATGGCTTTTGGTCAAATTTGAGGGTCCTATTTGCTCCATACTCCTATAAACAAGACCCTAGACCTAACCCTAAATCTCATAATTCAGTAGCTACACTGGAGCTCTGCCATTACACTCTGTCTTCTCAAATCTATTCTGTAAATTAAAATATTAACCTAGGAAAATTATGAATCCAGATCTGGAAGAGAGAATCAACATTAATAAAAAGATTATTAAATCATGAAAGCAAGGTAAACTTCTATGACCAATCTATTTAAATTTATTTCTCTTTCCCTTCTATTTTCACGAAAATAATAAATTCGTGGTCTTAGGTTTCAAATCAAATTAAAAGGGGAAAAAATCATGAAAGAATAGATCTGGATCAGATACAAGATTTGGAAGACTTTTAGGTGAGTGGGTTTAAAATATACTTTTTTTATTGATGGTATATTTATCGTTTATCATTCCCCATTAACATACACAATGAACAATTTGATGAAATGAATTATTGCGCTAAAATGGATACTATGTTCAATTAGTTAATATGTTGAGATGTACATGAATACTGTTGCAAAGATCTATTTTATGAACTTGTCATTGGGATAATTGAGATTTTGGATAAATGATACATTATTGGAGAAAGACATGCGACACATATTGGGATTTAGGGCATAATTTGTAGTGGGATTTTGGAAGATAACATATATTATGTTTTGAGACTTTAATTTGGGAGCGCAATTTGATATGAACATAAATGATTGAATGAAGAGGAATATGCCTAGGATTACAATTAGAAATTGTAACTGTGCTTATGGCACAAGGTTAAGTTGCATTAGTGGCGGAAGTCTGCCCAGACCCGACCGGCCTATCCAGCAGCCACTAATGTTGAACCTAATGTGACAGGCCTAAGTGCAAAATTAAAAACATGTAATGGTACTAAGACACGAGGTTAAGACAACTTGTGGTAGAAGTCTGCCCAGACCCGCCCGACAAATCCAGCGTCCACAAGTGTAGGCTTAATGTGAGAGGTCTAGTGTTTATATATATATAACAAGATATTAATAAATGGCAATGATGGTAATTAAGTGTCTAACTCAGAAAATAAGAAAGGAAGGGATGTAATGAACTGAGTTAGTGTGATGAGAAGGAAAAGTAATGTATTTCCCTAAATGTCCTATTTCTGAGAACGTTGTTGCAAGTAAGCCACAGTAAATAAAGAGAAGTAAAGAAACTACTTGCTACCACGGATTTAGATAGGAATACATTATGAAAATAAATCATTGATTCCTTCTATCAAACTGATAAGGTGCATGAAGTGTTTTCCTTAATATAATAAGGAATATATATATATATATATATATATATATATATACATAACAATGAATGAAGAATAACGGGTTACAACAGTAAAAGGTTTAAATGGGGAATGATAATAACCTATTATGATAAATAACATTAATGAAAATGTTGTATAATAGGTAGACTTGTCCTAGGGACAAGGGAATATTATAACTTAGGTTATAATAAACTAGTAAGGGAATGGGATAACTGGTGAACTGGGTTAAGGGACACTTAATTGTAAATTAAGCAATCAGAAAAAAAAGGGAAAACCTGAAACAAGTTAAGAAAAGGGGGAAAATATATTGTACTTAATTATAAATTAAGTAATTCGTAAACTAGGAAGTTTGAAATCCGCTGATAAGAATAATATGTTTAGACTTGTCCTACGGACAAGGGGAAATTATAATATAGGTTATAATAAATGGGTAGAGAAACTTATTAATGGGCCTTAATTAATAGAACTTAGTTAATAAGTAAACAACGATAAGTTGTATTGACGATGTAAAGTGGAATTATGATTAAATGAGAAAGGATGAGGAAAACTTATAAAATGAAATAAGTTATATTTAATCATAAATGGTAAGTGACATGTTAATTGGAAATCATGTGAACTAAGAGATACTTAATATCATATTAAGTATAACATGTTATGGTGACCTTGAAATCAAACAAGAATATAAAAGAGATTGTGGATTACAAATCTTGGGCCACAATCTGGAGAATAACATGTTGTGGGCTTGTTAATAAACTTAAATGGGTTAAGTTATAACTGAAATTAATAAGCAAGAGAAAATTGGTAATTTGAATAAAAATTCAATGTGAATGAGAATAACCGTGTTAAAAGGAAACTTGGTAAGGGAAAGCAAGCTCGTAAAAGAATGTTTAGACATAGGGGTCTAATAACATATTAAAGTGAGGCGCTTGGACCAGTCCGTACGTTAGAGGGTGAATAACCCAATGGGTAGATCATCGAGGTGTTATAAGGCACGAGGGGAGCGCACATTCATTTGATTGTTCTGGCGGTTCCAAAGGACTGGAAGGGGAAGCAAACGACTTACTGAGGGACGTAAGGTGCTCCTAATAGTCCTATGCGCGGTGACAGATGTCTTAGGCTGTGCTCGTAGAGGTTGGGTCTGCGCGTAACTACTAGGTGGGTGGGCCTTGACTGCATATGTAGTTATGCAGTCAGAATGCTATGACGTGGTGACACCAGGGTGGTTTGCTGGTTGCCTCACGAGGAGGTAGAAGGTCACGACCAACAAGGATAGTAGACCGTCGGATACCCGTCATCGGCAGCCAGTGGGATGCAGAAAGACTAGAGCTAAACCCAAGATACCATTTCACCCTTCACTATCGGGGTAAGGGGTTGAGGAGAGATGCCACATGGATGTTTATATTGTTTGCGTAGGGGAAGTCGCTTAGCTCTTGTAGTCTTTACTAGTTAAGGGAGGGGCCGAGGTGGGGCTATACCCACCATGAAAACAGACCCTAGGTATATCTGTATATAAAGGCTCTTTAAAGACGGGCCTGTACAGATATGGAAAAGCTCCCGACCGAGTTCTGTGTTTCTTGTATCGCCTTGCTATGGAACTAAGTGCACATTAGAGGACGTGCGATTGAGGCATCGAGCTACAAGTAACAGTATGTACGAGGGACAGTCTAGATACATGCATATCTGCTCTGGGTGGTGTATCGTAGACTTGAGGGCATTACTCCGGTATGAGATCTGATTCGATCGAGGGTGGAAGTCCATACGCTTACGTAGCGTAGTGATGGAAGATATATGATGATTGTAACATTGTTATATAGAGATCCGTATGTCACTACGGCGTAGGATGAGGGATTGCGAGCATTTCGGTAGCATTACGGTGGAGACCATACGAGTGGGGTACCATGGGGTGTACCTCGATATTGGAGGTACCGACACATATACTGTATTAGGTTAATCCACTGGGAAGTAAATAGGTGCGATGTGTGTGTAATCCTTGCGCGTTGTTAACTCAAGTAACCTAATAAATAAGAAAATATGATTGAACGGTATATGCAGGATTATCCAAAGTGTATAGTTTAAATCTAGTCACCGGAACTTGTGTTCTGACCCCCTCCTCATAACATACTCGCATGATAGATTTGTGGTAGGGACATGATAGCCTTGGATACTGGTTAGGTAGTTTTATTAATACGGTAAGGCTATATTTTGATTATATTATATTTTATCCATTCCGCTATGAGATAATTTCTGGGCTTTGACATGTTTTATTTCTTTGTCTTTTCTGCAGGATACCAGAGAAAACCAATCCGAGTTTTGATAGATTGGAATATTGAAAAAAAATCGGTCTGCCGAAATTGGGGTTGTCACAGATATGGTCTCCTATTTATATGCGATGCACAAGAATCAAGGACATGAATTTACAGAAGAACACGACAGTTGAATGCTGCTTATTAAGAATATACGAGTTCAAAGCACGCCTCTTCTTTGATAAGATGTACATTGGAGGGAAAAATGTCAACCTACCTTGTGATAAGGTCGTCCAACGTTCAAGTGGTTATATTTACATCTGCTAGATACTGAAGGTGGTGTCATCACAACAGAAAGAGGTCGGATCGAATGGCCAGAAAAGACATCGGGTCGAATAGAAATCAAGGGCTTTGGGTCGGTAGCCTTCGAGTCGAACATATTCAAACCGACCTGATCCCCGATTTTTATATTACTTCGGGTAACTCCCCACTAGCACCATTATTTCCTGCATTAACGAATTGATCGCCAAGTGGCCACGATCTGCAATCCGCGGAATCCACAATCCCCACTCCACTCATGAGCTATAAATCCGGACCTGATGCCACATCATGTATAATCATTCCCACCTAAATTTCCTATCTGATCCCTATAAATACCTGATCCGAATATGTAGAAAGGACCTTTTACCACCCGAATTTCTGAACATTTGCAACCGCCATTGCCATTCGACCCGCACTTTGTTCATCCTTTATTGAGTGAATGTGACGTCCCAGAATTTTCGGCCATTTAAATTCGAATATTTAAATTTGTTTATATATTTTATTTGAAATATAATGAATTTTTATCGAATTTATTTAATTTAGATTAGAGTTCGAATATATATATTTATATATTTAGAATAGAGTTGGAATATTATTTAAAAACCTAGAGTTTTAATGTCAAGTTGAATACTAAATGTAATTGAAGTTGTTGTAAATACAATGACCTTTATTTATTTATTCTCGTTGAATTCAGTTTATTTGAATTTAGTATATATGTATATATTCATTAACATTCCCATTTGTTCGGGCAAAACGAATAAAACCCAAACATAGATCATACTCGTACAAGAAGACAAAGCAAACCAAACCCGGAGTTTACGTAAAACGTGGTTGAACATGTGGACTGATATGTATAATGTAAAACTGAAAGAAAAAGGAAAATCTAAACTAATAACAGATAAAAGGGAAACAGTAGAGAACCGCTAACGAGATAAAACAAATATATATACATAATTATGTGCGGCTAATCTAGATACATATTAATAAATCAAGTTTTTGCATACAAAATTGTATTTGTGACAGCCAAGAATAATGTACATAATCAATGAACAGAAGGGAAAATATATACATAAGGTTGTTTGTACCAATGCAGAAAAAGAAGAATTTTTTTACATATATATATATATATATACAAACTCTCGATTTACATACAAAAGAATATACAAAACCTAAAAGGAAGAAAGAAATATTGGCAAATAAATTTCTGCCTTGTCTCGTCCGAGTGAACCTGTCAGCCTTGATCTGCGAGAAAGAAGAAACCCATTAAGAAGGGTAGTGACATCATTTGAACAGCATAGAAGAAAAAGAGAGAAAAATATATAAGTGATGAACAGCTAAAGCAACAGTGACATGTAGGGCCAAATAATTAACTAAAATGTATGTATGATGATATTAGAGCAACAGAAAATGAGATCATCCAATCCAAGAAAAACCATGATCAGTGAACCACAAGACAATACATGAAGACAATAGCTAAAGAAAATATACAGGACAGCTAAAGGAAATTTCATACATCGAATCCACATGAATATATATGTTCATATACAGTTGGTCTCAGACTTCAAAACCAGTGACAAGCCAAGTCAGTATATATATTGATGTCAAAATTCAGCATATCTTGTTTTCTCAAAAACAGTGAAACAATCAGTAAGAGAAGATCAATAGCTAAAGCAAATAGCTGAAACCCTATAGATAAGTTGTCTCGTCTACAAAAGCAAGTGTATCAGCCTAAGAAAAACAGCTAAGATGGATCTAAAACATAGATGTACAGATACTATTTTCTTTGCTGTAAAACAAATAAATTAATACATTGACTCATATATATAAGGTATACCAATCGAATCCTTATAGGGTACAGTAACTGCCATATTTTTCTAAGATCCAACGCAGAACATACGGTTCAATTTTTGAATTGAATAAACAAAATCTAGCATTAGCCTCATCTAACCTATACGGTCCAATCAATATCTCTATGAACAAACCCACAGTGTTGAAATTGCAATACAAAATTTAGCGAAATCGTTGTTAAAAACCATCACGCAACCATCAATTTACATTAACCATCAGTACGGGAAAAACTGAAGAAACCAATGGCCTAATCTAAGTAGCTAATAAAAGACAGTGTCCTCATCTAGGATCAAAACCGCAGGTATAAATACACCATTACAATAATACGTTTTACCCATTCAAAACAAACCAAAAGAAAAGATCAAAACAAATTACTGTAATATAAAATAAAGGTGAAAGAAACTTAGCTCCTGTTGAAGCTGTAAGGATCTGAACGTTGCACGAGGAAGGGTTGCGGGTTGTCTGAGCTCTGGTGGAGGAGGTTCGCCCACGATGGTTGACTGTAGAAAGGATAACGATGTTGGAGGGCTTCAGAGTAGGCCGATCGATAGTAGAGGAAGGGGGTGGCAGAGGGAAGGGGTGCGACGGGGATAAGCTCCGATTTGCTGGAGGAAGACCGAAATTAGAGTTTTCTTCAATTTAGGGTTTGGCTTGTGATTTTGTGGCGGCTGATGGAATGAGGGAGGATCGAAGGGGGGAGGGTTTTTATCAAAGCGGGTCGGGTTTCATTTGTTTGGGCCGGCTGATGAGGTAAAAGCCCAACCTTTAA
The DNA here is from genome assembly GCA_030737875.1 of Allium sativum. Taxonomy (NCBI): domain Eukaryota; kingdom Viridiplantae; phylum Streptophyta; class Magnoliopsida; order Asparagales; family Amaryllidaceae; genus Allium; species Allium sativum. The sequence goes on from CM060924.1 coordinate 285,688,020, forward strand.
TTACAAAACAAAATCCATGATTTATTTAAATTATTTATAAAACTTGTTTGAATGATTTCGGGTTCATACGTTATCAGATTCAAGCGCGGTCAGGTGCGTTGGGACCGTGGAGACGTGTACTTCGAGATGGAGTAGGCGCAGTCCGGATCTGGAGTATCTGGAATTTTTAGTTGAATTAAACATCAGTCAAATTGGACCAAAACTGACTATTCATCAACGGATTTAAATACAGGTGAGTTAAACTCACTCAGCCTCCTCGTTTATATTTTATATAAACTGGGTGTTTTAGTTTGCAAGTTCTGATTTTTAAAGGTTGACTGTTAGGATATATGTGGTTGATTCATCGATTGTTTAAATTTAGAAAATACCCACTGTTGGGGATGACCCATAACAAAGTAACTCCTTGGGTAGATCACGTTTATAAACGTGTTTGAAATTATTGGAATTGTTGAATTGGATGTTAGTTGATTTGATAATTGGCAGTAAATGGTCAAATGTAAGGTTTTAACATCATTCGACCCGTCAGGTGAATTGACGTATTTTTAAAGGTTATAAATTTATTTATAACTAGATTAAAGTTTTCAAATTATTTTGTATGGATTGGAAATTTACAAGGAATATTTTTTCGAGTTATCAAGAAAATTTAGTTAAATAGTTTAGATCAGTTGAAAAGCAGAAATCGAGAATTTTCCATAGATTGATAAAAAGGAGAATAATTGTTTGCAAACAATTAAAAAGTGACTTTAATTAAGTTAATTAATTAATTTAAGAAAGGGGAAATGACAATTGGAATTCAGTTAATAGTTAACTGATGTGTATGGTTGGTAAAGTTCACTATTGTGAATAGAATGGGCAGAGGAAATAAATATTGGTTTAAATAGTCATAAAAAGTTAAACGAATAGTGTTGGATATTAGTTAATCTTTGATTAACTATAATCTAAAGGAATAATTGAATTGGTTATTGTGAATAACCTGGATTATTATTGAGTAATCGTGTAAACATGATAATAATGCTATATTTGGTTAAGATTAAAGTTAACTATATTTTAATGTAGTTGATGTCAAAGCAAATTTATTCTTTAATTTAAAATGATTTGAAGTAGTGAAGTCAATTTAATGCCAAGTAAGAATTTTAATAAGGGGATTTTTAAATCCAAGTTTCAAACAAGATTTGATAAATGGGAATCAAATTAACAAGTGATTAACTGACGATGAGTTTTAGTCAAAGAGGCGATAAGGGTTTATTATAGAATGTCCAAGTAGATGGAATAAAATCATTTGGCGAGGGTTTGACATTATAAGTCAAGGGTTTATAAATGAAAGAATATCCAAAGATTAAGTGGTGTTTTAAAAGGATGTTTACTTAAATAAAGAATTAAGTAAAAGATCTTGAACGAAGTTTCAAATATAAGGGATGGGTTTAAAAACCAAATTGAAACCCAAAGGGCAAAGGGGCTTTTTGAGGTTAGTGGACGAACTAATGTTATTCTGAGGTAAGAACGGGTCAATCAAGGTCTGAGAGGTAACTAAAATACCCCAACTTGATGGGCTTCACTATTATCAAAGTATAGTATTAGTTTAGATCGAGTGAAGTATTGAGATTGGTCTTATCCTATACGAGAATATCAAACTCTGATGCAAGGTTTTGGAAATTAAATAATATTACGATATGAGTTCAGAAGAGATGAAAATGTTGTTTTCAAACTATAGCAACCATTTGTTAGTCAATTAGAATTGATCGAAATAGTTAGAGATAGTCAAATCAAGTTATCTAGGGAAGTTCCTTTGCGTACAACTGCTAGCGTAATTCGCAGGGCTGTAGATAGCCGACGGCGATCGGATGTTTCCTGAGAGAATCAGGCGTAACCATTGTGATCGCTGCGATCTAGAGTTGAGCAAATGGAGTTAAGTCAAATATAGATGAATCGAATAAGAGTAATCACGTCAAGTTAATCGAGTTAAATAAGTCGAGTGAGTTAAGTAAAGTAACCAATCAAAGTAATTCAAGCAGAGTTAATCAGAGAAAAATTGTTTTATATCGTTAAGTATATTTTAAAAGTGGTCAAGTTGTGCCAAGTGTTGTGTTCACACTATTGTTATTCGATAGTTAAATCATCGACTATCGAAATTGGCCAATACGATTGTTGGTACGGAAAGACCGGGATCGAATTTATATTCGAAAGCCATTCTGACCAACAAATACGTGAAGATACCAAAAGATGATCGAGATGGAGCTGTGAAGACCGTAGGTTTACATAAACGGAGGAATTACTAAGAATCTCTGGGATTGCAACCAGAGATAAACTGTGATTCTGTCGTGATTGGAATCTACGGGTTGCAAGGACTTCTTGCTACTGATCCAGGGGGTGATTCCTATATGAGATGCAGTAGGGGAGTTCCTTCGGTTTATCCTGTTCCTGGATAACTTGTATGGACGGATGTCTGACAGAGTATTTCCAAAAGGGTTTATACGCGTTGATTTCTCCAAACGTGCTATAGTTGATGGCGGAGAAAAGGTTATTCTCTAGCCAGATAGCTAGAGTATGTTTGTGGACGTCAATCAAGTGTGATCTGGCGGATCTGACGATGTGGCATTCAAAGTATATGATGACCAGATGTGTTCTGACCTCAAGCCTCATCAACCGGGAAATGACAAAAATCGGGCAGGCAGCATGGCTATGTGGGTCGCTCCCGTTAGGATGTATGATCACCTATCTAGAGAAATTCCTATTGCTTCTTAATCTATGTTCGATGCTGTCCCTTATCCGGAGACGGTGGTTTGAGCCCAACCGTCGGTGATATACATTCGATACACTCAAGCGAAATGAGTGGTCGGTCATGTGAGGGCCGGGTTGCAAGACGTTCTTATTGAACCCTGTGTATTCGCCTCTAGAGATACACATGCGGAAGGTGGTCCCATACCTTGTCAAGTTGGAAATCCAAAATCCAATAAGCACCTAGGGTTTTTCGATTGTATACTATATATACGGGGAGCGTGAGATGCAAGCGTTCCTCTAGATTTGTTAATTATTTGTATCTAGACATTATCATAATATTATATCAAGATATTGATTTCGAAAACTGGTTTAGATTATCGTAAGTTAAAAACCGTCTGTGTTTATGTGTGGATCGGTCTTACGATTATCTTTTTAATTCAAAAGGATTTTTAACTTTAAAATCAAGTGGTGTGATACTCTAAATGCTGTGCGAGTTTTTCTCACTCTGGTCCACCAGACTGACCCGGTGTTTTGTAAATGCTCGGGTTAGACCGAGGTGTACAGGTTCAGGTTATCAGGCACTGAGAAGTCCAGAGACAAGCTGAAGATGTTCAGATGAATGGTATTCCGCTGTGTGATTATATATATATGAGGACAGGTTTCCAAAACTATCCAACTATGTGTTGTACTCTGATATTGTAAGTATTTTAAAGCTCTCAACAAAGATTTAATTTTGTATTATATTTTGTTCCGCGGCGATGTGAGACTCTGTGTTGGTTCTTCATCTTGTTCTATTCTAATATTTCTTTCTTTCTTATCTCACCCTCTAAATTCTTTCTAATGATGTCCAGTGTTTCCGGTGTTTGAAAGATCGGCATGAGTTACGGTAAAGGTATTTATGTCGATTTTTGGGGCCGAAATTCTTCTGGTCGTTACAGTGGTATCAGAGCTATTGGTTTAGGGATAACCTTGGCTCTGTGGTGTGACTCAATAGAGATGGGGTTAGCAATACCCTAGATTGAGTGTGAGTATATATATACGAGTGAACGTGTTTGTAGATTTTATAAAAAAAAATTGTTTTATATTGTGGAGATTTATTGGTTGGGTTGTTTATGAGTTCTGGTCGATCAGTTAGATCCACTGTATCGATAGGGGTTTCTAAACGCTCAAGTACGATAAACCAACGCAGTACGTTTTGAAAAAGGATAAATAGAATAATTTTACCCAAATATATTTTGGTATATGAAAAGAAATAATTTTTCTCAATTTTTGAAATATTGGTTGAGGATTTATTTGAATTTAATTCAAATTGGATTTAAAATAAAAAGGTTCTATGTAACCAGTGGGATTTGTAAATAAGAATTTAAAATAAGAAATCAAATAAATCAGAAGTTAATATATAAGTTAATATGGAATGATTGGATTGTGTTGATTGTAGAATGTTTGTATAATCAAATTCATCGACAATTGGATGAATTAAAATTAGAAAATAAATTTAAAATATTATTAATCTGAATAAAATCGAATATGGAAGAAAAGCGTAACTTGGTTAAGTAAAACCAATTTAAGAATGAATTCAAATTGAATGAATTCAAATGGGTATTTGAAAGGATGTAATGGATAAATAAATTTGGGATTCAAATAAAGTGGATTGTCGATTGGATTTGGAAGTTTCGAAGAGGGTGAGGCCCAGCATAGCAGTTGGCTATGTCGATCGAGCCTTGGAGAGAAGGTGTTGGGAAAAAAATTATAGAAAATTTTTAGAGTTCGGAATTTATTTTGAGTTTAATGCGAGAGTAATAATTTGGTTCGGGATATTCTTCCTACCTTGCAATTTCGAGGACGAAATTATTTTAAGGGGAGAAGAATGTAACGTCCCAGAATTTTCGTCCATTTAAATTCGAATATTTAAATTTGTTTATATATTTTATTTGAAATATAATGGATTTTTATCGAATTTATTTAATTTAGATTAGACTTCGAATATATATATTTATATATTTAGAATAGAGTTGGAATATTATTTAAAAACCTAGAGTTTTAATGTCAAGTTGAATACTAAATGTAATTGAAGTTGTTGTAAATACAATGACCTTTATTTATTTATTCTCGTTGAATTTAGTTTGTTTGAATTTAGTATATATGTATATATTCATTAACATTCCCATTTGTTCGGGCAAAATGAATAAAACCCAAACATAGATCATACTCGTACAATAAGACAAAGCAAACCAAACCCGGAGTTTAGGTAAAACGTGGTTGAACATGTGGACTGATATGTATACTGTAAAACTGAAAGAAAAAGGAAAAACTAAACTAATAACAGATAAAAAGGGAAACAGTAGAGAACCGCTAACGAGATAAAACAAATATATATACATAATTATGTGCGACTAATGTAGATACATATTAATACATCAAGTTTTTGCGTACAAAATTGTATTTGTGACAGCCAAGAATAATGTACATAATCAATGAACAGAAGGGAAAATATATACATAAGGTTGTTTGTACCAATGCAGAAAAAGAAGATTTTTTTTACATATATATATATATATATATATATATATATATACAAACTCTCAATTTACAACAACAACAGAAAAGTACAAAAGAATACACAAAACCTAAAAGGAAGAAAGAAATATTGGCAAATAAATTTCTACCTTGTCTCGTCCTAGTGAACCTGTCAACCTTGATCTGCGAGAAAGAAGAAACCCATTAAGAAGGGTAGTGACATCATTTGAACAGCATAGAAGAAAAAGAGGGAAAAAATATATAAGTGATGAACAGCTAAAGCAACATTGACATGTAGGGCCAAATAATTAACTAAAATGTATGTATGATGATATTAGAGCAACAGAAAATGAGATCATCCAATCCAAGAAAAACCATGATCAGTGAACCACAAGACAATACATGAAAATACATGAAGACAATAGCTAAAGAAAATATATAGGACAGCTAAAGGAAATTTCATACATCGAATACACATGAATATATATGTTCATATACAGTTGGTCTCAGACTTCAAAACCAGTGACAAGCCAAGTCAGTATATATATTGATGTCAAAATTCAGCATATCTTGTTTTCTCAAAAACAGTGAAACAATCAGTAAGAGAAGATCAACAGCTAAAGCAAATAGCTGAAACCCTATAGATAAGTTGTCTCGGCTACAAAAGCAAGTGTATCAGCCTAAGAAAAAAAAGCTAAGATGGATCTAAAACATAGATGTACAGATACTGTTTTCTTTGTTGTACAAACAAATAAATTAATACATTGACTCATATATATAAGGTGTACCAATCGAATCCTTATAGGGTACAGTAACTGCCATATTTTTCTAAGATCCAACGCAGAACATACGGTTCAATTTTTGAATTGAATAAACAAAATCTAGCATTAGCCTCATCTAACCTATACGGTCCAATCAATATCTCTATGAACAAACCCACAGTGTTGAAATTGCAATACAAAATTTAGCAAAATCCCTGTTAAAACCATCACGCAACCATCAATTTACATCAACCATCAGTACGGGAAAAACTGAAGAAACCAATGGCCTAATCTAAGTAGCTAATAAAAGACAGTGTCCTCATCTAGGATCAAAACCGCAGGTATAAATACACCATTACAACAATACGTTTTACCAATTCGAAACAAACCAGAAGAAAAGATCAAAACAAATTACTGTAATATAAAATAAAGGTGAAAGAAACTTAGCTCCTGTTGAAGCTGTAAGGATCCGAAAGTTGCACGAGGAAGGGTTGTGGGTTGTCTGAGCTCTGGTGGAGGAGGCTCGCCCACGATGGTTGACTGGCGAAAGGATAACGACGTTGGAGGGCTTCGGAGTAGGCCGATCGATAGTAGAGGACGGGGGTGGTAGAGGGAAGGGGTGCGACGGGGATAAGCTCCGATTTGCTGGAGGAAGACCGAAATTAGAGTTTTCTTCAATTTAGGGTTTGGCTTGTGATTTTGTGGCGGCTGATGGAATGAGGGAGGATCGAAGGGGGGAGGTTTTTTATCAAAGCGAGTCGGGTTTCATTTGTTTGGGCCGGCTGATGAGGTAAAAGCCCAACCTTTAATTACAAAAGAAAATCCATGATTTATTTAAATTATTTATAAAACTTGTTTGAACGATTTCGGGTTCATACATTATCAGATTCAAGCGCGGTCAGGTGCGTTGGGACCGTGGAGACGCGTACTTCGAGATGGAGTAGGCGCAGTCCGGATCTGGAGTATCTGGAATTTTTAGTTGAATTAAACATCAGTCAAATTGGACCAAAACTGACTATTCATCAACGGATTTAAATACAGGTGAGTTAAACTCACTCAGCCTCCTCGTTTATATTTTATATAAACTGGGTGTTTTAGTTTGCGTGTTCTGATTTTTAAAGGTTGACTGTTAGGATATATATGGTTGATTCATCGATTGTTTAAATTTAGAAAATACCCACTGTTGGGGATGACCCATAACAAAGTAACTCCTTGGGTAGATCACGTTTATAAACGTGTTTGAAATTATAGGAATTGTTGAATTGGATGTTAGTTGATTTGATAATTGGCAGTAAATGGTCAAATGTAAGGTTTTAACGTCATTCGACCCGTCAGGTGAATTGACGTATTTTTAAAGGTTATAAATTTATTTATAACTAGATTAAAGTTTTCAAATTATTTTGTATGGATTGGAAATTTACAAGGAATATTTTTTTGAGTTATCAAGAAAATTTAGTTAAATAGTTTAGATCAGTTAAAAAGCAGAAATCGAGAATTTTCCATAGATTGATAAAAAGGAGAATAATTGTTTGCAAACAATTAAAAAGTGACTTTAATTAATTAAGTTAATTAAATAATTTAAGAAAGGGGAAATGACAATTGGAATTCAGTTAATAGTTAACTGATGTGTATGGTTGGTAAAATTCACTATTGTGAATAGAATGGGCAGAGGAAATAAATATTGGTTTAAATAGTCATAAAAAGTTTAACGAATAGTGTTGGATATTAGTTAATCTTTGATTAACTATAATCTAAAGGAATAATTGAATTGGTTATTGTGAATAAGCTGGATTATTATTGAGTAATCGTGTAAACATGATAATAATGCTATATTTGGTTAAGATTAAAGTTAACTATATTTGAATGTAGTAGATGTCAAAGCAAATTTATTCTTTAATTTAAAATGATTTGAAGTAGTGAAGTCAATTTAATGCCAAGTAAGAATTTTAATAAAGGGATTTGTAAATCCAAGTTTCAAACAAGATTTGATAAATGGGAATCAAATTAACAAGTGATTAACTGACGATGAGTTTTAGCCAAAGAGGCAATAAGGGTTTATTATAGAATGTCCAAGTAGATGGAATAAAATCATTTGGCGAGGGTTTGACATTATAAGTCAAGGGTTTATAAATGAAAGAATATCCGAAGATTAAGTGGTGTTTTAAAAGGATGTTTACTTAAATAGAGAATTAAGTAAAAGATCTTGAACGAAGTTTCAAATATAAGGGATGGGTTTAAAAACCAAATTGAAACCCAAAGGGCAAAGGGGCTTTTTGAGGTTAGTGGACGAACTAATGTTATTCTGAGGTAAGAACGGGTCAATCAAGGTCTGAGAGGTAACTAAAATACCCCAACTTGATGGGCTTCACTATTATCAAGGTATAGTATTAGTTTAGATCGAGTGAAGTATTGAGATTGGTCTTATCCTATACGAGAATATCAAACTTTGATGCAAGGTTTTGGAAATTAAATAATATTACGATATGAGTTCAGAAGAGATGAAAATGTTGTTTTCAAACTATAGCAACCATTTGTTAGTCAATTAGAATTGATCGAAATAGTTAGAGATAGTCAAATCAAGTTATCTAGGGAAGTTCCTTTGCGTACGACTGCTAGCGTAATTCGCAAGGCTGCGGATAGCCTACGGCGGTCGGATGTTTCCTGAGGGAATCAGGCGTAACCATTGTGATCGCTGCGATCTAGAGTTGAGCAAATGGAGTTAAGTCAAATATAGATGAATCGAATAAGAGTAATCACGTCAAGTTAATCAAGTTAAATAAGTCGAGTGAGTTAAGTAAAGTAACTAATCAAAGTAATTCAAGCAGAGTTAATCAGAGAAAAATTGTTTTATATCGTTAAGTATATTTTAAAAGTGGTCGAGTTGTGCCAAGTGTTGTGTTCACACTATTGTTATTCGATAGTTAAATCACCGACTATCGAAATTGGCCAATACGATTGTTGGTACGGAAAGACCGGGATCGAATTTATATTCGAAAGCCATTCCGACCAATAAATATGTGAAGAAACCAGAAGATGATCGAGATGGAGCTGTGAAGACCGTAGGTTTTCATAAACGGAGGAATTACTAAGAATCTCTGGGATTGCAACCAGAGATAAACTATGATTCTGTCGTGATTGGAATCTACGGGTTGCAAGGACTTCTTGCTACTGATCCAGGGGTGATTCCTGTATGAGATGCAGTAGGGGAGTTCCTTCGGTTTATCCTCTTCCTGGATAACTTGTATGGACGGATGTCTGACAGAGTATTTCCAAAAGGGTTTATACGCGTTGATTTCTCCAAACATACTATAGTTGATGGCGGAGAAAAGGTTATTCTCTAGCGAGATAGCTAGAGTATGTTTGTGGACGTCAATCAAGTGTGATCTGGCGGATCTGACGATGTGGCATTCAAAGTATATGATGACCAGATGTGTTCTGACCTCAAGCCTCATCAACCGGGAAATGACAAAAATCGGGCAGGCAGCATGGCTATGTGGGTCGCTCCCGTTAGGATGTATGATCACCTATCTACAGAAATTCCTATTGCTTCTTAATCTATGTTCGATGCTGTCCCTTATCGGGAGACGGTGGTTTGAGCCCAACCGTCGGTGATATACATTCGATACACTCAAGCGAAATGAGTGGTCGGTCATGTGAGGGCGGGGTTGCAAGACGTTCTTGTTGAACCCTGTGTATTCGCCTCTAGAGATACACGTGCGGAAGGTGGTCCCATACCTTATCAAGTTGGAAATCCAAAATCCAATAAGCACCCAGGGTTTTTCGATTGTATACTATATATACGGGGAGCGTGAGATGCAAGCATTCCTCTAGATTTGTTAATTATTTGTATCTAGACATTATCATAATATCAGATCAAGATATTGATTTCGAAAACTGGTTTAGATTATCGTAAGGTAAAAACCGTCTGTGTTTATGTGTGGATCGGTCTTACGATTATCTTTTTAATTCGAAAGGATTTTTAACTTTAAAATCAAGTGGTGTGATACTCTAAATGCTGTGCGAGTTATTCTCACTCTGGTCCACCAGACTGACCCGGTGTTTTGTAAATGCTCGGGTTAGACCGAGGTGTACAGGTTCAGGTTATCAGGCACTGAGAAGTCCAGAGACAAGCTGAAGATGTTCAGATGAATGGTATTCCGCTGTGTGATTATATATATATGAAGACAGGTTTCCAAAACTTTCCAACTATGTGTTGTACTCTGATATTGTAAGTATTTTAAAGTTCTCAATAAAGATTTAATTCTGTATTATATTTTGTTCCGCGGCGATGTGAGACTCTGTGTTGGTTCTTCATCTTCTTCTATTCTAATATTTCTTTCTTTCTTATCTCACCCTCTAAATTCTTTCTAATGACGTCCAGTGTTTGAAAGGTCGGCATGAGTTACGGTAAAGGTATTTATGTTGATTTTCGGGGCCGAAACTCTTCTGGTCGTTACACTGAATTTCAATACTTAAGTGAGAAAATGAATTTTTTTTCGAGTGTTGAGAGTTTCTAAGCATTGTATTTGTTATTCTTTGCTGAATATAAGAATTATAAAGTGGACGTAGACTCGTTAAGCTGACCCACTATAAATCTCGTTTGTTTGCTTGCTTTTCATTGTTTCATTTTGTTTTTCTTCATTAATCTCCACGAAATTTAGTCTGTTGGGTGTTAATGCTGTTTTTTAGTCTAACACTTTCTCTAACCTTAGTTATGTCCTTTGTATTCTAAAATTTATATATGTTTGAAAATTATGGAATTTAGTTTGCATATATGTGAATATATAAATATATATATGTAAGATTCTGATTCATTTGATTATTATATATATTAATAGAAGGATTGGAGAACTTTTGTAAAGGCTTGATGCAAATCAACTCAAAATCAGTAGTTGTTCATCCTTAAAGCACTGTGAGTGGATACTATCTAAGTTTCTATTTATTTTATTTGTAGTTTGGATTTGGAAAATTATGCCTATAGGGTTTGGTATAAACGTGTAACATCCCAGATTTTTGGATGCTAATTACGAATATTAAAATCCAATTTAAATATTGTTTTGGTGATATAAATGGATATTATATCGAATTTATTTATCTAAAATGGAGTTCAAATTTATATATATTATAAATTAATTAAAACGAGCTCGAAATGGCGCGGTAGTTCTTAATATAACATTTTGAATTTCAATTGAATATACCGGATCCGATATAAATCGGATTTCTTTGAATCAAGAAACATTTGGATCTATTGGATAATATTTTTCTAATAAAGCAGAAAAATTAAATTTTCATGCTGTAGATTTTGTTTTATGCCCAAATCAAATTTTCAAATAATCGCTATGGAATTCGTTAATAAACGATAACGTTTATTTAATAAATATAAGGAATTTTTATATAAAATAAATATCTCGCTTAACTCAAATTCTTGAATGTTAAATACATATTGGTTCTATATTGTTGAAATATTGGGTTGTTATGCAGTTTCTAATTTTATTTTGGCGAACGTTGAGTGTGTTGGTACAAACTGTGAATGTGGAGTGTTGTATGCTACAAAATATCGCTGGTCATTTTCAGTTGGGTCACCTCACGCTACCTTTATCCCTTCGTACTGGAGTGCCATGCGCATCAAGTCAGAAATTAAGCTGCCACAAATAAACCTATATATATAATAAAAATCTCTGACCATCCCATTCTCTTTTCCTTCATCCCCACGCCACCTTCTCCTATATAATACAACTCTATTCATTTTCTTCATATAAACAAACCACAGCATGTCAGCATCTCTTTTAAGAGCATCTCCAGCAGCGTGAGGAATGCTCTAAAAGAGGATTCTCCCCATTCGAATTTGCTTCCCCACGCTCCAGCAGTGGGAGTTTGAGCGTGGGGAAGCAGTTCAAACGGGAGAAATCCTCATTTAATTTTTTCTGCGATGATCCGTAGACGGGGTAATGAAACCCGTCTAACGACTAAACGGCTTTTAGAAATCCGTTTATGGTTTGAACGGATTTCAGAAATCCCTTTGTCGTAAAACAGGTTTCATTAAACCGTATTTGATATTTTTTCTTATGTGTTTGGATGTTTAAAGCATACTTCAATGTTTTCTGAGATGCACTAGGGTTTGAGGAAGTGGCGTATGCCTAAATAATTTAATTTGAAGGAATTTAGTTTTAGTTAAGGTAATATATCTACATTATTATTTGTTTTAGTACGTAGTTTAGTCAATTTTAGTTTGTATGTTGATGCAAACTAAATTATTTTGCTGCTAAATTATCCTTTTGAAACTGCGTGTGTAATATATATTTTCCAGTGGCATGTTACATTACGGATTTTAAAATTGTAACATTGGCGAAATATTATAATTGAAGTTGGTTTGAAATATTAAAATCGTACTATAGTATAGGGGCACATGTATATCAAACAATTAATCATATAACAAATAAAAATAACCTGACTAAATCATAAAGAAGATGGGATCGTCATCAACTTAACCAAACTAGTAATTAGAAACAAGCGTACATTCTGAAAGAAAAGTATACTAATTCGAAACCAAACTAGACGTAGAAACCAAAGCAAATAGCATAGTACTTAAGAAAAACCTAAAGTAGTCCCGTGGGTTTCAATATTCCGAACCCCCTTCGTTAGCCGCATACCTCTGTTTTTGTGCTTGCAGAATATTACATTTTTTTTGCCATAATGTACTCTAGGTATTCTCCGGTTAATTGAGAAACATCCTTTGACAAAAACTCTGCTTCGTTCTCCTTGCGTAAACGTCTTTCACGGGACTGAAACACCCTAGTTCGTTCAGCATCTTGTTGAACTTGGGCTTCTAGGATCCGTAACTTTTGCTCTTTTAGCTTTAATCGTTCTTCCCGTTTGGAGTTAGAAGCAATAGAAAAATCACTTAAAAGTGATGTTAGTCATTCACTTTGAATCATCAACTCACTAGATTCCTTATTTCTCAACAATGCCCGTTTACTAGGCTTTTTGCCCTCTGGCCGTTGTGTAACTCCGCCATACAACATTCCTGAACTAGGAGTAACTGGGCTACTGGTATTACCTTCTGCATCAATTGAGATTGGAGAGTTATTTGAATTTCCGGGAGATGAATCCATCTAGATTCTCGATGCCACATTTCGTAAATTAGTTTCATCAATGTCACCCATTCCAACATTATCTTCTTCATCAATTGTCGCCAGCGTGGCCTCAACTTTAAGATTTCAAAAGCATCATGTGCCTTGAATTCCGAGCTATATGAATCATTATAGATTTTGTCATAGTGAGATCTCAAGTCACTGATTGTTTGTCCACTTCTTAGTATATCACCCCTTAGTGCAATAACACCTTTGTATCTAGTACAAATCATATTCAGGTTATACCAAGCCGTTTTGGTGGCCTGATATGATCTTTTTTTTTTTTGGCATTCTGGGTCGTGATTATAGAACTCATTAACCTGTGAGTAAAAGAACTTGCCAGTTGAACGACCATCTAGAACTTCGGAAGCCCGACATCAGGCATCTGCTAACACTTTATAGTCATGAGGTCTCCACGTCTTGCCACTATCAGAGCTCGTGTCGATTAAACTGTTGAGTCGGGACATAGTCGGCATTTTTCTGGTATACGACCGCTTTCCTTTATGTCTCACTTTTGAGCTGGAAGGCAGATCGGGCATTTGTAAATTTGGTTGTGAGCCATGAATTGTTGGTGAGCCATGAACTGCGCCGGTTTGAGCAGCTGGACTAAACATACCGCTTTGTTGTGCAAAAGCAAACATTTGACTCTGTTGGTGAGCCATGAACTGTGCCGGTGTCATTTGATGATGGTTGTACTGTGAAAGTAAACTTGTATAATTCGTAAGACCATCATCATATAAGCCGGTTTCACTGGAATTTTGGTTATAGGGGGAATTATCCATTGAAAAGATTGTTTGTATTGGTAAACAAAGAAATAAGAGGTTTAGTGTTGTGAAAATAACTACATGTGTACTGTTATATATAAGCAACTAGGGAAGACTAAGGAGGTGTATTATTTGAAATATTTAGTTGCAGAGGTAAACCGTGAAGATTGCATTGGTTGGAATCATTTCTTGTTTTTTGGATCATATACTGGCCTGTATACATCTTAATGTTGTCTACACAAAGACTTATTGGGGCATCTTCCTTACTGTTCATTGGAGAGAGGTTTCCTGGCAATCCTTTATTGTAGCACCTAGGGCAGTGTGTAGGGCATTGTTTTTTCCATTCGTATGATAAAGTCATTGGTGCAGTTATAGAGAAGGGTAATGTCATGTCAACTATTCCTTGCAGCATTTAGGGATATACATAATGAAGTTTGTTTCTTATTGCACTCAGTTTTTGCATCATTTATGACAGCAAAGTTGATAGGGAGATGCTTTTTAAAACTTTATTGCTACATTTTGGGGAATGCAAAAAGCGTGGTATTGTTAAATCAACTTTTCTCTGCTAGTGTGGAGGGACATCCAAAGCATTTAGCTTCCACAATAACTACATGTCGCATACCACACTACTTTTGGTAAACTAAGATTACGAAAAATGGCAAGTCAAGCTTGGATTCCAACAGATTACCTCCCTTAGATAAAAGCGTACATTAAGGCAGACACTGAAGAAGTTGATCAATATTTTTGGGTTACCCTAAATGAAGAGTTCAACAAGCGTCAAGATTGTAGGGTGGTGCGCACGACCCTAGAAACTAGGAGTGAGTTTGTCATGTTCTATAGGTCCTGCATGAATTACCGCAAAATAATAGCTGAGGGGAAGGAGGAAGATGTTTTCCAGGAAAAACGTTCAACATACGACTTCCGATATCACTTCGTTCACCATACACACTTTGTGGGTCATGCGGCTTTCGAATTGTGGAACAGAATATATATGTTACAATTTGAGTAGTAAAAAAAAGTCTTTTAATTTTTTTATTTATGTTCTACGTTTATTTGTATTACGTTTGATTTTAGTAAAATGCATTACGTTTCTTTGAATTACCTACATGTTTTAACCTGTTTTGGATTAGGGACGACCCACAAGTTTTAACTCCTTGTTGTACGAAAAAGGGGGATTGATTCGACAATTCAACGTTGTAGGCAACACATCTCTATGTAGACTGTACCCTAGTTTTATTATGCCAAATAGCTTGTCATATAGAGCGTAACAACTTTAATGTTGAATGTCTATGTTGTTTTCCGTAGTGTAGATAAAAAGCGTGTAACATGGTAATACCAAAAAGACCTAATTTAAACATTAAAAGACATAACTTAATAATCGTTAATACAAAACCAAATAGAAGGGAATCTCATAATAGTACAATGCTTGATGGATACTACTTGATGAAACTAATACGGAAAAGTAAAAAACATATTCTTTGCAGTACATAACATAAAGACGACAGAAACCACCACCATTCACTGATTTCCCTTAATGTGCCAAAGATGTTCAACTAAATCTGCTCGAAGTTTTTCATGAGTGGCTCGCGACCTAATTCGACGCAAGCATCGTAAGAACGCGTCAATGGTGTCCAGATCTCTCTAGACAACCACGTGGGTTGTTTTGTCCGGATCGTAGCCCAAGTAAGACGGAAATATACATCTCTCTTCTTCAGTTATCATATTTGCATAATAATACTAGTGCGCATAATGTTGCTGAGCGCCTGCGGCTTCCACAATTTGATGGGGTTTTTAACTATTGCGAAACGTGCTTGTAAAACTCCAAAAGCTCTCTCCATATCCTTTCTTACAGCCTCTTGGTTTTTAGCAAAATGCTTTTCTTTTTCTGTTTTCGGATCTAAAATTGTTTCGACTAGGGTTCCCCATGAAGGATAAATACCATCTGCTAAATAGTATCCCATGTTGTACGCATTTCCAGCTATACTGAAGTTACAAGAAGGTGCACTACCGTGTGTCAGATCCCTAAAAAGATGTGATTGGTGTAAACATTAATTTCATTCATGGACCCAAGACAGCCGAAGTACGCATGCCAAAACCAGAGGTCGTGGGAGGTTACAACTTCAAGGATCAAAGTTGCTATGGGGTAATGACCTATAAATTGACCATGCCAAGCTTTAGGGCAGTTTTTCCACTCCCAATGCATGCAATCGAGACTACCTAACATGCCTGGAAACCCCCTTTTTACTCCTAATCGTTTAAGTTTATTCACGTCGCTCTGAGTCGGGAATCGCAGGTATTCTTCCCCATATAATTCAATAATCGCCACACATAACCGTTCCAAACTTAAATGGATGGTACTCTCACCCATTCGTACTACTTCGTCGAATGTGTCCGGAGCAATCCCGTATGCCATTACACTTAACGCTCCTATTATTTTTTGATAAGGAGAACATCCTAAGGTATCGGCACTATTTCTTTTTTGAACAAAGTAGTTATCATGAGCAACAACTCCATTAAAAATACGCATAAACACATTCTTACTCATTTGGAATCATCGGCGAAAATCATCAGGCTCGTACATGCTTGGGTTATTGAAATAATCTTTCAGCAATCTAGTCGTCCCGCCTTGGTGATCACACATCTTTCTTTTCTCTGCTCGCCCAAAGACACTGCCTCCATGCCTTCCACTTAAAGATCCTTCCATTATGAAATGTTGTACGTTAAGATTATGTACAATTACTGCTTGCATCATAAGCTCTAATTCATCGCTATCGGTGTCGCTCTCTGAAGATAACTGCACAAAAGTTGACTTCGTAGACAGGTCATACTCAAGATCAGAATCAAGTTGGTTTTCTTCGTCGTCGAAACTGTTGTTGTTGTATGGAACCTCAAACCCGCCATTTTTAATTGAATTAGGATAGGTGAAACTATTAATAATTGTCATTTTTATTTGTGGTTGAATGTATATCCGTTGGTGAAGCGTCAAACTTTTGTATATAGGAGGATATCACTGTTGAGTTGTTATAACGGCTATATTCTGCACGTACACTATAACGGCTATAGTTAGCCCACTGAGAACAACAAATACTGATGTAATTGGTCCTACTGAGGACAACCAATTAAGGCCGATAGTCTACTATTCATTGCACAACTCCAAAAGATTTTGCATTGTCACTATGTCACGAGATTTCACTTTGGCCTATTAGGGTTGAGTTGACCACACTCTAATACAAAACATGTGATTTTACAACATGCCAATTTGCAACAGTATCCCAGTCTGATCACATTGTCTGGTAGAATGAGTAAAGATGAATAGACCGGACCTAATGGTTAAAGGTGTCTTAAAGTAAGGTAGTGACATGTGACATGTCAAACGCTGTCAACAAGTTTGTCTTTCTCCCTTATAAAACGCCAACCAGTATGCCTTTCACCCTTCATTACTTTTTTGCATTTATAGTTATTAAAACCTGATTGTTTTGATGCAACATGTCTAATTGGGAATACGATGACAACGCTATGGTTCAAATGTACGAGGAGTACAAACGTGGTAAGCAACAGGTGGAAAATGTCGAATTCGTTCCGGAAACGCAAATAGGATTCGAAGTAGATGCTACAGAGGTCGAATCTAAACTGTTCAGTGCATCACAACCGAATGTTGCAGTTCGGCGTATCGAACCAGTTCAAAAATCACTCAGCGCTCAGTTGTAGGAAGTACGTGGGCGACAAAACCCTGAAAGGTCAAGCTCTAGCATGACGGGTCATTTAGTGCAGTGTTATTGCGGAGTGGAATGTAATGTGCTTGTTTCTAAAAGCCAAACAAATGCAGGTCGACGCTTTTATGGTTGTAGAGCGTACATTGAAGCCAAAAATCGTCAAGGGTTGGACAACTGCAATTTTTTTTCATGGGTCGACCCACCATTGACGGAGAGGGGTGTTCAATACGCACTTGAAATGCAGGCTGAGGTTAGTCGCTTGGAACAGATGAATGTGGCAATAAAGAATGAAATGCTTCGTGGGTGTTATAGTTTACCACGAAACTAAGAATAGCAGGTACTTGGTCCTGGGTTGAATCAATGCCTTCTGGTCCTGGATCGTATTAATGTTGTACTACTTTAGCATGTAATTAGGGATATTAAATTTGCTGGTTGCAGTCTACTTGATTAGGATGTTTCGACCCACCGTTGTATCCGTTTTATTTTATATTGAAAATGGAGCATGTAATTTTCTTTTATACGTAGTTTTAATAATATAAACTGTACACAACACAGTCTACATAAAAGATATACACTAGTATATAGATTGTAACTGTAAAATGTTGTACGTAACACGACAATAAAGAATTCTGCTATAACTTGGGATAACGTGCAGCAATGCAAAAGCAAAAATGAAAAGTTGATTCTCTACTGTACGTGCTACTGTGTGGCAGTACTCGATATTAACAAATGCAGATTTGCTAATGTTTAATGGCAGGCCTACCAGTGACTAATCACATCAGACCTTTTTTCCCCTTTTGGTGGGAAATGGCTATTTAACTTGAAAGGTTTTTCCTATCCTCTCATCACTAAAACATTTTTGTTGCTACGCCTCAAAGAAAAAAAAAACATGCCTTCATGGCCCTCATCCATGGATTCCGACTTTCCTTGGGGTTGGGGTTGGGAGCAACCTCCGCCGGGAAGTCCAAGGACATATACTAATTGTTAATAGAATACCAGGATCGACACTACACGGAACTAGAACGCGATCACCCAGAATTAATACAAACCCCAATTCTAGGGGCACTTGAGTATAACTAAGATTTCCTTCGGCATGTGGCTCAACCACAAGTAGAACAGGAGGTGGTAGCCCCGACAGATCCTC
Organism: Allium sativum; assembly: GCA_030737875.1. Lineage (NCBI taxonomy): Eukaryota > Viridiplantae > Streptophyta > Magnoliopsida > Asparagales > Amaryllidaceae > Allium > Allium sativum. The sequence continues at coordinate 285,706,767 of CM060924.1, forward strand.
AACCCCCAACACCAGCCGTGGTGGATCAATCCTCCGTAGTTCAACAAAATCCTTATGAACAAGAGGTCTGAAATGTTACAGTTACCAACATGACAACTGAACATGAGGTAAACTTGTATCCTATTTGGTGTCATTGTGGGTACGAGGTGGAACTAGTTGTAAGGGCGAATGGAGATAACATTGGTCGTCGCCTCATGCTTTGCTCATTATGGCCGAACGGATGTAATTACTTTGAATCGATTGATGAACGTTTATGTCCACGGGGAATTTCTTATGCCAACGAGTTAGAACAAGAGATCAGACGACTTTGAACTAGATTTGAATCTTTGGATATTGACCTTAACAATTAGTTTCCTTTCAATATTAGTTTCCTGTTTTAGATCTGTTGTACCCTTAGTTGAAGTAGCTATTGCGTGGTTAATATATGTTTTATCCTTTGCTTTATGTACGATATTTCTAGATAACATCCTTTTTGGACTGGCATGTGTACATTAATTTCATTCGTACCATTTTTAGGTTATTTATTTGAACAAATTATAAAAACTAACTATAACCTTAAACAAATTGTTTAATTTGTTTAATTTCATTCGTACCATATTTAGGTTAGTTTAAATTGTTTAATTTCATTCGTACCATATTTGTTTAATTTGTTTACTTTGTTTAATTATGACCGTAAACAAATTATATAAACAAATTATAACCGTAAACATATTGACCTTAACAATTAGTGTAATTTCATTTGTACCATATTTAGGGTAGTTATTTATTTGGTCATACTTTTATTTATTTGAACAAAGTATGTAACCGTAAACAAATTTTATAAATAACTATTTATTTAGGGTAGTTATTTTTTTGGTCATACCTTTATTTATTTGAACAAAGTATATAACCAGTATGTAATCAATTTTTTTTCTTTTTTCTTTAGCCGGATTTTTGAAATCCCTTTCTGTGTAGAACGGTAAAGTTAAAACTGTTTAGTTTATAAACGGTGAAGATTATACCATTTAACCGTAAAATGGTCTTCATTTACCCGTCTAAGGGTTTTGCCTCTTTTTTTTGTTGACAACTACACTAGCTCAACTGAAATGCCTGCAACTGGCATGTAACAGCAGCCAAAATGCATAACTGCACCATATAATTTTCACGTTCTAAACATGTACATCAACACAGAAGTCTGTTTCATACACATGCAAAGTAGTTCTACCTCAAAACAAACCTACTGTCTAACTATAAAGATACTGTATATATACAAAATAGTTCTAACAGCCACTACAAACCTACTGTATCAATACATAAGCCACCATCTACCATGCAAGTTCAGCCGAACTAGAAGACTACAAACACGGCATAAATACAAAGCTATTTGGCCATTCGAATATCTTCCAACCCCAACGGACTCTTGTTTTTCCTAAGGCTCGAACGTCCTTTTACTAACGATTTCACTTTGCTTACAGTACCCCTGCTCCTTTGTTTTCCTTCGATGGAAGTTTTGCCCCGTCCATTACCTATTCATACAAGAAACACTTGAGTACAACGGTTCAAGGTTTCATGTTACATAATGGTCATCACATACATAACAAAGAATTTTCACGTTACATAACAAAAAAGAATTTTCAGGTTACATAACCTTACTAGAGATGGAAATTTAATCCACGGGGATGGGTACCCGCGGAGACCCGCACCTAATCGGGTGGGGATTCCCCGACTTAGCGGGTAATGGGGCGGGGGCGGAGAATGATTTCAATACCCGAAGCGGGTACGGGGCGGGTACGGAGGTAATACTATTCGCCCCATATGCGACCCGATATATATTCGCTGTTACAAAACGTGTACATTTGGCTTATATACATTAAGTAGAAACACAGATTGTTGTGTTATATGATGTAAAGTTGTAAACCATTCATTTCAAATATGTTGGCATATACATACATGCCTGGAAACATACGCATGTATCAAAGCATTATACTTTTTCTTCTTTTTATTTTTTTATAAACATAGAAATAAGGACAAATATACATGCATGCATGACATAATTATACATGCCTGGAAACATACACAGTAACATAAGTAATAAAACAAAACTTTTTCTGCTTTTTATTTTTTTGTAAAACACGAACATGGATAAACATGCATGCATGACATAAATATACATCTTTTCACCATTTTTTCTAAGTTGTTGACGTGACATCGACATTGTTTAGACATTTCTTTAGCATTTAAGTGTATTGTTGTACACTTTAGTAAATGGTTATTGGTTACCCGATGGGTCCTCCATAACCGCTGGGTATTCCCCTACCCGAACCCGTTGGGTATTAAGCGGGGATGTGGTGGGTACAGAGGACATAAATGGGTAGTGGGGATGGAGGCAGAGGATGTATTCCCCGCATATTATCCGCCCCATTTCCATCCCTAAACCTTACATGAAATTGGTATATTTTTCATGTTACATAACCTTGCACAAAAAAGAATTTTCATGTTCCATAACCTTACAAAAAACAATTTTCATGTTACATAACCATACATACATAACAAAAAAGAATTTCCAGGTTACAACCTTACATAATGTATAATAATCATAAGGGATAATGTATAAAAATCATACCCTTAAGCACATCACATACAAAAAAGGATTTCAGGTTACATAACCATACATACATTGGTGATTTCAGGTTTTACTTGCATCCGTTACATCGAAAACAGGATTGTAGAATTTATTTGGCAACCCTCACATAATATATAAAAAAGAATGACGACATTTATTTGGCATCCAATACATAATGTATACAAAAGAATAATGGAATTTATTTAGCATCCCTTGCATAGTGTCTAAACAGAATTTTGGATTTTATTTTGGAATCCATTACATAATGTAGAAAAACGAATGATGGAATTTATTTGGCATCCATTACATAATGGTTAAAAAAGAATGATGGATTTTGTTTAGGAATCCCTTACATAATGTATACACAAAGAATGATGGAATTTTTTGGGAATCTCTTACATTAGGTATAAAAATAATTTTGGATTTTATGTTGGAATCCCTTACATAATGTATATAAGTAATTTTGGAGTTTATTTGCTATATTTTCTACAAATTGAGAAAAATAAATTACAACTAATATGGTTCTGCAGAAATTGGTACTACGATAATGTAGACATTTGTAATGCAGAAATTACAGTTTTCATATGGTAATGCAGAAATTGGTAATGCGGAAATATGGTACTGCGGAAATTGGTAATACAGGTATTATGGTAATATGATTCCCGGAAATGAATATATGTTTTATAACTAGAACTCAAATTAATAACGAGTTCATTTAAAATGACAAATTTTTCCCGAACAAGTTTTGACCGGTGTTCATTATTTTAGATTCCTAGCGTTCATAACACGCCTATGAACTAACTATATAAACCTTGTACATAAAACTTTACATACCTAGCGATTATAACTTGTTCGAAACTAGTATTTAGCTACCATTTATATCTTTATATAACTAGTACATATATCTTGTGTGAAGCTAATATTTCACTAGTATTCTTAACTTTACATGTCCCGTGTAAAAATCAAATAGCTTTATATAATTGGTAAGTATTACTAGTTCGAAGTTAGATTCACGAACCTGTAGAAGTTGTCTAGGAAGGAGTGGGTACTCTGACCCGAACACCATATCTATTTGTCTCCTCCCCCCCAAGGTCTGCTCCACCATCGTCATTGTCTTCACCGTTGTCGTCGTCTTCAGTGTCGCCTCCATCATCTTCGTCTTCATCATCCTCGTCATCGTCGCTCTCAGCATCGTCATCATGCTCCTCTTCATTGTCCCCAGCCTCTTCATCATCAGTCTCTTCTTCAGTTGCTTGCATCTCTGCCATGGCTTTTCTTTTCTTTGAAACTTTGGATCGATCACTACCCTTTGTTGCAAGACTCAAACACGGCTTCCGAATAACATGCATATTCTGTACGAAATACACTATTAGCAACATATCACCATAACCCAAAAAATTTAAAATCTTACGATATAATCTAAACACAATGGAATTTACATGAAATGGAACAACGTACGACAATTGATGCTATGTCATTTATCCTTCGCAAACCTTCCTCGTAATACCGAGATTCCTCAATAGCTAAATGGCGCATGCCTAAATTCATCTCCCAAAGGCTCTCCAGAGTATACTGCGGCGGAACTGGCGGCACATACGGTAAATGTGGAATAGGCAATGGATCTTTACGTCCAGTCCACTGCATAAACCATCCAGGATCTTCTGCCCAACCGGCTTGATGAGGAGGTGGATCTGGATTGTACTGCGACAAATAATTAACTTCGGAAGACGTAACAACTGGAGCATGAATACCCGACTTCAATGCAGAAGGTCCAAAAAAATCCATATTCCCTACACGGACTGCGACATCCAGTGAAGGGCCTACGTCTCTAGCAATCTGCCGCCAATAAGTATCGTAATCAATTTCCCTACCATCATACAAATATTGCTGGCAATTGTCCTGATAAAGCGCTGTTTGCATTTCTGCATACGAATCGTACGTCATGGTACGTGTCATGAGAAGCGGGGGATCAGTAGGAATAGCAATCTGCCCAGTCAACTGTTTGTAGCATCACTTTCCTAAAAGTAACTCATAACAATCGTCAGGCGGAACAAGTAAAGGCAAGTGCTTCATTGACAAATTACGGGCAACTTGAACTTCATTTTCATTGATAGCAATCGAGTTTACCCACGGGTTCCAGTTAATATGGCTAGCTTGTCGGTGATCAATATGATATCGTGTAACAGAGAACAAATGTGATACAGTATCGTGTGTTCTCGCTCTATTCTCTTTGTCCCAAGCTTTTAATCTGGGATACGCCGCCTGCTTAACATCTTCTTTAACAATATATCCCCCGACAGTCATATACTCAAAGAACCAGTACTGCAAAATAAAACATTAATTTTGTTAGTCGATTGACTTATCGAAAAGGTTTGCTGAATTAAACTGAACAAAATTATGGTATGAGACCTGTAATAACTCGACAAAACCAGTAAGATGCCCAGTTCGGGTCACAGCCACATCCAAACTCTGGTACATGTATACCAAAATAGCTGAACCCCAATCATACTGCCTGGCTATACCCAAATTTATAGCTGCTTCTATATACCCAAGACTGATTGTATCATTTGTCGATGTAAAGAAAAGAGTGTCCATCATATACAACACAAAAACGCTTGCAATATGTTCGAGGTTGTTCATATTAGCTGCGACATACTCCTCAGTAAAATATTTCTTCAAATGTGATATGGCAATGTTACCCTTCCTGATATCTTTTTCGACAAGCAGTGATAAAAACTCACTAGCAGTACTAAATTCGCTCCAACTCTCATCATACGGTATACTTCGGTTATTCACTCCAACCGGTATAGATGTCAGCATCGTAAAATCAAACGGCGTAAAACCAATTTCAGCATTTGGAAATAAAAATGTATGTCTAGTCGGCCACCACCGCTCAACTATGGCATGTATGCATCTATTATCCAAATTCCTCAACTCAACATCCATAAACCTACCAAATATATAGACTATCGGCTCTCCAATCTGCGGATAAACTTTTAAATACTTCCATCTTTTTTTCATTGTTGTAAACGAACCATGACATCTCATATTATCGCGATTCTATTACAAGCATAATTGTAACATAATTTAGTACCATAACAAGAACACAAATTAAAAGAAAACATAAGATTATAATACTAAATTTACCGCCAACTCTTTCCCGGTCTCGAAAATGTGATGTTTTCCTTCACGCAAACTAGTAACGGACCGAAACGGAAATGTGTTGGATATCATTTTTTCCATGCCATCACCATATCCTCCATCATCACCTTCAATGGACCGTATGTTTCTTCTGGACGATTTCCTTCTTCTGATAAGGTCGGCGGAGTTCGAAGCTTCATCGTCGATGTCTTCCATCCCAAAATCACAAAATACCCAAAAACCCAGTGTCAAACCCTAACTTCAAATGAGCTAAATTGGGTAGGAAAGGGGGGAGATAGAGGGGATGAGTACAGAGGAATCGAAATTGAATCGAAGTTGTGGCGATTTTGAGGTTTTTTTTTTCTCACCACCTGATCGCCTTCGTTGCCATATTTAATGAGCGATAGGGTTTTTCCTTCGATTGAGAACAAACGCCTTTTAGTAAAAAAAAAAAAAACAGAAATGGGTTATTGATAACCGTTTAATAGTTTAACGGTTTACTGAAAAACCGTTTATACCATTAAACGGTTTTCACTAACCCGTTTAACTGATTAAAAAAAAAAAAGGGCTTTGGGATTTCCGTTCACTGCTGGAGATGCTCTAAATCTTCACACCCCAAATCCACACAGCTGATGGATCATGGAGATGCTCTAAATCTTCATCTATCTTCCTCATCCAAAACGCAAACATCGCTTACTCTCAAAGCCATTTAAAGCTGAATACTCTTCTCTCTCCATTTTTCAAAAATAAATACAAGCTGAAATATAAGCGGTGGATCCATAGAACGCCAGCAAGCAAGAGTTAACCGGAGTTTCTCAACGCCGTGTTGAGTCAAGAGTGGTGATGTGGCGATGGTATAAACTAAAGTGCAGTTTGTGCATGGGTTTAATGTTGGGGAATGGTAGAAACATGCGGCTGTTAGCCTGTTGCCTGGAGCATTCACATGGGATTATACAAAGAAGAAGTGTAATGGTAAATGGTGGAAAGTGGTCCTGTTAATGGCATGGAAGGAGATGGTGCTATGTCGTCGGAGCTGCGTTGTGACGATAAGGTTCTACCTCCAGTCGTCGAGTTAGGAGGGCGGAGCAGCCGGAGGTTGGCAGGGGATGTCAGTGGTGGCTTCCAGTGGATGCATGGCGCGTGGAGGAGTTAGGTTAGCTAAGAGGGTCCCGACGCGTTTGAAGTGGGAAGCAGTATATATAGAGGAGTTCAAAGAGATGGAAGGAAGGCATCGATCGCGATGTACTGACGGAGGAATACAGGAGAACAGTAAAGTTGATCACGGTGGTCAAGCATTTTTCGTCCTGGAGTTCACGGGGTGAAGATCAGACCAACTTGCCAAAAATCATCTTGCGCCCTTTAACAGTACCAGACGCGTCCTTTTGTTTAAGGGTGAGGAAAGTTTGGGTTGAGCAACAAGTGATGTGGCGTTGGATAACGTGAAAGGAGAAATAGAAAACGCGTGAAGCTGGGTTGGATTTGGAAGAAAGAACGGAATGTGGTTATCGTATATTGATGGTAATTTAAACTTTAATTAATCTCAGGCGTAAAGGGTTAATTGATTATTTGAAGAGCTGTGCTCTGCTACTATACCCGAAAAAGTATTACTCAAAGTACCCGATTCAGCTGAATTAGTGTAATTCATGGGGATATTATTGTAATTTCAGAGGAAAAAACAGAAAGGACAAAATACATCGTGCAGCTAATAATGTTTCGTGAGATCTGACAAACATGTTTTCGGATGAATTAGCATTTTCGTTATTTAAAATCCTATGCTTGCTTACATGCGCAGAACGATAACCAGTGTACAAAGCGGCAGCTGACGTGATTTTGTGGATGCAGGTTCGTGTATTTTAAGTAGTTTTAAGTAGGGGTGGGCATAACCGAACCGTCAAAACGGTACGGAAACCCACACCAGATTCTCTCTCTAAAGCAAACAACCCAAACCGAACCGACTCGCAACGATATGGTTCGGTTGCAGTTTGAACTTCTACCGAACCATATTAAACCGAACCGAACCGCATAGCTACACCGAAAATGTTGTGATAAAAAATTTAACATATTCCTATCTAACTTTTAATTTAACGATATATATTCTATTCTCAACATATGTTTTAGTTATATTAATTAATGATAACACTATATGTTTTAACATTCAGGTGACACAACGTCATACAATTGTAAATTGTTTGTTGATGCAGTAATTTTCTTGTTTCATATTTAATACGGGTTCAAACAGGACCAAACCAAAACCAGACCGTACTACATCAAAACCGAACCAAAACCGAACCGTTTGAACGGTTAGTATAACGGTTTGCATTTTTGATCAACCGTTTGATGTAGTACGGAAGAGGTTTGAGCTTCAAACCGCACCGAACCAAACCGCGTCCACCCCTAATTTTAAGTGCTTGTTTAAAATTATATGAAATAACACAGCATCGCCAATCAGAATTAATTGGTGAGATAACTCTCATACTTTTCTGGAATGTTGTGATGTGCTAAATCAATATAAATATAACATATCATTGATAGTATAGATTGGTTGATTGAATGTTGTGGATGCTATTGGTTGTTTATTGCTTGGTTGATTGACGTTATTTATATTTCACCGTTTAATTGCATTATATTTATGAAATCATTTCATATATTATTAGCAAACATTGTTGTGATACAGGGAAGAACAGGTTGGAGGAATTCAGCTGAATTCCTTAAATAAATTGTATGTTATCTATTGATCACATTATTCATATATATGAATTGTTACCCCAAAATCATATCAAAAACCTGTTTGGATTGAATGCATATTAATCTTTGTTGTGATTTTAATCAATCGATAATATTTATTAAGTGGTTGGCAGTGATGGCCTAAAATCTATTATTTATGACGTCATTTTGCCGTTAGGCAAACTGACGAAGATTTAAGTTATAAATTTATTTTATAACTGAAACGAAATTTAAGTTGTTTTATACAAGTTAATAAAATAGAAGCTTTTAAATATATTCATATTTATAATCATGTTTTACAAAAGAATTTATTAAACATTTTTATAATGAATTCATATGTTGTTTTAAGAACAGGAAATCAGAAACTAACGGGTTAGTAAAATTAAATAGTTGTTTTTACGAAACAATTAAATGATGTATTTAAATTAATTAAGTTATTAATTAATTTAAAGGGGAAAGATGAATAGAAATCGGTTAATAGTTAACTGATATTTACGATCGAGAAAGGAAAATGTTTTAATTAAAGTTGACAATTGGGTTGATCTGATTTAAATTAATCAAATCGATAGTTTCCGAATATTCGTTAAACTTAACGAATATTGTTAAAGTTTGTAAATCTTTGATTATCTATAATTTAAAGTGATTATCAAGTTAACTGTTGTTAATTAAGTTAATTATTATTTAATAATCTTTTAAAAATAATTAATTATTATATTTCTAGTTAATATTGAAATTAACTACCTCTAATGTAGTTAATATTGAAGTAAATTATTATTTTAAATAATAATAATTAAAATGATTACTTTTAATGGTAAATTAAAAAGTGATCAAATGGAAATAAGTTTGTTTGAAATCTAGTAAGAGTTTTATAAAAGGATTTTTAATCCGAGTTTACAAACAAAGTTTGTAAAAGTGACTTGTAAGCTAATGCGAGAATAGCAATAAGATTTTATTTAATTAAGAAAAATGAGCATGGTTATAATAAGACTTAAAAAGGGTTTTGGCAAATATTTACTTAATAAATTAAGTAAAGAGATTATAAGAAGGTTACCAATGTAAGAAATGGGTTATAAAACCATAGTGGGATCCAATGGTAAATAAGATTGTTTAGAGGAAGTTTCCTGGATTAAGTAAAAGAAATTAGAGTGTAAGGTGGGTTTCCAAATAAAAGAAAATGGTTTATAAAATCATAGTATATGGAAATGGGAATGGAACATCAGGTCTTGAGTTGCAAACTTTTATTGCCTTGTGATAAGAACGTTGTTGATCAAGGTCCGGGAGGTAATTAAAATACCCAACATGAACGACTTCACTATTATCAAAAGATGATATTAGTTTGTAATGGTAAAGGACATTGGAAATAAATTTATTGAGGAAAATATTGCTATTTTATTTTGTAAGGATTTAGAAATATAATAAAACCATTAGGGTTCAAATAAGCGGTGTATTAATTGGGCCAAATATGAAATATGATTATAATGCGATTAAATATATAGCACTATTACCGAAGTAATGAAATAGTATGGTAAGTCCACTTATTCGAAGAAATAAGTCGATAAATTTGGGTTTTCTTAGAAGATGAGAAATAAAGAGTGATATGGGTTTAGAAATGGAATTGTATGTTGGAAATAAAATTATAATTTCCATAAGTGCAGTTGTTTTAAAGTTAATAAACCATTTAAGGTTAAATTATAAGAAGTAGTCACTTGACGTTATTTTAACCATGTAAAATTGGTAATGAAACTTATATCAATTGACTAAGTATATATAACGGTATTTCCAATGGTAAAGGAAATGGAAAATTGTTTTATGAAACAATAGTGATATTATCAAATGCGAGGAAATACGGAAAGGGTTTGGAAATATAAAGCGAGAAAGGGAATAAACGACGCTTTATGAAATACAGTAATACTTCGAGACAAATGAAATATAAAAAAGAGAAGTTGGTAAATATGTTACTATAAAAAGAGTATCGATTAATATTTTCAAAATAACGAAGGAAGAAGAGTTTTGTTGAGATAAAAAATATGAATCGATGAAATGGTTTAATGAAGTATTTTAATATAAACGACCCGAGCTGCTAATTTACTTAGCTTTACTGTTATGATTTGATAGTTAAACAACCGACTATCAAATGAGTTATTCTATTAGACCTTTTGACATGTTGTTTATAGATCGGGATGAGAACTAGATTCAAAACCACTTCGAATCAACTGTGTGGACGCGACTAACTTGCAGGATATAAAGATGGAGCATTGAAGACCATAGATCTTCATAAATGGAAGAACCACTTAAAATCACTGAGTTGACGCAGAGATATACTGGGGTTCTGTCATGGTTGAAATCTATGGATTGCAAAGACTTCTCTCTACTGATCCTTGGGGTGATTCCTATATATAATGTGGTAAGAGGGTGCCTTCGGTTCATCCGGTTCCTGGATGACTCGTATGGACGAATGTCTGACAGAATATTTCCTTAGAGTCACGTATTTTTATAAATATAACAAGTTTGGTGGCGGAGAAATTCTCTTGCTTAACACCCAAAGTGTACTTGTGGACGTCAATTAGTGATTTGGCGGGTCTGACGATGTGGCATTCAAAGTGAATGGAAATGTGCTGCTTTAAAAGATAAATGTGACCTCAAGCCTTATCAACCGGAAAATGACACAAAATCGGGTAGGCATCATGGCTATGTGGGTCGCACCCATTAAAAGGATATTATCATTGCGTGGTCTAGTGAAATCAAATGCCTTCGGTTGTCCCTTTTTATTTTATACATATGTTATCGGTTCGGTTGGTTGGCCCCTAACCGTGGTAATGATATATTCGGTACTATCAAGAGAAATGAGGGGCCGGTCATGTGTAGCTGGGTTGCAACACGTTATTGTTGAAGCCCAATGTGTTCATCTCCAGAGGTACATTGTCGAAAAGGTGGTCCCATACCTTGCCAGGAAATTCATTCTTCAATAAGAATTCGCAGTTTTGATTGTATACTATATATGTAGAGCATGAGATGCAAGCGTTCTACTAGATTATTATTTATTTGTGGTTTGATAAACACTATTATAATATCATAAAAGATATTGTTTTCAAAAATTGTTTTGGGTTATAGTAAGGTAAAAACCATCTGTGTTTATGTGTGGACCGGTCTTACTATTATCCTTTTCTTTTAAAAAGGGTTTCTAAACTTAAACAACTAGTTTGTGTAGTGAATTTATCATTGAAAGTATTCCAGACTGATCCGGGTGAATTTTGCTTTGCTTTAAATGTGCTCGGGTCAGACCGAGTATATTTCCAGGTTAGGTTCGCTTGGAGTTTCAGGAGCTGGAAGCGGGAGGCTTCACCGTTAGTTGTATAAAGTGAACTTCCGCTGTAACAGATATATGTTGTACTCTGATGATTGGTATGTATATACAATTTCTTTCTGTAAAGAGATTTGATATATTATATTTATTTGTTTCGCTGTGAGATTCTGATGTGTTCTTCTTTTTCTTCTAGTCTAACATTTCTTTTTCTCTACTTCTCATCCTCTAACTTCTGGATTTTTGGCACGTAATATGGGATTATATATTATTATCGAAAATTCGAGCGTCGAATTTTTTTCTGTGCCGTTACAAAACGATGGTAAAATAATAAAACTCCCCAAATCCTATATTTTATTTTCGTTGGAATGGTCAATCAAAAGTGTTATATTTTGGATTAATGTTATTTGGATTAATGTTATTTGGATAATGGAGATTTACGCTTGGGATGTTGAGAAATCCTTAGTTTTTGAGTTCTGATTCGCTAAATTCTTATTTCGTGTTCATATACATTTGTGTGTCAAAAATATGAGATTTGTATATTGTAAAATTTATAGGTTTAAACGTCTATTCTAAATAGATTTGTTTTAACATATAATTTGCAATGTATTATCTTAAGATTTGTACACAATACAAATATAAAAGTAAAGCAGTGTTAAAAGCAAGGATTTTCATATGTATTTAGATATATTACATCTTGCTTATATTCCTATTATTCAAATAACTATTCAAGCATAGGATGCAAGTTTATTCATATATTTTGTTATTTCCCTTTTTGTTATAAATTGTGAATATGCATGCTAGACCATGTTAATTAGGGAAGTTGACTTGTACGCCCTGATTGCAATTGATAGGATTGGCATTTCTAACGTGGTTAGGACAATATTCTCGTTCTCATAATTTATGACAACTTATATATATATATATATATTTATAGCATAATTAAACGTAATATTAATGAGTATTAAGCGCGTAATAAATACATTTAATTTGGAAACTGAATTTATATGTCCCCATAGGAATTTGTATGTATGTGTGTGAGTTAATGGTCATATATTATAATTAATGACACATAGATATGAGGTAAATTATTACTTGTAGTAGAAACTTGTCCGGAACCGACTGACATATCCAGCATCAACAAATAATTCTGGTTAATGTGAGAGGTCTAGGGGTCATGAGCAATTATAATTATTACACTATGATATGAGGTTATGCCCAACTTGTAGTAGTAGTCTGCCCGGAACAGTCCAACAAATCCAGCATCTTCAAGCGGTCGCCCTTATGTGAGATGTCTAATATGTATATATATAGTATGTGAAGTAGGTATGCCTTAGGAAAAGGTATTAAGTGGCCGACTTGCCTCTTGTTGGGTATTAAGTGGTTAGGACTAGGTCCATTCCTAAGATTTACTCCTTGGTTCGGGACCCAAGTTATGGGACCCGCTCTTCGAGATTTTAAGTGGTTATTAGGTCCTCCTTTCTCTTAATAAAGTATTAAATGGTGTTTATATACGATAGTGTATGAGTAGGGTAGTTCTCCAAGTAATGTTCGCTTCTTATCTAGGGGCTTGGTAAGGTCTGATCTAGGGTCAGTTTGTGTGAATGGCCTAAAGGAACCATCATATAAGGGAAGTAATAAGTGACCAGGAGTTCACCCATACGGACAACTAAATAGTAATAAGAGGGTCCTCCAGGATATCTTAAATGAAGTTGTGTTCCTACCAAAATCTGGTAGTAAGTGGTTGGTACTATTTCTCGACCAACAAGGAGAGTATATATTTTGTGATGTTGACTTTAGAGACGAGGTCTTAAGGGGTTAGGGGTCTGCCATGGGTTATTAAGTGACTGTAGGGATGTCCTCCCTTAATAAATTAGGAGATGACCTAAAGTAACTAGGTACAGCCTGCCTCGCGGGGGTATTAAGTAACTACAAGGATGTCCGCCCTTAGATTTGCATATAGGCGTTAAGTGACTTTTAGGATGTTCACTTCATACGTATAGTTGTGCATATTTGTCTGCGTAGATATAACATAAAGAATTTATACAGCTAATATAGGAAATAGTCATGTCTAAACCTATACGATTTTCATTCACAGAACTTTATATTCTGACCTCCTTCCTAATAACATAAATAGGTTAGTAGATGAGAATGCTTAGGATTAGCGATGATCAATGATGCTTTGGTTATGGAACACGACGATGAGGGCTTTTAGTTAATTATGGTAGAATAATATATTCTTGGGATAACTATATTTAATGTACCTCTTATGATTGCTTGAGACTTGTCAAGACCAACAATTGTTATGGTTTGATTAAAGGTACATCAATTTTAAGTTATTATATTTATCCCTTGCACCGTGTGAGATTCTAATTTTGTGTAGACTACTCTTTGATATCTGGTTTTAGTATTTCCTTATATGAACAAGCGATCCACTTAGAAGGCTCTAAGTTTTGATGGACCTTTTCTAGGTCAGAATTTAGGCCCATTCTAGCTGGTTGTTACACCTTCCCAGGGAAAGTTAAGCCATTTAAATTTGTGAATTATTGGCATTAGTTTAAAGGATATAATATGTGAACAGTGAAATAAAATTCGTGCAAAATCTGATCTAGCGGCTGGAAGAAGAATTTAATAATATATTTATACAATTGGACGATAACCCTGAGCATGTGGAGATTTATGGAAAATTGCTTCAAATTCAACTACGTATCAAGGGTTAGACTAAGGCGCAACATGAATTTAATAAACAACAAAGAAAGATTGCATGGCTGGGGTAGGGTAATAGTAATTCTAAATTCTTTTACTCTAAGATGCACAAGAATCAAATTCCAGAACTGCTAGATTCAAATGGGAATTATGTTTGTAATCAATAATAAATCACACAACAAGAATGAAAACAATAAATGAAGAAGGAAAGAAATATTATCTGCTGCTATTTCTATTATTGAATTAAAGGAAGCAGTTTTCTCTATTGAAGACTCAATAATTCCTAGCCCTGACGATTTTTCTTCCATGTTTTTTAAACTACACTGGAACGTGTTAAAATAACCCCTTTTTGCTGCCATCATTTCAACATTCCAAAGTGGGAGACTTGCAAGTGGTTTGAATCACAATTCAGAACTCTTGTGCCTAAAAAAGAAAAGCCGCGACATATTTCAGATTACTATCCCCTTTTCTGTGCAATATTTTGTATAAAGTAATTTCAAAGATAATTTTTATTTCGGATTAAACATTTTCTGCCTTGTAGAAAATTAGATTACTTTCGTGTTGGAAAGAAATATCAATTAGGACATTTTACTTGCTCATGTGCTAGTGCGTGATTTCAAAAAAAAAAGGTAGGCCTAAAATGTGCACTAAAGAAGATTTACAAAAGGTGCATTATATGGTTAATAAGAGTTCACAAGTTACATGCTACGCTGTATGGGATTTCTTTCTTCTCTTATGTGTGAAAAATGTCACAAAATGGCTAGGGAACTGTTATGTACGCCTGAATTAGAGTGTGGAATTGGGGTTGAGACTGCTAACTGATTTGAAAAAAAAACACCAATCATCAAATTGGTTTGGACTCTTCTTACTAATGATGGACTATGGAGAAAGTGGATGTGAAACATATATCTATACTCTAATCATTTTTGGCATATGGCTATAAACAACAACGTCTCCGGATTAATGAAATGTATGCATCATAGTAGAGATTTTGCTAGAGAATTATGGCATAGATTTATTACTAATGGGACTACTACGTCATTCTAATTCGATACGTAGGTTAATCATAAATCTTTGGTCGACTTGCTAGGTTGGCATATAGTTAGTCTTGGATCTGAAGCATTGATGGTGAATTGTATATTGCGGGATGGTAAATTGTATACTGCGAGATGGGCGTTTACAACCTACCTTGCATACATTTATGCGAGAAGTTAGTATTGAACATAGCTCTATTACACTGGATGCTGGAAGTTGCTCTGAGAACTGGACTATCTTAGGTTCTAATCGATTCCATAAGAATTGATTTGTAATGAAAAACATTGGTTTTTCCTTATAAATTTTCTAGTTTTCATACGCATTGTTCCTAAGGTCGTCAACTTCGATAAGTTGCAATTTACGGTTTTCACTCGCTTTTTCAAGGTTGAAATTCAATTTCTGTATTGCCCATAACACTTTGTGTTCCATTTCAACCTGCAAGTGGCATGCTTTACCTTAAACTAATCAAAAAAGGAATGTTCCAAGACTAGTTTTTAAAGTTGTATGGTAAGCTTAAAACGCATCCATTAATTTCTAGGGACAGTCCTTTCAATGTTTGTTAACGGTTTTCTCCAGATTTTTTTTTTGATTCGAAATTTCAACTTGACCTCATGTTTGAAGATGGTAAGGAGTGGATAACTTTTGGGTTATCGAATATTTCTTCACTAAAGTTATAACGGATTCACTATAGAAGTGCGTTCCATTATCACTTATTACTGTGCGAGGTGTGCCAAACCTTGAAAAGATGTTCTATTTAAGAATTTTCGCAATATTTTTATGACCATTTATTTTGCATAGAATGAATTTGATCCATTTTGAAACATACTCAACACCAAGAAGAATATACAAATTCCCAATGGAATTTGGAAATGGTCCCATAAAAATTAATTCTCTAAATGTCAAAGATTTCGATCGTAAGGTTGGTGATCATGGGAAACATGTTACATCGAGAGATTTTACTAATAATTTTCCAATAATCTCACGCCTTACAAATTCAAATGCAACTTCGAAAACCGTGTGCTCATAAAATCCACATTGAAGCACCTTTTTTACGGTTTTCCAAGGACCGAAATATCCATCGCACGCCTAATTATGGAAAAACGAAAGAACACTAATAATTTTGTTATCTGGAACGCATCGACGAATGATTTGGTCAGGACAATACCTAAGCAAGTATGTGTTGTCCCAACAGAAATACTTCACTTGGGACAAAAATCTATACTTATCCTGTTTATACCAAAACGATGGTGCTTGTTTAGTACCTAAGTAGTCACTACACCGATGAACAAGGATTGATTGAAAATGAGAGGAGTTGTTCGTTGGAAAAGTTTTTGTTAATAGAAAAGGTGATGGTGCACTTGGAAGACGAGACAAGTGATTGGTTGATCGGCTATACATTATCAAGTCCTTTCTGTCTTTGATTGTAAGACCAAAATCCTAGAGTAAAAGGATCCAACGAATCAAAAAAAATTAGCAATTTTTTAGCAAAAAATTATTTAAGAGTTAAATGGTCAGTGTAAACCATGATGTGTGAGCCTATCAAATAAGATCGAAACTTTTCAAGAGCGAAAACCGCAAAGTTTGAAGTGTCATATGTTACTTTGAATGGAAGGTCCTAGTTAAGTTTGCAAATGATGGGAGCAGAAATGAGTTCATGTTTAAGACATTCAAAAGAAGAGACACAATCAAAATTGAAATTGAAGGGAACATCTTAACCAAGAATAATAGTCAAAGGTCAAACGATTTTACTAAAATCTTTCACAAAACATCGAGAGAAACTAGCGTGAAAAAGGAAAGATCAAATGTCTTTAACAAATTTGGGAATGGATAAATATGAAGTAACATTGATTTGGCTTGATCCTCCTTGATTTCTTTATTCGAAATCACATAAATAAGGACTATGCCATGCTTAACCATAAAGTGGCATTTTTTCCAATTCAAAGTAAGGTGCTTTTCTTTATATCCTTTTAACACAAGCTCAAGATGGAGTAAGCCATTGAAAAAAGTGTAGCCAAAGTTGAAAAATAATCAATAAAAACTTCGAGAAAACATTCAACCATGTCAAAAAATATACCAACCACGCTTCATTGAAAAGTCGCATGCGCATTGCAAAGCTCGCATGGCATGCGTTGATAAGCAAAGGTTCTAAAAGGACATGCAAAAGTTGTTTTTTTCTAGTCTTTAGGAGCAACTAAAATTTGCTTATTGTAACACCCAACCTCCGCTAGGGTCACTCGCAAAGGAATGCACTAGCTTTAGAGGGGTATTATTGGTAAACATGTACAGAAATATTACAAGACAGAACATATAAAATAGCGGAAGTAAAACCAACTTTCATATCATTAATAAATAAGGTCTAAAGTCTTTTACATCAGAGAATTTCTTACATGAAAACCTGTCTTGCAATAATAAAGAAGCATAAAAATCTTTTCATAAATTATTCCCCAAGTGAAACAGTAAAGTAGCCATAGCCAAGAAAAGTCCAAGCCATACATGATGACCTTCAAACAGAAGAAGTCCGAACTAACAATAGCATTTCCTCCCTGTAACCTGGGGGGTGGAAACGGAAGACAAAGAGGCGAAACAAAACGGGGTCAGTCATAAAGACTGGTAAGCCTTATCTACTATCAGTATATAAACTAGTAAAGTTAACTGGCATGAGGAACTGAGATGAACATAAGTATGATGACAAGATAGATAAACTAAACCAAAATAACAGGATGAACTACTGTACCAAGATAAACAAGTGTGTCATGATAAACTACGGTGTCAAGATAAGTCAAGGTATCACATCGTCAGATTTCTATCAAGTATAATATCGCAAGGTATCTATCATGTATATTCGCTCTGCACCTCCCGTACTAGTATCTCGGCCCGCGTCATGTGTTAACTATGAATGTCTCTTGCCCAATGTCATGTAATGGTCCATGTCATCCTAATATATCGTATATGTAGGTTTCCTGATTCGTATGATTCTTTCCATGCATAAGTTCAGTCCTTTGTCGTAGGCCGTACGGGCTTTCTTATGTAAATCTATACCACTTCAACGTAGTACCGTTTTATCCTTGAGGTTATTTTGGACTGCTACCCTTGATCTGGTTATGTTTTCTTACCATGAACTATCACGTGTTCACTTAGGATTTATGCCACCTAGGGTCACTAGGGATTATGCTACCTAATGAACATTTCTGTGTTTTGGGTTCAAGCCACCTAGGGCTACTAGGGATTATGCCACCCGTCAACCGCGCCCTTTATCCCACGTATGTATCGTGAATCGTTTCCATGCCTAGACGCACATGTATCTCAATGTGCCACCCGAGTTCCGTGCCAGGGCAAATCAAGAAATACGGAACTCGGTCGGGAGCTTTAAGTCGTCTGCTGATGCAGATACCAAGGTCTGTTTTTGTATCCGTGGCTATGGTCCCACGTGACCCCTCCCTCAACTACTGAAAGACAATCCAAGAAAAATCATGTATGAGAACTACATCCCGGCCCCACTATAGCCCACTTTCCTATGGGCCAACCTCACCCATGACTCGATAGCAAGAACATGGTCTGTTGGGAGTTCTCTGCCTTTCCGTTCGTACACGATTGACTAAAGATGGTAGGTAGTCAGCAACGTGCTATCCAGGGCAAAAACAAGTATCGTCGACTCCACGCTAATCCATCCCAGTCTTTAGGTCGCTCGCATAGCAACCAAGGCATACTCTTGGCTCTTCTACCGCAGACCTTAACCTCTGTGAGGCCGGGTTTCATGGACCACCTGCCACCTCACAGAGGGATACCAAGAGTACCCTCACGTCCCGAAGCTACCGCTTCGTCACCCAGTTCGCTGGAGCTTTTTATCCAAGTCAGATAAGTTGCTCCTCCTCGTATACTAAGCGATGACTTACCATATCTATTTATGAACTAGTCCCATGTCCTTGGCTAAGAATTATTACTTAGTTATCCTTAACTAAGGTTTACCACTTAGCTTCTCTTCCCACTATCCTTGTTAACTACGATTTTCAACCTAGTCCCCTGAGCTAGGGTTTTGTCTAATGGGTTAAGTGTTGTCATTCAAGTTCATGACCTAACCCGCCCACGAATCATGTCAAGATTGGCTAAGTACTCAAGTTCAAGACTTAGCCCTACAAGTTGGTTAAGTGTACCAAGAAGCTCATGACTTATCCCTATCAAGTCAAATTGGTTAAGTATTTATTTGTCTTAACCCTATCGATTATCATGTTAGATTGATTAAGCATAGATTATCTTAATCCCATCAGATTATCGAGTTGGTTTGGTTAAGTATGGGTTAGCTTAACCCCATCCACTAATCGTATTACAATGGTTAAGCCTAAGTTAAAAGGTCTTGTGACTTAACCCTATTAGGTCCGCATATTAGATTGGTTAAGTATAGGTTACTTAACCTCATCAAATCATCATGTATAATTGGTTAAGTATAAGTTACTTAACCCCATTAAATTATCATGTTAAGTTGGTTAAGTATTGGTTACTTAACCTCATTAAATTACCAAGTTTAGATTGGTTAAGTGTTTAACTTAACCACATCGAATTACCGTGCTTAGATTAGTTAAGTGAAGGTTACTTAGCCCCATCTAATTATCGTGTTTAGATTAGTTAAGTCTAAGTTACTTAACCACATCTAATTACCAAGTCGGATTAGTTAAGTGTAAATTACTTAACCCCATCGAATTTACCGTGTTAGATTAGTTAAGTATGGATTACTTAACCCCATCTAATTACCGTGTTTAGATTAGTTAAGTATAGGTTACTTAACCCCATCTAATTACCAAGTCGGATTAGTTAAGTGTAAATTACTTAACCCCATCCCCTAATTGTCTTATATGGTTAAGTGTCATTAAGGAACCAAGTCCGGTTTAACTTAACCTACCCATTCGTGTCATATCGGTTAAGTGTCAATAATTAAAATTACTTAACCTTTTCATGTGGCATTAATTAGATTAATGCACCCCAACCTCTCACATTAGACTTTGTTGTGGTTACTAGTTAAGCCGGGCGGGTCCGGATAGATTTACACCACAACCTAGTCTAACCTCGGGTTTTAAGTGCTATATGACCAACTACCC
Source organism: Allium sativum (assembly GCA_030737875.1). NCBI lineage: Eukaryota > Viridiplantae > Streptophyta > Magnoliopsida > Asparagales > Amaryllidaceae > Allium > Allium sativum. The sequence goes on from CM060924.1 coordinate 285,727,366, forward strand.
ACATTGGGTCCTATTGTTTGTAGCCATTAGTTAAGCCGGGCGGGTCCGGGTAGATTTATGCTACAAACTCAACCCAACCTCGAGTTGACCACTTTCATGTTTGGTCTAGTGTCTTATTACACTTACAACCCATACGTGTCAAGTTTTCAAGTCCCATGTTCATAGCCAAAATTACATGTTGTCACGTTTATACCAATTTACCCAAATCATGTTTCATGTCATTAAAGTTTACCCATAACGTAACCCCAACGCTTTTAAACTCGCATATACATTCGCAACAACGCATAATGGATTAAAAGAAGGAACTTGGCAAAGGTATGACAAAAGGTGTGTAAGGCCGCAAGTTAAACATGGTGTCATATGAGACATAATGTGTTCACAAACTTGCATGTTACATTATTAAGCCCCAAAAACATGCATAACCCCAAAACTTAGCATATAGGTGAATCATGGTGATAGATGTCATAGAAAAATGGCTAGAAGTTCGCATCTAGTATTCTATGCAAGTTAACTTAAGGGATAAGAGAGTTCTTATGTTGCATAATGCAACATTTCAACATAAAGCTTATAGCCTTTAGCCCACAAAATTAAGGTGATGACTTTACGAATATGCATAGGATAAATCTACACATAACATGATAGTTTCTAAGCATGTAACCTACTCAAGTTCAAACCCAAAACTTGCAACATGAACATTTAACTTCATAGTTAATATCTAAGAGTAGGAGGGGGCTTACAATGCTATGAAGGCACAAATCAATATATAAATAAGAAAGATCCTTGCATTGATGAAGATTTGCCTTGAAATCAAGTTTAGAAGCTCTCATATGAACATAGAAACTCTCATACACTCATATGATCATGTAATCTCTCATGTGAATGAAGATAGAATTTATGACAAGAGGATGGAGGCTTGAGTGGAGGCCATGATCATTAGAAATTTTGATATAGTTTAGTTGTAGGATCAATTTATGAGGGTTTAAGGTAGGGTTAGGGGTCTTTTTATAGAAGACTATGATAGTTTAGGCCGTAGGATAAACCCTAGTTTAGATCCTAGCCATCTAAATCCATCACAAGCCAACAAACTAGACCCAAAGCATGTCTTGGGGAAGAAGTCAAGTGTAGGAACCATTTAGGGCCTTTAGATCAACCCTAGAATCAATCCGGACCATCAAAACTCATCCCGGGCCTCAAAAATGGGTTCTGGACCACACCAGGTCGACCAGGTTGACCTGTACAGGGGGGAAGTCGACACTACAGCCGACACAAGGGGGGCACGCCGACTTGGGTGTCGACACTACAGTCGACACGGGTCAGTCTGCCAGAAAGTCTGCTGAAATCTTGTTTTGGCCATATCTTGGTCATACGGACTCCGATTTTCGAAAACTCGGACTCTATTTCGCGTATTTTTCCGAGACGAACGCAACGGTGATGTCCATTTTAACTAATTATAATTTCAAAATTTAATTCTGCCTTGATTTCTTGTTTTAACGTGTTGTTAAAATTCGGGTTGTTACATTCTCCCCTCCTTTAAGGATTTCGTCCCCGAAATCTCCAAGTTAGGAAGAACGTCTCCTACCATCCATCATCCATCTACTCAAAACATCATCCACAGGCAACCATTGTCCGTAGATGATTTCTAATGCCATATGAACATTTGCAAAGCGTGTGTGTATATGCTCCTTAGCTAATGCTAATGATCAGGCCTGAATGATCTTTCTAATGCAAAGTATGTTTAGTGCCATGAATCCAACATGTATGCAAATAATCCTAGTCATATAAGTACTACATGCGTGCACAAACATTCATTCATATGCAACGTACGCATGACAACACATTAACATTCAAACAGGTATAAATACTCGTGCATATGCAATGCAAAATGTGAGTGTGTCGATCTAGTATCTAACGTGTATTCGCGCATCCACGAGCGACCACTTGCAACCATTTGCAACCATATCAATCATAACATGTTTCAAATACATGTTTACATCCATAGAGTTCTATCTAAGGTTCCCAAGATAAGATCGAGGAGATAAACAAGACAAACTCTTTACGGGGTTTGCAACAGAAACAGGACCGAGAGGATATCCACCAAGCGATAGCATGCAAGCTAGCTCTACAGGAGAACCAGGGATCAACGATATACTCTTACAAAGAGACACGATGCGCGCGTCTAAGCCGCATTTCCTTGAGCTTAATTCCAGTGTGCCTTGAATGCCTTTGACTTCATGATTTCGTAGCTCCTTGATTCCTATTTCCAAGGTATGAGTCGGAACTCTTTTCACTGTCGCCTCTCGTTTCACTTTCATTTATTCTTTCCCTAGTATACTTGGCTCAACCATATCTACGTACTCATGCAAGCTCTCCAAAATTCACTAGTAAATTCTGGATCTTGTTTACCAATGCTAATCCATGTTACCACGTGCACTTACTAGGGTGATTCCTATAACCCATGCTTAAGCGGAATGGACCATCCGCCTTAGTGGCGAACGTTACTCGATCGGATCAGAGGTTTCCGATAAATGCATCAAGAGATTCTAGGTAACTAACCATGACAGAACCCAAAAGGTTACACGAGACTTCGAGGGTATTACCAAGGCAAGCTAAGAGTATAACTACCCTCCTTTCAAAACCGAGAATGGCATCTCTTACTGGATAACCACTTCATCCCTAGAATCCATCCATAGCTCAACAATAGAAGTATTGCTTCTAATCTCAACACTTGACATTTTCACTCTCAATTCCAAACAAGTCATGAATAAATGGACCGACTCTCCAACCAGATTTTTGGGCCAAAAGCGGGATCTTCTACCATGCTAGTACTAAGGTGCAGAGACTTAACTATCGAGGCAGACTTAAATGATGCGATGATCAATACAATGTCTGGACGGGATGATAGAAAAGAAAGGCTAAGCCTTTAACAGAAACGGTACCATTTCTCTTAGGTACGCTAGAAATGAGAGCATACAATTGCCCTCTCGCTGGTCTTGTCCTTATCTTCCTTTGTGGATCAAGCCATACCAACAAGTTGCTTATTCTTAAGCTCGTGTCCTTTATCCTTGCTCTTATTATCCCTTCTTATAACTTCGGTAACAGGTCTCTCGAGAACTTTATCCATCGCACGGGGAAAACACTCACGTAGTTAGACAAGGATTAGTCGCAGTTAGAACTACTGTGACTACAGATGGAGGAAAGAAAGGAAAAGAGATTCAATCAAGGAAACAAAGGATAGTGCTAATGGCTTTTGGGGAATAGCCTTTAAAAACTTTTCTTGAAAAATGCTTCTTTGTAAACGGTTTTTCAAATAGTTTTCAGAAGGTTTTAAAAACTTTTGCCCAGTCTGGTAACCTTCTGCTCTGATACCAAATGTAACACCCAACCTCCGCTAGGGTCACTCGCAAAGGAATGCACTAGCTTTAGAGGGGTATTATTGGTAAACATGTACAGAAATATTACAAGACAAAACATATAAAATAGCGGAAGTAAAACCAACTTTCATATCATTAATAAATAAGGTCTAAAGCCTTTTACATCATAGAATTTCTTACATGAAAACCTGTCTTGCAATAGTAAAGAAGCATAAAAACCTTTTCATAAATTATTCCCCAAGTGAAACAGTAAAGTAGCCATAGCCAAGAAAAGTCCAAGTCATACATGATGACCTTCAAACAGAAGAAGTCCGAACTAACAATAGCATTTCCTCCCTGTAACCTGGGGGGAGGGGGGGAAACGGAAGACAAAGAGGCGAAACAAAACGGGGTCAGTCATAAAGACTGGTAAGCCCTATCTACTATCAGTATATAAACTAGTAAAGTTAACTGGCATGAGGAATTGAGATGAACATAAGTATGATGACAAGATAGATAAGCTAAACCAAAATAACAGGATGAACTACTGTACCAAGATAAACAAGTGTGTCATGATAAACTACGGTGTCAAGATAAGTCAAGGTATCACATCGTCAGGTTTCTATCAAGTACAATATCGCAAGGTATCTATCATGTATATTCGCTCTGCAGCTCCCGTACTAGTATCCCGGCCCGCGCCATGTGTTAACTATGAATGTCTCTTGCCCAATGTCATGTAATGGTCCATGTCATCCTAATATATCGTATATGTAGGTTTCCTGATTTGTATGATTCTTTCCATGCATAAGTTCAGTCCTTTGCCGTAGGCCGTACGGGCTTTCTTATGTAAATCTATACCACTTCAACGTAGTACCGTTTTATCCTTGAGGTTATTTTGGACTGCTACCCTTGATCTGGTTATGTTTTCTTACCATGAACTATTGCGTGTTCACTTAGGATTTATGCCACCTAGGGTCACTAGGGATTATGCTACCTAATGAACGTTTCTGTGTTTTGGGTTCAAGCCACCTAGGGCCACTAGGGATTATGCCACCCGTCAACCGCGCTCTCTATCCCACGTATGTATCATGAATCGTTTCCGTGTCTAGACGCACATGTATCTCAATGTGCCACCCGAGTTCCGTGCCAGGGCAAATCAAGAAATACTGAACTCGGTCAGGAGCTTTAAGTCGTCTGCTGATGCAGATACCAAGGTCTGTTTTTGTATCCGTGGCTATGGTCCCACGTGACCCCTCCCTCAACTACTGAAAGGCAATCCAAGAAAAATCATGTATGAGAACTACATCCCGGCCCCAATATAGCCCCACTTTCCTATGGGCCAACCTCACCCATGACTCGATAGAAAAAACATGGACTGTTGGGAGTTCTCTGCCTTTCCGTTCGTACATGATTGACTAAAGATGGTAGGTAGTCGGCGACGTGCTATCCAGGGCAAAAACAAGTATCGTCGACTCCACGCTAATCCATCCCAGTCTTTAGGTCGCTCGCATAGTAACCAAGGCATACTCTTGGCTCTTCTACCGCAGACCTTAACCTCTGTGAGGCCGGGTTTCATGGACCACCTAGCATCTCACAGAGGGATATCAAGAGTACCCTCACGTCCCCCGAAGCTACCGCTTCGTCACCCAGTTCGCTGGAGCTTTTTATCCAAGTCAGATAAGTTGCTCCTCCTCGTATACTAAGCGACGACTTACCGTATCTATTTATGAACTAGTCCCATGTCCTTGGCTAAGAATTATTACTTAGTTATCCTTAACTAAGGTTTACCACTTAGCTTCTCTTCCCACTATCCTTGTTAACTACGATTTTCAACCTAGTCCCCTGAGCTAGGGTTTTGTCTAATGGGTTAAGTGTTGTCATTCAAGTTCATGACCTAACCCGCCCACGAATCATGTCAAGATTGGCTAAGTACTCAAGTTCAAGGCTTGGCCCTACAAGTTGGTTAAGTGTACCAAGAAGCTCATGACTTATCCCCATCAAGTCAAATTGGTTAAGTATTTATTTGTCTTAACCCTATCAGATTATCATGTTAGATTGATTAAGCATAGATTATCTTAATCCCATCAGATTATCGAGTCGGATTGGTTAAGTATGGGTTAGCTTAACCCCATCCACTAATCGTATTACAATGGTTAAGCCTAAGTTAAAAGGTCTTGTGACTTAACCCTATTAGGTCCGCATATTAGATTGGTTAAGTATAGGTTACTTAACCTCATCAAATCATCATGTATAATTGGTTAAGTATAAGTTACTTAACCCCATTAAATTATCATGTTAAGTTGGTTAAGTATTGGTTACTTAACCTCATTAAATTACCAAATTTAGATTGGTTAAGTGTTTAACTTAACCCCATCGAATTACCGTGCTTAGATTAGTTAAGTGAAGGTTACTTAGCCCCATCTAATTACCGTGTTTAGATTAGTTAAGTCTAAGTTACTTAACCTCATCTAATTACCAAGTCGGATTAGTTAAGTGTAAATTACTTAACCCCATCGAATTTACCGTGTTAGATTAGTTAAGTACGGATTACTTAACCCCATCTAATTACCGTGTTTAGATTAGTTAAGTGTAGGTTACTTAACCCCATCTAATTACCAAGTCGGATTAGTTAAGTGTAAATTACTTAACCCCATCCCCTAATTGTCTTATATGGTTAAGTGTCATTAAGGAATCAAGTCCGGTTTAACTTAACCTACCCATTCGTGTCATATCAGTTAAATGTCATTAATCAAAATTACTTAACCTTTTCATGTGGCATTAATTAGATTAATGCACCCCAACCTCTCACATTAGACTTTGTTGTGGTTACTAGTTAAGCCGGGCGGGTCCGGGTAGATTTACACCACAACCTAGTCTAACCTCGGGTTTTAAGTGCTATATGACCAACTACCCACATTGGGTCCTATTGTTTGTAGCCACTAGTTAAGCCGGGCGGGTCCGGGTAGATTTATGCTACAAACTCAACCCAACCTCGAGTTGGCCACTTTCATGTTTGGTCTAGTGTCTTATTACACTTACAACCCATACGTGTCAAGTTTTCAAGTCCCATGTTCATAGCCAAAATTACATGTTGTCATGTTTATACCAATTTACCCAAATCATGTTTCATGTCATTAAAGTTTACCCATAACGTAACCCCAACGCTTTTAAACTCGCATATACATTCGCAACAACGCATAATGAATTAAAAGAAGGAACTTGGCAAAGGTATGACAAAAGGGGTATAAGGCCGCAAGTTAAACATGGTGGCATATGAGACATAATGTGTTCACAAACTTGCATGTTACATTATTAAGCCCCAAAAACATGCATAACCCCAAAAATTAGCATATAGGTGAATCATGGTGATAGATGACATAGAAAAATGGCTAGAAGTTCGCATCTAGCATTCTATGCAAGTTAACTTAAGGGATAAGAGAGTTCTTATGTTGCATAATGCAACATTTCAACATAAAGCTTATAGCCTTTAGCCCACAAAATCAATGTGATGACTTTACGAATATGCATAGGATAAATCTACACATAACATGATAGTTTCTAAGCATGTAACCTACTCAAGTTCAAACCCAAAACTTGCAACATGAACATTTAACTTCATAGTTAATATCTAAGAGTAGGAGGGGGCTTACAATGCTATGAAGGCACAAATCAATATATAAAAAGATTGAGATGAAGCCACACTAGCAAAAACCCCAAATCAATAAGCTCAAATAAAACCCTTGAGAAAATAATAAGAAAGATCCTTGCTTTGATGAAGATTTGCCTTGAAATCAAGTTTAGAAGCTCTCATATGAACATAGAAACTCTCATACACTCATATGATCATGTAATCTCTCATGTGAATAAAGATAGAATTTATGACAAGAGGATGGAGGCTTGAGTGGAGGCCATGATCATTAGAAATTTTGGCATAGTTTAGTTGTAGGATCAATTTATGAGGGTTTAAGGTAGGGTTAGGGTTTTTTTTATAGAAGACTAGGATAGTTTAGGCCATAGGATAAACCCTAGTTTAGATCCTAGCCATCTAAATCCATCACAAGCCAACAAACTAGACCCAAAGCATGTCTTGGGGAAGAAGTCAAGTGTAGGAACCATTTAGGGCCTTTAGATCAACCCTAGAGTCAATCCGGACCATCAAAACTCATCCCGGGCCTCAAAAATGGGTTCCGGGCCACCCCAGGCCGACCAGGTTGACCTGTATAGGGGGGAAGTCGACACTACAGTTGACACAAGGGGGGGCAGGTCGACTTGGGTGTCGACACTACAGTCGACACGGGTCAGTCTGCTAGAAAGTATGCTGAAATCTTGTTTTGGCCATATCTTGGTCATACGGACTCCGATTTTCGAAAACTCGGACTCTATTTCGCGTATTTTTCCGAGACGAACGCAATGGTGTTGTCCATTTTACCTAATTCTAATTTCAAAATTTAATTCTGCCTTGATTTCTTGTTTTAACGTGTTGTTAAAATTCGGGTTGTAATAGTTATAGTTGGAATAACTATCTAGAAAACAATAAAATTCATGAACATCCAATCGTTCAAGCATATGAAGAATGAAAGGATGATGTAGATGATCTTTATGTGTTGCTACATTCAATTTTTGATGCCAGTCCATTAGAGTACAAGTTGGAATAAGCTCGTTTTATTCATTTGTGATAACAGTAAGTCTAGTTTTTTTAGGCACAACACGAATGGGATGCCATAAAATGTCATACATAGGATAGATACCGTTGTCAATTGGTTTAAGAATTTCATCTCGATCCACATCTTTCATTTTAGGATTAATTCGTCATTTCTCATCACAAGTGGGTTTAGCTTTATCGATTAAGTGAATACAATTATTGAACAATAGTGGGTCTAATTCCATGAATATTTGAAATTGTCCATCCAACTACTTCTTTATTTTTTTGAAAGGATAGAAAGAAGAGATGCTTCTTGGTCAAAAAATAAATTAGTTGAAATGATGACTGGACAGGTTTAATTATCACATAAGTAATCGTACTTAAGGTGAGATGGAAGGTTTGAGCTCTAACTCTAGGTTTGCTCATTCAAAGAAATAATTTGAGTTTCAGACTCAGTCGTGATAGATCCAAAGGGAAGTGATCATTTGATCTTGTTTGACATACTGTGAAATAATTGTTCATACTCAGCCTTGTATTCATTATGAAGATCAGTCATTTCATCATCAAAGTTAACACAAATGGAATAAACTACCAACGTTTGGTCGATAGTTTGTTCGATTAATTTTCTAGAATGAAAATGTTAAGATTTAAATTCATGTTGCCAAAATTTTTTTTATTGAACCATCGACAGTTGATCAAGGCTTTCGCGGTGGCTAAGAATGATCATCCTAAAATCACAGGTATTTGACCCATAGGGTTATTCACTACTTGTGTGTTGAGGATGATTAAACCAATAGGAAATATGAATTGCCTAACTCTATTGAGTACGTCCTAAATATCACCTACGAGTTTCTTAATTGAACGATCAACAAATTGAAGTGTAACCTTCATTGGCTTGAGCTCCCTAAGCCTTACTACTCAAAAAAAGGTTTATAGGATCAAGCATACACTTGCATATAAGTCTATCAAGCATTTAATCATCTTGTCTCCCATTATACCCGAGATCGTGGATAGCCTGGATTTTTGTATTTAACATGAATTAATCGAGACAAAACATCGCTTAAATAGGCCGCTAAAAAGGACATTTTTAGGCACTTGAGTCTGTCGCTTTTGAGTCCACATGTCCTTCAAGAACTTAGAATAAATTGGGACTTATTGAATGATGTATAAGAGAGGAATGTTCACTTTTACTTGCTCGAAAATTTCTAAAATCTTTCCCATTTGATCAAAAAAAATCTTAGGTTTAAGTCCATGAAGAAAAGGAGTTCGAAACTCAGTAGATCGATCTACTTGAGTTGGGGAAGAATTAAACCTGGTGTTTGAGTCAACATTTTGATTAGAATTATTTATGCTTTCGATATGTCTAGAGAAATTTAAGTTTTGAAGAAGTTTTTGGTAAATCAATAGGATTCGCAACTTGGTTATCGATTGCTTACAGAATCTCAAAATGGTTATAGAATTCAAATGGTTCAAGTTTCCATCTTGAATGAAGTAAGGTTGGTTGGGAACAGAATTTTGATTTTTCGATTTTGGAATTAGTTGACTCGGGAAAGTACCTCTTTCCCATCCGCCATTGAGGTTGCTACTAATTTGCAACTCAAGTTTCACGTCTAATAGACTCGTATTAGGTATGTACGAAGTTAGAAGGTTTTGCAAATTGTTGTTGGATTAAAGATTTTAAGTGATCGTCTTAGTAAGAGTTTCCAAACTTTTTTCAAAAAAGTCATTTGTTTGTCATCTTAGGATACAAAATATTGTTGTGCTTAGCTTCAAGAAATGGCATGAATTATTGAACTTGATTTGGTTGAAAATGAGAACTCGAAACGTGGTTTAGAAATGTTTGAAAAGAAGGTCAAATCAAATTCAGATTTAGTATGTTTTAACTTCAAGCGAAAATAGGATGATTTCCCTAACCTAGATTGTGAATTAGAGAGAACTGGCCAATCCTAACTTTATAAAAAGCATTGACTTGTTCTAACGAATGAGGGTAATGATTGACGATGTGACTAGGATTGTAACATTTATTGCAAAAGGGTTGAGAAGCATGGTACATTTGATTTATTAAAAGAACATTATCAAATTTGTTTCTCAGAACGTCGATTTCAGCTCTAAAGTAAGAGATGATCCTCTACAGAGTGGTCGTTGATCCAGATGCTTTCTCGTTAGACCACTCTAACTAGGTCAATTTTTAAACAAATTTTCATGAAATTGCCAAGAGGCATCGTAATGTTGTACCAGAAAATTTCCTTCGCACATTGATTTAAGCATAGTTCGTGGATTATTTTTAAGACCATCATAAACAACTTGGCAAAGAGTCCATTTTTGGAAATTTTGATGTGGATATTTGATTAAAAGTTTCTTAAACCTTTCAAAATATTTTCCATAATATTCATCCATGAATTGATGAAAAATTACAATTTACTTTCGAATTTTGGTTGTTTTCTCCAATCGGGAAATATCTTCAAGAAAACTTGTGCAAATCCATCGCAAGTTCTCATTGAATTTTAAGGCAAACTATACAATCATTTTCTAGCATAATTGGTAAGTGTGAATGGAATTAACTAAAGTTTGGTCCCATTATCATATAATTACTGTAGTTTAATGGTTGTATAAACTTGTTTGAATTTCGATAAAAAGATATACGAATCATTAGATTTGAAGTTGCCAAATTTCGAAAGCTTGTCAATGTGGTTCGAATGAATTTCAGAATAATTCCCATTGGGGTGGGCAAAGTGATATAAGAAGGGATAGAAACTTGACCGGGAAAGATCCTATCCAAAACAGTTTGAGGAGGCTTTTCATTTTGAGAAGGAAAATTTATTCGAATTAAATTATTTATCGAAGAGTCACGATCCCAGATGATCATGCACACGAGAAAAGCTAAAGAAGTGAATGAGATGAAAATAATGTTTAGAGAACGAAATTGAAGTAGGTTTTTTTTTTTTTTTTGAAATAAGGATTTTTTTAAGTAAGTATATAGTTCAAAGAAGATTGTTTTCCTCTTTTTAGAAACAGGAATACATGTTCAAAAGAAAATGATTTTTTTGATTTTTTTTCATTTTTTATATATGCATGAAGTAAGTCAATGAAATGAATGCAAGGACTTAAGCATAAAATTTATGTCCTTAGTAGCTTGTAACCCAAATATGTATCAAAACTAGGGTTGTTATGGTAATGGTAAATTTACCATTACCATACTTTTACCAGCCAACGGTAACCATTTTTGATTGAAATCATTATACAACTAAAATAGTTGGTAACAGTAAATTTACCATTTTTTACGTTAAATTGTCGGCAATATTTCTTATATACTAGCGGTAATGATAATTTTACTAGTCAATTTGAAACATATATATAAATATGATATACTTTATTACATGTATTTAAAACCAAATAGATGCTTAAATTTAGTTTGATAATCAGGTGAAATAATTCCGAATATGCTTCTTTTCTTTTTCATTTATGTCTTTTATTAACTAACGTACATATAGTATAATGAAGATGCGTTATTGTGTAAAAAACATGCCAATATACATACTTTGATGGACAAATGGTAATTTACCATTACTAGTGTAATGATTACTAGATTATCGATATGTCAGTATATGGTATACTGATTGATCGGTAATGGTAGTGGTAAGCAATTTAAGCTAACTATTGAAAACGGTATGATAACCGTATTTATAAAATGGTAACAGTTTACTATAACAACTCTAATCAAGACACTTTGATTTAAGTTAGCAAAAACAATTCTTAGCCAGGTATCAGACAAGCATTATTATTGCACCATGAATCACCATAACAATGCAGTTGAAGGTTTAAGTACCATCAGGGAAGTAAACACTATAATAACTACGAATCAATGTGAAAACTATAATTGATCGAAACACTTCTTAGACACTGTGATAGATTTTTAGTAAAATATAACAAGTTATCAAAACAAAAAATTGCTTTATATGATCTCGTGATATTTTTAAGTCCAACGTTTAATCTTTATTGTTTAATCAAATTCTACTATAATATGCAATTTTCTAAGCCAAGGAAGATTTATGAACTTCCCACCTTATGTGAATATGGGTACTTCCCTTAAATAAATGAAAATAAGATGAAATGAATGCAAAACTGAAATGAAGCGTAAATTAACAATGCAACCACAATTGGATTTCTATTTGAATTTTAAAATGAAAAATGCAAGCAACTATGAAAGCAAGAGAAATTAAACATAGTTCAGAACAAAACCAGAGCATACAGAAATTTATTAGCTACTTTATTTTTAGTGGCAATTATTTTACTTTAGCGAATAGAGCAGTGCCTTTTGTTTAACAAGCAATCCTCTTTCGCTAATTTTTACAATTTGAATTCGAGTTAAAAATGTTTCTTTTTTTTTAACGAGGGTAAACACAAAACAAAGTGAATTAATTTTAATTTAAATTCCCTCTCTTTTAAGGAAAACAAAATTCTTCTTATTGAACGTAAAAAAGGACTTTAAAGAAATCCAGTTCAACCCAAGTAATGCACTCCAACACAATTAATCCCCAAAAAAACAATTCTTTTAACTTGGAAAAATAAATTCATGAAAGAAAAGAAAATAATAATAATAACAAAATATAAACAGTAAGATAAAAGTGCAGCCCACTTAATATTAAAGACCACAACAATACCTTAAATAAACTCAACACAGGTTCCTCAAGTGAAATGATATTTCTTCTGTTTTTTGATTGAAAATTAAAAAAATGAAGCTCAACAAAGAAATCTAAAAACCAAATGAAAAAAGAATGAAGTTAAAAATAAAATAGGAAAATAGACTGAAGGAGGAACATCGCTCGGATTTTAGGTTGAAGTTGTTACTTTTACACAGGAAGGATACACATATATTTATTTTAGTTGAAGGAACTTTTTTATAGTAAATTTATTCATGCACCTTCTTCTTCAATTTCCATCTTCAATCGTGCGGATAAAAAAAACAAATCGTTCTTAATTCTCAAATCGTGTGTCTTCAATCTAAAGCCGACATCTTCAACCTCAAATCGATAAGTCATTTGTTTTCTGCCAGATGAAGATTGAGATCATTGCAAATTTGATCGATCGATCTCAAATTGTGCATCTTCTGTCAAATCAATCGATTTTTCTCCTTTTGTTATGCTTTGTGATTTTGAGAATAACTAATTTTGATGATGTAAGTTTTTTCGATGGGGTTTTGGTTTTTGCCCAGAATAATGATATATGAAACTATTGTTTCCGTGCATGCTATGAAATTTACTCTATTATATGTCCAGTTTAATTTGTTGTCCTTGTATTTTATGTTGGTTGTATTTTTTTATAAGTTTTCGGTTGTTGCTGAATTTGCTAAAGTGTTATGCTAGATGTATATAGCATTTCATTTTAATAGTCAATTATTAGTATCATTGGTAAAATTTTGAAATTTACATGCATACTAAATATTTTTTGCCATCTAAGTACTTAACAATATATGTTGTTTATGATTTTCACAATACAAATATTAAACATCACATTTTTGTATTATGCTAGTTTCAAATCTCATTTTAGTATGATTGAAAGTGATAGGAATAGATGCACTATTGTATCACTTTGCATGATTTAAATAGACTAATATACTTCATAACTAAAATGCCACAAGTGACTATCATTTCTAATATCATAAACATGCTAGTAGACTTTAGAAAAAATGCTACACTAATCTATCGTTTTTATTGTTACAAATATTGAAGTGGATTTCATAATTAAACTGTCATATGAGACTAAATTTTTATATATCACAAACAATCTAATAGATCTTGTGCAAAAATGTTATATTATATATTATCATTTTACTTTTTTTTAATCATGCTAGTGGATTTCAAGGCTAGACTGCTATATGCAATAATTTTTTGGCATATTGTAATATTGATATCATTTTGGTGAAATTTTTATATTAAATATCATTCTTCACATTGTAATCTTAATATCGAGCTTAACTTCTTTATTTTTCTTTGGTATATATTGGTTTTTAAAGGTACTAGATGCTGACCGTCTTTTACATCACATAAACACCCGAATAGGTTTGGATGCCGACCTTCTAATACATCCCATAAATACCTAATCAACTTTGGATATGACCGTTTTTTACATCCTACAAGTACCCACTAGATTTAAATGCGATCATCTTTTGCAATTGTTTGTTTTTTCGGTTAAACCATATATCACTGATATAAATTGGTTTGATTTCGACCGTCTTTTACATCTCATAGGTACCCGATAAGGTTACGAATGCAATCGTCTTTTACATTGCATAGGTACCCGATTAGGTTTTGAATGCGACCTCCTTTTACATTCCATAAGTACATGTATAGGTTTGAATGCTGCCGTCATTTATATCCCACAAGCACCCGATTAGGTTTGAATCGAACGTCCTTTGCAATTTTTAGTTTGTTCGGTTACATAATATATTTTGTGTATAGATTGGTTTCCAAAAATACCTGTTTAGTTTTGAATCCGGACGTCCTCTGTATTTTTTAGTTTGTTTGGTTAAACAATATATATTGGGTTTCAAAGATACCCACTTAGGTTTTAATATGGACATTCTTTACATTCCATAAGTCCTGATTAGCTTTAAGCTGGACGTCCTTTACATTTCATAAGTATCCGCTTAGGTTTGAGTCCAGACGTCCTTTGCATCCCATAAGTACCCGCTTAGATTTGAGTTCGGACGTCCTTTGCATTTTTTAATTTGTTTGGTTAAACAATATAATTTGGGTATAGATTGGTTTCAAAAGGTACCCACTTAGGTTTGAATTCGGATGTCCTTTGTATCCCATAAATACCCGCTTAGGTTTGAGTCCGGACATCCTTTGCATTTTTTAGTTTTTTCGGTTAAAAATATATTTTGGGTATATATTGGTTTACAATGGTACCCTCTTAGGTTTGATTCCGGAAGTCCTTTACATCCCATCAGTACCCGCTTAGGTTTGAGTTCGGACGTCCTTTACATCCCATAAGTATCCGCTTAGGTTTGAGTCTGAATGTCCTTTACATCCCATAAGTACCGCTTAGGTTTGGATTCCGGTTAAGTTTGACATTTGGATGAATTTTGCATTCTGTATTTTTTACATTATTGTTCATAAGTAAAATGATTTATTAAACCATCACTCTGCATACTTCAAACATAGGATTGGACTTCATTACTCAAATGCTATATTAAAATATCATTTTGTATAAAAAAACATGCAAGTAGACTCTTTGGTTCAAATGTTATGTTAAATATTATTTTGCACATTGTAATCTTGTTATTGAACTTCATAACTAAAATGTTATATTAAACTTTAATTTGAGTTTTTTAAATCGAGTGGTGGACTTTCTAATTTAAGTGCTATATTAAACTATCATTTTGTATACATAAAATATGCTAGCTGGAGTTTGTGCTTACAATGATATAATAATATTTATTTTGCATGTTATTGTCTTTTTATCGAACTTCATAACCAAACTGCTATATTAAACTAGCATTTTGCATACTTGAAATATGCTAGTGGGCTTTGTTATTAAAATGCTATGTTAAATCTTATTTTGCATAGTGTAATTATGACATTGAACTTTACAACTAACATTACATTAATATATCTTTTTTCATATTTAAAGCATGATAGTGGACAAACTCAAATTTTATGTTCTGCTATTATTTTGCATACCTTAAATATGCTAGTCTACATTGTATTTAAAATGTTACATCAAAAAGGTTAAATGATATATGCATTTATCATTTTGCGTATTATATTCATGATAGTTTTTTTTTATGAATATTTATATCATTTGGAACATTCTATTCATGCAAGTTCACTATAAATATACTCGTGCAAAATTCAAATATGCTAATGGACTTTGCATTCAAAATGTTACATTATAAAAAAATGCTATATAATTATCATTTTGGATACTTTTATTCATGGTAGTTCTATTTAGGAATACTTATACTACTATATACATCATATTTTATGTTAGTTCACTTAAAATATACCGATGCAAAATTCAAATACCAGTATGCATATTTTTTCATCTTTGTGTTATTGAAATATAAGAATGTTATATTTAACTATAATTTTATATATTCAGTGTAATTGCAGCAATGTCACTGTCAACAATTGAAGATTTGCTTAGATCTGAACACCGAAAAAAACATAGGCACGAATGGCGACGACTTTGGAGGGCGATTTTCTCAGACAAATTGATTACTACAGGAAAATTCTTCAAAAAATGTTTTTTTAGATGACGGCTATGGCTTCAGGCGACTGCAGTTACAGCTTCAAGCGACTGCGGCGGCTTCAGGCGCCTACGGCGGCTACAGACGACAGCGATGACTTCAGGCAGCTTCAGATTAGGATGACTTCGGAAGATGGCTAAAAGAAGGGAAGAATGATGTTACTTCAGATTAGTTGACTTCGGAAGATGGTTAGAAGAAGAAACAGACGATGTCATAGTTGTTTGAAAAAGAAATCGTGCGTTGTGTCTTTCTGGTAAAATTATAAAAGTTGCATCCATGAGTTAAAGATTATTATAATGTTTTCCTTTAAACTAATTTCGTCCAAATAAAGTGATCCAATTAAAGCCCAATAAATGACAACCTTCCCAAAACCAAGTAAGTTAAACTGCAAAATGAATTTTTCCCAGACAAATCCTTAAAACCAAAACCGAATTTCTCCTTTTTTTCAAATCAAACTCGAAATCAAAATCGAGAGAAGATAAGAAAAATAAAAAAAATTCACTCGGTAGTTTGGAATTGAACTGTCTGAGGCAGGTTTTAGCTTTTGGCGTTCGTTGTTCATTTCAGGTGATTAAAGAGTGGGTTTAGGGAACGTAGGCAGCGTATTGGGTGGATTAGGGTGTTGAAATTGGTCAACTAGTGATGGAGTTGTTTCATTGTTTGGTCGCGGTGGCCGATTTTGTGGATTATGGATAGTTCAGAGTTTGCGGTTTTTCAGTTGTTCTACTATAGTAAATATACAAAAAACATATTTTACGTCAGATTCTATCGTAAATATACAAAAAACATATTTTATGTCAATCCAAACTCGATAGAATTTGACAAATATATTTTAAAGAGCATTTTAATGTATTTTAAAATGAAACACTTGTTCTACTATGTAGTAATTTAATTTCATATAATGTGTTTAACAAAGAAATTTTAATAAAATATGTCTTATAATGAATTTTTATTTTAAAAGTATTACACTAGCCAAAATCTGATAAATTATGCTGAATATTTTAATATTATTTTAAAAAAATCTCTTATATTCTCATTTTTTTTTATTATATTCAAGCAACCCAACCCTACTAAATCCGACTTAACCCATACTTTAACCCAACCCATGTCTAACCTCATATAGGGTCGGGTACGGATTAAAATACCTTAAACCCATACCTATGCAGGTCGGAAGAAATATTGGGTCTAACCCGACCCAATCCATACTTTGTGCAGCCCTAAACAACGACTTCCGGTGTTTGTGTGGCTACTGAGTTTTTGAGCGCTTGGAAGGTGGAAGCTTGGAAGGTTTGTACAGATAGCTAGAAGGTTCTGTAGAGAGTTGCAAGCTGATACATGGCGGAGAAAGATTAAGCAAGTTGTGGTTATGGATGTTTATGTTGAAAGACAGCGATGGTTGTAGGTTTGGATTGCAGATGAATTGTTGTCTCTTTTACGTAGCAGATTTGGTGATTGGTCGAGATGATTAGTTGTTTTGGGTCTCAAGGATATGAACTAAGTAATGGCTTGAAAATTTTCAAATGATTTAAATGATTTTTAACCGAAATTTAATTTTAAACTTTAAATTAAATTACGAAATTTGGGATTTGGAATACGTTACTAAATATAATAGAGGAATAAATTTCGCAATGAATTATGCAAGTTGATTCCATTTTTAAATTCAGTTAAAAGATTTATGATCGTTGGAATTAAGAATATTTTCGAAATTCAATTTTTTAAAAATACTAGTCACTTTTCTTAGAATAACATCATTTTTCATTTTTTGAAATTCGGATGTTCATTACTCTTAATGTACAATTTTGTGTACAAAATCAGCTATCATTAGGGATGAGCAGGAAAACCGATTACGAACCGAAACCGCATAAAACCGATAAAAACCGCATCTTAAAAAACCGCACCGAAGTAAAACCGCAAAACCGATGAAACCGCACCATTAGTATGGTCCGGGTTCGGTTTTCATCCTTTTTCAAACTGCAAAACCGAAACCGCACCGAATGTTACTTATACGTTAATTTTAACGCTACCTTAAATTTAGCTTCAGGCAAATCTGCATGTTAACTACTTGGCAATCATGGAAGCAAAAGAGCAGTAATTCATGCTGCAGCACTCTAACTGCACGGCTATATTGACTCAAGTTGCCAAGATTAATCATGACGTGTTGATGGAAATGTCCGATCATATAAAGGATCTACAAAAGAAAACAAAACTAATATTGAACACCTTTAGAAGCTATCAAGACCTGCCACCAGAGAATGATCTTACTATATTAGCTATAGAGGTTAAAAAGAGGCGGTATGCTACTACTGAGAAGTATCTAGAACAAGTTCTACATACTCCTTTCGGTCCATCAGAATTATGATTTGGATTACATCCTTTGCCTTGATGTCATTTATAGTATGATGGTATTAGGATTGGACCGATTTGTCATTACAGTAAAAGAGTTTTCATTTGCATGTGAAGATCAATATCACACACTGGACAAATAAAAAAGCCTCTGCCTCGGCTTTAAACATTTCATGTGCATCATCATCTAAGGGAACAATGTTTTTTTTGTTAATTGGTTTTGAAACCGAAACCGCACTTTTAAAACCGAACCGCACCAACGGTTTTTGGTCCGGTTCCAGTTCCTACTTTTGAAAACCGCAGGCTAACGGTTTTGGGTGCGGTTTTAAGTAAAACCGCACCAAACCGCACCATGCTCATCCCTAGCTAGCATAACCCATATGTATCTGTAATCACTTAGGCCCAACAGACACACTGTTGCCTATATATAATCATTTTCTGTGACCCTACCCATGACTACATTTTCTAAAACATCAGATTTTTTCTCAAAATCCTGAAATTTATCAGATAAGATAAATGACATTTAAAGGATTTCAAAAATTAACATCAAAATTTCAAATCCTTCATATCCTATCATATTTGATATCATTGGAAAGCTCTCGACAAGCATAATCTGGATATGAAATTCATTTTCGGATTCGATTGCTCGGTTCATTCAGAAATCTCTGTCAAAGTCATAAATTGTGAAACCCTAGATGTAAATTTAGGCTTCCAATCCACGCATCAATCAACAAAATCAATTTCTGGGTTTTGTGGATATCGACCTTTGAAGTTGGTAGGTGGTAATCGTTTGACCTAAAATGACCAAAGAAGCAGAATTTAATGAACTAGTGTTTGAAACACTAGTGCATATGGGTGGCGACGCAGGCATTTCTCGAGGATTGGAGCATCGTTGGTTGCGTCGAAGAGGTAAAGAGTGGCGATCTCCGTTGGTTGGTGGTGGTCGCAGCTCTCCAGGAGCAGCGAGGTGAAAGGAAAACCTGGTCAGTCTAAAGTTCGTGGTGTGTATTGGTTGCGTGAAATGTTCCTATAGCGTGAAAGTAAAGAGCGGAAAGAAGGTTGACGTGGCGAGAGTTGAGCAGGGGAGGTTTATTTTATCTATTTTATATATGATTATAATTCGTATGTTCGAATGCTGATTACTTCCACGTGCGAGCTTAGATTGACATGCAGTTTTCTTTATTGGATTCGTATCAAAATTTAAAACAACATAGAACTAGTTTGGTTGGATTTGAAGATAACTAAAATTTAAACATTTGTTGGATATTTCATATTGGATGTAAAATCAAAGGTGAGTGTATTAACCCACTTACGACGTATTAAAACTTCTATGCAAGTTAAATTAAATTCATGACATGTGATTCATTTAACTGGCATTTGTGAATTTAATTTGATATCGGAATCGATTTAACCGCTAATTGATACTTGATATGTGGTAAATTGACATGGACGTAAAATATTATTTGATTGACTGTTTGCAAATTTGATATATTTTTAAATTAAACTTAAATAGGTTAAGTTTGAATTATTAGTAAATTGTCATTTATTTGAATCGATATTTAATTAATAATGGAATTAAATTGCTAGTTAAACGTCAATATTTAATAAATGACACTATTGCGATATATATTGTTCGTTTTGTATAATGATTACACGTCATGTTTATTTGTTGTTATGATGATTGAATGTGTGCTATTTTTGATAATTATTGTTTATGTTGTATTCTTGTGATCCCATATGTCGCTAAAATAGGATCAATTAATAATCTACATCCTTGGACATTTAACACTTTAAATAAGAAATATGTTGAAATGATATATAACTATGACATCTGATACGTGTTGAAATGATATATATACTCGTGAGATTGAAATTTAAGTTAAATGATCACATGGCCATAGGATAGAAAATCAAATACGGACATAGTGATCAAATGAAATATTTTCTCAAATCTATAAATTTGAGTTTGTTAATGAAATGTTTCAAAATGATTTAAATTAGTGTTATTTTATATTAAACTACTTTCTTTAAACTGATTTCTATTTTACTATTTACTTTCATACTTATTATATATTTTATAATTAAAATATTTAAACTATTATATATTAAGTTGAACTATTATATGTTTTTTTAACTATTTTAATCAAACTATTTTACATTAAATTGGTTATTATATTTTATAACTAATTTTATTAAATTTAACTATTATATTTTATAAAAAAATTAATTAAGTTATTTTGTATTAAATTTAACTGCTGTATTTTTATATATTATAACTATTATAATAAAACTATTTAATATTAATTCAACTATTGTATTTTCATAACTATTTTAGTCAAACCGTTTTATATTAAAATTAACTATTTTACAACTGTTTTATATTAGATTTAACTATTTTTAAATAGAAGACTATTTCCAATCCGAACAGTTCTTATCTAAATGCTTAAATAAAAATATTTCATTTAACAATGATATTTGTGATATTGAAATCTAAAATCCAAATTTGAATTTCAATAATGAACTGTTTTAAAATAAGAGTTTTGAAATTTGAAACTGAATCCAATATTTAATTGATTTTAGAAAATGATAACTAAAATTAATAATTGAAGTAAATTGATTTATGACATTTAATACGATGCTTTTTTTGAACATAACTGACCACGTGTGGAATAAGAAGGTTGGTTGTTATAGAGACAGGGCCAGATATTAGCGTACTCTCTGGCAATACCAAAACCACTTTAACAACTTTGTACATGGTGGATGATCAAGAACGAAGTAGATGAGCTCAATCGGAATGAAGTAAGAGAATAATTATGGATGGTCTTGACTTTCGGGTCATGATTAAAATGCATAAAACAAAAGCTATCCGTAGGCCTAGTACAGTCATTCCTCCGATTGGATACACTTCTTTATTTACTATCTCGGTCTCCTTGATTGATTTGATTTGATACGCATCCCAAATTTTTGGAATATTCTTCGAGGTGGGCGACACCTATGACTATACGTTACCACCAGCCCAACTCTACAAAACGGTAGAATCCTACCTTGGGTATTGCCTCGTGTGCGTTATCATTTTATCTTGATCACGCTCGCAACGGCTTTGGTTTGTATTATACCTATAGAGCGCCCTTTGATAGTTATTAGTATACAGTGGACTTTACGATACTGTAAAGACTAGGATGTCTATATAATATGTGTTAAGTAAGGCTGTCAAAGGTTACTTTAGGATATGGATAGTGCCATCACTACACCATAAACATCATTTTGCAACGGCTTTGAGCTTGCAAATGAATTTTGCAACGGCTTTAGGCCATTGCGAAAAAGGGCATTGCAAAAATTTCGTAACGGACTTAAGCCGTTGCGAAAGTAAATTTTGCAACGGACATAAGCCGTTGCGAAATATTATTTTGCAACGGCTTAAGTCCGTTGCAAAGGTAGGTTTCACAACGGTTTTAAGCCGTTGCTATATGGAAAATTTTCAAAAAAAAACTAGTTTCTGGGTCTTTTCCTGCAATTCATATTCAATACAAATCTTTGCATATTTGATATAAAATCACAACAGTTCATGTTCAATACAATGGTCAACAAACGATATTTTCAATATAAACAAACTTTAAAGTTATAATTTTACCGTGCATTACAAAGTCCAATATCAGTAACCAAAATAATATTATAATATTACAATACATTTTAATTTCATTAAAACAACTTTACAGCACACGAGGCATATAGTCGTAAGACTACACACATACAACAACTACCTTCGAGTACAAAGGAAACATGTATTAGGAAATTCTCAGCTCTTCCGCTACCAACTTTTTGGTTGTTTAGCAAATGGTTAACTATATCCTTATCCTTCTTTTTTCTCTACTTATGCTATTCCCTTCTTTGTCAACATTCTGATTTCTTCCCGTTCAATATACCCTGCAATAATTGATTGTACTGTAATGAAACATTGAAATGTCAATCACAACTAAAAAAGATTGGTTAAACTTATAAACTGGTATTAGTGTCTAAGAAAATAAGCTCATCTTTTGCCAGTTGTTCTCTTTACTGTTTATTTTCTTAAACCTTGTAAATGCGTTGACTCATTTTTTTTATTTTTTTTGGTTCTTGAACTGTATGTCACTGGTATTAGTGTCTAAGAAAATAAACTCATCTTTTGCCAGTTGTTCTCTTTACTGTTTATTTTCTTAAACCTGTGTAAATGCGTTAACTCATTTTTTTTTGTTCTTGAACTGTATGTCACTGAGGTTGCGAATTGCATGCACCCGCATGCATACACCAAATGCACATACACCAAATTACAACACATACACCAAATTTATCAATTTTTCCATAGCAAAAAAATTTGGGGTCCGGCTATTCGCATCCCATTTTTTGCTCTTCACCCCCGACTAAAATATTTAAATTTTATTTCCAAATTTACCCTTTAACAGCTGATTAAATATCTTGTCTAATATTGTAAAATGATTAAAAAATAATAATACCAACTATATATGGGTGTTCGATGCTAAATTGCAAACTATAATTAAATTCATAATCAGCATTGTACATGATTTTTATAAAAAAAAAGATAGAAATTACAAATTATTAAAAAATTATTAAAATTTTAAAAACTTTACTATCAACGATGTGTGTATCATTATGCATTTTGAGTATGTTAGCAGTATACTGAAATTGCAAAGATCTAAACAATAAATCAATAAACCATTGGTATATATGGTATTGTTCAAATAAATCGACGCTGAAATAAGGGCATTTTTGGATTAAATGGAGTGGGAGGAGCAAATGATGGGGTTCATATTTTATTTTCTAGTTAGTGGGGGTGAAAAGAAAATAACGGGGTGTTAATAGACGCACCCAAAATTTGAAGGAACACCACAGTGTGCTACAATTTGATACAAAGAATTAAAGATCACATACCATCAAATACTAAGCATGGATTTGCAACCTTGTACTCCTCAGCTTATAAAATGCATCAATTGCCTTGTCTGCCAGAGCATGATAGTAAATGGATGCAACAACATTAACCAAAACATTGTCCTGTGTCGGCATATAAAAAAAATTAAAAATTATTTAGTCAGGACCCCAAAATAAAAAATTAATATAAAATTCATTAGGATCGGAAAAAAAATTTGAAACCTTAGTTTTAGTCTTGCATTTGACATCTAGTTGTTGCACGCGAACGGAAAGATAACCAGCAACTCTTTTGCAAAGAAACCAAGGCATGTTCTCTTGCGTAGGATGAAAACAAGTATAAGATCCACTGTACAAACAACCACCACAAATAACAAGATTTCAGAAGGTCATAAACACCAAAATTATTTCTTATGTTATTAATTAACAGCAAAAAGAATAACTAATTTGGATCCTTTCATCATAAATTACAACATTATTAGTAAGTCCTGCAGTCTTGGCTTAACATATATTTCTTTTCTCTATCAAATAAACAACCAATAGATTTCAATCATTTTTTTCTGCATTAATGACCTTTTTATGAACAACAATCACGTAATGCATAGGAAGTAGGACTAAGGATATACAAAGGTTATCTAAACAACAGATGAAATAATGCACTAGGACAAGGCTAGGCAGATAACCGAACACGGAAACAACACTAAATGGCAATTACACAAGGTATGGAATTAGAAAGTTAACGCATACAAGGCCCAGGTGCAAGAGTGCAGCGAGGCGGAAGTGTATAAACACAGGGCTGAAGCGCTGCGAGGAGACAACCAAAACTGGACTAGGCTACAATGTAAAAAATAAGTGATAGCTTATCACAACCAGGCTAGAATTTAGCTATATACAAAGTGATAGGGTAAAGAAAAACAAGAATATGTGCATTCAAAATTTATAGATATGAATATGTGTTTAATAAAAAGCTATATACAAAGTCAAGCATGCATAACATGCGCATGAAGCACATGCTTATGTGCAACTACCACAAAATGAAACCCATTTACAAAAGAAATTGTATGTTACAGGCAACCCTAAGCCTATGCTTTTACATGTGAAATTAGCCTATCAACAAGCTACAAGATTTAGCATATGTAAGCATTTCATTAAGTTTCATAGACAGCATCTCTTTGAAAACCATGCATACGTTGCAGTACAAAATTATATCAGGCCAAAAAAAACACGTACAAGCATTTAATGTTTCATAAAGAGATATAAAATGAGAATGTGGTACAGGTAAGTAAGCTAATATATTTTTACTTGCTTTTGTTTACAAAATGATGTCAACTTAAGGCTTCTAAAACACATTGAACATGCTTTCCCAGATTGATACAACCAGCAGAAATTCAAAGCAAGATTGTTTTATAGTAAACATGTGTAGGTAGCAAGGATTCAAATCAAACAAGAAATAAAGTGCAATAGACATTTTGGGTGCAACAATTCAAAGCAAAATAAAAAGGACATGCGTATTAAGTGAAAGCAAGAATGCTTTCTCAAATTCATAAATGCTTGCTCATATTTTAACATGGCAGGGGCATGTTAGAAGTGAACTGGCATAAGCAAATAGATCAAGGCAACATGGAAGTGAATTGACAAAAACGTATAAATCAAGGCACCATGCTTTGGTGCATGACTTTTATCAGAAACAAAAGACACTAAAAAGCACGTGTAGCTTGTAATAGTCAAACTAGCATTGAAATTTTAAATGGCAGGGCGTGACAAACATTGTGTACAAATTCAAGGCAAAGGTGATATAAAATGAAAAACAAATTAAGGC
Source organism: Allium sativum (assembly GCA_030737875.1). Taxonomy (NCBI): domain Eukaryota; kingdom Viridiplantae; phylum Streptophyta; class Magnoliopsida; order Asparagales; family Amaryllidaceae; genus Allium; species Allium sativum. Next base: position 285,752,694 of record CM060924.1, read on the forward strand.
AAAGTGTCCATGTTTCCAAAATATGTACACCTTGAATGTGTAGTATGTATATTTGAAGTTCCTCATAATTATTTTAAAGTTAAATATATAATCATATAGACTAATACATATATAAATAAAACTTCAATATGTATAAAATTGTGCATATAGGAAACTGGAACAGACCTGAAGCACATACTAGTCCAATACTTTTATACCAAAAACTTGGTGTACACAAAATTGTATACGTCCGAGATTGTCTAATTTGAAACTTATATTTCACACCTTGAGCAGTCATATGGACAACCACATTTTTCTTATTTTTATCAGCATTTGCATGGCTGTTGGTCAAAACTTTAGAGAGTCCCTTGGCTGGCAATACATATTGCAAATTGAAGCATAGTGGACATAAATATTATCATGTACTAACTGGGTATTGTTTTTTTCCACCACATTAAAAGAAAATTAATTAGCTTAATTTCACATTATAAGCAGGTTTATTTTGAAAATGCAAGGCATGCAGATAAGTGTGTAGATATTTCAGTAACTTAGCTAATTTCAGCATATGTAATTACGTAATAAATATGAATCTATAGATTAGCAAAAAATCAAGACCTGTATTATGATATAACATGGGAAAAGCTTTGGCATTTAGTTACTGCAGCATTAAAATGGCTAATAAGAACTTACACAATCTCAAGGTTTGTCAAGTTGCCAATGCTCAGAGACAATGTACCTGATAAATTTTGACTAGGAATCGCTCTGCATAAGCATCATTTTTTGCAAAATATCAACATGTTATTTCCAAAAATGAAACCCAAAAAAATGATAAATAATGAGAACGTACATTTTTGTAACTAAATTTTCAGGCGAACAACTGATCTTAGTCCAACTGCAAGGATCAACTGAATCATGATCCCAATTACTAAGAACACCATGCGGACCTTTAAGTTTGCTTTAATACCTATTAAAGCTTGAACTAAAAAAAAAAGCTCAATTGAAATGAGAGAAAAAAATACCACTGATTTTTCAAAGACAGCCAAAAGTAATAAAAATACTAACCAAACCCATGACAGAAATCTTAAAAATACCTTCAAAGTTCACTCCTTTCGGCGATAGAAGAGCATTCGATGAAGAAAACGACACCAAAACTACAGAAAGAAGTAAACTTTTCATTGTATATAACATAAATGAATGCTGGGAAACTCGATTCATTTATGATTAAATTTATCCCCAAGTCACATGGTACAATATAAGAGTTATATCTTATTGTTTGCTTAAAACTTTAACAGGAAACATAAGCAAATAAAATATCATGCTTGTGCTCACCTAGGAAAAAGACAATCTAATGTATGACAATTTAATGCAATAAAAAAGTAGAGGAGAAAATTAGGCATTCTGAAACAAGAACCACTTAAGGTGACAGACATCTATGATTTTTTTCCTTTACCACCTTAGAAAATGTTGAACTTTCTTTGGCCATGATGAATTTACATGCTTTTATCAACCATGAGTACTTCAGAATTAAGTATTCACATAAGATATGGTTTAACAGGTTATATTAATGTGAATCTAAGCATAAGTAGATAAGAGCATATATAATAATTGAAAAGGTACGTTGCTTACAGTGGAAAAGGCAGCTCACCTGGCACCAATTGAAACCTTCCATAGCAACCTATAATCAACATTCCTAATTATGCTCGGAGTTTGTCAATAATAACACAAGAAAATAATCAAATCCAACGTCAACAATGAGACCAGCTTGTGCCTCCTTAAACTAGTCTACGAGTGTGCAATTGGGATTCCTAAACTCAACTACTAATCACAGAAAAAACATTAAAAATGATTCCTAATGAGTACGTACCAAAATCGAATCCAATTGCACACCTTGAGTCGATCGACTGCAGATTTCGAGAGTAGGCGATAAGCTTATTTCAGAAACGGCTGCGATTAGGGTCTTCAAACTAGATCGACACTGGATCTGAAAACTAGATCGAAATTAGATCTTAGATCTGGAAATTGGATTGAAAATTTTAAAGACTAGGGTTAAAGCTTTTTTTACAGCCGCATGTTTTGTGAAGAAGGATAGGCGTAGTAGTTTGAGAACGGGGGATATATAGAATTTTTACTACATTCAGAATGGTTTGAGGCCGCTGCGGAAAGTAGAACGCGATGAACATACATTTAGAGAGCTTTGCAACGGCTCTAAGCCATTGCAAATTAGCAACGTCCCTAAGCCGTTGCAAATTACCGCATTGGAGGGTTGCGAAATTGCTGATTTGGTGTAGTGCATATCCACATCCAGATCCGAAACCTTTTTTGGATATCGGATATCCGCATCCACAGATATGGACGGATATCAGATAATTTTCCTATCAACTTACGATCGACAAATTAAGAAACATAAATAGAATTTTTTTATTTAGTATAAACAATTTTCAGTTTCATTGGTTAATAAAGTGTAAAAAATAAACAAATATGATGATAATAAACAATTTTGAGTAGTTAGTATGCATTTAATGAACTACAAATATAATAAAACACTTAAAAGTATCTTTCAACTAAGTAAAATACACATAATTTCGGGTATAGTGTTGACAAAAACCGGATGGATAATTTTTCAATGATAATGCCTTTATATCTTTATCCACATCTTTTTTTTGCAGATATCAGATATGCATCCACTTTTCAAATATAGATGGATTTAAGATTTTTTTCTTCTTCTGGGTATCCATTGACAGCCCAGTATAAAGGGGGATAATGGTAATGCCTTAACGCTATTTTCAATACTATATTTAACTAGTACACATTATTATAATAGCGTATTATATTAAATGTAAATAGTTTAATGGACCCTTAGGAGATGGATATTCCTGTAACATCTAATAAGTTATTTGCGCTCTTATTTCATACTTTTAATTTGACTTACATAAGGTATTTTAATCCTGACTTGAGTGTATTGTTTTCATTGTGCTCAAGTGAGCCTAAGTTGTTTTTAATTTAGTGAAGACCTTGCTATGAAGATGAAGACGGAGCATTGACAGTTGCATTCATTTAGTATTATTCTGCTGCATTACTTGGTATGTCTATTTATTGTTTAACTCTGATATTTAAGAGCATATACTATAAAGCGATTAATGTTTTAATTATATTCTTAATATATTCTCCCTTTCCAGTATGAGTTGTTTCTTCGTCTTCTCTTTTATTTCTTATATTAAATCCCCAGTAACTATTCACCAATTTGAACGGTTTGCGTCTGACATGTATGGTTTATCGTCATATGGATCATTAAAATAGCAGGTAGTTACAAATTGGTGGTATGAGAGAGTTTGGTGGTTACGTATTATAGATGATATAAACGACGAAGTTGATGTCATCTGTAAGGTTGGTTGTTGAGGCAAGGGATAGCTATAGATGGTCAGGTTTGGTTTCTGATTGTGTGGAAGGAGGTTCTTGATGGGTTGCCAAAGCAGGTGTAATAGCAGTTTTGGAGTTGTGTAATGGTAGAGAATTGATAGGGGTATGCCTGGTTGGGCACGTAGGATGATTATAAGCTTGATATGGAGGTGGTCAGTGGTGGTCGTTTAAATGTTATGGTGGCTGAATGGGTTTAGTGAGTGTGTGACCGGGAAGTAGTTGTTTTAGGAGAAGGATGGATCGTATATAGGTGAATGAAGTATGGAACAATGTTGGTGTAAAAAATTTAACTGAGAAATGTATTAAACTGCAAGTAGGTTGAATGTTTTATGGTTGTATGGAAATGTATTGAATTGTGGTGGTGCACAAAATTTAAGGAGGTAATTTTGAATAGAAGAGATATATAAATAAAGAAAAGTTAAATGTAAATGTAATGAGCAGCCTGTAAATTATAGATACGGAGTTTGATACGAAATGAAATGTAAACTTATTTTTAAATGAAACCGTACTATACGAAACTGAAAACTCTTTGACTAAAATGCAAAATGTAACTACATGAAACTAAATGCACACAAAAAAGTGAAAAATCAATGCAGAAACTAAAGTGGAAAATGGGCTGGAGGACAAAGTTTTAATTTTTTTTGGCCCAAAAAACGCGGCTCAGATAATTTCACGTAAAGGCCAAACTTCAGCTTATTTTTAGGCCTAAGTAAATAATGCTCTGTTTTTAATTTTTTTTCCTTCCCTCTTTCGATTTTCTTTCAATTCAAATGGAAACTCGAATCATTCATTGATTACGTGCATTTTACATCATTAATTGGATTATTTCGATTCTTTTATTAAATCGATCTCAGAAGGTAATTTTACCCTAATTTAGGTTTTTATTTTCGATCAATTCGATCTATTATTTACTGTTTTTTGTTATGTTTTGTTGATCTTATTTTCTTATGAATTTACAGGTTATTTGCGTCATGTCTGATTTAGTTTCATTCAGTAGAGAAGAACAAGGGTATGTATTTGGATATGATGTTATGATTTTTTTAGATTTTAATGCTATGTGCATTTAGCATTTTCTTGCTGTTTAATATTTATTTTGACTGTGCATGGTTTTTTGACATCTTATAATATCATTTGTTATTTATATCTGAATCTGTATAATTTTTGGCAGGAGCAGTCTTGGAATAGCATTTTGGTTTTATTTTTACTTGATGAGTGTAGCTACTCTATTCGACTGGACATGAGTTGTTCTTTAATTGCTGTTAAGAATCGCATATGTGAATATTGGGCACATCTTGCTCCTAGTTCTATTGAAATATCATATAATTTGGAAAGTAAGATTATCACAGTTGATACTAATTCGGATTTGCATACAATATTGTGCTTTCAAATTTATAAGAAGAGTCCTTTTTTTGTTTTCACTGTTAAGTTGTGCCATCATGCTCTGGAGCTCAATGTTGACAGTAATTTTTCAGTCAATTCTAATCAGCTGAGTATTTCAGTTCATTCTGGTTCTTATAACATTAAGTCTTGTGCTGAATCAAGTTCTTATTTCAAAGATATCATGAAGAAAGGGTGTCAATTGAATCTTATGGATTTTATTGGTTATTGTTTTAGTGGTGCTGAAGATTTTAGGGAGTTTCTAATGGCTTATCAAATAAAAGAAGGACATGAATTGATTTTTGTTAAAAACTGTCCTGAAAGAATATCTGTCATATGCTCTTGGAATAAGGAAGGTTGTAAATTCAATTTATATACTTCTTCGGATCCTAGACAGCCTCTTCGTTTCTTTATTAGAACTTATAACTTTGCACATTCGTGTGGTGCTGGATTAAGGGGTGTTAGGAAAGTCCAAATTTCTAGTAAATTTATTAAATCTTTGATTATTGATCAAATTAGAGATTTCCCTATGAAGAAGCTGAAAGATATTATCGTTGAATTTAGAAGAGATTTTAATTTTGATCTTTCTTATTATTTTGCAGACTCCGGAAAACAATTGGCTTTGAAGGAAATTTATGGAGATGATGCTATGTCATATAATGAATTAAACTGGTATTTTGAGACTTTGAAGAAAACTAATCCAGGAAGTTATGTTGCTTTGGATGTTGATCCGTCGAGTCAGCAATTTGAAAGAGTTTGCTTTGGATTTAATGCTTGCTTAGCTGGTTTTCGACATTGCCGTCCTCTTATATTTCTAGATGCAGCATTTTTAAAGGGTAGACCAGGAGTTTTATTAGCAGCCGCTGCAAAAAATGGAAACCAAGGTTTGAGTTTTGGTCTTTGTCTTTTATTTTTTTAAGTTGTTTAGTATTTTGTTTTTGAATTCTTTAGTATGCGATTTTTGGTGAAGTTCATATATTTTATGGGAATGTTAGTGAATTTCATGCTAGTGGATTCAGTTTTGATGATGTGTTGAATTAGATTTGATCAGCCCTGGCCTAATGTTTAAGTTTTTGTAAGAATTGAATCTTGTTTTATAGTTCAAAATTTCAAGTACCATTACATCATTGAAAAATATTGTTAGTGACAAGTATTTGTTTACAAAAAAATTCTATTTGTTGCCTTCAGTTGATGATATATCTCTGGTTTCCCTTGGCTGCCCTGGAATTGACAATAGGCTTATCATGCTATATAACAATATAACATTAGGTTTTTTTCATTGTAATAGGTTTGGGTTTATAACTAATTAATGCAAGTTGGCATGCATGCTACAATCCAGATTAGAGGCTGCCTTTCTTTGGTGTAATGTTGTCGTACATGCTGTACATTTCTGGGCCAGGGCTACTAGCTAGTGTGACGACCCAGTAGCCATTATATGGATAACATATTGCATATATTTATAACACTGAATATTGCATTTCATTTGCATTATATTTGATAATGCTAATCTAGTTAGCATTTTTTGTTCATAGTTTTACAAATTCCATTTGACAGACAGATATTGAAATACTGCATGTTCTATTTTCTTATTTTACTGCTGCATTTTTTGTTTGTTTAATACTATGGAATACATAATGCTGGTATTTTTTTTCATTGTATTGTATATTATTGCTTTTTTTTCTAAGCATTCATGAAATATATTATGACATTTTGCATTAGCATTTTAATCTTTATTTCTTATAAGAGTGATTTAAAAAAAAATCACTGCTGTGAATTTGAAGCACATTAAGTTTTTTTTTTTTTTTTTAGCATTTTTCCTCTGTGTATTATATTGCTTATTTTGTTTCCCTTTTGCTTTCTCTGTTATTCTGTGCGTCCGTGTTGTTCTTTTTTTTTTTTTTTTTTTTTTTTTGAGAGAGAGATTGACATAGAAATATTATAAGACTGCTTTTTTTCCTATTTATTTAACTGTTGCAATACTAAAGTACATGATACTCTTTTTACTTTAGCAATTTTTTTGTTTATCATATTGTTTCATTTTTTTTCTATTTGCTTCATTAATTTGGTCATGAAATTCATTATGCTAGGTTACATTAGCATTTTTAAATCCTTGTGTACTGTAAGACTCCTGTGTATCATATGACTGCAATTTTATCATACTTGTTTCTCAGTTCTCATCCTAAGATACGTTATGCTTTCTTACTTTACCCTTTTTTGTTCTGCATCATATTGCTGCTTTTCTTTTTTATTTGTTTCAGTGATTTAGTCATGACATATATTATGATAGTTTACTGTAGCATTTTTTAATTACATATAGCATGGTATATGTAAGATATTGAATTGATTTATATTTTGTATATAGTTATGGTATATCAGTTTTTTTTTTATGTTAGCATTTTAAATTTGTAATGCATTTTTTCAGGTTTCTTTCCACTAGCTATGGGAGTCGTCTCACATGAAAATGAATCAAATTGGACTTGGTTTTTAGAGAATCTAAATGAGATGCTTCATGAAGATCGTGAATTAGTTTTTATGTCTGATCGTCAATGGGGTTTGCTTTTAGGTGTTCCGAAAGTGTTTCCATCTTCTTTTCATAGTTATTGCACATTTCATATGGAGCAAAATATTGGTTCAGTGGTTAAAGCTTGCAAGGGTGATACATCAATTGTTGATTTGTTTAAACTTATAACTAGAGCTTTCAGTCTATTTGATTTTGAACGTTATATGTTAAAATTTAAAGAAATTGGAGGTGCTGCTGCAATCAACTTCCTTAAAGATAAACCTTTAGAACATTGGGCAGATTTGTTTTTTCAAGGTAGAAGGTATGGAGAATATTCTTCTAATGTGGCTAAGAGCTTTAACTCTTGGATTGTGGATGATAGGTTTATGCCGATTACATCTTGTCTAGATGGAATTCGAGTGAGAGTAATGGAACAAATGGCAAAGCGGAGGGAAGAATGCCATAAGTGGACTACTGTTTTATGTCCAGTCATGGAGCAACGATTGTCAAAGTTAGTTGAAGATGGGTTTGGATGGAATGCATATAGGTCTGATGAAAATATTTTTGAAGTTAGATCTCCAATTTCACATCATGTTGATCTTGAAAAAGGATTGTGTAGTTGTAATCAGTGGAAAGTTACCAGTTTTCCATGTGCACATGCTGTTAAGTGTATGAATAAATCAAGGCTATCGGTATATGAATCTGTGGAATATTATTTTATAGCTAATGCTTTTAGAGCTAGTTATGCACATGCTATTAATCCAATTCCAACTGTCGGTAAGCCAATTGTTACTGAAGATGAAATTGTAATTAGACCGCCTAAAGAAATTCAAGGTGCTGGAAGACCTTCTACTAAAAGACATGGTGGCTTTTCTTATTCTCAGAATAAGCGGAATAAATGCAGCAAGTGTGATCAAGTTGGACATAACAAAAGGAATTGCCAAGCTTCAAAGAAGAATTAATTTTGAATTTTATTTTTCAGTTTTTTTCCATTGGATATGTTACTATATACTTACTTAGTATGTTGTTGTTATTTTTTATTGGTTATTGGGACATGTTATATGCTGAGTTGTTATTTTTTATATAAATCTAACTTGTATTTCTGAATTTTATATTTCTGCTTTCATTTATTATATTTTGTGCTTTTTTTGTTTAAATTATGAAGTGCTGTGTCTGTGGTTGCTGGCATTTTATCACCTGTTATTATTTACATCAATTAAACAGTATAATGCTATATTAATTTAGCATTTTATTGTGTATATTGTAAAAGTAATTGGCTGATTAGATTATTAGCTGTATAAAGTAAAAGTGGTTGGGTAACTTTATTAATATAAATTTAACTTGTATTTGTGAAAATTATGTGGTTGCTTTCATTTTTTTTTTTTTTCAATATTTTGCTAAAATATGCACTGTTATGTTTGTGATGGTATTTTATTATCTGCTATTTTCTATGTCATTTATAAAGACTAATGCCACATTTATGTGTTTATTTTCATTTATTTTGTTTTATGTATTTTATTTGTAAAGCATGCATAGTTTAGTTTGTTGTTTGTGGCATGTTTTTACCAGCTATTTTCTGCATTAATTCAACAGACTAATGCTATATTGATTTAGTGTTTTGTTTTGTATGATGTTAAACTGATTGACCTATTTGATTAGTAGTTGTGCAATAATAAACTATGTGATGTTACTTTATGTGTTATTTGGGTAATGCCGTATGCTATTTCAATATAGCATTTTCTGCTAATTAATTTTTGAAATATAGTTAGTTTCTAAAACAATTATAGTATAGTAATTGTAGCTAATGCATACAATTATGTACCTGATTAGGCCTTGTGTCTGAATGTCTTTTACGTATCATGGGTACCCGCTCGGTTAAATAATCCCTACTGGGTGCAGAATCATTGCTGGAGTACCCGATTAAGCCTTGCATCCAAAAGTCTTTTACGTGTCATAGGTACCCGATTAGGCCTTGTGTGCGGATGTGTTTTACGTGTCATTGTACCCGCTCGGTTAAACAATCTTTACTGGATGTAGAATCGTTGCTGAATGACCCGATTAGGCCTTGTGTCCGGAAGCTTTTTACATGTCATAGGTACCCGATTAGGCCTTGTGTCCAGAAGCATTTTACATGTCATATGTACCCGATTAGGCCTTGTGTCTAAATGTCTTTTACGTGTCATGGGTACCCGCTCGGTTAAATAATCCCTACTGGGTGCAGAATCGTTGCTGGAGTACCAGATTAAGCCTTGCATCCATAAGTCTTTACGTGTCATAGGTACCCAATTAGGCCTTGTGTGCGGATGTGTTTTACGTGTCATTGTACCTGCTCGGTTAAACAATCCATATTGGGTGCAGAATCGTTGCTGAACAACCTGATTAGGCCTTGTTTTTACATGTTATAGGTACTCGATTAGGCCTTGTGTCTGAATGTCTATTACGTATCATGGGTACCCACTCGGTTAAACAATCGCTACTGGGTGCAGAATCATTGCTGGAGTACCTGATTAAGCCTTGCATTCAAAAGTCTTTTACGTGTCATAGGTACCCGATTAGGCCTTGTGTGCGGATGTGTTTTATGTGTTATTGTACCCGCTCGGTTAAACAATCTTTACTGGATGCAGAATCGTTGCTGAATGACTCGATTAGGCCTTGTGTCTGGAAGCTTTTTACATGTCATAGGTACCCGATTAGGCCTTGTGTCTAAATGTCTTTTACGTGTCATGGGTACCCGCTCGGTTAAATAATCCCTGCTGGGTGCAGAATCATTGCTGGAGTACCTGATTAAGCCTTGCATCCATAAGTCTTTTACGTGTCATAGGTACCCAATTAGGCCTTGTGTGCGGATGTGTTTTACGTGTCATTGTACCTGCTCGGTTAAACAATCCATATTGGGTGCAGAATCGTTGCTGAACGACCCGATTAGGCCTTGTGTTCAGAAGCTATTTACATGTTATAGGTACCAGATTAGGCCTTGTGCCTGAATGGTACGTATCATGGGTACCCACTCGGTTAAACAATCCCTACTGTGTGCAGAATCATTGTTGGAGTACCCCATTAAGTCTTGCATCCAGAAGTCTTTTATGTGTCATAGGTACCTGATTAGGCCTTGTGTCAGGATGTGTTTTACGTGACATTGTACTCGCTCGGTTAAACATTCTTTACTGGGTGCAGAATCGTTGCTGAACGACCCGATTAGGCCTTGCGTTCGGAAGATTTTTATGTGTCATAGGTACCCGATTAGGCCTTGTGTCTAAATGTCTTTTACGTGTCATGGGTACCTGCTCGGTTAAACAATCTCTACTTGGTGCAGAATCATTGTTGTAGTCACGATTAAGCCTTGCATCTAGAAGTCTTTTACGTGTCATAGGTACCTGATTAAGCCTTAGGTGCGGATGTGTTTTATGTGTCATTGTACTCGCTCGGTTAAACAATCCATACTGGGTGCAGAATCGTTGCTGAACGACCCGATTAGGCCTTGCGTCCGGAAGCTTTTTACATGTCATAGGTACCCGATTAGGCCTTGTGTCTAAATGTCTTTTACGTATCATGGGTACCCGCTCGGTTAAACAAAGCCTACTGGGTGCAGAATCGTTGCTGGGGTTCCCGATTAAGCCTTGCATCCCGAATTCTTTTACGTGTCATAGGTACCCGATTGATCCTTGTGTCCGGATGTGTTTTATGTGTCATTGGTACCTGCTTGTTTAAACAATTCTTATTGGGTGCATAATCGTTGTTGAACGACCCGATTAGGCCTTTGAGTTTAGTCGTCCTTTGAGTTTTGAAAAGTACATGACCAAGCTTGAGTCTAGCCGTCCTTTGAGTTTCATAAGTACCTGCTTAGGTTTAAATCTGAATGTCCTTTACAATCGTTTATATTGTTTGATTAACCATTATGTTTTCGGTATAAATTGGTTTTCAGAGGTTTTGGCTTAGGGATCAGTCCGTCCGTCCTTTACAATCATTTATATTTTTTGGTTAACCAATATGTTCTCGGTATAAATTAGTTTTTAAAGGTGCTTGCTTAGGGTTGAGTCCTGCTGTCATTCGAATCTCGTATGTACTCGGTTAGGTTTGAATTTGGTTGTCCTTTACAATCGTTTATATTGTTTGGTGTATATTTATTTGCATGGGTATCTGATTAGGTTTTGAATATTGTCTTATTTTAGATCCATGTGTACCCGATTTAACTTGGAGTCTAAATTTGGTTTGCGTTTCTGGGTTTGGTCGGTTGAATGAAATATTTTGGTTATAGATTCATTTATGGTTATTTTGTTTAAATAATTTATTTTTATTTTAGATTGATATGCATAAACAATTAGTTCTAAAAATGTTATTTGTTATAGAGTTTTTAATTTAGGATACAGTAGATTCATTTATGGTTATGTTGATTAAATAAGTCATTTTTATTTTAGATTGGTATGCCTAAACAATTATTTATAATAGTGCTATTTGTTTATAGCACTTTAATTTATACATTTCATCACATAACATCAGACATAACCCAACCCATACATATAATGGTTAATCAAACAGTAACACATAACAGTAACCACCAAACCATAAGCATAACAGTAACCACCAAACCATCACATACACATGACAGTAACCACCAAACCATCACAAAGATCTCAAAAAGCCAAATGATAACAAAGATCTCAAAAAGCCAAATGATCACAAAGACCTCAAAGACATAAGCATAACTCAACACATACACATAACAGTAATCACTAAACCATCACAAATATCTCAAAAAGCCAATATACAGTTGCATAAAACATCAATTCTCCCAAAATTCTTATTGCACAAAAACATCAGACATAAGCCAATCCGAACAACATGCTACAACCTGAATTTTCATTAAAACAGCAAGTCACAATCAATTCAGCTTCAACTACTATGTATGAAATTAAAACAGAGCAATTAACCACGTGTAGGTATGAAATTTGTACAGGTACAATTCTGTCTGTACCACAATTTTTTAATCCAGGTTCAGCCACTACTTTAACATCAATTCAAATTACTAAAACTCAATTACAATTAGCAACTAAATGTCTAAACAGTAAATTCAAATTGAATTAAAACAGGTGCTACATCAACAATTCAGTGTTTCCTTCGTTCATGTTCTTTCTTCTTCACAGCGCTTTCAATTTCTTCTGGGGACGAGTTTGCAAAGTAACTCATAATATCCCAACTTCTTGGTGGGTCATTCAGTATGTTGAACACTGTGTTAGCACGGAGAAGATTGATATCTTCCTTTTTATATTCCTCTGGTAGATTTTTGTCTCTGTCCAATTTTTCGATGAATTTCATCACAAATAATGCACAGTCGGAACTGCAAAATAATAAATAAATAAGGATTGGTATAAGAAATGCAATGCTATGATCATTTAGCTTTTTGCCAACGAATTATTTAGCAAAAACCATGTATTGTGTTCTAATATTATCCAATTTCCAGGAAGGAACACATAATCGTCGAATATCCTTCAATTTCTCTGGTTTATATTTTATTTTCCTAGGATTTTATGGAATGAAACATTATTGCATGGTACATCAACTTTCCCCACAAGTAAACTATTGCATAATAGAATGAATTGATGATTTTATTTAGTTTGTCAGTCGTAGAATATGAGCTAATAGAGTTGTATCATAGTAACCTCAAAAACACTATTCTCCCAAATGAACAAACCCAGAAACGCATGTAAAGGATAATATGAAGGTGTTTTCACTGTATTATTGTAAAAGTCAGGTAGTAGTGGTACAAAGATACGAAAAATGCAAGAGTATGGATATTTAAATAATAATAAGGTTCCTACCTTAAGAATAAAACAAAAATGATATTACAGTTTAGCATTTATATTAACAATTTAAGTTGCACATGTAAAGGACAATATGAAGGTGTTTTCACTGTATTATGGTAAAAGGCAGTATTGGTACAAACATATAATGGTTTGAGCAATTAGTATCTATTAAAAAAAACTGTTAATGTTTACTTATGAATCAAAATCTTGTTGTGGGCATTGTGGCTGTTTCATCGGCTTTGTTCCAATATTTTTGTTTATAATGTTGTTTTCAGCCAATTTCTCATAGATGATCATTTCAATCTTTTTTCTCTGTATCATAATAAAATACATAGCTTTTTTCCAATATACATCCAAATATATATTTATATATGATAATAACAATCTTACCATCTTCATCGCTTCCATATAGTGTTTATTTGATATAGAGGTTGATCTTCTGGGCCTCAATGAATCATAGTGGTTCCATTGCATTTTAACATAGTCCAAAGTTAGTAAAGTCCAATGGTTGATGTAATGCAAGGGAAAGAATATGGTTTCTGCAACTTCGTCTTTGGCAATTTTTTGGACCATTGGGTTAACCAATGTTTTAACAACATTTTCAACATCTGTTTGTATGGCATGCTGCAAATAAACATGAAAAATATCAATTTGTTTCTGATATTTACAATTTTAAAGTAAAAGTTTTGTTTACCGTCATGATTGTACTGAATATGTAGTTGTGTTCGTATGTATTAGCATTTGAAGTAAACCAGTCAATAACCTGCATTATAAAAATAATGTTAGCTTAGTATATTATTTTAACATGGAATTTGCTTCTATATAAATTTGTTACGAGGATATTGCATTGTATATAAATAATGCTAGGGGGAGATAGCATTTTATTACCAATATGTTGTTTGATTTAAAAAACATCATAATGCTATGATACTTTAGCATTTTATTAACATCAAATTGCTTAAATATAAAAATCAAAATGATAGGAGAGTTTATCATTTTTGTAATAACATGTTGACTACCCAATTAAAAATCAAAATGTTGGTAGAAGCTAGCATTTTTTGAACAACATTTTGTATTATCATAAATTTTATTATAATGCTAGCAGAATTTAGTATTTTTTAATCACCATGTTATTAAAAAAATCATAATGCTAGGAGAATTAACATTTCATGAACATTGTACTGTTTATTTAAAAAGTGATCATAATGGTAGAGGAAAAAAGTCTTTTTGGAACAACATAATGGTTTATAAAAAAAATTCCAAAATGCTAGTGAAGACTAGAATTTTAAAAAATAACAATCACAATGCTACAAGTTAGCATCTTAGGAACAGAATATTGCTTAATAATTAAAAAAAATACCTATTACAATTTACATTTACCTGACCATCTGTAAATTCTTCAAATAGCAGTTCTTCTAGCATGGACTGTACAATTGTTATCCCTCCTCTTTCAATATCATCATTTTGCCATGCTATCGTGCTATATTTATATTTTAATTTAAAAATATTAAAATATCACAGATTCATTTAAATAAATTTAGATTTTAACGAGTACAAAAAACTTGCTTTGTTTTGTCTGCGCATGCAAAGAATGCCCTGTTATGTTTTGTTTGTGAGAATCTAGGAGTTGTAATATCGGACTCTTTAAAATATTTCTTTGGCGATATAATTTCTTTATTGGAGAATATTTTTCAACATCCATAGGTTCTACATCTTGAGCTTCATCATCTATATTGGATTCTTCTTTCTCTTCTTTGACCAGTTCTTTTTCTTTTTCAGTTTCTTCAACTTTTGTATCACTTTCGTCACTTCCATCTTCATCCTCATCTTCATTGCTTGTGTTTTCAATATTTACTTCACCATTGGTTATATCTTTTTTATTCTCCTCTTCTTCACCTTCATCTTCATTCTCTTCATCATGTGTTATATCTTCTCATTTATTCTCTTTATTTTCTTCTTCATTCTCATTTTCTATTTCATCATTTTTTTCCTCCACCATTCCAATGTCTTTTTCATCATATTTGGTTTTTTTGCAGTGTACTATTTTATACTGAAATTGAGAATCAACTTTTGGCTTCCTCTTTTTCCCTTTTAATCTTTCAATCATTGAACTTGATGTTACATTTTTAAGCCACTGGCTTCTTCTTCTCACATCCTTCTCTTCTTTGTTTTCCACTTTTTTGCCTGAGTCTCATTATCTGGTGTGCTTAGAAGGTCGAAAGAAGGAGGGGGTAAGTTGCTCTATAAACTTCTGAATAATTAGATTTTTCTGTTCCTTATCAGATTCTTGGAGCACGAATTTTAACATGCGGATTTCTTCTTTCCGAACTAATTCTTCTTCTCTTCTTTTCCTTAGCTCTTTTTCTTCCTCCAACTTTGTTTTCACATCCTTCAATTTATTGTCTTATTTGAAATTTTGCTTTTCGATTTGTCTGTCTTTTTCATCAATTACCAACCCTTCACCTTCACTTGTAATCTCTTTTATTTGCAAAATTGCTTTGTTCTTCGATTCATCAAGTAACATCCTCTCTTTAGATGTTATTTTCTTAATTTCAAGTGAAATCTGTAATCGGCGAACATAAGAAGTTTTTCAGTCATAAATTCATTATTTCTAATATTTTGAAGTGCTACGATGTTCTAGCATATTAATATGTGCACATAAATAAATATAAAATTATTTACTGAATTACGACTACTAAGTTTTGAGTGATAAAGGGATTGTTACAAAACCAAGTGCATTGTTGAAATGCTATCAGAATTTAGTGTTTTCCAATCACCATATTAATCACAAAAAAATCTTAATGCTAGGAGAATTAGCATTTCACTTACAGTGTTCTATTTACTTAAAATTTATTATAATGGTAGGATAGTTTAACATTTTACTAACAGCAAATTGCTTTAAAAAAAATCAAAATGATAGGAGAGGTTAGCATTTTTGTAATAGCATGTCGACTAAAAATCAAAATGCTTTTAGAAGCTAAGTATTTTTGGAACAACTTTTTGTAATAAAAAAAAAATCATAATGATAGGAGAATTAGCATTTCACTTACAGTGTTCTGTTTATTTAAAAAATTATTATAATGGTAGGATAGTTTAACATTTTATTAACAACAAATTTCTTAAATAAAAAAAATCAAAATGATAGGAGAGGTTAGCATTTTTGTAATAGCATGTCGACTACTCGACTAAAAATCAAAATGTTTTTAGAAGCTAAGTATTTTTGCAACAACTTTTTATAATAAAAAAAACAAAAGAAAAATTCATAATGATAGGAGAATTAGCATTTCACTTACAGTGTTCTGTTTATTAAAAAGATTATTATTATGGTAGGATAGTTTAGCATTTTATTAACAGCAAATTGCTTAAATAAAAAAATCAAAATGATAGGAGAGGTTAGCATTTTTGTAATAGCATGTCGACTAAAAATCAAAATGCTTTTGGAAGCTAAGTATTTTTGGAACAACTTTTTGTAATAAAAAAAAGAAAAAAGAAAAATTCATAATGCTAGGAGAATTAGCATTTCACTTACAGTGTTCTGTTTATTTAAAAAATTATTATAATGGTAGGATAGTTTAGCATTTTATTAACAGCAAATTGCTTAAATAAAAAAATCAAAATGATAGGAGAGGTTATCATTTTTTTAATAGCATGTCGACTAAAAATTAAAATGCTTTTAGAAGCTAAGTATTTTTGGAACAACTTTTTGTAATCAAAAAAAGAAAAAAGAAAAATTCATAATGCTAGGAGAATTAGCATTTCACTTACAGTGATCTGTTTTTGTAAAAAAATATTATAATGGTAAAATAGTTTAGCATTTTATTAACAGCAAATTGCTTAAATTAAAAAATAAAAATGATAGGAGAGGTTAGCATTTTTGTAATAGCATGACTACTCGACTAAAATTCAAAATGCTTTTAGAAGCTAAGTATTTTTGGAACAACTTTTTGTAATAAAAAAAAAAGAAAAAAGAAAAATTCATAATGCTAGGAGAATTAGCATTTCACTTACAGTGTTCTGTTTATGTAAAAAATTATTATAATGGTAGGATAGTTTAGCATTTTATTAACAGCAAATTGCTTAAATTAAAAAATAAAAATGATAGGAGAGGTTAGCATTTTTGTAATAGCATGACTACGTGGCTAAAAATCAAAATGCTTTTAGAAGCTAAGTATTTTTGGAACAACTTTTTGTAATAAAAAAAACAAAAGAAAAATTTATAATGATAGAAGAATTAGCATTTCACTTACAGTGTTCTGTTTATTTAAAAAATTATTATAATGGTAGGATAGTTTAGCATTTTATTAACAACAAATTGCTTAAACTAAAAAATAAAAATGATAGGAGAGGTTAGCATTTTTGTAATAGCATGTTGACTACTCGACTAAAAATCAAAATACTTTTAGAAGCTGAGCATTTTTGGAACAACTTTTTGTAATAAAAAAAATCATAATGATAGGAGAATTAGCATTTCACTTACAGTGTTCTGTTTATTTAAAAAATTATTATAATGGTAGGATAGTTTAGCATTTTATTAACAGCAAGTTGCTTAAATTAAAAAATAAAAATGATAGGAGAGTTTAGCATTTTTGTAATAGCATGTCGACTACTCGACTAAAAATCAAAATGCTTTTAGAAGCTAAGCATTTTTGAAACATATTTTTGCAATCACAAAAAAAAATCAAAATGCTAGGAGAATTAGTATTTCAGTTACAGTGTGCTGTACAAATAAAATAATTTACATTAATCACTGTTAACTACTGTGTTTCCAGTATTAAACAGAAAATTACAAAAGCAATTGTATTATTAAAATTTTAACAACATAAAATATTATCATACCTTTTTATCATCCATATTGGCTAGGATCTCCATTGACACAATGTTTTTCATTAAGTTTAGTGACCATTTTGCAAATCTTGGAGAGCCGCTTATCCACTCTTTTCTTGGCTTAAGTATATCAACATGTTCACATAGAAAATACTGAAAAAAGAACAAAATATTAGTTAGAATAAATTATCATACATCTTATCATACTATATTAAAATTTAATATTATGATGAAAAAATATCATTGATTTTTTCTTACCAGGGGAAGAATGGAACAGCCAGACATATTTCTTGGTTTATCATTGAATTTTTTTAATGATTTAGTTAAATGATAATGAATACTTAATGGCCAAGAAATTTGATTCATTTTTTTGGATCAACGGTGTATTGAAGATAACCCCAGTTAAGCATTCTTTGATTGTCAGGGAAAAGAAATGTTATAAAGAGAAGAATAATAATAAATCTTGGCAGATCATTTTGCTCATCTGGAATTTCTTTTTCAATTTCAATTTCTATTCTTTTAATAACAAGATCTTTGGTTATATGATTTATGTTAATAAAATTTCTTGAAACAAACCCTTGACAATTTTCAGGGGTGCATGATAAAGATACTTTACGTAAGGGAAAAATATTTCTCCCATTCACAGGAAAACCAAAAATTAATGAAATATCTTTCGTTGATAATTTTAATTTTTTCCTCCCAATAGAAAAACATTCCTCCTTAATTGAGTAACAACTGATTAAATCATCTAAAATTTTAGAAGATTTTCTAATTTGCTTTGGTCCAATGTTACTTGAAAAAAAAGCATTTATAAATTCATAAAATGGAGCCTGTTTTAAAAATTTTAATTGATTAATTGAAAAACCATTTTTTTTTCTTTTTTTTCCAAGAATTTTAACAAGTGGTACTAGACTACATCGGTATTGGACAGTCTGCTTTTTCTTTTTCTGGCTTGCAACTATTTTTCGCTTTTTGCTTTCTTTATTCTCAGGAGAAGACTCCGATATTTCCTGCAAGAAAGAGATAACAAAACAATATAAAATTGTATTAAAATATAGAACTGTATTATAATACAATATTAAAGATATCATTTCGTGCAATATAATGTTAGATTAATCTAGCATTTTCATACATTATAATGCTAGGTTAACCTGTCATTTACATATGACAGTTAACGGCTCGGCCATACCATGTAATGACAGGTTATCCTAGCATTTTCGTGCAATTTTCAAGGGTTCGGCCAATCGCTGTAGTGCTAGGATAACCTGTTATTTACATATGTCGGTAAATGGGCTCGGCGATGCCATGTAATGATAGGTTACTATAGCATTTTCATAAAATTTTCAAGGGCTCGGCCACTCACTGTAGTGCTAGGATAACCTGTCATTTTCATATGTCGGTTAATGGCTCGGCCATGCCATGTAATGACAGGTTATCCTAGCATTTTCGTAAAATTTTCAAGGGCTCAGCCACTCACTGTAGTGCTAGGATAACCTGTCATTTTCATATGTTGGTTAATGGCTCGGCCATGCCATGTAATGACAGGTTATCCTAGCATTTTCGTGCAATTTTCAAGGGCTCGGCCACTCGCTGTAGTGCTAGGATAACCTGTCATTTACATATGTCGGTTAATGGCTCGGCCATGCCATGTAATGACAGGCTACTTTAGCATTTTCGTAAAATTTTCAAAGGCTCGACCACTCGCTATAGTGCTAGGATAACCTGTCATTTACATACGTTGGTTAACAGCTTGGCCATGCCATGTAATGACAGATTGTCCTAGCATTTTCGTGCAATTTTCAAGGGCTCGGCCACTCGCTGTAATGCTAGGATAACCTGACATTTTCATATGTCGGTTAACGGCTCGGCCATGCCATGTAATGACAGGTTATCCTAGCATTTTCGTGCAATTTTCAATGGCTCGGCCACTCGCTGTAGTGCTAGGATAACCTGTCATTTACATATGTCGGTTAACGGCTCGGCCATGCCATGTACTGACATGTTACTCTAGCATTTTCGTAAAATTTTCAAGGGCACAACCACTCGTTGTAGTGCTAGGATAACCTGTCAATTACATATGTCGATTAATGGATCGACCATGCCATGTAATGATAGGTTGTCCTATCATTTTCATGCAATTTTCAAGGGTACGACCACTGGTTGTAGTGCTAGGATAACCTGTCATTTACATATGTCGGTTAATGGCTTGGCCATGCCATGTAATGACAGGTTGACCTAGCATTTTCATGCAATTTTCAAGGGCATGGCCACTAGCTGTAGTGCTAGAATAACCTGACATTTTCATATGTCGGTTAACAGCTCGGCCATGTAATGACAGGTTATCCTAGCATTTTCGTGCAATTTTCAAGGGCTCGGCCACTCGCTGTAGTGTTAGGATAACCTGTCATTTACATATGTCGGTTATTGGCTCGGCCATGCCATGTAATGACAGGTTACTCTAGCATTTTCGTAAAATTTTCAAGGGCTCGACCACTCGCTGTAGTGCTAGGATAACCTGACATTTTCAAATGTCGGTTAACGGCTCGGCCATGCCATGTAATGACAGGTTGTCCTAGCATTTTCGTGCAATTTTCAAGGGCTGGGCCACTAGCTGTAGTGCTAGGATAACCTGTCATTTACATATGTCGGTTAACAGCTCGGCCATGCCATGTAATGACAGATTACTCTAGCATTTTCGTAAAATTTTCAAGGGCTCGGCCACTCGCTGCAGTGCTAGGATAACATGTCATTTATATATGTCAGTTAACGGCTCGGCCATGCCATGTAATGACAGGTTGTCCTAGCATTTTCGTGCAATTTTCAAGGGCTCGGCCACTCACTGTAGTGATAGGATAACCTGACATTTTCATATGTCGGTTAATGGCTCGGCCATGCCATGTAATGGCAGGTTACTTTAGCATTTTCGTAAAATTTTCAAGGGCTCGGCCACTCGCTGTAGTGCTAGGATAACCTGACATTTTCAAATGTCGATTAACGGCTCGGCCATGTCATGTAATGACAGGTTGTCCTAGCATTTTCGTAAAATTTTCAAGGGCTCGGCCACTTGCTGTAGTGCTAGGATAACCTGGCATTTTGTGCTTTAAACTTATATATTCTGCACTTAATTAACCTAGCATATTTTGCACTACAAATCAATGCATAATTAATGAATCGTTTTACAATATATTTGTGTTAATTTTTCCCAAATAAACAGCCCAAAATTTAAAACTACATATACAGTCAATTTAACCATTTGTGTTTAATTTTGTCTGTTATACCTGATCTCGTTTATCCTTCTCCTTCTCCATCATTATAGCTGATAGTGATAATCTCGAAGAAACAACCCTATTTGCTGATTTTGGTGGCGAATTTGGCGATAGTTCTGATGAGGACGATGACCTTAAGCGACGAGTTTGCATCGGCGATTGATCTGACGATGACCTTAAGCGATGAGTTTGCATTATAGGAATACACTTGCTTTTGATTTACATCTATCTCCTGTTTTCTCGATTTGAATTTGATGGAAAACCCTAAGTGAAGACGACTAAGTGAAAGAATAGATGGTAACGTGGGAGTTTTTGTTTTATTTTCGTTCGCGGGTCCTTCAGCCCAATTAACAAAAGTTGCGGCCCAGAGATTAAAATTTTAAATAAGTTTGTCCTTACTCCTAATTAACTCGAAACTAAATATAAAAAAGTAACAAACTTAAAAACTGAACACAACTATTCTTCTTCTTAAACAAGAGATGAACAAAAGATAAGCAGTCAACACAAAAAAATGAACACAAAAGAACAAAGAACACAAAAAACAAGTACCATAAATAAAACAAATAATCAACACACAGAAGCTAACAAAAAACACAAATTTTTTTTAAAAAAATATTAGATATAAAAATTAATAGGAAGAGTAAAATCAAAATTAAATAACTATCCCCAACAGTGGCGCTAAAAACTTGATCCAAACGGTATTTTCTAATGACTAGTGAAATTGTCAAATATATATATCATTATAAAACCTCAAGCGTAGGACGTACAATAGTGGTAAGTGTATGAGTACAATTGATTAACATTGAAAGTTTTCCATCTTTAAAATTACTCAATCATTAAACCGAGTTTTGAGATTATGTTAACTAACGAAAAAAATTAAAAAAATCTGAAAAGAAGTTGAAGGTTGATTATATTATTAGAGAGAAATTTAGTGCCAAATTCACTTTCATGATCTTTTTTTTTTATAAAATCAATGGATGTATTTATCATAAGCATGGCATAATTGCCTTATTAATTAGCAAAGTAAACTATCAAACTCTAATACAACATCTAACCCATTTTCTAGGTTTTATGAAAATCAAATGTAACTAAAAATAAAATCTATTCTAAGCATGCCCGATTTATTAATAATTAATAAAACATAGAATCAAATTTTGATTCATTTTAAATTTAATTACCATAATCATATATTGATGAAGACTGTAATTTGTGTTTATGTTTGATTAATCATAGTCTATTTGGTTTGAACATAAATCATCGAACTCAGTATTAAACAACAAATGTACATAAACATATAACCTTCTTTTAAGAACAAAATGAGATCACAATTAAATCATTTTTTTGTTAATTTTGTTGATGATTCATGGGAGTTTCATTACCCCTAAATTGAAGGGTCTTAGCTATTCATAATTAGATATATTTTAACATTTGTAGATCTAAACATAAAAAGAGAAGAAGAAAATGGGTATGAAATAAAAACAACTAACATTTGCATAAAAGTAAACTAAACTACTTGCATAAGAAGTAAAGAAAACATAAATGAGATTAGCACAAATGCAAAGAGCACAAAACAAAAATAACATGAAATAAAAGACATGAAATTAAGAATGCATAAAAGTAAGGAAGGCAAAGAAGCCATTAAAGAACTTTTATTTTCAGCCAAGAATTACAACTTCTAAATTATTTTATGTGAAACATAAGAGGGTTATTTATACATAGCTAAAACCCTAATACATATTTATCGTGCTATCCAAAATACACTTTAGATAATGTAGCCTCCAAGTTATCATTTACCTTAAATTATCCTCCAATACATTTTCTTTTTATTTTTTATATTAAACAGTGGGTAGGTAGGCTCCTCTATGCTATAGGAATTGATTTATTTCTTCATGCTTTTGGACTTTAACAATCACATATGCATATATCTTCATGCAGCCTCCTCATTTGCACTCATTTTCCTACAATAAAAAATATTCAAGCAAAATTTTCAAATTAATTCAAACATACATTGACACCAAAAATGGTTCAACGCCCCGAAATATGAAGGTAAAGAATAAAAACTAAAGAAAATAAATGAAAATGAAGTAAACATAAACAACACATAATTTAGAATGGTTCGTCTAGAACTTACGTACGTCCACTTAGCGATTTTTACTAGATTATTAGTGCTTTTGTGTTTATCGAGGATGGAAATGGTACAATCCCATGTATAGAGAAATATAGAAAGTTAAGAGTGACAAAAATTAATGAAGAACCCCTCTAATGGTGCTCCATGGTGGTATTTATAGGTGATATTCATATGTGTTTCGCCAGGTCGAGCAGTCGGGAAAGTAGGAGTTGTGAAGTGAGTGGGAAAGTGGGCCACATCATCCACAGTCACCGTTTTCATTTTGGCATATCTTGGTTTGGCATATGTCATGCCGACTAGGACCCTACCGACCTGAAGGGGAAGCGTGGCAGTGCCACCCCAATTGGCAGATTCGAGGAAGACGACCTAAACAGATGTCGATCCTAGAGTGTGATAAACTGAGTTAAAGTGCTATCGCTGAACCAAACAGGATGTCGAACCAAACTATATGACTTTTCTGATCCGATGCTAGGCCAATTCGATATTTTTTTGATATTTTCCATGCTAAACAAATATGACTTGTCTAAGAAACACCCAAGGCTTGAGTTTGGGTGCACTCGATTCATGAACAATCGTGCTATGAAGGATTGAGAACGTGACGACCTTATCGAAAGGCAAATCAACACTTCGCCCCTAAAAGTACGTCACTTCATAGAAGGGATGTGTTTTGAATCAGCTGATCCATGTTCTCTCTCCAGTCTTACTCCTGAAGCGATAGCCATCTCTATAGAAGTGATGATGCGAAGCAGTCATGTCTTTTAGATCAGTCGTGACACTCGAGCCTTTCTTGTCTGTATAAATAGCCAAGCACAATTCTGGATGACCTCGTTGTATTTGTCGGACTAAAGTCTTCTAATTGAGAATCCTAATGATCGCACGTAACTACTCGAACCACGTCGAGTCAAGAGGTCGAGTACATTTGTCCACTCAATCATCTATGTTAAGTCATCGACCTTGTGTCCGTTCAAACATGAGCAGGTCGATGTCGTACGACATCGTTTTTTGTGCTTGTCGCGTGGAATCAAGTTGGTTTCTGCATATGCATTAACACATGAGTCCTTTATTATGTCAAAGGCGCATCAAAATTTCTCTTGCTTCCTTTTTAAAAAGAAATCCAATTTGGATGTCGAACCAGATGTGTTTCATTCTGGGTCGGCATGGCCAAACTAGGTTGCAATGGTCTCAAATCGATATTGTCTAGATGGACAGGTTGGCTGTCTTTTTGGATGGAAGGCGAAGAGTTTTTCCCTCTCGCATACGTGTCGATCACACAATCCTTCTCCATCTTCTTCTTTTTTTCTCCTTCTCGTGACTACCAACATCGAACCCAATCTTTTGAACTCCCTTTTGCATCCTAGCCTAAACAAGATTACCGCGATCCCCTGAGGCTCCAACACTTTTCACCACCATTTATAAATCTTCAATCATCACGAAATTACTTGGTTTTTTTATTCTTCATGATACAGTTGCATCAACTGAGTGTTAGATACCTTTTTGTTGGCATTTGTGGCGACATGTGAGATGGTGAGGGAGAGACGTCGCTGATGGTGCTTATGCATCAGAAGAAGGCAGGTAGAGGGCGAGAAACTGTGAGAGCAGAGATGTTGGTGTCAGTGGAGGAAAGAAGGGAATGAGGCTAAAGAGAGGTTGGGAGATGGAGTGGATGAGATGAGATCCAGTTCGGGTCGGAAACGTAGAGGAAGGAGGACTAGAGAAGAGATATGTGGAGAGGAGACGATATGGAGTTGGAAAAGGTAACATAGTGGAAGTGGTCGGCTTAGTGTTGTTTTGGTTGGCAAAGTCGAAAGACCGTTCCGGAATTGTCCTAACTATATCTGGATGATTTGGAATTGGTTGATCCAAAATTAGCCAATCTAGAATTGGCCAATCCAAAGTCGGACAAATCCAGAGTTGTTCAGATCATCTCAATTGGTCTTGGGTAGCTTATGGACTTGACAATTCATGGGAAAAATGATGAAGCTACCTAATGCATAAACTGAACTCTCTGACTTTTGGATAATTAGGATTAGAGTATACGAATATTTGGACAGTTAGGATTAGAGCATATCTGAACTTGAACTACCCAAAAAACAAAACATCGCCTCCTATAAAAACCTGGTTTGCAATATCCCACAATCGATACTCAATCGGACGGTCGAGAATAACGATCTATCGATATGTTATCTACAACATATCTCGAATATTATGTCTATGTTGATCCATAAGTTTGCACACTTTACCACACACAATGCACAAGTTCACACACGAGGGGTGCAGGTTAATCACTCTAACTACTGACATTTCTTAAGTAATACAACAACTATGAGTTGATGGTATTCCACTAGATCATCTGAAGCCGGAGCTAAAAAAGGTGTTATACAAGGATCCAGAAACATGATCCAGCTTTGCTGCTGAGTTAGACATCGATGACTCATAATACCGAATACATGTACATACCAAATCATTAATAATCGCTCTAGTTAAAGGGCAGACTGCTATTTAGGGTAGAGCCGGTGGAGCTGATATAGCCGGTGTTGCTACGATTCCAAATAAAATTCCAAGGGCTATTCTGATTGAAGATCCTATTGATTCTTGGCCTTCGGCATTGCTTTTACGATAGCTTCGTCGATGTTACCTAACCTACAAATAAAACGCCTGCTTGGAAAGACTGTTTAATTCCCCAGAAAGGATCAAAAACTCCTAATTGTTTCGACAAGACCAGCGTATTTTCTAGAGAATCAGTAAAGACTTCTTCCACGAAGAAGGGTTGTGATAAGAAGCAATCAATTTTTCATGCTCTTGCCACATTTAAATGATCTTCTTTAGATAATTCATCCAGCACTAGGATTGCTATAATGTACTAAATTCTTTGCAACCTTGTAAAGTTTCCTTAACTCTTTGAGCAGTTTCATAATGTTCCTGCCAATGATTCGAGGTTGTAACATAGTTGACATTGAATATAAAGGATCGACTACTAGATCAATACCTTCGGTAGCTAATCCTCTTGATATTATGGTAGTAGGATCCAAATGTGCAACTGTCATGGCAGGAGTAGGGTCGATCAAATCATTGTAGGTACATAACTGCTTGGATCAAAGTTACAGACCCTTCTTTGGTGGAAGTAATTCTTTTTTGTAAAGGACTTATTTATGTACTAAGGGTAGGTCGATAACCCACTATAGAAGGCATTTCTCCCTAATAAGGCAGAAACTTCTGAAACTGCTTGAATGAAACGAAAGATATTATCGATACATAAAAGGACGTCTTTTTCATTAATATCACGAAATTATTCTACCGTGGTTGGTGCAGTCAAACCTACTCTCATACGAGCTCCTGGTGGTTCATTCATTTGACCATAGATTAGAGCGACTTTTGATTCTACATTATTATTATTTTCATTACCCTAGATTCTTTCATTTCCATGTAGAGACCACTTCTTTCATGAGTGAATTCACCAAATACGGATACACCTTTATGAGCTTTGGCAATGTTGTTGGTTAATTCCATGATAAGTACCATTTTAACCGATGGATACCACCAAATAGTCTATTTTTTCCTTTATGGCGACATAGAGCTAATAGATCCACCACTTTAATCCTTATTTCAAAGATTGATAATATACTATCTACCATATAAAAACTGGCGTAGATCTATAAAGAAGCGATATCGTATGAGTATCTACATGACCTAAATTATCAGTGGGCTTTCCATGGACATTGAAAATTCGTCCGAGAGTACCTCCGTCGACTGGGATGAGCCTAAGTTAAAGAGGTTGTGCACCAAGCATGGGATTCCATTCGACCAGGTCCTGGTGCCCGTAGTCTTATAAACATGGTACAATCTTCCAGATGGTTAAATGCCATGTTCCTGCCATATGCACATAGTTGACTACATCCCTCCATTTAGTCCGTTCATTAGGTGTATTCTTCCCAAATGCATCTGGCATCAATGCAACTAAACTCAACGACCAATGCTTATCTCCATGTTTACATATTTTATACTCCGAGTATCTTCCCTAGGAGTTTACTATTGACGACGTATGATATTTCTTTTATTTCAAGCATCGTGAAAACACTCCATTATTCACTTATTTTGAAGCAACTATGAATAGTTGAATCACAGTGGCAGATGGAGTAAGATGAGCGATGTAAAATCGGACTGGTTTTACATTCCACACCAAGAAATTTTTTCCAGGCAATGGCTTGAAGGCAGTAAGTGTCTGCAGAAGTTGTTTGCTTTCAGTCTGGGTTTGATCTCCTCTGATATTCCATGTTTTTCATTTGATAAGGACTTTGGATAGGCCAACAGGTGAAGTGTTAGTGTCAAAGATGGCTACGCCACGAACAATGCATGGGGCCTAGAGGTGAGTTCAAAGATGCATATTCGATGAAATATTGCTTTAGTTAAATTTTCTTAGTGGCAGTAGGAGCACAAGTTTGTTTGGTGCCCTAGTCAGGGGCAGAGGCGTAGCATCCCAAGGAGTCATGCTATCAATCAAGGGGCCTGAGGAGCCCATTGTCGCTGAACCCTACGGCGAAGTCCACATCAGAGGTACCGGCCAAGCAGTGGGCACTGGTACAAGTCAAGTGGTCATGTCCAAGAAAGAGAAGGACAAGGAGAGCTCGCCTCCTACCATTGAAAAAGGAAGTATTCGAGAAGCCGGCCTCGGAGCATAGTCCCTAGCCTAAGTCTCCGACTCATGACACCGGATCAACTAGCACTAATGACACATTTAAGGGTTTAAGTTATCTGCCACTACCATTGGAGCTGTTTCATTTTAATGATTTGTATCCTCATAACCTCTTTCCATCTTCGAAAGGGAAAGTGTGTCTACTTCGAGGAGATTACCAAGAAATACGCCGACATTGGGTCCGTCGGGGGGATCACTAGGACACCACAGCACGACCACTGCACATTATATCACTAGTCCACTATATGATATCTTGGTTATAACATGAGGTTATTTCTAGTTTGTATGTACAATGTCAAGGTAGTATGACTATAAGTGACTCGGTCGCAGCTTGTGTAAGAGCAAGATTCCACCAAAATATTCTTTTGATCGTGAGCGGGAACACAGAAAGGGCCTCCATAGAGAGGAGAGAGAAAGAGAAAGGCCCCATCAATACAAAAAATAACACTAACACTCTTATTCTCTAGTCACCGGAGACACTGACAGGCCTAAAGGTCATAAAGATAGCCGCGAAAGTGAGACATCAAATGCCAAGGCCTAGGTCCCTCAAAAGAGTTTCTTCAGCGAACCTCATCCAAGGAAGCATTCAGAACCCAAAGATAAAGCAAAATACAAGCCTGTAGTTGCTTTAGCAAGTACAAGTCTAAAGCTACTATGGTCGCAAGCCTATTGTGTTAGAACCATCAGTGCAAGAGCGGAAGGAAGAGCTTGAGGCTCAATTCCTGCAGTATTACTATGCGAAAATACACTTCCTGCCTCTTTTTCATCATATTTCTGAAAATATCGAAGAGCGGCTCAAGAAAGAAGTCAAATATGTGTGCAGTCAATATTACAAAACGTGTAAATATGTGAGGAAGCTATCTAAAATCATTAAGACCCTTAAGTTTGACATTTCCAACATGATACAAGAATAGGAATTTAATAAGAGTTCTCTGGCCCACATGGACAAAGATCGAGCATTAGGCTAAGTTAAAGGATGCCGAGCAAGATGTTAAATCCTTTAAGAAACAATATAATGATTTGAAAGAACGTTTTCATAAAGAGCTTAATGCGGATAGTCTAGGAACAAAATCCATTGAGGATGATCTAAAGGACGTGACTCAAGAAAACTTGGATTTAATGCTTACAACCAATATCATGAAGGCAAAAAAAAGCACCCTGGTAAAGGAGAATGAGGAGTTAAGGGCCAAACTGGTTGGGGCCGAAGCATGGAAAAAGGAGGCGGAGGAAGTTGCACATACGGCTGTTGAATCGGCCTCTAACTCAAAAATCCAGTATGACACAGAATTAAATTAGTTGAGAGATTAGCTGGAGGAAGCTAGACAGGCAGAGCTGGAATTTGGCCCTCTAATTTTGGGTTTCTACACTCGAGTCCTTATATGTCGGTACCTATCATGGGTTGAGAACTATCCTTAGACTCTTGCCGACACCAAGAGAAAGCTTATGGAGGAAGAAAGGCATGCCTTGGAGGATGGATTTGTTAATAAGGAGGATCTTAGAGGGTGTTTCCTTAGGGATGACGAGCTTAAGATTTTGGAGGAAGGAAAAAAGATTGTTAAAGGCGGAGGATGACACTGAGAGGTTTCAAGCCAAAGGGAAACTTGTGATTAAGGGGAGCTCTGGGTCCTCTTCTACTAGTCAGAGTTCTGAAACCATTGAAAAATATAATCCAAACTTCCCAGTCCAAAAGCCTTTCAAGCCACTAACTCTTATAACTAAAGTTCCTGACACGCCCAACTCACTAGCGACAATTCTGCAGTAAGTATATCTATATTTTCTCAGAAATTTGAGAGAGCCCTTTCCACATGTCGGCGAGCCATGGAGGCGACAGTTCAGATTCTCATAGTTCCGAAGAGACTAATTATTATTGCTCTTTCTGTTACAGGTTCCCAACAAGTCAAGACATTCACTGAGATGCTGTCTAAAGCTTCTGATGAGCCCCAGGTTCCTCATACTGAAGATCCAGAGAAGGTAGAAGGGATGATTTATGCTTTAAAGGCTTGGATGGCAATGGGTCCCATCCGGACGATGAGGAAGATACAATCTACGTAGGAGAGTCTGTGAAAACTAATGAGTTGGGTATGGAAGAGCTACATGCATTGAATCAAGGCAAGCTTTTTGTTTTAAAAGTATGGCCTATGATTATCAAATCAGATCCCATACAAATGAACTCTCCTCCATCCGGTAGTAAAAAATCACAGAAGACAATCCGAATGTGAGAATTGAAGAAATAAAGTCAACCCACGGCCGAGAGCTAAGAAGGAAGAAGAAATCCGATAAGGACAAGCCCGAAAAAGATGGTGATGGATCCGAAACCAATAACCCCCTAAGAAAAAATTCATAGAAGAATATGACTAGGAATGTAACGACCCGGAGTTTAGCCGTTGAATTTTGAATATTTAAATTTGTTTTAAATATTTTATTTGAATTATATATTGAAATTTGTAAGGAATATATTTAATTAAATGATATTTAAACGTATAATTTATAATATAATTTAAACTGAGCTCGTAATGTCGCGGTAGTTCGTAATTTAACATTTTGAACTTCAATTGGATATACATGATCCAATATACGTTGGATTTCTTTGAAACAAGAAACGTTCAGACCTATTTGGTTATATTTTTATAATGAAAGTGAAAAATCAAGATTTTGTTTATTAGATTTAGTGTTATGTCCAAATCAAAATTTCAGATAGTTGCTATGAAATTATTTATATATTATAATAGTTTATTTTATATATAAATCGATTTTAAATAATCCGAGTGTCAATTTAATTTGAGATATCGAGTTATAAATCCAGATATGTTTATTTTGTAGCTATATGATGTTCTATTCGGATGTATATATATATATGATAATATTTATTTATTATTATTAGTTTAGTTGTTTTTGAATTTATTATTATTCTAATTATTTATTTCAAAATATGGATTTTGAATTTGGAAAGGATTTTAAATGATGTATGGTTAATTTAACTTATAGAATATTACTATAATTTTTAATCTACGAAATAAACAACCATTTTGATTAACGTAATTTAAGCCAATATCAGCATGCTTGGAATTTCGTAGAATAAGTTTATTTGTCTATTTTATTATATTTGTGGTATCACAGCACATTGCTGATCACAATCATACTTTTATTTTGTTTGTAACGGTCGATAAATAAATGGAACTCTGTACAACAAAGACCACATAACTTTAAACAAAGTATACTTCCTACGTACACCCCAACAGTCTATGCTCAACTTCCTAAGTATTTGTTTAAGATGATTTATTTGCCTTATTCGTTTCTCTAAAGTCCGACAGGCATGCTAGTAACCGTGCGCTCCACGTTTCCCAATTCCGTGCTTATCAATCCACCGTGTTCCTTCCGGTTGAAGCCACACTGAATCTTCTATGCGAAGAAAATCTCTTCTTTTATATATTCCCTTCGTCCATTTCTTTTTACAAGCCAACACCCTTTCTTCTATTCTTTCCTTCAAAAAATAATAATAATAATATTTTTCACTTATATAACACAGAAAGATCTGTGTAAATCCCTAAATGACCGATCTGTGAAAATCCCTAAATCACCAATTTCATTTCCGTTCATTTCTTTTCCATGCTACTTCATCTTCACAGCTTAAATCGATCAAAGCACAAAAAACATGAAGAAATTGATGGAGCTCTTAACTGAGAAATTGAAGACAAAGATGAGGGCGATCCGTTGGGGTTAGTACCGAGGGAAGCGAATGTCGGAGGAGGGGGTTTTTGAGTCTCGAAGTCACGTTGGTTCTGGGGGAATTCTGGTGAACTTCGGAGGTTTTGGCTGGCGCCGCTTCAGGCGTAGGTAGGTGGGAGGATGGCGCGTTCGTCGATGTGGTGTGGTGACCCTAGGTTGTCGGAGATGGTCTAACTCCGACGAAGTAGGTCTGCGTTTATTTTGGGGTTCTAGGTTTTGCTATAGGGGAATCATCGATGGAACTTTGTTGAGGGGGTGTGCCGGCCAATGGCGGTGCTTCTGTTTGTGGGGTGGCGGAGGGTCAGTGACTGGTTGTGAGTGCGGTAGAGGAGTGATGGAGCGGTGCTTTTGGAGTTCGATGCAGGCTGTTAAAACTAGCCGTGAGGAAGAAAAGGTTTTAAAAGGCTTGGTTATTTCTAAACTAGGTGATTAGTTCGACTTAAAACTATAACTAAGGAAAGCATGAAGTCTCGTTCCACAATGAAGAAGAAATAAGGAGATGTATGCCATGGTGAAAATACTGGACCATGCATTGTTCGTAAATCCAAGGAAAAAAAAGAATGGGAAAAGAGGTGATTGGATCTTAGCTGAGGATCATTACAGTCAACAATGGACGTTGGGGTATATAGAGGTCTATGGCGTTAATAGTCTGAAATTGAGGAAATTTGGCAAGTGTTTTGGGGTGAACGGTGGAGGGGATCGGTGAGCATTGGGATGCAATTTGCTTGAGAAGACACAAAACGGATTTGGAATGGCAGGTAGCAGGTTTAAACAGACAAGAAGGAGAAAGATTAAAACGATATTAAAGTAAGAATTATTATTAAACTTATGGTTAATCATTATTATTAAAAATAGTTAACTATAATTTATTTATAATCAATGTTAATATCATACAATTATAACGGCCATATTTTGTGTATTTATAAATAGAATTGAATCAGATAAATCACACTAGAATCGTAGTACCGAGATCCACGTTATAGCACTGACATGATTAAGAACAGAGCTATTGGTATTTCGTGGAAAATCAAACGTCTGTTTGATTTTAAACGAAATAAAAAGCAGAATCTTCAACTGCGAACCAAGGTGAGTAAACTCACTAACTCTATTTCGTTTATATTTTTATATAAACGAGTTTAAATTTATTTATAGTAATTTTATACTGTGTGATGGTTGTTTGGATGAATGGTTGGTAAAATTGGTTGAAATGATTGATGTAGTTATATCGTTGATCGATTTTTAGTTCTGTTTACTATGATATTTCACATTTGTGTGAAATAAATGTTGATTAACATCTGTGGATGCAGGGAAACATGTTGGAGGGATCCAACTGGATTCCTCAACATTTATATTATTGTTTGTTATTTACTGTGATATATACTGTGACTGATTATGCTGTGCTAAATTATCCTAGCCCTAGAATTTTGGTATTTAAATACCGTAAAATATTTTCCAATATGGAAAATAAAATTTGAGTTTTAAAAAGGAAATTTATTTCCAAAAATAGGAATGTAATTTTGAATAATGTTGAAATTAAAAACATATTAATGGAGGGAACAAGAAGTTGTTTATAAACGAGAGTATAAATTTAGTGAATTATTTATCATGGGATAAATTGAAATATTTTGCAAATGAAATATCTCTAAAGGAAAGTTAGATTTGAACTATGAATCCAGATTGAAAATGGAATGAAAAGGGAAATAGATAATCTTTGTAGAAGAAATGATGAGTTTTAGTTCAAAAAGACGAAATATTAAATAAAGTGTGGTAACATTTTGTAGATTGGAATGGTTATAAAGGAATTCGGTAATGATTTGGAAAACATAAATTCAAAAGCGAACTTGGAATTTGAATTAACCTGAAATGGTAGATAAATTCTGAAGTTCAGAATATAATCGAATATAGATTATTGGAGAAAGAGTTGTTTATTGGAATTCGATTATATCGAATTTAGGGAAGTAGTTATTTTTATTTCCGTTTTGAATCAAATTTATTTATTTATTTACTTATTAATTGAATTAATAAGTACAAGTTATATTTTTATATACCAATTATTTGGGAACAACGATTATAACGCTACCATTATAAATCTAAACAGCGATTATAATGCTACTGTT
Source organism: Allium sativum (assembly GCA_030737875.1). Taxonomy (NCBI): domain Eukaryota; kingdom Viridiplantae; phylum Streptophyta; class Magnoliopsida; order Asparagales; family Amaryllidaceae; genus Allium; species Allium sativum. The sequence continues at coordinate 285,786,519 of CM060924.1, forward strand.
ATCATAAATGTTTATAAATCTAAACAGCGATTTTAGCGCTGTCGTGATAATAAATGTTTTGTAAATCTAAACAGCGATTTTAGCGCTGTCATTATAATAGATGTTTTGTAAATCTAAACAACGATTTTAGCGCTGTCATTATAATAAATGTTTGTAAATCTAAATAGCGATTTTAACGCTGCCGTTATAATAAATGTCTTATAAAGCAAATATTTGGAAACAGCGATTATAACGCTACCGTTATAATTAATGTTTTTCCGCAAAGGAAGTGTATTCTTAGATTGAATCCAAGAGTCGCGTAAGCGATGTTTTGTTTGAAGTTGTGAGCTTTGACTGTTTCAAAGTTGAGAATGTTGTTCAGTTAAGGTCTGAGAGGTAATTATACCCCAACTTGATTGACTTCATAATTAACTAAGGAATGGTTAAGGATTGGTAGTGAAGATTGGTTAGAGATCTGATTAGTAAATGAATAATTAATAAACTGAGTTATAGCAATGATGTTTATTATGTAACATGGGTTTAACTAAATGGAAAGGTCTTGAAAACATTTTCCAAAGTAAATCAGAGGTGGTTTTTAAGTATAGAAAATGAAATGATTTGGGATAACTAGAAGTAAGGAATGATAATTGGAAATGTCTTTTTTTTCAATGTTAATAAAGTATATTTTCTAAAATATAAAAATAAGATTATATGAATCTATAGAAATGTTAACAAATTGGAATAAGAGATATCTTCTCGAATAAAGAAATGATGACGTTGGAAATGTCTTCCAAGAATCAAGATTGAGATTTGAAAGGATATGGAAGATTGAAAATGAATTTTAGAATCGATAATATAATAAGGAATTAATATAAAAAGGGGCTAGTGTTGTTTGATGCTTGATCGGTGGAATTTCCATTTGGAAATAGGATCGTTGATTGTATGGATGTTATTTTGATAGTTAGATCACCGACTATCAAAGTTTTGATTTATTTTAAACCTCGTTGTCAATACGGAGAGACCAGGATAAGATTTATTATCCGAAAACCACTCTGTATTGGCATAAGCATTACGGATCAACTTATGCTGAAGATAATTAAAGACGGAGTAAAATACAAGGGCCTTTCTGTTAATCCTAGGTAGAGATTTCCCAAGATGGATTGATAGGATGGTGCCTTCGGTTTGTCCAGTCCCAGGACAACGTATATGGATGGATCGGATGATGTGGCATTCGAAGTAAATGGTGACAAGATGTTCGTGACCTCAAGCCTCATCACCCGGGAAATGACAAAAATCGGGCAGGCAGCATGGCCATGTGGGTCATTCCCATTAGGGGTATTATCACCTGATCTAGAGAAATTTCATTTGTTTCTTATTCTATTCGTTGCTATATGCTTTCAGTAACGGTTGCTGATCACAACTGTTGGTGATAATATGCTTGGTACACTCAAGTTAAATGAGTGACCAGCCATGTGTGGGCCGGGTTGCAAGACGTTCTTGTTGAACCCAGTGTATTCCCCTCTAGAGATACACTATCGGAAGGTGGTTCCATACCTTGTCATATTGGAAATCCAATCTCCAATAAGCGCCCTGCGGTTTTTGATTTAATATTATATATGGAGCGTGAGATGCAAGCGTTCCGCTAGATTTCTATTTATTTGATGTAGACACTATTATAATATCACCGGATTTGATATCAAAAATATTTTTGGTCATCGTATGGTAAAAACCATCCGTGTTTATGTGTGGATCAGTCTTATGATTATCATTTCTTTCGAAAGGATTTTTAAAGTTAAACAAATGGTTGGAGTTTACTCACACCAGTCCCATGACTGACCCAGAGTTTATTTTGTTGTTTTCCCTAAACTCTTTGGTACCCAAATTTGTACGGGCAGTTAAGTAGTCGGGAATTTATAGATTCACTTGGAGAAGTTCGAAGTAGGAGGCTTCACCAGTTAGCTATAGACTATCATATTTTCCGCTGTGTACTATGTTGTATCTGGAAACAGGTGTTTATAACTGTTCCAGGAATAACTGTTGTGCTCTGATAATGGTATGTATATACAGTTACTAATTTATATTTCAAAAGATACTTTAACGATTTATGATTAGTAAACAACTCGAATCTTTCTCCCAAGAGACAATGTCTCCACATCTTCAATGCGAACACGATCGCTGCCAATTCCAAATCATGGGTAGGATATCTTTTCTCATGTGGTTTCAGTTGCCGACTAGCATAAGCTACAACCCTACCTCCTTGCAACAATACATCATCCAGTCCGGTACCACATGCATCTGTGTATATCGTCATCTCTTCATTCCCCTTAGGAATGACGAACACTGGTGCACATGTCAACTTTTCCTTTAGGCTCTTAAATGCATTCTCGCACTTTTCGTCCCAGACGAAAGCTTGATTTTTCTTAGTCAATTGAGTCAACCGTGCCGCTATCTTAGAGAATTCTAGGATAAACTTACGATAATATCCAGCCAATCCTAAGAAACTTCTTACGTTTGTTTGCATTCTTGGGCATAGACCAATCTTGTACCGTAGCCACCTTCGCAGGATTCACAGCAATACCATTCTCTGGAAAAACATGGCCCAAGAATCTCACTTCCTTCCTCCAGAAGTGACGCTTAGAAAACTTTGCTTTCAATTGGTGTTTTCTCAACACCTCCATCACTATCCTCAAGTGTTCCTTGTGTTCTTCCTCTATCCTCGAATAAACCAAGATATCGTCTACGAACACAAGAACAAACTTATTCAACTGATCTCTGAATACCCTATTCATAAGATCCACAAAATATGCTGGTGCATTGGTCAACCCGAATGGCATGACCAACCACTCATAGAATACAGACGGCGTCTGAAAGGCCGTTTTATCTATACTCTCAGCTTCCACCGTAAGTTGATGAAAACCTGTCGAGAGATCCAACTGGGAGAACACTCTCGCGTCACTCAACTGATCAAACAAATCATATATCTGTGGTAGAGGATACTTATTCTTCCTCGTCACCTTATTCAACTCGCAGTAGTCCACACACAATCAAAGGGAACCATCTGGCTTGGTAGCAAACACAACTGGTGCTCCCCACTCAGAAACACTTCTTCTGATAAATCCCTTCTTCAAAAGATCGCTCACTTGCACCTCGAGCTCTCGCTGATCCCTTGGTGCCATACGACGAAGTGGCATCACTATAGGCCTGGCATCTTTTACTAAATCAATACGAAACTCAGTCTCTCGGTGTGGTGGAAGTCCGACCACTTCCTCAAAGACGTCCGGATACTGGCCAGTCACGGGCACATCTAACAACTCATCATGCAGAATGTCGAGGGAATTTAGAAAACTAGCCATTACCCCATCACTAGGTAGACCAACAAACACTACCCTCCGCCCATCATCCGCTCTAACTGTCACCAAAAAGCCCTCACAGTCTACCACCACCCCGTACCTTTAGAGCCAATCGACTCCCAAAATAATGCCAAACCTAGTAAAGCCCAAAACAAAGCAATCACAAACAAACATGCATCCATGACTAGATCAGACCACATTACAACAAATCATGCTAAGGCTAGTTGAACCACCTATCGGGTTCGTCGTTGCTGAAGGTCTATGGACTATCTTGGGTTCCAGTCCCAACCTATCTACCAGGTCACTAGATATGAAGGAACGGGAAGCTCCGATATCAAACAATACTCGAACAGGAACATCATAAACAGAAAGCATTCCTTGAATGACGACATTCTTTCCTTTCTCCGCCGCGGTTGGAGCATTCGACGAAGAAGGAACAACATTAATAGCATATGCTTTCACAATCTGATTCTCTTTGGGGGGTTGCGGACATTTATCCTTGTGATGTCCTACTTGGCCACATTTGAAGCACTTCCTGTCCGCTGGTTTTGCTCGACAATCTTTAGCATAATGGCCCTTCTTGCCACAGCTACAGCACTTAACATCTTTCTTGCTCTTTTTCTGATAATCCTTAGCTTGGTTCTAACTCTGCTTCCATTTATTATGAGAATTATTCTTGCGTCGACCGCTTGCTTGCGGATTTGGCCCCTCTGCAGATGCGACAATGACTTCAGTCTTGGGTTTAGGATAAATTCTCTCTGACCTCAATGCTTTCCCAACAATCGATTCAAAAGTCTCATCAATATGATTTATAAGCCTTTCCCCCAAGTACTGATCTAAAACGGTTATGAACTTCTCGTTCTTCTTCTCGGGAGTGTCAATGAGGGATAATCCATACTTTGATAAAGTATCGAACTCAACAATGTACTCTGAGACTTCTCTACCATTATGCTTAAGCTCTAGAAATTCCCTAAACAATTCTGATTTCTGAGCAGCTGGGATAAACTTATCACTGAATCGGGCCTTGAACTGATCCCAAGTAACTTGATCCTCTAGAGTAGCTGCCTTGATAGCATTCCACCAATTCATCGCCTGTCCCTGCAGCTGACGGGATGCTAGCTTTCTCTTCATCGCATCCGCAATACCCAAGTCTTCGAAGATACGCTCACAGTTATCCAACCAATCCTGAACTTCCGTAGCCGATTCCGTTCCGTAGAAAGGCTTTCCACCAAGACTATTGTAATCCTTGCATAGCTTGGCGAAATCGGCACTAAGCGCCTGCACCACCACCATTTGCAGCATTGGGAACTGCTCCTTGTACATTTCTAAGCATCTCTCTCATGAAGTCAGTGAACATCGTCCTCATATCAGGAGCATTCCCATTATTAGCTCCTCTACCAGTACCCCTTGTATATCGGCTCATCGTTCAATCTGTAAGGAGAAAACGATTAACCATCTCTTCAGTGGTGCTAGTGCAATGCGACTTCATCCTTAAATATACTAATAGTATATATATAGCTTTTGAAAACCAAAATATCACAAATATGCGCCCTCGTATACGTACTATCTCTCTGTGGTGTTTCTCTAGGTTAACTATGCAACTTAGTGCTCTGATACCAAATGTGACGACCCGCCCTGCACCAGCCGACATTTCCAATGAAAGTGCGTTGTGCCGCTGTCCAACCAACACGGGACGGTCGCTGAAGAAAGGAAAAGAAGGGAATTTGAACTAGAAAGGAACGTGTAGAATGTCTCACAGCACATGGAATAAAATATAATAATAACATACTTGACATAAATAGGCGAGACAGTGCATAAGCTGAAAACTAAACCATCATATCAGCGGAAAATCCAAATACAGCTTATGTTCCACATCATCTTTATTACATCATTTAAAACTGTCTCTAAAGCAAAGTAAAGGAAAGGTACACTACTAATGCCCAAAGTAGTGACCAGCAGTGACACAGGAGCATATATATAGAATAGTACGTGTAAGCCTCCTGCTCGTCTTCGGACAGCTACTCGTGCACAACTAGCTAACCTGTCTCTAGTCTGCCCATTTAAGAGCACCCAGCGTAATAAGAAGAGACATAAAACTCTGGGTCAGAAAAAAGTCTCGTATGAGCGATAAGCAGCAAAACAGAACAATAACAGGTATACTAAACCATACCTAAACCTGGACCTGCAACCAAAGAGTTAGCACAACAGGATGTACAATACTCTAAGGTGACACTAACATATGGTGTAAAGATACGGGGAAGGGGTGTGCCCGTCATAGTGATGGCAAACAATCAAGCATAGTAACCATCCTCGCATCTCTCACTCAGTGCGCAAAGCATACGATATCCACCACTTTGATTACCCAAATCCTTGCTATGATCACTATGCCCCATGGAGTCATGGAGACTCCACTGCACTGATCGATAGCCACTAGTCCTTCCTATGTCCACTCTGCCCCCATAAAGTCATGACAACTCCACTGCACTGGCTCATAGCCATGCTACAATCACTCTGCCCCATGGAGTAATAACTACCCCACTGCACTGATCCGTAGCCTAACATCCGTCTTGGTGGTGAATCAAAGTTATGGACGTCGATAACCCCTTAGCACATGTCCCGCAGCAAAGCCTAACTATGAAGTTAACCCGTTGATCCCATTTAGATCGTGAGTAATAACCTCCCATCTGGACTTCCTTTACATCTCGAGTTTTGGTCGAATTGGAGTTGGTCTTCAGAAGAGTCATCGCGTAATCGCAACTCCAATCCGGTTCGGTTCGGCCTCTAGATGCGATTTGGATCGGCTTGTTTCAGTCAGTTCGATTCGAATGCATCACCTCTAGGCTTCCCGTTCGGTTCGGTGTTCCACTTCAGGTCGGTTCAATAGTCTCCATCTGGTTCGGGTTGCCACCTTCCATTCAGTTAGGTTCGAATACTCCAGCTCCTCTTGCCTCGTCCGATCCCGTCCCCTGCTCTAGTCCGATCCGATCCCCACGCCAAGCTTCAGTCCGATCCCAACTCCAACTCCATATGAGCGGCCATCCTTCTTGTCAAGCCTCCTCTAGTGAAATTCCGATCCGAATCAAATCCCCATGCCCAGTTCCCTTATCCGATCCAAGCCCCATACTCGATCTGATCCAGTCCGAAACTCTGCATATTTCCTTCAACTTTTCCAGCGACTGTTTTATGCCATACGACGACGTTTTCGACCATTCTAACTCTTCTAATCAATCACAAAGCATACCATACAGTCATAGTAACATATATAATCAACCATAAACACCTAAACAACAATCTAATGTGTTGAAATGGATCGAACATGCCCAAAAACCCATATTTTCCCTTTAATCATGTTTAAGCATAACTAATGTTAGGATTAGCAAAACTTATCCGAATTAGCCTAAATTTTTTATCAGAGCCCTAAAATAATATTTTAGAATTTCTAAACATTTTTTCAGATATTTAACATGCATAATTTCGTTAATTAACATTAATCAACCAAATTGGCTGTAATTAGTGTAAAAATAATGCTAATCGCTCACCTTAGTCGGAAATTAACTTTAGATCTGAAACTATCTCTGATTTGAGTTGAATCTCTATGTAACACAGCAGCTCCAGCTCTGATTTGGTGCTATTTCTCCTTTATTTGACGTAGATTAGGCTAAAACTTGATTAGAGAGCGATTTGGGATGAAATTAGAAGGTAGAGGCCATTGTCAGGGTTTCTAAGAGGTAAATGACGGCTAGAAAACTGGAACAGAATGAAAACCTAACTCATTTCAGCCTCCTCATAACCCTAATCCCAAAATGGGTTATGGGCCCATTCACTAATCACCTTATTTAGCCTGGTTATGCAGTTTTCCACCTTTTTAACATTATTTCAGCCATATCTCCCAAACAGTAAGTCCGTTTTTCATGTATGACCACTCTACGGAAAGGTAAACCATCATCCAGATCTAGTGGAAGTGGTTTCAGGTCAAAATTCCTTACCAATCAAAAGTTATGGCCAAAACAAGATCAGCTAGGGGCAAAATGGTCATTCAAAAATTGAAAAAAATCGTGAACATGAGAAATGACCCGAATAGTCGTCCCCCGATGTCACATGACCATACGACTCCTTATGAGAAAGAAAAAAATATTCTACTATCCTCCGATGTGAAGAATGAGGGTCGTTACATTTGGAAAGTGTTTTGGGGTGAACGGTGAAGGGGATTGGTGAGCATTGGGATGCAGTTGCCTTGAGAAGACACAAAATGGCTTTGGAATGGCAGGTAGCGGGTTTAAACAGACAAGAATGAGAAAGATTAAAATGATATTAAAGTAAGAAATATAATTAAACTTACGGTTAATCATTATATTAAAAATAGTTAACTATAATTTATTTATAATCAATGTTAATATCATACAATTATAACGGCCATATTTTGTGTATTTGTAAACAAAATTGGATCAGAAAAATCACACTGGAATCGTAGTACTGAGATCCACGTTATAGCACTAACATGATTAAGAACAAAGCTATTGGTATTTCATGGAAAATCAAACGTCTGTTTGATTTTAAATGAAATAAAAAGCAGAATCCTCAATTGCGAACCAAGGTGAGTAAACTTGCTAACTCTATTTCGTTTATATTTTTATATAAACGAGTTTAAATTTATTTATAGTAATTTTATACTGTGTGATGGTTGTTTGGATGAATGGTTGGTAAATTTGGTTGATATAGTTATATCGTTGATCGATTTTTAGTTCTGTTTACTATGATATTTCACATTTGTGTGAAATAAATGTTGATTAACATCTGTGGATGTAGGGAAACAGGTTGGAGGGATCCAACTGGATTCCTTAACATTTATATTATTGTTTTTTATTTACTATGATATATACTATGATTGACTATGCTGTGTTAAATTACCCTAGCCCTAGAATTTTGGTAATTAAATACTGTAAAGTGTTTTCGAGTATAGAAAATAAATTTTGAGTTTTAAAAAGGAAAATTATTTCCAAAAATAGGAATGTAATTCTGAATAAAGTTGAAATTAAAAACATATTAATGGAGGGAACAAGAAGTTGTTTATAAACGAGAGTATAAATTTAGTGAATATTTATCATGGGATAAACTGAAATATAAATTCAAATTTGAATTTATATGAAAAAGAGGAAATCGGTTTTGAAACCAATATTTGAAATGAGATTTGAACTTAGCAGATTGTAAAGGAAATCATAAACGAGATTATAAATGTTTGAAATTAATAATGAGATTTTCAATAAATAATTGTAAATAGAAGTTATAAATGGAATTTGGATTTGATATGGTAAAATCAAATGAATTGATTATGTAAAAAGGGTATATTATTCAAAATTAAAGTGAATAATCGTTTAGAGCAAATATTTTGTAAATGAAAGTATCTATAAAAAGAAATATGTTCACGATTAAAATGAATAATGGTTTAAAGGAAATATTTTGCAAATGAAATCTCTAAAGGAAAGTTAGATTTGAACTATGAACCCAGATTGAAAATGGAATGAAAAGGGAAATAGATAATCGTTTTAGAAGAAATGACGAGTTTTAGTTCAAAAAGTCGGAATATTAAATAAAGTGTGGTAACGTTTTGTAGATTGGAATGGTTATAAAGGAATTTGGTAATGATTTGGAAAACATAAATTCAAAAGCGAATTTGGAATTCGAATTAACCTGAAATGGTAGATAAATTCTGAAGTTCAGAATATACTCGAATATAAATTATTGGAGAAAGAGTTGTTTATTGGAATTCGATTATATCGAATTTAGGGAAGTAGTTATTTTTATTTTTCGCTTTGAATCAAATCTATTTATTTATTTATTTACTTAATAATTGAATTAATAAGTACAAGTTATATTTTTATATACAAATTATTTAGGAACAACGATCATAACGCTACCATTATAAATCTAAACAACGATTATAATGCAACTGTTGTCATAAATGTTTATAAATCTAAACAGCGATTTTAGCGCTGTCGTGATAATTAATGTTTTGTCAATCTAAACAGCGATTTTAGCTCCGTCGTGATAATAAATGTTTTGTAAATCTAAATAGCGATTTTAGCGCTGTCATTATAATAGATGTTTTGTAAATCTAAACAACAACTTTAGCACTATCATTATAATAAATGTTTTGTAAATCTAAACAGCGATTTTAACGTTGTCGTTATAATAAATGTCTTCTAAAGCAAATATTTGGAAAAAACGATTATAACGCTACCATTATAATCAATGTTTTTCCACAAAGGAAGTGGATTCTTAGATTGAATCCGAGAGTCGCGTAAGCGATGTTTTGTTTGAAGTTGTGAGCTTTGACTGTTTCAAATTTGAAAACATTGTTCAGTTAAGGTCTGAGAGGTAATTATACCCCAACTTGATTGACTTCATAATTAACTCAGGAATGGTTAAGGTTCAGTAGTGAAGATTGGTTAGGGATCCGATTAGTAAATGAATAATTAATGAATTGAGTTATAGCAACGATGTTTATTATGTAACATGGGTTTAACTAAATGGAAAGGTCTTGAAAACATTTTCCAAAGTAAATCAGAAGTGGTTTTTAAGTATAGAAAATGAAATGATTTGGAATAACTAGAAGTAAGATATGATAATTGGAAATGTTGTTTTCCAATGTTAATAAAGTATATTTTCTAAAATACAGAAATAAGATTATATGAATCTATAGAAATGTTTTCAAATTGGAATAAGAGATATCTACTCGAATAAAGAAATGATGACATTGGAAATGTCTTCCAAGAGTCGAGATTGAGATTTGAAAGGATATGGAAGATTGAAAATGGATTTTAGAATCGATAATATAATAAGGAATTAATATAAAAAGGGGTTAGTGTTGTTTGATGCTTGATCGGTAGAATTTCCATTTGGAAATAGGACCTTGATTGTACGGACGTTATTTTGATAGTTAAATCATCGACTATCAAAGTTTTGATTTATTTTATACCTTCGTTGTCAATACGGAGGGACCAGGATCAGATTTATTATTTGAAAACCACTTTGTATTGGCATAAGCGTTACGAATCAACTTATGCTGAAGATAATTGAAGACAGAGTAAAATACAAGGGCTCTTCTGTTAATCCTAGGTAGAAATTGCCCAAGATGGATAGATGGGATGGTGCCTTCGGTTTGTCCAGTCCCAGCACAACATATATGGATGGATCAGATGATGTGGCATTCGAAGTAAATAGTGACAAGATGTTCGTGACCTCAAGCCTCGTCACCCGGGAAATGACAAAAATCGGGCAGGCAGCATGGTCATGTGGGTCATTCCCATTAGGTGTATTATCACCTGATCTAGAGAAATTTCATTTGTTTCTTATTCTATTTGTTGCTGTATGCTTTCAGTAATGGTTGTTGATTACAATCTTTGGTGATAATATGCTAAGTACACTCAAGTTAAATGAGTGACTAGCCATGTGTGGGTCGGGTTGCAAGACGTTCTTGTTGAACCCAGTGTATTCCCCTCTAGAGATACACTATCGGAAGGTGGTTCCATACCTTGTCATATTGGAAATCCAATCTCCAATAAACGCCCTACGGTTTTTGATTTGATGTTATATATGGAGCGTGAGATGCAAGCATTCTGTTAGATTTCTATTTATTTTATGTAGACACTATTATAATATCACCAGATTTGATATCAAAAATATTTTTGGTCATCGTAAGGTAAAAACCATCCATGTTTATGTGTGGATCGGTCTTACGAATATCATTTCATTCAAAAGGATTTTTAAAGTTAAACAAATGGTTGGAGTTTACTCACACCAGTCCCATGACTGACCCAAAGTTTATTTTGTTGTTTTCCCTAAAATCTTAGGTGCCCAAATTTGTACGGGTAGTCAAGTAGTCGGGATTTTACAGAATCACTTAGAGGAGTTCGAAGCAGGAGGCTTCACCAGTTAGCTATAGACTATCATATTTTCCGCTGTGTACTATGTTATATCTGGAAACAGGTGTTTATAACTGTTCCAGGAATAACTATTGTTCTCTGATAATGGTATGTATATACGGTTACTGATTTGTATTTCAAAAGTTGTATTATTTAATATATTTTATTCGTTCCGCTGTGAGTTTGTGATCTTCGTTTTCTTCTATTCTAATATTTCTTTCTTTCTATTTCTCATCCTCTAACTTCTTTCTAATAATGATTCGTATTTCTGTGCAATTTGGCTTGGATGTGTGGCGTTATTAGTCGACTCAAAGAGTATGGAAATTCGGGTCGTTACATCGAAAAACTTAAAAAGAAGTAGAAGACCGATGACAAGAGCGAGCACAAACGAGCATCACTTGTAGCTATGGTTTTTAGTCTTGTTTGCCAAAGTCTATGCAAGTGCAATCCTTACTTTTTGCTTTAATATTTGTATTACCCTACATATGTAAATAAAATAGACTTTTTTGTTTGTAAATCAATAAGTTTTTTTTGCTTTCCATTTAATGTACTCTCGAGTTTATTAAGCTACATTTAATACATAAGAGGTCTCACTTAGGGTACGCATTAGCCCTTAGATGATGTATATTCCCCTAATTAACTTTAAGTCACACACTATGTTAGGGATGTTCTTGAAGTTAACTTCATCAAGTTATGCTTATGCCTCTAGTCTCAGTAAGGTTAAGTTAGAGAAATCGGATGTCTAGCCCTTGAATTTGTTGTATATAACAATTCAATGATTTTTTCTTGATGATAACAAACATATATATATATATATTACTATAAATGTGTTTGTAATTTTACAATTCTACTACATGACAGAGAGAATTGAATATTTATATTTATATATAATACTACTACACAAGAATTCAAATATTCTAATAGTATTTCATTTAAATATAATATTTTGTTTCTACATTTGAATAGCACGGATTTATAACTCCACTATTTTGTACATCTCATTGAAAAACAATACATTCAATTCCAACTTCATTTTTTACATTGCCCCTCACTACAAGTCTCAATCACTCAATTTATACATTCATTAACATACTAAGATACACTCTTTATCATATATACATAGATTCACTTGTTGTCACTCACTTCCGTCTTTAGTCTGTCTTCGCAATTAGTCTAATCACCTGCTTACCTATCACAGAAACACGCACGGTACATTGAAACAAAATAATATTAAATTCTAGTAGATATAATTTATTTTAAAATTTACTTGGCTCAGAATTTTGGTGTGTTTCTCATCATTTTTCATGACTTGATCTGATGTGTGTATGTGTGTCTATATATATATATATCCATCTGTGTTTAGACAACTTTTGATATTCACAGTGATTCACTATAAACACCACAAGATAGACATATCCTCTAGTGCTCACATATACAAACCTCCTGTGGACAATACATGTATGTATAGGGCATACATGGGTAATTTGGTCAAAAATTCAAATTCAGCATGGACAAGCAAGTGTATGAAGCTCAAGTGCAAACTCATCAGTTCAAACAAATGGAGACATGTATATGGGTATAACAGTAAGAAATATAAATATGTATATATGTATATATATACACACATTCGTGCATATATATACATATATATATACACCATATATATATAAACCCAATATATATATATATATTTATATATGTGTATGTGTGTGTGTTGTATTGATCAATGCCAAGCTACGATAAAGAAAATGAATGATGGAGTACAAAGTTCACCAAAGCCAAACACACATATACATAGTTGTGTGTGTGTGTGTGTATATATAGGGATATGATCAAGAGCACTCCAAATAGTGTAGAACCCCTTTAGCCTCCTAATTTACACCACATATTCCCCTTTCTCTCTCATCCCACTAACTCTCTCTCTTCCCACTAACTTAATTAGTTATAAACTTGTGGCATCAAATGAATATCAAGAGTTTTCAGCTAATATGCATCTTCAATTTCAGGCAACGGGTTAAGTACATGCAGATAACTTAGCATGGAAATTAAAACTGCATGCTAATAGTGAAAAAGAAATTTCTTTTGATTGGATAAAAACTTAGGAAAGTTTTTATTTTACATTCTTGGCATAAATGTTAATGGTGGCAAAGAAATGTCAGGAAAAATCAGAAAAACGAATTGGGGGCATTAAACTCCATATCTGTATTTCAAGCAAGGATAAAATACGCTAATGAATTGCATGCAAACATCATCAATCATGCTCATGTTATTCAAAGCAAGAACAATTCACATTTTCATACTTTCCTGAAAGTCACAGTACAACTTTTTAGTGCAAAGAAAACCATTCGAATGTTTCCAAAATTCAATAGTGGTCATTTTTGGCAAGTCTGTTTTTATTTCATGTGTGCAATTTAATTCCAGAAATACACAATCATTTTTGGAAAGAAATCAAAAAGTTTCCAGAAAGTTAAAAAGGGATTCAAGAATTCATCATTTACGGCAAGAGTTCGAGTAAAATTGGCAAGAAATCATCAATCAGTTTTTCCAAAAATACGCAATCAATTATGGGGAGAAGAACAATCGAATTGTTTCCAAAAATTCAAGAAATCAACATGTTTTTCATGACATGTATTCGAAGAATTCAATCACGTATTCATAGCAACAATGCAGGCTATTTGATCAAACAAGTCATCAAAGATGTGGAAACAAAAAGGGAAAACCGTGCAACAAATCAGATGAAGTCATCTGGTGAAATCAAAGATAGTCTCGGGTTTTATAAACCTATATAATCTCACCAATTCATCATCGACTTACGTCTCAAAAACCAAAAAAGAAAAAATTCAAGAGCATACAGAAAAATCAATCAGAGTACCCACAATTGTTTTCGATCTCACCCCCAAATTAGTGGACAAGAAAGAAGTGAGAATCCAAAGAAAATCAAGAAAACAAATTCGAGAAATCGAGCGTTGCGAATTGGGATTTTTTGGAAAACCCTAATTTTTTTTGACGACCGACATTATTCTAGAGACAAAACATTTCTAAAGAAATAATGAAGGGAGTCCTATATTTTTTTACTATGGGATTAAGTGTTTTTGGGTTTTTTTTAATTACATTGTTTTATTTTTTTTCTTTTGTAAATCATCCATCATTTTCTAGTGTCTGTAAAACTAGGGTTACTAGTTATAGGCTTTACGAATTACGGGTTTATAACTCAGGGAAAATCTGATCTTGGGGATGAAAATCTGATCTTGGGTTTACAGAATATGGATTTGTAACTCAGGGAAAATCTAATCTTGAGGATAAAAATCTGTTTAGGTTTTTGAGCTAGGATTAGAGTAGGAGCAGGGTTTGTGAGTTTACACGGTTTTATAAGCGAGATATGTTTTATACTTAAAAGAAATCTTAGGAATGCAACAGTAGGCATGGTTTGTCGTAGCTGGGTAAAATCTGTGTTATTTTATTTCTGCATTTATTTTCTTTGTTGAATATCTTGTAAAAATCCAATAAACCATATTCACCCCTCTCTAGGGTTAATCCAGATCCCACAAGTGGTATCAGAGCCTAGTATTTTCTTTAACTCTAGAGTCATGGTTTCTAGTTGTCAATTCATTGAGGGTCAGTCCAGTTGTATTCCAACTGTTTTTAATGGTACAATTTTTTTTAAATTGGAAATCAAAAATGGAATCCTATTTAAAATCTATTAATGTTAAATGTTGGAATATTGTTATTAATGGTATGATATGGTAGATAGGAATGATACTGGATTTAATTCTCGTGCTACACATATTTTATATTCTCATATTAATGATGATCAATATTGCCTTATCTCCCATTGTTTGACTACGCAGGAAATTTGTAATACTCTCAATATGAAGTACGAAAGAATTGACAACAGCAACTCAAAACGCTAGAAGTTCAACTCAGATTTAGATCTACGCTTAAAAGGAGAAACAAATGAAAATTTAGATATATCAAATAATGGAGTCTCAACGGACGATGAGACAGGGAATTTCTCATGTGAAATCTGTTTTATATGTGTATCGATTTAACTAAATCTGTCAATAAATTCCAAAGAAAAAATAAAACTCTAAAATCCAAAAATCTTGAATTGACCAACAAAAATAATGGTTTGTAATTAAATCTTGAAAACGTCAAGAAATCCGAAAATTCTAATTGGAAAAATTGTTTGAATATAGGAAACAATCTTGTTTATCTCAATTAAAATATTCAAAAAGAAGAAAATGAAATTCTGATCTTAAAAGAAAACAAGAATGAGTTAATAAGTTAAAACAATTTTTTGCAAAAGGAATTGGATATTTAAAGACATCCGAAAATTCCAAACTTGAAATTTTTGAAAAGGAAAATTTGCTGAAAACTAATTCTATTTTGAATGATCTTAAAAACGAGATTGAAAAATTCAAGAGTTTTTAATATATCAATTTAAAAAACAAATTCAATTTGAATCTAAGATTTTTGAGTCCAAGACCAAAATCAAATTGCTTGAAAAAGAAAAATTGGTTTTGAAACAAAAAAAAGCTAAAAAGAGAAAGATCAATATTGATCATTATTCGAATTTGATGAAGCAGAATAGTGATCTTAAATCCAAAATTCAACACCAAGAATCAACTTTGGATAAATTTTCTAACTAGGAAAAATCGTTGAATATGTTGTTACAAAACCAAATTTCTGTTGGAAATAAAAATGATCTTGGATTTGGAAAACTTGATAAATTTGCACAAAAGCCGAATTCAAATGATTTAAAAAATCCTTCAAATTACTTGGAAAAGAATCGTCTTGATAATTTAAACTCTGATAATTTCAATGGATTTTTAAATCATAACCGAGATGTAAACTTGTTATATAACAATCATATTAAACGTCTTTGGATCCCAAAAGGAAAGAAAAAAAGTTTGGTTAAATTTAAACAGATTTGGGTCCCTAAAAGTACGATGGTAAATTCTAACGGATTGTTATATAAACAAGTCTGGGTACCAAAACGTGTGAACAAAACTTTGAGTGGTTTTACAAACTTTGTTAGACCATTTGATCCTCAAAATTTTTAGGTACCAGAGGTTTGCTGAGGAATGACCTTCTAGAAGAATCAATGACTATTCCATATTTGAATTGAAGCTATTTGATATTTGTTCATTAGCCAAGATTGTCGTGTTAGAGATTCACTGACTCACATCGATTTCGGGTTTGATCTCTAACCCCATTTTGTTATGATTGGTTATATTTGTATTCCTCCTTCCACCCCTTCTATTATTTCTTTATTATGGTTATTCACTGTGTCACTGTCACATTTTTTTTACTTCTTGAGCTTCTTTACTTCAAATTGCAGAATTCTTGGTTTTCTAGAAATTTTTTTCATTTGTATAAAAGTATCATGTTTTAATGATTTCCAGATCTTGAATTCAAATTTGCAATTTTCTGCAATAATTTTGAAGTTTATTTTTTTATTTCTGAATTCCCAACAGTGTTGAAGCATTCTTATCATATCTTGAACACTATTAATTTGAATTCTAAATTTTTGAAGATTTGAAAAATTAAAGAAATTTCACACACCTTTGGTGTTTTGAGTTTCGTCTAATTCACTTCGAAAAGACTTAAAAAATTATATTCATTACAGCACAGTACTATTTTTAGTTGTGATAATTTCTTTGTTTTTTGGATTAGATTGGATATTTCTGAATTGAAAAACATTTGGCATGAACCATTGTGTTGAATCTTGAAATTCATTTTTAATTCATGATCATTTGGCTTATATATTTGATTGTTTGAAATCATTTGAAATTTTGATATCTTGAATCTCTCACACACATCTTGAATCTGAAATTAATAATCTTGTGTTAACGATTCATTGTATCTTGGAATTAACACATCTCTTCAAGTGATTTCAAATGAACCGATTATTTAATCTTGGATCATGAATTATCTCTCTTGTGCTTGTTAAAAGATAATTATGAAAGATTCTCTTGTGCATCACTGATTTCAAATAGTTTTTTTTTTTTTGGCAAAGCCAGCCAGTTTTTATAGTGGACCGTACCACTTTTTCATTACAACAAATAATGAGTATAAGATATAACAGGAGATAAGCAAAAAACTTTTCTGCTACAGACATACTGACTGAACAATAGAAATAATGTAATCAAAACACCACGCAGGGTGTGATCAGTAACTATACAGTGCAGACAAATACATTAACCCCAGATGATTTAGTAACTATTTTCTCGCAGGCAGATTCTTTAAAGTCTTCAATTACTTGCCATCCAACAAGGAGCAAGAAGAAACATATCAGTAGTATACTCCAAACCAGTAGCAGAAAGGGGGACACACACCAGCAAAAAAGGGGTGTTAACCAAGCGGAACCAAAGAAGCAGCTAACACTAGCACAAGAACAATTGTAGAAGATTGAACAGGAGGCAGAAGATGAAGGAGCTAGGAAGGCAGCTTGAGCAGAGTGAATAAACACAGTATCAACAACTGGTAAGATCTCGCACATCACAAACAGATATCTACATGGCATTCATCAATTAATCCTTCCTTTTAAATCCAGAACCACAAGAAAAGCAAGCCAAGCAACACCAAACTACTACATAACCATGGAAAAAAAAACCAAGGCGACACACAGGATAGGGCGACACAGCTCACAGAAAAGCAAGAAACTAACCAAGGCTCTCAACAAAACAAAACAACCAAAACACAAGCCTACCACGACCAGCTGAAGCTAGAGATCCCACAGCCTCAACACAGATACCACTCGTAGAACAAGCTGACAATCACAGAAAAAGACACAAAAACCTAATACCGAACTATCAGACATCAACTCCAAAATACAAACCCAAGGACCAAAGAAACCATACCAGATTCAACAACTTTCATCACCCCAAGAAGAAGCTAACTGTAAATAAGGAAGGCCAATGGTAAGGACAGGCTAGCCAGAAGGAGGCGGAAACAATAGACCAGAAAAGGTAGGTGCGAGAGAATCACGGTCAGGCAGAATAGATCTGAGGGGTATAAGGCGGAAGCAAGGATGGAGGCTATGGATCGA
Source organism: Allium sativum (assembly GCA_030737875.1). NCBI lineage: Eukaryota > Viridiplantae > Streptophyta > Magnoliopsida > Asparagales > Amaryllidaceae > Allium > Allium sativum. Next base: position 285,804,821 of record CM060924.1, read on the forward strand.
GTACGGATATGTAAAGGAGAACCAAGGTAGAACAAGGAATCGGGGATAGGTAGAGAGGCAAGCGAGTCACTACTGTCAGAAAGAAGAGACCGGAAGGTAGAGGCTAAGCATCGCTTAGAGAGGAAAAGAGATGCAATGGATGGATCTGACAGGAAGCAAATAAAATCCACAAGGACAAAGCTAGGGGAAGAGAAAACAGGGAAGAAGAGGTCAAACGTAAGGAAAAAGGATGGCAGAGAGGAGAGGATGAAGGGAGGAAGGATACGGATAAGAAGAGCAGCCGGCCCTAGTCGCCATTAAAGAAAATAAATGCTTCCAAATTAAAACTTTAGGGGCTAAACTTTGGGGGCACGAAGACTATGTCTACCATGCCCTTTGGTTAATGCCAGTTTTATAGTGGTTGTGCACTATGTCTCCGTATTGTAGCCGCCGGGGATCGAACCTGTGCCACTGCAAATACATGCAGCAACTCATGGTGTTCGTAAACCACTGGACCACTAGACTTTGAAAATGCTTTGATGACTGCTTGTTTTGGTAAAAAAGATTGTTACTCTGATATAATGGAACTAAGTTGTTTATTTTGACTGCTTGGGCTTGGTAGTTAGATATTTTTGTTTGAAATTCATTGAAATGCCACTATGGATAACTAGGAGCTTCAAGTGCTATTAGTTCTAGAAGTGTTTGAAATTTTTCTCACTTAAGTGTTTTGTTCTTAAACTGATTCTCATCTTTTGTATAAATCCTTCTATCCCTCTTGTAATTGATTTTCAATTTTAAAATCATTTATTGATTATTTATTCATAATCAATAACCAAATTGAACTGTATTTAGAATTCATCAAAATTATTATCAGAATTTTAAAATTATGATGAGCTGTGACTACAGTATACTTCACAATAAGAGGAGTTTATTTCACGAACACCTTCTTTTTCTATCATCTTTTTGTCACCCATCATGATTTTATATTAATGTGGAGAGTTTATTTTAAAAAAAAATCATCCTAAATATACAGTATGAAAATTTGTGATGGAAATGTGATTATATTATTTATCAAAAAAGAGATAATTGATAATTCTTCAACAATTCTGGTACATTTGAGCATATTTGATAATATGGTTAATTTAGAAATTTATTTCACAATCATTTATGTACCTACCATATTTCTATCATCCATATTGGTCTTATATACTGAGGATATTTTGAAAAAGAAAATAATAAATATATAATATACATAAGTGTTTCTCTAACCTCTAAAAATACAAGGTCTGGTCATGTAAGGTTATTAGATTACTTATAATTTAAGCTGCACCGACCTCATTTAAAAATCCAAGATCTGGTTATCCGTGGTCAGTGTGCTCCTAAAATAAAAAGAAAAGAAAAAGGAAAATAAATGAAAATTTATATGAGATTTTCCTTGGTGTGTAAAACCAACCTATCAATTCATTTTTTCTAATCTGTGAAATGTGTTAATATTTTATGATATATTATGGTTTGTTGATTGATAGTCATTGGGACTTGAGATTAAATGATTTTGTCATCTGATTTGAACTTATAATCAAAGTCCAAATCCATCACTGTTTGTGCTTAATTTTTTAAAAATTTGTGTGAAAATAATTAAATTCATTGTTTTAAAAACGCTCCCCGTTTATATAAAATTCATTGTAAATCCATCATTCTAGAATGTGAAATGCTTCTAGTTTATGAATATTCTCTTTCTTGAGCTAATTTTATATTTCTAGTCAATTTTTTCATCGCTATTTTGATTTCTGTACCCTTTTGATGATAACAAAAGGGGGAGAATGGTTAAGATTTTGATCAATGAGTGAATATTCCTTGAATATTTTAATATTGAAGTTTCAATTATTGATTTTCTTTTTCGCTCATGGTATCAGAGCTAGGGGGAGTTATGTTGTAGGGGGGGCATACATATAGGGGGAATTCAACAATTCACTGTCAAACACATTTATTATATCCAAAATCTTATTATATGTTTGTCATTATCCAAAGGGGGAGATTATTATATAGAACAATTCTATGATTTTTGTTTGATGATAACAAACATATATATATTATAAATGTGTTTGTAATTGTACTGTTCTGCTACATCACAGACAGAATTGAATATCTATATTTAAATAAAATACTACTGCACAAGAATTCAAATATTCAAACATTATTTTTTTTAAATATAATATTTTATTTCTATATTTGAATAGTACTGATTTATAACTCCACTATTTATACATTTCACTTAAAAACAACACATTCAATTTCAATTTCAATTTTACATTGCTCCTCACTACAAGTCTCAGTCACTCATTTTATACAAACATTGACACACCCAGTTACACTCTTTCTCATATATACACCGATTCACTTTCTTTCACTCACTTCTGTCTTCAGTCTGTCTTCACAGTCAGTCCAGTCACCGCTTATCTATCACAGAAAACACAGAGTAAACTGGGACAAAGTAATATTACATTCTAGAGATATAATTTTATTTTAAAATTTATTTGCCTCAGAACTTTGGTGTGTTTCTCAACATTTTTTATGACCTGGTGGTGTGTTTGTGTATATATTTATATCCATCTGTGTCTAGATAGCTTGTGATATTCACAGTGATTCACTGTAAATACCAGAAGGTAAATAAATCCTCTATTGCTCACATATATAAACCTCTTGTGCACAATACATTTATACACATTAATTATGTATATACACATATTTCTTTTCAGGCATATAGGGGCAATTTGGTCAAAAATTCAAATATAGCATGGACAAGCAAATGTACGTAGTTCAAGTGTAAGTACATCAGTTCAAACAAATGGAGCCAAACAGATATGTACATGGGTATAACATCAAGAAATATATGTATATGTACACATTTGTGCATAGATTTATATATATGTATACCACACATATATGTATGTGGTATTGATCAATGCCAAGCTACAGAAATGCAAATGAATGATGGAGCGCAAAGTTCACCAAAGCCAAACACATATATACATATACATAATTGAATATATATATATATATATATATATGCATGCATATACATGGCATGTATACTTGGTAGTATAAAAAACATGGCTAAGGCACCTCAGCACATAAAACAGTGAAGTACAGGTTTCAATGTCAAAACAGTTCAAGGAATATGCATAGTGATGCAAGTCAGGTTTAAATTTAGGAGCACACAAAAACAAATGCATGCAACTAGCAAGGGACATACAACATGCACAGACGTAGTGCATAAGGCAACAGGAACTGCATGGTGAAATAAGTGCAGTAGTACATGAACATGTCGAGCCAGTTTTAAAAATGAAAAGGCAAACACAGATGTCAACAGCTCAAATACAAGTTTGAGCAGAAACCCAAAAGCAGCAAAACACACTGTCTCACAACAGGTCAAATATGCACAGAGCAATCAAACAATTGTACAAGACAAGGAACAGGTCAAATTAGCGTGTAACATGGTTCAACAAAGATGATGAACTAAGAACATAACATTGGTGCAATGGATGATGAAACACAGGATCAGGGCTTGGATGAATATGACTCGGCAGTAGTTTGATCAAGCATGAGCAGTAATGTATAGCGGCATTATAAATTCAAGTGGAACAGCATAAAACATTCAGTAGCATGGATATCGCAAAAACATTCAAGGCCGAAGCAAAACGAATGGTGCATGGATATAAGCAAATATCTTAAAATGACCAGTGAACATGCATTACCAAAAGGCAACAAAGTGCAACATATTTTCAGAGTGAAGCATCAAGTGAATATCAAGAGTTTTCAGTTGATATGCATCTTCGATTTTAGGCAACAGGTTAAGTACATGTAGCTAACTTAGCATGGAAATAAAAACTGCATGTTGATGGTGAAAAGGAAATTTCTTTTGACTAGATGAAAACTTGGGAAAGTTTTTATATTGCAATCTTGGCACAAATGTTAATGTTTGCAAAGAAATGTTAAGAAAAATCAGAAAAACGAATTGGGGCATTAAACTGCATGTCGGTATTTCAAGCAAGGATAAATACACCAACGAATTGCGTGCAAAGAACATCAATCATGCTCATGTTATTCAAAGCAAGAATGATTCACATTTTCATACTCTTTCCTGAAAATCACAATACAGTTTTTTAGTGCAAAGAAAACAATTCAAATTTTTCCATAATTCAACAGTGGTCATTTTTTGGTAAGTCTGTTTTTTTTTTCGTGTATGCAATTTAATTCCAGAAATACACAATCATTTTTGGCAAGAAATCAAAACTTTTTTCCAGAAAATTAACAGGGAATTCAAGAATTCATTTACTCGTTCACGGCAAGAGTTCGAGTAAAATTGGCAAGAAACCATCAATCAATTTTTCCAGAAATACGCAATCGACTATGAGGAGAAAAACAGTCGAATTGTTCCAAAAATTCCAGAAATCAACATGTTTTTCACGACATGTTTTCCAATAATTTAATCACATATTCATAGCAACAATTGAAGCAATTTGAGCATGTAGGTCATCAAAGCCATGGAAACAAAAAGGGAAAATGATGCAACAAATCAGATGAAGTCATTTGGTGAAATCAGAGATAGTTTCGGGTTTTATAAACCTATATAAAATCACCAATTCATCGTCGAGTTATGTATCGAAAACCCAAAAAGCAACAATTCAAGAGCATACAGAAAAGTCAATCAGAGTACTCACAATTGTTTTCGATCTCATACCCAAATCAGTGGACAAGAAAGCAGCGAGAATCCGAAGAAAATAAAGAGAAAAATTCGAGAAATCAGGCGTTGCGTTTTGGGTTTTTTGGAGAAATCTAATTCTTTTTAACGGCCGACATTGTTTTAGAGACAAAACATTTCTAAAGAAATAATGAAGGGAAGCCTATATTTTTTATTAAGAGATTAAGGATTTTTTGTTTTTATTTTTATTGTATTGTTTTATTTTTTTCTTTTGTAAATCGTCCATCAGTTATATAATGTCCGTAAAACTAGGGTTACTAGTTATAGGGTTTATAACCAGTGTCTATGAATTACGGATTTGTAATTTGGGGAAAATCTGAACTTGGGGATAAATACCAGTTCATGGTTTTGAGCATAGGTTTAGAGCAGGAGCTGGGTTTGCGAGCTTACAGGGTTTTTTAAGTGAGATCTATTTTAATACCTAGTAGAAATCTTAGGAATGCAGCAATAGACAGGCTTTGCCGTCTATGTTATTTTATTTCTGCATTTATTTTCTATGCTGAAATCTGTGTTGTGATAATTTTAATATCTCTTAAAAATCCAATAAACCTTATTCACCACCCTCTAGGGTTAATCTAGATCAACAGAATTTTATACTTTCATGACATTTATCAGATTAGAGTTATAGGCTAGGCGGTGTTAAGTCTTGGCAAACCATGAATGCTAACCAAATGTTTCAAACTCTTTCTCAACTCATTGAGAGTTATAGTTAATTGCATGAATGGTCATGTCACTTTCACTTAGTTGTCGTTCCTTTACCCCAGTCTTAAGGTAAGGATTACCACACGAACATCTTAATCAGCTTGAGTTGAATTGACCCTTACTTGAGTAGTCATAGGATTGAGTATGCCCATAAAATAGTGAGCAGGTGAACGTTGTTGTGTGACTAGTCACACAATTCATTTGTGTGTCGATGTATGATGGTTGAATCACAACACTTAGCATATAATTATAAACAGTCGTAAAGCATGGAAAGAGCTTTTATTTACGATGCAAAGGCATTTGGCGAGTTGCGCCTTATTAAATTATTTGAAATCAAAGTGTTGTGTATAAAAACAACTAGAAACAAAAGCTTAAGTAAAATAACTTTGAAGATGCTCGACATTCCATGCACTTGAAAGTCGATCGCCACAAACAATCGTTAACCTGAAATCTCCATTTTACAAGTTTCTATTTGGATGTCTTAATGTCCTTCCCACTAGGGGTCCATGTGGATGATGCCAAGGAAGATGTGTTACGTGATGAAATCGCCAAATTCAAAGGTTCTAGGCAGAACCTTTGTGTTGAGTATCTAACAACCCAATGTCTATGTACAACAGCGAGCCTGAAAGGGAATCTTGGATGACTTCCATTAAGAACTTCTCGCTACAAAGAAACTTGATAAAGCGAAAACCAAAAATGTACCCTTTTTCGTTAACCTATGAAATACGTTGTATAAAGAGTTACATTGTATAGGAAAGGATTCTCCGTCCCCTTACTTTGGTGTGTAGCTTACGTTGATGACATAAGTGTACTACAAGAAGTAGACAAGGCCAGCGCGTTGACCACATTTAAGCAAACTTTGGCGAAGAAGATACTTCGTATGATTATTTCTAGCCTACCATTAATTGAGATAGGGCTGATTATTTAGGGTGTTGCTACAACTGCCAAAGGTTTACCAAGATTCCGAGAGCTCCACCTACCTAGCTTGCCTAAAATGTCGATCCAAGGCCTTTCATGGCGTAGGGAATAAACATCATTTGTAACCATCCAATTTCCAAAGGCGGTGCGAAATACGTGATTCTGGAGATGAAGTATTTTACCTAATGGGATGAAACCGAACCACTAATCACAATCTAGATAAATCAGGTGATCAACTTCATCGTCCAAAACATTATATGTCGATTTGATCTTCCCAAGACTATAACAACTGATAATGGGACCCAATTTGATAGCTTAGAATTTAAAGACTGTTGCCGATGTTATCACATTGAGAAGACATATATAGTAATAGATCATGCATAATCAAATGGATAGGTCGAAGCAACGAACAAAATCATTAAGTGAATTTGAAGAAGCGATTGGTGAAGGCTAGAGGCTAGTGGGTTGATTAGATACTGTTAACCTTTTGGGCGTATCAAATGACCTACAAGTCAGCGACTGGCCATGCTCCATTCGCGTTGGCTTATGGCTCATAAGTCATCATAATAGTCGAGCTCGAAGTCCCCTATCACCTGGCTGCCTACTATGATCCTTTGACTAATAAGGAGCCCCTCAATGAGTCCCTTGACATGATTCATAAAAAGGGAGAGAATCTATGCTTGGGGTTCCCAATGTCTCGATCGAGACCAACCCCATTTGCTGTGAGTTCTTTGAACTAGCTAGCTTAGCTAACGAGTCGGGTTTCTCATTTTGATCACTAGGAATGTACTAGATGAAGTAATACTCAAATCTAGCTAGCATCTCTTGAACTCAATTAAGGTGAGGGAAAGTCGTGCCCACTTAGCCTAGTATTCCTTCTTGACTTGGCATACGACAATCAGGTAGTTGTAGAAAATTTGAAATGATTTCACTCCCATCTCCTTTGCAAGCTTGATCCTAACAATCAGGGCTTCATACTAGGCTTCATTATTCGTCGTAGAAAAGCCCAACTTTAAGGCTTAACATACCAATTGTTCTTCAAGAGTTGCCTGTAACACCCCGCATTTTAAATGCAAATAAAAATAAAAACATGCATATATGTATATATATGCATAGATATATTTAAAGGAAAAATTAAATAATAATATAATTGCATGTAATAAGTCCATGCATTGAGATGAAGAAGAAGATAAATAAAAGAAATTACATGTAAGGTATAAAATGAGAAGAAATGCATGCAATGTAATTGAAATTGCATGTGAACATTTAAAAAGAAAAAGAAAAATTTGAAGAGCTTCCAGAATTTGGTCATGGGATTAGCATCATTGCATTCTTGGCGATTTTCTGGTCAATTTAGACCTATGGGTTGTAGAAAACTGATTTAAAATGAAAGAGATGTCTTTAAATTAATTATTACAACAAAACATAAAAAAAGGATTGAGAAAAGAAAAATGTCTAGCACTGTTCTAAGCCTTGTTAACAAGAGACCAAGTAGCTCAGTTGGTTGGAACATGTGACTTGCATACAAGAGGTTCAAAGTTCGATCTCCACCAATGCCATATTTTTTTTAAGGGAATGGCTAAAAAGTGGCTTAGTGTGAAAGCAGTTAAAATGTGGCTTAGTAGGAAGGCGGTTTAATTAAATAGCGGTTCAGTATGAAAAGGGTTAATAAGAGGTTTAATTGGGAAAATGTTTCAAAAAAGGAATATATATATATATATATTAATTGGTTTGAGATAAATAATTGTTCGATTGTAATAGATTAGCATACACATAAGAGTTGAATACAAATGAACATAATTCAAATTAAGGGTTGCGCGCGAACAAAAAAGAAAACAAAGGAATGTTTGAAATTTGATTTATATGCAAGAAGATTACATGCATTATAAATAAATCAAATTTCAAATCATACACACACACACACACACACACACATATATATATATACACACACGGCAGGGGTGTCGACACCACCATAGGGGTGTCGACACATATGTCGACACCCAAGCAGGTGTGTCAACCCCTATGCATCATTCAGCACACGTGGCGTGTTTTGATTAGTGAACGTTTGTTTTTGTAGCAAAGTGGCCATTTCCTATTTGTCGTATGACGTGGTTAGCTCTGATGGAGTTTTATTTAAGTCTAAGGGGCCTGATTGCTCCGTACTCCTATAAATAAAACCTTAGACCTAACCCTAAACCATATAATTTGGCTGCAAAACTAGAGCTTTGCCATGGCTCTCTCTCCCTCTCTACTCAAATCTATTATGAAATTAAAATATTAGCCTAGAAAGTTATGAATCCACATCTAGAGGAGAGGATCAACATTAATAAAAGATTATTCAAAGCAAGGTTGTGAATCTAATCCAAGGGAAAAGGGGAAATCATGGATGATGGAACAGATTGGATCCAAAAATTAGGGAAAGAAAGGTGAGTGGGTTTAAATTGTAGCCTTTAGATAATGTTATGACTATCGTTTAGCATTCCGCTTTTAATAAATTGTGAAATTTCCAGTTTAATTATAAACTGCTATTATAACAAGTTGGGATGTTAATATGAATAGATCTGGAAATTCATATGTTGAATCTATTAAATTATTGGAATGATTACATGTTGAAAAAAACAACTTGTTAGAAATGGTTAGAACATGGGAAATAACTGTTGTTGTTATAATTATATGTTTCACTTGCGGCATATTATAGAATAAATGACAAGTTTAGATTGATGGATTTGAATAATTAACCGACTGAATATTTACATGTCAGAATAGGATTAAACATATGTTAAAAAGGACATGTGATAAAATATAGACAAAATTTGGACGACATGCAAAATTAGATTACTGTAAACTAGATTATAGTAAAAAGGACAATATGCCTAAAGTTTTTATGAAATGGGAATGAATTGTAATGGAATTTTGGGAAAAAAATTCGGTCTTTCGAAACTCGGGTAGTCACATTGCCATTACAACTCCAATGCCGATTCCTTCCAGGCTCTATCCATGAATAACTTCCATTTGGCAGCTGGGAGTTTGATGTCTTCAGCATTGTTATTTGGAACTGTGAATTCTATGATGAAATCCTCCCGTGCTTGTCTCTGGATGCCCCTCCGTGGAGTATAGGCAATATCGAACCGAATCAGTTTGATATTCCATTTGAAAAATCTCCCAGACCACTCAGGCAGATGAAGGACAATTCGTAGTGGCTAGTTGATGTATATTTTGATAGAATGAGTTTAAAAGTAGTGATGCATCTTTCGAGACGCTATTAGGAGGCTATAAGAAAGCTTTTCAAACTTCGGGTAGTTATGCTTAGTCCCTATTAGCCATTTACTTATGTTATACATCCTTCATTGGATATGAGACTCTTCATATATGAGTGCTGAGCTGATTGCGTGCAGAGACACTGCCAAATACACAGATAGGTCTTCGTGACCAATCAGTTTTAACAATATTGGAGGGCTCCCCAAGTGGTTCAACAAATTATGAAATGGCTCGACATAATATGGAGTCTAGGAAAAATTACACTTTCCTCTCTTTATCAAGTCAAAAAAGGGAACGCACTTGTCAGTCACTCTGGATGTGGATCGACTCAAAGTGGACACATTCCCATTTCGGCTCTGCACATCTTTAATCTTTATGGACTTCTTAATGTTTTGAATGGCCTCTAACTGTTTGGGATTGACTTCAATCCCTCGAGAATAGACGATAAACCCAAGAATTTCCCTGAAACAATGTCAAAAGAGCATTTTAAAGGATTTATTTTCATTTCATATTGGTCGAGAACATTGAACATCTCCACTAAGCCATCCACATGGTTAGTCGATCAACGTGACTTTACAAGCATATCATCTACATACACCTCCTTCGACCTCCCAATCTGGTCATTGAACATGCAGTTGAATAATCGCTAATATGTTGCTTCGATATCCTTCAGACCGAACGGCATGTCCACGTAGCAGTATAATCCAAGGTTAGTAACGGTGTTATCCTAGTCAGGTACATGCATCAAAATATGGTTGTACTCGGAGTATGCTTTGATAAAGGAGAGAAGCTGATGTCCATCTATTGATTCCATAAGTTGGTCAATTCTTGAAGTAGGAAACTACCCTTGGGAAAGGCTTTGTTCGGTTCGAAGAAATTGATACACGTCCCCACTTTCCATAGGACTTCTTCAGAAGGACTAGATTCGATACCCAGTCAAGGTACAATGAATCTCGGATAAATCTGTTACTCTTGAGCTTCTCAACTTCATCCTTTAATGTCGTTGATCTCTTGGGACCGAGCAAGTGTCTCTTTGGTTTCACTAGACGTATTTCAGACCGATATTGAGTGAATGGCTTATGATGGTTGGTGAGATCCCGCACAAGTCAGCATGGGTCCAGGAAAACATGTCAAGGTTTATGTGGAGAAAATTAGTCAATTCCCTCGTCCAAGGGGGTCCAAGGTAGGATTCAATTTTCAAGACGTTATAAGGGTCGTCGTTATCAATTGGAATCGCCACCATAGTCTCGTTGAGTCTCTCCCTTTAGTACCTAACCCCTCATCTTTTCTAGGATCAATGTCTTTGAATTGAAGGCTATAATGTCCAGTCCAAGATTTTCTTTGTGATTTCTATGCATCAGCTCCCTTGACGCAAAGGGAAGTACCAATGGCTTTTCCCTTCCCTTTGTTGAGTATCCACTCAGCCGCGTAACACACCTGTCCAACTACCTGGTCCTTCGTGCATCCCCACTACACTCGGAGTTGAAAATTTTAAGAGTAAGCACCAAGGAGCAATGCAAGCTTTAAAGTTAGCTATGGCTGGTCAATCTATAAAGGCATTATACGAAAAATATATGTCCAACACAACAAATGAGAGGATTCGCACTCTCCTATGTTCTCCTTAACAAGATCTACTGATAGTTCAACTGTACATACTGGTTCATTTGTAGATCCATTGAAATCATTTACACTGGCATTGCATGGCTTTGGGTGCTTAGCCTACAACATCATCTGGTCATAGGATTTCTTAAAAAACTTTCACAGAAGCCAACAAGGATTTTCCATACTAGAGTAGGGCAAAACAAGGCCGATATCATAAAAGGATCAACCTGTGTGCCTCCACCTTATCTGCATATCTATTTTGGAAACCAGCGTCGTCCATCATTGTCCTTCATTGCTTTACTGGAATAGTTTCTTCTATAGCGTTGCACTCCTGAACTTCCATGTACTTTACATCATTGATGTATTGTTTCATTATCCTCAAACTGAAATCAGCCGGATGCGGTCCTCCGACAATGGTGTTATTTAAATTATCTTTATGCTTTTGCTAGTCAACGGCTCTTCAAGCCGCCTAACCTTGTTGATTGTGGTCTGAAGTCCCCTACCCACTGTCCCTCGAGGAAATTATGTATTCATCCAAATTTCCATCATGTATCAACTTTTCAACGATGTCCCCAAGATGATGACATTCATTTGTTATATGGTTGTACATTCATTGAAACAAACAAAATGTAACAACCCAAATTCCGACAGACCGAACATTTTTCAAAATTCTAATCCATCGAAACCCGTGTTGGTTGCTCTGGTATCCTGCAAAAAAGACAAAGATATAAAATATATCAGAGCTCAGAAAATAACTCACAACGGAATGTACAAAGTATAATATAATCAAAGTATATCCTTACCGTAGTAATAATACTACCTAACCAGTATCCAAAGCTATCATATCTCTGCTACAGCCCTAACCTGCGAGTAAGTTACAAGGAGGGGGTCAGAACACAAGTTCTGGTGACTGGATTTAAATTATACACTTTGGATAATCCTACATATACCGTTCAATCACATTTTCTTATTTATTAGGTTACTTGGGTTAACAGCACTCAAGCCTCACACACACGTCATACCCATTTACTTTCCAATGGATTAACCTAATACAGTATATATATATGGCTACCCCCTCCCCCAATATTGAGGTACGCCCCATGGTACCCCACTAGCACGGTCTCCACCGTAATGTCACAAAAATGTATGCAGTCCCTCATCCTACGCTAAAGTGACGTATGGATCTTTGTTACGTTCCACATATATCTGTCCTTACTATGCTACGTAAGCGTACGGACTGCCGCCTTCGATCGGATCACAATCTATTCCAAAGTAATGCCATCGAGTCTACGATACACCACCCAGAGAAGACAGGCATGTATCTTGACTTTTCCATGTACATATCGACAATTTTATCTGATGCCATATCCACACATAACCTCTAATGTGCACCGAGCTCCGTGGCAGGGCTATACAAGAAACACGGAACTCGGTCGGAAGCTTTTCCATATATGTACAGGCCCGCTTTAAGGGCCTCAAAATACAGATATCCCTTGGGTCTGTTTTTCCTGGTGGCTATGGCCCTACCTTGGCCCCTCCCTTAACAAGTAAAGACTACGAGAGCTAAGTGACTTACCCAAACAAACAACTAAACATCTAGTTGACGTCTCCCTTAACCACCGTACATCGAGAGTGAAAGGTAAATGGTCTATTGAGGTTAGCTCTAGTCTTTTTGCATACCACTAGCTGTCGATGATGGGTACCAGACGATCTACTATCCTTGTTGGTCCTGACCTTGCCTCCCGTTGAGGCGATCGCCGAGTCACCCTAGTGTCACCTTGTCACAGCATTCTGACTGCAAAGCTACTTTTGTAGTCAAAGCCCACCCACCTGGTAGTAATGCGTAGACCCAACCTCTGCGAGCACAGCCTGAACATCTACCACTGCACAGAGGACTATCAGGAGCACCTTACGTCTCTCAGGAAGCTGCGTGATTCCCCTTACTGTCCTTCGGAGCCGACAGAATAATCAGATGAATGTGCGCTCCCCTAGTGCCTTATGACACTACGATGATCTACCCTATTGGGTTATTTACACTCAAGCATGCAGACTGGTCCAAGCGCCTCATTTTAATATGTTATTAGACCCTATATCTAAACGTTCTTTTATGCGCTTGCTTTACCTCATCAGGTTTCCATTTAACTTGGTTATTCCCATTCACATTGACTTCTTATTCAAGTTACCAAGTTCCTCTTGCTTATTAATTTCGATCTTATAACTTAACCCATTTAAGCATATTAATATGCCCATAACATGTTATTCTCTAGATTGTGATTCAAGATCTGTAATCCACAATCCCTTTATATTCTTGTTTGATTTCATAGTTACAATAACATGTTCTACTTAATATATAATTAAGTATATCTCAATTCACATGTAATTTGTTTAAGATGTCAGTCATTATTTATGATTAAATATAACTTATTTCATTTCATAAGTTTGCCTCACTCTTTCCTATTTAATAATAATTCCATCTTACATTGTCACTACAACTTATCGTTGTTTACTCATTAACTTAGTTCTCTTAACTAAGGTTTACTAATAAGTTCTTTTTTCATTATTATAACTTAAATTATAATTTCCACTTGTCCCTAGGACAAGCCTTAACATGTTATTCTTATCAACAGATTTCAGATTTCCATGTTTGCAGATTACTTAATTTATAATTGAGTACAACTTCTTACATTTCATAAATTTTCCCCCTTTTCTCTACTTATTACAAACAACCGGTTTCAGTTTTCCCCATTTACTGGTTACTTAGTTTACAATTTAATACCACTTATCTCATTACACAAGTTATCTCACTTTCTTACTAGTTTATTATAACCTAAGTTATAATATCCACTTGTCCCTAGGACAAGTCTACCTATTATATATACCATTCTCATTAATGTAATTAATTATAATAGGTTATTATCATTTCCGGTTCATTCACTTCCTTTATTGTTGTAATTATCTTTCATTCAGTTCCTTATTCATTTCCATTAATCACAATTAATGCCATTTATTTCTATCCTTTTATATACATATATGTTGTAATAACCCGGAAATCTGAGCTAATTTAAAAAAATTATTTTGACAATTTTGAATATTTAAAATGAATTATTTTAAATAATAACGACAAGAAAATTATTTTGAATAGAAATAGAACGTATATATTTATTTGAATCATCGTTAGAATATAAATATTTTATTTCAAATATAAAAGGAATTGAAAATGGCGCGGTAGTTTGAAATTTCGATTTCAAAGTTCAAATGAATGTACAGGATTCAAAATAAACCGGATTTTAGCGAAACCAAAAATATTAGAATCCATTTGAGAATATCTTTCCAACGAATACGAAAAATTGAAATTTCTTAGCGGGGATAAAAATTTATGCCCAGTTGAAATTTCAGAATAATCGCTATGGAATTCTGGCCCTTAAAAATGGAAATTTTACAAATGACCTCGGTTTTCGACGAAACCACTTTTGTTGGATCTGGGATGTCAAGTTATTGCTAGATTCAAAAATTCATAATTTTCTGAATCAATATGTGAGTGTGGCGAAGGAAAACATGTTTTGACAGTTTCTGTCAATTTCGATCGACCAGAAAATGACCATTTTTCTAACGGTCTCAGAATTTGACGAAATTAGTTTTGTTAGGACCGTATCATCAATACGAAGCTAGAAAATATTTTTCGGGAATTTTTAGAGTCCTTATGTGGCCCCGGTAAATTGAAATGCGCGTTCAAATTCAATATATAGATTTATACTTTGATTTTGACGGAAACTGATTGAAACGATCGAATCATCTTAGGATACATATCCCATTGTGTTCAGAATGAGGATAATTAGCTACAGACAACAGTCGGTGGGTTTGATTTCGAGTTTGACATTGGATTTTATTCCGGTTTCGTTTAGACCCAGAACGGACTTGTAAATGGACTGTGTGTCTGACATTGGATTTTATTCTGTGTGATTGATTTCTATTAAATATATATCTGTTTGGCGGGGGAGAATTTATTCTCTTGCTTAACGCCCTTCTCTGAGACGTACGAGCTCAGAGGATATATATTGATGGATATCAGTCGCATGAAGTGAATTGCCTGTGTGGCATGCCTAAGTGGCAAATGATCAAGGCTTTTGTTGAAAAGCAGAGTCTTGTGGTTGATGATCAAAGCACGGCCTGTGTGGCATAGCTTTGTGTAGCATTGATTCGCGAGCCTCACACCCCGGTTGTGAACCAGAAACGGGAGTGGACATCAGGGAGGGCATGCGTTTCCTTCTAGCTAGAAGTGGCGTCAGTGGTTTTACACGCCCTGACGAGTTTGACTTATGTGGTTGTTGGATTGCGAGGCGCCTCGGATATATTGGTGACTATGTGGAGCCGATGGAGTCATAAGAGTCATTTACGCCCCCAAAGGGCGGGGAAACACAATGTTCAGGCATTTTAATCCACATCGGTGGACCAGCCTTGACGATCCAAAAGTTTGACCGAGTACTTTCCTGAGACTCGGGCTAGACAGTCACGAATTCGGTGAGGACTATCTTTTTCCTCGGTTCATAGGTGGAAATCCAATTTCCAATACGACATCATGCGGTTTTGATTGTATACCTATATATGGCGGCATAGTGGTATGGGGCACTTATGCCGTCTATGATTGATACTTATGATTGAAATTGTTTTGACACTATACACTTATAGTAATAATAAAAGATGAAATTTAGCGTATCAAGCATTCTTTGGCTATTATAAGGTAAAACCCTATCCTCCGGCTTGCATTGCATTATGTGATGGGACCTAGGTCTTATAATATCTTCATTGTTCTTTATTTAGCATTGCGCTGTTGTTTTATGCACTGGTATTCTTGGGAGGAAACCCGTTCCGTGTTATACGGCGTGGTCCCTTGATTTACCAAATTTTGAAATAAAGATTAATAACTGTTTTAGTTCTCACACCAGTCATATGACTGACCTGGAGTTTATTGTTTTAACCTAAACTCTGGGTGCCATTATTTTCAACACGGACAGCTAGTAGTTTCGGTTTTGCAGATTTATATTCACGGGAACCTGGGTTACAACTGGAATGATATCCGGAAAGCTCTGTATCCGTATATCTTTTTCAGTCGTGTATTGTATTATTTTTCCGCTGCATTAATGTATTTAAATCTCTGATATTTCTCTGATGTATTATATTTGTTTATACTCTGTATATTCTTGTACTCTGATGGAATTGTTGTAATAAGCATTGAAATGTTCTTTTGTTTGCATTCCGATGTGGCTTGTTCTCAAAACAATCAGGGGTTTCGAACGGTCTTAGTCGGTTTAGCGATCGATTCAGATCGAGCAAAATTCCCAATTGTTACATGTGGTATCGGAGCTTTGGTTTACAAAGCTCGGAGAACAAGGCACATAAGAACCAAATAAAAGAATTCATCAGATATGGGATTTGTAATATCCAATGAGAATGACTCGTTAGGGATGGGATCAGTAGTATCCTAGAACGAGTGTGAAGAGTATATTTTTAAAATGAAAACAAATTTTGTTTTGAAAATTCAAATCAATTATTCATATTTGAATATTAGTTTTATATTGAATTTGGACAATCCAGTATATAAAGGTTTTGCGTATACATCTGATCCGCATGTATTTGAAGTTTTAATATACTGGATAGATACAGAATCACACTCTAGTCGCCCGTGGATGTTCTGATGGTGGTTCAAAACATCATCATAATTTATGTTCGAGTGACGAAAGTGGGATTTCTATATATTTCCATTAGACTGGTGTGAGAACCAAAACTAGATAGGGCTATTGTTGTGAATTGGCATCAAAAACATGATTTTCTGTATATGTATCAAAATTATGAATTTGAAACATTAATTCACTAATTGAGTGATGGTTGTGTTGTTTGATTATCGTTGTGATTAATTAGAATTTGAACCATTTAGCCAAATTATATCAAATGTTGGACAGAATTGAAAATTGTTTGAAATTGCATGCATATACATGTACTTACATTGAACAGGTCATAGCAAGGAGGCTAGAGAAGAGGAATAAAATTATTTGCCCGACAAATAGGTACATGTTTATTGTATTTCTTAGATTCTGGATGATTTTATGAGCCGATTGGCTAGCCGCTTGGCTTTTTCTTTTGGATTGGTGAGGGCCATGGGGGGCTATTTGAAATATCCCAAAGCTCCCGGTGCAGGGGAGGTTATAGCGAAACTTTTCGAAAATTTAGGGTGTATTTTTGAAAAGTTCTTAGAAACCGAAAAGTTGAAGAACTTAAGCCGTAAAGAAAATAATGGAAGTTGAGTTGATTAGTTAAACAACTTTCAGCTTCGTTCCTTTTCGGGGACGAAAAGTTTTAAGTGGGGGAGATTGTAATAACCCGGAAATCTGAGCCAATTTAAAATTTTTATTTTGACAATTTTGAATATTTAAAATGAATTATTTTAAATAATAATGATGAGAAATTTATTTTGAATAGAAATAGAATGTATATATTTATTTGAATCGTCGTTAGAATATAAATATTTTATTTTAAATATAAAAGGAATTGAAAATGGCGCGGTAGTTTGAAATTTCGATTTCAAAGTTCAAATGAATGTACAGGATTCAAAATAAACCGGATTTTAGCGAAACCAAAAATATTAGAATCCATTTGAGAATATCTTTCCAAGGAATCCGAAAAATTGAAATTTCATAGCGGGGATAAAATGTTATGCCCAATTGAAATTTCAGAATAGTCGTTATGGAATTATAGCCCTTAAAAATGGAAATTTTGCAAACGACCACGGTTTTCGACAAAATCACTTTTGTTGGATCCTGGATGTCAAGTTATTGCTAGATTCCAAAATTCATAATTTTCTGAATCAATATGTGAGTGTGGCGAAGGAAAACGTGTTTTGACAGTTTTTGTCAATTTCGATCAACCAGAAAATGGCCATTTTTCTAATGGTCTCAGAATTTGACGAAATTAGTTTTGTTAGGACTGTATCATCAATACGAAGTTAGAAAATATTTTTCGGGAATTTTTAGAGTCCGCATGTGGCCCCGGTAAATTGAAATGCGCGTTCAAATTCAATATATGGATTTATATTTTGATTTCGATGGATACTGATCGAAACGATCGAATCAGCTTACGATACATATCCCATTGTGTTCAGAATGGGGGTAATTAGCTACGGTTGATAGTCGGTGGGTTTGAATTCGAGTTCAAAATAAAAAGGTACATTTTGAAATTAAATAATAAATAAAAAATATCTCTCTCTCTATACTCTCTCAGCCCCCTCCCCCGTTTACTTTCTCAAATCAAAATAGAAATAAAAAAGGGGGGAGAGCCATCGCGCCGCGCGCGACAGCCCACCACCGCCGCAAGGCACGGCGCCGCACGCGACAGCCCACCAGGCACGGCGTCGCGCCCCCTAGCCTCCCTCCTTCGCGCCCCCTAGCCTCCCTCCTTCACGCCTCTCTCCTCCTCCAGTGATGAAGGACGAGAACCCCAAGACCTCCAAACCCCTCAGCCGCCACACCAGAGACCGTCGATACTGCTGTCACCAGACCACCGCGCCTCCTCCTACCGCCTCCGGCGCGACGTTCTTCTTTCCCTCCCCCTCTCGCAGTTCGACAGCGAAGCCCCTTTGTCTTAGATCGATGTAAGTTTTGTTTTTGATTAATATTAAATAATTAGCATTTAGATAATTAGTCTTTTATGGATTAGCATTATATAATTAATTTTTATGAATTTTAAAATATAAAAGATTAGATTTTTAGACTATAAAAGATTAGTTTTTTAAACTATAAAAGATTAGATTTTTAGACTATAAAAGATTAGATTTTTAAACTATAAAAGATTAGATTTTTAAACTATGAAAGATTAGATTTTTGTTAGTAAAAAAGTTAGGATTTTTACAAGTAGAAAAATCCGATTTTTACATATGTATTTAAGATATAAAAAAATACGATTTTTAGTTGAATAAAAATATGATTTTTATATATGTAGGATAATAAAAATAGGATTTTTATATTATTTATAAACAAAAATTTAATTTTTATCATGAACAAGGAGAGATTTTTATTATAGAAAAGATGTGATTTTTATAATGTAAACGAAGTGATAAAATCATGATTTTTACCAATGTGAAGAAGCGATAAAAATGTGATTTTTATCTATATAGAGTTGAAATAAAAATATAATCTTTTATATATATAATAGCCGAAAGAAAATATGATTTTTATATAATAGAGAATATAAAAATATGATTTTTATATACAATATAAAAAGGTGATTTTTATATGAGTGGCGATATAAAAATATAATCTTTATTAGAAGAAGAGCGATATAAAAATATAATTTTTATTATGAAGTTAGCATGATAAAAATTAGATCTTTATTATATGAATATAGTACTGGGCAGTTAAAGCGCTCAGCGGTTCCATAGCGGTGGAGGTGCAAAAAGGTGTAGCGGGGGTAAAGCGGGGATATAGCGGAGGCGCAAAAATGTCCATAAATTGTGGAACCAAATATTTAAAATTAATTAATTGTCATTTTTACATTATATGTGTAGAAGAAACTAACATTAATTAATCATATATAGTAGAATCAAATAATATCATGGTTACACACATTAGATTTGATGGTTATAATAGATTTCCGGAATATATTGGACATTAATACCTAAAAAATTTCTCTTTAAACTAACTTTATTGACTTTTTAAAAAGAGAATTAGTCAAATCAACCTTTATATTTTAATATTACTAAAGCGGATGGTAAAAAGCATTGATTTAGCGGATGCAGCGGGAAATAGCGGGGCTACAAGCGGATCTACTGTTCATCAGCGCTAAATTGAAATAGCGTAGCGGTTGAAGGGCGCTACGGGCTATAGCAGGGATATTGCGGGGCTTTAGCGGGGCTTTAACTGCATAGATATAGTAGCAGTATAAAAATAGAATTTTTATCTATATAGTAGCGGTATAAAAATAGAATTTTTATCTATATAGTAGCAGTATAAAAATGTGATTTTTATCCATATAGCGTAGTTATAAAAATGGGATTTTTATATACATGACAACAGTATAAAAATTCGATTTTTATATATGTAGTGGATATGGTGGACGAAAGTAACAAAAGGCGAGCACGACGAAGATTTTCTACATACGAAGAGTCGTGGTGTTTGATTTAGCTAATCGGTGAGAACTCCTCACTTTTAATTTATTTTCTAGTTTTAATATATACTAGGATGTAGACGGTGCTTAGCAGCACCCGACACCCGTTGTCCACAGACCATGGATGACTTTTTTGTTTAATTGGTGTGTTGTGAAAGTTGATTGTGTGATGTGGAATGGAATAAAATATTTTATAGTGGAAAATATTTTATGGTTAAAAATATAATTTTTAACGTGTATATAAAATAAATAGTAATAAACAAATCGGACGATTTGTTTATATACACTGATTTGACTGATATTAATTGGGACGATAAATTTTACACATCGCCCAACTGCACGAATAAAAATCAGTGTTTGTTGATTTTGAAACCTCACACGGGTGTTGGGATGATATTGACGTACACTAATCCTAATTGTTTAGTAGTATGTCGACCGATTGGTTGACAGACTGTGTAAGCGTTAATTATTTATATTTAATGCTTATGCAGTTGTGTGGTGCGCTTTGGATGATGGTTGATTATTTATCATTGCTATTATATACATGTGTTGTATGGAGTCCATATAAATAATATTATATGGTAATTGAGTGGGTCTCATTCCAATTTAGAAAATAAAATATATATTCATGTGTTGAATAATAGAAAATTCATGTGTTGAATAGAATAAATTCATGTGTTGAATAGAATAAATTCATGTGTTGAATAAATATATATTCATGTGTTGAATAAAAGAAAATTCATGTGTTGAAGAAAATATTCATTTGTTGAATAGAATAACGAAGTTATTGAAAGATATAAAGTCGTGTTGATTAGATTTGCGCCATTTTGACGTGAACGATATTTATATCGATTATATTCGTTTTTAAAATGAATATAGAAAAGGAATTGATTTCAAAATCTAATGTTTTGAAAATATTATCATTTATATATCGATGATATGGAATATTCAATTTTGATTAGAAATTGAATAGGAAGTTGAAATCGTTTTGAAAACGAATTTAAAACGATTTATAAAATACGTTTTGAAAGGAAATCAACGAAATATATATAATATATATATTATATATATAATGGCCTGAATAGAACGCGCCGCGGTAGTTCGCGAATTTCGACCATCGACTTCGAATGGGTATTACGGGAGATTCGACCGTCGGATTCTCCTAAACCCGGAACTGTTGGGTTCGTATCGAAAAGAGTTTCTAACGAATATTAGAGATTTGAAATCTAACGGTTGGATTTGGAAATATGTCCAAACAAAATTTGGAAAAGGTCGCTGTAAGTGTAGTTCGATGGCCGTTGATGGACATCGACTGTACGGGCCTTGATAAAATTAATAAAAAATATCAATAATTAGTGTAAAATCATAAGAAATGATTTGGGAAGAATTGGGATGAAAAATTCCATATTTGAAAAGATAAAAATAGATTTTTATCGAAATGAACTAGTTTTGAACTAGAATTATAATCCATTTATTTTTGAAATAAATAAATGGATTTGAAAGGGTTTTAAAAGTAACCAGAATTTCCAATAATTGAATTGGAATGGATTTGAATCAAAATTGTGTTTTGAATATTTCGATGTTGGATTTCGTGATTATACATATATTGTTATGGAAATTTGAATGATATATTTATATCGTTATTTCCAATACGATATTTGTTGGTCGTAGAATTTGATATTGAATATAAGCCGATATATTTTCTATTCAGTGCCTTGTATTTAATATCAAATGGGATTTGGGTTTGTCGTGAATGGTGTCTTCATTAACACCGTTCTTAAACCCAGTTGAGAAAAAAAAGATTAAATCTTTTTATTTTGATTTAATGGAGTATACCAATTAAATGATATTTAATTGGAATGGAATTGGAATTGATTTTTGGGTTTATCGTGAACGGTGTTTTAAATAACACTTGTTCTTTAACCCGATAATTAATAGAATGTGATTGTGGGTTTATAGTGAACCGTGTTTTAAATGACATTGGTTCTTTAATCCAGTTAAAGACAGGATATGATTTCCCAAGTTAAACAATCATTGGTATTGATTTTGGGAAGATTGAAACCAAGTGGAGTTTTAATGAATCTTTAATTAGATTGAAAGGATCGAGAATGGAGTATTACCAGTTTTGCTCCAGGCGATAGTTAAATCATTAATTAGATTTGAACGTGAAATGGTAATTGAATTTACCAATAACACCGTGGTGTTAGATATGAAGTATTACCAGTTTTACTTCATGGGATGAATAGGTTGGGATTGGGAAATTAAAACAAATGATTACTTCGGTAATGTTCGTTAATCCCGACTAGTTTGGATAAACCATAATTTGGTTTGAACTGATATTCAAAAGATGATTAAAGAATAAATTTAAAGAATTTATCTTTGATAAAATTAATGGGAACATTTACCAAAGTATAAGAATATTCTGAATTGGAATGAGGCGTATGTTGTGTTTGTGTAACACTTGTTTATTATATATGCGGGTTATTCAGAAAGACTTGGTTTATCCCATTCTGAATAACTTATTCGACGATGTGTCGAGGATGAAGACCGTAGGTCTTCACGTCGTTTGGGTGATTACTGATGATCCTGATTGGGCTGTACACCCAAGAGGAGGGAATCAGTTAGTGGTCGTCCAGACGTACTTGGAGATCGATGGATATGCGGGGTACAAGGTGCCTCCGGCTTCGTTCAGACCCAGAACAGACTTGTAAATGGATTGTGTGTTTGACATTGGATTTTATTATGTGTGATTGATTTCTATTAAATATATATCTGTTCGGCGGCGGAGAATTTATTCTCTTGCTTAACGCCCATCTCTGAGACGTACGAGCTCAGAGGTTATATATTGATGGATATCAATCGCATGAAGTGAATTGCCTGTGTGGCATGCCTAAGTGGCAAATGATCAAGGCTTTTGTTGAAAAGCAGAGTCTTGTGGTTGATGATCAAAGCATGGCCTGTGTGGCATAGCTTTGTATAGCATTGATTCGCGAGCCACACACCCCGGTTGTGAACCAAAAACGGGAGAGGACATCAGGGAGGGCATGCGTTTCCTTCTAGCTAGAATTGGCATCAGTGGTTTTACACGCCCTGACGAGTTTGACTTATGTGGTTGTTGGATTGCAAGGCGCCTCGGATATATTGGTGACTATGTGGAGCCGATGGAGTCATAGGACTCATTCACGCCCCAAAGGGTGGGGAAACGCAGTGTTCAGGCATTTTAATCCACATCAGTGGACCGGCCCTGACGATCCAAAGGCTTGACTGAGTACTTGCCTGAGACTCGGGCTAGACAGTCTCGAATTTGGTGAGGACTATCTTTTACCTCGGTTCACAGGTGGAAATCCAATTTCCAATACGACATCGTGCGGTTTTGATTGTATACCTATATATGGCGACATAGTGGTATGGGGCACTTATGCCATCTATGATTGATACTTATAATTGAAATTGTTTTGACACTATACACTTATAATAATAATAAAAGATGAAATTTAGCGTATCAAGCATTCTTTGGCTATTATAAGGTAAAACCCTATCCTCCGGCTTGCGTTGCATTGTGTGATGGGACCTGGGTCTTATAATAGCTTCATTGTTCTTTATTTAGCATTGCGCTGTTGTTTTATGCACTGGTATTCTTGGGAGGAAACCCGTTCCATGTTATACGGCGTGGTCCCTTGATTTACCAAACTTTAAAATAAAGATTAACAACTGTTTTAGTTCTCACACCAGTCACATGACTGACCTGTAGTTTATTGTTTTAACCTAAACTTGGGTGCCCTTATTTTCAACACGGGCAGCTAGTAGTTTCGGTTTTGCAGATTTATATTCACAGGAACTTGGGTTACAGCTGGAATGATATCTGGAAAGCTCTGTATCCGTATATCTTTTTCAGTCGTGTATTGTATTATTTTTTCGCTGCATTAATGTAATTAAATCTCTGATATTTCTCTGATGTATTATATTTGTTTATACTCTGTATATTCTTGTACTCTGATGGAATTGTTGTAATAAGCAATGAAATGTTCTCCTGTATGCGTTCCGATGTGGCTTGTTCTCAAAACAATCAGTGGTTTCGAATGGTCTTGGTCGGTTTAGCGATCGATTCGGATCGAGCGAAATTCCCAATTGTTACATATGTTTACATACTAGACCTCTCACATTTAGCTTACCACTTGTGGATGCTGGATTTGCTGGGCAGTTCCGGGCAGACTTCTTCCTTAAGTTGACTTAACCTCATGTCTTAGCACCATTACATGTTTTTTTTATGCACTAGACCCCTCACATTAAATTAACAACTTGTGGATGCTGGATTTGTCGGGCGGTTCCATGGCAGACTTCTACCACATATTGAATTTAACCTTGTGTCTAAGTGCAGTTACAGTTTTCTATTTTACTGTAAATTTTCTATATGACTTGGAATGTCAATTCTTTCAAATTCTTTACTATAATCTATGTTTTACATGTTATCATATTAAACCCATTTTATGTTGCACGTCCTTTTTAACATGTATTTAATTCTATTTCAACATGAAACCATTTAATCATGTAATTATTCCAATTCATACAAATAAGGGTTCACATATATAAATATCATAAGTTAACATGTAATAAGAACAACAGTAGTCGCTACCCATGTTTTAACAAGTTTATTTTTCAACATGTAAACATTTCAACACTTTAAACGTTTCAACATATGAATTTTCCAACATATTCATATTAATATCTCAACATTTTATACAACATTTTAACACTTTTAATTATTCTAGCAAATTCACAATTCATAATAACGAGGAATGCTAAATGATAATATATCATTATCAAAAATGATATAATTTAAACCCACTCACCTAATTTTCTTCCCAAATCCTGGATTTGGTCCAGATCTAGCATTCCATGGTTTTCCCCTAATTGGACTCAGAACCTAACAACCATGGATCCACAATTCTTACTAAAAGAAAAAAAAGGAAGAAAGAGGAAGAAAATTGAATAGATCAAATCAAGAAAATTACCTCTCTTCGAGTATGATTTTGCACACCTTCTAATTAATATACATTCTTTTCCTCCAGATCTTGATTCAGAATTTTCCTAAACTAATTATCTTATTTTTCTAAAGAGATTTGAAGATGAGAAAGAATGGCAGAGCTTAGACGTTGTCTCAGAGAATGTGAGATTTAGACTAGGCTCTGTTAGCCTATTTATAGGTGTTCGGGATCTTATCGTACATGAAGCGCTGAGTCAGCATTCGAACTTGGTTAAGAAAACAATTCAGGTTCGTTAACGAATCTGCCCAGATATGTGCTGGGGTCGACCCCCGTATGGGTGGGTCGACACATGGTCGACCCCCTTATGCCTGGGTCGACCGCGGCTATATATATATATATATATATATATATATATATATATATATATCTTTTACTGCGTATTCTCTTCAGTTTAAATTGATTTGAATATATTCATATATAAGGTCCTTATATGTATACAAAACTTTTAATGACCATTTTATGTGTATATATGTAACGACCCGTATTCTACGCATCATAGGATCGTAGGATATTTATTTCTTTCACATACGAAGTCGTATGGTCATGTAACTTTGGGAGACGACTATTGTGGTCATTTCCCATGTTCATGATTTTTCCCGATTTTTTTAAATGATCATTTTACCTCTAGTTGGCACTGTTTTGGCCATAACTTTTGATTGGAAAGGAATTCTAACCTGAAACAACTTCCATTGGCTCTGGATGATGGTTTACAATTCCGTAGAGTGGTCACATTAGCCAAACGGACTCACCGTTTGGGAGATAT
The DNA here is from genome assembly GCA_030737875.1 of Allium sativum. NCBI lineage: Eukaryota > Viridiplantae > Streptophyta > Magnoliopsida > Asparagales > Amaryllidaceae > Allium > Allium sativum. Next base: position 285,831,006 of record CM060924.1, read on the forward strand.
GGCTGAAACAAGTTTCAGATGGTGAAAAACAACTTAATTGGGCTTAACCGGGTGATTAGCAGCTAGGCCCAGAGGGGAATTTCGGGTTTAGAGGTATAGAAGGACTGATTAGGGTTAGGAAATCACTTTCATTTTCAGTTTTGAGCCGCCACAAACCTTCTTGAGACCCTAGTAATGGCTTCCATCCTCTAAAACCACTCCAAAACACATTTTTAGTGAAGATTAAACCTAAACTACATCAAAGCAAGGCCAAATAGCAACAAAGCAAGGTTGGAGCTGCTGCTATACATAGGAATTCGACCCAAACAGAGAGTATTTCAGATTTGGTGTTTTATTTTGTGGCAAAGGTGAGTGATTTGCATAGTTTTTGCACTAATTACAGTAATTAAGGGTAATTAGTGAAGATTAGCGAACCTATACACTAACAAATTCTAGAAAAATGTTTAGAAATTCTTAAATAATAATTTATGCCTCTGGTAGAAATTTGGTTTAATTTGATTAAGATTTGTTAACCAGATGATTAGATTTACTTAAACATGCTTAAGGGAAAATAAGGGGTTTCGGGCAGATTTGATCCATTTTGACATGTAAATTCATTGTTTTGGTGTTTGTGGTTAGTTTTCTATGTTGCTATGACTGTTTGACATGATTTGTGATTGATTAGCATAGTTAGATTTGTCGAAAACGTCGTCGAATGGCGTAAACAAGTTGCTGGAAAAAAAAGTTGCAGAAAGTTGTGCAGGGTTTCAGATCGGATCGGATATGGGCTCGGATCGGATAGGAGACCTGGGCAAGGAACCCGACCCGAACCAGAAATCTGGCACATAAGAAGCTTGGCAAAAAGGAAGGCCACGCTGGTTAAGCTGGGGATCGGACTGAAGTCAGGCGGAGGGATCAGATCGGCTAAAGGGAGGAGGATCGGATCGGAGTAAATGGAGGACGAGGGAGCTGATCGGAGAAGGAGCAAGAACTGTAGGGAAGATGGCAACCCGACCCAACCCAGAGGAGGACACCCGACCCGACCCGAAGTGGAGTACCCGACCCGAACCGAATGGAAAGATGACAAGGAAGGAGGACCGAACCGACCCGACGAGGGTAATGACTACCGAACCGAATCGAATTCTAGGACTGCTACTGCACGACAACTCTTTTGAAGACCTACTCCGATTCGACCAAACCCGAGATGCAAAGGAAGTCCAAATGAGAAGCTAGAGCTCAAGATCTGGATGGGAATCAACGAGTTCGCTTCATGATTGGGCTTTGCTGCGGGACGCGTGCTAAGGGGTTATCGGTGTCTATAGCTTTGGACCACTATGGTAGGAGGTATGAAGGCGGATTCAGGGCCATTATGGCATTGGTAGAACCAAGGGCTACGACCAATGAAGTGGGTCATTGAAATGTTTGGTCATGACTCCATGTGTTTAGCTTGGTCACAACAGGGTTTCTACAAGTCGGGATTCGTAGTTACCTCAATTTGTCTAGTGTTCCAAAGTGGTAGATACCGTATGCTTTACGCACTGAGTGAGAGACGTGAGGATGATTACTATAGATGATTTATTTGCTATCATATTGACATGCACACCCCACCCCCGTATTCTTACACTATTTATTATGGCACCTTAGAGTATTGTACGGTATGTGGTACTAACTCTTTGGTTGCAGGTCCAGGTTCAGGTATGGTTTAGTATACCTATTATTATTCTGTTTAGATGCTTATCGCTCATACCAGGCTTTATGTCTGACCCAGAGTTTTATGTCTCCTCTTATTACTCTGGGTGCTCACACGAGCAGACTAGAGACAGGTTAGCTGGTGATGCACGGGTAGAAGATCCGGAGACGAGAAGGAGGCTTCCACGTAATATATACATAGTATTCTCCCTGTGTTGTTGAAGATCACTGCTTGGGCATTGGTGGTGCATCTTCTACTTTAGCTTTCTTTTGTTAGAGACAGTAAATTTGGAAAGTTGTAATAAGCTGTATTTGGATTTCTGCTGCTCTGATGTTGATGTTGATTATTAGTTATCAGCTTATGCAGTGTCTCACCTGTTTTATGTCAAGTATGTTATTATTATATTTTATTCCATGCACTGTGAAACATTCTACAGGTTCCTCGTTTAGTTAATCCCCTTCTTTCCTTTCTTCTAACGACCTTCCCGTGCTAGTCGGGCATGTGTACAGCGCACTTCCGGAGGAAATGCAGGCTGGTGCGGGGCGGGCCGTCACACTTGGTATCAGAGCTCTAGGTTGCGTAGTTAACCTAGGGAAGTTATCAGGGAGAGATAATATACGTATACGAGAGAGCATATTTGTGATTACTTTGGTTTTTAAAAAGCTATATATATACTATTACTAGTATAAGGATGAAGTCGTACTGCACTAGCACCACTATGGAGTCGTTAATCGTTTCCTTTTTCAGATTGACGATGAGCCGATATACTAGAGGTGCTGGTAGGGGAGCCAATAATGGGAATGCTGCTGACATGAGGATGATGTTTACTGACCTCATAAGAGAGATGCTTAGAGATGTACAGAGGGCAGCTCCCAATGGTGGAAATGGTGGTGGTCCAATAGTGCAGGCGCCAAGAGTCGACTTCGCCAAGCTGAATAAGGATTATACTAGCCTTGGTGGGAAGCCGTTCCACGGAACGGAGTCGGCCACGGATATTCCGGATTGGTTGGATAGTTGCGAACGTATCTTCGAGGATTTGGTTATCGAGGATGCGATAAAGAGAAAGCTAGCGTCCCGGCAGCTACAAGGGCGGGCAATGAATTGGTGGAATGCTATAAAGGAAGCTACTCCTGAAGATCAGATTACTTGGGAGTAGTTTAAAGCTCGCTTTAGCGAGAAGTTCATTCCAGCTGCTCAGAAGTCAGTGCTGTTTAAGAAATTCTTGGAGCTCAAGCAGAATGGCAGAGCTGTCTCGGAGTATATTGCTGAATTCGACACTTTGTCAAAGTATGGGTTATCTCTTATTGACACTACCGAGAAGAAGAATGAGAAATTCATAACTGGTTTAGATCAGTACTTAGGGGAAAGGCTTATTGACCACATCGATGAGACGTTTGAGTCGATTGTGGGGAAAGCATTAAGATCAGAAAGTCTATACCCTAAGCTGAAGACTGAGGTTGCATCCGCAGATGAGCCAAAGCCACAAGCAAGTGGTGGAGGCAAGGGTGGGTCTCAGAATAAGAGAAAGCAGAATCAGACTAAGGATGGCCAGAAGAAAAAGAATAAGCAAGATGTTGAGTGCTTCAGCTGTGGTAAGAAGGGCCATTATGCTAGTAATTGTCGGGCCAAGCCAGCGGATAGGAAGTGCTTCAACTGTGGCCAAATGGGACATCACAAGGACAAGTGTCCGCAACCCCCCAAAGAAAAGCAAATGGTGAAAGCCTACGCCCTTAATGTTATTCCTTCTTCGTCGAATGCCCCAACTGCGAGGGAGAAGGGAAAGAATGTCGTCATTCAAGGTATGCTTTCTGTTTATGATGTTCCTGTTAGAGTTTTGTTTGATACCGGAGCTTCCAGTTCTTTCATATCTAGTGACCTGGTAGATAGGTTGGGATTGGGGCCCGAGATTGTCGATAGACCTTTAGTGGTGACGAACCCGATTGGTGGTTCGACTAGCCTTAGCATGATTTGTCATAATGTGGTCCTATCGAGTCATGGATGCATGTTTGTTTGTGATTGCTTTGTTTTGGGCTTTACTGGGTTTGGCATTATTTTGGGAGTAGATTGGCTCCAAAGATATGGGGTGGTGGTAGACTGTGAGGGCTTTTTAGTGACAGCTAGAGCGGATGATGGGCGGAGGATAGTGATTGGTGGTCTACCCAGTAAGGGGGTATTTGCTAGTTTTCTAAACTCCCTCGACATTCTGCATAGTGAGTTGTCAGGTTTGCCCGTGGTTGGCCAGTATCCGGATGTTTTCGAAGAAGTGACCGGACTTCCACCACACCGAGAGACTGAGTTCCGTATTGATTTGGTAAAAGATGCCAGACCTATAGTGATGCCACTTCGTCGTATGGCACCAAGAGAGCAGCGAGAGCTCGAGGTGCAAGTCAGCGATCTTTTGAAGAAGGGATTTATCAGATAGAGTGTTTCTGAATGGGGAGCACCAGTTGTGTTTGCTACCAAGGCGGATGGTTCCCTTCGTTTGTGTGTAGACTACCGCGAGTTGAATAAAGTGACGAGGAAGAATAAGTATCCTCTACCGCGGATAGATGACTTGTTCGATCAGTTGAGTGGCACGAGAGTATTTTCTCAGTTAGATCTCGCGACAGGTTTTCATCAGCTTAGAGTGGAAGCTGAGAGTATAGCTAAAACGGCATTTCGAACGCCGTCTGGATTTTATGAGTGGTTGGTCATGCCATTCGGGCTGACCAATGCCCCAACATATTTTATGGATCTTATGAATAGGGTATTCAGAGATCAGTTGAGTAAGTTTGTCCTTGTGTTCGTTGATGATATTTTGGTCTATTCGAGGACAGAGGAAGAACACTAGGAACATTTAAGAATAGTGATGGAGGTGTTGAGAAAACACCAATTGAAAGCAAAGTTTTCTAAGTGTCACTTCTGGAAGAGGGAAGTGAGGTTCTTGGGCTATGTTGTATCAGAGAATGGTATTGCCGTGGACCCGGCGAAGGTGGCTACGGTACAGGATTGGCCTACGCCCAAGAATGCAACAGATGTAAGAAGTTTCTTGGGATTAGCTGGATATTATCGTAAGTTTATCCAAGGTTTCTCCGAGATAGCAGCACCATTGACCCAGTTGACCAAGAAGAATCAAGCTTTTTTCTGGGATGAAAGGTGCGAGAATGCATTCAAGAGTCTAAAGGACAAGTTGATAAGCGCACCAGTGTTAGTCATTCCTAAGGGGAATGAAGAGATGACGGTATACACGGATGCCTGTGGTACCGGACTGGGTGCTGTATTGATGCAGGGCGGTAGGGTTGTAGCTTATGCAAGTCGGCAATTGAAACCGCACGAGAAAAGATACCCTACCCATGATTTGGAGTTGGCAGCGATCGTGTTCGCGTTGAAGATGTGGAGACACTATCTCTTGGGAGAAAGATTTGAGCTGTTTACAGATCATAAGTCATTGAAGTATCTCTTCTCTCAGAAAGATCTGAATCTCCGTCAGCAGAGATGGTTAGAATTCTTGGCTTCCTATGATTTTGACATCGCATATACACCGGGAAAGGGCAATGCGGTAGTCGATGCGTTGAGTAGAAGACATGCCAGTTTAGGGGCTATGTTTCTTGAATGGAAGCAACTGGAGTATATCGCGGGGTTTGATTTCAGACCAAAGTGCGAATTGGATCCAGAAATGTTAGCAAGTTTGACGATCAGACCCACTTTAATTGAGCGGATCGGCTCTAGTCAGAGGGACGATCCTAACCTATTGGAAATCATCTCCAAGTTAAAGATGGATATCGATGAGGAGATGAACAAGTATGGGCTTGATCGAGATGGATGGCTTAGAAAGAATGGAAAACTTGTTGTACCCAATGTCGATGGATTGAGAGATGAAGTGCTTAGAGAGTGTCACCACTCAAAACTGACTATACACCCCGGTGGTAACAAGATGTATCGAGACATGAAACAGACCTACTACAGGGAAGGGATGAAAAGGGACATTGGGAAGTTTATATCCAAATGCATGAATTGCCAGCTAGTTAAAGCAGAGCAAAAGAAGCCTAGTGGGTTGTTACAACCATTAGAAATTCCCGAATGGAAATGGGAGCAAGTCTCGATGGATTTCATTGATGGTTTACCAAGAACTAGATCGGGACATTATAGCATTTGGGTAATCGTGGATCGATTGACTAAGAGTGCAAGATTCATACCAGTTAAATCGACCAGAACGGCAGCTAAGTTAGCAGAATTGTATATGAAGTGGGTAGTGAGATTTCATGGAGTACCTAAAAGCATTGTGAGCGACCGAGACCCGTTGTTCACTAGTGGGTTTTGGAAGAGCTTACAAGAGGCTATAGGGTCAGAGTTACATCTCAGTACCGCATATCATCCTCAGACCGACGGTCAGACGGAGAGGGTGAATCGTATTTTGGAAGATCTCTTGAGAGCGTGTATATTGGATTTTGGTGGATCATGGGATGACCATTTGCATCTAGTAGAGTTTGCAATAATAATAGCTACCAATCCAGTATCGGTATGGCTCCGTTTGAAGCTTTGTACGGAAGACCGTGCAACTCACCATCATGTTGGATAGAGACTGGCGAGAAGTTTATGCTTGGACCAGATGTGGTGAGGGAAACTTCAGATAAGATCAAGATCATTCAACAACGAATGAAGGCTGCCCAAGATAGGCAGAAGAGTTATGCTAATAAGAGGAGAAGAGACCTAAAATTCTCCGTTGGTGACTTGGTGTTTGTCAAGATTTCTCCGTTGAAGAGCGTAATACGATTTGGTAGGAGAGGCAAGTTGGCACCAAGATTTGTTGGCCCATTCCCTGTTCTTGAACTAGTCGGGAATTTGGCATACAGAATTGACTTACCGGAGAAGATAGCGAGAGTTCACGACGTATTTCATGTTTCCCAACTAAGGAAGTTCGTTCATGACTCAGATATGACTATTTCACCTGATCAGTTAGAGGACTTCGAAGTAGAACCCGAGGCGGTTGGGAACCGCATGCCGGCCCGTATTGGCGAGCACGACATGAAGCAACTTCGAAGGAAGGCGGTGAAGCTAGTCAAGGTTCAGTGGGGCTAGGACGAGAATGATTGTACTTGGGAGACAGAGGAGAACATTAGGAAAACACACCCAGAACTCTTTGCCTAGTAAGATTTTGACTTCGATTTAGTTTTCCGCATGCTAGGATAGGTTTGTTTTGCTTGTTTTGCATGTTTGATTGTTGTATGTGGTTGTTAGGCATGCGGGATCCTTTGTATGTTTTGGGTTAAGGAATTTCGGGGACGAAATTTCTTAAGGGGGGAGAGTGTAACGACCCGTATTCTACGCATCATAGGATCGTAGGATATTTATTTCTTTCACATACGAAGTCGTATGGTCATGTAACTTTGGGAGACGACTATTGTGGTCATTTCCCAAGTTCATGATTTTTCCCGATTTTTTTAAATGACCATTTTACCCCTAGTTGGCACTGTTTTGGCCATACCTTTTGACTGGAAAGGAATTCTGACCTGAAACCACTTCCATTGGCTCCGGATGATGGTTTACAATTCCGTAGAGTGGTCACATTAGCCAAACGGACTCACCGTTTGGGAGATATGGCTGAAACAAGTTTCAGATGGTGAAAAACAGCTTAATTGGGCTTAACCGGGTGATTAGCAGCTAGGCCCAGAGGGGAATTTCGGGTTTAGAGGTATAGAAGGACTGATTAGGGTTAGGAAATCACTTTCATTTTCAGTTTTGAGCCGCCACAAACCTTCTTGAGACCCTAGTAATGGCTTCCATCCTCTAAAACCACTCCAAAACACATTTTTAGTGAAGATTAAACCTAAACTACATCAAAGCAAAGCCAAATAGCAACAAAGCAAGGTTGGAGCTGCTGCTATACATAGGAATTCGACCCAAACAGAGAGTATTTCAGATTTGGTGTTTTATTTTGTGGCAAAGGTGAGTGATTTGCATAGTTTTTGCACTAATTATTGTAATTAAGGGTAATTAGTGAAGATTAGCGAACCTATACACTAATAAATTCTGGAAAAATGTTTAGAAATTCTTAAATAATAATTTATGCCTCTGGTAGAAATTTGGTTTAATTTGATTAAGTTTTGTTAACCCTATGATTAGATTTACTTAAACATGCTTAAGGGAAAATAAGGGGTTTCGGGCATATTTGATCCATTTTGACATGTAAATTCATTGTTTTGGTGTTTGTGGTTAGTTTGCTATGTTGCTATGACTGTTTGACATGATTTGTGATTGACTAGCATAGTTAGATTTGTCGAAAACGTCGTCGAATGGCGTAAACAAGTTGCTGGAAAAAAAGTTGCATAAAGTTGTGCAGGGTTTCGGATAGGATCGGATATGGGCTCGGATCGGATAGGAGACCTGGGCAAGGAACCCGACCCGAACCAGAAATCTGGCACATAAGAAGCTTGGCAAAAAGGAAGGCCACGCTGGTTAAGCTGGGGATCGGACTGAAGTCAGGCGGAGGGATCAGATCGGCTAAAGGTAGGAGGGTCGGATCGGAGTAAATGGAGGACGAGGGAGTTGATCGGAGAAGGAGCACGAACTGGAGGGAAGATGGCAACCCGACCCGACCCGGAGGAGGACACCCGACCCGAAGTGGAGTACCCGACCCGAACCGAATGGAAAGATGACAAGGAAGGAGGACCGAACCGACCCGACGAGGGTAATGACTACCGAACCGAATCGAATTCTAGGACTGTTACTGCACGACAACTCTTTTGAAGACCTACTCCGATTCGACCAAACCCGAGATGCAAAGGAAGTCCAAATGAGAAGCTAGAGCTCAAGATCCAGATGGGAATCAACAAGTTCGCTTCATGATTGGGCTTTGCTGCGGGGCGCGTGCTAAGGGGTTATTGGTGTCTATAGCTTTGGACCACTATGGTAGGAGGTATGAAGGCGGATTCAGGGCCATTATGGCATTGGTAGAACCAAGGGCTACGACCAATGAAGTGGGTCATTGAAATGTTTGGTCATGACTCCATGTGTTTAGCTTGGTCACAGCAGGGTTTCTGCAAGTCGGGATTCGTCGTTACCTCAATTTGTCTAGTGTTCCAAAGTGGTAGATACCGTATGCTTTACGCACTGAGTGAGAGACGTGAGGATGATTGCTATGGATGATTTATTTGCTATCATATTGACATGCACACCCCACCCCCGTATTCTTACACTATTTATTATGGCACCTTAGAGTATTGTACGGTATGTGGTACTAACTCTTTGGTTGCAGGTCCAGGTTCAGGTATGGTTTAGTATACCTGTTATTATTCTGTTTAGATGCTTATCGCTCATACCAGGCTTTATGTCTGACCCAGAGTTTTGTGTCTCCTCTTATTACTCTGGGTGCTCACACGAGCAGACTAGAGACAGGTTAGCTGGTGATGCATGGGTAGATCATCCGGAGACGAGCAGGAGGCTTCCACGTAATATATACATAGTATTCTCCCTGTGTTGTTGAAGATCACTGCTTGGGCATTGGTGGTGCATCTTCTACTTTAGCTTTCTTTTGTTAGAGACAGTAAATTTGGAAAGTTGTAATAAGCTGTATTTGGATTTCCACTGCTCTGATGTTGATGTTGATTATTAGTTATCAGCTTATGCACTGTCTCACCGGTTTTATGTCAAGTATGTTATTATTATATTTTATTCCATGCGCTGTGAGACATTCTACAGGTTCCTCGTTTAGTTAATCCCCTTCTTTCCTTTCTTCTGACGACCGTCCCGTGCTAGTCGGGCATGTGTACAGCGCACTTCCGGAGGGAATGCAGGCTGGTGCGGGGCGGGCCGTCACAATATATATATATATATATATATATATATATATATACAACTTTTGTTTCATTTTCAAAATTCAAATGGTGTTGCACCTTTATTTGATTCTTACCATGTTTCTCTAATTTTAGCCTTATCTTGAATTTTATCTCTTATATATATATTCCTACACATATATACGCATATATTCTCATATACATATACACATATATTTTCTTTACTTCCTTATATGTATATTTCTCCTTATATATGCGTTTATACATATTTTCTCTCATGAACATGTGTTATTTCAGCCATTCCCTTAAAGTAAAAATAGGATGGCGGCGAGGATCGAACTCTGCACCTCTTGTATGCAAGTCACATGTTCTAACCAACTGGACTAATAAGGTTATTGTTAACAAGGCTTAGAACAATGGTAGTTATTGTTCTCTTCTCATTCCTCTTTTTCATATTTTTACAATATTCCATTTAAACCATTGCATGAATCTTTTTCTTTTATTATTAATGCATAATCAATGCATGTAACACATTTAAACCGCATGCTACCAATCCTTTCTTTCTTTTAATGTATGCATTACATTTTTATTTGCATTATCTTTATTTTGTTCTTCATGTATACATTTATGTCTGTGCGCACATATATATATATATACACACACACATATGTATTATTTAATTATTAAATTTTCATAAAATGCGGGGTGTTACACAAAAAATTTTTGATTTGCTTTTCTTTCTCCATGGAATCTCTTAGTGCAAGATTTCGGTACAGCACTGTATTACAAGTATCCAGATACGCATTCTTCAATGAATCATTCAACAACATATAATTGTAAAAAGTCAAAATTCATGGTTGCTACTTAGCATCCCTCTTTTGATCGCCATTATCTTGACAACCACCTTTTCATTAATTACCAATCCTTTTATTCTGGTTTTGCATGTTCATCTGCAACTTTCCAAAACTGTCTCTAGATTGGTTCACATTTTTTTTTATATCTCCTCATTGATAATGTCATAAATTCTCCTTTTTGGGTTCTCTTGGCTTCCTCGATGCGCAAAAATTGGGAAGCCTTCCCATAGAAATGATCCGAGGTATACAAAAGCTTTGCTATCAACCATTTTCTAAACTCTATATCGGGTTTGACGCCTTTAATTAATGCCATCAAAATAGTTTCACCCTTAGGATTACTAACTTCGGTGACAACAATATTGAAGCGCTCTAGATAGTCTTTATGAAACTCCCCAGGAGCATGATGTATGTGAGGGAGCATCATAACATGTTTCGACTTGGTAGCATGCAGACAGAAGTGTCCCATAAACTTCCTACGTAGATCAACGAACAAGGGTACTGACCTTGGCGGTAACCTCATGAAGCACGTGAGAGCTACACCGTTAAAATAAATTGGGAAGGCTTTGCAAATCATGGGTTCAGAGGCTTGGGACGATTCCATATACCATCTATATCGCATCAAATGTTGGCCAAGATCAGTCTTCCTCGAATAGTGAGATAACTACGGAAGAATGAATATGCGTAGGAATTCGACATTAAGGACATATACCATCCGTGAAAAGGGTGTGGCTATGATCAATCCCTAAATCCTCATTGTTTTTACCGTGGTTATCATGTATAATATGCCCAACCATGGCAGTCAGATCTGAAGTGCGGGCAAGAGGTCCATATTATGAATCTACATCATGTCTGGGTCTTCTCGTCTCCCTTTAAGGCAACATTACCTGTGCTGATGTTTAGACAGCACTTCCTTGACACATGCTGCCCTAGTCAGTCACAGGGCACAAAGAGGGATGTATAGGAGTGCGTGATGATCTTGGAGCATCACAATCATGGGACGAAGCAGTAGTATTAGGTCATCGGGAAGGGATTAGGTTTGGTTCCGCATTGTCCGATTCTACATGGTCAAGCAGAACCAGATCATTAAGAGCAGCCTGTCTCGGTTCTTCATGCCAAACCGAGATAGTACCAAACCGGATGGGTTGAGTGGTTCCTAGCGTCCTTGCATTTTTGGCCTATTGTTATTGTTGCAGCACCTCTCTACTTCTGCCTGATGATGATGACTTCTCGGAATGGTAGCATGGCGGAATATAAGCTCTTTGATTTCTGACATCATTCAATTGCACAACCATCATATTCATGTCCTGTCTAAGTGCAATATTCTCGTGCAATTGGTCGTTCAAAGCGTTGGTAGTCCCGTTCAACTTTCTCATGGCCTCCATGAGGTTGTCGCGCATACAATGGCAGCAGGTGTGGTGGTTGTAGTATCCGCAACTACATTTCCAACGTTAGTTGGTTTTTGGGTTGCATTATCCTGAGATTGATTGTTTGTTGGTCTGAAAGAGGAAGTGGTTCTTTCGGATACCATAGTGACGAAAAGTTGAGGGAAAGGGATATTTTCAGTGAACTTGGGAATCCGCTAGTAGATACAAAGATCCTTATGGTAAGGATTCAAAATTTTCAGTGAAATCACCAAAAATGGTTCAATACACTAGAATATGAAATTGTAGAACAAAATTTTATGAAAATAAAGTAAATAGAAACAATACACAAGTTAGAGTGATTCAGCTAGAACATGCACATGTCCACTTGATGATTTTCAATGGATTCTTAGCAGTTTTATGTTTATATAGGATGGAATTAATACAATCCCGAGTACAGAGAAAGACAGTAAGTTAAGAGTGCCAAAAATTGAAGAAGAACCCATCCAATGGTGCTTCAAGGTGGTATTTATAGGTGATGTTCATATCCAGTTCGACCAGATAAGCAGACATGAAAGTAGGAATGGTGGAGTGAGTGGGCGAAGTGGGATACATCACCCACGTTCACCATTTTGGTTGTCATAGCCCAATTTAGTATGCATCATGTCGAACCGGGACCCTAACAAACTGAAGGGAAAGCATGTTGGCGCCACTCCATTTTGCCAACCCGAGGATGCCAAGATGAAAGGATGTCGATCCCAGAGTGTGATAAAATGAGTTGAAGTGCTCTCACCTAACCGAACAGGATCGGAACAGAACTATATGCCTTTGTCGATCCAAAGCTAGGCCGAACAAATATTTGTTAATATAGGGCCATGCCAAACCAATATGACTTGTCTCGAACCACCTCCGGGCTTGAGTTCAAGTGCACTGGATTCTTGAACAATCTTGCTATAAAGGACTTAAAACGTGACAACCTCGTTAAAAGCCAGGTCAGCAACATATAATAACTGCATCATCCTTGAGAAAATGAGTGAACGATGCCTTGAAAATATTTCTACTTTTGGTTTAAGATATGTTAAAACACCCTAATACGACACATATTTATTCTAAACAAGAATAAATATGTGCATGAAAATATGCATTCTTACGTGCACATCAATGTGCTATGTACCTAGATAAATACCCAAAAGTGGGTAGATCGTGGTTCTCCGTTATAATATTGCTCTCAAAGCGAAACGTTATTTATTATCCATGTCAAGAGCTCCTTTTGTCCAAAGTTGCTTTAATTCATCCACAAGAGGTTCAAATAGACATTAATATCTTGACTTTGTGCTCATGGTCTGGAAATTAACAAAAACAACATTTGAAACTCTGATTGTATGCATAACGAAGGGGTAAGTTTTAAGGAACCACATACATATTCTAACAACTATAACTAGTTAGTTGGGTTGCACTAGGATTAAACCCATCTGTAGAAGCCAAGTAAAATATTTCATCAATTTCTAGTGAATTCTGGCACTTGTTTATGAGTGATCTCTGTTAAGTAGACTCAGTAAGGCACATCAAATTCCAGTGATGCTTTTATCCATTATGCTATGGTGTTTATTGAGCTATCCACGTTATAGTGTGCAATCTTGTTGTTCTTGGAATTAGCGGAAAGTATTTCAACACTTCTCATAGTTTACTATTTTCTCTTAATCTTTTGCTTTAAATCTTGAAGTGTGGCAATAAGGACAATCCACTGCATCTTTGTACTTGTATTTGACCCTTGGTGTCGACTCTCAGGGTCGGAAAATCAGGTTGTTATAATACTCCTTCTAAAATATTTAATAATCAATTCCACAAGAGTGTATGCACTCTACTTTCATTCCTACTTTTTCATATTTGTTTTATTATGGAGTACTTCTAGGGTATTGTATTTCCCCTTGGAAGTCAACATTTTAGTCTCTTTAACAACATTATCATGTGGTTTCATGACTAATTTATTAAATCATGAAGCCTTATAATAGCACTTGTAATACCAACTTCATAAGAGAGGTACAATTTTTTGTTTGCTTTTCTTGTAATCCTGATAGTTTTTCCAATAACTACCATTGCATATTCCTTCTGCACTATTGTTAACTCCATATGCATCATCAATAAGATTTCTAACAGTACCTTCTACATGGTTTACCTCTCGAAATTGATTGTATTTGTAACCATCATAAGTAACATGTGGTGTACGATTGACCCTTACGTCATTGTTGTTTCTCTCCTAAAAAAGAAACCAATCTTCATAGTGTGGATCAACATCATTAATGATCTAGTGTTTCTCAACCATTTTAAAAGATAATTTTTTTAAATTTTTATGCTTTATACAAGGACAACTACACATTTCAAAGTCGGGTAGTGAATGAAACTTCGCAAAATCCATAAAATATTGAACTACTTATATATATTCACTAGTACTCCTATGTTGAATGTTAATCCAAGGTACTTAAAAATATCGTTTCGAGTGGGAAAATAAAGTGCAAAAAGCAGTAATGACATGGAGATTTATAGTGGTTTGGCCCGTAAGGGGCCTACGTCCACTCTGATGGAGTTCGCTAATCTTTAATCATAAAATATGAGTTACAAGCATTTGACTTCATCATAGCATCCGTTTACAAGTGTTAACATGTATTTTGGAGTCATAGTTAACATATGCTAAGTCTTAAAAAAATTATTTTATGCTTCTTCTTCCTTTAGAACTAGGCTTCCATTAATGAGTTATAGGAGCTTGAAGAGATGTCAAATCAGCAAAAATCCAACCCTTGTGAAGAATGAGCATGGGGGTATTTATAGGTGATGTGTCAGGTGGGACTAGGTAGGATTTAGGGACCACACAGTAGAATTTCGTATCCCTGGAAGGCCATCACCTGAATTTCGAATCCCTCATTTGTACACAGCGTGAACTCAAATCCCCTTAGAGGATACAAATTTCGTGTCCCAAGGGATAAGAAATTCATATCACATTAGGAATAAGAAATTTCGTATCCCTTATGGGATACCAAATCGCATCCCAAGGATACGTTATAGTGGCATTTGAGGGGAGATTTAAAACACATGATGCGGCGATAGGGGAGACTCAAAATTATGTGGCTCCAGATAGTTTTGAAGTGCACTATGGCTGAGGAATTGGAAGTGCACAGTGGCCAAGGGATTCGAAGCAGGAGGGGTTCGAAATGCATTGTTTTAAGGAGAAGGAGTTGGGATCCTCTAAGGGATTTGAAATGACTGCCTTGAAGGGATTCGAAATCCCTAGACCAGGAGATTCAAAATCCACTTTTTAGAGGTGGTGTAAGGCTTTCACTTGCGCAACTTCTCTTAGTCTTGAATTGTTGGTGCTTTAGCGACACTTTGGGCTTTAATGTCGCACGATGTGTTGAGTCGAGCGTGCCTGGTGTATTTTTGGGAAACAGACCAAATCGTCTGTTAACATTTCCCCCCCAAAGTACGTCTTGACTCGATATAATGTGCTTTCAGTTGAAATCATCGTTTTTGCTGAACGTCTATTTCCTGTTTACTCATAAATTTAAATGTTAATCGCTGACCCTCGTTTATATTAAAATGTAAGCGAGTCGTTGTCAACATAGTATCACATGTATGCTCACATGCTTTAATGCGGTTTTGCTCAATGCGATCCGATTTTTAAAATAAAGCACGAGTAGTAAATGTGTTGTTAGTTTACGACCATGCGAGTTGGATTTCGAGAAACGACGTCGAATTGTGTATTTGACCGCTTGCCGCAAGTTCTCGACTCGTTTTGACTCACAAGTGTACTATTAGTTAGCGAATCGGATTGGTGTTGACTATCATATCATCGAAAACACGTGCATGTGATCTTTGATTGAATCTTGAGTCGGAAATTCCTTCAAGCTTGGAAACTTCGTTCTCATTCGTCCATTGTTTTCATAAATGCATACAATGTATGTGTGTGAATATTCATATATAGCCTCTCGATTTATGGGAATGCATGCGTGAAATATATATACATCACGCATCCATCATTTTTTTACTTTGTATCCTACGGTGGGATACGAAGTTTCATTTCCCACGGTGGGATGTAAAATTTCGCATCCCAGAAGGACACGAGAATATGAAAGGGCTACTCCCAGTATCTCTCCCTATGAATTGAATTTTAGACCCTCCTTCTCCTCTTTCACATCGTCACCCAACACACCCGAAGAACATCGAACTCGAACACATATACAGGTGAATTAGACTCAAAATCATGGTTTATGCCTGGATTTCGAATCTACTTCGTTCTCGAAATTTGGATGGGCCTGAGATCGATCCTCGAGGCGAGCCCCCAAATTGAGTCGTGGGTCGGATCTCGAATCGCATTAAGTCTTGAGCGCGAAATTAATGCTCGACATGGATGGGTTCGAAATTCGAACATTGCTTGAGGTCGGAAGTCGAAGGGGTTGGTGCTAAGTTGGCCTTCGTGGGCTTGGTGTTTGGTTTCGAGGAGGAGAGATTCCAGGAAGAAAGGACAGTGAAGGGAGAGATTGAAAGCTATGGGAGGCAAAGAAGATGTCACATCCGTTTGATGCCAAATTTCGCATCCAAGGGATGCAAAATTTCATAGGATAGGGGTGCGAATTTTCGCATCTTGGGGATGCAAAAATTTATATACGAGGGATGCGAATTTTCACAGCCCTGGGATGCGAAGTCTTGCCATTTGAGGGATACGAAAGAGCAGCGGGGAGTTGGGAGTCAAATTTATTTTGAAAGAAGGGAGGATATGAAAATTAGAGTGATTCGAAAATTTTGTATTTCCTGGGGATTCGAAATTTTCTGGCCTCATATGATTTCAAGTTCCTCCTTTGATTGCATCTCAAACTCCTTATTGTAGACTCGAACTCTCGCCGGCCCACCTCTGGATCTTCGCCATTTCCGTGATGCTAATAATCAAATCAGGGCCTTCGTTGAGTGTGATCGAGTCGACAATTCAGTGCTTTCACATAGGATATGGCATAAATTAGGCCTTCGAATTTGACTAAACTATCGAACCATCAAGTGAGTTTTTCCGATGCTAACCAAAGTGTAGTCGCGACTCGATATGAATCCGATGATATTGGTTGACGACGATGATGGTTACAGTCTTAAGGACTTGTAATTGTTGCCTTGTCCCAAGCTTTTATGTTATAACTGTACTAGCATCGCACTGCACTGCATGTACATGTTAGTTTGCACCAACACGAGGGGTATAGGTTATACAACGCGATGTCTAATGCAACTATATTAAAAGTATAGCTAGCAATGGAGGCAAGATCAAAGAAACAATAGACTCTAGAAGCTGAAGCTTCGCAGCACTTGTCGCCCCCATCTAGTTCAACTAATGGTACTAGTTCAGGGGATAGCAAGCTTGAGACCTCGGGAAAGTTCACCCCTTCCCAACCAATAGAGTCGCCGAAAGCAGTCGACCAGGGAGTACAACCGAAATACCATAGTCAGCGGTCGAACATTCAGCTGAGCCATCAGCAAAGAGAAGGGATGGAGCGACGGGGGAGGAACTGAATTTCAAATCCCTCATTTGTACACAGCGTGAATTCGAATCCCCCGAAGGGGATACGAATTTCATGTCCCAAGGGATACGAAATTTGTATCGCTTAGGATACTTCATATTCCCTGGGGGATACGTATTCTCGTATCCCTTTAGGGATACGAATTTGTATCCCCTTAGAGATATGAAATTTTGTATCCCTTAAGGGATATGAAATCATATCCCGAGGATACGTTATGGAGGCATTTGAAGGGGGATTCGAAACACATTATGCGACGATAGGGGGGACTCGAAATTCTATGGCTCCGGAGGGGTTCAAAGTGCACTGTAGACGAGGAATTCGAAGTGCACTGTGTCCAAGGGATTCGAAGCAGGAGGGGTTCGAAATGCATTGTTTTGAGGAGAGGGAGTCGGGATCCTCTAAGGGATTCGAAGTGATTGTCTTGGAGGGATTCGAAATCCCTGGACTAGCGGATTGGAATCCAAATTTTAGAGGTGGCGTGAGGATTTCACTTGCGCGACTTCTCTTGCCATTGAATCGTTGGTGCTTTGGCAATACTTCGGCCTTTAATCTCGCGCGATGTGTTGAGTCGAGCGTGCCTGGTGTATTTTTGGGAATCGAACCAAAAGGCCAGTTAACAAGATATTTGCATGTTTTCATTTTATAGAGAAATAAGGGTTAATAAGATACATAATGTGAACAATATTTTACACTAAATGATATTTGATACATTTTACTTTTAGTTGGCAGTCTAAATACATTTTACTTCTAAGTAACAATCATGTTTATTGCTTGCCATATTTAAATATGTAATTTTTTGTATATTTTAGAATAAGTTGTTTTGATGAAGAAATTTCTTATCCATGTTATTCTATGAATGATACATAGATGTAATCTTTAATATCTAATATCCTACATCATTTGTTTTATTCATGAGACATTTACGTATCTTACTTAGATGGAAAAACGGTAGATCTACATGTATTTCCGAAAAATTAACTTTAGAGGATAAAAGAGGGAGCTATTTGAATAATTTGCTTCTTCCAATAGTTGATCATGATTTGCTCTTTGACAATAATGGAAAAATATGTTTTTTAGCTTTAAATTCATATGGACATAAAATCATCACGATAATGCTACAAGATAGCTAAATAATAAGTTTTATACTTCAAGTGCATCGTTGGATGTTTCAATCCCACATGATAGTGCTAAAATTTATACTAATAAATATCAAATTGCAAAATCCATACACAAATAATAAGTTGTTAAACGAAGCAACTGCTCGGTTTAATAGTGTAACGACCTGCCCTTTTGACCACCTCCAATCGGTAATTAAACCGATTAAAGACGCTCAAAAGGATGGGTAGTTATTTAGTTTACCGGGTTTAAACAAAAATTAACTACACATAATCATAGAGTACAATATAAATAACAGAAATAAATTTCGTACACATATATCAAAGTATTAAACAAAAATTTATTTTTATACAACGGAAGAAAATTCATACATGAATAAAAAATTTAAACAAAGATTACGGTTTTTGTCGGGCCTTGCGCTCGCACCGTATGCGTCTTCACGTTCCTCTCCATTTTGCAAGATGAATCTTTAAGCCTAGAACATTTAGAACCTGAACCGAGCATTCCATGCAAATACGCAAAACAATCGAGTCAGGATTAAACTTACTTCAAGTTAGCAAACTTCGATAAACACATAAATATAATTAGTTTAACCCTAACCATATTTTTATATAATTCAAGTATAAAAATTATGAACTGTCATCAGCAGAGAATTAGAAAAATAATGGACAAAACATGGCAGTGGCATACGTAATGTGAGCACATGCAGCGTGTGCGTACATTGGTTACTATCATATCATATGAGTTAGTAAAAATGCAATAGCAGATTTCCTAAATAATTTCCAAATTTCATCATGCACATGGTATGTTAGGACCGATGTAAACAAGAAGTAGTAGCAAGAGCAAAAATGATCTTATCTTTTGTAAAAGAGCAAGGCAATTTTATATGCAACATATGTGTTAATGTCTAAAGGAGGCATGCAACAGAACGTCAATTGGCAGTTGAAAGGTATACATATGAATGGTGGCCCATTCTTAACTACATGGGATGTTGATTCTCAGGTATTATTACATGCACTTTCAAATCTATACCTCCACAACACACTTTCATGAATCATACATATATTCTACACACTCCCACACAACAGTCACACACCCTAGCTGTATGTATCCTCATTTACACCCCCCTACACACACGTACATGAAATAAGAGAAAATTTCATCCTAAAAGAACAATGTAGTTTATGGGTAGAGGGACATAACAAACAGGGTTACTCATATATGTATGCATTTATATTCTATGCTAAAGGTCCAGAATGGTACACATACAGGCACAGGGGTTTCAGCAAGCCATTGATGATACGAGGCAACCCAATTGATGAGCGTGTATGCACTTGTATATACCATGCAAACAGCGGAACATAATGGGCATATCAACATTGTGCATATCAATTGTATGAGCTAGGATCCAAATTATCATTAGCACAAAAGACATATGAAAGTGTGGTCAAGAGGAGCGACTATTTATCCAACAATTCATGAGATTTTTATGTACACAGCTCACGTATAAAAGCATTGGACAATGCATAGCGGTGAGAAACATGCTGGCGTAAAAAAGCAGTCCAAATGTTCGGCCCAAAAAGCAGTGTACACAGTTAAGTTCAGCCATAATGCTCGGTATGGATTCCAAAATAGATAAGGTAAAGGCAACATCCACAGGCAACATAATTTTTACGCAGAAGATAGCATGCAGTACTAATTATTTTTAGTGAAAAGCGAAATTAGCGAACTTGAAACAAATTGAATCGTTAGTTAAACTTACAATTGGTCACGGCAGCGGGACTGGGCTGAAGCGCGAATGGAGATGGACAGAACACTGGCTCGACAATACTAGAATGGGTTTCAAAAGGACAGAGATGGTGATTCACAGTTGGAGCATCGGCAGGCCCATCAGAGGTGTGGTACGGGATGCGGAGGAGGCGACTGGCAAGCGGAGGTGCTCCAGGTGTTGAAGGCGGATGGCGGACGGTGATTGGATGGAACGATTCAATTGAAGGCGGTGGCAACTAATTGGGGAAGTTTGGATTGAGGGATACACCATTATCAGATTTGGGAAAAATGAATTTTTCTGGAGAAATAAATGAAAAGGGGATCCATTATTTTGTCTGCTAAAGGGTTAAGCAGAAAGAAGAGGATGGACGTGTGCAAAAGTATCAGAAAGCAAACAACACGTGGTGAACGATTTCAACAAGGACAAGTGTAATGTCTTCTTATATTATTTTTTTCAAGTGTAAGTAAATTTCTTTAAAACCAAATTAAAACTAAAATAAGCTTACTCAATATAAAATTTTAAAAACAAAACTCAAAATAAGATAGAATAAAATAAAATTCCCAAATTGAATCTAAAAAAAATCAATCCTAAAATTCTCTACAGTATAACAATTAGTTTAAAAATATTACAAACATTAATTTAAACAAACCATTCATATATTAAACACAAAAATTATAACTTTACATGTACAAGATTTATTCAGACACGGTGTAAATAGACTAGATTCAAAATTTTTGAACAAATATAAATTTCTTAAATACGAGTTCACATCAAAAATAAATCAATCTCAAGTTTAAATTAAAATTAAACATAAATTTCAATATTAAATTAACTATAAAAATTTAAATGCTAAAAATTCTGGTTCGTTACAATCTATCCCCCCCAAAAGCTTTTCGTCCTCGAAAAGGAGAGATTGATCAAATCATGCCAGTATACAAAGCAACATTTCTACCAATACAAGATTTAACTTAAAATAAATAATAGAGTTTGAAATTTGAAAATCAATGCATGGAATAATTTCTCCGACTTAACATCCTGCTTTTATTTTCAAATTAGTTGAAATACTACAATGTTTACATAATGAATCATACTTCCTTCGGGATTTCAAAACCAAAAATCATTTCGAAATTTTGAATATATTTACGATAAACGACATAAAAATTTATGTCCCAAGTCGAAGGTTTCTCCCCATGACAAGGCCACTAAGCACGGCCTACGCACACATCGATATCGAGTAATGATGTCTCTCCGGACCCTAGAGTAGACCATCATCAAGGGTTTACACCCACGTCATACCTTTCTTTAGTCACAAGTTACTCGGACCTTAGTACAAATCATTTTATTTCATATCCCGAAGTTATAAATCATTTAGAAACAATAATAATTTTACAAATACTTCAAATAGTATCATTATCATTTTCAAATATTTCAAAATCTCGGGATTCAAGTCGTCGAACTTTCTGTATTTGTATATCAATTTATAAACCATTTCAATTTCAAGTCGTATCGAATTTCCATGAATAATTTCAAATCATTAATACGACTTGCCCTCCGATTGATCGATGTGAGGCAAAAGGAATGGTTCACGAATACGAACTAGACAAGTAACAATTCAAGCACGAATGGTGATGGCAGGTCAAGGGAAAAACAAAACCTGTCAACAAGCGGAAGGACAATACTATATTTTCAAAATATTCGTTCTATTCAAATTATTCCTTATTACTTGTCATCATATTTAATTCGCTTACAATCAATATGCTATCATATAAATCATTTACATGCCGAGCCACTCCTATTATATTCACTTACCATCATGTACGTAGCCTAATAAAAAAAATCATTTCAAACTATTTTCATTTCATTTAAAGATTTATCATCCTTTTTTGCATAATGGATTCACATTCGTCGAATTCAAACCCTTTTACATAAATTATTACCTCCATTTACAACACAAATTTAATTTATTTCAATCGGATTGACCTCATTCCATTCCATTTATATTGGTTTCAATCCATAATTCATATTTTCCATTTCATGTCGGATTCATTGGTGAATCATTTTTCATGTTCGATCGGTTATATAAATTTTCCAATACTCATTTGCTAATAAACTTTCCAAATTTTATTTGAATGTCACAACTCTTCTTTTATCTAAAACTTCAACTCGTTTATAACAAAACATAAATTTCAACTTGCAATTCTCGTTTTGGAAATTTAGAAAAAGGTATTTTGTTATATATTTCAAAGTTGTGTGCTTGTTAACCTTCAAAATCCTCTTCCTTAGCTTATTTGTTGAAGTTATATAAGATTAAATTTCGATTATTGATTTGTTATTTCAAGTTCGAAAATACTTGATAACTCGAAGTTTAACAAGTTCATTTTTGTTCTTACAGAAATTTAGGCATATGTGGTACCGACGCATGTCTAAAATTCTCCAAGTACTAAATTATATACTTGTTTCAACTCTCAATAAAAATACTTCAAAAAAATCTTTTAGAAAAATAGGTATGGAAAATACTTCACTTCCCCATGGATCGCAGACACGTGGCGGTTACGCTACTATCCCAATAGAATTGCTTGTGTCCGTGGGTATCACACTCCTCGAATTTCGCCTTGGTTGTTGCCATAGATCGCAATTACACGGCGGTTACACCACTATCCCAGTGGAATTGCTTGTAACAGTAGACATCGCGCCCCATCTAATCTCATTATGATGTCTAGACTGCAGTTACACGGTGGTTGCGCCACTATCCCAGTGAAATCGCTTGTAACTTTAGGCATCTCGCCCCTCGCATTACACTACAAAATAAATCATAATGTATAATACACGTCCCCATTGTACGGGCACCAATTTCGATGGAGGTTCCAAACATTGGAACTCCAACGCAGTTGCAGTTTCAATGGACACTCCCACAGAGCTCCAACGCCTTCGCGACTTTCGAATGGACACTCCCGAGGAGTTGCAGCGCCTTCACGACTTCCGATGGAAGATATTCCTCATATATGGTTTTGAAAACATACGCTACTATATACATATAGTACTTCATTTCGAATCACCTTCATATAAATATCCATTTATATAAATTTTCCAAATCTCATTTTTCAAGTATGTCATTCTCATATAAATCCATTATAGAAGATTATTAGTTTCACATCTATTATATTCCAAATCAATATTTTTTGGATCTTAGACCTATATAATTCATATGTATAAGTTTCAAATTTCATATCAAAATATCTGTATATCGATAATCTTCAAATTTTCCTTTCAAGATTAAATTGATTTCAAACAATTCGAGTAATCAATATCTTTCAAAATTTTCGTTTTCATTTACAATTCGATTTGAGTATTCAATATCATTCAAACTTTTAATTCCACATTTAACAATTTGGTTTATTATCAACATTCATGCTCAGTTTGGATCTCACATAACAATTATTGACATTCAATTGGGTCTTTACATTCAATCATTTTAGACCTTAATTTGTTCAGATTGGATATATACTTTTATCAAAATAACTAAGTTTCATAAAATAATCTTGGAAAAATAATAGCTTAATGAAAAATTAACTTAAATAAATAAAAGATTTTGAAATTGGGTTTGAAATAAATAATATTCTTTGTATAATAATTAGCTTGATATAAAATAGATTTAAAATAAGTAGATAGTTTTGGAAAATAAGTCAAATGGGTATATAGGCTTTGCAATTGGTTTGAAATAAATAAATAAATAGGTTTTGGAAAAGTAAGTTTGAAAACAAAGATAATTAGGCTTGTAACCAATTAATTCAAATAATATAAATATTCTAATACCATAATTTCAAATAAAATAGCTTTATAATGAATACCGCTTTTAAAAATAATCCAATCTAAATCAATTATCCAAAATTTCAAAATTCTTAACCATTATTGGTTCAAATTTCGAAATTAAACTAATTTAACCTCAAATTTCAATTCATTTACATTTCGAGTCGGACCCAAGGTTCAAAATAGCCCGTTGCTCGAGCTTCCATTTTCTTTTTCGATTTCAATCAAATTCAAAACCCAAATCTCAGTTTCAACTATACTCCAAATTGAATTAATTATTCAAATTTCCATTCAAATTCTTTTGAGCTTATAACTTTAAATTCAAATTTCGCTTAAAATATTCAAATTTATTCAACAAGCCGAAAAAAATCGAACTTCTACTCAATCCATTTGAGATTTAGATTCGGTAGTTTTCTTTGAGATATTCATTCGAGGTATACATATTATATTATTCTAATACAATAGGATGTATATCGTTCAACTCATACTCGAGATTCAATTCCAGGTTTTTCTTTCGGTTATTCAAAAATATACACATTTACATATCACATCATGTTTCACAAATGAAACTTTGTTTGAACAAAGCTACCAAAGTGGTCTCCCCCACTTTGAGACTCGAAAATAAATTCCAATGACGAAAAAGTATCATTGAAATTATTTCCTAGCGAAAAAATGAGTTCTCCATTTGTATTTTCCTTTTTGAAAGTATTTCCGAAAGTTGCTTCAAACATTTCGAAAATACTAGTACATACCAGTAGTGTTTTTTTCAAAACCTTAGAAATCAATATCAAAATTTTTCGAAATCAAATTCTCAAGTTTAGTCACACGATCTTCTTTGTTATCACTTCCTTCATCTTATTCCACAATTTATCTTAGTTTGGAATACACTTCTTATTTTTTTTAATGGTTCGACATTCTTCCATTCATCATTCATCTCAACTAAATTTCTACAGCCATTTATTCTTACAAGCATTTTCAAAACACTCGATCCAAATTCCATTAGTAAATAATTAATTTATTTGCTTAGCTTATATTCATATTTCCGACAACCACAGTAACTCGACAAAGGATTCAAGAATAAGAATTTTGACAGTTTCAAAATTTCAAGCACGAACGGTTCGAATTCGATAAGCGAAAGATGATGTCAGGTCGAGGGAAAATAAGCACAACAAGCAAGCGACAAAATTTATATTTCTAGACACTCAATCAAGATCAATTTCATTCCAATTAAATTTCAAATTTTATCCAAATTCATTTGCAATTTCCGTCTACAACAATGAATACATCTTTATTTAAATCCAGTTTATTTACTCAAGTTCGCATTACCTTATCAAAACATTTTATTGGGATTATTCAATGTTATCTCAATGATATCAAATTTTATCTTAATTCAGTTTCAAGTTCAATTCATACTGTACTTATTTATTTCACTTATCCATTCTAGTTCGTAATATTCTATCAAAACATTTCTATTAATATTTATCCAAACAATTCCAATTACTTATCTAAATGATTTCAAGTATTCCTCGATGTTTAAATCGGAACCATACAGTCATCCCAATTTTGAAACTTGAAAATAAATAGCTGATGATGTCGCGATCATCCCTGAATTATTTTCAAGTGATTGGAATGTAATTCTGTATTTATCTAGTACATATTGGATTTTGTGTATATGTTAGCTAGGCATAAATTCAAAATCCTTACGTACCCGACAGTCCAACCTCGACGTCAATAAATACTCAAAACTCATATTTTAAATTATATTTCGAAACATTTACGCTTTCAAAACAATTCATTAAATTTCAAAATAATTTTTCTTTTCCAAAATACGCTCTCTCTATAGCAATTCTTGTGCCAATTCCACTCATTCTAGTGTATTGCTACTCTATCTCTGATGAGTTTTTAAACCCGATAAGCTAATCTTTGTTAAACCAAAGCTCTGATACCAACTGTAACGACCTGCCCTTTTGACCGCCTCCAATCAGTAATTAAACCGACTAAAGACGCTCAAAAAGGTGGGCAGTTATTTAGCTTACCGGGTTTAAATAGAAATTAACTGCACAGAATCATAGAGTACGATATAAATAACGGAAATAAATTTCATATACATATATCAGAGTATTAAACAAAAAATTTATTTTTATACAACGGAAGAAAATTCATACATGAATAAAAAATTTAATCAAAGATTATGGTTTTTTTCGGGCCTTGCGCGCGCACCGTATGCGTCTTCACATTCCTCTCCATTTTGCAAGATGAATCTTTAAGCCTCGAACATTTAGGACCTGACCTGAGTGTTTCATGCAAAAACACAAAACAATCGAGTCAGGATTAAACTTATTTCAAGTTAGCAAACTTCGATAAACACATAAATCTAATTAGTTTAACCCTAACCATATTTTTATATAATTAAAGTATAAAATTTATGAACTATCGTCAGTAGAGAATTAGAAACATGATGGACAAAACATGGCAGCGACATACGTAATGTGAGCACATTCAGCGTGTGCGTATATTGGTTACTATCATATCATCTGAGTTAGTAAAAATGCAGTAGCAGATTTCCTAAATAATTCCCGAATTTCATCATGCACATGGTATGTTACAACCGATGCAAATAAGAACTAGTAGCAGGAGCAAAAATGATCTCAGCTTGTGTAAAAGAGCAAGGCAATTTTATATGCAACATATGTGTGAATGTCTAAAGGAGGCATGCAACAACACGTCAATTGGCAGTTGAAAGGTATACATATGAATGGTGGCCTATTCTTAACTACATGGGACATTGATTCTCAGGTATTATTACATGCACTTTCAAATCTATACCCTCACAACAAACTTTCATGAATCACACATATATACTATACACACCCACACAAAAGTCACACAACCTAACTGCATGTACCCTCATTTACACCCCCACACACACACATACGTAAAATAAGAGAAAGTTTCATCCTAAAAGAACAATATAGTTTATGGGTAGAGGGACATAACAAACAGGGATACTCATGTATGTATGAATTTATATTGTCAGTTAAAGGTCCAGAATGGTATACATATAGGCGAGGGGTTTCAGCAAGTCATTGATGATACGAGGCAACCCAATTGATGAGTATGCATACACTTGTATATACCATGCAAATAGCGGAACATAATGGGAATAACAACAATTGTGCATATCAATTGTATGAGCCAGGATCCAAATTATCATCAGCACAAAAGACGTTTAAAAGTGTTGTCAAGAAGAGCGACTATTTATCCAACAATTCATGAGATTTTTTATGTACACAGCTCACGTATAAAAGGGTCGGACAACGCAGAGGGGTGAGAACCATGCTGGCGTAAAAAAGCAGTCCGAATGTTCGGCCCAAAAAGCAGTGTGCACAGTTAAGTTCAGGCATAAGGCTCGGTATATATTCCAAAATAGATGAGGTAAAGGCAACAACCACAGGCAACACAATTTTTATGCAGAAGATAGCATGCAGTACTAATTTTTTTTAGTGAAAAGCGAAATTAGCAAACTTGAAACAAATTGAATCGTAAGTTAAACTTATAATTGGTCACGGCAACGGGACTGGGTTGAAGCGCGAACGAAGATGGACAGAACGCTGGCTCGGTGATGCCGGAATGGGTTTCAAAAGGACGGAGATGGTGACTCACGGTTAGAGCAGCGGCAGGCCCATCAGAGGCGTGGTTCATGGCAGGGAGCTTCGGATCTGGTATGGCATGCGGAGGAGGCGACTGGCGAGCCGAGGCGGCTCTAAGTGTTAAAGGCACGGTGATTGGGTGGAACGATTTAATTGAAGGTGGTGGCCACTAATTGGGCAAAGTTTGGATTGAGGGATTCGCCATTATCAGATTTGGGGCAAAATGAATTTTGCTGAAGAAATAAATGAAAAGGGGATCCATTATTTTGGCTGCTAAAGGGTTAAGTAGAAAGAAGAGGAGGGACGCGTGGAAAATATCAGAAACCAAACAACACGTGGTGAACGACGATTTCAACAAGGACAAGTGTAATGTCTTCTTATATTATTATTTTCAAGTGTAAGTAAATTTCTGTAAAACCAAATTAAAATTAAAATAAGCTTATTCAATATTTTTAATGCAACTTAAGTAAAAATTTAAAAACAAAACTCAAAATAAGATAGAATAAAATAAAATTCCCAAACTGAATCTAAAAAAATCAATTTTAAAATTCTCTACAGTATAACAATTAGTTTAAAAATACTATTAACATTAATTTAAACAAACCATTCATAAATTAAACATAAAAATTATAACTTTACATATGCAAGATTTATTCAAACACGGTGTAAATAAACCAGATTCAAAATTTTTGAACAATTTTAAATTTCTTAAATACCAATTCAAATAAAAAATAAATCAATCTCAAGTTAAAATTAAAATCAAACATAAATTTCTATCTTAAATTAACTATAAAATTTTAAACGTTGAAAATTCTGGTTCGTTACAAATAGGAATCTGCTCAATTTTTAAAACTGGGTTGCTCGATTTTATGAAATTGAGCTGGTCAGTTTTATGAAACTAAGTTATGTGCTCGGTTTCATGAAATCGAGCTATATGCTTGGTTTCCAAAACCAAGTAATGTTCAGTTTTTTCAACACTAAGCTCCTCAGTTTTATGAAACTGAGCTATATGCTCAATTTGAATAAACTGAACTACTACTTAGTTTTTAAACTGTTTTGCTTAGTTTGATGAAACTGAGCGATATGCTCAATTATAAAAAATGAGCAACGCTCGCTTTTGGAAATCTATGTCGCTTGATTTTATGAAACTGAGGTATATGCTTGGTTTTAATTAACTGGCTTATTGTTCAGTTTTATAAAACTGAGCTATATGTTGTACTGCGTAAAGTGTATTCTGATGATGAAATGAAATTACCCTATTAATAAATCACTCTAATATTTTACTAGAAATAAAGTTATATGCGTTTTCTGACAAAGCTAGCTGGTTTTATAGTGGTTATACCACTTATGTATAATATATATAAAAATGAAAAAGTGCTCAGAATAAGCTCTAAACCATTATGGTTGGATTTAAAGAGGTCAAACCACTAGCTGTTACGGAACATCCTCCATAACAGAAAAAAAATGAAAAAAGGTACAAAAGTTAGATAGATATATCTAAACTACTAATAGGAAGGATATAGCTTTCTGTCTCAATACTGATATCAGCATCATTACCAGAGCCAGTGATCTGCATAACCACTGAAAGAATGATGCCAGGTTAAGCATAAAAGTTCTAGATTATGAAAAATAAAGATGTTTCCTATTCTATGAAGCATCTTAAAAATGTTTCTAGTATCAGAGCTAATTCGAAATGATACATGTCGTATAACTCATAGCGCGTGGATAATATATAATAATATAGAGCATGATATAGTAGTGAATCAGAACTGAAGACAAAATCTAATCTTCATAAAACCATATAATCTCAAGTACAATACATCTCAGTACACAAATCTCTGAATATAATATGCCTCATTGCATACCTCGGAGTATCAATAACCATCAACATACAGCGCAAATAGAAAAGAAATATCTATATGGTAGGAGGTAATAGTACGCCAGCCTCCTGCTCGTCATCACATAACATCATCAGCACCAAACCATCTATCTGCTAAACAATCTGCTCATCAACAACATTAATGAACATCCCTAGGTAATAAGAGGGAAACATAAAACCTTGAGTTAGACAATAATCTTAGTAAGCGGTAAAATAACTAACAGTAGTAACATAGGATAATACGAGTATAGACGGTTCAATCATCAAATCCGTCCAACAACCATCAAACTAACATGTGAAAACCATCCATTACATGCCATTACAGAATAGGAAAGACAACCATAATCCCGCTTCTCTTTGATATCCTATGGTGATAGCCTACCCAGAGAAAACAAAGAAGAAAGTATGCAATCAACCATAACATACAGTATCCTAGCTATCACCGACTACAATCTTGAATCCAACTTTCTTTCAACAATTAAAAGGACTAATGGAGAACCCTGGTTATATCCAAACTACCATATTCCATCATGAATACGTATGTTTTCCTTATTCGATTAAGACAACTTGGCCCATCAAGACTGCCTAGTGTACGCGATCTTTCCATTCTTATCCTGATAGACGTGCCTATGATACTGGTGATTTGAGTATGCTAGAACACTATGAATACCAATGATTCCTTGGAACTTCAAATCTGTCGAACCTTTCTTCTTGGTGATCTCATCTTTAGTTTGAGCGACTTCCCAAACTAATTCCATTATCATCCTTGACCAACTTCCACCTGAGTCAGTCCATCATCTAACTGGATCGTATATCGCATCACGACCAGTATCGCATCAATCCAACTCTGACCACTCCAACTTGAGTTCACAACTAAAGCACCATCCATTATTGAGTTGCAGTCATATCATACGAAGTCCATTCATAACCAAACTTCACCAACAACCCCTAAGAGCCACCACCCTCAAATCCTCGACTCCTCTAGACTCAACGTGATGGATCGATACCAGTCTATATACTTAGCCATTTTTGGCTAAGTAACTTGACCACTGTGCTAGACTTCTCATGTCCTTCATGCCAGTCCATTTTCATAGCATTCCATTCATCCAGAGAAAACTCCTTTCGGTCCATCCATGTACTTGAGTAATCAATCTTCGACCCATCCCAAATATCTTTCGAATGACTTGAAAATTTACAGGAAGCCTTGGTTTATCACCACGATGTAACCCCCAAAGTTTCATTGCCATCCACTACATTGTGATGGGTCGGTACGGATCCATATGGACCAGTATCGGTCCATACAGTTAGTTTGTTTCAACACGAAATTTTTCGTGCTTCCATCCCTTGTCTTCTAGAGCGCCTCCGCTAAGTTTCATTTGAACCTTTGATTTGCTCTGTTTTCCAATCTTAAGATCTACGTTAACCAATTCTAATAAAAAAACTCAAACAGTGCAATCAATTCAATCAAAAAAACTTCAACTTGTACAATAATGATCATACCAATATGAACATATTAAAAATATGACATAAGCATATCATAAACATAAGTTCTAACATAATTTTGATCCAAATATGAATAAGCATGATTAATCTAGCAATTATCCGGTTAACATGATCAAAATAGATTTTTTTCTAAGACGTCTAAATTTGAATTAAGCATATATGATCTAACCTAGGGTGAATTTAGCATGTAGGATATGAATTTGATCCTAATTTACTCATATAATCCGTAGTTTCCGTATGAGAGATATCTATCACTCGCCTAATCCCCAGATCAATGTAAATCCAATTAGATAATATCTAGACAACGCTGATAATCTTCGAATTTAATACAATATGATGTAGTCTAATATTCCTTGCTGATGATCTATTCTAGATGCAATCTACGATGAATTTTAATGAAAAGATTGGAGAATTAGGGTTTTAGTTGAACAAGAAAATCACAGATGCCCAACCTAAAGTTTAGAATGAAGAGAGAAACCCTTATTCTCTCCCCAAGTCCCCCTATTTATATCTTCATGTCATTAGTCTAATGGGCTTGGCTAATCAACCCATTAGGTGCTAACCAATCTACCTAATAGAAGTTGAAACTTAGAACACCGATTCCTCCCAAACCGCTGAACCAAACTCTTCATCTGACCACTCTCTCGTAAACTACCATTTCGATCCAATAAGACCGATTTCAACACTTTCGATCTCTATCAATTGTTATGTCCCACACAGTTATAAACTAAATGGCAAAATAGTCATAATTAGATTCGGTAAAATTCGTGGACATGTCTCATAACCCCATGAACAAAATATTATAATATGAGAATGATTCGACCACTAGGGAACAAATATAATTATTTTACGATTGATCAATACGTAAAATACGGGTCGTTACATCATCTTTATGTATTTCAGATTTTTTTTCCTAATTTCTAGTCATGAAGGAAATTTTCTCATCATCTAAGTTCTGATATTCAATTGTTGCATTAAAGGAAGTGGATTTCTTTTGTAAACCATTGCTTTCTCCCATGCCATGTTTTTGTTTTTCATATGAAATTAAATTGCAAGTTAACTTTTCAATTTTCAGACTACTAATGTCTTTAGCCTCCTCGATTACAAAATCCTTCGATCTGATTCAAGAGTAAGTTGATTAATGATTTCTCTAATTTGATCCATCTTACCAAAAAATTTAGACAATGCAGTTGATGAATACAGTGCATCTTGATATCTATTATATATATAAAAAATGGACTCATCTCAGCTCATGTTAAATAAATAAAACTAATTATTTGTTGGTAGAAATCTTGGACTATTTGACTTTGCTTGTGCCCTCACGTGAAACTTCGTATGTTCTCTAAATTTCATAATGCAGATTTACAAATAGAGACTCTATTAAACTCATTCTTATCTAATGAACATTGTAAAATATTCATTGCTTTAGAATTGCTTTGCATAAGTGCTTTCTGGTCTAGCAACTATTGTGGGAAGTTAGTTTGTGGTTTAATGTACGCATTTTATGGGATATTTCAAGTATTTAGACCATTTTCTACATGACCAATAGGTGTAATTACTACCATTCAAAGTGAGGGCCTAGTTATAGATTACCCTACAACATCAGGGTTAACAAATGCATTAATGGTGTTGTTATCCATTTAAACTATTAAAAAAATCAAAATTTTGAACATTTTGAAAACCAATACTCAAATGTTGGTTGTGAAAGTAAGGATCTTAAGCCAGGTTTAACACTAGCGGGGGATGAATATGCTTATTATGTTTTATAAAAAAAATTGAATTCGTTTAAGATCATGATTAAACAATGAAAATTAGCAATCAAAGATGCAATTATAGATAAATGTAAATGCAGTAGAGTGGAAAAAAAATAGAAATCAAAATGACCACAATAGGAATCTTTATAGTAGTTTGGAATTCCCACACATATAATCTTGTATAATCGCATATATGATTTGTTTTCCAAATGCCAAAGTTTTGGCACAATCTTGATTTCAAGGTCGCGAGACACCACTTCAAGATTATTCAAATTTTGGGTACACCCACTTGATTTAAATGGGATATGAGTTCACCCATTTGATTTTTGAGCTATAAGCACACCAATTTTAAATTTCAATGCTACCAAGCACACCTTAGAGTATCCAAATTTGGTTAGATTGTGACACCCCACGTCCAATAATGTCACTCACAAAGGGAAAGCGTTAAGTTTCGTAAAGCGTTAAAGGTAAACAGAAACAGAAATATTACAAGACAGATATAAAATGACAGCGGAAATAAAACTTTATTTATAATAAAGCATCGTGGTTCAAAAACATCACATGTCTGAAATACACAAAAACCATTACAACATAAAAACTACCACCTTTACTTTAAAACATCAGAGTAAATGAAAGAAGCAAAATTCCCCAAATAAAATATAGCCATAGCAACAAGGGTAGGAGCTTGAGTCATACATCTAGCAGCTCCAGCAAAACGTAAGCAAAATCATGGTCAAGCCTGAGTGTTCCCGCCCTGAGAACCTAGGGGGAAACAGAAGAAAGAAGAGGAAACAAAAAGGGTAAGACATAAGGTCTGGCGAGTCCAATTACTTTTAGCAAGTAAATAAATAAAAGTAACATGACAGGCATATAAAGTGTATAAGGGAGAGATAACTACAAAAAAGGCAGGTATGACAAGGTAAGCAGGATAGGGTATAAACGCTTTTCTAATGCTTACTCTGCACTACTACTAGTATAACCAGAATGAGATGATTCCTTCTATTATAAGGTGGTAGACTTAGGCATACATCCAAATGTACCCTAACTACTACCCTAATTGATCGGCTCCCTAATCCGCGTAGATACTCTGTGCTGGCCCCACCGTAGGATGTATCACGTCCTAAAGTGGAAACCCTTCGCTGATATGCACATCCTCATATCTATAGGTGACACGGTCGTCTTATCCCCCCCTGCCCGTCCCATACACGCACATGACCCGTTCGGTTTGCACCGCCCTCCATGTTTGGATCTCTTACAATCAGTTCAGTAAGTGTTGCTGTAACACCCCGCCTCCGCTAGGGTCACTCGCAAAGGAATGCACTAGCTTTAGAGGGGCATTATTGGTAAACATGCACAGAAATATCACAAGACAGAACATATAAAATAGCGGAAGTAAAATCAAACTTTCATAACATGAATAAATAAGGTCTAAAGCCTTTTACATCAGAGTACATCAAAACCTGTCTTGCCATAGCAAAGAAGCATAAAGACATTTTCATAAATTATTCCCCAAGTAAAAACAGTAAAGTAGCCATTAGCCAAGAAAAGTCCAAGCCATCCATGATGACCTTCAAGCAGAAGAAGTCCGAACTAAACAACAGTATTTCCTCCCTGTAACCTGGGGGGAAATGGAAGAAAAGAGGCGAAACAAAACGGGTCAGTCAAAAAGACTGAGTAAGCCCTATCTACTATTAGCATAAAAACTAGTAAAGTTAACTGACATGAGAAACTGAGATGAACATAAGCATGATAACAAGATAGATAAGCTAAATCAAAATAACAGGATGAACTACTGAACTCAGATAAACTAAGGTGTCATGATAAATTACGATGTCAAGATAAAACAAGGTATCACATCGTCAGGTTTCTATCAAGTATAATATCCCCAAGATATCTGTCACGTATAACGCCCCGTGATATCTATCCTGTATTTTAGCTCTGCACCTACCGTACTAGTATCCCCACCGTGTCATGTGTTAACCAAGAATGACCCTCACTCAAAAGTCGTGTAATGGTCCATGTCAACCTAATATATCGCATATATAGGTTACTCAACTTGTATGTTTTATTCCATGTAAATGTTCAGTCCCTTGCC
Source organism: Allium sativum (assembly GCA_030737875.1). Lineage (NCBI taxonomy): Eukaryota > Viridiplantae > Streptophyta > Magnoliopsida > Asparagales > Amaryllidaceae > Allium > Allium sativum. The sequence goes on from CM060924.1 coordinate 285,865,789, forward strand.
GTAGACCATACGGGCTTTCCCATGAGATTCTATATTACTTTAACATAGTTCCATGATCCTTAAGATCGGTTTGGACTGTTACCCTAAACCTAGCTAGGGTCTTCCAACATGAATTATTGTTTGTACAACTAGGACTTATGCTACCTAGGGCTGCTAGGGATTATGCTTACCTATTGCACGTTTTCGTATCTCGGTTTGGGTTCAACCACCTAGGGCCACTAGGGATTACGCTAACCGCCAACCGCGCCCTTTTTCCCACGCATTCATCGTGAATCGCTTTTCCATGACTGTATGCACATGTATCACATCGTGCCATCCGAGTCCTGTCACAGGGCAAATCAAGAAATACAGGACTCGGTCGGGAGCTTTCGATTTATCTGCCGATGCAGATGCTAAGGTCTGTTTTTCTTATACGTGGCTATGGTCCCACGAGACCACTCCCTCAACTAGTGAAAGACAAGACAGGATAAATCCTGTATGAGAACACAACACTGGCCAACCCACATCCAAGCCTTACCGCAACCATAATTAGATAGCAATTATGGTCTTTTGGGTGTTCTCTGCCTTTCCGTACGTACACGCTTGTCCAAAGATGGTAGGTAGCCTGACGAAATGCTATCTAGGGTACGACCGTGTATCGTCGACTATCCCCTATCCATCCCCGTCTTTAGGTCGCTCGTATAGCAACCAAGGCATACTCTTGGTTCTTCTAACGCAGACCTTAACCTCTCATGAGCCTAGTATAATCACCTGGCAGCTCATAGAGGGATACCAAGAATATCCTCGCGTTCCCCAAAGCCGCTGCTTCGTTACCCAGTTCGCTGGAGCCTTTATCTAAATTAGATACTTGCTCCTACTCATATACTTAAACGATGACCTACCGTATCAGGTTACTCATCCATCTATAAACTGGTCTAAATTTCCTTGACTAAGAATCATTACTTAGTTATTCTTCAACTAAGGTCTACCACTTAGCATTGTTCCCGTTATCCTTGTTAACTACGGTTATCCACCTAATCCTCAGAACTAGGGTTTACATAATGGATTAAGTGTCACTTAAGTTCATGACTTAACCCGTCTACAAATCTTGTCAAAATTGGCTAAGTATCCAAGTTCAAGGCTTAACCCAACAAACCATGCTCAAGTTGGTTAAGTATATTAAGCAATTCACGACTTAACCTCGTCCAATTATCATTCTAGATTGGTTAAGTATATATTAACTTGACCCTATCAATTTACTTAGTCAAAGCGGTCAAGTGTATTCAAGCGATTCGTGACTTAGCCTTATCATGTTTTCACGTTATATTTGTTAAGTATTGGTTAACTTAACCACAATAAATTAACGAGTTAGATTGGATAAATATAGGTCACTTAACCACATCAATTCATCATATTTAGATTAGTTAAGTGTTTAACTTAACCCCATTAAACTACCAAGTGGGATTAATTAAGTCTAGGCTAACTTAACCCCATCCGATTTCCATGTTTAGACTAGTTGAGTCTAATCTTAACCCCATTCGTTAACCGTATTTTTCGGTTAAGCGTCATTAAGAAAACTTACTTAACCTTACCAAGTTATCGCGTTGGATTGATTAAGTGTTGGTTAACTTAACCCCATCCACTAGTCATATAAAAATGGTTAAGTGTCATTAGGCAAATCAAGTTACTTAACCTACCCAACCTTGTCATGTTTTGTTAAGTATCATTAGCCTAATCAAATTACTTAACCTATTTGTCCATGTCCTATTTGGTTAAGAGTCATTAATCAAATTAACTTAACCCTATCATGTGGCATTAATTACTTAATGCACCTTCACCTCTCACATTAGACTTTGTTGTGGTTACTAGTTAAGCCGGTCGGTTCCGGGTAGCTTTACACCATAACTTGGTCTAACCTCGGGTTCAAGCACAACATGACCAACTTCTCACATTGGGTCCTATTGTTTGCAACTACTAGTTAGGCCGGTCGGTTCCGGGTAGTTTTACGTTGCAAACTCAACCCAACCTCGAGTTGGCCACACTTATATTATCTAAGTGTCATGTCCATCATGTTTCCCAAAACATGTTACAAGTTTTCAAGCATTTGGGTAGACCTAACTTAATAGGTAAATTCCCAAAGGGTAGACCTAACTTAATAGGTAAATTCCCAAGCTTATGTTTTTATGCATACTTACATGTCAACTTCCATGTTATATTTCAAGTCATGTTTTCAAGTTGTATTTTCATGTCATTAGAAATTACCCATAACATAACCCAACGCTTTTAAACTCGCATATACGTTCGCGACAACGTAATGGATTAAAAGAAGAGACTTGGCAAAGGCATGACAAAAATGGATATTAAGCCACAAGTTAATCATGGTGGCAAATGAGGCACAAATGTGTTCATTAACTTGCATGTTACATTCTTAAGCCTCAAAACATGCATAAACCCAAACTAGGCACATAAGCGAATCATGGTGACAAAAGATATGGAATGATGACTAGTAACTCGCATATATCATCATATAAGGGTTATGACTTCATATGCAAGTTGACATAAAGGTTATGAGGGTTCTCATGTTGCCTAATGCAACATTTCAACATAAAGGTTGTAGCTTTTATCTCACAAGATCAAGATAATGACTTCATAAACTTGCATGACATGATAGCATGTATCATACTCAATGATCAAACCCAAACTTGCAACATGAACATTTAACTTCATAGTTAATATCTAAGAGTAGGGAAAGGGCTTACATTGCTATGAAGGCACAAAAGATATGACAAAGCCCTTATGCAATCAAATAGACCCAAAATGCAAGCTCTAGCATAAAAACCCTTGAGCCAAAATGATCAAAACCCTTGCTTTATGATGCAAAGATAGAAACTTGACTTGAATGCAAGCTAATGACACTCATACAAGCTTGAAAACACTTGTATGCATGGAAAATCTCTCATAGAAACCATTTAGAAATTTTATGAAGAGAGTGGAGGCCATGAGAGGTAAAATTTTGCCATAGTTTAGTTGCATGAATGAATAATGAGGATTTATGATAGGTTAGGGTCTTATTTATAGATTAGGCAAGTGTTTTAGGCCATAGGATTAAACCTAGATTCAATCCAAGCCATCAAAGCATGTCTTGGGGAAGAAGTCAAGTGTAGGAACCATCTAGGGCCTTTAGATTAAAGATGAACCATAAGAACCATCCAAATGCAAAATCTGCATTTGGGCGAATCGGCCCACGGATTGACAGCCAAACACCCTGGATTAACCCCTAGTCGACCCAGCGGGCTCGGGTTGACCTCAAAAATCGGCCGGTTCGGTTATTCCCCTCTCCCAATTCGCTGTTTTGAACATTTTTGCATATTTATTTATTTAATTTTCAATTATATATATATATATATCAATATATATATATTTCTCTGCGCAACCCATTTCACTTAATTAAGTATACTTTAATTTGGGAATTTTTTCGTGAAACTTCGCGAGGCCATATCTTGGTCATACGGACTCCGATTTTCGAAAACTCGGACTCTATTTCGCGTATTTTTCCGAGACGAACGCAATGGCATAGCCCGTTTCCCTTGATTCAGATTTACAGTTTAATTCTGCCTCCATTTATGTTATAACAGGTTATTGAAAATACGGGTTGTTACAGTTGCCCCTTCTCCGACCTAGTTCAGAGTACATTGTTTAATACCTACTCTGGGTTATTGATTGAAACAGGTCCTACACAATATGATACAAGCTCTCCCCTTTGTCTTGTAACCCCCACTAGGTTTTCCATAGGTTATATTTACCATAAAGGTGTCTTTAATTATATAACCTCAATCTTTCTACCGGTTATGCTTACCCATAGGTGTCTTTAATACATAACCCCCAATTGGTTAAGTTTGTGGGCCTATATTTAACTATTACCCACTAACCTAGATATACTTAACTTAACCCTCCCATTATTCAACCAATTTTAATCAACTCCCATTTATATTCATGTTCACACAATCCCTATGGATTCAGCTAGGTTAAGTATTCTAATTCGTTACCATGTCCATTTATGGTTTATAATGGGCTAGACCTCCCACATTAGGCCTACAGCTTGTGGATGTCGGATATGTCGGTTGGGTCCGGGCAGACTTCTTACACAAGTTGGCCCTAACCTTGTGTCTTAGCCCGTCTCATATTGGTGCACTTAGACCCCTTACATTAGATTCAACATTTGTGGTTATTGGATATGTCGGTCGGGTCCGGGCAGACTTCCACCAAAAATGCAATCTAACCTCATGTCATAAGTGCAGTTACAGTTTCTAATTACTGTAATCCTAAGCATTTTAACCAATTAATTACCTATGTCTTATGGGTGTTCATGCCCATTTACCCAATTATATTCATAGTGAATTATATGTCCAAATTCATAGTCGTTATAGAAATTATGCTAATTTTAATATTTTTCCCTGTTCCTTAACTAACGCATTCGCAAATATTTGGCATAAATAAATATATATATTCTAACATAACTAGCATAAATATATATTTATATATATACTGGCATAGACATGTAACTGGCATAATAATAAGGTGGACATAAAAGTAGATCTAGTGAACAGGTGATGATAAAACTAGATCTAACATAATGAAGATATTCTAATAGGCATGATTAGATATAAATAAGGATTCATATGTCCAACTGATGACAGATCTAGATTAACCACAAACATAGATAAAGGTTAAGATCCACAAAGGTGATATGATAAATTAACCACAAGTGAATTAGATCTATAAAGGTAGATCTGTCATAATAAAGTTTAAGATCCAAAAATATCCTAGATTCACGATTTATAACAGATCCAAATCACAGTCATATGACGTTTACTTTTAATCATTAAAATTTTAAAGTAACTAACTCACAGTGTTTGGATTTTAGAAGATAGAAGAGAAATTGTTGGTGTTGAATCTCGGATCTAAACTCGAATCTCTAACATATTAGCTCTAGTTGATTGTTGTTGAAGAAAATGATTCGTTTCAGTTCAGGCACCGGCAACATTTGGCTTCCATTGATTTCCAGTGAAGAAAACAAGAGAAATGGACCTTTATTTATAGCTGCCGGCCCCCAAGAAATCAACTGTCACCTCAGCCCTAGGGGGGTCGACCCCCTCCTCCCCCCCCCCTCCGTTATGGAGTCGACACCCCTGGGGCGGGAATCTTACTGCCTACAGGATTTTCGAATTTTGAACTGAAATTTTGAATTCCTGGAACATATATATACTTATATATATAATTATCTTACGCGTATACAAACTTCAAACCTTCATAGCTATTTCATACGGTGTCCGTTTTACGCAAACCAAATGTGTATCTTGACCAGAATTTCGAGACGAACGCAATGGCGCAGTCCGTTTCCCTTATTTCTGAATATTAAATTAAATATTATTTTATTTATCCTCTTCTAGTTTTGTTAAAATTACGGGGTGTTACATTCTCCCCTACTCAAAGGTTTTTGTCCTTGAAATCTCTAAGTTGAGAAGAATGTATATCCTACCATCCATTATCCATCTACTCATCTAACAATCACAGGCATCCATTGTCCTTAAAGACTTTTAATGCTTATATGAACATATGCAAAGGTGTGTGTATATGTCCCAATACTAATGCGAAGATTATGCGGTCTACTGATTCAGTCGACCTCCTTAATGCAATGTATGTTAGTGCCATGAATCCAATAAGTATGCAAATAGTCCTATTATAACTTGTAAGTTCTATATTTGTGCACACTCATTGGTCCAAATGCAACATCCATATGCTAATACATCCATTTTCACCCACTAAAACAAAAGAAAAATGCGCACACATCCATATGCGGCATGAGAGTGATTGAATCAATCTAGTGCCTAATGTGTGTGTATATGCATCCACAGGCAACCAATACCAAACACTTGCATCCATCAAACATAACATGTCTCAAACATGTTTACATTCATAGGAATCCTATTAAAGGTCGAAAATACTATTGATAGGGCATACTCAAATGATAGAAATAAGCATAGATAAAACTTTGGAAAAGGAGTAAAGGACATATCCTCGAAATAGAAAGGGTACGAAGCACGAATCTTGTCTTCAGTCTCCCAAGTCGCATCCTCTGGGTTATCTCCCCATTGAACCTTTATCAGCTTGATTTCTTTATTGCGTAGCTTCTTAACTTCTGATCCAAGAAAACGGGTAGGGACTCGTCTGACCGTCGCCTCCCGCTCCACTTCTACTTCTTCCAGTATACCTGGCTCAACAACTTCTACGGTGTCATGCAAACACTTCCGCAGATGAGAAACGTGGAAAACATCATGAATGCTGGATAGATTTTCTAGTAGCTTTAATCTATAGGCCATTTGGTCGATCCTTTCGGTTACGGTAAATGGTCCCACAAATCGGGGTGCCAACTTCCCTATAGACCCGATGTGAACCACATTCCTCAGAGGTGATACTTTAATAAAAACTAAGTCTCCCACTTCAAATTCGATGTCAGTCCTTCCCTTGTCTACGTAAGATTTCTTCCTATCTTGGGCTGTCTTCATTCGTCGTCGAATAAGGTCAATCTTCTCGAACGTTTCTCTAACCATATCTGGTCCAAGTAATAATCTTTCTGTAGACTCCCACCAACAAGTTGGTGATCTACAAGGTTGTCCGTACAATGCTTCGATGGGTGACATGCCAATGCTAGTTTGATAACTGTTGTTGTAGACAAACTCTACTAAAGGAAGATGTTCTTCCCAAGTCCCTTTGAAGTCTAGGGTACACAACCTTAAAAGATTCCTCAAGAATTCTGTTCACCCTCTCCGTCTGCCCATCGGTCCGAGGATGTAACAACCCGAATTTTGATAACATGTTAAAACAATAAATCAAGGCAGAATTAAATTTTAAAATAAGAATCAGGGAAAACGGGTTGCGCCATTGCATTCCTCTCGAAATTTTACATGAAATAGAGTCCAAGTTTTCGAAAATCGGAGTCCGGATGAAGAAATTATGGCCTGTAGAAGATTCAACAGATTTTAGGCAGCACTGGACCAGGGGGTCGACCTACCCCCCCCCCCCCCCCAGGTCGACCATAGGGTCGACCTACCCCCCAGGTCGACCATAGTGTCGACCTCCCCCCCTTACAGGTCGACCTGGTCGGCCTGGTTTGACCTAGAACTCGTTTTGAAGCCTGAGACGTGTTTTGATGGTCCAGATTGATTCTAGGGTTAATCTAAGGGCCTAAACTAGTTGCTACACCTATAAAAACACCCTTAGACCTAACCTAATTCATATCAAATCATTCTTACACCATTATTCTGTTAAAATACCTCTTGAACCATGGTCGCCGTCTCCAAATCAAAGTACAAACATTCAAACTCAAATCAATTCGAAGAACAAAGCTTCAACAAAGCGTTCAAACAATAAATCAACACTACTACAACGTTCTATGACAATTTCAGTTCTTAATTCGTTAGTCATGCCCTGTAAGTTCTAGTTATTTTCAGATTAAAATATTTAAATATAATATGGGCATGTGATGAAGTGAAATTGGATTTAAGTATGTTTATCGATCTATTTCTGTTGCTTCTTGGGTCTTGAGTTTTGAGACTTGTCTATTCCCATGTCTAGTTTATGGTCTATTCAGTCTGTTGTAAATCAGTTTTCTTGATTCATATTGATATTATTACCAAGTTGTAATCTTCATGCCTGTGATGATGTTTTTCTCTCTGATCTTATTTTTATGCAAAATTCTACCTTCCCCTATTTATTTTCTTTTGATGAACCTAGGTCAATTTCGGACCTAGGCCTAAACTACGATATACATGCGATGGTATACGGGGGAAATATTGGAACATTGCCTAGTGGAATATATGTGTTTGGTGGAATTGATGGCATAACATAAAAAAATTGGATATTTGGGTATTACTACCATTAACATGAAATTGGATATTTGGGTATTGTCAATATAATTGAAATTTCAAGTTTGGGCATACATAAATTGGCATGTAAATTAAATCACGAGTTTGGGACTATGTAAATTAAATCAAAAGATTGGGCTCATGTTAATTAGGCATATGTAGAATTGGGAATTTTAACATGAAAGCAATCGTAAACTTGATAGTTGGCATAAACATGTATTATGAACTTGGGCAACTGACATGTACTATAATAAAAAGATTATAGTTTGGGATAACTACATCATGAATCATGATTTGGGTTTATTGGGTATGAAACTTGATACATGTAATTTTGGCTAGAACTTGATATGGTGAAATGGCATACATGTAAAACGACATAAATTGAATATATGTAAATTTGGTATGAATTGGGCATATGTAAAATTTACATGTAATCTAGAACTTGGGCATATGTTAATTATGTAAAAATTTGGAGTTGAAACATATATGATAATTTATGACTTAGTAGAGGTTTAGTATGAACGCGCCTAAGTTGGGTTTTGGGTAATTGGCATGTATTGTAAATAAAAGGCTATAACTTGGCATAACCTTATTGTGAATTATGATAATAATTTGGGAATACGTTTTGGGGAAAAAACGTGAATCATGAACATTTCTATATGTTAAACACATGAACTGATATTGGGGTTTTGGGTGGAATACGACCATTAATGAACCTTTGACACGAGGTTAGACTCAGTTTGTGGTGTAAACCTGCCCGGAACCGCCCGGCAAATCCAGTGGCCACAAAGTATCAGTCTAATGTGAGAGGTCGAAGGCCAAATTGTAGGCGTAACAGTTTATAACACGAGGTTAGACCCAGTTTGTGTTGTAAATCTGCCCGGAACCGCCCGGCAAATCCAGTGGCCACAAAATGCACGGTCTAATGTGAGAGGTCATGATTCGTTCGTCATAATGAATGAATTAAGGAATACTAACCATAATAAGACGTGGGTATGGTTAGAGGGTTAGGTGGGATGACATGGAAATTTGACATGTAAATGTGGACCTAACCGGTATGAGTTAAGAACATGTAAAACTTATAAGTGTAGGCTCAACCAACATAACTATTAATCAGACCAATGGGTGGGTTAAGTAATATGACTAGACTAATGACACTTAACCAATATGATATGAATGGGTGGGTTAAGTAACGTGGCTAGGCTAATGACACTTAACCGTTATAACATGACTAGTGGATGGGTTGGGCTAACTTGAATAGGTTGATAACACCCAATCGATATAACCTGATGCGCGGTAGGGTTAAGTAAATACACGAGGGTAACACTTAACCATTATAATATGACTGGTGGATGGGGTTAAGTTAACATGCACTTAACCAATATAACGTAATGCGTGGTAAGGTTAAGTAACAACAGAGGGTAACACTTAACCGTCACAACATGATAAGTAGGTGGGCTAAGTCAATGTACACTTAACCAATATGACATGTGGTGGGGTTAAGTTAAGACAAGGGAGAATACTTAGCTAGTATAACAAGGCTTGCGGTAGGGTTAAGTAACACAAGGAACAACACTTAACCGATATAACATGATGTGTGGTAAGGTTAAGTAAAATAAGAGAAAACACTTAACTAACTTAACGTGATGGACGGAGAGGGTTAAGTACATATCGGGTTGGTGGGTAATATTAGTACATATAGGCCCGCAAACTTAACCATTACTAAGCATGCTTGAATCGGTGGGTTAAGTACATCACGGGAAGGTGGGTAATATCTGTATATATAGGCCCACAAACTTAACCAGTAGGAAACCCTAGTAACGGGGACCCATTTCAGCAATAACCCAATTAGGTATCATGGTACCCTGAAACTAGGCAGGGTGGGGCATGATAACTGGGCTGATTGTAAGCGGTCAAAGCGACGACAGGTGGTGCACAGTGTGGTTCTAACGGAGTGCGGGCATGCACGCAACTCCGGAGCAGAAAAACAGGGCACTGGAGGGCACCGGTAGTATACCCTATGCATTCTAGAATTGTGTCGGGCCGCCACCATGGGACTGGATACACACCATGGTGGGACCAGCATAGGTATCTACAATCATTGGGGGCCGTATGATACACGTAAGTAGCATAATCCCTCGGTTGGACCTAGGTGGCATAAACCCTAAATCCGAGAAGCGTTCAATAGGTAGCATAATCCCTAGGTTGGACCTAGGTGGCATAAATCCTGGTTGAATCTAGGAAGCGCTCGATAGAAAACCCTAGATTAGATCTAGGTAATAAATAATAGATGTACACGTGAAAGCAACCTTAATCTCGGGGATTGGATCACGTTATGATTTTATCATTTTATATAGATTACTAGTTGGGACACTAGTTAGGTGGTGCAGAGCAAATAGATATCATTTTAATGGTGAAGCAGAGAAATCTTGCGATGCTTGAAAGAAATCTTGCGAAACTATACTTAGTTCATCTTGGATGGGAATCTTGCAATGTTATACATGACAGAAATCCTATGATGTTATTCTTAGTTATCGTGCCTGTAGCTTATCTTGTCATCATGCTTATGTTTACTTTCAGTTTATTCATGCCATGTTATCTTTACCTGTTTTTATGCTGAAAGTCACTAGGACTTACTCAGTCTTTATGACTGACCCGTTTTGTTTCGCCTCTTTTTCTTCCGTCCCCCCCCCCCCAGGTTTGCAGGGTGGGAATACAGCTTAGTTCGGATCTTACCAAGCTCCAAGGCTCTTTCATGTACTGCATGGATTTCTCTTGGCTATGGCTTGCTTTGCTTTATTGGGGAATACTACAATTTATTTTTATGCTTCTTTGTTTTTGAGCGAGACAGATATTTTAGCTATGTAATTGGGTATTGGAAGTTGATGAGCTTTTATAGTAAACAATTATATTTAATAAATGATTTGAAGTACTTTTACTTTACTTTCCGCTGTTTTATATATGTCTGTCTTGTAATATTTCTGTTCCAGTACCCATAATGCTCCATTGAAGTTAAGGCATTCCCGTTGTGAGTGACCTTAATGGATGTGGGGTGTTACAGAGGATGATAAGCGGTGCTCAAACACAACTGTGCACCTAATGCTTCTTGCAAGCTCCTCCAAAATTCACTGGTGAAGATGGGGTCACGACCGCTTACGATTTTGGAAGGTACTCCATGAAAATGGACTATTTCACGAACGTAAATTGCTACCAACCATGATGGCGTCCTCTTAATCTTAATTGGAATGAAATGAGCGCTCTTAGTGAGTCTATCCACCACAACCCAGATACTAGTGTTGCCTTTCTTCGATCTAGGAAAACCATCTATGAAATCCATGAAGACGCTCTCTCACTTCCACTGTGGAACCTCCAAAGGATAAAGTAGACCACCGGGCTTCTTTTTATTAGCTTTAACTTGCTGGCAAACTAAACATTGAGAAACGAACTCTACCACATCTTTCTTTATCCCAACCTAAAAGAAAACCCTCTTCATGTCTCTATACATCTTATCATCGCCTGGATGAATAGTCATCTTAGAATGGTGGGCTTCTTCTAGGATTGCCTTTATCAAGCTTCCAGTTTGAGGAACACAAAGCCTTCCATCTTATCGCAACCACCCTTTTTCATCTATGGAATATGTACTGAGGTGACTAGAAGTCTCCCCTTTTCTGAGCTTACCCATGATGTATAAAATCCGTGGATCATATCGCTGCGAAGCTCGTATCTGATCCATAAGAGTTGGTCGTATTTCTAATGAGGCAAATAAATCAGGCAAAATCTCTATGGAGGGTCTAAAATCAAAAGTTGATATGAACTCCAGGCTCTTTAGCTCCACAAACAGAGGACTTAAAGCCATCCTCTGCCTACTTAAAGCGTCAGCCACCACATAACCCTTGCCAGGTGTATAAGCAATTTAAAAATCATAAGAAGCTAGGAACTCCACCCACCTTTGTTGCCTTAAATTAAGGTCCTTCTACGAGAACAAATACTTGAGAGATTTATGATCGGTATATAACTCGAACTTCTCTCTAAGTAAATAATGACGCCACGTCTTGAGCGCGAATACTATGGAAGCTAGTTCTAAATCAGGGGTGGGGTAGTTCTTCTCATGAACTCTCAACTGTCTACCCCCATAACATACTACCTTTCCTTCTTGCATCAGAACCGCACCAATCCAAGTACCACACACATCAGTGTAAAATAAAAAATACTTTATTCCCATGAGGCAAGGTCAAGACTGGGGCTGTTGTTAGAGCCCTCTTCAGTCGTTGGAAATCCACATCAAAATCTATATTCCATGAAAATGCCAAGTTCTTCTTCGTCAGCCTGGTGAGCGGGGCTGATATCTTTGCGAAGTCCTTAATGAACTTCCTATAATAGCCTGCCAATCCAAGAAACCTTCTCACCTCTGTTGCATTTTTTGGAATTTGCCAATCTTGCACTGCAACCACCTTTGCGGGATCTACAACTAACCCTTCTTTGGAGACCACATGCCTTAAGAATCTCACCTCTTTTCTCCAAAAATGGCATTTGGAGAACTTTTCCTTAAGATGATGCTCACGTAGAGTTTTCAAAACTTATCTCAAATGTTGGGCATGCTCTTGTTAGCTTTTTGAGAAGATCAAGATATCATCAACAAAGACTACGACAAATTTATTTAGAAACTCCCGAAACACCCTACTCATTAGATCAACAAAATAGGTGGGTGCATTCGTCAACCCAAAAGTCATAGCTAGTCATTCAAAGAAACCATCCGGAGTTCTAAAAGCAGTCTTGTCTATGCTATCCTCATCCACCCTCAACTGATGAAACCCCGTGGCCAAGTCTAACTGAGAGAATACCGAGGCACCAACAAGCTGGTCAAACAAGTCATCTACCCTCGGAAGTGGGTGCCTATTCTTCTTAGTGAGTTTATTCAATTCTATATAGTCCACACACAAACGAAGCGAACCATCCGCCTTAGTCGTGAATACTACTGGAGCACCCTATTCAGACATGCTTTGCCCAATAAATCCTTTTTCAAGTAGCTCCCCTACTTGTTTGCTAAGCTCCCTCCTTTCTCTTGGAGCCATATAGCGCACTAGTAATGCAACTAGCTTTGCATTATCCACTAGATATATACGAAAATCGATCTCGTGCCTCGGAGGTAAACCACATACCTCATCAAAAACATCCGAATAATCTCGTACTGTTGGAACAGATTGTAAATCATCGATATATGCATCAAGAGACTCTAGGAAATTAAGAATAACATATCCTTGCGGGTCACAAGAAATATTGAGGGTCCTCCCATGGCAATCAAAAATCTAACGACCCTCCTCTCACAATCTAGAATGGTACCATACGTTGTTAACCAATCCTTTCCTAGAATCAAACCATAACCCATAAAACCAAGCACATACGCGTCGCATTCAAACTCGACGCCTAACATAGATATTCTCAAACCCCGACAAATCATAGATAAATGAGCCAAACCACCAGTGGGGTTTGAGACAACTACGGGATCCACTACCATACTAGTAATTAAGTGCAGAGATTCAACCACTGAACTAGATATAAATGAATGTGAAGCGCCATAATCAAAAAGTGTTCTAATAGGACGATTTGAAAGAGAAATTAAGCCTTCCACAGAAATTTTTCTACCTCTGTTAGGAGCACTGATCACGAGAGCATGCACCTGCCCTCCAGAAGTTCCTGCCCTTTGACCTTCTCCCTGTTTCTTTGGGCAATCCCTAGCAAAGTATCCGACCTCTCCACAATTGAAGCAAGAATTCTTCCTCCTTTTACAGTCCTTCGCCAGGTGACCTTCTCACCCACAATTGTGATACTTCCTATTATCCTTAGCCTTGTTATTCTTTCTGCCTTTCTTTTGTTATTGTCCCTTCTTGGGCCAAACATTCTTGTTTTGCATTGTTTCCTTAGCCTTTACTTCCTTCTTTTCTCCTTTCTCTTCCTCAACATCAAGGCCATATCAACAAGCCATTCAAAAGTTGCCCACATTGGAATGTGGGACATGTCTAACCCATGAAGGGGATCATTAAGTCCTTTAACAAACCACAAAGCCTTCTTATGTGGAGTGTCCACCAATTCTAATCCATACCTCGCTAGCTGGTTGAATTTTTCACATACTCTTTAACCGACAAGTTTTCTTGTTTGATGCTAAGAACCTCTCCATTTGCATGCTTTTCTCAGCTTGTGACAGAAATATCATTTCAAATCTTTGCCTAATATCATCCCATGTCTCTACCTGACGTCTAACTTGGGTAACTTCCCACTAAAAAGAAGCTTTATCTTTCAGCAGCCAGGCGGCTAACTAAATCTTCCTTCATCCTTCTATTTCAAAGATTACAAACAAGTTCTTATCTCCTTGAGCCAATTCCTTGCCTCTATGAATGTCTAAGTTCCATGGAATGGTTTTCCTCCTATAGGATAGAAATCTTTGCAGATCTTAGAGAAGTTGTCTGCACGCGGAGGAGGAAGAGGAACAACGGGCGCAGCTGGGGGTGGAATGTTTCCTTGACCTTTGGCAGGCGTCGTGGCCTCCAGATACCTACGGAACCAGCCTGGTATCTAACGCCCTCTGGAATATTGGGTTCCCCAGACATAATGAAAAAAGAAAAGGAAAGAGATTCAGACAAGGGATCGAAAGATATTACTTATGGCTTTTTGGGGAATGATTTTCAAAACAGACTTTTCTTTTTGAAAATGCTTTCTTTTAAACCAATTTTGAAAATAATTTTCAAAACCATTTATCTAATCTGGTCACCTTAAGCTCTGATACCAAGTGTGACACCCCACGTCCGTTAATGTCACTCACATAGGGAATGCATTAAGTTTCATGAAGCGTTAAAGGTAAACAGAAACAGAAATATTACAAGACAAATATAAAATGACAACGGAATTAAAACTTTATTTATAATAAAGCATCGTGGTTCAAAAACATCACATGTTTGAAATACACAAAAACCATTACAACATAAAAACTACTGGCTTGTACTTTAAAACATCGGAGTTCAGGAAAGTAGCAAAATTCCCCAGACAAAATATAGCCATAGCAACAAGGATAGGAGCTCAAGCCATACATCTAGCAGCTCCAGCAAAATGTAAGAAGAATCATGGTCAAGCCTGAGTGTTCCCGCCCTGAGAACCTGTGGGGGAAAACGTAAGAAAGAAGGAGAAACAAAAAGGGTCAGACATAAGGTATGGCGAGTCCAGTTACTTTTAGTAAGTAAATAAATAAGAGTAGCATGACAGACATATAAAGTGGATAAGGGAGAGATAACTACAAAATAGGCAGGTATGACAAGGTAAGCAGGATAGGGTGTAAACGCTTCTCTAATGATTACTCTGCACTATTACTAGTATAACCAGAATGAGATGATCCCTTCCACTATAAGGTGGTAGACTTAGGCATACGTCCAAACGTACCCTAACTACTACCCTAATCGATCGGCTCCCTAATCTGTGTAGATACTCTGTGTTGGCTCCACCATAGAATGTATCACGTCCTAAAGTGGAAACCCTTCGCTGATATGCAAAGCCCCATATCTACAGGTGTCACGGTCGTCTTATCCCCCTCTGCCCGTCCCATACATGCACATGACCCGGTCGGTTTGCACCGCCCACACTATCCTCCACGTTTGGATCTCTTACAATCAGTAAGCGTGCCACTTCTCCGACCTAGTTCAGGGTACTTTATTTGATACCTACTCCGGGTTACTAACTGAAACGGGTCCCACACAATATGATACAAGCTCTCCCCTTTATCTTGTATCCCCTACTAGGTTTTCCACAGATTATATTTACCCTAAAGGTGTCTTTAATTATATAACCCCAATCTTTCTACTAGTTATGCTTACCCATAGGTGTCTTTAATACATAACCCCTAATTGGTTAAGTTTTGTGGACCTATATTTATATATTGCCCACCCAACTCACATATACTTAACTTAACCCTCCCATTGTTAAACCAAGTTTACTTAACCTCCATTCAAATTCATGTTCACACAATCCCTATGGATTCAGCTAGGTTAAGTATTCCAATTCGTTACCATGTCTATTTAGGGTTTATAATGGGCTAGACCTCCCACATTAGGCCTACAGCTTGTGGATGTTGGATATGCCGGTCGGGTCCGGGCAGACTTTTTCCACAAGTTGGGCCTAACCTTGTGTCTTAGCCTGTCTCGTATTTGGGCAGTTAGACCCCTCACATTAGATTCAACATTTGCGGTTGCTGGATATGTCGGTCGGGTCCGGGCAGGCTTCCACCACAAATGCAATCTAACCTCGTGTCATAAGTGTAGTTACAGTTTCTAATTATTGTAATCCTAAGCATTTTAACCAATTAATTACCTATGTCTTATAGGTGTTCATGCCCATTTACCCAATTATATTCATAGTGAATTATATTTCCAAATTCATATTCATTATACAAATTATGCCAATTCTAATATTTTTTCCCCATTCCCTAACTAACACATTCGCATATATTTGGCAGCATGCTTAGGCTAGAGAGTAGCATGGCCATAAGTAAAATAAGAAGGGAAAGGTGATAAGGAGACGAAAATAGTGATTATTCTAACATAAAAGGCATATATATATATATATATACACACACTGGTATAGACTTGTAACTGGCATTATAATAAGGTGGACATAAAAGCAGGTCTAGTGAACAGGTGATGATAAAACTAGATCTAACATAATGAGGATATTCTAATAGGCATGATTAGATCTAAATAAGGATTTATATGTCCAATTAATGACAGATCTAAATTAATCACCACATGATAGGTACAAGATGATTTAGAGGGAGAATTAGATCTAAACAAAAATATTTAACTATCAAATAATGATAGATCCAGATTAACCACAAACATAGATAAAGGTTATGATCCACAAAGGTGATATGATAAATTAACCACAAGTGAATTAGATCTATAAAGGTAGATCTGTCATAATAAAGTTTAAGATCCAAAAATATCATAGATTCACGATTTATAAAAGATCCAAATCACAGTCATATCACATTTACTTTTAATCATTTAAATCTAAAAGTAACTAACTCACAGTGTTTGGATTTTAGAAGATAGAAGAGAAATTGTTGGTGTTGAATCTCGGATCTAAACTCGAATCTCTAGCAGATTAGCTCTAGTTGATTGTTGTTGAATAAAAGGATTCGTTTCGGTTCAAGCACCGATAGCATTTGGCTTCCATTGATTCCCAATGAAGAAAACTAGAGAAATGGATCTTTATTTATAGCTGCCAGCCCCCCAGAAATCGACTAACACCTCCACCCTAGGGGGGTCGACTCCCCGTTATAGGGTTGACCCCCCCTTATGGGGTCGACACCCCTACTATGGGGTTGACACTCCTGGGGCGGGAATCTTACCGCCTACAGGATTTTCGAATTTTGAACTGAAATTTTGAATTCTTGGACCCTATATATATATACACACACACACATACAAACATACATATATATACATATATATAATTATCCTACGCGTATACAAACTTCAAACCTTCATAACTTCTCCATAAAGTGTTCGTTTTACGCAAACCAAATGTCTATGTTGACCAGAATTTCAAGACAAACGCAATGGCATGGTCCATTTCCCTTAATTCCGATTATTAAATTAATTATTATTTAATTTATCCTCTTCTAGTGTTGTTAAAATTATGGGGTGTTACATAGATTGCATCAAAATATTTAGTTACTTGATTTTGAGTACAAAATGATCCTATGTCTATTGAGTTGCCCTTTTATCTTGATTTTAGCAAGAGAGATGATAAAAGTCAATGAGTACATTGCAGAGAATCAAATCAATAGAGTTTGAATTGATTCTACTCGAATTCAAAAAAAAGGAATAGAGTATTCCCTTAGAATTCGAGAGTGAAAGTTGAGAGAAAATATGAGAAAATGGTTAATAAAAATTCGATAAGGAAGCCTCTATTTATAAAGAAACAATAAACGTTTCTATTATTGAAAGGTTGCGACGAATAGATACTACAGTTCAGTTGAAACTCTTAACATGTATTTTGATACATGTTATATGGGTATGTCGGCATACCCTTTGTAAATTTGAAAATGACTTCCGTTCAAGTTGTTTAGTAAATCTTTAGTGTAAGTAATTTGCTACATTGCAAAATCATTTCGAATATAGTTCATACTTATTCTAAATCTAAGGAATGATTTAGAAAATTTTATAAAATAATTTTGAAATGTTTTAATATATATTAACTATTTAAACATAAATTTCTTTTTTAAAGTAATATATAACGTATTAAATAATATATTTTTAACATCAAGGTATAAATCAAGCTACAAATTTGATACTATAAACATTTAGAAAATTCAAAATTCAACTTACTCAAAATATACTTGATTGAATGTAAAATAAGATAAAAGTGTACTAAAAATAATAAAAACTTTACAATATTATAATTTAAATAGAGTAATATTGAAAACTTCTTAGGGGAATATTTGAAAAATCTTTTTTAAAACTATTGAAAAGACATTTGAAAATTAACAGTGAATTTAAAAATATTTTTGAAAATGTATATATATATAGAGAGAGAGAGATCAAAGAAGTGTTATCAAAGACTTCAACAATGCAAGCTATGACTATATGACTATACTCTTCATATTTTGATTTCAAACTCATGAGTCTTCTTCTCTAAATCTTAAATCTTTATATCATTCTCTTAAATTTGCTCTTGAGTCCTTATATTCTACGGTCTTCTTAATTAATACATGTCCAATATCATACACTATACATTATATAACTTAATATTACATTTGCATCTTTATTTTACATGATCTGGCATGGTTGATCAAAACCAATACCTAAGACTCTAATGAAGAAAAGGTGGATGATGTGAAATTTCTTGAAAAGACTATTTCAACGTTTCATGACTTAAACATACACCTACAACAGTAATATTAATAGGTCATTTTATAAAATATTATGTGCTTATAGGATGTCTACTAATTGCAAAGAAAAAAAATTTATCATTTCTCATGACCAACTGGTTCAGTTGCATTACCAAAAGTTAATGTTGAATTTTCCCACTCCAAAAGTGGCCAGGTAGAGGATATAACTCTAGCAGAGGTTGTCAAGGTGTTTTAGAGGTAACAAAACTGTCAAATTTAAAATGCAACAATAGATAGCTGAGGCTGGAATAAACACTGATTGAACTATATATAATAAGAAAGGATTATGAGGAAGTTTGTTCTGGGTGTGGACGTTCTTGTCATTGGTCGCATACATATAGATCATCAAGAAAACAATTGAAGAATACAAACATTCAATGAATAATAAAGAAAATAATGCTAAAGGATTGTATGATAATACTAACATGATGTTAGATAATTTCTTCAAAAAAGACGATGGAAATTTCATTAATTTATGTGCAATGATCGATACTATGGCCAAGTTAATGGACTAAAAATAGCTGAAGCTTGTTGTTAGATTTTTCGTTTTATTTTATTACCTTGTATTAATAAGTTGGTTTAAAGTTGATTTTTTTTTGAAGTTTCATAGAACTAGTTGAAATAATATGTATTGATGGATGTCCATTTAAATTATTGATACGATTTTAAATCATTATACAAAATATTAGCTTTTATTTACGTTCATAACTTGTTTTAGTACTTGATCGACTATATTGTACTTAATAAATTATTAAGATATGAACCATTAATATTTGATTGAAGATATATGATTACTAGACGATACAATTTTGAAAAACTAGACGTTTTTCATAGAATTATCTAAAAATATTATAGCTTAAATTTTTATCGTTGTTTGATCTACTAATATAATTGAATTTTCTGAAAGAACCCATGCAAATAGTATGTTAGCGCCAAATTCGGTCACTAACATCCAATTTGATTTAGGTATTAGTTTACATAACTATGTATAAAAGCAAAGGACACAAAAGAATCTATAGTGGTTCATCGATCTTGCTTACGTCCACTTATAGTAATCGATTACTTATAATGTAGGATTGTAACTACAGTTTGATTCGAATATAAGAAAGTTGAGAATAAGAAGTTAAGGTTGAATAATGGTAGAGACTCGGTGTAGATAAGCCAAAAAATCCTCTAAATGCCACAAAACCTATATTTATAGCTAAATAGGGCTCGTATAAGCCTGATATGAAGGAGGGAAAATAGCATCATGAAATAGACCGCGCCAATGCATAATAGGCCAAATCTCCCACCACTATATCATTGAATCGACACCAATTCAGACTTCGGGTCAGTACCAATATGATTGGGTTGATCTAAACCAATTGCTAATTGAAGTCATGCATTGTTGACAAAGTTAATTCCATACTCTATCCAAAATGTGGTGAGCCTATTTGCATTCAAGTGTAGCATCAATACAATGCTCAAGTAATTCAACTGATGCAAGTCGAAGTAAGCAAGCTAATCTAATATGCATGGCAAGGTCGATATGAGCTCATGAAGGGTCATTTTATCTATAGTACAATAGTTCTAGCTAACCTAATCTGGGGCCTATATCAATGAACGATCCGAATTATCGCCTGTAAAGTCAAGTTTCTCCAATCCAGTTTCTTTGCCATAGCATGTCTGGATTTATGTAAGTTCATATATCCGTTCTTATTAGTTTCTCGAGCTATCCCATCTCTCTAGGCCATCTGCCTTGGTGAACGAGCAATTCGCATATCAAGATCGAAAATGCACTGGCATTATAAAAAGGTGGGTTAACTCTTGCCCCTTAAACTATATATTGTTGTAGAAGAGTGCTTTGTATTCGTTTAATGTTGGCAACCTGTCTGGATAGTTCATGGGCTTATTGGCTACTATAAGCCATTCAATGCAATTTGCAACCTCCTGGATCATTGAGAAACTTGATAGCATCACCAAGCTAGTTTTAGTGAATTTTTCAAGCCATCATTGAGTTTTGTAGCCTGTTCGGGACAATCTTTGGTAGTTGTGGACCCTTTTCGAGTATAGTTTGCACCCACCGATCATCTTCTGCTCATGACAAGCGCCGGTCATGCTTCCCGATCCTTGCCACATTAGGCTTTTGATGAATGTTGTAACGTTCGATGACCTAAGTTCCATGCGCAAAGCGCGACCCAAGTTTGACAATGCACAAATTTTCCAAGTTCTTGCTAAACATTTAACGAATTTGATGATCCATAGCCTCTCCACGCTCTTGTTGAGAATTGCATCAGCCATTTCCTGGTGAATGATGATCAGCAACTAGTAATTTGATTTTGTCGCTCTCTGGTGAAGCAATATTACTTTTGGCCCTTTGATCTCACATCCTAAAACATGTTGGGATGCCATGGTTCTTCTTAACTGATATGGCATATTTGTACCCTTTCCGAACCCGAGCCGATCACTCTCCGATGAAAAGGGTTCAAAGACAAGTAAGTCGATCTTATCGCTTTCTGACAAAGTCATGTTACTTCCTGCACTCCAATCCCGACTCATCGGTTAAGGACATATAGTGATCCATTTCCTTTCATCCCAAGTCTCGCTACACTTGGCGATCCATTTGAATGTTGACCTATTGTTTGTTTTAATTACTTGGTGGTTCCGAGTTCCTGATCGGAAAATTATTTATTAGTCTATTTAGAATCCATCCAGTCGTAATCCAACAAAAGGTATTTTTATTAATTCATTCAGTCACTCTTCGGTGAATGGGATTATAATTACTTCGAATGAATTCATCTAGTCACATTCCGATGAAAGAAATATGTAGGTAACTTACACAAATCCATCAAGTCACTCTTTGGTGAAAAGGACTTGTGATTAATTTGTGTGAATCAATCCACTCACTATCCAGTAAAAGAAATTCATACCATGCAGTTACTTTATCTCTTCGGTTGAAGCAAAACCACGATCCATTCTTATTCATTGATTATTGAGGACGAAAGCAAGTACTTGGCAAATTAAGAGGAAAAAAAAGGAAAGAAAACTAATGCTAGACCTCTCTGGACCCCATAATTCGACATTGGCTCAGAGCATGCATGGGGACAAAACTATGATTTCATACATGTGTAAGAAATTGAGTCGTTTGAATTGAGAGGTCATTATTATTATTCTGACCTCATCATCCCCATCAAAAGATGGCAATTTGACTTTAATTGCAGGGCCCACTCTAATGTTGGGCGGTAGATGATTATCCATGTATTGACGTCGTTCCCTTGTTGTCAGCATACTATTGGAGTTGTATGTTCCCAACATGTTCCTCTATCACATCTGTGAGATATCTACACTCAGATTTTATGCGCCCATCTAACTCATTAAACATATAATAAGTTACCAAATCCGTTGGCTGCCTCGGAGCTAGTTTTCTATAGAGGATCTTCCCCCTAGTATCTAAAAAATATATTTCCACTAATTCATTCTGCTTCACGTACGAGGGATATTTCAGACCCTTATTTTTCTTCCTCGACCCCTCATGCTCACTAATCACTCTCTTTCCTTTGTCCGTCCTGAAACCCGCTTTTCAAGCCATCCTCATCTTTCAAACAATTGACTTCCTCCTTCCCTTCTTCTCGTATGTCTTCTTGACGTAGGTTTCTATCGACTCCATAATAAAATTCACCAAGATTCCATAGGTGATCCCTTTCCAAACTAACTTTGAATTCTGAATTTTTAATCATTTGCCACTCCAAGCATAACTCCCATCATTATCAATGACAGTTCCAACTTATCCACTGACGCACTACCGCATGGAATCATTCTAGGAATCTTCTCGACGTTTCCGTCGGCCATTGCTTGATTGTTATGAGCTTCATCACATTCTTTGGCCTTGCAATAATTGTCCCATGAACGTCGCAACAAGTTCATTTTAAGTACTAATTAATTCATTATTTAGCTCCCCAAAGCAGAGCGCAACAAGATCTGTAAAATACAGAGAGAAAAACTTTGTCATCGTCTCCTTAGATGCACCCAATACATCCATATGCCTAATGTATCATGTCATATACGTAATTTGGTCAGATCTTCGATCATGAGCTGTCAAAATCAGAATCTTGAAATCTAGTGGGCTCCTTGCATTTCTTATGCTAGGAATGAACATGACACTACACCATAAACGGCCTAATGCAATATGAAAAAATGTTGGGACAAGCCCAATAAATTTTGGCATAGGTCTCTGGCAACAGTTTTACTATGATGCAATTTTCAACGTTGCTGCAGACCTCAAAGGCAACATTTTGACCATTTAAGGCAACATTACAAATACTGTTATAAAAGAATCCTATTTGGGTCTATAACAACATCATTAGGTGTTTGTAGCAACATTCTAACAATGTTGCTATAGATATTTATATTATTTTTAAAAAAAATGTCGAATAACATAAAGGAGAATTAAATGCTACTAAACAAAATAAAATATTCAAACGGTATTTTTATTCAAATAAATATTTTATTTCAACATTTGAAATGGTACATATTTCTAACTCCACTATTTACAATTCACTGTTGGTAACATAATCAATCACATTTATGTTGGAGAATGAAGTTCTGATGACAACAACCTTATTTCAATATTAATTTGATAATAAAATATTTATTTCAGTATTAATTTGATTATAAAATATTTACTAACACTTTTGTATAGAATATATATATACACATATGCAGGATTTATATACAGGAAATATTACTAAAGACTGTACAGTTTAAAGATATAAGAGAATCAGAGTTCAGAGAAATTTCAAGATTCACGAGTATTCAAGAGTTCAAGACTAATATAGTTATAAAGTCTAGATTATCTAAGACTCTAAATAGCACTCCAGGTTCAATTTCAAATTCTGTTTTTAAATTCTATCTTCAAATCCTCTCTATTTTACTTTCTATCCTTTCTATTCTCTTTTCTTATTTTAATTTTTTTCAAACCCAAAGTTTGATAAGTTTCATATATTTATATTGTTTTAACCTTTATAATTTTATAAATATATTCATATAGTTTATATTTATGTTTTTATATGATTTCCTACTTTACAATATTAATTAATAACACTATATTTGAATTCAGGAATTTCCAGAATTATATTTATATCAAAACAGTTGAAAAATGCTTAAAATTAATTTTACACTAGAAGTATGTCAACATACAAAAACCAATATGTCGACATATAACTATCGTTTTTTCAATTTTGAAAGGAAACGTCTTTTCACTATTTGTGATGGTTCTGAAGTGTGGCATCCTTTCAAACTCTATAAAAAGGGCTCAAATTCGATTTTTTTTTATTATCTCTTCTTCTCTAACTTCATCCTCTTTCTCTACACCATTATTCTTAATCATTTTTATGATTTTACACTTATACACTGCTGAATTCAATTCCGTTTTGATCAAACTTCTTCTCTCTACACTCTCTACTTTCTGAATCAAGTGCTATTGAAGAGTTATAGGGTCGTTTGTAATTTATTTGGGTTGAGTAAAGAAATCAGTGGTATACCTTGTAGCCGTAAAATCAAGGACGAAATCGATGGTATCCCTTGTAGCTGTGAAATCAAGGACGGGCAAAACTTGATCAAGTGTGTGTGGAAACGGTGGTATCCCTTGTACTCATGAAATCAAGGAGCTTGTAATTGGGTAATTACACAGTAATAAAAGTGTGCGCAATCCAGCATTGTGTGGGACTGGACGTAGAAGTAATCTGAACCAGTATAAAATCCGGTGTATTCTTTCCTTTTTTGTATTTTTTTCTGTTTATTCTGCATCTATGTTTGATTATGTGTCTGTGATTGTTTCTGTGGTGTTTGATTCATATAGTTTATCACATAAGTTTTAGATTTAGCTTAAATTCTCAAAAACACTATTTACCCCTCTCTAGTGTTTGTTTTGCCTTAACGATCCTTTCCGCAATCACTAACAATTGTATCAGAGCAAGGTTTTTCAAAAAGTTCTTTATCTGATTTTTGAAAATGTTAAATGGCAAATTTTGAACACTAGTTTTGATTCGTGTCTTGCATCAAGTATTAGATGAGTCTATATTCAATTTTATTGAAAAATCAAGTTACTATGATTTGGTTTTTGAAATTTGAAATGTTTTAAATTTTGAAATTTTTGATCTTTGGATGTGTTACAAAACTATCATGATATTATTGTTTAAAAATGCAGTTAAATATTTGAAAAGTCACTTGATTATTTGAAGAGTCATTTATTGAAAGTCATTCGATTCTTTGAAAAATTGTGTTGTTTTGCAGGAAAAGATATGCTATATGACTTTTGAAAATTCAAAAGTTGAAAAGATAGGTAGAGTGGCTATTGGTGATTCAAATTCCGAAATGGTGGCTACTGAAAATTCAAATTATGAAAATGTGGCTGTTGGAAATTCAAATTCCGAACTGGTGTGTTACACGGGTGTTGAGAATTCAAATTCTAAAGGACAATTGAAGAAGAGTAACGACGATTGGTGAAAAGACATCAAGAGGAAGAAATGGAAATACATAATGTAAATCAACAAAGAAATGGGTACCAGATAAGTATAAACTTTTTGATTCTCATCTACAAGTAGATTCAATACTATACTTTTCTTTATTTTCTTCAGAATGCTGCTGATTTCATGAAAATCCATCAAGAATTGATCAAGTAATGATCAAATGAAGTTTTGGTGAATAAAGAGAGAAGAAAACCAAAACTATCGACAAAGATCTTCAAATTGCATCCACAGGTTAGGCTATTTTGTCCCAAATCCTGTTCCGATTGTATTTCTCCTTCTTGCGGTCGTTTTGATGGGTAGATCATTAAATTCCGATAAAAATGAGTTTGATATGGCGATTCGAAGTTGACTAACCAAAACAGAAAAACTGTTATGGGATTTTCTGTTTCCTTCTTACTGTTTCGACTTGCTGCCTACCATCCAAATTTATCCCCAAAATAAGAATAATCGTAGTCCTTGGATTTCTCTTCGATTTGCTGTTGATTTCGTCCAAATCCGTTTAAGAAACGAAGAAGTTATGGCTCTTGCAAGATTGATCGAAAATTGAAAATTGGGAAGAAGAAGAAGAGAAATAGTTGTGAAGACACATGATTTTTGGGCCTTTATATAGTAGTTGAAGTGTCCATTCATTCAAAATTCAAATTCAAATTCAAATTTTAGCGCCAAGTGGGTTGAACTACTAAATCTTCAATATCTTTCTCGTACGGTCTTCAAATTCAGCAAATGAGTATACTACTTTGATCGGATAAACGAGCCCATCGCAATAAAGAAGATCTCGTCGTCAAATTTTGAAAGATGTGAACGTATGGTTCATAACAATGGAAGGACAACAAAATGGAGGTTTGCAAAAAGAGGTACGCCTTAATTAAGTTTTTAAACTTTTGGTTGAGTGGATGTTTTGTTTGCTTTGTTTTAAATTTGAAATTTAAATTTCAGTTTTGAAATTTAAAATTCAAATTTGAAATTTGAAATTCAAATTTGAAATTTGGAATTCAAATTTGAAATTTAAAATTCAAATTTGAAATTTGAAATTTGATATTCAAAAATAATTATAATAAAATTAATATAGTAATAGAATAAATTTTGGATGTTTGTTAGGATTAATATTATTTTAGGAAATAGTTAAACATGAAATATAAAATTGATATTTTAAAACCAAAGTCACAAAACCATATTCTCTTTGAAATAATACATATATATCAACATACATATATTAATATGTTGACGTATCAGGCTATAAAATGAAATTCAGATTTTGAATCTCAAAGGTTTGAACTTTCAAACTTCCCTTCATCTTTTCAATTAGAAAATGCCAGTTCAAATTCTAGTTATTAAATTTATCTGTATACTTATTTTCTTATATCTTGTTTCAAAATATATATATTATAATTATATAAATTAATAAAATTATATAGATACGTTAATATGATATAAGAGTTAAAATAATTTTTTTATAAAATATAATTTTACTTATCTTTTATATATAGTTTAAACATATATAGTTTAACTTATATATTGCTCATATAATTTTACAAATACTATTTGTAACTTAATACTAATTTTGATATCTTATTTAGATTTATAAAAGCTTGAATATTTAACCTAGTATTTTGGTATAAAAGTAATAATATGATTTTATGTCTTAAATATGTATTATAAATATAAGAAATTATGGCTTTATAGTTTAATTTATATCCTAATTCCATAATTTTGTTATGACTATAGATATTTTTTAAAAGTTTTAACATATAAATGGTTCCTTAACAAATTAATATATTTTGATTTCCAAAAGTTTAAATTTAAAATTGATTTGTATCAAAAGATTGATTTATATATCTCATAATAAATTAAATTTTAAGTCCTTTTTAAAATTAGTTTATATTTATATATACACGATTATGAATATATGTTTATATAAAAAATAGTTTACTTTATATAGTACAATTTTATATTCTCTTTAAAATGATTTTCAATTTTTACTATAAGAAGTATCCTACTAAAATTAGTTAACTCCATATTTATCATACAATTATTTTGAATATTTTACTACTTATCATGAATATATTTTTAATAATCATCTATACTATCTCTTTCATAAGTATAATTAACCTAAGTCTAGAAATTAATATACATTACCTTTGTTTGATTTAAATAATTTATAAGTTTATATACATAATAGTTAG
Source organism: Allium sativum (assembly GCA_030737875.1). Taxonomy (NCBI): domain Eukaryota; kingdom Viridiplantae; phylum Streptophyta; class Magnoliopsida; order Asparagales; family Amaryllidaceae; genus Allium; species Allium sativum. The sequence goes on from CM060924.1 coordinate 285,893,318, forward strand.
ATATTACTTTAAATATCCTTTATAGCCATATATATCATCATTAAATCATTTTTCATATTATTACACATATTATTTCGTATCATACCTCATTTATTACATGTCAAAAATCATTCACATCACAAGTTATATTCCATTCAATATATCAGTTCATATAATTATGCATATTACATACTGCATTATAACCAGCACACTACATTGCATGTTAACTTTAACTCCACACATAACAAGTATATATTATGAAAAGTTTTTATGTAATTAGAAATATAGGATTATTAATCAAATACATAACATATTTACTTTGTCTTGATTGATTTGTTCGGCTTGGTTGAATTGATTGAATTGATTGGCTTGATTGAATTGATTAGATTGGTTAACTTATTTGGTTTGTTTGATTTGTTTTGCTTGATTTGATTGACTTGTTTGACATGGTTGAATTTCATTAGTGGTTGGTAGGTTTGTTAGAAATATACTTATGCATTTGTAGGAGCTTTATAGGTTTTAGGATAAATAGAAGTGACAAGAAAATTTTGGTTTCATGTTTAAATTGATGTTTTGTGGAAAAAAACATAAATAAATTGATTGATTGGATTTAATTGCTTTACTTATATCATAATTTTAAGGATATTTTATTCTTAGTCTAGATTGAGGTCTCATTATAGTTTTAAAGGAATTAGAGTTTAGGATAGGTTTAATCTTGTATTAGATTCATGGGGAGTTTTAGAGTTTCAAAGGATTAGTTGAAGGTTCAAGAATGCTTTAGTTGATTTAATTGTTTAGATTGTTTGTTTGGCTTGATTTGCTTGTTTGGATTGATTTGTTTCTTTGGATTGATTTGCTTGTTTGAATTGATTTGCTTAGTTTATTATCCTTCTATTAAGGTTATTAGACTAGTGTAGTCATAGATTTAGGGGGATTTATAGAAATTTATAGAGATATATAGTTTAAGGGAGAGTTATAGATTTAGGGGAAATTATATATAGAATTAGGATATTAAATAGGCATAAATTTAGGGGGAGTATTTTATAAGGTATAGATAGTTATAGGATTTAGGGGGAGTTGTTTTAGATTATTTTTTTGATAATGCCAAAGGGGGAGAAATTATAAAATATAGGCATAGTTTATAGGATTCATATAGTCAGGGGGAGTATTAGAAGGATCATCATCAACAGGTATGATATTTTATAAACTAAGGTTGTCATCATCAAAAAGGGGGAGATTGTTGGAGAATGGAGTTTTGATGACAACAACCTTATTTCAATATTAATTGATTATAAAATATATACTAACACTTTTGTATAGAATATATATATATATATACACACACACACACACACACATATGCAGGATTTATATACAGGAAATATTACTGAAGACTGTACAGTTTAAAGATATTAGAGAATCAGAGTTCAGAGAAATTTCAATATTCATGAGTATTCAAGATTTCAAAAGTTCAAGACTAATATAGTTATAGAGTCTAGATTATGTAAGACTCTAAATAGCACTCCAGGTTCAAATTCAAATTCTGCTTTTCAAATTCTGTTTTCAAATTCTATCTTCAAATCCTATCTATTTTATTTTCTATCCTTTCTATTCTCTTTTCATATTTTAATTTTGTTTTCAAACTCAAAGTTTGATAAGTTTCATTTATTTATATTTTTTTATATAGTTTTAACCTTTATAATTTTATAAATATATTTATATAGTTTATATTTATGTTTTTATATGATTTCCTACTTTACAATACTAATTTATAACACTATATTTGAATTCAAGAATTTCCAGAATTATATTTATATCAAAACACTTGAAAAATGCTCAGAAATTAATTTTACACTATAAGTATGTCGACATACAAAAACCTATATGTCGACATATAACTGTCAATTTTTCAATTTTGAAAGGAAGTGTATTTTCACTAGTTGTGACAGTTGGCATCCTTTCAAACTCTATAAAAAGGGCTTAAATTCGATTTTTTTTATTATCTCTTCTTCTCTAACTTCATCCTCTTTCTCTACACCATTATTCTTAATCATTTTTATGATTTTACACCGAATTCAATTCCATTTTGATCAAACTTCTTCTCTCTAATCTCTGAATCAAGTAATATTAAAGAGTTGTAGGGCTATTTGTAATTTGTTGGGTTGAGTAAAGGAATCCGTCGTATCCCTTGTAGCCGTAAAATCAAGGACGGAATCAGTGGTATCCCTTGTAGCCATGAAATCAAGGACGGGCTAAACTTGATCAAGTGTGTGTGGAAACGGTGGTATCCCTTGTACCCGTGAAATCAAGGAGGTTGTAATTCAGTATTGATATAGTAACAAAACTCTGCGCAATCCAGAGTTGTGTGTGACTGGACGTAGGAGTAATCTGAACCAGTATAAAATCCGGTGTGTTCTTTCCTTTTCTGCATTTTTGTTTCTATTTATTTTGCATCTGTGTTTGATTATGTGATTGTTTTTGTGTTGTTTGATTCATATTGTTTATCACATAAGCTTTATATTTAGTTTAAATTCTCAAAAACACTATTCACCCTCCTTCTAGTGTTTGTTTTGCATTAACGATCCTTTCCGCAATCTCTGACAATATACAGATATTCCTTACTACATCACTTAGTTCACTTATTACATATGCAGTTTCAATTTATACAAACACTAACAAATATTTGCCGAGCTGAAGAAGAGACGAGAAGCAGGTCCGGGCGCAGCGCCGATAAGGGTCCGGGCACCGCAGTCCCGGCGAGGATCGACCAAGTGGGCACCGCCCAATTCATCCGATTTCGAAAGACCAAGCCTTCTTTGAAACACCGCACACCAAGTCCATCATCACCCAAAGCTTTAAACAACAACAAACATTAAACTTCAAAAAAAAAATAATCTCACATACACAATCACTAACTACCTACTGCATAAGAAAAACACAGCAAGTGGCAGACAACAAAACATTACCTCAAAACACTCACTTAAGTTACACGCGTACGTATATTAATGTTACAAATATACTTCTATTATCATCAGTAATATCATACAAATATTTGTGACATAATTACCAAACTAGGTTAAAAAAATCAAGCCTTAAATATAACTATTAGAGCATCCAAAATACAAAATCAATTCACATGTGTACCATAGAAGAAAACAATTTACTTACTTTCAACAATTTGAATGAAGTACCAACGTGAGCTCTAAGTCAACTTCTGCTTTTAAACTGACTAGTGATCCAAATGGCTGCAATACTTCCTTCTTCTCATCTTCCTACATTCTGCATAAATTCATTTTCACTCCATATTCAACACCTGAATTGTACATGAAGATGCAATAATGAACAAGAAGATAAGGTTCCATTGCATACAAAATACAATCCTTGGCTTCTAACATCCTATTATCGCCTTGGCCAAACTCATATCTTTACCATTTTAGGCAACATGAATAGCACAAGACCAGTTATTTCCAAATTCATATATTCTAGGATATATACTCGCTACAAATCATATATTCCCTATAAACATCTAAAACTGTATATATAGTTGAACTGATTAACTAAAGTACGCCATTAAGAGTGGACAATGCATATCGGTTAAGCTTGAAAAACCTATTTGCACTATCTAATAAGCAAGTACCTTTCTAGTTATGTTTCCATTCATATACCTCAAAAGACTGGTATTTTTATCAAAATTAGGTTTCACCTATAATAATCTCCCTTCATTTTGAGATACGAAACCTTAGAATCAACAGCGGTGGAAAAAGGAAGGAAGTGATTTTCCAAAAGCTTCAGAATACCATCACATATCTTGCTTAGTTCAGCCTCGACATTGCCATGGTACTCCTTGATCATCTTCACATGGAAGACTGCAAGAACAAAAACAGATACTGCAAAGGTGGAGTTTATACTATTATACCAAGTACTACTAATCAACTCTAGTTACTAGAAGATGTCGTACCATTTCAACTTAAAACATAGGCAGCAACCAAACTATTCTTGTACAAAACATCACATATACCATGACAATGATAAATATAACTTGGAGGGTACTTGGGTTGCTCTTAATATAACAGGAAATCCTAATAAGTTTGTTTCCTCATTCAAGCAAAAGGCTTGACCATAAAAATAGCCTAATTTGAAACTAACCACATAGAACAAGTGGATGTCTGTTTTAACAAGTACTCAAACTCTTATACGAGCTACCTACAAGCAAACATTATTAATTAACATCCTTAAACTCGTGTAAGAAAAATACATATAGGATACTATTCATTTTTTATTCATCTTAAAAAGTGCAAATTTGTATAATCAGTTAGTTGGAATCCAGTCATGATGAATTCATAGGCTACATATCATTATATTTCTTCTAATTCTGCAATCAGTGTCTATACATATCTAGTCAATCCAAATGTTGCATAATGAAACTGCAGGTACACCAATTTTTAGCTACAGCTAAAATAAGATTAAACGGAAGAGAAAATTGAAAGTCAGGATTTAGATTTCCTAATCGCCACTAAATGATACAAAAATATAAAGTAAAATTAGATCTAGGTACATCTTAGTCAATTAAATTAACAAAGAAATCGAAAGATGGATTATTAACAATGTAACACCCCGTATGTTGAATAACTTGTAATAATATAAATCAGGGCAGAATTAAATTTTAAGATCTGAATCAGGGGAAACGGGCTATGCCATTGCGTTCGTCTCGGAAAAATACGCGAAATAGAGTCCGAGTTTTTGAAAATCGGAGTCCGTATAACCCAGTTAAGGCCCGAAGAAGTTTTCAGAAAATTCAAATTTCGAAAAAACAGATTTCAAATGAAGAAATGGGGCTAGGCGGGAAAATTTCCGCTTGCACCAGGTCGACCCCCGTGTCGACTGGGGAGTCGACACACATGGGGGCGTGTCGACTGTAGTGTCGACACCCCTGTCGACACAAGTGGCTCGGCCAGTTTGGCTGGGTGCACTGTTTTGGCTTTTGGGCTGTGTTTGGTGGCTTGTGACGAAATCTGATGGCTCTAAACTATCCTAGGGTTAATCCTATGGCCTAAAACACTTAACTAATCTATAAATACACCCTAAGACTACCCTAATTCATACTAAAAATAGATACAATGCCATTATGCCGTCAAAATGCAACTTAGAAGGAGCCTCCACAAATTAAAGAGGAAGATAGCTTCTCAAATCAAGTTCTAATCAACTCTAGCAACTAAATCTTCTTCATAGGAGTGCTAATCAACAAGTTGTGAGTTTCTATGCCTTTAGCAAGCAATTGCTAAACTAATTATGATAGGATATAATGAGGTTATGGTTATGTATGTGGATCAATGCAAGTTATGTTATCATATGCTATGTGTTCATGATGTTAGTTATGCAAGTTTTATGCTATATGTTCATGATGCTAGTTATGCAAGTTGTATGCTATATGTTCATGATGCAAGTTATGCAAGTTTGATGCTATGTGCCCATGAAGCTAGTTATGCAAGTTGGGTGTAATTTATGCTATATGTTCATGATGCTAGTTATGCAAATCACTATGATAAACATTGATCCATTATGACACCATGTTATGCAAGTTTGGTGTTGGATTATATGCAAGTTCATATATGACATGTTATGCAAGTTTGGTGTTTGATTATATGCAAGTTCATATATGACATGTTATGCAAGTTTGGTGTTTGATTATATGCAAGTTCATATATGACATGTTATGCAAGTTTGGTGTTTGATTATATGCAAGTAACATGTGCAAGTTTACACCTTTGTATGATATGCATACATATGCAAGTTAACCCCTTTGTATGTCATACATACATATGCAAGTTTACCCCTTTGTATGACATAAGTAACTTATGCAAGTTACCCTCTTTATGACATATGTGATTCATGCAAGTTTGGGTTGATTATTTATGCTAGTTGGGTTTGATGCTATGGTCATATATGCAAGTTGACACCTTTAAAACCCATGTGATGCTAATGTTATGCTAAGTTGAACCCATTGTATTTGTGATGAATTTTCCCTTTTAAGTATGTCATGTTAGCGTATTATGTGGGGAACGATGGGGTTAATATTCATGTTAACAAAATTGTGGTGAAATTGGTATGATGTTGCATACCATGAGTGGATGGACATAATTGAGTCAATTATGTACATCATTAAATTGGAATTAATTAGGGAAAATTAATTCAAAATATGGGGGTGATTAATTAGGTGTAATTAATCGACTAAGACACGAGGTTGGACCCTTCTGTAGCATAAGACTGCCCAGAACCGACCGGCAAATCCAGCGGCTACAAATGATTGCCCAATGTGAGAGGTCTTAGGCATGAACTAAATACGTGACAAGTGTAAAGACACGAGGTTAGACTCTGTTATGGCGTAAGGCTGCCCGGAACCGACCGGCAAATCCAGCTGCCATAAAAGATAGTCTAATGTGAGAGGTCTTTACAAAGGTTACGTTCTTAATCAATTAAGAAACATTTAACCAGATAAGCATGTAGTGGGGCATGAGGGGTTAAGTGGGTGCCTTGGGTGGCATGTGGAAATCAAGTAAGTGCCTTGGGTGGCATGTGGAAATCTAGTGGGTTGCCTTGGGTGGCATGTGGAAATCAAGTAAGTGCCTTGGGTGGCATGTGGAAATCTAGTGGGTTGCCTTGGGTGGCAATAGAAAATACGATTAGAATACTTAACCAAGTGGAAACATGTAATTAAACATGATTAAAGGGTTAAGTGGGATACACTAGAAAAAGGGACAAGCTTAGGTGGGTAGCTTGTCGGGGCCCATTTCAACCAGTAACCCATATGTATCTTATTGGGCTCGACCCATGTCGAGGACGGGACACGCGTACTGGGCTTGACTATAAGAGGCCAAAACGGGTTAGCGGTGGCAACGCAAGTCCAACGGGTTTCATATGCGTGTGTGGACCCGGGCTGGTAGGTAAGACGTTGTTGCATCGTGTAGGTATAAGCCGTGCACCGTTGGTTGTATCGGGTTGCCACTTTGGGGAGTGATACACCCCCATGGTGGGCCAGCACGGGTATCTACGTTAGGGAGCCGATCGCTTGGGGAGTAGTGGGTACACCTAGTGGAGGTAGGGGCAGACGACACCTATGTGGTCAGTTAGGGGTACACGGAACTACTAGTTAAATTTTCTAAGTCCTTGGGTGGGATCAACCTTTAAGTAGGAATGACTGGTGTGGTGCAGTGTAGTAATTACCCTTGGGTGGGTAGATGCGTCTTTACCGATATCTTAGTTCATCCCATGTCTAGTTGGCTGCTTAGTGTAGTCATTTATCCCCAGTCATTACCGTACCAAGTTTATATCATACCCTAATTACTTTAATGATTGTATCGTTAAAGTTGTAGGACTCGCTCAGACTTATGTCTGACCCCGTTGTTTTTATCTTTTTCCCAACCCTCAGGTTCTCAGAGTGGGCCTAGCACTAGTGGGCTTTGATCAGATTGCTTTATCTATCTTTTGGAGCTTGGACCGTTGATGTAAAGCTCAGCTCATCTTTTCTATTATGGCTATTAATTATGTAGTGGGATTATGTACTTATGTTTTTATCAGGATGGATATTTAGTACTTGACTCTTGTTTTAGTTGGTTTTGGTATTGTAACCAAACATGTTTATCTTCTGCTGCAATGAAATGATGTTTTAGATTTTCAAGTATTATTTATATCTGTCTTGTTGTAATTTTTCTGTTCTAGATTCACTTAAAATACTCCACCGAAGTTAAGGCATTCCCTTGGTGAGTGACCTTAGCGGGTGTGGGGTGTTACAAACAAATACAGTACTAATTAAATCACCAGGCGGAGGAGAATTAACCGTGAATCAGAAAGGCTAAATTGGGGAAAAATCGTACCTGAAGATGAATTAAGGAAAACCAAAAATTGCAGGATGTGTACTCTAAGAAGTTGAGAACAAACAGATATGTGAGGTTGAGAAAAGAGGAATGGAATGGCTTAGGAAAGTTGATTTCCTATTGGTGGTATGGGATTTTAACGGATTAGTGAGGTGTCAACTATAGATGTTGTTTTTAAAAGGTAATTTGACAGATAGATATACAAGTCTTTATAGGTGTAGATCAATGACGTGGCAACGCATGTTTATGGCTAAGGTAACACTGTATAAAAAATTTGCATCGTGTTACACTTGTTTAGCTTGAGAAACATGTTTATAGATAAGGTAACATCAAAAATAGAACATTGCAGCAGCACCAAAATATTATAGCTATCGGGACATTTTATTTGGCAACACCTTGCAAATCTATTGTAATAGGCTGTTTATGGCATAGTATGACACTCCGTATTTTTTACTAAGTAAAACTACATTTAAAGAGCTTCCAGAATTTGGTCATGGGAATAACGTCATTGCGTCCGTGACGATTTTCTGGTCAATTTAGACATATGGATTGCAGAAAACTGATTTAAGATGAAAGAGATACCTTTAAACGAAATATTGTAACAAACATGAAAAGAAGGTATAAGAAAAGAACAATGAACACCATTGTTTTAGACTTGTTAACAAAAGACTATGTAGTCCAATTGGTAAGAGCATGTGGCTTTCAAGAGAGAGGTGTAAGTTCGATGCGGGCGCCATATTTTTATTTTAGAGAAACGGGTAAAATAACACATGTTCTTGAGGGAAAATATGTATAAACACACATATAAGGAAAATTATACATATAAGGAAGTATAAAAATATATGTATATATATGTGCAAATATATATATATATATATAAGAGAAAAGTTCAAAATAAGCTTGCAGTCAAAGAAAGTTGGTAAGAATTTAACGACGATATAAGCACCGTTTGAATTTTGAAAACGAAATAAAAGTTGTGCGTATATATATATATATATATATATATATATATATACGTGTAAAATGAGTATTAGAAGTTTTGTATACATATAAGGAGTTTATAACCACATTCATTGTTGGATCATGATTGTTTTCTAACCACGTTCATTGCTGACGCAGCACTGCGTGTACAATAATCCTGAACACCTATAAATAGGCTAGCAGATCCTGGAGTAAATCTCATATTTTCTGAGAGGATGTCTAGACTCTGCCATTCTTCTTCCTCCTCAAATCTCTTCAAAAAATAGAATAATTAGTCTAAGGAAATTTTGATTCAAGATCTAGAGGAAAAGAATGTATATCTGCAAATAGGTGTTCAGAATTCTGTTCGAAGTAAGGTAAATTCTTGGATCTGGTAAATTTAAATTTCTCCTCTTTCTTCCCTTTTTCTTTTAGTTGAGAATTGTGGATCCATGGCTATTTAGGTTCTAAAGTCAGTTAGGGGAGCCATGGAATGCTAGGACTGGACCAGATTCATGAATTTGAAAGCTATTAGGTGAGCGGATTTAAGTTATACCTTTTTGATAATGGTATATTTATCATTTGACATTCCCCGTTAATATTTATAACAAATCTGTTGAAATGATTAATCTGTTGAAATGTAAATCTACTGAAATGTATAAACCTGTCAAAATATGTGGAAAGGATTATTGTTGTATATATACATGTTCTAATAACTTGTTAATGGGATACTGTAAGTTAAGTTACAGTGAAACTGGGAATAATTGTAATGTTGTATAAGACTTGTTTTCCATTAATCATCTATTTGAGTAGGAATTTACCATAAATGCTGTAATTATGGAATTTACAATGAATATGAACACTTGTTAAGAATATTGTTATGCCAAAATATTGTAAATAAGAATTACAGTGAAATTTGCAAGATCGAATATGCTAAAATTTATAGTAAATAGAAAATTGTAACCGCACCTAGACACGAGGTTAAATTCAACTTGTGGTAAAAGTCTGCCCGGAACCGCCCGGCAAATCCACCATCCACAAGTGGATAATTTAATGTGAGAGATCTAGTGTGCAAACACACATATAAAGGTGCTAAGACACGAGGTTAAGTCCAACCTGTAGTAGAAGTCTACATGGAACCGCCCGGCAAATCCAGCATCCACAAGTGGTCGGCTTAATGTGATAGGTCTGGTGCATAATGATATATATGACTATGTGCATACAAAAGGATAGAAATAAATGGAATTAATTGTAATTAATGGAAATGAATGAAAGTTACAACAGTAAAAGAAATGGAATGAATGGGGAATAATAATAACTTTTTATGAATAAACCTGAAAGGGAAAAAGGAAAGATAATAGGTAGGCTTGTCCTATGGACAAATGGAAATTATAACTTAGGTTATAATAAACGATAGAGGGAATGTGATAAATTATGTAATGAAATAAGTTGTACTTAATTATAAATTAAGCAATCTGCAAACTTGAAAACCTGAAACCTGTTGTTTGTAATAAGTCGAGAAAAAGGGGGAACTTATGAAATGCAATAAGTTGTACTTAATTATAAATTAAGTAATCTGTAAACATGAGAATTTGAATCATGCTGATAAGAAAAACATGTTATCTAAAAACTTGAGAATCTGAAATCTATTGATAAGAATAACATGTTAAAGGCTTATTAATGAACTTAAATGGGTTAAGTTATATAACTGAAATTAATAAGAAGGAGGAACTTGGTAACTTAAATAAGAAGTCAATATGACTTGAAATAACCAAGTTAAATGGAAATATGAAAAAGTAGGGAAATCGCATAATTAAATGATTAGACATAGGGTCTAATGACATATTAACCCGAAGCGCTTGGACCAGTCTGTACGTTTGAAGGTGAATAACCCAATGGGGTAGATCATCGTGGTGTCATGAGGCACGAGGGGAGCGCACGTCCATCTGATTATTCTACCTGTTCTGTTGATATGCTGCTGGCTCCGAAGGACTGGAAAGGGAAGCACGTGACTTCCTAGGTTGTGGAGGGTACTCTTGTCGTCCTCTGTGTGGTGACAGCATTTAGGCTGTGCTCGTAGAGGTTAGGTATGCGCATTACTACCCGATGAGTATACCTTGACTGCCACAATAGGGGGCAGTCAGAAGGCTGTAGAGTGGCATAGATGATTCGATGATCCGGTTGTCTTGTGACAAGGCGGGTTACGACCATTTTATCTGTTTTCCTTTGGCGGGTCTGACCATATGTTTGATAGCAGTCGTCAGGTACCAACCACCGATAGTCAGCGTGATGCATGATGCGGAAAAACGGAGAGCTAAACCTATAGATTGTCGACCTTTCGCTATCAAGGGTTTGGTTGCGGGATATGCCAATTAGGATGTTGTTTGCTGTTTTTCTGGGCCATGTCTCCAGCTCTCAATTCTGTTTGTCTTTCACTAGTTGAAGGAGGGGTCGGGTGGGACCATAGCCACGGTATATGCAGACCATAGCATATGTGTACACAGATATCTAAAAAGGCTCTCGACCGAGTTTCATGTATCTGATATAGCCCTGTTACGGAACTCGGTGCACGGTAGATAATACGTGCGGATACATGCATACCGTTTTCGGATTGTGTATCATCAAGGTCGAGGCATCGAGTACGATTAACGATACGTACATGAGAAAGTCTAGATACATGCATGTCTGCTCCGGGTGGTGTATCATAGACTCTAGGTCATTACTCTATGATGGAATCTGATTCGATCGAATTGTTCAAAGGTGGCAGTTCGTACACTTACGTAGCATGGCGATGGTGGTTCTACGTGGAACGTAGCATTGTTATATAGAGAACCATACGTCGCTCCGGCGTAGATGAGGGATTGCATATATTTTTGTTGCGTTACGGCGGAGATTGTGCGAGTGGGTTACCATGGGGTGTACCTTAATTTGGGGTAGCTACATATATACTGTATTAGGTTAATCTACTGGGGAGTAGATGGTACGACGTATGTGTAAGCCTTGAGTGTTGTTAACCCAAGTAACCTAATTGATAAGAAAATGTAACTGAACAGTCTATGTAGGGTTATCCAAAATGTGTAGTTTAAATCCAATCACCATAACTTGTGTTCTGACCCACTCCTCATAACATTCTCGCGGGTTAGATTTGGCGCAGAGATATGATAACTTTGGATACTAGTTAGGATGTATTATTATCTGGGTAAGGCTATATTTTGATTATATTACATTTTATTACATTCCGTTGTGAGATGCTTTCTGAGATCTGATATGTTTATTATCTCTGTCTTTTCTGCAGGATACCAGACAAACCAACACGGTTTCGATAGATTATAATTTAAAAAAAAATCAGTCTATCGGAATTATGGTTGTTACATTTGGTATCAAAGCCTAGGTTTAGGATTCCTGTATAGATAGTGAGTGAACATATTTGTATTTTTTTTAAATATAATTATATTATATATATATATATACCCAGATCTGTAGATGAAACAACTATATAGAGAAAGAATAATATGGTAAAAATGGGATATCTCTTTTGTACACTAAAAGAATGAACATGGAAATCTGAGACCCATAGGTAATTGGGGTGGGAAGTGTACAATATACTTTGTATGGGAGAAAGGTAAATCCTATATGATAATATTTTAGGTTAGTGGGTTTGGAGTGAAACCTTATAAATTTGAAACGGTTAAAAAGAGAAGAATGAATTAGGAATATATATGGTTGAGAGAATTGATTTTGTGGGATTGTCTAGGAAAGCCTAGATATGTTGGAAACCCACTTTGAGACTAACCCCATTGTTAACTTTTAAGAACTTGAAATTATAAAAGCTTTTGGAAAACGGTTTATGGTGTTTACAAGTTTTGATCTTAAAAGTTATAGTTTTAAAATATGTAGAACATATTTGAAAAGTACACATTGTGTTTTGAAGTAAAATAGGGTATATTTTGGAAACAATGATTTCTTGTGAATTTTTTTCTAAAATTCTCTCAGTAAAAGGTGCACATTATAGAGCATGTATAGCTCGCTAGTTTTCACGTTATATGGTATGAAAGGATAAAAAAGAAAAACATAGAAATGTTGCATTTTGTTGAAAACTAGAATTTTCAGAAGAAAAAAAAAAGTTTTGATGGGTGAACAAAATAAACTGTAGAAATTAAGAATAGACTAGATGTTTGCACCTTGTGGTAAGTAACTGAACTGGCCTTATAGGCAAGAACAAGTTGTAAATCTAATTGAGAAATAGTCATCCTTATCTACTCCAGTTTTTGTGATTTGAAAAAAAAAATGATTTACGTTTTTTTAATAAAATGACATGTTTTTATGGTTTGGCAAAACTAAGTTTTGGTGAGGAAAAATAAAGTCTTGATACTTTTAACTTTTGAAAGAAAAGTGAAATGAAAAGATCAAACCGTGTTTTAAAAAGTATGGAGTAGGTAATGATTAGTGCCTAGGGAAGACGGGAAAAGTTTTGAGGCTATGAAGTAAATAGCAAGAATTATCTTGGAATAAGGGTAAGTTCCCGTAGAATGCGTAAGCATTGAGAAGCCTAGGGTGTTGCTTGAAAATGACTATTGGTACACAGCTAGGACTAGCAGTGACTATTAGATAGTGAAGGGAAAGTAAGTATTTAGATCCTGTTGCTAATTTTCCTATTAGGGGTAAAACCCGTTATTACATTTCTGTTGGGATTGTTCTGTTATTTTTTTCCTGTTGGGTAGTTAGGGTAACACCTAAACCTGTTATTGGTTCCGTGGTTTAACTTTTTTGTCTGAGTGGGACATAGTCCTGAGATTCTTGGCTTTTAGTAATAGCTGTGTATAGCGTCTGTTTTCCTGTTTTAGTTGAAGGACTAGAAGGCTTACTTGAAACTAAGATCAGAGGATTAAGTTAAATAAGCTAAGAAAAGAGTAATGGTAAAACTAAAAAGGAAACAACAAATTCAGTGAAGCAACAAACATGACAGTTAAAGAAAAATGGAACATTTTTGAGAAAAGGTGTATAAGAATAAATTTTTCCAACATAAGTTGAAAAAGAAAATCGGTAATAATGAAAGTTTTCTTATGCGGGCTGTGCTTGGATAGGTAAATAGGGAGTCTTTATAAAATAGTAGTATAAAATCGAAGTATGAATAGAGTAGTGTGCGGTATTGCCTCAGAGAGCGTATGAAGCTACCTATACCGAAAGAGCTTACAGTTCGTCTGTTTGAAGAGAGGTGGTCTGCCTCGCATAATACCAGCTCATCATCCCGAAATGATTCGTTGATATGACAGCAACGCAGACAGAGTGGTGAAGCGCTATTTATCGTGCTTTTCATTGGCAAAGGTGCGTAGTCTCAATATGCACATTAGAGAATAGGAAAGCAAAGACAAGAAAGGACCAGAGAGTCCCTCATCACAAAGAAGAAAGCAGTTAGTTACGGTACTAGCATCCCTTATTTAATTCCGTCCTTTCCTACTAGCATACCTTCGACAATAAGAAGATTGTCCCCCTAAAAAAGAGAGAGTAGAATGCCCTAAGGACAAGGACCCGGCGGCCAACTCAAGGAAAGCGAAAGCTCATTGAAAATGAAGAAAGCGTTTGGTCAGCTTCAAGCTAGCCAGATCCGGGGAGAAGGGGGACAGATAATATAAGATCTTTGGCCATCTTTTCATCTGCATCTTAGGCTGCTCCTTCTTCTTAGTTGAATATCCCATCGAGTAAAGGAATGACCTATTGGTGAAAGCTAGCCATAGAGCACTCTGCGCTTTCGTCCCGCCCCGCCAAAAGAGTGATTTTCCATTGTGGGGCCTTCCCGATCAATAAGTTGGTGCACCTTCGCTCCATTCTTTTGGAATGGTATGCGGTCCATTTTCATAACTACCCAAGTAATCTCCCTTTTTTCTTGTTCCAAAGCGTGTTACCTTACCTGTACTTCACGCTGTTGAAGTAAGGCTGCTTTCTCATTGTCCCGATTTCGAGCTACTGGGTCATACGATGTAGGTGAGTCTGATTGTTCTAAAATTATATTTTACTAAAATTCGAAAAATAAAGTTGTTTGGTAGGGTTTTGGATGCAAAAATTGGATGAACTACGCTCTTGCTCAGTAAAGTGTGGGAAAATTTGGATGAAAAAGTATATTGATTTTCAAATATTGCATTCATATATAAATTGCTAGTATATTTAGGATGTGTGCATCATGTTTTTAAAGGATTTTTGGAAAATTTGCATACATATAGGAAGTACCGCTTAGGCATACATGTATTACTATGTTGTATTACACTTTGCACTATTACACAAATGGATGTAAAATTGGATGCACGCATAATGGTTTGATTTATGTGTGGAATTACTTGGTTTTACCCTTACTAAATTTCGGGGATGAAATTTCCTAAGGGTGGGAGAATGCAACACCCCGCATTTTTAATTAAGTAAAATAAAATAAAAGTTGAAGAGCTTCCAGAATTTGGTCATGGAATAGAGTAATTGCATCCGTGGCGATTTTCTGGTCAATTTAGACCTGTGGATTGCAGAAAACTGATTTAAGATGAAAGAGATACCTTTAAATGAAATATTGTAACAAACATGAAAAAAGGTATAAGAAAAGAACAATGACCACCGTTATTTTTAGACTTGTTAACAAAATACTATGTAGTCCATTTGGTAAGAGCATGTGTCTTTCAAGAGAGAGGTGCAAGTTCGATTCCCGCGGGCGTCATATTTTTATTTTAGAGAAACGGCTAAAATAACACATGTTCTTAAGGGAAAATATGTATAAACACACATATAAGGAAAATTATACATATAAGGAAGTATAAAAATATAGGTACATATGTATATATAAATATATGCGTATATATGTTTATATATATACAAGAGAAAAAGTTCAAAATAAGCCTACAGCCAAAGAAATTAGGTAAGAATTTAATGACGACATAAGCACCGTTTGAATTTTGAAAACGAAATAAAAATTGTGCGAATATATATATACGTGTAAAATGGGTATTAGAAGTTTTGTATACACATAAGGAGTTTATATGTGAATAAATTAATGGAGGTATAATAAGAAATTAATCGACGTTTAATCCGTAAACGTCAACAAATAAATACTACGCCCCGTTTCTGCTCGTTGGACACAAGTGGGTCGACCCACACCTGCCTGGGTCGACCCATGGATCGACCCAAAGGGGGCTGGGTCAACCCTAGGGTCGACCAGTGGGGTATGTGGGTCGACTCACCCCTGATCCGGGAAGATTCACTGATGGATTTGGACTGTTTTTCTAACTACGTTCACTGTTGACTCAGCGTTGCATGTACGATAAGATCCTGGACACCTATAAACAGGCTAGCAGAGCCTAGCCTAAATCTCATATTTTCTGAGAAGATATCTAGACTCTGCCATTCTTCCTCTTCCTCAAATCTCTTCAAAAAATAGGATAATTAGTCTAAGGAAATTTTGATTCAAGATCTAGAGGAAAAGATGTATATCTGCAAATAGGTGTTCAGAATTCTGTTCGAAGTAAGGTAAATTTTAGGATCTGTTCAATTTAAATTTCTCCTCTTTCTTCCCTTTTTCTTTTAGTTGAGAATTGTGGATCTATGGTTGTTTAGGTTCTAAAATTAGTTAGGGGAGCCATGGAATGCTAGGTCTGGACCAGATTCATGAATTGGAAAGCTATTAGGTGAGTGGATTTAAGTTATACCTTTTTGATAATGGTATATTTATCGTTTGACATTCCCCATTAATATGTATAATAAATCTGTTGAAATGATAAATCTGCTGAAATGTATAAACTTGTTAAAATATGTGGAAAGTATTATTGTTGTATATATATATATGTTCTAATAACTTGTTAGTTGGATACTGTAAGTTAAGTTACAGTGAAATTAGGAATAATTGTAATGTTGTATAAGACCTGTTTTCCATTAATCATCTGTTTTAGTTGGAATTTACTGTAAATGCTGTAATTTATGGAATTTACAATGAACATGAATACCTGTAAAGAATATTATTATGCCAAAAGATTGTAAATAAGAATTACAGTGAAATTTGAAAGAACGAATTTGCCAAAATTTACAGTAAATAGAAAATTATAATCGCACCTAGACATGAGGTTAAATTCAACTTGTGGTAGAAGTCTAGCTGGAACCACACGACAAATCCAACATCCACAAACGGTTAATTTAATGTGAGAGATCTAGTGCGTAAACGCACATATAACAGTGCTAAGACACGAAGTTAAGTCCAACTTGTAGTAGAAATCTACATGGAACCGCCCAGCAAATCCAGCATCCACAAGTAGTCAGTTAATGTTAGAAGTCTGGTGCATAATGATATATATGAATATGTGCATATAAAAGGGTAAAAATAAATGGCATTAATTATAATTAATGGAAATGAATGAAAGTTACAACAGTAAAAGAATTGGAATGAACGGGGAATGATAATAACCTATTATGAATAAACCTGAAATGGAAAAAGAAAGATAATAAGTAGGCTTAAACTAGGGATAAGTGGAAATTATAACTTAGGTTACAATAAACGACAGAGGGAATGTGATAACTTAGGTAATGAAATAAATTGTACTTAATTATAAATTAAGTAATTTGTAAATTGGAAACCTGAAACCTGTTGTTTGTAATAAGTAGAGAAAAAGAGGGAAAACTTATGAAATGCAATAAGTTGTACTTAATTATAAATTAAGTAATATGTAAACTTGAGAATCTGAATCTTGCTGATAAGAAGAACATGTTATCTGTAAACTTGAGAATTTGAAATCTGCTGATAAGAATAACATATTAAAGGCTTTTTAATGAACTTAAATGGGTTAAGTTATATAACTGAAATTAATAAGCAAGAGGAACTTGGTAACTTGAATAAGAAGTCAATATGACTTGCAATAACCAAGTTAATTGGAAACCTGAAAAGGTAGAGCAAGCGTTAATTAAATGATTAGACATAGGGTCTAATAACACATGAACCCAAAGTGCTTGGACTTGTCTGAACGTTTGAAGGTGAATAAGCCAACGGGGTAGATCGTCATGATGTCATGAGGCACGAGGGGAGCGCACGTCCATCCGATTATTTTGCCTGTTCTTCTGATATTCTGCTGGCTCCGAAGGACTGGAAGGGGAAGCACGTGGATTCCTGGAACATGGAGGGTACTCCTGGTAGTCCTCGGTGCGGTGACAGCGTTTAGGCTATACTCGCAGAGGATAGGTCTGCGCGTTACTACCCGATGAGTATACCTTGACTGCCACAATAGGGGGCAGTCAAAAGGCTGTATGGTGGCATAGGTGACTCGACGATCTGGTTGCCTTGTGACTAGGTGGGTTACGACTATTTTATCTGTTTGTCTTTGGCAGGTCTAACCATCTGTTTGATAGTAGTCGTTGGGTACCAACTACCGACAATCAGCGTGATGTGGAAAGACGAAGAGCTAAACCTACAGATCATCGACCTTTCGTTATTAAGGCTCTGATTGCGGGACAAGCTAATTAGGTTGTTCTTTGCTATTTTTCTAGTCCACGTCACTTGCTCTCATTTCTTTTTGTCTTTCACTAGTTAAAGGAGGGGTCGGGTGGGACCATAGCCACTGTAAATGCAGACCATAGCATCTGTGTACATAGATATCCGAAAAGGCTCCCGACCGGGTTTCATATATCTGATATAGCCCTGTTACGGAACTCAGTACACAGTAGATAATACGTGTGGATACATGCATACCGTTTCCGGATGATGTTTCATCAAGGTCGGGGCATCGAGTACGATTAACGTTACGTACGTGAGAAAGTCTAGATACATGCATGTCTGCTCCAGGTGGTGTATCGTAGACTCTAGGGCATTACTCTGTGATGGAATCTTATTCGATGGAATGGTTCTAAGGTGGCAATCTATACGCTTACATAGCATGGAGATGGATGTTCTATGCGGAACTTATTCACCACTACTTCACATAACTTAGTGTATAAATTTTCCACTTTCCAACAATTCTTTGTTTTCTTTAAATTCAAGGCATTGTAAAGGCTGTTACTGCCAAAGTTATTAGTAAAGATAATGTTCAGTTCTTTGTCCTCCTATGTGTTTACTTTCTGCATGTTATGTTTGATTGATCATCATAACTAGCTTGCATGAACAAATACACAACTTTGGATCGGCACCCGAGCACGGGAGCCGGTACCGCCACTCAAGTCTCGAATCAACGACGAGACCGAGCATAAATAACACCACTCGAGTCTCGAATCTAAGACGAGACTGAGTATAAATAACACCACTTGAGTCTCGAATCAATGACGAGACCAAGTATAATTAACACCACTCGAGTATCGAACCAACGTTGATACCGAGTATAAATAAGACCACCCGAATCCTAAATCAACGACGAGACCGCGTATAAATCGTTATGTTCCCAAGTCTTCGGACTTGGGAGCAGCCCATCAGCCAAGCAAGTGTGAAACCGACCACTCTCGCAGCTCCAACCAACCCACTGGGTCCGGATCTGGGTACCATTTGGTGAACCAACGACACCCTCAAACTCTAACCCAAATGAAACAACAAGAGGGCCTAAAGGACGAATCCATGACGTCTATGCCATCTCACAACTTAAGACCAATGACCTCCAGGAGGTCCAACAGAGAAATCACCGAACCTGGACTCCACGCGACTAGAGACTCCTGACCAAAGGAAAACCCGAGAGCGGAGCCAACACACAACCTCCACGCGATTGGAAGCAACTCCGGAGCGGAGTCTCCAATCACACGTGGTTGAGTGTAACAACAAGTACACTTGCGCGAGTACAAGAAACTGGAAAGCGTAAGACAAACATTTGAACACTTAACACAAAATGCGATATAAGAAAAGTTAAATAAAATTTTCATTCACATGCCAAAAGCAAACTACATATCTAAATATGTTTTTGTCTAACGACATGGTGTACATGAATACCACACCATGCCTACAAAAGCGAGGGCACTCACGTATACTATCGGCCTACATAACCAAAATGTCTATGATACCTATGATAATCACTAAGATGACTCATCCTTCTTCTTTTTTTCCTTTTCTTTTTTTGTTCTTTCCAGAGTCGCTTCCGCCTTTCCCTCCTCTGCCCTTCACGGGAGTGAAGGACTCATGAGACACTGATGTGCGCTTTCCACCATCATTCTCGCCGCTTGTAATTACTGTGACCTCCCCAGGGGAATACATTGCAGCGATTTAAGGGCAATGTCAGAAGTAAGGGCCAGCTCAACCTCAGTTTCTCCCTGAGCCTTGTTGGCCTCCAACTCAGTTTTCTTTTATGCATCTTTGCGGCCTTCTGATCAGCTAGTTTCTTGGTGTTGAGTTGCGTAGCTGCATCCGCCTTAAGCTTTATAAAGGCCTCCTTAGCCCTTTGGTTAGCATCATCAGCGGGTTTCTTCTCCCTAGCCTCCTCATCAGCTTTGTCCTTCTCGGCCTCATCAGCAACTTTCCTTTTTCTGGCCTCTTCAGCGACCTTCTCCGCCTCAGCGTCGGCCTTCTTCTACGCCATCACCGCGGCAGCCTTTACCTCGTCTTCCTTCCAGGCCTTATCCCATGCCTCCTGTAGAGAAACCTCATCCTGTTTCCTCTTCTCCTCCTGCTCCTTGGACTTCGCCACCATCTGGGTTTTCTGAGTTTCCACCATGTCATGTATTATCAGCACATTTGCAACCACTAGGCCCGTCAAATGAATACTTTGGCCATCCATAACATTTCCTTCCTCAAGAAGAATCTTGTAAACGCTATACGCCAAGTCCACATCTGTAAACGTATCCAAGTGTCCTCTCCCCTCTCCAAACTGTATTCCTTGTAGACCCAGTCCAAGACTCAAATGTTTGGGGAAGCATGGGGGCAAAGCCCGTTGTCATTTCCTCTTTGAAAGGGGCTTCACAACAAAGAAGTACACTACTTAGTCTCTTTTAACCCGGTACTTATATCCTTTCCAAGTGTTTGTGATGATGATACTTTACCTCCGAAAACTTGTGGCACTGGGGAAATGGGCATAGTGCATATTGTTGTGGCAAGAGACGAGCTCTGTGGTCCCAACTCTGGGAAGTCAGGATGATACTCAGTTGGAACCATGGGTTATGGAAGATAGAATAGTTTACGACCGGTAAGAACTCCCCTTTGCAAACTCGGAATTGACAAGCACACTCTCGGTCAACACAAATTTCCCTTTCTTGGCAGCAAGCTCCGCCAACCTCGCCCTTTCGGCATCCTCCTAAAACAATGTCCTCCCTTCTTCAAAAAATCTTATGCTCAGCCTCAGTCAAGAGTTCCACCATGAATTTGTTCTCATCTACATTTTCCACCTATCGAAACCGAGCCTTAAACGGTACCAGCCTCTCCCATGTCTGAGCCATCACTCGAGAGTAGTCCCGAAACCATTAGATTCCACGAAACCTCAAAGCCTTGACACATACCCCGGATAGGCTCCTCTAGTGATTCCTCCATCCTGGCCTCGGTGTCCTCAACCTCTTCCCTGAGACTATCCACCTCTCTTTGGTGCTCAGCCTTTAGCCCTTCCAGCGAGCTCAGTACGTCTTTATTGTCGGCCTCAGCCTCCTCTTTCTCCTTCTTAACCGCCTCGAACTGCCTCCTTAGATCATCATTCTCACTCTACAACCATTGCATCCCCCTTATTCTCGGTTTCAGCCTCTCGTTCTCCAGTACCAAGGCCTCATTGTCCTATTAGAGTTAGTGCAATTTCTCGTTTTCTTTGGATAAGTGGATGTTCACCTCCGTCTGATCAGAGTTTTCCTTCATCAAACGAGCATTCTCGGTCGACAACGATGCCATGGTATCCTTAAAGGTCGAAGTGGCATGCTTCGACTCCTTTTCCAGTTGCTCATACTTCTCCTTCAGCTCACATGTTTAAACAACAGAGAGTTAGCATATAAATATGCTGCTCGAATACGCAGAAACAGATTAACTTAGAAAATATATTTATCTTACACAAGGTATCTTCCCAATTCCGGACAGTCAGCTGCTTGTCCTTGACCTCCTGTTTTAAGTTAGCAATCTCCACATTCATGTTGAGTTCTGAGAGATGACTAGGATACTTGTAATACTCATTGCAATGGTAATAATCAGCCTACACCTGATGCCACACCGTTTCTCTATCCTCCACAGAGATTAGGTTAAGATCCGGAAACCACTTGATTTCGTCGAAATAATGCTTGGGGAATTTTTCTTTCAGTAGGGCCTTCCTTTCTTCTACACAGAGTTTTGGACCTTCGGGTGGCTCGGGAAATTGCCCCTTCTTCTTTGAGATTATCTTCTTCTTTCGGCCGGCATATGCCAACTCTTTTCCCTTGGAAGAAATGACAAGCGGCGCAGGCGAAATATAATGAGCGGTCGTCGGAGAGGGGCGCCCAACACTAGCAAAAACATGCCTTGTTTCTATCCCCGACGACCAGGTATATGAAGGAGGAGATTCAGAACGCCGAGATCGTTCCCAACGACGATATTCGCTGCTATAGTCACAAGATGGCGGGGGCTCGTCGCCCAAGACTGCATCCTTTCTAAAGTCGCTAAGGAAAATATTCCTCGAAGGTCGACGACACCCGGACCCATAGCCATGACCTCGACTTCCGCTAGCCATTTCACCTGCGAAAGAAATAGATTTATAGTCAGCATTAATCACCCTGTGCACACAAACAAATGTTGTGTCATGAAGTGTTTATGAATGTGTATCCTAAGTGTTCTCTCAACGAACTAGATAGCGGCCCACTTGAGGGAGTGATCTCCTTCACAGCTAAAGCTACTTCCTCCATACTTGTGGTGCTAGGCAAGGGAAACATTACAAGTGGGAGTTTGTTCATCTCGTCAAACTGACCCACCTTCTCAAGCGAGACGACGGTCCCAAAGGGAGTTACTAGAGACTGTGGCCTAGTCTATGTTTCTATCCTTGCCTCACCTGCCATTGGAAGGACAAGAGCAATCGACGGGCCCTCATCCCTTAGAAACTGCCTCCCCATCGCCGGTATAACTCCCACAAGCTTCCTCCTGTATCTTTGCAGCCTTGTGCGGTTTTGACGCGACAGGAGATGCTTTCCTTTTTCGACTCGGAGAGTTTACTTCCTTTCCAGTCTCCACGTTTTTCCCAACCCCGGCAATAGCCGATCTGATTATTGCACAATCAGCAGGAAGCAGGCCCGCACGACGAAGTGGATCTTGATCTAAAACGCTCTTGGTAGAACGAGCATTGGTCAGGATGGCCATCAAAGACTTGAGAAGTTGTTGATACATGGTGCCTATAGGCGCAGCAGGATTCTTTGTCACACAAGAACAAATTTAGTGTTAAGTTATCAAACCCACAAGCTTCACGCTCAAAACATGGGGGAATGTTTACTTCCTCCCAACCATCTCCTCGCAAACCCAAGATGACAACGCATAAAGAACCAGTCATGCTTATACACAGTTAGCTTGGGCCACTTCCCATCAAAGAACTTGTTGCTGGGCAAAGCTTCCAAAAAGTATTGAGACGGTGCAACATTGGCTCTCCTCTTTAACTGAAAGAGATACCGAATATCCTCTCCGGTTGGTTATAGCTGTAGGTACCCTATGCAGGGAACGCAGGTACCTAACAGGGAAGCATATGCATTTGGATGGAGCTGCGATGGCGCGAGGCGAAAATAATGCAGTATATCCCGAATGAAATTGTTAGCCGTGGGAACGCACCTAGAAATGCAAGCCTGCCTGTTCCAGGCAGTATACCCTTCCAGCGGAGCATGAGCCCTACCGTCCTTCCCGGGAGCACGAACATCTATTTGGGGAATACTAAACCGTGTCGCCATGCGCCATATCGTTGTTTTATCCATATGTGATGGCACCGAATCCTGTGGGGTCTCAAGTATGACCGCACTCGGCACCGCATCCAGAGCCACCAACGTGCTTCCTTTGACGATATCTACGTGCTCTTCCTCTTCATGATCACCAGTCGTTCCAAACCTTCCCAACGCTGGTAACTCCGTCGAATGCTCGACCGACGGTTTCTTCCCTTCCGGTTGCACCCCGTAATCGGGTGTTTTTGGCGAACGTATCGACTGGGAAGGAGTGGACTCTTCGAAGGTCTCAGTCTCGCTACTACCTGAGCTGGCATCGCTAGTTAAATCGAAGGGGGATGGTGACGCTGTGGAGCTTTAACTTCCAAAATCTGGCGAGTTTTTGATCTCGTATCCATTGCTAGCTATACTTTCAATACACTTGCATTAGACATCGCATTGTATAACCTGTACCCTTCGTGTTGGCATAAACTAACATGTACATATGGTGTTGTGCAGTGCCATGTTAATACTGTTATAACTTGAAAACTCGGGACACGACAACGATATGAGTCATCGAAATTGTAACCATCGTCATCGTCAACCAACATTATTGGATCTGCATCAACCCACAACTATTTTACGAGTAGAATCGACAAAACACATCCAATAGTCTGATAGCTCAGTCAAAGTTCAAATATATGCTCTAATCCTATGTGCTAGGCTAATCTGTTCACTTAGTCACGAGTAATGTGAGTCTCTATTTAGCCGTACAACATCGCAGGAAAAGCGTGAACCTCGAGTCAGGAAGTCGAAAGTTGGAGTTTCAAAAGTGAAAATGCGAGGCATCATGGGAACAAGAGTCGAATCGCCCGAAACTAGATCCCATATCCCCTTAGGGGCACGAGATTTTGTACCCCTATGGGCATACGAAATCTCATATCCCCCATAAAGGGATACGAGTTTCACAGCATAGGCCATCGTCCTTATTTCCGCTTACCGGGCCTTTATTTTCCATTTCCTCCTTCATGAACATTTCAACTCCCCTTCCTTTCCTCCTCCAAAACTCCTACTCCCATCTCCACTCCTCCAAGTCTCCTTGTGTATCTCAAAGTCGGACCCACGCATCGACCTTGAATCGACACGTTGAAAAATGGCCAAGAGTTTAACCCAAAGCCCGATCACAGGCTCCTCAATCCTCGTTCTAAAGCCCAGATGCTTGATCGTCTTTGCGGTCATCTCAAGGCTCATCGCCAATGTCAGTTCAGGAGTCGATGCCTGATCCATTTCAAAGATCTAAGACGTCTCACAAGAAACCCAAATCGAGGACTGAATTCGAGCCCTACCTGTTGTTAATGGTCGAGATGTTCAATGTCAAAGATTTGCGTGCTTGTAAAAAACAAGAAGAAGAACGGAAAGGAGGAGAGGCAGCTAGAATATATAGGGGGAGAGGGACCGTGCTCGACCCAGTGACAATACATATCCCGTATAGGGATACGAAATCTCGTATCCCATTGGGACACTAGATTTCGTTCCCCCGCCCATTGAGATACGAAAATGTCGTGTTCCATACATGAGGTACGAGCCCTCTTTAAAAAAATCATAATAATGTGTGTATATATACATATACTGCATGGTATAATGTTATATGTATGTGCATTGACATATAAATGTGCATATGTATATGTGATATATAAGTGAATTATGCATATACAAACCTCCCACACACGGTTCCCCATGTCCCGAAAGATCGAACACTCGCAAACATATATTCACATGTATTCCCATTCATGCATACAGACACTACGTTTCCTTTTTTACTTTCCATCGCATCGCACCTAACCATGCGAAAATGTTCGAGCGTACGCGCGACGTCATATCGACTACATCTCAATTGCGTTATAACGTAAACGAGAGTCGACCATTAACATTTACATTCATGAGTTAGCAAGAACTAGGCGACTCGACAAAGATAAATTTTTCAACTCAAAGCACATCATGTCAAGATAAGACGTACTTCGGAGGGGAAATGTTAACCGGCCTTTTGGTCCAGTTCCAAAAAGTACACCAGATACGCTCGACTCAACATATCGCATGATGTTAAAGTTCGAAGTGTTGCCAAAAAGCCAAGGATACAAGTTTACAAGAAGTCGTGCGAGCAGGAGCTTCACAACTCCTCAAAATCGTGCTTTAACAATATCTTACATATAGGGGATTTCGAGTCCCTCAAAACACATATCCCATACCCCTCACCTTCGAAACAAAAGTCCTCGGGTCTCCCTATTTCGTACCTACCTACCTTAAGTCCCTCTGCACCACGATTTTCCAATCCCTTTGGCTCGTTAACCTCACCACCCAAGCCTCGACTCTCTTCACTTCTTATCCCATGGCCTCACAAAGTTTCGGATCCCTCAAGCGGCAGTATTTTCGTGCACATTGGCCACTAAACACTTCGACTTCCACAAGACTTCGGACCCTGCACATAATGCAAAAAACATGTATCCCTCTGGAAATGAGTCTGTATGCCTTTCTAGGATACGAAATACTCGTATCCCTTGAGAATACGGGACAGCCGTACCCCCTGAGGGATACGCCACCTCGTATCCCAAGGGATACGAATTTCATACCTTTAGGGATACAAAATTCGTATCCCAAGAGAGGGATACAATTTTCTCCATGACATGTTAAAAGGGAACCAAAATACCCGGTACCATGTAACACCCCGTAATTCTATAACATTAAGTTTCACAAATTAAAGTATAATTAAATTATAGAGAAGAATTAAGGGAAACGGGTTGCGCCATTGCGTTCGTCTCGAAATTCTGCTTGGAAACGAGTCCGAGTTTTCGAGAAACGGAGTCCGTATGAGGGAGATATGACCCTCCGAAGTTTCAAGGATTTTCAGAACAGAAAAATAGCTCAAAATTCAAATTCAAAATTCAAATTCAAAACCCAGAACAGGCTGGGCGGGAATTTCCCGCCCAGGACCAGGTCGACCATAGTGTCAACCTCCCAGGTACTAGGTCGACCATAGTGTCGACCTGGGGGTCGACCTGGTGCCGAATTCCAGTTTTTGAACCTTGGTGCATTGCGATGTATTTAGACGTGTTTTCTGACTAGATTCATAATCCTAATCCTATATAAATAGCCCCATTCTCTTCACACCATTTTATTCTCTCCTTATGCTGCCTCTGGAATAATTGAAATAAATAAATTAAAATAAAACACGAAGACTATTCTTGAAGACTATGGCTAGGAATTGCATATTGGAGATTCAAATAAAGTTAAAGCTTTAAGAAGGGAAGCAAAGGCTAATTCAACGGCTTCGAGCAACGTCGCGCGAATCATAGCAAATCACCTCAATGTTATCTTATTATCCTTTTCTAAAACCGATCAATGTAAGTCGGTTACTTTTTAGATTTGAACGTCTAGATCTATTTGTGGCATGTAATTAAATGGATATAAGAATATGCCTGATCCTCTCATTTGAATCTGTGCTTGTATATGCCTTTGGATCTAATTAAGAATTATTGTGATTAATTACCGATGAGACTGTACCTATGCCTATGACGTTGAAAACTATTGTTAATGGCCTAAGACTATGACTGTGAACATAAGACTATGCCTATGACTATGAACATAAGACTATTTCCTATGACCATGATTCATGATTATGAGATTTATGCCTATGACTATGAACATAAGACTATTGTCTATGACTATGACTTTGAAACTATCGAGGTTAATTGCCTAGGACTATTTTGGTTATTTATCCATGACCATTGTGTTTAATCGCCTATGATTCACAACTGTGAGACTACTACCTGTAAACATGACTATGACTATTGTGGTTAAATGCCTAGGACTATTGTGGTTAATTGCTTATGCCCGTAACACTATAGTTACAAATCACCTATGCCTATTCCCTTAATTATGTTGGATCTCATATTTATGATGTAGCTTGTCTAGTTTATTCCCATTCACTGTTATGTACATCAAACCTATTGGAACCATTATTTTTGTATTTGGTTCATTCTTTCATGTCCATTCTTTTATGCCATCCCCTATTCCTTGTTTTGATACTGCTAGTAGCATTTCATGAGTACTTAGAAACTCGTGAAATCATGTTATACGTACGACTACGGCGCGGGAATTTGGGCATAGCTTAATTAAGATAATTTGGCATAACAAATATGCTGGCATAATCTGATTTGGCTATAATAGTAAATAATTTGCATGCATATTAGACTTGGGCATAAAATGGTAAATTGTTAATTGGCCGTAAAGTATGTAATTGGCATGTAAGCCAAGTTTGGATATAAACTATAAACTAGAATATTAAATCTAGTTTTGACATGAACTGCAAATGGGAATACTAGATCTAAATTGGCATAAAACTGCAAGTAGGGTTAAATGATAGGTAAATCAAGATTTGGGCCTAGAATACAGGTATGTTAGTGGGCCTGACAATTGAATATGATATAAGCCAAATTTGTTTAAAAGAGTTGTTAGCAATTTACATATAGACAAAAAGAATAAATATGTAAAATCTAGGAAAGACGAATATGCCTAACCCGAAGTTAGATTGAGTTACAGTATAAGACTGCCCGGAACCGCCCGACAAATCCAGCAACCGTAACAATACCTATCTAATATGGGTGATTAGAGCATTTAGCCCAAAAGGACCCGAGGTTAGACTGAGTTGCGGTGTAAATCTGCCCGGAACCGACCGGCACATCCAATGACCGCAACAATATCTGTCTAATGTGAGTGGTTGGTGCTTTAAATGAATAATTTAAAGCTAAGAAATAGTTAAGCCAGAATGGGAGGGTTAAGTCCATAAGAACACTTAACCAACTTAACATGTTAACAAGACAAGACTTGTAGGGGTTAAACAACCATTATAACTTGTTAACTAGACTAGAAGGTGGGGTTAAGTAAAATACACTTAGCCAATTTAACATGTTAACTATACTAGAAGGTGGGGTTAAGTAAAATACACTTAGCCAATTTAACATGTTAACTAGACTAGAAGGTGGAGTCAAGTAAACTTAGAACACTTAGCCATCATAGTGTGACAAGTGAACAAGATTAAGTTAAAACATGAAGGGACAATACTTAACCATTAGGACATGTGAATTAAACAGATGTTAGGGTTAAGTTAACCCAGAGAACACTTAACCGTTATAACGTGTTAGCTAAACAGATGGGCAGGGTTAAGTTAAAGGGAACACTTAACCAATACAAGATGAAGGGGTGGGGTTAAGTAATAAGAAATACTTAACCAATATAACTTGATTTGTGGTAGGGTTAAGTCAACATGAACTACTGATAACACTTAACCAGTTTAACATGACAAATGAATGGGTTAAGTTAACTTGAATTGCCTAATGACACTTAACCAATCCAACTTAACGAGAAAAAGAATTAAGTAGTAAACCTTAGTTAAGAGGACTAAGTTGTAAACCTTAGTTAAGAAAACGACGATTCAGGAACTAAGTAGTAAACCTTAGTTAAGGGAACTAAGTAGTAAACCTTAGTAGAACACGAGAAGGAGCGAACGTCCATCTGATCTTAAAGAAGGCTCCAGCAAACTGGGTTACGAAGCACGCGGCTTCGAGGGGACGTGAGGGTACTCTTGGTATCCCTCTGTGAGGCTGCAGATGATCCGCCTGGGCTCACAGAGGTTAAGGTCTGTGTTAGAAGAACCAAGGGTATGCCTTGGTTGCAATATAAGGCAACCTAAAGACTAGGATGGACCAGCGTGATTCGGCGAGACCAGTAGCCCTGTGATAGCAACTCGTCGTCTACCTACCATCTTGAGTCAGTCGAGATACGTGCAGCGGAAAGGCGGAGAATTCCAAAAGACCATATGCTTGTTATCTAGTTATGGGTGCGGATGGCCATAGGTTAGTGGGGCATAAAGGGCCTGCGTATAGTTCTCATTTTTCAAGATGTGCCTTTCATTAGTTGAGGGAGGGGTCAAGTGGGACCATAGCCACTGGAAAAACAGACCTTAGCATCTGCATCGGCAGATATCTGAAAGCTCCCGACTGAGTTCCGTGTTTCTTGATTTGCCCTGCCACGAGACTCGGGTCGCACATATATAGAGGACATGTGCATCTAGACAGCGATAACGATCCACGACACATACGTGGGGAAAGTCTAGGAACATATACCACTCTGGGTAGTGTGTCCTAGATTAGGGGCGTCGTTCGATAGGTAGTGTAATCCCTAGTTGGACCTAGGTCGCGTAAACCCTAAAATCCGAGATATGTTCAATAGGTAGCATAAACCCTAATAGCCCTGGGTAACGTAAACCCTGGTTGGATCTAGGAAGCGTCCGATAGAAAACCCTAGATTAGATCTAGTTAATAAATAATAGATGTACACCTGAAAACAACCACAATTTCGGGGATTGGGATCACGTTATTGTTTTATCAGTTTATACAGATTACTAGTTGGACACAAGTTAGGTGGTGCAGAGATGTAGAAACCAGAATAGCAGGGTAATCGCGAAGCAAAAAGAGTATGGAAGTGTATTCATTTTATCAGTATATTCAGCTTGTCGGTAGATCTAGTTTATCAGTACATTCAGTTTTATCTTGCCTTAGCATAGCTTGCGTTATCTTGTTAACCCTATCATCATGGTATTGTCTTGTATTCAGTTAATTCATGTCATGTTGCTTTTTACCTGTTCACATGCTGGAAGTTACTGAACTTACCAGACTTTATGTCTGACTCTGTTTTCTTTCGCTTTCTTGTCTTCCGTCCCCCCCCCCCTCCCCCGGTTCGCAGGGAGGGAATTTTACTACTTAGCCCAGTTTTCTTTCCAAGCTGAAGATTAGTCGAGGTTTTGCTTGGATTCTCTTTTCCATTACTATGGCTGGCTCACGCTACATTGGGGAATATAAATGTTATTTTATGCTTCTTTATTTAGTAAGACAGATATCTGGTATTGGAAAACAATTGTTGTACAAACTATTTTATCAATAAAGTAAGGTTCTATTTTCCGCTGTTTTAATTTTGTCTGTCTTGCAATTTACCTGTATCTTTTACCTATAACTCTCCACCGAAGTTAAGGCATTCCCTTTGTGAGTGACCTTAACGGATGTGGGGTGTTACACGTGGTGTCAGAGCCAGGTTACCAGATCAGATAAAAGATTTGAAAAAAAATTATTTTCAAAACGGTTTTTAAAGAAGCATTTTCAAAAGAAAGGTTTTGTTTTAAAGGCATATTCCCCAAAAGCCATATACACTATCTTCTGATCCTCTGTTTGAATTCTTGTCCCCTTCTTTCTTGAGTCTTCGGGGCTCCTGGCTTTCTGGGAGGTAACCTCATCACGGCACGATTCCGTAGGCTTGATAAGACTATGATACCTATCGAAGGGCAAAGTAGTGCCCGACTTCCATCTATAGCCATAGTAGTTTCACCTGCAGCTAGTTTTCTTTCAACGTTTGAAGGATTTTCCGTGCGATGGAGGCAGTTCTTGAGAAACTTGTCAATATGATTACACATGGACGGTAAAGATGAAGATGAGGCAGTTTGGCTAGGAAGCTCAACGCAAGGATGAGAAATTCATGGATATAAACTCGACTCACGAAGAAAGAAGGAATTATAAAACCTAAGACGAGAGGAAGTATCTTTTCCATGGTATAATGGGGCATATAATTAAGGACAAGGGCAAGGACGAGGGACAGGATTTTCAGAAGGGAGGGTGCATGCTTCCACCACCAGAATACCTGGGAGAGAGAGAGTAAAAGTTTCTATTGGAAAAGTTTAGATTTTCATTTTTGATCAACCAGTTAGTACTCTTTTGATCTTAGCGCTTCGCATTTGTTCATATCTACTTCCATATTTGAGTCTCTGCACCTTAGTACTTGTATAGTAGAAGATCCCATTAGTGTCTCAAACCCAATTGGTGGTTCGGCCCGTTTACCTTTGGTTTGTAGGGATTTGAGAATAACTATATTAAGTCTTGAGTTCAAGCGTAATGCTTATGTTTTTGGTTCCATGGCTATGAGTTGATTCTAGGCATGGGTTGGTTGGCTAGTAAATCTGAAAGGAGGGTAGTTAGATTTTTACTTGCTCCGGAAATACCCTCGAGATTTCGTGTAAAGAAATGTTTAATGCATTTATTGACGATTTGCAATCCGTTAGGGTAGTCCACGAGTACGCAGATGTATTTGATTAGGTTAGGAGTTTACCCCTAAAACACGGGATAGACTTCCGCATGTATCCAGTTGACAATGAAAAGCCAGCTATTCGATCAACGACGGTTTGGAAATGGAGGTCAAGAAGCTTCGCAATCGTGAAGATTAATTAGATAAGGTACAGAATAGTGAAGCTCAAGAATATGCGACTTAGAAGACTGTAGACTAGATACACGCATCATACCCTTTTTCTTAAGGGTACATCCTTGATCTCTTTTTCTAGGAATTTTATGCATACTTTCTAGCTTTTAAGGTATATCCTATAGGGCGTATCATCGATCCTTAGGTAGAAGCCAAAGGATGTAAACATGTATTTGAAACATGTTATGATTGATGGTTGCAAATGGTTGCCCGTGGATGCATATACACACCATAGGCGCTAGAACGACTCAGTCACTTTCATATTTCATTCGCATATATGTATTTGCTTAACGGATTTAACTTGATATGTTATCATATGGATGTTGCATATGGATGAATGGCTATGCACACATGTAGTATTTACATAACTAGGGATGCTTGCATACTTGATTGGACGCATGGCACTGACATAATTCGCATTAAGGAGGTCAACTGAATCAGTAGACCGCCTAATTTTGCATTAGATAAAGACACACACACACTATGCATATGAACATGAAAGCGTTAGAAATCTTTTTAAGGACAATGAATGCCTATTATTGAATGGTTGAGTAGATGGGTGATTGGATGGTAGGACACATTCTTCCTAACTTGAAGATTTCGGGGACGAAATCCTAAGAGGGGGAGAATGTAACACCCTGTAATTCTGTAACATTAAGTTTCACAAATTAAAGTATAATTAAATTATAGAAGAAGAATTAAGGGAAACGGGTTGCGCCATTGCGTTCGTCTCGAAATTCTGCTTGGAAACGAGTCCGAGTTTTCGAGAAACGGAGTCCGTATGAGGGAGATATGACCCTCCGAAGATTCAAGGATTTTCAGAATAGAAAAACAGCTCGAAATTCGAATTCAAAATTTGAATTCAAAACCCAGACCAGGCTGGACGGGAAATTTCCCGCCCAGGACCAGGTCGACCTGGGGGTCGACCATAGTGTCGACCTCCCAGGGACCAGGTCGACCATAGTGTCGACCTGGGGGTCGACCTGGTGCTGAATTCTGAACCTGGTGCATTGCGATGTATTTAGACGTGTTTTCTGACTAGATTCCTAATCCTATATAAACAGCGCCCTAGCCCCATTCTCTTCACACCATTTTATTCTCTCCTTATGCTGCCTCTGGAATAATTGAAATAAATAAATTAAAATAAAACACGAAGACTATTCTTGAAGACTACGGCTAGGAATTGCATATTGGAGATTCAAATAAAGTTAAAGCTTCAAGAAGGGAAGCAAAGGCTAATTCAACGGCTTCGAGCAACGTCGCGCGAATCATAGCAAATCACCTCAACGTTATCTTATTATCCTTTTCTAAAACCGATCAATGTAAGTCAGTTACTTTTTAGATTTGAACGTCTAGATCTATTTGTGGCATGTAATTAAATAGATATAAGAATATGCCTGATCCTCTCATTTGAATCTGTGCTTGTATATGCCTTTGGATCTAATTAAGAACCACTGTGATTAATTACCGATGAGACTGTGCCTATGCCCATGACATTGAAAAATATTGCTAATGGCCTAAGACTATGACTGTGAACATAAGACTATGCCTATGCCTATGACTATGAACATAAGACTATTGCCTATGACCATGATTCATGACTATGAGATTTATGCCTATGACTATGAACATAAGACTATTGTCTATGACTATGACTTTGAAACTATCGAAGTTAATCGCCTAGGACTTTTTTGGTTATTTATCCATGACCATTATGTTTAATTGCCTATGATTCACAACTGTGAGACTACTACCTGTAAACATGACTATGGCTATTGTGGTTAAATGCTTAGGACTACTGTGGTTAATTGCTTATGCCCATAACACTATAGTTACAAATCACCTATGCCTATTCTCTTAATTATGTTGGATCTCATATTTATGATGTAGCTTGTCTAGATTATTCCAATTCACTGTTATGTACATCAAACCTATTGGAACCATTATTTTTGTATTCGGTTCATTCTTTTATGTCCATTCTTTTATGCCACCTATTCCTTGTTTTGATATTGTTAGTAGCATTTCATGAGTACTTAGAAACTTGTGAAATAATGTTACATGTACGATTACGGCGCGGGAATTTGGGCGTAGCTTAATTAAGATAATTTGGCATAACAAATATGTTGGCATAATCTGATTTGGCTACAATAGTAAATAATTTACATGCATATTAGACATGGGCGTAAAATGGTAAATTGTTAATTGGCCTCAAAGTATGTAATTGGCATGTAAGCCAAGCTTGGATATAAACTGTAAACTAGAATATTAAAACTAGTTTTGACATGAACTGCAAATGGGAATACTAGATCTAAATTGGCATAAAACTGCAAGTGGGGTTAAATGATAGGTGAATCAAGATTTGGGCCTAGAATACAGGTATGTTAGTGGGCCTAACAAATGAATATGATATAGGTCAAATTTGTTTAAAAGAGTTGTTAGCAATTTACATATAGACAAAAAGGATAAATATGTAAAATCTAAAAGACGAATATGCCTAACCCGAGGTTAGATTGAGTTATGGTATAAGACTGCCCGGAACCGCCCGGCAAATCCAGCAACCGTATATTTAATGTGGGTGGTTAGAGCATTGAGCCCAAAAGGACCCGAGCTTAGACTGAGTTGCGGTGTAAATCTACCTGAAACAGACTGGCACATCCAGTGACCGCAACAATATCTGTCTAATTTGAGTGGTTGGTGCTTTAAATGAATAATTTAAAGCTAAGAAACAGTTAAGCTAGAATGGGAGGGTTAAGTCCATAAGAACACTTAACCAACTTAACATGTTAACAAGACAAGACTTGTAGGGGTTAAACAACCGTTATAACATGTTAACTAGACTAGAAGGTGGGGTTAAGTAAAATACACTTAGCCAATTTAACATGTTAACTAGACTAGAAGATAGGGTTAAGTAAAATACACTTAGCCAATTTAACATGTTAACTAGACTAGAAGGTGGAGTTAAGTAAACTTAGAACACTTAGCCATCATAGTGTGACAAGTGAACAAGGTTAAGTTAAAACATGAAGGGACAATACTTAACCATTTGGGCATGTGAATTAAATAGATGTTAGGGTTAAGTTAACCCAGAGAACACTTAACCGTTATAACGTGTTAGCTAAACAGATGGGCAGGGTTAAGTTAAAGGGAACACTTAACCAATACAAGATGAAGGGGTGGGGTTAAGTAATAAGAAATATTTAACCAATATAACTTGATTTGTGGTAGGGTTAAGTCAACATGAACTACTGATAACACATAACCAGTTTAACATGACAAATGAATGGGTTACGTTAACTTGAATTGACTAATGACACTTAACCAATCCAACTTGACGAGAAAAAGAATTAAGTAGTAAACCTTAGTTAAGAGGACTAAGTTGTAAACCTTAGTTAAGAAAACGACGATTCAGGAACTAAGTAGTAAACCTTAGTTAAGGGAACTAAGTAGTAAACCTTAGTAGAACACGAGAAGGAGCGAACGTCCATCTGATCTTAAAGAAGGCTCCAACAAACTGGGTTACAAAGCACGCGGCTTCGAGGGGACGTGAGGGTACTCTTGGTATCCCTCTGTGAGGCTGCAGATGATCCACCTGGGCTCACAGAGGTTAAGGTCTGCGTTAGAAGAACCAAGGGTATGCCTTGGTTGCAATATAAGGCAACCTAAAGACTAGGATGGACCAGCGTGATTCGGCGAGACCGGTAGCCCTGTGATAGCAACTCGTCGTCGACCTACCATCTTGAGTCAGTCGAGATACGTGCAGCGGAAAGGCGGAGAACTCCAAAAGACCATATACTTACTATCTAGTTATGGGTGCGGATGGCCATAGGTTAGTGGGGGCATAAAGGGCCTGCGTATAGTTCTCATTTTTCAAGGTGTGCCTTTCATTAGTTGAGGGAGGGGTCAAGTGGGACCATAGCCACTGGAAAAACAGACATTAGCATCTGCATCGGCAGATATCTGAAAGCTCCCGACCGAGTTCCGTATTTCTTGATTTGCCCTGCCACGTGACTCGGGTCGCACATATGTAGAGGACATGTACATCTAGACAGTGATAACGATCCACGACACATACGTGGGGAAAGTTTAGGAACATATACCACTCTGGGTAGTGTGTCCTAGATTAGGGGCGTCGTTCGATAGGTAGCGTAATCCCTAGTTGGACCTAGGTCGCGTAAACCCAAAAATTCGAGATATGTTCAATAGGTAGCATAAACCCCAGTAGCCCTAGGTAACGTAAACCCTAGTTGGATCTAGGAAGCGTCCGATAGAAAACCCTAGATTAGATCTAGGTAATAAATAATAGATGTACACCTGAAAACAACCACAATTTCGGGGATTGGGATCACGTTATTGTTTTATCAGTTTATACAGATTACTAGTTGGACACTAGTTAGGTGGTGCAGAGATGTAGAAACCAGAATAACAGGATAATCGCGAAGCAGAGAGAGTATGAAAGCATATTCAGTTTATCAGTATATTTAGTTTGTCGGTAGATCCAATTTATCAGTACATTCAGTTTTATCTTGCCTTAGCATAGCTTGCGTTATCTTGTTAACCCTATCATCATGGTATTGTCTTGTATTCAGTTAATTCATGCCATGTTGCTTTTTACCTGTTCACATGCTGAAAGTTACTGAACTTACCAGACTTTATGTCTGACTCTGTTTTCTTTCGCTTTCTTGTCTTCCGTTTCCCCCCTCCCAGGTTCGTAGGGAGGGAATATTACTACTTAGCCTAGTTTTCTTTCCAAGCTGAAGATTAGTCGAAGTTTTGCTTGGATTCTCTTTTCCATTGCTATGGCTGGCTCACGCTACATTAGGGAATATAAATGTTATTTTATGCTTCTTTATTTAGTAAGACATATATTCTGGTATTGGAAAACAATTGTTGTACAAACTATTTTATCAATAAAGTAAGGTTCTATTTTCCGCTGTTTTAATTTTGTCTGTCTTGTAATTTATCTGTATCTTTTACCTATAACTCTCCACCGAAGTTAAGGCATTCCCTTTGTGAGTGACCTTAACGGATGTGGGGTGTTACATACCGCCTCTCATGGATACGAAAATACGCCTTGTGGTCCACAAATCCTACCTGCTCCCACTTAACCACTCCATTATAAATACCCCCAAGCTCACACTTCAAAGGAGTGGGAAATTGGCTGATTTGACACCTTTTGAGAGCTCCAAAAACTCAATAATAGCAGCCATGCTTTGAGGAGGAAGAAGCATAAAATGACTCTTTCCCAATATTCATATATGACAATTATGACTCCAAAATACTTGGAAATGTTTGTAAATGGATGTCATGACTTAGTTCTAAGCTTGTAACTTATTATGGTCAATAAAATGTCAGCAAACTCCTTCAAAGTGGACATAGTCCCCTCACGGGACCGAACCACTATAAATCTACTTTGTTATTTACTGCTTTCTGCATTTACTTTCCCATGCGAAACATAATTCTTTAAGTGACGGGGAATCTTTGGGTGTTACGACATTTTTTTGTTGTTAACAGAGTACACAAGCTAGAGGTAGGTTTTATTACTTCGTTACATTTACCGATGATGTCAGTAGACAAGAATGTGTGTATGTTATGAAACACAAATCATAATCCTTTAAAAGATTCAAATAGTTAAAAAATGAAGTTCAAAACCAAATTTGAAAGAATATAAATAATCTTCGAACAGATCGAAGAGAATAATTAAGCCAATGATTTAATGACTATCTAAAAGAGTGTGGAATTGTCTCACAACTCACTTCACCTAGAACACCACACTGGAATGGTGTGTTTGAAAGGAGAAGTCGCACGTTATAAGATATGGTACGATCAATGATGAGTCAATACAGATCTTCCAATAGATATTGGGGTTATCCCCTTGAAACAATTGCATTCATATTAATTATAATCCTATTAATACGATTTTGAAGATGCCATATAAGATATGAATTAGGAAATGTCCTAATGTGTCCTTTATGAAGATTTAGCATGTGAGGCATTTGTTAAACGTCTTGCCTCTGACAAGCTTGAACCCAAATCTGATAAGTATTATTTTGTCGAATATCTGAAAGAAGCAAAATGATATTATTTCTGCAAAGCACCATATGTTGCAAACCCGCTGACTAAAACTTTGTCGTAGCAGAAGAATGGCAGTCACACTAGTTTCAGAGGTATGTGATACATGATTGATTGACTCTAGTGCAAGTGGGAGATTGTTAGAGTTCAATCCTTAGACGAAATCCATTTGATGTGATTAATAACACTATTGATGTTATATTTTATTTTGAATAAAAGATTGTGTTATGTTATATTTATTGCATAATATAAATATGAACATAATAGAAGTCCTTAAAATAATAATGTAGAATTATATACTTCCAAGTAAGTGACTTGAACATGATATTATATAATATAATAATAAATATTATAATTCTTAAATGTCCCTAGTCACGTTTTATTATATATAAGACAACAATAAAACATCAAGACTTGTATGTTGATTGACTGATGATTATATCTCATTGATCATTAATATAAGTGATATTAATGTCCATACATAAATACGTATTAGAGAATAGTGTACTAGACTGACCCGACTTTTGAAAACTTCATGGAGCATAATTTATATTGTCATAAGCTATTCTCATAGTGACAGTGATGTAATGGTCTTCTGACCTGAAATCATTATATTTTTATTCGAGAATATTTGTGTTTTGATATCATCAAAAATTACTTTTAACCGAGTAGACGATAAAGGTGATTATCAGATACATTTCGAATCGAATAAATAATAAGAATGATCTAGATGGAAATTAACACTACAATATAAATAGAGATATCCATGGGCCTCTTGATTGAGTATGATTATGAAATACGTATTCGTGCTCAAATATTGATTTGTTTTATATAATCTGCTCATTGATCAAGATAAAAGGATTAAATTATAAAGACGATGATATGTTCTGTGCCTCGAGTTTAATCTTGGATATAATGGTTAAAAGGATTAAATTACGTCAAAACACTAGTCACGGAAAAGGTTGTATCGAATCGTTGATTTTATTATAATTTGGGTAACAACGATGTATTACTAGATGTCGCTCAATGTTTATAATTTAAACATTGTTTAAATTATTGCCAATGTTATAGTAACCTATAGGGTCACACAAAAGAAAGTTTAAAGGGCGAGAATTATTATTAACAAAAGAAATTAAAATGTTGATATTTTCTTCTGTTTTGAAGTAGTATGTGTGTTTCTGGTTCTCCTTAAATCTCTCATTTTATTTATAAAATAGGGTCCGACTCTTCTTTCAAATGATATACGGAAAAATGAGAAATTAAAAATGAAAAACCTTAAATCCTAAATCGGCTAGTATCGATACCTCGTTCTTCTTCTATCTGTTTGACGAACAGTATGAAGCATTTATGGACTCCTCTAGTGGCGCCAACATCACCAGCGACGCTAGGGTTCGATTCTTCAGATCTAAATCAATACCGTGAATTCATGAAAGCATAAAAAGGTATATTACTCGATTTACAATTCTATCTCGTGTTCCTATTTAATTTGCTTGAAAGTTCGATTATTGACTGTGAATTTGATCCAAGTTTCCCTTCACCTTCACTTTTGCCGACCCAATTCAGCTCGGCCATGCCGAACCGGGTAGTGTCGAACCGAGGGCAACCTCTTTGTGGAGACTTAATGCAACTACTTTGTCATGTGATCGTGATGCTTTAGGACCATCTCGAGCTACTACACTTATCGTGTCCTTTAATTGACCGAGACAAGAGGGGCCAAGGAAAGTGGCACTCATACGGCGGCGTAGGTGATATTTCCTGCAAGGGAGACAAGGAAGGCCAGGCGAGATGATGATTAAGAGTATGGATCTTTCATTCCCACTCCAGAATTGACTGCCATGGTAAGGCAGATTATGAATGATAATCGAGGCTACAATAACAAGGATTGGAGGATTGATCGTAGTCATATCCCTTTCACGGACGACATCTTGAACCTCAAGTTCCCTCGTAGATTCAATCTATCATAGATATCACATTATTCAAGGAAGACTGCCCGTGGCCAACATTTGATGAGATATCGATGGTACCTTGAGTCGTCCAGAGCCTCTAATGCGGTAAAATGTAAAGCTTTTCTGATCTTCTTAGATGGTGTAGCTCTTATGTGGTTCACGAGACTACTGCCTAGATCAGTACCCTCATTTAACGATCTAAGTAGGAAATTCTTGAGTCGGTTCCGTCTACATGCTTCCAACTTGAAACGTGTCATGACTCCCACTCATGTAAATCAAGCTCACGGGGAATTACTAAAGGATTATCTCAATAACTTTGATGTTGCCGTCATTGAAGCTAGAAATCCCAACGATAAAACTATTTTAGTGGCACTGGTTAATGGCGTCGACCTAGATACAAAATTTGATAGACGGCTGATGGGGAAGCCTCCGTCCACCTTGGATCACCTCAATAAGAAGGCCAACCAATTCTGACGCAATGAGGAAGTTGAGAGAACCCAAAAAAAGAATCGATGAATCTACAGGTTAATGTTTAGAACCAAAACAAGAGAAGTGGCACGGTAATAGAGGTGGATGCGATAAGAAAAGGGATGCTAATAAGTGACTTAGATTTCAAATTTTGATAATTACATGTCGTTGAATGGTTTGTTGGAGAATGTGTACTTGGAAACTTGTAACACTATGCAGTACAAAAAGCCTACACCAAAATAATCTACGGAGAAAGATAAACAGACTAGTAAGTTTTGCTTGTTAATTTCATGAGATATATGACCACATGACAAATGAGTGCCGTTATCTTTGGGACATCATGGAAAAATTGATTCGTGATGGAAAACTAGATGAGTATGGAGTGGCCCTAAGAGGACAAGGGTACGGGACTTCGGACCTCAATCGACAAGGTTAGATGGCTCCTAGAGCTACTACCCAGCAAAAAAAAGTATTATGATTAACATCATGATCAGAGGACTACATCCGACTGGTTTTAGCTTGCGGATAATGGAGCAGTACATTAATACAATGAAGCATGTTGAAGTAGAGGAATGTGACGTTGTAGATGGAGTTGTTCCTGTGAAGCAATGAAGGATGACAACAAACAACGACCTCTTTCGAAATAGAGATGCACATGAGGTAGAGGCCCTAAATATTGATCCTATGGTGATATTGGCCTTGATTGGGCTTGCTTTCGTACAGAAGGTCCCTATCCACATTTTCAGACATGGGATGAAGAGGAGGAATGAAGTGCATTCGTCTGAAATAGTATTGCAGGAGTTGAGCCTCAAGCTCTTTCTTCCGCTCATGCACCTTAGGTTCCAGTGTGATAGGGTATGCGACTTCTGTAGCTTTGGACTTACGCTTGCTAGATACCACTACCAGCTTCTCCTTGCCTTTATCTTTTGGCTCCACACGTTTCCTTGAACGAGGCTCACTAGAAGAACCTTCTAGCCAGATTTGGGCCTTAATGACTGATGTTTCACTTTCGCGAGTATCCTTTTGGCTTTTAGCCTGTCAGTGTCGTGGAGAATAGGAGATGAGAGCAATGATGATTCTTATAGTAGTGATGGCACCTCTCTCTATCCCTGTCCTCTTTGTATCGATCCTCTCTGTACTGCCGCTCCTGATCAGAAGGATACTTCGGTAGGACCCCACTCTTCGACAAGCTACGACCGAGTTACCTATAATCATAAGACCTTGACATGGTACCTACAAAATCAGATTAAGCGCATTTCAGAACAAGGAAATCATAGAGTAGGAAAGTGCCAAGACGTGCTCTGAGTGTCCTAGTGATCCCTTAACGGACCCAGCATCAGTGCCTTACTCGTCGGTATGATCTCCCCAACCTCGACGGAGATGTCTTCCCCCTTGGATATAGGAAAGAATGTCCAGGGATTCAAATCCCTGCATTCAAACTGCTCACACGACAGCTCCAGATCGCCTAAACCCTTGAAATGATCTTCTGTGCTAGGAGATCCAGTGTCGTGAGCCAAAGACTTAGGCTGGGGAGTATGCTCCAATGTAGACTTATTGACCACTACCTTCTCAACTTTAGGAGGTGATCTCTCTATGTCTTTCTCTTTTCCTGATATAGCCATGTAACTTGCGCCAAGACTCATTTCCTTAATGGCATCCCCGATGCAAATTTCGCCATGGTGTTCATCAGTCACAAGCTCCCCGACTAGGGACGTGACTCATTAAGCAACTACACTTCCGTTCCCGATTGGTACCGCACAGACAGGAGCTCCTGTTGGTACTTAATAAATTAAATCGGTGCAAAATTTCGTCATTTATGCATCTTTGCACATGCTTTTGATCCTTAGGGACCGCTCGTAGTGTGGCTAGCCTCGACATAAACACTTTGCCGATAGGCCTATCCATCGTCAATACCAAATAAAAACACAATGGTTTAGGCAAAGTCAAATCTAAATTAGAAGCAAACAACTTTTGAAGATACTTACTGCCTTCAAGCCACCATTTGGCAAAGCCTTCTTGGTGTGGAATGTAAAACCAATCTAATTTGACGCCACTCAACTTACTTTACCCATCCACTATGATTCGGTTATTCACTATCGCTTCAAAGTAAGTGAATGATGGAGTATCTTTGCGGTGCTTGAAGTTAAAGAAAAATCGCACATCATCGGTGGTAGGCTCTCGATAGAGATGCTCCAAATTCAGAATGTAAAGAGTATGATAGTAAGCGTAAGTTGTTGGGTGCAGCTGCATCGGTGCCAATCCCATATGAGAAAGAATAGTCCTGATGAATGGACTGAACAGAGGGATGCAACCGACTGTGCACATGTGGCGAGATCAAGCAATGTATCTTTATAGAGGATTGTGTGGTGTTTGTATAACTGCAGGCACCCAAACATAATCAAATGGGATTCCATTCTTGGTACACGGCCTTTTCAATTTGGGTTTGTCCATCGTTGAAGGCCAAGAGTCGATGGGATCATTGAGAAAGATGACCCCTAGAAGAGTATCTAGAGCAAGAGCGAATCCTGCAATATCGGCTTCACCTACAGCCTGCCCTTTCGCTAGCAGGACTATCAGTGACTTACTGCGTTCTTGGATTCGATACCAAGACTTGTCGTTATCAAACTTAGCAGTGGAGCTGGACCCCGTGTCTGGATCTTTATATATTACATCCTTCTTACCTCCAGCCTCGGATGCTCTAATAGTGTATCTTCAACTCGTAATGGTTGTACTATTTAAGAAACGTCACCCATTAGAGTGATTAACTTGCACCCTCCATGTGTGAACTAGTGTGGTGTGTGTAGTGTGATGTGATGTGAAGACATGTGTACCAACAAAAAGAGAACATCAGTGACATGTCATAAATGGAGACTCGATTGACCGTCGTTTCTGACCCTCTTATCGAGTCTTGATCATGAGCAATGGAAGACTGGATATTCACAAGAGATGATGCTTTGTTGTTTATGCGGTTCATGTTCATATGATGTAGCCCCAACTATCCAGATGTCTAGATGTGCATTGATCCTAATTTTCCAGAAGTTTGCATGTTCAGTTAGTCAGAGGGTCCAGTTTATGCAGTCAGAGCTTGCTTACGAACCAGCGACATAGCCACATCCGATTCGACCTGAATCTGGATTAGCCAGCCAATCTGAATCGGCCTACCTGTCTTGTCGACCCCAGCAATGCCGAACCGAGTTTTCGCACTTCATTCCTTTCACTAACACAAATTGCTTCCCTCTCCTACTCCACTTTGTCTCTCTTCCAATCGCCTCTCTCCACATACCAATACCGAACTGAAGTTGTTTTCTCCTCTACCCCATCATTTCTTATATTTCATTGCACAACCTCGTGTCAACTTCATCATCACACCTCTACCTCGACGCCATCCTATTTCACACCTTTGACAACTCTACCAACCATTGCCTTTGATTCGCTCGAGGAACGACTGCGACTTGGTGTTACCTATAAAAATGGAAGTCAAATACTAATTTCGAAACCTACCTAGTTTTAAGTTGATCAGAGGTTGAGAATTAAAAATGGTTGTAAAAGAAAATTTAGAAGGTTGTGGCGATTTTACGTAGTTGGGGGAGAAGATGGAGTTCGGATTTCAAGGCACGGGTCCAGTGATTGTATCAAGATTGAGAAAGAAGATAATAGAGGTGCGCCAGGCTTACATAAAGGAAGAAGATTGACTCTTCGTATACCCCCCCCCCCAAGTGATAGGCACGCAACTCAAATCAATATGTCGAACCAAGCCCAATTATCACTTGGTTCGGCCATGCCGAATTGAGATGAGATGCATCTGGTTCATCATCCAAACTAGATCACAAAAAAAGGAGAAGGAAAATCTCTTGTAGTCCTTCAGCATGGTTGAGAGATTTCATATGCCAACACACGTGCAAAAACTAATTTACCTCGATGATGCTCTCTACTTGCGCAAAGAACGACATTGTACAGTAACAACCTGCGTGTTTATCTACACGCATAGGAGCTGGTAACTCGACATACATGACTGAATGACAAATGTATTCGATCTCTTGACTAGACAAGGTTTAGGTAGTTACCTGCGACTATCATGATTCCCAATCAGAAGACTTTGGTCCAACGAATACAATCATAAATAATCAGAAGTTCACTTAGTTATTTATGTTGGTAAAAGCTCAAGTGTCATGAC
This sequence comes from Allium sativum, assembly GCA_030737875.1. Lineage (NCBI taxonomy): Eukaryota > Viridiplantae > Streptophyta > Magnoliopsida > Asparagales > Amaryllidaceae > Allium > Allium sativum. The sequence goes on from CM060924.1 coordinate 285,937,903, forward strand.
TATTCAAAAGGACACGACGTTTCTTCATAATCATTTCTGTGGAAATGGTTATCATTCCAGGAGTGACACTAGCAAGAGTGCACAGTTCAACTCATTCAAAGCACAACTCATCTTCAACGCGACATACCTTGGAGGAGGAATGTTAACTAGCCTTTCGATAAGGTCTTGCATGTTTGATCCTCCATAATAAGATCATTCAAATCCAGGTGCTCAAGGATGTTAACCCGATTTGACCCAGTATCGATTCGGCAAAGACATAGAGCTTTGGATCGGCTAAGACAGGCTCATCGTGGTGGTATCAATCCCGGTTTGGCATGGCCCCGACTCGGCTTTCGAAGTAAGACATGTGGAACTTCTAATCTTGGATCTGCCTTCCTCCGGCACGGCATCCTCGGGTTAGCCATCCTCCGCTTCGGCATCCTCGGATCGGCCAGATAGAGTAGTCCCGCTATTTTTCCTCTTCGGTTCGGTAAGACATGTCGAACCGTGAAATGCCAAACTGGGAGAGAGTATGTGGTAGATGTAGCCACTACCTTCACTATTTCACACCGCCTCTTCTACGTCCTCCACTATTCCAATCGTTCCCATCCAGCTCCATGCCATACCAGATACGAATTACCCTATAAGTACCTCGCTGGAAGACATCTACATTACTTTTTTCCACTTTTTGCACTGTTTATTTACTATATCCATCAGTACTTGGAATTCTGGCAATTTAATCCTCTATAATCATTATATTAGTGCCAAACTAGTGAAAACTGTCAAGTGGACGTAGGCACATTCAAGCTGAATCACTATAAACTACATGCCTTGTAATGACATGGATTTCGCCCGGACCTAATCGATCGCTAAATCGACCAAGATCGTTCGAATCCCGCATACATTAACTTTGGGCAAACAGCACATCAGAACAAATAACAGAAGACTTTTATTACATCATAATAACGTAACATCAGAGTATAGAATATATCAGTGTACATCGAATATAATACAACGGAAGATAATTTACAATAAATGTAATACAACGCAGCGGAACTATTAAACTAACATAGCGGAAGACTATCATTGCTCTGGACACAGCTTTAAGCATCGATCCAGAATCCTGCTCAATATATATATATATATATATATATATGCAAAATAAGCTACTCCAATGCTCGTGTGGAAAACATGGGCACCCGAGTTTGCAAGTGAAACAAACTACGAGTCAGTCATGGGACTGGTATGGGAATTCTACTTAACCTATTTAATAGTAATAAGGCTAATCACATGACCATGCCGCTAACGCGGAAGGGGTTTACTCCATTGGATTCCCAGTGCATAAACAACAACCATAAATAAACTTATGGATCTACAATGCATCATACAACATGCAATTTTTTTCCAATCTACCCATTTAGGCTTAATCCCTAAACTTAGATTTCAAAATCCAATTCTCTTTACAGAAATTGTTTCTTTGGACTTTATTTCCTGATTTTTTTTTTTATTTCAAATCATTTGAAATACATATCTAGCTTTTATAATAAAGTATATTTCACTTCGGGATCTCAAAAATCAAACCATTGGAAATATGAATTCCAAAACGTAACAATGTATACAAACAAGTAAGCAACCAAATACCGGTCATGTTCCCTCAGACAAGGCTGTACGCGCCTTAACCGAACCTATATATATATATATATATATATATATATATAAACACACACACACACACATATATGCACCTAACGGCTACACTGACAATGCACCATCCAACCTATGGGGGAAGATATGCGCGCCCTCACACTTTTAGTCGCTCTCAGGTCACCCGATCTCTAGCCACATACTTGCTAAATCATTTTATATCCCGAAGTAAGGAAAACAGTTTCACAACACAGTAATCACAAGTACTTTCAAATCTACATAGATTTCTACTTTCAAATCATTTCGAAATTATCGGGTATAACCCTCGAAATTCTTTCTATTTTATAAAACATTTTATAAAATGTTCCCTGCCCAAAATCGGGAATACTATTCTTTTTTACTTAACAAATCTCATTTCAAAATCATTTATTAAATTTTGAAATAAACGACATCGCTAAACACCTTTATAGTCAAATCGTGAAGTGTTTCACAAGGTGTTAGCACATAGATATTTGTACCCAACCCAATGCTAAATGTAAAAGCATATTTTGCTCATAAACTGGTCGAGCACAATCCAAACAATCAATCAATCACAATCCATATCAATAACCAGGTATATTTGGTTCAATCACATTTCATGTTACAATAAAAGAGTATTTTATTGTCTACACATTTTCTACATTTCCTATGTATACAATAAAAATATATTTTATTTTCTATACAATTTCTACATTTCATATGCATACAATAAAAGAATATTTTATTGTTCACACATTTTTACATTAATAAATATAATTTCTTATATTAACAAATTTTATCAAACGATACATCTTTTTAATGATTCATTTTACATAAAAATGTAAATTTTAATGGTAACACATTTTTATTCAAACTCTGAGTACTTTAGATGATCATTCATACATAAAAAAATGTACTTTTTAATGTTACATCATTTTTATCAAACTATGAGTATTTTTAGTGAATCATTCTTTACATTCAATAAAAATGTAAATTTTCAATGTTGAACTTTTCTATTTCAAATAATGATCATTTCTCATTATTTCTTACATACAATAAAAATGTAAATTTTTATTGTTAAACTTTTCTATTTCAAATAATAATCATTTTAACAAATTCTATTTATACAATAAAAAAATGATTTTTAATGTTAAAATATTTTCATTTCAAATAATGATCATTTATGTACAAACAATAAAAAAGAGTTTTTATTTGTATACAATTCCTATGTTCATATAACAAATAAAAAGAGAATTTTTATTTTCAATAATTCCTATGTTCATATATGACAAATAAAAAGAATATTTTTATTTGTACACAATTTCCCTATATTTAACATAACAAATAAAAATGAATATTTATTTGCACACAAATTGCTATCTTCAATATGACAAATAAAAATGAATATTTATTTGTTCACAAATTTCTATCTTTACTATGACAAATAAATATGAATATTTGTTTGTACACAAACTTCTATCTTTAATATGACAAATAAAAATGAATATTTATTATTGGTAAACAAATTTCTAACTTTAACATGACAAATAAAAATGAACATTTATTTGTACACAATTTCAATATTTAACATATGAAATAAAAATGAATATTTTTATTTGTATACAATTTCCATATTTAACAATGACAAATGAAAATGAATATCTTTTATTTGACAACAATTTCAATATTTAACAATGACAAATAAAAATGAATATTTTTATTTGATAACAATTCAATGTTTAACTATGACAAATAAAAAATGAATATTTTTATTTGACAACAATTCAGTGTTTAACTATGACAAATAAAAAATGAATATTTTTATTTGACAAAAATTCAATGTTTAACTATGACAAATAAAAAATGAATATTTTTATTTGACAACAATTCAATGTTTAACTATGACAAATAAAAAATGAATATTTTTATTTGATGATAATTTTCTACTTATTCCGTTAAATTCAATCAAATCAACAGATCACACAATCAAGATATTTCAAATCAAATCACGTACAATACACAACTGAATCTTAACGGCGGATATATAAAAATTTCCAACAATTAATTTTAATTTTTAAATAAGAAATCTCACCTTGATCGGTTTAGAAATCGTTTAGTAACGATTGTTTTAATTAAACCAAAAATTGTAACTACATCCAATCTTGTCCAAATTGATTTCATTGTGAAGCCTTCATCACCACGGTTCCAACGCATCTGAAATCGTCGAATTCTGTTTTCGTATGCAAAATTTATGGGGTTTTATATGTTAATAACACACTTTAATTAACTAATGATAATTAATAAAGTAATTAACCTAATTAACTACCTTCCCTCTCCTTAATTTCTCTCCTCCCTCACGTTCCTGTCGCTCCTCTCATCACGCACGCAGGAAGAAAACATGCAGCCCCCTCCAAATTTCGCACCCCATTCCAATCCTCCTGGACCCGATCTAAATACACCACATCGAAGGCCTTCTTCTTCTCCATCTTCACCATGAATAGCTTTGAATTTGATCTCCTCCATGGCCATGAATTTGCAGCCAAACTGCAGACCTTGAGGCCTGAGATTCGCGAAAATACTACCCAAAACATGATATTAACTGTATAGATTTGTAGAGTATGTGAATCTCTACAGCTTTCATGCAGAAATCATCTTCTAATTCTTGATGGCTTGAGAGAAAAGTGGGAAAGAAATTCGAATTATTTCAGCCTTGAAATGAAACCGACGGCTAGGGTTTTGATAATGAGGGTTTGGGCTGAAAATGGGCTTTTTATACCCTATTTTATATTATTATTTAATTCCATTATCTCCAAAAAGTGAAATTTTGCGTTCGAACTCCAACGACTGTCTTTCCTAACCAATACCCCTATTCCGGACACAATGAGATATGTTTCGGAAGCCAATTTTACTGTTTTGATCAGTTTTTATCAAAATTAAAATATAAGTAAATATAACAGTCAATATTGAATTTGAACGTACATTTTTAATTTATCGGGGCCACATACTGACTCCAAAAATTTCAGAAAAATAAATATAACTATGTTTTGATGATAAGGTCCTAGCAAAACTAATTTCTTCGAATTTGGAGACCGTTTGAAAAATGGTCATTTTCTGGTCGATCCAATTCAACTGAAATTGACAACACGTTTTCTTTTGCCACGCCCACATATTAATTCCAAAAATTATGAAATTTTAAACCTAGCAATAATTTGACATTCCGGATCCAACAAAAGTGATTTCATCGAAAACGGAGGTCATTTGCAAAATGGCTATTTTTAAGGGCTTTTTTATTATCTAAAAATGAAAATTTTAAATTCTGACACATTTTCTAACTAAATTTCCTTAAAATAAAATTTTAAATTGTTCTGATTTTCCGGGTTGTTACAAGTCTTCTCATTTTCAGTTATTTTCTTTAACTTTAGTTCTCTACTTTCATACTTTGGAGTGTTGAGCCATTTTTGTTGTCAATATTTATCTAAAAAGATCTTACATTTGAATAATTCTACTCTAAATAGTTGAAATCAATATCTATGTTTGAATATGTCTTAAGTAATTGTATGAAGATTTTATCTCCTAGTTTATTGGTAAGATCATATATGAAAACAATCTAACATTTAAAAATTATATTTATGGGTGTTTTAGGGAGTTCACTATCGAACCAAAAGTTTATGCTTCCAAGGAAACTATTAATAAAGATATTTTATGGTATTAATTGATGCATCAACTTGTTGGTCGCATGTGTGTTTGCTTTCTACAGATGGCATAAGTACTTGCTTAAATAATCAAATTGAGAGCACTCTTTCGTGACTATCAGATCAAATTAGGCCGACAAGATATTGCAGGTGAATATACTTCTCCAATGGGTATTGAAGTTGTACATTGAGCAATTTATATTCACACTCAAAATAGTCTAATAGAATCATTAGTTAAGCATTTACAACTTATTGCAAAACCAATACTTATGCATTAAAGCTACATGTTTCAGCTTAGAGACATATAATTTTGCATGCATATTATTAATTAGAATTATCATTAATTTTTATGATCATGGCTTTTAACCAGATCTCAACCAAATATTTCTCACTTACGAAAATTTGGTTATGTCGTATAAGTACCCTTCGGTCATCTACTTCGTACTAAAATGGTTCTCAGCGTAGGCTGGGAATTTATATTGGATTTGATTCCCCTTCGATAACTCTTTATATCGTACCCCATACAAGCGATGTTTTCACCATAAGATTTTGAAAGTGCAAATTTGATGTGATTATTTTCCCGCCATTAGGGAAAGGAAAGACTATCCTAGTAGAATGACGTAGAATATCACGAAATAATCTACCTTTGTCTCATTTGGACCTAAGTACGAAACAATGCCAATATACAAAAAAAAAAAAACTTGCATCTTTGAAATATTGCGAATCAAATGCCAGACACATTTAGTGATATAGGGAATAACTAAATCTAACATTCCAACAGAAAATGCACTAGCTAAAATTGAAGTCTCGGAAGAACCAAAGTTGAGTACAACAACTAATGGATCTAAAGCTAGACAAGAGCATGTAAGGACCATTGGTTCAAAAAAAATTAGTGCCTATAAAAAGGAAACAAACGAAAAATCATCAGTTAATAAACTTCCCAATGATGTTATAAATAGTCCAAAAGATCAGATCAACGAAAATTTCAATTCTCTTAAAAATGTTGAACGAACTTTTATTCTGGAAGAAATAATAGAAACTTCCAGAAGTAAAGCGGTACCTAAAAATAATATAATCTTAATATTTTATATGAACTATGAAGAAATATGGAATCGAAGCAAAATAATAATTAATGATGCATTTTCATTCGCAGTAACTATTGAAATAATCAGAAGCCATGATTATAATGAGAATAATGATACGGAACCAACTACCATAAATGAATGTCGAGAAGACATGATTGACCAAAATGGAAAGATCTTATCCAAATTAAGCTTGATTCACTTCAAAAACGTTGTATTCTTGGACCGATAGAGAAAATGCAAAAGAATGTTAAAGCAATATGTTAAAAATGAGTATTCATTAGAAGAAAAATGCTAGAAATGAAACCATAAGATACAAGGCATGACTTTTCGCACAAGGTTTCCCTCCAAGACCAGAATTTGATTTTAAAGAAACGTACTCTCCTTTTATGAATACCATAACTTTTTAATATTTGATAAGTCTTGCTGTTTCTGGAAAATTTACTATAAGATTAACCGATGTTGTGATAGCTTATCTTTATGATGAATTAGATACCCATATTTACATGTAAATCACGGACGGATATAAATTGTCTGAAGCAAAATCAAAGTCAATGTACTCATTAAGCTGAGACGATCACCATATGATTCAAAACAATCTATAAAAATGTGGTATAAACGCCTTAGTGTAAAGACCAAATATAAAAACAATTGCATTTGTCCATGTGCATTTATAAAGAAATCGGTAAAGGGCTTTGCAATTTCAGCAATTTATGCTAATGACATAAGTTTGATTGGGACATAGAAGAGATTGATGGAACAATAAATTATATAAATAGAATTTGAAATGAAAGATCTTGACAATACCAAGTGTTGTCACTGTCTATAGATCGAGTATAGTGCTGACGAAATATGGATCCATCAGTCAAACTACATTGAGAAAATGAAAGTGTTTTGAAATGGATGAAGCATATTAACTTAGTACATTGTCAAATCTTAAGATATCAAAAACTAAAAAGAACCCATACCGTCCAAAAGAAGATGATGAAAATGTATGGTCTAGAAGTACCATACATCAAAATCATTGATGCTTTATTATATTTATCCAAATGCACGAGACCAAATATTACATTCTTGATGAATTTTCTAAGACCAACGAAAAAAATACAAGAATAATATAAAACAGATCATGAGATATACTTGTGGAATGATAAATTTAGGTACTTTTATTTTAATATAGGTAATAATCTGAATCTATTTGACCATGCTTATGTAGATTACCTTTATGACCAATAGAAAGCAAGATCACAAAATGTATACGTGTTTAATAATAATAATGCAGCTATTTCATGCCTATCTACGAAGTAAACATTAGTAGCAATATTTGTCTATCATTTTGAAATACTAGCATTACATGAAGCAAATCAAAATGTATTTGATTGAGATCATAAATTGAGCATATATGAAATATTGTCAACAGAAGAATCAACTATTAGTTATGTAGATAATGTAACTTGCACTGCTTTTAAACTTTTCTTTGCACACGAACTATAAAATGATAATAAGATAGATGTGAGACAAATACAGTCCTAAGAAAAATCCAATAGTTCTATTCAAGATGGCATTTTCAAAGTAAATGTTCCAAAAGATGGCGTATAAAATTGGTATTTGTCAGCTACGTCAACAAACTAATGGAATAATGCGTTATAAATTAAGGGGAGTATTCAAAAGTATGTTATATTGTTTTTTGTTTTTCAATTACTATTTTTTCCACAAGGATTTCTTAATACGGTTTTAATTAGACATGGATGGAGAAGGGCGAGATTTTCGAAAATGGAGGTGATAGCTGAGTTGGAGAGATGAGAGCCTATGTGGCCATGTGTTTTACCTTATCCATAATCGCAGGAGAATTCCGTAATATGGGAAGTGTCGGTGAGAGAGAGGGGATGAAACCGGCCGTAGCAAGTTAGTAGGTGATTGGGATCAATTTGGGAAGACACCCCCCCCCCCTCCCCTCCCCCCTCCCCTCCAATATAAATAATCCAAACTTGGGATTAATATGGGAAAACGCGTTAAACTTGGGATTATTCCTATCAATTAATCCTTATTTTTATTGTTTTTTCATACATATACTCAAGAGTAGTGTCATAATACACACACAAAGAAGTGATAAGAATGAATATGCTGAATGGTAAATGACATAATAATCATCATTTTATGCTAAGTTTATAAATAGAACTTTTTTGTATTATATTAAACGGCTAAATGAATAGAAAATGTCTTCTCTCTCCAATGGATTCTGCTATTATTTTATTTTGTAAAATCGATATTATTTTAGTTTAATCTAAACTTGACTTCACATTTCAGTTATGTAGAATTTATACCTAAAGTAACCCACATATAAATCAAAAATCATTGTAACAACTTTAGCAAACTAGGCAATTACTTGTACCAAAAACCTAAATGCAAGTTTTATTTTAAAAATATTTTTTTTTTTGAAAAAGGTTAAAAGTTGCAATAAGAGAATGAGCAACTGAATATAATTGATAAAATAAATTTCTCATGCTAAAAGAAAATAAAATGTTTGGAAATCACTTGGAGAGGCAATAGTCAGCCTTAAAAGTAGAGTAGCTAATCTCCTTTATTTGATAGTTCATTTAATATATATTTAAGTATTTTTGTTAATGTATGTCATAATGGTACATGTTAAGGATGATGGCTACTTGCTAAAAAAATTTAAAAAAAAAAAAAAAAAATCAAATACCTAAATTACCTTTACACAATAAAAAAGGAGTGAATTTCAAGAGGGTCATATCATAATTTAACAATCTTAACATGAACCTTTAAGGATACGTTAGCATTTTTCTATTTTTAAAATAAAAACTGGACAAAACAATGAGAAATTACATAAATAAAACGGATAGAAAAATTCAGGGACACCTTTTCAATCGCCGAAAAAGTTATCAAATTCACTTTTGCGCCCTCAATTTATAAAAAATAACGGAACATTCGCATCAAATTTTCCAATAAAATATGCAAATTAAACAACATATATTTGCAAACCAGAACCACGTATATTTGTATTTCACCCTACAATATTTTATAGTTCAAACTGCATGCTTTTGTAAAATGAATTTTTTTACAATACGCACTACATGAAGGTACATTCAATATGTTAAATATTTGCAATCCACATTACCAAAAAAAAATCAACTTACACAAATGTGGAGTTAGAGATGCAAATATTTGCACTTATACTTCAAATATTTATAGTTCTAACTGTAAAATATAAGCACTTTAAAATGCATGTTCTTAAACTTCTAGCTGCAAAAGTATGTAGTTTAAAATTGCATGTTTTTGCTAAAATTATGTTTTGTGAAACCCTTTTTTTGGAAAGATTTTCATATATTAAATTTAAAGAAAAATAAAGGGCGAATCCTAATTTCCACTAAAAATAAACTAAAATATTATTTTTAAAAATCTCATGGATTTTGTTCAACATGTGATGCACTTGCATTAGGCATGTCAACGGATAAATTTAATGTGAATAGTGTTGTATCAATATCATCATTTTGGAACATGGATGAATATTGAATGATTATCCTATCCACAAACGACGGATAAATTAAGAAACATAGATAACAATAATTAGCTTAAAATAAACTTTTTTCAATTCTATCGATTATCAAAATGCTAAAAATAAATAAATACGATGATAATAAATAGTTTTAAGCATCTATTATATATCTAATGTACATTATATGAATTTACAACTTAATAAAATAATAAATATAATTAATGGCACTAAAATACATATAATTTAAACAATATTCTAGAAAAACGTACCAATAACTTTCCAATACGATATTTTCATATCAATATCTATATCTCTTTTTTCAAATTTGAATATTTATCTGTAGATGCTAGAGCATGCAAACAGATTTAAAAATTTCCGAATATCCATTGGAAGTCCTACCTTGCATCACTTTGGTAAACACTGTCAAAATTTTGTAATAAAGCAAGATTTTAAAAGCCAAACATTAAAAAAATTCAGTTCTTAAGAAAAATACTCAAAAAAATTAGTTGCATGAAATATATATCATTAAACCAAATTTTTCTTTTAATATGCTGATAAAAACAAAAACATATATAGTCCTAGCATAGTCACGTATGCAAACAAAATAATCAAATTTAATTTTATAGGGCATTGATTCATTATTAATTGATAAACTTTTATTTGGTGGTCGGGTAAGTGAGTTTAAAAAAAACACCTTGTATTGTTTTATATATTTATATAAAACAAAGCAGTAGCCATACAGTTCTGCATGGGGCGTGATCATCATTTCTTTTTCATTCAATAAAATTATGATTGTAAGTACAACAGTACCCAACTCTGATACAAAGCCCCGTTTGTCATAACCCAGTCACAAGCGAAGTCAATCTACTTTTTGCTATTAATTAAGAAGGCATTTGTCAGCGAGTCCCTCGTGCATTTTGAGCTGAACTAAAAGAAAAACCATGTCTTATTGAAAGATATGGGGATTTTTTTTTTGGTAAACAAACAAGAAGCCAAGATTACCTTAACATACCACCTACTTCATTACTCGTTCTTGCACTTTAGACGACAAAGCTTTGCAGTAACGGCTATGATAAGTATTATGAACAGAATCAGCACTGCAACCAAACCTGAAACAAGAAGGAAAATGATACATTGAATAAAAACATACAATTGTGCGCCAAAAACATATTTGTCTGCGGGCTGACAGAGAGTTAAAGGATAGACACAAGCAATTTAGCTAGTAACTAAAACTTCATTCTGCGAACAATGAAATAAACAGTAACTGCAATCGTTGTAGGTCAGAACATGACTGCAGTTTAACATGAACACGAGAATATTTCTAGTAACAGGAAGATGATATCATGAATATGTAAGGACGTTTCTTTTTATTTTTTGAAAAACAAGTCAAAAGAACCTCATTTTGGTGAAAATAAAACAATGAAATAAATAACATTTAAATGTTCAAATTTCAATTCATGTCAGAAGGGAGCTGTACCAAGAGATGCTCCAACAAATAAGAAAGCAAGCCTATGCCTAACCATCCATGGAAGGTCAACTTCGAGAGTGCAGTGCTGTTGAGATGTTTTCTGTCCACATTTACAAGTCTCAGGGGCATTCCCCGATTGCAATTCAGAAAGCTTGATATCAACTCCCATAGTAGGATTTCCGTACACATCCCTTATTTCAATTTTGATAACCTGTGGGACTGTATCCCAGTGTATTTCAATTGCACCGAAATTTGGTTGCCCTGATTGAAAAATTATCATAAATATATCAGATGCTGGTATTTCTGATAATTGAGGAAACTGACCTATAACATATTTAAACCAACTATATCACTCATATTAATTTAAACTTTTAGCAGCATGTAAACTGTTTTTCTATCATTGGATATTATTAAAGGTCAATTCCAATCATCTACAAGCAATAATAACGTTAAGGATAATTTATCTCAGATATCATGTTTACGAGGAATGTATTTACGCAAATAAAAGGGTGTTAGCATCGTTTAGATCAACAAAATCATTCTTTATATAATATTACCATATGTGCATGATTTGTATTGGCATTTCGGCGAATATACTCTCATTGTATTAGGTGTCAACCTAGCTGCAACTCTCACAAGAAATGCTAATGGACTGGAGACAGCTTTTTCAACTGCCTGAGTAAGTCCACTTGAAGTTATATCGTACAAAGAATAATTGCTTCCGCAATCGTAACGTGTTATTTCACCAAAATGAACATCCCCGCTTATAAAGAATATTCCATTTCTCTGCAAGCCAAAAGATAAATTAAAAGTTGCCGTTACTAACTTAATAAACCAACTTAATTAAGCAGGAGCCATATTGTATTGTATTGTATACAAGTTGTACAGAACAGAGACATGAACCAGAGGCACCTTACTATTAGTAATCATTTCAAACAGCCTTTTCCTCTCTTTTGGAAAACGCCCCCAAGATTCCATATAGAACAGTGGACCAGTAGTTGCAGAAAGATTTGAAATGACCTAAGATACAGTATTGCTTTGCTCAGTTGATTAAACATGAAAAAGGAGGGGGGAAAAATCAAAATGTTGTAATAAAGATGAACAGAGCAACAAGTAACATAAATATATAATGCTGTATTATGTTGAGGACTGTGATAGTATATTGTGTTACTGCCTGAATAGAAGATGCTATAATAGTAATCTGTGACTCCGGACCACTTAATTCCTTTTGTAGCCATTTCCATTGTGTCTCCCCCAGTATCGTCCCATCACTGTCCAACGAATCTCTGTGGTATCTAGTATCCAAGAGAATAACCTGAAAGATGGAACCAAGTTAAAATATAAACAACTGAAGTCCATCAAAACTATTTATGAAGGCTATTACACATGTATATTATTTTGTGTCTGTGATTATGTATGCATACATATGTGTGTGTCTACAAAGGTCAAAACTTTGTGTAGATGTTACCTAGGCATGTAAGAACATATTTACTACAGATTTTCGTTTAATTTTGAATTGTCTAGTTTGAAAACTTATAGAGGTTTTGATGAGATGCGGTTGGTTATATATGTGTGTGTGAGAGTACAGGTGGCTGTGCGCATGCGTGCATGTACGTTTATGTGTGTATAAGGATATATGTGTGTATTTATATATTTCAAAGTTCCAAAACAAAAAGACGTGCACAAGGTGTTTCTTATGCTTATGAGGCTAAACATAACATATACATATCAAAGAATTAAATAAAATATAATGATCGTTCAAACTGATTCACACAGATACAATTTTTATAAGTAGTTGGAATAAAATAACAATCTTTTAGCTGACCGTGAAGCTTCTAAAATATCCTTACTAGACATGATGAGGACTTGAAGCCACAAGTTCAAATCCGAGTCAATGCAAAATTTAATCTACATTATTATTTGTAAAGCTAGGAATATTATTACATTTATAGGTCCAAAATCTCCTACTGACAATCTTAAAATCTCCTACTGACGATCTTTCATACATATTTTTTTTCTTCATATTTTCATAATGACTTTTCTCTTCTAAATATCAACAAAAATGTATCCATTTTCATTTATTTCACAGCTATAGTGAATGCTCTTTTTATATTCTTAGCATACTTTATGCATTATTTTTTAATATTCAAGAATAAAAGACTTTCACCTAATCGTATATAAAAGCTTTTCTTTTAGTAATACTTTGCATGACGTTCAATTTTTTCTCATACTTGAACAGATTTTTGGAAGAAAAAAATTGCTATAATAAAAAATTTAAGTTTATACAAACACACATGCACACGCACATATACATACATACTTATACGTTGTTTTAATCTAGAATTCGATGAAATCAATTTAACTATACATTTTTCTTTAAAAGTGGTATCAAACTGTAGAATAATGAAAACTACTGGTAAATGTATGATTATTACAATTAAATATATATACTTATTAATAGGGCTGTCAACGGATACTTTCGGATACGGATAGTGCCATATCCGTATCCGCATCCGAAACCATTTTCGGATATCGGATATCCATATCCGCGGATACGGACGGATATCGGATAATTATCCGCTCCGCCAACAATCGATAAATCAATAAACATAAATGAATTTTTTTAGCTTAATATTAAGCTTTTTCAACCTAATTGATTACTAAAGTGCTAAAAGTAAATAAATATGATGATAATATATAATTTTGAGTAACTAACATGTGTTTAATAGACTTTTAATTTTGCAAATGAATAAATTAGTCTATTTAATTATGTTAAAATACACATAATTTAAGCTATAATCAGGAAAAAAAGCAGACGGATAATTTTCGGATGCGGATATGCCTATATCCGCATCCGCATCCGCTTTCCCGGATATCGGATATTTATCCGCTTTTCGGATACGGATGCGGACGGATTTCGGATTTTTCGGGTATCCATTGACAGCCCTACTTAATAATAATGCACGCTCAATGTACATGAAGAAGTACTTACCACCTAATAGAAAATGTTAACGTTTGTTTTTTTTTTTTTTTTTTCCCGATCTCATTCGTAAACAATTTTATATTAAATTAGCTTTCACTTTCACAATTAGTAACTAATGACATACTAAGCTATAATAAAACAACAACAAAATGTTAATAAGTCAAATTGTTTGATTAGCATTGTAAATTACATCATAACTCTTTAAAAAGGTTTTGAATTTGTCACATATAATCCCTTTCTACTGACATTGATCTGTAAAGTGGAAAAGAAGATAAAACAATTGTTACAATGACATTTAATATGTGTCAAGATATTAAACTTCTCTATAAGTTTTGTGTGCATTGTACTGATGATCGGATATTAACGGTTGACGTTTATGCTTTTAAATTTCGGCTTGTAACTTTATCTTTCACATTGGGAATGTGAACCCTTTGTACTATTTATTATTGTCTCACTGTTTGTATGATTTATTTTGTATTTTATCTTGTGAACATCAACCATTCGTACTAATCATCATCCTGCACGTGCAAAGCATGAACATTTAGATCTAATTATACCTGTAAAAAAACTCATTTAAGTAAGTTCTACTCACAAAATCATTCATTAGAAGCATATGCCTATGTTAGCTGCCACACAAAACGATTCGGTATGCGGGACTAAAAAGGAACGGAAAACATTATATACCATGGAACACAATACGTTGGGGATAGGCTTAATCGAAACGCTTAACCGGAATGGAACACGCTTAGCCTGAACGTCGAACGTTTTCGAAAACGCTCTCTTTGCATGCAAATTTGTACACTTTTGCTATCCAGTATCCACTACAAACACTACTAGATATGAACAGTATTGCATCGGGCAGTTCCAACGGCCTCCAACGGAGGTTGACCAACGGCTTCCAACGGAAGCCAAAATTCTTATCTGTATACGGTTTGTAAAATATACGCCGTTGGAAACCGTTGGCGGCCGTTGTTTTTAAGCCGTTGGAAGCCGTTGCTACCCGTTACACAGGCGAGCAGAAAAACATCCCGAGCCTTCCTCCTTCTTCCCCATTTGCTTCACCCACGGTTTTGGAAACAAAATCCCTAAAATTCACCCCTTTCAATTCTGAAATCGCCAATTTCAATCCATCTTCCGCGTAGGATCTCTCCAACTCCCTCAAAGCACTCTCTCATCCTCTCTATTCTCCTATTCTCTTTGATTTTGAGGTATGTGTTTGTTCTAATTTTTGTTTAATACCCTATGTTTAGTGTAATTGATGCATAATTAGTGTATGTTTGTGTGTGTAGTGATGTTAATTAGTTGCCAATGTGGGGTTTTATCATTTTAGTTGCTAATTTAGGGTTTTTACTTATAAATTATTTGGTTGTTGTTATGATCTAGGGTTTGAATTAGTTGAAGTGGTTGTTGTTATATGCATGTATATAGTTGCTAATGTTGGTAATCTAGGGTTTGATTAGTTAAAGTTGACTATGTATATATGCATGTATATAGTGTTATGTATATATATATATACACGTATATATAGTTGACACTCCACGCATTTGTTTATTTGGTTAACGCCCAATTAATCGAAAATAATATTTAGTCAAAAACGTGTCGTGAAAATACAAATATTTAAGTTTGTGTTTTTTGGGCTAAGGCGCACAACGTCGCTAAGGCGCACAAAGGCGTAAAAAATATATTTCAATCGCAATAAAAAACCAAATCGTAATATGTTACATTCGTAAAGCCTTAGAGAGTTTTTTTGGCCCCGTCTGATAAGTATTGTATATAATCGTTATGTGAATGTTCGTTTTATTAACAAAACGGACATTTATATTCATCATATACAATATTTGTTGGATTTGTCCTTTGTATTGGACAAGTTACGAATACAATAACGAAATTAAATCTCGTAAAATATTTCATTTTAAACGGTTCTCAAAATTTCGAAAGTACTTCCTTTATGTTCCCTGTGTACACGCAATTGTGTACTGTTCAGGGAACTAAAGGGAAGTGCTGCCGAAATTTTGTTGAATCGTTTAAATTGAAAAGATTTACGCGATTTAATTACGTTATTGTATTTGTAATGGGAGGTAGGATGACCCACCTGTAACTGATCAATTAACATAATTACATGCATTCAACAATAAAATTGTGAATCTATTTCCAACTATTGATGTTATAAAAATTATAAAAATTGTGAAGTTTAACATTTTTTCTAATTTTATATGTACTTAGGAAAAATGGATCACGATTACTTTATTGATCGAAGTTGGATGTACAAACGAAGAGAAAGTGATGGCACAATAAACAAACATTTTATTAATGGTGTCGGGGTGTTTATTGATTTCGCGTTACGTAACAAAGGAAACGACGTCGAAATCCGTTGTCCTTGTAGTAGATGCAAGTTATTGAAGTATTTGGTACCACAAATGGTTAGAGTTCATTTGCGTCAGTATGGTTTTGTGTCGAACTATTCAGTTTGGGATCGTCATGGAGAACCGTTAGCATCTACTTCTACACAAGTAGAAGATGTCGTAGTGAATAATGAAATTGCTACGACGAATCTCGTAGAACAAATGGTTGAAGATGTTGCACGTTCAATGTTCCCAGTTCAACAATTTAACGATAACGATGGTAATGATGACGATGGTAATGATGAAGAAGAACCAAATATTGAAGCTAAAAAAATATATGATTTATTAGATGCAGCGAAAAAACCCCTTTGGGAAGGCTGTGAAAGCGGAACTCAATTATCAGTAACCGCTGAATACATTGCGATGAAATCGAAATACAATCTCACGGAAGCTGGATTTACAGCTGTTGTACAAGCTGCGAAGCGACATATGCCTCCTAATAATTTGATGTGCGAAAATCATTATGAAGTTAAAAAAATGATGTCGGCCTTTGGTTTACCATATCAAAAAATAGATACATGTCTAAAGGGTTGCATGCTATTTTGGAAGGAAGATATCAACCTTAAGAAGTGTAGAATATGTAATGAGGAAAGATACAAACCTAGAAAGAAAAAGGGAAAGGAAGTCCCGTACAAACGTATGCATTATTTACCTATTATTCCTAGACTTTAAAGGTTATATGCATCTTCCGTAACCGCGCAACATATGAGATGACACAAGGTGAGAACACAGGAAGAAGGTTCGTTAGCACACCCGGCCGATGGAGAAGCGTGGAAGCATTTTGACCAAAAGTACCCCAATTTTGCATCCGAGAGTCGTAATGTTAGACTTGGTTTATGTACAGATGGATTTTCACCATTTTCTCAATTTGGTTCTAAATATTCATCTTGGCCTGTAATTGTAACACCTTATAATTTACCTCCGTGGATGTGTATGAAAATTCCTTATATGTTTCTCACAATTGTCGTTCCTGGTCCCGATGATCCGACATAAGGAATCGATGTTTATTTACAACCGTTGATTGAAGAATTAAAAAAATTGTGGTATGAAGGGGTAGAAACATATGATATTTCGCAAAAGAAAAATTTTCGTATGTATGCTTCTCTGTTGTGGACAATTAGCGATTTTCCTGCTTATGCAATGCTTTCAGGTTGGAGTACGGCTGGTCGTCTAGCTTGTCCGTACTGCATGGAAGAAACAAGAGCATTTTCTTTACCTATTGGGAAGAAAATTTCATGGTTTGACTGTCACAGATGTTTCCTTCCTATTAATCATCATTTTAGAAAAGATAAGAAATTTTTTACCATCGACAGGCTTGAAACTTTGCGACCACCAAAAGTACGGACAGGTGAAGAAATTTTTGAACTTGTGAGAGATTTTCCCAAGATTCATGAAAGTGTAGTACAGTCAGAAATTCTAGGTAAATCAACGACTCATAATTGGTGGAAACAAAGCATATTTTGGGAATTGCCTTATTGGAAAGATCTTATTCGTCATAATATAGACGTGATGCATAATGAGAAAAACGTTTTTGATAATGTAATCAGCACAATTTTGAATGTCAAAGGAAAGACAAAAGATGATTTGAAATCAAGACGCGATATCGAAGTAATATGTAATCGTCCGGAGCTTCATATAAAGGCAAATGACACCAAAAAACAGAAAGCATGCTATGAACTCGATAGTAATCAAGTTAAAATATTTTTAAAATGGATTGAAGGATTAAGATTCCCAGATGGTATATCTTCCAATCTTCGTAGATGCGTCGACTTTAAAAACAGCAAACTTAGCGGGATGAAAAGCCACGACTGTCATGTTATGATGGAAAATTTATTGCCCGTCGCTTTCAAAGAATTATTGCCCGTAAAAGTTTGGACTGTTGTAACAGAGCTTAGTTTGTTCTATAAAGAGCTTTGTTCTACTACATTAAAACTTGATCGTCTATGTAAGTTAGAGGAAGAAATCCCTATATTGCTCTGCAAATTGGAAAAAATATTTCCTTCAGGATTTTTCAATGTTATGGAGCATTTACCTATTCACCTTCCGTTGGAAGCACGCCTTCGAGGGCCTGTGCAATACGGATGGATGTATCCGTTTGAAAGGTATATTAATTTTTAGTTAATTAAATTTTGATTAGTGAATCGTGTAATAAAAATTATTTAATTACATTATTTCTAAACAGGTATTTAAATCATCTAAAGAAAAAAGTGAGGCAGAAAGCTCGAGTTGAAGGTTCCATTTGCAAATCATACATCGAAGAAGAAGCTTCATTTTTTTTCTCTCATTATGTTAGTGATCATGTGAACATATCATTTGTAAGTACTGCGCGTAATGACGAAGACATAGATCAAGATGACTGTCCAGCGACTTTATCTATTTTTAAAAAACATGGACGTCCTTCTGGTAGATGTGTGGAAGAATGGTTGAATGATAAAGATTATAATGCAGCACACACATATATCCTTCTCAATTGCACTGAAGTTGCACCATTTGTTAGGTAATGACCTTATACATCTACGTATACACGTATTAAATGTTTAATCATATATGTAAGATTTGTTTTATAATTGCAGCATTTATGAATCACGGTATCCAAACGGCGATATCAGCAAAGAATTCGCCAGTTGGTTTAACAATTATGTTTTTGATCCAACAAATTGTATTGTGGATGAAGGATTGAAACATTTGGCATTGGGACCAAAAAGACTTATCAAGACATATCCAATATTCTTTGTCAATGGATATAAATTTAGCACTAAAGAATATGGTGCTGAAAAACTAACAGACAATAGCGGTGTATTTGTTAAATGTAGTGATGATCCAAACGACCATATACACGATTTTTATGGCGTGCTAAACCAAATTCTGCAATTGTCATATTTCACACGACCCGCAGAAGAAGTATTTTT
Organism: Allium sativum; assembly: GCA_030737875.1. Lineage (NCBI taxonomy): Eukaryota > Viridiplantae > Streptophyta > Magnoliopsida > Asparagales > Amaryllidaceae > Allium > Allium sativum. The sequence goes on from CM060924.1 coordinate 285,957,597, forward strand.
GTTTAAATGCAACTGGTTCAGCAACATTTCAGGTTCTGGAATAAACGTGCATTCAAAATATAATCTTATAGAAGTGAGACATACTTCCCGTTATTATAAGTACGATCCTTTTGTACTTGCCAAACAAGCTTTTCAAGTTTATTATGCTCCTTATCCATCTATGAGAAGAGACAAAATAGATTGGTGGGCTGTTTTCAAAACAAAGGCAAGGTTTACTTTTGATGGACGTAATATTCCCGACGACCAAGCTTATCAAGCAGATGTCGAGGAAAATCCGAAAATAGTAATAACCGATGATCAAACAGACTTTGGACCTCTAAACGATGAATCAAACACATTAGTTGACGTATTTAAGACTATAAATGAACCAAATATGGAGGAGGAAATGGAGTCAGATTCTGAAAGTGACGAGGACGACTTATAACCAATAATTCTCATTTTAAAAAGGTAATTTTATATTTCTATTAACAAGAAACATATAGAATCATAGCCGTTCCTTGTTTTTAACATTTTAAAAAGGTATTTATGTTATGACATTTCTATTAACATGTATTCATGTTATCTCATGCCTTGTTTTTTTATAGCTCTTTCATGTTTATGTTATTTATGTTGTTATTTGTAACAGGTGATGTCTCAAGGTGCTGATGAGGGTGGACCATCTGACTTATCTCGTCCTGTGGTCTGGCTTAAGCGAAAAGCCAGTGGAGGGTATGTACTAAATTTTTAGTATAAATTTAATTATGTTAACTACAATAAATTATATAATTTATCGCCATGATTTTTTTTCTCTCGTTTACCACAGGGGTTTTGAGTTGGAGCCGTCCAACACGGTCCTCAGTATATCAAAACGCGCATATCAGGCTCGCACCAACGCATGTTGGCCCACATGGACATCGGTACCCGACATAGTTAAAGAGACCATATAGCAAGATTTTTTGGTATGTAAGATATAACATTTCGTATGTTAAGTAGTTATGCTCCTATTTGATAAGTTCATATGCATGTTATTTTTAAAAAAAAATGCAGGGTTCGATGGATATGCAGGAGGCAGATTTGGAAGTCGTCAAGCGCCACTGGAATTCTAAAGTGGCAAAAAATTACAGAGAGACAATGAATAGCTTAAAAACAAGTGGAAAGAGACCAATTTGGATAGGCGAGACAGTGTGGAATGAGCTGCTTACTTATTGGAATAATAATCCGGATTTTCTGGTAAATTTACTGCATGTTTAATTTAAATTATTTTATTCAATTAATATGTGTTTTATAATAATACTTTTTTTTTCAAATTTAAATGTATAGGCCTCGTCTGAGAGAAATGCAACTAATCGGAGCAAGAATCCGGTTACGCATCGGGGTGGGTCGAAGTCATTTCAGCACCACCGTGAGGATCTGGTATGTTTAGTACTTGCATCGTTTAAATTTAATAGTTGATTTAATTTTAAGTTTTAATTTATAAGCACACATATATATATTTATATGCATTCTTATTTCAGGAGAGAGCGCGCATGGGTCCTGTGTCATACTGGGATGTTTTCGAGCATACACATGCATTGAGCCAGACTGACGACACAGGTTCAGTTTCTTACACTTGGGACCATGACAACAAGGCACGCGAGAGATATGTAAGTATATAACAGTTAAGTTAGAGTTATATAATTAATTTAATTAAAATTGCAGTGTTATCTAATTTCATTTGTTTTATGTTTAACAGGAGAAATTTCAAGCACATAGGGCGCACTTACTGGAGTCTACGGGGAGGTCTGAGTTGACGAAGGCCGATGAAGATATGATTTTTGATGCTGTCATGGATAAGCCTACTCGGAACCGCCGATATGGATATAGAAATCTAGAGGTAATACGAAAATTTAAGATTTTGTTTGGAGGAAATGATTTGTGGCATAATAGTATTTTTATATAAACAATTGGTATGGATTTGATTTACTTTAAATGATACTATAAAATAATGAAAATCTGAAATTATATACAGATTGGATCAGGTCAGCATACGTACCAGAGGACCCAAGACAAAGAAGAGATCGCACAGCTTAAAGCACAAATTGCGGAACTTAACCAGCGTGATATTCGTCGTGAGAGGCAGTATGAGTTGCTCAACCAGAAGTTGGAAGATTTCATGAACCGATACGGTACACCTCCTTCATCCTCTGGTGGAGAGAGCTGATCAGCTTAGCTGGCTTGTTTTGGTTTGTATTTTGAGAGTTGATGATGCTTGCATATTGTTGTATATATTGTTGTGTTGGTTTGGACATGAGGTTATGACGGTTTGGTGATGGTATGGCTTGGACATTATGTTGGTTATGTTGTTTGGACATGTTTATGTTGTTTTGGCTACGTTCGGATATGGTTGTGATGTTTTGGCTATGTTTGGTTGTTATGTTATGTAAATATTGGTTAATTTATGTGTTTTGTGTTTGATTTTTGTTTTATGTTGTGTTTGGGAATATATATGGCTGAGATTGTGAATTATATGCTCGAAATGGAGCAGTTTGGATGACGTGTTTGTGGTGTTGTGACTAGAAGAAGCAAATGCAAAATCTGAGGAAAAAAATACCCAGATTTCCAACGGAGCCCAACGGCTACCGACGGCTTACTGGTTTCTAAACCAACGGTTTCCAACGGCTAAAGACGGCTATATTTCAACGGTTTTCATCCATTTCCAACGTCCAGTTGGTCATCGTTGGTGGGACACGTGGCAAATAACAACAGTTGGAAGCCGTTGGATAAATAGCGTTGGTTGCATTGAAAGACGTTGGAATCCGTTGAAGTGTATACCAACGGAAAGACCAACGGCCTCCAACGGGCTTTCCAATGGCCCTTGGCCGTTGGAAACTCCCCTTTTCTTGTAGTGAAATGCATGGACATAAGATAAAAACATTATTGTATAAGTAAACAATACCATATAAATTATAGCTTTTATTAATTGAAGCTAACAAAATTGTAAAATTTTCAAATATTGTTGCATAAGTGCTAACATCATGTCTTGGGGTTTTTTCCCCTCATTAGATTCTTTTCATAATCTAAGCAGTTGAAAATAATAAGAAGTTTTATTATGTTTTTTCTTTTGTCAATTATTGATGATGACCACCTCTGTTGTATGAACCTTAAAGTTGGAATAGTTTCCATACATTGATACAACATTAGCTTCTTCAAATATATTATCATAATCATCAATGTTTATCTTTTTCCGAATACTATATTCAATGTACTGATTGTTTTTGAAAAGGTACGAAGAGAAAAAGAACATTTGAAAGATAATTATGTAAAAAGAAGAAGAATACTTGGGTATGTATGAAGAGTACATATCCATGTATAACTTTACATTACTATGTTAACTGAGAGTAAAAAAAGTAGAAAACAAAACATTTAGGTAGCGTTTGGTTTATTTTGTGTTTTGCATTTTTAGTTTTCGGCGTTAATTATGAAAGTTGTCAAGATTTAAAGTGTAGCGGTGGTGATGGATCAAAGGAAAAGGGAGTGACGGAGGGGACCGCGGGAATGGTGGATAGACGGATTTGTTATTGCCATTCCCTTGTTTCTTAAAATATGAAAAATAATAAAAAGTTGTTTTCGGTTTTGTGTGTTAACTCCGTTTTGTAAAACGGTCATTTTTCACGATATATGTGCATTGTCGGTATTTTTGTATGTGTGAAAACTCAAAATTGAAAAATCTAAACCAAACGCTACCTTAGTCTTTCTAAGGCTGATCTGAAAATCATTCTTCCTTGTTTGTTTGCATTTTCAATAGTGAGTATTAGGCATAGGTCCTTAAAATCAAACTTAATACATAAAAACTCTTTCCCAAAAGAAAATTGTAAATTAACTCCCTAGAATTTAATTACTGAATAATTTCATAAGACCGTGCAATTATTCAATGAATAATTGCAAACAATTATGCAATTATAGCAAAAAATTGTACAAATGTCTACAATTTTTCTATGGAAAATTGAGGATATTTCCACAATTTTTTGGATGAATAATTGCCGAAATTTCCGCAATTATTTGAAAAAATTGCAAAAATATCTGTAACTTTTTTGATGAATAATTGCAGAAAACTTCATAAATTTTGGTTGAATAATTGCAGAAATTTCCGCAATTTTTGGATATAATTGCATAGATGTCTGCAAATATTCACTGAATAATTGCATAAATTTATACAATTATTAATTAAATCAATTTTTAGAGACCTAATTTACATACCTTTTTTGAGAATGATGTTTTGGATATTTTGAAACTTAATAGTGACTTTAGCCAAAATGTCTCTTTACAATATGAAATTATTATTATTTGTTATTTTATATTTTCAATAGGAAATTGTTATTATTTCATTTGTATTGATATACTTAAAATCGACAAACTAAATGTTTTGGAACACCGGAAACAACATTTTGGAACATCGAATTGAACATTTCGGAATGCTAAATTCAACATTTCAAAACATCAATATTAGCGTGCCAAATTGTGTGTGTAGCATTTCGAAACGACGGTGTATTGCATTTTGAAATGCACGTGACAAAATAGAATACAACGGCTTAAATATGAATTCTAGTAACATAGGTATATACATAAACACATCAAATTCCATTTAAAAGAAGACTACCTGAACGCATGTACCAAAACAGAATGCGCCAGCCTAAATATGAATTGTGGAAACATAGGTACATACATAAACACATCAAATTACATTTAAAAGACTACTACATCTATAACAAAAGCAACATCCAAATTCAACATGAAACATAGACTATTACAAGAAGCAACCTAAGTACAGTCCAAAATAAACTTAAACACTATTACAAGCTTCAAAAATGAATAAATTATTTTTTATTTCCATTTTTCATCTCCCTCTCCGACTCTCTTTTTCTTAGGAAATTGATAAAAACCGGAAACCTCTTTCAACCTAAAATTTACTCTTGTTTGGATATCGATTTTGAAGTTGAATAATATTTATAAAAAAAAATGTTATTGCCTTTTAATTTTCCTTTTTCTCTCTACGAAGAGATTAGAATTTTATAACTTCTATTAGACTTGAACAGCTGGAGAAAACGAATTGTTCTAAGGCACACTTTAGCAGTCTGAGGTGTGTGGGACATATAAGATGAATGCATCGCATTCCCTGTGTTACTAAAACATGCTCCTTAAAGCAAAGAACTTTTCTTAACATGCTTCAATGTGTTTTGACCCCATGTTGCTTTGAGGCACGCTTTATAAATCACTAGACACACACACACATGTGTGAGCACATACAATCATACATACACAACCAAGCTCATACACAATCATATATGCACATACACGTAATTAAAGACCAAAGAACCAAGCTCACATACATATATATATATATGTATGTATGTACGTATGTATGTATACATGTGTGTGAGTGTATATTTACATGTAGAACAACTATATGAGAAACCTTGTCTTCATGAAACAACAGGAAAAATAAAACATTATAATCTCTCAAGATAGAGTTTATATGCTAAAATTTCTCCAAAAAGATGGAAGTCGAAGCCCTGTAGCTTCATTTCAACATAAATATTTTTTTAAGCATGTTCTCTAAATTGATGGAAATAAATTTAGAGGCTACTGGTATTAAATTAATTATAAGTAAAACATTAAATTTATGTTAAACTGGCAAATTCAGAGTAGATATAATGTGCTGCTATGAAGAAATTAAATAATCAACTACATGATGTTATTCAACCATTATCCATAAAAGCACTTATTTGCCTATATATTTTTGTACCATTAAGTCGTAATTCACAAACTCGTAATCTTCTATTGAATTATAAGTATAACATTCTTAACCAAACATAACACTTCAAGTAATTTCACTGTTTTGATTAAAATGGTACTTTTCCAGTCTTGAACGGGAAAAACATTAGCATGGCTATAAAAATGTGTTCATGTTCAGTAAACTACTTCAAGCAAAATTAGGTAGAGAACACATTCAATTTTGTACTTGAAGTTGTATAGACCTGCGAATTTCTAGTAGAATGTACAAAAAAAATCTCTTAATTCTTTTTTATGTACATAGTTTAAAATAGTTAAAAAAAAAAAAAAAGGAAAATAAATCTTATTCAACAGTTTAAATGAGATAAACAAAACATACATGCACTCTACTTACCTGATATAAATATAATTTTCGAAAGTAACTGTTGATTGAATTTTATATGTTGTTCGTTATTACTCTTGGAAATGTAGAAACTGCATATGACATAGTAAACAGCTTAGTTAATACAGTAACTGGGCAAGATCATAAGGCTACGAAGATACTATATAGTCTACATTAGATGAAGAAGACTTCAACACAATGGTACAAGTTACATTTCTACTCAGATACCTTTACACGCTTTCCTGCAGGTCCAAATATATATGATGTATACACACCAGCTTGTTTTCTCCTGTAAGAGATGATACAATTTAACAAATAAAATATACCAACGTAATGGGAAAAAGAAAAGTATAATGCATACTAAATGGCACAAAAAGTCACCAGATAAAATCCGCGAGTCATAAAAAATGTAATTAAGATGATTTCGAGCACTGATGGGTATATCAGGACATATACATGCATGAATTTTTAGCTAAAATGAAGGGTCATTTTCAACTTACATTAACGATAATGTTGACATTATGCTATTGCTACATAGCGAATACAATAGAATGATAAATATAAAGATGTTAAATTTTCTAAATCTTCAAAAGCAATATCATTAATTATACACATGAGAAATCACTAAATTTAGGCTGTTAGACCCATATTAATTTAACATTTCCTTTCAGTTCAATCAAAAAGTTTTCATCCAATGGATAACAATAACATATCAAATACATGTATCATAATGGATTTTAACTGCTGAAAAACAATGTTCATCTGCAACAGGTATAGGGTGAAAAAGATCAAACATAACATGATTGAATTAGTGTACAAGAATGATTGCAAAAAGGACGTCTATTTTGGAAGAAAACTATTTAAGGCATCCCAAGCTATTTTCACTTGCATTTTGTCACATACTTCGCATGCGCAATAAAAAGAATCCTTGGACTAAAATTTCATTGATTTTGTTTCAATTTATTCATTGAAACTAAATTTTTTAAGTACCAAATATTTTCAATTATGCAAAACAATCATGTACGAAGAATTTTCAATTTTTAATTCATAACTGATGCAAATTCCCTGGATGGAAAAATATTTCCACATCCATAAACTGATGTTAATTGTGATGTAGACAGGTATTCCAGGAAAAAAAAAACTCTAAAATGTAAAATTTAGACATAAGTCAATTTGAGATAGTTCCAACATGTATTTAAAAAGAAGTGCGCTTGAGATAAACTTAACTCATCCCTAATATGGTATGAAATTGCACGTAAAAATCTCAAGGTGGAACGTGATTGAAATCTAAGATCCAAAATCTTGCAATCTAAACATACCCCGATTTCCGGTAAATCCAAACATTGACAAATTAACGAAACAAACGAAGACCAAAGTAATTTGTACTCTACTAACATATTATCAATTTTATGAAATCTTGCTACTGGGCACATACAAAATTGACTTGTATGAGAACACTTTTGCAAATGCATTATTTTCTCTAGTTTTCCCATACGAGAAACATTATTCCTTAGTGCCTTCAGTAAAAAAAAAAAATGGAAGAAAAAAATAGTATCTTAAGATGGTGTTGCAAATAAGATTTTAGTAAGAAAAAATTAAGTTTTTTGCAAGTATGCGCTTTGTAATACCACAATGAGTAACTAAACAATTTATAAATTAGTTTTAGTTTAAAAGCTACTTACCGGGGACTGTCTTCGGGTTCATCTAAGAAATCCAAGAGGAGCTTTTGATTTGTATTTTTTCCCCTGAATTCCCTCCCAGCATCATTCAATCCATAGTCATGATCATCCCAAGTTCCTATGACCTGCACTTTTTGTTTAAAGTTATGACACAAACAATATAAAAAACGCAAGCAGGTTGGTGGATGCAAAAGTTGTTAGCTACCTTGAGACACACTGGCTCTTTTATATGAGGGATGTCAGCTCCACATGTGCATGAGTTGATGCACCTTTTTTATTTTTAAAATATATTACTCAGTCATAATGGACTCATATTGCTACTTATCATGAGTAATGTATCAGTTTGCACTCTTAAGTGGTGACCATAGCACAGTGATTCCTCCACTGATGTGTTTAGCCAAATATGCACTGCATCAGTGGTATGTTTTACTGACCATTTAAGTATTTTGAGCACCAGTTTAAGGTAACCAAAAAAAAAAAAAAAAAAAAAAAAAAAAAAAAAAAAATCATGCTCTTGCCAAAATAAAAGGGATCAATTCTTCTGTACCCAACTCCGGTGTTCCCGTGTGCCCGACAAATCACCACCACACATATTATTAATAATCTAATAAACGGGTCCTACAATCCACTCAAAACCATTAGATTTTGTGCAAATCAATGGATAAGATTGATCCGGCACATGGGAACACCGGAGTTGGGTACAGAAGAATTCATCCCAAAATAAAAGAGTCTCGTGTTACACCACTCTAGTCTATAGAGAAAAGCAATTAGCACAATGTCTTTGAACAGCTATAGAAGAGTTGATTTACCTTACTTCTCTGTCTCAATTCAACATATCCTGGTACATGCTTTGCCAGAGCATACTTCTTCTCCATTTCCTCTTTTGATGTTGCAAAAAATCTGGGCACATTTTTCCAGGGTCCAATAGTTCGCTTTTTGCCAAAAATCTTGAAAGGATGTTTATTATCCCCATATATGTTGTCTCCCAGCCATATAAATAGATGCGGATCAAATTGATTTATAGCGTTCCATATAGGCTACATTCAAAAAAAAATCCCAACTATTTTTTTGATAAATGAAAAATAACCCCAAATTGCTCACACGATATTTACAGCACCCGAATAACATAGCTAAACTTTAGACAATGATGGTTTTTGGAAATGCTATGGCAATGCGCAACGATAGAGTAACAAACCTGAGGGGCAGACTGATTAGCGCAAGAGCCAAAAGCGATTCGAGAAACAATTTTAGGGGATTCTGATCCTGATATATAGAGAACCCTAATGAGTATCAGGAAAAGTAAGGAGATGATATGGAAGTGTATACATCGAGTCGCCATAAGTATACACAAAATAGCTCGGAATTGATTTTTAACAACGACCGAAGCCGAAGGTAGGAGGAGTTTTGAAATTAGGAACATATCGAAGACGGTGACATAATTACGGTAAATTTTTTGCCTACGCGGCAGCAGCGTGTACGCAAAAGATGAAGGGTAAATAAATTTGGGCAATTTGGAGGGAGGGAAAACACTGGTGGCTGGCTGCAGCAGATTCCCTCCCCTGCTGTGACTGCCATCATGTCAAAAATAATTTTTAACACTAATTTTTTTTTATTAATACCATTACTAAAAAATACCATAAAATTGTATGTTACACTCTTCTTAAAGCCAAACTTTCTAAGGACTACCAAATATATTATTTTTGTTTTTATTTTTGTGGCGAATAACTGCCGATCAACACTGTTTTCTACGGCGTTCAACCACCGATCAACGGTAGTTCGGTGATTGACAATCATGGAAAACAGTAACGATTTCGCACGGTGGTTGATTACCGTGTGAATTGTGTATAATATCAGGAAGTACATAAAATTTATTATACTTATTATTTTTATTTGTGGTATTAGAAAAAAGAAATCGGTGTGCTCTTAGCATCATATTTTTTATGCAGTGCCAAGAGGATCACGCCTTACGCGGTACCACCGACCAAACACATACTTTATTGGTGGTTGTCCGTGACATTGATCGATTATGGTCGACTATGATAGCCCAAAGTGTAAAGCGTGCTGTCTTTAGCACCGTACTACTTTTTCTTTGTCCTTCAAGTCATCCTGAAAATACTTCATCTTTCTTGATGCTGTGCTTTTTCATCAATCTTACCTGACTAAAGCAAGGTTTTTTCACAATCCTACCATAGCTCAGCTTACTGCATAAATCTCACTTTTTTTTTCTTCTCATTTTTCATTCATATCCCAATCAAAACAAGCGGCTCTTAATGTTTATTTCCTCATGATTAGTTTTGCATTGACCCAGGCTCTTAATGTTTATTTCCTCATGATTAGTTTTGCATTGACCCAGCTTTTTGTTCATATGTTTTGATCAAAGTTCAAATTAGTGTAGGATGTTGTAGTAAATTTTATATTTTATATTTTGTTACAACGTCAATATCTTATATGTATTTAGATTTTAAATGAAATGAAAGCGATGGAAAAGGTCCCAAATAAAATTAAGGGTAGTATAGGGAAAAAATGTAATAGATTTATATTGAAAGAGTGTTCTAACAACCTGTATTTTTACCGTTAAATTTAAACATTTAAATTGGTTTTAAATGGTTATTTGGGAATTTAAAACACTCGAATTATATAATTTTGAGCATTTAATTTAATTTAATTTGAATAATAAAATAATAAATTTATTACGAAATATTTGGGAATGAATTGAATTTGAAGTATGGTATGAATGTGATGATTTATTAAAACCAATTTAAGTTCAGATTTGAATTATAATAAGGAATTCGTTTACTAAACGAAGTTTGAACGCATAAATTAAAATTTAATAAAGGAAACGAGCATGCAGCATCGCGGTAGTTCGTAGCTTTACGATTAAAACTTCAATTTTATATATGGAATTCAATATAAGTCAGAATTCTTTAAAATAAGAATCATCTGGATCTATTGGATTATAATTTTCTAATGAAAGAGAAAATTCAATATTTCATTTTGTAGATTTTGAGTTATGTCAAAATCAAATTTTTAGAAAGTCGTTATAGAATCGTTTGTGAAGCATAACGATTTATTTAATAAAATAAACGATTTTTAATAAATTGAATATCGATATAACTTGGAATTTAAAATCGAGTTAAGATAGCTGAAATTATATAAAATTTTGTTTGAATATAAAAGATAATAATAATTTATTATCAATGGATTGAATTGTTTTGAAATCGATTATATTTTATCTAGTTAATACGGAACTTAAGAATGGCCAATTTTCAAACGAACGCAGATTTAAACGAAACTAATTTTATAATTCTGTAATAGTTAATTATTGTACTATTTTCAAGTCGGTTAGAGTTATTTTATGATAATGCGCAGTATAAACGCATATCGATTTACGTTGTGAAATAAAAAGTAAGTTTTACAAACGATCTCGGAATTCGACGAAACATGTTCCATTGTGTCCGGAGTATTAAGCTATTGTAGGATTACAAGCTTCAACACAATTGGAACTCATACGTGGTCGTTTAAGTGTGTTACTTCGTACGTAAGTTTCTTGTGAATATTTTAATAATATAATTCACCTATAAATGCACCCTAAAACGTCCTAACCCTAAGTCAATACACATCCCGTGGTCAATGAAATTTCCGCCAGCACTTTCTTCCTTACATTCAAACTTTTAATTTAATCTCCTAAACCTTTGAGAATTGGCAAAAGTGCCTAACACGAAAGTTATAAAGGAAAGAAAGGGATTTTTTAAGGCAGGCAATTAGAACCGATAACCTGAAGAGAACCGACCCAACAAGACTCAAACCCGAACTGAACCTGATGGGTCTCGGTTTGGGTCTAGATGATGAAAAATACAATTAAGACCCGATCAAACCCAACCCAAATTGACCCGACCAGAAAGAGCCGACCAAAAAGCATTGAAATATGTGTATTTTTAGTGTTACTATTTAACAAAACCGGACCCGACCCGAACCTAAGCTAGTTCGTGTTGGGTCCAGATTTTTGAAATGTATAGTTCAGGCCCGACAAAACCCAACTTCCTAGAATTGAGACCCGTCGGATCGAGTCCGGGTCCATCGGGTCCGGGTCCATCGGGTCGAGTCTAATTGCCACCCCTAGGCTTTCTATTGGTGGTGGTCTGGGATGGCGCGATGGCCGAAGGTGGCCGGAAAACAGCTGGAACTGGTGTAATACCCCACTTCTATGCTTGCATTAGCCAAGGTCATTGCAAGCAATGATGTCAACTAACCCGAAGAATAAGGTTGTTGAGGAGCAACCATCTGTATAGTAGTTTTGAATGAGTATTAAACATATCGGATAATGTGGTCTTACTTTTTTAAATCTCATGAGGAAATCTAACACATCTAATATAAGTTCAAATCTATTACATAGTGGCTGTAACACCCCGTATGTTGAATAACTTGTTATAATATAAATCAGGGCAGAATTAAATTTTAAAATCTGAATCAGGGGAAACGGGCTATGCCATTGCGTTCGTCTCGGAAAAATACGCGAAATAGAGTCCGAAATTTCGTGAATCGGAGTCCGTATGTCCGAGATATGGCCTTTAGAAGTTTCACGAAAAATCAGAAAACGAAACAGATTTCAAAAATGCAGAATATGGGCTAGGCGGGAAAATTCCCGCCCAGACCAGGTCGACCTGGGGGTCGACCTGGGTGTCAACCTGCCCACCAGGTCGACTAGGGTGTCGACCCTAGTGTCGACCTGGGGGTCGACCTCCCTGGTCGAGCCCAGGTGACCTGGGTGCACTGATTTGGGATCTGGGCTGTGTTTTGGTGGCTAGTGACGAGATCTGACGGCTCTAATCTGATTTAGGGTTAATCTAATGGCTTAAAACACCTAACTACTCTTATAAATACAACCTAATCCTACCCTAAAACTCATTAAAATTGGAGACAACGTCGTCATGCCGTCAAAATGCAACTTAGAAGGAGCCTCCACAAATTAAAGAGGAAGATAGCTTCTCAAATCAACTTCTAATCAACTCTAGCAACTTAATCTTCTTCATAGGAGTGCTAATCAACAAGTAGTGAGTACTATAGCCTTAATGACCAATTGTTGAAATGATTATGATAGGATATAATGAGGTTATGGCTATGAATGTGGATCAATGCAAGTTATGTTATCATATGCTATATGTTCATGATGTTATGCAAGTTATGCAAGTCATATGCTATATGTTCATGATGTTATGCAAGTTATGCAAGTTATATGCTACATGATCATGATGTTATGCAAGTTATGCAAGTTTTAGGCTATGTGTTCATGATGCTAGTTATGCAAATCGCTATGATAAACATTGATCCATAATGACACCATGTTATGCAAGTTTGGTGTTTGATTATATGCAAGTTCATATATGACACGTTATGCAAGTTTGGTGTTTGATTATATGCAAGTTCATATATGACATGTTATGCAAGTTTGGTGTTTGATTTTATGCAAGTAACATGCGCAAGTTTACACCTTTGTATGATATGCATGCATATGCAAGTTAACCCCTTTGTATGTCATACATACATATGCAAGTTTACCCCTTTGTATGACATAAATAGCTTATGCAAGTTAGCCTCTTATGACATATGTGATTCATGCAAGTTTGGGTTGATTATTTATGCTAGTTGGGTTTGATGCCATGGTCATATATGCATGTTGACACCTTTAAAATCCATGTTGATGCTAATGTTATGCAAGTTGAACCCATTGTGTTTGTGATGAATCTTCCCTTTTAAGTATGTCATGTCAACGTATTACGTGGGGAACGATGGGGTTAATATTCATGTTAATGAAATGGTGTGAAGTTGGTATGATTATGCATACCATAAAGTGGATGGACATAATTGAGTCAGTTATGTACATCGTTAAATTTGTAATTAATTAGGGATAATTAATACAAATTATGGGGGTGATTAATTAGGTGTAATTAATCGACTAAGACACGAGGTTGGACCCTTTTGTAGCATAAGACTGCCCGGAACCGACCGGCAAATCCAGCGGCTACAAATGATTGGCCCAATGTGAGAGGTCTTAGGCATAAACTAAATATGTGACAAGTGTAAAGACACGAGGTTAGACTCGGTTATGGCGTAAGGCTGCCCGGACCCGACCGGCAAATCCAGCTGCCATAAAAGATAGTCTAATGTGAGAGGTCTTTACAAAGGTTACGGTCTTAATCAATTAAGAAACACTTAACCATATTAGCATGTAGAGGGACATGAGGGGTTAAGTGGGTGCCTTGGGTGGCATGTGGAAAAATCTAGTGGTTGCCTTGGGTGGCAATAGAAAATACGATTAGAATACTTAACCAAAGTGGAACATGTAATTAAACATGATTAAAGGGTTAAGTAAGTGCCTTGGGTGACATGTGGAAATTAAGTAAGTGCCTTGGGTGGCATGTGGAAATTAAGTAAGTGCCTTGGGTGGCATGTGGAAATCAAGTAAGTGCCTTGGGTGGCATGTGGAAATCTAGTGGGTGCCTTGAGTGGCAATTGAAATATGATTAGATGACTTAACCAAACTTTAAACATGTAAGTGGACATGATTATTAAAAGGGTTAAGTGGGATACACTAGAAGGGACAAGCTTAGGTGGGTAGCTTATGGGGGCCCATTTCAACCAGTAACCCATATGTATCTTATTGGGCTCGACCCATGTCGAGGACGGGACACGCGTACTGGGCTTGACTATAAGAGGCCAAAAATGGGTTAGCGGCGGCAACGCAAGTCCAACGGGTTTCATATGCGTATGTGGACCCGGGCTGGTAGGTAAGACGTTGTTGCATCGTGTAGGTATAAGTCGTGCACCATTAGTTGTATCGGGTTGCCACTTTGGGGAGTGATACACCCCACTGTGGGGCCAGCACGGGTATCTACGTTAGGGAGCCGATCGAATGGGAGTAGTGGGTACACCTAGTGGAGATAGGGGCAGACGGCACCTATGTAGTCAGCTAGGGGTACACGAGACTGCTATTAAGATTACTAAGTACACTTAGTGGGATCAATCTTTAAGTTAGGAATTACCCTTGGGTGGGTAGATCTGGTGTGGTGCAGTGTAGGAATTACCCTTGGGTGGGTAGATCTGGTGTGGTGCAGTGTAGTATTTATCCTTGGGTGGATAGGCGCGTCTTTACCGTTATCTTAGTTCATCCTAAGTCTAGTTGGCTGCTTAGTGTAGTCATTTATCCCCAGTTGTACCGTACCAGGTTTATATCATACCCTAATTACTTTAATGATTGTATTGTTAAAGTTATAGGGCTCACTCAGACTTATGTCTGACCCCGTTGTTTTTATCTTTTTCCCCAACCCTCAGGTTCTCAGAGTAGGCCTAGCACTAGTGGGCTTTGATCAGATTGCTTTATCTATCTTTTGGAGCTTGGACCGTGATGTAAAGCCCAGCTTATCTTTTCTATTATGGCTATTAGTTATTAGTGGGATTATGTACTTTTGCTTTATCAAGACGGGTATTATGTACTTGACTCTTGTTTATGGTTTTGTGATGTAACCAAACATGTTTTACTTTCCGCTGCAATGAAATGATGTTTTAAATTCTCAAGTATTACATATATCTGTCTTGTTGTAATTTTTCTGTTTTATATTCACTTAAGATACTCCACCGAAGTTAAGGCATTCCCATAATGAGTGACCTTAACGGGTGTGGGGCGTTACACGTGGTATCAGAGCTTAAGGTTACTAGAACAGATAAAACTTTTAGAAAAACTATCTTTCTAAAACATTTTTGGAAGAAGTATTTTCAAAAACATGTCTTTTAAGAGAAAAGTTTTTGAAAGAAAAGAACATAATCCCCAAGAGCCATATATCCTTCCTTCGATTCCCCGTTTTGAATCTCTTCCTCTTTCTCTTTTTGAATTTCCCCTCCGCGTATAGATGTCTTTTTAAGATAAATAAGGACTTCCGTATAAAGGACGGAAGAACCACTTCAAGGGACTAAGACGTTCGCCGGGCTAAGAAGTTAGTCCAAGGAGGTGGAGGGCTTGTGGGTACCTTTAAGATGGACGAGGGAGGAAGGTTCAAATAGCTAGTAGGTAAATAAAGGACGAAACCTCATCGTGGTGGGAGGTCACGAAAGGAGAATGTGAAGAAGAAGGCTAGTTGTCTAGGAGAAATAGGACACCTTATTAGGATTGTCCAAAGAGGTAAGGACAAAGTACAGGATCCTCTGGAGGGTAGATGTATTCCCTCACGACTGGTATACCTGATGGGGGTAGGACCGTCTAGGTTGAAATTTGGTTCTCTCGATCATCCTGTTCGAACTTTATTCGACTCTGGCGCATCGCATTCGTTTATCTCATCATCATTAGTTGAGTCACTGCACTTAGACACCAGTTGGTAGATGATCCCTTGGTTGTTTCAAACCCAATTGGGGGGCTCCACTTATTTGTCCATAATATGTTTGGGTTTGAAGATTTCCATACTTAGCGTTGAGTTTAGATGTGATGCTTTTGTTTTGGGCTTCACGGGCTATGGGTTGATTTTGGGCATGGACTGGTTATCCAGTAATGGTGCCGTTCTTGATTGCGAAAGGAGAGTTGTTAGGCTCATGACCCGCTTGGGGAACACTCTCGAGATCTCTTGTAATCCCATGGATTCTGTTATGCTAAGTTATCTTGAATCGCTTGACGCTTCGGTCGAGAGGTTGCGATCTGTTAGAGTGGTCTGGGAGTACTCGGATGTGTTTGAGGAGGTGAAGGGCTTACCTCCGAAGCGGGAGATAGACTTCCGAATATATCTGGTGGACAATGTTAAACCAGTATCTTTACCAGTGCGCCACATGGCTCCTCGTGAGAGGAGGGAACTCCATAAGCAAGTAGGGGAGTTGCTTGAGAAGGGGTTCATAAGATGAAGTATATCGGAGTGGGGTGCTTTAGTAGTTTTTGCCACGAAGGCGGATGGGTCCCTCAGACTTTGTGTAGACTATAGAGAACTCAACAAGCTCACAAAGAAGAATAGACACCCATTGCCGAGGATTGATGATCTCTTTGATCAGTTGGTTGGCGCCTCAGTGTTTTCGAAGTTGGGCTTAGCCACGGGGTTTCATCAGTTGGGAGTGGCTGAGGATAGTATAGAGAAGACCGCCTTTAGGACTCCGGATGGTTTCTATGAATGGCTTGTGATGCCATTTGGTTTGACGAACGCCCCCGCGTACTTTGTCGATTTGATGAGTAGGGTGTTCAGGGAGTACCTAAATAACTTCGTAGTGGTCTTTGTGGATGACATCTTGGTCTTTTCTAAGAGCGAAATAAGTTTTCGTATGTGCTTAATAGGTTAAGCAAAGCCAGTTTTTTGATCAACGGTGGTTTTGGAGCGAGACTGGCAAGGACATCCAGAGTTGGACAAGTGCTTAATTATTTAGCCGTTTTTACTAGTATCATCTCACGTAGGGCTGTCAACGGGTACCCGAAAAATCCGATATCCGTCCGCATCCATAGCCGAAAATACGAAAAATATCCGTTATCCGAGATGCGGATACGAATATCCGATATCCGAAAATCATTTCGGATACGGATATGGTTATAGTGGTATCCGTATCCGAAAAATATCCGTCCGATTTTCTGATACGTGTATGTAGTATATATATTATATAATTTTTAATTTATATTTAAGATTAAATTAATATATAAATTTCCTTAAAATAGCTAAGCTAAACTCAACTATTTAATTATAAAGGAAAGTTGTATTTTGTATTATGCAACATTTTAAATCATGTACTCATTTTATTTTATGGTATGGTTATAATTAAAACATAATTGTGTATGTGCTTCTATGATTTATATTTTGTTTTATTTTAGTCTTAGGGTTGTGTATTTCATATTTTGAACACTTTATGTCTTAAAATATTTGTTGTAAGAAAATTATTTGATTGATGTCCTGCTTGTAATTTTTAATTAGATGTATTCACATTTTCAAAAAAAATATTTTATGAGCCAAATTTGTATGTGAGTGATGTATTTGTAAACTTTTACTGTTTTATTTTCGGATATTTTTTCGGATGTTTTCGGAGATTTTTCGGATATTTTCGGATATACACATCCAATGTACAGTTTTAAGTTTCGGATACGGATATTTCGGATATTTTCGGATATCCGTATTCGCTAAGGCGGATACGGATATTTTCGGATATCCGAAAATATCCGCGGATACGGATATTTTTAACTGGTATCCGCGGATATCGGATACGGATTTTCATTTTCGGATATGGATTCGGATACGGCACTATCCGTATCCGACTGCATCCGTTTACAGCCCTAATCTCACGTAGGTCGTCTGAATTCGAAGGAGGTATCCCTTGGGTGTTTGTCTGATATTGGTTTAAGCCTTTGGGGCTTGCACTTGGGGGATGTCGAGTTCGACTAGGATGGTCTGCGTGAGAAATGGATAGTTGTGACGATTTTGCATGGGAGAATGTCCTGGTTTTCTCTAGAAGTAGAGAAAAGCATGCCCTACATTTTAGGGAAGTGTTGGAGACTCTTCGAGCGCATAGTCTTAATACAACAAAGGTGGATGGAATTCTTAGCATCCTATGATTTCGAGATAGCATATACCCCTGGGAAGGGTAACGTGGTGGCAGGCGCCTTAAGCAGAAAAAGGTTGTCCTTGAGTCCGTTGTTCGTTGAACAACGAAACTTGGAATTTATCTCGATGTTTGACTTCAGACCTTCCGTTGACTTTGTACCCGGTTTGCTAGCATCCTTAGAGGTCAGACCTACTCTTTTGGGACGGATTGGCAAGGCACAGCGGGACGACCCACAGTTGGTTGAGTTGGTAGAGAGGCTCAAAAGGGGGGAGTCGTCCGGCCATTTGAGTAGGTACACCCTAGACGGTAGGGGGTGGTTGCGTAGAGATGGTAGACTTTGTGTACCGCATGACGAGGGTTTGAGGAAGGCTATTCTTGATGATGCGCATCGTTCAAAGATGACCATTCATCCCGGTGGGGACAAGATGTACCAAGACATGAAGCGAGTTTTCTTTTGGGCCGGTATGAAGAAAGATGTGGCCGAGTATGTCGCTAGATGCTTGGTGTGCCAACAAGTGAAAGCGGAGCAAAAGAAACCTGGTGGGTTGCTTCACCCATTGGAAGTTCCGCAATGGAAGTGGGATAGCGTCTCGATGGATTTTATTGATGGGTTACCAAGATCGAGGAAGGGTAATACGGGAATTTGGGTTATGGTAGACAGACTTACTAAGAGCACCCATTTCATACCCGTGAAGAGCAAGAGGACTGCTCCATGGCTAGCTTCAGTTTACCTTCGAGAGATAGTTCGATTGCATGGGGTACCTTCTAGCATAGTGAGTGATCGAGATCCTATCTTCACTAGCGAGTTTTGGAAAAGTTTGCAAGAGGCAGTTGGTACTCAGTTGTGCTTGAGCACCGCATATCATCCTCAGACGGACGGCCAGACCGAGAAGGTGAATCGTGTTCTAGAAGACCTTTTGAGGCTATGTATCTTAGATTTTGGAGGTACATGGGAAGAGCATCTTCCATTGGTGGAGTTCGCGTATAATAACAGCTTTCAGTCTAGTATTGGTATGGCTCCTTTCGAAGCTCTTTATGGAAGGCCTTGTCGATCACCTACATGTTGGTGGGAATCTACGGATAAGATCTTGCTTGGGCCCGATATGGTTAGAGAGACTTCGGAGAAAATTGACTTGATTCGAAGAAGGATGGAAGCGGCGCAAGACAGACAGAAATCTTACGCGGATAAGAGGAGGACGGATCTTGAGTTTCATGTTGGGGACATGGTCTTTGTCAAAGTATCTCCATTACGGAATGTTGTTCGCTTTGGGTCCGTTGGGAAGTTCGCACCCAGATTTGTAGGACCGTTTCCTATTAAGGAAAGGATTGGACCGATGGCATATATAGTGGATTTACCCGAGAGACTTAGTGGGGTACATGACGTATTCCATGTGTCACATTTGAGGAAGTGCCTACATGAGACCGAAGAGGTGGTAGAGCCGAGCTTGCTTAAAGAAGTGGAGGTAGAGCGTGATGCGACTATTCGACGAGCTCCTACCCGCATCCTTGGGTCAGAGATTAGGAAGTTGAGAAACAGAGAGGTTTGACTAGTCAAAGTGCAATGGGGAGAGGATGAGAGCAATGCTACTTGGGAGACAGAAGCGAAGATGCGTTCACTGTACCCATTCCTTTTTAAGGGTATGTCTTTTAACTTCTCCTTTATCGTTTGTCTAGTACTTATCTTATCTTTAGTATGTCCTCTCATTAGTATCTTTGACCTTTAGATAGGGTAAACCTATGGTTGAAACATGTGTTTGAGACATGTTATGTTTGATGGATGCATGTGGATGCAAGTGGTTGCTAGTGGTTGCTCGTGGATGCATATACACACACTCTAGGCACTAGATCGGCTCAGTCACTTCATGTTGCATATTGCATATAACTGTGTGTAGGTAGCTATATTAATGGATGTATAATGGTTGCGTTGTCATATGGATGATGCATTTTGGTGTATGGTTGTGCACACATGTAGAAATAGTATGTGTCGATAGGGTTCTTTCGCATACATATTGGATGCATGGCACTATCATGGTTTGCATTAAGGAGGTCAACTGAATCAGTAGACCGCCTGATTTTACATTAGATAAGGAACATATACACACACTTCTCGCATATGTTCATACAGCATTAGAAACTTTAAGGACAATGGATGCCCGTGTTTGATGGTTTAGTAGATGGTTGTTTGGTTGGTAGGATACGTTCTTCTTGACTTGGAGATTTCGAGGACGTAATCCTTTAAGTAGGGGAGAACGTAACACCCCGTATGTTGAATAACTTGTTATAATATAAATCAGGGCAGAATTAAATTTTAAAATCTGAATCAGGGGAAACGGGCTATGCCATTGCGTTCGTCTCGGAAAAATACGTGAAATAGAGTCCGAAATTTCGTGAATCGGAGCCCGTATGTCCGAGATATGGCCTTTAGAAGTTTCACGAAAAATCAGAAAACGAAACAGATTTCAAAAATGCAGAATATGGGCTAGGCGGAAAAATTCCCGCCCAGACCAGGTCGACCTGGGGGTCGACCTGGGTGTCGACCTGCCCACCAGGTCGACTAGGGTGTCGACCCTAGTGTCGACCTGGGGGTCGACCTCCCTGGTCGAGCCCAGGTGACCTAGGTGCACTGATTTGGGATCTGGGCTGTGTTTTGGTGGCTAGTGACGAGATCTGACGGCTCTAATCTGATTTAGGGTTAATCTAATGGCTTAAAACACCTAACTACTCTTATAAATACAACCTAATCCTACCCTAAAACTCATTAAAATTGGAGACAACGTCGTCATGCCGTCAAAATGCAACTTAGAAGGAGCCTCCACAAATTAAAGAGGAAGATAGCTTCTCAAATCAACTTCTAATCAACTCTAGCAACTTAATCTTCTTCATAGGAGTGCTAATCAACAAGTAGTGAGTACTATAGCCTTAATGACCAATTGTTGAAATGATTATGATAGGATATAATGAGGTTATGGCTATGAATGTGGATCAATGCAAGTTATGTTATCATATGCTATATGTTCATGATGTTATGCAAGTCATATGTTATATGTTCATGATGTTATGCAAGTTATATGCTACATGATCATGATGTTATGCAAGTTATGCAAGTTTTAGGCTATGTGTTCATGATGCTAGTTATGCAAATCGCTATGATAAACATTGATCCATAATGACACCATGTTATGCAAGTTTGGTGTTTGATTATATGCAAGTTCATATATGACATGTTATGCAAGTTTGGTGTTTGATTATATGCAAGTTCATATATGACATGTTATGCAAGTTTGGTGTTTGATTTTATGCAAGTAACATGCGCAAGTTTACACCTTTGTATGATATGCATACATATGCAAGTTAACCCC
This sequence comes from Allium sativum, assembly GCA_030737875.1. NCBI lineage: Eukaryota > Viridiplantae > Streptophyta > Magnoliopsida > Asparagales > Amaryllidaceae > Allium > Allium sativum. The sequence continues at coordinate 285,979,316 of CM060924.1, forward strand.
TTTGTATGTCATACATACATATGCAAGTTTACCCCTTTGTATGACATAAGTAGCTTATGCAAGTTAGCCTCTTTATGACATATGTGATTCATGCAAGTTTGGGTTGATTATTTATGCTAGTTGGGTTTGATGCCATGGTCATATATGCATGTTGACACCTTTAAAACCCATGTTGATGCTAATGTTATGCAAGTTGAACCCATTGTGTTTGTGATGAATCTTTCCTTTTAAGTATGTCATGTCAACGTATTACGTGGGGAACGATGGGGTTAATATTCATGTTAATGAAATGGTGTGAAGTTGGTATGATTATGCATACCATAAAGTGGATGGACATAATTGAGTCAATTATGTACATCGTTAAATTTGTAATTAATTAGGGATAATTAATACAAATTATGGGGGTGATTAATTAGGTGTAATTAATCGACTAAGACACGAGGTTGGACCCTTTTGTAGCATAAGACTGCCCGGAACCGACCGACAAATCCAGCGGCTACAAATGATTGGCCCAATGTGAGAGGTCTTAGGCATAAACTAAATACATGACAAGTGTAAAGACACGAGGTTAGACTCGGTTATGGCGTAAGGCTGCCCGGACCCGACCGGCAAATCCAGCTGCCATAAAAGATAGTCTAATGTGAGAGGTCTTTACAAAGGTTACGGTCTTAATCAATTAAGAAACACTTAACCATATTAGCATGTAGAGGGACATGAGGGGTTAAGTGGGTGCCTTGGGTGGCATGTGGAAAAATCTAGTGGTTGCCTTGGGTGGCAATAGAAAATACGATTAGAATACTTAACCAAAGTGGAACATGTAATTAAACATGATTAAAGGGTTAAGTAAGTGCCTTGGGTGGCATGTGGAAATTAAGTAAGTGCCTTGGGTGGCATGTGGAAATCAAGTAAGTGCCTTGGGTGGCATGTGGAAATCTAGTGGGTGCCTTGAGTGGCAATTGAAATATGATTAGATGACTTAACCAAACTTTAAACATGTAAGTGGACATGATTATTAAAAGGGTTAAGTGGGATACACTAGAAGGGACAAGCTTAGGTGGGTAGCTTGTGGGGGCCCATTTCAACCAGTAACCCATATGTATCTTATTGGGCTCGACCCATGTCGAGGACGGGACACGCGTACTGGGCTTGACTATAAGCGGCCAAAAACGGGTTAGCGATGGCAACGCAAGTCCAACGGGTTTCATATGCGTGTGTGGACCCGGGCTGGTAGGTAAGACGTTGTTGCATCGTGTAGGTACAAGCCGTGCACCATTAGTTGTATCGGGTTGCCACTTTGGGGAGTGATACACCCCACTGTGGGGCCAGCACGGGTATCTACGTTAGGGAGCCGATCGAATGGGAGTAGTGGGTACACCTAGTGGAGATAGGGGCAGACGGCACCTATGTAGTCAGCTAGGGGTACACGAGACTACTATTAAGATTACTAAGTACACTTAGTGGGATCAATCTTTAAGTTAGGAATTACCCTTGGGTGGGTAGATCTGGTGTGGTGCAGTGTAGGAATTACCCTTGGGTGGGTAGATCTGGTGTGGTGCAGTGTAGTATTTATCCTTGGGTGGATAGGCGCGTCTTTACCGTTATCTTAGTTCATCCTAAGTCTAGTTGGCTGCTTAGTGTAGTCATTTATCCCCAGTTGTACCGTACCAGGTTTATATCATACCCTAATTACTTTAATGATTGTATTGTTAAAGTTATAGGGCTCACTCAGACTTATGTCTGACCCCGTTGTTTTTATCTTTTTCCCCAACCCTCAGGTTCTCAGAGTAGGCCTAGCACTAGTGGGCTTTGATCAGATTGCTTTATCTATCTTTTGGAGCTTGGACCGTGATGTAAAGCCCAGCTTATCTTTTCTATTATGGCTATTAGTTATTAGTGGGATTATGTACTTTTGCTTTATCAAGACGGGTATTATGTACTTGACTCTTGTTTATGGTTTTGTGATGTAACCAAACATGTTTTACTTTCCGCTGCAATGAAATGATGTTTTAAATTCTCAAGTATTACATATATCTGTCTTGTTGTAATTTTTCTGTTCTATATTCACTTAAGATACTCCACCGAAGTTAAGGCATTCCCATAATGAGTGACCTTAACGGGTGTGGGGCCTTACAGTGGCTATATATAATTCAGAGTACATAACAATAAAATCAGAGTCAGACACAGATATTCACATCAATAAGGCGGAAATAGATAAGAAGAATAATACAGAAGTGGTGGACATAATATAAGTGGTCGTGCAAGATCCACTATATCATAAAACAATAGATACATGTACAACACAAAAGACTATGTACACATAAGAGTCACCATCTCAAATACATGAAAGATAAAACTATCAAAACAAGTGCAGTTAGCAAAAAGGAGGAGCTAGTCCATGCTACAATCAAAGAGAAGCACCCGCAATACTCAGTCTGACCCGAGTATCATTTATAAGATAAATGGATTAGTCTAGCTTCACTCATCATAATAAAATTAGATAGAAATAGAGATATAAAAAAATAATGACATAGGAGCAATAACAACAACGATCACAAGTAAGTGTGAAGTCTCGGAAATGTCCATAAAATATGTCAAAGAAAATCTTAGAGCAATACAAAAAGATATCTCAATAACAAAGAAACAAAGATTGACAAAACGGTATTGATGGAACTAGGATTGATAACATAGTATCAATAGAACTAAGATGCCAGAAATCGATAAATTAGAAAACCAGGTGATCCCAAGGAAGAGGAAGGCCTAGGTCAAGGAGGGAGCCCAAAGACTCATCAACTCAATATGGGAGTCTGAAGACTCAACTAACTACTTGTGGGAGTCCGAAGACTCAACCAACACATTATGGGAGTCCGAAGACTCAACCAAAATGAACCGAAGTTCCTCAGGATGATCTGAAGATCATCAAAGTGACCCGAAGGTTGGAACGATCTGAAGATCATCAATATGATCAAAATTGATCAAGTATAGTGTAAACTACGTCGAGCTAGAAAATATAAGTGTCAAGCTATATGTCCTATAATCACTTGCTCTACTTGAATAGTTACGAACAAATTATATATTCCACTAGAAATAAGAAATGATCAATGCCACAGTGTTCAATCGAACGAGTTCAAGAATTCAACGTCAAAGAAAACGCAAGAGTTCATAGTCCTTGTTTTTACTAAGGCGTTTAATTAGATTTCTCATACGAACGAGAAGAAGGTTTGTATAGATGTATACTAGTAGATTTATAATGCAATTCATAAAACAACTTCATATAATGAAGTAGGAATAGAAACCATTTGAATAAAAAATTTGGGTATCTACTAATAATATAAAACCCTTTTATATAATTTTGAAGTGGCAAATCTCGTGTAATAGCGATTGAAATAACGATCGAACGAAGAATTTACGTTTTAATGACATAAATTAAATCACAAGAATATTAATTATAAATTCGTTTATCACAAATGAACTGAAAGTCCATGAAATCGAAATGCAGAAAGCTATGAACTAGAGAAATTGAAAAGTCACAAAAAAAGGCGAAATGGGCCGAAACTCGACCGGAAAAGAGCCTGGATGGATCTAAACTATTGACCGTGGTTTCCACCTGTCAACAACCGAAATTTGGTCCTTAGACATATGAGCACTCAGGGCAGACGTCTGAGATGATAGTCTACAGTTTTTTTATTTTTCCCGAGAGTTTGAACAGATGTCTGACCTATTCAGTCAGACATCTGAGCTGAAGCCTGGGCAATTGTTTGCATAGGCAATGAATGTGCAATCGACCTCGGACCAGCCCGGATCAATGGTGATGGCTTATAATGTTTTCTAAGCGAAAATGAACCCTCTATAACTTGCTAAAACAACTCATAACACAAAACTCACATGCACAAACATATACATACATGAGATTGCAATGATTTTGATTATAAGTCCAAAATGAACAAATTATATAATCAAAGCAAATCAAATGCAATTCAAGTTAGGACATGATGGTTTGGAAATGCCAAGGGGAAATTGTAAGGTCTTGTGTGCACACAAGAAGTTAATCTATAGCGTGCACAATCCGGACATAGATACTAAGATTTCCAATACTAGAAAAGCAAGGAAATCAACAACCCAATCAACTAATTCAATGCATACACAATTAATTCACAATATATTCGTGCCATAGGCACACTTTACAAGCATATAACTTGAGGCATAGATGTGAGTACTCCAAGAACTCACCTTTGCTTGCTAGAAGCAAGAAATCAATCCAAAGCTTAGGTAAATCAACCTCTCTTCTAATATAGCACACAAATCTTCAATCTACACATTAATATACAAGATTTCCTAAGAAGGTTTAGGAAATATCACAATTTTAAGAGGAAACAAGATGAAGATAAAGAAGCCTACCTAGGTATCGATTTCGATTTTCCCTTGATTTGAGCTCCTAATTGGAATCTCTAGCTTAGGAATTTCTATTTCCCATCTTTTCCCTCATTTTTATTCATGTTTTGAAGAGAGGGAGAGAATGGTGGAGAGTTGGGTGGTGGGGGTAGTTAAGTAAGTGGGCTAGGTTGGCTAACCCAAGGCCCAACCAAAGTGCCAAATTTCAGAAACTCTAAACATATCGATGTTTACAGTTTTTCTTGTCGTAAACGACATTAAACCTAATGGAAGTGGTTTCAAGTCCAATTCTTCCATATGCAAAATGTGAATTTTTGGACACACACTCGATTAACGATTAACGATGTTATATTGAAATAAAGTATTTAAATATATTATCATTAAATATGCAGGTGATCACATACTTCCCCTTTAAAGAAATTGCGTCCTCGCAATTACTTGAGGAAAAATTCAATAGAAATAACAATCACGCATTAACAAGATCTATATGAAAATAGATTAACTCAAATATTCACTTTTGAATGTTTTTATAAAAGTTTAACTTTGAGTTATAAAAATATATATAACTTAATTATGTATGCATATAATGTTCCAATAAAAATTACAAACATATATGTGCAACTAATTTATTTCAATCATAAGTAGTTTCAATAAATTAGAATTTTCCTTACTCAAATTCTAAACCTCAATTTCATTAATTATTTAAATTTTAAATCGCGAACTACCGCACTGCGATTTTTCTGAAAACTTGGTTTAGACATATCTCAAAATCTACAAGATGAAATTCAAATATTTTTCTATCATTAGAAAACTATTATCCAATAGATCCGGATAATTCTTGTTTCAAAGAATTCCTACTTGTATTGGATCCTACACATTCATTTGAAGTTCAATTCTCAAAATCACGAACTATCGCTATGCGATAAGCTAGTTTTAATTTAATTATATCGTTTAACGTTCAATAAGTTTATAAATTATAAACCTATAGTTTTATATTCTCAACATAGCTAATTAAATGTTTAAATTCAACTTGGAAGTATCGACTATCCAAAATCGTCGAATATTCCCTATCACATTTTAGCTATAATTTTTATCACTTAACAATTTCTTAAAATCATTCTAACTTACAAAATTATCTTATATTGAAAAGGATGTATATGATGGTTATATATATACTGTCCGCAAGGATAAGTGATCATGTTAGGGAAACAAGATCATGAAATAATAACCCGGGTTATACATCCTAAATTGGAAATATTAGCACGTTCTCTAACATTTCAAAAAAAAAATGGAACTTTTAAGTTTCCAATAAACCCAAAAAATCTCAAATTTGAAATATTAGCACGTCCTCTAATATTTCACGAACAACTTCTAAATCATGTAAACACGATAAATCGTAGAAGTTGGAAAATTTTCATAAAGCTTGAAAACTTTTGGTTTTCAAATTCACAAGGATGTTAACAAGAAGAATGAGGCCAAACCAGTCGGGTTATGATCTCGAAAACTTGGTCAATAAGGTTAACAAAATAAACTGGAATAATAGTTAATCCATATTCACGAGAGCCCGAAGATCACGAATTCGAAATCCGAAAAACAAGAGACCAAGATAGATAACCAAAATGTTGCTTATCATTTTTCAAAAGAAGATTCAAGATAACTTTTCAAAGGAAAACTAGAATCACCTAAATTCTAGAGATTACTCAAAGAGATCTAGAAGAACAGGAAAGACGCTTGAACCATAACAAGTGAGAGTGTACAAATCCATAAATCGCAATGTGATTCTCAACGATCAATAAGAAAAGAGAAATTTCACATTAAGTTAGTAAGTAGGCGAGTTTAGTCAAATGTCCCATAACCACTGACTTAACTCAAGTATTTACAAATAAATTGTAAAAATCCACTATTAATCACGAGTGAGAACATGGCTCCACCGAAGAACACATAATAAATATGTGTCATAGAAAAGGGATTTCAAAGATGGATGATTCTTTTGAAAAAAAAAATAGATCTCAAAGAGATTAAGCCAATTCATTCCAAAAAAATCATCACAAATACCGAACAAACAGGGCATGCAAATAAGCATGCAATGAACGTCCACTCTTCAAGGAAAGAGTTTAAACATTCATGAGCATGGAAGTAGCCAAAAGAAAGAAATAGTCGATTCCACATCGAAAATCGCCAAGTCGATTAGTTCTAAACTTGGTGAAAAGATAAGCAACTTCGTTTACCACAAAATTGCAAATCATCACATGGAACCTTTTGCCTTTCGACAAGGTTGTCTGACACCTATGGCATCGACAAGGTCGCTGACACCTCCCAAAAGCAGTTTTGTCAGCCATTTATCCACTATAAATATGTGAGGTTCCCGTCGATGTACATAAAGATATACAACACACGAGATCTCTCAAGGATGCATATAAAGATACACAACACATGAGAACAACAAAGATGATCAACGAGGATGTATATAAAGATATACAATACACGAAATCTCTCAGGGATGCATATAAAGATATACAACACATGAGATCTCTCAGGAATGCATATAAAGATACACAATACATGAGAACAACAAAGATGATCAACAAGGATGTATATAAAGGTATACAACACACGAGATCTCTCAGGAATGCATACAAAGATACATAACACATGAGACTATGAAAGATGATCAATCGAGGATGTTTATAAAGATATAAAACACGCAAGATCTCTCAGGGATGCATATAAAGCTACATAACACATGCGACTACAAACGATGACCAATCGAGGATGTATATAAAGATATACAACACATGAGATCTCTCATTGGTGCATATAAAGAAACACAACACATGAGACTACAAAAGATGATCAATCGAGGATGTATATAAAGATACACAACACACAAGATCTCTCAGGGATGCATATAAAGATACATAACACATGAGAACAAAATAGATGATCAACGATGATGTATATAAAGATGTATAACACACGAGATCTCTTGGGGATGTATATAAAGATACACAACACATGAGACTACAGAAGATGATTAATCGATGATGCATATAAAGATATAAAACACCTAAGATCTCTCAGGGATGCATATAAAGATACACATCGCATGAGAACAACAAAGACGATAATTCAAAGGAAAGTAAAAACTCATAAAGCGAGAGCCTTAAGTCTCTATCGAGTGGGGGCCTAACTCCATAAAATGGGGACCTAAACTCCATAAAATGTGAGCTTGAGAATTCCACAAAGTGATCATCACAATCCTAAGACTTCAACGAAAAAAATGAAATCAAATTTTCAACTGATTAACAAAGTAAACTCAAGTGTGTCGACCTACTCGTTTTTACCAAGACGTTTAATTAAATTCCTTGTTCAATCGAAAAGATAAAATTAGTTGTTTAAAACAAGTAACACTCCAAAGCAAGTGAGAATACTTGATCATTACCCAAAGAAAGCTAAAGACGTCTCGATAGCAAAATAAATGGGCAAAGAGAACTCAAGGTAAGTATACAAACTCTGAACTTGTGAAATCTAAGGACAAGGTGTCCATGAGCCCTCTTGACCCATATCAAAGAAATCCCAAGAATGAAAATTACGAAAACGACAATAGCACAAGAGAGAAATGTACCGTAATCAAGGGGGCTCACTTTTCTCTCTTATTTTCGAGTTCAAGGCATGCCGAAATATGATAATCCGAGCTTTTACAATAGCGACAAAAGAGGGGCTCTGAACAATCACTCATGAAGGGGCCTTTAGCACCATAATTGAAATATGCCCTACGACTCGGGGTAGAAGCTTTTGATGTTGAAGTTGCCCGCTTCCTTTTCTTCTTACCAATCGTGACACCATCATCGCTATCCTTGTCGGCTTCCTCAAGACGAAGCACAATATCTATAGTACATCGAAAGGCTCGGCAAACTTAAGGAGTAAGGCCTTCTTGAGATTTTTATTAAGCCCATATGCAAATCTGACACTTTTCTTCTTAGGGGTATTGATAAGCTCAATCCCATATTAAGAGAGAGAATCAAAAGAGAAAACATACTCGGTTACAGAAGAGTTGCCTTGAAACAAGGTCTTCAAAGCGTCGGGCCAACATTATATTCTCGCCTTACGTTATAAACTTCGACTTGAATCTTTCTCGAAATTGCTTCCGAGTTAGGTCCGCTTCTTGAATTTCAGAGGTCATAAGCTCATACCAGTCTAGAGCTCGATCTTCCAGGATACTAGAAGCCACTTGGATCTGAGGCAAGTCTGAAAGGTCCATGCGAGAAAGGATGTGGTCGCATGTCCTCATCCATGATTGAACATCGAAAACACTTTCGGAGCCTTTGAAATACTTTCTACCTAGTCTGGTGAAGTCACTACATAATCGTGCTAACCCTGACTTAGTAGAGGTAGGCACAGAAATATCCCTAGCAGCACGCACATAAGCCACAAGATCCAAGATTTGTTGGGTGGACATAAAGGCTCCTTCTTGCGAGGGATTACTTGAAGGGCAAACACCACGGCGAGAGCTCCTAACCATTCTTCTCCTCTAAAAGAGATAAGAGAAAAAGGTTAAATTCAAATAAAATTGATTGGTCAAACAAAGGATCATGGTATAAGATAGGATATGATGGGTCCTAAGACTCGAATAAAATCCTAAACACGACTTACAAAGAAATCTAGCACAACAATCCTCACCATAATATCTTATTTTGTTGCGAACTCGGCTCTGATACCAAGTGTAACTCCCCACCTCTATGCTCGCGTTAGCCAAGGTCATTGCAAGCAATGATGTCAACTAACCCGAAGAATAAGGCTATTGAATAGCGACCATTTGTATAATAGCTTTGAACGATTGTTAAACATATCGGATAATGTGGTCTTACTTTTTTAAATCTCATGAGGAAATCCGACACATATAATTCAAGTTCAAAACTACTACGTTGTGGCTATATATAATTCAGAAAGCAATATAAAATACATAACAATAGAATCAGAGTCAGACACGGATATTCACATCACTAAGGCGGAAATAGATAAGAATAATAATACAGAAGTAGTGGACATAATATAAGTGGTCATGCAAGATCCATTATATCGTAAATAATAGATACATGTACAACACAAAAGACTATGTACACATAAGAGTCAATATCTCAAATACATGAAAGATAACACTACCAAAACAAGTGTGGTTAGCCAAAAGGAGGAGCTAGTCCATGCTACAGTCAAGAAGAAGCACCTGCAATACTCGGTCTGACCCATATCATTTATAAGAAAATAAACAATAAATGAATCAGTCTGGCTGCACTCATCATAATAAACTGAGATAGAAATATAGATATAAACAGATAATGACATAGGAGCAATAACAACAACGATCACAAGTAAGCGTGAAGTCTCGGAAATGTCCATAAAATATGTCAAAGAAAACCTCAGAGCTATATAAAAAATATCTCAATAATAAGGAAACAAAGATTGACAACAAGATATCGATAGAACTAGGATTGATAACATAGTATCAATAGAACTAAGATTCCAGAACTCGATAAATTAGAAATCTAGATGATCCCAAGGAAGGGGAAGGCCTAGAGGGAGCCCGAAGACTCATCAACTCAATATGGGAGTCTGAAGACTTAACCAACTAATTATAGAGTCTGAAGACTCAACCAACTCATTATGAGAGTCGGATGACTCAACCAAAATGGACTGAAGTTTCTCAAGAAGATCTGAAGATCATCAAAGTGACCCGAAGGTCGGAATGATCTGAAGATCCTCAAGATGATCCAAAGATCATCGATATGATCAAAATTGATCAAGTATAGTGTAAACTACGCCGCGCTAGTAAATATAAGAGTCGAGCTACATGTCCCATAACCACTTGCTCTACTTAAATATTTACAAATAAGTTGTATATTCCACTAGAAATACGAAACGATCATTGCCACAGTGTTCAATCAAACGAGTCCAAGAATTAACCATCAAAGCAAATGAAAGGGTTAATAGTCCTTGTTTTTACTAAGGAGTTTAATTAGATTTCTCATACGAATAAGAAGAGGGTTTGTATAAATATACACTAATAGATTTATAATGCAATTTATAAAATAACTTCATATAATAAAGTAGGATTAGAAGGCATTTGAATAAAGATTTTGGTATCTACTAATTATATAAAACCCTTTTATATAATTTCGAAGTGGCAAATCTCGTGTAATAGCAATCGAACGAAGAATTTACATTTTAATAACGTAAATTAAATCTCTAGAATATTGATTATAAATTCGTTTATCAAATGAATCGAAAGTCCACGAAATCGAAATGCAGAAATCTATGAACCAGAGAATCTGAAAAGTCATAAAAAAGGTGAAATGGGCTGAAACTCGATGGGGAAAGAGCCCGGATGGACCTAAACTGTTGACTGTGGTTTCCACCGGTTAACAACAGAATTTTGATTCTTGGATGTATGAGCACTCCAAACAAACGTCTGAGCTAATAGTCTGCGGCTTTTTTATTTTCCCCAGAGTTTGGACAGATGTCTGACCTATCCGGCCAGATGTCTGAGCTGAAGCGTGAGCAATTATTTTCCTTGGCAATGAATGTCCAATCGGCCTCGGACGAGCCCGAATCAATGGCGATGGCTTATAACGTTTTCTAAGAGAAAATGAAGCCTCTATAACTTGCTGAAACAACTCATATGACAAAACTCATTTGCATAAACATACATACACGAGATTGCAATGATTTTGATTATAACTCCAAAATGAACAAATTCTATATCCAAAGAAAATCAAATGCAATTCAAGTTAGGAAACGATGGTTTGGCAATGCTAAGGGGAAATTGTAAGTTCTTGTGTGCTCACAAGAAGTTAACCTATAGCGTGCACAATCCGGACATAGATTATACTAAGACTTCTAATACTTGAAAAGTAAGGAAATAAGCAACCCAAGCAATTAACTCAATGCATACACAATTCATTTACAGTATATTCGTGCCATAGGCGCATTTTACAAGCATATAGCTTGAGGCATAGACATGTGTTCTCCGAGAACTCACCTTTGCTTGCTAGAAGCAATAAATCAATCCGTAGCTTAGCTAAATTAACCTCACTTCCAATATAGCACACAAATCTTCAATCTACACATGAATATACAATATTTCATAAGAATTAAGTTTAGGAAATATCAAAAAATTGAGAGGAAACAAGATGGAGAGGAAGATGAAGAAGCTTACCTAGGTTTCCACTTCGATTTTTCCCTTGATTTGAGCACCTAATTGGAATCCATAGCTTAGGAATTTCGATTTCCAATCTTTTCCCCCATTTTTATTCATGTTTTGAAGAGAGGGAGAGCATTATGGAGAGTGGGCTAGTGGGGGTTGTTAAGTAAGTGGGCTAGGTTTGCTAACCCAAGCCCCAACCAAAGTGCTGAATTTCACAAAGTCTAAATATATCGATGTTTATAGTTTTTCTTGTCGTAAACGACATTTTGAACTCAATGGAAGTGGTTTCGAGTCCAAATTCATCCATATGCAAATGTGACTTTTTGGGATATGCACTCAATTAACGGTTAAGGACGTTATACTTAAATAAAATATTTAAATATATTATCGTTAAATATGCAGGTTGTTACAATTGGAGACGTGCAGTTTTTTATTTTTAGGGATTTGCGCCTTCGTTGTCGACTATTTTGAAAGGCAAACATGAATTTTTTTATTAACAACAACAGAGTTACAATAAACATCATCTCCAATATATACTGTCGATATTCCTTCACAACACCAAAATGGTCAATTTGAAACAGTAATAGAATGTTGCTAAATTTTTTAGAAACACTTTTTAGGTGTTGCAAATTTGTATGTTGCAGATTTTTGAAACACCTATATTATGTTTCAAATTGATAATCTGCAACACTCAGCGAGTGTTTCAAATTAATAATCTGCAACACCCAGTTAGTGTTTCAAGTCGATAATCTGCAACACTCAATGAGTGTTTCAAGTTCATAATCTGCAACACTCCGTTAGTGCTCTAGTTTGATAATCTGCAACACTCGGGGAGTGTTTCAAATTCATAATATGCAACACTCGGTGAGTGTTTCAGTTTGATAATCTGCAACACTTGGTGAGTGTTTCAAACATAAATATGCAATTAATACTTTCTGTAACATAAATACTAATATTAATTATCAACACCGACTAATTTTCAATAACCATAAATTTGCAACTAAAATGTAATCTAGTTAAATATTAGTTGTCAAAACAGCAAATTAATCATTCACAAGACAATACGAATACTACAAATTCAATGCATGTGGATACAACAAATAATGGTGATGCATAGTAAGATTATATATATATACAACAAATAAGTGATGTCTGCTATTAAAAAACGGCCTAATACTAATCTAAAGTTCAAGCACTTTGAAAAAACGTGCAGGTAAATTGAATTGAAATTCTAATCAAATGATTGTCTCTGCACTTGCAAGTCAAGCAAATCATAAAAAGTTAAAAAAAGGGTAGATCATCTTAAGTAGATAAAGATGATGACTTCATGTAAATTAATATAATAAGAAAATTTGAACTAAAACCTATGTAGGAATTTTTGTTTTGACTTTCCTTATCCAGATCTTAACATATGCTGCAATTAGTATAATTATATTCTCAAGATTATGAAATACTGGACATTTACTTAAACTTTAGAGTTGTTTGAAATCTTAACCTCATTTGTTTCCTTGGTCATATTCAATGCTTCTTTAATTATTTCTTCCTAGACCATTATTTCTCGTGGAAACTGCAGTTTTTGTTTATTTCAGTACACCAAAAAAAAAACTACAAAAAAGCATTTTTTTTATAAGGAGATCAGAAAGAAATCGAAAGAACAAGCAACACTATATGGGTAAATTTGAAATTTTTTTTAAGAAAAGGAGTCATTTGTTATTACATGACAGTTTCATATGCTCACGTTTTTTCAGATATGTTGTCATGTGAGACTAGTATAAAAATATACTTGCACATAAAAGAATGAACAAAATAAAATAATAATTTCTAAAAGTTATGAATCGTCAATAATCTATACATGTATAAACTTGGTTTAGTCCAAACATTATGTGATAAGGCACATAATTTCATAATTTCAAAGTGCATCTCAAAGGTAGAGGTAAAGGACAGGTTTTTAGTTCAAATTTTGCTTTAGATTTAACAAAAAAAAGTGCAGTTTTACTTAATTATTTTCCGAAAAGAAACAATGATAAAACTAAGCAAAAATACCTTTAACGTCAACTCTTTAGAGCCAGCTTGAACTATATTAGCAGCAGATTGTGCAGCTGATGTTGCAGCAAAAGATAATCGACCAAGTCCCTGTCAAAATAAAAATCTAATATTAGATAAATCAACTTAAAAAAGAGTGCCAATTTCCTATAGGTGCATACATTTTATATGTTCAAGATATAGATGTACAAATGCGAAAAAGTTAAGACTTTTGTATAAATCTTGTCTGTATGAATGTTCGTTTTTTCATGACTTCATGGAAACTAAAATTTACATGCAACTATTTGTTACCTTAGCAGCCACTCTACATGCAACTAGATTTGTCTAATGAACACCATGCCTAACAACAATGGGTGCTAGTTCTTTTTTTTTCCATCGGTTTCTTTATTTGATTTTGAAAATTAAATCTTCTTTGTTCTTGCTGCCTAAGAAAAAAAAAAGGACTATATTCCATATTTTGTTCTCACCATTTATATTTTTACTCCCTAACAGTATAAAACTTCAGCATATCTAACTTTATTCTCATTCAGATCAGATTAAATGGTCAGAGAAAAAATATTTCATAACCAAAGACTTGGAAAAGCTGCAACTGAAATGATACTACAAATGAGATAAACTAACATGCAACATTTCTAACTGTTTAATTCTACGTATATGACTTAACAAAGAGTTAATTTATTATAGCAATCTTTGATGTGCATGGTAACTAATTTGCAGTGCTCATATAACATTCTCTACAATAATAAGGATAATAAAAGAATACGACTGGAATCTACATTGATACAATGAACCTACAATTATGACTATGCTCATCTTTTTCTTTATATTTTTAAGTACCATGCAGCTGGCTTTAATGTTCAAGATATTATTCATTCACATAAGGGACATCAAAAAGGTTTTAAATTGAACACATACGTGCACCACTTCATGTTTTTTATAAAAGGAAGCTGCTTCGCTCTTCCAATTAATATTTGCCTAACACGTCCCATTCCACATATCTTCAAAATCGCAGATGACTAGTGACATTTATCTCCTTGTCTCCTGGCCTTCTCTTTCATTACTTCAATATATATTTTTTTCAATTGTTTAGACGGATATTTTCTAAATGATATTTTCATGAGTTACTTTATTAGCTGAAACTTTTATGACAAAGGTAGACTATATATGTACACATTACTACGAACTGCATATAAGCGTCAGATCATCATTAGTTTTTATAATGACGTAATATTTTATAGACACAATAGTATGACCTATACCCAAGGATCTGCATGCATGCAATATTTAATTTCACTCGTTCTCAGTTAGTTGACTAGTCAATATGGCAATGCTCTGGCAGCCAACTCGATAGCCAGTGTAAAAGCCAGAATAAACCAAAGAAAGGAAGAAAATAATAAATGAGGTAATTCATGCATAAGTAGTGTTGCTAGGAAAATTTATTTCTTTGTGATGTTACTCTAATACCAGATTGCTACAAGAAAGGCTATAAAAATTCAGCAAAGCCTAAATCAATGTTGATCATACCTCAGCATTTCCTTATTTTAGAAAAACTACACACATGGAGTCCCCATAATTCCAGCTGCTTTTGCAACTCGCTGATCCTCCTCTATGTCAATTTCAAAAAATGTACATTTGATCAAATTCATCAATCACCTACATGTGAATGAAGAATCCTGATTGATGCATTACTGGAAAATAACAACATGCTGATAGCTAGGGACGTATCTAAATGCCCTATCAAGATTTGAACACTCAAGTTCCAGCTGCAACATTAAGTTCTTATGTTGATAAACATGTGATCCTTCACAAACTAGTTACCCTTTTGACAGTAATTACTAGAATGATAATGGTATCTAGCTTTTAAACTAGAGAAGTTGGCTTTACATACATCATCCAACTACTCTATGATGTGAACTGCACAAAGCATTAACTACAAACACAATCTATTTTTGCAGCTGATTAACATGTTAAAGATACTGCTATGAGTTCAGTGGTCTGAAAATAAAAAAAATTGAACTTTTAGGGACTAAAGTACTTGCTTTCAATTAAGGATCAATTATCCAACATAAAACTATTTGGTTGGAAACAACTTCTTGATACATATCCAACAAATGAAATATAATCTTTTTTCCCTTTCGATTAAATGATATGTAGTAGCAATAATAATAATACTTTTGGTTCAATGTGTATAGCTCTCAACATTGTGGGAAACAATATCAGAAATAGTAGCAACCTTTGGATTTAAGCAAAAAGAATATTCGAACCTCTACTTCTTCCTGCAATAATATCCCAATCCATGGAGTTAATTTGTATTTAGAAACAATCCATGCTGATACCAGACTCTCTATTTCCAAAATATTACGAACAAAGATGCTAACATACATTCATTCATGGAAAATCGACCAAGTACCTACCAAAATAAAAATCTAATATCATATAACTCAACTTAAAAAAGAGTGCAATTTCCTGTAGGCACATAAAAATCATGCCTGTTGTATAACCTATTTATATGCAAAAATAAAAATGTAATGTGATTAAAATGAAACTGATAATCTATGAAGTAAACTTGTGGGATACATCAGGGGAATTTATTGATAAGCAATCCTTGTTGCAAAATATGGATGTGACAAAGTTAAAATGCATTACTATGCATATGCTGAAACTAATGAGTTGGATTTCTAAAGATATTAATGGATGAGTCATAATCCTTATAACTTTTCTACTATGATAATGGTAATGTTTTATTCCTTATAACAATAAACTAATTTGGCATAGTGCTTATATCTAAGAATACAGTGCGTTTCAGATTTCTTAATTTGGCGTAGTGCTTATATCTAAGAATTCCACAAAAGAAATACTACATAAAAGATATATCTAACAAATACAATGCAAATAACAACAATTACACAATACATGAATAAACACTCTTCATTACTCCTCTACGTCTTCAGATCAGAAACATATTTGTAGAGTAGAGAATTTCAACACTTCAAAATTACCAGAGTTCACCACAGCATCACCACCAGAATTACAACATACCTAAAGCTAGACTTCAGAAAATGCCAGGAAAACCTCAATAGCAATACTAAACATTGCAATACATAAAATGTAGTAAACCATCAACAAAGGAAACAACCAAACTACCACTACAAAAAACTTGTGTATAAAGACTGGGATTTACAAACTGAAAATTTTCGGTCTTTAACTAATGACCGACTAAAAACTAAAAAATTCGGTTTCTAATATCGAAAACTAAAGACTGAAATACAGTTACTAATTGGTTCATAATGTCTGAAACTGGTTAGTTACTGAATTTTTGGTCTTTAATTCAGTGTTAAATGATTTTTTTCGCATGTTAATTGTTGACGAACAAGATTCGTTCTTATGTTCTAATCTAGCGGCTGTGCTTGGTGATCCATGTGATATAATTTCCAGTTGGTAATCCGTGTGATAGAATCTACCCACTAAGTCATGCTTCAGCGATTAGCCTAGTAACTTCCTCTTTCGCACACCCACCAACTTAAATTTAGATCGTTTTTTTTTTCTCTTCTTCCCCATCATAAATTAATTCAGTTCTCTCACTTTGATAAACACCAGACGCTCAAAATCTGAAACAATAAAGTATCTCTATGGCCACAACAGTCATTCCATCTTGCGTCCTTTTTACGAACCCGTACCGAGCTCCTCAACCATCGAAATCCGTAGCTTCTGCAGCTACTTAAAATTCAGTTGCCTCATTTTCCAAAATTCGTCCTAATCAACATCTAAAGCTATAACTGTTGAACGCAATAGCCGATGCTCCTCTCTGCAGCCACGCAAGATGAAGAGTTAGAGCCCAATTTGATTTAAAAAGAAGAGGGATCTCGCCAGTAAGAATAGAAGTAAACTGCTGGCTGTGAAGACTTAGGGCAAGGCATCGCTTCAATTTCAAATTAAAGAGAGGAGGAGAATATCGCATCGGTATGTAGAACTGTGCTTTTTGAATTACTCACTGGACCGATATTAAATGGTAGCTGAAAGTGTTTATTTGGGGTTTTTCTAGGGCAATGGCGTCTTGACGATGCTGGAAGAGTTGAGAGTAGGATCATCTCATATTTATTTGGGTTCGGATTGGGTTATGTATTGCTAGATTTGTTTTGTAACAGAGATGATTTTTGTACAACAGTGTATTAGTTTGGATCTTCTCCATGTTTATTTCGGTTTGGTTAGATTTGTTTCGTAATAGATAATATATTACTGTGTAGGTGTGAGAAAACGATCAGTTAATTTACTTGTATCGCTGAATTAGTGGATTTTATGGTGTTGTAGCCTAAAAGGAGATGAATTGTATGGTGGTTGGATTAGCGATATGTTATATGTGTTGTGGAATCAAAACTGGGATGCTGCAACGCAATTATTATTTTCAAAGTTCCTTTTGGTCCAAAACAACTTAGATTGGGTTTGTACCACAAAATGTAAGGGCCGTCTTTGTGTGTGTATGCACGCTCGCGTGCGCGCATAAGTGCATAATATTTGTATGTACATTTAGGAATACAAATATATTTGTATATTACTAATGATTTAAAGACTGAGTGCAGACTGATTTAAAACTGCAATTAATAGTTAAGACACAACTTAAAGACGGACTAAAAACTAAATTTCAGTCTTTAAAATTCAGTTTCAACAACTTTTAAAACCGAAACATCGGTTTTTACATTTTTAAGACCGAATTTTCGGTCATAAATGTTTTTTTAAGACTTGACATTTAAAGACCGAAATTTCAGTCTTTGTTCAGTTTCTGAATATGATCTAAAGACTGAATCGGTACGTTAAAGACCGAAGATTTCGGTCTTTAGTTCACTTTTTTTTTGTAGTGACCACAGGCATACAATGGCACCTCATAATCACTAGAATTTACCACTGAGTGGCTCTAGAAGTGCTCATGGGTTACTTCTTGTATATTTGGAAGATGATTTTCTCGAGTTATTACATGGCATAATGTAACGATTCAGATTTTTGATCGGTTTATTTTAAATATTTAATATTGTTTTAAATATCAAGTTGATAATATAAATGAATTTTTATATTGAGTTATCGATTTAATAATCGAAATACAATTTATTTCGAATATACAGAATTACGTGAATACGAAAATCGATGAATAATTGAATTCAAAGTTAAAACTAAATTGAAACAATTCAGATGCTTAATAAAAATTCTATTTGAATATGAATGATCGGTGAATTAGATAGTTTTAAATTTAAATTATATTGATTTAATTTGATATATGAAAAGAACTAATTTCAAATGACCTCGGATTTTAACGAAACCAACTCCATCGTGTCGGAAATATTAAGTTATAACAAGGTGTCAATTTTCATCACGATCAGAGCTCATCTGTGATAGTTTCAGTGTGAAGCTTCAGATGTAAGTTTCGCAAAAATAAAATAAAATATTAAATCCATTAGCTCGTTGAACACACTACAATTAATCTTCTACTAAAAGCTAATACTATATATAAATCCCGCAACCCTACTCCTTTCTCGGCAAAAACCAAAAATCGAAAATTTCCCCTTCTATTTTATTTTCATTCGTTCATCTATCCTGTACAATGTAAATCAAAGAGCCAAAGTCTCTAATTCAATTTAACACCAAATAAAAGTCGCGGTCTCTCTTTCACGACTAAATTTTCCAATTTGGAAGTTCTCAAAATAAAAAAAGGGGAAATCAATTGAATTCAATTTCGAATTTGGA
Source organism: Allium sativum (assembly GCA_030737875.1). Taxonomy (NCBI): domain Eukaryota; kingdom Viridiplantae; phylum Streptophyta; class Magnoliopsida; order Asparagales; family Amaryllidaceae; genus Allium; species Allium sativum. The sequence continues at coordinate 285,998,682 of CM060924.1, forward strand.
TTCGAACTATGTTTCGAATTCTAAGGGGAGGCGACTGACAAAGACAGCACGTAGGAGCATCGCGACAGTGAGGTAGGGTTCGATTGCTCTGAATTTTTAGGGCATTTCAATTTCCGAATCGCAATTGTTTTGGATGGTGTGATGAAGTTCAGGTGATTGACCTAGGTAGTTCGCGAGTTAGGGATGGAAACACTTATCGATATGAAGGGGAGATTAGTGATTACAAAAATCGATGCTTCTTTCAGCCGTGAACTGGGTGCTGGAGACGTGATTCGAGGAAGGCCTTCGAGCCTGTCCAACTGCATATGGCGATGAGGAGATACAATAATGGTCAACGGTGAAGTTTTTTGTACGAGCAGTATTGGAGAAGATGTCATGTTTTGCTGCAGTAGATTCCAAAATTAAACTGGAGAGGGATTCAGGTTAGCGTGATATGGTTTGAGATAGTTCTGTAGTATAAAGCTGAGATGATAAATCATTGGCAATAATGTATTTTTGAATTGAAATTTAAATGTTTATTTTAGAATTGATTTATACGTTGGTAATTAATTTAAATTAGATTAATATAAGTTAATAACAGAAACCTTATTCATTTTACAAGGTTAAATTGATTGAAAAACAAACGTCTGGAGGAGTCGTTGTAAAATCTTTAGAATAGACTTCAATGGGTATTAAGAAAAAATAAAAATGAAGGTGAGTAAATCTCACTCAGAATTTATTATTCAGAATTATTTTAAATCGTTAAAAATAATTGCTGGTTGTTTGGATGCATTTAAATATCTTTTTGGCTATTAAATTTATTAGTTATTTAGGCTTGGTGTTTGTGGCCATTATATATATATATATATATATATATATATATATATATATATTGGTGGTTGGATATTTTCCGCAGTACCATTAGCGGATGCCTGCGGTATTATTAGTGGATGACCTTATGCACCTAACAATATGATAGTGGATGACCTTTTTATACTGCGATATCCTGTCTCGAAGCAGGATGGGTATTATTTATGTTGGCTAACATCTATGGATGTAGGAAAACAGGTTGGAGGGATCCAACTGGATTCCTCAAAAATATTATTATTTGTTTGTTTTCGTATATATTATTATATAGGATGTGTTAGAAAATCTATGGTTGATAATTGGGTGTTTTTGATTGGTTAAAGATCACTGGTTCTGAATATTGATTTATATAAATATCGTAAAAAGGTGTTTTGAGAATTAAAAAGGGAAAATCTATTTTTCTAAAATATAATTTGAATTTCGAATGAGTTAGGAAATATAAACTTGTTTTGAATAATAAAAATAAGTATTGAAATTATAAACGATGTTTATAAGTTAAATAATGCAGGGAATTGAAGTGAATTTATAACGATGTTTATAAATGAAGGAAAATAAATTATCATTGGATAATTTGAATTTAAATTCAAATGTGAATTCAAAATGAGAATTGGGAATCATTTTAAAAAGAAAACGATGAAATATATTCCGACGTTCGGAATGTAAATTTAATTGGACAATTAAATTATATTATCCCGAATGTACAAGATAAATTATATCCCGAAAGGATATTGGAATTGTATTAATTAGAAACTAGTATTCAAAATAGATTCTATGTTATATGTAGATAAGTTATAATAAATAGGATATTCCAAAATAAGATTTTGGTTTAAAATAGATTTTTAAATGAAACTTATTTAAATATATAAACAAGAAAATTTATAAACGATGTTTATAAATGTAATGAATTATTATTTAGGGATAATTTGTAATATTAAATTCATACTTGAATTTAATATTACAAATTATCCCTAAATAATAATTCATTACAAATTATCCCTAAATAATAATTCTATGTTATATGAAGATAATTTGTAATATTAAATTCAAGTATGAATTTAAAATAGAATTTGAAATCATTTTGAAAAAAAAGACAATGATTTTTATTCTGGAATTCAGAATATAAAAGGAATCGAGTTTCTAAAAGATTTTCAAATGAAGCTTGTTTTAATTTATAAAACAGGAAAATTAAATAATAACTAATGTTTATAAATATAGTGGAGAAAATTATCATTTGATAATTTGGAAGTTAGAGTTAAAACGTGAATTTAAAATTTATTGGATCGTTTCAAAAAGGAGAATGATTGGCTTTATTTCAGAATTCAAATTTTAAACTGAAAAAAAATAATCCAAGAGATTAAAAAAATTAAATTCGATTGTATCGAATTTTATAAACTAATTTATTTCCAAAGGAATTGGAAGTTAATCTAGAAGTTGAATGTGAAAATGAATTGATAATAAAATAATCGACAATTTAGTGTAAATGGAAATACTAAGTTGGATCTAGAAAATTAATATATTTTATATTAAAATATATTAGAATGGAGTTAAAATTTATTAATAAACGACGTTTTAACATTTATATTTAAATATAATTAAAAATGAACTCGCCGCTGCGCGGTAGTTCGTAAATTGGCGTTTCGAACTTCAATTGAGTATATAGAACTCAATTTAAGTCGGAAATCTTTGAAACAAGGATCATTAGGACCGTTTGAATAATAGTTTTCTAATGGAAGACAAAAACTTGGATTTCGTCTTATAGATTTTGAGTTATGTCAAAATCAAATTTTAAGAAAAACAGCGCCATAACATTATAAAATCATAACGGTTTATTTAAAAAGGATTTTAAGTAAATAAAAATCCAAATTTCCATTGGAAAAATCCAGACTTGAGATATAAAAATATATGAACTCAAATAAAGTAAATGGAATAATTTTTGAAACAAAAACCAGATTTTTAATTATTGAATAGGACTAACTAAATTGAAGAATAATTACTTAATCAAGTTTGATACGAAATTGGGCTTTGGGATAAGTGAATGTTATTTGAGAATTTATATTTGAAATCAAAAAGGAAACTTGAATTGAAAATAGAATTAAATTGGTTTTTAAGCAAGTTGAAAATCATATTTGAACATGTCATGTTTGAAACACGCCACCCTCCATTAAGGTCACTCTCAAAGGGACTGCCTTAACTTTGGTGGAGGTTTGTAAGTAACAGTCACAGATAAACACAAGATAGACATAAACACATATATATAAACAGCGGAAAAACAACAGACTTTTTATTTCATAAAAATACTTGTTCATACAAAAACACTTCCATAACTGTCACATAACACTTTCAAAACATTACATCATCATCATTTCTGTCTTAGTTATTAGATAAAGAAGCATAAAACATAATTAAAACTGCATAAATCCCCATGATTGTATCCAGTAGCCATAGCCAAAGCAAGAGAGTCCAAACCGTACATCTACTATCTTGAAGCTTTGCAAAGAGTCTGACTAAGCTGAGTTGTTTCCTCCCTGTGGACCTGAGGGGGGGGGGAACAGAAGAAAAGAAGACGAAAGAAAATAGGGCCAGACATAAAGCCTGGTAAGTCTAGTGACTCTTCAGTATGTGAATAAGAATAAGGGCATGATAGGTATAAACTGGAAATAGAAAAGTATCATAAACTAAGATAAAGCAGTTTGAATCAAGTATCCTATCGCACCCCACACTATATCTCTGCACCTACATGTATTAGTTCTGAACTGGCACCCCGTGCTGAGGGTAAAGTGGTCCCCTTTTTCTAAAGATCGGCTCCTACTTGCATAATCATCTGTGTCTTACGGCCCCCAATGATTGTAGATACCTATGCTGGTCCCACCATGGGGTGTATCAAGACCCATGGTGGCGGCCCGACACAATCCTTAGAATACATAGGTTACACTACTGGTGCCCCCAATGCCCTGTTTGTCTGCTCCGAAGTGTGTGCACGCCCGCACTCCGTTAGAACCCACACTGTTGCACCCACCGCCGTCGCTTTGACCGCTTACAATCAGCCCAGTAATCGTGCCTCACCCTGCCTAGTTTCAGGGTACCATGATACCTAATTGGGTTACTGCTAAAATGGGTCCGCGTTACTAGGGTTTTCTAGTCAAACATGTTAAGTGGTTAAGTGTCTGTATTTACCTAACCCTACCCATAAATTTTATTAACAAGTTGAATTGGTTAAGTGTTTTAGTTAACTTAACCCTACCATCTGTCCTTAGCCTCTTAAAGCACTGACCACTCACAATAGACAGATATTGTTACGGTTACTGGATGTGCCGGTCGGTTCCGGGCAGGTTTACACCGTAACTCAGTCTAACCTCGGGTCCTTATGGTGCTTAATGCTTAACCACCCACATTGGATAGGTATTGTTGTGATTACTGGGCATCCGGTCGGGTCCGGGCAGGTTTACATCACAACTCAATCCAACCTCGTGTTAAGCATATTCGTATTTTCTAAATTTACATATTTGTCTTTATTACCTGTTATATGTAAATTTGTTAACCATTAAAGGTTATGGCCCACATTCCAAGTTTAACATTTTTGATATAAGAATTTATACGGTTTAAATGTCACGAATTTTGGCATGTGACAAACATGCCAATTTCATATATCTTTATGTCAAGTTTTCTTACCCATTTTACCCAACGTTACCCCGTCTAAATATTAGGCTAACAACTCTTAGCCTAATTTTCGTTCGCATGATTTTAACATATGATATTAGGCTAAAAACTTAGCCTAATTTAGCGCACCAAGTTCGCACAAAGGAGTCTATCTACATAACATTTCATACGTGTAAACTTGACATTTTTGGCATAGTCATTATGAACATAATAGGGATGAATTTGCAAAATGATCATCATGAATGTCATAGGTGTGAACTTGGCATTTTGGCATAGTCATTATGAACATAATAGGGGTGAACTTGCAAAATGACTAAATCTAATAGGTGTCACATGAAATGGCACAAATTTGACCTGCATAAACATAGGCCTAAATACATTTATATAGGAATAACTTCAAACATAAAACTAGCATGTGACAAGGTTATTACATGTTTATAAAAATGTCTATTTTTGACATTAACACAAAGATGTGAATTAACTCAAATCATGTAGCCTTTTTCAACATGAAACTTGTATTAATTGTGTAACCCAAATGGATCCAATTACAGCTTGAATGAACATAAGAATATATATATAAGGATTTTTATCATGTTGGCATAACGGTCTTAACATAGAACATGTGTATATAACTCTTAACTTGGACTTAGAAAAATGTATACAATCCATGTTAACCACATAAACATAAAGGTGTAAATTCTAATATTAACCACAAACTTGCAAGTGATGTTGTTTTCAATTACAATTGTTAAGTAGGTCCACTTCACATCAATGTATACCACAAACATCCCAATTCCATTCACAATAAAAATCATCGCAACATATATACATTGTTAACATTATACAACATAAACATAATGTGATTCCAATTTCCAATTCATATCAAATCACGTTCTTTTTCAATTCACATCTCAAACGTAACTAGACTTACAACGATCGATGAACTTGAATTCTGGATTCTGAGTTCTGAAATTGAGATGTGTTCCTTTGGGTAGACTAACGTTGATTTGATTCGTGTTTTAACTCTAACTTGGCTCGTCTCTAAGCTTTTCTACAAGTGGAGGCTCCTCTCAATTTCCTACCGACAGCATGGCGGCTACGTCTCTAATTTCTTATGTTAATTTAGGTTGGAGTCTTAGGTTGTATTTATAGAATTTCAGATTGATTTGAGCCGTCTGATGATCATAGACGAATCTAGACCATTCACTTCGAAAGGAGCCAACCAAAATGCGACATGTCAGCCCTAGTGACATAGCCAAGCCTCAGAAATCGACCAGAACCTGACCAGGCCAGCTAGGGCCAAACCAGGTCGACAGGGCAGGTCGACCCCCAGGTCGACCCTATGGTCGACCTGGTCACCCAGGTCGACCCCCTGGTCGACCTGGTGCCTGGGCGGGAAAATTCCCGCCCAGCCCAATTTGGGTCTGATTTTGAATTTTGAACTTCTTTTTGAACTGTTTGAATTTTAATTTGAATTCTGAAACTTCCGGAGGTCATAACTCCTTCATACGGAGTCCGATTCACGCAAACTCGGACTCTATCTCAAGCAGAATTCCGATACGATCGCAAGGTGAAACCCGTTTCCCTTAATTCTTTCATTTAGAACTAATTATACTTAAATTTGTTATTATATAGTTGACAGAAAATTTGGGGTGTTACACTCTCCCCTCCTTTTAGGATTTCGTCCCCGAAATCTTCAAGTTTGGAAGAACGTAAATCCTATCATCCAATCGTCCATCTACTCAACCATCAAACACAGCCGTCCATTGTCCTTAAAAGACTTCTAATGCTTTATGATCATATGCACAGTGTGTGTACATGTCCTTATCTAATGCAAAATCAGGCGGTCTACTGATTCAGTTGACCTCCTTAATGCAAATCATGTAAGTGCCATGAATCCATTATGTATGCAAAAATTTATCCTTACTCATAACTCTACATGAGTGTGCAACCATTTATACAAATGCAACATCCATATGACGACATATCAAGTTTCAACCACATACAAATATAAATACATATATACATATGCAGTATGAAGAGACCGAGCCGATCTAAAACCAAGGTTGTATGTGTATATGCATCCACGAGCAACCACTAGCAACCACTTGCAACCATCAATCATAACATGTTTCAAATACATGTTTACATCCAAAGGGGTTTCTACCTAAGGACAAAGGATAATATCGAGGAGATATACCTAAAAAGATAGATAAAGCACAACTTAAGGAAAAAGGGAGATCAAGGATATACCCTCAAAAAGAAAAGGGTACGTCGTGCGTATTCTGTCCTCAGTTTCACAAGTCGCGTCTTCCTCGGCATCGCTCTACTGAACCTTGACGAGATTTACTTCGCGGTTGCATAGCTTTTTGATTTCTGTTCCTATGATTCGAGTTGGAACTCTCCTTACAGTTGCTTCGCGTTCTACTTTGGCTTCTTCTAAAATGCTTGGCTCCACTACTTCCGCTGATTCATGTAGACATTTCCGGAGATGAGAAACGTGAAAGACGTTGTGAATTCCAGCCAACCTTTCAGGCAACTCTACTCTATAAGCCATTTTCCCAATCTTCTCGGTGATAGGGAATGGTCCTACAAATCTTGGTGCTAGCTTTCCTGCGGATCCGAAGCGAACGACGTTCCTTAAAGGGGATACCTTAAGGAAAACCCTGTCCCCAACCTCAAACTCAAGGTCGGTCCTTCTTTTGTCGGCGTAGGATTTCTGTCTGTCTTGGGCTGTCTTCATCCTTCTCCGTATCAAGTCCACTTTCTCTAAAGTCTCTCGAATCATGTCCGGCCCAAGTATAAGTTTATCTGTAGACTCCCACCAACAAGTTGGTGATCTGCATGGTCTTCCATACAGAGCTTCGAAGGGCGCTGTACCGATGGTGGCTTGGTAGCTGCGGTTGTAGGCGAATTCTACCAAAGGAAGATGATCCTCCCATGTCCCTCCAAAGTCAAGAACGCAAAGTCTCAAAAGATCCTCTAAAACTCTGTTCACCGTTTATCTCTGGCCATCGGTTTGGGGGTGATAGGCCATGCTCAAACATAACTATGTGCCTACAGCTTCTTGCAGACTCCGCCAAAACTCGCTTGTGAAGATAGGGTCTCGGTCACTAACAATGCTGGAGGGTATCCCATGGAGTCGAACTATTTCCTTGAGATAAATAGATGCTAGAGATGAGGCAGTCCTTCTACATTTAACGGGTATAAAGTGGGCGCTTTTAGTAAGCCTATCCACTATTACCCAAATGCTAGTATTGCCTCTTCTTGACCTAGGCAGTCCATCAATGAAGTCCATTGAAATGCTATCCCACTTCCACTGTGGGACCTCTAAAGGATGAAGTAGTCCGCCAGGCTTCTTCTGTTCTGCCTTGACCTGTTGGCAGGTCATGCACTTAGAAACGAAATCTGCCACGTCCTTCTTCATGCCGTTCCAAAAGAAAGTTCTTTTTATATCCTTGTACATCTTATCACCTCCAGAGTGTATAGTCATCTTGTAATGATGCGCTTCCTCGAGAATCTTCTTTGTCAACTCCTTTGCTTGTGGGACGCATAATCTTCCATCTCGCCTCAGTCAACCCTTATCATCGATGGCGTATCTACTGAGGTGACTAGAAGTCTCACCCCTAATAAGTTTATCAATCACATCAACAAGCTGAGGGTCTTCACGTTGTGCAGCCCCTGTTGAGTCCAAGAGAGTAGGGCGTACTTCGAGAGATGCTAACAAACCCGATACAAAATCCGAGGAGGGCCTAAAGTTAAAACGGGCTATATACTCCAAGCTTTGCCGTTCCACAAAGAGAGGGCTTAAGGTCAGTTTCTTTCGGCTCAACGCGTCTGCTACTACGTTGCCTTTGCCGGGAGTATAGGAAATTTCAAAATCATACGAGGCAAGAAACTCCATCCACCTTTGCTGCGTCAAGTTAAGATCCTTCTACGAGAAGAGATATTTCAATGATTTATGGTCAGTGTATAATTCGAACTTCTCACCTAGGATATAATGGTGCCAAGACTTAAGTGCAAAGACAATGGCGGCCAACTCAAGATCGTGGGTTGGGTAGTTCTTTTCATGAACTTTCAATTGTCTTCCACCATAAGCTACTACCCTTCCTTCTTGCATTAGAACATCGCCTAGTCCCGTTCCACATACATCTGTGTATACTGTGAACATTTTGCTTCCGTCAGGCAGAGTTAGAACTGGAGCTGTTGTAAGAGCCCTTTTTAGGCGTTGGAAAGCAATGTCACAGTCCAAATCCCAAGCAAATGCTAGATTCTTCTTTGTTAGCCTTGTGAGTGGAGCTGAGATTTTCATGAAATCCCTAATGAAATTTCGGTAAAAACCTGCTAGCCCAAGAAAGCTTCGGACTTCGGTTGCATTTCTTGGTGTCTTCTAATCTTGCACTGCCACCACTTTCGCGGGGTCCACCGCCAACCCTTCTTTGGACACTATATGACCAAGAAATCTTACTTCTTCTCTCCAAAAGTGGCACTTGGAGAATTTGGCTTTTAGCTGATGAACTCGAAGAGTTTCCATGATTTCTTTCAGATGCTGAGCATGTTCTTCCTCATTCTTTGAGAAGATCAAGATATCATCTACGAAGACCACCACGAATTTATTGAGGAATTCTCTGAATACCCTGCTCATTAGGTCTACGAAATAAGCAGGTGCGTTTGTCAAGCCGAAAGGCATGATAAGCCACTCGAAGAAACCGTCTAGGGTTCTGAACGCCGTTTTATCGATGTTATCTTCAGCTACTCTTAGCTGATGGAACCCAGTAGCTAGATCAAGTTGGGAGAAAACCGACGCACCTACAAGCTGATCAAACAAATCGTCGATTCTAGGAAGAGGGTGCCTATTTTTCTTAGTCAGCTTGTTTAGCTCCCTATAGTCCACACAAAGACGTAGTGAACCGTCTGCTTTGGTGGCGAACACCATTGGAGCACCCCATTCCGAGATACTCCTTCTTATAAACCCCTTCTCGAGAAGCTCCTTAACTTGCTTACTGAGCTCCTTTCTCTCCTTTGGAGCCATGTGTCTAACAGGCAGAGCCACGGGCTTTGCATTATTAACAAGATTTATGCAGAAGTCTATTTCCCGCTTCGGAGGTAAGCCTTTCACCTCTTCAAAGACATCCGGATATTTCCGGACTACTCTAATCGACTGTAAATTCTCAACAGAAGCGTCAAGCGACTCTAGATAACTAAGCATAACAACATTCAAGGGATTACAAGAAATTTCTAGAGTGTTACCGAGTCGAGTCAAGAGCCTAACCACTCTTTTCTCACAATTAAGAATGTCACTATTACTGGATAACCAGTCCATGCCTAAGATCAATCCATATCCTGAGAATCCCAAAACAAAGGCACTACATCTAAATTCAACACTTAGAATAGAGATCTTCAAATCCAAGCAAACCATCGACAAATAAGCCGAGCCCCCAATTGGATTTGAGACAACCAAGGGATCTTCTACCATACTAGTGTCTAGGTGCAGAGATTCTACTAAAGCAGATGAAATAAAGGAGTGTGATGCACCAGAATCAAAGAGAGTGCGAACTGGGTGATCATAAAGTTAAACTAAGCTTTCTACAGAAATATTTCTACCTCATTCCTGTGGAGGTGCCACAAGTGCATGAACTTGACCCCCTGAAGTGGATCCAGTCCTTTGTCCCTGCCCCCGCTTCTTTGGGCAGTCCTTAGCCAAGTGTCCAGTCTCTCCACAATGGAAACAGCCCCCATTCATCTTTGCCTTCTTCTTCCTGTAGTCTTTTGCTATATGTCCCATAATGCAACAGAAATTGCACTTTCTCTTTTCACGGGTTTTGTTGTTCTTCCCGCCTTTCTTGAAGTCTGTTTTCTTAGTCTGTAAACCTTCCTTTTTTTCTTCTACCTTAGTCTCTTTCTTGCCCTTGTCTTTCTCGTGTAGCAATGCCATGTCCATTAAGCTTTCGTAAGTCGCTCCCGTGGATACATGGGTCATAGCAAGGCTGTGCAGAGGCTCATTCAGACCTTTGACGAAGCGGAGCGCCTTCTTGTGTTGGGTGTTTACTAAGTCCAACCCAAATATGGCAAGCTGATTAAACTGATTAACGTACTCCCTGATTGTTATACTTCCCTATTTCAGAGTTAGGAACTTCTCCATTTGCAGGCTTCTTTCAGCTTGGGAGAGGAATTTCATCTCAAATCTCGTCCTGAAATCTTCCCATGTTTCCACTGGCCTCTCAGCATTGGTGATCTCCCACCAATAAGACGCTTCATCTTTAAGCAACCACACTGCTAGTTGTATCTTTTGCCTGTCGTCAACTTCGAAGATGACAAACAGATCCTCGGTCTCCTTTAGCCAGTTTCTTGCTACTACAAAGGATTCAGTTCCATAAAAGTCCTTTCCACCCATAGCCTTGAAGTCTCTACATGTCATTCCAAAGCATTTCCACGAGGAGGAGGCGGAGGAGGAGGAGGAGGCGGAGGAGGAGGAGGAACCGCTGCCACTGGAGGGGGAATGTCTGTTGGGCCCGCGCGATTGGCCCTAGCTTCCAGGTACCTCCTAAACCAGCTGGGTACAGGTACTCCTTCCGGAAGGTTAAGGTCTCCAGACATGCTAAAACAAAAAGGAAAGGTTCAAAACGAAGGATAGATAGATAGTGCATATGGCTTTTTAGGGGATTATGCCTTTCAAAATATCAAAACCTTTCTTGAAAATGCTTCTTTAAACTTCTCTTTTGAAAATAGTTTCAAAACTTTTATCTTATCTGGTAAATCTGCGCTCTGATACCAAGTGAAACACCCCACCCTCCATTAAGGTCACTCACAAAGGGACTGCCTTAACTTTGGTGGAGGTTTGTAAGTAATAGTCACAAATAAACACAAGACAGACATAAACACATATATATAAGCAGCGGAAAAACAACAGACTTTTTATTTCATAAAAATACTTGTTCATACAAAAACACTTCCATAACTGTCACATAACACTTTCAAAACATTACATCATCATTTCTGTCTTGGTTATTGAATAAAAAGCATAAAACATAATTAAAACTGCATAAATCCCCATGATTGTATCCAACAGCAATAGCCAAAGCAAGAGAGTCCAAACCGTACATCTACTATCTTGAAGCTTCGCAAAGAGTCTGACTAAGCAGAGTTGTTTCCTCCCTATGGACCTAGGGGAGGGGACAGAAGAAAAGAAGACAAAAGAAAATATGGTCAGACATAAAGCCTGGTAAGTCTAGTGACTCTTCAGTATGTGAATAAGAATAAGGGCATGATAGGTATAAACTGGAAATAGGAAAGTATCATAAACTAAGATAAAGAAGTTTGAATCAAGTATCCTATCGCACCCCCACACTATATCTCTGCACCTACATGTATTAGTTCTGAATTGGCACCCCGTGCTGAGGGTAAAGTGATCCCCTTTTTCTAAAGATCGGCTCCTACTCGCATAATCATCTGTGTCTTACGGCCCCCAATGATTGTAGATACCTATGCTGGTCCCACCATGGGGTGTATCAAGACCCATGGTGGCGGCTCGACACAATCCTTAGAATACATAGGTTATACTACTGGTGCCCCCAGTACCCTGTTTGTCTGCTCCGAAGTGTGTGCATGACCGCACTCCGTTAGAACCCACACTGTTGCACCCACCGCCGTCGCTTTGACCGCTTACAATCAGCCCAGTAATCGTGCCCCACCCTGCCTATTTTCAGGGTAACATGATACCTAATTGGGTTACTGCTGAAATGGGTCCCCGTTACTAGGGTTTTCTAGTCAAACATGTTAAGTGGTTAAGTGTCTGTATTTACCTAACCCCACCCATAAATTTTATTAACATGTTGAATTGGTTAAGTGTTTTAGTCAACTTAACCCTACCATCTGTCCTTAGCCTCTTAAAGCACCGACCACTCACATTAGACAAATATTGTTACGGTTACTGGATGTGCGGTCGGTTCCAGGCAGGTTTACACCGTAACTCAGTCTAACCTCAGGTCCTTATGGGGCATAATGCTTAACCACCCACATTGGATAGGTATTGTTGTGACTACTGTACAGCCGGGCGGGTACCTGCAGGATTACATCACAACTCAATCCAACCTCGTGTTAAGCATATTCGTATTTTCTAAATTTACATATTTGTCTTTATTACCTATTATATGTAAATTTGTTAACCATTAAAGGTTATGGCCCACATTCCAAGTTTAACATTTTTGGTATAAGAATTTATACCGTTTAAATGTCACGAATTTTGGCATGTGACAAACATGCCAATTTCATATATCTTTATGTCAAGTATTCTTACCCATTTTACCCAACGTTACCCCGTCTAAATATTAGGCTAACAACTCTTGGCCTAATTTTCGTTCACATGATTTTAACATATGATATTAGGCTAAAAACTTAGCCTAATTTAGCGCACAAAGTTCGCACAAAGGAATCTATCTACATAACATGTCATAGGTGTAAACTTGACATTTTTGGCATATTCATTATGAACATAATAGGGGTGAACTTGCAAAATGATCATCATGAATGTCATTGGTGTGAACTTGGCATTTTGGCATAGTCATTATGAACATAATAGGGGTGAACTTGCAAAATGACTAAATCTAATAGGTGTCACATTAAATGGCATAAATTTGACTTGCATAAACATAGGCCTAAACACATTTATCTAGGCATAACTTCAAACATAAAACTAGCATGTGACAAAGTTATTACATGTTCATAAAAATGTCTATTTTTGACATTAACACAAAGATGTGAATTAACTCAAATCATGTAGCCTTTTTCAACATGAAACTTGTATTAATTGTGTAACCCAAATGGATCCAATTACAGCTTGAATGAACATAAGAATATATATACAAGGATTTTTATCATGTTGGCATAACGGTCTTAACATAGAACATGTGTATATAACTCTTAACTTGGACTTAGCAAAATGTATACAATCCATGTTAACCACATAAACATAAAGGTGTAAATTCTAATATTAACCACAAACTTGCAAGTGATGTTGTTTTCAATTACAAATGTTAAGTAGGTCCACTTCACATCAATATATACCACAAACATCCCAATTCCATTCACAATAAAAATCATCGCAACATATATACATTGTTAACATTATACAACATAAACATAATGTGATTCCAATTTCCAATTCATATCAAATCACGTTCTTTTTCAATTCACATCTCAAACGTAACTAGACTTACAACGATCGATGAACTTGAATTCTGGATTCTGAGTTCTGAAATTGAGATGCGTTCCTTTGGGTAGACAAACGTTGATTTGATTTGTGTTTTAACTCTAACTTGGCTCGTCTCTAAGCTTTTCTACAAGTGGAGGCTCCTCTCAATTTCCTACCGACAGCATGGCGGCTCCGTCTCTAATTTCTTATGTTAATTTAGGTTGGAGTCTTTGGTTGTATTTATAGAATTTCAGATTGATTTGAGCCGTCAGATGATCATAGAAGAATCTAGACCATTCACTTCGAAAGGAGCCAACCAAAATGCGACATGTCAGCCCTAGTGACACAGCCAAGCCTTAGAAATCGACCAGAACCCGACTAGGCCAGCTAGGGCCAAACCAGGTCGACAGGGCAGGTCGACCCCCAGGTCGACCTGGTCGACCCCCAGGTCGACTCTGGTCGACCTGGTGCCTGGGCGGGAAAATTCCCGCCCATCCCAGTTTGGGTCTGATTTTGAATTTTGAACTGTTTGAATTTTAATTTGAATTCTGAAACTTCCGGAGGTCATAACTCCTTCATACGGAGTCCGATTCTCGCAAACTCAGACTCTATCCCAAGAAGAATTCCAAGATGATCGCAACGGTGAAACCCGTTTCCCTTATTTCTTTCATTTAGAACTAATTATACTTAAATTTGTTATTATACAGTTGACAGAAAATTTGGGGTGTTATAATGTTCAAACAAAAAATGAATGCGTAGAAGAGCTAACTAAAAGAATAAATTGGAGATTTGAGTTAAAAATGATTTTATTGAGTTGGAATTTATTGGGAATGGATGTATATGGGTTAGATAGGTGTGGAAGGGAGAGACCGAACATTGTAGTTCGAGTGCCGGACAAAAAGGTATACGTTTAAATTCCATAAGAGTTTTTATGCGCCAAATTGGCAAGCTACTTGGCTTTTTGAATTTCTTTTGAATGGAAAGGGCCTAGAGAGGTGAGTTGAGGTTCGAGCTATTGACGGGTACAAAGGAGGTGTTGGCAAAATTTTCCGTAAATTTAAGGAGTTAGAATATTTTTAAGAAATTTTGATAACTATAAATCAATTTATCAATATATATAGAATTTGATAAGGAAGCGAACTAAAATAGAATATTATAAACAAAAAGGGAATCTATAATTAAATCTGGTAAAAATAAAAAGAGAAACATATACATGTTTTTGAATGAATAATTAGTTTTTATGGTGTTGATTATTCGAGGCAAGTGGTCTTGTCCGTTTTGAAGTTAATGATGTTTTCAGTCAAGGTCTGAGAGGTAATTATACCACCAACTTGATTGATTTCATTATTAACCAATAAATAGGAAGATTCAGTCTCGAAGAGAAATTTTTAAAGAGATTTAGTTGAATGCAATATATTGAGTTGTTGTATGATGTTTTTACCCGACAGTCGTTTTAACTCTAGTAAGTGGAATGTTGGAAATATAATAATAAATATTTCCTTAGTATAGAAACAAATGGTCATGAAAGGAAGAAGTAATTGGAATGTTTTCCAATTATAAATTGAAAATATTTTCTAAGTATAGAAAATAAAAGAAGGCGATATTTGAAAATGTTTTCCCAATAGCGTATGAGGCCAAGAAGATTGTTGGAATTATTGGGTTAACAAATATATTTAAGGAAATGGAGAAGTGATTTAAATATTAATTAAGGGGCCCAGTGGTTGTTTAATGCTTTGGATGGATGCTTGTTTTTCCTTTGATAGTTAAATAACCGACTATCAAAGTTTTTGATCATCGTTGTCAATACGGAGAGACCAGTTGGGTTATTATCCGAGAACCACTCCATATTGGCAATAGCATAGCGAATCAACTTATATGAAGACACTCAAAGATGGAGTAAAGTGCAAGGTCTTTTTCTATTAATCCTAGGTAGAAATTGCCTAAGATGGATTAATGGAAATTGTGCCTTCAGTTTCGTTCAGTCCTAGAACGAACGTGTACGGACGAATGTCTGTCAGAGTATTTCCAGTGATCACATATGTTGGTCTGTACAAATATACATCCGGTGGTAGAGAATTTATTATCTTAGCATAGTACAACTAGATATCTTTGTGCAAATCAATTTGTGATTAACGGATCTGACAATGTGGCATTCAAGGTGATTGTGCTATCAATGAAAGGTAAGTAATCATAACCTCAAGCCTCGCAACCTGGAAATGGTATAAAATCGAGTAAGTTTCATGGCCAAGTGGATCACACCCAAGTAGGGTGTATTGTCACCTGATCTAGAGAAATTCGATTTTTTCTTCTTAAATCTTTTGATGTTTTCCCTTTTGGGAAATGGTTGCTGATCCCAATCGTTGGTGACAATACATTCGGTACTCTCAAGTGAAATGAGGGGTCGGTCATGTTTAGCCTGGTTTGCAAGATGTTCTTGTTGAACCCGGTGTATTCCTCGTTAGAGATACACTATCGGAAGGTAGTCATATACCTTGTCAGTTGGAATCCATTATCCAATAAAAGGCCGCGATTTTGATTGTATACTATGTATGTAGAACGTGAGATGTAAGCGTTCTGCTAGATTGTTATTTACTTGTTTTAGATACTATTATAATATCAAAAAAGTATTGATTTAAAAAATGTTTTCGGTTATTGTAAGGTAAAAACCATTCGTGTTTATGTGTGGATCAGTCTTACGATTATCTTTTCTTTCGAAAAGGATCTTTAAAAGTTAAACCAAGTGGTTGGAGTCTACTCACACTAGTCTCGTGACCGATCCAGGGTTTATTTTGTTTCGTTTTACCCTAAACTCTTGGGTGCCCAAATTTGTGTGGGCAGTCAAGTAGTTCCGGTGTTAACAAATATACTTGGAGGAGCTTGAAGCAGGAGGCTTCAGCGTTAGATATTTATTGTTTATTTTTCGTTGAGTTGTATTGTACTCTGAAAATGATATATACATAAAATTTTGTATTCCAAAAGTTGTTATGTATATATTATATTTTATTCCGCTGCGATGTGAGATTCTGTGTTGTTCAGTTTTGTCTTCTATCTATTTTCTTCTATTCAAATTTCTTTCTTTCTATTTGTCATCCTCTAACTTCTTTCGATTAATGATCCGGTAATTTCTGGTGTTTGGTTAGTAGATATGGTATTTTCAACGATAACCATGATCTGAAAAGTGTCGGTTTGTTATAGTGGTATCAGAGCTTAGGTTGAGCGAACACCTAGGCTTTGGTGGGGTTTACTCATTAGAGATAGGGTCAGTAGTACCTTAGAACGAGTTGAGTGTATACATACGAGAGCGCGTATTTGTTAATTTATATAAAAGTTGTTTTATGTTGTGTTAGCTTATCTGTTGAGTGGCTTATGAATTCAGATCGAATCTTGGGATGCAATGACATCGATAGGAATTTCTAAACACTTCGAACAGAAAAATCGACATGATATTGGTTTAAAGTGGGTAAATAAAATAATTTTACCCAAAATTATATTTTGATATAAAAGGAATAATTCTCTAAAATTATTATATTGTGTGGATGAGTTGGTTGTTATTATTATATTTGAGTTAGATTATTAAATTTAAATGATTATATATAACCAAATATAATATGTATATGAATAAAATATACAAATGCGATGAACTGAAATTGGATTCAGAATTAGAATTAAGAATTTAAAATCCTGGGTGTTTGGAAAAATATTTTTCTGAAGTATATTAAAACAATATATCTTGATTTGGTAGGATTTTGAATAAAAACTATCTTTAAATGGATTTTGAAATTGATAAAGCACTAAACTCACTTCAGTGGTTGGAAAATAATTCTGATGATGATTGCAGCATCATCACTATTCATTTTCGAGTTTCTAAGTGATGGATTGCTACCTTAGAAAAGTTTTTGATGAAAATCTGTTTGAAAGAAAACAAGTTGGTTTTGAAAATTCAAATGTTTTGAAGTAGAGATGGGAATAAATATATATATATATGATTTCAAAAGGATTTGAAATAAAAACCCGGGAGTTTGAATTCTAGAATTCAAATTTTAACTTAAGAAAGTTAAATGGATCGAAGTGAATTAATTGATTAAAATCAATTTGAATGAATCTGGAATGAATATGAATACATATAAATGGAAACCAAAAGTTTTGGTAGAACTAAAATTTGTAGAAATGTGAAATGTTTAGTTTCAACATATGTAAATTTTTGAAAAGATAATGGGTTTGTAGCATTTTTCTTACCTTAGTAATTTCGGGGACGAAATTCTTTAAGGGGGGAAGAATGTAACGACCCAGATTTTTGGACGATTTATTCTAAATATTTAATATTTTTTTAAATATCGAGTTGATAATATAAACGAATTTTTATATTGAGTTATCGATTTAATAATCGAAATACGATTTATTTCGAATATACAAAATTATCGTAATACGAAAATCGATGAATAATATAATTCAAAGTTAAAATTAAATCGAAACAATTCAGATGCTTAATATAAATTCTATTTGAATTAGAATGATTGGTGTATTAGTTTGTTTTAAATTTAAATTATATTGATTTAGTTTGATATGCGAAAAGAACTAATGTCAAACGACCTCGGATTTTAACGAAACCAACTCCATCGTGTCGGAAATATTAAGTTATAACAAGGTGTCAATTTCCATTCCGACCAGAGCTCATCTGTGGTAGTTTTAGTGTGAAGCTTCAAACGTAAATTTCGCAAAAATAAAATATAATATAAAATCCATTAGCTTGTTGAACACACTGCAACAAATCTTCTGCTGAAAGAAAATACTCTATATAAATTCGCTACCCTATTCCTTTTTGGAAAAAACTAGAAATAAAAAATTTCCCCTTCTATTTTATTTTCCTTCGTTCATCTATCCTGTACAATGTAAATCGAAGAGCCGAAGTCTCTAATTCAATTTAACACCAAATAAAAGTCGCGGTCTCTCTTTCGCGACTAAACTTTCCAATTTAGAAGTTCTCAGAACAAAAAATGGAGAGATCAATTGAATTCAATTTCGAATTTGGATTCAAACTCGGTTTTGAATTCTGAGGCGAGGTGAGCGACAAAGAAAGCGAGTAGGGGCATCGCGATAGTGAGGTTAGGGTTTGATTTGTCTGGAGTTTTAGGGCATTTTGATTTCTGAATCACGATGGTTTTGGATGGTGTGATGAAGTTCAGGCGATTGACCAGGGTAATTCGCGAGTTAGGTATGGAAACCCTTATCGATATGAAGGGGAGATTAGTGATTACAAATGGATGCTTTTTGCGGCCTTGAACTAGGTGCTGGAGATGTGACTCGAGGAAGGCCTTCAAGCCTGTCCAGCTGGAGATGGTGATGAGGACATCAAACAATGGTCAACGGTGAAATTTTTGTACAAGCAGCAATGGAGAAGATGTCAAGTTTTGCTGCTGCAGATTCCAAAATTAAACAAGAGAGGGTGTGTAACACCCCGTAATTTTAAATATTAAAGTTAACAAATTAAAGAATACTTAATTTCAAATATGGGAATTAAGGGAAACAAGTTGCGCCATTGCGTTCGTCTCGAAATCTGCTTGAGATAGAGTCCGAGTTTGCGTAAAACGGACAACGTATGAAGGAGATATGGACGAACGAAGTTAGGCAGAAAAACCGGAAATAGGCCAGAATGCACTGCTGCACTTGTGAAGTGCGCCAGTACAAAAATGCACTGGGGCACCTGCCAGATGCGCCCAGGTCGGGCTAAAAGCCTGCATAGATTTCTGGAGTGTTCTGATCCGAACAGTGAGTCATTGCTGAGTCACTAGGGCTTAGGTGGCTATCTGAATGGTTCTGGTTATTCCTAGGTTAATCCGACGGCTCGTAATTAATTAATCTTCTATAAAAACACCCTAAACCCCTAACCCTAATCACACAAATTCATACCAAGAGCCTCCATGCCGTCAATGGAGAACCTAGAGTAGCCGCCATACACTTTCAACCCTAAAGAAGATAGAGGCTTGAATCAAATTCAAATCAAATCTAAATAACAACTAAGTCTACATCAAAGGCGAGCAATTCAATTTCAGAATACAGATTCCAGAAAGACAAGACTATTCTTTTTGATTGTGAGTATGATAGCTTTCAGAAAATAATTCATTAATTTAATTATGATAAGATATAATTGGGATTATAAGAATATGATTTTGAATCATGTGATGTAAATTATATGTATGTTTGTGGTGTTGAATCATATGTTAGTTTTATGCAAGTTGGATCATATGTTAGTTCTTATGTGAATCCTATGCAAGTTGAATCATATATCTTATGCAAGTTTGTGGTGATTGGATCATATATTCTTATATGAATCTTATGCAAGTTTGGGTTGTTAAAATATATGTGAAACATGCATATGCATATGCTAGTTTATGTGACATTAATCTATATGTTTAGATCCATATGCAAATTCACTTCTTTATAATTAGATCCATAAGCAAGATTATATCTTTACGTTTAGATCTATATGCAAGATTACATCTTTATATCCATATGCAAGTTCACACCTTATGATTAGATCCATATGCAAGTTCACACCTTTATGTTTGGATCTATAGCAGTACATAAGTTATGCAAGTTTTTGCCCATCACCTATGCTAGTTTTGTATCATATGCTAGTTTGAATGAAATTCATATGCAAGTTATTGGCTATGTAATCTTATGTCATGATCCTTAGATCTATTTTATGTGTTATGTGATGTTGTTTTTCTTTTTATGAGTTAGACTATTTGCGAGTCTAACATATGTCATATGAAAACGTACGAATAGCGTGGGGATGATGGGATAATATTGAATATACATAAAATTGTGAATTGGCATAAATGGCCTTAAAAAGGCATACAATTAATTTGAGACATTAATTGGCATAATTGGTATTTATGGACATAATTTCAAGAGATAATTATGGACATAAATAAATTTGGAATTTATTGACAAATTTGAACAGGGATATTAATCCAATTTGGGGTTAAATAAAGATGTGTAATAATAAACCGCCTAAGACACGAGATTAGACTCTTTTGTGGTGTAAGACTTCCCGGACCCGCCCGACAAATCCAGCAGCTACAAATGCCAGTCTAATGTGAGAGGTCAAAGGCACGAATTCAATGTGTAACAGTTGTAAAGACAAGAGGTTAGGCTTGTTTGCGGTATAAGACTGCCCAGACCCGCCCGGCAAATCCAGCAACCGCAAATGGCAGTCTAATGTGGGAGGTCTTTATAAGGTTATGGTTCTAATGAATTAAGTAACACTTAACCAGATAAACAAGTGGTGGGACATGGGGGGTTAAGTGGGTGCCTTGGGTGGCATGTGAAATTAAGTGGGTGTCTTGGGTGGCATGTGAAATACGATTAGATGCACTTAACCAAGTTGAAACATGTAAGAAGACATGAATAAAAATGGGGTTAAGTGGGAAACCTTAGTGGGGACCAAGCATAGGTGGAAAGTTTGTGTCATGCATGGGGGGGGGGGGGGCTTTTCAAACCAGTAACCCATTAAGTATCTTTGTGAGCTCGACCCAAGTCGAGGACGGGACACACTTACTGGATTTGATTGTAAGAGGTCAAAACGGGTTAGCGGTGGCAATGCAAGTCCAACGGGGTCATGTGCGTGCATTGGGTTGCCACTTTTGGGAGTGATACACCCCACTGTGGGACCAGCACGGATATCTACGAGTTAGGGAGCCGATCGAATGGGGATAGTGGGTACAACTAGTGGAGATAGGGGCAGACGACACCTATGAAGGCAGCTAGGGGTACACAGACTACCATTATCTTAAGTTCTGTAGGCGGGATCAACTTTTAGGGTGACTAGTGGTGGTGCAGTATAGTAATTATCCTTTAGTAATTAGGAACGAGATTAACGCTAGAATATTCCTCTTATTTGCTTTGTCATGCCCACTTGTTTCATGGTCTTATCTTTTCTTACCAGTTTATGCCTTATCCTAGTTACTTTAATAATTATATTGTGAAAGTTATTATACTCGCCAGACTTTATGTCTAACCCCCTTGTTTTCGCCTCTTTTCTTCCTTCCTCCCCCCAAGTTCTCAGGGTGGGACTAGTATTAGTGGAGCTTGATCTTGGATCTCTTTCTCTCTCTTTTGGAAGTTCTTGGATTGCTGAAAGTAAAGTTCAACTCATCTCTTTTATGGCTACTTGTGTTGGGGTTTATGCTTTTTATTTTATGTACTCTGTAACAATTTATCAAGATGGATACTAAGTGTACTTGGTTTATGAATTTAATGTAATCAAACTATTTCTCCACTGCAATAAAGTTGTTTTAAATTTTTTAAGTACCATTATTTATATTTGTCTTGTTATATTGTGTTCTATACACTGAATACGCTCCATGAAAGTTAATGCATTCCCTTTGTGAGTGACATTAATGGACGTGGGGTGTTACACGTGGTATCGGAGCTGAAGGTTTCCAAACCAGATATGAATTTTGAAAAACTATTTTTCAAAAATAAATTTATAAAGAAATACTTTCAAAAGTATGTTTTAAGGAAAGTATTTTCAAGAGAAAAGTTTGATTTAAAAATATAACCCCCAAGAGCCATATATCTTTCTTTCGAATTCTCTGTTTTGAATCTCTTCATTTTCTTTTCAGCATGTCTGGAATTCCCGAGATACCCGAGGGGATACCGATACCAGGATGGTTTAGAAGGTATCTGGAAGCTAGAGCCAATGTCGTAGGCCCAGCAAATGCTCCTCTTCCTCCTTCCCCCCGTGTTGATACTTTTGCGAAAATATGCAAAGATTTTAGAGCAATGGGTAGGAAACCTTTTCACGGATCAGAGATGTTTGTTGAAGCTCGAATTTGGCTTAAGGAGGTGGAAGATCTATCTGGTATTATCTAAGTAGAAGATGGAAGGAAGGTCCAATTGGTTGCTTGGTTAATGAAAGACGAAGCCTCGTTTTGGTGGGAGGCACGAACGGAGAACGTCCGGTGGAGACATGGATGGATTTCAAGCTTAGGTTGGAAATGAAGTTTCTCTCACGAGCAGAAGAGATTTTATATATGGAAAGATTCTTGGCATTAAAGCAAGGGGATTTATCAGTAAAGGAGTACGTCAACAAGTTCAATCAGTTGGCGAGATTTGGCTTGGAATTGGTAAACACACCTGAGAAGTAGGCCCTAAGGTTCGTTAAGGGTTTGAACGAGCCACTACATGGGTTAGTTATGACCCACATTCCTATGGGGTTACCTTTGAGAGATTGGCTGACATAGCGCTTATGCATGAGGAAGAGAAAGGTGCTAATGCTAATAAGGCACCGGGGAAGAAAGGAGACCAAAAGAAACCACAATAGCAAAACAAGAAAGGCGGGAAGAACAATAATGGAAAAGGAAAGAAGAAGTGCTTTAATTGTGGGAGACTGTAGGAAAAAGAAGAAGACTGGCTGTTTTCACTATGGAGAGGTAGGTCTTCTAGTTAAGGACTGCCTAAGGAAACAGGGGCAAGGGCAAAGAACTTCTAAAGGGAAGCTTCAGGCTCTCATGGCACCAGGGCAGGCGAGAGGGCAGATTCAGGCTCTCATGGCACCAGGACAGGAGAGAGGTAGAAACATTTCCGTTGAAAGTTTAGTTTTTCTGTTTGATCATCATGTTCGTACTTTGTTTGACTCTGGCGCTTCACACTCGTTTGTATCTGCTTCGTTAGTTGAAACACTGCACCTTAATACTAGTCTAGTTACAGATCCCATAGTAGTCTCAAATCCTATTGGTGGTTCGGCTCATCTTTCTATGATTTGTCGGGATTTGAGAGTGTCTATCTTGGGCGTTGGGTTTGAATGCAACGCCTTTGTTCTTGGCTTCATGGGCTACGGTTTGATTCTAGGTATGGATTGGCTAACTAGATACGGTGCCATCCTAGTTAGATTGTTGACTCATTATGGAAAGACCCTTGATATTTCTTGTGACCCTAGAGGTCCGATAATGCTTAGCTACCTAGAATCCCTTGACGTATCTAATGATGATTTGAAATCTATTCGTGTGGTCCGTGAATATAGTGACGTGTTCGATGAAGTTCGAGGTTTACCCCCGAGGCGTGAGATAGACTTTTGAATATATCTAGTAGATAATGCAAAGCCAGTTGCATTACCAGTGCGCCACATGGCTCCGAGAGAGAGAAGAGAACTCAGTAAGCAAGTGAAAGAATTGCTTGAGAAGGGGTTCATAAGAAGAAGTATTTCATAGTGGGGTGCTCTAGTCGTTTTTGCTACAAAAGCTGATGGTTCACTTAGATTATGCGTGGACTATAGAGAGCTGAACAAGCTAACAAAGAAGAGCAGACACCCATTGCCGAGGATAGACGATTTATTCGATCAGTTGGTGGGTGCTTCAGTTTTCTCGCAACTGGATTTAGCTACAAGGTTTCATCAGCTAAGGGTGGTTGAAGATAGCATCGATAAGACTGCCTTTAGAACTCCTGACGGTTTTTTTGAGTGGCTCGTCATGCCTTTTGGTTTGACGAATGCACCCGCATACTTTGCTGACTTAATGAGTAGGGTGTTTAGGGAGTTTCTAAACAAGTTTATGGTAGTCTTTGTAGACGATATTCTAGTTTTCTCTAAAAATGAAGAAGAGCATGCCCTACATCTTAGGGAAGTCTTAGAGACCCTACGAGCGCATCAGCTAAAAGCTAAGTTCTCCAAGTGCCATTTTTGGAGAAAAGAAGTGAGGTTCTTAGGACATGTGGTCTCTAAGGAAGGGATAGCTGTGGATCCCGCCAAGGTGGTGTCAATCCAAGATTGGAAAACTCCTAAGAACGCAACAGAAGTAAGAAGCTTTTTAGGGCTGGCTGGCTATTATAGGAAGTTCATTCAGGACTTCGCGAAGATATCAGCCCCTCTCACTCGATTAATGAAGAAGAACTTGACTTTTTCTTAGGACGTTGACTGTGACGATGCTTTCCAACGTCTGAAGAGGGCTTTGACGACCGCTCCAGTTTTAGTTTTGCCAGACAGGAGTAAGACATTCACTGTATATACCGATGCTCGCGGGATAGGGCTTGGCGCAGTTTTAATGCAAGAGGGAAGGGTGATATGCTATGGTGGAAGGCAGTTGAAAGCCCACGAGAAAAATTACCCTACCCACGACTTAGAGTTGGCGGCCATAGTTTTTGCGCTTAAGTCATGGCGTCATTATTTGCTTGGCAAGAAGTTTGAGTTGTATACAGGCCATAAGTTGCTAAAGTACTTATTCTCTCAGAAGGACCTAAACTTGAGGCAACAGAGATGGATGGAGTTTTTTGGCATCCTACGATTTTGAGATCGCATATACCCCTGGCAAGGGTAACATTGTAGCTGACGCCTTAAGTACAAAGAAGTTAACTTTAAGTCCTTTGTTTGTAGAGCGGCAAAGTTTGGAGTATATATCTTCCTTTGACTTCAGACCCTCTGTCGATTATGTACCCGGATTATTGGCATCGTTAGAGGTGCAACCTACACTTTTGGGTCGAGTTGGAGAGGCACAGCGAAACGACCCACAATTGGTTGAGATAGTAGGCAAGCTTATAAGAGGGGAGTCCTCGAGTCGTCCGAATAGATATGCTATAGATGAGAGAGGTTGGCCACGTAGGGATGGAAGACTTTGCATACCACAAGACGAGAGTTTGAAGAAGGCAATTTTTGAAGACTCACATCGCTCTAAGATGACCGTACATCCCGGTGGTGATAAGATGTATAGGGATATGAAGCGAGTTTTTTTTGGGCCGGAATGAAGAAGGACGTGGTCGAGTTCGTTGCTAGAAGCTTAGTGTGCCAGCAAGTCAAGGTGGAGCAAAAGAAGCCCGAAGGTTTGCTCCATCCTTTAGAGATTCCGCTTTGGAAATGGGAAAGTGTTTCCATGGATTCTGTAGATGGGTTACCAAGATCAAGGAAGGGTAATACGGGGATTTGGGTAATTGTAGACCGACTTACTAAAAGTTCCCATTTTATTCCCGTTAAAAGTAGAAGGACCGCCGCATGGTTAGCATCCGTTTACCTTCAAGCGATAGTCCGTTTGCACGGCATATCCTCTAGCATTGTGAGCGGTAGAGATCCCATTTTCACGAGTGAATTTTGGAAAAGCTTACAAGAGGCGGTTGGAACGCAATTATGCTTAAGTACCACTTATCATCCTCAGACGGACGGCCAAACCGAGAGAGTAAATCAGATTCTAGAAGACCTTCTAAGGCTATGCATCCTAGACTTTGGAGGAACATGGGAAGAACATCTCCCACTAGTCGAGTTCGCCTATAATAATAGTTTTCAGGCTAGCATTGGCATGACACCTTTTGAGGCTCTTTATGGACGACCGTGCCGATCACCTACTTGTTGGTGGGAATCCACGGACAAGGTTTTACTTGGACCCGACATGATTAGGGAGACTTCAGAGAAGATAGACCTGATTCGACGGCGAATGAAGACGGCGCAGGACCGACAGAAGTCATATGCTGATGGGAGACGAACCGATCTTGAGTTCAATGTTGGGGACATGGTTTTTGTTAAGGTGTCACCGTTGAGAAACGTAGTCCGCTTTGGATCAGTAGGGAAGTTGGCACTAAGGTTCGTAGGACCCTTTCCAATTACAGAGAGGATTGGGCAGATGGCGTATAGAGTAAAATTACCAGAGAAGCTCAGCGGAGTTCATGACGTGTTTCACGTTTCGCATTTGCGTAAGTGTTTTTGCACGATACAACGGAAGTGGTAGAGCCAAGCACGCTCGAAGAAGTGGAAGTAGAGCGCAATGCCACGATCATACGAGCTCCTACAGGCATTCTCGGATCGAAGGTCAAAAAGCTTCGCAACAAAGAGGTCAAGTTGGTCAAAGTGCAATGGGGAGATGATCAAAGAGACGCGACTTGGGAGACGGAAGATAAGATGCGTACGCTGTACCCTTTCCTTTTCGAGGGTATGTTTTATTTTCTCCTTTTTCTACCGCTTTGTTGATACTTGTCCTATCTTTTAGTATTACCGTTGCGATGACATCTTCGATCTTTAGTTAGGAAGAACCCAATGGTTGCAAACATGTGCTTGAGACATGTTATGTTTGATGGATGCAAATGGACGCAAGTGGTTGCTAGTGGTTGCTCGTGGATGCATGTACACACACCTTAGGCACTAGATCGGCTCAATCACCTTCATATTGCATATAAATGTGTGTGCGTATTTAAATTAATGGATGTATAATGGTTGTGTTATCATATGGATGCTGCATTTTGATGAATGGTTGTGCACACATGTAGAAATAATATGTATCGATAGGATTCTTTCGCATACATAATGGACGCATGGCACTATCATGATTTGCATTAAGGAGGTCAACTGAATCAGTTGACCGCCTGATTTTGCATTAGATAAGGAACATATACACACACTTCTTGCATATGTTCATACAGCATTAGAAATCTTGCAAGGACAATGGATGCCTGTGTTTGATGGCTGAGTAGATGGATGATTGGATGCTAGGATATGCATTCTCCTTAACTTGCAGATTTCGGGGGCGAAATCCTTTAAGGAGGGGAGAATGTAACACCCCATAATTTTAAATATTAAAGTTAACAAATTAAAGAATACTTAGTTTCAAATATGGGAATTAAGGGGAACGGGTTGCGCCATTGCATTCGTCTCAAAATTCTGCTTGAGATAGAGTCCGAGTTTGTGTAAAACGGACACCGTATGAAGGAGATATGGACGAACGAAGTTAGGCAGAAAACCCGGAAACAGGCCAGAATGCACTGGCGCACTTGTGAAGTGCGCCAGTACAAAAATGCACTGGCGCACCTGCCAAGTGCGCCCAGGTCGGGCTAAAAGCCTACACAGATTTCTGGAGTGTTCTAATCCAAACAGTGAGTCATTGCTGAGTCACTAGGGCTTAGGTGGCTATCTGAATGGTTCTGGTTATTCCTAGGTTAATCCGACGGCTCGTAATTAATTAATCTTCTGTAAAAACACCCTAAACCCCTAACCCAAATCACACAAATTCATACCAAGAGCTGCCATGCCGTCAATGGAGAACCTAGAGTAGCCGCCATACACTTTCAACCCTAAAGCAAGATAGAGGCTTGAATCAAAATCAAATCAAATCTAAATAACAACTAAGTCTACAACAAAGGCGAGCAATTCAATTTCAGAATACAGATTCCAGAAAGACAAGACTATTCTTTTTGATTGTGAGTATGATAGCTTTCACAAAATAATTCATTAATTTAATTATGATAAGATATAATTGGGATTTTAAGAATATGATTTTGAATCTTGTGATGTAAATTATATGTATGTTTGTGGTGTTGAATCATATGTTAGTTTTATGCAAGTTGGATCATATGTTAGTTCTTATGTGAATCCTATGCAAGTTGAATCATATATCTTATGCAAGTTTGTGGTGATTGGATCATATATTCTTATATGAATCTTATGCAAGTTTGGGTTGTTAAAATATATGTGAAACATGTATATGCATATGCTAGTTTATGCGACATTAATCTATATGTTTAGATCCATATGCAAGTTCACACCTTTATATTTAGATCCATAAGCAAGATTATATCTTTATGTTTAGATATATACGCAAGGTTACATCTTTATATCCATATGAAATTTCACACCTTTATGATTAGATCCATATGCAAGTTCACACCTTTATGTTTGGATCTATAGCAGTACATAAGTTATGCAAGTTTTTGCCCATCACCTATGCTAGTTTTGTATCATATGCTAGTTTGAATGAAATTCATATGCAAGTTATTGGCTATGTAATCTTATGTCATGATCCTTAGATCTATTTTATGTGTTATGTGATGTTGTTTTTCTTTTTATGAGTTAGACTATTTGCGAGTCTAACATATGTCATATGAAAACGTACGAATAGCGTGGGGATGATGGGATAATATTGAATATACATAAAATTGTGAATTGGCATAAATGGCCTTAAAAAGGCATATAATTAATTTGAGACATTAATTGGCATAATTGGTATTTATGGACATAATTTTAAGAGATAATTATGGACATAAATAAATTTGGAATTTATTGACAAATTTGAATAGGGATATTAATCCAATTTGGGGTTAAATAAAGATGTGTAATAATAAACCGCCTAAGACACAAGGTTAGACTCTTTTGTGGTGTAAGACTGCCCGGACCCGCCTGGCAAATCCAGCAGCCACAAATGCTAGTCTAATGTGAGAGGTCAAAGGCACGAATTAAATGCGTAACAGTTGTAAAGACACGAGGTTAGGCTCGTTTGCGGTATAAGACTGCCCGGTCCCGCCCGGCAAATCCAGCAACCGCAAATGCCAGTCTAATGTGGGAGGTCTTTACACGGTTATGGTTCTAATGAATTAAGTAACACTTAACCAGATAAACATGTGGTGGGACATGGGGGGTTAAGTGGGTGCCTTGGGTGACATGTGAAATTAAGTGGGTTCCTTGGGTGGCATGTGAAATACGATTAGATGCACTTAACCAAGTTGAAACATGTAAGAAGACATGAATAAAAATGGGGTTAAGTGGGAAACCTTTGTGGGGACCAAGCATAGGTGGAAAGCTTGTGTCATGCATGGGGCCCCTTTTCAAACCAGTAACCCATTAAGTATCTTTGTGAGCTCGACCCAAGTCGAGGACGGGACACGCTTACTGGATTTGATTGTAAGAGTCACTTTGGGTTAGCGGTGACAACGCAAGTCCAATGGGGTCATGTGCGTGCGTGGGCCCGGCCTGGTAGGTAAGACGTTGTTGCATCGTGTAGATATAAGCCGTGCATCTTTAGTGGTATCGGGTTTCCACTTTGGGGAGTGATACACCCCACTGTGGGACCAGCTCGGGTATCTACGAGTTAGGGAGCCGATCGAATGAGGGTAGTGGGTACAACTAGTGGAGATAGGGGCAGACGGCACCTATGAAGGCAGCTAGGGGTACACGAACTACCATTATCATTATTAAGTTCTGTAGGCTGGATCAACTTTTAGGGTGACTAGCGGTGGTGCAGTATAGTAATTATCCTATAGTAATTAGGAACGAGACTAACGCCAGAATATTCCTCTTGTTTGCTTTGTCATGCCCACTTGTTTCATGGTCTTATCTTATCTTACCAGTTTATGTCTTATCCTAGTTACTTTAATAATTATATTGTTAAAGTTATTATACTCACCAGACTTTATGTCTGACCCCCTTGTTTTCGCCTCTTTTCTTCCTTCCCCCTCCCCCCCCCCAAAGGTTCTTAGGGTGGGACTAGTACCAGTGGAGCTTGATCTTGGATCTCTTTCTCTCTCTTTTGGAAGTGCTTGTATTGCTGAAAGTAAAGTTCAGCTCATCTCTTTTATGTCTACTTGTGTTAGGGTTTATGCTTTTTATTTTATGTACTCTGAAACAATTTATCAAGATGGATATTAAGTGTACTTGGTTTATGAAGTTAATGTAATCAAACTATTTCTCCACTGCAATAAAAGTTGTTTTAATTTTTTCAATTACCATTATTTATATCTGTCTTGTTATATTCTATTCTATACACTAATTACGCTCCATGGAAGTTAATGCATTCCTTTTGTGAGTGACATTAATGGACGTGGGGTGTTACAGGGTGTCAAGTTAGTGTGGTATGGTTTTAGACAATTCTGTATATAAAGCTGAGATGATAAATCATTGGCAATAATGTATTTTTGAACTGAAATTTAAATGTTTATTTTAGAATTGATTTACAGGTTGGTAATTAATTTAAATTAGATTAATATAAGTTGATAACAGAAACCTTATTCGTTTTACAAGGTTAAATCGATTGAAAAATAGACGTATGGAGGAGTCATTGTAAAATCTTTAGAATAAACTTCAATGGGTATTCAGAAAAAATAAAAATGAAGGTGAGCAAATCTCACTCAGAATTTATTATTTAGAATTATTTTAAATCGCTAAAAATAATTGTTGGTTATTTGGATGCATTAAATATCTTTTTGGCTATTAAATTTATTAGTTATTTAGGCTTGGTATTTGTGGCTATTATATATATATATATATAATGGTGGCTGGATATTTTCCGCAGTACCATTAGCGGATGCCTGCAGTATCATTAGCGGATGACCCTATGCGCACCACAATATGATAGTGGATGACCTTCTATACTGCAATATCCTTCCTCGAAGCAGGATGAGTATTATTTATGTTGGCTAACATCTATGGATGCAGGTAAACAGGTTGGAGGCATCTAACTGGATTCCTCAAAAATATTATTATGTGTTTGTTTTAATATATATGATGTGTTAGAAAATCTGTGGTTGATAATTGGGTATTTTTTATTAGTTGAAGGTCACTGGCCCTGAATATTGATATTTATAAATATTATAAAAAAAGGTGTTTTGAGATTTAAATAGGGAAAATATATTTTTCTAAAATAGAATTTGAATTTCGAATGGGTTAGGAGATATTAACTTGTTTTGAATAATAAGAACAAGTATTGAAATTATAAACGATGTTTATAAATTAAATAATGCAGGGAATTGAAGTGAATTTATAACGGTGTTTATAAATGAAGGAAAATAAATTATCATTGGATAATTTGAATTTAAATTCAAATGTGAATTCAAAATGAGAATTGGGAATCGTTTTAAAAAGAAAACAATGAAATCTATTCCGATGTTCGGAATGAAAATTTAACTGGATAATTAAATTATGTTATCCTGAATGTATAAGATAAATTATATCCCGAAAGGATATTGGAATTGTATTAATTAGAAACTAATATTTAAAATTTAATATTAAAAATATATTCTATGTTATATATAGATAAGTTATAATAAATAGGATATTCCGAAATAAGAATTTGGTTTTAAATATATTTTTAAATGGAACTTGTTTAAATATATAAACAAGAAAATTTATAAATGATGTTTATAAATGTAATGAATTAATTGTCAAGAGATAATTTGTAATATTAATTTCAAGTATGAATTTAAAATAGAATTTGAAATCATTTCAAAAAAAAAGACGATGGTTTTTATTTTGGAATTCAGAATATAAAAGGAATCGAGTTTCAAATAGATTTTCAAAAGAAGCTCGTTTAAATTTATAAAATAAGGAAATTAAATTATAAATGATGTTTATAAATATAGTGGAGAAAATTATCATTTGATAATTTGGAAGTTAGAGTTAAAACATGAACTTAAAAATGTATTGGATCATTTCAAAAAGGAGAATGATTGATTTTATTTTAGAATTCATATTTTAAACTGAATAAAGATAATCCAAGAGATAAAAAAATTGAATTCGATTATATCGAATTTTATAAACTAATTTATTTCCAAAGGAAATGGAAGTTAATCTAGAAGGTGAATGTGAAAATGAATTGATAATAAAATAATCGACAATTTAGTGTAATTGGAAATGCTGAGTTGGATTTGGAAAACTAATATATTTTATGTTAAAACATATTAGAATGGAGTTAAAATTTATTAATAAACGACATTTTAACGTTAATATTTAAATGTACTTAAAAACGAACTCGCCGCAGCGCGCTTGTTCGTAAATTGGCATTTTGAACTTCAATTGAGTGTATAGAAATCAATTTAAGTCGGAATTCATTGAAACAAGAAACGTCAGGACCATTTAAATAATAGTTTTCTAATGGAAGAGAAAAGCTTGGATTTCGTCTTATAGATTATGAGTTATGTCAAAATCAAATTTTAAGAAAAACAGCACCATAACCATTATAAAACCATAATGGTTTATGTAAATAAATAAAATAATTTTAAGTAAATAAAAATCCAAATTTCCATTAGAAAAATCCAGACTTGAGATAAAAATATATGAACTCAAGTAAAAGAAATGGAATGATTTTTGAAACAAAAATCAGATTTTTAATTATTGAATAGAACTAACTAAATTGAAGAATAATTAGTTAATCAAGTTTGATACGAAATTGGGCTTAAGGGTAAGTGAGTGTGATTTGAGAATTTATATTCGAAATCAAAATGGAAACTTGAATTGAAAATAGAATTAAATTAGGTTATAAGCAAGTTGAAAATCATATTTGAACATGTTATGTTAAAACAATAAGCAGAAGAGCTAACTAAAAGAATAAATTGGCGATCTGAGTTAAAAATGATTTGATTGAGTTGGAAATAATTGGGAATGGACGTATATGGGTTAGATAGGTACGGAATGAAGAGAATGAAGATTATAGTTTGAGTGCCTAACAAAAAGGAACACTTTTAAATTCTATATGAGTTTTTATGCGCCGAATAAGAAAACTGCTTGGCTTTTTGATTTCTTTTTGAATGGAAAAGGCCTAGAGAGGCAAGTTGAGATTTGAGCTATCGACCGGTACAAAGGAGGTGCTGGCAAAATTTAACGAAAATTTAAGGATTTAGAATATTTTTAAGAAATTTTGATAAGTATAAATCAATATATCAATTTATATAGAATTCGATAAGGAAGCAAACTTAAATAGAATATTATAAACAAAAAGGGAATCTATAATTAAATCTGGTAAAAATAGAAAGAGAAACGTACACACATTTTTAAATGAATAATTGGTTTTTATGGTGTTGATTATTTGAGGCAAGTGATCTTGTCTGTTTTGAAGTTAATGATGTTTTCAGTCAAGGTCTGAGAGGTAATTATATCCCAACTTGGTTGATTTCATTATTAACCAATAAATAGGAAGTTTCGGTCTCGAAGAGAAATGTTTAAAGAGATTTAGTTGGATGCAATATATTGAGTTGTTGTAACGATGTTATTACATGACAGTCGTTTTAACTTAGGTAAGTGAAATGTTGGAAATATAATAATAAATATTTCCTAAGTATAAAATTGAATGGTTGTGAAAGGAAGAAGTAATTGGAATGCTTTCCAATTATAGATAGAAAATATTTTTTAAGTATAGAAAATAAAAGAAGGCGATATTTGAAAATGTTTTCCCAATAGGGTAAGAGGCCAAGATCATTGTTGGAAATATTGGGTTAATAAATATTTTTAAGGAAATGGAGAAGTGATTTGATTATTGAAATATTAATTAAGGGGCCTACTGATTGTTTGATGCTTTGGATGGATGTTTGTTTTTCCTTCGATAGTTACATAACCGACCATCGAAGTTTTTGACCATCATTGTCAATATGGAAAGACCGGATGGATTACTATCTGAGAACCACTCTGTATTGGTGGTAGCGTTGCAAATCGGTTTATATGAAGACATTCGAAGATAAAGTAAAGTGCAAGGGCTTTTTCTGTTAATCCTAGGTAGAAATTGCCTAAAATGGATTAATGGAAATTGTGCCTTCAGTTTCGTTCAGTCCCAGAACAAGCATGTACGTACGAATGTCTGACAGAGTATTTCCAGCGATTGCATATGTTGGTCTGTACAAATATACATCTGGTGGCAGAGAATTTATTCTCTTAGCATAATATCCCGAATATATTTGTGCAAATCAATTAGTGATTAATGAATCTGACAATGTGGCATTCAAAGTGACAGTGCTATCAATGAAAGGTAAGTAATTGTAACCTCAAGCCTCACAACCAGGAAATGGTATAAAATTGGGTAGGTCGCACAGCTAAGTGGGTCGCACCCTAGTAGGGTGTATTGTCACCTAATCTAGAGAAATTTCATTTTTGCTTATTAAATCTTTTGATGTTGTCCCTTTCGGGGAACGGTTGTTGATCCCAACTGCTGGTGACAATGCATTCGGTACTCTCAAGTGAAATGAGGGGTCGGTCATGTTTAGCCTAGGTTGCAAGATGTTTTTGTTGAACTCGGTGTATTCCTCTCTAGAAATACACTGTCGGAAGGTGGTCCCATTCCTTGCTAGTTGGAATCCATTATCCAATAAGAGCCCGCAGTTTTGATTGTATACTATGTATGTCGAACGTTAGATGCAAGCTTTCCGCTAGATTGTTATTTACTTGTTTTAGACACTATTATAATTACATAAAAGTATTGATTAAAAAATATTTTGGGTTATCGTGAGGTAAAAACTATCCGTGTTTATGTGTGGATCGGTCTTACAATTATCTTTCCTTTCAAAAAGGATCTTTGAAAGTTAAACCAAGTGGTTAGAGTTTACTTACACCAATCCGATGACTGACCCAGAGTTTATTTTGTTTTGTTTTACCCTAAATTCTTGGGTGCCCAAATTTTTACAGGCAGTCAAGTAGTTCAAGTGTTTACAGATATATTTGTAGGAGCTTGGAGCAGGAGGTTTCAGCGTTAGATATTTATTGTTTATTTTCCACTGCGTTGTATTGTACTCTGAAAATGGTATGTATATAAAATTTTGTATCCTAAAAGTTGTTATATATATTATATTTTATTCCGCTGCGATGTGAGATTTTGTGTTGTTCTGTTCTGTCTTCTATCTATTTTCTTCTTTTCTAATTTTCTTCTATTCTAATGTTCTTTCTTTTTATTTCTCATCTTTCTCATCCTCTAGCTCCTTTCTATTAATGATCCGGTAATTTCTGGTGTTTCGTTAGTCGATATGGTATTTGTATCGATAATCAAGATCGGGAAAATGTCGGTTCGTTACACATAACATCATCAATCCCATAATCAATGCCCTCATCCATATCATCCAAGTCTACAAGTTGTTTCTTATTTTTCCTACGTTTCGATGAATTAGCAGGTGGTGGTAGATTAAGATGAGAAGGAGGTGATATGAATATGGTGAAGATGAAGACTTCGCTGAAATACTTCCATGTTTAGTAGTTGTAGAGGGTGCTCGGAAGCTAAACGAGGATGAACATGACACTAAAACATTGGATGTCAAACTAGAAGAAAAGAATCTGCAAACAGTGGAGCTCGAAGAAACTATAGAAGCAAATGAAAAAGAATGTGATGCAGCAGATGATGATGAAGCTAAACCATGTCTAACAGTACTCATGTCCTCTACATTATCATCATACAAATTACCAATGAAAGTTTCTTCACCAGAATAAAAAGCATCCATACTGCTAACATTATTTTTATTTCTGCTAGTTTTATATTTATCCAAATGGTTTTGATCATCAATACTGACGCCTGTGTTATCAACACCTTCTCTAAATTTTGCATTAGCACCTTTTACATTATCAGTACTACTTCCTTTACACTTACCAACATTCTCAATAATAATAGGCTCGTTTTCTTTACTAGTCTCAGGAACTTGTTTATTTAAAACTACATCAACCCCATTATTATTTTCATTATCATCAGTAGCTAAAACATCAAATGGATTTACAGTAGCATTCTCCACATTTAAATCACCAGCAACATTCTCCGTATTCACTTCTTTTTTCCTCCAGATTTTCTTATAATTTGTGTTTACTGTATTCCGATTACTATGAGTATCATGAGTATTTGCCTTTCTATAACACTGCCCTTCAAAATCATTTGTTCTAACATTGGAACCCACAAAGTAATTCTCAACTTGTTCTCTATTACACATTTCATCCTTAGGTCTAAAATCACAATTAGACGTTTTGTGACCAAATACTTTGCAAATAGAACAGATCCTAGGCTTCCAATCATATGATAATTTTTATTGGAGGACATTTATTACTTAGACCATCAACAGTTATTATTTCAAGCAGTTCAAAATCACATGAAATCTCAACCAAAGCCTTTGCATAACGAAATCTCTGTAGTTTTTCAGTGCTACTATCAGAACAAATTAACTTCCTTACGTGACAAGAGAGCCAATTAATGCCTAATAAAGTCCAAAGAATTATTGGAATTCTATAGAAGTGAACCCATACTGATACTTTCCTAATCTGTGCTTGAGAATTACTAATCGAAGGATCTCAAATTGTAATAACGAACATACGACCTCAAATAAAAATTGGGTCAGATTTCAGAATTCAATTCATTTGAAAAATTAAAATAGAAATGTATACCATAAGATTTTATATCTACTTCACCATCTAATTTTCAGTATCTTAGCAGAAAATTTACCACAGAGGGGTATGAAAGAGAGCCATCTAGGAAAAGGCCGACCAAGTGGTTACTCCAAAACTTCATACCTTCCTCCTTAACAAGATCAGGCATCTTATTTGGTTTGCCATCCCTTGCAATTTCGAAGTGCTACGGTTTGAAAACCCCACGTTACGAGGAAGAGAATTGAACAAAGATGCATAATCAACCTTCATAAAGGAAGTAAATGATGCCTTTGACGAATTTAGGTTAGGAGAATTATGAATATTCGCCGAATTAAGAGGATTAGCTGAAAAATTGCCTAGATCTAGAATTGAGGATTTCGATCCAAGATTTACCACGTTAGGGTTTGGTAAAGAGGAATTGGCTATAGACAGTAGTGGATCTGAAGGAACAGGTGGAGTAAGGAAAGTAGGAAGAGGAGGGAAAGCGGAGTCGAAGGCCGATGTGGAAGAAGAAGAAAAGGGAGTTGACACGATCAACATTAGCCAGAAAATTCACTTTTGACATGGGGCTATAATTAGCCAGAAAAATTAGAATCTAAATCTATAATTCGTCGTCGATAATTCGTAGATAGCATCTGAATAGAATTTGGAGAGGAAGTTGAGGCTGATTTTTTGGGGGTGGTGCGGTGGTCTAACATCACCTGTGGCGGTCGAAGGGGCGGCATGAACTCGAATGGGGTGGTTTTCAGTTATCATCAAATTATGGCGACTGGGGTAGTCGAGGGCAGATTGTGTCCGAAGAGAAAAGAAGCGCAGGAGGGAGGCGGAGGTTCTGGTTTTGTTTTGTGATGATTGGTTATCGGAGGTGGCCACGGTTCATGGATGAACGGAATCGGCTTCCAATCAATTTCTGGCATTTTAAGGTGACTGGAACGGCTGGGCTCTTGGTCGTTGGCGCAGCTGAGTGCGGCGGAGGTAGGGTCAGTCAGAGGTCAGGCTCCAAAGGTCCGGTGGTTGCGCGGTGATCATTGAAGGAGGATTAGTGTTTTTGTGAACTGGAAGTGAAAAAGAATGATGTTAACGACATCAGTTTTAATTGGGTAATCACGTGGTTACAGAAAAGTACGGAAATTAACCACATTGATTAACCATTATTAAGGATTTAATTATTTTAATATGAGTTAAATCTTTTAATAGCTATAACTTGTTTATACGTGAAAAAAATTGCACGAAACAGGATCCATTAGGATCATATGGATGAAGCCTACGCGGTCGAACTAGTTTGGTAGGATTTGGAGCTAGATGGAATTTTATCTGATTTTAAATGCTAGTTTTAAATCATATTAAACAATCTGAAATCGTCTGTTGAAAACGAAAATGAGAGTTAACTCTCACGCCTTTCGGAATTTTATAGTGTGATCAAATTCATATTAATTATAATTTATCGTTAATAGTATAAATTGGATGTTTTGATGCCTTGAATGCTTACTGTTGATGTTGATTGATGCTTTATTTATATTTCTATCGTTTAAATGCATTAGTTTAAAATTTTATTTCATATGCATATATTAAATGATACTATGAGTTGTGTTGCACGGTAAATAGGTTGGAGGGATCCAACTGGATTCCTCAAATATTTTCGTTGTTGGTTGATTTCATATTATTCATATATGAACCGTTTGACCCTAGTAATGTTAAATCCTGTTTGGATGTTGATTATTGAATTGAAATTCAATTGTGTTTTTAATCAATAGACAGTATTTATTAAGGGATTGGCAGCAGATGGCCTAAAATCCTTTTTTTAGATGTCGATTTACCGTTAAGCGAATTTATGGAATTTAAGTCATAAAATTATTTTTATAACTGAATCAAGGTTTTCAAGTTTATTTATAATTTATATAAATTAGAATTTGTCTCCAATATTTTATGATAAGTTTTTATAAAGTAATTATAAATGGTTCATAAAGTAAATTCGTACGTTTTTAATGAGTTTTATAAGTAAATAAGTCAAGATTTAACCTAAGGGTTAACAATTTGCGATAATTGTTTTTCTTAGAAAAACAATAAAGCAATATTGCTAAATTAATTAAGTAATAAATTAATTTAAGAGAAAAGATTAGTGGAAATCAGTTAATAAGTTAACAGATGTTTTCAAATTGACTAACACAGTTATTTAAAAAGAATTTTGTTATTATATTGATTTGTTTTAAATTAATTTTAATAGAAATAGTTTTAACAAACGGTCGTTAAACTTAATGAGTTTTCTTAAAAAATAATTAATTTTTTAATTAACTATATTTAAAAGGATTATCTATTTATTTATTTATTTATTAATAATAAAGTAAATTATTATTTCAATAACCTTTTAAAAAAGGTGTTAACCATTCCGTCTTTAGTAAATAAAGAAGTTAACAACTTCTACATTAGTTAATAATAAAGTAAATTACTTTTACTTCAATTAATGTTGAAATTAATTATTATTTTTAATAATGATTAAGGGGATTGCCTTTTTAATTGAAATCATTTAAGAAGGTAAGCAAGTTCATGATAAGTTTGTAGTCGAATCTGGTAAAGGGTTTTATAAAAGGATTTTAGAAACAAATCCAAGTTTTATAAACAAAGTTATAAAAGAGGTTTGAGGTTAAGGCGATGATTTAAAATTGACGTTTACCTAAAAATTGAATTAAGTGAAACGTTGTGGAAAAAAACATAAAAGAAAGGAGCTAATTGGATTTTTAATAGTAAAATCAAAAATTAAGTTTTATAATAAGATATTAAATGATTTTAGGTAAAGGATTTGGTAAAAGGGTATTGTAATATAATCTATGTTATAAATGAAATTGTATAAGAGGTTTTAAAGCAAAAGTTGGTGTTTTAGCAAACAATTTACTTAATCGACGAATTATGTAAAAATTGTTATAACTGAAAGAGATTTTTCAAAAGTAAGGGATGGTTTGGAAAGTCATAATTTAAATGAAATAGAAAATGACATTTTAATTAATATCAACTTGTGAGTTTCAAACTTTTATCTTTCTGAAGATAAGAACATTGTCGATTAAGGTCTGAGAGGTAATTAAAATACCCCAATTTGAATGACTTCATGATTATCTGAGGATGATATTATTTTGTAATGGTAAGATATTGAAAATGATTTATTATTTCCATAAAAGAAATAATATTGCAACTTTATTTGCAAGGTTTAAGAAAATATAATAAAACTATTGGGTTTTATAATAAACAATGCATCATGTGACATTGTTTGGATTAGATGTGAAGTGTGACCATACTTGTACGATTCGGTTAAGTAAATAACACTATCTTCTTAGTAATGAAAATAGTATGCTTTAAAAATACACTTGTTTAATGAAATAAGTAAATGGTTGGAATTTTGAAAAGATGAAATAAGAAGTTATATTA
This sequence comes from Allium sativum, assembly GCA_030737875.1. NCBI lineage: Eukaryota > Viridiplantae > Streptophyta > Magnoliopsida > Asparagales > Amaryllidaceae > Allium > Allium sativum. Next base: position 286,038,632 of record CM060924.1, read on the forward strand.
GTTTTGAGACAGAAATGAATACTGGAAATTAAATTAATATTTCCATAAGTGGCCTTGTAACGATATTTTTCGTCAACACCAAAGATAGGTCTAAGGAAGTGGCCCTAAGGATAGAATGAGATTATTGAGTTCCCACAAGCTTGAGTTAACTCACCGTAGGTTTATAGCCCGTAGATTAGTTACCCTTCCCTCAAGGGGTGTAACGATACGGATTTCGCTCGGACCTAACCGATCGCTAAACCGACCAAGACCGTTCGAATCCCGCATACGCTAACTCTGGGTATACAACACATCAGTACAAATAACAAAAGACTTTTATAAACATCATAATAATGTTACATCAGAGTACAGAATATCAGAGTATATCGAAATATAACAATACAGCGGAAGATTAATTTACATAAATGTAATACAATGCACAGCGGAAAACAAATAAAGTAAAACAGCGGAAGACTATTAATGTCTAGACACAACTTTAAGCTTCAATCCAGAATCCTGCTTATATATCTGCAAAATAAACTACTCGAATGTCCGTGTGGAAAATAGGGGCACCCGAGTTTGCAAGGGAAAAGCAAACTACAGGTCAGTCATGGGACTGGTGTGAGAAACTCTAAACAGTTATAAACTTATATAAATGATAAGGCAAATCACAGGACCACGCCGCTAACGTGGAACGGGTTTACCCCCATGAATGCCAGTGTATAAACAACAATCAATATAGATATATGGATCTACTATGCATCAATCAACATGCAATATCCCAATCTACCCATTTAGATTAATCACCACACTTAGATTTTCCAAATCCAATTCAATTTACAGAAATAATTCCTTTGGATTTTATTCCCAATTTCTTTTATTTCAAATCATTTGAAATACATATCTAACTTTATATATAAAAGTAGATTTCACTTCGGGATCTCAAATCAAATCGTTTGGAAATATGAACTCCAAAACCTAACAATGCATACCAATAAGTATGCAACCAAATATCGTTCTCCCCATCGACAAGGCAAAGGGTATGCACCTAGCAACTCGATATATAAATGTGCACCTACCCCACATAGGAGCAGGCTGCACCGACGATGCACCTCCCACACATGGAGAGCATACACCGCCCTCTCACCCATACTTTTAGTCTCAGAGTTACCCGAATCTTTAGCCATATACTAAATCATTTCATATCCCGAAGTAGGGAAAATCATTTCACAACATAATAATCACAAGTACTTTCAAAATATAGTACTTCACATCAGTAATTCACACATATGATCAGTCACTATTAATCACATAACCTTTGAGCTCGTATGTCTCAAAGAAGGGTGTTAAGCAAGAGAATAAATTCTCCGCCACCAAACAGATATATCATTAATAGCAACTAAACGAATATGTGATGAACTACAATGTAAAACCATAATACATTTCCAAATCATTTCGAAATCATCGGGTTTTAGGCCTCGAAATCCTTTCTGTTTTACAAAACCTTTTTATAAAACATTCCCTGTTCTAAAATCAGGAATACATTTCTTTTCACTTAAGAAAAATATATCATTTCACAATCATTCATTAAATTTGAAATGAACACAACATCGCTAAACGCCTTATCGTCAAATCGTGAAGTGTTTCACAAGGTGTTAGCACACATATATCTTTACCCAACACAATGCTAAATGTAAAAGCATATTCTGCTCATAAACTGGTCGAGCACCATCCAAACAATCAATCAACCACAATCAATATCAACGACTAAGTAAATTTTGTTTAATCACATCATGTGTTTTGGTAAATTTAATCACCATTCATTCATTCAAATCTAATTAAAGATTTATTTAAACCCCAATTGGTTTTATCTCTAAAATCATTTCATATTGATTGTTCTACTTTTTGGAAATTGATCCTGCCTTTACGCGGGTTAAAGAACTAATGTCATTTAAACACAGTTCACGACAAACCCCAAATCCAATTTATTTATTTCTAAAAATAAATAAATAAATAATTATTCTAGTTAATAACTAGTTCATTTCGATAAAAATATATTTTTATCTTTACAAATGTGGAATTTTACATCTCAGTTCTTTCCAAATCATTTCTAATGATTTTACACAAATTATTGATATTTTTAATAATTTTATCAAGGCCCGTACAGTCGATTTCCATCAATGGCCATCGAACTGCACTTACAACGACCTTTTCCAAATTTGATTTGGACATAATTCCAAATACAACCGTTAGATTTCAAATTTATAATATTCATTGGAAAGCTCTTTTCGATACGAACCCAACGGTTCCGGTTTCAGGAGAATCCGACGGTCGGATCTCCCGTAATGTCGATTCAAAGTCAATGGTCGAAATTCGCGAACTGCCGTAGCGCGGCGCGTTCTATTCAGGCCATTATATTATATATATAATATGTATAATATATATTTCATCGATTTCCATTTAAAACGAATTTTATAAATCGTTTTAAATTCGTTTCAAAAACAATTTCAACTTCCATTTCAATTTCAAATCAAAATTGAATTTTTCTTTATAAATTCGTTTTACATTCATTTCTATTTGATTTAAATTCGATTTCAATTCACATCGTATATATATTTCAATTTCAATATATATATTATTCTCATCTCATATATATATATTTTTATCTCATATGTATGTTATTCAAATTTTATATATATTATTTTCATTTCAAATAAATATCATTTCAACTAATATATATTTTCATTTCAACTTATATATATTTATTTTCATTTCAACTCATATATATATATATATTCAACTCATGTATATATATTTTTTTCATTTTCAATATATACTATATTTTTCACATTTAAATATATATATATTTTCACATTCAATATATACGATATTTTCACATTCAATATATAATATTCACATTTAATATATACGATATGTTCACATTTCATATCTCTATTGTTTTCATATTATATATATATATATATATATATCGTTTTTACATTTCATATATATATCGTTTTTATATTTCATATATATATCGTTTTTATATTTCATATATATATATATCGTTTTCATATTTCATATATATATATATATATATCGTTTTCATATTTCATATATATATATATATCGTTTTCATATTTCATATATATGTATCATTTTCATATTTCATATATATATATATATGTATATATATCATTTTCATATTTCATATATATATATATATACACAATTCACAGTCACAACATAATCAAATAAATCGTCCATGGTCGATGGACGTATGTGAGCAGTTCAGATATGCAGTTATAATATAAATAACTGTACAAGAAAATTTATAGTGAGAGAATTCTCATAGTGGGATCCACTCCGTCTGTTTTATCTGAATTTCTGATTCGGTTCGGGTTTGAATTTGCCTGAAACTCCAATGTGCTCTGTTTTGGACGCGGTCAGTTTTTGTTGCGAAGCTCTCGTCCTCACGATCGCAACAGATCCTATTTCATGCGATTTGGGCCTCGTATGGAAAAGTTACATATTTTTAAATGTTGATTACAACTCGAAGTAGTTAAAATTAAATAAACGTAATTAATAACGTTAATTATACCATTAATAGCACTTTAAACGTTATCATTTTCCGTCTAAAAACTTGGAACGCGTCAAACAAACCCTCGACTTCTAAAACCGCTTGTCGCCGTCAATTAGCTCCACCGGACGTCGATCGCTTGTGCCCTCGACCTCCGCCGATGAACCACCTCCCTGCGCCATTACTGGCGCGCCACCCAAGCTCCCACCTCGAACGGAAAACCACCTCGAACGGTCCACCTTTGAACCCGCGATTTGAGCTCCACACGCCACCAGGATTCACCAAACCAGGATCAACTTAGAGCTCTCACTTTTCTCAACAAATATGGTTTTGATTTCGTGGAGAATTACTGCAAGGATGGAGTATCGGAGGGCATTTGTTTCGGAGCACGAGGAGCGTTGATTTGAAGTGGCGGCTGTATCGTTTGGGCTAGGGTTTTGTTGGGGGAAAAGGTTATTTATATTAAATTTTTAATAATGTTTAATTCAATTATCTTCAAAAATACATGTTTAATGACACGAACTCCAAACGAAACCCGACGACTGTCGCCCCTAGCTAATCACCCCCATTCCGAAAACAATGGGATATGTATCGTAAGCCAGTTTGGTTGTTTCGATCAGTTTTTATCAGAATCAAAATATAACTCTATATATTGAATTTGAACGTGCATTTCAATTTGCCGGGGCCACATACTAACCCGAAAAATCCCAGAAAAATGTTTTCTAGCTTCGTATTGACGATATGGTCCTAACAAAACTAATTTCGTCAAATTCCGAGACCATTTGAAAAATGGCCATTTTCCGGTCGATTAAAATCAACTGAAACTATCAAAACATGTTTTCCTTTGCCACGCTCACATATTGATTCAGAAAATTATGAATTTTGAAACCTAGCAATAACTAGACATCCCGGATCCAACAAAAGTGGTTTCGTCAAAAACAGAGGTTGTTTGCAAAATTTCAATTTTCAAAGGCCTTTATATATATTAAAATATATATAAATTCCACAACAACTTTTCTGAATTTTAAACTGGACATATCTTTCAACTTCTAAAGTGAAATCTCAGTTTCTTACATCCTTTTTTCTCAACATTGTTTTCAGATTCGAATTTGCTTTCAGTGTGTTGGTTTCGGCTTTAGGAGCTTAATCTTGATGTTGCTTTTCATATGTATCGATACCAAGTCCATTGGTATAGATAGCTTCCGGGACAGCTCTCGGTTCTCAACAACAAGCTCTGGTTTTGGCTTCGAGCTTTTGTAGCATTATTCTTGTGCTTTCGGTTCTTAGGACTTCAGAACCTATATCTCTTTCGGTATCGACACTAATCACATTAGTGTGGATAACTCTTTATAAGCTTCGGCTTACTTTTGGTGAGTCTTCGGAACTCGTTTTGGCCTTGCGGAAGCATGCTCTCGGTGTACCCCCTAATGGCTTTCGAAGTTGTCTTTCGGTGGCCAACAAGCTTTGACTCCAATTGCTAACTTTCAGAATGTTTTCTTTATGCTCCTACTTCTTGTGACTCTAGCGTCTTTATATCCTTCTGTATCGGCACTAAATTAATTAGTGTTGATATCCCTTCGTCTTATTTTGCTTGGCCTAGTGCTTCCTATTGTGTGTCGGACAATATAAAATGCTCTCCTGGTTTTGGGTCTCAGGTCATAGGCTTCTGGAACTTGCTCTCCTTTGCTTGCCTCAAACTCACGTGCTATTGCAGGCACTGCCTTGTCGCTGTCACCAGTTATATCGGTACCAAGCTTTCTTTGCTTTTGCTGGTGCCGATAGCATATTTACCAAATCATCTCTTTTATGCTTCCGGGCTTAGCTTGATGTCGACTCCATGCTTTCGGGTCATTCTTTCGAGCTGATTGCGGTTCGATACCCCTTTACCGCCAGCTGGTTTTGATGTTGAATTTGGTAATAACATTTGCCCCCCTCTTGTGAAGGGGTATTTTCGGCTTTCAAATCAAACCTTTAAGTTGCCACTCTTTCTTGCCTACAAATACTTGCTTCATTTCCCTTTTGTTGGATTCCTTTGCATCCTTCCTCATTTTCCTGCATTTCAAATTTTTTTTGGCACAAGCATCAATGGTTCTTTTTATCTAGTATTCAGTCGAGGTAAGTAACCTTTTTCATGCTGAAATCATTTGGGATGCTTTCATTGGTATGATTTTGCAAGCATCCTTTAAGTATTACAATAACCCTATTACATAATTTAGATTTATGTGTATCAATCTCCTTCGTTTAGCTTTAGCATCTTAAGAGGGTTGTTAACATGTATTGAGTCAATTATGTGGTTAGATTCCCAATTTGTCTATTAATCAATCTTACGCGATTGGGAAAGTCGATGTAAATCAGTTTCCTCACCATTATCAGTTTTTATATGTGCTGGTTGATATCTCAATTATGTACTTTCATCAATTCCCATCCTTTTGAACGCATTTACTGCAGGCTTAATGCAAATATTGTTCCCTCGGGAGTGCTTTCGAAGGGATAAAAATTGCCTTCTAACTTGAAGTAATATCATTTTGATTCAGGAAAATAAATAGATTGTACGTGGCATCATGGCAAAGAAAAATGTTGCAGCCAAACACGTCAACAACCTGTCTTGTCACTGGACTCTTCATCTTCAAAGGAAATATGTGCTACCGAGAAACAATCTTTAATTACTTCACAAGAGGAAGTTGATGCCATCCTCCGAGATTTTAATATCACTGACGTGGAAGCCATTACTCCATGCAAGGCCGACACTATTGCATCTCCTCAAAAAGGATGTTTTGCTAATTATGCTACTCATATTTGGCATGGAGGCTTTTTATTCCTTTTCATGATTTTATTTCGAGATTCCTACAATACTTAAAAATTTCTCATATCTAGCTTTCCCCAAATACTTATACTTACCTTTTAGGCTTACAACTTCTATCCTGAGAATCGGGCAATCCCTCTTTAAGCCCTTCTCTTCTTGATTACTTAGTTCGCCCTTGCAAGCTTAGTGATGTGAACCATTAAATCTTTTGGGTGAACCCCACAAAGAAATTGTTATCTGACGGAACGGTGAGATTCAAAGACCGAGAAACCCAATTTTTCTTCATACGATGTCCCCTCGGCATTTCTGGTAGCTTTAATACACCAAGTACAGAATTTGAGCCTATTTCTTCTTACCTTTCTTAAACTTAAAAAATATCATAAATGACTGCTTTCATTTCATATTTTTTATCGCAGATGCAGCTCCCAAACTTCCTAGCTTTTCGGATAAGGGGATGGTGGATATTCTTTGTGCTGCTTCTGAAAAGTTTAGCAACAGGTCCTCGATGCTGACCTCTACTATACTTCCAGGACATTCTCTTTTTCCTCCTAGTCAATCTTTTATTGGGCAACCTCCTTTGATTTCTTTTAGCAAAGGAGTTCTTTTTTCATAACTAGGGAGAAATGCTTCCTTTTTCCCCTAACTCTCCTTTATTTTTTGATAACCAGGTTTGCTTTGTGCATCGAGATTTGAAATTTAGTATAATCGATCTAGGTTTCCTTTTAGTAAATTAGAGGCTATTTGCTCCAAGCTTGATAAAACTGGTTTTTCCTTCTTAGCTCGAGAGCAGGGGTTTCATCTCTTAGAGACGCTTGTTCACATCTAGAGAAAATGTTAAGTGGAAACTCATGGGTATAAACTCGGTGGGTTCCCCATCAAAAATGTCCAAGAATTCCGGGGGTCAAACTCTTTGCCCTACTGCAATTTCTAATTCCCCTGTAACCATCTCTCCAAGGATGATACCTCTTATAAATGCTTACCTTTCTGAGTCTCCTGAATTTTTCAATGCACTACACCATGCGATGGGGTTTTCTTCCTCTTCCGCGGACCTTATTCCCCAGGATTATCCTAACCCTCCTTTTGACGAGGGATTTGATGAATTAGCCGGACAAATTATTTCCTCTTCCTTATTTTCCAATATTGATCCTCCACCTGATTCCCCTAATCCTCATCGTGATTTGGTCGAGCAACTACTCTTGGTATGAGCTCTTATTTATTGTCTTTCCGACTTTTGATTGTTTTATTTGTGATAACTATACTTCTTGTTTCTTCCAGCCCATTAAACAGTGGTTCTTACTTCAAGAGGATGTTATAAAACCTTCTCGTGATTTGTTGAAGCTTAAAGAAGAAATCTTATCTTTGAAGAAGGAAAATAGTGTTCTTCTCAATACCAAGGAGAATGTGAGGAAGGAGCGAAGGGAGATGGAGATGGCTCTTGCTGAAGCTAAACAAATGGCTATCGAGGAGAAGAAAGTTAATTTTGTTCTATTTGAGGAAATATGAGCCCTGAAGGTGACTTTGAAAAAGTCCAAAAAAGAGGTTTCTGTGCTCAACTCTTGTTGTTTTTCCTTGAGACAACAAAATCTCTTCTTGAGCAGGAGAGTGCTTCCTTTAGGAACAAGCTTGATAAGAGAAAGGCCTCTTTAGCCAAAGCTAGCGAGGTGATTAAAGATGATAAGAAAAGGATTTCTTGCTTTCTCCAGACTACTCTAGATGAAATCATGGTTAACTCCTTTGAGTATGCTCTTTTACTCATCTATGCAGACAACATAAACAAATGCCCGGATATAAGCTTTTCTTCTCTCGACTCTTTCTTGGTAGAAAGAACCATGTCCAAGATAACTAGTATGAAGGATGGAGGTGCCCTTCCCGAGAGGGTGGAGATTGATGTGGCCAAACTTATGTTTATAGAGGATATCCCTTTAAGTGAAACGGGTGCTGATGATAGGGAATATGTTATTATAGCGTCAAAAGTCGTTTGCACCACTAGTGATGGCTTAGGGTTTCTAACTACTAATAAAGACAAAGGCATTGGTGATGATGACCCTACTGATGCCAATGGTTCTCCCATAGCATTTAATGGTTATGGTGAAGCATTTAACAAAGCTCCTGAAATTGTTGAGATTCTACAAGACTCTACTCCTATTTCCAAGGTATGATAGTTTCTTCGCTGTCCGTTTGGCTTATATTTTCAATAATTGTCCTTTTCCTTTTCGCATAGACGAAAAGGAGAAAGTTAGGTTTCAGGCACCACCTTCTTGAAAAGGCACAATCGGAAGTGGTTCGTCTTACTAGAGAGCTAAATAAACAAACATGTGAATATAATGTCATGTCCGATAGATATCACCTCCTTGGAAAATGTGCAGCGAAGCTATTGTCTTTCAACGAGAAGGAAGCTGTCCCTAGGTTGAAAACTTCTCGATTGTGATGCGAAAGACTCTTGAGAGAAAATGCTAACTCATGACCCAGTTATGGATGTTAATTGAAGATAAGGACATACATGTAGACTTTTTTATTGAATTTATAGCAGATATGAAATAGTGGATTTTCCTTTTTAGGTGATCACAGCGGAGGCTTGCTTAGGCATCTCCACAGAAGGTGCCTAGATGAACACGACGTTGATCCTTATCCGGGTGCTTACTGGAATCTTCCGTGAATTACCTTGATTCCCAGAGAATTACCATTAGAAAAACTAAAGTTTAATAAGCATAGTTTTGTATCTGAAATTTTTAAAGATCTGTTTTGTATGAAAATGAGGATTATTTGTAATGTGTACATTCTCTTACTTTCCAATGTAATGAGATTGTCTTTCCCAAACACCAGAAGGTTTTGGGATTCTGTTTGATTCCACGCTTACCCTTTCTGTTAACTCTTTGTATAAAGTTAAAAGTGTCGTTTCTTGCCCTGAAAATAGTTCAAATAACTTGTAAATGATCTTTTTTGAGAAATTGACTATGGTTATACTTGAGGTTTGGCGTTAAAACTTGATTGTTTCCTCCTGTCAGGGACGTATGTACTTAGTAAGATCTTTCTTATAAATAAATATGCAGAACATAGGGTATTTGGTATTATTATATTTTATGTACAATGATTTGCAGAGATAGCAACATAAATAGGGTTGTGAGTTGTAAAGATATCACCTGACATGTAACCTTCTCTTTTGTTGAGGATGTTCCTTCGTATAAGTCCTATTGCATCATCCTGTGCAATCTTGACATATATTGTTTGGATGTTAACTTTTACAGCATACATATGATAACCGGCTTATTTTCCGTGAACAGATATCTGTATTGTAATTAAACAACAAATGAATGCACAATTGGGTGAGATGTTTGTTTATGTTTCATATTTTGGGGAATAGCAATCCTACTTAATAGAAATTCTTTTAAGGATGGCCTTGCGCGAAGCGTTAAGGAAAGTATAACCCTCATTGTACTTTCTTTGTAATGAAATAGTATGACTATTTGTACTACATATTTTATTTGAATAATGAGCAAGAAATTCATGCATATGGGTTAAGAAAATCTCCCTGATTAATATGGAAGATCACTATCTTCGTTCGAAGGCTTTTAGGTGGCTAACTCAAGTTGCCATCCCAAGTACCGATATTCGATCCTTTTTAAAACAATAAGGGTTAGAGTCTCTTGACCTAGATTAAGGAATTAACTAGAAGAAGACCAGAACACTCTTTCTGGATATAATTAGAAGTCCTGAACCAACCCAGATTCAGGTATTTGATAGAAGACTAGAAATCCCCTTTTAATAGAAGTCCTGAACCAACCCAGATTCAGGTATTTGATAGAAGACTAGAAATCCCCTTTTGGCATTAATAGAAATCCTAAATCAACCCGATTCAGGTGTTTGATAGAAGACCAAAATCCCTTTCTGGCATTAATAGAAGTCTGGAACCGACCCAGATTCAGGTATTTGATAGAAGACCAGAAATCCCCTTACAACATTAATAGAAGTTCTGAACGAACCCAGATTTAGGTATTTGATAGGAGACTAGAAATCCCTTTCTGGAATTAATAGATGTGTTACCCCCTTCGGGTTTATTTTGTAAAAGAAGAGGATGTACGTTCTTTGTTAGCTACTCTCTAGGCTTGTGATTGTCAAAGCAGAGGATGTGCGTGCTTTGTTAGCCACTCTCTAGGCATGTGCGTCCGACGCGCTTGGCTAGCTTATTATCAAGCACTGCCCAAGGACTTACCTGACCTCCCTCCAGGAGGCGCCTTACCCTGGCCATCGTAGTCGGTGATAAGGGTTTAGATGATTGAACCGGGCCATCGTAGATGCGGTTTTAAGGCTTACTATTTTGGTGCTCTACCCTGGCCATCATAGGCGGTGATAGAGGCTTACACTCCACCACCCTCCAAGGGGTGCCTTACCCTGGCCATCATAGGCGATGATAATGGTTTTTCGTTCCCTTGTGCGGGATACGAGGAACATAAGCAGAGGTAGGACGTGTCGTTCTGTGAGAAGAGGTAGGACGTGCTTAATTCAGAGCAGAGGCATAGCGTACTCTTCTGCGAGCAGAGGCATGGTAAGCTAACTGATGCTCTGTCCTGACCATTTCTGGCGTGGATCGAAGGCTTACGCTTTTGATGCTCTAACCTGGACCCTTCTGATTTGGGCGTGGAGAAAGGTTTAGACACCACCCCTCCGAGAGGTACCTTGCGCTGGCCATCTTAGCGGTGATAAGGGTATTAACCATTGTAGTTTGTCCCATTTCGGGCTATTCCAAATTTTGAGAGGGTTTCCATCCCCTTAGCTTTGTAAGCAATCCTTTCTCGAGAAGATTTTTATTGGACTTAATTTGATTCTTTTACAAAGTCTTGAAGTTGGCTTTGATTAAAGAACTTGATAATCATCCTTTCGAGAACTCTGCAGTGGTTGGTTCCATGTCCATTCATCATACGATAGTGATAGCAAGGCCTTCCCAATTTTCTTTCGTATTTGGGCTTCTTCTTTATAAATGGCCGAAAATTAAGCTCATGTTTGGTTAGAAGTGGATATTTTCCATTGAAGTGGTAAGGTGGCACCTTTTAGGTAGTCTTATCACAGAGTTTTCTCTTTGTCATTGGAACTTAGCCCTTTTGTTACTTAGTCTTGCTATGTCATTCATATCTTCGATCCTTCTTTTCAAAGAGTTCGAGATTGAAGTGTCATTCTTTAAGTCCATTTGGAAGTAAAATGGTTGAAGTCTCTCATTATTCCTTCTTCAAATACTATTCCTTTAGTTTATTCATGGATGGCTTTTCTTATGTGAGGGAATAGATTATACTCCTTTAATGTAGAACCACTTAAAGCTAAGGTTGGGATTTATCCCTCGTGGAAAGGGTTGTTGTTCCAATAATCAGAATCTTATCGTTTAACTTCCTTTTTCCAGTTGATGATTTATAAGGTTTCCATTCTTAACCTTTGTTCTTCCATCACTCTCGGGTTAGTAATATCCGACATAGCCATTTGAGATCCGGAGGAATCTTGTTGGGACCCTTTGCCCATAGTATTGCTTCTTCAAAGCTTAGTCCAATCTAGGATGGAACAACACAGTTAGAAATGTAGTTTAAGATATTCAAAGGTTGGGATGGTTCAATCCCTCATTTTGCACCAAAATGTTAACGATAATTTTTGTCAACACCGGAGATAGGCCTGAGGAAGTGGACCTAAGGATAGAATGAGGTTATTTAGTTCCCATAAGATTGAGTTAGTTTACCGTTTCCTATATATCAAGGTTTAGGTCCCGAAGATTAGTTACCCTTTCCTCAAGGGGTGAATATCATGCTTACGAGACTCAATAACCAGCAGTTGCATTAGGATAAGGTTCCCTAAGTGCAACACAAGTTAGAAAGCTAAACAGCTTGTATAAGGGTATTTTGGTAATCCGGGCTTAAGTTGAGACTTGCGCAAGAAGCATTCAATTGTTGAGAAGACATAGGGAAATATGTGAAGGAAGTAATAAGGTAAATCATATAAAATATGCTAAGTTCCGATTCACTCTTTATTGCTCATTGATTTGAGTATATAAGTGTTTACAAAGGAAATCCCCAAATTGATTTCGAAATTAGGTTTTTCTCTATAAGAAATGAATACAAGATTGGGGAATGAGAAAAGTCCCCTAAAATGTGACACTTATGGTCTTATTTATAGACAAATCGGGCCTCTATTTGTCATCGGCTTAGCAGATGCCCCTTTCAGATGCGGTAGCATGGTGTCAGCTGCCTTATACATTTCAGTTTCGGTTGACTTGGTTTGTTGCCTTCCTTCCTTCTCAACATTGCTATCGGATCCGACTTTGCTTTCGATGTGCTGGTTTCAGCTTTAGAAGCTTAATCTTGGTGCTGCTTTTCATATATATCGATACTAAGTCCATTGGTATAAATAGCTTTCGGGACAACTCTCGATTCTCAACAACAAGCTCTGGTTTCGGCTTCGAGCTTTTGTTGCATTATTCTTGTGCTTTCGGTTTTTAGGACTTCAGAACCTTCATCTCTTTCGTTATCGACAGTAAGCATGTTAGTGTGGATAGCTCTTCTTCTTATAAGCTTTGGCTTACTTTCGATGAGTATGACGACCCGAACTTCCCCGGTCTCCGAAGAGAAGAGAAAGGACAGATTGCTTTGAGAACACGACAAATCAGAACTTAAACAGAAGAACATTTCATTGCTTATTACAACAATTCCATTAGAATACACGAATATAACAGAGTATGAATAAATATTATACATTAGAAAAAAATCAGAGATTTAAATTACATTTAAATACATAGCAGCGAAAAAATAACACAAAACACAACTGGAAGAAATACGCCGATACAGAGCTTTCCGAGTATCACTTCAGCTGTAAACCAGGATCATGTGAATATAATATCTGTAAAACCCAACTACTAGCTGCCCGTGTGGAAAATAAGGGCACCCAGAGTTTAGGTTAAAACAATAAACTCCAGGTCAGTCATGTGACTAGTGTGAGAACTAAAACAGTTATTATTTTGATTTTTAAAGTTAGGTAAATCAAGGGACCACGCCGTATAACACGGAACGGGTTTACCCCCAAGAATACCAGTGTATATGACAAACAGCGCAATGCTAAATAAAGAACAATGAAGATATTATAAGACCCAGGTCCCATCACACAATGCAACGAAAGCCGGAGGATAGGGTTTTACCTTATAATATCCAAATAATGCTTGATACGTGAAATTTCATCTTTTATTATTACTATAAGTGAAGAAAACAACTTCAAATATAAATGTATCAATCATAGACGACATGGGTACCATATATCATGTCGCATACTAGTTCTACAATCAAAATCACAAAATGTCGTATTGGAAGTTTGGATTTCCATCATGGTGGTTACTGATTCGAAAGATCGATCACGTAGTGCAATTCACCACGGTTTACGTTGCAGGCATGCGAAAACACCGTAATGCACATTCGCACTATCCAGGAAACAAGTTACTGCGGCTTACGTCCAAGCATTGGAAAACACCGCTAACTCTATCCATCAGGGAATCGGAGGGTATGCCCTATCCCTCACCTCGGTCGACCGAATCCATGACGCCACTAAGGTGTTTATCCTCATCTCAAAAGCATACTGATCTAACCATCAGTTTACCACTATACCAACGTGTGAGGCTCGCGAATTAACGCTACACAAAGCTGTGCTATATTAAAGCTGTGCTATATTAAAGCTGTGCTTTGATCATCAACCACAAGACTCTGCTTTTCAACAGAAGCCTTGATCATTTGCCACTCAGGCAATTTACGCCATGCGACTGATGTCTATCGATATACAACCTCTGATCCCGTACGTCTCAGAGAAGGGTGAAGTAAGGGAATAAATTCCCCTTCACCAGGCAGATGTATATTTAATAGAGATCAATCAGCACAGAATTAAATCCAACGTCAGACACACAGTCCATTTACAAGTCCGTTCTGGGTTTGAATGAAACCGGAGGCACCTTATTCCTAGTCCCGTATGTCCAATACAGGAGAGAGGCCCTCGCATATCCATACAATCAACAAGTACGTCCGGGCGGCTACTACTTTAGCCCCTTCAAGGTAGCTACTCTAATCGTGAGCATCAGTAGCACCCATCCATTCGATGTGAAGATCGTCGGTCTTGCACCATCTTCAATCTGTTTGACTTATCGTTGAACCACTTATTCAGAATGGGTATAAACCCGGCCTTTCCGAATAACCCGCGTATATTATAATCTAGTGATGTAAACACACAACATACGCCTCATTCCGATCCAGAATATTCTTTTATTCAAATATATTTTTCACAATTTAAAACCATATTAAGGTTTTCCAAACTAGTCGGGATTAGCGAACCTTACCAAAGTAATCATTTATTTTATTTCCCAATCCCAACCTATTCATCCTATGAAGAAAAACTGGTAATACTTCATATCCAACACCACAGTGTTATCGGTAAATATTAATTATCATTTCCCATTCGAATCTAATTAAAGATTCAACTATCGTCTGGAGTAAAACTGGTGGTGCTCCATTCTCCATCATTTCATGAATTCGATAAATTTAATTATCTCATTCACTTTCCAATCTAATTAAAGATTCATTAACAAAAATCATTACTTAATGATTATCCAAAGCTAAGAAATTAATCTTATCTTTAACTGGGTTAAAGAACTAATGTTATTTAAAACACAGTTCACGATAAACCCAAATGACATTCCATCAGTCTCTAACCGTAAATTAGTAAGAGAACAATTCCCTAAGTATTAATCCCGAAGGTCGAAATCAACATCAGATCAATACCCAAGAAACCATTCAACCTAGCTAAACTCTAGTTAGTTTCTAATTTTCTAAACTCCATTGGGTTTAAGAACAGTATTATTAAAGATACCATTCACGACAAACCCAAAATCTCAATCCATTGTTAATCAGGGTTAAAAACTAGTGCTATTTAAAACACCATTCACGATAAACCCAAAAACCAATTCTCATTGATAATCGGGTTAAAGAACAAGTGTTATTTAAAATCACCGTTCACGATATACCCTATTATTAATTCCCATTAAATTCCAATTAAATACTAATTAATTAGTAAACTTCATTAAATCTTAATAAAAAGATTTAATCTTTTCTTAACTGGGTTTAAGGACAATGTTAATGAAGACATCGTTCACCACAAGCCCAAAATCCAATTCGATATTAAATACGAGACTCTGAATAGAAAATATATCGGCTTATATTCAACATCAAATTCTGAAATCAACAAATATCATATTGGAATCACGATATATATATCATCCAAATTCCTCCACAATGTCCATATAATCACGGAATCCAATATCGAAATATTCCGAAGATAATTTCGATTAAAATCCATTCCAATTCATATATTGGAAATTCCGATTAATTTTAAAACCATTTCAAATCCAATTTATTTATTTAAAAATATTGGATTATAATTCTAGTTCATAACTAGTTCATTTTGATAAAAATATTTTTTTATCTTTTCAAATATGGAATTTTTCATCCCAATTCTTTCCAAATCATTTATTATGATTTTACGCAAATTATTAATATTTTTAATAATTTTATCAAGGCCCATACAGTCGATTTCCATAAACGGTCATCGAATGACACTTACAGCGACCTTTTCCAAATTTGATTTGGACATAATTCCAAATCCAAAAGTTAAATTTCAAATCTTGTGTATTCGTTGGAAATCTCTCTTCGATATGAACCCAACAATTCCGGTTTTAGGAGAATCCGACGGTCGGATCTCCCGTAATATCAATTCGGAGTCAATGGTCGAAATTCGCGAATGGTCGCTGCGCGGCACGTTCTTTTCAGACCATATAATATATATAATATATTTATTGTGACAGCCCGCCCCGCACCAACCGACATTTACTCCAAAGGTGTGCTGTACACATGTCCAGTTAGCACGGAACGGATCGTCAGAAGGAAAAAGGAAGAAGGAAATGAACCAACAAGGAACCTGTAAAATGTCTCACAGCGCATATGATAAAATATAATAATAACATACTTGACATAAAACAGGTGAGACAGTGCATAAGCTGAAACAACTAACATAGCAGCGGAAAATGTAAGTACAGCTTATGATCCAAAGTTAAACATTATTACAACTTTTCAAACTGTCTCAAAGCAAAAGCAAGATAAAGGAGGCACACTACTAATGCCCAAGTAGCGACCACCAACGACACAGGGAGAATATATATATCATACATGGAAGCCTCCTGCCCGCCTCTGAATCAGCTACTTGCGCATCACCAGCTAACCTATCTCTAGTCTGCTCGTGTGAGCACCCAGAGTAATAAGAGGAGACATAAAACTCTGGGTCAGACACAAAGCCTGGTATGAGCGATAAGCATCTAAAGTGAACAATAACAGGTAGACTAGAAACATACCTGAACCTGGACCTGCAACCAAAGAGTTAGCACTACATACTGTGCAACATTCTAAGGTGCCATATCGAATGGTGTAAAGATACGGAGGTGGGGGTGTGCATGTCATAGTGATGGCAAACAATCAAACATAGCATCCATCCTCACATCTCTCACTCAGTGCGTAAAGCATACGATATTCACCACTTCGATCACCCCACATACCTTGCTACGATCACTTTGCCCCATGAAGTCATAAATGGCTTCACTGCACTGATAACGTACCCACTAATCCTTTGCTATGTCCACTTGCCCCATGGAGTTATTCACCCCATCTGCGCTGGCTCATAGCCTTACCAATCCTTTACTATGTCCACTTGCCCCATGGAGTTATTCACCCCATCTGCGCTGGCTCATAGTCTTACTACGCATCACCTTGCCCCTCAAGTCATAATGACTCTACTTCACTGATAACGTAGTCTTGCTACCATCACCTTGCCCCTCGAGCCATAATGACTCTACTGCACTGATAAGTAGCCCATCATCCATTTTTAGTGGTGAATCGAAGTTATGAACGTCGACAACTCCTTAGCACACATCCCGCAGCAAAGTCCAACCATGAAGTGAACTCATCGGTTTCCAATTGGATCCTGAGCTCTAACTTCCCGTATTGGACTACCTTTGCATCTCGGGTTATTGGTCAATACTAGGTCGGGTCGGATTCCCTTCAAGACATCGGTTCGGGTCGGGGTCACTACGTTGCGTCATTCATGGTCCTCCTCTGGTACGGTTCGGTTCGGGTCCACTCCATCACGTCGGTTCGGGTCGGGTATCCCACTTCGGGTCGGGTCGGGTCGGGTGTCCCACTTCGGGTCGGGTCGGGTGCCATCTCCTATCCCGTTCGTGCTTCCGCTCCGATCCGCTCCCTCGTTCTTCATATGCTCCGATCCGATCCCCCTCTTTTAGCCGATCCGATCCCAGTTCAATTAGCATGGCCTCCCTTTTTGCCAGTTTTCTCAAGTGTCAAGTTCCGATCCGATCGAATCCCTTGCCAAGTTTAACTTATCCGATCCGAGCCACCATATCCGATCCGATCCGAAACCTGCACTGTTTCCTGAAGCTTTTCCAGCAAGTGTTTACGCCATTCGACGACGTTTTCGACCATTCTAACTATTGAAATCAATCACAAAGCATATCATATAGTCATAGCAACATGCATAATCAACCACGAACACCAAAACATCAATATGATAGGTTAAAATGGATCAAACATACCCAAAACCCCATATTTCCCCTTAAGCATGTTTAGGTGAAACTAATGATAGGATTAGCAAAACTTAACCAAATTAATCCAAATTCATATCAGAGGTCTAAAACATCATTTAAGAATTTATGAACATTTTTCCAGACTTTTATCATGTTTAAATTCGCTAATTAACACTAATTACCCTTAATTAGCCATAATTAGTGAGAAACTATGCAAATCACTCACCTTAGCCACAAACAAAACTAAGATCTGAAATAAATCTCTGATTTGATGTGAATCCCGATGCTAAACAGCAGCTCCAATGTTGCTTTGGTGTAGATCTCCCTTGATTTGATGTTGCTAAGCTCAATCCTTGATCAAAAGATGATTTGGAGGTGATTTAGAGGTTAGAGGCCATTTCTACGGTTTCTTGGATATAAGTGGAGGCTAGAAAACTGAAATGGAATGATTCTCTAACTCATTTCAGCCTCCCCATAACCCTAATCTCGAAATGGGTTATGGGCCTATTCACTAATCACCCTATTTGGCCCGGTTAAGCAGTTTTTCACCTTCCAAACCTTATTTCAGCCATATCTCCCAAACGGTAAGTCCGTTTGACTATTATGACCACTCTACGGAAAGGTAAACCATCAAACGAATCTAATGGAGGTGGTTTTAGGTCAAAATTCCTTTCCAATCAAAAGTTATGGCCAAAACAGTACCAACTAGGGGCAAAATGGTCACTTAAAAATCGACAAAAATCATGAACATGGGAAATGACTCTAATAGATGTTTCCCAAAGTTACATGACCATACGACTTCATATGTGAAAGAAATAAATATTCTACGATCCTCCGATGCGTAGAATGCGGGTCTTTACATTCTCCCCCCTTAATAAATTTCGCCCCCGAAATTCCTTAACCAAAATACACAAAAGGGTCCCGCATGCCTATCACTCATAAAACAACATGCAAAATAAGCAAAACAAGTCTATCCTAGCATGCGGAATAACTAAATTACGAAGTAAATCTTACCAGGCAAAGAGTTCTGGGTACGTCTTCCTAATGCTCTCCTCTGTCTCCCAAGTACAGTCACTCTCGTCCTCGCCCCACTGAACCTTGACTAGCTTCACCGCCTTCCTTTGAAGTTGCTTCGTATCGTGCCCCACAATACGAATCGGCTTGCGGTTCCCAACCGCCTCGGGTTCTACTTCGAAGTTCTCTAACTGATCAGGTGAAATAGTCATATCTGAGTCGTGAACGAACTTCCTTAGTTGGGAAACATGAAATACATTGTGAACTCCTGCCATCTTTTCTGGTAAGCCAACTCTATATGCCAAATTCCCGACTAGTTCAAGAACAGGGAATGGGCCAACAAATCTTGGTGCTAACTTGCCTCTCCTGCCAAATCGTATCACGCTCTTTAACGGAGAAATCTTGACAAACACCAAGTCACCAACGGAGAATTTTATGTCCCTTCTCCTTTTATCAGCATAGCTTTTCTGCCTATCCTGGGCAGCCTTCATTCGTTGCTGAATGATCTTAATCTTATCCGAAGTTTCCCTCACCACATCTGGTCCAAGCATAAACTTCTCGCCAGTCTCTATCCAACATGATGGTGAGTTGCACGGTCTTCCGTACAAAGCCTCATATGGAGCCATACCGATACTGGATTGGTAGCTATTATTATATGCAAACTCTACTAGATGCAAATGGTCATCCCATGATCCACCAAAATCCAATATACAAGCTCTCAAGAGATCTTCCAATATACGATTCACCCTCTCCGTCTGACCGTCGGTCTGAGGATGATATGCGGTACTGAGATGTAATTCTGACCCTAGAGCCTCTTGTAAGCTCTTCCAAAACCCACTAGTGAACAACGGGTCTCGGTCACTCACAATGCTTTTAGGTACTCCATGAAATCTCACTACCCACTTCATATACAATTCTGCCAACTTGGTTGTCGTTCTGGTCGATTTGACTGGTATAAATCTTGCACTCTTAGTTAATCGATCCACAATTACCCAAATGCTATCATATCCCGATCTAGTCCTTGGTAGACCATCGATGAAATCCATCGAGACTTGCTCCCATTTCCATTCGGGAATTTCTAATGGTTGCAATAAACCACTAGGCTTCTTTTGCTCGGCTTTAACTAGCTGGCAATTCATGCATTTGGATATAAACTTCCCAACGTCCCTTTTCATCCCTTCCCAGTAGTAAGTCCGCTTCATGTCTTGATACATCTTATTACCACCGGGATGTATAGTCAGTTTTGAGTGATGACATTCTCTAAGCACTTCTTCTCTCAAACCATTCACGTCGGGTACAACTAGTCTTCCATTCTTTCGAAGCCATCCATCTCGATCAAGCCCATACACATTCATCTCCTCACCGTCGATGTTCATCTCTAACTTGGAGATGATTTCTAATAGATTAGGATCGTCCCTCTTGCTGGAACCAATCCGCTCTATCAAAGTGGCTCTGATCGCCAAACTAGCTAGCATGACCGGATCCAATTCACACTTTGGTCTGAAATCAAACCCCGCGATATACTCCAGTTGCTTCCATTCAAGAAACATTGCCCCTAAACTGGCATGTCTCCTACTCAAGGCATCGGCTACCGCATTACCTTTCCCAGGTGTATATGCGATATCAAAATCATACGAAGGCAAGAACTCTAACCACCTCTGCTGACAGAGATTCAGATCTTTTTGAGAGAAGAGATACTTTAACGATTTATGATCAGTGAACAACTCAAATCTTTCTCCCAAGAGATAGTGTCTCCACATCTTCAGCGCAAACACGATCGCTGCTAATTACAAATCATGGGTAGGATAATTCTTCTCATGCGGCTTTAGCTGTCGACTAGCATAAGCTACAACCCTACCTTCTTGCATCAATACAGCACCTAGTCCGGTACCACAAGCATCCGTGTATACCGTCATCTCTTCATTCCCTTTAGGAATGACTAATACTGGCGCACGCGTCAACTTCTCTTTTAGACTCTTGAATGCATTTTCGCACACTCCGTCCCAGACGAAGGACTGATTCTTCTTAGTCAACTGAGTCAACGGTGCTGCTATCTTGGAGAAGTCCTGGATAAACTCACGATAATACCCAGCTAATCCCAAGAAACTTCTTACATCTGTTGCATTCTTGGGCGTAGGCCAATCCTGTACCGTAGCCACCTTCGCAGGGTCCATGGAAATACCACTCTCTGAAACAACATGACCGAAGAATCTCACTTCCCTTCTCCAAAAGCGACACTTAGAGAATTTCGCTTTCAATTGGTGTTTCCTCAACACCTCCATCAGTATCCTCAAGTGTCCCTTGTGTTCCTCCTCTGTCCTTGAGTAAACAAGGATATCATCTATGAACACAAGAACAAACTTATTCAATTGATCTCTGAATACTCAATTCATAAGATCCACAAAGTAGGCTGGTGCATTGGTCAACCCAAATGGCATGACCAACCACTCATAAAATCCAGACAGCGTCCTAAATGCCATTTTCGGAACACTCTCATGCTACTCGTAGCTGATGAAACCCTGTCGCGAGGTCCAACTGGGAGAACACTCTTGCTCCTTCTAGTTGATCAACCAAATCATCTATCCGCGGTAGAGGATACTTATTCTTCCTCGTTACCTTATTCAACTCGCGATAGTCCACACACAAACGAAGGGAACCATCTGCCTTAGTGGCAAACACAACCGGTGCTCCCCACTCGGAGACACTTCTTCTAATAAATCCCTTCTTCAAAAGATTGCCGACTTGCACCCCGAGCTCTCGCTGCTCCCTTGGTGCCATACGACGATGTTGCATCACTATAGGTCTGGCACCTTTCACTAAATCAATACGGAACTCAATCTCTCGGTGTGGTGGAAGCCCGGTCACCTCCTCGAAGACGTCCGGATAATGGCCAACCACGGGCACATCTGACAGCTCATCCTGCGGGATGTCGAGGGAATTTACAAAACTAGCCATAACCCCATCACTAGGTAGACTACCAAAAACTACCCTCCGCCCATCATCCGCCCTAACTGTCACCAAAAAGCCCTCACAGTCTACCACCACATCGTATCTTTGGAGCCAATCGACCCCCAATATAATGCCATACCCAGTAAATCCCAAAACAAAGCAATCACAAACAAACATACATTCATGACTCGATAAGACCAAATTCCTGCAAATCATACTAAGGCTAGTCGAACCACCAATCGGGTTCGTCACAACCAACGGTCTATCGACTATCTCGGGTTCCAGTCCCAACCTATCTACCAGGTCACTAGATATGAAGGAACGGGAAGCCCCAGTATCAAACAAAACTCGAACCGGTACATCATAAATAGAAAGCATACCTTGAATAACAACATTCTTTCCTTTCTCCGCCGCAGTTGGGGCATTCGACGAAGAAGGAACAACATCAATAGCATATGCTTTCACAATCTGCTTCTCCTTCAGAGGTTGCGGACACTTATCCTTGAAATGTCCCACTTAACCACAGTTGAAGCACTTCTTATCTGCTGGCTTGGCCCGACAATCTTTAGCATAATGGCCCTTCTTTCCACAGCTGAAGCACTCAACGTCCTTCTTGTTCTTTTTCTGGCCACCCTTAGATTGGTCCTGCTTCCTCTTATTCTGAGATTTATTCTTGCCTCCACCGCCTGCTTGCGGCTTTGGCCCTTCTGCAGATGCAGCCTCAGTCTTTGACTTAGGGTAAAGACTCTCTGATCTCAAAGCTTTCCCCACAATCGATTCAAAAGTCTCATCGATGTGGTTGATAAGCCTTTCCCCCAAGTACCCATCCAAACCAGTAATGAACTTCTCGTTTTTCTTCTCAGGAGTATCGATAAGAGATAGTCCATACTTTGACAAAGTGTCGAACTCAGCAATATAGTCAGAAACTGCCCTACCACTCTGCTTGAGCTCTAAGAATCTCTTAAACAGCACTGACTTCTGGGCAGCTGGAATGAACTTCTCGCTAAAGCGAGCATTGAACTGATCCCAAGTAACCTGATCTTCTGGAGTAGCTGTTCTAATGGCATTCCACCAATTCATCGCTCGCCCTTGCAGCTGACGAGACGCTAGTCTTCTCTTCATCGCATCCTCAAGACCCAAGTCATCGAAGATACGGTCACAGCTATCCATCCAATCCTGAACATCTGTGGCCGACTCCGTCCCGTGGAACAGCTTCCCACCAAGGTTAGTGTAATCCTTGCACAACTTGGCGAAATCGACCCTAGGCACCTGCACTACTGGGCCAACACCAACTCCGAGATTGGGAACTGTCCCTTGCACTTCTCTAAGCATGTCTCTCATGAGGTCAATAAACATCGCCCTCATGTCAGCAGCATTCCCATGGTTGGTCCCTCTACCAGCACCCCTCGTGTCTCTACTCATCGTTCAATCTGTAAAGAGAAAACGATTAACGACCTCATAGTGGTGCTAGTGCAGTACGACTTCATTCTTATACTACTAATAGTATATATATATATATATAGCTTTGAAAACCAAAGTAATCACAAATACGCGCTCTCATATACGTACTGTCTCTCCCTAGTGTCTTTCCCTAGGTTAACTACGCAACCTAGAGCTCTGATACCAAATGTGACGGCCCGCCCCGCACCAACCGACATTTACTCCAAAGGCGCGCTGTACACATGTCCAGTTAGCACGGAACGGGTCATCAGAAGGAAAAAGGAAGAAGGAAATGAACCAACAAGGAACCTGTAAAATGCCTGACAGCGCATAGGATAAAATATAATAATAACATACTTGAGATAAAACAGGTGAGACAGTGCATAAGCTGAAACAACTAACATAGCAGCGGAAAATGTAAGTACAGCTTATGATCCAAAGTTAAACATTATTACAACTTTTCAAACTGTCTCAAAGCAAAAGCAAGATAAAGGAGGCACACTACTAATGCCCAAGTATCGACCATCAACGACACAGGGAGAATATATATATATATATATCATACGTGGAAGCCTCCTGCCCGCCTCCGAATCAGCTACTCGCGCATCACCAGCTAACCTGTCTCTAATCTGCTCGTGTGAGCACCCAGAGTAATAAGAGGAGACATAAAACTCTGGGTCAGACATAAAGCCTGGTATGAGCGATAAGCATCTAAAGTGAACAATAATAGGTAGACTAGAAACATACCTGAACCTGGACCTGCAACCAAAGAGTTAGCACTACATACTGTAGAACACTCTAAGGTGCCATATCGAATGGTGTAAAGATACGGAGGTGGGGTGTGCATGTTATAGTGATGGAAAACAATCAAACATAGCATTCATCCTCACATCTCTCACTCAGTGCGTAAAGCATACAATATTCACCACTTCGATCACCCCATATACCTTGCTACGATCACTTTGCCCCATGAAGTCATAAATGGCTTCACTGCACTGATAACGTACCCACTAATCCTTTGCTATGTCCACTTGCCCCATGGAGTTATTCACCCCATCTGCGCTGGCTCATAGCCTTACCAATCATTTACTATGTCCACTTGCCCCATGGAGTTATTCACCCCATCTGCGCTGGCTCATAGTCTTACTACGCATCACCTTGCCCCTCAAGTCATAATGACTCTACTGCACTGATAATGTAGTCTTGCTACCATCACCTTGCCCCTCGAGCCATAATGACTCTACTGCACTGATAAGTAGCCCATCGTCCATTTTTAGTGGTGAATCGAAGTTATGAACGTCGACAACTCCTTAGCACACGTCCCGCAGCAAAGTCCAACCATGAAGTGAACTCATCGGTTCCCAATTGGATCCTGAGCTCTAACTTCCCATATTGGACTACCTTTGCATCTCGGGTTATTGGTCAATACTGGGTCGGGTTGGATTCCCTTCAAGCCATCGGTTCGGGTCGGGGTCACTACGTTGCGTCATTCATGGTCCTCCTCTGGTACGGTTCAGTTCGGGTCCACTCCATCACGTCGGTTCGGGTCGGGTATCCCACTTCGGGTCGGGTCGGGTGTCCCACTTCGGGTCGGGTCGGGTGCCATCTCCCATCCCGTTCGTGCTTCCGCTCCGATCCGCTCCTTCGTTCTTCATATGCTCCGATCCGATCCCCCTCTTTTAGCCGATCCGATCCCAGTTCAATTAGCATGGCCTCCCTTTTTGCCAGTTTTCTCAAGTGTCAAGTTCCGATCCGATCGAATCCCTTGCCAAGTTTAACTTATCCGATCCGAGCCACCATATCCGATCCGATCCGAAACCTGCACTGTTTCCTGAAGCTTTTCCAGCAAGTGTTTACGCCATTCGACGACGTTTTCGACCATTCTAACTATTGAAATCAATCACAAAGCATATCATATAGTCATAGCAACATGCATAATCAACCACGAACACCAAAACGTCAATATGATAGGTTAAAATGGATCAAACATACCCAAAACCCCATATTTCCCCTTAAGCATGTTTAGGTGAAACTAATGATAGGATTAGCAAAACTTAACCAAATTAACCCAAATTCATATCAGAGGTCTAAAACATCATTTAAGAATTTATGAACATTTTTCCAGAATTTTATCATATTTAAATTCGCTACTTAACACTAATTACCCTTAATTAGCCATAATTAGTGAGAAAATATGCAAATCACTCACCTTAGCCACAAACAAAACTAAGATCTGAAATAAATCTCTGATTTGATGCGAATCCCGATGCTAAACAGCAGCTCCAATGTTGCTTTGGTGTAGATCTCCCTTGATTTGATGTTGCTAAGCTCAATCCTTGATCAAAAGATGTTTTGGAGGTGATTTAGAGGTTAGAGGCCATTTCTAGGGTTTCTTAGAGATAAGTGGAGGCTAGAAAACTGAAATGGAATGATTCTCTAACTCATTTCAGCCTCCCCATAACCCTAATCCCGAAATGGGTTATGGGCCTATTCACTAATCACCCTATTTGGCCCGGTTAAGCAGTTTTTCACCTTCCAAACCTTATTTCAGCCATATCTCCCAAACGGTAAGTCCGTTTGACTATTATGACCACTCTAAGGAAAGGTAAACCATCAAACGAATCTAATGGAGGTGGTTTTAGGTCAAAATTCCTTTCCAATCAAAAGTTATGGCCAAAACAGTACCAACTAGGGGCAAAATGGTCACTTAAAAATCGACAAAAATCATGAACATGAGAAATGACTCTAATAGATGTTTCCCAAAGTTACATGACCATACGACTTCATATGTGAAAGAAATAAATATTCTACGATCCTCCGATGCGTAGAATGTGGGTCTTTACATTTATTGTATATATTTCATCGATTCCATTTAAAACATATTTTATAAATCGTTTTAAATTCGTTTTTAAAACGATTTCAAATTTCATTTCGATTTTATACCAAAACGAATATTCTTTACAATATCGTTTTAAATTCACTTTTAAAACGATTTCAATTCTATTTCAAAATTCTAATAAAAAACTAAATATTCTTTATAATCTCGTTTTAAATTTATTTTTAAAACGATTTCAATTCTATTTCAAATTTCAAATCAAAAACTCAATATTATTTATAATCTCGTTTTAAATTTATTTTTAAAACGATTTCAATTCTATTTCAAATTTCAAATCAAAAACTGAATATTCTTTATAATCCTGTTAATTCTGAACGGGAATCAGACTCAATCAATTACCGTATAATTTTAGTTATACGGTTTTCATACATCATATGTGTACGACAATCATGATAAACAATCATTAAAAATTCATACAACATCCAGAGTGGATTCTACAATCGTATAAGCATTAAAATAAATAAACAACGCTTATACAGCCTGTCAACCCATCAATTGGCATACCACTAATTATCGGGATCAGTATATGTCAAATATTATCCCAATACCCATGTGGGGTTTTCAAACAACAAATACTGTTTATTATTTATGCAGTTGGGCGATGTGTAAATTTTATCGTCCCAATCCATATCAGTCAAATCAGTGTACATAAACAAACCGTCCGGTTTGTAAATGAATATTTATTTATTTTGAATATTTATTTTATTCATATACACATTAAAAATTGTATTTCTAACGATAAAATATTTTATTTCACACATGAATGTTTTATTATCCATTTCACATCAAAATCACAAGCAAACTTCATAACACATCATAATCAAACAAGTCGTCCATGGTCTGTGGACGACGGTGTCGGGTGCTGTTAAGCACCGTCGGCATCCTAGTATATATCTTTAACTAGGAATTAAATTTAAAGTGAGAAGTTCTCACCTTGCTTTCGGCTTCGCCTAAAATTGTAGCGAGCTCTAAAAATTCCCCGGTCTCTTCAAGAATGTAAAGGACGTCGTCACGGTCCCAGTGACTTTTGTTTCACTGGATTTCGACCACAAAAGAAAAAGATATGATTTTTATTCCATTATCACACTTTGCAATGCTTTTAAACTGTTGTAAATAGTTTAAATTAATTAAACCATCACCTCTCAATTTGGTTCAGAATTAGGTTTTCGATTTGCGCTCAAACGGTAGCACTTGAAGATGATCGACCAACGCCACCTGGAAGTGCTTGGAGAGGCACTCTTGGTGCTAGTGGTCAAGCTCAGTTCGACGGATCCAACAAGATGCGGCGGCAGTTCCAAGATCTGAACTTCCCAAAGGTGATTCGCTTGATTTACTCAACATTGGAGGGCGAGGTGGGTATGGATTGGAAGAGGGGGAAGAGCTCTTCAAAAACCCTAATTGGAGCACCTAAATTCATCGAGCTGATTTGCCGAAATGGAGTAGAGAAAGTTGGAGGATGTTTCAGCTGTTAATCGGATGTCGGGGAGAGAGAAAACCGTTCTTTTTTATTTTTTATTTAATGATTATAAATTTTCTGATTCGTCGATATTTATATAAATTCCAAAAATAGTGTTTTCACCTATGAACTCCAATTCAAACCCAACGACTACCGCTTCTAGCTAATTACCCTATTCCGGACACAATGGAATATGTTTCGTAAGCCCATTCGATTGTTTCAGTCAGTTATTCTTCAAATTAAAATATAAAACATTCAATTTTAGATTTGAACGTACATTTTAATTTGTCGGGGCCACATACTGATTCCAAAAATTCTAAAAAATAAATCTGGCTATGTTTTGACGATACGGTCCTAATAAAACTAATTTCATCGAATTTGAAGACCGTTTGAAAAATGGCCATTTTCTGGTCGATCCAAATTGACTGAAATTGTCAAAACACGTTTAACTTCGCCGAGCAACATATTGATCCCAAAAATTATGAACCTTGGAATCTAGCAATAATTTGACATTCCGGATCCAACAGAAGCGGTTTCTTCAGAAACGAAGGTCGTTTGCAAAACGGCTATTTTTAAGGCCTATTTATATATTAAAAAATATATAAATTCCACAGCGACTATTCTGAATTTTAAACTGTACATAACTTTCAATTTATAAGTGAAATCTCAGTTTCTTACATCCGTTAGAAAGATATAGTTAAACAGATTCGAATATTTCTTGTTTCGTTGAAATCCAATTTATTTTAAATCATGTACATTCATTTGAAATTCGAAATCGAATTTTCAAACTACCGCGCCATTTCAGGCTCGAATTATAATTAAAATAAATTTATTCATTTTAACTTCGTTGAAAATAAATTTTCCATCATTATTATTTAAAATCATTCATTTTAAATATTCGAAATTCATTAAAATAGCCAAAATAAATTTTTTAAATTGGTTCTGATTTTCCGGGTTGTTACAGTGAGTCTTCGGAACTGGTTTTGGCCTTGCAGAAGCATGTTCTCGATGCACCCCCTGATGGCTTCGAAGCTGTCTTTCAGTAGCCAACAAGATTTGACTCCAGTAGCTAACTTTTAGAATGTTTTCTTTGTGCTCCTGCTTCCAGTGGCTCTAACGTATTTACCTCCTTTTGTATCAACACTAAGTAAATTAGTGTTGATAGCCCTTCATCTTATTTTGCTTGGCCTGGTGCTTCTTATTATGTGTCGGACAATATAGAGTGTTCTCCTGGTTTTGGGTCTCGGGTCATAGACTTCTAGCTCTTGCTCTCATTTGCTTGCCTCCAACTTCACGTGCTATGCTTTCGGAACTAAGCCCATCTTGATGGCCTTTATTGTCGGCACTGCCTTGTCGCCACGCCTTTTATATCGGTACCAAGCTTTCCTTGCTTGTGCTGGTTCCGATAGCCTATTTACCAAATCATCTTTTTATGCTTTCGGCCTTAGCTTGATGTCGGGTCCATGCTTCCGAGTCATTCTTTCGTGTTGATTGCGGTCTGATACCCCTTCACCACCAGTTGGTTTCGGTGTTGAATTTGGTATAACAGGTTCAGTTAACTTTAATCTGAAAGTTTGGAAGTTGGATAAATTGTTTGGGATAATATTATAAACCACGTGTCAAATGACATCGTTTTGGGCCACATATAAGACTGGTAATTAGATTCATACCGCTTGGTTAAGTAAATAAAACGATATTTCCAATATAAAGGAAACAAAAGGAGATTATGTGAAAATATAACGATATTTCAAAGTAAAGGAAATACAAAAGGGTTCTGAGAATATATAATAATATTTCCAAAATAAAGGAAATAAAAAGGGATTTTGGGAAAATATAACAATATTTTCAAGGTAAAAGGAAATAAAGAGATGAGTATTGGAATATGTTTATTCTAAAAGGATAAGTGTTGTTTATTGTTTCCGACTAGCCAAAAACAAAGGAGATTTGTTGAGATAAGTTATGGAATCGATTTTAAATCGAAAAAATGGTTTTAATGAATGGTTTTAAATTAAAAGGTTTTGGGTTTCTGATGTACTTAGTTATATTGATTGTGTTAATAGTTAAAAATCGACTATCGTTAAATATTTCCGTTTGACTTTTGACGAGATAGTTCGAAGAGACCGGGATGGGAACTGGACCGAAAACCACTTCGAACCGACTTTGCATTTGAAACTAACTTCCAGGGATGGTCATAAAGGTGGAATATTGAAGACCGTGGATCTTTATAAGCAGAAGAACTACTTGTTGAATTTCTCTGACTTTCAACCAGAGATATTTCGGCGGTGATTCTGTCGTGAATGAAATCTTCGGATTGCAAGGACTACTCGCCACTAATTCTTGGGGTGATTCTTATATAGGATGCGGTAGAAGGGTGCCTTTGGTTCATCCTGTTCCTGGATGAATTGTATGGAAGAATGTCTGATAGAGTATTTTCAAATGATCATGTACATTGATTTCCTCAAATGTACTTCTATTTGGTGGTGGAGAAGACACATTCTCTTAGCTTAACACCCATAGTATTTTTGTGGACGTCAATTATTGATTTGGCGGATATGGCAATGTGACATTCAAAGTGAACGATGATGTGATGTTTTAAATGGTAATCTGAGCTCAAGTCTCATCAATCGGGAAAATGACAGAAATCAGGTAGGTAGCATGGCTATGTGGGTTATTTCCATTAGGGTTTATTATCACCATCTAGAGAAACTTCATTTGTTCCTTCTTCTGTCTCTTTTGTATGATTATGGAAAACGGTGGCTTGAGCCCAACCATTGAAGTAATATATTTGGTACACTCAAGTTGAATGAGTGGTCGGTCATGTGTGGTCGGGTTGCAAGATGTTCTTATTGAACCCCAATGTATCCCTACTAGATGACACTAGTTGGGTGGTGGTTCCTTACCTTGTCATGTTGAAAATCCAAACTTCAATACAAGCCGTATGTTTTTAGATGTAAACCAACTATGTTGGAAAGTGAGATGCAAGCTTTCCGACTACATTCCTATTTATTTATGGATAGATAGACACAATTATAATTTCATTGGATTTTGATATAAAAATTGATTTAGGTATCGTAAGGTAAAAACGCGTTCCATGTATATGTGTGGCCGTGTCTTACGAGAAATCCATTCTTAAAAGGATTTTCTAAAGTTAAACAAGTTATTTATAATGTGAACTTATCACTGAAAATATTCCAGACTGATCCTGATTGATTTTGCTTTGCTTCAAAATATGCTCAGGGTCAGACCGAGTATATTTTCCAGTTAGGTTCCTTGGAGCTTCAGAGGAGAAGCTGAAGTCAAGACGTAATCTCATATTTTCTGGTATTAATTAGTCCACTTTATGTGTTGTATTGATCTAATGTGTACTCTGATGTTGTTATCACATATATATATACATACAAAATATATATATACTGTTTTCTTTTGTATATAGTGTTTTGATATTTTATATTTTGCCTCTTCCGCTGTGAGGTCCAATTTCTACTCTAATTCTGCAATATTGGAATTCTTCTTATTCTTATATTCTAATGTTTATTGCTTTCTTATTCTCACCCTCTAATTTCTTTGCTTTAACTATCTAGGTTTTAGATACTTGAGTTTTGGCAAGTGAATACAGGATAATGTTTAATTGTTGAAATTTGAGTGTCGAATTTCTTTGGGGCCGTTAGAGTTGGTATCAGAGCTTAAGGTTAAGTGATAGCCTTGGCTCTGGGGCGTAACTCGATAGAGATGGGGTTAGTATTACTTTAGACTGAGTTTGAGTGTGTGTGTGTGTGTATATATATATGAGAGCACATATTTGTAATTAAATATAAAATTATTTTATATTATTTTTGCCTAATATATTTTTAAAGAAGGTAAAAGTAATAATTTTCTCAAATTTATTATAATATTGATAATTAACCAAATACAACAATGTTGTTTTAATTGAATTCAAATTGGATTATGAAGTTGGAATGATTTAACCAAAAGAAAATCTCAAATATAAAATATGTAAATGAGAATTTTAATATTTAATTTAACTTATATAGTTAAATAGATTGAGTTAAAATGAATCATATAAGTTTAACAAAGATTGGAGTGGAATTGAATAGAAACTGAGTACATGTAGCGTGAATTAAATTGAAATAAAAGAAAGTTGTAATTGAACTTGAGTATGGAAATAAAATTGAACTTAAGGAATACATTCAAATTCGTATTCCGATATAACGATTTTTCATTAGGAATAAGTCTGAATTGTGTTGTTGAAATAGATTGCATGAGTATAAATTTAAAGCTGGATAAACTTGATTGAAAACCAATCTGAAATAGAAATGTATTCAAGTACAATGAATCTGAATGGAATATATAAGGGAATCTATTATGTATTAAAATGGATTGCTATGGAATTGGTTATCAATAAATTTCATGTGAATTGAATAATATGTAAAACAGATTAAAGCAGACAATCTGAATGTTTGAACCTACATTGCATGATTATGGAACTAATGGGTTTCATTTGAGTTAAGAATAAGTGCAGGGGTTAATTCGTCTTTGAACCTGTTCGATTAACTTCTAGAGCTAATTGGATCTAGTTTGGCTATAACTCCATACAAATTGAGAGAGCTCACTTACAGCTTATTGCTTATCGCTTAATAATGCTTATATAAGGCATGCCTATGCAAACATACAAAAATTGGTTTATGAATTGGTCTTTTCTAACCGTGTGGGTTGATGTATACATTTTTATCTCTCTTGTTATATTGCAAAAGTCCCTCCGTACAAGGAAGACTCTGCTGAAATTTTCCAGAAATTTAAAGTGTTAGATGTTGTATATAATTTTGTTGTATACACAATTATATGATTTTTTTTTGACGATAACAACCAAATATTTTTTTATTATAAATGTGTTTGTTACTGTACTGTTTCATATATTTATCACATACAGGAATATAGTATTCATATTTAAGTAGAATACGACAATACACGAATTCAAATATTCAACAGTATTTTATTTAAATATAATATTTTATTTCAATATTTAACTGTATAGATTTACAACTCCACTATTTGCTCAACACTGTAATTCACTCATATACAATTCATTTGTTACACAGCTCCTCACTACAACACTCACACTCAGCTATATAGAAACTTTGACATTTACACATTCACGTATATACACCAACTCATATATACACTGACTCAATAATGTCTTCATCTTTTGTCTCTGTCTTCTGTCAGTCTTTTCTTCACAGCTTTCAGTCAGTCCAGTCATCCCTACTTGTCATATGAAACAGAAAAACACAGTACACAACAATAGAAATAAAACTGAATACATGCGAATATAAATTTTAATTTTAAAATTTTATTTGCCTCAGATATCTGGTGTGTTTCTCATCATTTTTCATGACTTGATCTGATTCAACTGTGTCTAGACAGCTTGTGATATTCACAGTGACAAACTATAAATATCACAAGGCAGTCAGTATATAAAATATTTCAGTGCAGGGACAAGAAAATCAGTCTGAAGGGTGCATGTACACACGTGTATGTGCACTGCCTCGCCAATCTAGTGTGCAACTGAGGAGTAGCCACGTGGACCATCTCGACTCACTGCATCAATAATCAATGTGGTCGAGCACAGGTCAAATACAGTGAGACAATGGTCAACAATACTCAAGTGGTCATGCAAATGCAACTGAAAATGGTCAACTAGTGCTGAGGCATTTAACAGCATGGCAGCAATATAGGTGTGCAAATGGACATATACAAGTTGTATAGACAACACATGCAAACTGGATATACATGTATGGTTATCTCAGCATGTACAAACAACATACATAAGCAACATGGAGGAAAATATATGTGTCTACGGCAGTTTTTCAAGTCTATGCAGCAAGAAAATTGTGAAGGCAATCAACACAAACAAGGCAGCAAGCATGGCACAAAACATGGTGCCAATATGTA
The DNA here is from genome assembly GCA_030737875.1 of Allium sativum. Taxonomy (NCBI): domain Eukaryota; kingdom Viridiplantae; phylum Streptophyta; class Magnoliopsida; order Asparagales; family Amaryllidaceae; genus Allium; species Allium sativum. The sequence continues at coordinate 286,072,348 of CM060924.1, forward strand.
TGATTAGATGAATGAAGCATGGTGATACAAGTAGTTCAGCAATGGTCATAGCCACAATTTAGTTTTGGAAAATCTACATGCAAGGTGACAAACGGGAAGCATGGTAAATGAAGTAACTCACATGATGGTTCAGCATGGGTATGAAACATGGTGCAGCAACATGGTAGTATGATCAAATGTACAGGAAGCAGCATGTTTAAGTGTACAAGGTCTAGCACAAAACTATGGCCAGAACAAGCATCAACAAGTGCTTGTCAACAATACACAATATAAAGGACATGGAAGAAACACACACTTTCAACAATTCAAGTGTTTAAAAATGTCCACAAGTGGCAAGTCAAAGAGAACATGTTTTTTTAATGTTTCCAGCATTTTACAGATTTCACAAGTGTTTTTTACAAGAAAGGTTAAGTTTCCAAAATTTCATTTTTTTGGCTTATGTTTTCAAACAGAATCGAAATGCTTTTCAAAAGTTCACGGCATCAACAAATTATTTCTGGCAATTTTTTTTGGGATAAACTGATATGGATGTGTTTTTTTTGGCAAGTTCTTCAATCAAGGAAATTAGCAAATAAAACCTTTCAATTTTACAATAATCACTCAATGGTTTTTATAAGGGGGCAACAGTTTCCAGAAATGCAAGTAATTCCAGATTTGTGTCAAATAGTATTTCAATTCAAAAAGGAAATTTTAATCTATCAAATTCCGTGGAAAATATTTTGCAAGATTTCCATTTTGTTTCCAGATTTAAACGAGGAAAGAAATCATTTTTCGGTTTAATTTTTTTTCCAGATATCACTGCAGTATGAATTCAAGGCAGTTTTAAATCAGATTCAAATCAAGATGGTGTAAGGCAGAGCAAAATTCACGCAAGGAGATTGAAGCTACAAAAGGGAAAATTTGTTTTTTTAATGGCCACAATCAAATACAAAATATTATCTAATTTCACTAAGCAACATTATTCAGCCAAGGAAGCAAAAGGGGAAACACGAAAATCAATCAATTCAATATGGGAAATTAGAGAAGTTAAAGGATTTTTCTAGTCCTATATTATACACCATATCATCATCGGCCAAAAAGGAATCGAAATATACAACAATAATTCAGAGTAATCGTTTTTTAATTAGAGAACTTACAAAGGATTTCGATCACCAGAGAAAAATCCCAAACCGGTTGATTAAAGCCATCAAAGCATCCAACGATCTAAAGCATCACTGAAACAATTTCATCATCAAATCGACCTAGACTTGGGAGGATTTCCAAAACCCTAGCTGTTGCCATATTTTTTCTAAAGAGATCGGGCAAAAAGGAATAAAAGGGTGGACCGGACTTAAGTTGGTGGGCTTAACCTAGCTAATGCTTTAAAAAGGGGATGACCCTTATTTTTAAGTCCTAGGGTTTTTATTTTATATGTTTTTTAATTTTGTGTTGTATTTTCTTTTTGCTTTGAAATTCGTCCAAACAATTCTAATGTCTGTAAAACATTAGGGGATTCAGTTAGGGGTTAACTGGCAGTTTCTAGAGTCTGTAAAACTAGGGGAAATCTGACCCAGGGGTTTAGATCAGTCTACGGTTTTGAGTGTAGGGTTAGAATAGGAGCGAGGGGTCGTGAGTGTACATGTTCTTGTATGTGGGATCTGTTCTGTCACCTAGTAGAAACCTTAGGAATGCAGCAGTAGGCAGGATTTTACCAAAGCTGGGTATATCTTATGTCATTTACTTTCTGCTTTTTTATTTCTGCTGCATTCTGCATTCTGTGAATTTTTAATATCCCGTAAAAACTGTGATAAACCCTATTCACCCCCCCTCTAGGGTTAATCTAGATCCAACAAGTGGTATCAGAGCTGGTATAAGGTAACAACATGATAGGGGGTTCTCACTGTATGATCATGTGGCGAAGTATTGACTCTTGCCCTACATGCCCGTGGGTGGTTGTCCGTGTCGAGAGGCAGGACGTGAAATCAGCGTCTGAGGTATCTTTGGTGGCCACCGTGGTGATTAAAATTCCTCGTAAATAGAGATAATAGGTGTTATCAGAGCAGGTATTTTCTTTAACTCTAGAGTCATGGGTCATCCTAGTTGTCAGCCTAATGAGAGTCAGTCCAGTAATATTCCAATAATTTTCAATGGAACAGATTTTTTAAATTGAAAAATAAAGGTGAAAATTTATATAAAATCTGTTCATATTAAATATTTGAATATTATTATTAATGGAGTAGATTTGTCAAATAAAAGGAATATTGTTATCAATACTCGTGCTATGGAAATTATTTATTCTTGTCTCGGTATTGATCAATTTAAACTTATCTCTCATTGTTTGACCGCACAGGAAATCTGGAATACTCTCAATACAAAGTATGGACAAATTGCTCAAAACCCCGGAATGCCAACTCAAATTCAGATCTATGCTTAAAAGGTGAAGAGGATAGATCAAACGATGGAGATTCAACAGATGCTGAAGCTGAAAATTTCTCATATGAAGATTTGGTTTATATGTGTGTTGACTTAACTAAATCTATTGATAAACTCAAATCTAAAAACAAAACTCTGTAATATAGGAATTATGAGTTGACCAGCAAAATTGATGATTTGGAATCATAACTTGAATATTTTAAAAACTCTTCAAATTCAAATTGCAAAAATTGTTTGAAATTGGAAACCAATCTGGTTCATCTCAATAAAAACATTCAAAAGTTAGAAAAGGAATTTTTGATCTTAAAAGAAAACAAGATTGAGTTATCTAGTTTGAACAATTTTCTACAAAAGGAATTTGAAATTTTTAAGACTGATATAAATTCCAAATTAGAAATTGCTAAAAAAAGAAAATCTATTGAAAAGTGATTTGATTTTGAAAGAATTTGAAAAGATTGAAAATTTCAAGAAATTTGAATCTAAAAATCGAAAAAAATTTGAATTTGAGATATTTGAGTTCCAAGCCAAAATTAAATTTCTTGAAGATGAAAATTTTGTTTTGAAAACTGATTTTAAAGAGAATAAGATCACTAAAAACCATTGTTCAGGTTTAATGAAGAATAATGGTGAACTTTAATTTAAAATTCAACAACTTGAAACAACATTGGCTAAATTTTCTAACGGTGAAAAATCTCTGAATATGTTTTTGAAAAATCAATTTTCATCTGGAAATGAAAGTGGTCTTGGTTTTAGGAAAAAAATGTTTTTGAAAATTTGAACACTTGTGATTTTAAAAATCTTTCAAACTGCTTCAAGAAGGGTCATTCTGAGCATTTGAATTCAAAAAGGTTTTTGAATCACAAATGAGACAAGAATTGGTTTGATAACAATCCAATTGAACAATTGTGGGCCCCAAAGAGAAATAAAATGATTTTTGGAAAAACTAAATGAATTTGGGTTCCAAAGGGTACTCTAGTTGATTCTAACGGATTATTATACAAACAGATTTAGGTACCAAAAGATGTGAACAAAACTATGAGTGGTTTTACAACCTTTGTTAGACCACTCTATTCTACAAACTGCTAGGTACCGGTGGAGGCTGAGGAACTGCTGTGCAAAAAGAATTTTGAAATCAAGCTGGTTTATACTTCTGTATCATTCACAGTTCCTCCAAGCCAGGATTTGTTGAGTTAGAGATTCTAATTTACATTGGATTCTGGTATGATATTTAAACTCACCTTTGCAAATATTCTCTGTTGTTATTTTATTTGTTTATTTCTCATTCTGTCCCTCTTGTTTATTTTTCTTTGTTTTTTTGTTTTGATTTGTCGCTGTCACATCTTTATAACTTCTTGGGCTTCCTTAACCTCCAATTGCAGAATTCATATTGTTCTGGAAATTCGCTTCATTTGTATAAAACTTTGGTGTATTTAATCATTTTCAGCTCTTGAATTTATTTTTGTAAATATCTGCAATTGATTTGAAGTTTGTTTTCTGATTCTCTGAATTAATAAAGTGTTGATGCATTCTTGTTATATCCTGACACTGTTGATTTGAATTCTAAATTTTTAAAGATCTGAATAATTAATGAAATTTCACACATCTCTGTTATTTTGAGTTTCTTCTAATTCATTTTAGAAAAGATTAAAATGCTATACTCATTACAACCCTCTGCTATTTATCAGTTGTGATATTTTCACTGATTTTTCAGATTGGCTTGGATATTTTGAATTATCTTTGATCAGTGATACATCTTGAAATTCATTTTATATTCATGATCATTTTATTTGGAATTTGTTTATTTGAAATCATCTAAAATTCTTGATATTTTGAATATCACACACCTCTTAATCTTGAAATTATCAACCTTGTGTGACTAATTCATTATATCTGAAAACTTGACATTGATTCAAGTGATTTCAAATAAATTATTTTGGATCATGAATATCTCTCAATTGTGATGTAAATGATCTGAAATTGCCCCTGTGCTTGTCAGAAATATTCTTTGAAAAATTCTTTTGAAAATATGGTCTTAAAACTTTCTGTTATTTCATGATGATCTGATGTAAATATTTGTTTGTTTAAAAGCATTTGAAATTATTGATTTAGTGAATCACACACATATCTTGAATTTGAAATTTACATTCTGGTGTGATTGATTCACCGAATCTTGAGAGTTTCATATTCCTCAAATGATTTCAAGTAAACGGTATTTTTAATCATCGGATCATGAATCATCTTATGTGACCGACGTCTTGACAAGTATGATTTGAAACTATTTTCTGTGCTGCTCTGATACTGTTTTGAAAAATGTTTGTTTTGGAATCATCTGTTTGCTGCTTTAATACATGTGCATAATCTGTTATCTTGTCTGCTTGGGCTTTGTACTTATAATTCTTTTGTCTATGGTATTCTTGTTCGTCTCTAGTATCATGTAAAAATTCTCATTTATTGAGACACCAAGTGGTATTAGTTTAGATGTGTTGTTGTTGCGTTGCTATTTTTTTTTTTAAATCCCTCTTGTCTTGTATAGATCTTTCATTTCCCTCTTGTAATTGATTTTCAATTTTAAAATTATTTGTTGATTATTCATTCAGAAATTGAAATCAATAACCAAACCGAACTGTATTTATGATCCATCAAAATTATTATCATATTTTGAAATTGTGATGAATTATGACTGTAGTATATTTCACAACAATAGGAGATTTTATTTTAACTTTTCATGATGGTTGAACATTTATTATAATATCTTTGAACTGGCAATTATTTCACGGCCATCTGCTTTATATATCATCATTCTGCCATCCATCGTGTTTTTTATATTAATGTAGAGAGTTTAATATTTAAAAAAAACATCTGAAATAAATATTGAAATTTTTTGTGATAGAAATGGGACTGTATTATTATTCAGAATTAGTGATAATTGAAAATTTTCAATGATCCCGGTACAGTCAAGCACATTTCATAATATAATTAATTTAGAAATTTCTTTCACAGTCCATTTTTGTACCTACCCCATTTTCTATCATCCATATATTGGTTTTATATACCGAGGAGTTTTTCCTTTTAGAAGCTGAAACGATAAATATATATAATTGATATATATATATATATAAGTGTCTCTAACCTCATTTAAAAATCCAAGCTCTGGTCATGCATGGTCAAGAGACAACTTATAATTTAAGCTGCGACTGACCTCATCTAAAAATCCAAGCTCTAGTTATGCATGGTCAGTGTGCTCTTAAATAAAAAAAAGAAATTATGTGCTATAAATTGAAATTAATCTGAAATTCTCCTTGGTGTAAAAAAAAACACCCTATCAATCTATCTTTCTAATCTGTGAAATGCGTTAATATTTTATGAAGTATTATGATTTGTTGATTGATAACTATTGGGATTTGAGAGTTTTTTTTGTCACTTAAATTGAATTATAAATTATAGTCCAAATCCATCACCGTTTTTATGCTCAACGTTATAAAATTCTTTTGAAAATAATTGGAAAATATTCATATTTTTTTAACTCTCTCCAATTTATATAAAATTCATCGTAAATTCATCATTCTCTACAATGTGAAATAAGACACTAGTTCTCAGTTTATTATGATTTTTGTTTGGCTGATTGAGATTTATGATGACCATTCTTCCTCTTAAGCTGAATTATACTTTTAGTCATTTTCATCTGTATTTTAAACTCTATATCCTTTTGATGATAACAAAAGGGGGAGAATGGGTTGAGATTTTGATTTATGAGTGAATATTCTATAAATATTTTAATTTTGTAAATTCAAATTCATTATACATTCTTTTCACTCATGCACAGTTATAGGGGGAGTTGTCTGTTGTAGGGGGAGCTAATAAATAGGGGGAGTTCAATATTCACTGTCAAACACATTTATTATATTCAAAATCTTCATATTTGTTTGTCATCATCAAAAGGGGGAGATTGTTGTATATAACGGTGTTGTATACACAATTATATGATTTTTGTTTGACAATAACAACCAAATATATTTTTATTATAAATGTGTTTGTTACTATACCGTTTCATATATTTATCACATACAGGAGTATAATATTTATATTTAAGTAGAATACGATAATACACGAATTCAAATATTCAACAGTATTTTATTTAAATATAATATTTTATTTCAATATTTAATAGTATAGATTTACAACTCCATTATTTGCTCAACTGTAAGGACCCGAATTCTTATAGGTTAATTTTGAATATTTAATATTAAATTTAAATATTGATTTGATAATATAAGTGAATTTTTATATTAAGTTATTAATTTAATAATCAATTTCGATTTAATATCAAATATATTAAATCATCGTTATGCGAAAATATAATTCAGTTTGAGATTTAAAACTGAATTTAATACAGTTCAGACTTCTGTTTGAGTACGAATAATAATATTAATTTATCATCGCAGAATTTATTGTTTTAAAATTTGATTTATAACAATTTAAATAAATATCTTCCACAGACGGTCGAATTAGACTTCGTGACCTCTCCCAGTGTGTCCAGAATAGTGTTATAACCCTATGAGGGTCAGTTGTTGGGTTCCGAAAGGAGTTCGCAGTCAAAGGTTTATTTAATTTTTAAGGGTACAGTTTTAATTAAAATAAAAATTTTAATAAAATAAATAAATAGGGTGGGTAGGAATAAAACAACAAGGCAAGGAAAAAGGACCTCGCTGTATGTTTTAAAGCAGCACCCTCCCTTTTCTAAACTCGTGTCCCCTTTCCTTTCTGACCATTCCTTTTCTCAGTTCCTCAAATTAAAATCGAAAACCCACTTCCATTTCTATACCACAAAATCGAATGGAAAAGAAATAAAACAGAAGGGAGGGGGATTGAAATCAAATTTGATTTCGAATTCAAGGGAAAGATTCTGAAGCTCGAATCTAGAGCTCGCGATAAAGTCTAGAGTGCGATGTCAGGGAAGTCTTCGATCTGGGAACTCGCGATGCTCGTGTTAACATCTAGGAAGAAAAGGGGGTGCTCGCAATTACAAGGGAGGACGAAGCTGTCTATTTCCAGTTGGGTGAAGTCGCGATGCTAGGGTCAACGATAGGGAGCATGACCTAGGGGATCGAAAGCTGGAAGTAGGGGTCAATGCGGTGGTCAACGCTGGGTGGTTTAGGAAGTCGCAGTGGTGTTTTTCATCAAATGGAGTAATTTCTGGAGTAGCAAGATCTTAGCAATGGAAAGTCTGCATAGTTTCAAAGTTCGTTTTGGCCAAAGAGCTGTATGGTGATGATAAGGAAGCTGGAACTAGGAAGTAGTAAGAGGAGATGTATTGACTTAGGCTAGGTAGTGCAACCATGTTGGGTTCGGTTTTGATGATGTAGCAGCAACAAAAAAAGGGATGTAGGCAATGAAGAGGAATGGAGTTGTCTGCAAAATGGTCGATGAAATTGTCATAATTGGGATTCACATTGAAGGGGTTGTTTTGCAGTAGAAAAGGGTCGGCGAGTTACTTCATGGATTAGTCAAGTGTATTACTAAGGCAATGAGGTATGTTTATTTTACAAAATTTAATACATATAGGAAAGTTTATTTATTTTAGTAAATTAATTAAATAAATAAATGTGAATCGGTAATTAAATTAAAATAAAATATCGTAGGGATAAATTCGTTCAAGACAATTCGAGATGATGGCAGTTGAGACGATTTGGAATTTTATTCGTTGGAATCAAAATGGGTTGAAATTAAATATCAGGTGAGTAAATCTCACTCACCTTTTATTTAGAATTATTTTTGTTAGTTAAAAATAATTGTTCTGCTTGTTTGAATACTTTCTGGTTGATTTAAATATATTAGTTATTTAGGGTTGACTATTATATATATATATATATATATATATATATTGGGTTGATGATTGGATAGATTCCCGCAGTCTCATTAGCGGATGCCCGCAGTTTCATAGCGGATGATTTCCCTATGCGCCCCACAAATATATATTAGTGGATGACCTTCATACCGCGATATCCTGCCTCGAAGCAGGATGGGTATTACTATGTTGACTAACATCTGTGGATGCAGGAAAACAGGTTAGAGGAATCCGACTTGATTTCTCAAAAATATATTATCTTTTTGTTTATTTGTTTGCATATATACTGTCATATATGATGTGTTAGAAAACCTGAAATAGATAATTGGTTGTTTGAATATCACCGGGCCTAAGTGATAATTTATAAAAATACCCTAAAAAGGGATATTTGAGATTTAAAAGGGAAATTCTATTTTTCTCAAATAGAATTGAATTTTTAAATAGATTTGAAATATTAACTTGTTTTAAAGAAATAAAACAAGTGGTTTCTTTATAAACGAAGTTTATAAATAGTTCATTTATAAACGAAGTTTATAAATGAAGTGAAAAGAATTTTCATTTGGATAATTCAGAAATAAAAATACAAGTGTAAAATTGAAAAGGGAAATCTATTTTCCAAAGGTAGAAATATAGATTTCAAAAGGAATTGAAATCGAGACTTGTTTAAAGAATGAATAAATGAAGTTTGAAAATAGATTTGAATATAGAAATTCAAATGGAATTTAAACTATGGAATTTGAATAGAGAATTCAAATGGAATTGAATATATAGAATTTGAATATAGAAATTCAAATGGGATTTATCAATATGGAATTTGAATATAGAAATTCAAATGGGATTTATAATGTAGAATTTGAATATAGAAATTCAAATAGAATTTGATATATAGAATTTGAATATAGAAATTCAAATGGGATTTATAAATATAGAATTTGTATATATAGAATTTGAATATAGAAATTCAAATGGGATTTACAATATATAGAATTTGAATATATAGAAATTGAATATAGAAATTCAAATAGAATTTGATATATAGAATTTAAATAGAATTTGATATATAGAATTTGAATAATAGAAGTGAAATAGAATTTGAATAATAGAAGTGAAATAGATTTGAATAATAGAAGTGATATAAAATTTGAATAGAAATTGAATAGAATTAACTAAGTCGAAGAGAAATTAGTTAATCGAGTTTTGAATTTGAAGTTGAATTTTGAAAGGTGAATTGGATTTGTAAATGTATATTCGAAATCGAGTATAGAGCTTAAATTTGAAATTTGAATTCAAATTAGTTAACAAGCAAGTTAAAGTATATTTGAACATGTCATGTTCAAATATAAAAGTGAAATAGACTAAAGAGTTAATTAACAAATTAATTAACGAATTGAGTTAAACAATCAGGTACGGTTGAAATAAATTGGACAGGTATAGACATACAGGAGACAGGTATGGGATAAGGATAATGAAGATATATATTAGAATACCCGACAAAAGGTATGTATTTAATTCATATATGAGATTTTTTGCGCCATATCGGCAAGCCGCTTGGCTTTTTCTTCTTCTTTTGGATTGGTGAGGGCAATGGGAGGATATTTGAAATATCCCGATGCTCCCGGTACAAAGGAGGTTATGGTGAATTTTTCCGGGAATTTAAGGAGTTAGAATATTTTTAAGATAATTTGATAGTTAGAAATCAACGTATCGATATATATAGAAGTCGATAAGGAAACGAACTTAAAACAGAATAGTAAAATCAAAAAGGAAGACTAGGAATAAAATCTCGTAAGAATAGAAATAGAAAGCGTATACGTGTTTAAAAGTAAATAAGAAGTTGTATGGTATTGATTATTCGAGTAAGTAGTCATATCTGTTTTGACGTTATAAATGTTATTCAGTCAAGGTCTGAGAGGTAGTTATACCCCAACTTGGTTGATTTCATTATTAACAAATAAATAGTAAGATTTCAGGCTCGAAAATCAATGTTGGATAAGAGTTAGTTGAATATAGTATTTGGGTTGTCGTAACGATGTTTTACACAACATCCGTTTTAACCAAAATAAGTGTAAGCTTGGAAATATAATAAAGAATATTTCCTAAGTATAGAAATAAACGAGATCGGAAAAGAGATAAGTAACTGGAATATTTTCCAATTATAAATAGCATATATTTTCTAAAGTTTAGAAAATAAAGGAAGTCGATATTCGGAAATGTTTTCCAAATAACGTAAAAGGCCAATATGGTTATTGAAAATATTTGGTTAACAAATATTGGTAAAGAAATAGAGAAGTGATTTAATTAATGGAATATTAATTAAGGGCTCAGTGATTGTTTGATAATTGGATGAACACTTGTTTTCTTCGATAGTTAAATCATCGACTATCGAAACACTTGTTTTTTTTTCGATAGTTAAATCACAGACTATTGAAGTTTTTGACCATTGTTGTCAATATGGAGAGACCGATTGGATTATTATCCAAAGAACCACTCTGTATTGGCATAAGCGTTGCGAATCATATATGCCAAAGAAAATTGAAGGCAGAGTAAAGTGCAAGGGCTATTGTATAAGTCTTAGATAACAGTGCCTAAGATGGATATACTGAATAGTACCTTCAGTTCATCCTAATCCTGGATGACTTGTATGGATGAATGTCTGACAGAGTATTTCCAGAAAGGTCACGTACATTGATTTCTTCAACCGTACCAAGAGTGGAAGCGGAGAAGGAAACTTCTTTTAGCTGACACGTAATGTGTGGTTGTAGACGTCAAATTAGTGATTTTTGATGGATCTGACAATGTGGCATTCGAAGTGAATCTGATGTGATGATTAAGCATAACCTCAAGCCTCATCAACCAGTAAATGACAAAAATCGGGTAGGCAGCATGGCTATGTAGGTCGCACCTATTAGGGTGTATAATCACCTAATCTAGAGTTTCATTTACTTCTAAAAATCTATTGTTGATGATGTCCCATTCGGGAAATGGTTGCTGATCCCAACCGTTGGTGATATACATTCGATACACTCAAGCGAAATGAGTGGTCGGTCATGTGTGGCTGAGTTGCAAGATGTTCTTGTTGAACTCGGTGTATTCTCCTCTAGAGATATACCAGCGGAAGGTGGTTCCATACCTTGTCATAGTTGGAAATCCATTACCCACTAAGTGCTTGCGGTTTTGATTGTATATTATATATGTGGAACGTGAGATGCAAACGTTCCACTAGATTGTTATTTACTTGATTTAGACATTATTATAATATCAAAAGAGTTTTGATATAAAGATTATTATTCCTTTCAAAGGGATTTTGAAAGATAAGTCAAGTGTTTGGATTCTCATAAGGGAAAAACCAATTCCGTGTTATACGGCATAGTCTTATGAGGTATCATTTAGTTTTCTGAAACTGTTTAAAACTGTTTACTCATACCAGTCCCATGACTGACCCGGAGTTTATTTTGTTTTGTTCTACCTAAACTATTAGGTGCCTAAATTTATACGGGCAGTCAAGTAGTTAAGGATTTTACAAATCTATCTAAAGGAGCTTGGAGCAGGAGGCTTCAGCGTTAGTTATATAGAGTTTTGTTCCGCTGTGTTGTAAATGTTGTACTCTGATAAGTATATGTTATATAGTTGAAATTTTGTATTTCAAAAGATATGATATATTATATTTTGTTCCGCTGCGATGTGAGATTCTGTGTTGTTATTGTTGTTCTTCTTCTACCTTTTTCTTCTAAAAAAATGATTCGTATTTTCGTGATATTTGGGTTGGACGTATGATATATATAGTCAACTCCGATGTTATGGATTTGCGGGCCATTACAGTTGGCATCAGAGTTTAGGTTGAGCGAATACCTAGGCTTGTGTGGCATGTGCTCATTAGAGATAGGATCAGTAGTATCCTAGAATGAGCTGAGTGTATATATACGAGAGTGCATATTTGTTAATTGATTAAAACAATTGTTTTATATTGTGTTGGCTAGTCTGGTTAGTAGTTTATGAATTCTGGTCGAATCGTGGGACGCCACGACGTCGATAAGAGTTTGTAAATACTTGAACAGAAGATTGAACACGATATTGTTTTAAGTGGGTAATTGAAATAATTTTACCCAAAATTCTATTTTGATATAGAAGGAATAATTTTCTGAAATTATCATCATATGTAGATGAGTTGGTTGTTAATATTATAATCCGATAATATTATAAAATTGAAATTGGTATATATAACCTAATAGAATTTGTATATGAATTAAATATACAAATAAGATGAACTAGAATTGAATTCAAACCAGAATTCAGAATTTAAAATCCTGGGAGTTTGGAAAAATATTTTTTCTAAATGAATATCAAATAATATAGCACTGAACCCGTTCAGTAGCTGGGAAATAATTCTGGTGATGAGTCGACCATCATCGGTGTTCATTTTCGAGTTTCTAAGTGATGAATTGCTACCTTAGAAAAGTTTTTGATGGAAATTTGTTTGAAAGAAAACAAGTTGTTTGAAAATTCAAATGTTTTGAATTTGAGATGGATATAAATATATGTATATATTTATATTACTTCAAAGGTGTTTTGAAATAAAACCCAAGGAATTTGAATGATTGAAATTAAATTTAACTTAAGTAAGTTAAATGGATCAAAATGAATAAATTGAGTAAAATCAATGTGAATGAAATATGAATTGGGTGTGAATAAAGGAAAAACCAAAAGAGTTAAAAAGAAAATATATTTGTAAAACAAATGTAAAAGAAAATATATTTGTAAAACAAATATAAAGGAATTATATTTGTAACACAAATACAAAGGAAGTTATGTGCAAACAAATAGAAGGAGAGATATTTGTAAAAACATTTACAAATAGAATTTAAAAGGAAATATTTGTAAAACATTTACAAATAGATTAAATGGAAATATTTATTTATAGAAAATAAATAGAATGTTATAGATGAGATATTTATTTGTTAAATAAATAGAATTTAATCAAAGGAATATTTAGAAGATGAATAGAAAATGGAAATCTATTTTTAACAGATAAATAGAAAAGATTAATTTATAAATAACAGTTTAGAAATTAAATTAAATATTTATCATTCGATAAATGGAATATATAAGTCTGAACTTATATAGTGAAGAGATATTGGTTTTTAACACCGATAGTTTTAAATAGAAGGGGTACACAACACTTGTATAAGTGAAGTAACGTTATTAAAGAGAACATTTATAAAGTGAAGAACCGTTACTAAAAGTAAATCTTTATAAATGAATAAACGTTATCCAATAGGAGTTATTCAAATAGGAGAAGTCGATTAGAGTTAGAAATAATCGATTAGAGTTAGAATAAATCGATTAGAGTAAGAATTAACCAGTTAGAGTTAATCAGTTAGGGTTAATCCGTAGAGTTCATTGAATATTTGTTATTCAATTAGAATTTATCGAATATTTGTTACTCAAATTTGGAGTTAACCATATAGAGTTAATTGAACATAGTTAATCGAATTAGGATTTATTTGAATGTTTGTTATTCAATTAAAGTTGATCGAATATAGTTATTGAAATAGAGTTAGTCAAATATAGTTACTCATGATAAGTTGCCATTTCATACGACTGCTAGCGTAATTCGCAGGGCTGCAGATAGCATAGGGCGGTCGGATGTTTCCTGAGGGAATCAGGCGTAACCATTGTGATCGCTGCGATCTAGAGTCAAGCGAATGGAGTTAAATAAAATATAGTTTATTCGAATAAAGCTAAAAGGAGTTATCAAATATAGTTTATTCGAATAGAGTTAAAAGAGTTATCAAATATAGCTTATTCGGAAGGAGTTAAGTGAAAAGAGCTAATCAAATAGGGTTAATCGATAAGAGTTAAATCCAATAGAGTTAATTGATAAGAGTAAATTGAATAGAGTAAATCGAATATAGTTTATTCGAAGAAAGGTTTTCGAATCTAGTTATTCGAAAGAGAGATTATCGAATATAGTTATTCGAAGGGAGGAGTTATCGAATAGGGATTTATTCGAAAGAGAGTTACGTAAGGAAGTTTGAAATGTTGAGTATGAACATAAATAGGTTTTGAAAAGATAAATGGATTTGTAGCACTTTTTCTACCTTAGCAATTTCGAGGACGAAATTATTTTAAGTAGGGAAGATTGTAATGACCCGGATTCTTATGGGTTAATTTTAAATATTTAATATTTAATTTAAATATTGACTTGATAATATAAGTGAATTTTTATATTAAGTTATTAATTTAATAATCAATTTCGATTTAATATCAATTATATTAAATCATCGTTATGTGAAAATATAATTTAGTTCGAGATTTAAAACTGAATTTAGTACAGTTCAGGCTTCTGTTTGATAATAATATTAATTTATTATCGCATAATTTATTGTTTTAAAATTTGATTTATATCAATTTAAATAAATATCTTCCACAGACGATCGAATTGGACTTCGTGACCTGTCACAGTGTGTCCAGAATAGTGTTATAACCCTAGGAGGGTCAGTTGTTGGGTTCAGAAAGGAGTTCGCAGCGAAAGGGTTATTTAATTTTTTAAGGGTACAGTTTTAATTAAAATAAAAATTTAAATAAAATAAATAAATAGGGTGGGTAGGAATAAAACAACAAGGTAAGGAAAAAGGACCTCGCTGTACGTTTTAAAGCAGCACCCTCCCTTTTATAAACTCGCGTCCACTTTCCTTTCTGACCATTCCTTTTCTCGGTTCCTCAAATTAAAATCGAAAACCCACTTCCATTTCTATACCAAAAAGTCGAATAGAAAAGAAATAAAACAGAAGAGAGGGGGATTGAAATCAAATTTGATTTCGAATTCAAGGGAAAGATTCTGAAGCTCGAATCTGGAGCTCGCGATAAAGTCTAGAGTGCGATGTCAGGGATGTTTTCGATCTGGGAACTCGCGATGCTCGTGTTAACATCCAGGAAGAAAAGGGGGGCGCTCGCAATTACAAGGGAGGACGGAGCTGTCTGTTGCCAGTTGGGTGAAGTCGCGATGCTAGGGTCAACGATAGGGAGCTTGACCTAGGGGATCGAAAGCTGGAAGTAGGGGTCAATGCGGTGGTCAACGTTGGGTGGTTTAGGAAGTCGCAGTGGTGTTTTTCATCAAATGGAGTAATTTCTGGAGTAGGAAGATCTTAGCAATGGAAAGTCTGCATAGTTTCAAAGTTCATTTTGGCCAAAGAGCTGTATGGTGATGTTAAGGAAGCTGGAACTAGGAAGTAGTAAGAGGAGATGTACTGACTTAGGCTAGGTAGTGCAACCATGTTGGGTTCGGTTTTGATGATGTAGCAGCAACAAAACAAGGGATGTAGGCAATGAAGAGGAATGGAGTTGTCTGCAAAATGGTCGATGAAAATGTCGTAATTGGGATTCACATTGAAGGGGTTGTTTTGCAGTAGAAAAGGGTCAGCAAGTTGCTTCATGGATTAGTCAAGTGTATTGCTAAGGCAGTGAGGTATGCTTATTTTACAAAATTTAATACATATAGGAAAGTTTATTTATTTTAGTAAAATAATTAAATAAATAAATGTGAATCGGTAATTAAATTAAAATAAAATGTCGTAGGGATAAATTCGATCAAGACAATTCGAGATGATGGCAGTTGAGACGATTTGGAATTTTATTCGTTGGAATCAAAATGGGTTGAAATTAAATATCAGGTGAGTAAATCTCACTCACCTTTTATTTAGAATTATTTTGTTGGTTAAAAATAATTATTATGCTTGTTTGAATTCTTTCTGGTTGATTTAAATATATTAGTTATTTAGGGTTGACTATTATATATATATATATTGGGTTGATGATTGGATTGATTCCCGTAGTCTCATTAGCGGATACCCGCAGTTTCATAGCGGACGATTTCCCTATACGCCCCACAAATATATATTAGTGGATGACCTTCATACCGCGATATCCTGCCTCGAAGCAGGATGGGTATTACTATGTTGACTAACGTCCGTGGATGTAGGAAAACAGGTTGGAGGAATCCGACTGGATTCCTCAAAAATATATTATCTGTTTGTTTATTTATTTGCATATATACGGTCATATATGATGTGTTAGAAAACCTGAAATAAGTAATTGGTTGTTTGAATATCACTAGGCCTAAGTGATAATTTGTAAAAATACCCTGAAAAGGGATATTTGAGATTTAAAAGGGAAATTCTATTTTTCTCAAGTAGAATTGAATTTTTAAATAGATTTGAAATATTAACTTGTTTTAAAGAAATAAAACAAGTGGTTTCTTTATAAACGAAGTTTATAAATAGTTCATTTATAAATGAAGTTTATAAATGAAGTGAAAAGAATTTTCATTTGGATAATTCAGAAATAAAAATACAAGTGTAAAATTGAAAAGGGAAATCTATTTTCCAAAGGTAGAAATATCGATTTCAAATGGAATTGAAATCGAGACTTGTTTAAAGAATGAATAAATGACGTTTGAATATAGAAATTCAAATGGAATTTAAACTGTGGAATTTGAATAGAGAATTCAAATGTAATTGAATATATAGAATTTGAATATAGAAATTCAAATGGGATTTATAAATATAGAAATTGAATATAGAAATACAAATGGGATTTATAATATAGAATTCGAACATATAGAATTTGAATATAGAAATTCAAATAGAATTTGATATATAGAATTTGAATATAGAAATTCAAATGGGATTTATAAATATAGAATTTGAATATATAGAATTTGAATATAGAAATTCAAATGGGATTTATAATATAGAATTTGAATATATAGAAATTGAATATAGAAATTCAAATAGAATTTGATATATATAGAATTTGAATAGAATTTGATTATATAGAATTTGAATAATAGAAGTGAAATAGAATTTGAATAATAGAAGTGAAATAGATTTGAATAATAGAAGTGATATAAAATTTGAATAGAAATTGAATAGAATTAACTAAGTCGAAGAGAAATTAGTTAATCGAGTTTTGAATTTGAAGTTGAACTTTGAAAGGTGAATTGGATTTGTAAATGTATATTCGAAATCGACTATAGAACTTAAATTTGAAATTTGAATTCAAATTAGTTAATAAGAAAGTTAAAGTATATTTGAACATGTCATGTTCAAATATAAAAGTGAAATAGACTAAAGAGTTAATTAACAAATTAATTAACGAATTGAGTTAAACAATCAGGTATGGTTGAAATAAATTGGACAGGTATAGACATACAGGAGACTGGTATGGGATAAGGATAATGAAGATATATATTAGAATGCCCGACAAAAGGTATGTATTTAATTCATATATGAGATTTTATGCGCCGTATCGGCAAGCCGCTTGGCTTTATCTTTTTCTTTTGGATTGGTGAGGGCCATGGGAGGCTATTTGAAATATCCCGATGCTCCCGGTACAAAAGAGGTTATGGCGAATTTTTCCGGAAATTTAAGGAGTTAGAATATTTTTAAGATAATTTGATAGTCAGAAATCAACGTATCGATATATATAGAAGTCGATAAGGAAACGAACTTAAAAATAGAATAGTAAAACCAAAAAGGAAGACTAGGAATAAAATCTCGTAAGAATAGAAAGAGAAAGCGTATACGTGTTTAAAAGTGAATAAGTAGTTGTATGGTATTGATTATTCGAGTAAGTAGTCATATCTGTTTTGACGTTATAAATGTTATTCATATCTGTTTTGACGTTATAAATGTTATTCAGTCAAGGTCCGAGGGGTAGTTATACCCCAACTCGATTGATTTCGTTATTAACAAATAAATAGTAAGATTTCAGGCTCGAAAATCAATGTTGGATAAGAGTTAGTTGAATATAGTATTTGGGTTGTCGTAACGATGTTTTACACAACATTCGTTTTAACCCAAATAAGTGTAAGCTTGGAAATATAATAAAGAATATTTCCTAAGTATAGAAATAAACAAGACCGGAAAAGAGATAAGTAATTGGAATATTTTCCAATTATAAATAGCATATATTTTCTAAAGTTTAGAAAATAAAGAAAGTCGATATTCGAAAATGTTTTCCAAATAACGTAAAAGGCCAATATGGTTATTGAAAATATTTGGTTAACAAATATTGGTAAAGAAATAGAGAAGTGATTTAATTAATGGAATATTAATTAAGGGCTCAGTGATTGTTTGATAATTGGATGAACACTTTTTTCTTCGAAAGTTAAATCATCGACTATCGAAACACTTGTTTTTTTTTCGATAAGTTAAATCACAGACTATCGAAGTTTATAACCATCGTTGTCAATATGGAGAGACCGGTTGGATTATTATCCAAAGAACCACTCTGTATTGGCATAAGCGCTGCGAATCATATATGCCAAAGAAAATTGAAGATGGAGTAAAGTGCAAGAGCTATTGTATAAGTCTTAGATAACAGTGCCTAAGATGGATATACTGAATAGTACCTTCGGTTCATCCTGTTCCTGGATGACTTGTATGGATGAATGTCTGACAGAGTATTTCCAGAAAGGTCACGTACATTGATTTCTTCAATCGTACCAAGAGTGGAAGCGGAGAAGGAAACTTCTTTTAGCTGACACGTAATGTATGGTTGTAGACGTCAAATTAGTGATTTTTGATGGATCTTACAATGTGGCATTCGAAGTGAATCTGATGTGATGATAAAGCGTAACCTCAAGCCTCATCAACCGGTAAATGACAAAAATCGGGCAGGCAGCATGGCTATGTAGGTCGCACCTATTAGGGTGTATAATCACCTGATCTTGAGTTTCATTTACTTCTAAAAATCTATTGTTGAT
Organism: Allium sativum; assembly: GCA_030737875.1. Lineage (NCBI taxonomy): Eukaryota > Viridiplantae > Streptophyta > Magnoliopsida > Asparagales > Amaryllidaceae > Allium > Allium sativum. The sequence goes on from CM060924.1 coordinate 286,091,370, forward strand.
GCTGTCCCATTCGGGAAACGGTTGCTGATCCCAACCGTTGGTGATATACATTCGATACACTCAAGCGAAATGAGTGGTCGGTCATGTGTGGCTGAGTTGCAAGACGTTCTTGTTGAACTCGGTGTATTCTCCTCTAGAGATATACCAGCGGAAGGTGGTTCCATACCTTGTCATAGTTGGAAATCCATTACCCAATAAGTGCTTGCGGTTTTGATTGTATATTATATATGTGGAACGTGAGATGCAAACGTTCCACTAGATTGTTATTTACTTGATTTAGACATTATTATAATATCGAAAGAGTTTTGATATAAAGAATATTATTCCTTTCAAAGGGATTTTGAAAGATAAGTCAAGTGTTTGGATTCTCATAAGGGAAAACCCCGTTCCGTGTTATACAGCGTGGTCTTATGAGGTATCATTTAGTTTTCCGAAACTGTTTAAAACTGTTTACTCATACCAGTCCCATGACTGACCCGGAGTTTATTTTGTTTTGTTCTACCTAAACTCTTGGGTGCCTAAATTTATTCGGGTAATCAAGTAGTTAAGTATTTTACAGATCTATCTAAAGGAGCTTGGAGCAGGAGGCTTCAGCGTTAGTTATATAGAGTTTTGTTCCGTTGTGTTGTAAGTGTTGTACTCTGATAAGTATATGTTATACAGTTGAAATTTTGTATTTCAAAAGATATGATATATTATATTTTGTTCCGCTGCGATGTGAGATTCTGTGTTGTTATTGATGTTCTTCTTCTACCTTTTTCTTTTAAAAAAATGATTTGTATTTTCGTGATATTTGGGTTGGACGTTTAGTCAACTCTGATGTTATGGATTTGCAGGTCATTACATCAACACTGTAATTCACTGAAATAAAATTCACTCATATACAATTCATTTGTTATACAGCTCCTCACTATAACACTCACACTCAGCTATATAGAAACTTTGACATTTACACATTCACGTATACACACCAACTCACATACACACTGACTCAATAATGTCGTCATCTTTTGTCTATGTCTTCTGTTAGTCCTGTCTTCACAGCTTTCAGTCAGTCCAGTCATACTTACCGTCACATGCAACAGAAACACACAGTACACTGCAATAGAAATAAAACTGAATACATGCGAATATAAATTTTAATTTTAAAATTTTATTTGCCTCAGTTTTCTGGTGTGTTTCTCATCATTTTTCATGATTTGTTCTGATTCAACTGTGTCTAGACAGCTTGTGATAACAGTGATACACTGTAAATACCACAAGGCGGTCAGTATATAAAATATTTCGGTGCAGGGACAAGAAAATCTGATGGGTGCATATACACACGTGTATATGGATACACGTGTGCACTGCCTCGCCAATCCAGTGTGCAACTGAGGAGTAGCCACGTGGACTATCTCGACTCAATGCATCAATAATCTATGTGGTCGAGCACATGTCAAATACAGTGAGACAATGGTCAATAATACACAAGTGGTCATGCAAATGCAATTGAAAATGGTCAACTAGTGCCGAGGCATTAACAACATGGCAGCAATATAGGTGTGTAAATGGACATATACAAGTTGTATGGACAACACATGCAAACTGGATGTGCATGTATGGTTATCTCACCATGTACAAACAGTATACATAAGCAACATGGAGGCAAATATATGTGTGTACGACAGTTTTTCAAGTCTATGCTGCAAGAAAATTGTGAAGGCAATCAACACAAAAGGCAGCAAGCATGGCACAAAACATGGTGCCAATATGTATGATTAGATGAATGAAGGATGGTGATACAAGTAGTTCAGCAATGGTCATAGCCACAGTTCATTTTTGGAAAATCTACATGCAAGGTGACAAACAGGGAGCATGGTAAATGAAGTAACTCACATGAAGGTTCAGCATGGGTATGAAACATGGTGCAGCAACATGGTAGTATGATCAAGTGTACCGGAAGCAGCATATTTAAGTGTACAAGGTCAGGCACAAAACTATGGCCAGAACATGCATCAACAAGTGCTTGTCAACAATACACAATACAAATGACATGGAAGAAACACAAACTTTCAACAATTCAAGTATTTAAATATGTCCAGAAGTGGCAAGTCAAAGTGAACATGTTTTTTTAATGTTTCCAGCATTTTTCAGATATCACAAGTGTTTTTGACAAGAAAGATTAAGTTTCCAAAATTTCATTTTTTGGCTTATGTTTTCAAACCAAGGAAATTAGCAAATAAAACCTTTCCAATTTTACAATAATCACTCAATGGTTATTATAAGGGGGCAACAGTTTCCAGAAATGCAAGTAATTCCAGATTTGTGTCAAATAGTATTTCGATTCAAAAAAGGAATTTTAATCTATCAAATTTAGTGAAAAATATTTGGTAAGATTTCCATTTTGTTTCAAGATTTAAACAAGGAAAGAAATCATTTTTTGGTTTCAAAAAATTTCCAGATATCACTGCAGTATGAATTCAAGGCAGTTTTAAATCGGATTCAAATAAAGATGGTGTAAGCCAGAGCAAAATTCACGCAAGGAGATTGAAGGCTACAAAAGGGAAAATCTGTTTTTTTTAATGTCCACAATCAAATACAAAATATTATCTAATTTCACCAAGGCAATCAAGGCAACATTATTCAGCCAAGGAAGCAAAAGGGGAAACACGAAAATCAGTCAAGTCAATATGGGAAATTAGAGAAGTTAAAGGATTTTTCTAATCTTACATTATACACCATATCATCGTCGACCAAAGAGGAATCGAAATATACAACAATAATTCAGAGCAATCGTTTTTTAATTAGATAACTTACAAAGGATTTCGATCACCAGAGAAAAATCCCAAACCGATTGATCAAAGCCATCAAAGCGCTAAAAGAATCCAACGATCTAAGGCGCCACTGAAACAATTTCATCATCGAATCGACCTGGATTTAGGAGGATTTCCAAAACCCTAGCTGCCGCCATATTTTTTCTAAAGAGATCGGGCAAAAAGGAATAATAGGGTGGACCAGACTTAAGCTAGTGGGCTTAACCTAGCTAATGCTTTAAAAAGGGGATGACCCTTATTTTTAAGTCCTAGGGTTTTTATTTTATATGTTTTTTAATTTTGTGTTGTATTTTCCTTTTGTTTTGAAATTCGTCCAAACAGTTCTAGTGGCTGTAAAACACTAGGGGATTCAGTTAGGGGTTAACTGACAGTTTCTAGAGTCTGTAAAACTAGGGGAAATCTGATCTAGGGGTTTAGATCAGTCTACGGTTTTGAGCGTAGGGTTAGAATAGGGGCGAGGGGTCGCGAGTGTACATGGTCTTGTATGCGGGATCTGTTCTATCACCTAGTAGAAACCTTAGGAATGCAGCAGTAGGCAGAATTTTGCCGAAGCTGGGTATATCTTGTGCCATTTACTTTTTGCTTTTTTATTTCTTCTACATTCCGTGTTTTGTGAATTTTTAATATCCCATAAAAACTGTGATAAACCCTATTATCCCCCCCCCCAGGGTTAATCTAGGTCCAACATTAGAAACTTTTTGAAATTTTTTGTTAACATAAATGAATTGGTTTTTCTATTAAAAATAGTTGGATCAATTGAAACTAAAAGTTCAAAAAGCGGAACAGAAGATTTTAACTAAATGGATTTTTGAAAAATTAATGAGGTTGAAGCATTTTCCTACCTTAGTAATTTCCAGAACGAAATTCCTTTAAGCGGGGATGAATGTAATGACTTGGACTTTTACTGTTAAGTTTAAATGTTTAAATTGGTTTTAAATGTTGATTTGAGAATTTAAAACAATCGAATTATATAATTTTGAGTATTTAATTTAATTTGAATAATAAAAAAATAAATTTAATTTCGAAATATTTGGGAATGAATTGAATTTGAAGTATAGTATGAATGTGATGATTTACTAAAACAAATTAAGTTCAGATTTAAATTATAATAATGAATTCGTTTATAAAACAAAGTTTGAATGTACAAATTAAAATTTAATTAAAAGCGAGCCTGCAACATCGCGATAGTTTGTAGTTTTACAATTTGAACTTCAATTGTCTATATGAAATTCAATATAAATCGGAATTCTTTGAAAACAACAATCGTTCAGATCTATTAGATTATAATTTTCTAATGAAAGAGAAAAAAAAATTCATCTTGTAGATTTTGAATTATGTCAAAATCAAATTTTCAGAAAGTCGCTAAAGAATCATTTATGAACCATAACAATTTACTTAATAAAATAAAAGGATTTTTAATAAATCGAATATCGATATAACTTGGAATTTAAAATTGAGTTAAGATAGTTGAAGTCATATAAAATTCTGTTTGAATATATACGATAATAATAATTTATTATTAATTGATTGAGTTGTTTTGAAATCAATTATATTTTATCGAGTTAATATGGAACTTAAAAATAGCCAATTTCAAACGAACTTGGATTTCAGCAAAACTAATTTTATAAAATCCATAATAGTTAATTATTTTAAGATTTTCAGTTTCAAGTCAGTTGGAGTTATTTTGTGATCATGCGTAGTATAAACGCATATTAGTTTACGTTGTGAAATAAAAAGGAAGTTTCACAAACAATCTCGAAATTCGACGAATAGTTCCATCGTTTCTAGGATATTAAGTTATTGTAGGATTACAAGTTTCATCGAGATTGGAGCTCATATATGGTCGTTTAAGTGTGTTACTTCGTACATGTGTTTCATATGAATATTTTAATAATATAGTTAACCTATAAATACACCCTAAAACGTTCTAACCCTAAGTCAATACACATCCCGTGGTCAATGAAATTTCCGCCGACACTTTCTTCCTTACGTTCAAACTTTCTCCTAAACCTCTGAGAATTGGCAAAAGTGCCCAACACGGAAGTTGTAGAGGAGAGAAAGGGCTTTCTATTGGTGGTGGTCTGGGGTGGCGTGATGGCCGGAGGTGGCCGGAAAACGCTTGGAACTGGAGACATGCAATTTTTGGTTTTGAGGGATTTATGCCTTCGTCGTCGACTATTGATCGATGGCATCTGAAGGATAGTTAGAGAGGAAGTTGAGGATGATTTTTTTGGGGTGCTGCGGTAGTGTAACATCACTTGTGGTGACCAGAGGGGCGACATGAACTTGAACGTGGTAATTTTCGGTTATCATTAACATCTGGTGATTGGGATTGTTGAGGGTTGATGGTGTTTAAAGAGAAAAGAAGTGCAGGAGGAAGGTGAAGGTTCTGGTGGAGTTTGGTTGTCAGATTTGGCTGCAGTTCATGGATGAACGGAATCGGCTTCCATTCGATTTCGGGCATTTTAAGGTGATTGGAAGGGCTGGTCCTTTGGGCGGTGGCGCAACTGAGTGCGAAATAGGCAAGGTCGGTCAGAGGTCAGGCTCCAGAGGCCCGGTGGTGGCACCGCGATCATTGAAGGAGGATCGTTTTTTTATGAACTGGAAGAGAAAAAGAACAATGTTAACAACATCGATTAATTGGGTAATCACCTGGTTAAGGTTAAGTAAGGTAATTAACAACATCAATGACCCATTATTAAGGATTTAATTATTTTAATTCAATTAAATTTTGTACTAGCCCTAACTTGTTCATATGTGACAAAATTGCACGAAACATGATCCATTGGGATCATATGGACGAAGCCTATGCAGTTGAACTGGGTTGGAAGGATTTGGAGCTAGTTGGAATTTTATCTGATTTTAAACGCTAGTTTAAAATAAGATTAAACAATCTGAAATCGTCGATTGAAAATGAGAATGTGAGTTAACTCAAATGCCTTCTATAATTCTATGATATGATTAAATTCATATTAATTGTAATTTATCATTAATAGTATAAATTGGATGTTTGGATGCCTTGAATGCTTATTGTTGACGTTGATTGATGCATTATTTATATTTATATTGTTTAAATGCATTAGATTGAAATTTTATTTCAGATGCGTATATTAAATAATGTTATGAGCTGTGTTGTAGGGAAAAACATGTTGGAGGGATCCAACTGGATTCCTCAAATATTTTCGTTGTTAGTTGATTTCATATTATTCATATGTGAACTGTTTGACCCCAGTAATGTTAAAACCTGTTTGGATGTTGATTTGAAATTCAACGTTGTTGTGTTTTTAATCAATAAACAATATTGACTAAGTGATTAGTAGTAGATGGCCTAAAATCCATATTTTTAAGAGGTCTATTCGTCGTTAGGCGAATTGACGAAATTTAAGTCATAAAATTACTTTTAAAACTGAATCAAGATTTTCAAGTTTATTTATAATTTATATAAAATAGATTTTTTTTCCAATATTTTATGATAAGTTTTTATAAAGTAATTATAAATGGTTTATATAGTAAATTCGTACATTTTTAATAAGTTTATAAGCAAATAAGTAAAGATTTAACCTAAGGGTTAACAATTGAGATAATTGCTTTAAAAAAAACAATTAAGCAATATTATTAAATTAATTAGTTTATCGATTAATTTAAGAGAAAAGATTAGTGGAAATCAGTTAATAAGTTAACTGACGTTTTCAAGTTGACTAGGTCAACTATTTAAATTGAATTTGGTTATTAGATTAATTTGTTCTAAATTAATCTAATAGAAATAATTTTAACAAATGATCGTTAAACTTAACGAGTGTTCTTAAAATTTAATTAATCTTTTGATTAACTATATTTAAAAGTATTATCGAGTTATTTATTATTAATAAAGCAAATTATTATTTTAATACCCTTTAAAAATGGGGATTAAACGTTCTATCATTAGTAAATAAAGAAGTGAACAACTTCTACTTTAGTTAATAATAAAGTAAATTACTTTTACTTTAGTTAATATTGCAATTAATTATTATTTTCAATAATGATTGAAGGGATTACCTTTTTAATAGAAATCATTTAAGAAGGTAATCAAGTTTGCGATAAGTTTGTAGTCGAATCTGGTAAAGGGTTTTATAAAAGGATTTTAGAAACAAATCAAAGTTTTATAAACAAAGTTATAATAGAGGTTTAAGGTTAAGGCGATGATTTTAAAATCGACGTTTACTTAAGAACCGAGTTAAGTGAAACGTTGTGAAAAAAAATGTAAAAGAAAGGAGTTAACTGGATTTTAATAGTAAAATCAAAAATTAAGTTTTATAATAAGATATTAAATGATCTTGGGCAAAGGATTTGGTAAATGGGTTGTTGTAATATAATCCAAGTTATAAATGAAATTGTATAAGATGTTTTAAAGCAAAAGTCGGTGTTTAAGCAAGCAATATACTTAATCAACAAGTTAAGTAAAGATGGTTATAATTGAAAGAGAATTTTCAGAAGTAAGGAATGGTCTATAAAGTCATAATTTAAATGAAATAGAAAATGTGATTTTTTTTTATGATATTTTAATTAATATCAACTTGTGAGTTTCAAACTTTTATCTATTTGAATGTAAGAACGATGTCGATTAAGGTCTGAGAGTTAATAAAATTCCCCAACTTGAACGAGTTCATGATTATTTGAGGATGATATTAGTTTGTAATGGTAAATGCTGGAAATAATTTATTATTTCCATAAGAGAAATAATATTGCAACTTTATTTGTAAGGTTTAAGAAAATATAATAAAACTATTGGATTTTATAATAAACAATGTATCATATGACATTGTTTGGATTAGATATAAAGTGTGACCATACTTATACCATTTGGTTAAGTAAACGACACTATCTTTTAAGTAATGAAAATAGTATGTTTTATAAATGCACTTATTTAATGAAATAAGTAAATGGTTGGAATTTTGAGAAGTTAAAATAAGAAGTTATGTCAATTTTGAGCCGGAAGTGAATATTGGAAATTAAATTAATATTTCCATAAGCGGTTTTGTTAACTTTAATCTGAAAGTTTGGAAGTTAAATAAACTGCTTTGGGTTATATTATAAACAACGTATCAAATGACATTGTTTTGGGCCACATGCAAGACTAGTAATTTGATTCATACCGCTTGGTTAAGTAAATAAAACGATATTTCCAAAATAAAGGAAATAAAAGGACATTTTGTGAACATATAATGATATTTCCAAAGTAAAGGAAATACAAAAGGGTTTTGAGAATATATAATGATATTTCCAAAATACAAGAAATAAAAAGGGATTTTGGGAAAATATAACGATATTTTCAAGGTAAAAGGAAATAAAGAGATCAGTTTTGGAATTGTTTGTTCTAAAACGATAACTGTTGCTTATTGTTTTCGAGTAAAGGTAAACAAAGGAGATTTGTTGAGATAAGCTATGGAATCGACTTTAAATTGAAAAAAATGGTTTTAATGAATGTTTTAAATTAAAAGGGCCTGGTCTATTGATGTACTTGGTCATATTGTTTATGTTGATAGTTAAAACCGACTATCAATAAATATTCCCATTTTACTTTTGACGTGTTAGTTCGAAGAGACTGGGATGAGAATTGGATCCAAAACCACTTCGAACCGACTTTGCATTTAAAACTAACTTGCATGGAAGGTCATAAAGTTGGAAAATTGAAGACCGTGGATCTTCATGAACGGAACAACTGCTTGTTGAATTTCTCTGACTTGCAACTAGAGATATTTCAGTGGTGATTCTATCGTGAATGAAATCTTCGGGTTACAAGGACTACTCGCTGTTAATCCTTGGGGTGATTCTTATATAGGCCACTCGCTTACTAGATGATCCTTCTATAGAAGGGGGATTCTATTATTTCAAATCCGTCTAATCTATTTACTTCGTTCCCTATTTCCACTCAAGGGATCCTGAGGAAAGGAATTTAATTTCGTTTCCATCGAGCTAAAAAATATGTTGATGGTTCTAGTAAACCAAAACTACCATTTTATATTTATTTGGCTTTAATCTTAGCTTATACAAGACGGTAGGAGGGTGCCTTCGGTTCACCCTGTTCCTGGATGACTTGTATGTAAGAATGTCCAATTGAGTATTTCCAAATGATCATGTATATTGATTTCCTTAAACGTACTTCTATTTGGTGGCGGAGAATACACCTTCTCTTAGTTTAACACACCCTAGAGAACACTAATCAGAAGGTGTTTCCATAGCTTATCGTGTTGGAAATCCAAACTTCAATACGAGTCGTATGTTTTTAGATGTAAACAAACTATGATGGAAAGTGAGATGCAAGCTTTCAGGGTATATTCCTATTTATTTGTGTATTGATAGACACTATTATATTATCATTGGATTCTGATATAAAAAGTGATTTGGGTATTATAAGGTAAAAACGCGTGCCATGTTTATATGTGGTCTACGAGAGTTCCATTCTTTCAAAGGATTTTCTAAAGTTAAACAAGTTGTTTGTAATGTGAATTTATCACGGAAAGTATTCCAGACTGATCCGAGTTGATTTTGCTTCGCTTTAAAATATGATCGGGTCAGACCGAGTATATTTTCCAGGTTAGGTTGCTTAGAGCTTCTAGAAGAAGCTAGTATCGAGACGTAATCTCGTATTTTCTGGTATTAATTTAGTCCGCTATGTGTGTTGTATTGATCTAGTGTGTACTTTGATGTTGTAATTATATATATATATATATATACTTATATATATATATACACACACATAGTTTTTTTGTGTAAAGAGTTTTGATATATTATATTTTGTCCACTCCACTGTGAAGTCCTATTTCTACTCTGATTTTGTAGTATTGGTATTTTTCTTATTATTCAATTCTAATATTTCTTTCTTATTGTCACCCGTTAATTTCTTTTAACTATCTGAGTTTTCGATACTTGAGTTTTGCCAAGTGAATACAATATAATGTATTATTGTCGCTATTCGAGCGACGAATTTCTCTGGGTCGTTACAAGTGTGTTAGTGTGTTACTATCTACTTTTACGAAAATGTTTTAGCATAAAACTAAATTTTATTGCATATCAACTTTTTCATTTTTTAAGGCATAAAAATGTTTTTTTCATTCAGCCCTTACATATGTAGTATCATCTCCTTTTCCCAAAAAATAATGTCCCAGAACAACATCAAGAATCAATATTTTCAATCCTTAAAGAGATTTTTTTTTAATAGACAAAGCTACGTAAATATTTAATTGATCCTAATTTTGATGAACAAAAAACGATTAGTTTACTTTTTGTTTCTTGAAGTCTATTTTTCGTCTACACATCAATTCAAAATTTGTTGTTTAGATTGATTATTATTATTCTTGTTGTTTTATAAATAAGAATCTAATGATCTTATGGTCAACAAAAATTCGAAAGATACAAGTTCGATGATGTTTGCAACCAAAAATCTCACCGTAAGATGTTAAACTATAATATTTTGTCATACAACGTTTATGTCATGTTTCTTGCAACGACCTGTATTTTACATATCAAATGATGTTAAGATATTTTTATTTAATTTAAACGAGGTCGCATGGTTCTATAATTTCGGTATATGACTTTTAAAGATATTTTACATAATGATTTTTTGTGGATTTTTGTGTGATAGCTTTGACCTTGAAAATTTTGCTTGAACTGTAACTTTTGATAAGCACCAAATTGGAGTCACTAACCTATTTCTTTGCTTCACGATGGTGGTTTTCCAGTCATATTAGAAAATTAGACTTACAGTTAAAAACTGTGCCTATTTTAGTTTTAAAAACTACTGGTCGGAATTAATGTGCAATTAGCAAACTTAATTAGTTGGTCCATTGGTCTAATTAAAGAAACCTATATATAGGGGTTGTAATAGTTATACTGAAAGTCTCTCTCCCCCTCTTTCTCTCTCATTCTATATCAGCTCAAAACCCTAATTAGCCGCAGATTCACTTTATTTAACCTATGTTTCATCGTGTATCACATCAAACTACCAATTAATGATTAGATCTTTTGAGGTTTAGCTCATCATTTGAATCAGTTGGAAATGTAGTTCACAGTTTCTTGGATTAATGTGATTTACTATCAAGTTGAATGCGAAGCGGGATAGTGTGGAGTAATTTTTTCGCTTTGAACTTGGAGGGAGAGGGGGTGGCACTTGCTTTAAATTCGAACCCAACTTTTATATTTGTTTCATTTCGAACCATGTTGCTTCAATTCAAAGCCAAAAATAGTGGAGCAATACAGACGTGTTTCCACATCTCTTTTTTTTATTGGTTTTGATTCAACCATTAGATGACGTCGCATCGTTTCGCTTCGAGCCAAATAAGCAAGAACAAAGCAACCATTTTGTTTTGATTCACTTCAAACTAAGTCGGGTAGGCAAGGCTCAAAGCACTGTTTTGGTTCGCGTTAAGCTAGGTAAGTGGAAGCAAATAACTTATTTTTTGTTGTTTTGATTCACGCGATGATGGATAAACGAAAGCGGATCACAATTAGGAAGGCTATTTGTTTCGAAGCATGTTTACTTCTAAGGTAATGACTTTGCTTCAAATAAGCATTGTTTTACCTTGGGTAAAGGGATCGACACGGGTTAAGGCGAGATGGGTCTTGCTTTGAACCAACGTTATTTTGTTTTGATTCAATGTTATATAAGTGCATGCTAGATAACTATACACTTTTGTTTCGTTATGTCAAGATGGATAGGCATATCTTGTTCGCATCGAATGGATGAGGCCATTACACATAAGATATATGTTGCTGTTTCAAATCAACAGCGATACCATTGTTTTGTCTCATATTATACAATTTTTGCTATAAACACATATTAATTGGGGATATCAATGAGAGATAAATTGTTAACTTTAAAATCGGGAGTACCAACAAATATATGTTAAAAATTTTAGGGTACAATATTAAAATTTAAAATTTATGGGTTTATAGTTATCCTAGAAAATCTACAGACCGTGAGATGTATAGTTCACACGTTGCCGTGGATGGACAATCCTCGAAATTTGGCAAGTTATGTGTTCATAGTCATCCTAGAAAAACTATAAGATTTGTGATAGAGAGTCCATATCTATTTAAATTGTCAAATGTATTGGATGGATAGTCCATATGCTTAAACTGGATAAACCAAAGGGATGAGTAATTCAGATTGTAGGGGATGGGTAACCTCCATAACTTTATGATGGGTAACTATCTAAAGTATGATGGGCAGTCTATGATATCAAGATGGATAATCACTTGGATACAATAGTAATTATATAAAGACTAAGATTGATAGTCACTTGAATATGATATTAAGGCATATAGTCATTAAAAAATGAAGGACTATCACTAAGACGGGTAATCAGAGAAATGAGGATGGTTAATCTGCTATATGCTGCACATACACATATGATTTATTTATTTTTTAATCATTGTGAGTGCATGAGTACATGAGTACATGAGTTGGTTAGTATGCTACCAAGATACCAGTGAGGGGAAAACGTTTGGCTAAGTGATGTGGTCTAACTAGACAATTATTTGGTTTGATGTGGTAGATTATTATTTACATCAAACTGGTTTCTAATCTAAATTTTGCTTTTTCGCTTAAATTATTGGGTACTTATTTGAGTTGATCGAGAGCAGATATTTCTCATGTATCCAGTTACACGAATAAGCTTTCGGAGACATACAAGAGGCAATTCTAGCTATTGTGGAATCTTTTGCTATGCTTTTTGGTTTACTGATGTAAGGCAAAATTATATTATTGTTTGATACTTATATTGTGATCAACCAAAGAGCAACTTCATTTGTCGCTATTAGGATATTTTGTAATAATTATTATTTTTTAAACGTGAATGTGCGCATGTAATATGTAATGATTGATATTAATTAATGAAATATTTTCTATGATTTTTCATATTCCCATACCTACGATATAACAACTGATCCCATTCTATCACAGAAGAATAATACTATTGATGATTGCAGTTCCAGTAGCGCTTGTTTTTCGACCTCGGAATGAGGAATGTTACATGAAGGCCCGTATTTTTTAGGTGACTTCGTCTTTAGGTCGAGGCTCTGTTGGAGAATTTTCAGGAAGACATTTTGTCGTATTACTTATAAATATTGGGTGTATTGTTCATTTTGTAGATCTTTGGGCTCTTGTAAAACTTTAAGTATATTGTACTTTGGGATCTAGGACGATCCAATCCCCTATAATCATAAATTAGTAATAAAATCATAAAAATTGATGAAATGGGCATAGCTTACAAATACCGAACTGTTATAAATTCTTGTGTGGCTGCTTCTAATTGTTTTTTTACCGTTTATTTTCGGTTTTCACTAAATTTCTTCACATATCAATACAACCTCTTAGGTGTTTTGACCATTTTTGAAGCAAAAAATAACAAAAATGAGGTCACAATAAAAATTTAAAATATATGCAATTACTATTGTATAATATCCTAAACCGCCCCTCTGGTAATGACCACTGAATTAGGATTTTCCGCTAAGTTTTTTTTTTTCTGTCTCTGACCTGATTAAAACTCACGGAATGGGAGAAAACATCATGCACCACTAACTTTATAGTCACAGAATGGGGGTCAATTGTAAGATCATGGTAACTATAGTCGCATTATTAACCGCACGCTTCATTTCCTATTATTATTCCTCGATATCAATGCAGTCGCTTTATTCATCTCTATTTTTCCCCAAACCCTCCACCGTTCTTCCTCACGTTAAATCTCAGCTTCCTAATTATCAGAAACAATCGATTGCAGTGGTCGAGGATTCGAAATCCATGGCTGCCAAATGGGCTCAAAAGACCGTTGTCATCCCTCCTCAAAGGAGAGGATGCCACCTTGTTACATCGAAGGTCGATTACGGTTTCTTCTTTCCTTGATTGACCAAATTATGTTATTGTTTTTGCTGTTATTCCTATGGTTTAGTTGACTGCTAGGTTTTCATTTGAGTAACTGTTGTTGAATGAAGTATTTATCCCGATTCAAGTGCTTGAATTTTTTTGTGTTTGTCTATAATGCCAATTCAATAATCACTATTATCTACCTTTTACGACTGTAGTTCTGAAAATCGGACCGCAGGCCAAGTTGTGCTGATTCAAGGTTCCGAAGATGGGACGTCAGAACCTTTTACAGTGCATACAGTACGTGTACTGACACGATCAAAATTCACTGAGCATAAGAATCAGACTCAACAATTCAGCAATGGTAAAACAAATATATGATAATATCAATTAAAATAAGCAGTTGAACTAACTTTTAATGGGCAAATCATCAAACTGAGCAGTAAACTAAACCTTGCCATCATTATTCACTATTATTTTATAGCGACAGAATTTATGATTACAGGTCACAAGTATCAAAGTTTTAGCTTCATTATAGCATTAACGCAGACTAATTATACAATAATAAAAGGGAAATTTTGTCTAAAGGGCAAACTTCCGATTTTTTTTAAGAATCTAGTACAGCCTCTTCAAAATTTAGTCATAATGATACAACAGAGAAAAATGGTACTATACATTATCAATATGCAAAAACATTATGCACTAACCATCAAGTACAAAATGTGGTTAAGTCGTATCGTTTGAAAATAAAAGGTCACCACAAGTTAAGATCAACTATTACATCATAATATTGAAACATAAGCGTTCTACCATTATGTTAGTTTAGTAAATACAAAGCCGATATTACACAATAACAATGTCATTCTCACCAAATTTTTTACCTTCTGTTGTTTTTAGTTGAATTGTTTATCATTTTCAGTAAAAAAAAAAAAAAAAAAATTAAGTTGAGTGCTGTCGTTGAAGCTAAAAAATTGATGAATATTTTCATTCATACTATTTTCTTGATATCAAACTACCGTTCCACAAAACAATTAAAATTTAAGGACATTGAGCAACCGTTGTTGCACGTTAACCACTAAACCCCAAGTATTCAAATACATAGAAGAAAACCCGATCGCAAGAAAACTAAAACTCATGGCTTCACATAAATATTCAAGAAATTAAAGTTGGATATATGTAGCCTGTAGGTGATGGTGAGTTCTCTGGCAATAGCATCATCAGGGAACCTTGTGGAGATAAAAAGTGGATACAAATGCCGAATATTGCGGTATTTGCATTCATATATTATCCATCCGACTTTTACTAAGACAATTGCGTTGTATTTTTGTGCATAAAGTGATTGATGTATACTTTTTTATCGTATCATAGTTGTAGTGTATATTACGTGTATACAGATGAATATTTGCTGCTTAGTGCTAATTTTATTATGATAACTTGTACTTTTAAAGCATTGGCAACGAAAAAGTTTTACGTCAAGTCAAAATTGTCTATTTATGCTTTTAAAAATATATTTATTGTGAGCAGACAGGGACATCCACGGACCTTGATAACCGATATTCAAATATAATTTAGGATGCTGATATAGTAATATCCGTAGTCATATCCGATCATTGACAGACCTGTTTTCATTTAGAAGGTCTACAACAACAACAACAAAGCCATAAATCTCAAACAAGTTGGGGTTGGCTAGACATGGAACCTAAAAATAAAAAATACAAATAAAAATAAAAACGAGTTAAAATCTTCCGTAAAGGTAAAATAAAGGTATGAAAAAGACAAAAAAACAAGAGAAAAAAAGGAGTTAAAATCTTTCGTAAAAGATAAATAAATGTTTGAAAGAGACAAAAACAAAGATTAAAAAGTTTCGGAAATAAAATAAAATAAAGGAAACCCTAAGGTTCTGGAACATGAATTGCTAACTTCCATGCACCCCTATCCGAAGCCAGCTCTTCAGATATATTCCAATTTCTTAAGTCTCTTTTTACTATCTTCTCCCACGTCATTTTAGGTCGGCCTCTACCTCTCCTTGGGCCTTCGGCGCGGCTTATAATTCCAACGCGCACTGGTGCATCGCGCTGTCTTCGTTGGAGATGTCCGAACCTTCTCAAGCGGTGTTGGACTAACTTCTCTTCAATAAGTGCAACTCCAAGTTTGTCCCGAATATCATCATTCCTAATCCGATCTCGTCTGGTAATGCCCACAGCTCCAACGCAGCACACATCTCTGCTATACTTATCTTTTGGACGTGTTGCCTTTTAGTAGGCCAACATTCTGCACCATATAACATCGTCGGCCTGATTGCTGCTCTATAGAACTTTTCTTTAAGCTTCTGGGGGATCTTCCTATCACAGAGAATGCCAAATGCAAGTCGCCATTTCACCCATCTTGCTTGAATTCTAAAACTAACATCCTTATCAATCTCCCCGTCAAACTGCAACATAGATCCTAAATATCGGAAGGATTCTTTCTTAAGTACTACTTGACCGGCTAGGGTGACAACTCCGTCATCTGACCTGACATTGTTGAACTCACACTTCATATACCCCGTTTTAGTTCTGCTAATCCTGAAACCCGTCGATTCTAAGGTCTTCCTCCGCAACTCCAATTGTCTATTAACCCCTATTCTACTTTCATCAATCAGCACAACATCATTAGCAAAAAGCATACACCAAGAAATCTCCCTTTGTATACCTTTTGTGATTTCATACATCACTAAAGCAAAAATATAGGGACTCAAAGCCGAACCTTGATGTAACCCTATGTTAATGGGAAAGTCACTGGTCTCACCATCGCATGCTCTGACACTAGTCACCGCTCCCTCGTACATATCCTTAATAAGGGTAATGTACTCTGCTGACGTCTTCTTCCTTTCTAGCGCCCACCACATAACCTTCCTAGGTACTTTGTCATAAGCTTTCTCCAAATCGATAAAAACCATGTGAAGATCTTTCTTCTGCTCTCTGTATCTCTCCATAAGCTACCTAATCAAGAAAATCGCCTCAGTAGTTGACCTTCCAGGCATAAAACCAAATTGATTCCTAGAGACACTTGTCAACCACCTCAAACGTTGTTCGTAGACTCTCTCGCAAAGCTTCATTGTATGACTCATAAGTTTAATTCCTCTGTATTTTGTGCAACTTTGAATATCTCTTTTATTCTTGAAGATTGGAACTAAAATGTTTCTCCTCCACTCATCTGGCATCTTGTTAGATTTGAAAATATTTTTAAACAACTTAGTTAGCCAAGTTATCCCTGCCTCTCCAAAGCATTTCCACACCTCAATAGGAATGTCATCCGGCCCAACCGACTTGCCTGTCTTCATCCGTTTCAACGCCTCCTTTACCTGTCTCTTGAATTCTCCGAACGAAATGTCTATCGGTGATGTCCGCAGAGTCTTCCAACTCGATCGAGGGGGTATCACTTTCCTCATTGAAAAGCCTATCGAAGTATGCTTTCCACCTAATTTTTATCTCGTCGTCCTTCCCCAAAAGCCTATCGTTTTCATCCTTAATGCATTTAACCTGATTGAAGTTTCTAGTCCTCCTCTCGCGTAGCTTGGCTATTCTGTAGACGTCTCTTTCACCCTCCTTCGTACTCAGCCTTTGATACAAATCTTCATATGTTCGACCCCTTGCTTCACTCACCGCCCTCTTTGCAGTCTTCTTTGACATTTTGTATTTCTGTATGTTGTCCTCGCTCCTATGATGATGCATGCATTTGTAGCATTCCTTCTCTTTGATAGCCTTTTGCACCTCGTTATTGCACCACCACGAATCCTTGGGTTGACGCATACTTCCTCTTGTTTTCACAAACACCTCAGTAGCCACTCTTTTAATGCAAGTTGCCATCTCATATTCTCATTCCACATGGTATTTGCTTCGCCTTCCACATTCCATGCCTTTTCTCCCCTCACTCTATCTTTAAACACCCGTAAGTCGTCGCCTTTGAGTTTCCACCATCTCATCCTACTAATCTTCGCTTTCTTATCCTTCACCGTCCGAAGACGGAACACGCTTTTCATTTAGAAGATCTAATGAGATGAAAATTGGAGTAAGAGAAACTAAATCTTTCATTCGTTTTTTTTGAAGAGTACAGTTCAACGTGGTTCAAATCATTGCTGTCCTATCTCAAAATGAGATGTTCGATCCCAGTTCAAGCATATGAGCTGCTCAAAACTCTCATCCGGACCCATGTGAGGTGAAAATGATGGCACCCTGTTATGCTATTTAGCTCCCGCTCATTCCTGCTACATCTTTTCTAAGGAGTACATGTCATTAACTTGTTTTCTACTCTCACTATGCTACATTGAATTCTATGAAGTCCTAATTATGCTTTATGGCGGCTAGCAAAAAATAGAAAGTTAATACGATAAGGTTGCACATCATCCTGAAAATGACGGTAAAAATCCATAGAAATCATAAGTCTGCTGAGCAAATCTAGCTCAGCACTTCAAATTTTGTTTATTATATAGAACGGGAAAAAAATTGTGATGTTGTGAAGTGCAGTAATGGAATTGGCATTAAGATTAATTTGTTAAAGGTAACAGTGATTTGCTAATAGCTGTTTATTCATCTACAATTTTGTTCCTTTTTCTTTCTAGTTGTTAAAACCGTGAACATCGTTTAAAAGCAGGTGAATATGAAATGTGAAAAATGAATACTACGATGGATTAACTATCTATGGTGAGATTTATTTGGTCAATTATATTCACTTATTTTATTTATTTTATTTTTAATGTATGGCGCAACAAAGGACAACCTATCCATGTTCTGACAACCTAGAAAGATGTAAAGAAATTACGGATGAAGGAGCTATTAACTCTTTAATGGTTTTATCCTGGTACCATGTGCACGTTGCATTTGGTTGCATAAGACAACAATATTACCATATGGTGAGTGAAAGACGACAGGAACATGTTTATTTTCAATTGTGGTGGGTAATATCAGCAGCATGAATCAGCAACTTGATTTACTATGATACAAGTGCATAAAGTATTAGGTTGTACAAAATCCCATGTCACCTTCAAGCATGGGGTTGACATATGTTAACATCAAACAAAAGCCTCTTTTTACGCCAAACTTATTGTATGCCAATACCACAAGTTTTAGTAAAATAGACAAGTTTTTTGGCTGTCTCACAACAAAATGTTAAGTTATAGCGGTCATCAAGTATAAAACACTTTCAAATGTATTCTAGCACGTCACAAATGCTTGCTTTGTTTTGTTTCCCTACTGAATGATGCAGCTGTTAACCTGGTAAATCAACCCTTGTTAAATGTGGCCTGCTAGTAGCTCTTGGCTATTCTCCAGTTTTGTCCTTATTTTTCTTTTTTCTTTCAAAGTTGTTAGAGATATAAACCTGGATAGATAAAGGTAAATAAGGGGGAATTTTTTTGAATACTATAATGAATCCATTGTCCATGGTGTATGAATTTTAATTCATTTTATCAAATATATTCGCTTATGTTATTTATAAGAAAGACGTAATAAAGGACAATCATTAGACATGAGTGAAAGAGGTTTAATAATAGCATGTGTTATATTTGTTATGAAAATTATGGGAGACCTAAAGTACCACATGAAGGAGTAATATATAAGTTTATCACATCTTCACTTCATAAATAGCTCGAGGGAGTGCTCTTGCGCACACCCCCCCTAACACGCGAGCGCACGCTCACACATATAGGGCTGTAAATTTTGTATGAATGTCTGACGTTCATGTCTGTGACCGAAATACGTCAGTGTTCTCATTTTGGATATGGGTTAGGACAACAAAATTTGTAAAAAAAAAAAATCACGTCCGATCCGTGTTCGTTCGAATTCCTTATAATTCGGCATATGATTGTGAGATAATCTAATAAATGTATAAAATGTGATATAAATAACTATGTCCGACCGGGTCCATGTCCGAAAAACATATGTTCATGTCCGACCGATTTTATTTAGGACACCAATTATGACAATGAAATTTGTCCGAGAAAAAATATCGTTCGGTACGATTTTTTAGGATAGAAACTGAACACATCTCCATCTAGTCTGGTCCGACTGATTTGCACCCCTATGCGCACGCGCACCCCCCCTCCACATATATACATATACATATACATATATATATATATGTATATATATTGCGAGCGTTCAATGACACCCCTTATTCTGCACCCCCTGTTAGCCTCCCTATTTTCCACCTCTCATTTATATTATTTTATGGTGAGTGAAAGGTGAGAGAGTTAGTGGAAGGAGAGAGGGAGGAAATGTGTGGTGGAAAACTGGTAGGCTAAAGGGGTGCTCACTATTTGGGGTGTCATTGAACGCTCCTCTCTCTCTCTCTATATATATATATATACATATACATATATATATATATATATGTATATGTATATGTATATATATGAAGACTCAATGGCATCCCTATTTCGAAGCAACCCCTTTAGCGCCCCTATCATATCTTGAGCTACATTTTTCCAGATGTAATAAATTTTTGTAGATGTTCAATCCGTATATAGAGGACCATCAATAAAATGGATCATTTCGACATTTATAGCATAATATGTTTGATGTTTAAATTTTAGTGGTTCAAATGGATGTTTGAATGATGAATAATTGGGTTAAGATTTTGAAAAAGCTGCAAATATCGAAATGAATTGAAGTTTACATAGATGATTTTCTATTTGTAGATCGAACATTTATAAAATTTTGTTACATTTGGAATAGTATAGCTCCAAAACATGGATGTCGTTGGACCTTCCTCCTCCTAGATGTGGATTGAACGTCTACAAAATTTTGCTACATTTGGGATAGTGTAGCTCCAAATCAGGGGTGTTATTGAACCTTCCTCATGTGTGTCTGCGTTCATTTGTATTTTTACGTACTAAAAAATTTGCGTTCGAGGTTTCATAAAGTGAGTCTGACATCGCATCTGTTAGAAATGCAATTTTATTGTTTTATGATTACAACTATGTGACAATGCTACTAATGCATTTATCAAGATGGCCTGAGGCGACGAGAGAGAAACAATAATTGATTAAGTGGAAACGCGTGGTGGAAATCAGGGTAATTTAAGTTGTAGCCAAAATGAAGAGTAGCTGTATGTATGTGCGGTGGAAATCGTGGAGAATCAATGGTAAAGTTTGTCTACAATATTTACATTATTGATCACAGCCTTCATTTGCTATTGTTCTTACTCAATATGCCATCTGATCACTCAATTCTTCAACTCTACTCTTCC
Organism: Allium sativum; assembly: GCA_030737875.1. NCBI lineage: Eukaryota > Viridiplantae > Streptophyta > Magnoliopsida > Asparagales > Amaryllidaceae > Allium > Allium sativum. Next base: position 286,112,253 of record CM060924.1, read on the forward strand.
CAGAACCCTTTAGATTTCTCCCAACATTAAATCTCAACTTACCGATTGCCAAAACAATCAATTTTAGCATCTAAAGATTGAAAATTCATGGTTTCCAAGTGGGTTCAGAAAACTGTGGTAATCTTTCCATCGATGAAGAGGAAGCCACCTTGTTCCATTAAATGTTACTTACAATTGATATGGTCTGATGTTACGATCAAGATATCATTGAAGTGCATCGTGTATAAGTCGATTTGGGCTATAAAAAGTGGCATGTGAGAAATTTAATTTATCACAATTTTATCAACATTTCTCCCTTTTTGTCATTAGTAGATTAACATATTTTATGAGCATTTTAACTCTTTAGACCATATTGACGACAAAGTAGAATGGGTAATTAACTTTAATTGTTTCTCAAAACGTCTGTACATTTTAATCATTATAGGAATAGGAACATCCGGGCTTCGTTGCTTGATGCCGAATATGATAAAGTTCTTTGCACTTGAGATGTATTTGATTACAATATTTAAGGATGACAGTAGAAAGTATTAAAAATAAATACTGCTTTTAATATGATTGTAAATTAAGAAATTTGCTAAGGAGATGAAACTGAAGACGACACAATAAGAATGCTTGCATGGTTGATGCATAATTTTTATTACATATTGTTAGTGTAATCTTACATAATCATGTCAACTGATCCATTTAGTTTTCATCATTGCAGATACTTAAGGAGATTGAGCCAGATTTATCCGGGTTTAAATGCGGGCTTGCTCATTTTTTCTGTAAGTTAGACTTGTTTACATAGTGTTACTAAATTATAAACCATATTAAATCCTATTTTAACCTGTATCTTATTTTCTAGTGCAACATACAAGTGCTTCCTTGACTATAAATGAGAATTATGATTCAGATGTTCAAGACGATACCGAAACTTTCCTTAATAGGATAGTGTCAGAGGTTATTTGACTCATGTATTTATAACAGTTAAAACTTTGAAATTGATGTCAATGTAATACCCTTGTATATATATGCTTTTCAGGGTCGAACTGCGCCTTGGAAACACACAATAGAAGGTTTTTTTTCCACCCTCAGTTTTCTTTTTCTTTATTTGTTTGTGTTTCCGTCTATCCATTCAAAACAATATAAGCTTAAACGATTTCAATTGGTATGGTTTATCATCAGCTGTAAAATCAGCTGGCATATTAAAAAAGTGCAACTACGGAGAACTTGAAATGAAAATGTGTTGTATTCGCTCACATTTTTAGCATTAATACTTGAATTGTTGGAGACCATTTCATTAATGTGTTAATATAGGTATTCAGTAATGATATATGAAGTATATATTCTACTAGTGAAAAATGTATGTGTAACTTTGCAGGTCCAGATGACATGCCAGCACATATTAAGTCATCTATGTTTGGATGTGCCCTTAGGTATGCGTTACTTCTTATTCTCCATTTATGGAAACTTCTCCAAGTAAGATGATTTCTTACATTTTCTTGTTTCGTTCTATCCCAGTGTTCCCATTACTGATGGCCGGCTCAATATGGGAACTTGGCAGGTGTGAATATTCTCAACTCGACTTCCGAAATCATGAACTAATTATTTGTTCCATGTATGAGGAAATTGTTTTATTTATCTACAATAATGAGATATCTTTATAGTTTCTACTCGACAACATTAGTCATTTTATTGGAAGGTTAAAATGGTGACATAAAAGTATATATGAACATAGTAAGTAGTCAGAATTTGGTAAGAATACGATGAAAATCATGCTTCGTTTGTAATGTTTTTTTCCAACCTGTGGTGAAAAATTAACAATAACCTAGTTATATGTTCATTCTCCATTGCAACTTTTTATGACCACAATAACTATATGTGTAATTTGATCATTTGAAATGTTTTAACAGGGTATATGGCTATGTGAGCATCGTGACCATGCGACCCCGCGTAAAGTTGTAGTCACTCTTAATGGAATTTAAACTTGGATGATTTTATATTTATTTCAGGTGATATAAGCCCTCTTATACATGATTTATCTATGATATGTTTGAACTGAAATACAGTGCATCTCCATAGTTGCTTATGTCATGGCATCTAATGGTTGCAATTTCGGAATTCAAAGGCACTGTTATTTGTCTGTTAATTAAAAGAATATGATTTACTTCTTCGAACGTTGATTATCCTTGAAAACAAGGTGGCTGTTATTTCGCTATTTCCTCCCGGATTTTAATTGACTGATCTTTGTTTCTATGTTTAAAAAAGACAAACCCGAGATGAATTATTCATGCTTATATTTACTTTGGACGGTGGACCTAGAAAAGGAATTGAGTAGAAAATAAATAGTTTTCAAGTTAAATATGTCACCTCTTTATATTGTTGGTTCCTGGTATTGTTACAAGAAATAAGAAAAGAAACGAAGTTGACTCAGATCAAATGTATTAACTTGCGGAGTTTTCGTCATTTTTAAATCATGATGGAAACTTCCGGTGTGATTCTGACATCTGAAGAGTAGCTTTCAGTTTGTCATTTATTTTGGAAGCACGTCATATGAATCAATTTTTATGTATCCCATCTTCGAGACTGAAAAAGTAGGGAGAAGTTGCAAGTTAGAAAATGTTTGGTCAAACTTGCGATTCTGTAATGCTTGCAGGTCTAAAAACTACAGCACAAAATTATGACTGAGAAAACTGTATGCTAAGTGGAATTTTAGTCATACAAAATATCACTTAAAAGTGTGATTTAACCAAAAAAAAAAAAAAAAAAAATCCTCTTTCCTCAAATTAAAACTTTCGCATATAAGTTTTATTAAATTTTAATATTGTTCTACAATAAAATATTAAAGATAAACTTCATTTTAATTCTTTTTATCAATTAATAATATAAATAGAAATTCGAACTAAAATCAAAATATTGCAACTTTGACGCAAAATTTGAAGAACTATGTAAAAATAATACAGAACTTTTTTAGCGTTTCGACCAAAATAGGAGAAAATCATTCCAAACCAAGGCTTATTTGACAACTCAAAATCAAAACTGTTAGAGCAGTACAAATGAGAAGAGTAAATACACAAAGTTAATTTACTGTGGTGATCCGGTTTAATCATGATCAGATAGTAAATAATACAGTGTTGAAGCGGTATGTAACGTCCCATTCTTTAAGGCGTAAAGCCAAGCACTGCAGATGCTGCTGCCATCTACAATATTAACTTTCAACGATAGAAAATAGATTGTTATGAGTCATAACATGAGCACGTAAACATGAAAAACTAAAACATTCATTAATAAATGTTTATTACGTTCTCATTCGCAACCCCTTTCAAATCGAAATACATAACAATTATCTCCAAGAGCAACACATGAAGATGTCTCGTTGGTTGATCATAGTTTAAACGGAACAAGGTTGCCATTAATGCATCCAACAAGACAAAATACACAGCGGAAAAAGGTCCTAAATAGCTATAGCCTTTTGCTCGTCTTTGGAGGCTTATTTGAAGGTAAACTTGCAAAACCTCAACTCTCAACCTATTCAAATAAGTACTCGGGAGATAAAGGAGACAAACAGAGACTACGAGTCTGTCGAAAGACTGACGTGAATAATAACATTTCCTCTAGGCTCGATGTATATCTAGTGAGAAGTCACATAGCGGACCAAGTTTCTGCCTCACTAGTATCAAATTATAGAATATATAACTCATCCAAAGCTCCTAAACTTCAATGGTTAGCGCAATAGTACGAATCAGGGGTGAGCGTTATATGGCTAAACCAAATAAACAAACCAAACATAATTAATTTGGTCGGTTTGGTTTTGAAAATAGATCAGTTTATAACTTTTTTTGACAGAGCCAACCGATTTTTATACTGATCTGTAACACTTTCTATCACAACAAATAATGAGTACAAGAGAGAACAGGGGATAGGCAGTTTGCCTATCCACTATATTGGTTTGAAGTGTCAGTACACTGTACAAGTAAAACAATGAAATAACAAGAGCTCGATAGAACGCTAAGACTACTATGTGCGGAGATGGAGGCTATCCCCTTTTAGCATCACTTGGTGGCAACACATGCTTCCACACAAAAAAGAGAGGAGCAAGGTTCGAAACATAGTGAGGTGATTGCTTGGAATAAAGGAAACGTCTATCCCACGATGGGTCATTCAACAATTTTACATTTCTAATTCCATCTTCACCCACATTAGCCAAAACCATATCTTCCCCATCAATGTGATACCTTAATTTCCTGACTTCACCCTCATCTCCCACGAACATGTAATAACCATCATTGTATCTCGTTTTCGAACTAGCATGAATCCAAGTACGCTAAATAGGACACCAGTTGAAAGACGCCTCAAGGTCAGAATCACCTGGGGACGAGTCCTCAATAATAGCTTCAACCAAGGGATTAGGATCAACAACAGCTAAAGGGTTATTCGAAACCTTGGGTTTTGGGACCCATTTCAGGTTGGGCTTACATAGCGGAAATTTGCCAGAAGGTACAATAGCAGCTGAGCATGAATCTATAATGTGACCAAAACACTGACATTTAGAGCAAATGCCCAGACACCAACTGTAATGAACATCAACATCAAAACCTTACACTAAAGTAACTTGGAGCTTACTAGGAAGAGGCTTAGAAGGGAATATTTCAATAAGAGCTCTTGCATACTTAAGACTTTTCCTAGCTACAGTGTTTGAGTCAAAACAACGAAGTTTGCCAATCAGGCTAGCCAACCAATTCAAATTAATAAGAGGTTAAAGAACGGCAGGGATGTTAGTTAAGGTGGCCCACACCAGGATGGATAAGATATGCTCTCTAGCCTTACCAACCTTGACACTCCAAGGTGTTATAACGAAAGGCTTACCTTCAATAATTAGAGGGTCCTTCTCAAGCAATCCCAGCTCGTCATTTGGATTAGAGAATTTAAGGTAAAACATGGAATCAAAAAAATTGGACGTGAAGTTTTCCTCTTAATCTCCAATATTGGTTACACTGTTCACTGTTCACGTAGCACTTGGTAAGGGGGGATTAGTCAAGGAAAAAATGCGATTAAATGATCAGACCAGTGGTCTTCACCTACACTAAGCATATCCGTTGGCATTACACTACGACCCCCGACTATTGTAGTTTCAAAAGATTCTCTTGGGATGTAAGGACTTGCAACCTTAGGTAGGCTAGAGAATAGAGAAGACCAGCGAGATAACATAGTAGGAGCCACGACAGGCTGGTCGGCAGCATAGGAACTTGCTGAAAGATGAACTGTATTGCCACTGTCAAAAAATCGAGCACCTTGCGTGCATTGGTTCTCCTTTAGGAAATCAGTGCAATCTGGGCTAGTTAGTTCAGAAAGATGTTTAGTTCGGTAATTGGTTTAACCAAATTAACCAAACTTTAATTATATTTTCAAAATTATCGATGTTATAATAAATATCATATGTTTGTTTACATAATCAAGTAGATTTATTCATCATATGTGTCAAAATTACTTTTAGAAAGCATGATAATCACTAATAAGAATAATGCAATCATACATTTATAATTATTTTCAAATTTTGTAAATATACCAAACATAATGTAAAATATTTTTAGTTTGGTAAAATTGGATAATCAACCGAACCAACCAATTTAACCAACTAAACTTAATTTGGTTGGTTTGATTTGATGTTCATTTTTATTGGTTTTAGTTCAGTTAAATAGTTTTTATTATAGGATAAACCAAGCCAACCAAACATTTACCCTTAGTATCAATAATAATAATCATAATATTGTTGATATGCAGCAAGAAACATACATTGGATTCCCAATCCCTGTCTTTTAACTAACAGTCCTAACAGTTTAATATGGTTCATTTATTGACAAGTTATCTACTCGTTCTCAAGTTACCTACTTGAATTCAATTTTTATCACAGACGTGGACTATCCATCACACGTCCATAGTTTTACCTTCAAATGATTAAGAACCTCTTAACAAGTTGATATGACTATCGTCATGCTAAGAAAACGTGACTATCCATCACACATATCTTGATTTTACCTTCAGATAACCAAGAACCCCTTTCATTTACTTATTTCGCTAATAAGTTTTAAGTTTAATTGGTGTCTTCCTAATTTATACCTCCAGTTGGTCCCTCCAAATGTGTTCGCACGAATATAATGTTATAGCATTATCTACTGATCAACATAAGCATTTCAAAGGTTTCCTACCGAAAACAATGCATAATTCGACGGGTGCAATATCTCTATCGTCACTAATCACTTTCGACTCTCTTCTTAAGTGCCGAAGTTAATATCCATGCTCTCGCAATAGGCAAAGCCCTATAGACTTCACCTAAACGAGCAAGCATTCAAGTCTTGTCGACATAAGAAATGACGACAAGCTATAGAGACAATAACCTCTAACTAATTATGAAAGTAATTTAACAAATGTCTCCTTGTCAAACATTGTCGCCACCAATAGGCCATGGAGCCAAAGCCTCACACGACAATTTAAGGGTTAAAAAACTCCTTGTCGACCTCAACTGTGTTCAAGGAAAGTTTCAGAAAAGCAGTTTCAAAAAGCCTGTCGGTTCTAAGGGTTTTGGAAGCATGAACTTCAAATTAGATAACATAGTTTAGAAAAGTTCCCTATCGTCTTCGACAAGGATGAAGGATAACCCTCCAGGAATTTTAGAAAACAAATATAAAACACTTGTATCGACACTAAGGGTGTCGACCTGGACAAAGGCATAAGCCCTAGATTTCGAAAGCAGGTTATAAAAAAATGTATAAAGCCATGTCACAAAACAATCCTCTTTGGCAGCAACTGCATCGAAGGGAACGATGATAATGAGCTATTTTACTCCATAAGTAAACTTAGCCGACGACATCTATGTCGACTTGAATCTAAGATAAAGAGCCACAGATAATCCTTGTCTATAACATCTGGGTCGACAAGCTCAGTGGACAAAAGCTCAAAACCACACAACAATCAAGCAGTTCAATAAGTTAAAACTTATGCTGGAAAACTCACCCTTTCGATTCCATCGAAGGATGCTGAGGCAATAGCCTCTGATTCGTAAAAACTCTCTTGATTCCATGGAAAGGAAGTGTGGTAGAAACCTTATTCTCTTTATAAAAATAAGGTTTCAAGTAAAACATGCCCGTTCGATATCATCGATAGGCATTGAGGCAATGGTCTCTAATTTAGGTTAAGTTATAGTTAAATAAAATATCCTTTTGACACTTCTAAAAGGCCTTGAGGGATAACCACATATCTTATTTATAAAAGTAATATTTAAGAGAAAGCCCCTTTCGATCAAGCCGAAGGGTAAGGAGGCGATAGCCTCATTTCTTATTAAAATATAGTTTAGAAACTTTCCCTCTTCGACGTCGTCGAGAGGTACTGGGACGAAAGCCTTTTATACTTTATGAAAAAGTCTTTAGAACAAGCTCCTTCGAAGCCATCGAAGGTTACAAATCTGATAGCCTCTAAGTTGTTCCCTTCCGGTTCCACGAAGGGGATGGAGGCAGTAGCCTCTATTTTTTTCGAAGCAATAGTTTAAGAAAACAACACTTTGGACTATGTCAACAGATACTAAGGCATTAGGCCTTAGGTTCTTTTATAAGTAGGTTCTTTTAAGGAAAAAGCCCCCTTCGATCATGTCGAAGGAATTGAAGCAATATCCTCATGTGAAGTGGGTGACTTTCAAAAGTGAAAATATAAGTATCAGAGCTAAGTTCAAAATCGAAAGGTAAACGCGAAAGACTGATGCTTATTATATCATACTTACGTTATTTCAAGCATCCAGCATTGGCGAAAGGTAACATCCGACAGTGTCGAAAGGGTACTTTTGAATCTGACAATGATGCTAACAACAAATGTAGATAAAACTAATTTATCTCATTATAAAGCAATACTTTTTACCCATTCCACTATATTTGTTGAAATTGGATTGGTATACAAAATGTATATTGATCAAAATATAAAATATTAATATATATGCGTTGACATCCTACTTAACGCGTAAATCTTCCTAAGTAGAATTTCCCTTAGGAAATTCATATTAATAAGACAAATAATGGGAAAATTCCCTAAAATTTAAACAATGAGGACTATATTCTCCTTCATCTTATATAAAAATGTCAAGTTCAAAATAATTAATTGACCCTCTTAATTAATTTATCCCGTAGCTGACAAATAATCTAATTTAGGAAATTCGTAAAGTATTCCTAAGTGCATAGAAAATGATGAGGCTCAAAACTCATCTTCAAAATCATATGTAGAACAACACATCCAAATTTCGTATCATTTGAAGGCATCTAACTATATGTTTTAATCTGAAACCTCTTTATTTTCAAGCAAAGAAAGTATATAAAATCAAAATCTTGTATTGTTCTATCCAAATAATCATATAACATCATAGGCACGAAAACAATCATGACCACACACAAACATTTCAGGTGTAAGCACATAACTGAATTAAACATGGGTAGAAATCATTATTCACCATGATTTGATTGACGCCTTAAGATTTGCAGCATTGATTTCCTAAGCTTTAATTTCTTAGCCTTTCCTTTTAATTTCTTCTTCTTTTCCTCATATTTTAGTGGTCGGCCTCTCTTTATTTATTTTTTCATGTTTTAGAAATGGAAGTGTAGTGATAAAAGTGTGGAAGAATGTGTATTTATACGAGGCTATAAATTCTACACTTCGCCCCTTCTGTAATCCTCCTTCCTTATGCATATATTTTAATTTGATTAGTTCCTAAGGCTAATCTATTAGTTAGTTTATTAATTAAAAATCTCATCTCTTCATCCACCACATTATTCATATTTAATTTATCTAATTAAATTCTTGAATAATGTTGACTAAAATTTATAGATGTTACATCCTTCCCTCGATAAAAGAATCTGGCCCTCGACTTCTTTTCGTTTCCACCCAAAACTCAAACTGGTTGTCTCATAAATGTCTAGTCTGGTTTCATCACCAACTCTCCCAATGCAGATGGAGCTATGGTAGCTTCTAGATCATGCATGTATTTTCGTAGATGCAAAACATGAAATCCAAACTATCCGGCAGCTTTATTCGATATGCGAGCTTTCCAATTCTTTCCAATATACAAAAGGTCCAACAAATCTCGATGCCAGTTTCCCCCACTTCCTGAAATGAACTACACCCTTTATTGATGGTACTTTAACGAATACACGACCTCCGACCGGGAACTCAATATCCTTTTGCCTTTTATTAACGCAACTCTTCTGTTTAGATTGAGCTTCCATCATACAACCTCAAATCAAGTCGATCTTTTCCGTAGCTTCTTTCACCAAATCCTGATCTGGAACCAATCCGTCTTCGGTCCCTAACCAACAAGATGGTGACTTACACAGTCGTTCGTATAATGCTTCTAATGATGCCATTCCTATACTAGCTTGAAAACTATTATTATAGGGGAACTCAGCCAAATGCAAATGGTCTTCCCGTGAGTCACTATAATCCACAACACATGCTCTAAACGGATCTTCAAGTACCTTATTCACTATTCCCATCTGCTCATCTGTCTGTTGGTTATAAGAGGTACTCATTTTGAGCTTGTTTCCAAAAGCATTCTATAAAATTTTCCATAACTCGCTAGTAAATAGTGGATCTCTGTCACGAACAACGCTACTAGGAATTCTATGAAGTCTATCTGTATTTCTTAGAAATAACTCAGCTAACACAGGTGTCGTTCTAGTTGACATAACGAGAATAAAATTGGCAATTTTAGTTAGTCTATCCACAATAACTCATATATTCTCATTTCCTTTCCTTGATCTTGGTAACCTTTCAATGAAATCCCTAGATATATAATCCCATTTCTAAACTGGAATATCTAATGGTTGAGAAGACCGCTAGGTTTTTGGTGTTCGACTTTTACTTGTTGACAGTTCACGCATTGATTCACCGATAAGATGACATTTCTCTTCATGTCTTCCGAAAGGAAACTCTTCTTCATACCTAGTACATTTTGATACCTACAGGATGCATTATAAACTTAGAGCGATGACACTCTCTAAGAACTTCTTTCCTGACGCCATCAGTATTTGAGACGCACAACCTTTCTTTCTTATCCATCCATTATGGTTAAGGGTAAAATCTGTAACGACCCGCATTCTACGCATCGGAGAATCGTAGAATATTTATTTCATTCTCATACGAAGTCTTATGGTCGTGTAACTATGGGGAGCGACTATTGGGGTCATTTCCCACATTCACGATTTTTGTCAATTTTTAAATGACCATTTCGCCCTTGGCGAATCTTGTTTCGCCTATAACTTTTGATCCAATAAGGAGTTTTGTCCCGAAACGACTTCCAATAGATTTGGATGATGGTTTATCTTTCCGTAGAGTGGTCCTATTAATCAAACGGACTTACCGTTTGGGAGATATGGCTGAAATAAGGTTTGGAAGGTTAAAAAAAGCATAATTGGGCTTAACCGGGTGATTAACAGCTAAGCCCATAACCCATTTCGGAATTAGGGTTATGGGAGGGCTGATAGGGTTTGGAAAATCAGTTTATTCATTTTTCTTGCCGCCATTTACCTTCCTCTAAACCTAGCAATGGCCTTCAACTCCCAAATCACCTTTTAATCACTTTCTAATCACATATTAGCCAAATCTACGTCAAATTAAGGTGGATTGACATCTAAATCGAGATAGAGCCGCTGGAATACATAAGAATTCGACCTAAATCAGTTAGAGATCTGAAATTTATTTGTGGTTAAGGTGAGTGATTTGCACTTTTATTCACTAATTACGGCTAATTAGGCGTGATTAGTGATAATTAGTGAAATTATGCATTACAAAAATTCGGAAAAATATGTAGAAATTCTTAAATATTATTTTATTTCACTGGTGAAAATTTGGGTTAATTTGGATTAAGTTTGCTAATCCTATTGCTAGATATAGTTAAACATGATTAAGGGGAAAACATGAGTTTTGGGTATGTTTGATCCATATTAAAATGTTACATTATTGTTTTGGTGTTTATGGTTGATTATACATGTCGTTATTACTGTTTGGTATGCTTTGTGATTGTATAGTGAAGTTAGAATGGTCGAAAACGCAGTCGTATGGCGTAAATAGCTTGCTGGAAAAGTTGCAGGAAATTGGTCATACCCCGATCGTGAGGCACATACCACGAGTCGACCCCCACTTGTGCTTCCCTCTACCAGCCACGAGCCGACACCAAAGTGCGAACCATGACCCGAAGCTTGAACCATGAACCACCTCCACGAGCTGAACACTTACATCACGAGCAGGAAGGAATTCATGAACCGGTGAACCTCGAGCCGCTTGTACCACAAACGGAGATCCACGAACCGGAGTTTGGGGCATCACGAACTGATGGCCATGAGCAGGGGTCACGATCCGATGTCAGGAGGGGCGCGAACCGCGAGCCGAGGTAGGGAGGGCCACGAGCCAGTCTTCGAGCCTGGACAGTGAACGAACTGAATGGAAACTAAACCACGAACGGGAGGAGACCAAAACCCGAGATGCAAAGGTAGTCCAAATAGGAAGTTAGAACTCAGGATCCAAATGGGAACCAATGAGTTAACTTCATGATTAGGCTTTGCTGCGGGACATGTGCAAATGGGTTATCGATATCTATAGCTTTAGTTCACCACAGAGAGACGGATTAGTGGCTATGGATCAGCGCAATGAGACCGTTAAGACTCCCAAGGGCAAGTGATCGTAGCATGGCTATGGATCATCGCAATGGGATCATTAGGACTTCCAAGGGTAAGGCGATCATAGCAAGGGATTAGTGGCTATGGACCAGTGCAATGGGGTCATCAAGACCACAAGGGCAAAGTGGTCGTAGCAAAGGATTTGGGTGATCAAAGTGGTGGATATCGTATGCTTTACGCACTGAGTGAGAGATGTAAGGATAATTGCTATGTTTGATGTTTGCTATCTCCATAACATGCACACTCCCACTTTACACTATGTTAGTGTTACCTTAGAGTGTTGCACATTCTATTGTGCTAACTCTTTGGTTGCAGGTACAGGTTTAGGTACGATCATTTATACCTGTTATTGTTCTGTTTTACTACTATCGCTCATACCAGACTTTTGTCTGACCCAGAGTTTTTTGTCTCTTATTATTACTCTGACTAGAGACAGGTTAGGTGGTATGAACGAGTAGTGTCTGGAGACGAGCAGGAGGCTTTCATGTGCTATTTACATATATTCTTCCTGTGTTGTTGTTCGTCACTGCTTTGGACATTAATAGTGTACCTTTTCTATTTTTCTTTAGAGATAGTATTTTGAAGTTTTAAAAATGGTTTGGATCATAAGTTGTATTTTGAATTCCGCTGTCATGATGGTTTAGTTTCCAGCTTATGCACTGTCTCGCCTGTTTTATGTCAAGTTATGTTATTATTTTATTTTATTCCATGCGTTGTGAGATATACTACAAGCTTTTTGGTGATTCATAGTTTCAAAACCCTTTTCCTCTGACGACCATCCTGTGCCAGTCGGGCATTAGCACGGCGCATTTTGGGGAAATGTCGGCTGGTCCGGGCCGTCACACTTGGTATTAGAGCCTAGATTGCGTAGTTGACCTAGGGAAAGACATCAGGGGGAGATAGTATACGTATATGGGAGTGCGTATTTGTGACGTTTTGGTTTTTAAAGCTATATATATTATTAGCATATCTAAGGATGATGTCGCATTGCACTGGCACCACTATGGAGATGGTTAATCGTTTTCTCTTTACAGATTGGACGATGAGCCGAAATATGAGGAGTACGGGTTCAGGGGCCAATAATAGCAATGCCCATGATATGAGGACGATGTTTACTGTCTTCATGAGAGAAATGCTTAGGGATGTTCAGAGAGCAGCTCCTAATGCTGCTAACGGTGGTGGTGCAGTAGCGTAGGCGCGTAGGGATGATTTCGCCAAGCTCTGCAAGGATTATACTAGTCTTGGTGGAAACCGTTCCACGGAACCGAATCGGCTATGGAAGTTCAAGATTGGCTTGATAGTTGTGAGCGCATCTTCGAGGATTTGGGAATCGAGGATGTGATGAAGAGAAAGCTAGCATCGCGTCAACTTAAAGGACGGGCTATGAATTGGTGGAGTGCTATTAAAGCGGCTACTCCTGAGGATCAAGTTACTTGGAATCAGTTTAAGACCCAATTCAGTGATAAGTTTATCCTAGCTGCTCAGAAATTAGAATTATTTAGGAAATTTTTGGAACTTAAGCAGAATGGTAGGGCAGTCTCAGAATGTATTGCTGCATTCGATATCTTATCGAAGTACGGATTATCCCTTATCGATACTGCCGAAAAGAACGAGAAGTTCATAATCGGCTTAGATGAGTACTTGGGGGAAAGGCTAATAAATCATATAGATGAGACATTCGAGTCTATTATGGGAAAGTCATTGAGATCTGAGAGCCTTTACCCTAAGTCGAAGTCCGAGGTTGCTGTTACATCTACATGGGAGCCAAAGCCGCAGGCAAGCGGTGAAGGCAAGAATAATTCGTAGAATAAGAGGAAACAGAGCCAAGCTAAGGATGGTCAGAAGAAGAACAAGAAAGATGTTGAGTGCTATAGTTGTGGCAAGAAGGGCCACTATGCCAAAGATTGCTGAGCAAAGCCAGCGGACAGGAAGTGCTTCAATTGCGGCCAAGTGGGACATCACAAGGATAAATGTCCACAACATCCTAAAGAGAAGAAGATTGTGAAAGCATATGCTATCAACGTTGTTCCTTCTTTGTCGAATGCCCCAAATGCAGCGGAGAAAGGAAAGAGTGTCATCATTGAAGGTATGCTTTCTATTTATGATGTTCCTGTTCGAGTATTGTTTGGTACCGGGGCTTTACATTCTTTCATATTTAGTGACCTGGTAGATAGGTTGGGATTGGAACCTGAGATTGTCGATAGACTTTTAGTTGTGATGAACCCGATCGGTGGTTTGACTAGCCATAGTATGATTTGTCGTAATTTGGTCTTATCGGGTCATGGATGTATGTCTACTTGTGATTGCTTTGTTTTGGGAGTTACTGGGTTTGACATTATTTTGGGAGTCGATTGGCTCCAAAGGTTTGGAGTGGTGGTAGACTGTGAGGGGTCTTTATTGACCATTAGGGCGGATGATGGGTGGAGTTTACTGTTTGGTTGCCTACCTAGTGATGGGATGATGGCTAATTTTCTAAATTCCCTCGGCATCCCGCATGATGAGTTGTCAGATGTACCTATTTCTGGCGAGTATCCGGACATCTTCGGGGAAGTGACCGGACTTCCACCACACTGGGAGATCGAGTTACGTATTGATTTAGTGAAAGATGACAGACCTATAGTGATGTCTCTTCGTCGTATGGCTCCAAGGAGTAGCTAGAGCTCGGGGTGCAAGTAAGCGATCTTTTGAAGAAGGGATTTATCCAAAGAAGTGTTTCCGAGTGGGGAGCACCAGTTGTATTTTCTACCAAGGTCGATGGTTCCCTTCGATTGTGTGTGGACTACCGCAAGTTGAATAAGGTGACGGGAAAGAATAAGTATCCTCTTCTGTGGATAGACGATTTATTTGATCAGTTGAACGGAGCAAGAGTGTTTTCCCAGTTGGATCTCACGACAAGATTTCATCAGCTCTGAGTAGCATCTGAGAGTATTCCTAAAGCGGAATTTTGGACGTCTCTGGATTCTATGAGTGGTTGGTCATGCCATTCGGGTTGACCAATGTATCAGCATATTTTTTGGATCTTATGAATAGAGTTTTCAGAGATCAGTTGAAAAGTTTGTTCTTGTGTTCATGGACGATATCTTGGTTTACTCGAGGACAGAGGAAGAACACAAGGATCATTTGAGGATAGCGATGGAAGTGTTGAAACAACAATTGAAAGTGAAATTTTCTAAGTGTCACTTCTGAAGGAGGGAAGTGAGGTTCTTGGGCCATGTTGTTTCAGAGAATGGGATTGCCGTGGACCCTCTGAAGGTGGCTACGGTACAAGATTGGTCTACGCCAAAGAATGCAATGGACATGAGAAGTTTCTTGGGGTTAGTTGGATATTATCGTGAGTTCATTTAAGACTTTTCCAAGATAACAGCGCCGTTAACACAGTTGACCAAGAAGAATCAAGCTTTCGTCTGGGACGAAAGGTGTGAGAATGCATTCAAGAGTCTAAAGGAAAAGTTGACGTGTGCACCAATGTTAGTTATTCCTAAGGGGAACGAAGACATGACGGTATACATGGATGCCTCTGGTACCGGACTAGGTGCTGTATTGATGCAAGGAGGTAGGGTTGTAGCTTATGCTAGTCGACAGCTGAAACCGCATGAGAAAAGATATCATACCCATGATTTGGATTTGGCAGTGATCGTATTCGCGTTGAAGATGTGGAGAAATTATCTCTTGAGAGAAAGGTTCGAGTTGTTTACCGATCATAAGTCAATAAAGTATATTTTCTCTCAAAAGGATTTAAATCTTCGTCAGCAGAGATGGTTAGAGTTCTTGGCTTAATATGATTTCAATATCGCATACACATCAGGGAAGGGCAATGCGGTAGCTGATGCATTGAGTAGGAGACATGCCAGTTTAGGGGCTATGTTTCTAGAATGGAAGCAACTGGAGTATATCGTGGGATATGATTTCAGACCTAAGTGTGAATTAGATCCCAAGATGTTAGCAAGTTTGATGATCAGACCGACTTTGATTGAGCGGATCAGTTCCAGTCAGAGGGACGATCCTAACCTATTGGAAATCATCTCCAAGGTAGAGATAGATATCAACGGTGAGGAGATGAACAAGTATGGTCTTGATCGAGAGGGATGGCTTCGAAAGAATGGGAGGCTGCTTGTACCCAACGTTAATGGATTGAGAGATGAAGTGCTTAGAGAGTGTCATCACTCGAAACTGACTATACATCCCGGTGGTAACAAAATGTATCGAAACATAAAGCAGACCTACTACTGGGAAGGGATGAAGAGAGACAATGGGAAGTTTATATTCAAGTGCATGAATTGTCAGTTAGTTAAAGCCGAGCAAAAGAAGCCTAGTGGTTTGTTACACCGTTGGAAATTCCCGAATGGAAATGGGAACACGTCTCAATGGATTTCATTGATGGTTTACCAAGGACTAGATCGAGTCATGATAGTATTTGGGTGATTGTGGACCGATTGACCAAGTGTGCAAGGTTTATACCAGTCAAGTCGAATAAAACGACAGCTAAATTAGCAGAACTACAAATGAAGTTGGTAATGAGATTTAATGGAGTACGTAAAGGTATTGTGAGTGACCAAGATCCGTTATTTACTAGTGGGTTTTGGAAGAGCTTACATGAAGCTTTAGGGTTAGAATTACATCTCAGTACCGCGTACCATCCTCAAACCGATGGTCAAACAGAGAGGGTGAATCGTGTTTTAGAGGATCTCTTAAGAGCTTGTATATTGGATTTTGGAGGATCATGGGATGATCATTTGCATCTGGTAGAGTTCACATATAATAATAGTTATCAGTCCAGTATTGGTATGGCTCCATTTGAAGCTTTGTATGGAAGACGTGCAACTCACCACCATGTTGGTTGGAAACCGGTGAGAAATTTGTGCTTGGGCTAGATGTAATAAGAGGAACTTCAGATAAGATCAAGGTTATCCAACAGCGAATGATGGCTGCCCAAGATAGACAAAAGAGTTATGATGATAAAAGACGAAGAGGATTGAATTTCTCCGTTGGCGACTTAGTATTCGTCAAGATTTCTCCGTTAAAGAGTGTAATTCGATTTAGTAGGAGAGGTAAATTGGCACCAAGGTTTGTTGGTTCATTTCCAGTTCTCGAACAAGTTGGAAATTTGGAGTATAAAGTTGGATTACCAGGCAAGGTGGCGGGAGTACACAACGTATTTCATGTTTTCCAGTTAAAGAAATTCGTGCACGATTCTGGTATGACTATTTCACCAGATCAGTTGGATGATATCGAAGTGGAATTTGAGGCAGTTGGGAGCCATAGAATGATTCGTATTATCGGATATGATACGAAGAAACTTCGAAGGAAGACGGTGAAACTGATTAAGGTCCAGTGGGGGTGATAATGAGAATGACTGTACTTGGGAAACTGAGTAGAGCATAAGGAAGTCATATCCAGAGCTCTTTGCCTGGTAAGATCTTAATCGCGATATAGTTATTCTCTTGTCAGTAAACCGCATGCTGGTAAATGCTTGTGATTTTATTATGTATGTTTGATTGTTTGTAAATGGTTGATAGGCATGCAGGCCACCTTTGTATGTTTTGGTTATGGAATTTCTTAGGGGAGGGAGGGAGGGGTGGGGAGTGTAACGACCCGCATTCTACGCATCGGAGGATCGTAAAATATTTATTTCATTCTCGTACTAAGTCTTATAGTCGTGTAACTATGGT
The DNA here is from genome assembly GCA_030737875.1 of Allium sativum. Taxonomy (NCBI): domain Eukaryota; kingdom Viridiplantae; phylum Streptophyta; class Magnoliopsida; order Asparagales; family Amaryllidaceae; genus Allium; species Allium sativum. The sequence continues at coordinate 286,129,609 of CM060924.1, forward strand.
GTAATGACCCGCAAATCCAGTCCAATTTGAGCTGACCAAATAACACAAGTCCAACCCCAAATTGTACTGGAAATTCAAGAAATTAATAGAAAGAAGATAGAAGGTGAGGATAGATAAGATAGAACTAATAGAATAGAAGAAGAAGAACATCATCATCAGAGTAAACACGAAACTCACAGCGGAACGAATAAAATATAACATAACTTTTGAAATAAAACAATTATGTATACAATAGCACTTATCAGAGTACATCACTTACAACAACAGCGAAAATAATAATAGCTATAGAATCTTGAAGCCTCCTGCTCCAAGCTCCCCAAGTGTATCTGTAAATCCCGACTACTTGACTGCCCGTACAAATTTAGGCACCCAAGAGTTTAGGGAAACAAAACAAAATAAACTCCGGGTCAGTCATGGGACTGGTATGAGTAAAACAGTTTAAAACAGTTCAAGCAGGTAAATGATATCTCATAAGATCACGTCGTATAACGGAACGGGTTTTTTCCTTATGAGAATCCAAATTATCTTTATATCAAAAACCCTTTTGATGTTATATAATGTCTATCAATCACAATATAATAATCATCTAGCAGAAACGCTTTCATCTCACGTTCTACATATATAGTATAAAATCAAAACCGCAAGCATGTATTGGGTAATGGATTTCCAACTATGACAAGGTATGGAACCACCTTCCGATCAGTGTACTCTAGGAACGATACACTGGAGTTCAACAAGAACATCTTGCAACTCAGCCACACATGACCGACCACTCATTTCGCTTGAGTGTATCGAATGTACATCACCAATGGTTGGGATCAACAACCGTTTCCCGTATATATATACATATGGGACAACATTGATAGATTAAAGAAGCAAATGAATATTCTCTAGATAGGTGATTATACACCCTACTTCGGAGCGACCGACTTAGCCATGCTGCCTGCCCGATTTCTGTCATTTACCGGATGTGAGGCTAGAAGCTACGCTTATCTTTTCACATACCACATCTTCATTCACTTAGAATGTCACATCGTCATACCCTCTAAATCACAAATTGATTTCCCCAAAAATACCACGGGTATAAGCTAAGAGAAACGAATTCCTCCACCACCAACGTAAATACGTTTGAAACGATAAACTTACGTGATCTACCAGATATACTCTGTCAGACCTTCGTCCATACAAGTTGTCCTGGGACTGGACAAACCGAAAGCACTATCCAGTATATCCATCTTAGGCACTGTTATCTAAGATTTATACAACAGCCCTTGCACTTTACTCCATCTTCAATCATCTTTGGCATATATGATTCGCAACGCTTATGCCAATACAGAGTGGTTCTCTGGATAATAATCCAACCGGTCTCTCCATATTAACAACGTTAAAATGGTCAAAACTTCGATAGTCTGTGAGTTAACTATCAAAGAAAAACAAGTGTGCAAACAACGATATTATTTCCAGATGGAAATTATATCGATCAATCATCATTCACACATATATATATATTCCCATTTTCTATGTTTAGAAAATATACGTTATTAACATTGGAAAACATTTCCCTGGCTTAATTATGTACCACTATTCTTCCACATCTATTAGACTCCAACTATAAACTAACAAGAGAATAACTTCCTAAATATAAACCCCGAAGGCCGAAACCAACATCAGATTGATACTCAGGAAACCATTCACTTATTAATCTCTAGTCATTTTCTAATTTTGCTTAACTCTATTTCTTTAACTCTATACGATTTACTCTAGTTCGTTTTTAACTCTAATCGATTAACTCTATTTGATTACCTCTAACTGGTTAACTCTAACTGATTAATTCTAACTCCTTTTATAATATCATATTTATTTTCTAAATAAATATTTACTTTATTCTATTTATTTCCTAAATAAATATTCCTTTATTCTAATTCTATTTATTTCCTAAATAAATAAATAATCCCTTTTAATATATTTGTAAATGTTCTACAAATATTTCCTTTATAATTCTATTTTATTTGTAAATGGTTTACAAATATTTCTCTTCTTATTTCTTTGACAAGTATAATCCCCTTATATTTGATTTACAAATATAATTCACTTATATTTGATTTACAAATATAATTCCTTTATATTTGATTTACAAATATAATTCCTTTATATTTGATTTACAAATATATTTCTTTTATTCAAAATCCTTTTTCTTTTTATAATATAAAATCCATTGATTTTATATAAATAAATTATTTTCAAAATATACTTTGAAAATCCCTTTTCCCACATCCAGTGTTTCTTATGGTATTTAACACGCCATATAACAACGATAAATATCGTCCAAACACACATAATCAACGTCAGATTATATATCACATTATATATCACAATATATATATATATATATATATCACAGTAAAATAATTGTTGAGGAATCCAGTTGGATTCCTCCAACCTGTTTCCCTGCATCACAGATGTTAAACAATATAGATAACATCACTTTCAGTTCAATATGAATTATTCTGTTAACAGAACCAATATAGAAATTCAACTAACTGACTAGCAGTTCAATCAAACAATCAACACACAGTAAATCAGACAATTGCTAACAGTTCTAAAAATACAACATGAAATTATAAACTGTTTAGAGTTGGTGAGATTTACTCACATTGGACTATCATCGTTAATTAACGATAATTGTCGTTGATTCAGATCGACAATTTATTTTGATATAAATTGTAACGAGCTCGGATTCACTCCTAGTCAGCTCCATGACGTAGCCACCGTCCATACGATCCCAACGCAACTGACGGTTCGTAAATCTGATATCGTATGAAGGAGATACGCATTTTAAAAGTTAACATACTATTTTAAATAAATTAAATTTAAAACTCTATTTATAATTTGGGCTTTAACCTTTAAAAATCGGCCCAACTTCTCTTGTAAGCCCAGACCCGAAAATCCCTTATCTCCTCCCAGTAAAAACTCCGACGCCCACTCCTTCAAACATCAAACCATGGCCGATCTTTTCTTCCTCAACTGCTCCTTCTTTCTTAAATAAAAACTCAAACGAACTTCACCACTACCCTGCTCGTCTCTCCCTCTTCATATCAAAATTGTAAAGCTCGAACCCCTCATGACAAACCCGTCGAACCTCCTGTACCAGTTCGATCGTTTGGAATTTTTCCCAAAAAATTCCAAACGACATCAAACAAGTTCGGTTTCACCTTAGGAATCCAGAATCGAACTCTGAATCGAGTTTAAGTGATTCGATTTTCCTAAAAGTGGAACCCTACCTTCGTTGCCAAAAACCCCCAACCGCAACTTCGACGTCGAACACCTCAAAACTACTACTGCGTTGAAGAGCCTCTCTCGCTGGATCCATAAACACATATAACTTGATTTTAGGATTTTCTATGGATTTTCTTTTGATTTCTTTTGTGTTGCGTTTGGGTTTCTCAGCAAAAAGAAGTGGCGGTCTGAGGATTTGGTTTTATAGGGATCATGTTGTGTGTGTGTGGCTGAAACGAGTAGGATGTGGCTTTGTTTTTGACCACTAAATAAGTTTAGATATTTTCATTTATCATTTTATATTCGTTTTAGTCCTTCTAAAAATCCGTGTGATCACATACGATACCTAAAAATCACGAAACTGGACATGCAGCTAGAGTTCGACATTACGGTACCAACGAAACTGGTTTCGTCGAATTCCGACTCCGTTTGACACATCGTATTTTTAAAGGTCAAAATATCGACTGTTTCTCACATTAAAAATCGGTACGGCCACATACTGACTCTAAAAATCACGAAACTGGAAATCTAACAACTATTTAACATTGCGGATCCAACAAAATTAGTTTCGTCGAATTCCGACTTCGTTTGCAAAAGTGGCTATTTTTAAAGCTCTAGATGACCCATTTAAATATATAAATATATTTAAATAAATTTGAATTAAATATTTATAAATAAATATTATCGTATATATATTCACTGTGGAATACCATACTGCTCTACTGGGATTTATAACTCGATATTTCAAATCTGGGTCAACCCGATATTCGATTTATATTGAAATTTCTTTTTAAAATATAAATAATTCCTTTATAAGTTATAAAGGAATTCCACAGCGACTTTTCTAAAATTTGATTTGAACGTACATCAAAATATACTCGATGAAATCCCGATTTTTCTCTTCCACTAGAAAGATATACTTCACCAGCTCCACACGTTTCTTATTTCACAGAAATCCGGCTTAAAACGAATCCTGTACATTCAGTTGATGTTCAAATCGCCAATTAACGAACTGCAGCGCCATTTCAAACTCGATTTTAATTACAATATAATTATACGTTCAAACTGTCGTTCAAATAATATATTCGTTATTCTACTTCAATTCTAAACTGAATTAAATATCACAGATGATCCAGTTCACACCATATCGCCATTTCAGCCAATTCTGATTATTTCAGAATTAAATATATTATTTAATTTATTATTTTAATTAAATATTCACCATTATTTAATTCCACGACCAATAAACCCTTTTAATCACCTTTTAAATAATTAAATAAATTAATTATAATACCTCTGCCAATGCGGGTCATTACATAAGGGGAGTGACTATTGGGGACATTTCCCACATTCACGATTTTTATTAATTTTTAAATGACCGTTTTACCCTTGACGAATCTTGTTTCGCCTATAACTTTTGATTGGTAAGGAGTTTTGACCTGAAACCACTTCCATTGGATTCGGATGATGGTTTACCTTTTCGTAGATTGGTCACATTAATCAAACGGACTTACCGTTTGGGAGATATGGCTGAAATAAGGTTTTGAAGGTGAAAAACAGCATAATTGGGCTTAACCGGGTGATTAACAGCTAAACCCATAACCCATTTTGGGATTAGGGTTATGGGAGGGCTGACAGGGTTTGGAAAATCAGTTTTATTCATTTTTCTAGCCGCCATTTACCTTCCACTAACCCTAGCAATGACCTCCAACTCCCAAATCACCTTTTAATCACTTTCTAATCACATATTAGCCAAATCTACGTCAAATTAAGGCGGATTGACATCAAAATCGAGATAGAGCTGCTGGAACACTTAAGAATTCGACCCAAATCAGTTAGAGATCTGAAATTTATTTGTGGCTAAGGTGAGTGATTTGCACTTTTATTCACTAATTACGGCTAATTAGGGATGATTAGTGATAATTTATGAAATTATGCATTATAAAAATCTAGAAAAATATGTAGAAATTATTATTTTATATCACTGGTGAAAATTTGGGTTAATTTGTATTAAGTTTGCTAATCCTATTGCTAGATATAGTTAAACATGATTAATGGGAAAACATGGGTTTTGGGTATGTTTGATCCATATTAAAACGTTACATTGTTGTTTTGGTGTTTATGGTTGATTATATATGTCACTATTACTGTTTGGGCTTTGTGATTGTATAATGAAGTTAGAATGGTCGAAAACGCCGTCGTATGACGTAAATAGCTTGTTAGAAAAGTTGTAGGAAATTGGTCATACCCCGATCGTGAGGCACATACCACGATCCGACCCCCACTCGTGCTTCCCTCTACAAGCCACGAACCGACACCAAGGTGCGAACCACGACCCGAAGCTTGAACCACGAACCACCTCCACGAGCTGAGCACTTACATCATGAGCCGGAAGGAATTCATGAACCGGTGAACATCGAGCCGCTTGTACCACAAACAGAGACCCACGAACCGGAGTTTGGAGCATCACGAACCGATGGCCATGAGCAGGAGTCACGAGCCGATGTCAGGAGAAGGGGGGCGAACCTCGAGCCGAGGTAGGGACGACCACGAGCCGTTCTTCGAGCCTAGACAGCGAACGAACTGAATGGAAGCTAAACCACGAACGGGAGGAGACCAAAACCCGAGATGCAAAGGTAGTCCAAATAGGAAGTTAGAAATCATGATCCGGATAGGAACCAACGAGTTAACTTCATGATTGGGCTTTGCTGTGGGACGTGTGCAGAGGGTTATCGATATCTATGGCTTTAGTTCACCACAGAGAGACAAATTTGTGGCTATGGTTCAGCGCAATGGGACCGTTAAGACTCCCAAGGGCAAGTGATCGTAGCATGGCTATGGATCAATGTAATGGGATCATTTGGACTCCCAAGGGCAAGGCGATTGTAGCAAGGGATTAGTGGTTATGGACCAGCGCAATGGGGTCATCAAGACCACAAGGGCAAAGTGGTCGTAGCAAATGATTTGGGTGATCAATGTGGTGGATATCGTATGCTTTACGCACTGAGTGAGAGATGTGAGGATGATTAGTATGTTTGATGTTTGCTATCACCATGACATGCACATTCCCACTTTACACTTTATGTTAGTGTTACTTAGATTGTCGCACATCCTGTTGTGCTAACTCTTTGGTTGCAGGTCCAGGTTCAGGTATGATCATTTATACCTGTTATTGTTTTGTTTTGCTTCTATCGCTCATACCAGACTTTTGTCTGATCCAGAGTTTTATGTCTCTTCTTATTACTCTGGGTGCTACCAAACGGGCAGACTAGAGACAGGTTAGGTGGTATGTACGAGTAGCTGTCCGGAGACGAGCAGGAGGCTTCCACATACTATTTACATATATTCTCCCTGTGTTGTTGCTGGTCACTGCTTTGAGCATTAGTACTGTACCTTTTCTATTTTGCTTTAGCGACAATATTTTGAAGTTGTAAAAATGGTTTGGATCATAAGCTGTATTTTGAATTCTGCTGCCACGATGGTTTAGTTTTCAGCTTATGCACTGTCTCGCCTGTTTTATGTCAAGTTATGTTATTATTATATTTTATTCCATGCGTTGTGAGATATACTACAGGTTCTTTGGTGATTCATAGTTTCAAAACCCTTTTCCTCTGACGACCGTCCCATGTTAGTCGGGAATTAGCACAGCGCATTTTGAGGAAATGTCGGCTGGTGTAACAACCCGTATTTCGATAACATGATTAAGACGAGAATCAAGGCAGAATTTAATTTTAAATTCTGAATCAAGTGAAACGGGCTATGCCATTGCGTTCGTCTCGGAAAAATACGCGAAATAGAGTCCGAGTTTTCGAGAATCGGAGTCCGTATGACCAAGTTATGGTCCGACGAAGTTTTCAGAAAATTCAAGTTCAAAAACGAGTTCTAATTTCAAAAGTTTGGGCAAGAAGGCTAGGCGGGAAAAATTCCCGCCAGGCGCCCCAAGTCGACAGCCCTGTCGACTTGGGAGTCGACCTGCTTGACCCAAGTCGACAGCCCTGTCGACTTGGGGGTCGACCTATGGTGGCCGGGCTGTTTTGCCTGGTGCACCTATTTTCTATCTTGGCTAGGTTTTTGGGCCTGGTTTGAAATCTGACGGTTCAGGTTGGTTCTAGGGTTAATCTAAGGGTCCTAACTAATCCTAATCCCTATAAATAAGCCCCTAACCTACCCCTAAACCCTCATTATTCACTCATGCAACTAAACTATGGCAAAATTGCTACTCTCATGGCCTCCATTCAACTATCCTAGCCTCCACTTCATTTCTATGAAAGGTTTCATGATCATGAGAGTATTAGAGAGTCCCTATGTTAGTATGAGAGCTTCTCAAGTTGATTTCAAGGCTAAAGATTTGATCTTTGTTCATAAAGAGGGGGTTTTCATTGATTTGGAGTGCTCATCTTTGGGTTTTTGGGTGATGGCATGCATAGGCTTCATCACAAGCTTTAGTTTAATCGATTTAGGCCTTCATAGCAATGTAAGCCCTTTCCCTACTCTTAGATATTAACTATGAAGTTAAATGTTCATGTTGCAAGTTTGGGTTTGATCATTGAGAATGATATATGCTATCATGTCATGCAAGTTTATGAAGTCATTATCTTGATCTCATGAGCAAAAAGCTACAACCTTTATGTTGAAATGTTGCATTATGCAACATGAGAACCTTCATAATCTTTATGTCAACTTGCATATGAAGTCATAACCCCTATATGATGATATATGCGAGTTACTAGTCATCATTCCATGTCTTTTGTCACCATGATTCGTTTATGTGCCAAGTTTGGGTTTATGCATGTTTTTGGAGGCTTAAGAATGTAACATGCAAGTTAATGAACACATGTGTGCCTCATTTGCCACCATGATTAACTTGTGGCTTAATATCCATTTTTGTCATGCCTTTGTCAAGTCTCTTCTGTTAATCCATTACGTTGTTGCGAATGTATATGCGAGTTTAAAAGCGTTGGGTTATGTTATGGGTAATTTCTAATGACATGAAAATACAACTTGAAAACATGACTTGAAATATAACATGGAAGTTGACATGTAAGTATGCTTGAAACATAAGCTTGGGAATTTACCTATTAAGTTAGGTCTACCCATTGGGAATTTACCTATTAAGTTAGGTCTACCCAATTGCTTGAAAACTTGAATATGAACATGACACTAGACCAAACATGAAAGTGGCCAACTCGAGGTTGGGTTGAGTTTGTAGCATAAATCTACCCGGACCCGCCCGGCTTAACTAGTGGCTACAAACAATAGGATCCAATGTGAGAAGTTGGTCATGTCACGCTTAAGACCCGAGGTTAGACTAGGTTGTGGTGTAAATCTACCCGGACCCGCCCGGCTTAACTAGTAACCACAACAAGGTCTAATGTGAGAGGTTGAGAGTGCATTAATTAAATTAATGCCACATGATAAGGTTAAGTAAATTTGACTAATGACACTTAACCGACATGACACGAATGGGTAGGTTAAGTGGGACCGGGCTTGATTTCTTAATGACACTTAACCATACAAGATGATTGGGGGATGGGGTTAAGTAATTTACACTTAACTAATCCGACTTGGTAATTAGATGGGGTTAAGTAATTAAGACTTAACTAATCTAAACATGGTAATTAGATGGGGTTAAGTAATTGATACTTAACTAATCTAACCACGGAAATTAGATGTGGTTAAGTAATCCACACTTAACTAATCTAAACATGGTAATTCGATGGGGTTAAGTTAAACACTTAACCAATTTAAACTTGGTAATTCAATAAGGCTAAGTAACCAATACTTAACCAAATTAACGTGATAATCTAATGGGGTTAAGCCACTTATACTTAACCAATTATACATGATGATTTGATGAGGTTAAGTGACCCACACTTAACCAATCTAGTACGCGGACCTGATAAGGTTAAGTCATAAGACCTTTTTTTTAGAATATACTTAACCATTGTAGTACGATTAGAGGATGGGGTTAAGCCAACCTATACTTAACCAATCCGACTCGATAATTTGATGGGATTAAGACAATCTATGCTTAATCAATCTAACGAGATAATCCGATAGGATTAAGGTAAACTAGTACTTGGCCAATTTGACTCGATAGGGTTAAGTCATGAGCCTCGGGGTACACTTAACCAACTTGTAGGGCTGAGTCTTGAACTTAAATACTTAGCCAATCTTGACGTGATTCGTGGGTGGGTTAAGTCATGGACTTGAAGGATAACACTTAACCCAATAGACAAACCCTAGTAGAGGAACTAGATAGAAAATCGTGGTTAATCAAGGATAACAGGAAAAGGGGCTAAGTGGTAAACCTTAGTTAAGGAGAACTAAGTAATAATTCTTAGCCAAGGACATAGGACCAGTTCATAAATAGATGAGTAACCTGATACGGTAGGTCATCGCTTAGAATACGAGGTGGAGCAATATCTGATTTAGGTAAAGGCTCCAACGAACTGGGTAACGAAGCGGAAGCTTCAGGGGACGTGAGGATACTCTTGGTATCCCTCTGTGAGGTTGCAGATGATCCGCCTGGGCTCACAAGAGGTTAAGGTCTGCGGTAGAAGAACCAAGAGTATGCCTTGGTTGCTGTGCGAGCAACCTAAAGACTGGGGTGCATTAGCGTGGAGTCGGCGATACTTGGTTTTTGCCCTGGATAGCACGTCGTCGACTACCTACCATCTTTAGTCAAGCGTGTACGAACGGAAAGGCAGAGAACCCCCAACAGACCATGTTCTTGCTATCGAGTCATGGGTGAGGTTGGCCCGTAGGAAAGTGGGCTATAGTGGGGCCGGGATGTGGTTCTCATACATGATTTTTCTTGGATGCCTTTCAGTAGTTGAGGGAGGGGTCACGTGGGACCATAGCCACGGGTACAAAAACAGACCTTGATATCTGCATCAGCAGACGACTTAAAGCTCCCGACCGAGTTCCGTATTTCTTGGTTTGCCCTGGCACGGAACTCGGATGACACATTGAGGAACATGTGCGTCTAGATATGGAAAACGATTCACGATACATACGTGGGATGTAGGGCGCGGTTGACGGGTGGCATAATTCCTAGTGGTCCTAGGTGGCCAAGACCCAAACCGAGACACAGAAACGTTCATTAGGTAGCATAATCCCTAGTGGGCCTAGGTGGCATAAATCCTAAGTGAACGCGCGATAGTTCATGGTAAGGAAACATAACTAGATCAAGGGTTGCAGTCCAAAGCAACTTCAAGGATAAAACGTTTACATGGCAAGGGACTGAACGTATACATGGAAAGAAACATACGAGTTGGGCCTACATATGCTATATACTAGGTCGACACGGACCATTACATGACAGTGGGCAAGGGACATTCATAGTTAACACATGACGCGGGTTGGGATACTAGTACGAGAGGTGCAGAGCAAATATACATGTTAGAACCAGAGCAGATATACAGGATAGATACCATGGGACGTTATACGTGATCTTGGGGATATTATACTTGATAGAAACCTGACGATGTGATACCTTGTTTTATCTTGACATCGTAATCTATCATGACACCTTAGTTTATCTAAGTTCAGTAGTTCATCCTGTTATTTTGATTTAGCTTATCTATCTTGTTATCATGCTTATGTTCATCTCAGTTTCTCATGTCAGTTAACTTTACTAGTTTTTATACTAATAGTAGATAGGGCTTACTCAGTCTTTTGACTGACCCGTTTTGTTTCGCCTCTTTTCTTCCGTTTCCCCCCTAGGTTACAGGGAGGAAATGTTGTTGTTTAGTTCAGACTTCTTCTGCTTGAAGGTCATCACGGATGGCTTGGACTTTACTTGGCTATGGCTACTTTACTGTTTTACTTGGGGAATAATTTATGAAAAAGTCTCTATGCTTCTTTACTATTGCAAGACAGGTTTTGATGTACTCTGATGTAAAAGGCTTTAGACCTTAATTATTAATGTTTATGAAAGTTCGATTTTACTTCCGCTATTTTATATGTTCTGTCTTGTGATATTTCTGTGCATGTTTACCAATAATGCCCCTCTAAAGCTAGTGCATTCCTTTGCGAGTGACCCTAGCGGAGGCGGGGTGCTACACTTGGTATAAGAGCAGAAGGTTACTAGACTGGGCAAAAGTTTTTAAAGACCTTCTGAAAACTATTTGAAAACCGTTTACAAAGAAGCATTTTTTCAAGAAGATTTTCTTTTAAAAAGAAAAAGGCTATTCCCCAAAGGCCATTAGCACTATCCTTGTTTCCTTAATTTAATCTCTTTTCCTTTCTTTCCTCCATCTGTAGTCATAGTGGTTTTAACTGCGACTAGTCTTTTCCATCTACGAAAGTGCTTTCCATGCGATGGAGGTGGTTCTCGAGAGACCAGTGGCCGCGTTATAGGAAAGGATAGTGAGAAAGAGGATAAAGGATACGAGCTTAAGGATGAGCAACTTGTTGGCATAAGCTTAGTCCTCAAAGGAGGGAGAAAGATGAACAATGAAACCCATGACGAGAGAGTACCTTTGGCACGGTAAAACGGGGTGGATAGTTAAGTATCATGGGACAAGGACAAGATCATCGGGAGGGAAATAGTATGCTCTCATTTCTAGGGTACCTCGGAAGGAGGGTAACGATCTTGTTAAAGGTTTAGCTCTTCGTCTCTATCATCCCGTTAGGACTTTGTTTTGATCATCGTATCATTTAAGTCTGCTTCGATAGTTGAGTCTCTGCACCTTAAGTACTAGCGTAATAGAGAGTCCCACTTTTGTCTCAAAGTCCCATTGAAGAATCAGTCCATTTATACATGACTTGTTTGGATTTGAGAATGTCTATGCCAAGTGTTGAGTTTGGAAATAATGCTTATGTTTATAAGCTATGGATGGATTCTAGGGATGAAGTGGTTACCCAGTAGGGGGTGCCACTCTCGGTTTTGATAGGAGGGTAGTTAGACCTTTTGACTAGCCTAGGTATTACCCTCGAAGTCTCGTGTAACCTTTTGGGTTCGGTCATGATGAGTTACTTAGAATCCCTTGATACCTTTATTGGAAATTTGAAGCCCGATCGAGTGGTGTTCGCCGATAAGACGGATGGTTTATTTCACTTATGCATGGGTTATAGAAGTCACCCTAGTAAGTGCGCTTGATAACCTGGTTGACATCTGTTTACTTTCAAGAGAAAGTTCTCCTACGTGGAATACCTTGTGGTACGAGGTCCGAGATTCACTAGTGAATTTTGGAAAGCTTGCATGAGATCATGAGTACGCAGTCCTGTTTGCGTCAAGTATTCTAGAAAGAGGATAAGTGCAAGTGGAACGAGAGGCGACGAAGAAATGAGTTCTAGCTCATGTTATGGAAACAGGAAATAAGAAGCTACGAAATCGCGAAGTTAAAAGACGGTCAAGGCACAATGGAATTAAGCTCAAGGAAATACGACTTTGATGGTCAAAGACTAGATACGCGCATGATATCTCTTTTGGGAGTGTATCCTTGATCCCTGTTTTCTGTAGAGCTTACTTGTAAGCTATCTTTTGTGGACATCCTCTCGGTCCTATTTTCTGTTACAAACCCCGTGAGGAGTTTGTCTTGTTTATCTTCTCGACCCTGTTTCAGGGAATCCTAGGTAGAACCCTATGGATGTAAACATGTATTTGAAACATGTTATGATTGATATGGTTGCAAGTGGTTGCTCGTGGATGCGCGAATACACATTAGATACTAGCTCGACTCGGTCACATTTCATATTGCATATGCACAAGTATTTATACTTGTTTATGGATGAAATCGAATGTATTATCATGCGGTTGTTGCATATGAATGAATGATTGTGCACGCATATAGTATCTATATGACTAGGACTATTTGCATACATGTTGGATTCATGGCACAATACATATTTTTGCATTAGAAAGATTATTCAGGCCTGATCATTAGCATTAGCTAAGGAACATGTACACACACGTTTTGCATATATTCATACAGCATTAGAAATCATCTAAGGACAATGGTTGCTTGTGGATGATGTTTTGAGTAGATGGATGATGGATGGTAGGATATGTTCTTCCTAACTTAGAGATTTCGGGACGAAATCCTAAAAGGTGGGGAGAATGTAACAACCCGTATTTCGATAACATGATTAAGGCGAGAATCAAGGCAGAATTTAATTTTAAATTCTGAATCAAGTGAAACGGGCTATGCCATTGCGTTCGTCTCGGAAAAATACGCGAAATAGAGTCCGAGTTTTCGAGAATCGGAGTCCGTATGACCAAGTTATGGTCCGACGAAGTTTTCAGAAAATTCAAGTTCAAAAACGAGTTCTAATTTCAAAAGTTTGGGCAAGAAGGCTAGGCGGGAAAAATTCCCGCCAGGCGCCCCAAGTCGACAGCCCTGTCGACTTGGGAGTTGACCTGTTTGACCCAAGTCGACAGCCCTGTCGACTTGGGGGTCGACCTATGGTGGCCGGGCAGTTTTGCCTGGTGCACCTATTTTCTATCTTGGCTAGGTTTTTGGGCCTGGTTTGAAATCTGACGGTTCAGGTTGGTTCTAGGGTTAATCTAAGGGTCCTAACTAATCCTAATCCCTATAAATAAGCCCCTAACCTACCCCTAAACCCTCATTATTCACTCATGCAACTAAACTATGGCAAAATTGCTACTCTCATGGCCTCCATTCAACTATCCTAGCCTCCACTTCATTTCTATGAAAGGTTTCATGATCATGAGAGTATTAGAGAGTCCCTATGTTAGTATGAGAGCTTCTCAAGTTGATTTCAAGGCTAAAGCTTTGATCTTTGTTCATAAAGAGGGGGTTTTCATTGATTTGGAGTGCTCATCTTTGGGTTTTTGGGTGATGGCATGCATAGGCTTCATCACAAGCTTTAGTTTAATCGATTTAGGCCTTCATAGCAATGTAAGCCCTTTCCCTACTCTTAGATATTAACTATGAAGTTAAATGTTCATGTTGCAAGTTTGGGTTTGATCATTGAGAATGATATATGCTATCATGTCATGCAAGTTTATGAAGTCATTATCTTGATCTCATGAGCAAAAAGCTACAACCTTTATGTTGAAATGTTGCATTATGCAACATGAGAACCTTCATAATCTTTATGTCAACTTGCATATGAAGTCATAACCCCTATATGATGATATATGCGAGTTGCTAGTCATCATTCCATGTCTTTTGTCACCATGATTCGTTTATGTGCCAAGTTTGGGTTAATGCATGTTTTTTGAGGCTTAAGAATGTAACATGCAAGTTAATGAACACATGTGTGCCTCATTTGCCACCATGATTAACTTGTGGCTTAATATCCATTTTTGTCATGCCTTTGTCAAGTCTCTTCTTTTAATCCATTACGTTGTTGCGAACGTATATGCGAGTTTAAAAGCGTTGGGTTATGTTATGGGTAATTTCTAATGACATGAAAATACAACTTGAAAACATGACTTGAAATATAACATGGAAGTTGACATGTAAGTATGCTTGAAACATAAGCTTGGGAATTTACCTATTAAGTTAGGTCTACCCATTGGGAATTTACCTATTAAGTTAGGTCTACCCAATTGCTTGAAAACTTGAATATGAACATGACACTAGACCAAACATGAAAGTGGCCAACTCGAGGTTGGGTTGAGTTTGTAGCATAAATCTACCCGGACCCGCCCGGCTTAACTAGTGGCTACAAACAATAGGATCCAATGTGAGAAGTTGGTCATGTCACGCTTAAGACCCGAGGTTAGACTAGGTTGTGGTGTAAATCTACCCGGACCCGCCCGGCTTAACTAGTAACCACAACAAGGTCTAATGTGAGAGGTTGAGAGTGCATTAATTAAATTAATGCCACATGATAAGGTTAAGTAAATTTGACTAATGACACTTAACCGACATGACACGAATGGGTAGGTTAAGTGGGACCGGGCTTGATTTCTTAATGTCACTTAACCATACAAGATGATTGGGGGATGGGTTAAGTAATTTACACTTAACTAATCCGACTTGGTAATTAGATGGGGTTAAGTAATTAAGACTTAACTAATCTAAACATGGTAATTAGATGGGGTTAAGTAATTGATACTTAACTAATCTAACCACGAAAATTAGATGTGGTTAAGTAATCCACACTTAACTAATCTAAACACGGTAATTCGATGGGGTTAAGTTAAACACTTAACCAATTTAAACTTGGTAATTCAATAAGGCTAAGTAACCAATACTTAACCAAATTAACGTGATAATCTAATGGGGTTAAGCCACTTATACTTAACCAATTATACATGATGATTTGATGAGGTTAAGTGACCCACACTTAACCAATCTAGTACGCGGACCTGATAAGGTTAAGTCATAAGACCCTTTTTTTAGAATATACTTAACCATTGTAGTACGATTAGAGGATGGGGTTAAGCCAACCTATACTTAACCAATCCGACTCGATAATTTGATGGGATTAAGACAATCTATGCTTAATCAATCTAACGAGATAATCCGATAGGATTAAGGTAAACTAGTACTTGGCCAATTTGACTCGATAGGGTTAAGTCATGAGCCTCGGGGTACACTTAACCAACTTGTAGGGCTGAGTCTTGAACTTAAATACTTAGCCAATCTTGACGTGATTCGTGGGTGGGTTAAGTCATGGACTTGAAGGATAACACTTAACCCAATAGACAAACCCTAGTAGAGGAACTAGATAGAAAATCGTGGTTAATCAAGGATAACAGGAAAAGGGGCTAAGTGGTAAACCTTAGTTAAGGAGAACTAAGTAATAATTCTTAGCCAAGGACATAGGACCAGTTCATAAATAGATGAGTAACCTGATACGGTAGGTCATCGCTTAGAATACGAGGTGGAGCAATATCTGATTTAGGTAAAGGCTCCAACGAACTGGGTAACGAAGCGGAAGCTTCAGGGGACGTGAGGATACTCTTGGTATCCCTCTGTGAGGTTGCAGATGATCCGCCTGGGCTCACAAGAGGTTAAGGTCTGCGGTAGAAGAACCAAGAGTATGCCTTGGTTGCTGTGCGAGCAACCTAAAGACTGGGGTGGATTAGCGTGGAGTCGGCGATACTTGGTTTTTGCCCTGGATAGCACGTCGTCGACTACCTACCATCTTTAGTCAAGCGTGTACGAACGGAAAGGCAGAGAACCCCCAACAGACCATGTTCTTGCTATCGAGTCATGGGTGAGGTTGGCCCGTAGGAAAGTGGGCTATAGTGGGGCCGGGATGTGGTTCTCATACATGATTTTTCTTGGATGCCTTTCAGTAGTTGAGGGAGGGGTCACGTGGGACCATAGCCACGGGTACAAAAACAGACCTTGATATCTGCATCAGCAGACGACTTAAAGCTCCCGACCGAGTTCCGTATTTCTTGGTTTGCCCTGGCACGGAACTCGGATGACACATTGAGGAACATGTGCGTCTAGATATGGAAAACGATTCACGATACATACGTGGGATGTAGGGCGCGGTTGACGGGTGGCATAATTCCTAGTGGTCCTAGGTGGCCAAGACCCAAACCGAGACACAGAAACGTTCATTAGGTAGCATAATCCCTAGTGGGCCTAGGTGGCATAAATCCTAAGTGAACGCGCGATAGTTCATGGTAAGGAAACATAACTAGATCAAGGGTTGCAGTCCAAAGCAACTTCAAGGATAAAACGTTTACATGGCAAGGGACTGAACGTATACATGGAAAGAAACATACGAGTTGGGCCTACATATGCTATATACTAGGTCGACACGGACCATTACATGACAGTGGGCAAGGGACATTCATAGTTAACACATGACGCGGGTTGGGATACTAGTACGAGAGGTGCAGAGCAAATATACATGTTAGAACCAGAGCAGATATACAGGATAGATACCATGGGACGTTATACGTGATCTTGGGGATATTATACTTGATAGAAACCTGACGATGTGATACCTTGTTTTATCTTGACATCGTAATCTATCATGACACCTTAGTTTATCTAAGTTCAGTAGTTCATCCTGTTATTTTGATTTAGCTTATCTATCTTGTTATCATGTTTATGTTCATCTCAGTTTCTCATGTCAGTTAACTTTACTAGTTTTTATACTAATAGTAGATAGGGCTTACTCAGTCTTTTGACTGACCCGTTTTGTTTCGCCTCTTTTCTTCCGTTTCCCCCCCTAGGTTACAGGGAGGAAATGCTGTTGTTTAGTTCAGACTTCTTCTGCTTGAAGGTCATCACGGATGGCTTGGACTTTACTTGGCTATGGCTACTTTACTGTTTTACTTGGGGAATAATTTATGAAAAAGTCTTTATGCTTCTTTACTATTGCAAGACATGTTTTGATGTACTCTGATGTAAAAGGCTTTAGACCTTAATTATTAATGTTTATGAAAGTTCGATTTTACTTCCGCTATTTTATATGTTCTGTCTTGTGATATTTCTGTGCATGTTTACCAATAATGCCCCTCTAAAGCTAGTGCATTCCTTTGCGAGTGACCCTAGCGGAGGCGGGGTGCTACAGCTTGTCTGGGGCGGGCCATCTCAGAATCTTTCGAGTCATCAATCTCCATTTTGACTTTGATTCTTCTATTCTTTTTAGCCAATGCATGGTTATATTATTACTTTGGAGCGATTCTTTCAATCAGAACTGGCCGAAATTCTACACAATATCATAGGTATGCTTCTATTTGGACTAGCTACATAACACGCAGTCAAAGCTTCTAAATCCTCCCACTTCGCCAACATAGCTAACATCTCCCCTTGATGTTTTCTACAACGGGCATCAACAACCTTATTCTAACACCCAAAATTTGGCGTTATTTACATTAGTTATTTAGTTAGGTTCCAAAAACGGATTTTGACCACAAAAGTTGAACTATTGCATTCGTAATAGTATTCTGGTCAATTTTCGTGTTTAGAACTTCACGACGGAGTCCGTATGAAAATGTTACAAACGACAACGAAAACGAGCGGTAAATAATTAAAAAATAAATGGTAATGAATCTTATCATAAATCACCTGCTCTGTAGCGATCCATATTTTACGCATCCGAGGATTGCAAATTAATTATGTTTAATTCGCTCGAGGTCATTCCATTCTCATATTCGAATATATGGTTTGATATGGTGCTACACACATTTATGAATTTCATCAAATCGTTTTTTGACCATTCTACCCCTGAGTATCTTTTTCTGACCGTATCTCTTGATTGGTGCATAATTAGATTCTCAAACCTATGCCATTTGAAATATTTGATAGTTGGCCATTTCGTAGAGTAGTTACACTAACGATTTAGTTAAAAGGTTAGAGAGATAAAATAGTTTTAAGTTTTCAAACTGCTACGAAAATTTAATTAGCAGCTAATGGGCTGATTAGAATTGATGACATGTAGTATAAATAGGGACTGAAGAGATTAGGTTAACCTCGTCTCTTCATTCTCCTAGCAGCCATAAGAACTAAGATTCTCTAGTTCTTCCTTCCAAAATCTCAGAAATACATTGTAAATCACTCTTAATCTCATCTAAAAATATTCTGAAGATTAGATCTTCATTGATCTACACATTTCCCATCATTTAGAGGCTGCTTATATTCATTTTCTTATGGCCCAAATCATATTAGTATTAATCTTCATTAGATTGATCGATTTGGTGAGTGATTTGAATCTCTCACTATGCTATGTTACATTATATGCTTAGATTAGTTATTTTTGTCACGTTTACATGTCAGATCGCACTAAATTATGATCATTTATGTTCATTTCAGTTTTGAAATCTTGGGAATAACATACCTCGGGAAAAACGAATTAAAACGATAAGTTTGGATTCGTTAACTTATAGATTTGGAACTAAATCTATGCATATAAATTATTGTTTCATGTTCTATAAGAATTTAGGTGTTTGAATATGCTTTTTATTCATATGATTGTTGTTTTAATTGTTGAAATCGTTGTTTGGATGCTATACTTGATGTTATGCGTTAGAATCATCGAAATTAGGACTTGGAATGAGGATATGAGCGCAACAAAATCAAACTTCATCGGTTAAGTTGGTTTACTTATCGACTCGAGGCGGTTGAAAGGATAGTTTGTTGTTACTTATGAGGTTAAAATATAAATCATCACAGAATCGCAGACACAAAAGGAAGAATATCTCACAGCAGGATTAAAATTTATACAATAATACAAAATCTTCAAATTTATATGGTATTAGAATATAAAATAAATACAGATACAACGGAAGACTGAATATAGAATCATACTAACACATCGGTAATACGTAAAGATGGACATAACTGCATGTGAAATAACAGATGGATGACCATTTCTCCAATGGATATCAAGCTCTAATAGATAAATCTCCATGCTATAGTACTTCATTTGACCCAAGCGTTCCATGCAAAAACACAAAACACTCGAGTCAGGATTGACTTTATTCAAGTAAGTCAACTTCAAAAAACACTGAAATAAATTAGTTAATTCTAATATGTATATGAAGTTCTAAATTCCATAGTATATGTCAAATGCCGTAGCTCGTAGTTAGCAATGATTCTAGAGTAAATAAAAGGTAACATGGGTTTTGCAGTGTTTTGATTAGATGGAGGAAAGGCGAATCAATTTTTTGAGGAACGATTTGGGGATGGCGATTTGCGTTGCTGCCATTTCCGATTTTAGGGGAAGGGTTTTCTCTCTGCTGAAGTGAAAAATGAGGAGGAAACGAGTGAAAAGGGATCGGCTCCATCTCATATCCGTTCGTCGGCGTAGCTACCTTCGATCGAACATGCTTCTTCGATACCATCTCTATGACTATTGTGATCGATTTGGGTGCACCCTTTTGATTATGGGAGTGTGTTCCGAGTGGACGGTAGTTGTTACTATGCGTTATCACCGATTCGGGCGAGCAAATGGTAGAATTCTACCCCAGGTATTCCTCGTTGCCTTGTTATAATATCCTGATCGAGCCCCCTATGATTTTGATTTAACGTTGTCGTATCATGGTGCATCCTTATCCACCAACGTACTGGTGTTTTGTATGCAAACTGTACTACAACGGTATAAACAGTGTAAGGGTAACACGGTAATCCCTCTTACGCTATTATAATATATTTACTTGACTAAATAGACACTATTATAATGGCATTTTATATTATATGTATTAGTTCCATGGATCCTTAAGGGATGGAAATCCCAACCATCCTTTAGTTACTGATGCATTCCATTTAAACATTTCACTTGAGTTGATTCACTTATATATGTTTCCTATCTTAAAACATTAAAACTATCGGTTCGTTACATGTAGTTATGTCCATCTCTGCTTACTACTGATGTGTTAGTATGATTCCGTATTCATTCTTCAGTTGTATCTATATTTATTCTGTACTCTGATATCATATAAATTTAAAGATTTTGTATTATTGTATAAATTTTAATTCCGTTGTGAGATATTCTATTTTTGTGTCTGTGATGATTTATATTTTAACCTCATAAGCAATAACAATCTGTTGTTACAAAGGGTTTAAGTTGGTATAATTATCGGCTTGAGGCGGTTGAAAGGATAGGTCATTACAGTAACAACCCAAAATTTATGTGTAAATAATTAACCGATATAAACATTTGAATGTTAATGTTATGAAATTAAAACTTTATAAGTTAATAAATAAAATTAATGGAAACGTTTACAGTAATGTTATAAGCATGATATTAAAAGCTAACAAAAGAGTATTAAATCACAATTGTTAACGCATGCATTTGAATTTAAAAAGTAACGCGCATAATGAAACAGTAAATAAGAATTAATTTTTGGTTGGAGATAAATTGGATATCATATTTATAACCATTACAAAGATATTTTCGAGATGACCAATTTGATATATAATTTTAATATATTTGGATTTACGGTTTAAAAAATATTGACTTTGTAAGTTTAAAAGAAACACATAATGCCACTAAATTTCATTGTTCTAATTTTATAAATAAAAACTGTGTTAGGCGGAGTGATGTGCATGCATTTCTTAGACTAGAGTTTCTGATTGTGATTTCACCAATGACACATTTTTAAAGTTTAAAAAGACCAATAAAAAAGATGCATGTTCTAAATGGAAAGTATGTATGTATGTACATATATAAATAAAAGGCATATAAGATCGAAACGTATGTATAAGCAAAGCTTATATATATATATATATATATATATATATTTGTGTGTGTGTGTATATATATATGTGTGTGTGTGTGCATGTATATACATATATATTCATATACATGTGTGTGAGTGAGCGTGTGTGTATACATACATACATACATACATATATATACATATAAAAATTTGATGTATATGTTGTTTCATATTGTAATGAATTAAATTTGTATGTTGTGAATTAATCGTTCATTGATTGCATAAATTATGAATTAATTGCACAATAATTAACATGTTTTTCAAATCCTGGATATATATATACATAACTTAATGCATCGACTATATGTGATATGACGAAATAGCAAATAACGTCCAAATTTTGTATTTAATGTTTCTACTTATTAGACATTTATAGAAGGATTTATTTATTATATATATATATATACACACACACACACACACATATATATATATATTGTAAGGCATATTTTTTGCAATTATTTATACGACTTTGAATTACCCTAAATATGTATATATGTTGAAGTCTTTAAGTTTATATACCATGGAAGATTAATTTTGCATGTTCGGAATTATTTGGGCACTGATTGACACATAGATCAATCAATATGGTTTAATAGTGATTTATTTCCTAGAATAATTAATGACATTGATTTTAAATATTTTGCTAACCTGGCACATCTCTATTAGCTTATGTTCAAATCTTAGCTAACATGGCAGGCTCTGACTAGTCTGATGATATGGCTGGCCAAAATTTAGTCCATTAATCTTACGACCTAGGGTCCTCAGCTTAACCCCTTAAATAGACCTCCAACTACCCTTTATTCTTCACAACAAAAATCACTTCCCTGACTAGGCTAGTATTCTATTTTGGAGACAAAGGCTAGTATTTTTCTGGAGACAGACCGCCTTAATTTTAAATTTTTGGGGAATTGAGATTATTTATAAATATAATTTCTCGTTTATGTTCATATTTTGGAGCTGGGTTTTGTCGGGGCCATGAGGTAAACTTTTCTAGTGAGTTTTATAATTATTAGATTTTTGGTATTTTAAGGTAAATTAGCATTAAAACAATCGTAGAGTTCTACAGTTTTTATATACAATTTTATTTACACTTCTCATAGTTTTTTTCATTTTCTTGTAAGTTATAGTTTTCTGTAAATATTCTTTTCTGTAAGTTATTCTGCAATTTTTCTGTCTTTCTTTCTTACAGTTTTTAGTTAGTTAATAATTAAAATATTATACGATTGTTTTCTTCTTCCCCCTTTGTAACAACCCGTATTTTGTTTGAATATTAAAATTAACAATTATAAGAACACTTAAATTTTAGAAGAAGAATTGGGTGAAATGGGTTACACCATTGCGTGCGTCTCGGAATTCTGCTTGAGATAGAGTTCGAGTTTGCGTGAATCGGACTCCGTGTGAAGAAGTAATGGAGGTTAGAAGATTTCTAGTGTAAGCAGAAATTAAATTAAAAATAATAATTAAATAATCAATTCAGTTCGAAATTCAAAAAATCAGAAATCGGCTGAGCGGGAAATCTCCCGCTCAGGGGTGGCGACCCCCCCCAAGGGGTGTCGACATGGGAGTCAACCCCCTATAGGGGTGTCGACATAGGTGTTGTAACACCCCACCTCCGCTAGGGTCACTCACAAAGGGAATACACTAGCTTTGGTGGAGTATTATCTAGGTAAACATGCACAGAAATATTACAAGACAGAACATATAAAAACAGCGGAAGAAAACATGATTCCATTTCTTAAAACCTTTTACATCAAAGTGCCATTAAATTACTTACATCGAAACCTGTCTTGCAATAATAAAGAAGCATAAAATCATAGTCATAAATTATTCCCCAAGTAAAGCAGTAAAATAGCCATAGCCAAGGAAAGTCCAAGCCATAGATGATAATCTTGAAGCAGAAAGATCCGCACTAAGTAGCAACATTTCCTTCCTGTAAACCTGGGGGGGGGGGAACGGAAGAAAAAGAGGCGAAACAAAACAGGGTCAGTCATAAAGACTGAGTAAGTCCTAGTGACTTTCAGCCTAAAAACAGGTAAGAGTAACATGACATGTATAAACCGAAAGTAAATATAAGCATGATGACAAGGTAAACAGATCAAACTAAGATAACAGGATAAACTCAAGTAACAAGATAACCAAGGTAACAGGATAACCAAGGTAAACTCGGAATAGCATCGCATGTCTAACGTCCTCTGCGCCAACCGTACTAGCATCCTAACTCGTATCATCCCTTTCATGTATATGTACAGACCCTTGCCGTACATCGTACGGCTCCATCACATTATTCTATACTACCACGACGTAGTGTCACCATCCTTGAAATCGCTCGGACTGCCACCCTTGTTCTAGCCTGATTCCCTTGTCATGAATCATCGCGTGTTCAACTAGGATTTACGCCACCTAGGACCACTAGGGATTATGCTATCTATTGAACAATTTCTAGATTTGATTAGGGTTTATGCCACCTAGGACCACTAGGGATTACGCTACCTAATGGGCGTTTTCGACTAAGGTATATGCCACCTAGGACCACTAGGGATTACGCTACCTATCGAACAACGCCCTACGCCACGCTTTAGTCGATCGGCTCCCTACAAGACCTAGCTCGTCGTGTGTCGGTGTCATACGGCCCAATCACGAATGTAGCTACTCTGTGCTAGGTCCACCCTAGGGTGTATCAAGTCCTAGGGTGTCAACCACTGACACCATTCCAAGCACGCACAGTGTAAAACTACTGGTGCCCATGCCTGCTTTTTCAACTCCGGACTATGTGCACGACCATAGTCCGCCTGAACCTACAATGGCGCACCAAACTCAGCCGTCGTTTTGGTCACTTACAATCAGCCCAGTAATCGTGCCCCACCCTAGCCTAGTCCCTAGGGTATCGTGATACATCCAAGAGGGTTACTGCTGAAAAGGACCACGTAACTAGGGTTTCCGTCCAGCAGGTTAAGTGTTGTCATCTAAATTCGAGACTTAACCCCTATCAGTCTAGCATGTCCAATTGGTTAAGTGTGGTCATTCAAGTTCGTGACTTAACCCGTCTACATGTCATGTCAAGATTGGCTAAGTGTTGTCATTCACGTTCATGGCTTAGCCCTACGAATCACGTGTCAGGTTGGTTAAGCGTATTCCAGCGGTTCATGACTTAACCCTATCCAAATCATCGTGTCAATTTGGTTAAGTATATTTAAGCTTAACCCCATCAAATTACCGTGTTAGATTGGTTAAGTATATTCAAGCTTAACCCCATCAATTTACCGTGTTAGATTGGTTAAGTATACTCAAGCTTAACCCCATCAGGTTATCGTGTTGGTTTGGTTAAGTATATTCAAGTGACTCATGACTTAACCTCATCAAGTTATCATGTTAGATTGGTTAAGTATATTCAAGCGATTCATGACTTAACCCCATCAAATTATCATGTTAGATTGGTTAAGTATATTCAAGCGATTCATGACTTAACCCCATCAAGTTATCATGTTGAATTGGTTAAGTATATTCAAGCGATTCATGACTTAACCCCATCAAATTATTATGTTAGATTGGTTAAGTATATTCAAGCGATTCACGACTTAACCCCATCAAGTTATCATGTTAGATTGGTTAAGTACATTCAAGCGATTCATGACTTAACCCCATCAAATTATCATGTTAGATTGGTTAAGTATATTCAAGCGATTCATGACTTAACCCCATCCCCTAATCAAATTATAACGGTTAAGTGTTACCATTTTTAGCTTAGTTAACCTTACCATGCATCACGTTATACTAGTCGGGTGTTATTGACCCATTCAGGTTAGACTAAACCATCCTCTAATCGTGTTATATGGTTAAGTGTCATCTAGAAATCAAGTCCGGTTTTACTTAACCCACCCATCCACGTTATATTGGTTAAGTGTCACTAGTCTAGTCAAGTTACTTAACCCACCCGTCCATGTCATATTCATTTATTATTTACTAATGCATCAACCTCTCACATTGGACTTATTTGTGGTCACTGGATATGCCGGGCGGTTCCGGGCAGAGTTACACCGCAAATCCATTCCAACCTCGGGTTCATGCATTACCACAATCTAATCTTTGCCTACGGCCTCTCACATTAGACTATTATTGTTGTGGTCACTGGATATGCCGGGCGGTTCCGGGCAGAATTACACCACAACTCAAGTCTAACCTCGTGTCGAATACATCCGTTAGATTGTTAATTACATATGTGTCATCTAAGTCAAAATCCCACTTTACATATTACTATACATATGCCCAAGTTCCACCTTACATGCCCATGAAAATATGTACCCAATTCTAGCCACTTTACATATGTCCAATGCTCGCCTATTTGTATGTATGTCAAGTTTATGCCAATTTGCCCAAATCAAGTTCTAGCCAAAATTACATTTTGTCGCATTCATGCCCAAATAACCCACATCATGGTTCATGTTCCCAATTCCACTTATGCCTAATTTACATAACCCCAATCCCTTTATTTAACTTACATAGTCCCCAAAACTCGTGATTTAATTCATATGCCAATCCATGTATGCCCAAACTTGAAAATTACATTGGCAATACCCAAATTTCCCCGTATACAAATCGCATGTAAATCGTAGTTTAGGACTAGGTCCGAAATCGACCAAGGTTCATCAAAAGAAAATAAATAGGGGAAGGTAGAAACTTTGCATAAAACAAGATCCGAGAGAAAAGCATCATTACATGCAAGCTAAGGACATGAAAGAGTGATTTGCAACATGCATATGTTCAAATAAATGCCATAAGAACATCCCCAAAGGTCAAGATCAAAAACGAACAAGAAAGAACATGGATTGAATATCATGCATAGATCCAATTTCAACTTTATCACATGTCATATTCAAATTATCGTTTCAATCTAAAAGCAACTAGAACTTACAAATCATGGCTAGAGGATTAAGAGCAAGAATCGTCATAGAATGGTGTTGAGATGGTGCTCTACTTCCTTGATTTGATGTAGAAAGCTTGCTCCTTTGTCATGGATCTAGTTTGAAAGCTCAAGCCTTTGAAGTTGGGGATGGAGGCCATGATCAAGAGACATTTTGGCAGCACTTCGTTGTTAGAATGATTTGTCATGGTTTAGGCTAGGTCTTAGGGTTTTTTTTATAGAAGTTAGGAGTAGTTTAGGCCCTTAGATTAACCCTAGTTTAGATCTGAACCACTGAAAATCGTCACAGGCCAACCCACCAGACCACACAAGCAAGCAGGTGCACCAGGCTAACCTGGCCTGACCAGGGAGGTCGACCCCTAGGTCGACACCCATGTCGACTGGGCAGTCGACATGGGGGGGGGGGGTGTCGACTGTGCAGTCGACACCCCTGTCGACTTGACCTGGGCGGGAATTTTCCCGCCCTGCCCCCGTGTGTTTGAATTCGAATTTGGCTCTAGTTTTTAAACTGTTTTGAACTTGGAATTTTCTGAAAACTTTGACGGGCCATATCTTGGTCATACGGACTCCGATTTTCGAAAATTTAGACTCTATTTCGCGTATTTTTCCGAGACGAACGCAATGTCACAGCCCGTTTCCCCTGATTCAGCTTTTATAATTTAATTCTGCCTTGATTTACGTTATAACATGTTATTCAAAATTCGGGTTGTTACATTCTCCCCTCCTTTAAGGATTTCATGCCCGAAATTTCTAAGTTAGGAAGAACGTATCCTACCATCCATCATCCATCTACTCAAAACATCATCCACAAGCAAACATTGTCCTTAAGAGATTCTAATGTTGTATGAACATATGCAGAAAGTGTGTGTATATGTTCCTTATCTAATGCAAATGATCAGGCCTGATTGATCTTCTCAATGCAAAATATGTTTAGTGCCATGAATCCACATGTATGCAAATAGTCCTAGTCACATAAACACTATATGTGTGCACAAACATTCATCCATATGCAATGTCCACATGATAACACATTCAATTTCATCCATAAACAAGTATAAACACTCATGCATATGCAACATGAAAATGTGTTTGAGCCGATCTTGTGCCTAATGTGTATTCATGTATCCACGAGCAACCACTTGCAAACACTTGCAACCATTTGCAACCATCAAGCATAACATGTTTCAAATACATGTTTCATCCAAAGGGTTTCTACCTATGGTTCTCAAGATAGGATCGAGAAGATAAGCAAGATAAACTCCTTTTTGGATTACAAGAAATCCCTTTCTAAACCCAACCCATATCCTATAAAGCCCAAAAGGTTTAGTCAACCTAACGGACACCTTCAAACCCTGACCTGTATTATTAACCAATGAGTCATACTCCCTATGGAGTTTGCAACAGAAATAAGATCGAAAATAGGACCGGGAGGATGTGCATAAAAGATAACATGCGGGTAAGCTCTACATGAAAACAGGGATCAAGAATATACTCTTAAAAAGAGATATGATGCGCGTATCTTGTCTTCAGTCTTCTAAGTCGCATTTCCTTGAGCTTAACTCCCTTGTGCTTTGACCATCTTTAACTTCATGATTTCGTGGCCTCTTAACTCCTATTTTCAAATATGAGCTGGAACTCATTTCATTGTCGCCTCTCGTTCTACTTTTACTTATTCTCCCTATGGAATATTTGGCTCAACCATATCTGTGTACTCTTGGTTTTCATGCAAGCTCTCCAAAATTCACTAGTGAACTCTGGATCTCGTTTTCTTGCTCTACGGCATTCAATGCAGAAGAACTTATCTCTTGAAAACAAACAGATGCCAACCATGTTACCAAGTGTACTTACTAGAGTGATTTCCATATCTCATGCACAAGCGAAATGAACCATCCGCCTTAGTGGCAAACTCTACTCGAACGGATTACCAACAAATGCATCAAGAGATTCTAGGTAACCAATCATGACAGAACCCTAAAGGTTACACGAGACTTCGAGGGTATTACCGAGGCAAGTCAAGAGTCTAACTACCCTCCTTTCAGAACCAAGAATGGCACCCTTACTCGATAACCACTCCTTTCCTAGAATCAACCTATAGCTTAAAAGCATAAGCACTATTCCCAAAAGTCACAGATGTCCTCAAATCCAAACAAGTCATGAATAAATGGGACGATCTCCCAACAGGATTTGAGACAAAACGGGACCCTCTATTGTGCTAGTACTAAGGTGCATGGACCCAACTATCGAAGCAAGATTTTAAAAAGGATGCGATGTACAAAACAAAGTCCTGACGGGATGATAGAAAGGAAAACCTTTAACGGAAACGTTACCATCCCTCTTAGGTGAGAGTATAAAATTGCCCTCTCGACGATCTTGTTCTTTGCCCATGTCCTTGTCCTATAGTACTTAACTACCTTCTTGTGCTGAGCCTTATTCGCCTTATCCACTCCTATCCTTTCTTGTATAACACGGTAACGGGTCTCTTGAGAACTTCCTCCATCGCACGGAAAACATTTACGTAGCTAGAAAAGGGTTAGTCACAGTTAAAACTATTGTGACTACAGGCGGAGGAAAGAAAGGAAGAGAGATTCAATCAAGGGAACGAAGGATAATGCTAATGGCTTTTTGGGGAATAGCCTTTTTCTTTAAAACTTTTCTTGAAAAATGCTTCCTTGTAAAATGGCTTTGAAAATAGTTTTCAGAAGGTTTTAAAACTTTTGCCCAGTCTGGTAACCTTCTGCTCTGATACCAAATGTAACACCCAACCTCCGCTAGGGTCACTCACAAAGGGAATACACTAGCTTTGGTGGAGTATTATCTAGGTAAACAGGCACAGAAATATTACAAGACAGAACATATAAAAACAGCGTAAGAAAACATGATTCCATTTCTTAAAACCTTTTACATCAAAGTGCCATTAAATTACTTACATCGAAACCTGTCTTGCAAGAATAAAGAAGCATAAAATCATAGTCATAAATTATTCCCCAAGTAAAGCAGTAAAATAGCCATAGCCAAGGAAAGTCCAAGCCATAGATGATAATCTTGAAGCAGAAAGATCCACACTAAGTAGCAACATTTCCTCCCTGTAAACCTGGGGGGGGGGGGGGTGGAACGGAAGAAAAAGAGGCGAAATAAAACAGGGTCAGTCATAAAGACTGAGTAAGTCATAGTGACTTTCAGCCTAAAAACAGGTAAGAGTAACATGACATGTATAAACCGAAAGTAAATATAAGCATGATGACAAGGTAAACAGATCAAACTAAGATAACAGGATAAACTCAAGTAACAAGATAACCAAGGTAACAGGATAACCAAGGTAAACTCGGAATAGCATCGCATGTCTAACGTCCTCTGCGCCAACCGTACTAGCATCCTAACTCGTATCATCCCTTCCATGCATATGTATAGACCCTTGCCGTACATCGTACGGCTCCATCACATTATTCTATACTACCACGACGTAGTGTCACCATCCTTGAAATCGCTCGGACTGCCACCCTTGTTCTGGCCCGATTCCCTTGTCATGAATCATCGCGTGTTCAACTAGGATTTATGCCACCTAGGACCACTAGGGATTATGCTATCTATTGAACAATTTCTAGATTTGATTAGGGTTTATGCCACCTAGGACCACTAGGGATTACGCTACCTAATGGACGTTTTCGACTAGGGTTTATGCCACCTAGGACCACTAGGGATTACGCTACCTATCGAACAACGCCCTACGTCACGCTTTAGTCGATCGGCTCCCTACAAGACCTAGCTCGTCGTGTGTCGGTGTCATACGGCCCAATCACGAATGTAGCTACTCTGTGCTAGGTCCACCCTAGGGTGTATCAAGTCCTAGGGTGTCAACCACTGACACCATTCCAAGCACGCACAGTGTAAAACTACTGGTGCCCATGCCTGCTTTTTCAACTCCGGACTACGTGCACGACCATAGTCCGCCTGAACCTACAATGGCGCACCAAACTCAGCCGTCGTTTTGGTCGCTTACAATCAGCTCAGTAATCGTGCCCCACCCTAGCCTAGTCCCAAGGGTATCATGATACATCCAAGAGGGTTACTGCTGAAAAGGACCACGTAACTAGGGTTTCCGTCCAGCAGGTTAAGTGTTGTCATCTAAATTCGAGACTTAACCCCTATCAGTCTAGCATGTCCAGTTGGTTAAGTGTTGTCATTCAAGTTCGTGACTTAACCCGTCTACATGTCATGTCAAGATTGGCTAAGTGTTGTCATTCACGTTCAAGGCTTAGCCCTACGAATCACGTGTCAGGTTGGTTAAGCATATTCCAGTGGTTCATGACTTAACCCTATCCAAATCATCGTGTCAATTTGGTTAAGTATATTTAAGCTTAACCCCATCAAATTACCGTGTTAGATTGGTTAAGTATATTCAAGCTTAACCCCATCAAATTACCGTATTAGATTGGTTAAGTATACTCAAGCTTAACCCCATCAGGTTATCGTGTTGGTTTGGTTAAGTATATTCAAGTGACTCATGACTTAACCTCATCAAGTTATCATGTTAGATTAGTTAAGTATATTCAAGTGATTCATGACTTAACCTCATCAAGTTATCATGTTGGATTGGTTAAGTATATTCAAGCGATTCATGACTTAACCCCATCAAATTATCATGTCAGATTGGTTAAGTATATTCAAGCGATTCATGACTTAACCCCATCAAGTTATCATGTTGAATTGGTTAAGTATATTCAAGCGATTCATGACTTAACCCCATCAAGTTATCATGTTAGATTGGTTAAGTATATTCAAGCGATTCATGACTTAACCCCATCAAATTATCATGTTAGATTGGTTAAGTATATTCAAGCAATTCATGACTTAACCCCATCCCCTAATCAAATTATAACGGTTAAGTGTTACCCTTTTTAGCTTACTTAACCTTACCATGCATCGCGTTATACTAGTCGGGTGTTATTGACCCGTTCAGGTTAGACTAACCCATCCTCTAATCGTGTTATATGGTTAAGTGTCATCTAGAAATCAAGTCCGGTTTTACTTAACCCACCCATCCACGTTATATTGGTTAAGTGTCACTAGTCTAGTCAAGTTACTTAACCCACCCGTCCATGTCATATTCATTTATTATTTACTAATGCATCAACCTCTCACATTGGACTTATTTGCGGTCACTGGATATGCCGGGCGGTTCCGGGCAGAGTTACACCGCAAATCCATTCCAACCTCGGTTTCATGCATTACCACAATCTAATCTTTGCCTACGACCTCTCACATTAGACTATTATTGTTGTGGTCACTGGATATGCCGGGCGGTTCCGGGCAGAATTACACCACAACTCAAGTCTAACCTCATGTCGAAGACATCCGTTAGATTGTTAATTACATATGTGTCATCTAAGTCAAAATCCCACTTTACATATTACTATACATATGCCCAAGTTCCACCTTACATGCCCATGAAAATATGTACCCAATTCTAGCCACTTTACATATGTCCAATGCTCGCCTATTTGTATGTATGTCAAGTTTATGCCAATTTGCCCAAATCAAGTTCTAGCCAAAATTACATTTTGTCGCATTCATGCCCAAATAACCCACATCATGGTTCATGTTCCCAATTCCACTTATGCCTAATTTACATAACCCCAATCCCTTGATTTAACTTACATAGTCCCCAAAACTCGTGATTTAATTCATATGCCAATCCATGTATGCCCAAACTTGTAAATTACATTGGCAATACCCAAATTTCCCCGTATACAAATCGCATGTAAATCGTAGTTTAGTCCTAGGTCCGAAATCGACCAAGGTTCATCAAAAGAAAATAAATAAGGGAAGGTAGAAACTTTGCATAAAACAAGATCCGAGAGAAAAGCATCATTACATGCATGCTAAGGACATGAAAGAGTGATTTGCAACATGAATATGTTCAAATAAATGCCATAAGAACATCCCCAAAGGTCAAGATCAAAAATGAACAAGAAAGAACATGGATTGAATATCATGCATAGATCCAATTTCAACTTTATCACATGTCATATTCATATTATCGTTTCAATCTAAAAGCAACTAGAACTTACAAATCGTGGCTAGAGGATTAAGAGCAAGAATCGTCATAGAATGGTGTTGAGATGGTGCTCTACTTCCTTGATTTGATGTAGAAAGCTTGCTCCTTTGTCATGGATCTAGTTTGAAAGCTCAAGCCTTTGAAGTTGGGGATGGAGGCCATGATCAAGAGACATTTTGGCAGCACTTCGTTGTTAGAATGATTTGTGGTGGTTTGAGCTAGGTCTTAGGGTCTTTTTATAGAAGTTAGGAGTAGTTTAGGCCCTTAGATTAACCCTAGTTTAGATCTGAACCACTGAAAATCGTCACAGGCCAACCCATCAGACCACACAAGCAAGCAGATGCACCAGGCTAACCTGGCCCGACCAGGTAGGTCGACCCCCAGGTCGACACCCATGTCGACTGGGCAGTCGACATGGGGGGGGGGTGTCGACTGTGCAGTCGACACCCCTGTCGACTTTGCCCTGGGCGGGAATTTTCCCGCCCTGCCCCCGTGTGTTTGAATTCGAATTTGGCTCTAGTTTTTAAACTGTTTTGAACTTGGAATTTTCTGAAAACTTTGACGGGCCATATCTTGGTCATACGGACTCCGATTTTCGAAAATTCGGACTCTATTTCACGTATTTTTCCGAGACGAACGCAATGGCACAGCCCGTTTCCCCTGATTCAGCTTTTATAATTTAATTCTGCCTTGATTTACGTTATAACATGTTATTCAAAATTCGGGTTGTTACAGGTATCGACCCCCCTGTAGGGGTCGACCCCTGCCAAATGTGCTGGATAGTGACGATTTTCTAAGTCATAGGGCTACGTGGCGACTTTTTATTGGCCTGATGACGCATTTTTTTGGACTGGATGGCTCTGATGACTTCTAGGTTGATCTAAAGGCCCATATTAATCCTAAACTTCTATATAATCACCACAAATCTCAACCTTAGACCTTATAACCCTATTCTATGAAGCCGCCATGTTGTCCATGTCTAAGCTAGCCTAGCCTCCATCTCCTCCAAACTAGAAATCAAGTTAGAAAGCTCCAAACCAAATCCAAACTAGTGAATCAAACGTCTACATCAAGGGTTAAGCTTAACAAATTTAGAAATCAGATCCCAGAATACAAAATCCGTTCTTTTTCTGTAAGTTCAGTTATTATTCAGATTTGAACACCTAATAGAAATCATGATTGTAATAATCGGATCTAGAACTATGCCTAATTCTGATTCATGCCTATCCTTTTGTCAAATCTGAATTGCTTATGCCTATGAGACTATTATGATCGATATAATGAAACCTATCATGCCTATGAGACTATTGTGATTGACATAATGGAACCAATCATGCCTATGAGGCTGTTGTGATTGATATGATGGAACCTATCATGTTGTACATCCTATGCCTATGAGACTATTGTGATTGATATAATAGAACTTATCATGTTGTACATCAAAATTATTGATTCTCTTAAGTCCAATTCTATCTAATCTTTATACCTATGGTGTAAATTGCTTAGCTTGCCTACACTTATTGTTAATGTACAAATGCCTATTGGAAACATGATTCTTGAATTGGGTACACCTTTACATGCCTATTTTTCCTTATGTCAATTCTTATGCACCTTCTCTATTTTCTCCCTTTTTATTTTCTTTTACGAATACTAGGTTCATTCGGAACTTAGATTGAATCTCGTTGTATGTGCGATTATAACACGGG
Source organism: Allium sativum (assembly GCA_030737875.1). Taxonomy (NCBI): domain Eukaryota; kingdom Viridiplantae; phylum Streptophyta; class Magnoliopsida; order Asparagales; family Amaryllidaceae; genus Allium; species Allium sativum. The sequence goes on from CM060924.1 coordinate 286,163,679, forward strand.
AAAATTGGGTATAATTTAACTAAGTAAATTTTGGGCATAACAAGTGAATGTGGCATAAAACTTGTACTGACTACACTTGGACAATATTGAAAAAAAGAATGAACATATGTAAAATATGTAATTTGGCTAAAGATGAACATGCCTAACTCGAGGTTAGATTAAGTATATGCGGTCAAAATAGCGGCAGGTGGTGCAGAAGTGTAGGTTCCGACGGAGTATGGGCATGCACGTACTCCGGAGTAGAAAAAGCAGGCATCGGGCATCAGTAGTATACACTGTGCATCTTGAATTTGTGTCGGGTTGCCACCATAGGAATTGATACACCCCATGGTAGGACCAGCACAGGTATCTACAATCAAGTGGGGCCGAATGACACAAGCAATAAATGCATGCGAGTAGAAGTCGATCGGAAAAGGGATCACTTTGTTATGAACACATGATGGTAGTTGAAACATTCGTTAGTAGGTGCAGAGAAATGGAAATGAGTGCGATATTATATTCAGTTTATCTTGCCTTATCTTATGTTATCTTATTGCTATGGTATTGTCCTATGTTCAGTTTATTCATGTCATGATTCTTTTACCTGTTTACATGCTGAAGGATCACTGGACTTACCAGGCTTATGTCTAACTCGTTTTCTTTCGCCTTCTTTTCTTTCGTCCCCCTCCCCCCCAAAGTCCTTAGGGATGGAATCCTTTAGCTTAGTGCAGAACTTTTCCAGCTTGAAGAGAGTAGATGTATTGCTTGGATTCTCTTTTTCTTGGGCTATGGCTGTGATTACACTTTTATTGGGGATTTATGCTGTTTTACAACTGTTTTATGCTTCTTTATGTATTTGGAGTTTTAAATCAAGACAGATGTTTTATTGTAATAATTTAGAAGTTGGGTTTTAAGACAATGCTTGTAATGTTTTAACTAAACCACGCTATTTATGAAATGATTTCAGTTTTCCATTGTTTATATGTCTGTCATATAAATTATCTATGCCTTTTACCTAAAATGCTTCATCAAAGTTAATGCATTCCCTTTGTGAGTGACCTTAACAGAGGTGGGGTGTTTCACTTGGTATCAGAGCAATGGTTTACCAGATCAGATAAAAGTTTTTGAAAACTATTTTTCAAAAAGAAGTTTAAAGAAGCATTTTCCAGAAAAGTGTTGTTTTATTTTAAAGGAATAATCCCCAAAGCCATATGCACTATCTTTTTATCCTTTGTTTTGAACCTTTTCTTTTCGTTTCAGTATGTCTGGGGATCTTAATCTTCCCGAGGGCGTATCGATACCTGGCTAGTTCAGAAGGTATCTGGAGGCTAGGGCTAATGAAGCAGGCCCAGCAGACGTTCCTCCTCCCCCAGCTGCAGCCGTTCCTCCTCCTCCTCCTCCGTGTGTGAATGTTTTCTCGAAGATATATAGAGACTTTCGAGCTATGGGTGGAAAGAACGTTAATGGGACTGATTCATTTGTGGAAGTAAGAAACTGGCTCAAGGAAACAGAAGATTTGTTTGTTATCTTCGAAGTGGATGATAGGCAGAAGATACAATTGGCTGTATGGTTACTTAAGGACGAAGCCTCTTACTGGTGCGAAGTTACTAATGCTGACAGACCAGTTGAAACTTGGGAGGATTTCAGAATGAGATTTGAAATGTAGTTCCTCTCGCAAGCTGAACGAAGTCTACAGATGGAGAAGTTCTTAGCACTCAAACAGGGAAGCCTATCGGTTAAGGAATACATCAACCAATTCAACCAGCTGGCTAGATTCAGATTGGAGTTAGTAAACACTCCACATAAAAAGGCTCTCCGTTTCGTTAAAGAGTTGAATGAGCCACTGCACAACCTAGCTATGTCCCATATACCTATGGGCGCGACTTTTGAGAGACTGGTGGACATGGCACAGTTACAGGAGGAAGACAAGGATGGCAAGAAAGAGGCAAAGGTGGAAGAACCTCTAGGCAAGAAAGTGGAGGGAGCGTAGAATAAGAAGACGGATTCCAAGAAAGGCAAGAAGAATAAAAAACCCCGTGACAAGAGGAAGTGTAAATTTTGTGGCATACCTGGACATTTGATTAAGGACTGCAGAAAGAAGAAAAGGAAGATGGGTGGTTGCTTTCAATGCGGCGAGACAGGACATATGGCTGAGGATTGCCCAAAAAGGCAAGGGCAAGGGCAGAGACTGGATCTACTTTTGGGGGGCAAATTCACGCCCTCATTGCACCTCCGCAACAAAGAGGTTGAAATATTTCTGTTGAGAGTTTATTTTATCTTTCTGATCATCCAGTTTGTACTCTTTTTGATTCTGGCGCATCGCACTCTTTTATATTTACTGCTTTAGTTGAATCTCTGCACGTAGATACCGGTATAGTAGAGGATCCCATGGTTGTTTCAAATCCAATTGGGGGTTCGGCTTATTTGTCAATGTTTTGTTTGGATTTGGAAATTTCTATACTAAGCGCTGGGTTTAGATGTAATGCTTATGTTTTGGGTTTCACGGGCTATGGGTTGATTCTAGGGATGGATTGGTTATCCAGTAATGGTGCCATCCTCGATTGTGAAAAGAGAGTGGTTAGACTTTTGACTCGCCTCGGTAATACTCTCGAAATCTCATGTAATCCCATGAATTCTGTTATGCTTCGCTATCTAGAATCTCTTGACGCGTCTGTTGAAAACTTGCAATCTGTTAGAGTAGTCCGTGAATACTCGGATATCTTTGAAGAGTTAAAAGGTTTGCCTCCAAAGCGAGAGATAGACTTCCGCATGTACCTAGTTGATAATGCAAACCCTGTTGCTTTACTCGTTATACACATGGCTCCAAGGGAAAGGAAAGAGATCAACAAGAAAGTTAAAGATTTGCTTGAAAAGGGGTTCATAAGGCGAAGTATTTCTGAATGGGGTACTCCAGTGGTGTTTGCAACCAAAGCGGATGGTTCACTTCGCCTCTACATGGACTATAGGGAGCTAAACAAGTTGATCAAGAGGAATAGGCACCTACTAACTAGAATAGACGACTTGTTTGACCAGCTCGTAGGTGCCTCGGTTTTCTCCCAACTAGATCTGGCCATCAGATTTCATCAGCTAAGAGTGTCTGAAGACAGCATAGATAAGACTGCGTAGCTACCTTCGATCGAACATGCTTCTTCGATACCATCTCTATGACTATTGTGATCGATTTGGGTGCACCCTTTTGATTATGGGAGTGTGTTCCGAGTGGACGGTAGTTGTTACTATGTGTTACCACTGATTCGGGCATGCGAATGGTAGAATTCTACCTTAGGTATTCCTCATTGCCTTGTCATATTATCCCGATCGAGCCCCCTATGATTTTGATTTAACGTTGTCGTATCATGATGCATCCTTATCCACCAACGTACTAGTGTTTTGTATGCAAACTGTACTACAACGGTATAAACAGTGTAAGGGTAACACGGTAATCCCGCTTACGCTATTTTAGTATATTTACTTGACTAAATAGACACTATTATAATGGTGTTTTATATTATATGTATTAGTTCCATGGATCCTTAAGGGATGGAAATCCCAACCACACTTTAGTTACTGATGCATTCCATTTAAACATTTCACTTGAGTTGATTCACTTATATATGTTTTTTCTATCTTAAAACATTAAAATTATCGGTCCGTTACAAGTAGTTATGTCCATCTCTGCTTACTACTGATGTGTTAGTATGATTCCGTATTCATTCTTCAGTTGCATCTGTATTTATTCTGTACTCTGATATCATATAAATTTAAAGATTTTGTATTATTGTATAAATTTTAATTCCGTTGTGAGATATTCTATGTTTTGTGTCTGTGATGATTTATATTTTAACCTCATAAACAATAACAATCTGTTTTTACAAACGGTTTAAGTTGGTATAATTGTCGGCTTGAGGCGGTTGAAAGGACAGGTCATTATAGTAACAACCCAAAATTTATGTGAAAATAATTAACCGATGTAAACATTTGAATGTTAATGTTATGAAATTAAAATGTTATAAGTTAATAAATAAAATTAACGGAAACGTTTACAGTAATGTTATAAGCATAATATTAAAAGCTAACAAAAGAGTATTAAATCACAAATGTTAACGCATGCATTTGAATTTAAAAAGTAACGCACATAATGAAACAGTAAATAAGAATTAATTTTTGGCTGGAGATAAACTGGATATCATATTTATAACCATTACAAAGATATTTTCGAGATGGACAATTTGATATATAATTTTAATATATTTGGATTTACGGTTTAAAAAATATTGACTTTGTAAGTTTAAAAGAAACACATAATGCCACTAAATTTCATTGTTCAAATTTTATAAATAAAATATGTGTTAGGCAGAGTGATAGTGCATGCATTTCTTAGACTAGAGTTTCTGATTATGATTTCACCAATGACACATTTTTAAAGTTTAAAAAGACCAATAAAAAAGATGCATCTTCTAAATGGAAAGCATGTATGTATGTACATATATAAATAAAAGGCATATAAGATCGAAACGTACGTATAAGCAAAGATTATATATATATATATATGTATATATATGTGTGTGCGTGTGTGTGTGTACGCGCGCGCGTGTTTGTGTGTATATATATACGTGTGTGCATGTATACACATATATATTCATATACATGTGTGTGAGTGAGCGCGCGTGTGTGTATATACATATACATACATACATATATATATTTGATGTATATGGCGTTTCATATTGTAATGAATTAAATTTGTATGTTGTGAATTAATCGTTCATTGATTGCATAAATTATGAATTAATTGCACAATAATTAACATGTTTTTCAAATCCTAGATATATATATATACATAACTTAATGCATCGACTATATGTGATATGACAAAATAGCAAATAACGTCCAAATTCTGTATTTAATGTTTCTACTTATTAGACATTTATAGAAGGCTTTATTTATTATACACACACACACATATATATATATATATATATTGTAAGGCATATTTTTTACAATTAATTATATGACTTTGAATTACCCTAAATATGTATATATGTTGAAGTCTTTAAGTTTATATACCGTGGAAGATTAATTTTGCATGTTCAGAATTATTTGGACACTGATTGACACATAGATCAATCAATATGGTTTAATAGTGATTTTTTTCCCAGAATAATTAATGACATTGATTTTAAATATTTTGCCAACTTAGCACATTTCTATTAGCTTATGTTCAAATATTAGCTAACATGGCAAGCTTTGACTAGTCTGATGATATGGCTGGCCAAAATTTAGTCCATTAATCTTACGGCCTGGGGTCCTCAGCTTAACCCCTTAAATAGACCTCCAACCGCCTTTTATTCTTCACAATTAAAATCACTTCCCTGCCTAGGCTAGTATTCTATTTTGGAGACAAAGGATAGTCTTTTTCTGGAGACAGGCCGCCTTAATTTTAAATTTTTGGGGAATTGAGATTATTAATAAATATAATTTCTCGTTTATATTCATATTCTGGAGCTGGGTTTTGTCGGGGCCATGAGGTAAACTTTTCTAGTGAGTTTTATAATTATTAGATTTTTGGTATTTTGAAGTAAATAAGCATTAAAATAATCGTAGAGTTCTACATTTTTTATATACAATTTTATTTACACTTCTCACAGTTTTTTTCATTTTCTTGTAAGTTATTGTTTTCTGTAAATATTCTTTTCTGTAAGTTATTCTGCAATTTTTCTGTCTTTCTTTCTTACAGTTTTTAGTTAGTTAATAATTAAAATATTATACGATTGTTTTCTTCTTTCCCTTTTATAACACCCCGTATTTTCTTTGAATATTAAAATTAACAAATCTTAGAACACTTAAATTTTAGAAGAAGAATTGGGTGAAACGGGTTACACCATTGCGTTCGTCTCGGAATTCTTGTTGAGATAGAGTCCGAGTTTGCGTGAATCGGACTCCGTATGAAGAAGTAATGGAGGTTAGAAGATTTTTAGTGTAAGCAGAAATTAAATTAAAAATAATAATTAAATAATCAATTCAGATCGAAATTCAAAAACTCAGAAATCGGCTAAGCGGGAAATCTCCCGCTCAGGGGTGTCGACATGGGTGTCGACCCCCTATAGGGGTGTCGACATAGGTGTCGACCCCTGCCAACTGTGCTGGACAGTGATGATTTTCTAAGTCATAGGGCTACGTGGCGACTTTTGATTGGCCTGATGACGCATTTTCTTGGACTGGACGGCTCTGATGACTCCTAGGTTGATCTAAAGGCCCATATTAATCCTAAACTTCTATATAATCACCATAAATCTCAACCTTAGACCGCATAACCCTATTCTATGAAGCCGCCACGCCGTCCATGTCTAAGCTAGCCAAGCCTCCATCTTCTCCAAACTAGAAATCAAGTTAGAAAGCTCCAAACTAGAGAATCAAACGTCTACATCAAGGGTTAAGCTTAACGAATTCAGAAATCAGATCCCAGAATACAAAATCCGTTCTTTTTCTGTAAGTTCAGTTATTATTCAGATTTGAACGCCTAACAGAAATCATGACTGTAATAATCAGATCTAGAACTATGCCTAATTCCGATTTATGCCTATCCTTTTGTCAAATCTGAACTGCCTATGCCTATGAGACTATTATGATCGATATGATGAAACCTGTCATGCCTATGAGACTGTTGTGATTGAAATAATGGAACCTATCATGCCTATGAGACTGTTGTGATTGATATGATGGAACCTATCATGTTGTACATCCTATGCCTGTGAGACTATTGTGATTGATATAATAGAACTTATCATGTTGTACATCAAAATTATTGATTCTCTTAAGTCCAATTCTGTCTAATCTTTATACCTATGCTGTAAATTGCTTAGCTTGCCTACGCTTATTGTTAATGTACAACATGCCTATTGGAAACATGATTCTTGAATTGGGTACACCTTTACATGCCTATTTTTCCTTATGTCAATTCTTATGCTCCTCTATTTTCTCCCTTTTTATTTTCTTTTATGAATACTAGGTTCATTCGGAACTTAGATTGAATCTCGTTGTACATGCGATTATAACGCGGGAAAATTGGGTATAATTTAACTAAGTAAATTTTGGGCATAACAAGTGAATGTGGCATAAAACTTGTATTGACTACACTTGGGGAATATTGAAAAAAAGAATGAACATAGAACAAATATGTAAATTGGCTAAAGATGAACATGCCTAACCCGAGGTTAGATTAAATTGCGGTGTAAAACTGCCCGGAACCGCGTAGCACATCCAACGACCACAAAAATATAGATCTAATGTGAGAGGTTAGCGCATTAAGGCCAAAAACCCGAGGTTAGATTGAGTTGTGGTGTAAGACTTCCCGGAACCACCTGACACATCCAGCGACCGCAACAATATAGATCTAATGTGAGAGGTTGGTGCTTTAATAAATAAATTAAAGCTAAAGGACTGACAGGCTAAGAATGATAGGGTTAAGTTAATTAAGGCAACACTTAACCAATACAACATGTTAATTAAACAGATGGGTGGGGTTAGGTTAATTTGAGAACACTTAACCATTATAACATGTTGATTAGGAAACCCTAGTAACGGGGACCCATTTCAGCAGTAAGCCACGTAGACGTATCACGGTGCCCTGAACTAGGCAGGGTGGGGCACAATTACTGGGCTGATTTTAAGCGGTCAAAATAGCGGTAGGTGGTGCAGCAGTGTAGGTTCCGGCGGAGTATGGGTGTGCCGTACTCCGGAGTAGAAAAAGCAGGCACTGGGCATCAGTAGTATACACTGTGCATCTAGAATTTGTGTCGGGTTGCCACCATAGGAATTGATACACCCCATGGTGGGACCAGCACAGGCATCTACAATCAAACGGGGCCGAATGACACCAGTAATAAATGCATGCGAGTAGAAGCCGATCGGAAAAGGCATCACTTTGTTATGAACACATGTTGGTAGTTGAAATATTCGTTAGTAGGTGCAGAGAAATGGAAATGAGTGCGATAGTATATTCAGTTTATCTTGCCTTATCTTATGTTATCTTATTGCTATGGTATTGTCCTATGTTCAGTTTATTCATGTCGTGGTTCTTTTACCTGTTTACATGCTGAAGGATCACTGGACTTACCAGGCTTATGTATGACCCGTTTTCTTTCGCCTTCTTTTCTTCCGTTCCCCCTCAAGGTCCTCAGGGAGGGAATACTTTAGCTTAGTGCAGACCTTTTCCAGCTTGAAGAGAGTAAATGTATTGCTTGGATTCTCTTTTCTTGGGCTATGGTTGTGGTTACACTTTTATTGGGGATTTATGCTGTTTTACTACTGTTTTATGCTTCTTTATGTATTTGGAGCTTTAAATCAAGACAGATGTTTTATTGTAATAATTTAGAAGTTGGGTTTTGAGACAACGCTTCTAAGGTTTTAACTAAACCACGCTATTTATGAAATGATTTCAGTTTTCCATTGTTTATATGTCTGTCTTATAAATTATCTATGCCTTTTACCTAAAATGCTTCACCAAAGTTAATGCATTCCCTTTGTGAGTGACCTTAACGGAGGTGGGGTGTTTCACTTGGTATCAGAGCAATGGTATACCAGATCAGATAAAAGTTTCTAAAAACTATTTTTCAAAAAGAAGTTTAAAGAAGCATTTTCCAGAAAAGCGTTGTTTTATCTTTTTATCCTTTGTTTTGAACCTTTTCTTTTCGTTTCAGCATGTCTGGGGATCTTAATATTCCCGAGGGCGTACCGATACCTGGCTAGTTCAGAAGGTATCTGGAGGCTAGGGCTAATGAAGCAGGCCCAACAGACGTTCCTCCTCCCCCAACTACAGTCGTTCCTCCTTCTCCTCCGTGTGTGAATGTTTTATCGAAGATATGTAGATACTTTCGAGCTATGGGTGGAAAGAACTTTAATGGGGCTGATTCATTTGTGGAAGTAAGAAACTGGCTCAAGGAAACAGAAGTTTTGTTTGTTATCTTCGAAGTGGATGATAGACAGAAGATACAATTGGCTGTATGGTTACTTAAGGACGAAGCCTCTTACTGGTGGGAAGTTACTAATGCTGACAGACCAGTTGAAACTTGGGAGGATTTCAGAATGAGATTCGAAATGAAGTTCCTCTCGCAAGCTGAACGAAGTCTACAGATGGAGAAGTTCTTAGCACTCAAACAGGGAAGCCTATCGATTAAGGAATACATCAACCAATTCAACCAGCTGGCTAGGTTCAGATTGGAGTTAGTAAACACTCCACATAAAAAGGCTCTCCGTTTCGTTAAAGGGTTGAATGAGCCACTGCACAGCCTAGCTATGTCCCATATACCTATGGGCGCGACTTTTGAGAGACTGGTGGACATGGCACCGTTACAGGAGGAAGACAAGGATGGCAAGAAAGAGGCAAAGGTGGAAGAACATCTAGACAAGAAAGTGGAGGGATCGCAGAATAAGAAGACGGATTCCAAGAAAGGCGGGAAGAATAAAAAAACCCCGTGACAAGAGGAAGTGTAAATTTTGTGGCTTACCTGGACATCTGATTAAGGACTGCAGAAAGAAGAAAAGGAAGATGGGTGGTTGCTTTCAATACGGCGAGACATGACATATAGCTAAGGATTGCCCAAAAAGGCAAGGGAAAGGGCAGAGACTAGATCTACTTCTGGATGGAAGATTCACGCTCTCATTGCACCTCCGCAACAAAGAGGTAGAAATATTTCTGTTGAGAGTTTAGTTTATCTTTCTGATCATCCAGTTCATACTCTTTTTGATTCTGGCGCATCGCATTCTTTTATATCTACTGCTTTAGTTGAATCTATGCACTTAGATACCAGTATAGTAGAGGATCCCATGGTTGTTTCAAATCCAATTGGGGGTTCGGCTTATTTGTCAATGATTTGTTTGGATTTGGAAATTTCTATACTAAGCATTGGGTTTAGGTGTAATGCTTATGTTTGGGTTTCACGGGCTATGGGTTGATTCTAGGCATGGATTGGTTATCCAGTAATGGTGCCATCCTCGATTGTGAAAAGAGAGTGGTTAGACTTATGACTCGCCTCGGTAATACTCTCAAAATCTCTTGTAATCCTATGAGTTCTGTTATGCTTAGCTACCTAGAATCTCTTGATGCATCTGTTGAAAACTTGCAATCTGTTAGAGTAGTCCATGAATACTCGGATGTCTTTGAAGAGGTGAAGGGTTTACCTCCGATGCGAGAGATAGACTTCCGCATATACCTTGTTGATAATGAAAAACCTGCTGCTTTACCCGTTAGACACATGGCTCCAAGGGAAAGGAAAGAGCTCAGCAAGCAAGTTAAAGAGTTGCTTGAAAAGGGGTTCATAAGGCGGAGTATTTCTGAATGGGGTGCTCCAGTGGCGTTTACAACCAAAGCAGATGGTTCACTTCGCATGTGCATGGACTATAGGGAGCTAAACAAGCTGACCAAGAAGAATAGGCACCCACTTCCTAGAATAGACGACTTGTTCGACCAGCTCGTATATGCCTCGGTTTTGTCCCAACTAGATCTGGCCACCGGATTTCATCAACTAAAAGTGGCTGAAGACAGCATAGATAAGACCGCGTTCAGGACCCCGGATGGTTTCTTCAAATGGCTTGTCATGCCTTTTGGCTTGACAAACGCACCCGCCTATTTCGTAGACTTGATGAGTAGGGTGTTCAGAGAGTTCCTTAATAAATTTGTAGTGGTCTTTGTGGATGATATTTTGATTTTCTCAAAGAGTGAGGAAGAACATGCTTTGCGTTTAAAGGAAGTTATGGATACTCTTCGTGCACATCAGCTGAAAGCAAAATTATTCAAATGCCATTTTTGGAGAAATGAAGTAAGATTTCTTGGGCATGTGGTCTCCAAAGAGGGGATTGTGTGGATCCCACAAAAGTAGTTGCGGTGCAAGATTGCAAGATTCCAAGGAATGCAACCGAAGTACGAAGTTTTCTCGGGCTAGCAGGCTATTACAGAAAGTTCATTAAGGACATTGCAAAGATCTCAGCCCCACTTACTAGGTTGACGAAGGAGAAACTAACTTTTTCCTGGTATTTAGATTGTGATGTTGCTTTCCAACGACTGAAAAGGGCTCTGACAACAGCCCCAGTTCTGACATTGCCTGATGGGAGTAAGAAGTTTACAGTATACACAGACGCATGCGGTACAGGATTGGGCGTTGTCTTGATGCAAGAGGGCAAAGTAGTTTGTTATGGGGGAAGGCAGTTAAAGGTACATGAGAAGAACTACCCAACTCATGATTTAGAGTTAGCTGCCATTGTTTTCGCTCTTGAGTCATGGCGTTATTACCTACTAGGAGAAAGGTCTGAATTGTTTACTGACCATAAATTATTAAAATACCTTTTCTCACAAAAAGATCTTAACTTAAGACAACAAAGGTGGATGGAGTTTCTTACCTCATACGATTTTGAGATTGCATATACCCCTGGCAAGGGCAATGTGGTAGCAGACGCCTTAAGTAGGAAAAATATGACCTTAAGTCCTCTCTTTGTAGAAAGGCAATGCTTGGAGTACATAGCAAACTTTGACTTTAGACCCTCCTTTGAATTTGTACTTGGTTTGTTAGCATCGCTAGTGGTGCGGCCTACTCTTTTAGACTCAATAGGAACCGCGCAACGTGAAGACCCTCAACTAGTTGATGTGATGTATAAGCTATGTAACAACCCTGGATTTTGGACTAAATTTAAAATTTATTTTAAGTAATTTTAATGAGTTTTTGACATTTAAAATAATTTATTTAAAATAAAATTGATTTAAATCGAAGTTAGAATGAATAATTTAATTATAAATGAGTTAGAAATAGCGCGGTAGTTTGAAAAGTTAAACTTGAACTTTGACTGACCGTACAGGATGCAAAATTTAACGGATTTTAGTGAAAACAAAAGTATTAGAATCTATTTAAAAATATCTTTCTAACAAATCCGAAATATTGAAATTTCATAGCGGGAATCAAAAGTTATGCCCAAATTAAAATTTAGAAAGGTCGCTATGAAATTTATAAAGGTCAAAAATGCTACTTTTTGCATACGAAGGAATTTGAACTCGAAACCACTTCCATTGAGTTTAGAATGACGTTTCTGCATTTAAAAACAGTAAACACTTATGTATTTTGAGTTTAGAAAATTATTTGCTTAAAAATGTATTTTTAATATTAAATATGTAGCCCTTAAAAATAGCCATTTTGCAAACGACCTCGGTTTCCGACGAAACCACTTTTGTTGGAACCATAATGTCAAATTATTGTTAAGTTTAATTTTCCAGAATTTTTTCTTGAATTTATATGTGAGCGTGGCAAAGGAAAATGTGTTTTGTCAGTTTCAGTCAAATTTAATCGACTTGAAAATGGCCATTTTTCAAACGGTCTCAGAATTCAATGAAATTAGTCTTTTAGGACCGTATCGTCATAACAAAGCCAAATATATTTTTCTGTAATTTTTAAAGGTCGTATGTGGCCCCGGTAAATTTAAATGTACATTTACATTAAATAAATAAATGTTTTATATTTTAATTTAAAGAAAACATATCGTAACAGCCGAATTGGGTTACGAGACATATTTCATTGTGTCCGGGATGAGGGTTTTTAGCTAGGGGCGACACTCGTTGGGTTCGATTTGGAGTTCGTATAGGTTAACAGACTTTTTGTTTGAATTAGATAATTAAATAAATTTAAAATACACTGAAAATACGATATAAATACGGGGTATTGTACAGAACCCTAATTCCCATTAGTTCGGCCGCCGTATGTTCCAAACCAATGGCCACCATCATCTTATTTTAATCCACTAAATTTTACCAAATCCTCTCGAATTAAAACTCAACCCCATAACCAAATCGAAGAGCAAACTGTGATGTTTAATTCCATACGACGATGATCGTTCCTGGTGGCGTATGGAGGTCGGAATTGGACCGAGAAGTAGCGGCGCTTGGAGGGGAATTCGAGGGCCATGGCGCGTGCGAGTTGGCCGTGGGTTCGGGCGCAGGTGCGGTGGTCGAAGGAGCTCGTCGTGATGCTCGCTGATGGTGGTCCGACGGCTTGGGGTTGCGTGCGATGGAGGCTCTGAAAACCGACGATGGGTTTGAAGCATCGGCCTGTTTTACACGAAGAAGATGATTAAGGTTAAAGAGGGTAATAATATAATTAATTATTAATTTATATAATTTGTAAATTCAAATGTTTAAAATACGATAACTTCTCCATACAGTATCGGAATCCAACAAATTCGGGTGCGTTGGAATCGTATTTCCGCGATCTACGCGATGGAACTGACGGGAACTGATTTAGAGCTCGTTTAAATTTTGGCAAATTGGAAAGCTACTGGTGAGAATTCTATTTATTTATTTACTTAAAATAAAATAATTAACTGTGATTGTGATTTTCTTCCGATCCGTTATTGAGTTCTAATTGATTGTCATTTGTTATGTGGATCTAGTGATGTGATGATTGTTGCGTTGGAAACGAATACACCATACTTCTTATTATTAAATTGTTGAAAACACATATATCATACTTGTTATTACAAAAGTTGATATTGCTTGTGGAACGTAAATTGAATTGACTGATATTGTTGTTGTGGTCTTTTTGTGGTAATTGTATACAATGAAAAAGAAGAAAAATGTTAACAATAAAATTTCAATTTTATTGTGTTCGAATTATTATATTAGAATCAAAGATGTCACTTTAATAGAAAGATTATATTTGAATTAAATTGTCATTTTTGATAGAAAGATCACATTAGAAAAGTGAAGACAATAAAATTTACATTTTTTTTATATAATATAAAACATTAGAAAAGAGAAAGACAATAGGAATTACATTTTTATGTAAATTGTGACACTGGAATAGAAATTACATTTCTATGTAAAATGTGATAATAGATAATTAAAATTGTATTTTTATTGTAATATGAACTATTAGAAAAGGATAAACAATAAAATATTCTTTTATTTGTAATATAGAATACATAGGAAGTTGTAAACAAATAAATATTCTTTTATTTGTTATATGGAATGCACAGGAAACGTAAACATATGGAAGATACTTTTATATGGCATTAGAATTCATAGTACAATATTAAAATAAAGAAAATAACATTTTAATTATAAAATGTTAAAGAGAAGAACATTTTGGTTATAAAATGTTAAAGTGAATAAGAATGACAATTTAGATATAGAATGTTGAGATTGGTTAAAATAACAACTTAGTTATAAAGTGTTAAGTAGACAAAATATGACTCTTTATATATTTTGTTGTGCCAGAATTGACGACAAGCAAAGTTATCTTTTATTTGTTTTTGTTGAAATGTTAGAAAGATTTAACATAAAGTATTCCTTTTATGTTAAAATAAAATGTTAAGAAGGATTTTACATATAAAAGTTGCTTTTATATGATATGAGAAAACATAGGAAAATGTTAACAAATAAATGTTCTTTTGTTTGATATTAGAATACATGGAAAATGACATTATTCACACCGTAATGAGAATAAGATTTAGAGTGAAGTCACATTTTTCACGTAATTGAATAAAAGTAAGAAAATTACATTTTATGTAATTAAGATTTAAAGAAATTAAGATTAAAAGAAAATTACATTTTATGTAATTAATACTAAAAGAAAAAGAAGGAGAAAGAGAATTACATTTTATGTAATCAAGATAGAGAAAGAGAATTACATTTTTTAATGTAATTATAAGATAAGAATTCATCGTCGTAACGGAAATTACACTTTTAATGAAAAAAAAAGAGAAATTTGACAATGGAATCGAAATCACCTTTTTATGTAATTTAAAAAGGATAGAAGTTTTCACCGCAACGTTAATCACATTTTTATGTTAACATTAGAAAAGAAACATTTTCATGTATAAAATGTTTGCATAATAAAATCTCATATTTATGTCAGTGTATAAAGGAACATTTTCTTATATAAGATGTTAGCATTAGAAAAGATCATTTTTATTATATAAAAGGTTAGCATAGAAAAGTAATATTTTTATTCCTTAAATGTTGCATTTAAAAATTATCATTTTTAGTCAAAAATGTTGCATTAGGAATAAAGTTACATTTTAATGTAATTTGATTAAAATGTATCATTTTTGTTAAAATGTCACACTTGTATGAAAATAACAATTTTGTTTGAAAAGTTTACATTTTTAATGTGAATTAGATTAAGGAGAAAAATTACATTTTAATGTAATTTGATTAAAGAGAAAATCTACATTTTGGATTAAGGAGGAAGTTTACATTTTTCATGTAAAAGATTTAAAGGTAGAAATTACATTTGCAGGTAAAAGATTTGAAGTGAAATTTACATTTTTATGGAATAAGATTTAAAAAGTAAAAAATTACATTTCCATGTAATTAGATTTATAGAAATGAAATTTACATTTTTATGTAAATAGGTTCATTAAAAGAATAAGAATATGAAATTTATATTTTAATGAATTAGATTTTCATTAAAAAGATTAAAGATATGAGAATTACAATTTCATGTAAACGGATTAACACACAAAATTATCGTTTTGTTTGAAATGAAAAATTATTATCTTTGTTTTGCATTGAAAATAATAAAGTTATCAATTTTTTTACGTTGAAATAAACAAACAAAAATACTCATTTTTGTTAAATTATAAATGACGTACAAAAATATTCATTTTTGTTGTAATGGAAATGAAACGCAAAAATACCTATTTTTGTTGTAATTGGAATGATACACGAAACATACAATTTTTGTGTAACTCGAAAGCTGAAAGCAAACTATACATTTTGTGTATAGGATATGTATGGAAATTGAAAAGAAAAAAAAAGAAAAAGAGAAAAAACATTGTTGTGTGTGATGTTATATATATCAATATTGGATATAAATAAGAATATTTGTTGTTAGCAAAATATAGTGAAATAAAATACATTTCATTACACATTATAGACATATCGATATGAAATTGTTTTCAAGTTTATATATGCAAGGATTATTTGGAAAGACCGAGTTTACTCTCATTCCAAATAATGATACGACATTCGAGGAATTGGAGACGGCGATTGTAGACCGATGATGTTCACATCGAATGGGTAACTAGTGTTGAGGCCCTTGATTGATTTGCTCCCAAGACGGGGCTAAAATGGTAGTTATCCGGACGTAGTGTTGATTTGTACGGATTTGGCTTTCGCTCAGACCCAGAGCATAAGTTTATAAATGGAATGTGTGCCTGACGTTGAATTTTGTTCTATGTAAATTGATTTATATTAATATACAACCGTTGGTGGCGGAGAATTTATTCTCTTGCTCAACACTCTTAGAGGTTGTGTATTAATAGTTATCAATCGCATGGTGTGAATTGTCAACGCGGCACGCTAAGATGATGATGATCAAGGCTTTGTTGAAAAGCAGGCCTTGTGGTTATAACGTTACTTCGCGAGCCTCACAACCCGGTTGAGTCTAAAACGGGAGAAGGGAACGCAGGGAGAGCAGCACGTTTCTTTCTAGCTAGAAGTGGTGTCGGTGCTTAAACTGGCTGATATTTACTTATGTGGATGATGGAATGTGGCGCGCCTCGGATGATAGGTCCTATAGGACCGGGAAACGTGTGTTCAGGAATTGCCAATCCACGAAGCTGTATGTGCGGACCGGCCCTGCAGCTTTCCAAGGGTTCACTGCGGGGGATCCTGAGACATTAGCTAGAGTGTCTCGAATCGGTAAGGAGCTCCTCCCTAGCCTTGACTCATGATGGAAACCCAATTTCCAATACGACCTCATGCGGTTTTGATTGTATTACTAGTATGGAGGCATAATATATGGTAGCTATGCTTCCTAGGATTGATACATTTACATTGAAATGTTTTTTTGAAACATATACACACTAATAATAATATCAAAATCCGTTTTTATCGTATCAAGCATTTTTGACCATTATAAGGTAAAACCCGATCCTCCGGTTTGCGTTGCATTGTGTGATGGGACTTGGGTCTTATGATGGTTTCATTTTTCCAAAAAGCATTGCTTTGTTTATTGATCTACTTTAATTTATGCACGACAATCCATTGGAGTAAACCCGTTCCGCGTTAGCGGCGTGGTCCTTGGATTTGTCTTATTGTTATTAGTGAAATTAGTTAAGAATTCTCACACCAGTCCCATGACTGACCCGTTGTTTGTTTCCACCTTTACAAACTCGGGTGCCCTCTTTTTCCACACGGGTAGTCGAGTAGCTTTTTGCAGATATTTACTTCTTGAGCAGGATTCTAGATTGAAGCTTAAAGCTGTGTCTAGAGCATAGTTGTCTTCCGCTGTATCTATTTTATTGTTTCTGCGCTATTGTATTATAATATTGTAATTTATCTTCCGCTGTAATTTTATTCGATGTACTCTGATATTCTGTACTCTGATGTAACATTGTTGAAATGTTTATAAAAGCCTGCTGTTATTGTTCTGATGTTGTTGTATTCCCAAAGTTAACGTGTTCGGGTTTTGAACGATCTTGGTCGATTTTGCGATCGATCGGGTCGGGCGGAATCCGGGCCATTACAGTTGGTATCAGAGCTTTGATTAGCTCAAATCTTTGGGGTACAACTCGTTAGAACCGAACAAAAGACTCATCAGAGATTGGATTAGTAATATCCAATAAGAATACTCATTAGAGATAGGATCAGTAGTATCCTAGAATGAGAAAACTCATTAGAGATGGGGTTAGTAATGCCCTAGAATGAGTTGAGAGTGCCCAGTTTATAATTAACGTATTTTTGTTTATATATATTCCGATCTTTGGAAATATGATTTTTGTATATATAAAGTTATATATTTTAAAAGTTAATCAACAAATAAAATTGAGTAGGATAATTTAACACTTTTTAGCTTCGTTCCTTTTCGAGGACGAAAAGTTTTTAAGTGGGGGAGACTGTAACAACCCTGAATTTTGGAGTAAATTTAAAATTTATTTTAAGTAATTTTAATGAGTTTTTGACATATAAAATAATTGATTTAAATCGAAGTTAGAATGAATAATTTAATTATAAAAAGAGTTAGAAATAGCGCAGTAGTTTGAAAAGTCAAACTTGAACTTTGACTGACCGTACATGATGCAAAATTTAACGGATTTTAGTGAAACCAAAAATATTAGAATCTATTTACAAATATCTTTCTAACAAATCCGAAATATTGAAATTTCATAGCGGGAATCAAAAGTTATGCCCAAATTAAAATTTAGAAAGGTCGCTATGAAATTTATAAAGGTCAAAAATGCTACTTTTTGCATACGAAGGAATTTGAACTCGAAACCACTGCCATTGAGTTCAGAATGATGTTTCTGCATTTAAAAACAGTAAACACTTATATATTTTGAGTTTTGAAAATTATTTGCTTAAAAATGTATTTTTAATATTAAATATGTAGTCCTTAAAAATAGCCATTTTGTAAACGACCTCGGTTTCCGACGAAACCACTTTTGTTGGAACCATAATGTCAAATTATTGTTAAGTTTAACTTTCCAGAATTTTTTTTCGAATTAATATGTGAGCGTGGCAAAGGAAAATGTGTTTTGTCAGTTTCAGTCAAATTTAATCGACTTGAAAATGGCCAAATTTCAAACGGTCTCAGAATTCGACGAAATTAGTCTTTGAGGACCGTATCGTCATAACAAAGCCAAATATATTTTTCTGTAATTTTTAAAGGTCGTATGTGGCCCAGGTAAATTTAAATGTACGTTTAAATTAAATAAATATTTTATATTTTAATTTAAAGAAAAACATATCGTAACAGCCGAATTAGGTTTTGAGACATATTCCATTGTTTCCGGGATGGGGGTTTTAAGCTAGGGGCGACACTCGTTGGGTTCGATTTGGAGTTCGTATAGGTTAACAGACTTTTTATTTGAATTAGATAATTAAATAAATTTAAAATACACTGAAAATACGGTATAAATACGGGGTATTGTACAGAACCCTAATTCCCATTAGTTCGACCGCCGTATGTTCCAAACCAATGGCCACCATCATCCGATTTTAATCCACTAAATTTTACCAAATCCTCTCGAATTAAAACTCAACCCCATAACCAAATCGAAGAGCAAACTGTGATGTTTAATTCTATACGGCGATGATCGTTCCTGGTGGATTATGGATGTCGGAATTGGACCGAGAAGTAGCGGCGCTTGGAGGGGAATTCGAGGGCCATGGCGCGTGCGAGTTGGCCATGGGTTCGGGCGTAGGTGCAGTGGTCGAAGGCGCTCGTCGTGATGCTCGCTGATGGTGGTCCGGCGGCTTGGGGTTGCGTGCGATGGAGGCTCTGAAAATCGACGATGGGTTTGAAGCATCGGCCTGTTTTACACGAAGAAGATGATTAAGGTTAAAGAGGGTAATAATATAATTAATTATTAATTTATATAATTTGTAAATTCAAATGTTTAAAATACGATAACTTCTCCATACAGTATCGGAATCCAACAAATTCAGGTGCTTTGGAATCGTATTTCCGCGATCTACGCGATGGAACTGACGGGAACTTATTTAGAGCTCGTCTAAATTTTGGCAAATTGGAAAGCTACTGGTGAGAATTCTATTTATTTATTTATTTAAATTAAAATAATTAACTGTGATTGTGATTTTCTTCCGATCCGTTGTTGAGTTCTAATTGATTGTCATTTGTTATGTGGATCTAGTGATGTGATGATTGTTGCATTGGAAACGAATACACCATACTTGTTATTATTAAATTGTTGAAAACACATATATCCTACTTGTTATTACAAAAGTTGATATTACTTGTGGAATGTAAAGATATTGTTGTTGTGGTCTGTTTGTGGTAATTGTATACAATGAAAAAGAAGAAAAATGTTAACAATAAAATTTCAATTTTATTGTGTTCAAATTATTATATTAGAATCAAAGATGTCACTTTAATAGAAAGATTATATTTGAATTAAAGTGTCATTTTTGATAGAAAGATCACATTAGAGAAGTGAAGACAATAAAATTTACATTTTTTTATATAGTATAAAACATTAGAAAAGAGAAAGGCAATAGGAATTACATTTTTATGTAAATTGTGACACTGGAATAGAAATTACATTTCTATGTAAAATGTGATAATAGACAATAAAAATTGCATTTTTATTGTAATATGAACTATTAGAAAAGGATAAACAATAAAATATTCTTTTATTTGTAATATATAATACATAGGAAGTTGTAAATAAATAAATATTCTTTTATTTGTTATATGGAATGCATAGGAAACATAAACATATGTAAGATACTTTTATATGGCATTAGAATTCATAGTAAAATATTAAAACAAAGAAAATAACATTTTAATTACAAATTGTTAAAGAGAAGATGAAAATAACATTTTGGTTATAAAATGTTAAAGCGAATAAGAATGACAATTTAGATATAAAATGTTGAGATTGGTTAAAATAACAATTTAGTTATAAAGTGTTAAGTAGAAAAAATATGACTATTTGTATATTTTGTTGTGCTAGAATTGACGACAAGCAAAGTTATCTTTTATTTGTTTTTGTTGAAATGTTAGAAAGATTTAACATAAAGTATTCCTTTTATGTTAAAATAAAATGTTAAGAAGGATTTTACATATAAAAGATGCTTTTATATGATATGAGAAAACATAGGAAATTGTTAACAAATAAATGTTCTTTTGTTTGATATTAGAATACATGGAAAATGACATTATTCACACCGTAATGAGAATAAGATTTAGAGTGAAGTTACATTTTTCATGTAATTGAATAAAAGTAAGAAAATTACATTTTATGTAATTAAGATTTAAAGAAATTAAGATTAAAAGAAAATTACATTTTATGTAATTAAGATTAAAAGAAAAAGCAGGAGAAAGAGAATTACATTTTATGTAATCAAGAGAGAGAAAGAGAATTACATTTTTTAATGTAATTATAAGATAAGAATTCATCGTCGTAATTGAAATTACACTTTTAATCGAAAAAAAGAGAAATTTGACAATGGAATCAAAATCACCTTTTTATGTAATTTAAAAAGGATAGAAGTTTTCACCGTAACGTTAATCACATTTTTATGTTGACATTAGAAAAAAAACATTTTCATGTATAAAATGTTGCATAATAAAATCTCATATTTATGTCAGTATATAAAGGAACATTTTCTTATATAAGATGTTAGCATTAGAAAAGATCATTTTTATTATATAAAAGATTAGCATAGAAAAGTAATATTTTTATTCCTTAAATGTTGCATTTAAAAATTATCATTTTTAGTCAAAAATGTTGCATTAGGAATAAAGTTACATTTTAATGTAATTTGATTAAAAAGTATCATTTTTGTTAAAATGTCACACTTGTATGAAAATAATAATTTTGTTAGAAAAGTTTACATTTTTAATGTGAATTAGATTAAGGAGAAAAGTTACATTTTAATGTAATTTGATTAAAGAGAAAATCTACATTTTGGATTAAGGAGGAAGTTTACATTTTTCATGTAAAAGATTTAAAGGTAGAAATTACATTTGCATGTAAAAGATTTGAAGTGAAATTTACATTTTTATGTAATAAGATTTAAAAAGTAAAAAAATTACATTTCCATGTAATTAGATTTAAAGAAATGAAATTTTCATTTTTATGTGAATAGGTTCATTAAAAGAATAAGGATATGAAATTTATATTTTAATGAATTAGATTTTCATTAAAAAGATTAAAGATATGAGAATTACAATTTCATGTAAACGGATTAACACACAAAATTATCGTTTTGTTTGAAACGAAAAATTATTATCTTTGTTTTGCATTGAAAATAATAATGTTATCAAATTTTTTACGTTGAAATAAACAAACAAAAATACTCATTTTTGTTAAATTATAAATGACGTACAAAAATATTCATTTTTGTTGTAATGGAAATGAAACACAAAAATACCTATTTTTGTTGTAATTGGAATGATACACGAAACATACAATTTTTGTGTAACTCGAAAGCTGAAAGCAAACTATACATTTTGTGTATAGGATATGTATGGAAATTGAAAAGAAAAAAAAGAAAAAGAAAAAAAACATTGTTGTGTGTGATGATATATATCAATATTGGATATAAATAAGAATACTTGTTGTCAGCAAGATATAGTGAAATAAAATACATTTCATTACACATTATAAACATATCGATATGAAATTGTTTTCAAGTTTATATATGTGAGAATTATTTGGAAAGTCCGAGTTTACTCTCATTCCAAATAATGATACGACGTTCGAGGAATTGGAGACGACGATTGAAGACCGACGATCTTCACATCGAATGGGTAACTAGTGTTGAGGCCCTTGATTGATTTGCTCCCAAGACGGGGCTAAAATGGTAGTTATCCGGACGTAGTGCTGATTTGTACGGATTTGGCTTTCGCTCAGACCCAGAGCATAAGTTTATAAATGGAATGTGTGTCTGACATTGAATTTTGTTCTATGTAAATTGATTTCTATTAATATACAACCGTTGGTGGCGGAGAATTTATTCTCTTACTCAACACCCTTAGAGGTTGTGTATTAATAGTTATTAATCGCATGGTGTGAATTGTCAACGTGGCACGCTAAGATGAAGATGATCAAGGCTATGTTGAAAAGCAGGCCTTGTGGTTATAACGTTACTTCGCGAGCCTCACAACCCGGTTGAGTCTAAAACGGGAGAAGGGAACGCAGGGAGAGCAGCACGTTTCTTTCTAGCTAGAAGTGGTGTCGGTGCTTAAACTGGCTGATATTTACTTATGTGGATGATGAAACATATATACACTAATAATAATATCAAAATCCGTTTTTATCGTATCAAGCATTTTTGACCATTATAAGGTAAAACCCTATCCTCCGGTTTGCGTTGCATTGTGTGATGGGACTTGGGTCTTATGATGGTTTCATTTTTCCAAAAAGCATTGCATTGTTTAACGATCTACTTTAATTTATGCACGACAATCCATTGGAGTAAACCCGTTCCGCGTTAGCGGCGTGGTCCTTGGATTTGTCTTATTGTTATTAGTGAAACTAGTTAAGAATTCTCACACCAGTCCCATGACTGACCCGTTGTTTGTTTCCACCTTTACAAACTCGGGTGCCCTCATTTTCCACACGGGCAGTCAAGTAGCTTTTTGCAGATATTTACTTCTTGAGCAGTATTCTGGATTGAAGCTTAAAGCTATGTCCAGAGCATAGTTGTCTTCCGCTGTATCTATTTTATTGTTTCCGCTGTATTGTATTATAATATTGTAATTTATCTTCCGCTGTAGTTTTATTCGATGTACTCTGATATTCTGTACTCTGATGTAACATTATTGAAATGTTTATAAAAGTCTGCTGTTATTGTTCTGATGTTGTTGTATTCCCAAAGTTAACGTGTTCGGATTTTGAACGGTCTTGGTCGATTTTGCGATCGATCGGGTCAGGCGGAATCCGGGCCGTTACAAGCTAATTAGAGGTGGGACTTCTAGTCACCTCAATAGATACTCCATCGATGACAAGGGTTGGTTGAGACGGGACGGAAGACTATGCGTCCCACAAGCAAGGGTTTTGGTGAAAACCATTCTCGAAGAAGCACACCATTCTAAGTTGACCATACACCCAGGTGGAGACAAGATGTATAAAGACATAAAAAGGGTTTTCTTCCGGAATGGCATGAAGAAGGATGTAGTTGAGTTTGTCTCTAAATGCTTGATCTGCCAGCAAGTCAAGGCAGAGCAGAAAAAGCCTGGTTGTCTGCTTCATCCTCTAGAGGTCCCACAGTGGAAATGAGATAGCATTTCGATGGACTTTATTGATGGGTTGCCAAGGTCAAGAAGGGGCAATACCAGTATTTGGGTAATAGGTGACAGGTTCACTAAAAGCGCTCACTTTATACCTGTTAAGAGTAGGAGGACTGCCTCATCGTTAGCATCCATTTATCTTAAAGAGGTGGTTCGACTGCATGGAATACCCTTTATCATAGTAAGTGATCGAGAACCAATCGTTACGAGCGAGTTTTGGAAGAGTTTGCAAGAGGATGTAGGCACACAGCTATGCTTAAGCACTGCCTATCACCCTCAAACCGATGGTCAGACGGAAAGCGTGAACAGAGTGTTAGAAGATCTTTTGAGATTGTGCATTCTTGATTTTGGAGGATCACGGGAGGATCATCTTCCTTTGGTGGAGTTCGCCTACAATAATAGATGCTAAACCACCATAGGCATGACAACCTTCGAGGCTTTATATGGAAGACTATGCCAATCACCAACTTGTTGGTGGGAGTCTACAGATAAGCTCGTAGTTGGGCCTGACATGATCAGAGAAACTTCAGAGAAGGTGGACTTGATACGAAGATGAATGAATACCACACAAGATAGATAGAAGTCCTACACTGATAAAAGAAGGACCGACCTTGAGTTTGAGGTTGGAGATAGTTTTTCTTAAAGTATCTCCTTTGAAGAATGTCGTTCGCTTTGGGTCCGTAGGAAAATTGGCACCAATATTTTTAGGGCCGTTTCCTATCATTGAGAGGAATGGGAAGATGGCTTATAAAGTAGAGCTGCCCGAAAGATTAGCTAGAGTTCATAATGTTTTTCATGTCTCTCATCCACGGAAGTGCTTACATAAGTCCGCGGAAGTTATGGACCCGAGCATACTAGAGGAAGTAGAAGTGGAGCGAGAAGCGACGGTGAGAAGAGTTCCAACTCGTATCTTGGGTACAGAAGTTAAAAAGCTACGCAATCGTGAGGTCAAGCTAGTTAAAGTACAGTGGAGTGACGCTGAAGGAGATGCAACTTGGAAGACTGAAGACAAGATACGTGCATCCTAACCTTTTCTTTTTGAGGGTACATAATTGATCTCTTTTTCCATAAGTTTATGCATGCTTGTATCTATCTCTTAAGTATATCTCCTCGGTCCTATCCTTGATCCTTAGGTAGAAACCAATGAATGTAAACATGTATTTGAAACATGTTATGATTGATGGTTGCAAGTGGTTGCTCATGGATACATACACACACACACACTAATTACTAGATTGGCTCAGTCACTTTCATATTGGATATGCATATATGTATTTATATATGGATTGAAACTTGATGTGTTATCATATGGACATTGCATTTGTATGAATGATTGTGCACTCGTGTAGAAGTTACAAAATACGATTAGGAATAATTGCATACATGATGGACTCATAGCACTAACATGATTCACATTAAGGAGGTCAACTGAATCAGTAGACCGCCTGATTTGGACACCTCCAATCCTATTGCCTTGATCATAGGATAAACAAAAAAACTGTATCATATCACTAAACTTCTAGGTTATTGATAAACAACAAAACTTCTAGGTTATTGATAAACAACAAAATTGTATCATATCATATTGCCTTGATCATAGGATAAAGGGGATTTGGACACCTCCAATCCTTATATTTCTCCTAACTAGATGTACAAATACGATCTGATTCAAAAAATATCAATGGTAAACAGATCAGCAAGTGAACACTCTTCATTGCTCCATTTACCAACATTATTTAAAAGTAAACATAAGCTTTAAACCCTCTTGTCTAATACTGCTTTCTCTTAAACTTATAAACCCTACCTCATGGCAATATTATCGTTACTTTGTTGCCTAAAATCAGATCCGTAAACACATATAATTGTCACATACATCCATGCATAATCGTTCAATCCATACAAATAAACAAAACATATAATACTGTGTGATCAAAATATCAACATATTACTAACATAGTCTGCCTAAAGAGGTCTTAATGCCTGATAAATAGTGAGATATACTCACCAAATTTCTTCCTTCTCTTAACTCTATATCTTACAGTTTTCTTCAATAATCTCTACGACTTCATTCAAGGTTTTATTTCTGAGAAAATGTTATTGCATTAACCTCTTTAAGGTTGTTTATGTGCTATTTATAATCAACATCCACCTATGGATTCATTTTATACTAAATACCAGTATTATCCCCACATTTGTATTTATCTAGTATAAATACATTTGTAATACAAATAACCCTCAGATGTACCATTCTTACTACATTTAGGCTATATGCGATAAATGGTAATATGCCTATCAATCAAATGGTGTGATTCCTGAATAGTCCCCTCCCTCTTTTCTTTGATTTCCCTTTATTAGTAACAATATAAAGATGACATTGTAATAATGACAAAAGGATGAATGCAATTCAAAACTCATTTTCCCTTGGTCAGTATATGTTAACTTTGTATATGAGTATCATATAAACATGTATTACATTTTCAACCATAAACTATTGTATACTTTTGAATTTTTTTTAAAATATTATCATTATCCTATACTCGTAGATAACAAATTGATTCCTTTAATAATATTCAGAATTATCGCCAGTTTTATTTTTATTACCTATATGCAAAAAGAACCCAAAAACATAATTCTTACAAATGGTTAAGACCTAGGGTTATCATGTACAACTCTCCTTTTAGTAATATTTTTGAGCTTACCCTCCCTTTAGGAATTGTGTCCCACGATTTCTTTTCTAAAATGAAAATCTATCAATTTATGCTGATTTATTCCCATTTTAGTTTTATTTCCGATGTAACAAAATTTTCTAGTACTATGTCCCTTCAAATATTAACAACCAAAGATGCACAAATATAAAATAAACATGTGCATTGAGAAATAAAATACTTACCCAAAATTAATTCAGATTTTTGCTCCTATCAAGAAATAATCCTGGATATTTTGATTTTATTTTATCTTCAACTTCCCATGTGCAACCGTTTTCATCTAAACTCCTTTGCACTTTAACCAGTTTTATGCTTTTATTTCTCAACTTCTTTTCTTCCTTTGCAACAATCCCTACAGGTTCTTTTTCATAGCTCAAATCTGTTTTGATTTTTACTTGTGTAGGTGATTCTAGAATAGTTTCTTAATCACACGCCCACCTCCTAAGTTGTGGCACATGAAACATGTTGTGTATTTGTTTTAATTCCTCTGGCAAGTTCAACTTATAGGCCAATGTACCTATCCTTTCTAGAATTTCATAAGGACCTACATATCTTGGTGATAACTTACCTAGTTTTCCAAACCTTTATACCTTTCTTGTAACACCCTGCATTTTCGTAGCAGTTAAATAATTAGATAATGCACATAAGAAAAAGAAAAAAAATTGAAGAGTTTCCTGAATTTGGCCACGGGAATAGCGTCATTACGTTCATGGCGATTTTCTTATCAATTTAGACATATGGATTGCATAAAACCGATTTAAGATGAAAGAGATATCTTTAAATAAAGCATTGCAACAAAACATGAAAATAAGGTAAAGAAAGAGAACATTGAGTACCATTGTTTCTAAATTTATTAATAAAAGACTTCATAGCTCAGTTGGTTGAGGCATTGGATATGCAACATAGAAGTCGGGGGTTCGAACTTCGACGATGACATAATTTTTATCTTTGTTTTAGAGAGGGCCAACTGAACATATAAATATATGTATATATGTGCAGAAATATGTATATTTAAAAAAAAGAAAGGAATGCATACAATTTTTTTAAGAGAGCACATGCAATTAAAAGAGGTAATGTATGCGCTAATTAATGCAATGCATGAATGACATATTTTTTTAAAAAAAAGAGAAACATTAATTGGTGCAATGAATGGAAAGGTTTAAAAAGAAGAAATCAATGTGTGAATGCATTAATATAAAAAGAGAGATAAGCAAGGATAAATTAATGAGACAATTTCATGCAACAATAAAAATGAGGAAAGATGTATGTACATACATGACGGTTAAAAGTTTTAATGTATGGAAAAAAGGAGGAAGTTAACAATGTAAGCAGCAATAATAAAGGTATGCAATAAAAAGAAAGAAATAAAACAATCAAGTTATTGCATAAAAAAGGGCATACATATATAACCATGAAATTCAAAACTAGAGAATTGAATGTATGCAACCTGATATTAAAGGAATAAAAGTGTGCATAAGGAATTAATGCAACATGCGATAGAAGAAAGGAAACATTGCAATGAGTTGATAGAGATAAATAGAAAGGAAACAATGCAATAAATTGATTGCATTAAAATTAAAAAAATAAATAAATAAGGTAATGCATGTAATTATGAAGGGAAGGCACACAAATTTGAAATTCAAAAGCGGGTGTGGTTTGTAACAGGAACAAGATTAATTAAAGGAAACATAACATGCAAGTGATAAACCTTTAATTAATAAACATTAAAATCAGAAGAATAAAAAGGAAACAAATTAACGCTTAAAAATTAATAAATGTTAACATATAAAAACAACACAACACATATAACGCGTGAGGACCCATAGGTGTTGCAACGCGTTTATATGACATTGTGTGATGTATATGCGCGGGTCGGATTTAATTTAATTAAATCCGAAGGTTTAGAACTTTCTACCACACCTATAAATAAGTCTGTAGAACCAACCCTAAGTCTCGTATTTCTGAGGCTACACGGAGGCTCTGCCATTCTTCCCTCTTCTCAAATTTATTCAGAAAATTAAGAATACTAGCTTAGAAAAAATTCTGAATCCAGATCTGAAGGAAAGAAACATATATCTGTAAATGGGTGTTCAGATCTCGTATTAAAGTAAGGTAACTTTCTAGATTCGATCTATTCAAATTCCTTCAACTTTCTTTCCTTGCTCTTTTAATGAAAATAATCAATCCATGGTCGTTAGGTTTTGAATCCGATTAAGGGAAAAACCATGGATGCTAAAACTGGATCAGATCCAGAATTGGGAAAGCGTACGAGGTGAGTGGGTTTAAGCTAAAGCATTTTAGATAATATTATGTCATCGTTTACCATTCCCCATTTTGTATAATTGAATTTGCTAGAATAATTAAGAATTATTGTTATAACAAGTTGAGATGTTAATATGAATAATTCACATGTTGAATCAGTTAAAGTGTTGGAATGATTACATATTGAAAACAAACTTGTTAGAAAATGGGTAATGACTACTGTTGTTATAATAACATGATTCACTTGTGGTATATAATTGAGTAAATGACAAGTTTAACTTGTTGGAATTGAACAATTACCCGATTAAATATTTACATGTCAAAATAGAATTAAACACATGTTAAAAAGGATATGCGACAAAATATAGGCATAATTTGAAGACATGTAAATTGGATTACAGTAAACATATGAAAAGGACAATATGCCTAAAATTTACATGAAATAGGAATAATTGTTAAAGAACGAACATGCCTAGATTCACAGTAATTTGACACTGTAACGCTCTTAGACACGAGGTTAGTTGCACTTATGATAGAAGTCTGCCTGGAACCCCCCAGTATATCTAGCATTCACAAGTGGTAAATCGAATGTGAGGGGTCTAAGTGCATGATTAAAACATGCAATGGTACTAAGACACGAGGTTAAGTCAACTTGTGGTAGAAGTCTGCCCGGACCTGCGCGGCAAATCCGACGTCCACAAGTGTAGGCTTAATGTGAGAGCTCTAGCGCATATATATAAATATATAATAAGATATGAATAAATGGCGATGATGGTATAATTGTCTAACTCAGTAAATAAGAAAGAAAGGGATGTAATGGACCGAGTTAGTGTGATGCGAAGGAAAAGTGATGTATTTCCCTAAATGACATATTTCTGAGAATGTGGTAAGCCACAATGAATAAAGTAAGAAAGAGGAAAGAAATTACTTGCCACCACGAATTTAGATGGGAATACGTTATGAAAATAAATCACTAATTCCTTCTATAAATCAAACTGATAAGGTGCATGAAGTGTTTTCCTTAATAAAATAAGGAACATATATTACAGTGAATGAAGAATAATGGATTACAACAGTAAATGGTTTAAACGATGAATGATAATAACCTATTATAAATAAATAACATTAATGAAAATGTTGTATAGTAGGTAGACTTTTCCTAGGGACAAGTGAAGATTATAACTTAGGTTATAATAAACTAGTAAGGAAATGGGATAACTGGTAAAATGAGATAAGCGACACTTAATTGTAAATTGAGTAATCAGTAAATGGGGAAAGCCGGAAACCAGTTGAGAAAAGGGGGAAATATATGGAATATAAGAAGTTGTACTTAATCATAAATTAAGTAATATGTAAACTTGAAAGTCGAAAACCCACTGATAAGAATAACATGTCACTACAAGAAAAACAACATATAGCAGCGGCATAATCCTCTTCTAATCCGTCGCTAAACAGGCCTTAGCGACGGATTTCCTACATAATGGTGTAGTGGGTAAAAACGATGACGGTATTTGTGTCAGATTTTGCGATGGAATTTAGCATGAGTTTTCCGACATTTTTCCGTCATTTTACTAATTTTATAATAAAAATAAAAAATTATTTATTAATTTAATTTTAATTTATATACCGACAATTTACCGACGGATGATTAATTTATAATAAAATATTATTTATAAAAGGCGTTGGTAAATCCTTACTAATTACCAAGGGATTAGCGACGAAAATTAAATTGAGGTAAACTTAACCTTCCTTTTTTTGTTGGTAATCCGCTACTATTCCCCTTCTAATATGCATATATATATATATATATATATATATATATATATATATATATATATATATATATATATATATATATATATTTAACGGGTCAAACCAACCCAACCCGCCTAACCCATTATGATTTAAATAGTTGCAAAAGACAATATTGAGCTATTACTGCAAAAATTTCATTTCATTTCACTTGCAATAACAAATCCATGAAGTAAAACATATAAACTACGACAACACAATTGAGTAAATCAGCAACACAAATTGAGTCATTTGTCAAATCTTTGTGAATTTTAGTATCTTGTTTCCAATGCAGGTGGTCACTGTGCTACCAGCTGCATGCATGAACCCTACAGCCTTATTTTCTCCATGTGCCAACTCTAGGTACCTGTTTCTGAAAAAAGTAAACCAACAACACAAATTAAGTCATTTGTCAAATCTATATAAATTTTAGTATCTTGTTCTCAATTCAGGCTCTTCCTAACATGTATCATAGCTCGTGCATTTGAAGATTATAAATAAAAAGATATGTTACAGCAGAAGAAGTCGCTGAGCTTAAATCATATGGTTGTCAACTGACTGGATGTGTATTCTACCAAACATTGTTATATTTGTGTATATATGGAATGATTCATCATTGGATTCCATTCTGAAGAACGACATTCCCTGTATTACCAAAGTATAAATTACCTATTGTTTACTATATTTTGCATATAAACGAGTCGTGTTTGAGCTTTCAAACTAAATCCAGTGACTATTATTTTTCCTATCAGCTTTCAAACTAAATCCAAGAACATGTATGTCATTCCAGCGAACTCTATATCAAATAAAAACCCAGAACTGACAACACCTTATGTGCTTCCTTGCAACACATTGATGTGCAATACTGCAAAATCCAACTTTTTTAACTGACTTGTTTCAACAAATCTACGATGCTTTATTAACAAAAAAAGATTGTAAATTACCTGGCGAGGACCCAAATCAATTGCAGTGAACTTGTCATTCATCTTGTACAGAAGAATGCTACTGCTAACCAGCTGCTAACCAAAACGATCATCATTTTCATAAAGAATGATTTGGCGATGCTGACCATAACAGGAGTGAAAAAGACCTAGCAGATATCGTAGAAAAATAGTCCAACCAAAAGGATAGCTCCAATTTTGAATGAACCCAGAAATAGCATTTCAATTCTTGCCTGCATTATGATTATGACTTCCTTGTTTTTGATCGATATGATATTGGACAAAGTAGGAGTTTAGTGCATTATACTCAGTACAAAGATCCTTCTGCTACCTGTAATCATAGCTCAAATAAATAAAACCCAAATCCGCAGAACACTAATTTGATATGTCAACAAATAAACAGATCAAAAGAACTTAAATTTTAGTACCTTTTTTTTAAGATAACCTAACATTAAAATCCTGTATCAGACAGTTATTTCATGTTTGACACTTCATAATGCAGAACATAAACAAATTGCTGTTTGACAAAATTCTTGTATAATTTATGGATTATTACCCTGCAATGCTCGAACCAACCAAAAAATAAATAAAGAACTAATATTGCGATGCGTTCTTTCATAATCAACATTACACAATAGATAAAATACATAAATATTTGGCAAAGTAGAAAAATCAGCATTCTGCAATAAGAATTTCGACAGCGGTTCTACTTGCAGTTCCAAAATAACATCAAAATTAGAAGATCAGGTCTTTCGTCGAAGACTCTTCCTAAGATTTTTAAGCTTATGCTTATTCATCTTCCTCTTTTTCTTCACGCTATCTGCCCATACCTCCACTTCACTAATCTCGCCATGTATACAAATCGGATCTGGAACAAAGCAATGTAGAAAAGAAGGGAAGACATGGATCGAACTGGGGCTTAAGGGGGCAAATTAGAACTGTTGTTTTCGTGAATCAATGGAAAAATTGGGAGATTAGGTATCTGCCGGAGTTGGTTCAGTGGTGCAATAATTTTGAAAGGAGATTGTGGAAAGGGTTTTTTGAGGAATTTGTTTAACAACGAGGCCATTGAATAATTTGATTCGTAAAGGCGCAAACTGGACTGAGGGTTCAGTGAGAAAAGGAATTAACTTTGACTCTATACTCAATGAGAAAAGGCCATTAAATTTTAGTTTTTGAAAGTAAAACACATACCTAGAATCCTGTAGCGTAGGAATTAACTTCGTCTCAACTCCAAGAACGACAGTACCATGAACTCCGATGCCTTCGTAACCATACTTTATGGCTTCAACTGTGTATTCTGCTATTTTGAAATCGTAACGTCCCCTTTCTACGCCCCTCCTCTCTCTCTTTGATTTCCCTTTTCTTATGGGAGGAGGCTGGAAATTAATGGAGAAGTTGGTAGGGAAAAAGAAAACGATGACGGTAGAAGCTAGTTTTAACATCAGCTATTTTCCTATTTCTTGTCAGCTCGTATTTTTTCAATGATTTCTTTTCCTCATCGTGTCTTCTTTATGGGTTTCTGGGTGCCACGGAAAAAGCTAGGGTTCCGAGAAATAGATTTCGATTTTAAGAATTGGGGGAAATGGTGGAATACTGCCTAAGGTCGATTTGGTTTTTAAGAAGCGAGATAGGTTTCCAAGAAGAAGAAGAAGAAGAAGAGTCAAGGTAATAGACCACCGCTTATTTGAGGATGATGTCATGCGATTTGAATTGGTTGCCTGTGAAGCAAATTTCGATTTTGGTGATTTTTTTTATTCGGAGCCAAAAATTTCGGGCATGCGAGCCAAAAATTTAAGGGTTTGGAGCCAAACAAACTTTCTAAATATATAAGTGGACACTTGCAAAAAAAATATTTGCAACTATCATTCAAGTGAAGTGGCTAAAGAAATTTAATAAACAAATATTAAACTTTTGTTATTAAACGTTAACCTTGATTACTTATTAGCTATTTAATACTAATTATTAGCTATTAGTCTTAATTATTAATTAAGAATTATTTAATAACAATTATTGATTATTATTTCTATTTCATCAATTATTGATTATTACTTATTACTTTTAATTATTATCGAATACTAATTATTCAATGTTAATTATAATATATATTTTATTAATTATTGTTATTAATAATAATTATTAATTACTAAATATAATATATTCAATATTAAATATTAATGTAAATTAATATTTTTAATTTTTAGGTATTTGATAGTAAGTATTAATTAATAATTATTAAAAATATTAGTTACTAAATGTTACGTTTTAAACTTAACAATTTTTAAAAGCTAAGTAATAAATAGTACTTCTTAATTATTGAGGATTATTAATCATTAATTATTAAAAAATAACTACTAAATGGTAAAAAATAAATATTAATTCAGTTTTTTAATTTTTAATTATATTTATTAATTATTGAATCGTCAATTGCAGCTATTGATTATTAGTTTCTATTCATAATCATCAGCTTTTGTTATTAATAATCAATTATCCACTATTTTATAATTATTAAAAACTACTTCTTATTTTTTTTAATTGTTAATTATTATTATTATTGCTTATTAATTCTTAATTATAAGTGAATATTAATTATTAAAATGGTCAAAGTTAATTAGTTGTTGTAGATGTATGTTACAACTAGTAAATACTAGAAATTGTTAAAAATATGTTTATTGCAACTGGCAATAGTATGCTGTTGTTAAAAATACTTTTTTTGCAACTGACAGGAAAAGACAGTTGCTGAAAGTATGTTTATTGCAACAAGCGTTTTATTTCGTGTCAAACAATAATTGATTTTATAAACTTTGTGATTTATTTCAAATTTATTCAAGATGATTTCAAATTTTTCGAAATATAAAATATAATTATCAACTATAATTATAAAATATAAGTATCAACTATAATTATTAAATACAATTATTTAAAATTAATTATTGAATACAAGATATCATTTCATAAGTATTAAATTTTATTATTAATTATTAAATAATTATTATAATAAACTTATATTTTCATCTCTTGCAAATCTGTTGGAATTCTGCTGCAAAATAGCTTCGATAAATCTTCGTCGGTATTCTGTCTGGGTTTGCAGCGGAAAATGGCGACAGAAATTTTCTGTCGGTAATTTGACGCAATTTGCAACGACTTGGTGAGGGATGACTGAAGACGAAGGTAATAAAAAAATGTTGAAAAAACAAAAAACCATCCCTTGTAGATCACATGCAAATCCATCTCAAATTAGCGACGGAAATTTCCGCTTCTAAATATTTGACGCTAAATCAGTGTTTTCTTGTAGTGTGTTTGGACTTGTCCTAGGGACAAGAGGAAATTTTAACATAGGTTATAATAAATGGGTAGAGAGACTTATTAATGAACCTTAGTTAAGAGAACTAAGTTAATACAATGGTAAGTTGTAGTAACGGTGTAAAATGGAATTATGATTAAATGAGAAAGAATGAGGAAAACTTATGAAATAAGTTATATTTAATCATAAATAACGACTGACGTGCTAAACAGAAAACATGTGAATTAGGATATACTTAATTATATAAAGTAGAAGATGTATTGTAACGATAAAATCAAACAAGAATATAAAGGAATTGTGGATTACAGACCTTGGACCACAATCTAGAGAATAACATGTTGTGGGCTTATTAATAAACTTAAATGGGTTAAGTTATATAACTAAAATTGATAAGCAAGAGGAACTAGGTAACTTGATTAAGAATTCAATATGAATGAGAATAACCAAGTTAAATGGAAACCTGATGAGGTAAGGCAAGCGCGTAAAAGAATGTTTAGACATTGAATCTAACAACATATTAAAGGGACATGGTTGGACCAATCAATGCTTTTGAGGGTGAACAACCCGACGGGGTAGATCATCGTGGTGTTATAGGGCACGAGGGGAGTGCACATTTATTTGATTATTCTGTCAGCTTCGAAGGACTGGAAGGGGAAGCACGCGACTTCCTGAGATACATAATGTGCTCCTAGTAGTCCTTTGCGCGGTGGCAGATGTTTAGGTTGTGCTCGTAGAGGTTGGAAGGCGAAGGGTCACGACTAGTAAGGATATTAGATCGTCGGATACCCGTCATTGGCAGCCAGTGGGATGCGAAAAGACTAGACCAAAACCAATAGACCATCCACATTTCACTATCGGGGTATGGTGGTTGAGGGAAGACGACAAATAGATGTTTACATTTTTTTAGGGGCAACCATTTAGCTCTTGTAGTCTTTACTAGTTGAGGGAGGGGCCAAGGTGTGGCCATAGCCACCATGAAAACAGACCCTAGGAATATCTGTATATTGAGGCTCTTAAAGACGGGCCTGTACAGATATGGAAAAGTTCTCGACCAAGTTCCCTGTTTCTTATATCTCCCTACCACGGAACTCGGTGCACATTAGAGGACGTGTGGTTAAGGCATCGAGCTACAATTGACGATACGTATGTAGGACAGTCTAGATACATGCATGTTGTCTCTGGGTGGTGTATCGTAAACTTGAGGGCATTACTCCAGTATGAAATTTGATTCGATCGATGATGGCAGTCTGTACGCTTACGTAGCGTAGTAATGACAAATATATGTGAAACGTAACATTGTTATGTAGAGATCCGTATGTCACTCCGGCATAGGATGAGGGACTGCATTAATTTTTGTGGCATAACGGTGGAGACCGTGCTAGTGGTGTACCATGGGATGTACCTCAGTATTGAGGGGTAGCTATATATATACAATATTAGGTTAATCCACTGGGAAGTAAATGAGTACGACGCATGTGTAAACCTTGAGTGCTGTTAACCCAAGTAACCTAATAAATAAGAAAATATGATTGAACGGTATATGTAGGATTATACAAAGTGCATAATTTAAATCCAATCACCAAAACTTGTGTTCTGACCCCCTTCTCCTAACATACTCGCAGGTTAGATTTGTGGCAGAGACATTATAGCTTTGGATACTGGTTAGGCAATATTATTAATATGCTAAGGCTATACTTTGATTATATTGTATTTAATCCATTCCTCTATGAGATGTTTTATGAGCTCTGACATATTATATGTCTTCGTCTTTTCTGCAGGATACCAGAGCATAACAACTTGAGTTTCGACAGATTGGAATTTTAAAAAAAATCGATCTGTCAGAATTCAGGTTGTGACATTTCTCATTGGAGAAACTTTAAGAAATACAAGATCTCCTACTTTAAACTGCACTGTCCTTCTCCCTTTAGTAGCATATTCTTTCTGCCTTTCCTGTTCCACATTCATTCTATGTCTTATCAATTCAATTTTTGTTGAAGTCTTTTTACCTGATCTGGTCCAGTCAGTACCTTTTCCCCCGCATCCATCCGACAAGCTGGAGATAGGCAAGGTGTAACACCCCGTATGTTGAATAACTTGTTATAATATAAATCAGGGCAGAATTAAATTCTAAGATCTGAATCAGGAGAAACGGGCTATGCCATTGCGTTCGTCTCAGAAAAATACGCGAAATAGAGTCCGAGTTTTTGTAAATCGGAGTCCGTATGACCCAGTTATGGCCCATGTAAGTTTTCAGAAAATTCAAGTTTAAAAACAGTTTAAAACTAAAGCCAAATTCGAAATTCAACACACAGGGGGAAGGCGGGAAAATTCCCGCGCAGGCCAAGTCGACAGGGGTGTCGACTGCCCAGTCGACACCGCCCCAACCCATGTCGACTGCCCAGTCGACACGGGTGTCGACCTGGGTGCTCGGCCAGGTTGGCCTGGGT
The DNA here is from genome assembly GCA_030737875.1 of Allium sativum. Taxonomy (NCBI): domain Eukaryota; kingdom Viridiplantae; phylum Streptophyta; class Magnoliopsida; order Asparagales; family Amaryllidaceae; genus Allium; species Allium sativum. The sequence continues at coordinate 286,200,852 of CM060924.1, forward strand.
GCAGTCTGAATGGGGTTTGGGCTGTGTTTTGGGGCTTGTGACGAGATCTGATGGCTCTAAAACTAATCTAGGGTTAATCTAAGGGTCTAAACTACATCCTAAATCTATAAATACACCCTAAGACTACCCTAATCCATACTAAAAATAGATACAACGTCATCATGCCGTCAAAATGCAACTTAGAAGGAGCCTCCATCAAATTTTAGAAGAAGATAGCTTCTCAAATCAACTTCTAATCAACTCTAGCAACTTAATCTTCTTCATAGGAGTGCTAATCAACAAGTTGTGAGTTTCTATGCCTTTAGCAAGCAATTGCTAAACTAATTATGATAGGATGTAATGAGGTTATGGTTATGAATGTGGATCAATGCAAGTTATGTTATCATATGCTATGTGCTCATGTTGCTAGTTATGCAAGTTTTATGTTATATGTTCATGATGCTAGTTATGCAAATCACTATGATAAACATTGATCCATTATGACACCATGTTATGCAAGTTTGGTGTTTGATTATATGCAAGTTCATATATGACATGTTATGCAAGTTTGGTGTTTGATTATATGCAAGTTCGTATATGACATGTTATGCAAGTTCGGTGTTTGATTATATGCAAGTAACATGTGCAAGTTTACACCTTTGTATGATATGCATACATATGCAAGTTTACCCCTTTGTATGTCATGCATATATATGCATGTTTACCCCTTTTTATGATATGAGTAACATATGCAAGTTCATCCCTTTTTAGACCTATGACATGTATGCAAGTTTATCCCTTTATGATAGGTCTATGACATGAACATCTATGCAAGTTACCCTCTTTATGACATATGTGATTCATGCAAGTTTGGGTTGATTATTTATGCTAGTTGGGTTTGATGCTATGGTCATATATGCAAGTTGACACCTTTAAAACCCATGTTGATGCTAATGTTATGCTAAGTTGAACCCATTGTATTTTTGATGAATCTTCCCTTTAAGTATGTCATGTTAGCGTATTACGTGGGGAACGATGGGGTTAATATTCATGTTAACAAAATTGTGGTGAAATTGGTATGATGTTGCATACCATAAGTGGATGAACATAATTGAGTCAATTATGTACATCATCAAATTGGAATTAATTAGGGAAAAATTAATTCAAAATATGGGGGTGATTAATTAGTTGTAATTAATCGACTAAGACACGAGGTTGGACCCTTTTTGTAGCATAAGACTGCCCGGACCCGACCGGCAAATCCAGCGGCTACAAATGATTGGCCTAATGTGAGAGGTCTTAGGCATAAACTAAATACGTGACAAGTGTAAAGACACGAGGTTAGACTCTGTTATGGCGTAAGGCTGCCCGGACCCGACCGGCAAATCCAGCTGCCATAAAAGACAGTCTAATATGAGAGGTCTTTACAAAGGTTACGGTCTTAATCAATTAAGAAACACTTAACCAGATAAGCATGTAGTGGGGCATGAGGGGTTAAGTGGGTGCCTTGGGTGGCATGTGGAAATCTAGTGGTTGCCTTGGGTGGCAATAGAAAATACGATTAGAATACTTAACCAAAGTGGAAACATGGAATTAAACATGATTAAAGGGTTAAGTGGGATACACTAGAAGGAGCAAGCTTAGGTGGGTAGCTTGTGGGGGCCCATTTCAACCAGTAACCCATATGTATCTTTGTGGGCTCGACCCGTGTCGAGGACAGGACACGCGTACTGGGCTTGACTATAAGAGGCCAAAACGGGTTAGCGGTGGCAACGCAAGTTCAACGGGTTTCATATGCGTGTGTGGACCCGGGCTGGTAGGTAAGACATTGTTGCATCGTGTAGGTATAAGCCGTGCACCGTTGGTTGTATCGGGTTGCCACTTTGGGGAGTGATACACCCCACTGTGGGGCCAGCACGGGTATCTACGTTAGGGAGCCGATCGCTTGGGGAGTAGTGGGTACACCTAGTGGAGATAGGGGCAGACGGCACCTATGTGGTCAGCTAGGGGTACACGAAACTACTAGTTATATTTTCTAAGTCCTTGGGTGGGATCAACCTTTAAGTAGGAATGACTGGTGTGGTGCAGTGTAGTAATTATCCTTGGGTGGGTAGATGCGTCTTTACCGTTATCTTCGTTCTTCCTATGTCTAGTTGGCTGCTTAGTGTAGTCATTTATCCCCAGTCGTTACCGTACCAAGTTTATATCATACCCTAATTATTTTAATGATTGTATTGTTAAAGTATAGGACTCACTCAGACTTATGTCTGACCCCGTTGCTTTTATCTTTTTCCCCCCTCAGGTCCTCAGGTTGGGCCTAGCACTAGTGGGCTTTGATCAGATTGCTTTATCTATCTTTTGGAGCTTGGACCGTTGATGTAAAGCCCAGCTTATCTTTTCTATTATGGCTATTAGTATGTAGTGGGATTATGTACTTATGTTTTTACCGAGATGGATATTTTGTACTTGACTCTTGTTGGTTTTTGATATGTAACCAAACATGTTTACCTTCTGCTGCAATGAAATGATGTTTTAAATTTCAAGTATTACTTATATCTGTCTTGTTGTAATTTTTCTGTTCTATATTCACTTAAAATACTCCACCAAAGTTAAGGCATTCCCTTAGTGAGTGACCTTAGCGGGTGTGGGGTGTTACACGTGGTATCAGAGCTAAAGGTTACCAGAACAGATAATTTTTTTAGAAAAACTATTTTTGTAAAAACATTTTTGGAAGAAGTATTTTCAAAAACATGTCTTTTAAGAGAAAAGTTTTTGAAAGAAAAGCATAATCCCCAATAGCCATATCTTTATCTTTCGAATTCTCCATTTTGAATCTTTCCTTTTTCGTTTCAGCATGGCTGAAGATCTTAACTTTCTGGAGGGTGTGACGATACCAGTATGGTATAGGAGATTGATGGAGGCTAGGGCCGCCGCTGCGGGTCCAGCAAATGTTCCTCCACCACCAGTTGCACCCGATCTTCCTCCCCCTCCTCCTCCTCGCGCGGATACTTTTGCTAAGACTTGCAAGGAATTTAAGGCTATGGGAGGGAAACCTTTTCAAGGATCAGAAACTTTTGTGGAAGCTAGGGATTGGCTTAAGGAAACGGAAGAGTTGATAGACATCTTTGAGATGGAAGAAGGAAAGAAAGTCAAGTTAGCTGCTTGGTTAATGAAGGGAGAGGCCTCGTTCTGGTGGGAGGTCACTAATGGAGAGCACCCTGTTGACTCTTGGGCGGATTTCAGACAAAGGTTTGTGGCAAAGTTTCTCTCAAGGGCAGAAGAAAATCTGTATATGGAAAGGTTCTTGACTCTAAAGCAAGGAAACCTATCAGTGAAGGAATATGTCAACAAGTTTAATCAGTTGGCAAGGTTTGGCATAGACTTGGTGAATACACCGGAGAAGAAGGCTTTGAGGTTCGTTAAAGGCTTGAATGAACCGATGCATGGATTGGCTATGACTCACATCCCTATGGGGGCCACCTTTGAGAAGCTAGTAGACATGGCACTTATGCATGAGGAAGAGAAGGGTCCCAATGCTAATAAGGCACCCGAGAAGAAAGGAGATCAGAAGAGACCTCAACAGCAACAGCAAAACAAGGGTGGGAAAGGCAACGTTGGCAAGGGAAAGAAGAAGTGCTTCAATTGTGGGACACCAGGCCCCCTAAGCAAAGATTGTCGGAAGAAGAAGAAGACTGGCTGCTTCCACTGTGGCGAAGCAGGGCATCTAGTGAAGGACTGCCCTAAGAAGGGGCAGAGGATGGGATCTACCTCAGAAGGACAGGTGCAGGCTCTTATGGCACCAGGTCAGGCAAGGGGGCAAGTTCAGGCTCTCGCGGTTCCACCAATTCAGGAAAGAGGTAGAACTATTTCCGTTGAAAGTCTGTTTTTTCTGTTTGATCATCCTGTCCGTACTTTGTTTGACTCTGGCGCATCGCATTCGTTTATCTCATCATCATTAGTTGAGTCACTGCACTTAGACACCAGTCTAGTAGATGATCCCTTGGTTGTTTCAAACCTAATTGGGGGCTCCACTTATTTGTCCATGATATGTTTGGGTTTGAAGATTTCTATACTTAGCGTTGAGTTTAGATGTGATGCTTTTGTTTTGGGCTTCACGGGCTATGGGTTAATTTTGGGCATGGACTGGTTATCCAGTAATGGTGTCGTTCTTGATTGTGAAAGGAGAGTTGTTAGGCTCATGACCCGCTTGGGGAACACTCTCGAGATCTCTTGTAATCTCATGAATTCTGTTATGCTAAGTTATCTTGAATCGCTTGACGCTTCGGTCGAGAGTTTGCGATCTGTTAGAGTGGTCCGGGAATACTCGGATGTGTTTGAGGAGGTGAAGGGCTTACCTCCGAAGCGGGAGATCGACTTCCGAATATATCTGGTGGACAATGCTAAGCCAGTATCTTTGCCAGTGCGCCACATGGCTCCTCGTGAGAGGAGGGAACTCCATAAGCAAGTAGGGGAGTTGCTTGAGAAGGGGTTCATAAGACGAAGTATATCGGAGTGGGGTGCTCCGGTGGTTTTTGCCACGAAGGCGGAAGGGTCCCTCAGACTTTGTGTAGACTATAGAGAACTCAACAATCTTACAAAGAAGAATAGACACCCATTGCCGAGGATTGATGATCTCTTTGATCAATTGGTTGGCGCCTCGGTGTTTTCGCAGTTGGACTTAGCCACGGGGTTTCATCAGTTGAGAGTGGCTGAGGATAGTATAGAGAAGACTGCCTTTAGGACTCCGGATGGTTTCTAGGAGTGGCTGGTGATGCCCTTTGGTTTGACGAACGCCTCTGCATACTTTGTTGATTTGATGAGTAGGGTGTTCAGGGAGTACCTTAATAAGTTCGTGGTGGTCTTTGTGGATGACATCTTGGTCTTTTCTAAGAGTGAAGAAGAGCATGCCCTACATCTTAGGGAAGTGTTGGAGACTCTTCGAGCGCATAGCCTTAAGGCTAAATTCTCTAAATGTCACTTTTGGAGGAAGTGCGGTTCTTAGGGCACGTGGTCTCTAAGGAAGGGATAGCTGTGGATCTCGCTAAGGTAGTGTCCGTCCAAGATTGGAAGGTTCCGAAGAATGCTACCGAGGTGAGGAATTTCTTGGGGTTGGCTGGCTACTATAGGAAGTTTATCAAGGACTTCGCGAAGATATCAGCCCCATTAACTCGCTTGACGAAGAAGAATCTAGTCTTCACATGGGACGTAGATTGTGATGATGCGTTCCAACGGTTAAAGAGAGCTTTAACCACAGCTCCAGTCTTAGTGTTGCCAGATGGGAGTAAGCCATTTGTTGTTTACACCGATGCTTGTGGGAAAGGACTAGGCTCAGTCTTAATGCAAGAGGGAAGGGTAATAGCCTATGGGGGAAGGCAGTTGAGAGCGCATGAGAAAAATTACCCTACACATGATCTAGAGTTGGCCGCTATTGTTTTTGCGCTTAAGACTTGGCGCCATTATCTTCTTGGCGAGAGGTTCGAATTGTTCATCGACTATAAATCTTTGAAGTACTTGTTTTCTCAGAAGGATTTGAACTTAAGACAACAAAGGTGGATGGAGTTCTTAGCATCCTATGATTTCGAGATAGCGTATACCCATGGCAAGGGTAACGTGGTGGCGGACGCCTTAAGCAGAAAATGGTTGTCCTTGAGTCCATTGTTCGTTGAACGACGAAGCTTGGAATTTATCTCGATGTTTGACTTCAGACCTTCCGTTGACTTTATACCCGGTTTGCTAGCATCCTTAGAGGTCAGACCTACTCTTTTGGGACGGATCGGTGAGGCACAGCGGGACGACCCACAGTTGGTTGAGTTAGTGGAGAAGCTCATAAGGGGGGAGTCATCCAGCCATTTGAGTAGGTACACCCTAGATGATAAGGGGTGGTTGCGTAGAGACGGTAGACTTTGTGTACCGCAAGACGAGGGTTTGAAGAAGGCTGTTCTTGATGATGCACATCGTTCGAAGATGACCATTCATCCCGGTGGGGACAAGATGTACCAAGACATGAAGCGAGTTTTCTTTTGGGCCGGTATGAAGAAAGATGTGGCCGAGTATGTCGCTAGATGCTTGGTGTGCCAACAAGTGAAAGCGGAGCAAAAGAAACCCGGTGGGTTGCTTTACCCATTGGAAGTTCCGCAATGGAAGTGGGATAGCGTCTCGATGGATTTTATTGATGGGTTACCGAGATCGAGGAAGGGTAATACGGGAATTTGGGTTGTGGTAGACAGACTTACTAAGAGCGCCCATTTCATACCCGTGAAGAGTAAGAGGACTGCTCCATGGCTAGCTTCAGTTTACCTTCAAGAGATAGTTCGATTGCATGGTGTACCTTCTAGCATAGTGAGTGATCGAGATCCCATCTTCACTAGCGAGTTTTGGAAGAGTTTGCAAGAGGCGGTAGGGACTCAGTTGTGTTTGAGAACCGCATATCATCCTCAGACGGACGGCCAGACCGAGAGGGTGAATCGTATTCTAGAAGACCTTTTGAGGCTATGTATCTTGGATTTTGGAGGTACATGGGAAGGGCATCTTCCATTGGTGGAGTTCGCGTATAATAACAGCTTTCAGTCTAGTATTGGTATGGCTCCTTTTGAAGCTCTTTATGGAAGGCCTTATCGGTCACCTACATGTTGGGTGGGAATCTACGGATAAGATCTTGCTTGGGCCTGATATGGTTAGAGAGACTTCGGAAAAGATTGATTTGATTCGAAGAAGGATGAAAGCAGCACGGGATAGGCAGAAATCTTACGCGGATAAGAGGAGGACGGATCTTGAGTTTGATGTTGGGGACATGGTCTTTGTTAAAGTATCTCCATTACAGAATGTTGTTCGCTTTGGGTCCGTTGGGAAGTTAGCACCAAGGTTTGTAGGACCGTTTCCTATTAAGGAAAGGATTGGACAGATGGCATATAGAGTGGATTTACCCGAGAGACTTAGTGGTGTACATGACGTATTCCATGTGTCACATTTGAGGAAGTGCCTACGTGAGACCGCAGAGGTGGTAGAGCCGAGCTTGCTTAGAGAAGTGGAGGTAGAGCGTGATGCGACGATTCGACGAGCTCCTACTCGCATCCTTGGGTCAGAGATTAGGAAGTTGAGAAACAGAGAGGTTCAACTAGTCAAAGTGCAATGGGGAGATGGTGAGAGCAACGCTACTTGGGAGACAGAAGCGAAGATGCGTTCACTGTACCCATTTCTTTTTGAGAGTATGTCTTTTAACTTCTCCTTTATCGTTTGTCTAGTACTTATCTCATCTTTAGTATGTCCTCTCGTTAGTACCTTTGACCTTTAGATAGGGTAAACCTATGGTTGAAACATGTGTTTGAGACATGTTATGATTGATGGATGCATGTGGATGCAAGTGTTTGCTAGTGGTTGCTCGTGGATGCATATACACACACTTTAGACACTATATCGGCTCAGTCACTTCATGTTGCATATTGCATATAACTGTGTGTAGGTAGCTATATTAATGGATGTATAATGGTTGTGTTATCATATGGATGATGCATTTTGGTGTATGGTTGTGCACACATGTAGAGATAGTATGTGTCGATAGGGTTCTTTCGCATACATATTGGATGCATGGCACTATCATGGTTTGCATTAAGGAGGTCAACTGAATCAGTAGACCGCCTGATTTTGCATTAGACAGGGAACATATACACACACTTTTTGCATATGTTCATACAACATTAGAAACTTTAAGGACAATGGATGCCAGTGTTTGATGGTTTAGTAGATGGTTGTTTGGTTGGTAGGATACGTTCTTCTTGACTTAGAGATTTCGGGGACGAAATCCTTTAAGTAGGGGAGAATGTAACACCCCGTATGTTGAATAACTTGTTATAATATAAATCAGGGCAGAATTAAATTTTAAGATCTGAATCAGGAGAAACGGGCTATGCCATTGCGTTCGTCTCGGAAAAATACGCGAAATAGAGTCCGAGTTTTTGTAAATCGGAGTCCGTATGACCCAGTTATGGCCCATGTAAGTTTTCAGAAAATTCAAGTTTAAAAACAGTTTAAAACTAAAGCCAAATTCGAAATTCAACACACAGGGGGAAGGCGGGAAAATTCCCGCCCAGGCCAAGTCGACAGGGGTGTCGACTGCCCAGTCGACACCACCCCAACCCATGTCGACTGCCCAGTCGACACGGGTGTCGACCTGGGTGCTCGGCCAGGTTGGCCTGGGTGCAGTCTGAAGGGGGTTTGGGCTGTGTTTTGGGGCTTGTGACGAGATCTGATGGCTCTAAACTAATCTAGGGTTAATCTAAGTGCCTAAACTACATCCTAAATCTATAAATACACCCTAAGACTACCCTAATCCATACTAAAAATAGATACAACGTCATCATGCCGTCAAAATGCAACTTAGAAGGAGCCTCCATCAAATTTTAGAAGAAGATAGCTTCTCAAATCAACTTCTAATCAACTCTAGCAACTTAATCTTCTTCATAGGAGTGCTAATCAACAAGTTGTTAGTTTCTATGCCTTTAGCAAGCAATTGCTAAACTAATTATGATAGGATGTAATGAGGTTATGGTTATGAATGTGGATCAATGCAAGTTATGTTATCATATGCTATGTGCTCATGATGCTAGTTATGCAAGTTTTATGCTATATGTTCATGATGCTAGTTATGCAAATCACTATGATAAACATTGATCCATTATGACACCATGTTATGCAAGTTTGGTGTTTGATTATATGCAAGTTCATATATGACATGTTATGCAAGTTTGGTGTTTGATTATATGCAAGTTCATATATGACATGTTATGCAAGTTTGGTGTTTGATTATATGTAAGTAACATGTGCAAGTTTACACCTTTGTATGATATGCATACATATGCAAGTTTACCCCTTTGTATGTCATGCATATATATGCATGTTTACCCCTTTTTATGATATGAGTAACATATGCAAGTTCATCCCTTTTTAGACCTATGACATGTATGCAAGTTTATCCCTTTATGATAGGTCTATGACATGAACATCTATGCAAGTTACCCTCTTTATGACATATGTGATTCATGCAAGTTTGGGTTGATTATTTATACTAGTTGGGTTTGATGCTATGGTCATATATGCAAGTTGACACCTTTAAAACCCATGTTGATGCTAATGTTATGCTAAGTTGAACCCATTGTATTTTTGATGAATCTTCCCTTTAAGTATGTCATGTTAGCGTATTACGTGGGGAACGATGGGGTTAATATTCATGTTAACAAAATTGTGGTGAAATTGGTATGATGTTGCATACCATAAGTGGATGAACATAATTGAGTCAATTATGTACATCATCAAATTGGAATTAATTAGGGAAAAATTAATTCAAAATATGGGGGTGATTAAGTAGGTGTAATTAATCGACTAAGACACGAGGTTGGACCCTTTTTGTAGCATAAGACTGCCCGGACCCGACCGGCAAATCCAGCGGCTACAAATGATTGGCCCAATGTGAGAGGTCTTAGGCATAAACTAAATACGTGACAAGTGTAAAGACACGAGGTTAGACTCTGTTATGGCGTAAGGCTGCCCGGACCCGACCGGCAAATCCAGCTGCCATAAAAGACAGTCTAATGTGAGAGGTCTTTACAAAGGTTACGGTCTTAATCAATTAAGATACACTTAACCAAATAAGCATGTAGTGGGGCATGAGGGGTTAAGTGGGTGCCTTGGGTGGCATGTGGAAATCTAGTGGTTGCCTTGGGTGGAAATAGAAAATACGATTAGAATACTTAACCAAAGTGGAAACATGGAATTAAACATGATTAAAGGGTTAAGTGGGATACACTAGAAGGAGCAAGCTTAGGTGGGTAGCTTGTGGGGGCCCATTTCAACTAGTAACCCATATGTATCTTTGTGGGCTCGACCCATGTCGAGGACGGGACACACGTACTGGGCTTGACTATAAGAGGCCAAAACGGGTTAGCGGTGGCAACGCAAGTCCAACGGGTTTCATATGCGTGTGTGGACCCGGGCTAGTAGGTAAGACGTTGTTGCATCGTGTAGGTATAAGCCGTGCACCGTTGGTTGTATCGGGTTGCCACTTTGGGGAGTGATACACCCCACTGTGGGGCCAGCACGAGTATCTACGTTAGGGAGCCGATCGCTTGGGGAGTAGTGGGTACACCTAGTGGAGATAGGGGCAGACGACACCTATGTGGTCAGCTAGGGGTACACGAAACTACTAGTTATATTTTCTAAGTCCTTGGGTGGGATCAACCTTTAAGTCGGAATGACTGGTGTGGTGCAGTGTAGTAATTATCCTTGGGTGGGTAGATGCGTCTTTACCGTTATCTTCGTTCTTTCTATGTCTAGTTGGCTGCTTAGTGTAGTCATTTATCCCCAGTCGTTACCGTACCAAGTTTATATCATACCCTAATTACTAATAAGTTTGGTTACATATCAAAAACCAACAATGGTGTGGGGTGTTACACAAGGTCTCCCATATAGTGCTTCAAATGGAGCCATCACAATGGTGAGTGACCTTAGCAGGTGTGGGGTGTTACACAAGGTCTCCCATATAGTGCTTCAAATGGAGCCATCACAATGGATATCATTTATCCTCAATTACCTCCAAAGTCCAACACACATGCTCTAAGTAAGCCTTCCAAAATTTTGTTAACAATTTCGGTTTGCCCATATATTTGTGGGTGACATAAAGTGCTTAACCACAATTCATTCCTCATAGCTTCTTGAAAACTACCCCAAATTCTAGAAGTAAACAAGGCATTTCTATCACTAATAATGCTCTTAGGCACACTATGCAGTCATGCTATTTCTTTGAGAAATAACTGAGCCAACTTGCTAGCCTTTCTATCAGATCTTACTGGGATAAAGTGTTTTGTTTTAGTCAACTGTCTACTATTTCCCACACACTATCATTCCCCTTCTTTGATCTAGGAAATCCCTCAATGAAATCCATGGAAATTATTTCCCATTTCCACATCGGCACATCCAATGGTTGTAGCATTCCTGATGACTTTTGATAGTCTGCTTAGTTTGTTGGCAAGTTAAACATTTGTCCATATATATTGCTACATCTCCTTTCATTCCCCTCCACCAATAACTTCTTTTTAGATCATGATACATTTTTACCCCACCTAGATGAATGGTGTATCTTGTTTTGTGGTGTTCATTCATCACTTCCTCTTTTAAAACTTTTGAATCATGTACACATGGTCTTCCTTTAAATCTCAAGTACCCTTTATTATCCACTGCAAAATTTTATATCTGCACATTACTTCTTAACTGAACTTTCTTTTCTTTCAAATTAGGATCATCATCTTGCAATAATCCTACTTTGTCTGCTAAGACTGGACTTATGGTCACTATGCTTAACTTTCCATACTCCTGCATATCAACATTTGGTCCTCCATTTCTCCACTTTGAGTTATGCCATCTACTTCATTCAACACAGCTAGGTTCTCAAACTCTTCCACCATTAAACTGGCTAATTTAACATGTTGTTTGCTAAGTGCATTAGCTACTTTATTTTCACTTCAAGGTGTGTATAAGATATCTAAATCATATGCAGCTAGAAACTCCACCCATCTATGCAACCTTAAGTTTAAATATTTTTGTGAAAACAAATATTTCAATGATGTGTGATTAGTATATAGTCAAATTTTTTTTTCTCCGAGAAAATAATGTCTCAACAGTTTTAGTGCATACTCCACTATTGTAAGTTTAAGATCTGGAGTTGCATACCTGACTTCATTTGGTTTAAGCTGCCTAGATGCATTTCAATGACTTGACCATGTTGCATTAACACTTCCTCCAACCTAGTCCCACTAGCATCTGTTAAGCCACTAACTCCTTATTCCTTTTGGAACCTGCAGTATTGGTGCATTAACAAGTCCTTGCTTCAAGTCCTCAAAGGCCTGATCACTGCCCAAATAAATGGTTTTTCCTTTCTAGTTAGCTTGGTTAAAGGTATTGCCACTCTTGCAAAATCCTTAATAAATCTTATATAATACCTATCCATGCCTAGTAAAGACCGTACTTCAGTCACTGATTTGGGCTTTTTCCATGCTTGTACGACAATAAACTTTTGAGGATCCACCGCAATTCATTTATCAGAAATTGTGTCCTAAAAACTTTACTTCATGTTGCCAAATGACACATTTTGAAAACTTAGCTATTAAATTATTTTGCCTCAACCTGGTTAGTACCATATGCAAATGCTCCTTATGCTCTTTTTTAGACTTTGAATTTGTCAATATATCATCTATAAACACTAGAACAAACTTATCCAAATAATCTCGAAATGTTCTATTCATTAACTCAACAAAGTAAGAGGGTGCATTAGTTAATCCATAGTGCATTACCAAAAATTCATACAACCTATACCTTGTATTAAAAGCTGTGTATTTGATGCTTTCTTCTTCCACCTTCATATGATGAAAACCTGAAGCCAAATCTAGCCTTGAGAAAACTCTTGCCCCATTTAATTGATCAAAGAGATCATCTATTCTTGGAAGAGGATATTTATTCCTGATTGTAACTTTATTTAACTCCCTATAATCAATATACATTCTCAAAGTACCATCTTGTTTCTTCACAAAAACCACTGGTGACCCCCGGCATGAACTGCTGGGCCTTACGAATCCTTTCTTCTACAATTCCTCTAGTTATTTCTTAATTTCTATCAGCTCTTTAGGACCTATTCTGGTAGATTTCATAATCACTGGACTAACCCTTGGCAATAACCTTATTTAAAACTCTACTGGTCTGTCATGAGGAACACTGCATACTTCACCAAACAAGTCTGGATATTGATTGACAATGGGTATGTCTTCTAGTTTATGTATGTCTTCCTTTTCATTTATTCTCCAAATATTTCCTGATTCTACTATTTTGATAGTTTCACACATTATAATTGTTCTTTTGCAATTTGGGTTTATTAAAGAAATTATGAATTCTTCTAAATTTATTGCTGCCTTATATTTTTGCAACCAATCTACTCCCAAGATTATCCCAATTCCTGGGTAATTCAATACATGTAGATCTGCTAAAAATTCATGTCTTACTATACTCAGTTTTACGCCCACGTATTTCATTCCCAGAACACATGAACTACATATGGAACTTTTTATAAACAAATGTTGGTCCATATATACACAAGTCAGCTTTAATTTTTGGACTATGTCATGTGATATTAAAGAATGTGTGGCTCCTGTGTCATAAAATACAGTTATAGGTTAGGTTTCAATATGGAGTATACCATTTACTTGACCAAGTTCCTCCTCATGCTTTGCTGCATTTCCTTCTAAAGCTCCTTCTGTCCCACAATTAAAGCACTTAAACGCTGCTATTTTTTCAGTCCTGCATGCAGCGCTCATGTGCCCCTTCTTGCCACAATTACAGAAAATAATTTTTCATATGTGGCTCCTCCTTCCATTTTCTTAGCGTTAGCTTCTACTGGTTTATTGTCATAGGGTTAAACCCTAGACTTTCCTTTATTAACATTCTTCATGTTCCTGAATTTCTCTCTAGCGTTATCATGTTGTTCAAATTTCAAGGTTAGGTCTAACACATGATCAAAGGTTTTATCTATATATGGTAACGCTGCTCTACTCAAACCAGCATTAAGTCCTTGTATGTATCGCCCATTCTTGGCTGCATCATCTGCAATTAGCATGGTTCCATATTTAGAGAGGCTCTCAAATTTCCGGGTGTACTCAGTGACACTCATATTAGCCTTTTTCAACCTAATAAATTCTTCCAGTAGGTTAGCTTTGGATGGAGATGGTACAAATCTAGCTTCTAGCATATCTTTAAACTGATTCCATGTAATTTCCTACTCTAGATTTCCATTAATCGTTACCTCCCACCAGTCCAAAACAACCCCCTTCAGCCTTCTTGAAGCTATTTGCCTCTTTCTTTGGTCATTTACTTGCATATCAGTAAATATTCTCTCTAAGTTCCTCAACCATGTCTGCACTCCCATGACCCCTTCAGTCCCTTCAAATTCTTTTCCTCCTTGATGGTTATAAGTCTTCAACAATTTAGATAATTCCTTATATGGATTTTCCTTCTTTGCCCCTATTCCATCTCTTATTACCCTCATAAAATATTGAACATTAATCATGGGTGGTTCATTTGAGCCTCCTACACCTTGGTGTGATCCTCTAACCACTATGGATCTCTAATAGAAATCCTTATTTTTATTAAGTCAAGTTAGAATATTTCAGAGCAGTTCAGCTATTCATATTATTGTTTGTAGTCATTTTCAAACAAAACAAACAATACAGTCATACATGTGACCACTATCCTATTTATCTTAGCTATGTTTTTATACTAACATAGATCTAATACCAACTGAAGTGAACCCCATCTTACTCTATTTAATTTCTAATTAAATACTCTGATTTGATATCAGTCCAACCCTGGCCACTTCTTTAATAGGATTTCTCCCTATTAAGTTTCCCCGAGATCCTTTTAAATGCACAACAGTATAAATATATCAGTTCAATCAGCGATGAAAAATTATGTATTTTGGTGGGGTTATGGGCATAAAACAATAATTTGATAATGCATAATTTTTACAAAATGAACTTCGCAAAATATTTTGAACTATACTCATTTATACATTTAGAAAAAAGGATGGTATTTATATCCCTTGGAGAAGATTTTTACTATACTAATTTTAATCATAGAAAATCCAGTATAACCCTCACACAAACTTTAAACAATACTGTACTCATCAAATCATCCATAAAGGAATGGGAATCAAGGATTTTTTTTGCCCTGGGGATGTGCACATGCACAATGAATATCCTGTGCACATGCACAACTCACTTGTTTAAGGCATTCCCCTGATTTGCTTAATTCAGACTTTAGAATAGTAATAATACAGAGTAATATTTTTAACCCATTTAAGTTTCTCAAGTCGAAATGCATCATACACTCTTTAGGTCATTTTTACAAACACAATGTTGACTGTATGATAAAATGCCACAGTGAATAAAAATAACCATAGGAAATGCTTTTAAAGTTGTTTATTTACCAGAATTTGTTATTTCATTTATACCATATGTAAAACCTTTTAATATTGGAATCATTTCCAATATGTGAAAGTGTATTGGCATATGACATTTCTGCGGCAACGTGTATACATCGAGCTTATATAACTTACCATTTTGTATCATTTATACTGAGACAAGCATGTAACCAGTAGGACCATAAAAAGGCATTGAAGTGGCTGTAGATTATTACAATCTATACAAGTTTCATAAACCATTTTTAGGTAAACTGATATAGCCAATTCAATATCTAGAAAACACATAGTATGAGTAATCATTTTAGCTTCAGATATTCAAAAGCATGTGAAGCATTACACCCTTTCATTTAAACCGAATACAAGTCCAATATTCATTCAGCCTACATAGCGCAAACTCCTCTTTATTTTAGCAACTGAACTACTTCAGATTTAAAGTCCTACTGCAATATGTCTCTTGCACAAAAGCATCATAACAAAGCATTCCAAAACAACAACTTAAGTCTCCTTTCCTGGATTCAATCCATGAGCTGCCTCACCAAAATAAGACACCCCATAAGATTGAAAATGCAACCAAATAGGGTCAATATTTATAATTGATTTATCCTTGCATCAATGCAAATAACATCCTCATATCACACATGTACATAAATCCCTAGTCCCCCTTATACAATCTTACTTCCCTTAACTCTAACATGAATACTGGACCGTTTTATATTATTTTTAAGTGGGTCACATATCTGAAGTATCCATGCATTGAACATTTTGTGAACATGTTCTGGATCATCTCTCAGTTATCCCAACACGCAGACGCCTTTAGGGATCATTTTAAGCCATGTGCATACCTGTCATCATTGCTGATGATGAATTGATCAATGCAACAGGTGTTAAACACCTACCAAACCCATTTCTTTTATTACTAGTTAGACAATAACTCTTTATTAAACCAACTACCCCCACACATCCTCACTAATGCATGTAACCCCATTTAACTGGTGCAAAACTTACATGTAGACGTAAACACAATCAGTGTTGTCAGAGCAACACATCATTTTATAAGCAAACAATCATACAAACTTAGATTGACAAATAATGATGATAGTTATAGGCAAATATTACCACTAAACTTCCAGGGTATTGATAAAAAACATAACTATATCATATCATATTGCCTTGAGCTTAGGATGAAGGTGATTAGGACACCTCCAATCCTTACATTTCCCCTAACCAGATGTATAAATATGATCTAATTCAAAGAAATATCAATGGTAAACATATTAGGAAGTGTACACTCTTCATTGCTCCATTTACCAACATTATTTAAAAGTAAACATAAGATTTAAACCCATTTGTTTAATGCTACTTGCTCTTAAACTTATAAACCCTACCTCATGGCATATTATTGTTACTTTGTTGTCTAAAATCAGATCCATAAACACATATAATTGCCACACACATCCATGAATAATCATTAAATCCATATAAACAAACAAAATATATAATATCGTGTGTTGATAACATCAACATATTACTAACATAGGCTTCCTAAATAGGTCTTAATGCCTTATAAGTAGTGAGATATACTCACCAAAGTTCTTCCTTCTCTTAACTCTATATTTTACAGTTTTCTTCATTAATCTCTACGACTTCATTCAAGGTCATATTTATGAGAAAATATTATTGCATTAACTTCCTGAAGGGTTGTTTATGTGCTATTTATAATCAACATCCACGTAGGGTTTCATTTTATACTAAATACCTATGTTATATCCACATTTGTATTTATCCAGTATGACTACATCTGTAATACGAATAACCCTCGGGTGTCCAATTCTTACTACATTTAGGCTATAGGCTATAAATGCTAATATGCCTATCATTCAAATAGTGTGATTCCCGAATGGTCCCCTTCCTCTTTTCATTGATTTCCCCTTATTAGTAATAGTATAAAAATGACATTATAATAATGACAAAAGCCTAAATACAATTCAAAACTCATTCCCTCGGTCATTATATGTTAACTTTGTATGTGAGTATCTTATAAACATGTATTACATGTTCAACCATAAACTATTGCATACTTATGAATATTATTTTAAATATTATCATTGTCTTATACTCATAAATAACAAATTGTTTGTTTTTATTAGCATTCAGAATTATCACTAGTTTTATTTTTATTACCTACATACAAAAAGAATTGACAAACATAATTCTATAAAATGATTAAAACCTAGGGTTATCACATATCAGTTGGTGGAACTCCGTCATTCTTATTTCCCCAGAGGATCATATTGCTTGGAATGAGTTTGAGACTAGATTCAAAAATAAATTTATTTATATGGTCAAGAAGTCTATCCTTTTGTGACGGCCCGCCCGCACCAGTTGACATTTCCCATGAAAGTGCATTGTGCCAATGTCCAACCAGCACGGGACGGTCGCCAAAGAAAGGAAAAAGAGGGGAACTTACTAGTGAACAAACAAAGAACCTATAGAATATCTCACAACGCATGGAATAAAATATAATAATAACATACTTTGACATAAAATAGGTGAGACAATGCATAAGCTGAAAATTAAACATCATAGCAGCGGAAAATCCAATTACAACTTATGTTCCACATCATCATTATTACAACTTTAAACTGTCTCTAAGGCAAAAGAAAGGAAGGGTACACTACTAATGCCCAAAGTAGTGACCAGCTGTGACACAGGGAGAATATCTATATATATATCATACGTAGGAGCCTCCTGCTCGTCTCCGGTACAGCTACCCGTGCATACCACTTAACTTGTCTCTAGTCTGCCTGTTTAAGAGCACCCAGAGTAATAAGAAGAGACATAGAACTCTGGGTCAGACAAAAGTCTGGTACGAGCGATAAGCATCAAACAGAACAATAACAGGTATACTAAACCATGCCTGAACCTGGACCTGCAACCAAAGAGTTAGCACAATATACCGCTCAATACTCTAAGGTGCCACTAACATATGATGTAAAGAATACAGGGGTGTGGTGTGCATGACATAGTGATAACAAACAACCAAGCATAGCGACCATCCTCACATCTCTCACTCAGTGCGTAAAGCATACGATATCCACCGCTCTGACCACCCATTCCTTGCTATGATCACTCTACCCCATGGAGTCATAATGACACCACTGCACTGATCCATAGCCACTAGTCCTTGCTATGTCCACTCTTCCCCCCCATGAAGCCATAACGACTCCACTGCACTGGCTCATAGCCATGCTACGATCACTCTGCCCCATGGAGTAATAACTACCCTACTGCACTGATACGTAGCCTATATCTGTCTCGATGGTGAATCAAAGCCATGTACGTCGATAACCCCTTTGCACACGTCCCGCAGCAAAGCCTAACTCATGAAGTTGACCCATTGGTTCCCAAATGGATCCTGGGTACAAACTTCCCATTTGGACTACCTTTGCATCTTGGGTTTTGGTCTTCTCCGGATCGGTTCGGGTATGCTCCTCTACACAATGCTTCGGATCGTGCTCCTCGAAGTAGTCATGTCTGTGATCATCCACATCGGGTCGGGTCGGATTTCCCCCCATCTAGGTCGGTTCGATTTGGATCACCTCCAGCTTGTACTTAATATCTCGTTTCTTGACAAGTCCCTTTGGGTCGGATCGGTTCGTGGAAGGTCCTCCAGTTCGGGTTGGATCGGTTCGTGGAAGGTCCTCCAGTTCGGGTCATGAGTCTCTTCAGATCGTGGTCCTCCACTTGCTCATGGTCGAGTCCTCATCGGTTCATGGTGTCCTTGTCACGAGCGGTTCAGATCGGGTAGTGGTCAACGATTGGGTCGGGTCGGAGCTGCATGGTGCTCCACGGTTCGGTTTGTGCTCCCCTCCTCCGATCCGATCTGGTTCGGCTAATTTCCTGCACTTTGTCCAGCGAGCTGTTTTACGCCATTCGACGACGTTTTCGGCTAATCTAACTTTTCTAATCAATCACAGAACATACCATACAATCATAGCAACATATAGAATCGACCACTAACACCAAAACGACAATTTGATAGGATAAAACGGATCAAACATAGCCAAAATCCCATATTTTCCCTTAAGCATGTTTAAGCAAAACTGATGATAGGATTAGTAAAACTTAACCAAATTAACCAAATTTTCTAACAGAAGCCTAAAACAATATTTCGAAATTTATAAATATTTTTCCAGATTTTTAACATGTGCAATTTCACTAGTTATCACTAATTAACCATAATTAGTGAGGAACTATGCAAATCACTCACCTTAGCCACAAATAAAAAACAAAACTGAAATGATTCTCTGTTTGGCGTTGTTCCCAAGGCTATATAGCAGTTCTACCTTGATTCTTGTGCTAATCCGCTTCGATTTGATGTAGGTTTGGCTTAATTAGCGATTAGAAGGTGATTTGGGGTGTTTTAGAAAGTGGAGGCCATGGATAAACTTGAAGGAACAAAAAGTCGCGGCTGGAAAATGACAGAAACTGAATTTTCTAACCCTATCAGCCTTCCCATAACCCTAATGCCGAAAGGGTTATGGGCCCATTCAATAATCACCCAGATTAGGCCCGGTTAAGCTGTTTTTTACCTTCTAAACCTTGTTTCAGCCATATATCCTAAACGGTTAGTCCATCTGGCTAATTGGACCACTCTACGGAATTGTAAACCATCATCTGAAGCCAATGAAAGTGGTTTCAGGTCAAAAATCCTTTCCAATCAAAAGTTATGGCCGAAATAAGATTAGTTAGGGGGGTCATTAAAAAATCGGCAAAAATCATGAACATGGGAAATGACCCCAATAGTCGTCTTCCAAAGTTACATGACCGTACGACTTCGTATGTGAAAGAAATAAATATTCTACGATCCTTCGATATGTAGAATGCGGGTCGTTACATTCTCCCTCCCTTAAGAAATTTCGTCCCCGAAATTCCTTAACCCAAAACATACAAAAGATTCTGCATGCCTACCAGCCATATTCAACAATCAAACATGCAAAACAAACAAAACAAACCTATCCTAGCATGTGGAAAGACTAAATCGAAACTGAAATCTTACCAGGCAAAGAGTTCTGGATACGTCTTCCTAATGCTCTCCTCTGTCTCCCAAGTGCAATCATTCCCATTCTCGCCCCACTGAACTTTGACTAATTTCACCGCCTTCCTTCGAAGCTGCTTCGTATCATTCCCAACAACATGCATAGGCTTGCGGTTCCCAATCGCCTCGGGTTCAACCTCAATATCATCCAACTGATCAGGTGAAGTAGTCACATCGGGGTCGTGCACAAACTTCCTTAACTGGGAAACATGAAATACGTTGTAAACTCCTTCCATCTTGTCTGGTAATTCAACTTTATATGCCAAATTCCCAATTTGCTCAAGAACTGGGAATGTGCCAACAAATCTTGGTGCTAACTTGCCTCTCCTACCAAATCGTATCACGCTCTTTAACGGAGAAATCTTGACAAACACCAAGTCGTCAATGGAGAACTTTAATTCTCTTCTCCTCTTATCAGCATAACTCTTCTGCCTATCTTGGGCAGTCTTCATTCACTGTTGGATAATCTTAATCTTAGCTGAAGTTTCTCTTATCACATCTAGTCCAAGCACAAACTTCTCACCAGTTTCTAAACAACATGATGGTGAGTTACACGGTCTTCATACAAAGCTTCAAATGGAGCCATACCAATACTTGATTGATAACTATTATTATATGCAAACTCTACTAGATGTAAATGATCATCCCATGATCCACCAAAATCCAATATGCAAGCCCTCAAGAGATCTTCTAATATACGATTCACCCTCTCTGTTTGACCATCGGTTTGAGGATGATACGCGGTGCTGAGATGTAACTCTGATCCTAACGCCTCTTGTAAGCTTCTCCAAAATCCACTAGTAAACAACGGATCTCGGTTGCTCACAATGCTTTTGGGTATTCCATGAAATCTCACTACCCACTTTATATACAGTTCCGCTAACTTAGTTGCCGTCCTGTTTGACTTGACGGGTATAAACCTTGCACTCTTAGTCAATCGGTCCATAATCACCCAAATGCTATCATGGCTCGATCTAGTCCTTGGTAACCCATCAATGAAATCCATTGGTACTTGTTCCCATTTCCATTCTAGAACTACTAATGGTTGTAACAAACCACTAGGCTTCTTTTGCTCAGCTTTAACTAGTTGGCAGTTCATGCATTTGGATATAAACTTCCCAACGTCTCTTTTCATCCCTTCCCAGTAGTAGGTCTGCTTCATGTCTCGATACATTTTATTACCACAGGGATGTATAGTCAGTTTTGAGTGATGACATTCTCTAAGCACTTTATCTCTCAATCCATTGACATTGGGCACAACTAGTCTTCCATTCTTTCTAAGCCATCTATCTCGATCAAGCCCATACTTGTTCATCTCTTTGTCGATTCCATTTCTAACTTTGAGGAGATTTCCAATAGGTTAGGATCGCCCCTCTGATTGGACCAATCCGCTCAATCAAAGTGGGTCTAATCGTCAAACTTGCTAACATTTCTGGATCCAATTCGCACTTTGGTCTGAAATCATACCCAGCGATGTACTCCAGTTGCTTCCATTCTAGAAACATAGCCCCTAAACTGGCATGTCTTCTACTCAATGCATCAGCCACTGCATTGCCCTTTCCTGGTGTATATGCGATGTCGAAATCATAGGAAGCCAAGAATTCTAACCATCTTTATTGTCGGAGATTTAGATCCTTTTGAGAGAAAAGATACTTTAACGATTTATGATCGGTAAACAACTCGAATCTTTCTCCCAAGAGATAATGTCTCCACATCTTCAACGCGAATACGATCGCTGCTAATTCCAAGTCATGGGTAGGGTATCTTTTCTCGTGCAGTTTCAATTGCTGACTTGCATAAGCTACAACCCTACCTCCTTGCATTAGTACAGCACCTAGTCCAGTACCACATGCATCCATATATACTGTCATCTCTTCCGTTAGGAATGACTAACAATGGTGCACATGTCAACTTTTCCTTTAGACTCTTGAACGCATTCTCGCACTTTTCGTCCCAGACGAAAGCTTGATTCTTCTTGGTCAACTGAATCAACGGTGCTGCTATCTTGGAGAAGTCTTGGATAAACTTACGATAATATCCAGCTAACCCCAAGAAACTTCTTACGTCTATTGCATTCTTGGGCGTAGACCAACTTGTACCGTAGCCACCTTCGCAGGGTCCACGACAATACCATTCTCTGAAACAACATGGCCCAAGAATCTTACTTCTCTCCTCCAGAAGTGACACTTAGAAAACTTTGCTTTCAGTTGGTGTTTTCTTAACACCCCCATCACTATCCTCAAGTGTTCCGTGTGTTCTTCCTCTGTCCTCGAATAAACAAGGATATCGTCCACGAACACAAGAACAAACTTATTCAACTGATCCCTGAATACCCTATTCACAAGATCCACAAAATATGCTGGTGCATTGGTCAACCCAAATGGCATGACCAGCCACTTATAAAATCCAGACGGTGTCCGAAAGACCGTTTTAGCTATACTATCAGCTTCCACTCTAAGCTGATGAAAACCTGTCGCGAGATCCAACTAGGAGAACACTCTTATGCCACTTAACTGATCAAACAAATCATCTATCCGCGGTAGAGGATACTTATTCTTCTTCGTCACTTTATTCAATTCGCGGTAGTCCACACACAATCGAAGGGAATCATCTGCCTTGGTAGCAAACACAATTGGTGCTCCCTACTCAGAAACACTTCTTTTAATAAACCCTTTCTCCAACAGATCGTTTACTTGCACCCCGAGCTCTCGTTGCTCCCTTGGTGCCATACGACGAAGTGGAATCACTATAGGTTTGGCATCTTTCACCAAATCAATACGGAACTCAATCTCTCGGTGTGGTGGAAGTCTGGTCGCTTCCTCGAAGACGTCCGGACACTGTCCAGCCACGGGCACATCTGACGGCTCATCATGCGGGATGTCGAGGGAATTTAGAAAACTAGCCATTACCCCATTATTAGGTAGACCACCAAACACTACCCTCCGCCCATCATCTGCTCCAACTGTCACCAAAAAGCCCTCACAGTCTACCACCACCCCATATCTTTGGAGCCAATCGACTCCCAAAATAATGCTAAACCCAGTAAAGCCCAAAACAAAGCAATCACAAACAAACATGCATCCATGACTCGATAAGACCACATTACGACAAATCATGCTAAGGCTAGTTGAACCACCAATCAGGTTCGTCACTACCAAAGGTCTATCGACAATCTCGGGCTCCAATCCCAACCTATCTACCAGGTCACTAGATATGAAGGAACTGGAAGCTCCGGTATCAAACAATACTCGAACAGGAACATCACAAACAGAAAGCTTACCTTGAATAACAACATTCTTTCCTTTCTCTGCCACGTTGGGGAATTCGATGAAGAAGGAATAGCATTAATAGCATATGCTTTCACAATTTGCTTTTCTTTAGGGGGTTGCAGAAACTTATCCTTGTGATGTCCCACTTGGCCATAGTTGAAGCACTTCCTATCCACTGGCTTGGCCCGACATTCTTTTGTATAGTGGCCCTTCTTACCACAGCTGAAGCACTCAACATCTTTCTTACTCTTTTTCTGCCCATCCTTAGCTTGATTCTGCTTCCTCTTATTTTGAGAATTATTCTTGCCTCCACCGCTTGCGGCTTTGGCTCCTCTGCAGATGCAACCTCGGTCTTCGACTTAGGGTAAAGACTCTCTGACCTCAATGCTTTCCCCACAATCGATTCAAAGGTCTCATCGATGTGGTTAATAAGCCTTTCCCCCAAGTACTAATCTAAGCCTGTTATGAACTTCTCGTTCTTCTTCTCGGGAAAGTCGATAAGCGATAATCCATACTTTGATAAAATATCGAACTCAGCAATATACTCCGAGATAGCTATACCATTCTTCTTTAGCTCCAAGAACTTCCTAAATAACTCTGACTTCTGAGTAGCTGGGATAAATTTTTCACCGAATCAGGCCTTAAACTGATCCCATGTAACTTGGTCCTTTGGAGTAGTTGCCTTAATAGCATTCCACCAATTCATCGCCCGTCCTTGCAGCTGACGGGATACTAGCTTTATCTTCATCGCATCCTCGATACCTAAATCTTTGAAGATACACTCACAACTATCCAACCAATCTTGAAAATCCGTGGCTGATTCCGTTCTGTGGAACGGCTTTCCACTAAGACTAGTGTAATCCTTGCATAGCTTGGTGAAATCGGCTCTAGGCGCCTGCACCGCTGCACCACCACCATTTGCAGCATTGGGAACTGCTCCTTGCACATTTCTAAGCATCTCTCTCATGAAGTCAGTAAACATAGCCCTCATGTCAGGAGCATTCCCATTGTTGGCTCCTCTACCAGCACCCCTCGTATATCAGCTCATCGTTCAATCTATATAACAAAAAGTCTTGGTTGGTTATAAAAAGACAAAGAAAGGCTGAGATTAATTCTGAGCAAAGACAAAGAACGGCGCTGATTTGTGTATATATATACGATCTTACTTGGTTGCTTCACGGCGTTAATCCACGTTTTGATGCGTTTCCTCTCCACGTTTATTTCCACTTCTCCAAACGCGAGGAAACCCACTATAATTTGGCCATGTAGCACAAAAACTAACGTCGGTTTAAGTTCTTAACTCCGTCTGTCAGTTCACAAACCCACTATGCACGATCTAAATTTCCTCTTCCGTTTTGGCTTTCGAATCACAGTTCCCCTCATTTATTCCTCAAAGACGCTTCTTCAGACGATGCACGAAAGTACGATGTCCATCGACCTACTCATTCCTCTTTATTCTTTTCCCATTCCCCTACATGATTCTTCCCCGATTCTTCCAGATCCGCTGTGTTACTATCTCACTTTCCTAACCCTAACCCTCCTTATGCCTTATTTCTTCTTCATCCTTCAGAAATTGAGCAGCTTCAACCGAATGGATGACGAATTTTGCCTACAAGGTTTATGAATTGCAGAGAGATGGGTTGTGATGTATTCATAGCAAAGGAGAGAATATAAAAAGAATGTAACTTTATCTGCTTTTATCGGCTAGCTAGGTTTGTTTTATTTATTTAAATTATGTACCCTGCAGATCTTATATAGAAATTCTTTAACATTTTGTATTGACTTTGATTTTGTACACACAAAAATGTTTGTTTTAAATTCTTTCCACTGTCAATACTGCATGTTTATTGAGTGTTCAGTATTACTGCTTTTATTTTATTAATATCTTAGAACTGCACACAAACTTATGTATGGTTTAGATCAACTAACATGATTAATTTTCATTTTCCCTTAAAATATGATTGATTTGAAAAGAGAGATAAATTTAAATTGTCCTTTGAACGCACTTAGTATAACTGTCTATGCAAATAGTGCACATTTCGTTACTGAAAATTTGATTTCCTGCTTTCCATATTAAATACAATGATGAATTTTAAATCTACTTTGCTTCCTCATATTGTGGTACTTTATTCACTAATACCATTAGGTTGATAATGGCGGATTGTAATTTATGAACTTCAGTTTTAGTGGTAATGAGATTACATTCATATTACCGAATTATAGTTCTAACTTGATACCCACTATTTTGGTATTTTCAGTTTTTCCTACTCCCTCCTGTTTATACACACATAATACGTTCGGGAAAATGATCCAATTGCTAATTACTTTGTATGCCTCCATGTTCATAGTTTTGCCTCCTTTTATCTTCAAATCCAACTGCATATCTAAGTACGAGATCACCAATTGTCTTTTTTTTATGTTACAGACATGTTCTAAGAAAACTTCATGTTATAGATGCAGTTATATACAAAGTGTAAATAATACTGTTAATCTAAAAAAAAAATCTTGCTACCTGTGCGTGAGCTATTTTCCTGCGTGTAGTCTAATCAATGTCATTTTCATGTATCCATGCGGTTCCCTATAACCTAGAAACCTTTGGCAAAATTTACTCCTTTACATGTTCATCATGCTTGCTGCCATATGTAATGCATTCTTGCTTACAGTAAGTAGCTCACCTGAAATGTCTCTTTTTAATTTCCGCTAATAATTAGTTGATTTACTTCTAATTTTTGATAATTGGTGAATTTGTTATTTCAGTTAAGAGACATTATGGATCATTCAATCACGTCATTAGGATAGTGACATTATTATTTCTTTCACCCATACATTTTGTCTAAAACCATGATCTATGTATAATTCATCTGCTAAAATTCATCTTTTGATAAATAATCAGTTTCCTTTCATATCTAACCTGCTACTAATGATTGAGGTCACTACCTAAGCTTCTTTATGCGTCAAAAGCATAGATACCTGAATTTCGATTCTACACTGCTCTAACTTCTTTCTGCATCAAACCATAGCCACCTGAATTTCAGATCTGCATTGCTTGATTTATCGGGCTGAAGTTAGATATTCAGTACAAGTACATTTTAATTGTTGTTGAATTTGAATTTAGAATTGTAGGAATAAATTGTTAGTCATGGTTATGCCAGTTGGTATATAAAAGGCAATGATCAATGTGTGCTAAATTTAATGACATATTTCAATCTAACCATTGTTACCGTCTTCCTTTCAAACATTAGACCATCTATATTGCAGACTGGTTGTTTCTTCATTGGGAATATATTATAATGTTTTATTTTGCTATATGGATGTTCATGATGTTAGACTGGCGATGTTAGTACTGACGATGTTCCTTCAATGATTTATTAGATTGATTTGTTGATTATGGCAATATTTTACAATTTCAAACTTGGTTCTACTTACTATAGAGTAAAATTAACAATAGGAAGGTTGAGGCAATTTTATTTTAGTTTCTCCTTATAGCAAATTTAACATTTACTGTTATTTTGATAGTTGAATCATATATAGATTGCAAATTAGATATCCAAAATACTTCACATTATTTCCCTTTTAAGAATCCAAGGGAATTTAATTAACAGGAATTTTTACGTATATTTTCAATACTGTACTTTTATCCCTTAATTTAATAACATCATGGTGGCAAAAGTGGATGCCACAATTATTTTATTTAGATATATAGTATTTTGTATCAGCTTCAAATACATTAACGATCCTAATTGACTTTTTATAAAGTTCATTATGCTTACTATAGTTTACCTCTTTTATTTCTGGGATTTGTATTCTGGTTCTGGCATTCTTGCTAGGCATGTTCATATTTTACGAGCAGCCTGCTAACCGAAAACCAATGTGATAACTCAAGCGGAACAGGTCGGTCTTACAACTGAATGTTAGCTGTGATTAGTTATTTATAGTATTCAATTATTTTCTTCCTCATTTTCACTTCTGCTCACCCCATTCGATGAACCATGTAGTGGTATTACTTCTGTAACCCATGTTGGTTAACAAGTTAAAAAGTTGGAATATATGTTCTATGATTTTTTTTAAAGATAGGCTCCAGGCGCTCCATTTCAAATCGCTTAGTATGGATATAAGTTGAAGCATGTGGGCGGACATCAACAAGTTTTTTAATTTTAACATTGACTAATTAATTATTTTAATTTATCAATTATCAATTAATTCTATAATATTTGGTATTATTAAATTCATCCACTTTTAAATTGACCAACAAATCTTCATATTAACTGCCATTCTCAACATCTTCGTGCAATTAATGACATTTTCTAATTAATGTAAGCGGTTAAAGAATTGCCTTGCATTGTTACATAATCAATGGGTACTTTTATATAGCAAACAACGTAATTTCAGAATCAAGCAACATTGCATCTTTAATTTTTCCTACCTCCTTCCATATTGGTTTTGGGATATATTTACTGAAAAAAAAATAAAAATAAAAAATAAACATAAACTACATATTATGCTCCGTTGAAGATCAAAGATGCAAAATTTTATTTTATAGAATCAGGCAACATATTAGAAAATTTCGTTTAATTTTCTCCGTTTCAATTCCCTGTGATCTATTGAAGTGTTTGTGTACCTATGTCATAAAATCCCTTAGTTTTAAATGCAAAGAAAAAGATATGACCAGATTTAACTAAATGATACATATCAAATGGTTGAGAATTATTTAACTGCTCTGCGTACTTCCTCAATTTTAACTGCCATCTCAATGTTTACCAACTTATCCACCATCCTACTAAATATACTCCATGTATAAGCGGTTTTCTTTCTTCGTTCTCTGTCTACAAACTGATGTCCTAACCACTAAATTTCTTCTAATAGAAGTGCAAAACTGTGGCCGCAAAATTATTACTTCTGTACAAGTATATATATTGATTGATTATTTCTCAAATCATCAAGATCTTTTGTTTAGTTTAGCAGACTATTTCTAACTTTTATAACAAGATTTTATCACATTTATTTAATTAATTAATCCAAATACTTAATGTTTAAAAATACCATGTTATAAGTTCTGATATCTCTTTGTAAATTGACATTTTTTAATAATGTTTCCGAAAAAGATGCTTGAATAAAGCAAGGGCCGCACAACTAATCCTACAAGTCAACCTGCAACACTGTAATGACAATCAAGGACAAAATTACTGACAAATTTTAGATCAACTGTGTCAGTTTAGAGAGACATGAGATCCATTCGTGTAAGAAATTTTTAGCGTGTTCCAAATACTGTACACCCAACAGATCATGGTAGTAAGGTTATAGCAGAGATATCACAAACTATGCAAAAAGCCAAAGTTAGTTAAAGCATTGAGATTGAGCATCATATTTGCGTCCGCTTTTGCTGCTATCATATTATGTTCCATAGTTGCAGTTGTGGTTGCTTCTTCTCCAATCGTTGTAGCACTACCAACAGCGTCAACCATTCGTGTAAGGTTAATGAGGAAGTGGTTTGATTTATTATGGATTAAATATGAACATACTTTGAAGAAGAAGGAGGAGGAGGAAGCACTGAAAGTAATGCAGCCTGGGACTTGCATAGAAATTAAGGAGTTTGAGAGTATTATAGTTTTTATTGATAAGTTGGAGCCGCTAGCCAGTTCACTACTGCAGAATTTTGAGTTTGCTTGGAGTGAAGCGGAGGGAGTGAAGCTGGGGATTGAAGAGAAATAAAATACTGTAACGGTTCTTGAATAGTGGGGAGGAGTCTGGAAAGCAAGCAGATAGGTGTAACAGAGATATAAGGAGGGCAAGGATTGTTGTGTTGCAAAGCATCATTAGGAACTGTGGTTGTGCATGTAACTAATGAATTTAAGATAGTGTGATGTATGTGATATTATGTGTACAACCATTTGTTCTTTTTTAGTTTAGCTTATTCAAAGTTGAATGTTTATATATATACATATATATGCACATACGCAAATAATATATATGTATGTGTGCTATATATATATCTTATTACCATGCCAATGAGTGCATCGAATTGTTAAATATTTGCATGATGAACAGAAATAGTTGTCATTATTTATGTAACAGGTTTTAAAGTTATATGATTACATTCTGTCTTTAAGCGTTTGGACAAAATTATTAATTTGTGAATATATATATATGCATAAAAACATACAACATTGTGTATACATCACATTCATAAGATGCATCGTTTGTTCTTCGCTTCTGATAATCTAATACATGACTTCTAATTTCTGATTCACTACAGATATTATTTTTTACCTTCAAATGACCTCTATAAAAAGTTGAACTAATATCCTGCAAACGATTATATCCAATAACAAATACATACTTGCACTCCTAACAAATACATGCCCATTACATTTCATTACACAGTTATTACATTCATCATCTGCGATTTTTTAAACATTTTCACCAACTAATAGTAACATGTTTTCCAAATATACCATTTTATATTACTACATATCTATGTATATTCAAAATCTCTTACTTCTGTCAAAATATTGTTTCAGGAGCACATCAATTCAAGTGGAGTATACAACTAGCCAGACCCAGCCCAAGGCCTAGGCGACCGAGACGGTCGCCTAGGGCAGCAGCAGCCGAGGTGGTGGAGGGGGGCAGCAGAGTGGGCTATCTGTCTTTATAAATATTGTTATATAAAAATTATAGGGCAATATGTTATTGAAGAAGTTGATGGTTGAGTGGTAAGGGCATTAGGATATTTGCAGAACATTGTGGGTTCAAATCTCAACATAGCCAAAATTTCTACAGTGCAATTTTTTTTCTTACCTCCATTCAAGTTTTGCCTACGGAAGCCGGAAGGGTTGGGCCGACCTTGCAACTAGCTGCATGTTGTGGTGTCCCCATACAACATCTTTAACTACGCAAAATTTTAAAGTATGGAATTGTTTTTATCTCTATCTTACGAATGCTATTTTTTTGCTTACTATTCCTTTGCTGCAATCATTAGGTTTGGTAATTATTGTTCACTCTGTTATGATGTGGTCTATTTCATATGAATTAACTTCTTAATTCTATGCATGTACTTCTTTCTAATCTGTACTCATATTTTCTATCCACATTGTGTTCAACCAATGCAGAATATCACATAATATGGTTGTTTATTCGCTATTTCATACATATATCTTTTCATCAACTCTATAGAGATATATAAAAATTTATACTGTTTACCTTACATGCAACTTGTACCTACTCGCTATACATGCATTATTTAATTATTGCTGTATAATTTAGTTTCTACAATACAATCCTAACACATACATATATCACTTACATTATATATCTTGCTATTATACCATATGTTCTCACCGCTTAATGATGAACGCAAACTAAAACACTCAAAAGTCTATGCTCCCGTGCATCGCACGGGTTTCCACTCGTCTGTAAAGAAAAACTATTAACCATCCTCTTTGTGGTGTCAGTGCAGTGCGACTTCATCCATAGCTATACTAATAATATATATAGCTTTTGAAAACCAAAATAATCACAAATACGCGCTCTCATATATGTATGGTCTCTCCCTGGTGTCTTTCCCTAGGTTAATTACGCAACCTAGAGCTCTAATACCAAATGTGACGGCCCGCCCGTACCAGCCGACATTTCCCATGAAAGTGCGCTGTGCCGATGTCCAACAGCACGGGACGGTCACCAAAGAAAGGAAAAATATGAGAACTTACTGGTGAACTAACAAAGAACCTGTAGAATATCTCACAACGCGTAGAATAAAATATAATAATAACATACTTTGACTTAAAACAGGTGAGACAGTGCATAAGCTGAAAATTAAACATCATAGCAGCGGAAAATCCAATTACAGCTTATGTTCCACATCATCATTATTACAACTTTAAACCGTCTCTTAGGCAAAAGAAAGGAAGGGTACACTACTAATGCCCAAAGTAGTGACCAGCAGTGACACAGGGAGAATATCTATATATATATCATACGTGGAAGCCTCCTGCTCGTCTCCGGTACAGCTACCCGTGCATACCACCTAACCTGTCTCTAGTCTGCCCGTTTAAGAGCACCCAGAGTAATAAGAAGAGACATAAAACTATAGGTCAGGCAAAAGTTTGGTATGAGCGATAAGCATCAAACATAACAGTAACAGGTATACTAAACCATACCTGAACCTGGACCTGCAACCAAAGAGTTAGCACAATATACCGCTCAATACTCTAAGGTGCCACTAACATATGGTGTAAAGAATACAGGGGTGGGGTGTGCATGACATAGTGATAACAAACAACCAAGCAAAGCGACCATCCTCACATCTCTCACTCAATGCGTAAAGCATACAATATTCACCGCTCTGACCACCCATTCCTTGCTATGATCACTCTGCCCCATGGAGTCATAATAACACCACTGCACTGATCCACAGCCACTAGTCCTTGCTATGTCCACTCTGCCCCATAAAGCCATAACGACTCCACTGCACTGGCTCATAGCCATTCTATGATCACTCTGCCCCATGGAGTAATAACTACCCCACTGCACTGATACGTAGCCTAACATCCGTCTCGGTGGTGAATCAAAGCCATGGACGTCGATATCCCCTTTGTACACGTCCCGCAGCAAAGCCCAACTCATGAAGTTGACCCATTGGTTCCCAAATGGATCCTGGGTACAAACTTCCCATTTGGACTACCTTTGCATCTCGGGTTTTGGTCTTCTCCGGATCGGTTTGGATATGCTCCTCTTCACAATGCTTCAGATCGTGCTCCTCGAAGTAGTCCTGTCTGTGATCATCCACATCGGGTCGGGTCGGATTTCCCCCCATCTAGGTCGGTTCGGTTCGGATCACCTCCAGCTTGTACTCAATATCTCATTTCGTGACAAGTCCCTTCGGGTCGGATCGGTTCGTGGAAGGTCCTCCAGTTCGGGTTGGATCGGTTCGTGGAAGGTCCTCCAGTTCGGGTCGTGAATCTCTTCAGATCAGGGTCCTCCACTTGCTCATGGTCGAGTCCTCATCGGTTCATGGTGTCCTTGTCACAAGTGGTTCGGATCGGGTAGTGCTCAACGATCGAGTCGGAGCTGCATGGTGCTCCACGGTTCGGTTCGTGCTCCCCTCCTCCGATCCGATCTGGTTCGGCTAATTTCCTGCACTTTGTCCAGCGAGCTGTTTTACGCCATTCGACGACATTTTCGACCAATCTAACTTTTCTAATCAATCACAAAACATACCATACAGTCATAGCAACATATAAAATCGACTACTAACACCAAAACGACAATTTGATAGGATAAAACAGATCAAACATAACCAAAATCCCATATTTTCCCTTAAGCATGTTTAAGAAAAACTGATGATAGGATTAGTAAAACTTAACCAAATTTTCTAACAGAAGCCTAAAACAATATTTCGAAATTTATAAATATTTTTCAAGATTTTTAACATGTATAATTTCACTAATTATCACTAATTAACCATAATTAGTGAGGAACTATGCAAATCACTCACCTTAGCCACAAATAAAATATCAAAACTGAAATTATTCTCTGTTTGGCGCTATTCCCAAGGCTATACAGCAGTTCTACCTCGATTCTTGTGCTAATCCGCTTTGATTTGATGTAGGTTTGGCTTAATTAGTGATTAGAAGGTGATTTGGGGTGTTTTAGAAAGTGGAGGCCATGGCTAAACTTGAAGGAACAAAAAGTCGCGGTTGGAAAATGATAGAAACTGAATTTTCTAACCCTAACAGCCTTCCCATAACCCTAATTCTGAAATGGGTTATGGGCCCATTAACTAATCACCCAGATTAGGCTCGGTTAAGCTGTTTTTCACCTTCTAAATCTTGTTTTAGCCATATCTCCCAAACGGTGAGTCCGTCTGGCTAGTGTGACCACTCTACGGAATTGTAAACCATCATCTGAAGCCAATGAAAGTAGTTTTAGATCAAAACTCCTTTCCAATCAAAAGTTATGGCCGAAATAAGACTAGCTGGGGGCAAAATGATCATTTAAAAATCGGTCAAAGTCATGAACATGGGAAATGACCCCAATAGTCGTCTTCCAAAGTTACATGACCCTACGACTTCGTATGTGAAAAAAATAATATTCTATGATTCTTCGATACGTAGAATGCGGATCGTTACACCTTTTTAAGAATTTTTCTGAGCTAAAGCAGGGGATAAGAACATTCCGGAGTGTATCACTGAGTTTGAAGCTCTCTCCAAGTATGGGTGCTCTTTTATTGAAACCCTTTATCTGAAGAATGAGAATTTGATTTTGGGATTAGACGAGTATCGAGGATAGAGGCTTATTCACCATATTGAGGACCTACTCGAGAAATTGATTGAAAGAGAATTTAGGAATGAGGTTATCTTCCCAAAGATGGGTGTTGCTCACGATGTTTCCAAAGAACCAAAGTCCCAACAGAACGATGGAGGTAATAAAAAAAATGGAAAGGAAAGAGGAAGCTACAACAAAGGAAAGGCGGGCCTAATAAGAAGAAGGGTGTGAGTGAGGTTGTCTGCTTCACTTGTCACAAAATATCACACTATGCGAAAAGACGCCTAACTAAGACGAGCGAAAAGAAGTGCTTTAACTATGAAAAGGAAAGGCGGGCCTAATGAAAAGGTGTGTAGATTAGATTTGCACCCTATACTTGTAGATAAGTCTGTGACTGTGACTATCCCAATATGGGGTTCTACTAGTCTTTGCATGATTTGTCATGTTCTTGTTTTGTTGAGTCATGGATTCTCCTTTGTTTGTGATTGTTTTGTCTTGAACTTTGCGGGGTTAGGGATTATATTGGATATGGATTGACTTAGGTAATATGTGGCTATTGTGGATTGCGAGAGGCCTAAGGTGACGATAGAGAACTTGGAGGGGAGAGGGATTATGCTTTGATTGTTTACTAGGTGACGATGTTATTGTAAGCTATTTATATTTGCTAGAGATTCCACAAGAAGGGTTTCTATCTGACCCTATTGTTTGTGAGTATCCAAATGTCTTCGGGAAAGTTTCTGGATTACCTTCACATTGTGAGATCGTGTTTAGGATTTATTTGATAGATGCATCCTGACTCATGGTTATGCCGTTGTGATGGATGGCGACGAGAGAGCAGAAGGAGTTAGAGGTGCCGGTCAGAGACCTACTAAGGAAAGGATTCATCTAGAAAAGCGTATCCGAATGGGGTGCACCTGTTGTATTCATGACAAAGGCGGATGGCTCGTTCAGACTACACGTAGATTATTGTGAGATGAATAAAGTGACTAAGAAGAACAATTATTTACTATCAAGGATTGATGACTTGTTCGATCAACTACACAAAGCGAAAGTGTTATCACTAACGGACATAGCTGTGGGGTTTCACCAATTGAGAGTGGCAATCGATAGTGTACCGAAGACAGCTTTTAGGACACCGTCGAGTTTTTTTGAGCATTTGTTCATGCTATTAAGATTGACTAATGCATTGGCATATTTCGTGGATCTTATGAATAAGGTACTCAGAGATTATATATTGTGCTTGTGTTCGTGGATGGCACTCATATCTACTCTAGGACTGAAGATGAACATAAGACTCACTTGAGGATTGTGCTTGATGTGTTGCGAAGATAAGATAAAGGTCTAATTTTCTATGTGCCACTTCTAAAAGGAAGAATTGAGATGCTGGGTCACATAGTATCCAGACAGGGGATAGAAGTGGATCCCACGAAGATAACATCAATTCAAGATTGGAATCGACCTAAGAATAACACAAATATTTGGACTTTCCTTGGTCTTACTGGATATTATAGAAGATTTATCAAGGATTTATTTATCATAGCTGCAACAATGAGTGACTTGATAAAGAAGAATAAGACTTTTGATTGGGAAGCACAGTGCGAGCATGCTTTTGTGGTTCTAAAAGGGAGATTGATGAGTGCATCGGTATTGGTTATTCCTAGTATGAACAAAGAGATGACTTTGCATACAAACACTTGTGGCACATGTGTTGGTGTTGTATTGATGCATAGAGGAAGAGCTATCGCTTATGCTAGGCAATAACTGAACGCAAACGAAAAAAATTATCCTACTCTTGATTTGGAGTTGGTGGCGATTGCCTTTGCTTTGCAGATGTGGAGGCATTACATGTTAGGGGATCATAAGTCACTGAAATACATCTTCTCTCAAAAGGATCTTAACCTTCGACAACAAAGATGGTTAGAGTTTCTAACCTCATATGATTATAACATTTCCTATACTCTAGGAAAGGATAATGCAGTGGTGAATTCTTTAAGTAAGATTCACTCCGGACTTGGAGCTACGTTTCTGGAGTGAAAACAACTAGAGTATTTAGCTAGATTCAATTTCAGGCCTGGTTGTGATTTGGAGCCTGAAATGTTGGCAAGTTTATCCATCAGACCTACTCTCATCGAAAAAATTGGAACAACTCAGAAGTGGGATACTGAGATAGCAGGAATTTTGAGTAAGATTGAGATGAGAGTCAATTCAGAGGATTTATAGCAATAAGAGATCGATCAAGACGGTTGGATTGCAAGGATGGATGATGTAACGACCCGAAAATCTCCGCCTTTATAATCGACCATAAGCCATACAGGTCTGATCGAAATGTAACGGCCCGCCCCAGACCAGCTGACATTTCCCCCAAAATGCGCTGTGATAATGCCCGACTAGCATGGGACGGTTGTCAAAGGAAAATGATTTGAAACTATGGATCACCAACGAACCTGTAGTATATTTCACAGCGAATGGAATAAAATATAATAATAACATACTTGACATAAAACAGACGAGACAATGCATAAGCTGAAAACTAAACCATCATAGCAGCGGAATCCAAAATACAGCTTATGATCCAAACCATCATTATTACAACTTCAAAATACTGTCTCTAAAGAAAAATAGAAAAGGTACATCACTAATGCCCAAAGTACTGACTAGCAACAACATAGGGACAATATATGTAAATAGAACGTGGAAGCCTCATGCTCGTCTCCAAACAGCTACTCGTGCATAACCACCTTACTAGTCTCGAGTCTGCTCGTTTAGGAGCACCCAGAGTAATAAGAAGATACATAAAACTCTGGGTCAGACAAAAGTCTGGTATAAGCGATAGCAGTAAAATAAAACAATAACAGGTATGTATAATCATACCTGGACCTACAACCAAAGAGTTAGCACAATAAGATGTACAATACTCTAAGGTAACACTAACATAAAGTGTAAAATGGGAGTGTGCATGTCATGGTGATAGCAAACATCAAACATAGCAATCATCCTCACATCTCTCACTCAGTGCGTAAAGCATACGATATCCACCGCTTTGATCACCAAATCCATTGGGGCCATGAAGACAACTCCGTACAACATTGCTATGACCATACTTCCCTGGTCTATAGTCAATAACCCTACCCAGTCCACACATCCCTTGCTCTATGTTAAGGGACAACCAATCCACACTTCCCTGGCTCTGGTTCGTCAACATGCCCCCTCTCTTCAACGGTGAACCAAAGTTATAGATATCGATAACCCCTTTGCACACGTTCCATAACAGAGTCCAACTCTAGAAGTTAACTTATTGGTTCCCGTCTGGATCCTGAGTAATAACTTCGGATTTGGACTTCCTTCGCATCTCGGATTTTGGTTAGATTGTAGTTAATCTTCAAAAGAGTTCACAATTGTCGTCGCGGTAGAAGTTCGAATCCGGTTCAGTTTGGAGTCATCATCTTGGTTCGGGTCAGGGTCCTTGTCAGGGTTGGTTCGTGGCTCGTGACCCCCTAGTTCGTGACCACCTCCCCGTCTCGTGACCACCCCCCGGTTCGTGACCACCCCCCGGCTCGTGACCACCTCCCCGGTTCGTGATACCCCCCCGGTTCGTGACCACCCCTGGCTCGTGACCACCCCCTGGTTCGTGACACCCCCCGGTTCATGACCATCATCTTGGAGAAGTTCGTGAGACATACCCACTTCAGCAATCGAATTCTCCTGGGCGGTTCGTGAGGCATACCCCCTCTAGGAACCGGTTTTCTACAGTTTTTCTAGCAAGCTAATTTTGCCAAACGATGGTGTTTTCAACCGTTCTAACCTTACTATGAAGTCATAAAACATACAAACAATAGTCGTAAAATGTAGAATCAGCCAAAAACACCAAAATATCAATCACATGAAATATTTTAGATCAAACTTACCTAAAAAGCATGATTTTCCCCTTAATCCCTTTAAGCATGTTTTAACTATAGGATTAGCAAACTTAATCCAAATTAACCCAAATTTTCACCAGTGACATAAAATAATATTTTATAATTTTGACATATTTTTCCATTTTTTTATAATGCATAATTTCTCTAATTACCACTAATCACCCATAATTAGCCGTAATTAGTAAATAACAGTGCAAATCACTCACCTTAGCCATAAACGAATCTTAGATCTAAAACTATGTCTGATACGACACGAAGTCCAATGTATAACAGCAGCTCTATCTCTGATTTGATGCTATTTGACTTGATTTGGTGTTGATTTGATCAATTAGTGGTTAAAAACGATTAGGAAGTGAGTAGAATGAGATATGGAAGATGGAGACCATTGTTAGGTTTCAAGGAAGGTTAGTGGCGGCTGGAAAAATGAAATGAAATGATTTCCCAAACCCTTTCAGCCCTCCCATAACCCTAACCCCGAAATGGGTTATGGGCGTATTTGCTAATCACCCTGTTAAGCTGTTTTTTTTAATCTTCAAACCTTATTTCAGCTATATCTCCCAAAAAGTAAGTCCATTTGATTATAATGACCACTCTATGGAAAGGTAAACCATCATCTGAATCCAACGGAAGTGGTTTCAGGTCAAAACTCCTTACCAATCAAATGTTATAGGCGAAACAAGATTCGTTAGGGGTAACACGGTCATTTAAAAATCGGCAAAAATCGTGAATGTGGGAAATGACCCCAATAGTCGTTTCCCAAAGTTACGCGACCATACAACTTCGTATAAAATGGAATAAATATTCTACGATCCTCTGATGCGTAGAATGCGGGTCATTATACCAAAAGTCAGAAATCCTCGAACCGTTATGGGAATACAACACATCAGAACAAAACACAAAAGAACAATTCATTGTTATTACAACAATTTCACATCAGAGTACATAATATATATCAGAGTACATAAATTAAAACAAAATACACAGCGGAAATATAATTACTTTCAATAGAAGACTTTTAAATGCTCTAGACACAACTTTAAGCTTTAATCCAGAATCCTGATCAAAATGTCTGCAAAACGTAAACTATGAGCTGCCCGTGTGGAACTTATGGCCACCCAGAGTTCAGGTGGAAAACAATAAACTCCAGGTTAGTCATGGGACTGGTGTAAGAACCAAAAATAGTTATTTACTTTATTTTAAAGTTAGGTAAATCAGGGGACCATGCCGTATGACACAGAACGGAATTTCTCCACATGAATTCCAATCATAAAAACTCGCAATTCCCTTTTGAAAAATGAAGCTATTATATGACTGGAGTCCTATCACACAATGCAAGCGCAAGCCGGAGGAAAGAGTTTTACCTTAAATCATAGACGACATAATACCTCCTCCTATTATGTCGCCATATAGGTTTACAACTGAAAACACAAAGCACGTATTGGAAGTTGGATTCCATCATGAGGGCTACTCATTCGAAAGATCGATCGCGGAAGTGTGTATTTCCACGGTTAGGTTTATGCATTTGGATAACACCATAATACACAACCACGCTATATCCAGGACTCAAGTATCATTCCCCACGACTTATATCCAGACTCGGAACACCGCTATACTGTATCCTTCCGGAACTTCGGTATCACGCCCCGCAGCTTTAGTTCGGGCCAGGAACACTGAAACCATGCTTTGATCATCATTCACAAACCTCTTCTTTTCAACAAAAGCTTTGATCACTGCATCTCAGCATTCCACATTGTCAATCCATACCACAACGTTAATGTTTACTATATTACCTCTAAGCTCATACGTCTCAGAGAAAAGTGTTAAGTTAAGAGAATAAATTTTCTACCACCAAACATATATATATATATATATAGTAGAGATTATCAATACAACATAAAATACAATGTCAGACACACAATCCATTTGCAAGTCTGTTTTGAGTCTGAACGAAACCGAAGGCACCTTATTCCTACTCCCAAATGTCCAATACGGGAGAGAGGCCGTTGCATATTTGTTCGATCTCTAAGTACATCTGGACGACCACCACTTATTACCTCATCTTGGGTGTACGGCCCAATCGAGACATCGACAATAGCCCAAATGATGTGAAGATCTCCGGTCTTCAACCACCGTCTTTAATATCTTCGACTTTTAATCGTCCTATCAGTTATTCAGAATGGGTTAAACCCGGACTTTCTGAATAACTCGCGCATCTATAAATTTAAATGATATATAAAGATCTCATACACCTCATTCAATCCAGAATATTCTTTTATTCAAAATTCTTTACATTGGGAATTATTCCTATAAATCTTATCAAAGATTTACTTCATTTAAACTTCTAGTTTAAATCTTTCCTTGGAAATCATCATAAAAGATTATATAATCTCTTTTTCCCAAACTTAAATCAAATTAAGGTTTATAAGCTTTGTCGGAATTATCGAGCCTTAGAAAATATAATCTCTCGTATCGTTGTCCCAATCCCAACCTATTCATCCCATGGAGAAAAACTGGCAGTATTCCATATCTAACACCAATCATTTTTCCATAAATTTAATTACCTCTTTACATTTCATAGCTAATTAAAGATTTATTAAAGCTCCAACTTAATTTTGATCTTCAAAAATCATTATTTAATGATTACTTAACCATAGGAAATTAATCACGTCATTAACTGGGTTAAAGAACAAATGTCATTTATAACATCGTTCATGATGAAGCCAAAATCATCTTCCATTCAAAATGGAATCTCCAAGGGAATTGTATCAATTTAAACCGGTATTAATTTCTGTATCAGACTAATACTATAAGAGGAATAACGACAAAGCCTTTTAAATTTCTCAAATAGTAAAAGTCTTCCTTCACAGAAGCTCATCTCGATTATCATTAAATCGCATTCCATTCAATTCCAATTTAATTTATTAAATTGGAAAACTTTACTTTGGAAATCTAAATAAATCTTAATTAAAATATGTATTCTGTAAATTTCATTTCCAACCGGGTTTAGGAACAGGGTTATTGAAGACACCATTCACGACAAACCCAAAATCTGATTTTGATATTAAAATACAAAGCCTTAAATAAAAATCATATCAACTTATATTTAATATCAAATTTTGGAACCAATAGATACCGTATTATATCTTCCAAATTCCTCATAATAGTATCCGTGTAATTATGGAATCCAATACTGAAATATCCGAAGAAAAATTCATTTAAATCCAATCCAATTTTTATATTGGAAAACTCTAGTTATATTTAAACCATTACAATCCAATATGATATTTAAAACCACTAGATTCTTTACTCTAGTTGTTAACTTGTTCATTCCGATAAAATATCTTTTATCTTTTTCAAAACTTGGAATATCCCATCCAATTTTTTTTCAAATCTTTTCCAAAAAATATTTGGACTTATTTTAAAATCAAACAATTGGATTTTAAAACTTCTTATTTCATTTGAATGCTCATTTCATTTCGAACCCAATGCTTTTCGTTTCAGCAGAATCCGAAGGTCTGATCTTTTGGTACGTCAATTCGAAGTTGCGGGTTGAACTTCGAGAACTATCTCTGTGCGACAGGTCCTATTCAAGCCCCAATCTTTTTATAATTAAAAATAAATCGAAATGTTTCCAAAATAATTTATAAATTATATAAAGTAAATATAATCATCATTTGAAATTCTATTTTAACCATTTCACTTCAAAATCAAATATTTCAATATTAAGCCATTTTAATATTAATTTAATCATTTAAAAAATATTATTTTTCAAAACTCGTTATTTTAAGCCCAAACTCTCCTGATATTTGTTCTAGAAATAAACAAGAAACTTTAAAAAAAGAAGTCTCCTTTAAAACTTTTTCTACATAGCCTAACCAAACTTCACTTTTGCCAGTTACAATTCATTTCGTCAATAAAACTTTGATAGGTCATAAGTATATGAAAATTACTTCAAAACTATTCGTTACAGTTACAAATATTCATTGATATTTTAATATCTTCGCATCCATCCGAAATCAGACATCAAAATCAAATTTGGTTTTTCACTAAATATCATATTATTAAAATATTCAAAATTTCCCTGAATTGGAACGAGATTCAACAAAATACCAAATAATTACATTTATATGGATTTCATACATCATACGTATCCAACAATAATTGCGAATAAACTATCAACATCCAATTCACACCCAATGTGCAACTGCACCTGTATAAGCCTTAAATAAATAACGCTTATAATGGTCTGTCAATCAACCGATTGACATATAAACTAAACACTTGGGAGACGTGTAAATAAATTTTCATCCCAATACCCGTGTGGGGTTTACATCACAATCCATGTGAACTTATCTACAAACTTGGGAGATGTGTGAGCTAATTATCATCCCAATACCCATGTGGGATTTTCAGCTAATTCAGATCAATCACGGATTCAGGCAATTAACAATAACTCGTTTATTTCAAGTCATTTTTCTATCAAGTCCATTTGACTTAAAACGATGATTATAAATATGTTGTTTGACTAATAAATGGGTGTTTAACCCTAAACAACTATCATGAACATTTTAGCAATGTTTTCACATGTTAATCAACTCAATTTCACTTTCAGTTCATATCACCATTCAATATTAACTACAAAGAACCCAAACATTTTACAGTGTAAACTACCATATAACTTACAATTAAATGTTTAATTAACCAAAACAAGTTAAGAGCTCGCACCTCAAGCATCCTTGCACCTCGACACTTCTTGATAGGACTTCACAGGCTTGCTAAGAACTAAAAATCGTGTCTTTCTGCTTCAAATCGCCTAGCTACTTAAGAATTTCACTCAAACTCACTCTAATTTGGGTATTTAGTAGTAAAGTTATAATTTTTAGGCTTTTAGGCTTGAATGGGGCTAGGGGACTAACTGGTAGGGGTGGTCAAAGGGGAAGGCATGCGGTGGAGGTGGTGTGCGGCCTGGCGTAAGGGTGTAGGGTCCACTATAGGTGGTAGGAGGTAGTAGATCTTGGAATTAGGGTTAAAGGTGGAAGCTTTTGCAATTTGGAAGGAGGAGAGAGGGTTTGGGGATATTGGAAGGGCCCAAGGTTGGTGAGAGGATGGATGGGGTGGTAAGTCACTGGAGCATAGTGGAGGAGGGGCTGGCGTCGGTGTCTTGGTGGTGGCATGAGCTAGAAGTGGGATGAGGAGAGTGAAAATGGAGTTTAGGTTTTAAGGAAGGAGAGAATGATTTGGAAAAGGGAATATAAAAATAAAAAGGAAATAAAAATGGTCTTAAGTACATATAGAAAAGAGGGAAGTGCTCGACACTTATCGAAGAGGATAATGTTTTTTTGAATTTTTATTGGTTATAGAAGTTAGATATATATGATTAAATAATCTCGTAATTAATTGTATGGCATTTCCTTCATTCTGGTCATATGACCACATACGAAGTTCAAAAATTATGAAACTTGAAATATCGCTACGTTATAGAATTATGGTTCCAACAAACATGGTCTCGTCGAACTCGAACACCGTTTGAAAATCGGCTTATTTTTAGCTTTAATTGAAAATTGACTGAATTTTCAACATACATTTATATATCGTACGCTTACGTATTAACTCCATTTGACATGAAATTACAAATCCCACCATAATTTGATATTTCGGATCCAATAAACGTGTTTTCGTCGGATTCCGAGACTGTCTCAAAAATGATCCTTTCACATGTTATCAATATAACATTAAAATATCGATTTTTAAAATCTTCACTTTTAAATTGATATAAAAAGTTTACTGACTCTATTTTAAGTCCAACTAAACATAAAACCAAGTTTGAAATTTATTTTCAAATTTTGTCAAGCCCAAAATCATCATTTTTTATTTTAAAATTCATTAAAATAGATTAAAATTCAAATTTTAAATTGACCAAAAAAGGGTCGTTACAATCACCCCACTTAAAAACTTTTCGTCCCCGAAAAGGAACGAAGCCAAGAAGAGAACATAAAAGCAATACTAGAACAATGCCGATACATTTTTTGAACAAAAAGTATCATATCATATATATCCATATATTCATACAAGCATCCATATATACATATGTATATACATCCAAAATCCTAGTTCTTTGTATTAGAACTTAACCTCCTAGGAAATCGTTCTGTCTTAACTTGATATTTCCTCAATGGTTACTTCTTGCATATTTTCCAAAGTAGATAGTTCATTTCCCTTGGATCCCATATCTACCCTCTTCATTTGGACAATTTTTCTGTATATGTCCTTAATGAATATGGCACAAGTCTTAGGGGAAGATGCTACTTTATCTCCTATCTTATCACGAGTGACCCAAAAAAAATTCATTCTTTTCCCAAACTGTGTATGATGGTTTAGTTCTTCCTTTAGTTGGTTGTTCTTCCTTCTTTAACTAACATTTCTGGATTACATGTCCCACTTCATTACACTGGAATCACTTCTTCTCTTTCCTTAGATTTTCGGTTTTCTTCTTTACTTTTGAACCCATAACTACAAAATGTCCCTTTTGTTTACACTTGAAACAAACTACGTCCACTCACACCTCTTTCTTTTTGTTCTTCTTTTTCTTGGGATACAAAACTACATAATGCCCTTCTTTACTGCATATGTAACAATAAATACT
Source organism: Allium sativum (assembly GCA_030737875.1). Lineage (NCBI taxonomy): Eukaryota > Viridiplantae > Streptophyta > Magnoliopsida > Asparagales > Amaryllidaceae > Allium > Allium sativum. The sequence goes on from CM060924.1 coordinate 286,245,031, forward strand.
AGTGCATATTCCTATCTCCAACTCCCTTTCTTTTTCTACTTGCTGATGAGCCCTTCTTACTTGTTTTGGGAGTCATCTAGAATTAAATTCAAGATAAGTCGTACTCATTCATATCCTGCATAATATTTTAGATTTTATCGAGAGGGTTTATATTATTTTTTTCTTAACAAGTACCTTGATTTGTATTTTATCTTTTCAATTTATTTAAATTGTATTAGTAAAATTTAAAGCTCAAATCATTTTTCCAACATTTATATGGGCTTAAGCATAATTCGACATTTCAATAGGAAGTATATATCCATCCCACTTTCAAAACTCGAAAATAAACAATGGTGATGCCTATGTCATCAACAGATTCATCTTCAAGTGACTATAATGTGATTCTATATTTATCTATATATTCAAGACTTCGGATATACGTTTGCAAGGCGTATATGCAAAATCTTTTTGTACTTAATAGTCCAACCTCAACATCAAATAAAATATTCAAACCCTTACTATAAGTTATAATTTTTCGTAATCAAGTTTATTTTTATATATATACAAATTCATCCATAATACTCTTCAACCTCAATCTAGGGCATTACTAACCCTATCTCTAATGGGTTCTTCTTATAGGATATTACTAATCCTATCTTTAATGAATTCTTTCAGCTCATTCTAATGCGTCATAACCCCAAAGCTTTGTAAACCAAATCTCTGATACCAACTGTAACAACCCAAAAATCCCCTCCTTTAGAATCGACCATTAGCCACACAAGTCCAATCCAAAAGTCAGAAATCCTCAAACCGTTATGGGAATACAACACTTCAGAACAAAACATAAAAGAACATTTCATTATTATTACAACAATTTTACATCAGAGTGCAGCATATATATCAGAGTACATAAATTAATACAAAATACACAGTGGAAATAAAATTACATTCAACAGAAGACTTTTAAATGTTCTGGACACAACTTTAATTTTCAATCCAGAATCATGCTCAATATATCTGCAAAACCTAAACTACTAGCTGCCACTGTGGAAATTATGGTCACCCAGAGTTTAGGTGGGAAACATTAAACTCCAGGTCAGTCATGGGACTAGTATGAGAACAAAAAACAGTTATTTACTTTATTTTAAAGTTAGGTAAGTCATGGGACCATGCCGTATGACACAGAATGGTTTTTCGCTACATGAATACTAATCATAAAAACTTGCGATGCCTTTTCGAAAAATGAAGCTATTATAAGACTCAATCCCATCACACAATGCAAGCGCAAGCCGGAGGAAAGAGTTTTACCTTATAATAGCCGAACGTGCTTGATACGCAAAATTTCTCCTTTATTATTACTAGTGCATAGTGTGGAAAATAATTTTGAAAATAAGTTTATCAATCATAGATGGCATAATACCCCATTCTATTATGTAACCATATAGGTTTACAACTGAAAACGCAAAGCTCGTACTGGAAGTTAGATTCCATCATGATGGATCCTGATTCGAAAGATAGATCGCGGAAGTGTGTATTTCCACGGTTAAGTCTAGACATTTGGATAACACTGTAATACACATCCACACTATGTCCAGGACTTGAGTATCACGCCTCGCGGTTTAAGTCCAGACTCAGAACACCGCTATACTCTATCCTTCTGGAACTCGGGTATCATGCCCCGTAGCTTTAGTCCGGGCTCGAAACACGGCTATACCTTGTCCCTCCAGTTGTGGAGCGACCACAACCTAGTTCATCTCGGTCAACCGAATCCAACAAAACTATAAAAGTTTCTAAATCCGAACCCAAAGGTTTCTCATTCCCAACTCGAAAGTTATGCTGATCTAACCATTAGTTCGCCATCATATCGAGGTGTGAGGCTCATCAAAGTCATGCCTTGACATACAAAGCTATGCTATATCATCCATGCTTTGATCATCATTGACGAAGCTCTCCTTTTCAACAAAAAATTTGATCACTACATCTCAGCATGCCACATTGTCAATCCATACCTTACCATTGATGTCTACTAATATGTAACCTCTAAGCTCATACGTCTCAGAGAAGGGTGTTAAGTTAAGAGAATAAATTCTCCACCACCAAACATGTATATATTTAGTAGAAATCAATCCGTACAGCATAAAATACAACATCAGACACATAATGCATTTGCAAGTCCATTTTAGGCCTGAATGGAACTGAAGACACCTTATTCCTCGTCCCATATGTCCAATACAGGAGAGAGGCCCTTGCATATCCAGTCAATCTCCATGTACTTTAGGATGACCACCACTTACTACCTCGTCTTGGGTGCAAGGCCCAATCAAGACTTCGACCTTAGCCCAAACGATTTGAAGATCTCCGGTCTTCAACCACCGTCTTCAATATCTTCGACTTTTAGTCGTTGTATCATTTATTCAGAATGGGTTAAACCCAGTCTTTCCGAATAACTTGCGCATCCATAAAATCAAGTGATATATAAAAATCTCGCACCTCATTCCAATCAAGAATATTCTGTTATTCAAATATTCTTTGCTTTGGGAATCATTCACATATATTAAAGATTTACTTCATTTAAACTTCTAGTTTAAATTTTTCCTTGGAAATCATCGTAAAAGATTATATAATCTCTTTTTCGCAAACTTAAACAAAATTAAGGTTTATAAGCTTTGTTAGGATTATCGAGCCATACGAAAATGTAATCTCTCGTATCGTTGTCCCAATTCTAACCTATTTAACCATGGAGCAAAATTGGTAGTACTCCATATCTAACACCAATTGCGTTTTCCATAAATTTAGTTACCTACTGAAACTCCAACTTAGTTTTAATCTCCAAAAATCATTATTTAATGATTACTTAACCTTAGGAAATTAAACCTATCATTAACTGGGTTAAAGAACAAATGTCATTTAAAACATCGTTCATGGTGAACCCCTAATCGGCTTCCATTCGAAATGGATTCTCCATTGAAATTGTATCAATTTAAATGTAACAACTCGGAATTTTAGAACCAATTTAATTTTTTTATTTAAGTTATTTTAATGGATTTTGAATATTTAAAACGATTTATTTTAACGTTTAAAAATTTATTTAAATGGAACTTAGAGCGTATAAATTTATTTTAATTATAAAACGAGATTAAAATGGTGCGTAGTTTGAAAATTTGATTTTAAATTTCAAATGCATGTACAGGATTCAAAATAAACCGGATTTCTGTAAAACCAGAAATATTTGAATCTGTTTAATTATATCTTTCTAACAAATGTAAGAAGCTGATACTTTATAACATAAATATTAAGTTATGTCCAGTTTAAAATTTAAAATAGTCGTCGTGGAATTTATATATTTTTTAATATAATATATAGCCGTTAAAAATAGCCATTTTGCAAACAACCTTCGTTTTCGACGAAAACACTTTTGTTGGATCAGGAATGTCAAATTATTGTTAGGTTTCAAATTTCATTATTTTTGAAATTAATATGCGAGCTTGGTGAATTTAAACGTGTTTGGTAATTTCAGTTTGAATTTAATCAATTGGAAAGTGACCATTTTTCAAACGGTCTCCAAATTCAACGAAATTAGTTTTGTTATGACCGTACCGTCAAAACATATCTAGATTTATTTTTGGGAAATTTTGGAGTTAGTATATGGCCCCGGTAAATTAAAATGTACGTTTAAATTCAATTTATATTAATTTATATTTTAATTTTTATAAAAAAAACTATTCGAAATGGTCGAATTGGCTTATGAGACATATTCCATTGTGACTGGAATGGGGGTATTTAGCTAGAGGCGACAGTCATTGGGTTTTATTTGGAGTTGGAATGCAAAGTATCACTTTTAGGAGTTAAATTTAAATATATATATATATATATATATATAAAATATAGCTTGGGTAAATAGGGGTCAAACCCTTCATTTATCTCCAGGGGCCAAACGACTATAATGCCGCCACTTTCCTTAAATGAACGACAAAGAACTCGCAATATTCCTCCCCTTAATCCATCTAATCCTGGAACTAATTGAACAAATCTCCAATGAGAAACCTGTGCATCTCGTCGAGCTCGAGACATTGTGCGGTCAAGATCAGATGTTATGAACTGTAGTGGCGGTTTTTGTGGCTGGAAGGGCACCGGTTTGTGGCGGAATTACAGGTGGCGTGGGGGTTCGAACTGGCCGTGGGTGGCGGTAGGGGAAGGCGATGCATAGGGCTACACGGTGGCGGCGTTGGATCGAATTCCGATCTATGGTGGTGGCGTACGATTCAAGTTTCTGATTGGAGCTGATGGGTTGTTTGTGGTTCAGGGAAATACAAAGGAACAAGGAAGAAAGGTTTAGGGGGCCGCTATTTTCTTTAATCATGTAATTAGTGGGAATAATTAATTAATTTATTTAGTTAATTATATATTTAAATGTGTAAATGTTTAAATGAATGTAACTTGTTTAAACAGCGACTGAATCGAACAATTCAAAATGCGTTGGAATCCTTTAGATGAGCACAACAACATGAAACTGATTAGATTAAAAACGGAGCAAAATCAGAATTCCACACAAATTCAAATCCAAGCGATACAGAAATTCAGAAATAAAAGAATGGAGGAGTGGAAACGACAGTGAGAACTCTCTCTCACTTAAATTATTTTACCGTTATTATATAATAGGTTATAGATGGGGCTTAATAGCCCCTGACACTAATTATTTTTGTACAGACCATACTTGATTGTTTGTTTGGATTGTTATTGTTTGATATTGTTATACATAAAAATTATTTATATAAACTGTATATAAAAATTATCATGAAACGAAAATAAAATAAATATTCTTTCACAAATCGGATGGTTTGTTTATGTACACTTATTTATCTGATATTGATTGGGATGATAAATTTTACACATCGCTCAACTGCACAAATTATAATCAGTATTTGTTGTTTGAAAACCCCACACGGGTATGAGGATGATATTTGACATACATTGATCCTAATAATTAGTGGTATATGTCAATCAATGGGTTGACAGAATGTATAAGCGTTATTTATTTATTTATTTTAATGCTTATACAGTTGTAGAATGCACTCTGGATGTTGTATGAATTTTTAATGATTGTTATCGTTATTGTGGTATACATGTGATGTTGAAATCCATATAACAGAAAGTATATGGTAATTGATTGAGTCTGATTCTAGTTCATAATTAATGAATATTTTAAAATAATATTTAGTAAATATTGAAATTTGAAGCCGTGTTAAGTAGTTAAACGCCATTTTAACACGAATGGGATTTTTTGTCGATTTTATTCATTTTATAATGAATATCGAAAAGTGATTTCAAAATCAGATATTTTGAAAATATTATCATTTTAATATTATAATGATATGGAATACTTTTGATTTAAATTTGAAAGCGAAATTGAAATCGTTTTAAAATGAATTTAAAACGAATTTATAATGGAATATTCAATTTTGATTTAAACTTGAAAATGAAATCATTTTAGAATGAATTTAAAACTAATATATAATGGAATATTCAATTTTGATTTAAATTTGAAAATGAAAATGAAATCGTTTTAAAATGAATTTAAAACAAATTTATAAAGGAATATTAAATTTTGTTTTGAAAACTTAAATGACGTGGAAATCGTTTTAGAATGAATTTAAAACGAATTTATAAAGGAATATTCAGTTTTGATTTGAAAATTTGAATGAAGTGGAAATCGTTTACTAAAAGAATTTAAAATGATTCATAAAATACGTTTTAAAATGAAATCGAATATATATATATATATATATATATATATAATATTAATGGCTTGAATAGAATGCGCCGCGCAGCGACCTTCAAGAATTTCAACCATTAACTCCAAATTGATGTTACGGAAGATCTAGCCATCGGATTCTCCTAAAACCGGAACCATTGGGTTCATATCAAAAAGAGATTTGCGATGAATGTAAGAGATTTGAAATCTAACGGTTAGATTTGGAATTAAGTCCGAATCAATTTCAGAAAAGGTCACTATGATTGCAATTTGGTGGCCGTTATTGAAAACTGACTGTAAGTGCCTCAATAAAATTATTACAATTATGGAAAAATTATGTAAAATCATAATAAAAGATTTGGAAAGATTTTGGATGAAAAATTCTAGTTTTGAAAAGATAAAAATATATTTTTATCGAAATGGACTAGTTAATAACTAGAATAATAATCCAATTATTTGTAGAAATAAATAAATTGGATTTGAAAATGGATTTAAAATAACCAGAATTTTTCCAATGAATAATTTGGAATGGATTTGAGTGGAAATAATCTTTGGAGTATTTCGATATTGGATTCCATGGTTATACGGATATTTTTGAGGAATTTGGAAGATATATATATATACATACATACATACATATATATATATATATATTTATATATATATATCATTATTCCCAATACGACATTGGTTGGTTTCAGAATTTGATATCGATTAACTTCTATTCAGAGCCTTGTATTTGATATCAAATTGGATTTTGGGTTTGTCGTGAACGATGTCTTTAATAACACTGTTCTTAAACCCAGTTGAGAAAAGAATAAATCTTTTAATTAAGATTTAGGGAATTTTACAAATAAATTAATATATAATTGGATTGAAATTGGATTTCGGGTTTGTCATGAACGCTGTGTTCATTAACACTGTCATTAAACCTTGTTGAGAAAATAATAAATCTTTAAATTAAGGTTTAGTGAAGTTTTCCAATTAATTAATATTTAATTGGAATTGAATAAAAGAATTGGATTTTTGGGTTTATCGTGAACGATGTTTTAAATAACACTTGTTCTTTAACCCAATTAATAGTGGAGAATACGATTTGGAAATTATAATCTTTTAATTAAGATTAATGAAATTTTCCAAAGTAAAGAATTCCAATTTAAAATATTAAATTGGAATTGAATGAAATTCGATTTGATAATAATCGAAGTGAGCTTCTGTAGAGGAAGACTGTTAATATATATGGAATTTAAAAGGATTTCTCATTATTCCATTTATATTATTAGTCAGATACGGAAATTGATATCGATTATATATTGATATGTTTTCCATGTAGATTCCATGGTTAATGGAATGTGATTTTTGGTATCGTGAACTGTGTTTTAAATGACATTGGTTCTTTAACCCAGTTAAAGACATGATTACATGTCTAACATTGTATTTCAAAATGTATTATTGATCTCTGCTAAATATATATCTGTTTGGTGGCGGAGAATTTATTCTCTTTCTTAACACCCTTCTCTGAGACGTACGAGCTTAGAGGTTATATATTAGCAGGATTCAATGGTACGGTGTAGATTGTCGATGCGGCATGTTTGATTTCCCAAAGTTAAATAATCATTAATAATGTTTTTTAAGAAGATTAAAACTAAGTGGAGTTTTAATGAATCTTTAATGAGATTGGAATGCGAATGGAATAATTTAAGTTATCAAATTTGGGAAATGATCGAGAATGGAGTACCACCAGTTTTATTCCTGGTGATAGTTAAATCTTTAATTAGATTTGAACATGAAATGGTAATTAATTTTTACCGATAACACCTTGGTGTTAGATATGGAGTATTACCAGTTTTGCTTCGTGGGATGAATAGGTGGGATTGGGAAATATAATAAGTGATTACTTCGGTAAGGTGCGATAATCCCGACTAGCTTGGAAAACCTTAATTTGGTTTAAATTGTGAAAAGGATATTTGAATAAAAAAATATTTTGGATTGGAATGAGGCGTATGATGTGTTGTTATTGCACTTGAATATAAGATAGGCGAGTTAATCGGAAAGACCGGGTTTAACCCATTCTGAATAATTGATATGACGACTAATAGTCGAAGAGATTGAAGACGGTGCAAGACCCGGCGATCTTCACATCAAATGGATGGGTGGCTACTGGTGCCCATGTTTGGAGTAGCTACCTTGAAGGGGCTACAATGGTAGCCGTCTGGACGTATTTGTTGATTGTTTGTATATGAGAGGGTCTCTCTCCTGTATTGGACATACGGGACGAGGAATAAGGTGCCTCCGGTTTCGTTCAGACCTAGAACATACTTGTAAATGGATGGTATGTCTGACATTGTATTCCTTTATACTGTATTCGTTGATCTCTGCTACATATATATCTGTTTGGTGGCGGAGAATTTATTCTCTTGCTTAACACCCTTCTCTGAGGCGTACGAGCTTAGAGGTTATATATCAGCAGAAATCAATGGTACGGTATGGATTGACAGTGTGACATGCTGAGTTGTAGTGAACCAAGCTTTTGTTGAAAAGCATAGCTTGGTGGATGATGATCAAAGCGTAGCTTTGTGTAGCGTTAATTCGCGAGCCTCAAACATCGGTATGATGGTGAACCGATGGTTATATCAGTGTACTTTCGATATGAGGATGGATTTAGTCAACCGAGATGAGCTGAGTGTGGTTGCTCCATGCTTAGAGGGATAGGGCACACCCCCCGATTCCCAGAGGGATAGAGTAAGCTGTGTTTTCTCTCGTTGGGACGTAAGCCGCGATGATACTCGATATCCTGGATATTGTGCAGATGTGCATTATGGTGTTTTCACTAGCTGGGACGTAAGCCGTGGAGTATTGCACTACGCGATAAATCTTTCGAATCAGGAGACATCAGTATGGAAATCCAAACTTCCAATATGACATTTTTGCGGTTTTAGTTGTAAGCCTATATATATATATATTTATGTATATATATAGCTACATAGTGGGATGGGGCGCTCATGTCGTTTATGATTGGTACATTTATATTTTAAGTTGATTTCCTCACTTATAGTAATAATAAAAGATTTGTTTTAAAACATACCAAGCATATTTGGCTATTACAAGGGAAAACTCTATCCTATGGCTTGCGTTGCATTGTGTGATGAGACATGAGTCTTATAATAGCTTCGTTTTTCTTTAATTAGCATTGTGCTGTTTGTTTTAGGCACTGGTATTCTTGGGGGTAAACCTGTTTCGTGTTATAGGGTGTGGTCCCTTGATTTACCTAACTTTAAAATCAAGTTAATAACTGTTTTAGTTCTCACACCAGTCCCATGACTGGTCTGGAGTTTATTGTTTTAACCTAAACTTTGGGTGTCCCTATTTTCCACATGGCAGCTAGTAGTTTTGGTTTTCGCAGATATTTCTTTTCCTAGGATTTTGGATTTACAGTTGGAGCAATATTCGGAAAGCTTTGTATCCGTGTATCTCTTTCAGTTGTGTTATGTATTATTTTTTCGCTGCTTTGTAATTTAAATCTCTGATATTTTTCTGCGTAGTATTTATTCATACTCTGATATATTCTCGTACTATAATGTAATTGTTGTAATAAGCAATGAAATGTTCTATTGTTTGTGTTCTGATTTGTCCTGTTCTCAATTCAATCCGGGCTTTCCCATAAGGGCGAGTTTGGGTCCTCTCAGCATGGTATCAGAGCTTTGGTTTACAGAGCTCGAGAACAAGACACATTAGAACCAAACGAAAGAATTCATCAGAGATTGGATTAGTAATATCCAATGAGAATGACTTGTTAGAGATAGGATCAGTAGTATCCTAGAACGAGTGTGAAGAGTATTATTTTAAAAATAAAATAAAAATGAAAACAAATTTTGAATTGAAAATTATTTCTTATTATACGTATTTGAATATTTTATTTTATATTGAATTTGGACTATCAAGTGTTAGAAGATTTTGCATATACGCCTTGCAAGCGTGTATTCAAAGTTTCAAATATACTACGTAGATATATAATCACACTCTAGTCGCCCGGAGATGGTTCTGATGATAACGATCTCATCATCAGCATGTGTGTTCGAGTTTCGAAGGTGGGATATCAATATATTTCCAATCGACTAGTGTTAGAACCAAAACTTAGATAGAATTTACTGTTTGTGATTTGACACTGAAAATATGATTTTTGAGTATATAAAAGTTATATGTTTGAAAAGCTAGTCTACTAATTGATTGTTAGTTGTGATGTGTGATTATTACTTCAACTAATTAAAAATATTAGAATAATTAAACCAATAAGAGAATGTAAGGTAAAAAATTAGCCAAATTGAATCAAATATTGAACTGAACTGAAAATTGATTAGAATCGCATATATGTACATGTGTATATAATGAACAGGTCATAGCATGGAAGCTAAGAAGAGGAATAAAATTGTATGCCCAACAAATAGGTATATATTTTCTTTATTTATTGGGTTTTGATGATTTTATGAGCCGATTGGATTTTTCTTTTTCTTTTGGATTGATGAGGGCCCTATAAGGCAAGTTGTGGTATTACCGATCAACCCGTACAAAGGAGATCATGGCGAAATTTTTCAAAAATTTAGGGTGTTAGTTAATTTTTTGAGAAATTTGAAAATTTTTAGAAACTGAAAAGTTGAAGTATGAAAGCCAAAATGAAAGTTGAGTTGGTTAGTTAAACAACTATCAGCTTCGTTCCTTTTCGAGGACGAAAAAATGTTAAGTAGGGGAGATTGTAACAACCCGGAATTTCAGTACCAATTTAAAATTTTTCTTTAAGCTATTTTAGTGGATTTTGAATATTTAAAATGATTTATTTTAAATAATAGCAACTAAATTTTTTTAAATGTAACTTAGAGCTTATAAATTTATTTTAATTATAAAACGAGTTTAAAATGGTGTGGTAGTTTGAAAATTCGATTTTAAATTTCAAATGAATGTACAAGCTTCAAAATAAACTGGATTTCAGTAAAACTAGAAATATTTGAATCTGTTTAATTATATCTTTCTAATGAATGCCAGAAGCTAAAATTTCATAATATAAATAATAAGTTATGTCCAGTTTAAAATTTAAAATTGTAATTGTAGAATGTATATATATTTTAATATAATATATAGCCCTTAAAAATAGCCATTTTGCAAACAACCTCTGTTTTCGATGAAACCACTTTTGTTGGATCCGGAATGTCAAATTATTGTTAGGTTTCAAATTTCATAATTTTTGGAATTAATATGTGAGCGTGGTTAATTTGAACGTGTTTGGTAATTTCATTTTGAATTTAATCGACTAGAAAGTGATCATTTTTCACATGGCCTCCAAATTCGATGAAATTAGTTTTGTTAGGACCGTACCGTCAAAACCTAGCTTGATTTATTTTTCAGGAATTTTTGGAGTTAGTATGTGGCCTCGGTACATTAAAATGTACGTTTAAATTCAATTTATATTTTGATTTTGATAAAAACTATTTGAAACGATCGAATTGGCTTATGAAACATATTCCATTGTGTCCAAAATGAGGGTATTTAACTAGAGGCGATAGCCTTTGGGTTTGATTTAGAGTTGGAATGCAAAGTATCAATTTTCGAAATTAAATTAAAAAATATTTATAATATAGCTTGGTCAAATAGGGGTCAAACCCTTCATTTATCTCCAGCGGTCAAACGACTTTAATGCCGCCACTTATCCTAAATGAACGACAAAGAACTCGTAATATTCCTCCCCTTAATCCATCTAATCCTGGCACCAATTGAACAAATCTCTAACGAGAAACCTACGCATCTCATCGAGCTCGAAACATTGTGCGGTCAAGATCATATGTTATGAACTGTAGTGGCGGATTTTTTGGCTGGAAGGGCCCCGGTTTGTGGTGGAATTACAAGCGGGGCAGGGGTTCGAACTGGCCATGGGTGGCGACAGGGGAAGACGACGCATAGGGCTACAAGGCCGCGACGTTGGATCGAAGTCCGGTCTGGCGGTAGTGGCGGCGTATGATTCAAGTTTTTGATTGGAGCTGATGGGTTGTTTTGCGATTTAGGGTAATACAAAGGAGCGGGGAAGAAAGGTTTGGGGGGCCATAATTTTCTTTAATCATGTAATTTATGGGAATAATTAATTAATTTAGTTAATTATATATTTAAATGTTTAAATGAATGTGAAGAGGATGGCTCTCATTTCATATCTGGCAGTACTGAAAAAGTTGTCTACCAAAGATAGATTGGTAAGGTTTGGTTTGAGTGATGAGAAGATATATGTTCTTTGTTAAAACTGTGATGAATCAGTGGATCACTTATTCTTTACTTATGAGTATTCAAACTATATTTGGTTGCTGTTGCTATTCAAACTGGGTTTATCTGTAAGCTTAATAGGTGATATAGAGTTTGAAGCAAAAAAAATATTGCAAGTGTTTAACGATAATGATCAGACTTTGGATTTGGCTTGTGTGGTTTTCACTACTGCAATGTACCATGTTTGGCAGGAAAGGAACTTAAAGATCTACAGTGACAAGAAAATGACCAAAGAATTCCGTTTAAATCTTATTGAAAGAGATGTCATATGGGTGGTTAAAAACAATGGTAATTCTTTTAGCTGTTCGCAAATAAAGTTTGATTTAATGAAGAGGTGGGGAATTGAATTGCATGATTTAGAATAATGTAATTTGTTGTATACGAGTATTTTGTTTGTGAGATGAGCGAGTTGTTTGTAATGGTTGGTTATATGTTTGTTTTTGTATTGTCAATATATAGCGTTTATATGTGCTCTTTTTCCTTATGTGGTACCCATCTAGGTTGGGGGGCATAAGGTTTTGATGAGACATATAAATAAAGTATATGATTGGTATAGCAATAAAGTATACAAAAGTTCAAAAAAATATGTTTAAATGAATGTAACTTGTTCAAACAGCGACCGAATCGAACAATTCAAAATGCGTTGGAATCCTCTAGAAGAGCACTACAACATGAAACTGACTAGATCAGAAGCGGAGCAAAATCAGAAGTTCAGGAAAATTCAAATCCAAGTGACATAGAAATTCAGAACTAAAAGACAGAGGAGTGGAAACGACAGTGAGAACTCTCTCTCACTCAAATTATTTTACCGTTATTATATAGTAGGTTGTAGACGGGGCTTAGTAGCTCCTAACACTATTTTTTTGTACAGACCATGCTTGATTGTTTGTTTGGATTGTGATTTGGATTGTTATTGTTGTACATAAAAATTATTTATATAAACTATATATAAAAATTATCATGAAATGAAAATAAATATTCATTTACAAATCAGCCGGTTTGTTTATGTACACTTATTTATCTGATATTGATTGGGACGATAAATTTTACACATCGCCCAACTGCACAAATAATAATAGTATTTGTTGTTTGAAAACCCCACACGGGTATTGGGATGATATTTGACATACACTGATCCAAATAATTAATGTCAATCGACGGGTTGACAGACTGTATAAGCGTTATTTATATATATTGTAATGCTCTGGATGTTGTATGAATTTTTAATGATTGTTTATCATTATTGTGGTATAATGTGATGTTGAAATCCATATAACTGAAATTATATGGTAATTGATTGAGTCTGATCCCATTTCAGAATTAACGAATATTTTAAAATAATATTCAGTAAATATTGAAATGTGAAGCCGTGTTAAGTAGTTAAACGCCATTTTAACACGAACGGGATTTTCTGTCGATTTTATTCATTTTATAATGAATATCGAAAAGTGATTTCAAAATCAGATATTTTGAAAATATTATCATTTTAATATTATAATGATATGGAATATTCAATTTTGATTTAAATTTGAAAATGAAATTGAAATCGTTTTAAAATGAATTTAAAACGAATTTATAATGGAATATTCAATTTTGATTTAAATTTGAAAACGAAAATGAAATCGTTTTATAATGAATTTAAAACGATTTTATAATGGAATATTCAATTTTGATTTAAATTTGAAAATGAAAATGTAATCGTTTTAAAATGAATTTATAATGGAATATTCAATTTTGATTTAAATTTGAAAATGAAATCATTTTAAAATGAATTCAAAATGAATTTAAAATGAATTTATAAAGGAATATTAAATTTTGACTTGAAAATTTAAATGAAGCGGAAATCGTTGTAGAATGAATTTAAAACGAATTTATAAAGGAATATTCAATTTTGAATTGAAAATTTGAATGAAGTGGAAATCGTTTTTTAAAACAATTCATAAAATATGTTTTAAAACGAAATTGAATATATATATTATATATATATATATATATATATATTAATGGCTTGAATAGAACGCGCCGCGCAGCGACCATCACGAATTTCGACCATTAACTTCAAATTGATGTTACGGGAGATCTGGCAGTCGGATTCTCCTAAAACCAGAACAGTTAGGTTCGTATCGAAAAGAGATTTCCAATGAATGTAAGATATTTGAAATCTAATGTTTAGATTTGGAATTAAGTCCGAATCAATTTCAGAAAAGGTCGCTATGAATGCAATTCGGTGGCCGTTATTGGAAACCGACTGTAAGGGCCTTAATAAAATTATTAAAAATATGGAAAAATTATGTAAAATCATAATAAAAGATTTGGAAACATTTTGAATGAAAAATTCCAGTTTTGAAACGATAAAAATATATTTTTATCGAAATGAACAAGTTAATAACTAGAATAATAATCCAATTATTTTTAGAAATAAATAAATTGGATTTGAAAATGGTTTTAAAATAACTAGAATTTTTCCAATGAATAAATTGGAATGTATTTGAGTGGAAATAATCTTTGGAGTATTTCGATATTGGATTCCGTGTTTATACGGATATTATTGAGGATTTTGGAAGATATATATATATCGTTATTCCCAATACGACATTGGTTGGTTTCAGAATTTGATATTGAATGTAACGACCCATATTTAATTATTTAAATAATGGTTTGGTAATTTAAAATGAACAGAGTTAAATAATAGTTAATATTTAATTAATATGAATAATAGAATAATATATTTAATTTCCGTAATAGTAGGAAATAGTTGAATTCACAATATTGTGTGAATTGGAATATTTACAATATTTAATTCAGTTTAGAGTTGAATTATAATAATGAATTTATTATTTAAATGAGGTTTGAATGTATAATTATATTATAATTATAATCGAGCTCGAAATGGCACGGCTATTCATAATTTGGCGATTCGAACTTTAAACGAATATACTGAACCCGTTTTAAATCGGATTTATGTGAAACAAGAAATGTTCGGAGCTGGTGAACGATATTTTTCTAATGAAAGAGAAAAATTGGGATTTCGTTGTGTAGATTTTGAGTTATGATCAAGTCAAATTTTCGAAAAGTCGCTATAGAATTCCTTTATAGTTTATAACGATTTATTTATATTATAAATGGATTTTCAATATAAATTGAATATCGATATAATTGGGAATTTTGAAATATTGAGTTATAAATCCTGATGTATTTATTTTGGAGTCGGATTATATTCTATGTGAATATATACGATAATATTGATTTATTAATATTAAATTTAATTATTTTTAAATATATTAATATTTAAATGGGTTTATTTTGAGCTGTAAAAATAGCAGTTTTTGCAAATGACCTCCGTTTTTGATGAAACCAATTTTGTTGGATCTAGAATATTAAATTAGTGTTACATTTCAATTTTCATGATTTTTGGAGTCAGTATGTGACCGTACGAGATTTTAATGTGAAAAACAGTCGATAATTTGACTTTAAAAATATGCGAAGCAAACAGACTCGGAATTCGACGAAACAAGTTTCTTTAGGTCCGTAATGTCGAACTGTAGTTGCATGGCCATTTTCATGATTTTTGAATGTTGTATGTGATCACATGAATTTTTAAACAGCAAAACAAATAGCGGTTGATTAAAAATAAATATAATATTCAAATATAAAAATATTAAAATCCTCCTATAAGTACCACTACCATGCCTTAACCCTAATGTTATTCATTCCATAGTCAACGAGATTTTTCCGCCGTTCTTCATTTTCTTCAGTAAAACATATACTTTGGAAAATCAAATCAAATCAAGGAAAATTCCATAAATCTTAAAACCTATTGCGTTCATCTCCTAATGCCAAGGGCTCTACACTCGTATTGTTTTACTGAGCTCGGTGGTACTTGCGTTCACTGGAAATGTGAAGAGGCAACCTAGGGTTAGAGTTTTCGAGATTTAGAAGCATCGATTGCGGTTTTTAGTAGTTATTTTTGGTTTAGGACGAGATTCTGCATCTATGGTGGGATTTTGAGGTGTAATCATGGCAAAAGATGTCGCACGTATGAACTGTGAGTAGCTGTAGCTACTGAAAGTTGCAAGTTACATTGATGATGCGAGTTTTATGACTTTGGGTGAGGGATGTAGAGATTTTAGAGGAGATTTCCATGATGTATTTTATTTTGATTTTCATCACATAATGAAGGAGTTAGGGGGAGAAAGACATGCATGTTTTCGGTACAGAGCACGAGGAAGTTTTGGATGAATTTCGAATGATCATGTCAAGCTGTACATGACGGGGTTGGAATAAAAGAGAATGTGAAGAGGAGAATTTTGGTGCTTTGAATTCGTAGAATAATGGATGGTAGAGTGGGAGAGTAGAGGTCGACATTCAAAAATGGGGGAATACTTAGTTACGGGTCCTAGTGTTAGCGAGAGGGAAGAAAGAGATGAGTGCGGATATTAACAAATTAAATGGTAATTATATTTGTTAATAAATAGTTAATGATGTATTAAGATATTTAAATATGTATTGAGCTTGTAAAATTAATAACAATCTCATACATGATTAGAAACTGACGAAACAAGATCCGTTAGGATCGTATGGACGAGGGCTTCATAATAGAACTGATTCAGAGTGTACTGGAGCTTGTTACAATTTATGGCAAAATAAATTGCCTAATCTGAATTGACGATCGTTAATCGTTATTTAACGATGATCGTCCAATGTGAGTAAATCTCACTAACTCTGTATAGTTTATATTTTTATAAATATACTATAGTATTGGTAAATGATTATTGATTGCTGTGTGTTGATTATTTGGTTGAATTGCTAATTTATTGGTTGAAATTATAGATAATGATATATATAAATCGTTAATCAAATACTGATTTTGTTTATCAGAATATTTCATATTGAAATGAAATCGATGCAATTTATATTGTTTAACATCTGTGATGCAGGGAAAACAGGTTGGAGGGATCCAATAGGATTCCTTAATATTTATAATACTGTTTGTTTTCATATATTGTGATATATGATGTGATATATAATCTGTGATTGATTATGGGTGTGTACATGATGTTGATCATGGTTAAAATACCATAAGAAATACCGGAATGTGAAAAGGGAATTTTGAAAGTGAATATTGAAAATGAAATATTTATATATAAAATGAATAGAATTATATAAAAGGATTTATATAAAATAAATTTAATTATATAAAAGGATTTATATAAAATGAATAGGATTATATAAAAGGATTTATATAAAATGAATAGAGTTATATAAAAGGGTTTATATAAAATGAATAGAATTATATAAAAGGACTTATATAAAATAAATAGAATTATATTAAAGGATTTGTATAGAATAAATAGAATTATATAAAGGGAATTATAAATGAGATTTAAGTGTTAGAAACAAAAAGGAGATTTGTATGACAAATTCTACAAATAAAAATACAAATAGAATTTGTGTTTGAGATATTGTTTTAAATATGAAATCAAACTGTTTTGATTATATAAAAAAATATTATTCAAGGTCTATGTGAAAAATTAGATTAAAGTAAATATTTTGCTAATAAAATATTTATAAAGGAAATAGGGTTTGAAATAGGAATTTAAAATGAAGTTAAAGGAATTAGAAACTGATTGGAGATTAGTTAAGTTGAACAGTTGTCTGGGTACTGATCTGATGTTGGTTTCCGCCTTCGGGGTTAATACGTAGAGGGTTGTTCTCTTACTAATTTACAGTTAGAGACTGATATATGTGAGAAGATAGTGATGCGTGAATCAGAAATGGAAACGTTTTCCAAAGTTAATAACGTATATTTTCTAAAA
The DNA here is from genome assembly GCA_030737875.1 of Allium sativum. Lineage (NCBI taxonomy): Eukaryota > Viridiplantae > Streptophyta > Magnoliopsida > Asparagales > Amaryllidaceae > Allium > Allium sativum. The sequence goes on from CM060924.1 coordinate 286,262,878, forward strand.
TTAGAAAATAAGGATTTGATGAATATATGGAAACGGGAAATGGGGAAATGAATAAATGTTGATCGGTAAAATTTCCATCTAGAAATAATATCGTTGTATGCGCACATGTTTTCTTTGATAGTTAAATCACCGACTGTCAAAGTTTTTGACCATTTTTCCGTCATCAATACGAAGAGACCGGGATCATATTCATTATCTGAAAACCACTCTGTATGGGCATTAGCGTTGCTGTAACACCTCATAATTTTATAACATTGAAATTCACAAATTAAAGTATACTTAATTTTTAGAAGAAGAATTAAGTGAAATTAGTTGCGCTTCATCTCAAAATTTTGGGTCAAGATAGACATTTGGTTTGCACAAAACGGATACCTTATGAAGATGTTATTAAGCCTTGAAGTTTGTATGCATATGAGAGAAATATATATATATATATAAATTAAATAAATATATATTCAAAAAAAGTTCAAAACAACAAATCGGGAGGGAGAATAGCCGAACCACACTATTTTTAGAGTCGACCCGAGCCTCGCTGGGTCGACCAGGGGTCGACGACCCAGGGTGTTTGGCTGTCAACCCGTGGCCCGATTCGTGCTAAGGGCTGATGTTGCATCTGAGTAGTCTTGATGATTTCTGGGTTAATCTAAGAGCTCTAATCGATCCTAGACATCTATAAATACACCCAAAGACCTAATCCTAATTCATAAAATATTATCTATGACACCATTATGCTTTAAAGCTCTCTCTTAAACCTTAGCCGCCGCCTCTAAATTAAATCTCAAGTGTTCATACACAATTTAAATCAAAGTTTAGAGCTTCAACAACAATTAAAGAAGATCAATCAACATCACCGCAACGTTTCTACACCAATTTCAATTCGTTAATCCTTTTCTTAAGACACGAAAGGTGAGTATAGTTATTTTCACAAATTTAATGGGATTAAAGTAACATGAAAAAGTTGTAAAAAGGATTCATATATATGTTTGTAATGAAAATCTCATCAAGTCTTCACCTTTTTGATTCATGTCATCATATGCCTATGTTTCTATGTAAAGTTCATACCTTTTATCAGTTTATTCATGGTGAATCTTTTATTATGCCTCTAACAGTCTATATGCCTCTTTATTTCATGATGTTGTTTTATTCCAATTTTCTATAAATTGATTCTCTCTTCTTACCCCTATTCCTTTTATTTGTGGATCTAGGCTACCTTCGAGCCTATATTAAAAATACGCGCGAATGTGAATACGTGGGAACGATGTGGAATATTGGGAATATGGGAAATTTGGAAAATTGGATATTGTTGGTATTTTGGATAATTGGATAATATGTGAAATTGGCATATTTGGGTATGAATTACATGGAATTGATGAAATTGCCTATAATTGTAAATTTGTAATTGAGGCTAATTAATATGTAATTAGTGACAATTTGGAAAAGGCAATATTATAAACATGATTACATGTTTTATTGGATATACATGACATGAAAATTGGGTGTGGGTGAAATACGATTATTAATAAACCTTTGACACGAGGTTAGGCGCAATTGTGGCGTAAGACTGCCCAGAACCGCTCGGCAAATCCAGCTGCCACAATTGGACGTCTAATGTGAGAGGTCAAAGGAATGAATTATAGGTGCAACGGTTAATGACACGAGGTTAGACCCGGTTTGTGGTGTAAGACTGCCCGGAACCGCCCGGGAATATCAGCAGCCACAAAGCGTTCGGTCTAATGTGGGAGGTCATGCACCGTTCGTCATAAGGAATGAATTAAGGAATACTAACCATAATAAGACATGGGTATGATTAGAGGGTTAAGTGGGGTGATATGTAAATTATGACATGTAAATATGGACTTAACTGGTATAAGATAAAACATGTAAATTATGACATGTAAGTATGGGCTTAACCATAGCATGTGTAAGACATGGACATTTAAATTAAAATGGTTAAGTGGGAGAAAAACCTAGTGGGGACCAAGCATAGGTGGGAGGCTTGTGTCGGATGGGGGACCCGTTTCAACTAGTAACCCGTTTGAGTATCTAACTGGGCCCGGTACTAGGCCGGGTTTAGGACACGCTTACTGGACTTGAATGTAAGAGGTCAAAACGTGAATAGCGGCGGCAACGCGAGTCCAACAGGTTCATGTGAGTGCATGGGTCTGGGCTGGTAGGTAAGACGTTGTTGCATCGTGTAGGTATGGCCCTGCATTTTATGTTCGTATCGGGGTTGCCACTTTGTGGAGTGATACACCCCACTGTAGGGCCGGCACGGGTGCCTACGGGGTTTAGGGAGCCAATCGAATGGGTAGATTAAGGGTACCTTAGCGGTGGTAGGAGCAAGCCGGCACCTACGATAGCAGCTAGGTACAAGTAACTACCAAGTTTGTCATGTGGGTACAGTTAGTGGGAAGGGATGAACCTCTAGTGAAAAGAGACTAGTAGATGTGCGGTGTAATTAAGTAATGTGGTGTAACTTAGCAAATGTATGGTGTAACGAAATACATGTTGGTTGAGTTGGATAGTCCTTTGGGTGCTAGTCTGATGTTGACTTCGGTCTTCGGGGTTAGTACTTGGAGGGTTGTTCGCTTAGCCAAGGTGTAGGATTGTCTTAGTACTTAGGAATGAAATCATCTTGTCCATCCTTTTTATCTACCTTATCTAAGTTACAGCCATATCATGATGCCTATTTATGTATTGATCATTTACCTTACCTATTATTTGTTAAAATTACTGGACTCGCCAGACTTTTTGTCTGACCCGTTTGTTTCCACCTCTTTTCTTTCCTTTCCCCCCCTCAGGTTAGCAAGGAGGGAATACTACAGCTTAGTGCCAATTTTTTCAGTTGCTTGAAAAGAGTAGATGTATCGCTTTGGACTCTCTCATCTTTATGGCTTTGCTTATGCTCAGTGGGGATTTATGCATTTATGTTATTTAAGTATTTGCTTCTTTACGTACTTTGAAGTTTTTGGAAAAGACTATTGATCCTGTTGTAATGGTTTTGGGAACTACTTATGTAAGCTTGTTTTGAGTTATGATGCTATGAAATAAGTTTTATCTTTCGCTGTGTTGTTTTATTATTTATTTATTCTTGTAATTTATTTGTTCTATACAACAATAACGCTTCATGGACATTGATGCATTCCCTTTGTGAGTGACATTAATGGACATGGGGTGTTACACGTGGTATCGGAGCTATGGTTACAAGAACAGATAAAAAGTTTTGAAAAGTGTTTTCAAAAGTATTATTTTCCTAGAAAGTATTTTCAAAATCTTGTTTTAAAGAAGCTATTTTCAAGGAAAGTTTACTTTAAAGGGCATAATCCCCGCAAGCCATGCATCTCTCTTTCGCTTCCCTTGTTTTGAAACTCTTTCTTTTTCTTTTCAGCATGTCTGGAGCATATGAGATACCAGAGGGTGTTCATGTACCCGATTGGTTTCATCAATATCTCGAGGCTAGGGCCGCTACCGCGGGTCCGGCCAACGTTCCTCCTCCTCCTCCCCCAGCTCCAGTCATTCCTCCGCGTGGAGATGCTTTCTCCAAGATATGTAAAGACTTTCGTTCGATGGGTGGAAAACCTTTTAGTGGGTCTGAAACGTTCGTTGAAGCTAGAAATTGGTTGAAAGAAGTGGAGGATCTATTTGGCATTTTTTATTTGGACGACTGTAAGAAGGTCCAATTGGCTGCTTGGTTAATGAAGGACGAAGCTTCGTTTTGGTGGGAGGTTACTAATGGAGAGCGTGTTGTGGAGACGTGGGCAGATTTTAGGGCAAGGTTTGAGTTGAAATTCCTTTCTCAAGCTGAGGAGAGTATGTACATGGAGAGGTTCTTAACATTGAAGCAGAAAAACTTGACTGTGAAGGTGTATGTGACCGAATTTGATAAGTTGGCGAGATTTGGGCTAGAGTTGGTGAATACGCCTCACAAGAAGGCCTTGAGATTTGCAAAGGGCCTAAAAGAACCGCTTCACAGTTTGGCTATGTCCCACATTCCAATGGGGTCTACGTATGAAAAGCTTGTTGATATGGCATACGTGCATGAAGAAGAGAAGGGTGTAAGTACTTTTAGGCTGCAAGATAAGAAGGAGGATCCAACGAAAGCCCAACAACAAAAGAAAGGTGGTAAAGAAAAGAGGAAGTGTCACAACTGTGGGAAACCTGACCATTTGAAGAAAGACTGTAGGAAGAAGAAGAAGTTCGCTTGTTATCATTGTGGTGATGCGAGTCATGCTATGAAGGACTGTCCTAAGAAGCAAGGGCAGAGGGCAGGTTCTACTTCGGGAGGGCAGGTTCACGCTCTCATGGCTTCGGGACAGGAAGAAGGTAGAAAAATTTCTGTCGAAAGTTTGATTTTCTTGTTTGATCATCCAGTCCGTACTTTATTCGATTCTGGCGCATCACATTTGTTTGTCTCTACATCATTAGTTGAAACACTGCACTTAAATACTAGTCTCGTTGAAGATCCCATTGTAGTCTCAAATCCTATTGTGGGTCGGCTCATTTATCCATGGTTTGTAGGGATTTGAGATTGTCTATCTTAGGCATTGGTTTTGAATGTAATGCTTTTGTGCTTGGTTTCATGGGCTATGGGTTGATTCTAGGGATGGATTGGCTAGCCAGATATGGTTCCATCCTAGATTGTGAACGAAGGGTAGTAAAATTGGTGACTCGTAGTGGAAAGACCCTTGATATTTCTTGTGACCCTAGAGGATCGGTGATGCTTAGTTATCTTGAGTCACTTGACGCATCCAATGATGATTTACATTCTGTTCGTATAGTCCGTGAATATGTTGATGTCTTCAATGAGGTGAGGGGTCTACCCCCAAAACGTGAGATAAACTTTCGTATTTATCTAGTAGACAATGCAAAACCAGTATCTCTGCCAGTACGCCACATGGCTCCTCGTGAGAGGAGGGAGCTGAATAAGCAAGAAGGGAAGTTGCTTGAGAAGGGATTCATAAGACGTAGTATATCGGAGTGGGGTACTCCAGTAGTATTTTCCACGAAGGCGGATGGGTCCCTTAGACTTTGTGTGGACTATAGAGAACTTAATAAGCTTACTAAGAGGAATAAGCACCCACTGCCGAGGATTGATGATCTCTTCGATCAATTAGTTGGCGCCTCAGTATTTTCATAGTTGGACTTAGCCACTGGTTTCCATCAGTTGAGAGTGGCTGAGGATAGCATAGACAAGACTGCCTTTAGGACTCCGGACGGTTTCTATGAGTGGCTTGTAATGCCCTTCGGTTAGACAAATGACCCCGCATACTTTGTTGACTTGATGAGTAGGGTGTTTAGGGAGTACCTTAATAAATTCGTGGTGGTCTTTGTGGATGACATCTTGATCTTTTCTAAGAGCGAGGAAGAGCATGCCCTACATCTTAGGGAAGTGTTGGAGACCCTTCGAGCGCATAACCTTAAAGCTAAATTTTCTAAATGTCACTTTTGGAGGAAGGAAGTGCGATTCTTAGGGCACGTGGTTTCCAAAGAAGGGATAGCTGTGGATCCCGCGAAGGTGGTGGCCATCCAAGACTGGAAGGTCCCTAAAAATGCTACCGAGGCGAGGAGTTTCTTGGGGTTGGCAGGCTACTATAGGAAGTTTATCAAGGACTTCGCAAAGATATCAGCCCCATTGATACGCTTAACGAAGAAGGACCTAGTTTTCACATGGGACGTAGATTTTGATGACGCGTTTCAACGTTTGAAGAAAGCTTTGACCACAGCCCTAGTCTTAGTGTTACCAGATGGGAGTAAGCCATTTACCGTTTATACCGATGCTTGTGGGATAGGACTACGCGCAGTCTTAATGCAAGAGGGGAGGGTAATAGCCTATGGAGGAAGGCAGTTGAGAGTGCATGAGACAAATGACCCTACACATGACCTAGAGTTGGCCTCTATTGTTTTCGCGCTTAAGTCTTGGCGCCATTATCTTCTTGGCGAGAAATTCGAATTGTTCACAGACCACAAATCGCTAAAATACTTTTTCTCTCAGAAGGCTTGAACTTAAGGCAGCAAAGGTGGATGGAATTCTTAGCATCCTACGATTTAGAGATAGCATATACCCCTGGCAAGGGTAACGTGGTGGCATATGCCTTAAGTAGGAAAAGGTTGTCCTTGAGTCCGTTGTTTGTTGAGCGGCAAAGCTTAGAGTTCATCTCTACATTTGACTTTAGACCTTCCATTGACTTTGTACCCGATTTGCTAGCGTCCTTAGAGGTCAGACCTATGCTTTTGGGACGGATTGGTGAGGCACAGTGAGATGACCCACAGTTGGTTGAGTTGGTAGAGAAGCTCATAAGGGGGAGTCATCGAGCCATCTCAGTAGGTATACCCTAGATGATAAGGGTTGGTTACGTAGGGACAGTAGACTTTGTGTACCACGAGACGAGAACTTGAGGAAGACCATTCTTGATGATGCACATCGTTTGAAGATGATCATTCATCCCGGTGGGGACAAGATGCACACGGACATGAGACGAGTTTAATTTTGGGTCGGTATGAAGAAGGATGTGGCCGAGTTTGTCGCTAGATGCTTGGTGTGCCAATAAGTAAAAGCAGAGCAAAAGAAGCCCGGTGGGTTGCTTCACCCATTGGAGGTCCCATAATGGAAGTGGGAGAGTGTCTCGATGGACTTTGTTGATGGGTTACCGAGATCGAGGAAGGGTAATACGGGGATTTGGGTTGTGGTAGACAGACTTACTAAGAGCGCCCATTTCATTCCCGTGAAGAGTAAGAGGACTGCTCCATGGTTAGCCTCCATATACATTCGAGAGATAGTTCGTTTGCATGGTATCCCTAGCATAGTGAGCGATCGCGATCCTATTTTTACTAGTGAGTTTTGGAAGAGCTTGCAGGAGGCGGTAGAGAATCAGTTATGTTTGAGCACCACATATCATCCTCAGACGGACAACCAAACCAAGAGGGTGAATCGTATTCTAGAGGACCTTTTGAGGCTATGTGTTTTAGACTTCGGAGGTACATGGGAGGAGCATCTTCCTTTGGTGGAGTTCGCTATAATAATAGTTTTCAGTTTAGCATTGGCATGGCACCTTTCGAGGCTCTTTATGGAAGGCCTTGTCGTTCACCTACATGTTGGTTGGAATCTACGGATAAGATCTTACTTAGGCCCGATATGATTAGAGAGACTTCGGAAAAGATTGATTGGATTCGAAGGAGGATGAAGATGGCGCAAGATAGGCAGAAATCGTATGCAGACAAGAGGAGGACAGATCTTGAATTTGATATTAGGGACACAGTCTTTATCAAGGTGTCTCCATTACAGAATTTTGTTCGCTTTGGGTCCGTTGGGAAGTTAGCACCAAGGTTCGTAGGGCCGTTTCCTATTAAGGAGTGGATTGGACAGATGGCATATAGAGTAGAGTTGCCCGAAAGACTTAGTGGTGTACACGACGTGTTCCATGTTTCGCATTTGAGGAAGTGCTTGCATGAGACCGTGGAAGTGGTAGAGCCGAGCTTGCTTAGAGAGGTGGAGATAGAGCGTGATCCGACGATTCGACGAGCTCCTACATGCATTCTTGGGTTGGAGATTAAGAAGTTAAGGAATCACGAGGTCAAGCTAGTCAAAGTGCAATGGGGAGATGATGAGAGCGATGCTACTTGGGAGACGGAAGAGAAGATGCGTTCATTGTACCCTTTTCTTTTCGAGGGCATGTCTTTTAATTTCTCCTTTATCACTTTGCTTGTACTTGTCCTATCTTTAGTATATCCTCTCATTTAAGTCTTTGACCTTTAGATAGGGTAGTCCTATTGTTGAAACATGTGTTTGAGACATGTTATGATTGATGGATGCATGTGGATGCAAGTGTTTGCTAGTGGATACATATACACACACTTTAGGCACTAGATCGGCTCAGTCACTTTCATATTGCATATTGCATATAAATGGATGTATTTAGTTAAATGGATGTATATTAAATGGACGTATCATATGGATGTTGCATTTGAATGAATGGTTATGCACACATGTTGTAATGATATGTATAGGGTTCTTTGCATACATGGTGGATACACGACACTATCATTATTTGCATTAAGGAGGTCGACTGAATCAGTGGACCGCCTGATCTTTGCATTAAATAAGGAACATATACACACACTTTTGCATATGTTCATATAACATTAGAAATCTTTTAAGGGCAATGGATGCTTGTGGATGATGGTTGAGTATATGGATGATTGGATGGTAGGACAAATTCTTCTTAACTTGGAGATTTCGGGGACAAAATCCTTTAAGGAGGGGGAGAATGTAACACCCCATAATTTTATAACATTAAAATTCACAAATTAAAGAATACTTAATTTTTAGAAGAAGACCTAAGTGAAATGGGTTGCGCTATTATGTTCGTCTCAAAATTTTGGGTCAAGATAGACATTTGGTTTGCACAAAACAGATACCTTATGAAGATGTTATTAAGCCTTGAAGTTTGTATGCATATGAGAGAAATATATATATATATAGATATATATAAAAATTAATTAAATAAATATTCAAAAAAAATTCAAAACAACAAATCGGGAGGGAGAGTAGCCGAACCGCACTATTTTTGGAGTCGACCCGAGCCCTGCTAGGTCGACTAGGGGTCGATCCAGGATGTTTGGCTGTCAACCCGTAGCCCGATTCGCGCTAAGGGCTGATGTTGCATCTGAGTGGTCTTGATGATTTCTGGGTTAGTCTAAAAGCTCTAATCGATCCTAGACATCTATATATACACCCTAAGACCTAACCCTAATTCATAAAATATTATCTATGACACCATTATGCTGTCAAGCTCTCTCTTAAACCCTAGTCGCCGCCTCTAAATTAAATCTCAAGTGTTCATACACAATTCAAATCAAAGTTTAGAGCTTCAACAACAATTAAAGAAGATCAATCAACATCACCGCAACGTTTCTACACCAATTTCAATTCGTTAATCCTTTTCTTAAGCCACAAAAGGTGAGTATAGTTATTCTCACAAATTTAATGGGATTAAAGTAACATGAAAAAGTTGTAAAAAGGATATATATGTTTGTAATGAAAATCTCACCAAGTCTTCACCTTTTTGATTCATGTCATCATATGCCTATGTTTCTATGTAAAGCTCATACCTTTTATCAGTTTATTCATGTTGAATCTTTTATTATGCCTCTAACAGTCTATATGCCTCTTTATTTCATGATGTTGTTTTATTCCAATTTTCTATGAATTGATTCTCTCTTCTTACCCCTATTCCTTTTATTTGTGGATCTAGGCTACCTTCAAGCCTATATTAAAAGTACGCGCGAATGCGAATACGAATACGTGGGAACGATGTGGAATATGGCAAATTTGGAAAATTGGATAATTGGATAATATGTGAAATTGGCATATTTGGGTATGAATTACATGGAATTGATGAAATTTCCTATAATTGTAAATTTGTAATTGAGGCTAATTAATATGTAATTAGTGGCAATTTGGAATAGGCAATATTATAAACATGATTATATGTTTAATTGAATATACATGACATGAAAATTGGGTATGGGTGAAATATGATTATTAATAAACCTTTGACACGAGGTTAGGCACAATTGTGGCGTAAGACCGCCCGGAACCGCCCGGCAAATCCAGCTGCCACAATTGGACGTCTAATGTGAGAGGTCAAAGGAATGAATTGAAGGCACAATGGTTAATGACACGAGGTTAGACCCGGTTTGTGGTGTAAGACTGCCCGGAACCGCTCGGCAAATCTAGCGGCCACAAAGCGTTCGGTCTAATGTGGGAGGTCATGCACCGTTCATCATAATGAATGAATTAAGGAATACTAACCATAATAAGACACGGGTATGGTTAGAGGGTTAAGTGGGGTGACATGTAAATCATGACATGTAAATATGGACTTAACCGGTATAAGATAAGACATGTAAATTATGACATGTAAGTATGGACTTAACCATAACATGTGTAAGACATGGACATTTAAATTAGAATGGCTAAGTGGGAGAAAAACCTAGTGGGGACCAAGCATAGGTGGGAGGCTTGTGTCTGATAGGGGACCCGTTTCAACCAGTTACCCGTTTGAGTATCTAATTGGGCCCGGTACTAGGCCGGGGTTGGGGCACGCTTACTGGACTTGAATGTAAGAGGTCAAAACGTGAATAGCGGTGGCAACGCGAGTCCAACGGGTTCATGTGCGTGCATGGGTCCGGGATGGTAGGTAAGACGTTGTTGCATCGTGTAGGTGTGGCCGTGCATTTTATGTTGGTATCGGGTTTTCCACTTTTGGGAGTGATACACCCCACTGTGGGGCCAGCACGGGTGCCTACGGGGTTTAGGGATCCAATCGAATGGGTAGATTAAGGGTACCTTAGCGGTGGTAGGAGCAAGCCGGCACCTACGATAGCAGTTAGGTACAAGTAACTACCAAGTTTGTCATGTGGGTACAGTCAGTGGGAAGGGATGAACCTCTAGTAAAAAGAGACTAGTAAATATGCGGTGTAATTAAGTAATGTGGTGTAACTTAGCAAAAGTGCGGTGTAATGAAATACATGTTGGTTGTGTTGGATAGTCCTTTGGGTGCTAGTCTGATGTTGACTTCGGTCTTCGGGGTTAGTACTTGGAGGGTTGTTCGCTTAGCCAAGGTGTAGGATTGTCTTAGCACTTTGGAACGAAATCATCTTCTCCATCCTTTTTATCTACCTTATCTAAGTTACAGCCATATCATGATGCCTATTTATGTCTTGATCATTTACCTTACCTATTATTTGTTAAAATTAATGGACTCGCCAGACTTTATGTCTGACCTATTTGTTTCCGCCTCTTTTCTTTCCTTTCCCCCCTCTAGGTTTGCAAGGAGGGAATACTACAGCTTAGTGTCGATTTCTTTCAGTTGCTTGAAAAGAGTAGATGTATCGCTTTGGACTCTCTCATCTTTATGGCTTTGCTTGTGCTCAGTGGGGATTTATGCATTTATGTTATTTAAGTATTTGCTTCTTTATGTACTTTGAAGTTTTTGGAAAAGACTATTGATCCTGTTGTAATGGTTTTGGGAACTACTTATGTAAGTTTGTTTTGAGTTATGATGCTATGAAATAAGTTGTATCTTCCGCTGTGTTGTTTTATTTTTTTATTCTTGTAATTTATCTGTTCTATACAACAATAACGCTTCATGGACATTGATGCATTCCCTTTGTGAGTGACATTAATGGACATGGGGTGTTTAGTTGCGATGAAATATGATAAAGATAATTGAAGACGAAGTTATGCAAGGGATGTCCTGTTTACAGAATAGTGCATTTGGTCTGTCCAGTCCCAGGGCGACCTATATGGAAGAATGTCTGACAGAGTATAATTAGTAGATCATGTAAGTTGATCTCTTCAAATGCATTTACGTTTGGTGGCGGAGGAATTTGTTTCTCTTAGCTGTATATCCGTGGTATGTTTGGAGAAATCAATTTGTGATTTGGCGGGTATGACGATGTGACATTCAAAGTGAATAAATATGTGATCTATCAGAGATAAGCGGGGCCTCTAGCCTCACAACTAGAAAATGGTATAAAATCTGGTAGGTCGCATGGCTAAGTGGTTAGCTGCCAATTAGGGTGTATTCTCACCTGATCTAGAGAAATTCCATTTACTTCTATAATCTATTTCGATACTGTCCCTTTTGGGAAACGGTTGTTGATCCCAACCATTGGTGATAATGCATCGGTACACTCAAGTGAAATGAGTGACCGGACATGTTTAGCCTGGGTTACAAGATGTTCTTGTTGAACCCGGTGTATTCCTCTCTAAAGATACACTGTCGGAAGGTAGTCCAATACCTTGCCAGTTGGAATTCATTACCCAATAAGCGCCCACGGTTTTTGATTATATATTATGTATGTGGAACGTGAGATGAAAGCGTTTTGCTAGATGATTAATATACTGTGGTTGATAGACATTATTATAATATCAAACGAGTTTGATATAACGATTATCGTTCCTTTGAAAAGGTTTTTGAAATGTTGGACCAAGTGTTTTGGATTCTCATTAGGGAAATTCCCTTTCCGTTATATGGCGTGGTCTTATGAGATATCATTTAATTGATCAAACTGTTTTAAGTGGTTTTACTCACACCAATCCCATGACTGACCTAGAGTTTATTTTGTTTTGTTTTACCCTAAACTCTTGGGTGCCCAAATTTGTATGGGAAGTCAAGTAGTCAGGTTTTACAGATATACTTGGAGAGCTTGGAGCAGGAGGCTTCAGGAATATATAGCTATTTTTTTTATTTCCACTGTGTTTTAAGTGTTAATGTTACTGTATACATATACTGATCTTATTTCAAAGTTATGTATCTATTATATATTGTTCGTTCCGCTGTGAGATTCATGTTTACTCTGATGTTGTATGTTCTCCTTCTTCTTCTATTCTAACTTTCTATCTTATCTATTCTCACCATCTATTTTCTTTCTTTAACTATCCAGTATTTCCGATGCTTGAAATGTCGACATTGAGTTTATGCCGATTACTCAGGATCGCGAAAACCCGGGTCGTTACATTGAATATAAGCCGATATAATTTCTATTTAGAGCCTTGTATTTGATATCAAAATGGATTATGGGTTTGTCGTGAATGGTGTCTTTAATAACAATGTTCTTAAACCCAGTCGAGAAAAGAATAAATCTTTTAATTAAGATTTAAGGAATTTTACCAATTAATTAATATTTAATTGGATTGAAATTGGAATTTGGGTTTGTCTTGAACGGTGTCTTCATTAACACTGTTCTTAAACCCAGTTGATGAAAGAATAAATCTTTAAATTAAGATTTAGTGAAGTTTTCCAATTAATTAATATTTAATTGGAATTGAATAAAAGAATTGGATTTTTGGGTTTATCGGGAACAGTGTTTTAAATAACACTTGTTCTTTAACCCAATTAACAGTGAAGAATATGATTTGGAATTTATAATCTCTTAATTAAGATTAATGGAATTTACCAAAGTAAAGATTTCCAATTTAAAATATTAAATTGGAATTGAATGGAATTCGATTTGATAATAATCGAAGTGAGATTCTGTAGAGGAAGACTGTTAATATATATATGGATTTTTGGGTATATCATAAACTGTGTTTTAAATGACATTGATTCTTTAACCCAATTAAAGACCGGATTACATGTCTAATGTTGTATTTCGAATTGTATTGTTGATCTCTGCTAAATATATATCTGTTTGGTAGCGGAGAATTTATTCTCTTTCCTAACACTTTTCTCTGAGACGTACGGCTTAGAGGTTATATATTGGCAGAAATCAATGGTACGGTTAGATTGTCGATGCGGCATGTTTGATTTCCCAAAGTTAAATAATCATTAATAATGATCTTTGGGAAGATTAAAACTAAGTGGAGTTTTAATGAATCTTTAATTAGATTGGAATGTGAATGGGATAATTAAATTATCAAATTTGGGAAATTATCGAGAATGGAGTACCACCAGTTTTACTTTAAGAGATAGTTAAATCTTTAATCAGATTTGAACGTGAAATGGTAATTAATTTTTACCGATAACACTGTGGTGTTAGATAAGGAGTATTACCAGTTTTGCTCCATGGGATGAATAGGTTGGGACTGGGAAATATAATAAGTGATTACTTTGGTAAGGTGCGCTAATCCCAACTAGCTTGGAAAACCTTAATTTGGTTTAAATTGTGAAAAGTATATTTGAATAAAAGAATATTCTAGATTGGAATGAGGCGTATGATATGTTGTTATAGCACTTGATTATAAGATATGCGAGTTATTTAGAAAGATCGGGTTTAACCCATTCTAAATAATTGATATGACGACTAACAGTCGAAGAGATTAAAGACGGTGCAAGACCAACGATCTTCACATTGAATGGATGGATTGCTACCAATGCCCATGTTTGGAGTAGCAATCTTGATGGGGCTACAGTGGTAGCCATCTAGACGTATTTATTGATTGTTCGGATATGTGAGGGCCTCACTCCTGTATTGGACATACGGGACGAGGAAGAAGGTGCCTCTGGTTTCGTTCAGATCCAAAACGGACTTGTAAATGGATAGTATGTCTAACGTTGTATTCCTTTATACTGTACTCGTTGTTATCTACTAAATATATATTTGTTTGGTGGCGGAGAATTTATTCTCTTGCTTAACACCCTTCTCTGAGACGTGCGAGCTTAGAGGTTATATATCGGCAGAAATCAACGGTACAATATGGATTGACAGTGTGACATGCTGAGTTGCAGTGATCCAAGCTTTTGTTGAAAAGCAAAGCTTGGTGGACGTTGATCAAAGCATAGCTTTAATTAGCATAGCTTTGTGTAGCGTTATTTCGCGAGCCTCACACATCGGTATGATGGTGAACTGATGGTTAGATCAGTATACTTTCGATATGAGGATGGATTCGGTCGACCGAGTTGAGCTAAGTGTGGTCACTCCACGCTCAGAGGGATAGAGCACACCCCCGACTCCCAGAGGGATAGAGTAAGCGGTGTTTTCTCTCTTTGGGATGTATGCCGCGGTGATACTCTATATCCTGGATATAGTGCGGATGTGCATTACTGTGTTTTCTCTAGCTGAGACGTAAGCCATGGAATATTGCACTACGCGATAGATCTTTCGAATCAGGAGCCATCAGTATGGAAATCCAAACTTCCAATACGACATTTTTGCGGTTTTAGTTCTAAACCTATACATGGCGACATAATGGGATAGGGCGCTCATGCCGTCTATGATTGATACATTTATATTTGAAGTTGATTTCTTCACTTATAGTAATAATAAAAGATTTGTTTTAAAACGTACCAAGTATATTTGGCTATTATAAGGTAAAACTCTATCCTCCGGCTTGCGTTGCATTGTGTGATGGGACCTAAGTCTTATAATAGCTTCACTTTTCTTTAATTAGCATTGTGCTGTTTGTTTTATGCACTGGTATTCTTGGGGTAAACCCGTTCCGTGTTATACGGCGTGGTCCCATGATTCACCTAAATTTAACATCAAGTTAATAACTATTTTAGTTCTCACACCAGTCCCATGACTGACTTGGAGTTTATTGTTTTAACCTAAACTATGGGTGCCCCTATTTTCCACATGGGAAGCTAGTATTTCTAGTTTTCGGATGATTCTTTTTCCAGGATCCTGGATTTACAGCTGGAGCTATATTTAGAAAGCTTTGTATCCGTGTATCTCTTTCAGTTGTGTTATGTATTATTTTTCTGCTACTTTGAAATTCAAATCTCTGATATTTTTCTGTGTAATATTTATTCATACTCTGATATATTCTTATACTATGATGTAATTGTCATAATAAGCAATGAAATGTTATATTGCTTGTGTTATGATTTTTCCTGTTCTCAATTCAATCCGCGCTTTCCCGTAAAGGCGAGATTGGGTCGTCTCAGCGTGGTATCAGAGCTTTGGTTTACAGAGCTCGAGAACAAGATAAACTAGAACCAAACGAAAGAATTCATCAGAGATTGGACTGGTAATGGCCATGAGAATGACTCGTTAGAGATAGGATCAGTAGTTTCTTAGAACGAGTGTGAAGAGTGTTATTTTAAAAAAAAATGAAAACAAATTTTGAATTGAAAATTATACCTCATTAAACGTATTTGAATATTTTATTTTATATTGAATTTGGACTATTAAGTGTTAGAAGATTTTGCATATAGGCCTTGCGAGCGTGTATTCAAAGTCTCAAATATACTTAGTAGATATAGAATCACACTCTAGTCGTCCAGAGATGGTCCTGATGATAGCGATCGCATCACCAGCATGCGTGTTCGAGTTTCGAAGGTGGGATATCTATATATTTCCAATCGACTGGTGTGAGAACCAAAACTTAGATAGAATTTACTGTTTGTGATTTGACACTGAAAATATGATTTTTGAGTATATAAAAGTTATGTGTTTGAAAAGCTAATCTACTAATTGATTGTTGGTTGTGATGTGTTACTATTAGTTTAACTAATTTAAAGTATTAGAATAATAAAACCAATAAAAGAAGGTAAGGAAAAATATTAGCCAAATCGAATCAAATATTGAACTAAATTGAAAATTTATTAGAATTGCATATATGTACATGTGTATATAATGAACAGGTCATAGCATGGAAACTAAGAAGAGGAATAAAATTGTATGCCCGAAAAATTGGTACATATTTACTATATTTCTTGGGTTTTGATGATTTTGTGAGCCAATTGGCTTTTTCTTCTTCTTTTGGATTGATGAGGCCCTTGTGAGGCAAGTTGCGGTTTTACCGATCAACCCGTAAAAAGGAGATTATGGCGAAATTTTTCGAAAATTTAGGGTGTTAGCCAAATTTTTGAGGAATTTGAAAATTGTTAGAAACTGAAAAGTTGGAGAATGAAAGTTGAGTTGGTTAGTTAAACAACTTTCAGCTCCGTTCCTTTTCGAGGACAAAGAGATTTTAAGTGGGGGAGATTGTAACAACCCGGAATTTCAGAAATAATTTAAAATTTTTATTTAAGTTATTTTAATGGATTTTGAATATTTAAAATGATTTATTTTAAATAATAATGACTAAAAGTTTATTTAAAAGGAACTTAGAGCATATAAATTTATTTTAATTATAAAACGAGTTTAAAATGGTGCAATAGTTTGAAAATTCGATTTTAAATTTCAAATGAATGTCAGGATTCAAAATAAACCAGATGTTAGTAAAACCAGAAATATTTGAATCTGTTTAATTATATCTTTCTAACAAATGTAAGAAGCTGAGATTTTATAATATAAATAATATGTTATGTCCAGTTTAAAATTTAAAATAGCCGCTGTGGAATTTATATATATTTTAATATAATATATAGCCCTTAAAAATAGCCACTTTGCAAACGACCTTCGTTTTCGACAAAACCACTTTATTGGATCCGGAATGTCAAATTATTGTTAGGTTTCAAATTTCATAATTTTTGGAATCAAATATTTCAATATTGAGCCATTGTAATCATTAAAATAATATTATTTGTCGAAACTCGTTATTTTAAGTCCAAACTCTCCTGACATTCATTATAAAAATAAATAAGAAACTTTCAAAAAGAAATCTCTTTTAAAATGTTTTCTATATAGCCTAACCGAACTTCACTTTTGATAGTTATTATTCATTTCGAAAATAAAACTTTGATAGGTCATAAGTATATGAAAATTACTTCAAAACTGTTCGTTACGGTTACGAATATTCATTGATATTTTAATACTTCGCGTCCATCCAAAATTGGACATCAAAATCAAACTTTGATTTTTCATTGAATATTATATTATTAAAATATTCAAATTTATTCTAAGCTGGAACAATATTCAACTAAATACCATATAATTCCATTTACATGGATTTCATACATCGTATGTATACAACAATAGATGCGAACCACTATCAACATCCAATTCACATACAAAGTGCAACTACACCCGTATAAGCATTAAATAAGTAAATAGCGCTTATAAAAGTGTCAATCAACCGATTAACATATAAACTAAACAGTTGGGATTAGTGTTCACCAAATATTATCCCAATACCCGTGTGGGGTTTTCATCACAATCTAGTGATTATTACACACTTGGGATACGTGTAAATAACACTACAACAAATATACCATATTACAACGGTGCAAAAACGTTGTAAAATTTTTTTACAACGGTGGAGCCACTGTCGTGTATTAAAAAGTTGTAATATACTTATTTCTTTTGCAACGTTTCTGCACCGTTGCAACACCGTTGTGAAATAGGGTATTTAACAACTTTTACTCACCATTGTAATAAATTTTATTACAACTTTTATTCCACGTTGTTGTATATTCTGTTATAACATTAGAGCATAGGTATAACAACTTTTACCACCGTTGCAATAAACTTTATTACAACTTTTTTTTGCTGTTGTAACTCATATACCCCTTACTAATATAAAGAATTCATATATATTAATAATGATATGATTCATATTTCAATGCAACAAATATAATTATACGGAATCATTCATATATATTAATTAACATAATATTCGATCAACATACACATAGTACATCATCAACTAAGCCCGTCACAAAAAAACATAACCGTTTCAAAATACATACATCGATCTAACACAAAAGATACATAAGCATATCCTACAAAAGCACTCTAGCTAAAGACAACGTAATTTTTATTCCAAGCCACAGTTGATCCAACAGTTTCTCCAATGGTGGTCATTTCGGAATTCGGCTTCCACAAGAAAGCCTCTGAAACCTATAAAGTTGAACTATGCATACAAATGAATATCTTGGTATTTTTATTCAACAAGAATCAAAGCAAAAAAAATGTCGAAATAATATGTAGACAAATGTGGTCGTATGAGAGAAGATATGAACATTAAATCTTTAATGTTTAAAAAAAAGACAAAAACAAGTCACCTGTAACATTAGTGATCACTTTTGTAATCTTCTGAGCTGCAAGTGCTTTTAATTTATTTCCATGTATATAAACAAGTCACCTGCACCATTTTATTATAGCAGTAACCTGCACCATTTTAAAGGACAATATAGCAGTAACCTGGTGAAGAAGTTTGAAAATGGGTAAACCTTCCTTTTACACAATGATGAGTCCCATGCATTAGTTGTTGGTCAGCTTAAGAGCCAAATGTTTGAACAGATATAAGGGACATAATATTTATTTGTTCATATGCATTGCTAAAATAAGTTTATCTCTAGGTGGACTGATGGAGATCGCCACAACATAGTTAGAGCGCCATTTATAACAAAATGTGGTAATAACGCCAAAAATAAATTTTAAAATGGATGAACCTAATTGACTAAAGTTTCATATTGGTCACACACAATGCTGTGTCCTTGTGCATTATTTACTGTTTACATCCTTATGATTTCATAAACCAAGTTTTGACATATAAACATACATGTACAGGTTATTTAATGTATTCAATATCAAGTGTACATGCAAGCTCCTACATAAAAAGTTATGTGTTCAATAACTTCTGGAGTATTTCTAAAACAACTCTATTCAGAAGACTTGCACTCCTTATAAATCCAGTGGGAGCCATCCAGAATTAGTATAGTGATCACTGATGGTAACTATTACTTATGCTTTACTTATATTTTATTTGTCTATGTTCATTTTTTTTTCTTGTCTATCAGTCTAATACTTCAGCGCTGAACTTATGTGGAAGTAAGGGCATGTTCAAAACATAAATGCTTAAAACCAGTAAGTACAGAAATTAAACGAGTTCATCAACCGTACCTTAACATCAAACTCTTCTCTACTGGATAACATCTTTACTCGAACCATCCCTCTCTGCCACTCTGAATTTCCAACCAAAATAAGTCTCTCTGCATTAATTCTCTTGATATGCATAAAAACCCTATCAGCAACAACGAGCAAACACTCAGTTATGATTCTCTACTTTTAACCTACAAAGACAATTATTTCAAACTTGCAACGAAAGTGTATACTCTCGATTATTTATACAACACCCTCGAGTCTTAATCAAAATTCTTTATTAGTAAATTTTAAGGTAGCATTTTTCACTTTACTACAATGGTCATTGATTTGCATTAACAATGCATCGACTTTGAGCAAGCATTAGAAAGACTGTCGGTGACTGAACTGTACCATTCTATTCAAGGAGGCAGCTATCATGACACGAATAATAAAAACAATTATTGACAGCCCTCATCCATCAGACCTCATCGAGTTTTTATTTTTGTTAGATATTTGATTGTCGGATTCAATGGTGTGTTGCTAAGGGCACCGGGCTGGTTGCTAAGGGCTACCAATCTGGTTCCTGGTCGGCAGTTGTCTGACAACTGAAGCTCGATCGGTAGACAACCACCGACCAGGCACCGGGCTGGTATCCCCTAGCAACCAACCTGGTGCCTTAGCAATGCACTTTAAATATTTTTTGAGTAGATGCACATTGCCAAATAATATGAAAGGGAAAAAATGATTGTTCCCTTTTTTAAGTTGAATGAAATAAAATGAGTACCATTTCAGACATTTATCTTCAATAAGATCAACACTTCGGCCTTTATTCAGTAAAGAAGATACAACCGTGGATGCTGATCCTTCAAGATTAGCATCCAATGCGAAAACAATGTAATCTACATGCCTAGCTAAGTCAGGAATGAGTCTCTTTTTCCTTCAATAAATGTAATAATAAAAAATAGAAATAAAATAAAGGTTATTTAGCTTATAAGCTACAATAATAAAAATGTAAACCATTAAAAAGACGATGTTGTGGCATATAATAAAGGTTATGTCTAATAATTCTCTAGCCAGTCAACCAAACAACCAATCCAATTCATTCAACTGTGTAATCTACTAAAAAAATTTCATTTATATGTTTATGAGGAATCAGATATAGATACTAGTGAGAACCCATAGAAATACCAACCAAATCTTCATTGCTTCCACTGTCTCTGAATACAACAGCCACATGAGACAACTGCCTTCGCCTTGCTCTAGTTCGCATAGGCCATCATTAATTGTGCGCCATCAGGAACCATGCCCCTCAACTATCCGTGTCACAGTATTCACACAGTCACACTTCTCCCCAACATCGATCGTCCTAGTCGACTTCAGATCATCGTTCCTTATTTTGATAATTGCAATAAAAAAAATATGATCGCCGCGATCTGAATTTTGGGAATTAGGGCTGAACGAAATTATAATTTATACTAACAGGTCGTGATCCAATAAGAAGAAGAATTGAAGTTGGCATGGGGAACTCAGATGAAAGTGTGAAAAAGTGGTGAAGAATGAAAGGGCATGTCGAGAGAAGAAACCCTAGATGCATTTGGTTTTTCAAAACAAAGGGAAAGGAGGCAGTTGAAATTAGAGCGTCAGAGCGATGTGATTTTTTTGAAGCTTGGAAAGGATCCGATAATGGTGGAAAGGGGAAAAAGGGAAATGGAAAGTACGGACAAGAGGCTGGATCTAAAATTAGGCTTACAAGTAGAAGGCATCCTTGGGAATCGAAAATCATTGCGCGGGAATCAAAAATAAAAGGCGGAGAATGAAATTAAGAGACGACAAAATGAAGAGGGGCTGATGTCAACTGTCATATGCTATTTTTCAATCATGATTATTTAATGTTAATTACTAAATACTAATTATTATGTGTATATTAGTAATTATCAAATACACCCAATAATTATTGATTACTAATTATTGAAAATAGAATTAAGTGGTAAGTCATATATTATTGTTAATTTTGAATATTAAATTATAACAAATAAATAAAAAGTTAAAAAATAAATATTAATTATTAAGCTTTAATTATAACTATAAATATTTTAAAATTTAATTTATAAATTTTCAAATTTTTTAAGTCTTCAATGTATTAAATATAATTATTAATAATAACTATATATATTAAATACTAATGATAAGTATTACTTAATTATTAAAGATTATTTATAATGGCCTTTCCAAAAAAGAAGATTGCTTATTCTTATTAATTAACTATTATTTATTAATCATCAATTAAGCAGTTTTTATCTTATCTAACAGTAATTAATAGTAATTGGTATTAATTTGTAAATTTATTATTGAATATAAATTATTCTTGAATATTAATATTACTAATTATTAAATATAAGTTGTTATTAATATTTAATAGGTCTCTAATACAAGAAATAGAAAAAAGAGTTACCAAAAATAAGTTTAAACAACTTTCTAATTTAACTATTAATTATCAAAAATTAATTAGTATATATTAGTTATTACAACAGACAAAAAAGAAAAGTTGTGATATATATATGTTTATTACAACAGTGATTTTTTCACAATTGTAAAAAACATTTATTACAACAGTGCGTTTTGCGCAGTTGTAAAAAAAGCATTTATTACAACTGTGTTTTTCACACAGTTGTAAAATTAAAGTTGTAATATGGTGTTTTTGTTGTAGTGTAAATTGTCATCCCAATACCCGTGTGGGGTTTACATCATAATCCATGTGAACTTATCTATATATATGGGAGATATGTGGACTAATTATAATCCCAGTACTCGTGTGGGGCTTACAACCAATTCAGATCAATCATAGATTCAGGCAATCTATGATAACTCGTTTATTTCAAGTCATTTTTTTGTCAGGTCAATTTGACTTAAATGATGATTATAAATAAATTGTTTTACTAATAAATGGGTGTTTAACCCTACAAAAACTGTCATGAACATTTTAACAATGTTTTGACATGTTGATCAACTCTATTTCACTTTTAGTTCATATCACCATTCAATATCAAATTAACTACAAAGAACCCAAACGTTTTACTGTGTAAACTACCATGTAACTTACAATTAACTGTTTAATTAACCAAAACAAGTTAAGAGCTCTCACCCCAAGCATCCTTACACCTCGACACTTCTTGGTAGGACTTCACAGGCTTGCAATGAACTAAAAATCGTGTCTTTCCGCTTCGAATCGCGTAGCTAGTTCAAGATTTCACTCAAACTCACACTAATTTGGGTATTTAGTAGTAAAGTTAGAATTTTTAGGCATTTAGGGTTTGTAGGGGGTAGGCGACTCACGGGTAGGGGGGTCAGAGGGGAAGGTGTGAGGTAGAGGAGGTATGGGGATTGGCATGGAGTGTGGGGTCCATTAGAGGTGGTAGATCTTGGAATTAGGTTTAAAGGTGGAAGCTTTTGCAATTTGGAAGGAGGAGAGAGGGTTTGGGGCTGTTGGAGGGACCCTTGGTTAGTAAGAGGCTGGAGGCGGTGGTGGGGCACTAGCGCACGACATAGGAGGGGCTGATGGATGTGTCTTGGTGGCGGCGTGAGCTAGAAGTGGGAGGAGGAGAGTGAAAATGGAGTTTATGTTTTCAGGAAGGAGATAATGATTTAGAAAAGGGGAAACAAAAATAGGAAGGAAACAAAAATGGTCTTAAGTACAGATCGAAAAGTGGGAAGAGCTCGGCATTTGTTGAAGAGGACAATGTGTTTTCGAACTTTTATCGGTGATAGAAGTTAGAGATATATGATTAAATAATCTGGTAATTAATTATATGATGTATCCTACGTTTTGGTCGTACGACCACAAACGAACTTAAAAAATTACGAAACTTGAAATCTTGCAATGTTATAGAATTTCAGTTCCAATGAACCTGATCTCATCGGATTCGGTGATCGTTTGAAAATTCGCCTTATTTTTATCTTTAATCGAAAATCAACTAATTTTCAACATATGTTTATATATCGTACGCTTACATTTTAACTCTGTTTGACTTAAAATTTTAAATCCGAACATATTTTGACATTCCGGATCCAATAAAAGTGATTTCATCATTTTCCAAGACTGTCTAAAAAATGGTCCTTTTACAGGTCATCAATGTAACATTAAAATATCGATTTTCAAAATCTTCACTTTTAAATTGATTTAAAAATGCTTGCTAACTCTGTTTTAAGTCAAGAAAAACATAAAGCCAAGTTTTATTTTATTGATATTAATTTTCAAATTTTATCAAGTCCAAAATCACCATTTATTATTTTAAAATTCATTAAAATAGATTAAAATTTAAATTTTAAGTTAATTAAAAATACAGGTCGTTACATACGATTTTGTATTCCAAATGATTTTCGAGAGTAAGTCTTAAGGTAATGTCATCATTCCAGATTAACTACCCATTCCGGTGGTAAAAAAGATGTATCTAGATAAGAAAAGAACTTACTACTAGGAAGGTATGACGAGTGATGTGGGAAAGTTCATCTTGAAGTTTATAAACTGTCAGTTAGTGAAAGCTGAGTAGAGCAAGCCGAGTGGATTGCTTCAACCATTAGAGGTTCCAGAATGGAAATGAGAACATACATTTATGAACTTCATTGATGGACTACCCTAGACTAAGGGAAGTTATGATAGTGTTTTGGTTATTGCGGATTGCTTGAACAAGAGTGCAAGATAGGCAGAGATCCTTTGTTTATAGTGGGAGTCTGGAAAAGTCTGTAAGAGATGTTGGGCACAGAGCTACATTTGGGTACAACTTATCATCCTTAGGCAGATAGGCAGACTGAGAGAGTGAATCAGGTTTTGGAAGATAATAAATTATATAATTATACTTTTTTTTACTTTACTAGATCGAAATTTTTTTTATGTTCAAAACTGGAATTTATAGACCCAATGTCGCATTCAGTAAAAATTTATGATACATGTACACGGTGGAATAGAATAACTCGGTTGAAGCGTAATGATCGTACGTCTGTAATGCATTGTATGTCCCTTAATAGGCCCTATTCTTCTACCCTTTCCTCCTTAGAGATTGTATTCTTTATTTCAAAGGGCCTTGGAATGGGCACCTTCTTTTGATAGAGTTCTCTTATAACAACATTTATCAAGTGAGAATTGGCATAGCACCTTATGACTCACTGTATGGAAGACCCTATAGTGTAGATTCGGGTTAATGGAAAGCAGGAGAGAAGGCAATACTTGGGACAAAGATGATTTTAAAGACTTTGGATAAGATACCGATCATTCATCAGCAGATGAAAGTAGTTTTGGATCGTTAGTAGATTTACGTATATAAGAGAAGATAGGATTTGGAATTCTCGATTAGCGATATGTCATTCGTTAAGTTTTCTGCTCATTGGAATGTAGTTCAATTTGGAATGAATGGTAAATTGGTCCTGAGAATTTGTCGAACCACTATTGGTCGCTGAGAGAACTGGCAATTTGACGTATAGAGTGGATCTACCTTCAAAGGTGGCAGGTGTGCATAATGTGTTCCATGTATCATGCCTATGGAAGTTTGGGCACAACTCAATTATTATGGTGAAACCGAACCAGCTTAAAGGCATAGAGGTTGATCCAGAAGTTTGAAGACCTCGTAAGCCTCTTTAAATTGTGGGGAACAATATGAAGACTCTTAGAAGGAAGGTAGTTAAGCTAGTTAAGATACATTGGAGCGAGGATGATGGAAATTGTACATGAGTGACAGAGGAGAGTATAAGGGAGGCATATCCAGAACTTTTCAGATGGTATGTCCCATTTTTTGCATATATTTGCATCATCGTGTCTTATGCTGTTAAATTTCGCGTGCTAGCTTAGGACATTACTTGCATGGGTTGTTGGATTCTATATTACATGCTAGATTGATTGCTCATGGTTGGTAGGAATATGGGATACTATGTTTGATTGTGATTATTTTAGGATTTCGATGGAGAAATTTCAAAATGGGGAGAATGTAATGACTCCTATTTTACGCATCGGAGAATCTTAAAATAATTCTATTTAATACGCTTGAGGTCCTACTATTCTCACATTCTAATATATGGTTAGCAAGGATATTTTACACATTTATATTTCAATCGAATCGTTTTGTGACCAATATATCTCTAACCATCTTGCCCTAGATGTATTTTTTAATTGGTGAATAATTAGACGTCCTAATATGTGCCATTGGAAATATTTGATGGTTGTACATTTCATAGAGTGGTTACTTTAACTATTTGGTTAAGTCGTGAAGGGGATATAGCAGTTTTAAACTTTAAGGATAGGTAGGCATATTTAATTAGCATCTAATGGCCTGATTAGGTTATCCCATCAGAGTTGATAACATGTAGTATAATTAGGGATGGAAGAGAATAGGTTAACCTCTTCTCGTCCTTCTCCTAGCAGCCATAGGAAGTAGATTCTCTAGTTCTTCCTCCCAAAAGCTCAAGCATATTCTAAAATCACTCTTAGTCTCCTCTAAACATATTCTAGAGATTAGATTTTCGTTATTCTACACATTTTGCATCATTAGAGGCTGCATATATTCATTTACTTGTGGGTCAAATCATTTTAGTACCGATCTTCGTTAGGTTCATTGATTTGTTGAGTGATTTGGATCTCTCGCTATGTTATGTTATATTATATGTTTAGACCAGTTGTTTTTGTCACATTACATGTTAGATCACATCAAATCATGACCGTTTATGTTTATTTAAATTTTGAAATCTTAGGGATAATATAACTAGTGAAAAATGAATTAAAATAATAAATTTTAGATTCTTAACATGTAGATATACACTAGATCTATGCATATAAATGTCTGTTTTATGTTCTATATGAATTTGGGTGTTTGAATATGCTTATTGGTTCATATGATTGTTGTTTAGATCGTTGAAATCATTTCATGGATGTCATAATTGATGTTTTGTGTTAGAATCATCGAAATTAGGACTTACAATGATGATTAGAGCACAATAAAATCAAAGTTCATCGAAAGCGTACAAAAACTAAGGGTTAGGATTAGGTATACGGCGGGAATATGCCATAAAATTTTGTGGAAGAAATATGCGACATATATGGATCAGTACTGGTCCACGGCCTGTGGACTGGTAAAGATCCATGGGGAGTTGTTATTTCGACTCCAAACCTTTTGTGTAAACTCCTAGTGGCATTTGCATATCATAGGCAAAGTTTGATGTCGAATGGAGCTGTCATACGATGTGAAGAATTCTTCTTAAGCATGGATCAATAATGACTCGGCATGGACCGATAGAAGATGGACCGGTAGGAAAATGGACCCTAAGGCAGATATACTTCGAGGATCCAAAGTACTTAGCAAACAATTATCTAAGTATATGGACGGATACCAATCCATAGCCTATGGATTGTTACAGAACCATCAGGGTGCTCCTTACAAATGTGCGATCCATATGGGAGGAAGTGGATGCTTCATGGATCATTGTGATGGTCTTGATTCAATAGCTGCTCTCTGGTTTGAGTGTTATGGCATGATCAAGTAATGAACTCTTTGATGAGGGCTCGGATGGGGAGTTGATCAAAGGGAGACTATAGTTAGTACACAGATAATGTAGCTACGTGAAAGTATGGCAATTCCCTACAAACAACACTATAAGTTTGACTCGTGGTGAATGACATTATGGACGTAACTTATGGCGAACGATGTTGTAAGGATGAATACAGATCAAGGAGAACAAGGCAACACGACAACGGATTGGCCGAGGAGAATTCAAGCTTTGGATTGACAGAGCGGAGTAACTCTAATAGTGTTTTTCTAAGGAATCGTTGATAGCTCAGAATGTTCTAGTTGAACTCGAAGTAGGGGGTATCATGGGGACACCCATTAGGATTGGTAGGATCATATACGTTAGGTGGTGAACCTAGGCCAGAACGGCACATGCTGGCGAAGCATAGAGCTTCCATTAGAGCTAGGATTTCCATTTTCCCTTGGTTGGGTTGGCCGTATGAGTATTAATGCATTCATGCATTTGGAAGGTGACAACTATGATTTGGAGAATGGTTGTTGTGATTGCTTTGTCATTCACGCCTTCACTACTTGGGTACACTATCATCTATAGGGCTAGGAATATTCTCTTGTTGTGTGACTTCGCCCACTTCTTCTATAATTGCTTAGCATAGCACTATTTCTTTGAGTAGTATATATTATTGTATTATTATGTGTTTACTCTTTGGCTACAGGGACATGTCAGTTGTGAAATTTAACAGGTCTATTTACATATATTGTAGCACAATTTTTGATAGATTTTATTGCTCATACCAGACTGTTGTCTGATCCAAGGTTTTATGTTTCCTCTTATTACCTTGGGTACTCATTGTTGATGCTGGTGAGTAGACTAGATATCAAGTCAAGTTATACGGGGTACCGAGCCAGAGACGAGTTTGGAGGAGCTATAACATATACTTGTATATATTTTCTTTCCATCATTACGAGCGTACTCTGAGCATTGTAGTGAGGATGATATATGTTCAAATATTGTTGGATTTCATGTACATCACTATGTGATTTAATGGTATTTCAGCTTCTTTGCGTTCTATCATCTCTCGCTATATTATATCTATATTTCTTTTATGTTTTTTCCATGCACTATGACATATAAACAAGTCTGGTTTTTATTATCACTCCTGATGGCCAGCTCACGTACCACAACGCTATTTTACCTATTTACATGCAAGTGGTATGGAGCAGTCATCACATTCCCCCACTAGAGGCAAAACAATCTGGCCGGTAGATCTGGGAGCTGAAGATGCGGTCGACCGCTAGGTGCAACCTCTTGGTCGCTGCTCTTGTGGCGGTCTGGGTTTATAATTAATAATAAGTTATGTGAACAAATGGATCTTATTAAAACTAAATCTGAATCTTACAAGTCATTTGAGTGACTATAATAAATGCCTAGACCCACTGTCTTTTTTTCAAATTTTCTGAAGGTAGTGGCGAAGCTTTACCATTTTCATTTCTACAATCTCTTCCAAACTATCTGAAATAAATAAAGTTTTCAATTTTAATAACAAGGATCGAAGAGAATGAATCTAGATTTGTGAATAAAGATGAGTTTTTATGCGCAAGGAAATTTCTAGATTTTCGGTTCTTTATTTTCTTTTCCTATTTCTATTTTTTTTGTAGATCTACAAACTTTAATATGTATACTTAACTTATAGATCTGCAAGAATTTGGAAAAGAAACCTAAAGTTGTAACTTAGATATGATGAGATTTAGAGTAGCTTTACAAGTGAGTGGGAAATTTAAATATTGTTTATAGTATTAGATCTGTTTTGCTGGTATAATATAGATTCATATTCCTAAATCTGA
Source organism: Allium sativum (assembly GCA_030737875.1). NCBI lineage: Eukaryota > Viridiplantae > Streptophyta > Magnoliopsida > Asparagales > Amaryllidaceae > Allium > Allium sativum. The sequence continues at coordinate 286,291,425 of CM060924.1, forward strand.
TAATAAGAACCATAGGCTTTCTTGTTAAACATCTAAATTTTTCTACAATTCTTTCTGTATATTTTGGTTAGTGCTTACATGTAAATCTGCCTAAATATTATTGAGATTCATGTTGTTGTTTTGTTCCCAATTTGTAAAAATAGGTGTAACTGAAAGACTCATGTAAATGGCCCTTTTTAATTTTAAATCTATCTGTATTTTAAATTGTTTAAGGTTTTGTCTATTTTTCGTAAATTATCCCTTTTATCCTTTTTTTCACAAAAAGACCTTGTTTGATATTATAAGGAATACACAAATATACGAAAAGAAGAGATGTGTAAACCACGTGTTTTACATATAATTTACACTGTCTATTCTAAATAAAATAATACCTATTCCTTGTAATTTTAAATATATCTATATTTCCTCCTTTCGAAGGTTTGGAAAAAAATATAGCAAAGGAACTTCAATCGGTTTTTAAATCTCAGCAAATCGAAACATAGAAGTTCTAGCCAGCAGTTTTGGACTTGAATGCAAAATTGTTGAAATTAAGAAACTTGTAAATGAGTAAACCTAAAAATCTAAAAATTAGTATATATATAATAAGTAGCTAATATATATATATATATATTATATCCATCAAAAAACATACGTAATAACAATAGTTATTATCAATATCAGGTAAACGTTAAATGTAAGTTTGAATTTGAAATATTCTTCATTACTTATGAGTATTAATTAACGGTACGTATAATAATGGAGGATTAACAATTATACATGTTGGTTTTAATGGGAAATAAGCATGGAAGTAAAAGTTGTGAATCAAAAGGGTTACAATTAGTATAAATGAAAATTAATTATTGTAATTGTAAACTAGGGGAATATAATAAAATGAACATGAATATATATATATACACACACATTTACATACACACATACGCATACAAGGACTAAGGTAATAGACAGTATTTAGTGTAATAAATGGAAGTTACAATAAACTGGAATTAATGAAAATAAAAGGTATTGATATTAATGGTATGTATTTGATTGTATATGCCTTGAACAATGACATTGTGATTATTAATGGAATATAGGAGTTATGGTAATTAAAATTAAATGAGGATTTTGGTAGAAATTACCATAATAAACATAAGTCCAATAAATCATCTTAGAGTTTATAATAATTTTATCATATTTTATAGGAATGTTGATTTTATCTTAACTCTAGTTTAATTATTGGAATAATATATATAATCAATAATTAGAATTAGTAGGTTAATGATGCAAATCCAATTGAGGTATATGACAGAAATTTTCAGTTTCCAACAGTCGGATGTAAGAACAACTGATGTGAGATATCATTGATCACACTGTTTCAAATCTTGCAAACATTACCTGAGATCTCCTCCGAGATCTCATTTTGGGCTCCTTCCGAAACAAAACAGCAAATATCACTCTAAATCTCCTTTCGAATATATCGCCCGAGATATTGCAATATCGAACGATATATCGACCGAGAAGAAATACTAGAATATCGTTTGTGATCTTAGTTTTTTTTTGTTAAAATTTAAATTTGTTCCTGAGCTAGAACTATAATAAAAAAAATCAAATCTAGCCATAACAATCTTTTTTTATTTTACATTTTGCATGTTAAATGACTACATTGTATGTTTGTATATGTTTTACAATGCTTATGATTTTCATATTCATCTTTTTACATACATGTTACTTATGAAATTATGTATTTTTTGGTCTATTTATGTTGAATTTTTTAATTTTTTGGATCCTTTTAAAGTTTCTTGTCTAACAATATTTCTGTTTTAAGCATATTACGATTTAGAGTATGAATGATCTTTCACAAAACAAAGAATAGCAAAGTTATTTTGCATTTTAAGTTTAAGTTACTATGTTTTTAATAGCATTCATCAAAATCATTTTTTAAAATACCATTTTTAACATATCATGTACACCAAGGTTGTTCCGATATGAACTTTTAGACCCAAGATGAAAATCCGAGATGAACTCCTGAGTTAGACTCATCTCGTCCGAGATCTCCCCCGATACGAGACCGAGTTTATAAAATCTCCGAGACGAAACGCGACCGATATCCGAGATTTAAAACCTTGATTGATCATAGGAACCTATGGCATTTATTGTATCATAGCGTGGAATTTTCCTAATGGTTTACTTCAAGTGTTGAGGTCTTAAGTGGTTGTAGGGCCTACCTTTCATTCGAAAGAAGAACCTAAAGGACAATTAATGTCATAACTTACTTTAGGATTAAGGTCTTGAGTAGCTTGCGATTCACGTATTGGGATATTAAGCGATTGGATTTGCCTTTTCCATTCTAAGAAGCAAGGGTAGAGTCATAGGATCCACCCTTGTTAGGTATTAATAAGCGATCAGATAACTCGCCTTTTTCAGATAAGAAGTATTAAATAGTGAATTGGGTAACAGTTCAAAATTCTATGTAATGGTTTGCTTTCTTTAGGTAGTAAGTGGATGAGGTTGAGTTTGTCTTAGGATATGGAATTAAATAATCACTATCAGAGGTGCCAAAGGTCTGGCTATTCTGCGAGAAGTATCAAATGGCTTAGGGAATATCCAATAAGGCCAGCAAGATAGTAACGTAAGGGTCCATTTAGGAAGGACTTAAATGGCAAAAAGTCATATACTTATCCTGAGATCATAAGTGACTGCTTACTATCTCTTATCTTATGCAGGGTTTAGGAGATGCAAATGATAGGAGTCTTAACTTATGTCCTTTAATTTATAATAGTGCATTGGTAAGACATCTATCAATGTATTACTATCAATGTATTAAGTGAACAATTGATCCGCCTTAGGCTTGAAGTGATCGTGGGAATACGTCGTATATAGATTATATTGCAAGTGAGGTCATAAGTGGCTATAAACCCACCTCTTTTGCGTCAGAAAAGTTTTTAGTGCTAAAAAAGCCTTCCTCTTAGCTTGAGTTTGTAGGGTGTTTTAAAGGATTCATATATGCGCAAAGGTTCTATCTCAGTTTATGATTATAACTTATTTTTGGGGAGTGCTACCTTAGGTTAACTTGGGTAAGTTAGTTAATCGTTGTGTATAACTTTGCAAGGTTAGGTTAGAATTACTAACTTGTTTGACTTATAATATGGATGAAACCAAACTTGGATATATTTTTATATTGTGGACCTAGTTATTGTAACAACCCAAAATTTTAGCGCGCCTGAATTTTTTGCAAAATGCTAAAATCGAAGTCCATTGAAACCCAAGTCGATTTGTCTGGTTATGCAGAAAGACAAAGATAAAATATATCAGAGCTCATAATAAAATATCTCAAAGCGGAATGAATAAAATATAATAACAAGTATAAACTTATCATAATAATGACATTGTCTAACAATTGTCTCTAAGTTGTATAATCTCTGCCATATGTCTAACCTGCGGGTTTGTTATAAGGAGGTGGCCAGAACAAAATTTCTAGTGAATAGACAAATTATACTTTCTATAAGTAACATCACATATACCGTTCTATCACTGGGCCACTTTTATTAAGTTATTTAGGTTTATAGCACATTACACTTGAGATTTAGCACATAATCGTACCCATTTACTCCCAAGTATATTATCTTACTAAATCATATATATGTAGCTATACACTCCTTATCTCAAGGTACTCCTATCATACCCTCCTCGAGTGGTCTCCATCGGTATACTGCGAAAACGTAACAGATATCTATTGTCATGCTACGAAAGCGTACTAAAACATGCTACGAAGGCGTATTAAGTCTCCATCGCTACGCTGCGAAAGCATACGCCACACTATGAAAGCGTACTAATCCTATATAGCCGCGCTACGAAGGCGCCTTAATTTAGAGTCCCCCAGCAGTATTCAGTCAGGGGATTTATATATTTGTAAAGGACAACTTCATTAGGCCTATAATACAAATATAGATAGACTAATCTGTTCTTTTCTCGGTGGTAGTGGCCCTACTCAGCCCCCCACCCCCAACTAATAAAAGACCATTCAAAGAGCTAAGTGATCATGCCCCTACCAAACAATCTAAACATCCAATTGGAATTGTCCCTCACCCAATGTATCAATTGTGTAAGATCATTGTCTTGTTGGTTTAGCTCCAGCCTTTCCCGTACTCGCTCCGACTGATGATAATAGGTATTCTACGAGTTACTATCCTTATTAGGTCCTGACCATGAATTCTTCTCTCGGAGCTGAGGCAGTCGTTGAATCCTAAAAATCACCCCATCAGCCATTTTGGCTACCTTCAACATAAATGCAACCAAGGCGTACTCTATGGATGAAACCGTACAAACCTTCCTCTGGGAGTACAGCTTCATTAGTCCTACCAAAGTGGGCCATCTCATAGTATCCTCACGTCTCATAGAATTCTGAACTTCCTTCCAATACCATCGAATATTTAGTTAGATGTACTTGCACCAAATCTCCGGACACCTACGATGATTTGCCTTATTGGGTTCTTCATCCTTTCGGACTGTTCCAAACACATATCACCCATTACTTTATTAGACCCCATGTCTGATTTGTCGTTATGTGTTTTACTTAATTTTATTTCCGTTGATTTACAATATTATTCCGCCCATTTAACCTTAATTTTATTTACTTGTTTATCAACTTTGTTAGTTACCATAGAACCATCGGATAACCATAGAATTGCCTAATCATGAGGTTACCATAGAGTATCACCTAACTGTAAGGTCGCCATAGAATAATTTTAGACTTATTAAATTTATTAGACACAAATCATCCAAACACTCATTAAACACATATCATCCAAACACATATTAAATGGTAACCTTACAATAAGCTTTCCTCTTTTCATTATAACTTATAATAAGCTTTTGAAGCGACCCGCACTTCCCCGTGAAGGAAAGCACGGATTGAGTTGAGAACAAGCAACATCAGAACACAAACAGAAGAACATTTCATTGTTAATTACAACAATTTCATCAGAATACAAGAATATACAAAGTATGAATGAATATTACACATCATAAAATATCAGAGATTACAATACATTACATAGCAGCGGAAAATAATACAAAACACAACTGAAAGAGATCTACGGATACAGAGCTTTCCGGATATCATTCCAGCTGTAAACCAGGTTCCTGTGAATATAAATCTGCAAAACCAAAACTACTAGCTGCCCATGTGGAAATAGGGGCACCCAGAGTTTATGTTAAAACAATAAACTCCAGGTCTGTCATGTGACTTGGTGAGAACTAAAACAGTTATTTAAAACTTTACTTTAAAAGAGGGTAAATCAAGGGACCACGCCGTATAACAGGAACGGGTTTCCTCCCAAGAATACCAGTGCATATAATAAACAACGCAATGCTTTTTTGGAAAAATGAAGCTATTATAAGACCCAGGTCCCATCACACAATGCAACGCAAGCCGGAGGATAGGGTTTTCCCTTATAATAGCCGAACATGCTTGGTACGTTCAAAACAAATCATATTGATACTATCCTAGAGTAAAGTGTGTGAAAACAACTTCAAATATAAATGTATCAATCTTAGGCGGCATAGGTACCATCTATACAATCGCCAATACTAGGCTCTACAAATAAAACCGAAATATCACGTATTGGAAATTGGATTTTCGTCACGAGTCGAGGCAAGGGGCAAGCTCCTCACCGGCTTCGTGACACTCTAGCAAATGCCTCAGGATTCCCCGCAGAGAATCCATGGAATCGGGTGGGCTGGTCCACACTTACGTTAGTGGATTGACAATTCCTGAACACACATTTCCCGATCCTATCAGACCAATCCATCGGCTCCGAAGAGACCGATATATCCGAGGCGCCTCGCATTGGAACATCCACAAAGGTACAATAATCAACGATGTCGGGGCTAGTAAAACGCTGACACCACCCATAGCTAGAAAGAAACGTCGTGTTCTCCCAGCGGTCCTTATCCCGTTTTTAACTCATACCGAGGTGTGAGGCTTGCGAATTAACGCTATACACAAAGCTACGCTGTATTAAAGCCGTGCTTTGATCATCAACCATAAGACTCTGCTTTTCAACAAAAGCCTTGATCACTGAATCTCATCATGCCACACAGGCAATTCATGCCATGCGACTGATATCTATCGATATATAACCTCTGAGCTCGTACGTCTCAGAGAAGGGCATTAAGCAAGAGAATAAATTCTCCGCCGCCGAGCAGATATATATTTAATAGAAATCAATCAACATAAAATAAAATCCAATGTCAGACACACAATCCATTTACAAGTCCATTCTGGGTCTGAACGAAACCGGAGGCACCTTATACCTTGCATATCCATTGATCTCCAAATACGTCTGGACGATCACCAACTATTTCTCTCCTCTTGGGTGTACAGCCCAATCAAGATCCCCAGTAATCGTCCAAACGATGTGAAGACCTCCGGTCTTCAACTACAATCTTCATCTTTGGCTTATCGTCGAATCAGTTATTCAGAATGGGATAGACCCAGTCTTTCCGAATAACTCGCGTATATAATAAACAAGTGCTATAAAAACACAACATACGCCTCATTCCAATTCTGAATATTCTTTTATTTAAATATTCACATCTTTAGGGATTTGTTCCCATTAATTTTGTCAAAGAATAATTATTTTACTGATTTTATTCAAGCCAAATTATGGTTTCCCTAACTAGTCGGGATTAACGTAACTTACCGAAGTAATCTTTTATTTTATTTCCCAATCCCAACCTATTCATCCCATGGAGCAAAACTGTTATTACCCCATAACTAACACCACAGTGTTATCTGTAAATTTAATTACCATCTTCCGATCAAATCTAATTAAAGATTTAACTATCGCTAGGAGCAAAACTGGCGATACTCCACTCTCGATCATTTTCCAAATTTGATAATTTAAATTATCAATCCACCTTTCAATCTAATTAAATATTCATTAAAACTCCACTTAGTTTTAATCTTCCCAAAAATCAATATTAATGATTATTTAACTTTGGAAACACAAACATGTCACATCGATAATCTACACAATACTATTGATTTCTACCGATATATAACCTCTAAGCTCGTATGCCTCAAGAAGGGCGTTAAGCAGGAGAATAAATTCTCCGCCGCCAAACAGATATATATTAAGCAGAGATCAACCATACAGCTCGAAATACATCAACAGACATGTAATCCTGTCTTTTATTGGGTTAAAGAACTAATGTCATTTAAAACACAGTTCACGATAAATCCAAATTACCTTCCATTAATTATGGAATATTCACGGAAAAACAAATCAATATATAATCAATATCAATTTCCGTATCCGACTAATAATATAAATGGAATAACGACAAAGCCTTTTAAATTCCATATGTATTAACAATCTTCCTCCACAGAATTTCATTTCGATTATTATCAAATCGAATTCCATTCAATCCCAATTCAATATATTAAACTAGAAAATGTTACTTTGGAAAATTCCTTTAAATCTTTATAAAAAGATTGATAAATTCCAAATCATATTTCACTGTAAATCGGGTAAAAGAACGAATGTCATTAAAAAAAATAGTTCTCGACAAACCCAATTCACATTCTATTCATAATCGGGTTAAAGAACAAGTGTTATTTAAAACACCGTTCACGATAAACCCAACAATCAATTCTAATTCAATACCAATTAAATATATTAATTAATTGGTATACTTCATTAAATCTAAATAAAAAGATTTAATCTTTTCTCAACTGGATTTAAGAACGGTGTTGATGAAGACACCATTCACGACAAACCCAAATCTCATTTGATATTAAATACAAGGCTCTGATTAGAAAATATATTGGCTTATATTCAATATCAAATTCTGAAACCAACAAATATCGCTTTGGAAATAACAATATAAAATATATCTTCCAAATTTCCATAACAATATCCATATAATCAGGAACCCAACATCGAAATATTCTGATGATAATTTCTATTCAAATCCATTCCAATTCATATATTGGGAATTCTAGTTATTTTTAAAACCATTCCAAATCCAGTTTATTTATTTTTAAAAATAATTGAATTATAATTCTAGTTCAAAACTAGTTCATTTCGATAAAAAAATATTTTTATCTTTTCAAATATGGAATTTTTCATCCCAATTCTTTCCAAATCACTTCTTATGGTTATACACAAATTATTGATATTTTTAATAATTTTATCAAGGCCTGTACAGTCGATTTCCATAAACGGCTAGCGAACTGCACTTACAGCGACCTTTTCCAAATTTGATTTGGACATAATTCCAAATCCAACCACTAGATTTCTAATTTCTCATATTCTTAGAAAGCTCTTTTCGATACGAACCCAACAGTTCCAGTTTTAGGAGAATCTGACGGTCGGATCTCCGGTAATATCTGTTCGAAGTCAATGGTTGAAATTCGCGAACTACCGCAGCGCGGCGCGTTCTATTCAGGCCATTATATATATAATATATATATATATATATATATATTGTTAGCCTGATTGTGACCAGGCTAAAGCAAAGATCATATTAACACACTTTTTGGCAAATGCTGTCACATATGGAATCTCTGGATAACATCACTCTCCGGCATTGGAAGTATTGTCAAAAGACACAGGGCAGTTTGGTCAAAATCACAACATCAATACAAACTGGACCGAAACCCCTATCAAATGACCTCATTTGGATCTAAACACATCAAGTAGTTGTAGCCTTTTGAATTAACTTCAAGTAGAGCTTTCATTTGGTCCCATCGGCCTTACGGTTTGAAAGTTACGTCCGTTTCCGTGAACGCATATAGAAATATGGAAAAAAACTGCATTTTGGCTTTTTTGAAGATGGGATCGTGATAGCCCCCTGAGGTCGGATCGTGACCACCCTCTGGGGTCGGATCGTGGCCAACCCCGGGGGTCGGATCGTGACCACCCCCGGGATCGGTTCGTAACCATGACCCGGCCTGACCATCACCAGCTCACCACCCCGGATCACGAACCGCGACCAGGACCTGCTACTACATGTGTAGATTTTGACCTATTCTCAAGGCTATGATCGCTCCTACTTTCCCGGATCAGGTGCCATGTGTCCTACCACGACCTGATCACCATATGGGCTTTCCTACAGCTATAAATACACCTCGAGAGGGCATTTTCAGGGGACTTTTTGCATCTCAACATCCATGGCTAACACTTCCCATGAATAATCACCATCTTCGTCAATAAAATCAATGAACTTAGAGAGAATTATTCATTGAATTCGAATGATTGAGAAACAATTTTTATTGTAATTGTAATCTGTGAATGAAATGAGAAAATGTGAAGTGGACGTAGGCTCGTTAACGCCGAACCACTATAAAAATCTTGTTGTCTTGCTTTTTCTCGTATTTTTCAGTTATTTCTTCATATCCTATGCTCTAAATACGATAATTTGGGTGTTAGGACCATTTTTTGGTCTAACATTTTGGTGCTTTCACCGAGAATTGAATTCTCAGCCTAACGGATTGTTGTTCTACTATTTGGATCTCTAAGTCCGAAGAAGATGATCCGCGTTTCTACCATTTTTGAAGATTTCGTTGATTTCAGTAAATCAGAACTCCACGGCTCCTAAAATGAGTAAGGAATTGCAAACTTCCCAAGCGAATAAAGAGCGAACAGATGGTTCACAGGAGCAGGTCGAAGGGTTCGTGAATTGGTTCATGAGCAGGGCTCATGAACAGGGTTCGTGATGAGGGCTCTTGGAACGTTGTCTGGTCGTGAAGGCCTATTCAATGCCTCGTGAAGATGTTTCGGACCTGTCCCCGAAGAGCAGAAAATCAAAGAAACACACATCCTCACCCACCGGCTCGCGAAGAGAAGACCACGACCTGGTCTCAGGATCCACCCACGACCCGAACCGATGCTGGGTATATTGAGGCCACGAACCACAGTGTAGAGACCATACAGAACAGCTGACGATATGACGATCCACGACCTGAAGAGGTGCCAGCGATCCGAAGACTTGCTGAGCCACGAACAGTAGAGGACCCCTAAATCACGATCCGCAGAGGTGTCCGAACCGCGACTCGCACTGGTGTACTCGACCCGCTACAAAGAAAAGTAATGATCAACAAGGGTCATGACCCAACTCGAAAAAGTGACAGTTTTTGGAAAAATTACGATTTTCGGATCATTTCAGAAAATGCTCCATCTTGCAAAATCGAAAAAATCGTGCGGTGCCCACATTTTCGACCTAACTGGTTAGGTCGATCTCCGCGGGGACTGTGGGGCCCCGGACCCCCACCGGCGTTGCGCCCGGACCCGCTGACGGCCTCGACTTCGGCTCGGAGCGCGGCTCGCCTTCGGCTCGGAGCGCGGCTCGCCTTCGGCTCGGAGTTTGTTTTTTCATATAGTTAATACTTACCAATCTAGATTCGGTAGATAGTCTGATCATATCGATAGCTAATTGACAACGACTGAGATTCTTCCCAGAGCCATAACACCAATTTATTGATGTTATTCAATATGAGGAGATATTGAAAAGATTTGAGATGCTAGATATGACAGTATACGAGATAATGATTGTATCACAACAACCTCCTCCAGAGCCCCGATGATGTATAGATTTCACCAATGCAACTAATGAAGTCCCAGATGCCATTAACATAGAACGATCTGGATACTATTTTGAAGATGACTCAGAAGATCCCAATTACCATGATTCTCAATGATGGGATGTCCGAAAGCAAATAAGGATCCTGACACTACAAAGTTACCCTCCACTTGAATGATGTAATGAAAGACAAATGTTCTCTGGTTTGCTCCCTGAATAGCTTGGCTAACCTTTGCAATGCCTATTTTCCATCAACCGCATTGAGGGAGATTGGTTTCCATCGAATGAGGGTTAGATCAACACACTTTGGTTCCTAGAGTCAGATACCAATTGAACCACCATAGGCCATGATTGGACATATGGATCCTTGTCCGGATCATAGTAACTTGACTGCTCACCAGCCACCATATGACCTTGGTCAAAAGATAAGATTTTGAGATCAAAGTAAATATGAATCAATCTTACATTCGTTGTGACAGAACACACGAACATTACTTGAAGCCTTACAAGCTATGCTGTCGTATTCAAGCTTATCTGATCAGGGTCCAGACAAACTAGCTTCAACAGAATTCAGAGCCTGCATTGCACCCTAGTGCCTATTGCTAAATATCCCAACCGAAGATGGAGTGGGAATGACCTATAGTGACCAAGTTATTGGAGAAGATGACTATTTAGCTGGATATAATATGCTATGAAACACAGATGGCGTGAAACCCAAAGACACTTCCCCTCCAGATGAAATGGAGTGTGAAGGAGGCGTCAATATTGCGAATAAAGGGAGCATCACAAAAGGAATTACCTGATGATCTGCTCGAAGACATAGATCCCAAAGAGGATGGTGATTTGGGATGCAGAAGGGTAACATCTAATGATGTAACTGCACATGTTCTGACTGTCGACGCCGACCTGACTAAGGTCTTGAAATCGGATCTCATATAGACCTCTTTCGAACAAGGGAACATACTTTCCTTCTACAGCAAATAAGCCGTATGCTCGATCCAAGGAAAGCATTTGCCTTATAAGCCCATGGAAGTCCATGTAGACGATACTCTTGTGGAGTCTGAGCGATCCACCTATCAAGTTTCAGATTTAACAGAGATGTTTAATGTTTGGAATAAAGCTAAACCCTTTGAAATGTTTGTTTGCCGATTGCATCAGGAAAGCTTCTTGGCCACATAGTTAGCTCACACAGGATCGAAATCAACCCTGATCAAATTGCAACGATTCTAAACATCCATGAACAACAAAGAATTAAAGTTGTCGGATGCTTGACAGGAAAGTTGGCACCACTTGCAGGTAAGCAGGATAGGGTCCAAAAACTAGCCTATAATGTGAGCAAGAAGGCAGCCGTGGTAGAACGCAAATACCCAAAGATTGAAAAGCTTGTCTATAGCTTGCTGATTGTTCTGAGAAAGCTCCCCCGCTACTTCCTAGTTCATCATATTGTGAAACACACTCATTAGCCACTACGACATGGCCTACAACGACCTGAGGCATCTGGAAAGTTGCTCGAACGGAACATAGAGCTGAACCAGTTCGATCTCAATTCTCTCCTAAAGAGGTCCGTACGAGGGCAAGCATTAGCCGACTTCATCACTGAATGTACTGTTCCCAAAGAGGAAATGTTAGATGAAGAAAATGCCCCCTCGAAATGAGAGATGAAATCAAGCATCTGGAAACTGTATACAGACAATGCAAGAAATGATCGACGGTCCAACGCTGGAATTTTGCAGATAATCCCCGAAAGGAATTCCAGGTGGAGGAACCACAATTCGCAGCTCACCTAGAATAGGAAGAAGAGCCGTTGGATGGATTGAAGCGTTATAAAATATCTCATGTCCTACGAACGGAAAATCAAAAGGCGAATAATCTGGCTTAGTGAGAAAGTTCCGAAAAACTAGAAATGATAGAGATAATACGAACTCCGACCATTGATCAGATGGAATTTGATCTAGTGTTGGATACTACACCCGAATGAGAATCATTGACAACCTCCGTACGAAACTTCCTGCAGCACGGATTGCTTTCGGCAAAGAGAGTGAATGGCGTACCATCGTTCGTTATGCCTCAAGATATGACATGCAAGGCGACATGGCTTATTTCCCTTGGAAGGTTGTCCCGAGATAGAAATCGACGAATCTCATTACTGAATTCACCGCCCTGAATGGTTAGACATATTCACTAGTCAACTTCCCGCTAGATGGGAAATGTACATGAATGAAACTTCTAATGAACGACATTTTGGTGTTAGAAAGTGAAGATTCACACTTCCACTCCCTTCATCGATTATATGCCAAGCAAACTCATGCCCTAGACACTGGGGGCAACTAGAAATTCGAGCGCGGTTCGCTCGAGATTACATCTGATTCAAGGCTGATACATCCTAGATTTGTATAACCGACTGCCTTAGTCTTGCTCGAAGATTGTCAAGTTAAAGGTTTGGAACACTTGAGCCCAATTGTTGAACGATTGTCTACATACCATCCTCTTGTCCTCGATATGGGATCGAAGGCATAGCAGCAAATTTATGAAATATGACTATTTCACCAGCAGCAATATCTTATTTCCTAGCATGGAAAGTGCAAAAATTTCTATAAGCATGAATCCATTGTTCTCATGCCAATTTACAACCTAACACTAATGCAAAGATGTGATACTATTAACGATACAGTCATGACTTCTTGACACTCTATCCTTACCCTCAGCATGGGGACAAAAAGGCGATTTAAAGGAGATGCGACCTCATCACTCGCCTGTGATACTTACCTACTTACCTAACCGTCTTTGCCATCTCAAGACCCAGATCAAGGTCTATTCATTTTTGGGACTGCTGCCCCATGATAGTTCGAAAAGATATCCTTCATCAACTAAGAGACTTTGGCAGCCCTTCACTGGAAGAGATAGGGCAAAGCAAAATGGACCTGCAATGAACGTGCAATGCCATTTTCGCTCAGAATGATACTCATTCCTTTAACGTGATTATTCTTTAGCCATGACTCTTGTATTTGCATGCTTTATGAGTAATTGATGTGATTAGCTCAGATGAATTAATTTGTGGATGTTGTAGGTACCTAGGATCTAGTGCCAATTATCCTTCTAACACCCTCATGAGGAATTATAGATCATTACCATAACGAACCCGATTGAACTGCTCGTTTACAAAGCCACACCCTCCGTCTAAAGAAAGTTGTATAGCTTAAGGTGGATCCGAGAAGACAATCCAATCCTTGGCTCACATGTGGCAGACCACAAGACAATTGCATATAAATCATTGAATTGCAAAGTCAGAGTCCAACTCCAGATGGACGCGGTGTGACCGTCTATATGGCTCGATCCTATCCTCGATGCCACTAGATTACATGAATCCCGACAGGGGGGCAGCAGTGCCCATTAATATCCTTACTTTTCAATCATAAGATTTGCTTTTACATGCCACTTGAGTTATTGACATGACTAATTCGTGCGATATGAATGATGCAGGTACCCGAAGTTTGGTGCCAACCACTCCTCCTGTAGATTGTTCGGAGGAACGCAAAGCCTTGGCAAACACTTTCCGATAAACTCTAATCCTCAGAGCTTGGATAGGAGTACAAATCTAGGACGAGTGTTATGGGCGCGCCATGATTAAAGACCACTCGATCCGTGACTCTAACTCTCAAGATTCGAGAGAGAGTATAAAGGACAGGAAGATGATGTCCACCATTCTAACTCGTAAGATTCGAGAGAGAGTATAAAGGACGTGAAGATGACCTCCACAAGGCATGAAGGTGCACCATGATAAAAACCGCTTTGACAACACTCCACCCTGCTGAAGGATCGGGAGAGTATAAAGGCGCTAGATACTTAGCACCCCCAGAACTTCTGCCCCACAGAAGGATCGGTGAGCAGACTAAGAATCGAGCTCGAACTCTAACCCGCTGAAGATTCGGGAGAGTATAAAGGCACCATGGATTGGTGCCCCAAGAACTCTAACCCGCTGAAGGATCGGGAGAGTATAAAGGTGCTAGACACTTAGCGCCACAAGAACTCTTATCCCGTTGAAGGATCGGGAGAGTATAAAGGCATGATGACACATGCCGCTCAAGGGCTCCTATCCTGTTACACGATAGGAAAAAGAATGAAAGCTGAGCCCGAATCCTCCATGTCCGGACATGGGGGCAACACAGTTATGGTCCTAATCAATCCTCAACAAGCCCTGGCAAGGAACTAAGTTAATGATTGATTGGGGGCATACCTGTACACACATACTATTTCAGTGCATTTTCATTTACAATTGCATTGACAACTTATAACGCTTCATGACTTATTTGACCATTTGCCTTTCAAATGTTTAATTGCGTAACTAATTATGGAATGTTTGCAGGTACAAGACAATGCGAAAGAAACAAAATTTTAATTACTAAATGCAGGTTTACAAAGGATAACTAGTCAAGAACGCGAGGGCCTTACTTGCAACAATAACAGCATGGCAGTAGAAAATGAACAAAGGGTCGCGTTCAGAAGGATGATCCAGGCCCCTTGAAGAAGACCAGAAAACAGATGCAAAGAGAACATCCATCTGCTGATCCCAACTTACTTCCAGAATGGGAAGCTCATATAAGGCAGGATATATCCAATGTAATAATTGAACGTGACGCAACCATTTCGTCCCCGACATTTCCCTTGATGCATAAAGCAAACGGGAGCAATAAAGGTGACTACGATCCAACTATTCGCTTGATTTCAATCCTTGAAGCTTGGATGGGAGGTTGGAGATTAGCATTGGATGAGTACCAATAAATCGGTTTGCACTCAACTCCGACTCTTGATGCGAGGAGTGAATATACATCCAGAGAAGATATGGATTTGAACCCTGCTACCCAGAACAAACCCCCGAGGATGGGGGCACGGAATACGAGCCTCAAGCAGCATAGTTCAACTACTCGATGCCTCCATTCCCAGTTGAGTGTCAGAAGCATGATTGACGGCTACTGCACATGTGGATCTAAGAAGCCCGAGGCCGATCTTCACTTATTTCAAGACTTTATGCTGGGGGATCAACGTCAATTGAAAGGCCAAGCAACAATCATCAATTCGCTGGAAATGATAAAATCGAAGTTCAACCAATAACAAACTTGGCTCGGCGCAACCATCAGTTCGGATTGAACACAAACCAATCAGCAGGCGTGCATCATGCGGCTTCGATTCAGAACATCGTGGATGGAAACATGGATAATGGAACAGCTACCTGCAACATCCTAGATGAGAATGCAAGAATCATAACAAACTCGGGTTATGCACGACCAGCTTTAGCTCCAAATCGAACTCCATACTCAGCTCCAAGCAAGAATGCAATAATTCGAAGAACAGTAACCCGGTCGGGTTGAATGACTCGAACCACTACCTGGGGGCAATATCGAAGCGGAAGCAAGAAATCAGCAAAGACCCCCTTTGTAATCTTAGATTCGATGCTGGGGGCACCATCCATGATCTTGACAATGTGCAGCAATTCTTTAATAACAACCTGTTCGCCAGTTTGATTTGGCGCCTCTCGAGGGGCGACACTTCTCAATATGATAGGGATAACTGCAATCACAATCCTTTCACGTGGGACATCAGAATCCCCTGTTATTCCCTCGAACTTTAAACTTTCTTGGTAACGAGATTTTCTCAGAAGCTTTGAAGAATTCAACCCTGAGGTCGACATACTTTTAGGACAAGAAGGTGTTAATGTCGAGATACTCGATCTTGATGCTTTTCTGACTAAAGAATGGAGCACCTTCCAATTCCCGAAATGATAAGGACAAAGGAAAAGCCCTGGAAAAGAATGACAAGATTGTGCAGGTCCAAAGAGAATCTGTACCACTTATCGAGCCCATAATCTTGTTCGTCAAGCTCAATTGAACCGAGCATGAGAAAGAGACTCAACAAGACTGTGATGACCATTTTGGACTATGCTGATGCATAAACGGAGGGGCCCAACTAATTTCATAACGACATTTATTCACTCGCATTTAACAAGCTTACTTAACTCCGCAACTGATCTGATAGGAGTAACCGAATTCGCTGATGCCCGATGAGGCAATCCTCACTATCCGACTAAAGAGAAGAAACGATATCAACGCAAATGTGGTTCGACCATTTTCATATACAATTCCAACTTTTGCTAAATTGAGAAATATTACAGAATGATCTGGGTTAACTAAGATTGCTGAACCTACAACTCTTACAAGATGCAATGACGAGAAGTATAAAATCCCAAAGATTAGATGCCTGATTGACTCAACTCAACCTCCATCGATACTGGGGGCATAAGCCCTGACTTCTCTTGTCCTCTGACGGCGCTGAGAGAACAAGCAAAAATTCGTAGACTGATTTTGAAGATGACCCTCGCAAGGAGCAAGATTTAAAGCATATGCACCATATCTTCAGAACTTTGTAGGATGTGTCCTGCCTGTTCAAATAAGCTAGCTTATGGGTCAAATGTGACTTCAAAGGTTCAAATTGTAGTTACATTAAAGGGAAGCAATCCAGAGCGATTGCGAACTCCTTTGACCATAATCCGGAGTGATCAGGGTCTTTGGATTCCTTACAGTTACGATTCAAGGCGATTTTAAGAACCTGGATCAATATCAAGATATCAAGACAGTCCAAACTTGAGTACAAATGATGAATTCATATGTTGATTCTAATGTACTTTTTCCTAACCACCCAGATACCAACTAAAAGCTCTAAGATTCTTGAATTACCCAATAATTTGGATGACCACTTCATGCATTGACTCATATGTAAAAGAATGTCTGACCTGACAATGCGCTTGACTCGCGTAAAATGATGACGTCGTTTGGCAATGATCCGTGCGTGTAGTATCACGCTCAGGAGCTAACGATCTAGCGTGACTTTTGACGAATGAATTGGACCTTTTGATTCGACAAGGATTAAACAATTACTTGATCATCTTGAATAATTCTTCCATAAAAATTGGCCTGACTAGCTCCAATGGTAGCAATGCAACAGATGGATAAAGCTTTCTCAAGGATAAATGATGTTTCAAAGAGATTTAGCTCAACACATTCAAAGCACATCTCATCTATGATAAGATGTACTTTGGGGGGCAAAATGTTAGTCTGCTTTGTGACCAGGCTACCCAAAGCAAAGGTCATATTAACAAACTTTTTGGCAAATGCTGTCACATATGGAATCTCTGGATAACATCACTCTCCGGCATTGGAAGCATCATCAGAAGACACAGAGCAGTTTGGTCAAAATCATAATATCAGTATAAACTGGACTGAAACCCCTATCAAATGACCTCATTTGGATCTAAATACGTTAAGTAGTTGTAGTCTTCTGAATTATCTTCAAGTAGAGCTTTCGTTTGGTCCAATCGGCCTTACGGTTTGAAAGTTATGTCCTTTTTCGTGAACGCATATAGAAATATGGAAAAACCTGCATTTTGGCTTTTTTGAAGATCGGATCGTGACAACCTCCTGGGGTCGGATCGTGACCACCCCCTGGGGTCGGATCGTGACCACCCCCTGGGGTCGGATCGGGACCATGACCCGGCCTGACCATCACCAGCTCACCACCCCGGATCACGAACCGTGACCACGAACCGCGACCAGGACCCGCTACTACACGTGTAGATTTTTTCCTATTCTCAAGGCTATGATCGCTCCTACTCTCCCGGATCAGGTGCCATCTGTCCTACCACAACCTGATCACCATATGGGCTTTCCTACAGCTATAAATACACCTCGAGAGGGCATTTTCAGGGGACTTTCTGCATCTCAACATCCATGGTTGCCATGGCTAACACTTCCCCATGAATAACCACCATCTTCCTTAAAAAATCAATGAACTCAAAGAGAATTATTCATTGAATCCGAATGATTGAGAAACAATTTTTATTGTAATAGTAATCTGTGAACGAAATGAGAAAACATGAAGTGGACGTAGGCTCGTTAACGCCGAACCACTATAAAAATCTTGTTGTCTTGCTTTTTCTTGTATTTTTCAGTCATTTCTTCATATCCTATATTCTAAATACGACAATTTGGGTGTTAGGACCATTTTTTGTCTAACATATATTATATATATTTCATCAGTTTCCTTTTAAAACGTATTTTATAAATCGTTTTAAATTCATTTTCAAAACGATTTCAACTTCATATTCAATTTCAAATAAAAATTGAATATTCCATATCATCGATATATAAATGATAATATTTTCAAAACATTATATTCTGAAATCAATTCCTTTTCGATATTCATTATAAAAATGAATAAAATCGATATAAATATCGTTCACGTTAAAATGGCATCAATCTAATCAACACGTCTTTATATATTTAAAAATATTCGTGTCCATCCCAAATCGGACATCAAAATTTGATTTTGATCCTTTACTGAATATTATTTTAAAATATTCGTTATTTTAAAATATTTATTCGTTCTGAACTGGAATCAGATACAGTCGATTACCATATAATTTGATTTATATGGATTTCATACACACACGTACACTACAGCAATCAAACACAGTCAACCATCATCCAAAGTGCATTCTACACTACGTAAGCATCAAATATAAATATTTAACGCTTACAACAGCCTATCAATCGATCGATCGACATACAACTAGTTATTGGGATTAGTGTATGTCATATATCATCCCAATACCCGTGTGGGGTTTCAAACAATCAAACACAGGTTTTATTTGTGCAGTTGGGTGATGTGTAAAATTTATCGTCCCAATCAATATCAGTCGTATGTGTGTACATAAACAAATCATCCGATTTGTTTATGAATATTTATTTTATTCATATACACATTAAAATTATATTTCTAACTATAAAATATTTTCAACTATAAAACATTTTATTCCATTCCACATCACAACCAATTTTCACAACAACATACAATCAAACAAACAAGCCGTCCATGGTCTGTGGACGATGGGTGTCGGGTGCTGCTAAGCACCGTCTACATCCTAGTATATATTTTAAATAGAAATAAATTTAAAAGTGATAAGTTCTCACCTTGGGGTTCCACTCCGCCATGCTTTAATTCTGAACGGTTCGAATTTGCCCAAAATTTCGATGCGATCCCTTC
Source organism: Allium sativum (assembly GCA_030737875.1). NCBI lineage: Eukaryota > Viridiplantae > Streptophyta > Magnoliopsida > Asparagales > Amaryllidaceae > Allium > Allium sativum. The sequence continues at coordinate 286,311,084 of CM060924.1, forward strand.
CCGCTGTTCATAGTAAAAATCACATTTTTATTATCACTACATGTACATAAAAAACCATATTTTTATTTCCGCTTCATATATATAATAATCGAACTTTTATCACTACTTCTTATATATAAAAATCGAATTTTTATATCGATGTTCATATAATAAAAATCATATTTTTCTCTCGCCATTCTCTATATAAAAATCACATTTTTATATATAAAGATCGTATTTTTATATCTCTACTACATATGTAAAAATCACCCCTTTACACCGCTACTTCCATGATAAAAATTATATTTTTATCTTGCTAGTAATATAATAAAAATTATATTTTTATAACACTCTCTTTAGAATAAAAATCATATTTCTTATTTAACCATTCAAACAATAAAAAGCGTAATTTTACTTCGCTACATATATAAAGATCAAAATTTTATTATCTATATATTATAAAAATCATATTTTTATTATCATACATATATAAAAAAAATCATATTTTTACTATCACACATGTATAAAAATCATATTTTTATTATCATAAAAAATCACATCTTTCTCTATATAAAAATCTCGCCTTTTCTCATTAGAAACCCTCGCCTTTTCTCATTGAAAATCTCATCTTTTCTAAAATAATAAAATAAAATATCATATCCTTATTTACATAAACATCTCAGCTTTATAAAACTAATTACATTCAAATAATAAGTAAATAAACAAAAATTTACTTTAAATTCGATTTCTACTGAGAAGTGGGAGGCCACATTGGTCAGTGGCGGTCAAAGGAGGTTCGGGAGGAGTCGCAGGCGGTGCGGGGTGCCTCAGGTAGTAGGCGGCAGCGGCGGTGGTTTAGGGTTCCGGGGGGGGGGGGGGGGGGGCTGCGTTCGATTTGAGGAAGGGGGGCTCGCGATACGTGGGGAGGAGAGGGAACGGTGGAGGAGGAGAGAGGGAGGGGAGGCGGCGCTAGGTGGCTCGCCTCCGGCGCGCGACGGTCGGTGGAGCGGGGCTCCACCTCCTTCTCCTTTTTTTAATCTGTTTGAAAAAGTAAACCGAGGGGGGGGGGGGCTGAGAGAGAATATATATAGAGAGAGTTTTTTATTTTATTTTATTTAATTTCAAAAAGTACCTTTTTATTTTGAATTCGAAATCAAACCCACCAACTGTCGACCCTAGCTAATTACCTCCATTCCGAACACAATGGGATATGTATCGTAAGCCAGTTTGGTTATTTCGATCGGTTTCCATCAAAATCAAAATATAGATCTATACATTGAATTTGAATGCACATTTCAATTTATTGGGGCCCCATACGGACTCTAAAAATTCTCGAAAAATATTTCCTAGCTTCGTATTGAAGATACGGTTCTAACAAAACTAATTTCGTCAAATTTGAAGACCGTTTGAAAAATGGCCATTTTTTGGTCGATCCAAATTGACTGAAACTGTTAAAACACGTTTTCCTTCGCCACGCTCACATATTGATTTCAAAAATTATGGAAATTTGAATCTAGCAATAATTTGACATCCCGGATCCAACAAAAGTGGTTTCATCGAAAACGAAGGTCGTTTGCAAAATGGTTTTTTTAAGGGCTTTATAAACTATATTACGACCTTTTCGAATTTTCAACTGGGCATAACTTTTTATTCCTGCTATAAAATTTCAATTTTTCGGATTTGTTGGAAGGAAATATTCAATTAGATTCTAATATTTTTGGTTTCGCTAAACTCTGGTTTATTTTGAATCCAGTACATTCATTTGAAATTTGAAATCGAATTTTCAAACTACCGAGCCATTTTCAATTCCTTTTATAATTAAAAATAAATATTTATATTCTAACATCAATATACATAAATATATACATTCTAATTCTCTCATCGTTATTATTTAAAATGATCTTTTTAAATATTCAAAATTCATCAAAATTGCCAAAATAAAAATTTTAAATTGGTTTAGATTTTCCGAGTCATTACAATCTCCCCCACTTAAAATTTTTTCGTCCCCGAAAAGGAACGAAGCCGAAAGTTGTTTTACAAACCAACTCAACTTTCATTATTTTCGTTATGGCTTAAGTTCTTCAACTTTTCAGTTTCTAAGAACTTTTCAAATTTTTCAAAAATTTAACTAACACCCTAAATTTTCGAAAAAATTTCGCCATAACCTCCCCTGCACGGGAGCACCGGAAAAAATCCTGAAATTTCCATATAGGCCTTTCCAATCCAAAAAGAAAAAGAAACAGCCAAGCGGCTAGCCAATCGGCTCATAAAATCATCCAGAACCCAAGAAATTAGTAAACATGTACCTATTTGTCGGGCATACAATTTTATTCTTCTGCTCTAGCCTCTTTGCAATGACCTGTTCAATGTATACACATGTATATGCATGCAATTTCAAATAATTTTCAATTCAGTTCAACGTTTGGTTCAATTTGGCCTAAATTTACCTTACATCTATATGTTGGTTTAAGTGAATAATCATACAACATAACCATCAATCAATTAGTTGATTAGCTTTTCAAATTCGTAATTTTGATACGTATACAGAAAATCATGTTTTTGATGCCAAATCACAACAATAAGCCCTATCTAGTTTTGGTTCTCACACCAGTCTAATGGAAATATATAGACATCCCACTTTCGAAACTCGAAAATAAATACTGACGAATGTGCACCATCACCAGAATTATCCCCGGGGCACTCGAGTATGCTTCTATATCTATCCAGTATATTAAAACTTCGAGTACACGTTTGCAAGGTGGGTATGCAAAATCTTTATATATTGGATTGTCTAAATCAATTTAAAATAAATATTCAAATACGTATAATATGATTTAAATTTTCAAAACAAAATTTGTTTTCATTTTAAAAATATACTCTTCACACTCGTTCTAGGATACTACTGATCCTATCTCTAACGAGTAATTCTCATTGGATATTGCTAATCCAATTTCTGATGAATTCTTTCGTTTGGTTCTAATGTGTCTTATTCTCGAGCTCTGTAAACCAGAGCTCTAATACCAGATGAAGTGACCCGAACTTCCCCGTGAAGGAAAGCACGGATTGAGTTGAGAACAAGCCACATCAGAACACAAACAGAAGAACATTTCATTTTTAATTACAACATTTCCATCAGAATACAAGAATATACAGAGTATGAATGGATATTACACATCATAAAATATCAGAGATTACAATACATTACATAGCAGCGGAAAATAATACAAAACACAACTGAAAGAGATCTACGGATACAGAGTTTTCCGGATATCATTCCAGCTGTAAACCAGGTTCCTGTGAATATAAATCTGCAAAACCAAAACTACTAGCTGCCCACGTGGAAATAGGGGCACCCAGAGTTTAGGTTAAAATAATAAACTCCAGGTATGTCATGTGACTTGGTGAGAACTAAAACAGTTATTTAAAACTTTACTTTAAAAGAGAGTAAATCAAGGGACCACGTCGTATAACACGGAACAGGTTTCCTCCTAAGAATACCAGTGCATAGAATAAACAACGCAATGCTTTTTTTGAAAAAATGAAGCTATTATAAGACCCACGTCCCATCACACAATGCAACGCAAGCCGTAGGATAGGGTTTTCCCTTATAAGTGCCAAACATGCTTGTTACGTTCAAAACAAATCATATTGATACTATTACAGTGTAAAGTGTGTGAAAACAACTTCAAATATAAATGTATCAATCCTAGGCGGCATGGGTACCATCTATCGTGTCGCCAATACTAGGCTCTACAAATAAAACCGAAATATCACGTATTGGAAATTGGATTTCCGTTTTGAGTCGAGGCAAGGGGCAAGCTCCTCACCGGCTTCGAGACACTCTAGCAAATGCCTTAGGATTCCCCGCAGAGAACCCTGGTAATCGGCTGGGCCGGTCCACACTTACGTTAGTGGATTGGGAATTCCTGAACACACGTTTCCCGGACCTATCAGACCTATCCATCGGCTCCAAAGAGACCGATATATCCGAGGCGCCTCGCATTGGAACATACACAAAGGTATAATAATCAACGATGTCAGGGCTAGTAAAACTCTGACACCACCCGTAGCTAGAAAGAAACGTCGTGTTCTCCCAGCGGTCCTATCCCGTTTTTAACTCATACCGAGGTGTGAGGCTCACGAATTAACGCTACACACACAGCTACACTGTATTAAAGCCGTGCTTTGATCATTAACCACAAGACTCTTCTTTTCAACAAAATCCTTGATCACTGCATCTCAGCATGCCACACAGGCAATTCATTCCATGCGATTGATATCTATCGATATATAACCTATAAGCTCGTACCTCTCAGAGAAGGGCGTTACGCAAGAGAATAAATTTTCCGCTGCCAAACAGATATATATTTGATAGAAATCAATCAACACAGAATAAAATCCAATGTCAGACACACAATCCATTTACAAGTCCATTCCGGGTCTGAACGAAACCGGAGGCACCTTGTACCTCGCATATCCAATGATCCCCAAATACGTCTGGACGATCACCAACTATTTCTCTCCTCATGGGTGTACAGCCAAATCAAGATCACCAGTAATCGTCCAAACGATGTGAAGACCTCCGGTCTTCAACCACTGTCTTCATCTTCGGCTTATCGTCAAATCAGTTATTCAGAATGGGATAGACCCGGTCTTTTCGAATAACTCGCGTATATAATAAGCAAGTGCTATAAAAACACAACATACGCCTCATTCCAATTCTGAATATTCTTTTATTTAAATATTCACATCTTTAGGGATTTGTTCCCATTAATTTTATCAAAGATAAATTCTTTTAAATTTATTCTTTAATCTTCCTTTAGATTTTATTCAAACCAAATTATGCTTTTCCAAACTAGCCGGGATTAACGTAACTTACCGAAGTAATCTTTTATTTTATTTCCCAATCCCAACCTGTTCATTCCATGGAGCAAAATTGTTACTACCCCGTAACTAACACCATAGTGTTATCAGTAAATTTAATTACCATCTTCCGATCAAATCTAATTAAAGATTTAACTATCGCTAGGAGCAAAACTGGCAATACTCCACTTTCGATCATTTTCCAAATTTGATAATTTAAATAATCAATCCACCTTTCAATCTAATTAAATATTCATTAAAACTCCACTTAGTTTTAATCTTCCCAAAAATCAATATTAATGATTATTTAACTTTGGAAACACAAACATGTCGCATCGACAATCTACACCATACTATTGATTTCTACCGATGTAAAACCTCTAAGCTCGTACGTCTCAGAGAAGGGCGTTAAGCAAGAGAATAAATTCTCCGCCGTCAAATAGATATATATTAAGCAGAAATCAACCATACAGTTCGAAATACAACGACAGACATGTAATCCTGTCTTTTAATGGGTTAAAGAACTAATGTCATTTAAAACACAGTTCACGATAAACCCAAATTACATTCCATTAATTATGGAATCTTCACGGAAAAACAAATCAATATATAATCGATATCAATTTCCATATCTAACTAATAATATAAGTTGAATAACGACAAAGCCTTTTAAATTCCATATGTATTAACAGCCTTCCTCCACAGAATTTCATTTCGATTATTATCAAATCGAATTCCATTCAATCCCAATTCAATCCCAATTCAATATATTAAACTGGAAAATGTTACTTTGGAAAATTCCTTTAAATCTTTATAAAAAGATTGATAAATTCCAAATCATATTTCACTGTAAATCGGGTTAAGGAATGAATGTCATTAAAAAAACAATTCATGACAAACCCAATTCACATTCTATTCATAACCGGGTTAAAGAACAAGTGTTATTTAAAACACCATTCACGATAAACCCAACAATCAATTCTAATTCCATTCCAATTAAATATATTAATTAATTTGTATACTTCATTAAATCTATAAAAAAAAATTAATCTTTTCTCAACTGGGTTTAAGAACGGTGTTGATGAAGACACCATTCACAACAAACCCAAATCTCATTGATATTAAATACAAGGCTCTGAATAGAAAATATATCGGCTTATATTCAATATCAAATTCTGAAACCAACAAATATCGCTTTGGAAATAACGATATAAAATATATCTTCCAAATTTTCGTAACAATATCCATATAATCCGGAACCCAACATCGAAATATTCCGATGATAATTTCGATTCAAATCCATTCCAATTCATATATTGGAAATTATGGTTATTTAAAACCATTTCAAATCCAGTTTATTTAGTTTTAAAAATAATTGAATTATAATTCTAGTTCAAAACTATTTCGTTTCGATAAAAGTATATTTTTATCTTTTCAAATATGGAATTTTTCATCCCAATTCTTTCCAAATCACTTCTTATGACTTTACACAAATTATTGATATTTTTAATAATTTTATCAAGGCCCGCACAGTCGATTTCCATAAACGGCCAGCGAACTGCACTTACAGCACCTTTTCTAAATTTGATTTGGACATAATTCCAAATCCAACCATTAGATTTCTAATTTCTCATATTCGTTAGAAAGCACTTTTCGATACGGACCCAACGGTTCCAGTTTTAGGAGAATCCGACGGCCGGATCTCCCGTAATATCCGTTCGAAGTCAATGGTCGAAATTCGTGAACAGCCGCGGCGCGTTCTATTCAGGCCATTATGTATATAATATATATATATATATATATATATTATATATTTCGTCGATATCCTTTTAAAACGTATTTTATAAGTCATTTTAAATTCGTTTTCAAAACGATTTCAACTTCATATTCAATTTCAAATCAAAATTGAATATTCCATATCATCGATATATAAATGATAATATTTTCAAAACATTATATTTTGAAATCAATTCCTTTTCGATATTCATTATAAAAATGAATAAAATCGATATAAATATCGTTCACCTTATAATGGCGTCAATCTAATCAACACGACTTTATATATTTAAATATATTCGTGTCCATCCCAAATCGGACATCAAAATTTGATTTTGATCTCTTACTGAATATTATTTTAAAATATTAGTTATTTTAAAACATTTATTATTTTAAAATATTTATTCGTTTTGAACTGGAATTAGACACAGTCAATTACCATATAATTTGATTTATATGGATTTCATACACACACGTACACTACAGCAATCAAACACAGTCAACCATCATCCAAAGTGCATTCTACACTGCATAAGCATCAAATATAAATATTTAACACTTACAACAGCCTGTCAATCGATCGATCAGCATACAACTAATCATTGGGACTAGTGTATGTCATATATCATCCCAATACCCGTGTGGGGTTTCAAACAATCAAACACATGTTTTATTTGTGCAGTTGGGCGATGTGTAAAATTTATCGTTCCAATCAGTATCAGTCAAATGTGTGTACATAAACAAATCGTCCAATTTGTTTATGAATATTTATTTTATTCATATACACGTTAAAATTATATTTCTAAATATAAAATATTTTCGACTATAAAACATTTTATTCCATTCCACATCACAACCAATTTTCACAACAACATACAATCAAACAAACAAGCCGTCCATGGTCTATGGACGACGGGTGTCGGGTGCTGCTAAGCACCATCTGCATCCTAGTATATATTTTAGCTAGAAATAAATTTAAAAGTGAGAAGTTCTCACCTTGGGGTTCCACTCCGCCGTGCTTTAATTCTGAACTGTTAGAATTTGCCCAAAATTTCGATGCGATCCCTTCCTGCTGTTTATAGTAAAAATCACATTTTTATTATCACTACATGTACATAAAAAAACCATATTTTTATTTCCACTTCATATATATAAAAATCGAACTTTTACCGCAACTTCATATATATAAAAATCAAATTTTTATATCGATATTCATATAATAAAAATCATTTTTTTCTCTTGCCATTCTCTATATAAAAATCACATTTTTATATATAAAGATCATATTTTTATATCTCTACTACATATGTAAAAATCTCTCCTTTACACCGCTACTTCCATGATAAAAATTATATTTTTATCTTGCTAGTAATATAATAAAAAGTATATTTTTATAAGGTTCTCTTTTGAATAAAAATCATATTTTTTATTTAACCATTCAAACAATAAAAATCGTATTTTTACTTCGCTACATATATAAAGATCAAATTTTTATTATCTATATATTATAAAAATCATATTTTTATTATCATACATATATAAAAATCATATTTTTATTATCATACATGTATAAAAATCATATTTTTATTATCATAAAAATCACATCTTTCTCTATATAAAAATCTCGCCTTTTCTCATTAGAAACCCTCGCCTTTTCTCTTTAAAAATCTCATCTTTTCTATAATAAAATAAATAAAATAAAATATCATATCCTTATTTACATAAACATCTCAGCTTTCTAAAACTAATTACATTCAAATAATAAGTAAATAAGCAAAAATTCACCTAAAATTCGATTTCTATTGTGGAGTGGGAGGCCACATTGGTCAATGGCGGTCACAGGAGGTTCAGGAGGAGTCGCAGGCGGTGCGGGGTGCCTCAGGTGGTAGGCGGCAGCGATCTTCAGGCAGTGGCGGCAGTTTAGGGATGGGGGGGGGGGCTGTGTTCAATTTGAGGAAGGGGGGCTCGCCATACGTGAGGAGGAGAGGGAACGGTGGAGGAGGAGAGAGGGAGGGGAGGCGACGCTGGGTGGCTCGCCTCCGGCGCACGACGGTCGGTGGAGTGGGGCTCCACCCCCTTCTCCTTTTTTTAAATCTGTTTGAAAAAGTAAACCGGAGGGAGGGCTGAGAGAGAGTATAGAGAGAGAGAGAGTTTTTAATTAATTTAATTTAATTTCAAAAAGTACCTTTTTATTTTGAATTCAAAATCGAACTCACCGACTGTCGTCCCTAGCTAATTACCCCTATTCCGAACACAATGGGATATGTATCGTAAGCTAGTTTGGTCGTTTCGATCGGTAACCGTCAAAATCAAAATATAGATCTATACATTGAATTGGATGCACATTTCAATTTATCGGGGCCCCATACGGAGTCTAAAAATTCCCGAAAAATATTTTCTAGCTTCGTATTGACGATACGGTTCAAACAAAACTAATTTCGTCAAATTTGAAGAAAGTTTGAAAAATGGCCATTTTCTGGTCGATCCAAGTTGACTGAAACTGTTAAAACACGTTTTTCTTCGCCACGGTCACATATTGATTTCAAAAATTATGGAAATTTGAATCTAGCAATAATTTGACATCCCGGATCCAACAAAAGTGGTTTCATCGAAAACGAAGGTCGTTTGCAAAATGGCTATTTTTAAGGGCTTTATAAACTCTATAGCGACCTTTCTGAATTTTCAACTGGGCATAACTTTTTATTCCCACTATGAAATTTCAATTTTTCGGATTCGTTGGAAAGATATTTTCAATTAGATTCTAATAATTTTGGTTTCGCTAAAATCTGGTTTATTTTGAATCCTGTACATTCATTTGAAATTTGAAATCGAATTTTCAAACTACCTAGCCATTTTCAATTCCTTTTATAATTAAAAATAAATATTTTTATTCTAACGTCGATCTATATAAATATATACATTCTAATTCTATTCGAAATAAATTTCTCGTCGTTATTATTTAAAATGATCTTTTTAAATATTCAAAATTCATCAAAATTGCCAAAATAAAAATTTTAAATTGTTTAGATTTTCCGGGTTATTACAGCTTTCCTCCTTTCATTATAACTTATAATAAGCTTTCCTCCTTTTATTATAACTTATATGTTATAATCATATTTTTTACCAAGAGCCACTGCCATAGAATTGCGCTCATTAAATTTACAACTGTAACTGTATAATAAGCATTTCTTACTTTATTTCACTTTTAATTAGAAATTTCAGGATATTTCCACTACTTTCTCCACTAAATCATAGCCATAAAATTATGCTTATTAAACTTAATACACACTTTTAAGTTCATTTATAATAAGCCTTCGTTCACATTTAACTATAACCTTCATATTGTAACCCAAACTGCTTATTGTGATTCATTTTTGTCTCCGTACAATTATCAAAATATATTACATTCATTTCTATTTTATCAAGTCTTCAACCTAATTTCTCTTACGTCTTTTCTTAACATTTCTTTTAGTTATGTCACCCTTTTTTTCGTCTTCAAAGATTATTTTTTATGGAGTTAGGCTTATTCCTGATTGATTGGTTACCAAAATTGTATAAAATTTGTTTTGATAATTTAGGCAATCACTGTAATAGGAAGCCATAATTGCATGATATTCCTTCCCAAATTTTTTACATTATTGAATTAGTGCACAATACAGCTAAATCCACTTTTCGCACAAATCCCTGTATTTACTTCTTTTCACACTGGCAATTATGTTTCCTATTTTCCCACGGTCCAACTATACAAATATATTCTCTTTTTCATAACCAATCAACATAGGCTATTCGTAAACTTTTATTTTATAGATATACGTGAATTCATGTTCCCTCTTTCTATTTTCAACCAATATTCCATTTTGTTACAGTTTTGGGGTACATGTTCATTTAACCCCAAATTATCATATCCTATTTTATTCATAATTTCAATTAAATTATATTTTCCAATGCATGCAAACAAAAAAGTTTATAATCAATCGTATACATATGCCAACATTGCAGATTAGTGCATATATTGCACATAACAAAAAATAAACATAAAATTGTAAAATCCAACGTAGAAAGAGGTAATGAGGACTTTTGTGTTCTGTGTAAAGCAACAAGGAAACTTCATTATTTTAATATTTTTCATTTCTTTTTTGAAATAGGTAGCATAAAACTATGACATTTCTTCTATAATTTGTACACCTTTTTCGCTGCATGGTTTCTTGTCACTTTAACAAAATACGTTTTCTTACAAACTTATTGATTCATAAATACTTAACCTATAATTCTTCTTGTTTAAATAAATTAAAGTATGCTACACCTCATTTCTTATGAAAAACTTTTATGTTATCAAAACAAATCCGTTGTTTCCTTTTTATTCAAGATCATCTATGAAACGACCCAAACTTCCCCTTATGGGAAATCCCGGATTGCTTTGAGAACATGACGCATCCAAACACAAACATTAGAACATTTCATCGTTATTACAACAATTTACATCAGAGTACAAGAATATTCCAGAGTACGAATAGTTATTACAGATTGGAAATACAATATCAGAGATTTATAATTACATAGCAGCAGAAAATAATACATAAGTATAATGCGTAGCGGAGAATAACAACCGACACAACTGAAATAGATATACGGATACAAAGATTTCCGAATATAGCTCCAGCTGTAATCCAGGATCCTATGAAAAGAAGTATCTGCGAAAACCAAAACTACTAGCTGCCCATGTGGAAAATATGGGCACCCAGAGTTTAGGTAGAAACAATAAACTCTGAGTCAGTCATGGGACTGGTGTGAGAACTAAAAACAGTTATTAACTTTATTTTAAAATAAGGTAAATCATGGGACAATGCCACATGTCACGGAACGGCTTTACTCTACATGAATACTAGTTTAAAACATAAAACAACGTAGTGCTTTCTGAAAAATGAAGCTATTATAAGACTCAGGTCCCATCACACAATGCAACGCAAGCCGAAGGATACAGTTTTACTATATACTAGCTAAACATGCTTGATACGCATTAAAATAAATCATTTTGATATTACTATAAGTGTACAGTGTCAAAATGAACTTCAAGTATAAATGTATCAATTATAGACGGCATAGTACCCCATCCTACTATGTCGCCATATAGGTTTACAACTAAGGCCGAAAAATCGCATATTGGAAATTGGATTTCATCTATGAGTCGAGGCAAGGGATCTTCCTCACTGGTTTCGAGACACTATAGAAAATGCCTCCGGATTACACACTCTGGGAAAACCTGGTTAGCAACAGGGCTGGTCCACACTTACTTTAGTGGATTGGTTATTCCTGAACACATGTTTCCCAGTCCTATAGGACCTATCACATAGCCAGTAGCGACCAATATCCTAGACTCCTCGCTATCCATCATCCACATAAGTAAAAATGTTTGGGCTCCATACCATGACACCACTCCTAGCTAGAAAGAAACGTCGTGCCCTCCCTGAGGTCCTTATCCCATTTTTGACTCATACCGAGGTGTGAGGCTCGCAAATTAACGTTATACACAAAGCTGTGGTAATTAATGTTGTGCTTTGATCATCAACCAAAAGACTTTGCTTTTCAACAAAATCCTTGATCATTTGCATCTTAGCATGCCACATTGACAATCCATACTGTACCACTGATTTCCACCAATATAAAACCTCTAAGCTCATACGTCTCAGAGAAGGGTGTTAAGCAAAAGAATAAATTCTCTGCCACCAAACAAATATATATTTAGCAGAGATCAATGAATACAGTATAAAGGAATACAACTTCAAACATACCATCCATTTACAAGTCAGTTCTGGGTCTGAACGAAACCGGAGGCACCTTATTCCTCGTCCCATATGTCCAATACAGGCGATAGATCCTCGCATATCCGATCGATCTCCAAGTACGTCTGGACGATCACCACTTGTTACCTTGTCTTGGGTGTACATCCCAATCAAGACATCAGTAATCATCCATACAATGTGAAGATCTCCGGTCTTCAACCAACGTCTTCATCGTTGACTTTTAGTCGTCGTATTAATTATTCAGAATGGGTTAAACCCGGTCTTTTCGAATAACTCGCGTACTTTATAATCAATAATCAAGTGCTATGAAAAAACATCATACGCCTCATTTCAATTCAAAATATTTTTATTTAAATATTCACATCTTTAGGGAAAGGTTCCCATTAATTTTATTAAAGATAAATTCTTTTAAATTTAATCTTTAATCTCCTTTTTGATATCAATTTCAAAATATTTTATTGACTAGTCGGGATTATCGTGCCTTACTGAAGTAATCATTTATTTTATCTTTCCAATCCCAACCTATTCATCCCATGGAGCAAAACTGGTAGTACTCCATATCTAACACCCACTGTGTTATCAGTAAATTAATTACCATTTCCCGTTCAAATCTAATTAAAGATTTAACTATCGCCTGGAATAAAACTGGTGGTACTCCATTCTCGATCATTTCATGAATTCGATAAATTTAATTATCTCATTCTCATTCCAATCTAATTAAAGATTTATTAGAACTCCAATTAGTTTTAATCTTCCTAAAAATCATTATTTAATGATTATTCAATTTTAGGAAATCAATCCTGCCTTTAATTGGGTTAAAGAACCAATGTCACTTAAAACATAGTTCATGATAAACCCTAAAATCATATTCCATCAAAATGGAATCTCCATGAAAATCAGATCAGTCAAAATCAATATGAATTTCGTATCAAACAAATAATATAAATGGAATAATGGTGAGGCCTTTTAAATTCTATATATATTAACGGTCTTCCTTCACAGAAGCTCATCCTGATTATTACCAAATCGAATTCCATGCGATTTCAATTTAATATATTAAATTGAAAAACTTTACTTTGGAAAATTTATGATAAATCTTAATAAAAAGATTTATAAATTCCAAATCATTCTTCACTGTTAATTTGGTTAAAGAATTAATGTTATTTAAAACACCGTTCACGATAAACCCAAATCAACTTCTATTTCATTCCAATTATATTTATTAATTGGAAAATTTCTCTAAATCTTAATTAAAAGATTTATTCTATTCTCAACTGGGTTTAAGAACAGTGTTATTTAAGACACCATTCACGACAAGCCCAAAATCCAATTTGATATTAAATACAAGGCTCTAAATAGAAATTATATCGGCTTATATTCAATATCAAATTCTAAAACCAACATATATTGTATTGGGAATAACGATATTTATATCTTCCAAATTCCTCAATAATATATGTATAATCACGGAATCCATTATCGAAATATTCCAAAAATTATTCCATTCAAATCCATTCCAATTTTTATATTGGAAAATTCTGGATATATCATAACCATTTACAAATCCAATATATTCATTTAAAAACAATGGATTATTATTCTAGTTAATAACTAGATCATTTCGATAAAAATATATTTTTATGTTTCCAAACTTGGAATTTTTCATTAAAAACTTTGCAAATCATTTATTATGATTTTACACAATTTTTCCATATTTTTAATAATTTTATTAAGGCCCTTACAGTCGGTTTCCCACATCAACCATCTAACTGCATTCATAGCGACCTTTTCTGAAACTGATTTGGACATAATTCCAAATGCAATCGTTGGATTTCAAATCTCTTATAATCATTTGATAGATATTTTCGATACGAACCCAACGGTTACAGTTTTAGGAGAATCCGACGATCGGATCTCTCGTTATATAAATTTGAAGTCAATGGTCGAAATTCGCAAACAGTCGTTGCACGGCGCGTTCTATTCAAGCCATTTAATATATATTATATATATTTTGTAGTGTCCTGAAATTCCGGTATAATTTGAGCTGACCAAATAACACAAGTCCAACCCAAATTACATTGTAAACCAGAAAACTAATAGAAAGAAAACAGAGGGTGAGAATAGTTAAGATAGAAACATAGAATAGAAGAAGAAGAAGAACATACAACATCAGAGTAACACGAATCTCACAACGGAACGAACAACATATAATAGATAACATATCCTTGAAATAAAATCAGTATATGTATACAGTAACATTATCAGAGTACAACATTTACAACACAGCGGAATAAACAATAGCTATATTATCCTGAAGCCTCCTGCTCCAAGCTCTCCAAGTATATCTATAAAATCCTGACTACTTGACTGCTCGTACAAAATTGGGCATCCAAGAGTTTAGGGAAAACAGAAACAAAATAAACTCCGGGTCAGTCATGGGACTGGTGTGAGTAAAACAATTTAAAACAGTTTGAACGATTAAACGATATCCCATAAGACCACGCCGTATAACAAAACGGGTTTTTTCCCGTACGTGAATCCAAATCAATTTGATTTAACTTCCAAATCATTTTGAAAGAAAAGATAATCTTTTTATCAAAACCCTTTTTATATTATAATAGTGTCAACAACCACAATATAATAATCATCTAGCAGAACGCTTTCATCTCACGTTCCACATATATAATATACAATCAAAACCGCGAGCACCTATTGGGTAATGGATTTCCAACTATGATAAGGTATGAAACCACCTTCCAATAGTGTACCTTTAGAGAGGAATACACAGGGTTCAACAAGAACATCTTGCAACCCGGCCACACATAACCGACCACTCATTTTGCTTGAGTGTATCGAATGTATATCACCAGCGTTTGGGATCAGCAACCGTTTCCTGAATGGGACAGCATCGAATAGATTAAAGAATGAAATCAATATCTCTAGATAGGTGATAATACACCCTAATGGAAGCAACCCACATAGCCATGCTGCCTGCCCGATTTTTGTCATTTCCCGGTTGTGAGGCTAGAGGCCATGTTTATCTCTGACAGATCACAAAATTATTCACTTTGTATGTCACATCGTCATACCCGCCAAATCACAAATTGATTTCCCCAAAATACAACGGGTATACAGCTAAGAGAAACGAATTCCTCCGCCACCAAACATACATACGTTTGAAGAGATCAACTTACGTGATCCATTAAATATACTCTGTCAAACATTCTTCCAAACTGGTTGTCCTGGGACTGGACAAACCAAAGGTACTATTCTAACTGAACAACATTCTAACTTCAAAATAGACAAGGTTCACCTTTTAAACCTCTAATAAACTTCCTTACGTAACTCTCGGATTCTTTTTACGAATCCATTCCCTTTACTGAAATTATTTGATTTGTTAAAATCCCATGCTTCTGAAATATAATAACTTCAATTTAACTTTTATTTATTTAGATAAATAAATAAATAACTAATTTATTAATAAATAAATCTTGATTAAAAATGGAAAGTGAATAGTACTTTCCCGAATTCGATATAATCGAATTCAAGGTATAATTCTTTTTCGAATAATCTCTATTCGATAACTCCTCTTTGAATAAACTATATTCAATTAACTCTGTTCGAATAACTAATATTTGATAATCTCTCTTTCGAATAAACTATATTCGATAATCTTCTTTCAAATAACTATATTCGACTAACTTCTTTTTCGAATAATTCTATTCAATTAACTCCATTTCGAATAACTCTATTTGATTAACTCCTTTCGAATAAACTATATTCGATTAACTCCTTTCGAATAAACTATATTCGATTAACTCCTATTCGAACAACTAATATTCGATTAACTCCTATTTGAATAACTAATATTCGATTAACTCCTTTTGAATAACTAATTCGATTAACTCCTTTCAAATAACTAATATTCGATTAACTCCTATTCGAATAACTAATATTCGATTAACTGCTTTTTGAATAAACTATATTCGATTAAATTCTTTTCAATTAACTCTAACTATAATCAATAAACTCTAACTCTAATCGATTAGCTCTAACTCTAATCGATTAACTCTAATTCGATTAACTCTAACTCTAATAACTCCTCAAACTCATTTTGATTTACACATTTTGATTAACTCCTTTGATTAACTCTACGTCCATATTCAATTTCAAATATCAATGTTGAAATCGATTCTTATTTCACTATATAAGTCCTGACTTATATATTTTATTTATCCAATGATAAACATTTTATTTAATTTATAAAATATTATTTATAAATTAATCTTCTCACTCTATCGGTTAGAACAGATTCTATTTAAAATCTTTGCTTTAAATCCATATCATGTTATACCCATGTGTGAAGCACGGGTCTAAACCTTTCAAATATAAAATTCTCTTTTTATACTATTCTATTTATTTTCCAATAATATTTCCTTTTATAATATCATATTTATTTTCCAACTATCTCCTTTTCTATTCTATTTGTTTCACAAATATTTCCCTTTCCATTTGTTTTACAAATATTTCCTTTTCTATTTGTTTTACAAATATTTCCTTTTTTATTCTATTTATTTGACAAATAAATATTCCTTTTCAATTCTATTTATTCGACAAATAAATATTCCTTTTCAAATCTATTTATTCGACAAATAAATATTCCTTTTCAATTCTATTTATTTAACAAATAAATATTTCTTTTATAATTTTATTTATTTCCGAAATAAATGTTTCTTTTTATAAAATCTTTTGATTTTATAAATATTTCTTTTTCAATATATTGAAATTTTCCTTTTTAACATTCCGGTAATCCTTATGGTATTTAAGGTACCATATAACAATGATCGGTATCATTCAAACATACAAAATCAACAACATATTTCATTTCATATCATATAACACAATATATGAAAAACAGTAAAATAAATATTGAGGAATCCAGTTGGATTCCTCCGACCTGCTTCCCTGCATCCACAGATGTTACATAATTTAATTCACATCAATTTCATTTCAATATGAAATATTCTGATAAACAGAATCAATATTTGATTAACGATATATATATAACTATATCGATATTTTCAAACAATCAATTAGCAATTCAACCAAACAGTCAACACACAGCAATCAATCATCATTTATCAGTTCTATAAATACGTTATAAAAATATGAACTGGTAGAGTTGGTGAATTTTACTCACACTGGACGATCATCGTTAATAACGATAACCATCGCTTGATTCAGACGGACAATTTATTTTGCTATAAATTGAAACGAGCTCCAATTCACTCCCAGTTAGTTCCATTGTGCAGCTGTCGTCCATACGATCCCAATGAATCCGATGGTTTGAAATTCTGATATCGTATGGAATAGATATGTAAATTATAAGTTAATACCATATTTAAATTAAATCTAACTAAATCAATTAAATTCATTTGGGCTTTAACCTTTATACCTTCCAGCCTATAGACCAAAATGCCCACCCGCATCCAAACAAAATCCTTCTTCCCCGTATAAACAAAACGCTGCTCCTCATTTAAACTTGCCATTTTCGATTTCTTCTAGCTCCTTTCCATGATAATTTCAACAAACAAAAACCCCATCCTTCACTAGGCTTTACAAGCAAGCATCAAACCCCATCATCAACTCAACCGCTCCCTCCATCTTATCTTTACAGGTTCGAATACACAGCTCCCCCTTTTAGTCATTACAGTAACTTCATCCCATCATTCCACCTTTTCCAATCCACTAATCCAATAAACAATTTCTCAAATCTAGTCAACCCTTCTTAGTAACCAATACTAGCCCACTGTAATTGCTCCAGGGAATTTCCAGTATCCCGATACTATTTTTTTTCTTTTCTTTTAGTGGAAACACGGACGACTCCAACCAGCAAAGATCACCACCGCCGTCAATTCCAGTGACCAGAATCCGCCATACTTCGCCAACGTGAAGCCTCTTCCCTCCAGCACCACCGCCTGGAGCGGCTCACCCCAATTCCTACTTCTCACACCAGTTGAACCCAATAACCGAAAACCTTTCAACCCACCAAAGCTCCTTCCTCCTACCGTCAATAGTGACCACACCAACACCTATCGACAGCTCCGTCCAACCTCCTCCTTTTTCCTTTAGTCACCTCCGCCCAACGCCAACCGTTAGTCCCCTAAATCCGACCGTTATCCCACCGCTACACAAAATAAAACAGCATCAAGTGTATAGAAATGGACTTGGACGGGAAGATTAAGGCTAGAGTATGTAAATGGATCTGGTTTCGAGATTTTAGGATTTTTATTTGAATTGTAAAGAATTTATGAAGATTAGTAAGTAATTTACTGAAAGAGAAACTTACGGCGCAAATATGTTTTGACTAGAGAGAATGTGAATTAGGTTTTAGGGTGTTAAGTGGTTTATTTATAGGTAAGTTTTTAATATTTTAATATTTATTATTTTATTTATTTTTAATGAACTACTGCTTGTATTTATCATTAAAAATCCGTGTGGTCACGCACGGTGTCCAAAAATCATGAAAATGGACATGCAGCTACAGTTCGACATTACGGTCCCAATGAAACTGGTTTCGTCGAACCCGACTTCGTTCGCTCACACAACGTATTTTTAAAATCAAATAATTGACTGTTTTTCACATTAAAATCCCGTACGACCACATGCTAACTTCAAAAATCACGAAACTAGTTATGTAACAATAATTTAATATTGCGGATCCAACAAAATTAGTTTTGTCAAAAATGGAGGTCGTCCATATCGGGATTTATAACTCGATATTCCAAAGTTCTCAGTCATATCAATATTCGATTTATTTTTAAATCCTTTTTAAAATATAAATAAATCGTTATAAATTATAAAGGAATTCCATAGCGACTTTTCTAAAATTTGATTTGGACATAAATCAAAATCTACACGACGAAATCCCGGTTTTTCTCTTCCTTTAGAAAAATATACTTCACCAGCTCTGAACGTTTCTTGTTTCACAGAAATCCGACTTAAAAGGAATTCTGTATATTCATTTAATGTTCGAATCGCCAAATTATGAACTGCAGCGCCATTTCGAGCTCAATTATATAATATAATTTATACGTTCAACCATCGCTAGTTAAATATATTTGTTATCGTAATTCAAATTTAAACTGAAATATATATTTTGAATTGTCCAGTTCACATTATATTGCCAATTCAGCTAATTCTGATTATTTCAGAATTTAATATATTATTTAATTATCATATTAATTAAATATTCACTATTATTTAATTTAAACCATTTAAATCTATAAATTACTATTTAAGTAATTAATAAATTAATTATTATATCACTGAAAATACAGATCATTACATATTTCGTCGATTTCCATTTTAAACGTATTTTGTAAATTTGTTTATAAATTCACTTCAAAACCGTTTCAACTTCATTTTTCAATTTTAAATCAAAATTGAATATTCCATATCATTATAATTTTAAAATGATAATATTTTCAAAATATCATATTTTGAAATCCATTTCTTTTCGATATCCATTATAAAATGAATAAAATCGATCGATAAACCCATTCGGGTTAAAATGGCGAATATCTACTTACTCGGCTTCATATACTCCAATATTTTCGTGTCCATCCAGAATCTCACATCAAAATCATATTTTAATTCTTCATTGAATATTATTTTAAAATATTCGTTATTTCTGAATCGGAATGCGACTCAATCAATTACCATATAATTTCAGTTATATAGATTTCATACATCACATGTATTCAACAATAATGATAAATAATCATCAAACAGCCAATTCACATCTAATGTGCAATTTACAAATGTATAAGAATTAAATAATTAAATAATGCTTATCACAGTCCATCAACCAGTCGATTGACATATAACTAAATATTGGGATTAGTGTATGGCAAATATCATCCCAATACCCATGTGGGGTTTTCAAACAACAATAGTCTATTTAAAATAATCACTGGTTAATAAATTTAACTAGTTCTAATTTGATTTGAATTATTTTTCTAATTAGCCAATTTTACTGCTTAAATTATAAATGACTATTTATAATTTAATTTCACTATCAGATTAATATTAACATTATTTTTAATATGTTGATCAGTACAATCACCACACAAATCACCAAATCATCCATATAAGTAAATACTCAACCACCCAATGTCGTTTACGGCGCCACAAATGGCTATTCGCGGATTATGAAATCCGAGTGTCAGTAATATCCATACATCGCTTCTAATTTATGTGATTTGTGCGAATTCGAGTGTTGAACTCCATACAACAAATAAAAATCCATATTGGCAATTTCTATATATTTACAATTATAGAATAAAATAAATAACTATACAAAATTTTAGTGAGAGAATTCTCACGTTGGGTTCCACTCCGTCAGTCTTTTATTGGCTATTTTAGAACTGTTTAGGTTTAAATTTGCCTCAAATCCTAACTAGATCCATTTCTTTTCTGGTCAGTCTCATGTTGTAGCTCTCTTTTCTGCGATTCCAATGGATCCAAAATCATTCGATTCCGTTTCCGTATGAACAAGATATCGTTATTTAAACATTAATTGCATTTATAATTACACTAAGATAATTAAAATAAATTAATTACTTTATTATTTCCTTAATCCCCCTCCATGTCATCTTTCTTCCCTGTGGCTCCATCGTTCAAAAGAAAAGCCGCCGAACCCATTTCTCATCGGCTAGGGTTAATAACCGCCCTCCATACGCTGTACTAGCTCCAGATCCAACTACCCCACATAGTCGGCCAACTCGAGAGCTTCCACCACCTAGGTCGACGCCAAACTCGGTTGCCCCCAGCGGCTAGGAAATTTTCTTCAAGCGGCGGCGACTTCTACGCAGATTCAGGGCGCCACAGCTACTGAAATTTGATCACGACCATATGGGTTTGAAGCCCTCAATATCCTCTACAATTTTTGTTTAACAATTCTGATGTAATTCACGAACAACAGTGAGAGATTAAGGGATATTTTTGGAATGATTTGGTTCGTTCAATCTTAAGTGGCAGTGGCTGGATAGGTTTGAACGGGCTAGGGTTTGTTTCAAGGGGTATATATATTAAATAAATAATAATATTTAATTTAAATATTTATTAAACGTGAAACTCTCGTTCGAACTCCAAATGAAACCCAAAGACTGTCGCCCCTAGCTAAATGCCCCAATTTTGGACATAATGGGATATGTTTCATAAGCCAATTCGACTGTTTCGATTAGTTTTTATCAAAATTAAAATATAAATCAATATCTACTGAATTTAAACGTACATTTTAATTTACCGGGGCTGCATACTAACTCCAAAAATTACAGAAAAATAAATTTAACCATGTTTTGATGATGCGGTCCTAACAAAACTAATTTCATCGAATTTGAAGACAATTTCAAAAATGACCCTTTTTCGAGTCGATTAAATTCAAACTGAAATTACCAAATACATTTAAATTCACCACGCTCACATATTAATTCCAAAAATTATGAAATTTGAAACCTAACAATAATTTGACATTTCAAATCCAACAAAAGTGGTTTCATCGAAAACGGAGGTCATTTGCAAAATGGCTATTTTAAAGGGCTATATATTGTTAAAAATATAATTAAATTCCATAGCGACTATTTTGAATTTTAAACTAGACATAACTCACAATTTATAAAGTAAAATCTCAATTTCTTACATTCGTTAGAAAGATATAGTTAAACAGATTCTAATGTTTCTTGTTTCATCCAATTCCGATTTATATTTAATTATGTATATCATTCAAAGTTTAAAATCGAATTTTTAAACTACCGCTCCATTTCAGGCTCGTTTTATAATTAAAATAAATTTATACGTTCTAACTTCGACTTAAATAAAATTTTAGTCATTATTATTGACAATAAATCATTTTAAATATTCAAAATCCATTAAAATAGCTAAAATAAAAATTTTAAATTGGTTCAGGAATTCCGAGTTGTTATAATCTATGCACAACACATGTCTAAACCATTTAAATTCATGCTTTCCTTAGTCATTTATATTTGCTTAACCCCACAACTTGCTTACATACTTTATTATTTTGAAAACAAATCTGCATAATATTGTCAAATTTTTTTTTAATGCAAGTCTCAATATTACGAACTAGTAAATTTATGAAAACTGTAAATTTTTAAATCTGAAACATGACAACACTTGTATCGGTCTTTTTATATATCCAATTTTTCCAAGTTCTTTCAAAAGTTTAATTACGGGATGAAGTACAAGGTGGTTTCTAAATCCTTTGCGTGAAATTAATTCTATATCTAAATTCTCTTCCATAATAAAATCCTCTATGGCTGTCCGAATTGAAACATGAGTCTAGTGCCATTTTTGTGCCAAATATATATAAATTTCTAATCCATTTTCCTTTTAACACTTTCTTAATTTATAAGGCTCTACTGCCAACCCACTAACTCGAAATACCAAAATTTAAAATGTTAACACAAGGAATACTCCTTTTTTAATCAGAAAACATATTATACACCTATTTTCTAGCCGCTCATGGGACTACTATTCTCAAATTTTCTTAACCATTTCCCTAGTGTACAAAACTGACATTCCAACTTCTTCCATGTGTTTTTTCACTTATTTAGTGGGTTCCTACATGGATCTAGGTATATATATAAAATATATTTTGAAAATACAAATATGTTACTTCAGTAATTATATGGGGATCCTATACCTAGGCTCAGATACCAGATGTAACAACCCAAATCTCAACAGGCTCGAATTTTTCGCAAAATGCTAAAATTTAAGTCCACTGAAACCCGAGTTGGTTTGTCTAGTATCCTGCAAAGGCAAAGATAAAATGTATCAAAGATCATAATAAAATATCTCACAGCGGGACAAATAAAATATAATAGCAAGTAAATACATACCATAATAACGTTACTATTTAACAAGCGTCTCTAAGATGTACAATCTCTACCACCTGTCTAACCCACGGGTTTATAATAAGGAGGGGGTCAGAACAAAAGTTCCGTTGAATGGACAAATTATACTTTCTACGGATAATACTGCATACACCGTTCTATCTCTGGGCAACTTTTATTAAGTTATTTGGGTTTATTACATGTTACACTTCAGATTTCACGCATAAATCATACTCATCTAGTCCCAAGTAGATTAACCTAATAAATCACACACACACACACACACACACACACATATATATATATATATATATATGTGTGTGTGTGTGTGTAGCTATATGCCCATCATCTTAAGGTACTTCCCATAGCACCCTCCTCAAGTGGTCTCCATCCCCACACTACGAAAACATACTAGATGTAACAACCCGAATTCCGACGGATCGATTATTTTTCAAAAACCCAATCCATCAAAACCCGAGTTTGTTGCTCTGGTATCCTGCAGAAAAGACAGAGACAAGAAATATGTCGGAGTTCGGGAAACACCTCACAGCAGAAGGAATAAAATATAATATATATATAAACATAGCTTTACCTTAATTACAATACTGCTAAATCAGTATCTCCAAAGCTATAAGTGTCTGTCATGAATCTAACCTGCGAATGTTATGTGGAGGGGGTCAGAACATAAGTTCTGTGTGAATGAGTTTAAAGTACACTTCTTGAATAATCCAACATATACCGCTCAATTACATTTTATTGTTTATTAGGTTATTTGTGTCGTTAGCGCTCAAGGCTTACAAACACGTCGCACCCATCTACTCCCAGTGGATTAACCTAATATAATGTATATGTAGCTACCCCCAAACTGCGGTACACCCCGTGGTACCCCACTCGCATGGTCCCCACCGTATCCTCGCAGTGATATACGTAGTCCCCCGTCCTATGTCATAGTAATGTATATTCCTCTTATATATATAATACAACACTACGCCCACATAGGATCACTCTAATTTGACTGTCGTTATCGAATAATGCTCACCAGTCTACGATACACCACCCAGAGTAGACATGTTTAAATCTAGACTCTTCCACATACGTATTCTCTATCGTATTCGATATATAACCCGCACACCCATCATGTGTGCGTGCCCGAGTTCCGTGGCAGGGCTACACAAGAAACACGGAACTTGGTCGGGAGATTTCCTTATATTTGTGCAAGGCCCGCCTTTAAGAGCCTCCCACACAAATATCCCTAAGGTCTGTTTTCTAATGTGGCTATGGCCCCACCTCGGCCCCTCCCATAACTAATAAAGACTACGAGAGCTAAGCGACAAGCCACTAAGCAACCAATCTAAACATCCATGTGGCGTCTCCCCTCAACCACCGTCCCATGATAGTGAATGGTTAATGGTATATTGGGTCTAGCTCTAGTCTTTCCGCATCCTACTGGTTGTGGTAATAGGCACTTGACGACCTACTATCCTTGTTGGTCTTGACCCTCCACCTCCGTTGAGGCATCCGTCGAATCACCTTTTCCATCACCGCGAACAACATTCTGACTTCCCAGTTATTCTTGTAGTCAAGGCCCACCCACCTAGTAGTTACGCGCAGACCCAACCTCTATGGGCACAGCCTGAAACATCTGCCACCACACAGAGGACTACTAGGAGCACCTTTAACGTCTCAGGAAGCCGCGTGCTTCCCCTTCCAGTCCGTTGGAGCAGCCAAAATAACGAATGTGAGCTCCCCTCGTGTCTTATGACACCGTGATGATTTACCTTGTTGGGTTATTCATCCTACAACGTACGGATTGCCCCAAGCGCCTTGATTTTATATGTCATTAGACCCTACGTCTAATCAATTCTTACGTGCTTTAATTACCTCGTCAGTTTTTCTTATTTAACTTGGTTATTCTTATTCATATTGACTTCCTTTTCAAGTTTACCAAGTTACCCTCGCTTATTAATTCAATTTATACTTAACCCATTTAAGTCCATTAATAAGACGACAACATGTTGTTTTCCAACTTCATAAATTATTCCCTTTTAGGGTTACAACAACTAGTTATACTTAATTCATACTTAAGTATGTCTTATCCACATATATACTGATTAGGAGATTAATCCCCTAAACACCAGCCCCGAAGACCGAAATCAACATCAGACTGGCACCCAGAGAATTACACAACCCAACCAACATATATGATTCTAATTTACTTCTTTTCCATTCATATAACTTATATCATCTTAAATTTCACACTTCTCCTTCCCAAACTACTTAATTTATAATTAAGTATATCTTCACATATAAATTACTTTATTTTCCTCTATCGTTTCTTATAACTTACCTTATCCCATAAGTTATACTTTCCACTTGTCCCTAGGACAAGTCTAACCTATTATCCTTCCTTTTCTTATTCAAATTCATTCATAATAGATTATTTACCATTCCCCACTTTTGTCATTAATTTAGATTTACTTAACCGTTTCCATTTTTTAACACATTACCTAAACTTTACCCAATTCAATTAATTTGTGATGCCATAACGGGTCCCATTTGGTTAATCATTATTTATTTATGTCTTACATGTCGCCCATGTCCCACTTAACCTCTTTTATTATTGTTTCCATGTCTTGCACATGCTTTACAACGGTTAAGTCCACCTTAGTTATGTTTTACTTCATGTATCTTACTACAGTTAAGTCCACATTTATATGTTTTACATGTCTTGTCTTACTACGGTTAAGTCCATATTTACATGTCATATTTTACATGCCACCCACTTAACCCTCTAACCATACCCATGTCACCCGCATGTCTTATTATTGTTAGTATTCCTTAATTCATTCATTATGAAGAACGGTGCATGACCTCCCACATTAGACCGAACACTTTGTGGCTGCTGGATTTGTCGGGTGGTTCCGGGCAGTCTTACACCACAAAGCGGGTCTAACCTCGTGTCACCAACCGTTACGCCTACAATTCAAGCCTTTGACCTCTCACATTAGACGTCCAATTGTGGCAGTTGGATTTGCCGGGCGGTTCCGGGCAGTCTTATACCACAACTGCGCCTAACCTCGTGTCAAAGGTTCATTAACATCGTATTTCACCCAAATCCCAATTTTCATGTTATGTGTTTCCAATTCAACATATAGTCATGTTTACAATTTTGCTTATTCCAACTTGTCACTAATTACATATTAATTAGCCTTAATTACAAATTTCCAATTATAGGCAATTTCATCAATTCCATGTAATCCATACCCAAATATGCCAATCTCTTTTATATTCCAATTATCCAAAATATCCAATAATACTCAAGTTCATAAAATCAATATTTTTCCAATATATTTCCCAACGTTCCCATGTTCATACATATAACCTAATTCACTTCTTAGGCTTATCTTATCAATAAATTTCACCAATCCATGATATCCAATTACATGTTGTTAATATTAAATTGTACTAATTCCATATCCAATTTCAATCATGCCAAACTACATAAATTTAAAATTACCATACAATTATGTCCATAATTCTATTTAAATCATACATAAATACTTCCAACCCATATTATGCCCAAACAACCCCTTTTTTCCCTTTTACTTTCTCGTTCTCGTTTACAACACATAAATTCATGATAGATGTAGGCTCGAGATAGCCTAGCTATAAAAATATAAAGGGGAAAGAATAAAAAGGAGAGAACTCAATCGTAAGCATAAATGAAATAACTGATCTTATTAAATTATCATTATATTCATTATGGGGAATGGCAAACGATAGAAGTACAATTATACAACAACTGTATTTTAAACCACTCACCTTGACTGGATTGGAGAAATAAACAATTAGTTGTTGAGGTAAAACGTTGGTTTAGGCTTCTTATTTGATTATTGATGCAGAACGTGAATTGTTGTTGAAGAAACTTGCTACTTGATTTGATTAAGCTCTAAAATTGATGAAGAACTTGCAATTTAACTTAGAGTTTAAAGGCGGCGAATATGTTGGGTTGAAGTTTGGTGGCATGGAGGCATCTTATAAGAGATAGAATGATTTTAGGGTTAGATTAGGTGTTCTTTTATAGGTGGGTTAGAGCAACTAGGACCTTAGGATTAAATAAAAACTCATCTAAACCGTCCACCTCACCCAAGAAAAGAACCATCCAGAACAACCCTTTTCACACTTAGTGCTCCTTTAAATAAAATAAAAAAAAGAAACCACTTTATTTCTTTCTAATTAATGCATTACATACTATTTTTAACGTATAGCAACCTCTTTCCTTCATGCATTCAATTATTTTTATTTATTCATTTATTTATTTGCACTTATACGTGAACCTTTATTTGCTATATTCTTCTCCTAATCAATTAATTGATTTCTTTCCCTTTTTGTCTACTCTTTTAAAAAAGAAACCGCATGTCCTTAAACTATTTTCTTTTATTTATTTACATGTAATCACATGTGCATGCATCTCTGATTTGAATGTTATTTAATAACATTAACCTTCCTCCAATTGTGGCTTGCTTATGGCCTTATTAGTTTACTTTGTAAACGTTTAAATTTCATAAGTTGATCCCCTTCACATTTAATTGCTCCATTTTAATGTTTACAACCTTTTTCTATGCATGCTTTAATTGCACATTTGACATGTTTTGCATTCCATATTCTCTTTCTTTTATTTGCATCACATTAATTTATTTTTATTCAGGTTCATGCATCATCCATTTATTTAATGCAATAATTTCACATATCCTCTTTCCCTTATTGCATTAATTTCAAATAACATGTATACATATATGCCCCCTTTTTGTTTGTCTCTATGTTCGCAACTTCAAATTTGAATCATGTTCATATGCATCCATCTCTTATGTGTATACTAATTTTTATATGCGAAAAATTGTCTATTTTATTTGGAAATTATCTTTCTTAATCAATTAATGGTTTATTTCCATTCTTTCAATTAAACCTCCAATTAACTTATCCCCTTTCGCACTGAACCTATTTGCAAAGCCACTATTTAGCCGCTCCTTAAAACAAAAAAATATATGGCACTGGTGGGGATTGAACTCACAACCTCTTCTGTACAAGTCTCATGTATTAACCAAATGAGCTACTAATTCTTTTGTTAACAAGACTTAGGACCAAGATACATATTATTCTTTTCCCATTGCTCTTTTTCATGTTTTGTTGCATTTCTTAAATTAAGGATAACTTCTTCGTTTTAAATCAGTTTTCTATAAATTATAGGTCTAAATTGACCAGAAAATCGCCATGAACGTAATGACACTAATTTCATGACCAAATTCTAGAGTCTCTTCAAATTCTCCTTTTTATTTCTTTTTAAATGTTCGCATGTATTTCTTCGCATTTCACTGTATTTCTTCTTATTTCAAATATTGCATCTTCATTAATCTTTTTCTTTATTTCACTGCATAAACTTCTTACATGCAATTACATTAATATTATTTAATCTTTCCTTAAAATATATCCATGCATATATACATATATCTCATTTTAAATTATATTAAAAATGCAGGGTGTTACATTTTCCCACCCTTAAGGAATTTCGTCCTCGAAATTCGATAGGGGTAAAATATATAATTCCTCGCATAATATCAAACAATCAAGTATGCATCCAATTTTCTTGCAAACATTGTGCACATTGCAAAGTGAAATACATCATAGTAATGCATGTATGCCTAATTTGGTACCATCTATATGTATGCAAACTTTCAATTTTTTTTTTCAAAACATGATGCTCACATCCTAAATATACTTGCAGTTCTATATGAATGCAATATTTTTGAAAAACCAAAACATTTTTCATCCAAATTTTCCCATACTCTTATATAATAAGAGCATAGTTCATCCAATTGTTGCATCCAAAATCCTACCAACCATTATTAAATTCGAAATTTAGAAAAATCTAATTTTCCAAATTCGATTTCTTATGTTACAAAAAGGTATAAAACGGAAGAATTTACATTTTCCGTTTTTCTTTTATGTACCTTTTCTGGTTGCACTTGGATTTTTACATAGCAATTCTATAAAAAGTTCCTATTTTCCTATCCAAGCACAATTACATAAGAAACTTTTTTTTTCAACTTATCTTTTTTGAGCAACAATTTAGTCTTTATAATGCTTATGCATTCTATGGGAATTTATTTTTATTATTCTAGGATAGTCCTTATTATTTACTTCCTAGCGTCAAACTAGTTCTTTCTAGACACTAATCCTTACCTACTTCATTCGTTTTAAAACATGGTTTGGGCTCTTTCTTTTTTTAAATTTTTCTCCCAAAAACTAAAAATGGTAAAACTTTATTTTCTTTACCAAAACTTGCTTTTGCCAAACCATAAAAACACGCCGTAACAAAAATGCAAAACATTTTTTTCAAACATCAAAAACTAGAGTAGACAAGGACAACTATTTCTTAATCGGGTTTCCAAATTACCTAGGCTTTCCTAGACACATCCACGAAATCATTTCTTCCAACTATATATATTCCTAATCCATTTTCCACTTTATAAGGTTCCCCTACTAAACCCACTAATCTCAGTTACTATTGTATGTGATACATCTTTCTTAACACCAATCATTTTGTATACTTCCACCCAACATACTAAGGGTCTCAGATTTCCTTGCTCATTCTTTTAGCGTACAAAACAGTTATCCCAATTCTTTCCATATTTTACTCTTTCTATTTAGTGGGCTTCTTTATAGATCTAGGTTTATATATAATATATTTATATTATTGAATATAAAAATACGCTCTCTCATTATCTATATAGGAATCGTAAACCTATGCTCCGATACCAAATGAAACAACCCGAATTCCGACGGACCATTTTTTTTTTTCAAAAACCCAATCCATCAAAACCCGAGTTGGTTGCTCTGGTATCCTGCAGAAAAGACAGAGACAAGAAATATGTTAGAGTTCGGAAAACACCTCACATCGGAAGGAATAAAATATAATATATATATGTAAACATAGCTTTACCTTAATTACAATACTGCTAAATCAGTATCTCCAAAGCTATAAGTCCCTGTCATGAATCTAACCTGCGAATGTTATGAGGAGAGGGTCAGAACATAAGTTCAGTGCGAATGAGTTTAAAGTACACTTCCTGAATAATCCTACATATACCGTTCAATTACGTTTTATTGTTTATTAGGTTATTTGTGTTGTTAGCGCTCAAGGCTTACATACACTTCGCACCCATCTACTCCAGTGGATTAACCTAATATAATGTATATGTAGCTACCCCCAAACCGAGGTACACCCCGTGGTACCCCACTCGCACGGTCCCCACTGTATCCTCGCAGTGATATACGCAGTCCTCCGTCCTATGTCATAGTAATGTATATTCCTCTATTACATATAATACAACACTACGCCCACATAGGACACTCTAATTTGACTGTCGTTTTCAAATAATGCCCATCAGTCTACGATACACCACCCAGAGCAGACATGGTTATATCTAGACTCTTCCACGTACGTATTCTCTATCATATTTGATATCTAATCCGCACACCCATCGTGTGTGCGTGCCCGAGTTCCGTGGCAGGGCTACACAAGAAACACGGAACTCGGTTGGGAGCTTTCCTTATATTTGTGCAAGGCCCGCCTTTAAGAGCCTCCCACACAAATATCCCTAGGGTCTGTTTTCTGTGGTAGCTATGGCCCCCACCTCGGCCCCTCCCATAACTAATAAAGACTACGAGAGCTAAGCGACAAGCCCCTAAGAAACCAATCTAAACATCCATGTGGCGTCTCCCCTCAACCACCGTCCCACGATAGTGAATGGTTAATGGTATATTGGGTCAAGCTCTAGTCTTTCTGCATCCTACTGGCTGTGGTAACAGGCACTCGACGACCTACTATCCTTGTTGGTCCTGACCCTCCACCTCCGTTGAGGAAGCTGTCGAATCACCTTTTCCGTCACCGCGAACAGCATTCTGACTGCCCAGCTAATCTTGCAGTCAAGGCCCACCCAACTAGTAGTTACGCGCAGACCCAACCTCTGTGGGCACAGCCGGAAACATCTGCCACCACACAGAGGACTACTAGGAGCACCTTTAATGTCTCAGGAAGCCGCGTGCTTCCCCTTCCAGTCCGTTGGAGCCGCCAAAATAACGAATGTGCGCTCCCCTCGTGTCTTATGATACCGTGATGATTTACCTTGTTGGGTTATTCATCCTACAACGTACGGATTGCCCCAAGCGCCTTGATTTTATATGTCATTAGACCCTACGTCTAATCAATTCTTACACGCTTTAATTACCTCGTCAGTTTTTCTTATTTAACTTGTTTATTCTTATTCATATTGACTTCCTTTTCAAGTTTACCAAGTTACCCTCGCTTATTAATTCAATTTATACTTAACCCATTTAAGTCCATTAATAAGACCACAACATGTTGTTTTCCAACTTCATAAATTATTCCCTTTTAGAGTACAACAACATGTTATACATAATTCATAGTTAAGTATGTCTTATCCACATATATACTGATTAGGAGAATAATCCCCTAAACACTAGCCCCGAAGACCGAAATCAACATTAGACTGGCACCCAGAGAATTATTTACCCAACCAAAATATATTATTCTAATTTACTTCTTTTCCATTCATATAACTTATATCATCTTAAATTTCACACTTCTCCTTCCCAAACTACTTAATTTATAATTAAGTATATCTTCACATATAAGTTACTTTATTTTCCTCTATCGTTTCTTATAACTTACCTTATCCCATAAGTTATACTTTCCACTTGTCCCTAGGACAAGTCTAACCTATTATCCTTCCTTTTCTTATTCAAATTCATTCATAATAGGTTATTTACCATTCCCACTTTTGTCATTAATTTAGATTTACTTAACCCTTTCCATTTATTTAACCTGTTACCTAAACTTTACCCAATTCAATTAATTTGTGATGCCATAACGGGACCTCTTTGTTTAAGCATTAGTTATTTATGTCTTACATGTCGCCCATGTCCCACTTAACCTCTTTTATTATTGTTTCCATGTCTTACACATGCTTTACTACGGTTAAGTCCACCTTAGTCATGTTTTACTTCACATATCTTACTACAGTTAAGTCCACATTTATATGTTTTACATGTCTTGTCTTACTACAGTTAAGTCCATATTTACATGTCATATTTTACATGTCACCCACTTAACCCTTTAACCATACCCATGTCACCCACATGTCTTATTATGGTTAGTATTCCTTAATTCATTCATTATGACGAACGGTGCATGACCTCCCACATTAGACCGAACACTTTGTGGCTGCTGGATTTGTCGGGCGGTTCCGGGCAGTCTTACACCATAAAGCGGGTCTAACCTCGTGTCACCAACTGTTATCCCTACAATTCATGCCTTTGACCTCTCACATTAGACGTCCAATTGTGGCAGCTGGATTTGTCGGGCGGTTCCGGGCAGTCTTACACCATAATTGCGCCTAACCTCGTGCCAAAGGTTCATTAACATCGTATTTCACCCAAATCCCAATTTTCATGTTATGTGTTTCCAATTCAACATATAGTCATGTTTACAATTTTGCCTATTCCAACTTGTCACTAATTACATATTAATTAGCCTTAATTACAAATTTCCAATTATAGGCAGTTTCATCAATTTCATGTAATCCATACCCAAATATGTCAATCACTTTTATATTCCAATTATCCAAAATATCCAATAATACTCAAGTTCATAAAATCAATATTTTTCCAATATATTTCCCGACGTTCCCATGTTCATAAATATAACCTAATTCGCCTTTTAGGCTTATCTTACCAATAAATTTCACCAATCCATGATATCCAATTACATGTTGTTAATATTAAATTGTATTAATTCCGTATCCAATTTCAATCATGCCAAACTACGTAAATTTAAAATTACCATACAATTATGTCCATAATTCTATTCAAATCATACATAAATCCATCCAACCCATATAATGCCTAAACAACCCCTTTTGTCCCCTTTTACTTTCTCGTTCTCGTTTACAATGCATAAATTCATGATAGATATAGGCTCGAGATAGCCTAGCTATAAAAATAAAAAGGGGAAAGAATAAGAAGGAGAGAAATCAATTGTAAGCATAAATGAAATAACTAATCTTATTAAATTATCATCATATTCAACATGGGGAATGGCAAATGATAGAAGTACAATTATACAACAACTGTATTTTAAACCACTCACCTTGACTGGATTGGAGAAATAAACAATTGGTTGTTGAGGTAAAACATTGGTTTAGGCTTATTATTTGATTATTGACGCAGAACGTGAATTGTTGTTGAAGAAACTTGCTACTTGATTTGATTAAGCTCCAAAATTGGTGAAGAACTTGTAATTTAATTTAGAGTTTAGAGGCGGTGAGTATGTTGGGTTGAAGTTTGGTGGCATGGAGGCATCTTATAATAGATAGAATGATTTTTGGGTTAGGTTAGGTGTTCTTTTATAGGTGGGTTAGAGCAACTAGGACCTTAAGATTAAATAAAAACTCGTCTAAACTGTCCACCTCACCCTCAAAAAGAACCATCCAGAACAACCCTTTTCAAACTTAGTGCTCCTTTAAATAAAATAAAAAAAGAAACCGCTTTATTTCTTTCAAATTAATGCATTACATACTATTTTTAACGTATAGCAACCTCTTTTCTTCATGCATTCAATTATTTTATTTATTTATTTATTTGCACTTATACATGAACCTTTGTTTGCTATATTCTTCTCCTAATCAATTAATTGATTTCTTTCTCTTTTAGTCTACTCTTTTTGAAAAGAAACCACATGTCCTTAAACTATTTTCTTTTATTTATTTACATCTAATCACATGTGCATGCGTCTCTGATTTGAATGTTATTTATTAACATTAACCTTCCTCCAATTGTTCCTTGCTTATGGCCTTATTAGTTTACTTTTTAAACGTTTAAATTTCAAAAGTTGATCCCCTTCACATTTAATTGCTCCATTTTAATGTTTACAACCTTTTTCTATGCATGCTTTAATTGCACATTTGACATGTTTTGCATTCCATATTCTCTTTCTTTTATTTGCATCACATTAATTTATTTTTATTCAGGTTCATGCATCATCCATTTATTTAATGCAATAATTTCGCATATCCTCTTTCCCTTATTGCATTAATTTCGAACAACATGTATACATATATGCCCCCTTTTTGTTTGTCTCTATGTTCGCGCACAACTTCAAATTTGAATCATGTTCAAACGCATCCATCTCTTATGCGTATACTAATTTTTATATACGAACAATTGTCTATTTTATTTGGAAATTATCTTCCTTAATCAATTAATGGTTTATTTCCATTATTTCAATTAAACCTCCAATTAACTTATCCCCTTTCGCACTGAACCAATTTGCTAAGCCACTATTAAGCCGCTCCTTAAAACAAAAACAAAAATATGGCACTGGTGGGGATTGAACTCACAACCTCTTATGTACAAGTCTCATGTATTAACCAAATTAGCTACTAAGTCTTTTGTTAACAAGACTTAGGACAAAGCTACATATTATTCTTTTCCCGTTGATCATTTTCATGTTTTGTTGCATTTCTTAAATTAAGGATAACTTCTTCGTTTTAAATCAGTTTTCTACAAACTATAGGTCTAAATTGACCAGAAAATCACAAACGTAATGACGCTAATTTCATGACCAAATTCTAGAGTCTCTTCAAATTCTCCTTTTTATTTCTTTTTAAAAGTTCGCATGTATTTCTTCGCATTTCACTGTATTTCTTCTTATTTCAAATATTGCACGTAATTTCTTTATTAATCTTTTTCTTTATTTCACTGCTTAAACTTCTTACATGCAATTACATTAATATTATTTAATCTTCCCTTTAAATATATCCATGCATATATACATATATCTCATTTTTAATTATATTAAAAATGCGGAGTGTTACACTAGATCTTCATTGCCATTCTTCAAAGGGGTACTAGACCATGCTAGTAAGGTGTACTAAGTCTCCTTCGCTGCGCTACAAAAGCATACTAGGCCACACTATGAAAGCGTACTAAGCCTCCATCGTTGTGCTATGAAAGCGCCCTAATCCTAAGTTTCCCTGCAGAGCTCGGACAATGGATTCCTATATCTGTGAAGGACATCTTTGTTAGGCCTACAATACAGATATCCATAAATAGTTTATCTCTTTTCTCTGTGGCTATGGCCCCACACAATCCCCGAACTAATGAAAGACCATTCAATTAGCTAAGCTTATGTGCCCGCAGTAAACAATCTAAACGTCCAATTAGCATTGTTTCTCATCCAATGTCTCGATAGTGAAAGTTGGCATGTAGTTTACCTCCAATTATTCCCATACTCACTCTGACTGTGGATGACTGGTATCTGACAACTTACTATACTCATTGGCTCCTGACTACGAAGCCTAATCTCGGAGCCAAGGTAATTGTATAATCCTAAAAATCTTCCCATCGGCCCTTTGGCTACCCTTTAAATAAATGCAGTCAAGGCATACTATATGGATTGAACCGTATAGACCTGCCACTGGGGGTACAACTTCGTTAGACCTACCCTAAAGGGCCATCTCAGAGTATCCTCACATCTTGTAAAATTCTCGAACTTCCTTTTGGTCCATTAAATTTTCCGTTGTACGTACTTCTACCATGTCATCAGACACCTACAATGATTTTCCCCGTTGGACTCTTAATCCCTTCGGAGTGGTCCAAATGCATATCTCCCGTTACTTTATCATACCCTACGTCTAACTTACCATTATGGGTTTTACTTACTTTTCTATCATTGATTTACAATATTATTCATCCCATTTAATCATGCAATACCCCGCATTTCTAATTAAGTAAAGTAAAATAAAATTTGAAGAGCTTCCATAATTTGATCATAGGATTAGCGTCCGTACCGATTTTCTGGTCAATTTAGACCAATGAATTGTAGAAAACGGATTTAAGATGAAAGAGATACCTATAAATGAAATATTACAACAAACATGGAAAGAAGGTATAAGAAAAGAACAATGACCACTGTTGTTTTTATTCTTGTTAACAAAAGCCTATGTAGTCCAGTCAGTAAGAGCATTTGACTCCCAAGAGAATGGCACAAGTTCGATTCCTGCGGGCGCCATATTTTTATTTTAGAGGAAATGCTAAAATAATACATGTTCTAAGAGAAAATTTGGTATAAACGCACATATAAGGAAAACTATACATATAAGGAAGCACTAGAATATATGTATGCATGCATATGTAAATATATGAATATGTATGTGCAGAATATATATATATATACACACAAGAGAGAAATTCAAAATAAACCAGTAATCAATGATGGCATAACGTTGCTTGAATTTTGAAAATGATAGAAAAGTTGCACGTATATACCTGAAAAATGGGCATTTGAAGTTTTGTATACATATAAGGAGATTATATGTAAATATAATATTTAAATAAATCAAAGAAAGTATAATGGGAATACTAATCAAAAGGTTAAAGCAAAAACATTAAAAACAGCACTTGGACCAATATGGGTCGACCCATATTGTGCTTGGGTCGATCGATGGGTCGACCCAAGGGGGGCTGGGTCAACCCAAGGGTTGGTGGGTCGACCCACCCCTGATCTGGGCAGGTTCATTCGATGAATCTGGACAGTTTTTCAATACACATTCGTTGCTGACTCAACACTGCATGTACAAGATCATATCCACTTTCTTGAACACCTATAAACAAGCTAGCAGAGCCTAGCCTAAATCTCATATTTTCTAAGAGGCTGTCTAGACTCTGCCATTTTTTTCCCCTTTAAGTATCTTCAGAAAAAAGAATAGTTAGTGTTAGGGAATTCTAATTCAAGATCTGGAGGAAAAGAATGTATATCTACAACTGGGTGCATTGTATCTGATATAACCCTTATACAAAACTCGATGCATTGTAGACAATACGTGCAGATACATGCATACTGTTTCGGGATGGTGCATCATTAAGGTTGAGGCATCGAGTATGATTAACGATACGTATGTGAGAAAATCAAGATATATGCATGTCTACTCCGGGTGATGTATCGTAGACTCTAGGGCATTACTCTGTGGTGGAATCTGATTCGATCGAAAGGTTCAAAGGTGGTAGTCCATACGCTTATGTAGCATGGCGGTTCTATATGGAACATAGCATTGTTATATAGAGATATGTATGTCGTTTTGGCATAGGATGAGGGACTGTGTATATTTCTGTGGTGTTACGGTAGAGATCATGCTAGTGGGGTACCATGGTGGGTACCTTAACATTGGAGGGGGGGTAGCTATATGTATATTGTATTAGGTTAATCTACTAGTGAGTAGATAGGTACGACGTGTGTGTAAGCCTTGAGTGTTATTAACAAAAGTAACATAATAAATAAGGAAATGCAACTGAACGGTATCTGTAGAGTTATCCGGAATGTGTAGTTTAAATCCAGTCACCAGAACTTGTGCTCTGACCTCCTCCTCATAACATACACGCTGGGCAGATTTCTGGCAGAGATATGATAGCTTTGGATACTAGTTAGGTCGTATTATTATCTAGGTAAGGCTATATTTGATTATATTATATTTTATTCCATTCGTTGTGAGATGCTTTCTGAGCTCTGGTATGTTTATTATCTCTGTCTTTTTTGCAGGATACCATACAAACCAACAAGAGTTTCGGTAGATTAGAATTTTGAAAAAAAAACCGGTCTATCGGAATTTGGGTCGTTGCATTCGGTATTAGAGCTAGGTTTAGGATTCCTGCATAGATCGTGAGTGAACATATTTGTAAGTTTTTTAAAAATGAATATATTATATATACCTAGGTCCATAAAGGAACCCACTATATGGAGAAAGCATAATATGGTAAAAGTTGGCTATTTGTTTTGTACACTAAAGGAATGAACATGGAAATTTGAGACCCTTAGGTAATTTGGGTGGAAAGTGTACAATATACTTTGTATGGAAGAAAGGTAAATCCCATATGTTAGTATTTCAGGTTATTGGGTTTGTCACTAAAACCTTATAAATTGGAAAAGGTTAAAATGAGAAAAATGGATTAGGAATATATATAGTTGAGAGAATTGGCTGTATGGGAGTGTCTAGAAAATCCTAGGTAAGTTGGAAACCCACTTTGAGTCTAACCCCATTGTTAACTTTTAAGAACTTGAAATTGTAAAAGCTTTTGGAAGACGGTTTATGGTGTTCTCAAGTCTTGATCTTAAAAGTTGTAGTTCTAAAATATGCAAAGAACATATTTGAAAAAGTACATATTGTGTTTTGAAGTAAAATGGGGTATATTTTGGAAATAATGATTTCTTGTGAAAATTTTGTCTAAAATAAATTTCTCTCAGTAAAAGGCGCACAATATAGAGCATGTATAGCTCGTTAGATTTTATGTTATATTGAATGGAAGGATTATAAAGCAAAACTTAGAAAATGTTGCATTTTGTTAAAAACTGGAATTTTCAATAAAGAAAGTTTTGAAATCTCTATTTTTTTGACAATCATTTTTGATAAATGTTTTAACATAAAATTTCATTGGGTAGACAAAATAAGTTGTGGAAATTAAGAATAGTGTAGATGTTTGCACCTAGTTGTAAGTAACTGAACTGACATTGTAAGTAAGAATAGTTGTAAACCTGATTGAGTAATAATTGTCCTTGTCTACTCCAACTTTTGTGACTTGAAGAAAAAAAGTTTAATTTTATTTTTGAGATGCCATGTTTTATGGTTTGGAAAAAGTAAGTTTTGGTGAGCAAAATGAAGTTTCAATGCTGTTAACTTTTGGAAGCAAAATAAAATGTGGAAGCTAAACCATGTTTTTAAAAATCATGGAGTAAGTAAGGATTAGTACCTAGGGAATACGGGGAAAGTTTTTGAGGCTATGGAGTAGATAGCAAGAATTATCTTGGAAAAATGGTAAGTTCCCGTTGAATGCGTTAGCATTGAAAAGCCTAGGGTGTTGCTTTGAAATGACTACTAGTACACGGCCAGGACTAGTGGTGACTACTGGATAGTGAAGGGCAAGTAAGTGTTTAGATCTCGTTGCTAATTTTCCCGTTAGGGGTAAAACCCGTTATTACATTTATGTTAGGATCGTTCTGTTATGTTTTTCCTGTTAGGTAGTTAGGGTAATACCTAAACATTCATTGATCTCGTGGTTTGAACTTTTTTGTCTAAGGGGGACATAGTCCTGAGATACTTGGCCCTTCGTAGTAGCTGTGTAGAGCGTCTGTTTTCCTATTTTAGTTGAAGGACTGGATGACTTATTTGAAATTAAACTTAGATCAAAGGATTAAGTTAAATAAGTTAAGAAAAGTGTAATGGCACAACTAAAAAGGAAACAACATATTAAGTAAAGAAACAAACATGACAGTTAAAGAAAAATGGAAAATTCTAAGAAAAGGTGAATAAGAGTAAATTTTTCCAAGATAAATTGAAAAGGAAAATCTATAAAAAAAAGAAAGTTTTCTTGTGTGTGCTGTGCTTGGATAGGTAAATAGGGAATCTTTATATAATAGTTACATAAAATCCAAGTACGGATAGAAAAGGTGACCAAAAGAAAAACGGAGGATGTTAAGCTTTCCGTTTTCTACCTTTTTGTGACATAAGAAAACCAAATTTAGAAAATTAGATTGTTTCTGTAATTCGGAAAAATAAAGTTGCTTGGTAAG
The DNA here is from genome assembly GCA_030737875.1 of Allium sativum. Classification (NCBI taxonomy): domain Eukaryota; kingdom Viridiplantae; phylum Streptophyta; class Magnoliopsida; order Asparagales; family Amaryllidaceae; genus Allium; species Allium sativum. Next base: position 286,351,118 of record CM060924.1, read on the forward strand.
GTTTTTGATGCAAAAATTGATGAACTACGTTCTTGCTCAGTAAGAGTGCAGAAAAATTTGGATGAAAAAGTATTTTAATTTTCAAATATTGCATTCATATAGAAATGCTAGTATATTTAGGATGTGTGCATCATGTTTTCAAAGAGATATTCAAGAAAAAATTGCATTCATGTAGGAGGTACTGCTTAGGCATTCAATTCATTTATGTATTATTATATTGAATTACACTTTGCATTAGTACACGAATTGTAGTGAAATTGGATGCACACAAGATGGTTGTATTTATGCAAGGAATTACTTGATTTTACCCTTACCAAAATTTCGAGGACGAAATTTCCTAAGGGCGAGAGCATGTAACACCCCGCATTTTTAGTTCACTAAAATAAAATAAAATGTGAAGAGCTTCCAGAATTTGGTCACGGGAATAGCGTCATTGCGACTAGGGTGATTTTCTGGTCAATTTAGACCTATGGATTTTAGAAAACGGATTTAAGATGAAAGAGATACCTTTAAATAAAATATTACAACAAAAATGAAAAGAAGGAACAAGAAAAGAACATTGATCACCATTGTTTTTAGTCCTGTTAACAAAAGCCTTTGTAGTCTAGTCGGTAAGAGCATGTGACTTCCAAGAGAATGGCGCAAGTTCGATTCCCATAGGCGCCATATTTTTATTTTAGAGGAGCGACTAAAATAATACATGTTCTAGGAGCCTACGTCTATTTGAACATGTAAATATACATGTTAGACCAAAAAGTGGCTCTAACACCCAATTGAATAATAATTCTAAATAAAATAGAAATAAAAAGCAATGAGAACACCAGATTTATAGTGGTTCGGCGTTAAAGAGCCTACGTCCACTTTATACTTCTTTGGTTGATGATTCAGATACAAATACAATGATAATTTTCTCTCAATATCACTTATACAATTGATAATCTCTCTTCAATTTGTGAAATTACACTCCAAAAGTTTGAGTATAATCTGAATAAAGCTATGAAATTTGCTGGTTTGGAAGTTAGAGTAATTAATTTGCCAAAAGATCCCTTAAAATGGTGCTTGTTGGTGTACTTATAAGCAGAAATTCAGTCCGGTTCGGTGCCATGTGGATCTCATCCCGCTCAATTCGGGATCGAATGGTGGGTGATGTTGCCAGCACATCAGAGACGTGGGAAAGTGGAGCATAACTATTTCGAAGTCATAGGAATGTGGGGTGTTCGGTGCAGTTGGAGCTTCTGTTCAGATCAACTATGTAAGAGGGGTTTGGATCGGTACAAGAACTTCTGTTCGGATAGGTATTGGTGGGCCGAACCGAATCAGGGTGAGGGATCTGAAGCTTGACCGCTAATCTGTTCATATACACGAAGGGGTTCGGCTAGAGACTTCCGAATCGATCTGGATACTTCATTTCTACACTCCTTCTCCTCGAGTGCATTCAATTGTTAATGCTTAGGCTTTGCATAGTCCGATCACAAAACAGGCTAACATTTTGCCCCCTCCAAGTACCCATTTATTGAAGATAAGGTGTGCATCGAAATGGTCAACTCATTTATTTCTGAATTAGTACCATTGAATAATTGCCTCTATTCATTTATAGAGTCGTGACATATCGTGGGATAGCACCCTTTCGGAACTTATAAATATTTTACGGGTTTAAGTATTTCCATTGTTATTTTTGCCAATCCCAAAACTTTGATTAAGGCTTCGGGTTGTTCCTCCAGATACTCTTTCTGCATACATACGCATAGATTATGCCCCTTTTTTATTTCATTCGTTCACTCTTTGTGTATTGTCGTAATCGTGGAATTGGTAATCCTACTTTGGCTCAAATTGACTTGAATTGGTCAACTATGCTTTTGATCCTTCGGTTCGTTACTGGACTAAAAAGGGCCTGGGTATTATTTTCTGTTCGGGCCGGATTTAGAAATGGGGCCCACTAGAATACGAATGGCTCCCTTGTTTCTATATAAATTTGTGGAACCCTCTCTCTTCAACTTTATTCTTCTTGCTTTCGTCTACCCAATTCCGATATAAACCCTAATTTCCTGAACTCGAAGAAAACTTCCAATTTCTTAAATTTATTTATAGGTAGGGTTTCGATTTCAATCAATTTAAATCTGAATTTAGAATCGATTCAAGTGATTATGTTCGATGTATTACCAAATCTAACGTCGCGCCTTCCGCTCCATCGCCATCGTCGTTAGCAGCCTTGTCGCCACCTTGAGGCGGTGGCGGAGGAGCTCTGAATTGGTGCTGAGAGCATTACTTTGCAAACATTTCATCGAAGATGGGCACACAAGATTATTGAGTTTGTTTCTCTTGGAGCAGCGGGAGAGAAGAAAAAGGAGGTGTATTTGGGAGCAAGATCGATCCAAGGCGGTGCGGCGAGCGTGCAAGCAGTTAGGATGGAGCAGATGGCCTCGACTCGGAAAAGTTCGAAATGGAATGAACACTTAAAAATACTTAAGTGAAGGAATTGGATTATGGGATGTTGGAATGGTTCGGTTCAATGTTGTTCGATCCGAATGGAATTGTTCTAATGAGTCCTGATCTGAACCGTAATATCTTTATTTTAAGCCCTGAACCGAACCGAAGAATTCCCTCATACCACTCTTCTTTGGACTATTGCTTGCATAAAAATCATCGAATCGACCCGTTTAAGATATGCATCTCCATTCCGAACCGATATAATAGCACTTAAAATGAAACATAAGTGTGTCCGATCCAGCTTAATTATATAAACTACAACTTGCACACTTTTGGATAGTTAAGCTAGAGCCTTCTAAACTGAAGTATCTGAACTTAATGAACATACGACTACTTTCTTCACTGTTTTACTTCCTGCTAATTTTGTACTTTCTGATTTCAATATGTACAAACTTGCATAGTTTAGTGTAACAACCCGAAAATCTGGGCCAGTTTAAAATTTTTATTTTGGCAATTTTAGCGAATTTTGAATATTTAAAATGAATTATTTTAAATAATATCGACGAAAAATTTAGTTTGAATAGAATTCGACGTATATATTATATACGTCGTCATTTGAATATAAATAATTATATATAATTATAAATAGAATTGAAAATGGCGCGGTAGTTCGATAATTCGATTTCAAACTTCAATTGAATGTACCAGGTGCAAAACAATCCGGATTTTAGTGAAACCAAAAACGTTAGGATCTAATTGATGATATCTTTCCAACGAATCCGAAAAATCAAGATTTCATAGCGGGAATCAAAAGATATGTCCAGTTGAAAATTCTGAATAGTCGCTATGGAATTCAGGCCCTTGAAAATAGCCATTTTGCAAATGACCTCGGATTTCGACGAAACCACTTTTGTTGGATCCATGATGTCAAATTATTGCTAGATTCCAAATTTCATAATTTTTCGAATCAATATGTGAGCGTGGCAAAAGAAAACGCGTTTGACCAGTTTCAGTTGATTTTAATCGACTGGAAAATGGCCATTTTTCAAACGATCTCAGAATTCGACGAAACTAGTTTTGTTAGGACCGTATCATCAATACGAAGCTAGAAAATATTTTTTCGGGAATTTTTAGAGTTAGTATGTGGCCCTGGTAAATTGAAATGTACGTTTAAAATTCAATATAATGATTTAAATGTTAATTTAAATGAAAACTGATCGAAACAGTCGAATCAGCTTGTGATACATATCCCATTGTGTTCGGAATGGGGGTGATTAGCTAGGGGCGATAGTCGTTGGGTTTGATTTGGAGTTGAAATCGTTAAACAAGTAAAGATGGAAAATAATAATAATTAAAAATTAATTAAATAGTATATATACACTAGAGAATACGGTCAAAGCCCTAACTAATTTCAACCGTGGTCAAAGGGGTAAAAATCGCGCCTCCCACATTGAAACCGACGATCAGCGTCTTCAATCTTTCTCCCCTTCGATCTCCTCCATCGCGCACCAAATCAAAACGTTTTATGCACCAAACCTCTTCCTCTCTCCGAGCTCTGCTCATCCAACGAAGGTGATCGTCGTCTGAGCAACGAGAAGGCCGATTTCTTGCTTCAAAGGGTGGTCGGTTCGTGGTGTTTTGGGGGCGCTGCAGGGCGTCGCGCCGTCGGCGATTTCTGGTGAAGGGGCGTGGCAAGAAGGCCGACAGGGGGGCCGACTCCGATCTGCCCCACAGCGACGGTGGTGGCAGCAATTCACTGCCCTAGGTCACGATGCTAGTTCGGTGTCCAGAACCATAACCGTGAGCTCCTTTTCTTCTTTTATTATTTATTTATTTATTAGGTTGATTAATTTTTTTAGGCAGTAATTAAAGTTAGAAAAATAAATATACTTTGTTTTAAAATACAATTGCTTTGAAAATAAATATGTTTTTAAAATAAAATTAACTTTGTTTTGAAATGGTTATCATAAGTATAAAAATTCGATTTTTATATATTGAATAGCATAGTAAAAATTCGATTTTTATATATTGAATAGCATAGTAAAAATTCGATTTTTATATATTGAATAGCATAGTAAAAATTCGATTTTTATATATTGAATAGCATAGTAAAAATTCGATTTTTATATATTGAATAGCATAGTAAAAATTCGATTTTTATATATTGAATAGCATAGTAAAAATTCGATTTTTATATATTGAATAGCATAGTAAAAATTCGATTTTTATATATTGAATATCAAAGTAAAAATGTGATTTTTATATATTGAATATCAAAGTAAAAATGTGATTTTTATATATTGAACATCAAAGTAAAAATGTGATTTTTATATATTGAACATCAAAGTAAGAATGTGATTTTTATATAATATATTGAATAGCAAAGTAAAAATCCGATTTTTACATATGTAGTGACTACGGGCAATGAAGGTGACAGAAAGGCGAGAACGAAGAAGATTTATATCAAAGAAGAGTCAAGATGTTTGGATAGCTTTCGGTGAGAATTTCTCACTCTTCAATTTCTTTTCTAGTTATATATATATACTAGGATGCAGACGGTGCTTAGTAGCACCCGACACAATCGTCCACAGACCATGGACTTGTTTGTTTGATTGCAAAAATTAGTTAGATTATTTGATTGGATTGAATTGTTTGGTGATTTTGATTGATGTGTGAATGGCGTGGGCCTTCACTAGACCGGGGATAAGGCTAGGCCTTGTCCCGTTTCTAGTATCGTGCCGTTATGCCGCCGAAATTTTCTAAAATAAGTTAGAAAAATAAAAATATCATTTTATTTAAAGAATGAACTGAATAGAAATTCATATGTTAAAATAAAATGTAGTATCGTTAAAAATATAATTTTTAACATGAATATGAATATAGTGAAAGTGAATAAAATAAAATATTCATTTACAAACTGGACGGTTTGTTTATGTACACCTATTTGAAGGACATTGATTGGGACGATAAATTTTACACATCGCCCAACAGCACAAATAAAATATGTGTTTGATTGTTTGAAACCCCACACGGGTGTTGGGATGAAATTTGAAGTTCACTCATCCTGATTGATTAAATATGTCGATCGATTGATTGACAGGCTGTTATAAGCGTTGAATATCTATATTTGATGCTTATACAGTGTAGTGCACTTTGGTTGATGTTTGATTATTTTCAATGTTGTTATATACATGTGTTGTATGAAAATCCATATAATTAATTTTATATGGTAATTGATTGGGCCTCATTCCAATTTGAAAAATAAAGAATAATATAAAATAAAGGTTCATGTGTTGACAGTTTCATCCATTGAGATTGGTCATGTGTAACAACCCGAAAATTCTGGGCCAGTTTAAAATTTTTATTTTGGCAATTTTAGCGAATTTTGATTTTTTAAAATGAATTATTTTAAATAATATCGACGAAAATTTATTTTGAATATAATTCGAACGTATATATTTATACGCGTCGTCGTTAGAATATAAATATTTATATATAATTATAAATAGAATTGAAAATGGCGCGGTAGTTCGATAATTCGATTTCAAACTTCAATTGAATGTACCGGGTGCAAAACAATCCGGATTTTAGTGAAACCAAAAATAATAGGATCTAATTGATAATATCTTTCCAAAGAATCCGACAAATCAAAATTTCATATCGGGAATCAAAAGATATGTCCAGTTGAAAATTCTGAATAGTCGCTGTGGAATTCAGGCCCTTAAAAATGGACATTTTGCAAACGACCTCGGATTTCGACGAAACCAGTTTTGTTAGGTCCGTGGTGTCAAGTTATTGCTAGGTTTCAAATTTCATAATTTTTCGAATCAATATGTGAGCGTGGCAAAGGAAAACGCGTTTGACCAGTTTCAGTTGATTTTAATCGACTGGAAATTGGCCATTTTTCTAACGGTCTCAGAATTCGACGAAACTAGTTTTGTTAGGACCGTATCGCCAATACGAAGCTAGAAAATATTTTTCTGGAATTTTTCTAGTTAGTAGGTGACCCCGGTAATTCGAAATGTGCGTTTAAAATTCAATATAGTGATTTAAATGAAAATTCAAAAGGAAACTGATTGTAACGATCAAATCAGCTTGCGATACATATCCCATTGTGTTCGGAATGGGGGTAAAACGCTATGGGCGACAGGCGGGGAGCCTCGTTTTGAGGTCGAAAACAAAGGTTGCTTTTTGTGGAATAAAATATAAAAAAAAAAAAAGAAAAAAAAAAACTTTTCTCCCCCCCCCCCCCCCGTTAACCCGCTCTGGCCCCCCCCCCTTTTCTCATTTCGATTTCAGAAGGAAAAAAAAAAAAAAAAAAAAAACCCAGACATCGTCGAATTCCCACCGCCGCCTCGACGCTCGCGCCACCGCCTGGCCCCCTCTGGCCATCGCGACTCCGCCACAAACCCCCATCCTCTCTCCTTTCCTCCGTTCGATCCCATGGGCCCCAATCCCGAAGCAAACACCCCCGCAGCTCCGCCTCAGCCAGCGCGTACCCCCCATTCCCGTCCCCTCCTCCAGCTCGAAGAAGCCGCACCCCCCCGCCTTCGATTTCTGCGGTAAGCTTTTTTTTTCTTTTTACTTATTTATTTTTATTTCATGCAATTTGTTTGGAAAATAAAGGGTAATCCCCTTGACACTGTAATTAAAGGTAATTTCTTTCAGTTTTTATCATATTAATTGTTTTAAAAATATATATTTGCCTTGTTTATTCTCAGTTTTATATATATATATATATATATTTGCATTAAATTTATTTTCTGAGATATGAAGATGTCGGTTTTAAAAGTATAAAGACATTCGTTGTAAAAATATAGAAAATATACTTTGTTTAGAATAGAAGTAAAGATGGAATTTTTATAAGACAAAGGTAAAAATTCGATTTTTATATATTGAATAGCGAAATAAAAATTCGATTTTTATATATTGAATATCGAAATAAAAATTCGATTTTTATATATTGAATAGCGAAATAAAAATTCGATTTTTATATATTGAATAGCGAAATAAAAAATTCGATTTTTATATATTGAATAGCGAAGTAAAAATATGATTTTTATATATTAAACATCGAAGTAAAAATGTGATTTTTATATATTGAATAGCGAAGTAAAAATTCGATTTTTATATATATAGTGACTACGGGCAACGAAGATGGCGATGATGCGATAGCGATGAATATTTCTATCAATGAAGTGCCGTGGAGCTAGGATAGCTATATGTGAGAATTTCTCACCTTTCAATTTCTTTTCTAGTTTTATATATATACTAGGATGCAGACGGTGCTTAGTAGCACCCGACACAATCGTCCACAGACCATGGACTTGTTTGTTTGGTTGCATAGATTAGTTGAATTATTTGTTTGAATTGAATTGTTTGGTGAGATGAAATTGATTTGATTGATGTGTGAATGGCGTGGGCCTTCACTAGACCGGGGATAAGGCTAGGCCTTGTCCCGTTTCTAGTATCGTGCCGTTATGCCGCCGAAATTTTCTAAAAATATGTTAGAAAAATAAAAATATCATTTTATTGAAGAAATGAATTGAATAGAAATTCATAGGTTGAAATAAAATGTTTTATCGTTAAAAATATAATTTTTAACGTGAATGTGAACAAATAAATATTCATTTACAAACCAGACGGTTTGTTTATGTACACCTATTTGAAGGACATTGATTGGGACGATAAATTTTACACATCGCCCAACAGCACAAATAAAATAGGTGTTTGATTGTTTGAAACCCCACACGGGTGTTGGGATGAAATTTGAAGTTCACTCATCCTGATTGATTAAATATGTCGATCGATTGATTGACAGGCTGTTATAAGCGTTGAATATCTATATTTGATGCTTATACAGTGTGGTGCACTTTGGTTGATGGTTGATTATTTTTCAATGCTATGATATACATGTGTTGTATGAAAATCCATATAATTAACTTTATATGGTAATTGATTGGGCCTCATTCCAGTTTGAAAAATAAAGAATATTATAAAATAAAAGTTCATGTGTTGACAGTACTCATCCATTGAGATTGGTCATGTGTTGAACAAAATACTTTGATAATAACAACTATTTTGAAAAAGAAATATTTGAAATAGAATATTTGAAAATAGAAATATATGAAGCCGTGTTGATTAGATTGACGCCATTTTGACGTGAACCATATTTATATCGATTTTATTCATAATGAACTGAATTGAAAACGATTTCGAAATGAATTGAATTGAAAACGATTTCGAAATGAATTGAATTGAAAACGATTTCGAAATGAATTGAATTGAAAACGATTTCGAAATGAATTGAAATATTTCGAAATGAATTGAATTGAAAACGATTTCGAAATGAATTGAATTGAAAACGATTTCGAAATGAATTGAATTGAAAACGATTTCGAAATGAATTGAATTGAAAACGAATTCAAAATTGAATTGAAAGCGGATTGAAATGAATTCAAAGTGAATTGAAATGAATTCAAATTGAATTGAAATTTGAATTGAATAGAAATGAATTTTAAAGCGAATTTATAAAGAAGAATTCAATTTTGATTTGAATTGAAATGGAAATTGAAATTGTTTTTGAAACGAATTTAAAACTATTTATATAATTCGTTTTAAATAGGAATCGACGAAATATATTATATATATATTATATATATAATATAATGGCCTGAATAGAACGCGCCGCGCCGCGGCAGTTCGTGAATTTCGACCATTTATTTCAAACGGACATTACGGGAGATCCGACCGTCGGATTCTCCTAAAACCGGAACCGTTGGGTTCGTATCGAAAAGAGCTTTCTAACGAATATTAGAAATTCAAAATCTAACGGTTGGATTTGGAGATACGTCCAAATCAAATTCGAAAAAGGTCGCTGTAAGTGCAGTTCGATTGCCATTGATGGAAATCGACTGTACGGGCCTTGATAAAATTATTAAAAATAGTAATAATTTATGTAAAATCATAAGAAATGATTTGTGAAGATTTGGGATGAAAAACTCCATATTTGAAAAGATAAAAATAGATTTTTATCGAAATGAACTAGTTTTGAACTAGAAATATAATTCTATTTATTTTGAAATAAATAAATTGAATTTGAAAAGGGTTTTAAAGATAACCAAAATTTCCAATGATTGCTTTGGAGTGGAATTGAATCGAAATTGTCTTCGGAATATTTCGATGTTGGAATTCGTGATTATACGGATGTTGTTATGGAAATTTGAAAGATATATATTTATATCGTTATTTCCAATACGACATTTGTTAATCGTGGAATTTGATATTGAATATAAGCCGATATATTTTCTATTCAGAGCCTTATATTGAATATCAAATGTGATTTGGGTTTGTCGTGAATGGTGTCTTCACTAACACTGTTCTTGAACCCAGTTGAGAAAAGATTAAATCTTTTTATTTAGATTTAATGAAGTGTACCAATTAAATAATATTTAATTGGAATTGAATTGATATTGATTTTTGGATTTATCGTGAACAGTGTTTTAAATAACACTCGTTCTTTAACCCGATAATTAATGAATGTGATTTTGGGTTTATCGTGAACCGTGTTTTAAATGACACTGATTCTTTAACCCAGTTGAAGATTAAAACTAAGTGGAGTTTTAATGAATCTTTAATTAGATTGAAATGATCGAAAATGGAGTATCACCAGTTTTGCTCCAGGCGATAGTTAAATCTTTAATTAGATTTGAACGTGAAATGGTAACTGAATTTACCGATAACACCGTGGTGTTAGATATGAAGTACTACCAGTTTTACTTCATGGGATGAATAGGTCGGGATTGGGAAATTAAAACAAATGATTACTTCGGTAAGGTTCGCTAATCCCGACTGGTTTGAATTGATATTCAAAAGTAGATTAAAGCATAAATTCAAGAATTTATCTTTGATAAAATTAATGGGAACCTTTCCCTATGAATGTGAAATTTAGAAACTAACTGTCGGTTAGCCAAGCAGAAGGGTTTTCTGGATATTGATCTGATGTTGGTTTCGGCCTTCGGGGTTAATATTTGGGGGATTATTCTCTTGATTAATTTACGGTTAGTGACTAATGAATTGGAATGAGGCGTATGTTGTGTTTGTGTAACACTTATTTAAAATATACGCGAGTTATTCGGAAAGACCGGGTTTATCCCATTCTGAATAACTGATACGACGATAAGTCGAAGATGAAGACGATGGTCGAAGACCGGAGGTCTTCACGTCGTTTGGGTGATAACTGATGATCTTGATTGGGTTGTACACCCAAGAAGATGGAAATAGTTAGTGATCGTCCAGACGTACTTGGAGATCGATGGATATGCGGGGTACTAGGTGCCTCCGGTTTCGTTCAGACCCAGAACGGACTTGTAAATGGACTGTGTGTCTGACATTGGATTTTAGTCCGTGTGATTGATCTATATATTGATGGATATCAAACGCATGGAGTGAATTGCCTGTGTGGCATGCCTAAGTGGCAATTGATCGAGGCTTCTGTTGAAAAGCAAAGTCTTGTGGTGATGATCAAAGCACGGCCTTTGTGGCGTAGCTTTGTGTAACGTTTACTTCGCGTGTTTCACACCCGGTATGAACCAAAAACGGGAGACGGACCTCAGGGAGGACTTGCGTTTCTTTCTAGTTAGAAGTGGCGTCAGTGGTTTTACACGCCCTGACGAGTTTGACTTATGTGGTTGTTGCTGTTGCGAGGCGCCTCGGATTGGTCGGTCGTTCTCGAACCGATGTAGTCATTTAGTTGGCTCGTTTACGCCCCAAAGGGCGGGGAAACGTAGTATTCAGGCATTTTAATCCACATCGGTGGACCGGCCCTGACGATCCAAGGGTCGATGCGCTCTGACCCTGTGGCTCGGGCTAGAGAGTCACGAAAACGGTTGAGGACTATCTTTTGTCTCGGTTCATAGACGGAAATCCAATTTCCAAATACGTGACATTTGCGGTTTTAGTTGTAATCCTATATATGGCGACATAGTGGGATGGGGCACTCATGCCGCCTATGATTGATACTTATGATTTGAAGTTGTTTTATACACTATGCACTTATAATAGTATCAAATGATTTGTTTTAAACGTATCCAGCATTCTTTGGCTGTTATAAGGGAAAACCCTATCCCCCGGCTTGCGTTTGCATTGTGTGATAGGACCTGGGTCTTATAACAGCTTCATTTTTCTTTATTTAGCATTGCGCTGTTTGTTTTATGCACTGGTATTCTTGGGAGGAAACCCGTTCCGTGTTATACGGCGTGGTCCCTTGATTTACCTAACTTTAAAAATAAAGATTAACTGTTTTAGTTCTCACACCAGTCCCATGACTGACCTGGAGTTTATTGTTTTAACCTAAACTCTGGGTTCCCTTATTTTGACACGGGCGGCTAGTAGTTTCGGTTTTGCAGATTTTTATTCACAGGATTCTGGTTTACAGCTGGAAAGGTATCCGGAAAGCTTTGTATCCGTATATCTCCTTCTAGTTGTGTATTGTATTATTTTCCGCTGCTATGTATTTAAATGTAATTTAAATCTCTGATATTTCTGTGTAATATTCTTTTATACTCTGTATATTCTTGTAATCTGATGCATTGTTGTAATATACAATGAAATGTTCTTCTGTATGTGTTCTGTTGTGGCTTGTTCTCGAACTATCCGACGCTTTCCTTTATGGGGAAGTTACGGGTCTTCACATCATGTGTTGAACGAAATATTTTAGTAATAAAATTTACATCTTTATAATATAAAATAAAGGTTCATGTGTTGACAGTTTCATCCATTGAGATTGGTCATGTGTTGAACGAAATATTTTAGTAATAAAATTTACATCTTTATAATATAAAATAAAGGTTCATGTGTTGACAGTTTCATCCATTGAGATTGGTCATGTGTTGAATGAAATATTTTAGTAATAAAATTTACATCCTTTTTCAATATAATATAAAGGTTCATGTGTTGACAGTACTCATCCATTGAGATTGGTCATGTGTTGAACGAAATATTTTAGTAATAAAATTTACATCCTTATCAATATAAAATAAAGGTTCATGTGTTGACAGTACTCATCCATTGAGATTGGTCATGTGTTGAACGAAATATTTTGATAATAACAACTATTTTGAAAAAGAAATATTTGAAATAGAATATTTGAAAATAGAAATTTATAAAGTCGTGTTGATTAAATTGACGCCATTTTGACGTGAACGATATTTATATCGATTTTAAATGATTTCGAAATGAAATGAATTGAAAACGATTTCGAAATGAAATGAAATGAATTGAAAACGATTTCGAAATGAAATGAATTGAAAACGATTTCGAAATGAAATGAAATGAATTGAAAACGATTTCGAAATGAAATGAATTGAAAACGATTTCGAAATGAACTGAATATAAAACGAATTCAAATTGAAATGAATTCAAATTGAATTGAAATTTGAATTGAATAGAAATGAATTTTAAAACGAATTTATAAAGAAGAATTCAATTTTGATTCGAATTGAAATGGAAGTTGAAATTGCTTTTGAAACAAATTTAAAACTATTTATATAATTCGTTTTAAATAGAAATCGATGAAGTATATATTATATATATAATATAATGGCCTGAATAGAACGCGCCGCGCCGCGACAGTTCGTGAATTTCGACCATTTATTTCAAACGGACATTACGGGAGATCCGACCGTCGATTCTCCTGAAACCGGAACCGTTGGGTTCGTATCGAAAAGAGCTTTCTAAAGAATATTAGAAATTAGAAATCTAACGGTTGGATTTGGAATTATGTCCAAATCAAATTCGAAAAAGGCCGCTGTAAGTGCAGTTCGATGGCCATTGATGGAAATCGACTGTACGGGCCTTGATAAAATTATTAAAAATAGTAATAATTTGTGTGAAATCATAAGAAATGATTTTAAAAGAATTGGGATGAAAAACTCCATATTTGAAAAGATAAAAATAGATTTTTATCGAAATAAACTAGTTTTGAACTAGAATTATAATTCTATTTATTTTTAAGTAAATAAATTGAATTTGAAAAGGGTTTTAAAAATAACCAAAATTTCCAATGATTGCATTGGAGTGGATTTGAATCGAAATTGTCTTCGGAATATTTCGATGTTGGAATTCGTGATTATACAGATGTTGTTATGGAAATTTGAAAGATATACATTTATATCGTTATTTCAATACGACATTTGTTAATCGTAGAATTTGATATTGAATATAAGCCGATATATTTTCTATTCAGAGCCTTGTATTGAATATCAAATGTGATTTGGGTTTGTCGTGAATGGTGTCTTCACTAACACTGTTCTTGAACCCAGTTGTGAAAAGATTAAATCTTTTTATTTAGATTTAATGAAGTGTACCAATTGAATAATATTTAATTGGAATTGAATTGATATTGTTTTTTTGGGTTTATCGTGAACGGTGCTTTAAATAACACTCGTTCTTTAACCCGATAATTAATGGAATGTGACTTTGGGTTTATCGTGAACCGTGTTTTAAATGACACTGATTCTTTAACCCAGTTAACGATTAAAACTAAGTGGAGTTTTAATGAATCTTTAATTAGATTGAAATAATCGAAATGGAGTATCACCAGTTTTGCTCCAGGCGATAGTTAAATCTTTAATTAGATTTGAACGTGAAATGGTAATTGAATTTACCGATAACACCGTGGTGTTAGACATGAAGTATAACCAGTTTTACTTCATGGGATGAATAGGTTGGGATTGGGAAATTAAAACAAATGATTACTTCGGTAAGTTTCGTTAATCCCGACTAATTTGAATCGAAATTCAAAGGAAGATTAGAGAATAAATTCAGGAATTTATCTTGGATAAAATTAATGGGAACCTTTCCCTATGAATGTGAAATCAGAAACTAACTGTCGGTTAGCTAAGCAAAATGGTTTTCTGGATATTGATCTGATGTTGGTTTCGGCCTTCGGGGTTAATATTTGGGGAATTATTCTCTTGATTAATTTGCTGTTAGTGACTGATGAATTGGAATGAGGCGTATGTTGTGTTTGTGTAACACTTATTTAAAATATACGCGAGTTATTCGGAAAGACCGGGTTTAACCCATTCTGAATAACTGATACGACGATAAGTCGAAGATGAAGACGATGGTCGAAGACCGGAGGTCTTCACGTCGTTTGGGTGATTACTGATGATCTTGATTGGGCTGTACACTCAAGAAGATGGAAACAGTTGGTGATCGTCCAGACGTACTTGGAGATCGATGGATATGCGGGGTACTAGGTGCCTCCGGTTTCGTTCAGACCCAGAACGGACTTGTAAATGGACTGTGTGTTTGACATTGGATTTTAGTCCGTGTGATTGATCTCTATTAAATATATATCTGTTTGGCGGCGGAGAATTTATTCTCTTGCTTAACGCCCTTCTCTGAGACGTACGAGCTCAGGGGTTATATATTGATGGATATCAATCGCATGGAGTGAATTGCCTGTGTGGCATGCTAAGATGCAAATGATCAAGGCTTCTGTTGAAAAGCAAAGTCTTGTGGTTGATGATCGAAGCACGGCCTTTGTGGCGTAGCTTTGTGTAACGTTGATTCGCGAGTATCACACCCGGTATGAATCAAAAACGGGAGAGGACGTCAGGGAGGGCATGCGTTTCTTTCTAGTTAGGAGTGGCGTCAGTGCTTGAACTAGCTGACGAGTTTGACTCATGTGGATGTTGCTTATTATTACTTGCTGAAAAGCGAGGCGCCTCGTGATATCGGTTTCGGCCGATGCTTCTGGTCGGCTGACGGGCCAGGCTTACGCCCCAAAGGGTGGGGAAACGCATGTTCAGGCATTTTAATCCACATCGGTGGACCGGCCCTGACGATCCAAGGGCCCACCTGAGTCTAGGTCCTGAGGGGCGGACTAGAGCGTATCGAATCGGTGAGGATCTTGCCCCTAACCTCAGTTCATACCATAAATGATAACCCAACTTCCAATACGACATTGCGGTTTTGATTGTAAACCTATATGTGGCGACATAGTGGCATGGGACGCTCATGCCGCCTATGATTTATACTTATGATTTGAAGTTGTTTTATACACTATGCACTTATTATAGTATCAAATGATTTGTTTTAAACGTATCAAGCATTCTTTGGCTGTTATAAGGGTAAACCCTATCCCCCGGCTTGCGTTGCATTGTGTGATAGGACCTGGGTCTTATAACAGCTTCATTTTTCTTTATTTAGCATTGCGCTGTTGTTTTATGCACTGGTATTCTTGGGAGGAAACCCGTTCCGTGTTATACGGCGTGGTCCCTCGATTTACCGAACTTTGAAAATAAAGATAAATAACTGTTTTAGTTCTCACACCAGTCACATGACTGACCTGGAGTTTATTGTTTTAACCTAAACTCTGGATGCCCTTATTTTGACACGGGCAGCTAGTAGTTTTGGTTTTGCAGATTTATATTCACAGGATCCTGGTTTACAGCTGGAACGATATCCGGAAAGCTTTGTATCCGTATATCCCTTCTAGTTGTGTATTGTATTATTTTCCGCTGCTATGTATTTAAATGTAATTTAAATCTCTGATATTTCTGTGTAATATTCGTTTATACTCTGTATATTCTTGTAATCTGATGCATTGTTGTAATATACAATGAAATGTTCTTTTGTATGCATTCTGATTTGTCGTGTTCTCAAACGATAGGGCGTTTCGAACGGTCTGGGTCGGTTTACCGACTGGTTCGGACCGAGCGAAATTCCTTCTCGTCACATTTAGCGCACACACACGGGGGACACGGGCAACCACACTCTAATTTCTGTTATCTAGTGGATAGTACAACCATCATAGTCCGAAGACACTCAACTAGGCTAGCGAAGAGGAAAGACACAACAGGATCATCTGAGAATCCTATTATCGAAGATATACCTTCTACCTCAGATCCGAATTGGGATAGTGCAGGCTCTGACTACGAAGCAGAAATACATGAAAAAGCAGCATCCTCCGGAGATGCTGTCTCTTTAGATGAAGAAGAGGAAGGAGGAGTGGGAGACAATCGCGCTCCTGACGAGTTTGAGAGTGCCTTTGTCTTAGAACCGCCTGGAAACTCTACCAAATCAATAATTGATAATACCAAACTTGCGCGAATATGTTTAAAGCATGGAATTCTTCAAAGAGACACTAA
This sequence comes from Allium sativum, assembly GCA_030737875.1. NCBI lineage: Eukaryota > Viridiplantae > Streptophyta > Magnoliopsida > Asparagales > Amaryllidaceae > Allium > Allium sativum. The sequence continues at coordinate 286,367,704 of CM060924.1, forward strand.
GCTGCCTACTAAGACAGATCGACCCCATAATCCACCCAAAGAGTACATGGCGATTATTAGGATAATGTGTCTTGTCGGGGCGATACCTCTGTTTCCTCCATTCGTCATTGATTTTCTAAGACGAATGCAGATTGCTCCAATGCAACTCCAACCCAACGCCTATGCTTATTTGTACACCTTATACATTTCTTATAGGGAAATTCTTGGGACGGAGCTCACCTTCGAAGATGTACACTTCTTTTACAATTTCAAACACCGAACCCAAGATACCCTATCTTTTGTATATTTTGAATTGGTGCCAAAAAGGAAAACCATTAGCGTACCTTCAGCAGCAAAGTTGGTGATCCGAGATCTAAATGGCTCTATATCAAGCAACAGCCGAGATGTGCTAGACAATGGCTTAGATCAAGTAAAATTTCAGACTTTAGTTTCTGACTTCGACCACTTCCGTGAATGTGCTAATCTGTCATTTACTTTTACTTGCAGTCCCTAATCCAAAACAAGATGCACATCCTGTGTATTTAAATCATCTGACTCAACTGCTCAATGGAGATCAAAAATTCCTGATTATCAGAATGTTTAGTGGATGAGTATCTTCACCGCCATCTCTTACTTGCTATCACTCATAGCATAGGCCACGGAGAAAGTCCCTACGTATATATACCCCCAGTTGAAGGGCTGCTTGATACTTTACCCGAGACGGGAGGAAGCTCGAAAGATCCAGCTATTCCTCAGAAGAGTCCTTCTCCCACTTCGACTCAAGACGATATACTAGAAAACATAGCTGCCAAGGATAGAGATAAATACATCACTCTTGAGGGTGTGGCTACCCTGAAAAACTGATTTCCCTAAGAGAGCTACCGTTAATCACTCCCTGAGGAGATGATTCCGCTATAGATGATTCTATATACCGGGGTTTGGGGAAACTTCCCCTACCCGACACTATCTATACTTCCGAAGATTTTAGAACAGATCCTCTCACTCTTACCTCAGAAGAGGACTTTACTCCTATGAAAGCCAGGGAAACTGCACACACAGGCCTAACTCCACGCTTTGGTCTATTGGGGGGAATCACTTAGGATATATGCACTGCACATCACAACACTTGTGTTCTATACCAATTCTTGATTCTAATACTTTCATGTATCATTTTACAGGACAAATGACATGTCCACGCTATGATGTCAGGAAAGTCCGCTCTAACATGCCTAGGTTTGATTCCGATACCGAACATGGTCAACATGAAAGCCATGGCAGAGATGACAAGATACACTATGATTCCAGTCGTCTTTACTCTTTGCGTTCTCGTTCTCCTCGTCGATCACATCCTGGCAAATACAAGAGCCATCAAGACCGTCATGAAGGAGACAAACCGCATCCCAAAGTTCCGACTCCTCAAGAGAAACCACTGTCGAAGAATGGTGATTCACAAGACAAACATAAAGTTTATGAGAAAAGGGCAGACAAAGGAAAAACATTAATTGTTCCTGCCAAGCGACGAAATGTTGAATTATCTATAGCCAATCCCGTGTCACTCAATTCCGGGAATAAAGCAAAGTTGGCATATTTAAATAAAAATTTCTAGATCATTACTTTGACCATATGCAATTTGTACCCGCTCTTGAGCTGATGCCTTCGAAATGGCCGGATGTTGTTAAAGAAAAAATAGACTTAGTAGATAAGAAATATAAGGAGATGTATAAATATTTGCGCAATCTCTCCAAAATCATTTGGGACTTAATCACTGACGTAAACAATATGAAGGAAATGGTCGAGTATGATGAAACCATTTTGAAAGATACAGAGAAAGAAGTGGAGGATGCACAGGCTCGGCTTGCTCTTGCACTGCGGAATGCTGAGAACTACAAGAATCAACACGAAAAGCTACAAAAGCGTTATCACATTGTACTGGAATCTCACAGCTAGGAACACTTAGATTTGAAAAAGCAAGATGAGGATTCCAAGTCCAAATGTTCTAAGGCAAAATTAGCTTGTGCCAGCCTTGAGCAGGAGAAGGCTGAGTTGGCGAAGAAAAATGCTGAGTTGGACGCCAAGCTGATGGAAGTCGAATCGAGGGAAGTTCTAGCTGAAGGAAATGCAAGTATTACCATTAAATATGCCGAGGATGCCCACGCACAGCTTTTTGCTACACAAAAAGAATTGGATGGTTACAACAAGCTTATGATACAAGTTTTTGCCCAAGTGATCCGCCATCGGGACTTCGCTTGGATCGAAGACTACCCAACATTTTTGGTTTTCGTATGGCATCAAATTATCGAATGGGAGATGAAAGAGCTCAAGATGGAATCCATTAATGAAGATAAACTTATGGAAAATTTTCTAAGGGGTGAAGAACCAGCACGCTTGGCCGAAGGTCGCAATCTCATTGCTGCTGTTATGGAAGAAGAGAAGCGCCAGGCCAAAGGAAAAGAAACTATCGATGTCGGTTCTTCTTCTGCTCGCCCCAAGGTTACCGAGGCGGAGGGATATGACCCACAGAATCCAGGAATTCCCCAAGATGTCCTTCTTGTCTTTAATTTCTGAAAAGACTCCAGAGACTCCCGCTACAGCCACTCATGTTGAGAAATCATCTGAAGGTATCTCCACCTTTTCACCTCAGTTTGTTAAGGCTATCTCAACCTTCCGTCATATTGTTGGACAAACAATTAAGGAACATTCTTTGTCTCCTGAGCTAATAACTATTACTTCTCCCCCTGTAGATGCGAAGACAAATGAGAAGACTGATGAGAAACTAGAAAAAGCTACTGAAGCAAAGTCTACTGAGAAGGCATAGGAGAAAAAGGATGATGCTATTGACTCTGAACTTGCAGAGTATATCGAGGGCAAAAAGGGGGAGGTTACTGACAAAGCTTTCTTGCCATCTAGCGCTGAAACTCCCAAAGATGGGGATATAATAGACCCCTTGAAAGATGATGGCGGCAATGATGGACATGAGGAGGAGGAGGATGTTGTTATGACTGGAGGCTCAGGGGATGTCGATGACATGACTTTGGCAGATATGAAGGCAAAGCAAGATATGATTTTAAAAGCCAAAGTTGAGAAGGAAGATCCCGAAACTCCTAAACCCCTCGCGGTAGTCCCTCTAGGGTCAAAGCTAGTTGTCAAACTTTTAACTAGGTCAATCACTGAAGAGCTTGCTAAATAATCTTCTACTGATCCCAGCACTCCAGTTTCAGGGAAAAAGAAGACAAAGCGTATCTTTTTCAAAGCTGAAAAGGAGGTAAGGGATAAGCTCAAGGTTTCCAAGAAAGCTAAGTCTGTCCCAAAGTCCAATTGAGAGTTGGTTTCGTCTTTTGATTTGATTTTTCATTGGTCCGCTGTTGTTGTAGCGAGCGCGGCCCTCGCATTTCCTTATTTAATCTTCTTGTATAAACCTGCACTCACATAAATGAAAGAGTTTGTAACCCACTATGTCAAATACTTGCAAGAATGTCATTTATTTCATCTGAGTTCAGTAATGGTCAGGGTGTTAAAAACATAAGTAATAAATAACAATCCATGTCATGATTGAGCTTTCCTGCAAGTGTATAAGCAAAGAAATATAATACACAGAAATCACTGCTTAATTAGACAATCGATAACAGGGGATGTGGTGTGTATGCTCCCAGATCAATCTTGAATAAAGTGCCTGGCCAGTGCTTGATCAAGATTGATTAGGTTCGACAACGGATTGCTCCCTTCCCTTTAGTGGGGCCATTTTTTTATGCTTATTCTTAGCACCTTTATACTCTCCTGTCGTATTGTCATGTTATAGTGCATTTAAGGCGGTCTTTAGCCATGGTGCACTTTTACGCCTTAGGGACGCCGTCTTCCCGACCTTTATACTCTCTCTCGAATTATGAGAGTTAGATTTTGGGATGTCATCTTCCTGTCCTTTTCATTTTGTCGTGCAAACGATCATATCATTCGCTTCGGTTTCTCTCTACACATGATTTCTTAAGGTAGAGTTTCAGCGGTTGGGTACACAATTTCAGATTTAGTGTTTCGTATTCAAATTACAATAACCGCAGAATATATAAAGAGATTTATGCAGAAAAAGTAAATCACACACGATATTTTTATAGTGGTTCGGCCAAGTCGTGGCCTACGTCCACTTTATAATCTTTTGTTTATGTCAACTAGACTTTTCTAGGCAAGTCTACATGGTTCATAAAACAAAAGAAAACAATACAGATCTAAGTCAAGTACTGCCGCAAATATTAGGCATTCCAAGCTTTGGAAATTTCTTCACCATCCACGGTCGTTAACTTGAAAACCCCTATATCAAGCTTCCGCTGGATGGAATATGGTCCTTTCCACTTCGGACCTAGATGGACGGGGGTGGAAAGACACGCTTCAGTACTAAGTATCCAGGTCTGAGGACGAACCTTCCTGTCATAGTAACGTGCCACTTGATGCCTGTGCCTCGAGGCACGCAAGTCCGCTTCATATTTTTTCTCTTCAACCATATCCAAGGATATAAGGAGAAGCGTTTTGTCTGTCATCAGATCGTAATACGCTGCCCTGTGAGTGGGAACTTTAAGATCCACCAGAAATACCACTTCTGATCCAAAAGGGAGTGAAAAAGGGGTATGACCTATTGTCGTCTTGTAAGTCGTTCGATAAACCCATAATGCCAATGGTAATTCGTCGACCTACATGGCCTTTGCTTGTTCCAATCATTTTTAAGGATGGATTTAATAGCCTCAACTTGTCCATTTGATTGCAGGTGAGCTACTGCAGTGTATCTCTTGTCATTCTTATACTTCTAGCAGAAATTTCTGATTTCTGTGTTATCGAATTGGGTTCCATTGTCAGTTATGATGGTACTTGGCATCCCAAATCGGCAGATGATATTCCTGACCACAAAGTTTATCACCCACTTTGTCGTGATCGTAGTTAGGGGTTCGGCTTCCGCCCATTTCGTGAAATAATCCACGGGCATGATTGCATATTTGGCTCCTCCTTTGGTGTTTGGCAGGGTTCCAATGATGTCTATCCCCACATAGCGAACGGCCATGGGCTTTCCATTGATTTAAGCTGACCCGGAGGCGCCCTAAGAATTTTTGCAAATTTCTGACACTTATCACAGCGTCGTGAATATTCAGCTGCGTCTTTATTTATGGTAGGCCAGAAATAGCCATACCATAATACTTTCTTTGTCAGTGTTTGGCCCCCGGTGTGGTCTCCACATTCACCTTCGTGTACTTCTCTTAGTACACGTTTGATGTCATCATGTGCTATACACCGGAGCAGGGACATAGAAAATCCCTGGCGGTAAAGAATTTCGTCTTGTAAGACATATCTTGCGGCTTTACGATTCACGACTCGTCTCTTGCTCTTTTTTTCTTTGGACGTTCCTCTTTTATGGAAGTTCTTAACTGGTGTCATCCATGATTCCCTTTCCGGTTCAGCTTCCAATACTAGGTTGATTTCCATCTAATCAAAGCTTGTCAACTTGAGTACCTCTATTGGAACTATCTCTGTCTCTTTGGGGTTGTCGGAGCTTGCCAACTTAGCTAGTATGTCTGCTTTCTGATTTTCCATTCGTGGGATATGAGTTATGTTGTAATGCTCTAGGTTATCTAACAACTCTTCTACTTTTTCAAGGTAAGTAACAAGTCGAGGTCCCCTAGCTTGGGATTCTTTTCGGACCTGGTAAACAAATATTTCGGAACCATAAAAAATGTCTAGCGTGGTCACCCCCGATTCCTTAGCGAATTTTATCCCAGCAATCAGGGCCTCGTATTTGGAATCATTATTAGTGGTAGAGAATTCCAATCGCAAAGCATAGTAAATAAATCGTCCTTCATAAGTCATTAAAACGATTCAAGCGTCGGATCTTCGATCATTTTCATCCCCATCTGTATATAGTTTCCAAGGGCCAAGTTCTAAATTATGCTCTGAAGGGTCTGCTTTTTCATTTGACACATCCTCCTCGAGGATTGTGAATTCAGCGATAAAATTGACTAAAGCTTGCCCCCTTATCGATCTTCTGGACAGTAAGTTCAAATCGAACTGGCTCAACTCGATATTCCATTTAATCAGTCTCTCAGATGCCTCAGGTCGTTGTAGGACCTGGCAGAGTGGCTGATCAGTATATATTACAATTGGATGAGCTTGGAAATAATGACGGAGTTTACGGGATGCAATCAAGAGGCTATAGGCAAGTTTTTCTATCCTTGGGTAATTACGTTTTGCTACCATCAACTTCATTCTTACATAATACACCGGCCTCTAGACATTGTCTTCGTCTCGTACCAGGGCTGAGCTTATTGCATGAGATGATACTGCCAAATATATGAACAGGTCCTCATGGTCCACTGGCTTAGACAAGATTGGCGTTTTTCTAGCAGATCCAACAAGTTTTGAAAGGCCTCTACACAGTCAGGGGTCCATTCGAAGTTTCGCTTCCCTCGTTTAATTAGATCAAAGTAAGAAACACATTTTTCTGTGGCTTTGGAAATGAATCTTCTTAACGCTGCAATTTTTCTGGCCAATCTCTGAACCTCTAATTTTTCGTGGCCCTTCTATGTTCCTGATCACTGCAATTTGATCAAGATTAATCTCGATCCCCCGAGAACTGACTATGAACCAGAGGAATTTTCCTAATGCAAACCTCAATGAACATTTCAGGGGGTTCAATTTCATCCTATACTACCGTAGAATGTTGAGCATCTCCGCCAAGTCTTTCGCCTATACTACCGTAGAATGTCGAACATCTCCGCCAAGTCTTTCATGTGATTGGAAGATTGCCTAGACATTACAAGCATGTCATCTACATAATTTTCCATTATTTTCACGATCTGGTTGTAGAACATTCGGTTCACCAATCGCCTTTAGTCTGAATGGCATCACCACTTAACAATACAACCCTAAGTCTGTAATGAAGCTAGTGTGTTCCTGATCCGGTACATGCATGGGGATTTGGTTGTACCCTGAATATGCATCCATGAAGGAGATAAGTTTGTGTCTTGCCGTTGATTCTACCAGCTGATCAATCCTTGGGAGTGGAAAGCTATCCTTTGGGCAGGCTTTGTTCAAATCAGAAAAGTCGATACACATTCGCCACTTCCCATTTTATTTATGGACTAAGACAGGGGTTTGATATCCAATCGGGATATGTTGAGTCTCTGATGAACTCGTTATTCCTTAACTTTTCTACTTCTTATTTTAAGGCTACTGACCTCTCTAGGCCCAACGTATGACTTTGTTGCTTCACCGGAGGATGCTTTGGGTTTAAGCTTAGTGAATGGCTCATGATCACTGGAGAAATTTCACACATGTTCGCATGGGTCCAAGCAAACACATCAAGGATTGCCTTTAGAAAGTCAGTCAATTCTTTCGTCTGAAAAGAATCCAAATGAGATCCAATCTTTAAGATCTTTATCGGGTCGTCGCTATCGATTGGGATATCAATAGTTGCTTCGTTGGGTGTCGCCTTTCTAATTCCTAGCTCCTTGTCTTCTCTAGGATCAATATCTTCAGGTTGGTCGTCAGGTGACTCCCTTGGCGGTATTATCTTTAGTTGCTATGCTGAGTTTTCCTCGCAGGAGAGGAAGTGTTCTTAGGCTCTGAACTTTTTCCGTTACCCAACATTTTCAACTCCTCCATATAGCAAGCTCTTCCAGTAACTTGATCACCTCAGATCATTCCTACTCCAGCATTTGTTGGGAATTTAATTAGCAGGCACCATGGAGCAATGTAAGCCCTGAACTCCGAAAGTGTTGCCCATCCTAGGAAAGCGTTGTAAGGTGAGTCAATGTCCATGATGACGAACTAGAGAATCCTCACTCTTCTATGCTCTTCCTCACCTAATTTTATAGGTAAGTCTATCACTCCAATTGGGGCGATTGAGGCTCCATTAAAGCCAAGAATCCAACCTTCACATGGCTTTAAGTCCTTCATTTCCAGTTTCATCTGATTGAAAGCCTTTTTAAATAGGATGTTAACAGAACTTCCGTTATCCACAAGAATTTTCTTGACTATTGCCGGTCCAATAATCGTAGTTATTACTAATGGATCAGTGCTCGTTGCTTTAACCCTAATACTTTCTCTGTCTCGGAAGATGATATCATTAGTAGCTGTCTTCTGCTGTTTTACTGGTGTGGCTTATTCGAGGTTGCTACATTCCCTTATTTAGAGATGCTTGGCTACATTAACATACAGTTCCATCACCCTGTTACTGGACCCAACTGGGTGTGGTCCCCCAATTATGATGTTTATAACAATACCTTTTCCGTTCTGTTGAGCTATGGGCTTAGAAGCAAGTTGGTTTTGATTTGGGGCTTGTCCTCCTTGCCCCTATCTCTTGGGGAAACCTTGTACTCATCTAACTTTCCTTCCTGAAGCTACTTTTCAACAACGTCTCTTAGACGACGACACTCGTTAGTAGAGTGACCGTGAGTTCCATGAAACAAACAAAATTTTCCAGTTGCGAGCTCCTTCTCAATGGAGTCTCATGGTGGAGACTTCTTGTACTGTAAGACGTTATAAGTATCTAGATAGATGTTCTCTAGAGTATCATTCAACGTTGTGTAAATTTTTGAAAATCTGAAATCGAGGCCTTTTTTCGGAGTTATTCCCTCAATTCCTGTTCCTTTTTTCACCGTTTCTATTTCGATTGTTATTTCCTTCATTCTTATTGCCGACGTTTACCTCGACCTTCCCTAAATTATCATCGGACTGCTTCACTACGGCATTACTTTGAATGTCTGCTCTGGATGCTACATCAGATTTTCTCTTTCGATTGGCATAAATTTCCTCCCACCGCGGGCGAATATTGGCTTTTTCATAGAACGACTCCCTCGTCAATGGCAGTTTTCCAACCAGGTATCCTTCAAACTTCGTGTTTGGATCGATCCCATCTGTTAACGCCATCATAATGGTTAGCTCATGGGGGTCGCTTACTTTGGTAACTACTAGGTTAAAGTGGTCTAAATATGATTTCAAAGATTCACGCGAAGCCTTTTTTATTCTAGGAAGTTCAATGACGCTTTTAAATTTCCGAGCATGGGGTCAAAACTGGTTCATAAAACGTTCGCTTAGTTCTTTAAATCTTGATACCGATGGTGGAGGAAGTCGTTTGAACCACATCAACGCAACATCTTCAAGATATATCGGGAAAGCTTTACATTTCACCGCATCAGGAGCTAACGCAATATTCATATACCAGGCATACCTCATCAAATGTTATCCTGGATCAGTTCTTCCTGTATATCGATCCATTTGTGGCAGATTGAATCGTCGGGGGAACTGGAAATCCAGGATGTCATCCGTGAATGGAGTGTGGCTACGTTCGATGCCCCAGTCCTCATTGGTGTAATGTTGGCTATCGGCCATGATTTGGCGCACCATCACTTCTGCCTCGGCATTGGTTAAAGTTGGTTCATGCTCCGCACTCCTATTCCTTCTAACATGCCATGTTCCCACATCAGGTGAAATTCTTTGGTTTCGTGCTACAGCTGATCTTCTATTCCCTCTATGATCCCGGTCGTTCACAAGACAAGTGAGTTGGAGAAGTTATCCTTAGGTAAGATTAGTGATGTTGGGATCTCTGGGAAGGACGCAGGATCCTTGTATCAGCAAAAGCATTGGTTCTCTCAGGCTAGGGTCATTAGGTCCAAGAACACGGGTTGCGTCCCGTGAGATCCCAATGATCTAAATGTTAACTGGTCAAGATTCTCGGGCCGTTCATATGGCCTCCTCTGACGCGGGCGTTCTTCGTTTGAAGAAGATGAATGATCCGCAGCGAGACAATGGGTTGGAGAGGGCACTCTTTGTCTACAAAGTTCACTTTTTCCCTACTTATAGCTTTCAAGTTTTCTCACATAAGAACGCTATCGCATTTATGGGCCTCTAAAGCATCCCTGGTGCTGTTTAGCATATCGAGTAAGCGCAAGAAATCCATGTGTGTAATGGGAGCAGAGGGAGTTGGCTGATCATTTGCTATCGCGGCTGGCATTGAAGCATCTGTAGGGGGTCGAGTTGAAGTTCCAGCCTCAATTGCATTCGGTTCGGATCGGGCCACCACTACCTCTTCGGTTCCGATCGAGGGAGAGCCATCAGAAGTGTTCAGAATTCTGGCTCGGTTCGGATCGGTGTCCGGTTCGGATCATCAGCTTCGGTTCGGGTCGACGATGCTCTCCCGGTCCGGTTTGGTCCTGAACTCTGCCCTCTTGATCTAGTAACAACCACGGCTTGGTGATCTTCAAGCGTTTCATTTTCTTAAGCAACTTGCGGCTCTTTTCCTTTTCCTTTAGTCATGAAATCCAATTTTTTTGAGAGTTTACCAAGGAAAACTTCAAGGACACTGAAAAAGTGGACTAGCTTCTTCAGATTTGAAAATCAAATAGTAGAACGATAGTCCAAAATGCGGAGAATTCGACGGTTCTCAGTGAAAGCACCAAAATGTTAGACCAAAAAGTGGCTTTAACACCTAATTGAATAATAATTCTAAATAAAATAGAAAGAAAAAGCAATGAGAACACCTGATTTGTAGTAGTTTGGCGTTAAAGAGCCTATGTCCACTTTATACTTCTTTGATTGATGATTCATATACAAATACAATGATAATTTCTCTCAATCTCACTTATACAATTAATAATCTCTCTTCAATTTGTGAAATTGCACTCCAAAAGTTTGAGTATAATTTGAATAAAGGTATGAAATTCACTGGTTGGAAGTTAGAGTAATTAATATGACAAAAGATTACTTAAAATGGTGCTTGTTGTTGTATTTATAGGCAGAAATTTGGTTTGGTTCGGTGCCACGTGGAGCTCATCCCGCTCGATTAGGGATCGAATGGTGGGTGATGTTGCCAGCACATCAGAGATATGAGAAAGTGGAGCATAACCATTCCGCAGTCATAGGAACGTGGGGTTTGCTGTAGTTGGAGCTTCGGTTCGAATCAACTGTGTAAGAGGGGTTCAGATCGGTACAAGAACTCCGGGTCGGATAGGTATTTGTGGGCCGAACCGAACCAGGATGAGGGATCTGAAGTTGGACCGCTGATCTATTCATATACATAAAGGGGTTCGACTATTGACTTCCGAACCAATCCGGATACTTCTTTTCTACACTCCTTGCCCTCGAGTGCATTCAATTGTTAATGCTCAGGCTTTGAATGGTCCGTTCACAAAGCGGGCTAACAATATGCATATATATATGTGCAAAATTATATATATATATACAATAAAGAAATTCAAAATAATCCTACAATCAATATTGGCATAAAAATGTTTGAATTTTGAAAATGATAGAAAAGTTGCACGTATATATACATGAAAAATGGGTATTTGAAGTTTTGTATACATATAAGGAGATTATGTGTAAATATAATATTTAAATAAATCAAAGAAAGTATAATGGGAACACTAATCAAATGTTTATGCTATAAACTTAAAAACAACACTTGGACCCATATGGGTCGACCCATACTGTTCTTGGGTCGATCTATAGGTCGGCTCAAGGGGTGTTGGGTCAACCCCGGGGTTGGTGGGTAGACCCTCCCTGACCGGGGCAGGTTCATTCGGCGAATCTGGACAAGTTTTTCAAACCACATTCGTTGCTAACGCAGCGCTACATGTACAAGATCATATCCACTTTCTGGAACACCTATAAATAGGCTAGCAGAGCCTAGCCTAATTCTCATATTTTCTGAAAGACTGCTTCCATTTTTCTTCCCCTTTATATCTCTTCAGAAAAAAGAATAGTTAGTCTTAAGGAATTCTGATTCAAGATCTAGAGGAAAAGAAAGTATATCTATAAGTGGGTGTTCGAAATTCTGATTGTAGTGAGGTAAATTCTTGAATATGATTAAATTAGATTTCACTTTTTCCCCTTTTCTTTTAGTTTGAGAATTGTGAATCCATGGTTATTTAGATTCTAGATTCAGTTAGGGGAGCCATGGAATGCTAGGTCTGGACCAGATTCATGAATTGGAAAGCTATGAGGTGAGTGGATTTAAGTTATACCTTTTGATAATGGTATATCTATCGTTTGGTATTCCCCGTTAATATGATAATAAATACGTTGAAATGATTAATCTGCAGAAATTTTTAACTTGCTGTAACCTACTAAAACGTTTAATCTGCTGAAATGATTAATCTGCTGAAATGTTTAACATGCTGAAATCTATTGAAATTAGTACTGTTGTAATTAAAGCTGACTATTATCCTTCGTATAAATGATGAAACTTCTGCAATACTGTAGTCCTGAAACCTGAATTGAGAACATTTCTAGTGTATAAAGCCTAATTCCAATAATCACCTGTCTGAATTGGGAATTTCTGTAACTGCTGTAATTATGAAATTTACAATAAACATGAGTATTTTCTTAATGTTAGGGGTCTAGTGCATTAACATATATTTATATAACTAGAAAGAATCAAATGTCATTAATTGTAATTAAGGGAAATGAATGAATCCTACAACAATAAAGGAATTGGAAAGAATGGAGAATGATACTAACCTATTATGAATAAACCTGAATGGGAAAAGGAAAGATTAAAGGTAGGCTTGTGCTAGGGACAAATGGAAATTATAAATTAGGTTATAATAAACGATAGAGAAAATGAGATAACTTATGTAATGAGATAAGTTGTACTTAATTATAAATTAAGTAATATGTAAATATGGAAACCCGAAACCTGCTATTTGTAATAAGTAGAGAAAAGAAGGGAAAACTTATGAAATGCAATAAGTTGTACTTAATTATAAATTAAGTAATCAGTAAACCTAAGAATCTGAATACTGCTGATAAGAAGAACATGTTATTTGAAAACCTGAGAATCTGAATTCTGCTAATAAGAAGAACATGTTATTTGAAAACCTGAGAATCTGAAATCTGCTGATAAGAATAACATGTTAAAGGCTTATTAATGAACTTAAATGGGGTAAGTTATATAACTGAAACTGATAAGCAAGAAGAACTTGGTAACCTAAATAAGAAGTTAATATGATTTGAAATAACAAAATTAACTGGAAATCTAACGAGGTAGAGCAAGCTCTTAATTAAACATTTGGACATGGGGCCTAATAACACGTTAACCTATGGCGCTTGAACTAGTCTGTACGTCTGAAAGTGAAGAACCCAACCGGGTTGATCATCGTGGGGTCATGAGACACGAGGGGAGCACATGTCCATCTGATTATTCTGCCTGTTCTACCTGTTGTTCTGTTGATATTCTGCTGGCTCCAAAGGACTGGAAAGGGAAGCAGGCAGCTTCCTGGGATGTGGAGGGTACTCTTGGTAGTCCTATGTGTGGTTTCAGCATTTAGGATGTGCTGGCAGAGGTTAGGTTTGCGCATTACTCCCCGCTGAGTATACCTTGATTGCCACGATATTGGGAAGTCAGAAGGCTGTAAGGTGGCATAGGTGATTTAATGAATATGGTTCCTTGTGACTAGGTGGGTTACAACCATCTCATCTGTTTGCCTTAGGCATAACCATCTGATTGATACTAATCATTGGGTACTGATCATCGTCAGTCAGCGTGATGTGGAAAAGCGGAGAGCTAAACCAAAAGACCATTGACCTTTTATATTGAGGCCTTGGTTGCTGGACACGCCAATTTGGATGTAGTTTGTTTGTTAGAGGCACATCACAAGCCCTCATATCTATTGGCCTTTCACTAGTTGAGGGAGGGGTCGAGTAGGACCATAGCATCAGTGTATACACATATTTGAAAAGGCTCCTGACCGAGTTTCGTGTATCTGATATAGCCCTGTTATGGAACTCGGTGCATTATAGATAATACGTGCGGATACATGCATATAATTTCTGATGGTGAATCATCGAGGTTGAGGCATCCAGTACGATTAACGATACTTATGTGAGAAAATTTAGATATTTGCATGTCTGCTCTATGTGGTGTATCGTAGACTCTAGGGAATTACACTGTGATGGAATCTGATTCGATTGAATGGTTCAAAGGTGGCAATTTGTACACTTACGTAGCATGGAGATGGTGGTTCTATGCGGAACGTAGCATTGTTATATAGAGATCCGTACGTCGTTTCGGCATAGGATGAGGGACTTCGTATATTTCTGTGGTGTTACGGCAGTGATCGTGCGAGTGGGGTACCATGGTGGGTACCTTAACATTGGGGATAGCTATATTTATATTATATTAGTTTAATCTACTGGGTAGTAGATGGGTACGACGTGTGCGTAAGCGTTTAGTGCTATTAACACAAGTAACCTAATAAGTAAGGAAATGTCACTGAACGTTATATGTTGGGTTATCCGGAATGTGTAGTGTAAATCCAATCATCAGAACTTGTGTTCTGACCCCCTACCCATAACATACTTGCTGGTTAGATTTGTGGCAGGGATATGATAGCTTTGGATACTGGTTAGATCGTATTATTATCTAGGTAAGGCTATATTTGATTATATTATATTTTATTTCATTCCGTCATGAAATGTTTTCTGAGCTCTGATATGTTTATTCTCTCTGTCTTTTTTTTTTGTAGGACACCATACAAACCAACACGAGTCTCGATAGATTAGAATTTAGAAAAAAAATCGGTCTATCGGAATTCGGGTCGTTACATTTGGAATAAGAGCCTAGGTTTAGGATTCCTGCATAGATCGTGAGTGAACATATTTGTAAAAAAATTTAAAATATGAATATATATATATACCTAGGCCCATAAAGGAACCCACTATACAGAGAAAGCATAATATGGTAAAAGTTGGCTATTTTTTTGTACACTAAAGGAATGGACATGGAAATCTAAGACCCTTAGGTAATTTGGGTGGAAAGTGTACATTATACTTTATATGGAAGAAAGGTAAATCCCATATGTTAGTATTTTAGGTTAGTGGGTTTAGCACTAAAACCTTACAAATCGGAAAAGGTTATAATGAGAAAAATAGATTAGGAATATATATAGTTGAGAGAATTGGCTTTGTGGGAGTGTCTAGGAAAGCCTAGGTAAGTCGGAAACCCACTTTGAGTTTAACCCCATTGCTAACTTTTAAGAACTTGAAATTGTAAAAGCTTTTGGAAGATGGTTTATGGTGTTCTCAAGTCTTGATCTTAAAAGTTACAGTTCTAAAATATGCAAAGAACATATTTGAAAAAGTACATATTGTGTTTTGAAGTAAAATGGGGTATATTTTGGAAATAGTGATTTCTTGTGAAAATTTTGTCTAAAATAAAATTCTCTCAGCAAAAGGCACACATTATAAAGCATGTATAGCTCGTTAGATTTTATGTTATATTGAATGAAAGGATCAAAAAGCAAAACTTAGAAAATGTTGCATTTTGTTAAAAACTGGAATTTTCAATAAAGAAAGTTTTGAAATCTCTATTTTTTTGACAATCATTTTTGATAAATGTTTTAACATAAAATTTCATTGGGTAGACAAAATAAGTTGTGGAAATTAAGAATAGTGTAGATGTTTGCACCTAGTTGTAAGTAACCGAACTTACATTATAGGTAAGAATAGTTGTAAACCTGATTGAGTAATAATTGTCCTTGTCTACTCCAATTTTTGTGACTTGAAGAAAAAAAGTGATTTTATTTTTGAGATGATATGTTTTATAGTTTGGAAAAAGTAAGTTTTGGTGAGGAAAATGAAGTTTTAATGCTTTTAACTATTGGAAGCAAAATAAAATGAGGAAGCCAAACCATGTTTTTAAAAATCATGGAGTAAGTAAGGATTAGTATGGAATACAGGGAATGTTTTTGAGGCTATAGCGTAGATGCGAGAATTATCTTGGAAAAATGGTAAGTTCCCATTGAATGCGTAAGCATTGAAAAGCCTAGGGTGTTGCTTTAAAATGACTACTAGTACATGGCCAGGACTAGTGGTGACTACTAGATAGTGAAGGGCAAGTAAGTGTTTAGATCTTGTTGCTAATTTTACCATTAGGGGTAAAACCCGTTATTACATTTAAGTTGGGATCGTTCTGTTATTTTGTTCCTGTTGGGTAGTTCAGGTAACACCTAAACATTTCATTGATCCCGTGGTTTGAACTTTTTTGTCTGAGAGGGACATAGTGCTAAGATTCTTGGCCCTTCGTAGTAGTTGTGCAGAGCATCTGTTTTCCTATTTTAGTTGAAGGACGAGATGAATTATTTGAAATTAAACTTGGACAGAGGATTAAGTTAAATAAGCTAAGAAAAGTGTAATGGCACAACTAAAAAGGAAACAACAAATTAAGTAAAGAAACAAACATGACAGTTAAAGAAAAATGAAAAATTCTGAGAAAAGGTGAATAAGAGTAAATTTTTCCAAGATAAATTGAAAAGGAAAATTTGTAACAAAAGAAAATTTCCTTGTATGGGTTGTGCTTGGATAGGTAAATGGAGAATCTTTATATAGTAGTTACATGAAATCCAAGTACGGATAGAAAAGGTGACTAAAAGAAAAACGGAGGATGTGAAGCTTTCCGTTTTCTATCTTTTTGTATTAAGAAATTGAATTTAGAAAAATAGATTTTTTTGTAATTCAAAAAAATAAAGTTGCTTGGTTGGGTTTTGGATGCAAATATTGATGAACTACGCTCTTTTTCAGTAAGATTATGGGAAAATTTGGATGAAAAAGTATTTTGATTTTCAAATATTGCATTCATATAGAAATGCCAGTATATTTAGGATGTGTGCATCATGTTTTCAAAGAGATTTTCAAGAAAAATTTGCATTCATGTAGGAGGTCCCGCTTAGGCATTCATTTCATTTATATATTATTATATTGAATTACACTTTGCATTAGTACACGAATTGTTGCAAAATTGGATGCACAGATGATGATTGTGATTTATGCAAGGAATTACTTCATTTTACCATTACCAAATTTCGGGGACAAAATTTCCTAAGGGGGAGAGAATGTAACACCCTGCATTTTTAATTAAGTAAAATAAAATAAAATTTGAAGAGCTTCCAGAATTTGTTCACGGGATTAGCGTCATTGCGTCCATGGCGATTTCTGGTCAATTTAGACCTATGGATTGCAGAATATGGATTTAAGATGAAAGAGATACCTTTAAATAAAATATTACAACAAACATGAAAAGTTGGTATAAGAGAAGAACAATGACCACCATTGTTTTTAGTCTTGTTAACAAAAGCCTATGTAGTCCAGTTGGTAAGAGCATGTGACTTCTAAGAGAATGGCGCAAGCTCGATTCCCGCGGGCGCCGCATTTTTATTTTAGAGGAACGACTAAAATAATACATGTTCTAAGAGAAAATTTGGTATAAATGCACATATAGGAAAATTATACATATAAGGAAGTACTAGAATATATGTATGCATGCATATGTAAATATATGCATATGTATGTGCAAAATTTTATATATATATATATATACACAAGAGTGAAATTCAAAATAATCCTACAATCAGTGATGGCATAACGCTGCTTGAATTTTGAAAATGATAGTAAAATTGCGCGTATATATATACGTGAAAAATGTGCATTTGAAGTTTTGTATACATACAAGGAGATTATATGTAAATATAATATTTAAATTAATCAAAGAAAGTATAATGGGAATACTAATTAAATGTTTAAGGAAAAAACGTTAAAAACATCACTTTGACCCATATGGGTCGACCCATACTGTGCTTGGGTTGATCAATGGGTCGACCCAAAGGGTGTTGGGCCAACCCTGGGGTCGACCCAGGGGTTGGTGGGTCGACCCACCCCTGATCTGGGCAGGTTCTTTCGGCGAATCTAGACAGTTTTTCAAACCATATTCGTTGTTGACTCGGCGCTGCATGTGCAACATCATATCCACTTTCTTTAACACCTATAAACAAGCTAGTATAGCCTAGCCAAAACCTCATATTTTCTGAGAAGCTGTCTATATTCTGCCATTTTTCTTCCCCTTCAAATCTCTTCAGGAAAAAGAAGAGTTAGTCTTAGGGAATTCTGATTCAAGATCTGGAGGAAAAGAATGTATATCTACAAATGGGCGTTCAAAATTCTGATCGAAGTGAGGTAAATTCTTGAATCTGGTTAATGTGTATTTCTCTTATTTTTCCCCTTTTCTTTTAGTTTGAGAATTGTGAAACCATGGTTATTTAGATTCTAGATTCAGTTAGGGGAACCATGGAATGCTAGGTCTGGACTAGATTCATGAATTGGAATGCTATTCGGTGAGTGGATTTAAATTATACCTTTTAATAATGGTATATCTATTGTTTGGCATTCGCCGTTAATATGATAATAAATCTGTTGAAATGATTGATCTGCAGAAATGTTTAACTTGTTGTAACCTACTGAAATGTTGAATCTGCTGAAATGATTAATTTACTAAAATGTTTAACCGACTGAAATCTATTGAAATTAGTATTGTTGTAATTAAAACTGAATAGTAACCTTCGTATAAATGATGAAACTTATGTAGTACTGTAATCTTGAAACCTGAATTGAGAACATTTCTGGTGTATAAAACCTAATTCCATTAGGCACTTGTCTGAATTAGGAATATCTGTAACTGCTGTAATTATGAAATTTACAATGAACATGAGTATTTTCTTAATAGAAGTATTATGCCAAAAAGGCTATAAATAGAATTACAGTACAATTTCTGAATAATGATAAAGAACGTACATGCTTGATTTGTATGAAAAATATACCGTAACTAATAAGTCATAAATAACCAAACGGAGACACGAGGTTAAGTTCAACTTGTGGTAGAACCTTCCCAGAACCGCCCGGCAAATCCAGCATCCATAAATGGTCAACTTTATGTGAGGGGTCTGGTGCATTAACATATATGTATATAACCAGAAAGAATTAAATGACACTAATTGTAATTAATGGAAATGAATGAATCCCAATAGTAAAACAATTGGAATGAATAGGGAATGATAACAACCTATTATGAATAAACCTGAATGGGAAAAGGAAAGATAATAAGTAGGTTTGTCCTAGGGACAAATGGAAATTATAAGTTTGGTTATACTAAACGATAGAGAAAATGAGATAACTTATGTAATGAGATAATAAATTAAGTAATATGTAAATCTGGAAACGTGCTGTTTGTAATAAGTAGAGAAAAGAAGGTAAAACTTATGAAATGCAATAAGTTGTACTTAATTATAAATTAATTAATCGGTAAACCTGAGAATCTGAATTCTGCTGATAAGAACATGTTTTCTGAAAACCTGAGAATCTGAAATTTGCTGATAGAATAACATGTTAAAGGATTATTAATGAATTTAAATGGGGTAAGTTATATAACTGAAACTAAGCAAGAAGAACTTGGTAACCTGAATAAGAAGTTAATATGATTTGAAATGTCCAAATTAATTGGAAATAAAATGAGGTAGAGCCAGCGCATAATTAAACATTTGGACATAGGACCTTTTAACACGTTAACCTGTGGCGCTTGAACCAATCCGTACGTCTGAAAGTGAAGAACCCAACAGGGTAGATCATCGTGGTGTCATAAGACACGAGGGGAGCGCACGTCCATCTAAATATTCTTTCTGTTCTACATGTTGTTCTATTGATATTCTGCTGGCTCCAAAGGACTAGAAGGGGAAGCATTCAACTTCCTGGGACGTGGAGGGTACTCCTGGTAGTCCTCTGTGTAGTGGAAGCATTTAGGATGTGCTTGCAAAGGTTGGGTCTACGCATTACTACCCTGTGAGTATACCTTGATCACCACAATAATGGGAAGTTAGAAGGCTGTAGGGTGGCATAGTGATTCATGAATCTGGTTCCTTATGACTAGGCAGGTTACGACTATCTCATCTGTTTTCTTTAGGCGTATCCATCTGATTGATAGTAATCATTGGGTACCGGTCATCGACAGTCAGCAAGATGCGGAAAGGCGAAGAGCTAAACCACAAGACCATTGATCTTTTACATTAAGGCCTTGGTTGCAGGACATGCCAATTTGGATGTAGATTGTTTGTTAGAGGCACGTCACTAGCTCTCATATCTATTGGCCTTTCAATAGTTGACGGAAGGGTCAGGCGGGGCCATAGCCACCGTGAAAATGTAAACCATAGTATTTGTGTATACAGATATCTGAAAAAGCTCCCGACCAAGTTCCGTGTATCTGATATAGTCCTGTTATAATACTCAGTGCATTGTAGATAATACGTGTGGATACATGCATATCATTTCCGGATGGTGTATCGTCGAGGTTGAGGCATCGAGTACGATTAACGATACATATGTGAGAAAATCTAGATATATGTATGTCTACTCCGGGTGGTGTATCGTTGACTCTAGGGAATTACTCTGTGATGGAATCTGATTCGATCAAATGATTTAAAGGTGGCAGTCCGTATGCTTACATTGCATGGCGATGGCGGTTCTATATGGAATGTAGCATTGTTATATTGAGATTTGTATGTCGTTCCGGCATGGGATGAGGGAGTGCGTATATTTCTATGGTGTTACGGCAGAGATTGTGCTAGTGGGGTACCATGGTGGGTACATTAACATTGGGGGTAGTTATATGTATATTGTATTAGGTTAATCTACTGGGGAGTAGATGGGTACGACATGTGCGTAAGCCTTGAGTGCTATTAACACAAGTAACGTAATAAATAAGGAAATGTAACTGAACAATATATGTAGGGTTATCTAGAATGTGTAGCTTAAATCCAGTCACCAGAACTCGTGTTCTGAGCCCTTCCTCATAACCTACTCGCAGGTTAGATTTGTGGCAGAAATATGATTGCTTTGGATACTGGTTAGGTCGTATTATTATCTATGTAAGGCTATATTTGATTATATTTTATTTTATTCCATTCCGCTGTGAGATGTTTTCTGAGCTTTGATATGTTTATTATCTATCTTTTGTGCAGGATACCATACAAACCGACATGAATTTCGTTAGATTAGAATTTTGAAAAAAATTGGTTCTATTGGAATTTCGGTCGTTGCATTTGGTATCAGAGCATGGGTTTAGGATTCTTGCATAGATCGTGAGTGAACGTATTTGTATTTTTTTTTAAAATATAAATATTATATATATACCTAGGTCTATGAAGGAACCCACTATATAGAGAAAGCATAATATGGTAAAAGTTGGGTATTTGTTTCGTACATTAAAGGAATGAACATGGAAATATGAGGCCTTTAGGTAATTTTGGTGGAAAGTGTACAATATACTTTGTATGGAAGAAAGGTAAATCCCATATGTTAATATTTCAGTTTAGTGGGTTTGGCACTAAAACCTTATAAATTGGAAAAGGTTAAAATGAGAAAATTGGATTAGGAGAATATATAGTTGAGAGAATTGGCTTTTTAGGAGTGTCTAGGAAAGCATAGGTAAGATGGAAACCCACTTTGAGCCTAACCCCATTGTTAACTTTTAAGAACTAGAAATTGTAAAAGCTTTTAGAAGATGGTTTATGGTGTTCTCATGTTTTGATTTTAAAAGTTACAGTTTTAAAATATGTAAAGAACACATTTGAAAAAGTACATATTGTATTTTGAAGTAAAATGGGGTATATTTTGGAAATAGTGATTTCTTGTGAAAATGTCATCTAAAATAAAGTTCTCTTAGTAAAAGATGCGCATTATAGAGCATGTATAGCGCGCTAGATTTTTTCGTTACATTGAATGAAAGGATTAAAAAGCAAAACTTAGACAATGTTGCATTTTGTTGAAAACTAGAATTTTCAGTAAAGAAAGTTTTGCAATATCTATTCTTTTGAAAATCGTTTTTGATAAATGTAACACCCCACGCCCGCTATGGTCACTCTCAATGGGAATGCCATGGCATCGGTGGAGTATTTTAGTGAATATAGAACAGAAAAATTACAACAAGACAGATATAAATGGTACTTGAAATTTTAAAACATCATCTCATAACAGCGGAAGTTAAAATATGTCTGGTTACATCACAAAACCATACAAGAGTCAAGTACAAAATATCCATCTTGATAAAAATAAGTACATAATCCCACTAAGTAAACAATAGCCATAAAAGGAAAGATGAAC
Organism: Allium sativum; assembly: GCA_030737875.1. NCBI lineage: Eukaryota > Viridiplantae > Streptophyta > Magnoliopsida > Asparagales > Amaryllidaceae > Allium > Allium sativum. The sequence goes on from CM060924.1 coordinate 286,389,634, forward strand.
TGAGCTTTACTTCAACGGTCCAAGCTCCAAAGGATAGATACAGCAATCCGATCAAGGCCCACTAGCACTAGGCCCACTCTGATAACCTGGGGTTTGGGGAAAAAGATAAAAACAACGGGGTCAGACATAAGTCTGAGTGAGTCCTATAACTTTAACAATACAATCATTAAAGTAACCAGAGAAGACATAAGTTGATATACGGTAACGCCTGGGGATGAATGGCTACACTAAGCAGCTTGGCAAACTTAGGATAAACTAAGATAACCGTAAAGACGCATTTATCCACCCAAGGATAATTACTAGATTACACCGCCCCAGACCTATCCACCCAAGGATAATTTCTACACTGCACCACACCAGTTCCACCCACCCAAGGGTAATTCCTACTTAAAGGTTGATCCCTCCAAGGACTTAGAAAATTTCCCCAGTAGTTTTGTGTACTCCTAGCCCATTACATAGGTGCCGTCTGCCCCTATCTCCACTAGGTGTACTCAGTAATTCTTACCCAGTAGTTTCGTGTACCCCCACATAGGTGCCGTCTGCCCCTATCTTTATTAGGTGTACCTACTACTCCCCATCGATCGGCTCCCTACCGTAGATACCCGTGCTGGTCCCACAGTGGGGTGTATCATTCCCCTAAAGTGGCTACCCAATACTATCAACGGTGCACGGCTTTATATCTACACGATGCAACAACGGCTTATCTACCAGCCCGGGCCCACACACGCATATGAAACCCGTTGGACTTGCGTTGCCACCGCTAACCCGTTTTGGCCTCTTATAGTCAAGCCCAACATGCGTGTCCCGTCACTCGACTTGAGTCGAGCCCACAAAGATACGTTTGGGATATTGGTTGAAATGGGCCCCCCACAAGCTACCACCTAAGCTTGCAATTTTATCTAGTGCATCCCACTTAACCCCTCTTTATAATCATGCCCACTTACATGTTAAGTTTTGGTTAAGTCATCTAATCATCTTTCAATTGCCCCTTAAGGCACCCACTAGATTTCTACATGCCACCTAAGGCACTTACTTAACCCTTTAATCATGTTTACTTACATGTCCCACTTTGGTTAAGTATTCTAATCGTATTTTCACATGCCACTCATGGCACTTACTTAACCCTTTAATCATGTTTAATTACATGTTCCACTTTGGTTAAGTATTCTAATCGTATTTTTCTATTGCCACCCAAGGCAACCCACTAGATTCCACATGCCACCCAAGGCACCCACTTAACCCTCATGTCCCACTACATGTTAATTTGGTTAAGTGTTTCTTAGTTAATTAAGACCGTGATCCTCATAAAGACCTCTCACATTAGACTATCTTTTATGACTGCTGGTTAAGCCGGTTGGGTCCGGGCAGCCTTATGTCATAACCGAGTCTAACCTCGTGTCTTTACATTAATCACGTATTTAGTTTGTGCCTAAGACCTCTCACATTGGGCTAACATTTGTAGCAACTGGTTAAGCCGGTTGGGTCCGGGCAGTTTTACACTACAAATGAGTCCAACCTCGTGTCTTAGTCGATTAATTACACCTAATTAATCACCCCCATATTAATTGTCCCTAATTAATATCAAGTTTCTCATAACATGGGTAGACCTAACTCAATAGGTAAATTCCCATGGGGTAGACCTAACTCAATAGGTAAATTCCCATTTATTTTTATGGTATGCTTAATCATACCCAATCATACTTTTATTAACATATTTATTAACCCCATCGTTCCCCACGCAAATCGTTCTCATTTCACGACATAATAAAAGGGAAGATCCATCTCAAACATCATGGGTTAAACCAAATATTAGCATAAACTTTGTCATGGGTTAAGAGGATGTCAACTTGCATATATGAGCATATATTAACCCAACTACATTTAACCCCAAACTTGCATATTATCATACACATGACTTGCATAACATGTTGCATATGAACTTGCATATTATCATACACATATCTTGCATAACATGTTGGACTTGCATATAAGCATTCACACAACTTGCATAACATGTTGAACTTGCATATAAGCATTCACACAACTTGCATAACATGTTGAACTTGCATATAAGCATTCACACAACTTGCATAACATGTTGAACTTTCATATAAGCATTCACACAACTTGCATAACATGTTAATCATGCATTTAAGCATACACATAACTTGCATAAGCATTCACATTCTTGCATAAGCATTCACATACTTGCATATTAACTCACAAACTTGCATAATGTGTCATCATGAACTTGCATATTAACAAACATGTAACTTGCATAGCATATCTTGCATATTAACATACATGTAACTTGCATAACATATCTTGCATATTAACATACATGTAACTTGCATAGCATATCTTGCATATTAACATACATGTAACTTGCATAGCATATCTTCATGAACTTGCATAACATATCTTCATGAACTTGCATAACATGCATATGATCACATAGCCCACAACTTGCATATTTAGCATCATGTAAACATAACATATATCATACTAAACTTGCATAAACTTACATACTCAACATGCATAAACCCACTTGTTAAACATGCATAGACCAACTTATTAATCATGCATAAATCCACTTATCAAATATGCATAAACCAACTTATTAATCATGCATAAATCCACTTATCAAGTATGCATAAACCAACTTATTAAATATGCATAAACATAGGAAAACATAGAGTAACATATCATTACAAATGATTCAAACTCACTAATCCGCATTCAAGACCAAAAGTCTCATTACACCTAATCTACTTGCTTTAACAATTGATGTTAAAGTGATAGAAACTCACAACTAGCAATTTGCACTCCAAATGAAGAAGATTAAGATGCTTAGAATGGATTAGAGGTTGATTAGAGAGGTTGATTAGCTTGCTTTCCTCTTCATTGATTTGTGGTGGCCATGATCAAGTTCCATTTTGCCATAGTTTAGTTACAAGATCTAATTATGTATGAATTAGGGTAGGGTTAGGGTCTTATTTATAGGATTAGGTTGCATTTTAGACCCTTAGATTAACCCTAGATTGGTTTGGACCCGTCAGATCCAAGAAGCTTCCAGAACCAGCCCTCCAAGCCAGCCCAAGAACCCAAACTGGTGCACCCAGTTTCACTGGGCGTCGCACCCCTGTCGACAGGCAAGTCGACAGGCAAGTCGACACCCCTGTCGACAGGCCTGTCGACAGCCCTGTCGACATGGGTAGGGCGGGAATCTTCCCGCCTGGCCCCGCTTGCTCTATTTTAAATCTGTTTTTAGCTTAGAATTTTCTGCAAACTTCATCGGGCCATAACTGGGCCATACGGACTCCGATTTTCGAAAACTCGGACTCTATTTCGCGTATTTTTTCGAGACGAACGCAATGACGCAGCCCGTTTCCCCCAATTCTCACATCTGAGATTATTTATTCTGTTATTAGTGAATTTTAGCATTAACCCAAAATACGGGGTGTTACAATAAATGTTTTAACATAAAAATTTGTTGGGTAGATAAAATAAGCTGTAGAAATTAAGAATATAGTAGATGTTTGCACCTAGTTGTAAGTAACTGAATTGACATTATAAGTAAGAATAGTTGTAAACCTGACTGAGTAATAGTTGTCCTTGTCTACTCCAATTTTTGTGACTTGAAGAAAAAAAAACTGAATTTTTTTTAGATGACATGTTTTATGGTTTGGAAAAGGTAAATTTTGGTGAGGAAAATGAAGTTTCAACGCTTTTAACATTTGGAAGAAAAGTAAAATGAGGAAGCCAAACCACATTTTTAAAATTCATGGAGTAAGGATTAGTGCCTAGGGAATACGGGGAAAGTTTATGAGGTTATGGAGTAGACATCGAGAATTATCTTAGAAAAATGGTAAGTTCCCGTCGAATGCATAAGCAATGAAAAGCCTAGGGTGTTGCTTGGAAATGACTACTAGTGCACGGCCAGGACTAGTGGTGACTACTGGATAGTGAAGGGCAAGTAAGTGCTTAGATCCTATTGCTAATTTTCCTGTAAGGGGTAAAACCCATTATTACATTTCTGTTGGGATTGTTCTGTTATTTTGTTCCTGTTGGGTGGTTAGGGTAACACCTAAACTTGTCGTTGATCTCGTGGTTTGAACTTTTCTGTCTGAGTGGGACATAGTCACGAGATTCTTGGCCCTTCGTAGTAGCTGTGTAGAGTGTCTGTTTTCCTGTTTTAGTTGAAGGACTAGAAGGCTTATTTGAAGTTAAACTTAGACTAGAGGATTAAGTTAAATAAGCTAAGAAAAGATTAATGGCATAACTAAAAAGGAAACAACACATTCAGTAAAGCAACAAACATGACAGTTAAAGAAAAATGGAAAATTCTGAGAAAAGGTGAATAAGAGTAAGTTTTTCCTAGATAAATTGAAAAAGAAAATCTGTAACAAAAGAAAGATTTCTTGTGTGGGTTGTGCTTGGATAGGAAAATGGGGATTCTTTATATAATGGTTACATAAAATCCAAGTATGGATAGAAAAGGTGACTAAAAGAAAAACGGAGGATGTGAACCTTTATGTTTTTTTACCTTTTTGTAACATAAGAAATCGAATTTAGAAAATTATATTTTTCTGTAATTCAAAAAAATAAAGTTGCTTGGTTGGGTTTTGGATGCAAATATTGATGAACTATGCTCTTTTTCAGTAAGAGTGTGGGAAAATTTGGATGAAAAAGTATTTTTATTTTCAAATATTGCATTCATATAGAAATGCCAGTATATTTAGGATGGGTGCATCATGTTTTCAAAGAGATTTTCAAGAAAAATTTGCATTCATATAGGAGGTACCTCTTAGGCATTCATTTCATTTACGTATTATTACATCGAATTACACTTTGCATTAGTACACGAACTGTTGCGAAATTGGATGCACACATGATGGTTGTGATTTATGCAAGGAATTGCTTGATTTTACCCTTACCAATTTCGGGGACAACATTTCCTAAGGGCGAGAGAATGCAACACCCTGCATTTTTAATTAAGTAAAATAAAATAAAATTTGAAGAGCTTCCAAAAGTAGGTCACGGGATTAGTGTCATTGTGTCCATGGTGATTTTCTGGTCAATTTAGACCAATGGATTGCAGAAATCGGATTTAAGATGAAAGAGATACCTTTAAATGAAATATTACAAGGTATAAGAAAAGAACAATGATCACCGTTGTTTTTAGTCTTGTTAACAAAAGCCTATGTAGTCCGGTTGGTAAGACCATGTGACTTCCAAGAGAATGGCGCAAGTTTGAATCCCGCGGGCGCTATATTTTTATTTTAGAGGAATGATTAAAATAATACATGTTTCAATAGAAAATTTGGTATAAATGCACATATAAGGAAAATTATACATATAAGGAAGTACTAGAATATATGTATGCATGCATATGTAAATATATGCATATGTATGTGCAAAATTATATATATACAAGAGAGAAATTCAAAATAATCCTGCAATCAATGATGGCATAACACTTTTTGAATTTTGAAAATGATAAAAAAGTTGCACGTGTATATATATACGTGAAAAACGGGAATTTGAAGTTTTGTATACATATAAGGAGATTATATGTAAATATATTATTTAAATAAATCAAAGAAAGTATAATGGGAACACTAATCAAACGTTTAAGGCAAAAAGGTTAAAAACATCACTTGGACCCATATGGGTCGACCCATACTGTGCTTGTGTCGATCTATGGGTCGACCTAAGGTGGGCTGGGTCAACCCTAGGGTCGACCCACCCCTGATCTGGGTAGGTTCATTCGGCGGATCTGGACAGATTTTCAAACCACATTTGTTGCTGACTCAGCGCTGCATGTACAAGATCACATCAACTTTCTTGAACATCTATAAACAGGCTAGCAGAGCCTACCCTAAATCTCATATTTTCTGAGAGGCTGTCTAGACTCTGCCATTTTTCTTCCCCTTCAAGTCTCTACAAAAAAAAAGAATAGTTAGTCTTAGGGAATTATGATTCAAGATCTAGAGGAAAAGAATGTATATCTACAAATGGGTGTTCAGAATTCTGATCGAAGTGAGGTAATTTCTTGAAACAAGTTAATTTAAATTTCTCTTCTTTTTCCCTTTGTAACACCCCATGTATTTTATAACTGTGAAATTCATAAATTAAACAATAAATAATTTCAAATCAAAGAATTAAGGGAAACGGGATACGCCATTGCATTCGTCTCGGAATTCTGCTTGAGATAGAGTCTGAGTTTGCGTAAAACGGATATCGTATGAAGAAGTTATGGACGAACGAAGTTGGGCGAAAAACCGGAAAACGGGTCAGAATGCACTGGCGCACTTGGGAAGTGCGCCAGAACAAAAATGCACTGGCGCACTTGGGAAGTGCGCCAGTACATTTTTGACCTGGCGCACCTGCCAAGTGCGCCCAGGTCAAAAATGACCTGCTGGCCAGGTCTTGTCTAGTCCTGGCTGGCCAGGTCTGTGTTTGGCCGATTTTCAGAAGCTTGCTTTGTCATTAGGGCTAGGTGGCAGGCTCTAATTGGTCTCTCTTTCGAATGAATGGCTACGATCAATCCAAGCAACATCGATGGTCCTAATCAGTTCATAAACTCTATAAAAATGACCCTAGACTCTACCTAATCTATTCATTCAAAAATAAGAACGAGGCCACCATGCTACTAAGGAACGACTAGGAGTAGCCACCAACTTGAGAGACGATTAGGAGGCAAATTCTAAAGCATAAAGCAACTTAAGCAAATCAAATCAACAAGGAATCGCATCTTCAAATCCCTAAATTTGAGAATTCGCCACACAATTGTAAGTAGAGTATTATTTTGGTATGAACAAATAACTGTGTTGGTTTGTATACTCGATTTGTGGTGATAAAGTAATTCATAATTGTGCGTTACTATGATTCTTATCGATTTGGAATATTGTATACGTTTGGATATTCTCAAATTATGTTATTCATTATAAAAACTACATGTTTGCGGTAGTTTTATGCAAGTATACGTTTGGAATATTCGCAAATTATGTAATCCATGTTGAAGCTACATGTATGTAGTTGTTTAATTGAAATTCATGCAAGTTTGGGGTTTGGCTACTATGCCATCATAATGTGTATTTCTATACAAAAATCATTTTGTGAGTAATTGGAGCAAATTTGGGTTATTATAATCCATATAAAATTATGTTGAAAATTTGCCATCATGATCTATGTATTAAGCCATACTTTTGTACTAGAAAACCTCTTTGTGAATTTATGAATATGACTAGGCTATGATTGATATTTTGCATAATTGAAAACCATGTTAGGTCTATATTGTTAACAAGAATTATATGATGACATATGTGGTACATAGCTAGGTTAGATTCAAAATCCCATTTGCAAGTTTGCATGACTAAAGCAAAAATCATGATTTCATGTTAGAAATATTTATGCCATAAGTATATGTGAATAGATTTAGAATCATGATTAAAATGGATTAATTCTAGTTGAAGTATACTTTTGTATTAGTCACAAAAGTAAGCACCTTTGTAAACATGTAGTAATCTTATAAACATGATTTGCTTATGTTTGATATTATGCCTAAATAAAATATAGGTTTATGTTGTAGTTAAGCCTATGTGTCAATAATGATATTCTTAACTTAACTACAAGTTTACATGGTTTGATTCATGTCACTTATGCTTTATGACCAAAGTATATGTTACTACTATGCAAGTACACCAGTTTCTATTTTGTAGTTCCAACGTCACATTGCAAGTTCATGCGTTCACATTCCCCTTTTTGTGTATGTAATCACGCTTTAAGCCTCCCCTTTTCGCATGGCTAGGTTGGGCTTAAAAGGGCTAAGCCCAACATATATATAATAAACGGACGTATTAAACGGGGGAAAATAACGTTGGGTTAAATTTATTAATAAATGAAAATATAAAGAAAAGGGGCCCAAATTCAAGTATGGGTTGGGCCCATGATTGGTGTAACCTTTACACCATTGATTTTTAATAATGGGCCGCAAATATTTACATATAAGAAAGTAAAGAAGAAAGACAAAATATGTAAATGTAGAAAATACGATATGTTTAACCCGAGGTTGGATTGAGTTGTGATGTAAACCTGCCCGGAACCGCCCGGCTGTCCAGTAGTCACAACAATACCTATCCAATGTGGGTGGTTAAACATGGAGCCCAATAAGGACCCGAGGTTAGACTGAGTTGTGGCGTAAGACTGCCCGGAACCAACCGGCAACAGGCAGCCACAACAATACCTGTCTAATGTGAGAGGTCAAGGCTTTAATAAGACAATTAAAGCTGAGTCAGGATTGTTAGGATTAAGTGGACTAAAGACTTAATCAAAATGGAACATGCTAAACTAAACAGACTGATTGGGGGTTAGGTTTATAAAACACTTAACCAACTTAGCATGTTGGCTAGAAATAGAAAACCTAGTAGCGGAGGACCCTTTTCGCAGTAACCCTACAAGGTATCATGATACCCTGAAACTAGGCAGGGTGGGGCACGATTACTGGGCTGATTGTAAGAGGTCAAATCGACGGCGGTGGTGTAGCAGTGTAGGTTCTAACGGGGTGCGGGCGTGCACACACTCCGGCGCAGAAAAATAAGGCACTGGGCACCAGTAGCATACCTGTGCATTCTAGGATTGTGTCGGGCCGCCACCATGGGACTTGATACACCCCATGGTGGGACCAGCATAGGTAACTACAACATCGGGGGCCGTAAGACACATGTAACTATGCGAGTAGGAGCCGATCATCATAGAATGGATCACTTCACCCTGATTATGGGGTGCCAGTTGGGAACTAGTTTATATGGGTTCAGAGATTAATATGGGGTACGATAGTATATTCGACCCTAGACAACTTAACCAAGTTTATAGTGCTTTCCCACTTCTTGTTTATACTTATCATACCCAGTTCTTTATTCATAGACTGAATAGTCCTAGACTTACTCAGGCTTTATGTCTGACTCTACTTTTCTTTCGTCTTCTTTTCTTCCGTTCCCCCCCCCCCTAGGCACACAGGGAGGGAATACCGCAGCTTGACCAGCCTTCACATCCAGCTTGAAGAGAAAGAATGTATTGCTTGGACCTTTTCGCTTTGAACTATGGCTTTGGACAACAACTATGGGGCTTTTGCAGTTTATTTATGTTTTCTTTATGCTTCTTTAAATGATGTAATCAAGACAGTTATGAAAATGTTATGTTTTGAAGTATTGTAAGACAATTATGGCATGTTGTTGAAACACGTATTTTCTTTATGAAATAAAAGTTGTTATTTTTCCGCTGTTTAAAAATATGTGTTCTTATATCTGTCTTGTATATCTGTGACTTATACTTATAAACCTCCACCAAAATTAGGGCATTCCCTTTGAGAGTGACTCTAACGGAGGTGGGGTGTTTCACTTGGTATCAGAGCATAGGTTTACCAGATAAGATAAAAAGTTTTGAGAAATTATTTTCAAAAAGGAAATTTAAAGAAGCATTTTTAAAAGATAAAATATTATTTTATTTTAAAAAGGCAAAGTCCCCCCCAAAGCCATTGGTACTATCTTCTATCCTTCGTTTTGAATCTATCCTTTCTGTTTCAGCATGTCTGGAGACCTTACTCCCCAGCCGCTGACGCTTTCACTCCTCCTCCTCCACGTGAACCAGCAAGCGGAAGAGTCCCAGAGTAGGAAGACGAATAATAGTCAAACAAGAAAGGATCGTAACCGTAATAATAAGAAACGAGTAAAAAAGGAAATGCAATTTTTGTGGTATGGAGGGGCACATAGCCAAGGATTGTAGAAAGAGGAAAAGAAAGCAAGGAGAATGTTTTCATTGTGGGGAGACTGGACACATCAGCAAAGACTGCCATGAGAAGACAGACTTTGAGAAGGGCGGGAAAGACAACAAGTCCCGAGAGAAGAGGAAGTGTAAATTCTGTGGCAAAATGGGGCACTTAGTGAAAGATTGCCGGAAAAAGAAGGCCAAGATGAATGGTGGGTGCTTTTCTTGCGGTGAGACAGGCCACATGGCTAAGGAATGCCCAAAGAAACGAGGTATAAATACTTCTGTAGAAAGTGTAGTTTACCTTTATGATTACCCCGTTCGCACTTTATTTGATTCTGGCGCATCACACTCCTTTATCTCGTCTGCTTTAGTTAAAATCTCTGCACCTAAAAACTAGTATGGTAGAGGACCCCTTAATTGTTTCAAACCCAATTGGGGGCCCAACTCATTTGTCTATGATCTGTGTGGGATAGAAAATTTCTATTCTAAGCGTAGAATTTAAATGTAGTGCCTTTATTTTGGGCTTTTCGGGATATGGTTTGGTTTTGGGCATGGATTGGCTATCCAGTAATAGGGCCATCCTTGATTGTGAGAAAAGGGTTGTTAGGCTCCCAACCCAGCTCGGTAATACTTTGGAAATTTCATGTAATCCCTCGTATGCGGTTATGCTTAGTTATCTTGAATCGTTAGAAAAATTTGCAATCGGTTAGAATGGTCCGGGAATATCCGGATGTCTTCGAAGAGGTGAAGGGCTTGCCTCCGAAGCGGGAAATAGACTTCCGCATATATCTTATAGATAATGCAAAGCCCGTTGCGTTGCCCGTTAGACACATGGCTCCACGGGAGAGGAAAGAGCTCAGTAAACAGATTAAAGAGCTTCTAGAAAAGGGGTTCATTAGAAGGAGCATTTCAGAATGGGGCGCTCCAGTAGTGTTCGCCACTAAGGCAGAAGGTTCATTTCGCTTATGAATGAGTTGTGGAGAATCACTTTAGTAAGTACATTTGGCAACATGGTTGGCATTTATTTCCAAAAGATAATTCATCTATGTGGAATACCTTCTAGTAAGTGAACAAGATCCAAGATTCACTAATGAATTTTGGAGAGCTTGCATGGAACCATGAGTACGCAGTTATGCTTGAGCCAAGTATACTAGAAGGAGAATAATTGAAAGTGGAACGAGAGGCAACAGTGAAAAAGGTTCCAACTCATATTTTGGAAACAAGAATTAAGGAGCTACGAAATTGTGAAGTTAAAGACGGACAAAGCATAATGGAGTTAAGCTCAAGAAATGCGACTTAGAAGATTTAAGACTAGATTCGTGCATCATATCTCTTCTTAAGAGTATATCCTTGATCCCTCTCTTCCTGTAGAGCTTACTTGCATGTTATCTTTTGTGTATATCCTCTCGGTCCCATTCTCAATCCAATTTCTGTTGCAAACCCCATAGGGAGTATGACTCATCTGTTAGTAACACATGTTGGGGCTCGAGGGTGTTCATTGGTTTGACTAAAGTTTTTGGGTTTTATAGGATACGGATTGGTCTTAGGAAGGGACTCCCTTGTGACCTAAAAGGAGTCCATCATGCTTAGTTTCCTAAAATCATATATGGTGGTTGGGTTGAGTAATTCTTTGGGTGTCAGTCTGATGTTGATTTCGGTCTTCGGGGCTGATGCTTAGAGTGTTCTTCTCCTAATCAATATATATGTGGCATAGATCTCCAGTTTTGACATTGCCTAATGGGCACAAAGTTTTTACTTGCTTCTATCATTCGACTATACCTTTAGGTAGGACCATTTCCTATCATTGAGAAAATTGGGAAAATGGCCTATAGATTAGAGCTACCCGAAAAGCTGGCCGGAATTCACAACGTCTTTCACGTTTCACATCTACGAAAATGTCTACATGAGTCTGCTGAAGTGGTAGAGCCAAATATCCTAGAAGAAGCTGAAGTGGAACGCGAAGCAACCGTGAGGAAAGTTCCAACCCGCATATTAGGAACAGAAGTGAAGAAGCTACGCAACCGCGAAGTCAAGCTCGTCAAAGTTCAGTGGAGCGACGCCGAGGAAGATGCAACTTGGGAAACTGAAGCTAGAATACGCGCAGCCTACCCTTTTCTTTTCGAGGGTACATCTTTGATCTTTCCTTTTTCCTTAAGTTGCGCTTTTATCTATCTTTTTAGGTATATTTCCTCGACCTTATCTTTTAGGTAGAAACCTTTTGGATGAAAACATGTTATGGATGATTGTTGCAAGTGGTTGCAAGTGATTGCTAGTGGTTGCTCGTGGTTGCATATACACACACAATCTAGGTTTTAGATCGGCTCAGTCACTTCATATTGCATATGCATATATGTTTGCATTCGTATATGATTGAACTTTAATGTGTTGTCATGTGGATGTTGCATTTGTATTGAATGATTGTGCACTCATGTAGAATCATGAATAGGGGGATTTGCATTCATAATGGATTCATAGCACTTACATAATTCGCATTAAGGAGGTCAACTGAATCAGTAGACCGCCTGATTTTGCATTAGATAAGTACATGTACACACACACTTCGCATATGATCATGAAGCATTAGAAGTCTTTTAAGGACAATGGATGCTCGTGTTTGATGGATGAGTAGATGGATGTTTGGACGTTAAGATGTACATTCTTCCTGAACTTGAAGATTTCGGGGACGAAATCCTTTTAAGTAGGGGAGAATGTAACACCCCATGTATTTTATAACTGTGAAATTCATAAATTAAACAATAAATAATTTCAAATCAAAGAATTAAGGGAAACGGGATACGCCATTGCATTCGTCTCGGAATTCTGCTTGAGATAGAGTCTGAGTTTGCGTAAAACGGATATCGTATGAAGAAGTTATGGACGAACGAAGTTGGGCGAAAAACCGGAAAACGGGTCAGAATGCACTGGCGCACTTGGGAAGTGCGCCAGAACAAAAATGCACTGGCGCACTTGGGAAGTGCGCCAGTACATTTTTGACCTGGCGCACCTGCCAAGTGCGCCCAGGTCAAAAATGACCTGCTGGCCAGGTCTTGTCTAGTCCTGGCTGGCCAGGTCTGTGTTTGGCCGATTTTCAGAAGCTTGCTTTGTCATTAGGGCTAGGTGGCAGGCTCTAATTGGTCTCTCTTTCGAATGAATGGCTACGATCAATCCAAGCAACATCGATGGTCCTAATCAGTTCATAAACTCTATAAAAATGACCCTAGACTCTACCTAATCTATTCATTCAAAAATAAGAACGAGGCCACCATGCTGCTAAGGAACGACTAGGAGTAGCCACCAACTTGAGAGACGATTAGGAGGCAAATTCTAAAGCATAAAGCAACTTAAGCAAATCAAATCAACAAGGAATCGCATCTTCAAATCCCTAAATTTGAGAATTCGCCACACAATTGTAAGTAGAGTATTATTTTGGTATGAACAAATAAATGTGTTGGTTTGTATACTCGATTTGTGGTGATAAAGTAATTCATAATTGTGCGTTACTATGATTCTTATCGATTTGGAATATTGTATACGTTTGGATATTCTCAAATTATGTTATTCATTATAAAAACTACATGTTTGCGGTAGTTTTATGCAAGTATACGTTTGGAATATTCGCAAATTATGTAATCCATGTTGAAGCTACATGTATGTAGTTGTTTAATTGAAATTCATGCAAGTTTGGGGTTTGGCTACTATGCCATCATAATGTGTATTTCTATACAAAAATCATTTTGTGAGTAATTGGAGCAAATTTGGGTTATTATAATCCATATAAAATTATGTTGAAAATTTGCCATCATGATCTATGTATTAAGCCATACTTTTGTACTAGAAAACCTCTTTGTGAATTTATGAATATGACTAGGCTATGATTGATATTTTGCATAATTGAAAACCATGTTAGGTCTATATTGTTAACAAGAATTATATGATGACATATGTGGTACATAGCTAGGTTAGATTCAAAATCCCATTTGCAAGTTTGCATGACTAAAGCAAAAATCATGATTTCATGTTAGAAATATTTATGCCATAAGTATATGTGAATAGATTTAGAATCATGATTAAAATGGATTAATTCTAGTTGAAGTATACTTTTGTATTAGTCACAAAAGTAAGCACCTTTGTAAACATGTAGTAATCTTATAAACATGATTTGCTTATGTTTGATATTATGCCTAAATAAAATATAGGTTTATGTTGTAGTTAAGCCTATGTGTCAATAATGATATTCTTAACTTAACTACAAGTTTACATGGTTTGATTCATGTCACTTATGCTTTATGACCAAAGTATATGTTACTACTATGCAAGTACACCAGTTTCTATTTTGTAGTTCCAACGTCACATTGCAAGTTCATGCGTTCACATTCCCCTTTTTGTGTATGTAATCACGCTTTAAGCCTCCCCTTTTCGCATGGCTAGGTTGGGCTTAAAAGGGCTAAGCCCAACATATATATAATAAACGGACGTATTAAACGGGGGAAAATAACGTTGGGTTAAATTTATTAATAAATGAAAATATAAAGAAAAGGGGCCCAAATTCAAGTATGGGTTGGGCCCATGATTGGTGTAACCTTTACACCATTGATTTTTAATAATGGGCCGCAAATATTTACATATAAGAAAGTAAAGAAGAAAGACAAAATATGTAAATGTAGAAAATACGATATGTTTAACCCGAGGTTGGATTGAGTTGTGATGTAAACCTGCCCGGAACCGCCCGGCTGTCCAGTAGTCACAACAATACCTATCCAATGTGGGTGGTTAAACATGGAGCCCAATAAGGACCCGAGGTTAGACTGAGTTGTGGCGTAAGACTGCCCGGAACCAACCGGCAACAGGCAGCCACAACAATACCTGTCTAATGTGAGAGGTCAAGGCTTTAATAAGACAATTAAAGCTGAGTCAGGATTGTTAGGATTAAGTGGACTAAAGACTTAATCAAAATGGAACATGCTAAACTAAACAGACTGATTGGGGGTTAGGTTTATAAAACACTTAACCAACTTAGCATGTTGGCTAGAAATAGAAAACCTAGTAGCGGAGGACCCTTTTCGCAGTAACCCTACAAGGTATCATGATACCCTGAAACTAGGCAGGGTGGGGCACGATTACTGGGCTGATTGTAAGAGGTCAAATCGACGGCGGTGGTGTAGCAGTGTAGGTTCTAACGGGGTGCGGGCGTGCACACACTCCGGCGCAGAAAAATAAGGCACTGGGCACCAGTAGCATACCTGTGCATTCTAGGATTGTGTCGGGCCGCCACCATGGGACTTGATACACCCCATGGTGGGACCAGCATAGGTAACTACAACATCGGGGGCCGTAAGACACATGTAACTATGCGAGTAGGAGCCGATCATCATAGAATGGATCACTTCACCCTGATTATGGGGTGCCAGTTGGGAACTAGTTTATATGGGTTCAGAGATTAATATGGGGTACGATAGTATATTCGACCCTAGACAACTTAACCAAGTTTATAGTGCTTTCCCACTTCTTGTTTATACTTATCATACCCAGTTCTTTATTCATAGACTGAATAGTCCTAGACTTACTCAGGCTTTATGTCTGACTCTACTTTTCTTTCGTCTTCTTTTCTTCCGTTCCCCCCCCCAGGCACACAGGGAGGGAATACCGCAGCTTGACCAGCCTTCACATCCAGCTTGAAGAGAAAGAATGTATTGCTTGGACCTTTTCGCTTTGAACTATGGCTTTGGACAACAACTATGGGGCTTTTGCAGTTTATTTATGTTTTCTTTATGCTTCTTTAAATGATGTAATCAAGACAGTTATGAAAATGTTATGTTTTGAAGTATTGTAAGACAATTATGGCATGTTGTTGAAACACGTATTTTCTTTATGAAATAAAAGTTGTTATTTTTCCGTTGTTTAAAAATATGTGTTCTTATATCTGTCTTGTATATCTGTGACTTATACTTATAAACCTCCACCAAAATTAGGGCATTCCCTTTGAGAGTGACTCTAACGGAGGTGGGGTGTTTCACCCTTTTTCTTTTAGTTTGAGAATTGTAAATCCATGGTTATTTAGATTCTAGATCTCTTGCTCCACTTTCGATCGGATAGGGAGGACCTCGAACGGTTGGGAAATCCAGGCTGATTCAGTAAGTCAAAGTGACTTCATCCCATCAATGGGGCCATGAGGCGGATCTGCATCATGATTTAGTACGTGCCTCTCTCTTCGATCGAGGGATAGAACAAGAGATCTGAAGGCAGGGAAAATTTTTCTAATAGTTAGAAAGATTGGTTAAATGATGAGAAGTTTGACATTAGTTACCAAAAAAATCATCTTGGACGGATGCCCGGTTTCACCCAGGGGACCTTAGGTGCGTAGCGAGTGAAAGTCAACCCTTCTCTATGCCTATTCGACCAAGCTTTGAATCAATAGAAAGGTGAAGCTGGAGAGTCCTCTCTTCTCAACCGAGGGGAGCCATGGAATGCTAGGTCTGGACCAGATTCATGAATTGGAAAGCTATTAGGTGAGTGGATTTAAGTTATACCTTTTTATAATGGTATATGTATCATTTGGCATTCCCCGTTAATATGTATAATAAATTTGTTGAAATGATTAATTTGCAGAAATGTTTAATCTACTGAAATGGTTAATCTGCTGAAATATTTAACCTGCTGAAATCTGTTGAAATTAGTACGGTTGTAATTAAAACTGAATGGTATCCTTCATATAAATGATGAAACTTCTGCAGTATTGTAATCCTGAAACCTGAACTGAGAATATTTCTGTTGTATAAAGCCTATTTCCATTAATCACCTATGTGAATTGGGAATTTCTGTGAATGTTGTAATTATGAAACTTACAATGAACATGATTATTTTCTTAATAGAATTATTAGGCCAAAAAGGTTGTAAATAGAATTACAGTAAATTTTGGGAATAATGAGAAAGAACAGACATGCTTGATTTGTATGAAAAATCTACCGTAATTAGGAAACTGCAATTAACTGCATGGAGACATTAGGTTAAATTCAACTTGTGGTAGAAGCCTGCTCGGAACCACCCGGCAAATCCAGCATCCACAAGTAGTCAAATTAATGTGAGAGTTCTAGTGCATTAACATATGTGTATATAACTGGAGAGAATTAAATGGCAATATTGTAATTAATGAAAATGAACGAATCCTACAACGGTAAAAGAATTGTAATGAATGGGGAATGATAATAACCGATTATAAATAAACCTGAATAGGAAAAAGAATGATAATAGGTAGGTTTGTCCT
Source organism: Allium sativum (assembly GCA_030737875.1). NCBI lineage: Eukaryota > Viridiplantae > Streptophyta > Magnoliopsida > Asparagales > Amaryllidaceae > Allium > Allium sativum. The sequence goes on from CM060924.1 coordinate 286,406,666, forward strand.
AGGGACAAGTGAAAATTACAACTTAGGTTATAATAAATGATAGAGAAAATGAGATAACTTATGTTATGAGATAAGTTGTACTTAATTATAAATTAAGTAATCTGGAAATCTAAAAACCTAAAACCTGATGTTTGTAATAAGTAGAGAAAAGAAGGGAAAACATACGAAATGCAATAAGTTGTACTTAATTATAAATTAAGTAATCTGTGAACCTAAGAATCTGAATCCTGCTGATAAGATGAACATGTTAACTGAAAATCTGAAATCTTCTGATAGAAATAATATGTTAAAGGCTTATTGATGAACTTAAATGGGGTAAGTTATATAACTAAAATTAATAAGCAAGAAGAACTTGGTAACCAGAATAAGTAGTTAATATGATTTGAAATAACCAAGTCAACTGGAAATCTAATGAGGTAGAGCAAGCGCATAATTAAACGTTTTGACATAGGGCCTAATAACACGTTAACCTGAGGCGTTTGGACCAGTCCGTGCGTTTAAAAGTGAAGAATTCAACGGGTATATCATCGTGGTGTCATGAGACGCGAGGGGAGTGCACGTCCATCCGATTATTCTGCATGTTCTGCCTGTTGTTCTGCTGGCTCCAAATGACTGGAAGGGGAAGCACGTGGCTTCCTGGGAAGTGGAGGGTACTCTTGGGGGTCCTCTGTGCGGTGGAAGCGTTTAGGCTGTTGTAACACCCCACGTCCATTAATGTCACTCACAAAGGGAATGCATTAAATTTCATGGAGCATTTTAAGTGTGTATAGAACATAAACTTAACAACAAGACAGATATAAACAGTACTATAACTTTATAACTTTATTTCATTGCAGCGGAAAATACATAAGTTTGATTACATCATCAAAAACCAAAGTCAAAGTACATAATATCCATCTTGACCAAATCAAAGTACATAAATTGAAAGACATAAACCCCAATACAAAATAGCCATAAATAAGAGAGACTGAACTTTACTTCAGCGATCCAAGCAATATTCTAAAAGCAAGAGATACATCTGTACAAAATCAAGCTCCACTGGTGCTAGTTCCAACCTGAGCACCTTGGGGGGGGGGGAGAGGAAGAAAAGAGGAGGAAACAAAGGGTGTCAGACATAAAGTCTGGCGAGTGCGATAACTTTAACAATACAATTACCAAAATAACTAGGCTGAGGCATAAGTTGAAAAATAAGGAAATGACTGTGAACAATCGAGTATGGCAGAGTAGACAATGAAATAAGGTTGAACTAAGATAATGTTTAAGCGCACCTAAACCACTATAAGATAATTACTATACAGCACCACCACTAGTCACCCTAAGGTTGATCCCGCCTACATAACTTAATAATGATATTGGTAGTTTCGTCCACCCCTAGTTGCCTTCATAAGTGTCGCCTGCCCCTATCTCTACTAGGTGTACAGACTACCCCCATGCGATCGGCTCCCTAACTCGTAGATACCCGTGCTGGCCCTACAGTGGGGTGTATCACTCCCCAAAGTGGCAACCCGATACCACCAATGATGCACGGCTTATACCTACATGATGCAACAACGTCTTACCTACCAGCTCGGGCCCACACACGCATATGAAACCGTTGGACTTGCGTTGCCCCCGCTAACCCGTTTTGGCCTCTTATAGTCAAGCACAGTATGCGTGTCTCGTCCTCGACTTGGGTCAAGCCCACAAAGATACATATGGGTTACTGGTTGAAACGGGCCCCCCATTACTTGACAAAAGCTATCCACTTAAGCTTGGTCCCCTCTAGTACATCCCACTTAAACCTCTTCTTATTCATGTTCACTTACGTGTTTCAATTTTGGTTAAGTGTTTCTAATCGTATTTCAAATGCCACCCAAGGCACCCACTAGATTCCACATGCCACCCAAGGCACCCACTTAACCCCCTCATGTCGCACTACATGTTTATCTAGTTAAGTGTTTCTTAATTCATTAAGACCGTAACCTCATAAAGACCTCCCACATTAGACTGGCATTTTGTTGCAGCTGGATTTGCCGGGCGGGTCCGGGCAGTCTTACACCACAAACGAGCCTAACCTCGTGTCTTTACAATTGTTACGTATTTAATTTATGCCTAAAACCTCTCACATTAGACTGACATTTGTGGCAGATGGATTTGCCGGGCGGGTCCGGGCAGTCTTACACCACAAACAAGCCTAACCTCATGTCTTAGACGATTAATTACACCTAATTAATCATTCGCCAATTTGAATTAATTTCCCTATTCAAATTATCAATCAATTCCAAATCTAACGATGTCCATAATTGACTCAATTATGTCCATCTATTTATGGTATGCAAAATCATACTAATTTCATCACAAGTTTATTTTATGCCATTTAAGGTATTTATGATTGGATTAAGTTATGATGTGGATTATTTGGATATGATATGAATTATTGACTGCATGTTATATTTATGTTGTAAAATTGTGATGTTATCATACATGTTGTAAATTCTATGATGTTATGTTGTGATCATTTATGTTGTAAAGCTACGATGCTATCATCTATGTTGTAATTCTATGATTGGCTTATGTATAATCAAATCATCATGTTGTTCATATGCTAGTTTGGTTATGTTGATTCGTATGATTAATCATATGTTTGTATGCAAGTTTAGATTTTGATTTAGACATGAATCATATGCAAGTTGGAGAAAATTATATGTAACCTTACATGTTTAATGACATCTAGTTTATGTGAAAGTTTGATCTAAAGTTAGGCTAAGACGTATGTGAGTTCTATGATAAATTCTACATGCTAGTTTACATGTTTAGATGTAAGTTTACACCATTGTTATGTTGCATAAATCACATATGCAAGTTTATATAAATATATGAGTTTGGAATATGAATCATGTTATGCAAGTTTGTGGTTATTGCCTATGCAAGTTTACACCTTTAGATGTAGATCCATGACATACATGATTTATGCAAGTTTGTGACCATTATCTAAACAAGTTCACACCTTTAGATTTGGATCTATGACATATGTAGTTTTATCCAAGTTGTAATTTTGGCCTATGCAAGTTTAGATGCAGAACATCATTCACACATGCAAGTTCACCCCTATGTTTAGATCTAGTTTTATCTATATGTATGTTGTGATGTTTTCCCTTTATTCCATGAGTTAGACTATTAGAGTCTAACGTATATTTTACGTTAAACGAACGAACATACAACGTGGGGTAAGGGGATAATATTAAAAGATTTAATATTGAGAATTAAATTGCTAATTATTTTATTAAAGAAATCGAACTCACAACTCAAAGAAGGTCTTGAGTTCTGATTTCTGAGTTCTGAAGTTGAATTAGCTTTCCTTTGAAGTAGATTCGTTGTTAGAGTTGAATAGAACTGAATTGATTAGTTGTTCTTCCCCTCTAATTGGTGGCGGCTACTCTAGGTTACAAGATGACAGCATGACGGCCATAGTTTCAGTTTTTATTTTGATTTAGGGTCTGAGGCTACTCATGTTTATATAGAATTTTAATTTAACTATAGCCATCAGGATCTTAGGGTTAATCAAAACCATTCAGTCGGGATAGGGTGACACCTCAGCCCTAATGACTCGGCAAGGAGTCAGAAAGGACTCAGCAATGAGTCACAACACAGACCGGACTGAACCAGAAAGTTGTGCAGGCTTGCTGCTCGGCCAGGGCGCACTTGGCAGGTGCGCCAGTGCAAATTTGTACTGGCGCACTTCCCAAGTGCGCCAGTGCAATCTATTTTTTTTGTTTTGCCACCTAACTTCGCTCGTCCATATCTCCTTCATCCGGTATTTGTTTCCCGCAAACTCGGACTCCATCTCAACCAGAATTCCGAGACGAACACAATGGCGCAACCCATTTTCCTTGATTCTCACGACTGAGATTAACTATTCCTTAATTTAGTTAATTCGATTATTCAAAAATCCGGGGTGTTACATTCTCCCCTCCTTAAAGGATTTCCCCCTTGAATCTCCAAGTTAAGGAAAATGCATATCCTAACATCCAAACAACCATCTACTCGACCATCAAATACAGGCATCCATTGTCTTTATTAAATTCCTAATGTTGTATGAACATATGCAAGAAGTGTGTGTATATGTTCCTTATCTAATGCAAAATCAGGCGGTCTACTGATTCAGTTGACCTCCTTAATGCAAACCATGATAGTGCTATGCGTCCATTATGTATGCGAAAGAATCCTATCGATACTTATTATTTCTACATGTGTGCAAAACCATTCACCAAAATGCAGCATCCATATGATAATACAACCATTATACATCCATTACTTAATTATGTACACACATTTATATGCAATATGCAATATGAAGTGATTGAGCCGATCTAGTGCCTAAAGTGTTTGTATATGCATCCGCGAGAAACCACTAGCAACCACTTGCATCCATCATACATAACATGTCACAAACACATGTTTCAATCATAGGACTACCCCATCTAAAGGTCAAAGATACTAGCGAGAGGACATACTAAAGATAAAACAAGTATAAGCTAAGCGATAAAGGAGAAATTAAAAGACATACCCTCGAAAACAAAAGGGTACAATGAACGCATCTTCTCTTCCGTCTCCCAAGTAGTGTTGCTCTCATCATCTCCCCATTACACTTTGACAAGCTTGACCTCTCGATTCCTCAACTTCTTAATCTCCGCCCTCGAATGCACGTAGGAGCTCGTCGAATCGTCGCATCGTGCTTTATCTCCACCTCTCTAAGCCAGCTCAGCTCTACCACTTCCGCGGTCTCGTGTAAGCATTTCCTCAAATGTGATACATGGAATACGTCGTGTACACCACTAAGTCTCTCGGGCAACTCCACTCTATACGCCACCTGTCCAATCCTCTCCTTAATAGGAAACGGCCCTACGAATCTTGGAGCTAACTTCTCAACGGACCCAAAGCAAACCACATTCCGTAATAGAGACACCTTGACAAAGAACACGTCCCTAATATTAAACTCAAGAACTGTCCTCCTCTTGTCCGCATAAGATTTCTGCCTATCTTGCGCCGTCTTCATCCTCCTTCGAATCAGATCGATCTTCTCCAAAGTCTCTCTAATCATATCGGGTCCAAGCAAGATCTTATCTGTAGACTCCCACCAACATGTAGGTGAACGACACAGCCGTCCATAAAGAGCCTCGAACGGTGCCATGCCAATGCTAGACTGAAAGCTATTATTATATGCGAACTCCACCAACGGAAGATGTTCATCCCATGTATCTCCGAAGTCTAAGACACACAACCTCAACAAGTCCTCTAGAATACGATTCACCCTCTAGGTCTGGCCGTCCGTCTGAGGATGATATACGGTGCTCAAACATAACTGAGTCTCTACCGCCTCTTGCAAGCTTTTCCAAAATTCGCTTGTAAAGATAGGATCGCAGTCGCTCACCATGCTAGAAGGAACACCGTGCAAATGAACTATCTCTCGAATGTATACGGAGGCTAACCATGGAGCAGTCCTCTTACTCTTCACGGGAATGAAATGGGCGCTCTTAGTAAGTCTGTCTACCATGACCCAAATCCCCGCATTACCCTTCCTCGATCTCGGTAATCCGTCAACAAAGTCCATCGAAACACTTTCCCACTTCCATTGTGGGACCTCCAATAGGTGAAGCAACCCACCGGGCTTCTTTTTCTCTGCTTTTACTTGTTGGCACGCCAAGCATCTAGCGACAAACTCGGCCACATCCCTCTTCATACTAGTCCAAAAGTAAACTCGTCTCATGTCCATGTACATCTTGTCTCCTCCGGGATGGATAGTCAACTTCGAACGATTTGCATCATCAAGAATGGTCTTCCTCAAATTCTCGTCCCGTGGTACACAAAGTCTACCGTCCCTACGTAACCAACCCTTATCATCTAGGGTATACCTATTGAGATGGCTCGATGAATCCCCCCTTTTGAGCTTCTCTACTAACTCAACCAACTGTGGGTCATCTCGCTGTGCCTCACCAATCCGTCCCAAAAGCGTAGGTCTGACCTCTAAGGATGCTAGCAAACCGGGCACAAAGTCAACGGAAGGTTTAATGTCAAACGTAGAGATGAACTCTAAGCTTCGCCGCTCAACAAACAACGGACTCAAGGATAACCTCTTCCTTCTTAAGGCGTCTGCCACCACGTTACCCTTGCCAGGGGTATATGCTATCTCGAAATCGTAGGACGCTAAGAATTCCATCCACCTTTGTTGCCTTAAGTTCAAGTCCTTCTGAGAGAACAAGTATTTTAGCGATTTGTGGTCAGTGAGCAGTTCGAATTTTTCGCTAAGAAGATAATGGCGCCAAGACTTAAGCGCGAAAACAATAGCGGCTAACTCTAGGTCATGTGTAGGGTAATTTCTCTCATGCACTCTCAACTGCCTTCCACCATAGGCTATTACCCTTCCCTCTTGCATGAAGACTGCGCCTAGTCCTGTCCCACAAGCATCGGTATAAATCGTAAATGGCTTACTCCCATCTGGCAACACTAAGACTGGGGCTGTGGTCAAAGCTCTCTTTAAACGTTGGAACGCATCATCACAATCTACGTCCCATGTGAAAACTAGTTTCTTCTTCGTCGAGCGTGTTAATGGGGCTAATATCTTTGCGAAGTCTTTGATAAAATTCCTATAGTAGCCAGCCAACCCTAAGAAACTCCTCACCTCGGTAGCATTTTTAGGAACCTTCCAATCTTGGATGGCCACTACCTTCGCGGGATCCATAGCTATCCCTTCTTTGGAAACCGCGTGCCCTAAGAATCGCACTTCCTTCCTCCAAAAGTGACACTTAGAAAATTTAGCTTTAAGGCTATGTGCTCGAAGAGTCTCCAACACTTCCCTAAGATGTAGGGCATGCTCTTCCTCGCTCTTAGAAAAGATCAAGATGTCGTCCACAAAGACTACCACGAATTTATTAAGGTACTCCCTAAACACCCTACTCATCAAGTCAACAAAGTATGCGGGGGCGTTTGTCAAACCGAAGGGCATCACAAGCCACTCGAAGAAACCGTCTGGAGTCCTAAAGGCAGTCTTGTCTGTGCTATCCTCATCCACTCTCAACTGATGGAAATCCACGGCTAAGTGCAAATGCGAAAACACTGAGGCGCCAACTAACTGATCGGAGAGATCGTCAATTCTCGGCAGTGGGTGCCTATTCTTCTTAGTAAGCTTATTAAGTTCTCTATAGTCCACACAAAGTCTAAGGGACCCATTTGCCTTCGTGGAAAATACTACTGGAGCACCCCACTCCGATATACTACGTCTGCTGAACCCCTTTTCAAGCAATTCTTTCACCTGCTTACTGAGTTCTCTTCTCTCTCTTGGAGCCATGTAGCGCACTGGCAATGCAACTGGCTTTGCATTATCTACTAGATATATTCAAAAGTCTATCTCACGTTCTAGGGGTAAACCCCTCACCTCATCGAAGACATCAACATATTCACGGACTAAACGAACAGAATGTAAATCATCATCGGATGCATCAAGGGATTCTAGGTAGCTAAGCATTACTGGACCTCTATGGTCACAAGAAATATCAAAGGTCTTTCCACAACAAGTCAACAATCTAACTACCCTTCTTTCACAATCTAGGATGGCCCCATATCTAGTTAGCCAATCCATACCTAGAATCAAGCCGTAGCCCATGAAACCAAGAACAAAGGCGTTGCATTCAAACTCAACGCCCAAGATAAACACTCTCAAATCCCGACAAATCATAGAAAGATGAGCCGAACCACCAATAGGATTTGAGACTACTAAGGGATCCGTAACTAGACTAGTATCTAGGTGCAGCGTTTCAACTAATGATGTAGAGATAAACGAATGTGATGCACCAGAATCGAATAAAGTACGGACATGATGATCAAACAGAAAAACTAAACTTTCAACGGAAATTGCTCTACCTCGTTCTTGCAGCGGTGGGACTAGGAGAGCCTGAACTTGTCCCCTTGCCTGCCCTGGTGCCATAAGAGCCTGCACATGTCCTCCCGAGGTAGACCTTGCCCTCTGCCCTTTCTTTGGGCAGTCCTTAATCAGATGTCCTGCTTCGCCACAGTGGAAACAGCCAGTCTTCTTTTTATTCCTACAATCTTTGCTTAGATGGCCTGGTGTCCTATAGTTAAAGCATCTCTTCTTTCCCTTACCGTTGTTGCCTTTTCCACCTTTCTTGTTTTGTTGTTGCTGTTGCGGCTTCTTTTGATCCCTTTTCTTCTCGAGTGTCTTAATAGCATTGGCGCCCTTCTCTTCTTCATGCATAAGCGCCATATCAACTAGTCTCTCAAAGGTAACCCCATAGGGATGTGGGTCATAGCTTACCCATGAAGCGGCTCGTTCAAACCCTTAAAAAATCTTAGGGCCTTCTTTTCTGGTGTATTCACCAATTCCAAGCCAAATCTCGCCAATTGATTGAATTTGTTGACGTATTCTTTCACCGATAGATTCCCCTGCTTCAATGCTAGAAACCTTTCCATATATAGATTCTCTTCAGCCTGTGAGAGAAACTTCGCCTCAAACCTCCATCTAAAATCTGGCCATGTATCAACTGGACGTTCCCCATTAGTGACCTCCCACCAAAACGAGGCCTCATCCTTTATTAGCCAGGAAGCTAACTGGACCTTTCTTCCATCTTCCACCTCAAAGATCCCAAACAATTCTTCCGCCTCCTTTAGCTAATTACGAGCTTCAACAAATGTCTCCGTCCCGTGAAAAGGTTTTCCACCTATTGCCCTAAAGTCCTTACATATCTTCGTAAAAGTATCGACGCGAGGAGGAGGAGGAGGATTCGCTGGACCTGCAGTGGTGGCCCTAGTCTCCAAATACCTCCTAAACCATCCTGGTATCGGTATCCCCTCGGGTATCTCGAGAATTCCAGACATGCTGAAACGAAAAAGGAAAGATTCAATACAAAAGAACCGAAGGAAAGATATATGGATCGTGGGGTTATGCTTTCTAAAATAAGATTTTCTTGAAAATACTTTCGTTAAAACATACTTTTGAAGGTACTTCTTTATAAAAGTTGTTTTTGAAAAACAGTTTTTCAAAATTCATATCTGTTCTGGTAACCTTCAGCTCTGATACCACGTGTAACACCCCACATCCATTAATGTCACTCATAAAGGGAATGCATTAACTTTCATGGAGCATTTTAAGTGTGTATAGAACAGGAACTTAACAACAAGATAGATATAAATAGTACTAAAACTTTAAAACTTTATTTCATTGCAGCGGAAAATACATAAGTTTGATTACATCATGAAAAACTATAGTCAAAGTACATAATATCCATCTTGACCAAATCAAAGTACATAAATTGAAAGACATAATCCCTAATACAAAATAGCCATAAATAAGAGAGGCTGAACTTTACTTCAGCGATCCAAGCAATCTTCTAAAAGCAAGAGATACAGCTGTCCAAAATCAAGCTCCACTGGTGCTAGTTCCAACCTGAGCACCTGGGGGGGGGAGGAAGGAAGAAAAGAGGAAACAAAGGGGGTCAGACATAAAGTCTGGCGAGTGCGATAACTTTAAAAATACAATTACCAAAATAACTAGGCTAAGGCATAAGTTGGAAAATAAGGAAACGACTGTGAATAATCGAGTATGGAAGAGTAAACAAGGAAACAAGGTTGAACGAAGATAACGTTTAAGCGCACCTAAACCACTATAAGATAATTACTATACTGCACCACCACTACTATACTGCACCACCACTAGTCACCCTAAGGTTGATCCCGCCTACATAACTTAATAATGATATTGGTAGTTTCGTGCACCCCTAGTTGCCTTCATAGGTGCCGCCTGCCCCTATCTCCACTAGGTGTACCCATTACCCCCATGCGATCGGCACCCTAACTCGTAAATACCTGTGTTGGCCCTACAGTGGAGTGTATCACTCCCCAAAGTGGCAACCCGATACCACCAATGATGCACGGCTTATACCTACACGATGCAACAACGTCTTACCTACCAGCCCGGCCCACACGCGCATATGAACCCGTTGGACTTGTGTTGCCACCGCTAACCCGTTTTGGCCTCTTATAGTCAAGCCCAGTATGTGTGTCCCGTCCTCGACTTGGGTCGAGCCCACAAAGATACGTATGGGTTACTGGTTGAAACGGGCCCCTCATTACTTGACACAAGCTATCCACCTAAGCTTGGTCCCCTCTAGTACATCCCATTTAACCTCTTCTTATTCATGTTCACTTACATGTTTCAATTTTGGTTAAGTGTTTCTAATCGTATTTCAAATGCCACCCAAGGCACCCACTAGATTCCACATGCCACCCAAGGCACCCACTTAACCCCCTCATGTCCCACTACATGTTTATCTGGTTAAGTGTTTCTTAATTCATTAAGACCGTAACCTCATAAAGACCTCCCACATTAGACTGGCATTTTGTTGCAGCTGGATTTGTCGGGCGGGTCCGGGCAGTCTTACCCCACAAGTGAGCCTAACCTCGTGTCTTTACAATTGTTATGTATTTAATTTATGCCCAAGACCTTTCACATTAGACTGGAATTTGTGGCAGCTGGATTGGTCGGGCGGGTCCGGGCAGTCTTATACCACAAACGAGCCTAATCTCGTGTCTTAGACGATTAATTACACCTAATTAATCATTCCCCAATATGAATTAATTTCCCTATTCAAATTATCGATCAATTCCAAATTTAATGATGTCCATAATTGACTCAATTATGTCCATCTATTTACCGTATGCAAAATCATACTAATTTAATCACAAGTTTATTTTATGCCATTTAAGGCATTTATGCCAATTCTCTATATTAAATCTTTTAATATTATCCCCTTACCCTACGTTGTACGTTCGTTCGTTTAACGTAAAATATACGTTAGACTTGAAAGTCTAACTCATGGAATAAAGGGAAAACATCACAACATACATATAGATAAAACTAGATCTAAACATAGGGGTGAACTTGCATGTGTGAATGATGTTCTACATCTAAACTTGCATAGGCCAAGATTACAACTTGCATAAAACTACATATGTCATAGATCCAAATCTAAAGGTGTGAACTTATTTAGATAATGGTCACAAACTTGCATAAATCATGTATGTCATGGATCTACATCTAAAGGTGTAAACTTGCATAGGCAATAACCACAAACTTGCATAACATGATTCATATTCCAAACTCATATATTTATATAAACTTGCATATGTGATTTATGCAACATAAAAATGGTGTAAACTTACATCTAAACATGTAAACTAGCATGTAGAATTTAGCATAGAACTCACACATGTCATAGCCTAACTTTAGATCAAATTTTCACATAAACGAGATGTCATGAAACATGTAAGGTTACATATAATTCTCCCCAACTTGCATATGATTCATGTCTAAATCAAAATCTAAACTTGCATAAATACATTTGATTAATCATATGAATCAACATAACCAAACTAGCATATGAACAACATGATGATTTGATTATGCATAAGCCAATCATAGAATTACAACATAGATGATAGCATTGTAGCTTTACATCATAGATGATCACAACATAACATCATAGAATTTACAACATGTATAATAACATCACAATTTTACAACATAATTATAACATGCGGTCAATAATTCATATCATCTCCAAATAATCCACATCATAACTTAATCCAATTAAATTGATAATTATTTTATTAAAGAAATCGAACTCACCACTCAAAGAAGGTCTTGAGTTCTGAATTCTGAGTTCTGAATTCTGAGTTCTGAAGTTGAATTAGCTTTCCTTTGAAGTAGATTCGTTGTTAGAGTTGAATAGAACTGAATTGATTAGCTGTTCTTCCCCTCTAATTGGTGGCGGCTGCTCTAGGCTACAAGATGACAGCATGATGGCCATAGACTCAGTTTTTATTTTGATTTAGGGTTTGAGTCTACCCATGTTTATATAGAATTTTAATTTAATTATAGTCGTCGGATGATCTTAGGGTTAATCAAAACCATTCAGTCGGGATAGGGTGACACCTCAGCCCTAATGACTCAGTAAGGAGTCAGAAAGGACTCAGCAATGAGTCACAACACAGACCAGACTGAACCAGAAATCTGTGCAGGCCTGCTGCTCGGCGAGGGCGCACTTGGCAGGTGCGCCAGTGCAAATTTGTACTGGCGCACTTCCCAAGTGCGCCAGTGCAATCTATTTTTTTTCTTGTTTTGCCACCTAAATTCGCTCGTCAATATCTCCTTCATCCGGTATCTGTTTCCCGCAAACTCGGACTCTATCTCAACCAGAATTCCGAGACGAACACAATGGCGCAACCCATTTCCCTTAATTCTCACGTCTGAGATTAATTATTCTTTAATTTATGTAATTCGATTATTCAAAAATCCGGGGTGTTACATCTGTGCTCGCAGAGGTTGGGTCTGCGCATTACTACCCGGTGAGTATACCTTGATTGCCATGATAGTAGGTAGTTAGAAGGCTATAGGATGGCATAGGTGATTCGATGAATCTGGTGCCTTGTGATTAGGCGTGTTATGACCATCTCATCTGTTTGCCTTAGGCGTAACCATCTGTATGATAGCAATCGTCGGGTATCGGTTATTGACAGTCGACATGATGTAGAAAGGCGGAGGGCTAAACCAAAAGACCATTGGCCTTCTACTATCGAGGCCTTGGTTGCGGGACATGCCAATTTGGATGTAGAATGCTTGTTAGGGGCATGTAACTAGCTCTCATATCTGTTGGACTTTCACTAATTGACGGAGGGGTCGGGTGAGAAACATAGCTACCGTGAAAATGTAGACCATAGCAACTGTGTATACAAATATCTAAAAAGGCTCCCGACTGAGTTCCTTGTATCTGATATAGCCCTGTTACAGAACTCGCTGCACAGTAGATAATAAGTGCGAATACATGCATACCATTTCTGGATGGTGTATCAACGAGGTTGAGGCATCGAGTACGATTAACGATACGTACGTGAGAAAGTCTAGATACATGCATGTTTGCTCTGGGTGGTGTATCGTAGACTCTAGGGCATTACTCTGTGATGGAATTTGATTTGATCGAATGGTTCGAAGGTGGCAGTCCATACGCTAACGTAGCATGGCGATGGCGGTACTATGTGGAACGTAGCGTTGTTACATAGAGATCCGTACATCGTACTGGCTTAGGATGAGGGGCTGCGTATATTTAGTGGTGTTACGGCGGAGATCGTGCGAGTGGGGTACCATGGTGGGTAACTTAATATTGGGGGTAGTTGTATGTACATTGTGTTAGGTTAATCTACTGGAGAGTAGATGAGTACGACGTGTGTGTAAGCCTTGAGTGCTATTAACGCAAGTAACCTAATATGTAAGGAAATGTAACTGAACGATATATGTAGGGTTATCTAGAATGTGTAGTTTAAATCCAGTCACCAGAACTTGTGTTTTGACCCCTCCTCATAACATACTCGCGGGTTAGATTTGTGGCAGAGGTATGATAGCTTTGGATAATGGTACGACAGTATTATTATCTGGATAAGGCTACATTTGATTATATTATGTTTTATTCCAATCCGTTACGAGATGTTTTCTGAGCTCTGATATGTTTATTATCTTTGTCTTTTCTGCAGGATACCAGACAAACCAACCCGGGTTTCGATAGTTTAGAATTTTGAAAATAAAACCGGTCTGTTGAAATTCGGGTTGTTACAAATCTGAAGTTTATATACGTGTTTATCAAATTTGTTAAATACCATAAAATCACCGAATAGCCATAGAATTGTCTAATCACAAGGCCACCATAGAATATCGCCTAATCACAAGGCCACCATAGAATATGGTCCAATCGTAAGGTCACCATAGAGTAATTTTAGGCTTATTAAACTAATTTATAATAAGCTTTACTCATTTCATTATAACTTCTATGTTATAATCTTATTTTTTTTCATAGAACCATTTTCATAAAATTTCGCTTTTTAAATTTACAATTGTAAGTTTGTAATAATTCTTTTTTTTCATTTCACTTTTAGTTACAACTTTCAGATTATTGTCTTTGCTTTTGCCATAGAACTATAGCCATAGAATTATGCTTATTAAACTTAATCCACACTTTTAAGTTCATTTATAATAAGCCTTCATTTCACATTTAATTATAAACTTCATATTACAACCCCAACCGCCTATTATGATTGATTTTTGTCTCCGTGCAATTATCTTAATATATTACATTCATTTCTAATTTATTAAGTGTTAAACATGATTTCTTACTTCTTTTCTTAACATATCTTTCAGTCATGTCACCCTTTTTTCTGTGTTTGAAATTTATTCTTTAAGGAGTTAGGTCTATTCCTGATTGATTGGTTACCAAAAACACATTAAATTTAATACCATAGTTTAGGTTATCACTACAAAAAGCTATAATTGCAAGATATTCTTTCTCACAAAGTTTAGGTTATTGAATTAGTGCATAATATAGATCAGTCCGTATTTCGCACTAGTACATGTTTTTACTTCTTTTCATGTTAGCAATTTTGTTTCCTATTATTCATTGGCCGATTATGCAAATATATTCCCTTTTTCTTAGCCAATCAATTTAGGTTGTTCCTAACCTTTTGTTTTATATATATATATATATATATCTCTGTGTGTGTGTGTGAATTCCTATTTTCCTCTTTCTATTTTCAACCCATATTCCCTTTTGTTACAGTTTTGTTGTACATGTTCATTTAACCCCAAATTATCAAATCCCCTTTTATTCATAATTCCAATTGAATTACATATTCCAATACATTTGAACAAAAAGGATTATAATCGATCTCATAAAATTGAAGTGCATAGTATACATATGCCAATATTACAGATTTATGCATTTTTTGCGCATAAATAAAATTAAACATAAAACTGTAATATCCAACACAAATAGAGAAAGAGGACTATGCTTATTTGTACACCTTATACATTTCTTATAGGGAAATTCTTGGGACGGAGCTCACCTTCGAAGATGTACACTTCTTTTACAATTTCAAACACCGAACCCAAGATACCCTATCTTTTGTATATTTTGAATTGGTGCCAAAAAGAAAAACCATTAGCGTACCTTCAGCAGCAAAGTTGGTGATCCGAGATCTAAATGGCTCTATATCAAGCAACAGCCGAGATGTGCTAGACAATGGCTTAGATCAAGTAAAATTTCAGACTTCAGTTTCTGACTTCGATCACTTCCGTGAATGTGCTAATCTGTCATTTACTTTTACTTGTAGTCCCTAATCCAAAACAAGATGCACATCCTGTGTATTTAAATCATCTGACTCAACTGCTCAATGGAGATCAAAAATTCCTGACTATCAGAATGTTTAGTGGATGAGTATCTTCACCGCCATCTCTTACTTGCTATCACTCATAGCATAGGCCACGGAGAAAGTCCCTACGTATATATACCCCCAGTTGAAGGGCTGCTTGATACTTTACCCGAGACGGGAGGAAGCTCGAAAGATCCAGCTATTCCTCAGAAGAGTCCTTCTCCCACTTCGACTCAAGACGATATACTAGCAAACATAGCTGCCAAGGATAGAGATAAATACATCACTCTTGAGGGTGTGGCTACCCTGAAAAACTGATTTCCCTAAGAGAGCTACCGTTAATCACTCCCCGAGGAGATGATTCCGCTATAGATGATTCTATATACCGGGGTTTGGGGAAACTTCCTCTACCCGACACTATCTATACTTCCAAAGATTTTAGAACAGATCCTCTCACTCTTACCTCAGAAGAGGACTTTACTCCTATGAAAGCCAGGGAAACTGCACACACAGGCCTAACTCCACGCTTTGGTCTATTGGGGGGAATCACTTAGGATATATGCACTGCACATCACAGCACTTGTGTTCTATACCAATTCTTGATTCTAATACTTTCTTGTATCATTTTACAGGACAAATGACATGTCCACGCTATGATGTCAGGAAAGTCCGCTCTAACATGCCTAGGTTTGATTCCGATACCGAACATGGTCAACATGAAAGCCATGGCAGAGATGACAAGATACACTATGATTCCAGTCGTCTTTACTCTTTGCGTTCTCGTTCTCCTCGTCGATCACATCCTGGCAAATACAAGAGCCATCAAGACCGTCATGAAGGAGACAAACCGCATCCCAAAGTTCCGACTCCTCAAGAGAAACCACTGTCGAAGAATGGTGATTCACAAGACAAACATAAAGTTTATGAGAAAAGGGCAGACAAAGGAAAAACATTAATTGTTCCTGCCAAGCGACGAAATGTTGAATTATCTATAGCCAATCCCGTGTCACTCAATTCCGAGAATAAAGCAAAGTTGGCATATTTAAATAAAAATTTCTAGATCATTACTTTGACCATATGCAATTTGTACCCGCTCTTGAGCTGATTCCTTCGAAATGGCCGGATGTTGTTAAAGAAAAGATAGACTTAGTAGATAAGAAATATAAGGAGATGTATAAATATTCGCGCAATCTCTCCAAAATCATTTGGGACTTAATCACTGACGTAAACAATATAAAGGAAATGGTCGAGTATGATGAAACCATTTTGAAAGATACAGAGAAAGAAGTGGAGGATGCACAGGCTCGGCTTGCTCTTGCACTGCGGAATGCTGAGAACAACAAGAATCAACACGAAAAGCTACAAAAGCGTTATCACATTGTACTGGAATCTCACAGCTAGGAACACTTAGATTTGAAAAAGCAAGATGAGGATGCCAAGTCCAAATGTTCTAAGGCAAAATTAGCTTGTGCCAGCCTTGAGCAGGAGAAGGCTGAGTTGGCGAAGAAAAATGCTGAGTTGGACGCCAAGCTGATGGAAGTCGAATCGAGGGAAGTTCTAGCTGAAGGAAATGCAAGTATTACCATTAAATATGCCGAGGATGCCCACGCACAGCTTTTTGCTACACAAAAAGAATTGGATGGTTACAACAAGCTTATGATACAAGTTTTTGCCCAAGTGATCCGCCATCGGGACTTCGCTTGGATCGAAGACTACCCAACATTTTTGGTTTTCATATGGCATCAAATTATCGAATGGGAGATGAAAGAGCTCAAGATGGAATCCATTAATGAAGATAAACTTATGGAAAATTTTCTAAGGGGTGAAGAACCAGCACGCTTGGCTGAAGGTCGCAATCTCATTGCTGCTGTTATGGAAGAAGAGAAGCGCCAGGCGAAAGGAAAAGAAACTATCGATGTCGGTTCTTCTTATGCTCGCCCCAAGGTTACCGAGGCGGAGGGATATGACCCGCAGAATCCGGGAATACCCCAAGATGTCCTTCTTGTCTTTAATTTCTGAAAAGACTCCAGAGACTCCTGCTACAGCCACTCATGTTGAAAAATCATCTGAAGGTATCTCCACCTTTTCACCTCAGTTTGTTAAGGCTATCTCAACCTTCCGTCATATTGTTGGACAAACAATTGAGGAACATTCTTTGTCTCCTGAGCTAATAACTATTACTTCTCCCCTTGTAGGTGCGAAGACAGATGAGAAGACTGATGAGAAACTAGAAAAAGCTACTGAAGCAAAGTCTGCTGAGAAGGCATAGGAGAAAAAGGATGATGCTATTGACTCTGAACTTGCAGAGTATATCGGGGGCAAAAAGGGGGAGGTTACTGACAAAGCTTTCTTGCCATCTAGCGCTGAAACTCCCAAAGATGGGGATATAATAGACCCCTTGAAAGATGATGGCGGCAATGATGGACATGAGGAGGAGGAGGATGTTGTTATGACTGGAGGCTCAGGGGATGTCGATGACATGACTTTGGAAGATATGAAGGCAAAGCAAGATATGATTTTAAAAGCCAAAGTTGAGAAGGAAGATCCCGAAACTCCTAAACCCCTCGCGGTAGTCCCTCTAGGGTCAAAGCTAGTTGTCAAACTTTTAACTAGGTCAATCACTGAAGAGCTTGCTAAATAATCTTCTACTGATCCCAGCACTCCAGTTTCAGGGAAAAAGAAGACAAAGCGTATCTTTTTCAAAGCTGAAAAGGAGGAAAGGGATAAGCTCAAGGTTTCCAAGAAAGCTAAGTCTGTCCCAAATTCCAATTGAGAGTTGGTTTCGTCTTTTGATTTGATTTTTCATTGGTCCGCTGTTGTTGTAGCGAGCGCGGCCCTCGCATTTCCTTATTTAATCTTCTTGTATAAACCTGCACTCACATAAATGAAATAGTTTGTAACCCACTATGTCAAATACTTGCAAGAATGTCATTTATTTCATCTGAGTTCAGTAATGGTCAGGGTGTTAAAAACATAAGTAATAAATAACAATCCATGTCATGATTGAGCTTTCCTGCAAGTGTATAAGCAAAGAAATATAATACACAGAAATCACTGCTTAATTAGACAATCGATAACAGGGGATGTGGTGTGTATGCTCCCAGATCAATCTTGAATAAAGTGCCTGGCCAGTGCTTGATCAAGATTGATTAGGTTCGACAACGGATTGCTCCCTTCCCTTTAGTGGGGCCATTTTTTTTTGCTTATTCTTAGCACCTTTATACTCTCCTGTCGTATTGTCATGTTATAGTGCATTTAAGGCGGTCTTTAGCCATGGTGCACTTTTACGCCTTAGGGACGTCGTCTTCCCGACCTTTATACTCTCTCTCGAATTATGAGAGTTAGATTTTGGGATGTCATCTTCCTATCCTTTTCATTTTGTCGTGCAAACGATCATATCATTCGCTTCGGTTTCTCTCTACACATGATTTCTTAAGGTAGAGTTTCAGCAGTTGGGTACACAATTTCAGATTTAGTGTTTCGTATTCAAATTACAATAACCGCAGAATATATAAAGAGATTTATGCAGAAAAAGTAAATCACACATGATATTTTTATAGTGGTTCGGCCAAGTCGTGGCCTACGTCCACTTTATAATCTTTTGTTTATGTCAACTAGACTTTTCTAGGCAAGTCTACATGGTTCATAAAACAAAAGAAAACAATACAGATCTAAGTCAAGTACTGCCGCAAATATTAGGCATTCCAAGCTTTGGAAATTTCTTCACCATCCACGGTCGTTAACTTGAAAACCCCTATATCAAGCTTCCGCTGGATGGAATATGGTCCTTTCCACTTCGGACCTAGATGGACGGGGGTGGAAAGACACGCTTCAGTACTAAGTATCCAGGTTCAATGGTCTGAGGACGAACCTTCCTGTCATAGTAACGTGCCACTTGATGCCTGTGCCTCGAGGCACGCAAGTCCGCTTCATATTTTTTCTCTTCAACCAAATCCAAGGATTTAAGGAGAAGCGTTTTGTCTGTCATCGGATCGTAATACGCTGCCCTGTGAGTGGGAACTTTAAGATCCACCAGAAATACCACTTCTGATCCAAAAGGGAGTGAAAAAGGGGTATGACCTATTGCCGTCTTGTAAGTCGTTCGATAAACCCATAATGCCAATGGTAATTCGTCGACCTACATGGCCTTTGCTTGTTCCAATCATTTTTAAGGATGGATTTAATAGTTTTGTTAATCGCCTCAACTTGTCCATTTGATTGCAGGTGAGCTACTGCAGTGTATCTCTTGTCATTCTTATACTTCTAGCAGAAATTTCTGATTTCTGTGTTATCGAATTGGGTTCCATTGTCAGTTATGATGGTCCTTGGCATCCCAAATCGGCAGATGATATTCCTGACCACAAAGTTTATCACCCACTTTGTCGTGATCGTAGTTAGGGGTTCGGCTTCCGCCCATTTCGTGAAATAATCCACGGGCATGATTGCATATTTGGCTCCTCCTTTGGTGTTTGGCAGGGTTCCAATGATGTTTATCCCCACATAGCGAACGGCCATGGGCTTTCCATTGATTTAAGCTGACCCGGAGGCACCCTAAGAATTTTTGCAAATTTCTGACACTTATCACAACGTCGTGAATATTCAGCTGCGTCTTTATTTATGGTAGGCCAGAAATAGCCATACCATAATACTTTCTTTGTCAGTGTTTGGCCCCCGGTGTGGTCTCCACATTCACCTTCGTGTACTTCTCTTAGTACACGTTTGATGTCATCATGTGCTATACACCGGAGCAGGGACATAGAAAATCCCTGGCGGTAAAGAATTTCGTCTTGTAAGACATATCTTGCGGCTTTACGATTCACGACTCGTCTCTTGCTCTTTTTTTCTTTGGACGTTCCTCTTTTAAGGAAGTTCTTAACTGGTGTCATCCATGATTCCCTTTCCGGTTCTGCTTCCAATACTAGGTTGATTTCCATCTAATCAAAGCTTGTCAACTTGAGTACCTCTATTGGAACTATCTCTGTCTCTTTGGGGTTGTCGGAGCTTGCCAACTTAGTTAGTATGTCTGCTTTCTGATTTTCCATTCGTGGGATATGAGTTATGTTGTAATGCTCTAGGTTATCTAACAACCCTTCTACTTTTTCAAGGTAGTAACAAGTCGAGGTCCCCTAGCTTGGGATTCTTTTCGGACCTGGTAAACAAATATTTCGGAACCATAAAAAATGTCTAGCGTGGTCAACCCCGATTCCTTAGCGAATTTTATCCCAGCGATCAGGGCCTCGTATTTGGAATCATTATTAGTGGTAGAGAATTCCAATCGCAAAGCATAGTAAATAAATCGTCCTTCATAAGTCATTAAAACGATTCAAGCGTCGGATCTTCGATCATTTTCATCCCCATCTGTATATAGTTTCCAAGGGCCAAGTTCTAAATTATGCTCTGAAGGGTCCGCTTTTTCATTTGACACATCCTCCTCGAGGATTGTGAATTCAGCGATAAAATTGACTAAAGCTTGCCCCCTTATCGATCTTCTGGACAGTAAGTTCAAATCGAACTGGCTCAACTCGATATTCCATTTAAGCAGTCACTCAGATGCTTCAGGTCGTTGTAGGACCTGGCAGAGTGGCTGATCAGTATATATTACAATTGGATGAGCTTGGAAATAATGACGGAGTTTACGGGATGCAATCAAGAGGCTATAGGCCAGTTTTTCTATCCTTGGGTAATTATGTTTTGCTACCGTCAACTTCATTCTTACATAATACACCGGCCTCTAGACATTGTCTTCGTCTCGTACCAGGGCTGAGCTTATTGCATGAGATGATACTGCCAAATATATGAACAGGTCCTCATGGTCCACTGGCTTAGACAAGATTGGCATTTTTCTAGCAGATCCAACAAGTTTTGAAAGGCCTCTACACAGTCAGGGTTCCATTCGAAGTTTCGCTTCCCTCGTTTAATTAGATCAAAGTAAGAAACACATTTTTCTGTGGCTTTGGAAATGAATCTTCTTAACGCTGCAATTTTTCTGGCCAATCTCTGAACCTCTAATTTTTCGTGGCCCTTCTATGTTCCTGATCACTGCAATTTGATCAAGATTAATCTCGATCCCCCGAGAACTGACTATGAACCAGAGGAATTTTCCTAATGCAAACCTCAATGAACATTTCAGGGGGTTCAATTTCATCCTATACTACCGTAGAATGTTGAGCATCTCCGCCAAGTCTTTCGCCTATACTACCGTAGAATGTCGAACATCTCCGCCAAGTCTTTCATGTGATTGGAAGATTGCCTAGACATTACAAGCATGTCATCTACATAATTTTCCATTATTTTCACGATCTGGTTGTAGAACATTCGGTTCACCAATCGCCTTTAGTCTGAATGGCATCACCACTTAATAATACAACCCTAAGTCTGTAATGACGCTAGTGTGTTCCTGATCCGGTACATGCATGGGGATTTGGTTGTACCCTGAATATGCATCCATGAAGGAGATAAGTTTGTGTCTTGCCGTTGATTCTACCAGCTGATCAATCCTTGGGAGTGGAAAGCTATCCTTTGGGCAGGCTTTGTTCAAATCAGAAAAGTCGATACACATTCGCCACTTCCCATTTTATTTATGGACTAAGACAGGGGTTTGATATCCAATCGGGATATGTTGAGTCTCTGATGAACCCGTTATTCCTTAACTTTTCTACTTCTTATTTTAAGGCTACTGACCTCTCTAGGCCCAACGTATGCCTTTGTTGCTTCACCGGAGGATGCTTTGGGTTTAAGCTTAGTGAATGGCTCATGATCACTGGAGAAATTTCACACATGTTCGCATGGGTCCAAGCAAACACATCAAGGATTGCCTTTAGAAAGTCAGTCAATTCTTTCGTCTGAAAAGAATCCAAATGAGATCCAATCTTTAAGATCTTTGTCGGGTCGTCGCTATCGATTGGGATATCAATAGTTGCTTCGTTGGGTGTCGCCTTTCTAATTCCTAGCTCCTTGTCTTCTCTAGGATCGATATCTTCAGGTTGGTCGTCAGGTGACTCCCTTGGCGGTATTATCTTTAGTTGCTATGCTGAGTTTTCCTCGCAGGAGAGGAAGTGTTCTTAGGCTCTGAACTTTTTCCGTTACCCAACATTTTCAACTCCTCCATATAGCAAGCTCTTCCAGTAACTTGATCACCTCAGATCATTCCTACTCCAACATTTGTTGGGAATTTCATTAGCAGGCACCATGGAGCAATGTAAGCCCTGAACTCCGAAAGTGTTGCCCATCCTAGGAAAGCGTTGTAAGGTGAGTCAATGTCCATGATGACGAACTAGAGAATCCTCACTCTTCTATGCTCTTCCTCACCTTATTTTATAGGTAAGTCTATCACTCCAATTGGGGCGATTGAGGCTCGATTAAAGCCAAGAATCCAACCTTCGCATGGCTTTAAGTCCTTCATTTCCAGTTTCATCTGATTGAAAGCCTTTTAAATAGGATGTTAACAGAACTTCCATTATCCACAAGAATTTTCTTGACTATTGCCGGTCCAATAATCGTAGTTATTACTAATGGATCAGTGCTCATTGCTTTAACCCTAATACTTTCTCTGTCTCGGAAGATGATATCATTAGCAGCTGTCTTCTGCTGTTTTACTGGTGTGGCTTATTCGAGGTTGCTACATTCCCTTATTTCGAGATGCTTGGCTACATTAACATACAGTTCCATCACCCTGTTACTGGACCCAACTGGGTGTGGTCCCCCAATTATGATGTTTATAACAGTACCTTTTCCGTTCTGTTGAGCTATGGGCTTAGAAGCGAGTTGGTTTTGATTTGGGGCTTGTCCTCCTTGCCCCTATCTCTTGGGGAAACCTTGTACTCATCTAACTTTCCTTCCTGAAGCTACTTTTCAACAACGTCTCTTAGATGACGACACTCGTTAGTAGAGTGACCGTGAGTTCCATGAAACAAACAAAATTTTCCAGTTGCGAGCTCCTTCTCAATGGAGTCTCATGGTGGAGGCTTCTTGTACTGTAAGACGTTATAAGTATCTAGATAGATGTTCTCTAGAGTATCATTCAACGTTGTGTAAATTTTTGAAAATCTGAAATCGAGGCCTTTTTTCGGAGTTATTCCCTCGATTCCTGTTCCTTTTTTCACCGTTTCTATTTCGATTGTTATTTCCTTCATTCTTATTGCCGACGTTTACCTCGACCTTCCCTGAATTATCATCGGACTGCTTTACTACGGCATTACTTTGAATGTCTGCTCTGGATGCTACATCAGATTTTCTCTTTCGATTGGCATAAATTTCCTCCTACCGCGGGCGAATATTGGCTTTTTCATAGAACGATTCCCTCGTCAATGGCAGTTTTCCAACCAGGTATCCTCCAAACTTCGTGTTTGGATCGATCCCATCTGTTAACGCCATCATAATGGTTAGCTCATGGGGGTCGCTTACTTTGGTAACTACTAGGTTAAAGTGGTCTAAATATGATTTCAAAGATTCACGCGAAGCCTTTTTTATTCTAGGAAGTTCAATGACGCTTTTAAATTTCCAAGCATGGGGTCAAAACTGGTACATAAAACGTTCGCTTAGTTCTTTAAATCTTGATACCGATGGTGGAGGAAGTCGTTTGAACCACATTAATGCAACATCTTCAAGATATATCGGGAAAGCTTTACATTTCACCTTATCAGGAGCTAACTCAATATTCATATACCAGGCATACCTCATCAAATGTTATCCTGGATTACTTCTTCCTGTATATCGATCCATTTGTGGCAGATTGAATCGTCGAGGGAACTGGAAATCCAGGATGTCATCCGTGAATGGGGTGTGGCTACGATCGATGCCCCAGTCCTCATTGGTGTAATGTTGGCTATCGGCCATGATTTGGCGCACCATCGCTTCTGCCTCGGCATTGGTTAAAGTTGGTTCATGCTCCGCACTCCTATTCCTTCTAACATGCCATGTTCCCACATCAGGTGAAATTCTTTGGTTTCGCGCTACAGCTGATCTTCTATGCCCTCTATGATCCCGGTCGTTCACAGGACAAGTGAGCTGGAGAAGTTATCCTTAGGTAAGATTAGTGATGTTGGGATCTCTGGGAAGGACGCAGGATCCTTGTATCAGCAAAAGCATTGGTTCTCTCAGGCTAGGGTCATTAGGTCCAAGAACACGGGCTGCATCCTCGTGAGATCCCAATGATCTAAATGTTAACTGGTCAAGATTCTCGGGCCGTTCATATGGCTTCCTCTGACGTGGGCGTTCTTCGTTTGAAGAAGATGAATGATCCGCAGCGAGACAATGGGTTGGAGAGGGCACTCTTTGTCTACAAAATTCACTTTTTCCCTACTTATAGCTTTCAAGTTTTCTCACATAAGAACGCTATCGCATTTATGGGCCTCTAAAGCATCCCTGGTGTTGTTTAGCATATCGAGTAAGCGCAAGAAATCCATGTGTGTAATGGGAGCAGAGGGAGTTGGCTGATCATTTGCTATCGCGGCTGGCATTGAAGCATCTGTAGGGGGTCGAGTTGAAGTTCCAGCCTCAATTGCATTCGGTTCGGATCGGGCCACCACTACCTCTTAGGTTCCGATCGAGGGAGAGCCATCAGAAGTGTTCAGAATTCTGGCTCGGTTCGGATCATCAGCTTCGGTTCGGGTCGACGATGCTCTCCCGGTCCGGTTTGGTCCTGAACTCTGCCCTCTTGATCTAGTAACAACCACGGCTTGGTGATCTTCAAGCGTTTCATTTTCTCAAGCAACTTGCGGCTCTTTTCCTTTTCCTTTAGTCATGAAATCTAATTTTTTTGAGAGTTTACCAAGGAAAACTTCAAGGACACTGAAAAAGTGGACTAGCTTCTTCAGATTTGAAAATCAAATAGTAGAACGATAGTCCAAAATGCGGAGAATTCGACGGTTCTCAGTGAAAGCACCAAAATGTTAGACCAAAAAGTGGCTTTAACACCTAATTGAATAATAATTCTAAATAAAATAGAAAGAAAAAGCAATGAGAACACCTGATTTGTAGTGGTTTGGCGTTAAAGAGCCTATGTCCACTTTATACTTCTTTGATTGATGATTCATATACAAATACAATGATAATTTCTCTCAATCTCACTTATACAATTAATAATCTCTCTTCAATTTGTGAAATTGTACTCCAAAAGTTTGAGTATAATTTGAATAAAGCTATGAAATTCACTGGTTGGAAGTTAGAGTAATTAATTTGACAAAAGATTACTTAAAATGGTGCTTGTTGTTGTATTTATAGGCAGAAATTTGGTTTGGTTCGGTGCCACGTGGAGCTCATCCCGCTCGATTAGGGATCGAATGGTGGGTGATGTTGCCAGCACATCAGAGATATGAGAAAGTGGAGCATAACCATTCCGCAGTCATAGGAACGTGGGGTTTGCTGTAGTTGGAGCTTCGGTTCGAATCAACTGTGTAAGAGGGGTTCAGATCGGTACAAGAACTCCGGTCGGATAGGTATTTGTGGGCCGAACCGAACCAGGATGAGGGATCTGAAGCTGGACCGCTGATCTATTCATATACATAAAGGGGTTCAACTAGAGACTTCCGAACCAATCCGGATACTTCTTTTCTACACTCCTTGCCCTCGAGTGCATTCAATTGTTAATGCTCAGGCTTTGAATGGTCCGTTCACAAAGCGGGCTAACAATATGCATATATATGTGCAAAATTATATATATATACAATAAAGAAATTCAAAATAATCCTACAATCAATATTGGCATAAAAATGTTTGAATTTTGAAAATGATAGAAAAGTTGCACGTATATATACATGAAAAATGGGTATTTGAAGTTTTGTATACATATAAGGAGATTATGTGTAAATATAATATTTAAATAAATCAAAGAAAGTATAATGGGAACACTAATCAAATGTTTATGCTATAAACTTAAAAACAACACTTGGACCCATATGGGTTGACCCATACTGTTCTTGGGTCGATCTATAGGTCGACTCAAGGGGTGTTGGGTCAACCCCGGGGTTGGTGGGTAGACCCTCCCTGACCGGGGCAGGTTCATTCAGCGAATCTGGACAAGTTTTTCAAACCACATTCGTTGCTAACGCAGTGCTACATGTACAAGATCATATCCACTTTTTGGAACACCTATAAATAGGCTAGCAGAGCCTAGCCTAATTCTCATATTTTCTGAGAGGCTGCTTCCATTTTTCTTCCCCTTTATATCTCCTCAGAAAAATGAATAGTTAGTCTTAAGGAATTCTGATTCAAGATCTGGAGGAAAAGAAAGTATATCTATAAGTGGGTGTTCGAAATTCTGATTGTAGTGAGGTAAATTCTTGAATATGATTAAATTAGATTTCTCTTTTTCCCCTTTTCTTTTAGTTTGAGAATTGTGAATCCATGGTTATTTAGATTCTAGATTCAGTTAGGGGAGCCATGGAATGCTAGGTCTGGACCAGATTCATGAATTGGAAAGCTATGAGGTGAGTGGATTTAAGTTATACCTTTTGATAATGGTATATCTATCGTTTGGTATTCCCCGTTAATATGATAATAAATACGTTGAAATGATTAATCTGCAGAAATTTTTAACTTGCTGTAACCTACTAAAACGTTTAATCTGCTGAAATGTTTAACATGCTGAAATCTATTGAAATTAGTACTGTTGTAATTAAAGCTGACTATTATCCTTCGTATAAATGATGAAACTTCTACAATACTGTAGTCCTGAAACCTGAATTGAGAAAATTTCTAGTGTATAAAGCCTAATTCCATTAATCACCTGTCTGAATTGGGAATTTCTGTAACTGCTGTAATTATGAAATTTACAATAAACATGAGTATTTTCTTAATGTTAGGGGTCTAGTGCATTAACATATATTTATATAACTAGAAAGAATCAAATGTCATTAATTGTAATTAATGGAAATGAATGAATCCTACAACAATAAAGGAATTGGAAAGAATGGAGAATGATAATAACCTATTATGAATAAACCTGAATGGGAAAAGGAAAGATTAAAGGTAGGCTTGTGCTAGGGACAAATGGAAATTATAAATTAGGTTATAATAAACGATAGAGAAAATGAGATAACTTATGTAATGAGATAAGTTGTACTTAATTATAAATTAAGTAATATGTAAATATGGAAACCCGAAACCTGCTATTTGTAATAAGTAGAGAAAAGAAGGGAAAACTTATGAAATGCAATAAGTTGTACTTAATTATAAATTAAGTAATCAGTAAACCTAAGAATCTGAATACTGCTGATAAGAAGAACATGTTATTTGAAAACCTGAGAATCTGAATTCTGCTAATAAGAAGAACATGTTATTTGAAAACCTGAGAATCTGAAATCTGCTGATAAGAATAACATGTTAAAGGCTTATTAATGAACTTAAATGGGGTAAGTTATATAACTGAAACTGATAAGCAAGAAGAACTTGGTAACCTAAATAAGAAGTTAATATGATTTGAAATAACAAAATTAACTGGAAATCTAATGAGGTAGAGCAAGCTCTTAATTAAACATTTGGACATGGGGCCTAATAACACGTTAACCTATGGCGCTTGAACTAGTCTGTACGTCTGAAAGTGAAGAACCCAACCGGGTTGATCATCGTGGGGTCATGAGACACGAGGGGAGCACATGTCCATCTGATTATTCTGCCTGTTCTACCTGTTGTTCTGTTGATATTCTGCTGGCTCCAAAGGACTGGAAAGGGAAGCAGGCATCTTCCTGGGATGTGGAGGGTACTCTTGGTAGTCCTATGTGTGGTTTCAGCATTTAGGATGTGCTGGCAGAGGTTAGGTTTGCGCATTACTCCCCGCTGAGTATACCTTGATTGCCACGATATTGGGAAGTCAGAAGGCTGTAAGGTGGCATAGGTGATTTAATGAATATGGTTCCTTGTGACTAGGTGGGTTACGACCATCTCATCTGTTTGCCTTAGGCATAACCATCTGATTGATACTAATCATTGGGTACTGATCATCGTCAGTCAGCGTGATGTGGAAAAGCGGAGAGCTAAACCAAAAGACCATTGACCTTTTAAATTGAGGCCTTGGTTGCTGGACACGCCAATTTGGATGTAGTTTGTTTGTTAGAGGCACATCACAAGCCCTCATATCCGTTGGCCTTTCACTAGTTGAGGGAGGGGTCGAGTAGGACCATAGCATCAGTGTATACACATATCTGAAAAGGCTCCTGACCGAGTTCCGTGTATCTGATATAGCCCTGTTATGGAACTCGGTGCATTATAGATAATACGTGCGGATACATGCATATAATTTCTGATGGTGAATCATCGAGGTTGAGGCATCCAGTACAATTAACGATACTTATGTGAGAAAATTTAGATATTTGCATGTCTGCTCTATGTAGTGTATCGTAGACTCTAGGGAATTACACTGTGATGGAATCTGATTCGATTGAATGGTTCAAAGGTGGCAATTTGTACACTTACGTAGCATGGAGATGGTGGTTCTATGCGGAACGTAGCATTGTTATATAGAGATCCGTACGTCGTTTCGGCATAGGATGAGGGACTTCGTATATTTCTGTGGTGTTACGGCAGTGATCGTGCGAGTGGGGTACCATGGTGGGTACCTTAACATTGGGGATAGCTATATTTATATTATATTAGTTTAATCTACTGGGTAGTAGATGGGTACGACGTGTGCGTAAGCGTTTAATGCTATTAACACAAGTAACCTAATAAATAAGGAAATGTCACTGAACGTTATATGTTGGGTTATCCGGAATGTGTAGTGTAAATCCAGTCATCAGAACTTGTGTTCTGACCCCCTACCCATAACATACTCGCTGGTTAGATTTGTGGCAGGGATATGATAGCTTTGGATACTGGTTAGATCGTATTATTATCTAGGTAAGGCTATATTTGATTATATTATATTTTGTTTCATTCCGTCATGAGATGTTTTCTGAGCTCTGATATGTTTGTTCTCTCTGTCTTTTTTTGTAGGACACCATACAAACCAACACGAGTCTCGATAGATTAGAATTTAGAAAAAAAATCGGTCTATCGGAATTCGGGTCGTTACATTTGGAATGAGAGCCTAGGTTTAGGATTCCTGCATAGATCGTGAGTGAACATATTTGTAAAAAAATTTAAAATATGAATATATATATATATACCTAGGCCCATAAAGGAACCCACTATACAGAGAAAGCATAATATGGTAAAAGTTGGCTATTTTTTTGTACACTAAAGGAATGGACATGGAAATCTAAGACCCTAAGGTAATTTGGGTGGAAAGTGTACATTATACTTTATATGGAAGAAAGGTAAATCCCATATGTTAGTATTTTAGGTTAGTGGGTTTAGCACTAAAACCTTACAAATCGGAAAAGGTTATAATGAGAAAAATAGATTAGGAATATATATAGTTGAGAGAATTGGCTTTGTGGGAGTGTCTAGGAAAGCCTAGGTAAGTCGGAAACCCACTTTGAGTTTAACCCCATTGCTAACTTTTAAGAACTTGAAATTGTAAAAGCTTTTGGAAGATGGTTTATGGTGTTCTCAAGTCTTGATCTTAAAAGTTACAGTTCTAAAATATGCAAAGAACATATTTGAAAAAGTACATATTGTGTTTTGAAGTAAAATGGGGTATATTTTGGAAATAGTGATTTCTTGTGAAAATTTTGTCTAAAATAAAATTCTCTCAGCAAAAGGCACACATTATAAAGCATGTATAGCTCGTTAGATTTTATGTTATATTGAATGAAAGGATCAAAAAGCAAAACTTAGAAAATGTTGCATTTTGTTAAAAACTGGAATTTTCAATAAAGAAAGTTTTGAAATCTCTATTTTTTTGACAATCATTTTTGATAAATGTTTTAACATAAAATTTCATTGGGTAGACAAAATAAGTTGTGGAAATTAAGAATAGTGTAGATGTTTGCACCTAGTTGTAAGTAACCGAACTTACATTATAGGTAAGAATAGTTGTAAACCTGATTGAGTAATAATTGTCCTTGTCTACTCCAATTTTTGTGACTTGAAGAAAAAAAGTGATTTTATTTTTGAGATGATATGTTTTATGGTTTGGAAAAAGTAAGTTTTGGTGAGGAAAATGAAGTTTTAATGCTTTTAACTTTTGGAAGCAAAATAAAATGAGGAAGCCAAACCATGTTTTTAAAAATCATGGAGTAAGTAAGGATTAGTATGGAATACAGGGAATGTTTTTGAGGCTATAGCGTAGATGCGAGAATTATCTTGGAAAAATGGTAAGTTCCCGTTGAATGCGTAAGCATTGAAAAGCCTAGGGTGTTGCTTTAAAATGACTACTAGTACATGGCCAGGACTAGTGGTGACTACTAGATAGTGAAGGGAAAGTAAGTGTTTAGATCTTGTTGCTAATTTTACCATTAGGGGTAAAACCCGTTATTACATTTAAGTTGGGATCGTTCTGTTATTTTGTTCTTGTTGGGTAGTTCAGGTAACACCTAAACATTTCATTGATCCCGTGGTTTGAACTTTTTTGTCTGAGAGGGACATAGTGCTAAAATTCTTGGCCCTTCGTAGTAGTTGTGCAGAGCGTCTGTTTTCCTATTTTAGTTGAAGGACGAGATGAATTATTTGAAATTAAACATGGACAGAGGATTAAGTTAAATAAGCTAAGAAAAGTGTAATGGCACAACTAAAAAGGAAACAACAAATTAAGTAAAGAAACAAACATGACAGTTAAAGAAAAATGAAAAATTCTGAGAAAAGGTGAATAAGAGTAAATTTTTCCAAGATAAATTGAAAAGGAAAATTTGTAACAAAAGAAAATTTCCTTGTATGGGTTGTGCTTGGATAGGTAAATGGAGAATCTTTATATAGTAGTTACATTAAATCCAAGTACGGATAGAAAAGGTGACTAAAAGAAAAACGGAGGATGTGAAGCTTTCCGTTTTCTATCTTTTTGTATTAAGAAATTGAATTTAGAAAAATAGATTTTTTTGTAATTCAAAAAAATAAAGTTGCTTGGTTGGGTTTTGGATGCAAATATTGATGAACTACGCTCTTTTTCAGTAAGATTATGGGAAAATTTGGATGAAAAAGTATTTTGATTTTCAAATATTGCATTCATATAGAAATGCCAGTATATTTAGGATGTGTGCATCATGTTTTCAAAGAGATTTTCAAGAAAAATTTGCATTCATGTAGGAGGTCCCGCTTAGGCATTCATTTCATTTATATATTATTATATTGAATTACACTTTGCATTAGTACACGAATTGTTGCGAAATTGGATGCACAGATGATGATTGTGATTTATGCAAGGAATTACTTCGTTTTACCATTACCAAATTTCGGGGACAAAATTTCCTAAGGGGGAGAGAATGTAACACCCTGCATTTTTAATTAAGTAAAGTAAAATAAAATTTGAAGAGCTTCCAGAATTTGTTCACGGGATTAGCGTCATTGCGTCCATGGCGATTTTTGGTCAATTTAGACCTATGGATTGCAGAATATGGATTTAAGATGAAAGAGATACCTTTAAATAAAATATTACAACAAACATGAAAAGTAGGTATAAGAGAAGAACAATGACCACCATTGTTTTTAGTCTTGTTAACAAAAGTCTATGTAGTCCAGTTGGTAAGAGCATGTGACTTCTAAGAGAATGGCGCAAGCTCGATTCCCGCGGGCGCCGCATTTTTATTTTAGAGGAACGACTAAAATAATACATGTTCTAAGAGAAAATTTGGTATAAATGCACATATAGGAAAATTATACATATAAGGAAGTACTAGAATATATGTATGCATGCATATGTAAATATATGCATATGTATGTGCAAATTTTTTTATATATATATATATACAAGAGTGAAATTCAAAATAATCCTACAATCAGTGATGGCATAACGCTGCTTGAATTTTGAAAATGATAGTAAAATTGCGCGTATATATATACGTGAAAAATGTGCATTTGAAGTTTTGTATACATACAAGGAGATTATATGTAAATATAATATTTAAATTAATCAAAGAAAGTATAATGGGAATACTAATTAAATGTTTAAGGAAAAAACGTTAAAAACATCACTTTGACCCATATGGGTCGACCCATACTGTGCTTGGGTTGATCAATGGGTCGACCCAAGGGGTGTTGGGCCAACCCTGGGGTCGACCCAGGGGTTGGTGGGTCGACCCACCCCTGATCTGGGCAGGTTCGTTCGGCGAATCTAGACAGTTTTTCAAACCATATTCGTTGTTGACTCGGCGCTGCATGTGCAACATCATATCCACTTTCTTTAACACCTATAAACAAGCTAGTAGAGCCTAGCCAAAACCTCATATTTTCTGAGAAGCTGTCTATATTCTGCCATTTTTCTTCCCCTTCAAATCTCTTCAGGAAAAAGAAGAGTTAGTCTTAGGGAATTCTGATTCAAGATCTGGAGGAAAAGAATGTATATCTACAAATGGGCGTTCAAAATTCTGATCGAAGTGAGGAAAATTCTTGAATCTGGTTAATGTGTATTTCTCTTCTTTTTCCCCTTTTCTTTTAGTTTGAGAATTGTGAAACCATGGTTATTTAGATTCTAGATTCAGTTAGGGGAACCATGGAATGCTAGGTCTGGACTAGATTCATGAATTGGAATGCTATTCGGTGAGTGGATTTAAATTATACCTTATAATAATGGTATATCTATTGTTTGGCATTCACCGTTAATATGATAATAAATCTGTTGAAATGATTGATCTGCAGAAATGTTTAACTTGTTGTAACCTACTGAAATGTTTAATCTGCTGAAATGATTAATTTACTAAAATGTTTAACCGACTGAAATCTATTGAAATTAGTATTGTTGTAATTAAAACTGAATAGTAACCTTCGTATAAATGATGAAACTTATGTAGTACTGTAATCTTGAAACCTGAATTGAGAACATTTCTGGTGTATAAAACCTAATTCCATTAGGCACTTGTCTGAATTAGGAATATCTGTAACTGCTGTAATTATGAAATTTACAATGAACATGAGTATTTTCTTAATAGAAGTATTATGCCAAAAAGGCTATAAATAGAATTACAGTACAATTTCTGAATAATGATAAAGAACGTACATGCTTGATTTGTATGAAAAATATACGTAACTAATAAGTCGTAAATAACCAAACGGAGACACGAGGTTAAGTTCAACTTGTGGTAGAAGCCTTCCCAGAACCGCCCGGCAAATCCAGCATCCATAAATGGTCAACTTTATGTGAGGGGTCTGGTGCATTAACATATATGTATATAACCAGAAAGAATTAAATGACACTAATTGTAATTAATGGAAATGGATGAATCCCAATAGTAAAACAATTGGAATGAATAGGGAATGATAACAACCTATTATGAATAAACCTGAATGGGAAAAGGAAAGATAATAAGTAGGTTTGTCCTAGGGACAAATGGAAATTATATGTTTGGTTATATTAAATGATAGAGAAAATGAGATAACTTATGTAATGAGATAATAAATTAAGTAATATGTAAATCTGGAAACCTGCTGTTTGTAATAAGTAGAGAAAAGAAGGTAAAACTTATGAAATGCAATAAGTTGTACTTAATTATAAATTAATTAATCGGTAAACCTGAGAATCTGAATTCTGCTGATAAGAACATGTTTTCTGAAAACCTGAGAATCTGAAATTTGCTGATAGAATAACATGTTAAAGGATTATTAATGAATTTAAATGGGGTAAGTTATATAACTGAAACTAAGCAAGAAGAACTTGGTAACCTGAATAAGAAGTTAATATGATTTGAAATGTCCAAATTAATTGGAAATAAAATGAGGTAGAGCCAGCGCATAATTAAACATTTGGACATAGGACCTAATAACACGTTAACCTGTGGCGCTTGAACCAATCCGTACGTCTGAAAGTGAAGAACCCAAAAGGGTAGATCATCGTGGTGCCATAAGACACGAGGGGAGCGCACGTCCATCTAAATATTCTTTCTGTTCTACATGTTGTTCTATTGATATTCTGCTGGATCTAAAGGACTAGAAGGGGAAGCATTCAACTTCCTGGGACGTGGAGGGTACTCCTGGTAGTCCTCTGTGCAGTGGAAGCATTTAGGATGTGCTTGCAAAGGTTGGGTCTACGCATTACTACCCTGTGAGTATACCTTGATTACCACAATAATGGGAAGTTAGAAGGCTGTAGGATGG
Source organism: Allium sativum (assembly GCA_030737875.1). NCBI lineage: Eukaryota > Viridiplantae > Streptophyta > Magnoliopsida > Asparagales > Amaryllidaceae > Allium > Allium sativum. Next base: position 286,441,028 of record CM060924.1, read on the forward strand.
CATAGTGATTCATGAATCTGGTTCCTTGTGACTAGGCAGGTTACGACTATCTCATCTGTTTTCTTTAGGCATATCCATCTGATTGATAGTAATCGTTGGGTACCGGTCATCGACAGTCAGCAAGATGCGGAAAGGCGAAGAGCTAAACCACAAGACCATTGATCTTTTACATTAAGGCCTTGGTTGCAGGACTCGCCAATTTGGATGTAGATTGTTTGTTAGAGGCACGTCACTAGCTCTCATATCTATTGGCCTTTCAATAGTTGACGGAAGGGTCAGGCGGGGCCATAGCCACCGTGAAAATGTAAACCATAGTATTTGTGTATACAGATATCTGAAAAAGCTCCCGACCAAGTTCCGTGTATCTGATATAGTCCTGTTATAGAACTCAGTGCATTGTAGATAATACGTGTGGATACATGCATATCATTTCCGGATGGTGTATCGTCGAGGTTGAGGCATCGAGTACGATTAACGATACATATGTGAGAAAATCTAGATATATGTATGTCTACTCCGGGTGGTGTATCGTTGACTCTAGGGAATTACTCTGTGATGGAATCTGATTCGATCAAATGATTTAAAGGTGGCAGTCCATACGCTTACATTGCATGGCGATGGCGGTTCTATATGGAATGTAGCATTGTTATATTGAGATCTGTATGTCGTTCCGGCATGGGATGAGGGAGTGCGTATATTTCTATGGTGTTACGGTAGAGATTGTGCTAGTGGGGTACCATGGTGGGTACATTAACATTGGGGGTAGTTATATGTATATTGTATTAGGTTAATCTACTGGGGAGTAGATGGGTACGACATGTGCGTAAGCCTTGAGTGCTATTAACACAAGTAACCTAATAAATAAGGAAATGTAACTGAACAATATATGTAGGGTTATCTAGAATGTGTAGCTTAAATCCAGTCACCAGAACTCGTGTTCTGAGCCCTTCCTCATAACCTACTCGCAGGTTAGATTTGTGGCAGAAATATGATTGCTTTGGATACTGGTTAGGTTGTATTATTATCTATGTAAGGCTATATTTGATTATATTTTATTTTATTCCATTCCGCTGTGAGATGTTTTCTGAGCTTTGATATGTTTATTATCTATCTTTTGTGCAGGATACCATACAAACCGACATGAGTTTCGTTAGATTAGAATTTTGAAAAAAATTGGTTCTATTGGAATTCCGGTCGTTGCATTTGGTATCAGAGCATGGGTTTAGGATTCTTGCATAGATCGTGAGTGAACGTATTTGTATTTTTTTTTAAATATAAATATTATATATATACCTAGGTCTATGAAGGAACCCACTATATAGAGAAAGCATAATATGGTAAAAGTTGGGTATTTGTTTCATACATTAAAGGAATGAACATGGAAATATGAGGCCTTTAGGTAATTTTGGTGGAAAGTGTACAATATACTTTGTATGGAAGAAAGGTAAATCCCATATGTTAATATTTCAGTTTAGTGGGTTTGCACTAAAACCTTATAAATTGGAAAAGGTCAAAATGAGAAAATTGGATTAGGAGTATATATAGTTGAGAGAGTTGGCTTTTTAGGAGTGTCTAGGAAAGCATAGGTAAGATGGAAACCCACTTTGAGCCTAACCCCATTGTTAACTTTTAAGAACTGGAAATTGTAAAAGCTTTTAGAAGATGGTTTATGGTGTTCTCATGTTTTGATTTTAAAAGTTACAGTTTTATAATATGTAAAGAACAAAAAGTACATATTGTATTTTGAAGTAAAATGGGGTATATTTTGGAAATAGTGATTTCTTGTGAAAATGTCATCTAAAATAAAGTTCTCTTAGTAAAAGATGCGCATTATAGAGCATGTATAACGCGCTAGATTTTTTTGTTACATTGAATGAAAGGATTAAAAAGCAAAACTTAGACAATGTTGCATTTTGTTGAAAACTAGAATTTTCAGTAAAGAAAGTTTTGCAATATCTATTCTTTTGAAAATCGTTTTTGATAAATGTTTTAACATAAAAATTTGTCGGGTAGATAAAATAAGCTGTAGAAATTAAGAATATAGTAGATGTTTGCACCTAGTTGTAAGTAACTGAATTGACATTATAAGTAAGAATAGTTGTAAACCTGATTGAGTAATAGTTGTCCTTGTCTACTCCAATTTTTGTGACTTGAAGAAAAAAAAATTGAATTTTTTTTAGATGACATGTTTTATGGTTTGGAAAAGGTAAATTTTGGTGAGGAAAATGAAGTTTCAACGCTTTTAACATTTGGAAGAAAAGTAAAATGAGGAAGCCAAACCACATTTTTAAAACTCATGGAGTAAGGATTAGTGCCTAGGGAATACGGGGAAAGTTTATGAGGTTATGGAGTAGACATCGAGAATTATCTTAGAAAAATGGTAAGTTCCCGTCGAATGCGTAAGCACTGAAAAGCCTAGGGTGTTGCTTGGAAATGACTACTAGTGCACGGCCAGGACTAGTGGTGACTACTGGATAGTGAAGGGCAAGTAAGTGCTTAGATCCTATTGCTAATTTTCCTGTAAGGGGTAAAACCCATTATTACATTTCTGTTGGGATTGTTCTGTTATTTTGTTCCTGTTGGGTGGTTAGGGTAACACCTAAACTTGTCGTTGATCTCGTGGTTTGAACTTTTCTGTCTGAGTGGGACATAGTCACGAGATTCTTGGCCCTTCGTAGTAGCTGTGTAGAGTGTCTGTTTTCCTATTTTAGTTGAAGGACTAGAAGGTTTATTTGAAGTTAAACTTAGACTAGAGGATTAAGTTAAATAAGCTAAGAAAAGATTAATGGCATAACTAAAAAGGAAACAACACATTCAGTAAAGCAACAAACATGACAGTTAAAGAAAAATGGAAAATTTTGAGAAAAGGTGAATAAGAGTAAGTTTTTCCTAGATAAATTGAAAAAGAAAATCTGTAACAAAAGAAAGATTTCTTGTGTGGGTTGTGCTTGGATAGGAAAATGGGGATTCTTTATATAATAGTTACATAAAATCCAAGTATGGATAGAAAAGGTGACTAAAAGAAAAACGGAGGATGTGAACCTTTATGTTTTTTTACCTTTTTGTAACATAAGAAATCGAATTTAGAAAATTATATTTTTCTGTAATTCAAAAAAATAAAGTTGCTTGGTTGGGTTTTGGATGCAAATATTGATGAACTACGCTCTTTTTCAGTAAGAGTGTGGGAAAATTTGGATGAAAAAGTATTTTGATTTTCAAATATTGCATTCATATAGAAATGCCAGTATATTTAGGATGGGTGCATCATGTTTTCAAAGAGATTTTCAAGAAAAATTTGCATTCATATAGGAGGTACCTCTTAGGCATTCATTTCATTTACGTATTATTACATCGAATTACACTTTGCATTAGTACACGAACTGTTGCGAAATTGGATGCACACATGATGGTTGTGATTTATGCAAGGAATTGCTTGATTTTACCCTTACCAATTTCGGGGACAACATTTCCTAAGGGCGAGAGAATGCAACACCCTGCATTTTTAATTAAGTAAAATAAAATAAAATTTGAAGAGCTTCCAAAAGTAGGTCACGGGATTAGTGTCATTGTGTCCATGGTGATTTTCTGGTCAATTTAGACCAATGGATTGCAGAAATCGGATTTAAGATGAAAGAGATACCTTTAAATGAAATATTACAAGGTATAAGAAAAGAACAATGATCACCGTTGTTTTAGTCTTGTTAACAAAAGCCTGTGTAGTCCGGTTGGTAAGACCATGTGACTTCCAAGAGAATGGCGCAAGTTTGAATCCCGCAGGCGCTATATTTTTATTTTAGAGGAATGATTAAAATAATACATGTTTCAATAGAAAATTTGGTATAAATGCACATATAAGGAAAATTATACATATAAGGAAGTACTAGAATATATGTATGCATGCATATGTAAATATATGCATATGTATGTGCAAAATTATATATATACAAGAGAGAAATTCAAAATAATCCTGCAATCAATGATGGCATAACACTTTTTGAATTTTGAAAATGATAAAAAAGTTGCACGTGTATATATATACGTGAAAAATGGGAATTTGAAGTTTTGTATACATATAAGGAGATTATATGTAAATATATTATTTAAATAAATCAAAGAAAGTATAATGGGAACACTAATCAAACGTTTAAGGCAAAAAGGTTAAAAACATCACTTGGACCCATATGGGTCGACCCATACTGTGCTTGTGTCGATCTATGGGTCGACCTAAGGTGGGCTGGGTCAACCCTAGGGTCGACCCACCCCTGATCTGGGTAGGTTCATTCGGCGGATCTGGACAGATTTTCAAACCACATTTGTTGCTGACTCAGCGCTGCATGTACAAGATCAAATCAACTTTCTTGAACATCTATAAACAGGCTAGTAGAGCCTACCCTAAATCTCATATTTTCTGAGAGGCTGCCTAGACTCTGCCATTTTTCTTCCCCTTCAAGTCTCTACAAAAAAAAGAATAGTTAGTCTTAGGGAATTATGATTCAAGATCTAGAGGAAAAGAATGTATATCTACAAATGGGTGTTCAGAATTCTGATCGAAGTGAGGTAAATTCTTGAAACAAGTTAATTTAAATTTCTCTTCTTTTTCCCTTTTTCTTTTAGTTTGAGAATTGTAAATCCATGGTTATTTAGATTCTAGATCTCTTGCTCCACTTTCGATCGGATAGGGAGGACCTCGAACGGTTGGGAAATCCAGGCTGATTCAGTAAGTCAAAGTGACTTCATCCCTTCAATGGGGCCATGAGGCGGATTTGCGTCATGATTTAGTACGTGCCTCTCTCTTCGATCGAGGGATAGAACAAGAGATCTGAAGGCAGGGAAAATTTTTCTAATAGTTAGAAAGATTGGTTAAATGATGAGAAGTTTGACATTAGTTACCAAAAAAATCATCTTGGACGGATGCCCGGTTTCACCCAGGGGACCTTAGGTGCGTAGCGAGTGAAAGTCAACCCTTCTCTATGCCAATTCGACCAAGCTTTGAATCAATAGAAAGGTGAAGCTGGAGAGTCCTCTCTTCTCAACCGAGGGGAGCCATGGAATGCTAGGTCTGGACCAGATTCATGAATTGGAAAGCTATTAGGTGAGTGGATTTAAGTTATACCTTTTTATAATGGTATATGTATCATTTGGCATTCCTCGTTAATATGTATAATAAATTTGTTGAAATGATTAATTTGCAGAAATGTTTAATCTACTGAAATGGTTAATCTGCTGAAATATTTAACCTGCTACAATCTGTTGAAATTAGTACGGTTGTAATTAAAACTGAATGGTATCCTTCATATAAATGATGAAACTTCTGCAGTATTGTAATCCTGAAACCTGAACTGAGAATATTTCTGTTGTATAAAGCCTATTTCCATTAATCACTATGTGAATTGGGAATTTCTGTGAATGTTGTAATTATGAAACTTACAATGAACATGATTATTTTCTTAATAGAATTATTAGGCCAAAAAGGTTGTAAATAGAATTACAGTAAATTTTGGGAATAATGAGAAAGAACAGACATGCTTGATTTTATGAAAAATCTACCGTAATTAGGAAACTGCAATTAACTGCATGGAGACACTAGGTTAAATTCAACTTGTGGTAGAAGCCTGCTCGGAACCACCCGGCAAATCCAGCATCCACAAGTAGTCAAATTAATGTGAGGGTTCTAGTGCATTAACATATGTGTATATAACTGGAGAGAATTAAATGGCAATATTGTAATTAATGAAAATGAACGAATCCTACAACGGTAAAAGAATTGTAATGAATGGGGAATGATAATAACCGATTATAAATAAACCTGAATAGGAAAAAGAATGATAATAGGTAGGTTTGTCCTAGGGACAAGTGAAAATTACAACTTAGGTTATAATAAATGATAGAGAAAATGAGATAACTTATGTTATGAGATAAGTTGTACTTAATTATAAATTAAGTAATCTGGAAATCTAAAAACCTGAAACCTGCTGTTTGTAATAAGTAGAGAAAAGAAGGGAAAACATACGAAATGCAATAAGTTGTACTTAATTATAAATTAAGTAATCTGTGAACCTAAGAATCTGAATCCTGCTGATAAGATGAACATGTTAACTGAAAATCTGAAATCTTCTGATAGAAATAATATGTTAAAGGCTTATTGATGAACTTAAATGGGGTAAGTTATATAACTAAAATTAATAAGCAAGAAGAACTTGGTAACCAGAATAAGTAGTTAATATGATTTGAAATAACCAAGTCAACTGGAAATCTAATGAGGTAGAGCAAGCGCATAATTAAACGTTTTGACATAGGGCCTAATAACACGTTAACCTGAGGCGTTTGGACCAGTCCGTGCGTTTAAAAGTGAAGAATTCAACGGGTATATCATCGTGGTGTCATGAGACGCGAGGGGAGTGCACGTCCATCCGATTATTCTGCATGTTCTGCCTGTTGTTCTGCTGGCTCCAAATGACTGGAAGGGGAAGCACGTGGCTTCCTGGGAAGTGGAGGGTACTCCTGGGGGTCCTCTATGCGGTGGAAGCGTTTAGGCTGTTGTAACACCCCACGTCCATTAATGTCACTCACAAAGGGAATGCATTAACTTTCATGGAGCATTTTAAGTGTGTATAGAACATAAACTTAACAACAAGACAGATATAAACAGTACTAAAACTTTATAACTTTATTTCATTGCAGCGGAAAATACATAAGTTTGATTACATCATCAAAAACCAAAGTCAAAGTACATAATATCCATCTTGACCAAATGAAAGTACATAAATTGAAAGACATAAACCCCAATACAAAATAGCCATAAATAAGAGAGGCTGAACTTTACTTCAGCGATCCAAGCAATCTTCTAAAAGCAAGAGATACAGCTGTACAAAATCAAGCTCCACTGGTGCTAGTTCCAACCTGAGCACCTTGGGGGGGGAGGAAGAAAAGAGGAGGAAACAAAGGGTGTCAGACATAAAGTCTGGCGAGTGCGATAACTTTAACAATACAATTACCAAAATAACTAGGCTAAGGCATAAGTCGAAAAATAAGGAAATGACTGTGAACAATCGAGTATGGCAGAGTAGACAAGGAAATAAGGTTGAACTAAGATAACGTTTAAGCGCACCTAAACCACTATAAGATAATTACTATACAGCACCACCACTAGTCACCCTAAGGTTGATCCCGCCTACATAACTTAATAATGATATTGGTAGTTTCGTCCACCCCTAGTTGCCTTCACAAGTGTCGCCTGCCCCTATCTCTACTAGGTGTACAGACTACCCCCATGCGATCGGCTTCCTAACTCCTAGATACCCGTGCTGGCCCTATAGTGGGGTGTATCACTCCCCAAAGTGGCAACCCGATACCACCAATGATGCATGGCTTATACCTACACGATGCAACAACGTCTTACCTACCAGCTCGGGCCCACACACGCATATGAAACCGTTGGACTTGCGTTGCCCCCGCTAACCCGTTTTGGCCTCTTATAGTCAAGCCCAGTATGCGTGTCTCGTCCTCGACTTGGGTCAAGTCCACAAAGATACATATGGGTTACTGGTTGAAACGGGCCCCCCATTACTTGACAAAAGCTATCCACTTAAGCTTGGTCCCCTCTAGTACATCCCACTTAAACCTCTTCTTATTCATGTTCACTTACGTGTTTCAATTTTGGTTAAGTGTTTCTAATCGTATTTCAAATGCCACCCAAGGCACCCACTAGATTCCACATGCCACCCAAGGCACCCACTTAACCCCCTCATGTCGCACTACATGTTTATCTAGTTAAGTGTTTCTTAATTCATTAAGACCGTAACCTCATAAAGACCTCCCACATTAGACTGGCATTTTGTTGCAGCTGGATTTGCCGGGCGGGTCCGGGCTGTCTTACACCACAAACGAGCCTGACCTCGTGTCTTTACAATTGTTACGTATTTAATTTATGCCTAAAACCTCTCACATTAGACTGGCATTTGTGGCAGATGGATTTGTCGGGCGGGTCCGGGCAGTCTTACACCACAAACAAGCCTAACCTCATGTCTTAGACGATTAATTACACCTAATTAATCATTCCCCAATTTGAATTAATTTCCCTATTCAAATTATCAATCAATTCCAAATCTAACGATGTCCATAATTGACTCAATTATGTCCATATATTTATGGTATGCAAAATCATACTAATTTCATCACAAGTTTATTTTATGCCATTTAAGGTATTTATGATTGGATTAAGTTATGATGTGGATTATTTGGATATGATATGAATTATTGACCGCATGTTATATTTATGTTGTAAAATTGTGATGTTATCATACATGTTGTAAATTCTATGATGTTATGTTGTGATCATTTATGTTGTAAAGCTACGATGCTATCATCTATGTTGTAATTCTATGATTGGCTTATGTATAATCAAATCATCATGTTGTTCATATGCTAGTTTGGTTATGTTGATTCGTATGATTAATCATATGTATGTATGCAAGTTTAGATTTTGATTTAGACATGAATCATATGCAAGTTGGAGAAAATTATATGCAACCTTACATGTTTCATGACATCTAGTTTATGTGAAAATTTGATCTAAAGTTAGGCTAAGACGTATGTGAGTTCTATGATAAATTCTACATGCTAGTTTACATGTTTAGATGTAAGTTTACACCATTGTTATGTTGCATAAATCACATATGCAAGTTTATATAAATATATGAGTTTGGAATATGAATCATGTTATGCAAGTTTGTGGTTATTGCCAATGCAAGTTTACACCTTTAGATGTAGATCCATGACATACATGATTTATGCAAGTTTGTGACCATTATCTAAACAAGTTCACACCTTTAGATTTGGATCTATGACATATGTAGTTTTATCCAAGTTGTAATTTTGGCCTATGCAAGTTTAGATGTAGAACATCATTCACACATGCAAGTTCACCCCTATGTTTAGATCTAGTTTTATCTATATGTATGTTGTGATGTTTTCCCTTTATTCCATGTGTTAGACTATTAGAGTCTAACGTATATTTTACGTTAAACGAACGAACGTACAACGTGGGGTAAGGGGATAATATTAAAAGATTTAATATTGAGAATTAAATTGCTAATTATTTTATTAAAGAAATCGAACTCACAACTCAAAGAAGGTCTTGAGTTCTGAATTCTGAGTTCTGAAGTTGAATTGGCTTTCCTTTGAAGTAGATTCGTTGTTAGAGTTGAATAGAACTGAATTGATTAGTTGTTCTTCCCCTCTAATTGGTGGCGGCTACTCTAGGTTACAAGATGACAGCATGACGGCCATAGTTTCAGTTTTTATTTTGATTTAGGGTCTGAGGCTACTCATGTTTATATAGAATTTTAATTTAATTATAGCCATCAGGATCTTAGGGTTAATCAAAACCATTCAGTCGGGATAGGGTGACACCTCAGCCCTAATGACTCAGCAAGGAGTCAGAAAGGACTCAACAATGAGTCACAACACAGACCGGACTGAACCAGAAAGCTGTGCAGGCTTGCTGCTCGGCCAGGGCGCATTTGGCAGGTGCGCCAGTGCAAATTTGTACTGGCGCACTTCCCAAGTGCGCCAGTGCAATCTATTTTTTTTTTGTTTTGCCACCTAACTTCGCTCGTCCATATCTCCTTCATCCGGTATCTGTTTCCCGCAAACTCGGACTCCATCTCAACCAGAATTCCGAGACGAACACAATGGCGCAACCCATTTTCCTTAATTATCACGTCTGAGATTAACTATTCTTTAATTTAGTTAATTCGATTATTCAAAAATCTGGGGTGTTACATTCTCCCCTCCTTAAAGGATTCCGCCCCTGAAATCTCCAAGTTAAGGAAAATGCATATCCTAACATCCAAACAACCATCTACTCGACCATCAAATACAGGCATCCATTGTCTTTATTAAATTCCTAATGCTGTATGAACATATGCAAGAAGTGTGTGTATATGTTCCTTATCTAATGCAAAATCAGGCGGTCTACTGATTCAGTTGACCTCCTTAATGCAAACCATGATAGTGCTATGCGTCCATTATGTATGCGAAAGAATCCTATCGATACTTATTATTTCTACATGTGTGAAAAACCATTCACCAAAATGCAGCATCCATATGATAGCACAACCATTATACATCCATTACTTAATTATGTACATACATTTATATGCAATATGCAATATGAAGTGATTGAGCCGATCTAGTGCCTAAAGTGTTTGTATATGCATCCGCGAGAAACCACTAGCAACCACTTGCATCCACATGCATCCATCATACATAACATGTCACAAACACATGTTTCAATCATAGGACTACCCCATCTAAAGGTCAAAGATACTAGCGAGAGGACATACTAAAGATAAAACAAGTATAAGCTAAGCGATAAAGGAGAAATTAAAAGACATACCCTCGAAAACAAAAGGGTACAATGAACGCATCTTCTCTTCCGTCTCCCAAGTAGTGTTGCTCTCATCATCTCCCCATTACACTTTGACAAGCCTGACCTCTCGATTCCTCAACTTCTTAATCTCCGCCCTCGAATGCACGTAGGAGCTCGTCGAATCGTCGCATCGTGCTTTATCTCCACCTCTCTAAGCAAGCTCAGCTCTACCACTTCCGCGGTCTCGTGTAAGCACTTCCTCAAATGTGATACATGGAATACGTCGTGTACACCACTAAGTCTCTCGGGCAACTCCACTCTATACGCCATCTGTCCAATCCTCTCCTTAATAGGAAACGGCCCTACGAACCTTGGAGCTAACTTCTCAACGGACCCAAAGCAAACCACATTCCGTAATAGAGACACCTTGACAAAGAATGTAACACCCCGCCTCCGCTAGGGTCACTCGCAAAGGAATGCACTAGCTTTAGAGGGGCATTATTGGTAAACATGCACAGAAATATCACAAGACAGAACATATAAAATAGCGGAAGTAAAATCAAACTTTCATAACATGAATAAATAAGGTCTAAAGCCTTTTACATCAGAGTACAACAAAACCTGTCTTGCAATAGTAAAGAAGCATAAAGACTTTTTAATAAATTATTCCCCAAGTAAAAACAGTAAAGTAGCCATAGCCAAGAGAAGTCCAAGCCATCCATGATGACCTTCAAGCAGAAGAAGTCCGAACTAAACTGCATTGTTTCCTCCCTGTAACCTGGGGGGGAAACGGAAGAAAAGAGGCGAAACAAAACGGGTCAGTCAAAAAGACTGAGTAAGTCCTATCTACTTCCAGTATAAAAACAGGTAAAGGTAACATGACATGCATAAACAGAAAGTAAACATAAGGATAACTACAAGATAGATAAACTAAACCGGGGTAGCCGGTTTAACTACTGTGGCAAGGTAAACTAAGGTATCATGATAAACTACAGTGTTATGATAAGTCAAGGTATCACATCGTCAGATTTCTATCGAGTACATTATCCCAAGGTATCTGCCTCGTCTAACATCCCACGGTATCTATTATGTATATTAGTTCTAACATGTATATTTGCTCTGCACCCTCCGTACTAGTATCCCAGCCTTGTTATGTGTTAACCATGAATGTCCCTTACTCAAAGTCGTGTAATGATCCATGTCAACCTAATATATCGCATATATAGGTTACTCAAATCATATGTTTCTTTCCATGTATATAAATTCAGTCCTTTGCCGTACGTTGTACGGGCTTCCTCATGTCGTATTATCCTTGAAATCGTTTGGACTGTCACCCTTGTTCTAGCTAGGCTCTTCCATATGAATCATTGTTTGAACTACTAGGACTTACGCCACCTAGCACCACTAGGGATTACGCTTACCTATTGCACGCTTTCGTATTTCGGTTCGGGTTAAACCACCTAGGCCACTAGGGATTACGCTAACCCTCAACCGCGCCCTTTTTCCCACGCATTCATCGTGAATCGTTTTTCTATAACTGTATGCACATGTATCACATCGTGCCATCCGAGTCCTGTCACAAGGCAAAACAAGAAATACAGGACTCGGTCGGGAGCTTTAAATTATCTTCCGATGCAGATACTAAGGTCTGCTTTTCTACACGTGGCTATGGTCCCACGAGACCCCTCCCTCAACTAGTGAAAGGCAACACAAGAGAAAATCTTGCATAAGAACTACACTCCGGCCAGCCCACATCCTACGGCCTACCTCACCCATAATTAGATAGCAATTATGGTCTGTTGGGTGTTCCCTGCCTTTCCGTACGTACACGCTTGACTCAAGATGGTAGATGATCGACGAACTTGCTATCTCGGGCACCTTATGTATTCGTCGAGTCACTGCTATCCACCCCAGTCTTTAGGTCGCTCGCATAGCAACCAAGGCATATTCTTGGTTCTTCTACCGCAGACCTCAACCTCTCGTGAGCCTAGTATAATGACCTGGCAGCTCACAGAGGGATCCCAAGAATATCCTCACGTTCCCCGAAGCCGCTGCTTCGTTACCCAGTTCGTTGGAGCCTTTATCTAAATCAGATAGCCTGCTCCTACACGCATACTTAAACGTTGACCTAACGTATCGGGTTACTAATCTATCTAAGAAATGGTCCAAATTTCCTTGACTAAGAATTATTACTTAGTTTCCCTTAACTAAGGTTTACCACTTAGCCTTATTTCCATAATCCTTGTTAACTATGGTTATTTACCTAATCCTCCGAATTAGGGTTTATCTAATGGGTTAAGTGTCACTTAAGTTCATAACTTAGCCCGTTTACAAACCATGTCAAAATTGGCTAAGTATCCAAGTCCAAGACTTAACCCTACAAACCATGTGTCAAGTTGGCTAAGTATATTAAGCAATCCATAACTTAACCTCGTCTAATTATCATTTTAGATTGGTTAATTATATAAATTAACTTGACCTTGTCAAATTACCGAGTCAAATCGGTCAAGCGTATACAAGTGATTCGTGACTTAGCCTTATCATGTTTTCACGTTAGATTGGTTAAGTATAGGTTAACTTAACCCCCATAAATTCACGAGTTAGATTGGCTAAGTATAGGTCACTTAACCACATCCAATTAACGAGTTAGATTGGTTAAGTTTAGTTCACTTAACCACATCAAATTAACGAGTTAGGTTGGTTAAGTATAAGTTGCTTAACCCCATTAAATTATCACGTTAAGTTGGTTAAGTATTGGTTACTTAACCTCATTGAATTACCAAGTTTAAATTGGTTAAGTGTTTAACTTAACCCCATCGAATTACCGTGTTTAGATTAGTTAAGTGTGGATTACTTAACCCCATCTAATTACCGTGTTTAGATTAGTTAAGTGTAAATTACTTAACCCCATCTAATTACCGTGTTTAGATTAGTTAAGTGTAAATTACTTAACCCCATCTCCTAATCATCTTGCATGGTTAAGTGTCATTAAGGAAATCAAGCCCGGTCCCACTTAACCTACCCATTCGTGTCATATCGGTTAAGTGTCATTAGTCAAATTTACTTAACCTTATCATGTGGCATTAATTTAATTAATGCACTCTTAACCTCTCACATTAGACCTTGTTGTGGTTACTAGTTAAGCCGGGCGGGTCCGGGTAGATTTACACCGCAACCTAGTCTAACCTCGGGTCTTAAGCGCGACATGACCAACTTCTCACATTGGGTCTTATTGTTTGCAACTACTAGTTAGGCCGGTCGGTTCCGGGTAGTTTTACGTTGCAAACTCAACCCAACCTCGAGTTGGCCACACTTATATTGTCTAAGTTCATCATGTTTCCAAAACATGTTACAAGTTTTCAAGCATTTGGGTAGACCTAACTTAATAGGTAAATTCCCAAAGGGTAGACCTAACTTAATAGGTAAATTCCCAAGCTCATGTTTTTATGCATACTTACATGTCAACTTCCATGTTATCTTTCAAGTCATATTTTCAAGTATAAACACATGTCATATTCAAGTTAAGATTTCGCGACATGTTCATGTTTATCTAACTACCCAAAATCGTGTTTTCCCAACGCAAGCAAAGCGAGTCAACATAGTAAGGATACTATGTCACATATTGGTCTCAAAACATGCATGATGCCAAAAAGGGATTGGCTCCAAACATGCATGGCGTCATAAGGGGGGTTTGGCCTTAAAACATGCATGATAGAGTCATATAGGGATTGACCATAAGCATGCATACTATCATATAGGATTTGGCCACAAACTTGCATAATATCATTTGGCCACAAACATGCATGAAACATAAGAGGTTTGGGTTCATAAACATGCATAAGCCCAAAATCTTGTCTTAGCCAATGTGAAGTGGTTCCTAAAGGTTCATGCTAGCATTTCATGCATAAAGATCCAAACTTGCAAGTTAAACTAGGTTATGCATAGCATGAGAGGCATGATTAAGTCACTCACATAGCCTAAAATCATAAACATGAACACAAGAGGCAAAGTAAGGTTCATATAGGTTCGCATAATCATGTTTAGCCTCATTTTATCCCATGTCATTATCAAAACTACCGTTTCCATCTAAAAGTAGCTAGAACTTACATAGTTAGGCCTAGGGAAAGGAGCATGAATCATCTTGGCTAAGAAAGGTGCCTCCTTTGTTGAAGAATCGTCATGGAACTCGCATAGCAACGTTGATTTGGCCTCTATTTGGTGTAGCAAGCTTGCACCTTTTGATTTGAACCCGATTTGAATGCATAGTCTCTAGGGATTGGAGATGGAGGCCATGGTCAATGAAGATTTTGGCAGCACTTAGTTGCTAGGTTTGATTTTTAGGGATTTAGGTTAGGTTTAGGGTCTTTTTATAGAGATTAGGATAGTTTTAGGCCCTTAGATTAACCCTAGGATAGATCAGGACCATCAGATCTCGGAAGCTTCCAGAACCAGCCCAAGAACAAGACCAGGTGAGACAAACAGGTGCGCCAGGCAGCTTGCCCCGGCCACCCCCTGTCGACAGGCAAGTCGACAGGGCTGTCGACTTGGTCTGGGCCCAAGTCGACAGGCCTGTCGACAGCCCTGTCAACATGGCCTAGGCGGGAAACTTCCCGCCTGGCCCCAGATCTGATTTCCAAAACTGTTTCCGAAATTCAAATTCCCAGAAACCTTCTTTGGGCCTTTTACGGGTCATACGGACTCCGATTCTCGAAAACTCGGACTCTATTTCGCGTATTTTTCCGAGACGAACGCAATGGCATAGCCCGTTTCACTTGATTCAGAATTTATAATTTAATTCTGTCTTGATTCTTGATTTAACGTGTTGTAAAAATTCGGGTTGTTACATTTTCCCCTTCTTAAAGGATTTCGTCCCCGAAATCTCAAAGTTAGGAAGAACATATCCTACCATCCATCATCCATCTACTCAAACCATCATCCACAAGCAACCATTGTCCTTAGATGACTCCTAATGCTTTATGAATGTATGCAAAACGTGTGTGTACATGTTCCTTAGCTAATGCTAATGATCAAGCCTGAAAAATCTTTTGAATGCAAAAATTATGTTTAGTGCTATGAATCCATCATGTATGCAAATAGTCCTAGTCATATACACTATATGCGTGCACAAACATTCAACCACATGCAACATCCGCATGATAACACATTCAATTTCATCCATAAACAAGTATAAATACTCGTGCATATGCAATATGAAATGTGACCGAGTCGAGCTAATATCTAATGTAAATTCGCGCATCCACGAGCAACCATTTGCAACCATATCAACCATAACATGTCTCAAATACATGTTTACATCCACAGGGTTCTACCTAAGATTCCCTGAAACAGGGTCGAGAAGATAAACAAAACAAACTCCGTACGGGGTTTGTAACAGAGACAGGACCGAGAGGATATCCATAAAAGATAGCCTACAAGCAAGCTCAACAGAAAAACAGGGATCGAGGATATATTCCCAAAAGAGATATCATGCACGTATTTAGTCTTCAGTCTCCTGAGTCGCATTACCTTGAGCTTAGTTCCATCGTGCCTTGACCGTCCCTTTTACTTCACGATTTCGCAGCTTCTTATTTCCTGTTTCCATATCATGAGTTGGAACTCATTTCCTCGTCGCCTCTCGTTCCACTTGCACTTATTCTCCTTCTAGAATACTTGGCGCAAACAGGACTGCGTACACATTATTCCATGCGAGCCCTCAAAATTCACTAGTGAATCCTGGACCTTGTACCATAAGGTATTCCACGTAGAAAAACTTTCTCTTGAAAGTAAACAAGTTACCGTGCGCACTCACTAGGGTAATTCCCATAACCCATACATAATCGAAGTAAACCATCCGTCTTATTAGCGAACACCATTCGATCGGGTTTCTAATTTCCAACAAAGGCATCTAGGGATTCTAAGTAACTAATCATGACAGAACCCAAAAGGTTACGCGATACTTCAAGGGTATTACCAAAGCAAGCCAAGAGTCTAACTACCCTTCTTCTAAAACCGAGAGTGGCACCCCTTACTGGATAACCACTTCATCCCTAGAATCCATCCACAACTTATAAACATAAGCATTATTTCCAAGCTCAACACTTGATATAGACATTCTCAAATCCAAACAAGCCATGAGTAAATGGACCAATCTTCCAATAGGACTTGAGACAAAAACGGGATCCTCTACTACGCTAGTACTAAGGTGCAGAGACTCAACTATCGAAGCGGACTTAAAAGATGCGGTGATCAAAACAAAGTCCCGACAGGATGATAGAGAAGAAAAGCTAAACCTTTAACAAGATCGTTACCCTCCTTCTGAGGTACCCTAGAAATGAGAGCATACTATTGCCCTCCGAATGATCTTGTCCCTGTTCCATGATACTTAACTATCCGTCCCGTTTCACCATGCCAAAGGTACTCTCTCGTCATGGGTTTCATTGTTCATCCTTCTCCCTCCTTTTAGGACTCAGCCATACCAACATGTTGATTATCCCTGAGCTCGTATCCTTTATCCTTGTTCTTACTATCCTTTCATGCATAACTCTGCAACAGTCTCTCGAGAACCACCTCCATCGTACGGGAAACACATACGCAGCTAGAAAGACTAGTCGCAGTCAAAACCACTGTGACTACAGATGGAGGAAAGAAAGGAAAAGAGATTCAATCAAGGAAACAAGGATAATGCTAATGGCCTTTGGGGAATAGCCTTTTTCTTTTTAAAAGAAAATTTTCTTGAAAAATGCTTCTTTGTAAACGGTTTTTCAAATAATTTTCAGAAGGTCTTTAAAAACTTTGCCCAGTCTAGTAACCTTCTGCTCTGATACCAAATGTAACACCCCGCCTCCGCTAGGGTCACTCGCAAAGGAATGCACTAGCTTTAGAGGGGCATTATTGGTAAACATGCACAGAAATATCACAAGACAGAACATATAAAATAGCGGAAGTAAAATCAAACTTTCATAACATGAATAAATAAGGTCTAAAGCCTTTTACATCAGAGTACAACAAAACCTGTCTTGCAATAGTAAAGAAGCATAAAGACTTTTTAATAAATTATTCCCCAAGTAAAAACAGTAAAGTAGCCATAGCCAAGAGAAGTCCAAGCCATCCATGATGACCTTCAAGCAGAAGAAGTCCGAACTAAACTGCATTGTTTCCTCCCTGTAACCTGGGGGGGAAACGGAAGAAAAGAGGCGAAACAAAACGGGTCAGTCAAAAAGACTGAGTAAGTCCTATCTACTTCCAGTATAAAAACAGGTAAAGGTAACATGACATGCATAAACAGAAAGTAAACATAAGGATAACTACAAGATAGATAAACTAAACCGGGGTAGCCGGTTTAACTACTGTGGCAAGGTAAACTAAGGTATCATGATAAACTACGGTGTTATGATAAGTCAAGGTATCACATCGTCAGATTTCTATCGAGTACATTATCCCAAGGTATCTGCCCCGTCTAACATCCCACGGTATCTATTATGTATATTAGTTCTAACATGTATATTTGCTCTGCACCCTCTGTACTAGTATCCCAGCCTTGTTATGTGTTAACCATGAATGTCCCTTACTCAAAGTCGTGTAATGATCCATGTCAACCTAATATATCGCATATATAGGTTACTCAAATCATATGTTTCTTTCCATGTATATAAATTCAGTCCTTTGCCGTACGTTGTACGGGCTTCCTCATGTCGTATTATCCTTGAAATCGTTTGGACTGTCACCCTTGTTCTAGCTAGGCTCTTCCATATGAATCATTGTTTGAACTACTAGGACTTACGCCACCTAGCACCACTAGGGATTACGCTTACCTATTGCACGCTTTCGTATTTCGGTTCGGGTTAAACCACTTAGGCCACTAGGGATTACGCTAACCCTCAACCGCGCCCTTTTTCCCACGCATTCATCGTGAATCGTTTTTCTATAACTGTATGCACATGTATCACATCGTGCCATCCGAGTCCTGTCACAAGGCAAAACAAGAAATACAGGACTCGGTCGGGAGCTTTAAATTTATCTGCCGATGCAGATACTAAGGTCTGCTTTTCTACACGTGGCTATGGTCCCACGAGACCCCTCCCTCAACTAGTGAAAGGCAACACAAGAGAAAATCTTGCATAAGAACTACACTCCGGCCAGCCCACATCCTACGGCCTACCTCACCCATAATTAGATAGCAATTATGGTCTGTTGGGTGTTCCCTGCCTTTCCGTACGTACACGCTTGACTCAAGATGGTAGATGATCGACGAACTTGCTATCTCGGGCACCTTATGTATTCGTCGAGTCACTGCTATCCACCCCAGTCTTTAGGTCGCTCGCATAGCAACCAAGGCATATTCTTGGTTCTTCTACCGCAGACCTCAACCTCTCGTGAGCCTAGTATAATGACCTGGCAGCTCACAGAGGGATCCCAAGAATATCCTCACGTTCCCCGAAGCCGCTGCTTCGTTACCCAGTTCGTTGGAGCCTTTATCTAAATCAGATAGCCTGCTCCTACACGCATACTTAAACGTTGACCTAACGTATCGGGTTACTAATCTATCTAAGAAATGGTCCAAATTTCCTTGACTAAGAATTATTACTTAGTTTCCCTTAACTAAGGTTTACCACTTAGCCTTATTTCCATAATCCTTGTTAACTATGGTTATTTACCTAATCCTCCGAATTAGGGTTTATCTAATGGGTTAAGTGTCACTTAAGTTCATAACTTAGCCCGTTTACAAACCATGTCAAAATTGGCTAAGTATCTAAGTCCAAGACTTAACCCTACAAACCATGTGTCAAGTTGGCTAAGTATATTAAGCAATCCATAACTTAACCTCGTCTAATTATCATTTTAGATTGGTTAATTATATAAATTAACTTGACCTTGTCAAATTACCGAGTCAAATCGGTCAAGCGTATTCAAGTGATTCGTGACTTAGCCTTATCATGTTTTCACGTTAGATTGGTTAAGTATAGGTTAACTTAACCCCCATAAATTCACGAGTTAGATTGGCTAAGTATAGGTCACTTAACCACATCCAATTAACGAGTTAGATTGGTTATGTTTAGTTCACTTAACCACATCAAATTAACGAGTTAGGTTGGTTAAGTATAAGTTGCTTAACCCCATTAAATTATCACGTTAAGTTGGTTAAGTATTGGTTACTTAACCTCATTGAATTACCAAGTTTAAATTGGTTAAGTGTTTAACTTAACCCCATCGAATTACCGTGTTTAGATTAGTTAAGTGTGGATTACTTAACCCCATCTAATTACCGTGTTTAGATTAGTTAAGTGTAAATTACTTAACCCCATCTAATTACCGTGTTTAGATTAGTTAAGTGTAAATTACTTAACCCCATCTCCTAATCATCTTGCATGGTTAAGTGTCATTAAGGAAATCAAGCCCGGTCCCACTTAACCTACCCATTCGTGTCATATCGGTTAAGTGTCATTAGTCAAATTTACTTAACCTTATCATGTGGCATTAATTTAATTAATGCACTCTTAACCTCTCATATTAGACCTTGTTGTGGTTACTAGTTAAGCCGGGCGGGTCCGGGTAGATTTACACCACAACCTAGTCTAACCTCGGGTCTTAAGCGCGACATGACCAACTTCTCACATTGGGTCTTATTGTTTGCAACTACTAGTTAGGTCGGTCGGTTCCGGGTAGTTTTACGTTGCAAACTCAACCCAACCTCGAGTTGGCCACACTTATATTGTCTAAGTTCATCATGTTTCCAAAACATGTTACAAGTTTTCAAGCATTTGGGTAGACCTAACTTAATAGGTAAATTCCCAAAGGGTAGACCTAACTTAATAGGTAAATTCCCAAGCTCATGTTTTTATGCATACTTACATGTCAACTTCCATGTTATCTTTCAAGTCATATTTTCAAGTATAAACACATGTCATATTCAAGTTAAGATTTCGCGACATGTTCATGTTTATCTAACTACCCAAAATCGTGTTTTCCCAACGCAAGCAAAGCGAGTCAACATAGTAAGGATACTATGTCACATATTGGTCTCAAAACATGCATGATGCCAAAAAGGGATTGGCTCCAAACATGCATGGCGTCATAAGGGGGGTTTGGCCTTAAAACATGCATGATAGAGTCATATAGGGATTGACCATAAGCATGCATACTATCATATAGGATTTGGCCACAAACTTGCATAATATCATTTGGCCACAAACATGCATGAAACATAAGAGGTTTGGGTTCATAAACATGCATAAGCCCAAAATCTTGTCTTAGCCAATGTGAAGTGGTTCCTAAAGGTTCATGCTAGCATTTCATGCATAAAGATCCAAACTTGCAAGTTAAACTAGGTTATGCATAGCATGAGAGGCATGATTAAGTCACTCACATGGCCTAAAATCATAAACATGAACACAAGAGGCAAGGTAAGGTTCATATAGGTTCGCATAATCATGTTTAGCCTCATTTTATCCCATGTCATTATCAAAACTACCGTTTCCATCTAAAAGTAGCTAGAACTTACATAGTTAGGCCTAGGGAAAGGAGCATGAATCATCTTGGCTAAGAAAGGTGCCTCCTTTGTTGAAGAATCGTCATGGAACTCGCATAGCAACGTTGATTTGGCCTCTATTTGGTGTAGCAAGCTTGCACCTTTTGATTTGAACCCGATTTGAATGCATAGTCTCTAGGGATTGGAGATGGAGGCCATGGTCAATGAAGATTTTGGCAGCACTTAGTTGCTAGGTTTGATTTTTAGGGATTTAGGTTAGGTTTAGGGTCTTTTTATAGAGATTAGGATAGTTTTAGGCCCTTAGATTAACCCTAGGATAGATCAGGACCATCAGATCTCGGAAGCTTCCAGAACCAGCCCAAGAACAAGACCAGGTGAGACAAACAGGTGCGCCAGGCAGCTTGCCCCGGCCACCCCCTGTCGACAGGCAAGTCGACAGGGCTGTCGACTTGGTCTGGGCCCAAGTCGACAGGCCTGTCGACAGCCCTGTCGACATGGCCTAGGCGGGAAACTTCCCGCCTGGCCCCAGATCTGATTTCCAAAACTGTTTCCGAAATTCAAATTCCCAGAAACCTTCTTTGGGCCTTTTACGGGTCATACGGACTCCAATTCTCGAAAACTCGGACTCTATTTCGCGTATTTTTCCGAGACGAACGCAATGGCATAGCCCGTTTCACTTGATTCAGAATTTATAATTTAATTCTGTCTTGATTCTTGATTTAACGTGTTGTAAAAATTCGGGTTGTTACAAAGAACACGTCCCTAATATTAAACTCAAGAGCTGTCCTCCTCTTGTCCGCATAAGATTTCTGCCTATCTTGCGCCGTCTTCATCCTCCTTCGAATCAGATCGATCTTCTCCGAAGTCTCTCTAATCATATCGGGTCCAAGCAAGATCTTATCTGTAGACTCCCACCAACATGTTGGTGAACGACACAGCCGTCCATAAAGAGCCTCGAACGGTGCCATGCCAATGCTAGACTGAAAGCTATTATTATATGCGAACTCCACCAACGGAAGATGTTCATCCCATGTACCTCCGAAGTCTAAGACACACAACCTCAACAAGTCCTCTAGAATACGATTCACCCTCTCGGTCTGGCCGTCCGTCTGAGGATGATATACGGTGCTCAAACATAACTGAGTCTCTTCCGCCTCTTGCAAGCTTTTCCAAAATTCTCTTGTAAAGATAGGATCGCGGTCGCTCACCATGCTAGAAGGAACACCGTGCAAATGAACTATCTCTCGAATGTATACGGAGGCTAACCATGGAGCAGTCCTCTTACTCTTCACGGGAATGAAATGGGCGCTCTTAGTAAGTCTGTCTACCACGACCCAAATCCCCGCATTACCCTTCCTCGATCTCGATAATCCATCAACAAAGTCCATCGAAACACTTTCCCACTTCCATTGTGGGACCTCCAATAGGTGAAGCAACCCACCGGGCTTCTTTTTCTCTGCTTTTACTTGTTGGCACACCAAGCATCTAGCGACAAACTCGGCCACATCCCTCTTCATACTAGTCCAAAAGTAAACTCGTCTCATGTCCATGTACATCTTGTCTCCTCCGGGATGGATAGTCATCTTCGAACGATGTGCATCATCAAGAATGGTCTTCCTCAAATTCTCGTCCCGTGGTACACAAAGTCTACCATCCCTACGTAACCAACCCTTATCATCTAGGGTATACCTATTGAGATGGCTCGATGACTCCCCCTTTTGAGCTTCTCTACTAACTCAACCAACTGTGGGTCATCTCGCTGTGCCTCACCAATCCGTCCCAAAAGCGTAGGTCTGACCTCTAAGGATGCTAGCAAACCGGGCACAAAGTCAACGGAAGGTTTAAAGTCAAACGTAGAGATGAACTCTAAGCTTCGCCGCTCAACAAACAACGGACTCAAGGATAACCTCTTCCTTCTTAAGGCGTCTGCCACCACGTTACCCTTGTCAGGGGTATATGCTATCTCGAAATCGTAGGACGCTAAGAATTCCATCCACCTTTGTTGCCTTAAGTTCAAGTCCTTCTGAGAGAACAAGTATTTTAGCTATTTGTGGTCAGTGAACAGTTCGAATTTTTCGCTAAGAAGATAATGGCGCCAAGACTTAAGCGCGAAAACAATAGCGGCTAACTCTAGGTCATGTGTAGGGTAATTTCTCTCATGCACTCTCAACTGCCTTCCACCATAGGCTATTACCCTTCCCTCTTGCATGAAGACTACGCCTAGTCCTGTCCCACAAGCATCGGTATAAATCGTAAATGGCTTACTCCCATCTGGCAACACTAAGCCTGGGGCTGTGGTCAAAGCTCTCTTTAAATGTTGGAACGCATCATCACAATCTACGTCCCATGTGAAAACTAGTTTCTTCTTCGTCGAGCCTGAACTTGTCCCCTTTCCTGCCCTGGTGCCATAAGAGCCTGCACATGTCCTCCCGAGGTAGACCTTGCCCTCTGCCCTTTCTTTGGGCAGTCCTTAATCAGATGTCCTGCTTCGCCACAGTGGAAACAGCCAGTCTTCTTTTTCTTCCTACAATCTTTGCTTAGATGGCCTGGTGTCCTATAGTTAAAGCATCTCTTCTTTCCCTTACCGTTGTTGCCTTTTCCACCTTTCTTGTTTTGTTGTTGCTATTGCGGCTTCTTTTGATCCCTTTTCTTCTCGGGTGTCTTATTAGCATTGGCGCCCTTCTCTTCTTCATGCATAAGCGCCATATCAACTAGTCTCTCAAAGGTAACCCCCATAGGGATGTGGGTCATAGCTTACCCATGAAGCGGCTCGTTCAAACCCTTAAAAAATCTTAGGGCCTTCTTTTCTGGTGTATTCACCAATTCCAAGCCAAATCTCGCCAATTGATTGAATTTGTTGACGTATTCTTTCACCGATAGATTCCCCTGCTTCAATGCTAGAAACCTTTCCATATATAGATTCTCTTCAGCCTGTGAGAGAAACTTCGCCTCAAACCTCCGTCTAAAATCTGGCCATGTATCAACTGGACGTTCCCCATTAGTGACCTCCCACCAAAACGAGGCCTCATCCTTTATTAGCCAGGCAGCTAACTAGACCTTTCTTCCATCTTCCACCTCAAAGATCCCAAACAATTCTTCCGCCTCCTTTAGCTAATTACGAGCTTCAACAAATGTCTCCGTCCCGTGAAAAGGTTTTCCACCTATTGCCCTAAAGTCCTTACATATCTTCGTAAAAGTATCGACGCGAGGAGGAGGAGGAGGATTCGCTGGACCTGCAGTGGTGGCCCTAGTCTCCAAATACCTCCTAAACCATCCTGGTATCGGTATCCCCTCGGGTATCTCGAGAATTCCAGACATGCTGAAACGAAAAAGGAAAGATTCAATACAAAAGAACCGAAGGAAAGATATATGGATCGTGGGGTTATGCCCTTTAAAATAAGATTTTCTTGAAAATACTTTCGTTAAAACATACTTTTGAAGGTACTTCTTTATAAAAGTTGTTTTTGAAAAACAGTTTTTCAAAATTCATATCTGTTCTGGTAACCTTCAGCTCTGATACCACGTGTAACACCCCACATCCATTAATGTCACTCACAAAGGAAATGCATTAACTTTCATGGAGCATTTTAAGTGTGTATAGAACAGAAACTTAACAACAAGATAGATATAAATAGTACTAAAACTTTAAAACTTTATTTCATTGCAGCGGAAAATACATAAGTTTGATTACATCATGAAAAACTATAGTCAAAGTACATAATATCCATCTTGACCAAATCAAAGTACATAAATTGAAAGACATAATCCCCAATACAAAATAGCCATAAATAAGAGAGGCTGAACTTTACTTCAGCGATCCAAGCAATCTTCTAAAAGCAAGAGATACGGCTGTCCAAAATCAAGCTCCACTGGTGCTAGTTCCAACCTGAGCACCTGGGGGGGAGGAAGGAAGAAAAGAGGAAACAAAGGGGTTCAGACATAAAGTCTGGCGAGTGCGATAACTTTAAAAATACAATTACCAAAATAACTAGGCTAAGGCATAAGTTGGAAAATAAGGAAACGACTGTGAACAATCGAGTATGGAAGAGTAAACAAGGAAACAAGGTTGAACGAAGATAACGTTTAAGCGCACCTAAACCACTATAAGATAATTACTATACTGCACCACCACTACTATACTGCACCACCACTAGTCACCCTAAGGTTGATCCCGCCTACATAACTTAATAATGATATTGGTAGTTTCGTGCACCCCTAGTTGCCTTCATAGGTGTCGCCTGCCCCTATCTCCACTAGGTGTACCCATTACCCCCATGCGATCGGCTCCCTAACTCGTAAATACCTGTGTTGGCCCTACAGTGGAGTGTATCACTCCCCAAAGTGGCAACCTGATACCACCAATGATGCACGGCTTATACCTACACGATGCAACAACGTCTTACCTACCAGCCCGGGCCCACACGCGCATATGAACCCGTTGGACTTGTGTTGCCACCGCTAACCCGTTTTGGCTCTTATAGTCAAGCCCAGTATGTGTGTCCCGTCCTCGACTTGGGTCGAGCCCACAAAGATACGTATGGGTTACTGGTTGAAACGGGACCCTCATTACTTGACACAAGCTATCCACCTAAGCTTGGTCCCCTCTAGTACATCCCATTTAACCTCTTCTTATTCATGTTCACTTACATGTTTCAATTTTGGTTAAGTGTTTCTAATCGTATTTCAAATGCCACCCAAGGCACCCACTAGATTCCACATGCCACCCAAGGCACCCACTTAACCCCCTCATGTCCCACTACATGTTTATCTGGTTAAGTGTTTCTTAATTCATTAAGACCGTAACCTCATAAAGACCTCCCACATTAGACTGGCATTTTGTTGCAGCTGGATTTGTCGGGCGGGTCCGGGCAGTCTTACCCCACAAGTGAGCCTAACCTCGTGTCTTTACAATTGTTACGTATTTAATTTATGCCCAAGACCTTTCACATTAGACTGGAATTTGTGGCAGCTGGATTGGTCGGGCGGGTCCGGGCAGTCTTATACCACAAATGAGCCTAATCTCGTGTCTTAGACGATTAATTACACCTAATTAATCATTCCCCAATATGAATTAATTTCCCTATTCAAATTATCGATCAATTCCAAATTTAACGATGTCCATAATTGACTCAATTATGTCCATCTATTTATCGTACGCAAAATCATACTAATTTCATCACAAGTTTATTTCATGCCATTTAAGGCATTTATGCCAATTCTCTATATTAAATCTTTTAATATTATCCCCTTACCCTACGTTGTACGTTCGTTCGTTTAACGTAAAATATACGTTAGACTCGAAAGTCTAACTCATGGAATAAAGGGAAAACATCACAACACACATATAGATAAAACTAGATCTAAACATAGGGGTGAACTTGCATGTGTGAATGATGTTCTACATCTAAACTTGCATAGGCCAAGATTACAACTTGCATAAAACTACATATGTCATAGATCCAAATCTAAAGGTGTGAACTTATTTAGATAATGGTCACAAACTTGCATAAATCATGTATGTCATGGATCTACATCTAAAGGTGTAAACTTGCATAGGCAATAACCACAAACTTGCATAACATGATTCATATTCCAAACTCATATATTTATATAAACTTGCATATGTGATTTATGCAACATAACAATGGTGTAAACTTACATCTAAACATGTAAACTAGCATGTAGAATTTAGCATAGAACTCACACATGTCATAGCCTAACTTTAGATCAAATTTTCACATAAACGAGATGTCATGAAACATGTAAGGTTACATATAATTCTCCCCAACTTGCATATGATTCATGTCTAAATCAAAATCTAAACTTGCATAAATACATATGATTAATCATATGAATCAACATAACCAAACTAGCATATGAACAACATGATGATTTGATTATGCATAAGCCAATCATAGAATTACAACATAGATGATAGCATTGTAGCTTTACATCATAAATGATCACAACATAACATCATAGAATTTACAACATGTATAATAACATCACAATTTTACAACATAATTATAACATGCGGTCAATAATTCATATCATCTCCAAATAATCCACATCATACTTAATCCAATTAAATTGCTAATTATTTTATTAAAGAAATCGAACTCACCACTCAAAGAAGGTCTTGAGTTCTGAATTCTGAGTTCTGAAGTTGAATTAGCTTTCCTTTGAAGTAGATTCGTTGTTAGAGTTGAATAGAACTGAATTGATTAGCTGTTCTTCCCCTCTAATTGGTGGCGGCTGCTCTAGGCTACAAGATGACAGCATGATGGCCATAGACTCAGTTTTTATTTTGATTTAGGGTTTGAGTCTACCCATGTTTATATAGAATTTTAATTTAATTATAGTCGTCGAATGATCTTAGGGTTAATCAAAACCATTCAGTCGGGATAGAGTGACACCTCAGCCCTAATGACTCAGCAAGGAGTCAGAAAGGACTCAGCAATGAGTCACAACACGGACCAGACTGAACCAGAAATCTGTGCAGGCCTGCTGCTCGGCCAGGGCGCACTTGGCAGGTGCGCCAGTGCAAATTTGTACTGGCGCACTTCCCAAGTGCGCCAGTGCAATCTATTTTTTTCTTCTTGTTTTGCCACCTAACTTTGCTCGTCCATATCTCCTTCATCCGGTATCTGTTTCCCGCAAACTCGGACTCTATCTCAACCAGAATTCCGAGACGAACACAATGGCGCAACCCATTTCCCTTAATTCTCACGTCTGAGATTAATTATTCTTTAATTTATGTAATTCGATTATTCAAAAATCCGGGGTGTTACATCTGTGCTCGCAGAGGTTGGGTCTGCGCATTACTACCCGGTGAGTATACCTTGATTGCCATGATAGTGGGTAGTTAGAAGGCTACAGGATGGCATAGGTGATTCGATGAATCTGGTGCCTTGTGATTAGGCGTGTTATGACCATCTCATCTGTTTGCCTTAGGCGTAACCATCTGTATGATAGCAATCGTCGGGTATCGGTTATCGACAGTCGACATGATGTAGAAAGGCGGAGGGCTAAACCAAAAGACCATTGGCCTTCTACTATCGAGGCCTTGGTTGCGGGACATGCCAATTTGGATGTAGAATGCTTGTTAGGGGCATGTCACTAGCTCTTATATCTGTTGGACTTTCACTAATTGATGGAGGGGTCGGCTGAGAAACATAGCTACCGTGAAAATGTAGACCATAGCAACTGTGTATACAAATATCTAAAAAGGCTCCCGACTGAGTTCCTTGTATCTGATATAGCCCTGTTACAGAACTCGCTGCACAGTAGATAATAAGTGCGGATTCATGCATACCATTTCTGGATGGTGTATCAACGAGGTTGAGGCATCGAGTACGATTAACGATACGTACGTGAGAAAGTCTAGATACATGCATGTTTGCTCTGGGTGGTGTATCGTAGACTCTAGGGCATTACTCTGTGATGGAATTTGATTTGATCGAATGGTTCGAAGGTGGCAGTCCATACGCTAACGTAGCATGGCGATGGCGGTACTATGTGGAACATAGCGTTGTTACATAGAGATCCGTACATCGTACTGGCTTAGGATGAGGGGCTGCGTATATTTAGTGGTGTTACGGCGGAGATCGTGCGAGTGGGGTACCATGGTGGGTAACTTAATATTGGGGGTAGTTGTATGTACATTGTGTTAGGTTAATCTACTGGAGAGTAGATGAGTACGACGTGTGTGTAAGCCTTGAGTGCTATTAACGCAAGTAACCTAATATGTAAGGAAATGTAACTGAACGATATATGTAGGGTTATCTAGAATGTGTAGTTTAAATCCAGTCACCAGAACTTGTGTTTTGATCCCTCCTCATAACATACTCGCGGGTTAGATTTGTGGCAGAGGTATGATAGCTTTGGATAATGGTACGACAGTATTATTATCTGGATAAGGCTACATTTGATTATATTATGTTTTATTCCAATCCGTTACGAGATGTTTTCTAAGCTCTGATATGTTTATTATCTTTGTCTTTTCTGCAGGATACCAGACAAACCAACCCGGGTTTCGATAGATTAGAATTTTGAAAATAAAACCGGTCTGTTGAAATTCGGGTTGTTACAAATCTGAAGTTTATATACGTGTTTATCAAATTTGTTAAATACCATAAAATCACCAAATAGCCATAGAATTGTCTAATCACAAGGCCACCATAGAATATCGCCTAATCACAAGGCCACCATAGAATATGGTCCAATCGTAAGGTCACCATAGAGTAATTTTAGGCTTATTAAACTAATTTATAATAAGCTTTACTCATTTCATTATAACTTCTGTGTTATAATCTTATTTTTTTTCATAGAACCATTGTCATAAAATTTCGCTTTTTAAATTTACAATTGTAAGTTTGTAATAATTCTTTTTTTTCATTTCACTTTTAGTTACAACTTTCAGATTATTGTCTTTGCTTTTGCCATAGAACTATAGCCATAGAATTATGCTTATTAAACTTAATCCACACTTTTAAGTTCATTTATAATAAGCCTTCATTTCACATTTAATTATAAACTTCATATTACAACCCCAACCGCCTATTATGATTGATTTTTGTCTCCGTACAATTATCTTAATAGATTACATTCATTTCTAATTTATTAAGTGTTAAACATGGTTTCTTACTTCTTTTCTTAACATATCTTTCAGTCATGTTACCCTTTTTTCTGTGTTTGAAATTTATTCTTTAAGGAGTTAGGTCTATTCCTGATTGATTGGTTACCAAAAACACATTAAATTTAATACCATAATTTAGGTTATCACTACAAAAAGCTATAATTGCAAGATATTCTTTCTCACAAAGTTTAGGTTATTGAATTAGTGCATAATACAGATCAGTCCGTATTTCGCACTAGTACATGTTTTTACTTCTTTTCATGTTAGCAATTTTGTTTCCTATTATTCATTGGCCGATTATGCAAATATATTCCCTTTTTCTTAGCCAATCAATTTAGGTTGTTCCTAACCTTTTGTTTTATATATATATATATATATATATCTGTGTGTGTGTGTGTGAATTCCTATTTTCCTCTTTCTATTTTCAACCCATATTCCCTTTTGTTACAGTTTTGTTGTACATGTTCATTTAACCCAAATTATCAAATCCCCTTTTATTCATAATTCCAATTGAATTACATATTCCAATACATTTGAACAAAAAGGATTATAATCGATCTCATAAAATTGAAGTGCATAGTATACATATGCCAATATTACAGATTTATGCATTTTTTGCGCATAAATAAAATTAAACATAAAACTGTAATATCCAACGCAAATAGAGAAAGAGGACTAGAGAAAGTATCTTATTAGTTTTACAGGAATCAAGCAATATCATATACCGTTATATGAAAATATAATTCAAATCCACTCACGTTGAAATTTGCGCTTTAAATTCTGAACCTGATTCGGATCTAGGTTTATTATCCATTCTATCTACAAATTTGTTTAGACAAGAAAATCCGAACATCTAAATCTTGAATCTATTACAGAAGTATAACATCCCGAATTTTTAACGACACCAAAGAGGATAAATTAAAGAATAATTAATTTAGTATTAAGAATTAAGGGAAACGGACTACGTCATTACGTCCGTCTCGAAATTCTGGTCAAGATAGACACCTGGTTTGCGTAAAACGGATAACATATAACGAATTTACGGACGATAAAAGTTTGATAATCAAAACAGGGATAACTAGTACACCTGACAAGTGCGCCAAGTCAATTTTACACTGGCGCACCTTTAAAGTGCGCCCATAGGGTTTTTTGGGTATCCGGGCCTTTTTCAAGTGGGTGGCAACCCATGACCTGATCCACTCTAGGGCTGAGGCGGCATTCGAATTCTGGATGCTGGCAGCTATAAATATACCTCAATTCTCTTGTTTTCTTCACAATGAATCAATGGCGGCCAAACTCTGCGATGTCTGAATTGAACTGGATCCCTTATCTTCTACTATCAACTAAAGCAAATCAATTGGAGATTCAAGTCTAATCTTTTCTATTTCTATCTTCTAATGCGAACTTAGTGAGTATAGTTACTTTTAGAATTAAATATTTAAAAGTAAACTTGATAAGATTATAGTTTGGATTTTTTTTTCATGTGCCTATATTATATTGGATCCAGTATAACTTATGAACATATGACATTTTGGATTGGTTATATCTTGGATCTAAATTTCTATGATGTAGATCTTAATCCCTATTTGTGTTAGATCTACTTTTATCTATTAGATCTGAATTATGTGGACATTCTATGATGTAGATCTTAATCCTTATTTGTTAGATCTACTTTTATCTATTAGTTCTGTATTATATGGACACCTAAATTATTAATCAGATCTAGTTTATTATTTGGATCCCCTTGTGCTTCTCATATTTGATCTGAACCTGTTGGATATCTAAATTAAATTTAGATCTTATCATGTTCATTTTATCGCCTTTGCTATGTTACAACTAGTTAACTACCACAAGTTCATTAGATCTATGCTTATATGTTCACCATGTTAGTATATGTTTATGCTAGTTATGTTAGAACATTCACCATTGCCATATTTTCGTTACCTTCCCTTTTTATCACTTATGATTAGGCTATTATTTAGCCTATACATGCCGTAAATTATGTGAACATGCTAGTTAGGGAACGGGGAGGGAAAAAGGTTAATATTGGCATAATTTGAATATGAACATGAGTTGGACGTATAATTCAATAATTGTGTAAATGGGCATAAATACCTAATAAGGCATAGGTATAGTTAATTGGACATATAATTCAAAAGGGGGAAAGTGGGGACATAATTACCTATAAAGACATAGGTAAGAATTGGATAAAAATGGAATGTTTAATAATTACAATTAGAAATTGTAATTGCACTTATGACACGAGGTCAGGTTGCATTAGTGGTGGAAGTTTGCCCGGACCTAACCGGCATTTCCAGTAGCCACTAATGTTGAACCTAATGTGAGAGGTCTAAGTGCGCGAATATGAATTGGGTTAAGACACGAGGTTGGGCCCAACTTGTGGAATAAGACTGCCCGGACCCGACCGACATATCCAACATCCACAAGTTGTAGGCCTAATGTGGGAGGTCTAGCCCATTATAAACTGTTGAGAACAAGGTTTTGATCGATGCCAACATATAAAGTTTCAATGAAGATCATTTCATAGAGATAATGTTATATACATATATATATACATTGAGTCATGTTAGAAATATGTTAAAATCTATCTTCAAAGTATAACATGAATGCACAAAACAATATATATCTTGCTTTCCCTTTTTTAAATGAAGTTATATGCACCTTGTGATCTAACCTAAAGGTTAACTTAAATCTACCCAATGATTGACCAATCAGATCTCCGTACCTTAAAGGAGGGCGTAGATCACTCTTGCATAACGACTCATCGAAAAAACTCATGCACTCCTTTCCTAGGTAGTAGAAAATTGCCTCCTATTTTCTCTCCGTCACATCGAATAAACATTATTTGGATGGATCACCCCATTTGTCGTCTTTTACATCCCTATCTGAAGTTATCCACAAATCCACTTGGACAGACACCACACTTATTAGCGCATGAGTACCTTGAGCATCTTATTTATTACTCTGATGTTTACACGTCCGAACATCGCTAGGACGCACTCCTCCGGTCTCTTTCTCTACAGACTCTTGTTTTGATTTCCATTTCCAACGTTGCATGCCTTTCATCATTTGGAAGGGTCCCAACCAAATTTCCTATCTATGCTCCTAGCCTTACTTCCCATTGAAATTTACCAAACATCATTTAGATGTCCCCAATAATATAAATTTCATTTAAGAGGGATGTAAAGCGTACCTTTCATAGCAACCAAAAGAATCAGTTAAATGGTCAAATGTAGGCCTTTTTAGTTCATGTTAATGATGATTTATTACTTTAGTGTTTGTTCATATAACCTTTTTATTATTACTTAGGTCTAAAGGTATAATTCACATATCTCAATATTAGACTTAGGATTACCTTATAATATTCTTTAGTTTATGCTATAGATCTTGTTAACTTATTTCTCTTTTATGTGCATTTACTATTCTTAAACGTTACGTTACAGATCCGGTTAACTTATGTCCATTTATATGCATTTAATATTCATAGGTATTACGTTACAGATTATTAATATTCTTGGATATTCCATTATAGATTTGGTAACTCAATTTATACATGTTTATTGTTACGTTATAGTCTGGTTAACTTATTTCAATTTATACACATTTAAAATTACATTACATATATGGTTAACTTACTTTAATTTATATGCATTCAATATTACGTTATTGATCTGTTAGGTTATGCATTAAATTTATCGTTACATACTTTTGTGCACTTTATGCAATTAAGGTTCCATTCCTATCTAATTTCGGTTTAGGTCGTAAATTCATAAGTTTCCCAAGGAAACACCACATTTTGCATAAAACTACAAGTTTTGTATACAAGTGTAGATTTTCCACATAGGTCCCAATTTTCCAATTAAGTCTAGATTTTTCTTATCTAAATCAGGACTTTACAAGTAAGTCCATTTTTTATGAATTAGTCTAGTTTTACAAAGGGAAAAAATTTTTAAAGGACAAAAGCCCACTAAAATTTATCCATAAGGACAGCCGCCTAATATTTTCTCCATAAGGACAATGGGAAAAAAATTTAAAGGACAAAAGCCCACTAAAATTTATCCATAAGGACAGCCGCCTAATATTTTCTCCATAAGGACAATACCCACCAAATATTTTATCCAAAAGGACAAAAAACTGGAAATAAAAATTCGGCCGACGATTTCATCTTCTCCACTCACGCGCGTATCAAAATCACGAAATCATAAATCACGAAATCAAAAATCGCGCAATCAAAAATCGAAGGCAAACATCATTCGAAATAAAAATCGAAATTCGAAATCGAAACCAAACATCAAAAAATCAAAATCGATTGGAAACAGAAACCCTAGAAAAAAAATAGGCCAAACAACAAAAATTCATTGGAAATCCTAATTGAACGGAATAAAAACATGTAGCAGGCGAGGGAATCACAATTGAAGAAGTCGAAATTGTTGAAACAATTTTTTTCGATTGGAAATATGTTTTTTTTTCATTTTACCGGTACAGCAGTTCGTAATTATCATTTTTGTATTTTTGTAGTTATCATTTTCCTGTTTTTAACTTTAAAACATAGCTGCAGTTTTTAGTTATCATTTTTCTATTTTTTTAGTTATCATTTTTCCTGTTTTAACTTTAAAAACATAGCAGCAGTTTTTAGTTATCATTTTTATATTTTGCTAGTTATCATTTTACTGTTTTAACTGTGTTTCATATTTTTTTCAGGAGATTTTGTTGCTGTGTTAATTTTGAAGTTATATTGTTGTATCAGCGTTGAAACTAAGTCGAACTTTTTCCATTTTAATCAATAAAACTGTGATATAAATTTTTTTCCATTATTTTATCTTTAAAACATTGCATCAGTATTTAGGTATCACTTTTCTAATTTTTTAGGTATCATTTTTTCTTTTTTAACTGTGTTATGTGTTGTTTTGATGTGATTTTATTGCTGTGTTAATTTTGAAACTGTTTTTTTGCATCAACTTCGTCACTCAGTCAAACGTATTTCATTTTATGTTTCATTTCTATTTTTTTTAGTTATCATTTTATGTTTCAGTTATGTAATTTTTTTTCCATTGGTTCTTCTTCAAAACATTGCTGCAGTTTATATTTATAATTTTTTAGATATCAGTTTTACATTATTAATTGTGTTATGCTTTTTTTCCATGCAATTTAATTGCTATGTTAATTTTGAAGTTATATTGTTGCATCAACTTTTTAACTCAGTCGAATTTATTTAATTTTATACAATCAAACTGTGATGTAAACATTTTTTTGCATTGGTTTTTGTTTAAAACATTTATGAAGTTTGTAAGTATCAGTTTTCTATTTTTCCAATTATCAGTTTTCATGTTTTAACTGTGTTATGTGTTTTTTCCATGTGATTTTCTTCTTGTTTCAATTTTGCATCAGTACACCATCACAAAAATTATCACATAAAAAAAAGACGTATATGAACCTAACACATAAATTACAGTAAAAATGATAACTTTAAAAATATAAAAATGATACATTTAAACTGTTATGATGTTTAACATAACACATAAACTGCAGTACAAATGATACCATAAAAATATAAATATGATACGTTAAAACTGCTGTGATGTTTAACATAACACATAAATTACAGTAAAAATGATAACTTAAAAATTATAAAAATGATTCCTTCAAACTGCAGTAATGTTTGACATAACAGAGAAATTACACTAAAAATGATACCTTGAAAAATATAAAAATGATAACTTAAAACTGCTGTGATGTTTGACACAACACATAAACTGCAATAAAAATGATAACTAGAAAAATAGAAAAATGATAACTAAAAACTGCTGCTATATTTTGAAGTTAAAACCAGGAAAATGATAACTAAAAAATAGAAAAATGATACCTACGAACTGCTATACTATTAACGATGAAAAAAAAACATTTCCGATCACGAAAAAATTATTTCAACAATTTCGACTTCTTCAACTGCGTTTTCCATCGTTAGAAAAATATTACTATTCAATTCAATTGAGATTTCAAATGGATTTATGTTGTTCGACATTTTTTTTTTTTTTTAGGGTTCCAGTTTCTCGCGATTTATGAAATCGAATTTTTGGATTCGATTGCAATTTCGATTCTGATGTCAATGTTCTTGTCGTGATTTATGAATTGTTATGAATAAATTTCAGCGACCGATTTTGGGTTCGATTGCTTGGAGCGGACGTGAATCGGGAGCGGAGGAAGAAGAAAGCGCACGTGAAGAAGAGATGTTAGGTTGTTGTCCTTCTGAGTAAAATTTTATTGGGCTGTCCTTATGGAAAAAAAAGCCTTTAGTTTTGTCCTTGTAAATATTTTCCTGTTTTACAAATAGGCCAGTTTACAAATAAATCCAATTTTACATACATACCTTTATTTTATTATTAGGTTCACGATTTACATCTAAATCCATGATTTGCACACAAGCCTACAATTTACAAATAATTCCATAATTTGTTGATAAGTCCAATTAATATATGTGAGCCTCTATTTTATTATCGGCTTTATTATTTGTATCTAAAGCCATAATTTACACATAAATCTACAATTTGCAAATAACTCCCATTTATACATGTAGGACTTATTTTATTAGTATGTTTATTATTTATGGTAGCGTTTGATTTCGAACTAGGCAGTTAATGTTTGCCTCGGCATCAGACGCGTCGGACGCGTCTTCGGTAGGGGCCACCTAAATTCTCATTTGAGACAAATGGTTGGAAAGTTAGCTTTCGCGTCTGAGGCGTCAGACATGTCTGACGCAAAAGAAATTTCTAGATCCACGTTTTCATTCTCCTTCCCCTATATATCTCCATTCTATTCCACCACTCCACCATCTTCATTGCTCATTACACTTCACTTCTCCTTCACTTATGCAGTATTCTAGATCAAATATAATGGCAAATAGTGATGATTCTGATCTGGAAGATTTGCAAGATATTCTCGATATTCAAGAAATATGGCAAATCAAACACGCGAAAAGAGCAGAATACATGATTCTGTAAGTTCCGGTCTTGCTTGGGGTTCATGAAATACTATCAGGACACACAGACCGTCATCATAAGAACCCGTTCAAAGAACCGGAACAACACCCACCATGTCATTAGTACGAGACAATATACAAGACGAACTAGTTGCCGTGGGAATGCATTAAAAAGTTTAACTGTATTATGTATTTTATTTTAGTATTTCTGCAATTTGTATTCTACAATAATGTAATTTCAATTCTACAATTTGCTGCATTCTACTATTTTGTTCGACAATAAACACACACAAACACAAACAGTAAAAATAATAAATATAAAAACAATAAAATAATAACTCTTCCCCTTCCCTTTTGCCCTTTTCGTAAAAAAAACACACAATCCCCGTTCGCAATAATACCCTTCAAAATAACTCTTTCAAGTACCCCTTCTCGTTCAAAATCAAACGCACCCTATGTCTAAATCCATAACTTACACTCAAGCCATTAATTTAAAAATAAGTCCATAATTTCCTATTAAGTCCAATTTATACATATAATTCTTATACTATTTTAAGGTTCATTATTTACATCTAAATTCATGATTTACCACAGGCCTAAGATATACAAATAAGTCCATAATTTGCAAATAAGTATGATTTATACATGTAAGCCTTATTTTATTATTAGGTTCATTATTTACATCTAAATTCGTAATCTACACATAAGCCTAAAATTTACAAATAAAACCACAATTTGAAAATAAGTCCAGTTTATACATGTAGCCTTCATTTTATTATTATTTGGCTCGTGATTTGCATCTTAATCCATAATTTACACATAAGCCTACAACTCAAAGATAAGTCCATAATTTGCAAAGTATAGCTTACATGTATAAGCCTTTATTTTATTATTAGGTTCATGAATTACATCTAGATTCTCAATTTGCATATAAATCCACAATTTGTAAGTAAGCACAAAATTAGCAGTCAAGTCTAGTTTATGCATGGAAGTCATATCTGTTCTAGAGCAAATCTAAGATTAACTAATTAAACTTTTTTATTTGAAAAGATTAAATTCCCTACTCATTTGAGGTCCTTAGTTCTTCCCTAAGCTTTTTTGTAAATTCTTTCTTTCCAAATCAATATTTCTTCTATATGGTTTTTTCTTATTTTTATTTTGAAACTTCTTGAAGAGAGAAGAATGAAGGAAGAAGAAGAAGTAAGAATGGAGGAAGAATGAAGAAGTGATGAGAGAATGAAAATAAGAATGTTTGCATTCTTAGGGCTAAACCTAGTATATATTTATAGGGCAAAGGGAGAAATATGGACCACTAGATTAAATCTAATAAAATCATGTCATATTCTATTTTCGAACCACAAGATTGAGGTTTATATTCAGATCTAACCATAAAAACAAATGTAAGCACTCATGAAACAACCCAAACTTCCCCTTTCTGGGAAAGCCCGGATTGAGTTGAGAACAACACTCATCATAACACAAACAATAGAACATTTCATTGGTATTACAACAATTACATTAGAGTACAAGAATATTTCAGAGTACGAATAAATATTACACAGTGGAAAATAAATATTAGAGTTTTAAAATTACATAGCTGTGGAAAAATATAATACAATGCGTAGTGGAAAATACATCACTAGCACAACTGAAAGAGATACATAGATATAAAACTTTTCGAATATAGCTCCAACTGTAATCCAGGGTCCTGTAGAAAGAAATGTCTGCGAAAACCAAAACTACTAGCTGACCGTATGGAAAATATGGGCACCCAGAGTTTATGTTAAAACAATAAACTCCAGGTCAGTCATAGGACTGGTGTGAGAACTAAAATAGTTACTAATTTTATTTTAAAGTTAGGTAAATCAAGGGACCACGCCGTATAACACAGAACGGATTTACCCCGAAGAATACCAGTGCCTAAAACAAACAGCGCAATGCTAATTAAAGAAAAATGAGGCCATTATAAGACTCAGGTCCCAACACACAAGACAACGCAAGCCGGAGGATAGAGTTTTACCTTATAATAGCCAAATATGCTTGATACGCGAAATTTATCTCTTATTATTACTATAAGTGTATAGTGTAGAAATCAATTTCGAAAGTAAATGTATCAATCATAGGCGGCATAGGTACCATATATCATGTCGTTATATATAGGTTTACAATTAAAACCACAAAATGTTGTATTGGAAGTTTGGATTTCCGTATTGATGGCTCCTAATTTGAAAGGTCTATCGCATAGTGCAATACACAACGACTTACGTCCCAAGTAGAGAAAACACTGTAATGCACATCCGCCGTTTTGGGAAATGAAGTATCACTACGGCTTACGTCCCAGCGAGAGAAAACACTGCTTACTCTATCCCTATGGTCAGGGGGTGTGACCTATCCCTCTGAGCGTGGAGCGACCACACTTAGCTCATCTCGGTCGACCGAATCCATCCTCATATCGAAAGCAAACTGACCTGACCATCAGTTCACCATCATACCGAGGTGTGAGGCTCGCGAAGTAACGCTTGACAAAGTTATGATAATTCAAGCTATGCTTTGATCATCATCCATAAGGCCTTGCTTTTCAACAAAAAGCCTTGATCCATGCATCTCAGCGTGCCACATTGTCAATCCATACCATACCATTGATTTCTGCCAATATATAACCTCTAAGCTCGTACATCACAGAGAAGGGTGTTAAGAAAGAGAATAAATTCTCCGCCACCAAACAGATATATATATTTAGCAGAGATCAACGAATACAGCATAAAGGAATACAACGTCAGACATAACATCCATTTACAAGTCCGTTTTGGGTTTAAACGAAACCGGAGGCGCCTTATTCCTCGTCCCATATGTCCAATACAAGAGAGAGATTCTCGCATATCCGGTCGATCTCCAAGTACGTTTGGACGATCACCACTTATTACCTTGTCTTGGGTGTACGGCCCAATCAAGACATCAGTAATCATCCAAATAATGTGAAGATCTCCGTTCTTCAACCACCGTCTTCATCGTCAACTTTTAATCGTCGTAATAATTATTCAGAATGGGTTAAACTCGGTCTTTCCGAATAACTCGCGTATTTTATAATCAATAATCAAGTGCTATAAAAA
The DNA here is from genome assembly GCA_030737875.1 of Allium sativum. Classification (NCBI taxonomy): domain Eukaryota; kingdom Viridiplantae; phylum Streptophyta; class Magnoliopsida; order Asparagales; family Amaryllidaceae; genus Allium; species Allium sativum. The sequence goes on from CM060924.1 coordinate 286,480,631, forward strand.
CACATCATACGCCTCATTCCATTTCAGAATATTCTTTTAATAAAATATTCACATAATTAGGGAAAGGTTCCCATTAATTTTATCAAAAATAAATTCTTCTAAATTTATTCTTTAATCTTCCTTTGGATATCAATTTCAATTGATTTTATTAACTAGTCGGGATTATCGAACATCCCAATCTATTCATCCCATGGAGCAAAACTGGTAGCACTCCATATCTAACACCCACTGTGCTCTGGGTAAAATTAGTTACCCTTTCACATTCAAATCTAATTAAAGATTTAACTATCGCCCGGAGTAAAACTGGTGGTACTCCATTTTTGATCATTTCAAGAATTCGATAAATTTAATTATCTCATTCCCATTTCCACCTAATTAAAATTTTATTAAAACTCCAATTTGGTTTTTAATATCAAAAATCATTACTTTATGATTATTCAAATTTAAGAAATTAATCTTATCTTTAATTGGGTTAAAGAGCCAATGTCATTTAAAACACAGTTCACGATAAATCCCAAATTCTTCTTCCATCAAAATGGAATCTACACAGAAATCATAACAGTACATAATCGATATAAATTCCCACGTCAGACTAATAATATAAATGGAATAGCGGCAAAGCCTTTTAAATTCCATATATAGTAACGGTATTTATTCACAGAAACTTATCTCAATTATTACCAAATCGAATTCCATTCAATTCCAATTTAATATATTAAACAGGAAAACTTTACTTTGGAAAATTTCCATTAAATCTAAATAAAAAGATTTATAAATTTCAGATCATATCTTCACTATTAATTGGGTTAAAGAATAAATGTTATTTAAAACATTGTTCACGATAAACCCAAAAATCCAATTTCGGTTCAATTCTAATTAAATATTAATTGATTGGTAAACTTCTCTAAATTTTAATTAAAAGATTTATTCTTTTCTAAACTGGGTTTAAGAATAGTGTTATGTAAGACACCGTTCACGACAAACCCAAAATCCAATTTGATATTAAATACAAGGCTCTGAATAGAAAATATATCGGCTTATATTCAGTATCAAATTCTGAAACCAACGGATATCGTATTGGGAATAACGATATATATATCTTCCAAATTCCTTACAATATCCGTACAATCACGGAATCCAATATTGAAATATTCCGAATATTATTTCTATTCAAATCCATTCCAATTTATATGTTGGAAAATTCTGGTTATTTCAAAACCATTTACAAATCCAATTTATTTATTTAAAAACAGTGGGTTATTATACTAGTTAATAACTAGTTCATTTCAATAAAAATATATTTTTATCTTTTCAAACATAGAATTTTTCATCCAAAATCTTTCTAAATCATTAATTATGATTTTACACAATTTTTCCATATTTTTAATAATTTTATTAAGGCCTTACAGTCGGTTTCCAATAACGGCCACCGAACTGCATTCATAGCGACCTTTCCAAAACTGATTTGGACATATTTTAAAAGCTAACCGTTAGATCTCAAATCTCTTATATTCATTGGAAATCTCTTTTCGATATGAACCCAACGATTCCGATTTTAGGAGAATCCGACGGTCGGATATCCCGTTACGCCAATTTGAAGTTAATGGTCGAAATTCGCGAACGGTCGTCGCGCGGCGCATTCTATTTAGGCCATTAAATATATATATAATATATATATTTCCCTGATTTCCATTTGAAATGTATTTTATAAATTCGTTTTAAAATGATTTTAACTTCATTTTCAATTTTAAATCAAAATTGAACATTCTATATCTTTATCCTATTAAAATGATAATATTTTCAAAATATTAGATTTTAAAATCACTTCTTTTCGATATTCATTATAAAATGAATAAAATCGATCGATAAACCCGTTCGGGTTAAAAGGACGTTTAACTATATAACTATTTTTATTGTTCAAACATTTTATGCAACACATGAATATTTTGTATGGTTTATATATTCAATAAAAATGATTTTTTTATTGTTCAAACATTTTATTCAACACATGAATATTTTATATGGTTTATACATTTAATAAAAATGATTTCTTTTATTGTTCAAACATTTTATTGAACAAAAGCATATTTTGTTTAAAATATTCATTATTTGAAAACATTCTTTATTTTAAAATATTCTTTATTTTAAAATATCCTTTATTTCTGAATCGGAATACGACTCAATCAACTACCATATAATTTTAGTTATATGGATTTCATACATCGCATGTATTCAACAATAATGATAAATAATCATTAAATAACCCCTTCACAACCAGAGTGAATTTTACAACTGTGTGAGCATTAAAATAAATAAATAACGCTCATCACAGCCTATCAACCTATCGATTGACATACAACTAAATATTGGGACTAGTGTATGTCAAATATCATCCCAATACCCATGTAGGGTTTTCAAACAACAACAGTTAATTTATACAGGTCATTGGTTAATAAATTTAACCAATTCCAATTCGGTTTGAATTATTTTTCTATTTAGCCAATTTTACTATTTAAATTATAAATGAATATTTATAATTTAATTTCACTATCACATTAATATTAACATTATTTTTAATATGTTAATCATCAAAACATCATAAACAAAACACAATACAGTCAATTAAATCGTCCATGGTCTATGGACGAGGGAGGTGATCTAACAGACACCGTATACAATTTATAATGATTAAACTGATAAAAATCTATACTGGCAATTCTATATACTTTTATACATGAATATAATAACATGATAAAATATAATTTTTAGTGAAGGAGTTCTCACCTTTATTGGTTTGCCACTAAATAACTGTAAACGGTCGATTGACCGAAACAGACGTTTTCTTCCACCAAAAATTTAGACGAGCTCCAAATCTCTCCAGATCAGTTTCATTGTGGAGCTCTCATTGATACGGTTCCAATGGATGTTGTTTCACTAAATTCCGAGTTCATACGAAAAAGTTATGCATTTTACAATATTGTGTGTACATATATAAGTCATTAACATTTATAATTAAATATTAATTACCTTAATCATGCTTATTCCTTAATTACCCTCCCTCATCTCACGTCTTCCTCTTCCATGCTCAGGAAAATGCTACTCCTTTCATGCTATTGTCGCACCTTTTGATTCACCTCCCTCCCTCTTTACTTCATGAAAACTAAAACCAAGAACACCGTAGAAATCTCCATCAAAATCTCTTCAATTCTACATACTAATCATAAAACTATAACATACGCATGAAAATGCATTCTCTACCCTCAACCGCACACATACTATACAAACATTGACATAAAATCTCATGAAATCACCCAAAATCGAATGTAAGATGCTATTCAACATGCTAATCACCAATACAAACTCCAAATCTCAAATTACTACTCCCATTTGTCACGAATTCCAACCCTAGAACAAGATCAAACACACTGTAAATTTTGGAGCTCCACAAACCAGCGTCGCATTGCCTAAAATTGGTATCAGCTTGAAGCTCTCCTCACAAGGACCACAACGGACTTTGTTTTGTGATTTTAGGAGGCTTGTGTGATTTTTAAAAAATGAAAGAAGATTGGTTCTTCACATTTTCAATTTACTGGAAGCAGCCATTCTTGTTGTTGACCATGAGAAAAATATTTTAGGGTTAGGGGAGAAGTTTAGGACATTATATAGTAGGAACAAAATACTTATTTATTAATTATATATTTTATTTTATTCAGTTCTACTCAATTCTTGCATGTTTTCATCGTTTAAAAATCTATGTGGCCACCTACGGATTCTGTTTTCAGTGAAAATTGACATTAGCTACTCTCTGACTTTACGGACCAAACGAAAGTGGTTTCGTTGAATTTCGAGTCCGTATGCACAAACAGTGAATTTTTAAAGTCAGAATATTGTATGTTTTTCACTTTAAAAATCATGCCTGGCCACATACTAACTCTAAAAATCACGTAACTTGGAATCCTACCATTATTTAACGCTATGGATTCAATAAAAAAATTACGTTGAATTCTGAGGTCGTCTCAATAATGTTCCTTTGTAAAACTGCTCAAATTAGCTTTAAAAATGCGATTTTAGCGTACCTTTTCTTCTTGAACGCTCAAACGCCAACTTCGAAAATTATGGCCTTTTGGATTTAACCATTATTTGACGATACAAATCTAGAAAGAAAACGGAATTGAATTCTGAGATCGTCTCAACGATGTTCCTTTGTAAACTGATCGCCTGTTTTCGAACAAATGGTTTTGCCTCTCACGGCCACATATTGACCCTGTTCGAGGCACATTTTGGAACTCAAAAATGATTTGTCATTATGAATCCAAAAAAATTATCTCGACCAATTTTAAGCTTCCTAGCAAAATTTCACTTTTAAGGGCTATGCGATGAGTTGAATTTTTAAAATTTTCAAAACAAAGCTTATAAATCAATTTAATAATTTTACTAGGTTTGTTTTAAGTCAAATAAAATATAAAACTAATTTTAAAATTATTCTCAATTTTTTTAGCAAAAATAACCAATTTATGTTCACAAATGTTTTAAAATAGCTTAAATTAAAATTTTAAATTGGTTCTGAAATTCTGGGTTGTTACAACTCATCTTACCGTAGAAAAAAGTTATGAAGAATATCTTTCCACCCAAATGTGTAACGACCCAGTGGTTTCGATGTCCAAATTCCAACAGTAATACATAAACGTGTATTACTTGCCATAACTCAAGTATCGAAAACACCAGATAGTTAATAGAAAGAATTTAGAGGATGAAAAAAGAAAGAAAGAAATATTAAAATAAAAGAATAAGAAGAAGAACCAACACCACACAAAATCTCACATCATAGCGGAATAAAATATAATATAGAAATATTCTTTATTGAAAGCATGAAAATAATACTTACATCATCAGAGTGCATCAATACATTTTGACAATTATAACAACCTGTCCTCATATACATCACACAGTGGAATAATACTATGTAATACTATACGTTTGAACTCCTCCAGCTCATCTCTGGACTTCATAGCAATCGATAACCTGAACCTGTAACTCGGTCTAACCCGAGCATTACAAATGCAACGGATCAGTCTGGTGAACCAACGAGAGAATAATTCACTAAGTTTAAATAACTCCCATATTGATTTTAAAAATCCTTTCGAAAGAAAAGGATAATAGTAAGACCAGTCCACACATAAACACGGATGGTTTTTACCTTACTATAACCCAAACCAATTTTGAAATCATATCTTATTCTGATATTATAATAGCGTCTAAATATAAATAAATAACAATCTAGCATAACGCTTGCATCTCATGCTCCATATATATAATATACAATCAAAACCGCGAACGCTTTTTAGAGATTGGATTCCCACTATGACAAGGTATGGAACTACCTTCCGATAGTGTATCTCTAGAGGGGAATACACTGGGTTCATCAAGAACATCTTGCAACCCGGCCACACATGACTGATCGCTCATTTCGCTTGAGTGTATTGAATGTATATCACCAACGGTTGGGCTCAAACCACCATTTCCTAAAAGGGACATCATCGAAATAGATTAAGGAATGAATTGAATTTTCTCTAAATAGGTGATTATACACCCTAATAGGAGAGACCCACTTAGCCATGCTACTTGCCCAATTTTTGTCATTTCGCGGTTGATGAGGCTTAAGATTATAATTATCTTTTTTGATCATCTGACCGCCATTCACTTTGAATGCCACATCGTTAGAACCGTCAAATCACAAATTGACGTCCACAAATATACTCTGGGCATAAAAGAAGTGCCCTTCTTTGCCACCAACTTGGTATATTTGTAAAAATCAACATATGTGGTTTTTAGGAAATATTTTGTTAGACACTCGTCCATACAAGTCATCCAAGAATATGATGAACCGAAGGCACCCTCCTACTGCATCCAAAGGATTAGTAGTGAGCAGCCCTTGCAATCCGCAAAATCTCAACCACGACCGAATCACATCAGAAAACCTCTGGTTGCAAGTCAGGGAAATTCGAAAGCAATCCTTCCGCTTATGAAGATCCGTGATATCTAATTTCTCCATCACGATCAGCTTCTAAACATCTTCAATGTTACGTAATTAATGACCGGAATGGTTTTCAAATATAAATTCGATCCCGGTCTTTTCGTACCAACACTCTCAAAATAAACAACCATCATCCATAGAAAATAAAATGGATGATCCAATATACAACGTCACTTGGCCTCTTTAGTAAAACACTTGTTAATTAAATTTCTAAATCTTCCCACATTTGGAATATCGTTTTTCCACTTCTTATTTTCAAGTCAATTTATTCAACTTATAATTCTTTAAATTATAGTTTACAATATCTTTAACGGAAATATTAATTTTAATTTCCTCAACTACCCTCGTTTCTAAACTACTTTCATCCTTGGATAATCCTGAAGTCGTTCAAGTTGGGGTATTTTATTTACCTCTCATACCTTGAGTCGACAACATTCTTATCTTTAGGATAGATATGAGTTTATCAACGAAATCTCTTTCCAATAATTATTCCAACACTACTACTTACTGCATGATTTTAACTTCATCTATTTTCTTTTGAAAAACTCTTTCCCAATTCCAAAATCACGCTTTCCCAATTTAAAACATTTTTGTTTCCCCATCTTTAGGCCTTTAAATTCTCTTTAACTTCTTCAAATTACAAATCCCATACTGAACTGGTTTCGACTCTTAAAATCCTTAATCCATTTATAACTTACCTCTATAATTTCTCAATTGGGATTTTATAGAAATCCGACCAATAGAATTCTAAATATGAGTTCATATTAAGTATAAATTCGTTTACAATTTCATTTAAACTACACACAAGACTTTTTAACTTCGTAAACTTCCATTTAAGGAAACTAAATTTCGAAATTCATCACTTTGATTATTACTAAATAAATAATAATAAATTCCAACATTTTTAGAAATCAATTTGTTTACCCCAACATTAATGGTTAATCTCCCTTTAATAATAATCGATTAAAAATAATTATGATTCCATAATTTATTTAATAATATATTTTGGTTTCAACCAGTTGACTTAGTCAAGTCAAAACAAAGTTAATCCGTTAACCATTCCAGTTAGTTCTTTTCTTAATCACTTCAAATAATTCTCTTCAATTTAATTGACAATCTAATTAAATTAAATTTAATAATGACAATTAATTGTTATTTGAAACAATTAATTCAATCCTCAATCATTTGGTAAATTTGTGTTCATTGGTTATAAAACTCACTAACAATAGAATTCGCTTCATATACTCGGTTTATATTTACTATATAAGAATAATTATTTATTTATTTTAATATACCTTTATTCAAATAATCTATATCTATATAAAATAGATTTCAAAATCCATTAGGTTATAAAATAAATTGTTATAACCTTATTTCTATTGATTTACCTGACTGTAAATCAACGTTCATAAAATGATTCATTTTAGGCCAATTGTTGCCAACTACTCAACCAATATCATCCATTAGTTAATAACAAACTAATGTTGAATTTTAATTTAAAGATCAATAGTAAATCAATCATTCCATCACACTGATTAAATAATTCATATAATATAATATGAACATAAACACATATTTGAGGAATCCGGCTGGATCCCTCCAAACTATCCTTCCCTGTATCAAAATGAGTTACCTCAAATTCAATACGATAATGTATTTATCACGGTAAACAGAAATGAACAGTTTAATTAATAACAGCCAACAAACAATTTATAACGTCCATTCAAGCATCAAATTATTTATTTAATACGTTTATATTATTATAAACGTAACACAGTGGTAAGTTAACTCGTTTGGAATCTAATTGTTAAAATAACGATTTAACTAGATTAAATTAAACGAACGTTTAATTTAATCAATGAATATTAAAAATATTCGACCCACATGCAAACAATTATCCAATCATCATCCATTAGCAAACATTGTACACAAAACAAATACCTGACTTATATAAATATAAGTGGGATAAAATAAGCGAGTTGAACGCACCTTGAATTCCATTCGTTGCAGAAACAGTTCGTTCTAATTAAATTAAACAGATGTCTAATTTAATTAAAAACTCCAGCAGCTGTCAACTTTGACCAAACCTGCTTCATCGTGTTGTGCTCGTCGGTATGGATCCAGTTCTTTGGTTTCACCTCATTCTGTTACTGTATCACTAAGTTATAATTCAATACAATATTCACCTATTAAAATAATATTTATAATACCTATACATTATATTTTAACCTAGTTATGTTATACAAACTGTAACAACCCCGAATTTTTGACACATAAAATATAAATTTAAGTAAGATTTAATTTAAGATAAATATTTATATTTTGATTTTGACGTAAGATTTGGGGTATCATTTTTTTTTGGACATAGTTGAATATAGATTCAATAATGAAACTTCTTCCGTAAATTTAATTTCAGCGTAAGCATTGGTCAGAACAAGCGTTTTCAACATTATTTAACTGATTTGAATAATTAAAATAAAAATTTGGAATTGTTTCAAGTATGAGCGCTACATAAAACAATGTAATTGCAACGAATTGGATTTTTATGGTTTATAAACCGTTGTAATCTGAGAACCCCAGCTATCCGTCAAGTTTTCCACTTCGCCTGGCCTTTGCTCCGACTCTTTCCCATAACCGCAGTCACCCGAGCTGTTCGAGCCATCTGCGTCGTCGCTAGCGGTTATCTCTGAACACGCGGAAGCCGGCTCACAAACCGAAGGACGCTGCTGCTCTTGGGCATCGTAAGCACCTCTGCGTGCCGCCTCTCTTCGGACTCATGCTATAACGTTGACTAAATGATCTTACAGATTAAATTTTCTTCAAGTTTGCGGTTTCAGTCTCGCTAAGTATGTTCGTTTTTCTTGTTGCTTGGGCACTCTGTCTCGCATGTATTCCTTTTGGTATGGACACATTGAATTGTTGTTGCCACATCCTTTTACTAACTTCTTCACTTGTTGTCTGCTATCTTAACCTTGTCAGAAACTATAGTCTAGTTGCATGGTGTATCTCCATCGACTACAGTCCAAACCCAGTCGCGATGCACACCCACTTACTATATCGTGAGTCTGGAATTATACACCTCCAAGCAGTTAAGAATTTGCCACTTCGCTCCTTTAGTTGCATGACGAAACATATATAGTTTAGAGTCGCCTTGCATCCTTAAGAAAATATGAGTGCGGCACCTAATTTACTATCCATTTGTTTTGCGTGTTCATATTAAGTTCCCAACTCTGGTCCATGTAAAAGTGTTTGGTGTCATGGCATAAATTTTGTGTTTATGGCTTGAGTCCTCACTGTTCCTACTTTATTCATATTACATGCATGTAGTAATCACCAGTACTGCATGCCCTTTACTTGGTTGGATAGTACTATTTTCTTTGGAATCAATTCCTTCCCATACTTACATTGCATGTCATAATCCCCTTCCTTGCTCTATTTTTAACATGAATATTTAGTTGCATACGGAAGTCTAAATCTAGAGCATTATACACCGTGCTACCTTCCTTTGCTGTTCACTTTTGAATCACCTTTGCCCATTTCCAGTTTGCATAATAGAAAGAAAATTTTGACTAAGAAGTCATTGTGTATTTTGAAGTCCACATTTTTTGCCCTACATGTAACATACCTCACTCTGCAAGTGAACCCCCTAGTCATTTACAACATATATTTATGATATATATATATATATTCCAGTGCAAATGGCTCTCTTTTTAATGGTCCTACGCATCTTATGTACTGCCACTTAAATAAGTTAAACGGTAGTGCTGCAGTTCCTTGTATTATATATCATTGTTACATGTTTATTTACTACATCTCTGCTCAAGTGCCAAGTGTATAAGTCTTTTGTTGCCATGCGTGAAACCATATATATATGCAGTTTAGTATAGGCTTGTTCTTTTAAATTTGTCACTATTTATTGAACTATTTGATAACCTCGCATGCTTGGACGTATACACCTTATTGTCTATATAGTTGTTTCATCCCATACCGCTCGCCAAATATGGTTCTCTCCACAAAAATGTGTTGAACCCTGTTAAATGTTGACTGTCATGGACCTTTATAGTTGTACCCATTCTTATGTGAAGATCTCACTTAAATATTAACACCACATATGGTGCTGTAGTATATACCCTTGCTGCCCAAACATGTTTGAATCATCCTTGTCGCAACAGTCGAAACCTTACTTGTCTGTGCCATGTATGACCTTATTTACTTTCCCAGTCATTCAGATTTAGTGTTTTGGCTATCTAAGCTACCTAATGCTCAGCAAATATAGTCACAATCCCTTTATTTGGTTGGCCCTTAATAATATTTTAGCATGATTTGTTTTCCTTTGGTCATTATGCCAGTTTAAATCCTTTAGTTTGGATACCACATAAATTAGTTGGGTGCATGTTTCCTGTTATTGAAAAGGGGCCCTCATTTTTTCCATTTAAAATTGATGTAGTTTTTCCTGCACATGTTATCTTTGATATGGCTTTGCTGGTCACGTGTGCATGTTTCTTTGATTTACTATGCTCCGTAATATTTCGGTAGTTTCATGAATCGATAATCAAACTATGTTAGAAAATTATTGGGTTAAACAAATTGTATTTATGTGTTTACCGGAGTGCTCTAACTTGAAATAAGTTTAATCCTGACTCGGATGTTTTGTGTATTTTGGATGGAACGCTCTGGTCAGGCCCTAAGTGTTCCAGGTTTAAAGATATCAGCTCGCAAACTGGAGAGGACGTGGAGACGTGAAGGCGATCGCATGTGCTAAGATCGACAAAATGTAAATTTTATTCAGTTAAAAATTCATGCACACATTATATATATTTCTCCGTTGTACAAATTTGTATAAACTCTGATATAAATATTAAAAATGTATTCCACTGCAATATTTGTACTCCATGATTCTGTATTTAATTCTTTTTAGAGCGTGTAAGCCAATAACAATCTGTCGTTTTGAATGTTTTGAGTTGGTTTAATTACCGACTAGAGACGGGCAAAATTCCAGGTCATTACAGTTGGTATCAGAGCTTTGGTTTGTACAAAGCTTGGCTTTCTCGGTCTAAAAACTCATTAGAGATAAGGTAGGAATACCTTAGAATGTGTAGAATTGATGCTAGAATCAGCGAAATTCGAAAAATAAATTATTTTTAAAAATAAAATATTTTGAAGTAGATTTGAAAATAAAATATTTTTAAAAATGAACCTTTTTCGGAAATAAAAGTTTTTTTTTCGCTAAAGATTTTTTGAAATAGTTCGTCGAGTGATCGGTATTTTCCAAGAAAATAAAGAGAAATAATGAATCGGATTTACTAAGTGTTTTGAAATCTTTCAATAAATTATTTTGTAATTAGAAAAGATTTTGTTGAAAAGATCAAGATAAATACTTATAAGGATTTTCGAATGGTACTTTGAAACTTGGTAAATTGAAAATGCGATGATACTAGATTTGAGGAACAATGCTTGATGAAACATGAACGAAATCAGTACTGAATTTGACATGGATCCGGGTTAAAGAAATATTGCTTTCATTATAACTAATACATTATTTTCATCTTATTCGAATATTTTTATTTTAAAGCCTAGTCTATACCAAAAATTTGTTCTACTAATATATACTCAAATCTATTTATACCAAACTATCTATTTTCTATTGTACTATTTACTTAAACTATTTTCCTAAATAATTTTGTATTTAATTATTTAAACTATATTATATAAACATTTTATCTTATTTTCTTATTCAAAACTTATTTTATTTCAAACTTGCTACTTTATTTACTATTTGATAAGGATCCGAACGAATTTGGTCCGAACTGTTTAGTGTGAGGATTTAATTAATGTCAGTCAAGAAGGTAATCCAAATAAATTAGAAGTCTGGAAAGATCGATTTGCAGATATGAATTTGGTACAAGAAGAAATATCTGAATGAAGTTAAACTGAAATGATATTAAATAACGAATCGATTTATAAGTCAACATAACATTTGGAATTAAAATGAAAATTTTAAGGAAAATGAGGCTGAAGAAAAAAAATCAGTGTGAATGAGATACAAGTTTTTGAAATTTATAAAGGAAAGGAAGCAAATAATTCGGTAACGATTGATTTGAAAGGAATTTGGTATGAAATGGAATCCTATACATAATGTCACTTTATGGACACTTGATAGGAAATTTTCGAAACTTATATATAAGGACATCGTTAATTCGAAAACTATAGAATTGAAGAGTAATCAATGTGTCATGGAAATGGTTGCGAGTATTTATTTGACGTCAAAGTTGGGCTATTGAGTACATGAAGATTTTTGGACATACGCCTAACTAACGTATGTGTTTAACCCTTTGTGTACTAAATAAATATAGATTCACACTCTAGTCACTTGAGAATAATTATGTTATTGATCCAGACATCATCAATGTTTATTTTCAAGTTTTGAAAGTGAGGAAGATGTATGATTCCATTTAAAATGTCAGGGGAATACTTAACTGTTTCGATAAAGCTCGGGAATGTTAAATGAATCGAATATGATAATTCAGTTGAACACGTACTTAACTTGAATAATGAGCGATAAGCGAAAATTGAACTATTTGTCAATAACGGAAAAGATACACTTATGAAGAGAATCTCACTTAAAGGATTAAAAAGCGAAACTTTGAAACGTATGTAAGTGTTTTTATTTATGATATGTTGAGAATATCACCCCATTTTTCAGATTAGACAACAGTAGTTAATCAAATTTTAACAAATGTCTAAGTGGGGGAGAAAACTATTTTTCCCTATCGGAACGTACGAGTAAATCAAATGAAAAAAAGTGGAATACAATACGTTAACGACAAAGTTAATATGACAAATTGGAATATGTATTCAAGCGAAACAGATCGATAAAATGATTGAATTAAATGTTGCCAATAAGAATGAATAAATCGAATTGAATTTCTTGGCATGAAATCCCTTACGTTGTAAAGAAATTGAATTTTGGAAGTAAAATTTACTCAAGAAAAATTAATCGAATATCCTATGATTGAACTGCTGATATTTGTGTCCTTGTATGCCTTTGATTTTCCCATCTTGGCTTTGGCTAACCATTTAAATTTAAACCATTTGCTTTTAAGTAATGTCATTCGTATCCATGTATCTTAAGGATTTGGGCTAAGTATCTTGATTTGAACTGTTGTAGTTCCATTCATGACCTTTTATCTTAAACTTGGCTGATTATTTTGATACGAACGATTAAACCTTCTGATTCTCGTTGGTATTTAATTTCTGTTATATATCTCCACTTGTGTTGAGCACATGGAATCTGACATGGTCCTTATATGTATACCCTTCGAGTTGTTGTTGAACGAAACCGTGTTTGAATTCGAACTAGATAACTTTAGTTGTCTAAGATATTATGTAACGGAACATTTATAAGTGAGTTTTTCACAGTAATTAAAAGTGTTGAAATATAGAAACCAACGTATGAAAGAAAAATTGGATTTTGAAATATTAATTTTGAGAATTTGGTTCCGGAAATTTTTAAATCAATGTTTTGGAATGTTTTACCAATACTAGTTTGAATATTCACTAATCAGAGTTGTGTAGAGGAAGTATGATGGTATGATGGAATAGAAAAGTTTCAAGAAATTTTCCGACTAGTTGAATGATTTTCAAACAAGATTTGATATTTGATATGAGAACGGAAAAATCCTACATTGTTGTAAAAAGGATTTCCAAATGAAATATGTCGTGAGTTATTTTGAAACTAATGCCTGAAAGGGAAAGGTGTTGGACTATGTGAATTGTAAATAATTTCTAAGAAATAGATTTGAACTCATGATATTTTATATCATGAAAATATGAACTTTATTTGGAAATGTTTGGAATCTTGAACGATTTAAAATGGAATTTGATCGAAAGGAAGATTAAAATGGCTTATGTAGAATATGAACGATTTTCTTAATCTTTAAATTTGAAAAGCTTACTTGATTTGAAAGAATGATAATAAAACCGTATTGATCAAATTTGATTTCTAATTGTTGAAAGGAAAATTGTATGGCAAAATGAATCTCTTAGAAGATATCAACTTATATATAATTGTCGAAAGTGTTATTTTGAAATAAAGTGAAATTTATGAAGCTTGATAAGATTTTATGATTCTTAAAAGTCTTTGATTTAGACTTGAAATATTTGTATAAGATCATTGATTTCAAAATATAAAACATAAGTTGTATGTTTGGAAGTGGAAAATTGTACTTTCAATTGATTGAATTAACATTAAAGTATTGAACGAAATTTGTTTTCCAATTATTTTGGATATGATGAATATTTTATAAAGGTAGTTTATAAGAAAAAGAATTTCAATGACTTGAATCCCGATATTTGAAATGTTTGAAAATACAACAATACGATGATTGAAAGTATTTGTGAATTATTAGTGCGAAATGATTTATAGCTTCGGGATATAAAGTGATTTGATGTGTACCATGGATTTGGGTAAGCCGTGACTAAAGAAAGGGTGTGTGATTTACGATTTGAAGAGTCCTTGGTGATGGTCTGCTCTAGGGGTGCGGAGAGGCTTCATTTATATATATACTATTTCGTGCGATAGGTCGTCCCTAGTGACCTTGTCATAGGGGGAAAACTTCTTGAGGAAATGGAACATATTGTTGATATGATTTTATCATCGTATGTTTGAAGTTTTGAAAAATGTTTTGGTTTGAAATCCCGAGGTGAAGTATGATTCTCTATATGAAAGAAACATGTATCATTTCAGTGGTTTGAAATGAAAATGGGATTATAAGTTTGGAGAAATCATTTCGAGGTTTTCAAATGTTTTGAAATTTATGATTTCGAAGTATAGAAAATTTCCTTTATTTAGTTTTGATACAATGATTTAAGTTTTGCTTATAATGGTTTTTATATAAGAAGTTTTACCAATTTAGTTGTATGATACATTTTGTGTTTAATCTATTAAGAACCTTTTGATAAATTTTCAAGATTATTAGAAATTATAAGTCCTTTGATGATTTAATAAATTTTATTTTATTTATATATTTAATTTTAAATTTTTTAAGAAAAAATAGTTTTACTTAAGTATAAATTTTACAACTCTCCTTTTCGAGGACGAAAAGATTTAAGTGGGGGAGATTGTAACGACCCTGAATTTTTGACACATAAAATATTAATTTAAGTAAGATTTAACTTAAGATAAATATTTATATTTGGATTTTGGCATAAGATTTGGGGTTTCATTATTTTGAACATAGTTGAATATAGATTTAATAATGAAACTTCTTCCGTAAATTTAATTTCAGCCTAAGCATTTGTCAGAACAAGCGTTATCAACATTATTTAGTTGAATTGAATAATTAAAATTAAAATTTGGAATTGTTACAAGTATGAGCGCTATATAAAACAAATGCAATTGCAATGAATTGGATTTTATGGTTTATAAACCACTGTAATCCGAGAACCCCTGCTATCCATCAAGTTTTCCACTTCACCTGGCCTTTGCTCTGACTCTTTCCAATAACCGCAGTCACCCGAGCTGTTCGAGCCATCTGGGTTGCTTCTAGCGGTTATCTCTGAACACGCAGAAGCCGTCTCACAGACCAAAGGACGCTGTTGCTCTTAGGCGTCGTAAACACCTCCGTGTGCTGCCTCTCTTCGGACTCGTGCTGCTAACATCGACCAAATGTAAGTTTTCATACAGATTAAACTTTCTTCAAGTTCGCGGTTTCGTTCTCGCTAAGTATGTTCATTTTTCCTATTGCTTGGGTAGTCTATCTCGCATGTATTCGTTTTGGTATGGACACTCTGAATTGTTGTTGCCACATTCTTTTACGAACTGCTTCATGTGTTGTCTGCTATCTTAACCTTGTTAGCAACTATAGTCTAGTTGCATGGTGTATCTCCATCGACTACAGTCCAAACCCAGTCGCGATGCACACCCACTTGTTGTATCATGAGTCTGGAATTATACAGCTCCGAGCAGTAGAGAATTTGCCACTTTTCTCTTTTAATTGCATGACAGAACATATGTAGTTTAGAGCCGCCTTGCTTTCTTAAAAAATATGAGTGTGGCACCTGATTTATTATCCACTTGTTTTGCATGGTCATATTAAGTTCCCAACTCTGGCCCATGGAAAAATGTTTGGTGTCATGGAAGAATTTTGTGTTTATGGTTTGAGTCCTCATTGTTTCTGCTTTATGCATACTGCATGCATATAGTAATCACCAGTATTGCATGCCCTTTCCTTGTTTGGATAGTACTATTTTCTTTGGAACCAATGCCTTCCCATACTTACATTGCATGTCATAATCCCCTTTCTTGCTCTGTTTTTAACATGAATATTTAGTTGCATACGGTAGTCTGAATCTAGAGCATTATACACCGTGCTACATTTCTTTGTTGTTCACTTTTGGATCACCTTTGCCCATTTCCAGTTTGCATAAAAGAAAGAAAATTTTGACTAAGAAGTTACTGTGTATTTTGAAGTCCACATTTTTGGCCCTACATGTAACATACCTCATTCTACATGTGAACCCCTTAGTCATTTACAACATATATTCAAGATATATATATTTCAGTGCAAATGGCTCTCTTTTTAATGGTCCTGCGCATCTTATGTACTGCCACTTAAATAAGTTAAATGGTTGTGCTGCAGTTCCTTGCATTATATATCATCGTTGCATGTTTATTTACTACATCTCGGCGCAAGTGCCAAGTGTATAAGTCTTTTGTTGCCATGCATGAAACCATATATATACGCAGTTTAGCATAGGCTTGTCCCTTTAAATTTGTCACTATTTATTGAACTATTTGATAACCTTACATGCTTGGACGTATACACCTTATGGTTTAGACAGTTTTTTCATCCCATACCGCTCGCCAGATATGGTTCTCTCCACAAAAATGTGTCGAACCATGTTAAATCTTGACCGTCATGGACCTTTATAGTTGTACCCATTCCTATGTGAAGAGGTTATTTAAATATTAACACCACATATAGTGCTGCAGTATATACCCTTGTTGCCCATACATATTTGAATCATCCTTGTTGCGACAGTCGAAGCCTTACTTGTTTGTGCCGTGTATGACCTTATTTACTTTCCCAGTTGTTCATATTTAGTGTTTTGGCTATCTAAGCCACCTAGTGCTCAACAAATATTGTCACAATCTTTTTATTTTGTTGGCCCCTGATAATATTTTACCATGGTTTATTTTCCTTTAGTCGTTATGGCAGTTTAAATCCTTTAGTTTGGATACCACATAAATTAGTTGGGTGCATGTTTTCTGTTATTGAAAAGGGGTCCTCATTTATCCCATTTAAAATTAATGTAGTTTTTCCTGCACATGTTCTCTTTGATATGGCTTTGCTGGTCATGTATGTAACCATGTGCATGTTTCTTTGATTTACTATGCTCTATAATATTTCGGCAGTTTCATGAATCGATACCCGAACTATGTTAAAAACTTATTGGGATTAAACAAATTGTATTTATGTGTTTACCGAAGTGCGCTAACTTGAAATAAGTTTAATCCTGACTCGGGTGTTTTGTGTATTTTGCACGGAACGCTTGGGTCAGGCCCTAAGTGTTTCAGGTTTAAAGATATCAGCTCGCAAACCGGAGAGGACGTGGAGACATGAAGACGCTCGGATGCGCTAAGCTCGACAAAAAGTAAATTTTATTCAGTTAAAAATTCATGTACACATTATATATATTTTTCTGCTATGCAAATTTGTATAAACTCTGATATTAATAATAAAATTTTATGCCACTGCAATATTTGTACTTGGTGATTCTGTATTTAATTTTTTTTGACCGTCTAAGCTAATAACAATCTGTCGTTTTGAACCTTTTGAGTTAGTTTAATTACTGACTTGAGATGGAAAAAATGCCAGGTCGTTACACAAACCTTCATTAGGCACGTATAAACCCCATTAATATAAAAGACTTATTCTTAATATAATATTTACTACTTATTTGGTGTAGGTAAATTTATGTAATATAAGCAAGTAGAGCATTGGCCATTTTTGTAAGTGATCTTGCAAATAAGTGTTGTCATTTATCAACCCACTAATATCAACATGCCGAGGCCCACGTTCTACGTGACGGCTGAGAAAATGAAATGAGATGGTTTCCTAACTCATTTCAGCCTCCTCATAACTCTAATCCTGAAATGGGTTATGGGCCCATCCACTAATTTTCCTATTAAGCCCGCTTCAGTAGTTTTTCATCTTCCAAACCTTATTTCAGCCATATCTCCCAAATGGTAAGTCCGTTTGATTAATGTAACCACTCTACGAAAAGGTAAACCATCATCTGAATCCAACGAAAATAGGTTTAGGTCAAAACTCCTTACCAGTCAAAAGTTATAGGCGAAACAAATTCTCCAGGGGTAAAATGGTCATTTAAAAATCGGCAAAAATCATGAACATGGGAAATGACCCTAATAGTCGTTCCCCAAAGTTACACGACCATACGACTTCGTATGAGAATGAAATAAATATTCTATGATCCTCCAATGCATAGAATGCGGGTCGTTACGTTCTAATTTACTTACTCAGGTCCACGTTTATATACTATGACTATGATTAGGCCAAATGAAAAGCATAATTAGGCAAATTTTTATGTGAATCAGGCACATCTCAAGTCCTATTAGCCAACTGTTTCGAAACCGGCACGTTATACATCAACTAATGAGTCGACGTATGCGGCTGTGTTATATATTCAACTACTTATATATACATATATATATTACTAATTAAATCCTTAATTCACTTCTTTAATTAAAAACCAACTAGGCTTAAAACAATCATACCCAGGCTTGCCGAAGCCCACCATCGAAGCCCACTCGCGTATTGCCTTCTTTCCCCAGCTACTATGCTTCTACTTCTCCAAACTCAATTCCGCCATTACAGTTCACACTCTCCATACAAAAACAACATCGCCATTTACATTTTCTTCCCTTCCGTGATTTTTCTGCATACAAAAATCTTTCGCCCACCTCTTTACTTTCGCCTGTACGTTCCCTGCTTCGAACATAAATTAAATCCCCATGTCCACACTCAAACACTCCACATCACTTGAGCAATTCCAGTGTGCTCGAATTTGCTGGACAAAACTGAGGCTTGCTCCCCTCTCTCTATGTATCAATCCCCATCTCAATGTTTTTTTTCTGTTTCGTTATTCTTCTCTATATATTTTTCTCGAATTGCTGATCACTTGCTAGCCCACTTCCCATTTTACAACCCTGCTACCGCAAACAAACTTCACACTCGAAACATGCATCACCTTCCAGCTTTCTCAATTCTTAATGCTTTGTTTCCCACACGTAAGTATAATCCTCATGCACTACTTCTCCCTCACCTCATTTTAACTCCCATCTGACAATGCACAAACCCCTTTCCGCCGGTCAACACTTTGTCACCTCAGGTCATTCCCGCAAATATCACTCGCTGTTACTTCCTCGCGTGAAACTATTGCAGTGCAGCTTCACTCTTTTATGTATGTATAGGTTGGATTTTCTTTAGTTGAGCAGAAGAGCAAAAGAGAGAAAGTGGCGAAGAAAGAATAGAGCTTTCAGTATGCTGGGATGAAGAAGAAGGCTTATATATAGGGAGGAAAAGTTTATGATAAGAAAAAGTCTTTTCTCCATATACGGATAGGGCATGGCTATGCATAACTTTAGGCCTACCTCTAATAGTGTATTTTCTTTTTCGGTCAGTTGAGTGAAAGAAAAGAACGAAGCGATATGTCGATTGAAATGAATTTTCTGCGTGATGGAAAGGGATGTCGTGTATTTTCATTTCAGTTGAAAGACGCGACTTTGAGGAGACAAAAGATTTTTTTTCCTTGTCTGAATTAGGTCTATGTTAGGGTGTTATTTGGGGTAGGGAGAAATTGGACGGACAAAGGTTTTATTTTATTATATATCGTTATCGTATTTAACGTCGACCCTTAAAACCGCACCAAGGCACACGAACTCCAAAAATAACGAAATTGGACATCATGGAATAATTCAACGTTACGGTCTGAATGAAACTAATTTCATTGAAAACGGACTCCGTTTGCAAATACGGAGCTATTTAGATTCCAATTTATGTATCGGTTCACCCTTAAATTCCCTCTACCGACAGAACAACTCCGTATGGCTCCAAAGTGGAAATATAGCAATAATAAATTATACATATTCCCACAAAATTCATTTCATCGAAAATGGAGCTTGTTTGAAAAGAAAATTATTTCTAAGGCATATATATTGTCGATAAAATATAATTAAAATTCCCAAACAATTCGATGAATAAAAACAAACAAATATTATCGTATATACCCAAATATAATATTATATAACTTCAAAATAAACTCATTTGGGTTTCAAATTTAACAATAAAAATTTCATCGTTATATCAATATACAAATATACATAAAAAAATCTTATATATTTATTAAATAAACATTATCTTTTATAATTAATGAATTCCGTAGCGACTATTTGGAAATTTGAATTGGACGTAACTAACAATCTATAAGCTGAATTTCAGATTTTTCTTCTTTATTAGAAAATTATTAAAAAATCAATTCAAATGTTTCCTGTTTCAAAGAATTCCCGACTTATATCGGATCTTATAAATTCAATTAGTGTTCAAACCGAAAATTACGAACTACCGTGGCGTTTCGAGCTCGTTTTAATTAATTTATAAATGTATATTTTCTAACTCCATTATATTAAATAAATTCGATATAAAATTCATTAATATTACCAAATCATTATTTAAAACTGATTTAAATGTTCCAAATAAATGTTCGAAAATCTGGGATGTTACATACTCCCATCTTAAAAGAATTTCTTCCTCGAAATTACATGGTAAGAAAAATGCTTCGAACTTAATCTTTTCAAAATAATTATTTTTGAATTATCATCAAAACAAATTCAGACACTTTAAATTTTTCTCGCTAGCACCTCCTCTGCATGGTTTGATGGATACAACTACAATTGCCACTCTGGGCCTCAACTTCTCCAAACGAAAATCAAAAGCCAAATGGCTACCCAACTTTGGGGTATAAATTCAATCACTCCAATCAATATATTAAGGTTTACCTATTTGTTGGGCAATTCAATTCCAATTTCGAAGCAAATCAACTAACTGCTCTTCGTTTTCCAATCTGCACTTCAATCTCTGTAACCTAGCAATTCTCACAGTCTTCTGGAATCTGCACTTAACTCACTTGCAATGCAAGTACAATCCAAGGTTAAATCACTCAGTTTGATTTCATAAGTAAATTTATTTCCAATTCATTATACTGGAATTTAGTTTCAATTTATTCAACTTCTTTGCTACCCGTTTGAGGAATTTTTGTCCAAACAATCATCCAGATAATAAACGACTATATCTTTTGAATTATATTCAACATTGATACTTACTGGTCTGTATCCACTTTGGCTTAATATACACTAATATCCATCGATTAATATCCGACGAATTTCCACTATTATCCATTCAATTTCCAAATCCCAAATTTAGTTTATTCAATTCCATTTGAATTCCATCTTAAATTAATTCACTTAACTAGGTTAAGTTTTATTTTCATATCCAATTCAATTAACTAATTGGTTTCTTATAATTAGTTCAATTTCATTTCATAACTCAATTTGAATTTCAATCAAAACTACTAAACAACCAATATTGCTATTCTAAAGAAAATTATTTTCCTTTTTCTATAAAAATATAATTTAGGCAAAATTATTTAATTTACCCTTTTTATAATACATTATTTTGTCAATTGCTAGTTCAATATGGTTTCCCAACACTTGAACCGATTAATCAACATAATACAAAACATTTTTATACAAATTTACAAATACGCTCTCTCGTATACACACTCAAACTCAACCTAGGGTGTTACTTACCCCATCTCTATCGAGTTACGCCATAGAGCCAAGGTTACTGCTCAACCAATAGCTCTGATACCACTATAATGGGTCTAGGCTTTGCAACCATCAACCACTGGGCTAACCTCCCAACGTGGCACTACAATGATAGCTCAGAACTGCTTTTACAGCCAATGTCATGACTCGACCAACCCTCTGCTACTTTCAAGGAACATGTAGGGGTAAGATTCTCTAGTTCGCCACAACACCGCGAAGTGAGGACCCCCTATCATGCATCTCCCAGCTCACAGCTAGCAAACAGCCATCAAACAGCTCTGGTACCACTGTAGTGACTTAGTGGTTTCGACGTCCGAATTCCAACTATAATACAAAAATGTGTATTACTTGCCAGAAATCAAGTATCGAAAACACCAGATACTTAATAGGAAGAATTTAGAGGATCAGAAAAGAAAGAAAGAAATATTAAAATTGAAGAATAAGAAGAAGAACCAACGCCACACAAAATCTCACATCGTAGCGGAATAAAATAGAATATAGAAATATTCTTTATTGAGAGCTTGAAAAATAATACTTACATCATCAGAGTGCATCAATACATCTGGACAATTATAGCAACATGTCCCCATATACATCACACAGCGGAATAATACTAGGTAATACTATACATCTGAACTCCTCCAGCTCGTCTCTGGACTTCATTGCATTCGATAACCTGAACATATAACTTGGGTTGACCCAAGCATTACAAATGCAACAGATCAGTCTGGTGAACCAGCGTAAGATAAACTCATTAAGTTTAGATAACACCCATATTTATTTTAATGTCCACAAATCCTTTTGAAAGAAAAGGATAATAGTAAGACTAGTCCACACATAAACACATACAGTTTTTACCTTACTATAACCAAAACTAGTTTCGAAATCATATCTTATTCTGATAATATAATAGTGTTTAAATACAAATAAATAACAATATAGCAGAACGCTTGCATCTCACGCTCCACATATATAGTATATAATCAAAATCGCGGGCGCTTATTGGAGATTGGATTCCCTCTATGACAAGTAATGGAACCACCTTCCGATAGTGTATCTCTAGAGAGGAATACATTGGGTTCAACAAGAAAATCTTGCAACCCGACCACACATGACCGACCACTCATTTCGCTTGAATGTATCGAATGTATATCACCAACGGTCGGCTCAAACCATCGTTTCCCGAAAGGGACAACATCGAAATAGATTATGGAATAAATGAATTTTCTCTAGTTAGGTGATTACTACAACACCCTGCATTTTTAAATTAAAAATGTACATATATGTATATATGCATAGATAGATAAATAATGGTGATGTATAATGAAAATTAATTAACATATGGAAGAGAAGGAAAAAGTAATTATATAATAGTGTGCGTAACGAAAAAGATAAAAAAATAAGGATACTTAATTTAAATATCTGGAATTAAGTAAAATGGACATCACCATTGCGTTCGTCTTGGAATTCTACTTGGGATAGAGTCCAATTTTTTGAAAATCGGACTCCGTGTGAAAGAATTATGGTCTTCGGAAGATTCAAGAGAAATTCAGAAATTAAATAGTAAAATAACCCAGATAGGTCGACCTATACCAAGGCAGGTCGACCTCGAGTTCGACCTCCCTAAAACAGGTCGACACGAGGGTCGACCTCCCCCCAAATCTGGGTAGAATTCATTTTCTACACCAGGACGCGATTTCTGACCGGATATGTTGACTAACAGCTATATAATGACCCTTAACACATTCTTTTTCTTCACCCAAGCCTATGGCGATGCCATGGCTCTGTTCTAACTCAAATTCTTCTTCTCCAAGAGATTTCTAGATCCACTTTCTTCCCCTTTTCTCTTCAAACCATCTATTATTAAAATTAAAAAGTTTAGAATCAAGACAACCTCCAAATTAAAGAGAAAAAGGGATTCAGATCCGCAATTTACACTATGCAAGGAGAAGAAATTCAGATTCACAACTTATGCTACACAAAGAAATCAAAGATAGATCAGATCTATGGATTGGGGCATAAAATCAATCAAAGTTAAATCAAATCCATAAATTGAAGATGGAGTGGAATTACACTAAACTTGTTTCATAATACTATTATTATCGTTCGTCATTCCCCCGTTATAAATTCAATTCAAGATTTATGTTATAATAATTGTCCTTTTATTCTCCTTCCCCTTTTTATTTTTGGATCTAGGTTATCTTGAACCTAGATGAAATCTTATTATACATACGTATGATTGAAATATGGGAATACTGGGGCATAATTTATTTTATGCAATCAAGGAATATAATCTATAATTTGGGGTTTGTGGCATAACAATTATTATTGCAAATATTGGGATAATTGGCGAATTGTATATTGGGATTATTCAATGAAATAAAGTTTGAATTGGGAATTTTGGAGCATATTTCAATAATGAATCTTTGGGTATGTTTTGGAAACATGAATCTATGATGAATAGTGCGCAACTATGAATTCCGATATATAAAGTTAACTTAAAATTGTGTAAGTTTAATTGGAATGATTGAATATGGAACGGGATTGGGAAGAAGTGATTTATTTCAAATCTAATATTGCGGGATTGAGGTTTTAAACTATAAGTTTAAATTTTGAGTTTTTGGGAAAAACGAATCTAAGAGTAAGAATCCTAAGTTGATAAAGGAACGGATAAAACTTAGCATATGTGATTATGAGACCTCTTATGTGATTATGAAACCTAACTCATAACCTGAAATTGATGCTTAGCGTTCTCATAAAAATTGTTAATTGGCTAAAGATGAAACATGACTAACTCGAGGTTAGAATGAGGTTGCGGTGTAATTCTGCCCGGAACCGCCCGGCATATCCAGTGGTCGCAAACAATAGGGTCTAATGTGAGAAGTTAGTCGTAACGCGCTTAAACCGGAGGTTAGATTGAGTTGTGGTGTAAGACTGCCCGGAACCGCCCGGCACCGCCCGGCACATCCAACAAACACAACAATAGATCTAATATGAGATGTTGGTGCATTAATAATCAATTAATGCTAATGACACATGCTAGTATGTAAGGTTAGGTTAACAACACTTAACCAATTTGACATGATGCATGGGTGGGTTAAGTCAATATGAACTGAAAGACAACACGTAACCAAATTTGTGGAATATACGAGTAATGTATGAGCGGGAAGGTAGGGTTAAGTAAAACTTGACATATGGACCAACTTAACCAACACAGTAATGGGGAATGATAACTACCTATTATAAACCAAAGTTGCGGTAATGTAAAATTAAGTAATAGGTAAACGTGTCCTAGGGACAAGAGAAGATTATGACTTAAGATGTAATACAAGACTTGAAGGGTGGGATGACTTATACTATGAAATAAGTTAATCTAAGCTGAAAATGTGGGAAAGCACCCGGACGCTATCGTTTGATAAAGAAAACTTAAGTCATGTTTGAGTTCATTGGTAAACCTTAGTTAGTGAACTAAGTAAATAATGATAAAGGCTACCAAGTGTTGAACCTTAGTTAGAGAACTAAGTAAATAATGAAGATGGCAACTGGGTAATGAACCTTAGTTAGAAAACTAAGTAAAATGGCAACTGAAGTAACGAACCTTAGTTAGAGAACTAAGTAAGCAATGGTAAAGATAACTAAGTAAGTAAACCTTAGTTGAAGAGGACTAAGTAATAAACCTTAGTTAAAGAGAAACTTGGTAATTAGAATTGAAGGACAACAAAAACGAGGATAACCAAGTTAATAAGACAAAGCAAGCGCGTAATCAGAAGTTTAGACATAAGGTCTAATAGTACGAAAGGATAAGGCGCTTGGATCAGTCCACACGATAGGGGATAAATAACCAAACTCGGTACATCATCACGGTGCCGTAGGGCGCGAGGCGGAGCGTACGTCCATCTGATCATATAGAAGGCTCCAACGGACTGGGTTACGAAGCACACGGCTTCGAGAGGATGTGAGGATACTCTTGGTATCCCTCTGTGAGAATGCAGATGATCCACCTGGGCTCACAAAGGTTAAGGTCTGTGTAAGAAGAACCAAGAGTATGCCTTGGTTGCAATAATAAGGCAACCTAAAGACTAGGATGGACCAGCGTGAGTCGGCGATAACCAGTTGGCCCTGTGATAGCATGTCGTCGGCTTCCTACCATCTTGAGTCAGTCGAGCATGAAAATCGGAAAGGCGGAGAACTCCAAAAGACCATATACTTGCTATCTAGTTATTGGTGAGATTGGCCGATAGGTTTGTGGGGGCATATAGGGCATGCGTACAGTTCTCATTCTTGATATTCTTGGGTGCCTTTCATTAGTTGAGGGAGGGGTCAAGTGGGACCATAGCCACAGTAAAAAACAGACCTTAGCATCTGCATCGGCAGATAACTTAAAGCTCCAGACCGAGTTCTGTGTTTCTTGATTTGCCCTGCCACGGGACTCGGGTCGCACATATAGAGGACATGTGCAACTAGATATCTAGCATGTTTAACGATATGGTTGGGTCGTAAAGTCTAGGAATGCATATCGCTTGAGGTAGTGTGTCCTAGACTAGAGGGCATTGTTCGGTAGGTAGCATAAACCCTAGTTGGACCTAGGTAGCGTAAACCCTAGTTGAACCTAGGAAGCATTCGATAAATTAAACCCTATTTTGACCTAGGTAACATTCGATGGTAAACCCTAGTTGGATCTAGGTAGTATTCAATAACAAAACCTAGTAAGACCTAGGTTAGCAGTCCAAACGCTTACGCAACAAAGGAATGGTGGTTTTACGCAGACGTAGTGAGAATATTTGTATATATATGCATGAAAGCCCGTACGGCATACGACATTGGATAAGGAACTGCGTACATATGACAAGATGACACGAGTTGGATAATGGACTGCGTACACATGAAAAGAGGACACGAGTAGGGGTAACTACATATACATTGTATTAGGTTAATCTACTAGTGGATGGATAAGTATAGCTTAAAGAGCTAACATTGTTAACAACCTAATAACCAAGAAAATGTAACCGAACAGTATATGTAGGACTATACAGAAGTTTGTTCTAAATCCAGTCACACAAAACTTATGTTCTGACCCCCTCCCCATTACATACTTCCAGGTTAGGTTCATGACAGAGATGGTATAGCTTTGGATACTGGTTTAGCAGTATTGTTAATAAGGTAAGGCTATATTTGAATATATTATACTTTATTTCCTTCTGTTGTGAGATGCTTTGCGAGTTCTGACATGTTTCTTTATTTCTGTCTTTTCTGCAGGATACCAGAGCACCCAACTCGGGTTTCGATAGATTGGATTTTTGAAAAAAAATCGGTCTATCGGAATCCGGGTTGTTACATCTGGTATCAGAGCTTCGGTTTAGTGTTCCTAGGGAGATAATGAGTGAACGTATTTGTATTTTCTAAAATATAAATATATATTATATATAAACCTAAATCCATAAAGTAGCCCATTAGGTATGGAAAGAGTTGGGATAGCAATTTTGTACACTGAAGGAATGGACCGAAAAATTTTAAGACCCTTAGGTGGTTTGGTTAGAAAGTGTACAATATGATTTGGTATAGGAGAAAGGAAGTATCCCATAAGAATTAAAACTGACATGTTATTATTTCAGAGTAGTGGATTTAGAAGTGAAACCATATAAATTAGAAAACGGTTAAAATATGGAAAATAGATTAGGAATATATATAGTTGAGAGAATCAATTTGGAAAGTTCCTAGGAAAGCCTAGTTGAGTTGAAAGACCCATTTGAGTCTAGCCCAATGATTAACTTTTAAGAACTTGAATTTTTAAAAGTTTTGGTAGAAAGATATTGTAGTATTTTCAAGTTTTGATCTTAAAAGGTAATTTTGGATGTTTGAGAAATTATTTAGTGCATGTTGGGTTTTAAAAGTAAAGTGGGGTATATTTTGTAAAACAATGATTATTTGTTTTAAAAAAAAAAGAATTCTCTCATTAAAAGGTGCATAATATAGAGCATATATAGCTCGCTAGTTTTCATATTATATATGAAAGGATTGAAAAGAAAGTGTTGCATTTTGTAAAAGAAGTTTTAAAATCTCTATTCTGTTAACAATAAATTTTGATTATTGATTTATAAAGAAATTTTGTTCGGTGGACAAAATAAGTTGTAGGAATAGAATAGATGTCTTCACCTTATAGCGAGTAGTTAAATTAACATTGTAATTAGAAACAATGTAAGCCTGATAGTCGTCCTTGTCTACTCCAGTTTTGTGATTTGAAAAAAAAATGTTTTGCATTTTATTTTGTAACATGTTTTTATGGTTTGGCGAAAAACAAGTTTTGGAGAAGAAAATATAGTTTTAACACTTTTAATTTTTGAAAGAAAAATGTAGTAAAAGAGAGGAGGCCAAACCATGTTTTAAAAAGAATGGAGTAGGTAAGGATTAGTGCCTAGAAAAGAACGAGAGAAAGTTAAAGATATGAATTAAACAATTGGAACCAACTAGAGAATGGTTGAGTTAAGTGATTCTCTGAGTGTCAATCTGATGTTGATTTCGGTCTTCGGGTTTGATATCTAGGGAGTTACTCTCTTGCTAATTTACAGTCAGGGATTAGCTAATATTAAACTAATGGAAAATTTCCCGTAGAATGCATAAGCATTGAGAAACCTAGGTTTGTTGCTTGAGAAAAAAAGGATAGGCTGATAATACACAGCAAGGACTAGTAGTGACTACTAAGTAGTAAAGGGCAAGTAAGTGGGTAGATCCTGTTGTGTGGACTCGCAATTGTCTGAGATGACAAAGTCCTAAGATTCTTGGCCTATAGTAGTAGCTGTGTAGGATGCTATTTGAGTTGAAAACGAAAAGGCTTATTTGTAAATAATAAACTTAAGTAATTTGATTAACCCAAATAAGATAAGAAAGAAACTAGCCTAACTAAAAAGAAAACAACAAATCCAGTAAGACAACAAATGTGACGGGAAAAGAAAATGAAAATCTTAAGAAAAAGATGAATAAATATGAAAATTTTCCAAGATAAGTTGAAAAAGAGAAGAAATTTTCTTATGTGGTTGTGCTTGGATAGGAAAATAGGAAATCTTTATAGAATAGTCATATAAAAATCCAAGTATGATTAGAAAAGAAAAACGGAGGATGTGAATTTTTTCGTTTTATACTTTTTTGTAACATAAGGAAATCGAATTTGGAAAATTATATTTTTCTAAATTTTGAATTTAATGATGGGTGGCGGGGTTTTGGATGTGACAATTGGGTGAACTATGCTCTTATTATATAAGAGTATGGGAAAACTTGGATGAAAAATATTTTGATTTTTCAAGAATATTGCATTCATATAGAACTGCAAGTATATTTAGGATGTGAGCATCATGTTTTGAAAGAGTTTTTAAAATTTGCATACATATAGGTGGATCCAAATTAGGCATACATACTTTACTATGATGTATCTCACTTTGCATATGTGCACAATGTTTGCAACAATTGGATGCACACTTGATGGACGGATATTGCGAGGGATTATCTATTTTACTCTTATTGAATTTCGGGGAAGAAATTCTTTAAGGGTGGGAGAATGTAACACCCCGCATTTTTAAATTAAAAATGTACAAATATGTATATATGCATAGATAGATAATAATGGTGATGTATAATGAAAATTAATTAATATATGGAAGAAAAGGAAAACTTAATTCGATAACAGTCTGCGTAAAGGAAAAGATAATAAAATAAGGATACTTAATTTAAATATCAGGAATTAAGTAAAAAAGGACATCACATTGCGTTCGTCTCGGAATTCTGCTTGAAATAGAGTCCAAGTTTTCGAAAATCGGACTCCGTATGAAAGAATTATGGCCTTCGGAATATTCAAGAGAAATTCAGAAATTAAATAGTAAAATAACTCAGACAGGTCGACCTATACCAAGGCAGGTTGACCTAGAGGTTGACCTACCCCAGGCAAGTCGACCTGGAGGTCGACCTCCCCTAAAATAGGTCGACCTGATGTTGACCTTCCCCCCAAATCTGGGAAGAATTCATTTTCTGCACCTGGACGCGATTTCTGACCTGATACGTTGACTAAACAGCTATATAATGACCCTTAACCCATTATTTTTCTTCACCCAAGCCTATGGCGATGCCATGGCTCTGTTCTAACTCAAATTCTTCTTCTCCAAGAGATTTCTAGATCCACTTTCTTCCCCTTTTCTCTTCAAATCATCTATTCTTAAAATTAAAAAGTTTAGAATCAAGACAACCTCCAAATTAAAGAGAAAAAGGGATTCAGATCCGCAATTTACACTACGCAAGGTGGAGAAATTCAGATTCACAACTTACGTTGTGCAAAGAAATCAAAGATAGATCAGATCTATGGATTGGGGCATAAAATCAATCAAAGTTAAATCAAATCCATAAATTGAAGATGAAAAGCAAGGTGAGTGGAATTACAATAAACTTGTTGCATAATAGTATTATTATCGTTCATCTATTCCCCAGTTACAAATTCAATTCAAGATTCATGTTATAATAATTGTCCTTTTATTATCCTTCCCCTTTTTATTTTTGGATCTAGATTATCTCGAACCTAGACGAAATCTTATTAACGTACGATTGAAATATGGGAATATTGGGGCATAATTTATTTTATGCAATCGAGGAATATAATCTATAATTTAGGAATTGTGGCATAACAATTATTGTTGCAAATATTGGGACAATTGGCGAATTGTATATTGGGATTATTCAATGAAATAAATTTTGAATTGGGAATTTTGGAGCATGTTTCAATAATGAATCTTTGGGTATGTTTTGGAAACGTGAATCTATGTTGAATAGTGCGCAACTATGAATTTCGATTTATAATGTTAACCTGAAATTGTGTAAATTTAATTGGAATTATTGAATATGATACGGGATTGGGAAGAAGTGATTTATTTCAAATCTAATATTGCGGGATTGAGGTTTTAAACTATAAGTTTAAATTTTGGGTTTTGGGAAAAACGAATCTAAAGGTAAGAATCCTAAGTTGATAAAGGAATGAATAAAACTTAGCTTATGCGATTATGAGACCTCTTATGTGATTATGAAACCTAACTCATAACCTGAAATTGATGCTTAACGTTCTCATAAAAATTGTTAATTGGCTAAAGATGAAACATGACTAACTCGAGGTTAGAATGACGTTGCGGAGTAATTCTGCCCGGAACCGCCCGGCATATCCAGTGGCCGCAAACAATAGGGTCTAATGTGAGAAGTTAGTCATAACACGCTTAAACCCGAGGTTAGATTGAGTTGTGGTGTAAGACTGCCCGGAACCGCTCGGCACATCCAGCAACCGCAACAATAGGTCTAATGTGAGAGGTTGGTGCATTAATAATCAATTAATGTTAATGACACATGCTAGTATGGTAAGGTTAGGTTAACAACACTTAACCAATTTGACATAATGCGTGGGTGGGTTAAGTCAATTTGAATTGAAAGACAACACTTAACCAAATTTGTGGAATATACGAGTAATGCATGAGCGGGAACTTAGGGTTAAGTAAAACTTGACATATGGACAAACTTAACCAACACAGTAATGGGGAATGATAACTACCTATTATAAACCAGAGTTGCGGTAATGAAATTAAATAATAGGTAAACTTGTCTTAGGAACAAGGGAAGATTATGACTTAAGATGTAATACAAGACTTGAAGGGTGGGACGGCTTATACTATGAAATAAGTTAATCTAAGCTGAAAATGTGGGAAAGCACCCGGACGCTGCCGTTTGATAAAGAAAACTTAAGTCATGTTTGAGTTCATTGGTAAACCTTAGTTAGTGAACTAAGTAAATAACGATAAAGCCAACCAAGTGTTGAACCTTAGTTAGAGAACTAAGTAAATAATGATTATGGCAACTGGGTATTGAACCTTAGTTAGAAACTAAGTAAAATGGCAATCGAAGTAAGGAACCTTAGTTAGAGAACTAAGTAAGCAACGTTAAAGATAACTAAGTAAGTAAACCTTAGTTGAAGAGGACTAAATAATAAACCTTAGTTAAAGAGAAACTTGGTAATTAGAATTGAAGGACAACATAAACGAGGATAACCAAGTTAATAAGACAAAGCAAGCGCGTAATCAGAAGTTTAGACATAAGGTCTAATAGTACGAAAGGATAAGGCGCTTGGACCAGTCTATACGATAGGGGATGAATAACCAAACTCGGTAGATCATCACGGTGCCTTAGGGCGCGAGGGGGAGCGTACGTCCATCTGATCATATAAAAGGCTCAAACGGACTGGGTAACGAAGCACGCGGCTTCGAGGGGACGTGAGGATACTCTTGGTATCCCTCTGTGAGAATGCAGATGATCTGCCTGGGCTCACAGAGGTTAAGGTCTGCGTAATAAGAACCAAGAGTATGTCTTGGTTGCAATAATAAGGCAACCTAAAGACTAGGATGGACCAGCGTGAGTCGGCGATAACCAGTTGGCCCTGTGATAGCACGTCGTCGGCTACCTACCTTCTTCAGTCAGTCGAGCATGAAAAGCGTAAAGGCGGAGAACTCCAAAAGACCATATACTTGCTATCTGGTTATGGGTGAGGTTGACCAATAGGTTTGTGGGGCATAGAGGGCTTGCGTACAGTTCTCATTCTTGATATTCTTGTGCGCCTTTCATTAGTTGAGGGAGGGGTCAAGTTGGACCATAGCCGCAGTAAAAATAGACCTTAGCATCTGCATCGGCAGATAACTTAAAGCTCCCGACCGATTTTTGTATTTCTTGATTTGCCCTGCCACGGGACTCGGGTCGCACATATAGAGGACATATGCAACTAGATATCTAGCACGTTTAACGATACGATTAGGACGTAAAGTCTAGGAACACATATCGATCGGGGCAGTGTGTCCTAGACTAGAGGGCATTGTTCGATAGGTAGCATAAACCCTAGTTGGACCTAGGTAGCGTAAACCCTGGTTGAACCTAGGAAGCGTTCGATAAAGTAAACCCTGGTTGGACCTAGGTAACACTCGATGGTAAACCCTAGTTGGATCAAGGTAGTATTTAATAACAGAACCTAGTAAGACCTAGGTTGGCAGCCCAAACGCTTATGCAATAAAAGAATGGTGGTTTTGCGCAGACGTAGTGAGGATATATATATATATAGACATGAAAGCCCGTACGACGTACGACATTGGATAAGGAACTGCGTACATATAACAATATGACACGAGTTGGATAAGGGACTGCGTACACATGAAAAAATGACACGAGTAGGGGTAACTACATATACATTGTATTAGGTTAATCTACTAGTGGATGGATAAGTATAGCTTAAAGAGCTAACATTGTTAACAACCTAATAACCAAGAAAATGTAACTGAACGGTATATGTAGGATTATACAGAAGTTTATTCTAAGTCCAGTCACACAGAACTTCATCATACAGAGATGGTATAGCTTTGGATACTGGTTTAGCAGTATTGTTAATAAGGTAAGGCTATATTTGAATATGTTATACTTTATTTCCTTCCGCTGGGAGATCCTTTGCGAGTTCTGACATGTTTCTTTATATCTGTCTTTTTTTGCAGGATACAAGAGCACCCAACTCGGGTTTCGATAGACTGGATTTTTGAAAAAAATTCTGTCTGTCGGAATTCGGGTTGTTACAATTATACACCCTAGTGGGAGCGACCCATTTAGCCATGTTGCATGCCCGATTTTTCTCATTTCCCAGTTGATGAGGCTTGAGGTTACAATTATCCCTTTTTGATCATCTGGCCACCTTTCATTTTGAATGCCACATCATCAGATCCGTCAAATCACTAATTGACATCCACAAATATACTCTGGGCATAGAAGAAGTGCTCTTCTTTTCCACCAACTTGGTATATTTGTAAAAAATCAACGTACATGGTTTTTAGAAAATACTCTGTTAGACACTCGTCCATACAAGTCATCCAGAAACATGATGAACCGAAGAAACCCTCCTATTGCATCCAAAGGAATAGTATCGAGTAGCCCTTACAATCCGCAAAATC
Organism: Allium sativum; assembly: GCA_030737875.1. NCBI lineage: Eukaryota > Viridiplantae > Streptophyta > Magnoliopsida > Asparagales > Amaryllidaceae > Allium > Allium sativum. Next base: position 286,514,568 of record CM060924.1, read on the forward strand.
TCGACCACAACCAAATCACGTCAGAAAACCTCTGGTTGCAAGTCAGAGAAATTCGACAGCAATCCTTCCGCTTATGAAGATCCACGGTCTCCAATTTCTCCATCCGATCAGCTTCTGAACATCTTTAACGTTATGTATTTGCTGGTCGAAATAGTTTTCGAATATAAATTCGATCTCGATCTTTCCGTACCAACAATCGATTTGGCCATATTTTGATAGTCGGTGATTTATCTATCAAAATAAACAACCATCAACCATAGAAAATAAAATGGATTTATTGATCCAGTATACAACGTCACTTGGCCGCTTTTGTTAAACACTTGTTAATTAAATTTCTAAATCTGGAATATCATTTTTCCACTTCTTTTTTTCAAGTCAATTTATTCAACTTATTACTCTTCAAATTATAGTTTACAATATCTTTCACGGAAATATTAATTTTAGTTTCCTCAACTACCCTCGTTTCTAAACTACTATCATCCTTGGATAATCCTGAAGTTGTTCAAGTTGGGGTATTTTATTCACCTCTCAGACCATGAGTCGACAACATTCTTATGTTCAGGATAGATACGAGTTTATCAACGAAATCTCATTCCAATAATTATCCCAACACTGCTGCTTACTGCATGATTTTAAACATGGTTTTTACTTAATCTATTCTCTTTTGAAAAACTCTTTCCCAATTCTAAAATCACGCTTCCCAATTTAAAACATTTATATTTCCCCTTCTTTAGGCCTTTAAATTCTCTTTAACTTTTTCAGATTACAAATCCTATATTGAATTGGTTTCGACTCTTAAAATCATTAATCCATTTATAACTTACCTTTATAATTTCTCAATTGGGATTTTATAGAAATACGACCAATATAATTATAAATAGGAGTTCATATTAAATATAAATTCGTTTACAATTTCATATAAACTACACGCATAACTTTATAACTTCATAAACTTCCGTTAAAGGAAACTAAATTTCGAGATTCATCGCTTTGATTATTACTAAATAAATAATAATAAATTCCAACATTTTTAGAAATCAATTTGTTTACCCCAACATTAATAGTTAATCTCCCTTTCAGATAATTAAAATAATAATCGATTAAAAATAATTAATGATTCCATAATTTATTTAATAATCTATTTTGGTTTCAACCAGTTGACTTAGTCAAGTCAAAACAAAGTTAATCCGTTAACCCATTTCAATTAGTTCTTTTTCTTAATCACTTCATATAATTATATTTAATTTAATTAAAAATCTACTTAAATTTAATAATTGCAATTAATTGTTATCTGAAACAATTAATTCAATTCTTAATCATTTAGTAAATTTCTACTCATTTGTTATAAACTCGTTAACAAAAGAATTCGCTTCATATACTCGGTTTATAGTTACTATATAAGAATAATTATTTATTTCTTTTAATAAACCTTTATTCAAATAATCTATATCTATATAAAATAGATTTCAAAATCTGTTTGGTTATAAAATAAATTCTTATAAACTTATTTCTATTGATTTACCTGACTGTAAATCAACATTCATTAAATGATTCATTTTAGGCCAATTGTTGCCAATTACTCAACCAATATCATCCATTAGTTAATAACAAACAAATGTTGAATTTTAATTCAATGATCAACAGTAAATCAATCAATCTGTCACACTGATTAAATAATTTATATAATATAATATGAACATAAACACATATTTGAGGAATCCAGCTGGATCCCTTCAACCTGTCCTTCCCTGTATCAAAATGAGTTACCTCAAATTCAATACAACAATATATTTATCATGGTAAACAGAAATGAATAGTTTAACTAATAATAGCCAACAAACAATTTATAACGTCCATTCAAACATTAAATTATTTATTTAATATGTTTATATTATTATAAACGTAACCAACAAGGTAAGTTACCTTGTTTGGAATCTAATCATTAAAATAACGATTTAATTCGATTAAATTAAACAAACATTCAATTTAATCAATGAATATTAAAAATGTTCAACCCACATGCAAACAGTTATCCAATCATCATCCATTAGCAAACATTGCACACAAAATAAAAACTCGACTTATATAAATATAAGTGAGATAAACCGAGTGAGTTAAACTCACCTTGATTTCCATTCGTCACTGAAATAGTTCGTTCTAATTAAATTAAATGGATGTCTAATTTAATTAAAAACTCCAGTAGCTGTCAACACTGACCAAACCAACTTCATCATGTTGTGTTCGTCGGTATGGACCCAGTTCTTTGGTTTCTCTGCATTATGTTACTGTATCACCAAGTTATAATTTAATACGTTATTCCTCTATTAAAATAATATTGATAATACCTATACATTATATTTTAACCTAGTTATGTCATACAAACCTTCATTAAACCCCATTGTTATAAAAGAATTATTCTTGATATAAAATTTACTACTTATTTGGTGTAAGTAAATTTATGTAATATAAGCAAGTAGAACATTGGCCATTTTTGTAAGTGATCTTGCAAATAAGTGTTGTCATTTATCAACCCACTAATATCAACATACCCAGGTCCACGTTCTAATTTACTTAACTCAGGTCCACGTTTATATACTATGACAATAATTAGGCAAAATGAAAAGTATAATTAGGCATATTATTATGTGAATCAGGAACATCTCAATTTCCATTACCCAACTGTTTCGAAACTGGCACGTTATACATCAACTAGCGAGTAGATGTATGCGACCATGTTATATATTCAACTACGTATATATATTACTAATTAAATCCTTAACTCACTTCTTTAATTAAAAACCGGTTAGGCTTAAAACAATCGTACCTAGGCTTGCCGAAGTCCACCATCCAATCCCACTTGCGTACTGTCTTCTTTAACCAACTACTATGCTTCTACTTCTCCAAACTCCATTCTGCCATTACAGTTCACACTCTCCATACAAAAATGACATCGCCATTTACATTTTCTTTCCTTCTGTGATTTTTCTGCATACAAAAATATTTCGCCCACCTCTTTTCTCCCTCCTTTACGTTCCCTGCTTCGGACATAAATTAAATCCCCATGCCCACACTCAAACTCTCCACATCACTTGAATAACACCAGTGTACCCGAAATTGCTAGACAAAACTGACGCTCGCATCACTCTTTCTGTGTATCAATCCCCATCTCACTAATTTTTTTCCTGTTTCGTTATTCTTCTCTATATATTTTGCTTTGAATTGCTAATCACTTGCGAGCCCACTTCCCATTTTACAGCCCTGCTACCGCGAACATACTTCACACCCGAAACATGCATCAGCTTCCAGCTTTCTCACTTCTTAATGCTTTGTTTCCCCCATGTATGTATAATCCTCATGCACTACTCCCTCACCTCGTTTTAACTCCCATCTGACAACGCACAAACCCCCCTTCCGCCGGTCAACACTTCCTCACCTCAGGTCATGCCCGCATCTATCACTCGCGGTTACATCCTCGCGTGAAACTGTTGCAGTGCAGCTTCACTCTTTTATGTATGTATAAGTTGGATTTTCTTTGGTTGAGTAGAAGAGCAAAAGAGAGAAAGTGGCGAAGAAAGAATAGAAGCTATCTATTTGCTGAGATGAAGGCAAAGGCTAATATATATAAGGAGGAAAATTTTATGATAAGAACAAAGTTCTTTCTCTATGTACAGATATGGCATGGCTTTCCATAACTTTAGGCCTGCCTCTCGTATGTATTTTCTTTTCTGGTCGGTTGAATGAAAGAAACGATGAAGTGATATGTTGACTGAAATGAATTGTCTGCGTGATGGAAAGGGATGTTGTGTATTTTCATTTCAGTTGAAAGACGTGGCTTTGAGAGGACATAAGATTTTTTTTCCTTGTCAGAATTAGGTCTGCGTTAGGGTGTTATTCGGGGTAGGGAGAAATTGAATAGACAAAGGTTTTATTTTATTATATACGGTTACCGTTATTTAACGTCGACCTTTGAAATCGCACCAAGACACACGAACTCCAAAAATAACGAAATTGGATATCATGGTATAATTCAACGTTATGGTCCTAATAAAACTAATTTCGTTGAAAACGAACTCCATTTGCAAAAACGGAGCTATTTAGATCCTAATTTATCTATCGATTCGACCTTAAATTCCGTCTACTGACAGAACAACTCCGTTTGGTTCCAAATTAGAAATATAGCAATAATAAATTCAACATATTCCAATAAAATTCATTTCATTGAAAACGAAGCTTATTGGAAAAGAAAATTATTTCTAAGGCATATATATTATCGATAAAATATAACTAAAATTCCTAAACAATTCGATTAATAAAAATAAACTAATATTGTATATACCCAATATAATATTATATAACTTCAAAATAAACGCATTCGGGTTTCAAATTTAACAATAAAAATTTCATCGTTATCTTGATATTCAAATATATATATATATATATATATAATAAACGTTATCGTTTATTAATGAATTCCATAGCGACTATTTGGAAATATGAATTAGACGTAACTAACAATCTATAAGCGGAATTTCCAATTTTTCTCCTTCATTAGAAAATTATTAACAAATCGATTAAAACATTTCTTGTTTCAAAGAACTCTGACTTATATCGAATCTCGTAAATTCAATTAAAATTCAAATCGAAAATTACGAACTACACGGCATTTCGAGCTCGTTTTAACTAATTTATAAATATATATTTTCTAACCCCATTTTATTAAATAAATTTGATATAAAATTCATTAATATTACCAAATCTTTATTTAAAACTGATTTAAATATTCCAAATAAATGTTCGAAAATCTGGGATGTTACAAAATGTATCGGTTTTATCAAGGTCGAACCTGTCCAAAAATCTTATCCCAATCAGTCACGTACTTAGCCAAAAAATTGACCAAGTACACTACTGGTTTTCCATTCCTAAGGACGATCAAATTTAGTATATATTATTAAAATAATATTTAAATTTTAAAATTGAGTTTTAAACTTGCAATCTTCTTTTATTTGTGCCTCTCCCGTACTAATTCAGATCATGATAAGTTATATACGAAAATCATCCAGAAATCGTTGTGGATACTAGTGAAAGTCTCGTACCAAATTCGAACATCTATAAAAAATTACTTTCTAATTCATATACTTATTTAATTTAATTTAAATTTTAAGACATCAATTACTTGTAACTTTTCATAAAGGCTCCGTTTTTAACATATATTATATGGAAACTAATCAGAATCTCACCAAGATTTCCATATAACATCCGTAGCCAGATTCTAAAAATGTTAATTTTCATATTTTGTCCGATTAATAATTTTAATTTTTATGTTTTCCATTATATCAATTTAAGGAATGTTTTATAAGGCGTGTCACCTCCCTCTTTTAACCCTCTGGCCATGACCAGATGACACCCGTGAGCCTACATCGGGGTGTTACACCTCTATTCTGACCATTTGACCATGATCAAATGATACCCGTGAACAAATCTCGATCTCCTCTTCCAGTTTCCACCATCCCCCGTTACAGTTATCTCTAAGGACTGCAAATCAACCTCAAATTTCGTGTTTTCAAGCCAAATTGTGCCAAAACCATGACCAACCACATCGACATGTCCACCCAGGACGACTTACCTCGACTTCCTCTACAAGCTCATGCCCACCGATCATCGAACCGTCGATGACCCTCCTTTTAATTGTGCAAACTGTAAAACGAGTGGCTAGAGTTGATTGTCAATTTCAAGCCAAATATAACAACGAATCCAAAATAGATTATAAAAAAGATTCGTTAAGGGCTTTCTTACTGTATACAATATGATAGGGTTCAGAGAAATTTACTTTCAATCTCATTTTTAATTTGAATGTAGATCACTATTAATGGGTGATTATGAAGGAATTTGGGATTTAGGATCAAGAAATGATGGTAGGAAAAAGGAAGAGACTGCTAAGGTTTCACAAAGACAATACATAACGGTAAAGATCGGGATGTTGGGCCAAAGTGGTCACAACTGCCCAAAATTTTGTTCTGGACGCCAAAATGATATACATCGTCTTATATATATATATATATCAAAATATAAGTTTTCATATTTTTATACACAATGGCAGTATCGAAAATCCCAAAAACCACCATTCTGTAAAAATTTATTTTTGGCATCAATTTAATTTTTAGGTTATTGTTAATGACCGTAGTTAACGATCGTAAATTATTGCCTCAAAATTGACTTTTTTCTTTATTGACTTACATTTATATCAAAAATAATAAATTTAATTTTCATTTCTTCAAATTATTATTTTAATTTTATTAAACCACTCTTTTAGTTAACGTAAAACACGTGCTTTGTGATATTAACTTGTTAATTACAAATTACTTTGTAATCATTTTTAAATTTGAAATTTCACATCAATTAAATTAAAGTCAAACTTAATACTTGAAATTATCTGTAACGACCCGCATTCTACGTACCGGAGGATCGTAGAATATATATTTTATTTTCATATGAAGTCAAATGGTCGTGTAACTTTGGGGAACGACTATTGGGGTCATTTCCCACGTTCACGATTTTTGACAAATTTTAAATGACCTTTTTGCCCCTGGTGAATCTTGTTTCGCCTATAACTTTTGATTGGTAAGGATTTTTGACCTAAAACTACTTACATTGGATTCGGATGATGGTTTACCTTTCCGTAAAGTGGTCACATTAACCAAACGGACTTACCGTTTGGGAGATATGGCTGAAATAAGGTTTGGAAGGTGAAAAAACCTCTTAAGCGGGCTTAATAGAGTAATTGGTGGATGATCCCATAACCCATTTTGGCATTAGGATTATGCGGAGGCTGAAATCAGTTAGGAAACCATGTCATTTCATTTTCTTAGCCGCCATTTACATTTCTCTAACCTTATAATGGCCTCCACCTTCTAAACTACCTCCTAATCACATTCTAATCCATTATTAAGCTAATCAACATCAAACCAAGGCAAATTAACATCAAATTGGAGGTAAAGTTGTTGTGTTGCATTGGGATTCGAACCAAACCATTGATATTTTAAGATCGGAGATTAATTTGTGGCTAAGGTGAGTGATTAGCATGTTTTTACATTAATTACGGCTAATTAGAGGTGAATAGTGATAATTAGCGAAATTATGACTCAGAAAAATATGGAAAAATATGCATAAATTTTAAAATATTATTTTATGCCTTTGTTAGAAATTTGTATTGGTTTGGATTAAGTTTGCTAATCCTATTGCTAGATATAGTTAAACATGATTAAGGGGAAAACATGGGTTTTGGGTATACTTGATCCATATTAACAAGTTAAATTGTTGTTTTGGTGTTTATGTTTGATCCTATATGTTATTACTACTGTTTGGAATGTTTTATGATTGCATGGTAAAGTTAGATTGGTCGAAAACGTCGTCGTATGGCGTAAATAGCTTTTTTGGAAAAGTTGTAGGAAATATAGTGCAGGACCCCGCTTGTGACCGGGATATCACGATCCGACCCCTGCAACCCGACCCGCTCGTGAAGCAGCCCCTCCCCACGAACCACTCGTGCTCGAGTTCCACGAGCCGACCATCCCCTCACCAATTGATGCATCACGAACCAGACCAGAGGACGCTTCACGAACCGCCACATATGAAGTACCACGAATCGGGTCCATATAAGGACCACGAGCCGAACCAGAAGACCAGGACAGGGATCATGAGTGGGTCCAACGACCCGAATGTGGTCCACGAGCCGACCACGAGTCGCGAACCGGAGCATCCACGAATCGCGAGTCGAGCTAAGAACTTGAACATCGAAACGAGACATGATGAAGGGTATGAGCTGAACTGAATGGAAACTGAACCACACACTGAAGAGGACCAAAACCCGAGATGCAAAGGAAGTCCAAAATGGGAAGTTATTACCCATGATCCAGATGGGAACCAACGAGTTAACTTCATGAGTTGGAGTTTGCTGCGGGACGTGTGCAAAGGGGTTATTGATATCCATAATTTTGGTTCACCGCTGGGAGACAGATTATGGGCTATGGATCAGTGCAATGTGGTCATTGTGACTCCCAAGGGAAAAGTGACCATAGCAAAGGATAGGGTGATCGAAGTGGTGGATATCGTATGCTTTACGCACTGAGTGAAAGATGTGAGGATGGTTGCTATGTTTGATGTTTTCTATCACCATGACATGTTCACTTCCATTTTAGACTTTATGTTTGTGTTACCTTAGAGTATTGTACATCTTGTTTTTCTAACTTTTTGGTTGCAGGTCCAGATTTAGGTATGATTATTTATACCTGTTATTGTTTTGTTTTGTTGTTATCGCTCATACCAGACTTTTGTCTGACCCAAAGTTTTATGTCTCTTCTTATTACTCTAGGTGCTCCTAAATGAGCAGACTAGAGACATGTTAGGTGGTTATGCAAAAGTAGTTGTCTGGAGACGAGCAGGAGGCTCCCACGTACTATTTGCATATATTCTCCCAATGTTGTTGCTGGTCACTACTTTGGGCATTAGTAGTGTACCTTTTCTATTTTGCTTTAGAGACAGTATTTTGAAATTGTAATAATGGTTTGGATCATAAGCTGTATTTTAGATTCTGCTGCTATGATGGTTTAGTTTTCATCTTATGCACTGTCTCGCCTGTTTTATGTCAAGTTATGTTATTATTATATTTTATTCCATGCGCTATGAGATACACTATAGGTTCTTTGGTGATTCATAGTTTCAAATCCTTTTCCTTGACGACCATCCCATGCTAGTCAGGCATTAACACAGCACATTCCGGGGGAAATGTCGGCTGGTTCGGGGCAAGCCGTCACACTTGGTATCAAAGCCCAAGTTGCGTAGTTAACCTAGGGGATGACATCAGGGAGAGATATATACGTATATGAGAGAGCGTGTTTTGATGATAATTTTCTTTTCAAAAACTATATATATGTTATTAGTGTATCTAAGGATGAAGTCGCACTGCAAGGGCACCACTAAGGAGATGGTTAATCGTTTTCTCTTTACAGATTGAATGATGAGCCGATATATGAGGAGTATGGCTTCAAGAGCCAATGATAGGAATGTCCCTGATATGAGGATGATGTTTACTACCTTCATGAGAGAGATGCTTAGGGATGCTCAGGGAGCAGTTCCTAGTGCTGCCAACAATGGTGGTGCAGCGTGTGGACGTCTAGAGCCGATTTCGCCAAGCTATGCAAGGATTATACTAGTCTTGGTGGGAAGTCGTTCCACAAAACGGAATCGGCTACAGAGGTTCAAGATTGGCTTGATAGTTGTGAGCGCATCAGATTTAGGAATCGATGATGCGATGAAGAGAAAGCTAGCATCGCGTCAGCTTCAAGGACGGGCAATGAATTGGTGGAATGTTATTAAAGCAGCTACTTCTGAGGATCAAGTTACTTGGAATCATTTTAAGGCCCGATTAAGTGATAAGTTTATTCCAACCGCTCACAAGTCGAATTTTTTTAGGAAGTTCTTGGAGCTTAAGCAGAATGGTAAGGCAGTCTCGGAGTATATTGCTGAATTTGATACCTTATCGAAGTATGGATTTTTCCCTTATCGATACGGTCGAGAAGAAGAAAGAGAAATTCATAATTGGCCTAGATGAGTACTTGGGGGAGAGACTCATAAACCATATCGATGAGACTTTCGAATCTATTGTGGAAAAGGCATTGAGATCTGAGAGTCTTTACCCTAAGTCGAAGATCGAGGTTGCTATTACATCTGCAGAGGAGCCAAAGCCACAGGCAAGCGGTGGAGGCAAGAATAATTCCCAGAATAAGAGGAAACAAGACCAAACCAAGGATGGTCAGAAAAAGAAGAATATGAAAGATGGTAAGTGCTTTAGTTGTGGCTAGTAGGGCCACTATGCCAGAGATTGTCGGGAAAAGCCTGGGAAAAGGAAGTGCTTTAATTGCGGCCAAGAGGGACATCACAAGGATAAATGTACGTAACCCCCTAAAGAGAAGCAGATCACGAAAGCATATGCTATCAACGTTGTTCCTTCTTCATCGAATGACCCAACTGCGGCATAGAAGGAAAAGGGTGTCGTTATTCAAGGTATGCTTTCTGTTTATGATGTTCCAATTCGAGTGTTATTTGGAACCTGGCTTCCCATTCCTTCGTATCTAGTGACCTGGTAGATAGGTTGGGATTGGAACCCGAGATATTCAACAGACCTTTAGTTATGACGAACCCAATCGGTGATTTGAGTAGCCTTAGTACGATTTTCCATAAAGTAGTCCTATCGAATCATGGATGTATGTTTGCTTGTGATTGCTTCGTTTTGGGCTTTATTGGGTATGACATTATTTTGGGAGTCGATTGGCTCCAAAGGCATGGGGTGGTGGTGAACTTTGAGGGGTCTTCGGTGACCATTAGAGTGGATGATGGGCGGAGGGTACTGTTTGGTAGCCTACCTTGTGATGGGGTGATGGCTAGTTTTCTAAATTCCCTCTACATCCCGAATGATGAGTTGTCAGATGTGCCTATTGCTGGCGAGTATCCGGACATCTTCGGGGAAGTGACCGGACTTCCACCACACCGAGAGATTGAGTTTCAGATTGATTTAGTGAAATATGCTAGACCTATAGTGATGCCACTTCGTCGTATGGCGCCAAGGGAGCAGCGAGAGCTCAAGGTGCAAGTAAGTGATCTTTTGAAGAAGGGATTTATCCGAAGAAGTGTTTCCAAGCGGGGAGCGGCAGTTGTGTTTGCTATTAAGGCTGAAGGTTCCCTTCGCTTATGTATGGACTCCAGTTGAAGATGGAGTTGTGGATAGCTCTTTTAATGAGAGTGCCAAGGAATCGTCGATAGTTCAGAGTGTTCTAAGAGAACTCGAAGCAAGGGTATCTGGGGATGCCCATTTACCTTGGATCCGTTGGATGCGATCTAGTTATCCTTGGAGGATAAACATACGTTGGACGTGCAGTAGTCTGTTTGGAGTCGGGGCTTCTATTGGCCCTTGATATTGGTTGGACTAGTCATACGGGGATCGATGTATTCATGGCTTTAGCAGTGATAGATAAGACTTATTCGGTGAATGCTATGGATTGTTAGGACCCTATGTTGATGTTCTCTTTGGTTCAAGAATAGTAAAAACTTCGAAGTGATAAGATGTGTTCGTTGATCGTGGAGATGCAACGAAGGTTAGGATGATTCAAGTTGGACTTGAACTTGTAAAAGAAAATTGGTTATTCGTTGATCTTGGAGATGCAAACTTGGAGACGCAACGAGTAGGGAGACGACTCATGTTGGACTTGAGTTTGTGGGTAATGGATACTCGAGGCTGGGTCTGAGTTTATGGATAGTCGTCGATGATACCGACTAGAGTTATAAAGAGATTATTGTTGTCGTAAGTTCTTACGGGCTCAAAGCACGGGTATAATAGGGGCACCTAAAAGGCTAGTTGGACTAGTCGAATACCCTGGACCTATTGGATGGGCCTAGTTGTCTCTGTGAGGCAAATGTACATTAGACATGCAGTAGGTTTATTAGAACTGGGGTTATCATTAGCCCTTGATGAATGGCATGGTGACATGGCCAGTCATACGATTAACGATGGTTTCAAAGCAGGATTAGCATTGATAGCCAAAGTCGGTTATGAGTGATTGGTTGCTTTGTTGAACTGTCTCATGTAGATTGTCCAATGTCGAAGGAGACATTTCTTGGGTGCTTGTTTGATATTGGTTTAGGCCTCTGGGGATTGTACTTGAGGGACGCTGAAACCGGTTAGGATGGTTCACATGAGATGTATAAATTGGGTGCTATGAGTGCTATTGTTTGGTTGCTTTTGATTGCTAGGATTGAACGGGTCATTCTGGTTTCGTCCTGATGTATGGTTGAAAGGTTTTATTATAAAGGCTATCACTTTCGAATGTGGAGAGTTGGGCTTAGAGTTCTTCTCTAGTAATGTGATTGGTAGATTGGTGGTTAATCTACATATTCTCATATACTTTATTGATGATGTTAGTTAGCTGTTTTATCGCTCACTAAGACTACTTATACTCAATGTTAATGGATTGAGAGATGAAGTGCTTAGAGAGCGTCATCACTAAAAACTAACTATACATTCCGGTGGTAACAAAATGTATGGATACATGAAGCAAACCTACTACTGGGAAGGGATGAAGAGAGACGTTGGAAAGTTTGTATCCAAGTGCATGAACTGCCAGTTAGTTAAAGCCAAGCAAAAGAAGCTTAGTGGTTTGTTACAACCATTGGAAATTCCCGAATGGAAATGTGAGCAAGTCTCGATGGATTTCATCGACAGTTTACCAAGGACTAGATCAGGTCATGATAGTATTTGGGTGAATCATTTATTAGAGGATCTCCTAAGAGCTTGTATATTAGATTTTGGAGGTTCATGAGATGACCATTTGCATCTGGTTGAGTTCACGTATAATAATAGTTATCAGTCCAGTATTGGTACGGCTCCATTTGAAACTTTGTACGGAAGACCGTGCAACTCACCATCATGTTGGTTGGAGGCCGGTGAGAAATTTGTGCTTGGGCCAGATGTTATAAGAAAAACTTCAGATAAAATCAAGGTTATCCTACAACGAATGAAGACTGCCCAAGATAGGCAGAAAAGTTATGCTGATAAAAGATGAAGAGATTTGAAATTCTCCGTTGGCGACTTAGTATTCGTCAAGATTTCTCCATTAAAGAATATAATTCGGTTTGGTAGAAGAAGTAAATTGTCATCAAGATTTGTTGGTCCATTTCTAGTACTCGAACAAGTTGGGAATTTAGCGTATAGAGTCGGATTACCTGACAAGATGGCAGGAGTTCACAACGCATTTTATGTTTCCCAGTTAAGGAAGTTCGTGCACGATTCTGATATGACTACTTCACCAGATCTTTTGGACGATATCGAGGTAGAATCCGAGGCAGTTGGGAGCCACAGGACGATTTGTATTATCAGACACGATACGAAACAACTTCGAAGGAAGACTGTGGAACTAGTCAAGGTCCATTGGTGGGATAATAAGAATGACTGTACTTAGGAAACATAAGACAATATAAGGAAGTTATATCTAGAACTCTTTGCCTGGTAAGATTTTAAATCATGATATAGTTACTCCCTTATTAGTAAACCGCATGCTAGGATAGGCTTGTTGTGTTGTTATGTATGCTTGATTGTTTGTAAATGGTTGATAGGCATGAGGGAACCTTTGTTGTTTTCTTAGTAGTTAAGGAATTTCGGGGGCGAAATTTCTTAAGGGGAGGAGAGTGTAACGACCCGCATTCTACGTATCATAGGATCGTAGAATATTTATTTTATTTTCATATGAACTCATATGGTCGTGTAGCTTTGGGGAACGACTATTGGGGTTATTTCTCATGTTCACGATTTTTGCCGAATTTTAAATGACCGTTTTGTCCCTAGCAAATCTTGTTTTGCCTATAACTTTTAATTGGTAAGGAGTTTTGACATGAAACCACTTCCATCGGCTGATGGTTTACCTTTCCGTAGAGTGGTCACATTAACCAAACGAACTTATCGTTTGGGAGATATGGCTGAAATAAGGTTTAGAAGGTGAAAAAACTTCTTAAGCAGGCTTAATAGAGTAATTGGTGGATGAGCCCATAACCCATTTTGGGATTAGGATTATGGGGAGGCTGAAATCAGTTAGGAAACCATCTCATTTCATTTTCTCAGCCGCCATTTACATTTCTCTAACCCTAGCAATGGCCTCCACCTTCTAAACTACCTCCTAATCACATTCTAGTCCAATATTAAGCTAATCAACATCCAATCAGGGCAAATTAACATCAAATTGGAGGTAGAGCTACTGTGCTACATTGGGATTCGAACCAAATCAGAGATATTTTCAGATCTGAGATTAATTTGTGGCTAAGGTGAGCGATTAACATGTTTTTACACTAATTACGGCTAATTAGGGGTGATTAGTGATAATTCATGAAATTATGACTTGGAAAAATATGCATAAATTCTAAAATATTATTTTATGCCGCTGTTAGAAATTTGGGTTAATTTGGATTAAGTTTGCTAATCCTATTGCAAGATATAGTTAAACATGATTTAGGGGAAAACATGGGTTTTGGGTATACTTGATCCATATTAACAAGTTAAATTGTTGTTTTACTGTATATGGTTGATCCTATATGTTATTACTACTGTTTGGAATGTTTTATGATTGCATGGTAAAGTTAGATTGGTCGAAAACGTCGTCGTATGGCGTAAATAGCTTTTTTGGAAAAGTTGTAGGAAATATAGTGCAGGACCCCGCTTGTGACCGGGATATCACGATCCGACCCCTGCAACCCGACCCGCTCGTGAAGCACCCGCTCCCCAAGAACCGCTTGAGTTCCACGAGCCGACCACCACCTCATGAGCCGATGCATAACGAACCGGACCAGAGGACGCTTCACGAACCGCCACGCAGGAAGTACCACGAACTGGGTCCATATAAGGACCACGAGCCGAACCAGAAGACCAGGACAGGGATCACGAGTGGTACCTACGACCCGAATGTGGTCAACGAGCCGACGACGAGTCGCGAACCATAGCATCCACGAACCGCGAGTCGAGCTGAGAACTTGAACATCGAACCGAGACATGATGAAGGGTATGAGCAGAACTGAATGGAAATTGAACCACTCATCGAAGAGGACCAAAACCCGAGATGCAAAGGAAATTCAAAATGAGATGTTATTACCCAGGATCCATATGGGAACCAACGAGTTAACTTCATGAGTTGGACTTTGCTGTGGGACGTGTGCATAGGGGTTATCGATATCCATAATTTTGGTTCACCACTGAGAGATGGATTATGCGCTATGGATCAGTGTAATGGGGTCATTGTGACTCCCAAGGGAAAAGTGATCATAGCAAAGGATTGGGTGATCGAAGTGGTGGATATTGTATACTTTACGCACTGAGTGAGAGATGTGAGGATGATTGTTATGTTTGATGTTTGCTATCACCATGACATGTGCACTTCCACTTTACACTTTACGTTAGTGTTACCTTAGAATACTATACATCTTGTTGTGCTAACTCTTTGGTTACAGGTCTAGGTATGATTATTTATGCCTGTTATTGTTTTGTTTTGCTACTATCACTCGTACCAGACTTTTGTCTGACCCATAGTTTTATGTCTCTTCTTATTACTCTGGGTGCTCCTAAACGAGCAGACTAGAGATAGGTTAGGTGGTTATGCACAAGTAGTTGTCCAGAGACGAGCAGGAGGCTCCCACGTACTATTGGCATATATTCTCCTTGTGTTGTTGCTAGTCACTGCTTTGGGCACTAGTAGTGTACCTTTTCTATTTTTCTTTAGAGAGAGTATTTTGAAGTTGTAATAATGGTTTGGACCATAAGCTGTATTTTAGATTCCGCTGCTTTGATGGTTTAGTTTTCAGCTTATGCACTGACTCGCCTGTTTTATGTCAAGTTATGTTATTATTATATTTTATTTCATGCGCTGTGAGATATACTACGGTTTCTTTGGTGATTCATAGTTTCAAATCCTTTTCCTTGATGACCGTCCCGTGCTAGTCGGGCACTAGCACAGCGCATTCCGGGGGAAATGTCGGCTGATTCGGGGCAGGCCTTCACATTATCCTAGATTCTAATTTCATTCTAGTAAATCAACAAAGATTATGTATTATTATTTTGTTTATCATTTCATATTACTATACTCAAATTAATCCAAACTATAATTTTAATTTTAGTAATTTTACTCAAAATTCTATAGTTAGTTTAATATTTTTAAACGATTAAAAATAATGGCCGTTAAAAGAGGTTGGCCAGGAATGCTTGGAAGTCCAGATGTTATAATGGAGCTTACAACGGTAAGTGGAAAAGATCAACAATAATTTTAGAAGTCATTGACTCAAATGACATATGAATTTGGCATGGATTTTTTTGATGCCTGGATCAAATAACGACCAGAACGTAGTCAAACATTCTACGCTTTCTTAATGACCTTGCCCTTAAATGTTCATTTTTTGTTCAATTTCACCTTGGAGGACATCATTGTGATCATGGTTACCACTTGGATGATGACATCTACCTCAAATGGAGCACCATAGCCAAAATTGTGTCATATACAATGACCACACAACAAAAAAGGTTCGCTAAAGAATAAGAGATTCGGAGAAAATACGTGGAAATGACAATTGGAGTTTTACTAACTAATGTAATTTGCAATGGTTAGTCGTCCACGTAGGTTATGGAAAAGCGACATGATGCAAAAATCATGTTCATTTGTATCATCTTCCGTAACATGATTGTTGAAGATGGAAGAGGAATTGAGGGGATGGAAATCGATTATGAATGTGCACGTCCACCACTAGGTAGGGGTGTAAACGAGTCGGACCGGACCAGACAGAGGTGTGCCCTAGTCCTGTTCTATCAGAGTTTCGGACGGACACGGACCGAACAAGCATTAAGTTCAGACACTATTCGTACGAGCTAAACGACGGACGATCAATGTTCGGACAATAGAAAACATCGAACATTTCAGATCGAACTGAACGGTGGTGTCTTTGTCTTGTCTTATAGGATAATTGTACGTACACAGACCGAACACCTTATAGCATCAGACCGAGGCAGACAATGGACTGTCTTGTCCGATATACAACCCTATTAGCAAGAGTATTTTAGGCCGATAGACTTTCCAACAACTAAGATTTACACCTATGCCTCGACAATGAGCTTAAAATCCAAAGTTATGTTCTCTAAGAACGATAATGTCCACACCACCGCCGAATACTTTTTTGAAGTTGTTTTTAATTGTTAAAATCATAAACTATAAATTGTTAAAATTCATCTATAAAGTGATTAATAATAGGTGTTCGTTTATAATTCAGTTTCATGAATTATAAACCGAACCGAACTTAAACCAAATATTGTGTCTCATTCTGGACTGATGAAGGAAAAAAACTCAGCCAACCAAAATATACTGCGGGAGACGGCCTTAGTAAGCTATTTTATCGCCGGCCTTTGCATCATTATGCTTTTGAGCAGTTGTAAAAAGCTCTTAAAATAAACGTTTCATAGATGGCCAGAACAAGTTCAGAAAAAATGCCTCCCAAACGATGCAATAAATTTTCCAAATGAAGCCTGAGGCGAATATTGGTAAGGCTACCCATAGACGGCAGAACAGCAGCCCTTTCATGCCTGTGAAAGTCTTTCTAGCAGTGATAAGGTAAATTCCAATTAACAATGAAATTATGTTGATTAATGGATGAATTTGAGAAGAACAAATCAAGACAGAGAATTTCGAGAACAAAGATTTGAGCTTCTGTTGTACACAGAAGTGTGTTACTTTCAACTGTAATCCATATATACGTAACTGACACCAAAACTTAACAAAGAAATGAATTCAAACACATATCAACAAACAAATACATAAATGACTTGCTGCTTCTCAATCAGTATCCTCCTATGAACCCGGCTGAATGCTGATTCAAAGACAACGCATGCACCGTGAAACAAAAGAACTAACGAAAAAATACTCCACAAACCAACACCCCCTCCTCACATCATCATAACCTCGAACTCATCGAAACTGATCACCCCATCACCGTTAATATCAAATCTCTCTATCATCGCCTCGCACTCCTCCTCGCTTTTCGCCTGCCCTAACCTCTCCAGCGCCCTACTCAAACTCTTCGGAGTTATGCAGTCTTCTCCTTCCATTTCATACACTTCAAAAGCTTCTCTTAAATGATCACCCTTCCCTTCTTCGTTCTCCACTGCTTCAACCAATTTGACGAATTCTTTATACTCTAACAACCCATCTTTATCCGAATCCATGAGCTCGAACACGGTTTCTACATCCTCTATGGATAGTCTGTCGATTCCTACGCATTTTCTTAGCTCGTAGGGCGATAGTTTTCCATCCCCGTCCTCGTCGTATCTCTTGAATATCCTTTCGAACTCGCTTTCCGGTTTTGAATTGCTTGGACTTGCAGGTTCTGAGTTTGCCGGTATATTTCCTTTGTTTTTCTTTGGAGAAAACTTCAGTATTAGGTTTGAAAAGAACAACTGGAAGGGATTCTTTGCTTCTTGATTTGTTGTTGCGAGCATCATTATGACTTGCGATGAAGGTCTTGCTAAAACCATGTTATAAGATATGTGCTTTATGGTTTTATGTTTGTTGTAGTAATCGATTGATTTTGTAGCTAGAATCTTTGAAACTATGTATGTTTTGAAGTTCATCGGTAATATATAGATAACAATATGCTGTAAACAACAGTTTTACAGAAGGAAAGTTCGTTACAGTTGAACTAGTTTAAGCATATATATATATAATATAATGTGGATTATTTGTATTGAATATTTGAATGTCCAACGCGTGAAAGAAACAAGCGCACTTTTTTAAGCATATGTTGTTATAGTCAACGGAAGAATGTTATAATTTTCTGAATGGCTCTGTAATTAATAAGCCTAAGATAATAAGAAAGGGCAAATGTACAGGAAGTACAGGTCAACTACACACAAATAGAACGCGGAATGGGAAGCATATTGAACATGGTTTTGTCTTCTGTCTTTCATTTCGTGACTCTTGAGTCAGGTTATTTACATACGTTGATCTTCTAGTAGATTCATGGAAAAATCAGCATGGCTGTGATATTACGTACTGGGTTCCTATTTTTCCTGGAACGGGAGTTCTACACAATATTTTGCTCCTCTGGAACTTTCCTAGTTTAGCCTTTGAGGTCTTATATATCTCCTTTAAAATGTATTCAGATCATCATCATGTATGGGTCATTCAATAACAACCCAAACAATACAACACCCCATTAGCTAGAAGTTTCCATCCCAAGTTCCGAGCTAGAATGACTTCAGACCCAGATTGTTGAAGATTTTCAAATTTGAAATATATGTATTGCTAAAAACACTCAAATTCTTCTATTTTGAATTTTTAATGCCATGATGTGGTGCAAAAAAATATTAAACTGTATGGTTTTAACAATCCTTGCTTTATGATTACAATATACTAGCTTGCTTGTAACTAAGATGAACTTGACCATTATAGTTCAACGATCTCTCTACTGTAAATAATCATGAGAACTTTTTAATATTATGTAACCTTTCAATAGAGCTAACAAGCAAACCATTACAGGGAGACTATTGGACTTTTAAAGTTCAACGACCTCTCTGCTGGTATAAGTCGTGGAATATTTTAGCATTTCGTAACATTTCACATTACTAAGCTTTTAAGTTTAATTTTATTCATGGACTCTTTCGCACATTGATGCTTTATAAAATTTTACATTTTTCAAATGTTTAACATGAGAATTGGACCAACACCTAACTTCAGTTATGAAATCACGAATTCTCAATAAAAGAATAAACCAACAGCAAAAAATTACAGTTAAAAAAGATAGAATTTTGTAATGGTTCGGCTTCATTCAACCTATGTTCACTTCAGTCGGTTTTCACTATGAGTTTAAAGACCGAATCTCTTTGGATTTCAACTAACTTGTCCTTAGATTTAAGATAGAATGAGTTGAAATACATTTAAGGAAGATAAGAAGTGAAAAAACAAAGATAATCCAGTAGAACAATGACGTTAAATCTCTCGGTTCATCTAAAAGTTTCCTCTCTAGTGGCAGGAGATCGGATATTCATAGGAGAATCCAGTTAATGTAATACTAGAAGCCCGGTAGAGTAAAATTCCAAAAGATAAGTCAGAGTTCCACCTTGAAGTACATGCCGGGCCAACTCATACTGTCATACATATCCCTAAAGTTGGGTGGAGTATGAATCATAAGATTCAATGGAGCAATATTTTAAAAAAAATTCTGCTCATCTAGTTCGGAGCAAGTAAGGTTCGTCCAATAACCTAATTCACGTCGAGCGTGGTTTGTGTGATAACATAGTTCAAATTAAACATTGGTTCGTAAACAAACTGTATCATTGTTGGATGTGGTTTAAGAAACATGAAGACAATTATTTTGGAGTGGACTGGGGATGAAAGGAAAATTAAGGTGTGAGATCTTTTTAAGCAAGTGTCATGTAAAAGAAAGAAAGAGAGATGTGAATAGAAACCAAGGCCGTAAATTTTATACGAATGTCCGACGTCAGTTCGTGTCCGTGACTGAAATACGTCCATCCGAGTCCGTTCGATTCTCATTTAGGACACGAGTTAGGACAACAAAATTTGTACGAGAAAAAATCAGGTTTGGTCTGTGTTCGTTCGAATTAGTACGATTTCCTTGTAATTCGATGTATAGTTAAAATATGATATAAATAGCCATGATCGACCGGATCCGCTCGTGTCCATGCCTGAAAAATGTATGTCCATGTCCGATCGATTTTATTTAGGACATGAATTAGAATATGAAGATTTGTTCGAGAAAAAAATTCATTCAGTTTGTGTTTGATCCGAATTTTTTTAGGACAAACTGAACACTTCCGGTCCGGTCTGACCGATTTACACCCCTAATAGAATCATACAAGCTCTAATTAATGAATCAATTGTTAGGTCATTTATAAAATATTAAAAGTATTTATATGAGCGTAGGCGCACATGCTTTGCGCATGATGATGGCATGCGTTGTTTTACCAAACCGTGTTCGTTTAGCACATTCAAGATTTTTATAAGTTTGAATTCTTGTTTATACCATTAATTTTATAATTTATTTGTTATATCTTATTAAAAAACGATATTAAGATTGATAGTTTTTGTAGAGCGACATTTTGAATGTATGAAAAGTACTTTATTTGTTAGATCATATTTTTAAGTAGTATTAATATTTGGCAATATTTATAGATGGAATTTTTGAATTTCTAAATAATTTATATGTTAAATCGTATTTTCAATTAATACTAGGATTTTGTACTATATGCATTTTCGGTAGCATGCTGATACGAAAAATGTATGACACCAAATGTACTAGAATAGAGACTAGAATATCAAAATATGTAATTAATCGATTTTTTACCCGTTATTATTATACACATTCATTCAGACACACATTCTTCGGGTTGTTGAATAACCATTCTTTTACGGATATTTCACGGTCTATATTTTACGCGTTATTAACCAAAATATATACATAAAGCATATATACATTTACTGATTACGAACAACAAGTTGTTCTAACTCCACATCCATTCAAATGTAACATTAGTTGATCTTTTATGTGCATAGATTTATCGTTTACCAAATGTTGGAATTCATAAACATTGAATGAAATATACTTTGTCTATTGTCCCACGTTGCCAAAATAAATTCTTAAGTTTGTTATAAGTCTATTATACCAAAACAGAGAATAGTTAACATAAAATCGTTGTACAAGTTTATAACTCGAATTTCTACTACTTTGGAATTCAATATTAGCAAATGATAACAATAAGTATGTCGTAATCAATTTACAACAATTACATCATACTATTTTAAGAAATATCACAACGTAAAGAATGGAAAGATTATGAAATAATATATATAAATATACAAAATAGAAATCTAACCCTATGATGTTCGAGGCTTGTCGTAACAAATTCATTAAGAATTTTATTTCGAAATTCTCTCAAGATACAGCAGACGTATTCTGCACGAGATTGTAATGAGTATGTCACTCTGTGATTTTATATAAGAGCTGTAACAACCCGTATTTTCAATAACCTGTAATAACATAAATCGAGGCAGAATTTAATTCTAAAATGGGAATCAAGGGAAACGGGCTATGCCATTGCGTTCGTCTCGGAAAAATACGCGAAATAGAGTCCGAGTTTTCGAAAATCGGAGTCCGTATGACCAAGATATGGCCTCGCGAAGTTTCACGAAAATTCCCAAATTAAAGTATACTTAATTAAGTGAAATGGGTTGTGTAGATATATATATATATATATTGATATATATATATATATATAATTGAAAATTTAATAAATAAATATGCAAAAATGCTCAAAACAGCGAATTGGGAGAGGGGAATAACCGAACCGGCCGATTTTTGAAGTCGACCCGAGCCCGCTGGGTCGACTAGGGGTTAATCCAGGGTGTTTGGCTGTCAACCCGTGGGCCGATTCGCTCAAGTGCAGATTTTGCATTTGAATGGTTCTCATGGTCCATCTTTAATCTAAAGGCCCTAGATGGTTCCTACACTTGACTTCTTCCCCAAGACATGCTTTGATGGCTTGGATTGAATCTAGGGTTAATCCTATGGCCTAAAACACTTGCCTAATCTATAAATAAGACCCTAACCTACCCTAATTCATTCATAATTAAACCTAGTGACTAAACTATGGCAAAATGCTAGCTCTCATGGCCTCCACTAATTTTATGAAGAGGGTTGCATACTAATCACTCTCTAATCAACTTCTAATCCCTTCTTAGCATCTTAATCTTCTTCATTTGGTGTTCAAAGTTGCTAGTTGTGAGTTTCTATCACTTTGATGATCTTTTGGTAAACTAATTAGATGAGATGTGATGAGATTTATGGTTTTGTATGTGGGTTAATGAGCTTTGAATCATATGATATGATGTTAGCATTAATCTTATGTTTATGCATGTTGAGTATGTAAGCTTATGCAAGTTTAATATGATGTATGTTATGTTTGCATGATGCTAAATATGCAAGTTGTGGGCTATGTAATCATATGCATGTTATGCAAGTTCATGGTAATATGCTATGCAAGTTACATGTATGTAAATATGCAAGTTACATGTTTGTTAATATGCAAGTTACATGTATGTAAATATGCAAGTTACATGTTTGTTAATATGCAAGTTACATGTATGTAAATATGCAAGTTACATGTTTGTTAATATGCAAGTTACATGTTTGTTAATATGCAAGTTACATGTATGTAAATATTCAAGTTACATGTTTCTTTATATGCAAGTTACATGTTTGTTAATATGCGAGTTACATGTATGTAAATATGCAAGTTACATGTTTATTAATATGCAAGTTCATGATGACACATTATGCAAGTCTATAAGCTAATATGCAAGTTTGTTATGCAAAATGAATATGTAAGTTATGTGACATATTATATGCAAGTTATGTGACATGTTATGCAAGTTCATATGCAAGTTATGTGTTTGTTAATATGCAAGATGGCACCTTTGAAACATGTTCATTCATATGCAAGTTGACACCTTTTATATGTGTTATATCATGAACGAAATTACGTGGGAACGATGGGGTAATTAAATGCATAAGTTAATAAGATTGTGTGAAATTAATATAATTATGCATAACACAAAATAAATAAACATAGTATGGGAATTTGCCTATTTGGTTAGGTGTACCCATACTATGTGTTGGGAATTTACCTATTGAGTTAGGTCTACCCCATGGGAATTTACCTATTAAGTTAGGTCTACCCATGTTAAGAAAACTTGATTAATTAGGGATAATTAATATAAAATTATGAGGGTGATTAATTAGGTGTAATTAATTGACTAAGACACGAGGTTGGACTCAGTTGTAGCGTAAAACTGCCCGGACCCAACCGGCTTAACCAGTTGCTACAAATGTTAGCCCAATGTGAGAGGTCTTAGGCACAAACTAAATACGTAATTAATGTAAAGACACGAGGTTAGACTCTGTTATGACATAAGGCTGCCCGGACCCAACCGGCTTAACCAGCGGTCATAAAAGACAGTCTAATGTGAGAGGTCTTTACAAAGGTTACGTTCTTAATTAATTGATTAAGAAACACTTAACCACATTAGCATGTAGAGGGACATGAGGGGTTAAGTGGGTGCCTCGGGTGGCATGAGAAAATCTAGTGGTTGCCTTGGGTGGCAATAGAAAATACGATTAGAATACTTAACCAAAATGGAACATGTAATTAAAACAGGATTAAAGGGTTAAGTGGGATATACTAGAAAAAGGGACAAGCTTAGGTGGGTAGCTTGTGGAGGCCCATTTCAACCAGTAACCCATACGTATCTTTGTGGGCTCGACCCATGTCGAGGACGGGACACGCATACTGGGCTTGACTGTAAGAGGCAAACGGGTTAGCGGTGGCAACGCAAGTCCAACGGGCTTCATATGCGTGAGTGGGCCCGGGCTGGTAGGTAAGCCGTTGTTGCATCGAGTAGATATAAGCCGTGCACCTTTAGTTTCATCAGGTTGCCACATTGGGGAATGATACATCCCACGGTGGGGCCAGCACGGGTATCTACGTTAGGGAGCCGATCGAATGGGAAGTAGTGTGTACACCTAGTGGATTGTAGGGCCCCGTGGCGCCTACTTGGTCACCTAGGGGTACGCAGGTACTAATTAGTAAATTTTATAAGTCCTTGGGTGGGATCAACCTTTAAGTTAGGAACGACTGGTGTGGTGCAGTTTAGTAATTTACCTTAGGGAGGGTAGATGCGTCTTTATCCTTTATCTTCGTTTAGTTGACTGCTTAGGGTAGCCATTCATCCCTATATGTTACCGTATATCAGTTTATGTCTTCTCTGGTTACTTTAACGATTGTATTGTTAAAGTTATAGGACTCGCTCAGACTTATGTCTGACCCCGTTGTTTTTATCTTTTTCCCAACCCTCAGGTCCTACGGTGGATCCTAGCAGTAGTGGAGCTTGATCGGATTGCTGTTCCAGTCTTTAGGAGCTTGGATAGATGTAAAGCTCCAGTTATCCAGTTATCTTTTCTTTTGTTTGGCTATTGTATGAGAGTGGGATTATGTACTTCTTTATTTTGATGGATATTGTACTTGACCTTTATTGTGGTTTTATGATGTAACCAGACATGTTTTACTTCCGCTGTTATGAGATGATGTTTTAAAATTTCAAGTACTATTTATATCTGTCTTGTTGTAATTTTTCTGTTCTATATTCACTAAAATACTCCACCGATGCTATGGCATTCCCTTAGTGAGTGATCATAGCGGGAGTGGGGTGTTACACGTGGTATTAGAGCTTAAGGTTACCAGAACAGATAAATTTTTTGAGAAAAACTACTTTCTAAGAGTATTTTCGAAGAAAGTATTTTTAAAAACATGTCTTCTAAGAGAAAAAGTTTTTGAAAAAGAAAAGCATAATCCCCAATAGCCATATCTTTATCTTTCGGAATCTCCTTTTTGAATCTTTCCTCTTTCGTTTCAGCATGGCTGAAGATCTTAACATCCCGGAGGGTTTAGTTATACCACTATGGTATAGGAGGTTGCAAGAGGCTAGGGCCGCGGCTGCGGGTCCGGCCAATGCTACTACACCAGAGACAACCGCTCCTCCTCCTCAGCCTAGAGTGGATAATTTTGCTAAGGTTTGCAAGGAGTTCAAGGCTATAGGAGGAAAACCTTTTCTTGGTTCAGAGACTTTCGTAGAGGCTAGAGATTGGCTTAAGGAAGTGGAAGAGTTGCTAGATATCTTTGAAGTGGAAGAGGGAAAGAAAGTCAAGTTGGCGGCTTGGTTAATGAAGGGAGAGGCCTCATTCTGGTGGGAGGTCACTAATGGAGAACGCCCTGTTGACTCTTGGGCAGATTTTAAGCAAAGGTTTGGGGCTAAGTTTCTCTCAAGGGCGGAAGAGAATCTGTTTATGGAGAAGTTCTTGAATTTGAAGCAAGGGAATCTCACGGTGAAAGAATATGTCAACAAATTCAATCAATTAGCAAGGTTTGGCATAGAGTTGGTGAATACACCGGAGAAGAAGGCTTTGAGGTTCGTTAGAGGCTTGAACGAACCATTGCAAGGAATAGCTATGACTCACATTCCTATGGGGGCCACTTTTGAGAAGCTTGTCTACATGGCACTTATGCATGAGGATGATAAGAATTCTAAGGCACCAGAGAAAAAGGGGGATCAGAAGAAACCGCAACAGCAACAACAAGGCAAGGGCGGAAAAGGCAATGGTGACAAAAAGAAGACGAAGAAGAAGTGCTTCAATTGTGGAACACCAGGACACCTTAGTAAGGATTGTCGCAAAAAGAAGAAGACCGGTTGCTTTCATTGTGGTGAAGCAGGGCATCTTGTGAAAAACTGCCCAAAGAAGGGGCAGAAGACGGGGTCTACCTCAGGAGGCCAGGTGCAAGCTCTTATAGCACCACCTCAGTCAGGGGGGCAAGTTCAGGTTCTCTCAGTTCCACCGATTCAGCAGAGAGGTAGAACTATTTCCGTTGAAAGTCTGGTTTTTCTGTTTGATCATCCAGTTCGTACTTTGTTTGACTCTGGCGCATCGCATTCTTTTATCTCATCATCGTTAGTTGAGTCACTGCACTTAGACACCAGTCTAGTTGATGATCCCTTGGTTGTCTCAAACCCAATTGGGGGCTCCATATATCTGTCTATGATATGTTTGGGTTTGAAGATTTCTATACTTAGCGTTGAGTTTAGATGTGATGCTTTTGTATTGGGCTTCACGGGCTATGGGTTGATCTTGGGCATGGACTGGTTGTCCAGTAATGGTGCCGTTCTTGATTGCGAAAGGAGAGTTGTCAGGCTCATGACCCGCTTGGGTAACACTCTCGAGATCTCTTGCAATCCCATGGAATCTGTTTTGCTAAGTTATCTTGAATCGCTCGATGCTTCGGTCGAGAGTTTGTGTTCTGTCAGAGTAGTCCGGGAATATCCGGATGTGTTTGAAGAAGTAAAGGGTTTGCCTCCGAAGCGGGAGATAGATTTCCGAATTTATTTGGTGGATAATGCCAAACCAGTGTCTTTGCCAGTACGCCACATGGCTCCTCGTGAGAGAAGAGAACTTCATAAGCAAGTAGGGGAGTTGCTTGAGAAGGGGTTCATAAGGCGAAGTATATCGGAGTGGGGAGCTCCAGTAGTGTTTGCCACGAAGGCGGATGGGTCCCTCAGACTTTGTGTGGATTATAGAGAACTTAATAAGCTCACGAAGAAGAATAGACACCCATTACCGAGGATAGATGATCTCTTTGATCAGTTGGTTGGCGCGTCAGTATTTTCGCAGATGGACTTAGCTACAGGGTTTCATCAGTTAAGAGTGGCGGAGGACAGTATAGAGAAGACTGCTTTCCGGACTCCGGATGGTTTTTATGAGTGGCTAGTGATGCCATTTGGGTTGACAAACGCCCCCGCATACTTTGTTGATCTCATGAGTAGAGTGTTCAGAGAGTATCTGAATAAGTTTGTAGTAGTTTTTGTGGATGACATCTTGGTCTTTTCCAAGAATGAAGAAGAGCATGCCTTACATCTCAAGGAAGTGTTGGAGACTCTTCGAGCGCATAGTCTTAAAGCTAAATTCTCTAAATGCCATTTTTGGAGAAGAGAAGTGCGATTCTTAGGGCATGTGGTCTCTAAGGAAGGGATAGCTGTGGATCCCGCAAAGATAGTATCTATCCAGGATTGGAAAGTTCCTAGAAATGCTACCGAGGTAAGAAGTTTCTTGGGGTTGGCAGGATATTATAGGAAGTTCATCAAAGACTTCGCGAAGATATCAGCCCCATTAACCCGCTTGACGAAGAAGAATCTGGTTTTCTCATGGGATGTAGATTGTGATGATGCTTTCCGACGGTTAAAGAGAGCTTTGACCACCGCTCCAGTTTTAGTGCTTCCAGATGGGAGTAAGCCGTTTGTTGTTTATACCGATGCTTGTGGAACAGGATTAGGCGCAGTCTTGATGCAGGAGGGAAGGGTAATAGCCTATGGAGGGAGACAATTGAGAGTGCATGAGAAGAATTACCCTACCCATGATCTAGAGTTGGCCGCGATTGTTTTCGCACTTAAGTCTTGGCGCCATTTTCTTCTTGGTGAGAGATTCGAGTTGTTCACCGACCATAAATCATTGAAGTACTTATTCTCTCAGAAGGATTTAAACTTAAGACAGCAAAGGTGGATGGAGTTCTTAGCATCCTATGATTTCGAGATAGCGTATACCCCTGGTAAGGGTAACGTGGTGGCAGACGCCTTAAGTAGAAAAAGGCTATCTTTGAGTCCATTGTTCGTGGAACGACGAAGCTTGGAGTTTCTTTCTTTGTTTGACTTCAGACCTTCTGTTGATTTTGTACCTGGTTTGTTGGCATCCTTGGAGGTTAGACCTACTCTTTTGAGACGGATTGGCGAGGCTCAGCGAGACGACCCACAGTTGGTTGTGTTGGTAGAGAAGCTTATAAGAGGGGAGTCGTCCAGCCATTTGGGTAGATACACCATAGATGATAAGGGATGGTTGCATAGAGACGGTAGACTTTGTGTACCGCAAGATGAGGGTTTGAAGAAGGCTATTTTGGATGATGCACATCGTTCAAGAATGACTATTCATCCCGGTGGAGACAAAATGTACCAAGACATGAAGAGAGTTTTCTTCTGGGCCGGTATGAAGAAAGATGTGGCCGAGTATGTGGCTAGATGCTTAGTGTGCCAACAAGTTAAAGTGGAGCAAAGGAAACCCGGTGGGTTGCTACACCCATTGGAAGTTCCACAGTGGAAGTGGGATAGTGTCTCGATGGATTTCATCGACGGGTTACCGAGATCGAGGAAGGGCAATACGGGAATTTGGGTTGTGGTAGACAGACTTACCAAGAGTGCCCATTTTATACCCGTAAAGAGTAAGAGGACCGCTCCATGGCTTGCTTCAGTCTATGTTAGAGAGATTGTTAGATTGCATGGCGTACCATCCAGCATTGTGAGTGATCGAGATCCTATTTTCACTAGTGAGTTTTGGAGAAGTTTGCAAGAGGCGGTAGGGACTCAGTTGTGTTTGAGCACCGCATATCATCCTCAGACGGACGGTCAGACTGAGAGGGTGAACCGTATCTTAGAAGATCTTTTGAGGCTTTGTATCTTGGATTTTGGAGGTACATGGGAAGAACATCTTCCTTTGGTGGAGTTCGCATATAATAACAGCTTTCAGTCCAGTATTGGTATGGCTCCTTTCGAAGCTCTTTATGGAAGGCCTTGTCGATCTCCTACATGTTGGTGGGAATCTACGGATAAGATCTTGCTTGGGCCGGATATGGTTAGAGAGACTTCAGAGAAGATTGATTTAATTCGAAAAAGGATGAAAGCAGCGCAAGATAGACAGAAATCTT
Source organism: Allium sativum (assembly GCA_030737875.1). NCBI lineage: Eukaryota > Viridiplantae > Streptophyta > Magnoliopsida > Asparagales > Amaryllidaceae > Allium > Allium sativum. The sequence continues at coordinate 286,543,504 of CM060924.1, forward strand.
ATGCGGATCGGAGAAGGACGGATCTTGAGTTTGAGGTTGGGGACATGGTTTTTGTCAAAGTATCTCCATTGAGAAATGTTGTTCGCTTTGGGTCCGTAGGGAAGTTAGCACCGAGATTTGTTGGGCCGTTTCCTATTAAGGAAAGGATTGGACGGATGGCATATAGGGTGGAGTTGCCCGACAGACTTAGTGGTGTTCATGATGTATTCCATGTATCACATTTGAGGAAGTGCTTACATGAGACCGCGGAGGTGGTAGAGCCGAGCTTGCTTAGAGATGTAGAGGTAGAGCGTGATGCGACGATTCGACGAGCTCCTACTCGCATCCTTGGGTCAGAAACTAGGAAGTTGAGGAACAGAGAAGTTCAGCTAGTTAAAGTGCAATGGGGAGATGACGAAAGCAATGCTACTTGGGAGACGGAAGCAAAGATGCGTTCTTTGTATCCATTTCTTTTTGAGAGTATGTCTTTTAACTTCTCCTTTATTGCTTGTCTAGTACTTATCTTATCTTTAGTATATCCTCTCGCTAATACCTATGACCTTTAGATAGGGTAAAACCTATGGTTGAAACATGTGTTTGAAACATGTTATGGTTGATGGATGCATATGGATGCAATTGTTTGCTAGTGGTTGCTCGTGGATGCATATACACACACATTAGGCACTAGATCGGCTCAGTCACTTCATGTTGCATATTGCATAAATGGATGTGGTAGTTAGATTGATGGATGTATCATGGCTGTGTTATCATATGGATGATGCATTTTTGTGTATGGTTGTGCACGCATGTAGAAATTTGTATGTGTCAATAGGGTTTCGCATACATATTGGATGCATGGCACTATCATGGTTTGCATTAAGGAGGTTTACTGTATCAGTAACCGCCTGATTTTCGCATTAGGTAAGTACATATACACACACTTTTGCATATATCCATCCAGCATTTAGAATCTTGTAAGGACAATGATTGCTCGTGGATGATGCTTTGAGTAGATGGATGATTGGATGGTAGGATACGTTCTTCCTAACTTGAAGATTTCGGGGACGAAATCCTTTAAGGAGGGGAGAATGTAACAACCCGTATTTTCAATAACCTGTAATAACATAAATCGAGGCAGAATTTAATTCTAAAATGGGAATCAAGGGAAACGGGCTATGCCATTGCGTTCGTCTCGGAAAAATACGCGAAATAGAGTCCGAGTTTTCGAAAATCGGAGTCCGTATGACCAAGATATGGCCTCGCGAAGTTTCACGAAAATTCCCAAATTAAAGTATACTTAATTAAGTGAAATGGGTTGTGTAGATATATATATATATATATTGATATATATATATATATATAATTGAAAATTTAATAAATAAATATGCAAAAATGCTCAAAACAGCGAATTGGGAGAGGGGAATAACCGAACCGGCCGATTTTTGAAGTCGACCCGAGCCCGCTGGGTCGACTAGGGGTTAATCCAGGGTGTTTGGCTGTCAACCCGTGGGCCGATTCGCTCAAGTGCAGATTTTGCATTTGAATGGTTCTCATGGTCCATCTTTAATCTAAAGGCCCTAGATGGTTCCTACACTTGACTTCTTCCCCAAGACATGCTTTGATGGCTTGGATTGAATCTAGGGTTAATCCTATGGCCTAAAACACTTGCCTAATCTATAAATAAGACCCTAACCTACCCTAATTCATTCATAATTAAACCTAGTGACTAAACTATGGCAAAATGCTAGCTCTCATGGCCTCCACTAATTTTATGAAGAGGGTTGCATACTAATCACTCTCTAATCAACTTCTAATCCCTTCTTAGCATCTTAATCTTCTTCATTTGGTGTTCAAAGTTGCTAGTTGTGAGTTTCTATCACTTTGATGATCTTTTGGTAAACTAATTAGATGAGATGTGATGAGATTTATGGTTTTGTATGTGGGTTAATGAGCTTTGAATCATATGATATGATGTTAGCATTAATCTTATGTTTATGCATGTTGAGTATGTAAGCTTATGCAAGTTTAATATGATGTATGTTATGTTTGCATGATGCTAAATATGCAAGTTGTGGGCTATGTAATCATATGCATGTTATGCAAGTTCATGGTAATATGCTATGCAAGTTACATGTATGTAAATATGCAAGTTACATGTTTGTTAATATGCAAGTTACATGTATGTAAATATGCAAGTTACATGTTTGTTAATATGCAAGTTACATGTATGTAAATATGCAAGTTACATGTTTGTTAATATGCAAGTTACATGTTTGTTAATATGCAAGTTACATGTATGTAAATATGCAAGTTACATGTTTCTTTATATGCAAGTTACATGTTTGTTAATATGCGAGTTACATGTATGTAAATATGCAAGTTACATGTTTATTAATATGCAAGTTCATGATGACACATTATGCAAGTCTATAAGCTAATATGCAAGTTTGTTATGCAAAATGAATATGTAAGTTATGTGACATATTATATGCAAGTTATGTGACATGTTATGCAAGTTCATATGCAAGTTATGTGTTTGTTAATATGCAAGATGGCACCTTTGAAACATGTTCATTCATATGCAAGTTGACACCTTTTATATGTGTTATATCATGAACGAAATTACGTGGGAACGATGGGGTAATTAAATGCATAAGTTAATAAGATTGTGTGAAATTAATATAATTATGCATAACACAAAATAAATAAACATAGTATGGGAATTTGCCTATTTGGTTAGGTGTACCCATACTATGTGTTGGGAATTTACCTATTGAGTTAGGTCTACCCCATGGGAATTTACCTATTAAGTTAGGTCTACCCATGTTAAGAAAACTTGATTAATTAGGGATAATTAATATAAAATTATGAGGGTGATTAATTAGGTGTAATTAATTGACTAAGACACGAGGTTGGACTCAGTTGTAGCGTAAAACTGCCCGGACCCAACCGGCTTAACCAGTTGCTACAAATGTTAGCCCAATGTGAGAGGTCTTAGGCACAAACTAAATACGTAATTAATGTAAAGACACGAGGTTAGACTCTGTTATGACATAAGGCTGCCCGGACCCAACCGGCTTAACCAGCGGTCATAAAAGACAGTCTAATGTGAGAGGTCTTTACAAAGGTTACGTTCTTAATTAATTAATTAAGAAACACTTAACCACATTAGCATGTAGAGGGACATGAGGGGTTAAGTGGGTGCCTCGGGTGGCATGAGAAAATCTAGTGGTTGCCTTGGGTGGCAATAGAAAATACGATTAGAATACTTAACCAAAATGGAACATGTAATTAAAACAGGATTAAAGGGTTAAGTGGGATATACTAGAAAAAGGGACAAGCTTAGGTGGGTAGCTTGTGGAGGCCCATTTCAACCAGTAACCCATACGTATCTTTGTGGGCTCGACCCATGTCGAGGACGGGACACGCATACTGGGCTTGACTGTAAGAGGCAAACGGGTTAGCGGTGGCAACGCAAGTCCAACGGGCTTCATATGCGTGAGTGGGCCCGGGCTGGTAGGTAAGCCGTTGTTGCATCGAGTAGATATAAGCCGTGCACCTTTAGTTTCATCAGGTTGCCACATTGGGGAATGATACATCCCACGGTGGGGCCAGCACGGGTATCTACGTTAGGGAGCCGATCGAATGGGAAGTAGTGTGTACACCTAGTGGATTGTAGGGCCCCGTGGCGCCTACTTGGTCACCTAGGGGTACGCAGGTACTAATTAGTAAATTTTATAAGTCCTTGGGTGGGATCAACCTTTAAGTTAGGAACGACTGGTGTGGTGCAGTTTAGTAATTTACCTTAGGGAGGGTAGATGCGTCTTTATCCTTTATCTTCGTTTAGTTGACTGCTTAGGGTAGCCATTCATCCCTATATGTTACCGTATATCAGTTTATGTCTTCTCTGGTTACTTTAACGATTGTATTGTTAAAGTTATAGGACTCGCTCAGACTTATGTCTGACCCCGTTGTTTTTATCTTTTTCCCAACCCTCAGGTCCTACGGTGGATCCTAGCAGTAGTGGAGCTTGATCGGATTGCTGTTCCAGTCTTTAGGAGCTTGGATAGATGTAAAGCTCCAGTTATCCAGTTATCTTTTCTTTTGTTTGGCTATTGTATGAGAGTGGGATTATGTACTTCTTTATTTTGATGGATATTGTACTTGACCTTTATTGTGGTTTTATGATGTAACCAGACATGTTTTACTTCCGCTGTTATGAGATGATGTTTTAAAATTTCAAGTACTATTTATATCTGTCTTGTTGTAATTTTTCTGTTCTATATTCACTAAAATACTCCACCGATGCTATGGCATTCCCTTAGTGAGTGATCATAGCGGGAGTGGGGTGTTACAAGAGCAGTATGGAATGAGTGAAGAAAGTGATCGGTTTTTCTCCTTATTTATAGTTGGTTTGCATCTCTTCCGAACGGTCGCGCTCATACCTCATCGTACAGTCGCATCTCTTCTGAACGGTCGCGTATGTACCTCTTCGTATAGTCACATCTCTTCCGAATTGTCGTGTCTGTACCTCTTCGTACAGTCACATCTGTACCCTTTCACTACCATTAAACAGTCTACCAAAAAAATGCATCGTTTCGTCAAAATGCAAGCCTATAGTAGTATTACAAGGTCAAAACTATGTTTTTTAATGATGACCATATCTTGAAAATAATAAGTGGGTATATGTAGGATACTCTTAATAGTTGTGATCACCTGTGTTAGTGCGAGCTGGGCCGGCTCTATGAGAATTTTGAAGGCTTAAATTCTCTATAACACTCGCAGAACCAAGTAGTGTTCAGAACCAAAATGAACACAACCAAGAGATTGGATGAGAAGGGAATCAATGCTTTGTAAAGCTTATTGCTTGGATATACAATAACGGCTGACGGTTTAAGAAGAAATAATTCACCGATTAGCCAAGTAGATCCGATAAGTTTTAACTAGGGAAAGTTCAAAGTGAAATATCTACTTATCCACGATAAAGCATTATTCTATATGCATTCTATGATATTTCGCTTTGTGTGGAGGATAAGTACATTATCATTCATGTAGGGGATTGCTGAAATTCATAAGTATTGAATGAAATATACTTTGCCAACTGTCCCATGTCGCCAAAATAAATTCTTAAGTTGTTATCAGTCTAGCATACCAAAACAGAGAATAGTCAATATAAACTCGTCGCACAAGTTTATAACTCGAATTTCCACTATTCGGGAATTTAATATTAGCTAATGATAGCTATAAATATGTTGTAATCAATTTACAACAATTACGTTATGCTATTTTAAGAAATAACACAACGTAAAGAATGGAAAGATTATGAAATAATATATATAAATATACAAAATAGAAAATTAACCGGATGATGTATGAGGCTTGTGGTAACAATTTTCTTAAGAATTTTATTTCAAAATTCTCCCAAGATACAACAGACGTATTCTGCACGAGATTAGTAATGAGTATGTCACTCTATGATTTTATATAAGAGTCGTAGAGAAGAGAGAGTGAAAATTCAGATTGGAATGGAATGAGTGAAGAAAGTGATCAGATTTCCTCCTTATTCATAGTTAGTCTGCATCGCTTCCGAACGATCACGCCCATACCTCGTCGTACAGTCGTATCTCTTCTGAACAGTCGCGGCCGTACCTCTTCGTTCAATCGCATCTCTTCTGAATGATCGTGTCCACCATGAATGCACACTTCAGGAAAGAGACAAAGTAGAAGCTTCGGATAAATCATTTTATTTCATGTATTGGCTAGAAATACAGGAGTTAATTATTAACGTTTTCTACAATAAATAATATATAGCCATATAGCAAATGGAATCCTATGACATGTAGCAGCTTTACTATAATAACGTTGAAACATGAATGAACTAAATAGAAAATTTTGCTATAATATCTTCTTATTCTTCATCTCGTTTCAGCTTTACACATTACCAAATTGGTGGGTAATAAGGGTAGTCAATTGGTGGCAAAAAAGAGCATAACGCCTCTAATAGTAATGAATTAGATGCGGATGTAAGAAAAGTCTCTGTTGATTCTCAATAGAGGCATTCTAAAGGTCTCATGAGGCCTATCCAAACATTTTTTTAATTTGTTGCTCTAACTACAAGCGAATATTACACCATGGAAAAACCAAATTACTAACACGGCCTTTTCCCCAAAGGCTAATTCTATTTTTACATCCATAATTTCCTAACATACACCTAAAAATATAGTAAAATATGCAATAAAAATTACTTTCCATACAACATTACTTTTACCAAATTACTCTTGTTTTCATATTAAAGTTTTCAGATAAATAAAGAATTTGTAGTAAAAAATTCGACAATAAAATTAACAATGAGATATCAGTATTTGATATTAATATTGTAGTTTCTTCAATTCTTTTAACGGAAATTCTTAATTTCATCAAAATCAACTGTAATTTAATATATATATATATATATACACACACACACACACACACACACACACGTTTGAGTTAGAATATGAAGTTATGTAAATTTTGCTAATTGATATTTGGATTCTTTAGTTTATCAAAATTTATCATTAATTTTAATATTTTAAATAGATGGCTTATTATGAAAAAGACTAAAATTGCAATTAACAAGAAGGGTAATTTAGTTGTAGTATTTCTTGACAAAGTTATGGTGCATATTAAATGATATTTAGTGTATAAATAGAATTTACCTTCCCTAACCCCTCTTGGATTGTTTCTATTACTACATTTCCACCTTTAAACCCTTTTTTTTTTATAGGCGTCGTCATCTAAAACTCCAGTGGCGATTGTCATCTATCATTGATTTATGGGTAGAAACCGTTGATTAAGATTGGAGGATGTTCACTAAGGATGCGTCTAACCTTTATTTGGGGGAAACGGACGTAAGCATGCCAACAACGTAAGCTACTGGGAAACAGAAAATATCGAGCTTCTCATTCTTTGACCTCCTGCATAGCAGTTTTCCTCTATCACGTAAACTTCGGGTTCCTCTACTAAACAATCACACCTACGTGGTGGTACCTTCCTCTAGCCCCATATGCATGTTGGTGTCTAACAACTACTGATTGATTTGCTTTGATTGTTGATTGCAAATTACTGAGTCATGATTTAACCTTTCTCCTTAAATCGTGTAAGACTTTTGACTAATTGATTGTGTTTTCAAATATTATTGTAAAAAGCACTGGAATGTTTTATTAAATTACTATAAACCATTTCACGATTCATAAGAAGATGTCTAATTTACGTTAATGAAATAAGGAACACCTTTACCGTTAATTTTTGATTAAATATTAAATTCATTTATCTTGTGAATGAATTAGAGAGATTTCATTTAATTTTTAATCAAATAATCACTTTAACATAAATTCTTATATATAATATATTGTTCTCATAATTTGTAATTGAGTTGATTGTTACATATGACCTAAAATGAGGTTAGGAAAATGTAACTAAGTTATATTAAATTATGGTTGAGATACTTATCTTCTTTATGTAATAAATCGAGTTTTCACTTCATTTAGAGATCAATTTAAGCAATTTAAAATTTATGATTTTTTTTTTTGATAAATTCAACTTTTTTAAGTATAATGATGTGGAATTGAAGAAACATTGCATGAACATAGATTCTTTTTGGAACAAAAATGAAAAACAATATATTTATAGTAAAAGATTATATTTGGATTTCGATATAGAATTTGGAATTTTATCTATATTTATTTTGTACTCTGATATCATGTAAATTTAAAAGATTTTGTAATATTATATAAATTTTTCTTCCGTTGTGAGATATTCTGTGTTTTGTGTCCGTGATTCTGTAATGGTTTATATTTCAACTTCATAAGCAATATCAATTTGTCGTTTTGAACGGCTAGAGTTGGCTTAATTACTAACTTTGAGCAGTCAAAAAGTCAGACTGTTACAGTTGTGGTATAAGAGCAATAATTACATGACATAAACTTTGGCTAAGCTAGGATTTGAACCTGCGCCTCAATCTTCAAATACAGAAACGCCCTTACCGCTGAACCATCACCCAACAATCCTCAACAATGAAATAAAAGTATACCATTGAGTGTAACTAAATTAACTGATATTTTGAATTTCTTGAGATTATATAGATTGTAAGTAAATTTCTATATGTTTCGGTTGCTTATCAAATTTTGCAAATTGCTCTCATCAAGGCTCTGAAATAAGGAAGCTTTCCAAAAACAAAATGGGTAAAAAGATGTCTTCTCGTCCGGCCCACTGGGTTGTAATAGAGGTTAAATTGATAATGATTAATTTATAATGCTATACAAAATTTCAATTGTGTTGCACTCAATTTTAAGTTTGCAATAGAATTTGCATTTTCTTAACATATAAAAGCATTATTGTTTTCAAAGAACAACGCAACAAAAACAATTTTTCTTAGCTTGTCCATGGGATTAAATACCTTTGGATTAATCCTGCTTGTAAGGTAAGATTACAAGACTTCAGAGACAAAGGTTGATGCCATTTTTCTTAAGTGGTTCCGTGTTTTATTTTGGTATAGCTGACTGGTTTTTAAAGTGACCACAAATACTTTTATTATTACCAATAATAAGTACAAGTGTAACAGGAGGTTGGTGGTAGCCAACCTACTACAATTCGGTTTTTAAGGTGGACCGTACACCGTCTGTGACATTTATTATGGGTTTTCCATAGTATCTAACCAAGATTACAGCCCAGGAGCTAGTTTACAAACTAGACTACTATAATTACATCCACAATGACCTAACTCTCCATGCAGGGGGAGTAAGATAAATTTACATACTTCAAATCGATGTGTATTAAATTTTGGATACAAATGAACACAACACAAGTGTAATGGCCCGAGTTTCCATACCCTTTGAGTCGACTAATAACACCACACGTCCAACCCAAATTGCACAGAAATAGGAATCATTAGTAGAAAGAAGTTAGAGGATAAGAAATAAAAAGAAAGAGAAATTAGAATAGAAGAAAACGAAGAACACAAATCTCACCGCGGAATGAATAAAATATATTATATAACATAAGCTTTTGAAATACAAATCTGTTTTGCATATACATACCATTATCAGAGTACAACAACAATTTTTGGAACAGTTATAAACGCCTATTTCCAGATATACACAGCGGAAAATATGATAGTCTATAGCTAACCGATGAAGCCTCCTGCATCAAGCTTCTCCAAGAGAATCTGTAAAATCCTGACTACTTGACTGCTTGTACAAATTTGGGCACCCAAGTTTTTAGGGAAAACAAAACAAAATAAACTATGGGTCGGTCATGGGACTGGTGTGAGTAAACTCCAACCATTTGTTTAACTTTCAAAAATCCTTTAAAAAAATGATAATTGTAAGATCAATCCACATATAAATATGGATGGTTTTTACCTTACGATAACCAAAATATTTTTGATATCAAATCCAGTGATATTATAGTAGTATCTAAATCAAATAAATAGAAATCTAGCGGAAGCTTGCACTCACGCTCCATGTATAATATTAAATCAAAAACCGCAAGGTGCTTATTGGAGATTGGATTCTGACTATGACAAGGTATGGAACCACATTCCGATAGTGTATCTCTAGAGAGGAATACACTGGGTTCAACAAGAACGTCTTGCAACCCGACCCACACATGGCTGGCCACTCATTTAACTTGAGTGTACGAGCATATTATCACCAACAGTTGTGATCAGCAACCGTTACCGAAAGCATACAGCAGCGAACAGAATATGAAGCAAATGAAATTTCTCTAAATCAGGTGATAATACCCCTAATGGGAATGACCCACATAGCCATGATGCCTGCCCGATTTCTATCATTTCCCGGGTGATGAGGCTTGAGGTCAGGATTATCTTTCAGAACATTTTGTCACCATTTACATTGAATGCCACCTTGTCAGACCGTCCATATACGTTGTCCTAGGACTGGACAAACTGAAGGCACCATTCTATTAATCTATCTTGGGCAATTTCTACCTAAGATTATCAGAACAACTCTTGCATTGTACTCCGTCTTCAATAATCTTCAGCATAAGTTGATTCGTAACGCTCATGCCCGTACGGAGTGGTTATCAGATAATAAATCTGATCCCGGTCTCTCTGTATCGACAACGGAGGTATAAAATAAACTAAAACTTTGATAGCTGGTGATTTAACTATCAAAGGAACATCCATTCAATCAACGATCCTATATTCCAAATGGAATTACTACCGATCAACCATCAAACAATATTGACCCCTTTTAAATCAATTTCTTATTTTATTAACATTTCTGATTCCCATTTCCCACCTTTTGTATCCTTTCAAAGCTCGATTTCCTCTCTCGATTCATGGAAAAACATTTGCAATATCATAATTTCTTTATTCGAGAAAATATCTCTTATTCTAACTAGAAAACATTTCTATATATTCACGAATACTTATTTTTATATTCAGAAAATGTACCTTATTAATATCAGAAAATATTTCCATATTCCATTTCTTAATTCCTTGTTGACCAATTCATTTCATTTTCTACGCATAGAAAATGTCTCTCATTTTAATTGGAGAAACATTTCAAATTCCTTTAAATAAACCCGATGTTATAAAAACAACGTTATTATAACTCAAACCATTTACCATTTATTAACTAAACATATTGCTAACCAATCTTCACTATCGAACCTTAACCATTCCTCCATCAATCATGAAGTCAATCAAGTTGGGTAAAATTACCTCTCAGACCTTAATTTAGCAACATCCTCAATTTTGAAACAGTTTAAAACTCATAACTTCAAACAAAACAACGCTTATGCGACTCTCGGATTCAATCTAAGAATCCAATTCTTTTACGAAAAACATTGATTATGACGGTAGCTTTATAGTCGCTGCCCGATATTTGATTTATAAACATTTACTTTAACTGTAGCATTAAAATGGTTTTTTAGATTTACAAAACATTTATTATAACAGTAGCATTATAATCGCTGTTTAGATTTATAAAACATTTATTTTAACAGTAGCGTTATAATCGTTGTTTCCAAACATTTGGTATAAAAATTTGGATAATTCACGTGTGTGAGCCTCATTTTGCAAACAATCACTAGTTTAGACCTGTTTCAGAAAATATTTCACAAATAGACCTGTTTTAGTCTGTCGGGTTAGTGAAGGCGAGTTTTGGAAACACGCCTTCAGTAAATTACGAAGGCGCGTTTCCAAAACACGCCTTCAGTAAAACCCTGCATACACTATAACCCCAACCCGAGACCCCTCTTCCCCTTTTCACTTCAGCAACCCATTCTCTTTCTTTTCCTCTCTACTTTCTGGTGTGAAAATTAAAAAAACTCAAATCAACTCCATTTTCATTCATTTTTTCATCCAATTCATTCCTAGAAGACAACAATGGTTAGCACATCTGGCGTACAACACGAAATCGGTAAGATTCTAAACCCTAATTCTCAATTTTCAAATTAGGTCATACATGTGTGGAAATTCATGAATTTAGGTTTAGTTCGTATGACAAATCGATAGAAATTACTGATAAAGGTGAATGTATTGATTGTATGTGTATATTGAGTATGTGTGGAAGGACAACATTGGACTAATTATCCGAACCTAATGGCGGTTGCAATATTTCATTATTTTATCAAAAAATTTGATCATGGCGGTAGCAAACTTAAGTCGTTACCTCTGCACATCTTGAGTGTGAGTGTTTCAATGAATGAATGTGTGGGGTATTGGATGTCATGTGTTGAAAAAACGTGTTTGAGGACGCATACAAGCTGTGTACTGTATTGCTGTGAAAATCATTATCTTGGTTTGGAAATGTATGTAATATTTAATCCGGCATTTGTGCAAAGTATTTTAAGATGGAGCCCGGACCAGTAGATCCGAGCGTGTTATATATGCAGCCACGACACAGGACATCGAATGCTGATCGGACACAGGTAGCAATTTGTTACTATTTTCATATTTTGATGTTTAGTTTTTTACTCGTCACACACCAATTTTTGTTATCTATTAAATTTGCAGAGTGTCAGTACTGAGTTTGTCATAGACCACTCGTCGTCACTTTCGAAAGTGACGACCGAGGATCCTCGCGTACTTGCCGAGATATAGAGGGCTGGATTCACGCATATTTTTCGCTTAGGTTACGTCCAGCTAGATCATAGCCTTGTCGGTGCTTTACTGGATAGGTGGAGGCCTGAGACATCCACGTTTCACCTACCAGTTGGTGAGATGACTATCACCTTGGCAAATGTTGCGGTTTTACTAGGATTGCCTATTGGCGGCGATGCTGTTGCGTTCGATGGTGCAGAACATGATTATTTGCAGCTAAGTCACGACTTACTAGGGCTGGATCCACCAGCCAGTCAAGTAAGGGGTGGCAATATGGTTAATATTAGATGGTTCCGTTACCAATTGGCAGATGATATTTCTGCAGATGCCACCCAGATAGAGGTTGAGCAGCGGGCTCGTTGCATTTTACTACATATTATTTTCTATAGAATGATGGTCGATCATGCCAAGACCCGTATAGATTTGAGATGGCTACCTTTTTTAGCTGACATCGGGCAGTGCGCTACATATTCGTGGGGTACCTATGATAGCCAACAGCTTCACCGCTTGGCACCTTCCCGATAGGGTTATGAGGTAGTTCGGCATGAGGCAGCATATATCGGATGATGCACCGCCTTACATTGAGGGCTACAGTGCGCAGGACTTTCACTTGCATCATGCTATGTGGAATGACTGCGATAACCGTATTGAGTTTGAGAGGGAGCCCCCCATATCCGTGGCGTAGTACATGAGGTGGTACTGGAACATAACAGAACGTTACATCCTTAATCCGAGAGTAGATACTGCATTAGCACCGTATGTTCCTAGAGCACCACTAGAGAGGAGCGTGGTAAGTTGATGTGTGTACCATTAAATACATTCAGTTTCATTTATTCATTCTATCTAACTTTCTTTTAAATGTGCAGGTTGCCGGTATTAACCGTGCGTGGGAGGAGGCAGAAAAGCTTAGAGAGAGGCAGACTGACGACGAGGGACGGACAATGTGCACAAACATACAGAAGATTTTAGATGTGATTTTGTGCAGGAACAAGCTAGATCGGCCGAAACCACCATCTCCTCCACCTACTCCTCCTCCTGCAGGTCCTCCTTCCCCTCCAGCAGGTTCTCCTCCTCCTCAACCAGTAGAACATGACGAGTTTGCGCATGGCCCATCACAACCGGCACCCACATTTCCCCGTTCTAGCAGTGCACGATGCTCTAGAAGCAGCAACGGCAGTGGTTCGTCTTCAACTTCCACACCGATACTCAGGCAGCCGAGGCGAAACTAGTGCACATTTATGTTTGTGTAATTATTTGTTATGTTTTGGTACGTTTATAAATTTCTTAGCTTCTTCTTAGATGGTAGAATGTTTCTTCATTTGTGGGGAACATTATGTGGTTGTGTAAGGGAACATTATGAATCAATTAGAGATAAACTCATTTTACGGTCTTGTTGTTGAACTCCTTTCTCTTCATGTATGGGGAACATTGACATTTGAATCAATTAGAGATGAGCACTATGAATCAAGTGGGAGTTGTGGTTCATAATGAGTTCATGTATGTAGCTGTGGTTCATAATGCAGGGTCTTCATGTATTAGGTGTGGTTTGAGTGTAGGGCGTTCATGCATGTAGTAGTGGTTCCTGCTATGTGCAGGATTATAACGAAGGCGAGTTTGGGAAACTCGGCTTCGTATTTTTATGCTTCGGAAACCCTGCACACCAGAACCGGTCTACTTGTGTTATTACTTTTGAAACAGGTCTGTTAGTATTATATTTTTCAAAAACAGGCTCATGTACGTAAAAAGTCCTAAAAATATAAGTTGTACTTATTAATTCAATTAATAAGTAAATAAATAAATAAATTTGATTCAAAGCAGAAAGTAAAAATAACTACTTCCCTAAATTTGATATAATGGAATTCCAATAAATAATTCTCTCTCGAATAATCTATATTTGATTTACATTGCGAATTTTGGAATTTATCTACCATTTCAGGATAATTCAAATTCCAAATTCACTTTTGAATTTATCCTTTCCAAATCATTATCAAATTCCTTGATAACCATTCCAGTTTACAACACATTATCACAATTTATTTTATATTCTGAATTTTGAACTAAAACTCATCGTTTCTTTTAAAACGATTACCCACTCCCCTTTTCATTCAATTTCCAATTTGGATTCATATTTCGAATTTAAATTTCCTTTTAAATATACTCATATATGAAATACTTGCTTTATATCTTTATTCACTTCAAACGTGAATATCATTTCCTTTATAAAATCAAATCAGTGGATGATATTACAAATCAAATTTCCCTTTTATACTTTATTTTTATTTCTATAATCATTCATACAAAATCTCCTTTTGTTTTCAAACATTTAATTCTCATTATTAGGTTTTTTTATAAGTGCTAACTTCAAATCCAATTTCATTTATTGGTTTCAAAACCAATTTCCACTTTTTTATATAAATTCAAATTTGAATTTATATTTCAATTTATCCCATGAAAATATTACTTGACATCTTCCAAAATATCAAAACTCCTTCAGTCCTTTATAAACCAACAGTAACTACTCCGTTATCTTTTCTTTTTCTTGAACCTTACTCCTATGAAACAATTTGAGTTTGCCACTCTGACCCCGAACAAAACAGTGTCCTGCCACCAACAATCATCTTAGTCATATAATTTAGTTTAATAATTAAATTCCTAATTGAATTACTAACTTTACACTAATTTCTTGTCAAGAATATTAATTCTAGGAATCAATAAGACCGTCTCTTTGGGTTTCATACTGCTTTCATTTAAAATGAATTTCACGGCTTCACCAAAACCACCTTCTCCAATAGTATTTGCGTTCCATAATTTTGAAACCAGCATACCACTAACCCATGCCGTTAACCATACTTCCTTATACAGTAACCGCATGCTGAAGACTCCACTTTTTACAAAATGAACACCACCGCCACCACCATCCAACACTAAACTCCTTATTGAAAAATAGTACAGCTCGTCACCATCATCCTCCTATCACTAGATTGTCCAGCGCACCCCTCTACTCCACCATCTCCTCTTTTTAAGCCGCAGTTTCCAGAATAGATATAAGCATTCCCACAAGCTCCAATCAAATCTTTAAATCCCCATAATAATCCCGAATACAATCACTGTGTGCCCAACGATCAAACCTGCTTCCCAAATTTGACAAACCCTAACTTCGCTGTGTTAGCGGCGAAAACAATTGAACCACCCGAGACCAATACTGATGAAAAGAGTGATTAACTAAATCTCAAATATATAGTTTTCGAGTTTTTTTTTCAAGTACTGAAACTCGCCATTCTTTTTCGTTGTTTCTGAAAGAGGAGGAAAGGGAACAAGACGAAATGGTTGTGATTTAGTGTGGTTGGCTTTGTTTGTGGAAGCTGAAATGCGATTTAGGGGTTGCTGGGACGATAAGGAACGTGAGAGAAAGTAATTGGGAAATTTGGTATTTTTGTTGATTTTTACCAGGATTTAGAAGGAACGATTTGCATTAGAGGAAGAGTTTTCTCTTTGAGGATGCCAAAGGAGAAAGTGAAAAGAACTGCATATAGAGATCTTTATATAAGCGAACTTCCTTTGCAATCACGTAAACTTGGCGGCCACGGGTATGTGCTAGCCAAGTAAACTTGGCAGTCATGAGTACGTGATAGCCAAGTTTCAGAAATAAATTAAATATTAAGCGTATATGGGTGGAGACAAACGTGTATTTTGAAAATAGTCTTTTTGTAAAGTTTTGTGCACCCTATTACGTAAAATTCCATTAACATATGAACCGCTCCTGACAAAAATAAAAATACTATCGTGTCAAATAATGTGTCACGATTCTAAAAATATAATAAGATAGACTAGTTAACTTATTTTGTGAAGTCCCAAAAATGTTGTTAAATGGTGTAAAATACTCCAAATAAAAAGTGGCTTATTTTCCAAATTTAAAATTACAGTAAAATTCTAAAAATTAAATTATAATTACGCCTTGAATTTTTTTCCATAATAATCTATTTTGGATTTTATAAAATTAATTTCATTAAAATCATATATCGTTTGGAAATTAAATCAAACCAATCTCCAATTAACAAATAAATTACATATCCAATCTGAATATATACATACAGCTCCAAAATAATCTAATTTGAATTTTAAACTTGATATTTCTATATTTAATTTAATACAAGATTATATAAATTAAAAATACATTTATTTTATTAAATAAATCATTATGGTTTATAAACGATTCCATAGCGACTTTCTAAAAATTTGATTTGGGCATAACTTACCATCTATAACACGAAATCCTAATTTCTCACATCCGTTAGAAAAATATAGTCAAATAGAATCAAATGTTTCTTGTTTCAAAGAAATCTGACTTATATTGGATTCAGTAAATCCAATTGAAGTTTGCATCGTAAATTACGAATTACCGCGACTATTTCGAGCTTATTTTAAATCATATTATAAATTATACATTTAAATATCATTTTATTAAATAAGTTCCTTATAAATTCCTATATATAATTCAAATAAAATATTGAAAACAAATTTAAATGTTTAGAATTCAATGGCTAAAAATCTGGGTCGTTACATTCCTTACCCCTTAAAATAATTTCGTCCTCGAAATTGCTAACCAGTAAAAATGTTATAACTCTAACTCCTCATAACCTAATTAGTTGAAATCTTATATTCCATATCTTCATAACCCAGTTCTTATCTGACCTCCGAATTCTCATACCAATACTCGACCATTCATAATCCTTTCCAAATGATTTGTCCACCATTTTTGGGAAATCCATCATTACTTTCTTATCTTCAATTCATATGCTCTTCTGCATATCCACACCCATTCCAATTGATTTTAAATCCATTTATCAATTTCATTATTCCACTTGAAGTTTTAGTAACCAATTCTGGTTTTCTTATTTCAATTACAACTAATAACTCGATTTTAAAATATCTCAAAATTTCTTGAAAAGTTTCCAACTCTTTAAATTTTCGAAAAATTTCGTCAGCATCTCCTTTGCACGGCTCAGTCGGTACAACCACAACTCGCCTTTCTAGGTCTTCTCCAATCCAAAAGAAAATCAAAACACCAAGCGGCTTGCTCCATGGGCTCATCAAACCTAAGTAATATTGTAAACATGTACCTTTTTGTCAAGCATAATTCTACCTCTTGCATTTGCTTCCATTCAATATCTGCTCAGCATACATATATCCATTTCCAGTTGGTTTCAAATCAATCCAACTTCCATTTTTTCAACACTCTAATCAACTTCTAATTATTTCACTTCTATTCTATCAATTTAAATCTGATTTCTATTTCAATACCAATCTACTTATCCTACTTGGGTTCAAATTCATCACAACTTACTTCCAATTTACCATATCCAATATATATATATATATATATATATATATATATATATATATATTCAACTTGTTGCGCATAAGACGAATTTACATTAATAATTCAAATCTCAAACATCTCTCTTTTATAGCATATTTAACTTAATTCAGGATTTTCTCTGATCCAATCCAACTTTTATTTAACTTGACTCAAGTTAAATTTCAATTCATTTGATTCACGTTACAAGTTAAATTTTAAATTCATAATTCGAATTCTCGGCTTTTATTTCAAACAACCTTAAAATAATATACATATATCGATAACCATTTACAAATCCAAAACCTTTGAATTTTTGAAATAACTTATTCTTTTCAGATAAATTTTCCATTAACAAACTATTATGGCAGCAATCTATCACTCAGAAACTCGAAAACGAATAGCGATAATGTCGCGATCCATTATCAGAATTATTTTCTTGCCACTGAAGTAATTTCAGTGCTTAATAGCTTTCAAAATCTATTTAACATCATTTTTATTCCAAAATCCTTCAAAGTATGGTTATATTACTTAAAAATACTTCAGAAAATATTTACTAAACATCCGGGATCAAAATTCCAAATTCTGGTCAGAATCTAATTCAGATTTAGCTTATTGTATATTCCATTTATATACAAATTCAATTTGATTTTATATAACCATTTTAATATTTTATAATTTCATTTGATTGTAATAACAACCAACCAAATCAATTATTTCAGAAAATTATTCCTGTTATATCAAAAATAGTTTTGGGCAAAATTATACCATTTACCCTATTTTAAAACAATACCGTATCGAATTGCTCTGTTCAAGAGTTTAGAAACACCAATCGATACAGTTGTACATCCTATATCGACCAGAATTCATAAAACGCTCAACAAATCAATCAATACAATATAAAACAATTTTTATATCAAATCTACAAATACGCGCTCATATATATACACTTAACTCAATCTAGGGTATTACTAACCCCATCTCTATTGAGTTACGCCACAGAGCCAAGGTTACTACTCAACCTTCAGCTCTGATACCAAATGTAATGGCCTGAGTTTCCGTACCCTTTGAGTCGACTAATAACACCACACGTCCAACCCAAATTGCACAGAAATACGAATCATTAGTAGAAAGAAGTTAGAGGACGAGAAATAGAAAGAACGAGAAATTAGAAAAGAAGAAAATGAAGAACACAAATCTCACCGCGGAATGAATAAAATATATTATATAACATAAGATTTTGAAATACAAATCTGTTTTGCATATACATACCATTATTGGAGTACAGCAACAATTAATGGAATAGTTATAAACGCCTGTTTCCAGATATACACAGCGGAAAATATGATAGTCTATAGCTAACCGATGAAGCCTCCCGCTTCAAGCTCCTCCAAGTGAATCTGTAAAATCCTGACTACTTGACTGTCCGTACAAATTTGGGCACCCAAGAGTTTAGGGAAAACGAAACAAAATAAACTCTGGGTCAGTCATGGGACTGGTGTGAGTAAACTCCAACCATTTGTTTTACTTTCAAAAATCCTTTCAGAAAAATAATTATAACCGTAAGACCGATCCACTCATAAATACGAATGGTTTTTACCTTACGATAACCAAAATATTTTTGATATCAAATCCAGTGATATTATAGAAGTGTCTAAATCAAATAAATAGAAATCTAGCGAAACGCTTACATCTCACGCTCTATATATAATATTAAATCAAAAACCGCAAGGCACTTATTGGAGATTGGATCCCGACTATGAAAAAGTATGGAACCACCTTCCGATATTGTATCTCTAAAGGGGAATACACTGGGTTCAACCAGAACTTCTTGCAATCCGGCCCACACATGGCTGGCCACTCAATTAAATTGAGTGTTCCGAGCATATTATCACAAATGGTTGTGATCAACAACCATTACTGAAAGCATACAGCAGGGAACAAAATAAGAAGCAAATGAAATTTCTCTAGATCAGGTGATAATACCCCTAATGGGAATGACCCACATGGCCATGATGCCTGCCCGATTTTTATCATTTCACGGGTGATGAGGCTTGAGATCAGGATTATCTTTCAAAACATTTTGTCACCATTTACATTGAATGCCACTTTGTCAGACCGTCCATATATGTTGTCCTTGGACTGGATAAACCGAAGGCGCCATTCTATTAATCAATATTGGGAAATTTCTAACTAGGATTATCAGAACAACCCTTGCTTTTTACTCCGTCTTCGATAATCTTCAGCATAAGTTGATTCGTAACGCTTATGCCCATACGGAGTGGTTTTTAGATAACAAATCTGATCCCGGTCTCTCCGTATCGACAACGGAGCTATAAAATAAACTAAAACTTTGATAGTCGGTGATTTAACTATCAAAGGAACATCCATTCAATTAATGATCCTATATTCCAAATGGAATTTCTATCGATCAACCATCAAACAATATTGACCCCTTTTAAATCAATTTCTTATTTTATTATCATTTCTGATTCCCATTTCCCACCTTTTGTATATTTTCAAAACTCGATTTCCTCTCTCGATTCTTGGAAAAACATTTCCAATATCATAATTTCTTTATTCGAGAAAATATCTCTTATTCTAAGTAGAAAACATTTCTATATATTCACGAATCTTTATTTTTATATTCAGAAAATATACCTTATTAATATCAGAAAATATTTCCATATTCCATTTCTTCATTCCTCATTGACCAATTCATTTCATTTTCTATGCATAGAAAATATCTCTCATTTTATTTGGAGAAACATTTCAAATTCCTTTAAATTAACCCGATGTTATAAAAACATCGTTATAAAAACATCATTATTATAACTCAAACCAATTACCATTTATTAATTAACTAAACATATTGTTAACCAATCTTCACTATCGAACCTTAACCATTCCTCCATCAATCATGAAGTCAATCAAGTTGGGTATAATTACCTCTCAGACCATAATTGAACAACATTCTCAACTTCGAAATAGTTTACAGCTCACAACTTCAAACAAAACATCGCTTATGCGACTCTCGGATTCAATCTAAGAATCCAATTTTTTTAAGAAAAACATTGATTATAACGGTAGTGTTATAATTCATATTTCCTAGTATTTGATTTATGAACATTTATTTTAACAGTAGCATTAAAATCGTTGTTTAGATTTACAAAACATTTATTATAACAGTAGCATTATAATCGCTGTTTAGATTTATAAAACATTTATTTTAAAGGTAGCGTTATAATCGTTGTTTCCAAACATTTGTTATAAAAATATAACTTATTAATTCAATTAATAAGTAAATAAATAAATAAATTTGATTCAAAGTGCAAAGTGAAAATAACTACTTCCCTAAATTCGATATAATCGAATTCTAATAAATAATTCTCTCTCGAATAATCTATATTCGATTTGCATTCCAAACTTCAGAATTTATCTATCATTATAGATTAATTCAAATTCCAAATTCACTTTTGAATTTATCCTTTCCAAATCATTATCAAATTTCTTGATAACCATTCCAGTTTACAAAACATTATCACACTTTATTTTATATTCCGAATATTGAATTAAACTCGTCGTTTCTTTTAAAACGATTACCCACTCCCCTTTTCATTCAATTTCCAGTTTGGAATCATATTTTGAATTTAAATTTCCTTTTAAATATACTCATTTATGAAATACTTGCTTTATATCTTTATTCACTTCAAACATATCATTTCCTTTATAAAATCAAATCAGTGGATGATATTACAAATCAAATTTCCCTTTTATACTTTATTTTTATTTTTATAATCATTCATACAAAATCTCCTTTTGTTTTCAAACATTTAAATCTCATTATTATTTTCTTTATAAGTGCTAACTTCAAACCCAATTTCATTTATTGGTTTCAAAACTGATTTCCACTGTTTTATATAAATTCAAATTTGAATTTATATTTCAGTTTATCCCATGACAAATAATTCACTTCATTTATACTCTCGTTTATAAACAACTTCTTGTCATTAACATGTTTTTAATTTCAACTCTATTCGAAATTACATTTCTATTTTTGGAAATAAATTTCCTTTTTAAAACTCAGATTTCATTTTCTATATTCGAAAATATTTTATGGTACCAAAATTCTAGGGCCAGGGAAATTCAACACAACATAATTAAACACAATATATATCACAGTAATTAACAAACAATATTATAAATGTTGAGGGATTCAGTTGGATCCCTCCAACCTGTTTCCCTGCATCCATAGATGTTAATCAACATTTATTTCACATAAATATGAAATATCATGGTAAACAGAACTAATAATTGTTCAACGATATAAGTATATCAACCATTTCAACCAATTTTATCAACCATTCATCCAAACAACCATCACACAGTATAAAATTACTATAATTAAATTTAAAACTCGTTTATTTAAAAATATAAACGAGTCAGTGTTAGTGAGTTTACTCACCTTGTTTCACAGTTGATGATTCTGCTCTTGTTTCGTTTTAAAATCAAACAGGCATTTGATTTTTCCCAGAAATTCCAGTAGCTCAGTTCACATCGAAATCATTTCCTTAACGAAGACCTTATCGTTACGATTCTAATGAATCCGATTTTGTCTGATTTTGTTGATGTATGAGAGAGATATAGTTATTTCAATATTATAGGATTTAAATTTAATATATATATATATATATATATTGAATTATTAACTACATTCTAAATTATCATGGTTTTTTTAGCACCTAAACTTTCTTCTGAATGTTGATACCTCCTCTCTACTGAAACGAGCCCGAACACAGTTTCTTCACCATTTCCAAACTTTCAACCCTCTTTTCTTGTTCATTACTTCATTAAACTTAGTTCCGTCATCACCGCCAACTTCTCTACTCAGCTCGATCTTGCCATCACCGCGAAAATCAGTCTGCATCTCCCCCTTTAATTTGCACCTCACGTAGCAGGTCTAGCCAATATGCAAATTTATTTTATTGCAATTATTTCCCATAATTTCCTTAAGTACGACTTTAATCCATTAATCATTTATCTTCTTCCCAGCGCCACATGTACACTGGCAAAGATCACCGAAACCATTAACACGGGCTACCCATTCGATGCTTCTTTCAACCTGATCTTAGTTCATAATCACATACGTTAAATGCTGCTATCTCACCCTACCTCCTCACTGTATTAACCACTATTAAATGAAAATATTACTTGACATCTTCCCAAATATCAAAACTCCTTCAGTCCTTCGTAAGCCAACTGCAACTACTCTGTTACCTTTTCTTTTTCTTGAACCTTACTCCTATGAAACAATTTGAGTTTGCCACTCCGACCCCGAACAAAACAGTGTCCTGCCACCAACAATCATCTTAGTTATATAATTTAGTTTAATAATTAAATTCTTAATTGAATTACTAACTTTATACTAATTTATTGTCAAGAATATTAATACCATGAATCAATAAGACCGTCTCTTTTTCTTTCATACTGCTTTCGTTTAAAATGAATTTCATGGCTTCACCAAAACTACCTTCTCCAATAGTATTTGTGTTCCATAATTTTGAAAACTAGCATACCACTAATCCATGCTGTAAACCATACTTCCTTATACAGTAACCGCATGTAGCAAACTCCACTCTTTACAAACTGAACACCACCACCAACATCCAACACTAAACTCCTTATTCAAAAACAGTACAACTCGTCACCATCATCCTCCAATCACTAGATTGTCCAGCGCACCCCTCTACTCCACCATCTCCTCTTTTTAAGCTGTGGTTTCCAGAACAGATATCAAGCATTCCCACAGACTCCAATCAAATCTTTAAATCCCCATAACAATCCCGAATACAATCACCGTGTGCCCAACGATCAACCCTCCTTCCCAACTTTGACGAACCCTAACTTCGCTGTGTTAGCGGTGAAAACAATTGAACCACCCGAGACCAATACTGATGAAATGAGTAATTAAGTAAATCTGAAATATATAGATTTTGAGTTTTTTTTTTCAAATACTGAAGCTCGCCGTTCTTTTTCGTTGTTTCTGAAAGAGGAGGAAAGGGAAAAAGACGGAATGGTTGTGATTTAGTGTGGTCGGATTTGTTTGTGGAAGCTGAAATGCGATTTAGGGGTTGCTGGGACGATAAGGAACATGAGAGAAAGTAATTGGGAAATTTGGTATTTTTGTTGATTTTTACCAGGATTTAGAAGGAACGATTTGCATTAGAGGAAGAGTTTTTGCTTTGAGGATGCCAAAGGAGAAAGTGAAAAGAACTGCATACAGAGATCTTTATATAAGCGAATTTCCTTTACAATCACGTAAACTTGGTGGCCGTGGGTTCGTGCTAGCCAAGTAAACTTGGTAGTCACGAGTACGTGATATCCAAGTTTCAGAAAGAAATTAAATATTAAGCGTATATGGGTGGAGACAAACGTGTATATTAAAAACTGTTTTTAGATTGTAAAGTTTTGTGTACCCTGTTACGTAAAATTCCATTAACATGTGAACCACTCCTGAAAAAAATAAAAATACGGCCGTCATGTCAAGTAATGTGTCATGATTCTAAAAATATAATAAGATAGACTAGTTAACTTATTTTGTGAAGTCCCAAAAATGTTGTTATATGGTGCAAAATACTCCAAATAAAAAGTTGCTTATTTTCCAAATTAAAAATTATAGTAAAATTCTAAAAATTAAATTATAATTATGCCTTGAAAATCTTGCCATAATAATCTATTTTAGATTTTATAAAATTAATTTCATTAAAATCCTATATCGTTTGGAAATTAAATCAAACCAATCTCCAATTAACAATTAAATTACATATCTAATCTGAATATATACATATAGCTTCAAAATAATCTAATTTGAATTTTAAACTCGATATTTCTATATTTAATTTAAAACGAGATTCGATATGAATTAAAAATACATTTATTTTATTAAATAAATCGTTATGGTTCATAAACGATTCCATAGCGACCTTCTAAAAATTTGATTGGGCATAACTTACCATCTATAACACGAAATCTTGATTTTCACATCCACTAGAAAAATATAGTCAAATAGTTTTGAATGTTTCTTGTTTCAAAGAAATCCGACTTATATTGGATTCTATAAATCCAATTGAAGTTTAAATCGTAAATTACGAACTACCGCGACTATTTCGAGCTCGTTTTCAATTATATTATAAATTATACGTTTAAATATCATTTTATTAAATAAATTCCTATATATAATTCAAATAAAATATTTAAAACAAATATAAATATTCAGAATTCAATGGCTTAAAATCCGGGTCGTTACAACAAGACTGTTAAAAAATAACTAATGCATCCAAGGGATTGCATGACAAGACCAAAGCATGTACATGGGCTGAAAAGTGTTGTAGCTTCAACAGGTACCATACAGTTGCCTGCTAAGATTTCTTAAGCTCCACACCAAAGAAAGTGAAGCAATTACGTGCACAAACTTCAAAGAAAAGGACTAACTTTGTGGTTGTTCTTACAAGAGATGTGTGAGACGAAGGAAATAAGGCACACCGACATGGACAACAATGTTGAGTGCAGTTGCATCACCAGAATCACTATAACACCTATGACCAAGCTGGTATCGGAATGCCATACTCACGAAATACCGGAAAACACCACAGAGAGGAAATTGCTCAAACAAAATAAAATGAACTAATAGCAACACAAGTCCCAGCGTTTGCACAAGCAGGTGAGACCACCACCAAAAAGTCGACGAAAAGGATCAATGCCTAAGCATCTCGTATTTTTCCATCAATCGTTGACAACGACCTACCCATGCATACTCCAGACCACCGTGTTACAAGCAGTCAGCATCGAAACGAGAGCAAGAACAAGATCCATATTATAATAGAATATTCTAAGCTCCAGACATCAAAAAAAACAACCAAACACCACAACAAATCACCCAGAAAACCCCAAACTGTCTCCAAGACTACCAACAAGATGAGTACCAGCATACATTGAATACCAAACAACAACATATACCATCACAGACAAATAGTCAAAACTCGAGAACAAGTAAACTGTAAGGAGTTGTTGTTCACCAGTAATCTCCACGTTAGCGGCAAATTTCAATCCATAACCATAAATACCATTTGAAGAACAAACTTCAGAAGAAACTAAAGGCAAGCAGTTGCCTAAAAATATCCACGGCGTATAGATTGGAATCGAAGACAGAAGGCATTACAGGGAACAGTGGAGGTAGCGATGAGATTGAAGAATAAGGGGAAATTGGAACTTAGAACAATCTCATGGAAAAACATGGATCTAAAGGTGCTTTTGTAATTAGCGGCGGAGCTTCCACGCATGACGTAAACAAAGGAAGGTGTAGACTAGAATTCTAAGGAGGTAGGAGAGATGATAGGGAGGAATTTTGGGAGATTAGGTTGTGTGAAGAAAGAAAGGGAGATCGGGATTCTTTGATGCCATTCACGAGCACTCCCGGCTAAAGAAGCTTTTTTGCAAGCGTGAACGATCATCGTAGTTCTTTTTATTCATTTGCAACAGTTCATTTTCTTAGAAATTATTTGGATGATTAGCATTGCAATTAATAATTTCACTATTGTTGTTATACAAGGAGTAGTGATGTTTTAATATGAAAAGTTGCTAGTTCATAATTTAGAAAAAAAATCAAAGATGTTGATTTATTTGTATATTCTATTGAGATAGGTATTGATTTATTTGAAAATGCAATTATGTGCTCTCTTTTTTCATATATACACCAAATTTTGAACATAAATGTGTGTGCATCTAAGTTACATGTATGTGGTAATTTACATGTATATAATGGTATTTGTTCCAACTAATTGCTATAGGCAATGGTGGGTGACTCATTACCTCTATCATAATGAGGTTATTTGTTTAGAAGGAAGTAAATTGATGTTGTTGACATACAATAGGTAAACGAAAACCTCACAAAATTGTATTTTAACCACTAAGACAGAAGAATTTGTCATTGCCCCCGACAATGTTTTAGATTCTAATTCGGTAGCAACATTGAAAATTTTTATTAGATGAAACAACACTAAGATATATAATAAAAAACAAACAGACTACTGAACCACAAGTATAAGAGTGATTTAAGTGATCTTGTACAAAAATACAATTTATATTGTAACTAATGATTTCATGTTTATATGCATTGTTGATATTATATGAAAATTTAATAATTTAACTCTATATTCAGCCAGCTTGTATTTTTTTCCACAATGTATATGACCTAAAAAAATGTTCTGTAGCAACCGTCAACAGTAGTAGCCCAACGGTTAAGGACTTTGCGCCATGGTAACAATGTCATGGGTTCGAAACTAGGAATGACATGCTAAGAGCTTACCATGTGCATACGCTAAGATCAGCCACTTATGTGGTGCTCGCGGACCATGTTAGTGCACTAGGGAGGGTTTTATGACTTCGATCGTTTTCCCTCCTGAACAAATTCAAAAAAAAAAAATGTTCTGCAACAACATGAAATTTTGGATGATATTTAAATAGCGTTGTTAAAGGAAGTTTAGTTTTTTATTATAATTTATTTTGAATGTTTGTATTCAATTTCTGAGTATAAATTTAAAACACATATATCTAAGTTAAATAATATAATCTATATTGATCGTAATTCAAAACTTGATTGTTTTGAATTGATGTGAAATCGATTAATATCAAAACATTGAAATATTAATCTTAAAAATGCCATATTTTTAAATAAAATCGATCCAAATAATTTTATAATGAAAATGTCAAATTTCTCTTCGTTCAAATCGATTTATATGAACGTTTATGGTAGTAACAACAGATATATTGTAATTGATGTTAAAAATTAAAATCCAAAATTTTGTATTTGAGATGCGTTTAACTAAATATAGCATAGGAATAAATTTTATAGGTAATACGCAAGTTTGCTCCGTTCGCGTTATTTTAGTTAAATTGAGTAAATCGTTTTGGTAATAAAACGATGTCGGGATTAAGAAATTTTATTTCTAAAATACTAGACCATTTTCTGAATAAGATAGCAATTTTCATTTTGCGACATTCAAATGTTTATTTGTCCAAATCTTTAATTTCAATGGTAAAATGTGCAAAATTTTGGTTAATATGTCTATGAATCTCTGTAACCACGACCTCTGATATTTTTACTTTAATGTTGTTAAAGCATTGTCTTAAATGTTGATAACGTGAACTTCCAGATCTGGAAAACTGAAAGGACTCGTTATTTTAAAAGATTTTATCAGTTGTAAAACAAAAGGACCCTACGCACTTATTTATCTTGCAAGAAAAGTGCGTGAGTTTCCATTGAAAATCATGCATTGCCTGTAGCCATAAAGCATGTCGTTCCATTTCTATTTTCGCGTTAGTTGTTTCCATCTCTCTCCACGTTATATATCTCGTCCTTCTTTGTGTCCATTTGTTCATTGCAAAGAATAGAGAGAAATAAAAAAAAGGAAAGCATGGAAATGCAAGGATATAAAGCCACATCGATGCACTTGCACCTCCGACCTTTGAACCCACTCTCTCTCTCTCCTCCTACGCGATCCACCGGATTGTGGCGTAAGCTCCAACGTGCAAGCCTCGACCCAACAACAACAACCCCAACAGCCTACTCTAACGCCACACATCCATCCATTTCTGTCACCTATTCCTCTCAAGCCATGCCAAACTCACACCAAAATCCGCACTCCATTGTCATGAACCTCCTCTTCCATCTGTGTATAATCAGCGTCCACATCTGCATCTCTTAGTTGTATGCGCACCCCATCTAGGCTGAAACCTTTTGTTGTAGTGGTTATTTATTTTTGTTGAGTTCCATTCTTCCCTTCTATCTTTATATAAATAAAACAATAAAAAACTTTCAAAGGTTGAGATATCTTCCTGGACGTGACTAGTTATGCCACATTTTCCGAAGCTTGTTGAGGCTTTGGTTTTGGTAGTTTGTTAAAAGGTCATCTTGCTGAAAAACATCTGTGTGCCAATCTCTTTATATATGAAAATAAAAGGAGCTAAGAATTTGTTGTTTTTGACCTTGGACCGTACCATTGTCTTGATTTGAAAACTCGTACTCGCTGCGTTGCTCTGGTTGTATCATAGCCTGAATGAGCTCCCTCGGTTCCATTCGTTTGTCACCTCCTTTCCGTACCACGAAAGGTGAGTTTATCTCACACTCGACTAACATATTTGTGAAAATGAAATTCTGCACATTTTAATCATTATGAAATATTTTGGTTTGTTTATAATAATCATATTATTTGTTATTTATATCATGCACGTACGACACACCTTTACGACACATGATATATGATATGAAATGTACACAAATGATATGTTTTATATGTATATGTTTGACTGTTATGTTTATATGTATTGTTTATTTATATTAATCTTACACCGCAAGTTTCCTGTAGATTTCGACAACCGTGGTGGGCTGAAATAATATACCCGAACTATTGTATAGATTTTAGAAAAGTAATTAAATCAATTTGGGATGCGGGTTGAAATAATATATACCCGGCCGAGATTCAAATTTTAATCATGAATTGAAATGATATGTATATGTATTACTTGACCTAGGTAGAAAATTATATATGGACACCGTTTTTCTATTTCGAAAATCAATTTCTAAGTTGTAAATATGTTTAATTTAATAAAGTTATTTCACAATATTCTTAATTATAATATTTTTATTTGAATAATCCAAATTATTAATAAGTAATTTAATAAATCTTTTATTATAATAAATTTTATTTAAAATTTAAAATTAACATAGATTTTTATTAAAATATAAATATATATTTTCTTAATATTTGAGTTAAGAAAGGTTATAAAAGAAGTTAGAAATTTATTGTAACTTAATTTTTTTAAATGATATAATTGAATAGAAATTATCAAATAAGTTATTTAAGTTGTATTTAGAAAATAGTAAAATTAGTTTTATATTAAATTGTTATGATTATGAAACTCAATGAATTGATTTGAAAATAATTTATTAAAAAAAGTTTTGAAACTAAATATAATTGAAAGAAAATGTTTAGAACTAATTAAATTCGGGGATTGGGATTTAATTTGTATGAAATTGTATAATGTGATTTAAATTAAATTTGAAACTTGAAGGAACTGATTCAGCTAATAAAATCGAAGTCTGACTTGAATACCATTTTGAAATGAATTAGGCTTAAGAACATACAATTTAAGGTTGAAATTTATTTGAGTTGAAATTTTGAAATTTGAATTGATAATATGTTGAACCTTGGAAGGACGAATATGTGGTTCGAATTGGAGCTTTATTTCAAACTAGATTAATTTAAAGTATTACAATTTTATATAACTATTTATATTTAATTTAACTATTATACATTTTATAACTATTTAAATTTAACTATTTTATTTATATTTTAATTATTAAATATTTTATAATTACTTTAAATCAAGATATTTTATATTAATATAATTATTTTAAATTCAAAAATTTATATTTTATTTACTTTTTTTAATGAAAGCCTATTTCCAATCCGAGCTCTTTAGCCAGAATGTTAATATGAAGATTTTCAATGACGATATTTGTGAAATTGAAATCAAAATGTAATTTTTGTTAACAAATTGTTTTGTAAATTTGAAATTTGAATGAAATCAAATAATGAATTAATTCAAATATAATTATAACACTGAAATATGTGAATTTAATTGGTTAATATTAAACCAATATTATTGTTATCGATTTATGATATTTTATTTTGATTTTAAACATAAATGATCATGATGTGAAATAAGCATTTGGGTTGTTAAAGAGAGCAGGGCTGGATTTTGACATACTCTCTATCAATACTAGGAACCACTTTGACAATTGTGCGTTGTTGAGAATCCAGAATGAAGTAGGTTGGTTTGGCGAACACTGCTGGAATGATGTAAAAGGAACGATGATGGGTAACCTTGACTTTGGGTCATAATTAAAATGACTAAAATAGGAGCCATACCCAAGCCAAGTGAGGTCGCTCCTCCCATCAAACACGCTTCTTTGGTAGTATATCTCTTAACTTGTTATTGATTAGTGTCCACGCTTGATTATGGGAGTGTTGCTTGAGGTGGACGGTAGTTGCGACTATGTGTTACCACTACCCTGGATCCTCAACTCAATAGAATCCTACCATTGGGTATAACTTCGATGCCTTGTCATATTATCCTGATCGAGCCCCTATCATTGATTTGTGTCATACCTATGAAGTGCCCTCTGATAGCCACTAGTTTACGGTGGACTAGTATTTGCATAGACTACGGTACTATAAGCAGTGTAAGGGTAATAGTGGTAATTCCTTTTACGCTGTTTTTAATAGTACATTTAGACGTAACACTATTACAATAGCGTATTGTATTATATACCATCTAGTTTAATGAATTCTTAAAGAGTGAAATCCTAAATATTTTTTAAGTTATCGATGCATTCCATTGAACATTTCACTTGAGTTGATTTACTTTTCATGAGAATTTTAGTCCTGCTCCGAGTGTTTTGTTTTACATTATTACTCGGGACAGACCGAGTATTACAGTAGTGAGATTTTACCTTTTGAAGCTGGAGACTTGTCAACTACCTCATCTCTATCCATTTATGTTAGTACTTCTTTATGTATTAGAAATCCATTGTATTTAGACTTCCGTTGTGTTTAATTCTACAACTCTTATATTATGTATAAATTTTGAGATTTTACATTTAGTAGCTTCACAAACTACTACTGTATTAAATGTTGGGCTTAGGTCCTTAAAGTCGAACTTAGTACACAAAAACTCCTCAAAAAATAATTGTAAAATAGGTCCTTAAAATTTAACTACTGAAAAAGATTATGCAATTATTCAGTGAATAATTATAGATATTTATGCAATTATATCAAAAAAATGTCTGCGCTTTTTATTAAAAAAATTGCGGAAAGTTCCGTAATTTTTATTGGTGAATAATTATAGAAATTTTCGCAATTTTGTGAAAAAATTATGGAAATTTTACCAATTTTTGGAGAATAATTGCTGAAATTTTCGCAAAATAATTGCAGAAATTTCCGCAATTTTTTGATATAATTGCATAAACGTCTGCAACTATTAATTGAATAATTGCATAAATTTATACAATTATTAATTAACTTAATTATAAGAACCTAACTTACATACCATTTTTGACAAGGATGTTTTGCCTATTTTGAAACTTAGTATGGACTTTAGCCAAACTATCCCTTTATTTATTCCGCTGCGTGATATTCTGTTTTTCTGTGTTTGTATCTATCTGTGATTCAGTGATGATTTTATATTTAAATCCTATGATTATAACAATCTGTTATTCCGAAAAATTTGAGTTGGTTTTATTATCGACTTAAGTGATAAGAAAAAGTCAGTCGTTACATGTGGTATCGTATCTTTGGTTTAATCAATAACCTTAGCTTACGGGGTTTAAGATCATTAGAGATAGGGTTGCAATACTCTAGAATGAGTAAAATCAGGTGCAAAATCATTCTTGATAGAGCATAATTTGAAAATTATAAATAGTTTTAAAAATGGTTTTAATTTATTTAAAAGAACTTTTGATATTTATTTTTTAAGTTAATCTTCTGTAATGATTTTCTTCTTTTGAATCAATCTTCTTTATTAGGCTTCTCTTCATTAGGACTTCCTAAGTTTAAACCCCGACCCTTATTCTAAATCCATCTTAGAAAAATCATAATAAATGGTTTCCGAAATCCTAAATGTTCTCTAATTTGTTTTAATTAGGGTCGCCTTCCTTTGTAGATTTATGTTGATTAGGTTCTTTCGTTATTCAGCTTTTAGCTCATGTTTGACTTATTGGGACCAACTGAATAAATAATGAAAGAGATTAAATATAACTCATAGTAAGAATTCATGAGAAATATGAATGAGTTAATAATAAGGATAATAATCACTTAGTTTATTAATTGAAATAATAGATATTTTGAAGTATAAAAAGTTTTATATTAAAAAATTTATAAGATGATTTATTTGTACATAAAAGGAGTTTACCGAATTCATAAATTTTGTATATGAAATGATTTTGAAATAATAATAAATTGCTAATAGGATAATATTATTTATATTCTAGAAACATGATATCTTGAAATTATCGGCTTTAATAGTATGAAAGATTGATTTGAATTCAAGAAAATGGAATAGGATTACTAATTTGATTTTTGAAAATGTTTATGAAATGAAAAAGTCTACTTTTGTGGATAATTTTTTTTACAAAGGAATGGTGATTTTAAAATACATGACATAAACTAAATTATAAGGACTAAATGGACCTATAAGTATTATTTTTAGTAAACTTTAATTTATGAATGTTGATAAGCTAATGAAGGTACCACTATCATTCAATTAGTTCAATAATGTAGAAGGGATTTTGATTTGAAAAAATTGAGTAAATTCAAATTCTCTTATATGAAGACTAACAAAATATATTATTATGAATTAGATTTAATGAAAGTGAATTTTATATAACTTTGAACTTAGTAGTATTTTTATAATAACAAGATTTGAAACTAAATTAAAACTTAATGTTAGTGTAAATTTCAAAGTAATTAAATTAAGATGAAATTGTATATGTTATAAGAATCAAATTTTGTGTTAAGCTAAATGTAACTTGAGGCTAATACATGTTGAGATAATATATATTGTTTTGAAATATCGCATGAGTTACATTTGCAAACTTTAAGTTGACTATACTTAATAAAGGATAAAAGTTGAATTTTAATAAATAAACTAGTGGGGGAGAGATATATTTTTCCCTAATTGAGATTTTATAATAAGTATACAGCTTGAAATATATTATTTCTAATATATCTATTTTTGTAGAGTAATTTATCTATTCTTTTTTAAAAGAAAAGGGTTTCGAGTACTTTCATTAACGTAATGGTCAGACTATCGAGTATTTGGTTATTTTGGACATACGCCTAGCTAATGTATGTACTAAATCCTATATATACTAGATAGATATAAAATCACACTCTAGTCGTCTGAAAATGATTCGGGTGATGATTGCAACATTAACGGTTTTTGTTTTCAGGTTTCAAAAGTGAGGGGGTATATTATGCCAATCGAGATGTTGAGTAAATGCCTAAAACTATATTTTCAAAATATTTGGGAATGTCTAAAATTCTGATTTAAAAATGCATTCCAAATATATATAACTAAGCATGATGATAGATGTAACAATTTGGCTTTCAAATATATTAAAATTGCTAAATCACTATCTTCCTGCTTCATTCCTTTTCATGGACGAAAATGTTTGAATGGGGAAGTTGTAGCAACCTGAAATTTTGGACGATATTTAAATAAGATTTCTAACTAAAGTATAAATTTTTTGAACGGTTGTATTCAATTTTTGAATATGAATTTAAAACACGTACATATAAGCTAAATAATATAATATGAATTGACCGTTAATTCAAAACTTGATTGTTTTGAACTGATCTGAAATCGACTAATTTCAAAACATTTAAATATTAATCTTAAAAATGCCATATTTTTATATAAAATCGATCCAAATAATTTTTTAATGAAACATCAAATTTCGCTTGCTTTGTTCAGATGAATTTATACGATCGTTTTACTGTAGTGACAAACGATATATTATAATTGGCGCTAAAAATTAAAAATTTAAATAAAATTTGAAATTTTATATTTGAGCTTCGTTTAACTAATATAGCGTAGGAATAAATTTCATAGAATATACGCAAGTTTGCTCTATTCGCTTTATTTTAGTAAATTGAATAAATCGTTTTAAAATTAAAACATTGTCAAAAATGAGGCGTTTTCTTTCTGAAAATACTAAACCATTTCTCAGTAAAGCGTCATTTTTCGTTTTGCGAAATCTAGACGTTTATTTCTCCGAATCTTTAATTTTGAGGGCAAAATGCGCAAAATTTTGGTTAATATGTTTAAAAAATAATAATTTGTAACCATTATCTCTGATATTTTACTTTATTTATTGTTAAAGCGTAGTCTTAAATTTTGATGACCTGAACTTCCAGATCTAGAAAATTCAAAGGACTCGGTATTTTAAAAGATTTTATTGGTTGGGAAACTAAAAGACCCTACGCACTTATTTCTGCTGCCGGAAAAGTGATTGCATTTCCAATGCAAATCATGCATTGCCTGTAGCCATAAAGCATGTCCTTCCATTTCTATTTTCGCATCAGTTATTTCCTTCTCTCCCCATGTTATATACATCTCCTCCTTCTTTGTGTCCATTTGTTCATTGCAAAGAATAGAGAAAAAAGGAAAGCATGGAAACGTAAGGACCTGAAGCTACAACAACATTCTTACTCAAATCCTTTCCTTCTTACACTTTTGACCTCCAAACCCACTCTTTCTCTTTCCTCCTGCATGTCCCACCCGACTCTGGCGCGAGCTCCAACGTGCAAGCCTCCACCTGACGACAACAACCCCTATATCCTTCTCTAACACCACACATCCATCTGTCTCTGTCACTTACACCTCTTAAGCCACACCAAAATCAACACTCTGTTATTGCGAACCTCCTCTTCTACCCATGCATATGTTAGGATTGCCTTGCATGTTGTTAAGGTAGGAATGGCAGTTTGAATAAATAGTTCCACATCACGAAATAAATTGAAAGAGTGGAGTACAAATATGAGTTGGTAGGCACATAACATCAGGGATTCCTTTTATTACAAGGATGTCTGTGCTAACCAATATGCGTGCGCCTTATGCGGAAGGAAGGGGGACTTTGTTCCGATCGTCGTTACATAACAGTGATATCAGAGCCGAAGGTTACGGGTTGGGCTATGCTAGTAAGGCAGTGCTCTCAAAAGATACTTGTAGGATGCGAGTCAAGGGGGGCTGTTAGGATTGCCTCATATGTTGTTAAGTTAGGAATGACAGTTTAAATAAATATTCCCACATCATGGAATAAATTGAAAGAGTGGAGTATAAATATGAGTTGGTAGGCATATAACATCAGTGATTCCTTTTGTTACAAGGATGTGTGTGCCAACCCATATGTGTGTGTCCTATGTGGAAGAAAGGGGGCTTTGTTTCGACCGTAGTTACATAACAGTATAATCATCACATACATCTTACATCTGCATCCCCTAGTTCTAATCCAGACCAAAACCTTGTGCTATGTGGTTGTTTGTTTTTGCTAAATTTATGTCTTCACTTCTATCTTTATATAAACTAAAAAAAAACTTTCAAAAGTTCCAATATCTTCCTGACTGACTAGCTATGTCAACATTGCCGAAGCTTGTTGAGTCTTTGATTTTGATAGTTTGCTGAAAGGTTGTGAGTCATCTTGCTGAAAAACATTAGTATGTAAATCTCTTTATATATGAAAATAAGAGGATTTGAGGATTTGTTGTTGTTGATCTTAGAGCGTGTCTTTGTCTTAATTTGAAAACTCGTAGTCACTGCGTTGCTTTGGTTGTATCAAAGCTTGATTATGCTTTGGTCGGTTCCATTCATTTGTCGCCTTCTTTCCATGCCACAAAAGGTTAGTTTATCTCATACTCAACTAACATATTTGTGAAAGTGAAATTCTGCACATTATTTGCCTATCTACTGCCATGGAAAGAAAGTGTTGCATTATAGATGTAATGCAACATTATTTGCACGTAATGCAACAGTATTCAGCGTTGCTTGAGCATTAGTTAGAGCTTGGCTACCAGTCATGATAGCGAGGCCACGTCAACTTTCCACGTCAACTGCCTACGTGTCACATGACACGTCACATCAGTCGTCCATGTGTCACATGCCACGTCATCTGTTGGGTCTACGTGCCATGTGGATTTACTACTATTTTATGTAATGCAACACCATTGTATTATGGAATGCAACACCATTATCTTGAAATACAACATCAGGAAAAAAACAAATGCAACTGTAAAAGAAGGCAAACACAATGTTTTAATTATAAATTTTTCAATATCAGTTTCGTACATAGAAGAAACACATCCAAAACATTCATCATCATATTCAATCCATCCAGAATATTCTACATACCATACCAATTCTTCAAATATAACACATACGATCAAATACATAATTTAAAAGTACAATTCAAATATTCAAATACCACAAGTGCCAACACATACCACCTTCAATACAAATGCCCACACAAACCTGATCAAATGCATTCTACAAAGTAACAATGCCATGAACCAGAAATTGTATATCTCCATGTCATTTCAGGTCCTCCACTTGTCGGTTGTATCTCTCCTCATCATTTCAGATCCTGCAACTTGATTTTCACAAATTATTTGATAAGTGCAACTGTGCATGTATATCATAAATATATCATAGCAATTAACCATTTGGTCATCTGAACTTATAAATCTTATGCATACAATTATAACAATTGTCCATTCAGCATTGGTCGCTCATGCCACGTTAGAACTGAGTATGCTTCGTCTTTTATGCATAACATTTCCAATTCGCATATTTTGTGACACCCTACAATGGGTCCCTCGCATACCCTTTCAAGCTTTAGAACATCAACATCTACATATCCCCTAAACCCCAAGCTTCGAAAGTTTCAAAAAAATATTCAATGGAGGACTCGTCGCTATACATCATTGCCACTGTTCTTAAAGGACATTGAAATGTTGAAGTTGTGCATCACACACTTTAGGTGACTCTGAATCATAATTTGTGGCCTATGCGGGTAATACCCAATAACTCTTTACTAGTATCATGCCCATCTTACAGTAAGCGTGATCATGCGCTATGTTAAAAGTTTTAACAAAAATTGGAGGTGTTATTTACTTGCAAGTATGGTTTGATGAAGAATTTGAGCCTAAACCAGCGTTAGAAGTGAAATCATGGGATAAAGTTAATGGCTTTCCCGAGTTCCTAAAGAATAATGTTCCTGCTGTTGAAGAAATAATGAAGCCAATGGGACGTGTGCTTGCAATTGATGATTGTAACAGATCTCATTATGACCATAGATCTTTCTACCTGAAAATGCAATTTTATGAAGGCATTGGGTCTATCAATACTTTTGTTGCTCAATTCAATAACAAGGTTCACCTCATTAAGGTTCAGCGCTGTACCCATGCTCATCCTAGAACAAGGCCTGAACCTTTTTTTGTGAGCAATAAGGAGGAACAGGTGGTTCCATGTTTGTGTGATCACAGAGTGGAAATGGATTCAGATGAAATATTTGACGCAATGATACATGAAGCTGCTTTGCTACCCCCCTTGCCAAGCTTATTTCCTAAAGCCACCCATGACATACATGTTGATAACCAAGCCCCAATGAACCAGAGGAATGATCAGTGGGTAGATTTGGAAGTTGATCAGGAATATGATTGGCCAAACTACCTCACCCCTTGTCCTGATGTTGTGGCTCCATCACATGCGGCTGCTCACTTCGGACTTGCCCTCCCATAGCCGCAAAGCCCTAACGAATCTGTTGAAAGTTCCATAGCCCTGCAAAGCCCTGATCTGGTATGAACTGTTGCTACTACAATGTCATTTTTTGGGTGTCTATATATGTATGTATTAAGTTAACTTTTGCTGTCTTATGATACTTTTGCTTCCCTGATCTGGTATGAACTGATACGTAGTATTATATATGACTGCTTTATGATACTTTTGCTGCCCTGATCTGGTATGAACTGATACGTAGTATTATGTGTGACTGCTTTATGACATGTAGCAAGGCATAATATGGATGCATACATGAAATGAGCTTAGTTTGCAAAACTAAGCATACGTTTCCAAAATCGAAACATTAAAATTGGTAGTTTCCAAAATCAAATGGAACATACCTATGCGTGTAGCAGATTAGAGAGGGTGAACGACTCATCCGGATCGGGAAATTGGTAGTTTCCAAAGCCTCTACAAAAACACACCGCAGTGCAAACACATTGTAGTAAGTCATAAACATCAGTATCTACTGACCCATGTATAACATATAAGTTTACTCATGTACCATATATATATATATATATATATAAGCTTACACATATACAAATGTTTGTGTTTGAATAATAAACTATGAAACCTTTGTTCGTAAATAGAACTATTTGCTACACATGTATCTGTATCACAAAACCTCAAGCGTAAAATTATATGTTAATGTAAATGAACCCAAGTTGCAAATCAATTTTGACAGTCTAGTGATTTACCTTTATTGATATTATCACTAAGATGAGTTCATCGGACCAACAACAGGAGACGTGTTTTGGTATTGATCGTTATTGATATTATCACTAGTGATTGCTTGAGAGCTCTACATAGTGCATATGAGTCCTGCAAACCCATAGTATCTTCACATTCCTTATCATAAAGCCGATACTCATGCATAACCTAGTTAGTCCTCATTCCTTAACGAGCTCGACCTCTATAATAAATCAATGAGTAGTTAGTCATAATCTAATCCTAAATCAATGATCAAAGCGCAACTAATTACTCATAATCTAATTTTCACCGACTAATCACTCATAAGCGAATGGGTTTTCCTAAGTTTGGGATGGCCACGCAACTAATTACTCATAAAGCAAATGGGTTTTCCAAAGTGTAACAAATGAACTAATTACGAATTACTCATAATTTACTCTATATTAAGGGCAACTAATTCACAGTGCTATCCAAACTGAACTTGAGGGAAATAACTGGCGATTTCAACGCCCTGAGCAATCAAAGCTAGAAAGTGTTTCAAAGCTTCAACCATTTTGGAATAAAATTTGCTGGAGAGGAGAGGAGCGATACTGGCGTGAATTTAGGTTTAAATTTTTTTTAATAGTAAAAAGGGGGAAAGAATGATTAGATGATAGAGAAGAAGAATGATTTATGACCATATTATTTTTACATTATTTCGTGAAGGGGGAAGACCGTGCCAAAATTTTATCAAGAGAATGCAATGAGGTGGCAGACATTAATTGGATGATGGCTAATGTTTAGAATCGTCAGAACCATAAATTGGTTTGAACCTTTGGATTAATCATGCATCTACGGTTAGGGTTTCATTTATGCTGATAACGCGGATCGCTGAGCTGAATTATATATATGTAAAGCTACACTATTAACTGGTGTTGCACGTCAAAGCACTGGAATTCCCACCGCAACAGTGTATTCACGTCTAATGCAACAACATATGCATATTGTTGTAGAAGATCAAAGAAAGCATAGCTTTCACCACACTTTTCACGCAACGCACACAAATTAGTGTCGAATATATCCACTTTTATAGTAGTGAAGCTTGTAGAAAGGGGTATTTCACCCGATTTGTGGACAGGTCTGGGTAAGGACTCATGTTCATGTAAGAAATAAATAGTAACCTATATCAACAATAACTAAGAAATAACAAGACAATCTCATAAGAAGATACCATAAGTATCGATTCGTTCTTTATTGATCTTTAGTTTAGAATACATTAGCAGAATAATATAAATCCCCAAATCAATCTAAGAATTAGGGTTTACTCTAGAAAGAAAGAGTACAAGAATAAGAATGAGAAAATTCATCCTCAAAATGAGACCCCTGGGGTCTTATTTATAGAGAATTCGGGGCCTCTTCTGTTGTTGGGCTATTGGGCCTGCAAGAGCCTCTATCGGTCGTTTTTCTCTTTCGTCTCGGATGTTTGGCTTTCAGCCACTTTTGTGGTGCCGATTATAGCCTCCAAAGTGAGGATCCCGGTCAATTGGGGCTTCTTTG
This sequence comes from Allium sativum, assembly GCA_030737875.1. NCBI lineage: Eukaryota > Viridiplantae > Streptophyta > Magnoliopsida > Asparagales > Amaryllidaceae > Allium > Allium sativum. The sequence goes on from CM060924.1 coordinate 286,583,634, forward strand.
AGATTGAGATGAGCTTGTTGATGTAGTAGCTTTGTGGGAGGTATTTGAGCTTTCGGTTGTATGCTTTCGGTTATAAGCCTCGGGATGTAAGCTTCCGGTTTTTCTCATGAGTGCTTAGAGGAGCTTGTCCTCAAGATGTATGTAGATAGCTGCTGGCTCGGAACCACTGTCGGTGTCTGTACTAAGTGGACTAGTATGGATAGCCTGTATCCTTCCTAGTGTTCCGGTTTGCCTTCCGGTGGAGTCTCTGGGTATAGCCAAATCTTCTGGAAAGTAGCTCCGGATGACCTACCTGTTGTCTATCAATATAACCTTTTGGTATTTATGTCATAGATGTTTTGGAAGCCAGTTCTAGATAATCTCTATGTTCTTCTGTCTTAATACCCTAGATGTCTTTGCTTCCTGATGTATCGGTATTTAAGAAGGTTAATGCCGATAGCCCTTCTGTCCTTTCGGGTTTCAATTAGTGGAGCTCTTGTCTCCCTCTTTTTCAGCTTCTGGCCTAGATGGCCTTTGGCTATAGGATCCCCCTACCAGATTAACTCTGCTGGGTTCCTTGCCGGATAGACTGTAGCTTTTGAGTTTCCTTTTATTGTTTGGCTCCAGTTTTCTTAAGAATTCCTATGTGCTTGCGGTCACCCGATGCCCCTTCACCATCAGCTTATTTCAGAGTTGATTTTGGTAGTAACATTTGCCCCCCTAGTGAAGGGGTATTTTCGACTTTCCAAGCCAAACTTTTTGTATTTTCCGAAGAGTCATGTCTGAGTCTTTTGATCTTCTTTGGTAGAAAGCATTGATTGGTCTTTGCCTGTACGGTATAGATCGGTCTTGAAATTTGAACATAAATTCTTCTTCTACCCTGCTTCCGCCTTTCTCTTGCAAATCAAATTCTCAAGAAAGATTATCATTTCTCTTAAAAGTCACTCAAATTCTCTTTTTTGAAAATCGAAGGTCAGTTCTCTGTAAGTATTTTTATTCCTACCATGAGTTGTAATCCTAATCATGTATCAACATTGATGGGGAAGTCGATTAGGATTGCGCTAATCATAAAATAGGTTTAGGCAATAACAGTCTTCTTCATCATGATTAATATTCAATACGAGTGACCATCCTTTTTATAGATTACCCAAATTAGGAAATGTGACACGCATAACAAGAAACACAAGTGGAAAGCAACTCTTTCACTAATTAAGATCGTATGCCATCGATATGAAATGATTTCAACACAATTAGGGCCAATCCATTCCCCTCATTCGTTCTTTACCTAAGTTTATAGGTGATGACGTTGAACTATCTGATTTCGGCGTAATTCCCATTGAGATATAAACGATGTTAAGATATCTTTCCCCTGTCTCTAACAACTTAGCTGTCCACTAGTGAGAGTACATTATGTACTATCTTTTTGTATTCAATTTCTGGGATCGATTATGACAAGTCGAATTTTATGTAAACAAGATATAATGATACTCAACTTAGTCATAAGTATTGTGCATGCATTCATGTAAGAAGTACGTATACTAATGAAATTGTGATGGAACGATTTCACCTGACAGAATCATGTCTAGCAAAAGTCCTACTAAGGCGAAGACCGAGGATTTTAAGACTTCGCGACCTAAGAAAGAATTCGTTCCAAGGTCGTCCTTAATCACTTCCCAAATTTCAATGAAGGCTATATTAGATAGTTTTGGCATATCGGGAATTGATGCCATCGAAGCTTCTTCCCCAAATTTCCTCAAAAACCCTCCAAAAGGGTATTTTGCGTATTCAGCAATCCATATCTGGCACGGAGGCTTTCTTCCGTTCCTACCTTTCTTATACAGGCTTTTATGTGATTTGAGAGTTTCTCCTATTCAATTCTCGCCCAACACGTATACAACTCTATTATGCCTGGAAGCTCTAGCACTTGCATCAGGTCAGGATTCTTTAAGCCCTAAACTCATTTTTCATATGGTATGATTTTCTAAAAGCTCAAAGACGCCGATATGGAGGGCTAACCCCTAAGGAGGCTGAATAGTGATGGTATTAACAAAACTAGGTTGTGGGAAGATCGGTTTTTTATCGTTAAATGCCCTCCTGGTATATCAGAAAAATTTGTTGATTATGATAGGCCTCTTGTTTTAGAAGGTAATTGTTTTCCATTTGCGGCTCTTGCTTATCTGTATCTTTATTTTATCATAGAGCCCCCTTCTAAAGATATGACTTTATCTCCAGAGAAAGTCCAGGTTATTGAGGCTATTTTCAGGGCACCAGTGGAGCATATGTGTTGGTCATTTCTTTTAACTGCTGATAGGCTCCGTCAATATGGCTTGATCTCCCCTGGGCAGAAGATGGGGCAACCCCCCATCCAATTTTCTAGTCCTAAAGGACTGTCGATGAACTCTAGCTCTTTCAACGCAGGTTCTCCCATTTTTCCAGGTGACTTGGATGAGATCATACCTTTGATTCGACAATGTTCATCATTCTTTCTCTCATTTCCTTGTTATTATTTTTCTGATTTAACTCTCCTTTGTCTAGGATCTTCAGCTTCTCAGGATGCAACTGCTCTCGCAGCTTATAACTGGTCCAGTGCCCGAGCTATAAAGAGGCTTGCTCATACCAACATAGAATCACCTTCAAAGAAGTCTAGGCATGATAAGCCAGCTAGCCTTTCAGAATACATTGTTGTTGCCCCCCAAAAGCAAGGCAGACCTTTAATCCTGCTACTATAGATGATGATCAGGTGGTTGATGTTGACGCCTCTCCTGATGTTTCTCCGAAATGTAAGTCCGTAAGTAGCCCTGTTCTCTCCGACACTTTTGGTGAATTAGGCGGGGAAAGGCATGGCCTCTCAGTGCCTTCCTCTTTTGAGCCTGTTGTCTGTCCTGTACCTCCTTCGTCGGTCTCAGATTTCGACAGACTTGTGAGTCTCGCTCTCTCATCTCCCGAAGTCGCTAATATTTCTCCGACCTCTTTATCCTTGGATTCAGAATATTTCCATCGACAACAAATCAAAGATCAACTTCTGGTATTGACTTATCTTTTCTAATGCTTTTCTACATTGTTTTTGTGGGAGACTCAACCTATTTCTTTTCCTTAGTGATGAAGACTTGGTATGCATCCAGAGGGATAGCCTCTTCTTCAATGGCGGAGGTTAATGCCCTCAAAGAAGAGAACAGGGCGCTGGTGGATAAGGTTAATATTTTGTTGTGGGAGACGACAGAGAGCGATAAGGAACGTAATGAGTTTACGAGCCTGTTAGAAGAGGAGAGAAAGGCAAAGGTGTATTGGCAAAGCAAGTGGAAGATCTTAAAGAAGAAAAATCAGGGATGGAGGTTGATCATGCTACTGAGTTGGACAGGTTGAACACCTAACTCTCTACTGCAAAAAGAATAGTTTATGAGGCAAGTGACATAATTTCTAATTTCTTGAAAGTCCATCTTAATAACGTAGTTATGGAATATTATGATGATGCCCTCATCCTGGCCTTTTCTGATAATTATAAGAGGCTTTCGAAATTTATTTTTTCTTCAATTTAACCCTCCATTCGAGATAGAGTTTTGGAGAAAACTGAGCAGTGAGGTGAGAACATAAGGTTCCTTCGATGGACAAGATAAATCATGCATCCCTCTTATTCATTGAAGAGTTTTCCGAGGATTATGAGGAAAAGGTGGAGGAGGAAACCATAGCGGAAGGGGAAACAGGAGAGGACATGGACCAACAAGGTGGATATGAAAAGGGTGACGGGATATCCTCTTTAGAAACAAAGAGGTTACCTAATGATGGAAGGAATATTACTAGTTCTGCGAGCATTTCACTTACCAAGAGTCCAGTTGCACCACCCTCCAAAGTGTATGGCTCTCTGGATTCTAAGAATAATGAGGGCTTTGACCGGTCTGATGTTGATGTTACTCAGGTATGGCTTTCACTCTCGAAATGTTTTCCTTCTTCTTGAATTCTATTAATAACCGGCCTTTTCATGTTGCGGCAGTTCTCTGCTTCCCCAAAGATGTAAGCTACAGTATCGCTTTAGACTCTGTGTTTGAAACCATGGAGAATTATCCAAGGAATTTGTCCTATAAAAAACAATCTAGCAGGGGGTTACAAGTATTATTATATGAAATATTTTTAATTTATCTGTGAATATTGTTGACCTTATGACATTTGGTGGTTTGTGATGTTGCATTAATATGTCAGTGTGGACATTATGTGTATGTGTGTATGAATCGATAAGTTCATGTGGTCATCTTTCCTTAGAATGCATGGTGTTTTTAGTGTATATTTGATGTTTATTTTTTATATATCTCATCTTATCCATGACTAGGAGGACCAATTCCAGATCCCTCCTTAACGGTTTAGAGTAGAAACTTTGAACATTGCTGGCTGCAAAGATATTTTTGAGAGTGCTTCCTTTTCAGGCTATAAAAAGATGTATTATCTTCAAAAGATAATTGTCACAAATCTCAAGGAACAGGTGTCTCATTTGGAAAAACAACTGAAGGAGAAAGATGAAATTATTTATAATTTGCAATGTAGGTTAGCGACAAAATCCTCTGAGAGTTCAGATGCAGAGGTAGGCAGGCTATACCAACAAATTGATAAGTTGGAGAATGAACTAAAGAAAGCTAAGGAGAATTGCGCTTCCTTGGAATTTGCTTTACAAAATCCCGATTGGAATGATAGAATTTTCTCATATGTTTGTAATGTAAATCCTTTAAAAAATCGATTGTGTTTGTGTAATGGTTTATGTCGTGACCTCTAGTGGGCATGCCTGGGTATTGTGTGATTTATTTGATGTATTGATTTTATCGAGAACAATGTCATCATAACACAAGGTGTTTGTAACGACAGAGGACCTACTCATGTCGAGTGTTAGTAAAAGACTTCCTTATGTAACATGTGTTTTTGGGAACACTCCCACTGTAAGATTTCCTAGAAAAAGGAGTAACACTAGTTATAAGACTTTATTAGACACATTTGGGATTTTTTTTCTAGTTCTTCTCCAAACCGATGTTTTAATGTGATGTTATTTCCCGTACTGTGCGGGCAACTGGTATATTGAAAAATAAATTGATGAATGTATAGTTTAAAGACACTCCCTGAGCAAACGAGAGGATCATAAGCTCGTCTTTGGTAATAATGGAAGTGTAGTTCTGACCATATTCGAATCACCGAGAAGGTTGGACGATTCCTTCTTGTTTGGATTTAAGAGTCTGAGCTCATCCTGTTTTGGATATTTGTGGCGAGATCGGAACCCCATATCCAGTTGTACTTTTCTCCTGGATCATCCCAGATTTGGGTATTAAGATATGAGACCGAGAGCCCACTTCTGGTCTTTGTTGAGAACCACACCAACCCAGATTTGGGTATTGAGGTAGTATAGGGACCCCTCTTCCCATATGTGTGTGGATCTGATCCAACCCAGATTCGGGTTATTTAAAGTGAGAGACCAGAAGTCCACTTCTAGTCTTCACGAAGAACCGAATCAACCTAGATTCGGGTATCGATATAGTAGACCTGAACAAAATCCTATTCAAGAGAGTAGATATTGAAGACCAGGAATCCCCTTTCGGTATTTGTGAAGAATTGAATTAATCCAGATTCAGGTTTTAATCTAGAAGACCTGAACCATCCCTTGTTCAGGTAATTAAAGATTAGAGACCAGAAATTCCCTTCCGATATTAATGTTTTGATATTCCCTTTGGATTTGATTTGTGAAGTAGAGGTTGTACGTGCTTCTCGAGCCACTCTTTGGGCTTTTGATGTCAAAGCAGAGGATGTGCGTGCTTTGTTGGCCACTCTCTGGGGCTGTGCATCCGGTGAGCTAGGCTAACTTATTCACAAGAAGGGTCCAAGGACTTACCCGACCTCCCTCTAGGAGGCGCCTTATCCTGGCCATCGTAGGTAATGATAAGGTCTTAAAAACTTAGACTGCGCCATTGTAGACACAAAACTAAGGTTTACTCTTTCGATGCTATATACTGACCATTGTAGGTAGTGATAGAGGCTTACACACCACCCCCCTTCGAGGGGTACCCTATCCTGACCATCGTAGGCGATGATAGGGTTTGGCATTCCCTTCTGCGGGTAAGCAGAACATAAGCAAAGGTAGGACGTGCTTTTCTGCGAGCATAGGTAGAATGTGCTTAGTTCTAGCAGAGGCAGAGCGTACTCTTCTACGAGCAGAGGCAGGGCATGCTAATTTTAGATGCACTGCCATGACCATTTCTGGTGTGAAACGGAGGCTTACGCTTTTGATGCTTTAACCTAGCCCCTCTGATTTGGGCATGGAGAAAGACTACACACCATCCCCTTCCTAGGAATGCCTTGTCCTGACCAATTTGGTGATGACAAGGGATTTGATCCATTTATAGTTTGACCCCTTTTGGGTTTCTTTAAGATTAGAAAGCAAGGTTTTCCTTACCCTTGGACATGTCTAATAATCCTTTTCCTAAGGACTTGTACTGAACTTAATCTGATATTTTAATAAACTCTCGTAACTGGCCTTGGTTGATGAATTGGATGACTGTTTCCTCAAGGATTCTATAGTGATTAGTTTCATGTCCATTCATCATGTGGTAATGACAATAGGGTCCTCTTGTTTTCCTTTTGTATTTGGGGCTTTTTCTTTGTGACTGGCCAATAGTCGAGCTCGTGTTTGGTTAGGAAGTAGATATTTTCCATCAAAGTGGTAAGGTAGTATCCCTTAGGTAATCCTGGCGTAAGCCTCTCTTCTTGCCACTGGGGCTTAACCCTTTTGTGACCCAGTCTTGTTGTTGTACCTATATCTTTGTTCCTACTTCTCAAAATATACTGAGGTTGGGATGTTATCCTTTCAGACCATTTGTTGGTGAAGTAGTCAATATCATTCATTACTTCTTGTTCAAATACCATTCCTCTTACTTGCTTGTGGAGAGTACTCCTTATGTGAGAGAAAATGTTAATATCCTTTGATGTAGAACTACTTGGAGAAGGTGTTAGAGTTTGTCCTATATGGTAAAGGCCATTATTCCAAGCGTCGGAAGCATATTGTTCTATTTTTCTTTTCCTCTTTATTATCCGCAAGGCTTCCACTCTCAACCTTCGTTCTTTTGTCACTCCTGAGTCAGTGATTTTCCACTTATCCATTCGAGATCTAGAAGGCTTTTGTTAGGACCTCTTACCCATAACTTCGCTTCCTCAAAGTCTTAGTCCAATCCAGGATGGAACAACACAAGTAGATATGTGGTAAGGTTAACCAAAGGATCCGAGGTTCAAGCCCTCCTTTTAGCACCAAAATGTTAACGATTTTTTTCGTCAACACCGGAGATAGCTCAATGGGAATGGACCTAAGGGAAAAATAGATTGTTTAGCCTTTGCAAGTTTGGATTAGTTCACCATTCCTATGTATCAAGGTCTGGAATCCGAAAGAATAGTTACTCTTCCCTCGATGGGGTGAGTATCATGCTTAGTATCATGCTTAAGTGATTCAAGGTCCAACAGTTACCTTGGGGAGAAGGATCAATAAATACAACACGTGATAAAGGACTTAAAGGATAGTAGGAAAGGGTTCTATACCAAGCTCGCCGAAAGGCCTAAGCTTATAGGAAGGGTTTGAGCTTGTAGAAAGGGTTTAAGCTTATCGAAAGGGGTATTTCACCTGATTTGTGGAAAGGTTTGGGTAAGGACTCATGTTTATGTAAGAAATAAACAGTAAGTTATATCAACAATAACTAAGAAATAATAGGGTAATCTCATAAGAAGACACCATAAGTATCGATTCGTTCTTTATTGATCTTTGATTTAGAATACATTAGTAGAATAAGAGAAATCCCCAAATCATTCTAAGAATTAGGGTTTACTCTAGAAAGAAAGAGTACAAGAATAAGAACGAGATTTCGTCCTCAAAATGAGACCTCTGGGGTCTTATTTATAGAGAATTCGGGGCCCCTTCTGCTGTTGGGCTATTGGGCCTGCAAGAGCCTCTGTCGGCCATTTTTCTCTTTGGCCTCATATGTTTGGCTTTCAGCCACTTTTATGGTGTCGATTATAGCCTCCAAAGTGAGGATCCCGGTTAATTGGGGTTTCTTTGAGATTGAGATGAGCTTGTTGATGTAGTAGCTTTGTGGGAGGTATTTGAGCTTTCGGCTGTATACTTTCGGTTATAAACCTCCGAATGTAGGCTTCCAGTTTTTCTCATGAGTGCTTAGAGGAGCTTGTCCTCAAAATGTACGTAGAAAGCAACCGACTCGGAACCACTGTCGGTGTCTGTACTAAGTGGACTAGTATGGATAGCATGTATCCTTCCTAGCGTTCCGGTGGAGTCTCCGGGTATAGCCAAATCTTTTGGAAAGTAGCTCCAGATGACCTACCTGTTGTCTATCAATATGACCTTTCGTTATTTATGCAGTAGATGTTTTGGAAGCCTGTTCCAGATAATCTCTATGTTCTTCTGGCTTAATACCCTTGATGTCTTCACTTCCTGATGTATCAGTATTTAAGTAGGTTAATGCCGATAGCCCTTCTGTCCTTTCGGGTTTCAACTAGTGGAGCTCTTGCCTCCCTCTTTTTCAGCTTCCGGCCTAGATGACCTTTGGCCATAGGATCCCTCTGCCGGATTAACTCTAATGGGTCCCTTGCCAGATAGACCCTGTCGGCACTCTGTAGCTTTTGAGTTTCCTTTTATTGTTTGGCTCTGGTTTTCTTAAGAATTCCTATGTGCTTGCGGTCACCCGATGCCCCTTCACCTTCAGCTTGTTTCAGAGTTAATTTTGGTTAACAATATATATTAAAAGTATATAAATCAATAAAATTATATATGATATACATAAATAATATAAAACTTTCAAACATTTGATATTATTATCAAATATAAATCTATATATCTTTTATATGTAGCTTAAACATGCATAGTTTAACTTATATATTTTTCGCATATAATTTCATTATAATTTTGGGTTACATTATCACAAACAATATTTGTAACTCAATACTAATTTTGATTTCTTATTGAGATTTATAAAACTTGTATATTTAACTTAATATTTTGTTATTATATATATATATATATGATTTTTATTTCTTAAATATGTAGTTAAAGTATAAGAAGTATAGTTCTATAGTTTACTTTATATTACCAGATTTCATCCAGGATAATTTTATTATAACTAAAGATTTCTTTTAAGTATTAACATATAAGTGGTTCTTTAATAAATTAATGTGTTTTGATTTCTAAAGTTTAAATTTAGAATTGATTTTTATCAAAAGATTGATGTATGTCTCATAATAAATTAAAATTTAAGTCCTTTTTTAAAATTAGTTTTTATATATACAACTATGATATATGTTTATAGTTTACTTCATATGATAAAATTTTATATTCTCTTTACAAAGATCTTCAATATTTACTATATTATTTTTAAAAGAAGCGCCCTACTAAGATTATTTAACTCCACATTTCTCATAGAATTATTCCAGATATTTTACTACCTATCATGAATATATTTTTAATTATCATTAAACTATTTTTTTCTATATAATTCATTAGTATCATTAACCCATTTTAATAAATAAATAATATATATTACCTTTTTTGGTTGATATAATAACTTAGATATTACTTAAGATTTTACTTTGAATATCTTTTAACAAGATATATATCATCATCAAATCATTTTTGCAGAATTATTGTCATATTATCCTTAAAAATCTTGTTCGTATCATTCCTCATTGCTATAAATTACAATGCATGTTCAAAACATTCATATCACAAGTTGCATTTCATTCAATATATACCATCTCATATTGCTTTGCATATGACGTACATTTCATGTTGCATTACAATGACTTGATTAACTTGTTTGACTTGTTTGGCTTGATTGATTTATTTGACTAAATTGACTTGTTTGAATTATTTGACTTGTTTGATTTACATGAATAACTTGATTGACTTGTTTGACATGGTTGAATTTCATATGTGGCTGGTAGGTTTGTTAGAAATATACTTATGCATATGTAGGTTTTAAATAATATAACTATACTCATCTTTTTCATATTTCATTACTTCGCTTTTATATAGTTCCTATAGTATTAAATTAAAACAAGAACTTTATATAAGTTTTTAGGATAAATAGAAGTAACAAAAAATGTTTGGCTTTATGTTTGGATTTATTTAAATTGATGTTTTGTGACAACAAAACTTAAATTGGTTGATTGTTTGGATTAAGTTGCTTAAATATTGGTCAATCATTAATCTAGTTTTGATATTACTTGACGCATATTAATTTAAGTTGTATCATATTTTAAGGAAATATTATATATTAGAATTATTTCTTAGTCAATATTAAAGTCTTATTATAGTTTTAAGGGTATTAGAGTTTAGGCTAGGTTTAGTTTTGTGTTAGTTTAAAGGGGAGTTATAAGAAAATTATAGCTTTAGGGAAAGCTATAGATTCAGGAGGAGTTAAATATAGAATTGGTCACTATGATTATTCCAAGTTTAGATAGTTATACTTTTTGTTGATGAAAAAAGGGGAGAAATTATAAATATGTATAGTTAAGATAAGCATAGTTTAAGGAGGAGTTAGAAGGAATGTATGGTGAAAGGGGGAGTAATCAAGGAATCAGATCAACATGTAATATCAGGTATGAATGTTTTATAAACCAAGGCTGTCATCATCAAAAAGAGGGAGATTGTTGGAAAATGGAATTTTGATGACAACAACCTTGTTAACATTATTGATTATAAAATATATACTAACATCTTTATCCAGAATATATATATGTATATACAGGATTTATATGCAGGAAGTAAATACTAAAGACTGTACAATTAAGAGTTTATAGAGATTCAAGATTTCAAAGAAGATCCAAGATCATGAGTATCAAGAGTTCAAGATTATCAGAGTAATAGAGTCCAGTTAGTATGTTAAAACTCTGGTTAGCACTCTCAAATTCTGCTTTCAAATTATGTCTTTTAAAATTGTTTTCAAACCCTTTTCAAAATGATTTTAAATCATCTAAAGATTTTACTTATGATTTTAAATATATAAGTTTCTTGTATTTAGTTTATATTATAAAGTTGAACAATTATATTATATATGTTTATAATTATATAGTTTTATATCATATTTATATAGTTTTATGTTATATGTTTAAATTATATATTACTATGTTTTAATACTTTAGGAAATATATTTTAAATAACAAGTTTTGATTTAAGAATTTCCAGAATATATATTGGTTTAAAATACTTGAAAATTGGTTTAAAAAATCAAATTGCATAGCATATGTTGACATGTAAGTTTTGACATGTCGAGCGTCATATTTTTAAATTTCAAAAGAAGTATTTTTTCATTATTTGTAATGTTCAGAACAGTTGCAACCTATGGAACTCTATATAATGGGGTCATTTTCGAAATTTTAACTATCCTATCTTCTCCTTCTTCATCCTTACTCTTACCATCATTATTCTACTTTAATTTTTTGATTTCTACACTTATGCTCTGCCATTTTCAATATAAATTATATCATTCTCTTTCTCTTCTCAATTTCTATCAAATACTTTATGTTTGGAAGTTCTATTCAAGGATTCTAGGGTGTTTGTAATTGTTAAGGAAAAGGTGTGTTCCTTGTAGCCTGTAAATCAAGGATATGGAGCAGTGTGAACCGTATAGCCGTGGAATCAAGGGTGTTGAATCAGTGTGGACCTTATAGCCATGAAATCAAGAGTGTGGAATCAGTGTTAACCTTGTAGCCGTGAAATCAAGGGTGTTGTAAGATTGATACTAGTATTAATAAAACTCTGCGCAATCCAACATTGCGTGGGATTGGACGTGGGAGTAATCCAAACCAGCATAAAATCCGGTGTGTTCTTTCCTTTTCTACATTTTATTTTTGTTTATATCTGCATCTGTGATTGTTTATATTGTGATATTTATTCTGTGATTCATATAGTTGTTTGAATAATCGTTAATTGTTTAAGTTTCCATAGTCTCTTTAAAACACTATTCACCCCCCTCTATTGTTAGTTTTTCCTTAAGATATGTGATTCTCATCCTTAACATGATCTTCAGCTGGAAGACCAACAATGTGAACAACCTCATCGATGGTTATCATCATTTCACCAAACGGAAGATGGAAGGTATTTGTTTCAGGATACAATATTTTAATGAAAGCGTTAATAAGGACTTTGTCTAGTTTTTCATGAGCATGTAATATTAGTTGATAAAAACCAGAGCTAATAACTATGTTTTCACAAATTGACATTCATCATCCTAGTCCCATAGTCGTTGGGTTCCCTCGTGGCTATGAACTTAACAATGATAGCTTCCGCTTAGGTGCCGAAAAAAAATATAGCTAATCTAATTAAAACATGCAAACTAATATATGTAGAACAATACCTTCAAACATTGTATAAAAACCTACACTGAAATTCAAAAAATTTGTGCAACATATGATATTTGTAAGCAAAATAAAGCGATGGTTGCACTTCTTCTTCTTGTTGGTTTTGGGTGGGTTGTTTTTTCTTCTTCTTCCTCAATTTTATCCTTCTCGCTTCTATTTCTTCATCCTGTTCAACTCGGCATCCGGATCTATCTGAATTTCTTCCCCTTCGTTCGCTTCTTCTTCTTCATGATTTTCTTTCCCAACGTCGCATCTTTTTCCTTGTTATTGTCTTCCCCGTCATTAGTATCTTTGTCCTTGTTGCTTTCTTCTCCTTTATCCATCGATTCTTCTTCTTTTTGACCTTTTTCTCCATCATTCCCTTCTTCTTCCTTATTACTTTCTCCTTCATCATTTGATTCTTCATCCTCGTTAGTTCCTTTACCTTCAACCTTAACATCAATTTTTTCCACTTATTTCCTTTTGTTTTTCGGTTTGAAATCTCCAGCTATTCAAAGCTATCATTGGTACACGAGAAGATTTGGCCACCATTGCTTTTTGCAAGTAACGATTTATATAAATGTGCATGAATCGCAAGGAAATATGAAGGAAAAGATGCAAGTAATTCACAAAAGTGAAAAAGGTGTAATAATTTAACACAAGTGATGATACTAACTATTAATATAAAAAATAGCTGAAAGAAGCAATGTTTTAACACAAGAAGCTGATAAGTGGATCAAAATGATTTTATTCTTGATGAAACCTATATTAGTGCTTTTGTCATTATGGACCAAACCGTGCACATGCACAAGCTCGTAAACAATTTGGCTCAACAAATACACCCAAACCTTCATGCCAACATTCGATGCAATCAACATCAAACCTGTTATGAACCAACATTGATTGCTTCAGAAATAATTGCACGTGCACATGATTTGTACTATATGTAGGCACGCATTTTTTTCCATGGGTAATTCTATTTAAATCCATGGTTTTGTTGAGCTCACCCAGCAAAACAAAAAAAAATGAGAGAAACTCAACATTTTGCTGAGTTCACCCATGTAATTAAAGAAAAAAAAACTAATTTTATCCTCCTGCGTAGAGACCCTGCGAGGTTCCCTGGATAACCTCGCAGAGCCCTTGCGATGTGCCTTTAGGGTACGTCGTAGAGACCTATGAGATGCCCTAAAGATACCTCGTAGAGTTTCTACAAGGTTACCTAGGGAACCTCATAGGGTCTTTACGAGGTATGCTGAAAAATAAAATAAAAATAACAAAATAGGGACAATCTGATTATTAATTTTTTTGGGTGAACTCAGCATTTCCCTAAGCTTAAATAGAATTAGCCTTTTTTCATATTTGAATAAAGGAAAATAAGAGTAATACGCCTTTTAACTAAATAATATTTGTTTACAATATTAAGCAGTACTACGTACACATCATTTTCTACGGCCAGAAGGTTATGCACAAATATTGTTTAACCAAACAAGTTCAACATATTCGGTAGAATGTCATTCGAAACATATGTACGAATGGTACTATCGTAATCTAGAAGCATACAAATCAAAGCACAAAAAAGTTCGATACAACACCACTGAAAATATCAAACACGACGCCAACCAACCGAACATGTTTGATACACTCAACATGGTATCATTGAAAAAAGTGGACGGCGGGGTACAACTAAAATTTGGTGACGTACAAGTCAAAACCAAAAATTTGGTGATGTACAAGTCAAAACCAAAAAAAATCAACACCACACCACCGAACACTTATAGATAATACGTAAAATCGTGATCATAATATAAAAACGGCAAGCTCCTACCGAGCCATCACAACACATACCACATTTCTACAATCCGTAAATCAGTACTGCATCATCGAATTACAACTCCGCCATCCTCTATCGGTCATCAAAACGTATGAGTCCATACATCTCCCTAAATTGACCTAAACCCAACGAATAATTAAAATATCTTCTGTATATAATAACCAGATTCTAAAAGGTGCTTCCCGATTTTAAACCCTGAATCGACAATCTGAAACATCTGATTATAACACGAAGGCATTCCTAAACCCTAAACGAGAATCAAAAAATTGCGTACCTCTATTGTCTTTGTTCACTTAATGGTCGTGGATCCTTACCTTGCTTCCTCGGTGTTATCTTCATTCTCATCATGACCACACTACGTAAGAGAAAGAGTGGATTTAGGGTTTATTTTATATAAGTATACGGTAGATCATTTCAGTGATATCGAAGTTTAAAATTTAAAAGTATTGAAGCTTGAGTAGTCGTGATGTATTGAGGGTATATATACTAAAATAATGTTACCCCCCCCCCCCCCCCCTTTTAACAACTAAAAAACACTGGTGTTCCCTTCAATTTTTACTCCCTTTTAACCAATTTTATGTGTCAATAACAACAAAGCTCTAAATTAATACTAGAGTTGTTATGGTAATGGTTACCGTTACTATTTGGTAAATACCATTATCATACCGTTTTTACTGGTAAGCCAGAATTGTTTACTGTTACCGATTGACTGATATACCGTTGACTGGTATATTGATAATCTGGTAACCATTACACTGAAAATGGTAAATTACTATTTGTCCATCAAAGTTTGTATCTCGATATGATTTTTGTACACATTGCATCTTTATTATACCACATATAGTGTTAGTTAGTAAAACTGTAAATAAGTGTATCTAGAATTATTTCACATGGTTTTTGAATTAGATTTGATCATTTATCTGGTTCTAAATGCATGTAATTTACATATGTTTTAAATTGATTGTTAAAAGTACCGTTACCACTAGTATTGAAGAAATATTCATAATAATTTACCGTTAGAGGTAAATTTACCGTTATCATACCATGTTTTAACTAGTATACCGATATCATTCAAACATGATTACCAATCATACTGGTAAATTAACCCGTAGCAGCCCTAATCAATACAACGGGCTTCTACCCGGGGACAGAGTACAATGGTTCCAAAAGTAACGTCGCGATGGTGGGCTGGGATGTATTCGGAACCAAATCTAATCTTCGCTGTCTGGGACAATTACCTAAACGCAAGTACAAAGATCTACGTTATAGGATATACAGCAAAGAAGAAAACCCAAAGATCTCGAGAAGGTAATGGAGTCTCCGTTAACAGAAGGAAAAGGATTACTGAAGAGAGAAAGCAAAACGGAAGGCAATGCCACGTGGTCACAGACTCTCTGCAACATAGTAGTATCAATAGTGGGTACGGGCGTGCTCGGTCTGCCGTATGCTTTTCGGGTTTCGGGTTGGGCTGCCGGTTCGCTTGGTATTGCAATCTCTGGAATTGCAACTTGCTATTGCATGATGCTCCTTGTCAGTATTTAATCAATTCCAAACTTTCTTATTAACTATGTTTTTGTTTGCAATTATTGGTTACATGCTTTTTTTTTTAGTTAACATTTCGGTTTGGAACTAAAACTTGAGAAGTTTCACAGTAGAATGTCATTATAGCAATTTTGAAACGATTTTTTTAGTTTTGCTTTTTGCATATAAAATGCTTGTGTTTATGTTGAAAATGTGTTAGTTATTTCTTTAAAAAACGCTTCTTTTCCTCTTAATAAAGGGCAAGCAAAGAAACTATATCCAATTTTGTTCCTACATGCATCACAGTCAAGTGTAAGTAAGATAATCACGAAGACTGAGTATGTCTATAATGTATATGATGTCGGTTTTAGTTTGAGGTCATTCATTGTGGAAACTGAGTAGCAAATACAACGGGGAACATCAGATACGTGAGTAGTGTTTTATCATATCTTTGTGCATCATGAAGTAATTTGCAATGCGCATAAGATAATAAGCTGCCATGTTACATGTAAAACGTACAGCATTATCAGTATGAGTTAGAACATTAGAGGTGCCTTTATGCCAGAACTATTGATCATCAGTTTTTTTTTTCCTCCAAATAACACTGAACTAATATTTTGGAATTTGGACTAAGGATTCAAGTATAAAAATAATGAAAAGTTTTATACTCATGGTGCTTCCTTTATGAATTTCTTGGCAGATTCAATGTCGAGATAAGGTTGAAGAAGATGACACAGAGTGCTTAATCCGTATCCAAAGTTATGGGGATTTAGGCGATAGAGCATTTGGTACAAAAGGGCGTCATTTCACAGAACTCTTAGTCCTAGTTGCACAAGCTAGTGCTGCAATTGCTTATTTAGTATTTATGGGACAAAACCTCTCCTCGTTATTCTCCTCGACACCAACAGATCACTCTAAATACATTTTCTTGCTCCTCCTGCCTATAGAAATCATTCTCTCCTTTATCCGCTCTCTTTCTTCTCTTGCTCCTTTCAGTGCTTTTGCTGATGTATGCAATGTGCTTGCTATGGCCATCGTACTCAAAGAGGAGTTCACAAATTTTAACAGTTTTTTTAAAGAAAGAAGAGCATTTAATGGTGCTTTTGGCATGCCATTTGCAGCGGGAGTAGCAGTATTTTGCTTTGAGGGGTTCAGTATGACGTTGGCCCTAGAAGCATCAATGGCAGAACGAGGAAAATTTAGACGGGTGCTGTCAGTGGCGTTTCTTGGAATAACTGTTACTTATATTTGGTTTGGTCTTTTCGGGTATTTGGCCTACGGAGATGAGACTAAGGATATTATAACACTTAACTTACCTGATAACTGGGCTGCTAAGGCTGTCAAGGTAATAATTTTATTGCTTTTGTTTGCTTGATTAATCTCTTCCACTTTATACTTATGTCATGGTAAAATGCATGGGTGGTTGTGTGAGAAACTAAGTTGCTTAAATTAGTATGCATACGCTTTGACCTCGTCGGTGCTTTCATCCGTTTCAAATTCTGTAAAACGATCCATGGAAATTCGATGAATACTTTGGGGAACGACCTTTAAAACTGAAATTTAGCTTTTGTTCGATATTGATTTTCAGCAGATTTGAACCTATTCTGCTAGAATCACTCGTAAATGGCTGATGAGCTTGTAAACAGGGGCGGAGCCAGGAATTGGAATCACCCCGGGCTATCCTAATATTTGTATCTCATCAAAATGCAGAAAAATGTGGAAAATAATTGTTCAACTAAAAAATATCTGGTTTCACAAAAGTAGGAAGGTGAACGAAGACTGAAAATATTAAGAATATAACGTAAAAAACTAATATTATTGAATGTAGAAACAAATACTTTAACTTGTAAACACAACATGAACAATTCCATGCTCTATAGCAGTTATCAAAAAAAAGTTCAATCTGTAACAGGTAAAAATTGATGAAAGAATCCATGACTAAGTTATTCCATAAATTATTCCATGCTATATAGCAGTTACCAAAATTTGACGTTACTTTGAACAAACTAGTTCCATGCTATATAGTTGCTAAAAGAACTAAAGACATGGTTGTAGTAACATACAATTCTTTTACAGTGGCTATACGTACCAATTGCATATCAAATTCTGACCCGGGCTGTAGCCCAGGGGAGCACCAAGGTAGCTCCGTCCCTGCTTGTAAACACACATCTGAGGTTTAAAAACTATATATTTTATCAAAATAATAATTAAATACTAAGAGTCAGTTAATACTAATGATAATAATAATAATAATGAACTATACAGCTTGCAGAAAAAACTATTCCAAAGTTCGATCAATGTCAATGAACTGATGAAGCAACCAAATTATAAAGAAATCCATCTAGTCACAATCTATATGCGGGGGGGGCATCCAGCCTAATAGATCGCAGTAGACGACAGTATAGAAACAAAACGAGTAAACAAATAAAGTGCATAACATACAATTTGTAGTAGTTAGACAATCATGAGATTGTGTGTGTGTTTACTAAGTAAACCATGCTATATCTAGAGTTCAAATTTTTAATTATGATCTTGAAGAATTTCAATGGTGGTCAAAAAAGACCTAAAAAATAATGGTAGTTCTGTTGGTAGAATAATGTAGGCTTCTCAGCAGCTATTGGTAAAGTCAGGGTTTCAGTTTTTAGGGAAAAAAAAAAGCCTGCCCATCTTTCTTGCTTTTTTTCATTTGTTTGTTTGCTTTGAAGAAAGGAAAGACAAGACGTGCTTGCTGTCCATTGAACATGGTAGTTCGGTCAATAGACCAAAGATGCTTCTGTCAATGGAGCATGGTAATCTAAACCTCTTTATACTGCCTTTTTTTTTTCTTTTTTTTTTTTTACTCTTTGGTAATTTAAAATCTTTTTACTGCATTTTTAATTTACATGTTTTTGTCGATCTCGCTTTTTTCATTCTTCTTCATCACTGTTATCGAAAACTAAATCAAAATATGTAATTGCATATTTGTATCATACATTTTTAGAAGCCCACTTGATACTAATATATTCCTTGAAGCTACAAAACATGAGAACTAAATTCTTCCAACTTTTCTTTTATTCATCTTTCTTCCAACTTTCTGACTCCTCAAATGCTTATGGAGGTTAACCAATGTCAAACTATTCATGGAAAATCATTAATCCCAATACTCAATCCACAATAATAATAAAAAAAAATTAGCAACACACGCCCAGTTCATAGGACCTAAGCACTTCTCCAGACAATCTAGTTTGAGCGATACTCAACATTACCATGGTAAAGCATTAGTAAACATATCATTTGATATCTTTCCTTTGAATGAATCTCTTTAGGATAAACCAATTTATATTACTCCATGTCTACTAAAAAATATTATACTGTATGTTTATTCTTGAATTAAAAGCATTATTACATTCCTCTGCTTAAAGATCAAATCATAAAATATATGATGCAAATAAAGTGTCTTCTTCAATGCATATTCCATAAAAATCAACTTGGTCTTCATAGTTAATACTACCTCGTATTTACTGCCATGGTTTATAACTTGTGTCACCATCACTATGAGTACAGATAATCCAAGATTTACTTTTTTATTTCCAAATTACGATGTCTTCTGGAATCGTGACTTTTGCCAATCTTTACCTTAAACCTTAAACCATGAGCAAAACCATTGTCTAAGTATGTTGACATGTGCAGTTTACAATTTGTCAATGTCCGACCAAATCACTTGACGTAGTGAAATGTCTGATGATATCATGTTGGCTGTTCTCTAAAGCATATGTGATGTTTCAGTGCCTTCAAAGTTTTACTAGTCTCATTCCCAACTAAGGCATTCCAGACGTTAAATATTTCAAACAAATTTTATAGCTTCTGTCATACCTTTGTAAGAATTTATTTGTATATAAATAAAATATTTAACTCCTCCTATAGGAACGTTTGATGTTGTTTCCTAAATATCGATGTAGATTTAGTTAAAATATACCCTTCATATCATGCTTTGCTTCAACAAATTTTTGTTGGCTTCACTTGAATGTATTCTATATGTAACTCTAATGTTACCCAAATGCATCTAAGTCATTAACGAAAATTTGTTTTTTCAAGCATCAAGACTGTAAAGATTTTCTTTGGTTAAATAGAGTTTCTGCATGAGAACTGCTAGCATTCTGTTTATAGTTTATTTGCTTTTGCCCAGTCTTTAGGAATTAGATTTTTTAATAAAGCAACAAGTATAATGTATAAATAATACAAGATTCGGAAAAGCTGAAAACAAGCAACTAACATCACATAACTAGCAAGAGCTAAACTATAGAAGCTATAGGATCTGATTCTTGAAGACTGGGTAAAAGTAAATAAAAATAAAACTGCATACTAGCAGCGAACTGTTTCCTATGCATAAACTTTATTTAAATAAAGAAAATCTTCACAAAGACACTTCTACGCTACATGATAAATCCTAAGATGCTTGAAACAAGTAAATCAATTTCATGTGAATCTTCATCATCAAGACTAAAGATTTTTGTATAGTCATTATCTTCAGTTGATGTAAATTTTGATCTACCTATGATCCCTTTCATCAAGGTAATTGGACACTTCAACTCCATAGGGTTTCACATTCGATGTCCGTCAACGTTGTCAAAGGCTACCTAAAGATCCATTAGGCTCCTCTAATGTTCTGTTTACGGACCTCTACATCCCAACGCCTAATGGTGTTATAACCATTCCTCCTTTTATAGTATCTCTTGAGCTGAGAGAAGTTCAAAATTTTCAGCGCTTAACGCTACAAACCATTACTAACAATATAGATGTCACTTTGCATCCAATCATGTGATCTGTCCCCCAAAAAAAGTGACTTTTGAAGTTTTGATGAATGTGTGTGGGTAAGTGAATTGTAGTATTCTACATTTCGACCATATTAGATCGATACCGATGGATCTACAAGTTGTTTATAAGAATTAAATTATCATTGTTCACAAATGATGTTAAACAACTCATAATTGGGGTTAAATTGCAACATCCAAAATACATGCATTCAGTGCACTATGTATTATTGGCTTTTCAACCACTAAACCCGATGAAAGTATATGATATCATATCTTTATCGTTTTCTACTTCTCTAAGCATTTCAGAGTCCACTAATCAACACCACCCCCTCCTTCTCCCTCCGTCTGCTTTTTCTTTCCAAAAAAAAGGGGCGTAGATGACGATTAAGGTTCAAGTTGCTAGTTTCAATTTACTTGTATGACAATTTTTGTTCAGTCTCAAAGAAATTGATCAATTTCGGTAGCTTTCTCTTATAAGGGCACCATTAATTATGTACACTGGTGTTAAAACATGTGTTGTATTTAGAACTATCGCCTTGTTAACAAAAACAAAAACGATGCAAATGGTATTAGCATCTCCATTCAAACGAATCTAAAATTCAAGGCATCCAATATGTATTATTGTCCATTTTGCCTAAGTAACAAGTGGAAATATTCAAACAAACAGAAACAAATGTTATCGGATCTATGATGGCATGTGACTAACAGGCTATGCAATTTAAGTCCCGCTAAAGCGGGGAAAAAGCATTTAACACTATTCAACGTTATGTTACTACAATTTAGCTCTTAAATAGCACATCTTCTAAAATCTCTGCTAAATCAAACTTTCTTTTATCATCCACTTTGAATGATCAATTCTATTTTAAACGCTATTAAAAAAGCTTGGGTGTAGGTTCAAGTTTAAGGCACAGATATTCAAAATGAGATAGTGCCTGGATATGTGTACTACATGGTTTAGAGCGCTATGAGGTTTTATTGGATAACAGTAATAATCGTTTTTTTTCTACAATAATAACCCGTGACTAATATTAAATCTAACTTGGGAAATGGATTTTATATTTAATATAGTTTTTTTGCACATCTATTATTTTCCACTATATCATTTTGTGGCTTCAACTTTATATAATCACTTTAATTGCACACTCAACAAAATAAAAGAAACTAATTATGCTTCGTATTTTGACTACTCTTTGTATTCTCGAATGCAATTTTGTTTGTATCCTTAAAGAGGCTGTGAACATAACCCTACCATATAATTTTTGTAGTTTAGTTTGAGAACGTGACTCACTTGCCCTAAACTGTATTGGTCATATGGTGGAGTTATGTTTATTAAAGAATCACGTAGTAGTTCTTAAAAAATAATTGATGCTATGAAGGGTGATAATATCATTATATATACATATATGTATGTATACACACACATACATGCATACACGTCTCTGTGTGTGTGTGTGAGAGAGAGAGAGCAAGGATATATCCCCGTTAGTTTAGCATCATTTTATAGCCTCCTGATATCAGCCACAAGTTTCTGTTCAGATAGTTGTTTTCTCTCTCTCATTGTCACATGGACCAAATATTTAAATAGAAACTTGTGACTGATATCAAATGTTACAAATAGTGCTAAATAAAGGGGCAATTGATCTTAGCTATATATGTGTGCGTGCGTGTATGTGCATGCGCACACACATATATGCGTGCATGCACACACATATATACAGTGCTAATTTAATTAATTAGAAGATGTGAAGTGTCCTGGTCATATGACATTTTGAGCCAGCACATGGACATTTGCCTTGGGTGACGCAAGCATGTATGGCCATTATGCACATGCCAAATGTTTCTAGCACAGTCACCACATTAGAGAACCACCTGCTAATGATCAGTTGACATGAAATCTGATCTCTTGATATTTATGGAGGACTAATTATACTAAGAGAGAAGGTGATAATATTCTCTACTGTTAACCTCCCTTTGAGGAAGTTTACAAAATTGCATTTCCTTTTCTCCCTACACAGAAACAAGATATAGCTTTGATGCTTAATAATTCCAGATGTAGATCCTTAAACAATTTCGTTGATGGTCATCGGTTCCAATAATTTACTGCAGCTCTTCATCACCTACGTCTTTAGCATTTATGAGACCCCATGACCCAAAAAAAAACAGAGAAGGAATATGATTCGTTAGCTTCGACTTTTTTTTTTTTTAGAAAGATTTTTATATTTTTACTTGTTTTTTAAAGTTCGCAAGGATATGAAATTGACACTCGTGGAAGAGTTGAAAACTTCTTTTACCGTTTCTTGTTGATTTCTTCATATCAAATTTGGTTTTTTGATTGTTCTAAAAAAATTGATTTTTTTACACATTTTCACTGGTACTATATTTCAATTGCAATTTTGTCTCAGTCACGAATAAAGTGGAAACAAGACGGTTGAAATTTTGAGGTCTCAGCTGGAATCTCAAAACGAAGTCTCGAATCCTACATAGTATCTTCTCTTAATTTACTCCACCGCTAGTTATCAGACTTTCTAGAGTAAAACCATATTGTTCTTTTGATACCTATTATTTTGTCATTTATACCTCTCTCGTCTCAAGCAAAGGGATCACAACTATTTGATGCTTTGTTATTCAATGCTGAACTCTTTTTTTGATCATGCTATTTTTTTTGATAAGAATGTTCATTTTTATGTCGTTAAATTTGATGTTTTCATCTATATATGGTTATATCCATGAATGTGATAGATCTTTTTAATAAATACAATGCTATTATCATCATCTCCTGCTCTTGATAAATCATATGTCTAATCACTTTTGTTTTGAACAAGTCATCAATATTATCTACACTTGTCTTTGTTTTCAATGTGAAAATTGTCATTATCATGGAACGATGTTGAAGTGACTTCTTCAAAAACTTTAGTGATTGGTTCACCGTTGACCCGGAGATAACATCTTTCTTAATGCAACTGTAAGGGAGTAAAAACTTAGGTAGCTGGTTTAAAACAGTTTTGTATTTTCAGTCTGTACTTTTAAAGCGCAGAAGGAGAAGTGGATTAAAAATGGTCGATGTGTTTTTATTACTATTATTTTTGGGAATCTTGGTGCTTAGAGGGTATTGCATATCTACTACAAGTCTTAGGTAGTATACAATATGCTACATATGTTCGAATCACGCTACGCAAGTTTCAAACCTGTGACTTCTTGCACCAAATTTGAAAATTCGTTTTTTTGCACCTAAAATCAAAAGTGTTTTTTTCCGTCTTTTGGGAATTATAAAAAATTATCTTCTCCCTTCTCATTTGTCCTTTGGAATGATTAGGATTCTCCAACTCCTCACCATGTCATTTGACGTACATATTGAAAACGGAAACTCTTTTTAAATCAAGCAATACCTTCATTTCTCATCTTTATCTTTTTCAAAGATGACGTCTAACATTAAAATTATATCCAAATTAGTTTAGTTCACATGTTTTCTTCTCAGATTGCATTCATTCTTCATTGCTACTTCATAAAGTTCGTTATCCCAATTCCAATTCTCTGTTATACTGCAGTCCGACTGGTAGCAACCATTGTGCGCATGATCATAGTTGGCGGTGGTGTTGTTAATGATTCTGACCCTTAACTTGATCTGATATTATATCAAAGTCAGACATCTCGCAATCACTTAGGCTTTAAATTAGTAATTCATTAAGAATAGTAAACCCTAAATATATATATGAAACATTACAAGGAAAAATAGTATAAGAATCTATCACTGTCTATAAAAGCAACTAAACTACAAAAAAAATCAATCAGAATTTGCATACTGTTATCGAACCCAACAAATCACTGCTGATGGTATGGAAAACATATAAATGCACAACTAAATACTTAGATACAAACTTACAATGATTTCAAAGTTACGAGATTGTGTGCATTTGCTTCGGTGTTCTTCCTATTATTTTGAGATTAGAAGATTTTTAAGCATAAGTTCGAGGATAAGCGTGTAAAATATTCTAATTTTGAAGTCTTAAGGTTATGAATTATACTTGATAGGCGACATCTATTTCCACCCAGACAATTTCTCTACACTTTGCCCCATTTTCTATGAAATAATCCAACTTCTCGAATTACTATAAATACCCCACTTCTTGCCACTTGTACCCTTCACCTTTAATTTAACTTCTGCAACCTTACTTGCTCTCCCACTTTCTCCCCCTCTCACTTTCTTCTACTTTATGCCTCTTTTGTTTTCTTCATGTTTTCTCTTTTTTCAGCAAAAAATCTAGTTTTACTGCACCAGTTACATTCAGTTTTAAGCACGCAGATGCACCTTAAAAAGATATTTGATTTGCTTTCTTACGTAGCAAATTGAGTACCTAGACAAAGTGGAAACACTAGTGCTTTTTAGCATGGACATTTTTTTAACCTAGGATGGACATGAGCAACATGCATCTTTTTCTCACCTTCTTCTTTCTTCAGTGTAATCTCAATTATATATTCTATTATGCTTGAATAAACTTTGAAAATAATTGGATGCCCTGATCAATTCTGAAAGTGTGAAATGCTGGAATTCTTAAGATTATTTTTATCAACATTACAACATAGTTTAATCGGTGAAACGTTACGTTCAACTTTTGTATATTATAATTGTAAATTTTTGTGAGTTTCTTTATTTCTCTTCTATTTTCCATTCAATGTCGATTATGAATTTCTTGATTTGTAACTCTGTGTTCATTGTTAAAGTTTCTCTAAAACGCTTGGATCCAAATTTATTAGAGCACCAACCCAAGAGCAATAACAACACCAGTAATCACCAATACAAGCAGATGATACAAAAAAAAAAGAATGAAATACAAGGTTTAATATGTAGTTTGATCAAACTTGATCTACATCTACGGATTAACAACTTTCATTCGCTTTCACTGAATCAAAATTTGCAAGAGATAATACTTCAAGACTATGTAGTAAATTAGAGTGATTAACCCAATAATATTCACCAAGAGCCAATATGTAGAAAGGATCCCTTAATTATCAAAACTTTTTAAGTTCTTCTCTTGGGTTTCTATTTGATTGCTTAATTTAATGTGGAATAGTCTGCAGTAATTAGAGAACACAATTACACTATATCACATAATCAATGGGAGTTGTTATATATCACACATAACCATCCAAGGCATCCAAAACTGGAAAAGAACAGACCCAAAAAATGTCACTAGGCATGGATTTGGTCCGCCACCTAAAATATTTCATTTCTTTGTAGGAAATAGCCTATAATGGACCTGGCCAAATAACTGGTCAACCAGTCGAATGCTGGAGTGCTATTTTCTGTGTTGTTTTATTACAGTGTCACTACACCCTTCTCCACAACCCGACTTCGTATTTTTTTGCGACATTTGCATCATAAATTTCAATGCAAATAATTGTGAATCTGGCCAGTTTTATTCTTTTTTTCATTCTTCTTTCCAGTGTGGTTGATATATTTTTTGGAAGATGCAAATCACAACTTTACAGAAAGATGGAATTGTAATATATCAAAGCACAAGAACTTAAGTTTTGGATTATAGTTTAATGTTCTACAGAATCTAGTCATTTCTATTTACACTTACTGGATTCAACACATGACAGGTCGGGTTGTGCACAGCACTAGCATTCACATTTCCGATCATGATGCACCCGATCCACGATATCACAGAATCAAGGCTGAAATCAAGCATACTATTTCACAACATCTGTCAAAATTCAAGAGGCTTGGAGGCATTCGGAATTTACGCTACCCGCATCTTAATGGTTGTATTAATGGCCACAATAGCTTCCTTCATTCCAGGCTTTGGCTCCTATATATCTCTGGTAGGAAGCACTCTTTGTGCTTTGCTTTCATTTGTCCTACCAGCTACATTTCATCTCACTTTAATGGGCTCTCGTCTGAAGTCCTGGCAAAGATATTTGGATTATTGTATACTTTTTACTGGTGTTATTTTTGCTGGATATGGCACTTACAATGCAGTTTCAGCCTCAGGTCACTCTAAAAGCAGTTGATCAGATGATATACCGTCTATCATTACTTTAGAATTTTGAACAGTTGATTATATAAGAAGTCTATCATTACTTTAGAATTTTGAATGGTGGATTATATAAGAAATTGTATGGTATGTAAATATTAACGTTTATAGCTGTAGCAATTTAGCACAAGATTCTGCGTTGTGCAACTGTATTAATCAGTAGCTTTATTATGTTATGCAATACAGAGGAAGAAACACGATCAATCAGTTTTTATTGCATTTCGATACCAAATATAAAGTTTGCCACTTTTCATTTCCAAGACTTGATGCAAGCGATAAACTACAGCATTCTGACCAACTAGAGATACATTACATACTTTCTGATCATTAATGATTATACATCTAAGATTAGAATTCAGTGAAATTTACAGTCATCAGCAACATAAAAGATGATAAACTAATCTTTTAAATTACTAAGCTACGATGGTGAGTTGCGTCTAGCAAGCAAGCTATGAGTGTCTTTCAAACTTCTTGCCCTTCTAAATTCGATTTCAGCATCCGAGCACGAGTGGGCAGGTAAGTATCTCTTGCTCCGTTGGCGATGCATCGACGAGGAAAGTCTCTCGTTGCCGATTTTCAAAGGATGTAGCCCACAATTTAGAAGATCGGATTGACCGGATTGTTTGAAAGCTGTATCATTACATTGTTCAATGACATGTGAAATAATATTGAATTCTATCAATTGTAATAAATGGGTTGGTAGCAGGAAATGATATAACCTATGTATAGAAGGTGGAAGCACTAGAAGGTTGCTTGTTATTAATGAAAGATCTAGTAAGGCTTCTCAATTTTGGACCTTATACAAAACTATTTAATAGGATGCAGACCTAATCCACAATCTTTTAACTTAAACCGTGAGTAACCTATATTATAAATGTTGGTCTAGATCTTCCACATCCAGTTCAATGGTACACATATGCGTATAAGATTGTGTTTGCCCACATATCTAAACTTCTTCTCGTTTTTTGTTGTTGTTGTTGTTGTTGTTGTTCAGGAGGAAAACCGACCAGAGTCGTAAAACCCTCCATAGTGCACCTAGCCCGGTTCACGAGCACCACATAAATGGTTGATCTTATCGTATGCACATGGTAACAAATCTAATAATCGCACAAAACATAATTCTGTATGTAAAAATACTTTATGAAGTTAAACTAATAATCAAAACTGTTATAAACCAATTTAGCATGTGTGTATGTAGGACAAATTTTTGGATTAGGCCTCTCAAAACAACTTATTATAGAAACATGTCTTTTTCGTAACTTATTATGAAAGTAGCCTTGTTTTCTATCAAGACAAAAAATCTTGCGCACTCCATTTTTGCACAAGAACTTTTTTTTTTTTTTTTTTACATTTGCTCACTCCATTTGTGCGCAAGAACAAATTTGTTTTTGCGCACAAATGGAGTGCGCAAGGTCTTTTTGGATGGGAAAAAAACAGTGAGCTTGCATAAGCTTTCCTTTAAACTTTGAAAAAAAAAAATTTGAGCACTCCATTTTTGCGCAAGAACAAATTTGTTCTTGTGCAAAAATGGAGTGCACAAGGCAAAGTGCCTTGATAGAAAACAGGTCTGCTTTCATAATAAGTTGTGGAAGAGGCCTGTTTATAGAATAAGTTATTTTCAGAGGCTCAAACCAAAAATTTGTCCGTGTATGTATGAGCAGAGCAGATAAACACTCGGATAAATATTCAATATCCGTTATCCGAAAAATGACAAGGGATGGTCAAAGCCATAACAATCAATTCAATACTTCAAAAAAAAAATTGGTTCGTATACCCACCTGATTGCATACTGTCATGATTGTCAGCCACATCTAATGATGCTTTAGTACTTTCTGGATTCAGAAATGATAAATGTGCTCCACCAAATGCTTCTATGCACGGTTTACTAACCCCAAAAGGAGACATGGTAAATGAATCATCAGCAGGCTCAGACGGCTCTATATGTTTCTGTGAAGTAATAATCTCATCCGAGCTAAACCCAAATGAAGCTCTGTATGCTTCTGTCTCCTCTTCCTGTTTAATACAGTTTGTAATGCGTCTATTTGCACCATTTGAGTGTACATCCGCCTCCCTTGACGCACTCAACCTTCCTCCATTATGACCATAAGGAAATGACTGCTGTGCCTGATCTAAATAAAATTGTGCAGAAGCAGCAGGGCAAAAGAAGCTGGAATTAGCAGGCAACATGAAATTTCGTGAAGTGGAAGAATTACTACCCGACTGTGTGGAAGCCACTTCTTGTTCAGGGTAAGGAGAAGATAAGCCAGTTCTAGGGGTTCCAGAAGCAGGTGATATAAGACTGCTGGAAGGACTACCAGGATAAAGCGGATAAGTGGATTGTAAATCAGTACCACCCGAATAGCATGAAGGAAAATATGGCATTCCGTTTTGTTTAGCAGCAGAAGAAAGATACTGCGCATAAGGAACCTCAGGAGATGATGGTGTAGTAAGGTGAGCAAGTTCAGGAGGCGGGGTCAATGGAGCAGTAGAAGGCTCTGTAGTAAAAGTTGAGAATACAGGTGGTGAAACTAACTGAGTTTCGTGTGCGTAAGGCCCAGTTATGAACATGGTAGATGTTGTTGGGCCACCTGGAGAGTTTGCTGACATGGACATGAAGGAGCTTGGTGATTGGACGGTTGAAGGAAGAGCAGAGTTTGTGAATGATGCTGGAGACGATGGTGGAGCGAGAAGAGAATGGTTTTGATTTGTGATTTGATTGGATGGGTTTGTTGACTGAGGTCCGTGAGCATTGCTTGTGGCAGCGTTTCCATCGGCCACACGGGCTGCAGGTACTATTCGTTTTCCACCTTTTTGGGACCCGAAACAAGATAAGCCACTAAAACAATCTACCCATCTACTTCTCTGCAAAAAGAGGGAAACAAATATGGGTATAAAATAGGTTTGATATAATTGGACATGGTTGATATGTGCCTCAACATGGATCAGAATTCCAGCCATTCGGTTCCACTAAGGTTATGATCAGAATGGAACTCATTCTAAATTCCAATTATGGTCTAAATATAAATTTCAATCTTCAAGTGGTAGTAGGAAATGTACTGAACATTGTCAAAAAAATAATACCCCTAACAAGAACCATATTATTTTAGAAAAGACGATGATATTTTTGCCAAATCTAGCTCAATTCATCAAATAAACAACATCAAAAAACAGTGAGTGAAATAATATAATCGAATCAACTTTACAAATATATTCGACTTTGGTGCATGCACTATCTGTTAACATAGCTGTATATAAAAACATTAAAAAAAGGAACCAAAATTGTAAAATTCTCATATTATTTTTGAAACTAACCGAAACTTCGCAGTATCTCAAAAGAATAAAATAGAAATTGAAATTTTGAACCTTGTTCCTTAAGGCAGACGTTGAAAAAGAAAAGGCATAGTATGGTTTCAAACTACAAAATACCCCCAGTACGTCTTATTAATCGAAATTTGATAAGTTAGATTTATTTATTTAATATGACAGCCTTAAGGTGTGTCATTAGGACACATGTTAACAATTCAATATAATTTAGAGGTATTGCAACTCAGCTCTGAAACACTAAATTAATGAACTGTGGTTGCCATCCTTTAAAAAATGCATGTATGCAAGTCTGTTTTCAATATTCTACTGCAGAAATGAACAAAGAAAAATAATACATAGTCTAACCAGGTATAACATCTAGTTAAGCACACTTACAAAATGATAACTTGTGTTTGTGTGTTTTCCTTTTCCTTCTCCGAAATTACAGTCAACAAAATGTTTATAATTTTATTACATAGAACATATACGCAGTTCTGTTTTAAATATTCTGATGTACTATTGTAAAACAAGAAGAAAAATGAAACATCTTATAATCAAGCATAACATCTGGTTAGCACATTGACAAAATAACACCTTGTATCTGTTCCCTCTTTATAATTACATTAAATAATTACAGTTTTACTCCATAAGTATATTTCAAATGCATTCTACAAAAAAGGTGGCTAATGTTGGGCAAATAGGCATTCGTTTGAAGCTATGTTCTCAATCAAGGCACACTATTGACTAGTTAGAGAAAAATATACTATAGAGGATACAAAGATGAAAATCACAAAATAGTTTAACCTACTTCCCACTAGCAAAATTACAGGCTTCATCCTATAAAATTTTCCAAAATATGAGAGACGGCCCCATACTTCAAAATTAAATTTGATGGCACACTCTAAGACACTGTTATGACAAAAAGCTGAATATTACACAAACCAGCAAAATATACATAATAATATATCATACGTACAAGAGGTTCATGTCGTATGCCTAGTGCATTTACTAACACCAAGCCATTAAAATGTTCTTTTAGGACAAGAGTGCTGAACTTTTTTAAGGGAGGTTTTCTTTTTTTTTTCATATCTTAAAAAGGAAATCAGAATTATAACAGGTTGAATGATGTGAAAGCAGGTCCAAAAGTTTTATTCATTTGCACATAATTTGAATGTGCATATTCATAGATTAGCACGCTACATATACATACAAATCTACAATAAGCTGTATCAAGCATTAACTATCGCATATCCATATCAGCTTATGTTTGAGAATATGATTGCAACACGAATGTCATATTTGTTGCAATTATGAGGAAAGTGCATCATCAACCACCTGTATTGTGAAAAATTAATTTTTAAAGATTTTACCCAAGTTGAAAGTGATAACTCTTCTATGTAGTCATTGGGACTTGTTATTGACACTCCAAATATTGTTAAGGGGAGGTCATTTAAAAAAAAAATTGTTAAGGGGAGTACCAATGAAGAGAGCACCCTCTTAACAAATAAACTTTATTTTACCAAATTAGCCTTCTTTACAATAATCTCTTTTTTATTTGTTAATCAAAAATTTTTATACGATATATTAGTCAACCACATCAGATTTTTATATCAAATTATTAATAATTTCATTTGTTAGATTAGATGAAAAAATATCATTGACGGGAAATCGATATACATATATCGAACAATTATTTTTTTAATATGGTATTCCATTATTTGTTCATACCATTATTTCTCCTCAAACAATCACTTTTTTTTTGTTTTCAAATAATTTAGGGATTTGGTTTTTTGCATTTGAAACTGATTTTGATTTGGAATGGTAACTGATGTTATTACCAGACTTTATTACGAGGGTAAAAGGAAACGTAAAAAATTAAGTGCGTGACCCCCTTAACATTATTTTTGTGGTTGGAGTGTTTTTAAAATTTGTCCTCCCCTTAACAATATTTGGAGTGTTAATAACAATGCCCTAGTCATTGACCAACTAAATCCATATATCAAATAAAAATCAAATTGATTATAAAATGTGGTTTAAGTATACACAATGTAGAATTGTGGTCCCTTATAGTCTTTTGATGATGTGAAGTGTAAACTAATATTAATACTAGTTTTAGCTAATACTAAAGGCAAATAGATCAGGCAAACTTAGCCGCTAAAATAACCTTAATTACCAGCTAAAACATGGCATCCAGTTTCCACATTTTCACACCATTATTTCTAGACATTAACATCCATAAACTGACAAACACAAATAGTTTACCATGTACCAGTGAAACTCAGATTATCAGTTTATTTTCACTCTGGATTTAACAAAATTTGGGTGTGCTAAATCAATAAATGAAGAAGGAAAAATCGCAATCATCGATCACTCACTAAATCACAAGATCCACATATCACACTTGTTAAAATCGATAACTGACAAACACATACCCTTTCATGAGCTGGAAGTCTGGCATCAGCCGAGTCAGCAGCTGCCGCCGCACGAAAAGACGCACTAGTAATGTTTCCCGCCATTTTTGGGGACGGAAACGCTTTTCACATCTCAGATCTCAAACGAGGAAATACGAGAAGAAAGCTGATGGAGCAGGATACGTAAATGTACTCGAGTGAAGGGACAGGATAAACAAGTGTTTAGTAATGACACTGTTCACATTTTTTTGGAAATCTTTGCTGCTGCTTTAAACGTATCACTACTTTCATGTGAATGGTTATCAACTGCATTTATTATCAATTCTGTATGAATAAACTATTGGTTTTCGTATCTCAAATTTTTTTTTTTTCTTTATAAAAACAATTATTTGCGCTCTTTTAAAGAAGATACACTGTTTCCTCGTTCAAGTGTTAATAAATAAAGTGCGGTGATAAGGGCACCCCCACATATGCTTCCTAATACAGCAACTAAAAAATAAAACTTATTAATTTTTGTGTGCTTCCTAATACCACTTTACATTTTCACTCTAATCTCCCACTCAATCGTTATTTGCTGAACTAATCACGTACTCAACCTTAATTTGAAAACCATCATCTTTCTTACTCAAGTCACGGTAACCATTTTGTCGCTTTGGTTACCCTCCGATCATTTTCAATTATATCGGTGTTCCACCACCGAAAGAACCGTCAAAACAACCCAGTAAATACTAAAATAGTGGTACAGTGGTGAATCATCGTTATATAATTTTTTGCTCGGTTGTTTAGTACCGACCAGTAAGGATATGAATGGCTCTTGATCACCGAGCAGAAAGCAATAAAATCATTTCATATCCACAGTTTGATTGGTGATAATTGGCGGGTCATTTACTTGACCTACGGTGTATAGGCACCGAACAGAACAAAATTATACATTTTAGTGGATGTTGATCTCGAGCTTAGACGTGCATACTTGGAAATGAGATGTTTTTTTTTTGTTTTTACATAAATTACTACTATTAAATATTTTACATTTTTACTATATAAATGTACATAATTGTGCATGGATTATGGAGTCAACAATCTTGAATATGGAATGAAATCAAGTGACATAATTGACACTGAATAATCCAAAATGGAAGTAAATTTTTTTCTGGAAAACTAAATCAAATTATAGTTTTATATTTGGATTCTAAAGCAAATGAATTCAAAAGAAAAATAAATACAACGTTTTATTTCTATATGCTCTTGCATTTTTTTTAATAAATGTAGAACATGACAAGGTAACGGATTCATCTAATAGCACGGTTCCAGTAAGCACATGAATGCACTTTTAGTTGAAAATCAGGAAAACTAAGGTAAAACAGAAATGAGGAAGAAGGAACTAGGGTTTAGCTGGTTAATCGGTTGAAGAAATGAGGACGAACGATATCGAGAGAAATAGAAATAAGATAAAATAGTGTGGTAGCCCCATTTTTTAAGTGTGTGGTATTAAGAAGAGTGTAATACTAATTTTTATGGTATTTTTTAGTCGTGGTATTAGGAAGAATATATTGGGGTGCCCTTAGCACCACACTAAATAAATAAACGTCTATGCACCGGACTCCCAGAGGATGTTTATAGGAGTAGAGTTTACTTAGGACCATTTAAAATTCATCAGAGAGTGCTTATTAATTAGTAGTTCTATTTTTAAGGAATACCCTTACATTTCATTACTTTATTGATTAAGAATACAAACAAAAATTGAACTAATAAAAATTTAACAAGAAACTTGTGTGAAGGACAAAAAAAGCAAAAGGTTTGCCCAAAAGGACAAGAGCCAAAAAATTTGCTCAAAAGACCAACTATTAGTGTAAAGTGGAAAAACAAGGGTCCCCCCGAATTCCACCATTTCCACTATAAAATGTCCTTTTGAGCAAAATTTTTGGGTATTGTCCTTTCGAGCAAACTTTTTGCTCTTTTTGTCCTTGTGGCAAAAATCCCCTTATTGTAAATTAGAATTTAACAATTGAATCTATTTTGTAAATTCAAACTACAATTTTCTAACTGTTTACAAATAATAATATGATTTAAAAATATGATGTAATAAACAAATATTCTTTATAATATTATCCTTTATTGATTAAGAATACAAACAAAAATTGAACTAATAAAAATTTAACAAGAAACTTGTGTGAAGGACAAAAAAAGCAAAAGGTTTGCCCAAAAGGACAAGAGCCAAAAAATTGCTCAAAAGACCAACTATTAGTGTAAAGTGGAAAAACAAGGGTCCCCCCGAATTCCACCATTTCCACTATAAAATGTCCTTTTGAGCAAATTTTTTGGGTATTGTCCTTTCGAGCAAACTTTTTGCTCTTTTTGTCCTTGTGGCAAAAATCCCCTTATTGTAAATTAGAATTTAACAATTGAATCTATTTTGTAAATTCAAACTACAATTTTCTAACTGTTTACAAATAATAATATGATTTAAAAATATGATATAATAAACAAATATTCTTTATAATATTATCCTTTATTGATTAAGAATACAAACAAAAATTGAACTAATAAAAATTTAACAAGAAACTTGTGTGAAGGACAAAAAAAGCAAAAGGTTTGCCCAAAAGGACAAAAGCCAAAAAATTTGCTCAAAAGACCAACTATTAGTGTAAAGTGGAAAAACAAGGGTCCCCCCGAATTCCACCATTTCCACTATAAAATGTCCTTTTGAGCAAATTTTTTGGGTATTGTCCTTTCGAGCAAACTTTTTGCTCTTTTTGTCCTTGTGGCAAAAATCCCCTTATTGTAAATTAGAATTTAACAATTGAATCTATTTTGTAAATTCAAACTACAATTTTCTAACTGTTTACAAATAATAATATGATTTAAAAATATGATGTAATAAACAAATATTCTTTATAATATTATCCTTTATTGATTAAGAATACAAACAAAAATTGAACTAATAAAAATTTAACAAGAAACTTGTGTGAAGGACAAAAAAAGCAAAAAGTTTGCCCAAAAGGACAAGAGCCAAAAAATTTGCTCAAAAGACCAACTATTAGTGTAAAGTGGAAAAACAAGGGTCCCCCCGAATTCCACCATTTCCACTATAAAATGTCCTTTTGAGCAAATTTTTTGGGTATTGTCCTTTCGAGCAAACTTTTTGCTCTTTTTGTCCTTGTGGCAAAAATCCCCTTATTGTAAATTAGAATTTAACAATTGAATCTATTTTGTAAATTCAAACTACAATTTTCTAACTGTTTACAAATAATAATATGATTTAAAAATATGATGTAATAAACAAATATTCTTTATAATATTATCCTTTATTGATTAAGAATACAAACAAAAATTGAACTAATAAAAATTTAACAAGAAACTTGTGTGAAGGACAAAAAAAGCAAAAGGTTTGCCCAAAAGGACAAGAGCCAAAAAAATTGCTCAAAAGACCAACTATTAGTGTAAAGTGGAAAAACAAGGGTCCCCCCGAATTCCACCATTTCCACTATAAAATGTTCTTTTGAGCAAATTTTTTGGGTATTGTCCTTTCGAGCAAACTTTTTGCTCTTTTTGTCCTTGTGGCAAAAATCCCCTTATTGTAAATTAGAATTTAACAATTGAATCTATTTTGTAAATTCAAACTACAATTTTCTAACTGTTTACAAATAATAATATGATTTAAAAATTTGATGTAATAAACAAATATTCTTTATATTATTATCCTTTATTTATTAAGAATACAAACAAAAATTGAACTAATAAAAATTTAACAAGAAACTTGTGTGAAGGACAAAAAAAGCAAAAGGTTTGCCCAAAAGGACAAGAGCCAAAAAATTTGCTCAAAAGACCAACTATTAGTGTAAAGTGGAAAAACAAGGGTCCCCCCGAATTCCACCATTTCCACTATAAAATGTCCTTTTGAGCAAATTTTTTGCTCTTTTTGTCCTTGTGGCAAAAATCCCCTTATTGTAAATTAGAATTTAACAATTGAATCTATTTTGTAAATTCAAACTACAATTTTCTAACTGTTTACAAATAATAATATGATTTAAAAATATGATGTAATAAAAAAATATTCTTTATAATATTATCCTTTATTGATTAAGAAGACAAACAAAAATTGAACTAATAAAAATTTAACAAGAAACTTGTGTGAAGGACAAAAAAAGCAAAAGGTTTGCCCAAAAGGACAAGAGCCAAAAAATTTGCTCAAAAGACCAACTATTAGTGTAAAGTGGAAAAACAAGGGTCCCCCCGAATTCCACCATTTCCACTATAAAATGTCCTTTTGAGCAAATTTTTTG
Organism: Allium sativum; assembly: GCA_030737875.1. NCBI lineage: Eukaryota > Viridiplantae > Streptophyta > Magnoliopsida > Asparagales > Amaryllidaceae > Allium > Allium sativum. The sequence continues at coordinate 286,620,150 of CM060924.1, forward strand.
GGTATTGTCCTTTCGAGCAAACTTTTTGCTCTTTTTGTCCTTGTGGCAAAAATCCCCAATTTATTAACTCGTGCAACACAGAAATAAAAATTCAAACTAACCACATGAATTTCAATACAAAAATATAATTAAAAATTATGGAAATCATTTTTTTATTTGAGTGTCTCAAACATATACAGTTTTAGAAAATAACACGTACCATAATCACGCTCAAGAGCGTGTGCCGTTACACATTATAAATTAACAAGTTTGTCATTTAAAAATGACCACAAAGTTCGTGTATTCTTTTCTTGAAATTTAATTCCAATTTCTAGAAATCAAAAGAAAATTTTGCCAAAATATATATCACTTTTAGAACAATAACGGAAACTTAAAATAAACTTTTTTTTAGCCACGTCGGTTATTGGCCAGGAAAGGGTGAAAGCAAGTGGTCCAAATACGATTTCTCAAAAATTGTCTTCACGCTAATTAATAAAACTTCTTAGTGATTTTTGGGAAACCATCTGTGAATGACTTTCCAAAAATCGTTTTTAGTAATAGCTTGTACATTACTCAGTCGGCATTCTCGCCTCCCCCTACTTCTTATTTTACTGAAAATGTTTTTAAAATCCCAATATTTCCAAATTCTACCATTCCACTTAAAACTTTCTTGTTCCATTAAATTATTAGTTAAGTATTATGTTTGTAAATCTAGACGAACGTCTTCAACAAAGATCAAGGTATGGCTGCAAACGGATGCAATTTTGTATGTATAGTGTTGCATTTGTATATGTATCCAAAAACAAAAATATGTATCTGTGTCTGACATCCACAGATATTTTCGAATATCCAAAGGTATACGAAAATACCCATATTGGAAACTTAAAAATGTACATCAGATGCGGTTATCCGGAAATATCCGAAAAAATATCTGAAAATAAAACAATAAAAATTTACAAATACACCATTCACATGCAAATTCAACTCATAAAATATATTTTTAGAAAGTTGAATACATCTCATTAGACATCATTCATATAAATTTCATGCAGTAAATTTTAAGAGAAGGTGTCCAAAATATGAAAAGTGCAATCTTAAGATTAAAATAAAACAAAACATAAATCATATAAGCATGTACATGATTATGTCTTAATTATATCCATACCAGAAAATAAAATGAGCACATGACTTAAAATGTTATGTAATATCAAATACAAATACAACACTTCTGTTGTGGTATTGTATATAATCCAGTAGTTGAGATTAATTTAACTGTTTAAAAGAAATTTATATGTTAATTTAAGTTTAGGAGTAAATTAAACACACACACACACATATATATTTCTTTATTCAAAAATGATATATATATATATATATATATATATATATATATATATATATTGACGCACATGTCTCATTGCTACTGTCCTAGCCTCATCTACCAGTGACCATTCGCCTCTCTTAATTCAATTCAATAATACTGACCTTAATCCCAAGGGTAAACCATTCAAATATGCGAATCACTGGCACTTAATTGATGGTTATCATGATGCCATCAACTTCAATAATATTCCCATCCCCGAAGGTAATAAGATGTACATGCCAGTGATTATTCTCAAGCTATGCTAACAACGACTTAACGAATGGAACAAGACCCGACCGAAACAGGGGGACAAAACTCAAAGCTTACAGGATCAGTTGAAACACGTGCAAACTCTCCTTGATGCAGACCCAATGAATGAGGGACTTAAATAATGATTATTTTTCTATGCAGAGACAACTCAAATAAGCTTTGGCTAAGCAGTCGCTTGAAATCAGACAAAAGGCTAAGGAGAAATGGCTTACTAAGGGAGATGAATGCAACATTTTTTTCTATACTAAAATGTCCTAAATAAAGCATTATAATAGTCTCCGTAATTATTTAAATGAACAGACTAATTCGAGTCAAATGATCAAGAAACTGTCGAGGGAAGACTGCTGTTGGCTGGGAATATTGACAAGCGGGAATTGATGGCGGCTTTGTTCTCGATCCATAACGATTTCAGCCCTGACCCTGACGGCATGGGGGAAGCCTTCTTGAAATTGCACTGGAGACACCAGAAAAATTACATGTTGGATGCTTTTCAAGAAGCGCTTGATTCAGGGGAGTTTATTTTAGAGATTAATCACAATTTTCTTATCCTCATTCCCAAAGTTTCTAACCCATCAAGAATTGAAGATTATCGGCTGATTGCATGTTGTAATGTGATTTACAAAATTTTAAGTAAAATTATTTATAATAGATTGAATAAATTGTTGCCTTCACTTATATCACAATGCCAAAATGTTTTCATTAAAGGAAGATTCGTTTCAGAGTAATCCCTCATGGCTCATGAGTTAGTTCGAGAATTTAACAAAAAGAGGATAGATAAGATGTGCCTTAAAACTGACTTGCATAAAGCTTATGATAGAGTTAATTAAAGACTCATTATTCACATGCTTCGATCTATGGGTATTCCGGCTAAACTTATTAATCTTACAAGCTTTTGCTTGGACTCATCTACATATTTTGTTCCGATCAATGGTGTTCCTAAGGGTTACAACAGAAGTTCAAGAGGTATTAGGCAAGGTGACCCACTCTCCCCTTATCTTTTCGTTGTTGCTATGGAGTGATTTACTCTCCAAATGGAATTAGCCACTGAAAATAAATAATTTTTGCTTGTTCATAATCACCAGCCTAAAATCACTCATTTGATATATGCCGATGATCTTTTAGTGGTTTTCAGAGCTTCCATTGCGGTTATTAATTACCTCAAACGCATTTTTTCCTATTTGGAGTTATGGGCCGGTCTCAAAGTTAATGAACTTAAAACAAAATGCTAATAAGTTCTGTACGGATAAGCAAAACCTTCTAGACGCTATTGGGGTGTAGGAAGGCACTCTCCATGTCAAGTATTTGGGCGTCCCTTTGTCCAATAATACCATCACTAATACCGGGTGTGGTAAATTAATGGACGACATTCAGGACAAATTACAAGGGTGGAGGTCGAAACTGCTATTTTTTGCTGGTCGTGTTGAATTGATGCTCACAGTTATCACTTCTAATGTCAGATTTTGGCTCTAGACATTTTAAATTCCAAACTGTTCAATTGCTAAAATCAACACAGTTTGTGCGAATTTTATTTGAAGAGGTGGACTTCACAAGATAAGTTACAAGTTCTTATGAAGACCCAAAAATGAAGGTGAAGTTAGGCTGAAAAATCTTTTCGAACTTAAACGGGCTTTTGGGCTTAAGTTAGCATGGAATTTAATTTCCTCTAACAACCTTTGGGCCGTTTGGATGCGGGCCGGATACATGAAAGAAATTTTTGGATGTCAAAAATAGATAATAATGCATCAACAATATGGAAAAGTTATTTGAAGCAAAGGAATGATCCCAAAAAAAGGATTCAAAGATAAATTGCCAATAACAACTCTACTGACTTTTGGTGCGACTCAAGGCTCAATTGTAGAAGTCTCATTGACAGATATGGGTGGGATAGTTACTCAGATAATGGTGCGCCTAAAATGATGGTGAACATTATAATTTCGCACAATGCTTGAGACTGCAATGATAATTTGGTAGCTCAAAATCTATCAAAGGAACTGTAAGCTAAGACAGTTCACTCGAATAGAACCGAAGACTTGTGGGTTTGGTCTAATGGTAGCTTCAGACTGAAAGAGGTTTGGGACAATATTAGGAATGAACACCCAATTGTACCATGGAGTAATGTGGTTTGGTCCAAAGTATGTCCACCGAAAAGAATACATATTTTATGCAAAGCCATTCTAGGTCGTTTACCCACTAAGGATCAATTACACAGTTGGAGAATAATTAGCGAATACAGATTTGTGTTGTGCAATGGTGCTGTCACAACCCTAAATCACCTATTTTTGAGTACAACTTTAGCAAACGTTTATGGGCGATTCAGAAACTCAAGTGTTTTAATACAGACAATATAGGTAGCCTAGAGGAAGAAATTTAATACCTGAAAGATCGGTGACACGTGTCGAAGTTGATGGTAGAGGTCGGTAAGATTTGCCTCACAACCACAATGTGGCAGACATGAAGAGAACGTAAATCCCGTATTTTTAAGAAGAAAGAGAAAGACATGTTAGCTAATTCGAGTTTAATTAAAAGAGAATTCACTATTATTGTTGGAATAATTAAGCCGAAGAACCTCACCAGTGCAGGGGAATGAGAATTACTACAATTGGAGAAGTGGAGCTGGAAGGTAGTGACTGGAGGAATTCTATGAGAGAATTTCAGGCCGCCATGATTTCTTTCTGTTCCCTAATTCTAAAGTGTCATGCTTTACAGAGAATGTAGAGGAAAAGCGGAATTGTGGATGTATTATTGTTTTGTATTTTACCCGTTTTCTATCAACGGGTTGAATCATGGGTCGAGTTGCCCATTTTATGTGAGCAATAAAAATTAACCCAATTTCAAAAAAATAATAGATGCACATAAACGTTAGAAAATATGATGGATATTTTTTGGATATGGATATTGCTATAACCATATCCGCATACGGATGGACGTTCAAATATCTTTACATCTCAGATAACAGATATATTCTGTATTTTTGAATAGAGATACAAACAGATATCAAATTTTTCGGGTATTCATTGACAAAACTGGATCAAGGCATTGTGATAAAATACCAATTTTTATTTAGATTTTCTGAAATTGTTATTTGTACGATGTTGAATGTTGAGAAATTAAACCTTATGCCGGAATAAGTTAAATATTATGGGCTTACATATCTACTGATACAAATTGTAACGATTAAAAATATGAAGTTAATTTAAAATATAACGTTGTATAAATGTTATACTTGAGATTTCATTTAAAATTTTAAATCTAGTTTATTTTAAACTTGGTTTTAATAAAAAAAATTGGTATGAATTAAATTTTTGGTTTTTAAAATGAACGATTTAGTTAAAATCATGTGTTTATTTACAGTATAACCAATTTAATTTAATTTGGTTGAATATTTGAAACTTGATTTCGAAATATAAATTTGAAATTTTACTTAAGAATTAAGAACTAATGTGTGTGTGTAGACACACACACACATATTGAACTTGATTTGGAGTGAAAATTTAAATAGATGCACATGAAATTGAACTTTTATTCCTAAATTTGAATAAATTGTAAAACTATTCCACTTTTGTTATATAAATTTATTGAAAGTGGAATTATTTTTTGAAAATTTGTTAAATATTGATAACGTTAGATATTATACTTTTTTTTAAATAAAAAATTTGAGAAGATATTTACAATAGTCTTTGCTTTATTGAAGAGAGGAAATAAAAGCAACACTTGTCTTCAGTGATTTGAATTTGTCTGCCATGCATTCTTTTTCTCTCTTTCCTTCCTTTCTTATTTCAATCAAAAATCCCTATCTCCCTTTATTTCTTACTTCAGCCAAAAATGGCCTCCTTTATTTTTCAACAACCGAGACAAATCCTCTTTCCCAAAATGGAAATTTCCTTCCTCCTTAAAACTTGATTTTGCCTCCTCCTCTGAATCGAAACCACTACCTAACTCATCACAACCCAATTCGCCTCCGCTCCAAATCGAAATGGCCACCGCTACCAATATTGGAGCTGCCAGCTCCCTTCTTCTTGCACCAACGTCGATGTCTCCTAGAACCACCCTATCTTGCTTGTCCCAGATAAGCACCACCTTCGTTATTCCCCAAGTTGATTGCGCTGCCACCACCTACATCCGCATTAAATACGCTGCAGCCCTAAGCAACGCTAGTAAAGATGAGTTTTTAGGTCATGATTTACTTGATTTCAAATATTTCGAAATCAATGTAAACTAAAATATAATAAATGATTCTTGTTGTTTGTTGTTTCATTGTTGTTACTGCGTGATTATGTCATATATTAATTTGGGTCGTTGCTTGTAAATTTCACCTTATTGACTAATTAATCAAATATTGGTAGTCCTGAGAAGACTAATACACCACTTGTCACTATGCACTCATTGTCTGGATTCCTGTAATTGTTTTAGCTAGTTGTGATATTTTTCTTTGAGCCCTTTCCACTCATGTTGGCTTTCCATCCATGTTGTCGCGTTAATTTGTTTGGATCTTTGAAACCTTTAACCATGTATGCACGTGGAGGTCAACGCATGTATATGTTTTTCATGTATATATATAATTGGCATACGTATGTAAATATACACATGCAGACTCATAGTTTGAATGGAATGCAGGCGAAAATGGTTTACCTTGCTTATTTTCTGTAAAGGGGATATAAGCACTTTATAATTGGAATTTTATATATGTAACAATCAAAAATTCAGCAGACTTGAATTTTTCGTAAAATGCTAAAATCCCAATCCACTGAAACCCAAATTAGTTTGTCTGATATCCTGCAGAAAGAAAAAGATAAAATATATCAAAGCTCACAATAAAACATCTCATATAGAATGAATAAAATGTAATAGTAAGTAAATACTTACCCTAATAATGACACAGTCTAATAAGTGTCTCTAAGCTGTAATCTCTACCACCTGTCTAACTTACGGGTTTTGTTATGAGCAGGGGGTCAAAACAAAAGTTCAGTGAATGGAAAAATTATACTTTCTACAAATAGAACTACATATACCGTTCTAAATTGATTTATCATTATTAAATTATTTTGTGTTTATTACACATTACTCTTCTGATTTCACGCACAAATTATACTTATCTACTCCCAAGCAGATTAACCTAATTACTATATATATATATGTATCTATATGTCCAATATATCAAGGTACTCCCTATAGTACCCTCCTCGAGTGGTCTCCTTCGCCATACTGCGGGAACATACAGGACCTCCATCGGCATGCTACGAAAACACACCATGTCTCCATCACTACACCTTGAAAGCGAATAGGCTCCTGTCGTTGTGCCATAAAGGCGCCCGTAATCTAAGTTCTTCCACGGAACTCAATCGGGTGCTTTACTATATTTGTCAAGGATGACCTTTTAGAGGCCCAAAAATAATGGCTTCGTTAAGCCCAAAATACGGATATCAAAATTTGGTTTGTCTCTTTTTGTGTCTCTTCAAGGCCCCACCAGCCTACCCTCTAACTAATGAAAGGCCATTCAAAGGAGCTAAGTGACTGACCCTAACAAATAAACAATTTAACCAAACATGTGATCCCTCATCCAATGGCTCGATAGTGAAGATCATTAGCCTTTTTGAAAAGATGAGTTTGATATAGTAATATGGAAATACGTATAGTTATATGTATATGCGGAAATTTTGATAAGGTGATATATCATTTTTGATATATGCAAGTATATTTTTTTGAGATAAATACTAAAAGATGATGTCACAGATAAGCAATGTAAAAGAAGTCAATAAAGTAAAGAACACCAAGAATTTTTATACTGGTTTGGAGCACCATCCTACGTCCAGTCCCATACTCCTTCCAGAATTTAACTAATCAACACTCTCACTTAACCCGGGGGAATTAGTATTACAACACCTGAGCAGCAGAAAAGGATTTCGACTCAACAACCAAAGATAACTTCTTGCCTGAGCAGTGGAACAGGACCTCAATAGATACAAAAAGTTTGTTTGACTGTATATGTGTTCTTGATAACACGTATAAGTCACAATTGAGTACATTCTTACTATAATCTTTGTCATGCCCTGAATTTGCCCAGCCTTCAAGGAGATGGGAAAACACAAATTGTATGAGAACACGACGCATCAGAACACAAACATGAGAACATTTCATTGCTATTACAACAATTTGCACCAGAGTACAAGAATATTAAATATTACACAACAAAAATACAATATCAGAGATTAATAATTTACATTTAAATACATAAACATAATATCCAGTGGAAAACATCAACTACCACAAATGAAAGAGATACACAAATACAAAGCTTTCCGAATATAGCTCCAACTATAAACCAGGATCCAGCTAAATAAAATATGCAAAACCAAACTACTAGTTGCCCATGTGGAAAATTTGGGCATCCAGAGTTTAGGTTAAAACAATAAACTCCAAGTCAGTTATGGGACTAGTGTGAGAACTCAAAATAGTCATTAAACTTTTACTTTAAAATAAGGTAAATCACGGGACCACGCCACATGTCACGGAACGGGTTTACTCCTACGAATACTCTAAAATTAAATAATTTATAAACAACGGAATGCTTTTTGAAAAATAAAGCTATTATAAGACTCAGGTCCCATCACACAATGCAATGCAAGCCGGAGGATAGAGTTTTACCTTATAATAGCCAAACATGCTTGATATGCTTTAAAACAAATCATTTTGATATTATTATAAATGCATAGTGTCAAAATAACTTCAAACATAAATGTATCAATCATAGACGACATAGGTACCATATATTATGGTACCATATATTATGTCGCCATACATAGGTTTATAACTAAAACTGAAAAGTCGCGTATTGGAAATGGGATTTTCGTCATGAGTCAAGGCAAGGGATGTCTCCTTACCGGCTTCGAGACACTCTAGCAAATGCCTCGGGATTACACACTTGAGCAACCCTTGGATCTTCAGGGTCTATCCTCTCTTACGTTTGAGGATTGATTATTCCTGAACAATACGTTTCCTGGTCCTATCGGACCTATCTCTTGGCCATTGACGACCAATCATATCCGAGGCGCCTCGCAATCCTAAACCACATAAGTAAAAATATCTGGGCTCCATACCATGACAACACTTCTAGCTAGAAAGAAATGCATGCACTCCCTGCAGTCACTTATCCCGTTTTTGACTCATACCGGGGTGTGAGAATCGCGAATTAACGCTATACAAAAAGCTATGCTACTTAAAGTCGTGCTTTGATCATCAACCACAAGACCCTGCTTTTCAACAAAAGCCTTGATCATTTGCATCTTAGCATGTCACATTGTTACCATATCATTGATTTCTGCCAACATATAACCTCTAAGCTTGTACGTCTCAGAGAAGGGTGTTAAGCAAAAGAATAAATTCTCTGTCACCAAACATATACATATTTAGCAGAGATCAACGAATATAACACACAATACAATGTCAGACATAATCGACTTACAAGTTCGTTCTGGGTCTGAACGAAACCGGAGGCACCTTATTCCTCGTCCCATATGTCCAATACAAGAGAGAGGTCCTCGCATATTCGGTCGATCTCCAAGTACGTCTGGATGATCACCATACCACATCTTGGGTGTACAGCCCAATCAAGACATCAGTAATCATCCAATCGATGTGAAGATCTCCGGTCTTCAACCACGATCTTCAAATCTTCGACTTTTAGTCGTCGTATTAGTTATTCAAAATGGGTTAAATCCGGTCTTTTCGAATAACTCGCGTATTTTATAATCAAGTGCTACAAAAACACATCATATGCCTCATTCCAATCCAGAATATTCTTTTATCCAAATATTCTTCGAAATCGTTTCAAAAGATTTATGATATCTTTTCTCAACTTAAACCAAATTAAGGTTTATCAACTAGTTGAGATTAGCGAGCCCTGCCAATGTAATCATTCATTTTATTAGCCCACTCCCAACCTATTTATCCCATGGAGCAAAACTGGTGGTACTCCATATCTAACACCCACTGGGTTATCGGTAAAATTAATTACCATTTCACGTTTCAAATATAATTAAAGATTTAACTATCGCTTGGAGTAAAACTGGTGATACTCCATTGTCGAACATTCCTTGAATTTTGTAAATTTGGTTACCTTATTCACATTCAATCTAATTTAAAGATTCATTTAAACTCCAACTTGGTTTTAATCTCAAAAATCATTAAATCATTACTTAATTATTATTCAACATTAGGAAAATTAATTTTGTCTTTAACTGGGTTAAAGAACCAATGTCGCTTAAATCATAATTCACGATAAACCCAAATCATCTTCCATCAAAATGGAATCTTCATGGAAATCATAACCATACTATAATCGATATAAATTTCCGTATCGGACTAATACTATAAACAAAATAATGGCAAAGCCTTTTAAAATTCCATAAATAGTAATGGCCTTCCTTCACGAAAGCTCATCTTGATCACTAAATTGAATTCTATTCAATTCCAATTTCTTTTATTAAATTGGAAAACTTTACTTTGGAAAAATTCCATAAAATCTTAATTAAAAGATTTATAAATTCCTATAACACCCCACCTCCGCTAGGGTCACTCACAAAGGGAATGCACTAGCTTTGGTGGAGTATTATCTAGGTAAACATACACAGAAATATTACAAGACAGAACATAAATAAAACAGCGGAAGGAAAACCCAAATTTCATTGCTTTAAAATCTAGTAAGGTCTAAATCCTTTTACATCAAAATGCTATTAAGTCAATTACATCGAAATCTGTCTTGCAATAGTAAAGAAGCATAAAACCATAGTTATAAATCATTCCCCAATAAAGCAAAGCAAGCCATAGCCAAGAGAAATCCAAGCCGTACATGAAAGAGCTTTGGAGCTTGGTAAGATCCGAACTAAGCTGTATTCCCACCCTGCGATCCTTGGGGGGGGGGAACGGAAGAAAAAGAGGCGAAACAAAACGGGTCAGTCATAAAGACTGAGTAAGTACTAGTGACTTTCAGCATAAAAACAGGTAAAGATAACATGGCATGAATAAACTGAAAGTAAACATAAGCATGATGACAAGATAAGCTACAGGAAAGATAACTAAGAATAACCTCATATGGTTTTTGTCAAGTATAACATCGCCAGGTTTCCATTCAAGATAAACTAAGTATAATTTTGCAAGATTTCTATCAAGCATCGCAAGATTTCTCTGCTTTACCATCAAAATATTTCTATGATATCTATTTGCTCTGCACCAACCTTACTAGTATCCCAACCCGTGTCATGTGTTGACTATAAAATGATCCCTTGCCCAATGTCATGAAATGATCCATTACTTGGTCTCACGAAACGATCTATTAATCGATCGGCTCCCTACAAGTCCTATCTCGTTCATGTGTTTGTGTCATACGGCCCTATCACGAATGTAGTCACCTGTGCTAGGTCCACCATAGGGTGTATCAAGCCCTAGGGTGCCAACCACCGACACGAATCAAGCACGCACAGTGTAAACCTACTGGTGCCCAATGCCTGCTTTTTCAACTCCGGACTACATGCACGACCATAGTCCGCCTGAACCTACAATGGCGCACCAACTCAGCCGTCGTTCTGGTCGCTTACAATCAGCCCAGTAATCGTGCCCCACCCTGCCTAGTTCCAGGGTACCATGATACATCTAGTGGGTTACTGCTGAAAAGGACCGCGTAACTAGGGTTTCCGTCCAGCAGGTTAAGTGTTGTCATTTAAATTCGAGACTTAACCCCATCAGTCTAGCATGTCAAGTTGGTTAAGTGTGGTCATTCAAGTTCGTGACTTAACCCGTCTACGTGTCATGTCAAATTGGCTAAGTGTTGTCGTTCAAGTTCATGACTTAGCTCTACGAATCATGTGTCAAGTTGGTTAAGTATGTTCAAGCGGTTCGTGACTTAACCCTACCAAACCATCGTGTCAAATTGGTTAAGTATATTCAAGCGGTTCGTGACTTAACCCTATCAAGTCATCGTGTCAAATTGGTTAAGTATATTCAAGCGGTTCATGACTTAACCCTATCAAGTCATCGTGTCAAATTGGTTAAGTATATTCAAGCGGTTCATGACTTAACCCTATCAAGTCATCGTGTCAAATTGGTTAAGTATATTCAAGCGGTTCATGACTTAACCCGATCAAGTCATCGTGTCAAATTGGTTAAGTATATTCAAGCGGTTCATGCCTTAACCCTATCAAATCATTAATTCATTTATGCACCCCAACCTCTCACATCAGACCTGTTGTTGTGGTACTGGATATGCCGGGCAGTTCCGGGCAGAATTACACCACAACTCGGTCTGACCTCGGGTTTTCAAGTGCGATATGACCAACTACCCACATTGGATCCTATTGTTTGCAATAACTGGATTTGCCGGGCGGTTCCGGGCAGAATTACACTGCAAACTCAACCCAACCTCGAGTTGGCCATTTTCTAGTTCATTCTAAATGTCATGTCCATGTTCAAGTTATAACAATGTTCAAATTTCTAAGCAAGTTTCATGTCGAGTTTCTAGTTTTCAACTTATGCCTATTATCAAGTTCATAACTCACGTTTTTGCCTCCAAAACGTGTTCCAAAAGTATTACTAAAATTTGCTATAAAGTTATGCCAAGTTATAGCCTTTTCATTTACAATACAAGCCAACTACCCAAAACCCAACTTTACATATTAATATATATGCCCAAGTTCTAACTTTTCATGTCGATATACATATGCCCAATTCTAGCCAATTTACATATGTTCAAGTTCCACATCAAACTACATGTATTCTATGTTTACACCAATTTACCTATAACAAGTTCTAGCTTTTTTTTTTACATATGTCACGACCCACGTCAAAATTACATATATCAATTTATATGTGTCCAATCCTAGCCAATTTAGATATATACCAAGTTTCATGCCTTTTTACATAGATCCTATTAATGCCAAATTCCATGTATATATTATTTATGCAAATTTCCCCATAACAAGATTATACCAAAATTTACAGATCAAGCCCCAAACTTGCGGATACGGTGATAGTTTCCAATTTCATGTTGCCAATAATTCCAACATATTCATATAGGCAATAATCCCATAATTCCCCCGTATACATCTCGTACGCAAATCGCGATTTTAGGCCAAGGTCCGAAATTGACCAAGGTTGATCAAAAGAAAGACATGAAGATTACAATTTGATAATAATATTAACATGAATCGAGAAAACTAATTTACAACAGGCTGAATAGATTATGAACTTGTCATGAGAATAAAGATAGACAAGTCAAAAACTCAAGATTCAAGAAACAACAGAAATAGATCTGGATCGATAAACATACTTTGATCCAATTTCACTTTAATTCAATGCCATATTATAATCAAGTATTTAAATCGGAAAATAACTAGAACTTACGTTGATTGGCTAAGAGAGGACAAATCAATTCGTTGTCGCGTTGAGACGTCTAACTTGATTAATCTTCTGATTTGATTCAATATGGTCTAGGCGTCGTTGTTGTCAATTCGTCCATTTGCACAATCCTTGCTTTGATTTGTTAGAACCCCCTCTTTCTTTTGCTTTGCTTTGTAGATTAATCCCAATTTGATTTTAGTTTTTTGAAAAAACAAAAATGTGTGATCTTCTGCGAAGAAGAGAGCACACATATAAATGTATATATAATAAAAAACATAGCTACATAGTCCAACAAAGAAACATAAGATTACAAGATGTAACCTAACACTGGTCTAGGGGTGTAAGGATCATAGATAGATGAGCTCCGGATAAACCACCGCCCATCTACTCCAATATCGAGTTCCGGCATGGCCACCACCCGATATTGAAGTATATCTACTCCATTACAATAGCCCCTAACCACTATATAATAACAAAAGTAATGAAATACAATATCACATAGATACTCTCGAACAAAACCCAGAATGGATAACGAATCATCAATCCATACAACAATCTTCAAAGCTCCCCAATAAAATCTATCATGCTGAGCACCTGAGAAATGCAAAAACTTCTACCAATCCATCCAGCTAACTGCTAATAAGCTACCTGATAATCAACATCCTGGATCTGCAGAAAACTCAAAAAACTTATCAGTAAAATGACACTCACATATATATATGAAAATATGCCCATGTTAATATATATATAAATATATATTATATATATATTAATTCATACTTATCTCTCATACATATATGTGGATTAAAAGAATACAATGGAAGACTAATATAAGCAATTAACAAACAATGCGATATATATTATGAAAAAAACTACTGATTCTAATGAATAGATACAAATTAAGTCTAATCTTAAACAAAAACCGCTGAAATTCCAATTTCCGGTATAGCTTGTAATGCGAATTAGACATCCATTCCAAACAAAAATAAGCTATTTTAATTATTAAATCATTAGTAGATACAGAAATAGACTGAAAACACCTTTGATTTCTTTCAAACCAAATAAACCAACTTATTATAGTGACTAAAGAATCTAGAATGTATCTTTTACTACCATTGAAAACAAATCTATAAGAATCCCAATATTCAACATAACTATTATACGAATTAGGACAATCAAAAACAAATATCCTTAACACCATATTAAATATGAAATTTGTGATATTGCATGAAAAAAATAAATGATCAACATCCTCGTACAAAAGATTACAAAAGTAACATTTAACATCAATAATAATATTCTTCTTCTTTAGAAGCTCAATCGTATTAAGTTTCTTATGAATGATTAACCACATTAGAAATTTAGCTTTAGGAGGGGAATTAGATTTCCAAACAAACTTAAAAGGTCGAAATGAAATTCCCGAAAAATTTATAAAGTTATACATAGAATTCACCGAATAAACTTGACTCTTACTCATCTCCCAACTAATAGAGTCCCTATACTCATCAATGTGATATAACGATAGCTTAGCATATAGTAAAGCTAATTGTCTTAACATTTCTCCATCTAAGATATTATCAAAAGAAAACTCCCATGGGGGTTCCCAATCTCTTCTAAAAACATCTTTAATCAAAGCATTTTTAAAACTACAAACATTAAAGAGTTCCTTGAATTCAATCTTAAGTGGTAAACGTGAAATCCACTTATCATGCCAAAAGTACGTCACATCACCCGAATGAACAATCACCTTATAACCTAAGTTAAAAATATCAAAAGTCTTTAATACTGACTTCCAAAAGTAAGATAATCTATTATACCAACTAACCCTAGACCCCACAATAAAATCACCTCCTGAATAATAAAATTTATTTACAATAGTCTTCCATGTGGACGACACTAAAGGACACCTAAATTTCCACAACCACTTTGCCAATAAGGAAGAGTTAAAATTAGCTAAATTAATAATCCCTAATCCCCCATCTTTCTTAGACTTACAACACACCTCCCAGTTTACTAAACATTTGAAACCCCTACAAATTGGATCGCTACCCCCACTCCATTGGTAATTGCGTCTTATTCTATTAATCCTTTCAATAACCCATTGAGGAAATCTATGTACAGACATCCAATAAGCAGGGATAGCAGATAGTACCGAATTAACCATAACTAATCTACCAGCTCTAGACAAAAATTTATTGTTCCAATTTGATAGCCTACTATTAATCTTATCTATTATGACTATCCAATCTTCCTTCTTTAGTTTCGAAGGCCTAATCCTAAAACCCAAATAATCAAAAGGAAAACTCATTACAGAACAGTTTAATGTGCTAGCAACCATAGTCTCTACGTTACCAAAATCATTAATGACCATAACAGAACTCTTCTCAAAATTAATCCTAAGTCCTGATAACATTTCAAAGCAATAAAGGATGAACTTGAGAGCGATAATGTGCTTAGGCAGGTGGGAAGAAAATAACAAGGTATCATCCGCGAATTGAAGAATAGATAATACATTGTTAAATTCCTCATTACCAACGTTGCCCAACACACCTTATCTTCCCGCTCTCTTAATTATTCTAGTAAAGACGTCCACTGCTAAATTAAATAATAAAGGTGACAGGGGATCACCCTGTCTAAGACCCCTCTTAGATTGGATTTTCTTACCCATAACCCCATTGACAACAATATTAGAACTACCGGACCTAAGTAAAAGCATTATCCAGTTAGTCCATCTGACACTAAAACCTCTAGCAATACAGACATCACATATATAGTCCCAATCTATGGAATCAAAAGCCTTCTCAAAGTCTAGTTTCAAAATAGAACATGAAAAATTATTTTTAACACATACATTAATATATTCTTGTACTGCTGCTACACCATCTACTATTTGTCTACCTTTAATAAAGGCAGTTTGCGAATGATCTATAAGATCATCCATCTTCCTACTAAGCCTATTCGCTATAACTTTAGAAATAATCTTAACAGATACATTTATCAAGGAGATTGGTCTAAAATCTTTTAATTTTTTTGCATCCTCACGCTTTTTAATAAGGATAACATTAGCAAAGTTAAAGTTACCTAAACACAAATTCCCATTATAAAAATCATTAAATAGATTAATGACATCCGTTTTCAAGACCTCCCAAAATTGTTTGTAAAAAATAACAGAAAAACCATCAGGTCCCGGAGCTTTGTCACTTGGCATATCGCAAATAGCCTTCCAAATCTCCTATTCCGAAAAAGGTTTATCTAAATCTACCAACTCTTCCCTAACATCCGTAGGGTAGATGTCCTTCCAATTAATGTTAATTCTTCTCTTGATCCTAGTCCCAAAGATTTGTTTATAATAATTTGTGAAGGCTTCATTTAAGTCACGCTGAACTGTCAATTCCTCATTATTTAGGAAAATAGAATGAATCAAATTGTCACGTCTCCTCTTATTAGCCATACTATGAAAAAATTTCGTGTTATTATCACCTTCTTTAATCCATTGAATTCGTGATCTCTGCTTCCACATTATTTCTTCTTTTTCCAAAATCAATTTAAAATCATTTCTAAGATTACTAAGTCTATCTTTCTCACATATATTAAGAGTCCTAGATTCGCTTAACTTATCTAAATCTAACATCTCACATAAAATCTTATCTTTCTTAATTCTAACACTACCAAAAACAAATTTATTCCATCTCTTAAGAAAAAACCTTAACTTACCCAGTTTTGCCACAAAAATCTTAGCTGTATTACCATTGTATAAATTATTAAAATAGATTAACGATTTCCACTTAATAGTAACAAGTTTAACAAAACTAGTGTCTAATAGCCACATCTTCTCAAATTTAAAACTGTTACAAATTAACATATTCGATTCACATGAAAGGATTAAAGGACAATGATCCGAATATAAAAAAGGTAGCCCTTTTACTTTACATATTGAAAATCTTGCATCCACCCCTGTACTTATAAAAAACCTATCTAATAAGGCAAAAGACGGCCTTTCACTAATATTAGACCTAGACCAAGTGAAAGACCTATTATTAAGCGGAATCTCAATCAAATCATTATCATGAATGAAATCGTTAAATTCTTCCATATCAGAAAAATCTCCTTCACGAGGAGATCTCTCACCTAAAAACCTAGTAACATTAAAATCCCCCCTACAATCCAAAGATTTGGACCTATATTCCTAAATTCGGAACATTCATCCCACAAACGTCTCCTCTCCATTTTAGAGTGAGGACCATACACATTCGTAATGCCCAATAAAGAATTATCACTAAAAGAAAATAATATAATGTGTAATGAATGTGTCTTAGCAAATTCCTGTACAATCCTATATTGACTATCTTTCCAACCAATCATAAGTCCTCCTGCACTACCAATTGACGGTAGAGAGGCCCAGTTACGAATGTGAGAGCCACCTAACCTAGTATAAAAACTAATGTCAGGATTTTCAATTTTAGTCTCTTGAAGTAAAGCAATATCTATATGATAATCAACAAAGAATGTCCTAACTTTTGCACATTTTTTTGGATCATTTAAACCCCTAATATTCCAACTAGCTATCCTCATCTACTCAAAGAAGAGACTCTCTCTAATTCCCTACTCCTAATGAAATCAGTATCTAACTCAATATCAGAAAAAATAAAGGTTGTATCACTGGCTAGCTGAAACAGCTGACCAGTCGATAAATTATTCAATGCATAAGGAGAGTAAACACTGCCATAAACATAAGACATACCCGAGCCCAAATCCAAATTGCTACTACTAGCAATCGGACTCTGAGACCTACCTCGAAATGGAGAGGAGTTAGAACTGATCCTAGCACTACGACGAATCACTCCAGAACTAGGAACCTCTCTCCGACGCCTCCTCCTTCGAGCTGAAGAAGATGGGTCCTCACCATCCTGAAAAAACTCCACACTAGCCTTCTCCAAGCCACTCAGCGTTGAAAGAGTAATTTTGCGAAGCCACACACTGCCTAAAAGTCAAATTTAATCTACCTCCAATCATGTTAGTCCTGTTTTTGATAATTTCCGGTGCTGAGTTGTTGAAGATACCTGAAATGCCATGATGAATTCCTCTTGATTTGCCACCGAATAACAGAACATCTCCAGATTCCAGAGTAATATTCTTGACAGTTCCTTCATCTATATACAAAAACTCTGTTGAATCTCCTATCGAAATGCAAACAACAGGAAGACCAAGAGCCAAACTATCATTGCCTTCATCCTTATCCTGATGCATTCCCAATTTCCCATCCCGATTATAGTAATTGATTATACAAGCGTCAGGAGTCATGAATGGAAGTTCATCTGGGTTACAGCCATTATCTGCTAATCCTCTTTGCGCAAAATTTATGGCATCGCATACCAACTGATTAAATTCTTCAGGGATTTTTGGAGGAATAGAGCCGTCATTCCTCCTTTCCTCGTAAATTCTTGATTGTGGATTCCAGTTTTTACCCAAACACATCATGGACAGATTCATCATTGTGCCATTTTCAAAACACGGCCTGTAAAAACCTCCCTCCCCCTTTCCAAGTTCTTGAATTCTTTTAACAATTAGAACTTGATCATCAAGACTAATGAAATGCTTTAATAAAATCATACCCGAGTTTAGAAACTGTACTTCTTGGATCTTGACCCGAGATTTCCAAAAATCTCCTGCCATATCCGGAATAATCCTCCTTCGATGATCCAATAGACTACCAATATTTTGTTTCCTACAGTTCCTCGCGATATGATTGCCTTCTCCACAACGAAAACAACGCTTCTGATAACGGATTGAATTCAAATCTGGACAAGAAGTAAAGTTCGTCTTTTCCCCCTTCACCTTCAGCCGAGATTGATTTGGGGGGGGGGGGGTCCATTTGAATCAAAAGAAGTTAAAGATGGACAAGATCCATTCAGACGAGAAGAAAGTAGAGGTTCCGCCATTAAGATATTGCTCCAGTGCAAAATACAAAAAATGATACTTTCACTTCCCCCAATTTGATTTTAGTTGGAGACTATATTCTTAGGTTTCATTTTTCCAGCATAACGGTGGCTAGACGTGTTGTAGTGAATTAGGGTTTAGGCATTAGGGGGGTTTATATAGGGTTAGGCAAGTGAATCTGGACAGAAATCGGACTAGATACATCAGAACGAACACTGGCCCAAAAATGGGCTCGGGGACCAGGTCGACACCCAAGTCGACTGCGCAGTCTACCTGGTCCTGGGGGTGTCGACTCCCCAGTCGACCTGGGTCTGTGCGGGAAATTTCCCGCCCAGTCTGTTCTGCGTTTGAAATTCGAATTTTGAATTCGAATTCGAGCTGTTTTGAACTCTGAATATTTCTGAAACTTTGGAGGGCCATAACTTGGTCATTCGGACTCCGATTTTCGAAAACTCGGACTCGATTTCATGTAGAATTCCGAGATGAACGCAATGGTGCAACCCGTTTCTCTTGGTTCTTATTTTAAAATTTAATTCTGCCTTGATTTATGATTTTAACATGTTGTTAAAATTTGGGTTGTTACAATTCCAAATCATATCTTCACTGTTAATTTGGTTTAAGAACTAATGTCATTCAAAACATTATTCACAATGAACCCATAATCAACTACCACTTAATTCCAATTATATTAATTAATTGGAAAACATCGTTAAATCTTGTTTAAAAGATTTATTCTTTTCTCAACTGGGTTTAAGAACAGTGTTATTAAAGTCACCATTCATGACAAATCCAAAATCCAATTTCTCGATATTCATTATAAAAATAAATGAAATCGATAGAAAACTCCATTCGAGTTAAAATAGCGTTTACCAACTTAACTCGGCTTTATATTTTATTCTTTTTGTGTCCATCCAAAATCGGACATCAAAATCATATTTTGCTTCTTCACTGAATATAATATCAAACTATTCGTTTATATTCGAATATTACTCAATCAATTACCGTATAATTTTATTTATATGGATTCCATACATCGCCTAAATTCAAAAATAGTGATGAACAACTATTAAACATCCAATTCACATCTAAGGTGCAATCTACAACTGTATAAGCATTAAATAATTGAATAACGCTTACTATGGTCTGTCGATCAATCGATTGACATGCAACTAAACACAAGGGAGATGTGTGAAGTTATTATCATCCCCAGGCCTGTGTGGGGTTTTCAATCAATAGCCAATGATTATTATTTGCGTACTTGGGCAATGTGTAAAATTATCGTCCTAATGCCTGTGTAGGGTGTACATCACAATCCATGTGAGCTTATATATTATTTCACAGATTAATAATGATAACATTTAAAACTGTAACATCCATCAATCATCAAACAAATATTGCTATCAAAAGCAATCAAAATATATTCAGTTATAAAAATAAATAACTGTACAAATAGTCTGAGTGAGAGAGAGTTCACACCATTTGTTTCCATACCGTCGTTCTTTAATGATGAATTATAAAATGATTTCGTAAGAACCGGCCAATAGTTCAAAAACAAGATTTAGACGTCTGACCTAAAAATTCAGACGTCTGAATTTGCAATTTCTTAAAGCAGCAAGAATTTAGTTCATTTTTGAGCTATTTCAGATGTCTGAAATTTTTTGGTCAGACGTCTGAATTAAAATTTTCAAACATCTAAATTGCTCTGCTTGTTTCATAATTATTTGAAGAAGGTCAGACGTCTGACCCAAAATATTCAAATGTTTGAATCTTGACCCAGAGCACAATTTGCTTAGATAACAAGCTCTAAGTGATATCAACTCATGCCTGAAGGCCTATGATGTTATGTACATGCAAATGAGTCTTGAAGGACTTACTGAAACAACATATAACACCCAAATGCAGATACACAAACATTCATACAAGAGATTTGCAATGATTCGGCTCATAAATTCAAATGCGAACTAAATTCCAAATCAAAGCATGCAAAAGTGATTCAAGAGACTTGTGAAGGCTTAAGACTTTGTCGGGGCAACAATGGAGTTTCACAAGATCGCCCAATCAACTCGAATCATATGATTTAGACCATGTGAACTATCCTTATTATAATTTTCAGTTCAATGGAACATAAACTAATGAACCGGAAATTGTATACTTATCTAACAAACTCAGATGCATATGCAAACTCAAATGAACTTAAATTACAACATACAAGCTAATATCTTATGGCATAGGTACTAAGAACTCACAAAGCTCTCACATTTGATGGTTATAAGCAAGAAATCGATCCAATGACAAGCTAGAACAACCTCTCTTCTAACATAGCTTGATAATCTCCAATCTAGACATGAATGCACAATTTTCCTAGAAATTAGGTCACAGAAAATCTCACAAATCAAAGAGAAAATAAGATGGAGAAGATGAAGATGGAGTTGAAGAAGCTTACACTAGTTTCTTTGCTTGATTTCCTCTTGATTTGAACTCCCAATTGAAAACCCTACCTTAGGAATTTTGATTTCCCTTTCCCATACCCCATTTTCTATTTTTGCTAAGTGTTGGATGGAATGAAGAGGTGAGGGTTTATTTGCGGATTATATGAGTGGGCTAGGTGAGCTAACACAAACCCAAACCCAAACCAAAGTGCCAAATTTCCAAAACTCGGAATATATCGAAGTTTATACTTTTCGAACACCTAAAGGACATTTTAGACTCAATGGAAGTGGTTTCAAGTCCAAATTCGTCTATATGCAAAAAGTGATATTTTGGTCCTACATCCAATGAAAAGGACCAAATTTCTCCAACTCAAAAGATATCGATGTTTATAGTTTTCGAGCATGCAAACGACATTTTGAACCCAATGGAAGTGGTTTCGTTGAAAATGGAGGTCGTTTGCAAAATGGGGATTTTTAAGGGCTATATATAGTATTCAAATATATATAAAATTCCATAGCGACTATTCTAAATTTTAATTTATACATAACTTACTATTTATAAAGTGAAATCTCAATTTCTTACATTCGTTAGAAAACTGCAATTCAAAACATCCCAACGTTTCTTGTTTTATCAAATTCTGATTTATATTGATTTCTATACATTCATTCAAAGTTTAAAATCGAATTTTCAAACTACCGCACCACTTCAAGCTCGTTTTAATTAAATTCTAAATTTATACATTCTACCTTCGATTAAAATAAATCTTAAGTCGTTTATTCTCAAAATAATTCATCTGAAATATTTATTTTCTATGAAAATCAATTAAAAATAAATTTTAAATTGGTTTCAATGATACGGGTTGTTACAATCTTCTCTTTTGTGTATATGTGTATATATATATATAGAAGCTTTCAATGGCACCCCAAATAGTGCAGCAACCTTTATCCCCTTGATTTCCACCACACATTTCATTTTTTTATCTTCTTCCACTAACTCTCTCTCCCACCACTCAATTATTTAAATATAAACGAGTGGTCTAAAAGGAAGTGCAAATGGGGTGCTATAGAAATAGGGTGCCTTAGAACCCTCATCTCTCTCTCTCTATATATATATTTGAAATCAAGTGAAGAATAAAGAAGGAAATTTATTTTTAATTAGAGAATGATAAATATTTTAGAGCTCAAGTGAATATAAAATAGAAATAGTTCAGAATGGGAGAATAATTAGATCAAGAAAGTTCAGTGATTAAAAAAAGTGACTCTGAAGTATATTTATGGTAAATAAAATGTTGTGATAAAAGGTTTAATCAAAGGATACGTATATAACCCTTATATTAAAGAGTTATGACTCTTTAAAAAGCCACTACCCTTCAGGTCAGTAGAATGAACTTATATGCTTGAATATTCAAACTTAAAAAGTCGCATTAGTCAGATGAATATTCAAACTTAAAAAGTTTGAGTATTCAACAATCAATCGTCTGAGTTTTCAATTCAGCCAGCTAATGCGCATGATTTCTACTAACAATAAAAACCTACTAAATACAAACTGGAATACACTAAAAATATACCTATATATCTTCTTGTCAAGTCTTCTTTTATTTAGACTATAATCTTCTCCTCTTTTTTCGGTAAAAATATGTTAGTGAATAATATCGTCGATATGTAGTTGTCGTAATCAAAATCTAGTTAACGGAGGTTCTTACAATCTTTCCCTTTTTGATGATGACAGCTATATACAACTTATATATATATATGCTAAATAAAGAAATAATTTTTTTAATTTTTACCTATGCTCCCCCTGAATATATTGCTCCAACTATATATGTTATATATATTTTTCTCCCCCATTGTCATCAACCAAAAGTAAGTACAACTTATTGGGAACAAAACATTATATAGTTCATAAAGTAAATGAATTTGAAAATAAGAATCTATATGAACTATTTTATAATAAACTATACATACTTGAATTATGCTCTCTATATAAGAATATTACAGACTTTACTCATATAGAATCATAATATATGAGAATAGAAATCCGTAGAAACATGTGATGAATGAGAATTTAATGTATGCCAACATCATATGATCGTAAGTATAATAATCTTCATAGCAATATATAATCCACAAAGTTAATAACCAAAAGAACATCACGTCTATTACAACATTTCATCACAATCCTATCATGAGTTTGGTTTAAAAAACATCATCACAAGTATAGACATAACTAATCCAACATAAGTTCAACAAAATCATAACATAAGTTTAACATAATACATCAACAATTAATCTCCTCCATCTCAAGTACAAAATTGGACGAAGATTTAATTAGTGGTAGCCGGAGCCGATTTTTACTTCTTCTTTATTAATCTCCTCTATCTCCTTTCGTCTATCCACATCTAATCTTCACGATCTTTAATCATCTTGCTTGCGTCCTATCCTCCTTCCCCCTCCTCTCCATGCCGAAGAACAAGAAGTCCAAGCCGCGGATTTCCAAAAGCATAACCAGATCTGGCCGTTGCTTTTCAAACTGTGAACCAAACTCCAAAGTGACTAAAGCTGAATTAATTTCCACTCCGATTCAGATACTCATTGATTCTTTGACTATGACTACTCAAATAGAGCTGATAACTGGTACTACATATTCGCATGCTTTGCTAGCCACGCCAGTTACTCGTTTGTATAACGACCCAGATTTTTCGAACAGTTTAATTTAAATATTTAATATGGTTTTAAATATTTGGTTGATAATATAAATAAATTTTTATATTAAGGTATCGATTTAATAATCGATTTTGAATTAATATCAAATATATTAATTTATCGTGATACGAAATATAGTTGAAATCGAAGTTAAAAACTGAGCCAAAAACAATTCAGATAATAAATATAAATTCTATGTGAATATAATTGATAATAATAATAATTTATTATCGAGAAAGTGGTTAGTTCTGAATTTTAATTATATTATATTATATTAATTTAATATGGTATATACATTCAAATTAAATTTTAGAATATATACTGTTCAATTCAGAATAACATTATTACATTGGAACGACGGTCGGTACGCTAAAATAGCGGTTCATGATTTTTAATTGTGAACCACGAGATATTTATAATGGATAAGATCGAAATCGAATCGAAAATCAAATCGATATCTATTTAAAAAGAAATAAAAATCTCTTTAAATCTAATCGAATTAAAAACAAATCAAATCGTATTAAGTAGTGGTCAAATCAAATTAAATAAAACTGTACTTAATCACACAGTCTCAATTCCTTTGCACCGAAGTATTCACTATTTATAAATAACGCGAGACCTTCCTTTTGTTTTGCCATCGTTCCTCAGAATAAATCACAAGCTTCAAATTATAAAAGAATAGTTGATCCTTTACTTTCGAGCTCCTTTTTCTCTCAGCTAATCAACAAACCCAAATCGAAGCCAAACACTTTAGTTATTTCCAAATCCCTTTTTCATTTGTTTACTGGGCTCAAAACCGAAGACCTCAATTACAAGAAAAAATAAATCGAACGGAAAAATGGGGGGAATCGCTCTTCAAATCAAAGACGGCAAGGCATCCTGGAGCTCAAAAACCGTTCGAATAGGGGTCTGTGGTGGCAAGCGACCAGTTATAAGCACTCGCGATCAGTTATGGTTCGCTGTAATTAGAGTTGAAGCATTCAACTAAGGAGGAGCCAGTTAGCACTGTTCGATTTTGTTTTGGGACGGGAGTCTGGCATCGCGTTGGTAGTTGGATAGAACTCGAGATCACGATGACCAAAAATGGGTTCAAGCAGTTTCTCTGGCCTTGTTCTTGTCAGTAGTGGCGACGTATAGGTGAACTGAAGACACAAAGGGATATCACAGGCTTGTTTCTTCTGATGGAGACGTGGGGTTCTCTGGTAAAGTCGGCAAGGTAGTACAGTGCCTGGAGTTGGTCAGTATGAGGCAATTTGACGGTGAAGGAATTGGTTATGTCTAGTTTGAGTAGGTCCAACTGGATTGTTATCCAAAGGTGGTGAGAAACTGTTTGCAAACAGTGGTGGGTTTTGGCAGGTAATTCAATGGGTTACAAGGATGGAGTTTCAGCCGTGGAAGGAGCAGGTTGAAGTGGTGACAGACTTTGGGATAGTGGGTGCTGAAATGTGGTATTAAAGAAGAACTTTTTCTAAAAAGCTGTGGATTGAAAGGCAAGGATGAATAGTCAACAGTAAGGTAAGGATCGACAGTTTTGGTTTTTGGCAGAAGTGAAGGCTTGTTACTGTGTATACAATCCAGAGAAGAGAGATTAAGATCTAGGTAATTAACTTAATTTAGTTAAATTTTTAATTATATTCGAACGTGATTAATCACTTATAAAATGAATTTCTATTTCAAATAAAATCAGATTTGAATGCCGTCGGCTTCGTTAAGCTCATATAAACATAGATGACACTCTGGAAATAAGTTGATAGCAATTTGGAGAAATGAAATGTGGTGTTGAAATTAAATATTGGTTGATTTTAATCGAAGCAAACATGCCAATGACAACAGAAAATCACAGTGAGTAAATCTCACTCATATTTTTATTTAGAATTTATTTTTAGTCGTTAAAAATAATTGATGGTTGTTTGCTTGTATTAAATATTAGTATGGCTATTATTAAATATATATTAGTTATTTAGGATTGGTGTTTGTGCCTATTATATATATATGTATTGTTGGTTGGATTCCCGCAGTATCATTAGCGGATGCCCGCGGTATCATTAGCAGATGATTTCCCTATGCGCCCCATAATATATATAGTGGATGACCTTCATACCGTGATATCCTGCCTCGAAGCAGGATGGGTATTATTTATGTTGGCTAACGTCTGTGGATGCTGGAAAAACAGATTAGAGGAATCCAATTGGATTCCTCAAAATTTATTACTGTTTGTTTTCACATATATATTATCATATATGATGTATTATAAAACTCGTGATTTGATAATTGAGTGCTTTTGGATATTTAAATATCACTGGGCTAAAATGTTGATATATAAAAAATATCGTGAAAACGATATTTGAGGTTTAAATGGAAAATTCTATTTTTCTAAAAACAGAATTTGAAATTCGAATGGACTAAAAATATTGACTTGTTTTGAATAAATAAAACAAGTATTGAATTTATAAACGATATTTATAGATTAAACAATACATGAAATTGAAGTAAATTATAAACGGTGTTTATAAATAAAATGGAATGATTTTCATTAGATAATCAGGGAACTGAAGTGAATTTATAAACGTTGTTTATAAATGAAGAGAAATGAATTATCATTGGATAATTGGGAAAATGTAAATATAAGTGTGAATTATAAAAGGGAAATTTATTTTTCCAAAGTAGAAATTATAATTTCAAAAGGGTTTGAAATGAGAACTTGTTTTAGTATATATAAAATAGGAAAAGGAAATTTATAAATGATGTTTATAAATGAAGGGAGATAATTGTCATTAGATAAATTTGAAGTTTTAAGTTCAAGTTTGAATTTAAAAATAGAGAGTTGAAATCATTTTGAAAAGGAAACAACGATTTTATTCTGGAATTCAGAATATAAAAGGAATTGGATTTCAAAGGGAATTTGAAATGGAAAACTTGTTTAATATATAAAACAAGAAAGTTGGATTTATAAATGATATTTATAAATCTAGTAAAATAAATTATCGTTAGATAATTTAGAGGTCTAAATTCAAGTATGAATTTGAAAAGTAGAATTTGAAATGGAATCAAAATGGAAACTTGTTTTAATATATAAAACAAGGAAGTTAAATTTATAAATGATGTTTATAAATTAAGTGAGATAATTATCACTTGGATAATTTAAATATTTAAATTCAAATATGAATTTAAAAATGAATTGAGAAGTGTTTGAAATAGAACGATTGATTATATTTCGAAATTCGGAATATAAGTTGAATTTGCATTAGAAAAATCCAACGAGTTTATAATTGGAATTCAATTATATCGAATTTCATAAAATAATTTATTTCTAAATAAATTAGAATTAGATATAGAAATTTAAGTTATAAATAAATTTATAACTGAGTTATGAAGTAATAGACGGATAGGGATAATCGAGAATATTAAGTTGGGTTTGGTAAATAGGCTGAATATAGATTAAAATATATTAGAATGGAATTGGAATTTATATATGAACGAAGTTTAAACGTTTATATATATTATATAATTAAAACGAACTCGCCGCAGCGCGTTAGTTCGTAAATTGGCATTTCGAACTTCAATTGAGTGTATAGAACTCAATGTAAGTCAGAATTCTTTGAAACAAGAAACATCAGGACCGATTTGATAATAGTTTTCTAATAGAAGAGAAAAATATGGATTTCGTCTTATAGATTTTTAGTTATGTCAAAATCAAATTTCAAAAAAAAAGAAGCTCCATAATCGTTATTAAACCATAACGGTTTATTTAAATAAATAAAAAGGATTTTTAGCAAATAAGACTTAGATCTTCGTTATAAAAATCCAAACTCGAGTTGTAAAGTAAATATGAACTCAAGACAAGTAAACGAAATGATTTTTGAAACAAAAATCATATTTTTGAGTATTGAATAGGATTAACTAATTTGAGTAATAATTCGTAATCGAGTTTTGAATTGAAATTGGCATTGGATAAGTAAATTAGTTTTGTGAATTCATATTCGAAATCGAATATGAAACTCAAGTTGGAAATAAAATTCTACTTGTTAACAAGCGAATTAGAATATATTTGAACATGATATGTTCAAAATACAAGGATTTGGCAAAATAGCTAATTAAAGAATAAATTAGCAAATTGAGTTAGGAATGACCGGATTGAGTTGGAATAAATTGGAAAACAGATGAACATAGATTAGACAGGTTTGGAGTGAAGTGTATGAAGATTATAATTCGTATGCTCGACAATAAGGTACATGTTTAAATTCCATATGAGGTTTTATGTGCTAAATCGGCAAGCCACTTGGCTTTTTGATTTTCTTTTTGAATGGAAAGGGCCTAGAGAGGCGAGTTGAGGTTTGAACTATTGACCGGTACAAAGGAGGTTATGGCGAATTTATATGAAAATTTAAGGAGTCAGAATATTTTTAAGAAAATTTGATAGTTAGAAATCAATGTATAGATATATATAGAATTCGATAAGGAAATGAAATTTAAAAATAGAATATTGTAAACAAAAAGGAAATCTACAAATTAGATTTGTTAAAAATAGAAAGCGAACCATATACATGTTTTTAAAATGAATAACTGGTTTTTATGGTGTGTTTATTCAAGGTAAGTGGTCTTGTCTGTTTTGAAGTTAATGATGTTTTCAGTCAAGGTCTGAGAGGTAGTTATACCCCAACTTGATTGATTCCATTATTAACCGATAAGTAACAAGATTCAGTCTCGAAGAGAGATGTTTAAAGAAATTAGTTGAATGAAATATTTTGGGTTGTTGTAACAATGTTTTATACAACATTCGTTTTAACCCAAGGAAGTTGAATTGTGGAGTATAATAAATAAATATTTCCTGAGTGTAGAAATGAACGGCGTGAAAGAGATAAGTAATTGGAATGTTTTCCAATTGTAAATAGAAGATATTTTCCACGTATAGAAAATAAAAGAAGGCGATATATAGAAATGTTTTCGAAATAGCGTAAGAGGCCAAGATGATTGTTGAAAATATTTGGTTAACAAATATTGATAAAGAAATGGAATAGTGATTTAATTAATGAATAATTAATTAAGAGCCCAGGGATTGTTTGATGCTATGAATGTTTGTTTGTTTTTCTTCGATAGTTAAGTAATCGACTATCGAAGTGTTTGCCAATATCGTTGTAACACCCCGTAATTCTGTTAATATTAATATCCACAAATTAAAGAATAACTAATCTCAGACATGAGAATTGTGGGAAACGGGTGGCGCCATTGCGTTCGTCTCGGAAAAATACGCGAAATAGAGTCCGAAATTTCGTAAATCGGAGTCCGTATGATCAAGATATGGCCTCGCAAAGTTTCATGAAAAATTCAAATTCGAAAACAGATTCAAATTTTCAGAATTCAGGGTAGGCGGGAAAAATCCCGCCCAGACAGGTCGACAGGGGGGTCGACACTAGGGTCGACCTCCCCTCCCCAACCAGGTCGACACTAGAGTCGACCTGGGGGTCGACCTCCCCCCCCCCCCCCCCCCAGGTCGACTGGGGAGTCGACCTGGGTGTCGACCTGGGGGTCGACCTCCCTGGTCGACCAGGTCGGCCTGGTGCACCTGTTTTGGCTCCTAGGTCTTGTTTTGAGGGCTTGTGACGATTTTAGATGGCTCAGATCTATCCTAGGGTTTATCTAAAGGCCTAAAACAACTAACTACACCTATAAATACATCCTAAGACCTAGCCTCCTCTACACACAATTCTATTCTGCTTCTTCTCTGCCTCTGTTCTAATAAAAATAAAAATGGCGTCGCTACTCTGCTGGAATCAAAACTAGAAGCTAATCAACATCAACCTAAGAAATTCAATTCAAATATGAGATAAAAGCTTCTGCAACAATTCTGCAACAACTAAAGTTCTTTCTTTAATCCGATCAAGGCAAGTACAGTTATTTTCCGTTATAAACGTTAATTCTGATTTTGACATGAATTGTGAATCTGAATCTGAGATTATATCTGTTCTGATTTGATTTATCTTATTCTGTACCTCTTTCCTCTTTCTGTTCTATAGCCAGGCTACCACGAGTCTGAGCCAATCTCATAAGAGATTAACATACGCTAAAATGTTTGGGACAGTAAAATGAATGATGCATGAATTTTGCATGGCCAATAGGTGACTGATTTGAGGAAAGGACATGGACTGTAGCTAGAACATAAATCTGAGATGATTTGACATGTTATGTTTATAACATAAAAAGGTATTGAACATATGATTTGTGGACACAACATAAAAAGGTATATAATTGGACATAAATGTAGACTGTATTGAACATATAATTTGAGATAAAGGGAATATGGCTTAGGTATAAAGACTTACATGGAAGTAGGATATCTATTATGTAAATAAACACCTAAGTAGGGGATCTTTGGGATATTTGACATGCATAGCAATCTATGGCTATAATTGGTATAATCTATAGATATGGATCTTCTGTACTATGCAAGTTTAATAAAAATTGAAACATATGATATATGGTAAATTATGACCATAATCTATGCTATGTAAATTTAATACAAACATAGGGTATATGATAATATTGTGAATCAAGACTATTATTTATGCACGTGAACTTAGGCAAGATTTATAATTAGGCAAGATATATTTGTGAAACTTTAAGAAATAAGTAAATCTGTCATATTTGCCTAATTTGTTAGTTTTGTTACATTGCCTAATCTTCTAGTTCTGTTATATTGCTTAATCTGCTAGTTCTGCTCTACTACCTAGTCTGCTAGATTTGTTCATCTGCCAAATCTATCATCTGCTAAGTCTGTTGAAAATGTTAAATCTGCTAGGTTGCTTAATCTGCTAAATCCGTTAAGTCGCCTAATCTGAAAAATCTGTCATATAATCTGGAAAATCTGTTATCTGCTAAAATCTGTTATCTGCTATGTTGATATAATCATCCTGTTATTGGTGTAATCTAAATTGGCATATATATTAGGCGTGCGCATAAACGGTAAATTATTAATTAATTGGCCGCAAAGATAAACGTGACTAACTCGAGGTTAGAATGAGTTTGCGGTGTAATTCTGCCCGGAAGCGCCCGACACATCCAGTGGCCGCAAACAATAGGTTCTAATGTGAGAAGTTAGTCATAACCTGCTTAAGACACGAGGTTAGGTCTGGCTTGTGGCAGAAGTCTGCCCGGAACCGCCCGGCCCATCCAGCGGCCACAAGCTAGCGACCTAATGTGAGAGATCTAGGCATTAATAATTAATTAATGCAACTCTAAGATAAGAATGGCATCTAAAACGTATTGGGGGAAATAAGGTTAAACCAACTGGATTAATAGGTGCAGTAAACCCGTCCAGGAATCTGTAGGCCCAATACAAAGTTAGACAAATCTGAAAAATCTGTACATCTGATCTGTTAGTCTGAAAACTTGTTAACTTAATCTGTGAACTAGTAAATCTGAATTCTGTATGTCTGAACTTGTAAACAAGTTAATCTGAAATCTGTTAGTCTGGGGACACAAGGTTAGGAGGGGAATTACTTGTGTCATCTGTTGTTTGGGACCCATATTAATCAGTAACCCTTTTCTGGTATCAAAACTTTGACCCAACAGTAGGTAGGGTCCGGGCACGCTTACTGAACTAATTATAAGTGGTTCATTCTGATAATGGCAAGGGGTGTTGATGGTGCGTTCCAACCGGGTCATGTGCGTGCATGGATCCCGGTCTGCCTCTGAGGATGTAAGACGCCGTGACATCTGTAAATAGGCCTGTGCCAATTGGTTGTCACTTTAGGGAGTGATACACCCTACTGTGGGGCCGACACAGGATATTTATGTATTAGGGAGCCGATCGCTTGGGGTAGGGTTTTAGGGTACACTTAGTTCTGTTTGTTTCTGTTGGTACCGTCTGTTTCTGTTGGGTGGTAACACCTGTCTGTTTCTGTGTGGTACCGTCTGTTCGGGTGGTAAAGGCCCATTACTAGTGTACACCTAATTCTACATTCTGTTTCCGTAGGGATTAATCTGTTTCTGCTTCTGTCTGTTTCTGATCGGGTAGTAAAGGCCCATTATTAGCATTCTGTTTCTGTTAAATTATTCTGTACCCATTCCTGTTTCAGTTTAGACATTAGGGTGACACCTAATTCTATTATACTAGTATTAGTGCAGAGAAGTGTAAAGCAATAGTTTATGTCATTCTGTTCTTCTGTTATATCTGCTACACCTGCTACAGTTATCTCTCATCCAGTTTTATGTTCATGTCATATTATTATTATCTGTTCATATGCTGAAAGTCACTGGACTTGCCAGACTTTTTGTCTGACCCTTGTTGTTTCGCCTCCTTTCTTCCGTTTCCCCCCAGGTTATCCAAGGAGGGAATACTTTAGCTTGATCCGGATTTCTCTTTGCTTGAAGTGCTTAAAGTATGGCTTGGCTCTGTATAGCTTCCGTTCTATGGGGATTATGATTTTAAACCATGCATTTTGAAGGCTTTTGTACAAGACTGATATTTTGTACTTGAATTCTGAGATTTGAAAGGGTGTAACCATATTGATTTCTGTTTCCGCTGTAATAAAGTTAAAATTTTTCAAGTACTGTTTTATCTGTCTTGTAAGTTTCTGTTTTTTTTACTAAAATGCTCCACCAAAGTTAAGGCATTCCCTTTGTGAGTGACCTTAACGGAGGTGTGGTGTTACACTTGGTATCAGAGCTGAAGGTTACCAGATTTTATAAAAAGTTTTGAAAACTATTTTCAAAAAGGTTTTAAAAGGAAGTATTTTCAAAAATAAAGCTTATTTTGAAAAACATAATCCCCAAGAGCCATATATCTTTCTTTCAGTCCTTTTTGTATTGAACCTTTCCTTTTTCGTTTCAGCATGTCTGAAGCATCTGAGATACCAGAGGGTGTTCATGTACCCAGTTGGTTTCGTCAATATCTTGAGGCTAGAACCGCCGCTGCAGGTCCAGCAAATGATCCCCCACCCCCTCCTCGTGCAATTGCTTTCTCGAAGATCTGTAGAGATTTTAGGGCCATGGGTGGGAAGGATTTCAAAGGAACTGAATCATTCGTAGAAGCGAGGAATTGGCTCAAAGAAACTGAGGATCTATTCATTATCTTCGAGGTGGACGATAGGCAGAAGGTACAGTTGGCGGTATGGCTGCTCAAAGACGAAGCTTCCTACTGGTGGGAAGTCACTAACGCCGAGAGGCCGGTCGAGACATGGATGGATTTCAGAACAAGGTTTGAGACAAAGTTCCTCTCGCAAGCTGAACGAAGTTTACAATTGGAAAAGTTCTTATCTCTTAAGCAAGGAAGTATGACGGTCAAGGAATACGTCAACCAGTTCAACCAACTGGCTAGGTTCAGATTGGATTTAGTCAACACTCAGCATAAAAAGGCTCTCCGCTTTGTTAAAGGATTGAACGAGCCACTGCACAGCCTAGCCATGACCCATGTACCCATGGGAGCAACTTACGAGAAATTGGTGGATATGGCACTACTGCACGAAGAAGACAAGGGCCCGAAAGAGACAAAGAAGGAGGAACCACAGAATAAGAAAATGGGGCCCAAAAAGGAAACACAAAGGAAGGATGAGAAGTCTGAAGATAAGAAGGGGAAAAAGTGCTTTACTTGTGGAAGCTCGACTCATCTGAACAAGGATTGCAGAAAAAGGAAGGGCGCTTGCTTCAACTGTGGGGAGATGGGACACTTCACTAGGGACTGCCCGAAGAAACAAGGACAAGGAAGGCAGGCGAACACTCTTGAGGCTACTGGCTAGGATAGAAATAGGAAAATTTCTATAGTAGGTTTAATTTCTTTATCTGATTATGGAGTTAAGACTTTTTCTGATTCTGGTATTTTGATTTTGTAATCGATACTCTGCACTCTAATACTAGTATTATTTTTGAATTCCGCTGTAGACTCAAACCCATAAGGGTTATGGCTCATCTGTTTGAGATTGGGGTTTGAGGGATATTTGTGTTAGACGTTAAGTATGACGCATATATTCTGAGTTTTTGGTGGGATATGATTTTTATCATGCTTAGCTTCCTAAGAATCATTAGGGAACCTGATCTGTACCAGTAGTCTGTAAATATTTGAATAATTCTGCTTTCCAGTTTTGACATTGGCTAAAAGAGATGATCCTCTGGGTGTCAATTTGATGTTGGTTTCGGTCTTTGGGGCCGATACTTAGGACCCATGTCTAATGGGAACCAAGTTTTTGTTTTATCTGTACTCGCTTCCATCATTCGACTGTATCCTATCGATCGAATCTTCGAACTTTAGGTAGAAACTAATGAGTGTAAACATGTGTTTGAGACATGTTATGTTTGATGGTTGCAAGTGGATGCAAGTGGTTGTTAGTGGTTGCCCGTGGATGCATATACACACACTAGGCACTAGATCGGCTCGAAAACACTCTCATACTGCATATGGATGTGTGAGCATTTTTCAATTTTTGTGGATGAAAAATGATTGACTCAGCACATGGATGTTGCATATGACTGAATGGTTGTGCACTCATATAGAAATGATATGTATCAAGTAGGAAAATTGCATACATGTTGGAATCATGGCACTGGCATAATTCGCATTAAGGAGGTCAACTGAATCAGTGGACCGCCTGATTTTACATTAGATAGGGACATATACACACACTGTGCATTTAAACATGAAAGCATTAGAAGTCTATAAGGACAATGGATGCCTGTGTTTGATGGTTGAGTAGATGGTTGTTTGGATGATTAGGATATACATTCTTCTTGACTTGAAGATTTCGGGGACGAAATCCTTTAAGGAGGGGAGAATGTAACACCCCGTAATTCTGTTAATATTAATATCCACAAGTTAAAGAATAACTAATCTCAGACATGAGAATTGTGGGAAACTGGTGGCGCCATTGCGTTCGTCTCGGAAAAATACGCGAAATAGAGTCCGAAATTTCGTAAATCGGAGTCCGTATGATCAAGATATGGCCTCGCAAAGTTTCACGAAAAATTCAAATTCGAAAACAGATTCAAATTTTCAGAATTCAGGGTAGGCGGGAAAAATCCCGTCCAGACAGGTCGACAGGGGGGTCGACACTAGGGTCGACCTCCCCCCCCCCACCAGGTCGACACTAGAGTCGACCTAGGGGTCGACCCCCCCCAGGTCCACTGGGGAGTCGACCTGGGTGTCGACCTGGGGGTCGACCTCCCTGGTCGACCGGGTCGGCCTGGTGCACCTGTTTTGGCTCCTAGGTCTTGTTTTGAGGGCTTGTGACGATTTTAGATGGCTCAGATCTATCCTAGGGTTTATCTAAAGGCCTAAAACAACTAACTACACCTATAAATACATCCTAAGACCTAGCCTCCTCTACACACAATTCTATTCTGCTTCTTCTCTGCCTCTGTTCTAATAAAAATAAAAATGGCGTCGCTACTCTGCTGGAATCAAAACTAGAAGCTAATCAACATCAACCTAAGCAATTCAATTCAAATTTGAGATAAAAGCTTCTGCAACAATTCTGCAACAACTAAAGTTCTTTCTTTAATCCAATCAAGGCAAGTACATTTATTTTCCGCTATAAACGTTAATTCTGATTTTGACATGAATTGTGAATCTGAATCTGAGATTATATCTGTTCTGTTCTGATTTGATTTATCTTATTTTGTACCTCTTTCCTCTTTCTGTTCTATAGCCAGGCTACCACGAGCCTGAGCCAATCTCATAAGAGATTAACATACGCTAAAATGTTTGGGACAGTAAAATGAATGATGCATGAATTTTGCATGGCCAATAGGTGACTGATTTGAGGAAAGGACATGGACTGTAGCTAGAACATAAATCTGAGATGATTTGACATGTTATGTTTATAACATAAAAAGGTATTGAACATATGATTTGTGGACACAACATAAAAAGGTATATAATTGGACATAAATGTAGACTGTATTGAACATATAATTTGAGATAAAGGGAATATGGCTTAGGTATAAAGACTTACATGGAAGTAGGATATCTATTATGTAAATAAACACCTAAGTAGGGGATCTTTGGGATATTTGACATGCATAGTAATCTATGGCTATAATTGGTATAATCTATAGATATGGATCTTCTGTACTATGCAAGTTTAATAAAAATTGAAACATATGATATATGGTAAATTATGACCATAATCAATTTATGTAAATTTAATACAAACATAGGGTATATGATAATATTGTGAATCAAGACTATTATTTATGCACGTGAACTTAGGCAAGATTTATAATTAGGCAAGATATATTTGTGAAACTTTAAGAAATGAGTAAATCTGTTATATTTGCCTAATTTGTTAGTTTTGTTACATTGCCTAATCTGCTAGTTCTGTTATATTGCTTAATTTGCTAGTTCTGCTCTACTACCTAGTCTGCTAGATTTGTTCATCTGCCAAATCTGTCATCTGCTAAGTCTGTTGAAAATGTTAAATCTGCTAGGTTGCTTAATCTGCTAAATCCGTTAAGTCGCCTAATCTGAAAAATCTGTCATATAATCTGGAAAATCTGTTATCTGCTAAAATCTGTTATCTGATGTGTTGATATAATCATCCTGTTATTGGTGTAATCTGAATTGGCATATATATTAGGCGTGCGCATAAACGGTAAATTATTAATTAATTGGCCGCAAAGATAAACGTGACTAACTCGAGGTTAGAATGAGTTTGCGGCGTAATTCTGCCCGGAACCTCCCGGCACATCCAGTGGCCGCAAACAATAGGTTCTAATGTGAGAAGTTAGTCATAACCTGCTTAAGACACGAGGTTAGTCTGGCTTGTGGCAGAAGTCTGCCCGGAACCGCCCGGCCCATCCAGCGGCCACAAGCTAGCGACCTAATGTGAGAGGTCTGGGCATTAATAATTAATTAATGCAACTCTAAGATAAGAATGGCGTCTAAAATGTATTGGGGGAAATAAGGTTAAACCAACTGGATTAATAGGTGCAGTAAACCCATCCAGGAATCTGTAGGCCCAATACAAAGTTAGACAAATCTGAAAAATCTGTACATCTGATCTGTTAGTCTGAAAACTTGTTAACTTAATCTGTGAACTAGTAAATCTGAATTCTGTATGTCTGAACTTGTAAACAAGTTAATCTGAAATCTGTTAGTCTGGGGACACAAGGTTAGGAGGGGAATTACTTGTGTCATCTGTTGTTTGGGACCCATATTAGTCAGTAACCCTTTTCTGGTATTAAAACTTTGACCCAACAGTAGGTAGGGTCCGGGCACGCTTACTGAACTAATTATAAGTGGTTCATTCTGATAATGGCGAGGGGTGTTGATGGTGCGTTCCAACCGGGTCATGTGCGTGCATGGATCCCGGTCTGCCTCTGAGGATGTAAGACGCCGTGACATCTGTAAATAGGCCTGTGCCAATTGGTTGTCACTTTAGGGAGTGATACACCCTACTGTGGGGCCGACACAGGATATTTATGTATTAGGGAGCCGATCGCTTGGGGTAGGGTTTTAGGGTACACTTAGTTCTGTCTGTTTCTGTTGGTACCGTCTGTTTCTGTTGGGTGGTAACACCTGTCTGTTTCTGTGTGGTACCGTCTGTTCGGGTGGTAAAGGCCCATTACTAGTGTACACCTAATTCTACATTCTGTTTCCGTAGGGATTAATCTGTTTCTGCTTCTGTCTGTTTCTGATCGGGTAGTTAAGGCCCATTATTAGCATTTTGTTTCTGTTAAATTATTCTGTACCCGTTCCTGTTTCAGTTTAGATATTAGGGTGACACCTAATTCTGTTATACTAATATTAGTGCAGAGAAGTGTAAAGCAATAGTTTATGTCATTCTGTTCTTCTGTTATATCTGCTACACCTGCTACAGTTATCTCTCATCCAGTTTTATGTTCATGTCATATTATTATTATCTGTTCATATGCTGAAAGTCACTGGACTTGCCATACTTTTTGTCTGACCCTTGTTGTTTCGCCTCCTTTCTTCCGTTTCTCCCCAGGTTATCCAAGGAGGGAATACTTTAGCTTGATCCGGATTTCCCTTTGCTTGAAGTGCTTAAAGTACGGCTTGGCTCTGTATAGCTTCCGTTCTATGGGGATTATTATTTTAAACCATGCATTTTGAAGGCTTTTGTACAAGACTGATATTTTGTACTTGAATTCTGAGATTTGAATGGGTGTAACCATATTGATTTCTGTTTCCGCTGTAATAAAGTTAAAAAATTTCAATTACTGTTTTATCTATCTTGTAAGTTTCTGTTCTATTTACTAAAATGCTCCACCAAAGTTAAGGCATTCCCTTTGTGAGTGACCTTAACGGAGGTGTGGTGTTACAATCGTTGTCAATATGGAGAGATCACTTGGATTATTATCCGAGAACCACTCCGTATTGGCAGTCGCATTGCGAATCAGGTTATATAAAGATAATCGAAGATGGAGTAAAGTGCAAGGACCTTTTTCTATCAATGGAAATTGTGCCTTCGGTTTCGTTCAATCCCAGAACAAACATATATGGACGAATGTATGACAGAGTATTTCCAATGATCGCATATGTTGGTCTGTATAGATATATATGGTGGCAGAGAATTTATTCTCTTAGCATAATATCCAGAATATATTTGTGCAAATCAATTAGCGATTTACGGATCTGACAATGTGGCATTCAAAGTGATTGTGCTATCAATGAATGATAAGAAATCGTAGCCTCAGGCCTCAACAACTGGGAAATGAAAAAAATCGGGCAGGCAGCATGGCTATGTGGGTCGCTCCCATTAGGGTGTATAATCACCTATCTAGAGAAATTCATTTAAATTATTTAATCTATCGATGCTGTCCCTTTTCGGGAAACGGTTGCTGATCCCAACCGTTGGTGATATACATTCGATACACTCAAGCGGAATGAGTGGTCGGTCATGTGTGGGCCGGGTTGCAAGATGTCCTTGTTGAACCCCAATGTATCCCCTCTAGAGTACACTGATCGGAAGGTGGTTCCATACCTTGTCATGTTGGGAATCCAATCTCCAATAAGCGCCCTGCGGTTTTTGATTTTATATTATATAGGGAGTGTGAGATGCAAGCATTCCGCTAGATTCTATTCATTTGATGTAGACATTATTATAATCACTGGATTTGATATCAAAAATATTTTGGGTTATCGTAAGGTAAAAACCATCCGTGTTTATGTGTGGATCGGTCTTACGATTATCATTTCTTTCGAAAGGATTTTTAAAGTTAAACAAATGATTGGAGTTTACTCACACCAGTCCCATGACTGACCCAGAGTTTATTTTGTTTGTTTTCCCTAAACTCTTGGGTGCCCAAATTTGTACGGGAAGTCAAGTAGTCGGGATTTTTCAGATTCACTTGGAAGAGCTAAAAGCATGAGGCTTCACCAGTTAGCTATAGACTATCATATATTCCGCTGTGTACCATGTTTGTATCTGGAAACATGTGTTTATAACTGTTCCAGAAATAGTTGTTGTGCTCTGATGATGGTATGTATATAAAGTTACCGAATTATATTTCAAAAGTTATGTTATTTAATATATATTATTCGTTCCGCTGTGAGTTTTGTGTTCTTCGTTTTTCTTCTATTCTAACTTTTCTCTCTCTATTCCTCATCCTCTAACTTCTTTCTACTAATGATTCGTATTTCTATGTCATTTACGTTAGATGTGTGGTGTTATTAGTCAACTCAAAGGATATGGAAATTTGCGGGTCGTTACAGTCTGTTAGCTGGTACAAACAATGATTGAGAAATGGAATGACGAAACAATCCCAGATATTTTCGAATCTGAAAACAAGATGATCCCTTTAGGAAATTCATTAGATAAATTAGAACATAACATAGGTGTTAAGGAGGTTGTGAATGGAAAAAATGTTGAGACTAAGACCAATGGGGTTAGTGATGTTGATGTTGTTGTGCTCAACACTTTGGTACGTCTGATTGGTGAAACTTCTGAGACAACGAACTCTATAGCAGTGGCTCCCATAGCAAATGTAAATCCCATACACCTATCTGTGTTACACAGCATGTAAGGTGCTCGATATACTGTCTCTGAGAATCCGTCAAAGCCATCTCATGTACTAGATAAACATGTGCCTTCAGCTCGTCACTCTCTGAAATGTCACACAACACCCCTCATGTAATGACTTCAAAAATGCTCACCAAACCAAGTTATTCATCCTTCTTTTCCACCTTTCCTAGATGTGGTGTAGTGTATGCATTGCACCTCGAGATTTCACTTCATCTCCTGAAAACCCGCTACCCCCTTCTGAGATCATTCAAGAGGGAGCGAACTATTGGAAAGATCACTTGTTAGGATTCTTCCTTGATTCTGAAGTTTCGTATCTTGATGTACGAACCCATTGTTGTAAGGTTTGGAATTCGATAGGTGAACTACGAGTTAACGTTGTGAATGGAATGTTTTATTTTAAATTTTCTCTCATGGAGGAGAGAATGAAAGCGTTGGAATTTGATCCCGCTATAATAGGAAGCAAACCTTTTATAATTACATCATGGGGTAAATCAGTTTAAAGTGCTAGAGAATGTGTGCTATTTATACCGGTTTGGACTATTTTCACAAGGATTCCTTCAGTCCTACGTACTCTTCCAAGTTTGAATTGGTTAGAAAGTAGAATTGGGGACTTTAAATGCTTTGATACAAATACAAAGTCTAGGCAAAATCTTGTTTTTGCCAAATCCTTGATTGAAATTACACCAAAAAAGCTATTACCAAAGAAGCTCAAAGTCACCATTGATGGACATGATTTCTATGTTGATGTTTAGTACTCTTGCAACCAGAAATATGCACCTAATGCCACTCATTTGGACATCTCCTTGAGGCTTATAAGCTTATGGGACCATCTAAGGTACGATCTCCTCTTAAGAAGCCTCCTCCCAGCATTTGGGTTCAAAAGACTAAAGAAGTTGACAAGCTTGTTGAAGAAGAACTGGGGTTAGAAAAAGAATTGAAGAGTAATGCAATTTCTAAGGATGAAGAACTAAAGGAAATAAAGTATAAACTACAGATGAGGAATTTGAAGATGATGGCATATTCTGGGAATTGGTAAACCGCTGGTGGGTTCATGTTGTGTCCGGGACGAGGTATGATCCTATTGACAATGAGTATTACAAATACATCACGGACAACGAGGATGATTCTAGAAGATTGGAATATCTGATTTTGGGAAATAATTTTGAGCTCATTCAGGTTGGTGAGATAAGCGAGAAGAACAAGGCATGGTTCCATGATTCTACTTGGGATTGGGAGTGTGAATTTAGTAGTCCTAACCCGTGTTTTATACGTAACCTTCCTATACTTTTTGCTGAGTATGTTAATGTTACAGGTAATAATACCTCAAGTTATTCATCCATTGCTGGAGAGTAGCTGGTTGGTCCATGGTAGTAGTTGAAACACATTGTTTCTCTCCTGTGCTACATAGTTATAGTGTTCTGGCACTTCAAACCAGATGGAGTGTCTGTGCCTGTGCAGAACTCCACTTTTCTTTGCACTTCTTAATAAATGTGGTATGACCACTATAAAATCCGGAATTGCTTTGCCAAAAAAATAGATCAACATACCCAAAATAGAACTAAGATTGTTTAAAGCCAAAAGATTATTTATACAAACCAAAACAAATTGAAACTTAGACGTTTATTGCTCCTCACTGTCATGGTCGTTACACTCATCATCCTCATCGTCATCATCTTCTTCCTCAGTGGACCATTTGAATATAGTAGGTTCATAAACCTTAGAAGATGATGTACCAGTGCAAGCAATTTTATTTCAATTTTTTGATTGAAAGCCTTTGATTGAATTAAAGTACCTCTTCATTTTAGCTTCCAAATGTGTAATTTGTTTTTAGAGTTTTAATTGATTGTTCAAAATAATGATGAGGGCTTTCTTTAGATTTTCTTCTGGACTAATGACTTGAACAATATATTCATCGTCTAAGGTCATGGAAGAGGAAGTGTTTTTGAATGTTGAAGGCTCGGTGGGCTGTGCAACTTTATTTGCAACATTTGCTTTCCAATGTAGGAATGAAATTATGTTAAGTATTTGTAGCCTTGCGTGGGTACACATCAAGGCTAATGTTCTTGCTCAATCTCTCTTAGAAGATGTTGTCGACTATGTAAGCATAATGGTTGAATTAAGAAGAATTTGCATAATATAAGCACTGTAATGGATCATCTTATATTTCCGTTTATATGTTATATCGAGAAACTCATCCATTGTGATCTTAGCACAATTCACTTGAACATTATCATAAATGGCGTATAGAGTCGGGAAATCCCTTTTATACACTTTTTCATAGCTGTCGGTTCTGGGTTGTAAGGATCGAAACAAGGTATGGTGTAAAATGCGAGCTTGGGCTCGTAAAGCACTTGATTTCAATTTTGACATATCCACCAAGCTTTAGGATAGAAATGGATGAGACACTTCATTCCTCTCATCCATATCAACATTAATATCATCAATATTCATCCCTTTATACACACAATGCAAGATATGTTCTAGATGAGCTATTGCGACAAACATAGAAATTCCACAAACTTTTGACTATATTACATTGGTTGTATCTTCCAGTTTTTCAAAATCAAGATTCCAATTGGGGAGAAACAGTTTGATGAGAAGCTGATCCAACTTTTTATTATTTGTAGTAAAATCAATAAGGAATTCAAAGTAAGTCGACCTTGCAATTTGCTGAATCTGATATCTATATAATTAAGAGAATTTGATAAACTTCCACGATAGAACTTTGAATCCTTCATAGCCTTGAATCTTTGTAGAGCTACAATATTGTGTAGCCATTGCTTGATCTGATCATCATAAGGACCAATGACAGTTTTTTTGATTTTCTTTGATCGAAAAGGCATGTTTTCGTATTGAAATTGAGTACCTGGATTTGAGGATTTGAAAACTTTTATGGGAATTTCATTTTTAGGTGTAGAATGATGAAGGAGTGAAGGAGTTGCAAATGATATATGTTAATTTTAATTGGGTTTTGGGTTTAAAAACTATAAAAATCGATATGTTGCTGTTTTTATAGTTCAGTCGGCTGGATTAAGGTAAATTCCAACCCAAGAGCAACTAGGTTTTTCAGCCGGCTGTTCTGTTGAATTCGGTCAGTTGAATCTTGGGTTTGAAATTTTGTATGTCATGAACATTTAGTTGACCGAAATTTTGATTCAGTCAACCGAATTTGCAATTTTTCAAAGTCTACATATTTTGTGTTCAGTTTTTTTTTTTAAATTATGGCTTTGATGTTTAATCGATGAAGTTTTAAGTGTGTGTGTATGTGTGTGTGTGTATATATATATATGGTTGTTAACATTGTATATTCATATATGTTTGTTTTTGATTATAATTTATGTTTTCATTTAAAAAAGAATTCAATAACAATATTTTTCATTTAAATTTAAAGATATATTATTGATGACAGTATTTATTTTTGGAAGAGAAAAAATAAACTCAGTACATTTCATATGATAAAAAATTCTAGGAATTCATTTAGAGCCGAGGAAGAAGATTTCTTAGGAGATATCTCCTTTTTAGCCTCTTTATTTGCTGCAAAATTTCTATCCTAATAATTTGGGGAATATAGAGATCGTTGTAGACTTGGATGTACGGGAGTATGAGGTGATGGAGGTGAGACGACCCCAAATCGCGTTCTCACGGAGACAAGGGTAATCTTTGGAATATAACACAGAAACAGATAATAGCAGAACTGAATTAAATAAATACACCAGATAATGAACAATAGAATATACTGGATAAAAGTAATCATCAGAGTTACACAGAATACAGGATCTTACTTAGTACAAATACAGTTCTGCTATACATAAATGTCTACAGCGGAAATAAACAAAATATGTACAATAGGAGCTGAACAGCATAAAAAGAGATAAATGATAGAATCCATCTTCAACTCCAGCTTTCCAGAGAAAGAACCAGCTAAACCTGAATACAAGGCTGCCCGTGTAGAAAAAGGCGCACCCGAGTTTGAGAGTG
This sequence comes from Allium sativum, assembly GCA_030737875.1. Classification (NCBI taxonomy): domain Eukaryota; kingdom Viridiplantae; phylum Streptophyta; class Magnoliopsida; order Asparagales; family Amaryllidaceae; genus Allium; species Allium sativum. The sequence goes on from CM060924.1 coordinate 286,664,171, forward strand.
AAACAAACTACGAGTCAGTCATGGGACTGGTATGAGAAATCCATTCAACACATATATAATATGGCCAATCACAGGACCACGCCACTTTCGTGGAACGGGTTTACTCCATTGGATTGCCAGTGCTTTAAAACAAATCATTCCTTTAAACATCGCTATGTTTTTATAAAAATGAAGCCGTTATAAGACTCAGTTCCCATCACACAATGCAACGCAAACCGGAGGATAGAGTTTTACCTTATAACGGCCAAAATATGCTTGATACGAACAAAACAAAGACATTTGATATTATTGCTAGTGTCTATATGTTTTGAAAACAATTTCAAATCATAACTATCAATCATAGACGGCATGGGTACCATATATCATGTCGCCAAATATGTATATACAATCAAAACCGCACGATGTCGTATTTGGAAATTGGATTTCCGTCATGAACCAAGGCAAAAGACAGTCCTTACCGAATTCGTGACTCTCTAGCCCGAGCCATAGGACCCAGACTCAGGTGGGCCCTTGGAGCGACAGGGCCGGTCCACCGATGTGGATTAAAATGCCTGAACAATACGTTTACCCGCCCTTTGGAGCGTAAACGAGCCAACGAATGACTCCATCGGACCCGGATCGTCCGATCAAACCGAGGCACCTCGCAACAGCAACAACCACATAGGTGAAAAGTATATAAATGTCAGGGCTGGTAGGTCACTGACACCACCCTAGCTAGAAAGAAACGCATGTCCTCCCTGAGGTCCTTCTCCCGTTTCTGGTTCATACCGGGGTGTGAGGCTCGCGAATTCACGTTATACACAAACTACGCCACACAGGCGGTGCTTTGATCATCACCACAAGACTTTGCTTTTCAACAGAAGTCCTGATCACTGCATCTTAGCATGCCACACAGGCAATTCATGCCATGCGACTGATGTCCATCGATATACAACCTCTGAGCTCGTGCGTTTCAGAGAAGGGCGTTAAGCAAAAGAATAAATTCTCCGCCGCCAAACAGATGTATATTTAATAGAGATCAATCAATCACAGGATAAAATCCAATGTCAGACACACAGTCCATTTACAAGTCCGTTCTGGGTCTGAACGAAACCGGAGGCACTAAATACCTCGCAAACCCATTGATCACCACGTACGTCTAGACTATAACCACTCATTATCCATATTTCGGGATGCCTCCCAATCAGGACCTCTGTTACCATCCAAACGAGATGAAGATCTCCGGTCTTCGACCATCGTCTTCATCTTCGACTTTCAATCGTCGGTCAATCATTTGAAATGAGAATTAACTCGACCCTTTCAAATAATTCACGTATATTTAGAATTTCAAATCAATTTATTTCAATGGTTAAATTATTTGACAACACCAATCTTGTTCCTTAATGTAATTTTCACACCAAACACAGTCAACAATCAAAAGCCACATAAATCGAGCAAATTCAGTTTATTTCCATTCCATATCATTTATAATATTTTATAACGATTTATCGCTATTTTTATTTATTTTAAAATAGCCAATTTATTCAAAACGACGCGTTGGGCCATAACGCGGCCGTGGCGCTGTTTTTCTTCAGATTTGATTTACACATATCTGAAAATCTAACCGTTGGATCTTCATAAAATTTACATCATTAGAAAGGTCTTTTCAAAACGAATAAAACGGTTCCAGTTTCAGGAAAATCCGACGGTCGGATCTCCCGGTACAATCGTTTGAATTTTCGATTTCACAATACGAACTGCAGCGTCGTTATTCGATTAAATATATAATTATATTTATATATATAAATATAATCGCTTCTGGCGCTGTTTTTCATCAGATTTGAATTAAACATTCCAGACAATCCAACCGTTGGATTTTTGGGAGGTTGGTGCCGTTGGGAAGATATTTCCAAGGCGAACCCGACGGTTGAGATTTCGGGAAAATCCAATGGTCGGATTTCCCGCACTAGTTGTTTGAAATCACGGTTTCAAAATACGAACTGCACGGCCTCGTTTCGTTTTAATTTTATTTATATTTATATATTTATATAAATATAGTTCATTCAATGATTTCAATATCGTTTTCACTTCAAATATTTCACTAACGCCTTAAAATTTTGGAAAATTTCGCCATAACCTCCCCTGCACCGGGAGCATTGGGAAATCGCAAATAGCTTTCCCGGTCCTTCTAATCTCAAAAAGAAAAAGAAGAAGCCAAGCGGCTAGCCAACAGGCTCATAAAATCATCACCCAAACAAAACAGTAAATGTGAACCTATTTGTCGGGCACAAAATTTTATTCCTCTTCTCTAGCCCCTTTGCTATAACCTGTTCAATGAATATGCATGTACATATATATACAGTTCTTATCATTTATCATTTTCTATTCAACTTCATATTTGATTTCTATTTGGTTTAAAAAACACCATTCATTCTAATGTTACATACATAGGTACAAATCATTTCATTAGCTAATTAATGAATATTTCAACTCATATATGTTTATTTTGAACAAGTGGCTATTTTTAACACTTCACATTTCAACGATTCATGCATACAATAAAAATGTGATTTTTATTGTAAAACAATTCATTTCAAAACACTATTATTTTATATATTTCATATTGGTGATAAAAATAGGATTTTTCTTATAAAACAATTTCTTTCAAAACGAGATTATTTTACACAGTTCATATAGTCGATAAAAGGTGATTTTTATTATCAAACAATTTATTTCAAAATATGAATACCATTCAACACATGAATTTCTAATCAACGAATGAATATCAATTCAACACATGAAGGTTTTCTATAGTTTCTATATATAGATAAAAATGTGATTTTTATATTTAAAACGCGAATACCATTCAACACATGAATTTCTAATCAACGAATGAATATCAATTCAACACATGAAGGTTTTCTATACAATGAATAATTATAGTTTAAGCAAATGAAAATAATTCAAACACACGAATATTATTCAAAATTTCGGCAGCATAACGGCAGGGTAGTTAAAACCGGGACCGTCCCTAGTACGACTCCTCGCTCTACCTTAAAACCTCGCGGTTTTTGACAATGGGGATCATGCATCTAGTTCGCACGCAGGCGGCATGTATATATTTATTTCATTTCCACAAACTAATCCTATGTGGTTTCAACCAAATATTTCTCAATCACAAACGGGTATTTTTCAAACACAATCAATCAATATCAACCACAAACAATCCCAAACAACCATTCGCTATCAATCAATTTTCACAACAATTTCAGCCAATAAATATCGTCCATGGTTTGTGGACGAGGGGCGTATATATATATATATATATATAGCTATTCACTTTTATTTCAACACATATATATATAGGTAGAAAAAGAAATGGAAGAGTGAGAAATTCTCACCGATAGCTATCCAATATCACGACTCTTCAAATGCAGGAAATCTTCATCGTTATCGCATCTTCGTCATCTTCGTTGCCCGTAGCCACTACATATATAAAAATCACACATTTTTATATTTTGATGTCTTTAAAATAAAAATCACATTTTTATTTATTCACTTTCAATTTAAAAATCATATTTTTATAATTGCTTCATGTTAAAAATCAGTTTTTTATAGATTAAAAATCTTATATGTTCAAATCGAAAAATCATATATTTCATAACAAAGAGAACATATTTTCATAACAAAAGAAATATAATTTTCTTAATCAAAGAAATCTAATTTTTATCTACAAAGATTACATTTTTAAAATGATTTCTTTTCCATAAAAATCACATTTTTATTTTCTTTTCAAACAAGGAGAAATCACATTTTTTATTTTCACAAACAAATGCTACTTTTATTTTTACAAAGACAAACATTTCATATATATTTTATAAAAACCTATTCATATTGTTAGCCTACTTTGTGAACTAGGCAACACAAAGTCAAGAAACCAAACATTGAAGGGTATTTTTAATTATAAGACTTCGGTTCGGATTGGAGGAAAACACTACAGTTCAGATTGATAGCTACAGTTGTTCGGATCGGGTCAGAGCAACGTATCGGTTCGGATCGGATAGAGACTTCTGTTCGGATCGGTGATCTCTTACTGAGAAGATTGGTAAGGCATATCTAATCGGATCGGAAAGCCATCTGCTTGCCACAACAAAGGAACGGAGCGGAGCAGATTAGAGAAGGAGAGTCGCACCCAAGCCAATCCGGTTCGGATCGGGTACCCCGATCCGAACCCCTTATTTGCGCGTCTCCGACCCGAACCCATAATCCATGTTACTCTCCTGCAAAATCGCCTGGACAACCGGACCGGCTATGGCTAATTCCTACTTATAACGTCCTTCCCTTTGATGCGTTGTCAACATGTTGGTTCATCCGAACCCGAAGAGAGTGCGATGGATGACACGTGGCCCGACCCGGATCAAGTCTCAAGCAAATTCACACCTATAAATACCCCGTCTGGAGACAAAGAGAAGGATCTTTTTTCAGCACTTATTTGAATTCAACTACCTCCATCATCCGAACTCCATTATTCCCGGAGAATCCAAATCATCTTTTATTCCTTGTTTTAGTCAATTGAGTGAACAAAAGTGAGTTGTGAGTGAATCTTACATTGTATTATCAATTGAATTATTGAATATAGTGAAAGATAAGTGGACGTAGGCATTTCTTCGCCGAACCACTATAAACCCTGTGTGTTCATTTTTATTTTTTGTCTCATTTAATCTTGTTTCTAATCAATTTGGGTGTTAGAACCACTTTTGGGTCTAACATTTTGGTGCTTTCACTGAGAATCCTCATCTAAATTCTTTATTTTCCGGGATCTCTTTCTACTTTTTGGACCGTTGAGTTCAAAGAAGTGAATCCTTAAGTTTCTCCGCTTTTTATATTCGTTGAAGTAATTGTCAAAGACTCATGGCCAAAGGAAAAGGCAAGGAAGTTCAGTCTTTTAGAGGAAATGGAGCTGGCGAAGATCAGCAAAATGCTGTTGTAACAAGGTCTCGGGGGCAGAGTTCAGCAGCAGGAAGAATCAATGCAGGACATCCGAACCGACAGCAAGGGGAGAGCTCCGATCCGATCCGGGTAGGAGACTCTGAAGCAGTGCACTCCCCCAATCTGAACCGACCCGAGTTGCTCGCTGCACAACGATCCGACCAGGCACCCCAGCTCCGATCCGACCCGACTTCCTACCTCCGATCCGACCCGATGCTTGGTGAAGCTGGAACCTCTACTCGAGTCCCTACGAATTCTCCAATTCCAGCTGCCAGGGTTGGTGATCAGGTCAATCCACCTGCGCCCATCACTCAAGGAGATTTCTCGCGCTTGCTTGATATGCTTGAGAGCACGAGGGAAGCTATGAGAGTTCATGAGCGCACTAATCTCATGATGCAGGAAAATATGAGGCTCATGAGTCGGGAGATTAGTGAACTCCGTCGGCAAAGAACTCCATCACCAGTTCGTCACACACCAGTAGATCAATCTTCATCTTTCGAGGAAGAGAGGCCCCGTGAACGGAGGCCACTCGAACGACCTCAGAATGTGGAGCAGCTGACATTTGGATCTTTGGGATCTCGCGAGGATATCGCACGAGCATTAGGAAACGATGACCCCACTCGGGGGCAAAGACTCCAGTCCCCTCTTCCCGAGATCGACCGGGAACGCAGAGAACGGAATCGAGCAGAGGCAGCTCGAAGAAGAAGGGCATCTCCTGAGCAAGAGCCCAGAAGGAACTCGGATACTAGGGCCAGGGAACCTGAGCAGCCCCTAACTAGTGCTGATGTACAGGCAATGGTTTGCCGAATTATGTCCGAGAGCCGGAATTATACAAATGAAGACTATGGCATTGAGCGAAGCCATACTCCGTTCACCGACGATATCCTCGACTTCCAGTTTCCCCGACGCTTTAACTTGCCATAGATGGACAAGTATAACGGAAGGACTGATCCGGGACAGCATTTGATGCGGTATTCGTGGCTCATGAACGCCGCTGCTGCCCCTGATGAAGTGAAGTGCAAAGCATTCCCAATCTACCTAGAAGATGTGGCATTGTTCTGGTTTACCCGACTTCCTCCTCGTTCGATTTCTAATTACAAAGAACTAAGCGAGCGTTTCATGAACCAGTTCCGACTACATGCCCGAAAGTCCAAGAGTGTAATTGAATTATCGAGAATCAAACAGGCACCAGGAGAATCTTTAAGGGCATATCTTGATCGTTTTAACCAAGCTGTAACTGAGGTCAGTGACCCGCATGAGCCCACTATTCTGATGGCATTGAAGGAAGGAGTTGATCCTGAATCTGAGTTTGGAGACTACCTTTCTGGGAAGACACCCCCCACAAGGGAGATATTCTACGAAAAGGCCGATATTTATTTACGGCGAGAGGAGGCCAGGGCCAACCGAAAAAGAAAGTCTGAGACGGCTTCAAAGGAGAATGTGCAGAGTAATATCGCCGTGAAACAGTCGGGGGAGAATTCTGGCAAGGTTGAAGTAAATGTAGGAAACAAGGGTGGAAACAGCAATACTGGAAGTGGGGGAAACAACAACAATAACCGTAATTCAAGCGGTAACAGAAGAAACATAAATAGGGGAAGTGACCCTAACAAGAGACCCCGATTCCAGAACTACGAGAATTATACACCATTGAATGACACCCTGGAAAATATTTACCTGGATACGTACAATGTGATACAGTACAAAAGACCGCCACCTTGTGATTCGACCGAGAAAGAAATGGCGACAGGGAAATTTTGCTTGTTTCACGGAACTCATGGGCATTCAACCAATGAATGTCGGCATTTGAGGGATGTGATTGAGAAACTGTTGCGTGAAGGGAAGTTGGACGAGTACAAGGTTACCCCGAGGGACAGGGGGCAAAGTGAACAGGCCCCAAAACAGATTCTACCTGCTCCCAAGCCTACAGCGCAGCAGAAAGGTAAAGGAATTGTCATCAACTCCATTGTAGGCGGACCTCACCCGGCAATCCGAAGTTTTAGGTCAATGGACCAATATGTGAATGCTGCCAAGCATCTAGATGTGAATGAAGGTGACGATTTGGAAGATGTCGCCCCCATAAAACAACAGAAGACCATGTTCGACGATGTGGTATTTCGAAGCCGAGACAATACTGGGATTCAATCACCCACCAATGATCCGTTGGTTATTACTACCACCATTGGGCCGGCCTTGGTCCATAAGGTACTAGTAGACAACGGAAGTTCCGTTAATATTTTGTTCAAGAAGTCATTTGATCAGATGAAGCTTGAGCCCGAAGATCTGAAACCTTGTGAAGGATGGATTAGAGGCTTCAACGGAGCGACGACAGCTCCCATGGGATATATAGAGTTGCCCGTGACCCTAGGGCAAGGAGAACGTAGAAGAGTGCGAATGCTTCAGTTCGTAGTATTGGACGTAGATTCGCCATATAACGCATTTTTAGGGAGACCTGCCCTCGCTGAATTTAGAGTTTGTATCGCCCCTTGGTGCTTGTTACTAAAGTTCCCAACCGAAGCTGGGACTGGAGTAATGAGAGGGGATCAGGTTTCTGGACGGGCCTGCTATGTGGCCGAACTGAAGATGTTGATGAAAGGAGTTAATGCTGAGAGTAAGGATGCCTCGTCTCCCTCAAAGGGGGACTCGGCATAGCAATTAGAGAGATTGAACCCGAGGGAGTTGCCCAAAGGAACGCCTGAAGACCTGGATCCTAGAAAAGACGAGGAACCAGAGGCTAGGAATGCAACTCCTAATGAAGCGACAGTGGAAATTCCCATTGATAAAGCTGATCCGACGAAAGTTTTGAAGATTGGTTCTCAATTGGATCCACGTCGTGCTGAAGAACTGACGGACTTCTTGAAGGCAAACTTAGATGTGTTCGCCTGGACCCATGCTGACATGAGTGGGATATCACCTTCCATTATCAGTCACAAATTGAATGTAAATCCGAAGCATCCGCCTGTGAAGCAAAAGAGACGCATGCTGGGCCCAGAGAGGTCGGCTGCTCTCAAAGAGGAAGTAGAGAAATTGAAGCAAAATGGATTTATTCGAGATTCGACTTATCCCGACTGGATATCGAATCCCGTCTTGGTAAAGAAGCCAAACGGAAAGTGGCGAACTTGTATTGACTTTTCAGATTTAAATAAAGCTTGCCCGAAAGATAGTTTCCCACTTCCCAGGATTGACCAGCTTGTAGACTCGACAGCAGGTCATGAACTTCTTTCTTTCATGGACGCATACTCTGGATACAACCAAATTCCTATGCACATACCAGACCAAGAGCATACGAGTTTCATTACGAATTTGGGGCTATATTGTTATGTTGTAATGCCATTCGGGTTAAAAAACGCTGAAGCTACTTACCAGCGCTTGGTAAATAGAATGTTTTATGATCAAATAGGAAAAACTATGGAAGTTTATGTGGATGATATGCTTGTCAAATCAAAGCAGTCTTCCAGTCATACGCAAGACTTAGCGGAAATGTTTGGTATCTTGCGGAAGTATCGGATGAAATTGAATCCTCTGAAATGCTCATTTGGAGTGGCATCGGGAAAGTTCCTTGGCTTTATTGTGAGTTCCCGAGGAATTGAAATCAACCCTAGCCAGATAGCAGCGATTAGAAACATCGAAGAACCGAGGAGAATTAAAGACGTCCAAAGTCTGGCAGGGAAGGTAGCGGCGCTGAGTAGATTCATCTCCAAAGCCACCGATAAATGTGTTCCGTTTTTTGATTTAATAAAAAGGGGAAAGAAGAACTTCCAATGGACTCCTGATTATGTTGAGGCTTTTCAAAATCTGTTAGAGCTACTAGAGAAACCGCCAATCTTATCAAAGCCCGTAGATCACGAAGAATTATTTGTTTATCTGGCAGTCTCGGCTCACGCTGTCAGCACAGCCCTGGTTCGAGAAGAAGACAAAGTACAAAGGCCGGTGTACTATGTGAGTAAGAAATTAGCAGCGGCAGAGCGCAACTACCCAAAAATTGAGAAGCTCGCTTACAGCCTCCTGATCGCGTCCCGAAAGCTTCGTCATTATTTCCAAGCTCATCCAATAACCATATACACTGACCAACCCTTAAGGCAGGTGTTGCAGAGACCCGAAGCATCGGGGAGGTTGATCAAATGGAACATAGAACTAAGTCAGTTTGATTTGAATTTTCAACCTCGAAAGTCGATCAGGGGGCAAGCCCTAGCAGATTTTATTGCGGAGTTCACCATTCCAGAAGAGGAAATAATCAATGACCGAGTGGTTAAATCTGAGGATGAGCTAGAGATGAATCCGTGGAAATTATATACAGATGGAGCTAAAAATGACCGAAGGACCGGAGCGGGAATTGTCTTAGTCACTCCTGAGGGACGGTCGTTATATTACGCCCTGCGATTAGAATTTTCGGCAACTAACAATGATTCTGAGTATGAAGCCCTGATTGCCGGGCTGAAACTTGCTAAAGACCTCGGAGTAAAAATGATGGACATATTTTGTGACTCTAAGATTGTTGTTTGTCAAGTACGAGAGGAATTCGCGGCTCGAGGACCTCGACTTATCGCCTACCTCAAAAAAGTGAAAGAGCTATTGAATAGCTTAGAGCGGTACAACATAACACATATTCCCAGAGTTGAAAACCAGAAAGCGGATAGACTGGCAAAACTGGCTAGTTCCGACAATCCAGAAGAGACTGAGGTAATTCCAATTGAAACGTTGGAATCGCCAAGCTTTGAGTCAATGGAAATTGAATTCGCTCTTGAAGCGGAACCAGAGAAGGAGTCGTGGATGACTCCAATTAAGAATTTTCTTAAGAATGGGACACTCCCATCGAAGAAGAGTGAGAAAAGAGCTGTAGTTCGCAAAGCTACCAGATATGTTATACAAGACGATACTCTCTATAGACAAGGATTTTCTATGCCCCTGTTACGATGTATCGCACACGACGACATCAAGCGTGTACTAAGAGAAGTACACGAAGGTGAGTGTGGAGATCATACAGGAGGTCAAACTTTAGCAAAGAAAATATTGCGGTACAGATACTTCTGGCCTACGATCAACAGAGATGCAGCTGATTATTCACGACGCTGCGATAAGTGCCAGAGATTCGCCAAAATCCCCAGGGCACCGTCAACCCAGCTTAAATCGATGGTGAGTCCTTGGCCATTTGCCACATGGGGAATTGATATCATTGGAGTTTTACCAATTGCAAAAGGAGGAGCTAAGTATGCAATAGTAGCCGTGGATTATTTCACGAAGTGGATGGAAGCTGAGCCCTTGACTAAGATCACAACAAGAAAGGTGATAAGTTTTGTGGTCAGAAATATTATATGCCGATTCGGGATCCCAAGGACGATTATTACTGACAATGGGACCCAATTTGATAGCACTGAATTCAGAAATTTTTGCCAAAAATATAAGATAGACAAACGATATACTGTAGTTGCCTATCCACAATCGAATGGGCAAGTAGAGGCAATAAACAAGGTAATAAAATCCATCCTCAAGAAGCGATTAGAGCGTGCAAAGGCAAAGTGGGTTGATGAATTGCCCCTAGCTTTGTGGGCATATCGAACAACGTTTAAAACGGCTACCGGTCACACCCCTTTATCTCTCTCCTTTGGCTCAGAAGCTGTGATTCCAGTTGAACTAGAAGTTCCTTCCCACAGGGTGACATATTATGACCCGATGACGAATCGGGCACTCTTACTTGAGTCTCTTGATGAAATCGAAGAGAAAAGGGACGAAGCAGACTTGCGTGCAGCAAGACATCGGCGTCAGATGGCACGCTATTATGACAAAAAAGTTCGCCTCAGAACCTTTGAACCAGGAAATTTGGTGCTAAAGAGGGTTTTTCCATCCCTTCCTCACCTTGGCCCAAAATGGGAAGGGCCCTTTGTCATCCAACGGAAACTTGAAAAAGGAACCTTCAAGTTAACGACCGTAGATGGCGAAGAAGTCCCTCGAGCATGGAATGCCCAACACTTAATGCGATATTTGGATTAGAAATGCTATACTTTTTTGTTATTTTTTCCTGTGAACCCTGTAATAAGGCACGCCTTGCCTTGGGAAAATCTGATGATATGAATAAAGGACTATAAAGTGGATGTAGGCTACGACTTAGCTGAACCACTATAAAAATATTGTGTGTTATTTACTTTTATGCATTTACATTCATTAGTCATTCTGTTGTGATTATAAAATACAGGATAACTCAGAGCCTAAAAAGGTTGAAAATAGTTTGGACATAAAAAGAAGCACAATGATTATTTGTGCAATAAGACGTAAAAGAATGAGAAAACGACATTCTTAACTCTAACTCTCCAGAGAAAGAGAGAGTATAAAAGCGTCTCCGACTGAGCGCTGAAAAAGAAATTCTACTCCTAACTCTAACTTTCCAGAGAGAAAGAGAGTATAAAGGCGTCTCCGACTGAGCGCCGAGAAAGAAATCTTTCCCCGTTGAAAGACCGGGGAATAAACAAATGACCGAACTCGAACTCTGACTCTCAAGAGAAAGAGGGAGAGTATAAAAGAAATGCCAGGAAAAACAACAGGTATTGACGACACGGGAAGTGCTATCCCGTCAGAGAATTGGGAGCATTCAGATTGCTAGGTTAAGCATTGAATAACTTGTGGAAATAAACTGGGGACACATATGCATACACATATTTCCCCCATCCACAGTTTTGTTTCATAACTATAGACATGCATTTTTACATAAGTGCAGAACTACTAACAAACAAACATTGCAAAAAGTGAATTATTTTTATTTACAAATGAATGAATTTGTACAGGGAAATAGCTAAAAAAGAAAGTGCGGAAGCTGCTTTTGTAGCAGCACTTATTGGTTCACAAAGATGCTAAAAAGATACTAGGGAACCCACTATTTAGGCTTGGAATGAGCCTTAGATTTTTTGGCAGCTTTCTCTGCATCCTTTGCTTCCTTCTCGGCTTCAGTCAAGATTCGTTTTGGTTTCTTTTTCCCTGAAGATGTGGTACTGGAGCCAGCAGACTTCTTCCCGGAGGGCGGGGCACTGGAATCAAGAGAAGATTTTTTAGCAAGTTCTTCGGTAATAGATCTAGTTGAGAGCTTAACAACTAACCTTGAACCTGCATCCACAACTGCGAGGGGCTTGAGGACCTCAGGGTCTAGTTCTTCGGCCTTTAATTGCAAGCGCTTGTCTTGATCAGCCTTCATTGCAGCCAAGGTAACGTGATCAGCACTTTTTGACTCCCCGGTTATTGCAACTTCTGGTTCCTCTTCATGCCCCCCGTCTCCGCCATCGTCCTTTAAAGCTGCTATCATTTCTTCATCATGGGGAGTGGAGGCCTTAGCTGGCTCACTTCCTTCTCCCAAATCTATAGAAGCAGCCTTGTCTTCCCTTTCTTTGGCCCCATCCGCGGGCTTTGACCCAGCGGCAGCTCCTTGAGCTACATCTGTCTTTTCGGATGATTCGACACCTACAGAATGAGAAGCAACAGTTATCAACTCAGGCGAAAACAATGGCTCTTTCATCGATTGTTCGATCACGTGGCGAAAAGTAGAAATAGCCTTGGCAAATTGAGGAGAAAAGATAGGGATACCTTCCGAAGACTTTTCAGCGGGGGTGACTACTACCTCTGGGGTTATTTCAGGAATGGGAGATAGCAAAGTGGTTCGAGGAATTCCCGGATTTTCGGGATCATACCCTTCTACTTCGGGAGTTGTAGGAGCAGAAGAAGAGGAACCAGCTTCGGGAATGGTTTTTTGTTTAGACTTCCGTCTCTCTTCTTCCATGGCCTCAGCAATAAGGCGGCGACCTTCAGCTAGGCGCTCCGGTTCATCGTCTCTCAAGTATTTCTCCATCAGTTTATCTTCATCAAGAGAATCGACCTTAAGTTCTTCTTTTTCCCACTCGACGATTTGATTCCATACTTGAACCAGAGTGGATGGATAGTCCTCGATCCAAGAAATGTTTCGACGACAAATAATGTGTGCGAAGAATTCGATCATTAGCTCGCCGAAGCCCTGAATATCAGCCTCCGCCTCTGATAGTTGCTTGCGGGCTTCCTCCGCAGATTTAATAGCACATTCCACATTGCCCTCGGCCAGAGCAGCCCTGTTTTCTGCCTCCAACAATTTTGAAGCCAAGTCAGCGTTCTTCTTTTCTAATTCAGCACTCTTCTTTGCTAACTCGGCGTTTTTCCGTTCAAGCTTAGCATAAGCAAGGTGTGTTTTAGCAGCTTCTGACTTGGCCTCTTCAGCTTGCTTTTTTAGTTCAGAGCGCTCCTGAGTATGGGACTCAAGCAAATCATGATAACGCTTTTGCATGCCCTCAAACTGTTGTTTGAAATTAGAAGCGTTCTTTTGAGCGACAGCTAGTTGAGCTTGAGTGTCTTCCAAATCTTTTCCTAAGGTTTTTAAGGCCTTAGCATCCTCCTCCGCGGTCTTTTGCATTGAGTTAGCATTTGTCATTAGAGTGCGGATGATTCTAGAAAGATTGCGTGAATACTTGAACATCTCGGAATATTGTTTTTGCACAGCATCAATCTTTGCTTTGGCCTCTTCTGCCCAATTAGACGAAATAGGTTCAAGGGCAGGTAAAAAAGTCAGAGTTTCGAAGTAGTGTTCGGGAAATTGCTCTTTCAAATATGCCCGTCTTATTGCAGTTCCCGCATCTGATGGAGGAGGATCGAGGATTGTCAATTCGGTGTCTCTTCCTGAAGAAGATTCGGTAGTCTCTTTGTCTGTCCTAGGTCGTTTAGTAGCAGGGACTTTTTGCTTACTTCGAGACCCGGTTTCTTTTGGAGGAGTTTTCTCTCTACTCCGCTTTTCATGGGAGGAAGTGGAATCTTTAGATGGTGGCCTATCCTCCTCCCTGCGACCTTGATAGCTCTTGTATTTCTCTTGTTCAGATCGGACTGGTGAGCGAGATCGTGAGGGTCGAGAACGGTAGGGATCATAAGGTCTTCTCTCCTCCCTACCACGATCGTCCCGACGATCATACTCGACATCCTGAGGAGGATTGGACATGCTGCGACGAAGTTTTCTTATATCGTAGTAGGATCGAGACATTGTACCTGCACGATAAAATAAACGGAGTTTAGAATTAGTGGATTCATGGAGAAAGAAGTGCAACGAATGCTAATGCTGTGGTGTAAAGTGCATCCTAAGTGGTGCATGTCCCCCCAACCAACCCGAGTCTGAAGCTAGATTAGTGCGGGCAGGCTCTTTGGCCTTAGCGGGAGTAGTTTCTTCGGAAGAAGTGAAGACTAAAGGATCCTTCCTGAAATCCTCGGAAGTGTATATAGTCTCAGGTAAGGGGAGATCCCCCAAACCCTGAAATATGTGCTCATCAGTGCTAGGAACATCCCCTTCGGAAGCATGAAGTGGCGACTCTTGAGAGGATTTAGACTTGTCTAGAGAAGTAGTTTCCTCGGGGGCAATGTACCCTTCACGATGCTTTTCGGCCAAATTAGCCAATTCATCATCTTGCGTAGAAGATGGAGAAGGTGAAGTGTGAAGAGACGTTGCAGGAATTCCTGAGCCTTCTCCTATCTCTGGGACCACTTCCACTGGAGGAATGTACGCGTATGGAACCGTCCCATGTCCAATGCTACGAAAAACAGATAGCAGCCCATGAAAATGAAGGTATTCATCTTTAAGGACCTCGTCAATAGTCAGGAATTTTTGATCGCCATTAAGAAGACGGTGCATCCGATCAAAGAACACCTGATCTGATATCTGTTTGGGATTGTCGACTGCAAACAAAAAGGAAAACAGGTCAGGGTGATGATTCAAGTGTATAGAGTCCGGGTTCAGAAAATCAACGCTTTACTTGATTTGGTCCATCTCCTGGCGCATCCAGACTGTTGCTTTATATAGAACCATTCTAGTCTGGAATCTCCAGCTTTACTGCTAAATGGTGTAGAGATTATCTTCCTTTTTGGGACTGATTCAAAGTAACAGAAAGATGGAGTTTCTCTAGTCCGATGCTTGAAATTATAGAAGAAATGAACATCATCGAACGTGAGCTCTACGCCTAGGATTTCACGATATGCTATGTACAAGGTATGCAAATAGGCGTATGAATTGGGATGCAGCTGCATGGGGGCAATCCGCATTTGTCTTAAGAAATCAACGATGAAAGGAGAGAATGGAGGAATGGCGCCAACCATGCACATCAATCGTGTGACCGTCATATATCCTTCTGGAGGGTTGTGGGGACGGTCAGAGCGTGAGGGCACTAGGGTGTCCCTTTTCATTATTCCATATTTTAGACAAATTCGAACAAGTCGATCGTTGTCAATTGTTGATTCAACGGAGTCCGAGGGTGATTCCAATATGATGGCTGATTCAAATTCATCGGGCACTCGATTATCACCAATCCCTCCTTCCTCTTCGAAACCCAGAGAAACTTCATTCTCTGAAGACATCTCGTCGTTTTCCCGATGACCAACCCCGTAATCTGGACCCTCACTGTCCCAGTCTGGATCAGACGAAGAAGATATATCCTCAAGAGTGATTTTGTTAGAAGTTTCCAGAGCTTCTTTCCTCTCAGCTAGACGGGAAGAGCGTCTGGGCCTCATTGTCATGAAACTATTGAAGAAGCAATAGCACGGATTAGAGTAAATTATCCCGTGCCCCCCTTTGTGTATGTGTGTGAACTAGAGTGCGTGCAGCAAATATGGGAAATACAAAATAAAAGTACAGCAATGTAAGACGAAGCTTTGAAGAGAAAGTGATAGTCAGAGTTGTTCTTAATTCTCGTTTATGTTCGCAAGGCACTATCCTAACTGTCCACGAAGTTATTGTCTAGAGTGAATGTTAGTTGAATTAGTTGGGTAGTCTTTGTGTGCCAAGTTTGATACGTTCGGTTCGGTTCGGATATGCATATGATAATTGGCTCAATACAAATACAGATATAGGGTCGGTTCGGATGCTTCATTAAAGCAAGGTCAGTTCAAGACAAGGGAAACAATGGGTTCGGAAGCAGGACTGATCTGATCGGATCGGGTGACCTGATCCGAACCGAACCAGCATCACTTAACCAGTCCATTTACTTCAACCCCTTATCCCATTCTCTTCTCCGACCCGAACCGACATTTTCCTTCCTTCCTGTCTTTCTAAAGTATGCAACCCGAACCGATCCCCTTTCCTTCTCCTTCCTTTCTGCTCCTTCATCTCCTACCCGAACCAACTCCAATTTGTCATCACGCTCTTCATCTTCTTCCTCTTTCTCCCCACTCACAAACAAATCCATTCTATCACCAAAGCTCCAGTTGAGGACAAATATTTGCCCTCTCCAGCCTATCAGCGCCTCGAAGTGATGGCGGATCCACCAGTAACGACGTGGAGTTCAAGCAAAGCCCCGTGGCTAAACCATCCCAATCAACCACGAATTGAAATCAAGAACAGTTACAACGAAGTTATTCGAGATTAAAAAAGCTACCTATATGTTTGATTTGAGAAATCTACAAGGAATAGTTTCAGGATATTGGAGTTTCTGAAGTTTTCGATACTAGGGTTTGGAAGCGGCGGTAGAAAAGAAGAAGAAAAGAAAGAATACGGTGGTGGATTTATATAAGGGGTGGTGTTGACTCCTCATATTCCTATTCTTTCTCACCCGCTCGAACCGGAGTGAAGGCCCAGTAGCACAACTCTGCCTAAAGGCCCAATGTCCAAGAACCAAATCCACGAAAACGCATCGGATCGGAATCCGAACCGAATAAATTTCACATATTAATTTAGCATCCGACTCGAATTGAGTTCAAAAGAGAGATAAAAGAAAAGCATACCCGAGAGAAGCACTATGTGTCGAGAAAAATTCCCAAACTTGCTCAGAAATGAAGAAAATATGCACGAGTCGGATACCGAACCGAGTCGCGCCGCCGAACCGAATAGAAATCTGTGCATTCCTCCTGACCGTTCTGATTCAAGGACTAGCATTTCAAACAACATCAAAGCACGCTTCGTATACAACAGAAGCATCCTTTGAGGGGGCAAAATGTTAGCCTACTTTGTGAACTAGGCAACACAAAGTCAAGAAACCAAACATTGAAGGGTATTTTTAATTATAAGACTTCAGTTCGGATTGGAGGAAAACACTACAGTTCAGATTGATAGCTACAGTTGTTCGGATCGGGTTAGAGCAACGTATCGGTTCGGATCGGATAGAGACTTCTGTTCGGATCGGTGATCTCTTACTGAGAAGATTGGTAAGGCATATCTAATCGGATCGGAAAGCCATCTGCTTGCCACAACAACGGAACGGAGCGGAGCAGATTAGAGAAGGAGAGTCGCACCCAAGCCAATCCGGTTCGGATCGGGTACCCCGATCCGAACCCCTTATTTGCGCGTCTCCGACCCGAACCCATAATCCATGTTACTCTCCTGCAAAATCGCCTGGACAACCGGACCGACTATGGCTAATTCCTACTTATAACGTCCTTCCCTTTGATGCGTTGTCAACATGGTGGTTCATCCGAACCCGAAGAGAGTGCGATGGATGACACGTGGCCCGACCCGGATCAAGTCTTAAGCAAATTCACACCTATAAATACCCCATCTGGAGACAAAGAGAAGGATCTTTTTTCAGCACTTATTTGAATTCAACTACCTCCATCATCCGAACTCCATTATTCCCGGAGAATCCAAATCATCTTTTATTCCTTGTTTTAGTCAATTGAGTGAACAAAAGTGAGTTGTGAGTGAATCTTACATTGTATTATCAATTGAATTATTGAATATAGTGAAAGATAAGTGGACGTAGGCATTTCTTCGCCGAACCACTATAAACCCTGTGTGTTCATTTTTATTTTTTGTCTCATTTAATCTTGTTTCTAATCAATTTGGGTGTTAGAACCACTTTTGGGTCTAACACATATATATTTACATTATCACATATATTTTATATTTTCATTATCATATATCTTTTATATTTATTAAAATTGATTATACAATGTTATTAAAAACTGCTTATATATTTATTTAAATACTGATTATATTTTTAACTGTATAAAACCGCTTATATAAAATATATAAAACTGATTTTTATTTAATCTAAAAACTGAATTTATTCTGAATTTAAACTGTAGATAAAAACAGTACCTTTCCTTCAGACCACATCTCACGAATTGGCTCAGCCCCTAGGGCTTCAATTAGCACGGTCGACGAGAAGCAGGAGGGCGTCGGTGGTAGGGGGCCTCCCATTGGCTGTCGGCGGCGGAATAGGGTTGTGGAGGCAGGAGCTGGGCGGCGCGTCGACGATGGTGGGGTCGGCTGTCTGTGCGATGTGGAAGGATGGGTGGTTGCGGATGAGGCCGACGGCAGCGTTCAAGCGAGGGGGAGGCGCTCCGACGAGGTGCGACGAGGACTTGAGGGCACGGTCGATCGATTTGGATCCTCGTCGTTTTTTTTCCTGAGAAAAGTGACGGGGAAAGGGGGTTTAGGCGTTGACTAAGTAGAAGAGGGAAGAAGGGGTGTTTTGTAATTTATTTAATTATTATTTTATTTCTTCTAAAAAGTAACTTTTTAATTCGACCTCCAAATCGAGCCCACCAACTGTCGCCTCCAGCTAATTACCCTCATTCCGAACACAATGGGATATGTATCGTAAGCCAATTCGGCTGTTTCGATCAGTTTTTATCAAAATCAAAATATAAATCCTTTATATTTTGAATTTGAAGGCGCATTTCAATTTACCGGGGTCACATACGGATCCCGAAAATTCCAGAAAAATTATTTCTAGCTTCGTATCGACGATACGGTCCTATCAAAACTAATTTCGCCGAATTCTGAGACCGTTTGAAAAATGGCCATTTTCTAGTCGATTAAATTCAACTGAAACTGGTCAAACGCGTTTAATTGCGCCACGCTCACATATCGATTCAGAAAATTATGAAAATTGGAATCTAGCAATAACTTGACATCCCGGACCCAACAAAACTGGTTTCGTCGGAAACGGAGGTCGTATGCAAAATGTCCATTTTTAAGGGCCTGAATTCCATAGCGACTATTCAGAATTTTCAACTGGACATATCTTTTGATTCCCGCTATGAAATCTCGATTTTTCAGATTCGTTGGAAAGGTATCCACTAACAGATTTAAATATTTTTGGTTTCACTAAAATTCGTTTTGTTTTGCACCCGGTATAGTCCGACAAAGTTTGAATTCGATTTTTGAACTGCAGCGCCATTTCAGGCCTTGTTTATAATTATAATTAATTATATTCGTTTTCAATTGTCGATTCAAACTCAATTTTCATCGCCATTATTTAAAATATTTATTTTAAATATTTAAAATCCATTATTCTAGCCAATTTAAATTTTTTTAAATTGGTTCAGATTTTCTGGGTCGTTACAATCTCCCCCACTTAAAACTTTTCGTCCCCGAAAAGGAACAAAGTCGAAAGTGGTTTGATAAATCTACAATCACACAACACAACAACCAATCCAATTGTTTTTAACCTTCAAAAATATACTAATCAAATCCTATACCCTTTAAAAATCATTCAGACTATATAATTAAAAGTGTATATCTATGAAAAGAAAATAACAATAGAGTAGAGAATTGAATGGTAATGCAAAGTAGGTTAAATGTACCTTGCACCGGAGTCAATCAGAGATATCTACTCGGCATCTGGGATAAGCTTTCTGAATGCTCTCCTCAGTTTCCCAAGTACAATCTCGCGGATCTCCACTCCATTGCACTTTGACTAAGTGAACCTTCTTGTTCCTCAGCTCTTTGGTTTCCTTACCGATAATCTTTAGCGGCTCTCTTCTCACAGCTAATTCTGGGGTAATTTCAATGTCATGCTGAGCTGCTTCTTCCACGATCAAGTCTGGATCGTGAACGTGTTTTCAAAGTTGAGATATGTGAAATACATTATGAATTTCAGGCAACCAATTAGGCAGTTTGACCCTATAAGCGAGAGTTCCGATCCGTTCCAGAATAGGAAACGGACCAATAAATTTGGGCGCTAACTTTCCAGTTTTTCGAACCGGATAACTCCTCTCATCGGCGATACCTTCAAATATACGTAGTCGCCAACTTCAAAGGATATATCTCTTCTTCTTCTATCGGCATAGCTCTTTTGTCGGCTTTGAGCGGCGAGTAATCGCTTCTTAATAAAATCGACTTTGTCGGCAGCTTCTCGAATCATATCAGGACCCAACACAAGTCTATTACCTGGTTCGACCCAACAAGCAGGGGATCGGCACGGTCTACCATACAATGCTTCGCATGGCGACATTGTCAGACTCGCCTGGTAGCTGTTGTTATAAGAGAATTCAGCCAAATGCAGATGGTCCTCCCATGATCCACCGAAATCTGGAACACAAGCCCGCAATAGATCTTCTAAAATGCGATTCACCCTCTCAGTCTGACAATCTATCCGAGGATGATAAGCGGTGCTTAGGTTTAACTTCGTTCCCAGCTCGACTTGAAATGCTTCCCAGAATTTGCTAGTGAATATTGTATCTCTATCACTTACTATGCTGAGCGGCACTCCATGTAGTCTAACAATTTCCCTGAAGTATATCTACGCCAGACTCTGAGCAGTTCTATTTGATCTGACAGGTATGAAATGGGCGGTCTTCGTGAAGCGATCTACGATCACCCAAATACTGTCATTTCCTTTTCTGGTTCTGGGCAGACCATCAATGAAATCCATAGAAATATGTTCCCACTTCCAGCCAGGAACTTCTAGCGGTTGTAACAATCCAGCCAATTTCTGTTGGTCACTTTTGACTAGCTGGCAAGTAGGGCATCGGCTGACATATAAAGAAATGTCCCTTTTCATCGACTTCCACCAGAAAGTGCGTTTGATGTCATTATACATTTTGCTTACTCCCGGATGGATACTGAGTTTTGACTTGTGGCATTCATCCAGAACTTCTTTTCGAAGCTCAGGAATGTTAGGGACATAGATTCGACCTTTGAGCCTTAAAATCCCATCATTGTCTACTTGAAAACTCGAGAGTTCGCCTTGTTGAATTATCCCTCTGATCTTCTGAATGAAGTGATCATCCTCCTGAAGAGCAGATATCTTATCTAGCAATGAAGTCGTGATAATAAAACTGGCGATCATTTCATTCTTTCTGCTTAACGCATCAGCCACGACATTGGCTTTTCCTGGAGTATATATAATTTCAAAGTCATATGCTGCAAGAAACTCCATCCAACGTTGCTGCCTCAAGTTCAAGTCCTTCTGAGTGAACAGATACTTTAACGACTGGTGATCAGTAAACAGTTCAAATCTTTCACCCAGAAGATAGTGTCTCAAGATTTTCAAAGAGAATATGATAGCCAATAACTCAAGATCATGAGTTACATAGTTTTTCTCGTGCGGCTTCAGTTGACGGCTAGCATAAGCAATCACTTGACCCCTTTGCATTAACACTGCCCCAAGGCCTTCTCTAGAAGCATCAGTCCAGACTTTCAAATCCTGGTTGCCATCGATGATGGTTAACACTGGAGCTGTCGTTAATCTTAACTTTAGCTCTTCGAAAGCCTCCTCACTTTCTGGAGTCCATTTGAACTTAGAATGCTTCTTTGTAAGCTTCGTTAAGTGGCCAGATATCTTAGAAAAATCTTTAACGAACTTCCGGTAATAGCTAGCCAATCCGATAAAACTGCGGACTTCAGTGGGGGTACTGGGTTGTTTCCAATTCTGAATGGCCATGATTTTGCTTGGATCCACAGCGATTCCTTCTTTCGATACGACGTGGCCTAGAAATTTTACTTCATCTTGCCAGAAGATACATTTGGAAAATTTGGCTTTTAATACATTCCGCCTCAGAATTTCTAGAACCTGTTCAAGATGCTTTTCATGTTCGGCCTTTGATTTAGAGAAGATTAGAATATCGTCAATGAAAACCAGAACAAATTTATTCAAAACTCCTCTGAACACTCTATTCATTAGATCGACGAAATAGGCTGGAGCGTTACACAAGCCGAACGGCATTACTAACCACTCGTAGAATAAGTCGGGACCTCTGAATGCTGTCATTGGAACACACTCTTCGGCAATTCGAAGTTGATGGAAACCTGTAGCTAGGTCCATTCGTGAAAATACTTGTGCGCCATTCAGACGATCCAACAAATCATCAATCCGCGGCAATGGATATTTGTTCTTTATTGTTTGTTTATTCAAATCACGATAATCCACACATAGACGTAGAGTACCGTCAGATTTTGGAACAAACACCACTGCTGCACCCCAGTCAGAGAAACTAGGCCTGATCAGACCTTTCCATACTAGCTGTCTTGTTTGATTGTCTAATTCCTCCTTATCTTTTAAGGACATTCTTCGAATAGCGTGAACTACCGGCCTTGCATTCGGAATTAAAGCAATTTTGAAATCTATTTCTCTCTGCGGAGGTAAGCGAACAACTTCTTCGAACACATCCGCATAGTTTTTGACGATAGGAATGTCTTTGATGAGGTCAGGAATATTCTCTGTGACCTCAGGGATATTTTCTATTTGAGCTGGAGAAACATCGAGAGCTGACCAGAAATCTTTTCTATTAGAAGTCGGGCCTTCACAAGGTAAGGTTATATAATTTCCCAATTGTGCTTTTGCCTTTACAACTCTCTCGGCGCATCTAACCTCCGCTTCATATTTGGTTAGCCAATCCAATCCCAGAATAAGATCGAATTCATTAAAATTCATGACGATAGAGATAATAGGGAATTTATAGCAAGAAAAAGAGACAGGTATTGCACAAATCCAACTGAGATTGATGGAACCCCCAACCGGATTCCGGAATGTCATTGGCTCTTTGAGCTTCTTCAAATTCAAATCCAGTTTCTTGACTGCACTCTTTGCAATAAAACTTCGTGATGCGCCTGTGTCAAACAGTACTTTAACTGGAATGTTTTTGACATTGAGCGTGCCTTCTAAAACATCAGATCTTTCCTGAACAGACGAGGATGCAGGTACTTCTACCACTTCATTTATATTTACTTCTTTAGGTTTCTGAGATACCGGGCAGTTTTTCGCAATATGACCGGCCTGGTGGCACTTATGGCATCCTCTTTTCTCTTGTAGCCTCCCACCGGATTTAGACCCATCCTTAACCTGTTTCTTTAGAGACCTACAACTTATCGAGAGATGTCCTCGCCTATGGCAGTTATTGCATACGGCGGTCGTGTAACACCCCGTATGTTAAATAACTTGTTATAACATAAATCAGAGCAGAATTAAATTTAATATTCTAAATCAAGGGAAACGGGCTGTGCCATTGCGTTCGTCTCGGAAAAATACGCGAAATAGAGTCCGAGTTTTCGTAAATCGGAGTCCGTATGACCAAGTTATGGCCCGTCAAAGTTTCACGAAAAATCAAAAACGAAAACTGCTCATGTTTTGAGGTCCGGGATGAGTTTTGGGCTGTTTTTTTTTTGGGCCCTAAATGGTTCCTACACTTGACTTCTTCCCCAAGACATGCTTTAAAGGCTAGGATTGGTTCTAGGGTATATCCTATGGTCCTAAAACATCTAACTAATCTATATATACATCCTAATACCCCCTTATCCTTACCAAAAATAGATCTAAGGCCATTATGCCACCACTTAGAAAATTGGAGAGCCTCCACTAAAAATCCTAAGAGGGTTTGCAAGCTAATCTACATCTTCTTCTACTTAATCATTGGGATTTGTTTCATTTAACTTGCTAATCTTGTTTTGGTGAGCTTCTATCCCCTTAATAATCAATTATTGAATTGATTATGATAAGATGTGATAAAGTATGGCTATGTTTGTGGATCCATATATTTATGCAAGCTTGATGTAGTGAATATTTTGTGTTTTGCAAGTTATATGCCTTATGTCATGCAAGTTTCATAATATGTAATCATGATATTTTTATGCAAATTGTTTCATGATGTTTATGATGCAAAACACTAAGTGAATATGGATCCATTATGCAAACATGTTATGCAAGTATGTGAGTACTTATGCAAGTCATGTATATGCTTATATGCATGTTTAACATCTTATGCAAGTATATGAATGTTTATGCAAGTTATGTATATGTTGAAATGCAAGTTTAACATAATATGCAAGCTATGCAAGTATATGAATGTTTATGCAAGTTATGTATATGTTGAAATGCAAGTTTAACATAATATGCAAGCCTATGCAAGTATGTGAATGTTTATGCAAGTTATGTATATGTTGAAATGCAAGTTTAACATAATATGCAAGCCTATGCAAGTATGTGAATGTTTATGCAAGTTATGTATATGTTGAAATGCAAGTTTAACATAATATGCAAGCCTATGCAAGTATGTGAATGTTTATGCAAGTTATGTATATGTTGAAATGCAAGTTTAACATAATATGCAAGCCTATGCAAGTATATGAATGTTTATGCAAGTTATGTATATGTTGAAATGCAAGTTTAACATAATATGCAAGCTTATGCAAGTATATGAATGTTTATGCAAGTTATGTATATGTTGAAATGCAAGTTTAACATAATATGCAAGCCTATGCAAGTATGTGAATGTTTATGCAAGTTATGTATATGTTGAAATGCAAGTTTAACATAATATGCAAGCCTATGCAAGTATGTGAATGTTTATGCAAGTTATGTATATGTTGAAATGCAAGTTTAACATAATATGCAAGCCTATGCAAGTATGTGAATGTTTATGCAAGTTATGTATATGTTGAAATGCAAGTTTAACATGATATGCAAGCTTATGCAAGTATATGAATGCTTATGCAAGTATGTGAGTGCTTATGCAAGTTAAGTATATGCTAAAATGCAAGTTCTACATGTTATGCAAATCACATGTATGATGATATGTAAGTTCATATGCAACATGTTATGCAAATCACATGTTTGATGATATGTAAGTTCATATGCAACATGTTATGTAAGACACATGTTTGATAATATGCAAGTTTGGGTTGAATATAGTTGGGTTAATACATGCTCATATATGCAAGTTGACATCCTCTTAACCCATGATAAAGTTATATGCTAAACCCATGTTATGTGTGGTAAATCTTCCCTTTATTATGTTATGTCATAATGACGATTTACGTGGGGAACGATGGGGTTAATTAATATGTTAATTAAAAGTATGTTGAAATGGGTATGATTAAGCATACCATAAAAAAAAAAAAAAATTAATTAACATAAGTGGGAATTTACCTATTGAGTTAGGTCTACCCCATGGGAATTTACCTATTGAGTTAGGTCTACCCATGTTATGAATAAATTGATATTAATTAGGGATAATTAATATGGGGGTGATTAATTAGGTGTAATTAATCGACTAAGACACGAGGTTAGGCTCTGTTATGACGTAAGACTGCCCGGACCCTACCGGCTTAACCAGGCGGTCATAACAGCCAGTCTAATGTGAGAGGTCTTAGGCACAAATTAAATACGTGATTAAAGTAAAGACACGAGGTTAGACTCTGTTATGACGTAAGACTGCCCGGACCCTACCGGCTTAACCAGGCGGTCATAACAGCCAATCTAATGTGGGAGGTCTTTATGGGAGATCACGGTCTTAATTAATTAAGAAACACTTAACCATATTAGCATGTAGTGGGACATGAGGGGTTAAGTGGGTGCCTTGGGTGGCATGTAGTAACTAGTGGGGGTGCCTTGGGTGGCATGAGAAAACTAGTGGGTTGCCTTGGGTGGCAATAGAAAATACGATTAGAATACTTAACCAGAGTGGAACATGTAACTAAACATGATTAAAGGGTTAAGTAAGTGCCTTGGGTGGCATGGGGGAATCAAGTAAGTGCCTTGGGTGGCATGCGGAAATCTAGTGGGTGCCTTAAGTGGCAATTGTAATATAATTGGATGACTTAACCAAACCTTAATATGTAAGGGGGCATGATTATAAAAAGGGGTTAAGTGGAATGCACTAGATAAAATGACAAGCTTAAGTAGTAGCTTGTGGGGGCCCGTTTCAACCAATATCCCAAACGTATCTTTGTGGGCTCGACCCATGTCGAGTGACGGGACACGCATATTGGGCTTGATTATAAGAGGCCAAAACGGGGTAGCGGTGACAACGCAAGTCCAACGGGTTTCATATGCGTGTGTGGGCCCGGGCTGGTAGATAAGCCGTTGTTGCATCGTGTAGATATAAAGCCGTGCACCGTTGATAGTATTGGGTAGCCACTTTAGGGGAGTGATACACCCCACTGTGGGACCAGCACGGGTATCTACGTTAGGGAGCCGATCGCTTGGGGTAGTGGGGTACACCTAGTAGAGATAGGGGCAGACGGCACCTATGTAGTCAACTAGGGTACAGGAAACTACTGGTTATATCTATCTTTGATATCCTTGGGTGGGATCAACCTTTGAGTAGGAGTGACTGGTGTGGTGCAGTTAGTAATTATCCTTGGGTGGGTAGATGCGTCTTTACGGTTATCTTGGTTCGTCCTGTGTTCGTGGGCAACTTAGTGTAGTCATTATCCCCAAAGATACCATACCGAGTTCATATCATACCCTAATTACTTTAATAATTGTATTATTAAGGAGATAGGGTTCACTCAGGCTTATGTCTGACCCCCGTTGTTTTTATCTTTTTCCTTCAGGTCCTCAGGTTGGGCCTAGTGCTAGTGGGCTTTGATCAGTTTGCTTTATCTATCTCTTGGAGCTTGGACCGTAGATGTAGAGCTCAGCTTATCTTATCTTTTCTGTTACGGCTATTTGTTATGAGTAGTGGGATTATGTACTTATTTTATTCAGGATGGATATTTTGTACTTGACTCTTGTTATGGTTTTATGATGTAACCAAACATGTTTTACTTTCCGCTGCTATGAGATGATGTTTTAAATTTTCAAGTATTACATTATACCTGTCTTGTTGTAATTTTACTGTTCTATACTCACTAAAAATACTCCACCGATGCTATGGCATTCCCTTAGTGAGTGACTATAGCGGGTGTGGGGTGTTACACGTGGTATCAGAGCTTAAGGTTACCGGAACAGATAAAATTTTTAGAAAAGCTATTTTCTAAGAATACTTTTGGAAAGGAGTATTTTCAAAAACATGTCTTTTAAGAGAAAAGTTTTTGAAAGGAAAGCATAATCCCCAATAGCCATATCTATATCTTTCGAATTCTCCATTTTGAATCTCTTCCTTTCTCTCGTTTTGAGTTTCCCCTCCGCGTATAGATGATCTTTCTAAGATAGATAAGGATGGAAAACCACTTCAAGGGACTTAGACGTTAGTCGGATTAGAAGTTGGTTCAAGAAGGAGGAGGACTGGTAGGTATCTATTGGATAAACGATGGGAGGAAGGCTCAAATAGTTGTTTGGTTAATGAAAGATGAAACCTCATTGGTGGGAGGTTACGAGTGGAGAATAGGGAAGAAGAAGGCAAGTGGTTATCCTTTTAAGAGGAATAGGACACCTTATTAGGATTGTTCAAAGAAGCAAGGGCAAGGTATGGAATCTTCTGGAGGGTAGTTGTATTCCCTCACGACTAGGGTACCAGATGGGGATATGACCGTCTAGGTTGGAATTTGGATTTCTTTATCATCCGATTCAAGCTTTATTTGATTCTGATATATTGAGTTCGTTTATCCCACCATTGTTAGTTGAGTCACTGCACTTAGACACCAGTTTGGTAGATGATCCCTTAGTTGTTTCAAACCCAGTTGGGGCTCCATGATATGTTTGGGTTTGAAAGTTTCTATACTTAGCGTTGAGTTTAGATGTGATGCTTGTTGGGCTTCACGGGCTATGGGTTAATTTTGGGCGTGGACTGGTTATCCAGTAGGAGTGCTGTTCTTCATTTTGAAGGGAGAGTTGTTAGGCTTATGGGCCGCCTAAGTAACACTCTCGAGATCTCTTGTAATCCCATAGAATCTGTTATGCTAAGGTATCTGGAATCGCCTGACACGTTGGTCTAGAGTCTGCGATCTGTTAGAGCGGTCCGGGAACACCCGGATGTGTTTGAGGAGGTGAAGGGCTTACCTCCGAAGCGGGAGATTGACTTCCGAATATATCTGGTGGATAATGCCAAACCAGTATCTTGGCCAGTGTGCCACATGGCTCCTAGTGAGAGGAGGGAACTCCATAAGTAAGTAGGCGATTTGCTTGAGAAGGGGTTCATAAGACGAAGTATATCGGAGTGGGGCGCTCCAGTAGTTTTTGTTATGAAGGCGGATGGGTCCCTCAGACTTTGTGTAGGCTAAAGGGAACTAAAGAAACTCACAAAGAAGAATAGATACCCATTGCCGAGGATTAATGATCTCCTTGATCAGTTGGCTGGCGCCTCAGTATTTTTGTAGTAGGACTTAGCCACGGGATTTCATCAGTTGAGAGTGGCTGAGAATAGTATAGAGGAGACTGCCTTTGGGACTCCGGATGATTTCTTTTATGAGTGGCTGGTGATGCCATTGGGTTTGACGAACGCCCCCGCATACTTTGTTGAGAAGGGTGTTCAGGGAGTACCTAAATAAGTTCGTGATGGTCTTTGTAGATGACATCTGGGTCTTTTCTAGGAGCGAAATAAGTTTTCGTATGTGCTCAATAGGCTGAGCAGGGCCAGTATAGGATAAACGACGGTTTTGGAGCGAGACTGGCGAGAACATCCAGAATTGGTCAAGGGCTTAATTATTTAGCCATTTTTACTAGTATCATCTCACGTAGGTCGTCTGAATTCGAAGGAGGTATCCCTTGGGTGTTTGTCTGATATTGGTTTAGGCCTTTGGGGCTTGCATTTGGGGGATGCCGAATTCGACTAGGGTGGTCTGCGTGGGAGACAGTTGTGATGATTTTGGATGATATTCTGGTGGAGAAGAGCATGCCCTACATCTTAGGGAAGTGTTGGAGACTCTTCGAGCGCATAGTCTTAGGACAGCAAAAGTGGATGGGATCCTTAGCATCCTATGAGTAAGGGTAACATGGTAACGGACACCTTAAGTAGAAAAAGGTTGTCCTTGAGTTCATTGTTCGTTGAACGATGGAGCTTAGAGTTTATTTCTAAGTTTGACTTTAGACCTTCCGTTGACTTTGTACCCGGTTTGCTAGCTTCTTTGGAAGTTAGACCTACTCTTTTGGGGCGGATTGGAGAAGCACAGAGGGGCGACCCACAGTTGGTTGAGTTAGTAGAGAAGCTCATAAGGGGGGAGTCGTCCAGCCATTTGAGTAGGTACACCCTAGATGATAGAGGGTGCTTGCGTAGAGACAGTAGACTTTGTGTACCGCAGGACGAGGGTTTGAGGAAGGCTATTCTTGATGACGCACACCGTTTTAGGATGACCATTCATCCCGGTGGGGGTAAGATGTACCAAGACATGAAGAGGGCTTTCTTCTGGGCCGGTATGAAGAAAGATGTGGCCGAGCATGTCGCTCGATGCTTGGTGTGCCAACGAGTGAAGACGGAGCGAAAGAAACCAGGTGGGTTGCTTCACCCATTGGAGGTTCCGCAATGAAAGTGGGACAGCGTCTTGTTGGATTTTATTGACAGGTTACCCAGATCGAGAAAGAGTAATACAGGAATTTGGGTGGTGGTAGACAGACTTACTAAGAACACCCATTTCATACCTGTGAAGAGTAAGTGGACTGCTCCATGGCTAGCTTTTGTATATCTTCGAGAGATAGTTCGATTGCATCGGGTACCCTCCAGTATAGTGAGTGATCGAGATCCTATCTTCACTAGAGAGTTTTGGAAGAGTTTGCAAAAGGCGGTAGGGACTCAGTTGCGTTTGAGTACCGCATATCATCCTCAGACGGACGGCCAGACCGAGAGGGTGAATCATATTTTAGAAGACCTTTTGAGGCTATGTATCTTGGATTTTGGAGGTACATGGGAGGAGCATCTTCCATTGGTGGAGTTGCCCGACAGACTTAGTGGTGTACATGATGTATTCCATGGGAGGAAGTGCCTACATAAGACCGCAGAGGTGGTAGAGCCAAGTTTGCTTAGAGAAGTGGAAGCAGAGCGTGATGCGACTATTCGACAAGCTCCTACTCGCATCCTTGGGTCAGAGACTAGGAAATTGAGGAATCGAGAGGTTCAGCTAGTCAAAGTGCAATGGGGAGAAGAGGAGAGCAACGCAACTTGGGAGACGGAAGCGAAGATGCGTTCTTTGTATCCATTTCTTTTTGAGAGTATGTCTTTTAACTTCTCCTTTATCGTTTGACTGGTACTTATCTTATCCTTAGTATGTCCTCTCGTTAGTACCTTTGACCTTCAGATAGGATAATCCTATGGTTGAAACATGTGTTTGAGACATGTTATGTATGATGGATGCAAGTGGATGCAAGTGTTTGCTAGTGGTTGCTCGTGGATGCATATACACACACTCTAGGCACTAGATCGGCTCAATCACTTCATATTGCATATTGCATAAAATTGTGTGTAGGAAGCTATATTTATGGATGTATAATGATTGTGTTATCATATGGATGATGCATTTTGGTGAATGATTGTGCACTCATGTAGATATTGTATGTGTTGATAGGGTTCCCTCGCATACATAATGGATGCATGGCACTATCATGGTTTGCATATGTTCATACATTAGATAGGGAACATATACACACACTTTTTGCATATGCTCATACATCATTAGAAATTGTTTTAAGGACAATGGATGCCAGTGTTTGATGGTTGAGTAGATGGTTGTTTGGTTGGTAGGATACGTTCTTCTTGACTTAGAGATTTCGGGGACGAAATCCTTTAAGTAGGGGAGAATGTAACACCCCGTATGTTAAATAACTTGTTATAACATAAATCAGAGCAGAATTAAATTTAATATTCTGAATCAAGGGAAACGGGCTGTGCCATTGCGTTCGTCTCGGAAAAATACGCGAAATAGAGTCCGAGTTTTCGTAAATCGGAGTCCGTATGACCAAGTTATGGCCCGTCAAAGTTTCACGAAAAATCAAAAACGAAAACTGCTCATGTTTTGAGGCCCGGGATGAGTTTTGGGCTGTTGTTTTTTTGGGCCCTAAATGGTTCCTACACTTGACTTCTTCCCCAAGACATGCTTTAAAGGCTAGGATTGGTTCTAGGGTATATCCTATGGTCCTAAAACATCTAACTAATCTATATATACACCCTAATACCCCCTTATCCTTACCAAAAATAGATCTAAGGCCATTATGCCACCACTTAGAAAATTGGAGAGCCTCCACTAAAAATCCTAAGAGGGTTTGCAAGCTAATCTACATCTTCTTCTACTTAATCATTGGGATTTGTTTCATTTAACTTGCTAATCTTGTTTTGGTGAGCTTCTATCCCCTTAATAATCAATTATTGAATTGATTATGATAAGATGTGATAAAGTATGGCTATGTTTGTGGATCCATATATTTATGCAAGCTTGATGTAGTGAATATTTTGTGTTTTGCAAGTTATATGCCTTATGTCATGCAAGTTTCATAATATGTAATCATGATATTTTTATGCAAGTTGTTTCATGATGTTTATGATGCAAAACACTAAGTGAATATGGATCCATTATGCAAACATGTTATGCAAGTATGTGAGTACTTATGCAAGTCATGTATATGCTTATATGCATGTTTAACATCTTATGCAAGTATATGAATGTTTATGCAAGTTATGTATATGTTGAAATGCAAGTTTAACATAATATGCAAGCTATGCAAGTATATGAATGTTTATGCAAGTTATGTATATGTTGAAATGCAAGTTTAACATAATATGCAAGCCTATGCAAGTATGTGAATGTTTATGCAAGTTATGTATATGTTGAAATGCAAGTTTAACATAATATGCAAGCCTATGCAAGTATGTGAATGTTTATGCAAGTTATGTATATGTTGAAATGCAAGTTTAACATAATATGCAAGCCTATGCAAGTATGTGAATGTTTATGCAAGTTATGTATATGTTGAAATGCAAGTTTAACATAATATGCAAGCCTATGCAAGTATATGAATGTTTATGCAAGTTATGTATATGTTGAAATGCAAGTTTAACATAATATGCAAGCTTATGCAAGTATATGAATGTTTATGCAAGTTATGTATATGTTGAAATGCAAGTTTAACATAATATGCAAGCCTATGCAAGTATGTGAATGTTTATGCAAGTTATGTATATGTTGAAATGCAAGTTTAACATAATATGCAAGCCTATGCAAGTATGTGAATGTTTATGCAAGTTATGTATATGTTGAAATGCAAGTTTAACATAATATGCAAGCCTATGCAAGTATGTGAATGTTTATGCAAGTTATGTATATGTTGAAATGCAAGTTTAACATGATATGCAAGCTTATGCAAGTATATGAATGCTTATGCAAGTATGTGAGTGCTTATGCAAGTTAAGTATATGCTAAAATGCAAGTTCTACATGTTATGCAAATCACATGTATGATGATATGTAAGTTCATATGCAACATGTTATGCAAATCACATGTTTGATGATATGTAAGTTCATATGCAACATGTTATGTAAGACACATGTTTGATAATATGCAAGTTTGGGTTGAATATAGTTGGGTTAATACATGCTCATATATGCAAGTTGACATCCTCTTAACCCATGATAAAGTTATATGCTAAACCCATGTTATGTGTGCTAAATCTTCCCTTTATAATGTTATGTCATAATGACGATTTACGTGGGGAACGATGGGGTTAATTAATATGTTAATTAAAAGTATGTTGAAATGAGTATGATTAAGCATACCATAAAAAAAAAAAATTAATTAACATAAGTGGGAATTTACCTATTGAGTTAGGTCTACCCCATGGGAATTTACCTATTGAGTTAGGTCTACCCATGTTATGAATAAATTGATATTAATTAGGGATAATTAATATGGGGGTGATTAATTAGGTGTAATTAATCGACTAAGACACGAGGTTAGGCTCTGTTATGACGTAAGACTGCCCGGACCCTACCGGCTTAACCAGGCGGTCATAACAGCCAGTCTAATGTGAGAGGTCTTAGGCACAAATTAAATACGTGATTAAAGTAAAGACACGAGGTTAGACTCTGTTATGACGTAAGACTGCCCGGACCCTACCGGCTTAACCAGGCGGTCATAACAGCCAATCTAATGTGGGAGGTCTTTATGGGAGATCACGGTCTTAATTAATTAAGAAACACTTAACCATATTAGCATGTAGTGGGACATGAGGGGTTAAGTGGGTGCCTTGGGTGGCATGTAGTAACTAGTGGGGGTGCCTTGGGTGGCATGAGAAAACTAGTGGGTTGCCTTGGGTGGCAATAGAAAATACGATTAGAATACTTAACCAGAGTGGAACATGTAACTAAACATGATTAAAGGGTTAAGTAAGTGCCTTGGGTGGCATGGGGGAATCAAGTAAGTGCCTTGGGTGGCATGCGGAAATCTAGTGGGTGCCTTAAGTGGCAATTGTAATATAATTGGATGACTTAACCAAACCTTAACATGTAAGGGGGCATGATTATAAAAAGGGGTTAAGTGGAATGCACTAGATAAAATGACAAGCTTAAGTAGTAGCTTGTGGGGGCCCGTTTCAACCAATATCCCAAACGTATCTTTGTGGGCTCGACCCATGTCGAGTGACGGGACACGCATATTGGGCTTGATTATAAGAGGCCAAAACGGGGTAGCGGTGACAACGCAAGTCCAACGGGTTTCATATGCGTGTGTGGGCCCGGGCTGGTAGATAAGCCGTTGTTGCATCGTGTAGATATAAAGCCGTGCACCGTTGATAGTATTGGGTAGCCACTTTAGGGGAGTGATACACCCCACTGTGGGACCAACACGGGTATCTACGTTAGGGAGCCGATCGCTTGGGGTAGTGGGGTACACCTAGTAGAGATAGGGGCAGACGGCACCTATGTAGTCAACTAGGGTACAGGAAACTACTGGTTATATCTATCTTTGATATCCTTGGGTGGGATCAACCTTTGAGTAGGAGTGACTGGTGTGGTGCAGTTAGTAATTATCCTTGGGTGGGTAGATGCGTCTTTACGGTTATCTTGGTTCGTCCTGTGTTCGTGGGCAACTTAGTGTAGTCATTATCCCCAAAGATACCATACCGAGTTCATATCATACCCTAATTACTTTAATAATTGTATTATTAAGGAGATAGGGTTCACTCAGGCTTATGTCCGACCCCCGTTGTTTTTATCTTTTTCCTTCAGGTCCTCAGGTTGGGCCTAGTGCTAGTGGGCTTTGATCAGTTTGCTTTATCTATCTCTTGGAGCTTGGACCGTAGATGTAGAGCTCAGCTTATCTTATCTTTTCTGTTACGGCTATTTGTTATGAGTAGTGGGATTATGTACTTATTTTATTCAGGATGGATATTTTGTACTTGACTCTTGTTATGGTTTTATGATGTAACCAAACATGTTTTACTTTCCGCTGCTATGAGATGATGTTTTAAATTTTCAAGTATTACATTATATCTGTCTTGTTGTAATTTTACTGTTCTATACTCACTAAAAATACTCCACCGATGCTATGGCATTCCCTTAGTGAGTGACTATAGCGGGTGTGGGGTGTTACACGTCGTTACGGGTTCTTTCCCAGATTCAGCCCTTTTTCTCTTGGCACCGGGCTTTTTACGGATCTCAGACGTCGTACTAGCTTCAGGAATATCAGTTTCCGACTCTGCTATGACACTAGAACTGACTTCTTCTTCGTCGCATAACATTCCTTTCTTATGGAGATCTTCATACTGATAGGCCATATATATCATTTCAGAAAAAGGAAGCTTCACATGCCCCAATACTTTATTCTGGTATTTCCTTTGAAGTCCATGAATAAATCTCATATTTTTCCTCTTCGGATTTTGAATTAGATGAGGGGCAAAGTGAGAAAGTTCATTGAATTTCTTATGATATTCGGGAATGGTCATGTCTCCTTGTATCAGATAAGAAAATTCATCACATAGTCGTTCGGTCGCTTCGGGAGGAGTAAATCTTTCTAAGAAAATCACTTTGAATCTGTCCCAGGTGATATCACCTTCTGGATTACCTTTGATAACTGAATCCCACCAGAATAAAGCTTCATCTTTGAGAGCCCAGGAGGCCAGTAATCTTTTCTGGTTATCCCTCAGCTTTAATGCTTCGAAGATTTTCTCAGCCGAACGAATCCAAGCTTGTGTTTTCATAATTGCTTCTTCACCCGTAAAGGGTTTTCCACCCAGATTTCTATACTTCATGAATAGAGCTTCTATATCCGGGTCAGTATTACTTCTTCTGTTTCTGGCACTCATTTTCTAGTTCCTCCGCAAATAGCAGATCAAGTGTCAGGTCAACAGGAAAGATGTTTCAAAATATAGAGACAAATACTTGAATGTAAATGTGTCTATCCAGTTGTTATTTCATTCTGCTACTCATACTAGGATATTACTGATCCTATCTGTATAGAGTTACCCGTCCTAGAACACTACTGGTTCTATTTCTGACGAGTTCGTTCAAATGTTATATTCCAGAACTAAGCTTAACCAAAGCTCTGATGCCACGTTGAGACGACCCCAAATCGCGTTCTCACGGAGACAAGGGTTATCTTTGGAATATAACACAGAAACAGATAATAGCAGAACTGAATTAAATAAATACACCAGATAACGAACAATAGAATATACTGGATAAAAGT
This sequence comes from Allium sativum, assembly GCA_030737875.1. Classification (NCBI taxonomy): domain Eukaryota; kingdom Viridiplantae; phylum Streptophyta; class Magnoliopsida; order Asparagales; family Amaryllidaceae; genus Allium; species Allium sativum. The sequence continues at coordinate 286,699,662 of CM060924.1, forward strand.
AATCATCAGAGTTACACAGAATACAGGATCTTACTTAGTACAAATACAGTTCTGCTATACATAAATGTCTACAGCGGAAATAAACAAAATATGTACAATAGGAGCTGAACAGCATAAAAAGAGATAAATGATAGAATCCATCTTCAGCTCCATCTTTCCAGAGAAAGAACCAGCTAAACCTGAATACAAGGCTGCCCGTGTAGAAAAAGGGGCACCCGAGTTTGAGAGTGAAACAAACTACGAGTCAGTCATGGGACTGGTATGAGAAATCCATTCAACACATATATAATATGGCCAATCACAGGACCACGCCACTTTCGTGGAACGGGTTTACTCCATTGGATTGCCAGTGCTTTAAAACAAATCATTCCTTTAAACATCGCTATGTTTTTATAAAAATGAAGCCGTTATAAGACTCAGTTCCCATCACACAATGCAACGCAAACCGGAGGATAGAGTTTTACCTTATAACGGCCAAAATATGCTTGATACGAACAAAACAAAGGCATTTGATATTATTGCTAGTGTCTATATGTTTTGAAAACAATTTCAAATATCAATCATAGACGGCATGGGTACCATATATCATGTCGCCAAATATATATATATACAATCAAAACCGCACGATGTCGTATTTGGAAATTGGATTTCCGTCATGAACCAAGGCAAAAGATTGTCCTTACCGAATTCGTGACTCTCTAGCCCGAGCCACAGGACCCAGACTCAGGTGGGCCCTTTGAGCGACAGGGCCGGTCCACCGATGTGGATTAAAATGCCTGAACAATACGTTTCCCCGCCCTTTGGGGGCGTAAACGTGCCAACGAATGACTCCATCGGACCCGGATCGTCCGATCAAACCGAGGCGCCTCGCAACAGCAACAACCACATAGGTGAAAAGTATATAAATGTCAGGGCTGGTAGGTCACTGACACCACCCTAGCTAGAAAGAAACGCATGTCCTCCCTGAGGTCCTTCTCCCATTTCTGGTTCATACCGGGGTGTGAGGCTCGCGAATTCACGTTATACACAAAGCTACGCCACACAGGCGGTGCTTTGATCATCACCACAAAACTTTGCTTTTCAACAGAAGTCCTGATCACTGCATCTTAGCATGCCACACAGGCAATTCATGCCATGCGACTGATGTCCATCGATATACAACCTCTGAGCTCGTGCGTTTCAGAGAAGGGCGTTAAGCAAAAGAATAAATTCTCTGCCGCCAAACAGATGTATATTTAATAGAGATCAATCAATCACAGGATAAAATCCAATGTCAGACACACAGTCCATTTACAAGTCCGTTCTGGGTCTAAATGAAACCGGAGGCACTAAATACCTCGCAAACCCATTGATCACCACGTACGTCTGGACGATCACCACTCATTATCCATATTTCGGGATGCCTCCCAATCAGGACCTCGGTTACCATCCAAACGAGGTGAAGATCTCCGATCTTCGACCATCGTCTTCATCTTCGACTTTCAATCGTCGGTCAATCATTTGAAATGAGAATTAACTCGGCCCTTTCAAATAATTCACGTATATTTAGAATTTCAAATCAATTTATTTCAATGGTTAAATTATTTGACAACACCAATCTTGTTCCTTAATGTAATTTTCACACCAAACACATTCAACCATCAAAAGCCACATAAATCGAGCAAATTCAGTTTATTTCCATTCCATATCATTTATAATATTTTATAACGATTTATCGCTATTTTTATTTATTTTAAAATAGCCAATTTATTCAAAACGACGCGTCGGGCCATAACGCGGCCGTGGCGCTGTTTTTCTTCAGATTTGATTTACACATATCTGAAAATCTAACCGTTGGATCTTCATAAAATTTACATCATTAGAAAGGTCTTTTCAAAACGAATCCAACGGTTCCAGTTTCGGGAAAATCCGACGGTCGGATCTCCCGGTACAATCGTTTGAATTTTCGATTTCATAATACGAACTGCAGCGTCGTTATTCGATTAAATATATAATTATATATATATATATATATATATAAATATAATCACTTCTGGCGCTGTTTTTCATCAGATTTGAATTAAACATTCCAGACAATCCAACCATTGGATTTTTGCGAGGTTGGTGCCGTTGGGAAGATATTTCCAAGGCGAACCCGACGGTTGAGATTTCGGGAAAATCCAATGGTCGGATTTCCCGCACTAGTTGTTTGAAATCACAGTTTCAAAATACGAACTACACGGCCTCGTTTTAATTTTATTTATATTTATATATTTATATAAATATAGTTCATTCAATGATTTCAATATCGTTTTCACTTCAAATATTTCACTAACGCCTTAAAATTTTGGAAAATTTCGCCATAACCTCCCCTGCACCGGGAGCATCGGGAAATCGCAAATAGCTTTCCCGGTCCTTCTAATCTCAAAAAGAAAAAGAAGAAGCCAAGCGGCTAGCCAACAGGCTCATAAAATCATCACCCAAACAAAACAGTAAATGTGTACCAATTTGTCGGGCACAAAATTTTATTCCTCTTCTCTAGTCCCTTTGCTATAACCTGTTCAATGAATATGCATGTACATATATATACAGTTCTTATCATTTATCATTTTCTATTCAACTTCATATTTGATTTCTATTTGGTTTAAAAAACACCATTCATTCTAATGTTACATACATAGGTACAAATCATTTCATTAGCTAATTAATGAATATTTCAACTCATATATGTTTATTTTGAACAAGTGGCTATTTTTAACACTTCACATTTCAACGATTCATGCATACAATAAAAATGTGATTTTTATTGTAAAACAATTCATTTCAAAACACTATTATTTTATATATTTCATATTGGTGATAAAAATAGGATTTTTCTTATAAAACAATTTCTTTCAAAACGAGATTATTTTACACAGTTCATATAGTCGATAAAAGGTGATTTTTATTATCAAACAATTTATTTCAAAATATGAATACCATTCAACACATGAATTTCTAATCAACGAATGAATATCAATTCAACACATGAAGGTTTTCTATAGTTTCTATATATAGATAAAAATGTGATTTTTATATTTAAAACGCGAATACCATTCAACACATGAATTTCTAATCAACGAATGAATATCAATTCAACACGTGAAGGTTTTCTATACAATGAATAATTATAGTTTAAGCAAATGAAAATAATTCAAACACACGAATATTATTCAAAATTTCGGCAGCATAACGGCAGGGTAGTTAAAACCGGGACCGTCCCTAGTACGGCTCCTCGCTCTACCTTAAAACCTCGCGGTTTTTGACAATGGGGATCATGCATCTAGTTCGCACGTAGGCGGCATGTATATATTTATTTCATTTCCACAAACTAATCCTATGTGGTTTCAACCAAATATTTCTCAATCACAAACGGGTATTTTTCAACCACAATCAATCAATATCAACCACAAACAATCCCAAACAACCATTCGCTATCAATCAATTTTCACAACAATTTCAGCCAATAAATATCGTCCATGGTTTGTGGACGAGGGGCGTATATATATATATATATTTATATATAGCTATTCACTTTTATTTCAACACATATATATATAGGTAGAAAAAGAAATGGAAGAGTGAGAAATTCTCACCGATAGCTATCCAATATCACGACTCTTCAAATGCAGGAAATCTTCATCGTTATCGCATCTTCGTCATCTTCGTTGCCCGTAGCCACTACATATATAAAAATCACACATTTTTATATTTTGATGTCTTTAAAATAAAAATCACATTTTTATTTATTCACTTTCAATTTAAAAATCATATTTTTATAATTGCTTCATGTTAAAAATCAGATTTTTATAGATTAAAAATCATATATGTTCAAATCGAAAAATCATATATTTCATAACAAAGAGAACATATTTTCATAACAAAAGAAATATAATTTTCTTAATCAAAGAAATCTAATTTTTATCTACAAATATTACATTTTTAAAATGATTTCTTTTCCATAAAAATCACATTTTTATTTTCTTTTCAAACAAGGAGAAATCACATTTTTTATTTTCACAAACAAATGCTACTTTTATTTTTACAAAGACAAACATTTCATATATATTTTATAAAAACCTATTCATATATATTTACATTATCACATATATTTTATATTTTCATTATCATATATCTTTTATATTTATTAAAACTGATTATACAATGTTATTAAAAACTGCTTATATATTTATTTAAATACTGATTATATTTTTAACTGTATAAAACCGCTTATATAAAATATATAAAACTGATTTTTATTTAATCTAAAAACTGATTTTATTCTGAATTTAAACTGTAGATAAAAACAGTACCTTTCCTTCAGACCACATCTCACGAATTGGCTCAGCCCCTAGGGCTTCGATTAGCACGGTCGACGAGAAGCAGGAGGGCGCCGGTGGTGGGGGGCCTCCCATTGGCTGTCGGCGGCGGAATAGGGTTGTGGAGGCAGGAGCTGGGCGGCGCGTCGACAATGGTGGGGTCGGCTGTCTGCGCGATGTGGAAGGATGGGTGGTTGCGGATGAGGCCGACGGCAGCGTTCAAGCGAGGGGGTGGCGCTCCGACGAGGTGCGACGAGGACTTGAGGGCGCGGTCGATCGATTTGGATCCTCGTCGTTTTTTTTGTTTCTGAGAAAAGTGACGGGGAAAGGGGGTTTAGGCGTTGACTAAGTAGAAGAGGGAAGAAGGGGTGTTTTGTAATTTATTTAATTATTATTTTATTTCTTCTAAAAAGTAACTTTTTAATTCGACCTCCAAATCGAGCCCACCAACTGTCGCCTCTAGCTAATTACCCTCATTCCAAACACAATGGGATATGTATCGTAAGCCAATTCGGCTGTTTCGATCAGTTTTTATCAAAATCAAAATATAAATCCTTTATATTTTGAATTTGAAGGCGCATTTCAATTTACCGGGTCACATACGAATCCCGAAAATTCCAGAAAAATTATTTCTAGCTTCGTATCGACGATACGGTCCTATCAAAACTAATTTTGCCAAATTCTGAGACCGTTTGAAAAATGGCCATTTTCCAGTCGATTAAATTCAACTAAAACTGGTCAAACGCGTTTAACTGCGCCACGCTCACATATCGATTCAGAAAATTATGAAAATTGGAATCTAGCAATAACTTGACATCCCGGACCCAACAAAACTGGTTTCGTCGGAAACGGAGGTCGTATGCAAAATGTCCATTTTCAAGGGCCTGAATTCCATAGCGACTATTCAGAATTTTCAACTGGACATATCTTTTGATTCCCGCTATGAAATCTCGATTTTTCAGATTCGTTGGAAAGGTATCCACTAACAGATTTAAATATTTTTGGTTTCACTAAAATTCGTTTTGTTTTGCACCCGGTATAGTCCGACAAAGTTTGAATTCGATTTTTGAACTGCAGCGCCATTTCAGGCCTTGTTTATAATTATAATTAATTATATTCGTTTTCAATTGTCGATTCAAACTCAGTTTTCATCGCCATTATTTAAATTATTTATTTTAAATATTTAAAATCCATTATTCTAGCCGATTTAATTTTTTTTAAATTGGTTCAGATTTTCTGGGTCGTTACAGGAGGATCGTAAATATTTGGTTTGACAAATCCGTAGACCTGTAAAGCTATTTGTTCTAGAGTTGTTAAACTCATGTTGTAATCTTTTGTTCACATAAAGTTATCATTGAAGCTCCAGTTGTTATTGTTGAAAGTGATGAATATCATCAATTTTCTCTATCGTAGATGGTGATATAACCATAGCCTTTTTAGATTTCGTTTTATCCGGTGTATACCCAGTATGGTATGAAGACCATTTATAAACTAAATCTTGTTTTTGAGTTGAAATCTGAATTAGAGACGATGATGGTGATGACTTAGATGAATGAGTTTGACAACATTATGAATTGCATGAGTTGTATAGAATTTTGAGATTACACTTTGTTCATAAAACTTAAACATTTTAGCTTAATTTTATAGATAGAATTTTTTTATATTTTAGGGATGAATTCTGTGATTTACAGAAACGAGAAAGTCTAAACCAATTATTTGCTATATAGATAGAATTTTAAAATTAAAGGTCAAAAATAGGTATTGTAAATATGTTTTTATACAAGTATACTATTTTTCTGTGTAAACAAGAAACACCTAGTAGCCAGATGGAATGAGTATGTAACTATTATTCAAGCCACCAAGGTTCAAATCCTGGTTGATACAAAAAAAGAACTTTTTGTTTTTAAGTAGAAATTCAAAAAAAAAAAATCTTTAAAAGATACTATTCCTAGTTCTCGTCTCAATTTTATAAATATATTTTCAAGTAACAGTTTTGTAAAACTCTCTGATATTTGATTTTCAGTTGATAAAAATTCTAAATTTATTACTTCTTTTTCTATATTATCACGTAAAAAGTGATGATGAATATCTATATGTTTAGTTCAAGTGTGATTAACTGGGTTTTTAGATAAATTTATTGCACTACTATTGTCGCAATATATAGTTGATTTTGATAAATTTATATTAAAATCTTTAAATATTTGTTGCATGTATATAACTTGAGCACATGCCAAAGCTACTGATATATATTCAGCTTCACATGTAGATAGTGAAACACAACTTTATTTCTTGCTGAACCAAGAGACTAGTGATTTTCCAATAAAAATGACACGTACCACATGTACTTTTTCGATCCGTCTGCAATCCTTCAAAATCAGTATCACTGAAGGATACTAATTCGAGAGAGCAATCTTTCAGATAGAAAAGTCCGAAGTCTTTAATATTGCTTAGATACCATAATAAATGTTCTACTGCTCGTAAATATGATTCCTTTGGATTAGCTTGAAATCCTGCACGTAAATAAACACTCATCATTATATTAGGTCTACTTGCTGTTAAATACAATAGAGATCTTATCATACTACGATATAATTTTTGGTTAACACTTTTCCATTTTCATCTCGATCGGGATGAGTTGTGCTCATAAGAGTTGGTTTTTCAAACGTGTTTTCCATTCCAAAATGTTTAATTGAATTATTACAATATTTTTCATGATTAATGAATATTCCATTAGGTAATTGTTTAATTTTTAGACTAAGAAAATAAGATAATTCTCCCATATGGGACATTTCAAATTCCTTAGTCATTATTTTCGAAAATTCTTGACATGATTTTTTTGTTCATAGAGCCAAAAATAGTTTGTCTACGTATATTTGAATTATTAAAATGTCCTTTTTAGATCAGTTTATAAATAGTGTTTGGTCAACCTTTCCAATTTGAAATCTTGAACTTACAAGATAATTTTTAAGATGTTCATACAGCACAGGGTGCTTGTTTTAGACCATATAAAGCCTTTCTTAACTTATATACATAATCAAGAAATTTTTCATGTGTAAATAAAGGCGGATGTTTAACATAAACAATTTCTTTTATATATCTGTTTAAGAAAACACTTTTTACGTCCATTTGATATAATTTTGAAGTTATGAAAACATGCATAGGTTAATAAGATACGAATAGCTTCTAATCTGGCGACTGGAGCAAATGTTTCTTCGTAGTCTATTCCTTCTTCTTAACCATATCCTTGTACAACTAATATTGCGTTATTCCTAGTTATATCCCCTAATTCATCAGCTTTGTTTTTATATACCAATTTCGTACCAACGACGGCTTGATAACTTGGTCTAGGAACTAATTCCCAAACTTCATTGTGTTTAAATTGTTTAAGCTCTTCTTGCATAGCTATAATCCAATTGTCATCAATAGAAACTTCTTTTGCATTTTTTCGTTCTATATTAGATAGAAAAGCTATGTTACTTACTAAATTTAATTGATTTCTTGCTCTTACATTTGAATTAATTTCTTTAATAATATTTTGAACTGGATTATTTTCGGTGGAGATCTTAATTCATTATTAGTATGAACAATGTTTTCATCTTCTCTCGTATTTTGACTAGTTTTTTCATCTTTAGTATTATTTTCAATAATATTTTGACTAATTTTTCGCACTACAACAAATTCACCATATTACAGCGCTGGAAAACAGTTGTAAAATACTTTTTACAACAGTGGAGCCACCATCGTCTATTATGAAGTTGTAATAGACTAAAATCTTTTACAACTTTTTGCATCGTTGCAACACAGTTGTGAAATGTATATTTTACAATTGCTTTCCACCGTTGTAGTAATACATATTACAACATTTTTGCACTGTTGTAGTAATACATATTATAACTTTTTTTTCATAGTTGTAGTAATTCCTATTACAATAGTTATGCATCGTCAAGGCAATATAATTTTTACAAATATTTCTATCAGTTGTAATACAATTTACTACAACTATAGTTGAATACATTTTGCAAATGCAGAAAGAGCTGGATAAACAGAAAACAAAGTAATATAAATTCAAAGCATTAGTTTCATTTATATAAAAAAAGGTTACAACTTTATATTCAAAATACAAAACTAAGGTATCATACATAATCCATACTGAATCACATTCCAGAATTTCAATGCCTCATCCCCTACGTTTCATTCAATGATTGTTCATGTAACACATCACACAATTCAACTCATGTCCCTTCTATAACTATAATCCCATCAGCTGCTTTGCTTCTCCATCTTCATCACCACAAGATCCGCCATCTCAGACACAAACAAGCACTGCACATTTCATCAACCAGTCCAGTGGCAGAAGCCGCGTATTATCTGTTTTATTTAAAAACAATTAAAAAACCTGTATATTTAAATTTAGTCACACATGAAGTGAAATGTATAGCCACTTTACTACTTCGGCAACTAATGAAAACTGCAAACAAGATTTATAGTGTGCTATATTCACATTGCTATATAAAAATCAAGCATTATGTTATAACAAAAGAAAAGGGCTGAGAGACGAACCCAGCATAGCAGTGCAGAAAACACATTACAATCCCAAAACGGTAGCTAGGGAACTACCAACTGAGCAGGTAGACAAAATCAATACCACCACAAATCATTGCTAATAGGCAATCATTACAAAATAAAACCAAAACAAACTGCAAAGTAGTGTAAATGGCAACATGACTTTAGTTATTAGGACAGTAGCCAATGCACAAGCGCAGGTCATCACTTGTAGAAACGTATACTGCCAAGTTTCAAAACTTAATTCATTGACATGGGAAGGAAAAGGCAGGCAAGATAAGTACAAAACCCCACAAAACAACATGAAAAAAGGGACAAGCTTCACCATGAAGGCTGCAGGGAAGCACCAGCGATGGACAACACTACCGTCCCCTAGATAAAAAACATCGGCCCAAAAAAATAGAATAGAGAAATCGAATGCCACCGTCCAGTGGAAGACGCAAACAAAGACTAACAAAACACACAATAAATGAACCCAAAAGGTTGCCACTCAGAAAATGAACCCAAAAGGTTACCCCCACAAAACACACAGTTAATGAACCCAAAAGACTAACAAAATGTAGAAAGTCTAAGATTACCAAACATTGAATCTTCTTACAAGTGTACATTAGTTGAACGCCTCGCCATTAAAGTCTAAGCAGACTTATCTTCCGTTATGCAGTTCAATATCTCTAATCAAATAGCCCGCAATGCACCTAATTAAAACTGCGGAAACTCAAAGTTATTGTTGAAAAATGTTACATTTATAAATGATTATACTGGTTTTAAAGTTAATATACTCACTGCTATAATGGGAGAACGTTAACTACCATGAGAATAAAACCTGCACAGTGATCAACCCTGAAAATTTGGATTATATTGTTTCTATGATTTGGTATGTTCAAAGAAGGTGTACTGTTATCCAAAGCACGACACATGTTAAAAATCCATTTACTCATATTACAGGTAGATTCAAAAGATGCTAGTAACCTTTAATTATATACAGAAAAATAATTTGTAACAGCATAAGCTACATTTAGATGAATTATTATTCCCACAACGTTGGATACCATGCAAAAGCAAAACATAACATGCCACCATGTGCCAGCTTATAGTGAATAGCCAAACAACATTACAAAATCGGCATCCTTGCAAAGATAGGGGAAATGGGAAAATTTTAAGCAGGTGAATTATGGTGACATCAATCTTGAGACAATAGCTAGAGTAGCCTAAAGGGTTACTACAAAGTATTGTTAGAGGAGGTATAACAACATGAGGAAAAAAGAAATTACAATCGAAGTATAATATCATGTGTAAACTTAAATTAGACGATGCACAAGAATGTGCACTTAAACTTGGGTTATACGTTTGGGATTTTGCAGAAAATCATATACTAAAAGTTGACTAATTGTGTTCATATTTTCCACCGATAGTGGTGACTTAAACAATTATACTGCTATAACAAAATCCTGCGCGTAAGCTTTATACTGTCATTCAAAGCATTATACACACTGCTTATTTTCGGCCTATCCAGGGAGGTAAGCTCAGATTGATTCTTGCATCAAACATATTAAAAAGAAAGATATAAGAAAATCAGAAAAGAGTCAAAAAAATTAAAAGGGATAAGAAATCCGATTACAATCAGTGCGGAGCACCGTATCAATGCACAACTAAGCCCAGCAAAAGAAGGATCCCCTTTAGTCTCAGTCGCACCTTTTACAGATTCAAAGCTCTCCTCCGTATCCTCCACTAGCAGTCGACGGATCAAATCGTTGGCATGCAACTTTATAGAAATTCCAACGCCAAAGGAAAACCATTCTGATGAGTATTCCGCTACTTAATCGGCTATTGGCGGGTGGACTTTGTTGAGGAAGGAAGAATTTGGGATTGTTTTGATTTAGGAAAGAATACAGTAGAAATTGGGGGAGAATTTTGGAATTGGGATCGATTTGAGTTAGCGAAGAGTACAAGTGAAATATAAGGCGTCAATTATTTTAGACCCAAATTTTTAGCTTTTCGCTCCGAAGTTACAACCTTTGCCGCTGATATTTTGTGACGCAGCGTTAGTTTTTCACGGGATATAGTCAAAATTTTCCTTATATTTATACAAAAATAAATATTATAACCTACAACTAATAATTGAAAATTTGTATTAAATATGACCGAAATTTCTTGAAAATTAACTTTTATTAAAATATTAAAAATTACTTCTTATTTATTATTAGTTATTACTTGTTATTTTTGAATATTAATTATTAAAAGTTAATTGTTATGTGTATATTATCAATTATTAATTATTGAATTGTAATTATTATAAACTAATTGTAACGACCCAAGGATTTTCGGTCCCGGAAATCGACATAAATACATTTACCGTAACTCATGCCGACCTTCCAAATACCCCAAAAAAACACTGGAACGTTACTAGAAAGAATTTAGAGGGTGAGATAAGAAAGAAAGAAATATTTGAATAGTAGAAGAAGAAGAAAAAACACAACACAAAGTCTCACAGCACAGCGGAACAAAGTATAATATAGAAATAAATCTTTATTGAGAGCTTTAAAATACTTACAATATCAGAGTACATCACACAACGGGATAGTTATAATAACCTGTTCCCATATACAACACACAACGGAATAGTAGCTACATAATATCATACGCCTGAACATCTCCAGCTCGTCTCTCGACTTCACAACATTCGATAACCTGAACCTGTACACCCCGGGATAACCCGAGCATTTACAAAACACCGGGTCAGTCTGGTGAACCAGAGTGAGTAAAACTCGCACAGTATTAAGGGAAATCATCCAACTTGATTTTAATGTTCAAAATCTTTTCAAAAGAAAAGGATAATCGTAAGACCAAATCCACACATAAATACGGACGGTTTTTACCTTACGATAACCCAAAACATTTTTGAAATCAATATCTTTTCTGGTATTATAATAGTGTCTAAATACAAGTAAATATCAATCTAGCGGAACGCTTGCATCTCACGCTCTACATATATTGTATACAATCAAAACCGCGGGAACTTATTAGAGATTGAATTCCCCCTATAACAAGGTATGGGACCACCTGCCGATAGTAGGGGTGATCATTATTTGGTTAAACCGAATAAACCAACCAAATCAATTGAATTTGGTCGGTTTGGTTTTGAAATTAGAACGGTTTGTAATCGTTTTGGAAAAATATTTAGTTTGGTTATCGGTTTAACCGAATTAACCGAACTTTTGTAATATTTTCAAAATTATCGATATTATAAAAAATATTTTAGGTTAATTTAGTTATCTAAACTAATTTTAATCATCACATATGTAACATAATTACTTTTGAGAAGCATAAAAATCATAAATAATAATACTTTAATCATATATCTATAATTTATTTCAAATTATAGTTAATATTACGAGCATAAAGTCTAAAATAGTTTAAGTTCGGTTAAATCGGATAACCAACCGAACCAACCAAACTTAATTTGGTCGGTTTGGTTTGGTTTTCATTTTAATCGGTTTTATTTTGGTTTGACAATTTCCATCATCGGATTAACCAAACCAACCAAACGCTCACCCCTAGCCGATAGTGTATATCTAGAGGCGAATACACTGGGTTCAACAAGAACGTCTTGCAACTCGGCCCTCACATGACCGACCACTCATTTCGCTTGAGTGTATCGAATGTATATCACCAACGGTTGGGCTCAAACCACCGTTTCCCGAAAAGGGACAACATTGAAATAAATTAAGGAAGCAAAAGGAATTTATCTAGATAGGTGATTATACACCCTAATGGGAGCGACCCACATAGCCATCTTGCCTGCCCGATTTTTGTCATTCCCTGGTTGATGAGGCTTGAGGTTTGAATTTCCTTTACAACACCTGGCCACCATTCACTTTGAATGCCACATCGTTAGATCCGCCAGATATCACTAATTGACGTCCACAAAAATACTCTAGTGGTTAAGCTAAGAGAACTGTCGTCCTCCGCCACAAACTATAGTACGTTTGAAGAAATCAATGTACGTAATTCCTTTGGAAATACTCTATCATACATCCGTCCATTCAAGTCATCCAAGAACAGGATGAACCGAAGGTACTCTCCTATTGCATCCAATATTGGAATCACCCCATGGATCAGTAGCGAGTAGTCCTTGCAACCCGTAGATTCCAACCACGACAGAACCACAGTTTATCCCTGGCCGCTAAACCAGAGATTATTAGTAGTTCTTCCATGTAATGAAGATCTATGGTCTTCAGTGGTCCATTTCAATCATCTTCTGATATCTTCACGTATTTGTTGGTCGGAATGGTTTTCGAATATATATTCGATCCCGGTATTTCCGTACCAGCAATCGAAATGGACAGATTTGATAGTCGATGATCTAACTATCAAAATAAACAGTGTTTCAATCATGACAATCCAATGTGTTCACTGGTTCAGTATTCAGCAACACTTGGCCTTTTAAAGTAAATTTAAAACTCTTAAATCTTTCGATATTATAAATATAGTTTCGCTTCATAAGATTTTTCTTTAAACAAATTTATCTTTATACTTAGGAAATCCTATATCATACTCAGTTGGCTATTCTCACTTTCAACATTAGCCACGTTATTATAATATTGGAAAATCATTTTAACTTGTTACTCGTAAAACGATGTTACGAAATATCATCTATTTCATTTCTTGAAATAATACAAATGCTTATTCTAATAGAATAAACTCAACTTTACTTTTCCTTTCTAACTTGAAAATATCGTTATAATTTCACGCAATCCAATCCCCTTTTTATTTCCCTATTAAAAATTAACCAATATTCTTTAAACAGTTTTATTAAATTAATCCAAACAAACTAAAATAATAATAATTCCAGTTAAAAATGATCAATTCAGTCAACTCTAAACACGGTTATCTCGTTAACCGATTTTTATTTGTTTTCCCTTTAAATTAATTAATAATACAATTAATTTAAAATAATTCCATTTAATTGTTTCTTAACAATACAATTATCCAATTTAGTCGTTAGGTTAATTTTCTTATACTCACATTTACAAATCTGATTAACATCAGAATTGTCTTTAGAAAATCAATTTATAATTAATTATAAAAATGAGTATTTATTTCCTTTTCATAAACCTATATTCAAATAATGTACTTCAAAATCTATCTTTAGTCAGAAAATAAATTTCATAACTTCAGTTCTATCAATTCACCTGACGGTAAATCAATATAAACAAAACAATTTACTTTTAGGCAATTTACTGCCGATTACTCAACCAATATAGCCCATTGGTTAAAACACAACACAGGTTGACTTTTCAGTCAATGATCACTACTCAAATCAATCACCCAAACATGACAGTTCATATGATAATATGAAGATAAATAGTATATTTGAGGAATCCGGTTGGACCCCTCCAACCTGTTCTTCCCTATATACAAATGGTTATCTCCAAACAGATCGTTCAATTTCATTTTACTGATCATAATAAATAACGACCGTTTAATCCCTAACCACAAGCAATTCAAACCATTCAATCAATTAAACACGTCTATTTTATAAACGTGACCAAAAAGGTAAGTTACCTTTATTGGAACCGATCGTTAGAATAACGATTTGGTATTTCATTGAAATTAAACGACGGTTTAATTTCATCAGTTAAATCAATAAATATATAACTAGTGAATTAGTCAACTATAGAAAACAGAGCACACAAAATAAAAACCCAATTTACATAAAATATAAATGGGAAAACTGAGTAAGCTAAACTCACCTTGTTTTCCTTATTTCAATCGATTCGGTGTTCGGTTAAATAAAACGGCGTTAGAATTAACGAAAAATCCCCATTATCTCCAGCTTTGTCCAAGAGGGTTCCACAATGTTGTATTCATCATCACGATTCCATTGAAATTTGTTTGACCCAATTCTGTGCATATTTTCGGGAGTTATAACCGTTTAAATGAATCACTATTTTAAATATATATATTAACTAATTTTTAATGTAACTAATAAATCTTAATTACCATTGGTTTTCGAAATACCCTGAATGCTCTCCTTCGTTCCGCATATAATCCTCTACACGCAAGACTCCTATGCCCGATCTCTCTCCATTGTTCAAGCTCGATTCTACTTTTTTTTCATTTACCCATGTTGTATAACAAATGGACAAATGGACCATGTCCCTTTTTCGCATACTGTAGCACTACTTCACACGCTAGAACCTTTGTACCCACAACCGTTAATCCAATCTTCACCTTATTCCCTTCTGCTGTTTCCACGTCCTTCACCATGTCCAATACCATGTTGCTTCATCCTCTCACCTCATGCAGACGTCATCATCTTGTCCCCTCCTCCCAATACTTTTTTCCCATCCCTGTTCAAACGTAATACCACTCCAATCCCAATATTCTTCATTCAAACAAACCATATGCTACACGACTACGAGCTCCTTCCACATTTTCTGCGATTTCAGTGGCGTCTGCCCCCTGTCAACTCCCTAGAATTTCGAACAACCATGATCATTGTCTTCCTCTCCACTGGTTTCGCATATACTGTCCAACATTTCCTTTCATCCTACCATGCCACCCCAAAGGCCAAAGCTCCACGTCACCATGCTGTTTCAAACAGAAAAGAAAACCCACCTCCATTCAAATAAACACAATGCAAGTCCCATCCAACCCAAAATGTTCCTGACGTTGAAACTTGCTCTCATCCATTCGCTGTCAGTCCCTCCTCACGCTCCAAATTCTAGCCCACCCCGCTACACTAAAGCCCATCACCCCCTTTCAGTTTAATCCCCTCACAAAGCTGGAAGTTTTTAGTAAAATAAGTTTGTCCGATTAGTGCGCGTATTTTGATCAAAAGGGGGAGGAGGTAATTGAGTTGTTTGTTGTTTCTTTGGAAGAGAAGGCGGCGTGAATAACAGTTGACCACACACAAATGGAAATGAGGGTAGTTGATGCTTGTTGAAACACAAATGGAAAAGAGGCAGGGAACACGCATGTATATATAGTAAAGGAAGTGTGGGATGTAAGTTTTAGAGGTACGAGTAGGGAGTAGGTCTGTAGTGATAAAATAGGGTAGCTGGAATTTCGAATTTCGTAAACTTGAGGCTAACGGTTTTGCAGTGGATCCTGCCACGCAAGTAAAGAGACGTGGGATGCAAGGAACGAAATTTGGAGTGCAAGAATTTAGTATGTTTGGGATGCAAGAAAATAAAAAGGTCTGGACGCAAAGAAAAGAAAAGCTACAGTGTAGTGGGATAGAAAATATTAATACTATATTATAACGAAACTTTGTCGTGAGAAATCGTATTGAAAACCACCACAAACGACTTTCGTTTACTAATAAAAAAGCTAATCTTAGTATAAAAAAATATTCTGGAACCAATGGGACAGGTTTCATCGAATTCCTACATCGTTTGAAAAAAAATTCCTTTACAAAACCAAAAATAAACATGCGTTTAAATTTTCTATGATTAAACGGTAAGTCTGATCAACTTGAAACTTTGAAATCCTACAATAATTTGTTAATACGAACCCTACGGCACTAGTTTCATCGCATTCCGGGACTGTTTCCCCGGTAGGCTATTTTTACACGCACTGCATCGCCATTCTGGACACCAAATTAACCGGTCTTCAAAAATAACAAACTATATACCTATCCAAACTCTAATCGACGATACGAATTCAACGGGACTAGTTTTCGCAGCTTAGTTCGAATGTCTGCTCAAGTTACACTCAAATATCTCTTTATTAAATTAATTTAATTTAATTATGCGCCATAGAAAATAACTGGGCGTTTATGGCTCCCTGGCCATATACGACATCGGTTTCACTACCATACAATAATTTAACGTTACGGTCCCAATGAGAGTGATTTCGTCGAAAATGGCCTCTGTTTGCAAAATGGCTAATTTAAAGGCCTATTATTTAAATAACGATTTCCACAGCGATTATTTTAAAATTTGAATTAGCCATAATTAACAAATTACAACACGAAATCTGGATTTTTCCTTTTCGTATGAAAATTATAATCAATATGCTTCCAACATTTCTTGTTTCACAGAAATCCGACTTATATCGGATCCGGTATATTCGATTGAAGTTCAAAACTCCAATTTACGAGCTGCCGCTGTAACAACCCGTATTTTCAATAACCTGTTATAACATAAATCGAGGCAGAATTTAATTCTAAAATCTGAATCAAGGGAAACGGGCTATGCCATTGCGTTCGCCTCGGAAAAATACGCGAAATAGAGTCTGAGTTTTCGAAAATCGGAGTCCGTATGACCCGATTAAGGCCCAACGAAGTTTTCAGAAAATTTCAAAGTAAAAACAGATTTCAAATTCAAGTTTGAATTTGGAAAATTAGGTAAGATTGGGCCAGGCGGGAAAATTCCCGCCAGAGCACCCAAGTCGACAGCCCTGTCGACTTGGGAGTCGACTTGGTTGGACCCAAGTCGACAGCCCTGTCGACTTGGCTGTCGACTTGGTCCAGCCGGGCAGTTTTGCCTGGTGCACCATTTTGGGTTTGTGTTGAGTTTGGGGGCCAGATTCGGTTTTAAGGGCTGAGATTGGAACTAGGGTTTAATCCTAAGGCTAGAACTAGTCCTAATCTCTATAAATAAGGCCCTAACCTAACCCTAAATCATCATTATTCATTCATACAACTAAACTATGGCAAAATCAATCCTCTCATGGCCTCCACTCTCTTCATAAAATTCCTAAGTCATTTCTATGAGAGATTTTCCATGCATACAAGTGTTTTCAAACTTGTATGAGCATCATTAGCTTGCATTCAAGTCAAGTTTCTATATTTGCATCATAAAGCAAGAGTTTTGATCATTTTGGCTTAAGGGTTTTTCTATTGAAGCTTGCATTTTGGGTTTAATTGGTTGCATAAGGGCTTTGTCATATTTTTGTGTCTTCATAAGCATTGTAAGCCCTTTTCTACTTTCATATTTAAACTCTAAAGTTAATGAATGATGCAAGTTGTGTTTGATCATTATGATATGATATGCAAGTTTATTATGTTATGCAAGTATGATATGCAAGTCTATCATGTTATGCAAGTTTGCTATGTTATGATATGCAAGTCTATCATGTTATGCAAGTTTGCTATGTTATGATATGCAAGTCTATCATGTTATAATATGCAAGTTTATATGCAAGTTTGCCATGTTAGGTTATGCAAGTTTGGGGTGATCATTTTGTTCATGTTATCATGTTATGCAAGCTTATCTTGAGTATATGAACATAAAGCTTCAAGCTTTATGCTAAAGGTTGCATTTTGGCAACATGTAAGTTATCATATCTCTTATGATAACTTGCATGTGAGGCTAAATGCGAACTTATGGCCATTTCTACATGTCATTTATCACCATGTATCATCAATATGCTAAGTTTGGTTTTATGCATGCTTTTGAGGCCTAAAATGTAATATGCAAGTATATGAACATGTGTACATTTCATATGCCACCATGTTAAACTTGTGGCTTCAACACCTTTATGTCATGATTATGCCAAGTTCCCTCTTTCTATCCTTTATGCGCTATTGCGATATGTAAGCGATGGGATTGCGTTTGGGGTTGGGTAAACTTAAAAGACATAAAAATATAAGCTTGGGAATTTACCTATTAAGTTAGGTCTACCCTTTGGGAATTTACCTATTAAGTTAGGTCTACCCAAATGCTTGAAAACTTGTAACATGTTTTGGAAACATGATGGACATGACACTTAGAAAAGATAAGTGTGACCAACTCGAGGTTGGGTTGAGTTTGTAGCGTAAACCTACCCGGAACCGACCGGCTTAACTAGTTGCTACAAACAATAGGACCCAATGTGAGAAGTTGGTCATGTTGTACCTTGAACCCGAGGTTAGACCAAGTTGTGGTGTAAAGCTACCCGGACCCGCCCGGCTTAACTAGTAACCACAACAAGGTCTAATGTGAGAGGTTAAGGCGCATTAAATTAATTAATGCCTCGTGATTAGGGTTAAGTCATGGTCCACTTAATACTTAACCAATTTGGGCTTGGTAGATTAATCAGGGTTAAGTCGTGAACTCATCGTTACACTTAACCAAGTTAATCCATGATTAGCAAGAGGGTTAAACCGTACTTAACCCTCTAGAAAAATCCTAGCAATGGGGGTCCACTCCAGCAGTAATCCCAAGTTTGTATCATTAAGGCCCTAGGGTCTAGGCTAGGGAGGGAGCACGATTACTGGACTGGAGGTAAGTGACCAAAAACGACGGCAGAAGGGTACGCCGGTGTAGTTCCGGGCGGACTATGGTCGTGCACACAGTCCGAAGCCGGGGAAAACATGCACGGGTACCAGTAGATCGAGACTGTGCACTCATGTTTATGGTGTCCAGGGGTTGACACCCTAGGGCTTGATACACCCGACGGGAGACCCTGCACAGTTTGACTACAATTATGTTTGGGCCGCATTGACACCAACACGTGACGAGTTAGGCTTATAGGGAGCCGATCGACTAGACCGTTTGGTTGGACCGCGTATTAGGGTCACTTCATGTTATTGGGCCAAAGCTTGGGCCAAGGGATCAATACTTGTCTAATTCAAGTCATGTTAGTTTGCTAGTACACCTGTGGTGCAAAACCTTAATCCTGATTATGCGATGACACCTTTATCTACCTTGTTAGTTAATCATCATGCTAGTATGTTGTTATCCTTATGTTCATCCCAGCTTTCATCATGCCAGTTAACTTTATCAGTTTACATTGATTGTAGTAGGGCTTACTCAGTCTTTTTGACTGACCTGTTTTTCTTTCGCCTCTTTTCTTCCGTTCCCCCCCTCCAGGTTCTCAGGGTGGGAATATTGGAGCTTAGCTTGGATTTCTGATCGCTTGCTTGTGGGATTTTAGCTCATGTACGGTCTTGACATGAAGCTAGCTATGGTTATCACTTATTTTGGGGATAATACTTATGTATTTCAGTTTTTCAGTAATGTTGTTTTTATCTAGACTTGTGTATTTGGAAAGTTGACATTATGTTGTACCAGACTTGTTTTGAAATGGTTTGAAATCTTCCGCTGTTTTATCTATGTTATTTACTCTGTTTACATATATACATGTGTTCTTGTTCTGCCTTGATATATCATTATGCATGTTTACCTGATTCAAACGCCCCTCCAAAGTCAGAGTGCTTGCAAGAGTCACCCTGGCGGAGGTGGGGTGTTACATTTGGTATCAGAGCATATGGTTTACGAGTAGGAACAAAAAGGTTTTTAAAACTTTTGGAAAACTATTTTCAAAACCAAGTATAAAGTATTTTTTAAAGAAAAGTCTAGTTTATTTTAAAGGCTATTCCCCAAAAAGCCATTAGCAAAAATTCCTTCGTTTTTCTCCATTCTGAATCTGACTTTTTCTTCGTTTTCAGTATGGCCGATAACTTTGCTATTCCGGAGGGAGTACACGTACTTGTTTGGTATAGGAGACTTTTGGAGGCTAGGGCGACCGAAGCCGGCCCCGCAGATGTTCCTCCTCCTCCTCCTCCAGTAGTTAATGTTCCTCCTCCTCCTGTCGCTGATGTTCCTCCTCCTCCTGTCGCTGAGGTTCCTCTTCCTCCTCCCCCTCAGCATCCTCAAGCTGACTTCGCAAAGACTTGCAAAGATTTCAAAGCAATGGGTGGCAAGAACTTTCAAGGCACTGAGACTTTTGTAGAGGCCAGAAATTGGTTGAAAGAGACCGAGGATTTATTTGCTATCTTTGGGTTAGACGATCAGAGGAAGATCTTGTTGGCGGTTTGGCTTATGAAGGATGAAGCCGCTTATTGGTGGGAAGTCACCAATGGTACTAGGTCTGTTGAGACTTGGGCCGATTTCAGGGCAAGGTTCGTGCTTAAGTTTCTATCTTTTGCTGAGGAGAATCTGCAAATGGAAAGGTTCATAACTTTGAAACAAGGAGATATGTCTGTCAAAGAATATGTGAACAAGTTCAATCAGTTAGCCCGTTTTGGCTTGGATATGGTTAATACTCCTCAGAAGAAGGCTCTTCGTTTTGCTAGAGGATTGAATGAGCCGTTGCAAGGATTGGCTATGTCACATATTCCCCATGGGGCCACGTTTGAGAGCTTGGTTGATATGGCGTTACTTCAGGGAGATGTCAAGAAAGAGGTCAAGATGAATGATACTCAAGCCAAGAAGACTGATTCCCAGTGGAAAGGAAATCAGGGTAATCCAAGTGGTCAGAGCAGTCAAGGCAATCGGAACAAGAACAAGAACAAGAGTCAAGGCAACAAGGGGAACAACAACAAGGGCAAGAACAACAAGGGGAAATGCCATTATTGCGGTTCAGTTGGGCATCTTATTAAGGATTGTAAGAAGAGGAAAAGGAAGAATGGTGAATGCTTTTTCTGCGGTGAGACTGGACATTTCAGTAAGGATTGCCCGAAGAAGCAAGGGCAAGGCCAGGGTCAGACTCAGCGCGCTGGACCTTCAGGAGGGCAAGTTCATGCTCTCAATACCGCTCCAGTTCCCGATCGAGGTAGTATTTCTGTTGAGAGCCTTGTATATATTTCTGATTTTCCAGTTCGTACCTTGTTTGATTCTGGTGCATCGCATAGCTTTATCTCATCTGATCTTGTTGATAGTTTGCACCTTAGTACTAGCTTGGTAGATGATCCCGTCTGTGTCTCAAATCCTATTGGGGGTTCTGCCCATTTGTCTATGATATGTGGGGATTTAAGGATCTCTATACTGGGTGTAGAGTTCTTGTGTAGTGCTTATGTTCTTGGTTTTAGGGGATACGGATTGATATTGGGCATGGATTGGTTGTCCAGATATGGAGCCATCCTTGATTGTGAGCATAGGGTTGTGAGGCTCGTGACTCGCCTCGGAAACACCCTAGAGATTTCTTGTGATCCGAGAGGTCCCGTCATGTTGTGCTATCTTGAATCACTCGACTCGTCAATGGAAACTCTTCAGTCTGTGAGAGTGGTTCGAGAGTATCCGGATGTTTTTGATGAAGTTAGGGGGTTGGCCCCTAAGCGAGAGATTGATTTCCGCATTTATCTGGTGGATAATGCAAAGCCGGTTTCTTTGCCCGTTCGGCACATGGCTCCGCGTGAAAGGCGGGAGCTAAGTAAGCAAGTGAAGGAGTTGCTTGAGAAGAACTTCATTAGACGAAGTATATCTGAATGGGGAGCGCCTGTGATATTTGCTACCATGGCAGATGGTTCTCTCCGACTTTGTGTCGACTATCGAGAGTTGAATAAGCTGACTAAGAAGAACAGACACCCGTTACCGAGGATTGATGATCTCTTTGACCAGCTTGTCGGTGCTTCTGTTTTCTCTCAGCTCGATCTTGCTACTGGATTCCATCAGCTCAGGGTAGCTGAAGATAGTATAGACAAGACTGCATTCAGAACGCCAGATGGATTCTTCGAATGGCTTGTCATGCCGTTCGGCTTGACTAATGCACCCGCATATTTCGTGGACTTGATGAGTAGGGTGTTCAGGGAGTTCTTGAACAAGTTTGTCGTGGTCTTCGTAGATGATATTCTGATCTTCTCTAAGGATGAGGAAGAGCACGCAAGGCATCTCGTGGAGGTGATGGATACGCTTAGAGCGCATCAGTTGAAGGCCAAGTTCTCCAAGTGTCACTTCTGGAGAAGGGAAGTTAGATTCCTTGGGCATATAGTATCTAAGCAAGGCTTAGCGGTGGATCCCGCTAAGGTAGTTGCAGTTCAGGATTGGAAGACTCCAAGGAATGCAACCGAAGTGAGAAGTCTTCTAGGTCTTGCAGGCTTTTACCGGAAGTTTATCAAGGACTTCGCGAAGATTTCCGCTCCTCTCACTAAATTGACGAAGAAGAATTTAGTTTTTGCTTGGAGCATAGAATGCGAGCTTGCTTTTCAGAAGCTCAAGAGAGCTCTCACATCAGCACCTGTTCTAGCTTTGCCCGATGGAGGGAAGTTATTTACAGTATACACCGATGCATGTGGCACGGGGTTAGGAGCTGTTTTGATGCAAGAAGGAAGAGTGATATGCTTTGGCGGTAGACAACTCAAAGTGCATGAGAAGAATTATCCCACTCATGACTTAGAGTTGGCAGCAATAGTATATGCACTCAAGGCTTGGCGCCATTATCTTCTGGGAGAAAGATTTGAGCTTTATACCGATCACAAGTCATTGAAGTATCTCTTCTCTCAGAAGGATCTGAATCTGAGGCAACAAAGATGGATGGAATTCTTGGCGTTCTACGATTTTGAGATAGCTTATACCCCTGGCAAGGGGAATGTGGTAGCAGATGCATTGAGTAGAAAAAGGTTGACTCTGAGTCCTCTATTCGTTGAGATGAAGAATTTAGAGTATGTGGCAACCTTTGATTTCTCTTGGGCGATTGAGTCGATGACCGGTTCTTTAGCATCTCTGGAACTCATACCTACCCTTCTTGATCAAGTTGGGGCTTCGCAGAGAGAAGACCCTCAGATAG
The DNA here is from genome assembly GCA_030737875.1 of Allium sativum. NCBI lineage: Eukaryota > Viridiplantae > Streptophyta > Magnoliopsida > Asparagales > Amaryllidaceae > Allium > Allium sativum. Next base: position 286,722,998 of record CM060924.1, read on the forward strand.
TTGAGATTATGGATAAGCTGATTCGAGGAGAGGCGTCTAGTCATCTCGCTCGATATTCTATTGATGACAAGGGTTGGCTGAGGAGAGACGAAAGGTTATGTGTTCCAATGGTAGAAGATTTAGTAAGAAAAGTTCTTGAGGAAGCGCATCGCTCTAAGTTGACTATACATCCAGGCGGAGATAAGATGTATAAAGATATGAAGCGCATTTTCTTTTGGCCTGGGATGAAGAAGGATGTGGCAGAGTTTGTCTCTAGATGTATCATTTGCCAGCAAGTTAAGGCCGAGTCGAAGAAGCCCGGTGGGCTATTGCATCCTCTAGACATTCCACTATGGAAGTGGGAGAGTATTTCCATGGATTTTATCGATGGGCTACCAAGGTCAAGGAAAGGGAATACGAGCATTTGGGTTATAGTGGATAGACTTACGAAGAGTGCCCATTTCATTCCGGTGAAGAGCAAGAGGACCGCATCTTGGCTAGCGTCTGTATATCTTCGTGAGATTGTGAGACTACATGGAGTCCCTTCTAGTATAGTCAGTGACCGTGACCCAATCTTTACAAGTCAATTCTGGAATAGCTTGCAAGAAGCTATGGGTACGAGGTTGAATCTAAGTACGGCTTATCACCCACAGACGGACGGTCAAACCGAAAGGGTGAATAGGGTACTCGAGGACCTGTTGAGGCTTTGTATCCTGGATTTTGGTGGTACTTGGGAAGACCATCTTCCTCTTGTTGAGTTTGCATATAATAACAGTTATCAGGCAAGCATAGGGATGGCACCATTTGAAGCTTTATATGGGAGGCCGTGCAAGTCGCCTACATGTTGGTGGGAGACTACAGATAAGCTTATACTTGGGCCTGATATGATCAGAGATACATCCGAGAAGGTCGAGTTGATTCGGAGACGGATGAAAGCGGCCCAAGACCGACAGAAATCCTATGCTGATAAGCGAAGAACTGATTTGGAGTTTGATGTTGGGGATATGGTTTTCGTGAAGGTTTCTCCTTTGCGGAATGTGGTCCGATTTGGAGCCGTTGGGAAGTTAGCACCGAGGTTTGTTGGACCATTCCCTATTATAGAGAGGATCGGGCAGATGGCTTATAGAGTGGAGTTGCCCGAGAAGCTTGCCGGAGTACACGATGTTTTTCATGTCTCGCATCTCCGGAAGTGTTTACATGAATCAGCAAAGGTTGTTGAGCCAAGTGTCCTGAAAGATGTGGAAGTGGAGAAAGAGGCTACCTTGAGGAGAGCTCCGATTTGTATCTTGGGGACGGAGACCAAGAAGCTAAGGAATCGAGAGGTCAAGTTGGTGAAGGTTCAATGGGGTGAAGCCGAAGAAGACGCAACTTGGGAAACCGAGGAGAAGATGCGTGGGCTTTATCCATTCCTTTTTGAGGGTACACTCTCAATCTCTTTTCTTTGTTAGCATATCTTCCTCTTTGCTATCCATGTTTATCTAGTTTATCGTGTGAATCTTGTCATGAGAACCTTAGGTAGAAACCCTTTGGATGAAACATGTGTTTGAAACATGTTATGCTTGATGTTTGCAAGTGGTTGCAAGTGTTTGCAAGTAGTTACTCGTGGATGCATTATACACGTTAGGCACTAGATCGGCTCACACACTCCTCATATTGCATATGCATGAGTGTTTATGCTTATTCATGGATGAATTTTTTTTGGTGTTATCACATGGATGTTGCATATGGATGTATGTTATGTGCACACATATAGATGTTATACATTATGTTAGGAATTGCATACATATGGATTCATTTCACTAACATAATTTGCATTGATGATAATTGCATTAGATAAGTACATATACACACACCTTTGCATATGTTCATACAACATTTAGAATCTTGTAAGGACAATGATTGCTCGTGGATGATGTTTTGAGTAGATGGATGTTGGATGGTAGGATACGTTCTTCCTAACTTGAAGATTTCGGGGACGAAATCCTTTAAGGAGGGGAGAATGTAACAACCCGTATTTTCAATAACCTGTTATAACATAAATCGAGGCAGAATTTAATTCTAAAATCTGAATCAAGGGAAATGGGCTATGCCATTGCGTTCGCCTCGGAAAAATACGCGAAATAGAGTCCGAGTTTTCGAAAATCGGAGTCCGTATGACCCGATTAAGGCCCAACGAAGTTTTCAGAAAATTTCAAAGTAAAAACAGATTTCAAATTCAAATTTGAATTTGGAAAATTAGGTAAGATTGGGCCAGGCGGGAAAATTCCCGCCAGAGCACCCAAGTCGACAGCCCTGTCGACTTGGGAGTCGACTTGGTTGGACCCAAGTCGACAGCCCTGTCGACTTGGCTGTCGACTTGGTCCAGCCGGGCAGTTTTGCCTGGTGCACCATTTTGGGTTTGTGTTGAGTTTGGGGGCCAGATTCGGTTTTAAGGGCTGAGATTGGAACTAGGGTTTAATCCTAAGGCTAGAACTAGTCCTAATCTCTATAAATAAGGCCCTAACCTAACCCTAAATCATCATTATTCATTCATACAACTAAACTATGGCAAAATCAATCCTCTCATGGCCTCCACTCTCTTCATAAAATTCCTAAGTCATTTCTATGAGAGATTTTCCATGCATACAAGTGTTTTCAAACTTGTATGAGCATCATTAGCTTGCATTCAAGTCAAGTTTCTATATTTGCATCATAAAGCAAGAGTTTTGATCATTTTGGCTTAAGGGTTTTTCTATTGAAGCTTGCATTTTGGGTTTAATTGGTTGCATAAGGGCTTTGTCATATTTTTGTGTCTTCATAAGCATTGTAAGCCCTTTTCTACTTTCATATTTAAACTCTAAAGTTAATGAATGATGCAAGTTGTGTTTGATCATTATGATATGATATGCAAGTTTATTATGTTATGCAAGTATGATATGCAAGTCTATCATGTTATGCAAGTTTGCTATGTTATGATATGCAAGTCTATCATGTTATGCAAGTTTGCTATGTTATGATATGCAAGTCTATCATGTTATAATATGCAAGTTTATATGCAAGTTTGCCATGTTAGGTTATGCAAGTTTGGGGTGATCATTTTGTTCATGTTATCATGTTATGCAAGCTTATCTTGAGTATATGAACATAAAGCTTCAAGCTTTATGCTAAAGGTTGCATTTTGGCAACATGTAAGTTATCATATCTCTTATGATAACTTGCATGTGAGGCTAAATGCGAACTTATGGCCATTTCTACATGTCATTTATCACCATGTATCATCAATATGCTAAGTTTGGTTTTATGCATGCTTTTGAGGCCTAAAATGTAATATGCAAGTATATGAACATGTGTACATTTCATATGCCACCATGTTAAACTTGTGGCTTCAACACCTTTATGTCATGATTATGCCAAGTTCCCTCTTTCTATCCTTTATGCGCTATTGCGATATGTAAGCGATGGGATTGCGTTTGGGGTTGGGTAAACTTAAAAGACATAAAAATATAAGCTTGGGAATTTACCTATTAAGTTAGGTCTACCCTTTGGGAATTTACCTATTAAGTTAGGTCTACCCAAATGCTTGAATACTTGTAACATGTTTTGGAAACATGATGGACATGACACTTAGAAAAGATAAGTGTGACCAACTCGAGGTTGGGTTGAGTTTGTAGCGTAAGCCTACCCGGAACCGACCGGCTTAACTAGTTGCTACAAACAATAGGACCCAATGTGAGAAGTTGGTCATGTTGTACCTTGAACCCGAGGTTAGACCATGTTGTGGTGTAAAGCTACCCGGACCCGCCCGGCTTAACTAGTAACCACAACAAGGTCTAATGTGAGAGGTTAAGGCGCATTAAATTAATTAATGCCTCGTGATTAGGGTTAAGTCATGGTCCACTTAATACTTAACCAATTTGGGCTTGGTAGATTAATCAGGGTTAAGTCGTGAACTCATCGTTACACTTAACCAAGTTAATCCATGATTAGCAAGAGGGTTAAACCGTACTTAACCCACTAGAAAAATCCTAGAAATGGGGGTCCACTCCAGCAGTAATCCCAAGTTTGTATCATTAAGGCCCTAGGGTCTAGGCTAGGGAGGGAGCACGATTACTGGACTGGAGGTAAGTGACCAAAAACGACGGCAGAATGGTACGTCGGTGTAGTTCCGGGCGGACTATGGTCGTGCACACAGTCCGAAGCCGGGGAAAACATGCACGGGTACCAGTAGATCGAGACTGTGCACTCATGTTTATGGTGTCCAGGGGTTGACACCCTAGGGCTTGATACACCCGACGGGAGACCCTGCACAGTCTGACTACAATTATGTTTGGGCCGCATTGACACCAACACGAGACGAGTTAGGCTTATAGGGAGCCGATCGACTAGACCGTTTGGTTGGACCGCGTATTAGGGTCACTTCATGTTATTGGGCCAAAGCTTGGGCCAAGGGATCAATACTTGTCTAATTCAAGTCATGTTAGTTTGCTAGTACACCTGTGGTGCAAAACCTTAATCCTGATTATGCGATGACACCTTTATCTACCTTGTTAGTTAATCATCATGCTAGTATGTTGTTATCCTTATGTTCATCCCAGCTTTCATCATGCCAGTTAACTTTATCAGTTTACATTGATTGTAGTAGGGCTTACTCAGTCTTTTTGACTGACCTGTTTTTCTTTCGCCTCTTTTCTTCCGTTCCCCCCCCCCAGGTTCTCAGGGTGGGAATATTGGAGCTTAGCTTGGATTTCTGATCGCTTGCTTGTGGGATTTTAGCTCATGTACGGTCTTGACATGAAGCTAGCTATGGTTATCACTTATTTTGGGGATAGTACTTATGTATTTCAGTTTTTCAGTAATGTTGTTTTTATCTAGACTTGTGTATTTGGAAAGTTGACATTATGTTGTACCAGACTTGTTTTGAAATGGTTTGAAATCTTCCGCTGTTTTATCTATGTTATTTACTCTGTTTACATATATACATATGTTCTTGTTCTGCCTTGATATATCATTATGCATGTTTACCTGATTCAAACGCCCCTCCAAAGTCAGAGTGCTTGCAAGAGTCACCCTGGCGGAGGTGGGGTGTTACAGCCGCGCAATTTCGAGCTCGATTTATAATTATATAAATATATAACGTTCAAACTTCATTTTAATAACGAATTAAATATTAAAATCCATTAATATTCCAAATATAATATTTAAAATAATAAATTAAATTAAATATTTTACCGCCAAAAACACGGGGTGTTACATTCCTCCCCCCTTAAAACAATTTCGTCCTCGAAATTGCTAAGGTAGGAAAGAACATTACGAACCTATTAATTTTCATATCCAGTTTATTTTAAAATCGAAACCAATTCAATTGTCGTATATAAATATTTTAAAAAATATCAAAAAAATTCTAACACATTAAATTTTTGAAAAAAAATTCGGCAGAGTCTCCTCTGTACAGAGTGACATCTACGATATCGCAGGAACCAATAATATGTATACCTCGACCTACACGGTCGGGAAACAAAAATCAAAAAACCCATAATTTATATTTTCGCGTAGGCGTACCTTTTCGAGCGCTATTTAGCATACTTGCCCAATTTATGTGCAGTATACGCAACTACAATCAATTCTCAAAGCCATCTGGCACCTGTACTCAACTCAATTCACATATCAGTAACAGATATATGAAATTCTTAAGTAATATTCACGAATCAACTGGTATAACTACACCAATTGCAAATTCAAACACACAACATCAATTTATTACCAAATACAGGGTTAAATCGTTAATTCAAGTTCATATTCAGTTCATTCCAGTTTAAGTATACTGGAAATTTATTCTTTTGTTTGGAATTCATTTGGCTTTATTAGATTTTTGATTATTCCCATTCAAACAAACTATCATCTAATAACAACAATTCACAATCACAACCAAATCCATTGAATTTACATTCAATATTAATATTTTACCATGGTTTCTAATATTTGAACATTAATCAATCAATTTCTATTTGATTATTATTTATTCATCAAATTATTAATTTCCAACTCTGTTTTATTTAATTTCAATATCATTCTGAATTTAATTACACTTAACCAAGTTAAGTTTTCAACTCAAATTTTCAATCCGATTTGAATTCTATCCAAAACATTCAAACACACTAATATCTAAATAATTTGATAAAATTATTTCCTTTCTATACAAAAATATAATTTCTGTAAAATTATTTCATTTACCCTCTTTACAAAACAATACTGTATCGATTGCCAGTTCAACACTTCTCAATAATTGAACCGATCAACAAACACAATACAAAACATTCGTATAAAAAATTTACAAATACGTTCTCGTATATATACACTCAATCTCGATCTAGGGTATTACTAACCCTATCTCCATCGAGTTATACCACAGAGGCAAGGTTATTACTAAACCAATAGCTCTGATAACACTGTAACGACCTAAGGATTTTCGGCCTCGGAAATCAACATAAATACATTTACCGTAACTCTTGCCGACCTTCCAAACACCAAAAAAAACACTGAAACGTTATTAGAAAGAATTTAGAGGGTGAGATAAGAAAGAAAGAAATATTAGAATAGTAGTAGAAGAAGAAAAAACACAACATAGAGTCTCACATCGCAGCGGAACAAAATATAATACAGAAATAAATCTTTACTGAAAGCTTTAAAATACTTACAATATCAAAGTACATCACACAACGGGACAATTATAATAATCTGTTCCCATATACAACACACAATGGAATAGTAGCCATATAATATCATACGCCTGAACATCTCCAGCTCGTCTCTCGACTTCATATCATTCGATAACCTGAACCTTTACACCCCGGGCTAAACCGAGCATTTACAAAACACCGGGTCAGTCTGGTGAACCAGAGTGAGTAAAACTCGCATGGTATTAAGGGAAATCATCCAAATTGATTTTAATGTTCAAAATCTTTTCAAAAGAAAAGGATAATCGTAAGACCAAATCCACACATAAATACGGACGGTTTTTACCTTTCGATAACCCAAAACATTTTTGAAATCAATATCTTTTCTGGTATTATAATAGTGTCTAAATACAAGTAAATATCAATCTAGCGGAACGCGTGCATCTCACGCTCCACATATATAGTATACAAACAAAACCACGGGAACTTATTGGAGATTGAATTCCCTCTATGACAAGGTATGGGACCACCTGCCGATAGTGTATCTCTAGAGGCGAATACACTGGGTTCAACAAGAACGTCTTGCAACTCGGCCCTCACATGACCGACCACTCATTTCGCTTGAGTGTATCGAATGTATATCACCAACGGTTGGGCTCAAACCACCGTTTCTCGAAAAGGGACAGCATCGAAATAGATTAAGGAAGCAAAAGTAATTTCTCTAGATAGGTGATTATACACCCTAATGGGAGCGACCCACGTAGCCATGCTGCCTGCCCGATTTTTGTCATCCCCTAGTTGATGAGGCTTGAGGTTTGAATTTTTTTTACAACACCTGGCCACCATTCACTTTGAATGCCACATCGTCAGATCCGCCAGATATCACTAATTGACGTCCATAAAAATACTCTAGTGGTTAAGCTAAGAGAACCGTCGTCCTCCGCCACCAACTATAGTGCATTTGAAGAAATTAATGTACGTAATTCCTTTGGAAATACTCTGTCAGACATCCGTCCATTCAAGTCATCCAGGAACAGGATGGACCGAAGGTATTCTCCTACTGCATCCAATATTGGAATCACCCCATGGATCACTAGCGAGTAGTCCTTGCAACCCATAGATTTCAACCACGACAGAACCACGGTTTATCCCTGATTGCTAAACCAGAGATTATTAGTAGTTCTTCCATGTAATGAAGATCTACGGTCTTCAGTGCTCCATTTCGATCATCTTATGATATCTTCACGTATTTGTTGGTCCGAATGGTTTTCGAATATAGATTCAATCCCGGTCTTTCCGTACCAACAATTGAAACGGACAGATTTGATAGTGGGTGATTTAGCTATCAAAATAAACAGTGTTTCAATCATGACAATCCAACGAGTTCACTGGTTCAGTATTCAACAACACTTGACCTTTTAATGTAAATTTAAAACTCTTAAATCTTTCGATATTATAAATATAGTTTTGCTTCATAAGATTTTTCTTTAAACAAATTTATCTTTATACTTAGGAAATCCTATATCATACTCAGTTGGCTATTCTCATTTTTAACACTAGCCACGTTATTATAATATTGGAAAATCATTTTAACTTATTACTCGTAAAACGATGTTACAAAATATCATCTATTTCATTTCTTGAAACAATACAAATGCTTATTCTAATAGAATAAACTCAACTTTACTTTTCCTTTCTAACTTGAAAATATCATTATAATTTCATGCAATCCAATCCTCTTTTTATTTCCCTATTAAAAATTAACAAATATTCTTTAAACAATTTTATTAGATTAATCCAAACAAACTAAAATAATAATAATTCCAGTTAAAAATGGTCAATTTAGTCAACTCTAAACATGGTTATCTCAATAACCGATTTTTATTTGTTTTCCCTTCAAATTAATTAATAATACAATTAATTTAAAATAATCCCATTTAATTGTTTCTTAACAAGACGATTATCCAATTTAGTGGTTAGGTTAATTTTCTTATACTCACATTTACAAATCTGATTAACATCAGAATTGTCTTTATAAAATCAATTTATAACTAATTATAAAAATAAGTATTTATTTCCTTTTTATAAACATGTATTCAAATAATATATTTCAAAATATATCTTTAGTCATAAAATAAATTTCATAACTTCTGTTCTATCAATTCACCTGACGATAATTCAATATAAATAAAACAATTTACTTTTAGGCCATTTACTGCCGATTACTCAACCAATATAGCCCATTGGTTAAAACACAACACAGGTTGACTTTTCAGTCAATGATCACTACTCAAATCAATCACCCAAACATGACAGTTCATATGATAATATGAAGATAAATAGTATATTTGAGGAATCTAGTTGGATCCCTCCAACCTGTTCTTCCCTGTATACAAATGGTTATCTCCAAACAGATCGTTCAATTTCATTTAACTGATCATAATAAATAACGACCGTTTAATCCCTAACCACAAGCAATTCAAACCATTCAATTAATTAAACCCGTCTATTTTATAAACGTGACCAACAAGGTAAGTTACCTTTATTGGAACCGATCGTTAGAATAACGATTTGGTATTTCATTGAAATTAAATGACGGTTTAATTTCATCAGTTAAATCAATAAATATATAACTAGTGAATCAGTCAACTATAGCAAACAGAGCACACAAAATAAAAACCCAATTTATATAAAATATAAATGGGAAAACTGAGTGAGCTTAACTCACCTTGTTTTCCTTGTTTTAATCGATTCGGTGTTCAGTTAAATTAAACGGCGTTAGATTTAACGAAAAATCCCCATTATCTCCAGCTTTTTCCAAGAGGGTTCCACAATGCTGTATTCATCATCACGATTCCATTGAAATTTGTTTGACCCAATTCTGTGCATATTTACGGGTAACCGTTTAAATGAATCACTATTTTAAATATATATATATATATTAACTAATTTTTAATGTAATTAATAAATCTTAGTTACCGCTGGTTTTCGAAATACCCTGAATCCTCTCCTTCGTTCCGCATATAATCCTCTACACGCAAGACTCCTGTGCCCGATCTCTCTCCATTGTTCACGCTCGATTCTACTTTTTTTCTTTCATTTTCCCATGTTGTATAACAAATGGACAAATGGACCATGTCCCTTTTTCCCATACTGTAGCACTACTTCACACGGTAGAACCTTTGTACCCACAATCGTTAATCCAATCTTCACTTTATTCCCTTTTGTTGTTTCCACGTCCTTCACCATGTCCAATACCATGTTGCTTCATCCTCTCACCTCATGCAGACGTCATCGTCCTGTCCCCTCCTCGCAGTACTTCTTTCCCATCCCTGTTCAAACTAATACCACTCCAGTCCCAATATTCTTCATTCAAACAAACCATATGCTACACGGCTACGAGCTCCTTCCCCATTTTCTGCGATTTCAATGGCGTCTGCCCCTTGTCAACTCCCCAGAATTTTGAACAACCATGATCATTGTCTTCCTCTCCACTGGTTTCGCATATACTGTCCAACATTTCCTTTCATCCTACCGTGCCACCCCAAAGGCCAATGCTCCACGTCACCATGCTGTTTCGAACAGAAAAGAAAACCCACCTCCATTCAAATAAACACAATGCGAGTCCCATCCAACCCAAATTGTTCCTGACGTCGAAACTTGCTCCCATCCATTCGCTGTCAGTCCCTCCTCATGCTCCAAATTCTAGCCCACCCCGCTACACTAAAGCCCATCACCCCCTTTCAGTTTAATCCCCTCGCAAAGCTGGAAGTTTTTAGTAAAAGAAGTTTGTTCGTTTGGTGCGTGTATTTTGATCAAAAGGGGGAGGAGGTAATTGAGTTGTCTGTTGTTTCTTTGGAAGAGAAGGCGGCATGAATAACAGTTGACCACACACAAATGGAAATGAGGGTTATTGACGCTTGCTGAAACAAAAATGGAAAAGAGGCAGGGAACACGCATGCATATACAGTAAAGGAAGTGTGGGACATAATAACAGCTGGAATTTCGAATTTCGTAAACTTGAGGCCATGGTTTTGCAGTGGATCCTGCCACGCAAGTAAAGAGACGTGGGATGCAAGGAACGAAATTTGGAGTGCAAGTAATTAGTATGTTTGGGATGCAAGAAAATAAAAAGGTTTAGAAACAAAGAAAAGAAAAGCTACAGTGTAGTGGGATAGAAAATATTAATATTATATTATAACGAAACTTCGTCGTGAGTAATCGTATTGAAAACCACCACAAACGACTTTCGTTTACTGATAAAAAAGCTAATCGTAGTATAAAAAAATATTCTGAACCCAGTGGGACAGGTTTCATCGAATTCCGACATCGTTTGAAAAAAAATCCTTTATAAAACCAGAAATAAACACATGTTTAATTTTTCTATGATTAAACGGTAAGTCTGATCAACTTGAAACTTTGAAATCCAACAATAATTTGTTAATACGAACCCAACAACACTAGTTTCATCGCATTCCGAGACTGTTTTCCCAGTAGGCTATTTTTACATGCCCTACATTGCCGTTCTGGACACCAAATTAACCGGTCTTCAAAAATAACAAACTATATACCTATCCAAACTCTAATCGACGATACGAATTCAACGGGACTGGTTTTCACGGCTTAATTCGATCGTCTGCTCAAGTTACACTCAAATATCTCTTTATTAAATTAATTTAATTTAATTACGCGCTATAGAAAATAACTGGGCGTTTATGGCTATCGTGGCCACATACGGCATCGGTTTGCCACGCAATTCACTACCATACAATAATTTAACGTTACAGTCCCAATGAAACTGATTTCATCGAAAACGGCCTCTGTTTGCAAAATGGCTAATTTAAAGGCCTATATTTAAATAACGATTTCCACAGCGATTATTTTAAAATTTGAATTCGCCATAATTAACAAATTATAACACGAAATTTGGATTTTTTCTTTTTGTATGAAAATTATAATCAACACGCTTCCAACGTTTCTTGTTTCACAGAAATCTGACTTATATCGGATCCTGTATATTCGATTGAAGTTCAAAACTCCAATTTACGAGCTGCCGCGCGATTTCGAGCTCGATTTATAATTATATAAATATATAACGTTCAAACTTCGTTTTGATAACGAATTAAATATTAAAATCCATTAATATTCCAAATATAATATTTAAAATAATAAATCAAATTAAATATTTGACCGCCAAAAACACGGGATGTTACACTAATTATCATTGAATATTGATTATTTACTAACCATTAACTAAGTATTGATTAAACATTAATTAAAGATTATTAAATTGAATTATCTCATACTCTAAATTAATTAATTACTATTACTATTTTATAGTATTTATTAATTATTATATATTAATTTCAATAATTATTATTTAAGTGTTATATATTTAGTAATTATTTTTATTTATTTTTTATTATTATAATAATTATTATTTTATGAAATGTTATTATTATTTAATATCGATTTTAACAATTAGTGGTTATTTTGATAATTGTTACTTATTAACTGCTGAACTAGCGCACAAACTAGCTCACAAACTAGCGCAATTGTTGACTGGTGAACAAACAAGTTTGCCAAAATTATATTTATTAAAACTGCTGAAATAGATACAAGCAAATCAAATATTACTTATTAATAACAGTTATTAATTAACTTTTACTTATTTCTACTTAGTTAATTATAATCAAGAGTAATATTATTAAAAGCTTATGTTACTAATAAATAGTTAACATACATTAACTATTAAAAATAAATTACTACTTATTAACTATTAATTATTTAATAATAATTGATAAATATTATTAATTCCCAAGTTTATTATTAATTATTATTATTAATTATTAATATAATTAGTTATTAAATATAGATATTTGTAATAGGCATCTATTACAACTAATAATATGAAAAGTTGTAATATATATGTTTATTACAACTTTAGAGAGCTGACAGTTGTAAAAAAACATTTATTACAACTGTGCTTTTTGCATAGTTGTAAAAAAGCATTTATTACAACCGTGATTTTTGCACAGTTGTAAAATTAAAGTTGTAATATGGTGTTTTTGTTGTAGTGTCATTTTCTATGTTATTAGAAATGATATTTTCATTGTTTATATTATACATAAAGTTTTCATCTTCTATAGAGTTCTGAATGAAGTTTTCGTCTTCTTTAGCATTTTTATTTTCAAAATCTCATTATCATATGAATTTTGATAAAAAAAGATCACATGATACATGAAGAGTTTCTTCAATTTTATCATTTGTTTCATTAAAAACTCGATAAGTTTTGCTTCGATCCGAATATCGTAGAAATATTCCTTCATCGAATTATGAATCAAATTTTCCAAGTTGATCTTTTGTGTCTAAAACAAAACATTTTCAACCAATGACTTTAAAATATGAAATATTTGGTTTTCTACCATTAAAAAGTTTGTCGGAGGTATTTTTATAAGTGGCCAAATAGAAACATAATTCAAAATATAACAAGCTGTTGCAACTGCTTCTGCCCAGAAATGTTAGTAATGTTCTCGCACATTCTTGTAAGGTTCTATTTTTCTGTTCTCCAATTCCATTTTTTTATGAAGTTCTAGGAAACGAAAAGCTATGGATAATATCTTTCTTCTTACTGTATTGATCAAATATTTCATTTTCAAATTCTCCTCCGTGATCACTTCTTATTTTCTCTAAATTAAATCCTTTTAAACTTTGAATCTGGTTAACAAAAGTTTTAAAATGATCAAAACAATCACTTTTATTTTTCATAAATATCGTCCAAGTGTATCTAGAAAAATCATCAATAATTACAAACATATATCTGCTATGATTTATTGATTAAACTTGGGTTGGCCCAAATAGATCCATATGCAGTAATTCTAATGGTTGTAATGCTGAAATAATCTTTTTAGGTTTAAATGAAGATCTTGTTAAATTACCATTTTGACAAGCGTCACGAAGACTGTTAACTTTAAATTTCATTTTAGATTAGCCTTTTACTAATTTATTTTTCGAAATTTTATTTATTATTTTAAAGTTTATATGACATATCTTTTCTACCATAGCCAAGGATCATTTTCTTTGGCTAATAAACACAAATCTAGATTATTATTTATTTTCATATTTAGAGTATTAATATTTTATCTTTATTTCCTTCAAAAATGAGATTTTGATTTTTATCGGAAATACTACATTTATTTTCTGAAAAAGAATTTTTAAAACCCTTATCACACAATTGACTAATACTAAGCAAATTATGTTTTAAATTCTTAACTAATAAAATTTCAGTAACAAGCGGTACATTAGACCTATCGTAATTTCTCATGTTGGCTTTGTCGATGATGTATCCCTTGGAATTATCTCTCCAAAAGTGTCAGTTCCTCCTTTCGAGTAGATAATATTTATCATCATTTCTTTGCCTCTTGTCATATGCTTTGAGCAATTAGCACCGAGTATCCATTTTCCTCTCTTCTTAAGTGCCATCTAGAAACACATGTAATGATGTTGATACCCACTTCCTCCGTTAGGGTCTTAAGAGTTTGGTCTTATGAAGCCAAATCCAAGAGGGTTCAATGTCTCATTTACAAATATAATTCTTATTTTTATGAACAGCTTCTAAAAGTTATTTTATATGTTTATTCCTAATCAAAAAATTATTTATTTTAGGAACCCATATGTTAATAGTTTTAGAAATCATCAAAAGTTTTACTGCATTACTAGGTTTAACCTTTTCATTCAATTTCTTTCTAGGTTGAATATTAGCCTTCTTTTTATAACCTAGTCCCTTTTTACTTGATGTAGGTTAATAATTTTCTATAATCTTAGACAAATTCTCCCTCCCTTTGTTAAAATTAGAGACGTTTTTAGTAGTATCATCTAATTTGATTTTAAGACTAAATTATCTAATTCTACTATTTTAATCCTAGTTTTCAACTCTTGATTTTCAGAAATAAGGGCATTATTCTTTTTTTTAGTTTCAATTTCTTAACTCAATAAAAAAGTTGAGAATTAGCATTAGAAAGAGATTCTTGAAGTTTCCTGATCTCTTCTTCCAATATCTTTTTTTCATCCTTTAGCATATCTCTTTCGAATTCTGCCTTTTTCTGATCTTCATTAGCTTATTTATATTTTCTTCCGAAATTATTCCTAGATTCTAATAATTCTGAATTTATTTCTACCATATCTTCAAAAGTAAAATCACTAACCTCATTATCTTTGACCATGAAGCACGTTAGCTCGTTCGATATTTCTTTCACTATCGCTTTCTAAAGATGAGGAGTCTGAGTCATTCCATTTTACTCAAAATGCCCTCCTCTTGGATTTGTCTTTTCTATGTTTATTGCAATGTTCTTTCTTCTATTTAGAATAGTCTTTTTGAAAATGCTCTTTCTTGCGATAGCCGAAACATTCAATTACTGATGAAGATGGTTTGTTGTTATTGAAGTTCTTCTTTTCCATTGTTTCTGTTTCCTTTCTTATATTCTAAAAACATTTTAAAGTTTTTGGCAACAAAAGCTTGGTCTTCTTCCTTTGAATATGATTCTTCTTTTTCTACATGGAAGGCTGGAATATGAACCAAATTTTCTTGCAACTTTACTTCATATGACATTATAATTCCTACTAACTCTTCTGAATTCATGGTCGAGAGATTGCTAGCTACTTCGATTACCAAGACCTTTCTTTCCCAATCTTACATTAAAGAGTTTAGGATTTTTGATACTACATCAAAATAAGAATACTTTTCTCCTATCCCTAGTAATCAGTGATAAATATCCTGAAATATAGAGTACATGTCATTAATAGGTTCATTTTCATTCATGTTAAAATTCTGAAAATAGCAGCATGGATATTTTGCTTTGCTTTACTTTGCTTGTTCCTTCGTGAGTTACTTTGAGCGTTCGCCATATTTCATATGCAGTATTGCATATGCAAACACGGTTAAACTCATTTCTATCTAGAGCGCAATGCAATATATTCATAGCTTTAGCATTTGCAGTAGCGTCTAATTTTTGTGAATTAGACCATTCAGAACAGTTAGTAGTGGAAGGAGTATACTCAGTTTGCTTAATATTCTATGAGTCAAATCCATTTGCTTGCATATCTATTCTCATTCATGTAGCCTAATAGTTAAAGTTCATCCCATTAAATAATGGAGGTTGTGCAGTAGATTGGTCTTCCATAAAACTAGTGTTAGTGCTAGTTTTATTGTTATTTTTCATATTATCGAGATATCAGATAGTTGTTTTTTATGATTATAAGATGTTCTGCTTTGTTACCAAACGAAAAGACGAATAGGATCGAGTAATATGGAAATACATGTAGTTATAAGTATATGCGGAAGTTTTGATAATGTGATATATTATTTTTGATATATGCAAGAAAATATTTAATGAGATAAATACTAGCTATGAAATCATAGATAAGCAATATAAAAGCATTAAGTAAAGTAAAGAACACCAGGAATTTTTATACTGGTTCAGAGCACTGTCCTACGTCCAACCTCAGACTTATTCTAGAATTTATTAATCAACACCCTCACTTAACCCGGAGGAACAAGTATTACAAAACCTAAGAAACAGAACAGAGACCGAGCAGCAAAAAATGATTTCGCCTCAGTAGCCGAAGATGACTTCTTGCCTAAACAACGGAACATAACTTCAGTAGATGAAAAATGTTTGTTTGATTATATATGTGTTCTTGATAACATAGATAAGTCAGAATTGAGTACACCCCTCCTATAATCTTCCCCTTTATATATATACATTTGAAAGCAAGGGAAAAATAAAGAAGGAAAGTGATTTTTAATCATATAATGTTGAATATTTGAGAGCACAAGTGAATATAGAATAGAAATAGTTCATAATCAGAGAATAATTTGATCAAGAAAGTTAGGTGAGTAAAACAAGCGATTCTGAAGTATATTCATAGTAAATAAAAGGTTGCAATTATTCATGAAAACGTTTAATCAAAAGATATTGTTATAACTCTTGGATTAAAGAGTTATGACTCTTTAAAAACGTAATCCTATGGGTTAGGCGACTGAATTTATAATTCAGCTAGCTGAAAAATGACCATATTTTGAAAATATATGTGCATATTCACAAATCATGTTCAATCGGCTAAATTGAAAATTCAGCTGGTTGAATATTCAAACTTAAAAAGTTTTAGTATTCAGCAATCAGCCGGCTGAATTGATGCACATGATTTCTGTTTATATGCCTCAGTCTTTGAAATATGAAAACATTATAAATATATATACTAGAGGAGAGATTATAACGATAAAAACCAACTAAATACTGACTCGAGTACACTAAAAATATACCAATATATCTTCTTGTATTTAGGCTATAATCTTCTCCTTTTTCCTGTAAAAAATGTTAACGAATAATATCGTCGATATATAATTGTCGTAATCAAAATCCAGTTTAAGAATGGAAGTTCTAACACTTTTGGTTTAGCTCTAATCTTAACTGTATATGTTCCGACTAACGATGGAAGGAGTTTGAGGACCTACTATCCTTTGTTGGGTCTAGATCATGAAGCCTCCCACCCTAAGGAAGCATTTGAATCATCCTCGAAATCATCCCTATCAGTCTTTAGGTTGTCCACAATGACACGTGCAACCAATGCATGCTCATCGGATGGTACCATACAGACCATGCCTCTGTTGGTACAGCCTAGAGCCTACCACAGAGGACCATCATGGAGTATCCTCATGTCCTGTAGAATCCCCGCACTTCCTTCCAGTCCCATCTAATAAGTTGGACGTGCTCCAATCATGCCTCCCGCCATATTCGATGATTTGCCCTGATGGGTTCTTTACCCTTACGGATTGGATCAAACGCATTTCGTTATATTAATTAGTCCCTATGTCTAATTTACCATTATGTGTTTAACTTACCTTCCTTTTCATTGATTTATAATATTCGTTAATCCATTTAATCTGAATATCATTTATTTCATTAATAACCTTTATTTACCATAGAATTGTAGTTTTAATCCCGTAATATACCCACTTACTGTAAATCAATGTCATATTAAAGCCTGATGACAAGAGTTCTACGCTCATAATTTGCCCATACACTGTTAATCAATATGTATATATTAAGGCTTAACTGTTCTTTCAATCATCTCCTATCAAATTTATATTTGCAAACAAACTATGTCTATTTATCATGATTTCCCAAGTATCATATTTACACAAATATTGGTTGTAGTTCTATTTTCACCATAGGATCATTGCTATAAAATTTTGCTTATTAAATTTAGCTTACAATTGTAAGTTTACAATAAACCATTTTCTTTTTATTAGATCTTTCAGTTTTGTTACCTTTTCATTTTTATCTTTACAATTTATTCTTTTTAGGAAGTTAGGTCTAATTCTATTTTGATTGTTTACCAAAACTATACAAAATCTATTTCCATAGCTTAATGTAGTGACAGCTACAGGAACCCATAATTACAAGACATATCTTTAATTATTTTTAGGTTATTAAACAGTGCGCAATACGGCTAACCCCCTATTTCTTAGTAATCCATGCCTTTGTTTATTTTTAAACTTGCAATTATGTTTTCCATTTCTTTTGAAAACCAAACTATGGAAATACATTCTCTTTTTCCTAAAATCAATCTAGGTTATTTCTGACTTCCTATTTTAATTAATACACATTAATTCTTGTTTTTAACTTATTTCCCCTTTTTTTACATAATTACAATAAATTTGGATACAATTGAGCTATGCCCCTTTTTCAATTCCTAACAATTTCTATATTCATCCCATTCTAAATTTGAAAGGTAATATTTTCAATTAACATAGAAATTCTCAATTTTACCATTTAGTTGCAAATTTACTGTCCAAAATATTAATTATGTCATGCGTATAATTACCAAATCCTCTTTTGTTCATAATTCTAATTGAATTATGTTTTTCCAATGTGCGCAACCAAAAGGATTATAATCAGTTGAATAATTTAGGTGCACGGTTCAATTTTACCTATGCCAACATTTCAAGTTCATGTATATTTTGCGCATAACTAAAATCCAACATAAACTATATATACTCCAACGCAAAAAATGGGAAAAGAGAAGAAGAGAACAATTATAAGTTATTACAAGAATCAAACAATATAATATACCATTATAAGAAAATTTAATTTAAATCCACTCATCTGGGATTTGCGCTCTAAGATTTGGATCTAATTTGAATCTATGTTTACTTTAACAGATCTAGGGATATCTGGGCACCTCTTGAATCTACTATATTTTCCTCCGATTCTTAAATCAGAAATTCTAAATCTAAAATATATTTTATTTCTAAAGATATTGGAGGAGAAAATAAAATGGCAAAGCTCTGACTCCCTCTCAGAAAATATGATTTGGAAGCTAGGCCATATAGGCTTATTTATAGATTCCCAGACGAACCACATTTGTTCATTTACGAAGATTAAATCAGAGCCACTCACAGAGAAGAAAACATGTTGTCTTGGCCTAAAAATGGGTCGAACCCTAGGTCAACCCATCCTAGAAGTGTGTTAACCCCTGGGTCGGCCCACTTTTGGTATTGGTCGACCCGTGTACGAGTAAAAATCATATATCAGGTTTCTTTTTCTACGTGATTTTCTCTATTTAAACATTGCTCCTAACGTTATTATTTCCATAACGTTTTAAATTTATTTATTTCCATTTCTTTGCCCATCAGTTTCAAATTTAACGCATATTTAATATGCACATCAATTTTCTTTGAAATTTGCCTTTAATATTATTCCTTGGTTTCCTATTTTTAATGCACATCCAAATTTTAAATGCATAATCAATGAGTGCATTACTAAATTTTCTATTTTCAAATTCTTATGTGTTCATTCCTTCTTATTTCTATTCCTATTTCAAATGCGCACTATTAATATGCGCACATCCAAATTAAATTGAAACATTGCTTAATTATCCCCATTTGAACTTCCTTTTATTTCTTGGTTTCATGCCATTTATGATGCACATAATTTATGTAACTTGTATCTATATATTTTTGTTTTAATTATATCTACATGTGTGTTGTTCACATGTTCGTCAACATTCTGGAATTGATTGTCTATTTAGAATTTTTACGTTATTCCCATTAATTCACTTTTGATGTTACTTATGACATGCGTCTTCAAATAAAACAAATGTTGCTATATTAATATTAATTACTTTCAAATTCAAATGCACATTGTTTATACAATTAACGTGCATACCATTTATTAATTTCCATTCTTTCTTTTGTTTCTTTTTATGTAGTTCAATATATACCATTGCACATTTTTGGTTTTCATAGTGGCAACTTTTTATTTATTACTTATTTAATAACATCCGTTTGTTTTCAATTTTCAAACGCATATTATTAATGTAATTATTTTGATAACTTGGTTATTAAAACTGTGGGGTGTTACAATATACGTGTATACACATTATGTGTATACTAATTAATTTTCTCCACATCAGTAATAATCTACACATATTAAAACACCCTGCTGTGCCACGTCCTGACTTATGCTAATTTTATGATGCATGCTTACATTTGATTTTTTATTTCCTATAAACCTAGTAGTTGCTTTGGCCTTTGTGTATATATGTGTGTGACTTTTGTTTAATTGATGCTGGACATGTACTTGAAACCATTGATCTCTATTGCCTCATTTAAATAACCTATAGCCGAAATAAATACAACCTGCATTTGCATATTTCCAACTGCACTTGCTACTGAATTTTGCTATATTGGTTCATTCCATACACCACTCTTTTCAATTATATATATGTGTACACATATACAAGCAATTGTATGTATGTATTGTATCGTGCATCAAACTATTGATATGTCGTGACAACATAGGTGTATATATACAAGTGTATATATATATACTAGTGGTTGGTTCACACATACGTATGGTTATATGCAGTAGGTTGTTTGCTTGCCTCCACATTTTTCATTGTTTCTTTGACTGTTCATTGCTATGTTAATGTTAAACTGGCTGGTAGAGCTCCACCTCCTTGCTTTTGTAAACCTAGAGTTATACACACTAGTTCACATACCCTGCTGCCTTGTTTTAAAAAGGATGAAGCACACCCATGCTTTGTTTGTATCCCAAAATGTAGGTTGCACCTTTCAGAAAGGAATGTTGCATTGTATAATGGCCTATGCTACTTTATTGATAACCAGAAACTTAAGTATTGAAACGTTCGCATGTGGCACTTTGATCCTCGACTTGAGAAATTTACATGGCATAATCATACTATGCCTTTGTCGCCGCGATGATGTAGTTGTCCATCACGCTACCTTGATATATTTGACTATCGTGTTTTATAACTGAAATACACATGCATATTTCCCTTACCTGGTTGTAACCTGAAACGCATGTACTATATCAAATTTATGCTGATTATTTCGCAATCAGACTCCTATTTGAAATTTATGGTGGTTGTATTCATTGTACACATTGTTGTACTTGGACTATGGCATCCCTTTTGTGATGACTGATTTGCACCTGCACTTTTGTAATATTGTTACCTTGAGTTTTCACTTTGCTGGCTATGACTATAACTGTTGAAACACATACTCCATTTGCTTTGTCTGTAAAATTTGAAGCATTTCCCTTGTCTTGTTTAAAAGCCTAAAACACATATTAGTTTTGATATTCTAGACGTGAATATTGAGCATTTGAACATATATTTAAAGATTTGGTAACTATAAATAACAATTTGATTGGTCGGTTTTTATTTCATCCCCTATTTACAAATATGATTGATCAATATTTGTCGATAGCCTAGCTTGCACAATCATCTATGCGCCTGGCTTGGTTTTGAATGTAAATTTGTTGAATTACACCTTGTATACATATATTGGCTTTACATTCTTTAAAATGGAACCCATTTTGCTTTGATATATCCTGGAATTTAGTAGCTACTTATAACTATCAAAACACCCTGGTTGTCTGGTTTGTAAAACCCAAATTTCACTGGTAGCTATTTTCACAAATGTCCAACCCTATATTAAAGTATTTTCTAATTTGGGAGTTCAAAGGTAACAACTTGCTTGTCTTATTTGAAACTTTAAAGTGTTAACTTCACGTGTATGTTATCCCTAAACTTATGTGTAAGTGCACGCCCTGCCCTGTTGTAAAAATATGGAACAAATTTGTAATGACCCGGATTTTTGGTCGGTTAATTTTAAATATTTTATATGGTTTAAATATTGAGTTGATAATATAAATAAATTTTATATTAAGTTATCCATTTAAAAATCAATTTCGATTTAATATCAAATATATTAAATTATCATAATACGAGAATCTGGAATAATTCAATTAAAAATATATAACCGAGTCAAAACGGCTCAGAAGATCAATATACATCGTATTGAATATAAATGATAATAATAACAATTTATTATCAGGGAATTAATTTTTTTGAATTTAATTTATATCGATTTAAATTAATATGTTCTCCATATGATCGAATAATATTTTGAAACATGTCCCAGTATGTTCAGAATGGTGGTTTAACCCTAGGAAGGCCTGCTGTTGGGCTCAAATAGGAGTTGGAAACCAACGTGATAATTTAAATTCAAAGGATGCCGGTTTTAATTAAAATAAAAATAAAATAGAATAAAAATAATCATAAATTACAATTTCCTTCTATCCTAAGCAATAAGAGTACACTGTAAACCAACCAAGCTATAATGTCTTCTTCCTTTCACTTCATGTACTTTCTATTTCATTCCTTTTTTATGAAGTTAAACAGAGAAATAAATGGGTAGTACTGCTGTTCCCATTCTCCTTCTATATAAACGGTAACCAAGTCTTTCTTTTTCCCATTTTTCCAAATCGCAAGTGCCCTCTCTCTCAAAATTAAATTCAGCCTAATTCGTGATTTCCCTTTTCAAACATATCAAAATCAAGTTCGATGAAATCAAAATCCCTACGCACGATAAACTAAGAATCTCGACTTCAAGCGGTGTAAAGTGGGATCGATTGCGATAGTCCCAAGCGGACGATTGGAGATCTGCGATCATCAATGGAGAGCGCGCAACAATTTCTAGAGCTCGTGATTTAGGGTTTGGCTAAATGGAGCAACGGTATTTGTGTAACACCCCGAATTTCACTTAATATTAATGTTTGGTAATTTAAGAATAATTAATCTCAGACGTGAGAATTAAGGGAAACGGGTTTCGCGGTTACGTTCGTCTCGGAAAAATACGCGAAATAGAGTCCGAAATTTCGTGAATCGGAGTCCGTATGTCCGAGATATGGCCTTCAGAAGTTTCACGAAAAATCAGAAAACGAAACAGATTTCAAAAATGCAGAATATGGGCTAGGCGGGAAAATTCCCGCCCAGACCAGGTCGACCTGGGGGTCGACCTGCCCACCAGGTCGACATGGGTGTCGACCCTAGTGTCGACCTGGGGGTCGACCTCCCTGGTCGAGCCCAGGTGACCTGGGTGCACTGATTTGGAATTTGGGCTGTGTTTTGGTGGCTAGTGACGAGATCTGACGGCTCTAATCTGATTTAGGGTTAATCTAATGGCCTAAAACACTTAACTAATCTATAAATACACCCTAAGACTACCCTAATTCATACTAAAATTGGAGACAACGTCGTCATGCCGTCAAATTGCAACTAGAAGGAGCCACCAACAAATTAAAGAGGAAGATAGCTTCTCAAATCAACTTCTAATCAACTCTAGCAACTTAATCTTCTTCATAGAAGTTCTAATCAACAAGTTGTGAGTTTCTATGCCTTTAGCAAGCAATTGCTAAACTAATTATGATAGGATATAATGAGGTTATGGTTATGTATGTGGATCAATGCAAGTTATGTTATCATATGCTATGTGTTCTTGATGCTAGTTATGCAAGTTTTATGCTATATGTTCATGATGCTAGTTATGCAAGTTTTATGCTTTGTGTTCATGATGCTAGTTATGCAAATCACTATGATAAACATTGATCCATTATGACACCATGTTATGCAAGTTTGGTGTTTGATTATATGCAAGTTCATATATGACATGTTATGCAAGTTTGGTGTTTGATTATATGCAAGTTCATATATGACATGTTATGCAAGTTTGGTGTTTGATTATATGCAAGTTCATATATGACATGTTATGCAAGTTTGGTGTTTGATTATATGCAAGTAACATGTGCAAGTTTACACCTTTGTATGATATGCATACATATGCAAGTTTACGCCTTTGTATGTCATGCATACATATGCATGTTTACCCCTTTTTATGATATGAGTAACATATGCAAGTTCATCCCTTTTTAGACCTATGACATGTATGCAAGTTTATCCCTTTATGATAGGTCTATGACATGAACATCTATGCAAGTTACCCTCTTTATGATATATGTGATTCATGCAAGTTTGGGTTGGTTATTTATGCTAGTTGGGTTTGATGCTATGGTCATATATGCAAGTTGACACCTTTAAAACCCATGATGATGCTAATGTTATGCTAAGTAGAACCCATTGCATTTGTGATGAATCTTCCCTTTTAAGTATGTCATGTTAGCGTATTACGTGGGGAACGATGGGGTTAATATTCATGTTAACAAAATTGTTGTGAAATTGGTATGATGTTGCATACCATAAGTGGATGGACATAATTGAGTCAATTATGTACATCATTAAATTGGAATTAATTAGGGAAAATTAATTCAAAATATGGGGGTGATTAATTAGGTGTAATTAATCGACTAAGACACAAGGTTGGACCCTTTTATAGCATAAGACTGCCCGGACCCGATCGACAAATCCAGCGGCGACAAATGATTGGCCCAATGTGAGAGGTCTTAGGCATAAACTAAATACGTGACAAGTGTAAAGACACGAGGTTAGACTCGGTTATGGCATAAGGCTGCCCGGACCCGACCGGCAAATCCAGCTGCCATAAAAGATAGTCTAATGTGAGAGGTCTTTGCAAAGGTTACGGTCTTAATCAATTATGAAACACTTAACCAGATAAGCATGTAGTGGGGCATGAGGGGTTAAGTGGGTGCCTTGGGTGGCATGTGGAAATCAAGTAAGTGCCTTGGGTGGCATGTGGAAATCTAGTGGGTTGCCTTGGGTGGCAATAGAAATACGATTAGAATACTTAACCAAGTGGAAACATGTAATTAAACATGATTAAAGGGTTAAGTGGGATGCACTAGAAAAGGGACAAGCTTAGGTGGGTAGCTTGTGGGGGCCCATTTCAACCAGTAACCCAAAACGTATCTTTGTGGGCTCGACCCAAGTCGAGGACGGGACACGCATACTGGGCTTGACTATAAGAGGCCAAAAACGGGTTAGCGGTGGCAACGCAAGTCCAACGGGTTTCATATGCGTGTGTGGGCCCGGGATGGTAGGTAAGACGTTGTTGCATCGTGTAGGTATAAGCCGTGCACTCTTAAGTTGTATCGGGTTGCCACTTTGGGGAGTGATACACCCCACTGTGGGGCCAGCACGGGTATCTACGTTAGGATCCGATCGCTTGGGGAGTAGTGGGTACACCTAGTGGAGATAGGGGCAGGCGGCACCTATGTGGTCAGCTAGGGGTACACGAAACTACTAGTTAAATTTCTAAGTCCTTGGGTGGGATCAACCTTTAAGTTAGGAATGACTGGTGTGGTGTAGTGTAGTAATTACCCTTGGGTGGGTAGATGCGTCTTTATCGATATCTTAGTTCTTCCTATGTCTAGTTGGCTGCTTAGTGTAGTCATTTATCCCCAGTCGTTACCGTACCAAATTTATATCATACCCTAATTACTTTAATGATTGTATTGTTAAAGTTATAGGGCTCACTCAGACTTATGTCTGACGCCGTTGTTTTTATCTTTTCCCCCCCTCAGGTCCTCAGGTTGGGCCTAGTTCTAGTGGAGTTTAATCCAGACTGCTTTATCTATCTTGGAGCTTGGACTCTTGATGTAAAGCTCAGTTATCTTTTCTATTATGGCTATTAGTTATGTAGTGGGATTATGTACTTATGTTTTATTAAGATGGATATTTAGTACTTGACTCTTGTTTTAGTTGGTTTTGGTATTGTAACCAGACATGTTTATCTTCTGCTGCAATGAAATGATGTTTTAAATTTTCAAGTATTATTTATATCTGTCTTATTGTAATTTTTCTGTTCTATATTCACTTAAAATACTCCACCGATGCTATGGCATTCCCTTAGTGAGTGTCCGTAGCGGGTGTGGGGGTGTTACACGTGGTATCAGAGCTAAAGGTTATTAGAACAGATAATTTTTTTAGAAAAACTATTTTTCTAAGAACATTTTTGAAGTAGTATTTTCAAAAACATGTCTTTTAAGAGAAAAGTTTTTGAAAGAAAAGCATAATCCCCAATAGCCATATCTTTATCTCTCGAATTCTCCGTTTTGAATCTCTCCTTTTTCGTTTCAGCATGGCTGAAGATCTTAACTTTCCGGAGGGTGTAGCGATACCAGTATGGTATAGGAGGTTGATGGAGGCTAGGGCCACCGCTACGGGTCCAGCCAATGTTCCTCCACCAACAGTTGCACCCGATCTTCCTCCTCCTCCTCGCGCGGATACTTTTGCTAAGACTTGCAAGGAATTTAAGGCTATGGGAGGGAAACCTTTTCAAGGATCAGAAACTTTTGTGGAAGCTAGGGATTGGCTTAAGGAGGTGGAAGAATTGATAGATATCTTTGAGATGGAAGAAGGAAAGAAAGTCAAGTTAGCTGCTTGGTTAATGAAGGGAGAGGCCTCGTTCTGGTGGGAGGTCACTAATGGAGAACGCCTAGTTGACTCTTGGGCGGATTTCAGACAAAGGTTTGTGGCAAAGTTTCTTTCAAGGGTGGAAGAAAATCTGTATATGGAAAGGTTCTTGACTCTAAAGCAAGGAAACCTATCAGTGAAGGAATATGTCAACAAGTTTAATCAGTTAGCAAGATTTGGCATAGACATGGTGAATACACCGGAGAAGAAGGCTTTGAGGTTCGTTAAAGGCTTGAATGAACCGATGCATGGATTGGCCATGACTCACATCCCTATGGGGGCCACCTTTGAGAAGCTAGTAGACATGGCACTCATGCATGAGGAAGAGAAGGGTCCCAATGCTAATAAGGCACCCGAGAAGAAAGGAGATCAGAAGAGACCTCAACAGCAACAGCAAAACAAGGGTGGGAAAGGCAACGGTGGCAAGGGAAAGAAGAAGTGCTTCAATTGCGGGACACCAGGCCACCTAAGCAAAGATTGTCGGAAGAAGAAGAAGACTGGCTGCTTCCACTGTGGCGAAGCAGGGCATCTAGTGAAGGACTGCCCTAAGAAGGGGCAGAGGACGGGATCTACCTTAGGAGGACAGGTGCAAGCTCTTATGGCACCAGGTCAGGCAAGGGGGCAAGTTCAGGCTCTCGCAGTTCCACCGATTCAGGAAAGAGGTAGAACTATTTCCGTTGAAAGTCTAGTTTTTCTGTTTGATCATCCTGTCCGTACTTTATTTGACTCTGGCGCATCGCATTCGTTTATCTCATCATCATTAGTTGAGTCACTGCACTTAGACACCAGTCTAGTAGATGATCCCTTGGTTGTCTCAAACCCAATTGGGGGCTCCACTTATTTGTCCATGATATGTTTGGGTTTGAGGATTTCTATACTTAGCGTTGAGTTTAGATGTGATGCTTTTGTTTTGGGCTTCACGGGCTATGGGTTGATTTTGGGCATGGACTGGTTATCCAGTAATGGTGCCGTTCTTGATTGCGAAAGGAGAGTTGTTAGGCTCATGACCCGCTTGGGTAACACTCTCGAGATCTCTTGTAATCCCATGGATTCCGTTATGCTAAGTTATCTTGAATCGCTTTACGCTTCGGTCGAGAGTTTGCAATCTGTTAGAGTGGTCCGGGAATACTCGGATTTGTTTGAGGAGGTGAAGGGATTACCTCCGAAGCGGGAGATTGACTTCCGAATATATCTGGTAGACAATGCTAAACCAGTATCTTTGCCAGTGCGCCACATGGCTCCTCGTGAGAGGAGGGAACTCCATAAGCAAGTAGGGGAGTTGCTTGAGAAGGGGTTCATAAGACGAAGTATATCGGAGTGGGGTGCTCCAGTGGTTTTTGCCACGAAGGCGGATGGGTCCCTCAGACTTTGTGTAGACTATAGAGAACTCAATAAGCTTACAAAGAAGAATAGACACCCATTGCCGAGGATTGATGATCTCTTTGATCAGTTGGTTGGCGCCTCAGTGTTTTCGCAGTTGGACTTAGCCATGGGGTTTCATCAGTTGAGAGTGGCTGAGGATAGCATAGACAAGACTGCCTTTAGGACTCCGGATGGTTTTTATGAGTGGCTTGTGATGCCCTTTGGTTTGACGAACGCCCCTGCATACTTTGTTGATTTGATGAGTAGGGTGTTCAGGGATTACCTTAATAAGTTCGTGGTGGTCTTTATGGATGACATCTTAGTCTTTTCTAAGAGTGAAGAAGAGCATGCCCTACATCTTAGGGAAGTGTTAGAGACTCTTCGAGCGCATAGCCTTAAGGCTAAATTCTCTAAATGTCACTTTTGGAGGAAGGAAGTGCGGTTCTTAGGGCACGTGGTCTCTAAGGAAGGGATAGCTGTGGATCCCGCGAAGGTAGTGTCCATCCAAGATTGGAAGGTTCCGAAGAATGCTACCGAGGTGAGGAGTTTCTTGGGGTTGGATGGCTACGATAGGAAGTTTATCAAGGACTTCGCAAAGATACCAGCCCCATTAAATCGCTTGACAAAGAAGAATCTAGTCTTCACATGGGACGTAGATTGTGATGATGCGTTCCAATGGTTAAAAAGAGCTTTAACCACAGCTCCAGTCTTAGTGTTGCCAGATGGGAGTAAGCCATTTGTTGTTTATACCGATGCTTGTGGGAAAGGACTAGGCGCAGTCTTAATGCAAGAGGGAAGGGTAATTGCCTATGGGGGAAGGCAGTTGAAAGTGAATGAGAAAAATTACCCTACCCATGATCTAGAGTTGGCCGCTATTGTTTTTGCACTTAAGTCTTGGCGCCATTATCTTCTTGGCGAGAGGTTCGAATTGTTCACTGACCACAAATCATTGAAGTACTTGTTTTCTCAGAAGGATTTGAACTTAAGACAGCAAAGGTGGATGGAGTTCTTAGCATCCTATGATTTCGAGATAGCGTATACCCTTGGCAAGGGTAACGTGGTGGCAGACGCCTTAAGCAGAAAAAGGTTGTCCTTGAGTCCATTGTTCGTTGAACGACGAAGCTTAGAATTTATCTCGATGTTTGACTTCAGACCCTCCGTTGACTTTGTACCCGGTTTGCTAGCATCCTTAGAGGTCAGACCTACTCTTTTGGGACGGATTGGTGAAGCACAACGGGACGACCCACAGTTGGTTGAGTTAGTAGAAAAGCTCATAAGGGGGGAGTCGTCCAGCCATTTGAGTAGGTACACCCTAGATGGTAAGGGGTGGTTGCGTAGAGACGGTAGACTTTGTGTACCGCAAGACGAGGGTTTGAAGAAGGTTGTTCTTGACGATGCACATCGTTCGAAGATGACCATTCATCCCGGTGGGGACAAGATGTACCAAGACATGAAGCGAGTTTTCTTTTGGGCCGGTATGAAGAAAGATGTGGCCGAGTATGTCGCTAGATGCTTGGTGTGCCAACAAGTGAAAGCGGAGCAAAAGAAACCCGATGGGTTGCTTCACCCATTGGAGGTTCCGCAATGGAAGTGGGATAGCGTCTCGATGGACTTTGTCGATGGGTTACCGAGATCAAGGAAGGGTAATACGGGAATTTAGGTTGTGGTAGACAGACTTACTAAGAGCGCCCATTTCATACCCGTGAAGAGCAAGAGGACTGCTCCATGGCTAGCTTCAGTTTACCTTCGAGAGATAGTTCGATTGCATGGAGTACCTTCTAGCATAGTGAGCGATCGAGATCCTATCTTCACTAGCGAGTTTTGGAAGAGTTTGCAAGAGGCAGTAGGGACTCAGTTGTGTTTGAGCACCGCATATCATCCTCAGACGGACGGCCAGACCGAGAGGGTGAATCGTGTTCTAGAAGACCTTTTGAGACTATGTATCTTAGATTTTGGAGGTACATGGGAAGAGCATCTTCCATTGGTAGAGTTCGCGTATAACAACAGCTTTCAGTCTAGTATTAGCATGGCTCCTTTCGAAGCTCTTTATGGAAGGCATGTCGGTCACCTACATGTTGGTGGGAATCTACGGATAAGATCTTGCTTGGGCCTGATATGGTTAGAGAGACTTCGGAAAAGATTGATTTGATTAGAAGAAGGATGAAAACAGCGCAGGACAGACAGAAATCCTACGCAGATAAGAGGAGGACGGATCTTGAGTTTGATGTTGGGGACATGGTCTTTGTTAAAGTGTCTCCATTACAGAATGTTGTTCGCTTTGGGTCCGTTGGGAAGTTAGCACCAAGGTTTGTAGGACCGTTTCCTATTAAGGAAAGGATTGGACAGATGGCATATAGAGTAGAGTTGCCCGAGAGACTTAGTGGAGTACATGATGTATTCCATGTGTCACATTTGAGGAAGTGCCTAAATGAGACCGCAGAGGTGGTAGAGCCGAGCTTGCTTAGAGAAGTGGAGGTAGAGCGTGATGCGACGATTCGACGAGCTCCTACTCGCATCCTTGGGTCAGAGATTAGGAGGTTGAGAAACAGAGAGGTTCAACTAGTCAAAGTGCAATGGGGAGATGATGAAAGCAACGCTACTTGGGAGACAGAAGCGAAGATACGTTCACTGTACCCATTCCTTTTTGAGGGTATATCTTTTAACTTCTCCTTTATCGTTTGTCTAGTACTTATCTTATCTTTAGTATGTCCTCTCGTTAGTACCTTTGACCTTTAGATAGGGTAAACCTATAGTTGAAACATGTGTTTGAGACATGTTATGATTGATGGATGCGTGTGGATGCAAGTGTTTGCTAGTGGTTGCTCGTGGATGCATATACACACACTTTAGACACTAGATCGGCTCAGTCACTTCATATTGCATATAATTGTGTGTAGGTAGCTATATTAATGGATGTATAATGGTTGCGTTATCATATGGATGATGCATTTTGGTGTATGGTTGTGCACACATGTTGAAATAGTATGTGTCGATAGGGTTCTTTCGCATACATATTGAATGCATGGCACTATCATGGTTTGCATTAAGGAGGTCAACTGAATCAGTAGACCACCTGATTTTGCATTAGATAGGGAACATATACACACACTTCTTGCATATGTTCATACAACATTAGAAACTTTAAGGACAATGGATGCCCGTGTTTGATGGTTTAGTAGATGGTTGTTTGGTTGGTAGGATACGTTCTTCTTGACTTAGAGATTTCGGGGACGAAATCCTTTAAGTAGGGGAGAATGTAACACCCCGAATTTCACTTAATATTAATGTTTGGTAATTAAAGAATAATTAATCTCAGACGGGAGAAATAAGGGAAACGGGTTTCGCGGTTGCGTTCATCTCGGAAAAATACGCGAAATAGAGTCCGAAATTTCGTGAATCGGAGTCCGTATGTCCGAGATATGGCCTTCAGAAGTTTCACGAAAAATCAGAAAACGAAACAGATTTCAAAAATGCAGAATATGGGCTAGGCGGGAAAATTCCCGCCCAGACCAGGTCGACCTGGGGGTCGACATGGGGGTCGACCTGCCCACCAGGTCGACATGGGTGTCGACCCTAGTGTCGACCTCCCTGGTCGAGCCCAGGTGACCAGGGTGCACTGATTTGGAATCTGGGCTGTGTTTTGGTGGCTAGTGACGAGATCTGACGGCTGTAATCTGATTTAGGGTTAATCTAATGGCCTAAAACACTTAACTAATCTATAAATACACCCTAAGACTACCCTAATTCATAATAAAATTGGAGACAACGTCGTCATGCCGTCAAATTGCAACTAGAAGGAGCCACCAACAAATTAAAGAGGAAGATAGCTTCTCAAATCAACTTCTAATCAACTCTAGCAACTTAATCTTCTTCATAGAAGTTCTAATCAACAAGTTGAGAGTTTCTATGCCTTTAGCAAGCAATTTCTAAACTAATTATGATAGGATATAATGAGGTTATGGTTATGTATGTGGATCAATGCAAGTTATGTTATCATATGCTATGTGTTCATGATGCAAGTTATGCAAGTTTTATGTTATATGTTCATGATGCTAGTTATGCAAGTTTTATGCTATGTGTTCATGATGCTAGTTATGAAAATCACTATGATAAACATTGATCCATTATGACACCATGTTATGCAAGTTTGGTGTTTGATTATATGCAAGTTCATATATGACATGTTATGCAAGTTTGGTGTTTGATTATATGCAAGTTCATTTATGACATGTTATGCAAGTTTAGTGTTTGATTATATGCAAGTTCATATATGACATGTTATGCAAGTTTGGTGTTTGATTATATGCAAGTTCATATATGACATGTTATGCAAGTTTGGTGTTTGATTATATGCAAGTAACATGTGCAAGTTTACACCTTTGTATGATATGCATACATATGCAAGTTTACCCCTTTGTATGTCATGCATACATATGCATGTTTACCCCTTTTTATGATATGAGTAACATATGCAAGTTCATCCCTTTTTAGACCTATGACATGTATGCAAGTTTATCCCTTTATGATAGGTCTATGACATGAACATCTATGCAAGTTACCCTCTTTATGACATATGTGATTCATGCAAGTTTGGGTTGGTTATTTACGCTAGTTGGGTTTGATGCTATGGTCATATATGCAAGTTGACACCTTTAAAACCCATGATGATGCTAATGTTATGCTAAGTAGAACCCATTGCATTTGTGATGAATCTTCCCTTTTAAGTATGTCATGTTAGCGTATTACGTGGGGAACGATGGGGTTAATATT
The DNA here is from genome assembly GCA_030737875.1 of Allium sativum. Classification (NCBI taxonomy): domain Eukaryota; kingdom Viridiplantae; phylum Streptophyta; class Magnoliopsida; order Asparagales; family Amaryllidaceae; genus Allium; species Allium sativum. The sequence continues at coordinate 286,755,520 of CM060924.1, forward strand.
CATGTTAACAAAATTGTGGTGAAATTGGTACGATGTTGCATACCATAAGTGGATGGACATAACTGAGTCAATTATGTACATCATTAAATTGGAATTAATTAGGGAAAATTGATTCAAAATATGGGGGTGATTAATTAGGTGTAATTAATCGACTAAGACACAAGGTTGGACCCTTTTGTAGCATAAGACTGCCCGGACCCGATCGGTAAATCCAGCGGCTACAAATGATTGGCCCAATGTCAGAGGTCTTAGGCATAAACTAAATACATGACAAGTGTAAAGACACGAGGTTAGACTCGGTTATGGCGTAAGGCTGCCCGGACCCGACCGGCAAATCCTGCTGCCATAAAAGATAGTCTAATGTGAGAGGTCTTTGCAAAGGTTACGGTCTTAATCAATTATGAAACACTTAACCAGATAAGCATGTAGTGGGGCATGAGGGGTTAAGTGGGTGCCTTGGGTGGCATGTGGAAATCAAGTAAGTGCCTTGGGTGGCATGTGGAAATCTAGTGGGTTGCCTTGGGTGGCAATAGAAATACGATTAGAATACTTAACCAAGTGGAAACATGTAATTAAACATGATTAAAGGGTTAAGTGGGATGCACTAGAAAAGGGACAAGCTTAGGTGGGTAGCTTGTGGGGGCCCATTTCAACTAGTAACCCAAAACGTATCTTTGTGGGCTCGACCTAAGTCGAGGACGGGACACACATACTGGACTTGACTATAAGAGGCCAAAAACGGGTTAGCGGTGGCAACACAAGTCCAACGGGTTTCATATGCGTGTGTGGGCCCGGGATGGTAGGTAAGACGTTGTTGCATCGTGTAGGTATAAGCCGTGCACTCTTAAGTTGTATCGGGTTGCCACTTTGGGGAGTGATGCACCCCACTGTGGGGCCAGCACAGGTATCTACGTTAGGGAGCCGATCGCTTGGGGAGTAGTGGGTACACCTAGTGGAGATAGGGGCAGACGGCACCTATGTGGTCAGCTAGGGGTACACGAAACTACTAGTTAAATTTCTAAGTCGTTGGGTGGGATCAACCTTTAAGTTAGGAATGACTGGTGTGGTGCAGTGTAGTAATTACCCTTGGGTGGGTAGATGCGTCTTTATCGATATCTTAGTTCTTCCTATGTCTAGTTGGCTGCTTAGTGTAGTCATTTATCCCCAGTCCTTACCGTACCAAGTTTATATCATACCCTAATTACTTTAATGATTGTATTGTTAAAGTTATAGGGCTCACTCAGACTTATGTCTGACCCCGTTGTTTTTATCTTTTTCCCCCCTCAGGTCCTCAGGTTGGGCCTAGTTCTAGTGGAGTTTGATCCAGACTGCTTTATCTATCTTGGAGCTTGGACTCTTGATGTAAAGCTCGGTTATCTTTTCTATTATGGCTATTAGTTATGTAGTGGGATTATGTACTTATGTTTTATTAAGATGGATATTTAGTACTTGACTCTTGTTTTAGTTGGTTTTGGTATTGTAACCAGACATGTTTATCTTCTGCTGCAATGAAATGATGTTTTAAATTTTCAAGTATTATTTATATCTGTCTTGTTGTAATTTTTCTGTTCTATATTCACTTAAAATACTCCACCGATGCTATGGCATTCCCTTAGTGAGTGTCCGTAGCGGGTGTGGGGTGTTACAATTTGATTCGAGTTTAGGGAGATGAATGGTAAGAGATGAGATGGTGAATGAAGATGTCAGGTTTGCTTTTCATGGAAGGATTGATGGATCGAAGTCGTGACTGAAGTATTCAAACAGGAGTTGCGATCTGAAATTGGTTTAAGGGAGTGCGATCGATGTTCATTTTGGAGTCAACGATGATGCAGTGAAGTTCGATGATGTTCCAGTGTTTGTTTTCGTGCCCTGTAGTTGAAGTTGCGCTTTGGGAAGTAGAGGTGATGTCGAGTTTGGGTTAGCAACAGGAAAAAGGAACATGTGTTTTAGGAGCTACTGGTGGAAACTGTTTTGGTGTGTTGTTAATGCAGTGGTGGGATATGATTTGGTGTTGGCAAGCAAAGATGGAGTTTGGAAAGTAGAAGCTGACAATGTTGATGATATTTCGGTTTCAGGTGATATACAGTTGTATGAAGCCGAAGATCATCACTATGGAGTATGAAGGAGATCGAGCAGTGAGGTAATAAAAAAAATCAATCTCCCATAATTAAAATTTTTGCATATTAAATTAGTTAATTAAGGTAATAAATTAGTGGTAAAGGATGATTAACTAAAGATGTTAGTTATATATGTACGCACACACATAATTCGAATTGGCGAAATAATACAATTCATTCATACAAATTCAGAATTTAATTAAACCTAGTACATTGGAATTGTTATCGCAGATCTTGAAAATCTGGGATTTATTTGGAAGCAATCAGAGTTGGCTAGAATTTAATTTGAATCGAATTGTATTCGATTTAATTTAAATTGAATTGGGAGATTCGACAAGTTGCAAATAAAAATCACAGTGAGTAAACTCACTTTCTGAATTATTTAATATAATATAATATTATATACTGTTTGTTGGTTGATTGGATAAGTTTAAATATTTTTGGTGGCTACTCTATATATTTATCAGTTATGTAGGATTGGTGTTTGTGGCTATATATATATATATATATATATGTATATGTATGTTGGTGGTTGGATATTTCCCGTAGTACCATTAGTGGATGTCCGCAGTATCATTAGAGGATGACCCTATGCGCCCCACAATATGAAAGAGGATGACCTTCTATACCACGATATCCTTCCTCGAAGCAGGATTGGTATTATTTATGTTGACTAACGTCTGTGGATGCAGAGAAACAGGTTGGAGGGATACAACTGGATTCCTCAAAAAAAAAAAAATTAATTCATATGTGTTACCATATATGATGTGTTAGAAAACCTATGGTTGATAATTGTTTGTTTTTGATTGGTTGAATGTCACTTGCCCTAAATGTTGATATATAAATGTATGAGAAAAAGGTGTTGAGATTTAAAAAGGGAAAATCTATTTTTCTAAAAATAGAATTTGAATTTCGAATGGGCTATAGAAATATTAACGTGTTTTGAATAAATAAAACAAGTATTGAATTTATAAACATTTTTTATAAATTAAATAATACAAGAAATAAAAGCATTGAATTTATAAACGGTGTTTATAAATTAAATAATGTGGAGAATTGAAATAAACTATAAATGGTGTTTACAAATGAGATGAATAATTATTATTAGATAATTGGGAATTTTAAATTCAAATGTGAATTTAAAAATAAGAATTGGAAATCGTTTTAAATAGAAAACGATGAAGTCTATTCCGATGTTCAGAATGTAAATTTAATAGGATAAATTAATTAGATTATGCTAAAATTATAAAATAAATTATATTGAGAAAGGATATTGGAATTGTATTAATAAGAAACTAAGATTTAAAATTAAAATTTTAAAATAGATTCTTTGTTATATAGATAAGTTATAATAAATAGAATATTCCAAAATAAGATTTTTTTAAATAGATTTTGAAATGAAACTTGTTTGAATTCTATGAAAGAAGTAAATTTATAAATGATGTTATACAGGTAGTGAATAAGTGTTAAAGGATAATTTTAAATTTTAAATTTAAGTATGAATTTAAAATAGAATTTGAAATCATTTAGAAAAGGGAATGTCGGCTTTTATTCCGGAATTCGGAATATAAAATGAATTGAGTTTCGAATAGATTTTTGAAATGAAACATGTTTTAAATTATAAAACAAGGAAGTTAAATTTATAAACAGTGTTTATAAATTAAGAAAAATAATTATCATGGGATAATTTGGAATTTTAAATTCGAGTATGAATTTAAAAGTGAATTGGAAAATGTGGAGAAATAAAAAACGACTGAATATACTCTGGTATTTGGAATATAAACTGAATTAAGAAAATCCAACGGATTTATAATTAGAATTCGATTATATTGAATTTTATAAATAATTTATTTATACAGGAAATGAGAATTTGATATAGAAGATTGAGTTGTAAATAAATAACATAGCTTAGAAATAATCGACGATTAGAAGTAATAAAAAATATTAAGTAAGATTTCGAAAACCCGTTTAATTTATATTTAAAATAAATCAGAATGGAATTGGAATTATTAATAAACGAAGTTTTAAAAAATTTATATTTAAATATAATTAAAACAAACTCACTGCAGCGCTGCAGTTCGTAAATTAGCGTTTCGAACTTCAATTGAATATATAGAACTAAATTTAAGTCGGAGTTCTTTGAAACAAGAACTATCGGGACCAATTTGATAATAGGTTTCTAATGGAAGAGAAAAATCTGGGTTTCGTCTTATAGATTTTGAGTTATGTCAAATTCAAATTTTCAGAAAAGCAGCGCCATAACCATTATAAAACCATAACGGTTTATTAATTAAAATCGAAGTATTTTAAGTTTATAAAATATGGATTTTTAATTTAAAAATTCAGATATGAGTTGTAAAATAAATACTAACTCAAGTTGTGTAAGTGAAATGATTTTTGAAACAAAAATCATGTTTTTCATTATGGAATAGAATTAACTAATTTGAAAAATAATTAGTTAATTGAGTTTTGAATCGAAATCAGTCGTTGGATAAGTGAATGGGGTTTATGAATTTATATTCAAAATCGAATATGAAACTCGAGTTAAAAATGAAACTAGATTGAATTCATAAATAAATTAAAATATAGTTGAACGTGTTATGTTCAAATAAAAAGTGAAATGGGCCAAATAGCTAATTAAAGAATGGCTTAACGAATTGAGTTAAAAATGATTGACTTGAGTTAGCATAAATTGGGAATAGACGTATATGGGTTAGACAAGTATAGAGTGAAGTGTATGAAGATTATAATTCGTGTGCCCGATAAAAGGGTACACGCTTAAATTCCATATGAGTTTTTATGCATCGAATCGGCAAGTCATTGGCTTTTTGATTTTGTTTTTAAAGGGAAAGGGCCTAGAGAGGTGTGTTGTGGTTTGAGCTATTGACCGGTATAAAGGACCTACAGGCGAAATTTTCCCAAAATTTAAGGAGTTAGAATATTTAAGAAAAATGGATAACTAGGAATAAATATAACAATATATATACAGAATTCGATAAGGAAACGAATTTAAAATAGAATATTATAAACCAAAAGGAAATCTATAATTAAATCTGGTAAAAATAGAATAGAGAATCGTATATACGTTTTAAAAAAAAAAAAATTGGGTTTTTATGATATTGATATTCATGATAAGCCGTCTTGTCCATTTTGAAGTTAAGAATGTTATTCAGTCAAAGTCTGAGAGGTAGTTATACTCCAACTTGATTGATTTCATTTTAAATCGATAAATAACAAGATTCGGTATCGAAGATGAATGTTTGAATAAGATTTAGTTGAATACAATATTTTGGGTTGTTATAACGATGTTTTACACAACATTTGTTTAACCCAGGTAAGTGGAATTTTGGAAGTATAACAAATATTTCCTAAGTATAGTAATAAAGGAGTTCGGGAAAGAGAAATAATTGGAATGTTTTCCAATTATAAATAAAGATATTTTCTAAATATAGAAAATAAAAGAAGTTGATAGACGGAAATGTTTTCCGAATAATGTAAGAGGCCAAGGTGATTGTCGAAAATATCGTGTTAACAAATATTCATAAGGAAATGGAGAAGTGATTTAATTAATGAAATATTCATTAAGGGGCCCGGTGATTGCTTGTTTCTTTGGATGAACATTTGTTTTTCTTCAATAGTTAAATAATCGATTATCGAAGTATTTTCCAATACCATTGTCAATATGGAGAGGCTGGTTGGATTATTATCCGAGAACCACTCCGTATTGGCAGTAGCGTTGCAAATCAGATTATATAAAGATAATCGAAGACAGAGTAAAGTGCAAGGGCTTTTTTTGTTACTGCTAGGTAGAAATTGCCTAAGATGGATTAATGGAGATTGTGCCTTCGGTTTCGTTCAGTCCCAGAACGAAGTGTATGGACGAATGTCTGACAGAGTATTTCCAATGATCGCATATGTTGGTTTATATAAATATATATGGTGGTGGATAATTTATTCTCTTAGCATAATATCCAAAATATATTTGTGCAATCAATTAGTGATTAACGGATCTAACAATGTGGCATTCAAAGTGATTTTTCTATCAAGGAAATGTAAGTAATCGTAGCCTTAGGCCTCAACAATCGGGAAGTGAAAAAATCAGGCAGACAGCATGGCTAAGTGGGTAGCTCCCAATTAGGTTGTATTATCACTTATCTAGAGAAATTCATTTCATTCTTTATTATATTCGATGTTGTCCAATTCGGGAAAACGGTTGCTAATGCCAACCGTTGGTGATATACATTCGATACACTCAAGCGAAATAAGTGGTTGGTCATATGTGGCCGGGTTACAAGATTTTCTTGTTGAACCCAGTGTATTATTCTCTAGAGATACACTATCGGAAGGTGGTTTCATACCTTGTCATAGTTGGAAATTCATTGCCAAATAAGTGCTTGCGGGTTTGATTGTATATATTATATATATATATATGTGTGTGTGTGTGTGTGTGTGTGTGGAGCGTGAGATGCAAACGTTCTACTAGATTGTTATTTATTTGATCTAGACGCTATTATAATATCAAAAGAGTTTTGATATAAAGATTATCTTTTTATTTCAAAAAGATTTTGAAAGTTAAATTAGGTGTTTTGGATTCTCACAAGGGAAAAACCCGTTCTGTGTTATACGGCGTGGTCTTATAAGATATCATTTATTTTTTTAAATTGTTTACTCATACCAATCCCATGACATACCCAGAGTTAATTTTGTTTTGTTTTACCTAAACTCTGGGGTGCCCAAATTTGTATGGACAGTCAATAATTTCAGGATTTCACAGATTTATCTAGAGGAGCTTGAAGCAGGAGGCTTCAACATTATTTAGTTATTGTTTTTCCGTTGTGTTGTAAGTGTTGTACTCTGATGATATATATATATATATAGAAGAAAAAAATTATACTCCAAAAGCTTATATATATATTATATTTTGTTCCGCTGCGATGTGAGATTCTGTATTTTTATTTTTGTTCTTCTTCTACCTTTTTCCTCTTTATTTCATAATTATTCTTATTTCTGTGATATTTGGGTTAGACGTATGGTGTATTTAGTAAACTCAGATAGTACGGATTTGCGGGCCATTACAGTTAGTATCAGAGCTTAAGTTGAGCAAATACCGAGGCATTGATGGGGTTTTGCTCATTAGGGATAGGGTTAGCAGTACCCTTGAATGAGTTGAGTGTATATATATACGAGAGCGTGTATTTTTTAATTGATATAAAAATTGCTTTATATTGTGTTGGCTAGTCTGTTGAGTGGCTTATGAATTCTGATCGAATCGTGGGATGCCACGAAGTCAATAGGAATTTCTAAACACTTGAGCAGAGCAATTTGACACAGTATTGTTTTATAGTGGGTAAAAGAAATAATTTTACCCAAAGTTCTATGTTGATATATAAGGAATAATTTTCTTAAATTATTATAATATATGGATGAGTTGGTTGTTTATTATAATCGAGTGAGATTATAAAATTGGAATGGTTATATATAACCAAATAAAATTGTATATAAATAAAGTACATACAAATGAGATGAAATAAAAATTGAATTCAAACTAGAATTTGGAATTTAAATCCTGGGTGTTTGGACAAATATTTTTCTGAATGAATATAAAGTAATATAGCATTACTTTGAATGGATTTAAATGAAAACATTTTTGAATAGATTCTGAAAGTGAAAAAGCACTGAACTCACTCCAGTGGCAGGAAAATAATTCTGATGATGATCGCGACATCATCAGTGTTCATTTTCGAGTTTCTAAGTGATGAATTGCTACCTTAGAAAGGTTTTGATGGAAAGTTGTTTGAAAGAAAACAAGTTGTTTTAGAAAATTCAAATATTTTGAATTTGAAATCGGTAATGGATATATGTGTATATATATATATATATATATATATAATTTCAGAAGAATTTAAAATAATAACCTGGGAATTTGAATTCTGGAGTTTAAATTCAACTTAAGCAAGAGAAATGGATCGAAGTGAATAAACTAATTAAAATCAATTTGAATTGAATATAAGTGGATGGAAAAATATTGGGTGTAAATCATTCAAATTAAATGAATGAAAACCAAAAGGTTTGGTTGGAACTAAATTTGTTGTAATATGAAGAGTTGAGTTTCAACATAAGTAGATTTTGAAAAGTTAAGGGGTTTGCATCATTTTTTCTACCTTAGTAATTTTGGAGACAAAATTCTTTTAAGAGGGGAAGAATGTAACAACCCCGATTTTTGATCGGTTAATTTTAAATATTTTATACGGTTTTAAATATTGAGCTGATAATATAAATTAATTTTTATATTAAGTTATCGATTTAAAAACCGATTTCAATTTAATATCAAATATATTAAATTATTGTAATACGAGAAACTGGAATAATTCAATTCAAAATTTATAACCGAGTCAAAACGGTTCAGAAGATCAATATAAATCGTACTAGATATAAACGATAATAATAATTTATTATCAAGGAATTAATTTATATCGATTTAAGTTAATATCTTCTTCATATGATCGAACAAGGCTTTGAAACATGTCCCAGTAGGTTCGGAATGGTGGTTTAACCCTAGGAAGGCCTGTTATTGGGCTCAAATAGGAGTTGGAAACCAGCGTGATAATTTAAATTAAAAGGATATTGGTTTTAATTAAAATTAAAATAAAATAGAATAAAAATAATTATAAAATACAATTTCCTTCCATTCTAAGCAATAAAGCACACTGTAAACCTACCCAAGCTAAAACGTCTTCTTCTTTTCACTTCATGTACTTTCTATTTCATTCCTTTATTACGAAGTTAAACAGAGAAATAAATGGGTAGAACTTCTGTTCCCCTTCTCCTTCTATATAAACGGTAACCGGGTCTTTCTTTTTACCATTTTTCCAAATTGCAAGTGCCCTTTCTCCCGAAATTAAACTCATCCCAATTCGTGATTTCCCTTTTCAAACAAATCAAAATCGAGTTCTGTAACGACCCGCATTCTACGTATCAAAGGATCGTAGTATATTTATTTCTTTTTCATATGAGCTTGTATGCTCGTGTAACTTTGGGGAACGACTATTGGGGTCATTTTCCATGCTCACGATTTTTGCTAATTTTTAAATGACCGTTTTGCCCATGCTGAATATTGTTTCACCTATAAATTTCGAATGGTAAGGAGTTTTGACCTAAAACGACTTCCATTGGACTTGGATGATGGCTTAACTTTCCGTAGAGTGGTTACATTGATAAAACGGACTTACTGTTTGGGAGATATGGCTGAAATAAGTTTTGGAAGGTGCAAAACAGCTTAATTGGGCCTAATTAAGGTGATTAACAAGTAGACCCTTAACCTTTCGGGATTAGGGTTATGGGAGGGCTGATAGAGTTAGGGAATTCAGTTTTTGTCATTTTTCAGCTGCCACTTTTCAACTCATGAACCCTAGCCATGGCCTCCAACACCCAAATCACCTTCTAATCTCATTCTAATCACATATTGACCTAATCAACATCAAATTAAAGCGGATTAACGTGTAGATCGAGGTAAAGTTGCTGTGTTGCATAGAGATTCAACCCAAACCAGAGATAGTTTCAGATGTGAGTTTAATTTTGGCTAATGCGAGTGATTTGCATTGTTTCTCACTAATTACGGCTAATTAGGGGTGATTAGTGATAATTAGCAAAATTATACATGATTAAATTCTGGAAAAATATTTAAAATTTCCTAAATATTATCTTAGGGCTCTGATAAAAATTTAGGTTAATTTGGACACGTTTTGTTAATCGTATAGTTAAATCATGATTAAGGGGATTAAGGGGAAAACATGAGTTTTGGGTAGGTTTGATCCATATTAACATGTTAAATTGTTGTTTTGGTGTTTGTGGTTGATCATACATGTTGCTATGACTGTTTGAAATGTTTTATGATTGCTTAGTGAAGTTAGATTGGTCAAAAACACCGTCGTATGGCGTAAATAGCTTGCTGGAAGTAGTTATAGGAAATTGGTCAGACCGGTTCGTGAGTAGGGTATCACGACCCGAACCCGTTCGTGACTACGGTATCACGATCTGAACCCGTTCGTGACAGGGGATCATGACCCAGTTTGAAGCACCACGAGTCGGCCATCCAAGCGAGCCACGAACCGCCTTCACGAGTCGAAGCACATCTTGAACCACGAATCGGTGGCACGAGCTAACGCGAGGAGATGAACCACAAACCAGAAAACCACGACCATGGGTCACGACCCGAATGTGGTCCACGAGCCGGATCTAGGCCTCCACCACGAGCCGGGTCCATATGAAGATCACGAGCCGAACCAAGGAGGATGCCACGAGACAGCCTTCGAGCATGGACAACAAATGGACTGAATGGAAACTGGAGGGTCATGAATCGGGGAAGAGACCAAAACCCGAGATGCAAAGGTAGTCCAAATAGGAAGTAGAACTTAGGATCCAGTTGGGGACCGATGAGTTAACTTCATGAGTTGGGCTTTGCTGCATAACGTGTGCTACGGGTCATCGACGTCCATAACTTTGATTCACTACCAAGACGGATGCTAGGCAACAGATCAGTGCAGTGGGGTAGTTATTACTCAATGGGGGCAGAGTGATCGTAGCATGGCTATGAGACGGTGCAGTGGAGTCGTCATGACTTCATAGGGGCAGAGTGGAAATAACAAGGGATTAGTGCGGTGGAGCCATCATGACTCCATGGGGAAGAGTGATCATAACAAAGGATTTGGGTGGTCAAAGCGGTGGATATCGTATGCTTTACGCACTGAGTGACAGATGTGAGGATAATTGCTATGTTTGATGTTTTCTATCACCATGACATGCACATCCCTTCCCCATTATTTTCACACCATGTGTTAGTGTCACCTTAGAGTATCGTACATCCTGTTGTGCTAACTCTTAGGTTGCAGGTCTAGGTCCAGGTATGGTTATGTATACCTGTTATTGTTCTGTTTTGCTGCTTACTGCTCATACCAGACTTTTGTCTGACTCAGAGTTTTATGTCACTTCTTATTACTCTGGGTGCTCTTAAATGGGCAGACTAGAGATATGTCAGGTGATTATGCACGAGTAGATGTACCAAAGACGAGCATGAGGCTTCTACGTATGATATATATATTCTTCCTGTGTTGTTGCTGGTCACTACTTTGGGCATTAGTAGTGTACCCATTTCTTTTGCTTTAGAGACAATATTTCAAAGTTGTAATAATGTTAGTTTGGATGATAAGCTGTAATTTGGATTTCCGCTGCTATGATGGTTTAATTCTCTGCTTATGCACTGTCTCGCCTGTTTTATGTCAAAGTTATGTTATTATTATATTTTTTCCCATGCGTTGTAAGACATTCTACAGGTTCCTTATTAGTTCAAATTCCTTTCTTTTCTTTTCTTTGGCGACCGTCCCGTGCTTGTCGGGCATTGGCACAATGCACTTTCATTGGAAATGTCGGCTGGTGCGGGGGGGGGGGGGGTCACACTTGGTATTAGAGCTCTAGGTTGCGTAGTTAACCTAGGGAAAGACACCAGGGAGAGATAGTACGTATATGAGAGCGCGTATTTGTTATATTTTGGGTTTTCAAAAGTTATATATATATATCTATATATATATGTACACTATTAGTATATCTAAGGATGGAGTCGCACTGCACTGGCACCACTGAAGAGATGGTTAATCGTTTTCTCCTTACAGATTAAACGATGAGCCGATATACGAGGAATACTGGTTTAGGAGCCAATAATAGGAATGCTCCTGATATGAGGACGATGTTCACTGACTTCATGAGAGAGATGCTTAGAGAAGTTCAGAGGGTAGCTCCTATTGCTGCAAATGGTGGTGGTGCAGCGATGCAGGCGCCTAGGGCCGATTTCGCCAAGCTCTGTAAGGATTACACTAGTCTTGGTGGGAAGTCGTTCCATGGAGCGGAATCGACTACAGAAGTTCAAGATTGGCTTGATAGTTATGAGCGCATCTTCGAAGATTTGGGTATCGAGGATGCGATGAAGAGGAAGCTAGCATCCCGTCAGTTGCAAGGACGGGCAATGAATTGGTGGAATGCTATTAAGGCAGCTACCCTTGAGGATCAAGTTACTTGGAATCAGTTTAAGGCCCGTTTCAGTGATAAGTTTATCCCAGCTGCCCAGAAGTCGGAGTTGTTTATGAAGTTCTAGGAGCTTAAGCAGAATGGTAGGGCAGTCTCGGAATATATTGCTGAGTTCGATAATTTATCGAAGTATGGATTATCCTTTATTGACACTCCCGAGAATAAGAATGAGAAATTCATGACTGGTTTAGATCAGTATTTGAGAGAAAGGCTTATAAACCATATTGATGAAATTTTCGAATCGATTGTTGGGAAAGCATTGAGATCAGAGAGCCTTTATCCTAACCCAAGATTAAAGTCGTCGTTGCATCTGTAGAGGGGCCAAAGCCACAAGCAAGCGGTGGAGGAAATAATAGTTCTCAGAACAAAAGGAAGCAGAACCAGACTAAGGATGGTCAGAAGAAGAGTAAGGAAGATATTGACTGCTTTAGCTATGCAAGAAGGGACACTATGCCAAAAAATGTCTAGCAAAGCCAGCGGGCAGGAAGTGCTTCAACTGCGGCCAAGTGGGACATGACAAGGATAAATGTCTACAACCCCCTAAAGAGAAGCAGATTGTGAAAGCATATGCTATTAATGTTGTTCCTTCTTCGTCGAATGCAACAACTGTGGCGGAGAAAGGAAAGAATGTCGTCATTCAAGGTATGCTTTCTGTTTATGATGTTCCTGTTCGAGTATTGTTTGATACTGGGGCTTCCCGTTCCTTCATATCTAGTGACCTGGTAGGTAGGTTGGGATTGAAACCCGAGATAGTCGATAGACCTTTAGTTGTGGCAAACCCAATTGGTGGTTCGACTAACCTTAGTATGATTTGTCTTAATGTGGTCTTATCGAGTCATGATGTATGTTTGCTCGTGATTGCTTTGTTTTGGGCTTTACTGGGTTTGGCATTATTTTGGGAGTCGACTGGCTCCAAAGGTACGGGGTGGTGGTAGACTGTGAGGGATTTTCGGTGACTATTAGGGCGGATAATGCGCGGAGGGTAGTGTTTGGTGGCCTACCTAGTGATGAGGTAATGGCTAGTTTTCTAAATTCACTTGACATCCCGTAAGACAAGTTATCAGGGGTTCCCATTGCTGGCCATTATCCGGATATCTTCGAGGAAGTGACCGGACTTCCACCACACCGAGAGATTGGGTTCTGTATTGATTTAGTGAAATATGCCAGACCTATAGTGATGCAACTTCATCGTATGGCACCAAAGGAGCAGAGAGAGCTTGGGGTGCAGGTAAGCGATCTTTTGAAGAAGGGATTTATCAGAAGAAGTGTTTCTGAGTGGGGAGCACCAGTTGTATTTGCTACTAAGGCAGATGGTTCCCTTCGTTTATGTGTGGAATATCGCGAGTTGAATAAAGTGACTAGAAAGAATAAGTATCCTCTTCTGTGGATAGATGATTTGTTTGATCAACTGGAGGGAGCAAGGGCGTTCTCCCAATTGGACCTCGCGACAGGATTTCATCAGCTCCGAGTAGCAGCTGAGAGTATTCCTAAAACGGCATTTCGGACGACGTCTGGATTCTATGAGTGGTTGGTTATGCCATTCGGGTTGACCAATGCACCAACATATTTTGTGGATCTTATGAATAGGGTATTCAAGGATCAATTGAATAAGTTTGTTCTAGTGTTCGTGGACAATATACTTGTTTACTCAAGGACAGAAGAAGAACACAAGGAACATTTGCGAGTAGTGATGGAGGTGTTGAGAAAACAAAAATTGAAAGCGAAGTTTTCTAAGTGTCACTTCTGGAGGAGGGAAGTGGGATTCTTGGGCCATGTTGTTTCAGAGAATGGTATTGTCGTGGATCCTGCGAAGGTGGCTACGGTACTAGATTGGCCTATGCCCAAGAATGCAACAGACATAAGAAGTTTCTTGGGATTAGCTGGATATTATCGTAAGTTTATCCAGGACTTCTCCAAGATAGCGGCACCATTAACTCAGTTGACCAGGAAGATCAAGCTTTCGTTTGGGACGAAAGGTGTGAAAAAGCATTCAAGAGCCTAAAGAAAAGGTTGACGTGTGCACCAGTGTTAGTTATTCCCAAGGGGAATGAAGAGATGATAGTATACACGGATGCATGTGGTACCAGACTAGGTGTTGTATTGATGCAAGGAGGTAGGGTTGTAGCTTATGCAAGACAGCAACTGAAACCACATGAGAAAAGATATCCTACCCATGATTTGAAATAGGTCGCGATCGTGTTCACATTGAAGATGTGGAGACATTATCTCTTGGGAGAAAGATTCGAGTTGTTTACCGATCATAAATCGTCAAAGTATCTCTTCTTTCAGAAGGATCTAAATCTCCGACAGCAAAGATGGTTTGAATTGAATTCTTGGCTTCCTATGATCTCGATATCGCATATACACCAGGAAAGGGCGATGCGATAGCTGATGCATTGAGTAGAAGACATGCCAGTTTAAGGGCTATGTTTCTTGAGTGGAAGCAACTAGAGTATATCGCAGGGTACGATTTCAGACCAAAGTGCGAATTAAATCCAGAGATGTTTGCAAGTTTGACGATCAGGCCCACTTTGATTGAGCGGATTGGTTCCAGTCAGAGGGACGATCCTAACCTACTAGAAATCATCTCCAAGTTAGAAATGGGTATCGACAGTGAGAAGATGAACAAGCATGGGCTTGATCGAGATGGATGGCTTAGAAAGAATGGGAAATTAGTTGTACCTAATGTCAATGGATTGAGAGATGAAGTGCTTAGAGAATGTCATCACTCAAAACTAACTATACATCCCGGTGGTAACAAAATGTATTGAGACATGAAGCAGACCTACTACTGGGAAGGGATGAAAAGAGATGTTGAGAAGTTTATATCCAAATGCATGAACTGCCAGCTAGTTAATGCTGAACAAAAGAAGCCTAGTGGTTTGTTACAACCGTTAGAAATTCCTGAATGGAAATGGGAACAAGTCTCAATGGATTTCATTGATGGGTTACCAAGGACAAGATCAGGTCATGATAGCATTTGGATGATCGTGGACTGATTAACTAAGAGTGCAAGGTTTACACTTTTCAAGTCGAATAGAACAACAGCTAAGTTAGCAGAACTGTATATAAAGTAGGTAGTGAGATTTCATGGGGTACCCAAAGGCATTATGAGTGACCGAGATCCATTGTTCACTAGTTGATTTTGGAAGAGATTACAAGAGGATTTAGGATCAGAATTACATCTCAGTACCGCATACCTTCCTCAAACCGATGGTCAGACAGAGAGGGTGAATCGAGTATTAGAAGATCTATTGAGAGCTTGTATATTAGATTTTGGAAGGTCATGGGATGACCACATGCACCTAATTGAATTCGCATATAATAATAATTATCAATCCATGGTATGGCTCCATTTGATGCTTTGTACGGAAGACCGTGCAACTCACCATCATGTTGGTTAGAAACCGGTGAGAAGTTTATGCTTAGGCCAGATGTGATAAGAGAAACTTCAGACAGAATCAGGGTTATCCAACAACGAATGAAGGCTGCTCAAGATAGGCAGAAGAGTTATGCTGATAAGAGGAGAAGAGATATGAAATTCTCAATTGGCGACTTGGTGTTTGTCAAGATTTCTCCGTTAAAGAGCGTGATTCGATGTGGTAGGAGAGGCAAGTTAGCACCAAGATTTGTTGGTTCATTCCCAATTCTCGAGCAATTTGGGAATTTGGCATATAAAGTTGAGTTGCCAGACAAGATGGAGGGAGTTCATAATGTGTTTCATGTTTCCCAGTTAAGGAAGTTCGTGCACGACCCCGATATAACTATTTCACCGGATCAGTTGGATGACATCGAAGTAGAACCCGAGGCGGTTGGGAACCGCAAGCCGATACATGTTGTCGAGAGCAATACGAAGCAACTTCGAAGGAAGGCGGTGAAACTGGTCAAGGTTTGGTGGGGGGAGAATGAGAGTGACTGTACTTGGGAAACAGAGGAGAGCATAAGGGAATCGCATCCAGAACTCTTTGTCTGGTAAGATTTTAATAGTGATAGTTTCTTCCTTTGTTGGTAAACCGCATGCTAGGGCAGGCTTGTTGTGCTTGTTATTTATGTTTGATTGTTTGTGAATGACTGATAGGCATGCGGAACACATTTGTATGTTTTTGGTTAAGGAATTTCGGGGCGAAATTTCTTAAGGGGGGAGAGTGTAACGACCCGCATTCTACATATAGAAGGATCGTATTTATTTCTTTTTCATATGAGCTCGTATGGTCATGTAACTTTGGGGAACGACTATTGGGCTCATTTTCCATGCTCACGATTTTTTCCGATTTTGAAATGACCGTTTTTCCCCTAGCGAATCTTGTTACGCCTATAACTTTCGATTGGTAAGGAGTTTTGACCTGAAACCACTTCCATTGGATTCACATGATGGTTTACCTTTTCGTAGAGTGGTCATATTGATCAAACGGACTTACCATTTGGGAGATATGGCTGGAATAAGATTTGGAAGGTGAAAAACAGCTTAACCGGGCCTTATTAAGGTGATTAGTAGCTAGGCCCATAACCCATTTCGGGATTAGGGTTATGTGAGGGCTGATAGGGTTAGGGAATTTAGTTTTTGTCATTTTCCAGCCACCACTTTTCATCTCTTGAACCCTAGCCATGGCCTCCAACACCCAAATCATCTTCTAATCTCATTCTAATCACATATTGACCTAATCAACATCAAATTAAAGCAGATTAACGTGTAGATCGAGGTAGAGCTCCTGTGTTGCGTAGAGATTCGACCCAAACCAAAGATAGTTTCAGATCTGAGTTTAATTTGTGGCTAAGGTGAGTGATTTGCATTGTTTCTCACTAATTATGGCTGATTAGGGGTGATTAGTGATAATTAGCAAAATTATACACGATTAAATTCTGGAAAAATGTTTAAAAATTCTTAAATATTATTTTAGGGCTCTGATAAAAATTTGGGTTAATTTTGGGCACGTTTTGTTAATCGTATGGTTAAATCATGATTAAGGGGATTAAGGGGAAAACATGGGTTTTAGGAAGGTTCGATCCATATTAACATGTTAAATTGTTGTTTTGGTGTTTGTGGTTGATCATACATGTTGCTATTACTGTTTGAAATGTTTTATGATTGCTTAGTGAAGCTAAATTGGTCGAAAACGCCGTCATATGGCGTAAATAGCTTGCTGGAAGTTGTTGCAAGAAATTGGTCAGACTGGTTCGTGACTAGGGTATCACGACACGAACCCGTTCGTGACTAGGGTATCACAACCCAAACCCGTTCGTGATAGGGGATCACAACCCATCTTGAAGCACCACGAGTCGGCCATCCAAGCGAGTTACGAATCGCCTTCACGAGCCGGAGCACCTCTTGAACCACGAATCAGTGGCACGAGCTAACGCCAAGAGATGAACCACAAACCAAAAAACCACGACCATGGGTCACGACCCGAATGTGGTCCACGAGTCGGATCTAGGCCTCCACCATGAGCCGGGTCCACATGAAGATCACGAGCTGAACCAAGGAGGATGCCACGAGACAGCCTTCGAGCATGGACAACGAATGGACTGAATGGAAACTGGAGGGTCACGAATCGGGGAAGAGACCAAAACCCGAGATGCAAAGGTAGTCCAAATAGGAAGTAGAACTCAGGATCCAGTTGGGGACCAACGAGTTAACTTCATGTGTTGGGCTTTGCTGGAGGACGTGTGCTAAGGGGTCATCGACGTCCATAACTTTGATTCACCACCAAGATGGATGTTAGGCTACGGATCAGTGCAGTGGGGTAGTTATTACTCCATGGGGCAGAGTGATCGTATCATGGCTATGAGCCATTGCAGTGGAGTTGTCATGACTTCATGGAGCAGAGTGGATATAGCAAGGGATTATTGTCTATGAATTAGTGCAGTGGAGCCATTATGACTCCATGGGCCAGAGTGATCATAGAAAAGGATTTAGGTGGTCAAAGCGGTGGATATCGTATGCTTTACGCACTGAGTGAGAGATGTGAGGATAATTGCTATGTTTGATGTTTGCTATCACCATGACATGCATACCCCTTCCCCATTATTTTCACACCATGTGTTAGTGTCACCTTAGAGTGTTGTACATCCTGTTGTGCTAACTCTTCGGTTGCAGGTCCAGGTTCAGGTATGGTTATGTATACCTATTATTGTTTTGTTTTGCTGCTTATTGATCATACCAGACTTTTGTCTGACCCAGAGTTTTATGTCTCTTCTTATTACTCTGGGTGCTCTTAAACGGGCATACTAGAGACAGGTCAGGTGATTATGCACGAGTAGTTGTACCGAAGACGAGCAGGAGGCTTCCACTTATGACATATATATTCTCCCTGTGTTGTTGCTGGTCACTACTCTTTTGCTTTAGAGACAGTATTTCAAAGTTGTAATAATGTTAGTTTGGATGATAAGCCATAATTTGGATTTCCGCTGCTATGATGGTTTAGTTTTTAGCTTATGCACTGTCTCGCCTGTTTTATGTCAAAGTTATGTTATTATTATATTTTGTCCCATGTGTTGTGAGACATTCTACAGGTTCCTTGTTAGTTCAAATTCCTTTTTTTCCTTACTTTGGCGACCGTCCCGTGCTAGTCGGGCATTAGCACAACACACTTTCATTGGAAATGTCGTCTGGTGCGGGGCAGGCCGTCACAAGTTCGATGAAATCAAAATCCCTACACATGATAAACTAGGAATCTCGACTTCAAGCGGTGTAAAGTGGGATCGATCGCGATAATCCCAAGCGGACGATAGGAGATATGCGATCATCAGTGGAGAGCTTGCAACAATTTTTTGAGCTCGTGATTTAGGGTTCGGCTAAATGGAGCAACGATATTCAATTTGAGTATAGGGTGATGAACGGTAGGAGATGAGATGGTGAATGAAGATGTCAGGTGTGCTTTTCATGGAAGGATTGATGGATCGAAGTTGTGACTGAAGTATACGAACATGAGTTGCGATCTGAAATTGGTTTAAGGGAGTACGATCGATGTTCATTTTGAGGTCAACGATGATGCAGTGAAGTTCGACGATGTTCCAATGTTTGTTTTAGTGCACTGTAGTTGAAGTTGCGCTTTGGGAAGTAGAGGTGACGTCGAGTTTGGGTTAGCAATAAGAAAAAGGAACATGTGTTTTAGGAGCTGCTGGTGGAAACGATGTGGTGCGTTGTTAATGCAGTGGTGGGATATGATTTGGTTTTGGCAAGCAAAGATGGAGTTTGGAAAGTAGAAGCTGATATTGGTGATGATATTTTGGTTTTAGGTGATATATAGTTGTATGAATTCAGAGTTCATCCCTATGGAGTATAAAGGAGATTGAGCAGTGAGGTAATAAAAAAAATCAATCTTTCACAATTAAATTTTTTGCATATTATATTAGGCAATTAAGGTAAAAATTTGGTGGTAAAGGATCATTAACTAAAGATGTTAATTATATATATACACAACCACAATTGAAACTGGTGAAATAATACAATTCGTTCATAAAAATTCAGAATTTAACTAAATCTAGTACGTTGGAATCGCTATTGCAGATCTAGAAAATCTGGGATTTATTTGGAAGCAATCAGAGTTGGATAGAATTTAATTTAAATCGAACTGCATTCGATTTAATTGAATTGGGAGATTCGACAAATTGCAAATAAAAATAACGGTGAGTAAACTCACTCTCTGAATTATTTATTATAATATTATATACTGTTTGTTGGTTGATTGGATGAGTTTAAATATTTTTGGTGGCTATTCTATTTATTTATTAGTTATATAGGTTTGGTGTTTGTTACTATTATATCTATATATTGGTGGTTGGATATTTCCCGCAGTACCATTAGCGGATGCCTACAGTATCATTAGAGCATGACACTATGCACCCCACAATATGATAGTGGATGACCTTCTATACCGCGATATCATGCCTCGAAGCAAGAGTGGTATTATTTATGTTGACTAATGTCTGTGGATGCAGGGAACAGGTTGGAGGGATCCAACTGGACTCCTCAAAAATATTATTATTTGTTTAGTTCATATATATTATCATATATTATGTGTTAGAAAACATGTGGTTGATAATTGAGTGTTTTTGATTGGTTGAATGTCACTGGCCCAAAATGTTGATATATAAAAAAATCAGAAAAAGGTGTTGAAATTTAAAAAGGGAAAAATCTATTTTTCTAACAATAGAATTTGAATTTCGAATGGGCTATAGAAATATTAACTTTTTTTGAATAAATTAAACAAGTATTGAATCTATAAACAATGTTTATAAATTAAATAATACAGGAGATAGAAGTATTGAATTTATAAAGGGTGTTTATAAATTAAATAATGTGGAGAATTGAAGTAAATTATAAATGTTGTTCATAAGTGAAATGAGTAATTATTATTAGCTAATTGGGAAATTTAAATTCAAATGTTAATTTAAAAATAAGAATTGGAAATCATTTTAAATAGAAAACGATGAAGTTTATTCCGATGTTCGGAATGTAAATTTAATTGGATAAATTAATTAGATTATGCTAAAATTGTTGAATAAATTATATCCAGAAAGGATATTGGAATTGTATTAATAATAAACTAAGATTTAAAATTAAATTATTAAAATAGATTCTATGTTATATATATATCAGTTATAATAAATAGAATATTCCAAAATAAGATTTTGGTTTTAAATAGATTTTGAAATGAAACTAGTTTGAATTCTATGAAACAAGTAAATTTACAAACGATGTTATCAAGGTAGTGAATTAAGTGTCAAAGGATAATTTGAAATTTTAAATTTAAGTATGAATTTAAAATAGAATTTGAAATCATTTAGAAAAGGGAATGACGGTTTTATTCTAGAATTCCGAATATAAAATGAATTGAGTTTCGAAAAGATTTTTGAAATGAAACTTGTTTTAAAATATAAAACAAGGAAGTTAAATTTATAAACATTGTTTATAAATTAAGTAAAATAATTATCGTGGGATAATTTGGAATTTTAAATTCGAGTATGAATTTAAAAGTGAATTGAAACAGGTGGTGAAATAAAGAACGACTGAATATATTCTGGTATTCAGAATATAAACTGCATTGAGAAAATCCAATGGATTTATAATTAGAATTCGTTTATATCAAATTTTATAAATAATTTATTTGTAAAGGAAATGAGAATTTAATATAGAAGATTGAGTTGGAAATAAATAACAGAGCTATGAAATAATCGACGATTAGAGATAATTGGAAATATTAAGTTAGAATACGAAAGCCCGTTTATTTTATATTTAGAATATATATCAGAATGGGTTTGGAATTATTAATAATCAAAGTTATAAAACATTTATATTTAAATATAATTAAAATGAACTCGCCGCAGCGCGGCAATTCGTAAATTGGCGTTTCGAACTTCAATTGAGTATATAGAACTCAATTTAAGTCGGAATTCTTTGAAACTAGAACCGTTAGGACCGATTTGATAATAGTTTTCTAATGGAAGAGAAAAATCTAGATTTCGTCTTATAGATTTTGAGTTATGTCAAATTCAAATTTTCAGAAAAACAGCGCCATAACCATTATAAAACCATAATGGTTTATTAATTAAAATCTAAATATTTTAAGTTTATAAAATATGGATTTTTAATTTAGGAATCCAGATTTGAGTTGTAAAATAAATACGAACTCAAGCTGTGTAAGTGAAATGATTTTTGAAACAAAAATCATACTTTTAATTATGGAATAAAATTAACTAATTTGAGAAATAATTAGTTAATTGAGTTTTGAATTGAAATCGGGCGTTGGATAAGTGAATGGGGTTTATGAATTTATATTCGAAATCGAATATGAAACTCGAGTTGAAAATGGAATTAGACTGAGTTCATAAGTAAATTAAAATATATTTGAATGTGTTATGTTCAAATAAAAAGTGAAATGGGCCAAAGAGCTAATTAAAAATAGCTTAGCGAATTGAGTTAAAAATGATTGACTTGAGTTAGAATAAATTGGGAATGGACATATATGGGTTAGATAGGTATAGAGTGAAGTGTAAGAAGATTAAAATTCGTGTGCCCGACAAAAAGGTACACGTTTAAATTCCAAATGAGTTTTTATGCACCGAATCGGCAAGCCACTTGGGTTTTTGATTTTCTTTTTGAATGGAGAGGGCCTAGAGAAGCGAGTTGAGGTTTAAGCTATTGACTGTACAAAGGAGGTGCTGGCGAATTTTCCGAAAATTTTAGGAGTTAGAATATTTTTACGAAAAATTGATAACTAGAAATCAATATAATAATATATATACAGAATTCGATAAGGAAACGGACTTAAAATAAAATATTATTAAAAAAGGAAATCTATAATTAAATCTGGTAAAAATAGAATAGAGCATCGTATATACATTTTAAAAATGAATAAATGTGTTTTTATGATATTGATTGTTTGTGATTAGTAGTCTTGTCCATTTTGAAGTGAAGAATGTTATTCAGTCAAGGTTTTAGAGGTAGTTGTATCCCAACTTGATTGATTTCATTTTAAACCGATAAATAACAAGATTCAGTATTAAAGATGAATGTTTAAATAAGATTTAGTTGAATATAGTATTTTGGGTTGTTGTAACGATGTTTTACACAACATTCATTTTAACCCAGGTAAGTGGAATTTTGGAAGTATAACAAATATTTCCTAAGTGTAGAAATAAAGGAGTTCGGGAAAGAAAAATAATTGGAATGTTTTCCAATTATAAATAAAAGATATTTTCTAAATATAGAAAATAAAAGAAGCTGATAGATGGAAATGTTTTCCAAATAGTGTAAGTGGCCAAGATGATTGTCGAAAATATCATGTTAACGAATATTGATAAGGAAATAGAGAAGTAATTTAATTAATGAAATATTCATTAAGGGGCCCAGTGATTGTTTGTTGCTTTGGATGAATGTTTTTTTTCTTCGATAGTTAAATATCCGACTATCGAAGTATTTGCCAATATCATTGTCAATATGAGGAGACCGGTTGGATTATTATCCGAGAACCACTCTGTATTGGCAGTTGCGTTGCAAATTAGATTATATGAAGATAATCAAAGATGGAGTAAAGTGCAAGGCCTTTTTCTGTTACTACTAGGTAGAAATTGCCTAAGATGGAATAATGGAGATTGTGCCTTCGGTTTCGTTCAGTCCCAGAACGAAGTGTATGGACGAATGTCTAACAGAGTATTTCCAATGATCACAGATGTTGGTTTGTATAAATATATATGGTGGCAGAGAATTTATTCTCTTAGCATAATATCTAGAATATATTTGTGCAATCAATTAGTGATTAACGGATCTGACAATGTGGCATTCAAAGTGATTTTGCTATCAAGGTAATGTAAGTAATCGTAGCCTCAGGCCTCAACAATCGGGAAATGACAAAAATCGGGCAGGCAACATGGCTAACTAGATATCTCCCTATTAGGGTGTATTATCACCTATCTAGATAAATTCATTTCATTCTTTATTCTATTCGATGCTGTCACATTCGGGAAAACAGTTGCTGATCCCAACCGTTGGCGATATACATACGATACGCTTAAGCGAAATGAGTGGTCGGTCATGTGTGGCCAGATTAAAAGACGTCAAGAACCCAGTGTATTCTTCTCTAGAGATACACTATCGGAAGGTGGTTCCATACCTTGTCATAGTTGGAAATTCATTGCCAACTAAGTGCTTGCGGTTTTGATTGCATATTATATACATATGTGGAGCGTGAGATGCAAACGTTCTACTAGATTGTTATTTATTTGATTTAGACACTATTATAATATCAAAAGAGTTTTGATATAAAGATTACCTCTTCTTTCAAAAAGATTTTGAAAGTTAAATTAAGTGTTTTGGATTCTCATAAGGGAAAAACCCGTTCCGTGTTATACAACATGGTCTTATGAGATATCGTTTATTTTCTCAAGCTGTTTTAAATTGTTTACTCATACCAGTCCCATAACTGACCCGGAGTTTATTTTGTTTTGTTTACCTAAACTCTTGGGTGCCAAAATTTGCATGGGCAGTCAAATAGTTTAGGATTTTACAGATTTATCTTGAGGAGCTTGGAGCAGGAGGCTACAACATTATTTAATTATTGTTTTTCCGCTGTGTTGTAAATGTTGTACTCTTATGATGATATGTAAATACAGAAAAAAAATTGTACTCCAAAAGCTGATATATATTATACTTTGTTCCGCTATGATGTGAGATTCTGTATTTTTATTTTTGTTCTTCTTCTACCTTTTTACTCTTTATTTCATAATGATTCGTATTTCTGTGATTTTTTGGGTTGGACGTGTGGTGTATTTAGTCAACTCAGATAGTACGGATTTGCGGGCCATTACAAAATTCTTGTCTTATTTGATAACTTGAAATGCATGTTGCTTTATACCATGTTTATTTTGATGAAGTACGCTTCTTTGTCTCTTATACCAAATTCATTCAAGCCATGAATACTTCACGTTGCAATGCAAATTCGAAATTTAGAACTTCATATACACGTTAGAATTAATTATTATATCTTAATATTTAATTGAAATTGATTTAGATGAACAAATTAATCTTGACTCAAGAGTTTTTGTGTTTTTCATAAATGCTTGGGTTGGACTAAGTATTACAACTTATGTTTTGCGGCTGACGAAGTTGGAGAGTGGTGAAGACACATGCTCTTGTTCGAAAATTCTTATTTAACAAAATTTTATGTATTTAACTTTCACTATGTAAAATATTGTATAACTCTGATAAAATTTTGTGTAAGTTTATTATGTTATGAGATATTGTGTTATTTTATGATTATGTGATCTTATTCAGTTAAACCTTGTAAGCTATAACAACCTACTAATTTGAATGATTCGAGTTGGTTTAATTACGACTTGAAGGTCGAAAAAGCAGGTCGTCACATAAATTTTCCCTTCTTTCCATTCACTGAATGGCAAAAAAAAAAAATCTTACATTGCAATCATCAATGAGTTGAAAAATAGTAAATACATTGGAGGTACTTATGTACAAGGAAGATTGCGCAAATATAGCTACTTATTCGAATTCAAAAAATATATTATTAAACTATCGACACTAGTTCGAAATAATTTTAAATTGAATTTGTGCTTATTTGCCAAGAGACTTGGGTTTGAAAGTAATATCTTTATCTGACGATGATGTTGAAGTAATATTTTCTACCTTAAAGATCTATTGCGTTAAATGTAAGGAAATCGCAAAAGAATGATCGTAAAAACATTTGTCATCTCCTGTGGTTAGTTGTTGAATATGTATCATACACAAATGTTAAAGACAGTGACTCCCTCTGTAGTCCTGATGTCTCTTAGTTATAATGATATGTACTAACATGTTGAAAATTTATCCTCCTCCTCCCATGCATTACCGATTCATGTCTTACATGATTTCATGATCTTTTGTCACAAAACTTTCCATATTGCACATCACTTATGGATTCGTTAATGAGTCAAAGGTAATGCATCAATAATAAGTTGTTTAATATAATTGTATGCATTTCAATATTCTTATAGCATATAGTTATACAATTAGCTTCTAGCAACAAATCGCTAACACAACAATGCAAAACCATCAAATGATCATTTGTTGCATTCTATATATCTCACACAACGTAGCTCCATGATATGAGTTAGAGGTACGACTTTAAATATATTTATATTTTTGTGCCTTTGCTTCAAACACCCTTGATTCTATGGCTACAAGGTTAACACCGCTCCCTTTCCTTGATTTCGGGGATACAAGGAACACATCCTTTCCCAAACACTTCCCAAATAATTATAACATCCCTATAACTCTTCAATAGCACTTCAATTCAGAGAGTAGTGGATAGAGAGTGAGAAAATAAGAAGTTTTATATAATTAAAGTAGAAATCGGCAAAGTAGAAGTGTAGAAATCAATAAAATGATAAAGAAAAATGGTGGGATGAAGAGGGGTGAAGATGGAGAAGAAGATATATGAAATTTTTTCGAAATCAGACCCTATTTATAAGATTTGAAAGGTTGCAACGTTTCTAGAACGTTACAAATTGTGAAAAAACCCTTCCTTTAAAAATTGAATTTCTGACAGTTTTATGTTGACATGCCCATATACATATGTCAACATATATACATATTTTTATTTTTAAAACCATTTTTCAATTGTTTAATCATATATATTATTCTAGAAATTCTTGAATCAAAACTTAGTGATATAAATGTATATTCTAAAGTGTAAAATCATATGAAGACTTAATTACATATTATATAAACATATTTATAAAATTATAAGGTTTAAAACTATAAAACCATAAGATTATAAAAATATATATATATTTATAAACTTATATATATTTAAAACTTATAAATATATTTGAAATCATAAGTAAGATAGATTAATTTGAAAACATAATTTGAAATTTAAAAACCAGAATTTAAAAATCAGAATTTGAATTTGAACCTGGAGTGCTATTCAGAGTCTTACATATAAACTAGACTCTATCACAATATTTTTCTTGAACTCTTAAAAACTTGATAACTCATGAGTCTTGAATTTCTTCTAAATCCTGAATCTCTTGTAACTCTGAAACTGTACAATCTTCAGTATTTAAGTCATGTATACACATCCTACATATATATATGTATATATATATATATATATATTCTAGATAGAGATGTTAGCATACATTTTATAATTAATGAATAATGATAATAGAAATAAGGTTGTTGTCATCAAGACTCCATTCTCCAACAAAATGATCCTTCTCTTTTTAATAGGTATATGACAGTTGATACCGCCGTAGAATGTATTTTTGGATCATTGCACCATTTCTTTGAACGCTAATGTTAACACTGGTATAGATGTCGATGTGGATATAATAATTGTTGACATTTCTTCATTCGGTAGCATGGTCGTTGCTAGGGGTGTTGTGGTTACAACAACCGTCAATTTTACCGCTAATTGTAACCACAACCGTTGTTGATGATTATAAAATTTTATAACCTTTACTGTATCCGTCTAACCGTTACCGCAATCATTACCGTAAATTTACATTGTTATCCATAAATAATTTAAGTTCTAACTTATTTCTTAAGAATTAATTTGTTATCTATGAAACAAAATATCAATGTGCATGTTGTCTATAGACAAAAACGCAAATAATATATACATATGTTATTTGTCTAGCTTAAGTTATTAAAAAAACATATTTTTTTAAGAAATACTACAAAAAATCATGTGTAGTCGGTATGTTTTACTGCGATTATCAAAATCTACAACCGTTACCGTCATCGTAGTAGATGGTAACCATGTAAACGGTTAGTATGGTTTGGCGGTTGAACGGTTCAACCATAACATCCGTAGTCGCTGCTGCTTGGAATGACATTAAAAGATATTGAATTGGAAATATGCAAGTTAATAATGAACCTTTGAAATATGACATTTCAAATGAAGAATGGTGGTAGTGATGAACTAAAGAAGGAAGTACTTTTGAATGATGATATATGTACAATATCAATGATGACAAGATCTGTTATTGTCGATCTTTGATTTTTGGACGAATGATTTCCAACCGCTTTCGTTCAAAATGGATTCAATGTCGGAATGTATTTAAGACGGAAGAAATTTTCCTTCAACAATTAGCCAAATCGATCGTTCTATATGCAATTTCATACAGGCCAAATAAAATAAAATACAACTACTATATGCAACGTTGATAATAATTATTTATGGAGAATACACGTGTAGTATCAAAAAAGTTGCAGTCTGGATGGTGAAACATTCAGAAATATACAAGTGAGCATAGTTATGTCAACTTAACAGGTAATTCAGACTATCGACAAGCCAATTCCAAATTTCCTATCATAAAGGTCATGTTTTTTATCAAGGAAGATTTGGGTATTTCTGGCAGTATGGTACAAGTAAGTGTCGACCATTTTTTCATCAACATTTGTTACATGGAAGCTTGATGAGTACTAAGCAACATAATTGATTTTTTAATGGTGCTTGGGACGAATCATATGCAAAACTACCATAATATTTTAAGGACAAAAAGATGATCAACCCTAAGATTGTAGATCGTTACCGTTACACCATATCTATTTCTTTCTAGACCGTGTTTAAATCAAGTAAGATGTTTTGCATCTTCAAAGTAGGAAGCTTATGGCTTAA
This sequence comes from Allium sativum, assembly GCA_030737875.1. Lineage (NCBI taxonomy): Eukaryota > Viridiplantae > Streptophyta > Magnoliopsida > Asparagales > Amaryllidaceae > Allium > Allium sativum. The sequence continues at coordinate 286,783,832 of CM060924.1, forward strand.
GAAAACCACTTCGTTTTGAATAAAAATTAGACTTCAAAGCATACAATGCCATTTTTCATCACTAGTTTAGAACAAGGAATCTCTGTCTTCATCAGACCGACACCTCCATTGGGGAGAACCTACAAAAAAGTATATCGCTATTGAAATAAGGCTAGAAGCAGTGTTCTACAATGCAAGGATAGACTACTTTAATAAATTTCTTTGCATTATTTAAAAGGGCGGCTTCACATGGCTAAATCTATTCATTTCTACGATTCTTTGAAGTGTCAAAGCAGGGAAAATTTGTAACACCCTGCATTTTTTAATTAAGTAAAATAAAATAAAATTTGGAAAGCATCCAGAATATGGTCATGGGATTATATCATTGCATATGTGGCAGTTTTCTAGTCAATTTAACCTATGGATTGCGAAAAACAGATTTAAGATGAAAGACATACCTTTAAATGAAATATTACAACTAACATGAATATGAGGTATAAGAAAAGAATAATGACCACCATTGTTTTTAACCTAGTTAACAAAATCCTATGTAGTCCAGTTGGTAAGAGCATGTGACTTTTATGATAGTGTCGTAGGTTTGATTCCCGAGGGCGTCATATTTTTAATTTAGAGGAACGACTAAAATAATACATGTTATAAGGGGAAAATATGTATAAATGCACATATAAGGAAAATTATACATATAAGGAAGTACAAAAATATATGTATACATGCATACGTAAATATATATGTATGTGCAAAAATATATACATACAAAAGAGAAATTAAAAATAAACCTATAATCAATAAAAGTAGGTAAGAATTAAAAGACGGCATAATTTCGTTTGAATTTTGAAAACAAAATAAAAGTTGCACGTATATATATATATGTATGTATATATGTATATGTATATATATACGTGTAAAATGGGCATTAGAAGTTTTGTATACATATAAGGAGCTTATATGTAAATATAATATTTAAATAATTCTTGAAATTCAAACGAACAAAGAGGGAAAGTAAAATGAGAACCTGGACCCATGTGGGTTGACCCAAGCTGTGCCTGGGTCGACCCTAGGGTCGACCTAAAGAGTAGGAGGGTCGACCTAACCTTGATTTGGGCAGATTCATTCGACGAATCTAGACTTTTGTTAGGCTTTATTTGTTGCTGACTCAGCACTGCGTGACAAGATCATATCCACTTTCTTGAACACCTGTAAATAGGCTAGCAGAGCCAAGCCTAAATCTCATATTTTCTGAGAGGATGCCTAGACTCTGTCATTCTTCTTCCTCCTCTAATCTCTTCAGAAATTAGAATAATTAGTCTTAGGAAATTCTGATTCAAGATTAAGAGGAAAATAATACATATATAGGTGTTCAAAATTCCGATCAGATTGAGTTAAATTCTTGGATCTTGTTAATTTAGATTCCCTTCTTTCTCCCCTTTTGTTTTAATTTCAGAATTGGAAATCCATGGTTATTTAGGATCTAGATTCAGTTAGGAGAGTGATGGAATGCTAGGTCTGGACTAGATTCATGAATTGGAAAGCTATTAGGTGAGTGGATATAAATTATACCATTTTAATTAATGGTATATTTATCGTTTGTATTCCCCATTATCATAAATCTACTGAAATGTAAATCTGCTGAAATGTATAAACTTGCAGGAATGTTTAACCTATTGAAATATAAATCTACTGAAATGTATAAAGTTGCTGAAATGTTCAACCTGCTAAAATGCGTAAATCTGCTGAAATGTAAATCTGCTAAAATGTATAAACCTGTTAGAATATGTGGAAATGATTACTGTTGTATATAGACATGTCCTTATAACATGTTAATTGGATATTGTATGATACAGTCAAATTAGGAATAATTGTGGTAATTGAGATTAAACCTGCTGAAAACAATACTGTTGTTTCAGACTGTTTCCATTAATCATCTGTTTGAATTGGAATTTACTGTAAATGCTGTAATTATGGAACTTACAATAAACATGAATATTTGTTTAAGAATATTATTATGCCAAAAGATTGTAAATAGAATTACAGTAAAATTTAAAAGAATGAATATGCCTAAATTTACAGTAAATAGAAAATTGTAACCGCACTCAAACACGAGGTTAAATTCAACTTGTGGTAGAAGCCTGCCCGGAACCGCTCGACAAATCCAACATCCACAAATGGTCAATTTAATGTGTGGGGCCTAGTGCATAAACATACATATAATGGTACTAAGACACAAGGTTAAATTCAACTTGTGGTAGAAGCCTGCCCGGAACTGCCCGGCAAATCCAGCATCCACAAGTGGTCGGCTTAAAGTAAGAGGTCTGGTGCATAAACATATATACGAATATATGTATATAAAAAGGGAAAATAAATGAATGGCATTAATTAGATGGATGTTACAACAGTAAAAGATTTGTTAGTATTAAAGAACCAAGGAAAATGTGATAAACAAGGAATATAACCTATTATAACTAATTACTTTAATGAGAATGTTATATAATAGATAAGTTTGACCGAGGGACACGCGGAAATTATAATATAGGTTATAATAAATGAAAAGAAACTTATTGAAAAACCTTAGTCAAAGATAACTACGTAAATAAGTAAGTAACATGTTAACTAAAAACTTGTAAACATGCTGATTTAGATGTGATTTACATAATGACACATTATGTAAAACATGTTATTTTAACTTGTAAACCTGAGAACCTAAAACCGGTCGATTGTGATAAGAAAAACATGTTGTTGTAACCTGGAAACCTGAGAACCTGAAAACCTGAAATTAAATGATGAATGATAGGATAATAATGTAAGAAGATTGTAGATTTCAGATCTTGAATTACAATTTAGAGAATAACCTGTTAAAGGCTTATTAATAAACATAAATGGGTTAAGTTATATAACCGAAATTAATAAGTGAGAGGGGTCCATTCCTTAGAGATATAAAGGGATCAGAGAAAACTTGGTAACTTGAATAAGAAGTTAATATGATTGAAAATAACTAAGTTAACTAGAATCTGATGAGGTAGAGCAAGCACGTAATTAAATGTTTAGACATACGGTCTAATAACATATCAGTATGATGCGCTTGGACCAATCCACACGTCTGAAGATGAAGAACCAAACGGGGTATATCATCGTGGTATCTTGAGACTCGAGGGGACTGCACGTCCATCTGATTATTCTGCCTGTTATATTACTGATATCCTTCTTGCTGGCTCCAAGGACTGGAAGGAAGCACGTGGCTTCCCAGGGATGTGGTAGGGTACTCCGTGGTGGTCCTCTACTGTGGTGCATGCTCAGACTATACTCGCACAGGTTAGGTCTGCGGATTACCACCTAGCGAGTATTCCTTGACTGTAATGTAGTTGGCAGTCAGAAATCTGTGGTAGTATGACGCTGGGTGATTCGACGATTTTGCCTAGGGATAGGCTGGGCCACGACCATCTGAAGGATAGTAATCGTCGGGTACCTGTCGTCGACAGTCATCATGATGCGGAAAGACTAGAGCTAAAACCAAGAGGCCGATGATATTTACTATCGGGTCATTAGATGAAGGACCACGGATAGTAATCGTCGGGTACCTGTCGTCGACAGTCATCATGATGCGGAAAGACTAGAGCTAAAACCAAGAGGCCAATGGTCTTTACTATCGGGTCGTTAGATGAGGGACCACATGTATATTTATATTGGATGTCAGGATGATCACTTAGTTCTCATTTGTAGTCCTTCACTAGTTGAGGGAGGGGTCTAGGTGTGACCATAGCTACCGTAGAAATGCAGACCATAGTATTTGTAATCTAGGCCGCTTAGTCAAACCATACAGATACAGAGAAAGGCTCCCGACCGAGTTTCGTACATTAAATATAGACCTATTATGGAACTCGGTGCACAATAGACAATATGTGTGAGATACATGCGTGCCACCCTGAGTGGTGTATCGTAGAAGTTAAGGCATCGAGTACGATTGATGATACATACATGTAAGGGTCTAGATACATGCATGACTGCTCCGGGTGGTGTATCGTAGATGTTAAGGAATTACTCCGTGATGAGACCTGATTAGACCGAAGAATTCATATATGGCAATCCGTACGTCACTCCGGCGTAGGATGAGAGTTGCATACACTTCCATGGCATGACGGCGTAGACCATGCGAGAAGGGTACCATGAGAGGTACCTTGATATTGGGGGTAGCTACATATATGTTATATTATGTTAATCTACTCGAGGTGGATGGGTACGATGCATGTGTAACGCCTTGAGTGCTATTAACCCAACTACCTAATAAATAAGTAACATAACTAAATGGTATATGTAGGGTTATTTCAAATTGTGCAATTTAGTCCAGTCACCAAAACTTGTGTTCTGACTCCCTCGTTATAACACCCTCGCATGTTAGGTTTATGGAAGAGATATGATAGCTTTGGATACTGAATAGAAGTATTATTACTACAGTAAGGCTATATTTGATTATATAATATTTTATTTCTAACGTCATTTAGAGTCACTTGGTTAATAGAATTGCCTAGCTTTTCTCATCTTAAATACAAAGAATCTCCTTCCGTCTTAAAGAAAATCAAAGCGGCTCCAAGAGTGATGTAACAAAACCAAAAGCTGAAGAAAAGACACTTGAAACAAGGAGTATTAGGGCAGTTCAAGGCCACCTATGCAAAGCAGGACGTGTCTATGTGAAGCAAGACCAAAACTCTACCTATAAATAGAAATGGGGTAGATTCAAAATAGAGGCTACAAAATTCATTCTCCTCATTCTTAAACTCTCAAAATCCTAAATTGAATCAGGGACAGTTTTTGGTAATCAATTTAAGATTTGTATACAGACCATTGGATTGACATAACATAATATGGACTATACAAAGCTCTTGTACCGGCTTAGCACATGGAATGACCATGAACTTTATGGAATTATAGAACTATTTCCCAGCATATTTTATACTTACCAAATGTGACATTTGAACTGATCTTCCCAAATGCATATCCGACTATTTCACATTATTTCAAAATGAGCCTTATTGATTTAGATTGAAAAGGCCAACCGGAATTTAAAGTTATTCTAAACGGATCATTAGTTCCTATAAAGATTACATTCACAGAGCAAAACTAATGACATCAGAATCTCACTGCGGAAGGGATGCAATATAATAGTAGAAAGTAGATATACCATTAATTAAAAGTCATAAGATGTTAATTACATAAAAATCTCAACTATAAACAAGGGTATATCGATAATAATATCAATATCCCAAAGGTATAACAATCATGATAATAATGATAATAACTAAAGATCATTCTTAGTCAGGCTCGAACATCAATGGTTGCATCAATTAAGCATTCCTACTTACTAGCCTGTTTATTTGTTATGAGAAGAGAGGTCAGAACAAAAGTTCTAGTGATTAAAAATCACGTAAGTTAAAGAAATGTCTATCACCTATATATGGCGGTATAAATTCATCAAATTATGCCTATGCAAGTTCAACAACAAATTTATGTATAAATTTGGAGGACTATTCTAAAGTCTCTTAAGGCCAATATGCATATTTATAAGGGCGATTCTATTATCACTTAACACCCTACGAGGAAGACTACTAGTTAGTCACTTAAGGCCATTAGCTAAATATTTACTTATGGATGAATCCCTTTAGTCACTTGAGACCCTGACCCTAGTCACTTAAGACCTCGTCTTATAATCGTCAGCACAATTTAATATTCTATCTCTTGTAATATGAGAAATAGTAAGCTGCCACTTACTACCGGCTTAGGTAGACACTCATTGTCATTTAAGACCCTCCGGCTGACCCATACGTTACCATTTAATAGGTATTACGGGTGAACTCCTAGCTACTTCGTACTCATCCCTTTTGGTACACCATCACATAGCCCCTAGGGAGGAAGCATACAACTTGTAGAGAACTGCCACACTTGAACGTATATCGTTTATCATTTTAATTTAAGACCATTCAATACTTTTTAAGAGAAAGGCAGACCAAATTAGCACTTAAGACCTAATAAGGGAGCGTCCCATGACTTGGGTCTAGAACCAAGGAGTAAACCTTAGGAACGGACCTAGTCCTAGCTATTTAATACCCAAACCAGGTGGGTCAGCCACTTTATACTTTCTCGAGGCAGACCTACTTCACACACACATTCACACACACACACACACACACACACACACACACACACACACACACACATATATATATATATATATTAACATACAAGACATATCACATTAAACCGGTCATTTGTAGAAGCTGGATTTGCTGGGCGGTTCTGGGTAGGCTTCCACTATAAATCTGGCTTAACCTCGCGTGTTTTTTAATTATTATAATGACCCATGACACTTAGACCTCTCACATTAACCCGACTATCTTGTAGATGTTGGATATGCTGATCGGTTCAGAGTAGGATTCTACTACAAGTAGGGATTAACCTCGTGTCTATGAATTCCGTCAAAATACGTTCTCATTTCCAAGTGGGAACCTCTAAGGGAACAACAACCCTCTAGGCCTACCTTGCTCTGCCGTAACTTTTTGACAAGTCAAACACCTTGCTACAAACTCTACGACTTCTTTCTTTATACATTTCCAATAAAAACTGTATCTCATATTTCTAAACATTTTTGTTCTCCTTCGAGATGTATGGTCATCCTTAACTGATGACACTCCTCTAGAACCTCCTCCCTAAGATTTCCATTCTTAGAGACACAAAGTCAACCGTCCCTTCTCAGCTTCCACCACTGTCAATGCAATACCCATTAGAATGTGAAAAATTCTCTCCTCTAGCAATCCTTTCCCTTAGTATCCTCAACTCATCATTCAGACCTTGCTTGTGCTTAATCTTATCTACTAAGGTTGGTCTTGCAACGAGAGTTCCAAGAAATCCTTTAGATGCTTCAAACGACGACTGGAGATTAAAGGTAGAAAGAAGCTCCAACTACTTTCACTCGATAATTACACTTGTGGTAGCATGTATCTCAGTTAAAGCGTCAGCAATGACATTACCCTTTCCTGGGGTATACTGAATAGCGAAACCCAACAATGATATGCTCTCCGTCCCCCGCTGCCTGAGATTCAAATCACATTGAGAAAACAAATACTTAACAGACTTATGATTGGTAAAGAGTTCAAACTTCTCTCCTAAAAGGTAATGTCTCCACGTCTTTAAGGAAAACGCCACAGCTTCAAGTTCTAAGTCATTTATAGGGTACCTTTTCTCATGGTCCTTGAGTCGTCTTCTTGCGTAAGTAACTACACTACCCTCTTGCATAAGTACGGCTCCTAACCTGCCCCATAAGAATCGGTGAAAAATGTGAACATCTTCGCACCATCAGGAATAATAAGGACATGTGCACTCGTAAGAGATTAATTTAGTCTTTCAAAAGCATTACTACACTTCTCACTCCAAAGGCCTTTAAAAATTTTGTATGTCAATTGGGTTAGGGGGTTGCAATTCTTGTGAAGTCCTTAATAAATTACCTATAGTAGCCCGCTAATCCTAGAAAACCCCTAACCTTTTTTGCATTTCGAGGTTACCTCCACTCTTTAATAGCTCCTACCTTCGCTGGGTCCACAAAAATCCCTTTACTGAAACTATATGTCAAAAAAATTTGATTATCTTTCTCCAAAAATGACATTTCGAAAACTCAACCTTGAGCTAGTTTTCCTTTAAAATTATTAGGACCTTCCTTAAATGATCCTCATGCTTATTAAGGTCCTTGGAAAATATGAGAATTTCATCCATGAATACGACAACAATATTGTTGAGAATGTCCCTAAATACTCCACTCATTAGATTTAGAAAGAAAGCGCGACATTGTTTAAACTGAAGAGCATTATTTCCTACTCAAATAACCCGCCACGTGTTTTAAATGCCATCTTAGGTTTGCTTACCTTAGAAATTCTTAATTGATGAATTCCCGTAGCCAGATCTAGTTGAGAAAAAACTTGGGCACCTCCCAGCTGGTCGAATAGGTCATCTATCCTAGGTAGAGGGTACCTATTTTTCTTAATTAGCTTGTTGATTTCCCAATAATCCACACACAATTTTAACGGTCCATTGAATTTGTTGGAAAATACTATGGGTTCTCCCCACTTTGATGTACTCCATCGGATGAATCCCTTCTTCGATAACTCAGAAACCTATTTGTCCAATTCTCTCCTCTCCTTAGGAGACATGTGCCTCAATGACAATGCTACTGGCCTCGCATCCTTCTTGAGGTCTATCCTAAACGAGATTTCTCTACAGGGCAGAAGTCCCATGACTTCCTCAAAGACATCTAGAAACTCACACGCAATAGGCACCAAAGTTGGCCCTTCCAAATCAAACAACAAAGAATGTGATAAGGCTGAATCCCTATTTTTAGTCCTATAAGAGATCTCTATGCTATGACCTCCATGACTTCTCAAGCAAACAACTTGTCTAACACAATTACAGATGGCCCGTTAATATGATATCCAATCTATCCCTAATATTAGACCATACCTCTCAAAATCTAGTACATACACATTACACAAGAAATCAATACCATTGATATCTAATGCTAGGTCTTCACAAATCAGTAAAAGTTGCTTAGCTCCTCCGATAGGGTTGGATACCTTTATCAGGCTGCTAGCAAAGGACACATTAAGAATTAAGAAATCAACGATGCTTCTAGCATTGAAAGAATGAGTTGCTCCCAAATCAAATAAGGTACATACAGAAGTTCCTAGAATAGAGATTATACCTTCCAAAGATGGATGTCCTTGGTCTCTTGGGGGTTGACTCTGAAGTGGTGCTATCTATAAAACATAATTTTGCCCAGTCTTTCCTCCATTATGCTTGGGGAAGTTCCTCGCGAAGTGTCCTTCCTCATGCAAATTGAAACGTTTTCCTTTGGACTCAGGCTTTCCTAGGCTCACCCTACAATCCTTTGCCTCATGGACCTTCTTGTGGCATATTGTGCATACTTTAGCCTCTCTCTTAAACTTCTCATTCTTCTTTTTCTTTAGCTAAAAATTCCTTTCTTGTTCTTTCCATGTCCAAAAGTACTTTCACCTTTCTCATCCTTATTCTCCTTCTTCTCCTCAGCAGTGCATAGGATAACGGTCTTTACTAATGCTTCAAAAATAGCTCCAAAGGTCACTTGAGGTAGCAATGTTTCAATGGGTAACTAAGTCTTTTTACGAATCCTAACATCTTATTCATCGACATATCTACCAACCCTTCTCCAAGTTTGGACAACTAAATAAACTTTGCAGCATACTCCCTCAAACTGGACTCTTCTTGCCTAAATTGGATAGATCTATCTATCTGTAGGCTTACCTCTGTATTGGTAAGAATTTCATTTCAAATCAGGCCTTAAACTCATCTTATGAAAACACTTTGCCCACATTTTCTCTGGAAACTATGTTCCACCATTCTAGTGCTTCTCTCTTAAGATGCCAAGTAGTTATCCTACGTTTCAAAGGGTCCTCCCATCCTGTAGTTTCAAAGATATGATCGAACTCAGATATCCATGCCTTAGCTTCAAGTAGGCCTTCTAGTCCAATAAAGGGCTTGCCTCCTAAATTTACGAAATCATTATAGAGTCGAGGAAAGTTAAGAGCCCCTTTAGCATGTTAAGCTGCTGGGGTTGGAGGAGAAAAATAAACTTGGTCCATAACCTAAAGGTACTACTAGAACAACTCAAGCAAGTACTAAGGCTTTGCTTGATTCCCTTGCTCGAGATAATTTTTGGCCATTTCTCCTATCTGAAAAAGAAAAAAAATCCTCAACGGAAATTCCTAAGATAGTATTTAAGCTAAAAGAAAAAAGGAGGAGACATAGAAATTGCTTAATATAGTTGCGTATGGTTTTAGGGTGCAGTGTGTGTACATATATATTTGTATTTAATTAGAAAACTTTTAAAATAACAAGTACGTCTCTCATACATATTGTTAATGATATTTTTCGTCAACACCGCATATGGGTTTGCTGGAATGACCGCGGAAAATGCGTCAGGTGGCTATGGGCCTGACGGCTTAGGCAAAAAAGAAGTATTCTGATTATCCTGCCGCGTCATGAAATTCACACAAGAGCATATTGTAAAGTAACATGGTATGAAAAAAAAGGTAAAGACACACAATTTTATAGTGGTTCGATTATTTGGAAACCTAAGTCCACTTTAACAACTTTTATTGATTACATTCATGGAGGAGGAGGAGATTACATGAGAAATTAATTTATCAACTTGGGACTTTATTTCAGAGTGAGAGCCAAAGAAGAGAATTGTCCTAGACGATCCCCCCTTTTTTGGTGTTACTCCTGGGATCTTATTTATAGGATACTTGAGGACCCTTTCGCTATTGGGCTATTGGGCCTGTAATAACTTTGTCAGTTGGCTTCCTTATTCTTTGGTTTCAGGCATCGATCTCTCGGTTGTCTTTGCAGTACTGGTCATGGCCTTCGAAATGGGGCTTCCGTTGCTCGCCACTTCTCTAGAGATGGGGATGAATTTGTTGATATGGCGCCTTCCGGAAGGTATTTGATTTCTTGATGACTTCTCTCAGTTGTATTCCCTCGGCGATTAACTCCCTGCCATTCTGTGGATACTCAAAGAAGCTTGCTTTTCCGATGTTTCCCTTTCTTATCGCGTCAATACCCAAGGGGATAATGCCGACACACCCTCTCGCCCTCCTAGGTTCCTGTTGTCGGGATTCTTTCCTTCCTTTTTCTTAGTTTGCCGACTCAGCACCTTTTTTCTTCTGTTATAGGGTATCCTTATCGGATATGCTCCGCTAGGTAGACTGTGTCAGAAATCTGTGGGTTTTGAATTCTTTTCCCTTAAGGAAGCGGGGTTTGTGTGGCTCTTAGATCGTCCCCCCATACTCATATTCACTAAATACCTTTTTCTCCACTAGCTGGTATCGGGGGTGTGTTTCGGTTGATATTTCCCTTTGGGACTTTCCTCCCTATTGTTGCCTCTTCTTGGTCCTACTTCCTAAAAGATCATTTGGTGCTTATGATTACCCGATACCCCTTCACTATTATTCTATTTCATTGTCAATTTTTTGGTAGTAACATTTGCCCTCCCCCTCTGGTAAAGGGGTATTTTTGACTTTTCAAGTCAAACTCCCTGTCCATTCAGCGGTATCCTTCGTTCTCTTTTGACTGAAGTCTTAATCGACTTTTCTTTGTGAAGTTCGCATTAGTTTTGAATATAGAAAACTCTGATTTTCTCCCTTTTATATATATATTAACTTCTTCCTTTCTTCTCTTTTTTTTAATAGGAAGGGATGATGAGGCACAATAAAATTAGGTGCTACACTTAAACATAGTAATACTTTCATTACAGTTCATAAACATATGTGTGCATAAACGGGGCCCACATAGGAGCTGAGATTTTTCATGCAAAACAAGAAAAACACTTACCAAACTCTAATTACATCACCCACCTACTGCGTGTTCTGCTGCCCAAGTGGTCATGCAGTAGTTTGGTGAACTTACAACGATCCAGCTCCCCCAGGAGGTGCTCAAGACCTGAGCTTTCCATATCGCCGCACCTTGATTCTGTTGCACCCGAAGGGCCTGCCACTTCCTTGTCCTTGCTGGTCTACTCAACAGAATTCTCCCTGATGTTGGCATCGAAACTCACATTTTCCAGTACCATGTCGATAACGTCATTCCTCTCTTTACCATCTTTAGAATCGAAAGCTTCTTCCTCGTCCTCACTTGACTGCTCCTCTTCATCTTCGTTGAAATTTGAAAGAATTGTAAAAGGATTTAAAGAAGACACTCCACCACTACTAAGAACATCAACAAACTTCATCTTTCTCCTCAGTTCCTGGACCCTTAGGATCCCGTTCCTGTCTTTTCTAAACACTACATTTTGGAATCCAACGAGTTCAATAGGATCGTTGGGATTTCCGGGGGGTTTGCTAACTTCAATTTTATGATAAGAAGTTCAGGTAAAGAGCCTTATTAGTGACGGAACGTATACCAGAGAGGGAACTTCTATTTCTTATTTAAGATACGTGAAATTGGCCACAACCCAAGCGTCTTCTTGTATTTTCAAGACCTTCCCAACTTTCGACAGTATGATCTTCATCATCTTGAAATTACAGAAACTAATGGGAAGGCATTTTAAGACAACCCAAAGGACCACCTCCTGTTTTGGTCTTATCGAGCCATAATTGAGGCTCCATGGCCGAATGTGTAGGGTACCCGTATCGCTTGTAATGGAGTAGAAATCCCCCATAAAGAAATTTCTTGGAAATTTAACCACGAAAACATTCCCGAACTTCTTAATGTTCCATTCCCATAGATATAGGTATATGAATTCCCATTTTAAAGCTTGCTCGGTGCACTTGATTGAGAATTGACTGGAAAAAATTGAGATGATTGCCCACGAGCTGAAGCGCCGCAAATCCTCATCAAGGTCAAGTGGTGTCATGTTGATCTCGTTTCCTGTTGTCATGCTTTTGTTGCTCGAAGAGAATGTGCTCGATCGCTAAAACCACTTATGTCCTATTTTTATGCTTGAAGCAAATAATCGGGTCTCTGGAATCCTTGATCTGACGGTGGAAACCCCTGCATCGTAAGTGTAACACCCCACATCCGTTAGTGTCACTCACAAAGGGAATGCACTAAGTTCTGTGGAGCATTTAGGGTAAAAGATGCAGATAAATTACAAGACAGACAAAAATTAAACAGCGGAAAATAAAACTTTACTTTATTGATAAGATAGTTTGTATAACAATTGTTTTCCAATATCAGAGTATCATCTGTCTTACAAAATAAAGAAGCATAAAAATACATTTATATTCCCTAATGTAGCATAATCCAGCCATAGCAGCGAAAAGGAGAGTCCAAAGCACTTTGTCCAAGAATCTTCAAGCTTGGGAAGAGCAGCGGTCCAATCTAACCTGAGCTGAACTATTGCCTCCTCAACTACCTGGGGGGGAACGGAAGAAAAGAAGACGAAAGAAAAGTAGAGTCAGACATAAAGCCTGAGTAAGTCTAGTGACTATTCAGTCTATGGATAAGAAAAAGAGCATGATAAGTATATGCTGGAAATGGGAAAGCACCCTAAACTAAGTTAAGTTATCTCGACCTGAATATACTATCGTACTCCATACTAATCTCTGCACCACCTAACTAGTGTCTCAACTAGTAATGATAACGTGAGCCTAATCCCTATAATTTTTGTTGCCTTTAGGCGTACATTTATTGTTTCTGACCTAGATCTAATCTAGGATTTACGCTATCTTCCGAACGATGCCCTCTAGTCTAGGACACACTACCTAGAGTAGTATATGTTCCTAGACTTTTTCCACGTATGTGTCGCGAATCGTTATCGCTTGTCTAGATGCATATGTCCTGTAATGTGCGGCCCGAGTTCCGTGTCAGGGCTACTCTAGAAATACGGAACTCGGTCGGGAGTTTTCAGATATCCGCCGATGCAGATGCTAAGGTCTGTTTTTTTTCTAGTGGCTATGGTCCCACTCGACCCCTCCCTCAACTAATGAAAGGCCATCCTTGAAAAATGAGAACTATGCGCAGGTCCCCCTATGCCCCACTGCCCTATGGCCATCCGCAACCATAACTAGATAGCAAGTATATGGTCTTTTGGAGTTCTCCGCCTTTCCGCTTCACGTATCTCGAGTGACTCAAGATGGTAGGTAGACGACGAGTTGCTATCACAGGGCTACCGTCTTCTCGCCGAATCACGTTGGTCCATCCTAGTCTTTAGGTTGCCATATTTTACAACCAAGGCATACCCTTGGTTCTTCTAACGCAGACCTTAACCTCTGTGAGCCCAGGAGGATCATCTGCAGCCTCACAGAGGGATACCAAGAGTACCCTCACGTCCCCTCGAAGCCTCGGGCTTCGTAACCCAATTCGTTGGAGCCTTCTAGAATCAAACGGACGTACGCTCCTTCTCGTGTTCTACTAAGATTTACTACTTAGTTTCTTTCCTTCATCAAGTTGGTTAAGTGTCATTAGTCAATTCAAGTTAACTTAACCCATCCCTTTTGTCATATTATACTGGTTAAGTGTTGCCTCCTTATGTTAACTTAACCTCACCATCTGTTTAACTAACCTGTTACAACGGTTAAGTGTCTCCTTATATAACTTAACCCTACCACTTGTTTAATTAACAGGTTATAATGGTTAAGTGTTGTCCATTCACATTTAACTTTACTACAAGTCAAATTACACTGGTTAAGTGTTCTTGTTACTTAACTCTAATCATTCATGTTATATTGGTTAAGTATTTCTAACTTACTTAATCCTAACCCACTTGTCAAATCAACTTGTTATCATGGTTAAGAGTTCTAATTTTACTTAACCTCAATCACTTGTCTCACTAACATGTTTCTATGGTTAAGTGTTCTAATTAACTTAACCTCAATCACTTGTCTCACTAACATGTTTCTATGGTTAAGTGTTCTAATTAACTTAACCTCAATCACTTATCTCACTAACATGTTTCTATGGTTAAGTGTTCTAATTAACTTAACCTCAATCACTTGTCTCACTAACATGTTTCTATGGTTAAGTGTTCTAATTAACTTGTCCCCAATCACTTATCTCACTAACATGTTTCTATGGTTAAGTGTTCTAATTAACTTAACCTCAATCACTTGTCTCACTAACATGTTTCTATGGTTAAGTGTTCTAATTAACTTAACCTCAATCACTTATCTCACTAACATGTTTATATGGTTAAGTGTTCTAATTAACTTAACCTCACTCTCTAGTCCAGTTTAATCATGTTAGAATGGTTAAACATTTGCTTAACCTTACCCACTCCCCTAGTCAACATATTAAATTGGTTAAGTGTCCAGATTAACCTAACCCTACCCACCAATTTAGTTAACATGTTGAATTTGGTTAAGTATTAATTCAATTGACTTAACCCTATCAATCCTGAATCTGCCTTAATTTATTAATTAAAGCACCAACCACTCACATTAGACAGATATTGTTGTGGTAACTGGACAGCCGGTCGGTTCCGGGCAGGTTTACACCACAACTCATGTCTAACCTCGGGTGTTTATTGGGCTCAATGCTTAACCACCCACATTGGATAGGTATTGTTGTGATTACTGGACAGCCGGTCGGTTCCGGACAGGTTTACATCACAACTCAATCCAACCTCGGGTTAAGCATATCGTATTTTCTAAGTTTACATATTTGTCTCTTTTCAATTTTATATGTAAATGTTTTGTGGCCCATTATCCAAATTCGTTATTCTTGGGTACAATAATTTATACCACTTAAATTTCACAAGTCGTTGGCATGTGCCAAACATGCCAACACATATATTTTAATTAAACCCAACGTTATTTTCCCCGTTTGTACGTTCGCAATATTATAACATATGTTGGGCTTCAACATTTCAGCCCAACTTAGAAACATAAAAAAAGAGGCTTAGAACATGATATATTCTAAGTAACATAAAAGGGGTGTGTGAACGCATGAACTTGCAACATAGCGATTTAACTAACATAAATTATGTGGTGCATGAACTTGCAATATAGCGATTTAATTAACATAAATTAGTGGTGCATGAGCTTGCAATATAGCGATTTAATTAACATAAATTAGTGGTGCATGAACTTACAATATAGCGATTTAATTAACATAAATTATGTGGTGCATGAACTTGTAATATAGCAATTTAATTAACATAAATTAGTGGTGCATGAACTTGCAATATAGGGATTTAATTAACATAAATTATGTGGTGCATGAACTTGCAATATAATAGCATATAATTTTGACATAAATCATAAACCTAAACATGAGTCATGGGTTTCAATCTATTCATGTAAACTTGAATTTAAAATATTAACCTAACTAAATTAGGTGTCACTTGTATTAGCATATGATTTTCATAACAACATAAGCCTAAAACATATTTTTATTTAGGCATAACACTAAACATAAACTAGTCATTTCCATAAAGTCACTATATGTTCACAAAGATGCTTACTTTTGTCACTAATACAAAAGTATAGTTTAACTTGAATTATGAGGCCTATTCCAACATAAACTTATATGAATCATGTTACCCAAATGGATCCGACTACACTTGAAATGATCATAGGCATATATATACAAAGATCTAAATCATGTAGGCATAACAGTGAATTATGTTTACATAAGTCTCAACTTGGTTGTAACAAAATATATACAACTTCTTATTAACCACAACATATAAATGTCAATTTCCAACATGAATCGTATACTTGCAAGGGGTGTTACTTTCCATTGCAAATGTACAATTAATCCAATATCATGTTAATTATACAACAACATCCCAAATCCATTTATAATAAAATCAGAACAACATACAATTATGAACTAGCATCGTTACAATTAAAGTACGATTCCATTTTCATTCTACACAAATCAAGTCTCAATTTTTATTCATATCGGAATAGTACTCTACTTACAACATATGACGAATCTTGTATTCAGGATTCTGAATTCTGAATTTGGTGATGCTATCCTTTGAGGTTGACGTTGTTTTGATTTATTTGTTATAGTTTTAAGCTTTGAATCAACTCTTAATCGTCTCTTAATTAGACGGCAACTCCCAGTCTCTCTTCAGCAGCATGACGGCTCCTTCTTTTTTTTCTCTTTTTTTTTGTGTGAATTAGGTTGTGAGAGCTATGTTGTTTATATAGAGTTGCAAGTTAATTTGAGCCGTCGATGAAGCCAAGGTTAATACAAGCTGTCCGTTCTAAAGAGAAGCCAATTATGTTCACAATTTAAGGGCTGTAAATTACTGCTATTTCAAATTATGTCATAATTACTTTCTTAATGTACATTATCAACATTTATTATTAAATTTGTATGCACATTAGATACATCCCCCCATTTACACATTTATTATTAAATGTGTATGCACATTAGATACATCTCCCCTTTACACATTTATAATTAAATTTGTATGCACATTAGATACATCTCCCCTTTACACATTTATTATTATTTTTGAATTAGCAACTTTAGTGTTGACAGAAATACGGGGTGTTACATTCTCCCCTCCTTAAAGGATTTCGTCCCTGAAATCTTCAAGTCTAGGAGAATGCATATCCTACCACCCAATCGTCCATCTACTCAGCCATCAAACACAGGCATCCGTTGTCCTTAAAGGCTTCTAATGCTTTTATGTTCATATGCATAGTGTGTGCATATGTCCTTATCTAATGCAAAATCTGGCGGTCTACTGATTCAGTTGACCTCCTTAATGCAAATCATGTCAGTGCCATGCGTCCAATATGTATGCAAATCCTAATGATACATATTATTTCTATATGAGTGCACAACCATTCACTCAAATGCAACATCCATATTATAGCACATTAAGTTCAATTCATAAACAAATACATATATGTAAATGAAATATGAAGGCGTCTGAGCTGATCTAGTGCCTAATACGTGTGTATATGCATTCATGAGCAACCACTAGCAACCATTCGCAACCATCAACCATAACATGTTTCAAATACATGTTTACATCCAAAAGGGTTTCTATCTAAGGATCGATGATACGTCCTAGAGGATATACCTTAAAGGCTAGAAATTAGTATGCATAGAATTCCTAAAAAAAGGAATCAAGGATGTACCCTTAAGAAAAAGGGTATGAGGCGCGTATGCCTTATCTTCAATCTCCCGTATCACGTCTTCTTGAGCTTTACTCAACTGTACCTTAACAGATTCAACTTCACGATTGCGAAGTTTCTTGACCTCCATTTCCAAAATAAACAAATGCCAAACATGATACTGAGTGTATATACTAGGATGATCAGAGGTCTCTCCTCTTAGCTTATCCATCATGCCATAACTATGAGGGTCAAAAGGTCACTACGTACTTTTTACCTCTCTTAAGGTTAGTCCTTCTCTATATAGAGCGCCTGCCACAACTATTCATCTCTCAAGCAAACCATCCTAGTCGAACTCGACATCCCTTAAGTACAAGCCCCAAAGGCCTAAACCAATATCAGACAAGCACCCGAGGAATGTCTCCTCTGAATTTGGACGATCTACGTGAGATGATCTAAGCAAAAACAACCAAACACTTGAGCACTAGTTGGGATCTTTTACTATACAAGTACTAAGGTGCAGAGACTCAACTACGGAAGCAAATATGAACAAATGCGAAGTGCTAAAACCAAAAGAAAGAGTACAAACAGAAAAGCTAGACTCTTCCAACAGAACTTTACTACCTTTCTCCTAGGTACGCTTGGTGGTGAAAGCATGTACTTGCCCTTCTGAAAATCTTGTCCTTGGTTCTTAATTATATGCCATATTCTGCCATAGTAAAGATACTTCCTTTTGTCTTAGGTTTTATAATCCCTTCCTCCTTCATGAGCCAAGTCTACATCCATGAATTCCTCATCCTTGGGTTGTGCTCCTTAGCCAAACTCCTTATCCTCTTTCGTGTGTAATCATGTTGACAAATCTCTCGAAAGCTGCCTCCATCGTACAGAAAACCCTACTAAGCTTGAAAGAAAACTAGCCGCAGGTGAAACTACTACAGTTATAGATGGAAGTCGGGCACTACTCGCCCTTCGATGAGGTTACCTCCCAGAAAGCAAGGAGCCCCAGAGACTCAAGAAAGAAGGGGACAAGAATTCAAATAGAGAATCAGAAGATAGTGCGTATGGCTTTTGGGGAATATGCCTTTAAAACAAAACTTTTCTTTTGAAAATGCTTCTTTTAAAACTGTTAGAAAATAATAATTTTTTCAAATCTTTTATCTGATCCGGTAACCTTCAGCTCTGATACCACGTGTAACACCCCACATCCATTAGTGTCACTCAATAAGGGAATGCACTAAGTTCTGTGGAGCATTTAGGGTAAGAGATGCAGATAAATTACAAGACAGACAGAAATTAAACAGCGGAAAATAAAACTTTACTTTATTGATAAGATAGTTTGTACAACAATTGTTTTCCAATATCAGAGTATCATCTGTCTTACAAAATAAAGAAGCATAAAAATACATTTATATTCCCCAATGTAGCATAAGCCAGCCATAGCAGCGAAAAGGAGAGTCCAAAGCACTTTGTCCAAGAATCTTCAAGGTTGGGAAGAGCAGCGGTCCAATCTAACCTGAGCTGAACTATTCCCTCCTCAACTACCTTGGGTGGGGGGGACGGAAGAAAAGAAGACGAAAGAAAAGTAGAGTCAGACATAAAGCCTGAGTAAGTCTAGTGACTATTCAGTCTATGGATAAGAAAAAGAGCATGATAAGTATATGCTGGAAATGGGAAAGCACCCTAAACTAAGTTAAGTTATCTCGAACCGAATATACTATCGTACTCCATACTAATCTCTGCACCACCTAACTAGTGTCCCAACTAGTAATGATAACGTGATCTCAATCCCTGTAATTTTTGTTGCCTTCAGGCGTACATTTATTGTTTCTGACCTAGATCTAATCTAGGATTTACGTTATCTTCCGAACGATGCCCTCTAGTCTAGGACACACTACCTAGAGTAGTATATGTTCCTAGACTTTTTCTACGTATGTGTCGCGAATCGTTATCGCTTGTCTAGATGCACATGTCCTGTAATGTGCGGCTCGAGTTCCGTGTCAGGGCTACTCTAGAAATACGGAACTCGGTCGGGAGCTTTCAGATATCCGCCGATGCAGATGCTAAGGTCTGTTTTTTTTTTCTAGTGGCTATGGTCCCACTTGACCCCTCCTTCAACTAATGAAAGGCCATCCTTGAAAAATGAGAACTATGCGCAGGCCCTCTATGCCCCACTGCCCTATGGCCATCCGCAACCATAACTAGATAGCAAGTATATGGTCTTTTGGAGTTCTCCGCCTTTCCGCTTCACGTATCTCAATTGACTCAAGATGGTAGGTAGACGACGAGTTGCTATCACAGGGCTACCGTCTTCTTGCCGAATCACGCTGGTCCATCCTAGTCTTTAGGTTGCCATATTTTGCAACCAAGGCATACCCTTGGTTCTTCTAACGCAGACCTTAACCTCTGTGAGCCCAGGAGGATCATCTGCAGCCTCACAGAGGGATACCAAGAGTACCCTCACGTCCCCTCGAAGCCTCGGGCTTCGTAACCCAATTCGTTGGAGCCTTCTAGAATCAAACGGACGTACGCTCCTTCTCGTGTTCTACTAAGATTTACTACTTAGTTTCTTTCCTTCATCAAGTTGGTTAAGTGTCATTAGTCAATTCAAGTTAACTTAACCCATCCCTTTTGTCATATTATACTGGTTAAGTGTTGCCTCCTTGTGTTAACTTAACCCCACCATCTGTTTAACTAACCTGTTACAACGGTTAAGTGTCTCCTTATATAACTTAACCCTACCACTTGTTTAATTAACAGGTTATAATGGTTAAGTGTTGTCCATTCACATTTAACTTTACTACAAGTCAAATTACACTGGTTAAGTGTTCTTGTTACTTAACTCTAATCATTCATGTTATATTGGTTAAGTATTTCTAACTTACTTAATCCTAACCCACTTGTCAAATCAACTTGTTATCATGGTTAAGAGTTCTAATTTTACTTAACCTCAATCACTTGTCTCACTAACATGTTTCTATGGTTAAGTGTTCTAATTAACTTAACCTCAATCACTTGTCTCACTAACATGTTTCTATGGTTAAGTGTTCTAATTAACTTAACCTCAATCACTTATCTCACTAACATGTTTCTATGGTTAAGTGTTCTAATTAACTTAACCTCAATCACTTGTCTCACTAACATGTTTCTATGGTTAAGTGTTCTAATTAACTTAACCCCAATCACTTATCTCACTAACATGTTTCTATGGTTAAGTGTTCTAATTAACTTAACCTCAATCACTTGTCTCACTAACATGTTTCTATGGTTAAGTGTTCTAATTAACTTAACCTCAATCACTTATCTCACTAACATGTTTCTATGGTTAAGTGTTCTAATTAACTTAACCTCACTCTCTAGTCCAGTTTAATCATGTTAGAATGGTTAAACATTTGCTTAACCTTACCCACTCCCCTGGTCAACATATTAAATTGGTTAAGTGTCCAGATTAACCTAACCCTACCCACCAATTTAGTTAACATGTTGAATTTGGTTAAGTAATAATTTAATTGACTTAACCCTATCAATCCTGACTCTGCCTTAATTTATTAATTAAAGCACCAACCACTGACATTAGACAGATATTGTTGTGGTAACTGGACAGCCAGTCGGTTCCGGGCAGGTTTACACCACAACTCATGTCTAACCTCGGGTCTTTATTGGTCTTGATTCTTAACCACCCACATTGGATAGGTATTGTTGTGATTACTGGACAGCCGGTCTGTTCCTGGCAGGTTTACATCACAACTCAATCCAACCTTGGGTTAAGCATATCGTATTTTCTAAGTTTACATATTTGTCTCTTTTCAATTTTATATGTAAATGTTTTGTGGCCCATTATCCAAATTCGTTATTCTTGGGTACAATAATTTATACCACTTAAATTTCACAAGTCGTTGGCATGTGCCAAACATGCCAACACATATATTTTAATTAAACCCAGCGTTATTTTCCCCGTTTGAACATTCGCAATATTATAACATATGTTGGGCTTCAACATTTCAGCCCAATTTAGAAACATAAAAAAAAGAGGCTTAGAACATGATATATTCTAAGTAACATAAAAGGGGTGTGTGAACGCATGAACTTGCAACATAGCGATTTAACTAACATAAATTATGTGGTGCATGAACTTGCAATATAGCGATTTAATTAACATAAATTAGTGGTGCATGAACTTGCAATATAGCGATTTAATTAACATAAATTAGTGGTGCATGAACTTGCAATATAGCGATTTAATTAACATAAATTATTTGGTGCATGAACTTGCAATATAGCGATTTAATTAACATAAATTAGTGGTGCATGAACTTGCAATATAGCGATTTAATTAACATAAATTATGTGGTGCATGAACTTGCAATATAATAGCATGTAATTTTGACATAAATCATAAACCTAAACATGAGTCATGGGTTTCAATCTATTCATGTAAACTTGCATTTAAAATATGAACCTAACTAAATTAGGTGTCACTTGTATTAGCATATGATTTTCATAACAACATAAGCCTAAAACATATTTTTATTTAGGCATAACACTAAACATAAACTAGTCATTTCCATAAAGTCACTATATGTTCACAAAGATGCTTACTTTTGTCACTAATACAAAAGTATAGTTTAACTTGAATTATGAGGCCTATTCCAACATAAACTTATATGAATCATGTTACCCAAATGGATCCAACTACACTTGAAATGATCATATGCATATATATACAAAGATCTAAATCATGTAGGCATAACAGTGAATTATGTTTACATAAGTCTCAACTTGGTTGTAACAAAATATATACAACTTCTTATTAACCACAACATATAAATGTCAATTTCCAACATGAATCGTATACTTGCAAGGGGTGTTACTTTTCATTGCAAATGTACAATTAATCCAATATCATGTTAATTATACTACAACATCCCAAATCCATTTATAATAAAATCAGAACAACATACAATTATGAACTAGCATCGTTACAATTAAAGTACGATTCCATTTTCATTCTACACAAATCAAGTCTCAATTTTTATTCATATCGGAATAGTACTCTACTTACAACGTATGACGAATCTTGTATTCAGGATTCTGAATTCTGAATTCTGAATTTGGTGATGTTATCCTTTGAGGTTGACGTTGTTTTGATTTATTTGTTGTAGTTTTAAGCTTTGAATCAACTCTTAATCGTCTCTTAATTTGACGGCTACTCCTAGTCTCTCTTCAGCAACATGACGGCTCCTTCTTTTTTTTCTCTTTTTTTGTGTGAATTAGGTTGTGAGAGCTATGTTGTTTATATAGAGTTGCAAGTTAATTTGAGCCGTCGATGAAGCCAAGGTTAATACAAGCCGTCCGTTCTAAAGAGAAGCCAATTATGTTCACAATTTAAGGGCTTTAAATTACTCCTATTTCAAATTATGTCATAATTACTTTCTTAATGTACATTATCAACATTTATTATTAAATTTGTATGCACATTAGATACATCCCCCCTTTACACATTTATTATTAAATTTGTATGCACATTAGATACATCTCCCCTTTACACATTTATCATTAAATGTTTATGCACATTAGATATATCTCCCCTTTACACATTTATTATTATTTTTGAATTAGCAACTTTAGTGTTGACAGAAATACAGGGTGTTACAGTAAGTGTGTATTATATATGTATATTTTATATGACATGACCGTGCTCAGAGTTTTAGAATATGAAGAGGCCTTTAAAGCAGATAATAATGACTTTCTCGCCTCGATCTTAGGGTCAAGGTTCTTTAGCCAATAAAAACTTTCTTTACTAAGGGTATGTATCGCGGATTATTGTGAGATGTTATTAACTCTGAGTGTGGTTATTTGCACTTAGATATGTTGGACATGAAATGTTTGCACGGTCTACCGATGTGTGGTGTGCTACAACAATTTTTAGACAAACAGGTGTAAGAACGTGACAAAAACATGAGTTGAGTGATCTTCTCTGAGCAAGTTGGCAGCCTGTAGGCTTGCACCCAACGATGTAAAGAGCATGCATCCCCCTTAGTATCAAATAGAAGTCACGAACTACACCCAGATTCGGGTATTTAAATAGAAAGGAGACCAAAACCTCTTCCGGTATTAAATAGAAGTCCCGCACCAAACCCAGATGCAGGTATTTAGATAAACAGTAGATCGGAACCTCTTCCGGCATTAAGTCCCACACCAGACCCAGATTCGGGTATTTAGATAGGCAGCGGACCGAAACCTCTTCCGGCATTAAATAAAAGCCCCGAACCAAATCCGGATTCGGGTATTTAGATAGGCAGCAGACCGGAACCTCTTCCGGCATTAAATAGAAGCCCCGAACCAAACCCAGATTCGGGTATTTAAATAGACAGCAGAACGTAACTTCTTCCGGCATTAAATAGAATCCTCGAGCCAAACCCAGATTCGGGTATTTAGATAGACAACAGACTGGAACCTCTTCTGGCATTAAATAGAAACCTCGAACCAAACCCAGATTCGGGTATTTAGATAGGCAGCAGACCGGAACCTCTTCCAGCATTAAATAGAAGTCGGCATCTATTTTGGTTCTGTTCATCTGAGTGTAGATTGTGAGCGCTTTTGAGTGCTTCCATCAAGCTTTCTTCAAGCTTTTGTTTTCTTCAAGCTTTCGTTTTATACAAGCTTTCGTTTTCTTTAAGCTTTCGTTTTCTTCAAGCTTTCACTCCCTTCTGCAGGATGATATTTGAGCAGAGGCTGTACATGCTCCAGATGCTCCCTTCGAGCTTTTTCTCCCTTCTATGGGATATAATTTCAGTAGAGGATGTATGTGCTCCAAATTCTCCCTTCGAGATTTTTCTCCCTTCTTCGGGATGGAATTTGAGCAGAGGATGTACGTGCTCCAGATGCTCCCTTCGAGCTTTATCTCCCTTCTTCGAGGTGAAAACATACTCCCTTTTGGAGAATTGGTTAGAACGTACCCGTGAAGGGCATTGGTTAGAACGTACCCGTGAAGGGCATTGGTTAGAACGTACCCAAGAGCATTGGTTAGAACGTACCTGTAACAACCCAGAATTTCAGAACCAATTTTTTTTTATTTAAACTATTTTTAGGTATATGGAGTATAAATTGGTTATTTTTACGAAATAAAAAAAAATTGAGAATAACTTAAATAAATTGTTTAAGTGATTAATTTTAACTTATTTGATAATTATATCATGTATTGATTGTAAATAATTTTGGTGATTCTATTCCTTTTTTTATCACATCTTCTCTTATAATATATGTTTATATTATCTAAAGATTCTTATCTATTTCATTCTATTCCATTTTGGGGTCACGTTTATGTTCATATATTATGTCTCGTTCAATTTTTCCTTCATACTGTTTTTATAGTTCGTATTTGAAAAAAATACAAATTTAAATGTGCCAAAGTTGTCCCCTTTATTAACCTGTTTGATATAATTTATTATACGATTTTATTTTTCAACTCATATTTATCTATTTTAAATTATAGGAGAAATAAATATGATTTTATATGTTTTATGCTTGATTTTTTTTATCGTATTCATTTGTCAGAAAAATAATCATCATAATTAGACTTTTATGTATGTTTGTTAAATTCTAATTTTAATACATACTAAATCAAAACTTCACATATTTATTTGTTATTTTATAATGATTTAAACTATCAAGTAATTAATTAATCATAGTACATGCGTCATTTTAATTCAAGGTTTAATTTTTTTCCTTTTACGAGAAACTACAATTTTAATCTTATAAATATTCCTAAACTAAAGCTTGATTATATTTTGTAATTCCAGTTTTCAAATTATGACAAAGGTTAAATTTCATTTTATACGCATACATATAATTTAGAGTTCAATTACTAACTTGAATGAATGTGCAAATAATAAGGAAAATACTACATCTTTCTTTTTTTCATAAATGTCGGCTTTAATTACTTAACCATTCATTTGGTTAACGTATGTTAACTTTTTCCTATTGGTAAAATTTCTTTTAATGCATTTTACATACAGGCTCATGCATAAATATTTACTATCACTTATTTGTTTTAACATAAATTTTGGGCAATAAAGGCATGAAATATTATGTAATAATTATCATTAACTTGATAAAATAAAAAAGGAGAGAAATGAAACAAAGGAAGGCAATGTATAAACCTCTGTGCATGGAAAAAAAATTGTTTTCTTTATGACATCATTCTAATTATGATAGTAAATTATATCTTGTAATTAATCGCATGAATTAAGATTATCTTTCCAAAATAAAATAAATGCGTCATTAACGGGATACAATAAATGGTTGGAAGAAGATTAGCAATTGTTATTTAATAATATGTATCTACACATAACCATGCTTCACAAAAATTTACAATTAAAATATTATAAAAATACATTTTTGTCTTTACCCATAACCCTAAAACATACAGTAGCCGCCATGCTTTAAATCAATGGTCAGTGCCCTCTCTTCTTCTTCCCGAATTTTCTCTCCATTCCCTCATCAACTTCGATCATCTTCAAGGGGAAAAACTTTAAGCTCGAGGAGATCTTCAATTTCAACGGTCTGAACAAAGAAGCAACGAAATCGCCCGATTTCAGATGCGTTGGAACCCTCTTGGCGAGCTCCACAACATAGAACGAACTAGAATCGAAATGGAGTACTTTGAAAATTCAGACAATCGAGGTGAGATTTCTATATTTTAAAATAATTAAAATTTAATTATCTCTCGTTAATTTAATTCCATGTATGAATGCTAATTTATTCAGATCTGCGATGTATGATATTGTATTTGTTGCTATTCGTGATTTAATATAGGTTGATGATTGATGTTGTATGTTGATCTGTTTATTTGATACTTATTGTGTTGTAATAAAATGTTGAAAATGACATATTAGATTTAAACCATAATTTTTGTATGAAATGATTTGTAGGATTAAAATATCATTTTATTTATAAAATGAAATGTGTAAACAAAAAAATCACATTCTTAGTTAGAATATTTTTGTGTAGACAAAAATAACAATTTTGGTTAGAATTGTGTATTAGAGTTATGTGATTTCATTTAAAATGAAATTATATTTAGCGTTATGTCATTTCATTAAAAATGAACATATTTTTAGTGTCATGTTGAAATATTAAAAGTGAACATATTTTTAGTGTTATGTTATTTCAACTAAAAATAATCATGTTTTAGCGTTATGTTATTTCAACTAAAAATGACATATTTTTAGTGTTATGTTATTTCAATTAAAAATAAAATGTTTTTAGCGTCATGTTGATTCAACTAAAAAGAACATTTCTAGCGTCATTCTCTTTTGAAATTAAAAAGAACGTTTTCTTAGAAAATATACATTAGAAGTGAAAATGCCATTTAGTATAAAATGTACACTAGGATTAAATGCCATTTTAGTTATAAAATGTTGAAATAGAATAAAAGTACATTTTTGTTATAAAATGTTTATTTAGAATAAAAATATCACTTTTATGACATGTTAGCAATGTAAGGATTAAAAACATCCATTTAGTCAAAAATGTAATCTTAGAATAAAAACATTGCATTTAGTTAAAAATGCGCATTTAGATTAAAACACCGCTTTTGTTAAAATATTCATTTAGAATAGAAAACACTGCTTTAGTTAAAAATGAACATTGCATTTGGTTAAAAATGCGCATTTAGATTAATATACCGCTCTTGTCAAAAATGTTTATTTAGAATAAAAACATTGCTTTTGTCAAAAGTGTTATTTAGATTAAAATATGGCCTTTGGTTAGAAATGTCATACTAGACTAAATTAGTCATTTTTGGTTAAGATTAGTATTAACATATAAATTTGTCACTTTGGTTAAATTTAGTATTAACACATAAATTTGTCGCTTTTTGCCAAAATTAGAATGGACATATAAAATTATCATTTTTGTGGATAAAAATGGTAAACAAATAAAATTTACATTTTTTTATTTGTTAAGATTGGATTAAAAATGGTAAACAAATAAATCATCATCTTTTATTTGTTAAGTTGAATTAGAAAATGCACAAAAAAAAATCTCTTTTATTTGTCATTAGAGCATGTACGCAAATAAATGCCATTCATTTATTTGTCATTAAAAACATAGCATATTGTTTATAAATAAATATTCATTTATTTGTTATAAATATATTTTGAAATTGTTTACAAATTAAAAAGATTCCTTTTTGTCACTTTATTAGAGTGAATTCAAAACATTCACTTTGTCATTTAAAAAGGGATTAAACCAAAACATACAATGTTCGTTATTAAAAATGATTAACACAAAAACATGTTTACACAGCCATAACAAGTTTCCTGACTTGTTTATGTTGATTGGACGATAAATTTTTTCACAATCGCCCAAGTGCACAAATAATTTATTTAATTATTTGTTATGTGTATGTGTTGGTTGAAACCTCACACGGGTCTTGGGTTGATATCCACACATCGCCCTTGTGATTAGTTATAAGCGTTATTTATTTGACGCATATACAGTATTAATATTCACTTTGGATGTTATTAATGATCTTATAATTAGTGTAGAATACATTGCGATGTTTGAAATCCATATAATTAAATTATATGGTAATTGTTTTAGGTCTCATTCCAATTTTGAATTAAAAGAATATTTAATTTAATATTTAGTTAAAGAAAACAAATAATGACTTTGATGTTTTGAATTCAAAAGATTTTGTTTTGTTTGTTAAAAAGTTACAATGAAAAAGGTTGAATTAAAATATGAATTGGGCCATGACACGAGGTTAAGCCCAACTTATGGGATAAGTCTGCCCGGAACCAACCGGCATATCCAGCATCCATAAGTCGCAGGCTTAATGTGGGAGGTCTGGCCCAGTGTAAAATATAACTGAATAAGAAGTAATTGGGCTATTTAATCTATTTTATATAACAACGCCATTTTATAAAACATGAATTGGGCCATTTAATCTGTTTTGTTTGTTAAAAAGTTACAATGAAAAAGGTTGAATTAAAATATGAACTGGGCCATGACACGAGGTTAAGCCCAACTTATGGGATAAGTCTGCCCGGAACCAGCCGGCATATCCAGCATCCATAAGTCGCAGGCTTAATGTGGGAGGTCTGGCCCAGTATAAAATATAACTGAATAAGAAGTAATTGGGCTATTTAATCTATTTTATATAACAACGCCATTTGAACCCGAACGGGTTATCGATCAATTTAATTCACTTTAAATGAATATAAGAAGTGATTTTCAAAATAGACTATTTTGAGAATGTTAATATTTTAATATGAAAAGGAAATAAAATATTCAATTTAGACTTTAAATTGCAATGAAGTTAAAATCGTTTTAAATGAATTTATAACTATTTTATAAAGTGTGTTAAAATGGAAATCGACAATATAATATATATAATATATATACTGATTTAATGGTTAACTAGAATAAATCTTATAATTAAGATTTAAGAAAGTTTTCCAATAAATTAATATTTACTTGGAATTAAATAGAATAAATTGGATTTTTGGGTTGTCGTGAATGGTGTCTTAAATAACACTGTTCTTAACCCCAGTTAAGATAAGAATAAATCTTTTAATTAAGATTATT
Source organism: Allium sativum (assembly GCA_030737875.1). Lineage (NCBI taxonomy): Eukaryota > Viridiplantae > Streptophyta > Magnoliopsida > Asparagales > Amaryllidaceae > Allium > Allium sativum. Next base: position 286,813,012 of record CM060924.1, read on the forward strand.
AGAGTTTCAATTATATTTAATAATTTGAATAAAAAGATTTGTGAATTGAGTTTATCTTGAACGATGTTTTTAAACGACATTTGTTCTTTAACTCAATTTACAGTGAGAATATAACTTGGAATTTATAAATCTTTTATTAAGATTTAGTAGAAAATTTTCCAAAGTAAAGTTTTCCAATTTAATATATTAAATTGGGATTGAATGGAATTTGATTTAATAATATTTGAGATGAGCTTCTGTAAAAGAAGGCCGTTAATATATATATGGAATTTAAAAGGCTTTTCCGTTATTCCATTTATATTAATAGTCCGATACAGAAATTTATACCGATTATACATTGGTCCGATTTCTATGAAAATTCCATATTTAATGGAAGATGAATTTGAGTTTATCGTGAACAATGTTTTCAGAGATATTAGTTCTTTAACTCAAATAAGATAAGATTAATTTCTTAAAATTAAAAAAAATCATTAAATAATGATTTTGATATTTAAAACCAAATTGGAGTTTTTAATAAATCTTTAAAAGAAAGATTTAAGAATAAATTTGAAGAATTTATCTTTGATAAGATAATGCGAATAATTCATTAGAAGAATAATTCTGAATTGGAATGTGGCGTTGGATGTGTTTTTATAGTACTTGATTTTTAATTATAAAAAATACGTGAGTTATTCGGAAAGACCGGGTTTAACCCATTCCGAATAATTACTACGACGATGAGGAGCCAAAAATGAAGACGGTGGTTGAAGGCCGACGATCTTCACATCGAATGGATGTGTTGCTGCTGAGACCCTTGATGGGAGTAGCTACCTTGAAGGGGCTTCAGTGGTGGCCGTCCGGACTATTGTTGATTGTTCGGATTTGGTTTTCGCTCAGACCCAGAGCATAAGCTAGTAAATGGATGTGTATCTGACATTGGGTTTCGTTCCATGTGAATTAAATTGATCTTTATTAATGTATATCTGATTGGTGGTGGAGAATTTATTCTCTGCTTAACACCCTGGTATATATTAATAGTGATTGATCGCATGGCGTGAATTGTCAATGTGGCATGCCAAGATGCAATTGATCAAGGCTTTTGTTGAAAAGCAGGGCCTTGTGGGATGATCAAAGTATAGCCTATCACGGCATAGCTTTGTGTATATCGTGACTTCGCGAGCCTCACACCCCGGTATGAGTCAAAAACGGGATACGGACCGTAGGGAGTGCACACGTTTCTTTCTAGCTAGAGTGATGTCAGGGACCTACCAGCGCTGACATTTTACTTATGTGGATGATGGATTTTGAGGTGCCTCGGATTTTTATAGGCCGTTAGTGGTCATACTATAGGTCCAAAGGGACCGGGAAGCGTGTGTTCAGGCATAACCAATCCACTGCCCATAGGCGGGGACCGGCCCTACCGCTCCAAGGGTTCACTGCGGGGGATCCTGAGGCATTTGCTAGAGTGTCTCGAATCGGAGAGGAGCTTGCCCCTAGCCTCGACTCATGATGGAAATCCAATTTCCAATACGACCTTGCGATTTTGATTATAGAACTAGTATGGCGACATAGTAGGATGGGGTACTATGCCGTCTATGATTAATACATTACGATTGAAATTGTTTTTGAAATATATATACCCATAGATATACACACTAATACTAAATTCGTTTTATCGTACCAAGCATCTTTTGACCATTATAAGGTAAAACCCTATCCTCCGGTTTGCGTTGCATTGTGTGATGGGACTTGGGTCTTATAATGGTTTCATTTTTCTAAAAAGGCATTGCGTTGTTTAACGATTTACTTTATTTTATGCACTGGCAATCCAATGGAGTAAACCCGTTCCGCGTTAGCGGCGTAGTCCTGTGATTCGCCTTATTATTAGATAAGTCTAGTTAAGATTTCTCATACCAGTCCCATGACTGACCTGTAGTTTGTTTCACTGGCAAACTCGGGTGCCCATATTTTCCACACGGGCAGTCGAGTAGCTTTTTGCAGATATATTTACAGGATCCTGGTTTACAACTGAAGCGGTATCCGGAAAGCTCTATATCCGTGTATTCCTTTCAGTTGTATATTTGTATTATTTTTCCGCTGCTTTGTAAATATAATTTAAATCTCTGATATCATTGTATTTCTTTTATGTAATAAGTATTCATACTCTGATATATTCTTATACTCTGATGTAATTGTTGTAATCAGCAATAAAATGCTCTTTAGTTTGTGTTCTGATGTGTATTGTTCTCAAGGCAATCTAGGCTTTCCTTTACGGGGAAGTTTGGGTCGTTTTAGTACCCATGTAGGGCATTGGTTAGAACGTACCCATGAAGGGCATTGATTAGAACGTACTCAAGAGCATTGGTTGGGTGAGCATACGGCTCGTGGAGCGTAGAGCATACGACTCGCGTCGCGATGAGCATATAGCTCGCATAGTGTGAAAACGCAAAGAGCGGAATCTTGGTTCCATGGAAGGGCGAAGTACCTATGTCCCTCTAAGGTGTTGTGAAAAGTGTATCCACACAAAGCTTTGCAAGCTGGCGAGATTAGTCAGATGTCGCACGGTTACTTAGCTTGTGCATCTTAGTCTAAGAGATGCTAAACTATCACTAGATACAAGACAAAATTACTTGTCTCATAACCTACAGCAATGAGGAATCCTTAGAGGAAACCCTTGACGTTGTAACACTTTCCGGCACATCATACAAAGTAAAACAACATAACCAATCAAACAATCATCCATAACACCTTGTAGAAAAAAAAATCTCCTACTTACCTTAGACTCAAAGAACTAGCTACTTTGGGTGCTACCTTAAGGTCTTAAGCTAACTTTGACACTATAAAAGCCTTAAACAGACATATAGCCCTTATTACTGCTACCTAGGCACAAATCACATAATGCACATACAAGCAAGCATCCATAAGTTGGAAATTGAGGCATCAGCAACTACCCGATCCGGAAGGGGTTGCCTCTAGGAGCTTATTTGATACCTAGTACTCCTTGCGAAACACGAGGAATGAGAGCGTCGCATGTCCCGACGATTGGCAAATACGACAAGCGCAGGTCCCTAGACACTTAAAGTAGAAGTCCTTTGACCCGTGGGTGGAGCCGAAGGTTCTGAGTCCGGCAGATATACTCCTATCTCCGAGATCAAGACCTTTGCTATAAAAATTAACAAACCATGTTTTGGGATGAATAGGTGCAGAAAAGGCCCCGACTGCTAGGTTATTCGGCATGAAGTTGAGTGGTTATTGAGTTGGATTCTTTTCGTCATTGGTGTCTTCCTCTAGGTGTCCTTCCAGGATGAGATTCTGCATTACACCTTCCAAAACCTTGCATTTGTCAGTTTGATGTCAGTTTCTCTTGTGATATTCGCAATACTTCCCTCCTTTAAATGGTTTCAGATGGTTTGTTGACTTGAAAGGCACCGAGAAGTTGATTTTCTCCTTCATTACTACATTTAGGTGTGAAATATGTCTGCTTAAGGTTATAATGTTGGTACTTGATTCGTTTTCCCCTTAGGTCCTTTTGATGTTCATGAAATATAGGCCTCCCACCCTGACGGTCCTAGGGAGTGTGAGGTTCCTTGTCTTCTTTGTAAAAAATAAGACTCCCTTTCGGATGATACAACTCTTCCATACGGCCAAAGGTGTTTGCTTGATGGTAAAATTTTGGTAAGCCTTTACATCCTCGTATATATAATTCCTTCCAAAAAGGTGTCCCTTCAATTAGTCCTGAATGGATGGTGACAAGCTTATCACGGCTACTCATTCCCTCTGCTCTCGAAGCTTCAGCATTGAATCGCTTTATGTAGTCAGCTATAGGTTCCTCTAGTCCTTGCTTTATGCCTACAATGGTTGAGCAATCCACAACTAGGTTTCTACAGCTACAAAATTGTGTAGAGAAATCATGGGAGAATTCTCCTAAGAATTGATTTCTTTCTCCTGGTACCGGCGGTGCCATTTAGCAGCTGTTTCCCACAGTGTCAAAGGAAACATTCGACGTCGATTTTTTTTTCTGATGCATCATGGAAATCCATATAACTTTCAAACGCGGCGAGGTATTCTTAAGGATCTGTAGCTCCATCATATATAAATCGAGGGGACTTTATGCTGGATGAAGTTTCAGTGGCTCTCTCCTTTTCGCCCCCTGGTGGTGACAGATTTTGGTTTATGTTCGAGTTAGTTGACTCACTTGCTACCCGATTGTTCCCTAGTGAAACTGGATTACTATGTAGGTCCATTAGAGGTTCGATGGAGCTCTTAGACCTTTGAGGTGCCACTATTGTTGATTCTGCTTCATGGGGCACCATGCCTAAGGCCAGCCAGGCCAAGTCGGCTTCAATAATCCTCTTAGTAGTATCGATTTGTGTTGCCAAAAGTAATATTTCTGTCTCGTCGTATGCCCTTTTTGACATCAGGGTTGGAAATCCCTTCATTTCGGATTTGGCCGGGTCAGTGTGTAGAGTGGATCGAGGTCTTGCCCTGTTGTCAGATTCGGAGGGTATCTTCACCTCAAACTCCATTTGATGGGCTTCCATCTCAAAAGCTCTCCAGGTCAAACTTTCTGCAACAGACCTCCAAGTGGCATCAAGCTACAAATTCAGTCGTAGCACTTCCAATTCATCGTTCTTATCCTTTATCAGACTTGGAGCTTTCCTCACTCTTAAATCCGTAGAGTCAGTATTCGATAGTACACTAATTTCTACATCCGAGGACAAGTGGGAACCTTTCCCGTGCTTTCCTGCTATGCATCTATTCTAATCAATTTTCGAGGACGTCTTGCATGGCTCTCCTTGTTTAGCTTCATTTCTTCAAATCTAGTCCAATCCGGAATGGAACAGCCCAGGTAGATATATGTGGCTGTCAACCACAAAAGTCGGAGGTTCAGGCCCTCCTTCAAGTGCCAAAATGTTAATGATGTTTTTCGTCAACACCGGATATGGGTTTGCAGAAACGACTGCGGAAAACGCATCAGGTGGCTATGAGCCTGACAGCGTGGGCAAAAAAGAAATATTCTGATTATCCTGCCGCCTCGTGAAATTCACATAAGAGCATACTGTAAAGTAACATGGTATGCAAAAAAAGGTTAAAGACACAATTTTATAGTGGTTCAGTTCTTTGGGAACCTACGTCCACTTTAACAGCTTTACTCATTTCATTCATGGAGGAGGAGGAGATTACATGAGAAATTAATTTATCAACTTTGGACTTTATTTTAGAGTGAGAGCCAAAGAAGAGAATTATCCCAGCTAATCCCCCTTTTTGTTGTTACTCATGGGATCTAATTTATAGGAGACTTGAGGACCCTTTCACTATTGGGCTATTGGGACTATAAGAACTTTGTCGGTTGGTTGCCTTATTCTTTGGTTTCGGGCGTCGAGCTCTCGGTTGTCTTTACGGTACTGGTCACGGCCTTCGAAGTGGGGCTTCCTTTGTTCGCCACTTCTCTTGAGATGGGCATGAATTTGTTGATATGGCGCCTTCTGGAAGGTATTTGGATTTCTTGATGATTGCTCTCAGTTGTATGCCCTAGGCAGTTAACTCCCGGCGATTTTGTGGATACTCAGAGAAGCTTGCTTTTTCGACATTTCCCTGTCTTATCGCGTCGATACCCAAAGAGCTAATGCTGACACACCCTCTCGCCCTCCTAAGTTCCTGTTGTCGGGATTCTTTCCTTACTTTTTCTTAGTTTGCCGACTCAACTTTTTTTTTTTTCTGTTACAGGGTATCCCTATCGAATATGCTCCGCCAGGTAGACTGTGTCGGAAATCTGTGGGTTTCAAATTCTTTTCCCTTAAGGAAGCGGGGTTTGTGTGGCTCTTAGATTATCCTCCCTTACTCATATTCACTAAATACTTTTTTCTCCACTAGCTGGTATCGGGGATGTGTTTCGGTTGATATTTCCCTTTGGGACTTTCCTCTCTATTGTTGCCTCTTCTTGGTCCTTGGTCTTACTTCCTAAAAGATCATTTGGTGCTTATGATTACCCGATAGCCCTCACTTTTATTCTATTTCATTATAAACTTTTTGGTAGTAACACACATATTTCCCTGAAATCGAGTAACATATACTCCGATACTCAATGCAACAGCCTATCCGGAATGGGCCAAAATTCCGACCTAGAAAAGGCCCACTGGAACTTTTATCCATTCTAAATGGATCGTTGGTTCCTATAAGGACTACATTCATAGAGCAAAACTATCCAAAATCAAACACTATTCAGATTTCTACTATTTTATCCTTTTTACACTATGTGTGGAAATACCATTAGTTTGCTATTTTTTCTATTTTGTAGCGCGGATTTGGATCTATATACCTAAGGGAGTTTGGATCTAAACGAAAATATAATATTAAACATCCTCCAAGTTTCCTATATTTTAATTATTTGTAAAATTGTTTAATCAACTGTATTTCTGGTTTGGGTTATTGTAATGATAAAAGTATAACATGATGCTTGTATATAATTGTCTATATTGTCTGGATTCCTTTTTGTTCCATTTCATGTAAATTCATATGTTCGATGTAAAAGGTTGAGATCTGGATAAATTTGTAAATCTAAATATGTTTGAGTCTCTATTTTCTATATAGAGCATTCAAACATATTATTTACAATATATATAATATTAGGGTTTTGCATATAATTTTTTAAAGAAAGGAATCTATTCAAAGTAGGAATTATAAACATATTTTTTGATGTATAAAGTTATGTTTATCTTTTATCTTTTATTAATACAATAAGCAAAACCAAGGTTACAAGTTTATATGTTGTTATGATTATTTTTCCTATTTTATCAGCATATGTTAATATGCACATTTATGTTATGGTTGAGGAAAATATGGGAGATAATCCCGTTCGCTTAATTTATATTTTCATATATATATATATATATATATATATATAATGTAATCAACATATATAAATGTGTATTAAGTGCATTATAAATACGATTAAATTAGGAATAGAATTTAGATGTCCTTATAGGAATTTTTATGGTTGTATGTATGTGAGTTAATGGCTTAATTAATATTAATGACATATAGACACGAGGTTAACTGTTGCTTGCAGTAGAAGTATGCCTCAAACTGCTGGAAAATTCAGCATCTACAAGTGGTAGGCCTAATGTGAGATATCTAGTGTGCATATATGTATATCTATGTTGTGTGTGTGAATTAGGCTTGCCTGGGGAAAAGTATCAAGTGGCTGACCTATCTCTTATTAGGTATTAAATGGTTAGGACTGGGTTCATTCTAAGTTTCACTCCTTGGTTCAAGACCTAAGTCATTGGGCCTGCCCTTTGAGAAGTAAATGGATGTTGGGTCCTCCTTTCTTCTAAAAGGTATTAAATGGTCCTAATAGACGATAACATGTGTGGGATAATTCTCCAAATAATGTCCGCTTCTTATCTAGGAAGCTAGTAAAGGCTGACCTAGGGACGGATTATGTATACATGGCCTAAGGAACCACCGTCTAAGTGGCTAGGAGTTCACCCGTAGGGACAGCTAGATAGTAACAAGAGGGTTTACCAGAGGGGTTCTTCTTATAAGAAGCCATGTTCCTGAACCACAGCCTGGTATTAAGTAGTCGTTATTATTTCTCTCCCTACAACAGAGTTATCATTTATAACGTATTAACATTAGAATGGGGTATCAAGTGGCCTAGGGTCCCCTATTAGGTATTAAATGACTTGTGAGGTGTCCTCCCTGAGTAAATATGGTATTAAGTTACTGTAGGAGGTACCTACCCTTAATATAGTTTTTGGTATTAAGTGACTTTTAGGGCGTCCACCCTACATGTTTGCCTTTTGCGTATGCTTGTTTTCGTAGATGTATCGTGAAGAATTTATACTGCCAAATATAGGGGATAGTTACTCCTGAAAACTTATGTAATTTTCATTCACCAGAACTTTATGTTCTGACCTCCCTCCTCTAAACATTTAAACATGACAGTAGGTGGAAACGCCTGGATCAGTGATATCTTAGAGATGAAGCCCGACAATGGAGGATCCATAACTACTAGGCATTATTTATGGCATATCATTATATTGGGTAGTTAATATTGGTGTACTTATTATTGCGTGAGACTTTATAACCGACATTTATGATGGTTTTCATTAAAGGTACATCTATTTTAGGTTATTATATTTTATCCTTTCTGCTTTGTGAGATTTTGATTTCACTTCAGTATGCTTTGTTATATTTGTTATATTATTTCCTTATAGGAACCAACGATCATTTTAAAGTGGCTCTAACTTTCGATTAGCCCTTTTAGGTCGAAATTTAGGCTCATTTTCGGTGGGTTATTACATGATCATTACCAACAAATTATAGAGAAGCCTACAGGAGGCATTAGGTACTCAGCTTAGATTGAGTTTAACCTATAACCCTCAAACCAATGAATGGACTGAGAGAGTGAATAGAGCCTCTAAGGATTTATTGAGATTATGCATCTTAGAATTTGGAGGTACTTGGGGGGAGCACCTACCATTGGTAGAATTTGCCTACAATAATAGCTTCTAGACAAGTATAGGGATAGCTACTTTCGAGGCACTTTACGGATGACAATGCAGATTGCCTTCATGTTCGTAAGAGACGATAGGCAGATTGCTTCTTGTACCAGATATGGTTAAGGAAACTACAAAGAAGATTGATTTGATAAAGAAGATGATGAAGATGTCCTAAGATAGATAGAAATATTATGCTGACAAAAGGAGGACATTCTTAGAGTTTGAGGTTGAAGATTTGGTTTTTGTTAAGGTGTCACCTCTGAGGAATGTGGTGAGGTTTGGTTCAGTTGGTAAGCTAGCTCCCTGATTCATTGAACTATTCCCTATTCTTGCTCAAGTAAAGAGGGTGACATATAAGGTGACACTACCGGAGAGGCACACAGGAGTTAATGGCATATTTCATGTCTCGTACTCGAAGAAGTGCTTACATGATTAAGCTAAGGTAATTAAGTCCAATCAGCTTGAGGAGGTAGAGATCAAGCAAGAGGCATTAGTTCGTCATATGCCTAGTCGGATTTTGGAACAGGAGGGGAAACAATTAAGGAACAAGGAGGTTAAGCTTATGAAAGCTCAGTAGGCGATAACAAAGAGGAAGTGACATAGGAAGATGAAGAGAAGATTCACATTTCCTATCATTTCCTATTTGATGGTACACTTTAGATTTTCCCATCATTAATTTTTTTTCTTCTAATAGGTTCTTATCTTTCGCATCCCTTGAATGTGTTGATCTTAATATATAATCTATGGATGATAGAATTAATTGCAAACAAGCCAATAGAACATGTTATATATAGTGGTCGCAAGTGTTTGCTAATGGATACACACATCAGGCGCAATTAGAAATCGACAAATTAGGATACCAAACATATGCATATGGACGATTATCATATGATTGTTGCATATGGACGATGATTAGAGCATGCAAGAAGAACAATTTGTTATCATTAAGATATTTGCATGCAATTTTTTGGCAAGGCCAACCGATTTTATAGTGTATCGTCTAGTTATATTTGCATACATTTGGATGCAAGGCAAGAGCATATTCACATAAAAAAAGGTTGACTGAATCATTTGATCTCTTAATCTATTGCATTAGATAAGGACATATACACTACATTATTGCGTAATAACATAAATTGCATTAGACAACTTATAGACATTGGATGCAGTGGGTGATGGTTGAGTAGATGAATGTTGATACTTATCTCATTCTTTTGTCCTTGGAGATTTCAAGGAAAAATTCTTAAAGCAGGGGAGAATGTAACAAGCTAAAATATAGGTAATAATAAATAAAGAATTAATTAAGAAATAAATAAGTTTGTGAAGTTATCAGAATTTGGCTACCGGATTTGTACCATTGAATCAGTGCAATTTTCTTAGCAATTTACATATATAAATTTTCGAAATTGAAGTTAGTATGTAAAAGTTATTAAAGAAACAAGTTATAGGAATAAATCAGAAATTAATAAACAATTTTTTTTTAACAAAATGACTCGTATGGGTCGACCCATCAACCCATAGTTCGATTGACTATAGAATTGAGTCGAACCGCGCTTTTCACTTGAACGATATTTTGTCCTAATGCAGCCGATTGTGAAATCTATAATTTTTGGTTCGATGTGGCTTAATCTAGATCGTTTATGTTGAAATTTAAAGGATGTAATTGACTAAATGACTCGGTTGGACTAGATTGAATCAAGTAATCCAATGGTCTAAGACCCTTAAACTTTACTATAAATAAGACTCTAGACCTAACTCTTTGTTTACAACACTAATCTTTTCACTTTGGGTCCTCTCTTAACTGATAAGGATCTAAAACTCAATATTTTATTTGGGGAGAGATTTATAAAAATAAAAATATATTTAACCAGCCTAGGAATGAGATCTGGGAAGTCTTTACATGCTCCAAAAGCTAAGGACTACAGGTGAGTTTTGTAATTATTCAGATTTTTGGGTAATTTAGGGAAACATGGTTTATAATAGTTGTTGTTTTTCTGCAGTTTCTTTTGCAAGTTTTGTTATAGTTTTTAAGTAATTTTTTGTAAGTTATTTTATGTATGTCTTTCTCTGTTCTTTCTTACAATTTCTATTTAATTAGATTCTACAAATCAATTTTTCGGTCTTTTTTTCCTTTGTATTTATTTTATTCTTGTCAGCTATTTACAATTGTTCAAGTTTATTTGTAAACATACCTATATCTGTAAATATTAATTAATTGACGTAAGATTTAATTCTCTTTTTGCACATGGAAAATAGAATAAAAAGTAACAATTTCACAAACTAAATTGATAGTAATATTTGCATAAATTGTAGATCCGTATTTACAAAGGAATCAGACTGAATTTGTAAAATTAGTAGGAATTTGTAGTAAATTATAACATGGGTTGTAATTTTAAAAGTAATAGAAAATGGGCATATTATTATGTTAACTATATAAACATGTCAGAAAATCATAATAGGCAAATTGAGGATATTTGCAAAATTAGAATTATAGCATGGGGGTTATAATCAAAAAGGGAATAAAAAGACTTACTATAATTAAAACTTAGATCTTTATTTAAGTTTAGTAAGCAGAAAACAGTAGTCGTCTATACCAGCAATATTCCTTTTTAGGTCAAATACTGATGGTCTCAACATTGGGCCTGAGGTTGGGCTTGCTGAAGTAGGTGTATAAGTGACCAATAAGTAAGACCCAAATCATGGGGACTGGGTAGGGAGCATAAATTAGAATATTAGTTTTCTAGGGACCCACATTGGTAACATTTCCTTTCAAGTTTATTAATGATGGCCTCACATGGGGGGATTGAGGCTAGGTACGTTTATGTTGGTTGGGATGGATAAGTGGTCAACAGGAAAGGGTGATAGTTGTTGCGTTTCAACGACGACCGAGTGTGTGACAGCATCAATTCGGGAAATTAAATTGCAACTGCATTCAAATGTTAGATTATGCTTTTATTGGTGTATAGATGGGCAGTGATTGACTTTATGACGAGCAAATGCGCAATGACATACAATCTACCATGCAAGGTGGTAGACGGATATGAAAGGCTAATCTATGGGTGGTATTAGGGAATCATCCTAATCATATTTCTTATATTAGTGGTTGAATAAGTGCAATCAATTGAGCAATTAGTTTAAGTATATTTTACCTTTTATAGTTTGCACGAACACTTTACCATATTTTACACTAGAATTATCATCAAGTCTATTTCATTATCTTACTCAATCATGTTGTATATTACATCATTCACCAAACTTATTGTCTGACCAACTCCTCTCACTTCCTTTTTCTTTCCCCTAGGCTTGTAGGGTTGATCTGTGTTGACTGCTTGGTTTTCAGACACATTTCGAAGATCTCAGTTCTATTCTGATGTATTGTTTAGCTATGGTTGTTACGGTAACATTAAATTTACCATTACCTGTTCACCAGTAACCATTTTTGATTGAAATCAGTATTCCAGTTAAAACATTATGGTGACATTAAGTTTACCATTTTATGCAGTAAATTATTGGTCCATTTCTTCGAAACTAGCGGTAATGGTAATTTTACCAGTCAATTTGAAACATATGTATATTCATCTAATATACTTACTACATGCATTTAGAACCAAATAAATGATTATATTTAATTTAGTCGAATTTTGCTTCCTCATTTATGTCTTTTTTAACTAACACAAGATATAGTATAATGAAGATGCATTGTAGTGTAAAAAAAATATGCTAACGTACACGCTTTAATGGGAAAAGGATAATTTACCATTATTAGTGTAACAGTTACCAGATTGTTAGTATACCATTTGATCGGTAATGGTAACGGTAAGCAATTTCAGTTTACCAGTAAAAATGGTATAGTGACAATATTTGCAAAATGCCAACGATAACAATTACCATAATATCCCTTTGTTCAGCTTTATTATCTTTTCTGTTATCTAGGGTTGTACTGTTGACATTGAGATGGATTATGTTTATTATTTTTTTATTTTGATTTATGAGATTAAGGTTTCTTTTCATGAGACATGTGGTGGCTTTATGTTTTATGACTGAAATAAATGCCGGATTTTGAAAAAAAGTTATGTTTTCAGTTAAACGTTTTCCGTTGTGTTTATTAATTTATTATCTTGTGAATCTTAGCCTCTGTGGTATATCTCTATATACCTACAATGCTCCACATCTCTGGGCATAACCTTATTTTGGTGGATGTAAAGGTGTGCGAGGGGTTACCCTGTCCTTTTTTAATTTGATCCTTGATTACATCCTTCAAAATTTTGCAGTTGTTTTGTGTCATGTCCAACTGTTTTGTGAAACAAACAGTACTTTTCAAAAACTCGCTCTAGTAACATGGGGTTCTCTCCTCATCGGCCTTTTAATTTTAAGGCGTTCTCTTATATCCAAACAAATCCTTTCCAAGTTTGTGTTTAAATCTGCATAAGAGTCGTACTTGGACCCTTTTCATTCTGTTCGATCTGTCGTACTCATCCTCTACCTTACGTTTTCCCTTGTCTTTTCCAAATCATGTCCCCAACGGTTCTCTGTCATTAACCTCATTAACCTCTAATGCTTCCCTTTTTGTTCTTGCATCTTCCCATCACAAGAATCTATGCTCTTCGTGGTAGAACCCTTTGAGGTACCGTGGGGATCCCACTCCAATAATACTTTAAATTTAGTATTATCCAAAATCCCTGAAACGCAACAATAATAACAAATGTTGGGTTTGACTGATCGATCAATGTCGCGGATGCATTGAATTTAGCTAAAAAAGCTTGCAGATTCTTGTTTACCCACTACTTAATTATGATAAAATCATTACATTCTTGGGTCGTATGATGTAGACCCTAAATTTCCTTATGAATTTATCGGCTTACTTCATTCCAGGTCCAACAGATTCATTCTCTAACTGTCTGAACCATAAAGTTGCAACATATGACAAGTACAAAGGGAAGCATTTCACCCTGACTTCCTAGGATTCCCATATGTCTTATCAAATGAGCGGTATGATTCGTTCTTCCATTGTGTGCTTCAAAAACCAAAAGTACAAAATTCCGTAGGTTCCTTACACTCCTAATGTTCGACGAGAAGGGACTCAAGTGTACACTCTCCACATCTTGATTCATCGTATCTCCTCTTGTAGCTAACCTAATTATGTCCGCAAACATACCATTATTATCCAGAAGTAGTCCCTAGTCACTAGCACCATCTCCTGTAGTGTAATTTCTAATATTTCCAAAGTCGAGCCGCTTATGTTCTGGGATCACATCCTGATCGGTACTGACCTAGGGTGTAATACCCCACTTTTCAGCCCCTTAATTTTGACAAAAATCGAAACTCAAACACATCCAAGCATAGAGCGTATAGATCTAGTACCTACAATAAATGGGCATGAGCATAATCAGAGTATGATAAGATAACTCACATTAGAAACAAAATAGGATAAACTAGTATTAACTCAAGTAACTACCTTTTTCAAAGTAAGTCACTTTGCCAATACCGAGCATGAGAGAGAACGAGAACCGAAAACCAAACTTAAACACCTATGAGAAGCCAATCTTCTCTAGAAAACCCAGGTGGTTGTATTGTAATGAGGAGGGGGTCAGAACAACAAGATTCTGCTGAACAGGAAATGTACAACACAGATTATAATATATAGATGTATCCTGTTTGGTTCAACCCAAGATGTATGTGTAAAGACCCGTAAATCCGAGCTATCTGAGTTGACTAATAACACTACACGTCCAACCCAAATAACACAGAAATACGAACCATTATTAGAAAGAAGTTAGAGGGTGAGAATTAGAAAGATAGAAATATTAGAATAGAAGAAAACGAAGATCACAACTCACAGCGGAACGGATAAAATATATTATATAACATAACTTTTTGAAATACAAATCGGTTAATGTATATACATACCATTATCAGAGCACAACAATCATTTCTGGAACAGTTATAAACACCTGTTTCCAGATACAAACAAAGTCCACAGCGGAATATATGATAGCCTATAGCTAACCGGTGAAACCTCCTGCTTCCAGCTCCTTCAAATAGATCTGTGAAATCCCGACTACTTGACTGCCCGTACAAATTTGGGCACCCAAGAGTTTAGGGAAAACAAAACAAAATAAACTATGGGTCAGTCATGGGACTGGTGTGAGTAAACTCCAACCACTTGTTTAACTTTAAAAATCCTTTCAAAAGGAAAGGTAATAGTAAGACCAGCCCACACATAAACATGGACGGTTTTTACCTTACTATAACCCAAAACACTTTGATATCAAATCCAATGATATTATAGTAATGTCTACATCAAATAAATAACCAAATAGCAGAACGCTTGCATCTCACGCTCCACATATATAGTATATAATCAAAAACCGCATGGCGCTTATTGGAGATTGAATTCCAACTATGACAAGGTATGGGACCACCTTCCGATGATGTATCTCTAGAGGCAAATACACCTGGGTTCAACAAGAACGTCTTGCAACCCGGCCCACACATGACCGACCACTCATTTCGCTTGAGTGTATCGAATGTATATCACCAACGGTTGGACTCAAACCACCGTTTCCCGAATGGGCAGAATCGATAGATTTAGAACAAAAGGAATTTCTCTAGATAGGTGATTATACACCCTAATGGGTGCGACCCACATAGCCATGCTGCCTGCCCGATTTTTGTCCTTTCCCGGTTGTTGAGGCCTGAGGCTACGCATACTTACCATTCATCGATAACACAATCACTTTGAATGCCACATCGTCAGATCCGTTAATCACTAGTTGAGTTTGCACAAATATTCTGGATATTATGCTAAGGGATAAATCCGTTGCAACCATATATATTCATACAGACCAACCCATTTGATCATTGGAAATACTCTGTCAGACATTCGTCCATATACGTTCGTTCTGGGATTGAACGAAACCGAAGGCACTATTTCTATAAATAGAAAAGCCCTTGCACTTCACTCCGTCTTCAATACATTCAGCATACTTGGTTTGCAACGCTTATGCCGATACGGAGTGGTTCTTCGGATAATAATCCAACCGGTCTCTCCATATTGACAACGATGGTCAAAACTTCGATAGTCTGTGATTTAACTATCGAATAAAAACAAGTGTTCATTCAACATATCAAACAAATCACTGGGCTCTTTAATTAATATTTCATTAATTAAATCTCTTCTATATTTTCTTATCAATATTTGTTAACCAAATATTTCAATAACCAATCTTGGCCATTTACACTATTTTTGATTTCGTTTCCTTATCGAATTCTATATATATCGATATATAGATTTATAACTATCGAATTATCTGAAAAATATTCTATCTCCTTAAATTTCCGGAAAAATTCGCCATAACCTCCCCTGTATCGGGAGCATCGGGAAATTTCAAATAGCTTCCCGGTATCTTCCTCAATCAAAAAGAAAAAGGAAAAGCCAAGCGGCTTGCCGATACGGCGCATAAAATCTCATATATGAATTAAACATGTACCTTTTTGTCGGGCACATACATTAAAAATCTTCATATACTTTATATACTTCATTCTATACCTGTCCAACACCTGTTCACCTGCTTTCAATTCAATACCATCTAATCGTTTGAATTCAGTTTCGCCCATTTATTCTTTAAATCGGCCATTTTGCCTATTTCACTTCTTTGTTGAACATAACATGTTCAAACAAAATGTTTAACTTGCTCACGACCAAATTGAATTTCAATTTCAATTCTAGTTTCCTTTTTGATTTCGAATATAAATTTTCAAATTGAATTTACTTATTCAAACCCCAATATTCATTCGAAATCTCATTAACTAATTTCTATTCAATTTAGTTAATTCTATTCAATAAATCAAAATCTGGTTTCTGTTTCAAAAATCATATTCATTTACACAACTTGAATCCGCATATATTTTACAATTCAAACCTGAAATTTTCTAAATAGAACTTCGGATTTTATTTGCTTAAAATCCTTTTATAACATTAAATAAACCATTATGGCTTTAAAACGATTTTGGCGCTGTTTTTCTGAAAATTTGATTTTGACATAACTCAAAATCTATACGACGAAATCCAGATTTTTCTCCTTCATTAGAAAACTATTATCAAATCGGTCCTGACGTTTCTTGTTTCAAAGAATTTCGACTTCAATTGAGTCCTGTATATTCGATTGAAGTTCAAATCGCTATTTTGCGAACTGCAGCGCTGCGGCGAGTTCGTTTTAATTATATTTATAAATATAAACGTTAAACTTCTTTAAAGTGAATTCAACTTCTTTTAACTCTGCTTGATTCAAATTCAAATCTCACTTTTATTTGAATTCTAAATTCAAATCCCTATTCCTTTGATGTTCAAATTCAATATTTGAATTTCTCTTTGAATTCCCTTATCCAAACTCTATATTTAAATTCCATTTGAACTTTCTATATTCCAATTTCTATATTTGAATTCTATTGGAATTCAAATATTCAAACTCCTTTTAAAATTCTATATTCAAAATTCCATAGTTTAAAACCCATTTGAAATTTCATATTCAAATCCCATAGATCAAATCCTATTTGAATTCAATTTGAATCTTTTATATTCAAATTTCATTTTCCCTTTCCATTTGAATTCTAATATTCAAATTTCATTTCCAGCCCCATTTGAATTCTAATATTCAAACTTATTTTGAATTCTAATATTCAAACCCATTTGAATTTCTTCACTCAAACCCATTTGAATTCCCCTGAATTCAAATCCCATTTCAAAACCATTTGGATTTCTTATTTTGAAATCTTAATTTGAAATTCTATTTCCAATCCTACTTTGAAAATCCTATTTCAAAGTTTATTTCAAATTTTATTTTTGAAATTCAATATTCGACTCTCTATTCCAATTTCCCATTTCAAACTCCATTTGAATTTTCATATTCAAATCTCTATTTGAATTTTCTTTATTTGAATTCAAATTCTATATTCCATGCTAATTCCGCATATTAAAATTCTATTTGGACTTCTATTTGAATTTCTGATATTCAATCTCCTTTTAAAATTCAAATATTTAAACGCTTCCCAAAGTTCAAATGTTATACTCAAATTTCATTTACATATTTAAAATCCCATTTCAAATCTTATTTAAATTTCTTCTGAATTTCAAATATTCCAACTCCTTTCAAATATTTACATTCTATTTAAATTTCCACTTAAAAATTCTATTTCAAGTTCTATTTTGAAATTTCATTTCAAATTCCATTTTCGCACTTGTATTTCTATTTCTGAATTATCAAATGATAATTCTGTTCATTTCATTTATAACTTCGTTATAAAAGAATTATTTATAAACTTCGTTTATAAAGAAACTACTTGTTTTATTTTTCAAAACAAGTTTTATATTTTTATTCCCACTTAAAATTCAAATTCTATTTAAAAAAATAGAATTTTCCTTTTTAATTTCCAATATCCTTTTTACGATATTTTTAAATATCATTACTCAAGCCCAGTGATATTTAAACACACAAAGCAACGAATTATTTATTTTTCTAACACATCATATATAACAATATATATGCAACCAAATAACAAACAGATAATATATTTTTGAGGAATCCAGTTGGATCCCTCCAACCTGTTTTCCTGCATCCACAGATGTTAGCACATAAATAATACCCATTCTGCTTCGTGGCAGAATATCGCGGTATAGAAGGTCATCCACTAATCATAGCGTGGGGCGTATAGGGTAATCATCCGCTATGAAACTGCGGGCATCCGCTAATGAGACTGCGGGAATCCAACCAATCAATCAACCCAATATATATATATATATAGCCTAAATAACTAATATATATAAAACAAGCAGAAAGCATACACACAAGCAACAGACAATTATTTTTAATGAAATAAAAATAATTCTAAAGGTGAGTGAGATTTACTCACCAGGGATTTTTTTATTTGCGCTGAATATCTGGTTAAATTCCTATCATCGAGGCTACGAATCATCTTGATTCCTCTCGAATGAATTTATCTGCAACTACGGTTATTTGATTTTATTTATCGATTTAGCTATATAAATCTTAACAACCGAATTAATTAATCTATGTATTTTCAAATTTTGGTAAGAGCGTATACCTTGTTACTACTGAAAACCAGCCTCCAAAACTGTCTCATTCTATTTGGCATTTAATCGAACACTTCGTTGAAAACCTATAATCACCCACGAACTTCTGCTGCATCACTTGGATTTGACCTCACACCATTTATCTCCTCCATCCCCCACCACCTACCAATATTCCCATCGCTACAGCCTGCTGCTATATTCTTCCACTATCCGCATTACTCATGGCCAGACTAAACTCCCAGTTCGAACTCCACAATACCCCATCGCTCTCAGTACATTCAATTTCACGCAGCTGCCCAAACTGCCCTTCTTCCATCAGCACATCGCACCTCCCCAAACACAAATATCGAACCCTTATTACCCACAGTCGAACTCCCTAAGCCCTCGTAAACACGACGTTGTCCTTGATGCCACCTTCAACACCTTCCCAGCCCTGTTTCGTGACTTCCATAGGCGTTGCCCCAGTTCGATCACTCCTTTCTCGCGCGCAAGTCCAAATCTCAAATCGTGATGAGTTGCGATGATTATCGACGGATTCGGAGTGGCTCTTTCTTTTTCCCCGTTCGGTTCGAAACTGTAGATGGTTAAAGAAGGGGATGGGTTTTCTTTTGATTTGGGTTTGAATGGCCATTATTGGGTTACTGACCCTTTGAGTTACGGTTTTAGTTTTCAGGAGGAATAAATTTGGGGAAAAAGTATATGCGCGAGGGATTATTATATAGGGGTAGAGAAGAGACAGAACGTACTCGTTATAAATTCATGTTTCTTTGATACCGTAGGAAGGAGGCAATATTTCCAGCTCGAGGAAAACATGTCTGTACGATTTTCTTCACTAAGTCAGCTGATGGATGTTAATTAAATTTGATTTGAATTTTTAATTAGTTTTCTATTCTAAGATATTTTACGGTTCCCAACTTCAACCACCAACCCCTATTTTAACTTAACGAACGACATCTTCAAGTCATACTGCTATTCTGAGTTTAATGGATCTGATTTTGAATTTTATTTCGACTGTATAGAAGAGAGAACTATTTTAAATTAACGAATTATATTAAATACGATTTAAAATATAACTTGATTTTAAACATTAAATTCATCGATAAAAATCTATTATTATCGTTCTATTCGATATTAAATCATATAATGATTTTTAAACTGATAAATTCTATAATAAAAATCCATTTATTTTTGAATCAATATTTAAAACCATACTAAATATTTAAAATAAACTGTTCAAAAATCTGGGTCGTTACATTCTTCCCCCCTTAAAATAATTTCGTCCTCGAAATTGCTAAGGTAGGAAAATGGCACAAATCCATTACTTGTCAATATCTCACTTACGCTGAAACGCAACTCTTCGTATTTCAACAAATTTAATTCTAACCAAAACTTTTGGTCTTCATTCTTATTGAATATCAATTACGCTCATTTTCATTTTATCTGAATGATTTACAATCAATTCATATTCCATTCAAATTGATTCTGATCAATTTATCCACCTTGATCCATTTAACTTGCTTAAGTTAAATTTAAATTTCAGAATTCAAATACCCGGGTTTTTCTTTTCAAATTCTTTTGAAATCCCATAAATATATACATATATTTATTTTCATTTCAAATTCAAAACATTTGAATTTTCAAACTACTTGTTTTCTTTCAAACAAATTCCCATCAAAACTTTTCTAAGGTAGCAATTCATCACTTAGAAACTCGGAAATGAACACTGATGATGTTGCAATCATCATCAGAATTATTTCCCAGCCACCGAAGTGAGTTCAGTGCTTTAATTATTTCAAAATCCATTCAAATATGATTTCGATTCAAATCTTTTCAAATTAATGCTATATTACTTTAACATACTTTGAAAAATATTTTTCAATTTCCCAGGATTCTGAATTCTTAATTCTGGTTCGAATTTAATTCTAATTCATCTCATTTGTATATTTAATTCCTATACAAATTCAGTTTGGTTATAAATAACCATTTCAATTTTTTATAATCTTATCTGATTAATCAATCAACATATCCATATAATATAATAATTTCAAAAATTATTCTTTCTATATCAAATAGAAATTTTGGGTAAAATTATTTCATTTACCCACTTTAAAACAATATCGTGTTCAATCTTCTGTTCAAGTGTTTAGAAATTCCTATCGACTTCGTGGCGTCCCACGATTCGACCAGAATTCATAAACTACTCAACAGGCTAGCCAACACAATATGAAACAATTTTTATATCAATTAACAAATACGCTCTCTCGTATATATATACACTCAACTCATTCTAGGGTACTACTGACCCTATCTCTAATGAGCACATGCCACCAAAGCCTAGGTATTCGCTCAACCTAAGCTCTGATACCACTGTAATGACCCCGAGATTCGAGTAGGCTTTTCAACCATCCTCTCCTCCCTCGGCACTGGGCTAACCTCCCAGCGTGGCTTACAGAGATACCTCAGAACTGCTTTTACGGCCAGCCTCTCGACTCGACCAACCCACATTGTCGGGAGATGTAGGGGTAAGAGTCTCCCGTTCGCCACCTAACGCGAAGCGAGAACCCCCTATCATCCATACCAATTAAGCAACCAGCTCTGATACCACTGTAAAGACCCGTAAATCCGAGCTATCTGAGTTGACTAATAACACTACACGTCCAACCCAAATAACACAGAAATACGAACCATTATTAGAAAGAAGTTAGAGGGTGAGAATTAGAAAGATAGAAATATTAGAATAGAAGAAAACGAAGATCACAACTCACAGCGGAACGGATAAAATATATTATATAACATAACTTTTTGAAATACAAATCGGTTAATGTATATACATACCATTATCAGAGCACAACAATCATTTCTGGAACAGTTATAAACACCTGTTTCCAGATACAAACAAAGTCCACAGCGGAATATATGATAGCCTATAGCTAACCGGTGAAACCTCCTGCTTCCAGCTCCTTCAAATAGATCTGTGAAATCCCGACTACTTGACTGCCCGTACAAATTTGGGCACCCAAGAGTTTAGGGAAAACAAAACAAAATAAACTATGGGTCAGTCATGGGACTGGTGTGAGTAAACTCCAACCACTTGTTTAACTTTAAAAATCCTTTCAAAAGGAAAGGTAATAGTAAGACCAGCCCACACATAAACATGGACGGTTTTTACCTTACTATAACCCAAAACACTTTGATATCAAATCCAATGATATTATAGTAATGTCTACATCAAATAAATAACCAAATAGCAGAACGCTTGCATCTCACGCTCCACATATATAGTATATAATCAAAAACCGCATGGCGCTTATTGGAGATTGAATTCCAACTATGACAAGGTATGGGACCACCTTCCGATGATGTATCTCTAGAGGCAAATACACCTGGGTTCAACAAGAACGTCTTGCAACCCGGCCCACACATGACCGACCACTCATTTCGCTTGAGTGTATCGAATGTATATCACCAACGGTTGGACTCAAACCACCGTTTCCCGAATGGGCAGAATCGATAGATTTAGAACAAAAGGAATTTCTCTAGATAGGTGATTATACACCCTAATGGGTGCGACCCACATAGCCATGCTGCCTGCCCGATTTTTGTCCTTTCCCGGTTGTTGAGGCCTGAGGCTACGCATACTTACCATTCATCGATAACACAATCACTTTGAATGCCACATCGTCAGATCCGTTAATCACTAGTTGAGTTTGCACAAATATTCTGGATATTATGCTAAGGGATAAATCCGTTGCAACCATATATATTCATACAGACCAACCCATTTGATCATTGGAAATACTCTGTCAGACATTCGTCCATATACGTTCGTTCTGGGATTGAACGAAACCGAAGGCACTATTTCTATAAATAGAAAAGCCCTTGCACTTCACTCCGTCTTCAATACATTCAGCATACTTGGTTTGCAACGCTTATGCCGATACGGAGTGGTTCTTCGGATAATAATCCAACCGGTCTCTCCATATTGACAACGATGGTCAAAACTTCGATAGTCTGTGATTTAACTATCGAATAAAAACAAGTGTTCATTCAACATATCAAACAAATCACTGGGCTCTTTAATTAATATTTCATTAATTAAATCTCTTCTATATTTTCTTATCAATATTTGTTAACCAAATATTTCAATAACCAATCTTGGCCATTTACACTATTTTTGATTTCGTTTCCTTATCGAATTCTATATATATCGATATATAGATTTATAACTATCGAATTATCTGAAAAATATTCTATCTCCTTAAATTTCCGGAAAAATTCGCCATAACCTCCCCTGTATCGGGAGCATCGGGAAATTTCAAATAGCTTCCCGGTATCTTCCTCAATCAAAAAGAAAAAGGAAAAGCCAAGCGGCTTGCCGATACGGCGCATAAAATCTCATATATGAATTAAACATGTACCTTTTTGTCGGGCACATACATTAAAAATCTTCATATACTTTATATACTTCATTCTATACCTGTCCAACACCTGTTCACCTGCTTTCAATTCAATACCATCTAATCGTTTGAATTCAGTTTCGCCCATTTATTCTTTAAATCGGCCATTTTGCCTATTTCACTTCTTTGTTGAACATAACATGTTCAAACAAAATGTTTAACTTGCTCATGACCAAATTGAATTTCAATTTCAATTCTAGTTTCCTTTTTGATTTCGAATATAAATTTTCAAATTGAATTTACTTATTCAAACCCCAATATTCATTCGAAATCTCATTAACTAACTTCTATTCAATTTAGTTAATTCTATTCAATAAATCAAAATCTGGTTTCTGTTTCAAAAATCATATTCATTTACACAACTTGAATCCGCATATATTTTACAATTCAAACCTGAAATTTTCTAAATAGAACTTCGGATTTTATTTGCTTAAAATCCTTTTATAACATTAAATAAACCATTATGGCTTTAAAACGATTCTGGCGCTGTTTTTCTGAAAATTTGATTTTGACATAACTCAAAATCTATACGACGAAATCCAGATTTTTCTCCTTCATTAGAAAACTATTATCAAATCGGTCCTGACGTTTCTTGTTTCAAAGAATTTCGACTTCAATTGAGTCCTGTATATTCGATTGAAGTTCAAATCGCTATTTTGCGAACTGCAGCGCTGCGGCGAGTTCGTTTTAATTATATTTATAAATATAAACGTTAAACTTCTTTAAAGTGAATTCAACTTCTTTTAACTCTGCTTGATTCAAATTCAAATCTCACTTTTATTTGAATTCTAAATTCAAATCCCTATTCCTTTGATGTTCAAATTCAATATTTGAATTTCTCTTTGAATTCCCTTATCCAAACTCTATATTTAAATTCCATTTGAACTTTCTATATTCCAATTTCTATATTTGAATTCTATTGGAATTCAAATATTCAAACTCCTTTTAAAATTCTATATTCAAAATTCCATAGTTTAAAACCCATTTGAAATTTCATATTCAAATCCCATAGATCAAATCCTATTTGAATTCAATTTGAATCTTTTATATTCAAATTTCATTTTCCCTTTCCATTTGAATTCTAATATTCAAATTTCATTTCCAGCCCCATTTGAATTCTAATATTCAAACTTATTTTGAATTCTAATATTCAAACCCATTTGAATTTCTTCACTCAAACCCATTTGAATTCCCCTGAATTCAAATCCCATTTCAAAACCATTTGGATTTCTTATTTTGAAATCTTAATTTGAAATTCTATTTCCAATCCTACTTTGAAAATCCTATTTCAAAGTTTATTTCAAATTTTATTTTTGAAATTCAATATTCGACTCTCTATTCCAATTTCCCATTTCAAACTCCATTTGAATTTTCATATTCAAATCTCTATTTGAATTTTCTTTATTTGAATTCAAATTCTATATTCCATGCTAATTCCGCATATTAAAATTCTATTTGGACTTCTATTTGAATTTCTGATATTCAATCTCCTTTTAAAATTCAAATATTTAAACGCTTCCCAAAGTTCAAATGTTATACTCAAATTTCATTTACATATTAAAATCCCATTTCAAATCTTATTTAAATTTCTTCTGAATTTCAAATATTCCAACTCCTTTCAAATATTTACATTCTATTTAAATTTCCACTTAAAAATTCTATTTCAAGTTCTATTTTGAAATTTCATTTCAAATTCCATTTTCGCACTTGTATTTCTATTTCTGAATTATCAAATGATAATTCTGTTCATTTCATTTATAACTTCGTTATAAAAGAATTATTTATAAACTTCGTTTATAAAGAAACTACTTGTTTTATTTTTCAAAACAAGTTTTATATTTTTATTCCCACTTAAAATTCAAATTCTATTTAAAAAAATAGAATTTTCCTTTTTAATTTCCAATATCCTTTTTACGATATTTTTAAATATCATTACTCAAGCCCAGTGATATTTAAACACACAAAGCAACGAATTATTTATTTTTCTAACACATCATATATAACAATATATATGCAACCAAATAACAAACAGATAATATATTTTTGAGGAATCCAGTTGGATCCCTCCAACCTGTTTTCCTGCATCCACAGATGTTAGCACATAAATAATACCCATTCTGCTTCGTGGAAGAATATCGCGGTATAGAAGGTCATCCACTAATCATAGCGTGGGGCGTATAGGGTAATCATCCGCTATGAAACTGCGGGCATCCGCTAATGAGACTGCGGGAATCCAACCAATCAATCAACCCAATATATATATATATAGCCTAAATAACTAATATATATAAAACAAGCAGAAAGCATACACACAAGCAACAGACAATTATTTTTAATGAAATAAAAATAATTCTAAAGGTGAGTGAGATTTACTCACCAGGGATTTTTTTATTTGCGCTGAATATCTGGTTAAATTCCTATCATCGAGGCTACGAATCATCTTGATTCCTCTCGAATGAATTTATCTGCAACTACGGTTATTTGATTTTATTTATCGATTTAGCTATATAAATCTTAACAACCGAATTAATTAATCTATGTATTTTCAAATTTTGGTAAGAGCGTATACCTTGTTACTACTGAAAACCAGCCTCCAAAACTGTCTCATTCTATTTGGCATTTAATCGAACACTTCGTTGAAAACCTATAATCACCCACGAACTTCTGCTGCATCACTTGGATTTGACCTCACACCATTTATCTCCTCCATCCCCCACCACCTACCAATATTCCCATCGCTACAGCCTGCTGCTATATTCTTCCACTATCCGCATTACTCATGGCCAGACTAAACTCCCAGTTCGAACTCCACAATACCCCATCGCTCTCAGTACATTCAATTTCACGCAGCTGCCCAAACTGCCCTTCTTCCATCAGCACATCGCACCTCCCCAAACACAAATATCGAACCCTTATTACCCACAGTCGAACTCCCTAAGCCCTCGTAAACACGACGTTGTCCTTGATGCCACCTTCAACACCTTCCCAGCCCTGTTTCGTGACTTCCATAGGCGTTGCCCCAGTTCGATCACTCC
Source organism: Allium sativum (assembly GCA_030737875.1). Classification (NCBI taxonomy): domain Eukaryota; kingdom Viridiplantae; phylum Streptophyta; class Magnoliopsida; order Asparagales; family Amaryllidaceae; genus Allium; species Allium sativum. The sequence continues at coordinate 286,839,080 of CM060924.1, forward strand.
TTTCTCGCGCGCAAGTCCAAATCTCAAATCGTGATGAGTTGCGATGATTATCGACGGATTCGGAGTGGCTCTTTCTTTTTCCCCGTTCGGTTCGAAACTGTAGATGGTTAAAGAAGGGGATGGGTTTTCTTTTGATTTGGGTTTGAATGGCCATTATTGGGTTACTGACCCTTTGAGTTACGGTTTTAGTTTTCAGGAGGAATAAATTTGGGGAAAAAGTATATGCGCGAGGGATTATTATATAGGGGTAGAGAAGAGACAGAACGTACTCGTTATAAATTCATGTTTCTTTGATACCGTAGGAAGGAGGCAATATTTCCAGCTCGAGGAAAACATGTCTGTACGATTTTCTTCACTAAGTCAGCTGATGGATGTTAATTAAATTTGATTTGAATTTTTAATTAGTTTTCTATTCTAAGATATTTTACGGTTCCCAACTTCAACCACCAACCCCTATTTTAACTTAACGAACGACATCTTCAAGTCATACTGCTATTCTGAGTTTAATGGATCTGATTTTGAATTTTATTTCGACTGTATAGAAGAGAGAACTATTTTAAATTAACGAATTATATTAAATACGATTTAAAATATAACTTGATTTTAAACATTAAATTCATCGATAAAAATCTATTATTATCGTTCTATTCGATATTAAATCATATAATGATTTTTAAACTGATAAATTCTATAATAAAAATCCATTTATTTTTGAATCAATATTTAAAACCATACTAAATATTTAAAATAAACTGTTCAAAAATCTGGGTCGTTACAGTATGCCTAACATTGTTAGTGATTCTAACACAACCTTGTACATGTTTACACACGACTGTACTACTCTTCCCAAAGTAGTATTCCCGAAGTATAATACCGTGATAGGGTATTTTATTCAAATTTGTGAAATCTTTATACCAGAGCGATTATTTAATCGAGGTTAAACCCCTAGTTACGGGATTTATGTATATATACTTTCATTTACTCTTATTATTCCTCGAAGATTTATCTACCATTTGCATAAACTAGAGGGCACTAGCTACGGGCCCTACTAGTTTTGGCTTCCGTCATTCATGCATATACCCTTGCCCCGCATAAGGTGAGAGATGGTATTTTATCATTCTCTATACCTTCTAGCTGACCTTATTAGATAACCCCCTTAGTTGCTTATTACTTCTCGTAGGATAGGTATCCATATCTGATGTTTTAGTTTCCAAGTTTGGGTAGGCCCACACACCTGTCATTTAAGACCCCTAAACTAAAAGACCTAATCCCAGGTGGACTCCTCAACCCTAGCCGCTTAAGACCAAGGAAGCGGACTATACGCAAAGGTTATTGGTTCGTATCCCATTAGCCTTTAATACTTTTCCCTATTTGGGATAAGCGGGATAGGTTATTAAGTCATTCCCGTTTAGTCCCTCTATACATAAATGCTATACATACAGGTCATTATCGTCACAAGTTAATATGTTTAATAATATTTTTCATTATTTACCTACTAAGTCCAACTCTAAAATTTAAATTATAAATTTTATGTTAATTAGTATAAATAGGAAAGTTATGTATCCTTATCCTAGGATATATTTAATCACCTTTCCTAATTGGTTTTAGTATTTAAATGACAATTCAACACCCATTAATCCCCTTTTTCTTCTATCCGTAGGTTTATTTCCATTTATGACCATAACAGTCATATTTTCCCTATGGCAACCCTTAATTCTGTATACGCTTATTTTATCAGTCCCGAAATGTCTATATATTGTACCCCAAAATATATTTACTATTCTTATTAATTTATTTATTTTATATATATGTGTGTGTGTGTCCTCTCACATTAAGTTTGCTACTTCTGGATGTTGGATTTGTCGGTCGGTTCCGGTAAGACTTCTACCACAAGTTAAGCTTAACCTGGTGCCTTAGTACATTTATATTTACGCATTAGACCCCTCATATTAAGCTAACTACCTGTGGTTGCTGGATTTGCCGGTCGGTTCCAGGCAGGCTTATACCGCAAGTTGAGCTTAACCTCATGTCCAAATGCGGTTATAATTCAAATTTCCTAATTTAGGGTGTACAAAATTAAATTTATTCTAATTAATTTCAGGAATTATACCCATTATCCTATTACATTTACTTTTCCCCAATCCACATTAGTCATAATTGTTATTTATTGATTTGTAGTCCTATTTATACCAATTAATTATTTTGATTGCTACAAATGGTCACCACAAATATATTAATTCAATATGGATTACATTTACATATAATTCCATAATTAAACCTTATCCAAACATTCAACATTCCAAAAAATGTATATTTTACCATCTTACGCTGATTTGGACGGATAATATGTATATATTTATATTTTATGTTTTCGTGCGGTCAACGTAGTTATTACTTTTATTATTATCATTATCGTTTTTGAATTAAATGATTTGGTTTAATAAATAACCAAACATTCCTTTTTGCATTCAGTCTTTCCAAAAGATTTCAAATCTGAAAAAAGACCATTAGCAATAATCATTGTAAGTAATGCCTAATTAGTGGAATTGACATATTTCCAAATCGCAAGAAATATATGTACATATATAATTTGGAATAGTCGATGCAAATTACACACACACACACACACACACACACACACACACACACATATATATATATATATATATATATATATATACATTTGCACCATTTTTCCATTTTTAATCCTCTTTATCATATCTCTTGTGATTTCAAAATAATGCCTTTTTATTTAAAATGAGGAAAACGACATATATATATATATAACAATTAAGCCAAAACCCAACAATATTAAATACCAGTAGGGATATTTCTTTTAATATTACAACCACATAATTTACCAATTGCAACTTTTACCCAAATTCACATACTTTGTTATTCAACACTGAACTAAAGATTTGGAATATAACTACATCTACTTAGTGTTTAATGGGATCGATTTCCAGATCTACAGTGCTAAGCAACAACTACAACATATTTTTATACCATAACTGTAGGAACATGTATGAACAAGTTTAAGGATGCTACAATTGACATTAAGCATAACCACAACATACAATTCGCATGTTTTAACAATATTCATAATCAGATCTCGAGGTTGTCAAACAAATTTCAATAACTAAATGAATAAATCGGATCGAAATTAAGCATAAAAATTTAGATCTATTTCAAACGAAATAGATAAGCTATTATAACTATATTCGTAAATTTCTCACTCACCTTGTAGCCTCTAAAACTAAAGTTTGAATCTTTAGGCCTAAAATCCCCAAATTCTTATAAATCTACAATTTATCTGGAAAGGGGAAAATTCCAGATCTGTAGAAATGTAAGAAAACAAGAAGAGAGAGGAGAATCTAATTTGGGGCATTAATTTGCATTACTAATCCTCTCAATTTCATATGAATTTGATTTGTTGTGTGAGAATACATTTTTATTTTAGAAATTAGGTTTTAAGAAGGAAGAAAATGGCAGAGCTCCGCTGCCACTACAGATTTGTGTGGAAAATAATGAGGCCTTACCTTTTTATTTATAGGGGTGGAATTGGCCTTGAACCGTTGGATTAGTTTTAAGTGATATCCATCCATCCGTTTCATATATATTATAAACCAAACCCTATAAAACCAAGTCGTCACTGGGAAAACTGTGGCCTAGTAGGTCGACTGCCTGTTACATCAGAGGCCCAGGTCGACTAGTGATATATTGTATAATATATATTTAAATTTTGATTTATTTATTTTCCATTCATTTTCGTATTTCGCCCGTAGCTTTTTCATACGGACTCCATTCGCGAAACTTCAAACATGAAAGTTGACTAGAATTCCAAGATGAACGCATCGGTTAAACTTTCGTGGCCAAATTCAATCGTTTGTAGAAATCCATATTTCTGAAATTCTAGTGATTAATTTATATCGCCAAAATTCCGGGTTGTTACATGGGGGTTCGGTACGGTACTGATCCGGAATTCCTAACTGGGACTTGCCCCTAGTAGCTCCAAGCTAGCTTATTGTGTCCATTTCCCACTCCAGGTTCCACATTCTAAACTCCTTCCGTGCCATCATCCATCTCCATAGGTACTCGGAGGTGCCCCTTATGTGAACCAGATCGGTCAACATTCGAGAATCCGGATTGGTACCAATCCGGGGTCATTGTTCTAGAGATGCCCCCAAGTTATGTGTCGCCGCCTACCACCTATTAGGTTTGACTTCAGTGTCTTTGTTGTGGTTCACAGCTTGGACTGCTTGTCTAATCTAGAGGAAAGCGACCATCATTTCCTCCTGCTTCTTCAGCATATCCTCTTGCCTAACCAGTCTATTAGGGAATGTGGAATGCAGATCTTAAGGCAAGACTAACACTAGAGCGGGGTGAATAGTGTTTTCAAGGAATTTAAGAAAATCTAAAACGTATGATTTAGTGTGTGAATCACACACCACGAAATGATCATAGACAAAGAATCAAACACAAACACCAAAATGAACAAAAATAAAATGCAGAAAAGGAAAGAAAACACCGAATTTTATACTGGTTTGGATTACTCCTACGTCCAGTCCTACACAACGCTGGATTGCGCAAAGTTTTAGCACTGTATCAATACCCAAGTGTAGTCCCCTTGATTTCCCGGCTACAAGGTTAACACCTCTCCAAATACCCTTGATTTCACGGCTACAAGGTTAACACCGCTCCCTTTCCTCGATTTCTGGGCTACAGGGAATAAACTCTTTCCCAAGCAATCCCAAATGATCACAACGTCCCTATAACTCTTCAATAGCACTTCAATTCAGAGTGTAATGAGTAGAGAGTGAGAAGAGAAGAAGTTTTATGTAATTAGAATAGAAATCGGCAGAGTAGAAGTGTAGAAATCAATAAAATAAGAAATAATAATGGGGGATTGAAAAGGGGTAAAGATGGAGAAGAATAATGGTTAAAAATTCAAATTCTACCCCTATTTATAAGATTTGAAAGGTTAAATGATTCCGGAACGTTACAAATAGTGAAAAGACACATCCTTTGAAAACTGAAATAATGACAGTTGTATATCGACATATACATATGTGTATGTCGACATATATACCTCAAAATTTTGAATTTTGAATATTTTCAAGTGTTTGACTATATATATAATTCTGGAAATTCTTAAATTAAAGTTAAAGATATAAATGAGTATTATAAAGTATAAAATCATATGAAAACATAAATATATATATTATATAAGCATATTTATAAAATTATAACGTTTAAAACTATACAAATATAAAATTATAAAAGTATATAAATATATATAAACTTAAAACTTTAAAACTTATGTTTGAAATCAAAAGTAAGATATAAAAACTATTTAAAAGTAGAATTTTTAGAAAACGGTATTTGAAATTTGAAAATCAAAATTTGAAAAATAGAATTTGAATTTGAACCTGGAGTGCTATTCAGAGTCTTACATATAAACTAGAACCTATTACTATATTTGTCTTGAACTCTTGAATTCTTGATTAGTCACGAGTGTTGAATCTTCTTTGAATTCTGCATCTCTTGAAACTCAAAAAATGTACAGTCTTCAGTATTAATTCCTGTATACAAATCCTGCATATATATATACACACACATTCTAGATAAGAATATTAGTATATATTTTATAATCAATGATAATTGAAATATGGTTGTTGTCATCAAAACTCCATTCTCCAACAATCTCCCACTTTTTTATGATGACAACCTTAGTTTATAAGATATTCATACATGTTCATACCTGTTGATTTTGAACCTTTTAATACTCCCTCTGTCAATATGAATCCTATATACTCTACTTAAACAAAGTCTATATTTTATAATTTCTACCCCCTTGGCATTATCAGAAAGAAATTCTAAGAATACTCCCCTTAAATCCTATATATATCTATATATATCGCATGATTATTCTATACTGAGGTACTAAGATATGTATACATACATAAATACATATATATAACCCCCCCTTAAAATTATGCCTATATTATACTAAGTATATAAACAAATTAATCCAAATATCATGATTACATATGTTTCACAATATATATACAAGTTTTCAATACAATCAATCTAAGCAATATTTACATATGTATATATATACATGTTTCAAGTCAAGCAATCCAAACCAATCAATACATAAGTTCAAACAAATCAAACCAACCAAATCATACCAACTAATCAAACGTCTTTTGGAACTTCTACCCATCCATCTCCTCTAATGATTGGATCCTTTTTGATGACCTCCCAGTCTTCATCTTCTTTTGTGGGTGATGCTTTAGCGAGATTGTTTCCTTCGTCACTGAAAAGAGAAGAGATTAGCCAACAGATGGCATCAAAGTGCTTCTCTTTTTGCTCTACCATTTTGATTTGGCTTAATTCAAGACGACGCTGGTTTCATATTACTATGGATAGGATGTTCTTGAAGGAATTCAAAGTATCTTCAAGATTTTCACTCAAGTTATGAATTGGATTTGACATATTTTTTGTAAGAATTAAATAGAGAGGAAGGAGGAATGATAAAACGAATATTTCTGGAAGAAATACGTATAAATGGGTATGAGTTAGTTATTTAAATTTAAATTTTGAACAAAATTGAAAATCTGGCAGCTATATATTGACATATAGATATATGTACGTCAACATACTTTAAAAAAAATTGAATTCTCAATTTTGAGTCATTTTTTATATTATATTAATACATTTAATTCTAATATTTTCATAGTAACTTAAACATGGTTTTAACATAAATAAAATTCCATTCACTACTTCTTAATAAGCAAATACATCCAACTAATTACGAGACACTAAATATGAGATTCAAAAGTAAATACAAGTAAATATTAAAGATAACTTAAACTAGATATGCTAGATTTCAGTGGATGATGAGGAGAAAGATGAAATTCCAAGTTTTGTTCCTATCTTTCCCATAAACTTAGTCATTTTGGTAAGAGTCTTTTTGAGCTTCTTTTGATTTTTGACTATTTTCACTTGATTTCGAAAAAATGTCTCTTTGGAAATGGTTCTAGTGTTGATTGGACACTCAACACTTTCCAAAGAAGTTTCTTCTTCTTCGATGTCCATATGCGCTTGTTCTTGTTGCATTCGAACTTGTTTGTCTTCGAATGTCTCATAAGGTTTAAATGTCAGTGGAATTTGCATAAGATGTATGTTTGTGGACTCAAACATCTTTCTTGATACAAGCTCTTCTCCCTTGAGATCAACTCCGAAATATTTGAAAATATGAGTAAGATAAACTCCATAATAAAGTGTGTTTTCTCTTATTGATGTTTCTATGGGCTTAAATTCTTTTAAGATCATATCGGCCGAATTGATGTCATAGCCACCAATAATAGCAAAGAATGCTTTTTGGACTTTGAGAGTTGGGTTATTGAAGTTTCCGGAATGAGAAGTGATGGTATATTGAAGGAGGAGTTTTACGATTCTTGTTTTTGGGCGGAAAAAGCGATTTTTGAATTCAATGTGAGCATTACTTTCAAATTTGTGGTGATAACTTTCCAAATCCGTCTCTTCGATTTCAAATTTCGAAAAATACAAGCCCGTACTTTTACAATTCAAGGTATTGCCCAAAATTTCACAATCTAGAACGATTTTATGCCTTTTACGCTATTCCAGATTTGATTTTCATCTCCTTCATAAAAACCCGATTAAGATTTGCATAGAATATTTTGACGAGTTTCGGATAACATACTTCATCGTTATATCGAGCGTCAATCAAGCTCAATACTTCATTATAATTGAAAAGAGAAGTAAGATCATAAGATGGAAAATATCCAAAGATGGCGAAAGCGCCCGTATTGACTTTTGCATTTGATACATAGTCAACATAGGTTTTGATTGCTTCTCTATCATTAATGAGATATCCTTTGATGGTTTTGGAAAATATCATTATTTGAGGAGTGCTAGAGGAAGCCATTAGAGATTTGTTTTTGAAGAGAATATATATGAAGAGAGTAGTTTGAATTTTAAGTGAAAGGTAGAAAGAATAAGATTGAATAGATATATATATAAATAGATATTGAATAGATATGAATTAAATGGGCATAACTTTTCAGAAATCAATGACACCTTTTCAGTCCTTGGGAGTTGGTGAAAAGTTGGAGGGAAGTTTGAAAGTTTAAACTTTTGAAATCCAAAATTTGAATTTCATTTTCTGTTCATTATGTTGACATAAGGACATATGTATGTCGACATACATGCATAAATTTCAAAGGACATATGGTTTTGTGACTTTGGTTTTTAAATTATCGATTTATATTTCAGGTTTAACTATTTCCTGAAATAATATTAATCCTAACAAACATCCAAATTTTATTTTATTATTATATTTAATATTTTTAATTTCAAAATTCAAAATTCAAATTCAAATTTTAAATTTCAAGTTTTAATTTTATAGTTTAAATTTCAAATTCAAAACATAGCAAACAAGCAAAGCATCCATTCAACCAAAAAATTAAATAAGGCTTACCCGGTTTTTAGATCCACTTCCTCGATATTTTTTGAATTACGAATTGCTGTGAAACACATATTTGAATTTCCGGTTCCTAGCTCTTCATTACTTGATGATGAATCTGAATCATCTAAAGTTGTCGCGTATGCCCTCTTTCTTTTCTTTGATTAATTGTTATTGTCCGTCTATTGAATTAATTTATCTGGGTATGAGCACATTCTCTTTATATGGCCTGGTTTATTGCAGTTATAACATCGATCATCATTTCATCCTGAACTTACTTGGTTATTTCTTTGAAGGTTGTTTCTCTTTCTATATCTCAGAATTTTTTTGAAATGTCTTGTCATTAAGGTCGTTTCTTCATCGTCTTCACTACTTGAATCAGAACCACTTGTTGTTGCTTTAAATGCCATGGATTTCCTTTCAGTTGGTCTATTTCCATTTCTTCTTTGTAATTGGACTTTAAAAAAAAAATCAGATTTCCGATTAATTCCTCAATCCTTGTTACACTGACATTATGGGCTTTTACAATCGCTAATGTTTTCTGATCCCATTATGAAGTCAATGAAATCAGTATTTTTTTGACTTGATCTTCTTCTGAATAAGTCTTTTCCAATGTTATTAATGAATGTAATCTCTTGAAATATGCATTACACATCAGAGATAGATTCATTCTCGTTCATTTTGAATAACTCAAACCGGTTAATTAGCATCGATATCTTAATCTCTTTAACTTTATTGGTTTCCTTCATGAGTAATTTGTAAAGTTCTAAATATTTCATAAGCACATTTACAAACAGACACTGTAACGACCCAGGGATTTTCGATCCTGAAAATCAACATAAAACACCATGTCGACTATCAAGCATCGGAAATACCAGATCATTAATAAAAAGAAGTTAGAGGATGAGAAATAGAAAGAAAGAAAGTTAAAATAGAAGAAGAAGAAGATTAAAACAGATGAAACATGAATCTCACAGTGGAACGAACAAAATGTATTATAATAATACTTTGAAATACAAAACTATATTTGTGCATACATTCATCATCATCAGAGTACATCATATAAATATCACAGCGGAAATAACTCTCTCTCTCTATATATATATATATCCAACACTAAAGCATCCTGCTCCAAGCTTCTTCAATGGTATTTGAAAAATCTCAACTACTTTACTGCCCATACAAATTTGGGCACCCATAAGTTAGGGAAAATAAAACAAAGTAAACTCCGGGTCAGTCTTGTGATTGGTGTGAGTAAACTCTAATCAATTTGGTTTAACTTTTCCAAAATCCTTTTCAAGTAAATGGTAATCGTAAGACCGATCAACACATAAACACGAATGGTTTTTACCTTACAATAACCCAAACACTTGCCAAAAGTCAATACTATTATGATATAATAGTGTCTAATACAAATAATGCTAATCTAGTAGAACGCATTCATCTCACGCTCTACTTATATAATATACAATCAAAAACCACAAGCTTTTATTGGTTAATGAATTTCCAACTATGACAAGGTATGGAACCACCTTCGATCAGTGTACTCTAGAAGTGATACACTGGAGTTTAGCAAGAACATCTTGTAACTCAGCCACACATGACCGGCCATTCATTTCGCTTGAATGTTCCGAATATATTGTCACCTTACGGTTGGTATACCAACATAACTGTTCCCTAGAGATACAGAATTAAAAAGAAATTACAAATATTCTCTAGATGGTGACAATATACCCTAATTGGGTGCGACCCACTTAGCCATGCTGTCTTCCCGATTTCTGTCATTTCCCAGTTGATGAGGCTTGAGGTCATAACGTATCTTTTAACAGATCTCCCCTTTATTTACTTTGGATGCCACATCGTCATACCCATCAAATCACAAATTGATTTCCCCAAAAATACCATAGGTATAAGATAAGAGAAACGAATTCCTCCGCCACCAACATATATACATTTGAAACGATCAACTTACGCGATCTACCAGATATACTCTATCAGACATTCGTCCATACACATTGTCCTAGGACTGGACAAACCGAAGGCACTATTCCGTAAATCCATCTTAGGAAATTTCTACATAGGATTCCCAGAACAGCCCTTGCATACTCTTTGTCTTCAATTATATTTGATTTTCAACGCTATTTCCATATGGACTGGTTTTCAGATAATAAACCTGATCCTGGACTCTCCGTATTGAAACGAAAATGGTCAAAAACTTTGATAATCGGTTATTTAATAATCAAAGGAAAACATATGTACAAACAACGGTCGTATTTCCAAACGAAAATCTTACCGATCAATCCTCAATCAACATTGGCCTCTTTTTAATAGATTTATAAATAATCATTTCATTTCTTCCCCTTCAATATCTTTACTCAAATATTTTTCTAACTCATTTGGCTTCTCCCAATACTTGGAAAAACAATTCCATTTATTTTAAACTATTTAATTTCTATATCTCAGAAAATATTTCTTATTAATATTGGAAAACATTTCCATTTCTTATCGCGCACCATTACTCTTCTCTATCCATTAGTCACTAACTGTAAATTAGTAAGAGAACAATTCCCTAAGTATTAACCTCGAAGGCCGAAAGCAACATTAGATCAATACCTAGAAAACTGTTCAACTTAACTAGTCTCTAGTTAGTTTCAAATTTCCTTAACTCCATTTAAATCTGCAAAACATTTGCTTTTAAATCATTATTCACTTTAAAATGTGAATATCATTTCTTTACAGAAAATAAAACTCATTTTATTAAATCAAATCTTGATTTAAATAAATATTCTCATTACAGTTTAAAATCCCATCTATCTAGTTCTTTTCTAAATTCATATTCGTATTTCACTCCATTTACTCCATTTATAAATCAACTTACTGTTAAATAAATATCAAGTTTATAACTTAATCTAGATTACCTATTTAGTTATTAATTATTTGTTTTAAAGAAAATATTAACTATCTTGCCAATTACTGAATTTATGATATATAATTTATAAGAATAAATCCTTTTAATAACATTCGACATCGTCGAATTTAAATTACAAATCCTTATTAATTTGTTTCAATTCTATTCCCATTTCAAATATCGAAATAATTTCATCGTTTTCTTTCTAAACGATTTCCATTTTCCTTTTTAATTAAATTTTTTTCTTGAATTTATATTTTTAAAACTATTCAATAATAATTATTTTGCTTCATTTATAAATATTGTTTATAAATCAAATTACATGTTTTTATATAATCAAAAACAAGTTATTATATTCTAACTACCCGAAGTTCCGTTTCTATTTAAAAATAGGAATCCCCTTTTAAAACCCGAATTTCTTTTCCAATATATTCGAATATATTTTACGGTATTTTAATACCTATGAATTCATCAGGTCAATGTTGTTCAAACATCACAACCATACAATAATCAATCACATATTATTTATCACATCATATAATACAATATATGAAAAACAACAATATAATTGTTAAGGAATCTAGTTGTATTCTCCAACCTGTTTCCTTGCATCTACAGATGTTAATCAACATTTATTTCATATTAACATGAATTAAATAATAAATATAATCCATGTTTAACTAACGATCTGTATAAATAACTATACGTATTATTTTACCCATTTTATTAGCAAATCATCCAAACAACCATCACACACAGCATTTAATCATTTTATCAATATTAAATAACATTTATAAAATTATAAAACTGGACAGAGTTAGTGAGTTTACTCACCTTGGTCGTTAATCGTTAAATAATGAAGAACGTCGGTTGATTATATCTAACATTTTAATTCTGCCATAAATTTGTAACTACGTCCAAGTCTCTCCAGACCAGTTCCATTTTGAAGTCTTCGTCCATACGAACCTGACAAATCTTGTTTTGCTGAATTTCGATATCGTATGAGCAAATTATATCATTAACAAGTTTTGTGTATATATTCTTTAATTTAAATAAACTTAATATTTATTAAATCATGGGCTTTACCAATTCCTATTTATCGGCTCGTCTCCAATCCCATTCAGCCCGTGTGACTCTTCTTTCCCGTCCAAAAATGAAAAACGCTGCTCCTTACATGCCATTGCCAATCTTGTAAGCCCCATCTCCTTTATTTCGATTTGGGCCTCACGTTTTTCTTTTCTTCCTTTTGTTTTTTTCTTACAGGCCTTACATGAATTCAAGCCCACCCATATTTTGTAAAAACCAGGCTGCATCTTTCCTTTTTCTTCTCGCATGATAATTCTGCTCCAGACATGTTTCAAATTCCACGTTTTCAGCCATTTCCTATTTTCATCTTCTACCATTTTAAGCCCTCTCCAGCTTAATTCGAACCCACTTATATTGCCAAAACCACCTCCTTGATCCCCCTTTCTTTCTTCATGAACTCCAAAAACTCCACATCACCATAAATAGCTTGCACCCCTTCTCCTTCCTGTCTCTAACTTCTCCTTACCACTAAAAAGAACTCATGCTCCAGACTTCAACCCCCACAAGAAAACCCAGTACCCATCGCTATTTTTGGAAGCTAGCACCATACATGAAACATGTCCCGGCTTCCAACCACAAGCATGTAAATACCTATCAATGTGCCTCTCCCTTTCACGTTAACTCCTCTGATCCACACTCGTTGCCACCTTTACCTGCTACTGTCCTCTCTCGCACACCCATTCATCGATCCAACCATTCAGCTGCGTCCCCCCTTTCGAGTTCGACATGACCAGCAACACCGTGCTCCGTCCAAGCGGCCACCAAGGATTGCAACATCCGTTCTCCATGCTGCGATTGACCTAAGCTGCGACATTTTCTTTTTTCATGCTTCAAACTTCCCCATGCTGCAATCGGAAAGGCTCCAGAGTTGATGTTAATACTTAGGTAAGAGACAAATCTAACGACATGCATAGAAGGATGCAGAAGTTGTTCTTGGGGTTGTCTCGAGGTACTTCCAGTATACGGTTTGGTTATGGACAACTACAATGGTTGTTATCAATAGTTAGTTCATGGTTGTAATTGATATATGAGGAGATGGCATGCCAAATCTTCCAGTTTACGGTTTGGAGGAAGCAGACCGTTTGTTTTGAATTTTCTCTGTGAAGTATGGATTCGATTTGAATTCCCCGAAGCCATTGAACTCGGCTGTGGTTTAATTGAAGCAAAGAAAATGAACGAGAGGTTCATTGTGTATTTATACAATTAAAATTTTTAGTAGTGAAGTAATAGGTTGTGCGAGAGGTCGGCTAAAGCAGTCATGAATTGAAATTTCATCGCGTGTGATTTAAGGGATGGTGTATGAAGACTTAGCTTAAAAGGAATGAAAATATATATTTTATTTTATTATGTTACTTAGGGGCTAAGGTTAAGTTATATATATATATTCGTATTATTAAGAGTACCCATTTGCATGTAATTTCATTTGTTTATAGACTGCTTACGACAAAAATAAAAATGCCGTTGTGATGGGAAATGTGCCACGATCCCAAAAATATAATAATATAGACTAGTTAACTTATTCTGTGAAGTCCAAAAATGCTGCTGTAGGGTGTAAAACACTTCAAATAAAAAGTTGCTTATTTTCCAAAATAAAAATTATTGTAAAATTCTAAAAAATAAATTATAATTACGTCTCAAAAATCTTGTCTAAATCTGAAATCAATATTTAATTATAATTAAATATATCATTATGACTTCTAAACGATTCCATAACGACTATTTGAAAATTTGATTCGGACATAACTTGCAATCTACCAGGCAAAATCTCAATTCTTCACTTCTATTAGAAAAATACAGCTCAACAGATTCGAACGTTTCTTATTTCAAAGAAATCCAACTAATAACGAATCCTGTACACTCAATTGAAGTTCAAAACTCAATATTACGAACTATCGTGACGTTACGAGCTTGTTTATAATTAAATTATAATTTATACGTTCAACTGTCGTTTAAACAATATATTCGTTATTATAATTCAAATACAACTTAACTAGATTTAGTACACTAACCAATTTATACAGTATTTCCATTTCAACTTATTTCCGACCATTTCGAAAATTAAATTTATTACACTACAACAAAATACCCCAATGTTTATATTAATTAAATATTTGAAATTTTTAAATCCAAACTATTTAAATTACCAAACCAATATATTATAATAATTAAGTAAATTAATTATTAAATCATTAGAATTCCGGGACGTTACAGACACTCTATTAAATTCATTTCTATCTAATGAACAAAATAGCATATTCATGGCTTTAGAATTGCTTTGTGCAGCAGCCTTTTGTTTATTAGTCCAATGTGAAAAATTTGTTGTGGGTTTCACATGTTCAGTCTGAGTGATATTCCATGTATCTAATCCTACTAGCTGTAAAAATATTTTCATTCTACATGCCCAATATGAATAATTACTACCATTAAACAGTGGTGGTCTAACAGTGGACTGACTCTCTACAAAAGAACAATTATTACCATTATTGGTTTCCATTTAATATTTTCAAAAATCAGATTATGAATTTTTTGAAAGACCTTGCTCCGATACCAATTGTTAGGGAATGAGAAATGCAAATCTTAAGGCAAGACTAACACTAGAGGGGGGTGAACAATGTACTTACGGAATTTAAGAAAATATCAAACTTATATGATTTATTATATGAACCACACACCACCGAGATTATCACAGACAAAAAATCAAACAAAACACAGAAATAAACAAAAATAAAATGCAAAAAAGGAAAGAACACGCCGGATTTTATACTGGTTTGGATTACTCCTACGTCCAGTCTCACACAACACTGGATTGCACAGAGTTTTATTACTATATCAATATGCAAGTACAATCCTCTTGGTATCCCGGCTAAAAGGTTAACACCGCTCCAAACACCCTTGATTTCACAACTACAAGGTTAATACCGCTCCCTTTCCTTGATTCCAGAGCTACAAGGAACACACCCTTTCCCAAACAATCCCAAATGATTACAACAACCCTATAACTCTTCAATAGTACTTCAATTCAGAGAGTAATGAGTAGAGAGTGAGAAGAGAAGAAGTTTTATGTAATTAGAAGTGAGAAATCGGCAGAGTAGAAGTGTCGAAATCAATAAAATAAGAAATAATAATGGGGGAGTGAAAAGGGGTGAAGATGGAGAAGAAGAGTGGTTAAAAAAATCGAATTCAACCCCTATTTACAAGATTTGAAAGGTTGCAACGCTTCAGGAATGCTACAAATAGTGAAAAGACACTTCCTTTGAAAATTTAAAAATGACATTTGTATGTCGACATATACATATATGTATCTCGACATATATACTTTAAAATTTTTAATTTTTAATATTTTAAAATGTTTAACTATACATATAATAATGAAATTCTTGAATTAAAACTTAGAGATATAAATGAGTATTATAAAGTATAAAATCATATGAAAACATAAATATATATTATATAAACATATTTATAAAATCATAAGGTTTAAAACTATATAAATATAAAATTATAAAAGTATATAAATATATATAAACTTTAAAATTTATGTTTGAAATCAAAAGTAAGATATAAAAACTATTTAAAATTTGAATTTGATTTTTTTTTAAATAGAATTTGAAATTTGAAAATCAGAATTTGAATTTGAACCTGGAGTGCTATTCAGAGTCTTACATATAAACCAGACTCTATTACTATATTTGTCTTGAACTATTGAATTCTTGATTACTCATGAGTGTTGAATCTTCTCTGATTTCTGAAACTCTAAAATTGTACAGTCTTCCGTATTAGTTCCTGTATATAAGTCCTGCATATATATGTATGTGTGTATATATATATATTCTATATAGAAATGTTAGTATATATTTTATAATTAATGATAATTGAAATAAGGTTGTCGTGATCGAAACTCCATTCTCCAACACAGTCTTTCTTGTAGTTGATTCACCACATTATTCATATTTTCGCTGGTAAGGTATATATAATGGGTTCCACCTGAGGAAGCCTCTTGACTTTCTTAATGTCAAGTTCCTTCACTTTGAGTTTCAACTTTTTTTCTTTAGACTATTGTCAATCCTCTTCAATCTTTTACAAATCCAAATTCTAAGCTAAATCACTCCACTTGGCATGCCAAAAATGTTAGTAATGGATTTTATCGCTAAAACCCAAGTGTTCTACCATTGTAACGTAGTTACAAATTCTATCACATAATGCAATAAAAGTAAAGAAGACACCTTACGTTATGTTGGTTCGACGAACTTTGACCAATTCATTCATAATAATCTTTTATTTATATTACTCGATTACACGTACAGCTGGAATGATGAGAGCAGAAGGTCTCCCTTCCATGTGCAATAATTGGCTTATTTATAGCTGCACTTCAATCCGGACAGGTCTCAAAATTCGTCAAAAAGTTGGTAGGGAGGGAGGGTGGTGACCAAGTCTAAAAACATATGGACTGGTTCACTCAAAATTAGAATTCGAAACGATACCGACCCAGATTCTTGCCTTACCAATGTTGGACTATCCGACATGTGGGTTTCCTTCTGGTTGAGCTTCGACTCGTGTCATTGCTTCATGTCGATCCAGGTGTACCAATCCAATGCTTATTTGATGTTTGGTTTCTAAAGTTGTCATGCGTGTACCAATCCAAACTTCGAGCTTTTGGAATTGAATTACTTTGAATCTTCGTTGATCCGAGGTCTAATCCTTTGAAGTTGTCAAGATGATGTGCGTGATTCAGATCTTTGTCGATCCGATACTAATCTATATGTACTTTCATAATTAACTAATTTCATGTTTCAACCCGAGTGCATCCTCTTATCCGTAACTTTGTATCCTTGTCCGCACTCGAGTCCTGAGCTATTCGATCATCTCTCTAGGACATCGGTTACAATGATTAAGCAATCCATGCATCGGAATCTAATATGCAACGACCTTACCAAATGGTGGGTTACCAATAGCTATTGAATATTTAAAATAAACAGTTGTTGATTAATTAAGATAGGCATCACAAGTAAAAAACATATGGTTATCAAATGTCTAAGATAATAATCGCAAGTCTAAAACAAGATAGCTATTGCATACATAAGATATCAATTGCAAGTAAAAACAAGATAGCTACCGAAAATCTTAACTCAATGGTTATCGCAAGTCTAAAATATCAATCGGAGATCCAAAAACCAGATAGTCATCTCATATCAAGATACATATTGCAACTTAAAATGACAAAACTACTATAAGGCTAAATAAGGTAACTATTGCAGTCCAAACATAAAAGCAACCTATCGAATTGTGGATTATTGGATCAAAAGATCCATTAACAAATTAAATTATAATAATTAATCAATTTTTAGATCAAAATCAAGTTCATTTACAAAAATTAAAAGACTCTACTTTCCACATAGAGAAAATCTTGCTATAAATAACAACATAGCAACACTAAATCAATTGACAGATAAATGATATGCAATAATAGGCAAACCACAGTGAAACAAAGATGATCCAAAAGCTCAATGGTCCTTCAAGTTAAATAGCCTTGTGAATTTTGGTAAAAGTGATCTCAAGAAGGAGATAAGTATTTATATATAAATACTGATTGACAACGTGATGGACAAGATAACAAATCTAAAAAATACCAAGGGTTCATTTGAAAAAGGCATTTAAGTGGGAAAGAGAAAACCAAAATAAGTATTTAAGTGTTAACATATAAGAAACAAAAGAAAAGAAATTTTCTTGATATTCTCCCAGAAATACTCCTAAGGGAACAAATGTTATACTCAGTTTCATTAATTTAAGCATGGATAACGTGAGAGAAGCTATTGTATGTCTAAGATTGAAAGTTATCACATGTCTAAAAATTTAATAGCTATCACATACCCTAAAGTTTAGGGTTGTTGCATGTTTAAATTCAAGGAGCAATTACATGATTAAAGTTAATAAGTTATAACATGCCTAAAGTTGAGAAGCTATCATATTTAGAAAATGTGAAGTTATCGCATGGCTATTGTAGATGAGCAATTGGATGTGTAAAGTTAAGAAGCTATCACATATTTAAAGCCAAGGAACTATTGCATGTCAAAGAACTACAAGATATTGCATGTCGAAGATAAATGAGCTATCATATATTTAAAGTTAAGAGGTTATCACATGTTTAGAGTCAGGAAGCTATCACATGTCTAAAATATGACAATGTCGCATGTCTAAAATATGACAGATGTACAAAAGGTTGAAGAGGTCATGTGCCTAGATTTGAAGAGTTATCATATGTCTTGGCTTAAATACTATCGCATATAAGGAGACCCACTATTAATTATCTGCCACGTGTGAATAACCTAATAATGTAATTTTTGTATAAACAAGCATGAAATATACATCTTCTCTAGATGATTTTTGCTAAAATAATATGTCATTTTGTTCTCCCTGTAAATGCCAAATAATAGATTTCAAACCAATGTATACTTATAAATAACTTTTTCTTGTGGTTTCTTGTGATGTTGTTGATCTTATCAATATTGCGACCCTAAAATATTAGCAAAAAAAAGAATTTGAAGCTCTTTCATTAATTCTAAGAGTTTCATCTCTTTTCCTTAATTCTCTCTGGATATTTTATTTTTAAATTAGTTTATTACTTTAGAATAATTTACTAATTCTCCTTATATTTTACCTCCCCCTTCATTTTACATTTTGGTATGGACGTTGTAAGGTTTATACAATTATATGTAGATAATTTATCAATTACCTCCTAATATTTTACATTTATGTCGACATACATAATCAAAAAATTTAAGTTGTCTAAATTAATCTAATTAACTAATAGTTCTCATAATACTAAAGAATGACAAAATTATTTGTTTTTACTCTAAATACCTAGAATTTATAATTTCTATAATTATATACAAAGTATTTCCTATTTCTTTTCCAATATTTTACATTTTAACACCATATGTTATAATTACTTGCATAAAATGAAAATTATTTAAATAATTTTAGCAAACTATTATTCGTTGGTTCACCTAATAAATCACACTAATCTTAACTATATTTTAATAACAGAAATGGAAAAAATATTCATTTAGATGTATAAATACATCAACCACATAACATAAATTATATATAAAAATAACAATAACAAGTTTGGATTTTAATTCATTTATACCAATATATTCACCCCATATTGCATCAATGTGTTGTAATATTAAAAGCAGTTACGTTACAAATTTTACTTAGTTATTCACGAAACTGGTCATAATATCACTTAATGTTATACATTTAAGTCAAAATATTTAAATTAATCATATGACCTTGGATTTAGTAAACAAACTCAATCAATAAATAACTGTTAATTCATCTAATTAATGTTAAATGCAACGATGATAAAATATTAGTTTTTCTTTCAGATATAAAGTCATATAAGTGACAAATTTAAATAATATACATAAATAATAACAAAAATTTTAATATTTAATTCATGTTTTTCCTCGTTCTAAATCCAATTAAAAATTCTTTTTGATCACATCAATGGTAGACAATGTCATCCTTCTTGTGAAAACCCGTAACTTCCCCGTGAAGGAAAGCGCGGATAGTTCGAGAACAAGCCACAACAGAACGCAGATGGAAGAACATTTCATTGTTATTACAACAATTCCATCAGAATACAAGAATATACAGAGTATAAATGAATATTACACAGAAATATCAGAGATTTAAATTACATTTAAATACATCGCAGCGGAAAATAATACAATACACAACTAGAAGTAATACACGGATACAAAGCTTTCCGAGTATTGTTCCAGCCGTAAACCAGGATCCTGTGAATATAAATCTGCAAAACCAAAACTACTAGCTGCCCGTGTCGAAAATAAGGGCACCCAGAGTTTAGGTTAAAACAATAAACTCCAGGTCAGTCATGGGACTGGTGTGAGAACTAAAACAGTTATTTATCTTTATTTTCAAAGCTAGGTAAATCAAGGGACCACGCCGTATAACACGGAACGGGTTTCCTCCCAAGAACACCAGTGCATAAAACAACAACGCAATGCTAAATAAAGAAAAATGAAGCTATTATAAGACCCAGGTCCCATCACACAATGCAACGCAAGACGAAGGATAGGGTTTTTACCTTATAATAGCCAAGAATGCTTGATACGTTTAAAACAAATCATTTGATACTATTATAAGTGCATACTGTATAAAACATCTTCAAATCATAAGTATCAATCATAGACGGCATAAGCGCCCCATCCCACTATGTCGCCATACTAGGCTCTACAAATAAAACCGAAATATATGTATTGGAAATTGGATTTCCATCATGGTGGCTCCTGATTCGAAAGATCGATCGCGTAGTGCAATTCCCCACGGCTTACGTCCCAGCAAGAGAAAACACCGTCTGCACATCCGCACTTTTGGGACCAGAGTATCACCGCGGCTTACGTCCCAGCGAGAGAAAACACCGCTTACTCTATCTATCCCTGAGCACTAAGCTCATCTCGGTCGACCGAATCCACGACACCACTAAGGTGCCCATCCACTAAAAAGCATGCTGATCAAACCATCAGTTTACCACCATACAGAGGTGTGAGGCTCGCGAATCAACACTATACACAAAGCCATGCTATATCAAAGCTGCGCTTTGATCATCATCCACCAAACTTTGCTTTTCAACAAAATTATGGATCACTGCATCTCAGCATGCCACACTATCAATCCATATCGTACCACTGATTTCTGCCAATATATAACCTCTGAGCTCGTATGTCTCAGAGAAGGGCGTTAAGCAAGAGAATAAATTCCCCGCCGCCAAACAGATATATATTTAGCAGAGATCAACGAATACAATATAAAGGAATACAATGTCAGACACACCATCCATTTACAAGTCCGTTCTAGGTCTGAACGAAACCGGAGGCACTTTCCTCGCATATCCGTCGATCTCCAAGTACGTCTGGACGACCACCAACCGATTCCCTCATCTTGGGTGTACAGCCCAATCAAGATCATCAGTAATCACCCAAACGATGTGAAGACTTCCGGTCTTCGACCACCGTCATCATCTTCGACTTATCGTCGAATCGGTTATTCAGAATGAGTATAAACCCGGCCTTTCCGAACAACCCGCGTATATAGTAAACAAATGTTACACAATCACAACATACGCCTCATTCCAATTCATCAATCACTAACCATAAATTAGCAAGGGAACAATTCCCCAAATATTAACCCCGAAGGCCGAAACCAACATCAGATCAATACCCAGGAAACCATTCTTCTTAGCTAACCTATAGTTTCTAAAGTTCACGTTCTTAGGGAAAGGTTCCCATTAATTTTATCAAAGATAAATTCTTTAAAATTTATTCTTTAATCTTCCTTTGGATATCATTTCAAACCACATTATGGTTTTCCAAACTAGTCGGGATTACCGAACCACACCGAAGTAATTATTTATTTTATTTCCCATTCCCAACCTATTCATCCCATGAAGCAAAACTGGTAATACTTCATATCTAACACCACGGTGTTATCGGTAAATTCAATTACCATTTCACGTTCAAATCTAATTAAAGATTTAACTATCGCTTTGGAGCAAAACTGGTGATACTCCATTCTCGATCTTTTCAATCTAATTAAAGATTCATTAAAACTCCACTTAGTTTTAATCTTTAACTGGGTTAAAGAATCAGTGTCATTTTAAAACACGGTTCGCTATAAACCCAAAATCACATTACATTTCTATCAGACCCTAACCATAAATTAGCAAGTGAGTTATTCCCTAAGTATTAATCCCGAAGGCCGAAACCAACATCAGATCAATACCCCAGGAACCATTCAACTTAACTAATCTCCAGTTAGTTTCTGATTTTCTTAACTCCTTTGGATCTAAGAACAATATTATTGAAGATACCGTTCACGACAACCCAAAATCACATTCTATTAATTATCGGGTTAAAGAATAAGTGTTATTTGAAACACTGTTCACGATAAACCCAAAAATCAATACCAATTCAATTCCAATTAAATATTGTTTAATTGGTGCACTTCATTAAATCTAAATAAAAAGATTTAATCTTTTCCTCAATTGGGTTTAAGAACAACGTTAATGAAGACGCCATTCATGACAAACCCAAAATCCCATTTGATATTAAATACAAGGCTCTGAATAGAAAATATATCGGCTTATATTCAATATCAAATTCTACGACCAACAAATATCGTATTGGAAATAACGATATAAATATATCTTTCAAACTTCCCATAACAATACCTGTATAATCACAAAATCCAACATCGAAATATTCCGAAGACAATTTCGATTCAAATCCATTTCCAATCTATATATTGGAAATCCTGGTTATTTCCAAAACCATTTCAAATCCACTTTATTTATTTTAAAAATAAATAAATTATTATTCTAGTTCAAAACTAGTTCATTTCGGTAAAAATCTATTTTTATCCTTTCAAATATGGAGTTTTTCATCCCAATTCTTCACAAATCATTTCTTATGATTTTACACAAATTATTATTATTTTAAATAATTTTATCAAGGCCTGTACAGTTGATTTCCATCAACGGCCATCGAACTGCACTTACAGCGACCTTTTCCAAATTTGATTTGGACATAATTCCAAATCCAACCGTTAGATTTCAAATTTCTAATATTCGTTAGAAAGCACTTTTCGATACGAACCCAACGGTTCCGGTTTTAGGAGAATCCGACGGTCGGATCTCCCGCAATGTCCGTTCGAAGTCAATGGTCGAAATTCACGAACTGCCGCGGCGCGGCGCGTTCTATTCAGGCCATTATATATATAATATATATATTATATATATTCCGTCGATTTCCTTTTTAAAACGAATTTTATAAATCATTTCAAATTTGTTCCAAAAACAATTTCAACCTTTATTTCAAATTCAAATCAAAATTGAATTTTCCCTTATAAATTCTTTTTATATTCACTTCTATTTGATTTCAATTCAAATCGATTTCAATTCTATTTCGGTTCGTTTTCAATTGAATTCAATTCAATTCAGATTTGTTTTCTATTCAATTCAATTCAAATTCGTTTTCAATTCAATTCGAATTCGTTTTCTATTCAATTCAATTCGAATTTGTTTTCTATTCAATTCAATTCGAATTCGTTTTCTATTAAATTCAATTCGAATTCGTTTCCTATTCAATTCAATTCGAATTCGTTTTCTATTCAATCCAATTCGAATTCGTTTCCTATTCAATTCAATTCAAATTCAGTTTGAATTTCAATTCTTTTCAAAATATCAGATTTTGAAATCACTTTCGATATTCATTATAAAATGAATAAAATCGATATTCGTTATAAAATCGATATAAATATCGTTCACGTCAAAATGGCGTCAATCTAATCAACACGGCTTCATATATTTCTATTTTCAAATATTCTATTTCAAATATTTCTTTTTCAAATATTTCTATTCAAATATTTCTATTTCAAATATTGAATGAAGCCCAATCAATTACCATATAATGTTAATTATATGGATTTTCTACAACACATGTATACAATAACAACGATGAATAATCAACCATCATGCAAAGTGCACTCTACACTGTATAAGCATCGAATATAAATATTTAACGCTTATAACAGTCTGTCAATCAATCGATCGACATACAACTAACTATTGGGATTAGTGTATGTCATATATCATCCCAATACCCGTGTGGGGTTTCAAACAATCAAACACAGATTTTATTTGTGCAGTTGGGCGATGTATAAAATTTATCGTCCCAATCAATATCAGTCAAATGTGTGTATATAAACAAATTGTCCGATTTGTTTATTTTTATTTCCTTTCATGTACGCGTTAAAAATTCTATTTTTAACTATAAAATATTTTTAACTATATAAATATTTTATTTCATTTCACATCACATCACACAATCAACTACACATCAAAATCATACAAACAAGCATACAAGCCGTCCATGGTCTGTGGACGACGGGTGTCGGGTGCTACTAAACACTGTCTGCATCCTAGTATATGTTTTAACTAGAAATAAAATTAAAAGGTGAGAAGTTCTCACCAAAGCTATCCCAACTCCACGACACTTCAAATGTAGGATATCTTCATCGTTCTTCCTTTTGTCACTTCAACCATTCGTGTTCGCTACATATATAAAAATCGAATTTTTACTTAGCTACTCAATATATAAAAATCGAATTTTTACTTCGCCATTCAATATATAAAAATCGAATTTTTACTTCTCGATTCAATATATAAAAATCGAATTTTTATTTCGCCGTTCAATATATAAAAATCGAATTTTTACTTCTCTATTCAATATATAAAAATCGAATTTTTACTTCGCTTTCCTATGTATAAAAATCAAATCTTTTATATGATAAAAATTAAATCTTTTTAAGGAAAAAAATCTAATCTTTTCAAAAGAAAGTTTCATATCTTTACATAAACAAGTTTCTTATCTTTACATAAATATGAATTATAACTTCATATATAAAACAAACTTTTTAAACGATAAAAATCATTGCTTTTCAATTCAAAAATCATATCTTTTCTTTGTAAAAATTCAATCCTTTCGTCATTACAACTCAATGCTAGTTTCATATTCAAAAGCGATATAAATTTTATTTTAAAACAGAAAAGAAAGTTAAAACAAAACAAAATTAAATAAATAAAACACTTACAGTTAAAAAAAAGAGAGAGGGCTGCTGTTGTAATCGACTGGAAGGGGAGGGGTTCTCGGATCGCCGCGGTGGAGCCATGGAGGGTTGGGCGGCGCGTTTCAGGCGATGGAGCATCAATCGATGGCGCTGTGGGGGGTTTTGGGTTCGAATGGGGCTGACGAGGTGGAGGGAAGGGGCGCTGGAGTCGAGGGGGTGGCGGCAGTCCGGCGTTGCACGGCCATTCAGAGCGGAGCAGCTGTCGACGAAGGCAGCCGGCAGTCTTCGCGTGGGGCCTGGAAGTTGCGACGCCCCTGAAGCATCGGACGGTGGAGCGACGAGGACAGCAGGTGGAGGCGACATTGAAGGGGCGGTTTTTGTGGGAGATGAGCGCGACCAGGAAGAAAATCGATTTAGGGATTTTTTCTGAAAAATGAAATAGAGGCGGGTTCTACGGGTTGACCACGAAATTTCTTCTTTGACCGTTGAGTTAGGGTTTTAGGGAGAATGGTGGTTATTTATATAAATTTTAATTTCCATAAATAGCAATTTTTTATTTCAAACTTAAAATCGAACCCACCAACTGTCGTCCCTAGCGTAATGCCCCCATTCCGAACCCAATGGGATATGTCTCGTAAGCCAGTTCCATCGTTTCGATCAGTTTTTGTTGAATTCAACATATAACTCTATATATTGAATTTTAACGTGCATTTCAATTTACTGGGGTCACATACTAACTCGAAAAATTCCAGAAAAATATTTTTTAGCTTCGTATCGACGATACGGTCCTAACAAAACTAATTTCGTCGAATTCTGAGACCGTTTGAAAAATGGCCATTTTCCAGTCGATTAAAATCAACTAAAACTGGTCAAACGCGTTTTCCTTTGCCACGCTCACATATTGATTCGAAAAATTATGAAATTTGGAATCTAGCAATAACTTGACATCGCAGATCCAACAAAAGTGGTTTCGTCGAAATCCGAGGTCATTTGCAAAATGGCTATTTTCAATGGCCAGAATTCCATAGCGACTATTCTGAAAATTCAACTGGACATAACTTTTTATCCCTGCTATGAAATTTCAATTTTTCTGATTCGTTGGAAAGATATTATCAATTTGATTCTATTATTTTTGGTTTCACTAAAATCCGGTTTATTTTGCACCCAGTACATTCATTTGAATTTTGAAATCGAATTCTCGAACTACCGCGCCATTTTCAATTCCTTTTATAATTTAAAATAAATATTTATATTCTAACGACGATCTATATAAATATATACGTTCGAATTCTATTCAAAATAAATTTCTCGTCGATATTATTTAAAATAATTCATTTTAAATAATCAAAATTCGCTAAAATTGCCAAAATAAAATTTTTTAATTGGCTCAGATTTCCGGGTTATTACACTTCTCCCAAAAACTCTACACTTCCTAACGTCATCATTCTCTCTGCTGCTTGAGCCCTCCCAATGTTGAATCATCCTCCTGACCGAATTCTTCCTAACCCTGACCCTCTTCGCCTCTCAATTTCTTCCTCCCAATCCTCCTTTACCCACAATGAAATGGTCTGCTCTTTTTGCAAGCAAGCCACAAAATGCTGGGGTGTTCTCTTCCCCATCATTCACACTAAAGTTCTCAGGGAAATGCCTAGTTCCTACTGATTTTATCGTTGAGGCTAGCGTTGATGTACGGAAAGACTATATGTTCAGTTTCTTTCTAGATTCCCCTTTGTCATGCACTATTGTCATCACACACCTCAAGAAACTTTGGAAACCGCAGGGAAGCATTCAGGTTATATATAACGGACTAATTTTACTTCTTATCGTCCAACTGTGAAGATAGGAACAGATTCTAGAGGATGACCCTATTTCGATTAGAAATAAGATATTTATTATCAAGAAACAGGACGTTATTATGGGGATTTCGGTAGGGGAATTAGGGAGGTCCCAGTTTGGATTAAAATCCTTAACTTGCCTATGGTAACTTGGTCGAAATTAGTGTATGTTGGCTAGCATCACGTGTTGGATGATTTTTGTGTATGGACTCATCAACTGAGAGTCTGGAGAGACCAGACTATACTAAGGGCATGGTGGAGGTAACCCTGGAGAGTGAGATGCCTGATACTTTTCCTATGCTCCTAGGTGATGGCACTGAGCATCAGGTTAGAGTTACCCACTTATGGAAACCTGAAAGTTGTGGTTGCTGCAAGTTATTTGGGCACTTGCTTGAGAGCTGCCCCCAATAGGCCTAGGAAAGAAATTCCGATGGTTAAATAAGCTTTGTAAGGGTCTTGCTATTGATAAAAAAATGTAGACAAACATGTAGTTACCATTGCTAAAAGTAGAAAACAGAACTGGAGGAAGATATCGAGGAACACTAGTAGGATCAGAGTCATCTCAGTTTGAAATAATGTTAAAAGGAAAGATTGATTTGGTGTTGTGTGCTCAGCTTAGTTAAAAAATGTAGTAAGTTTGGGAAATACTAGTAAAATAGTAGTGGTGACAGATAACAGTTTTGCAGCCCTGAACAAAATTAGTGATGATGGAAATGCTTGTAAATTTGTAGTTCAGATCCCAGAAGGATGCCCAAAGTCTTGAGAAAGGAGAGATTGGTAAGCATGAAGTTATTGTTGAGCCAGTTGTTATCGGTACTGACCATGCAGTGCAGATGCATGTTACTCCTCTTGTAGGTGTAAATTTTATTGAGACTAGAAGAGACTCCAATGTGATAAAGCTAAACTAGATAAGATGACAGATGGTAAGAAGAACAAAGGAAAAGAAAGGGAACCAAATACAAGTGAAATAAATGAAGAGAAGGGAATGTATAGAGATGATTTCATGCAGGTTATACTGAATAATGTTAGGAAATTTGAGATTGTTATGCTATCAAGTAGAAATTTTGTTGCTGAAACTATCATGTTTCATCACCTCAGGCAATCTCCCAAATAGTGAACTATAATTTCAAGTTAGGATTCCATAATAATGACAGCCCCTTCCCAAAATTTTCCAACATGAAAAATCCAGGTAAAACCATTGCTAATGCAATTCGAGTGACCGTGAAGCCTCTTCTTCTTCCTCTACTAGGAAAAGAAGTAAACCCAAACAAGATTATTTTTATGCCCACTAACTTGCCCTTGTAGCCTTCAAGCCTCCTCCCCTGAACACAGTGGTTGATCGAGCTATTTCACCTCTACTCTTGGACATGAATAATCCTGTCATGAGGAGCAGGTTCAGAGGCCTTCAGTGACTAGCTTGAGTGGTTGTTTGAGTGACCTTTGGGCTTGTGAGATAACTCTATGTTATGTAGTTAAATGTAATGTCAGTGCTTTTCATATGCCATGATGTAATTTACTTTCTGTTTGCTAGACTTTGTCTATGTATTACTCCATGCATGGAGTGTTTATTCTATAGTTGATACACACAGTGTGTATCACCTGGAGCTCATGTATTTATTACTTTGATATAATTAAAAGTGCTACGAAGCGCTCTAAAAAATGGTCGGCCTTGCCAATAAAAATAATAATTTATTCATTTATCTTAATAATTTATTATACGCTAAGGAATTTTTTATTTCAAACACCTAAATTTTTAACATTTCTAAAATTATTTAATGATCCTCCTTCAATTCTTTCAATATATTATATGCTTAAATCTATATGTTCAAACTACTCATGAAATATTAAATTCATCATATTTAAATAACGGACAAATTTTCAAAATAAGCTTGTTTTTGAAACTAATAGCAGAATTAGGCTAGTTTTGAAACTATTTGCAAAAATAGGCTTGTTTTTGGTAATAGTTGTTCAAAAACAAACCTATTTCTGCAAATAGTTTCAAAACTAGCCTAAATCTGCTATTTGATTTAAAAACAAGCCTATTTTGAAAATTTGTCCCTTATATTTTTACAAGGGGCGCACTTTACAAGTGCGTCTATATGTCTTTTTTTTTTTAAATAAATGGCCACCTCAGTGCTGAGGTGGACAAAACAAGCCTATTTCTGCAAATAGTTTCAAAACTAACCTAAATCCGCTATTAGTTTTAAAAACAAGGCTATTTTTAAAATTTAGACATAAGAAAACACAACTGTCTACATAGACACAAAATAGTGCTACAAATTTAGACATAAGAAAACACAACTGTCGTATCTCCCCTTAGAATTCAACATTTCATGTAAAGACAAACAAATCCAATGGTTCATAATTGTGTGTTTAATTTTATGTCTCAATAGCCACTCTGTTCAAAAAATGATATATTCCCATTCAACTATAAAGCTGTATAAATCAAAAATCATAACTTATGTGTACAAGCAATAGTAACAAAGTTAATTTGTAAATCAGTTATGATTTGTTTGTATAAAGAAATTATCATGTGTTGTAACTTGAAATTTATTGTCAATGTCAATTACTCCATAAGAAAATTATACATCTTTTACAAATTC
This sequence comes from Allium sativum, assembly GCA_030737875.1. Lineage (NCBI taxonomy): Eukaryota > Viridiplantae > Streptophyta > Magnoliopsida > Asparagales > Amaryllidaceae > Allium > Allium sativum. The sequence continues at coordinate 286,868,654 of CM060924.1, forward strand.
TTTCTTACCTATTTTTGCTATAAATCAACAAATTTAAAACAAATTCATAATTTTAAATTTAACTTAATTAAACAAATGCCATTGAATAATATATGTTAATTCATTTAATAACCACTAATATACGTCAGTTTCAACAAGCATAACATATCCATATTAACAAAGATAATAAAATTATTTCGTTTCTCGAATACAATAATTACAATTTATATATTTCACCAAAATTTATCGTTTGTAGCATAACAAAGTTCTTCTTTTTAACGTTAAAATGATAAATACTATTTTTAATTATATTTTCATATGCAACGCACAGGTTATGCACTAGTTACATCTAAATGCAAGAATATTCTGATATCTATTAAATAATAGTAAGCAGACTTTTTTAAAGCTCTTCCCTTATTTTAAGGAGTTTTCTCATTTTTTCTAAATTCTCTCTGGATATTTTATTTTTAAATTAGTTCATCACTTTACATTTATTTACTATTTCTCTCGCATTATTACCTCTTTTGTCATTTTACATTTTAATATGGATAATTCAAAGTTTACATAATTATATATTAACAGTTAGCTCTTAATAGTTTATATTTAGGTCCACATATTTAAATTAATTAAAAAAACCCAAAAATTAAGTAATTTAAATAAATTTAATTGACTAATATTTCTTTTTTGGCAAGGCAAATGAAAGGTACGTATTTGGGATTATATATCATATTTTGGTATTATATATTGTTTTCTCATGGTTTACGATGCCTCATCATTAACTAATATTTCTTTTAAATACTCAAAATGACAAAATTATGTTTTTTTGGCTTTAAGTACGTACACATTAAATTTTCTATAATCATTTTAGTAACTCTCAATTTCTTTCTAATATTTAACATTTGGTACCATATTTTACAATTAATTACATAATATTAAAATTATTTAAATAATTTTAGAAAACTATTATTTATTGATTCGCCAATTAAATCAGATCAAGATTAACCATATTTATTTTAACAAAAATGAAAGAAAAATCAAACATATAAACACGTCAATTACATAACATAAATTATACACATAAATAACCATCACAATTTCAAAATTGAACTCATTTACGTGAATATATTTAACGTGTATTACATTGTAATATTAATGTTAAAAAAAGCCTACATTTTAAAATTTATTTAGTTATTTACCGTATTGCGTCTACGATTGCCTTACCTTGGTATTGTTCTATATCGAGGCCACAAGCTCGATGCGATCTTCGATCCTCTTGCTGATAAAGCAAGAGGAAAGATCCTCATATGGAACTCTACTCTTATATCCCAGGTTGGCAGGCTTATACTCATAAATTCGTTCTAGATTCAATTGGGTCTCGTGTTTTTGCTGCCATGACTCCGACTTTATCTTTTTTCCGCACTTATTGCTCTTTGGCTTCATTTTTTTTGGTAAGAAGGAAGAAGTTTCGAGGTATTATTGGGTTTCTTGGGATGTCATTTTGTAACACCTCGTGTATTCTATAACAGTGAAATTCACAAACTAAAGTATAATTAATTTCAAATCAAAGAATTAAGGGAAATGGGATACGCCATTGCGTTCGTCTCGGAATTCTGCTTGAGATAGAGTCCGAGTTTGCATAAAAACGAACTCCGTATGAGGGAGATATGGCCTCCGGAAGTTTCAGAATTCAGTTTAAAATTCAAACAAACAGAAACAGCTCAGAACAAATTCAAATTTCAAAAATCGGGCCAGACTGGGCAGGGCGGGAATTTTCCCGCCCAAGGCACCCAGGTCGACTGGGTAGTCGACCTGGGGGTCGACTGGGGAGTCGACCTGGGGGTCGATTGGGGAGTCGACCTAGCCCCTGAGCCAGGTCGAACCCAGCCCCTCCTGGCTGGCCTGGTCTGTGCTTGGCCGAATTTCTGAGCCTTGCCTTGTCACTAGGGCTAGGTGTCAGCTCCTGATTGGTCTCCCCTTCAAACGAACGGCTAATATTAATCCAAGCTCCATCGACGGTCCTAATCAATTCACAAACTCTATAAAAAGGACCTAAGACTCCACCTAATTCATACAAATAAAAAATGAGAATGAGACCGTCATGCTACTGAAGAAAGACTAGGAGTAGCCGTCAAAATTGAGAGACGATTAGGAGACAATTCAAAAGCTTAAAGCAACAACAACTAAATCAAAACAACGCCTACAACAAAGGATAACATCTCCAAATTCAGAATTCAGAAACCTGAATTGAAGATTCGTCATACGTTGTAAGTAGAGTGCTATTCCGATATGAATGAATAATTGTGTTTTGATTTGTGTAAAATGAGAAATGGAATTGTACTTAATTTGTGGTGATGATAATTCATAATTGTATGTTGCTATGATTCTAATTATGAATAGATTTGGGATGTTGTGGTATAATGATGTTAGACCTATTGGATATTTGCAAGTATATGACTCATGCTGAAAGTTAACGACTATATGTTTGTGGTAGTTTATTACAACACCTATTGGATAATTGCAAGTATATGTTTCATGCTGAAAGTAACGACTATATGTTTGTGATAGTTTATTACAACAAAGTTGAGATTCTTGCAAGTATATGATTTACTATTATGCCAACATGATGTATAATTTTATGGTCATCTTTAGTGTAGTTGGATCCATTTGAGTAGTATGATTCATATGAATTTATGTTGGAATTGGCATCATGATTCAAGTATAAAACCATACTTTTGTGTTAGTAACAAAAGTAAGCACCTTTGTGAACTTGTGTTGACTTTATGAACATGGCTAGTTTATGTTTGACTTTATGCCCAAACAAAATATGTTTTAGGCCTATGCTATTATCAAAATCATATGATAATATATGCGACACATAATTAAGTTAGATTTATATTTCAATTGCAAGTTTACATGAATAGATTAAAAACCATGATTCATGTTTAGGTATGTTTTTATGTCATGATTATATGCTATTACAATGCAAGTTCACAAGTGCCTAATTTTTGTTAATTAGATCGTTATGTTGCAAGTTCATGCGTTCACACTCCCCTTTTTATGTTACTTAGAATATATAAACACCATGTTCTAAGCCTCCCCCTTTTCATGTGGCTAAGTTGGGTTTAAATGTTAAACCCAACATATGTTATATTGTAGCGAACGTATAAAACGAGGGCAATGACGTTTGGGTTAAAATATAAAACATATGTGTTGGCATGTTTGACGCATGCCAACGACCTTGAGAACATCTAAGGGGTATAAATTAACTTTACCCAATAAAGATGAATTTGAATAATGGGCTGCAAATATTTACATATAAAAAGAAAAGAGACAAAATATGTAAACTTAGAAAATACGATGAGTTTAACCCGAGGTTGGATTGAGTTGTGATGTAAACCTGCCCGGAACCGCCCGGCTGTCCAGTAGTCACAACAATACCTGTCCAATATGGGTGGTTAAACACTGAGCCCAATAAAGACCCGAGGTTAGACTGAGTTGTGACGTAAGACTGCCCGGAACCAACCGGCAACAGGCAGTCACAACAATACCTGTCTAATGTGAGAGGTCGAGGCTTTAATAAGACAATTAATGCTGAGTCAGGATTGATAGGATTAAGTAAATTGAATTAATACTTAATCAAATTGAACATGCTAAACTATACAGACTGATTGGAGTTAGGTTTACAAAACACTTAACCAACTTAGCATGTTGGCTAGAAATAGAAAACCTAGTAGCGGGGGACCCTTTTCAGCAGTAACCCTACAAGGTGTATCAGGATACCCTGAACTAGGCAGGGTGGGGCACGATTACTGAGCTGACTGTAAGAGGTCAAATCGATGGCGGTGGTGCAGCAGTGTAGGTTCTAACGGGGTGCGGGCATGCACACACTCCGGCGCAAAAAAATTAGGCACTGGGCACCAGTAGTATACCTGTGCATTCTAGAATTGTGTCGGGCCGCCACCATGGGACTTGATACACCCCATGGTGGGACCAGCATAGGTAACTACAACAACGGGGGCCGTAAGACACATGTAACCATGCGAGTAGGAGCCGATCATCAGAAATGGATCACTTCACCCTGATTATGGGGTGCCTGTTGGGAACTAGTTTATATGGGTACAGAGATTAATATGGGGTACGATAGTACATTCGACTCTAGACAACTTAACTTAGCTTATAGTGCTTTCCCATTTCCAGTTTGTACTTATCATGCTCATTTCTTTATTCATAGACTGAATAGTCCTAGACTTACTCAGGATTTATGTCTGACTCTACTTTTCTTTCGTATTCTTTTCTTTCATTTCCCCCCCCCCAGGTCCGCAGGGAGGGAATACCGCAGCTTGACCAGTTTTTTTACATCCAGCTTGAAGAGAAAGAATGTATTGCTTGGATCTCTTTCGTTTGGACTATGGCTTTGGACAGCAATTATGGGACTTATGCAGTTTACTTATGTTTTTATGCTTCTTTAAATAATGAAATCAAGACAGTTATGAAAATGTAATGTTTTTGGAAGTTTTGTAAGACAATTATGGCATGGTTTGTGTAACACGTATTTTGATGAAATAAAAGTTGCTGTTGTTTTCCGCTGTTCAAAAATATGTGTTCTTATATCTGTCTTGTGTATCTGTGACTTATACTTATAAACCTCCACCAAAATTAGGGCATTCCCTTTGAGAGTGACCCTAACGGAGGTGGGGGTGTTTCACATTTGCCATTCAGAGAGAGGGAGGACTGGGGCTAAGGAACCCAAGGGATATTGATAAGGCTTATGCTTGTACGCTTTGGATTAGGTTTCGTTCTATTGACTCCTTTTAGATGTCATTTTTTCATGCTAAGTACCGTTATCTTTTACCTTCGGATTTCTCTGGGATCTCGTCGTACGCAAGTGAAACGTGGAAACAGATGCAATCCGTTAAGGCCTTCTCCAACTCTCACGGTCGGGGAATCGACTGGAATGGAAGGCCTTTCTCCTTGAGGGCTGCGTGGAATACTGCTTGAATTCCAGTGTTGTAACACCCCACATTTTTTAATTAAATAATAAAATAAAATTTGTATAATTTTCAGAATTTGGTCACGGAACTAGCGACATTGCATCCTAGGCGATTATTTATTAATTTAAACCAATGGTTTGTAGAAAACGGAATTAAAACGACAAAGATATCTTTAGATGAAGTTTTAGAACAAACGTGAAAAAGAAGATAATAAGGACTCAAATAATAACAATAGCTACCAATGTTTTTAGTCTTATGAACAAAAATAAGTTAGGTGAGTTGGTAAGGCATGCACTTCCCAAGGCGAAGGTCAGGAGTTCGAATCCCGCCATTGTCATTTTTTAAATTCAAGAGGGACGGCTAAAGAGATGCATGTTTTGAGGGAAAAACATATATAAATGTACATATAAGAAAAATTATATATCTAGGTAAGCGTATATATATACACATATGTATATATGTGTATATCTGTATGTGTGTGTTAATATATATATATATATGTGTGTGTGTGTGTGTGTGTGTGTGTGTGTGTGTGTGAATATGAATTCCAAAAGTAACCTGCAACCAAACAAAATGAGTAAGAAATAAATGTCAGAAAAATGTCATTTGAATTTTTAAAAGAAATGAAGTGCTTAAATATACATCCATAAATTCGAAAATTGAAATTAAAGTGTAATTTAAGGGTGGAAAGTACTTAATGTGGAATTAATGAAAAATAGGCAAGAGAATAGCTGCATTTGAAATTGAATATATATTAAAAAGCAAGGAATAAATAAATTGATAGCGTTAATAATAAAGTTTATTGCGCATCCATTAATGAACAAAGATTTGAAGAGTTACATGCATATATATGTTCACAAGTTTGAAATTGAAATGTTGGTTATACCTGATAAATGGAAGAAAATAATTTACATAACAATATTTGGTAACAAAAGGAACGTTACAACGTATTTTGTCGTAAATAATAAATTCAGAAAGTTAGAAAGTGAAAGTAAAAAAAAATGAATTACTAAAGTCCTTACTGGATGGAGAACTTGAGTAAAGAGTAGTTCTTTGTAGGCTTTTCTTTTTATCGAACAAAGTAAGAAAAAAAACTCCCTTTTTTATTTGGTATAACTACTTGAGCCGGATGAGAGGAAACCTTCACGTCCGATTTTAAAAGGGGGAATCATATAAAACCTTAAATATTCTTACTTTTACATTTTTCTTAATTTTTTTTTCAAATATTTAAATTTTTTGAAAAAGTTATAAATTGTTGCTAAAATGCTTTGCCCAAATAGCTCGATATAGAGTAATTTTTTAGTTGTTAATTTTTTAACAAAAATATTATTCATTTTTGAAGTAAAAATATATTTTTTTATATATAAAAAAAGAGATATGATATCCCGTGCGTGGTGGATTCACAATCCACTGCCTTGATCCACTTGGCTACATCCGCCTCTTATCTAGCTAAAGGATTTTCTCTTTTTTCCATTCATCATTATTGTATTTATTCTTACCTTCATACTTAGATCGGGATATTCTATTGGACATAGAATGCCAATCTTTAAAATGTTAAAAAAAGGAGTAATCAGCTGTGGCACGTTCACTAAAAAAACCTTTTGTAGCTAATCATTTATCAAGAAAAATTGAAAAACTCAACATGAGGGAGGAGAAAGAAATAATAGTAACTTGGTCTCGGGCATCTACCATTATACCGAAAATGATTGGCCATACAATCGCTATTCATAATGGAAAGGAACATTTACCTGACCACCTTGCAAGGCAAAATACTCCTGGGTGACCGATAGCGAATTAGTACCGTAAGGGAAAGGTGAAAAGAACCCCCATTGGGGAGTGAAATAGAACATGAAACCGTGAGCTCCCAAGCAGTGGGAGGAGAAAGTGATCTCTGACCGCGTGCCTGTTAAAGAATGAGCCGACGACTCATACCCAAAATTATCGTCAATTTATTTCTATCTTTCCATACATAACCAAAGAATGGAAAGGATTCCTCAAGAGTCTCAGGTCCAAGAAGCGTGTGATAAATACCCCCAAAGCCCAAGACTGCAGAGGAAATTAAGTGAAGTACTCCACAACGTTAAACAAAATTTAAGTTTGGTTAAAATTAATGTTAGTGGCCCAGGTCATGGGTCGACTCATACCATATGTGGGTCGGCCTAGGAGTCGACACAACCTAGAGCCGGGTCAACACACCATGGGTCTAAGTCGACCCATTTCTGAGCGAACTAATGTTATATTTCGATTTATACGGCTCATATTATATTATATTTAATCTAATGAAGCAGAATCTTCTATGCACCTATAAATAGACTAGCAGGGCCTAACCTTTAACTCATATTTTTTGAGACGATGCCAAGGCTCTGCCATTTTCTTTCTTCTCCAAATCTTTCAAATATAAGAATATTAGTTTTTGGAATTCTAATTCAAGATTTGAAGACAAAGAATATAGATTTACGATATATGTTTTCATAATTCTTGTCTATTTGAGGTAAATTCTGTAAATCTGAATTATTAGGAATTCTTTCTTTCTTTCAACATTAGATTTGCAAATCCGTGGTCATTTCAGTATTATATTCAATTAGGAAAACCACGGGGTAACAGATCTGAATTGGATTCAAGAATTGGAAACCAATCAGGTAATTGGATTTAAATTATACCTTTTGGTAACGATATATTTATCGTTTAAATTCCCCATAAGTTATAATGCGACAAATAATTGAAATTGTGATGTAATCCATTCCCTAAGTACATTAAAATGTTATTGTTATATGAATTTGTTTAGGGGTGGCAATCAGACCCGACCCGATCGACCCTGACCCAACCTGGTGGGTCTTGGTTCTTGGCAGGTCAGGTTTTATCGGGTTTAGACTATACATTTCAAAAATCTGGACCCGACCCGAGCTTCTGTTCGGGTCGGTTCGGGTTCGGTTGAATAATAACACTGAAAAACATATATTTCAGTGCTTTTTGGTTGGGGCTTTCGGGTCAGAATTGATCGGGTCTTGATGGTACTTTCATCACCTAGACCTAACCCGAGGCCCATCAGGTTTGATTCGGGTTCGGATTTTTTAGGTGGTTCGCTTCAGGTTTTCGGTTCTTGGTTCTAATTGCCAGCCCTAAATCTATTCCATTAACTTTCTGTTTGGGTTAAGAATTACTATAATACTAGAACTGTGAATCAGAGAGTGATTGTGTATATATTCTTAAGATTGTAATTCAATAGTAAATTGGATATGTTGTTAAAAGAATTACAGTAAATTGTGGGTAAACGGAATAAGAATTAGCAGGCCTAATTCTAAATAGAAACTTACCGTGATTAAATTTGAATTAGGAATTGTGTATGAAACCTGGGAAACAATATAACTAAGAAAGAAAAAGGGATTTAGTAGTGGACTGAGTTCATTGGGGGTGGAAAAGGGATACATTTCCATAATTACTAATAAGGGTAAATTATAGGGAACATAGTTGCAAGAAAAAGAAATGTAATAAGGATTAGTGTGAAATAAAAAAAAATTGCCGTGTTGCATCCTAAGCAAATATATATATATACACACACACATACACACACACACATACAAGTTGCAATAAACAAATAGCTTGCAACCACAGATCTTAATTGATGTATATTATGAAAAAGAATTTTTGTACACTTCCACCAACCAATTTAATGAAGTGTGTGAAATATTCCCTGTAATAATAAAAATGTACAAGTGGGTAATAAAGAAAGGTTACAATAGTAAAAGGTTTGCTAAAATAACAAGGGAGCATGGGAAAATGTGATGAACAGGGAATATAACCTATTATTATTAATTATTTGAATGAGAATGAAATATAATAGGTAGATTTGTCCTAGGGACAAGTGGAATTATAACACAGGTTATAATTTATGGTGAAAAGAGAACTTATCAATAAACCTTAGTTAAGGGAACTAAGTTAATAAGTAAATCCACAGACACGGTTGTGGTAACGATATAACGTGGCTTATAATAAGAGATAAGATGCGAACTTATTAATAAACCTTAGTTAATGGAACTAAGTTAATTAGTAAACCTACATCAACAATTGTAGTAATGGTATAACATGAAGTTATAAATAACATGAAAAAATAAAAGAAAGAAGAGGCTTATTATTAGTAAACTTATGAATGGGAAAATATTAAGTTTAATGAATGTAATAACAAGTGTGTAACGACCCGGGGAATTTGCGACCTTGGTTATCGACATAAACTCAGTGTCGACTATCCAAGCATCGGAAATACCAGATAGTTAATAGAAAGAAGTTAGAGGGTGAGAATAGATAAGATAGAAAATTAGAATAGAAGAAGAAGAAGAACATAAATACAACATCAGAGTAACATGAATCTCACAGCGGAACGAATAAAATATATTACATAACATAACTTTGAAATAAGATCAGTATATGTATATGTTATCATTACCGAAGTACAACACTTACAACACAGCGGAAATAAACAATAGCTATATATTCCGGAAGCCTCCTGCTCCATCTCTTCAAGTATTTGTAAAATCCCGACTACTTGACTACCCGTACAAAATTAGACTCCCAAGAGTTTAGGGAAAACAAAACAAAACAAACTCTGGGTCAGTCATGTGACTGGTGTGAGTAAATTCCAAACACTTGGTTTAACTTTTCCAAATCTTTTCAAAAGCAATGATAATCGTAAGACCGATCCACACATAAATACGGATGTTTTTTTACCTTACAATAACCCAAAATATTTCCTAAGATCAATATTTTCTGATATTATAATAATGTCTAAATCAAGTAGATAGCAATCTAGTAGAACGCTTTCATCTCATGCTCTATATATATAATATACAGTCAAAAACCGCGGACTCTTATTGGATAATGGATTTCCAACTATGGCAAGGTATGGAACCACCTTCCGATCAAATCAATACACTGGAGTTCAACAAGAACATCTTGTAACTCGGCCATACATGACCGACCATTCATTTTGCTTGAATGTTTCAAATATATTGTCACCTTACGGTTGGTATACCAACATAACCGTTCCCGGGAGATACAGAATTGAAAGAAGTTACAAATATGAATATTCTCTAGATGGTGACAATATACCCTACATAGGGTGAACCACTTAGCCATGCCGCCTGCCCAATTTTTTTCATTTCCCAATTGATGAGGCTTGAGGTCATAACGTATCTTTTAACATATCACTCCTTCATTTACTTTAAATGTCACATCGTCATACCCATCAAATCACAAATTGATTTTCCCAAGAAATACCACAGTTATAAGCTAAGAGAAACGAAATCCTCTGCCACTAACATAAGTACGTTTGAAGCAATCAACTTATGCGATCTACCAGATATACTCTGTCAGACATTCGTCCATTAGAGTTGTCCTGGGACTGGACAACCCGAAGACATTATTCTGTAAATCCATCTAAGGCAATTTCTACCTAGGATCTCCAGAATAAGACTTGCATAAACTTCGTCTTCAATTGTCTTTGATATATTTGATTCGAAACGATAATGCCCAAACGGAGCGGTTCCAGATAATAAATCTGATCTCGATCTCTCTGTATTGACAACGGAAATGGTCAAAAACTTTGATAGCTGGTGATTTAACTATCAAAGGAAAACTTGTGTACAAACAACAGTTGTATTTCCAAATGGAAATCTTACCAATCAATCATCATTCAACACCCTTCCTTTTTAAATTAATTTATCATTAGTTTATTCATTTCCCCATTTCCCGTTCCCATATATTCGTAAATCCTTATTTTCTAAATTTAGAAAATAAATGTTATTAACATTGGAAAACATTTCCATTTCTTATTCACGCATCACTATCCTCCTACAACATCAGTCTCTATTGACATCGCTTTTGGTAAAAGCTGTCACACTGAATATCTGGATAGCATCGCGCTCGGATATGGAGAACATCGTCAGAAGATAGGCAGCGATTTGGTCAAAGTCGCATCACGAACGAAGAAAGGCCTGAAACTCCTATCAGACGACCTCTTTTGAGCCTAAAAACAGCAATTACATAGCTGAGCTCTGTAACTCTTGTAGATCTCTGAATTAGCTTCAGTTTAAGCTTTGGTTTGGCTCAATCGAACTTACGGTTTGAAAGTTATGTCTGTTTCCATAAACTGGTGTAATCTGGCAATTTCCTAGATAAAGCAACGAAGCGTCACACGATCGGAGTATGGGTCATTCACCCTCGGATCGCCCCTCGTCGGATCGCCCCCCTCGGCTCGTGATGCACCTCGTCTCGTGAAGCACCTCGTCTCGCGAAGCACCCTGACTCGTGGAGCACATGGAGACCACGACCCGATCGCCAGCACTTCACTCCAGCTCGCAACCAGACCCGGATCGTGATAGCCATATCACGATCCGACCCATGACCATGACCCGACCCCTAAACCTGCTCCTGCGCAGCTTGTTCTGACCTATTCTTAAGGCTACTCCTGCTCCTATTTTCCCGGATCAGATGCCACGTACTCTATCACGAACCAGTCTTCGCAGAAGCTCTCCCACAGCTATAAATACACTATTTGAAGGCATTTTCAAGGATCTTATGGCTCTAACTCCTCAGAGCTTCCGCCCTTGCTCTCTGAAAAGCAATTTCAGCAGCAAAGGAGCCTAATTCCACATCATAACACAAGGATTTCATGTATAATCTTATGATTTCTTACCATTTTTAATTGTAAACATGAGGATTTCGAGTATAAACTGAGAGAATTGTACTTGTAACTTCTTAGGATTTAAGAAGAGATAAAGTGGACGCAGGCTTGGTTTGAGCCGAACCACTATAAAAACTTTGTGTGTCTCCTCTTTATTTAATTTTTTTTGGTTTTCTATGATCTGTGAACTACAATTGGGTGTTAGGTCCAGATTTTGGTCTAACATTTTGGCTCGCCAGGTAGGGGGCACACGACAACCTTAATTTCTAGTTTGAAAGGAGACTCGATGGCGAACAAAAGGAAGAAGATTGGAACTTTTGCTCATGCCGATGATGCTGACGCTGAAGACACAAGGAACGACGCAAGCTAGGAAGCTTTCTCTCATGGAGATCCTTCTGCATACTTGACCAGAGGCGAGATGGATGGAGTTCTCACTGAACTGAGAGATCATATGGCACGGCAAGACGATCTCCTCAGAAAACAATAGGAAATGATCAACCAATTCTTCGCTCGGATGGATGGAAGGCCGAGCAATGCTCAAGTCACTAGAAATGAAGCCATTGAAGCGGCTCGCGCATCATCTGGACTCGGGGGCAACCCCCTCACTCTTGGAAATGTTCAGGTTCAACCTACTTCGGCCCCAGTTCAAATGGAAACAAGGACGGAAGCTCTCGCTCCTCAACCGCAATCGGCTCATGATGGAGATCCAGAAGCGGCTCGTGATAGGGCATCATGACCCGATCGAATCGCCCCCCTAGACTCACGAACCGTGCTCCACGATCCCACCTCACGAGCTGACCTCCTTGGCTCACGACCGTGTTGGGTCGCCCCCCTTGATCCACGAACCGCGACCCACGACCCGCTCACGATAGCTCACCAACAGCTTCCGTCCTTCCTGCATTCAACGCTGGGGCACCAGCTCTGATTTTGGTAGTTTGCAACAGCTTTTTGAAGGTAGTCGACTCGCTAATCTTATTCAACGCCTCTCGAGAGGCCGCACCTATCAGAATGACGTGGATGACGTCAATCACAACTCATTCACTCAGGAAATCAGGAACTCCCGCAATCCACCATGTTTCAAACTTCCACAACTGGAGCCTTAGAACGGCAGAACAGATCCTACCGTACACCTGATGCGCTACAAACGGTATATGGAAGTACAATCGGCATCGGAAAACGTCATGGCTAAATGTTTTCCCCTCTTTCTAACTGATACAGCAGCTATGTGGATTCGGCAGCTAGAGACAGAATTGATCAACAACTGGAATATGTTGGTCACTCGCTTTCTTGAACAGTTTCGGGTCCACATTGCACGACCCAAGAACGTCTTGTCACTCACCACAATCAAGCAGAGGCCTAGAGAAACTCTGCTTTCCTTTCTAGAAAGATTCAACGTTGCAGCAACATCAGCTGATCGACCTGAACCGTCGATGGTACTGATGGCATCGATATCCGGTGTCTTGGATAACACGGAATTCAAAAAATCTTTGTACCGAGATCCACCGCGAAATCTCGGTGAATTCTACCTTGAAGCAGACAGATTTCTATGCGAAGAAGATGCAACCTCCGAGAAGAAAGTTCTCGATGTCAACATTCTTAAAGACGGAGAACCGTCTGATTCTGTAAATGGCAAAGGAAAAGCCACCATCAAGAATGACCACAACACTCAGCCCCGGAGAGGGCCCAGATATGAAAAGTACACTGAACTCAATGCTTCATTATATGACATCTACATGGACACAAACGGCGTTGTCTCCTACCCAAAGCCTCCCAGGAGGGAGCCATCGCAAAGAGAACGCGATTCTGGAAAGCATTTCTTATTCCACGATATGGACGGACATGACACAAATGACTGTAGGCATCTTCGTGATTTGATTGAGGAACGGGTTAGACGATGAGAGCTGCCCGAGTATGTGAAACTACCGACAGCGCCTGCACCTGCGCTGCTACATCCTACTCCGTGGAGAGGGAATGACCCTGGATCGAGCTCTCATGGGCTCATCATCAACTGATCTGGATGAGATCAGCTTTCATTTTCTGCATTTCTTAGGCTTTAAGATTTGTTTTTTGCTTCCACTAGGTTTTCCGATTGGTTGAATCGGAGTACACATGTTCGGGGTTAGGATGTAGCCCCAAAGCGTGCTCTGGACTCGGTGTCAAACCAATCAGGATTTGATTTGGTTTTGCATTTTGAATTGAATAGGGACTTTCCAAGCATGGATTATGTTTGGAGAATTTAAGTATCTTGTTAGGATGTAGCAGGATCCTCAACTTCGGTTAAAGTATGGCTTATACTTATTATGGAACTTTAGGTATGGATTATGCCTAGGGACGGACTATCTTGTCAGGCTGTGGCAAGCGTAGCTCTACTTCAGGTTTGGGTATGGTTTATACACACTTTAGAATCTTAAGTATGGATTATAGTTAGGAACGACAAATGGTCCTGTCAGGATGTGACAAAAGAAACCGGGTATGGATTATGCCCTGCAAACGGTCTTGTCAGGATGTGACAAAAGAAATCGGGTATGGATTATACTCGATTTGGACTTCTAGGTATGGATTATGCCAGGAAATGTTGGCCCTTGCCAGGATTTGGCAGGATGACTCAAATGTCCCTTAAGTATGGTTTGTGCTCATTGGACATTGAAGCATGGTTTATGCTCATAAAATTTGAACAATACCGCCAGGATTTGGCACATTTGTTTTTCCTTTATCTCTTTACAAGGATGGATTATATCTGTAGCTGACAGACCCGGCAAGTTCATGGCATCATCGAATTTCTATGGCTTATAGATTTCCTGGACTATCCAGAAAACATCTTCCTTCAATCAGCAAGATATGTTTTGAGGGGAAAACTTGTTGACATCGCTTTTTGGTAAAAGCTGTCACACTGAATATCTGGATAGCATCGCGCTCGGATATGGAGAACATCGTCAGAAGATAGGCAGCGATTTGGTCAAAGTCGCATCACGAACAAAGAAAGGCCCGAAACTCCTATCAGACGGCCTCTTTTGGGCCCAAAAACAGTAATTACGTAGCTGAGCTCTGTAACTCTTGTAGATCTCTGAATTAGCTTCAGTTTGAGCTTTGGTTTGGCTCAATCGGAGTTACGGTTTGAAAGTTATGCCCGTTTCCGTAAACTGGTGTAATCTGGCAATTTCCTAGATAAAGCAACGAAGCATCACACGATCGGAGTATGGCTCATGCACCCTCGGATCGCCCCTCATCGGATCGCCCCCATCGACTCGTGATGCACCTCGTCTCGTGAAGCACCTCGTCTCGCGAAGCACCCTGACTCGTAGAGCACATGGAGACCACGAACCGATCGCCAGCACTTCACCCCAGCTCGCATCCAGACCCGGATCGTGATAGCCATATCACGATCCGACCCATGACCACGATCCGACCCATGACCACGACCCGACCCCAAAACCTGCTGCTGCGCAGCTTATTCTGACCTATTCTTAAGGCTATTCCTTCTCTATTTTCCCGGATCGGACGCCACGTACCCCATCACGAACCAGTCTTCGCAGAAGGTCTCCCACAGCTATAAATACACCATTTGAAGGCATTTTCAAGGATATTTTGGCTCTAACTCCTCAGAGCTTCCACCCTTGCTCTCTGCAAAGCAATTTCAGCAGCAAAGGAGCCTAATTCCACATCATAACACAAGGATTTCGTGTATAATCTTATGATTTCGTACCACTTTTTATTGTAAACATGAGGATTTCATGTATAAACCGAGAGAATTGTACTTGTAACTTCTTAGGATTAAAAAGAGATAAAGTGGACGTAGGCTTGGTTTGAGCCGAACCACTATAAAAACTTCGTGCATCTCCTTTTTATTTACTTTTTTCTGCTTTTCTGTGATTTATGAACTGCAATTGGGTGTTAGGCCCAGATTTTGGTCTAACAGTCTCTAACTGTAAGCTAGTAAGAGAACAACTTCCCAAGTATAAACCCCGAAGGCCGAAACCAACATCAGATCGATACCCAGAAAGCCATTCAACTCAACTAATTTCCAGTCAGTTTCTAATTTTAGTAATTCCATATAAATTCCTAATTCAAACCCCAAATTCCTTTATAATATTTTATTTGCAAAATATTTACTTTAATCTAATTTTTCACGTAGAATGTGAATAATATTTCTTTATATAATCAAAACAGTCTGATTTCGTATTTAAAAACAATATCTCAAACCCAAATTCTATTTATATTTTTATTTATAGACTGTTCGTAAAAATCTTATTTATAACTCCCTTTACAACTGCTAAGATCACATTCGATTTCAAATATCGGTGTTGGAACCGATTTTACTTCTCTATATAAATATCAGACTTATATAATCCATTTATCAAATGATAAATATTTTATTTAATTTATAAAATATTATTTATAAATTAATCTTCTCAATATTATCAGTTAAAAAAGATTCTATTTAAAATCCACTTTAAATTGATCTTCCCATAATTCTTTTATATCTCGCCAATCCCCCTTAATCAATATCGTGTTACACCCGTGTGCGAAGCGCGGGTCTAAACCTCCTTGATGTAAAATTCTCTTTTAATAATCTTATACATTTCCCAAAATATTATATTTACTCCATATACTCACTTATTTACCTCTTATTACCTTAATTTAGTATTTATACCAAAAATGTCCTTTTAAAACATTCATATAACTATTAATAATCTTATACAAAAGTTCTTGTTTAATTTTCCAAATAATTCCTTTTTATAAAATCCATTGATTTTATATAAATATTTTATTTCAATATACACTTTGAAAATTCCCTTTTTACATTCCAGTGTTTCTTATGCTATTTAAAATACCAAATAACAACCAGTTTCATCATAATCAATCACAGATTATATATCACAATATATATAAAAACAGTATTTTAAATATTGAGGAATCTAGTCGGATTCCTCCGACCTATTTCCCTGCATCCACGGATGTTAAGTAATATAATTAACATCAATTCTATTTCAATATGAAATATTCTGATGAACAAAATCAATATTTGATTAACGATGTATATTATATATATCGTTATCTATATTCTCAACCAATTAATTAGCAGTTCATCCAAACAGTCAACACACATCAATCAACCAGCATTTATCCATTCTAAAAATTTGTCATAAAAATATGAACTGATCAAAATTAGTGAGATTACTTACTTTGTCAATAAATCGTTGGATAACGATTAACGGTTGATGAATCAGACGTTTTAATTTGCTATAAATTCCAAAGAGCTCCAAATTATACCGGACTGGCTTGATAGCGTAGTATTCTTCGATACAATTCCAACGACACAAATTCTGCACAATTATGTACATGTATGGACAAGTTATGGTGATTGCAAATTATATATATACACAATTTAAATTTAAATTAAAATAAATTTTATTACTTTGGGCTTTAATAATTAACCCGGCCCAATGCCTCTCCACGCGCCTCTCATCTTCTGTGCATCCACGAATGTTCTACTCCTCTGTATTTACAATGCCCATTCTGATTTTAAACCCACTTTGGCACTTTCACATTTTTTTTCTTCGGTCCTTACCATACCTAAACTGGCCACCTTGATATCATAACCGCCACCAGCCTGCTTGTGAATAGTCCCTTCTCCCCATTCTTACAAATAAAAATGTGACTCCCATAATACCCACCGCTGCAAATCTACCTCCTACAAACTTCACTGCTTCTCTACTTAACAACAACAAACACGCTACAACAACTACTGCATACAATACGCTGAGGACACACCTTCGACACTCCATGCTTCACGTAAAACCATCCTTACGCCATTCACCAACTTCATACCCTTTCCAAGTTTTTTACCTCTTCACGGAAATGCCAAGACCACCCCTTCTTACATCACTCCTCCTCCTTACCGTGTTCATCACCAAAAACATACACTTACTCCAAACAATCCCATGTCCGCACTACAATACATTACTTCATTCCTCCTTTCAAAACAACACATCACGCATCACTCCACACTCTCACACAACCTAACCATTGTCAATCTCCTCTTTAAAAATGCGAGCTTCTCCTCTTTAAAATGTGAGCTTCAGCATGAAGAAACCTGTAACTAACACTCGCAAGCTTCCAAATGTCCACTATTTTATAGAAGATAACTTCTTCTTTTTATATGTGTGCCCTACATCTTTAACCCGGACCACGTTCCCCCACCATAACCGTACCCAAACATTACTTCATCTTCTATAACAACCACTAGCAATCTTCTGTAACTGAAACTTCACCATTTTCAGTTTTTGAACCCACGCTCTTTCCTGTACACTATCACTACCGCATGTTCCACAAGTCTCTTCTCTCACGTCCTCCTCCAAGCTTCCTACTTCTCCCCATTTTAAAAAATAAAATGTATGCTCTTGTAACCTGCAAACCCCATGTCATAATTTATTTTATTTAGTCTCATAGGGCGACCTGCTATTTCTTTATTGTTGGACCATAACTTTGTATTTTTTATTACCAGGGAACATTTATATATATAGTTTGTAAACAGAGGAGAGAATAAGTAAGGGGATGATCTTGTTGCTCGCATTAAAAGAAAAGAAGGAAGTAAGAGATGGCTTATTTATAGATTTCAATTCCTTCATCACGAAGGAATAGAATGTTGGTAGCTTTTAGGTAGGTTCTGCCGTGACATGATGGTGACAATTCAAGCTAGACACGTTTGACAGTACATCCTTGTACGAAGTTTACGGTAGCAATAACTTAAGCACTAAGGATTGAGTTTTATAACATCTTATAAAAGGATAGTTTCTTACTTGCTAAGGAAAATGGATGGATGTAATATTTTTAATATATACTTTTATGGTTTCTATGTAAGTCTTCCGGTCTCCGATTACGCACAATTATCATTTGTTTTTTTTTACGGATCGCTATAAACAAAAATAAAAATACCGTCGTGACGAGCAATGTGTCCCGACCCCAAAAGTATGATAAAATAGGCAAGAAGGCTTATTCTGTGAAACCCCAAAATGCTGATTTAGGGTGTAAAATACTCTAAATAAAAAGTTGTTTATTTTCCAAATTAAAAAATTATAGTAAAATTCTAAAAATCAAATTATAGCTACGCCTCAAAGATCTTGTCCAAATTCGAAACCAATATTTAATTATAATTAAATATATCGTTTTGGTTTAAAATGATTTCATAGCGACCATTTGGAAATTTGATTTGGACATAACTCCCAATCTATAACACGAAATCTTGATTTTTCACTTCCATTAGAAAAATATACTTCACCAGCTCCGAACGTTTCTTGTTTAATAGAAATCTGGCTTAAAACGGATTCTGTATATTCGTTTAAAGTTCGAGTCGCCAAATTACGAACTGTCGCTCCACTATGGGCTTGATTTAAATTATATTATAATTAATACATTCAAACTTTGTTCAAAAAATAAATTCATTGTTATAATTCAACTCTAAACTGAATTAAATATTATAAACAATCTAACTCACACAATATTGTGAATTCTACAATTTCTGACTTCATAATTAAATATATTATTCTATTAATAATATTAATTAAATATTCAATATTATTTAATTAAATAAACATTAATTCTCTAAATCACTATTTAAATAATTAAAATAAATTAATTATTATACCGTAAGAATACAGGTCGTTACATTCTTCCCCCCTTAAAATAATTTCGTCCTCGAAATTGCTAAGGTAGAAAACAAACCCTATTAACTGGGTTAAAAATTATTTTTTACTTCTTTAACTTCAGTTTTAATTGAACCAATTTATTTTGATTAAAATATTAATTCATTTCTATTAACGAATATTTTCAAAATCCTGGAAATTTTCTAACACCCGAAATATTTGAAAATTTTCTCTAGCGCCTCCTTTGTACGGCTCAATTGGTACAACTACAACTCACCTCTCTTGGCCTTCTCTAACCCAAAAGAAAATCAAACAACCAAGCGGCTTGCCAAATAGGCTCATAAATCACCAAACTCATGTAAAAATAAACTTGTACCTTTTTGTCGGGCGTATCATTATGTCATTTCCATCTGTTATCAATTCGGCATATACCAATGTCATTCCAATCGATTTATCCTCACACAACTATTCACTTATATCCAAACCAAATCTCATTTCAAACTCGAGTTCCATTCTCGATTTCAAACTCTTGACTTACCCCAGCCAATATAATTTCAAATTCCTATCTCACTATTCAAAACCTGATTCTACTTGATATATTATATTCCAATTCAATTTCCAGTTAATTGGTTTCAATTCATATTTACTTTCACAAATTTTATTTAATTTCCCTTTTGGATTTAATTAAATTTCAATTTGCTTTTGCAAATTTTCTTTAAATTTATTTTTAATTCAAAACAATCTTCCAGGGAGTTTTAAACAACTTACCCTTTTCAAACATCCAATATTCCTTTACGGAAATCAAAACCACTTGTTTCTCAAAACTATTCAAAAACAATATCTTTGGTAGTAATCCGTCACTTAGAACTCGAAAATGAACACTGATGATGTGGCCAGCATCATCAGAATTATTCAGCAGTGATAAAAGTGAGTTTACTACTATATCACTTTTCAAAACTCAGTTAAACAATTTCATTTTGAAATCAATTCAAAATACCATGCACGATGTTTGTAAAATAATTTAAAATCTCCTGGGATTTTAAAATTCACATATATTTAATCCAAATCCATTCACAAACACTTTTCCAAAATTTATGAACTTTAATTCCGATTTTGAATTTAAATTTCAGATTTAATTCATCTGATTTCATATATTACTCTTATCTGAATTCTGATTGGTTATTTACATAACCATTTAATTTATAATCTTACTCGATTATAATAACAACCAATATATCAAATATATTATAATCATTCCAATATCTAAACTTTGTTTATATCAAATTATATTTTGGGTAAAATTATTTCATTTACACCCCTTTCAAACCACATAGTGTCGGTTTATCGTATTCAAGTGTTTAGAAACTTCTACCGATACAGTGGATCAAACTGATCGACCGAAATTCATAAACAACTCAATTAATAAATATCCACAATATAAAACAATTTTTATAAATCAATAAATATGTTCTCTCGTTTATACACTCTCAACTCAATGTAGGGCATTACTAACCCCATCTCTATCGAGTTACGACATAGAGCCAAGGTAAATCACTTAACCTTCAGCTCTTATACCATTGTAACGACCCAGGGAATTTGCGACCTTGGTTATCGACATAAACTCAATGTCGACTATCCAAGCATCGGAAATATCAGATAGTTAATAGAAAGAAGTTAGAGGGTGAGAATAGATAGGATTAAAATTAGAATGGGAGAAGAAGAAGAACATAGACACAACATAAGAGTAACACGAATCTCACAGCGGAAGAAATAAAATATATTATATAACATAACTTTGAAATAAGATCAGTATATGTATATAATACCATTACCGAAGTACAACACTTGCAACACAGTGGAAATAAACAATAGCTATATAATCCTAAAGCCTCCTGCTCCAGCTCTTCAAGTATTTGTAAAATCCCGACTACTTGACTACCCGTACAAAATTGGGCACCCAAGAGTTTAGGGAAAACAAAACAAAATAAACTTTGGGTCTGTCATGTGACTGGTGTGAGTGAACTCCAAACACTTGGTTTAATTTTTCCAAATCCTTTTCAAAAGCATTGATAATCGTAAGGCCGATCCAAACATAAATGCGGATGGTTTTTACCTTATGATAACCCAAAATATTTCATCTATATTTTCTGACATTATATTAATGTCTAAATCAAGTAGATAGTATTCTAGTAGAACGCTTTCATCTCATGCTCTCATATATAATATAAAATCAAAAACCACATACTCTTATTAGGTAATGGATTTCCAACTATGACAAGGTATGGAACCACCTTCCGATCAGTGTACTCTAGAAGCGATACACTGGAGTTCAACAAGAACATCTTGTAACTCGACCACACATGACCGACCATTCATTTTGCTTAAATGTTCCGAATATTTTGTCACCTTACGATTGGTATACCAACATAACCGTTCCCTAAAGATATAGAATTGAAAGAAGTAACAAATATGAATATTCTCTAGATGGTGACAATATACCCTACTTGGGTCCGACCGACTTAGCCATGCTGCCTGCCCGATTTCTGTCATTTCCCAGTTGATGAGGCTTGAGGTCATAACATATCTTTTAACAGATCACTCATTCATTTACTTTGAATGTCACATCGTCATACCCATCAAATCACGAATGGATTTTCCCAAAAATACCACGGGTATAAGCTAAGAGAAACAAATTCCTCCGCCACCAATGTAAATACGTTTGAATGATCAACTTATGCGATCTACCAGATATACTTGGTCAGACATTCGTCCATTCAAGTTGTCCTAGGACTGGACAACCCAAAGGCATTATTCTGTAAATCCATCTTAGGCAATTTCTATCTAGGATCGCCAGAATAACCCTTGCATAAACTTCATCTTCAATTGTATTCGATATATTTGATTCAAAATGATAGTGCTCATACAGAGTGGTTTCCAGATAATAAATCTGATCCGGTCTCTCTGTATTGACAACGGAAAGGTAAAAAACTTTGATAGTCGGTGATTTAACTATCAAAGGAAAACATGTGTACAAACAACGGTCATGTTTCCAAATGGAAATCTTACCGATCAATCATTATTCAACATTTTTCCTTTTTAAATTAATTTATCATTAATTTATTCATTTCCCCATTTCCCGTTCCCATATATTCGTAAATCCTTATTTTCTAAATTTAGAAAATAAACGTTATTAACATTGGAAAACATTTCCATTCCTTATTCACGCATCACTATCCCCCTACAACATCAATCTCTAACTGTAAGCTAGTAAGAGAACAACTTCCCAAGTATAAACCCCGAAGGCTGGAACCAACATCAGTTCGATACCTAGAAAGACATTCAACTCAACTAATTTCCAGCCAGTTTCTAATTTCAGTAA
The DNA here is from genome assembly GCA_030737875.1 of Allium sativum. Taxonomy (NCBI): domain Eukaryota; kingdom Viridiplantae; phylum Streptophyta; class Magnoliopsida; order Asparagales; family Amaryllidaceae; genus Allium; species Allium sativum. The sequence continues at coordinate 286,891,322 of CM060924.1, forward strand.
CTCCATTTAAATTCCTTATTCAAACCCTAAATTCCTTTATAATATTTTATTTGCAAAATATTTACTTTATTCTAATTTTTCACATAGAATGTGAATAATATTTCTTTATATAATCAAAACAGTTTGATTTCGTATTTAAAAGTAATATCTCAAACCCAAATTATATTTATATTTTTATTTATAGACTATTTGTAAAAATCTTATTTATAAATACCTTTACAACTGCTACGATCACATTCGATTTCAAATATCGGTGTTGGAACCGATTTTACTTCTCTATATAAATCTCATACTTATATAATCCATTTATCAAATGATAAATATTTTATTTAATTTATAAAATATTATTTATAAATTAATCTTCTCAATTTTATCTATTAAAACAGATTCAATTTAATATCTACTTTAAATTAATCTTCCCATAATTCTTTTATATCTCGCCAATTCCCCTTAATCAATATCGTGTTACACCCGTGTGCGAAGCACGAGTCTAAACCTCCTTAATGTAAAATTCTCTTTTAATAATCCTATACATTTCTCAGAATATTATATTTACTCCATGTACTCACTTATTTACCTCTTATTACCTTAATTTAGTATTTATACCAAAAACGTCCTTTCAAAACATTCATATAACTGTTAATAATTTTATACAAAAGTTCTTATTTTATTTTCCAAATAATTCCTTTTTATAAAATCCATTGATTTTATATAAATATTTTATTTCAATATACACTTTGAAAATTCCCTTTTTACATTCCAGTGTTTCTTATGCTGTTTAAAATACCAAATAACAAGACCAGTTTCATCATAATCAATCACAGATTATACGTCACATCATATATCACAATATATATAAAAACATTATTTTAAATATTGAGGAATCTAGTTGGATTCCTCCAACCTATTTCCCTGCATCCACAGATGTTAAACAATATAATTAACATCAATTCTATTTCAATATGAAATATTCTGATAAGCAGAATCAATATTTGATTAACGATATACATTATATATATCGTTATCTATATTCTCAACCAATTAATTAGCAGTTCATCTAAACAGTCAACACACAGCAATCAACCAGCACTTATCAACTCTAAAAATATGTTATAAAAATATAAACTGATTTGATTTAGTGAGATTACTCACTTTGTTCGTAAATCGTTGTATAATGATTAACGGTTGATGAATCAGACGTTTTAATTTGCTATAAATTCCAACGAGCTCCAAATTATACCAAACCGGCTTGATAGCGTAGTATTCTTCGATACGATTCCAACGACACTTATTCTGCACAATTCTATACACGTATGGACAAGTTATGGTGATTGCAAGTTATATATATATATACACACACACAATTTAAATTTAAATTAAACTAGATTTTATTACTTTGGGCTTTAATAATTAATCCGGCCCAATGCCTCTCCACGCACGTGTCATCTTCCCTGCATCCACGAATGTTCTGCTCCTCTGTATTTGCAATGTCCATTCTGATTTTAAACCCACTTTGGCACTTTCACATTTTTTTCTTCAGTCCTTACCAAACCGAAACTGGCCACCTCGATATCATAATCGCCACCAACCTGCTTGTGAATAGTCCCTTCTCCCCATGCTTACAAACAAAAATGTGACTCCCATAATACCCACCACTGCAAATCTACCTCCTCCAAACTCCACTACTTCTCTACTTAACAATAACAAACATGCTATAACAACTGTTGCATACAATACGCTGAGGAGACACCTTCGACACTCCATGCTTCATGTCAAACCATCCTTACGCCATTCACCAAATTCATACCCTTTACAAGTTTTTTAACTCTTCACGGAAATGCCGAGACCATCCCTTCTTTCATCTCTCCTCCTCCTTACTGTGTTCATCACCAAAAACATACACCTCCTCTAAACAATCCCATGTCCGCACTACAATACATCACTTCATTCCTCCGTTCAAAACAACACATCACGCATCACTCCACACTCTCACACAACCTAACCATTGTCGATCTCCTCTTTAAAAATGCGAGCTCCTCATCTTTAAAAATGTGAGCTCCAGTATGAAGAAACCTGTAACTAACACTTGCAAGCTTCCAAATGTCCATTATTTTATAGAAGATAACTTCTTCTTTTTATATGTGTGCCCTCCATCTTTAACCCGGACCACGTTTCGCGTCATAACCATACCCATACATTACTTCATCTTCTATAACAACCACTAGCAAGCTTCTGTAACTGACATTTCACCATTTTTAGTTTTTGAACCCACGCTCTCTCCTGTACGCTATCACTACCGCATGTTCCACAAGTCTCTTCTCTGACGTCCTCCTCCAAGCTTCCTCCTTCTCCCCATTACAAAAAAAAGTATGCTCTTATAACCCGCAAACGCCATGCCGCAATTTATTTTATTTAGTCTCATAGGGTGGCTTGATATTTCTTTACCGTTGGACCACAACTTTGTATTTGTTATTATCAGGGAACATTTATATATATAGTTTGTAAACAGAGGAGAGAATAAGTAAGGGGGATGATCATGTTGCTCGCATTAAAAGAAAAGAAGGAAGTAAGAGATGGCTTATTTATAGATTTCAATTCCTTCGTGATGAAGGAATAGAGTGTTGGTAGCTTTTGGGTAGGTTCTGCCGTGACATGATGGTGACAATTCAAGCTAGACACGTTTGACAGTACATCCTTGTACGAAGTTTAGGGTAGAAGTAACTTAAGCACTAAGGATTGAATTTTATAACATCTTATAAAAGGTTTGTTTCTTACTTGCTAACAAAAATAGATGGACGTAATATTTTTAATATATACTTTTATGGTTTCTATGTAAGTCTTCCGGTCTCCGATTACACACAATTATCATTTGTTTTTTTATGGATCACTATAAACAAAAATAAAAATAGCGTCGTGACGAGCAATGTGTCCCGACCCCAAAAGTATGATAAAATAGACAAGAACGCCTATTCTGTGAAACCCCAAAATGCTAGTTTAGGCTGTAAAATACTCTAAATAAAAAGTTGTTTATTTTCCAAATTAAAAATTATAGTAAAATTCTAAAAATCAAATTATAGATACATCTCAAAGATCTTATCCAAATTCGAAACAAATATTTAATTAATTAAATATATCGTTTTGGTTTAAAAATGATTTCACAGCGACTATTTGGAAATTTGATTTGGACATAACTCCCAATCTATAACACGAAATCTCGATTTTTCACTTCCATTAGAAAAATATACTTCACCAGCTCCGAACGTTTCTTGTTTCACAGAAATCCGCTTAAAACGGATTTTGTATATTCATTTAAAGTTCGAATCACCGAATTACGAACTACTGCGCCATTATGGGCTTGATTTAAATTATATTATAATTAATACGTTCAAACTTCGTTTAAAAAATAAATTCATTATTATAATTCAACTCTAAACTGAATTAAATATTATAAACAATCTAATTCACACAATATTGTGAATTCTACTATTCTGACTATTTCAGAATTAAATATATTATTCTATTATTTATATTAATTAAATATTCAATATTATTTAGTTAAATAACCATTAATTCTCTAAATCACTATTTAAATAATTAAAATAAATTAATTATTATACCGTAAAAATACGGGTCGTTACAAAGTGATTCATAGAAGGGGTCCGCTCTTGCAGCATGGAGCTGATTAGGGAAAATAAGCAGCCAAATGTAAGTTGATAAACCGGTAACTTGAATAGAAAATGTATGTATTAACAATCTAGTTAATTAGCAATGTGATAAGTTAAAGCAAGCACGTGATTAAAAGATTAACATATGATTTAATAATGCGATGTCGTGATGCGCTTGGACCAGTCTGTACGTATGGAGATGAAGAATCCAACGGGGTAGATCATCGTGATGTTTAGAGACACAAGTGGAGCACATCCAACTGACTATTCTACGAGACTGCAAGGAAGCATGAGGCTTCTATGGGACATGGTAGGGTACTCTGAGATGACCCTCTGACGAATAACTAGATGAAGCCATCGCTCGGAGGCAGGTCAATTGCACCATTTAGAGTAGACCTTGACCATAACTATTGTGCGGCAGTCAAAAGGCTGTGGTAGATGGCGTTGGGTGACTCGGTTTTCTTCGCTCTAGGAGGAGGTAGCCGGGACCAAATTAAAGATAGTAATCATCGGATATCTATCATCGATAGACAATGGGAAGTAGAAAGACTAAGAGCTGAACCAACAGACCAACGAACTTTTACTATTGCGACGTTGGTTGAGGGGCACGCCAAATTGGATGCTAGATTGGCTGTAAGTGGCACATCATTAGCTCTTGATGTCATCTTTCATTAGTTGAGGGAGGGGACAAGGTGGGGCCATAGCCATTGGGAAAAGAGTCAAACCATATGTGGATATTTGTATTGTAGGCCTAATGAAGTCCTTTACAGATATCAAAAGCTCCCGACCGAGTTCCATGCATTGAAGCAGCCTATTACGAACTCGGGTTATAGTAGGTAGTACATTCGGGTGAGGGTCTAGATACATTCATTGGGTAATGTATTGTAGACGGTAGCGCATTACTTCATGTTAAGACATGACTCGACCGAGGAGTTCGGATACATGGATTCGTACGCTTACGTGGCATAGCGATAGTGGTTCTATATGATTATATGGCGTAACAATATAAATTTCCGTACGTGAGTAGGCGTAGGATGGAGGTTATGCATACTTCCGTGGTGTGACAGCGAAGACCGTACGAGGAGGGTACTATGGGAAGTACCTTGAGATGTTGCGTATAGCAACATATTTATTATATTAGGTTTAGTCTACTAGAAAGCAGATGGGTGCGACATGTGTGCAGAACCTAAAGTGTACCAACCTGAATAACCTAATAATTAAGAAATGTAACTGAACGGTATATGTATGGTTATTTCAGAATGTTTAATTTGTCCTTTCACCAGTACTTGTGTATATATAAAGTTGTGCGTAATATAAACATCTAAATTCAAAATTTGAAATTAAAGTGCAATTTTAGGGAGAAAAATAATTAATATGGAATGAATGAAAAATAGGCAAGAGAATAGTTGCGTTTGAAATTGAATATATTTTAAAAAGAAAGGAACCAGTGAATTGATAGCGTTAATAATGACGTTTAATGCGCAATCGTTAACGAACAATGATTTGAAGAGTTATACGCGCATATATGCGCATGAGTTTGAAATTGAAATGCTGGATATACCTTATAAATGGAAGAAAATAATTTACATAGCAATATTTGGCAACAAAAGGAACGTTGCAAGCAACATTAAAGAAAAATTAAATTTCGGAAAAATTAGTGTTAGTGGCCTAGGTCATGGGTTGACCCAGATCATATGTGGGTCGACCCAGGGGTAGACGTACCCTAGAGCCGGGTTGACCCATGGATCGAATCACTAGGGGTCCAGGTCGACCCATCTTTGAGCAAACTGATGTTATATTTCGATTTATACGGCTCAAATTATATTATATTTAATCCAACGAAGCAGAATCTTCTGCGCATCTATAAATAGACTAGTAGGGCCTAGCCTCCAACTCATATTTTCTCAGACGATGCCAAGGCTCTAGCATTTTTTACTTCTCTAAATATTTTAGAAATAAGAATATTAGTGTAAAGGAATTCTGATTCAAGATTTGAAGAAAAAGAATATAAAGCTACGATATAGGTGTTTAGATTTCTTATCAACATGAGGTAAATTCTATGGATCTAAATTATTAGGATTTCTTTCTTTTAGCATTAGATTTGTAAATCCATGGTCATTTCAATATTGGATTTGATTAGGAAAACCATGGGATAGCAGATCCGAATCAGATTCAAGAATTGGAAAGCAATTAGGTCAGCGGATTTAAATTATAGCTTTTGGTAACATTATATTTATCGTTTTAAATTCCCCATAATTGTTAATGAAATAAATATTTGAAATTATGGTAATCGTGATGTAATCCATTCCCTAAGTACATTAAGAATGTTACTATTGTATGTCTATTCCATTAATTTTCAGTTTGGGTTGAGAATTACTGTAATATTAAAATTGTGAATCTAATGTGATTGTGCATATATTCTTAAGATTGTAGTTCAATGGTAAGTTGGGTATGCTATAGAAAAATAACAGTAAATTATGGGTAAAATGGAATAGCAAGCCTAATTATTTACAGAAACTTACCGTGATTAGATTGGAATTAGGAATTATGTATGAAAACAAAAATATTACAAATCGGAAAAAAGGGAGTTAGTAGTGGACTGAGTTAATTGAGGATGGAAAAGGGATACATTTCCACAATTTCCATTACGGTAAATTATAGAGAACATCGTTATAAGAAAAATAAATGTAATAAGGATTAGTGTGAAATAGGGGTTTTTTCCGTATTTCAAACTAATCATATACACACACACATGATGCAATAAAAGAAATAGACATAATCTTAGAACAAATGTCCATAATCTCATGGAATGTAAGAGGTCAAAACAATGATATTAGGCAGTAAGACCTCTTCAATATTAGAAGGTCATACTCACTCTTTATTATGTGTATTTTTGAAAATAAATTTAATGATTAAAGCATGTATTATTTTCTAAAATTGATTGGTGATGACTGGGATTATTGTCATAATAATGATGTTGGTTGTAAAGCTAGAATCTTAATCCTTTGGTGTAAGTCTGTTTGGTACATGTAGGTATTGATAAAAATGACCAACAAATTATTTTAAGTGCCAAAAACATGGGGGGATTGCATATTACTTTATTGACAGTGTATGCTATTAACTTTGCTAACAGAAGAAGTGAATTATGGTATAAATTAAAAACCCTGACTAATAATATTTCTACTCCCTGGATAGTATCTGGTGATTTCAATGTTGTTCTTAATAAAAATGAAAAGATAGGTGGTGTTCCTCTTCATGTATTTTAAATTACATAATTTAATAATTGTGTCATGGGGGTTGGGCTCCTAGAACCAATCCATAATGGCCTGAAATACACATGGAGGAGTAATGAGAACAAAAGAATATCTTGTAAGCTAATAGAGTGCTTGTTAATTCAGACTGCATTATCAAAATTCCAAACATCAAAGTGGAAGTTCTTTCTACCTTCACTAGTGATCACACCCCTATCCTCATTCAACTTACGGACAATCAGCCTAATTTCAAACGGAAACCATTTCGACATATCAATGTTTAGAGATTGATAGATGGCTACGATAATGCTATTAACTTCAAGTAATGTATTATTCAAGATGGATCTGCAGGTTTCAAGATTCTTCAGATTCTTAAATATGCAAAGAAATGTCTTAAGGAGTTGAATAAATGCATGTTAGAGAATGGAGTTTTGATGACAACAACCTTATTTCAATATTAATTGATAATAAAATATATACAAACATCTCTATCTAGAATATATATACAAACATATATGCAGGATTTGTACATAGGAATTAATTCTAAAGACTGTACACTTTTAGAGTTTTAGTGATTCAAGAGAATCATAAATCAGAGGAGATTCAAGACTCATGAGTAATCAAGAGTTCAAGAATTCAAGACAAATATAGTAATAGAGTCTAGTTTATGTAAGACTCTGAATAGAACTGCAGGTTCAAGTTCAAATTCAAATTCTGTTTTCCAAATCTTATTTTTATTTTCAAATTCTATTCAAATTATAATTAAGTTTTTATTTTTATTTTGATTTTAAACTTGGGTTTCAAAGCTTATAAACTTTAAAATTTTATAAATATGTTTACGTAAAGTATATTTATGATTTCATATGTTTTTCTACTTTATAATACTTATTCATATCACTATGTTTTATTTCAAGAATTTCCAGAATTATATATGTGTATATATATATTAAAACACTTGAAAAATACTCAAATTTAAAATTTTGAACTACATATGTCGACATACATATGTTGGCATGTCGACATATAACTGTCATTTTTTAAATTTTCAAAGAAACTGTCTTATCACTATTTGTAACGTTCCAGAAGCATTGCAACCTTTCAAATCTTACAAATAGGGGTTAATCTCAAATTTTTTATTCATTATTCTTCTCCATCTTCATCTTTTTTCATTCCTCCATTATTATTTCATATTTTTATAATTTCTACATTTATACTCTGCTGATTTCAATTCTAATTAAATAAAACTTCTTCTCTTCTCACTCTCTACTTATTATTCTCTGAATCTAAGTGATATTGAAGAGTTATAGGGTTGTTGTAATCATTTGGGATTGTGTTAGGATAGTCTTGGAAATGATGTGTTCCTTGTAGCCATGAAATCAAGGAAGGAAACAGTGTTAACCTTGTAGCCAAGAAATCAAGGGTGGTGGAAACGGTGGTAACCTTGTAGCCATGAAATCAGGGGTTTAGTACTTGGATATTGATATAGTAATAAATCTCTATGCAATCCAGCGTTGCATGGGACTGGACGTAGGAGCAATCCAAACCAGTATAAAATCATGTGTATGTGTTCTTTCCTTTTCTGCATTTTATTTTTGTTTATTTCAGTATTTGTGTTTGATTCTGTATCTGTGATCATCTTTGTGGTGTTTATACATATAGTAGATCATATTAGTTTTATATTTTCTTAAATTTCTTGAAAACACTATTTAACCCCCTTTAGTGTTAGTTTTTCCTTAACAATCCATTCCGCAATCTCTAACAATTGGTACCAGAGCAAGGTCATTCAAATGTTCGTAATCTGATTTTTTTCTGAAATATTAAATGTCAACCAACACTGGTAATAATAGTTCTTTTGTAGAGGGTCAGTCCACTGTTGGGCCACCACTGTTTAATCGTAGTAATTATTCATATTGAGCATGTAGAATGAAATTATATTTACAATCAGTAGGATTAAACACATGGAATATCACACAGACTGAATATATAGAACCCACAACTAATTTTACACAATGGACTAATGAACAAAAGGCTGCTGCACAAAGCAATTCTAAGGCTATGAATATGTTGTCTTGTTCATTAGATAGGAATGAGTTTAATAGAGTGTCAGTATGTAAAACTGCTTATGAGATCTGGAGAACTTTACAAATTACTTATGAAGGAACTAGTAAAGTTAAACAAACTAAGATATCAATGTTAGTTAATCATTTTGAGTTATTCAAAATGAACGAGAATGAGTCTATCTCCGATATGTATTGCAGATTTCAAGAGATACTGCATTCATTAACAACATTAGGAAAAACTTATTCTGAAGAAGACCAAGTCAGAAAAATATTGAGTTCATTGACTTCAGAATGGGATCAGAAAACATTGACAATTGAAGAAGCCCACAATGTCAGTGAAATGAGGATTGAGGAGTTAATCGGAAATCTGATGTCTTTTGAAGTCCAATTACAAAAAAGAAAGGAAAACAAGCTAACTGGAAAGAAATCCATAGCATTTAAAGCAACAACAAATGATTCTGACTCAAGCAGTGAAGGCGAAGAAGAGACAACCATAATGACAAGATATTTCAAAAAAATTTGAGAAAGCGAAATAATTTTCGAAGTAATAACCAAGGGAATTTAAGAAGAAATGATAATCGATGTTATAACTGCAATAAACTAGGCCATATGAAGAGAATGTGTTCATATCCAGATAAATCAATTCAATAGACGGACAATAGCAATTCATCAAAGAAAAGAAAGAAGGCATATGCAGTAACTTTAGACGATTCAGATTAATCATCAAGTGATAAAGAGCCAGAAACTAGAAATACAATTCTATGCTATACAGCAATTCAGAATTCTAATTTTTTTGAAGAAATAGATCTAAAAACTAGGTACACCTTAATTAATTTTTAAATTTCTTTTGGTTGAATGGATGCTTTGATTACTTTGATTGTTTGCTTTATTTTGAATTTTAAAATTAAACTTTAAAATTCAAATTTGAAAGTTAAAATTCAAAATAATAATTAATAAAATAATAAAATAAATTTTGGATGTTTGCTAGGATTAGTATTATTTCAGGAAATAGGTTAAACTTGAAATATAAATCGATAATTTAAACCAAAAGTCACAAAGATCAAATGTCCTTACAAATTAAACATGTATGTCGACATACATATGTATATATGTTGACATATCGGCCTAAGAATTGAAATTCAAAATTTGAATTTCAAAGGTTTAAACTTTCAAACTTCCTCCAACTTTTCACCCAAGGTCTAAAAAGATATCGTTGATTTCTGAAGAGTTGTGCCTATTCAATTCATATCCATTCAATTTCTATTTATGCATCTATTCTCTCTACCTCTCATTCATAATTCAAACTATATTCTTCATATTTGTACTCTTCAAAAAAATCATTTCAATGGCTTTCTCAAGTTCACCTCAGAAATTGAAACTAACCAAAACCATCAAAGGTTATCTCTACAATGATAAATAGGCAATCAAAACCTATGTTGACTATTTAGCAAACGCAAAAGTTAGTACAAGTGCTATCGCCGTCTTTGGGAACTCTCAATCCTATGATCTTATCTCTCTTTTCAATCACAATGAAGTATTGAGCTTGATTGACTCTTAGGATAACAATTAAATGTGTTACCCGAAGCTTGTCAAGACGTTCTATGCGAATCTTAATCGCGGTTTTTATGAAGGGAATGAAAACCAAATTTGGAGTAGCATCAAAGGCACTCAAATTGTTCTAGATTGCGAAATTTGGGCATTATCTTGAATTGTAGAAGCACGAGCTCGGATTTTTAGGATTTCAAAATTGATTAAACCGATTCAGAAACTTATCATGACATATTTGAAAGCAATGCTCACATGGAATTCACAAGTCCCTTTTTCCGCCCAAAAAAAAAAAGAATCTTAAACCTTCTCCTTCAACATACCATCACTCCCCATTCTGGAAATTTTAATAACTCAACTCTCAAGGTCCAAAAAGCACTCTTTGCTATTACTGGTGGATATAACATCAATTGGGCCGACATGATTTTAAGAAAATTCAAGCCCACAGAAACTTCATCAAGAGAAAATACTCTTTATTATGGAGTTTATCTCACTCGAATTTTCAAATATTTTGGAGTTGATCTTCATTGAGAAGAATTTGTGCCAAGAAAGGTGTTTGACTCCACAAACATACACCTTTTGTAAATTCCACTCACTTCCAAGCCTTATGAGACCTTCGAAGACAAACAAGCTCGAATGCAACAAGAACAAGAGCCTATGAAAATCGAAGAAGAAAAAGAAACTTCTTTGGAAAGTGTTGAGTGTCCGGTCAGCACTAGAACCATTTCCAGAGAGATGATTGTTCAAAATCAAGTGAAGATAGTCAAAAATCAAAAGAAACTCAAAAAGAATTTTACAAAAATGACTAAGTTCATGAGCAAGATAGAAGAAAACTTGGAATTTCATCTTCCTCCTCATCATCCGCTGAAAACTAACCTATCTAGTTTAAGTTATCTTTAGTATTTTCTTTTGAATCTCATATTTAAGTATGTCTTAATTAGTTGGATGTATTTGCTTTTTAAGAAGTAATGAATGGAATTTTATTTATCCTTAAGTTACTGCGAAAAACTTTAGAACTAAATATAATATAATATAAGAACATAAGATTCAAAATTTGAAAATTTTCAAATTTTTTAACTAAGTATATCGACATACATAGTTGACCACATGTAACTGCCAGTTTTTCAAAATGTTTTAAATTTTAAATTTAAATAACTAACTGATGTCCATTCAAATCAAACGAATTCCAAACCTTATTTAAGCCTACTTCTTCCAGAAAAATTCATTATTTCATTTCTCCTTCTTCTTTATTCAATTCTTATCAAAATTATGGCAAATCCAATTCAAAAATTAAGTGAAAATCTTGAAGAAACATTGAATTCCCTTAAGAACATCCTCTCTATAGTACTATGTAATCAATGTTATCTAGAACTAATTTAAATGAGAATGGTTGAATATCAAGAGAAACGTTTTGACATAATTCGTTAGTCAATCTCTTCTCATTTCAGAAATGAAAACAACGAAGGACCAAAAACCAATGAAGAAGAATAGAAGGACATCAAGAAGAACTCAATTACTAGACAAGATGAATGGGTAGAAGTCCCAAGAAACATTTGATTATTTGGTATGATTTGATTGGTTTGATTTGTTTGAGTTTGTTTGAAATTATGTATTGATTGGTTTGAATTACTTGAACTAAAACATATGTAAATATTACTTGGATTGGTTTGCTTGTTTGTATATATAACTCAAAACATATGTAATTATGATATTTGGATTGATTTGTTTAGTATTGATTATTGTATAGCCATAGAATTAGGGGGAGTTTTTTATGCTAGTATTGTTATAGGATATATATATATATATATAGAGAGAGAGAGAGAGAGAGAGAGAGATTTAGGATACAGGGGGAGTACTTTACTTTAGTACAGGAGTTATTTAGTTAGTTATAGAATTTAGAGGGTATGTTTTTAGTATTTCCTTTCGATAATGCCAAAGGGGGGAAATTATAAAATATAAACCTAGTTTAAGTAGAGTATATAGGACTCATAGTAATAGGAGGAGTATTAGAAGGATCAACATCAACAGGTATAAACAGGTATGAATATTTTATAAACTTATAAGGTTGTCATCATCAAAAAGGGGGAGATTGTTGGAGAATGGAGTTTTGATGACAACAACCTTATTTCAATATTAATTGATTATAAAATATATACTAATATCTCTATCTATAATATATATATATACATATACGCAGGATTTGTATATAGGAAGTAATACTGAAGACTGTACACATTTAGAGTTTTAGAGATTCAAAATTCATAAGAGATTCAAGACTCATGAGTAATCAAGAAATCAAGAGTTCAAGAGTTCAAGATATAGTAATAGAGTCTAGTTTATGTAAGACTCTGAATAGCACTCCAGGTTAAAATTCAAATTCAATTTTTTTTTCAAATTCTTATTTTCAAATCTCAATTCTATTTTGAAATTCTACTCAAATTTTAATTAAGTTTTCTATTTTATTTTTGATTTTAAACTTAAGTTTCAAAGCTTATAAACTTTATAATTTTATAAACATTTTATATAAAGTATATTTTTGATTTCATATGTTTTTCTGCTTTATAATACTTATTCATATCACTATGTTTTAATTCAGGAATTTCCAGAATTTTATATATATATATATATTAAAGCACTTGAATAATACTCAAATTTCAAATTTTGAACTACGTATGTTGGCATGTCGACATATAACTGTCATTTTTTTAATTTTCAAAGGAAGTGTCTTTTCAGTATTTGTAACGTTCCAAAAGCGTTGCAACCTTTCAAATCTTATAAATAGGGGTTGATTTCGGATTTTTTATTCATTCTTCCTCTCCATCTTCATCCCTTTTCATTCCTCCATTATTATTTCATTTTTTTTTATGATTTCTACACTTATACTCTACCGATTTCAATTCTAATTATATAAAACTTCTTATTTTCTCACTCTCTACTCATTACTCTCTGAATCTAAGTGATATTGAAGAGTTATAGGGCTGTTGTAATCATTTGGGATTGTGTTGGAATATTCTTGGAAACAGTATGTTCCTTGCAGCCGTGAAATCAAGGAAGGAAACAGTGTTAACCTTATAGCCGGGAAATCAAGAGTGGTGGAAACTGTGGTAACCTTGTAGCCATGAAATCAAGGGTGTTGTACTTGGATATTGATATAGTAATAAAACTCTGCACAATCCAGCGTTGCGTGGGACTGGACGTAGGAGCAATACGAACCAGTATGAAATTCGGTATGTTCCTTCCTTTTCTGAGTTTTATTTTTGTTTATTTTTGTATTTGTGTTTGATTCTGTGTCGACGACCATCTCTGTGGTGTTTTATCCATATTGTAGATCAATTAGTTTTAAATTTTCTTAAATTTCTTGAAAACACTATTCACCCCCCTCTAAGGTTAGTTTTGCCTTAACGATCCATTCCACATTCCCTAACAATGCAGACCAAAAGACTATGACAATATCAATCAACTTCAAATTGAATGTATGATGTAAATTCTTATAATTGATTGATGATGGTGACAACTCAGTTGAAGTCTAGAACAAATATCATGAAACTTAAAAATCCCTCAAAGCTGCCATGGAAATTAAAGTTGTAGAACTTAAACCAAAAGCTAAAGAGCACTGATCATTGATAGGGACGGATGCACTAAAATTTTCTACATGAAAATATTCATTCAAAAGCATATCAATTGTTGATTCCAGTCTATTGATGAATTTCGCAATCCTAGAAATAATTATAATATTCATGAAATTTCTTCTATAGATTATTTTACTTCTCTTAATAATGGTGTATGTGAAACTAACTTACATATTGTCCATTGTAGGCATTTGGTCAATGCCAAGGGAAAGAGGTTGTTTCTCGGTCGCATTGACCCCGATGAAGTCTGGGACGCTCTTACTTCCATTAGCGTTGATGCGAGCCAATGACCAGATGGCTTGGGCGCTTGATTCTTTATACAGCATTGGCAGTTCCTGAAAGATTACATTATACAAGTTACTTAGGAAGTTTTTGACACGGGGAAAATCATAAAAGAGATGAACTACACTTTCATTTGCCTCATTCAAAAAGTTGAAACCTCCACCAGACCTGAAGAATTCATACCTATAGCATGTTGCATGTGGTTTATAATTTTTTTAGCAAGGTGCTATGCAATAGAATGAAACAAGTACTGCCAGACATCATCTCTGAGTGTCAGAATGCTTTCACTAAGGGAAGGAATATTTCTGAGAAATCGTTGTTGGCACACGAACTTGTTAGAAATTTCAATAAACCAAGTGCAGATAAATTCTGTCTAAAAGTTGATCTTCACAAAGAATATGATAAAATTAGTTGTCATTTTATTATTCATATGTTAGAATGTACGGGATTTCCAAATAATTTTGTTAAGTTGATTAATGAGTGTTCTTTTACCCTTACCTTCTCTATTTTGATCAATGGTATCCCAAGAGGATTCATTGGACCCAATAAGGGGATTAGATAAGGAGGTCCTTTATCTCCTTACCTATTTGTTGTTGCCATGGAGTATTTTTCTCTTCAAATGGAACCGAGGGAGCACAACAGACTCATTCAAATGTGTATAATTTCAAACCTAAGATAAGCCACCTCTTATATGTTGATGACCTGATAATATGCATTAAATCAAATGAAACAGCTGCCAGAACTATTTAAAACAATTTTCAAATTTTGGAGAAGTATGTTGGCTTGAAAGTGAGCGAGAACAAGACTAAATGTTATTTTAGAAAATTTTGTGATAGAAAATGCCATATTCTTGATATTCTTGAGGTTACGGAAGTGACTCTCCTGGTCAAATATTAGGTGTTCTGTAACACCCCACGTTCGTTAATGTTACTCACTAAGGCAATGCATTAAGTTCTGTGAAGCGTTATAGGTAAATAAGAACATAATAGCACAAGACAGACATGTAAAATAGCATCGGAATTAAAAACTTTATTTAAATCAAAACATCATGGTCCCAAATACTGAGTTTACATCATAAGTAACTAATATAATCTGTCTTGCCAAAAATATCAGAGTACAAAAGCGTAAAACCATATTTCCCTTGCAAAGCCATAATAGAGTTGACAAGAAGTCAAAGCAGTACTTCTATATCCAAAATCCAAGCTAAGCTGAAAGAATCCAAATCAACTCTAAGCACTTCCACCCTGAGAACCTGGGGGGGACTGAGGTGAGAGAAGAGGAAACAAAAAGGTTCAGACATAAAGTCTGGCGAGTCCAGTTACTTTTAAATATAAATAAATAAAAGTATCATGGCAGGTATATAAAACTGGAAGAACAAGATAACAGTAACAATAACAAGTGTGAACAGAGCAAGATAAGATGAACCAGATATATTGCGCTTCTTAAATACAATTCCCTGCACCGCGCAGATACTAGTATATCAGAAGTAGAATGATCCCTGCAATACCGTTCCATTACATTTTCTTGATTATTAGGTTACTTGGGTTAATAGCACTCAAGATTTATACGCACATCATACCCATTTACTTTCTCGTGGATTCACCTAATACAATATATGTAGTTGTCTCTCAATATTGAGATACACCCCATGGTAACCCACTCGCATGGTCTCCACCGAAATGAACGCAATCCCTCATCCTACGTCGGAGTGACGTACAGATCTCTATATAACAGTGTTTACGTTCCGCATATATCTGTCATTACTATGCTACGTAAGCGTATGGACTGCCACCATCGATCGAATCAGATTCCATATCAGAATAATTCCCTCTAGTCTACAATACACCATCCAGAGCAGATATGCATGTATCTAGACTGTCCCACGTATGTACTGTAGTTGTAGCTCGACGCCTCATCGCACATCCTTTAATGTGCACCGAGTTCCGTGGCAGGGCTAAACAAGAAACACAGAACTCGGCCGGGAGGTTTTCCATACCTGTACAAGCTGCCTTTAAGTGCCTTCAAATACAGATATTCCTCGGGTCTGTTTTCCATGGTGGCTATGACCCCACCTTGGCCCCTCCCTCAACTAGTAAAGACTACAAGAGCTAAGAGACCGCCCCTAATACAACTAACCTAAACATCCATGTGGCGTCTACCCTCAACCCTGTACCTCGATAGTGAAAGGTGAAATAATATCTTGGGTTTAGCTCTAGACTTTTCGCATCCCGCTGGCTGTCGATGACAGATATCTGACGGTCTACTTCCTTGTTGGTCGTGACCCTTTCTACCTCCTCGTGAGGCAACCGTCGAATCATCCTGGTGTCACCTCGTCATAGCATTGACTGCATAGCTACATCTGCAGCCAAGGCCCACCCACCCAGTAGTTACGCGCAGACCCAACCTCTGCGAGTACAGCCTAAGACATCTGTCACCGTACAGAGGACTACTAGGAGCACCTTACGTACTTCAGAAAGCTGCGTGCTTCCCCTTCCAATCCTTTAGAGCCGTCATAACAACCATATGAATGTGTGCTCCCCTCGCTTCTTATAACACCTCGATGATCTACCCCATTGGGTTATTCACGCTCAAACGTACAGATTGGTCCAAGCGCCTTTCTTCAATATGTTGTTAGACCCTATGTCTAAACATTCTTTTACGTGCTTGCCTTACCTCACCAGGTTCCCATTTACTTGGTTATTCCCGTTTATATTGAATTCTTATTCAAATTACCAAGTTTCTCTTGCTTATTAATTTCAGTCATATAACTCAATCGACTTAAGTTTATTAATAAGCCCATAACATGTTATTTTCAAGATTGTGGCCCAAGGTCTGTAATCCATGAAACACCCCACCTCCGTTAAGGTCACTCACAAAGGGAATGCCTTAACGTTGGTGGAGGGTTATAGGTACAAGACACAGAAAATTTTACAAGACAGATAAATATAAGCAGCGAAATTCAAATATTTATTACATACATGGTTCAATACAAAAGCATTACATCAAATTGTTTCAAAATAACTTCCAAAACATTACACCATAATTTTTGTTTTGATTATTTAATAAAGAAGCATAAACCATAAATAAAACTGCATAAATCCCCAAGGGTAGTGTCCAAAAGCCATAGCCAAGGTGAGAGAGTCCCAATCATACATCTACTTTGAACCTTGCAAAGAGTCTGACTAAGCTGGAGTATTCCCTCCCTGTGGACCTAGGAGGGACGGAAGAAAAGAGGACGAAAGAAAAAGGGTCAGACAATAAGTCTGGTAAGTTCAGTGATTACTAGTATTTAAACAAGGAAAGGGATCATGACAGTAATAACAGAACATAGGACAATACCCTAATATAAGATAAGAGGAACATGTGGTCGCACCCATTACTATAATCTCTGCACCTACTTAATCATTGGTTCAACCAGCCCCACATGTTCATAACAAATGATCCCCTGAATGATCGGCTCCTACTCGCATGCATTCATGTCCTGTGTCATTCAGCCCCGCTTGACTGTGGCTACTTGTGCTGGTCCCACCATGGGGTGTATCAATCCCTCTGGTGGCAACCCGACACGATTCAAGATGCATAGTGTATACTATTAATGCCCAGTGCCTGTTTTTTCCACTCCGGAGTACGTGCACGCCCATACTCCGTCGGAACATATACTACTGCACCAACCGCCGACGTTTTGACCGCTTATAATCAGCCCAGTAATCGTGCCACACCCTGCCTAGTTTCAGGGTACCATGATACATCTATGTGGGTTACTGCTGAAATGGGTCCCCGTTACTAGGGTTTTCTAATCAACATGTTTATTTGGTTAAGTGTCCAAGTTTACCTAACCCCACCCATTCGTTTAGTTAACATGTTGAATCGGTTAAGTGTTTTCCTAATTGACTTAACCCTACCAATCCTGACTTAGTTTTAATTTATTCATTAAAGCACCAACCACTTACATTAGACAGGTCTTGTTGTGGTCACTGGATATGCCGGTCAGTTCCGGACAGATTTACACCACAACTCAGTCTAACCTCGGGTTCTTTTTGGGCTTGATGCACTAACCACCCACATTAGACAGGTCCTGTTGTGGTCACTGGATATGCCGATCAGTTCTGGGCAGATTTACACCACAACTCAGCCTAACCTCGGGTTAGGCATATTCGTCTTTTCTAAATCCATTTATTTTCTATATACGTCTAATTTCTTTATGTAAATTAATTTTAATTTAATCATGCCACAATTATCCTTTGATTATGCTCACAATAAATGGTATATCAAATATTCTATTTTATGAACAAATCTATGCCATGAATTTTCATATTTTCCCATCGCTACCCCCGTAGAACGTACGCATGAATCACATAAAATGTTGGGCTAGTAAATTAGCCCAAACCTATAAACAAAAAGGGGTAATAAACAAGGGACATGGAACAAACATAAAATAGCATACATTTAACTTATCATGTGAAACTTGGCATAGAAGTATCATTAACTAAATTAAACAGGTCAAGGTGAACTTGTGACTAAGTTGGATCTAATTGTCAAGTGAACTTGATAAGGGTCTTTAACATGTAAACACAATTTTAAACCACAACCTAGCATATTAACTTTTGTATGCCAAAACATAAGAAAGCTACTGTAAACATATTTAAACCACAACTTAGCATATTAACCTATGTGTGTTAAACATAAGAGAACTATTATAAACATATTCGAATCACAACTTAGCATGATGACTTATGTATGTTAAACATAAGAGAACCATTATAAACATATTCGAATCACAAATTAGCATGATAACTTATGTGTGTTAAACATAAGAGAGCTACAAATCAAATCTTGCAACATAAGTAGACTCAACTTAACATGGATCTAAATATACATGAGTGTTGATCTAACATATAAGCATGTGTTTTAGATCATAAACTTGCAAGTAACCACCGAATTATAACATGACATGTTTCACCATTCAATTGGCATAATAAATCCTATACCCAATCATAATAGATTCCAATAACATACAATATGGTATGTTCATCATCACAAACATATAGGCATGATCAATCGCAATGGTAGCTTAAGATAAATGAGAATCAAACTTTAGTTATCTTATACATAAGCATCATTCTATATTCGAATTACAACATGTCATCATTCATTTGAAAGAACGTTTAAATCTACGTAATAACCAAATTACAAACTAAAAAGGAATTCTTGATTTCTGAAATCTGAATTCTGAAATTGGTTAGCTCGCCTTTGATGTAGATCGTTGAATTTGATTACTTTAATTTGATTTTTTGATTCAGGTTTTTATCTTGTCTTTGAATTGGTGATGGCTACTCCAAGTTTTCTATGGACGACATGATAGTTCCAAGATTATTTTTGTGTGATTTTTAGGTTTGAGCATTGAGTTGTTTATATAGAATTTCAATTTAATTAGAGCCGTCGGATGATCCTAGAGTTGACCACAACCATTCAGTCAGGATAGGTTGACACCTCAGTCCTAACGACTCAGCAAGGAGTCAGAAAGGACTCGGTAGTGACTCATAGTATGGATCAGATCACACCAGAAAGCTGTGCAGGCTTTCTGCTCGGCCTGGGCGCACTTGGCAGGTGCGCCAGTGCAATTTTTGTACTGGCGCACTTCCCAAGTGTGCCAGTGCACTTATATTTTTTCTTCTTTTTCTGATTTTCTTTGTTTAACTTCTTTCGTCCATATCTCCTTCATACGGTGTCCGTTTTACGAAAACTCGGACTCTATCTCAAGTAGAATTCCGAGATGAACGCAATGGCGTAACCCGTATCCCTTAATTCTCACATTTGAAATGAATTATTCTTCGATTCGTTACTATAACGTTAATAGAAAATATGGGGTGTTACATTCTCCCCTCCTTTTAGGATTTCGTCCCCGAAATCTTTAAGTCGAGAAGAACTTATATCCTACCATCCAATCACCCATCTACTCAACCATCAAACACAAGCATCCATTGTCCTTAAAAGATTTCTAATGCTTCATGATCATATGCATAGTGTGTATACATATCCTTATCTACTGCAAAATCACGCGGTCTACTGATTCAGTTGACCTCCTTAATGTGAATTATGTATGTGCCATGAGTCCATTATGAATGCAATTTTTCCTACTCAAAATTTCCTACATAAGTGCACAATCATCCATACAAATGCAACATCCATATGATAACGCATCAAGTTTCAATCCATATACAAATACATATATGCATATGCAATATGGAAGTGACTGAGCCGATCTAATACCTAATGTGTGGGTATATGCATCCACGAGAAACCACTAGCAACCACTTGCAGCCATCAACCATAACATGTTTCAATTACATGTTTACATTCAAATGGGTTTCTACCTAAGGATAAAGGATAGGATCGAGGAGATATACCTAAAAAGATAGATACGAGCATAAACTTAAGGAAAAAAAGATTAAGGATGTACCCTCAAAAAGAAAAGGGTAGGCTGCGTGTCTTCTGTCCTCAGTTTCCCAAGTCGCGTCTTCCTCGGCGTCGCTCCATTGAACTTTGACGAGCTTAACTTCATGGTTGCGTAGCTTTTTGACTTATGTTCCCAAGATACGGGTTGGAACTCTCTCACGGTTGCTTCTCGTTCAACTTCTACTTCCTCTAGCACCCTTTGTTCAACCACTTCCGCAGACTCGTGTAAGCACTTCCGAAGGTGAGATACATGAAAGACATTATGAACCCCGGCCAATCTTTCGGGCAGCTATACCCTATAAGCCATCTTCCCAATCTTCTCATGATAGGGAATGGCCCTACATATCTTGGTGCTAACTTTCTTGCGGATCCAAAGCGAACGACGTTCCTCAAAGGAGATACTTTAAGGAATACCTTGTCTCCAACTTCGAATTCAAGGTCAGTTCTTCTTTTGTCTGCGTAGGACTTCTGTCTATCTTGGGCAGTCTTCATTCTTCTTCGTATCAAGTCTACTTTCTCTGAAGTTTCCCTAATCATGTCTGGTCCAAGTATGAGCTTGTCTGTGGACTCCCACCAACAAGTTGGTGACCTGCACGGTCTTCCATATAAACCTTCGAAAGGCGCCATGCCTATGGTGGCTTGGTAGCTATTGTTGTAAGCGAATTCCACCAAAGGTAGATGATCCTCACATGTACCTCCGAAGTCAATAATGCATAATCTCAAGAGTTCTTCTAATACTCTATTGACTTTTTCGTTTGGCCATCGGTTTGAGGGTGATAGGCCGTGCTTAAGCAAACTGTGTGCCTACAGCCTCTTGTAAACTCTTCCAAAACTCACTCGTGAAGATAGGGTCTCGATCACTCACTATGCTGGACGGTATCCCATGGAGTCGAACTATCTCTTTAAGATATATGGATGCTAGAGATGAGGCAGTCCTTCTACTCTTGACGGGTATAAAGTGGGCGCTTTTTGTGAGCATGTCCGCTATTACCCAAATGCTGGTATTGCCCCCTTCTTGACCTAGGCAACCCATCTATAAAGTCCATCGAGATGCTATCCCATTTCCACTGTGGGACGTCTAGAGGATGGAGCAGACCACCGGGCTTCTTCTGCTCCGCCTTGACTTGTTGGCATATTAAACACTTAGAAACAAATTCAGCTACGTCTTGCTTCATGTCATTCCAAAAGAAAACTCTTTTGATGTCTTTACACATTTTGTCTCTGCCTGGGTGTATGGTTAGTTTGGAATGGTGTGCCTCATCTAGAACCGCCTTTACCAAGCCCCTTGCTTGTGGGACACATAGTCTTCTATCTCGTCTCAACCAGCCCTTGGCATCAATGGAGTATCTATTGAGGTGACTAGAAGTCTCACCCCTAATTAACTTGTCCATCACATCGGCTAGCTGAGAGTCTTCTCTTTGCGCGGCTCCGATTGAGTCTAATAGAGTTGGCCACACTTCTAACGTTGCTAGCAAGCCAAGTACAAAGTCAGAGGAGGGTCTGAAGTTAAAGCTTGCTATGAACTCCAAGCTTTGCCTTTCCACAAAGAGAGGACTTAAGGTCAATTTCTTTCTACTCAAGGCGTCTGCTACTGCATTGCCCTTGCCAGGAGTGTAGGAAATCTCAAAATCGTACGAGGCAAGAAACTCCATCCATATTTGCTGGCTCAAGTTGAGATCTTTCTGCGAGAAGAGGTATTTCAACGATTTATGGTCAATACACAATTCAAATTTCTCACCTAGGAGATAATGGCGCTAAGACTTAAGTGCAAAAACGATGGCTGCCAACTCTAGGTCGTGGGTTGGGTAGTTTTTCTCATGTACTTTCAACTGCCTTCCACCATAAGCCACTACCTTCCCTTCTTGCATCAGAACAACACCTAGTCCCGTTCCGCATGCATCTATGTATACTGTAAACATCTTTCTTCCATCGGGCAATGTCAGAATTGGGGCTGTTGTCAGAGCCCTTTTCAAACGTTGGAAAGCAATATCACAAATCCAAATCCCAATTGAAAGCTAGGTTCTTCTTTGTCAACCTTGTAAGTGGAGCTGAGATTTTTGCAAAATCCTTGATGAACTTTCGATAAAAGCCTGCTAGCCCGAGAAAGCTTCGGACTTCGGTTGCGTTTCGAGGAACCTTCCAATCTTGCACAACAACCATTTTCGCGGGGTCCACAGCTTTCCCCTCTTTGGACACCACGTGTCCAAGGAACCTAACTTCTTCTCTCCAGAAATTGCACTTGGAGAATTTAGCTTTCAACTAATGTGCACAGAGAGTATCCATGACTTCCTTTAGATGCTGAGCATGCTCTTCCTCATTCTTTGAGAAGATCAAAATATTGTCTATGAAGACCACCACAAACTTATTGAGGAACTCTCGGAACACCCTGCTCATTAAATCAACGAAGTAGGCGGGTGCATTTGTCAAGCTGAAAGGCATGACAAACCACTCGAAGAAACCATCTGGAGTTTTGAACGCGGTCTTGTCAATGCTGACTTCAGCCACTCTTAGCTGATGAAACCCGGTAGCTAAATCTAATTGGGAGAAGACTGATGAACCTACAAGCTGATCGAACAAATCATCTATTCTCGGGAGTGGGTGCCTATTCTTCTTGGTCAGCTTGTTTAACTCCCTATAATCAACGCACAGGCGAAGCGAATTGTCCGCTTTGGTTACAAACACTACTGGAGCACCCCATTCAGAAATACTCTGCCTTATAAACCCCTTCTCAAGCAATTCTTTAACTTGCTTGCTGAGTTATTTCCTCTTCCTTGGAGCCATGTGTCTAACGGGTAAAGCAACGGGTTTTGTGTTGTCAACGAGGTATATGCGGAAGTCTATCTCCCACTTCGGAGGTAAGCCCTTTACCTCTTCAAACACATCCGAGTATTCACGGACTACCCTTACAGACTGCAAGTTCTCAACAGACGCATCAAGAGATTCTAGATAACTAAGCATGATGGAGTTTATGGGATTACAAGAAATTTCGAGAGTGTTACCGAGGCGAGTCATGAGTCTAACCACTCTCTTTTCACAATCGAGGACAGCACCATTACTGGATAGCCAGTCCATGCCTAGAATCAACCCATAGCCCGTGAAGCCCAAAACAAAGGCATTACATCTAAACCCAACGCTTAGTATAAATATTTTCAAATCCAAACAGACCATTGACAAATAAGCTGAGCCCCCATTTGGATTTGAAACAACCAAGGGATTCTCTACTATACTGGTGTCTAGGTGTAGAGATTCCACTAAAGCAGTAGATATAAAAGAGTGTGATGCGCCAGAATCAAATAGTGTACGAATAGGATGATAAAAAAGATAGACTAAACTTTTGACAGAAATATTTCTACCTCATTCTTGCAGAGGTGCCGTGAGAGCGTGAACTTGTCCTCCAGAAGAAGGTCCAGCTCCCTGCCCTTGCTTCCTTGGGCAGGCCCTAGCCATGTGTCATGTCTCACCATAGTGGAAACAACCACCCATCTTCCTTTTCTTCTTCTTGCAGTCTTAGTCAGATGTTCAGGAATGCCACAGAAATTATACTTTTTCTTATCACGGGGTTTATTGTTCTTCCCGACTTTCTTTGAATCAGCCTTCTTGTTCTGCGACCCCTTCCCCTTCTTATCTTGAGGCACTGCTTTTGCCTCTTTCTTGCCCTTGTCTTCCTCATGTAAGAGTGCCATGTCCATTAACCTCTCGTAAGTAGCCCCCATAGGTATATGGGTCATAGCCAAGTTGTGGAGTGGCTCATTCAATCCCTTGACAAAATGGAGAGCCTTCTTATGAGGAGTATTCACTAAATCCAGTCCAAATCGGGCCAGCTGATTGAATTGGTTAACGTACTTCTTGACCGTTATACTTCCTTGCTTAAGAGATAAGAACTTTTCCAGCTGTAAACTTCGTTCATCTTGTGAGAGGAATTTCATCTCAAAACTTATTCTGAAATCCATCCATGTTTCAACTGGTCTTTCAGCGTTAGTGACTTCCCACCAATAGGAAGCTTCGTCTTTGAGCAGCCATACCGCCAACTGTATCTTCTGCCTATCGTCCACCTCGAAGATAACGAACAGATCCTCAGTTTATTTGAGCCAGTTCCTTGCTTCTACGAATGATTTAGTTCCCTTGAAATCCTTTCCACCCATGGCCCTAAAGTCTCTACAAATCTTTGAGAAAGCATTTGCACGAGGAGGAGGAGGAGGAACCGCTGTGGCTGGAGGAGGAATATCTGATGGGCCTGCGTCGTTGGCCCTAGTCTCTAAGTACCTCCTGAACCAGCCAGGTATTGGTACACCCTCTGGAAGGTTAAGATTCCTAGACATGCTGAAACGAAAAAGAAAAGATTTTAAATGAAGGATAGAAAGATAGTGCATATGGCTTTGGGGATTATGCCTTTTTAAATTTAAAACAACACTTTTTCTTGTAAAATTGCTTCTTTATATTATTTTTTTTGAAAATAGTTTTCAAAAACTCTTATCTGATCTGGTAAACCTTTGCTCTGATACCAAGTGAAACACCCCACCTCCGTTAAGGTCACTTACAAAGGGAATGCCTTAACGTTGGTAGAGGGTTATAGGTACAAGACACAGATAATTTTACAAGACAGATAAATATAAGCAGCAAAATTCAAATATTTATTGCATACGTGGTTCAATACAAAAGCATTAGTTAAATTGTTTCAAAATAACTTCCAAAATATTACACCATAATTTATGTCTTGATTATTTAATAAAGAAGCATAAACCATAAATAAAACTGCATAAATCCCCAAGGGTAGTGTCCAAAAGCCATAGCCAAGGTGAGAGAGTCCCAATCATACATCTACTTTGAACCTTGCAAAGAGTCTGACTAAGCTGAAGTATTCCCTCCCTGTGGACCTTGAGGGGGAACGGAAGAAAAGAGGACGAAAGAAAACAGGTCAGACAATAAGTCTGGTAAGTTCAGTGATTACTAGTATTTAAACAAGGAAAAGGATCATGACAGTAATAACAGAACATAGGACAATACCCTAATATAAGATAAGAGGAACATGTGGTCGCACCCATTACTATAATCTCTGCACTTACTTAACCATTGGTTCAACCAGCCCCACGTGTTCATAACAAACGATCCCCTTAATGATCGGCTCCTACTCGCATGCATTCATGTCCTGTGTCATTCGACCCCGCTTGACTGTAGCTACCTGTGCCGGTCCCACCATGGGGTGTATCAATTCCTCTGGTGGCAACCCGACACGATTCAAGATGCACAGTGCATACTACTAATGCCTAGTGCCTGCTTTTTCCACTACGGAGTACGTGCACGCCCATACTCCGTCGGAACCTACACTGCTGCACCAACCGTCGACGTTTTGACTGCTTATAATCAGCCCAGTAATCGTGCCCCACCCTGCCTAGTTTCAGGGAACCATGATACATCTATGTGGGTTACTGCTGAAATGGGTCCCCGTTACTAGTGTTTTCTAATCAACATGTTTATTTGGTTAAGTGTCCAAGTTTACCTAACCCCACCCATTCGTTTAGTTAACATGTTGGATCGGTTAAGTGTTTTCCTAATTGACTTAATCCTACCAATCCTAACTTAGCTTTAATTTATTCATTAAAGCACCAACCACTCACATTAGAAAGGTCTTGTTGTGGTCACTGGATATGCCGGTCGGTCCCGGGCAGATTTACACCACAACTCAATCTAACCTCGGGTTCTTTTTGGGCTTGATGCACTAACCACCCACATTAGACAGGTCTTGTTGTGGTCACTTGATATGTCGGTCGATTCCGGGCAGATTTACACCACAACTCAGTCTAACCTCGGGTTAGGCATATTCGTCTTTTCTAAGTCCATTTATTTTCTATGTACGTCTAATTTCTTTGTGTAAATTAATTTTAATTTAACCATGCCATAATTATCCTTTGATTATTCTCACAATAAATGGTATATCAAATATGCCATTTTATGAACAAATCTATGCCATGAATTTTCATATTTTCCCATCGCTACCCCCGTAGAACGTACGCATGAATCACATAAAATGTTGGGCTAGTAAATTAGCCCAAACCCATAAACAAAAAGGGGTAATAAACAAGGGACATGGAACAAACATAAAATAGCATACATTTGACTTATCACGTGAAACTTGGCATAGAAGTATCATTAACTAAATTAAACAGGTCAAGGTGAACTTGTGACTAAGTTGGGTCTAATTGTCATGTGTACTTGATAAGGGTCTAGCATGGAGGTTTAACATGTAAACACAATTTTAAACCACAACCTAGCATATTAACTTATGTATGCCAAAACATAAGAAAGCTACTATGAACATATTTAAATCACAACTTAGCATATTAACTTATGTGTGTTAAACATAAGAGAACTATTATAAACATATTCGAATCACAACTTAGCATGATGACTTATGTGTATTAAACATAAGAGAACTATTATAAATATATTCGAATCACAACTCAGAATGATAGCTTATGTGTGTTAAACATAAGAGAGCTACAAATCAAATCTTGCAACATAAATAGATTCAACTTAACATGGATCTAAATATACATGAGTGTTGATCTAACATATAAGCATGTGTTTTAGATCATAAACTTGCAAGTAACCACCGAATTATAACATGTTTCACCATTCAATTGGCATAATAAATCCAATACCCAATCATAATAGATTCCAATAACATACAATATGGTATGTTCATCATCACAAACATATAGGCATGATCAATCGCAATGGTAGCTTAAGATAAATGAGAATCAAATTTTAGTTATCTTATACATAAGCATCATTCTATATTCGAATTACAACATGTCATGATTCATTTGAAAGAACGTTTAAATCTACGTAATAACCAACTTACAAACTAAAAAGGAATTCTTGATTTCTGATATCTGAATTCTGAAATTGGTTAGCTCGCCTTTGATGTAGATCGTTGAATTTGATTACTTTAATTTGATTTTTGAATCAGGTTTTTATCTTGTCTTTGAATTGGTGACGGCTACTCCAAGTTCTCTATTGACGACATGATAGTTCCAGGATTATTTTTGTGTGATTTTTAGGTTTGAGCATTGGGTTGTTTATATAGAATTTCAATTTAATTAGAGCCGTCGGATGATCCTAGAGTTAACCACAACCATTCAGTCAGGATAGGGTGACACCTCAGCCCTAACGACTCAGCAATGGCTCACAGTATGGATCAGATCACACTAGAAAGCTGTGCAGGCTTTCTGCTCGGCCTGGGCGCACTTGGCATGTGCGCCAGTGCAATTTTTGTACTGGCGCACTTCCCAAGTGCGCCAGTGCATTTATATTTTTTTTTCCTTTCTTTCTTCTAGTTTTCTTTGTTTAACTTCGTTCGTCCATATCTCCTTCATATGGTGTCCGTTTTACGCAAACTCGGACTCTATCTCAAGTAGAATTCCGAAACGAACGCAATGGCATAACCCGTATCCCTTAATTCTCACATTTGAAATTAATTATTCTTTGATTCGTTACTATAACGTTAACAGAAAATACGGGGTGTTACAATCCTCAATCTATTTTATATTCTTGCTTGGTTACATCGTTACAATAACATGTTCTCCTTAATACGTTATTAAGTATATCTTAATTCATAGGTTTCCTAATTAACATGTCATTTACCATTTATGATTAAATATAACTTATTTATTTTACAAGTTTTCCTCATTCTTTCTCATTTAATCATAAATTCAATTTACACCGTCAATTATTGTTTACTTAGCAGATTATTACGCATATCTAATTCTATCATTTCTATAAGTTATGCTTACCCTACAAGGGTGTCTTTAATTACATAACCTTATTATATTTTCCACCGGTTATGTATACCACTAGGTGTCTTTAATTACATAACCTTATTATATTTTCCACCAGTTATGTATACCACTGGGTGTCCTTAATTACATAACCTTATTGGGTTAAGTTCGCGGGCCTATATGTAAATATTAACCACCCCCTCTATTTTACTTAACCCACCCACTACCCATCCAATTTTACTTAACACTAACTTAAGTTCATAATCATACAATCCTTATGGATTAAATTAGGTTAAGTAGTCCAATTCATTACCAAGTCCAATTATGATTATAATGGGCTAGACCTCCCACATTAGGCCCATAACGTGTGGATGCTGGATATGTTGGTGGGGTCCGGGCAGTCTTATTCCACAGTTGGGTCAAACCTCGTGTCTTAGCCCGATTCGTATTTGCACACTTAGACCTCTCACATTAGGTTCAACATTAGTGGATGCTGGATATGCCGGTCGGGTCCGGGCAGACTTCCACCACTAATGCAACCTAACCTCGTGTCATAAGTGCAATTACAAATCCTAATTGTAATTACTAGACATTCCATTTTTATCCAAATCTATCTATGTCATTATAAGTGGTTATTTCTCTTTTTCCCCATATTTAATTATATATCCAATTCACTATTCAAATCATAGACTTTTACGCCCCTTTTCAATTCATCTTTTAATTATGCACCATATGCTCTTTTTCCCAAGTTAGAAGTCAAGGCATATACATATATATATGTTATGCACAAACCCAAATCTACATATTTTCCAATTTATGTCCCTAGTCAATATTCACCCATTTCAATACAAGTTATACCCAAATCCATATTTGCATATTTTCCAATGTATGCCTAAAATTCATATTCACATACGTCCCAATTTATGTCACAAATCAGTACTTACACATGTCCCAATTTATGCTCAAATTATATTCTCCAACGTATGCCTAAATTCATATTCATATTATCCAACACAATATATGCCCCCAAATTCATACTCGTATATTTCCAAATTTTATGCCCAAATTTGGATCCATATTTTCCAATACCAATTATGCCCCAAATTATGTCTTTCCCCATTATTCCCAATATTGCACGTTCGCATTTTTCAGCGTCAGGCTTAGGCTCGAAGGTTGCCTGGCTATATAAAAATAAAAAGGAAAAAGAGGGAGAGAAGAGAATCAATAACAAGCATAATAACGAATCAATAACAAACTGATAGAAATAGGCATAAACTGAATAGGCATATTATGACAAGATTTAACATGGCGGCGGTATGGACATATAAAAGCAAATCTGATAGTTATGTCATAATAGAACTTGTTAGGCACCGATTCAAGATCCAATTTTTACATACATATCAAGATTACTATTTACATATTCAGATCTAAAAATAACATGAACTCGCAGTGAATAGATCTAAGGAAATGGATCCAAATTACTGCGAAGAACATGTTGAATAAGTTGTTGTAGCCATCGCTGAATTTGTCGCAGCAATCATTGAATTTGTATAATGTTTGTTGAATTATATTTGGAGTAGATTAGGCCATTCAATCTTCATCGCAGCAGAGCTTCGCTGTCACCATTGTTTTTAGATGAATAAAACCTACGTCTAAGGTCCTTTATATAGCCTAAGGTTCAAGAATCTAGCTCCAAAATCGTCCAAGTTCAGAAAAGAAGTTTCTAGAGCCACGGGTGGGTTGACCCCCCTTCAGGTGGGTCGACCCCCCTTCAGGTGGGTCGACCCCTAGGTCGACCACCCTTCATGGGTGTCGACCCCTGGGTCGACACCGGGGTTGACCCCCATGAGCCTGAGTCGGCCCCTAGGCTAACCCAGCAGGGTCTCGGGTCAACTTCATAATGTCGACCCTTTCTCGATTTGTGCGCCGGATTTCTGGTTTTGCTGATTTTTGAATATTTTTGAATTTTATATGTGTGTGTATCTTTCCTATATGTATACGAACTTCAAACCTTAATAACTTCTTCATACGGTGTCCGATTTACACAAACCAGGTGTCTATCTTGACCAGCATTTTAGGACGGACGCAATGGCGCTATTCGTTTTACTTAATTTTGAATATTTAATGAAGTTTTCCCTAATTCATTGTTAATAGTGTATTTCACACTAATTATTTTTTAATTCATCATCTTTAGTGTCGTTAAAATTCCAGGATGTTACATGTTCCGCTATCTACGAATAAAATCACTGACGGAGAATGTTTAGGTCTTATTGGAAGAATTAAAGTTAAGTTACAAGGCTGGAGTTTAAAAAAATTATCTTTGGCAGGGAGAATCGAAATGGTGCATACAACTATTCAAGCTAAAGTGAATTTCTGGATTCAGAGTTTTCAAATTCCTATAGCATCTATAGAGAAAATTGAAAAAGCGTGTGTTGATTTCATATGAAGGGGGTTATCATAAAATTATACATGTTGATCTTTGTAGGCCTAAAGAAGAAGGAGGTGTTGGATTAAGAAATCTTAAAGAAATGAGACATGTTTTCATTCTGAAACAAGGTTGGAAAGTAATTACTAGTAATGGATTATGGGCTAGACATATGAGATAAAGATATACAAGAGGTAATTTGTAGCAAATGGTTGTGGATAACAATGCCTCTATAAACTGGAAACCCATTCTTCGTTGGAGAGACACCCTAGCTTTTAATTGTATTCAGGAGTTTGCTAATGGAAAAGACACTAACTTTTGGAAAGACCTTTGAATTTTGGGCAAATCCATGATTGATATTATGGGTTGGGACACTTACTCTCAACATTTGGTTCTCCTAATGTTACATTTGATTCTATTATTGATAATCAAACCTGGTGTTGTGATTACCTACCTTATAATAGTGTTATCAAACAAAACATTGAGGCCATGCTTCTATATTATGGTAGAGATAATGATGTTTGGACATGCAATAACTCTAATGGCATTTTTTCGGTAAAATATGTCTGGAACTCTATTCGTGAAAGACATAATATTCAAACCAGGAGTAAATTTATTTGAGACAGAGCTATCTGCCCCAAGAATTCTTTGATTGTCTACAAAGATATATTGGGTCGTCTTCCAGTATTGATAGACTATTTAAATGGGGTATAACTAAAGATAAACTATGTGTTCTTTGCGGAATGGCAAAAGAAAGTCATGAACAATTATTTTTCTCATGTGATTATTCTACTACGGTTTCCAAAAATTGTAAACTTGCTA
Source organism: Allium sativum (assembly GCA_030737875.1). Classification (NCBI taxonomy): domain Eukaryota; kingdom Viridiplantae; phylum Streptophyta; class Magnoliopsida; order Asparagales; family Amaryllidaceae; genus Allium; species Allium sativum. The sequence goes on from CM060924.1 coordinate 286,923,235, forward strand.
CAAATCCTACAAATTAAGTATATAATCTGAGAGTTATCGCGGATTACCTAGCCAGGAATGAAGATGGCGTAAACCTGAAATCCAAACTGAATAAGATCGCCCTAACATCTGTAGTTGCAACGATTTGGAGGGAACAAAACACACGAATATACAAGGAGAAGAAGAAGCAGGCATCTGTGGCTAACAAACTTGCTATTTGCGAAATGAATTTAAGCAAAAGGAGAATTAAAAATGCTAAGAGTATCGATAGCTAGGATCAGTAGGAGATGATACTGCAGGTTGAATCTGTTGGAGGCGCGAGAAGGAATTTCAGGAACAAGTTGGAATACATTTGAGCTGCCATGATCTTTCTCTGGTGAAGCCTAATGGTTGCTAGGGTTATTTGGGGAAGTTCTTAGTTTGTAATAATTGTTTATGCTTTGAGTTTGTACGAGGTATACCTTGTTGCTGTTATGTAGCATTATGAGAATGTAATCAAACTAATTTGGGATGAATGCCTAATCGAAAGTTTACCCAGTTTCAAAAATAAAAATAAAAAATAGCTTGCAACTACGAATCCTAATTGATGTATATTATGGAAATGGATTTTTGTACATTTCCACCAACCAATTCAATGAAGTGTGTGTTAAATATTTTCTGTAATAATAAAAATGTACAAGACGTTAAATAAAGAAAGGTTACAACAGTAAAAGGTTTGCTTAAATAACAAGGAACCATGGAAAATGTGATGAATGATGAATATAAAATACTATAATTAATTATGTGAATGAGAATGAAATATAATAGATAGACTTGTCCTAGGGACAAATGGAATTATAACATATGTTAAAATTAATGATGAAAAGAGAACTTATTAATAAACCTTAGTCAAGGAAACTAAGTTAATAAGTAAATCCACAATAATGGTTATGGTAACGATATAACGTGGGTTATTTTAAGAGATAAGATGAGAATTTATTAATAAACTTTAACTAGGGGAACTAAGTTAATAAGTAAACCCACAAAAATGGTTGTGGTAATGGTATAACATGAAATTATAAATAACATGAAAAATTAAAAGAAAGAAGAGACTTATTATTAGTAAACTTATGAATGGGAAGATATTAAGTTTAGTGAATGTAATAATAAGTGACTCATAGATAGGGTCCATTCCAACAGCGTGGGGACGATTATGGAAAATAAACGACCAAATGTAAGATGAAAAACTAGTAACTTGAATAGAAAATGAATGTTTTAATAATCAAGTTAATTAGCAATGTGATAAAGTTAAAGCGAGCACGCGATTAAATGAATGTTTTAATAATCAAGTTAATTAGCAATGTGATAAAGTTAAAGCGAGCACGCGATTAAAAGATTAGATGTAGGATCTAATAACGCGATGGCGTGATGTGTTTGGACCAGTCCGTACGTATGGAGATAAAGAACCAAACAGGGTAGATCATCGAGGTGTCTGGAGACACAAGTGGAGCACATCCAGCTGATTGTTTTATGAGACTGGAGGGAAGCACGAGGCTTCTACGGGACATGGTAGGGTACTCTAAGATTACTTCTGAGGAATAACCGGATGAAGTCATCGCTCGGAGGCATATCAATTGCACCATCTAGAGTATACCTTGGTTGCAACTACGGTGTGGCAGTCAGAAGGCTGTGGCAGATGATGTTGGGTGATTCAGCTGTTCACCTCGCTCTGGGAGGAGGTGATCTGGACCAAATTAAGGAATAGTAATCGTCGGATCTGTCATCGGTGGTCAGTGGGATGTGGAAAGACTAATAGCTAAACTAAGATACCAACGATCTCTCACTGTCGAGACGTTGGTTGAGGGACACGCCAAGTTGAATGCTAGATTGGTTGTTAGAGGCACGTCATTAGCTCTTGATGTAGTCTTTCATTGGTTGAGGGAGAGGTCAGGGTGGGGCCATAGCCATCGTGAAAAGAGATAGACCATATGTGGATATCTATATTGTAGGCCTAACGAATCTGTCCTTTACAAATATCAAAAGCTCTTGAACGAGTTTCGTGCATTGGATGCAGCCCTATTATGGGATTAAAGTTATAGTAGGCAGTACATTTGAGTGAGGGTCTAAATACATGCACTGTGTGGTGTGTTATAGATGATATGGCATTACTTTGTATTGAGACGTGATTTGACCGAGGAGTTCTGATTCAAGGATTTACACGCTTACATGGCATAGCGATGGTGGTTTTGTGCGATTACATGGCGTAACAATATAAATCTCCATACGCGGGTTGGCGTAGGATGGAGGTTGTGCATACTTCCATGGTGTGACGACGGAGGTCATACGAGGAAGGTACTATAAGGAGTACCTTGAGATGTTGGGTATAGCTACATATATATTATATTATGTTTAATATACTGGAGAGTAAATGGGTGCGACGTGTGTGCAGAGCCTAAAGCGCTATTAACCCGAATAACTTAATAATTAAGAAACGTAACTGAACGGTACATGTAGGGTTATTTCAGAATGTATAATTTGTCCTCTCACCAGAACTTGTGTTCTGACCCCTCCTCATAACATACTCGCAGGTTAGATTTATGACAGAGATTTGGTAGCCTTTGGACACTTGTTATACAATGTCATTATTTTATTAAGGCTATATTTGATTATTATATTTTATAAATTCCGATGTAAGATGTTTTATCGAGCTTCAATATATTTATTATCTCCGTCTTTTCTGCAGGATACCAGACAAGACACTCGAGCTTTGATAGATTGGAATTTTTAAGAAAAAATCGGTCTATCAAAATTCAGATGTTACAAGTGTCGAGGATTCCATCTTTCTCTTTCATTTGTGACTCACGCATCCCTCCCAAGGTTTCCATTCTATGTGGAAAATCCTCCATAATGGTTTACCTCTGGGTGTGAACCTTATAAGGATCGGAATCCCTCTTGTGTCTCACTGTATGCGTTGTAGGACAGGTGATCTGGAATCTATAGCTCATTTGTTCTTCGCGGGAGCTTGTGCCCATGTTGTTTGGTCCTTCTTCGTGGGTATGATGGAAATTGGGGGTAATTCTCTTTCTCTCCAAGATTTGCTTCAAATCTGGTGGGAGGGGTGGACTGGAAAGAAGCTTCGGTTTATCATTTTTCGTCTACTTCCTTGTCTCATCTGCTGGCACCTTAGTGCTCTCGTAACAAGGCTATATTTGGTGAGATCCCTATGGAGCCTTCTTCCATCATTCGCAAAGTTAAGGATGATGTCTTCTTCGCATTTCGCGTAAGGCCATTCTAAGAGACTCTGCAACCTCGCTCTTTAGCTTTAGCTTGTTCTTTCGATATTTCCACGGGTCTATTCCCCGTGCATGTGTTGGGTGAGGATTTTTTTTATTATAGGTCTGGAGATGGACTCTTGGATTTTACCCGGGTTCTGCTTTGTTGAAGAGGGTCAGCTGCCTTGCTCTGCTTGTTTGTTGGAGCTTTCAGCGGGTTGCATCCTTCAACTGCACTTCTCTTAGGGCTTTACCTATTAGATGGCCGGAGGTAGCATGGTTTTGGTTGGACGAGAGCTTTGCCTCAAGGATGGAATGAAGCAAGCTTGGTTTTGGATGGCTTGGAGCTTGGTTGGTTCTGGTTTCTTCGCTTTTCCCTTCGCTTGGTGCTGGGGGTCCTCACAGTCTTCTATCGCTGCCTTTTTATGTTTCGTTGGGTGCGATCAGGTTGGGCCTGTTTCTGTTTCTTTTTTATCGCTTGGGTGGAGTTTACTCTTTGTCCTTTTTTGTAGCTCGTGTGTGTATTAGCTTGGTTTATAGTTGTAGTAGTGTTTTATGCCGCTTAACTGTTTTTGTAAGCCGCCAGAGAAAGACTTTTCTTCTCCTTTTTGGTATTATATTATACTCTCTTTTCAGAAAAAAAAAAAATAGTTATTTACAAAACACTACACAATATCACTTACCATTGTACATTTAAGTCAATATGTTTAAATTAATTATGTTATTTTGAATTTAACAAGTGAATTCAACCAACAGATTGCTATTAATTCATCTAATTAACGCCACTGCGATGTTTTAAAATGTACACCATATTCATATCAATAAAAATAGAAAGTTTTTCGTCTACATATAAAGTTAAATAAGTCACACAATTTAAATAATACATTTAAACAATTATAAATAATTTAATATATTATATACTTATCCCAATAAATTTATCATAAATTGAAGAAAACATTTTTCGCTTTAGATATCTACATTTTAACATTTTTACAATTATTTGTTGAACCCCCCAGTTCTTTCATGATATTTTATAATTTAATCCATATGTTTAAACTACTTATAAAAATCTTACATTCTACTTTTTTAAATAATCTTGAACAGTATTTAGTCCATTTTTGTTAATAGCTCCTAAAAATATACTCCAATTTTACATATACACGCGCGCGCACACACATTAAAAAAAAGATAGTTTTTCATGCAACTATAAAGATGTATAAATCACATAACATGAACTATGTATATAAACAATAATGACAAAGTTAATTTGTAAATTAGTTATTCATTATATCAAGAATTTACCATATTATATTATACAATTTATTTTGTACATCGATGAATCCACAACATTTTTTTTTTTTTTCAAATTTCTTTTCAGTTCTTCCTACTAGGCTATACAGTTAAACCAACTTCGTAATTTTACATTTAATTTACTTAAGCAAATTCTATTAGATAATATTTGCTAATTCGAATAAATTATTAACATACATCAATTTCAACATATATATCTATATTATCAAAAATGATTTAAAAAAACCTCCAATACACACATACATTGTTTCCGTATGCTCTAAAACATAAATTACACATAAATAATAATAATAATTCTAACTCATAATTTATGTATTTCACATCAAAATTTATCGTATATTGCACAACAAAGTTCTCATTAGTTTTAACATAAAAATAATAAATATTATTTCTAATAATATTGTCGTGTGCAACGCACGAATGACACACTAGTTATTCTAAATGCAGAAATGCATAGAACAAACAGCATTCCATCTCCTAAAATTATCCACTGTGGGCAACTTTACAGAAATTCTTCTTTTTACAAACTTCTGTTCTCATCATGCAAATATTTTTGAACAATAGCACTAAATACCTTCTATGGATGACAACAGAGAGACTTGTATACCAACAAAAACTCAAAAACAGGTATAAAAAAACATGTACAATGAGGTTTCTTTTCAGGTATGTAGTAATCTTCCTGTCTGCCTGTATGGACAACAAATCTTCTCAGCAAAGAAGATAATCCCCTCACCATCCAATATCTATTTTAGCCCTCCAAACTCATGGTAAAATCTCCTTGGTAATGGAATATGCAGTGAGAAACTCTGTTGTTTCTATAGCTCTTGAGCACGTCAGACCCAAAAATAAATAAAAAATCACAAATATCAGTAGCATGTATCAAATATATATGCAGTGTAAAAATTAGTATCCTATTAAGTTTACATATAGTCAGAATCAACTTGTTTCACCTGTCTGTATAAGGAAAAGAATAGCAAGAATATTATTTGATGGATGGCAGTACGTTCATGTGGTATATTTTTCAACCTTTGCTCCTCCCATCATTGCAGTTGATGTATTTTTAGTTTTACCGACAATAAAACAGACAACCTAATCTAAAGTGAACATAGATATGATTCAACCTAATCTAAACTAGGTTCAGTAGTATTTTTAAACTGGCGCACCTCATTTACATTGTATATGATTCAACCAATGGCCACTACTAGGTAGCCAATTCCGATATTATAACCACATTTGGCAGTGAACCCTAAAAACTTTCAAAATAGGTGAAATCCTGCCTCTCGCTAGAACATTTTGAATTGAGCCCCTATTTTTTAAATCTCAAATGAATCATGAGAGGCTTCGAAAATCAACCAGCAATACCATTAATTTTTTCAATTCTTTTGTCACATTACATATGTCTCATCAGTAATATATTTCAACAAAATGATATAAAAAAGGACCAAACTGCAAATTTTTGCAGCGAAAACTGCAGGTGTTCGAATTTTTTCTCAGAAATAAACCCATTTATTTTCAGATTTCAGTTGCAAGAAACAAAAGGAAATTGTCGAAAATAACTCCAAAGGTAATTTACAAAGTTTGATGGGGACGCGGCCTTGACCTATTAAGTTTGAAAATAAGGGACAGAATCTTATTTCACAACTAATGTTATCCGATTGTATTAATCCACAGAGCTAGATTGATGTACGAAAAGAGACAAGATTCTACAGGTCGGGGTTGAATCAAAAATGCCTGTTAAGCAGCTAAGACCAATTTAATTGAAAAAGAAAAAGAAAAAATAGTGACCAGATATAAAATTACCTGTAAGAAATGCTAATACATTCCCTATCTAACAGCCCAATCAAACATCCTCTGTCATGGTTATTGATGTGATGTGAAACAACTGGAAGTCGATTTATTCCATATGAATCCATGATCTTCTCTGCTGTAACGAGTGTCATTTCTGGTGTTACAGTCCTCACATGAGAATTATTTCCATCCAGATTGCACAAATCAGACACACATAACTGGTCTACCTGTTTAGTATGCAATGCAAACATATTATTCATATTTTGGCATGGAAAGTACAATCAGAAGGTACGAGTAAGCATGCACAATGACGATCATGTTTATCCAGGAGAGAAATGATATGATTGCTTATATACTGGAAAATAGGCTGAAGAACTTCTCAGACTGAGATAATAATTAAGCTTCTAGGATGGCACCAAGAAACAATAAATTACCAAATTACAAGAAAATGACAAAATAAATGGAAAAAAAAATCTGAACACTAAATATTTCTCATTTAATGTAGAATAATAGTTTATTTTGTCTTGTGTCATTCAAACTAATTATCTTGGTGTTGTCTGGGAAACTCCTCAGGTAAAATAATAAACTATAATGTTTCGCTTGCAAAGAAATGTGAATCTATGAGAATAAGAGAAATGCTCAAATTTTAATCAGTTAATACAGTTGAGTAATAATAAACTATACGACAAGAAAGAAAGACTGCAGACATAACATACTAATAGCCTGAAATCTGATCAACTTATATCTTAACAGGGGCCAAAAAAGGAAGAAAGAAAGATTTAACTCGTGCCAAGGCTACTATAAATATCTCCAAATTAGTTGTGACCGATTATATCTGTGATTAGATACGCCTAATAGAGATAGTTGGAGCCATTGTTAATGTTTCTTCCTGGCAGCTTTCTCTATGTTTGGTTAATTGCTGGAACTGCATTTAGTCTGAAAAGTGGACTGTCAACTCCACGCTTCTCGTTGAAAGAACTAAGAAGTGAGAATCTCTATCTTGTAAAATGCATCAACTCGCCTTTGATCATTAACCATGTTTTCCACGCAAACATTGACAATGCAAATTATTGATTGTAAACAACCATTTACAAAAATAACCCGCAATAATTATACAAACATACACAACCTAACCATTTTGAGTTTAAAAAAAAGTGGAAAATAGGGAGAAGGCATCTTTTTGTCATATTTCAGTAAAACGAAGCTTGACCAAAACTTACCATGACAATATTTTTGACATATAACGATGGAGGCTGTTCATCATTTTGCACATGACTGGAGAAGCCAGCACAACAAGAAGTTTAAAATGAAAACTACAACTCTTACCTCAATCTTCATACCACATGCCATTGCAACTTTGCAAAATTGTTGAATATCTTCAAGTGCCAGCAATCCAACCAATAAATCATCACTACCAATTACAAGAACGCAAGATTGCTTCTCCACAAGCATAAGGGAAACTGCTTCTGCTATCAACGTGTTCATTTGTACAGTCACATATCTTACTTTCATAGCTTGTGAAACAGTAATCCTTTTCGCTAAATCGCTCACATCAGTGTCAGAATTATATACACAGAGAGAGCTTTCAAGCTTACACAAATCAGTAGTATTGTTTGCTTCAGATGATTCCTGGTTCTGTTCTAGCATGTCTATATTTTTTTGACTGGTGCTATTTTTATTTGTATCCACATTTTCCTTTGAATGATTCATTCTATTCATGCTGGATGTGAACCAGGATGACAAGCCTACTGCTCCAAGTAGTGGGAGAACTATACGATAGTCTTGAGTTAGCTCAAATAAGAGAAGAACGGATGTCAATGGTACTTGACATACACCTGCTAAAGTTGCAGCCATACCCACCTAGGATTTAAAACAGTAAATTACCGTCAAAATTCAATTAAGTTTGCATGAAAATAATTTATCTGAAGAAGCAATAGAACGTAAAACTTTACTTTTATGCTCCTTTAATCAAAAAAAAAAAAAAAAAAAAAAAAAAAAAAAAAAAAAGAAGAAGTCGATGCAGGCAAACTTGAGTAAACTAATATTCTGTAAAAGGAAGCATGCCGCAAATGTGACTAAGAAACATAAAAAACATTAGCCATTTTCTTCCAAAGAAGCATCCATTCATCCATCCATCACATATCACTAACCTAAAAAATATTAAAAAAAATATTTCAGGAGTTTTAACCCTGATTACATGGTCACTGAAGTACTCAGTTATATTTGCTTAATTGACAACACACAGCTTGCTGCTCCATATTAGCAAATTGTAAACAGAAGCACATAAAAGAACTATGAATCGTTATAAGAAAATTAGTGAAGGCGTGAAAAATGGAATGCATAAATGCTTGCAATAATAAACAAACATACTAGCCTCACAAGGGGGAGCATAGTTGGTTGTGCATGTTGCATCTGGGATTCAATCCACGTTGACTACGCTATAGATGTGCATATGCTCGGAGTACGTGATATTTGGACTCAAATGGAAAATAATTTTAAACTACAGCAATAAATATTGATGATTTTAGGAAAAGTTACCAGCCCATATGCCTGTGGTGATGCCACTTCTATGACAGAAAAATTAAACAATGAATCAGGTCCCACAAATATTGTACCCATAACTTTTCCATATGCCATTCCTGCTGCAGCACCAATAAATAAAGATGGTGCATAGTAGCCACCTACCAATCCAGAAGCTCGGCACAAAGAAGTGGCTATTATTTTCACACCAACTAGTTGAATCAAAATTGAAACAGGAAGACCGTTTGCAGCAGGTCTGGATTCCAGTACACTATCAACATTCTCAAATCCCCAATATAAAACCTCGGGATATACTAAGGCTGTTAAACCAACAAAAAGGCCACCAAATGCAGGAAATAGGAATGTTGATATCCCCGTGGTTTTCTGAAAATTATCTACAAGCTTCAAAGCATATGATGTACACCAAGATAATGTTAAGGACACCATGCCGCATAGTATACCAAGCAGAAGATACAATGGTAGTTCTGAAAATGTATTTCAGAATTTGTCAAGCTCTGTACCACATAAGAGAAGCAGCTTAAATAGGATGACTTAACTTTGAGCTCACAAGCTTACTTTCATACAAAATAGGTCTGAAATATAGTTCTAATTCATCAGAAAATTTGGAATTTTTTTACCCCACCCTTCTTCTTTTTTCCTTTTCCCCTTTTTTTAAGAAAGAAAATAGAAGACTCCAAAACCATAGCCTATTTTAACAAAGGAAAAATCCCAAAGAACCAAGTTTATGCTGTGTAAACTCTAGGGAAGAATGCACTGAACTTCCAACACATACTCTAGATAGATCACAAAGTGTTATATGCCTTCCGCCATTAGTGAGACCGTTACATAACAATACGCATACCTTTGCTTTCATTGTTTACAAGTTTTAACCAATGACTTCAAAGTTCAAAAGAATATCGTTTTGAAGCTTCGATTATAGCAATAACTTCATGATTTAGCCTGACATTGTGCCATGTGTGCGAAGTTTTGTAACTTATGGTTTATATGATGCTAATTTTGGGTATATGGACTATAGTAAATACAGCATTGATACTAAGATGTTGCTATTTGCTTTGATTTACTTTTGTGCTCAATTACTTTGATCGCTATCATTAGCTCTGCAGAAAAAGACTCATCTCAAAGTAATTTTTCATGTTCATGATATCATTGTATGTATTTTTATTAGGGCTGTTATGGTAGCGGTAATTTTCCATTACCATACCATTATCGGTCAGTCGGTAACCATTTTTGATTGAAATCGGTATACCAGTTAAAATGATAAGGTAACGGTAAATTAAACATTTCCTATGGTAAATTATCGGTAACGTGTTTTCAATATCAGCGGTAACGGTAATTTTACCAGTCAATTTAAAAAGTATGTATATTTATTTGATATGCTTCATTACATGCATTTAAAATCAAATAAGTGATTAAATTTTAATTCAATAGTGAGATAAATAATTCAAAGTACACTTCTTTTATTTTTCAATGTTTTTTATTAACTAACTATGCACATATAGTATAATCAAGATGCATTGTGTAGAAAAAATGTCAATGTACAAACTTTGATGGAAAACGGTAATTTACCATGATCAGTATAACGGTTATCAGATTATTAGTATACCAGTCGATCGGTAACGATAAACAATTTTGGCTTATCAGCAAGAACGATCCGGTAACGTTGCCAAATGGTAACAGTAACCATTACCATAACAACTTAATTTTTATTCTCATCAACTGATTCCATAACATGCTTGCCCTGAATTATTTTTCGCATTACGAAGAAAAGTGGAGAGAAAAATGTATGTACACGAAAATGAAGAAATAAAAGTAATGGGTTAAGTTCAGAGGCTTTTAGTAGATATGTTAAATTCAAAGGTTGTTAAAATGTTTTTCCCTTCTAACTTACTAACATTTAAGTGTATAATGAGATATTGGAGGGTAGATCACCGAAAGAGTTAGAGTTAATGCTTCATTAACGCCGGTAGGATTTAGTGACATAATGGTAATAGGTTTAAAGCAACATTTTTCTAGAGACACAATGATACCAATATTCCGATTTATCATAAACACATGCTTTTGTATTGGCACAAACATTGTTTTAAAAAACTCGCCTCAATACTCGTTTGGAGGAGCGCCTCAAGGAAATAAAAAATAAAACGTCTTGAGGCTTATTCCAAAAAACCTTCTACCTCTGAAACTTACGCCTCAACAACTTGAGACATACAAAGCGTATAAAGCATACGCCCGCATGTCTCAAACACCTGAGGCATAGAACTCAAAAATCTGTTTACCTTTGTTGCAGATATGGATACTAATAGAAGCCATTAAACTATAATTATTTGATGGAAACATAAAAGAACAAATTTAAGAAAATAAAAATTAGCATTTTTTTTCTACTTTTCGATTTTAATGTTGACATGATCAAGTAAGACTGTTTATAAAACAACGATCAAGAGCTATTTAATGGATTTTCTCAATATAATTTTAAAAACATAATTCAATAAACTTCGTTAAATCTCAAAATAAATTTTGCAGATCAATTCGAATTGATAGAAGAAATCAAAATTGGAGTTTGATGAAATCGTCAAAAAGTTTTGAGAAATCGAAATTTGAATCATATGAATTTCAATTATTTATTTTTAATATATAATAAAAATATATACTAGTTCAAAGTCCAATCCTAAATGATATGTTTTTCATTTTTTTGCATCGATTAGTTTAAAATGTCAAATTCTTTTTATGTTTTGTGTTATTTCTACCTGAAAAGCTTACGCCTCAATGTTTTGAGACGTATGCCTCGCCTCATAGACCTGAAAACGTTTCATGTACGCTTTTTCACATTTTAAAACTTTGGACACAAATCCTTTTGCCCAAATGCTAACAATTATCCTTAACAATTGTTCTAAGTATATGTACCTTACATGACATCAAATGTGATGCATGTATATAGAAAAATTATGTGAAACTTGTCTGCAAATGCATTTTGGTGTTTCTTATGACGTGTTAGATACATCACAACACTTATGTTGAAAATATGACTCAAATACATGGGCATATAGAATAAAAAGAAAACAAATCAATTAATTTAATTAATTAATTGGTCAAATATACAATAAGCGGAAACTAGATATGTGCAGAAATGTTAAATCAAGCACAAATCAAATTTTGAGAAAAATGAAAATATTTTGAAATTTGCACGAGATTGATTGTGTACCTTCCTAATTAATCTCATTTCTTCCAAAGATTCAGCTTCATCCTACTCATGTCTCAAGTCATTGAAAAAACATCTCACTCCTTTCAAACAATGGTTTCTTTTAAATACTCTTCTACAAGATAAGATTGCCCGACATTAAGAAATCAATATTATTTTGTATTTTTTTCATCTCTAAATTGGTCAAGTAATAAGTTTGTTGCATCTCCGTGGACATTGGATTCACATACGAACCACTTCAAATCTTCTGCCTTTCTTTCTGTTATTTGACCTTGTGAGATAGTGTAATTGATATTGATGTTCAATCGCCAAACTAGATCCAAATTAATCACTTCCACATATTAATGATAAACCGTTCCTATTTTCCACTATAATTCGGTATCAGATTTAGACTGTTTGAGCATTAATGGTGAATTTTAGAAATTCACAGGTGGATTTGGTGTCAATTATGGTATTGCATGTTTTGATGAAATGAACTTCGGAACTTGAAATATGAAAATGGAGGCAATGTTGACGAAATAGAAGAATTACAAGAATGTTTCTGCACCTGAGAAATTAGAGGACTATAAGGCGGATGTTTTGAATGAGATGGAAGATGAAAATCTTATAACAATCTAATTAAATCTTTCAGATGAAGTTCTTAGATTTTTCTCAAAAGAAAATGATAAGAAAATTATAAAATGCATTATTTGATACATATCAAAACAAGTCTCTCATAAATCGAATAACCATTCAGCAACAACTCAACTCGTTTAGGATGAAGTCCGGATCTGATCTTACGAAGCATGTTGATGCTCTTACTGCTATGAACCTTAAAACAACGAATGTTGAGGTTAAAGATTATGCTTAAGTAGTGACACCCTTGCGTTCTTTGTTTACGGAGTATGCTACTTTTGTTAACTCCATCTTTATAGTTGCATTAAGATTAGTCTGCCAGATGTTAAAGCCACGATCTTCATAACGAGGTGTTGAGAGATAAATTGATTAGAACTAATATACACAATGGCTCAAAGGGCTTATCTGTTCAGAAAGTTAGATTTCAATACAAGTTGAAGCATGGTAAAGGTCAAAATAAGTCAATGTCTCAATATAGAAGATCTAATCAATTGACTTGCAATTATTGTAAGAAATTATGGCACTTTGTAGTTCAATGTCCCAAGATTGAAGGACGAAGAAAAGACCCAAAGCAAACTTACGTGTCTACAGCAGTAACATCAGATATAGAAAATGATACGAAGTGCTTACAGCTTCTGGCTTTTCTGGAAAGAGTATGCCTTATTGATTATAACGCACCCTATCGTATGAAACCTGATAGGAACTGATTTTTAACATATCATGAGATTGATGGAGGAGAGGTTTTAATGGACAATGATGTTTCTTGCCGTATGGTTGGTGTTGGCAGAGTGAGTCGTAATATTTGATGGTGTTATTCGTACATTAGCGGTCGTACTGTTTGATGGTGTTATTAGTACAATTACTAATGTTAAACATGTACCTAATTTGATGAGGAACTTAACTTCTGTTGGAGCTTTGAATAGATTTAGATTGAAGATAATAGTTGAGAAAGATTAAATAAAGATATCAAAGAGTTGCATGATTGTTGACATGAGCTTTTTTTTTATATACTAATTTAAGGGCATTACTATAGTTCGTGAACCAACTTCTTTTGTTACTTCAATTGATCCAGATTCTTCCAGATTGTGGCATTTATGGGATGTGCCATATTGACGAGTGCAATTTGGATGAATTGAGAAAGTGATGCTTGATTGATGATGTTCATTGTTCAAAATTCAACTTCTGTGAGGAGTGCGTTCTTGGCAAGCAAACAAAGATTTTTTTTTCTTTTGAGAAACTGGAGAGCATAAGGCGAATGTTGTGTCAGGGCACATTCATACAAATGTTTGGTGACCCTCCCATTTACATCTTTGGATGAAGGTCTTTCACTTAATTTGTTAAACCAAAAATTGGTTCAACATCCAAGATGTTGACGAAGTATTGCTCGAAAATATTTCAAAAATAATCCTAGATTTCAGTCTCTCATAAAGCTGCTTAAAAAGTCATATGCTCAAGGACAAAATAAGCAAATAGTATGCAATTGTCTATTATTCGTGTATTGATAAGAAAGATAGGCAAGTCATTTATGTTATAGTTTCTTAATCAAAGATAAAGTTACATGTCTATTTTATAAATAATTAAACAATTAGGTACAAAAGAGCTATGCTATACGATATCCTTTGTCGAACTCCTTTATTCTAAAAAATGCCCAAAGGATACAAATAGCTTTTGAAATCCTCGAAACGATTTAAGGTTTCATAACTTCTAATTCGAGAAAGTAAGAAAAAATGATTCACCTCTCTTAAAGTGGCGGATGAGTCTATTTATATGGGTAGCGCAAGCGGGATTGATGTCACGTGTCCATCCAGATATATACACTTATTATCCCTTACCACTAGCGTCGTTGATATTCGACACCCTATTAGTGCTTTTTGATATTCGACATCCTCGCAGGACTTCGAAGCTCAGCATCTCCTATTGGTTACAAAAACTCAAAGCTTCTTGCCAATATTGAAGTTCATCATTCTGGTGGAAGCTTAGTAATACCCTTTTGTAGAAACTCGACATCGTCATTCGTTTAAAGTTTCTTCACAACAGTTAATGTTGTAAAAGCTCGATATCCTCTCTTCGTGAATAAAGACTTGACATGCTTCATCATCGCGACATCTTGCTTTGTTGCATATTATATGACACACTGAATTGTACAAGTTCGATATGCCCATCAATTTTCAAAAACTAGACACCTTCTTGGCATAGGCACTCGATATGCTTCTTCATCATTAAAGCTCCATATCACTCTTCACTTGTGGATGCTTGATAACATTCATTGTTTCTTTGAGGTTCACTATCTCTTACAGGTTCGGCACCTCTGCATGCTCCATTTAAAAGCTTGAAATCTCAACTATCATAGAAATATGGCTTCACCTCCTACTTTAGACGCTCGACAATCCTTATAAATGTCGAGGCCCAGTATCTCTCATGCTTTATATGCTCGATACCACCTTTATATCCATTAAGGTTGTCATTTTTAGTGTGTTTAAGTCACTTAATTATTGAGTTGAAGCTCAATAACTACCGTCGTATTAGATAATTCAACACCTTGTTAATGGGGGTATAATTAGTGGTTTTCTTTATAACTGATTCGAAACCCATTATATTATCATGGAATCGTTGACTTGTTGTATTACCATGTATCAA
This sequence comes from Allium sativum, assembly GCA_030737875.1. Lineage (NCBI taxonomy): Eukaryota > Viridiplantae > Streptophyta > Magnoliopsida > Asparagales > Amaryllidaceae > Allium > Allium sativum. The sequence goes on from CM060924.1 coordinate 286,938,550, forward strand.
TAGGCTCGATGTCTTCTTTTAGGATATCTTCATTCTTTCTCATGCTTCTTTCCTTTGATGACTTCTCAAATACATTTGACAGTCCGAAACTATGTTAATAACATAGTTTATAGATGATTTCTCCCGTAAAATTTGGGTATATTTTCTGCAGTATAAGAGTGAAATCTTTGACAATTTCGAAAGTGAAAATCTATTGTTGAGAAGCAGTCATGTAAGAAGTTGAAAATTCTCCGTTTTAATAATGATGCAAAATTCGCATCATATATATATATATATATATATATAGGTTTTTTGTGAGTTCGAATACGTTAAAGGACATCTCACCGCAACCCTTGTCAATGGAGTTGCAGCTGCTAAAAGAATGTATCAAGCGTTGTTTAAAAGAACTCGTTGCCTCTGCAAAGTTAAAGAAAGGATTAATCTATAATAGTTTTTATCATCAAGTGCACACCTACTATCGTACGCATGGAGATCCCTAAAACAGTATGAAAAGAAGTCTCGGAGTGTTTGTATGCTCATGTTGCATGCACAAAAGTAGATGCAAGCTGGAACCTAAAGCGCACAAGTATATCTAGAAATTTCTAGGTTATAGAAGATGAGTGAAGGGGCATAGAATGTGGTGTCCCTTCAGCAAGTATGCGGATAGATCTAGAATACCAAACACAATGCAAGTCATTTTCAAACTTTTTCCATATAGGGATATATATGGTGATGGCGTCCTGGTTGATGATGATAGTATGAATGTTAGTGCAGAGTATCAGATTTAATGTGAATTTCGTTCAGAGACTATCCACATTGGACAAAGAAGCCTAGATGGTTTGATGATTTCGTTGCATTGAGCAACAAAGATATTGACTTCAATGACATGTCAACATATGCATTCAATGTTGTCAAAACTGAGTCCAAAAATTATAGATACATTGCTGCACCAGTCGATAGTTCTAGTTGAGTAGTTTTTACCGAAAAGTATATTGAATCTTCATAGAAAAATCATACCTGAAATTTGGTGCACCTACAAGAGGATAATTGAATGTAAGTGGACTTATAGAGTGAAAGATGACGACAATGGTGATTCCAGATACAAAGCAAAGCTAGTAACAAAGTGGTACGTTCAGAAGAAATTGACAAAGTATTATCATATCTTTGCTTACTTGTTAGACATACATCCATTCGTATTCTTGTGACATTAGTTGCTCATTATGGTATGAAACTTGAGCAACTAAATATCAAAATTGCATTTTACACAGTGATCTTGATGAAGATATTTATTTGTGGCAACCAGAGAGATTCATTGATAATAGCAGACCAGGTTATGTTTGTAAGCTTAACAAATATAGATTGAAGAAGTCTCCTAGACTATAATATAAGAGATTTGATAAGTTTAGGTTTTCACAAGGCTGCTTTAAAAGCTTCAAAGACCGCTATGTTTATTTTAGGAGATGTAATAAAGATAAGATATGTCTTTTGTTATATCTTGATGACATGTAGATTGCACCATAGAGTATGGTCAGAGTAACAAAGTTATAAACAAAACTCGGCAAATAGTTTGATATAAAAGATTTGGGAGAAACACAAAGAACTTTGGATATGAAGATATTCAGCAATGAAAACGGAAAGAGTTGAAACTCACTCGGGCAACGTCCATCCAAAATCGATTTGGTATGAAGAAAGCTAAACTAGCTGGCACTCCATTAAGCATTTTAATTTGTCGAAAGAATTATCTCCCTCATCGGATGAAGATAAAAGGTATATGGTTGTAGATATACCGTATTCTAATGTTGTTGGTAGTCTCATGAACATGATGATGTATACGAGACCATATTTGGCTCATGCAGTGGGTGTTGTGGAATGATATATGTTTAATCCAGACAAAAAACATTAACAAACAGTAAAATGGATACTCATATCTTCGTGATACTTCACCAATTGGCTTGTTGTATGGTGCAGTAGATGGTAGGATCCCTCATAGAGGTTACAGTGATTCAGATTATGTTGGGTACGTATACTGACAGAAGTCAGTGTCGGACTATATTTTTATATTTGACATATGCTCGATTTAGTGAAGATCAAAGCTACAGTCCATTGCAGCTTTGTTGACAAACGAGAACGAGTTGATATCGTTTGTGGAAGCAAGGAATTATATTTGCTTCAGTTATTGGATGATCTTTCTACGGTACAACGATCAATATAGCTATTTTCAAACAGTCAGAATGTGATTCTTCATGTAGGAAATCAAGTTTACAGTCTCGTATGTAGCATATTGATGCCAAAGGTTTCTTTCTTATGTTTGAGGAAAAACGAAACAATATCAAGTTGTTGGATGTGAGTATCATGGACAATCCTTCAAATATGATGACTAAATCGCTTCTCAAGGACAAATTTAAGCATGACTGGAACTTGATTACTTTAGTCCCAGACACTATAGGGTGCTGACTCAACAACTCATAGATCATGTCTGAATTGGTTTGAGAAAGAAATGAATATTTTGAGCCAAAATCTCTGCCATTTTGTAAACTCTTCTCTCTAAATTAAAGAAGTAATAAGTTTGTCCGATCACCGTGAACATAGATTCAAATTTAAATCTCTTGCGCCATTTCCTTCTATTATTTGATCTTGTATGATAATGTAATTGATATTCAATTTGCATTTGCGTACAATCAACAAAACTAGATCCTAGTTAATGTTTTTGCATGTTAGTGATAAATCATTTCCCACATTTTTCATTACAATCAAAACAGTAACTTGTGTATCCATGATTACAAGCAATTCACACACGGTTAACTACTTTTAAAGTTTAACTGCATAAAAAATTAAAAAACCTCCAAAAGAACAATAGCTTTGTCAAAAACCAAGTGATAAGCGCAAATATCATATCATCATCTTGTGTTAATGTAATGTAATGGGTTCTGCTCTGCAACAAGGATAAATGCATGTCTGCATTAATGTAAAGACCTCTTCGAACATAATTCCAGTTAAAGAGCAAATTCACAAATTAACCTCCTGTAAAGCATACATAACAATCACCACGTCCTTCTCATTAAGACAGAAACAAATGTAATACACTGAAGAAACAAAAACAGATTGTATTATCACTTATTCAACAAAGATGCATACCGCCTGGAGAACGGAAGTCATATTCAGGAACTATAAATGCAGGATCGGAACCAAGGCCAATTTCAGAAATTACAGATGCGATGACTGAACTGAGAATAACCACTGACGTTGAGTTTGTAAGAGGCGAAGATAAATCTGCAGGAGATGGCCATAATACAGATTCCACAGCAAAAAAGCATCCAGCAACAGCAGCATTAAATCCTAAATGAGGATAAATCAAGAAATTAAAATATGATAGCAAAAGAACAGTTTTGAATTTTCAAAGAAAATGAATCTTTTGAACTGATGTTACACTCAATGTTCTTCAAGAAAAAGATGGATATAGTGGAACACCCTTACATAGATGGAACACTATGGTACAATCTATAACTCATGCATGTCGTATATACCAAGAGAATTAAGTAATATAAAATGAATTTTTAACAAGTGCATGCTGAACAGGAACAATTTTAAGAATTCGCTAACATTTAGTGACAAATTATGTTCATTTAGGTTTTTATTTTTATTTTTATTTTTACTCATTAACAAAACCAAATTAATTAAATCACATAGGCAAGTAAACACTCTAATTTCGCATTAATGGTATGGTTACCCCTGTATTCAAACACAAATTTACCTCCAACCTGATAGTGATGTGGCCGTGCAAGTTGGGTAAGAAGAAGATAATACCGATTATAAGCATAAGCCGTGTCTAGACGTTGGATCGATACATTTTGAGGGACACTAATGTCCAAATCTTGAATAGGCTAAAATAATGTTGGTAAGAAGTTAGTAAAACATACATCTGGATTGTTTGTGGATTGCTGACTGTTAAGAAAAAACATAAGAACAAGAATATTGTATTAGCTAGAATCCCATGACAAAATGACTAATAGGAAAATTAAGATGATCACCACTCTTGTTGTAAGCATCTAAAGTCATATAATATAAAACCACCGAAGAATCCATCACAAAATTTATCTAAGCTATTTCGATAAAGTTGATAATTAAGAAACTGGTGCTATGCATTTTACCTTAGAGCATCTCCATTGGCTTCAATCTTACATTTCGTGATATTACAAAATATATATCCACTTTCCCCCAACAGCATTGTAACCAAACGCTTGTTAAACAAGCATCTGATATTTCGGTGTCTTTTTTCTTTTTCTTTTTTTTGTTTTTTTGAGCGCTTGTTGAACAAGCGCCCAAACATAGGGGTGCTTTGAAGATTGCTACAGGGCATCTGTTGAATAAACGCCTCAATTTTCATAAGTTTGCTGAACAGGCGTCTGAAGCTTGAGTGTCTGTTCAACAGACGCCCATAATATTACAGATTTGTGACCGATTTTTGTGAAATGTAACCAATTACAAGATCTGCACTCACTTGGAGATTGAAACGAATGTACATATTACATTTTGTAATATGTAACCTTCTTCTAAAGATGCTCTTAGCGTAGGAAACACAAGCATACACGACTATCAACCCAGCTGTAGGCCTGACCGATAGATGCATACATTCCCAAAGGCAATTTTGTAACCTAGAATTACATAAATATACGTCTACGCTAAACAATCATATTATGGTATGCATTAAGCAAGAACTAGGCAAACAAAATTATCTTTGGGCTTATATCTGATTTCTACTTACGTACCACTGCATAAAAAAATTCATATAGTTTTAATAATAAATAAGGACACAAAGTTAAATCCTTCTTGACGTTTACAAAAATAAAATTACAGATCCAACACCTGAAGAAATTCCAGCAGCTGAACCAGAAGCCAGAAGGGACAACTTCCTTCCACCTCTCCATCCAAAAACATGTCCAATACCTTTTGATATGGCTGAACCTATTTCAACGCTTGGACCTTCTGGTCCCAATGAATTTCCAGTCCCAAGCGTGACAACTGCAGCAAGTGTCTTTAAAATTGGTCTTAATGCGGCCTTTACATTCAATCCAGAAACGGCATTATCTGAGTTTGGTTCCAAGTAATTACGTAGAATATTTATCATGCTTACAATGACACCACCACAAACAGGCACGAGAATTACCCTTTGCCAAATTAAATCAAGAGGCTCTTCCCTTATCCAAGAAGCACCCCTAGCAGGTAACCCATCCCACGAAAAATCTCGTAATTCATGAACCTATGTGAAAAGAGAAGTCAGTGAAGTTAAATTCACAAGTATGAAGTCACATATAAAGGAACAGGAATTCTCGGCAATGTCATTTGCACGCCATTCATAAGCTGCTTGAGATATAAGCACAAAGCTTTATGTGTTATGAAAAAAAAGTTGATTTGTTTAGAATATAATCAAGCGAGATATATTTATAAATCATTCTTTATATTCAGATACATAGCCTTTATACACTTTTGAGTAAAAGCTAATAAACTGATGCCTTATCCATACTATGTCTATCCCGAGCAAGTATTTTATAGGACAATAAACTCCATAACATTTATATTGTAGTCTTAATTGGCAGTGAAAGCCCAATTTTGGTGGTATGGTAAGAAAAGCCTGTCTTTGCCAGAGACAGGGATAGAATGCTCGCCTAGGCACGTTGGAATAAGTATCTTTAAAAATGGTCTCCCTTTCTTAAATCACACAGAGTTGCAGATAGCATTAACTCAGGATAAAATGAAGAATATTTGTTAGAATTGTGATTATTTGCACAGATCAAAACACTCAAAATAATACAGATAATGCTTTATTTATAATTTTAATTCCTATGAACTATATTAATCTGACAAAGTGATACATTATCATTTATACAGAAAAGAGGATGGCTGTTGGTGGTGACCGTTGAACCAATAAACATGGTCTTCCTTGGGCTAAAGTCTATTAACAGTTGGCTTTTGAATTCAACTTCGAATGTCAAGATACTGTCTTTTTTCGGACAATAGAGAGCCTAGTACAATTAGTTTTTAGTTGGGCAGTTGATCAAAATTTTGCAGACATCCGAGTTTTAAGCCAGTCACAGCAACACAACATTCATTTCATGAAACCCAATCAATCGCCCAAAATCATAACAAACTATGTGAATCAAAACACTGGCATTTGTAAAGCTATATTATGGCGTGCTCAGTATACTTAATTCTCTAATGCGGTCGGTATAAATTCTAGTGGTTTCATTAGAAAGTATATTAGAGTGTAATATATGTGTGTAGCATATAAGTCTGCTAAAAGAACCACAATTCTTCAAAATCATTACAAGAATTTAAAACTAGAGTAGTTTGACGCTTTCTGGTAACCAGTTTCTGCAGCAGCATAGCAAACTCATTTGATAATATATTGTTAAAGCAAAACACTATCAAATGAAATATTTTTTCTTGTTTAAAACAATACATTGCTAACTGAAAAAAAGTTCCCCAGCATAAAACTTCTTTCACCTGATATATTGCCAAATGGTTTACCATTTTTTATTAAGTTATGAATCAGCTAGCAGGGGCACTGCAAGTGCTATGAAGGAATTTGGTATTTTCAAAGTCATCTATCAAGAATAGCTAAGGTTGTGTTTGTTTATAGTGTTGAATGTTCAATGGCTGAATGCTAAATAAGTAGTTGTTTGTTTATCTCATTCTAAAGTTCGCAATAAACTTTCTTTCAATAAATTGAAATATTACAAAAACTAAACAATATTACTCTTCCATATCTATAAATAATCAAAAATGAAACTATATTTTGATGAAATACAGAAAAACTACAATGAAATTTTATCAGATCAAATAAAATTAATTTTGTTAACAAACAATATCTTAATATTTTCCTTTTTGAATATAAAAAAGACGATGACAATTTCTTTTGAAATTTAAGATGAAAACTCTAGGAAAAAAGTAATTAGAAAGTGCAAAAAATAGTAAGAAAAAATATCTAAAATCAGTCACTACTTGAAAAATTGTAATTTGAAAACTCATCATAGGTTATAATGAAAAATGTTATTCAATGTTCAGAAGTTATCATCTATTTATCTATCTATTGTATAATATGAAAAGTGATTTGCAATTTTTCATATTCATTTCTCTGTTTTTTCTTTTATATCTTAATACCACATGTCACCTCACTTCTTTAAATTCCATATCACTGTTTTTCAGGTTTATAAACTATGGTCTTTCACACACTTAGAAAGATGCGCTCTGGCGTGCATCATTTGTGTATTTCTTTCTATGGCGCGGTGCACAAGAAAAAGTGCGCCAAATGACACAAATGGCGCACAGCATAAAAATAGCTCGCCTTTTTTGCAATTTCATTGTTTTTAACTTCTTTTTATTTATTTATTTCATTTTCACAATCCAAATTAATCTCCAACAATGGTTTAATATTTTAAATACACACACACACACATACATATACTGATATATATATATATATATATATATATATATATATATATATATATATATATATATATCACCAACAAATAGTTTGATAAGGATTTTCGAATTGATATGACATCTTCCACCAAAGAGAAAATAAAACTAAATTTACAAATATTTTTAAGTCTTTTCATTCACTAAAGCAGATGAGTGTAGAATGTTTGAGGCCGAAGTATTGGACTGGTATATCTACGACTGTTTTCATATGGCTATCTGCAACACTTAAAAGCAACAGGATAATTCAAACCAAGATCTTATTGAAGAGGTTATATAATCTTTCTCAAGTATATTAACGCAAGATATGTTATAAGTTACACATAAGAATAACATACAAATGAGAATGCTACACTTGCAAACGATTTTTGGAAAATGAATACCATAATGAGTGAACATGTAGGTCCATATGATGATCTCACGTGATCCTCACATGATATTCGATCTCTTTGTGGTATTCACTTATCATAAAAATTGTGTACAGTATTTCCCCATGATAATACTAGACCCTGTTTGCTAAAAACGATATGATCAGAAAACTGGTTTTCTTCATTAAAAAAAAATGATTTAATAATTGACTGTAAAAGCAAAATGTGTGTACACCACTATGAGCTTGACATGTAGGGGAATTTCACGGGTTATGCACTAGCAGCACTAGAACTATATGCTTGAATATTAGTCTCATCATGCAAGATGCACATAAACTTATATTGTTAGCATTATTACGATTTCACCTTATATAATTCAATAAACAAGTCCATCACATGATGAATAAATTTATCATTCATTCAACACAAAATTTCAATCAATAAGTTGAATGCTAATCTGGGCATGCATTTTGTTAATAAGTATTCTTATATTCATTGTAAGTTTATATACTTATCATTAAAACGGAAACTAAAACAGACTACACATAATAATGTGTGTGTGTGTGTGTGTGTGTGTGTGTGTGTGTGTGAGAGAGAGAGAGAGATTTCATGTGAACATGTATGAGAACACTCCCTATTTGAAGATGAGAAATGTCCGAATGCGATAAGGTAGTTTGGATCATGATCTATTGCTTAATGCGAGAGATTGATGATGGCGTATAATGTAACATAACCTGGATCCTGAGCGTTATTAGAAGAAGAGAATTTATGCATACGACTATTTGTAAAATCTAACTATAACATATAGTTTGCGTAGGGGGATCATTTCAGTTGCAATGATGAATAGGAAATTATAATTTTTGTACTTAGTTTTCATTACAATATTTTCAGATAAATATTGCTCCTTAATGCAAGACAATAGGAAATTATAATTTTGGTACTTAGTTTCCATCTCTCATTTATATTAAAAAAAGTGAGTGGGAAGTGAGAGAGTTAATGGAAGGAGAGAGAATGAGAGTTAGTGAGAAATGAGTGGTGGAAAAGTGGTAGGCTAAAGGGGTGCTCACTATTTGGGGTGCCATTGAACCTGCCTATATATATATATATATACATATATATATATATATATATATATATATATATATATATATAATGATAGATTTCACTATCACAACTAAATTACAAGAAAATTTCAAAAGTACAATTGCTTGATTTCAAATTCAACGGTCAGCCTACAAAATCAATCAAACATCATTTTCATGTATTGAAGTTTACTGCTTATACACAAATTCATTGATCTAAGTTTTCAATCATTCAAACGGTCAGATCAGAGAAGATAAAGGGAAAAACAAGTCAAAATGACATGTTTATCAAGATTTGATGATTCTGTACCGATTGACGGCTTGATCAAACCTTCACTTTCTTTCTTCAAATTTACTTAAAAGCTTTCAAGTTTTGGGTCTTCAAAGGTAAAATTTTAATTTTGAGGTATCGGTGCAAATCTATCTCCATCCTCAAAACTCGTCTTTTTCTTCGAAATAGCATGCAGTACGTAGTAGAAGGCCAAACTCTAACATTTTCCAACTTTTGATGGATCGGGGAGTTAGTTCGAAACTCCAACAATGTCCTTGGTAATTCATCCTTGGATTTTTTTATTTTATTTTTCCTCAAACTTTTTGATTCATTCTTTCATCGTTCCATAAGTTCATTTTCAGCGAAATGCCGCTTGGTTTCAATACCAAATGACAGTGTCAAAATACAGTAGTCTAAGATAAAATTTCATATCCCAATAAACATAAGATTATCAAACATGATTAAGATATGTGAGACAAAAGTCCAAACAGAAGTAATTTCTCTTCTTTTTTCCTATAGTTCAAACATGATTGTGAAGCTATGCGTTTCTATCTCTTTTTTTTTTTCCAATTCTTTGTACGTTTTTTGCAATGGTAATTATTCAAAGCTTTGTTCTTTCATGCAGGATCTAACCAGTAAATATCTTCAACGATGTGGTTCTAAACTACTCTATGCTTATCTATGCTTATCATCTAAATCATACGTTTACTCGTAAAAAGGGTACCTAAGCAGACATGTTGCGTGACTCTATCTTTGTATTCATGTTACCATACTGATGCTGCTCGTATTCCTTATAAGGTTCTTTATCTTGTATCTTTTTTTCTTTTTCTTTTTTTACTACAGAATTTTTTTCCCTTCTATTTGTAGGTGAAAAGCACATTGATTGATAACGTCACTTCTCAGATTTTGCACCTACCGTCAGACTTGTCATATCCACTTATCCAGTATCCAAATCATTCTTGAAAAGTGTGACGTGTATTTCTGGGGTTAGAGTTGTGATAATACAACTTTAGTCCGAATAATTTTTAACAGTGAAGGAATAACCATATTTTAAACTAATCCTCCACGGATTGGCATGGTTTCTATAGATAATTGACACATGTCTTTGCGCTTTTGGTTTATATGGTTGTGCAATTGAGCAGTTTTTTGTTGTGGTCATCCACAAGCAAAATATCTCCGAACTAAAAGATAAAATTAAAAAGGGAAGTATTGATTGAAATACTTAAAACCATTTGTCAATCAACACGGTGAATGAATGCTCCACTGTATTTCAGTTGTTCAATCTAAGGTTCAAACAATAACAATATGCACGACAGTGAAGAATAATTAAAGTCAACACAACCTCGAACAATCTCTTAATATCGACAACTATAAGATCAAAGCATACAAAGGATCAGTAGCACCCTTTGTTTAGCACTATTCTCTAGCCTCTGATGTCAACCAAATGTTTCTTTTTAAAAATTTGTTGTTTCTCTATCCCGTCGAATGAACCAAATATTTAAATATGAATTTATGACTGATACCACGTTGCAAAATGTTGCTAAATAAAGGATGTTAGTGAGTATGCAAACGTTGATTATATATATTTACGGAGAAATAGGGGACTTTATAGAATATCTATCATCATTCTTACTAAGAAACACTTATTGCAAATAAAATCACTTGAAAAGATAGCCATGGCGAACTCCAAATTATTTTATTAAAAAATAACATAAAAGGGCACTCACCAAAATGTTAAACAAGACAACGCTGACACCGGTTAGTAGTCCAACGAGACAAGCAGCGGCAGTAACATAATCTTTAGTAGCAGATTCTTCTTCAGTTGCTGTAATCTCATTATCTTTTCTTACTTTGGTTACAACACTATCCCCGAAATTCACATGATCGAATTTGCGATAAAAAGGAAAAGCTCCGCTGGATGACCTTTTCCTTTTGCTTCCGTTGTTGCAAATTATGGCTACTTTTGGACGAAAAATCCTTTTACTGCCGCTGCAGCAGCAGCAAATATAGCTAAGATCATAAATTGGAAACGAAGCCATTTAATTATTTACAGGAGCATAGATACAGTTTCTTCTCCTCCGTTTTCCATCCACTAAAAGTCGGGCCATCCCTGATGGGCCTAAATTTCTAAGAATAATGGTCGGATAATATTGGGCCATTTGGTAATTAAGTTACCACGGAATTATTTGTAGTCCATGTTAGGTCAGCAAATTTAGAGCTAAACTTTGGGAAGTAAGCATCTGGGCTGCTATTTTAAACTTTTTAATTATTAATTTGTTATTTCATGTCATCTTTCCAATAAACAAAGAGATAAAATCTTTTTGCAATTGCTTTAAAACGATTCAAACAAATGATCTCTAATATCTTTTAGAAATCAAGTCTAATAATTATATCACAGATGCAACTTGTGTACATTAATTTGATCTTATATAACCAAGCCCGGCCCGGTCTGGACATAGGCGGTCGCCTAGGGCTCCAGATCCAGAAAGAGGGCCTCAAAGTTTAGGGTTTTCTAATTAAAAGTTAGGAAGCATTGGTGCGGGTGCGCGGTACGGAGATATGAGAATTCAACAAATTCAAAAATATGAGGATTCGGACGCAAAAGGATACGACAAATATTAAAATATTAAAAATGTATATAATCCAAAAGATCATATAAAACATACTGGTCATGTTGCAACATTAAATATAACTGGAGTTCATTGTATGTTGCTGAATGTTTAATTATTATATTTAATGTTGTTAAACTAAATTTATTGTACATAAAACAGAAAAGTCGACTCATCTAAAATCGTGAAACCCTATAAGAAATCGAGAGAGATGCAAAATTGCAGAATTGAGGGATGAAAAATTGAAGAATAAAGAGTTTTAGAAGAAGATAGGAATTGTATAGATTGTAATATTATTTTTATTGAATGTATTAAGGTATGTGTGTGTGTGTATATATATATATATACATGACAGTAGCCAAATAAGTTCGGCCCATCTTATTACATGTGTGTAGCACGTGAGTTCCAAGAATAAAAAAATAATGTTACAACTGCATATCTCATTTCCTTATAAACCCTAAAACACGAAGGTTTTCTGTCGCCTAGCCTCTCCAGCGACGCTACCGCCTCTCCAGCGACGTCACCGCCTCTCATGTGCCACCACCTTAACTCTAAAACCCTAAAACACGAAACCCTTAAACACGAAGATCTGTCACTAGTGATGACCAATCAACATCAGGCGGTACAAGTCCGCCACACCATCGCGCACCCATGCGCACCCCCGCACCCTGATACGGCAGTTCGGTATGTTGGTGTCGCACCCCTGCTTTATAGATTAAAAGGGATATTGATCCTCTGTATTTGCCCATTAAAGTGTGAAATTTCTGTGGTCTAGTGGTATTGCACATAACTTGTTAGCTTGTGACCAGAGTTCATGTATGGATACCTTCAATTATGTTAACCTTGTGCTGATTTTGGCACCAACTTTGTAGCTCTCAACAAAAGTTTAGGCCTGGATTTTTTTTTTTTTTTTGGTTTGCCTAGGGCCGGCACTGTATATAACATGGCAACAAACTCATTTTCTCTTCTTTGTGCATGTGTGTGTGTGAGAGAGAGAGAGAGTGAGAGAGAGAGAGAGAGAGAGAGAGAGAGAGAGATCAAGAGCACTCCAAACAGTGCAACACCTATATAGCCCCCTTTGATTTCTAGCACACATCCTCGTTTCTTTCTTTTTCCATTAGCTCTCTCTGTCTTCCCGCTAACTTATTTAATTATAAATAAGTGGATTAACATGGGATGCTACCAAATAGAGATGTTGTGTGTGCTGTACATGTGTCTTTTATGTACTCCATTTAAAATAAATAAAGGCAAAAACCTGTATTTTGAAATTTTGTATATGTATGTGTGTGTATATAAACTTATATGCATTCTCATATGTTTATAATATAATAAGTCATGAAAATACTTTTAACTAATCAAGGATAGTTTACTAATACTAAAATGATTCAATAGACAATTAAGAAGGAGAGTAAAAGACAACGGAGCAACCTCCTTCCATTTACCCATCCTTAGCGTCACTTTAGAACAGTTTTGAACATTTAAACACATCCTGATTTTGACTAATCTGTCTAGAAATCTAAAACAAACAACTTCAAATCTAGTTTTAAGCGGGGATGATTTAAAATTAAATCAAAGATTTTATTCAAGCCTCTTTTTTCCAACTTTAAGATAAAATTATAAATGTTTGTATATACAAGTATATATGTATGTATTTGTATGTATTGCAAACAATATATTGATTTTGAGATAAGATACACATGTTAGGTTTGCAATTTTAAATATGTTTTAAACAAAAATCTAGCAAATCAAAGCTAGCCTTAAAATGAGAAGAATTCAAATGAATTTGTGATTTTTCATCAAAGTGCACTTATAAATTTTGCTCTCAATAAACCTATAAGCATCTTCAAACAATAGACAAAATAATATATGTGCAAACCTAACAAACAAGCGCTATATTAAATCATCTTTCGAAATGGTTTCGATACGTATGTTTTTTGTATATGATAATTACATATTTACAATAAATTATTGAACTTATTTTTCAATAAAATTAGAAGTTTGTATTAAAATAAGCATGATTTTACATATACATCAATTTTTAGATAACAAAATAGATCATACTACTTAAACATACAAACATTCATCGAAGAATGATAAGAACAAAAATATGCTTAATAAATAACATATAACCAAGAGTAGTGCAGCATGTATAAGATCAAACCATATTATCATCATTTATTTCATATTTGAAAAATAAGTAACAATTATCATATATATATAGCCAAAAATCGGACCTTGAATAAAGAAGAAGAATTGTAACGACCCGGCGAATTCCGACGCCTGAATTTCGACACTAATACATAAATCTATATTACTTGCCAAAGTCCAAGTATCGAAAACACCAAATAGTTAACACAAAGAAATTAGAGGGTGAGATAAGAAAGTTTAGAATATAAGAAAAGAAGAAGAACCAATTAATCAACAATACACAGAGTCTCACATCGCAGCAGAACATAATATAATATCGAAATAAATCTTTATTGAGGGCTTGAAATAATACATACAATCATCAGAGTACATCCAACATCAATACATCTGGACAGTTATAATAACCTGTCCACTTGTACTATACACAACAGAATAAATACTGGATAAAATTCATATGTTTGGACTTCTCCAACTCATCTTTGGACTTTACAGCATCCGGTAACCTGAATCTATAAAACTCAGTCTGACATGAGCATTGCAAACGCCACAGATCAGTTTGGTGAACCAGCATGAGAGGACTCACTATATTTATAGGTATCATCCAACTTGATTTTAGTTTCGAAAACTTTTTTGAAAGAAAAGGATATTCGTAAGACCTTCCACACATAAATACAGATAGTATTTACCTTAAAATAACCCAAAATATTTTGAAATTATATCTATCTGATATTACAATAATGTCTAAATAAAATAAATAACAATCTAGTAGAACGCTTACATCTCACGCTCTACATACTTAGTCTATAATCAAAAACCACAGGCTCTTATTGGAGAATGAATTTCCAACTATGGCAAGGTATATGACCACCTTCTGATAGTTTATCTCTAGAGAAAATACACTAGGGTTCAACAAGAACATCTTGCAACTCTGGCTAAACATGACCGTACACCCACTTCGCTTGGTTGTTCTAAATATATTGTCACCCTACGTGTATCGACCTAGATTTTTAACCATTTGTTTTAACATTTAAAAATGGTTTTAAATATTGGTTTAGAGATATTAAAAAGGATTTTATTTATCTATTAAATGAAGTTTGAACATATAAATTATATATAATTAAAAACGAGCTCGTAACGTTGTAGTATTTCGTAATATTACGTTTTGAACTTTAATTGAATAACATAATCCAATTTAAGTCAGAATTCTTTGAAACAAGAATTGTCTGAATTTACTGGATTATAATTTTCTAATGAAAAAGAAATTTCAAGATTTCATATTATATATTTTGATTTATGTCCAAATTAAATTTTCAAATAGTCGTTATGTAATCGTTTATAAACCATCGCATTTTATTAAATAAAATAAATAGATTTTTAATGAATTGAATATCGTTTTAACCTGGAATTGAATCAAAATGGTTTCTAAATGGTTATATATGCTATTGGGATATAATGGAAGTTAATAGAGTTATTAAAATATTAGTTTAAAATTGATTTGGTAGAAATGAGAATTTTATATTAATTTAATCGAGTTAAAAATAGCCAATTTTGAAACAGTCACATATTTCAGCGAAATCAATTTCATTGGATCCGTAATGTTAAATTATTGTATGAAAATATATTTCGGGGCAATCTGATACCGTATGTGACCTCGGTAGCCATAAACACCCACCTAGTTTGCGTAGGATTAATTAATTGAATTGAATTTAATTAGAAGGAACTTGTATATAACTTGAGTTAACGATCGAACTAAGACGCGAGATCTATTCCATTGAATTCGAATTGACGTTCAAAGTCAGGATGTATATTGTTTGTTATTTTCGGCGACCAGTTATTTTGGTGTCCAAAATATACGTCGTTTTACGTTTAAAATATCGTTCTGGGTGAATAGTCACAGAATGCGACGAAACTTGTTCCCTCAGATTCATATATGTAAGTTATTATATGATTTTGATTTTCGTACCGATCAGACTTACCGTTTGGTCATGCGAATAATAAACGCCTAGATTTTGATATAATTGTTTTATCGATTTAATATGTAACTTAAGAATAACCAGTTTTCAAATGATCTCAAAATTCACTGAAACTAATTTTATTGAATTCGTAATAATTAATTTTTTTAAGATTTCAAGTTTTAAGATTTTTGGATTTATTCTGTGATCATGCGTAATTTAAACACATATTGATTCATGTTGTGCAATCATAAAGAAATCTTTACGAATGATCTCGAAATTCGACGAAACGTATTCCATCGTGTCCGGAATATTTAATTATGCTAGGATTTCAATTTTCGTCTTAGTGAGAAGTCGTATGAGGTGGTTTTCGTGTGAAGCTTGCGGCATAAGTTTCGTGGAAAATAAAATATTAATATTATCACAATATATATACTCCTACATGATTATTCCTTTTATCCGCCCTAACCAACGTGGTCAACTCAAAATGTGCCGCCATTTATTGTTTTCAACGGATGAAAAGCCACGATCCATTCTCCTTTAATTCTCTCAATCTGATAATCGAATTCGAATTCTTTCAACTGCGTGGCCTAAGCTGAAGGCGCCCTTGTCAATGGCAGTTGATCAACTCTGGTGGCCTAAGCTTCGTATGACGGTTGGTAGAAAGTGGTCGAGGCATGGGTTTCGTTGTGTGTAAAGAACGAAAGGGCATCGATCTGGAATGAAGGATTTAACTTGATTTAGTTGTCTTGTTGTGAGCAATGACTATGCAGACATAAAAATTAGTGAATGGTTGCACTGCTATTCATTGCTTCACCAAGATTGATGTAAATAATTTTTCATTAGCATGCAGTTTAGAGTGTCTATATAAATCATGTCGAGAATGCGAAATCAACAAATTAACCCAACATATTTCTTCTTTTATGATAGACCCAACAAATTAACTTAACAATTTTCCACTTGTATACTGTTCAACACTAGATAATACAGCGATTTTTTTTTCTTTTATGATAGAACCTTACTAAGTTTGTCACTGTCCTTAATGTGCTTGATATAATCTTTCATTTCTATATTGTTTGATCGGACAAATATACACCATTTCACAGAGGGGTTTTGAACCACAATGGTTGTCCTTGAATTTTTCAAAGGCTATATTTCTGGGCAATGGTCTTGTTGCCATTATAGCTGGGTTATTTGCAAATATGTTAGCAAATAATTTGGGACTTGGACCAGTTGCTCCTTTTGATGCTACTGCCTGCTTCCTTGCAATTGGTATGGCAGTCATATTATCAACGTGGACTGAAAATTTTGGAGATCCTTCAGACAACAAATATTTAATCACTGAATTCAGAATTTCTTCTTCATCTATTATTTCAGATGAGAAGATTGCTTTGTTGGGTGCCATACAATCATTATTTGAAGGCTCCACGTACACTTTTGTTTTCCTATGGACTCCTGCATTAAGTCCAAATGAAGAAGACACACCACATGGTTTTATCTTTGCAACTTTTATGTTATCTTCTATGTTGGGAAGTTCTATTGCATCTAGGATCATGACCAGGCTTGTAGTCAGAGCTGAGAATTATATGCCAAAAAAAAAAACTTTTATCCTCTTTCATGCTTCTCCTCCCAATCCTTACCAATGTAAGTCCTTTTCTAACTCTTGCAACTCCGATGGTTAATGATTGTAACATCTCATATTTTTAACGATTTAATAATTAATTAATTTAATTACTTTAATATTATGGTTTGATAATTTAAATGATTTGAATTCAAATATTTTGAATATTTAAATTAATATAATAGTGGGATAATATAATTTATTTCCAAAATAGTCGAATATAGTTGAATGGACAATTTTGTGCAAATTGGATTATCTAAGAAATATAATCAAGTTATATTCAAATTAGAATAATGAATAAATTTATATAAACAACAACTTAACGTATTAATTATAATATAAAACGAGCTCGTAACGTCGCGGTAGTGCGTAATTTTACAGTTTGAACTTTAAATGAGCATACAAGATTCGTTATAAGTCGGATTTCTTCGAAACTAGAAACGTTCAAATCTGTTGAGCTATATTTTTCTAATGAAAGTGAAAATTTGAGATTTCGCCTTATAGATTGTAAGTTATGTCTAAATCAAATTCTCGAATAGTCGCTATGGAATCGTTTATAAATCATAATGATTTATTTAATATAATAAAATATTTGGTTTCGAATTGGGATAAGATTTTTAAGACATATTTTTAATTTAATTTATAGAATTTTTCCATAATTTTTAATTTGGAAAATATGCAACTTTTTGTATAAAGTATTTTACTCCCTATATTAGTATTTTTTGGAATTTCACAAGATAAGTTATCTTGTCTATTTTACTATAATTTTGAAATCGTGACACGTTGCTTGTCACAATGGTATTTTTAATTTTGGCGTTAGCAGTCCATTAATGAACGAAATTTTATGCAACTGGGTACCCTTAATAAAATAAAATGAATATATATTTGTTCCTCGGCAACAAAGGAATGGTACAGCCTAAAATCTTTTCACACAGTGCTATCTGTGAGCTACAAACCCATGGCTTTTGTAAGCTTCATGCCTAAGGAAAACAAATCACTGCCTACTCTATCTTGTATCACTGTCCTACCCATGTAAAGCACGTATATTCAAATCAAGTCACATCTTTTCTCATGTTTCCATTAGACGCAGATATATCATCATAGCTGTTTTCAAAAGCTGGAGCTACCCTATTCTATGCCTTAGCACCGAAGTAAGTCTCCATCTATAAATGATGCACAGTGCCTTCTTTTTCTCTCTTTTCAGAAGTTCAAGCCATGGCTTCGATCGTGAGTTTTAATGCTTCCAGAAATAAAAGTGTGAGCATACAATATTTTAAAACCTATATATATATATGTTTGTTCATAGTTTAGCTATGCCTCGTGATTCGAAACTATATAAGAGTTGGGGTTTAGACAGAACTTTGATCACCTTTGTTCTTACTGTACAACTGGGTTGTTGTGTAGGGCTCTGAAGTTTGAGGCGCACCCAACGGTGTCAAATCTGGGGACCTTAGGTGATCGTGGGTGGTCATATTCCGATGTAGTGTGTTTTTCGTTCAGTATCTAACTACTGGCGAAGCGGTTGAACTGGAGGGCCATCGTTTGGACGTGCAGAGGTGTTGGAAGGACGGTGCCATTGGTGTCAGAATTCGACCATCCGGTGGTCACTGGCGAGAGCACCGGTGGGTTGAAGTTTGGAAGATAAGGGTCATGGGTTTGGAAAATATTACTGGAGATGTGCATTTTTTTTAAGGGTGAACACGGTATGATTGTGGTATGGGGATGTAGGAATTTTGAAGAGAAAGTTTTGGTGATATTGTTTGGCCAAAATGAAGAACAGTGGATGCAAAGAAGGGAAATGGCGTTCAAATTTATCCTGGAGCCTGCGTTGGAAAATGTTAAAAGGAAGAAGACCACTGTGTAAGTTGGAGTGGGTCTCATGGGTGTTGGGCCGAAGCGGGTGGACCTTTACTTTTAATGAAGGTAGCATTTCTTTTAGGTGGAGCCGCATGTTTAAAGTCTCAAGGAAGAAAGTATTAGGGAAAAAGGGATGTGGATTAAAATAATCAAAGGGTAATTAGTATATTTTTATATTAATAATGATCATCAACTATATTTAACTTGAAAAATATATAACTTCTCCATTTATTGTCAGAACTGAACAAATTTGGATCCATTGGGATCGCACGGATGCAGGCTACACAATGTTACTAGTCTAGAATGATTTGGAGCCCGGTTGAGTTTATGATAAATTTAAACGTCTGGTATAATCGACCAATGTTAATCATTATTTAACGATTAACGACCAAGGTGAGTACACTCACTAACTCTATCCAGTTTTATAATTTTATAAACGTTATTTAATATTGATGAAAATGATTGAATGTTGTGTGATGGGTATTTGGATAAATGGCAAATAAATTGGTTGATATTATAGATATGGTTATTGTAACAGCCCGCACCTCCGTTCACGCAAGATATTGTCCCCAACTTAGCCACCGTATAGGTGTGGTGTTTTGTTTCTCAAAAGGCTTCGGCGTTAGTAAGAGATGGGATCTACTATATAAGTACCCACTTCACACAGGCTTCCACGATGTGGGTCTTAGGGGTGTTACATTCTCCCCTCCTACAAAGCCCAACGTCCCCGTTGGCTCACAAACACCTCACCCAGGCGTTGTGGTCCACACAGGAGCCACAATTCCAGCTGGGTATTAGCTCCGATACCACTGTAACAGCCCGCACCTCCGTTCACGCAAGATATTGTCCCCAACTTAGCCACCGTATAGGTGTGGGGTTTTGTTTCTCAAAAGGCCTCGGCGTTAGTAAGAGATGGGATCTACTATATAAGTACCCACTTCACACAGGCTTCCACGATGTGGGTCTTAGGGGTGTTACAGTTATATATATATATCGTTAATTTAATATTGATTCTATTTATCATGATATTTCATATCGATATGAAATTAGTGTTATTTATGTTGATTAACTTTTGTGGACGTATGGAAACAGGTTGGAGGGATCCAACTGGATTCCTCAACAATTATACTATCGTTTTTCATATATTGTATGGTGTGATGAATAATCTATGGTTGATTATTGTGTGTTTGGGATGTTTGAATAACATTGACCTAACATAATTGGTATTTAAATACTGTAAAATATACTCGAATATATTGGAAAAGAATTTGGGGTTTTTTAAAAGGGAAAATCTTTTTTTAATAAGAAATTGAGTATCGATTTGGATTGAAAGTAATAACTTAATTTAATCATAATAAAACAGGTAGTTTGATTTATTAATGATATTTATAAATGGAATGGAATAAATATTGTTAAATAATTATTATAAAATAAATACGTGAAATGCTAATTCAAAAATGAGTAATGGAAAGGGAAATCGTTGAATTTATTTCGAGGTTTGAAATGTGAATATGAATTGAATAAAACTATAAGGATTTGCAATTTTAATTCGACAATGTCAAATGTTATTAAAATTGTTTATTTTTAGAAGTTATATATTATATAATTTGGAATTTGATAGGGTAATTAGTAATAATTTATAATCGAATATGTAATCAAGATGAAGTTATAAACTTGACATTTAATTAACAAGACATTGACTTGTAAAAGGAGTTTATGGAGTGGGATATTAATTAGATTGAATTCATAAAATAACTCGGTAAATAGGAGTTGAATCTGGAATGGTAATTATAAATAAAAATCAAGATTTATTGGATAAAACGAGTTTAATTTTCTGTAAATAAATAATAGTCACATTTAAAGTGAATAATGATTTAAAAGCAAACGTTTTGCAAATTGGAATTGTGGTAAAAGGAAATTGGTAAATATGGAAGTGATAAATTCAAAAGTGAATTTAGAAATGTGTGTTGACCTGAAACGGTGAGTTTATTTCGAAGTTCGGAACGTTAATCAAATATAGATTATTTGAAAGTGACTTATATGTTGAAATTCGATTATATCGAATTCGAGAATGTACTATTTACTTTCCGATTTTGATCAAGAATTAATTAATTAATTAATTCATTAATTATTCAATTTAATGAATAAAAGTCACATTTTGGAGTTAAATATTTCCGAAGCGAGGGTCATAATGCCATCCTTGTAATCAATGATCTTTGTTAAAGAAGTAGATTCGTAAACTGAATCCAAGAGTTGCGTAAACAATGATTTTGTTAATAAGAAGTTAAGAATGGAGTTAAGGAATTTAGAAATTGACTGGAGACTAGTCAAGTTGAACGACTTTTTGAGTATCGATCTGATGTTGGTTTCGGCCCTCGTGGTTGATACTTGGGAATTAGTTCTCTTATTAGTTTACAGTAAGGGACTAACGGATGTGGAAGGTTAGTGAAGTGCAAATAAGATATGGAAATTTTTTCCAATGTTAATAACATATATTTTCGAAATATGAGAAATAAGGAGTGTGAATATATGAAAACGTTTTCCAAGAAATCGTGAAAGGCTAAGCGAGTTGGGAAAATATTTGGGTAAAGATATTTAAGGGAAATTGGGGAATGAAATGATTATTGATAAATCTATTTAAAGGGGCTCAGTGTTGATTGATGATTGCTTGGTAAGATTTCCATTTGGAAATACGACTATTGTTTGTATGTATGTTTTCCTTTGATAGTTAAAAACCGGCTATCAAATATTTTGACCATTTTCCTTTGTCAATACAGAGAGACCGGGATCAGATTTATTACCTCAGAATCACTCCGTATGGGCATTAGCGTTGCGAATCAAATATGATGAAGATAATTGAAGATGGAGAGTTTTTAAGGGCTATTCTCTCCATCCTAGGTATAAATTGCCTAAGATGGATTTATAAAATAGTGCCTTCAGTTTGTGCAGTCCCAGGACCACTTGTATGGGTGAACGTCTGAAAGAGTATATCTAATAAATCACGTAAATTGATCTCTTCAAACGTACTTACGTTGGTGGCGGAGGAATTCGTTTCTCTTAGCTTTACACCCATGGTATTTTTTGGAGAAATCAATTTGTGATTTGGCCGGTATGACGATGTGATATTCAAAGTAAATGGAAATGTGATTTGTCTAATGGTAAGTTATGATCTCAAGCCTTATCAATCGGGAAATGACAAAAATCGGGCAGGCAGCATGGCTAAGTGGGCCACACCCAATTAGGGTATGTTGTCACAATCTAGAGAATATTCATATTTATTACTTCTTTCATTTCTGTATCTCCCGAGAACAGTTATATTAGTATACCAACCATAAGGTGACAATATATTCGGAAAATTCAAGTGAAATGAATGGTCGATCATGTGTGGTTGAGTTGCAAGATGTTCTTGTTGAACTCTAGTGTATCTTTTTAGAGTATACTAATCGGAAGGTGGTTCTATGCCTTGTCATAGTGGGAAATCCATTCTTCAGTAAGAGCCCACGGTTTTGATTATATAATATATATGTGGAGCGTGACATGCAAGCGTTTCCGTTAGATTGCTATTTACTTCTATTAGACACTATTATATTATCAGAATAATATTGTTTTAAAAGAATGTTTCGAGTTATCATAAGTTAAAAACCATCTATATTTATGTGTGGATTAGTCTTATGATTTTCCTTTCTTTTGAAAAGTAAAACCAAAATGGTTGGAGTCTACTCACACCAGTCCCATGACTGACCCAGAGTTTATTTTGTTTTGTTACCCTAAACTCTTAGGTGCCCAAATTTGTACGGGAAGTCAAGTAGTCGGGATTTTACAGATACCATTGGAGGAGCTTGGAGCAGTAGGCTTCAGCATTAGTGTTATATATAGAGTTTATTTCCGCTGTGGTATATATGTTATGTACTCTGATGATGATGAATGTAAGTACAAATATAGTTTTGTATCTCAAAGTTATGTCATATAATATATTTTATTCGTTCCGCTGTTAGATTCGTGTTTATTTTGTTGTGATCTTCTTCTTCTATTTCAACTTTCTTTCTTCCTATTTCTCACCCTCTAACTTCTTTCTATTAATAATTTGGTATTTTTGATGCTTGAATAGTCGACATTGTGTTTTGTGTCAATTTTCAAGGTCGAAAATCCTCGGGTCGTTACGATGATAGTTTACAACTACTAGTAACTCAATCGAACGATGAAACAGTTCTTAGGGACAACCCCATCTGTTAAAAGAGGGAGTATATCTTTTGCTGGATGCATACAACTTTTTGGTTTTTGCACGTTCGAAGCATGTTATGTATTATTTTGGCCATCTATTATGAAATGAGGTCGCAGTACATCCCTGATGTTTAAATAATTGTTGATTCATGACAACAAATATGAAATGCAGTTTTGTTGTGGAGTATGTTTTGGTTTGTGGAGTATGCAATTTTGTTTTGTGGAATATGTTGTATAATTCTTTATGCTTGAATTTAAATGATAAATGATTTACGTTTTAGTTTTCATTTGGTTCGTCCATTTGTTAATGCTGCTACCTAGTTTTGTTCAAGGCCGTAGCTAGTAGGACAACGTATTTTTTTTATTTTTATTTTTAAATTATATACGGCCCATTGCTATATTTAATTTTCAAAAAGATACGACCATAAGCACTGTCTAATTGTAAACTAGACACGGCTCATGGTCGTATCTAATTGAAAATTAGACACAGCTCCTGTATCTAATTTTGAATTAGATACGGCCATGAGCCATGTTTAATTTACAATTAGACAGTACTTATGGTTGTATCTATTTCAAAATTAGATACAACCATGAACCGTATCTAATTAACAAACATGCCAAAATTTGATACGGTCCATAGCACAGTCTAATTGCATTAAATACGAAGCACTGTCTAATTGGCATATATGGTGTAGTGCATACAACCAAAGATCCTGTTTCCGAATGTAAATTCTATTTATCAAGCACCAAACAACACTGACCCCTTTTAAATTAATTTCTTATTAATTTATTTATTTCCCATTTTCATTTCGATATCTTTGCCCAGATATTTCTCCAAACCCGTTTAGCGTCTCACGGTTTCTTGGAAAAACGTTTTCATATATTCACAAATTCTTATTTTCTAAATTTAGAAAATATATGTTACTTGCATTGGAAAACATTTCCATTTCTTATTCACGCCTTAATATCCTTCCCCATTCATCGGTCTCTAATTATAAACTAGTAAGAGAACAACTTCCTAAGTATCAACCCCGAAGGCTGAAACCAACATCAGATCGATATTCAGGAAACAATTCAACTTGACTGATCTCCAGTTAGTTTCTGATTTCCTTAATTCCTTATCAATCATTGCTTACGCAACTCTCAGATTCATTTTACAAATCCACTTCTTTTACGGAAAACATTGATTATAATGAAGGCGTTATAATCTCTGCTTCCCAAAATATTTAACTTCAAAATATAACTTTTATTCATTAATTTGAATAAATAAATAAATAATCTTGATTTAAAAATTGGAAAGTAAATTGTAATTTCCTTAATTCGATATAATTGAATTTTAACGTATAAATTTCTTCCCAATAATCTTTATTCGATAATTCTCCTCCAAATAATCTATATTCAATTGACGTTCCGAACTTCGGAATAATCTACCATTTTAGGTCTACTTAATTTCTAAATTCAATTTTGAATTTATGACTTCCAAGCATTTACACATTTCCTTTTATAACATTTTAGTTTGCAAAACGTTTGCTTTTAAATCATTATTCACTTTAAAACGTGAATATCGTTCCTTTATAGAAAACTGGACTCGTTTTATCAAATCAAAACTTGATTTCAATTTTAAATACTATTACAGGCTCAAATTCCAATTGTCGAGTCATTTTATAACCTCTGATTCCCATTCCTTTTTATTTATCATGTCTTGTCTACCATCAACTTCTAATCTATTTTGTTTAAAGTTTATAATTCTACATTAATTTTATATTTGATTAAAATATATCGGTTTCAAACCGAATATTAGTTATCTTGTCGAGCTTCAAATTATAAAATATATAATTTGTCAACATAAATTATTTTTATAAACTTCGATATAGTCGAATAACAATTATAAATCCTTATAGGTTTATTTCTATTCTAATCTCATTTCGAACGTCGAAATAAATTTCGTCGTTTTCCTTTAAAATGATTTCCCATTTCCCTTTTTAAATTCATTCTTCAATTTACATTATCAAATTATTTAATAATAATTATTCCATCCCATTTATAAACATCGTTTATAAATCAATCTACTTGTATTTATTTAAAAACAAGTTAGTATATTCTAGACCAATCAAAATTCAATTTCTATTTAAAAATAGAATTTTCCTTTCCGAAACCCAAATTCCTTTCTAATATATTTTTAAGGTATTTAAACACCAATTATTTCAAGGGCAGTGTCATTAAAACATCCCAAACACACAATAATCAATCATAGATTATTTTTTACATCATATAATGCAATATATGACAAACAACAATAATATAATTGTTGAGGAATCCAGTTGGATTCCTCCAACCTGTTTCCCTGCATCCACGGATGTTAATCAATATAAATAATATTAATTTCATATCAATATGAAATATTATAGCAAATAGAATCAATATTTAACGAATGATTTATACATATAACTATATATAGTATTTCAACCAATTTATTAGCAATTCATCCAAATAACCATCACAAAACATTCAATCATTGCTTATGAATATTTAATAACGTGTATAATATTATAAAACTGGACAGAGTTAGTGAGTTTGCTCGCATTGGTCGTTAATCGTTAAATAACGATAAACGATCAATAAATCCGATGAGACATTTTGTTTTACCAAAAATTGAGACGAGCTCCAAATCGCTCCAAAACTAGTTTCATTGTGTAGCCTGCGTCCATACGATCCCAACGGATCATATTTCGTTGAACTCTGTTATCGTATGAAAACGTTATAATGTTTTATAAGTTTGTACATTATTTAATTCCAAAATTAACTTAAGTTTTAATTTTAAATTGGGCCTTACTCATTTCAAATGTTCAGCCCACTACACACCCGAGTTAGTGGCTACAGCCCTTTCTTCTTCCCCCTCTATTTCTTCCATTCGCATGCCTAAAACCATAAACCCGTGCACAAATTTCACCATACACAACCCCAAAGTCCGAAACTTCATTCCAATGCCACCAACACACTTATCATCAACTCCTCCATCACCTCACCCTAAACACGACAAGCTCAAAGCTCACCATTCAATTTCGTTCATAGGCTCGCACCACGCTGTACCTAACCATCACAACACTTTTTAACCCCGAAATCCACAAAACTTCGCATACCAGATATATTCGATGCAACAAACTCCAAACCATCATCTATATCTTCAATCGAATCCTCCATTTCCCTTAGCATCGAACCCTACCGTAGTTGTCTCCTTTTCTAGTAAACGAGAAAGCATTCAAACACTTCAAATCTAGCAATGGAGATAACCCTGACACGAACTCGAATATAATTGGTTTGGATTCGTTCGTGGAATATTGTAAAAAAGTTTCGAAGCTATTTGCAAAGCTCGACTTGAAGTGTTTTGCTGAAAACCAAGGGAGGAATGTGTTATTTATAAGATATAAGAATGGGGATGAGAACAATGTCATTTTCATACAGGTATGTGCGAATAGGCCTGTAAAACGAACATTAGGGTAGCTGAAAACCTATCCACGAAATGAAATATTTGGTAGCTGGAATTCATAGTTTTAGGCCTGCATGGAAAAGATCTCGCAAGTACTTCTGCATTGCCATGTGCTGGGTTGAAATAGGTTAGGCAATATACTTCTTCTTAGGCATAGACACGTGCTAACTACATTCTTAGGTCTGCTTATACCTTTTTGTAGGGTCTGCATGAATATGTGTGTTTACAGCATAGTAGTATAGGGTAGGTATTTGGACTTAGGCATGAAGAAAAACAACTCTCGTTTATATTGTCAATTGTGTTTTTTTTGGGGAAGGGACAAGAGGTACGAAACTTGGCCCTTACAGAATGAAAAAATATATTTTATTCTAGAAGAAAGTTCTAACATTCAGATATTAATGTCAAAACTAGAACTTGTTCCATGTCCTGGCATTTATAATTACAAAAAATCGCATTGTCATTACCCAAGTGTACAAGTTAGCACCATAACTTGATCTGTGTCCTGGCATTTGGCTATATAGCTTAATATTCATTCTATGTTGATTATGTCATTAAATAATACTATCCCCTTTCCTGGCTGCCTATAAAATTTTCGCCCTAACTAGTCTCAAAACATATGCAAAGCTCCTATGATTAGGGGTATGCAGCACTGTCATATGCAAATTTAAAGAAATGCAAAGACTTACATCAATAATTTACTTAATGACCACCCTCGTTATAATTTATATCAGAATATTAAGGGAGAAAACAAGTTGTCATTACATTAACTGCTATATTGTGTCTAATAAGGATAGTACGACCTCTTTGCAATTAAGATAGAAAAACTTACGTACCTTATTACGTAAAACCTGTTCCCACACAAGCCGGTACGGATAAAAATAAAAATATACTTGTGTCGAGTAATGTGCCACGATTCAAAAATTATAAAAAATAGACAAGTTAACTTATTCTATAAAATCCCAAAAGTGTTGATTTGGAGTGCAATCTATAAGACAAAATCTATAAGATGAAATCTCTACTTTTCACTTCCATTAAAAAAATAGAGTTCAATAGATTTGAATGTTTCTTGTTTTAACGAACTCCTACTTATATCGGATCCTATACTCTTAGCTGAAGTTCAAAACGTAAAGCTATGAGCTACCACGACGTTATGAGCTCGTTTTAAATTATATTATAATTAATACGTTCAAACTTCATTTATAAATATATTCGTTATTACAATTCAACTCTAAACTGAATTAAATATTTTAAATGATTCAATTCACACAATAATTCCAATTCACCATTTCCAATTATTTCGGAATTAAATATGTCATCTCAGTATTTATATTAATTAAATATTTGAATCCAAGTCATTTAAATCTCCAAATCAATATTTAAATAATTAAACCAATTAATTATTTAACAACTAAAAATCTGGGACATTACAAATATTGTTCATCGAGTTTGAAAGGTTCCAAACTCAAAAGTAGATGTGTTCACCATCGTCCATAGCTAATAACCCATATTTTGAAAACAATGGAACTTGCTTAGAAAGCCAATTCGAATGTATTTAACAGTTACTTTTACAACCAAATTATAAATTCAAATCGTTTATCAATACGCGTTTATATTACATACAACCACATAAAAACTCCGATGGATATGAAAATTGAAATCATATAATAATCTACCATTTCGGATCTAATGAAACCATTTTGTCGATTTCGAGATCTTTTGAAAAATGATTGTATTTCATATTAATATATTATTTTAAAATACGATCCAAATATCAATTCAAATCTGAACTATTTATTATTATCAACAAATTTACTAGATGGATTTATAATCAATGTTAACTAAACCATGCCAAATGAAATTATGGAATTCGTTTTAGTTAATACTTAATCACAATTCAATTATTTAAATAACCACTAAATTAGAATTCAACTTATTAAATTCCAAAATCCAACCATTTAAATATTTAGAATTAATTAAATATTTAAAATCTAATAAATAAAATTATTGGGTGTTACATCCACCTCTTTTAAAAGAATTTTGTCCTCAAAATTCCTTAAGGAAAAGAGTGACAATAAATCTTTAAGTTTAAACTATAAATTAATATTACTTCAAAAAAAATATAAAAATTATGTTAAAGTTTTCTAACTTCTGAAATTTCGATAGCACCTCCTTGGTACGCCTCGATCTGGAAAATTTCACAATATCAACAAATGACACTATACATCTCAATAATGAGGCATCCAAAACCATTGAGAAATAATATATAAGACCTACGTACATATGTAATCTGAAATATGTATCATCTTTCCTGAAAAACATATCTTTACCATGAAACCAAAAACTATAAGCGAGCTAGAAAGTTTGCTCTTCCATATACTTGTATATATTTACATAACCAAAAGAGAGTCAAGCAAATAAACAAGTAATACAACAACAACTAATATATGTATAAACAACACGTCAATCATAGCGACAACAAACATGATGCAACTGACAATAACGGTGCAATAATCACCAAAAAAGCATATGCAACCACATCCAGGCCCGACCCTTTACCAAAGTGACAGAAGTATTCGCTTAGGGCCCCAAAACATGTAGGGAACCAAATTCACGAAATACAGGATCAAAAAAAAAACTGAATCACGATTCATGAACATAACGAACCAGCAATCCATGGCGAACGGAATCATCCGCACATGCAACAGGTTACATATCTTCGGCAATTTGGGCAAAACACAATCAGACAAACAACACACAAATTCTAAGACTCAGTAAAAAAAATTGTATTACTTAATTTCGATTTTCATTTTCATATATTTAAAATTTTAATTATTGAATTAGTTTAGTTATTGTGCTATAACTTACTAATTCTGATGGACGGTAATTTGTTGAGTTTAGACTCGTTGATGGCTTGTTGAAAAGGACAAAAGCATTTGATTTTAATTATGTTGCCTAATTGGTATATTTAAAAGGGTACATAAATCAAATCAGGTGGTCTTGTTTGGGTTGAAGATCCTGACGTGGTTTATTATGACGAAATGTACTACAAGCAAGTCGTGATCAATCTAAAGCCAAAATGTCCAAATGGAAAGATTATAGGTTATTGAGTTTGAAGTTTGAGCTGATGTATTGTGATGTTGATCTTTGTAAATGTGTTTCAGACAATGTTGCTATGTTTAGTAAGGTCATAATAATATGCACTCTATTTTTATTTGAATTTGTATGAGTACGTGAAACGAATCATTTGAGTAATCTAATGATGTATTAAGAAAAAATACATAAACCATTTGTAAAAAAATACACTTAAACTCTACAATGTTAAACATGAAACTTGTGGTTAATACTAGAAATGAATCTTTAGATAGTGTTAACTCTCATGAATGCCAAGAATAATGAGTTTTTTTGTTCATTGTGATTATAGGTTACAACATTTGGGTTGTATATGCAAAGGATTTTGAAGCATCGCCTGCAGTTTGTGGCATGACAAAACTAGCATATTTGCTTGAAGCTGGAGTGCTGCAAAACTTGAAATTTGGATATGATATGAACGAAATATATGTGAGTCTTAATTTACCCAAACTTCCAAGTCTTGGATTTTAATATATTTTAGATGCACTATAAGTTTTTAGCCTTTTGTGTGACTTGCTGGACATACTTA
Source organism: Allium sativum (assembly GCA_030737875.1). NCBI lineage: Eukaryota > Viridiplantae > Streptophyta > Magnoliopsida > Asparagales > Amaryllidaceae > Allium > Allium sativum. Next base: position 286,969,282 of record CM060924.1, read on the forward strand.
AATATATTAATTGCTCTCAGCCCTTTTCCAAAATTTTCCTCACCCGTGATATCCATATGGTGCAGAGAAACAATATAAACGAGCAACTATTGGGGAGGTCTCTTCTCATTTATTTTCTACTTTGCAAATGTTGCCTATAGGTGTACTCATTCAATTATAGTGATTACAATGGCATGATATGACAAATTTACTTGTAATTTTACATGTCAAAGGCTTGAAAAATGTTCATGAGAAATTAGTTAACTTTGTTGTATAACTTAAATTATCGGTACGAATAAATTTATTTTCTTTTTCTTTGTAAGCAACACAAATATTTTTTATTATTTAATTAATTATTATAGTGTAGTTTTCATAAAGGCCTTGGCTTTGTAATTGGCTTTAGGTAACAAAACTCATAGGACTGGCCCTGACCACATTACATAGGGTATCCTTTAACAAATAGATATGCATCAAATTTTCTAGGAGAAAACGTTAAAACAACCTTCTTAGGTTTAATATTCAAATCATACTTTCAAATCTCTTTGAATACAAACAAAACCAAATCAAAATCAATTATTACAAGGAAAGGGCTACTCCTACCGAAGCATCGTATAACTCTAAAACAATATAGAACATCAAGTGGTATTCTGGTCCCTCCTACAACAACAACTGGAGTGAATAAATTTACATGGCGAGTCTTCCGATCGAAAAAACAACCAAAAGGCCTTTTTAGTCATAAGAAAATTTACATCGAACGTCTTTTTAAATTCTTTGAAATCGTTTTCTCATTCATTTTTTATTCAAATTTTTTGGGATTTAAGTTCCTAATCAAGCAATATTTTTTTTATAAATCGTAGTCTATAAAAGCACACAATCAACCAACCCGCAACAATAAAATTCAAAAATGGAATAAGCTAACACAACCACCACACAGATTCCATAAAGGAAAATCTAACACTTAACATTATTTAAAATGTCAATTAATATCATCCAGATTTTTGGATGAGTCACAAACTGCTAATTCAATTATATTCAAGATCATATGATATACATAAACCATTTGTATGCTAAATTTAGTCTACTCACTTGCTCGAATACATAGACTTCACTTCAGAACCAGTACCGCTACTCGACCTTCCTAGTGCGGACTCCGATTGGTTTTATTGATTAGAACATCTGTCTTCCTTACGTAGCCTTTTACTATGATGGAAAACTTCTGTATCATACCAAGAAGCCGAATCAAGTGTCCACTATCAGAATCAAGTGAGAAATCATTTTTCTGATTGGTGTAAATTACCACAAAGTTACATATCCAAACTCTAGACCATACATCATGCAAACCAAACAATCTACATATATCCTACTAACTCAATTTTGACCGGTTTCATAACTATACCGATCTTTCCCAAAATCACTTTTACAATTATATTAGATAGTAAGTTCTTATTTATGAGCTACCTAACCGCGATTTTTCTGAAAAAAATAATTTTGACATAACACAAAATCTACAAGAACAATCTACATATATCCTACTAACTCAATTTTGACCGATTTCTTAATTATACCAATCTTTCCCGAAACCACTTTAATTATTATATTAAATAATAAGTTCTTATTTATGAGCTATCTAACCGCGATTTTTCTGAAAAAATAATTTTTACATAACACAAAATTTGCAAGATGAAATCTTTATTTCTCTCTTTCATTAGAAAATTATAATCAAACAGATCTGAAAGATTCTTGTTTCAAAGAATTCTGACTTATATAGGATCATATACATTCATTTGAACTTCAAGTCGAAAATTTATGAACTACCACTACGTGACGAGCTCGATTTAATTTAATTTATAAGTTCAAAATTTATTAAATTAATAAATTATAATCATCTCCTCTTAAGTTTTTTTGTTAAACTAAACTATGTTTCCATGTTCAACTTAGGAATCTCGACTATCCAAAATCGGAGAATATTCCATTCCATTTAAAATTAACTTATGAAATATCGTATCAAGTGAAAAAAATAATCAAACAAATCTTATTCAACTTACCATGTATAATACTCTTTTAATTCTTAAAAGCATATACATAGTACCAAAGTTATCTTCATTTATCAATTTGTTTGTTTATTTCATTCAAAAATTCAAATAGGTACCCCAATAAAATATGAGTTTTTGAACTGAGCCAACCCCTTCAACACATTTACCTTAGAGGTCTAAAGAAAAGACGACTATGCATTAGCACAAATAACATCAAACGATTTATTAAACCTAATTGTTTATATCAAATTATGGTTTTAAATAAACTAAGCTTATTAAAACCCTCATACTCACTTAACTCGTTTAAGCATGAGTTAATAATGTTTCTTTACCAATTAGGAATTTAAAATTGCTAATTGTAACTTATTATACAAAATGAATTTTAATTCAAATCAATTTCTTATAAGGAAACTTAAAATTTGGAATATCTAACTTTGATATATTTTAGAGTAGAACAAGTATTACTATTGTAGTAAGTCTTTTTAAAATCAATTTAAACAATATCGAGATTATTTTAATTAAAACTATTTTTAAAATATATTTCATAATTATACTTAATTAATTGCAAAAATACATATAATTAGCTTACATTATAATAAAAATTTCTCTAAATTTTCTTTTATAAATGTTCAATTTTCCATTAAGATTATATTAACTAATCTTCTATTAAATATTGATTTTAACTTAATGTTTATATCGAACACTTAATAGTCAAACTGTGAAACTTAATTCATAAGGGGTTCGACTCCAATACACTTAAACTATTAATAAATGTCCATATATAAATAGAACATAAATTAACAATCAGCGCACAATAGTCAATGCTTCTAAACTATTTAAGCATGACAAATCAAACAATAATGATAATACTATAATATTATCATCAACCAACAATAATATATACAGCTATATACTTTAGATTTTTTTTTCTTTATATACAAAATATATCCTTGGTAAAATATTTCATTTACCAATTTTCAAAAATCAACATCGTGCTTACTTTCCTTGTTCGAGTATTTAGAAATCCCTATCGACCTCATGGCGTCCAATGTTTCAACCAGAATTCATAAGAAACTCAACAGAATAATTAACACAATACGTTTTTATAACACTAACAAATATGCACTCGTGTATATATACTCTCGAACTTATATCAGGGCCTCGCTTACCCAATCTTAATGAGTTACCTAATCGAAGCCAATGTTCTCGCTTAACCTTCATCTCTAATACCAAATGTAAAGACCCGCCTTTCCAACCATCGAAAATCGACATCAAATACGACCATTGTATTTCAATGTCGAACGTTCAATCATAAAAAATGCAGACTATTAGGGCAAAAGAAAAGAAAAAGGAAAGAACTGGGGAAATACAGAATCACACAGCGAAGTCGACAATATATAATAATAATACAAACAAATGAAATGTTACTCCAAGATATGATGTATATCAAAGTTGAAAACAAATCCTATCAGCTGGACAGTTATAACAGTCTGACCTTACAAATGCTGATAGGTAAAATAACATATAGCAAAAATAAAAAAAATAAGATAGACAAACTTCAAACTCTACTGCATGAGCTCCACATCCAACTAAAGACAAACTGGAAACAAGATTGGGCTGACCCGACCGTTATAATGAAATAACACACAGATCAGTTTGTAATACCAATGTAAGAAAACTCAATTAGAGGAAACATGAATTAATTCTATGAAACCATGTCGCTGACCACGAAATGAGTTTTTACGTCTCAAGAACAACATACATTTCAACATCCACACTAAACATTACCAAAATGAAATAAGAAATGGCTAAATGCCATATATTATAATTCAAAAACAAAGGGAATACAAAATAGCATATTAAGAAGAGAACGCGACATCTTTTGATAGAAACAAAGAAACTAATCCAAGAGTTTAAATCCAACAAGGAAAAGGTAAATTTTCCTAAGAAATGGGATCGCATCATTAACCACGGACTAGGTCAATCACAACAACATCACAATCTCACCATGGATTAAATGAATTAAACATCGCGAAAGGTTTATATCTTCCCGATGCAAATTAAAAATAGAAAAACTTGTAATTTAAGAATCGAACAAATAAAATGGGAAAATTTCCAAATGAATAATGACTAGGAGAGTGCGCTCCCCTGATCGAATATATACCTCTATAATATACCGAGAACTCCAATGGCTCTCGGAAATGTCCAAGCCGGACCCCGTACAAAATCCGAGAATTCGAGTATTTCACATCTGCATGCGAACAAAACTGAATCCAATCTTTAGTAGATATGATAATAGGCTAATGAGAGCAACCCCTCATAACTTGACATCCACTCTCTCTTTTGGTTCATCCATTTCAAACAAAGGAGAATAGTGCTCAAAGAGAAATCGATCGCTTTAATTTGATGATACAACTAAAGAAAGCTGAACCAATAGGTTCTAAATTAACTATTAAGGATATTAAAAAAATGATCGTATAAGGACAATAAATCACATTCCCTTATCAATATTTATCAATTCGAAACTTATATTATCTCTTGGTTGAAAATAAAGTCGTGCAAGTTGAGGTAGTGTTACCTCTAGGCATCGCCTTGATAGCGTTTTCAACATTCGAGATAGGGGAAAGTGTTTATACTTCAACATCTAAGCGTATAACTAAATATTTTCCATATAAGCGAAATATCGTTTATGGAAATTTCTTTCCATATCGAAAACCTCTAAACTTCAAAACTTGCACTTGTGCTTGGTTTTCACATCTCAGATATTTGAAAGGGAACATTATTCACAATATTCTTTAAAATATTAGTTTTAAAGAGATAATTATTATTCTAGGTATATTTAAAAGAAAAATTGAAACCAATGTTAATTTAAGACATAGATTTCGATAAAACCCAACAAACTTTACACTAAGATTAAATTTCAAACCATTTCTATTTAAAAAAGACATTCTTATTTAAAACTATCATTTATAAGATCTAAATGGTATTCGTGAACCAAAGGGGTAATAAATTAAATTTAAATACTTTAGTATACTTTAAGAAAATATTAATCAATTTGAAACTCAATTTATAAAAAATCCTTTTTAAAATCCCTATGAAATTCAAAAGAAAACAAACTGGATGAAGAATTTTGTTTATATATTGTAAAACAACATTAAATATACAATAATATAGCTAATCACATTTATGGTCTTTTATAATCAATAAATGATTACATACTATCAGTTATTACTCAATTAAATTAAGGTTTAACCCCTTTTTATAAATCTGTTAATTTATTCTTGATTCCTTTTTATTTAATCAACTATATTAGTTTTTATTCATTTCATTAAATCAATTCAAATTTACTTTAAAAGCAACTTAGTAAGAATAAACCAATCAAATCTCATTAGTAAAAATATGTTACTGGAACTAAAGCATCATTCATTATAAAGATTATTAAATTTTAATTAATCATTAATTAAAATAAAGTGTCCATAACTACAATAATTCATTGAATTCTGTTACCATTGATTAAATTGAATTGTCAACTTTCAATTCATTACTTATATGCAAAATCAGACTCAAATGTCATTTATTAAAATAGATAATTGAATCTCACTAATTCTTAACTCGAATAATAAGTATATAAATATCATTAATTAAAATGATAATTTTATTTAAAACATTGATTCTGTGAAAACACAAGCTAAAATAAAACAAAATGTTTAATTTATTTCAATCATCGACAACATAAACAATATGAGAATACACATAAGTAAATAAAAGCAATAAATGATTATAAGTGAATGAATGGAAACAGAATATGAATATAAATATAAATAAATGGATGAATGCAAATAACATACGAACATAAACAAAGGAACAATTAATTCCTTATTGACCACACATAAGTGTGCATATTTCGGAGTGTTCCATTTTGATTTAATTCGCTGCGTACACTCCGCCTTTCCTTTTATATTGTCCTTTGCAATAAAATGGTTACGTATGTATCTAGAACATATAATATAATCTAATTCTTTTAAGATAATCTTCCGCTTAAAAGCAGGTAGTGTCAAAGGTCATCGTCCTCATATGGGAATATATATCCACAATCACCAGTAAAGCAATATATTACTAAATCAACCAAACAAAAAATCAAACATATCACGTGAATAAATATCGATTTAACAACAGATATTTATACTATATGACATGCTATAATACTCCACAAAGCGTGAGAGTTAACTCACCATACATTCCAATTGAATGATTCACGTTGTCTTATCTAATTTCAAAAAGACGTTTGAAATTAGATGAAATTTCAAATAGCTCCAAAAATCATTTCAATCCAACTCGTATGCATAGTATTTTCCAATACATACCTTACTAACTCTTTTCATGTGAATCCGACCTAGTAAGATAATGTAACATGTGTTATAAGATCACACTTGAATTAAAATAATTTAATTATTAAACAGTGTCATTAACTTATTTCAATTACTGTCATTAGGCAGTCAATTACGTGATTAACACCTCGTAATTGTTCTCCTCCCAAGTTCACCGAACCCATGAAAATTCGATCACCAAAACGCATTGCCGCGCTTCCTTAGAGCTAGGACGTCGATCGCTTGCCACCAACAGAACCCACTCCTTATGCCAGAAAATGTAAATGAATGGATTCCATTCATCTAAGCATTGCGGAACCTACAATCAACCATACGACCTCCGACCACTTCGATTAGATAGAGAACTCTCCTGCGCATGTTTTCCCTTCAGACCATGTCAGCGAACACTCGACGGTGAAGGCGCAATGTAAAAAAATGAAAGTGGCACTGCCATGATTTTGGTGAAATTCCAGCTACTTCAGGTGTCTGATCGACGAGTGGCCAACTTGGTTAAGTTCGTATCGCTTATACGAACAACTTCCATGTTGGAGGTTTTTTCTAAAAATGGTCAGATTGGAAATTAAATTACGGCCATAGATAGAGGAAGTGGAGGGTAGGTTTAGAAATGAAGAAAGTTAAAGTGTTTATAGAGGCTCCTCAAAAATATTTTTCATTATTTCTAAAAAGTTCCGACCTCGAAATTAGATGTGCTCACCATCGTCCATAGTTAATAACCCACATTTCGAAAACAGTGGAACTTTTTTCGAAACCCAATTCGAATGTATTTAATAGTTATTTTTACAATAAAATTATAATTTAAATCGTTTATCGATAAGCGTTTATATTGCATATGACCGCATATAATCTCTGATGGATACAAAAATTGAAATATTACAATAATTTACTATCCCAAATCCGATGAAACTGGTTTTGTTGATTTTTGAATCATTTGAAAAATGACTATATTTTGTATTAAAATATTATTTTAAAATACGATCTAAATGTCGATTCAAATTCATACTATTTATTATTTTCAATAAATTTACTAAACGGATTTATAATCAATGTTAACTAAACTGTATCAAACGTAATTATCAAATTCATTTTAGTTAGTAATTAATCACAATTTCAATTATTTAAATAACCACCAAATTGTAATTCAATTATTAAATTCCAAAATCAAACCATTTAATATTCAAAATTAATTAAATATTTAAAATCTAATAAATCATTCTTGGATGTTATGGTGGAGCTGTAGTTTCGGTGATATGAGCCAGACTATGTACGATATCTGCATTGTTAGCCCATTGAATCTGTCCTTTGTAGATATAGTAAATCTCCGTAGAGTGTGCATTAGAAGAAATAGTTTATTATTTACACTTAGACACCATTCTAGGCCCAAAAGTAGTCTCTTAAACCGTAGGAGGATTGACGTGGTTATTTATGATGATTCGAGGTTTGTGACTAGAGATTCTAGATATTGGGGGATGCTTGGGGGCATTTGTGGATATCAATTGATTTTGGTTCTAATAGGTAAGTCATATAGTTGGCTATCTCAAATTTTGACACCAATAGTGGAGTTTGATTGGGATGCTTATGTTTTGGATTTTAGATACAGGAAAATTTTGAGGATATGTTACTTAGCCACTTATATGGATATTTTGACTGCATGAGAAGGGTTGTCGGGCTAGGACATGCAACAGAAGTACTCTTGAGATTTTTTGCAGCCCGAGGGGTCAATCATGTTGAGTTTCCTATTTCCCTTGGTGCAACTCTAGCTGATATCGATTCAGTTCCCATTGTGCTGGATTTTCCTAATATAATGAAAGAGGTTAGGAGGCTATCTCCTAAAACATGGAATAATTTCCGAATTCATATTTATGACAACGCTAAATTTGCGGCATTACCAGTAAGACACTAGTTCAAAGGATAAGAAGAGAGTTGATTTTCATACCTATGACTGGAAGCTTTTATAAATATAGAGCGATGCTTATTACATTTCTAGGCATGGATTGATTTGGAGCTCAGACAGGTTGGTTATACGATGAGTTGTCTCAGATTTGGAATGAAGGGAAATTACTTGGGTACGCATAAGTAAACACACCTAAATATTGCCCTGTAAAGGATCAGTTGAGATAAATTATTTTACTTCTTAGGCCTATCTTTTAGTAGATTGAGTCACATACTTGTAATAAGAGTTTCTAGATATGTTTTGAGCAAAATCATTAGATTTCAACCACAGTATAAGGATATTTCGGGAAAGAATTTTAGGAACTTTTGGAAAAGTTTGGTAAGAATAAGCATTCTTAGAAGAGAGACATCACTGGCCTTTGCTACAAAACGGATAACTCCTTTGACTCTGCAGTTGTCATCAGTAAGTTTCTTTAGAAGAACCATAATCCTTTACCTCATGTATATGCTCTTTTTGATTATTTAGTAGAAGCTAAGATTTTCCTCATCGCTAGATTTCTTTGTTAGTGATTCCCACTAGTTGTGGGTAGTGGAGAAGGTTAGAGACAAAGTCGCTAGTAGAACACTCAGTGAATTTTAAGAGTAGTTGCCATACTTTTCGGGCTAGCTTGTGTCTAAGCCTAGTTATTGACTTGATTAGTTAGGGTGTTTGATGAGGTTTTGGGGTAAGTTGGTAGGTGTCTGCATATATAACGTGTTGGTCTAATCAAAATACAACAAAGAATAAATTTGATATTAAGTAAAGGAATTTAGTACCCTATAAACACATGGACCTAAGACCAAGTTATTTGAGAATCACCTTTAGAAGGTAAGGAATCTTATTGAATTAGTGGATTATTATAGAAAAGTTACTGGAAATTTTCCTAAGATAACAAATTTTCTTAACCTACCTCACCGAGAGAAGTTTAACTTTTATAAACACAAAGTGCAAAGCTATTTAAAAAGAGAATTAAAAAGGGTTCTAGTTAATATTTAAGTATTAGTTCTAATTAATAGCATTAGGAAAAAGACCCATGAGGGTAGTTACCTTTGAATAACTACCATCAACTTTTCAGTTAGGTCATAGAGGCGTTACATATTATGAGGAAGGTTTAAAATTTCAGTGCATACATATTGTTGGTTCAAATTGTCCTCTACAAGAGATTAGAACTTAAGACAATAAAGATTAATTAAATTTAAGTGTCCGAAATTTTTAAATTTTCCATTACTCTGAATAAAGGTAAAGGTGTAGTTCACGTTAAATTCTTGGCATTCTGATATAAGAATTCATGGAAAGGAAGCATTAAAATGTATGTAGATCCTAGAAATAATTTGTAGTGTGTTTTGGAAAGATATCCAATAGTGAGTAAAAGACCAAGGCTAAATAGCATAACAATTAGGACCTTAAGAGATTTAAATTGGAAGTCTACCATGAATTTTGGTAGGATATGAGGATAAATTTCACCATTAGTTTTGGTATTCATTATCTTCTTATCATTTGAGCATGAGACGAGAATCCTAGAAATTTCATTTGCAGAGTAATAACTTATATAAATAAGTTGGTACCTAGTTATCAAAGGTTGAATTGGCGGATCCCAAGAATGTTAAGTCCTTATATGATCACATATTTAGGAATACGCAATAAGTCTAGTTATTGGGAAACTAGTTGAATGTCTTGGACATAAAGGATATAAAGATTCCAAACTGATAAACAACATTTCAGTGTTTTTTAGAAATTTGAAGAAGAGTATTTTATTAAAGGAAATGTCTAAGTCCACCTTGAGTCTAACCCCACATATCTGTATGGCTCTTAAAATGGAAAGTTTTAAAGGCAATTATGCTTTAGTTTGAAATTCGCATTTTGGAAATTTCCTTGAATAACTACATGTATTTATTTTGAAAAGAATTTTCGATAACTCCGTGAATATTAAGTTTTCTTACTAAGATTTAGATGGATAAAATGGAGGTCTGGATTATATATATATATATATATATATATATGTGTGTGTGTGTGTGTGTGTGTGTATAAAGTTTAAAAAGAAACGTGTCCTTATGGGGTTAGACAATATAAGTGGAATGGATGGAGGGATGCAAGATAGGATATGTAAAGATGAAAAAAAATTAAAGGTGTAACGACCTGTATTTTACATATCGGAGGATCGTAAAATAATTCTATTTAATTTCTTAATGGTTATATCTTTCTCAAATTTTTAATACATTGTTCGTAGAGGTGTGAGAATTAGATCAGATATAAAGTACGACGAATAGACTTAACCATCTAGGCTTCCGCAGCCTGAGAAGGAGTGCGAATGGTGCGGGGGGGTAAGAATCGGTTTCTTGTACTTTCTACGTCTATTCCGAGAACTCAAAATAGCGTGAAGAGGAGGCACAAAAAATGGATCAAACACAAGGGGAGACGAAGAGGACTGCTCGTCTCTAATAGACATTGACGAACCACGACGAACATAGAAAAGGGTGGCAATCAGACAAGAGTAAGGTTTGGAGGCTAGCAGCGATAGTCGTTCATTAATCAAACGGACTCATCACCACTAAGCAAGGGAATCAAATAAGGAGCGGGAAAAGGGGATGTGAAGGGAACTAAAGTGTATCATTTTGTCTACATGAGATGAAACAATATGTTGTGTGGACCCCTCTATCTCAGTATTATCATCACATTGATATGAGCATATCCAACAATCTTATGGGTCGTAATATTACGACCTATAAGATTTAGGGGAAGTTGGGTGAAATTCCCTAACAGGAACGCACCGATTTTATTGGCATGCATTTTTTTCCAACGCGCTCCGATTTTATCGGTGTGTTAAGCTAACGCGCCGAAAAAATCAGCGCCCGGCTAGCGCGCCTATAAATAGAACGCGCTAGGCCGAACTCCCCTATCCCCCACAAAAAACCTCTTTTTAATTTTTTTATTGGTTGGGACGTCCGGATGCGTACGTGACTAAGATCGGTAGATGCACAATTCGAGCTCAGTTTGATGATGTAGCTAGTCCAACGCACCCTCCTGCAGTCGCGTAGAAGACGATTTAGGACTTACGGACCCTTCATGAGTTGTCGTAGGGATTCACACACCATTTGTTTACCGCGATCGATACCATTCAGGTATAAATCCTAAATTTAACATATATATTTATTAAACTATTAAATAGTTTACCAAATTACATAAGTAGTATGAATTGTTGTTTTTGTAGTTATTGTTTAGTAACCGACCAAAAAATTATTTTGAATAAACGCAATAGATTTGCGTTCGAGGAAGTTGGGCGAAGTTTATTTCACAGGCCCTTAACGTGCTACAACTAGTTATTCGACAGAGGCTACTGGCGAGTCCGTTCAGTCTATTCTTACAAATTATACCACCACATTCCTTCGATCTAGCATTGCTAGAGGCCTTATTAGAGCGATGGTGGCCTACGACACACACTTTCCACTTTCCCGATTTTGAGCTAGGTAACACCCCAGCCGATTTTTATATGATTATGGGGATTGGATAAGCCTCCCTGATAGAGTCTCATGCCCATTTGACTCCTCCTACGAGTCACCCAAGTCTTACTTACAGTCGTGACTAGATATGTCCGCCGATCATATATCCAGTGGTGTCGTTTCCATCTCATATTTACTTGAGTACATTATAGCACATATCGACGCAGTGGATATGCAGGACACTGTATTTCTGGATTCCCTTTTATATCTCTTTGGTTCGACATTCTTTTCAAACCAAAAGAGAACGATTCGATTGGGCTACCTAGCAGCACTAGCCAATTTAGGGTAGCTGCACATGATTGAATGGGGCTCAGCTATATTGGGTTATCTATACACCGCTCTTTACTCTTACGCTTTTGGAGAGGTTCAGCATATGTTTGGATTTTGGTACATGTTGTCGTGTTGGTACTACGAGTACACGGCCAACATGCATCCACGCATAGAGCCGAACGCCAGTCATACCGCCGAGTCCTTTTTCCCACGCATGTGTAGATGAGAGACTAGTCACGTAGTACAGCGTGTTCCTGTTGGTGTGAGAGATGACTTGATGGAGGCTTGTTCTCAGATAGATTTGAGGTCGAGGGGCAACATATTAAGGGCATCGTGGACTTCTTATTGGATGTTACTGACAGCAGGTGGCCCGCTACTTGATGCACACCCATTAGTCATTGCATGTCATTTATCTGCGCGCTGTGTCATCTTTCTCCCACCAGCCCACCTTCCTATTTGGTACTTGGGAGATTGTTGTTATTATCAGGGGACCAGTGATTTGCGCGTACCCGGAGATCCACTTCCCCCTGATGATATGTTCGAGCAGCGTCGTTCTATAGGAAGACAGTACATATAGGGTCTAAGACAGGCAGGATGGCTGATATGCATGATTTTTTTATTACCCGGAGAAAGATTTTGATACGTATTGGCATCGAGTAGATCCTCGATGGTACATGTTGCCAGATTATAGTCGAGGGGGGGGGGTGAACCCCGGTCACATTGGTCCTCGAGTGGCTACGAGTAGAGTTCATCCTCCACCGTTTACTTTTGACCCGACCCCCTTACCGTACTCCAACCAGCCTATGAATTTTGCTCTTGCCGACACATTTTAGGCATTTGATCTTAGTGGTACATAGCTATCCCTGCCTATTGTCTACCCACCTAATCACATGGTTGTTGGTATCCCTACAGCCGGATTATATCTGACACATGAGGTAATATTCGTACTTGTAAATTTATTAGCTTATATGTTCTAAGGTATAAAAACTGAGTTTATATGTTTTATATTTACAGTTTGCACCCATGCTAGACCAGCATAGACGACATATAGCATGTATTCAGGTGATAGCCCTGCTACATTCTCAATCGTTATATCATGAGCACCATGCGATAGTGCAGGGTTTGTAGGCCCAGATCGACGACTTACAGGACCGACTACCTATAGGAGGGGGTAATGATACAGGAGCATCAGGTACCGTTGGAGGATCATGTACTGCTGGAGGATCAGGTGATGTTGGAGGATCAGGTGCTTCTGGAGGACCGTCGAGGGGGTGGTGACGAGGACGATGATATTTCGTATTATAGCGATGATGACATAAAGGAGGATGGTGAGGAGTCTGATGACGATGATCCCGTAGATTTAGGATGACTTTCATGAGGATCATGATGGTGATATGGTTTTTTGTTTATCATGATGTATATATGTAAATGGCATGATGTACTGGACTTTATGTTAATTTTCATGTTTGCCCGTGTTCATATGTCACGTTGATGCATGTTGTACTACATTATATTATCTACATGTTATGTATATTCATGTTGACAACTATATTTTATGATGTTCTATGTTATGGACCCTGTATGTTCGATTTTGAATATAAATTTACAACTCCAATTCACTTATCCAAAGTCCAATTTCAATCCAAAATTCCATTAAATAATTATTCGTCTAATTAGTTAACTCTATTTAAAAATATTTATAGCGTTGTTTTTTTGGAAATTTGTTTTTGACATAACTCATAATCTATAAGACGAAATTCTTATTTTTCTCTTCCATTAGAAAACTATTATTCAATCGGTCCTGATGATTCTAGTTTCAAAGAATTCTAACTTAAATTGAGTTCTATATACTCAATTGAAGTTCAAAACGTCAAATTACGAACTACTACGTTGTGGTAAGCTCATTTTAATTATATTTAAATATAAATGCTTAAACTTCGTTTATTAATAAACGATTTTATAGCGACCTTTTGAGATTTTTGGTTTGCCATAACTCGAAATCTATAATACGAAAATCCGATATTTCATTTTCATTGGAATTCCATAATCAATTAGGTCATAATGGTTTTAGTTTCGAAGAATCCCGATGTATTTTGGACCCTGTATGTACAATTGAAGTTCAAAATGTATAACTACGAACTACCACGACATAACGAGCTCGTTTATATATATTTTATAAGTTAAACTTTCAAATGTCGAATAATTTAATTATTCCTTTCAATTTTTCCTTTTGAGTAAAAAATATATATATGATTTAAAGAATCTGGACGACCCTAACCGTTTGAATCCTTTTCGATCAAAAATATATTGATTTCCAAAAGAAATTGGCAGCCAGATGACAAGATATGCCACTAGTGCTCTGATTAGAGACAAACCTGCCAAGTGTTTTGATATTTGTACAACATGAATAAAGTCAAAGATTTGGACTCGACATTGGATATTGGAGTCACTCTGTCCTATATGCTATTTACTGTACCACTGTATATTGCAAGGCTGTTTATTAGGGGACGACCCTACTTGTTTAATTCCTTAGCTATATTAGGGGACGAGCCTGTTACTTTTACTCCTTTGGTATATAACGTGACCACCCTATTAAGCTACACACTACACACTGGACCAACACAGTTATCAATAAAGGAGCACTCGTACTAATAAAGGAGCACTCCTACCAATAAAGGATCACTCGTACCAATAAAGGAGCATCTTACCAATAAAGGAGCATTCATACCGATAATGGAGCACTTGTACCAATAAAGGAGAACTCGTACCAATAAAGGAGCACTGCATTTACGCACATATCGACAAAGGGACACTAAAACCCATAAAGTTATACACAACACAATGCAAATACACTGTTACCAACAATAGCACACTCCAACCAATAAAGATGCACACAATTTAATAAAGGAACATATAAAATAATAAAGCTACACAATAACCAAGACCTCATACCTTATATACAACAACAACATTTTAAACCATATCTCGTACCCAAACATATTCACAAACAAAAATGGATTCCTATTTTATGCATGATGGATTTTGATAGTGATTCGGAGGATGAAAAAATCCTTCAAGAGGAAGCAGAAGAAATACAAGAAATACGGGACTTATACAATGAATCCTACGGCTCATCGTCCACAACTCGAAGGGGATCGATTCCTGGAAGGAAGTTTATACACCGAAATCAAGCTAAATACCATAAGTCACTGATGCAAGATTACTTTAATGAAAACTGCACTTACGGGTCTGATATGTTTCGTAGAAGATACGAGATGCGGAGAAATTTATTTCTTCGAATATTGGTGGGTATTCAAGGTAACAATGATTACTTTAAGTACAAACAAAATGCATCAAAGATACAGGGGTTATCCAAAGAATAGAAAATGACGGCCACTATGAGAATATTAGATTATGGCACTCCCACAGATGCATTGGACGATGCATACGACACTTGAAAATTTCTGTCAGGCTGTGGTGAACGTCTACAGAGAGGAGTACTTAAGGTCTTTGAACGAAGCTGATATTGTGTGAATCAGAGAGGTGCACAAAAGCAGGGGATGGTCGGGCATGTTAGGAAGTCTGGACTTCATGCATTAGAAACGGAAGAACTATCCTAAGGGATTGTAAGGTGCGTACAGTGGCAAGGAAAGGCGACCAACCACCATTTTGGAAGCTGTAGCATCGTACGATTTGTGGATATGGCACGCTTTCTTCAGAATGCCCGGTCCGAATAATGACTTAAATATTATAAAAAGATCCTATCTGTTCAATGATTTTTCTTTAGGCCAGGTACCTACTTTAATATTTACCATTGTCCAAAATACTTACAACCATGGCTATTACCTAGGTGATGGCATTTACCCGAAATGGAGCACCATTATTAAAACATGTCCAAATCCATTAACTCCTAAACAAGCCAATTCGCGGCGATGCAGGAGGGACAGAGAAAAGATTTAGAACAAGCATTCATTGTTTTAGAATCTAGATTTGTAATGATAAGTAATCCATGTCGGTTGTGGTCTAGGAAAAAGATGTCTACAATCATGTTTGCTTGCATTGTTCTACACAACATGATCATAGAAGATGAATGAGATATGAATGAAGGGCAACACCACTGCGAATACGAAGGTGCTTAGCAAGCACCCGAAGTATTCCGACAAAACACACAAATAACAAAAGACGAATTCAACATTTATTTGGTCGTCTGGTTATGTTTAGAGATGCACAACCCCATAACCAGCTGCAAAAAGACCTAATGAATCATTTATGGAACCACTACGGCGATACTTAGTTATTAAGTTTACTTGTTCGAACTCGTGTTTTATTCTATGATTATACGAATTTATGCAGTAATGATGATGTAGTTATTTATTTTAGCATTCGCATTCTATTGTATTTGTACGTGTTATTGACAAGCTATTATTAAGATCTGAAGCTAAATTATTTTATTTCGGTCTAAGCAAACATAATTGTTATATACGAAAATAATAACGATTTTATTTCGTCATAGTAAAATATGAGTTAGGACAAGTAAAAAGAACATTAAAATGTTAAGGGGGAACATCGCTGACTTTATCAGCACTTCATAAACCACGCCGATTTTGTCGATAAGCGCTGAAAATATTGGCGCGCTTCAAACAGAGTCGATAAAATCGGCGCACGGGGCCAATTCTGAATTGGACCTATAACATTTGGCTGAATATTACGATCCCCAACATCTGTTGGGGACGATTTCAGCCCATAATCTTCAATTTAGAGGCTGAAGCATCCTCGTAGGGGATGCTCTAGTCCTGAATGGTAGGAGATGCCTAGCAAAGGGGGCGGAGCCAAGTAGAGAAAGTAGAAGGGAAGGAAAACGCAAAAATAGGGTCCAGAACAAATGGAAGGAGACCCGCAATCAATGATTTAGATAACGATAGAAAGAAACTAGAAACCAAAAACTAGGCCAAGTCAAACTCGCTCAACTCAAAAATGAACACAAGAATTGCAAATACAAAAAAGCCACAAAGGAGCACAAAGCCACACACAACTTATTGGTTGAGCTGTTGTGGAATAACAATAGTCGTAGACAAAAAGTCAACCGCCCATAAAAAATAAGACCAAAGATAAGCTGACTGCTGAGTTATCAAGGGAGTAAAACGCATGCAAAGCAAACCACTAGACACCCAAGCTAGTGAGGAGGAAAACGAGTTTCTGAATTCTAACTTTGCACAAATGTGGGCACACTTACTGCCCAACAAAAAGGAAACCGACAAAGGAAGAGGAAGTCTCGAAAAGCACGATAGCTCATAGCTGTAAGGAGGATACGAGTTCCCCCCACTGTATGAACCACCTCAGATAAACTGGAATGAAGGCTCTACACTGGTTCAAAAAACAGAGAGGGCCACAATCAATCACACTAAATAATAAAATCCCAACCACATCCAAACAATGATAAAAGTCATAAACTAACAAAGACCCAAACAGGGCACACAGTAATGAACTGAAAAAAGGGAAACAAAGAAGGGATAGAGAAAACATGAAAATCAATAGATGAGGCCAACGAAGGCTCGTCTACCTTCAGCAAGGGAGCAGATGCCTCGCCCAGTGCCTTGGGCAAAGGCTGCAACGTGTTATTTGACTCAACGGACAAAGCGTCAAAACTCGAATGAAAGCCAGTTATCAAGCGACGGAGAGCACTGCCCTTCAACCAAGAGCGTTCAACATAGTTTGAGATAGCTAATGAATAAGTGGCAACATCCTTCGTGGCAGTAGGCATTTCAACAACCGAAAGAAGATGTTCGAAACAGTTTGATGCTGCAAGGGTAGGCATTGCACATGGAAGTGCACCACTTCCCGATGCGGCGTTATCCTCTTCAAAGCCCAAATTCAAGTTTGGATCAGAGACGCTAGTCGAGTGAGCGCACGGAGGCCGATGACGCCTGACTCTCGCACCAGGGTGCTTGTGGCCCGTTGACGAAGAACCTACCACTGACCAAGAACACGGAACAACAACATACAAAGAAACAAATTTCGGAAAATACCTGATAGGTGGTGCCAAATCACCATCAGAAAGGATCTTAGCATAAGATGGTGGACCAATGGACAAACCATCCCCCGAAAAATTCGCATCTCGAAACGCTGTTGGAGATGGTCGGTTAGAAACTAATGGATCCGTACAGAAAACTCCAACCACCTCTAAAGAGAAGAAGGAGCACAACCTTAACTCCATAAAGGCTCTATCCATAACAGCGAAGCGATGCTTGATCAATATCTCGAAATCATACAAAAAACAAACCTTTAGAAAGATAGAGGTCAAGCAAATCTACACAATAGCACCAGAAATGCCCAAATCTAGATAAATCTCCTTCAGAATCAAGGCTAGATTAGGGCAAAAACCCACAAAATACCAGTAGCACAATAAACGCATGCAAACATAAGAGATTTGAGAAATAGAATGCCAAATAGTATCTGTAAGAACAACCGCGGGAAGAATAAAGACCCGCAAGAGAGGGGAAACACATTTACGGAAACGAAAAAAGCAAACGAGACAAGAATGCAAAATCGCCTAGAGAGTGAAAGAGGAATCCACCATTTTTTTTTAATTCTCTTCCTCCTTTATGTAGTCCGTTTTAGCGCATATTTCTTATGTTGTTGGATTTTATTTAAAAAAAAATGCATAGACTTAATGCAATCAAAGGTTAATTAATTTTTTATTATATAAACAAATTAAAAAATTAATCTATAACTGCATTAAGTCTATGCATTTAAAATATGTTTCTATTTTTACTTATATAATAAAATCTTATAAATAATTTACTATAATATTTTATTTTTTCTAATGATTGTCTATATGCAGCTACATTAATAAATTTAAATTATTTATTAATTGAATCGTTTACTACATAAGCATGACATGGTTAAACATTCTAACACACTAGTGTGTAACCCGTGCGTTGCACATGATAACGTTATAAATATAGCATTTAAAATTTTAATGTCAAAATTGGAATTTTATAATGAAACATACATGAATTCGACAAAATAAATATATTATAAATTATCGTTGTTGTTGGTGTTGTTTATATATGATATGTGTTATGTACTTAAGTCTTTCTTTGAAGTTAAACAAAATTTTATTGATCTTATTACTATGAGAAAATATTCATGTTAAACTGATATATTTTAATTATTTTAGAAACATGAAGATTGATCTATCAAAGTGAAACTGAGATATAAAAGAGTTGAAAGAATGTTGAGCAATGCCATCCTTGAACATACATATAATTGGGATGCAGACTTTGATTTAGCAGTTGATGATGCACTGTTTGAATTTTTTATTTATTTATCTGAACATGGAGCTCTTAGTTAACGTATCATGTATGTATTTATTTAACCCAAAAATTATATTAGATAATAGCGAAAACATAATTGAAAATAGTACATTTACATGGGATAGCAAGTTACATAAAACGTTAATTAATTTATAGCAAATTACTTAAAATGTTATTTACTTTCATAAATCTATTTCACGATGCAAGCAGAATTAAGTATAGAGGCATCAATTCACTATAGATAATATCATTCACGTTTAACTGATACGTAAGAAAGAAAATCTCTATTTTCAAGTTAGAGGCATTATTGTCATAGGCTAAGTGGTATAGGTAGTCAAAGTAAAAAAAAAAAAAAAAAAAATTGCAGAAAAAACAGCCTTCAAACTCAAGTACATCTAGGGATCATAATCTCCAATGTATAAAAGCATAGTACATTTAGATCAATCATTGCAGCTGAATGAAATGCACTGAGTACAAAAATATGTCACCAAAAACGTGTGCTTAAGAAAATTGCTTAAAAGTTCAATAATCTATACACATGTAATCTGAAACGAACCTGCACAAAAACAATATGATAACAATACATATAAAGTTTTAACAACTCACTTTTATTGTCATATAACACCTGCTGGTAATGCGTTGCCATGATCCTACATTTGATCAATGGTGACTTCAAATTATCAATACAGAAATGAGCAAAGATATTAGTATGAAGCAAAAATAACATCAAATAATATACACCAATATCAAAAATTGTTAACCAATATGAAATAATAAGAGAACACACCAGTGAATTTAAATCATACATCAAATAATATACACCATGGACGGTTCGAATTTGAGAGGTAGCTCAATCTCAAGTTTAAGTTATATTTATCTTTTACAATCGTTAGTAATTCTTTTTCATTGACAAAAGTATCATCATAGAGATCTCGTGTATACCTTTCATTTTATTTAATAAAGGATCTAATTTTGGTTGTCAGAAGATGCTTAAACATGATATTGCTTGTAGTGCCTCCCCCACCCAGAACTCATATAAAGGTGCGTTATGGAGGTACACAAACATTGCAGTGGTTCATCATGGGTAGAGCAAAGCAAACAAATAGATTATCATATATCTTAGTGGAAAAAAAAACCTTTTTGGAGTCATGTAGAACTATCAAAGAGCAAACAACCATTTTTTCTATTGTTCACGTCTGTTCCAAGGATAACTGGGATAGGTTACATAACTATTTGTGAATTGTATGTACATTGAAGAAAACGTTATACATAACTTATTTTTCCTAAACTAAAATATAATAAACAACTACAGACACGCAAATATATTTACACACATATATAAAACTTGGGACCATTCATCCAAAATTAGTTTAAATGCACATAAGAAACCAATAAATACGAAATTATGAACCACTGGTATTAAACAAAACAGAACCACTCAAATAATCTCTTGGTCCATCTTATATAGATAACATAAACACCCACTCTCCATGTAAAAGGTATACAGATGAAAGTAACAACAACCAAATTGGACATATATGAAACGGTAATGATAGGAGAGACAAATATGAAGGTGATAATATTATATTCTCCAAGAGTTAGAAAAGGTTTTGGTAACGTAACATAAGATATAAAGTCATCCTTCTTATACACTAAACAGCAATTAAAGTTGAAAGGAAGATGAAAAAAAAATCATATTAGTAGGACATGAATTTGGAAAATCACACATTCCACTATGGTACTCATTACCCAGGTAGTTATATAATCTTAGTTAAGGGTTGATATTTGTATAAATTATTAGAGTGTTGATAACTATATCTATAGAATAATTTCCTTTCTTCAAAAAAGCTTCCTCAATTAGGGTAGTTTGGATATAACACATTCCACAAAAAGATTTTCATTACATGTACAGATAAACTCTTCTTTGACAATGCTTATTTTAGTTTGCATAATATATTACATTTATGATATGCAATTTTCATATCATAAATTAATTATTCATTATTACCCATCTTTATCCTTTGTATTTGGTCGTATTGTACTCTGAAATTTCTTTTTCTTTTGAATTTCAACTATGAAACTACTTTCGGAGCAGCCAAAAGAGTTCTAGCACAAGGTATAGTGCGTAGTCTGACGGTATTTTTTTTATTATCAACGTTTTTAAGTCAAATAATCATACGAACAATTGTATTATTAAGGCTGATAACAATGCTTTTGAAGATATAACATAAATTCTTACCGAATTATGAGATTTGACAAATTGTTGGATTCCTAAAGAGCAGGTAGTATGTCCGAACCTTTACTTTGTAGAGGTTTTGGTAGCATTTAGATTTAAACTTTAAAGTTAGTAACTTAAGAAAGGCTTATATATTTCAAGAGGTATTCATTCGGTCGCAGCATATACGTACATTGGTTCCATAATTTTAAAATTGAAAGTAATATAAAAAATGGATCTTAACATGGCGATATTTGAATAGTTTGGAATCTAAACTGAAAAAATGAATTCAAATGTCTATATATCTAGATAGTAAAAATAACAAACGAAAAGACAACATACCTTAGGAAAATTGATATGCATATCCAATAGAATAAAAAGTTCATGTACCACTGCAGTCTATAAGCATGCATGCCCTTCATTCTTCTTTGGAGTCCTCAGGCTTTCAATCCTTTTGCAAATACTGTGGTCGTGTTACCAATAAGTAAAACCGTAATAACCATAGTCATAAAAAATACATCATATAGATATCATCTCCTTAAAATTAATTGCATATATGATACATAAATTATATGAAAATGTGATGTTACTTGACGTTATTATCTACATGATGAGGTCCCTGCAACTCTAATACTTTGTTGTTGAATTCATCCATATAGAATCCTAGTTAATCTGCATCCATATCGTATAAAAAGTTTAATTATTTGCTATTTCCTAAAATAAAACCAAGATCGCATCTTTTTCTCTCCTTATATCTCACACCTATTCTTGTGTGAGCTTACTCAAAAAAAAAAATCTACCAATTCTATACAGCTACCAAGATTCCCTTCAACTAATAGATGTATTAAAAAAAGGTAAAATTTCAGCCCGTCATTGGAAATTGTTGCAAATCAAAAAAAAAAAAAAAAATACTTCAAATAAAATGTACAAAAAAAGCGATATATTTCCTACCATGAACTGATTTGCT
Source organism: Allium sativum (assembly GCA_030737875.1). Classification (NCBI taxonomy): domain Eukaryota; kingdom Viridiplantae; phylum Streptophyta; class Magnoliopsida; order Asparagales; family Amaryllidaceae; genus Allium; species Allium sativum. Next base: position 286,991,877 of record CM060924.1, read on the forward strand.
TTAACACTTCGATCTGTAGCATGAACAATCCAAATAGTTTGCATAATTTTACATGATCCTATGAACACTAAAAAATTTTAGCGGATATTGACCTAAGTTTTTCAAATTATCTAAAAATAATCCTTATATACCTGCAAGGATTTTAAAACCTTCTCGTGAATAATCTAGAGATATTCCTTCCGTTAGATTTAGTTGCTAATAATAATATCAATGAAATTCGAATACAAATCGTGATCATTTAGTGAAAACAAATAAAATATATAAGGTCATATGCATATGATAATAACTTGGTTGTGACAGGATTTATAAGTAAAAAAAACATAATAAGAATTTTTTGTAAGAGAATTAAGTGGATCCAAAATATATTAAGTAAATGATGTTGATAAGTTCGAACTTGCATGCTTGGAAATAAAGTAAATTTAGAGAAGTAGAGTAATTCAAATATTTATTAAACATATGCATGGTTAGTGATGTTCGAACTTGTGACATTCTCAGGTGTATAACAAATTAAGGAGAACTGAGTATTTACATTTTAAAATTATGAAAATATAAATAATTTTGAGAGAGATTCGGATTGTATACATAAAATAAAAGTGGAAGCGAGAAAAGAAATATAAAAAAGAAGCTTGTCTGTTAGTAAACAAACAAATTCATGAATTTCGAGTTACCTACTGTCTTATTAAGCTTTTTGTTTGAAAAAAATTGAGAAGCTTGAATTTTCATGAAATGTTAAGATGGTTGGATTTTCTTTTTAGAAAAGAAGGAAAATAAATTCATATGTACATAGTATTATATTAGTTATTCAACTTTATACTTTTGACATTTGGTAGTTCTAAGTGAAAGTAAAATTTCACGGGATTTATTAGCTGAAATTTAACATTTTTAAATAAAAATTGAAATTCAGAGGATAGTTTGAGTTGGTGAACTTTATATCTTACATATTAAAAACATGACGATGGTGATTGAGTTTATATGATTTTATTGAATAGCATGAAGAAAGAAAAGAGCTCAAAATGAGAACTATTGCACAACCTGTTGATATTCAGAATTTCTGATCATTATGTTTTGATCAATATGTACTTGTGTGTACACACACACAAATTACTTTAGAGTCAATGAAAAACATAGGCTATGCTTAATTATTTAAAGTAAAGACATCAAATAAAATCATTTTAGTGGTAGAATATGGACTGATTGGAACAATTTTATTAACAATAAAGCTTAGGATGAAATTATAGCGCTCTGTAACGGCTGGAAATTTTCGACTCCTCGAGAGTCGAAAATCCCGAGACGTTAGTGAAAGAAAGTAGAGGGTGAGGAAGAAAAGATAGAACTAATAGAATAGAAGAAGAAGAACTTACATCATCAGAGTAAACACGAATCTCACAGCGGAACGAATAAAATATAACATAACTTTGAAATACAAATCAGTACTCGTATATACATACCATTTCAAAGTACAACACTTAACAACACAGCGGAATAATAATAGCTATAATCCTGAAGTCTCCTGCTCCAAGCTCTCCAAGTGTATCTGTAAAATCCCGACTACTTGACTGCCCGTACAAATTTAGGCACCCAAGAGTTTAGGGAAAACAAACAAAATAAACCCCGGGTCAGTCATGGGAATGGTGTGAATAGAACTCCAACACTTGGTTAAATAAAGGATATCTTTCTGATATTATAATAATGTCTAAATACAAATAGATATCAATCTAGCAGAACGCTTGCATCTCACGTTTCCACATTCATAGTATACAAATAAAACCGTGAGCGCTTATTGGAGATTGGATTCCAACAGACAAGGTATGGGAGCACCTTCCGATCAGTGTACTCTAGAGGAGATACACTAGGGTTCAACAAGAACGTCTTGCAACCCGGCCACACATGACCGTTCACTCATTTAGCTTGAGTGTAACGAATATATTACCACCGATGGTTGGGATCAGCAACCATCCTTCCCGATAAGGGACAGCATTGAAATAGATTATAAAGAAGTACAATTGAATATTCTCTAGATGGTGATAATACACCCTGCTTGGGTATGGCCCAACTAGCCATGCTGCCTAGCCCAACTTCTGTTATTTCCCGGTTGTGAGGTTTGAGGTCACGTTTATCACTTTGACAGATTATTTCTTCAATTACTTTGAATGCCACATCGTCATACCCATCAAATCATTATCGATTTCTCAAGGCATCACGGGTATAAAAGCTAAGAGAAACGAATTTCTCCGCCACCAACGTAATACATTTAAAGAGATCAACATATATGATTCGTTAAGAATACTTTGTCAGACACTCGTCCATATACGTTGTTCTGGGACTGAATAAACCGAAGGCACTATTCAGTGAATCCATCCTACCTAGGTTTTTCACAATAGCCCTTGCACTTCACTCCATCTTCAATTATCTTCAGCGTACTTGATTCGCAACGCTTATACTAATACGGAGTGGTTCTTCGGATAATAATCCAACCAGTCTCTCCATATTTACAACGTAAATATGGTCAAAACTTTGATAGTCTGTGATTCAACTATCAAATGAAAACATGTCGGTGTACAAACAACGATCTTATTTCCAAATGGAAATTCGATCGATCAATCATCATATGTTCATATTTCCTTATTTCATATATTTAGAAAATATATGTTATTAATCATTGGAAAACATTTCCATAGCTTATTTTCACATCACTATTATTTCGCAACTATCAGTCCCTAACTGTAACTAGTATGAGAACAATTCTCTAAGTATCAATCCGGAAGGTCGAAACCAACATCAGATCGTCACTTAGAAAACCGTTCAACTTACCCTCTCCAGTCAGTTTCTGAATTTGCTTAACTCTATTTCTTAAATTCTTATCATGAAAACATTTCATTTTCTATGTTTAGAAAACATATCTGACTATATTTGGAAAACGTTTCCAAAACTCATTTACGGATTTCCAATGAACGTTGTATAAAACATCGTTTCGCTTAATCCATTTATCGCTTATTCCTTAACTTTATTCCTAATCAACCTTTTAGATCGAACCACAACTATTCCTTTGTCAATTCTGAAGTCAATCAAATTGGGGTATAATTACCTCGCAGACCTTAATTGAACAACGTCCTTTACTGTGAAATAGATGAAGCTCATCACTCACTTTTTTACAATCATCTGTTTACGCAAATTCTTGGATTCAGGTTACGAATCTACTTCTTATATGAAAACGTTTGATTATAACTATAACGTTATAATTCCTACTTCTGCAATATCTAACCTAAATTATAACTTTATCTCCTAATTCGAATAATTTAACAGACACCTAATTTCTAAATCAATAACTAAATCTTGATTTAAACCCTGGAAAGTAAATAGTACTTTCCCGAATTCGCTATAATCGAATTCGACGTATAACTCTCTTTCGAGAAATCTCTACTCGATTAACTCTCCCTTTTTAAATAACTTATATTCGATAAACTCTATTTCGATTTACTCCTATCGAATAACTAATATTCGAATAACTCTTCTTGGTTGGCTCTATTTCATTAACTCTTATCGAATAACAAATATTCGATTTTCTTAAATGTGTCAATTCTTATCGAATAACTAACATCCGATTAACTTAAATGGATTTACTCTTATCGAATAACTTATTCGATTAACTCAACTTGATTTTCTTAACTCGATTATCTCAACTCGATTACTTAACTCGATTACTTAACTCGATTACTTAACTCGATAAATCTTAACTCGATTACTTAACTTGATAACTTAACTTAACCCAAATCGATTAACTCAACTCTAATCGATTAACTTAATTTGATTTACTCCTTCGAATAACTCATTCGAATAACTTAATTGATTAACTCCTTCGAATAACTAATTCGAATAACTTACCTTCGAATAACTAATATTCGATTTACTCTAACTCGATTAACTTAATTCTAATCGATTTACTCCATTTCGATTCAACTTAATTCAAATCGATTAACTTAACTCAAATTGATTAACTCCTTTCAAATAACTAAATTCGATTTAACTCTTCTCGAATAACTAAATTCGATTAACTCAAATTGAATAACTAATATTCAATTAACTCTTACGTGTTTAACTCTATTCGAATAAGTAATTCAAATCACTCTAATGTGTTTAACTCTATTCAAATATCTAATTCGAATAACTCATTTCGAATAACTAAATTCGAATAACTCCTTTGGATTAACTAACTTCGAATAACTCCTTTGGATTAACTAACTTCGAATAACTCCTTTGGATTAACTAACTTCGAATAACCAATATTCGATAACTACTCTTCGAATAAATAATATTCGGTAACTCTTCTCAAATGAATAACATTTGATTTCTCCACTCGAATAAACTATATTCGATTACTCTTCCCTCGAATACACTATATTCGATAACTCTACTTCGAATAAGTGATATTCGGCAACTCTACTCGATTAACTCCACTTAGATAACTCTAACTGGTCAACTCTAACTGGTCAACTCTAACTGAGTAACTCTAACTGATCAACTCTAACTGGTCAACTTTAACTGGTCAACTTTAACTGGTCAACTCTAACTGTTTATCTTTAACTGGTTAACTCAAATGGTTTAACCTAACTGGTTAACTCAAATGGTTTAACCTAACTTGATTTACTTGTCTCGATTAACTGAACTAATCCACTTAGTTTAACTTAGTTAATTCACTTAGTTTGACACAACTAATTCACTTTGATTTACAAATTAGTTTAACTTAACTAAGTCACTTAGTTTGACGTAACTAATTCACTTTGATTTACCAATTAGTTTAACTTAACTAATTCACTTCGATTAACCGCTTAGTTTATCTTAACTAATTTACTTTGGTTAACTTAACCAATTACTTTGATTAACTCGACTAACTCGCTTTGGTTAACCTAACCAATTACTTTGATTAACTCGACTAACTTGCTTTGTTTAACCTAACAAATTACTTTGTTTAACTCGACTAACTTTGCTTTGGTTAACCTAACCAATTACTTTGTTTAATCCTTTTATCACACTCTGGTATTTCTTATGGTTTTTAACACATCATCTAACAACGATGAATATCGTCCAACCACACGTAATCACAACAGATTATATACATCACATTTATATATCACAATACATAAATCACAGTAAAAATAACTGTTGAGGAATCCAGCTGGATTCCTCCAACCTGTTTCTCTGCATCCACAGATGTTAAACAATATAGATAACATCACTTTCAGTTCCATATGATATATTCTGTTAAACAGAATCAATATAGAAATTTAACTAACTGACTAGCAGTTCAATCAAACAATCAACACACAGTCAAACAGACAATTTTAACAGTTCTAACAATACAACATGAAATTATAAACTGTTCAGAGTTAGTGAGTTTTACTCACATTTGCGCTTTAACCGATAAATATCGGTTTGCGTTCATTGATTCAGTCGAACAATTTATTTCGCCATAAATTGTAATGAGCTCGGATTGACTCGCGGTCAGTCCCATTGTGTCGCTCCCGTCCATACGATCCCAACGCAACTTATTTCGCTGAGTTTCGATCACGTATGAATAAGTTACAGCCATTCGAAGTCAATATACTTTATTAAATAAAAACTTGGATTATATGATTTGGGCTCACCCCTTTTCCCAAGGCCCAAGCCCGTTTCTAAAGCCCATCAACCCTTTAAATACACCGGACCCGATTGTTTCCATCTCCCCCAAATAGACAGACGCGATTTCCAGTATTCAGAACACCCTTTTCCCGACTTTGACCATGCCTCACCACCACCTCGGCCAATGAACTCCGGCGCCTCCTCCACCAAACCCTTTCTCTTCCAATCCCGCTTCCCTCCAACCCCTTCTTGCTTCGTTCGATCCCCATAACCCGGTGCCACGTCCGCCGTTTCTACAGTGACCCCGTCACTGTTTTGGTCACCGAAACCCATCGGAGTCACTCACAAGGAGCGGCTGACCTCGACAACGCCAACGCCACACTCCATTCCAGAGATCGATGCTCAAATCCCAAGAACGTTGGAGCCCTAGCTTTAATGCTAAGGTTCGAGCTCCTCAAACACGTATCGCAAGCTTCAAAACTGGTGCTACATCGAAGAGAATCCCAATGGAAACTCGTCTAAACTTGTTTGAGGATTTACTGTAATTGTTTTGATTTTTATGTAGAATTTTTCTTCTGCGTTTTGTTCTGAAATGGGAATTTTGTTCTTGCATCTTTATAGCTGAGGTTGTTAAGGTTTGTGGCTGAAATCAAATGGTGTGTGGCCTCTAATTTGACCAAGAAAAATATTAGGATATTTTTATATTAAGGTTTTATATTTTATTTTCTCGATTATATGCTTGTCTCTTCTCCTTAAAAATCCCCGCGATCACATACGACACCCAAAAAATCACCAAACTGGACGTGCACCTTCAGTTCGACATTATGGTCCCAACGAAACTGGTTTCGTCAAATTCCGACTCCGTTTTCTCACACAGCGTATTTTTAACCGTCAGAATACTGACTGTTTCTCACTCTAAAAATCCGTGCGGTCACACAGTGACTCTAAAAATCACGAAACTGGAAATCTAATAACTATTTGACATTGCGAATCCAACAAAATTGGTTTCGTCGAATTCCGACTTCGTATGTAAAAGTGGCTATTTTTAACGCTCTAAATAGCCTATTTAAATATATAAACATTTTTAAATATAATTAAATTAAATATTTAAAATTAAATATTATCGTATATCTTCACATATGATATCGTACAGCTCCAGAATATCATATCAGAATTTACAGTTTGATATTTCAGATTTTAGATTATCCCGGTATTCAGTTTATACTGAAAATCTCTTTTATAACATATATAAAGCGTCGCAAATTATAAAAGAATTCTACAGCGACTTTTCTGAAATTTGATTTGGACATAACTCAAAATCTACACGACGAAATCCCGATTTTTCTCTTCCACTAGAAAGATATACTCCACCAGCTCCACACGTTTCTTGATTCACAGAGATCCGTTTTAAAACGAATCCTGTACATTCAGTTGAAGTTCAAATCGCCAAATTGCGAACTGCCGTGACGTTTCAGGTTCGTTTTAATTATAGTTATAAATTATAAGTTCGAACGTTTTACTTTAAGTTATCGATATCGCCAAATCGATATATAAATAATTAAATAAATTAATTATTCGACAGCTAACAAAACGCGCCATTACAGACTTCCCCCCTTAAAATAATTTCGTCCTCGAAATTGCTAAGTTAGAAAAATGCTACTAACTAGATTTTAAAATCTTTTTTCGTTTACCTCTAAATTTCAGTTTCGACTGGACCTATTTAATTTTAATTAATTTATTAATTCATTTCCAACCAACTAAAATTTTCAAAAATTCTAAAAATTTCCTAACACCTTAAATTTTCGAAATTTTTTGCCATAACCTCCTTTGTACGGCTCAATACGTCAAACCACAACTCGCCTCTCTAGGCCTCCTCCAATCCAAAAGGAAATCAAAATAGCCAAGCGGCTTGCCAATTCGGCTCATAAAATCCAAACTCATATATGATATAAACTTGTACCTTTTTGTCGGGCATTTAACTCTATCCCTTTCATCTGCTACCACTTCAACATATACCAATGTTATCCATTCCAATTGATCTCCAATCAGTTCATATCCTCAAATCCAAATCGAATTTCATTCGAACTCTAATATCAAATTCCAAATTATTGACTTATCAATTTGGTTCCATTCTAGATTGTCTCTAATCCCAATTCAATTTTATTTAACTCGGTTCAAGTTAAATTTCAATTTATTTTTACCATCTCATTTTATTTAACTTCATTAGTTAAATTTTAATTCCCGAACTTAAGTTCCTGGGTTTCTTTCAAATCAATTTGAAATCATAATGCCAATTCAAAACCTTTGAATTTCTAAACAACTTGTTTTCTCAAAACAATTCAAAAACAAAATCTTTGGTAGTAATCCGTCACTTAGAACTCGAAAATGAACACTGATGATGTCTAGATTAATCATCAGAATCTATTTTCCAGCTATCGAAGTGAGTTCAATACTATATCATTTTCAATTTGAAAAACATTTTCAAAATCTCCCAGGAACTTAAAATTTCCTTATTTTAAATTCCAAATTCTGATTTAAATTCATATTTAATTCAAACTATTTCATATATTACATTCATATGAATTCTGATTGGTCATTTATAACCATTTCACCCTTTTATAATCTTATTCGATTATAATAACAACCAACACAATCAATATACTATAATAATTTCAAGATATATATTTATTCTATAAACAAATATATTTTGGGAATTTTTTTTATTTACCCTCTTTCAAAACATACCATGACGATTCATCGTATTCGAGTGTTTAGTAACCCTTATCGATACAGTGGATCAAACTGATCGACCAGAATTCATAAGCCACTCAACCAATGAGTCTCCACAATATAAAACCATTTTATATTGAATAACAATTACGCGCTCATATATATACACTCAAACTCAATCTAGGATATTACTAATCCCATCTCTATCGAGTTATGCCACAGAGCCAAGGTAATCACTTAACTTAAGCTCTGATACCAACTGTAACGGCTGGAAATTTTCGACTCCTCGAGAGTCGAAAATCCCGAGACGTTAGTGAAAGAAAGTAGAGGGTGAGGAAGAAAAGATAGAACTAATAGAATAGAAGAAGAAGAAGAACTTACATCATCAGAGTAAACACGAATCTCACAGCGGAATGAATAAAATATAACATAACTTTGAAATACAAATCAGTACTCGTATATACATACCATTTCAAAGTACAACACTTAACAACACAGCGGAATAATAATAGCTATAATCCTGAAGTCTCCTGCTCCAAGCTCTCCAAGTGTATCTGTAAAATCCCGACTACTTGACTGCCCGTACAAATTTAGGCACCCAAGAGTTTAGGGAAAACAAACAAAATAAACTCCGGGTCAGTCATGGGACTGGTGTGAATAAAACTCCAACACTTGGTTAAATAAAGAATATCTTTCTGATATTATAATAATGTCTAAATACAAATAGATATCAATCTAGCAGAACGCTTGCATCTCACGTTTCCACATTCATAGTATACAAATAAAACCGTGAGCGCTTATTGGAGATTGGATTCCAACAGACAAAGTATGGGAGCACCTTCCGATCAGTGTACTCTAGAGGAGATACACTAGGGTTCAACAAGAACGTCTTGCAACCCGGCCACACATGACCGTTCACTCATTTAGCTTGAGTGTAACGAATATATTACCACCGATGGTTGGGATCAGCAACCATCCTTCCCGATAAGGGACAGCATTGAAATAGATTATAAAGAAGTACAATTGAATATTCTCTAGATGGTGATAATACACCCTGCTTGGGTATGGCCCAACTAGCCATGCTGCCTAGCCCAACTTCTGTTATTTCCCGGTTGTGAGGTTTGAGGTCACGTTTATCACTTTGACAGATTATTTCTTCAATTACTTTGAATGCCACATCGTCATACCCGTCAAATCATTATCGATTTCTCAAGGCATCACGGGTATAAAAGCTAAGAGAAACGAATTTCTCCGCCACCAACGTAATACATTTAAAGTGATTAACATATATGATTCGTTAAGAATACTTTGTCAGACACTCGTCCATATACGTTGTTCTGGGACTGAATAAACCGAAGGCACTATTCAGTGAATCCATCCTACCTAGGCTTTGCACAATAGCCCTTGCACTTCACTCCGTCTTCAATTATCTTCAGCGTACTTGATTCGCAACGCTTATGCTAATACGGAGTGGTTCTTCGGATAATAATCCAACCAGTCTCTCCATATTTACAACGTAAATATGGTCAAAACTTTGATAGTCTGTGATTCAACTATCAAATGAAAACTTGTCGGTGTACAAACAACGATCTTATTTCCAAATGGAAATTCGATCAATCATCATATGTTCATATTTCCTTATTTCATATATTTAGAAAATATATGTTATTAATCATTGGAAAACATTTCCATAGCTTATTTTCACATCACTATTATTTCGCAACTATCAGTCCCTAACTGTAACTAGTATGAGAACAATTCTCTAAGTATCAATCCGGAAGGTCGAAACCAACATCAGATCGTCACTTAGAAAACCGTTCAACTTACCCTCTCCAGTCAGTTTCTGAATTTGCTTAACTCTATTTCTTAAATTCTTATCATGAAAACATTTCATTTTCTATGTTTAGAAAACATATCTGACTATATTTGGAAAACGTTTCCAAAACTCATTTACGGATTTCCAATGAACGTTGTATAAAACATCGTTTCGCTTAATCCATTTATCGCTTATTCCTTAACTTTATTCCTAATCAACCTTTTAGATCGAACCACAACTATTCCTTTGTCAATTCTGAAGTCAATCAAGTTGGGGTATAATTACCTCGCAGACCTTAATTGAACAACGTCCTTTACTGTGAAATAGATGAAGCTCATCACTCACTTTTTTACAATCATCTGTTTACGCAAATTCTTGGATTCAGGTTACGAATCTACTTCTTATATGAAAACGTTTGATTATAACTATAACGTTATAATTCCTACTTCTGCAATATCTAACCTAAATTATAACTTTATCTCCTAACTCGAATAATTTAACAGACACCTAATTTCTAAATCAATAACTAAATCCTGATTTAAACCCTGGAAAGTAAATAGTACTTTCCCGAATTCGCTATAATCGAATTCGACATATAACTCTCTTTCGAGAAATCTCTACTCGATTAACTCTCCCTTTTTAAATAACTTATATTCGATAAACTCTATTTCGATTTACTCCTATCGAATAACTAATATTCGAATAACTCTTCTTGGTTGGCTCTATTTCATTAACTCTTATCGAATAACAAATATTCGATTTTCTTAAATGTGTCAATTCTTATCGAATAACTAACATCCGGTTAACTTAAATGGATTTACTCTTATCGAATAACTTATTCGATTAACTCAACTTGATTTTCTTAACTCGATTATCTCAACTCGATTACTTAACTCGATTACTTAACTCGATAAATCTTAACTCGATTACTTAACTTGATAACTTAACTTAACCCAAATCGATTAACTCAACTCTAATCGATTAACTTAATTTGATTTACTCCTTCGAATAACTCATTCGAATAACTTAATTGATTAACTCCTTCGAATAACTAATTCGAATAACTTACCTTCGAATAACTAATATTCGATTTACTCTAACTCGATTAACTTAATTCTAATCGATTTACTCCATTTCGATTCAACTTAATTCAAATCGATTAACTTAACTCAAATTGATTAACTCCTTTCGAATAACTAAATTCGATTTAACTCTTCTCGAATAACTAAATTCGATTAACTCAAATTGAATAACTAATATTCAATTAACTCTTACGTGTTTAACTCTATTCGAATAAGTAATTCAAATCACTCTAATGTGTTTAACTCTATTCAAATATCTAATTCGAATAACTCATTTCGAATAACTAAATTCGAATAACTCCTTTGGATTAACTAACTTCGAATAACTTCTTTGGATTAACTAACTTCGAATAACTCCTTTGGATTAACTAACTTCGAATAACCAATATTCGATAACTACTCTTCGAATAAATAATATTCGGTAACTCTTCTCAAATGAATAACATTTGATTTCTCCACTCGAATAAACTATATTCGATTACCCTTCCCTCGAATACACTATATTCGATAACTCTACTTCGAATAAGTGATATTCGGCAACTCTACTCGATTAACTCCACTTGGATAACTCTAACTGGTCAACTCTAACTGGTCAACTCTAACTGAGTAACTCTAACTGATCAACTCTAACTGGTCAACTTTAACTGGTCAACTTTAACTGGTCAACTCTAACTGTTTATCTTTAACTGGTAAACTTTAACTGGTTAACTCAAATGGTTTAACCTAACTGGTTAACTCAAATGGTTTAACCTAACTTGATTTACTTGTCTCGATTAACTGAACTAATCCACTTAGTTTAACTTAGTTAATTCACTTAGTTTGACGCAACTAATTCACTTTGATTTACAAATTAGTTTAACTTAACTAAGTCACTTAGTTTGACGTAACTAATTCACTTTGATTTACCAATTAGTTTAACTTAACTAATTCACTTCGATTAACCGCTTAGTTTATCTTAACTAATTTACTTTGGTTAACTTAACCAATTACTTTGATTAACTCGACTAACTCGCTTTGGTTAACCTAACCAATTACTTTGATTAACTCGACTAACTTGCTTTGTTTAACCTAACAAATTACTTTGTTTAACTCGACTAACTTTGCTTTGGTTAACCTAACCAATTACTTTGTTTAATCCTTTTATCACACTCTGGTATTTCTTATGGTTTTTAACACATCATCTAACAACGATGAATATCGTCCAACCACACGTAATCACAACAGATTATATACATCACATTTATATATCACAATACATAAATCACAGTAAAAATAACTGTTGAGGAATCCAGTTGGTTTCCTCCAACCTGTTTCCCTGCATCCATAGATGTTAAACAATATAGATAACATCACTTTCAGTTCCATATGATATATTCTGTTAAACATAATCAATATAGAAATTTAACTAACTGACTAGCAGTTCAATACAACAATCAACACACAGTCAAACAGACAATTTTAACAGTTCTAACAATACAACATGAAATTATAAACTGTTCAGAGTTAGTGAGTTTTACTCACATTTGCGCTTTAACCGATAAATATCGGTTTGCGTTCATTGATTCAGTCGAACAATTTATTTCTCCATAAATTGTAATGAGCTCGGATTGACTCGCGGTCAGTCCCATTGTGTCGCTCCCGTCCATACGATCCCAACGTAACTTATTTCGCTGAGTTTCGATCACGTATGAATAAGTTACAGCCATTCGAAGTCAATATACTTTATTAAATAAAAACTTGGATTATATGATTTAGGCTCACCCCTTTTCCCAAGGCCCAAGCCCGTTTCTAAAGCCCATCAGCCCTTTAAATACACCGGACCCGATTGTTTCCATCTCCCCCAAATAGACAGACGCGATTTCCAGTATTCAGAACACCCTTTTCCCGACTTTGACCATGCCTCACCACCACCTCGGTCAATGAACTCCGGCGCCTCCTCCACCAAACCCTTTCTCTTCCAATCCCGCTTCCCACCAACCCCTTCTTGCTTCGTTCGATCCCCATAACCTGGTGCAACGTCCGCCGTTTCTACAGTGACCCCGTCACTGTTTTGGTCACCGAAACCCATCGGAGTCACTCACAAGGAGCGACTGACCTCGACAACGCCAACGCCACACTCCATTCCAGAGATCGATGCTCAAATCCCAAGAACGTTGGAGCCCTAGCTTTAATGCTAAGGTTCGAGCTCCTCAAACACGTATCGCAAGCTTCAAAACTGGTGCTACATCGAAGAGAATCCCAATGGAAACTCGTCTAAACTTGTTTGAGGATTTACTGTAATTGTTTTGATTTTTATGTGGAATTTTTCTTCTGCGTTTTGTTCTGAAATGGGAATTTTGTTCTTGCATCTTTATAGCTGAGGTTGTTAAGGTTTGTGGCTGAAATCAAATGGTGCGTGGCCTCTAATTTGACCAAGAAAAATATTAGGATATTTTTATATTAAGGTTTTATATTTTATTTTCTCGATTATATGCTTGTCTCTTGTCCTTAAAAATCCCCGCGATCACATACGACACCCAAAAATCACCAAACTGGACGTGCACCTTCAGTTCAACATTATGGTCCCAACGAAACTGGTTTCGTCAAATTCCGACTCCGTTTGCTCACACAGCGTATTTTTAACCGTCAGAATACTGACTGTTTCTCACTCTAAAAATCCGTGCGGTCACACAGTGACTCTAAAAATCACGAAACTGGAAATCTAATAACTATTTGACATTGCGAATCCAACAAAATTGGTTTCGTCGAATTCCGACTTCGTATGTAAAAGTGACTATTTTTAACGCTCTAAATAGCCTATTTAAATATATAAACATATTTAAATATAATTAAATTAAATATTTAAAATTAAATATTATCGTATATCTTCACATATGATATCGTACAGCTCCAGAATATCATATAAGAATTCACAGTTTGATATTTCAGATTTTAGATTATCCCGGTATTCAGTTTATACTGAAAATCTCTTTTATAACATATATAAAGCGTCGCAAATTATAAAGGAATTCTACAGCGACTTTTCTGAAATTTGATTTGGACATAACTCAAAATCTACACGACGAAATCCCGATTTTTCTCTTCCACTAGAAAGATATACTCCACCAGCTCCACACGTTTCTTGATTCACAGAGATCCGTTTTAAAACGAATCCTGTACATTCAGTTGAAGTTCAAATCGCCAAATTGCGAACTGCCGTGACGTTTCAGGTTCGTTTTAATTATAATTATAAATTATAAGTTCGAACGTTTTACTTTAAGTTATCGATATCGCCAAATCGATATATAAATACTTAAATAAATTAATTATTCGACAGCTAACAAAACGCGCCATTACACGCTCAATCCCCCGTATATACACCCCCCCCCCCCCCCCGCACACACACACAATCACACATATATGGATAGACATCTATTAGTCAGTACAAAATGATAAAGAATTTTGTCCCAAAAAGTTGGTCAAACAGTAGTAAGTTGGCATAAAATAAACAGAAATATAGATGGAAGACACTTCTTTATGTCTTATACTCTTGTATCCATTTAAGAAGAAGTGAACGTGCATGAAAGTTCTAATTATGTTAATTACTTTTATTTTTGCCAAATTTTTGGCCATGCACTACAACATAAAGCAGTTCCACTGCAGGCTAAATACACTAACCGATCACCATTCTTGAGTTCCTTTCTTCTCGGTTGTGTTTCTACTTATGCTATCTCCAGTACCTATTTGCGTAAAAGAAATCAATGGTTAGTGGATGAAATTTTATTTCCTCAAAAGCTAGAAAATTGTCACTGCAAAAGCTTTGAACCTCGTGTTTGGAAAAGGTAAACAAATCACGAATCAGTCAAAAGGAAAAAACAGAAACATTAACTGAATCTAAAATTGATATTTTTCTTCAAAAGCAGTTTGTCGTAAAATGTAATCTGAGTACAAATCACAGTTAATTTTTTCCTTTTGAATCTCAAATCAACACACAATGATACAAAACGATTTAACTTCATTATCACATGGTCATTCAAATCTGCAATAGATTTTGTAAACTAAAAATGCGTCAAGGAGTTGTTTGTTCACTAATTGACTCCATAAAGTTGCTGAATGTACAGTTTAGTCCATCCCAACTTTAAACGATCTCGATCGAAAATTGAATTTTCAATATATAATTACTTTGTGTTGCAAATTATATCGGTGCACAAAAAAGTTTAATTTAATTTTATAAATATCATTTGAAGTAGATCGTCTACAAAAAATATGTAACATTAGGATATATAATTTCTATTAAGTAACATTTTACTCGTGCTGCAGGAGAAATGGGTCCAGATTTGGTCTGAAAAATAGTTTGCTTGCCTCTTTCATGTAAGCTTTTAGTAACGAAAAAGAACACAAAGAGACACTATTTGGACCTTCGCCTACATATTAAATTATTAAAAGTTACTGATGTATGAGCTATCAAATGTAAATGTCAAATATTAAGTATCGATGGACCAGGCCTCTATGCAACATCTAGTTTTTGATGCACAAATACATAGTTCATTCGGCATAGTGTAAAAGCAATCTATTTACACATTAATGTGATAAGTATTGCAAAACATTGAACTGGAAACACTAAGTATAAAAGCAGAATTACGATACTAAGGTTAAATAAATTAGTTTTTTTAGATAATACTGACATTTTCATCTTTGAAAAGCATATCCATGTAGTTCGTTCTTAAAGCTTACAATAACCAAAGTTCCGTACATAGTCAGGTAAGTGTTGTTACCTATGCAGGCCTTTATAGCAAATTTCAGTGAACAAATTGTAAAAGAGCCCTATCAAACACCAGAAAGTCATCAAGCAAAATACATTAATTGGATTTCACTTGGCTAATTATTAGTAGATTTGTCCAACTTTAGAAAAATCAAATCCCTTCCTCAGTATCAATTGTCTATCATTTCTTGAGATTACAATCCATCTCCTAATTAATTAGAAGGAGATACAAAATTTATGACATTGAAATGGATCTTAAGAAAATGATTTGTATGACCGAGGTGTTAGGGTTGGAGTGTAGATGATTAAGAGAAATGTTACTCAATTGTCTTTAACTTTTAGGCCAATTCAATTGAATTTCTAAAATAGACCTTACTCTATATTATATAATAGGAAGGTCTTTGAATTGTACTATAAATACTTTTATCATTTAGAAAGTGATTGCATAAGTTATTTTTTTTGGGATAGAGTGAAATCATCTACTTGTTTCTCTGATTATCATTCTAATGAAAAGTCTAAATGTAATTATCTTTTTAGATAAAAATAAACATATAATTCCGCTGAATATCCAAAAATTGTGAAACAATGTCTAAACATTGAAATGGATACTCAGTAGTCTAAAATTATATTAGCAGGATCAAATCTGAAATAGTGTCCAAATCCTGTAAGTATGATCTTTGTTTATTTTTAAAATGGATAGTTTTTTAGCCTGACAATGTAAGGAATATATTTTCATGTTTACTAACGGATGTTGGTGCTTACTGAAAGATGAATGTTTCCTTTCGAAATGTTATACTAATAACATTGAAATGGATCTACAGTTGTCTAAAATTATATTAGCAGGATCAAATCTAAAATAGTGTCCAAATCCTATAAGTATAATCTTTGTTTATTTTTAAAATGGATAGTTTTTTAGCCTGACAATGTAGGGAATATATTTTCAAGTTTACTAATGGATGTTGGTGCTTATTGAAAGATGAATGTTTCCTTTTAAAATGTTATACTAATAACATATATATTTCAATGGTCCTTCAATCCATAATATGCCTGCAACATAATCATCAATATTATTTTAATGGATGACAAATCAAAAATGGATCTGGTAGAAACTGTATTTATGGAGAGAAATTAGTTACTGCTATGTGAAGGTAAGCCTATGGCATAGGACTGCATAAATGCAGCGCACCATGAGAGTAGAGTGCCCTAAATAGACGTCTAAGCTTAAATTTCATAAAATTACGAAACTATATAGAAAAACCTCATATAGTTCTCTCAAACATGGACATACCATTTTTCATATTTGATACTGCAAACACATGAATAGAAATCATGTACGCTCAATTAATAGCCTTTTAATATGTATAAGTATGTCTTTAAAAAAAAACACTAACATGATAGTGCAAAATATAAGGATGGTGGATTGCATATAGGTGTAGGTAAAAAAAATTGAAAAGTTTATAATATCAAACCTGTATGTAGTGCGACAATGGAAGAACAATCAAAGGCAAGCTCCAAATCTAGACATTGAAATCCATACCCAAACACATGTTTTTAAATGTAAAATGACCACAGATATTGGATCGTTCTCTGGTTGAGGTATTCAAGCATGTTAGAAAAACTAACTGTATGACAAATAAAATAACTATACGAAAATAAGTGCTGTAATGGCTTATTTTAGACTTACACAGTGAAAATAATTGCCTTTTACACTTGCACTGGAAAAACTACCCATATGGTAACGATGCTTACCAAATATCGGGCCTCCAAGTCTGATTAAATGCATCAAAATAACCCATATCAAAACATGGAAAATGAACAAATTAGACAATTGTAAGAATCTAAACCATGAACCCTGACTTTCTAAACATCAACTTCATATAAAGCTTCATAATCAATTATACTCATACCAATTATACATGATTTTCAAATAACAGCAGGTAAATTCATTTAAAATAAGTAAGAAAGAAGAGAAAAAGTTGGTGTAACAAAAAAAAAACATACTACCCTTGGGCCGTGAAAATCAATATGAAACTTCTGCATCCCATCATCTGTCATTCCAATTGATAATTGCTAATCATTCAATCAAAGAAGCACATAAATATAAAATCCAAACGAACTCGATTAGAGGAAATAATTGATTAATAGGAAATATTCTTGAAGATATACAGGAGATTGATAAGAAATAAAAAATAGAATACCTTAATTGTAGGACCTATCCAAGCTGGTCCAAAAAGCTGACGGAGTTTCGAATTGCTTCGAGATACTTAAAATGATGAAGAAGGACGGGGTCCAGGGAAGATTTGGTGTTGAACAACTGACTATGACATAGGAAAGGGCGTTCAATGTTGTCAGATGGGAGAAGGCAAGGGTGTTAATATTAGGGCTGGGATTTACAACGAAGGAAGCGAAGAGCAGGATACAAAAATAAAATAAAAAAGTGACGACTGCTTTACTGTTAAATATTATTTAATAGATAGATTGATATTGTTGTATGATTTTGATTTGATAAAAGTATCTTGAGAGAATTAAGGGGAATTGAGAGAACTGAGGGAATTAAGGGGAATAGAGAGAATTTAGAGAATTTAGGAGATAGCTTGAAAAGCTTATGCTTTACTATTATTTAATAGATAAGTAACTGCTTAAACATAAGACAGTAAATTGTATAGTTGATCAAAAATGCAGCCTCTCAGAACGAAAAGGTTTTCACGATGAAATCTCGTTAATGGCGACACAGCCAATTTCCCCCTTTCTTCCATTTCTCCATCCTCCTCAATATCATGCCTAATTCTCTTCGCTTCTCACAAATCAACTATCCTCTACTCTACTCCTTTTCGGCTGTGCTTTCGTCATCGTGATTTTTCACCGTGTTGTAATTTTCCGATCTGATGCCTCAACTCCAAACAATCGCTTTGCCTCCTTTCTCACATATATTTGTCCATCTCCCTCTTCAGGCTCATACCATTTTTTGTTTGTGGTGCTTGAATGTTCGTTTTGGGTGATTATGAAATTAGTGGTGCTCTGGTTGAGATCGGATAATGTGTGAGAGTTTTAGGGTGCATTTGGTTAAAAACGAGTTTTGGGTTTTTAGTTTTCAAAATTAATTACAAAACATTAAAGTGGTGAAAGGAGGAATGATAGAATGAAAGGAAGATGGAGGGGACCGCGGAGGGGATGAAGCAATCATGGAAGGAAGAATTGGTCTTCATGTTTCTCTTGATATACACGTAAATGTGTATATTTTATCCGCTTATTTATCTTATTTTATCTTTTAAATAATTGATATTGTGTATTTATAGCTGTGTTTTCAGATTGTTGACAAGAAGCATGGTTTAGAGCATTTAATGGATAAAGCATGAAGAATTTGCTTAAAAAGAGTGAAGTTTAAAATTGCTAAAGCTTGAAGAATCTAAAGCTTGAAGAACGGTTGCAATTATATTTCAGTTAAGAAGATTTGGCTCAATAAAGACTCAAACCGCATTCACATTAGCTCATTTAGAAGGCCTCTTACTCATGTTGCGTTCACACTAGCCTATTTGCTAGACCACTCACTCTAAAGCTGCGTTCACACTGGCTTATATGTTATTTGGGTTATTTCTTTAGTCCCACATTATGTAATTAGCTAGCTAGCCTTTGTCATCTCAGCTATAAATACATTGTATCTTAGTCTTGTAAAAAAACACATTAGGTTTTATTCTGTAATTCTCTTCTTGGAATAAAATCATTCTCTCCCTTTCTTTTTACTTTTTGTTTATTTTATTTATGTTCATGTTATTTATTTTCTTTTTCTCTTCTTCTTTAGCTATGTCTAGCTAATCCCCTTTGATTAGGGGGTGATGACGCTGATAGTATGATTCAATATGAATCACATAGCCAAAAGATGAGGACTGTATACATGTAGATCTGGATCTGAATTAAGGGTTAGATCTGAACCTTCATATTTTGTGTCGTTTAAGAGCTATGCTCCTTCACAGGATATATTCGTGTTCGATCTAACGTTTATCAGATCTAGATCTAATTTTAGGGTTTTTAGAAATTAATTAGTGAATCTGTCCTGATAGTCTATGGTTGTAGAGCTGAGCTCCTGCATAGGCTCTGCTTGTCGTTATTTACATATTTGTTTCTAAAAACCTATTATCGTTGATTCATGTTTGTGACAGAAACATGTATTAGATCTGGTTAATCTTTTGGCTATTGATGATTATGAATCTGATCTATGTCATTATCCCCTAATCGCTTTCACTTATTGTTAAAACTCTCTCTTATTTAATTTCTGCTATTTTCTTTGTTTTCCACCAATCAAAAGTTAGGGATAACTTGATTGGATTTATTAATAAAATAATTTGGTCCTAGAGTTCGACACCCTCTACAACAATCCTTGTTGTTTAGGAAAGCCGAACGGATTTTACAGTTGTTTACAACTGCATAATTTGTTCGCAAACATCTCTCATTTCTCAAAACATGAAAAATGAATAAAAGTTGTTTTTTATTTTATGTGTTAGTTTTGTTTTCTAAAATGGTTGTTTTCCATGATATGCATGCGTTGTGCACATTTTTGTATGGACGAAAACCCAAAACATAAAATGGTAAACCAAACACTACCTTACTTTTTCTTGTTTGGAGTTTATGATGCAGCTTGGTTGAGTTTCACATGTTGTTGCTCTGTTGTGGTGCACGTCTTCATGGTTGGGGGAGTCTTGTTTTCTACTGCCTATTTTGAATGTGCTTATGGCCTAAGTTGCAGTCATTTTCCACGGCGAAAGCCTGGCTTCGGTGGAGTTGTTCTGTGTATCTCTGGTCCACGATTCCTTTTTTGCAGTGACCAATCCTTCCTTTTTTCTTGCCATGTATCAAACAATGAATTCTGCCATGCCATCCCCTATGCATTCGGCGTACAGAGATATTTGTGATGGGTATGGATGCAACATGCTACTATGATGTGACGTGTCTTAGGCATGCTTCTCTGCTGTACAAGGACATATTACTTTTGGCTTCAGTCATGTGCTAGCAGTTATTATCCTAAAATGTAATTCTTGTTGTACTTATTACATTATGTATTGAGTAAGCATATGCAATGCATCGTCTCCCTGCATGGAGTACGAACTTGTAGTCTAGGAATTTATCTAGCTCCAGTGATGTAAGCCTGATAGGTAGAATGGACAGAACACTATAAACTCCGTAGGCGGTGGACGGTCCACCTTAAAAACCAAACTTAGTTGACTACTAACTACAGTCACTTGCACTATTTTATTATTATTATTAGCCATAATAAAAAAGTGTTACGAATCACTATAAAAATAGGTCGGCTATGCTTAAAAAATGCAACCACAGCAGCAAATTTTGATTATTTTTTAATTGAATCACATGTTCAATAAATGTAATTTAGTTAAACATACACAAACAAAAATAATTACATAAACATGATGCAGCAAACCATATAGTTGATAAAAGCATCCAACTACGATAACAAATATTAATTTTTTTTTTAATTTAATCATGCAGTTCATAAGCTAATAAGCATGATGTAGTTAATCATATACCATTAAAAAGATTTACCTTTTAATAGTAAATGAAAAACGCTATAATGGGCTACCATAGCATTAGTGATGAGGCAATATAACAAGTAATAATAGCCCTGTTATATCTTATAGCTCAAAACTAAACGCTACAGTATTATACATTTTATAGCGCACATTCACTAGCATGGAATGTTTTACATAACCGACCCTTGAGTTTTGGTTATGTATGCGTATTACCATTGGTTTGTCTACCTTAGACTCAAACTTAGCATATCTTAGCAATTTTACTTTAGCTGTCACACATATGATTTTTTTATATGAATGTTTCTTGTTTGAATTTACCTCCTTTAGCACTACCCTTTCGTATATGTTGTTACAAACTCGAGAAGTAATGTTATTTACACTCGTTATTGGCATATGCATAACTATAACTAGCTAAGTTTTTTATCAAGTGCCTACTTCTGAAAGTGAAATATGCTGAATAGAATAGAAAATACCTAATATTTCGTGAGCTGTTAGCCGCATATTGGGATCCGAGTTCAACGGTCTCCTAACAAGATCTTTTGCATTATCAGAAACTGCAGGCCATGGATCTCTTTTAAAGTTTACAACAGGCCAGATAATAGGAGGCGACAACAATAAAAGACAGCGGACTATTCAGTGTTCGAGCGGTTGCACACCAAGTGGGGTGTGAACGCGCTAGCGCGACTCAACTGCACTGGACGGACTGCCGATCAAGGCGAGTATTTTCTAACTCTACAGGGACCGCTGCTGCAAATAAAAAAAAATTAGAGACATTGCTTGTAAAACTCTTCTGCAGGGCATCGGCTTGCTTGTAAAGAAAAAAAAATTGTTTTTTTTATCTCTGCAATTGACTGTTCTGTGACTGTTCTGAGACTGTTCATTATGTGACTGACTAAAAAAAAATCCGCATTCATCGTAGTTTTGTTTTTACTTTCTAAGGACTTCATTATATTTTGACAATTTGGTTTAGTTCAAACGGATTATTTCTCGGTGTCTAGACTACGGCAGAGTAATAACTGTTTATAAATATTACGGTGATTCGTAAATATTATATCGGTTGTTCCTCTGAAGGTACTTAAACCTTCGGCTGCATTGCTAGGGTGATTCCTGGTGAACCGATAACTCCTGTCCGTTAACTGGCTGAGAAGTCTTTTGTTGAAATAAATCAAACCGTCATTATATAATTCTAGAAATTGTAAATCGCATTAGGGTCATTTAAAAAAAATCTTTTGTGTCTAATTCTGTTTCTCTAAAAAAAATAAAAAATTCAAAACAATTCTCGTTTTGTAAAAAAATATTCGCTTCTCAAAATTGTTTTTTCTCGTCTTCCCTTATTCTTCTCGCTAGTGCATGCGTCATTGGACTCGTGATCCTTCAGATAATCGTTTAGTTCGAACAAACATTTCTTTAACCATGGCCGAAGAAAATCCCCCTCGATCTCTTATGGATAGATACTTCCCCGATCGGGTTTCTATTCCTTCTTGCATCATATTGCCCGCCCCAACGGGTAACCACTTTGAAATTCATTCGAATCACATAAATACTCTTCCAAAGTTCGGCAATCTAGAATGTGATGATCCTTATATTTTCCTGACCAAATTTGAACAAGTTTGTGCAACAATGAAATTTCAACAATTAAGTGACGATGGAATCAAACTTAGGTTAATTCCATTTGCACTTACCGATTATGCTGAGAAATGGTTGTATAGCTTGCCTTCAAATACAATTGGAACTTGGGGTGAATTTGTAAACATTTTTCTAAAGAAATTTTACCCTCTGGAAAAAACATCTAAAATTCGAAATGAAATCGTCAATTTTCGTCAATTTGGGGGTGAATCCTTTGCAAAATATTTTGAAAGATTTAAAGAGCTTCTAGTCAAATGTCCACATCATAATTTTGAAAAATGGACTCTTTGTCAAATTTTATACGATGGACTTGAAAATAACTCTCGAACCATGCTCGAATCAATGTGCCAAGGAAATTTTCTAGCCCAAGATCACAATGCCGCTTAGCAGTTTCTCGAAAATTTGGCCGAAAAATCATCTCAATGGGAAAGATCTAATGAGAAATCGATTTATTCCCGATCTAACGCTCATTCGGTAGGATCATCAGTAGCCTTAGAAGCAAAAATAGACGCGATGATATCCAAATTCGATAATGTCCTTTCATCAACGCAAATAAATCAAGCTCAAGCGTCTCAGACCTCATGTTACAAATGTAACGATCCTAACCACATAGCCGATCAATGCCCACATTCATTGGAACAACTCAACGCATTTAACAAAGCTAGGAACGACCCATTCTCCCCAACATACAATCCAGGTTGGAGAAACCAATCTAACTTCTCTTGGACCCAAAACAATGCAAATCTGAGTGCGGTTCGACCTCCTTTTCAATCATTTTCGAATAATCCTTCGAAACCTCCCTTTCAACAAACTCAATTCCAAAACCCTGCGCCACCGTCTCAAAATCAAGCGCAACAATCTTTTGTTCCCCAAGATGATAAACGATTGACATCACTTGAGAAAACTCTCGAAGAATTGACTAAAGCGACGACCCAAAATCTCCACTCGAATACCAATCTTCAAAATTTATTGACTTCGCACATGCAAAACACAAGTCAATCGATTGCTAAACTAGAAATGCAAATGAGTCAGTTAGCCACTTCAGTAAGCGAACGGGAAAGAGGCACTTTCCCGAGTCAACCCATTCCAAACCCCAACCGTCAAAATCCTAACTCCAACCAAATTCACATCATTCAAGATTCAAACGTTAGTCACTTGAATGCGGTCACGACTCTTAGATCCGACAAAAAGATTGACAACCATGTAGTCAACCCAAATGCTTTACCGGACGATCTTCCAAACCTTATCGAAAATTCGACCAAATCAGATCAAAACATTGAGCCAATTTCTGACAAGGACCATCCTCAGACTCAAGTAGCCCAACCTACTGAGTTGTCTGCTCCATTTCCTCATAGACTCCGACCTAGGAAAAAGACGGACCAGCTAGAAAAAATCCTTGAAATATTTAAGCAAGTTAAAGTGAACATTCCTCTTTTAGATATTATACAACAAGTTCCACAATACGCAAAATTTCTAAAAGATATGTGCACTCAAAAACGTCATACACATGTACCTAAGAAAGTGTTTCTAGCGGCAACTCTAAGCGAAGTCTTGTCCCAATCGATGCCAGTGAAATACAAAGATCCTGGCTGCCCCACAATATCATGTACTATTGGGGACAAGAAAATCGATAGATGCCTGCTAGACTTAGGTGCTAGTGTTAACTTGCTTCCATATTCCGTCTATCGCCAATTAGGCCTAGGAGAACTGAAACCCACCAAGGTTACCCTTCAGCTTGTTGACCGTTCAATTAAGAAACCTGTGGGCGAAATCGAGGATGTGTTGATCAAAATTGGCGAATTCATCTTTCCAGTAGACTTCATTGTCTTAGAAACTCAACAGGTTAGCAATCCTGCAAACCAGATCCCTTTGATTCTAGGACGACCCTTCTTAGCAACCTCTAATGCGCTTATCAACTGTAGAAATGGGTCTATGAAACTTTCTTTCGGTAATATGACTGTCGAGCTAAACATCTTCAGAACTGAAAACTCTCCTAACTCTTATGTGGACCAGTTTTCTGAAATCCATGCTGTCCACGATAATGAATCTGAGCTCGACCATCTGAATAACGAAATTGAATCGAATTACGAAACCTTATTTCAAGATATTCCCGAAAATGTCTCTGATTCGATTCCTGTTGAGCCTCTCACAAATGAGTCTATCCCTCAACCAATTTCTTCGGTTGAGTCGCCCCCAAAATCTGAACTCAAAGTGTTGCCCAGTCATCTTAAGTACGCTTACTTAGGAGACAATGAAACTTTTCCTGTCTTCATCGCTTCTGACCTTACTTTAGACCAGGAACAATTGCTCCTTCCCATTCTTAAGAAAAATAAGGAGGCAATTGGTTGGTCCATGGCTGATATTAAGGGGATTAGTCCTTCGATAGTCCAACATCGAATCCACCTTATAGATGATGCCAAACCCACTCGTGATCCCCAACGTCGACTAAACCATATCATGAAAGAAGCAGTTCGTGCTGAAATCCTTAAATGCCTTGACAATGGAATCATCTACCCGATTTCTGATAGTCAATGGGTTAGTCCGATTCATGTTGTACCTAAAAAATCAGGGATTACCGTGGTTCAAAATGAAGCTAACGAGCTTATCCCAACCCGCACCCAGACCGGTTGGTGTGTTTGCATTGACTATAGGAAACTTAACGCTGCAACACGTAAGGATCATTTCCCTCTGCCATTTATCGATCAAATGTTAGAATGACTAGCTGGTCATGAGTACTACTGTTTCCTTGATGGGTACTCGGGCTATAATCAAATCCCTATCGCTCCTGAGGACCAAGAGAAAACCACTTTCACTTGTCCGTTTGGTACATTTGCGTACCGACGTATGCCATTTGGTCTCTGTAATGCACCTGCAACCTTTCAGAGGTGCATGATTAGCATTTTTTCTGAT
Source organism: Allium sativum (assembly GCA_030737875.1). Lineage (NCBI taxonomy): Eukaryota > Viridiplantae > Streptophyta > Magnoliopsida > Asparagales > Amaryllidaceae > Allium > Allium sativum. The sequence continues at coordinate 287,017,938 of CM060924.1, forward strand.
ATGATCGAGCGATTTTTGGAAGTGTTCATGGATGATTTTTCCATATTTGGTGATTCTTACTCTGAGTGTTTACATCATCTCGATCTTGTTCTTAATCGCTGTAAAGAGAAACACTTAACACTTAATTGGGAAAAGTGTCACTTCATGGTTAAACATGGCATTGTTTTGGGACATGTCATTTCTAATAAAGGAATTGAAGTAGACAAAGCCAAAATTGAGGTTATTTCAAATCTTCCCATTCCCAAATCAGTTAAGGACATCCGATCCTTTTTAGGTCATGCTGGTTTTTACCGTCGCTTTATAAAAGATTTCAGCAAAATCACTCGACCTTTAACCAATCTTCTTGGTAAGGATGTTCCTTTCGACTTCAATTATGATTGCATTTCATCTTTTGAGCATCTTAAAAATGAACTTGTCTCTGCTCCGATCATCTGCTCTCCCAACTGGAAGCTGCCTTTTGAAATCATGTGTGATGCCTCGAATTTCGCTGTTGGCGCTGTCTTAGGACAACGTATCGATAAGATTCTTCACGTCATTTACTATGCGAGTAAGACTTTGAACGATGCCCAAATTAATTATACGACCACTGAAAAAGAACTTTTGGCAGTTGTTTTTGTTCTAGAAAAATTCAGGCCTTATCTAGTTGGCTCACACATCACGGTTTATACCGATCATTCCGCACTTAGGTACCTTTAGAAAGGATGCTAAGGCTCGTCTCATTCGTTGGATCCTTCTACTTCAAGAATTTGACCTTACCATTAAGGATAAAAAAGGATCTGACAATGTTATTGCAGATCACTTGTCTCGTCTTCCAAATGCCCCGTCTTCTTCTCTTCCGATCAACGAGAATTTCCCTGATGAATAGCTGTTTTCTCTATCTACTGATCCTTGGTTTGCTGACATTGTCAACTACTTAGCCACTAAGCAGACCCCTTCTTTTTGGTCTAAGCAGGATAAACACAAATTCTTTTCCCAAGTGAAACATTTTTATTGGGACGACCCCTATCTTTTCAAGTATTGTCCCGACCAAATCATTCGAAGGTGTGTTCCTGACACTGAAATTCACAGTGTCCTCTCTTTCTGTCATGACCAAGCATGCGGTGGTCACTTCGGTCCCAAAAAGACAGCCGAAAAGGTTCTCCAATCAGGTTTCTACTGGCCGAACCTTTTCAAAGACGCGTACGAATTTTGCAAAACTTGTGATCGATGTCAATTCTTGGGGAAAATTTCTAAACGGAATATGATGCCCCTAAACCCCATTCTAGAGGTCGAAATTTTTGATGTGTGGGGTATAGACTTCATGGGACCCTTCCCTAATTCTTTTGGGAACATTTACATTCTCTTGGCTGTTGACTATGTTTCTAAATGGGTAGAAGCTGTACCATGCAGAACAAACGATAACAAGGTTGTTGTGCGCTTCTTGAAAGAAAACATCTTTTCTAGGTTTGGCACACCTCGCACAATAATCAGTGATAATGGTACACACTTCTGTAATCGTTCTTTTGAAGCCCTCATGAGAAAGTATTCGATAACCCACAAGTTATCCACTCCTTACCATCCTCAAACTTGTGGGCAGGTTGAGATATCGAATAGGCAGATTAAACAAATCCTTGAGAAAACCGTGAATCGAAATCGTAAAGATTGGTCCCAAAAGTTAACCGATGCTCTTTGGGCTTACCGCACCGCTTTCAAAACTAACTTGGGTATGTCCCCTTATCGGTTGATTTTTGGTAAGCCATGTCACTTGCCAGTGGAACTAGAACATAGGGCGTTATGGGCAATAAAAACTTTGAATCTTGATTTAGAGCAAGCAAGTGAACATCGGAAGCTTCAACTTAATGAACTTGATGAAATTAGAAATGATGCCTATGAAAATGAACGAATTTACAAGGACATAACAAAAGTTTTTCATGATAAATCGATTTTACGTAAAACTTTCATGCCAGGTCAAAAAATTCTGTTGTATGACTCAAAACTGCATCTATTTCCGGGTAAGCTAAAATCTAGATGGACAGGACCTTACACTGTACGGACTGTTTTTCCGTATGGTGCGGTAGAGATTGAGAATCCAACTGATGGATCATCCTTTAAGGTCAATGGTCAACGCCTTAAACCTTATTTGGAACCAATACCCAACCAAGAGGAAGAGCTCATGGTCCTCCATGAGCCACATTACATTCGGTAAGACGCACTAACCCTCTTTTGTACATATGTAAATAGTCTCTTATTTTATTTTTCCTTTCACTAAGATATGTCTGATTAACGACTGTGAGGACACAGTCACACTCAAGTGTGGGGGGAATTTACATTACATCAGCAATCAAATTTTATAAGCTAGGTCATTCACTGAACAAGGATTAACTTAAATTCATAAATAACACCTTGGTTCTTGTTTGATAAGTTGAATTTTTGGGTGATGGGAATGAACATTATTTATTCATTGAGTCGTAATGTGTCTTTTTAAGATGCTAGCTTGAGACTGTGCAGACGTTAGTTGTGTTCTGGAGTAAGCGTGTCAACCTTTGTTATACATGTTAGAATGTGCAAGTAAAAAAATAATCAAAAAAAAAAATCATGGAATAAAAGGATTTTGCACCTACATTTGTTGGATTTTCTGAGTTCGTTTTCATGCATAATATTTTCTTTTCCACCCAAATTTTCAAAATTGTAAGTTCTAAAATCCACTTGGCCCAATTAAGGAGAAATGACTCATTGTAGCGTTCTTCTTCAATACCCCACATTATTCAAACCCAAGTTTTAGTCGATTTACATCCATGTTTCGACAAGTTTATCTTATATTGGTATACTCAAGAACCTTTGTTTAAAGGTCAAAAACGTCACTTTTTATACCAATATTACACCACCCACTCCGTACTTGTTTTAAGGTAGGATAACCATATACCACATCTTATTTTATATGGGTTATCTATCTTACGAAACTTTGCTTATCATTCCTTTCAGCTTTTTGTATAACATCAATCCAGATTTGTGTGTTGAATTAAGGTTATAGAAGTAGAGTAACTAGGGTACAAAACTTTCCTTTCATGAAGTATTGGTAGTAGAGGAGGAATCAAATGAAATCATGTACGTCATCATTCCATCTCCATTCATCATTCATCATGCAAAAGAAAAAAAGGAAAAAAAAAAAGAAAAAAAAATATAGAGAGAGTCTCTCAGAATAAAATAGTCATTCATCATTCTTGACTATAAAGCATTCAATTCCATTCCATCCACATCCATTATACCGTACTTGGAAGTGAGGATTGTAGTAGAGGAGATGAAAGGAAATAAACATGTTCATATGTGCCTTAGTATTACTTTATCTTTTGTAGCTTGAAATTCAACTAATACACTTGCCCTCTTATCTAGAATATTTTTAGAACTTACAAAATTTTCCTTCATCTATGCATAACTCACATCCAATACATTACAGTTACATTGGTGCAAAATTATTCAAAAAAAAAAAAAAAAAAAAAGAGAGAATAATGAAATGATTGGGTGCACATTGTCGATGTGTAGAACTTTGGTTGACACCACGCTCTTAACCTTCAAGACAATTACAGTGTTATCAAGGAATTACGATTCAGCTTGAAAAATTTTGTTCATTTTTGCACTAATTATGGAATGGACAATTTGGGGCTAAACCGTTATTATTGAAGTTAGGTGAAATCCTTGGAATGTGAAAGACCTTAAATATATTGTTTGATTAATCCGCGTACATAAGACGCTTTGGATTTTGTGGGTAGTATCCGCTGAAAACCCTCACGAGACAACACTAGTCCTACTGGGGACACCCAGAGGTTTAACGGCTTGTTGCATACGCTAAATGCAATCGTGTTTCCTACGAAAGTGTGACATATCTTAGTTTAGTTTATTCGAGGACGAATAAAAAGATAAGTGTGGGGGTATTTGATATACACGTAAATGTGTATATTTTATCCGCTTATTTATCTTATTTTATCTTTTAAATAATTGATATTGTGTATTTATAGCTGTGTTTTCAGATTGTTGACAAGAAGCATGGTTTAGAGCATTTAATGGATAAAGCATGAAGAATTTGCTTAAATAGAGTGAAGTTTAAAATTGCTAAAGCTTGAAGAATCTAAAGCTTGAAGAACGGTTGCAATTATATTTCAGTTAAGAAGATTTGGCTCAATAAAGACTCAAACCGCATTCACATTAGCTCATTTAGAAGGCCTCTTACTCATGTTGCGTTCACACTAGCCTATTTGCTAGACCACTCACTCTAAAGCTGCGTTCACACTGGCTTATATGTTATTTGGGTTATTTCTTTAGTCCCACATTATGTAATTAGCTAGCTAGCCTTTGTCATCTCAGCTATAAATACATTGTATCTTAGTCTTGTAAAAAAACACATTAGGTTTTATTCTGTAATTCTCTTCTTGGAATAAAATCATTCTCTCCCTTTCTTTTTACTTTTTGTTTATTTTATTTATGTTCATGTTATTTATTTTCTTTTTCTCTTCTTCTTTAGCTATGTCTAGCTAATCCCCTTTGATTAGGGGGTGATGACGCTGATAGTATGATTCAATATGAATCACATAGCCAAAAGATGAGGACTGTATACATGTAGATCTGGATCTGAATTAAGGGTTAGATCTGAACCTTCATATTTTGTGTCGTTTAAGAGCTATGCTCCTTCACAGGATATATTCGTGTTCGATCTAACGTTTATCAGATCTAGATCTAATTTTAGGGTTTTTAGAAATTAATTAGTGAATCTGTCCTGATAGTCTATGGTTGTAGAGCTGAGCTCCTGCATAGGCTCTGCTTGTCGTTATTTACATATTTGTTTCTAAAAACCTATTATCGTTGATTCATGTTTGTGACAGAAACATGTATTAGATCTGGTTAATCTTTTGGCTATTGATGATTATGAATCTGATCTATGTCATTATCCCCTAATCGCTTTCACTTATTGTTAAAACTCTCTCTTATTTAATTTCTGCTATTTTCTTTGTTTTCCACCAATCAAAAGTTAGGGATAACTTGATTGGATTTATTAATAAAATAATTTGGTCCCAGAGTTCGACACCCTCTACAACAATCCTTGTTGTTTAGGAAAGCCGAACGGATTTTACAGTTGTTTACAACTGCATAATTTGTTCGCAAACATCTCTCATTTCTCAAAACATGAAAAATGAATAAAAGTTGTTTTTTATTTTATGTGTTAGTTTTGTTTTCTAAAATGGTTGTTTTCCATGATATGCATGCGTTGTGCACATTTTTGTATGGACGAAAACCCAAAACATAAAATGGTAAACCAAACACTACCTTACTTTTTCTTGTTTGGAGTTTATGATGCAGCTTGGTTGAGTTTCACATGTTGTTGCTCTGTTGTGGTGCACGTCTTCATGGTTGGGGGAGTCTTGTTTTCTACTGCCTATTTTGAATGTGCTTATGGCCTAAGTTGCAGTCATTTTCCACGGCGAAAGCCTGGCTTCGGTGGAGTTGTTCTGTGTATCTCTGGTCCACGATTCCTTTTTTGCAGTGACCAATCCTTCCTTTTTTCTTGCCATGTATCAAACAATGAATTCTGCCATGCCATCCCCTATGCATTCGGCGTACAGAGATATTTGTGATGGGTATGGATGCAACATGCTACTATGATGTGACGTGTCTTAGGCATGCTTCTCTGCTGTACAAGGACATATTACTTTTGGCTTCAGTCATGTGCTAGCAGTTATTATCCTAAAATGTAATTCTTGTTGTACTTATTACATTATGTATTGAGTAAGCATATGCAATGCATCGTCTCCCTGCATGGAGTACGAACTTGTAGTCTAGGAATTTATCTAGCTCCAGTGATGTAAGCCTGATAGGTAGAATGGACAAAACACTATAAACTCCGTAGGCGGTGGACGGTCCACCTTAAAAACCAAACTTAGTTGACTGCTAACTACAGTCACTTGCACTATTTTTTTTTTATTATTAGCCATAATAAAAAAGTGTTACGAATCACTATAAAAATAGGTCGGCTATGCTTAAAAAATGCAACCACAGCAGCAAATTTTGATTATTTTTTAATTGAATCACATGTTCAATAAATGTAATTTAGTTAAACATACACAAACAAAAATAATTACATAAACATGATGCAGCAAACCATATAGTTGATAAAAGCATCCAACTACGATAACAAATATTAATTTTTTTTTTAATTTAATCATGCAGTTCATAAGCTAATAAGCATGATGTAGTTAATCATATACCATTAAAAAGATTTACCTTTTAATAGTAAATGAAAAACGCTATAATGGGCTACCATAGCATTAGTGATGAGGCAATATAACAAGTAATAATAGCCCTGTTATATCTTATAGCTCAAAACTAAACGCTACAGTATTATACATTTTATAGCGCACATTCACTACCATGGAATGTTTTACATAACCGACCCTTGAGTTTTGGTTATGTATGCGTATTACCATTGGTTTGTCTACCTTAGACTCAAACTTAGCATATCTTAGCAATTTTACTTTAGCTGTCACACATATGATTTTTTTATATGAATGTTTCTTGTTTGAATTTACCTCCTTTAGCACTACCCTTTCGTATATGTTGTTACAAACTCGAGAAGTAATGTTATTTACACTCGTTATTGGCATATGCATAACTATAACTAGCTAAGTTTTTTATCAAGTGCCTACTTCTGAAAGTGAAATATGCTGAATAGAATAGAAAATACCTAATATTTCGTGAGCTGTTAGCCGCATATTGGGATCCGAGTTCAACGGTCTCCTAACAAGATCTTTTGCATTATCAGAAACTGCAGGCCATGGATCTCTTTTAAAGTTTACAACAGGCCAGATAATAGCTTTGTGCAACTCCTTGTTCGGTTTCTAGATACAAACATAATCAACTAAATTCTAATCTCTTCTCCATATTAACATGCTTTTACTGAAATGCGACTATCTACCCAGTTAAAATTGTTATTTTATATACCTTCCCAGAATTGTGGAACACCGCAGAGCAAAATGTACAATAAAACTGACACTCCAAACAACTACTTTAGGCCCATAGTTTCTTTTCAGGTGCTACGAAGTAAGGACCGCCGATAGTATCAGTGAATTTCTTACCTACATTATTACAACGGGACATCACAAAACATAAAATTGCCCACAAAATACCCGATGATCGAAAACAAGTAGAATATGTACAATAAGTAAAATATGGACCATGTGTGAAGAACAACGACAACCCAATCACACCACCCGTTATTATATGCATAGCACGTAACACATCACACTGCACCCAACAACACCGCTAAAGTTTTGAGTTGCATACTCAAAGAACCACTCACAATCAGAAAAATCATGAGACGGTATGAATATAACCTAAACACATTCAACCAGTCATTACACCCCTTCCATGCGTATTTGAAAGTAATGGAGTACCCCAGAGCACCCAAAACACTCCAACTATCCCTTGCAAAAGTAATGTTAAAGTATATGATCTCCACACCTAATAAACACTCACAACCAAAGTTATGATTCAACTCACACTCAGCCCTATTAGCTTATTTGATCCAGTGACCAAATCACCTAACAATCCTCCATCTATAGTCACTGACTCGGTTATCTCCTCCAAGTTGTCTTGATCTTCGTCCTCCAGCATGTTGCGCATCCCTGAATATTATCCCTTAATCCAAATCTCAAGGCCAATCTAACCAAAAAAGGTATAATACATTTAAATAGCTCAAGAATAAACAAAAGTTAATTGGCATGACATGGTTTATAACTTCCTTAGCTTAGCTCGAGCTTAAAACTCGATAACTCAGTTAAAAAGTTGCTTAACTTTAGTGAAAACAAAGCCTTAATTACTCATCATTTCTATTCGCTAAATTCAGTAAATCTCTGACAATAAGTTGCTTACGAGAACGTAAGGCACATCAAGATACTGAGGAAATTTAAGAAACGCAAACCACAGTCGAAAACAAAATGGAACAGATCCATCAAAATTGCAAATAAATCACGAAAATCAATTTAGAGAATTTGATTTTGATCGCAAAATTATAAATAAAAATATTAGTGCCCCGTTAACGTGCTAGAAATAGATTTCCATCCATCGAAAATTTCAACATTTGAACTAAAATTACAACGATGGAAAGATGAAAAGTAACAACAGGGTAGGAGATGCTTGAGTATTATCATTGACCGAGTAGGAGATGGATGACTTGGATGTTGGATTGAATCAGAGATGACCGACTTTCAATGAATCGAAATTTTTAGGGATTTAAGGATAGATTTGATTGTAACGAAGGGATTTTTTTTTTTAATTTTGCGGCCTTAAGTTTTATTTTCCCCCCCTTTGTTTTTCGCCCCCGCTTTTTCTATCAAGAATGGAAATATAGCGAAATATACCTATGGATAACATAATTTATTAGTTATTTTCTTTGCTTCCTTTATATAGCACAATTTATGCATTATTTTCTTCTCTTTAATTACTTTTTTATAGCACTTAAATGTAAGGCTATGATACAATGCTATGTATTTTATATTTTCTTGTAGTGTACAAACAAAAATAACTATATAAGTACAATGAAGTAGAATGTTAACAATCTTTTATTATTTTTTAATTGAATCACGTACTGAATGCAGTTAATTATAAAAAGCATAAACGTGACATAATAGAATGTATAGTTGATGAAATTATTAATGCATTTTCATAATGCAGTTTATATTGTGATCATATGATTTGATTCATTTAAAAACTTATACAAATACCTGCATATACTAGGTTCTTCTGCACTAGCTGGAAGACATTCTAAATTCAATGAACTCGGTGAATAGCTAGATTCGTATGTAGATCTCGATTTTCTAAAGAAAGTTATATCCATAATAGTTTCTGAACTGTTGATACAGATAATTTCATATAACTACAAATTATGAAAACAAATTAAAGTATATTAGATATGTTTTGGAATTTAACAATTTGAATTAATCAATATATGATCCACTATATCAGATTATTGTTTGCTAGGATTGTTTACGTATAGGGCTGTCAATGAATACCTGAAAAATCCGATATCCGTCCGAATCCATATCCAAAAGTATAAAAAGTATATGTTATCCGGAAAGCGGATACAGATATCCGATATTCGAAAAGCTTTTCGGATACGGATATGGTTATAGTGGTATCCGTATCCGAAAAATATCCGTCCGACTAATTAATGTAATATATATATAACTCAAAACAAAAAATAGAAATAATAATTATTTTGTAACTGTTGGATGTTACTATGATATAATTTTTTGTCAATTTTTAGTGAAAAATGGTATTTTTAATGTATAATTTTGGAATATTTTTGGATATACTTATGGATATTAGTATAAAACAATGTTTCGTCATCACATTCTTTTATTTCCTAGTTTTTTTATAAATATTAGTATAAAAATTATTTTATGTTGATTTAATTTTTTTTATTTATACTATTAAATTTATTAATTACTGGCGGAGCGGATAAATATCCGATATCCGTCCGTATCTGGAAATTAAGCGGATACGGATATTCGATATCCGAAAATTAAACGGATATCCGATATCCGAAAATAATTTCGGATACGGATACGGATATGGCACTATCCGTATCCGAAAGCATCCGTTAACAACCCTATTTACGTATCTTGAAGAGTCAAAAATTAAATTAAATTTAAAAATAATCAAATTTAAAAATAATCAATTTTTTAAGGAAACGGGAATTAAAGTAATGGAGAATGAAATGAAATGAAGTTGTGATATAGACGTTTTAAAACTGAGTCATATTTGCTACCGCTTCAAAAGGAGGTAGGGACCTATTTTTTACAAATTTTATGTTTAGGTATAAGGACAAAAGACAAAAAATTTAGACATAAAAACACTTTTAGTGTAAAATAGAAAATGGTAGTGGGCCCTTGAATTCTTTGATTTACACTAAAAAGTGTCTTTGTGCCTACCTTTTTTTTTATTTTAAATTTTGTCCTTATACCTAAAAACCCTATCTTTTCATCCATTTTAATTAACAACAGGGACTTATCGTTTAAATTCCCAATTTTAACTGGAAGGGAGTTGGATTTTATTTTCTAATAAAAGGAATGTAGAGTAAAATTTCACATGTATTTTTGTATTTTGAAACTTAAGTAACATCTTCTACATAAGTTCCCATTTAGAAGTCTAGGTTGTGATCTAATAGGATGTGAACTTTGAATTGGGGGTTTTTAGACATAAGGAAAAAAATTAGAGAAAAATTTATTACAATGACAAAAGATCAAAAATTTAGATATAAGGACATTTTTCAGTGTAAATCGAGAAATTCAAGGATCTACTATCATTTTCTATTTTACACTAAAAAGTGTCACTATGACTAAATTTTTGACTATTTATCCTTATGTTTAAATTTTTGTTTAATTTTGTCATTCACACTGCTTTTTCTGTTTATAGATTATGCAACGTGGACTTAATTTTCTTTGAACATTTTTTCCAAATCAGATCCAAATAACAAATAAATAGAAATAAACTAGAGAATAAACTTATTTAGATGAATATATACACTTTCGATTTATCAGAATAACTCAAGAAGGAAGAAAAGGGGAAACCTAAGTTGAACTGAACTGCATCTAACGCATGCAAGTATACGTAACAACACCCTGAAAAACACACAAACTTTCTACTGAAACCGATGTTCAGGATCATCTCTCTCCAACCTACTTGCATGAAATTTCTCCACTAAGCTCTGAAGCTCCATGTAGTTCACCGACGCATCACTGCTCTTCAACAACTGCAACAAATACAAGAAAAGCTCGGTGTCGCAAACGATTCTTAAAGCGCCTTCGTAGGAATATCCAACCTCTTCCTCTGTACTGCCAAGTAGGTTCCTGAACCATGGGTGGTTCAAGTACTTTGCTTCCACTTTGAATCTTCGAGCCTCCTCTATTCCAACGTTTACCCATATGTGACCCTTTCCGAGCTCGCCTCCAGTACAGCTTTTCTTTCCGCAAGACAGTAGCTTTTTCACTAATCCATTCGTCATTTGTACAAAAATTATTCTGCTTTTGAGTTTCTTTTGAGAAATGAATGAATAGTGTTCTTAGAGGGATGGGCTTATAACTGTGAATGAATTTACAAGATTTTATTGACTGAATCAAGGCAATATATTAGTAAATGTAAAAATGATACTTCATGAACCTGGTTAAGGACGCTTGTTGTAGGACTTAATTTGTTATGTGGAAGAAGGATTTGATATAGAATACTTGATTTATTTCAATGGATTCTGAATGAATGCTTAGACTTTGATCTCCTGTAGACTTGCGTTTATATGTTTATTGGGTGTGTGGTGCGTTCTCTTCTGTTTCTTCTTACTTTTGCTTATGGTCATTCATTTTTTCTGTTTTCGAATGAATTTATGTATGAAAGTTTTAAACAGATTCAAAAATTAAACTGCAAAAGTAATTAGCTGCTATGTTATAATATTTACTACCTATCTAATTAGTTTGTTTAATTTTGGATGTTTCGGTTTAAAATTGCAGAAGATAACTAGTGTAGCTGCATAAAACTGAAGTTACCGATCATATGATCGTTTCAGCTTTGAAAATAATTCATTTAATGAAGATTTTCTATTAATTATAAGCAAATTCTATTTATACATAAAAAATCATTAAATACACCGTTATTTTCCTACAAAAACTTATTGCTAAATTAAATACTCTTCATTCTTAATTTCTTTTCTTGAACTTTGGGACATAATCCATCAAATAAACCTTCAAACTAGTGAAATTTGGTGATCCATATACTAGATATTTTAACAAAAAGTTAATGGAAAGATTCTTCATGAAAACTAAAATTTCAATTAAGACAACATTCATATAGCTAATTGTTATAACTTAGACGTGTCATTTTTTTTAAAAGAGAAAAACTAGAATTATTTTTTAAAAACTAATTTTCAAAAAGTTTAAAATAGTTAGATTAATGGTGTAAAAACAAAAATTCATTTGTTAAATTTAACTTGATTTGGTGTTAGGAATTTATGTATGGAAGTTTTAAACAGATTCAAAAACTGCAAAAGTAATTAGCTACTATGTTATAATATTTACTACCCATCTAATTAGTTTGTTTAATTTTGGATGTTTCGTTTTAAAATTACAGAAGATAACTAGTGTAGTTGCATAAAACTGAAGTTAACGATCATATGATCGTTTCAGCTTTGAAAATAATTCATTTACTGAAGATTTTCTATTAGTTATAAGCAAACTTTATTCATACATTAAAAATCATTAAACATAAACCATTATTTTCCTACAAAAATTTATTATTAAAATACTCTTTATTCTCAGTTTCTTTTCCTGAACTTTGGCATATAATCCATCAAATAAACATTCAAATTAATGAAATTTGGCTGATATTTTAACAAAAAGTTAATGGAAATATTCTTCATGGAAACTAAAGTTTCTATTAAGACAACATTCATATAGCTAATTGCTATAACTTAAGACGTGTCATTTTTTTTAAAAGAGAAAAACTAGAATTATTTTTTAAAAACTAATTTTCAAAAAGTTTAAAATAGTTAGAGTAATGGTGTAAAAACAAAAATTCATTTGTTAAATTCAACTTGATTTGGTGTTAGGAATTTATGTATGAAAGTTTTAAACAGATTCAAAAACTGCAAAAGTAATTAGCTGCTATGTTATAATATTTACTACCTTTCTAATTAGTTTGTTTAATTTTGGATGTTTCGTTTGAAAATTACAGAAGATAACTAGTGTAGCTGCATAAAATTGAAGTTACCGATCATATGATCGTTTCAACTTTGGAAATAATTCATTTAATGAAGATTTTCTGTTAGTTATAAGCAAACTTTATTCATACATTAAAAATCATTAAACATAAACCATTATTTTCCTACAAAAAATTATTATTAAAATACTCTTTATTCTTAATTTTTTTTCCTTGACTTTGGCATATAATCCATCAAATAAACCTTCAAATTAATGAAATTTGGTGATCCATACTAGATATGTTAACAAAAAGTTAATGGAAAGATTCTTTATGAAAACTAAAATTTCAATTAAGACAACATTCATATAGCTCATTATTATAACTTAGACGTGTCATTAAAAAAAATAAAAAAAAATAGAGTTATCCTTTTGAAATTAGTTTTCGAAAAGTTTAAAAAAGTTAGAGTACTAATGTAAAAACAAAAATTCATTTGTTAAATTTAACTTGATTTGGTGTTAGGAATTTCCAATTTTTAGTAAATGAGTTCTAAGTTTTAAAATAGGGAAAAACCAACATGATAAAAACAAGGATGGATATTTAGGCACAAAGACAAAAATTCAACCAAAAGTTTAGCCATAAGACAAGAGCCTAAAATTTTAGCCTCAACGACAATTCTTAGGGTAAATGGAGAAATTCAGGGGTCCACTATAATTTCATACTTTACACTAAACTTTGTCCTTATAGCTAATTTTATTGTGTTTTGTCTTTTTGGTTAATTTTTTTGTTTATTTTGTCCTTCACACCATTCTTCTGTTTATAGAAACACGGTGTATGTAAAATAATTTATTTTTATGGTGGTTTATTTTATTTTATTGGCATACATTTAATTGTTTTTGCATACGAACAAAATTGACCTTAGTTATAACTGAACACATATTGGTAATATATTCTAATTAAAAATAACATTGATAGAAAAAAGAGAAGAAAAAAACGTAGTTGCCATTATGCCTAATAACAAATATTTTTCTTATATGTGTGTCCATATATACATGAATCAAAGATATGTACGAAGGGGTTGTACTACTAATATTTTCAATATTGGGGGCAAATAGATTTGCCTCTCTTATTTCAATTAGAGGCAAAAAAATATAAATATTCTGCCCCTAAATGAATGAGGGGGCAATTTAACATCTACCTTGAAAACAGAGTCCCTAATAATATTTAAGGGCTAATCTTACCATAAATTTGCCTTTAATATTTACCTGCCACATAGGATGAATAAATAAATGAAATGAGAAGTTGAGGCACTAACAGCCGCCCCTATTATGAATTGTATTAATAAAAAAAAAATCTCAAATTAGCATACGCGTTCATATATATTAAACATTGCATAAACAGTTTATTGTACAACAAATATAAATTATAACTGAATAAAACACCCAACCAGATATAAAACCAACCAGATATCAAATCATGTAGATACACAATGTTATATTTAATTATAACAACAAATAATGCCCTTCAGATACATACACACATAACCACCACATACTTATCTATATAAACTACTAAAAAGTCATACTTACGCTACCATCCCTGTATATCTTTGAGAGCTTTTGGCGTCTTCTTGGGATATGCTTTCACAGTTCAGTGGCACTCCAATCCAAATATTCACTCTTCTCTAAAACTGATGTTCTCCTAATAATGCCATTGATATAAGTCTTCAAACATTTCAAGGAAAACCTGTTTCAACACAGTAATAAAATTCTTTACTCAACAGCCTTGAGATATCAATTAACAATAAAAAAAAAATACTCTTTATCATTTCAAATTCTAGGACTCAAGGACCTTGCTACTTCAAAATCAGTCCGAGGTAAGAATCATCAATAGCATGTTTGACCTTAGCTGATGTAGATGTGCCATTATTCCTTAGATGAGTGTTAATGACAAACCGCCAAGATGCTTTCTGATCCCCTCTTCGCTAACAAAACAATCAACATCTAGGTGCCGAAAGAAGGGTTCAAGGCAAAATTTCACTAGATAAGATGAATACATATGAAACAAGAATCTCACTAGCAGTAATGAAAAATACTTCCAGTTACATACAGTTTCTATGCAAATAACACTGGAGGCATTTGACATGGTTTGCCTCTATTGTAACGCCCCCAACACTTACGATTTTGGTAGTATACCACTGATGAAGATGCGCAATATCTGTAACGACGCCGCATAATCGAAAAAAGTTCAAGGTGAGCCACCAATCCATGCTAAGATAATTATAGGTTATATATCAATATTAACAATTTAGTAACGATGAAACAGAAATTTTGATCTTATGCCTCAAAGATATAAGAAAAAAAAGGAAGATCAGTGGTTGACCTGTAGGGACAAGAAAAAGAAGTTCCACATTCGATTAAAACTACGAAAAATGTGCCAAGTATCTCAGCAAAATTTATTTTTCCTAATCCAACAATCTACTCTAACCAATTTCTCTTACATGTACAAATAACAACATTTAAGAGGTCCGGAAGAAATAGAACAGTAGAAAGTTAAAAGTACTTAAAAAAACACGTCTTCAACAAAAGACCATGAAACCGATTTGTAGATGCATTATGCTAAGCTTCTAAACTTGTTATCTATGTGATGTACCAACACAACATTACTTATTGCTCATATTATGTTTGTATTCCAAACTACACTGGAAGCAGAGTACAAAATCTCAGTGTGCACATAGGCCATGATTCTACCTTACTGAAATACAAAGCAGATACTAGAAATCTCTAAAGAGAACTTCCTACACATTCCTTGACTTACTTCATGTGTCCGTAAAGATGTTGCACAAATCTAACATTGAGGATAATCTAATTGCTACCAATATATTGTAAAATAACTCTTTATAGATATAGGGATATATGCAACAAGATAAGTACCTAGATGCCACAATGAAGATTTTGGCAAGTCATATCTCAAGAAGAAGAACAATCCTCTTCCTTAAGACACATTTCTTCTGAAGTATCAATCACACACAGGCTTTGCAATCTCTACAACATTCAATTGAAAAAAATAAAAACCATAACATATGCTTACATTTGAAGTAATCAATATATTTTAGAACATCCACCTTATTGTTTATTCTTGAAGAATTTAGCGCAAACCATGTGTTCTGAGGTTCACTCTGATAATGAACTAATGATTAAATATGCCGCATTTAGTAGAGCCTTGAATAGATTTCAATGTAGATGGAATCTCCAATTTGCATCCTAATATAAACAAATTTGACACATGACTAAAAGCAGCACATTTAGGCTTTAATTTTATACATGAATAAACAATGAGTGCAATGCTCTATAACAGTCAACCGAAACAAGTAAAACCATAACATACACTTATGTTTGAACTAAATAACATATTTTAGAACATCCACTTTATTATTTATTCTTGGAAAATTTGGCACCAACCACGTGTTTTGAGGTTCACTCTGATAATGAGCAAAGCACATGTAATTGAGTATACACATTTACAAGAGCCTTGAATGGGTTTCAATGCACATGGCACCTCCTATTTGTATCCTAATATAAACAAATTGACAAAAAAAATAGCCGTTACGCATCTTCTTCTCTAACCAAACACAGTGAGAGAAGTTTCAGATAGTCATTGACAGAGTGGAAGCCAATGTGAAACCTGATAGCAACGGACATTCTAATCTTTTACGTAGCTTGGCTGTTAATTCTTGTACGAAAAAAGTTAAGACGTTGATTTTGGACCCATCGACTCCAGTATGTAGATCTGGACGACTGAATGGAAAATCAAGTTCTTTGGTCCAGAACGTTAAAACTTAAGAAGATTCCAGAAGTTCCGAAATTGAACAAAATAACAAGGCTAGAGAGAATGGAATTAGTACTGAACTTAGTACCAAAAGCTAGCAGCAGAACACTTGTGAAGTTAAACCTAATCATACATAATATATATATAATAATCATATTCACATGTCATGTTAGTCACGTGTACAATACAATTTATTTTTTTAGAATTGAGCATTCCTTTTGATTACAATTCTATGATTATAGCATCAAATATATCTTTATACCTGTAATACGGTAAGGTACTCTACTTGAGATAGCAACTAATGAGTTAATCTTTTGTAAAGCTATAATTTAAACATAATATAACATTTTTTTATTAAAGCACTTACACCATTTTTATATCTAGAAATGTCCCAGCCCCATCGCAATATCAAAGCATTGCACTGTTCTAATTGTAGAAATCTAGCAAAAAAATATGTAGCAAATTTACTGTCAAAGGTCTTTAAATGAATAAATATTCTAATTAAGCATAATGATGGGGTTTAACTTAACATAACTGTTAAGAATGACAGAAAAATATTTATATTTACTCAGGAATTTGTTTGAACTGCATGTTTTGGATCATGCTAGGCATGATTGTACATACCACCACCGTTCTTTATGAAATATGACCATGTTCATCATATTAGTTAAATACACATAAAAAAAATTGAGTTGGATAAATAATATAAAAATCCTAAGTTGTTATCACCTTTCACAAGTTTTTACAACTAAAATAACTTATACTAGCTTATTATGCAATTGCTCAACGTTTTTACATAAGCTTATGTCAAAAAATCATGGTAAAACCATCTTCAATGCAAATGATCATGCAAAAGTATTATGGAAGGATATAAAAAAAATAACATGCCAAATTATTGCAACAAGCAAATGAAGTATAGAACTGTATTTACAAACAACATGTAAATAGAAAAAGAACATAGATTTCACTTTCGTCCAAATCAAATAATTTGGAAATATTAGATATGGTTTGCGATCATTCATTATTGATATTAAAATCACCCTTTTTATATATATATCTTCTTAAAGATAACCATGAAGTCATTGCAATTTGACTACAAAAAAAAGGAGAACATTTAGCCAACTGTACAAGTTTATTTTTGGATTTAGAAACTGGATCATCCAACAGAAATGACTCACAAAAGCAAACTGAAAGTAATGCAATTGTATCTTCTACAAGTGAAAAGAACTTTCGGTTAAAAAATACATGGCGCTGAATAATGTTTTTCATTTTTCACATTGTCAAGGAGAAAGAAATCAGAAATAAATTTGTATGGTAACCTACTTAATTTTGCCAACTAAAGCTAACATTTGCAAAAGTAGATATGGTTCCGCATTTTTAATGATAATAAAACAATTATTCAACTAAATTTTACCAACTAAAGCTAACATTTGCAAAATTTGAAATTTCAAAGCACTAGGTGTAGATCGAAGAAAAAGTATTTCAACGAATTGCATATAAATTCTAAAACGAGGTAACCTACTTAATATATATTAGGAAGCATAAAATAAATTCGTATGGTCAAATGATGAAACTGAAGAGAAAATAGGAAAGGGATTACCTGGTTGTGCTGTATATAATGGATGTAAACAAATTAACGACAATTGCTTCAAATCCTATTAGTCGCCAGGAAATTAACCATAGTAGCTCCTAAATCAATGATTTCTTTTGTTATCACAATCGTTTATAGTCGAAGTGATAGTGGTGTGCATTCTAGGGTTTATAGAAGAAAGCAAAAAAGAGATGAAATTGGGAAAGTTAATAAAGTGATGCATATCATATTTTGGTCGTTTTTATTTTGCAACTTCTGCCCCTAAATGATTAGTTTTTTAGATTAATTAAGATATAGGTTACAGGCACGTTAATCTGCCTTTATTGACGTCAATAGAGGCATGGCCGTAATTATGCCCCTAATTAATTGCTTTTGGAAGCCGAACATTTGTTTTGCCCTTAATCAAATGCCCCCAATGCCCTCAAATTTGGTAGTGTGTGACTAGTGTCAGGGCATGCGATGGTGAGACCAGAGATTTTCCAATTAACATAGGGTTACATCAAGGTTCGGCTTTGAGCCCTTATATTTTTGCATTAGTGATGGATGAAATCACAAAAGATATACAAAGGTAGATTCCTAGGTGTATGCTCTTTGCCGGTGATGTTGTGCTGATTGATGAAAGTAGAATAAGGGTTAATCGATAACTGGAGTTGTTGAAGGAGACCTTGGAATCAAAGGGTTTCAGGCTTAGTAGAACTAAAATAGAGTATTTGAAGTGTGAGTTTAGCAGTGTCAGTTTAGATGACAGAGAGGTCACGCTGGCCGGTAGAGTAGTACCCAAGAAGGAATCGTTTCGATACTTACGATCTATGTTGCAGTTTGATGGAGAGATTGATAATGATGTTAGTTTTAGAATTCAAGAAGGATGGGTGAAATGGCGTCTAACATCTGGCATTCTCTGTGATAGGAAGATTCCTCAAAAGCTTAAAGGAAAGTTCTATAGGACAGCAATCAGGCCTGCTGTAACAACCCGTATTTCGATAACATGTTAAGACGTAAATTTGTAACACCCCACCTCCACTAGGGTCACTCTTTTGGGGGCACTAGCTTCTGGGGGGCGTTAGAACTGGGTAAGCATGCATAATGATATATCAAGGCCGAACAAGAACATAAATATATATGTAAAACAGAGTAAAACAGCGGAATATTTCAAACCATCTCAAAACAAGTCTTAGTACATCATAAAGTCAACTGCCAAAATAAACATGTCTAGTACATCATAAACAGAAATACTGAAATACATAGTGCTATCCCCAAAATAAAGATAATAAACCATAGCGAGCTCAATGTCCAAGCATACATGAGCTATCCAGCAAACAAGCAAGCGATCCAAGCTAAGCACCACGGTTCCCTCCCTGAGAACCTGGGGGGGGGGGGGAACGGAAGAAAAGAAGCGAAAGAAAACAGGTCAGTCAAAAAGACTGGTAAGCCCTACTACGATCAGTCTATAAACTAATAAAGCTAACATCATGATGGAAACTGAGATGAACATACTGGCAATAGATAAAGGTGTCATCACATAAAGAAGATTAAGCTTTGCACCATAGTGTACTCGCAAACTAACATAACAGGTATTGATCCCTCAGCCCAAACTTTGGCCCAATTGCATGAGATGACCTTAATACAAGGTCCAGCCCCACGGTCTAGTCGATCGGCTCCCTATAAACCTAACACGTCAAGTGTTGGTGTCCATACGGCCCACATATGGTTGTAGTCAGACTGTGCTGGGTCCACCTTCGGGTGTATCAAGCCCTCGGGTGTCAACCCCAGACACCTAAGCAATAATGCACAGTCTAAATCTACTGGTACCCGTGCCTCGAGTTTGTCCAACACCGAACTACGTGCACGTCCGTAGCCCGCCTGGACCCGCACCGCTGTACCACTCAGCCGTCGCTTTGGTCGCTTACATCAGTCCAGTAATCGTGCCCCGCCCTAGCCTAGCCTCTAGGGTTGTGAATGATACCAAACTGGGATTACTGCTGGAACAGACCACGTTGCTAGGGTTTTCTAAGAGGGTTAAGTGTGGTTTAACCCCTCACTAATCATGGATTAAATTAGTTAAGTGTAACCAACAGTTCACCACTTAACCCCATTTAATCCCTCGCATCCCCAAAATTGGTTAAGTATTAGTGGGCCATGACTTAACCCTAATCATGAGGCATTAATTTAATTGTACCCTAACCTCTCACATTAGACTTTGTTGCGGTTACTAGTTAAGCCGGGCGGGTCCGGGTAGCTTTACACCACAACTTGGTCTAACCTCAGGTCCAAGGTACACATGACCAACTTCTCACATTGGGTCCTATTGTTTGTAGCAACTAGTTAAGCCGGTCGGTTCCGGGTAGGTTTACGCTACAAACTCAACCCAACCTCGAGTTGGCCACACATGTTTTCTAAGTGTCATGTCCACTTTATTTTCAAACCATAATTACAAGTTTAACAAATACTTGGGTAGACCTAACTTAATAGGTAAATTCCCAAGGGGTAGACCTAACTTAATAGGTAAATTCCCAATCTTATATTTTCATGTATTTTAAGTTTTACCCAACCCCCCCCCCCCCCCAACGTCATTCTATCGCTTACATATTCGTCATAACGCATAAAGGATAGAAAGAGGGAACTTGGCACAACATACATGATAAATCTTACATATCATAATAAACATGCATAACATGTTGGACTTGCATAACTTAGCATGGTGAACTTGCATAAACATGCATAACTTGTTAAACTTGCAAATCATGGCTTAGTGAACTTGCATAAACATGCATAACTTGTTAAACTTGCAAATCATGGCATAGTGAACTTGCATAAACATGCATAACTTGTTAAACTTGCAAATCATGGCATAATGAACTTGCATAAACATGTATAACTTGTTAAACTTGCAAATCATGGCATAATGAACTTGCATAAACATGCATAACTTATCAAACATGTGTAACATAGCTTAGTGAACTCACATAAGCATGCATAACTCATTAAACATGCATAACATAGCATAGTGAACTCGCACAAGCATGCATAACTTATTAAACATGCATAACATAGCATAGTGAACTCGCATAAGCATGCATAACTTATTAAACATGCATAAATCCCAACTTTCATCACATATTAACTTTAGAGTTTCTAAAATGAAGGTAAGAGGGCTTACTAATATTATGAAGACACAAATCTACTAATAAAGATTGAGAAGCCCTTTTATGCAAGCATATAAAAACCCAAAACAAAGCTCCAATTAACAAAAACCCCAAAAACTCTAGCTTTAGCAATTAAAGCTTGCAACTTGATGATGTATGCAAGCTAATGATCATTCATACAACTTAGAAATGCTTGTATGAACATCAAAACCTTCATAGAAATGATTTTTGAAGAGGGTGGAGGCTAGGGTTCTTAGGTGGAGGCCATTTGAGAATTCAATTTGACATAGTTTGGTTGCTAGAGTGAATAATGAGGTTTTAGGGTAGGATTAGGGGCTTATTTATAGAAGATTAGAGTGTTTTTAGCCCTAGGATTAACCCTAGGTTAGTTTAGGTCCGTCAGATTTAGGAATTCTCTAGAACCAAGCCACACAACCAAGCCCAAATCAAAATGGTGCGCCAGGCAAAACTGCCTGGCCACCCCGTGTCGACAGGGCTGTCGACAGGGCAGTCGACACCCTAAGACCCCTGTCGACATGCCTGTCGACATGGGGGTCCTGGCGGGAGTTTTCCCGCCTGAGGCCAATTAGCCCTAATCCTTGTTTTTAATTTTGAAATTTAAATCTGTTTTTAACATGGAAATTTCTGAAAACTTCAATGGGCCTTAACTGGGTCATACAGACTCCGATTTTCGAAAACTCGGACTCTATTTCGCGTATTTTTCCGAGACGAACGCAATGGCATAGCCCGTTTCCCTTGATTCAGATTTTTGAATTAAATTCTGCCTCGATTTATGTTATAACAGTTTTATTGAAAATACGGGTTGTTACATTCTCCCCTCCTTAAAGGATTTCGTCCCCGAAATCTTCAAGTTAGGAAGAACATATCCTACCATCCAACATCCATCTACTCAAAACATCATCCACGAGCAACCATTGTCCTTAAAAGATTCTAAATGCTGTATGAACATATGCAGAAGTGTGTGTTTTATGTACTTATCTAATGCAAAGATCAATGCAAAATATGTTAGTGAAATGTATCCATATGTATGCAAATCCCTAACATAATGTATAATATCTACATGCGTGCTCAATCATACATCCATATGCAACATCCATGTGATGGCATACAAATTTCATCCAAGAATAAGCATAAACACTCATGCACATGCAATATGAGGAGTGTGTGAGCCGATCTAGTGCCTAATGTGTATCATGCATCCACGAGTATCCACTTGCAAACATTTGCAACCACTTGCAACCATCAAACATAACATGTCTCAAGCACATGTTTCATCCAAAGGGTTTCTACCTAAGGTTCTCATGACAAGATTAACTAGATAAACATGGATAGCAAAGAGAAAGATATACTAACAAAGGAAAGAGATTGAGAGTGTACCCTCAAAAAGGAATGGATAGAGCCCATGCATCTTCTCCTCGGTTTCCCAAGTTGCGTCTTCTTCGGCTTTACCCCATTGAACCTTCACCAGCTTGACCTCTCGATTCCTTAGCTTCTTGGTCTCCGTCCCCAAGATACGAATCGGAGCTCTCCTCAAAGTTGCCTCTTTCTCTACTTCCACGTCTTCAAGAATGCTAGGTTCAACCACCTCAGCGGACTCATGTAGGCACTTTCGGAGATGCGAGACATGAAAGACATTATGCACTCCGGACAGCTTCTCGGGCAATTGCACTTTATAAGCCATCTTCCCAATTCTCTCTATGATAGGGAAGGGTCCAACAAATCTCGGTGCCAACTTCCCAACAGCTCCAAATCGGACCACATTCCGTAAAGGAGAAACCTTTACGAAAACCATGTCCCCAACATCAAACTCCAAATCGGATCTTCGCTTATCAGCATAGGATTTCTGTCGGTCTTGGGCCGCCTTCATCCGTCTTCTAATCAACTCGACCTTCTCGGATGTATCTCTAATCATGTCGGGTCCAAGTATAAGCTTATCTGTAGTCTCCCACCAACATGTGGGTGACTTGCACGGCCTCCCATATAAAGCTTCAAATGGTGCCATCCCTATGCTCGCCTGATAACTGTTATTATATGCAAACTCAACAAGAGGAAGATGGTCTTCCCAAGCACCACCAAAGTCCAGGATACAAAGCCTCAACAAGTCCTCAAGTACCCTATTCACCCTTTCTGTTTGGCCGTCTGTTTGTGGGTGATAGGCCGTACTCAGGTTCAACCTTGTGCCCATAGCTTCCTGCAAACTGTTCCAGAACTGACTAGTAAAGATGGGGTCTCGGTCACTGACTATGCTGGAAGGGACTCCATGTAGTCGTACTATCTCACGAAGATATACTGATGCTAGTCCAGATGCGGTCCTTTTGCTCTTCACCGGGATGAAATGAGCACTCTTCGTAAGCCTATCTACAATGACCCATATGCTCGTATTCCCTTTCCTTGACCTTGGAAGCCCATCAATAAAGTCCATAGAAATACTCTCCCACTTCCATAGCGGGACCTCTAGAGGATGCAATAGCCCACCGGGCTTCTTCGACTCAGCTTTTACTCTTTGACAAACGATACATCTAGAAACAAACTCCGCGACATCCTTCTTCATTCCAGGCCAGAAGAAAATGCGCTTCATATCTTTATACATCTTATCACCGCCTGGATGTATAGTCAACTTGGAGCGATGTGCTTCCTCAAGGACTTTCCTCACCAAGTCTCCTACCATCGGAACACAAAGCCTTCCGTCTCTCCTCAGCCAACCCTTATCATCTATAGAATATCGAGCAAGGTGACTAGATGTCTCCCCTCGAATCAGCTTATCCATAATCTCAATTATCTGAGGGTCTTCCTTCTGCGAAGCCCCAACTTGATCTAGAAGGGTAGGCCTGAGCTCAAGAGATGCTAAAGAACCGGTCATCGACTCCATTGCCAAAGAGAAATCAAAGGTTGCCAAGAACTCTAAATTCTTCATCTCAACAAATAGAGGACTTAGTGTCAACCTTTTTCTACTCAACGCATCCGCTACAACATTCCCCTTGCCAGGGGTATAGGCTATATCAAAATCATAGGACGCCAAGAATTCCATCCATCTCTGCTGCCTCAAGTTCAGATCCTTCTGCGAAAAGAGATACTTCAAAGACTTATGATCAGTATACAGTTCGAATCTCTCTCCCAGAAGGTAATGACGCCAAGCCTTGAGTGCATATACTATCGCTGCCAGCTCTAGATCATGAGTGGGATAATTCTTCTCATGCACCTTAAGTTGCCTCCCCCCAAAACATATAACTCTGCCCTCTTGCATCAGGACGGCGCCCAATCCCGTGCCACAAGCATCAGTGTACACGGTAAATATCTTACCACCATCGGGTAAAGCTAGAACTGGTGCTGAGGTAAGGGCTCTCTTGAGTCTTTGAAAAGCAAGCTCACAGTCCATATCCCAAGCAAAAACTAAGTTCTTCTTCGTCAACTTAGTAAGAGGAGCGGATATCTTCGCGAAGTCCTTGATGAACTTCCGGTAAAAACCCGCAAGACCCAGAAAACTTCTCACCTCGGTTGCATTCCTCGGAGTCTTCCAATCCTGAACTGCAACCACCTTAGCGGGATCCACCGCTAAGCCTTGCTTGGATACGATATGCCCAAGGAATCTAACTTCCCTTCTCCAAAAGTGACACTTGGAGAACTTGGCCTTTAACTGATGCGCTCTAAGCGTATCCATCACCTCTACAAGATGCCTCGCGTGTTCTTCTTCATCCTTGGAGAAGATCAGAATATCATCCACAAAGACCACGACAAACTTGTTCAAGAATTCCCGAAACACCCTACTCATCAAGTCCACAAAATACGCGGGTGCATTCGTCAAACCGAACGGCATAACAAGCCATTCAAAGAATCCATCTGGAGTTCTGAATGCAGTTTTGTCTATACTATCTTCAGCCACTCTGAGCTGATGAAATCCAGTAGCAAGATCAAGTTGAGAGAAAACAGAAGCACCAACAAGCTGATCAAAGAGATCATCGATCCTCGGTAACGGGTGTCTGTTCTTCTTAGTCAGCTTATTCAATTCTCTATAATCCACACAGAGTCGAAGAGAACCGTCTGCCTTAGTAGCAAACACCACAGGCGCTCCCCATTCGGATATACTTCGTCTGATGAAGTTCTTTTCAAGTAACTCTTTTACTTGCTTGCTGAGCTCCCGTCTCTCACGCGGAGCCATGTGCCGAACGGGCAAAGAAACAGGCTTAGCATTATCCACCAGATAAATGCGAAAATCAATCTCTCGTTTAGGGGGCAACCCCTTAACCTCTTCAAAAACATCTGGATAGTCTCGGACCACCCTTACAGACTGAAGGGCTTCCTCTGACGAGTCGAGAGATTCAAGATAGCACAACATGACGGGATTCTTCGGATTGCATGAAATCTCTAAGGTGTTGCCAAGGCGAGTCACAAGCCTCACAACCCTATGCTCACAATCAAGAATGGCTCCATATCAGGACAGCCAATCCATGCCCAGTATCAATCCGTATCCCCTGAAACCAAGAACATATGCGCTACACAAGAACTCTACACTGAGTATAGAGATCCTCAGATCCTCACATATCATAGATAGATGAGCAGAACCCCCAATGGGATTCGAAACACAAACGGGATCATCCACTAAGCTAGTACTAAGGTGCAAGCTATCAACAAGATCAGATGAAATAAAGCTATGTGATGCACCAGAATCAAACAAGGTACGAACTGGAAGATCAGAAACATAAACAAGGTTCTCAACAGAAACACTACCTCGATCTGGAACTGGAGCGGTATTGAGAGTATGAACTTGCCCTCCTGAAGGTCCAGCCTGTCCTTTCTTCTTCGGGCACTCCTTGCTGAAGTGTCCAGCCTCACCACAGGAAAAACATCCACCACTAAGCTTCCTTTTCTTCTTCCTACAATCCTTAGCAAAGTGTCCAGACACACCACAGTAATTGCACTTTCCCTTACCGTTGTTGTTGTTCCCCTTCTTGTTCTTGCTCTGATTCCCCTGACTGCTTTGACCGCCTTGATTGCCTTTGCCTTGAGAATCAGTCTTCTTTACTTGAGTATCACTCGTCTTGACCTCTTTCTTTCCATCTCCCTGAAGTAGAGCCATATTGACCAAACTCTCAAAAGTAGCCCCATGCGGAATATGTGACATCGCCAAGCCCTGCAGCGGCTCATTCAACCCTCTAGCAAATCGAAGAGCCTTCTTCTCAGGAGTGTTTACCATATCCAAACCAAAACGGGCCAGCTGATTAAACTTGTTCACATACTCCTTGACAGACATATCACCTTGCTTTAATGCAATGAACTTCTCCATCTGTAAATTCGCCTCAGCAGAAGATAGAAACTTGGCCACAAATCTAGCCCTCAAATCGGCCCAAGTCTCAACGGGCCTCGTCCCATTGGTGACCTCCCACCAATAGGCCGCTTCATCCTTCAAAAGCCACACTGTCAATAAGATCTTCCTCTCGTCATCAATCCCAAAGATAGCAAACAAGTCCTCAGTGTCTTTCAGCCAATTCCTAGCTTTAACAAAAGATTCCGTGCCTAGGAAATTCTTGCCTCCCATCGCCTTGAAGTCTTTACAAACCTTTGTGAACTCAACCTGAGGATGCTGAGGGGGAGGAGGAGGAAGAGGAGCCTCAGCAACGGGAGGGGGAGGAACATTAGCAATGGGAGGAGGAATATTAACTGCTGGAGGAGGGGGAACAGGAACCACCGGAGGAGGGATATTAGGGGGAGGATTCTCAACTACAGGAGGAGGAGTGGGAGTAGGGTTTGCGGGGCCGGCTGCCGCCCTAGCTTCCAGAAGTCTCCTATACCAGAGTGGCACATTTACTCCATCCGGGATGGCAAGATCCTCGGCCATACTGAAACGAAGGATAAGATAAGATTAGGTCAAGGGAACGAAGGATAACGCTAATGGCTTTTTGGGGAATAGCCCTTTTTAAAATACTAGACTTTTCTTTGGAAAATACTTTATACTTGTTTTGAAAATAGTTTTTCAAAAGTCTTTTAAAAACTTTTTGTTCTTTCTTGTAAACCATATGCTCTGATACCAAATTTGTAACACCCCACCTCCACTAGGGTCACTCTTTTGGGGGCACTAGCTTCTGGGGGGCGTTAGAACTGGGTAAGCATGCATAATGATATATCAAGGCCGAACAAGAACATAAATATATATGTAAAACAGAGTAAAACAGCGGAATATTTCAAACCATCTCAAAACAAGTCTTAGTACATCATAAAGTCAACTGCCAAAATAAACATGTCTAGTACATCATAAACAGAAATACTGAAATACATAGTGCTATCCCCAAAATAAAGATAATAAACCATAGCGAGCTCAATGTCCAAGCATACATGAGCTATCCAGCAAACAAGCAAGCGATCCAAGCTAAGCACCACTGTTCCCTCCCTGAGAACCTGGGGGGGGGGGGGAAACGGAAGAAAAGAAGCGAAAGAAAACAGGTCAGTCAAAAAGACTGGTAAGCCCTACTACGATCAGTCTATAAACTAATAAAGCTAACATCATGATGGAAACTGAGATGAACATACTGGCAATAGATAAAGGTGTCATCACATAAAGAAGATTAAGCTTTGCACCATAGTGTACTAGCAAACTAACATAACAGGTATTGATCCCTCAGCCCAAACTTTGGCCCAATTG
This sequence comes from Allium sativum, assembly GCA_030737875.1. Taxonomy (NCBI): domain Eukaryota; kingdom Viridiplantae; phylum Streptophyta; class Magnoliopsida; order Asparagales; family Amaryllidaceae; genus Allium; species Allium sativum. The sequence goes on from CM060924.1 coordinate 287,045,863, forward strand.
CATGAGATGACCTTAATACAAGGTCCAGCCCCACGGTCTAGTCGATCGGCTCCCTATAAACCTAACACGTCAAGTGTTGGTGTCCATACGGCCCACATATGGTTGTAGTCAGACTGTGCTGGGTCCACCTTCGGGTGTATCAAGCCCTCGGGTGTCAACCCCAGACACCTAAGCAATAATGCACAGTCTAAATCTACTGGTACCCGTGCCTCGAGTTTGTCCAACACCGAACTACGTGCACGTCCGTAGCCCGCCTGGACCCGCACCGCTGTACCACTCAGCCGTCGCTTTGGTCGCTTACATCAGTCCAGTAATCGTGCCCCGCCCTAGCCTAGCCTCTAGGGTTGTGAATGATACCAAACTGGGATTACTGCTGGAACAGACCACGTTGCTAGGGTTTTCTAAGAGGGTTAAGTGTGGTTTAACCCCTCACTAATCATGGATTAAATTAGTTAAGTGTAACCAACAGTTCACCACTTAACCCCATTTAATCCCTCGCATCCCCAAAATTGGTTAAGTATTAGTGGGCCATGACTTAACCCTAATCATGAGGCATTAATTTAATTGTACCCTAACCTCTCACATTAGACTTTGTTGCGGTTACTAGTTAAGCCGGGCGGGTCCGGGTAGCTTTACACCACAACTTGGTCTAACCTCGGGTCCAAGGTACACATGACCAACTTCTCACATTGGGTCCTATTGTTTGTAGCAACTAGTTAAGCCGGTCGGTTCCGGGTAGGTTTACGCTACAAACTCAACCCAACCTCGAGTTGGCCACACATGTTTTCTAAGTGTCATGTCCACTTTATTTTCAAACCATAATTACAAGTTTAACAAATACTTGGGTAGACCTAACTTAATAGGTAAATTCCCAAGGGGTAGACCTAACTTAATAGGTAAATTCCCAATCTTATATTTTCATGTATTTTAAGTTTTACCCAACCCCCCCCCCCCCCCCCCCCCCCAACGTCATTCTATCGCTTACATATTCGTCATAACGCATAAAGGATAGAAAGAGGGAACTTGGCACAACATACATGATAAATCTTACATATCATAATAAACATGCATAACATGTTGGACTTGCATAACTTAGCATGGTGAACTTGCATAAACATGCATAACTTGTTAAACTTGCAAATCATGGCTTAGTGAACTTGCATAAACATGCATAACTTGTTAAACTTGCAAATCATGGCATAGTGAACTTGCATAAACATGCATAACTTGTTAAACTTGCAAATCATGGCATAATGAACTTGCATAAACATGCATAACTTGTTAAACTTGCAAATCATGGCATAATGAACTTGCATAAACATGCATAACTTATCAAACATGTGTAACATAGCTTAGTGAACTCACATAAGCATGCATAACTCATTAAACATGCATAACATAGCATAGTGAACTCGCACAAGCATGCATAACTTATTAAACATGCATAACATAGCATAGTGAACTCGCATAAGCATGCATAACTTATTAAACATGCATAAATCCCAACTTTCATCACATATTAACTTTAGAGTTTCTAAAATGAAGGTAAGAGGGCTTACTAATATTATGAAGACACAAATCTACTAATAAAGATTGAGAAGCCCTTTTATGCAAGCATATAAAAACCCAAAACAAAGCTCCAATTAACAAAAACCCCAAAAACTCTAGCTTTAGCAATTAAAGCTTGCAACTTGATGATGTATGCAAGCTAATGATCATTCATACAACTTAGAAATGCTTGTATGAACATCAAAACCTTCATAGAAATGATTTTTGAAGAGGGTGGAGGCTAGGGTTCTTAGGTGGAGGCCATTTGAGAATTCAATTTGACATAGTTTGGTTGCTAGAGTGAATAATGAGGTTTTAGGGTAGGATTAGGGGCTTATTTATAGAAGATTAGAGTGTTTTTAGCCCTAGGATTAACCCTAGGTTAGTTTAGGTCCGTCAGATTTAGGAATTCTCTAGAACCAAGCCACACAACCAAGCCCAAATCAAAATGGTGCGCCAGGCAAAACTGCCTGGCCACCCCGTGTCGACAGGGCAGTCGACACCCTAAGACCCCTGTCGACATGCCTGTCGACATGGGGGTCCTGGCGGGAGTTTTCCCGCCTGAGGCCAATTAGCCCTAATCCTTGTTTTTAATTTTGAAATTTAAATCTGTTTTTAACATGGAAATTTCTGAAAACTTCAATGGGCCTTAACTGGGTCATACAGACTCCGATTTTCGAAAACTCGGACTCCATTTCGCGTATTTTTCCGAGACGAACGCAATGGCATAGCCCGTTTCCCTTGATTCAGATTTTTGAATTAAATTCTGCCTCGATTTATGTTATAACAGTTTTATTGAAAATACGGGTTGTTACAAGAATCAAGGCAGAACTTAATTTTAAATTCTGAATCAAGTAAAACGGGCTATGCCATTGCGTTCGTCTCGGAAAAATACGCGAAATAGAGTCTGAGTTTTCGAGAATCGGAGTCTGTATGAACAAGTTATGGTCCGACGAAGTTTTCAGAAAATTCAAGTTCAAAAACGAGTTCTAATTTCGAAAATTTGGCCTAGAAGGCTAGGAGGGAAAATTCCCGCCAGCCACCCCAAGTCGACAGGGCTGTCGACTTGGGAGTCGACATGGCATGACCCAAGTCGACAGCCCTGTTGACTTGGGTGTCGACTTATGATGGCCGGACAGTTTTGCCTGGTGCACCTGTTTTCTGTTTTGGCTAGGTTTTTGGGCCTGGTTCGAAATCTGATGGTTCAGGTTGATCCTAGGGTTAATCCTAAGGTCCTCATCACTCCTAATCTCTATAAATAAGCCCCTAACCTACCCCTAAATCCTCATTATTCATTCATGCAACTAAACTATGGCAAAATTTTTACTCTCATGGCCTCCATCCTCTTGCCCAAAGTTTCTATCTTCATTTCTATGAGAGGTTTCATGATCATGTGAGTGTTAGAGAGTCTCTATGTTAGTATGAGAGCTTCTCAAGTTGATTTCAAGGCTAAAGCTTTGATCTTTGTTCATCAAGATGGGGTTTTTATTGATTTGGAGCTTTCATCTTTGGGTTTTTGGATGATGGCATCCATAGGCTTTGTCTCAATCTTTAATTTAATCGATTTGTGCCTTCATAGCAATGTAAGCCCTTTCCCTACTCATAGATATTAACTATGAAGTTAAATGTTCATGTTGCAAGTTTGGGTTTGATCATTAAAGTATGATACATGCTATCATGTCATGCAAGTTTATGAAGTCATTATCTTGATCTTGTGGGCTAAAAGCTACAACCTTTATGTTGAAATGTTGCATTATGCAACATGAGAACCCTCATAACCTTTATGTCAACTTGCATATGAAGTCATAACCCTTATATGATGATATATGCGAGTTACTAGTCATCATTCCATGTCTTTTGTCACCATGATTTGCTTATGTGCCAAGTTTGGGTTTATGCATGTTTTTGGAGGCTTAAGAATGTAACATGCAAGTTAAGGAACACATTTGTGCCTCATTTGCCACCATGATTAACTTGTGGCTTAATATCCATTTTTGTCATGACTTTGCCAAGTCTCTTCTTTTAATCCATTACGTTGTTGCGAACGTATATGCGAGTTTAAAAGCGTTGGGTTATGTTATGGGTAATTTCTAATGACATGAAAATATAACTTAAAAACATGACTTGAAATATAACATGGAAGTTGACATGTAAGTATACTTGAAAATATGAAATTGGGAATTTACCTATTAAGTTAGGTCTACCCATACTATGGAATTGGGAATTTACCTATTGAGTTAGGTCTACCCATATTCTTAAGAAAACTTGGATATGAACATGACACTAGACTAAACATGAAAGTGACCAACTCGAGGTTGGGTTGAGTTTGCAACATAAAACTACCCGGAACCGACCGGCCTAACTAGTAGTTGCAAACAATAGGACCCAATGTGAGAAGTTGGTCATGTTGTACCTTGAACCCGAGGTTAGACCAAGTTGTGGTGTAAAGCTACCCGGAACCAACCGGCTTAACTAGTAACCACAACAAAGTCTAATGTGAGAGGTTGGGGTGCATTAAGTAATTAATGCCACCTAATAGGGTTAAGTTAATTTGATTAACGACTCTTAACCAAATATGACATGGACAAATGGGTTAAGTAATTTGATTAGGCTAATGATACTTAACAAAACATGACAAGGTTGGGTAGGTTAAGTAACTTGATTTGCCTAATGACACTTAACCATTTTTTATACGACTAGTGGACGGGGTTAAGTTAACCAACACTTAATCAATCCAACACGATAATTTGGTAAGGTTAAGTAAGTTTTCTTAATGACACTTAACCGAAAAATATAGTTAATGGATGGGGTTAAGATTAGACTCAACTAGTCTAAACATGGAAATTGGATGGGGTTAAGTTAGCCTAGACTTAATTAATCCCACTTGGTAGTTTAATGGGGTTAAGTTAAACACTTAACTAATCTAACATGATGATTTGATGTGGTTAAGTGACCTATACTTAACCAATCTAACTTGTTAATTTATTGAGGTTAAGTTAACCTATACTTAACCAATCTAACGTGAAAACATGATAAGGCTAAGTCACGAATCACTTAAATACGCTTGTCCGATTTGACTCAGTAATTTGATAGGGTCAAGTTAATATATACTTAACCAACTTGAGCATGGTTTGTAGGGTTAAGTCTTGAACTTGGATACTTAGCCAATTTTGACATGATTTGTAGACGGATTAAGTCATGAACTTAAGTGACACTTAATCCATTATATAAACCCTAGTTCAGAGAATTAGGTGGATAACCGTAATTAACAAGAATAACAGGAATAAGCTAAGTGGTAAACCTTAGTTGGAGAATAGCTAAGTAATAATTCTTAGTCAAGGAATTTTGGACCAGTTCATAGATTGGATGAGTAACCCGATACGGTAGGTCATCGTTTAAGCACACGAGTAGGAGCAAGTTATCTGATTTAGATAAAGGCTCCAGCGAACTGGGTAACGAAGCAGCGACTTCGGGGAACGTGAGGATATTCTTGGTATCCCTCTGTGAGCTGCCAGGTGATCATACTAGGCTCATGAGAGGTTAAGGTCTGCGTTAGGAGAACCAAGAGTATGCCTTGGTTGCTATACGAGCGACCTAAAGACGGGGATGGATAGGGGATAGTCGACGATACACGGTCGTACCCTAGATAGCATTTCGTCAGGCTACCTACCATCTTTGGTCAAGCGTGTACGTACGGAAAGGCAGAGAACACCCAAAAGACCATAATTGCTATCTAATTATGGTTGCGGTAAGGCTAGGATTGTGGGTTGGCCAGTAGTGTGTTCTCATACAGGATTTATCCTGTCTTGTCTTTCACTAGTTGAGGGAGTGGTCTCGTGGGACCATAGCCACGTATAGAAAAAAACAGACCTTAGCATCTGCATCGGCAGATAAATCGAAAGCTCCCGACCGAGTCCTGTATTTCTTGATCTGCCCTGTGACAGGACTCGGATGGCACGATGTGATACATGTGCATACAGTCATGGAAAAACGATTCACGATGAATGCGTGGGGAAAAGGGCACGGTTGACGGTTAGCGTAATCCCTAGTGGCCCTAGGTAGTTGAACCCAAACCGAGATACGAAAACGTGCAATAGGTAAGCATAATCCCTAGTAGTCCTAGGTAGCATAAGTCCTAGTTGTACAAACAGTGATTCATATGAAAGAACCTAGCTAGACCTAGGGTAACAGTCCAAAACGATCTTAAGGATCATGGAATTACGTTGGAGTAGTATAGAACCTCATGGGAAAGCCCGTACGGTCTACGACAAGGGACTGAACATTTACATGGAAAGAAACATACGAGTTGAGTAACCTATATATGCGGTATATTAGGTTGACATGAACCATTACACGACTCTTGAGTAAGGGTCATTCATGGTTAATACATGATACGGTGGGGATACTAGTACGGTAGGTGCAGAGTTAAAAGACAGGATAAATACCATGGGATGTTATACATGATAGATATCTTGGGGATATTATACTTGATAGGAACCTGACGATGGGATACCTTGTTTTATCTTGACATCGTAATTTATCATGACACCTTAGTTTATCTGAGTTCAGTAGTTTATCCTGTTATTTTGATTTAGCTTATCTATCTTGTCATCATGCTTATGTTCATCTCAGTTTCTCATGTCAGTTAACTTTACTAGTTTTTATACTGATAGTAGATAGGGCTTACTCAGTCTTTTTGACTGACCCGTTTTGTTTCGCTTCTTGTCTTCCGTTTCCCCCCCCAGGTTACAGGGAGGAAATACTGTTGTTTAATTCAGACTTCTTCTGCTTGAAGGTCATCATGGATGGCTTGGACTTTTCTTGGCTATGGCTACTTTACTGTTTTTACTTGGGGAATAATTTATGAAAAAGTCTTTATGCTTCTTTACTATTGCAAGACAGGTTTTGATGTACTCTGATGTAAAAGGCTTTAGACCTTATTTATTCATGTTATGAAATTTTGATTTTACTTCCGCTATTTTATATGTTCTGTCTTGTGATATTTCTGTGCATGTTTACCAATAATGCCCCTCTTAAGCTAGTGCATTCCTTTGCGAGTGACCCTAGCGGAGGCGGGGTGTTACACGTGGTATCAGAGCAGAAGGTTACCAGACTGGGCAAAAGTTTTAAAGACCTTCTGAAAACTATTTGAAAATCGTTTACAAAGAAGCATTTTTCAAGAAAATTTTCTTTTAAAAGAAAAAGGCTATTCCCCAAAGGCCATTAGCACTATCCTTGTTTCCTTAATTGAATCTCTTTTCCTTTCTTTCCTCCATCTGTAGTCACAGTGGTTTTAACTGCGACTAGTCTTTTCTATCTACGAAAGTGCTTTCCATACGATGGAGGTGGTTCTCGAGAGACCAGTGGCCGCGTTATAAGAAAGGATAGTGAGAAAGAGGATAAAGGATACGAGCTTACAGATGAGCAACTTGTTGGTATGGCTTAGTCCTCAAAGGAGGGAGAAAGATGAACAATGAAACCCATAACGAGAGAGTGCCTTTGGCATGGTAAAACGGGGCGGATAGTTAAGTATTATGGGACAAGGACAAGATCATCAGGAGGGCAATAGTATGCTCTCATTTCTAGGGTACCTCGGAAGGAGGGTAACGATCTTGTTAAAGGTTTAGCTCTTCTTCTCTATCATCCCGTTAGGACTTTGTTTTGATCATCGTATCATTTAAGTCTGCTTCGATAGTTGAGTCTCTGCACCTTAAGTACTAGCGTAATAGAGAATCCCATTTTTGTCTCAAAGTCCTATTGGAGAATCAGTCCATTTATACATGACTTGTTTGGATTTGAGAATGTCTATGCCAAGTGTTGAGTGTGGAAATAATGCTTATGTTTATAAGCTATGGATGGACTCTAGGGATGAAGTGGTTATCCGGTAGGGGGTGCCACTCTCGGTTTTGATAGGAGGGTAGTTAGACCTTTCGACTAGCTTTGGTAATACCCTCGAAGTATCGTGTAACCTTTTTGAGGTTCTGTCATGACTAGTTACTTAGAATCCCTTGATGCCTTTATTGGAAATTTGAAGCCCGATCGAGTGGTGTTCGCCGATAAGACGGACGGTTTACTTCATTTATGCATGGGTTATAGAGATCACCCTAGTAAGTGCGCTTGATAACCTGGTTGACATCTGTTTACTTTCAAGAGAAAGTTCTTCTACATGGAATACCTTATAGTATATAAACGAGATCCAAGATTCACTAGTGAATTTTGGAAAGCTTGCATGAGATCATGAGTACGCAGTCATGTTTGCGCCAAGTATTCTAGTTAAAGGATAAGTGCAAGTGGAACGAGAGACGACGAAGAAATGAGTTCCAGCTCATGTTATGGGAACAGGAAATATGAAGCTACGAAATTGCGAAGTTAAAAGACGGTCAAGGCACAATGGAATTAAGCTCAAGGAAATACGACTTTGATGGTCAAAGACTAGATACGCGCATGATATCTCTTTTTGGGAGTATATCCTTGATCCCTGTTTTCTGTAGAGCTTACTTGTAGGCTATCTTTTGTGGACATCCTCTCGGTCCTATTTTCTGTTACAAACCCCGTAAGGAGTTTGTCTTGTTTATCTTCTCGACCCTGTTTCAGGGAATCCTAGGTAGAGCCCTATGAATGTAAACATGTATTTGAAACATGTTATGATTGATATGGTTGCAAGTGGTTGCACGTGGTTGCTCGTGGATGCGCGAATACACATTAGATACTAGCTCGACTCGGTCACATTTCATATTGCATATGCACGAGTATTTATACTTGTTTATGGATGAAATCGAATGTATTATCATGCGGTTGTTGCATATGAATGAATGATTGTGCATGCATATAGTATCTATATGACTAGGACTATTTGCATACATGTTGGATTCATGGCACTATACATATTTTGCATTAGAAAGATTGTTCAGGCCTGATCATTAGCATTAGCTAAGGAACATGTACACACACGTTTTGCATATATTCATACAGCATTAGAAATCATCTAAGGACAATGGTTGCTTGTGGATGATGTTTTGAGTAGATGAATGATGGATGGTAGGATATGTTCTTCCTAACTTGGAGATTTCGGGGACGAAATCCTAAAAGGTGGGGAGAATGTAACAACCCGTATTTCAATAACATGTTAAGACGAGAATCAAGGCAGAACTTAATTTTAAATTCTGAATCAAGTAAAACGGGCTATGCCATTGCGTTCGTCTCGGAAAAATACGCGAAATAGAGTCTGAGTTTTCGAGAATCGGAGTCCGTATGACCAAGTTATGGTCCGACGAAGTTTTCAGAAAATTCAAGTTCAAAAACGAGTTCTAATTTCGAAAATTTGGCCTAGAAGGCTAGGAGGGAAAATTCCCGCCAGCCACCCCAAGTCGACAGGGCTGTCGACTTGGGAGTCGACATGGCATGACCCAAGTCGACAGCCCTGTCGACTTGGGTGTCGACTTATGATGGCCGGGCAGTTTTGCCTGGTGCACCTGTTTTCTGTTTTGGCTAGGTTTTTGGGCCTGGTTCGAAATCTGATGGTTCAGGTTGATCCTAGGGTTAATCCTAAGGTCCTAATCACTCCTAATCTCTATAAATAAGCCCCTAACCTACCCCTAAATCCTCATTATTCATTCATGCAACTAAACTATGGCAAAAATTTTACTCTCATGGCCTCCATCCTCTTGCCCAAAGTTTCTATCTTCATTTCTATGAGAGGTTTCATGATCATGTGAGTGTTAGAGAGTCTCTATGTTAGTATGAGAGCTTCTCAAGTTGATTTCAAGGCTAAAGCTCTCTGATCTTTGTTCATCAAGATGGGGTTTTTATTGATTTGGAGCTTTCATCTTTGGGTTTTTGGATGATGGCATCCATAGGCTTTGTCTCAATCTTTAATTTAATCGATTTGTGCCTTCATAGCAATGTAAGCCCTTTCCCTACTCATAGATATTAACTATGAAGTTAAATGTTCATGTTGCAAGTTTGGGTTTGATCATTAAAGTATGATACATGCTATCATGTCATGCAAGTTTATGAAGTCATTATCTTGATCTTGTGGGCTAAAAGCTACAACCTTTATGTTGAAATGTTGCATTATGCAACATGAGAACCCTCATAACCTTTATGTCAACTTGCATATGAAGTCATAACCCTTATATGATGATATATGCGAGTTACTAGTCATCATTCCATGTCTTTTGTCACCATGATTTGCTTATGTGCCAAGTTTGGGTTTATGCATGTTTTTGGAGGCTTAAGAATGTAACATGCAAGTTAAGGAACACATTTGTGCCTCATTTGCCACCATGATTAACTTGTGGCTTAATATCCATTTTTGTCATGACTTTGCCAAGTCTCTTCTTTTAATCCATTACGTTGTTGCGAACGTATATGCGAGTTTAAAAGCGTTGGGTTATGTTATGGGTAATTTCTAATGACATGAAAATATAACTTAAAAACATGACTTGAAATATAACATGGAAGTTGACATGTAAGTATACTTGAAAATATGAAATTGGGAATTTACCTATTAAGTTAGGTCTACCCATACTATGGAATTGGGAATTTACCTATTGAGTTAGGTCTACCCATATTCTTAAGAAAACTTGGATATGAACATGACACTAGACTAAACATGAAAGTGACCAACTCGAGGTTGGGTTGAGTTTGCAACATAAAACTACCCGGAACCGACCGGCCTAACTAGTAGTTGCAAACAATAGGACCCAATGTGAGAAGTTGGTCATGTTGTACCTTGAACCCGAGGTTAGACCAAGTTGTGGTGTAAAGCTACCCGGAACCAACCGGCTTAACTAGTAACCACAACAAAGTCTAATGTGAGAGGTTGGGGTGCATTAAGTAATTAATGCCACCTAATAGGGTTAAGTTAATTTGATTAACGACTCTTAACCAAATATGACATGGACAAATGGGTTAAGTAATTTGATTAGGCTAATGATACTTAACAAAACATGACAAGGTTGGGTAGGTTAAGTAACTTGATTTGCCTAATGACACTTAACCATTTTTTATACGACTAGTGGACGGGGTTAAGTTAACCAACACTTAATCAATCCTACACGATAATTTGGTAAGGTTAAGTAAGTTTTCTTAATGACACTTAACCGAAAAATATAGTTAATGGATGGGGTTAAGATTAGACTCAACTAGTCTAAACATGGAAATTGGATGGGGTTAAGTTAGCCTAGACTTAATTAATCCCACTTGGTAGTTTAATGGGGTTAAGTTAAACACTTAACTAATCTAACATGATGATTTGATGTGGTTAAGTGACCTATACTTAACCAATCTAACTTGTTAATTTATTGAGGTTAAGTTAACCTATACTTAACCAATCTAACGTGAAAACATGATAAGGCTAAGTCACGAATCGCTTAAATACGCTTGTCCGATTTGACTCGGTAATTTGATAGGGTCAAGTTAATATATACTTAACCAACTTGAGCATGGTTTGTAGGGTTAAGTCTTGAACTTGGATACTTAGCCAATTTTGACATGATTTGTAGACGGATTAAGTCATGAACTTAAGTGACACTTAATCCATTATATAAACCCTAGTTCAGAGAATTAGGTGGATAACCGTAATTAACAAGAATAACGGGAATAAGCTAAGTGGTAAGCCTTAGTTGGAGAATAGCTAAGTAATAATTCTTAGTCAAGGAATTTTGGACCAGTTCATAGATTGGATGAGTAACCCGATACGGTAGGTCATCGTTTAAGCACACGAGTAAGAGCAAGTTATCTGATTTAGATAAAGGCTCCAGCGAACTGGGTAACGAAGCAGCGACTTCGGGAAACGTGAGGATATTCTTGGTATCCCTCTGTGAGCTGCCAGGTGATCATACTAGGCTCATGAGAGGTTAAGGTCTGCGTTAGGAGAACCAAGAGTATGCCTTGGTTGCTATACGAGCGACCTAAAGACGGGGATGGATAGGGGATAGTCGACGATACACGGTCGTACCCTAGATAGCATTTCGTCAGGCTACCTACCATCTTTGGTCAAGCGTGTACGTACGGAAAGGCAGAGAACACCCAAAAGACCATAATTGCTATCTAATTATGGTTGCGGTAAGGCTAGGATTGTGGGTTGGCCAGTAGTGTGTTCTCATACAGGATTTATCCTGTCTTGTCTTTCACTAGTTGAGGGAGTGGTCTCGTGGGACCATAGCCACGTATAGAAAAAAACAGACCTTAGCATCTGCATCGGCAGATAAATCGAAAGCTCCCGACCGAGTCCTGTATTTCTTGATCTGCCCTGTGACAGGACTCGGATGGCACGATGTGATACATGTGCATACAGTCATGGAAAAACGATTCACGATGAATGCGTGGGGAAAAGGGCGCGGTTGACGGTTAGTGTAATCCCTAGTGGCCCTAGGTAGTTGAACCCAAACCGAGATACGAAAACGTGCAATAGGTAAGCATAATCCCTAGTAGTCCTAGGTAGCATAAGTCCTAGTTGTACAAACAGTGATTCATATGAAAGAACCTAGCTAGACCTAGGGTAACAGTCCAAAACGATCTTAAGGATCATGGAATTACGTTGGAGTAGTATAGAACCTCATGGGAAAGCCCGTACGGTCTACGGCAAGGGACTGAACATTTACATGGAAAGAAACATACGAGTTGAGTAACCTATATATGCGGTATATTAGGTTGACATGAACCATTACACGACTCTTGAGTAAGGGTCATTCATGGTTAATACATGATACGGTGGGGATACTAGTACGGTAGGTGCAGAGTTAAAAGACAGGATAGATACCATGGGATGTTATACGTGATAGATATCTTGGGGATATTATACTTGATAGGAACCTGACGATGGGATACCTTGTTTTATCTTGACATCGTAATTTATCATGACACCTTAGTTTATCTGAGTTCAGTAGTTCATCCTGTTATTTTGATTTAGCTTATCTATCTTGTCATCATGCTTATGTTCATCTCAGTTTCTCATGTCAGTTAACTTTACTAGTTTTTATACTGATAGTAGATAGGGCTTACTCAGTCTTTTTGACTGACCCGTTTTGTTTCGCTTCTTGTCTTCCGTTTCCCCCCAGGTTACAGGGAAGAAATACTGTTGTTTAATTCAGACTTCTTCTGCTTGAAGGTCATCATGGATGGCTTGGACTTTTCTTGGCTATGGCTACTTTACTGTTTTTACTTGGGGAATAATTTATGAAAAAGTCTTTATGCTTCTTTACTATTGCAAGACAGGTTTTGATGTACTCTGATGTAAAAGGCTTTAGACCTTATTTATTCATGTTATGAAATTTTGATTTTACTTCCGCTATTTTATATGTTCTGTCTTGTGATATTTCTGTGCATGTCTACCAATAATGCCCCTCTTAAGCTAGTGCGTTCCTTTGCGAGTGACCCTAGCGGAGGCGGGGTGTTACACCTGCAATGTTATATGGTGTAGAATGTTAGCCTACTAAGAGGCAACACGTTCAGAAGATAAGTGTGGCAGAGATGCGGATGCTGCGCTGGAGCTGTGGGCATACAAAACGAGATCGGATTAGAAATGAGGATATTCAGAAAAAACTTGGAGTTGCACCTATTGAAGAGAAGTTAGTCTAACAACGCTTGAGATGGTTTGGACATATCCAACGTAGACCATACGATGCACCTGTGCACATTGGAATTATAGGCCGTGCCGAAGGCCCAAGGAGAGGTAGAGGTCGACGTAAAATGACATAGGAGGAGATAATAAAGAGAGATTTAAGTAATTGGAGTATATCTGAAGAGTTGGTAGTGGATAGGGGTGCATGGAAGTTAACAATTCATGTACCAGAACCTTAGTTTTTTTTTAGACTTTGTTTCACTTTATTGAACCTATTTACTTTTTTTTATTACTATTTTAAACTTTATTTCACTTTTACTAAACCTTTTTTACTTTATTGTTATTAGTATTATTTAAAAAACCTTTATCAGACGACTTTTATCTATTTGGTTATTTTAAACCCTTTTTTATATATGTATTATTACCATTATTATTTATTTTAATTTTAGGTTCCATATCTAGCCAACCCCAACTTGTTTGGGATATTGTAACACCCCGCCTCCGCCAGGGTGTCTCTTGCAAGCACCCTGACTTTGGAGGGGCGTTTGAATCAGGTAAACATGCATAATGATATATCAAGGCAGAACAAGAACATATGTATATATGTAAACAGAGTAAATAAGATAAGTAAAACAGCGGAAGATTTCAAACTATTTCAAAACAAGTCTGATACAACATAATGTCAACTTTCCAAATACACAAGTCTAGATAAAAACAACATCACTGAAAAACTGAAATACATAAGTACTATCCCCAAAATAAGTGATAACCATAGCTAGCTTCATGTCAAGACCGTACATGAGCTAAAATCCCACAAGCAAGCGATCAGAAATACAAGCTAAGCTCCAATATTCCCACCCTGAGAACCTGGGGGGGAACGGAAGAAAAGGGGCGAAAGAAAACAGGTCAGTCAAAAAGACTGAGTAAGCCCTAATACAATCAATGTAAACTGATAAAGTTAACTGGCATGATGAAAGCTGGGATGAACATAAGGATAACAACATACTAGCATGATGATTAACTAACAAGGTAGATAAAGGTGTCATCGCATAATCAGGTTTAAGGTTTTGCACCACAGGTGTACTAGCAAGCTAACATGACTTGAATACAAGTATTGATCCCTTGGCCCAGGCTTTGGCCCAATAACATGAAGTGACCCTAATACAAGGTCCAATAACATGAAGTGACCCTAACACAAGGTCCAATAACATGAAGTGACCCTAACACAAGGTCCAATTACATGAAGTGACCCTAACACAAGGTCCAATTACATGAAGTGACCCTAACACAAGGTCCAACCAAACGGTCTAGTCAATCGGCTCCCTATAAGACTAACTCGTCACGTGTTGGTGTCAATACGGCCCAAACATGATTGTAGTCGAACTGTGCCGGGTCCACCCTTTGGGTGTATCAAGCCCTAGGGTGCCAACCCCTGGACACCATAAACATGAGTGCACAGTCTCGATCTACTGGTACCCATGGGTGACTTCTCCAAATACGGACTACGTGCACGACCATAGTCCGTCCGGAACTACATCGGCGTACCACCCGGCCGTCGTTTATTGGTCGCTTACCTCCAGCCCAGTAATTCGTGCCCCACACCCTAACCTAGATCCTAGGGCCATGATGATACAAACTTGGGATTACTGCTGGAGTGGACCCCCATTGCTAGGATTTTCTAGTGGGTTAAGTACGGTTTAACCCTCTTACTAATCATGGATTAACTTGGTTAAGTGTAACGATGAGTTCACGACTTAACCCTGATTAATCTACCAAGCCCAAATTGGTTAAGTATTAAGTGGACCATGACTTAACCCTAATCACGAGGCATTAATTAATTTAATGCGCGTTAACCTCTCACATTAGACCTTGTTGTGGTTACTAGTTAAGCCGGGCGGGTCCGGGTAGCTTTACACCACAACTTTGTCTAACCTCGGGTTCAAGGTACAACATGGCCAACTTCTCACATTGGGTCCTATTGTTTGTAGCAACTAGTTAAGCCGGTCGGTTCCGGGTAGGTTTACGCTACAAACTCAACCCAACCTCGAGTTGGTCACACTTATCTTTTCTAAGTGTCATGTCCATCATGTTTCCAAAACATGTTACAAATTTTCAAGCAATTGGGTAGACCTAACTTAATAGGTAAATTCCCAATGGGTAGACCTAACTTAATAGGTAAATTCCCAAGCTTATGTTTTTATGTCTTTTAAGTTTACCCAACCCCAAACGCAATCCCATCGCTTACATATCGCAATAGCGCATAAAGGATAGAAAGAGGGAACTTGGCATAATCATGACATAAAGGCGTTGAAGCCACAAGTTCAACATGGTGGCATATGAAACGTATATATGTTCATATACTTGCATATTACATTTTAGGCCTCAAAAGCATGCATAAAACCAAACTTAGCATATTGGTGATACATGGTGATAAATGACATGTAGAAATGGCCATAAGTTCGCATTTGGCCTCACATGCAAGTTATCATAAGAGATATGATAACTTACATGTTGCCAAAATGCAACCTTTAGCATAAAGCTTGAAGCTTTATGTTCATAAACCCAAGATAAGCTTGCATAACATGATAGCATGAACAAAATGTTCAACCCAAACTTGCATAACATAACTTGCATATCATATGACAAACTTGCATATCAAACTTGCATAACATAACACGATAAACTTGCATATCATGACATGGCATACTTGCATAACATAACATGATGAACTTGCATATCATAACATGGCATACTTGCATATAAACTTGCATATCACAACATGATAAACTTGCATATCATAGCATAGCAAACTTGCATATAAACTTGCATATCACAACATGATAAACTTGCATATCATAACATGGCAAACTTGCATAACATAACATGATTAACTTGCATATCATAACATGACATACTTGCATAACATAACTTAGTAAACTTGCATATCATGGCAAACTTGCATATCATACATTTAACTTTAGAGTTTAAGTATGAAAGTAGAATAGGGCTTACAATGCTTATGAAGGCACAAAAACATGACAAAGCCCTTATACAATCAAATAGACCCAAAATGAAAGCTCTAATAGAAAAACCCTTGAGCCAAAATGATCAAAACTCTTTCTTTATGATGAAAATATAGAAACTTGACTTGAATGCAAGCTAATGATGCTCATACAAGCTTGAAAACACTTATATGCATGGAAAATCTCTCATAGAAACAATTTAGAAATTTTATGAAGAGAGTGGAGGCCATGAGAGGATTGATTTTGCCATAGTTTAGTTGTATGAATGAATAATGATGATTTAGGCTAGGTTTAGGGGTCCTTTTATAGAAGTTTAGGTTAGTTTAGGCCATAGGATTAACCCTAGTTTAGATCTAAACCATCAAAAATCGTCATAGGCCAGCAGAACAGACCAGAGAACCAAAACAGGTGCACCAAGCCAGCCAGGGTCAAGCCAGAAAGCTGTGCAGGTTTCTGGCTCGACACGGGCGCACTTCCCAAGTGCGCCAGTGTATTTTTGTGCTGGCGCACTTCACAAGTGCGCCAGTGCATTCTGGCTTGTTTTCGATTTTTCTGCCTAACTTTGTTCGTCCATATCTTCTTCATACGGACTCCGATTTTCGAAAACTCGGACTCTATTTCGCGTATTTTTCCGAGACGAACGCAATGGCAAAGCCCGTTTCCCTTGATTCAGATTTATAAATTAAATTCTGCCTCGATTTACGTTATAACAGATTATTGAAAATACGGGTTGTTACATTCTCCCCTCCTTAAAGGATTTCGTCCCCGAAATCTTCAAGTTGGGAAGAACGTATCCTACCATCCAATCATCCATCTACTCAAAACATCATCCACGAGCAATCATTGTCCTTACAAGATTCTAAATGTTGTATGAACATATGCAAAGGTGTGTGTATATGTACTTATCTAATGCAAATATCATCAATGCAAATTATGTTAGTGAAATGAATCCATATGTATGCAATTCCTAACATAATGTATAACATCAATATGTGTGCACATAACATACATCCATATGCAACATCCATGTGATAACACAAAAATTTCCATCCATGAATAAGCGTAAACACTCATGCATATGCAATATGAGGAGTGTGTGAGCCGATCTAGTGCCTAATGTGTATAATGCATCCACAAGTAACCACTTGCAAACACTTGCAACCACTTGCAACCATCAAGCATAACATGTTTCAAACACATGTTTCATCCAAAAGGTTTCTACCTAAGGTTCTCATGACAAGATTAACACGATAAACTAGATAATCAAGACAAACATGGATAGCAAAAGATATGCTACAAAGAGATCGGGAAGATAAGCAGGATATACTCCTTTCGGATTACAAGAAATCCCTTCCTAACCCATATTCTATAAAAGCCAAAAAGGTTTAGTCAACCTAACGGACCCCTTTAAACCTTGACATGTATTACTAGCCAATAAGTCATACCTCCCGACAGAAATAGTTCCGAGAATGGGACCGAGAGGATATACGTAAAAAGATAACATGCGAATAAGTTCCGCAGGAAAACAAGGATCAAGGATATACTCTTAGAAAGAGATATGATGCGCGTATCTAGCCTTCAATCTTCTAAGTCACGTTTCCTTGAGCTTAACTCCACTGTGCTTTGACCGTCTTTTACCTCATGATTTCTTAGCTTCTTAACTCTTATTTCCAAATATGAGTTGGAACCCATTTCATTGTCGCCTCTCGTCTTCCTCTTTCACTTACTCTACTATCATTCTTGGCTTAAACATAACCATGACCTCATGATTTCATGCAAGCTCTCCAAAATTCACTAGTGAATCCTGGATCTCGTTTACTTACCATAAAGTATTCCACGCAGCAGAACTTTTCTCGAAAATACCAATCCACGTTGCCAATGAACCATCCGCCTGCGAATGATAGGCCGTGCTTAGATTCAGTTGCTTGCCCATAACTTCTCGTAGACTATCCCAAAACTGGCTAGTGAAGATTAAGTCATGGTTACTAACTATACTTTAGGGAACCTCGTGCAATTGCTTTATTTCTTGAAAGTAAACTATCGCTAGCCATGATGCAGTCCTTTCGCTCTTTACCGGAGTGAAATGAGCGCTCTTCGTGAGTCTACCTACTATGACCCACATGCTCGTATTCTCTTTCCTTGACCTAGGCAGTCCATCCACGAAATCCTTCGTGATGCTTTTCCCTCTTCCATTGCGGGGACCTCCAACGGATATAATAGCCCACCGGGCTTTTATGACTTGGCCTTTAACATGTTGGCACAACATGCACCTTGGGACAAACTCGGCCACCTCCTCGGGTGATGTGCATCTTCAAGAACCTTCTTTCTCTCATCGCGTCTTAGCCATCCCTTGTTATCTATAGCGAGGTGTCTTAACATCTCGCCTCGAATCAACTTGTCCATGATCTCGACTAACTGCGGGTCTTCTTTCTGCGAAGTCCCTGCTTGATCCAGAAGGGTAGGTCTAAGCTCAAGGGACGCTAACTAACTAATTAAACTGAGAGAACTTCTTATTTCAATTGTCCTCGTCGGAGCTTTTCGGTTTTGAACCGCGACCACTTTAGCGGGATCCACCACTAAGCCTTGCTTAGAAACTATGTGCCCAAGAAATCTAACTCCTTTTTCTCCAAAATGACACTTGGAGAACTTGGCCTTCAACTGATGCGCTCTAAACATATCCATCACCTCCACGAGATGCCTTGCGTGCTCTTCCTCATCCTTAGAGAAGATTAGAATATCATCTACGAAGACCACGACAAACTTGTTCAAGAACTCCCTGAACACCCTACTCATCAAGTCCACGAAGTAGGCGGGTGCATTAGTCAAACCGAATGGCATGACCAGCCATTCTAAGAATCCATCCGGAGTTCTGAACGCAGTCTTGTCTATACTATCTTCAGCTACTCTGAGCTGATGGAATCCAGTAGCAAGATCAAGAGAGAACAGATGTTCCTACAAGCTGATCGAACAAATCATCGATCCTTGGTAATGGTTGTCTATTCTCTTTGTTTAACTCACGATAATCGACACAAAGTCGAAGAGAACCATCTGCCTTGGTAGTAAATACTACAGGCGCTCCCCATTCAGATATACTTCGTCTAATGAAGTTCTTCTCAAGCAACTACTTGACTTGCTTTCATAACTCTCATCTTGCGGGGCCACGTGCCTAACCGGCCACGAAACTATCTTGGCATTATCAACTAGATAAATGCGGAAATCTATCTCTCGTTTAGGGGTAACCCCCTTCAATTCACCCAAGATATCAGGATATTCTCGGACCACCCTCACCGATTGCAAACTATCGATAGACGAGTTGAGGGATTCAAGATAACACAACATGACGGGACTCATAGGGTTACTAGAAATTTTTAGGGTATTACCGAGGCGAGTCACGAGCCTCACAACCCTATGCTCAAAAATCAAGGATGGCTCCAAAACTGGACAACCCATCCATGCCCAAAATCAACCCATACCCCATGAAACCGAGAATACAAGCATCACACGAGAACTCTATACTAAAGATAGAGATTTTCAAATCCACGTAGATAATAGACAAATGGGCGGAACCCCCAATTGGATTTGAAATACACACGGGATCATTCACTAGACTAGTACTTAGGTGCAAACTTTCAACTAGATCAGATGAAATAAAGCTATGCGATGCACCCGAATCAAACAAGGTACGAACTGGAAAATCAGAAATATATACAAGGCTTTCAACAGAAATACTACCTCGATCGGGAACTGGAGCGGCATTGAGAGCATGAACTTGCCCTCCCGAAGGTCCAGCATGCTGAGTCTGACCTTGGCCTTGCCCTTGCTTCTTCGGGCAATCCCTAGTGAAATGTCCAGTCTCACCGTAGAAAAAGCATTCACCATTCTCCCTTTTCCTCTTCTTACAATCCTTAATAAGATGCCCAACTGAACCGCAATAATAGCACTTTCCCTTTTTGTTAATGCCCTTGTTGTTGTTCCCCTTGTTGCCTTGATTCTTGTTCTTGTTCTTGTTCTGATGGCCTTGACTGCTCTGACCACTTGGATTACCCTGATTTCCTTTCCACTGGGAATCAGTCTTCTTGGCTTGAGTATCATTCATCTTGATCTCTTTCTTGTCGCTCCTATTCTCTTCATTGAGTAGGGCCATATTCACCAAACTCTCAAAAGTTGCCCCCAAGGGTATATGAGTCATGGCTAAACCATGTAATGGCTCGTTTAATCCTAGAGCAAAGTATAGGGCCTTCTTCGGAGCTGTGTTAACCAAGTCTAAACTGACCCGAGCCAGTTGATCAAACTTATCTATGTATTCCCTAATAGTCATGTCCCCTTGCTTCAGTGATAGGAACCTTAGTCCAAACTTTCCCCGAAAGTCATCCCAAGTCTCAATTGGCCTAGTAGCGGTGGTGACCACCCACCAACGTGCAGCTTCTTCCTTTAGCAACCACACTGCTAATAAAAC
Source organism: Allium sativum (assembly GCA_030737875.1). Lineage (NCBI taxonomy): Eukaryota > Viridiplantae > Streptophyta > Magnoliopsida > Asparagales > Amaryllidaceae > Allium > Allium sativum. Next base: position 287,066,456 of record CM060924.1, read on the forward strand.
CTTCCTACGGTCATCTATATCAAAGAAGGAAAAAAGATCTTCGGTTTCTTTCAACCAATTCCTTGCCTCTACATAAGTCTCGGTTCCAAAGAAATTCTTGCCACCCATCGCCTTAAAGTCTTTGCAAATCTCCGCGAAATCCTCTTGTGGATGCTGAGGGGGAGGAGGAAGAGGAACCTCAGCGACAGGAGGAGGAGGAACATCAACTACCGGAGGAGGAGTAATATTTGCGGGGCCGGCTTCGGTCGCCCTAGCCTCCAAAAGTCTCCTATACCAAACAGGTACGTGTACTCCCTCCGGAATAGCAAAGTTATCGGCCATACTGAAAACGAAGAAAAAGATAGATTCGGAATGGAGAAAAACGAAGGAATTTTTGCTAATGGCTTTTTGGGGAATAGCCTTTAAAATAAACTAGACTTTTCTTTGGAAAATACTTTATACTTGGTTTTGAAAATAGTTTTTCCAAAAGTTTTCTAAAAACCATTTTGTTCCTTCTCATAAACCATATGCTCTGATACCAAATGTAACACCCCGCCTCCGCCAGGGTGTCTCTTGCAAGCACCCTGACTTTGGAGGGGCGTTTGAATCAGGTAAACATGCATAATGATATATCAAGGCAGAACAAGAACATATGTATATATGTAAACAGAGTAAATAAGATAAGTAAAACAACGGAAGATTTCAAACTATTTCAAAACAAGTCTGATACAACATAATGTCAACTTTCCAAATACACAAGTCTAGATAAAAACAACATCACTGAAAAACTGAAATACATAAGTACTATCCCCAAAATAAGTGATAACCATAGCTAGCTTCATGTCAAGACCGTACATGAGCTAAAATCCCACAAGCAAGCGATCAGAAATCCAAGCTAAGCTCCAATATTCCCACCCTGAGAACCTGGGGGGGGGAACGGAAGAAAAGGGGCGAAAGAAAACAGGTCAGTCAAAAAGACTGAGTAAGCCCTACTACAATCAATGTAAACTGATAAAGTTAACTGGCATGATGAAAGCTGGGATGAACATAAGGATAACAACATACTAGCATGATGATTAACTAACAAGGTAGATAAAGGTGTCATCGCATAATCAGGTTTAAGGTTTTGCACCACAGGTGTACTAGCAAGCTAACATGACTTGAATACAAGTATTGATCCCTTGGCCCAGGCTTTGGCCCAATAACATGAAGTGACCCTAATACAAGGTCCAATAACATGAAGTGACCCTAACAAAAGGTCCAATAACATGAAGTGACCCTAACACAAGGTCCAATAACATGAAGTGACCCTAACACAAGGTCCAATAACATGAAGTGACCCTAACACAAGGTCCAATAACATGAAGTGACCCTAACACAAGGTCCAACCAAACGGTCTAGTCGATCGGCTCCCTATAAGCCTAACTCGTCACGTGTTGGTGTCAATACGGCCCAAACATGATTGTAGTCGAACTGTGCCGGGTCCACCCTTCGGGTGTATCAAGCCCTAGGGTGCCAACCCCTGGACACCATAAACATGAGTGCACAGTCTCGATCTACTGGTACCCATGGGTGACTTCTCCAAATACGGACTACGTGCACGACCATAGTCCGTCCGGAACTACATCGGCGTACCACCCGGCCGTCGTTTATTGGTCGCTTACCTCCAGCCCAGTAATTCGTGCCCCACACCCTAACCTAGATCCTAGGGCCATGATGATACAAACTTGGGATTACTGCTGGAGTGGACCCCCATTGCTAGGATTTTCTAGTGGGTTAAGTACGGTTTAACCCTCTTACTAATCATGGATTAACTTGGTTAAGTGTAACGATGAGTTCACGACTTAACCCTGATTAATCTACCAAGCCCAAATTGGTTAAGTATTAAGTGGACCATGACTTAACCCTAATCACGAGGCATTAATTAATTTAATGCGCCTTAACCTCTCACATTAGACCTTGTTGTGGTTACTAGTTAAGCCGGGCGGGTCCGGGTAGCTTTACACCACAACTTGGTCTAACCTCGGGTTCAAGGTACAACATGGCCAACTTCTCACATTGGGTCCTATTGTTTGTAGCAACTAGTTAAGCCGGTCGGTTCCGGGTAGGTTTACGCTACAAACTCAACCCAACCTCGAGTTGGTCACACTTATCTTTTCTAAGTGTCATGTCCATCATGTTTCCAAAACATGTTACAAATTTTCAAGCAATTGGGTAGACCTAACTTAATAGGTAAATTCCCAATGGGTAGACCTAACTTAATAGGTAAATTCCCAAGCTTATGTTTTTATGTCTTTTAAGTTTACCCAACCCCAAACGCAATCTCATCGCTTACATATCGCAATAGCGCATAAAGGATAGAAAGAGGGAACTTGGCATAATCATGACATAAAGGTGTTGAAGCCACAAGTTCAACATGGTGGCATATGAAACGTACATATGTTCATATACTTGCATATTACATTTTAGGCCTCAAAAGCATGCATAAAACCAAACTTAGCATATTGGTGATACTTGGTGATAAATGACATGTAGAAATGGCCATAAGTTCGCATTTGGCATCACATGCAAGTTATCATAAGAGATATGATAACTTACATGTTGCCAAAATGCAACCTTCAGCATAAAGCTTGAAGCTTTATGTTCATAAACCCAAGATAAGCTTGCATAACATGATAGCATGAACAAAATGTTCAACCCAAACTTGCATAACATAACTTGCATATCATATGACAAACTTGCATATCAAACTTGCATAACATAACACGATAAACTTGCATATCATGACATGGCATACTTGCATAACATAACATGATGAACTTGCATATCATAACATGGCATACTTGCATATAAACTTGCATATCACAACATGATAAACTTGCATATCATAGCATAGCAAACTTGCATATAAACTTGCATATCACAACATGATAAACTTGCATATCATAACATGGCAAACTTGCATAACATAACATGATTAACTTGCATATCATAACATGACATACTTGCATAACATAACTTAGTAAACTTGCATATCATGGCAAACTTGCATATCATACATTTAACTTTAGAGTTTAAGTATGAAAGTAGAATAGGGCTTACAATGCTTATGAAGGCACAAAAACATGACAAAGCCCTTATACAATCAAATAGACCCAAAATGAAAGCTCTAATAGAAAAACCCTTGAGCCAAAATGATCAAAACTCTTTCTTTATGATGCAAATATAGAAACTTGACTTGAATGCAAGCTAATGATGCTCATACAAGCTTGAAAACATTTGTATGCATGGAAAATCTCTCATAGAAACAATTTAGAAATTTTATGAAGAGAGTGGAGGCCATGAGAGGATTGATTTTGCCATAGTTTAGTTGTATGAATGAATAATGATGATTTAGGCTAGGTTTAGGGGTCCTTTTATAGAAGTTTAGGTTAGTTTAGGCCATAGGATTAACCCTAGTTTAGATCTAAACCATCAAAAATCGTCATAGGCCAGCAGAACAGACCAGAGAACCAAAACAGGTGCACCAAGCCAGCCAGGGTCAAGCCAGAAAGCTGTGCAGGTTTCTGGCTCGACACGGGTGCACTTCCCAAGTGCGCCAGTGTATTTTTGTGCTGGCGCACTTCACAAGTGCGCCAGTGCATTCTGGCTTGTTTTCGATTTTTCTGCCTAACTTTGTTCGTCCATATCTTCTTCATACGGACTCCGATTTTCGAAAACTCGGACTCTATTTCGCGTATTTTTCCGAGACGAACGCAATGGCATAGCCCGTTTCCCTTGATTCAGATTTATAAATTAAATTCTGCCTCGATTTACGTTATAACAGATTATTGAAAATACGGGTTGTTACAGATACATGGCTTTGTTGTTGTTGTGTCCATATATACACGTGCGTGAGTGTGTAAGAGAGTTAAAGGTCGATAGCCATCTTTAATTAATACCTTTTTTATGGCCTCTTAATGTAAACCACAAATTTATGTTTAAGCATTTAGTTCATGTAGTAGAAAAGCAAAGGAACAAATATGAGATAGAAACTTATGAGAGAGAGAGAGAGAGAGAGAGAGAGAAAGAGCGTGCTCGAGCGCACATATACATAACCAAACATATCTTATGATATAATTATAAAATCTAATAACAATGCATACTTGACATGATGGCTTTTAATCAAAACATTTGATAAAATTAGAAGTATAATTTTAGAACTCATTGCATCTCATGTTGAAATTGTTATAACCATATCAACTTCACTAAACTGATTCAACACTATAAATAAACAAAATACATATGCAAAATGCAGAACCAAGGTCTATATGGGTTGTACAATATAGAAGATATTCTTGCATTGATAGCAAAAGGACCATTATTAATTTAACATTATATGCTACTATGCATTAAATAAACAACAATAATAAAGACACATTTGCTAATCAATGCATTCTTGTCAAAAGAACAAAGTTTGAATTTTTCTTTTTTGCTTTTTGGGGTTGGCGATTGCTTCAGTAGCTAAAACATCATAAGTATATTTTTTATTTAACTTCTCGGCATGATAAGATTTCTTTGAAAAATCTAAAGCTTCCCTAGAATGACTACTTATTCGATCACACCTATGGTGGAGAAGCCGAAGAGGGAGCTGGTAGGAGCACTTTAAACCGCATAGTTCTTCAAGAGTGTCCATGGTAACATTCATATTTATAATGCTCTCTATAAGGAGGAGACCTTGAACATGGACGGTATTCGATATTAGAAACATGATGGTCTTCATCCCCACAGTCTGGGCTATCATGTCACTGATAAATTGAGCCTTTGCAGTGCTTAGTGTATCAGTTATGTTGCCACTCAGGTTACCGCGGTAGCCTTTGTCTCTTCCCATTCTACCTGCACAAAGAAAAAAAAATTGAATATGAATCAACTAACAATAACATGAACAAGTGTTGTGTCGTGCAATATTTATGATGTGTGTGTGCTTATGTGTCCTTTCAATGGACCAGTTTTAAATTTACTTGATAATGTAAACTCCTCGATGCTCGTTAAAATAGAGACTCCCTCAGAGCTTGGGAATAAGCTATCCAAATTGATATTGTGAAGCCAAACATTGTGATTTTGAGTGAGACATCGTCGATTCCTTTAAACAAATCCTCAACATGATGCAACTTATTTCCTTTAACATCAAAGGCAGGAGACCCAGGCTTAGAGGTTTGCTAATTCTTTGTCTAACTACCATGAAGGTTTGAGCGGTAGGTGGCACATCTTTCTCTTATTCTGCTTCATTGCCGCCAGCCGCCTTTATGCCTCTAATATCACCTTGATCCCCCTCTATTTCTTCTCTTGTAAATGGTAGTGCTACAAGGAGCAGCTCAATTTGCAACGGGTATGGGTGACGGCTAAAAAAACGGCCGTCGCTAGCCATGCACGGTTCTGAAGTAATAAACACCCGAGCCCACTACACCATATCAGCCAATTTGGCACACAACATTGCGGGGATAAAATACAATTTATAGCCGTATCATATTTGATAGGTCTTATAGCTGTAGCAAACTACATTTTGCGATCCGCACCACCCTAAACACCATAAATCTGACCGTTCATCGGGGATGCTCCGGATCGGTTCATTTGACATGGCCTTTGGCCAAATCTAATTCGTATCATATTGTGCACCCCTTCAGGCACTCCAAACACAAATTTTGGCCGCTCCCTTTCCTTTTATTTTAGTTTAATGGTGACCGAAACCCCAAATTAGGTTTTTCGATCGGTGACCAAATCGTGCCTCCACCTTTCTTTGGAATCTCCTCCTCTGGCAGAGATGATTCGATTTGTTTATCTCCAGCTTTGCACTGGTTAGATCACTGGCATCACTGGCACCAATGATCGACCAGCGCAAACCTAGAGACCCCAAATTTGGGTAATTTGAAGATTGTGGACTTTGGGTAATTCCGATGTGCTAATCAACTTATTCTTAATTTGTATTATTACATTCAGGTAATTCTTTTTACTTGTTCATATTATCTTAATGTCACTCTCAAGGACGGAGCCAGGATTTTAATTTCCGCCAGGCTAAGTAAAAGATTAATTAAAAAAGGAGCGATCTTGATTATAATAACGTCATTCACAGAGTAGATTTGGGGATAAGAATAAACATTTGTACTTGTAAGCAAATGAAATTTAGATAACCACATTTACTTGGTTCTTCACAGAGTAGATTTGGGGATGTAGTTGGGTTGGCAGTTTTATGTGCTTTGTTAAAAACATAGAAGAATGAAACAGGATCTCCTATCTTGAAATGTAAGAAAACCATGCAGGCAGCCAAGTTGCATTGTTTCTATTCTATGTGTAATAATAGATAGATGGATTTCAAGGTGTACAACCCTTCATATAATACAAGAAGTTGTTAGTGTTTTGAACCGTATAATAGGTTATAACTATGCAGTAAAACCTTAATTATGCAGGGTCTGCTGGATTGGGATTTCTATCATGGTACTTAGCAGGAAAAATCAGAGCATTTTTTATATAAACTTCAGGTAATATCTCGCTTTTTTCCATCCCCTCATCTCGGATACACTACATTAGCTAGATTAGGGTGATAGAATAGAAAGGGAAATCCTATAGCAATGTTATATCTACAATATTGCAGCCAAGTGATAAGGAGAATTATAATGAGTTTGTGGTTTAATACTTTCAGAGCGAATTCGTGAGTCATTACGTGAAAATCATGTTTGCGGAGATTTTGGAGAATGAAAAATAAACTGGTTCAAAGCAAATGAATTGTTTTGGAGAATGAAATCATGTCATGTAGCATTACATAAACATGTTACACATATAATTGACAAATATGCACACACGAATACAAAGACACGATATGTCCTTCACTGTTATCAGTATGAACACAAAGACACGATATTTTGTGTGCAATCAGGCATAAAATTACTTCTTTTTTCCTGTAGATTTGGGCGCTTTTGTGTTGCTGGAATTCAGGCGCTGGCTATCATGATTCAGTTTTACTGCCAATCATCAGGTTGGCCTTTTAAGTTTTTGTTTTAAACTGTGTACATAGTAACATATATAAATGTTTATGCTGTTATATATAAAATTTTATGATCAGCATCATGAGCTAGATTATTCTCATAGTAGTACTGCTTTGATTTACAGCAAACACATGGATTTCATCGGCATATTGATCAGCACGTACGCTCAATCTTCCCAGCCTCGACTGGAGTTATATATATCAGGCCGATCATATGTTTTTACCTTTTTTTGTTAGTTCATACTGTTATGAAAATCTTTGACAGTTTCTTTTGTATACGGTAGTATGTTATACATTGTGTTCGTGTTATGAAAAATCTTGTAAATGCTTTGAGTATATATATAAAATATAAATTGTGTTATTCTTGTGTATAAATTGTGGTATATATGCTGTGTTATATGAAAAATATGTGCTACAGTTTCTGTATATATATATATATATATATATATGTGCACACACAGATATAATTCGATACGGTCAAAGGCCGTGTCTGAATACTACTTAGATACGGCTAGAAGCCGTATGTTATTACTTATGAGATACGGTTTGTAGCCGTATCTAAAAATTTAACACACATCATTTTTTGATACGGCTATTGGCCGTGTTTAAGAGCCTTAGATACGGCTAAAAACACAGCTTAATCAGCATATATGGTGTAGTGGCCTTTCTTCCCCAAATCAGTTTACCCATGAAAAAAAAAACCTTTTACTGCACCGTCACCCTCCTTTGCTTCGATTTCAACTATCCAAACTCCATTCCATCATCTTAATTTGGGAAGGTATGTCTTCTAACCCTATTTCATGTTTATTTAGGGTTAATTTGTATGTTTATATGGGGTTGTAAATTCATTGTTTATGGATATGAAATTGGTTGTCTTGTGAGATACATATAATATTGATTTTGTTATACATTGATTTGGGAATAGTGGAATCGATTAGGAGGTTGAAATCGTTGATTATCACATATGTACTTGATTTAGGAGCATGAAAACGACGACTATCATGTATGTAATTAGGTTTACGTTGATTGTGTTGTAGGATCATTTGAGAAAAAATGAAGTATACGTGATTGTTTAGCACTAGTAATTAACTTGATTATGACTATTGAAACGGTGTAATGATGTCCCTCTCTGCATGCACTGTTAATTATATCACAATTGGATGTAAGAATAGTTGATCCAAACAAATTTGAAGAATACATTTGCAATGTAAAAAAAACAATTTGTTGCTATAGTATTTAATAAAAAAATGTTATTTTACAAATTTATACTTTATACTAAAATTAACTAAAAGTAACTAAAACTAATTTATACTTCATAATTTTCATTGTCATGTTATTTTACAAATTGAAAGTACTGAAAATATTATACAGACGCTATGTAGTTAATGCGCGAGCGTAGACAGAAAAAGGCGCAAGGCACACCTGAGGTTTTTTTTTTTTTTTTTTTTTTTTTTTTTTTTTTTTTTTTTTTTTGAAGTTTAAGGGTGCACCTATTAGTAAAGCGCAAAAGAGCCCAAAGCGCAAAAAACGCGCTTTTTCCATTTGAATTGTTTTTTGGTTTAAATTTAGGTTGAATATTTTTTTGACTATTTATGTGAACCCCTTAGATATATTTGGCCCTGTCCGACAAGTGTTGTATATGATCGTTATATGGGTATTCGTTTTTACACAAAACGGAAATCTATATTCATCTGATACAATATTCATTGGATTTGTCTCAGTATTGGACAAGTTATAAATATATTAATGTAAGCATATTTTATAAATCATTTCAGTTTAAACGGTTAACAAAGTTTTGACGGCACTTCCTTTTTGTTCCCTGTGTACACGCATTTGTCCGAGTAGCTCAATGCCAGATCTGTGCCGAGTTGCGGAGAATATTCCGAAGAGTGGCGGGTAAATGTCAAATTTATTTCTATTTAGTTTATTTAAAGTATATGAAATATTTATATCAACTTCTACACAGGGGATTCAAGATTGAGCCCGCACAGTTCATTTTAGATGTATCGAGGCAGTCTTACTAAGCAGAATGTCGGGGGCTTGGCCACATTAGGATAGTGTTCCACCTTATATTAAGAATGTCATTATAGCCGATTTATTGGTAAGTATTTTTTTATACTAATATTGAAAATTAATATACTGTAAATAATTAAAAATAAATGTAATATGCAGGTTGTTGTACGCGTTGAGGATCAGGACATGCCTACTTTTCTGACTCATTGGAATATGAAGATGCGCAAAAATTATCGCGAGATGGTTTCAAGGGCGAAGACATCTTAAAAAAAGCCTTCGTTTATGAATAATGATGTTTGGGTAGATTTTCAAAAGTATTGGGAGACGGAAGAAGCTAAAGTAAGATATAATGATAAATATTCACATTTATAATATTGCTTGCATTATTTTACATCATCGTGTATCAAACTTAATAGAAAGTAGCAGCTAGAAATAAAGAAAATAGTGAAAAGAATCCTGCTCTATACCGCGGTGGCTCAAAATCATTTCAACAACATAGAAGGGATTTGGTATAAATTTTAAATATTGGTAGTATATGTTCACATAAAAATTTAGTGTATATAATTCATTCTTATTTTTGATAAGTATTTACTCAGACTGTAAAGTACGGAAGAGAGCCTTCGCTGGAAGACGTATTCAGACACACACATGCAGTGGAGCATACCGATGAAGAAGGAAATGTTACATATGATTGGGCAGATCCAAAGAGTGCTCGTATAATGGTAAATATGATTATCCATACAAATTAAAATATTTCATATTCGTTCATATCACAGTATATAAGTAAATTTTATAGCATTTGTGTTAAAATTATATTGCTATTGTAGGGGAAGTATGATGCGGAGGCTGCTAGAGTGATAGAGGCTATTGGACATGAGCTTACGGTCGTAGAGTCTGATCGTATATAGCATTCTATCACTGATCCTCCTACTCGAGGAAGGCGATATGGTTTCGGCAATCAGGAGGTAAGACTTTCTTTAAACATAAATTATAGTTTTAAAATATGAGAAATAATCTTATGCTATTTAGTATTAAGTTTTGTTTACATTTGGACCACACTAAACTCATACATGTTTAACACAAACCATATACATGTTTAACTATATACATGTTTAACACAAACCATATACATGTTTAAATAACTTTAATGTGAATTTACTTATTTCACAGGATGTTCAGCGTGGTTATAGGAGGTCGATGGAGGAGGTGACTATTGCTCGGATGCAGGAGCAGATGAATGAGATGATGGGCTGACGAAAAACCCATATGCAATAGGAAATAGATGAGCACATAGCAGCTTACTTTCAGGAGCATGAGTTTATGCCTGGGGAGGGAGGAGAGGGAGGAGATTCTACTGCTTATCGAGGGGAGGAAGAAGAAGATGACGAGGAAGATTAGTGCAGGCGCTCATTTCTTGGTTTATGCTCTGGTATGTACATAAACTTTGGTTTTTTATATGCTAGATGCACATATGATGGTATTTGACTATTGTTTGATGTGTTTTTTATGTATGATGGTATTTAACGATGTTATGATGTGTTTTGATATGTATGACAGTATTTAATGATGGTATGATGTGTTTTGATATGTTTAGTGTTTATAATTTTGTTTTTTTAATTGGTGAATTGATTGTTGATGAGTATTGGTGAAATGCTGGGATGATATTGGTGAATTGAATTGACTTTTGATGAGTATTGGTGAATTGATAGTGAATTGATGAGATGAGATGATAATGATGATAGTGGTGTGGTTTGATGGAGAGGAATTGTTGTGCAGTACAAAATTTTTGCTTCAGATTTGCAACGACTAGCAATGGCCAATTGTTCATTATATATTGATAGCTAGCGACGACTTGTAACGTATTTTTGTAACAGATTTACGACGGTTTACAACGGCTTCTTGGTAAAAGAAACTACTTGCCACGTAAGATGACACGTGACAGCTTAGGGCCGTCGCAAAACACTGTGTTCTTTGTAGTGTAGTACAATAGAGTGAACATCATTACTGCCTTCTCCTCTCACCTCAGTTGTGACCTCCTCTTCCTCGTCACCATCACGTTCGATTTTCCAATCGTCGTCTAATAGGCCACTAGCATGGAGGAGTCCATCAAAAACTACAATTTTAACATCTTGATATATTACATCCAAGGCCTTAAAAGGTGCCACTGCATTTAAGTACTGTTGACTTGTAGGCATCGGGGGATTGCGTACACTGTTTAAGCATCACATTAATTTGGAGCTTACAAATTGAAGAGCGTGAAATGATTCAGTTAAGTGAGAAGTACAACACTAGCGTCCTTCAATCCAACACCTCAGGATACTAAGAGGACAGCTCACATAGAACCAATCATAGATTAGTGAGTTTGTTCCACGCGCTGATAACAAAGAGACTACAGGGAGAAGCTTCCAGAAAAGTTAGAAAATGTGCATCCTTCCCACACATGAAGTAAAAATATATCGAATGTATTATTCTAAGGCTCACCGAATAGATTCTCCAAGAAAAGCATATATGTTCCCAATAAAAATGTGTAGCAGTTTGGGTGCAACTACATACAAACAACTGTATCCAATACTCCCTCCTATTCACTATATATGACGTTTTCTATTTTTTCACACATATTATGGCAACTTAAAAGTGATTTGTATACCCTTCTATACACAAATTAAGGCATGCTGCATGCTTTCTCTTATTAAATGCATTTGTAACTTTTCACCAAGAAAAGCATGTCTGCAGCATGCATGCAGCAGGATTAACCAATGAAATTTCAAATGGAGGCATAAAAGTAACTGCATGCATCGAAAGTGTAAACAGACAGCTACATGGAAGCCTTAGAGAACAGCGCATGCATATTAAAGAAAGACATGAAAAGTTATTTGGAAAAGGGAAAAACAGAAAATACAATGTGTATTTTGCAAAATTTTCTCAAGCTTAAAACGTCATATATAGTGAATCGGAGGGAGTACAACAACTCCTTGGTGAATCTGTTGAATGGTAGAATACATCCCACTGAACACATATACCTACTACAAGCACGAACCCCTGCGGGGGCATGTGAGCACTATCTTCTCGAGTTGGGACCCATAAATCTTTGAATGGAACATGGTGTTTGGAACGAATTCTTCTCAACACTAGTCCATCAAACCTTGGTGCAATTGAATCGATCGGGTCATCTAATACTGCTACTCCTTCCAACGTATACGGAAACAAAAGGAATTATTTCTACCACTTCGGCCACTTGAAGAGCCTCTTAGGCTTCTTGACTCTTGAGACCTCTCAGGTTAGTTCAATGGATGAGCCAAGGATGATCTTTTAGAAACTATTACCGAACTTGATTCTATATTTGAATCATTATAAAACTGGTTGGATGAAGAGTCTCTTCAAGACTCTCAGATCCAATGGACTTAATGCAGTCAGAGTGCCTTGGCCCCTTAGCTACTAAACTCAGCAAATAATTTTAGTTAGCACAATGAACCTGTACCTCCTATGCATAGTGTAAACTAATGCATTATGCGTGATGTCGTGCATGTGCATGCAATTCTAAAATTCTACTGCTAGTGATGACGAGATTCAATTTCAAACTGAAACGACCGTCATCGCTGACCATCTCACCAACCTTTAAATAAATGATTGTGAAATTTTATCAAATTTCACGATCGGATATCGACATTTAAGATTTTATGCTTTCGATCATATGTTCAAATGTCCATAGTATATGCTATAATCTTATGTGCATGTCCTTAATCATTATCATTTCAAATATCTAAAGTCAAGCGCATGTTCATCGCATTACAATTGCATCAAGAAAGAGGAAAATGTGCTTAAGGCAAGGATCGTACCCGACCCCAACCCTAGAAAAAAAAATCCAACTCAGGCATCTTCTGTTGGTCTGAACCCTCCTCTAATCTCATGTGCAATTTGATCCCTTTATCTCTCCAAACACTAAACTAACATCTTATATCTCCTTTAGTTTCCCTTCCTCTCCTCGTAGACCAATCCTTTCTCCTTACACAAACAGATCTGACTCCTTTTCTTCTTCTTCTTCTTCTTCTTCTTCTTCTTCTTCTTCTTCTTTCCACTTCATCAAGCTGCCCTGATCCAATCCCTTATCCTTCTCTTCCTCCAATCTTCCTCCACATCACTTCCAGCACCATGTCGTCTTCAACACCAAAATTCATTATCGAACTCAAAATGAGAACACTACAAGGAGAATACGGATTTCCGACGGCTAAAAGCCGTCGGCGGCCGTCGGAAACCGAAGACGGCCGTCGGAAATTGTCGTCGGAAATCTGGGCGTCGAGAAATAGCATTTTCGATGGCTATCGACAACGCTCGTCGTTTATGATTCCGACGGCTTGGGACGGCTTACGTCAGTTTCCGACGGTTTCTGACGGCTGTCGCAAGCCGTCGGAAACCGTTGCAAACAGTTGACCTATATGCCGTCGGAAACCGTCGAAAACCATTACAATATTATAGATCTGTAAGCCGTCGAAAGCCGTCTGAAATACTGCACTTTTTTTTTTGATTTCCAGCTGCTATTTAGCTTCCATCCCACATTCACCACAATCCACTAAATCGGACCATCGGTCTACAATTCCAGCACACTATTTCATATTCATATCAACCAAACCACACCATTTCATACACATATCACTAAAACCACACCATTTCAACCCAAAATATCATAAAAACCACAAAACACAAATATACCATAACAATTCTACCATTACAACAACATACAGTACATAAAGTCTACTACATCACCCCACCACATCATGTCTAGGTCAAAATACACACAAAATATTAACACACCATATCATGTCTACCATCAAAATGCATGAAACATGTCAACCCAAAGTCATACACCCATACCATAACAAACTAGTCATATATGTACATGTCCAACTAAAAAAACATACCTGTCTCCATCCCTAACTAATCCTCATCATCTGCAGAAGCAGCTGATGAGGGGAAGCGCTCAAACTCCTGTGCAAACTCTGCTAAGCGTCAATCTAAAAGCTGAGTCGTCTCAATAGCTTGACGCCGATTCTGCTCCTCTAGCTGTGCCACCCTAGCTCTCAGCTCCTCAATCTCTGCGGTGGCTATATCAGCTCTAGCCTGTTTGCCCCGTGCCCGCTGACTAGTGGGCTGTAACATATTTAAAAAGAAATTAATCATATAAGATTATTGTAATAGCCTGTAATTCGTAAAAGTTATTTTATTTCTAAACTATATCAATTTAAAAATATTTATGAAGTTTAACAATATGAAACTTTTGAATCTATGATCTATGATCTACGACTCAAATTTCGTTTTTGTTTAAAGTTCTAACTTCATGACTTGCATTTAATTAAGCATGATATTAAACATGATATTTTGAGCATAATACATTAAATTTAATTAGAGTTATTCATAATTAAATATTAAATTAAGGTAAAAATGCTTTACCACTTGATTTCCGAAGCCATAACGTCTACTCTGCGTCGCTGGATCCATCACTGACTGAAAGATAATGTCCTCCTCGTCAGTAGTAAGCTGCTCATGTTCAGTCTCAGCTAGACGCATCTGACGTTGCTCCATAAACTTCTCCTGCAAGACCAAATAATAATGTGCATAAATTTATTATCATGATATCTTATTTTATAGTAATTTAACAATTTGTACATAAACTTCTACAGAAAATGAAAACTTACGTGACTCTTCCTAGATTTCTCGTCATGCCATTTATATGTGATGTTCCCGTCTGAGTCGACCTGCTCGACGGCATGTGTACGAGTGAATACGTCCATATACGAGACAGGACCCAACCCCTCAGCCTCCTGAATTTGGTTATTACACAAAATTATTAGTTAAAGTTCAAAACTATATAACATATTACTTTTTTATACAAGTCGAATTTAAAAAAAAAAAAACCAACTCCTGCCGATACTGTTGAAATGACTTGGATCCTCCTCGATGAGTGACTGGATTTTTGTTTCTATTTGCACTGTTTCTTTCTGCCACCACCTTTAATTGCATTTAAATTTGGTAATTATCGACAGAATAGTTTTATATTTTAAAAATATAAAAAAATTAGTACACTAACCTTTGCTTTATCACTATCCCGATACCTCAAAAACCCACTCCAAACGTTGTCTCCCATCCATGAAGGCTTTTTCCTTGTTTTCTTCATTTGTGATATAGCATCTTTATAATTTTTCCTCATTTTCTGCATCCAGTACGTCCGAGCCAGAGCTAAATCATGTGTCTCTATTTCCACCTCGGCCTGTATTTCACATTAAACAAACATTAGTAGTAAAATAAGCTCAGTATTTCAGCAATTAAAAGAAAATGAAATGTAAAAAAAAAGGTAAGAAAATACTTACTAGCACATCCTGCCAAATGACCTCCTGAATGTGAGGTGGGATCAAATCCCACTGAGGCCAACATGCCGACATCCTGGACTTATATGCTGCTGTTGAAGCGGCCAAAATAGTCTTCGAAGGCTGAAGATCGAAAACCCTGCATTAATTGTGATAAACATAATTAAGTGTACGGTATAAAATAATTAACATGCTAAGTAAATTTTGTTTTTTACCCAGTACTCGTAGGGACCAAGGACACAACTGCACGCACACGCGGCTGCGATCCAGAACCCTCGCCTGAAGAGTTTCCTCTAGATGACATACCTGTCACATACAAATAATTTCAAAATATGTAAGCTAATTTAAACAAACGATATAATAAGATACTAAATAGGTGACATAATTAAATGATGTAAAAAATGTCGTAAATGATAAATTGTTTATACCTGTATTTGAATGGGTCTCATATTCCAAGGAGTAACAATTTACATTGCATATTTAAGACAAATAAATCGGAAAAACTGCATATGACATAAAAGATGTAAAAAACCATCATAACATTAAAAAAATTAAGAGTTACTTGAATTATAAAATAAACTGGGTTCATGATTACATTACAACTAGAAATTTAATACTCAACATCTATATCAGTCATCATCTTCTTCAGATTCAGATTCAGACTCAGATTGTATAATCTCTTCCTCCGCGCTCTCAAACACATCTAGCAAAGCATTTGCCTCATCGACTAGAGGTCCAAAATCTGCACTATCGTCTTCAAGTATTATTTCAGTGTTCTGTTCCAGTTCTGCCTGATAGGCTCCTTCGTCTGGAATATTCTTCCCGTCGAAAGTAAATCTGGCCTTTGTTTTAAAAATTGCCGACCAATCTGCTTTATCTCTTTTTAGTGACGGGTAAGGAGCATAATAAACTTGTAATGCTTGTTTGGCTAGTACAAAAGGATCATACTTGTAATAGCGCGATGTATGCTTTATTTCAATCAGATTATAATCCTTATGTACATTAATCCCAGAATTCGGAAAATTGCCAAACCAATCACATTTAAAGAGAAACACCTCCTCCGTGGGTCGTGAGAAATATGTCAGTTGCAAAATTTTGTCAAAACGCCATAAAAATCATTGATGTGATTTTCAGGATCATCACTGCTTTTAACGAATACACCAGTATTGTTCGTTGATTTTTCAACACCGTATTCTTTCGTATTAAATTTATATCCATTAACAAAATATATTGGATATGTCTTGACCAATCTTTTTGGTCCCATTGCAAGATGTTTCTACCCTTCATCACCAACACAATTTTTGGGATCATAAACATAATTTGAAAACCAATCAGAAAATTCTTTACTGATATCTCCGTTTGGGTGTTCAAGTTCATAAACGCTGTAAATAGAAATAGAGTTTTACATTAGATTATACACACATAAAGATGTAGAAATGAAAAAAAACTAATTGATATTTCAGATTACCTAACAAACGGTGCAACTTCAGCACAATTTAGAAGAATATAAGTGTGAGCTACATGAAGATCTTTATCATTTAGCCATACGTCAACACATTTCCCAGGAGGTCGACCTTGTTGTCTAAAAATAGACAAAACTGTTTGAGACGATTCTTGTTCGTCCCCTTCGTCGTTTCGTGGAACACTTTCAAATGATATATTCACATGATCACTGAAATAATGTGAGAAAAGAACGAGGCTTCTTCTTCGATGTAAGATTTACATATCGAGCCTTCAACTCGTGCTTTTTGTCTCACTTTTTTCTTCAAATGATTCAGATACCTATACAAAATTAATATACATTATTTCAAAGTTTTAAATGTAAGTAAATTAATCGTTAACATGTTTATATTTACCTCTCAAATGGATACATCCATCCATATTGGACGGGACCTCGATATCGTGCTTCAGTTGGAAGGTGGACAGGTAAATGCTCCATTACATTAAAAAAACCTGGCGGGAATATTTTCTCCAATTTGCAAAGCAATATTGGAATATCAACTTCAAATTTACGTAAACGTTCCACTTTCAAAGTAGTTGAACAAAGCTCTTTGTAAAACAAACTAAGCTCCGTTATTACCTTCCAAACTTTTACCGGCAGTAGTTCTTTGAACATAACAGGAAATAGATGCTCCAACATAATATGACAATCGTTGTGACGGCCCGCCCCGCACCAACCGACATTTACTCCAAATGTGCGTTGTACACATGTCCGGTTGGCACGGAACGGGTCGTGAGAAGGAAAAAGAAGAAGGAAATGAACATACAAAGAACCTGTAGAATGTCTCACAGCGCATAGAACAAAATATAATAATAACATACTTGACATAAAACAGGAGAGACAGTGCATAAGCTGAAAATCAGAACTAAACATCATAGCAGCGGAAATTTAAAATACAGCTTATTACAACTTTCAAACTGTCTCAAAGCAAAAGAAAGATAAAGGAGGTACACTACTAATGCCCAAGTAGCGACCACCAACGACACAGGGAGAATGTGTATATATATCATAGGTGGAAGCCTCCTGCCCGCCTCCGAATCAGCTACTCGCGCATCACCAGCTAACCTGTCTCTAGTCTGCTCGTGTGAGCACCCAGAGTAATAAGAGGAGACATAAAACTCTGGGTCAGACATAAAGCCTGGTATGAGCGATAAGCATCTAAAGTGAACAATAACAGGTAGACTAAAAACATACCTGAACCTGGACCTGCAACCAAAGAGTTAGCACTACATACTGTACAACACTCTAAGGTACCATATCAAACCGTATAAAGATACGGAGGTGGGGGAGGTGTGCATGTCATAATGATGGCAAACAATCAAACGTAGCATCCATCCTCACATCTCTCACTCAGTGCATAAAGCATACGATATTCACCACTTCGATCACCCAACATACCTTGCTACGATCACTCTGCCCCATGAAGTCATAAATGGCTTCACTGCACTGATAACGTAGCCACTAATCCTTTGCTATGTCCACTTGCCCTATGGAGTTATTCACCCCATCTGTGCTGGCTCATAGCCTTACCAATCCTTACTATGTCCACTTGCCCCATGGAGTTGTTCACCCCATCTGCGCTGGCTCATAGTCTTACTACGCATCACCTTGCCCCTCAGGTCATAATGACCCTACTGCACTGATAACGTAGTCTTGCTACCATCACCTTGCCCCTCAGGTCATAATGACCCTACTGCACTGATAAGTAGTCATCCTTCATTTTTAGTGGTGAATCGAAGTTATGAACGTCGACAACTCCTTAGCACACGTCCCGCAGCAAAGTCCAACCATGAAGTGAACTCATTGGTTCCCAACTGGATCCTGAGCTCTAACTTCCATTTGGACTACCTTTGCATCTCGGGTTATTGGTCACCATCTTCATCCGGATCGGTCTTCATCATTCGGGTCGGGTCGCGCCTCCTGCGTTGGATCGGGTCGTGGTCCTCCAGGTGATCGGTCGCACTCCTCCATTGTCTCGTGAATCCAGTCTCCATCGAATCGGGTCTCCTCTTCTGGTCGGATCGTGAACTCCAAGCGGATCGTGTTCCAACGGGTCGGATCGTGCTACATGGATCGGGTCGTGACTTCCCATCAGTTCGTGAGGCAGGTCGGTTCGTGGAAGAACGAGGCAGATCGCATGGCAACTCCTCATGTCGGATCGTGATCATCTGGTTCGGATCGGGGTGCGAAGCGCGAGTGCGGATCGTGGACGTGGCATGCGATCCGATCCGAATCCCTGCATAATTCCTGCAGCTGTTCCAGCGACTGTTTTGCGCCATACGACGGTGCCTTCGACTATTCTAACTATTCTAATCTATCACAAAACATACCATACAGTCATAGCAACATGCATAATCAACCACAAACATCAAAACATCAATATGATAGGTAGGAATGGATCAAACATACCCAAAATCCCATATTTCCCCTTAAGCATATTTAGGTGAAACTAATGATAGGATTAGCAAAACTTAACCAAATTAACTCAAATTCATATCAGAGAAACATCATTACGAATTTTATAAACATTTTTCCCGAATTTTATCATGTTTAAATTCGCCAATTAACACTAATCACCCCTAATTAGTCATAATTAGTGCAAAACTATGCAAATCACTCACCTTAGCCACAAATAAACTAAGATTTGAAATAATTCTCTGGTTTGATGTGAATCTCTATGCTAAACAGCAGCTCCAGTGTTGATTTGGTGTAGATCTTCCTTGATTAGGGGTTGCTAAGCCAAATCCTTGACCAAAAGGTGATTTGGAGGTGATTTAGAGGTTAAAGGCCATTTTTAGGGTTCCTTGGTGATAAGTGGAGGCTAGAAAACTGAAATGGAATGATCCTCTATCTCATTTAAGCCTCCCCACAACCCCAATCCCGAAATGGGTTATGGGCCTACTCACTAATCACCCGATTTGGCCCGGTTAAGGTAAACCATATTTCAGCCATATCTCCCAAACGGTAAATCCGTTTGGCTATTGTGACCACTCTACGGAAAGGTAAACCATCAAACGAATCTAATGGAAGTGGTTTCAGGTCAAAATTCCTTTCCAATCAAAAGTTATGGCCAAAACAGTACCAACTAGGGGCAAAATGGTCATTTAAAAATCGACAAAAATCATGAACATGGAAAATGAGTCCAGTAGACGTTTCCCAAAGTTACATGACCATACGACTTCACATGGGAAAGAAATAAATATTCTACGATCCTATGATGTGTAGAATACGGGTCGTTACACTCTCCCCCCCTTAAGAAATTTCGCCCCCGAAATTCCCTAATCCAAACACACACAAAGGTCCCGCATGCCTATCAACCATAAAACAACCATCAAACATGCAAAACAAGTAAAATAAGTCTATCCTAGCATGCGGAATAACTAAATCGCAAAGTAAATCTTACCAGGCAAAGAGTTCTGGATATGTCTTCCTAATGCTCTCCTCTGTCTCCCAAGTACAATCATTTTCGTCCTCGCCCCACTGAACTTTGACTAGCTTCACCGACTTCCTTCGAAGTTGCTTCGTATCGTGCCCCACAATACGAATCGGCTTGCGGTTCCCAACCGCCTCGGGTTCTACTTCGAAGTCCCCTAATTGATCAGGTGAAATAGTCATATCTGAGTCGTGAACGAACTTCCTTAGTTGGGAAACATGAAATACATTGTGAACTCCCGCCATCTTCTCTGGTAAGCCAACTCTATAGGCCAAATTCCCGACTAGTTCAAGAATAGGGAATGGGCCAACAAATCTTGGTGCCAACTTGCCTCTCCTGCCAAATCGAATCACGCTCTTCAACGGAGAGATTTTGACAAACACCAAGTCACCCACGGAGAATTTCAAGTCTCTTCTCCTCTTATCAGCATAACTCTTCTGCCTATCTTGGGCAGCTTTCATTCGTTGCTGAATGATCTTGATCTTATGAGAAGTTTCTCTCACCACATCTGGTCCAATCACAAACTTCTCGCCAGTCTCTATCCAACATGATGGTGAGTTGCACGGTCTTCCGTACAAAGCTTCATATGGAGCCATACCGATACTGGATTGGTAGCTATTATTATATGCAAACACTACTAGATGCAAATGGTCATCCCATGATCCACCAAAATCCAATATACAAGCTCTCAAGAGATCTTCCAATATACGATTCACCCTCTCCGTCTGGCCGTCGGTTTGAGGATGATATGCGGTACTGAGATGTAATCCTGACCCTAGAGCCTCTTGTAAGCTCTTCCAAAACCCACTAGTGAACAACGGGTCTCGGTCACTCACAATGCTTTTGGGTACTCCATGAAATCTCACTACCCACTTCATATACAATTCTGCCAACTTGGCTGCCGACCTGGTCGATTTGACTGGTATAAATCTTGCACTTTTAGTCAATCGATCCACAATTACCCAAATGCTATCATATCCCGATCTAGTCCTTGGTAAACCATCGATGAAATCCATCGAGACTTGCTCCCATTTCCATTCGGGAATTTCTAATGGTTGCGATAACCCACTAGGCTTCCTTTGCTCGGCTTTAACTAGCTGGCAATTCATGCATTTGGATATAAACTTCCCAACGTCTCTTTTCATCCCTTCCCAGTAGTAAGTCTGTCTCATATCTCGATACATCTTATTACCACCGGGATGTATAGTCAGTTTTGAGTGATGACATTCTCTAAGCACTTCATCCCTCAAGCCATTTACGTTGGGTACAACTAGCCTTCCATTCCTTCTAAGCCATCCATCTCGCTCAAGCCCATACACACTCATCTCCTCACCGTCGATGTTCATCTCTAACTTGGAGATGATTTCTAATAGATTAGGATCGTCCCTCTGGCTAGAACCAATCCGCTCTATCAAAGTGGGTCTGATCGTCAAACTAGCTAGCATGACTGGATCCAATTCGCACTTTGGTCTGAAATCAAACCCCGCAATATACTCCAGTTGCTTCCACTCAAGAAACATTGCCCCTAAGCTGGCAATTCTCCTACTCAAGGCATCGGCTACCGCATTACCCTTCCCAGGTGTGTATGCGATATCAAAATCATACGAAGCCAAGAACTCTAACCATCTCTGCTGACGGAGATTAAGATCTTTCTGAGAGAAGAGATACTTCAACGATTTATGATCGGTAAAAAACTCAAATCTTTCTCCCAAGAGATAGTGTCTCCACATCTTCAGCGCAAATACAATCGCTGCCAATTCCAAATCATGGGTAGGATACTTCTTCTCATGCAGCCTTAGCTGTCGACTAGCATAAGCTACAACCCTACCTCCTTGCATCAATACAGCACCCAGTCCGGTACCACAAGCATCCGTATATACCGTCATCTTTTCATTCCCTTTAGGAATGACTAACACTGGCGCACGCGTCAACTTCTCCTTTAGACTCTTGAAGGCATCCTCACACACTCCGTCCTAGACGAAGGACTGATTCTTCTTAGTCAACTGAGTCAACGGTGCTGCTATCTTGGAGAAATCCTGGATAAACTTACGATAATACCCAGCTAATCCCAAGAAGCTTCTCACATCTGTTACATTCTTGGGTGTAGGCCAATCCTGTACCGTAGCCACCTTCGCAGGGTCCACGGCAATACCACTCTCTGAAACAACATGACCCAAGAATCTCACTTCCCTTCTCCAAAAATGACACTTAGAGAATTTCGCTTTCAATTGGTGTTTCCTCAACACCTCCATCACTGTCCTCAAGTGTCCCTTGTGTTCCTCCTCTGTCCTTGAGTAAACACGGATATCATCCACGAACACAAGAACAAACTTATTCAACTGATCTCTGAATACTCGATTCATAAGATCCACAAAGTAGGCTGGTGCATTGGTCAACCCAAATGGCATGACCAACCACTCATAAAATTCAGACGGCGTCCTAAATGCCGTTTTCGGAACACTCTCATCTGCTACTCTAAGCTGATGAAATCCTGTCGCGAGGTCCAACTGGGAGAACACTCTTGCTCCTTCCAGCTGATCAAACAAATCATCTATCCGCGGTAGAGGATACTTATTCTTCCTCGTCACCTTATTCAACTCGCGATAGTCCACACACAAACGAAAGGAACCATCTGCCTTAGTGGCAAACACAACTGGTGCTCCCCACTCGGAGACACTCCTCCTAATAAATCCCTTCTTCAAAAGATTGCTGACTTGCACCCCGAGCTCTCGCTGCTCCCTTGGTGCCATACGACGAAGTGGCATCACTATAGGTCTGGCATCTTTCACTAAATCAATACGGAACTCAATCTCTCGGTGTGGTGGAAGCCCGGTCACCTCCTCGAAGACGTCCGGATACTGGCCAACCACGGGCACATCTGACAACTCATCCTGCGGGATGTCGAGGGAATTTACAAAACTAGCCATAACCCCATCACTGGGTAGACTACCAAACACTACCCTCCGCCCATCATCCGCCCTCACTGTCACCAAAAAGCCCTCACAGTCTACCACCACCCCGTATCTTTGGAGCCAATCGACTCCCAATATAATGCCATACCCAGTAAAGCCCAAAACAAAGCAATCACAAACAAACATACATCCATGACTCGATAAGACCAAATTCCTGCAAATCATACTAAGGCTAGTCGAACCACCAATCGGGTTCGTCACAACCAAAGGTCTATCGACTATCTCGGGTTCCAGTCCCAACCTATCTACCAGGTCACTAGATATGAAGGAACGGGAAGCCCCAGTATCAAACAAAACTCGAACTGGTACATCATAAATAGAAAGCATACCTTGAATAACAACATTCTTTCCTTTCTCCGCCGCAGTTGGGGCATTCGACGAAGAAGGAACAACATCAATAGCATATGCTTTCACAATCTGCTTCTCCTTAAGAGGTTGCGGACACTTGTCCTTGAAATGTCCCACTTGACCACAGTTAAAGCACTTCTTATCCACTGGCTTGGCCCGACAATCTTTAGCATAATGGCCCTTCTTACCACAGCTGAAGCACTCAACATCCTTCTTGCTCTTTTTCTGGCCACCTTTTGATTGGTCCTGCTTCCTCTTATTCTGAGAATTATTCTTGCCTCCACCGCCTGCTTGCGGCTTTAGCCCTTCTTCAGATGCAGCCTCAGTCTTTGACTTGGGGTAAAGACTCTCTGATCTCAAAGCTTTCCCCACAATCGATTCAAAAGTCTCATCGATGTGATTGATAAGCCTTTCCCCTAAGTATCCATCCAAACCAGTAATGAACTTCTCATTCTTCTTCTCTGGAGTATCAATGAGAGACAGTCCATACTTCGACAAAGTGTCGAACTCAGCAATATAGTCAGAAACTGCCCTCCCATTCTGCTTGAGTTCCAAGAACCTCTTGAACAATACTGACTTCTGGGCAGCTGGAATAAACTTCTCGCTAAAGCGAGCCTTGAACTGATCCCAAGTAACCTGATCCTCTGGAGTAGCTGTTCTAATGGCATTCCACCAATTCATCGCTCGCCCTTACAGCTGACGAGACGCTAGCCTTCTCTTCATCGCATCCTCAAGACCCAAGTCATCGAAGATACGGTCACAGCTATCCATCCAATCTTGAACATCTGTGGCCGACTCCGTTCCGTGGAACGACTTTCCACCAAGATTAGTATAATCCTTGCACAACTTGGCGAAATCGACCCTAGGCGCCTGCACTACTGGGCCAGCACCAACTCCGGGATTGGGAACTGCCCCTTGCACTTCTCTAAGCATGTCTCTCATGAGGTTAGTAAACATCGCCCTCATGTCAGCAGCATTCCCATTATTGGCTCCTCTACCAGCACCTCTAGCATATCGGCTCATCGTCAATCTGTAAAAGGGGAAACGATTAACGACCCCATAGTGGTGCTAGTGCAGTACGACTTCATTCTTATACTACTAATAGTATATATATATACATAGCTTTTGAAAACCAAAGTAATCACAAATACGCGCTCTCATATACGTACTATCTCTCCCTAGTGTCTTTCCCTAGGTTAACTACGCAACCTAGAGCTCTGATACCAAGTGTGACGGCCCGCCCCGCACCAACCGACATTTACTCCAAATGTGCGCTGTACACATGTCCGGTTGGCACAGAACGGGTCGTGAGAAGGAAAAAGAAGAAGGAAATGAACATACAAAGAACCTGTAGAATGTCTCACAGCGCATAGAACAAAATATAATAATAACATACTTGACATAAAACAGGAGAGACCGTGCATAAGCTGAAAATCAGAACTAAACATCATAGCAGCGGAAATTTAAAATACAGCTTATTACAACTTTCAAACTGTCTCAAAGCAAAAGAAAGATAAAGGAGGTACACTACTAATGCCCAAGTAGCGACCACCAACGACACAGGGAGAATGTGTATATATATATCATACGTGGAAGCCTCCTGCCCGCCTCCGAATCAGCTACTCGCGCATCACCAGCTAACCTGTCTCTAGTCTGCTCGTGTGAGCACCCAGAGTAATAAGAGGAGACATAAAACTCTGGGTCAGACATAAAGCCTGGTATGAGCGATAAGCATCTAAAGTGAACAATAACAGGTAGACTAAAACATACCTGAACCTGAACCTGAACCTGCAACCAAAGAGTTAGCACTACATACTGTACAACACTCTAAGGTACCATATCAAACCGTATAAAGATACGGAGGTGGGGGAGGTGTGCATGTCATAATGATGGCAAGCAATCAAACATAGCATCCATCCTCACATCTCTCACTCAGTGCATAAAGCATACGATATTCACCACTTCGATCACCCAACATACCTTGCTACGATCACTCTGCCCCATGAAGTCATAAATGGCTTCACTGCACTGATAACGTAGCCACTAATCCTTTGCTATGTCCACTTGCCCCATGGAGTTATTCACCCCATCTGCGCTGGCTCATAGCCTTACCAATCCTTACTATGTCCACTTGCCCCATGGAGTTGTTCACCCCATCTGCGCTGGCTCATAGTCTTACTACGCATCACCTTGCCCCTCAGGTCATAATGACCCTACTGCACTGATAACATAGTCTTGCTACCATCACCTTGCCCCTCAGGTCATAATGACCCTACTGCACTGATAAGTAGCCATCCTTCATTTTTAGTGGTGAATCGAAGTTATGAACGTCGA
This sequence comes from Allium sativum, assembly GCA_030737875.1. NCBI lineage: Eukaryota > Viridiplantae > Streptophyta > Magnoliopsida > Asparagales > Amaryllidaceae > Allium > Allium sativum. Next base: position 287,092,413 of record CM060924.1, read on the forward strand.
CAACTCCTTAGCACACGTCCCGCAGCAAAGTCCAACCATGAAGTGAACTCATTGGTTCCCAACTGGATCCTGAGCTCTAACTTCCATTTGGACTACCTTTGCATCTCGGGTAATTGGTCACCATCTTCATCCGGATCGGTCTTCATCATTCGGGTCGGGTCGCGCCTCCTGCGCCGGATCGGGTCGTGGTCCTCCAGGTGATCGGGTCGCACTCCTGCATTGTCTCGTGAATCCAGTCTCCATCGAATCGGGTCTCCTCTTCTGGTCGGATCGTGAACTCCAAGCGGATCGTGTTCCAACGGGTCGGATCGTGCTACATGGATCGGGTCGTGACTTCCCATCAGTTCGTGAGGCAGGTCGGTTCGTGGAAGAACGAGGCAGATCGCATGGCAACTCCTCATGTCGGATCGTGATCATCTGGTTCGGATCGGGGTGCGAAGCGCGAGTGCGGATCGTGGACGTGGCATGCGATCCGATCCGAATCCCTGCATAATTCCTGCAGCTGTTCCAGCGACTGTTTTGCGCCATACGACGGTGCCTTCGACTATTCTAACTATTCTAATCTATCACAAAACATACCATACAGTCATAGCAACATGCATAATCAACCACAAACATCAAAACATCAATATGATAGGTAGGAATGGATCAAACATACCCAAAATCCCATATTTCCCCTTAAGCATATTTAGGTGAAACTAATGATAGGATTAGCAAAACTTAACCAAATTAACTCAAATTCATATCAGAGAAACATCATTACGAATTTTATAAACATTTTTCCCGAATTTTATCATGTTTAAATTCGCCAATTAACACTAATCACCCCTAATTAGTCATAATTAGTGCAAAACTATGCAAATCACTCACCTTAGCCACAAATAAACTAAGATCTGAAATAATTCTCTGATTTGATGTGAATCTCTATGCTAAACAGCAGCTCCAATGTTGATTTGGTGTAGATCTTCCTTGATTAGGGGTTGCTAAGCCAAATCCTTGACCAAATGGTGATTTGGAGGTGATTTAGAGGTTAAAGGCCATTTTTAGGGTTCCTTGGTGATAAGTGGAGGCTAGAAAACTGAAATGGAATGATCCTCTATCTCATTTCAGCCTCCCCATAACCCTAATCCCGAAATGGGTTATGGGCCTACTCACTAATCACCCGATTTGGCCCGGTTAAGTAGTTTTTCACCCTCCAAACCTTATTTCAGCCATATCTCCCAAACGGTAAGTCCGTTTGGCTATTGTGACAACTCTACGGAAAGGTAAACCATCAAACGAATCTAATGGATGTGGTTTCAGGTCAAAATTCCTTTCCAATCAAAAGTTATGGCCAAAACAGTACCAACTAGGGGCAAAATGGTCATTTAAAAATCGAAAAAAATCATGAACATGGAAAATGACTCCAATAGACGTTTCCCAAAGTTACATGACCATACGACTTCACATGGGAAAGAAATAAATATTCTACGATCCTATGATGTGTAGAATACGGGTCGTTACAATCGTGACTTTTCATTCCACTCAATTTACCATTTTTGAAGTCAACACATCTACGAAGGTTTGATGAAATCCCATCAGGAAATCTAAACCCTTCAACCCATTTTAACAAAACTTTAACCTGATTATTATCTAATTCATAACATGCTTTGGGTTTTTTTACTGTCATTCGGTTTCATATGAAGTTCGGGACGTTTGCATAATTCTTCTATATCGCGCCTTGATTTCAAATCATCTTTAGTTTTCCCTTTAACATTCAAAATCGTGTTAAAGACATTATCAAATACATTTTTCTCGTTATGCATCACATCAATATTATGACGAAGCAGAAGATGTTTCCAATACGGCAACTCCCAAAAAATAGACTGTTTGCACCAATTGTGATAAATTGATTTGCCTTCAATTTCTATTTGAACTCCACTTTCATATATCTTTGGATGATTTTGAACCATTTCATATATTTCTTCGCTAGTAAATAACGTTGGAGGTTGTCTGTTTTCTATTCTATTAGCCAAAAAGTTTTCTTGTCTGCTCTAAAAGGATGATTTACATGGAGAAAACATCGATGACAATCAAACCATGAAATTTTCTTACCATGCGGTAGGGAAAACGCTCGTGTCTCTTCCATGCAATATGGACATGCTAAACGACCAGCAGTACGCCATCCTGAAAGCATTGCATAGGCAGGAAAATCACTTATAGTCCACAACAAAGAAGCGAACATACGAAAAATTTTCTTCTTCGAAACATCATACGTTTCTACTCCTTCGTTCCACAATGTTTTTAATTCATCAATTAACGGTTGTAAATAAACATCAATTCCTTGTGTCGGATCATCTGGGCGAGGAACAACAACAGTAAGAAACATATATTGCGTTTTCATACACATCCATGGAGGTAAATTATAAGATGTGATGATAATGGGCCATGATGAGTATTTAGAACCAAACTGGGAAAATGGTGAAAAACCATCTGTACATAATCCTAGTCTGACATTACGACTCTCCGCTGCAAAATTGGGATAAATTTTATCGAAATGCTTCCATGCTTCCCCATCGGCTGGATGAGCCAACTTACCTTCTTCCTCCAATCTCACCTTATGCCATCTCATATGAGATGCAGTTGCAGAAGACGCATATAATCTTTGAAGCCTCGGAGTAATAGGCAAATAATGCATATGTTTGTACGGAACTTCCTTTCCCTTCTTTTTTCTTGGTTTATATCTTTCTTCATTACAAAATTTACAATTTCTAAGGTTTACGTCATCTTTCCAAAACAACATACATCCTTTTACACATGTATCAATTTTCTGATAAGGTAAACCAAATACCGACATAAGTTTTTTAACTTCGTAGTGATTTTCGCACATTAAATTAACCGGCGGCATGTGCCTTTTTGCAGCTTGTACAATAGCTGTGAACCCAGCTTCAGTGATGTTGTATTTTGACTTCATCGCAATGTATTCTGCGATTACCGATAGCTGAGTGCCGCTTTTACAACCGTCCCACATAGGTTTCTTAGCATTTTCCAAAAAATCATAAATTTTCTTAGCTTCAATATTCGGTTCTTCATCATTTCCATCGTTATCGTCAGCTACACTCATAGAAAACATAGATCGCGCTGCATCTTCGACCATATTTTCAATACGGTTCGTGCTAACATTCTCATCAACAGCACTTTCTACCTCAGTCTCAACAGGAGTATTTGATACAACTTCTCCATGACGATCCCAAAATTAATACTCGGGTACGAATCCGTTTTTGCACAAATGGACTTTCACAAGATCGGGTAACGAATATTTCAAATGTCTACACTTGCTACACGGACAACGAATTTCAAGATCGCTTCAACTATTACTTAACGCGAATTCAACAAAGACATTTATACCATTATAAAAATCTTCTTTTATCGAACCTCTCTGTCCTCTTCTTTGGTACATCCAACTCCTCCGATCAACAAAATAATCAATCATTTTTCCTATTTGAGAAATTCAGTTACAAGTTCAAAAATTAATATTTATTTTTTTTATGAATTCAAATTCGTAAAACGCACGTATATATAACAGTTGGATAGCAAATAACATTTTCATTAAGTTAAAAGAAAAAAAATCTAGTTTGATACTTTTTTAGATGCAACTCTTTTACATGGTCAGGCATCCTACTTCCCATTACAAACACAGTAAACATTTACAATTGTATATTACTTCGTTTCAAACTATTCAACAAAATTTCGGCAGCATTTCCCTTTTGTTTCCTGCACTGTACACATGTACGCAGGAAACAAAAAGGAAAACTGAACCAAAATTACATGAATCTTTTGAAACGAAGTAGTATACAAAATGTTGATGCTTACTGCGTTTATAACTTTTCCAATACAAGACAAATCCAACAAATATTGTACCAGATGAATATAAACGGTCGTTTTTTAATTCGAAAAAAACGACTATTTATATAACGAACATGTACAACACTCGTCGGACGGGGCCGAAAACACTCTAGAGGATATTAGCTATTCAATTAGATATCGATGTGCGCATTTTACTACATAAAAAGATTTAATACAACACAAAAATAATTTTTTTCTATCGCGTCGGCTTGACATTTCAATCTACTTAAATCTAATTTACTGTTATCGTCGTCTCAATAAACACAACTAGAATTTAGATTCATGTTATTTTGTGCACAACTCATATTTTGCACGATATCGATGTACTAGTTCGATCATTCATTTTTTTCATATGTCAACTAACACATACAAGAATGACAATCGCGCAATTGCGCATATTTACACAAATATCATAAATTATACAATGACAACAACCAAACTAAGTGGAAATATATTCACAAACACCCAAACCCAAACATAACACAAAATTTTCAATTTCTCTAACATCGCATGAAATATGCACATAATAGGATTCTACTACGCACTACCAGGCTATTGGAACCAATTACTATCAATAATGAACCCTAATTTTTGATTTATGACATAAATAGGTTTAGGAAAAAAACTTGATTTCTAAAGAAAAAAAAGAGATTTTACCTAAATTTGCTTGTCCAATAGGTTAGAGAGACACCGGCGAAGAATTTAGACGAAGAAATCTTCGATTTTGGGCGAAAAATGGGGATTTGGGATTGGTAGGGAGAAAATTCGTGCTGGAAAAAAAAAGAGAATTAGTTTGGATTTGGGGAAGAAAGCGTTCGGGTCTGGAAGAAGTATCCCGAATATATTCGACGGTTTCCGACGGCCGCCGACGGCCCATCGGTAGCCGTCGGAAATTGCCGTCGGAAACCGTCAGTATAGCCTGTCGAAAATTACAATGTCTCTTGTAGTGGAAGAAAACCAACATCTATGTAAAGTAACGCTTTACAGTTCGAGCTAGGGGTTTGTTTGATGTCAGTGGCAAGTTATTGAGGCAAAGTGGTTAGGGAAGGTTGAAGTAATCATGGTTTCGAAAAAGTTGTGGAAGGGGTGAATGCTACGATTCAGATCACATAGAATATAAGTAAGAAGGAAACGGAGAGGAAGGGACTTATATATAAAGTATGTCTTCGTATTGCTTCAGACCATATTTTAGAAAAAGCTGCAAGTGCCGAGTTAGTACCGACCCCTCCAAAGGGGTTAGTATCGAATTCTAAAAAAGATATCTTAATATATGTGTACATATATGTTCTCATGCATATATACATCCAAGAACTTACATATACATATATGTATATATATATATATACACATATTCAAATACATATGTATAGTCATGAACTTCATGCAGGAAATTACTTTAAGCGTATCGCGTGACATCACGTATGTGCGTGTGAATGTATGCATGATTACATCTAACAATGACCTAATTACACTCAGATGTACTTAAGAGAGGGAAACTAGGAATCAACTTCTTAACTAAATAGTGGGATGCTTATATATAAATTACAGATAGAATTCAATCCACATTGCTGAAGTTTGACAACTCAACAAACACCAGAACATAGTCAAGCAAATTAGATTGGCCGCAGTCCGGTGTTTATACCACTAGGAATCAATCAATTATTTCACCTATTCAGAAATGGCACTTCTATTGGCATATACAACTCAGCGGAAGGGCAATAACCATTCGTGGAAATTGCAATACGAAGTCCATTTCAGCAGTCGAAACTTTTCTCGATTCAAGCCACGTCATGTTCGCTACAACTCGTATTTTTGGGAGGCAAATGTTACTTAACCTTTATGCCCGACATTTTTTTGCTTATCCAGGCTAGCAAAACTTAAATAATTATCGTGGTGAAAATCATCTAGATTGATGGTCCGCAGATCCAATCATTAAGTATAGATAACATTATGAGATAAGGTCCAAGGAACTTATCAGAACGTCATCCGAGAACTCGCCAAGTGAGGGATCAGCCAAAATTTGTGCTCTAGATCAATATAACTACTTGCCCGATCAGTTAAAAGTTCATGTTCATTCAAAGTCATCTGTAATTATAAAACAATAAGGCAATATCAAAAACATTGCTTGAACTAAGAAGATAACAACGAAGATGAGTCACCAGAGGGATTGGTCACCTAGAACTAACATCCGAAGGGATCGGTACCGATCCCTCCATAGGGAATTGTATTGACCCCTGACTTTGCATAAACATGGGTTGAGCCTCCCTAACCGACCTCGTCTTCTGTTTTCGACTTTCTTATATATATTCATGGTCCATCTACATCTATAAATAACATATTTCTTGGAGAGAAATGGATCTTTTGGCTAATTATTTACTTATTATATCTATACGCTCTAGATCCCTAGAGATCTGAAACTTGTAGTTTTTATATATTCAGCCATAAAGTAATAAGTTTATTAAAGTAGACGTAGGCCACCGATCTAAAACTAGTAACTATAAATATTCAGCAATAAAGTGATAAATTCTCTAAAATGGACATGAAATTTGTAATTCTGGATATTCAACAATAAAGTGAAAGATTCTCTAATGTGGACATCTATTCAACGTTGAAACACTATAAATGGTTATGTTATTTTTTTTACTGCTTTCTTTCTATTTAATTCCACTTTTTACATTTATTTATTTATTTTAGTTCCCTTCTAGAATTCTTGGGTTTGTGCTAGCTTTTGATGCAATCAATAATCATAAAGATCGCTGAATAAATTAGAAGGGTAACTATTGATACTTTAAATATATCCATAAAGCCTGATTTTAACCCTTTTTCTATATTTTCCTCTTTCCATTTTCTGCGTTTGTCTTGTTACTCTTTTCAAATTGTTTTGGTTTTTTTAATTCTTTTAGCTTGTCATGAGACAATTTTATATTATATTTTTCCTATAATAAAATTTGGAAGGGAGGCCAATCAACAGCTTTAGCCTTGCTATATATATATATATATATATATATATATATATATATATATATATATAGAGAGAGAGAGAGAGAGAGAGAGAGAGAGAGAAATATAATAATGATTTTTTTACTGTAATTCATGCACATATATGTATATGTGATAACAAAGTTAAATAAATATTACGTATATACATATATAAATATATCGACACGTTGGGTAAACATTAATGCTTTATTATTGGAAAATGAAAAAAGAGAGTCAAAAGTGTTGGTTTGTGATTAGTTGTGTCATTTAGTTTCAAGAGTCTTATAGAAGTTAGTGTGTCTATTAAATAAGTATGTGTCTCTTAGTTTAATGTGGTGTCTATTGTGAATTGGTGTGTCTCTTAAGTTGAAGGGTCATGTAAGGCTATCTATATAAAGCCTATTATTTTGTAAGGAAGTAAGAGGGAATGAGTGAGAAAAAGTGAGAGTGAGTATTGTAAGAGAAGGAGTGAGAGGAAAGAGAAAAAGAGAAAGTGAAAGCAAGCTTGTAAGAAACAAAAAGAAAGAAAATCTAGTTTTCTCCTCTTCTTCAATCTAACAAATTGGTATCAGAGCTAGGTTGAAACAATGGTATTTTTATTCTTCTCAACGTTCGTTCTCACGAAAGAAAACTTCGAAAAGTGGAGTAGTAAAAAGAAAGAACAGTTAATCTCCAAAGGACTATGGGAGATTGTTGAGAGTGGCTATGAGTGACCAAAAGACGTCAAAAACATGACGGAGAAAGAGAGAGAATCATTTGTAAGCTTGAGACGGAAAGATCATCAAGCTTGTGTTTTGATGAGTGAGAACGTTGATAGAGAAGCATGAAATCATATTAATGGAGAGAAAACCGCGAAAGATTCGTGGGAATTATTGAGAGAGGTGTATGGAAAGGATGAAACAAAAATAAAAGAAGAAGAAGATGAAGAGGAGGTCGAAGAACCTGAAGTAGAAGAAAGGGAAGAGAAGGAGAGAAAAGAAGAAGAGCCGACGAGAGAAGAAGCTGCCAAAGAAGAGGAAAGAATAAGAGAAAAAGCCGCTGAGCAAGAAAATTTGAGAAAGGAAAAGGAGGCCGTGGAGCTAAAAGAGAAGCTGATATTGGAATAAAAGTTAAAAGCTAAAGAGGCTGAAGAAAGGAAGAGACGCCAGGCTGAGAAGGACATCAATGTGAAGGGTGAGAATGAGTTTAATTTTAAGTCTTATGTGAATGCGTCTACGGTGCCACATTCTGATGGGGTTAAAGTAGAGAAGGTGAAGACGAAGAGGCCGAGTAGTAAAGTTGCAAATAAATGGTTGGTGGAGCCTGGAAAGTTCTTTAGAGAGAGCAATTTGAAGAAGGGTTACAATGCTGGATTTGCACCTGAGATGGAATTGAAGGTCCCGGTCTGTGAGGATTTAAATGGGAAAGTGGTATTGTTCATTGATGAGATACATTTGGTGCTTGGAGCAAGAAGGACTGAGGGGATTATGGATGCTGCTAAGGAGGAGATGCCTCCATATGTTGATTTGGTCGGTGACGTATACAAATCCCCTTGGAGGAATAAAGCATTTAAAGTTTACGGGGGAGTTTTTTTGGGTAAACATTAATGCTTTATTATTAGAAAATAAAAAAAAAGAGTCAAAAGTGTTGGTTTGTGATTAGTTGTGTCATTTAGTTTCAAGAGTCTTATAGAAGTTAGTGTGTCTATTAAATAATGTGTCTCTTAGTTTAATGTGGTGTCTATTGTGAATTGGTGTGTTTCTTAAGTTGAAGGGTCATGTAAGGCTATCTATATAAAGCCTATTATTTTGTAAGGAAGTAAGAGGGAATGAGTGAGAAAAAGTGAGAGTGAGTATTGTAAGAGAAGAAGTGAGAGGAAAGAGAAAAAGAGGAAAAAAAAGAGAAAGCGAAAGCAAGCTTGTAAGAAACAAAAAGAAAGAAAATCTAGTTTTCTCATCTTCTTCAATCTAACATGACATATATCTATTTATTTAATATTTAATATAATGGTATATATAATTAATATTTTTACGTATAAGTTTTATAAAGATTGGTAATTTTTATTGAGGCTTTCGGCCCAAGGATAAGAGCTCAAAAGGACAAACACAAACCGGATCATGTGATACATGTCAATATAAGCTAAAATACAAAAAAAAAAAAAAAAAAATTTATATGCAACCTGCCACATTCGCAATTATTCCACATTCCCCTCTAAAAGTAAAAGAGAAATCTCGAGATAGATCTATCATGGTGGATGATACTCACATTGGTTTCGTGCTAGTGGATTCCTCGGATCTGCTTCTAAATTCTCCACTGCTTCTTGTGCCCGGCTATCAGTAAGCATTCGAATTTTGATTATCTTCGATGTGATTATGCTGTCTATCCAGTTCAAGTAAATGACTTTGCTTGCTTTTTGTTCTATATGTTGGAATAAACTCTTATTTCTCTCTCTCCAAATGCTCCAAACAAAATTTTTAATGGCAATATTATGCATTTTGGCTTCGTAGTATATTAGCTACCCATCACTATTTAGGTAACTATAATTTCACTTAGGTCGTGACCGCAATCACTAATGTTAAGTTTGGCTTTACAACGAGTCCCGTTTTTTTGAGAAAAATCCAATTTGAAAAAAAAATGTTTGAGAGATTCATCCTCTTTCTTGCACAATACAAAAACTTTGTCCTAATTATCCCCCAATTAGCCAATATATCACGCGTAGGAAGTCAAGCTGATAAAGTTTTGCAGGTTGTTGCTACCATTTTCAGGCAGTTGACTCTATCTCACACTATTTTGTGCTACTATAGAATTTGATGCTTGTGTCTGACTACGTCGCAGAAAAATCTGGTGGTAAAATTGTTAGAATGTTTCAGGATGAATATTAACATTGATATCAATGAACATATTTATACATTCCACATTAATTAATACTATGTCCAATTTTCATAAGATTATCCTGCATTCGCCACTTCGCCATGTGAATTTCAGGCACTTATGGACTTGTTCCAGCAGTGGCGACCACATTGGAATTGAACTCAAGTTGGAAGACTCTCAGTGTAAGTCCCTCTTTCTTTTCTTCGTTTCTCAAAACAACATTGAAATCACCCATTATATTCCATGATCCACCAATGCTAGTTGTTATAGTTTTAAGTTTAATCCACAAATTAGTGCGTTGAGAGGCTAGATTGCTTGCGTAAACAACAATAATGTACAAGACAAACCATCCTTGACTGACTGCCCAAATTGAGATTTTTTGTTTATCTTTGTCTAGCAAATGAGTATTCCATGTATGTGTGTTCCACATAAGCAGTATCCTGCCCTTTAATCCTATGTCATTGTTACTAACAACTTCACATTATCTCCTATGATCACTGCAAAATATTTCATACCGTCATCATTGGACTATTATGCTTAATTCATCCTTCTTTTGTTCTGTTTCAGATACTTGCTTCTCTTCTACTGCATTTGCTTTTCATGTTTCCTGGTTTAACTAATCACAACCAACCACGCCGTCTAGACCTTGCTCAGTCTACCTTCACCTGGGCCCTATCCACCTGAATATTAAGGTAGTTCCTCTTAGGGGAGGTTTGTAAATTAGTATTATTATGTGATAGTGAAGCTTCCATTAGTGGTGTGGTAACTTCAGTTAGAGGTTTCACGTTTTTGTCTATTGTATTTTGCAATGTATCTATATCACTAACTAAGGCTGCTTTCTCTTTTTCTTTCCATACTTGTTTTACTGCTGTAAATACCATTTCACATTGGTCATCGAAATGGCCAAAACACACACATTGAGTGCATTAAGAGGGAATAAATTCATACTTTATGTCTTGAACATAGATATTACCTTTACTATCTTTGGCCCTCACCTGTTTCTTCAGTTCATCACTTGATTTAATTTCCACTAGTACACAAACATATTTCAAGCGTTTTACATTTCTAGTACTGTCATCCATAGCTAGGGGTTCTTTTACTAGGCTAGGCAGCTTACTAATGCCTCTTGCATTCCACAGTAAAAGGTCAAGATTGATCATTATAATTCAAAGAGGATGCTAGCTCTAGCATATCTCTTTCTTAGCGCATACTAGGCTCCCATCTCTTTGTGAACATTAATTCAATGTCCATGAACCATGGGCCGCTATCTAGCACTTTTTTACAGTCCTCCTCTTTGTCAATTTCGATAAAGTAGAATCATTTTTCAAGGGCAGAAACATCACACGAATCAAAAGGTTTCCGTTCTCTTTTTTGTTAGCATAATTAACATTCTCTAAAGGGCAATATGGTCGTTTGCTTTATGTTTTGCCTATATATAAAGGCATCTTGGTTGTTTTAGGGTTAAGCTTTTCTCTTCCTTTAGCCGTCATCTGCTTTGTACTATAATGGTTTAGATGAATAAATAAATTGCTTCAAACCTCTTTATTGGAATTATCATGGTATCAGAGCCACAATCCTAATCTAATCTGCATCTCTGATTAAAACACTCTCAGCAACCCCATCCTCTCAGCAAACCTCTCGTCCAAGTTCCACCATCTACATCGAAGTTTCAGCAAACCTCTCGCGCCTGATCACCGAAGCAGCCGTCGAAGCCGCACGAAGCCGTCGAAGTTTCAGCAAACCGCACGAAGCCGCACGAAGCCGTCGAAGTTCTCCCAGACCCGAATTCCTCTCAGACCCGATAATCCTGATCGAAATTTTCCAGATCGTTTTGACCGAGAATCCCAAAGACCGACGCTAATATCCAGACCCGAAATTTGTTGACCCAAACGAAATGTTTGCTGACACGAACCTCTTTTCCTTTTGAGTTTCTTGGAGGCGCGAGAGTTTGAAGCCCAGAATACCATCGTTCTGACCGAGAATCCCAAAACCGAGAATCCCAAATCCGTTGTTCTGTGAGCTACCGAAGTTCTGATCTCAGATCCGAAGAATTTTGTTGTCTTTTGGTGTATTTTGTTCTGCATTCTCAGATCCCAAAGCCAGTCTTCAAGCATTTTGTTGTAGTTTGTCCTGCAGCCACCGAAGTATTTGTTTTTTCTCTGTGTTGAATTGGAAAGTTGGTTGTTTGCTCTCTGAATTTTGATGGCAGTAAATAGAGATAATTCGCTTCAAGCAGATGGTAAAAATTATGCGTATTGGAATTCTATCTATTCTGCTTTAGATCCATCGATGATTGAACAATTTCAAAAATTCCTTGCATCTCAGCCACATGCCATATCAGCTTCGTCTCAAATAGGTTTGTCATCTAGTTCATCAGGTATATCTTCTTCTACCTGGATTTTAGATTCTGGTGCTTCGAATCATATGTCACCTAATTTCTCTGATTTCACTTCTTTGGCTCCTAAAGTTTCTGTACCTGTCATGAGTGCTAGTGGTACATCTATGCCCGTGCAAGGTGTTGGTTCAGTCATTACACCTTCTTTGTCATTATCTAATGTCTATCACATTCCTAGACTTACATTAAACCTTGCTTCTGTTGGTCAAATTTGTGATAATGGCTACTTGGTTTCTTTTTCTTCTTCTGAATGTTATGTTCAGGATCCAAAGTCTCAAAAAGTGATTGGGACCGGCCATAGAGAAGGAGGACTTTATGTATTGGATCAGCTCAAAGATCCTAAGATTTCAGAGATTGCAGCTTCTGTTCCAGGTGTGGATGTTTCGTCTTTTCGTTTGAGTCAGTCATCTTCTATGTTTTATTTGTGGCATTCTCGTCTGGGCCATGTATCTAAGTCTCGATTGCAATTTTTAGCGTCTACAGGAGTTTTGGGAGAATTAAAAACTCATGACATTTCTGATTGTAGTGGTTGTAAACTTGCAAAATTCTCTGCTTTACCTTTTCCCCAAAGTAATACAGTTTCTACTGCACCTTTTGATCTTATTCACTCTGATGTTTGGGGACCCTCTCCTGTTTCTACAAAGGGAGGCTCTCGTTATTATGTCTCTTTTATTGATGACTACACTCGTTATTGTTGGATTTATCTTATGAAACGTCGTTCAGAATTTTTTGGTATCTATAATGAGTTTCGATCTCTTATTAAAACTCAACATGGAGCTGTTATTAAATGTTTCAGATGTGACTTAGGGGGAGAATATACCTCTCATGCTTTTAAGGAACTTCTTGCTTTAGATGGCACAATTTATCAGACTTCTTGCACTGATACTCCTGAACAAAATGGGGTTGCTGAAAGAAAACATAGACATATTCTTGAGACTGCTCGATCTCTTTTATTGTCTGCTAGTGTTCCAAGTGAATTTTGGGGAGAGGCAGCTCTTACTTCTGTTTATTTGATTAATAGAATTCCTACTTCTCATAATTCTGGCTTGTCACCCTGTGAAAAGTTGTATGGTTGTCCACCAGATTATTCTTCTCTTCGTGTTTTTGGTTCCACATGCTTTGTTCTTCTCCCTCATGTCCAACGGAGTAAGCTAACTTCACGGTCTGCTATATGTGTTTTTCTTGGTTATGGTGCAGGACAAAAAGGATATCGTTGTTTTGATCCAGTCAGTCACAAGCTATATGTTTCTCGTCATGTTGTTTTTCTTGAACATATTCCTTATTTTACTATTCCTGATCGTACTCACAATATATCTATGTCTGATATTGTTCATATTGATCCTTTCACTGCTGATGATGATGAGCTACTTGCTGCTGAAAATTCAGATACTTCCATTGACTCAACAACCACCCAATCACCTTCTGAGACAGTAGATAATAGTGAACGTCGATATCCTCTCCGAAATCGTCAGTCTACTAGGCGACCTGATTTTGAATATTCTTGTCTTTCCAGTTCGTTTTCTTCATTTCTTGCTTCTATACATTGTCTCTCTGAGCCTTCATCTTTTAAAGATGCAGTTCGTGATCCTCTTTGGCAACGTGCTATGGCTGAGGAGCTGACTGCTCTTCATCAGACTCATACTTGGGATTTAGTACCTCTTCCTGCAGGAAAACGTGCTATTGGTTCTCGTTGGATCTATAAGATTAAAACTAAAGCTGATGGATCTATTGAAAGGTATAAAGCTCGCTTGGTTGCTAAAGGTTATTCTCAAGAATATGGTATGGATTATGAGGAGACTTTTGCTCCTGTTGCAAAAATGACTACAGTTCGAACTCTTATTGCGGTTGCTTCTGTTCGCCACTGGAATATTACTCAAATGGATGTTAAAAATGCCTTTTTGAATGGGGATCTTCATGAAGAAGTCTATATGGTTCCTCCTCCTGGTATTGAACATCAACCTGGTGAAGTCTGCAAACTTAGGAAAGCCCTTTATGGTCTCAAATAGGCTCCCCGTGCTTGGTTTGAGAAATTCTCTACTGTGATTACTTCTCTTGGTTTTTGCCCGAGTAACCATGATTCTGCTTTGTTTGTCAAGTGTACCTCGACTGGTCGAATTTTGCTTTCTCTTTATGTTGATGATATGATTATTACAGGCGATGATGTTGTTGGAATTAACTTGTTGAAATCTGAGTTGACTCGATGTTTTGCAATGAAAGACTTGGGTCCCCTTCGTTACTTCTTGGGTATTGAAGTTGCTTCTTCTCCAAAAGGTTATCTTATTTCTCAATCTAAGTATATTTCTGACATTTTTGAACGCGCTCGTCTCTCAGATAATAAGACTGTTGATACTCCAATTGAGCTCAATGCTCGATACTCTATTACCGATGGATCTCCATTGCCAGATCCTAGTCTTTATAGAACGATTGTTGGAAGTTTGGTTTATCTCACTATCACTCGCCCTGACATTGCATATGCTGTTCACATAGTCAGTCAGTTTGTTACTTCTCCTACTACAGTTCATTGGGCTGCTGTTATTCGCATTTTGAGATATCTCCGTGGCACTCAGTTTCAGACTCTTTTGCTTTCTTCTAATTCATCCTTAGAGTTATGTGCTTACTCTGACGCAGATTGGGCTGGTGATCCTACTGATCGCAAATCCACTACTGGCTTTTGTATTTTTTTAGGAGATTCTTTAATCTCTTGGAAAAGTAAGAAGCAGGATGTTATATCTCGGTCTTCAACAGAGGCAGAATATCGTGCTATGGCTTCTACTACTTGTGAAATTGTTTGGCTACGAAGGTTGCTTGCTGATATGGGTGTTTTCTTGCGACGACCAACTCCTTTGTACTGTGATAATAAAAGTGCTATTCAGATTGCTCATAACTCCGTCTTTCACGAAAGGACCAAGCATATTGAGATTGATTGCCATATTACTCGCCACCATCTTCAGAATGGCACATTGACGTTGCCATTTGTCTCTTCCTCCTTGCAACTTGCAGATTTGTTCACTAAATCTTTGTCATCTTCACGCTTCCGGTTTTTGACTGACAAACTCTCGATGCTCATTGCCATCGCATCATGAGTTTGAGGGGGGATGTTAGCATAATTAACATTCTCTAAAGGGCAATATGGTCGTTTGCTTTATGTTTTGCCTATATATAAAGGCATCTTGGTTGTTTTAGGGTTAAGCTTTTCTCTTCCTTTAGCCGTCATCTGCTTTGTACTATAATGGTTTAGATGAATAAATAAATTGCTTCAAACCTCTTTATTGGAATTATCATTTTTGATATAGGCATTTAAGTGGACATAATGCTGGCATTTACCCACTAGATAAACAAAAATAGCATTATGTCACATAATCATTAGCTAGATCAAACTTTTCCACCCCATCATCGATTTTTGCGTTTCTTACCAACACATCATCTCATATGCATTCATTTAGGTTAAATTGTTGCTTTTGAAGGCCCACGCCATTTTGCCTCATTTGGTTGGGTTTCTGCCCTTGTAAAGATTGGTTTTTTGTTTTCATACGCACATTTTTTTCTGACCTCTTTCCAACCTGTGTCTTCCTCCTCTATCAAAGGTTTTTCTCTGGCGTTTTGATCCCCGTTAACATGCACCATCATTCAATGTGCCTGCTATTTTGCCATACAAGTTATACATATATATATGTTTTTACATAGTTTCTAGTATTTATTTAAATAATAGGTTTGCATACATACATATATCTAGAAAACTTAATAGGTATGGTTAGAGCTAAATTCTCCATTTTGATGTAAATCCTAAAATTATATATGGGCATGTTATATCTTGCATGAATTATTATGTTGCATACATTTATGTATATGATACATACATACATATATATATCTTTTGAAAATTGGAACACTTTATTTAAAATATCAATTATATACTTTCTTTATATGCCTCATCAAAACCTCGTAATCCCCCTAACCTAAGTGGGTTCCTTACAAAGGAAAAATTACATATAATTTGTATATTAACAGTACAAATTTGAAACGAGTAACGCATAAAAGCGTGAATAATACAGTATTAATTACAAACTAAAAGGCTCAAATGGCCCATCCTCGAAACAATTTAAATTGCATCTTCTCCAAAACAAGCGGTCATCCAAAGTCATTCAATTCAATCCCCCATCACTGAAAGAGTAGATGGTTCCGACTTGTTCTTTCCATCTTGCTACCACTATCGCGAATCAGGTACATTATCTCTTTCTCTGTCTGCTTGAGCTTGGTGGTATTACAGTTTCTTTTATTATTCAAAATTTGGGAGTTACATTCGTTCTAGATAAAGTAAATATATATAGTGAAAGATTTAAAGGTCAAGTTTTTAATTCGATTCCTCTTTGAAAAAGTCGATTCCAATATATTAGCTTCTTCCTCATTCGTAGGAAAAGTATTTGGCGAAAGTTGAAGCTCTAGTTTCATTGAGCACTAGATGAAAGCTAAGTACTCATATTATAAGAACAAATGTTGCATGGTTTCTGAATATTTGTCACATAGAGAACATGTATTATTCAATAAAGTACCAAAATAAAGTAATTGATCTTTAGTATTCAATTTGTTTGTAACAACTAAATATGAAATAAAAGCCATATGCTTACTATTCTTAGAGTGCCAAATAACCTTATAATTGGGTTTAATATGACCTTTATTAGGAATCTAATCCCATGATTTATGAAGAGTAAACCTGTGACCTTCACATTTTATATGTATCAGACATTCATACACACACACACACACACACATTTAATCGAGTATAAATTAAACAACATGATTTTTAAATTTAAATGAACTAACAAATTTTATTTAAATTCAAATTAGAAATAATCTGAATAAACTAGACTTTGTAAGCCTAATAAAACTCCAATACAATGAAAATTTGAAATTTGCACATAACTTCCAATGTAGGCAAGCCTAGTTTCAACAATAGACAAACACACACACACACACACATACACACATATATATATATATATATATAATGATACATTGGAAAAGGTTAGGTTTGGCATATCATATGTTGCACATAGAATTTAACGAATTAGCCATAATAATTGACATATCACTCAAATTGAATCATTTGACGTAGTATGAATAAAGTATGAATTTTTCAATAACCAGAGCATTGCTCTTATCCCCTCTTCATTACAACTCACAATAATTGTTTAGAAGCCAAACAGACTAATAACGTAAGTTAAGAGTAACAGATGACGAATTCTTTTCTCTCAAGCTCACTGCTGATAAGCAATTAAATATCCAACGGATGATATTCCAATGTAGCATTCTTTGTCAATATGTATGTTATATTATAATTCCATTATGAATATATATTTTATTTATTACAGGTTACCAAAACCAATGATTTATACCCTAACAGATTTAGGTTTGGAATTAGTCTATATTTGCACCCATTAAGGTGCGGATTGTTGCAACTTTCCATCTTTGAACATTCCTTCTCATCTACTTTGAGCTTTATACACATGTAATGCCGTTAGGATTAATCCAACTTTTCTTCTCATTTCTTCTTCTCTAAACAAGTAGACCTAAGCTGATCCTAACCCTCGACCTTCACTTATCTTCTTCATTTGATCTCTATATTCATATAGATGTTTCGGGTTTGCGTTTTCCAATGTCATAGAATTTTCCTTGTATATAAGCTTATTAGCAAAACACATGTATCACTTTAGAAGGGAACATAAAAGAATTATGGTCTTCTACTGTTTATTTACCTTCAAATCTTCGTCTTCGTTTGAAGATCATCAAAAGACTAGATGTGCCTCAACTGAAGTACTTACCTATCATCGTAATGAAAAACATGTTTAGTAAAATTAGACTATTAATAAGCGACTTCTTCAAGTATAGATCATATGCAAGCTATAAAGTAGTAAAAGATCATTTTTTTCAACTTATTATCCTTTATAGCTTAAATATCAATGATCGATTTATTAATATCAAATACATCCTGATGAATCCTATTGCTCCATAGAACCACTTTCATCCTCCATTGTCTCTTCCCGAAATAGCTACACCATTCCACTTCTCTTTTGCCAGATAACATCCAAATGCTACAAATGTTCCTTTAACGTAAGATCTTGATTTAATTGGATATCCTTCATCTCTACGATACTACCTACCACCTTCTATAACCTAATCACATGGCACTTATACCACAATGTTAGAGAAAATTCAGATTAACACCTTAAAAGGCATGGAAATAATATGATCATGTTGATGGTGAGGTAGAAAAAATTGATAAGTAATTCTCCCTAAAATAATCAACCATGGATCACAGATACATAAATAAAAAAAACACAAGCTCTATAGTGATTGTGAGATGTTGTATCTACTTCGGGAGATTTTTTTTTACTACTTTCTAAGACAAAAATTATAAGATTGATAATGAAGGTCAAGTAGAAGAATATGAATAAATATAACTTGAGATGATCATACAAGTCTTTGAATAATGAATGTCTTTATATTAAGACTATAACTTGGAATTGCAGTAATTGATTTTTTTGGTAATAATGCATTGTCAATTCACCAATTTATATCGGAAACTTATATCTATTTTATTTTTTGATTTCCTCCAGTATGCGTATGCTTGAAAACATAATAAATTTTTTCATTACTTGATTAAGGATTGATTGATTACTGCAATCTCTCAAAATAATGCCTCTTCATATTGATAGTTCTGCCTTTTTATTAACAATGTAATAAAAGAGGCCACATTTTTAATCATAATTCTACTTTGACTTAAACTATCTTCAAAATTTATTTTAGTTTAGAAATATCATATCATTGAAATATAACAATAGTAATATTAGAAAATGAAATTAAATAGTTTAATTTATAATGATAGTTGTATTGTGTAAATGCAAACTTTCCAAAATGTCTTGTTTTCTTAATAAGAAAACATTATGCACTCATTGATTCAACTCTTATATCAGGCAAATCAACTATTTATTCTAACAAGAAATTTGAAAAAAATAAATAAGTTCATAAGTTCAAATATAAGCTCTAACGAAATCTATAAGCAATTTTATATATCCATATTAACATTTTACATATTTCCATATTATCAAATGTATCATGATTAACATGTAAAAATGTTTATTTCTATGCTTATATCTTATCTTTGTGGTAAATAAATAAATATTACTTTGGGTATTTTCGTTTGTTTTCACTGGTTGTTCAATAAATATTTCCTTCATTCAATTAAAGACCATTTGAATAGAAATGCTACTTTTGGGAATCAACAAATTTTTAATCATAAAGAAAGCTGTAGCACACTGGTAAAGGCTTGAGAATTTGGACAGATTGACCTAAGTTCAATGCCTGTCAAACCTTATTTTTGCTGAAGAAGGGAACATGGATGCATGCAGACCGTCTCATTTGCTTTGAAGAATATATGGAATTGTGGCATATTCTTCTCAAGGAAATCTAATAAAATCATTAATTTTCAACTTCCATATATAAGAAGATTTAATAAAATCATTGCCAAAAGAAAAGCCAATCAATTTGCCACATGTCATTAATCACAAGAGGAAATCTTCATGGCAATTTGTGTTGTCTAGTTAATTAGATTTGCCAGAACACAAATTGCTATTGCAATTACTTTTCTCATTAGTGATTGACCGTCTGATTAGATTCAACAGTAATCCTAATTTTATTTTCCTGTTAGTTTATTTTTGTTTTGCACTTTTAATTCTAGTATTCTGTTTATTTTTAATCATTGAATTTAGTATAAATCCGATTAGATTCGAATCTGTAGTGAATTCAATTGTAGTTTTAATTTTTGTTTTTATTGATAATTGTAATTTGGTTGTCGGTTCAATTAGATTTGTTCTAAACCAAGTTACAATTTCAATTTCTATTTCAACAAATCCTCCAAATTCGTTTAACTCACCCACGAAATATATAATAATAAATTTTATTTTTCCTCTCTGTTTTCGGCCTGCATACTACACATCTGTATGTTTATAGTAATTTATTTCAAAACTTGCGCTTTTCTAATTCCTAGAAAGCATCAAACAAGTTTTTAGCGCCGTTGCCGGGGAGGTAACAATTAAATTTTATTATTTATTTATTTTTTGATTCGTGTTAGTTTTTATTTTAATTTTGTTTTATTTTGTTAAAGAAAAAATTTATCTTCATTAGTTGACTTTGTATCAAACATTGGTATTATTATTTTCACAAAACAATTATAAGTCGTTCAAACAAGAATCCAACCCTTCTAATAGATGATGATTGGGCGACATGACACGATCAAACAAAAGAACAATCAAGCAGGATTCCTAAGCGAAAAAGACGAATCTAGATATCAACCAAGACCAAAGAATGGACTAACTAACTTACCAAGGATCTCGAAGTAGCTCACATGCTTAAGTAACAAAAGCCAAGTTCGAAAGCCACACAAAGTTATAAATTGAAACCGATCCATGACCACGAATCGGTACATATCCCTATTTCTTATTCAAATTTTCTGACAATTCACACCATATGAAGTCAAGGTCTTTACAAGTCATAAAACATAGTATGATATAGTTTGCTGACCCGACAATTCACACCATATGAAGTCAAGGTATTTACAAGTCATAAAACATAGTATGATATAGTTTGCTGACCAAATATGATCCAAGTTAGAAGTGATATATCACATGTATATCACGTGAAACTGTTATATTTTTTTATTTCTTATATTGGGCATGCATGCTAGTCTTTAGCCCAACTGTCATGTATTTAACATTATAAATACTTGACCACATGTACATGTTATATCATCACTTTCATTTTACTTTCATATGCAATAAAAGTTTTTCTTTCTCCACAATATTACTACTGCCATAAACTCCATTATAAATCAAATATGGTATCACAACATTCTCTAGCTTAATAGCTATCAGGCCTTTGTGTGATTATTGATACATATCAGAGAATTTTCATCATTTGTATATCGATTTCTCATCATTTGAGAAACCAAAGGGTGTTTCAGATCTGAATGTGCCATGCCAATATCATTTCTGATAGGCTGCATCATTCATCACCAAGCCATACTTATTCAAGCATCAGAAATCCATAAAAGAAAAATTAAGAAACACCTCAAGAAAAACAGTTAAGAGGCATACCAGGAAACTAGTTTGGAGTAATCGTCATCATAAGTGGGCTCACTAATTGCTACATACATGTTTGTCTTTGATCTCTGATTTTGATCATTTTTTGGCTCTCTACTGCAAGAGTTACCCTTCTTTTTTTTGATCAATTTTTAACCTGATCTTTCATCATAGTTGAAACTACTGGATCATCTACTCCAATAATTACTGCTAATATTAGCACTCAACCCCTTTCTGCAATACAACAACTGATGAAAACAATTGTGAGTCCTCAAAGCCAAGTAGCCAACTTATCAATATTCATCTCGCAGAAGACAACTATCTACTCTGGAAGTATCAAGTGGAAACTGCAATTTATGGATATGGGCTAGAAGGATTTGTGTTGACGGGAAAAATTGTCGCACGCCAACACCCAATGTGCGAGTGTGAACAATTATCAGAATAAGCAGTAAATAATGTAAATGCGGGGAGATACAGCTTTTATAGTGGTTCAGCACTAACGCCTACGTCCACTTAATAATTCTCATTCATCATTCCTTTTGTCGATTACAAGAGATGTTACAATATTTGTGTATAAAGCTATATGTATGATGAACTTGGAATGAGTCGTCCTTCTTCTTCGTTGAAGTGAGTTGACTTGGTCAACCGTAGGCAAGGTAGGCTTTAAGGTCCAAGAGGTCTAGAGGCGGTGTAGCAAGGCTTGCTAGTCTTCAAGTGTTGAAGGAAAACATGCATGTCATGTTTTAGGTCTTTATCCCATCTCCCATGGCCATGGTGAAGGTGTTGGAGGCCATTAATGAGTGTTTGGAGCTCTCAAGGTCCAAAAATTCCAAGGAAGAAGGATCCATTTGAAGGCCAAGGCTTAGGGTATTTATAGGAAGGAGGTTAGGTGGGAGTAGGTGAGCAGTGAGGCCTACAACAGTAATTTTCGCACCTAGAACGAGCCATGTTCAGGAAATTTGCACCTCCTGTTGTGGGCTCGAAATTTCGTACCCTTGCCCGGGGGTCGAAATTTCAAACCCACCAGGGGGTTCAAAATTTTGAACCCACTGGTGGGGTTTGAAATTTCGACCCCACAGGTGGGGTCCGAAATTTCAACCCCATAGGTAGGTTCGAAATTTCGACCCTACTGGTGGGGTGTGAAATCTCGACCCCACTGGTGAGGTGCGAAATTGATAGTGGATGAGGCGAAAATCCTGCTGTCGAGGGAGTCGAAGTCTCTGAATGTGAAGTGAAGGAATCCGCGGTTCTGCTAGTCCGAAGTGAAGGAATCTGAGCTTCCGACATGTAGAAAATCGGATGAATCGGGTGGTGCCCATAGTTTCGACCGCCGGGACTGTGGGGCCCGGACCCCTACCGGCGCTGCGCCCGGACCCGTTGGATGGCTCGCCTTTCGGTCGGAGCACAGCTCGCCTTCGGCTCGGATGACGACTTGACTAAGAATCCATTGGGCCCGACAGGGGCCATCTGATAGAGGCTTCGGGTTTCCATGTGTTTGCGACGCGACTTCGACCCAACCGTTTGTGCTTTTTGACGTTTGAGCATGTCGCTTACCAAATACTCGACGTGTGACTGTTTTGACAAAAATGCATGTCAACATTTGCCCCCCAAAACATATCTTGTTTGGTCCAAGGAAGGTGTGTTTTGTGAGGAGAAGAGAAATCCGGAAACCAAAGCTAGGAGAAGTCCGGAGTGAGCTTCTACATTCATAAGATGGAAGAGCCACGACCACGCCGGGTCATATTATCTGGGAAACCAAAGCCGATGAACTAGAAATCCGTGATTGCTCTAGACTATATTAGTGTAAGACCATGATCGCGTGGGATCGTATTAAGGAGAGAAATCCGAAGATCACTTGGGATCGTTTTGAGAGATAACCAGAATAACCATATAGCCAAAAAATCATATGAACCGTCAAGAGAAGATGATCCAATAACCAAGCGAGCTGGATCTGTCGACCTAAAGTCTAGGACTCAGGACTCGCCACGAGTTGCAGCAACCTTATCAAAGTAGGGCAAGAGGCTGAGGTAGTCACGAGTGGATATTCTTGTCGTGTCACTGACAAGTCCAGCCGATGTAATCCAAGGTCGTTGACAAGGCGACCTACTAATCCATATGAGAACGATCGTACGAGATCCGAAACTCGCCACAAATCCCACGAGTGGATATTCTTGTCGTGTCACGGACAAGTCCACCCGTACTAAGCCAAGGTCGTTGACAAAGCGACCCACTAATCCAAACGAGAAGGATCGTATGAGATCCAAAACTCACCACAAATCCGCGAGTGGATAACCTTGTCATGCCACCTGACAAGTCCACCTGATGTAATCCAAGGTTGTGGACAAGGCGACCCGCTAATCCAAACGAGTAGGATCGTGCACAATCCGACAGTCGCCACCAATCCATGAGTGGATATCCTTGTCGTGTCATAGACAAGTCCACCCGACGTAATCCAAGGTCATTGACAAGGCGACCCACTAATCCAAACAAGCAGGATTGGGAACGATCCGATGCTTGCCACGAGTCAAGGCAATCTCGTCGAAGTAGGACGAGAAGCTAAAATAGACAGATGCTTATTAGAATTTGCAATCCCGTTATTGATTTCATACTTCGCAAGTAAGCGTCCTCACTTTGCGAAGTAATTTTATTAAAGTTATAAACGTTAAGGATTTTTAGTAAAGCCAAAGGAAAACCCAACGGTTCGTCACCCGCAAAGAGCATGCCTGGGGAGCTAGCTTGCCCCCGTGCATGGGTAAGCGGACTTGGCCGTTTTTTAATTCCAAGTTCGTTAGTTAAGGAGAGTGAATAGTTTAGTGTTTGTGAAGAGCATGCCTAGGATCTCACCGGTTCCAATTACATGGGTAAACAAACATAACCATTCACAATCCGAAGCCAGAAAAGTAAACTTTTCATTAACAACCAAGAGGAAGGATACATCCAAAGGACTAAGGCCCCTAAGGCCGAAGCCCAAATAACCAGGCCTAGAGAGCCGGAACTAGAAAGCCATAAGTGAGGAGTGCATTATTTGTGAGCCATAGAGAACCATAATAAGACTAGAAGATCGAAAAACGTAAGATACCAATGCTAGGGAGACTTGCATCCAGGACATCCGAACAAATAAGGGGCTTAGTTTGGATTGGGGCCCCGAGCGTGGGGCTCGGGCCTATCTTGAATAGGAATTTGGGGTTGTACCTGTCCTGGCATCCTAGCCCGAGTTCGGACGAATCGTGACAGCTCTCCATTTCTAACACGCTCTACAATAGCATTCCTAAGATGATTACACTCATTTGTGTTGTGACCGGCGATGTCATGAAACATGTAGTGTCGACTGGAATTTATTTCTTGTTGAGAAGGCTCCCGAGCGGGAGGCTTTTTGAAGGGAGCAATAGGGTGAACCTCTCTGTAGATCTCCTCGAGGGTGTGAGTAAGCTCCGAGTAGGTTGGGAAGCTACGTTGCCCATTAGCCTTGTTACGGAGCTTTCCTTTACTTAAGACCATAGCTCGAGTATTTGAAACTTGTAGGACTGCGCTTCTATCAGGAATGGGGGTGCCCCCGAGTGTCGAGGGAGAGACGTTGATCCGAGGATCGGCGTCGTCCTGTTGTGGGGTGTGCGAGGTTGCCCGCATGTCCCGAGTTACAAACAGCAGAACATGGGCACTTGTTCCAAAGACATCTGCTTGGTCAGTCGACGTTCCAAAAGCATGAAATCTACCCTCAATCCGAGCGAGGAACGTGTTCATAACTTCTGCTTGCCGATCTAGACAAACGATCAATCCTCTAGCTAATTCCGCTAAATCCTCTCGAGTAACCAAGTCCGAGAGTTCCTCATTTGTAGAATGTTCTCGAGTTTCGTCGCTACTAGTAGTCTGAGTCTCGGAGGTAGCGTCTCATGCTGGAGCGACGTCGGGATTAGGGGTGCCCCGCGTGTGGCGGTACCGGCACCATTGGTAGGAGCGACGTCGAGGTTTGGGGTGCCCCCGCATGTGGCGGGACCAGAACCATTGGAAGGAGCGACGTCGAGGTTTGGGGTGCCCCTGCGTGTGGCGGGACCGACGCCGTTCTGAGGGGCGGCGTCGGCCTGTTGGTTAGTAGGCGGGGTTGCCCCCGCGTCTCGAGTCGCGGGTGGAGGAACATTGGTGCTAGTTCTAATAATGTCAGCCTAGGCAGTCGGCCTTGAAGCGCTCCTTATTCTATCTTCAATGCGAGCGAGGAAGGTATTGAAGGCGTCTTCCTGTTGCTCGAGTCGGGCGTCTAAATCAGTAGCGAGGTTCTTAATCATTCCATTGACGTCTTCTCGAGTGACATAGTTCGATGGAACTTCATTCGAAGAAAGTTCATGAATTACTTCATCTTCAGCATAAGCTTCATTGATAGCTAGGAGCTTCTTGCGCTTAACCATGATGTAGAGCGAGTAAAGCTGAAGTCGAAGATGAGGTACGAAGGCAAATTCGAGTACTTAATCCGATGCAGTGGTCGAAGCTGTGCGTCCCCTACCTGGCGCGCCAAAATGTTGACGGGAAAAATTGTCGCACGCCAACACCTAATATGCAAGTGTGAACAATTATCAGAATAAGCAGTAAATAATGTAAATGCGGGGAGACACAGCTTTTATAGTGGTTCGGCACTAACGCCTACGTTCACTTTATAATTCTCATTCATCATTCCTTTGATCGATTACAAGAGATGTTACAATATTTGTATACAAAGCTATATGTATGATGAACTTGGAATGAGTCGTCCTTCTTCTTCGTTGAAGTGAGTTGACTTGGTCAACCATATATGTATGATGAACTTGGAATGAGTCGTCCTTCTTCTTCGTTGAAGTGAGTTGACTTGGTCAACCATAGGCAAGGTAGGCTTTAATGTCCAAGAGGACTAGAGGCGGTGTAACAAGGCTTGCTGGTCTTCAAGTGTTGAAGGAAAACATGCATGTCATATTTTAGGTCTTTATCCCATCTCCCATGGCTACGGTGAAGGTGTTGGAGGCCATTATTGAGTGTTTGGAGCTCTCAAGGTCCAAAAATTCCAAGGGAGAAGGATCCATTTGAGGGCCAAGGCTTGGGGTATTTATAGGAAGGAGGTTAGGTGGGAGTAGGTGAGCAGCGGGGTCCACAACAGTAATTTTCGCACCCAGAACGAGCCTTGTGCAGGAAAATTTACACTTCCTATTGCGGGCTCAAAATTTCGTACCCCTGCTCGGGGATCGAAATTTCGAACCCACTGGTTGGGTTCGAAATTTCGAACCCACTGGTGGGGTTCGAAATTTCGACCCCACAGGTGGGGTCCAAAATTTTGACCCCACGGGTAGGTTCGAAATTTCGACCCCACAGGAATGTTCGAAATTTCGACCCCACTGGTGGGGTGCGAAATCTCGACCCCACTGGTGAGATGCGAAACTGATAGTGGATAAGGCGAAAATCCTGTTGTCGAGGGAGTCGAAGTCTCTGAATGTGAAGTGAAGGAATCCGCGGTTCTGCTGATCCGAACTGAAGGAATCTGAGCTTCCGCCATGGTGAAAATCGGATGAATCGGGCGGTGCCCATAGTTTCGACCGTCGGGGACTATGGGGGCCCCGGACCCCCACCGGCGCTGCGCCCGGACCAGCTGGACGGCTCGCCTTCGGCTCGGATGATGACTTGACTAAGAATCCATTGGGCCCGACAGGGGCCATCTGATAGAGGCTTCGGGTTTCCATGTGTTAGCGACGCGACTTCGACCCAACAACTGCTTTGTGCTTTTTGACGCTTGAGCATGTCGCTTAACAAATACTCGACGTGTGACTGCTTTGACAAAGAAGCATGTCAACAATTTGTTCTTGAAACTTTTGCAACACCACCAAGATTTGTCACTGATAAATATAACAAAACTGTTAGCAATGAAGAATATACCTAATTCATCAGACAAGACAAGCTAATATGGTCATGGCTACTATCATCTATTAGTGCCAATCTTGTACCCCAAGTACAAGGATGAAAAAATCCAATGAAATATGGGTTACAATTGATAAAAACTACTTCAGTCAGTCAACTACAAAAGTTCTATACTTCAAAAGCAATTGCAGAATGTCAGAATGAATAATATGAATGTTAGAGAATATATAGCAAAGGTAAAAAGTATCTGTGAATCACTTGCTGCTACAGCGAATGATATTCCAGAGTCTGAACATGTTTTAATTCAAATGAATGGTCTCAATGATGATTTTGAACCTATTGATGCTGTTATAACTACTTAAAAGTTCGTTCCACCTTTAGATGAAGTTCATGCTTTTCTTCTCTCTCATGAAGCAAGAATAAGTAACAAGAAAATAAAAGAACCAGATTTCTCAGGAAACTTGTCTATTGGTTTCAAGAATAATCAGAATAACAATAAAGGTGACAATCAATTACAAAGGGGATGTTACTCTAGCAGAGGCAGAGGCAGATGGGGTAATAACAAACCTGAGTGTCAAATATGTAAAAAGATAGGTCATATAGCCATGAAGTATTATTTTAGATTTAATTCGAATTATGTGCCTAATCAAAATCAAAAGAGCAATATTCCACCAACCTTACCAACATTCAGAATGATAGCAGTTCTCAATCTGAAGCTAACAAGGGCAATGAGACTATCAGAAGTGATCAAATTAATGATGATGCATGGTATCCTAACACTGGTGCTAAAAACCACTTGACCAATAATCTTGAAAATTTAAACTTAGGAAGCAAGGAGTACAAAGGTAAGCATTCAATATCTATGGGTAATGGCAAATGCATTAATATTACTCATGCTGGCAATGCATGTATGGAAAGAAAAGGTTATTTCTGCATAACATGATGAGAGTACCCAAGATTAAAAAGAATTTAATCAGTGTATCTCAGTTTGCAAGAGATAACAAGGTATTCTTTGAATTTTATCCAAATTATTGCCTCATCAAAGATATTCTAACTAGAGATGTATTTTAAAGGGTGATGTTAGCAAAGGACTATACAAGTTAAATTCTATTAATTGATACAATGATGATAAGTCCAAGAAAATGTGTAACTTGACTCATACGAATTAGGGATGTCAATGGATACCCAAAAAATCCAAAATCCGTCCGCAAACGTATCCGAAAAGCGGATAAATATCCGATATCTGGAAAAGCAGATGCGGATGCGGATATAGTCATATCCGCATCCGAAAATTATCTGCCCATTTTTTTTTCATAATTATAGCTTAATTTAATTGTATTTTAACATGATTAAATATACTAGTTTATTATTTTATTAAATTGAAAGTCTACCAAAAGCATGTTAATTGCTCAAAATTATATATTATCATCACATTTATTGTAAACATCCCAACTCCGTTAAGGTCACTCACAAAAGGAATGCATTAACTTTGGTGGAGTATTATAGGTAAAAGGTACAGGTAATTTACAAGACAGATATATAAATAGCGGAAAAACTAAATTTTATTTCATAAGCATGTGGTCCAGTCAAAACATTAAAACAACTGTCTTAAAAACCAACTTCCAAATCATTACAATAAAGCCCCTGTCTTGACTAAAACATAAAGAAGCATAAAACAATAATAAAGCAGCATAAATCCCCAATTAAGAGTGTAACCACAACCGTAGCCAAGAAAAGAAAATCCAAGCAATACGTCTACTATCTTCAAGCTGGAAAAGGTGTAGACTAAGTTGAAGTATTCCCTCCCTGCGGTCCTTGGGAGGGGGGAGGGACGAAGGACAAGAAGACAAAAGAAAATGGGTTAGACATAAGCCTGGTAAGTCCAGTGATTATTTAGCATGTAAATAGGTAAAAGGATCATGACATGAATAAACTGAACCTAGGACAATACCCTAGAGATAAGATAACAATAAATAAGGCAAGATAAACTGAATATACTATCGCACTCATTTCTATTTCTCTGCACCTACCAACAAGTGTTTCAACTAGCACCATGTGTTCATGATAAAATGATCCCTTTACCGATCGACTTCTACTCACATGCATTTATGACTTGTGTCATTCGGCCCCGCTTTGATAATAGATACCTGTGCTGGTCCCATCATAGGGTGTATCAATTCCTATGGTGGCAACCCAACACAAATTCAAGATGCACAGTGTATACTACTGATGCCCAGTGCCTGATTTTTCCATGCCCGAGTACGTGCACGCCCATACTCCGTAGGAGCCTACACTGCTGCACCACCCCGCCGTTATTTTGACCGCTTATAATCAGCTCAGGAATCGTGCTCCACCCTGCCTAGTTCAGGGTACCATGATACATCTATGTGGGTTACTGCTGAAATGGGTCCCCGTTACTAGGATTTCCTAATCAACATGTTAAAATAGTTAAGTGTTCTCAAATTAACCTAACCCAACCCATCAATTTAGTTAACATGTTGTATCGGTTAAGTGTTGCCTTAATTAACTTAACCCTACCATTCTTAGCCTGCCTGTTTCTTAGCTTTAATTCATTCATTAAAGCACCAATCTCTCACATTAGATCTATATTGTTGCGGTCGCTGGATATGCCGGGCGGTTTCGGGCAGTCTTACACCGCAACTCAATCTAACCTTGGGTTTTTGGGCTTAATGCTCTAACCTCTCACATTAGATCTGTATTGTTATGGTTGTTGGATATGCCGGGCGGTTCCGGGCAGTCTTACACCGTAACTAAATCTAACCTCGGGTTATGCATATTCATTTTTTAATGAATTTACATATTTACCATTTATGTTTATATGTAAATTATCCACTAATGTTGTCAACTCAAGTCATGTCCCATTTACCCTCTAAATTATGTCCATAATTCTTAGGTATACAAATTATACCATTTCATGCCACTAATCATTTACATGATTATGAGCCAATCCATGCCAATAGCATGTAATTTAATATTTTTCCCAACGTATCCTCCGTTATTCGTTCGCATAAATTACATAGAGCGTTAGGCTCACAAATTAGCCTAACTCATAAACAAAAGGGAAAAGCAAAGGGACGTGTAACATTCCAACGGCATAAAATAGTATAGATCAACTAAGCATATATGATATAAATTTGGCATACTACTACACAAATTTAATTAAGCATGTAAAGGTGAACTTGCGTTTGAGTTGGACCAAATTAACATAAATCTAAACATCTAAGCATGTAGAGCTAGACATATAAGCGCTTATGAACATGACTTAGCTTATGAACTTGCATATAACATATCATAAAAGAATCATCAAATTTATATACAACATGATAGGTTCATCACCAAATTAATATACGATAGGTTCATCACCAAATTAATATACAACATGATAGGTTCATCACCAAATTAATATACAACATGATAGGTTCATCACCAAATCAATATACAACATGATAGGTTCATCACCAAATCAATATACAACATGACAAGTTGTATCAATCATAATAGTCACGTAGGCATAGGTAATTTCAGAATTGCTACAGGGATAAACATGAATCAGAATACGATTATCTTACAACTAGGCACAGTTCTAGTTTCGTTTCATTACAACTCATGACTTTTATTTATTTAAATCTAAATAATAACTGAACTTACAAAAAAAAGAACAAATCTTGTTTTCTTGGATCCGAATTCTGAAATTGAAAATCTATCCTTTGATGTAGACTATTGATTCTATAGTTTGGATTTGATTAGGGGCTTTCTAACTTGATTTCTAGTTTAGAGAAAAATGGAGGCTACGCTAATTTGGTCATGGACATCATGACGACTTCAGAGAGCAAGTTTATGTGGCTTTAGGGTTGAGGGTTGGGGTTGTTTATATAGAAGTTTAGATTAATGAGAGCTGTTAGATCATCCTAGGAGAAATCAGAGCCATCCAGACCAAATAGAGCCAACCAGACCAAATAGAGCCAACCAGAAGTCTCCACGTATGTCCAAATGACTCAGAAAAAAGTCACTGGACAAAACAACCCAGATCTGGCCGAGGGGGTCGGCCCCTACAGGGGGGGTCGTCACCCCTCTTGGGGGGGGGGTGTCGACACCTATTTCGACCACCCATGGGGGGAGTCGACCCCTATGGGCGGGAATTTTCCCGCCCAGCTGATTCTTAGAATTTTGAACTTCGAACTGATTTTTGATTTAATTATTATTTATATTTAATTTCTGTTTAAACTTGAAATCTTCTTCACCCCATAACTTCTTCATATGGAGTCCGATTCACGCAAACTCGGACTCTATCTCAAGCAGAATTCTGAGACGAACACAGTGGCAAAATCCTTTTCCCCTAATTTTCACTTTTAAAATTAAGTATTCTTTATTTCGTTACTTTAATTGTAACAACCCGCAAAATCAGGACCAATTTAAAAATTTTATTTTAGAAAATTTTAATGAATTTTGACAATATAAAATAATTTATTTAAATAATAATGATCACAAATTTGATTTAAATCGAAGTTAGAATGAATGATTTAATTTTAATTAACAAAAGAGTTAGAAATAACGCGGTAGTTTGAAAAGTCAAACTTGAACTTTGACTGACCGTACATGATGCAAAATTTAACAGATTTTAGTGAAACCAAAAATATTAGAATCTATTTAAAAATATCTTTCCAACGAATCCGAAAAATCGAAATTTCATAACGGGAATCAAAAGTTATGGCCAATTCAATATTTAGAAAGGTCGCTATGAAATTTATAAGGGCCAAAATGCTAAATTTTGCAGAATAAGGAATTAGGACCCGAAACCATCTCCATTGGTTTTAGAATGTTGTTTACATATAAAAATGACTATAAGAACTTATATTTTTGAGTTTCGGAAAAATTCCACTATTTTTGGTATTTTTAAATATTAAAATATACACCTGAAAAATAGAATTTTTGCAAACGAACTCCGAATTCGACGAAACTAGTTTCTATGGATTCCGAATATTAAATTAAGGTAAAATTATAAAATTTATAATTTTTGGAATTATTTTGTGGCCTGTATAATTTTTACAGTGGAAATACAGCCTATTTTCAGACTTCGGAAATTTATAATAAATTCATACGGAATCGGAAAATTACGAAATCAGGTTCGTTGGGTTCGTAATGACCTGAAATAATTATGTTTAAAAATTTATTAATTTTGAAATTCGCATGTATTTATAAGAATTTCTGAATTGAAGTAAACAGTTGAAAATTGAGTAATTGGGCACATAATGATATTTGGGCCCAAACCAAAATTAAACCCATGGTATATATTATCTTTTTCTGAGTTTTAGGGCTGAAATTCGAAATGCACAGCAGTCACTTCTCTTTTCCATCATTTTTCTCAATTTCCATGGCGGCTCCCTCTTCCTCTAAAATTCATAAAAAATAAAATTTCTTCAAAACATAGCAAATTATATGTCCACTCGAAGGTATCGACGATACGAAGCTAACGGTGTCGTCGGTTTCGTCGAACAACGCTCGGATTCGCCGGAATCTCGTCTTAAAGATCGCTGTTTTCGAAATTCAGAAGCTCAAAACCTAAATCATAAATTTCCCGCGAATCTAGCGAGAACTGGAGGAAGTGGCGAACACGGAAGTTCTTCGTCTACGCAAGACGAAGATGCTCAGAAAATTTCAGGCAGTTTGGAGATGTGAGGCGGCCTGTGGGACCCACGAGGCGAAATCCTTTCTAGGCGATTTCCCGATGATCGGAGAAGCTTTAGGGGCGGCTCTTTCTGGTGGTGGTGCGTCTCGCCAAGACGAAGACGTTGGCGGTGGTCCCGTGGCGTCAGGTGGCCTGAAGCAGCGGCAAATCGCGGTCAAAGTTCGGCGGTGAACAGTGTTTCGCGGTCAATGGGCTGAGGGTATTTTCTATTTTATTTTTAAATTATTTAATTAATTTGCAGAACTTTAAAATTGTATAACTCACTCATACGAAGTCGAAAATCGACGATTTCAGGTGCGTTGGGATCGTGGCGACGAGATGGACGCGTGGACACTAATTTTGTCCAATTCTGAGACAGTGAAATTTTTAGGTATTTTCACGAATATTAATTAATTATTTAATTACCCGATCTTTAAAAATTCATAACTCTTTCATACGAGGTCCGTTTGACGAAACGTAAATTGCATTGGAATCACAAAATTAAGAGCTTCGCGATGGCGCAGACCGCAGCTGAAAAGGAGACAGTAAAATTTTGGCCAAAAATTCAATGTGAGGATTCTAATTTTATTTGTTTAATTAATTATAAATTATTTTCTTGCATTAAAAATAATTGTTTGATCGTTTAATTCTGACCTGAAAAGTTGGGTGTTGTTTGGAATGATAATTGTTGCTTGTTGAATGATTGTTGTACATGATTTGCAAATCCGCTTGGAATTATATATATCTTATTTGCGGTTGGAGAATTGGATCTAAAATGAGGTCATAACATATTTTATTCAGTATATATATATATATAAATATATATATGTTAAGATTGGATTAGAACTTGTAAAACAAATAAAATCCTCTTTTATTTTTAGAACATGTACACAAATGAATTTCTTTTTGTCCTTAAAAAAAAAGTTTTTATTTACATTTCTGTTATTAATAAAAGAACAAATATAAAAGAACAAGTTTTTATTTACATTTCTTTGTAAATAAATGAACACATTTAGATGTGATAAAAAAAGTTAAAAAGACAATCTTTTTATATTGAAAACAAAAGATGTAATTTTGACGATGAAAAAAAAAGATGATCTTTTTATATTTAAAATAGAGGAGTTATCATTTTTACATTGTAAAATAGAAAGGGTCATATTTTTACATTACAAAATAGGTTAATCCTTTTTTTTACACCTTCCTTTGTAAATGATAAGACCAAAAATATGTTATTCACATTATTGATGTTTATATGGTGAAAGAAAAGAAACAAAGTTTTGTTAGTCATTTTGTTTACATTTCTTTTGTAAATAAATGAACAGAAATATAAAAATCATTTTCTATGTAAACCAAAAGAGAACATAATTTGTGAATTGTTTTTATTTACATTTATATGTAAAACAAAAGAGAACATAATATGTTAATCATTTTGTTTACATTTTCTTTGTAATAGAAAAATAGTAAAACATGTAAATCATTTTGTTTACATTTTCTTTGTAAAAGAGAAAGAGCAAAACATGTTAATCACTTTGTTTACATTTTCATTGAAAAGGAAAAAGAGTAAAACATGTTAACCAGTTATGTAAATAAGAAGAATGAAATAATGAGAATCTTTTTATTTACATTTTCTTTTGTAAATGAAAAAAGAACTAAATAATGAGAATCCTTTTATTTACATTTTCTTTTGTAAATGAAAAATAACTAAATAATGTGAATCCTTTTATTTACACTTTCTATTGTAAAAGAAAAAGAACAAAATTTGTGAATCATTTTATTTTCATTTTCTATTGTAAATGAAAAGGATAAATGTGTAAATCATTATATTTACATTCTCAAATGTAAAATCAAAAGAACAAAATATATGAATCATTTTATTTACATTTTTTATTGTAAATGAGAAGAACAAAATATGTGAATTACTTATTTACCTTTTCAATTGTAAATAAAAAGAATAGAATTTGGAAATATATTTATTTACATTTTCTATAGTAGGTAAAAATAGAATTGTTAATATTGAATATTTTATCGTCATTTTGAATGCGGTGAAAATAGAATTGTTAATGTTGAATATTTTATCGTCATTTTGAACGCGGTGAAAATAGAATGGTTAATGTTGTCATTTTTATCGACATTTTTAGTGCGATAGAAATAGAAAATGTTAGTGATTCATTTTTATCGACATTTTTAGTGCGATAGAAATAGACAATGTTAGTGATTCATTTTATCCGACATTTTTGATGCGATATAAATAGCGATGTTAATGGTGCATTTCTATCGTCATTTAGATGTGATAAAAAGAACAGGAACATGAGAATCATTTATTTACAACTCCTATTGTAAATGAAAAGAGTAAAAATATGAGGACCACTTTATTTACAACTTCTTTTGTAAATGAAAAGACCAAAATATGTTGATCATTTTATTGGTATTTCTATGGTAAATAAAAGAACAAGACATGTGAATCCTTTTTATTTTCATTTTCTATTGTAAATGAAAAAGAACAACATTCTTGTCAAGACTTGATTAGTGAATTTCAATTGTCATTTTGAGTTAACATGTCAGTAAATTAGAAAATGAACCTTTCTATACATTAAAAAGATTAGTTAAAAATGAACATTTTGTGTCATTAAAAAGGATTAATTAGAAATGAACACTGGGTGTCATTAATAAAAAAGATTAAATTAAAAATAAACATTTTTTTTATGCATAAGAAAAGAGGTTTAAAACAAAATACTCATTTTTGTATATTAAAAGTGAATTAGACAAAATGGACATTTTTGGCACATTAAAATGAATGAAGTAAAAATAGACATCTTTATTCATTGAAAAGAGATTAGACAAAATTTTCATTTTGTTGCATTAGAAGTTAAGAAGCAAAATCATCATATTTGTTTATGTTGAGAAAAAGAATGGATTTAAAATGTATGTTTTCATACATTAAAGAGAATGAATTAAGGATGTATATTTTTATACATTAAAAAGAATGAAGTCAAATATTCATTTTGTCATTAAAATGAATGAGACCAAAAATATGCATTTTTGTAAATAAATAAAAGTCACGATTTTTATTGTCATATGCTCATAATAAAGAGAATTGAAATATTTGCCTGTGATGTGGTATTTTGATGTGTTAAATGTGATGTTAGTATATTCAACATTGAATATTACACTTCCATTTACAAGTCATCCGACTTGTTTATGTGATTGGGACGATTACTTTTACACATCGCCCAAGTGCACAAATAATTTATTATTTGTTTGTTGGATGAAAACCCCACACGGGTATTGGGACGATACTTGACTAACACAAATCCCAATGTTTAATTATATGTCTATCGATTGATCGACAGGCTGCGATGAGCGTTATTGTTTTATTTTAATGCTCACACAGTTGACATTGTCACTCTGGTTGTTAATGGATGGATTGAGGATTATTTCCTGTTATTACCCTATACATGAAATGTATGAAACCCATATGACCCAAATTATATGGTGCATGGTTGAGTCGCATTCCAATGCAGAATTTCTTTTTAAATAAAGAATGTTTATATAATGAAGGGATTTTTGTAAAAGATTTTGGTATTATAAAGAATATTTTACATTTAGAATCTTTTATATAAAGAATATTTTATTGATTATTTTAAAATATGTTTTTTTTATATAGTAATAAATTAATATCTTTAAGATAAACCTTTTGTTTAAGATTATTAGATCTTAACAATTATGTTGGTGATTGATATGTGAATTGGATTTGCAGTGGACGATGTTTTAAAATAACATTTATCCTTTAATCCAATTTACACTGAATTTACTATTTGAAATTTGTAAATCTATTTTATAAATTGAAAAGATACAGAAATTTATAACGATTATTTGTTGATTTGATTTCTGTAGAAATTCCATATTTTGAAGATTGGTTTATTGAAATTAATAATCTTGTAATAATGATTTTTGTATTAAAAATCAAAATTGGAATATTAATAAATCTTTTTAGAAAGATTAAAATGTAATTTATTTTATAAAATTAATGAGAATCTTTTAACATAAATAATAATTTTTATTTAAAAGGATATTCAAAGTTGGAATGTGGCGTATAGTTGATTTTAATTACGAATACGCGAGTTATTCAGAAAGACCGGGTCTAACCCATTCTGAATAATCATCACGACGATCAAGAGTCGAAGATGAAGACGGTGACTGAAGACCGGAGAGCTTCACATCGTTTGGTTGATGGTGACTGATATCTTGAATTGGGACTGATCCCCCAAGGCAAGGTAAAAGTGATGATCTTCCAGACGTACTGGAGATCGACGGATACGTTGTTTCGTTCAGACCCAGAACGGACTTGTAAATGGATAGCATGCCTGACATTGAAATTTATTTCATGTAATTAAATTGGTTTTTATTTAATATATAAATGCATGGTGGCGGAGGATTTATTCTCTTGCTTAACACCCTTTTGTATGTTAAATAATTACCGATCGCATGATATGAGTTGTTGATGTGGTATGCCAAGTTGCAATTGATCAAGGCTTATTGTTGCAAGGCAGGCCTTGTGGTTGATGATCAAAGCAAGGTCTATTTAGGCATAGCTTTGTGTATATCGTGACTTCGCGAGCCTCACAGCCCGGTAGAGTCTAAAACGGGAGAAGGGAACGCAGGGAGTGCGCACGTTTCTTTCTAGCTAGAGTGGTGCCAGGGACCTACCAGCGCTGGCATTTATTCATTGTGGTTGTTGGATTATTCGAGGCCTCGGTTTATGCGGTCGCCACTGGCCGTAGTATAGGTCCAAAAGGACCGGGGAACGTGTGTTCAGGCATTTCCAATCCACAAAAGTAAGTGTGGACCGGCCCTGCAGGATCCAAGGGTTGGACAGAGTACCAATCCTGGGGCATTGCTAGAATGTCTCGAATCGGTAAGGATCTCCTCCCTAGCCTTGACTCGGATGGAAACCCAAATTTCCAATACGACATCACGCGGTTTTGATTGTATACCTATATATGGCGACATAGTGGGATGGGGCACTCATGCCGTCTAGGATTAATTCATTTACTTTGATGTATTTCAAATTGGTTGCACACTATTATTATATAATATCCGTTTTATGCGTATCAAGCATCTTTTGATCATTATAAGGTAAAACCTTATCCTCCGGTTTGCGTTGCATTGTGTGATGGGACTTGGGTCTTATAATGGTTTCATTTTTCTAAAAATGCATTGCGTTATTTTGACGATTTACTTTAGTCATGCACTGGCAATCTATAGGAGAAAACCCGTTCCACGAAAGTGGCGTGGTACTGATTAGCCTTATTATATTATATAGGTTAAGTAGAATTCTCACACCAGTCCCATGACTGACTTGTAGTTTGTCCACTGGCAAACTCGGGTGCCCATATTTTCCACACGGGCAGTCGAGTAGCTATTTTTTTTTGCAGATATATTAAACAGGATTCTGGGTTGAAGCTTAAAGCTGTGTCCAGAGATAGAGAGTCTTCCGCTGTGTTCTTCCGTTGCAGTATATTACATTTTTGTATTTATCTTCCGCTGTAATTATATTCCAATGTACTCTGATATGTATATTCTGTACTCTGATGTAACATTATATGATATGTTATAAAAGTCTTCTGTTGTTGTTTTAATATGTTGTATGCCCAAAGTTAAAGTATTCGTAGATTTTCACTTTTTGCGTCAGACCTGTGTGGTTTATGGTCGATTCAAAGGGTGGGAATTTGCGGGTCTTTACAGTTGGTATCAGAGCTCTGGTTAGCTCAAATCTTTGGGGTACAACTCATTAGAACTGAACAGAAAAGACTCATCAGAGATTGGATAAGTAATGTCCAATAAAAATACTCATTAGAGATAGGATCAGTAGTATCCTAGAATGAGTAAACTCGTTAGAGATGGGGTTAGTAATGCCTTAGAACGAGTTCAGAGTTACGAATTTATAATTAGCGTATTTTTGATATTTATAATCTATTCTTTGAAATATGATCTTTATAAATATAAAGTTATATATATTTTGAAAAGATAATTAATCATTAAAATTTAAAATTAAGATAGTTGATTTTACAATTTTTAGCTACGTTCCTTTTCGAGGACGAAAAGTTTTTAAGTGGGGGCGATTGTAACAACCCGCAAAATCAGGACCAATTTAAAAATTTTATTTTAGAAAATTTTAATGAATTTTGACAATATAAAATAATTTATTTAAATAATAATGATCACAAATTTGATTTAAATCGAAGTTAGAATGAATGATTTAATTTTAATTAACAAAAGAGTTAGAAATAACGCGGTAGTTTGAAAAGTCAAACTTGAACTTTGACTGACCGTACATGATGCAAAATTTAACGGATTTTGGTGAAACCAAAAATATTAGAATCTATTTAAAAATATCTTTCCAACGAATCCAAAAAATCGAAATTTCATAACGGGAATCAAAAGTTATGGCCAATTCAATATTTAGAAAGGTCGCTATGAAATTTATAAGGGCCAAAATGCTAAATTTTGCAGAATAAGGAATTAGGACCCGAAACCATCTCCATTGGTTTTAGAATGTTGTTTACATATAAAAATGACTATAAGAACTTATATTTTTGAGTTTCGGAAAAATTCCACTATTTTTGGTATTTTTAAATATTAAAATATACACCTGAAAAATAGAATTTTTGCAAACGAACTCCGAATTCGACGAAACCAGTTTCTATGGATTCCGAATATTAAATTAACGTAAAATTATAAAATTTATAATTTTTGGAATTATTTTGTGGCCTGTATAATTTTTACAGTGGAAATACAGCCTATTTTCAGACTTCGGAAATTTATAATAAATTCATACGGAATCGGAAAATTACGAAATCAGGTTCGTTGGGTTCGTAATGACCTGAAATAATTATGTTTAAAATTTTATTAATTTTGAAATTCGCATGTATTTATAAGATATTCTGAATTGAAGAAAACAGTTGAAAATTGAGTAATTGGGCACATAATGATATTTGGGCCCAAACCAAAATTAAACTCATGGTATATATTATCTTTTTCTGAGTTTTAGGGCTGAAATTCGAAATGCACAGCAGCCACTTCTCTTTTCCATCATTTTTCTCAATTTCCATGGCGGCTCCCTCTTCCTCTAAAATTCATAAAAAATAAAATTTCTTCAAAACATAGAAAATTATATGTCCACTCGAAGGTATCGACGATACGAAGCTAATGGTGTCGTCGGTTTCGTCGAACAACGCTCGGATTCGCCGGAATCTCGTCTTAAAGATCGCTGTTTTCGAAATTCAGAAGCTCAAAACCTAAATCACAAATTTCCCGCGAATCTAGCGAGAACTGGAGGAAGTGGCGAACACGGAAGTTCTTCGTCTACGCAAGATGAAGATGCTCAGAAAATTCCAGGCAGTTTGGAGATGTGAGGCGGCCTGTGGGACCCGCGAGGCGAAATCCTTTCTAGGCGATTTCCCGATGATCGGAGAAGCTTTAGGGGCGGCTCTTTCTGGTGGTGGTGCGTCTCGCCAAGACGAAGACGTTGGCGGTGGTCCCGTGGCGTCAGGTGGCCTGAAGCAACGGCAAATCGCGGTCAAAGTTCGGCGGTGAACAGTGTTTCGCGGTCAATGGGCTGAGGGTATTTTCTATTTTATTTTTAAATTATTTAATTAATTTGCAGAACTTTAAAATTGCATAACTCACTCATACGAAGTCGAAAATCGACGATTTCAGGTGCGTTGGGATCGTGGCGACGCGATGGACGCGTGGACACTAATTTTGTCCAATTCTGAGACAGTGAAATTTTTAGGTATTTTCACGAATATTAATTAATTATTTAATTACCCGATCTTTAAAAATTCATAACTCTTTCATACGAGGTCCGTTTGACGAACCATAAATTGCATTGGAATCACAAAATTAAGAGCTTCGCGATGGCGCAGACCGCAGCTGAAAAGGAGACAGTAAAATTTTGGCCAAAAATTCAATGTGAGGATTCTAATTTTATTTGTTTAATTAATTATAAATTATTTTCTTGCATTAAAAATAATTGTTTGATCGTTTAATTCTGACCTGAAAAGTTGGGTGTTGTTTGGAACGATAATTGTTGCTTGTTGAATGATTGTTGTACATGATTTGCAAATCCGCTTGGAATTATATATATCTTATTTGCGGTTGGAGAATTGGATCTAAAATGAGGTCATAACATATTTTATTCAGTATATATATATATATATATAAATATATATATGTTAAGAATGGATTAGAACTTGTAAAACAAATAAAATCCTCTTTTATTTTTAGAACATGTACACAAATGAATTTCTTTTTGTCCTTAAAAAAAAGTTTTTATTTACATTTCTGTTATTAATAAAAGAACAAATATAAAAGAACAAGTTTTTATTTACATTTCTTTGTAAATAAATGAACACATTTAGATGTGATAGAAAAAGTTAAAAAGACAATCTTTTTATATTGAAAACAAAAGATGTAATTTTGACGATGAAAAAAAAAGATGATCTTTTTATATTTAAAATAGAGGAGTTATCATTTTTACATTGTAAAATAGAAAGGGTCATATTTTTACATTACAAAATAGGTTAATCCTTTTTTTTACACCTTCCTTTGTAAATGATAAGACCAAAAATATGTTATTCACATTATTGATGTTTATATGGTGAAAGAAAAGAAACAAAGTTTTGTTAGTCATTTTGTTTACATTTCTTTTGTAAATAAATGAACAGAAATATAAAAATCATTTTCTATGTAAACCAAAAGAGAACATAATTTGTGAATTGTTTTTATTTACATTTATATGTAAAACAAAAGAGAACATAATATGTTAATCATTTTGTTTACATTTTCTTTGTAATAGAAAAATAGTAAAACATGTAAATCATTTTGTTTACATTTTCTTTGTAAAAGAGAAAGAGCAAAACATGTTAATCACTTTGTTTACATTTTCATTGAAAAGGAAAAAGAGTAAAACATGTTAACCAGTTATGTAAATAAGAAGAATGAAATAATGAGAATCTTTTTATTTACATTTTCTTTTGTAAATGAAAAAAGAACTAAATAATGAGAATCCTTTTATTTACATTTTCTTTTGTAAATGAAAATTAACTAAATAATGTGAATCCTTTTATTTACACTTTCTATTGTAAAAGAAAAAGAACAAAATTTGTGAATCATTTTATTTTCATTTTCTATTGTAAATGAAAAGGATAAATGTGTAAATCATTATATTTACATTCTCAAATGTAAAATCAAAAGAACAAAATATATGAATCATTTTATTTACATTTTTTATTGTAAATGAGAAGAACAAAATATGTGAATTACTTATTTACCTTTTCAATTGTAAATAAAAAGAATAGAATTTGGAAATATATTTATTTACATTTTCTATAGTAGGTAAAAATAGAATTGTTAATATTGAATATTTTATCGTCATTTTGAATGCGGTGAAAATAGAATTGTTAATGTTGAATATTTTATCGTCATTTTGAACGCGGTGAAAATAGAATGGTTAATGTTGTCATTTTTATCGACATTTTAGTGCGATAGAAATAGACAATGTTAGTGATTCATTTTTATCGACATTTTTAGTGCGATAGAAATAGACAATGTTAGTGATTCATTTTATCCGACATTTTTGATGCGATATAAATAGCGATGTTAATGGTGCATTTCTATCGTCATTTAGATGTGATAAAAAGAACAGGAACATGAGAATCATTTATTTACAACTCCTATTGTAAATGAAAAGAGTAAAAATATGAGGACCACTTTATTTACAACTTCTTTTGTAAATGAAAAGACCAAAATATGTTGATCATTTTATTGGTATTTCTATGGTAAATAAAAGAACAAGACATGTGAATCCTTTTTATTTTCATTTTCTATTGTAAATGAAAAAGAACAACATTCTTGTCAAGACTTGATTAGTGAATTTAAATTGTCATTTTGAGTTAACATGTCAGTAAATTAGAAAATGAACCTTTCTATACATTAAAAGGATTAGTTAAAAATGAACATTTTGTGTCATTAAAAAGGATTAATTAGAAATGAACACTGGGTGTCATTAATAAAAAAGATTAAATTAAAAATAAACATTTTTTTTTATGCATAAGAAAAGAGGTTTAAAACAAAATACTCATTTTTGTATATTAAAAGTGAATTAGACAAAATGGACATTTTTGGCACATTAAAATGAATGAAGTAAAAATAGACATCTTTATTCATTGAAAAGAGATTAGACAAAATTTTCATTTTGTTGCATTAGAAGTTAAGAAACAAAATCATCATATTTGTTTATGTTGAGAAAAAGAATGGATTTAAAATGTATGTTTTCATACATTAAAGAGAATGAATTAAGGATGTATATTTTTATACATTAAAAAGAATGAAGTCAAATTTTCATTTTGTCATTAAAATGAATGAGACCAAAAATATGCATTTTTGTAAATAAATAAAAGTCACGATTTTTATTGTCATATGCTCATAATAAAGAGAATTGAAATATTTGCCTGTGATGTGGTATTTTGATGTGTTAAATGTGATGTTAGTATATTCAACATTGAATATTACACTTCCATTTACAAGTCATCCGACTTGTTTATGTGATTGGGACGATTACTTTTACACATCGCCCAAGTGCACAAATAATTTATTATTTGTTTGTTGGATGAAAACCCCACACGGGTATTGGGACGATACTTGACTAACACAAATCCCAATGTTTAATTATATGTCTATCGATTGATCGACAGGCTGCGATGAGCGTTATTGTTTTATTTTAATGCTCACACAGTTGACATTGTCACTCTGGTTGTTAATGGATGGATTGAGGATTATTTCCTGTTATTACCCTATACATGAAATGTATGAAACCCATATGACCCAAATTATATGGTGCATGGTTGAGTCGCATTCCAATGCAGAATTTCTTTTTAAATAAAGAATGTTTATATAATGAAGGGATTTTTGTAAAAGATTTTGGTATTATAAAGAATATTTTACATTTAGAATCTTTTATATAAAGAATATTTTATTGATTATTTTAAAATATGTTTTTTTATATAGTAATAAATTAATATCTTTAAGATAAACCTTTTATTTAAGATTATTAGATCTTAACAATTATGTTGGTGATTGATATGTGAATTGGATTTGCAGTGGACGATGTTTTAAAATAACATTTATCCTTTAATCCAATTTACACTGAATTTACTATTTGAAATTTGTAAATCTATTTTATAAATTGAAAAGATACAGAAATTTATAACGATTATTTGTTGATTTGATTTCTGTAGAAATTCCATATTTTGAAGATTGGTTTATTGAAATTAATAATCTTGTAATAATGATTTTTGTATTAAAAATCAAAATTGGAATATTAATAAATCTTTTTAGAAAGATTAAAATGTAATTTATTTTATAAAATTAATGAGAATCTTTTAACATAAATAATAATTTTTATTTAAAAGGATATTCAAAGTTGGAATGTGGCGTATAGTTGATTTTAATTACGAATACGCGAGTTATTCAGAAAGAC
The DNA here is from genome assembly GCA_030737875.1 of Allium sativum. Taxonomy (NCBI): domain Eukaryota; kingdom Viridiplantae; phylum Streptophyta; class Magnoliopsida; order Asparagales; family Amaryllidaceae; genus Allium; species Allium sativum. Next base: position 287,136,755 of record CM060924.1, read on the forward strand.
CGGGTCTAACCCATTCTGAATAATCATCACGACGATCAAGAGTCGAAGATGAAGACGGTGACTGAAGACCGGAGAGCTTTACATCGTTTGGTTGATGGTGACTGATATCTTGAATTGGGACTGATCCCCCAAGGCAAGGTAAAAGTGATGATCTTCCAGACGTACTGGAGATCGACGGATACGTTGTTTCGTTCAGACCCAGAACGGACTTGTAAATGGATAGCATGCCTGACATTGAAATTTATTTCATGTAATTAAATTGGTTTTTATTTAATATATAAATGCATGGTGGCGGAGGATTTATTCTCTTGCTTAACACCCTTTTGTATGTTAAATAATTACCGATCGCATGATATGAGTTGTTGATGTGGTATGCCAAGTTGCAATTGATCAAGGCTTATTGTTGCAAGGCAGGCCTTGTGGTTGATGATCAAAGCACAGTCTATTTAGGCATAGCTTTGTGTATATCGTGACTTCGCGAGCCTCACAGCCCGGTAGAGTCTAAAACGGGAGAAGGGAACGCAGGGAGTGCGCACGTTTCTTTCTAGCTAGAGTGGTGCCAGGGACCTACCAGCGCTGGCATTTATTCATTGTGGTTGTTGGATTGTTCGAGGCCTCGGTTTATGCGGTCGCCACTGTCCGTAGTATAGGTCCAAAAGGACCGGGGAACGTGTGTTCAGGCATTTCCAATCCACAAAAGTAAGTGTGGACCGGCCCTGCAGGATCCAAGGGTTGGACAGAGTACCAATCCTGGGGCATTGCTAGAATGTCTCGAATCGGTAAGGATCTCCTCCCTAGCCTTGACTCGGATGGAAACCCAAATTTCCAATACGACATCACGCGGTTTTGATTGTATACCTATATATGGCGACATAGTGGGATGGGGCACTCATGCCGTCTAGGATTAATTCATTTACTTTGATGTATTTCAAATTGGTTGCACACTATTATTATATAATATCCGTTTTATGCGTATCAAGCATCTTTTGATCATTATAAGGTAAAACCTTATCCTCCGGTTTGCGTTGCATTGTGTGATGGGATTTGGGTCTTATAATGGTTTCATTTTTCTAAAAAAGCATTGCGTTATTTTGACGATTTACTTTAGTCATGCACTGGCAATCTATAGGAGAAAACCCGTTCCACGAAAGTGGCGTGGTCCTGATTAGCCTTATTATATTATATAGGTTAAGTAAAATTCTCACACCAGTCCCATGACTGACTTGTAGTTTGTCCACTGGCAAACTCGGGTGCCCATATTTTCCACACGGGCAGTCGAGTAGCTATTTTTTTTGCAGATATATTAAACAGGATTCTGGGTTGAAGCTTAAAGCTGTGTCCAGAGATAGAGAGTCTTCCGCTGTGTTCTTCCGTTGCAGTATATTACATTTTTGTATTTATCTTCCGCTGTAATTATATTCCAATGTACTCTGATATGTATATTCTGTACTCTGATGTAACATTATATGATATGTTATAAAAGTCTTCTGTTGTTGTTTTAATATGTTGTATGCCCAAAGTTAAAGTATTCGTAGATTTTCACTTTTTGCGTCAGACCTGTGTGGTTTATGGTCGATTCAAAGGGTGGGAATTTGCGGGTCTTTACAGTTGGTATCAGAGCTCTGGTTAGCTCAAATCTTTGGGGTACAACTCATTAGAACTGAACAGAAAAGACTCATCAGAGATTGGATAAGTAATGTCCAATAAAAATACTCATTAGAGATAGGATCAGTAGTATCCTAGAATGAGTAAACTCGTTAGAGATGGGGTTAGTAATGCCTTAGAACGAGTTCAGAGTTACGAATTTATAATTAGCGTATTTTTGATATTTATAATCTATTCTTTGAAATATGATCTTTATAAATATAAAGTTATATATATTTTGAAAAGATAATTAATCATTAAAATTTAAAATTAAGATAGTTGATTTTACAATTTTTAGCTACGTTCCTTTTCGAGGACGAAAAGTTTTTAAGTGGGGGCGATTGTAACAACCCGCAAAATCAGGACCAATTTAAAAATTTTATTTTAGAAAATTTTAATGAATTTTGACAATATAAAATAATTTATTTAAATAATAATGATCACAAATTTGATTTAAATCGAAGTTAGAATGAATGATTTAATTTTAATTAACAAAAGAGTTAGAAATAACGCGGTAGTTTGAAAAGTCAAACTTGAACTTTGACTGACCGTACATGATGCAAAATTTAACGGATTTTGGTGAAACCAAAAATATTAGAATCTATTTAAAAATATCTTTCCAACGAATCCGAAAAATCGAAATTTCATAACGGGAATCAAAAGTTATGGCCAATTCAATATTTAGAAAGGTCGCTATGAAATTTATAAGGGCCAAAATGCTAAATTTTGCAGAATAAGGAATTAGGACCCGAAACCATCTCCATTGGTTTTAGAATGTTGTTTACATATAAAAATGACTATAAGAACTTATATTTTTGAGTTTCGGAAAAATTCCACTATTTTTGGTATTTTTAAATATTAAAATATACACCTGAAAAATAGAATTTTTGCAAACGAACTCCGAATTCGACGAAACTAGTTTCTATGGATTCCGAATATTAAATTAAGGTAAAATTATAAAATTTATAATTTTTGGAATTATTTTGTGGCCTGTATAATTTTTACAGTGGAAATACAGCCTATTTTCAGACTTCGGAAATTTATAATAAATTCATACGGAATCGGAAAATTACGAAATCAGGTTCGTTGGGTTCGTAATGACCTGAAATAATTATGTTTAAAATTTTATTAATTTTGAAATTCGCATGTATTTATAAGATATTCTGAATTGAAGAAAACAGTTGAAAATTGAGTAATTGGGCACATAATGATATTTGGGCCCAAACCAAAATTAAACCCATGGTATATATTATCTTTTTCTGAGTTTTAGGGCTGAAATTCGAAATGCACAGCAGCCACTTCTCTTTTCCATCATTTTTCTCAATTTCCATGGCGGCTCCCTCTTACTCTAAAATTCATAAAAAATAAAATTTCTTCAAAACATAGCAAATTATATGTCCACTCGAAGGTATCGACGATACGAAGCTAATGGTGTCGTCGGTTTCGTCGAACAACGCTTGGATTCGCCGGAATCTCGTCTTAAAGATCGCTGTTTTCGAAATTCAGAAGCTCAAAACCTAAATCACAAATTTCCCGCGAATCTAGCGAGAACTGGAGGAAGTGGCGAACACGGAAGTTCTTCGTCTACGCAAGACGAAGATGCTCAGAAAATTTCAGGCAGTTTGGAGATGTGAGGCGGCCTGTGGGACCCGCGAGGCGAAATCCTTTCTAGGCGATTTCCCGATGATCGGAGAAGCTTTAGGGGCGGCTCTTTCTGGTGGTGGTGCGTCTCGCCAAGACGAAGACGTTGGCGGTGGTCCCGTGGCGTCAGGTGGCCTGAAGCAACGGCAAATCGCGGTCAAAGTTCGGCGGTGAACAGTGTTTCGCGGTCAATGGGCTGAGGGTATTTTCTATTTTATTTTTAAATTATTTAATTAATTTGCAGAACTTTAAAATTGCATAACTCACTCATACGAAGTCGAAAATCGACGATTTCAGGTGCGTTGGGATCGTGGCGACGAGATGGACGCGTGGACACTAATTTTGTCCAATTCTGAGACAGTGAAATTTTTAGGTATTTTCACGAATATTAATTAATTATTTAATTACCCGATCTTTAAAAATTCATAACTCTTTCATACGAGGTCCGTTTGACGAACCGTAAATTGCATTGGAATCACAAAATTAAGAGCTTCGCGATGGCGCAGACCGCAGCTGAAAAGAAGACAGTAAAATTTTGGCCAAAAATTCAATGTGAGGATTCTAATTTTATTTGTTTAATTAATTATAAATTATTTTCTTGCATTAAAAATAATTGTTTGATCGTTTAATTCTGACCTGAAAAGTTGGGTGTTGTTTGGAATGATAATTGTTGCTTGTTGAATGATTGTTGTACATGATTTGCAAATCCGCTTGGAATTATATATATCTTATTTGCGGTTGGAGAATTGGATCTAAAATGAGGTCATAACATATTTTATTCAGTATATATATATATATAAATATATATATGTTAAGATTGGATTAGAACTTGTAAAACAAATAAAATCCTCTTTTATTTTTAGAACATGTACACAAATGAATTTCTTTTTGTCCTTAAAAAAAAAGTTTTTATTTACATTTCTGTTATTAATAAAAGAACAAATATAAAAGAACAAGTTTTTATTTACATTTCTTTGTAAATAAATGAACACATTTAGATGTGATAAAAAAAGTTAAAAAGACAATCTTTTTATATTGAAAACAAAAGATGTAATTTTGACGATGAAAAAAAAAGATGATCTTTTTATATTTAAAATAGAGGAGTTATCATTTTTACATTGTAAAATAGAAAGGGTCATATTTTTACATTACAAAATAGGTTAATCCTTTTTTTTACACCTTCCTTTGTAAATGATAAGACCAAAAATATGTTATTCACATTATTGATGTTTATATGGTGAAAGAAAAGAAACAAAGTTTTGTTAGTCATTTTGTTTACATTTCTTTTGTAAATAAATGAACAGAAATATAAAAATCATTTTCTATGTAAACCAAAAGAGAACATAATTTGTGAATTGTTTTTATTTACATTTATATGTAAAACAAAAGACAACATAATATGTTAATCATTTTGTTTACATTTTCTTTGTAATAGAAAAATAGTAAAACATGTAAATCATTTTGTTTACATTTTCTTTGTAAAAGAGAAAGAGCAAAACATGTTAATCACTTTGTTTACATTTTCATTGAAAAGGAAAAAGAGTAAAACATGTTAACCAGTTATGTAAATAAGAAGAATGAAATAATGAGAATCTTTTTATTTACATTTTCTTTTGTAAATGAAAAAAGAACTAAATAATGAGAATCCTTTTATTTACATTTTCTTTTGTAAATGAAAAATAACTAAATAATGTGAATCCTTTTATTTACACTTTCTATTGTAAAAGAAAAAGAACAAAATTTGTGAATCATTTTATTTTCATTTTCTATTGTAAATGAAAAGGATAAATGTGTAAATCATTATATTTACATTCTCAAATGTAAAATCAAAAGAACAAAATATATGAATCATTTTATTTACATTTTTTATTGTAAATGAGAAGAACAAAATATGTGAATTACTTATTTACCTTTTCAATTGTAAATAAAAAGAATAGAATTTGGAAATATATTTATTTACATTTTCTATAGTAGGTAAAAATAGAATTGTTAATATTGAATATTTTATCGTCATTTTGAATGCGGTGAAAATAGAATTGTTAATGTTGAATATTTTATCGTCATTTTGAACGCGGTGAAAATAGAATGGTTAATGTTGTCATTTTTATCGACATTTTTAGTGCGATAGAAATAGACAATGTTAGTGATTCATTTTTATCGACATTTTTAGTGCGATAGAAATAGACAATGTTAGTGATTCATTTTATCCGACATTTTTGATGCGATATAAATAGCGATGTTAATGGTGCATTTCTATCGTCATTTAGATGTGATAAATAGAACAGGAACATGAGAATCATTTATTTACAACTCCTTTTGTAAATGAAAAGAGTAAAAATATGAGGACCACTTTATTTACAACTTCTTTTGTAAATGAAAAGACCAAAATATGTTGATCATTTTATTGGTATTTCTATGGTAAATAAAAGAACAAGACATGTGAATCCTTTTTATTTTCATTTTCTATTGTAAATGAAAAAGAACAACATTCTTGTCAAGACTTGATTAGTGAATTTAAATTGTCATTTTGAGTTAACATGTCAGTAAATTAGAAAATGAACCTTTCTATACATTAAAAGGATTAGTTAAAAATGAACATTTTGTGTCATTAAAAAGGATTAATTAGAAATGAACACTGGGTGTCATTAATAAAAAAGATTAAATTAAAAATAAACATTTTTTTTATGCATAAGAAAAGAGGTTTAAAACAAAATACTCATTTTTGTATATTAAAAGTGAATTAGACAAAATGGACATTTTTGGCACATTAAAATGAATGAAGTAAAAATAGACATCTTTATTCATTGAAAAGAGATTAGACAAAATTTTCATTTTGTTGCATTAGAAGTTAAGAAACAAAATCATCATATTTGTTTATGTTGAGAAAAAGAATGGATTTAAAATGTATGTTTTCATACATTAAAGAGAATGAATTAAGGATGTATATTTTTATACATTAAAAAGAATGAAGTCAAATATTCATTTTGTCATTAAAATGAATGAGACCAAAAATATGCATTTTTGTAAATAAATAAAAGTCACGATTTTTATTGTCATATGCTCATAATAAAGAGAATTGAAATATTTGCCTGTGATGTGGTATTTTGATGTGTTAAATGTGATGTTAGTATATTCAACATTGAATATTACACTTCCATTTACAAGTCATCCGACTTGTTTACACATCGCCCAAGTGCACAAATAATTTATTATTTGTTTGTTGGATGAAAACCCCACACGGGTATTGGGACGATACTTGACTAACACAAATCCCAATGTTTAATTATATGTCTATCGATTGATCGACAGGCTGCGATGAGCGTTATTGTTTTATTTTAATGCTCACACAGTTGACATTGTCACTCTGGTTGTTAATGGATGGATTGAGGATTATTTCCTGTTATTACCCTATACATGAAATGTATGAAACCCATATGACCCAAATTATATGGTGCATGGTTGAGTCGCATTCCAATGCAGAATTTCTTTTTAAATAAAGAATGTTTATATAATGAAGGGATTTTTGTAAAAGATTTTGGTATTATAAAGAATATTTTACATTTAGAATCTTTTATATAAAGAATATTTTATTGATTATTTTAAAATATGTTTTTTTATATAGTAATAAATTAATATCTTTAAGATAAACCTTTTATTTAAGATTATTATATCTTAACAATTATGTTGGTGATTGATATGTGAATTGGATTTGCAGTGGACGACGTTTTAAAATAACATTTATCCTTTAATCCAATTTACACTGAATTTACTATTTGAAATTTGTAAATCTATTTTATAAATTGAAAAGATACAGAAATTTATAACGATTATTTGTTGATTTGATTTCTGTAGAAATTCCATATTTTGAAGATTGGTTTATTGAAATTAATAATCTTGTAATAATGATTTTTGTATTAAAAATCAAAATTGGAATATTAATAAATCTTTTTAGAAAGATTAAAATGTAATTTATTTTATAAAATTAATGAGAATCTTTTAACATAAATAATAATTTTTATTTAAAAGGATATTCAAAGTTGGAATGTGGCGTATAGTTGATTTTAATTACGAATACGCGAGTTATTCAGAAAGACCGGGTCTAACCCATTCTGAATAATCATCACGACGATCAAGAGTCGAAGATGAAGACGGTGACTGAAGACCGGAGAGCTTCACATCGTTTGGTTGATGGTGACTGATATCTTGAATTGGGACTGATCCCCCAAGGCAAGGTAAAAGTGATGATCTTCCAGACGTACTGGAGATCGACGGATACGTTGTTTCGTTCAGACCCAGAACGGACTTGTAAATGGATAGCATGTCTGACATTGAAATTTATTTCATGTAATTAAATTGGTTTTTATTTAATATATAAATGCATGGTGGCGGAGGATTTATTCTCTTGCTTAACACCCTTTTGTATGTTAAATAATTACCGATCGCATGATATGAGTTGTTGATGTGGTATGCCAAGTTGCAATTGATCAAGGCTTATTGTTGCAAGGCAGGCCTTGTCGTTGATGATCAAAGCAAGGTCTATTTAGGCATAGCTTTGTGTATATCGTGACTTCGCGAGCCTCACAGCCCGGTAGAGTCTAAAACGGGAGAAGGGAACGCAGGGAGTGCGCACGTTTCTTTCTAGCTAGAGTGGTGCCAGGGACCTACCAGCGCTGGCATTTATTCATTGTGGTTGTTGGATTATTCGAGGCCTCGGTTTATGCGGTCGCCACTGGCCGTAGTATAGGTCCAAAAGGACCGGGGAACCTGTGTTCAGGCATTTCCAATCCACAAAAGTAAGTGTGGACCGGCCCTGCAGGATCCAAGGGTTGGACAGAGTACCAATCCTGGGGCATTGCTAGAATGTCTCGAATCGGTAAGGATCTCCTCCCTAGCCTTGACTCGGATGGAAACCCAAATTTCCAATACGACATCACGCGGTTTTGATTTTATACCTATATATGGCGACATAGTGGGATGGGGCACTCATGCCGTCTAGGATTAATTCATTTACTTTGATGTATTTCAAATTGGTTGCACACTATTATTATATAATATCCGTTTTATGCGTATCAAGCATCTTTTGATCATTATAAGGTAAAACCTTATCCTCCGGTTTGCGTTGCATTGTGTGATGGGACTTGGGTCTTATAATGGTTTCATTTTTCTAAAAAAGCATTGCGTTATTTTGACGATTTACTTTAGTCATGCACTGGCAATCTATAGGAGAAAACCCGTTCCACGAAAGTGGCGTGGTCCTGATTAGCCTTATTATATTATATAGGTTAAGTAGAATTCTCACACCAGTCCCATGACTGACTTGTAGTTTGTCCACTGGCAAACTCGGGTGCCCATATTTTCCACACGGGCAGTCGAGTAGCTATTTTTTTTTGCAGATATATTAAACAGGATTCTGGGTTGAAGCTTAAAGCTGTGTCCAGAGATAGAGAGTCTTCCGCTGTGTTCTTCCGTTGCAGTATATTACATTTTTGTATTTATCTTCCGCTGTAATTATATTCCAATGTACTCTGGTATGTATATTCTGTACTCTGATGTAACATTATATGATATGTTATAAAAGTCTTCTGTTGTTGTTTTAATATGTTGTATGCCCAAAGTTAAAGTATTCGTAGATTTTCACTTTTTGGGTCAGACCTGTGTGGTTTATGGTCGATTCAAAGGGTGGGAATTTGCGGGTCTTTACATTAATGTTCACAGAAAATACGGGGTGTTACATTCTCCCCTCCTTAAAGTATTTCATCCCCGAAATCTTCAAGTCAAGAAGAATGTATCCTAACATCTAACATCCATCTACTCAACCATTCAATCACAACATCCATTATCCTTAAAAAGATTTCTAATGCTTTCATGACTATATGCATAGTGTGTGTATATGTTCTTATCTAATGCAAAATCAGGCGGTCTACCGATTCAGTTGACCTCCTTAATGCAAATCATGATAGTGTCATGGGTCCATTATGTATGCAATTATTCCTAATCGTACCTTATAACTTCTACATGAGTGCACAATCGTTCATACAAGTGCAACATCCATATGACAACACATCAATTTTCAATCCATATACAAATACATATATGCATATGCAATATGAAAGTGACTGAGCCGATCTAGTACCTAATGTGTGTGTAAATGCATCCACGAGCAACCACTAGCAAACACTTGCATCCACCAAACGTAACATGTCTCAAACACATGTTTACAACCATAGGATTTTTTTACCTAAAGATCGAAGATGTAATCGAGAGGACAAACTGAACGATAGAACAAGTATAAACAAAGCGATAGAAAAAGGAGAAGTTAAGAACATACCCTCCAAAAGTAAAGGGTATAGCGTACGCATCTTGTCTTCCGTCTCCCAAGTTGCGTCTCCTTGATCATCTCCCCCTTGGTCTTTAACCACTTGACCTCTCGGTTGTGTAACTTTTGACCTCCGATCCAAGAATGCATGTAGGAGCTCGTCTAATCGTGGCATCTTGCTCTAGTTCCACTTCCCTAAGCATGCTCGGCTCCACTACTTCTGCGGTATCATGTAAACGCTTCTTCAAGGATTGTCTTCCTCAAACTCTCGTCGCATGATACGCAAAGTCTATCTCGTGCCTCGGGGGTAAACCCCGAACTTCATCAAAGACGTCATCAAACTCACGGACCACACGAACAAATTTCAAATCATCGATGAATGCGTCAAGAGATTATAGGTAGCTAAGCATCACTGAACCCCTAGGCTCATAGGAAATATCAAGGGTCTTTCCACAACGAGTCAACAGTCTAACTACCCACTTTTCATAGTCTAGGATAGCACCATGCCTGGGTAGCCAATCCATTCCTAGAATCAAGCTATATCCCGTGAAACCAAGAATGAAGGCGTTGCATTCAATCCCAACGCCCAAGATAGACACTCTCAAATCCCGACAAACCATAGATAAGTGAGCCGAACCACCAATAGGATTTGAGACTACAATGGGATCCATAACTAGACTAGTATTTAGGTGTAGTGTTTCAACTATCGAAGCAGATACAAACGGGTGCGAAGCGCAAAAGTCGAAAAGAGTTCTAGGAAAAAGAAATCAAATCTTCAACCAAAAATTCCTATCTCTTTCCGATATACTGACCATGAGAACACAACCTGCCCTTCCGAAGATCCTGTACTTTGTCCTTACCCTTGCCTTGCCTCTTTGGACAATCCTGATAAGATGTCCTGTCTCTCCGTAATGATAACAACTAGTCTTCTTCTTCTTTCTAATGTCTTTCTTTAAGTGGCCAGGTATTTCACAATTGTGGTACTTCCTTTTTCTCTTGGCCCTTGTTATCCTTACCGCCTTTCTTTGGATCCACTTTCTTATCCCGTGTCCTATCCATGTCTCCCCTGCACGTTCTCCATTCGTGACCTCCCACCAAAATGAAGCTTCATCCTTCATTAACCAAGCAGCTGGTTGAACCTTCCTCCCATCGTCTATCTCAAAGGTACCAGCAAGTCCTCCACTTCGTTGAGCCAACTTCTAGCCTCGACAAACGTCTCAGTCCCATGAAGCGGTTTTCCGCATGGAAGTCCTTACACATCTTAGAACAAGCATCTATATGCGGCGGAAGAGATTCAAAAGGGAAAGAGGAAGGAACTCAAAACAAAGAACCGGAAGAAAGATATATGGCATTTGGGGATTATGTTTTTCAAAATAAACTTTCCTTTTGAAAATACTTCCTTTTAAAACTTTTTTGAAAATAGTTTTCAAAAACTTTTATCTAATCCGGTAACCTTCAGCTCTGATACCAAGTGTAAACACCTCACCTCTGTTAAGGTCACTCACAAAGGGAATGCATTAACTTTGGTGGAGTATTATAGGTAAAAGGTATAGGTAATTTACAAGACAGACATATAAACAGCGGAAAAACTAAATTTTATTTCATAAGCATGTGGTCCAGTCAAAACATTACAACAACTATCTTAAAAACCAACTTCCAAATCATTACAATAAAGCCTCTGTCTGGACTAAAACATAAAAAAACATAAAACAATAATAAAGCAGCATAAATGTAACAACCCGAATTTTTATAACATGTTAAAACAAGAAATCAGGGTAGAATTAAATCATAAGTTGAGAATCAATGGGAAAGGGTTACGCCATTGCGTTCGTCTCGAAATTCTGCTTGAAAACGAGTCCGAAATTTCGTAAATCGGAGTCCGTATGACCAAGATATGGCCCATAAAAGATTTCAGAAAATTCAAAATTTAGCCCGAAATTCAAATTCAGCCCGAAACAGATTGGGCGGGAAAATTTCCCGCCCAGCCCCAGGTCGACTGGGGAGTCGACCTGCCCCAGCCCAGGTCGACTGCCCAGTCGACTTGGGTGTCGACCTGGGGGTCGACTTCCCTGGTCGGCCATGTTCGCCTGGTGCACCTGTTTGCTCCTTTGGGTCTGTTCAGTTGGCCTGTGACAGGATTTGATGGTTCAGATCTAAATTAGGGTTAATCCTATGGCCTAAACTTGCCTCTACACCTATAAAAACACCCTAATACCTAGCCTAAACCACCACAAATCATCCTAACAACTAAATTCTGCCAAAATGCTCCCTAATCATGGCCTCCTCTTCATCTTGAGAGCTTCTAAGGCAAAGGAGCAATCTTTCTCCATCAAATCAAAGGAACTACTTATATTCTCAAGGCTTCTAGTGTTGCTACATCATTCCTAGAGCTTCTACAACGTCTCTATCTTGTTCTATTTTGGTCTAGTTCTCATAGCCACGCTTTGTAAGCCCCACTCTACTCTTAGATTTAAACTATGAAATTAATATGAACATGTAGCAAGTTGAAATGGGATTCTTGTGTAATACTTGTCTTTGGTCTATCATTGTATGCATAGATCCATTTATGACTCTTTTGATCTATGATTGTGGAACTATCATGAACCTAGTACCATTCACCTTGATTTTTGGGTAGAAAGCTATGAGCTTTATTTGGGGATTATGCATAATGCAACATAGAACCCCTCATAACCTTGATGTTAACTTGCCTATGATGTTGAACTACATCCTAGTCACAAATTTATCACTCTATGTCAACTATTGCCATGTTATCTATTTGCTAAGTTTGATGTCATACATGTTTTGAGGCCAATAATCCTATATGCTAGTTGTGATGAACACCTTTGCCTCAAATATCATCATGTTTAACTTATGACCAACTTTATCACCTTATGCCCATCTTTGTCATGTTGTTATGCTCCCCTTCTTGATCTATTTGTATTGATGCGAATTTACATGTGATGGGAATACGTTATGGGTAGTTAGGCGAACTAGAAATGACATGAAAAACATGACTTGAAATATGACATGAAAATTTATTATGCTTGAAAACTTGAATGTGGTCATGACATGTAGAAAACCATAAAGTGGCCAACTCGAGGTTGGGTTGAGTTTGTAGTGTAAATCTGCCCGGAACCGCCCGGAAAATCCAGTGGCTACAAACAATAGGATCCAATGTGAGTAGTTGGTCATATCGCGCTTGAAACCCGAGGTTAGACTAAGTTGTGGTGTAAATCTGCTCGGACCCGCCCGGCACATCCAGTAACCACAACAATGTCTAATGTGAGAGGTTGGGCGCATTCAGTTAATTAATGCCACATGATAGGGTTAAGTCATGAACCACTTGGATACACTTAACCAACTTGAAACATGATTGGATAGGGTTAACCACACTTAACCCGTTAGAAACCCTAGTTACGTGGTCCTTTTCAGCAGTAACCCTCTTGGATGTATCACGATACCCTAGGGACTAGGCTAGGGTGGGGCACGATTACTGGGCTGATTGCAAGCGACCAGAAAGACGGCAGAGTAGGTGCGCCAGTGTAGGTTCAGGCGGACTATGGTCGTGCACGTAGTCCGGAGTTGAATAAAACAGACATGGGCACCAGTAGGTAGACTGTGCGTGCTTGATTTGTGTCAATGGTTGGCACCCTAGGGCTTGATACACCCTAGGGTGGACCTAGCACAGTTGACTACATTCCGTGATTGGGCCGTATGACACCGACACTCGACGAGTTAGGCTTATAGGGAGCCAATCGACTAGACCGTGTAGTTGGACCTTGACTTGGGACATCTCATGATATTGGGCCAATGGATCATTTCTTGTTTATACTTGACATGGGTTAGAATACTAGTACTATTTGTGCAAAACTAAACCTTGTATATGCGATGCCACACTTGATCTACCTTGTTATCTATTTATCATGCCAGTTAGTTACCATCTTTATGTTTCATCTCAGTTTCTCATGTTTAGTTAACTTCATTAGTTTTTATACTGATAGTAGGTAGGACTTACCAGTCTTTATGACTGACCCTTTTTCTTTCGCCTCTTTTCTTCCGTTTCTCCCCCCCCCCCCCAAGGTTATCAGGGAGGGAACACTAGTGCTTAGCTTGGACACTTGGCTTGCTTTCTTGACAGCTCATGTACGGTTTGGACTTGAGCTTGGTATGGCTTCACCACATCTATTTTGGGGATAGTTTACTTTATGTTATTTTCAGTTTATGTTTCTAGACTTGTGGTAGTTGGAAAATAATGACTAAGTATTTTGATGTAAGTTGACTTTGGTTTGGAAATGGTTAACTATGGTTTTTAAATTTCTACCGGTGCTTTACTTATTTGTCTATGTTCTGTCTTGTGATATCTTTGTGCATGTTTACCAAGACAACACCCCTCCAAAGCTAGTGCAATCACTCGTGAGTGGCCCTGGTGGAGGTGGGGTGTTACAATAAATCCCCAATTAAGAGTGTAACCACAGCCATAGCCAAGAAAAGAAAACCCAAGCAATACGTCTACTCTCTTCAAGATGGAAAAGGTTTGGACTAAGTTGAAGTATTCCCTCCCTGCGGACCTGGGAAGGGGGGAACGGAAGTCAAGAAGACGAAATAAAATGGGTCAGACATAAGCCTGGTAAGTCCAATGATTATTTAGCATGTAAACAGGTAAAAGGATCATGACATGAATAAACTGAACCTAAGACAATACCCTAGAGATAAGATAACAATAAATAAGGCAGGATAAACTGAATATACTATCACACTCATTTCTATTTCTCTGCACCTACTAACAAGTATTTCAACTAGCACCATGTGTTCATGATAAAATGATCCCTTTATCGATCGGCTTCTACTCGCATGCATTTATGACTTGTGTCATTCGACCCTGCTTGATTGTAGATACCTATGCTAGTCCCACCATGGGGTGTATCAATTCCTATGGTGGCAACCCGACACAAATTCAAGATGTACAGTGTATACTACTGATGCCCAATACCTGATTTGTCCATGCCGGAGTACGTGCACGCCAATACTCCGTCGGAACCTACACTGCTGCACCACCCTCCCTTATTCTGACCGCTTATAATCAGTCTAGTAATCATGCCCCACCCTGCCTAGTTCAGGGTACCATGATACATCTATGTGGATTACTGTTGAAATGGGTCTCCGTTACTAGGGTTTCCTAATCAACACGTTAAAATGGTTAAGTGTTCTCAAATTAACCTAACCCCACGCATTAGTTTAGTTAACATGTTGTATCAGTTAAGTGTTGCCTTAATTTACTTAACCTTACCATTCTTAGCCTGCCTGTTTCTTAGATTTAATCCATTCATTAAAGCACCGATCTCTCACATTAGATCTATATTGTTGCAGTCGCTGGATGTGCCGAGCGGTTCCGGGCAGTCTTACACCGCAACTCAATCTAACCTTGGGTTTTTGGGCTTAATGCGCTAACCTCTCACATTAGATCTGTATTATTACGGTTGCTGGATGTGCCAGGCGGTTTCGGGCAGTCTTACACCGTAACTCAATCTAACCTCGGGTTTGGCATATTCATCTTTTAATTAATTTACATATTTACCATTTATGTTTATATGTAAATTATCCACCAATGTTGTCAACTCAAGTCATGTCCCATTTACCCTCTAAATTATGCCCATAATTCTTAAGTATACAAATTATACCATTTCATGCCACTAATCATTTACATGATTATGAGCCAATCTATGCCAATAGCATGTAATTTAATATTTTTCCCAACGTATCCCCCGTTATTCGTTCGCATAAATTACATGGAGCGTTAGGCTCGCAAATTAGCCTAACTCATAAACAAAAGGGAAAAGCAAAGGGACATGTAACATTCCAACGACATAAAACAGTATAGATCAACTAAGCATGCGTGATATAATTTTGGCATAGTACTACACAAATTTAATCAAACATGTAAAGGTGAACTTGCATTTGAGTTGGACTAAATTAACATAAATCTAAACATCTAAGCATGTAGATCTAGACATATAAGCCTATATGAACATAACTTAGCTTATGAATTTGCATATAACATATCATAAAAGAATCACCAAATTTAAATATAACATGATAGGTTCATCACCAAATTAATATAAAACATGGTAGGTTCATCATCAAATTAATATGCAACATAATAGGTTCATCACCAAATTAATATACAACATGTTAGGTTCATCAACAAATCAATATACAACATGATAGGTTCATCACCAAATCAGTATACAACATGATAAGTTGTATCAATCATAATAGTCACGTAAGCATAGGTAATTTCAGAATTGCTACAGCGATAAACATGAATCAGAATACGATTATCTTACAACTAGGCACAGTTCTAGTTTCGTTTCATTATAAGTCACGACTTTTATTTGTTTAAATCTAAAGAATAATTGAACTTATAAAAAAAGAACAAATCTTGTTTCCTGGGATCTGAATTCTGAAATTGAAAAGCTATCCTTTGATGTAGACTATTGATTCTCTAGTTTGGACTTGATTAGAGGCTTTCCAACATGATTTCTAGTTTAGAGAAAAATGGAGGCTACGCTAGTTTGGCCATGGCCAACATGACGGCTTTAGAGAGCAAGTTTATGAGGTTTCAGAGTTGAAGGTTGGGGTTGTTTATATATAAGTTTAGATTAATGAGAGCCGTTAGATCATCCTAGGAGAAATCAGAGCCATCCAGACCAAATTGAGCCAACCGGAAGTCGCCACATATGCCCTAATGACTCAGAAAAATGTCATTGGACAAAACAACCCAGATCTGGCCGAGGGGGTCGACCCCTACAGAGGGGGACAACACCCCCAGTCGACACCCCTCTTGGGGGGTCGACACCTATGTCGACCCCCCATGGGGGGCGTCGACCCTTATGGGCGGGAATTTTCCCTCCCAGCTGATTCTCGGAATTTTGAATTTCGAACTGCTTTTTGATTTAGTTATTATTTATATTTAATTTCCGTTTAAACTTGAAATCTTCTGAACTCCATAACTTCTTCATACGGAGTTCGATTCACGCAAACTCGGACTCTATCTCAAGCCGAATTTCGAGACGAACGCAATGGCGAAACCCGTTTCTCCTAATTTCCACTTTTAAAATTAAGTATTCTTTAATTCGTTACTTTAATGTTCATAGAAAATACGGAGTGTTACATTTATTTATTTTAGCACTTTTTAAATCAATTGGGTTGAAAAAGCTTAATATTTTGCTTTAAAAAACCATATATGTTCACTGATTTATCGACCATTGGCGGAGCGGATAATTATCCGATATCCGTTTGTATCCGCGGATGCGGATATCCGATATCCGAAAATGGTTTCGGATGCATATACAGATATGACACTATCCGTATCCAAAAGTATCCGTTAACAGCCCTAATACGAATAATGATGTTAAAACTAAAGTGTTTTTTACCTTTGGCATTTAAAACTTGGACATCCTAGTGTTAATGTAGTAAAGCAAGTTTTATCTGAAATTCATACTGATGTTGATAATACTGACTTGCCATATATATGTGAACATTGCCAACTAAGGAAGAGTCGTAGATTATCATTCAATAATTTTAAAATTGTGTGCTCTGAACCACTACAGTTAACTACTATAGACCTGTAGGGTCCAACCCAGTTTTCTCATATTTTGGTTACAAATATTATATTTCTTTTGTTGATGCATGTACCAGATTTATATGGATCTATTTTTTGAAAAATAAATCTGATACCTGCAATGCAACAATCAATTTTATTAATATGGTGGAAAAGCCAGTTAATAAATCTATCAAAATCATTCTGCATGATGGAGGCAGTAAATTTAAACCACTATCCACTTATTTCAACAAGGCTATCATTCATAGAGTAACCTGCCCATACACTTTCCAACAAAATGGGTTAGTTGAAAGAAACATAGACACGTAGTTGAATGTGGTTTAACACTTTTAGCTCAAGCCAGTTTGCCTATTAAATTTTGGCTAGAGGCCTTTAATACTGTTATCTTTCTAATTAATAGGCAACCAACCAAAACTCTTAACAATTCAACCTTTAGAAAAATTACAAGGTGTTAAACCAGATTACAAAGATCTAAAAGTGTTTGTATGTTTATGCTACCCTTGTTTAAGACCTTACAACGACAATAAATTGAATTACAGGTCTACACCATGTACTTTCATTGGTTATGTTACTAACCAAAAAGGTTTTAATTGTATTGATAGCACATGGAAGATATACATTAGCAGACATGTTATTTTCAATGAAAAAGTGTTCCCATTCAAGTCAAAAGAGAACAGCACAACCAATAAAGTTTTAAATGCAAAGCATTCTATACCTTTTGTACCCCAGTGGGTAGATGTGTGGAGTTACTCAAAGGAAAGTGAGGCTGCTAGTGAACAAGATACATTGCCTTTCAATTTGGAAGACAATGAATCTACTGAACCATCTAGCCCCGCCATCAACAATCCAGAAAATTCAAGCGAGCAAACACAAGTAAGCAATAACTCTGCAACAAATGATCAAAGTACAGAAAGACAAAGTGCATCAAATTTAACTAAACAAAGTTAACCACCTGCTGATCCTCTCATCTTCACACTGGTCATCCAATGACAACAAGATCCAAGAGTGGCATTTTCAAGTCAAAAGTGTTTACTACTACCTCTGAAATAACTGAACCAGAATCTTATGATCAAGCAGTCAAAAACAAGCACCGGAAAAATGCTATGAACAACGAATACAGTGCTCTCATCAATAAGGAGACATGAGTCTAGTCAAAGCACCATCAAGTAAAAATATTGTGGGCTGCAAATGGACCTATAGATTAAAGAAGAATCCATATGGTACAATAAATAAGCACAAGGCCAGAATAGTGGCAAAAGGATTTACATAGGAATACAAGTTTGGTTTTAATGAAACTTTTTCTCCTATAATAATACCTACCACGATAAGACTTGTGCTTACTATTGCATTTCATAGAAATTGGGAAATTAAACATTTAGATGTTAATAATGCATTTCTGAATGACATTCTAAAAGAAGAGATCTATATGCAGCAGCCACAAGGCTACACAAAAAATTCAAATTATGTGTGCAAGTTGAACAAGACAATTTATGGTCTTAAACAGGCTCCAATGGTCTGGTTTGATAAACTAAAAAGTGCATTGCAACTTGGTTATAAGTCTACCAAATCAGATGATTCCCTGTTTATTAAAATAACCAGTGCTTCAACAACTTATATATTAATTTACGTTGATAATCTCATTGTTACAAGTGGCAACATTAATGATATACAAAGTCTTACCAACTATCTTAATTGACAATTTTCCATTGAGGACTTAGGGAATCTCACATACTTTCTATGAATAAAAGTGAAGAGAAAGTCAAATACATAATTAATTCTAAGTCAAAGAAAGTACATTTCAGATCTCCTCATCAAAACCAAGAAGAAAAATGCTAAAGCACAACCTACACCAATGATCAGTTATCGACACTATTCCAAATATATGGGGAAATATATCTATTATTAAATAGTATAGGAGTGTTATAGGTGTACTACAGTATGCAACTATAACGCGCCCTGATATTACATACAGTGTTCTCAATTTATGTAGGAACCCCAAGATATACACTGGAAAGCTATTAAAAGAATCCTGAGGTATCTCAAAGGAACAGTAAACTATGGCCTAGCATTTAAAGTCTGGAAAACTACTCAACATAAATGGCTATGCTGATACTGGTTGGGCACCGAATCCTGGTGAGAGAAGGTCAACTACTGGTTACTACATTTACATTAGAGGTAGTTTAATCTCATGGTATTCAAAAAAGCAACCAACTATCTATAGATCTGGCACAGAGGCTGAATACATGAGTATAGCTAATGCTACTACAACGGTTAAATAGCTGCAGTCACTCTTAAGTGAACTAAAACCGGAAAGTAACAACAAGCCGGTAACATGGTGTGACAACAAAAGCACATTATACGTATCAGAAGATCCAGTGTAGCATGCAATAACTAAGCATATAGAGCTAGACTTACACTTTGTTCATGAATTAGTACAGAAGGGAGATCTAAAGGTGCAACACATACCTGGTACTTACCAACGTGCAGACATATTGACAAAGGCAATTTCTTCTGCTAATTTCAAGAGATTTAGATCTGACCTAAATATTGTCGAGCTCGTCGATTATGTTGATATTACTTCGAATCAACTCAGCAAAGAGATGAAGCTACCCTCAGACTGTCTTCCAAAGTTAATCACCGTGCCAAATTGAAGAATCAAACATCAAATTTGATCAGAAGCAAACCTAGGTTATTCTCAAAACATTAGGGTTTGAGAAGGTATGGTAGAAGTGAGCAAATACTCTGGATATCAGCTGAAACAAGATATTATATATCTCAAGTATATCACGTGAAGCCGCAACTGTTATATTTTATTTATTTCTTGTATTGGGCCTGCGTTCCAGTCTTTAGCCCAACGGTCATGTATTTAACATTATAAATACATGACCACATGTATAGATTATACCATCACTTTCATTTTACTTTCATATGCAATAAAAGTTTTTCTTTCTCCATAATATTTTTGCTGCCATAAAATCCATTATAAATCAAATAATCCAAACGCTTAACGGACAAACCAAGCACTACCAACCGACATTTGAGCCAAGGAATTCAATCACATTCAAGCTCCTACCAAAACAACTTAATGTTGTAGATTGAGACATAAGTTAAACAACCAAGTAAGATAACTCAAAAGGATATTTGTAACTCAACTTATGGGTCAGTACTGATTCTTAAGCATGGATCTGTACCAATCCATAGAAGTAGTTGTTGTAGTCACGATCTTCTCAGCACAACTCCTCATGATGTGGAGAACATAGATACGAACATGGTAAAGAGGATTTCGACAACTAGGAGCTATAAATAGAGAAGGATGTGCATTATCTAAAGAACTTTTAGCTCAATTAATAAATTTCTATATAATGACTATAATATTGTGAGTCATCGTTGATCCATGATTATTGGTCTATACGATCAATTTTGTAAATTTTCAAAAAGTGATTAACAAAGTTCAATGGGACATCTATCGAAACATTTATCCGATCGTTATAATCGCTATGTGCGATTTCCTTTCATTTTCAACTTATTTTCTTTGCTTTCCTCTTGTCATAAATCTTTTGGGTATTTATATCAATTTTTCATTTTTGTGATTTCACTAATAATCGGCTTAATGACTTGAAACATGAAGTTGGAAAAATTAACAAGACCATCAACCAGAAAAACTATTGTTAGAAAAACTAGCAATGACATAGGAGCATCCAAAAGATGTCATTGAGATATATCCCCTTTACGTCTGCATAACCATGGTTCAAATGAAAATGGTGATGATGGAAATACATGCAAGAATGATGGCTCGCTTGGAACAGAAGATGAAGGAATTCTTTAGAAGGACGAAACAATTAGGAACAGCCATAGTTGTAGCGTAGAACCAAAAGCTGAAAGACAGCAAACATAGCTGGAATCGAAGCGGAGCAGGTTGAAACAACCTCGCTGAATTGCCATATATGGGTGTTGATTAAAGAATCTAGGAGAAGAGTACTGACTTGAATCCAGGATCTGAAAATGCTCATTTAAGGAATGCTATTGAATAACAAAACGTGACTCAGAACATTGATTTGCAACTCATGGAATACATGTTGAAATTTTCCCATACGAGCAGAAGGGGGAATGAGTACGTGAAGCAAAGACTTATGTTAGACAGAATAGCTAAAATAGTTAGATGAACGATGAGAGTCAAATTGCGAAACCAAAATGTTGAGGATTTAAATAGGTCCATTTTCTCCAAACATCTGATACATGAAGGAATTCGCTGGATTTCAAGCTGCCAACATTAGGAATGTATGATGGAAAGACTGATCCAATGGTTCATCTAGTTGAACATATCTGACATATGGAGGTGTTAGGTGCATCTTTAAAGATAATGGGACAATGTTTCTCCTTGTATGTACACTTGGTTGTAGTGTAGTTCAAATAGATGGAAAACGGAACTACTGACACATTAACTGTTAACATGCTTTTTTGTCAAAGCAGTCACACGTCGAGTATTTGGTAAGCGACATGCTCAAGCGTCAAAAAGCACAAACCAGTTGGGTCGAAGTCGCGTCGCAAACACATGAAAACCCGAAGCCTCTATCAGATGGCCCCTGTCGGGCCCAATGGATTCTTAGTCAAGTCATCATCCGAGCTGTCCAGCGGGTCCGGGCGCAGCGCCGGTGGGGTCTGGGGCCCCACAGTCCCAGCGGTCGAAACTATGGGCATCGCCCGATTCATCCGATTTTCTCCATGCCGGAAGCTCAGATTCCTTCACTTCGGACCAGCAGAACCGCGGATTCCTTCACTTCACATTCAGAGACTTCAACTCCTTCGACAGTAGGATTTTCGCCTCATCCACTATCAAGTCCGCACCTCACCAGTAGGGTCGAGATTTCGCACCTACCTGTGGGGTCCAAATTTCGAACCCCACCAGTGGGTTCGAAATTTCGAACCCGCACCAGGAGGTGCGAATTTCCTGCACATGGCTCGTTCTGGGTGCGAAAATTATTGTTGTGGGCCCCGCTGCTCACCTACTCCTACCTAACCTCCTTCCTATAAATAACCCAAGCCTTGGCCTTCAAATGGATCTTTCTCCCTTGGAATTTTTGAACCTTAAGAGCTCCAAAAACTCATTAATGGTTTCCAACACCTCCAACATGGCCATGGGAGATGGAATAAAGACCTAAAACATGACATGCACATTTTCCTTCAACAATTGAACACTAGCAAGCCTTGCTACACCGCCTCTTGACCTCTTGGACATTAAAGCCTACCTTGTCCATAGTTGACCAAGTCAACTTACCTCAAGGAAGAAGAAGGATAATTTAGTCAAAGTTCATCCTACATACAACTTTGTACACAAATATTGTAACATCTCTTATAATCGACCAAAGATATAATGAATGAGAATTATAAATTGGACGTAGGTGTTAGTGCCGAACCACTATAAAAGCTGTGTTTCCCCGCATTTATTTACTTTACTGCTTATTCTGATAATTGTTCACACTCACACATTGGGTGTTGGCGTACGACAATTTTACCCGTCAACATTAACCAAATTGGTAAATGTTTATGAGATAGTTCAAAGTTCATATTTCACAACCCAAGAATGTGACGATGCATTCTTGCATGAAACAATGGGCCGAAGAGACCCTTAGAAGTTATCTGAGTAGGTTTAACGCGGCAGCCACTGTAGTGCTAAGTCGGATCCATCAAGGACTCTGATGGCAATGGTTTCGCTAGTTGCTAATAAAATGGATTTCAAAATTGCTTAGTAAAAGGATTTACCAATGGATCTCAAAGAATTTTATCATGAGGCTAATAGATACTTGCATCGCGAGGATGCTAAAAATGAAAAGATATGTTAATATTGTGGACGACGAAGGAATATCTGGAATAAAATTTGGAAAGAAAAAGGAAAGCAAAATGTGGATGACAAAAACGAAGGATCAAAGCAGCAAAGAAAGGAGCTAAAATTCTCTTCTTATATGGAGTTTAATGGAAATCCAAAGAAGAATTACCCAGATATCTAAAGGCAGTTCCCCTACCATAAACCGACAAGGAGAAAACCCAAGATTTGAAAAAAAGAGTGAGCGAATTGGATGTAGTGAGGATCCAGAGAGATCAAAGCTAAACCTCTTACCGCAGTGGAAGTTGATTGGACTTACTGAACAGTGGATCTCTTCATCGAAGAGCGAGCAAATTGAAGACAATGACGATCCGAAAAAATTAAAGCTAAGTGCCCTTATCGAGAAGTGAGTGGATTGGATTTGAGAAGTGAGTGGATTGGACTTGCCTGGTTGTTGAATTTCCATACTGAAGAGCAAGTGGTTTTGGACTTAAAAAAATCTGAAAATCCGGAGAGGTCGAGAAAAGATTCGGAAATATCAAGGAACAATTCGGAGGGATCAAGGATATGTGTATTTTAATATACCAAATTATATTACTTTTAATTTTTATCCCACCTAAATCTAACATATATGGTACGTTTCAACCATTATAAATGGAACCCTACCTCCCTCAATTTTCCTCACAAATTAAGTCGTGAATATAATGATACTATGTCGGTTTCTCTTCTCCAAAAGTTCAAGAAATTCTATAAGATTACATGTGATGCATTTTAAATATTCTTATTCAATTTCTGAATTATTTCTCCTCCAACCTTGAAATTTTCTCAAATTCTTATGCATGTCCGATCTAAAGAGGAGCAAAACTAAGGATCTACACTGAGTGAAAATCTTAGTTTTTTCTATTTTAGTAATTGAATAGTGTAGTTTGAATTTGATATATGCATAGGGAAGTTTTAGATTTTGAAATACCATGTTAGAAATCCTCAAAAATTCCAAAAAGCAAAATATCAATTCTTAGGTTAGAATCTTAAATGTTTTATACTAAAATAGTGGAGTTTGTGTTGATTTTGCAATTTAATTATTTTACCTTCTATTTCACTTCTTAATTTCGCTTCTTATTCTCTTTTTGGATTAGATCAAGGGGTTTGACTAAGAAATGATGTGAAAGATATGAATACATATTCGTAGTTCGCACCGCATATTTTTATAAATATAATTTTATGTAAAAGAAAATGAACAAAGAGTAAATGGATTAAATTATAAGTTTTTATTATTGTTTTGTTCCGTTATATTGATATGAAATAAGTTGGAATTTGATTTGAAGTACAAATCTATTGATTTGATTTGGTTTTAGGGTATTGAATTTATGAATATTGTCAATATAGAAATAAGACTTGTGTAATTTAAAAGATTTAACATTTCAAAGATAAGGCGTAATCTCCACATGCATAAAAATTTATTAAGTGTTCAATTTGTTATAAAACAAACTAAGAACATAAGAAATAAGGGAGAAAAGACATTTTTATCCATTTAGTTATATATTTACAACATACATGAGCTCTCTATTTATAGACTTTAGATATCTCATCAATTACAATAATGTCCCTTGCATTAAGCGTATTCACCCTTAATATATATATATATATATATATATATTACAACACTCCCCCTTGAATATGCATATGCAAAGATGATAAGATTAATTGCCTCATTAAAAACTTTTTTATGAAAAATCCTATGGGAAAAATCATAAATAAGAAAAAGAGTGCAATTTTATTTCATCTTTAGATAAGATATTTTACAATGTTACCATGAGGGTTGATACTTCAGGATCAAGTTAATGCCTCATTAAAAACCTTACTAACAAAAACCTAGTGGGAAAAATATTAGTGAAGGAAAAGGTACATTACAGCATAGTTTGATATGCTCCCCCTGATTTATAACGTATTATTCAATTAATCTATTATTGTAGTCGATGCATGCCAATTTTGTACACAATCTTCTGAAATGTTGATTTGTAAGTTGTCGTTGAGAACAAATCTACCCGTTTTTCTTGAAACTGGATTTTTTTCTCCTTTTTCCCGTTGCTCTTTCATATTTCTGGCTTGAAGACGAATTTAGAAGAAATGTGCTTCATCCTATCACCATTGGTATGATCCACTTGAATCTGAGCCACGCAAGCTGCCATGTCTTCATAAATAATTGTTTGTTGTATGAAAAGATGTTTGATATTTATGGATTAAAATACTGCCTTATTAAAACATTACTAAGAAAAAAACCGATGGGAAAAATCTTAATGAAGGAATAAGAGTACAATATAGAATGTCATATTTTAATAATTTACTACGTCAAAAGGAGTATGATACTTCCGGATCAATGTAATGCCTCGTTAAAACCTTAATAAGAAAAACCCAATAGGAAAAATCTTAAATAAGGAAAAAGAGTACATTATGATTTATTTTCAGATGTTACTGTTTGGGTTGATACTTTTGGATCAAGTACATTTTCATCATCTCCTTTTGTAGTCCCAATAAAATTCATATACCGCCAAAATAACAAATCTCTTTACCGATTTATTTATAAAGACACATAAATAAATGAGATTGTATTTGTATCCATCTTTTACTAAATATTCACTAAGAAGGTTATACCACATTCTTTCGGATAGTTTCAAACCATGTAGTGATCCTCTCACTTTTAATGAGAACATCGACTTTGATTTTGCTTCAGGCAACTTATAGCCATCTGAGATTCTCATTTAAATATCGGTATACTATTAGATAAGTTGTTACAACATCAGTTAATATTATATCAAGCTTCTTAGGAACCACAAGGCTTATCGAATATCGAAATGATATGACATCCGTAATAGGAGAGTACGTTTCTCTAAAGTTAAAACCTGATCTCTACAGGAAACCTTGTGCAAAAAATCGTGCTTTGTATCTCACGAATTTATTTTTCATTTCAATTTCTTATTTAAAATGCCTTCTTTTGCGATTTGTATGCTACTAATATTCATTTGCTTACAATTTTGTGTTTCAATCCGGTTTGCATTTTGCAATACACATTTGGTGAATAAGACTAGTTTCATTACAACGACATTAAGCAGGAAGTAATCTACTCATCTTGAAATATATCAAGATTTTCATTACAACAATACCTAAGAATATTGTAATTTATCGTTCATGTCCTTGTCATTCGTTATAACAACAAATGTTATTTATATTCTTCAGGAATATCCTCTAATAAGTTTTGCATACCACATCTATCACTTCAATAGATATCAAGTGTTTCGTTACAACAATTCTTGAAAGCAGGAAGTGATTTACTCATCATGAATTATATCAGGATTTTCATCACAACAATACTTAAAAAAAATGTTGTAATCTACATTTTTTTTCTTGTTCTTTGCATTCTTTATCACCACCAAAATTATTTATATTCTTCTGTAATTTGTATACTGTCATCGTTTATACCTTCATGGTATTGTAAACGTTTTAAATACCTTCACTACTTTTACCAATTCAATTATCTATGAAAGTACAACGCTCATGGCACATAACATGTTTTTGACACTGTATGGTGCTTCAGTAACTTTAGTGTGCTTTTGTCATTTTATATATTTCTAATTTATCTTATGGACTACAGGTCCATAATTCTTATTTAGAAGAATTTCACGATGGCCAATCATGTTTCTCTCTAATATGAGATTTTTAATTCATTTATAATATAAGCGCTTTATTATTTATTAATTTATCATCGATGATTATTTCTTGTCAGTTGATTTATTGAGATCTCAAAACTTATCATGTTCTAGGTACCAAAACCACTTTTGACAATCATGTCATGGGATTTTTTTAAAGTACCCTTAAGTGTTTCTTCAAGAACACCCACCTCCATTATTTGACATCTTTATGCCTTACTTCAAAAATATTTTGAATTGACTTTTGTACCACATTTTCAGCTGTGATTTACACCTTTTGATCATTCAGGGATTCAAATCTATATTGGGGAAAGCCTATTAGGGACAACATTGATAATGTATGCAATTTATTTAATATTTCGCATCATTCTATATGTTAGCACTAATGATCAACATAAACTTATATTCATTTATCTTCCCCCTCAATGTTAACAAACATTGTCATATTAAATAATATATCTTCTTTGGATTCTCATTTTTAATCCATTATCACATTATTGCTAGCAAATACATTACATGTATTTCAATTGTAGGAGGTAATGCTCTTATTAATTGATAAAAGGCATTCATATTATACTGCTTATTCTTTTTCATTAATCTAGTAACTTGGAGGAATTTTCTAATTATATAGATCATTTGAATATGCACATGACTTCAGGTCATTCAATATTGATGTCAGTCGACTTTTTGAATTACTAAATAATATATGCATAATTTATAATATGAGCTTATAACAACTTCAAAATTGTTTATTTAATATTAACATATATGTGTATATACGTACGTCCACGTATCACATATGGAACTGATTTGCATATTCTTTCTCATTCGAGTTATCGATTTTAGAACGTATTGTTTATAAGGTTCTTAATCATTAATTTTTTTCTTATCAAGCAATGTCAATGCGAATCTTAAAGATTGTATTATAATGTTCAAAGTATCTGGTTTTGAACTGTATTGAACTTCTGGTTCAAATAAAATATACAAACAACTTCAAGTTGTTAAACTGTATTGAACTTCTCGTTCTAAATCTTCTAATTTAGAAGCTTTTACATTCTTGCGTATAGTCAAGATTTCAAACTTGTAAACTTTATCAAAAAGTTCTTTTTCATAATTCAAGACTTCAGGTCTCAGACTATGTGTTATACAACTTATAATCTAAAAATTTCGTTGTACAACTTCGGGTTGTGGTTTTAATCATTTTATTCCTTCCATTACACCTCAAATGTTACTTTTGAACATTAATCATGATAACTTATCAGAGAATAATTTATAACTACATATAGACATTTATACACATCACTTTTAGAGAGTACAATAAATAAATAAGATATAATTTTAAAAATAAAAATAATAAGAGTAACTTCTGAATACCTCAAATTTTATCAAATCATGCAATTATATTTATTCCACATGCATATCTCTTCAAGTAGATCATAAAATTAGCCTGCTTTATCTTAGTTTGGAAGATGTGAAGAGAAAGTCACAAAATGTAAATACAGATGAAAACCCAAGTAGATGGCGATCAAATGTTAGCATGTTGTATTGAATGAAATATACTTTTTCCATTAAGCGAACAGGTGCGACTGTTAAGTGAAAGGATGTGACTATTAGAAGCATGCTTTTCCGCGAAAAGACACTTTGCGAAAAGACACTTTGTGAAAAGACGCTTCGCGAAAAGACACTTCGTGAAAAGACACTTCGCGAAAAGACACTTCGTGAAAAGACACTTCGCGAAAAGACACTTCCTTTCACCAACGGTCATATTCACCAACAGTCATATTTCCCAACGGTCATATCTCAACGAAAAGACACTTCGCGAAAAGACACGTCACGAAAAGACACTTCGCGAAAAGACACTTCATTTCGCCAAACGGTTACATTTCAGCGAAAAGACACTTCGTTAAAAGACACTTCCTTTCATAGAAAGAGATGCGTCTGTACGAAGAGGTACGAGTACGACCGTTCGAAAGAGATGCAATCGTACGAAGAGGTACGGGTGCGACCGTTCAGAAGAGATGCGATCGTACGAAGTGGTACGAGTGCGACCGTTCAGAAGGGATGCAGATAAACTATAAATAAGGAGGAAACCTGATCACTTTCCTCACTGAATTCCAATCCGAACTTCCTTCTCTCTTCTCTAATACTCTTATATATAATCACAGAGTGACATACTCATTACAATCTTGTGCAGAATACGTCTGCTGTATCTTGGGAGAATTTTGAAATAAAATTCTTAAGGAAATTGTTACGACAAGCCTCAGACGACATTATACGGTTAGACTTCTAGTTTATTTGTATATTTATATACATTATTCTATAATCTCTCCTTTCTCTATGTTGTGCTATTTCTTAAAATAGTATAACGTTGTTGTCGTAAATTGATTACAACATGCTTATTGCGAATATTGAATTCCACAGTAGTGGAAATTCAACTTATAAACTTGTGCGACGAGTTTAGAATTGATTATTCTCTGTTTTGGTATACTAGACGTATAACATCTTAAGAATTTTATTTCAAAATTCTTACTAAAACAGAGATGGCAACAGTTGAATTGTCAACAAAGGCTGAGGTAGAAAATCAGTTAAATAAAAAGATCAAGATATTGAGATCTGATCGAGGTGGAGAATATGAATCACCATTCGAACAATTCTGTGCAGAAAATGGTATAATTCATCAAACAACTGCTCCATACTCACCACAACAAAATGGTGTTGCGGAAAGGAAAAACAGAACGTTAAAAGATATGATTAATGTCATGCTTCTAACTTCTGGTTTACCAACGAACTTGTGGGGGGAATCCCTAAATATGTCTAATCACATATAAAATAAAGTTCCTCACAATAAAACAGGAGCAATTCCATATGAGTTATGGAAAGGACATAAACCAAGTTTTAAATACCTCAAAGTGTGGGGGTGCTTGGCAAAAGTTCCAGTTCCGCCTCCTAAGAAAGTCAAACTTGGACCAAAAACGGTCGATTGTTACTATCTAGGACCAGCACAAAATAGTAGCGCCTACAGATTTTTGGTATTCAAGTCTGATATAGCTGATATTCATGTAAATACAATCATGGAATCTAGAGATGCCTCGTTTTTTGAAGATGTGTTTCCACACAAAAGAAACGAAGGAAATAATGTCCCTAAAAGGACAAGAGAAGAATCAAGTAGATCAGACGAAGCTATAACTCCTCATGAGATTGTGGAAATAGAACCCCGAAGAAGTGTAAGGGCTAGAAATTCCAAGACATTTGGTCCGGAGTTTTTAACATATATGCTAGAACACGAACCTCAAACGTACAAGAAAACAATGTCATCGTCTGAATTTGCATGTTGGAAAGAAGCAATCTAAAGTGAGATTGATTCAATTCTAAGTAATAAAACTTGGGAAATTGTTGATATTCCACCTGGAATAAAACCAATTGGCTGCAAATGGATTTTCAAGAAGAAAATGAAAGCAGATGGCTCTATCGATAAATATAAAGCCAGGTTAGTAGCCAAAGGATATCATCAAAAAGAAGGCGTAGACTTCTTTGATACGTATTCACCTTTAACTCGAATAATCTCAATAAGAATGCTAATAGCAATTGCATCTATTTATAATCTAGAGATTCATCAAATGGATGTAAAAACAGCATTTTTAAATGGCGATCTCGATGAGGAGATCTACATGGAGCAACCAGGAGGCTTCGTTTCAAAAGGAAATAAAAACAAAGTATGTAAATTAGTAAAGTCATTATACGGTCTAAAACAAGCTCCAAAACGATGGCACGCAAAATTTGATAGTGTCATGATGAGAAATGGTTTTCGTATAAATGAATGCGATAAGTGTGTTTATTATAAACAAGTTGGACAATCATATGTGATGATTTGTCTTTATGTAGACGATATGCTAATCTTTGGTCCGAATACTCAAGTAATAGAGACCATAAAGAAAATGTTAATCAACAATTTTGATATGAAAGACTTAGGAGTTGCTGATGTTATTTTGGGAATCAAAATAATAAGAACGCCTAATGGAATTGAATTGTCTCAATCACACTATATAGACAAAGTGATTGATAAATTTAAAAATCTTGGAATTAAAGAGGTAAGAACACCTTTTAATCCATCTGAAGTACTGCATAAAAACACTAATGAGAGTGTAATGCAACTGGAATACTCTCGTGTAATAGGATGTCTCATGTATCTCATGAATTGCACAAGACCAGACATAGCTTATGCAGTAAGTCAATTAAGTAGATATACAAGCAATCCAAGTAAGAAACACTGAAAAGCACTAATGAGAGTGCTTGGATATTTAAAAAATACCACAAATTACTCTTTACACTGTGGAAAATATCCTGCAGTCTTAAAAGGATATAGTGATGCAAACTGGATTGCTGATTCAGAAGAATCAAAATCAACAAGTGGTTATGTATTCACCATAGCAGGGGCAGCAGTGTCATGGAAATCTACTAAACAGACATGCATAGCTCGATCCACTATGGAGTCAGAGTTTATCGCTTTAGACAAAGCAGGCGAAGAAGCAGAATGGCTTCGCCACTTTTTAGAAGATATTCCATTTTGGCCTAAACCTGTACCGGCCATATGCATACATTGCGATAACCAAGCAGCGCTAAGTAGAGCGCATAACTTTGTGTATAATGGGAAGTCACGACACATTCGTCGACGCCATAACACAGTTAGGCAGTTACTCTCGAATGGAACTATTTCCATTGATTATGTGAGAACAAATGATAACCTAGCGGATCCATTTACTAAAGGTTTATCAAGAGAGAAAATTAACTGCGCATCGAGGGGAATGGCTTTAAAAGCCTAAACCAACAAGAGTTATCTTATACGGAAACCTATCCTAGCGATTGGAGATCCCATGGACTAGGATCAATAGGCAAACCAGTTATGAATAACTCAAGACGTAATGCATTTTTGGACACAGTCCTACTCCATTCCTATGGTGCACGCTACAAATGCATGCCTACAGAAGTATTACAAGGTTAAAACTATGTTTTTTAATGATGACCATATCTTGAAATAATAAGTGGGGTATATGTAGGATGCTCTTAATGGTTGCGATCACCTATGTTAATGTGACTGGGTCGGCTCTATGAGAATATTCAAGGCTTTTATTCTCTAAAACACTCGCAGAACCAGAAAGTGTTCAGGACCAAAATGAACACAACCAAGAGATTGGATGATAAGGGAATCAATGCTTCGTAAAACTTATTGTTTGGACATACAATAAAGGCTGACGGTTCAAGATGAAATAATTCACCGATTAGCCGAGTAGATCCGATAAGTCTTAACTAGGGAAAGTTCAAAGTGAAATATCTACTTATCCACGATAAAGCATTATTCCATATGTACTCTGTGATATTTCTCTTTGTGTGGGGGAAAAGAATATTATCATTCATGTGGGGGATTGTTGGAATTCGTAAGTATTGAATGAAATATACTTTTTCCATTAAGCGAACAGGTGCGACTGTTAAGTGAAAGGATGTGACTATTAGAAGCATGCTTTTCCGCGAAAAGACACTTTGCGAAAAGACACTTTGTGAAAAGACGCTTCGCGAAAAGACACTTCGTGAAAAGACACTTCGCGAAAAGACACTTCCTTTCACCAACGGTCATATTCACCAACAGTCATATTTCCCAACGGTCATATCTCAACGAAAAGACACTTCGCGAAAAGACACGTCACGAAAAGACACTTCGCGAAAAGACACTTCATTTCGCCAAACGGTTACATTTCAGCGAAAAGATACTTCGTGAAAAGACACTTCCTTTCATAGAAAGAGATGCGTCTGTACGAAGAGGTACGAGTACGACCGTTCGAAAGAGATGCAATCGTACGAAGAGGTACGGGTGCGACCGTTCAGAAGAGATGCGATCGTACGAAGTGGTACGAGTGCGACCGTTCAGAAGGGATGCGGATAAACTATAAATAAGGAGGAAACCTGATCACTTTCCTCACTGAATTCCAATCCGAACTTCCTTCTCTCTTCTCTAATACTCTTATATATAATCACAGAGTGACATACTCATTACAATCTTGTGCAGAATACGTCTGCTGTATCTTGGGAGAATTTTGAAATAAAATTCTTAAGGAAATTGTTACGACAAGACTCAGACGACATTATACGGTTAGACTTCTAGTTTATTTGTATATTTATATACATTATTCTATAATCTCTCCTTTCTCTATGTTGTGCTATTTCTTAAAATAGTATAACGTTGTTGTCGTAAATTGATTACAACATGCTTATTGCGAATATTGAATTCCACAGTAGTGGAAATTCAACTTATAAACTTGTGCGACGAGTTTAGAATTGATTATTCTCTGTTTTGGTATACTAGACGTATAACATTTATGACTACATGGTAGTAGATAACTATGTATATTTGTAAACCTCATGACCACTAGACATATCTTAAATCCAAAACCATATTTACATAACAAAATATTTAAAAATAGTACGTAATGACAAACAGTCTTGCTGGTTATCAAGTAAATGAAAACTGAGTCGTAGTTTTGATGCAACAGTTAGAAAGCCTATATGCCAACTAGTATATAAATTGCGGAAAATTTGTACCTATGTCACCACCGTATGAAGGAAATTTTGTATCCATACTTGGAACAAATACTATCATGCTGGTAGTCATAATATAAAATCAATTCATCATGCCATATCACATGAAATGCTGAAAGAATACCAACACAATGGTGTTATGTTATGTAAAGCCTTTTTATTACCAAATGATAACATGCCTCTCATTGTGTCTTCTCATGATATGTTTTGTGAGTAAAACTAGTAAAGGAGACATCCAATACAGATTTTGTATGACTACATTCTTGTGCCACAAACGATCTGCATGTAATATTTTGTGTCATAAAAAGATAATAGGACAGTACGAGGAATACATGAGAACCAACTACTAAGACATTACTAGAAATGTTAAGGTCTCAAATTCTGAGTTATATCTCAACATATAGTAACAATGAGAGCAATGTGATATCAAAATTAGTGCCATTTTATGCACTATGCCATAATCGCCTCAGGAGCTTCAGAGATTAGTAATCAAATTTCAGGTCTATGTAGTAACATTCTTTGACTGCATTTATATTATACATTTCTCTAAATTACTCGTTCAAACTAATGCTGCAATACATAATTACTGGACTTGGGATTATACTTAAAGAAATTTTCCTTTTACAAAGTCAAAGGTCTTAAATTAATGACTAGTGAACATATAGGTTAAACAAAATTGCAACACAAACTAAACTAATAAAGCAATAACATATGAAGATTAAATATCCAGAGTAAACTGTCACATGGCTTCAGTAAAATTCTGCTACCAAACGAAATAATTAGGAAATGCAGCGAATAAAAAAAAAAAATCTTAAAACCACGTCCAAGCTAGCAGTTTTAAAGGAACAAAAAATTGATTACACTTTTGTGGTTTACATTGCCCAGGAAAATTTCATGAATGAGGCTACTGAAGAATAAATCATTAAACATTCAGTCAGATGTTTATTAAATTCAGCATTAAAAATAAATCATGGAACACTTGGAGGTGCACTCAAAATATAATAATGATGATGATCTATCTATACGTGTAGAACACCCCCTCTTTTCGAAAATAGTACTCCTGTATCAAAGCACAAGCACTAGGTGCTAAAATCTAGGTTGAGCTCTATATCTTATTCGTAAAATAGATATCGGAGAAGATCTATATCAAGTAACTACTAAAAATAAATTTAAACCATCTGGAATTCACCAAACAAAATTCAGCATTGCATAAAATGGCCATCCAAATATGCATACATGTAGATGCTGGAGTACATAAGTTGGAATGTATGGAATTAGAGAACATACGATCGGGTTAATTACTATGCCTGGCAAATAAGAAGTTACAGTGTTCTCAAAATTAACATGAGATCTCGTTTTGTTTCCGGGTTACTTACTTGACTCTTGTTCCGAAAATAATCACCAATCGCTTTGTGGTTATACTCCAATTGCTTGCAGATGTTGTTACAAATTGCCAAACGGTTATAGCGCAATCAAATTAACCATCCCAGACCTTGCATCTCAACTTAGTTCATCGCTCCTCCATCGCAGCTTGCGCCCAACATCGCCCCGCTCGCCTTCGTGGTTGCGCATCTACTTGTTCATCTCAGCATCGGCCAAACAGCCCCTTCGTCTCGACGAATGCGGAGACCAATTGTTTCTCCTGACACTTTCGAACATGCTCGCCGCCCCTGGGAAAATCAGAGATTTTGGGGTTGCGCGACTGCTATCTTCCCTGCAAAATAATTCTTTTAAATGAATTAGGATTTTGGTGTAATTTCAGTGAATAGATCCGAATCTATTTGTAGTCATGCAGATTTAACTGCAGCTTCTCACGTTTTGTTTGGAATCACAAGTAAAGATAAACTTATTCTGAAACTTCGGGGGAATTGATTGTACTAAGTGATTGTTTGAGGGACCACCTCTTCCATACATAGAAAGTATTAAACGGTGCGTAATGGCCAAGCATGGTAGAGGATATCTCGTAAAGGTTCGCTTGGAATAAGTGATCAAAGAGACTCAGTGCAATATCATATTAGATGTACATTAGCGAGGAGTCCTCTTTGAGGTTAGGTATAAAATGATGAGGACATGCCCTAAATAAGATACTAAATGGTCACATTCTGCATTAATTCAACTAAAAAAATAAAGTAGATTGCATATCATCTCCTACATTGATACGACATAAATAATGATGGTTATAAGTTATGTTTCCGAAATGATTATGGAATTGAATAAGCCATGGTGCTTATAATCGGAAAGAACCAGAATATAGCTGAAATGTGAAAGTTATTTTTGTCTAAATTACGTTGCCCAAGTACTAATATAGGAATGCTCGAAACTTTTATATAATGGATGTTGTTATTCTAAGTCTCTTCTCATTACAACAAAAGTTAAGAATTGAGACGACGATTCAGATGGCCGTGGTGATAGAGAAGCTTGTGGCAGTAATATATTATTTACATATGTCATTTTCTGATTGCACCCACTTAAGAGGATAATGTTGTGTATTCTAGATTTGTGACGGTTTTTATTAACTAACTTGATCGATGCTTTTCTATGAATTAGAAAAGCGTATTTTTTTTATAACTGCAAGCGCACAGATCGTGTAATATGCAGATCGAATCACATGGAGAAATTTTAAATTTTATTATTTATATATTTCTTGGGCGAGTTAGACAATATTTGGATATGGTTTTGAATTAATGCTAATGAATTTACTATGGATCTGAATCTAATCAGATCAATACCAAATTTAACAACTAAACAAAAGGACAAATTACTAGAAAATAAACAACAAACAAAAAAAAAACAACAGAAATTTAAAATTAGTATTGCCGTTGTATCTAATCGAACAGTCAATCCTAATATGTATTAAAAATAACAATAACAATTCATGTTCTAACAAAACTAATCGATTAGAAAACGCGTATTGTTATGAAGAAAATAATAAACTGGAACAAAGAAAAACTTTATTAAGAATAAGAACAGAATACAGAATAAAAATGGAACTGAATAGCCTTTTTACAATGCACACCAAGGATATTTATATATGATGTAGTCTCCTCTTTCTATGTGAAAATAAGGCCTAAAAAATTTCTTTCCAAAGATGAAGAAATATTCCTATCATGGCACTTGATTGAAGAATATAATCAAAGCCTTTCCTTTTGATGTATGGCACAGTCAGTGGGAAGATAATCATATGCTTAGCTGGAGATTTGTAATCAGAGCCTCCCTTTCTTTTTGCATGGCAATTAAATGTGATTGATTGGATCTGAATTCTTGAGAGGATTATGCCAATTTCTAAAACCCTTATTAAGTGCATATTATATATATATATATTTATATGCATGAATATGACTATATATATGTAATATAACACTTAGTTCGTTTATTCTTCAAAACACATGAGGCGGGGTGTGAATCATTCGTGGTCCTTTCTTCATAAAAGTAGTACTTGCCAAGGATCGAACTCATGCCACTCTTTACACATTTATATGGCTTTACCAGTGAGCTACAACTTCTTTTGCAATTGAGATAGTGTTGACGTGGGGAAGTAGGTTTTTCTTTGTAGTTGGCCTTTAATTAAAATGAAGGAGACATTAATTGACAATCTGTAAAAACACAATAAAAATATCCAAAGTATCATTTATATATCTACAAAAGATAAAATATAAGAGTATAAAATAAACACATTTTTTTGTTAATCAAATACCCCCACACTTATCTTTTACTCGTCCTCGAGTAAAAAAACTGAAAAGCTAAACTAGATAGGTCACACTTTCATAGGAAACACGATTGCATTGAGCATATGCAACAAGCCATTAAACCTCTAGGTATCCTTAGTAGGAGAAGTGGTGTCTCGTGAGGGTTTTCAGCGGATACTACCTATAAAATCCAAATGAAGTATGTTGTGGTTCTAATGCAACTACATGAATGCCACAGATATATGCAAATGAAAATGAAAACACGACTTGTTTCAGAAACATGGTACAACAAAGTAAGTTAAAAATTCCTAGTCAGTTGATTGTATTTTAGATACCTTAACGTGTCACAAATTTTCAACATAATTCAAATTTTCAACGTTAAACTCTACTTTGTCCAGTTGGTTCGGTTGATAACATAGTGCATCCATGAAATAAATTCTTAGTTGTTTGTCATAGTTCGCAAAGTGGTATTTTAATTTCCTTGTGTATGACTAGTTAAATCAATAAGGTCATGAAGTGATTGTGCTTCATCGCTTATTCTCTATCTCTACAAAAATTGAAATTTATGATTAATTACATACACCTAATCATAAAAGACCAAGTTATACCATCCATGACAGATGAAACAGAGCTTGGCGGATTGTGCAGACCGACGCTGACTTTATCAACAACATATCAGTAATCCTTAGGTGTCCAGCTCATAAAATGAGACCAAGATATGCCAACGCCGACTTTGTCAACAACGTCGGATAGAGCTTGGCGGGTTTGCACACCAAAGCTAGATTTACAAGCAATGTTGGATACCCTTGGATTACTATTATTATTATTTTTGAAAATATAAAAACAAGAGAGAGTTACGTGAATTCAGCTTAACACAACTTAGTTTTAAAGACTAAAAAAGCCAATATAAGTATTTTAGGTTCTCCACTCATTAAACAAAGACTACAATTTAGAATATACTTCATGGCCATCACATAAGAGTCTCCCTATGTACCGGTTACACTATTATCCCTCAAAATTCAACTTTTCATTATATTTCTTATTCGATCTTAGTTGAGAGAAAAAAATTACTATCAACTAACTAATAATTGTAAAATTATTGTGTTGTATCAATCTAAAATGAGTCGTGTTTTTTTCTTTTCTTTTTTATAGAAAGAAAAAACATGTGGTAAAGAAAAAAAATTGAGGTGTAATGCAAACTTGACTCCCCCACACTGGATTGAGATAGTGTCCCAACTGTCTAAGGCATGCAGAACAAAATGGAAGGAAAAAGAATGAAAAAGAAAAGAAAAGGAATGTATACCACCTGATTTCATGGTGGATGATCAGGCTCACGAAGATCGATAAGGTCATCGTTTTCGTATTGCTCAAATTCCAAAAATGGTTTCAGTCGTTGACCGTTTACTTTGAAGACTTTTCCATCCTTCGGATTTTCATTTTCAACTGCTCCATGAGGATATACTGTTTTCACAAAATATGGTCCAGTCCATCGAGATATGAGTTTCCCTAGAAACAAGTGAAATTTACAGTCGCACAAAAGAACTTTTTGACCTACGATGAATTCCTTATGAAGTATGCTCTTGTCGTATTGGGCCTTCGTTCTTTCTTTATAGATTTTCGTGTTTTCATATGCTTCATTTCTTATTTCCTCTAATTTTGAAATTTGTAACTTCCTATGTGAACCGGCTTTCTCTAAGTCAAAATTCAAAAATTTTATAGCCCAAAGAGCACGATGCTTCAATTCAAGAGTTAAGTGACAGGCCTTTCCAAAGACTAATTGATATGGTGACATCCCTAGATCGGTCTTGTAAGCAGTGCGAAATTCCCAAAGTGCATCAACCAGTTTTATGGACCAATCATTTCGATTGGAATTCACGGTTTTCTCAAGGATTTGTTTGGTTTGTCTATTGGAAACTTCTACTTGCCCAATAGTTTGTGGATGGTAAGCGGTAGATAGCTTGTGTGTGATTAAGTACTTCTTGAGCAAGGATTCAAAAGAACGATTACAGAAGTGAGTGCCATTATCGCTAATGATAGCTCGAGGCGTGCCAAAGCGTGAAAAGATGTTTTCTTTGAGGAATTTGATGACAACCTTGTTATCATTGGTTTTGGTTGGGATGGATCTAACTCATTTTGAGACATAGTCTATCGCAAGCAAGATGTAAAGATTCTCGAACGAGTTAGGGAATGGTCCCATGAAATCGATGCTCCAAACATCAAATAATTCAATTACTAAAATGAGGCTGAGAGGCATCATGTTTCGTTTAGTTATTCGACCCGTTCTTTGACATCAATCGCATTTAGGGAAAAATTCAAAAGCTTCACGGAAGAGTGTAGGCCAATAAAAACCGCTTTGCAATACTTTTGCAGTAGTTTTTCTTGCTTCAAAATGACCGCCACAAGCATGGTCATGTGAGAAAGAGAGAATACTTTGTTGTTCATGAACGGGTACACACCTTCGAATGATTTGGTCTGGGCAATATTTGAAAAGATATGGGTTGTCCCAATAGAAGTTTCAAACTTTAGAGAGAAATTTTTTTCTATCTTGTTTCGACCATTCAGCAGGTGTTTGCTGTGTGACAAGATAGCTCACAATGTCAGTGTACCAAGGGGTGTTAGAGATCGAAAAAATTTGTTTGTCGGGAAAATAGTCTCTAATTTGGGTATCATCAACATTTTCATGCACAATTCGAGAGAGATGATCCAATACTACAACATTCTCAGATCCCTTTTTATCTCGTATTTCTAGATTGTATTCTTGAAGAAGAAGGATCCATTGAATCAAGCGGGCCTTGGCATCCTTTTTAGAAAGCAAGTATCGTAAGGCAGCGTAGTCAGTGTAAACTATGACTTTGGATCTTATGATAAGGTCTGAATTTCTCAAGAGCGAAGACAACTGCCAAAAATTCCTTTTCAGTAGTTGAGTAATTCAATTGGGCCTCATTTAAGGTTTTGCTAGCACAATAAATGACTCGGGGAGTTTATCGATTCGCTAACCCAAGATGGCTCTAATTGCAAAATCAGAAGCATCACACATAAATTCGAAGGTTTGAGTCCAATCAGGGGGTTGAATGATGGGAGTTGTGGTCAAGATTGATTAAGAGTTTCAAAAGACGTTTCGCAATCATTGGAAAATTCAAACTTGACGTCTTTGGCAAGTAAGTCCAAGAGAGGTTTTGAGATTTTCGAGAAATCCTTAATGAATCTTCTATAGAATCCCGTGTGACTAAGAAATGAACGAACATCTTTAACAGACTTAGGAGGAGGTAGATTAGCAGTCAAATCGATTTTGGATTTATCGACCTCAAGACCATCTTTTGAGACGACATGACCTAGAACTATTCCTCTTTTTACTATGAAGTGACACTTTTCCTAATTAAGTACAAGTGATTTCTCCTTACAACGTTTTAGGACAAGTTCTAAATGAGTGAGACATTCGGAAAAAGATGATCCATAGATTGAAAAATCATCCATGAATATTTCCAAGAATTCCTCCACCATATCAGAAAAAATACTCATCATATACCTTTGGAAAGTCGCGGGGGCATTACAAAGACCAAAAGGCATGCGACAATAAGCAAAGGTTCCAAAGGGACAAGTAAAGGTGGTCTTATGTTGATCTTATAAAGCAACATGAATTTGGTTATAGTCAGAATATCCATCAAGGAAACAATAGTACACATGTCTCGCGAAGCGTTCGAGCATTTGGTCAATAAAAGGCAAGGGAAAATGGTCTTTTTGTGTTGCTGAGTTGAGCTTTCGATAGTCAGTACACATGCGCCATTTTGTTTTGATTTTTGTTGGGACGAGCTCATTACTGTCATTTTTGATCACTGTGACTCCTGACTTCTTTGGTACAACTTGTACCAGACTCACCCAAGTATTATCAGAGATGGGATAGATAATGTTATTGTCTTGGCATTTGATTAACTCTTCCTTGACCACTTCTCTCATGTTTGAGTTTAATCGCATTTGAGCCCTACGGGTAGGTTTAGCCTTATCAATTAAATGTATGCGATGTTCAACAATTGATGGACTAATTCCTTTGATATCGCTAATTTCCCATCCTACTGCCTCTTTATTTTCCCGTAAAATTTCCAAAAGTTTTTCTTCTTGGTCCTCGGTCAGATTGGAGGCCAAGATTACGGGAAAATTTTCTGTTTGGTCCAAGTATGCATACTTAAGGTCTTGAGGCAAGGGTTTGAGGTCTAACTTAGGATGTTCTTGTGTGTAAATATTGGTAAACATTACTGGGTTAGATTCAAATGAAGAAGGTTCTAAATCATGAAATTCATTTATTTCAGAAATGTATTCGAGCTCATCGAAGTCGGAGTTGAAATGGTCAAGACACATTTTCAAGGTTTCAGAAGTATCAATAAAGGACTCATCAACGGTAGTTTGAATCATGTCAGTTTCATTGATCTCAAAATCCGTAGGTTGTTTGTTGAGATTAAATTTTTTTAGCTCTATGATTAGGTGCCCGAAGGAAAGTCGAAGTTGACCGTTCCTACAATTAATGATAGCATTTGAGGTTGCTAAGAAGGGGCGTCTAATATCAATGGGATTTGAAGATTGGGATTTGAGATAGGCTCAGTTTCTAGAATTATGAAATCGACAGGGAAGTAAAACTATTCGATTTGTATTACGACGTCTTCGGTTTTTCCCAATGGCTTTTTGACAGATCGGTTAGCTAGCTAAACAGTGATGTTTGTTGGTTTAATCTACCTTAATCCAAGTTGACAATAAATGGTATAAGGATGAAGATTGACGTTGGCACCAAGATCAA
Organism: Allium sativum; assembly: GCA_030737875.1. NCBI lineage: Eukaryota > Viridiplantae > Streptophyta > Magnoliopsida > Asparagales > Amaryllidaceae > Allium > Allium sativum. The sequence goes on from CM060924.1 coordinate 287,178,562, forward strand.
GTAGGGCACGAGAGATTTGAGTGTTTCCTATTTTGCAATCAATTGTAGGGCAACCAGGGTCTTTGTACTTGACTGGGGCAAGATTCGAAAGAATAGAGCTTGTATTCGCAGTCAGAAAGGCAGTTTTTGGGACACTAGTTGCATGTTTTTGTGTACACAATTCCTTAATACATTTAGCATATTGAGAGATTTGTTCAATGGTGTCTAAAAGAGGAATGTTCACATAGACTTGTTTGTAAATTTCCAAAATTTTATTGAAATTTGTTGGTTTCTTCTTACTATTGAGTCTATGGGGAAATGGAGCTATAGGTTTTTCGACTCTGTGATCAATTTCATCATTCGAAGAAGAAGGTTTAGCCATGGGAGAAGGTGGTAAGGGTGTAGAAGATGAAACGTTGGTATTGCCAACATCGATTTTCGAAGACGAGTCGGGTTTGCCGACACTAGGAGAAGAACTACTGGGATTTCCAACATTTAAGGAAGATGTAGGTTTAGAAGACTTGGCATTCATAGCCAATGGGTGGTCATCAAGATTTGGCATTGGGGTCAAGTTCGAAGGTTCGCTAGGCTTGCCCATATTATTATCAATCCTCCTTTCAGATCTAAGGGTTGTGACAACATTCATCGGATTATGGTTTTCAACCACACAAGAATTTACAGCACGAGAGTTATATTTTGGATTCACCTCGGGTTGACTAGGAAACTTTCCTTTCTCATTACTTTTCATTAGTTCCTTCATCATATTCATCATTTGGTCATGTTTAGATTCGTGTGAGTTCATTTTAGCTTCGTGAGAGTTCATCTATTTCTCTAAACGCACAATGTCTTGTGACGGTTGATAAGATTGAGAGGATTGGGTTGATGATTGAAAGTTGGGGTGCCTATAAGGTGGTTCAGATTGAGGTGCAACTTGAGAGGTTTGAGAATTGGAGGATGGAGCTTGGTAATTCAGATTGGGAATAAAGGGTTGCATGTGAGATGGTTTGCCGAATTATTAGGATTTGACCAAGAAAAGTTTGGGTGGTTCCTCCAACTAGGGTTATACGTGGATGAGTAAGGATTATTTTGAGCTATAGCATTGGCTTAGTCTTGAGAGTAATAGCAGGGTAGCCCTTCTCCGACTTGAGGAGTTTGATTTTCAAAGGAAATGTGACTTGGGTCCACGACATGCACTCCTCTAGTAGAAGTACGAATGGGAACATGAATTGATTCCCATTGCATGTCTTTTTCAGAATAATCTTCTAAGAATTGCCAAGCTTCATCGGTCGTCTTTGACATAAATTCTCCTCCACACATTGATTCTAGTTGAGTTCTTTGACATAAGTGATCTTTGAGAATTGCATGATGAGGACAACTATACAATAATTGGTTAAATCTCTCAAAGTATTTTGAAAACATTTCCCCCTCATTTTGACAAAGTTGATTTATCTCAGTTCGGATTTTTAGAGTTTTATGGAAAGGGAAAAACTTTTTCAAGAATACAGTGACAAATTCATCCCAACTTCTTATGGAATGTTTTGGAAGAGAATTTAGCCACCTTTTCGCACTTTAAAGTAGTGAAAATGGAATTAGCCTAAGTTTTTTTCGTTAGATAATTGTTGCATTTTTGTTGTGGACGCATACAATTCAAATTTACTTAGAAATTCATAAGCATTTCCAGAACCAGTAAATTTTGGTACCCCTTGAATAAAAGAATGTTTAGGCTCAAAATTGTTTCCTTCAGATGGTGGGAACACGATGATAGAGGGTTGAACGGTCCTAGTTGGATAACATCGATCTCGAAGGGATAAGGGTCTATCCATTTCTAAATTGAGATTTTGCAAGTTTTGATTTATTTGGTTTTGATCCATCTCGTTTGGAAAGTTTTGGTTTATTCGAGAACCCCTTGGAGAAATTTGTTGGCTGACACTTTTTTCACTCATTGTTGTTAAATGCAAACAAAGAAAATCCTAGACTTAAGGTTGACACAAGAAGCTCCTAATCAAAATAAATAACGAACTTAAGTATATCTTATAAATTGATAATCTCGATTTGAAGAGGGTCTTATGGTTGTTCACGTATAGTATAAATACTAAGAGATATGACCAATGTTTCATGGGTAGTATACAACCTCTTTTGCTAGAAGTTCAATAAATTAAACTAATATATATCCGCGATCAAACCCTTGAGAAGATCTATTTCACAAAATACACTCTTGTAGTTAAATATTTTGCAAATAAATTAAATAAATAGATTAGAAAAGTTAAGTTGCTAGAATGTCGAAAGATTCCTGATGTAATACGTATCACCATCCTTTACAAAAGGAATAGAACGAATTTCTACACAGCAAAATAAATTTTCAAATCTAAGTTATTTAACTTGATTTGTTTGTCCTATTGAGCTTGAGTTCTGCTCCTAAGGCCAACGTCTAATCAATTTTTATTTAAGTCCAAGGAGTATGCAAATGATAGAATTTAATTGTTTTGGAGCCAAGGAAAGGTAATGACTTCCTCACCTTATGTTTGTTAGGGCTTTGCACGTAACTAAATTTATTTCAGAATGCAGGCAAAACAACAATCAAACACAAATAATTGCAAAAATGAAAATTGTACAAGCAAGCCGCTGCCTCTGCAGAAATTTTTACAAGCAATCTCTCTCTCTCTCTCTCTATATATATATATATATAATATATTTGCAGCAGAGCACCTGTAGAGTTTAGAAAATTTTACAGTGAGGTATGGCTATTCATCTAGAAAAGTTGAGTAGTGCTCATGCTTAAAACTCCACTGTTTGCAAATAGGTTAACCTTCGAATTTCATGTTCGTTTGCTTGAATCTGTTCTTTCACTTGAGCCTTTGATTTTATTTTATTTTTAGTATTTTTCGGTTTTTTTTAAGAAATAAAACAACAAAAGGAAGGATTAAAAAATGGAAATAAAACAAGAACTAGAAGGAAACCAACACAAAAATAATTGAAGTACCAGATAGACTCACTCCTACAATATGCAAGCCACACAAGGTAAAATAAACCCCCTTTTTTATATAGATTGCACCCAAATAAATTGAAACAAATCTCGCCCCCCCATTATAAAAAGATGTCAAACCAATAAAATACGCACTTCCCAAATATAAAACGATGCAGATTCAGAAAACTTTTCGCACCTTCTTCCCTTTTTTTTCTTCAGAAATTGGATTACGGATCCGCGATTGTGGTGAATTGGGTTTTAGGTTCAATGCTCGTGAACGCGAAGTCGATTTGTTATGAATTGCGGTGATGTGATAAGAAGGGTTTCAGGTCCTGATGAACTGATGTGGGATTTGCATGGAAGATGGCTACTACGTGAAGGATGGACTGTGTAGTTAGTGAGCAGGAAGGATGGGGTACTGGAAAGGACGGTGCCTTTTTTGGTGAGTTGTCGTGTCAGGATGTGGGTTTGTGAAGTGTTGGGCAGTGTAGATCAGGAAAACGTGGCTTTTGTGGGTGCGGGTTGAACTTAAATTTGGTTGTGGCACGAAGAAGTTGAAGTGGAGATGGAGTTGTTGTGTGAAGATGAGCATGGCCAAGTTGATGACAGTGTTATTCGGAGAAGAACGGTTTCTTGTTGGATGTAGAGCTAGCTTTGGTGAACAAGGGGGCTCGGACCTGTTTGTTGCTGTTGGCTGTGTTAAGATGGGTTTGGATTGAAGTTGTATGTTGCAACGCTGGTGGGTATGAAGGTGTTAGAATTAGTTTACTGGTGTATAAATTTGGAGGGAGATGGTTTGATTGATGGTAATAGTGAGAATTCGGGATTCGGGTGGTTTTTGGCCTGAAATGGGTGTCAGTTTGAGGAAATAGAGAAATTGCGAAAGAAATACAGGGAAGAAGAACTAGAAAAGTTTTTTTTTTGAAAATTTGTAAACGAAGGAAGGAATTTGTAAAAGGGAGAAAAAAATGAAAGAAGGAGAAAGAAGTTGAAAAGGGGGAAAGAAATAAAAGAAAAATGGAAAGATTTTTTCCTTCTCTTGTTTGGATGATTACAATATGAACGATCAATACCAAATCAACTAATCGAAAATTTCTTTTTTTCTATATATACAAGAAAACAAAAAACAAAAAGACAAAAAATCTAACACGAATCAGACATTAAATAACTAATAAAATTTAGTGTTTACCTCCCAGCAATGGCGCCAAAAACTTGATCGGCACTTTTCTATGAATTAGAAAAGCGCAATTTATTTAGCAACTGCAAGCGCACAGATCGTGTAATATGCAGGTCGAATCACAGGGAGGAAGTTTAAATTTTATTATTTATATATTTCTTGGGCGAGTTAGACAATATTTGGAGATGGTTTTGAATTAATGCTAATGAATTTACTATGGTTCTGAATCTAATTAGATTAATACCAAATTCAACAACTAAACAAAAAGGACAAATTACTAGAAAATAAACAACAAACAAAAAAACAATATAAATTTAAAATTAGTATTGCCATTGAATCTAATCGAATGGCCAATCCTAATATGCATTAAAAATAACAATAACAATTCATGTTCTAACAAAACTAATTGATTAGAAAACACGTATTGTTATGAAGAAAATAATAAACTAGAACGAAGAAAAACTTTATTAAGAATAAGAACAGAATACAGAATAAAAATGGAACTGAATAGCCTTTTTACAATGCACACCAGGGATATTTATATATGATGTAGTCTCCTCTCTCTATGTGAACCTTAGTCCTAAAAATATATATTTTAAAAAATATTCTTTCCATAGATGAAGGAATATTCCTATCATGGCGCTTGATTGAAGAATTGTAATCAAAGCCTTTCCTTTTGATGTATGGCACAGTCAGTGGGAAGATAAGCATATGCTTAATTGGAAATTTGTAATCAAAGCCTTCACTTTCTTTTTGCATGGCAATTAAAAGTGATTGATTGGATTTGAATTCTTGAGAGGATTATGCCAATTTCTAAAATCCTTATTAAGTGCATATATATATATATATATATGCATGAATATGACTATATATATGTAATATAACACTTAGTTTATTTATTCTTCAAAACACATAAGGGCGGGTGTGAAGCATTCGTGATCCTTTCTTCATAAAAAATAATATTTGCTAAGGAACGATCTCATGTCATTCTGTACACATTTCTATGCCTTTACCAATGAGCTACAACTTCTTTTGCAATTGAGATAGTGTTGACGTGGGGAAGTAGGTTTTTCTTTGTAGTTGGCCTTTAATTGAAATGAAGGAGGCATTAATTGACAATATGTAAAAACACAATAAAAATATCCAAAGTATCATTTATTTATTTACAAAAGATAAAATATAAAAGTATAAAATAAACACATTTTTATGTTAACAAGTGACGGTTGTTATTGACTTTATGTAATGGATTTATGTCATTTTGAGTTTATAAATAAAATCGGTATGGTTTTCCATTATATGTTACCATTCTGTTGTGAGTTCTAATGCTTAGATAAATAGCTGTGTATTGTTCTTTTTACCAACAAATGACTAACTTTGGAACATATCTAAATTTGATAGGTTTTTTCTAAGTTGGGACTTAAGCATTTTTTGTAATGGGTTGTTACAAAGATCGAGCAGGAATCTAAAGTGGTAATTGTCGAACCCAGATATCAAACAAAACCAAAGAATGGAGTCTCCAACTTACCTAAGTAGCACACATGCCAAATTACTCCATGAACAAAATCCAAGTTCAAAAATTCACACTAAATCATGGACGGGTACCCATGGCCACGTCAGTATTGATCCCTATTTTTTGTCCAAATTTACGAACAACTCACAACATTTCAACTCACAACATATGAAATGAGGTGTTTGCATGTCATAATACGTAGTATGAGATGGTTTGCTAGCCGGATAAAAGCCAAACACTTATGAACAAACCAAGCGTTATCAGCTAAAATTTAAGTCAATAAATTCAATCAAATTCAAGCTCATACCAACACAACTGGTACTAAGGACCAATACACAATTTAAACAAGCAAATACGAAAATTTGAAAAGAGATTTACAACATAATTTATGGATCAATACTAATCCATAGATGTTGATGATGTGACAACGATCTTCTCAGCCAGCTCCTAGATATGGCACAGCAGGCGCAAATGAAACTGAAAGGATTTTGGCAACATGCAGCTATAAATAGAGAAGGAAGTACATTATTTAAAGAAATTTTGGCTCATCTAACAAATTTACATATAATCTCTACAAATCATCTAACAAATTTACGTATATTCTTCCCTTTAAATGTACATATAAATAGTCCTTGTTTAGATTTTTCATCGGCTATTAATATTTTATTCGATCCAGAAGTTCTAAAAATGTTCTTATATGCATGCTAAAGATGAGGCATTTAAAATTTTGCTAGATAAATTAACATCTATTTTAAGATCATGTGTTTAAATTGGAATCTTGGTCTCTACAGAAATTTCATATTTTCTTTTTGTATTTTTTCAATTTATGTTTATTAAAACTATATAAAAAAAACTAAAATCATTAACTTTGAGGTTGTTATGAAAGGACATTTTCATAAGCACCGGAGTCTTTAGGAAGAAAAAAGGTCCAAGATGTTAAGCATATTTAAATTTGAAGCTATTTGAAGTTCATTCCAAATTTTTTGTGTAAACGTGAAAATTCCATCTATTTGGTTTCACCAAACATTCTTCCTTTTAAATGTACACATAAATAGTCTTTGTTAATATTTTTCGTAGGCTATTAATATTTTACTCGATCGTGGAGCTCTAAATTCTTATATGCATGTTAAAGATGAGGCATTTAAAGTTTTTCTGGATAAATTAACATCTATTTGAGATCGTGTGTTTAAATTGGAATCGTGGTCTCAACGAAAATTTCATATTGTTTCATTTCATATTTTCTCAATTTACGTTTATTAAAACCATAAAAAATATAAAAATCATTAATTTTGAGGTTGTTATGAAAGGATGTTTTCAAAATCACCAGAGTCCTTTGAAAGAAGAAAGGTCCAAGATGTTAAGCATATCTAAATTTGAAGCTATCTGAATTTTATTCCAGATTGTCAAGAAATAGTTCGTACCCTGAATTCGTCATTGCGTCAAGATAAACAAGATCATTAAAATGTTATTAGAGTATCCTTATGAGTGGCATGCCCAAAAAATTTCCCTTTTTCTTTTGTCAGTCTCGCGGATGCATCGAATGTTGTGGAGTTTTCCTATTCGAGACCACTCATATACAAATCCCAACGCAGCAAAAATAAGCTAAATCGTGGTAAAAGTGCAAAAACAACCAATCAATATCTCAAATCCAAACACGATCGATTCAACGATTAGTCACAAATAATCAACAAGCAATACAACGAGCAATAACGATAAATAAATCACACATTAATTTATAGTGGTTCCGGTAATGTTATGTTAGTGTGCATCCACTTGAGAGCGAACTTTTACTAATACCAATGAGAAATATACAAAAGGTTGATTACAATGATCAATTATTAATAAAGAATTTGCTTCTGTGAAGGTATGAATTGAAGAATTAATCGGAATGCCTAAATCCTAATTAATGGAGGATAAAAACCTTGCTTAGATGTTAATGTAACATCCAAGATTTTTCGGTCGTTTAAATTGGAATATTTAAATCGGTTTATATGTTATATTGAAAATATAATGGAATTTATATCGAATTTAATTATCAAAAATGGAGTTTGAATATATATAATTATAAATTTAATTAAACGAGCTCGAAACGCTGTGGTAGTTCGTAATTTTCGATTTGAACTTTAATTTAATATACAAAATCCGATATAAGTCGGAATTCTGTGAAACGAGAAGCATATGAATCGATTTAATTATATTTTTCTAACGGAAGAAAAAAATGGAGATTTCATAGTATAGATTGCAAGTTGTGTCCAATTCAAATTTTTATATAGTCGTTATGGCATTTCATTAATAAATGATTGCATTTATTTAATAAATATAAAGGGATTTCTACATATTTGGATATCGTTTTATACAAAATTTCTGAATATTGGGTTTAAATTTTAAATATTGGTCACTTTGTTTGGAAACATATGATAACAACGATTTATTAATTATTTCAACTGATTTTTTTTTTGGATTTAATATATATAATTTATCGGTATCAAATAAGCCTTGAAAATAGTCGTTTTTCAGATGATCTTCATTTTCGACGAAACAAATTTTATTGGGATATGTATAGCTAGTCATTGTAGCGTTTTCAGTTTGGAGTCAAATGGAGTTGTTTTATCGGTAGACGAAATTTAAAAACGAACCGTTGAATAAATTTGGATTTAAATAGTGTTGTCTTTGCAAACGGATATCGTTTTCAACGAAATTAGTTTTATTGGGATCGGAACGTCAAGACATATCAGCGTATTCAGTTTCGTTGTGTTTAGAGTTGGTATGATAGTGTGCATATTTAAGGAACGACGTTAAATAACGGTACCGCGTTAAAATAAAACCTACCCTAAGTGTGTGCATGCAGCCTGTTTTAAAACCGCATACAACCTCCCCAGTTGTGTACCCAGCCACCATTTCATTTCACTTCAGACCATCAATCAATTTGAAACTAGACATACAGCTGTCTAGAGTCTCAAAAAAACATACAGCCACCCTAAGCCTGTATAACCCATCCTAAATCCTGCCATAAAATAAAAATAAAACTATCAGCTACCAACTGCACATATTTCTTCATGCAAGCTTACGTACGGACCAGAAATAACATGGTTTTCCTTCTTCACGCAGCCTATTGTCTCCATCACACCTTTTCAATTCACCCAGCCAACATAAAAATGAAATAGCCTGTACAAATGAAAATGACATTTCTTATTAAACTATATATACCGCATACCCCATATCAACCCAACGGGCAGACACAAAACTGAACCACGCACATGAATTTGTTTCCATCGTATGCATACGGAAAGAACACAAAACTGTAAACAACAAGTCTAGCCTATCCCTGAAGACATGAAAACACACTGCAAGTCTTTTTTTTCAAAGCCTTTCAATTGAAATGAAATATGCACGACCAGTCCGACCTACATTTCTCAGCTATGTCTGAATTTTTGCCTCCTACCTCGTACGAACATGATGTGACAGTGTTCTTATCGTCAATCTTCTCCTCGCCTATACATACTACCTGTTCCACTTTCGTTTCAGCAACTTGAAGTCATAAAAGTAAACCATTTTCATTAATTCATAAAAGAGCGAACCCTCTTTTATAAAATACACTAAACTTTCCTCACTTTATCCAAATCGCTGATGGCGTCGTAAGGCAAGTGGAAGTGGATGGTGACAGGACTTCCGTTGTTGAGACAGCAGCGTAGTTTGCGATGAAGTGCGGTGGTTTTGATTGAAGGTGACGTGAGTGGTTTACAGCATGGATGGCGCGGATAAGGACAGAGCAACAAGCGGTCAGTCGGATCAGTAGCAGGAGTACAACGGTGAACAGTAGAAGTGACTTTGATGAACGCTGGCGAAGAAATCGGTGTACAGTAGAGAGGCAGGGTGGGTTCTAGAAGTAAATAGTAGATAAAGAAAAAAAGTAGGAGAGGGACTGGAAGTCTGGAGTGGTGGCGTGGCGGAAGTGCGATGCAGCAGCATGATAACTTGCATGTTAAAATGGATGGAAGCAAGCTGGGTGGAAGGGATAGCCAGTGGAAGATGCGGCTCAGCGTGGAAGTTAAGGGGGCAGCGTTAGTTTTAACGTAGGAGAAGTGGCTAGAGAGAAGTGATGTGGTGTAGTGTTTGTAGTTGCGTGGGTTTTGGAATGGGTCTGGCGGGTGACAGCTGACTGGAGTGGAAGTTGTACGGTGGAGCAGTCAGGGAGAGGTCTAGACGTGAAGTGGAGGAAGTAGCATGCAGTGAGGATAATGATTTATATGGGAGCAGGTCTCGCCATTTCGAAAAGAAGAATGGGAAGAAAAACAGATGGAGGAGAAAGACATATAGGAGACGTTGGTTATTGGAGCCATAAGCCGTTCTAAAAGGGAATAAACTTAAAAGAAAAGTTTGGAAAGGGGAGGCATTGCTTGGATTTTAGCAAGTTGCGAGAGTAGCAGATTCTAAATGGGTATATCTATATGTGGCCTGATCTATTAAAACGTGTTTTAAGGTTAGTTGTTTTTTATAAACCACGTGCCGGCTTTGCGTTTCTGTTGCCAAATCTGTTAGACTTGATCAACGGGAAGGGATAAGGAGTAGTTAAAAATGTGCCCGACTCTTTTTCTATATGCCTAACCCTATTAGGGACGTGCCAATCTCATTTGTAGGAGCCTCTATATGTTAAACTAACTAATTTATTTACAACTTGGCCTAGTTATTAAACTTAGTTTTGCCAAATCGATCTTATTTGTGTCTAATTAAGGTTAAGTAATTATTTAGGTAATAATATATTACTAAGTTTTAATAAGATTAATTAAAAGAGGTGAATAGCATATAAATTTATAACGTTATCATACAGTGATGGAATGAGATGGAACAAGTTACGTCGGGTCCATACCCATGAACACAACATTTTGAAGCTGGAGTGGAGAGAATTGAAAGCAACCGAGATTTTCAATTAAATTAGATGTTGATTTAATTTAACTGAAACAAACTGTTCTGATGACAAATGAATCAAGGTGAGTTCAACTCACTCAGTTTATCCCGTTTATATTTGTATAAACCGGGTTTTTACTTTGTGTGCAATAATTACTACTAGTTGATGAATGAATGACTATTTATATATAGAATGAATATTTTTAATATCCATTAATTAAATTTAACATCTGTTTAATTTAATCAGATTAAATCGTTATTTTAAACGATTATATCCCAACGAGGTAACTTACTTTATTGGTTACATAAATGTATAATTGGATGATTAAATGGACGTTATAAATTGATTGTTTGTCTATATTAGTTAAATTATTCATTTCTGTTTACCGTGATAAATATATTGTCGTAATGAATTTGAGATAACCCATTTTGATGCAGGGAAGGACAGGTTGGAGGGATCCAACCGGATTCCTCAAATATGTTGTTTATATTTATATTATATGAATTATTTACATTGAATTAAAATGTGACATGTGTTTGTTATTAACCAATGGGTGATATTGGTTGAGTAATTATCAACAGAAGGCCTTATAATGAATCGTTTTATAAGAATTTATTTACCGTCAGTTAAATAAAAGGAAAGGAAGTTATAAAATCATTTTTATAAATAAGAGATGGATTTTGAAATCTATTTTTTTATAGATTATTTCAATAAAGATTTATTGAAGTAAATTAATATTTTTTTAACTATAAACCGAGTTTATAAAGCAAAATTTTGGTAGATGAGTTCTGTATGAAATGAGCAGATATTAACCGAATGATTAAAGATTTAATTAATTGTTTCATATAACAATTAAAAGTGATTATTTAATTTAATTAGATTATTTATTAAATAAAAAAAAGGAATTTTGAAAGTGATTTTCAAAGAGGACTAATGGAATTGGTTAACGAATTAATCTTGTTTTAAGTTGACTAAGTCAACTCGTTTGAACCCAAGTATATTATTAAATAAATTATTGAATAATTAATTATTTTTAACTTAATATTATTTTAATTATCTGGAAGGAAGATTAACTATTAATGTTGAAGTATACAAATTGATTTCGAAAGATGTTGGAATTGATTATTATTATTGCCAAAGTGATAAATCTTGAAAACAAAATTCTTTTAATAGAAACTTATGAAGTGGTAAATCTTATGTGTAGTTGAATAAGATTGTAAGCAAATATATATATTTAATATGAATTCTTATTAAGGATTCTATTGGTGAAAATTTTAAAAAAAAATCCAAACTGAGCAAATTATAAAGGCAAGTTTAAATGGACTAATGTTATAAGAGGCAAACCGAGTTTAAAATGGGATTTTAAATCTGAAGGAAGTAAAAGGAATATAAAGATGTAACGATGGGAAAATAGAGATGTTTTAAAATTGAGAGCGTGATTTTGGTATTGTAAAAGAGTTTTCAAAGGAGAAAAAATGGAGTTAAAACCCCATGTTTAAAATCGTATGGTAAATAGAAGTGTTGGAATATTTATTGGAATGAAAATTCGTTGATAAACTCATATTTATCCCGAAGATAAGAATGTTGTCATCTCAAGCTCTGAGAGGCAAATAAAATACCCCAACTTGTAACGACTTCATGATTATCCAGGTATAATATTAGTTTAGAAACGAGGAAAGTGAAAGGTGTTAAAATTAATGTTTTCGTTATAGATATTATAAACTATAACTCGAAGAGTTATAAGTTGAATAAACTGATTTGGAAATAAGAAGTGTAAAGGCGGTAATCCAACTGTTGGAGGATTTAGAAATTTTAATTGATAATTTGTTTAACTAAAGAGGCCAATTGACGCTGTAGACTAAACCAATCAATCCACTTTATTTTTTTCTATAGATGATGGTCGTTTATTTTGATAGTTAAATCACCGACTATCAAAATCTGGCCAAAACGATTGTTGGTACGGAAATGCTGGATCAAATTTATATTCGAAAACCATTCCGACCAACAAATATGTAAACATTAAAGATGTTCAGAAGCTGATCGAGATGGAGCAATTGAAGACCGTGGATCTTCATAAGCGGAAGGATTGCTGTTGAATTTCTCTGACTTGCAACCAGAGATTTTCTGACGTGATTCGGTCGTGGTTGAGATTTTGCAGATTGCAAAGACTTATCGCTACTAATCCTTTGGATGCACTAGGAGGGTGACTTCAGTTCATACTGTTCCTGGATGACTGGCATGTACGAGTGTCTGACAGAGTGTTTACTAAAAACCACGTACGTTGATTTTTACAAATATACCGAGTCGGTAAAAAAGAGGGGCACTTCTTTTATACCCAGAATATATTTGTGGACATCAATTAGTGATTTAACGGATCTGACAATGTGACATTCAAAGTGAATGACGGTCAAATGATTAAAAGATAATTATAACCTCAAGCCTCATCAACCGGGAAATGACAAAAATCAGGCAAGCAGCATGGCTATGTGGGTCGCTCCCATTAGGGTGTATAATTACCTATCTAGAGAAATTCCTTTTGCATCTTTAATCTATCGATACTGTCACTTTTCGGGAAACAGTGGGTAGCTCCCAACCGTTGGTGATATACATTCGATACACTCAAACAAAATGAGTGGTCGGTCATGTGTGGCCGGCTTGCAAGAGGTTCTTGTTGAATCCAGCGTATTCACCTCTAGAGATACACTATCAGCAGGTGGTTCCATACCTTGTCATAGTCGGAATCCAATCTGTAATAAGTGCCCGCGGTTTTGATTGTATACTATATATGTGGAGCGTGAGATGCAAGCGTTGCACTAGATTGATATCTATGTGTATTTAGACACTATTATAATATCAGAAGATGTATATGATTTCAAAAATGTTTTGGGTTATCGTAAGGTAAAAACCGTCTGTATTTATGTGTGAATTTGGTCTTACGATTATCCTTTTCTTTCAAAAAGATTTTTAACTTAAAAATCAAGTTGGAGGATCCCCCTTAAACCGTGCGAGTTTTTCTCACTCTGGTTCACCAGACTGACCTGGTATTTGTAATGCTCGGGTTAGACCGGGTTGTAAAGGTTCAAGTCATTGGATGATACGAAGTTCAGAATACGTGCTGGAGGAGTTCAGACGTATGATTTTATTTAGTATATTCCGCTCTGTGTTGTATTTGAGGACAGGTTGTTATAACTGTCCAGATGTGTCTGTTGTACTTTGATGTATGTAAGTATATCACTTCAAGCTTTCAATAAAGTTATTTATGTATTAAATTTTATTCCACTGCGATGTGAGACTCTGTGTTGTGTTGGTTCTACTTCTTCTTCTATTCTAATATTTCTTTCTTTCTTATCTCACCCTCTAACTTCTTTCTATTAACTTTCTGGAAGTTCAGTACTCGAGTTTGGACACGGGATGTAATGCTGTCGAAAAAATTCGAGCGTCGAATATGTTGGTTCGTTATAGGGGGTATCAGAGTTATTGGTTGAGTAGTAACCTTGGCTCTGTGGCGTAACTCAATAGAATAGGGTTAGTAATACCCTAGATTGAGTTTGAATATATACGAGAGAACGTATTTGTAGATTTTATACAAAAATGTTTTGTATTGTGTTATTTGATCGATTCGATATTGAACTGGCAATTGACACAGTATTATTTTATAAAGATGGTAAATGATATAATTTTTCCCAAATTATATTTTCATAGAAAAAGGAAATAATTTTCTATAATATAGTACTACTGGTTGTTTGGTTGTTTTGATTGATTTGATTAGAGTTCAAATTGAATTTTGAAATGGGATTGAACTGGTTGAAACCAATTGGTTAATTGAGTATAGAAACAAGGCTTAACCTGGTTAAATGGAGTTGAATAATATAAATTTAGGATTTTGAAATCGAATGGATAATAATGGAAATCAATCAGATGTTGGTCGATTGATATTAATGTATAGTAAACCAAAGTAAATGCAGATCAGTAAGTACCAATGCTGAATATAATTCAAATGATTTGGTTGTTTGTTATTTGGGTGTTGGATTGGTTAAACATAATTCGTCAAACAGGTCATTAAAGAAGTTGAATTAAAACTAAATTCCGGTATAAGGAATTTGGAATAAAATCGTTATGAAATGGAACATAATTATTTTACCTTGTATTTATCACTGGCATTGTAAGTTGAGTTAAGTGCAGATTTCAAAGGGCTAAGGAGTTGATTTGATTACACAGATTGGAAGTATGAATTGGAAGACGAAGAGTTGTTTATGGATTTGCTTCGAATTTGGAATTGAGTTGCTCGACAAATAGCTAAACCTTAATATTATGGGTTAGTGATTGATTTTATACTCCTGATTTGGGTAGCCATTTGGCTTTTGGTTTTCTTTTGGAGAAGTTGAGGCCCATAGTGGCAGTTGTGATTGTACTAAACCAGCCATGCGGAGGAGGTGCTGTTAAAATTTTCGAAAAATTTAGGGAATTTGAATTTGTTTGATAATAGTTCAAGAATAATTATTTTAAAATAGTTAGGTTCGGAGCAATATTCTTCTTACCCTGTAATTTCAGGGACGAAATTCTTTTAAGGGGGGAAGAATGTAACATCCCATATTTTTTGGTCGTTTAAATTGGAGTATTTAAATCTGTTTATACATTATATTGAAAATATAATGGAATTTATATCGAATTTAATTATCAATAATGGAGTTCAAATATATATAATTATAAATTTAATTAAACGAGCTAGAAACACTGCGGTAGTTCGTAATTTTCGATTTGAACTTAAATTTAATATACAGAATCTGATATAAGTCGGAATTCTGTGAACGAGAAGCGTATGAATCGATTTGATTATATTTTTCTAAGGATGAAAAAAAATGGAGATTTCATAGTATAGATTGCCACTTATGTCCAATTCAAATTTTTAAATAGTCGCTATGGAATTTCATTAATAAACGATAGCGTTTATTTAATAAATATAAAGGGTTTTCTATATATTTGGATATAGTTTTGAACAAAATTTCTGAATATTGGGTTTAAATTTTAAATATTGGTCATTTTGTTTGGATATATATGATAACAATGATTTATTATTTATTTAAACTGAATTTTTTTGGATTTAATATATATACTTTATCGATATCAAATAAGCCATGGAAATAACCGTTTTTCAGATAATCTCCGTTTTCAATGAAACAAATTTTATTGGGATACGTATAGCCAGTTATTGTAGCGTTTTCAGTTTGGAGTCAAACGGAGTTGTTTTATCATTAGACGAAATTTAAAAACGAACCATTGAATAAATTGGACTTAAATAGTGTTATCTTTGCAAACGGAGACCGTTTTCAACGAAATTAGTTTTATTGGAATCAGAACGTCAAGACATATCAATGTATCTAGTTTTGTTGTGTTTGGAGTTGGTATGATAGTGTGCATATTTAATGAACGACGTTAAATAACGGTACCACGTTAAAATAAAACCTACCCCAAGTGTGTGCACATATCCTGTTTTAAAACCACATACAACCTCCCCAGTCGTGTACCCAGCCACCATTTCATTTCACTTCAGGCTATCAATCAATTTGAAACTAGACATACTGCTGTCTTGAGTCTCAAAAAAACATACAGCCACCCTAAGCCTGTGTAACTCGTCCTAAATCCTACCCCAAAATAAAAATAAAAACAAAACTATCAACTACCATCTGCACATATTTCTTCATGCAAGCTTACGTACGGACCAGAAATAACATGATTTTCCTTCTTCACGCAGTGTATTGTCTCCATCACACCTTTTCAATTCACCCAGCCAACATAAAAATGAAATAGCCTGTACAAATGAAAATGACATTTCTTTTTAAACTATATATACCGTATACCCCATACCAACCCAACGCGCGGACACAAAACTGAACCACGCACATGAATTTGTTTCCATCGTACGCATATGGAAAGAACACAACACTGCAAACAACAAGTTTGGCCTATCCCTGAAGACATGAAAACACACTACAAGTCTTTTTTTTTCAAAGCCTTTCCATTAAAATGAAATATACACCACCAGACCGATCTATATTTCTCAGCTATGTCTGAATTTTTGCCTCCTACCTCGTACGAACATGAAGGGACGATATTCTTATCGTCAATCTTCTCCTCGCTTATATATACTACATGTTCTACTTTCGTTTCAGCAACTTGAAGTCATAAAAGTAAACCATTTTCATTAATTCATAAAAGACCAAACCCTCTTTTATAAAATACACTAAACTCTCCTCACTCTATCCAAATTGATGATGGCATCGTAAGGCAAGTGGAAGGGGATGGTGACAGGACTTCCATTGTTGAAACAACAGCGTATTTTGCGATGAAGTGCAGTGGTTTCGATTGAAGGTGACGTGAGTGGTTTATAGCATGGACGACGCAGATAAGGACAGAGCAACAGGCGGTCAGTCGGATCAGTAGCAGGAGTACAACGGTGAATGGTAGAAGTGACTTTGATGAATGCTGGCGAAGAAATCGGTGTACAGTAGAGAGGCAGGGTGGGTTCTAGAAGTAAACAGTTGTAACGCCCCACGCCCGCTATGATCACTCTCTAAAGGAATGCCATAACATCGGTGGAGTATTTTGAGTGAATATAGAACAGAGTAATTACAGCAAGACAGATATAAGTAATACTTGAAAATTTAAAACATCATTTCATGCAGCGGAAAATAAAACATGTCTGGTTACATCACAAAACCATAATAGGAGTCAAGTACAAATATCCATCATGATAAATAAAAATACATAATCCCAATACATGAACTGATAGCCATAAAAGAAAAAGGGTAAGCTGAGCTCTACATCTAGGTTCCAAGCTCCAAGAGAGTAATAAAAGCAGCCTGATCAAAGCCCACTCGTACTGGGCCCACTCTGAGAACCTGAGGGTTGGAAAAAGATAAAAACAACGGGGTCAGACATAAGTCTGAGCGAGTCCTATAACTTTAACAATACAATCATTAAAGTAACCAGAGAAGATATAAACTTGACATACGGTAATGTCTGGGGATGAATGGCTACACTAAGTAGCTTGGTAGACTTAGGACAAACTAAGATAACTGTAAAGACGCATTTACCCACCCAAGGATAATTACTACACTGCACCACACCAGTCATTCCTACTTAAAGGTTGATCCCTCCCAAGGACTTAGAAAATTTACCCAGTAGTTTCGTGTACCCAAAGCTGGCTACATAGGTGCCGTCTGCCCCTATCTCCACTAGGTGTACCCACTACTCCCAAGCGATCGGCTCCCTACCATAGATACCCGTGCCGGCCCCACAGTGAGGTGTATCACTCCCCACAGTGGCAACCCGATATAATTAACGGTGCACGGCTTATATCTACACGATGCAACAACGTCTTACCTACCAGCCCGGGTCCACACACGCATATGAAACCCGTTGGACTTGCGTTGCCACCGCTAACCCGTTTTTAGCCTCTTATAGTCAAGCCCAGTACGCGTGTCCCGTCCTCGACATGGGTCGAGCCCAAATAAGATACATATGGGTTACTGGTTGAAATGGGCCCCCACAAGCTACCCACCTAAGCTTGTCCCTTTTTCTAGTGCATCCCACTTAACCCTTTAATCATGTTTAATTACATGTTTCCACTTTGGTTAAGTATTCTAATCGTATTTTCTATTGCCACCCAAGGCAACCACTAGATTTCCACATGCCACCCAAGGCACCCACTTAACCCCTCATGTCCCACTACATGCTAATATGGTTAAGTGTTTCTTAATTAATTAATTAAGATCATGACCTCATAAAGACCTCCCACATTAGATCGTCTTCTATGACTGCTGGATATGCCGGTTGGTTCCGGGCAGACTTCTGTCATCAAAAGGGTCTAACCTCGTGTCTTTACTTTAATCACGTATTTAATTTATGACTAAGACCTCTCACATTGGGCCAATCATTTGTAGCCGCTGGATGGCCGGTCGGTTCCGGGCAGACTTCCGCTACAAAAGGGTCCAACCTCGTGTCTTAGTTGATTAATTACACCTAATTAATCACCCCCATAATTAATTATCCCTAATTAATTACACATTTTTCATAACATGGGTAGACCTAACTCAATAGGTAAATTCCCATGGGGTAGACCTAACTCAATAGGTAAATTCTCACTTATGTTAATTAATTTCTTAATGGTATGCTTAATCATACCCAATCATACTTTTATTAACATATTTATTAACCTCATCGTTCCCCACGTAAATCGTTCTCATGACATAATAAAGGAAAGATCCATCACAAATATCATGGGTTTAACCAAATCTTAGCATATAACTTTGTCATGGGTTAAGAGGATGTCAACTTGCATATATGAGCATATATTAACCCAACTACATTTAACCCAAACTTGCATATTATCATACACATGACTTGCATAACATGTGGAACTTGCATATAAGCATTCTCATAACTTGCATAACATGTTAAACATGCATTTAAGCATACACATAACTTGCATAAGCATTCACATTCTTGCATAAGCATTCACATACTTGCATAAGCATGCATAACTTGCATATCATGTTAAACTTGCATTTAAGCATATACACAACTTGCATAAACATTCACATACTTGCATAAGCATGCATAACTTGCATATCATGTTAAACTTGCATTTAAGCATATACATAACTTGCATAAACATTCACATACTTGCATATCATGTTAAACTTGCATTTAAGCATATACATAACTTGCATAAACATTCACATACTTGCATATCATGTTAAACTTGCATTTAAGCATATACATAACTTGCATAAACATTCACATACTTGCATATGCATGCATAACTTGCATAAACATAGTAAAACATAGAGTAGCATATCATCACAAATGATTCAAACTCACTAATCCGCATTCAAGACCATAAGTCTCATTACACCCAATCTACTTACTTTAGCAATTGATGTTAAAGTGATAGAAACTCACCAAACCCAAAATTAGCAAACTTATGAAGTGGAATTAGTTGCTAAATATGAAGAAGATGATGATTAGAGATTGATTAGCTTGCAACTTCCTTCATTAATTAGTGGAGGCTCCTTCTAAGATTTAATTTGGCGGCATGAGGCCATCATTTCTATTTTTAGTATGGATTAAGGTAGGTTTAGGGTGTATTTATAGATTAGGTGAGTGTTTTAGGCCCTTAGATTAACCCTAGATTAGATTAGGTCCGTTAGATTTAGGAAATCTCTAGAACCCAGCCCTCCAAGCCAGCCTAAAACCCAACCTGGTGCACCCAGGTTCTCTGGACGCCGCGCCCAGGTCGACAGGCAAGTCGACTCCCCAGTCGACAGGCCTGTCGACAGCCCTGTCGACATGGGTAGGGCGGGAAGTTTCCCGCCTGGCCCCCTGCTGGCTTCAATTTCGAAATCTGATTTTGCATTTCCAAATCTGTTTTTAACTTGATTTTTCTGCCAACTTCATTGGGCCATAACTGGGCCATACGGACTCCGATTTACAAAATTTCGGACTCTATTCTGCGTATTTTTCCGAGACGAACGCAATGACGCAGCCCGTTTCCCCCAATTCTCACGTCTGAGATTATTTATTCTGCACTTAGTGAATTTTAGCATTAACTGAAATACGGGGTGTTACAACAGTAGATAAAGAAAAGAAGGAAAAAAAGTAGGAGAGGGACTGGAAGTCTGGAGTGGTGACGTGGCGGAAGTGCCATGCAGCAGCATGATAACGTGCATGTTAAAATAGATGGAAGCAAGCTGGATGGAAGGGATAGCCAGTGGAAGATAGGGCTCAACGTGAACGTAAAGGGGGACAAAATTAGTTTTAACGTGGGAGAAGTGGCTGGAGCGAAGTGATGTGTAGTGATTGTAGTTGCATGGGTTCTGGAACGGGTCTGGCAGGTGACAGCTGACCGGAGTGGAAGTTGTACGGTGGAGCAGTCGGGGGTATGTCTAGACGCGAAGTGGAAGAAGTAGCATGCAGTGAGGATAATGAGTTATATGGGAGTAGGTTTCGCCGTTTCTAAAAGAAGAATGGAAAGAAAAACAGTTAGAGGAGAAAGACATATAGGAGACGTTGGTTGTTGGAGCCATGGACCTTGGGCCGTTCAAAAAGGGAAATAAACTTAAAAGTAAAGTTTGGAAAGGGGTGGCGCTGCATGGATTTCAGCAAGTTGCGAGAGTAGCAGCTTCTAAATGGGTATATCTATATGCGGCCTGATCTGTTAAAACGTGTTTTTAGGTTAGCTGTTTTTTATACATCACGTGCCAGCTTTGCGTTTCTGTTGCCAAATCTGTTAGACTTAATTAACGGGAAGGGACAAGGAGTAGTTAAAAATGTGCCCAACTCTTTTACTATATGCCTAACCCTATTAGAGACACGCCAATCTCATTTGTAGGAGCCTCTATAGTTAAACTGCCTAATTTATTTACAACGTGGCCTAGTTGTTATACTTAGTTTTTCCAAATCGATCTTATTTGTGTCTAATTAAGGTTAAGTAATTATTTAAGTAATAATATATTACTAAGTTTTAATAAGATCAATTTAAAGAGGTGAATAGCGTATAAATTTATAATGTTATCATACAATGATGGAATGAGAGGAACAAGTGACGTCGAGTCCGTACCCATGAACACAACATTTTGAAGCTGGCGTGGAGAGAGTTGAAAGCAACCGAGATTTTCAGTTAAATCAGATGTTGATTTAATTTAACTGAAACAAACAGTTCTGACAACAAATGAAATCAAGGTGAGCTCAACTCACTCAGTTTATCCTGTTTATATTTGTATAAACCGGGTTTTTACTTTGTGTGCAATGATTGCTACTGGTTGATGAATGAATGACTGTTTCTATATAGAATGAATATTTTTAATATTAATTGATTAAATTTAACATCTGTTTAATTTAATCGGATTAAATTGTTATTTTAAACGATTATATCCCAACGAGGTAACTTACCTTATTGGTTACATAAACGTATAATTGGATGATTGAATGGACGTTATAAATTGATCGTTTGTCTGTATTAGTTAAACTATTCGTTTCTGTTTACCGTGATAAATATATTGTCGTAATGAATTTTAGATAACTCATTTTGATGTAGGGAAGGACAGGTTGGATGGATCCAACCGGATTCCTCAAATATGTTGTATATATTCATATTATATTATATGAATTATTTATCCAGTATGATGAAATGATTGATTCATTGTTAATTATTGAATTAAAATGTGACATGTATTTGTTGTTAACCAGTGTGTGATATTGGTTGAGTAATTATCGACAGACGACCTAATAATGAATCGTTTTATAAGAATTTATTAACCGTCAGGTAAAAAAAAGGAAAAGAAGTTATAAAATTATTTTTTATAAATAAGAGATGGATTTTGAAATATATTTTTTATAGATTATTTGAATAAAGATTTATTAAAGTAAATTAATATTTTTTTAACTATAAACTGAGTTTATAAAGCAAAATTTTAGGTAGATGAGTTCTATATGAAATGAGCAGATATTAACCGAATGATTAAAGATTTAATTAATTGTTTCATTTAAAAATTAAAAGTGATTATTTAATTTAATTAGATTATTTATTAAATAAAAAAAAGGAATTTTGAAAGTGATTTGCAAAGAGGACTAATGGAATTGGTTAATGAATTAATCTTGTTTTGAATTGACTAAGTCAACTGGTTTGAACACAAGTATATTATTGAATAATTAATTATTATTTTTAACTTAATATTATTTTTATTATCTGGAAGGAAGATTAACTATTACTGTTGAAGTACACAAATTGATTTCTAAAGATGTTGGAATTGATTATTATTATTGTCTAAGTGATAAATCTTGAAAACAAAATTCTTTTAATAGAAATTTATGAAGTGGTAAATCTTATGTGTAGTTGAATAAGATTGTAAGCAAATATATATATATATATATATATATTTAATATGAATTCTTATTAAGGATTCTATTGGTGAAAATTTAAAAAAAAAAATCCAAACTGGGCAAATTATAAAGGCAAGTTTAAATGGACTAATGTTATAAGAGGCAAACCGGGTTTAAAAGGGGATTTAAAATCTAAAGGAAGTAAAAGGAATATAAAGGTGTAAAGATGGGAAAATAGAGATGTTTTAAAATTGAGAGAGTGATTTTGGGATTGTAAAAGAGTTTTCAAAGTTGAATAAATGGAGTTAAAATCGTATGGTAAATAGAAGTGTTGGAATATTTATTGGAATGGAAATTCGTTGATAAACTCATATTTATGCTGAAGATAAGGATGTTGTCATCTCAAGGTCTGAGGGGCAAATGAAATACCCCAACTTGTAATGACTTCATGATTATCCAGGTATAATATTAGTTTAGAAACGAGGAAAGTGAAAGGTGTTAAAATTAATGTTTTCGTTATAGATAATTATAAACTATAACCCGAAGAGTTATAAGTTGAATAAACTGATTTGGAAATAAGAAGTGAAAAGGCAGTAATCCAACTGTTGGAGGATTTAGAAATTTTAATTGATAATTTGTTTAACTAAAGAGGCCAATTGACGCTGCTGACTAAACCAATAAATCCACTTTATTTTTTTTTCTATAGATGATGGTTGTTTATTTTGATAGTTAAATCACCGACTATCAAAATCTGGCCAAAAACGATTGTTGGTACGGAAAGACTGGGATCGAATTTATATTCGAAAACCATTTCGACCAGCAAATACGTAAACGTTGAAGATGTTCAGAAGTTGATCGAGATGGAGCAATTGAAGACCGTGGATCTTCATAAGCGGAAGGATTGCTGTTGAATTTCTCTGACTTGCAACTAGAGATTTTCTGACGTGATTCGGTCGTGGTTGAGATTTTGCGGATTGTAAAGACTAATCGTTGCTGATCCTTTGGATGCGTTAGGAGGGTGCCTTCGGTTCATCCTGTTCCTGGATGACTTGCATGGACAAGTGTCTGATAGAGTATTTTCTAAAAACCACGTACGTTGACTTTTATAAATATACCGAGTTGGTTGAAAAGAGGGGCACTTCTTTTATACCCAGGATATATTTGTGGACGTCAATCAGTGATTTGACGGACCTGTCAATGTGACATTCAAAGTGAATGACGGCCAGATGATTAAAAGATAATTATAGTCTCAAGCCTCATCAACCGGGAAATGAAAAAAATCGGGCAGACAGCATGGCTATGTAGGTCGCTCCCATTAGGGTGTATAATCACATATCTAGAGAAATTCTTTTCGCTTCTTTAATCTGTCGATGCTGTCCCTTTTCGGGAAACGATGGGTAGCTCCCAACCGTTGGTGATATACATTCGATTCACTCAAGCGAAATTAGTGGTCGGTCATGTGTGGCCGGGTTGCAAGACGTTCTTGTTGAACCCAGTGTATTCACCTCTAGAT
This sequence comes from Allium sativum, assembly GCA_030737875.1. Taxonomy (NCBI): domain Eukaryota; kingdom Viridiplantae; phylum Streptophyta; class Magnoliopsida; order Asparagales; family Amaryllidaceae; genus Allium; species Allium sativum. The sequence continues at coordinate 287,202,495 of CM060924.1, forward strand.
ATACACTATCGACAGGTGATTCCATACCTTGTCATAGTGGGAATCTAATCTCCAATAAGTGCATACGGTTTTGATTGTATACTATATATGTGGAGCGTGAGATGCAAAGCGTTTCGCTAGAATGATATCTATTTATATTTAGACACTATTATAATATCAGAAGATGTATATGATTTCAAAAATGTTTTGGGTTATCGTAAGGTAAAAACCGTCTGTATTTATGTGTGAATTTGGTCTTACGATTATCCTTTTCTTTCGAAAAAATTTTTAATTTAAAAATCAAGTTGGATGATCCCCCTTAAACCATGCGAATTTTTCTCACTCTGGTTCACCAGACTGACCCGGTATTTGTAATGCTTGGGTTAGACCGGGTTGTAAAGGTTCAAGTCATTGGATGATACGAAGTTCAGAAGACGTGCTGGAGGAGTTCAGACGTATGATTCTATTTAGTATATTCCGCTCTGTGCTGTATTTGAGGACAGGTTGTTATAACTGTCCAGATGTGCCTGTTGTACTCTGATGTATGTAAGTATATTACTTCAAGCTTTCAATAAAGTTATTTATGTATTAAATTTTATTCCACTGCGATGTGAGACTTTGTGTTGTGTTGGTTCTGCTTCTTCATATATTATAATATTTCTTTCTTTCTTATCTCACCCTCGAACTTCTTTCTATTAACTTTCTGGAAGTTCGGTACTCGAGTTTGGACACGGGATGTAATGGTGTCAAAAAAATTCGAGCGTCGAATTCGCTAGTTCATTATAATTAATCTGATCCACGCCTTTTTCAAATCTTAAAATAGCTTATATAACAGATTAGAAACACAAGCAAATGACACAAATGCCCCTAAATACTCCATAAATCACCAAGTCCTCGGAATGTGGCTCTGACGTCGGGCCTGGGTGGTTAGATGTCTTCCCACGACCACTGGAATTTTCAACTTTAGTGGCTAGACATCTGACCTGCTGGGTCAGACGTATGACCTGGCACCAGACATCTGATTCTATTCTCTGCTTTCTGAAGCACCCCTGTTTAGATGTTTGACCAAACCTTCCAGACGTCTGAGTTGCTGCACAGGCAATTCCTTCCCCTAAATCGTTATTTCTTCCATCTCCGAGCTTTGATTTACGAACTGTCTCCTCCGCTTAAAAGCTACATTCACCCACTTCAATTCTAACCTATATTGTGTCGCCTAATTTCAACATCGAAAACCCAAACAGGCCAAGCATGAGAATTGGAATGCTTGAATGAACATAAAGACAGTCGCCATTTCTCAACCTATATAAATTCCAACCCCTTTCTTTATATTTCACTGTATGTTTATTTCTCAACCTATACAAATTCCAAATGGCCTTGCAGCATTTGGAACCACACTCCATACCCAAATCCAAACTTCTCTAACCCAAATCATTTATTTTGAAGCTCAAATCTAGGTATTTTCTTTTACAATTACATTTATTTCATATTTCTTTGCAACATACATCTTTTACGGTTTATTTTTTTATTCTAAATATCAACTGCCTCCAACGAATCGCAACACAATTTAAAATAAAAAAATATACAAATTCAAACAAAATAAATATTCCACTTTCGCTGCTTGTTTACAACATAAGAACACATTTCCTTTTCATTAAAATTCCTTCATTCGTGCCACATTTAGAATACCATGTTCGCTGCATTGTTCACTTCAATAAAAAAAAGGCACCCTATATGTCTTACGACTCGGCTGTTCCATTAGCACCTGAACCCTGTACCTAACCATACGAGGCAAATTGGAATCTATGTGCATCGTTGATTAAAGTGGTACTTTTCTTTTGTAACTATTTGTTTGTATAAGTGTATATTTTCTAAACATTGCCATTCCTTATTTTGTATATAGCTGCCTAAAAATACAGTGCAAATACATTTACCAAATCAAGGTATGCAACTTAGGGGTAAATCCAATGGTACTGTTAGGGTTCCCCGAGATCTCTACATAACTAGTGAAACGACCCGAACTTCCCCGTGAAGGAAAGCACGGATAGAATTGAGGACAAGACAAAATAGAACGCATACAGAAGAACATTTCATTGTTATTACAACAATTCCATCAGATACAAGAATATACAGAGTATAAATGAATAAATTACATTCGATAAATATCAGAGATTACAATAAATTACATAGCAACGGAAAATAATACAAAAGCACAACTAGAAGTGATACACGGATACAGAGCTTTCCGAGCATCGTTCCAGCTGTATATCAGGACCCTGTGAATATAAATCTGCAAAACCAAAACTACTAGCTGCCCGTGCGGAAAATAGGGGCACCCAGAGTTTAGGTTAAAACAATAAACTCCAGGTCAGTCATGTGACTGGTGTGAGAACTAAAACAGTTATTAATATTGGTTTTAAAGTTTGGTAAATCAAGGGACCACGCCGTATAACACGGAACGGGTTTCCTCCCAAGAATACCAGTGCATAGAACAAACAGCGCAATGCTAAATAAAGATAAATGAAGCTGTTATAAGATCCAGGTCCCATCACGCAATGCAACGCAAGCCGGAGGATAGGGTTTTTACCTTATAACAGCCAAAGCATGCTTGATACGTTTAAAACACATTATTTGATACTATTATAGGTGTATAGTGTCAAAACAATTTCAATCATAAATATCAATCATAGGCGGCATGAATGACCCATACCACTATGTCGCCATACTAGGTTCTACAAATAAAACCGCACTATCACGTATTGGAAATTGGATTTCCGTCATGAGCTGAGGCAAGGGGCAAGCTCCTCTCCGATCCGAGACACTCTAGCAAATGCCTCAGGACCCCACTATGATCCTTGGATCTTCAGGGCCGGTCCTCTCTTACTTTTGAGGATTGGCAATTCCTGAACACACGTTTCCCGGTCCTTACAGACCTATATCCGAGGCGCCTCGCATTCCAACAACCACACAGGTGAAAAGTATATAAATGTCAGGGCTGGTAGGTCACTGACACCACCCTAGCTAGAAAGAAACGTCGTGCTCTCCCTGCAGTCACTATCCCGTTTTTGACTCATACCGAGGTGTGAGGCTCGCGAATTCATGTTATACACAAAGCTATGCCACACAGGTCGTGCTTTGATCATCAACCACAAGACTTTGCTTTTCAACAGAAGCCTTGATCAATTGCCACTTACGCGTGCCACACTAGCAATTCACTCCATGCGACTGATGTCCATCGATATACAACCTCTGAGCTCGTACGTCTCAGAGAAGGGCGTTAAGCAAGAGAATAAATTCTCCGCCGCCAAACAGATGTATATTTAATAGAGATCAATCAACATAGAATAAAATCCAATGTCAGACACACAATTCATTTACAAGTTCGTTCTGGGTCTGAACGAAACCGGAGGCACTTTCCTCGCATATCCATCGATCTCCAAGTACGTCTGGACGATCACCGACTGTTTCCCTCATCTTGGGTGTACAGCCCAATCAAGATCATCAGTAATCACCCAAACGATGTGAAGACTTCCGGTCTTCAACCACCGTCTTCATCTTCGACATCTCGTCGAATCGGTTATTTAGAATGGGTATAAACCCGGCCTTTCTGAATAACCCACGTATATAATAAACGAATGTTACACAAACACAACAAACGCCTCATTCCAATTCAGAATATTCTTTTATTCACAACATCACATTCTTAGGGAAAGGTTCCCATTAATTTTATCCAAGATAAATTCTTCTAAACTTATCCTAAAATCCTCCTTTGGATATCATTTCAAACCATTTTATGGTTTTTCCTAACTAGTCGGGATTAGCGAACCACACCGAAGTAATTATTTATTTTATTTCCCAATCCCAACCTATATATCCCATGGAGCAAAACTGGTGATACTCCATTCCTAACACCATGGTGTTATCGGTAAAATTAATTACCCTTTTCACGTTCAAATCTAATTAAAGATTTAACTATCGCTTTGGAGCAAAACTGGTGGTACTCCATTCTCGATCACCTTTCAGATTTGATAATTTAAATTATCAATTCACTTTTTAATCTAATTAAAGATTCATTAAAACTCCACTTAGTTTCAATCTTTTCAAAATTCAATATCTTGCCTTTAACTGGGTTAAAGAACCAATGTCATCTAAAAACACGATTCACGACAAACCCAAATCATATTTGATATTAAATACAAGGCTGTGAATAGAAAATATATCGGCTTATATTCAATATCAAATTCTGAAACCAACATATATCGTATTGGAAATAACGATATAAGATATATCTTTCAAATTCCCATAACAATATTTGTATAATCCCGAAATCCAACATCGAAATATTCCGAAGATAATTTCGATTCAACTCCAGTCCAATCCACGTATTGGGAATATTGATTATTTTTAAAATCACTTTCAAATTCAATTTATTTATTTCAAAAATAAATTGATTTTAATTCTAGTTCAAAACTAGTTCATTTCGAAAAAAAAACTATTTTTATCTTTTCAAATATGGAATTTTTCAGCCCGATTTTTCCCAAATCATTTCTCATGATTTTACATAAATTATAGATATTTTTAATAATTTTATCAAGGCCCGTACAGTCGATTTCCATCAACGGCTATCGAACTGCACTTACAGCGACCTTTTTCAAATTTGATTTGGACATAATTCCAAATCCAACCGTTAGATTTCAAATTTCTAATATTCATTGGAAAGCTCTTTTCGATACGAACCCAACGGTTCCGGTTTTAGGAGAATCCGACGGTCGGATCTCCCGCAACGTCAATTCGAAGTCAATGGTCGAAATTCATGAACTGCCGCGGCGCGGCGCGTTCTATTCAGGCCATTATATATATATATATATATATATATATATATATATATATATATTATATATATTTCGTCGATTTCCTTTTAAAACGTATTTTACAAATCGTTTTAACTTCGTTTTCAAAACCATTTCAACTCTATATTCAATTTCAAATCAAAATTGGATATTTCATATCATTACTATATAAATGATAATATTTTCAAAATGTTATATTTTGAAATCACTTCTTTTCTATATTCATTATAAAAATGAATATAATCGATATGAATGTTGTTCACGTCAAAATAGCGCAACTCTAATCAACACGGCTTTATATATTTCAATAAATGCGTTATTCTATTCAACAAATGAATATTTATCCCATTCAACACATGAATCTATATTTCTTTCAACACACGACTAATCTCAACATATGAGTACTGTCAACACATCACTATTTTTGTTATGTAAAATATTTTATAAAACTATGGTATCTATCGTTTGATTTTTAATTAGACTTCAACCGTAAAGTAGTACTAATTTTAAATATGATAAAGATGTGAATTTTATTATTAAAATATTTTACTCAACACATGAACATTGCCAACACATGACTATTTTTATATTCAACACATGAATTTTCTTTTATAATATTCATTGTTGTCCCGATTGGAATGAGGCCCAATCAATCACCATATAACGTTAATTATATGGATTCCATACAACACATGTATATAATAGCATTGAAAAATAATCAACCATCAACCAAAGTGCACTACACTGTATAAGCATCAAATATAGATATCTTACGCTTATAACAGCCTGTCAATCAATCGATCGACATATTTAATCAATCAGGATGAGTGAACTTCAAATTTCATCCCAACACCCGTGTGGGGTTTCAAACAATCAAACACAGATTTTATTTGTGCAGTTGGGCGATGTGTAAAATTTATCATCCCAATCAATATCAGTCAAATAGGTGTACATAAACAAACCGTCCGGTTTGTAAATGAATATTTATTTATTCACATTCACGTTAAAAATTATATTTCTAACGTCAAAAATATTTATTTCAACACTTGAATTTCTATTCAGTTCATTTACACAATAAAAATGATATTTTTATTTTTCTAACATATTTTAGAAAATTTCGGCGGCATAACGGCACGATACTAGAAACGGGACGAGGCCTAGCCTTATCCCCGGTCTAGTGAAGGCCCACGCCATTCACACATCAATCAAATCCATTCCATTTCACCAAACAATTCAATTCAAACCAAACAATTTAACCAACTACACAACCAATCAAACAAGTCCATGGTCTGTGGACGATTGTGTCGGGTGCTACTAAGCACTGTCTGCATCCTAGTATATATATAACTAGAAAAAGAGATTTTGAGTGAGAAGTTCTCACCGACTAGCTAAACCAAACGACTTGACTCTTCTTTTGATAGAAATCTTCATCGTTATCGCATCTTCGTCATCTTCGTTGCCCGTAGCCACTACATATATAAAAAATCACACATTTTTATATTTTGATGTCTTTGAAATAAAAATCACATTTTTATTTATTCACTTTCAATTTAAAAATCATATTTCTATAATCATTTCATATATTTAAAAATCGAATTTTTACTATGCTATTCAATATATAAAAATCATATTTTGACTCCACTACATATGTAAAAATCTCACCTTTCTCCATTTAAAAATATCGTCTTTCTTCCTTTAAAAATCTAATCTTTTATATTTGAAAAATCCTAACAAAAACTGATTTTTATAATTGCTAATACCAATTACATAGAAAAAAGAAATAAAATAAATAAGTAAAAAGGGATTACAGTCAAAATCGAAGGCTGGGGGGGCTTCACCGTGTCTGAGGTGGTCGGAGGTCGGGTTTTGGGGCAAGGGGGGTGCGGGTTCGGGTCTAGGGGGGCGGCTGTCGGGTCTGGGTCACGGCAGGTGGGGTCAGGGAGGAGGAGAGCAGGAAGAAGAAGGAGGCGGGCGGAGCAGGGGTTTCGATGGGGGAGGCGGCGGTTGCTGGCGCGATGGGGGGGGCTCGATGTCGCAGGCGAAGGGGGGGTTTTGGGTGGCTCGCGGCGCCGCTGGAAAGGTGGGGGGGTCTCGAGCGAGGTGGCAGCGGTTTAAGGGGAGGGCGGCGGCGTGACAGGGTTCCTACCCCCTTTCCGTCGTCTCCCTTTTTTTTTTATGAAAATCGATTTTGAAATAAAGAGGTGGGGGCCAGAAGGTAAAGGGAGAGATTTAATTTTTTTAATTAATTTAATTATTTTATTTTCACCAAAAAGCAACTTTTATTTTCGACCTCAAAACGAGGCCCACCGCCTGTCGTCCATAGCGTTTTACCCCCATTCCGAACACAATGGGATATGTATCGTTGGCTGATTCAATCATTTGAATCAGTTTCCGTTGAATTTACATTTAAATCGCTATATTGAATTTTAAACGTACATTTCAAATTACCGGGGTCACATACTAACTAGAAAAATTCCAGAAAAATATTTTCTAGCTTCGTATTGACGATACGGTCCTAACAAAACTAGTTTCGTCGAATTCTGAGACCGTTAGAAAAATGGCCATTTTCCAGTCGATTAAAATCAACTGAAACTGGTCAAATGCGTTTTCCTTCGCCACGCTCACATATTGATTCGAAAAATTATGAAATTTGGAATCTAACAATAATTTGACATCACGGACCCAACAAAACTGGTTTCGTCGAAATCCGAGGTCATTTGCAAAATTTCCATTTTTAAGGGCTTGAATTCCATAGCGACTATTCAGAATTTTCAACTGGACATATCTTTTGATTCCCGCTATGAAATTTCGATTTTTCAGATTCGTTGGAAAGATATTCTCAACTAGATTATAATGTTTTTGGTTTCGCTAAAATCCGGATTGTTTTGCACCCGGTACATTCAATTGAAGTTTGAAATCGAATTATCGAACTACCGCGCCATTTTCAATTCTATTTATAATTATATATAATTATTTATATTCTAACGACGACGTATATAATATATACGTTCGAATTATATTCAAAATAAATTTCTCGTCGATATTATTTAAAATAATTCATTTTAAATATTCAAAATTCGCTAAAATTGCCAAAATAAAAATTTTAAACTGGTTCAGAATTTCCGGGTTATTACAATCTCCCCCACTTAAAACTTTTCGTCCCCGAAAAGGAACAAAGTCGAAAGTGGTTTGATTATTCAACTCTACGTTCGATCTGGCTTCCATTCTCCAACTTTTCAGTTTCTGAGAATTTTCAAATTTTCAAAAATTTGGCTAACACCCTAAATTTTCGAAAAATTTCGCCATAACCTCCTTTGTACGGGGAGCCACGGGAAAATCCCGAAATTGCCATACAGGCCTTCTGATCTCAAAAAGAAAAAGAAACAGCCAAGCGGCTAGCCAATAGGCTCATAAAATCATCATCACCCAAACAAAACAGTAAATTATGTAGTAAACATGTACCTATTTGTCGGGCAAACAAATTTTATTCTTCGGCTCTAGCCTCCTTGCTATGACCTGTTCAATGTAAGTACAAGTATATACATGCATATGCGACCAATTTTCAATACAATTCAATATTCAGTTCAATTAGACTAAATGGTTCAAAATTATCAAACAACTAAACAAACAACTCAAACATCAATCTATTAGTGAATTTAACGTTTCAAATTCATAATTTTGATATATATACAAAAGATCATGTTTTTGATGCCAATTCACAACAATGTATTCTAGCTATATTAGTTTTGGTTCTCACACCAGTCTAATGGAAATATATAAAAATCACACCTTCGAAACTCGAATATAAATACTGATGATGTGGCCACATCACCAGAATTACCCCCGGGTGTCTAGAATGTGATTCTATATCTATCCAGTATATTAAAACCTCGAATATACGTTCATGACGTGTATACGCGAAATCGTTATATACTCGATTGTCCAAATTCAAAATAAATAAATATTCAAATACGTATAAAGCGATTTAAATTTTTAAAACAATATTGTTTTCTTTCGAAAAATATACTCTTCACACTCGTTCTAGAACACTACTGATCCTATCTCTAACGAGCCATTCTAATTGGATTTTACTAATCCAATATCTGATGAATTCTTTCGTATGGTTCTAATGTGTCTTGTTCTCGAGCTCTGTAAACCAAAGCTCTGATACCAAACTGAGACGACCCGAACTTCCCCGTGAAGGAAAGCACGGATAGAATTGAGGACAAGACAAAATAGAACGCATACAGAAGAACATTTCATTGTTATTACAACAATTCCATCAGATACAAGAATATACAGAGTATAAATGAATAAATTACATTCGATAAATATCAGAGATTACAATAAATTACATAGCAACGGAAAATAATACAAAAGCACAACTAGAAGTGATACACGGATACAGAGCTTTCCGAGCATCGTTCCAGCTGTATATCAGGACCCTGTGAATATAAATCTGCAAAACCAAAACTACTAGCTGCCCGTGCGGAAAATAGGGGCACCCAGAGTTTAGGTTAAAACAATAAACTCCAGGTCAGTCATGTGACTGGTGTGAGAACTAAAACAGTTATTAATATTGGTTTTAAAGTTTGGTAAATCAAGGGACCACGCCGTATAACACGGAACGGGTTTCCTCCCAAGAATACCAGTGCATAGAACAAACAGTGCAATGCTAAATAAAGAGAAATGAAGCTGTTATAAGACCCAGGTCCCATCACACAATGCAACGCAAGCCGGAGGATAGGGTTTTTACCTTATAACAGCCAAAGCATGCTTGATACGTTTAAAACACATTATTTGATACTATTATAGGTGTATAGTGTCAAAACAATTTCAATCATAAATATCAATCATAGGCGGCATGAATGACCCATACCACTATGTCGCCATACTAGGTTCTACAAATAAAACCGCACTATCACGTATTGGAAATTGGATTTCCGTCATGAGCCGAGGCAAGGGGCAAGCTCCTCTCCGATTCGAGACACTCTAGCAAATGCCTCAGGACCCCACTATGATCCTTGGATCTTCAGGGCCGGTCCTCTCTTACTTTTGAGGATTGGCAATTCCTGAACACACGTTTCCCGGTCCTTACAGACCTATATCCGAGGCGCCTCGCATTCCAACAACCACACAGGTGAAAAGTATATAAATGTCAGGGCTGGTAGGTCACTGACACCACCCTAGCTAGAAAGAAACGTCGTGCTCTCCCTGCAGTTACTATCCCGTTTTTGACTCATACCGAGGTGTGAGGCTCGCGAATTCACGTTATACACAAAGCTATGCCACACAGGCCGTGCTTTGATCATCAACCACAAGACTTTGCTTTTCAACAGAAGCCTTCAATTGCCACTTACGCGTGCCACACTAGCAATTCACTCCATGCGACTGATGTCCATCGATATACAACCTCTGAGCTCGTACGTCTCAGAGAAGGGCGTTAAGCAAGAGAATAAATTCTCCGCCGCCAAACAGATGTATATTTAATAGAGATCAATCAACACAGAATAAAATCCAATGTCAGACACACAATCCATTTACAAGTTCGTTCTGGGTCTGAACGAAACCGGAGGCACTTTCCTCGCATATCCATCGATCTCCAAGTACGTCTGGACGATCACCGACTGTTTCCCTCATCTTGGGTGTACAGCCCAATCAAGATCATCAGTAATCACCCAAACGATGTGAAGACTTCCGGTCTTCAACCACCGTCTTCATCTTCGACATCTCGTCGAATCGGTTATTCAGAATGGGTATAAACCCGGCCTTCCTGAATAACCCACGTATATAATAAACGAATGTTACACAAACACAACAAACGCCTCATTCCAATTCAGAATATTCTTTTATTCACAACATCACATTCTTAGGGAAAGGTTCCCATTAATTTTATCCAAGATAAATTCTTCTAAACTTATCCTAAAATCCTCCTTTGGATATCATTTCAAACCATTTTATGGTTTTTCCTAACTAGTCGGGATTAGCGAACCACACCGAAGTAATTATTTATTTTATTTCCCAATCCCAACCTATATATCCCATGGAGCAAAACTGGTGATACTCCATTCCTAACACCACGGTGTTATCGGAAAAATTAATTACCCTTTTCACGTTCAAATCTAATTAAAGATTTAACTATCGCTTTGGAGCAAAACTGGTGGTACTCCATTCTCGATCACCTTTCAGATTTGATAATTTAAATTATCAATTCACTTTTTAATCTAATTAAAGATTCATTAAAACTCCACTTAGTTTCAATCTTTTCAAAATTCAATATCTTGCCTTTAACTGGGTTAAAGAACCAATGTCATCTAAAAACACGATTCACGACAAACCCAAATCATATTTGATATTAAATACAAGGCTCTGAATAGAAAATATATCGGCTTATATTCAATATCAAATTTTGAAACCAACATATATCGTATTGGAAATAACGATATAAGATATATCTTTCAAATTCCCATAACAATATCTGTATAATCCCGAAATCCAACATCGAAATATCCCGAAGATAATTTCGATTCAACTCCAGTCCAATCCACGTATTGGGAATATTGATTATTTTTAAAATCACTTTCAAATTCAATTTATTTATTTCAAAAATAAATTGATTTTAATTCTAGTTCAAAACTAGTTCATTTCGAAAAAAAAAAACTATTTTTATCTTTTCAAATATGGAATTTTTCAGCCCGATTTTTCCCAAATCATTTCTCATGATTTTACATAAATTATAGATATTTTTAATAATTTTATCAAGGCCCGTACAGTCGATTTCCATCAACGGCTATCGAACTGCACTTACAGCGACCTTTTTCAAATTTGATTTGGACATAATTCCAAATCCAACCGTTAGATTTCAAATTTCTAATATTCATTGGAAAGCTCTTTTCGATACGAACCCAACGGTTCCGGTTTTAGGAGAATCCGACGGTCGGATCTCCCGCAACGTCAATTCGAAGTCAATGGTCGAAATTCATGAACTGCCGCGGCGCGGCGCGTTCTATTCAGGCCATTATATATATAATATATATATATTATATATATTTCGTCGATTTCCTTTTAAAACGTATTTTATAAATCGTTTTAACTTCGTTTTCAAAACCATTTCAACTCTATATTCAATTTCAAATCAAAATTGGATATTTCATATCATTACTATATAAATGATAATATTTTCAAAATGTTATATTTTGAAATCACTTCTTTTCTATATTCATTATAAAAATGAATATAATCGATATGAATGTTGTTCACGTCAAAATAGCGCAACTCTAATCAACACGGCTTTATATATTTCAATAAATGCGTTATTCTATTCAACAAATGAATATTTATCCCATTCAACACATGAATCTATATTTCTTTCAACACACGACTAATCTCAACATATGAGTACTGTCAACACATCACTATTTTTGTTATGTAAAATATTTTATAAAACTATGGTATCTATCGTTTGATTTTCAATTAGACTTCAACCGTAAAGTAGTACTAATTTTAAATATGATAAAGATGTGAATTTTATTATTAAAATATTTTACTCAACACATGAACATTGCCAACACATGACTATTTTTATATTCAACACATGAATTTTCTTTTATATTATTCATTGTTGTCCCGATTGGAATGAGGCCCAATCAATCACCATATAACGTTAATTATATGGATTCCATACAACACATGTATATAATAGCATTGAAAAATAATCAACCATCAACCAAAGTGCACTACACTGTATAAGCATCAAATATAGATATCTTACGCTTATAACAGCCTGTCAATCAATCGATCGACATATTTAATCAATCAGGATGAGTGAACTTCAAATTTCATCCCAACACCCGTGTGGGGTTTCAAACAATCAAACACAGATTTTATTTGTGCAGTTGGGCGATGTGTAAAATTTATCATCCCAATCAATATCAGTCAAATAGGTGTACATAAACAAACCGTCCGGTTTGTAAATGAATATTTATTTATTCACATTCACGTTAAAAATTATATTTCTAACGTCAAAAATATTTATTTCAACACTTGAATTTCTATTCAGTTCATTTACACAATAAAAATGATATTTTTATTTTTCTAACATATTTTAGAAAATTTCGGCGGCATAACGGCACGATACTAGAAACGGGACGAGGCCTAGCCTTATCCCCGGTCTAGTGAAGGCCCACGCCATTCACACATCAATCAAATCCATTCCATTTCACCAAACAATTCAATTCAAACCAAACAATTTAACCAACTACACAACCAATCAAACAAGTCCATGGTCTGTGGACGATTGTGTCGGGTGCTACTAAGCACCGTCTGCATCCTAGTATATATATAACTAGAAAAAGAGATTTTGAGTGAGAAGTTCTCACCGACTAGCTAAACCAAACGACTTGACTCTTCTTTTGATAGAAATCTTCATCGTTATCGCATCTTCGTCATCTTCGTTGCCCGTAGCCACTACATATATAAAAAATCACACATTTTTATATTTTGATGTCTTTGAAATAAAAATCACATTTTTATTTATTCACTTTCAATTTAAAAATCATATTTCTATAATCATTTCATATATTTAAAAATCGAATTTTTACTATGCTATTCAATATATAAAAATCATATTTTGACTCCACTACATATGTAAAAATCTCACCTTTCTCCATTTAAAAATATCGTCTTTCTTCCTTTAAAAATCTAATCTTTTATATTTGAAAAATCCTAACAAAAGCTGATTTTTATAATTGCTAATACCAATTACATAGAAAAAAGAAATAAAATAAATAAGTAAAAAGGGCTTACAGTCAAAATCGAAGGCTGGGGGGGCTTCACCGCGTCTGAGGTGGTCGGAGGTCGGGTTTTGGGCCAAGGGGGGTGCGGGTTCGGGTCTAGGGGGGCGGCTGTCGGGTCTGGGTCACGGCAGGTGGGGTCAGGGAGGAGGAGAGCAGGAAGAAGAAGGAGGCGGGCAGAGCAGGGGTTTCGAAGGGGGAGGCGACGGTTGCTGGCGCGATGGGGGGGGCTCGATGTCGCAGGCGAAGGGGGGGTTTTGGGTGGCTCGCGGCGCCGCTGGAAAGGTGGGGGGGGTCTCGAGCGAGGTGGCGGCGGTTTAAGGGGAGGGCGGCGGCGTGACAGGGTTCCTCCCCCCTTTCCGTCGTCTCCCTTTTTTTTTTTATGAAAATCGATTTTGAAATAAAGAGGGGGGGCCAGAAGGTAAAGGGAGAGATTTAATTTTTTAATTAATTTAATTATTTTATTTTCACCAAAAAGCAACTTTTATTTTCAACCTCAAAACGAGGCCCACCGCCTGTCGTCCATAGCGTTTTACCCCCATTCCGAACACAATGGGATATGTATCGTTGGCTGATTCGATCGTTTGAATCAGTTTCCGTTGAATTTACATTTAAATCGCTATATTGAATTTTAAACGTACATTTCAAATTACCGCGGTCACATACTAACTAGAAAAATTCCAGAAAAATATTTTCTAGCTTCGTATTGACGATACGGTCCTAACAAAACTAGTTTCGTCGAATTCTGAGACCGTTAGAAAAATGGCCATTTTGCAGTCGATTAAAATCAACTAAAACTGGTCAAATGCGTTTTCCTTCGCCACGCTCACATATTGATTCGAAAAATTATGAAATTTGGAATCTAACAATAATTTGACATCACGGACCCAACAAAACTGGTTTCGTCGAAATTCGAAGTCATTTGCAAAATTTCCATTTTTAAGGGCTTGAATTCCATAGCGACTATTAAGAATTTTCAACTGGACATATCTTTTGATTCCCGCTATGAAATTTCGATTTTTCAGATTCGTTGTAAAGATATTCTCAACTAGATTATAATGTTTTTGGTTTCGCTAAAATCCGGATTGTTTTGCACCCGGTACATTCAATTGAAGTTTGAAATCGAATTATCGAACTACCGCGCCATTTTCAATTCTATTTATAATTATATATAATTATTTATATTCTAACGATGACGTATATAATATATACGTTCGAATTATATTCAAAATAAATTTCTCGTCGATATTATTTAAAATAATTCATTTTAAATATTCAAAATTCGCTAAAATTGCCAAAATAAAATTTTTAAACTGGTTCAGAATTTCCGGGTTATTACAACTAGATTTTAAAAGAGGGAAAAAAAAACAAAAACATACAAATTTCTCTAAACAAGCCTTTGTTATTCCACTAATTGATTACAATGAAAGACCTAAAATTGAAAGAATATCTCAATCCCTAAAAAAGAAAAAACAAGTTTTTCTTCCTTCCAATTACAAATAAATCTACCCCTAATGACATGCTTATATGGACAAATGGAAAGACTAGGTTGTAAGGGTTGATCATTCCCTTGCAGCGGAAAAACCTCAATAGGATCAGCAATGATGTGATAGAACAAACAGCTTGAAATGAATATAAATCTCAGACCACAAAAAAAAAACAGAGAACACGCAAATTTATAGTGGTTCCACTATCGCGAGATAGTGTACGTCCACTTCAAAGGGGAAGAGATTTTATTAATATATTCAAGAGATTACAGAGTTTTTTAATGTAGAGCAAAAGAAATGAAGAATATGATGATCTCTCATCACATGGCATCCTCTATGTTTCTCTTTAAATAGAGAAAAAAGGTTACTTGGGGAAGAAACAATTGATTTATGTAAAATAAATCAATCTATGGAAAACTAATATCTCATTAATTGTCATATAATTGATTGATAATTTTCCTTTTCTCCATCAATCAATCTCATTAATTAATTGTCATATGATTGATTGATAATTTCCCTTTTCTCCATCAATCAATCCCATTAATTAGTTGTCATATGAATGATTGACAATTTTCCTTTTCTCCATCAATCAATCCCTTTTGCAATTTTAGTCTCTTTCCGTTTCTTTTCTTCATGAAACATGACAACTAATTAAATGACAAACATTTCCAATATCCCCTATTCATTAATATTCCTTCCATTTCTTTCCATTCATTCCTTGCACAAAACAGGTAACGAAATTACCATGCATATCTCCATAATTAATTAGATATGGAAATATTGTATCATTAAATTCCAATAATCTCCACCTTGATACAATATCTCATGCAACCTAGAGACTCCAATGTGAATGCTTCCCAATGAGTTCCTGCTAAAGCCACCCCTCATTGCACTTTGTCAGTGAACTCCGGCAAGGCCACCGCCCACCAACAAAGTGTTGGAAGCATTCAGAAACAAGGTAGACATTGTGCAACCAACTCCTATCTCTTCATACAAGAAGAATACCACATCTTCTCTTGACTTCAACCAAGTCACTCTCTTCCCCATTGTGCCACCATGTGGCACCTAGCACTTCATCAAGTGAATCAAGTTCGAGCAATGCTCGAACTTAGTAGCAGGTAATGCCTTCGTAAGCATGTCTGCTGCATTTTCATTTGTGTGAATCTTCTGAAGACGAACTAACTTCCCTCATTCATAGAGATAAAGAAAGATTCTCTTACCTCTATATGCTTTGTTCTAGAACTGAAAGCCAGATTTTCAGCTAAATGAATTGCGCTTTGACTGTCACAATTCACCAAACAAGCATCTTGCATGAAGCCCAAATCACACAATAACTTCTTCAAATAAAGTGCCTCCTTAGTTGCCTCAACTGCAGCTATCAGCTCTGCCTCTGTAGTAGACAAAGCAACTGTAGTCTGCAACCTCGCTCTCCAACTAATAGTTGTTCCTCCAAGTGTGAACACATAGCCTGAGGTTGACTTCCTTCTATCTCTATCTCCGACATAGTCTGAATCATAGAATCCAACCAAGTTGAAATCCTTATTTCTACCGCAAAAAACAAGCTCATAATCTGATGTTCCTCTAAGATATCTAAAAATGTACTTCACTACGTTCCAATGCGATTTTCCTGGATTTGCCGTGTATCTACTAACTAATCCAACAGTTTGAGCAATGTCAGGTCTAGTGCACACCATAGCATACATCAAGCTACCTACTGCACTGGCATAAGGCACCTTCTTCATATAGGCTTTGTCCTTTTCTAAGATCGGAGAGCCCTGATTAGAAAGTTGTATATGCAAAGGCATGGGTGTACTGATAGCCTTTGCACCATCCATGTTAAACCGAGCAAGCACCTTTTGAATATATTCCTTTTGAGTAAGTCTCAAAAGTCCAAGCTTTCTATCTCTTTGGATTTCCATCCCCAAAATTTTCTTTGCTTCTCCAAGGTCTTTCATATCGAATTCCGCTTTTAATTTCAATTTCAATGCATCAATTTCAGCTTTATCCTTGGAAGCAATCAACATATCATCCACATACAAAAGTAAATACACCAAATTATTATTCTTTAAATGCTTAAAATAAACACATGCATCTTTAGTACTACGATTAAAACCATGTGAAAGCATAAAAGAATCAAACCTTTTGTACCATTGTCTAGGCGACTGTTTTAGACCATAAAGAGATTTCTTCAACTTGCATACCCAATCTGACTTTCCATCTACAATAAATACTTCTGGCTGCTTCATGTAAATGGTTTCCTCCAAGTCACCATGCAAGAAAGCGGTCTTCACATCAAGTTGTTCTAACTCCAAATCGTAAGCGGCAACTATTGCAAGTAGGATTCGAATTGAAGTTTGTCTAACAACTGGAGCAAATATTTCATCATACTCTAGCCCCTTTCTTTGTGAAAACCCTTCGGCTACTAATCTTGCCTTGTATCTACCATCATTTTTTATCTTGAACACCCACTTGCAACCTATGGCTCGGCTTCCTTGAGGTAGTGGTACCAAATCCCAAGTCTTGTTCTTTTGCAAAGACTGTATCTCCTCTTCCATAGCGCAATTCCACTTCGAGTTGTCACTCGCCTTCATGGTTTCTTCAAGGCTCAATGGTTCATCATGAATTACATGTAAAGCATACTCAAATTGATCATCAAGGCTCAAATTTGCATACTGCCAATCTCCATATCTAATTGGAGCTCTCTTTGGTCTCTGACTAGCCTGAATGACTATATCGCCCGACTCTCCTTCAGCTCCACCTTGAACTCCATCTTGAGCTCCACCTTAAGCTGAATCATCTCTAGCTTCATGACCATCACCATCACTACTAGAGGAAATATGTAGACTATCATGTGATGTATCTTCAACTGCTCTGTCACTATTATCAATAGTGATAGCTCTACTTTGGGTTTGAAAACTGGGAATCTTGGTCTTTTCAGGTTTCTCATCAACTGAGTCTGAACCCTCTGATAAACCTTCCAAAGGTTTGAACATTGCCGACTCATCAAAAGTCACATGTCTGGAATGTATAACTTTCTTCGTAATTGGATTCCAAATTCTATATCCTTTTATGCCATCTGTATAACCAAGAAAACACATTTGGAGACCCTAGGCTCCAACTTGTCATGTCCTGTATTGTGAACATAAACTGGACATCCAAATATACGAAAATAACTTAATAAAGTGTTTTTACCTCTCCATACTTCCTCTGGAATCTTCCCATCAATGGCTGAGCACGGAATCCGATTAATAATATGTGCTGCAATCGAAATAGCTTCAGCCCAAAAACCCTTAGACATGCCCGCAGTCAATATCAAGCAACGGGCCTTTTCAAGTAGAGTCCTATTCATTCTCTCAGCAACCCCATTGGATTGCGGATCACCAGGTGTAGTAAAATGTCTTCTAATACCACGATGTCTGCAGTAGTCGTGGAACTCTTTAGAGACATATTCGCCACCATTGTCGGATCTAAGAATCTTCATTTTCCTTCCTGTTTGGTTTTCAACAAGAGCTAACCAAACCTTAAACTTCTCAAATACTTCCGACTTAGCTTTCATTACATACACCCAAACCTTGCGCGAGTAGTCATCAATGAAGGAAACAAAATAATATGCTCCACCAATAGAAGCTGTAGAGTATGGTCCCCAAACATCTGAATGCACATAATCAAGTACCCTCTTATAAGTATGCATGCCATCGCCAAAAGAAACTCTGGTTTGCTTTGCCAATACACACTCCTTGCAAAAGTCCAACTTGTTGAAGATTTCTCCTTTGATCTTTTTCTTCTTACGAAGCAACTCTAAGTTCTTCTCCGAAGTATGACCTAATCTCATATGCCAAAGCTTGGTAGCATCCAAACTTTTAGAACTATCGACTCCAACACATGATTCTCCATGGACAGTGGTACCCATTAGCAAGTACAGATTTTGCACCATAACACCCTTCATCAATACAAGTGCCTCTCTAGAAACTCTCAAACCATCTTTGACAATGGTTATTTTGCATCCTAATGATGCCAATTGGCCTAATGATATCAATGACTTCTGAAGACCTGGGACATAGCGAACATTTGAAAGTGTGCGAACAAACCCATCATACATGCGAATGCGAACTGAACCAACTCCCATAGACTTGCATGTAGCATCGTTCCCCATAAGGATAAAACTTCCTTCTTTGGCATCGAAGGAAGAAAAATAATCCTTATTAGGAGTCATGTGAAATGATGCTCCAGAATCTAGAATCCAGTGGTCTGCAACATCTGATACAACCGCTGTCAATAAGTCGCTACCGCCTTTCTCCATCGCAATAGATGAAGAACCATCAGTCTTCTTCTCCAACGCTGGACAGTCTCTTCTCCAATGGCCTGGTTTCTTACAATTATAGCACTTTCCATCTTTAGACTTACTCCGCGAATTAGGCTTCCCAGAATTGGAACGCCCTCTATTATTCTTCCCTTTCTTCTCTACTCTTCCTCTCTCTGCAAATAAGCCTGAACTACTACTTCATCCACTACGATCACCAACACCAAAGTCTTTCATCTGATCTCTCAACTCTTCACTGAGCAAACCTGTCTTCACATCATCTAATTTCAATGTGTCTCTACCATAGATAAGGTTGTTAGCGAAACCAGTGTATCGCTCTGGAAGCGAACACAACAGAACCATTGCTTTTTGTTCTTCATCAATCTTCAACTCAACAGACTTCATCTTCATCAACAGGTCATCAAACACACTTAGGTGTGTCTTAATTGAAGAACCTTCCTTCATTTTATAAGTGAAGAAAGTTTTCAATAGGATCAGGCGGTTGGTTAGGGATTTCTTCATGTAGAGGTCCTCCAACTTCTTCCAAATGCCTCTAGCTGTTGTCTCCTGACTGATTTCAGAAATTACATTTTTTTCCCATAGCAAGCTGAAGAGTAGTAAAAGCCCATTCTTCCATCTCTTCTAATTCCACTGATGAAATATCAGCAGACAATGTCTCTGTATCAAATACTACTCGATGAACGCGATTTCTTCTCAAAACCGCTTTCATCGTCCACTGCCATTTTTCAAAATCTCCTTCACCATTCCACTTCTCTATCGTCAACTGTGATCCTGACGCCACATAGGAGCCTCTGACGTATGGAGCAACTACTGGCACTGACGTATTATTTGTCTTGTTTTCATCTCCTCCTGTCATTCTACCAAACACCTTCTTTGTGAACCTCGCTCTGATACCAGTTGTAAGGGTTGATCAGTCCCTTGCAGCGGAAAAACCTCAATAGGATCAGCAATGATGTGATAGAACAAACAGCTTGAAATGAATATAAATCTCAGATCACAAAAAAAAATAAAAGCAACAGAGAACACGCAAATTTATAGTGGTTCCACTATCGCGAGATAGTGTACGTCCACTTCAAAGAGGAAGAGATTTTATTAATATATTCAAGAGATTACAGAGTTTTTTAATGTAGAGCAAAAGAAATGAAGAATACAATGATCTCTCATCACATAGCATCCTCTATGTTTCTCTTTAAATAGAGAAAAAAGGTTACTTGGGGAAGAAACAATTGATTTATGTAAAATAAATCAATCTATGGAAAACTAATATCTCATTAATTGTCATATGATTGATTGATAATTTTCCTTTTCTCCATCAATCAATCCCATTAATTAATTGTCATATGATTGATTGATAATTTCCCTTTTCTCCATCAATCAATCCCATTAATTAGTTGTCATATGATTGATTGACAATTTTCCTTTTCTCCATCAATCAATCCCTTTTGCAATTTTAGTCTCTTTCCGTTTCTTTTCTTCATGAAACATAGCAACTAATTAAATGACAAACATTTCCAATATCCCCTATTCATTAATATTCCTTCCATTTCTTTCCATTCATTCCTTGCATAAAACAGGTAATGAAATTACCATGCATATCTCCATAATTAATTAGATACAGAAATATTGTATCATTAAATTCCAATATAGGTCTATAGCCAATTGGGTCCTAAAATATCTCAAAAATAAATCCTCTTTAGAACTTGCTCAAAATAAAACTTTTCCTCCTTAGAACTTGCTCAAAATAAATATTTCTTAAAATATCTCAATAGATCCATAAAATCCGCAGTAGATCTATAAATTTCGCAACTTCTAATTTCTTCATCTTCAATATCCATGTGATAAATATCACAAACCATAACGCTCCACCTTGAAATGAAATCAATCCAAAAATCAACAAATCCATAAACCAAAAAACCACCTGTAAATGATGTATCCCTCACATGAGATACACCACAAAAAATAATCTCAAAATTGCTTGTAATACCACAATGGCTTCCATGTAGACTTTGCGGCTTTACGTTGATGGCTCCACCTTGATTCAGATGAACTCACCTCTCCTAATCCAATTTGAGAACTCATAACATTCTCCACTGTTTTTTCAAGCAATTTATATATGTTATCATTTCCCCGTTTTGGACGCAAAACCTCCTTGTTACCCCTCCAAACCCTTGTAACTCCACCTCTAGTCGAGAAATTGCAACCTTTTTGTTTCAACTGTCCAACTGAAGCAAGATTCTTCTTAATTTCTGGGATGTACCTAACTTCCGTTAGCTTCACCACATTTCCATCATTCATCTTCAATCGAACCGAACCTATGCTTTAACATGCAAATCTCGACCGTTGGCGGATTCCACGTTACTACTTTGTGCTTCATAATCAATAAATGCATCCTTTTGATGACACACGTGGAAACCAGCTCCTGAATCAAGTATCCAATCTTTGCTTTCGCCTTCACTAACTGTGAAAACCCGTAACTTCCCCGTAAAGGAAAGCGCGGATAGTTCGAGAACAAGGCACAACAGAACGCATATAAAAGAACATTTCATTGTATATTACAACAATGCATCAGATTACAAGAATATACAGAGTATAAATGAATATTACACAGAAATATCAGAGATTTAAATTACATTTAAATACATAGCAGCGGAAAATAATACAATACACAACTAGAAGTAGATATACGGATACAAAGCTTTCCGGATATCGTTCCAGCTGTAAACCAGGATCCTGTGAATATAAATCTGCAAGACCAAAACTACTAGCTGCCCGTGTCAAAATAAGGGCACCCAGAGTTTAGGTTAAAACAATAAACTCCAGGTCAGTCATGTGACTGGTGTGAGAACTAAAACAGTTATTAATCTTTATTTTTAAAATTAGGTAAATCAAGGGACCACGCCGCATAACACGGAACGGGTTTCCTCCCAAGAACACCAGTGCATAAAACAACAGCGCAATGCTAAATAAAGAAAAATGAAGCTATTATAAGACCCAGGTCCCATCACACAATGCAACGCAAGCCGGAGGATAGGGTTTTTACCTTATAATAGCCAAGAATGCTTGATACGTTTAGAACAAATCATTTTATACTCTTATAAGTGCATATTATATAAAATATCTTCAAATCATAAGTATCAATCATAGACGGCATAAGTGCCCCATCCCACTATGTCGCCATACTAGGCTCTACAAATAAAACCGAAATACACGTATTGGAAATTGGATTTCCATCATGGTGGCTCCTGATTCGAAAGATCGATCGCGTAATGCAATTCACCACGGCTTACGTCCCAACAAGAGAACACCGTCTACATCCGCACATTTGGGACCAGAGTACCACCGCGGCTTACGTCCCAGCGAGAGAAAACACCACCTACTCTATATATCCCTGAGCACTAGGCTCATCTCGGTCGACCGAATCCACGACACCACTAAGGTGCCCATCCACGAAAAAGCATACTGATCAAACCATCAGTTTGCCACCATACCAGGGTGTGAGGCTCGCGGATCAACGCTATACACAAAGCCATGCTATATCAGCTGCGCTTTGATCATCAACCACCAAACTTTGCTTTTCAACAAAAGTCTGGATCACTGCATCTCAGCATGCCACACTATCAATCCATATCGTACCACTGATTTCTGCCAATATGTAACCTCTGAGCTCATATGTCTCAGAGAAGGGCGTTAAGCAAGAGAATAAATTCTCCGCCGCCAAACAGATATATATTTAGCAGAGATCAACAAATACAATATAAAGGAATACAATGTCAGACAC
Organism: Allium sativum; assembly: GCA_030737875.1. NCBI lineage: Eukaryota > Viridiplantae > Streptophyta > Magnoliopsida > Asparagales > Amaryllidaceae > Allium > Allium sativum. Next base: position 287,225,699 of record CM060924.1, read on the forward strand.
ACCATCCATTTACAAGTCCGTTCTAGGTCTGAACGAAACCGGAGGCACTTTCCTCGCATATCCATCCATCTCCAAGTACGTCTGGACGACCACCAACTATTTCCATCCTCTTGGGTGTACAACCCAATCAGGATCGTCAGTAATTATCCGAACGATGTGAAGACTTCCGGTCTTTAACCACCGTCTTCATCTTCGACATATCGTCGAATCGGTTATTCAGAATGGGTATAAACCCGGCCTTTCCGAACAATCCGCGTATATTAAAACGAATGTTACACAAACACAACATACGCCTCGTTCCAATTCAGAATATCCTTTTTATTCACGAAATCACATTCTTAGGGAAAGGTTCCCATTAATTTTATCCAAGATAAATTCTTTAAAATTTATCCTTTAATCTTCCTTTGGATGTCATTTCAAACCAAATTATGGTTTTCTGAACTAGTCGAGATTAGCGAACCACACCGAAGTAATTATTTATTTTATTTCCCAATCCCAACCTATTCCTCCCATGAAGCAAAACTGGTGATACTCCATATCTAACACCATGGTGTTATCGGTAAAATTAATTACCATTTCACGTTCAAATCTAATTAAAGATTTAACTATCGCTTTGGAGCTAAACTGGCGATACTCCATTCTCGCTCATTTCTAAATTTGATAATTTAGATTATAGATTTACATTTCAATCTAATTGCAGATTCGTTGAAACTCCTTTTACTGGGTTAAAGAACTAGGTGTTATTTAAAACACAGTTCACGACAAACCCAAATCACATTCTATTTATTATCGGGTTAAAGAACTGGTGTTGTTTAAAACACAGTTCACGATAAACCCACAAATCAATTCTAGTTCAATTCAAATCAAATATATTAGGAATTCCGATTATTTAAAACCCCTTTTTTAAATCTAATTTATTTATTTAAAAACAAATCGGGTTTTAAATTTAGTTCAAGCTAGTTCATTTTGATAAAAATCTATTTTTATCTTTTCAAATATGGGGTTTTTCATCCCAAATTTTCCCAAATCATTTCTAATGATTTTACACAAATTATTGATATTTTTAATAATTTTATCAAGGCCCGTACAGTCGATTTCCAACAATGGCCATCGAACTGCACTTATAGCGACCTTTTTCAAATTTGATTTGGACGTATCTCCAAATCCAACCGTTAGATTTCAAATTTTTAATATTCGTTAGAAAGCTCTTTTCGATACGAACCCAACGGTTCCGGTTTTAGGAGAATCCGACGGTCGGATCTCCCGTAATGTCCGTTTGAAATAAATGGTCGAAATTTACGAACTGCCGCGGCGCGGCGCGGCGCGTTCTATTCAGGCCATTATATTATATATATATAATATATATTTCGTCGATTCCTATTTAAAACGAATTATATAAATAGTTTTAAATTCGTTTCAAAAGCAATTTCAACTTCCATTTCAATTCAAATCAAAATTGAATTCTTCTTTATAAATTCGTTTTAAAATTCATTTCTATTCAATTCAAATTTCAATTCAATTTGAATTCATTTCAATTCGCTTTCAATTCAATTTGAATTCGTTTTCAATTCAATTCATTTCGAAATCGTTTTCAATTCAATTCATTTCGAAATCGTTTTCAATTCAATTCATTTCGAAATCGTTATATATTCGATTGAAATCAAATTCGTTATATATTCAATTCGAATTCATTATCTATTCAATTCAAATTGCATTTCAAAATATTCGATTTCGAAATCACTTTCCAATATTCATTTTAAAATGAATAAAATCGATATAAATATCGTTCACGTCAAAATGGCGTCAATCTAATCAACACGACTTCATATATTTCTATTCTCAAATATTCTATTTCAAATATTTCTATTTCAATATACGACTCTATCTCTTTGTCAACACACGACTAATCTCAACGAATGAGTACCGTCCACGTGTGACTATTTTGTTATTTAATATATTTTATGAAAATTAAGGTATCTATCGTTTGATATTAAATCAGACTCCAACCGTAAATTTGTAAGAGAACGATTCCCTGAATATTAACCCCGAAGGCCGAAACCAACATCAGATTAATATCCAAGAGACCACTCATCTTATCTATTTTCCAGTCAGTTTCTAATTTTATATATGATAAAGATGTAGATTTTATTGTTAAAATATTTCGTTCAACACATGACCAATCTCAACGGATGAGTACAGTCAACACATGAACCTTTACTTTATAATATTGATAAAGATGTAAATTTTATTATTAAAATATTTCGTTCAACACATGACTAATCTCAACGGATGAGTACCGTCAACACATGAACCTTTATTTTATAATATTCTTTATCTTCTAAATTGGAATGAGGCCCAATCAATCACCATATAATTTTAATTATATGGATTTTCATACATCACACGTATATAATAGCATTGAAAAATAATCAACCATCAACCAAAGTGCACTACACCGTATAAGCATCAAATATAGATATCTAACGCTTATAACAGCCTGTCAATCTATCGATCGACATATTTAATCAATCAGGTGAGTGAACTTCAAATTTCATCCCAACACCCGTGTGGGGTTTCAAACAATCAAACACAGATTTTATTCGTGCAGTTGGGCGATGTGTAAAATTTATCGTCCCAATCAATGTCCTTCAAATAGGTGTACATAAACAAACCGTTCGGTTTGTAAATGAATATTTTAATTTATTCACTTCCACGTTAAAATTTATATTTTTAACGACAAAATATTTTATTTCAACACATGAATTTCTATTCAGTTCATTTGCACAATAAAAATGATATTTTTATTTTTCTAACATAATTTAGAAAATTTTGGCGGCATAACGGCACGATACTAGAAACGGGACAAGGCCTAGCCTAATCCCCGGTCTATTGAAGGCCCACGCCATTCACACATCAATCAAATCAATTCCATTTCACCAAACAATTCAATTTCAATCAAATAATCTAACTAATTTCACAACCAAACAATTTAACAAACAAGCCATCCATGGTTTGTGGATGACGGGTGTCGGGTGCTACTAAACACCGTCTGCATCCTAGTATATATATATATAACTAGAAAAGAAATTGAAGAGTGAGAAGTTCTCACCAATAGCTATCCTAACTCCACGGCTCTTCTTTTGCAGAAACCTTCGTCGTTCTCGCCTTTTTGTCATCTTCGTTGCCCGTATTCTCTACACATATAAAAATCACATTTTTATATACTGATGTCTTTAAAATAAAAATCACATTTTTATTTGTTCACTTTCAATTTAAAATTCATATTTTTATAATCGCTTCATATATCAAAAATCGAATTTTTACTATGCTATTCAATATATAAAAATCGAATTTTTACTTTGCTATTCAATAGATAAAAATCGAATTTTTACTTCGTTATTATATAAAGATTTCGCCCTTTCAAATATAAAGATTAAATCTTTTCAAATATAAAGATCGAACCTTTTCAAAAATATCATTATAAAAATCACATTTTTATTTTTCTACACATATAAAGATGATATTTCTAATATTCCTATCATGTAAAAATTATATTTTTACTTTTCTACATAAACAAAAATCATATTTTTATATCATCTATATAGTAAAGACTATATTTTTAATACTTTAAAAATATGGAAATCATATATTTATTACTTTAAAAATATAAAAATCATAGTTTTATCCTTCTACAATATGAAAGATTATATTTTGAACCTTCCTATAATGTAAAATTATATTTTTATCATCTACATATAATAAAAATCATAGTTTTATTATTCTAAAAATATAAAGGTCGTATTTTTACCCTTTAAAAATTACACCTTTATCATGTATATAATTCCGACTTTTTCGTTTATAAAAATATATTCTTTTCTCAAATAATAATATAAGCTTATCGTAAATAAAAATAAAAATATAAACTTTATCTTCACAAAAACCATAACTTTTCTTTAACTAAAAATCTAAACCTTATATTAAAGAAAAATTAGTTTTTACTAAATAAAATAAATAAAAAAATCAGTTTTTATAAATAAAAAGTTATTAAACTCACTGTGAATCGAAGGGGGAGGAGACTGGGGTGGTTGCAGCAGCTCGGTGGGGTGGTTGACGCGGCTCAGCGGTTTTGGAAGGGAGGGGGGGTCTGCAACGGTCGTCCGAGGCTTCAGGGTGGCGCCTGGTGCTGACGAGGCTAGGGAGGCGGTGGGGCTGCCTTCCGGTGGCGACGCGTTCAGTAGAAGGGGGGGCTTCGAGGGTTTCGCGAGTGGGATTCAATCGGAGGAAGGGGGCAAATCGCCTTAGGCGGATCGGGGAGGGGATGGCGCCATCGATCGGCGCTGCACGGTGGTGGTGGGATGCGCGCCCCCTGGCGATGGCGAGGCTTCATTCTTTTTTTTCCTTTTCTGTTGAAATCGATTGAAAATCAAAAGGGGGGGGGGCCAACGTGATTTAAGGAGGAGGGGGGAAATTATTTTTTTATTTAATTATTTAATTTAAAAAGTTGACTTTTACAAACGAACTCGAAACGAGGCCCACCGCCTGTCGTCCATAGCGTTTTACCCCCATTCCGAACACAATGGGATATGTATCGTAGGTTGATTCGGCTGTTACAATCAGTTCCTTTAAATTTACATTTAAATCACTTTACTGAATTTTAAACGTACATTTCAAATTACCGGGGTCACATACTAACTAGAAAAATTCCATAAAAATATTTTCTAGCTTCGTATTGACGATACGGTCCTAACAAAACTAGTTTCGTCGAATTCTGAGATCGTTGGAAAAATGGCCATTTTCCAGTCGATTAAAATTGACTGAAACTGGTCAAACGCGTTTTCTTTTGCCACGCCCACATATTGATTCGAAAAATTATGAATTTTGAAACCTAGCAATAATTTGACACTGCGGATCCAACAAAAGTGGTTTCGTCGAAATCCGAGGTCGTTTGCAAAATTTCCATTTTTAAGGGCCTGAATTCCATAGCGACTATTCAGAATTTTCAACTGGACATATCTTTTGATTCCCGCTATGAAATTTTGATTTTTCGGATTCGTTGGAAAGATATTATCAAATAGATCCTAATGTTTTTGGTTTCACTAAAATCCGGATTGTTTTGCACCCGGTACGTTCAATTGAAGTTTGAAATTGAATTATCGAACTACCGCGCCATTTTCCATTCTATTTATAATTATATATAATTTTTATATTCTAACGATGACGTATATAATATATACGTTCGAATTATATTCAAAATAAATTTCTCATCGATATTATTTAAAATAATTCATTTTAAATAATCAAAATTCACTAAAATTGCCGAAATAAAAATTTTAAACTGGCCCAGATTTTCGGGTTGTTACAATCTCCCCCACTTAAAACTTTTCGTCCCCGAAAAGGAACAAAGTCGAAAGTGGTTTGATTAATCAGCTCTACGTTCGATCTGGCTTCCATTCTCCAACTTTTCAGTTTCTGAGAATTTTCAAATTCTTCAAAAATTTGGCGAACACCCTAAATTTTCGAAAAATTTCGCCATAACCTCCCCTGCAATGGGAGCATCGGGAAATCTTAAATAGCTTCCCCGGTCCTTCAGATCTCAAAAAGAAAAAGAAAAAGCCAAGCGGCTAGCCAATAGGCTCATAAAATCATCATCACCCAAACAAAACAGTAAATTATGTAGTAAACATGTACCTATTTGTCGGGCAAACAAATTTTATTCTCTGCTCTAGCCTCCTTGCTATGACATGTTCAATGATATACTTGTATATGCAAGCAAATGCAACTAATTTTCAATACAATTCAATATTTGGTGCTATTAGGCATAAATGGTTAAAAATTAGCAAACAAATAGACAAACAACAAAAACATCAATCAATTAGTGGATTAGAGTTTTCAAATTCATAAATTTGATATATATACAAAAAATCATGTTTTTGATGCCAATTCACAACAAAGTGTTCTAGCTATATAAGTTTTGGTTCTCACACCAGTCTAATGGAAATATATAGAAATCACACCTTCGAAACACGAACATAATTATTGATGATGCCATGGTCATTATCAACATCATCTCCGGGCGACTAGAGTGTAATTCTATATCTATCCAGTATATTAAAATTTCAAATACACGTTTGCAAGGCGTATATGCAAAATCTTTATATACTGGACTGTCCCAATCAATATAAATTAAATAATCAAATACGAATAATTGATTTTAAATTTTCAAAACAAAATAGGCTTTCATTTTAAAAATATGCTCTTCACACTCGTTCTAGGATACTACTGATCCCATCCCTAACGAGTCATTCTAATTGGATATTACTAATCCAATATCTGATGAATTCATTCGTATGGTTCTAATGTGCCTTGTTCTCTAGCTTTGTAAACCAAAGCTCTGATACCAACTGTGAAAACCCGTAACTTCCCCGTAAAGGAAAGCGCGGATAGTTCGAGAACAAGGCACAACAGAACGCATATAAAAGAACATTTCATTGTATATTACAACAATGCATCAGATTACAAGAATATACAGAGTATAAATGAATATTACACAGAAATATCAGAGATTTAAATTACATTTAAATACATAGCAGCGGAAAATAATACAATACACAACTAGAAGTAGATATACGGATACAAAGCTTTCCGGATATCGTTCCAGCTGTAAACCAGGATCCTGTGAATATAAATCTGCAAGACCAAAACTACTAGCTGCCCGTGTCAAAATAAGGGCACCCAGAGTTTGGGTTAAAACAATAAACTCCAGGTCAGTCATGTGACTGGTGTGAGAACTAAAACAGTTATTAATCTTTATTTTTAAAATTAGGTAAATCAAGGGACCACGACGCATAACACGGAATGGGTTTCCTCCCAAGAACACCAGTGCATAAAACAACAGCGCAATGCTAAATAAAGAAAAATGAAGCTATAATAAGACCCAGGTCCCATCACACAATGCAACGCAAGCCGGAGGATAGGGTTTTTACCTTATAATAGCCAAGAATGCTTGATACGTTTAGAACAAATCATTTGATACTCTTATAAGTGCATATTATATAAAATATCTTCAAATCATAAGTATCAATCATAGACGGCATAAGTGCCCCATCCCACTATGTCGCCATACTAGGCTCTACAAATAAAACCGAAATACACGTATTGGAAATTGGATTTCCATCATGGTGGCTCCTGATTCGAAAGATCGATCGCGTAATGCAATTCACCACGGCTTACGTCCCAACAAGAGAACACCGTCTACATCCGCACATTTGGGACCAGAGTACCACCGCGGCTTACGTCCCAGCGAGAGAAAACACCGCCTACTCTATATATCCCTGAGCACTAGGCTCATCTCGGTCGACCGAATCCACGACACCACTAAGGTGCCCATCCACAAAAAAACATACTGATCAAACCATCAGTTTGCCACCATACCGGGGTGTGAGGCTCGCGGATCAACGCTATACACAAAGCCATGCTATATCAGCTGCGCTTTAATCATCAACCACCAAACTTTGCTTTTCAACAAAAGTCTGGATCACTGCATCTCAGCATGCCACACTATCAATCCATATCGTACCACTGATTTCTGCCAATATATAACCTCTGAGCTCATATGTCTCAGAGAAGGGCGTTAAGCAAGAGAATAAATTCTCCGCCGCCAAACAGATATATATTTAGCAGAGATCAACAAATACAATATAAAAGAATACAATGTCAGACATACCATCCATTTACAAGTCCGTTCTAGGTCTGAACGAAACCGGAGGCACTTTCCTCGCATATCCATCCATCTCCAAGTACGTCTGGACGACCACCAACTATTTCCATCCTCTTGGGTGTACAGCCCAATCAGGATCGTCAGTAATTATCCGAACGATGTGAAGACTTCCGGTCTTTAACCACCGTCTTCATCTTCGACATATCGTCGAATCGGTTATTCAGAATGGGTATAAACCCGGCCTTTCCGAACAATACGCGTATATTAAAACAAATGTTATACAAACACAACATACGCCTCGTTCCAATTCAGAATATCATTTTTATTCACGAAATCACATTCTTAGGGAAAGGTTCCCATTAATTTTATCCAAGATAAATTCTTTAAAATTTATCCTTTAATCTTCCTTTGGATGTCATTTCAAACCAAATTATGGTTTTCTGTACTAGTCGAGATTAGCGAACCACACCGAAGTAATTATTTATTTTATTTCCCAATCCCAACCTATTCCTCCCATGAAGCAAAACTGGTGATACTCCATATCTAACACCATGGTGTTATCGGTAAAATTAATTACCATTTCACGTTCAAATCTAATTAAAGATTTAACTATCGCTTTGGAGCTAAACTGGCGATACTCCATTCTCGCTCATTTCTAAATTTGATAATTTAGATTATAGATTTACATTTCAATCTAATTGCAGATTCGTTGAAACTCCTTTTACTGGGTTAAAGAACTAGGTGTTATTTAAAACACAGTTCACGACAAACCCAAATCACATTCTATTTATTATCGGGTTAAAGAACTGGTGTTGTTTAAAACACAGTTCACGATAAACCCACAAATCAATTCTAGTTCAATTCAAATCAAATATATTAGGAATTCCGATTATTTAAAACCCCTTTTTTAAATCTAATTTATTTATTTAAAAACAAATCGGGTTTTAAATTTAGTTCAAGCTAGTTCATTTTGATAAAAATCTATTTTTATCTTTTCAAATATGGGGTTTTTCATCCCAAATTTTCCCAAATCATTTCTAATGATTTTACACAAATTATTGATATTTTTAATAATTTTATCAAGGCCCGTACAGTCGATTTCCAACAATGGCCATCGAACTGCACTTATAGCGACCTTTTTCAAATTTGATTTGGATGTATCTCCAAATCCAACCGTTAGATTTCAAATTTCTAATATTCGTTAGAAAGCTCTTTTCGATACGAACCCAACGGTTCCGGTTTTAGGAGAATCCGACGGTCGGATCTCCCGTAATGTCCGTTTGAAATAAATGGTCGAAATTTACGAACTGCCGCGGCGCGGCGCGTTCTATTCAGGCCATTATATTATATATATAATATATATAATATATATTTCGTCGATTCCTATTTAAAACGAATTATATAAATAGTTTTAAATTCGTTTCAAAAGCAATTTCAACTTCCATTTCAATTCAAATCAAAATTGAATTCTTCTTTATAAATTCGTTTTAAAATTCATTTCTATTCAATTCAAATTTCAATTCAATTTGAATTCATTTCAATTCGCTTTCAATTCAATTTGAATTCGTTTTCAATTCAATTCATTTCGAAATCGTTTTCAATTCAATTCATTTCGAAATCGTTTTCAATTCAATTCATTTCGAAATCGTTATATATTCGATTGAAATCAAATTCGTTATATATTCAATTCGAATTCATTATCTATTCAATTCAAATTGCATTTCAAAATATTCGATTTCGAAATCACTTTCCAATATTCATTTTAAAATGAATAAAATCGATATAAATATCGTTCACGTCAAAATGGCGTCAATCTAATCAACACGGCTTCATATATTTCTATTCTCAAATATTCTATTTCAAATATTTCTATTTCAATATACGACTCTATCTCTTTGTCAACACACGCCTAATCTCAACGAATGAGTACCGTCCACGTGTGACTATTTTGTTATTTAATATATTTTATGAAAATTAAGGTATCTATCGTTTGATATTAAATCAGACTCCAACCGTAAATTAGTAAGAGAACGATTCCCTGAATATTAACCCCGAAGGCCGAAACCAACATCAGATTAATATCCAAGAGACCACTCATCTTATCTATTTTCCAGTCAGTTTCTAATTTTATATATGATAAAGATGTAGATTTTATTGTTAAAATATTTCGTTCAACACATGACCAATCTCAACGGATGAGTACAGTCAACACATGAACCTTTACTTTATAATATTGATAAAGATGTAAATTTTATTATTAAAATATTTCGTTCAACACATGACTAATCTCAACGGATGAGTACCGTCAACACATGAACCTTTATTTTATAATATTCTTTATCTTCTAAATTGGAATGAGGCCCAATCAATCACCATATAATTTTAATTATATGGATTTTCATACATCACACGTATATAATAGCATTGAAAAATAATCAACCATCAACCAAAGTGCACTACACCGTATAAGCATCAAATATAGATATCTAACGCTTATAACAGCCTGTCAATCTATCGATCGACATATTTAATCAATCAGGTGAGTGAACTTCAAATTTCATCCCAACACCCGTGTGGGGTTTCAAACAATCAAACACAGATTTTATTCGTGCAGTTGGGCGATGTGTAAAATTTATCGTCCCAATCAATGTCCTTCAAATAGGTGTACATAAACAAACCGTTCGGTTTGTAAATGAATATTTTAATTTATTCACTTCCACGTTAAAATTTATATTTTTAACGACAAAATATTTTATTTCAACACATGAATTTCTATTCAGTTCATTTGCACAATAAAAATGATATTTTTATTTTTCTAACATAATTTAGAAAATTTTGGCGGCATAACGGCACGATACTAGAAACGGGACAAGGCATAGCCTAATCCCCGGTCTAGTGAAGGCCCACGCCATTCACACATCAATCAAATCAATTCCATTTCACCAAACAATTCAATTTCAATCAAATAATCTAACTAATTTCACAACCAAACAATTTAACAAACAAGCCATCCATGGTCTGTGGATGACGGGTGTCGGGTGCTACTAAACACCGTCTGCATCCTAGTATATATATATATATATAACTAGAAAAGAAATTGAAGAGTGAGAAGTTCTCACCAATAGCTATCCTAACTCCACGGCTCTTCTTTTGCAGAAACCTTCGTCGTTCTCGCTTTTTTGTCATCTTCGTTGCCCGTATTCTCTACACATATAAAAATCACATTTTTATATACTGATGTCTTTAAAATAAAAATCACATTTTTATTTGTTCACTTTCAATTTAAAATTCATATTTTTATAATCGCTTCATATATCAAAAATCGAATTTTTACTATGCTATTCAATATATAAAAATCGAATTTTTACTTTGCTATTCAATAGATAAAAATCGAATTTTTACTTCGTTATTATATAAAGATTTCGCCCTTTCAAATATAAAGATTAAATCTTTTCAAATATAAAGATCGAACCTTTTCAAAAATATCATTATAAAAATCACATTTTTATTTTTCTACACATATAAAGATGATATTTCTAATATTCCTATCATGTAAAAATTATATTTTTACTTTTCTACATAAACAAAAATCATATTTTTATATCATCTATATAGTAAAGACTATATTTTTAATACTTTAAAAATATGGAAATCATATATTTATTACTTTAAAAATATAAAAATCATATTTTTATCCTTCTACAATATGAAAGATTATATTTTGAACCTTCCTATAATGTAAAATTATATTTTTATCATCTACATATAATAAAAATCATAGTTTTATTATTCTAAAAATATAAAGGTCGTATTTTTACCCTTTAAAAATTACACCTTTATCATGTATATAATTCCGACTTTTTCGTTTATAAAAATATATTCTTTTCTCAAATAATAATATAAGCTTATCGTAAATAAAAATAAAAATATAAACTATATGTTCACAAAAACCATAACTTTTCTTTAACTAAAAATCTAAACCTTATATTAAAGAAAAATTAGTTTTTACTAAATAAAAAAAATAAAAAAATCAGTTTTTATAAATAAAAAGTTATTAAACTCACTGTGAATCGAAGGGGGAGGAGACTGGGGTGGTTGCAGCAGCTCGGTGGGGTGGTTGGCGCGGCTCAGCGGTTTTGGAAGGGAGGGGGGGTCTGCAACGGTCGTCCGAGGCTTCAGGGTGGCGCCTGGTGCTGACGAGGCTAGGGAGGCGGTGGGGCTGCCTTCCGGTGGCGACGCGTTCAGTAGAAGGGGGGGCTTCGAGGGTTTCGCGAGTGGGATTCAATCGGAGGAAGGGGGCAAATCGCCTTAGGCGGATCGGGGAGGGGATGGCGCCATCGATCGGCGCTGCACGGTGGTGGTGGGATGCGCGCCCCCTGGCGATGGCGAGGCTTCATTCTTTTTTTTTTCCTTTTCTGTTGAAATCGATTGAAAATCAAAAGGGGGGGCCAACGTAATTTAAGGAGGAGTGGGGGAAAATATTTTTTTTATTTAATTATTTAATTTAAAAAGTTGACTTTTACAAACGAACTCGAAACGAGGCCCACCGCCTGTCGTCCATAGCGTTTTACCCCCATTCCGAACACAATGGGATATGTATCGTAGGTTGATTCGGCTGTTACAATCAGTTTCCTTTAAATTTACATTTAAATCACTTTACTGAATTTTAAACGTACATTTCAAATTACCGGGGTCACATACTAACTAGAAAAATTCCAGAAAAATATTTTCTAGCTTCGTATTGACGATACGGTCCTAACAAAACTAGTTTCGTCGAATTCTGAGATCGTTGGAAAAATGGCCATTTTCCAGTCGATTAAAATTGACTGAAACTGGTCAAACGCGTTTCCTTTTGCCACGCCCACATATTGATTCGAAAAATTATGAATTTTGAAACCTAGCAATAATTTGACACTGCGGATCCAACAAAAATGGTTTCGTCGAAATCCGAGGTCGTTTGCAAAATTTCCATTTTTAAGGGCCTGAATTCCATAGCGACTATTCAGAATTTTCAACTGGACATATCTTTTGATTCCCGCTATGAAATTTTGATTTTTCGGATTCGTTGGAAAGATATTATCAAATAGATCCTAATGTTTTTGGTTTCACTAAAATCCGGATTGTTTTGCACCCGGTACGTTCAATTGAAGTTTGAAATCGAATTATCGAACTACCGCGCCATTTTCCATTCTATTTATAATTATATATAATTTTTATATTCTAACGACGACGTATATAATATATACGTTCGAATTATATTCAAAATAAATTTCTCATCGATATTATTTAAAATAATTCATTTTAAATAATCAAAATTCACTAAAATTGCCGAAATAAAAATTTTAAACTGGCCCAGATTTTCGGGTTGTTACACTAACACATAAAACATTTTCTTCAATCTCCTCACCAAAATTCACCTCATTGCCATTGTTATTTTGTTCATCAGTCTCTTCTTCCAATGCCTTCATCTTCTCCTTATCTCTTTTAAGTTTATGACAAAATCTCATTTGATGTCTGAGTTTGTCACAGCAAAAACAAATGTATTTCTTTTTCATGTCTGATCAATTCGATTGTCTTTTCATATTTCGTTGACTAACCCTACTTGCAATAAAAGCTTTTTCAATTGGAGTTTCAATTTCTGTTGCCTCCTTACATTTTCCTTCCATAAGGCTCGCCCTCCACATCTCCTCGTTAAACAAGCTACTAATCACGGACCCCATTGAGACAACGTCATCCGAATTTGAGTTATTCAATGCAACCACAAGTATTTCCCAACTTTCTGGCAACGAACTCATCATCATTAAGGCTTGCGTTTCATCATCCACCTTGAAATTCACGGCTGCCAATTGATTCACAATTTCCTAAAAATCATTAAGATGTTCTACAATTGATCCACCTTCCCTAAGCTTCAGATTCACCAACCTTCTCATAAGAAGAGCCTTATTTGTTGCAGATTTCTTCACATAAATCTCTTTCAATTTCTTCCATATGGTGTAAGCAGATGGTTCATTAGCAACGATATGAAACACTGAATTATCCAAAAAACATTGAATAGATGCAGCAGCCTTCTTATCCAAAGTCTCCCATTTTGCTTCGGATAAATTGCTAGGTTTCTCACCATTATTCTTTAATGGTTGATGATGATTATTAAGATAAAGAAAATCTTCTATCTTTGCCTTCCATAATCACCAATTTCTTCCAGTAAGTTTTTCAATAATTATTTTATCCATAAACCCTCTTCAAAAAATTTGTGTAGTAGGCTCTGATACCAATCGTTAGGGTTTCCTCGAGATCTCTACACAATTAAATTTAAAAGGAGGGAAAAGAAAACAATAACAAACAAATTTCACTAAACAAGCCTTTATTATCCACCAATTGATTACAATGAAAAACTTAAAATTAAGATAATATCTCAATCCCTAAAAACAAAAAAACAAAATTCTTCCTTTCAAATACAAATGAATATATCCCTAATGACATGCTTATATAGACAAATGGAAAGACTAGGTCTATACCCAATTGGACCTTAAAATATCTCAGAAATAAATCCTTCTTAGAACTTGCTCAAAATAAAACTTTCTCTCCTTAAAACTTACTCAAAATAATTTTTTTTTTAAATATCTCAATAGATACATAAAATCTACAGCAGATCCTTAAATTCAACAACTTTCAATTTCTCCATCTACAATATCAATGTGATAATATCACAAACCATAATAGGTACGACTACACGTACCAACTCATGATACTTATTTTTAACTATGCAGACTCAAATAACAAGGTAAATCCAATCTCTTTGGAAAGCCTAACTCTAGAGGAAGCCAATAATAGCTGCAGTATTACAGAAGCATGCATAACCAAAACATATATTATGGAACATCCATCTAGAAAAATAACATGCAGGATTGAAGATGAAGAACGGTGTTGTCCAATCTGTCTCGAAGGTAAATTGTTATTGTAACACTTAGACTAGCTATGTTCATTTGTTCATAACTAGTTATGAGCATTATTTAATATAAAAAAAAAAAATACCATACATTTATTATTTTATGTTTTTAACAGATTACACAACTGATAACCCAAAACTAACAACTGAGTGCAAGCATGAGTATTATTACCCTTGCATACTTGAGTGGATTGACAGGAGCTCCGCTTGCCCTATTTGTAGCAAGGTCGAAGTATATCACTCTCGCTTTCAACATATTATTTAAATTCATATATTGCTAATATGAAAGGTAATTTTGTAGGTTTATATGTATAACAGGTTATGACTCGACACTTGAAATAGGCACGCATATAAAGAAGCTGATTTGCAATTAGCGGACGATCTAGGTTTCTCTTCGTACTAGAATTTTATAGTGAGATGACTTCACGAAAACGCTGAAACATCTTGCTTTAAGTCGCTTAAAGTTAAAGTTAGTTCTTGTTTGCTTTTCTTAAATACCCAGTATCATTTTTCAGATTTCAGTTGCCATTATTATTAGTATTATTTATTCAGTTTTTCTTATTGCTGAGCCTGATATACCCAAATGTCTTTCAGGTTTCAATTGTCGTTTTATTTAGTTTAATCTTGCATTGCTATTATACGAAATCTTTATTTTTCGGAATCATGAATCTTTTTATTCTGTTAAGTACCCCATTGATCAAAACACTTTAGGTGGTCATCTTAAAGTGTTCAAAACAAATATCATACAGCATACACCAAAAAACATAATAAGAGGATAAGGTTAAAAGCTTGAGTTTAGTGGTTTGCTACTGAGTCTGAATCATGTTTAAGGTATGTACACTTAACCAAATATTGTGTGCTGCGATAATTTGAATCCTTGCTATAGTACCACATAGACTTGCAGTTACGAAGGGCTCACAATTTATCAGTTGAAATCCATTTATGAGGGAACAAATTGCCAAAGGTTAGTAGTATGTTCAGAATAAATTATATGATCTGGTAAAATAATATGTTATAGCAATATCTTCATCACTAAAACTGCAAGTCTACAAGTGTACGACAAGAACTTACATCAAAATTGTACAAAAGTTAACACTAATTAATAAATAGTTGGTTACCTTGCATCTCTAGCACATTTTTACTATCTCAAATTATCAACAACAATGGATTTGCTGCATTAACAATCCTCTAGCGCGATTAACTGCAGCCAAACAAAGCACAATTTGTTCATCAAGAGCTCTAATTTGGCGCTCAAAACTCGAACGATTCTTCTTCAGATGCCTAACAACTTCCATAAGTGGGTATTGTTGACTCTTCCCTTTGCCTCTCTCTAGAACTAACTTTATTAACACTTTGTCACTCTCGATTGTGGAGTGTAATCTGGTGACCAGCCTCTCTATTGTTTTCAATTTGTTATTCAGCACATACGTTTCTCTTGATGATGCATCCACCTAGTTCATTTCCACAAACCAGAATAAATTTTCAAATTACCGTGGAATAAATGATTCAGCTGATGAGTGCAAATCTTCACTTCTAGTATTTTACATTCCACCATTAGCCGTTAATAAACTTAATAGATGAAACTAAGTAGTTAATAACGGTATGGGATGCGTACAGGTCAAGTACCGATATGAGATATTTTAAAATATCATGATTATATCGGTGATATATCGGACATGTGTAAAACATGTTATATAACGGTGTATTATTTCATAATGTTATAACGAGGTTATGTATAAAGATATTTAGATCAATATTGCCATATCGATGATTGCATATAGTTTACATATTACAATATGTTTACCGAGATATTCTATTAAACGCAAGTCATAGAATAAGCATGTAAAAATCAAGAAATTCATACAATGTGTATCTTTATTATTTTATTCGTTTTTTATACTATAACTGTTTTGAAATCATTTAGTCATATCCAGATTTCAAATACATGGCATTACTACTCTTCAAAATTTCAATTATTTGTGCATGATAATAACTGATAAAATTTAGTTTCATAACCTAACTTACCAATCAGAAAAGGTGAAGCAAGATATAGGTAAAAGAGACAGAGCTCTAAAACGATCTACTTTTCAATAGTATTGTCTTCACATGAAATTAAACAAACAAAATAATGAAACAAAAAAAGTTTTCTCCGTTAAAAAGCAAAAGAAAAAGGCTGAAAAGGTTATAGTTAAAATAAGACAAAAAATTAATGCATTGGGATTTCTACTTATTATTATTCACCATACAGTAAAAACATATTGAGAGTGTGAAGATATTTTTTTTCTCTAAGACATACAACAATGAAAGATATTCTGAAAAATATCGGAGATTTTGGACTAAATATTGGATGATATATCGGCAAATATCGGGTGATACATGGATAATGATATTTTAAGCGATACTTTGAAATAATATCGGCTAAGGAGCGATATGAGATATATCGGCGATATTATCCGATATTAACTACATAGATATGAAACTATTATTTATGTTGAGATGGTAATCTCAAGACCATCACCGACTGTTAACTCTTTTTGGTTAAGCAGCAATTACCAGGAGCATGTATTTCATGGTTTAAGGAATGCAGGCTATGTGAAGATATCTTCAATACCAAATACTGGCTTGTATGGAATTCATGGACAAATATGTATAGAAACGGACATAAAACAGAAAAACATAGGTGCACACATTATGAGCTTCATGTGTTAGTGTCCCTAAAACAAACGAACACAATCTAGAAGTTAACTCTCCTATCTTAACCCTAATTGCGCTGACCGTTGGTTATAGATTAGGTCATGCGGGTTTCTCTCTCAATTTCAACATGACTTAAAATTAGTGGAAACTAGGATCCACCCCATATTTTCAAATTTAACACCTAAAAATCCTTTTGAAAACAAGTTCCACGAAACATTTTTTGGGGTTCTTAGCTAAATGTGCATTTTAAACAGCATATATATGCATTTTAAAGTGCAAATATTTGCAGTTGAAAATGCAAATGTACATCTTAAAACGCATATATTTGTAAAAAAGAAAATTATATCGTAGACTGCAAATATTTTGACATGTCGAATGTGTTTTGTTACAGTGTAAACTGCAAATTTTCATTTTACAAAAATGTGCAATTAGAACTATCAATATTTGCTGTATAGGATACAAATATTGCAGTTCTTACTATACAAATATACAATTTAATATGTACATTTTCGCTGCAAATATTGATGGGTTTCTCGTGAAACCTTTTTTTAACAAATGACAGAAGTGAATTCAAAACTTAGAAGGGTGTTTGAAAAGATGTTCCTAAAAGGTAAGCCATGAAAGTAGTCTAATAACAAATATATTAATTAGCATTACCTCGGTATATTTGCCCCCTTTTGAGCTAAATGATATTTTAAATAACAGTTGTGATACCTTCGTAATATTATGATTTGTATTTTGTTCCTACCTTCAAGTTCTTAATATAACTCTTGCAAATAAAGAAATGATTTTGATTGCCAATCATGACAAAAGTAGATCTTTGTTTCCTGATCGATAATTTGATGATGCATAAAGCCGTGAGTATGTATCCCATTATACATCATTTCATTTCTGTTTTTCCCAATTGTTAGATATAATGTCGATACCTAACTGTAATTTTTCTATCACATTCATCCATCATCGTTTCCTCTTCCTGCATACATATATTATCTAACTTGTTCTACTCTAAAATTTCATGTTTGGTGATTCTCTTATGAGAACTATATGCAAAATTAACTTTTGATCATTTGAATTCATTATGGTTTCTTTTAAGATATTTTTATACACCTCTTTGTATCTGATCAAGATCACCAATTGCCTGTTCTACTTCAATCAAACCAACATCAAATCTTTATATTAATCACCAGATCAATAAACCGTACTTATCTTAAACTATTGTTATTAGATGAAAACTGACAGATGCAGCCATCAAGGAAAAAACAGTGCAAATTAGCACGAAGAGGAGACAATATCCAAACATCGAACGTGTATTACCATGTGAACATATGGTGCAACCGAAGTAACTTGAAATGCAGATGTGGGTATGTACATATGTAGTAAAAGCGACAAACTTCGCAAATACTCACTGCATGGGAAATCAAATGGGAACATGCATGCAAATGCATATCCCCCCCCCCCCCCCACATATGAATGTAAAAGGCATCCAAATTTCAATTTTAATACATAAATTGGCATGAGTGGTGCAGTCACTGGATTCATATTTTATACAGCTTTTTTCATGATTGTTTTCTTAGTTAGTGTTACTCGATTTTGTGTGAAAAAGAATGATTGGTGTAGAAATACTAATGAATAAGCATTTCTAAAACCAGTTGGTAATGTGAAGGGTGAACTCTTAATAGTTATACATAATTTATTTTACAATTTCCACAACGTGGGACTTGTCTCAACACACCTCCGCACATGTAGTATATCCTGAGTCTAACACGTGGATTTTATTGGGTGACGTGGATAAGTGTGGCAGTTATGTGCACACGAATTAACTCTGCTCTGATACCATGTTTGAGAACGTCAGATTATCACAAAACCAACTGGCAATAGCAACAACAATCTCATAGTATATATACAAGAAACATGACACAAATTGCTCGACGTGGGACAATTCTAACACCACTCCTGCACGTGTGGCACCACAGGACATCACGTACCCAAGCCACACGAGCCTAAACCAAGCTTTGATACCATGTAGAAATACTAGAGAACAAACAAGTGTTTCTAAAACCAATTGGTAATGTGAAGGGTGAACTCTTAATAGTTATACATGATTGATTTTACAAATTCCCAAATGTGGGACTTGTCTCAACAATTGGGCTATGTTGTGTACATATAGGAAAGCTGTTTTTTAAATAAGAAGGTTTTTAGGGGTATTTTAATTATAATTTATTTTTTCATTACCTTTTTTTAAAAGAATCTTATAAATTTATACTCACTCTGACCCCCAGTCTTTTAAACCTGATCTTTTACCGCTGAAATATACAAGCTTGTGTTTATCGATTACCATTTGTTTGAATTGAAAAGTAGATAAAAATTCTACTTATTTGGTCTCTTTTTTAATTATTATTATGGTTAATATATTTCAAATAGATATTTAAATTTAGCTTAATTATATTTTATTCACTAAAAACTGGAAAAACATATTTATTTAGTATAAATTGGTTTATTTTATACACTTATACAATTCATTTTACAGTTATATAATCTTGTATTAAATCATAAAAGTTTTAAACCACGGGCCTTTGGTTTATTTTAAAACATATTTGTCATCTTGTGTGGAAAGCATATACATACACACACAGATATATATATATATATAACTATACATACACACAGATATATATATATATATATATATAACTAGCATGAACAACTCTCTTTTCTGAATTATAAGATATGATTGTGTATTGCAACTAACTTACGAGCTTATTTGTTGTACTCATCTGTGTGGTTCTACGTGAGAATTTTTAGTTTCAAATTTTGGACGATTTTAAGCAAATTGTACATATTATGATACTAATTTCATTCATGTTATATTGGATAGTACGTTCTTATAATGAAGAAAAATAAAATTTCATACTTTTGTATTATAACCATTGCAGTTTGACAACATTTCCGCATATTTAGTGTGCATATTACGTGGACATGAATTAAAAGGACAATAATTTTCTTTTCAAATTGTTTCCTATATCTGTTTTCAATTCATTTTCAAGATGATTGACATGATATAATGCGTATATAACACGACTGAACAAAAAGAAAATGCTAAACAAAATACATATCTATAGTGTATTCTCTATTTTTCAATGTGCCCTTGAAGTCCCATATATAACTATCATATAATATATGAAGTTCTCTAATCCATTTGGTTGTACTACATTCAATTTATAATATAATATTCACGAGCATTACGATATGATAGCATCAGTGGTGGATTTAGGAGGATCAGGTGGGGTCACTGGACCCCATTAGACTTTTTGATTCAGCGTGTTTTCTACACGAGCATCCTACAATGTTTGGATTTATGCATTGAGCATGTTTACTAGTGGGCCCCCACTAGTCTAGAAAAGAGACTTTTTGATTCAGCATGTTTACTACCATTGAGTATCCAAAGAAGCATAAATTGTTGGCAGATTAGACTTTTTGATTCAGCATGCTCGTGTATTTTTGGCCCCCACTAGTTTGGAGCCCCGACTCCGCCACTGGATAGCATATTGCTCACGCATGAATTGTTTTTTCTATAAAATATTTAAATATGTATGTTCAACACATTCAAAAGAAAATATTTATTTATATTTTTGCATTGAAATCATGGGTGATTAATTTGAATTTTTATGTTTACATTGTAACATCTAACTTTTGTTAGTTTAATTTTTTATATATTATTAATCAGTAAAAAATGAATTTGTAAAGAATAGTTCATATTTTTAAAATTCGTAATATTTGTATATATACATTTTGAATTTGTAAGAACAAATTAATTGTTTTAAATTTTATTTTTAAGAGACTAATGTTTTGAGATGTTTTAATTTGTAAATAAAATTTTAATTGTTAGATATATTTTCAAGTGATATTAAGGTTGGAAGATATCTATAGAGAAGCAATTTTGTTAGTTTAACAATTTAAGAGAAGTGATTTGCATAAATATGTAGTTATATTTCGCATCGAAATCACGTGTTGTTAGTTTTAGTTCTAATTTATATGTTGCGACATCTATTTTTTTTGGTTAGTTTCTATTATTAGTTAATAAAAAATAATTTGTATATAAAGTTTATGTATTTGATCTTGTTTTCAGCGTTATTATGATTTAATAATATTTATTGAGGGGTATTTTGAATTGGTAATAGATCCTAAGGTTTAGCAATATTAAAACTTAATAATACCTATGATGACGTTTTGTTAGTTCATGCTGACAAAAAAAAAGTATGTCATCAAAAGTATTACAATTATTATTATAAAATAGTTAATAAAAAATTAATTTGTAAATAATGTTTATGCATAAGATCTTATTTTAAACAATATTACAATTTAATAGTATCTATAGAGAGGTATTTTGAATTGATAAATGAAATTTATTAGTTAAATCCTACTTTTTGGTAATATTAAGATTTAATAATGTTTATGGAGGGCTTTTTGGTAGTTCACGCTGACACAAAAAAAAAAAAAAAAACCAGATGCATTACAACTATTATTAACGATGATGTATTGTTGCAACAAATGTTCTCCATTTTATGAAAAAGGTATTTTTACTATAGAGTCTAAAGTTAAGATTCGCAAGTATATTTGTTGGTGATAAGAAAAGTGTTGGTAGAAATATTGTGGTATAACCAACATCGGAGCATTTCTCAAGATTCACTAATTATGAAAACCTTATTGTTCTAATGCCATGTAGTAGCATCAACCACTTACTTTATGGAAATTGTTCAGATTTAAAAGAGTTGAATGAGAAAGGAACTCATATTACATGTCATGTTTACTATGTTTAATTTTTTGGTAAGCACTAAGTAGCATTATATTCGTTTATTTACGAGCTTATATTTAGCATCGCATAATAAAAATGAAAATGCATGTTAAATAATTTAAACATAGTTGTTATATTTGTGGATGTGAGTGTGTGCTTCATTTGCAACTATTAGTTCATCCGAACTTTAGACTAGGAAAGATGCTATTCGTTTTTTTTTAAATGGAAGTTTTATGATGCTTGAAAGTAGAAAAATGAAACGAAGTGGAGGATATCATGTTGACCCGTCTTTTTACAAGTCAGTCACACTTTGAAGTTCTGGCTATCGGAGTGTCCAGCACTTAAGCATGAACTTAGGCGAATTTGGAAAGACTTGGTTAAAATCGCAGGATTCCCAAAAACTTGGATTTTGGATGGGCAATTTCTGGATTGGTAGGAATCCTTATATTGGGATCAGTATTACTCCCCTTCGCGGGATCAACAATAACTATGCAGCTTGAAAGTAGAAGAATGAAACGAAGTGGAGGATATCATGCTGACCCGTCTTTTTACAAGTCGGTCACACTTTGGCGAACTTGGAAAGACTTGGTTAAAATCGCAGGATTCACAAAAACTTGGATTTTGGATGGGCATTTTCTGGATTAGTAGGAATCCTTATATTGGGATCAGTATTACTCCCCTTCGCGGGATCAACATTCTTCACAAGTATCCGGATCGACATTACTCCCTAATAGTTTGGATTTGCATCCTCACATAACCCCGGATTGGTATTACTTCAGGCGGATTCGAATCGGTGCTCACGCTTTAGCTCGGATCGACGCTCAACTTCCTCACTCTGGTTCGGCATGAAACCAATCACATCGGACTGGTATTACTTTGACATCAATCCAGGACTTCAGATATTGGAAATTGGCTAAGGGGAAGACTCCCTCTCCGGAACAGCATGCCCAAATTGGTACTGGTCCAAGAAACGATGGATTGGCCAATCCGGGCTTCCCCGCTCTGGACTTGGTCTCTTCGAGATCCTATTTTCATGGCATTTCTTCTGGTCGAACAAAGCTTCATTACACCTATAAATAGAGAAGGAATTGGACATTTCATGAGATTTTCTTTGGCTTTTTGGCACTCACACGCAAGAAATCTGTCATTGTCAACACTCACTCTCTTATTCTCTACGTTTCTATAATCCAAACGAACTGTATTTATAATTGTATAGTTTAATCAATAAAAATTACCTTACAGTGGACGTAGGCACAATTTGTTGAACCGCTATAAATCCTATGTTCATTTACTTTGTTGTACATTGTGTTCGGATATGTATTATCTTTCTGCGATCATTACCTAGCGTTCGGGTGTTGCGTTCGATTGACTAAAATCCAAAGTCAGTATTTCAGCGCGTCAGGAAGGGAACAACAATCTTCTTGTAGCTTAAAGGAACTGGATTGCTCAAGGAATCAACTATGGTAAAAAGAAAGAAAACAAATGCTACCACTCAAGCTGAAGGCGTTGGATTGGAGAGAAATCAGAAGGTTTCCTTCGCTTAAAACCCCTCCATCTATCTAACCCGTGAAGAGATGGATGGAGTCATCAAGGAACTGGAATCACGCTTGGAACAGCGGGATTGGCTCCTCAAACGGTAAAGGAGATGATAAACGCTTTTATCTCAAGAATGGATGTGCATGAAGGCCAGCGGGCTAAGGGACAACTTCTGCGGAAAGACTCAGTGGCACGTGGGAGGTAGGCATTGGATCGGGGGCACCCCCACGAACCTGCTTTGAATTGGTACCGATCCGAACTGGCTCCGCCAGAGGGCAACCCCTCGATGATCGTTGTTTGGCTCGTAATTTGCCATCTGGTCATACTCTGGAGGCTGGTTCTGATGATTTGGCTCAGACGCGAGCACATGTGGAGTTGGATGGTGATGGAACTGTTGTTAAGGGTGTAAATCGGTCGGACCGGATCAGATGGAGGTGTGTTCGGTTTCTGTCCTAAATAAAATCGAACCGAACACGGACCAGACGAAAAAAAAATTCTCGTATAAATTTCGTTGTTCTAACTCATGTCCTAAATGAAATCGATCGAACATGTGTTTTTCGGACACGAACAGACCTGGTCGAAAATGTCTATTTTGTATTAAATTTTATACTTTTTATTGGATTATCTCTCAACTATATATCGAAGTACGAGGAATTCACACGAATTTGAACGAACACGGACCGAACGTGGTTTTTTCCCGTACAAATTTGGTTGTCCTAACTAGGTACTAAATGAAAATCGAACGGACGTATTTCGATCATAGACAGGAACGAACATTGGACATTCGTACAAAATTTACAGCCCTAACTGTTGTGGCTCACGGTCTTCGAGTCGGTACCGAACCCGCTCATGGGATCAATATCAATCCGAACTTGAACACCCTGAATGGACGCGGTTCTTCTGGATTGAACATCGGGGACACCGGTGTAGGACTGGATGACTAACGACAGCTTCTTCGCAACAGAAATCGGATCGTGGACGTGATACGCCGATTTTCTTGAGGTGGGATGTCTCAACCAGACATGGATTGTGTTACCTACAGCCACTTCACTCAGGATACCAGGAAATCTCGAAATCCATCGGATTTCACACTGCTGGTACTGAAGGCTTACAATGATAAGAAGTATCTTAGTGTCCATCTTATGCACTACATACGCCACATGAGAGTGCTATCGGCGTCGGACAACATCTTGACAAAATGTTTCCCTCTCTACCTTACGGATATCGTTGTCATGTGGTTTAGGCAATTAAAACCGGAATTGATTGGTAGTTGGAATGCTTTGATTGAAAGGTTTATTAAACATTCCGTGGTTCACATCTCTCGACCCAAGAATGACATGACTCACAACAATTAAGCAGAGCACTAGAGACTCTGCGTTCTTTTTTGAAAAGGTTTAATGCGGCGGTGGACTGACCTGAACCATTTATGGTACTCACGGCTATCTTCTTTGGAATATTGAATAAGTCGGACTTTAAAATTTTACTGTAAAGGAATATGTCAAAGGACCTTGGCGAATTCTGTTTTGAAGCAGACAAATTTCAACGGAAAGAGGATGCGAGAGCTGATAAGGGAGTTCTCGATGTTAACATAGCTAAGGATGAAGGATCGTCCGATCTGGTTAAAAATGGATAAAGACAAAGGAAAAAACCTCAGTTGGGAATGATCGGAATGTACAACAACGAAGAGAGCACTAATCCTCTTCGTACACAGAGCTCACTATTTCTTTGAAAGGCATTTATTTGGATATTCGCTAAACTTTCCATTCAGAAAGCCTCTCAGGAGGGAGCCAATACAAAGAGAACAGAAACCTAGAAAACACTGTCTGTTTCACAAGCTGGATGACCATAATACAAATAAGTGTACGCATTTGTAGGATATAGTCGAGGAGTGCGTCAGACACGAAGAGCTAGCACGGTATGTTAGGAATTGGACTACAATAGCGTAACAGATATGGCTGCCTACTGCATTCGGAATAAGAACGAGCCAGAACCTAGCTCACGTGGGTTAAACATCAACTGATTTGGATCTCTCCGGACCTTAGATTATGTGGACATTTGGTTTCTAGGATTTTAGATTTTTGGATTTTAGTTCTTTGGACTTTGGTTTCGAATGGTTACGTTGGTTCATCCATGTGCGGGATTAGGATTTATCCCTAGAAATGTTTTGTACTCGACAATAAATTAACCGCCCTCTTAGACAATAAATTTGTAATTAAAAACAGCTAAGTTGACTCATCCACGTACGGGGTTAGGATTTAACCCCTAGACGTGCTCTGTATCCAACGATAAACCGTTAGGCTTTGTTTTGGCTTTGTAATGGTTAGAACTTTTGGAACTTTAATAAAACTACTTCGTTTGTATGAATAACGCTTGTGAAGTATGAAATTGGAAAGTGGAATTTTAGACTTTAATAAATTGATCTCTATATATGGATTATGCTTAGGAAGAAACAAGCTGATTTGTCAGGACTTAGCAAGATCGCGGTCATGACTCCAGTATGGACTATATTCGATTGGAGGTGAATTGTCCGTCAGGACTTGACAGAGCAGTTCACTTGGTTTTTTGCAGGTATGAATTATACCCACATTGGTCAGCCCCAGCAAGGCCGTGGATTTCGAATATGGATTTTGGATTGAATATTCTGGATTTCGAATTCCTCGGATTTCTTGGTTCTCTGGATACTTAGATTTATTGGATTTGGATTTTGAATATTTCGAATTTGATCTTCTCTCGTAATACGATCCAGAGTGATCGTGTGATTCTATTAACTTTCGGACATGGATTTCTTGGGATTTCAGATTCTGACTTTCTACTAAGATGACTCGACGCGATCGGGGCTTTCTAGATCTCCGGTCTTCAGTTATTGGATTTCTATTAGACTTATCTCGGATGATGACTTCTGAATTCATGAATTTTGGATTATTTAAAACATGTTTTGTTGGGCAAGTGTTGGCCCGTCTTTTTACAAGGCAGTCACACTTTGAACTTTTAGCTACCGGAGTGCTCGGGACTCGAGCATAGATTTAGGAGAACTTGGAAAGGGTTGGTTGAAGTTGCGAAGTTCGCGAAAACTTGGATTTTGAATGGGCAATTTCCAGGCCTCCAGGAATCCCTATATTGGGATCGTTATAACTCCCCTTCGTGGGATCGACATTCTTCACAAGTATCTGGATCGGCATTACTCCCTAATGGTTCAGATCGACATCCTCACATAACCCTAGTTCGGTATTACTCCAGGCGGATTCGGATCTGTGCTCACGCTTTAGCTCAGATCAGTGCTTAACTTCCTCACTTTGATTCGGCATAAGACCAACCACATCAGATCGGTATTACTTCGACGTCAACTTAGAAGTTCGGATGTTGGAAATTGGCTAAAGGGAGGACTCCCTCTCTGGATCGACATGCCCAAATCGATACCGATCCGAGAAACGATGGATTGGCCAATCCAGGCTTCCCTCACTTTGGACTTGGACTCTTCGAGATCCTATTTCCATGACATTTCTTCTAGCCGAACCGAGCTTCGTTACACATATAAATAGAGATGGATTTGCAAATTTTAGGGGATTCTTTTTGGCTTTTGGACACTGAATACGCAGGGACTTTGCCATTGCCAACACTCGCTCTCTTATTTTCTACATTTCTGTAATCCAATCGGACTGTATTTGTAGTGATACGGTATAATCAATAAAAATTACCTCATAGTGGACGTCGGCACAATTTGCCAATGCACTATAAATCATGTGTTTGTTTACTTTATTGTACTTTGTGTCTAGATCTGTATTATTTTTCTGTGAAAACAATGCAGATATGTGTTACTTCTTTTCATTTTCTTCCCGTCGTCTTCTATATAATGTCATATCATATAAACCATTTGAAAATTTAATTTATGTAGCATTGAGAAAAGAACAATATTACCTTTATCTGATGTTAGCCCCCCTCCCCCCGCAAAACATGCTCTACCATTATAAAGCTGCAGTGGATTCAATACGAAAGTTTGAAACAAAATTGAACCGTCGTTACAAGTGATGTATGACCCTACCTAAAATGGAATCAAATCATCCTTGTTTTTATCCAAAAAAACTACAGTCAACCATATAAATTCTTGATTTCCATAGTTTTCTGTTTTAAGCTATTTTGTATGTTTAACATCTTTAGATTATCTTTAATACTTTTTACGAGTATTATTTTTATCTTCTTTTTTGTCTTTTCCATTCAATATAAATATTATCTCTTTCTCTTCACTGGTGCATATTCTTGTCTTTTTTGAATAAGCTCATATCATCTTAACCTGCTTTCTCTATTTTTTCTCATTTGAGTGTGCAAACTTCTAACTTCACTCCTACATTTTCATTTCTAACTCTATGTCTCTTTGTAATTTCAAACATTCCTCTAAACATTTTAATTCCACCTACATACAACTTGCGTTGTTTCTTTTTAAAGGATAAATATTTTGCACTATCTGTTGCAGCAGGTTGAATCACTATGAGATAATAACATATTTTTTATTTTGTTTTTCTAGTACTCTTTAATCGAGTAAAATGACAATGATTTGCCTTTATTTTATCCAACATGCATTTAGTCACTCGTGTCTATATATCTCCATCACTTGTATCAATGGATCTAGATATTGGAACAAATTTTTCTGTCAATTATTTGACCTTGTAATTTTATCATGATATTTTCAATGGATTCTTTACTTGAAATACATGACATATACTATGTTTTAGTTCTATCACGTTTAAGACTTTTTAATAAAGATGTGTTCCACCATTTTTCTAATTTTCCTGACCTTTTCATTTGAGGTGTCTATCAACACAATATCATCAACAAACATCATGCACCATGGAATATAATTTAGAATTTCTTTTGTTATTTTGTCCAATATTAGAGTAAAATATGTTCTCGGTCCTTGATGTAATCCTACATTTATTAAGATCTCATTGGTCCCTGCATGTGTAGCTTGTACTCTCATTTGAAAATTTTCACACATACCTCAAACTAGCTTTATTATGCGTGTTAAAATTCGTTTTCCACCTAATGTCCACCGGAGTATGTCCCTTAGCAATCATTTTTTTAAAGATCAATAAAATACTATATGCAAGCATTTTGTTTACTCTTACACTTCTTTACCAATATTTTTTTTAATAGCTTCTATTGTGGATCAACATAGCATAAAAACAAACTAGTTACCCGGCATCGAATGTTACTTTCTTAATAGTTCTATCAAAGATCCACTTAAGGTTGTTAATGAATATTCGAAAGACTCGAAATGCATCTGCATTTGTAGCAGAAAAATAAAGAAACATATGATATCAAGAAAAACAAATACTGATGCAGACATGAAGATATTTGAATCCGAAAATTATCTATTTGGTTTTTATTAAAATTATAGTCTATATTATGTGTGTTTTAAGTATGATGAATGATGCATTTATAGTGTTTTATTAAGTTAGCAGTTTATATCATATAAATTTAATGAATATAATTGTTCAAATTTTTTTTTATTATCATTGCATTTATTTATTTATTTCGCATCTCGATAATCAATAGGATTGGAAAATTTTGTGATAACCCAAATTTTTATACTTATATTTCTTGATTTATAGATTGGTGGATAAAATAACTATCTTATATCCGTCTGTATCCGCGGAAACAGATATTCAATATTTGCAAATGACTTCAAATGTGGATGCAAATGTGAATATGCACTATCTGCATTTAAAAGTATCCAGTGGCAAACCGAGTATTCCACACCTCATATTGTTTAGACTTGCTCAAAATCATACAAATCTTATAATTAGACTTTGTCAGGCCAAATATAAGAGACTAAAAGCATGACATTTACAACAAATTTTTTGACTAGTTTTTTTTTTTCCCTTTTTCAAATTTTCCATATATGGAAATAAGAAACTGCTAAAAAAAGTTTGAACTTTTTCTCCAAGCATTTTACATCGTAATGGCTTATACCATATTTACTAAATGTGAAATAACAACAAATCGTCGATTGCCACATTATAGTTGAATTTTATAGTGGCGTTAAAGTCGTAAAATACTTAAAAACATATAATACACACACATGGCACGACAATCGAATAGATCATAAATTTGTCCCATAATAGACCTTTTGGAAGATTTTTGAATTCTCATTGTGCAACATATTTCAAATCATTATAATAAAATGAATAAATAAATATGGACAAAAATTTAGTAACCTATAAAATTACTTGGAAAATATGAAATCAATAAGTCATTTTACATAAACATCCAAAATAAACTGAATTAAAGTAAATAAGTATATTTTGGATTTTTAGTAAATAATATATGTTGGAATTTAACGAATATAGATCATAACAAATAAAAATTAGCTAATCAAAATAAGTAGATCTTGATTGTTTTGAAACAAATGGCAACTAGAAAAATAAATTATGCTTAAGATATCCATAAAGCTCCCTTTGCCTAGCTTTAGTAGTTTGAGGTTTTGAATTGGTATCTAAGGCATTTATCAAAGTACTTCAAATAATTGTAATGCATTGATCACAATTTTGATGTGGATGGGACATGTTTAAATTAGAAAAAATCATAGACATGTGAGGCTATGATTCTGTGGATAGATGGTAAAATACATGTATATGTAATATTGTATGATTTAAATATGTAAAGTTAATGTGGGATTTATTCATGAATAATCGGATTTGGTTTCTGTATTTGCTTGGTTTAATTATTAAGTGATAGAATAGTCTCTCTAGTAATGGAAGATAACTTACACTAGCTCTCGCTCAAATTTGAGTTGGGTAGAGAATTGTAATGACATGAGGTTACAAGTTTGTAATATCAACCTTGGAAAAGTATTGTTTATTTTGAGTTTACCACCAAAATTGTACATAAATAAGGTTATATGTTTGGATTCTAATCTTGATGTGCGTGTGTGTTTTTATTTTTGTTTATGTATTCAAATAATTTGAGAGATATTTAAATATTTAGTCTTCAAGAATTTGATTTAAATTCATACGTTACGTTTAGTATTCAAATTAGTTGTTCCATTAGCTTAGTTAGCAGTAAGCCTCTTACTGAAAGCTATTATGTCAATTATACGTTTTAGCTTTAAATTCCTTATGATAGGATTTTAAAACTTTAATACTATTCCTATTCTATTTTGTTTTAGAGATGGAAAGTTCAAAAGTGAATTCAAACAAAACATTCCAGATGCAACATCAGTATAAGCTTTTAATCAAATATTTTGTGAGAAACTACTTTTTACCTGAAAATTAATCATAGAAAAGTTATTATTTTATTCTGAGGTCGAAATTTCATAAACTAATATTTTAGTTGTATAATTTATTCATACTGAATTTGAGTAATTTCAAAGTTACTTTGATCAGTATATTCAAACGAATGATTTGATTTGGCAATTTTTCATGGAAGCCAGGCTCTTTCCGGCTCGACGGTTAATTGGGGTTTAAAATTGAAGAATGAAGGCCTAAGAATGCAGAATTTGGTTCACAATTTTGACTTGTGTTAGAGGCCTTGGGATTCGATCTTATAAAATTTGGCAGTTCATTTATTCAGTTTTCTGTACTTTAAAATTCTGCATTTTGAGTATATGGCGTTAGAGGATGGTATAATTTAAACTGAACATTGCTATTCCCATCATAAAAATCACTGCAGATTACCCAGTTTCAATCCACAACACTGAATGTATGTATTCTTCAGTGCACTCGTATTTGATTTTAGAAAATATGAAGTAAAGCTCAAATGATGGAACAAAGCATGTATACTATTCAAACCAATTGCCATTCTATCACCCACTACAGCAAAGAACATACACCTTTGAGAAACAGATTGAAAATTAGTTTAGCTTCCATAGTTCCTCAACAATGAGAATAGCAATGTTCATTTAAACTCGGGTCTTTCTATATCTTTGAGTTTTGAAGTGAGAAATTTGGTGTACATAAATGGAGATTGAAGGATAAAATGGGAGAGACAAACACAAATACCTCTGATATATGCCGCCTCAACCGCCGCCTCTGTTTCTCAAATGGATCCACACCACAGCAGACCACAGTGGGACCCATGCCTACCAGTGCAACCACCGCATGAGCCCCAATCACCACTCCAGCCACCACAGCAGCTGCCACAGACGCCATCAGACAATACGCAGCGCTCCTGGTAGCACATCTCATCACTCTTCTCTTCTGAACCGCACTCCTTTGCCTTGCATCCAGCAGCCTTTTCAAATCCACAAAACACCTCCTAATCCCATCAAAACTGACCTCGTTTCCTACAAAAGGATTCACATTTCCATCGAACTCTCGGAAAACGCCCAATGCCCACTCGCACTGCGACTGCTTCAATCCTTCGTTTCCAACTATGTCCAATAGTTCCACAATCGGTGCGTAGATGCTTACAACTTGTTCGATGCTTTCCCTCAGCGAAAGAAACATGCGCGATGCTTCCTCGCTGCTGTCGAGATAGTTGGAAACGATTCTGGTTAACGGCGTGAATGTAGCAGAATCTAGGACCTCACGAATCGAAGTCCTATCAGGCTGTAAAATGCTTTCGATCACGTTGATCGATTCGGATTCATGGTGGATTTTTCGCCATATTTCGTTGTAGGAGTCGGTCTTTAGTGAGGTTTCGTATTGGATGTTGATTGTGTGATTTGGGGATAATTGTGAACTGCTGCTACCTCGTGATAGAATCTGATTTTCTGCATCATGAGTTTAGTGTGTTAATACAAATTAAAAAGTTGATTAAATTGAGGTGATCTAGGATATGTTTGACAAATTAATGAGCTATTTACCTGTGAATGGGGTAACAGGGGGAGTCCAGAATGGAGTCCGGGAGTTGTCGCCATTGACACTGAAGCAGGGCATGTGTGTGTTTTTATGGCCTATAAAAGAGAAAAAAGGGGAAAGTAATATAGATATGATTTGGCGTATAGAAGAAGACTACGGCATTGACTCTTGACTGCTAAAAGGCCACAAGTTTGTACTTTTTAACAAAACACCGGGTTAGCGAAAAAAAAAAAAAAAACTATATTATTTTAGTTCCAAGTGGTGGTGTATATATTAAAAGCAGCATGTTTTGTGTTTTTAGCTACCACACCATGGTATTAGAAAACATAAATCGATATGTTTTTAGCAGTACACTAAGTTTATTGTATAAGAAAAAGCTATTTGGATACAAAATTAGACATAAATTAAAGAGCACACAGTGCGTTATATTGTTTTATCTATATGGAATAACGAATTCATGTGATGATCCAATGATGTAAATTCATTGTATCACTAATTGTGTCTAAATCTTATGTTCAAATAGACTTTCCCATATGGAAGAGGCTATTTGTATTGTCAGTTAGTAAGTAATTGATTTGCACGCGGGAGGACAGATAAAGGTTGCAATTAAGCAAAAATTATGTTTTCACCCTTAGTACTTTTTAGTTTTCAATAATAAATTTATTGTGATGCTAAGAGAACCTCATTTTCTTCTTCCTAATAGCATTACTAAAAAAATACCACAAAATTTTATGTTACACTATTCATAATACTAAACTTTTAAGGGGGTACCAAATACATTATTTTTATTTATTTTTGTATGGCGAACAACCGCCGATCAACACTGTTTTCTGCGCCGATCCACCACCGATCAACAGTAGTTCGGCGGTTGACGACCGCGAAAAACGGTGTTGGTCGGTGATTGTTTGTCGTGTAAAATGATTTTGCACGGTGGTTGATTGTTGTGTGAATTGCGTGTGGCATTAGGAAGTACATAAAATTTATTGTGCTTATTATTTTTATTCGTGGTATTAAAAAAGGAAAACGGTACCCTTAGCGTCACACTAAGTTTAAAACTCGAAATCCAAAACAACTACATTTTTAAAGGAATAGTTTGGCTCGGGTCCCTGTTATGTTTAAAAGTACAAAAAAAGCTCTCTGTCTAAAAACATTATAAATCAAGTCTCTGTTTTTCGAAAATTATCAAAAATTCAGCAAAAAACAACGAAAATTCAAAATTAAATTTAACACATAATCATAATCGTATTCATTCATTAAAACTACAAAAAAAAAAAAAAATGCAACGCTACAAAAATTTTATGCAAATCTACATATAATTATTGACATTGCAGCAATTATTTCAAAAAATTGTTGAAACATGCAACTTTTGCTTAAAGAATATAATACAACTCCAATAAATTGCTGCAAATGTTGCAACTATTTGCAATATTTGTTGATATTTCAGCAAATAATCATCCGCCTTTGAATTATAAATTATATAAATAATTGTTGAAATATCAGCAATAATTCAATAAAATTGCTTCTATTTCAGTAACAGTTTTATTAATTCTGCATCAACTGTTAAAAAATGCTACAGAAACAGAGACCCGCTTTAAAACAAATTTTAGGGAGCGAGCCGCTTTAAAACAAACCTGGAAATACGGATGCGCAACAAACTTCCACTTTTTTAAACGTTATTTGGCAAGTTACTTGAAACTTGAAAAAAAAATAGCATCTTCTAACAAAAATGTCATATGTGGTAAGAAAAAAACATTATTAAGCATGAATGTTCAATATAATTTATTTTTATTACTTTTCATATTGTTGATTAAGCCCTTGAAATTTATCAAAATACAAAACACACCCTTATCTTACATGTTTTAAAGTGTAACAATCAAAAAATCATGATTGATAAAATTACGAACATCTAGTATGTTTGTATCATCCAACTGGATAACGTAGGTCATTTTTATAACTATGATGCAAGTTAGTTCGAAAAACATAAAACTGAAGCAACTAAAGTAAACTGCATTACAAACAAAGCATTGCGTTGAACCGGTTAATTTCAATGCAATGCTTTGTTTATAATGCATCTTACTTCAATTGCTTCAGTTTTATGTTTTTCGAACTAACTTGCATCATAGTTATAAAATGACATACGTTATCCAGTTGGATGATACAAAACATACATGATGTTCGTAATTTTATCAACCATGAATTTTTTTATTGTTACACTGTAAAACGTGCAAGATAAGGGTGTGTTTTGTATTTTTGATAAATTTCAGTGACTTAATCAGAAGTATGAAAAATAATAAGGATGTTTTCCATAAACCTCTTAAGATTAGTACTTAAAGTAAAGGAAATAAAATCACATATTCCTAGCTCTATCTATCTCATTTGCCCAGCAATTTGAAGATTAAGGTAGTGCTTGTTTTGAAAATAAATTTTATGTTTTGTGTTTTCAATTTATATTTCAAAGGGGATTTTTCCTACAAGGACAAAATCATCAATTTATTTGCCCAAAAGGACAACCATCAAAAAACTTGCCCAAAAGGACAAGTTTTAGTGCAAATGGTGAATTTCAGGGGGGTCCCATGTTTTTCCACTTTGCACTAAAACTTGTCCTTTTGGACAAGTTTTTTGCCCTTTGTCCTTTTGGGCAATTTTTTGGGTTTTTTTGTCCTTCACAAATTTTTCCTGTATTTCAAAATACATGGGATATGATAAAGGAGTGGAAAAAAGTTGATTTGGAAAATGATTTTAATAAATATGTACAAAGCCGAAATTTTATCACTTTGATTTGCAAATATTTAATTAATTTTAAATATTCAGATAATGGTTGTATAATTAAAATAAACATCTTTTTAGTAATAACTAGTGAAAATTTTAAAATTTGGTTTACAAAAGTAATTAATTCGATAAAAAAAAATCGTAACCCAAGAAAATTGTTCTTTGGATTTTTGACTTTTTTATCGTCTAAAAATTGTTGGAAATATAGCTTGACATCTTAACACGCACACACACACACTTATAATTAAAAACAAGTATAACTGAGTTTATTTAAGATTACTGAAGTTAATAAAGTGGATGGATGTGACATATAACATCTTATTTTCTTTTACTTTTAAACCTGCAATAATGGTATATAGGAACCCTTCACGGAATTAGTACACATATTTATACATTTCAGCACTTAAGGTTGTTATGCATGTTACAAATGGAAGGGAAAGGGACAAAAAAATAGAGGATAAGGTGGACGACGCATGGAGAAGGTGACGATGTGTCATGAGGTGGTGAAGGGTAAGTAGTTTGTGACAATGATGCATATTAAGAATCTTAATGCTAGATTAACGCTAGAGTGGGTGAGTGGTGTTTATCTAAATTCATGAACCTTTTTAGAAATCTTTTGTAATGTAATTATAAGTACATGTATAGTGATCATAGAACCGAACAAAGAGATAAAAATGCCACTAAAATAAATGCAGTAAAGGAAAGAATACATCGGGTTTTTTATACTCATTCGGAGTCATTCTACATCCAGTTTAGCGCTGTGTACGATCATTAATCAATATCCACAATTACACTCCTTCATTTCAAGGCCACAAAGAGACATCCTCTAGAATTTAAATCTCTGGGCAAGCCAACCTTATTTACGGGCCATATATCCACACCCAACTTTATTTTGAGCAAGAAGTCGCTCCTGATTGGTTTTTTTTTTTAACCAAGCACAATCAGACCCAACTAAATTTAGATCAATCTTGTCATATCCGTTAAGATTTTTGAGTTGTTTGTACGGAAATGCTAAAAAGTAAACAACACCAAATTTATGGTGGTTCTGCACTAACGTTTACGTCCACTTCATAGTAACTATTCATCGTCATTGTTACAATTACAAGAGTAATCCAAGTTTCAACACTTTGAGTTTACAAAATTATGAATGGAAAGTGGCAAAGTCCTTACCAGCTTCCTACAAGGCCAAAGCAGCCATTAAAGTCCTTCTATGTCCAAAAAGATCCAAATATGTTCTGATGTCCAAGAAACAAGCCAGGATTCAATCCAAATGCCAAAAAAGTAGTGAGATAACTTCTAAGTGAAGTTTATAGGTCCAAGAGACCGTCAAAAGCCATAGAAACCACGAGAGAAGCAATTAAAATGCTCCAAGAAGAAGCTTCACGCCTGCAGGAATGAAATAACCAAAAGATCCCCAAACATGCTTAGTACCAGGGTATTTATAGGTGAGGGCTATGGGACGAAGCCCATAATTTCTTATCCTGGAATCGAAATCGATCTGGGGATCGGTACCGAACCCGTGTATTAGCCTTTTCATTGTGCTTTATTTCGAAGCACATCTAATCCAGGCCGAGTTGCCACTTTATCTTATGGGATACGAAATAGCGATTTAATATCCTGAGAGTTAGAAAATTTGTGCCATCATCGATCCACTTTACATCCAGGTGGGAAATGAAAAATCCATGCCAACAACCCATGTCACCTTCGTGTCGTTTGAATACGAAGTGCCAGATACGAAATAGTGTTTCTCATTCCTTATCTTATCCAAATTCACGAATGCCTACCCATTTCCATATCCCACTCTTCGCTTTCGGGGATACGAAAATTGCGAAGAAGAAAAACCAACTCCCCCGAACCGAAAGAAGCATTACTGCGAACGCAACTCCATGAATACGAAGTTTGCACATGTATATGGGATATGAAATCCCTAGGTGGAGGCAGGATATGCTATATCCCATGCAAAGAAATACAGATCCATATGTGTTAGCCATAATACCTAAGGATTTGAATGCTTCTCGACTTCGATCAAATCGTTGCTAGCTTACATAAGCTCATACTCGTGTTTTGAGTACTTAGAAAACCGTAAATCCGTCGTGTGACAGCTTTGCCAAAAGGCGGGTCAACACTTTCCTCTCTAAACATATTTTTCTTGAAAAAGTAAGACGTGTTTTGAGTAATCCAATCAGAAGTCCATGAGCCGAGATTTGCGAGAAGTCTGAATAGAACTTCAATAGCTAGAAAACCATAACACTATAATCTTGCCAGATTATAATATAAACCAGAAATCCAAAGAATCTCGATCGCGTCGGATCACATTAGATAACTAGAAAACCAAAACCAGTGGAACATGACGATTTCTCTGGATCGTATTACTAGAGATAACCAATATAACCAGAATAATCGAGAATTGGGAAACCAGAGTGACCCAAAATCCAGAAAACCAGAAAAGCCCATGGCTAAATAACCAGATGATCGGACGAATCCGAAAGGTAGAATTACCAAAAGCTGTATAAACAGATGAGTCTAAAACCACCTTGACAAAACATGACAAAAGGACTAAGGAAAAGCCAAAAGAGTCCAAGATGCCCTTGCCAAAACCTGACAAGAGGACCAAGGAAAAGCGCAAAAAGTCCTAGACGCCTTTGCCAGAGTGTGATAAGAGGGTCAAGAAAAAGCTAGAAGTGTCCAGGATTCCCTAGGTGAAGTGTGATAAGAGGACCAAGGAAAAGCCAAATGGGTAGGTCCTTACCCGCCACTAGATAAGGCCGCTTTGTCAAGTCCTAACAAGATGGCCCGACCCTTCCTAAGTAGAGTCCTCACTTGTGGACCAGATTTTTATACTTGGCGAGCAAATTCCTTATGATGCCAAGTCCTTAAAGCTTAAAATTCTGATTCCATATTTTCTTACCTCGCAAGTAGCATCCTAACAAGCGAAGTAATTTACATTAAAGTTTTCAAGGGTTGGAGTTTTTAATAAAACCAAAGGAAAACCTAACGGTTCATCGCCGAGCAGAGGGCATGCCTAGGGTTTAAGGCCTAATCCTATACATGGGTGAGTCGACTTAGCCGCTTCCAATTTCAAGTTGATTGAGTTCCGTTAAGTTTGAAAGAGATAAACTGAGATCGCGTACAGAGCATGCCTAGGGGTCACAGCGGTCCCTGTATATAAGTAGACCAACGTAGTCATCCTTAAGCCATAAAATAAAGGAGACTGGACGGTTTATTCCCCCGTAAAGAGCATACATGTAACAAACCAGAATTTTAGAAATAGTCAATTTAGTTATTTAATTAGATTTCAAAAACGGAAATTTCGCAAACGATGGAATTTGACCATGTAACCTATACCATTGCATTCATGACGGAACTCTAAGCAACTTTCAGGTTTGAAACTTTGCGAACGGAGTCCGTACGGAAAAGTTACGGACGAGATACGAAAATGGACAAAAAATAAATAAACCAGAATAAAATGTATAAGGTAATAGTTAATTACCTTAACCCACCACTGCCAGGTCGACTAGAGCAGTCGACCAGTGGTCAACCGCTGGTACATCCTGCTTGGTAAAGCCAGGCAGTGGCAGCTAGGGTTAATTTGTATGTTTTACATAAATGGAGGGATCTTGATTGAAGTTAATCTAACGATCTAAGGTCATTATAACCCCTATAAATAAAGGGTTAGACCCCATCCTTTTGTACACAATTCTAAAGGCAGTAGCGAAGCTCTGCCATTTTCGCTTTCTTCAAAATCTTTTCTAAATCAAATCTAAATATACATAATCAAAATAAGCATAGATTGAAGAAGATTAGAATCAAATTTATGTGCAAAGGAGATGGTGCTGCGATTAGGCTTCCTTCCATTCAGGTATCTTCCCTCTTTCCTATTTTCTTGCAAATCTACAAATATGAAAGAACCGCCTTTCTAGAATAATTGTAGATCTGTAAGAATTTAGGAATTGTAGGTCTAAAGGTTTATTCAGATTCAGATTTGGATAGCTTCAGGAGAGTGGGAAAATTATATACATCGTTTATAATGCCTATTAAGTTCGTTTGTAACAGATACGAGATGTATGCCTAAAAATTTATCAGATTTGTTTATTATTTTTGTCAAATCTGAAATAATAGGTTGTGGTTTGAATATTGAGTTTATAGGCCCTTTTGGTTAATTAAATTATATTGCTTACAATTGTTCATAGAATTTTTTGTGGTTATTGTATTGGAAATCAGTCCCAAAACCATTGTCAAATTTATAGTTTTATTCTAGATTCTTAGATTTGGTGTTAATTTGATGTTTATGTAAATTTAGATTAAAAGATTATGTCTTTTTATGTTTGATATTGTTGGGGTTTACTTGGTTATTGTAGAAATGCGCTTTTCTTTCTTTTTAATAAAAAGAACATTGTTTCGAATCAATAAGGAACATGTACAAAACATTTAGGAAAGGTTGTGTAAATTTACGTATATTCGTACCTAGTTTACAACAACCGTTCCAAAGACATATATTTCTTATTTCTTATGGTTTGAAATATTTTTATATCATCTTTTTAATTATTTTGGGCAATTTTGCAATAACTACAGTTATTGACCTTTTTATAAGATTTTGAATCTTAAACAATATTAAACATAAAAAGGTTTGTTTTTGTCGTTAGTTTAGACTAAAACATAAATAGTTAATAATAATAAAATAAAATAAAATATAGTAACTACATTAATGCGCTTAAATTAATAAATAAATAAATGTTCATATTCGTTTGAATCTACGTAAATAAGGCAAATATATTATTATAAGAAATGTTTGTTATTGTTGTATGTTTGAATAGTTTCCGTTTATGTGGAAATGTATATGGAAATATAATCCATAATAAATAGAAATAAGCATTATGACCGTTATAGCAATAAATGAATTTGATTTACGATGAATAAGTTCATAAATAAAACAAGGAATGTTGTAACCACCATTGATTGGGGAAATGAATTAAATAGGATAAACATGCAAAAAGGTTACAATTTGTATTGTGTTAAGAATTGTAACACCAATTAGCGAACCTAATAAATAATAAATATATATGTATGCATACCTAAATAGTAAATAAGGGAAATATGAATGTAGCAATAAATAGAGTTACAATATATATAGTATAAAACTAAATGGGACTGATATAAACAGGAAAATAAATGCCTTAGGAAAATATGATTGTTAACGTCACAAATGGCATTTAATGGGTTAACTAGTACCTTAGGGAAATACGACAATTATAGTCATACATGGAAAGAACCCTAATTAATAATTGAAAAGGAAAATTAAATGGGGATTAATGAGTAGTGATTGTCGTAGGAAATGTTGTCCAATAAGTAAACCTATAGATAAATATCCTAGGATATGAAGTTATATATTTCTATTAAATCTAGAATTATTATAATTTGAAATAAGAATTGGACTTAGTAGGTTAAAGATGCGCAGTCAGTTGCCTTATTCGACAAAAGTCTGCACTTTCTAGCAGTTGGATACATGTTTAACTAATGTAAGATATCATAACTGTAACACCCCGTATTTCTGTTAACACAAAAGTTACTAATTTAAGAATAACCAATGCTTAATATAATAAATGTGTAAAGGGGAGATGTATCTAATGTGCATACAAATTTAATAATAAATGTGTAAAGGGGAGATGTATCTAATGTGCATACAAATTTAATAATAAATGTGTAAAGGGTAGATGTATCTAATGTGCATACAGATTTAATAATAAATGTGTAAAGGGGGATGTATCTAATGTGCATACAAATTTAATAATAAATGTTAATAATGTACATTAAGAAAGTAATTGTGAACATAATTTGCTTCTCTTTAGAACGGATGGCTTTGATTAACATTGGCTTCATCGACGGCTCAAATTAACTTGCAATCCTATATAAACAGCCCCTAGTCTCCTTCTCTTTGCACAATTCTTCTCTAACCTTATGCTGCACAAATTCTTGATGGACATGGCTTCTTCTTCTTCCTCTAAATCTAAATAAATAGATTAAAATAAAATATAAATCAAGACGAGGATATGCTGCTCAAGTCTTTCAAGAGAAGATTCAAAACAAGTTAGGATTCAAGTAAAGATTCAACGGCTTCAAGCAACGCTATCTTTCTATTCTTTTCTAGATCCAATCAATGTAAGTCGGTTACTTTTTAGATTTGAACGCCTTTTCTATTTGTGACATGAAATTAAAAGAATATAAGAAATATGCCTTATCATTTCATTGAATCTGTGCTTGTTTATGACTTTGGATCTGATTCTTGATTATGGCCTAGAACACATTGTGACTAAATTGCCAATGCTTAAGATTATGACTATGGAACTGTGGCCTTCGAAACCATAATCCTTTGACTATGAACATAAGCCTTTGACTATGAACATAATCCTTTGACTAGGAGCATAAACCAATGCCTATGACTATGACAAGGACAATAGTGGATAATTACCTATGATTCATGAACATGATAATATTGCCTAGGATTATGACTGTGAGATTGGATCTAAACTTGATTATCTATTCAGTTTATTCTTAATTATCCTTGGATCTTGATTATGGGAGTTTATCTATTAAGTTAGATCTACCCATATACTTGAACCTATGTTATTTGTTCAACCCTTTTTATGTCATAATATTATCAGATCTATAGGCCTTCGATGCTTTAATCAATTTATTCAGTGTAATTTGTTAGATCTGTGATTAGTGAATTATCATCTTCTGCCAGTCATTATGTCTATCTTTTCATGGCATTTTGGTTCATTCCCTTTTTATTCACGAATCTATATTTATCTATAATCTA
Organism: Allium sativum; assembly: GCA_030737875.1. NCBI lineage: Eukaryota > Viridiplantae > Streptophyta > Magnoliopsida > Asparagales > Amaryllidaceae > Allium > Allium sativum. The sequence continues at coordinate 287,267,765 of CM060924.1, forward strand.
GGAAGAAAACACGATTACACGAACGATGGGAATACGATTTGGGCAAATCATAAAATTGACCTAAACATGGTTGTAAACTTGGAAATTGGCATAATGTGGAACATGAACATAATTATGGCATGTTTATTAGAACGCAAATTTGAAAATTTGACATGAATTATGGAATATGTAATTTGACATATTAAATTTAGTATTGGCAAGTAAGCTAAGTTTTAGGCGTAAACGGTAAACTAGAATAATAATTCTAGTCTTGCCATAAACTGTAAATTAGGATGTTAAATCAGAATTGGGTCAATTAAAGTTAATTTGGCATAATAAGTATATTAGCACAAATTTTGAATTTAGTCATAATTGTGAGTAATTGTCGTGTTTAGAATAATCATGGTTAGTGACACTTAATTTGGTATTATTTACATACCAAAAACTATAAATATGATATATAGGGAAAATGGGCCATAATAATAAATGTTGACAATGCACATTAAAAGAGTAATAATGGAATAAGTAAATTAGGGAAAATTTACTTATAGAATTTATCCTAAATGAGAAAAGTAAATTTAGACAATACGAACATGCTTAACCCGAGGTTGGATTGAGTTGTGATGTAAACCTGCCCGGACCCGCCCGGTTGTCCAGTGATCACAACAATACCTATCCAATGTGGGAGGTTAAGGCATTGAGCCCGATAAAGGCCCGAGGTTAGATTGAGTTGTGGCGTAAGACTGCTCGGAACCAACCGGCATACCGGCAACCACAACAATACATGTCTAATGTGAGTGGCTGGTGCTTTAATAAGACAATTAAAGTTAAGCTAGAATGGGAGGGTTAAGTCATAAGAACATTTAACCAACTTAACACAGTTAAGCTAGAATGGGAGGGTTAAGTCCATAGGAACACTTAACCAACTTAACAAGTTAAGTTAGAACGATAGGGTTAAGTTAACTAGAACACTTAACCAACTTAACATGGTAACAAGACAAGATTTGTAGGGGTTAAGTAACTAAGAAAAACACTTAGCCAATTTAATATGTTAGCTGGACTAGACCTTAGGGTTAAGAAAGCTTGAACACTTAACCATCAGAGTGTGACAAATGAATAGGGTTAAGTTAAAAACATGAAGGGACAATACTTAACCATTAGAGCATGTTAATCAAACCAATGTTAGGGTTAAGTTAACTAAGGGAACACTTAACCGTTATAACATGTTAGTTAAAACAGATAGGCAAGGTTAAGTTAAAAAGGAACACTTAACCAATACAAGATGAAGGGGTGGGGTTAAGTAATAAGAAATACATAACCAATATAACTTGATTTGTGGTAGGGTTAAGTCAATATGAAATACTGATAACACTTAATCAGTTTAACAGGACAAATGAATGGGTTAAGTTAACTTGAATTGACTGATGACACTTAACCAATCCAAATTGATGAGAAAAGAGAACTAAGTAGTAAACCTTAGTTAAAGGGGGCTAAGTAATAAACCTTGGTTAAAGGAAAACCACGATTCAGGAAACTAAGTGGTAAACCTTAGTTAGGAGAACTAAGTAGTAATCCTTAGTTGAACGCAAAAAGGAGCGAATGTCCATCTGATCTTAAGGGAGGCTCAAACAAGCTGGGTAATGAAGCATGCGGCTTCAAGGGGACGTGAGGGTACTGTTGGTATCCCTCTGTGAGGCTGCAGATGATCCGCTTGGGCTCACAGAGGTTAAGGTCTGCGTCAGAAGAACCAAGGGTATGCCTTGGTTGCAATATAAGGCAACCTAAAGACTAGGATGGACCAACGTGATTCGACGAGACCAGTAGCCCTGTGATAGCAACTCGTCGTCTACCTACCATCTTGAGTCAATCGAGACGTGAAGCGGAAAGGCGGAGAACTCCAACAGACCATATACTTGCTATCTAGTTATGGGTGCGGATGGCCATAGGTTAGTGGGGCATAGAGGGCCTGCGTATAGTTCTCATTTTTCAAGGTGTGCCTTTCATTAGTTGAGGGAGGGGTCAAGTGGGACCATAACCACTGGAAAAAAAACAGACCTTAGCATCTGCATCGGCAGATAACTTAAAGCTCCCGACCGAGTTCCGTGTTTCTTGATTTGCCCTGCCACAGGACTCGGGTCGCACATTTCAGGACATGTGCATCTAGACAGCGATAAACGATTCGCGACACATACGTGGGGAAAGTCTAGGAACATATACCGCTCTAGGTAATGTGTCCTAGACTAGGAGCATCGTTCGACAGGTAGCGTAGTCCCTAGTTGGACCAAGGTGGCATAAACCCTGAATCTGTGAAGCATTAGATAAGCCGCGTAAACCCGAGTGGAATCTAGGAAGCACTTTGATATAAAACCCTAGATTAGATCTAGGTAATAAATAATAAATGTGCGCCTAAAGGCAACCACAATTGCTGGGATTGGGATCACATTATCATTTTAGACAGATTACTAGTTGGGACACTAGATAGGTGGTGCAGAGACATAGAAACCATAATAACAGGTTAATAGCGAAGCGGAGAAAGTATTAAAGCATATCCAGTTTATCTTGTCTTAGCATATCTTGTGTTAATTTTATCTTATCTTGTTGGCCCTATCATCATGGTATTGTCTTGTATTCAGTTAATTCATGTCGTTTTGTTTTTCCTTGTTCACATGCTAGAAGTAACTGAACTTACCAGACTTTATGTCTGACCCAGTTTTCTTTCGTCTTCTTTTCTTCCGTCCCCCCCCCAGGTAGTTAAGGAGGGAATAGTATAGCTCAGGTTAGATTGGACCGTCACTCTTCCCAAGCTCGAAGATTCTTTGACAAAGTGCTTTGGACTCTCTTTTTCTGCTGCTATGGCTGGCTTATGCTACATTGGGGAATATAAATGTTATTTTATGCTTCTTTATTTTGTAAGACAGATGATACTCTGATATTGGAAAACAATTGTTGTATAAACTATTTTATCAATAAAGTAAAGTTTTATTTTCCGCTGTTTTAATTTTGTCTGTCTTGTAATTTATCTGCATCTTTTACCCTAAATGCTCCACAGAACTTAGTGCATTCCATTTGTGAGTGACACTAAAGGATGTGGGGTGTTACACTTGGTATCAGAGCTGAAGGTTACCGGATCAGATAAAAGTTTTGAAAAAAATTATTATTTTCAAACAGTTTTAAAAGAAGCATTTTCAAAAGAAAAGTTTTTGTTTTAAAGGCATATTCCCCAAAAGCCATACGCACTATCTTCTGATTCTCTGTTTGAATTCTTGTACCCTTCTTTCTTGAGTCTTTGGGGCTCCTGGCTTTCTGGGAGGTAACCTCATCGAAGGGCGAAGTAGTGCCCGACTTCCATCTATAACCGTAGTAGTTTCACCTGCGGCTAGTTTTCTTTCAAGCTTAGTAGGGTTTTCTGTACGATGGAGGCAGCTTTCGAGAGATTTGTCAACATGATTACACACGAAAGAGGATGAGGAGTTTGGCTAAGGAGCACAACCCAAGGATGGGGAATTCATGGATGTAGACTTGGCTCACGAAGGAGGAAGGGATTATAAAACCTAAGACAAGAGGAAGTATCTTTACTATGGTAGAATAGGGCATATAATTAAGAACAAAGGACGAGATTTTCAGAAGGGCAAGTACATGCTTCACCACTAAGCATACCTAGGAGAAAGGCAGTAAAGTTATGTTGGAAGAGTCTAGCTTTTCTGTTTGTACTCTTTCTTTTTAGTACTTCGCATTTGTTCATATTTGCTTCCATAGTTGAGTCTCTGCACCTTAGTACTTGTATAGTAAAAGATCCCAACTAGTGCTCAAGTGTTTGGTTGTTTTCCTTAGATCATCTCACGTAGATCGTCCAAATTCGGAGGAGACATTCCTCGGGTGGTTGTCTGATATTGGTTTAGGCCTTTGGCGCTTGTACTTGAGGGATGTCGAGTTCGACTAGGATGGTTTGCTTGAGAGATGAATAGTTGTGGCAGGCGCTCTATATAGATAAGGACTAACCTTAAGAGAGGTAAAAAGTACGTAGTGACCTTTTGACCCTCATAGTTATGGCATGATGGATAAGTTAAGAGGAGAGACCTCTGATCATCCTAGTATATACACTCAGTATCATGGTTGACATTTGTTTATTTTGGAAATGGAGGTCAAGAAACTTCGCAATCGTGAAGTTGAATCTGTTAAGGTACAGTTGAGTAAAGCTCAAGAAGACGTGATACGGGAGATTGAAGATAAGGCATACGCGCCTCATACCCTTTTTCTTAGGGGTACATCCTTGATTCCTTTTTTTTAGGAATTCTATGCATACTAATTTCTAGCTTTTAAGGTATATCCTCTAGAACGTATCATCGATCCTTAGGTAGAAACCCTTTTGGATGTAAACATGTATTTGAAACATGTTATGGTTGATGGTTGCGAATGGTTGCTAGTGGTTGCTCGTGAATGCATATACACACGTATTAGGCACTAGATCAGCTCAGACGCCTTCATATTTCATTTACATATATGTATTTGTTTATGAATTGAACTTAATATGTTATCATATGGATGTCGCATTTGAGTGAATGATTGTGCACTCATATAGAAATAATATGTATCATTAGGATTTGCATACATATTGGACGCATGGCACTGACATGATTTGCATTAAGGAGGTCAACTGAATCATTAGACCGCCTGATTTTGCATTAGATAAAGACATGTACACACACTATGCATATGAACATACAAGCATTAGAAGTCTTTAAGGACAATGGATGCATGTGTTTGATGGTTGAGTAGACGGACGATTGGATGGTAGGATTTACATTCTTCTTGACTTGAAGATTTCGGGGTCGAAATCCTTTAAGGAGGGGAGAATGTAACACCCCGTATTTCTGTTAACACTAAAGTTACTAATTTAAGAATAACCAATGCTTAATATAATAAATGTGTAAAGGGGAGATGTATCTAATGTGCATACAAATTTAATAATAAATGTATAAAGGGGAGATGTATCTAATGTGCATTAATAATAAATGTGTAAAGGGGAGATGTATCTAATGTGCATACAAATTTAATAATAAATGTGTAAAGGGGGATGTATCTAATGTGCATACAAATTTAATAATAAATGTTAATAATGTACATTAAGAAAGTCATTGTGAACATAATTGGATTCTCTTTAGAACGGATGGCTTTGATTAACATTGGCTTCATCGACGGCTCAAATTAACTTGCAATCCTATATAAACAGCCCCCTAGTCTCCTTCTCTTTGCACCATTCTTCTCTAACCTTATGCTGCACAAATTCTTGATGGACATGGCTTCTTCTTCTTCCTCTAAATCTAAATAAATAGATTAAAATAAAATATAAATCAAGACGAGGATATGCTGCTCAAGTCTTTCAAGAGAAGATTCAAAACAAGTTAGGATTCAAGTAAAGATTCAACGGCTTCAAGCAACGCTATCTTTCTATTCTTTTCTAGATCCAATCAATGTAAGTCGGTTACTTTTTAGATTTGAACGTATTTTCTATTTGTGACATGAAATTAAAAGAATATAAGAAATATGCCTTATCATTTCATTGAATCTGTGCTTGTTTATGACTTTGGATCTGATTCTTGATTATGGCCTAGAACACATTGTGACTAAATTGCCAATGCTTAAGATTATGACTATGGAACTGTGGCCTTCGAAACCATAAGCCTTTGACTATTAACATAAGCCTTTGACTATGAACATAAGCCTTTGACTATGAACATAAGCCTTTGACTAGGAGCATAAACCAATGCCTATGACTATGACAAGGACAATAGTGGATAATTACCTATGATTCATGAACGTGATATTATTGCCTAGGATTATGACTGTGAGATTGGATCTAAACTTGATTATTTATTCAGTTTATTCTTAATTATCCTTGGATCTTGATTATGGGAATTTATCTATTAAGTTAGATCTACCCATATACTTGAACCTATGTTATTTGTTCAACCCTTTTTATGTCATAATATTATCAGATCAATAGGCCTTCGATGCTTTAATCAATTTATTCAGTGTAATTTGTTAGATCTGTGATTAGTGAATTATTATCTTCTGCCAGTCATTATGTCTATCTTTTCATGGCATTTTGGTTCATTCCCTTTTTATCCACGAATCTAGATTTATCTATAATCTAGGAAGAAATCACGATTACACGAACGATGGGAATACGATTTGGGCAAATCATAAAATTGACCTAAACATGGTTGTAAACTTGGAAATTGGCATAATGTGGAACATGAACATAATTATGGCATGTTTATTAGAACGCAAATTTGAAAATTTGACATGAATTATGGAATATGTAATTTGACATATTAAATTTAGTATTGGCAAGTAAGCTAAGTTTTAGGCGTAAACGGTAAACTAGAATAATAAATCTAGTCTTGCCATAAACTGTAAATTAGGATGTTAAATCAGAATTGGGTCAATTAAAGTTAATTTGGCATAATAAGTATATTAGCACAAATTTTGAATTTAGTCATAATTGTGAGTAATTGCCATGCTTAGAATAATCATGGTTAGTGACACTTAATTTGGTATAATTTACATACCAAAAACTATAAATATGATATATAGAGAAAATGGGCCATAATAATAAATGTTGACAATGTACACTAAAAGAGTAATAATGGAATAAGTAAATTAGGGAAAATTTACTTATAGAATTTATCCTAAATGAGAAAAGTAAATTTAGACAATACGAACATGCTTAACCCGAGGTTGGATTGAGTTGTGATGTAAACCTGCCCGGACCCGCCCGGCTGTCCAGTGATCACAACAATACCTATCCAATGTGGGAGGTTAAGGCATTGAGCTCGATAAAGGCCCGAGGTTAGACTGAGTTGTGGCGTAAGACTGCCCGGAACCAACCGGCATACCGGCAGCCACAACAATACCTGTCTAATGTGAGTGGCTGGTGCTTTAATAAGACAATTAAAGTTAAGCTTGAATGAGAGGGTTAAGTCCATAAGAACACTTAACCAACTTAACACAGTTAAGCTAGAATGAGAGGGTTAAGTCCATAGGAAAACTTAACCAACTTAACACAGTTAAGTTAGAACGATAGGGTTAAGTTAACTAGAACACTTAACCAACTTAACATGGTGACAAGACAAGATTTGTAGGGGTTAAGTAACTAAGAAAAACACTTAGCCAATTTAATATGTTAGCTGGACTAGACCGTAGGGTTAAGAAAGCTTGAACACTTAACCATCAGAGTGTGACAAATGAATAGGGTTAAGTTAAAAACATGAAGGGACAATACTTAACCATTAGAGCACGTTAATCAAACCAATGTTAGGGTTAAGTTAACTAAGGGAACAATTAACCGTTATAACATGTTAGTTAAAACAGATAGACAAGGTTAAGTTAAAAAGGAACACTTAACCAATACAAGATGAAGGGGTGGGGTTAAGTAATAAGAAATACTTAACCAATATAACTTGATTTATGGTAGGGTTAAGTCAACATGAAATACTGATAACACTTAACCAGTTGAACAGGACAAATGAATGGGTTAAGTTAACTTGAATTGACTGATGACACTTAACCAATCCAAATTGATGAGAAAAGAGAACTAAGTAGTAAACCTTAGTTAAAGGGGGCTAAGTAATAAACCTTGGTTAAAGGAAAACCACGATTCAGGAAACTAAGTGGTAAACCTTAGTTAGGAGAACTAAGTAGTAATCCTTAGTTGAACGCAAAAAGGAGAGAACGTCCATCTGATCTTAAGGGAGGCTCAAACAAGCTGGGTAACGAAGCATGCGGCTTCAAGGGGACGTGAGGGTACTGTTGGTATCCCTCTGTGAGGCTGCAGATGATCCTCTTGGGCTCACAGAGGTTAAGGTCTGCGTCAGAAGAACCAAGGGTATGCCTTGGTTGCAATATAAGGCAACCTAAAGACTAGGATGGACCAACGTGATTCGACGAGACCAGTAGCCCTGTGATAGCAACTCGTCGTCTACCTACCATCTTGAGTCAATCGAGACGTGAAGCGGAAAGGCGGAGAACTCCAACAGACCATATACTTGCTATCTAGTTATGGGTGCGGATGGCCATAGGTTAGTGGGGCATAGAGGGCCTGCGTATAGTTCTCATTTTTCAAGGTGTGCCTTTCATTAGTTGAGGGAGGGGTCAAGTGGGACCATAACCACTGGAAAATAAAGACCTTAGGATCTGCATCGGCAGATAACTTACAACTCCCGACCGAGTTCCGTGTTTCTTGATTTGCCCTGCCACAGGACTCGGGTCGCACATTTCAGGACATGTGCATCTAGACAGCGATAAACGATTCGCGACACATACGTGGGGAAAGTCTAGGAACATATACCGCTCTAGGTAGTGTGTCCTAGACTAGGGGCATCGTTCGACAGGTAGCGTAGTCCCTAGTTGGACCAAGGTGGCATAAACCCTGAATCTGTGAAGCATTAGATAAGCCGCGTAAACCCGAGTGGAATCTAGGAAGCACTTTGATATAAAACCCTAGATTAGATCTAAGTAATAAATAATAAATGTACGCCTAAAGGCAACCACAATTGCTGGGATTGGGATCGCGTTATCATTTTAGACAGATTACTAGTTGGGACACTAGATAGGTGGTGCAGAGACATAGAAACCATAATAACAGGTTAATAGCGAAGCGGAGAAAGTATTAAAGCATATCCAGTTTATCTTGTCTTAGCATATCCTATGTTTATCTTATCCTATCTTGTTGGCCCTATCATCATGGTATTGTCTTGTATTCAGTTAATTCATGTCGTTTTGTTTTTCCTTGTTCACATGCTAGAAGTAACTGAACTTACCAGACTTTATGTCTGACCCAGTTTTCTTTCGTCTTCTTTTCTTCCGTTCCCCCCCCCAGGTAGTTAAGGAGGGAATAGTATAGCTCAGGTTAGATTGGACCGTCACTCTTCCCAAGCTCGAAGATTCTTTGACAAAGTGCTTTGGACTCTCTTTTTCTGCTGCTATGGCTGGCTTATGCTACATTGGGGAATATAAATGTTATTTTATGCTTCTTTATTTTGTAAGACAGATGATACTCTGATATTGGAAAACAGTTGTTGTGCAAACTATTTTATCAATAAAGTAAAATTTTATTTTCCGCTGTTTTAATTTTGTCTGTCTTGTAATTTATCTGCATGTTTTACCCTAAATGCTCCACAGAACTTAGTGCATTCCCTTTGTGAGTGACACTAAAGGATGTGGGGTGTTACAATAACCATAGGAACAAATGACGATAGTTAATTCTGTAAACATAGTTAATTACGTAATGATAGTTGACTAAGTAACGAGGGTTATTTCCCAAAACAAGTTTATCTTAAGAGTGAGCTTCCCGCCTCCCGTCCCAAAAGGGGAAACCTTGGAAAGAAAATAATTCACAGCGTAGCCTGTTTAAGGGTAAGGGTCTTAAGTAGTTTGATCCACCAATTAAAGGGTATTAAGTAATAACGTAGCTCGCCTCCCCCAGTTAATAGTTATTGGCTACGAAGTTGGTAATTCCCGTGTTATTCCGCTTCCTCAAGGTAGTAAGTGATTGGGTTACGAGTTGGCCTTAGGAATAGGTATTAAATGACCTCTCCGGAGGTACCGAAGGTCTTCCTATCCTACGAAAAGTATTAAGCGATTAAGGAAAATACCCACTAGGGCCAGCTAGATAGTAACAAAGGGGTCCGCTAGGGGAATGTCGTAAATGGCGAAACGTCACTACCTATCCTATTGGTAATAAGTGACTGCTTACTATCTCTCGTCTTATGCGGGGTGTGGTTATATGTGTGGATGACGGAAGCCTTGGACTTATTGGACTTAGTAGTTAGTGTCCTCTAATTTATTGATAGAATAAACTACTGTATAAGGTATTAAGTGACCAAAAGGTCCGCCTTAAGTATTTAGTGATTATAAGTATCTGCCCTTACCTTACATAGGTAGTGAGGTCTCAAGTGGTTATATATAAATAAGAACCCTCTTTGTGTGATAGTTAGAAGTTAGTTGCCCGCTTCATGATTAGTTAATGGTGGTTATAAGGCTTCATACTTATACGTAAACGATCTATCTCAGTATTACGTTACCGCTATGTACGGAATATTATCTTGGGTTTTGTGGATAGTCATCGTGCGTAAATTATAAATGGGTTCGGTTAGAATTACTAGCCCTTTTAGATATATGTTTTGGTTTTGACCAAACAGAGTACATTTGTATAATGTACACAGTGTTATACATTTTTCTACTCATCAGGACTTGCTGTTCTGACCCTCCTCCTTATAATAACTCCCAGGTGTATCTTGGGAAGGCAGGTCTTAGCAAGTGTTCAAGTTTGGTTTTGGTTCTCGTTATCTCATGCTCGATGTCGATGTGGTGATATTCCTTAAGGTAGTCGCCTTAGTTGACCTTTATTATTTTATTTTCGCTATGAGTCAATTTTATTGTACTCTGATTATGCTCATGCTCATTAATTGCAGGTACGAGATTTATACTCTCCGTTCTTTGATGGGTTTGAGTTTTGATTTTTATCGAAATTCAGGCTAGGAAATGTATGGGGTGTTACATTTCGTATCAGAGCTTAGGTTTAGACGATCAAAGGAATTAATAAATTAGTATTTGTGAGGGAACGTATTCAATTTCCTTTCTCCTTTCTTAACTCGACATTAAATTATTTCGACGGTGAGTCAGTTATGTGCCAAATTATAGGTTTTAAAATGATTAAGAGCTAGAAATATTTCAAGATTGAGTATTCGCCAACCCCGATTTACCCCATGATGCGCTTGGCGATTTTGTTATGAAGAGCATGGCAGTGGCATGTAGTGGATTCCGTGGATTTGAGCTTGGTGACTGGACAAAAAGCTAGCTACGAATGAGACAGACGTGATTTCTTGTGTTGGTTTTATTTGGGAGTTCCAGTCAATAACTTTTTCTTGGTTCTAACGGAAGATTCACGTAAACATGTTGTCATAATCTAGATTTATAATTACGAGATATGCTTATTGGATGTTTTGTAAAATGAATCTGGATAATCATTTGGTAGAATTACTCTTTTGAATCCTTGGTGTTAAAATTCGGAGAAATTCCAGTTTTTAAAACTATTTTTGAAGTAAAAAGGGGTTTCAAACATTTTAAACTATTGTTTTTGAGAAATTGTTTAATAAATAGTTTTTAGAACTATAAATCTAACCATTTTTGGATTATTGGTTTTTTGTAAAATTTTAATAAACAATCCATTGATAGAAGGAAGGAAGTTGGAAGTGATAAGGAATACGCCTCAGAATTTAAAACTATCATTATATATTCCTTGTGATTTTTAATATTCCTTTTCTCTGACGGTTTATGGAAATTAACATAACCTTTCGAGAATTAAATTCTCGGCAATTCAAGATATGGAAGGGTATTTCCAATTAGTAATATAAATGGTAATATAAATTAATAATTAGATTTATATTATTAGACCCTCAGTTTATAAGTATAAAAATTTATTTTGAAAAGTTTTTCAAATTTTCTCTTGAAAGAGACTAAGGAAATTTCTATTCAACTTGGAGTATTTGATTTCGTAGATCGTTCGTGTTGTTCGTCAGCTCGGTAAAGGCAAAAAATCCATTTTATTTATTTCGTATTTCTAACTGAGTTTTCTTTTTGAGAATTCATGTTGTGTGTTCGCAGCCACTTGTTGAGACTAATTTGAATCTTTGGAGACAGTTCGGAGTTTGACTGTAGTCTATAATACCACCGTGATGAGGACAAGTATTTTTCAGATTCGTGTCAAATCTTAAAAAATAAAGTGGGGTGATTAATATTTTAATCCAACCCTTATAGGGTTAAGGTTTAACTTTTCTCAAAGCCCGTTTAATAGTTGACCGTTTAGCGTTATACCTAAAGTGGTCAATTAGTTGATGAGTTTTGCTACAACTTGAACCTAGGACTCAGCTGTAAAAGTTATGTCCAAATTTCCCTCCCCAAACCCCTTTCTTTCGTCTTTCCTTCATCATCTAGCCAAATCATACCTCTTTTTAATCTCTTTCTTTGTAATCACCTCGTTGCCTCCTTTTCCACATTAGTTTGCACATTAGATCTTGCCCCACTAGTACTCCAAGATCTAAACCCAATTTCTTCTCTCCGATCATTTCTTAGCTCATAATACCTTCTTGCACTATCCAATCTTTCTCATGCCATTTTAATCTCATTCTTAGGACAGGCCATTTGATTGGATCAGATTGAGCATAAGGTTTCATTACTTTAGTGCTAAGAGAATTAATTGTAGCAATTGGACTTGCGCCTGTCCTTTGCTTCGATGTCTTTGTGTAGGGTCGTTGTTTGTACTGCATCTTCCTTTTCCATATCTTTTTGGAATAAATTTTAATGAAGGTAATCGCCATTTCAGAGGTGAATATTGAGCTCTCTTTGGATGGTTTTTCGGAGGAGGATCTTGATGAGATTAGAGGCATCCGTGTTGTACAGGGATTTGTATGGTCTATGGTTTGACCGACTTTGGAGATTTTGCAACAGATCTCTCCTTCCTTAATGTCGATTTTTGAGTTCGAAATCTATGTTCAGATTACCCATATAGATGTGCGATTCATTTAGCACATTAATCCTAAGATGGGAAGTTATGAATGGATTTGTCTTATGATGCGAGAATCAATCTTTTCTTTGATCGATGGCGTAACCATCATTTAGTACACATCATATTTAATTCAGCTTGTTGTCCTTGTGTGCTGTTTCTCGGAGTTGTTTTCTTGTGTTTTCGCCTATCCACTTTCGTCTTTAGACATTATTAGGTGAATCTTCGTGGATGCCAGTTTTATGGTAGGTTTCTTTTAACATCGCAAAATTCTCTTTTAGAAAAGATGGTGATATGGAAACTTTCAACAACACCAGCAGTGTCTGCAACACGAGATTGAGCATTTTGTTATCATGATATGACTAATCAAAAGTCTTGAAAATGGTTTGAGCTCCAGATGCAGAGCAAGACTCTCATTTTTTTATAGGCAATGTTTTAAATTTTTAGAATTTGGAGTTCTGGTGTTGTTGTTTTTGTTCTTCTTCTCTTTCCAGCAATTTCATCTTGGCTTTGTGGTAGTTCATGCTTGTAACTGTTGTTGCATTTGAAATCGCACGACGATTAAAGAGATTCTGTATTTAAAATATTTTTTGTCATTCATGCGTATCTATTTGAATGGAATCTCATTTTCTTATCTAACTAACAGTTGTCTTAGAGCTGGAAAGTATAGAATTTTTTACTAGATAAATTTTAGCTAAGGACAGGTTTTTGCATTAGTTCATCACGGGTATATTTATTATTTGTCGCATGTTTCTTTTAAGCTAATTATTTTTTTGAGTTTGCTTGTGTAGTTTCGGTTTTCGTATTTTTCCGCAACCGACTTCCTTCAACACCAACATGTGATTTGGATTGTTTAAGTTTCCACAAATATATTTTTAATTTTTTGCAACCGCTGTTTGAAAAAAAAAATGATGAACAAATCTTTTCACTTTATTAAAAATTTCATGTTTTCGTCCGTTCTTACTTTCCTATAAAATCCAATTTGTGTATAAACATAGATTTGAGTACGATAGTTTACATATGTTTAAACATCTCTTTTATATAAAAATAAATGGTCTTAATACAGTAAAACATACGTTACCAAAATCTTGTTTTTATACGAATCCGATATGGAAAGTAAACAGTACTAAAAGGGAATTTCAAGTTTGAATAGACGATTTTTCAAGTAGAAATTTCTTTTGATATAAAATTTTTGATATTTAATCAAATCGAAAGCGTAAGAAAGGTTTTTGGATGATTGTTTGCATGTTTTAGCGGTGCATTAGGAACGACGGTGCTTTATAAAGGTTAACGGTAACAAGGAAAAGACTGTTTTAGCCGAGAAAACGTTGTTTCCATGCCATGTCAACAGTACGCGCGAGTTATTAACTATCTCATTTTGTGTTTTAGAGCTTGTGTCAAGCCTCATTGGCGTTCTGCAGATGGCAATTTTTGGAGTATTCTGCAGTTGTTGAGGTAAAATTTCATTGTAGGATGGGGATTGGAATATTAATAAGCGGAAGGAACATTAGATTTCTCTGTTTTGATTTCCTTATTCTGACTTAGGAGATATAAGTAGAAAGTGATTTAGATACGTTAACGAACTGGATGGTAGGATTTGGATGCAAAATTGGTTGCTTCGCACCTCTATTCGTAGAAGTGTGAGGGTTATGGATGAAAATGTTTTTAAAATTTGCACTCATATAGCAGCTAGTATATTTAGGATGTTATGCATCATGTTTTTTCAAAAGTGTTTTCAAAAATAAAATGCATACATATAGGAGGATCCGATTTAGAAGAGTATTGTTAATGCCACTCCAAAAACGGATAAGGGAGGGTCATATTTTATTTTCACTCGGATAAAAAATAAATTGTTATAGGGGACCAAACATAATGGAAAAATAAATAAAAGAACCCAATTTTACCCTCCATCCGAATGCACAAAACATGGTAAATCGACAAGGACATACCATAATTCAGTACAAAGTTTGGAAATAACATGCCTAAAATAGATTAACTAAAGAAAAATAAAATCCTACATATTCGGCAATAGTACATCGAAAAACATGTTTTTATTCGGTTGTCTATCGCCGAATTTGTGTTATTGTCATGACCTGATGCGTTCACCAAATTCGGCGAGTACATGCTATTTTAATGTTTAACTTTGGCTCGCTGTCAACGAATATAACGTTTATGGCCAAAAACGGGCCTCCGTTTTTTCCAGTAAGTGGTTATTTTTTTTGGTGATTTCTTTAATAAATTCAATATGTCATTTGATTTTTTGAGTGAAAATAACATTGTCTTCTTTTTCAAAGTTAAAATTTCGTTAGAAATTGGTTCCTCCATGGAAAACATGATTAATTATTTGCATTGAGAAGATGAAAATGATTAATGTTAAGCGAATAGTAAATGTAATTAGGGTAAAATAATAAAAAGGCATTTTGGTCTATATTTTACAAATTGCTAATGGAGGGGTATGTTAAATGATCCTCCCCTTAGTAAATTAAAAAAAATGTCTCCCTTAACCTTTTTTGGAGTGACACTAACAATATTCATTTTGAATCATTATGCATGCATCATTTATGGTTGCAACACATTATGTACACCATGCACATGCGCACTTGATTGTAAAATTGGATGGCCACTAATAGGTTGTTTAGTTTGTGAAAATTAGGCGCCAACACCATGAATTAGTCATTGATAAAATTACGGTATGAAATTTCTTTTAAGGGAGAGGAATGTAACAACTCGGAATTATGACAATAGTTAATTTAGGTGTTTAATTAGATTCCAAAATTGGAAATTTTGCAAACGACGGAATTTGACCGCGAAATTTGCATTGTTGTATTCGTGATGGAATTCTGGTCAACTTTCATGTTTAGAACTTCGCGAATGGAGTCTGTATGAAAAAGTTGAAAATGAAATACGAAAACGGATGAAAACAAATAAATCATAATAAAATATATAAGGTAATAATTAATTACCTTACCAACCACTGCCAGTTTGACTAGAGCAGTCGACCGACGGTCGAGCACATGTACGACTTGCCTGGTGGGGCCAAGCAGTGGCAGTTAAGGTTGAGTTATATATATATATATATATATATTATATAAATGGACGAATCTTAATTGAAGTTAATCTATCTGTCTAGGGCCATTATATTTCCTATAAATAAAGGGTTAGTCCCCATCCTTTTGCATAAAATTATAAGGCAGCAGCGAAGCTCTGCCATTTCCCTTATCTTCCAAACCTTTTCTAAATCAGATCTAAATATATATAATCTAAACAAACGTAGATCGAAGAAGATTAGAATCAGATTTATGTGCAAAGGAGATGGTTCTGCGATTATACATTCTTCCATTCAAATTTCCTTCCTCTTTCCTATTTTCTTGCAAATCTACAAATCTAAAAAATTCCGTTTTTAGAATAATTGTATACTGTAAGAACTTGGGAATCGTAGGACTAAAGGTTTATTCAAATTCAGATTTTAATAGATTTAGGTGAGTGGAAAAATTATATACATCGTTTATAATAACCTATTTAGTTCGTTCGTAATAGATCCAAGATGTATGCCTAAAAGTTTATTAGTTTTGTTTACTGTTTTTATCAAATCTGGAATAATAGGATGTGGTTTAAATATTGAGTTAATAGGCCTTTTTGGTTAATTAAATTATATTTCCTACAATTGTTCATATAATTGTTTATGGTTATTGTACGCACCATAGATCTGGAAATCAGTCCCAAAACTACTCTCAAATTTTTAGTTTTGTTCCAGATTCTTAGATTTGGTGTTAAATTGAGGTTTATGTAAATTTAGATTAACAAATTACGCCTGTTTATGTTTGATATTGTTGGGGTTTACTTGGTTATTGTAGAAATGCCCTTTTTGTCCTTTTTAATAAAAAAGAACGTTGTTTCAAATCAGCAAGGATTATGTACAAAACTGTTAGGAGAGGGTGTGTAAGTTTACGTATATTTGTACGTAGTTTACAACCATTCCAAAGACATATAATTCTTATTTCTTGCGATTTGAAATATGTTCATATCCTCTTTTTAATTATTTTGGGCAGTTTTACAATAACTACAGTTATTAACCTTTTTATAAGATTTTGAATCTTAAACCATATTAAATATAAAAATGTTTGTTTTGGTCATTAGTTTAGACCAAAACATAAATAATTAATAATAAAATAAAATATAGTAACTACATTAATGCTCTTAAATATATATATATATTCATATCCATCTAAATCTACGTAAATAACACAAATATATTATTATAATAAATGTTTGTTATTGTTGTTTGTTTGAATAGTTTTAGTTTATATGGAAATGTATATGGAAATATAATCCATAATAAATGGAAACATGCATTATGACCGTTATAGCAATAAGTGAATTTGATTTGCTATAAATTAGGTCACAAATAAAATAAGAAATGTTGTAACCATCGTCGACTGGGGAAATAAATAAAATAGGATAAACATGCTAAATGGTTACAATTTGAATTATGTTAGGAATTGTAACTCCAATTAGGGAACCTAATAAATATATATATGTACGCATACCTAAATAGCAAATAGGATAAATATGAATGTAGCAGTAAATGGAGTTACAATATATATAGTATAAAACTAAATGGGACTGATATAAACAGGAAATAAATGCCTTAGGAAAATATTAAAGTTAGCATCATAAATGGCATTTAATGGATTAATTAGTGCCTTAGGGAAAAATGACTGTTAAGTCATAAATGGCAAGAAGCCTAATTAATGATAGAAAAAGAAAATTAAACGGTGATTAATGGGTAGTGATTGTTGTAGTAAATGCTAAGTACAATAAGTAAACCTATAGATAAATATCCTAAGATTAGAAGTTATAAATTTCTAGTAAATATAAAATTATTATAATTGAAATAGGAATTGGACTTAGTAGGTTAATGATGCGAGGTCAATTGCCTTATTCAATAGAAGTTTGCACTTTCTAGTAGTCAGATATATATTCAACTGATATGAGATATCATTGACCATAGGAACCCGTGAAGATAGTTAATTACTAATGATATTAGATTGAGTAATGAGGGTTATTTCCTAAAATAAGGTTTATCTCAACAGCGAGGTTCCCGCCTCCCATCCCAAAAGGGGAAACTTTGGAAAGGAAACAATTCACAGCATAGCCTATTTTAGGGTAAAGGTTGTAACATCCTGGAAAATTCAATGCTTGAATTTTCGACAATAATACTTAACTCCATATTACTTTCCAACAACCCAAGTACCAAATTCTAGATTGTTAGCAGAAAGAAGTTAGAGGGTGAGAGAAGAAAGAAGATTAAAGAAGAAAAAGAATCAACACAGAATCAGAGTCTCGTATCGCAGTGGAACAAAATATAATATAGAAATAATCTTTATTGAGAGCTTGAAAGATAGTACTTACATTCATCAAAATACAGCAGACAAATCTGGACAATTATAATATCATGTCCTCATATACAATACACAACGAAATAAATACTAATACGCCTGGACCCCTTCAACACGCCTTCAGAAGTTTGCAGCTTCTGAACCTGAACCTGTAAAACTCGTTCTGACCCGAGCATTGCAAACGCCACGGATCAGTCTGGCGAACCCGCGTGAATAAAACTCACTAAGTTTAAGTAACATCCAACTTGCTTAACTTTAAAAATCCTTTTGAAAGGATAATAGTTAGATCAACCCACACATAAATATGGACGGCTTTTACCTTACTATAACCCAAAACATTTTGATAGGAAATCTAGTGATATTATAATAGTGTCTATATCAAAAAAATAACCAAATAGCAGAACCCGCTTGCATCTCTGCTCCACGTACGTAGTATAAAATCATAAACCGTGGGCTCTTATTGGAGAATGGATTCCAACTATAATAAGGTATGGGACCATCTTCCGATCAGTGTACTCTAGAGGGGATACACTGGAGCTCAACAAGAAAATCTTGCAACCCGACCACACATAACCGCCCACTCATTTAGCTTGAGTCTAGCAAATGTATTGTCACCGTATGGTTTTTTAGGCCCACCATACTTCCTGTGAGATACAGAAACGAAAGAAGAACAAAACATGAATTTTCTCTAGATTATGACAATACACCCTGCTTGGATGCGACCCAACTAGCCATGCTGCCTGCCCGATTTTTGTCATTTCCCAGTTATGAGGCTTGAGCTACATTGTCTTCTAGAACCGCATGTCAACATTTACTTTGAATGCCACGTCGTCAAACTCGCCAAATTACAGATTGATTTCCCCAAAAATAATACGGGTATAAAGCTAAAAGAAATGAATTTCTCCGCCACCAAACATAAATACGTTTGAGGTAATCAACCTGTAATCTATTAGGTATATTCTTTCATACATTCATCCATACAAGTCATCCAAGAATAGAATGAACCAAAGGCACCCTCCTACCACTTCTAAAGGATCACTAGTGAGTAGTCCTTGCAAATCCATATATTTCAATCATGATAAAACTGTAAGGTGTTAGTCTCTTATTCTCGTTATCTATTTTCCTTTAAATTGATTACCACGGATTTTACCGAGTTTGATAGTATACTTGGATTGGATTGGTTGAGCATGTACGAAGCTGAGGTTAAGTGCATAGATAAAATTGTTAAAGTTAAGACCAAGTTTGGAAATTTCATAACCATACCATGTGAAGGCCCAAATTCAGACAAGAAGGAATTTTGGTATACTCTTGATGTTTCCCCACTTCTATAGAAAATACCCCAGTTGTTAAGGAATACGCGGATGTATTTGAAGAAGTTGATAACCTTCCTCCGCGGAGATTGATTGATTTCAGGATTGATCTATTTCCGAATGTGAGGCCACTTATGTATTCAGTTTGAAGAATGACATTGAAGGAGAAAGAAAAGTTAAGCAATCAGACCTGACAACTTTTATGGAAAGGTCTGATCAGGCCTATTTCTCAAGTTGGGGAGCAGCAGTGGTGTTCATTAAGAAGTCATACAATACCCTAAAATTATGTGTGGATTACTGAGACCTCAACAAGCAAGCGCTCATGAATAAGTATCAACTGGCCCGTATTGATGATATGTTAGATCGCTTGAATGGAGAGTGTGTGTTTTTGAAGATGGACCTAGCTACAGGTTTTCATCCATTAAGGATTGTGGAAGAGTGCGTTCCTTTAACAGCTTTCAGGGGCCTAAATCTATTTTATGAACGGTTAATGATGTCATTTGGATTGTGCAATGCCCCTACCTATTCTGTAGACTTGATGAATCGGGTATTCTTATAAGTGTTGAACAAGTTTGTACTGGTCTTTATTAATGATATTCTAATCTTTTCAAAGACAGTAGAAGAGCACACAAGACATTTGGAACAAGTGTTAGAGATTCTGAGAAAGAATATATTGAAAGCTAAGTTTTCCAAGTGCCAGTTCTGGAAAGAAGAAGTGAAGTTCCTTGGTCATATAGAATCGAAGGAAATGATATCGGTAGATCTGAGTAAGATTACGACCATCCAGGATTGGAAGTAATCGAAGAAACCTACCGAGGATAGAAGTTTTCTCGAATTGGTGAGCTATTACTGAAAGTTCGTGAAGGATTTTTCGAAGTTGTCTAGTACTTTGACTAAGCTTACTAAGAAGCATGCCAAATTTAATTGGACATCATAATATGAAGCAGCTTTCTAAGAGCTGAAAGAAAGATTAACTAATGCACTAGTGTTGACGATTATAGATGGTAATCAACATTTGACCGTCTATACTGATGCTTTTTGTGAAGGAGTTGGCGCAATATTGATGCAAAAAGGCAAAGTAATTACTCATGCAAGTCATCAGTTAAATCCGTATGAGAAAAGGTACGCCACTTATGATTTAGAGTTGTTAACTGTGGTATTTTCCTTAAAGATCTGGAGGTATTGCCTGTTGGGTGAGAGTTTGAACTATATACAAATCATAAATCTCTGAAGTATATGTTCACCCAAAAGGATTTGAATATGGGGCAACAGCGTTGGTTGGAGTTTTTAGCAGCATATGATCTTGATATTTTGTATACTCTAGGAAAACCAATATTGTGGCAAACGCATTTAGTAGAAAGAATGTGATTGTTGCTGTAACAACCCAAATTTTTATAACATGTTAATCAAGAAATCAAGGCAGAATTAAATTTTAAAATCAGAATCAGGGGAAATGGGTTAGGCCATTGCGTTCTTCTCGAAATTTTACATGAAATAGAGTCCGAGTTTTCGAAAATCAGAGTCCGTATGAGGGAGATATGACCCTCCGAAATTTCAGGAATTTTCAGAATAAAAAATAGCTCGAAATTCGAATTCAAACCCCAGAACAGGCTGGGCGGAAAAAATTCCTGCCCATGGACCAGGTCGACCTGGGGGTCGACTATAGTGTTGACCTCCCAGGGACCAGGTCGACCATAGTGTCAACCTGGGGGTCGACCTGCCTCCCGAACCTATTTTCTGAACCATATGCATACTGATGTATTTAGACTTGTTTCGTGACCAGATTCGTCTGCCTAACCCTATATAAACAGCCCCCTAGCCTCATTCTCTCTACACCATTTCATTCTGTCCTTATGCTACCTCTGTGAAAATCAAAATGATAATATTTAAATTAAAAAGAGACTACTTCTTCTTCGTCAAGACAATAGCTAGGAATTGCAAATTGGGGGTTTTCAACTAGAACAAGACTAAACAAATAGAGATTCAACAACTACAGTATCCGTTTCCAGAATCAAATCTCTGCACTCTAATTCTCGATCCACGCTCTGTAAGTTCTAGTTACTTGAGATTGAAACTTGTTAAATTTGATATGGACATGGAATAAAATGAAATTGGACCTAAGCTTGATTATCTATTTGGATCTGTTCTTGTCTCTTCTTGAATCTATGATTTTGGGTTATTTCTTATCGACTGAATCATGCCCATTCATGTTGTTGGGCCTAGTTTATTATTCAAATGCTAGATTATAACATAAATTCTTGGATCTTGACTTGTGGGAATATTTCTATTTGGGGCTTATTCATGTTGTAAATCAAATTCTTTCATGTCTATAAACCTTAATATGCCTATGACTGTGAACATAAGACTATGCCTATGACTGTGAACATAAGACTATGCTTGTGCCTATGAACATAAGACTATGCCTGTGCCTATGACTGTAAACATAAGACTATGCCTATGCCTATGACGGTGTACGTAATAATGTTGCCTATGACTATGACAAGGACAATTGTGGCTAATCAACTATGACTCTTGACTATGAGAATTATTACCTATGATTATGAACATAAGGCCATTATCTATGACCATGACTTTGAAACTATTACTGTCAATTGCCTATGACTATTGCCTAGAACTATTTTGGATAATTAACCATGGCTATTGTAATTAATCGCTTAGGGTTCTTAATTATGAGATTTCTACCTATGACCATGACTATGGCCATTGGGGTTAATTACCTGGGACTATTATAGTTGATTGAAACCCATGTTGTATACCGAATTTGCAGTTTGTTGGATCTCATACTGAGGGTGTGACTTGCTTAGTTTATTCGCTATTATGTACAACGAAACCATTGGATCCATTATCCTTGTGTTTGGCTTGCTTTCGCATGCCTATTCTTTTATGTCAGCGTTTACCATGACTATCGCCTTATCTTGCTAGATTTGAAATCCTTTATGCCAGTGATGTTGTAACCAATTATCTCAAGTTATGTCATGCTAGTCTTGTAACCCCTTTTATCGCTTTATGCTCGTCTCTTTTGCCTATCATAGTTTTGATGTTATTCCCTTTATTCTGAGGTTTGGATTTGTTTGTAGTATGGATCGGTTCACGTTTACGTGCGATGGGAATACGATTTGGGTAGAATAGGCAAAACATGAATTGGTTATGAACATGAATTATGAACCTGATAAAAGGCAAAACTTGAAACATGAATGCTGTTATAACTTGAACATGGATATGGGCATGAACTTGACATCGACTTGACATGAAACTTGTCTTGAAAACTTGACACGAACTTGACATGAAACTTGAACATGGACATGACATTAGAATAAACATGAAAATGGCAAACTCGAGGTTGGGTTGAGTTTGCAGTGTAAATCTGCCCGGAACCGCCTGACAAATCCAATTACTGCAAACAATAGGATCCAATGTGGGTAGTTGGACATATCGCGCTTGAAACCCGAGGTCAGACTGAGTTGTGGTGTAAATCTTCCCGGAACCGCCCAGCATATCCAGTGACCACAACAATAAGTCTGATGTGAGAGGTTGGGGTGCATTAATGAATTAATGCCACATGATAGGGTTAAGTCATGAACCGCTTGAATATACTTAACCAATTTGACACAAATGATTTGATAGGGTTAAGTCATGAACCACTTAAATATACTTAACCAATTTGACACAATGATTTAATAGGGTTAAGTCATGAACCACTTGAATATACTTAGCCAATTTGACACGATGATTTGATAGGGTTAAGTCATGAACCACTTGAATACACTTAACCAATTTGACATGATGATTTGATAGGGTTAAGTCTTGAACCGCTTGAATATACTTAACCAATTTGACACGATGATTTGATAGGGTTAAGTCATGAACCGCTTAAATATACTTAACCAACTTGACACATGATTCGTAGGGCTAAGTCATGAACTTGAACGACAACACTTAGCCAATTTGACATGACACGTAGGCAGGTTAAGTCACGAACTTAAATGACAACACTTAACCTACTGGACGGAAACCCTAGTTGTGCGGTCCTTTTCAGCAGTAACCCACTAGATGTATCATGGTACCCTGGAACTAGGCAGGGTGGGGCACGATTACTGGGTTGATTGTAAGCGACCAGAATGACGGTTGAGTTGGTGCGCCATTGTAGGTTCAGGCGGACTATGGTCGTGCACGTAGTCCGGAGTTGAAAAAGCAGGCATTGGGCACCAGTATGTTTACACTGTGCGTGCTTGATTCGTGTCGGTGGTTGGCACCCTAGGGCTTGATACACCCTATGGTGGACCTAGCACAGGTGACTACATTTCGTGATTGGGCCGTATGACACAGACACATGAACGAGCTAGGACTTGCAGGGAGCCGATCGTTTAATAGATCGTTACGTGGAATTCGTTAGGTAGCATAATCCCTAGTGGTCCTAGGTGGCATAAACCCTAATTGAATCTAGAAAACGTTCAATAGGTAGCATAATCCCTAGTGGTCCTAGGTGGCATAAATCATAGTTGAACACACGATAGTTCATGATAAGGAAACCTAGCCAAAACAAGGGTGGCAGTCCAAACGATTTCAAGAATGGTGGCACTACGTTGAAGTAGTATAGAAATACATGATGAAACCCGTACAATATACGGCAAGGGACTGTACATATACATGGAAAGGATGATACGGGTTGGGGTACTAGTACAGTTGGTGCGGAGAATTTAGGAAATCAAAGAAAATAGTGGAATGGTGAAGCTTAGAAATCTTGCGATGTTATACTTAATAGAAACCTTGCAATGTGATACTTCGTAGGAACCTTGTGATGATACTCTTGATAGGAAGCATGGGATGTTATACTTGATTCATCGTGCCTGTAGCTTACCTTGTCATCATGCTTTTGTTTACTTTCAGTTTATTCATGCAAAATTATCTTCACCTATTTTTATGCTGAAAGCCACTAAGACTTACTTAGTCTTTATGACTGACCCAGTTTGTTTCGCCTCTTTTTCTTTCGTCCCCCCCCCCCAGGTTCGCAGGGTGGAAATACAGCTTAGTTCGGATCTTACCAAGCTCCAAGGCTCTTTCATGTACTGGTTGGATTTCTATTGGCTATGGCTTGCTTTGCTTTATTGGGGAATACTACAATTTATTTTCACGCTTCTTTGTTTTTGATCAAGACAGATATTTTAGCTATGTAATTGGGTATTGGAAGTTGATGGGCTTTTATTGTAAACAATTATATTTAATAAATGATTTGAAGTACTTCCACTTTACCTTCCGCTGTTTTATATGTGTATGTCTTGTAATATATCTGTTTCAGTACCCATAATGCTCCACTGAAGTTAAGGCACTCCCTTTGTGAGTGACCTTAACGGATGTGGGGTGTTACATTTGGTATCAGAGCAGAAGGTTACCAGACTGGGCAAAAGTTTATAAAACCTTTTGAAATTATCTTCAAAACCATTTACAAAGAAGCATTTTTCAAGAAAAGTTTCGTTTTACAAAAGGCATATTCCCCAAAGCCATATGCACTATCTTTTAATTCTCTCCTTGAGTCTCTTCTCTCTTTCTTTTTCACCATAGTTTGTAGACATGCGACACATGTAGGAGGGCAAAGAAATGCCCAACTTCCATCTATAGCCGCAGTAGTTCCATCTGCGTCTAATCTTATTTCATGCTTTGTAGAGTTGCCGTGCGATGGAGGTAGCTTTCGAGAAACTTGTCAACAACTATACAAGGATAGTAAGAACGAGGATAAAGAACACAAGCTTAAGGATGAGAAACTTGTTGATATGGCTTGATCCATGAAGGAGGAAAAAGGAAAGAATCCAAGTGGAAGAATAATAAAAACCCATGACAAGAGAGAATATCTTTAGTATGGTAAAAAGGGACATGTAGCTAAGTATTAGAGGACAAGGACAAGGGCAAAGGACAAGATCATCAAGATGGCAATTGTATGCTCTCACTACCAGCGTACCTAAGAAGAGGTGATAACGTTTCTGTTAAAAGTTTAGCTTTTCTTTTCTATCATGCCGAGGGAACTTTGTTTTTATACATCGCATCCTTTTAAATTTTCCTCGATAGTTGAGTCTCTGCACCTTAGTACTAGCGTAGTAGAGGATCCCATTTTTGTCTCAAATCCTGTGGGGAATTGGCTCATTTATTCATGACTTGTTTGGATTTGAGAATGTCTATGCTAAGTGTTGAGTTTAGAAGTAAAGCTTATGTTTTTGAGCTCTGGGTTGATTCTAGGGATGGAGTGGTTGTCCAGAAATGGTACCATTCTCGAGTATGAAAAGAGGGTAGTTAGACGCTTGACTTGCCCCGGTAATGCCCTCGAAGTCTGGTGTAACCCATAAGGTTCTGCCATGCTTAGTTACCTAGAATCTCTTGATACATTTATTGATCCGCTCGAGTAGTGTTCGCCACTAAGGCGAATGGTTCATTTCGCTTATGCGTGAGTCATAGAAAATCTCCTTACAACATGGTTGGCATTTGTTTATTTTCAAGAGATAATTCATTTATGTGGAATACCTTCTAGTAAGTGAACGAGATCCGAAATTCACTAGTGGATTTTGGAGAGCTTGCATGAAACCATGAGTACGAAGTTATGTTTAAGCCAAGTATACTAGAAAAAGAATAAGTGAAAGTGGAACGAGAGGCGACAGCGAAATAAGTTCCTACTTGTATTTTGGAAATAGGAATTAAGAAGCTACGAAATTGTGAAGCTAAAGACGGTCCAAGCACAATGGAGTTAAGCTCAAGGAAATGCGACTTAGAAGATGGAAGACTAGATACGCGCATCGTATCTCTTTTTAAGAGTATATCCTTGATCCCTTTTTTCTTGTAGAGCTAATTTGCATGCTATCTTTCAAGTATATCCTCTCGGTCCTATTCTTAATCTTATTTCTGTTGCAAACCCCATAAGGAGTATGACTCATCTGGTTGTGGTATATGTTGGGGTTTGAGGATGTCCGTTGGGTTGACTAAACTTTTTGGGTTTTATAGGATATGGGCTGGTGCTTAGGGAGTTCTTCTCCTATTCAGTATATATGTGACGTAGATTTCCAGCTTTGACATTGCCTAATGGGCACAAAGTTTTTACTTGCTTCTATCATTCGGCTATATCTTTAGGTAGGAACAATTGGGTGAAACATGTGTTTGAGACATGTTATGATTGATGGTTGCAAGTGGTTGCTCGTGGTTGCATAACACACATTAGGAACTAGATCGGCTCAGACACATTTTCATATTGCATATGCATGAGTGTTTATACTTGTTTATAGATGAAATTGAATGTCTTATCATGTGAATGTTGCATGTGGATGGATGTTTGAGCACACATATAGTGTTTATGTGATTAGGACTATTTGCATACATGTTGGATTCATGGCACTAAACATATTTTGCATTAAGAATATCAATCAGGCCTGATCATTTGCATTAGACAAGGAACATATTCACACACTTTCTGCATATGTTCATACAACATTAGAAATCTCTTAAGGACAATGGATGCCTGTGATTGATGATTGAGTAGATGGATTATTGGATGGTAGGACACATTCTTCTTAACTTGAAGATTTCGGGGACGAAATACTTTAAGGAGGGCAGAATGTAACAACCCGAATTTTTATAACATGTTAAACAAGAAATCAAGGCAGAATTAAATTTTAAAATCAGAATCAGGGGAAACGGGTTGCGCCATTGCATTCTTCTCGAAATTTTACATGAAATAGAGTCTGAATTTCGAAAATCGGAGTCCGTATGAGGGAGATATGACCCTCCGAAGTTTCAGTTATTTTCAGAATAAAAAACAGCTCGAAATTCGAATTCAAACCCCAGAACAGGCTGGGCGGGAAAATTCCCGCCTATGGCCAGGTCAACCTGGGGTCGACTATAGTGTCGACCTCCCAGGGAGCAGGTCAACCATAGTGTCGACCTGGGGGTCGACCTGCCTCCCGAACCTATTTTCTGAACCAGATGCATTCTGATGTATTTAGACTTGTTTCATGACCAGATTCGTCTGCCTAACCCTATGCAAACTGCCCCCTAGCCTCATTCTCTCTACACCTTTTCATTCTGTCCTTATGCTACCTCTGTGAAAATCAAAATGATAATATTTAAATTGAAAAGAGACTACTTCTTCTTCGTCAAGACAACAGCTAGGAATTGCAAATTGGGGGTTTTCAACTAGAACAAGACTAAACAAATAGAGATTCAACAACTGCAGTAACCGTTTCCAGAATCAAATCTCTGCACTCTAATTCTCGATCCACGCTCTGTAAGTTCTAGTTACTTTGAGATTGAAACTTGTTAAATTTGATATAGACATGGAATAAAATGAAATTGGACCTAAGCTTGATTATCTATTTGGATCTGTTCTTGTCTCTTCTTGAATCTATGATTTTGGGTTATTTCTTATCGACTGAATCATGCCCATTCATGTTGTTGGGTCTAGTTTATTATTCAAACGCTAGATTGTAACATAAATTCTTGGATCTTGACTTGTGGGAATATTTCTATTTGGGGCCTATTCATGTTGTAAATCAAATCTTTTCATGTCTATAAACCTTAATATGCCTATGACTGTGAACATAAGACTATGCCTATGACTGTGAACATAAGACTATGTCTGTGCCTATGACTGTGAACATAAGACTATGCATGTGCCTATGACTGTAAACATAAGACTATGCCTATGCCTATGACGGTGAACGTAAGAATGTTGCCTATGACTATGACAAGGACAATTGTGGCTAATCAACTATGACTCTTGACTATGAGAATTATTACATATGATTATGAACATAAGTCCATTATCTATGACCATGACTTTGAAACTATTACTGTTAATTGCCTATGACTATTGCCTAGAACTATTTTGGATAATTAACCATGACTATTGTAATTAATCGCTTAGGGTTCTTAATTATGATATTTCTACCTATGACCATGACTATGACCATTGGGGTTAATTACCTGGGACTATTATAGTTGATTGAAACCCATGTTGTATACCAAATTTGCAGTTTGTTGGATCTCATACCGAGGGTGTGACTTGCTTAGTTTATTCGCTATTATGTACACCGAAACCATTGGATCCATTATCCTTGTATTTGGCTAGCTTTCGCATGCCTATTCTTTTATGTCAGTGTTTACCATGACTATCGCCTTATCTTGCTAGAT
This sequence comes from Allium sativum, assembly GCA_030737875.1. Taxonomy (NCBI): domain Eukaryota; kingdom Viridiplantae; phylum Streptophyta; class Magnoliopsida; order Asparagales; family Amaryllidaceae; genus Allium; species Allium sativum. Next base: position 287,296,204 of record CM060924.1, read on the forward strand.
TTGAAATCCTTTATGCCAGTGATGTTGTAACCAATTATCTCAAGTTATGCCATGCTAGTCTTGTAACCCCTTTTATCGCTTTATGCTCGTCTCTTTTGCCTATCATAGTTTTGATGTTATTCCCTTTATTCTGAGGTTTGGATTTATTTATAGTATGGATCGGTTCACGTTTACGTGTGATGGGAATACGATTTGGGTAGAATAGGCAAAACATGAATTGGTTATGAACATGAATTATGAACCTGATAAAAGGAAAAACTTGAAACATGAACGCTGTTATAACTCGAACATGGATATGGACACGAACTTGACATCGACTTGACATGAAACTTGCCTTGAAAACTTGACACGAACTTGACATGAAACTTGAACATGGACATGACATTAGAATAAACATGAAAATGGCCAACTCGAGGTTGGGTTGAGTTTGCAGTGTAAATCTGCCCGGAACCGCCCGACAAATCCAGTTACTGCAAACAATAGGAACCAATGTGGGTAGTTGGTCATATCGCGCTTGAAACCCGAGGTCAGACTGAGTTGTGGTGTAAATCTGCCCGGAACTGCCCGGCATATCCAGTGACCACAACAACAGGTCTGATGTGAGAGGTTGGGGTGCATTAATGAACTAATGCCACATGATAGGGTTAAGTCATAAACCGCTTGAATATACTTAACCAATTTGACACGATGATTTGATAGGGTTAAGTCATGAACCACTTGAATATACTTAACCAAATTGACACGAAGATTTGATAGGGCTAAGTCATGAACCACTTAAACATACTTAACCAATTTGACACGATGATTTGATAGGGTTAAGTCATGAACCACTTGAATACACTTAACTAATTTGACACGATGATTTGATAGGGTTAAGTCATGAACCGCTTGAATATACTTTGATAGGGTTAAGTCAAGAACCGCTTGAATATACTTAACCAATTTGACATGATGATTTGATAGGGTTAAGTCATGAACCTCTTAAATATACTTAACCAACTTGACACATGATTCGTAGGGCTAAGTCATGAACTTGAACGACAACACTTAGCCAATTTGACATGACACGTAGGCGGGTTAAGTCACGAACTTAAATGACAACACTTAACCTACTGGACGGAAACCCTAGTTGCGCGGTCCTTTTCATCAGTAACCCACTAGATGTATCACGGTACCCTGGAACTAGGCAGGGTGGGGCACGATTACTGGGCTTATTGTAAGCGACCAGAACGACGGCTGAGTTGGTGCGCCATTGTAGGTTCAGGCGGACTATGGTCGTGCACGTAGTCCGAAGTTGAAAAAGCAGGCATTGGGCACCAGTAGGTTTACGTCGTGTCGGTGGTTGGCACCCTAGGGCTTGATACACCCTATTTTGGACCTAGCACAGGTGACTACATTTCGTGATTGGGTCGTATGACACAGACACATGAACGAGCTAGGACTTGTAGGGAGCCGATCGATTAATAGATCGTTACGTGGAATTCGTTAGGTAGCATAATCCCTAGTGGTCCTAGGTGGCATAAACCCTAATTGAATCTAGAAAACGTTCAATAGGTAGCATAATCCCTAGTGGTCCTAGGTGGCATAAATCCTAGTTGAACACGCGATAGTTCATGATAAGGAAACCTAGCCAGAACAAGGGTGGCAGTCCAAACGATTTCAAGAATGGTGGCACTACGTTGAAGTAGTATAGAAATACGTGATGAGACCCGCACGATATACGGCAAAGGACTGTACATATACATGGAAAGATGATACGGGTTGGGGTACTAGTACAGTTGGTGCGGAGAATTTAGGAAATCAAAGAAAATAGTGGAATGGTGAAGCTTAGAAATCTTGCGATGTTATACTTAATAGAAACCTTGCAATGTGATACTTGGTAGGAACCTTGTGATGATACTCTTGATAGGAAGCATGGGATGTTATACTTGATTCATCGTGCCTGTAGCTTACCTTGTCATCATGCTTATGTTTACTTTCAGTTTATTCATGCCATATTATCTTCACCTGTTTTTATGTTGAAAGCCACTAGGACTTACTCAGTCTTTATAACTGACCCAGTTTGTTTTGCCTCTTTTTCTTTCGTCCCCCCCGGTTTGCAGGGTGGAAATACAGCTTAGTTCGGATCTTTCCAAGCTCCAAGGCTCTTTCATGTACTGCTTGGATTTCTATTGTCTATGGCTTGCTTTGCTTTATTGGGGAATACTATAATTTAATTTCCCGCTTCTTTGTTTTTGAACAAGACAGATATTTTAGCTATGTAATTGGGTATTGGAAGTTGATGGGCTTTTATTGTAAACAATTATATTTAATAAATGATTTGAAGTACTTCCACTTTACCTTCCGCTGTTTTATATGTGTCTGTCTTGTAATATTTCTGTTCCAGTACCCATAATGCTCCACTGAAGTTAAGGCATTCCCTTTGTGAGTGACCTTAACGGATGTAGGGTTTTACAGTTGCTAATCTGATTATTACACCCTTGTTGATAGAGAAGATTTCTGTTTTATAGAAAGATGATGAGTTTATTTAGAAGATTAGCAAAAGAATTCAAGATACTCAAACTTCCAAATTGATAGTAAAGGAGTTTTGAGAATGAAAGGACGGATTTGTGTCCCAGATGTTCTAGAGCTTTAAAGAGAAGCACTGGATGAATGTCACAAGTCTAAACTCAGTACCTATCCAGGTGTACAAAAGATGTATCAAGATTTGAAATGCACAATGTGGTGGAAGTCTGTGAAGAGATATATCTCGATATATGTTAGGATGTGTTCAACTTGCCAACAAGCTAAGAGTGATCAACGGAAGATTGCTGGGTTGCTATAACCGTTAGAGCTTTTGGAATAGAAGTAGGACCAAATATCGATGGGTTTCATTGATGGTTTGCCTAGAACCAAAAAGGGTAATAAGAGCGTTTAGGTTATTGTAGATCATTTGACGAAGAGTGCCCATTTTCTTCTAGTGAGTGCAAATAAAACAGCTCATAGCCTTGCACAGTTATGCGTGAAAGAAATTGTTTGACTACATGGAGTACCCAATAACATAGTCAGTGATCGAGATCCGATCTTCATCAGTAAGTTCTGGGAGGCATTTCAGTCTGAGTTAGGAACGAAGATGAATCTTAGCACTGCTCATCATCCCCAGGCAGATGGTCAGACTGTAAGGGTGAATCGTATTTTAGAAGATCTGTTGACACCTTGTATCCTTGATTTTGGAGGATCATGGGAACATCATTTGCATCTTATTGAGTTCTCGTATAACAGCAACTTCCAAGCTAGTCAGAAGATGTCACTGTTTGAAGCACTATATGGTCAACCATGTAGATCTCCTGCATGTTGGATTGAGCCTGGTAATCGACTAGTATTGGGTCCAGATATGATCCGAGAAGCCGTAGATAAAGAGGACTTCATTAAGAAGCGATTAAAGGCAGCATAGAGCCGACAAAAAAGTTATGCGGATTCTAGAGGAAGAGATTCATAATTTCTAGTTGGCAATCAAGTATATTTGAACATTTTTCCGTTAAGAGGAGTGATTTGATTGGGGGGGGGGACGAGAAAGTTATCACCAAAGTATATTAATCCATTCCCGATATTGGAGAAAATTGGAACTCTAGCCTACAAGGTTCAGCTGCCAGATTGGTTTCCCGGAGTACATGATGTGTTTCACATTTCTCATCTTCGGAAGCATATGCATGATCCTGACTTAATTGTAGAGGAAGCATCACAAGAATTTTTAGAAATCTCTCCGAGTGTAGCGGTTTGTGGAAAGCCTCTGAAGATAATTGGTTGAGAAACAAGAGCGCTGAGAAAAAAAAGAGTGAACTTGGTTAAAGTGCAGTAGAGCGGAGATCCTAGAGACTTTACTTGGGAAAAAGAGGATAACATTAAACATGCTTATCTCAGGGGCAGAGTCAATATCTCTGAGTAACTCTTTTGATAGGTAAACTCATGTTTATGTTATCATTTCTGTTTCAGCTTTATTTTCATCTAATTTCAAGAACAAAATTCTTTTAAGTGGGAGAGATTGTAACGATCCAGAATTTTGAAATCAATTTAAAAGTTATTTTTAATTAAATTTTATGAAAATTTATGGTCAATTTTTAAAATTCGACGATTAGACGATATTTTGATGTCTTTACAAAGGAACATTACCGAGTCGATCTCGAATTAGGAAAAAACCAATTTTATCGAATCCATAACATTGAAATATGATAGGGTTGCAAACTTCGAAATTTTTGGAGTTGGAACGTGAGCGTGCGAGAATCAAATGCATGCCGTGACAACCCATTGAAATTAAACGGAAACCGATCGTAAAATAAAATAGAGGGTCAAACAAACTCAAAGATGAACGAGGCCTATTTCATTGAATCTGGAATTACATTTTATGCTAGAGTGTAAATTTTTGTATAAAACGGAATTGTCATTAGATCAGATGATCAGAAGACGTTATATAGAACAAACACACGTCAACACTTAAGATAGGAACTTAAGCCTAATTAGCCATTTTGAGGTGTCGAGTATCCAAGGCTAAGAAGTGTTTTTCTTCACCCACTCTCTCGTCATGACACCTCAGTGATTCGGGGCATGGTAAATTTGTTTAAAATCCCTCTTTCCTTCTCTCTTCTCCTTTCTTTCTTCATTTTTTTTCTAAAACTCCTTAACCTCCTCCTTTAACCTTTAATGGCCTTTACCCTTGCCTCCATCACCTTCTAACCGCTGACGCTTGTCCTCCACCACCCCCTCATCCTGCGCCAGCCACCGCTCCCCCTCCCTCCATCGCCCTGGCTTCCATCTCCTCTATAAACCCTAAATCACCTATTTTCTTGCAATTTTGCAAAAAAAAATCCTCTAAAAAATCAAGCTTTCACCTCCTTACCTCAACCGTACCCCACGTTAGGGGTCCTACCACCACGCACCAGCCAAGGCCAGACTCCACCGTAGGTCCCACCCTTTGTCGTGAGGCCTAGGACCACTATACCCCCTTATAATCGTCTTAAAAATCTAGATATGCAAGTATCCATGAGTTTGAGTGAGTTTGTGAGGTTTAGGTACCCAACAGCTGACATATTCAGTCCCGTTAGTTGTCGGGAAGTCCGTAGGTGCCGTACGTGAGTTGTAGCTATGTACGAGAGTCTGAATCCCTTCTGTATATGTCTGGTGTAGTGGAAACTTGTAATGAGAAACTGAAACTCATGTACATAGGGATAAAATTAATTGACAGTTAATTGTTAATTAAGTATTTTAATAATGTTTAACATTGATCATATATGTTTAATATAATGTTAAATGATGAGTATTGTGGCAAAAATATGATTTTTATATCATATATGTGAAATCCCTTGAGTATATGACCTTTGTACTATAAACACTGTCGGTTGAAAACTGATTAGACCTTAAACGGTTTTGGATTATGTAATTTATTATTGTTTGTTGATTGCATTGAAAAACTCCACACGAGTTTTAGGATGATAATGCGCCTACACATCTCCCAAGTGTGTCGATAAGCTATATGGATTATGATGTAAACCCCACACAGGTTTTGGGATGATTATTTTACATATCTCCCAAGTTCGAAGATAAGTCAAATTGATTGTGTAGAAAATCCCACATGGGTTTTGGAATGACAATTAACCCATATGTCTCCCAAGTGTGTAGTTAAGCAACATGGATTGTGATGTAAACCCCACACAGGTATTGAGATGATAATTTTACACATCATCTAAGTGTGTAGATAAGTCACAATTATTTTTGAATGTGATGTAAACCCCACACGAGTGTTGGGATGATAATGAATACTAATCCCAATTGTGTATTTTGTCAACTTATTGATTGGCAAGACTGTATAAACATTATTTATTTAAGGCTTATATGGTGTAGTGCACTTTGTGTGTGAATTGGATGTAGTGTGATGGATGACTGAGTGTTATAATATACACTGTGTAAAAATGAACAATAAAAATGGTTATTGGTTCATTGGTTAAGTCTCCATCAAGAAAAATGGTTTTCAATGAATATTTTATTAATATAATAATAGGTAGAAAATCAAAGTCTGATTTTGACGTCCGATTTATGATTGACGTGAAGATAATAAAATATAGATGAAGTTCTGTAACTGCAGCCAGTGATTTATTATTAATTTTCATATGAATTTTTAGTCTAAAATGAATAGTAATGATAAAAAGTGAAGATCGGTTAGGCAATTTAAAAAGCGTCTCAAAAGAAGTTTCTTTTCAAAATTTTCTTGTTTATTTTTATGACAAACGTAAGGAAAATATGGCATAAAAATATTGAAGTTTAGAAAATAATATTATTTTAATCATTATAATGATATAATATTGAAAAAAATGATTTTGAAGTTGAAATATTAAAATATGACTTTTTAAAATTATTATATTTTTTTTATATAATATATAAATCGATTTCGAAGCGATTCGATGTATTATATATTATACGTCGTATATTGGTCAAGATAGAATGTGTCGCGCAGCGGTAGTTCACGAATTTTGACCATTGACTTCAAACGGACATACCGGGAGATCCGACCATCAGATTTTTCTCGAAATTGGAACTGCTGGGTTCGTATTGAAAAGATCTTTTAAATAATAACAAGAGTTTAGAAATCTAACGGTTAGATTTTGAGAAATGTTCAATTTAAATTTGAATAAAAACAATGTCATGATCCGTAATGACCTACAATTGGAAATTATGGGTATGGACTATTTTTATATAAGTAAAAATAGTGAAACATCATTATAAAATATTACAAATGATTTGAAATGGATTTGAACCAATTTTACCTGGTTTTAAATAATAAAAATGGTTAAATGGAATTTGGCGGTTTTGTGTAAAGCTTATATAACTGATTTTAAGAGAGAGTTTTAAGATTAAAATTTTAATTTGCAAATCGAATTGACTTCTTAGGTAAACCTTTTTATAAGGTTCAGAAATGATTTTTAGAAGACAAATGACTTAACTAGATTTGCGATTAAATCTTATGATAGGAAACTAATTAAAGGAGACTTAATTGGTGAGTCAATAATCCGATAAGGATTTGATTTAATTTGATTTGTTTTGGTGTGAATTATTCGAAAAGACCGGGTTTAACCCATTTTGGTTAATAGAACGACGATTAAAGGTTGAAGATATTGAAGACGGTGCAAGACCGGAAATCTTCACATCGAATGGATTACTGCCGATGTCTGGATATGGGCAGCTCCCTTGAAGGGGTTATAGTGGAAATGGTACGGATGTGCTTGTTGGTTGTCTGGATGTGCAAGGGAATCTCTTCTATATTAGACATATGGGACGAGGAATAAGGTGCCTCCGGTTACGTTCAGACTCAGAATGGACTTGCAGATGGATTGTGTGTCTGACATTGTATTTTATGTTGTAATAATTGATCTCTACTAAATATATATCTGTTTGGTGGCGGAGAATTCATTTTCTTAGCTTACACTCTTCTCTGAGACATACGAGCTCAGAGGTTATATATTGGTGGACATCAGTTGTATGGTATGAAATGACAATGTGGCATGCTGAGTGCTGCTGGTAGATAAATCAAAGCTTCTATTAAAAAGCAAATCTTTATGGTATGTTAATTCACGAGCTTCACACCCCGGTATGAGCCAAAAACGGGATGAAGGACCGTAGGGAGGACATGCATTTCTTTCTAGCTAGAAGTATGTAGCCCAGACATTTTACTTATGTGGATGTTGGAATTGAGGCACCTCAGATGTTGCAAACAAGGCCATGATTGTCAACATACTGACCAGGAGCTCCAATAGGACCGAAAAATGTATTGTTCAAGTGATGATAATCAGCGACGTACTACTGACCGGCCTAACCGCTCCAAAGGGATGTGTTGTTCCCTAGGACATTTTGTTAAAGATGTTCCAAAGTTCATATGAGGAAGATCCTTTGCCTCGGCACATGATGGAAATCCAAATTTGTAACAACCTGCCATTTTGACTGTGCCGAATCGACAAATCATGTCAACTCGAACCGTCCAAAACAACAGATTGTTATTAGCTTCTGGGGTAAATAGAATAAATCACAGAATCACATATCACAGAGACAGATACAAAGCAATATAATACCTCGCAGCAGAACATAACTAATACAATAGTAGTTCATGAAGCTACTAAATAAATTTTACATCAGGGTTTACATAAATAATACAACGGAAGTCTAATACAATAAATAAATGATAACAGTTTGAAACAGAATGACATAAACAACTGGATGACTGGAACAGCTGATCAACAGGTAGATATCGGTGAGTGAAACCCAATATAAGCTTCAACCCCAGGAGTGAACCTCGAAAACTGGAATACTCAATCTGACCCGAGCAATAATGCAAAACAAAACAATTCGGATCAGGACTAACATTCTCATGCAAGTAAATCAACTCAAATGAAATGCTCGATGAAATGCAATTAGTAACTTAAAGGATGTTTGGGATTACCATCCTCTAAGGATCCGTCAAACTAATATTATATAGTATAATACGCTATATACAATAGTGTCTACCAGTAAAGTAAAAATACCAAAACAGCGTAAGAAGGATTACCATGATTACCCTTACACCATTTATATATTCCCATAGTATATACAATACCATAATTCCTCCGTAAACTGGAGGGATATCAGAGGGCACTCCATATAAAACAGTACAAAACAAAGTCGTAGTAGGATTGTACAAGGCATGTGACAAGGCACGCAAGGAATACTAGGGTGGATTCACCGTTTGCAGAGCCGGACTGGTGGCAACGCATAGCAGCTACTACCGCCCACCTCGATACACACTCTTATAATCAAAAGGGGCCAAATCGAATCTCAACAGTAATTGAATAATATCAAAGAAGTGTGCTCGATAGGAGGTATAACCTCACTTGGTCCATGCGTAGCTCCTGTTTTAGCCACATCAAGCTGACTAAAAGGTAGTCAGGGTCTCGTAATTAATATGAAATAGAAAATGGAATCGTTCGCCAAATCATCCCCTTCATTCTGGAACTCCACCGCGTACACAGTTGTTAAAGTGGTTTTCGTTATTGGCAGAGAGTATGACAATAGCCGATCCCGGTCTCTTTAACAACCAATCGTTTATATTTTTCACACCACGGTCATTATTTTATAAATCACTTTATAAAATAGTTTATACGAAATCACATATTTGAATTGAAGTCAAAAATTAAATATCGAACTTTGATTTTATTTAATTTTGAAAACAACTCAATTATATCACTTAATCAAATTGATTTCGGAAACATATAGAAAATTCCCAAAATATAGTATAAACTAATATTATACTATTCAACTTCAATTATATTCGATTTTCAAAAATATTCATATAATGACTTTCAATTCAAAACGACTTATATTAAAACGATATCTTAAAGGTCACTGTTACCGTTTAAATCAAAAAAAAAATATTTAATTTCGAGAATAATTCAGTTTGATTTATATTCGTAAGACTCGAATTCAAATAGTTCAAACCATTCATTTCCACCTTTAAAAGGATTTGTTTATATTGATTCATAAATTACACATTGTGGCTAGAATTCAATATAACAACTCAAATAAAAAAGTCATATTTTAATTTAACCAATTTGTATTCAAGTCATACGATTTGAATCATTATTCAAACAATTCATAAAATCTACTTTTACTGTTTAAGCATTCGTTTTAGTCAATTTATAAAATCCTACATTTAGGTTCAAAATTCGATCTCCAAAACGAAAACTTATATTTCAATTTAAACCAAATTGTATCATATCTTATAATTCAAGTCCTACAATTCAAATTCACTACTTATAAATTGGAATCAAAGTCTTATATTTCAATTTAAATGATTCATACAATTTCAAAACCATCCTTATAAGTTCATTTTCACAAATATTCCCATTTAAAACCATATGATTATAAAACCGATTCCATATATAAAATCTATATATTCAATTTCACATTTGGTTACTTAAAATCGAATTTCATTCCATATCAATTGTAAATTCAAATACATTTTCTTCTAAATTCAGAAGATTCACAATTCAAATTTATCTCACATAAGTTCAACCAATTCATATTCAAATTCATTTCAACTAAAAATTCATATAAATTCAAATTCATTACCTAATATGAATTCATTCATTATTCAATTGTCGTTATATAAATTTACATATTTAAACTTCGAATTTTAAATCACGAGATCTAACTTATCCAACTTGAGTTTATTATTAAAGTTTATAAAAATACATATAAGAAAATAAATTTTGAAAAAATATATGTATATAAGTTTATAGAATTCTAAAATTAATTAGAATATAGATTATAAACATATATAAGATTAAAATAATATAGAAAATAAGTCTAAAGTAATAATTTATAATAATATAAAAAGCTAAAAATACTTGTATAATCAAATTACATAGTTTAAACTAAATAAATTATAAGTAAAACTTAAATAAGCATTTAAATCTATATTTACTTATAAAAACCATTTTAAACATATAATTCAATGTAAAAAAAATTAGGTTTAAAATATTTAAAATATAAATATATAAAAATATAAATTCTTAAGTTATTATTTTAAAATAAAATTCTCAAATCAAAATACTTCGAAAATATGACCAACGGTGTCCGTGTATAGTTTTCTACCCTATGGTCAAGTGATACGGATATTTATCATTTCAACCCGTAATTTATAAAAATTCTACGGGTCTATCATTTCATCCCATGATCCCAAATTTAGTAAAAATCGTTTAGGTCTATCATTTCAACTCATAATGATTTTTCCCTATTCTACTGTCCGTTGTGGTATGTATCATTTCAACCCTTAGTGATTTTTCCTAAACTAGGGTATCAACAATCACAAACAACAATCACATAGCAACAATCACAGCATATATATCGTCAGTGCAACTACGTGTCATATAAATATATTGTATCACATATGAAATGTGCATATATATCAAATCAAACAATTTCTATCAGCAATCCTATACATTTCATATAACAGTTCATTATTGATCTAACATCCATGAAAAATGTAAGTCAGGTGTGAGATAAACTCACCTTTCGTGGCATAGAAATGGAGATGGCAGACAGATGAACACTGACTGAGATGACGACATTCAAGCACGATTCGAAATAGATTCAGCTAGATAATCACTCCATATTTATTTATTTTAAGAGGAGGCCACGGAATTTCAATGGATCGGTATGGCTATTTATTTTGGAACTGTTTCGAACTCAATACCGAACCCAACACAAAAATTAACACAATAAATTTTCTTATAAAAATTATATATATTTTTATATATACACAAAAAAATTATAATATATATAATTTAAATTTTCAACGCACACCGAAAACTATATATATATATATATATATATATATATATATATATATATATATAAATTGTACGTATATAAATACATAACGAGAAAACACACACAAAACATTATATATATATATATATATATATATATATATATATATATATATATATATATATATATATATAAACTTTTACACAAAATATATACACATTGATTTTCAAAACTAATAACTTCACACAACTCACGCCATCATTCACACACACAAGACAATAAAAATCACTCATGCAGTATCACTCAGCAAAATAAACACTCACGCAAGAACAAATTAAACTACACAGTAAAACTCCACACAAAAACCAGTACCTCAACACATACAGACCGAAACCCCCAACCCCCCCCCCCCCCCCCCCACACACACACACAACCCAATGAACACTCACATACGCATGCATATACGAAACGAGGTCGATGCTGACAATGGGGAGGTTGGCCTGAGGCGTGTAAGGAAAGGGAATCGGTGGAGCTACAGGTGGAGGCTTTGGCCGATATTAATGGGAGGAAATGCTCGGACTGGGCTACTGACTTGAGGGTCAGAGCTGTCAAGGCAGAGGGGAAGTCGAGCGCGGTGTTGCGGTTTAGGGGAGACGGTGCTTGGGCTCGAATATGGTCGGAGCTGGCAACGTACGTGGGAGAAGTGGGGTTTAGTGAGGAGGGGAGTCACGGTAGAGAAGGAAGGCATCGCTATTCGGCTTTGGTTAATGGGAGGCGTGGGACATGCGTTGGCTCAGCAGGTCATCACGGTGAGGAGTAGAACGCTGGCAGGTGGGCATGTTGTCGTGGGCTTGACTAGTCAGATTGGAGGAGAACGGTGATAGGAGGCTTCAGGTGAGGCCGGAGCTCGAGCTCAGTTTTTGGAAGTGGTCATCCTCAGAGCTGAGATGAAGTGAGGCGGAGAAGGAGACAGCGCGGGAGTTGCGAAGTTCGAGGACAGAGGGCTACGGTGAGATAACGGTCGGCGACGGTCTTCATGAAGCAGTAGTTGCTCCTTTTGTTTCGTGAAGAAGGAAAAGTAGAGGGAAGGGGAAAGGACAGGGTGTTGGTGTGGAAAAATGACGAAAGAGAAGAAAAGAATTGGGAAGTAAGTTTATATATACATTTAGCTTAGTTTTCGTTTGTTTTCTTATGTATTTTGTATTGTACGAAGCAACTGTTGACACAAAGAAAAAGCTGCGTGGGAAAATGTAGAATGGGTTTAAATAAATCAAAAAGCATGAGACATTGTAAATTTAAGAAATTGTGAACGGAAGGAATTAGACGATTAACAGACGCTTAGGCAATTCAACGAATTAAATTTCAAAATGGCACTTCAAGGAAAAGGGAATGGATGGACACATGAATGGTCAAAACAAACGGTTATAATATTTAAAACAAAATGAACAATTTAAATAAGAAAATGAACGATTTTAAAAATATATAACGAACAGTAGTGAAAATATATACATACATATCTAACGAACAATTTTGGTGCATGTGTATATATTGAAACAAATTATATAGTAAAGCAGGTTTAAATGTTTTAAATTAAAGTTAAAAAATGAATTCAAATTCAATTAACTAATTCGAATAAATTTATGTACTAAATAAGGTTCGAAATTAATAATATTGATTTGTATCATTAAATCATATTTATAACAAAATCAAATTCAGTTAAATTTAGTTTTTAAATCAAAATCAAATTATTACAAACAAATTGAGTTTTTTAAATGAATAAAAAATAAAATAGACATAAAAGTTAAAAAAAAAACAGTTAAAAATGCTGGTCATTAAAAAATTCCAGTACATAATGTTACGGTTTTAGTTGTACACCTATGGTGACATAATAGGATGGGATATTATACCGTCTAAGATTAATACATTTATATTCAAAATTGTTTTAAACTTTTAGACACTACTAATATTATTATATGATTTTCTCGTATCAAGCATGTTTGGCCATTGTAAGGTAAAACTCTATCCTCCAATTTGCGCTTGCATTATGTGATGGGACCTGAGTCTTATATGTCTTCTTTTTCAAAAAGCATTGCACTGTTTTTTATGCACTGGTATTCGTGTGGAGAAAATCCATTCTGCGTTATATGGCGTGGTCCTCTGACATGCCTTATTTTAAAATAAATTAAGTGAATTGTAGGGTTTCTCATATTAGCCCCATGACTGACTCGTAGTTTGTTTTTCCCTTGCAAACTCGGATGCCCATAATTTTTACGTGGGCAACTAAGTGAACAGGTTTTTAGCTTTTAGAATGTGTACTGGAGCTTCTATAGTTGTTTTGGACTTGGAGCTAAAGTGTGAACTTTGATGTTTCTTTTGAACTTTTTCAAGACTCTATTATGTTAATTATATTTTAATTTCGATGTGTACTTGTTATTTACAAGTTGAAAACTAATATGTATAATTATGATCCTGTAGTGTTGTTGTAAACTCTAATATTATTTCTGCTGATGTAAATAATGTAAATTATTCTCTGATATAATATATTATGCTATGTTATATGATCTGATGTTGTGATTAATGTGTTATATTTCAACAACTATCCTTTCAGCCCAGGATAGGGGGTTTGGGTTGCCACGTTTTTATATAATGGATGTTATTTGTAACAACCTATATTTTGAGTCAATTTAAAATATGAATTTTAATTGGTTTAAGAGGATTTTGAAAAGTTAAATATTGAATTTGGACTTGAGGATAAATGAAAATTAATTTTATACTTTGTTTTATATTTTATTGAATTAAAACATGGTCAATAAACTTTTAAAATTAATTTAAAAGTGAAAATTTTGAACATCAATATTTTAATGTTATTTTGAATACCGGAAAATGGACCATTTTTGAGACAGTCTCAGAGTATGACGAAACTAATTTTATTGGATTCGTAATGTCAAAATATGGTAAGATTTAAAATTTCAAGTTGATCGGAGTTAATATGTAAGCATACGGGTTATAAACGTGCGTTAAAAAACTAGTTAATTAAAAGTTAGAAATAATGCTATTTTTCAAACGGTAACTAAATTATATAAGACCTGTTTTATTGGAATCGTATTAGTGAAATATAATAGAGTTACAAATTTCGTATTGATTGGACATAACAGTCATACGAATTGAAAACATATAAGGTATCATTTTATTGAGTTTTGACTTGAAAATAAGCGGTTTTGGGTAATATAAAGCAATTTGAAAATTATCGATAAAATGATACACAACAACTTAACAGTTATATTAACATGTGTTGATGAGTCCATAAGTGTTGAAATTGATTCAGATGCGGAACAAACTTCCTAAGATATCCCTTAAAATAAATAAATCCTTTAATATAGTTTATACTTATCCTCTACATACACTATTTACTAACCTCCCCCCCACCTTAGACAAATACTCTCCCCAAAGTGCCACCCTTTTCCACCAGCCATCCCCTTTGTACTAAGACCATGAGCCATTTTTCTTTTATTATCATTTTCTTTCTTTTTCCTTTTCTTCTCCTTTAAGCCTCTTTTCCACCATTACTCCTCTTCTTCCTGCCTCCTAAGCCAAATGCCACCACACACCGGCCCTCCACCGCCTCCACCTCCAAGCGAAGCACCCACCAACGCCTCTCCACCCCTAGCTTCGGTCATAGGCCCCTCCTTTCTCAAAACCCCCTTTCCTCTTTAAAGTTCCAATTTTTACATCCTTCTCCACTTTTCCACCACTGTAGCCTCCTATTTGGACCCCATCAACCACACGCTAGGCCCCACCATCCCTAATGCGATCCACTTCAGCTAAGTAAGGTGGTGGACCCTCCCTTCACAATGTTAACACAATGTTAGAAATGTTAATAATAGTTGTTGTAGGGTTAAACACTCATTTATGAGTTAAAATGATTCACTAATGATCACTTGCTTAAGTCAAGAAAACTTGGTAAACATATAATACAGAATGATGTGATATCGTTGATTTGTTGATACTGATTTAGAATGATCAATTGGAATTGTATGTATGTTGATGTGAATGGTTTGTCAAATACAACAATGATTTGTTTAATAAGATTTAATATCTTATTTATTAATGGTTTGATTTAGGGTTAAGTGTTAATGACCTTAACACTTAGGTCAATGATGCCGAAATGTGATTATTGAATATTAATAGTTGTTTACACCTATTATTGTATGTATATGGTGCGTGAAATCCATATAAATAGAATTTTATGGTAATTGGTTGAATCTCATTCCAATTCGGAATACATTTGAATATTCTATTAATAAAATACTCAGTGAAAAACAAAAGTTTGAATTTGATGTCCAATTTTGGATGGACATAAAGTTTATAAAATTATGATGACTATTTGTAACTGAAATGATTTGATTTGAATTAATTTTTATAAAGTTATGGCTGGTTCAAGTTTTATATTAGAAATGAATAATAACGGGCGAAAGTGAAGTTCAGTTAGGTTATCTAGAGTAAGTGCTAAAAGGAATTCCTTTACAAAAGTATCTTATTTATTTTTATAACGAATGTCAGGAAATTTTGGGCTTAAAATAATAAGTTTTAAAAAATAATATTATTTTAATGATTTAAATAATATTAAAATGATTTAATATTGGAATGATTGATTTTAAAGGAAAATAATTGAAATATAGTTTCCAATAATTATTATAAGTGTTTTATATAACTAATAAAAATTTTGAAAATGTTTTGCTTCAGTTTTAATTATAAATCAAATTGGGTCTGAGTAAGACTTGCCGCACAGCGGTAGTTCGTGAAGTTCGACCATGAACTTCAAATGGATGTACCAGGAGATCCAACCATCGAATTATCCCGAAACGAAAAACGTTGAGTTAGAAATGAAAATAGTTTTCAAATGGAATAAGAAGTTTTAGAATTCAATGGTTAGATTTTGAAAGAAGTTCAATTCAAATTTGAATAAAAGCAGTGTTAGTGCAGTTTAGTACCCGAAATGGGACCTGGTTGAAATGGCTTATTTTTAAATTATTAAAAATAGGAAAAAATTATGATAAATCATAATAAATGATTTAAAAGTGATTTGCACTAAATATATTTAGTTCTGAATAGTATGAAGCTATTTTTTGAACATTAGCTATTTAACAAAAGTGATTAAAACGGTTTGAAGTTAATAAATACTTAATTAAGTTAAGTTTTTCCAATGTATGAATATTGGATTTGAATGGAAATAATCATCGGATATTTCGGTATTAGATTCCGTAATTATAAGGATACCATTTCGAGGAATTTGGAAGATAAAGATATCGTTATTCCTCATACGGTATCTGTTGGTCTCAGAATTTGATATTAAATATAAGTCAATATGATTTCTATTTAAAGCCTTATATTGGATATCAAATTGGATTTTCGGCTTGTCGTGAATGGTGTCTTCAACAACACTATTCTAAAACCTAGATGAAAATGAAGTTTATGGAATAAATCTTTTAATTAAGATTTAGTGTAATTTTCCAAAGTTAAGTTTTCAATTAATGAATTAAATTGGAATTGAATGAAAATCGATTTAGTGATAATCGAGATGAACCTCCGTGGAGGAAGACCTTTACTATATAAGGAATTTAAAAGCCTTTGACGTTATTCCACTTATAGTATCAGTCTGATACGGAAATTTATATTGATTGTAAACTGATATGATTTTCGTGAAGATTTCATTTTTAATGGAAGTTTGTTTTTGGGATTATCGTGAACGATGTTTTCAAAAAAACATTTGTTCTTTAAACCGGTCAAAGAAAAGATGATTTCTCAAGTTTGAGTTGTAATAAATCTTTCAACAAAGATTTGAACGAATGAGATAAAGATTGAAAAACTATGTTAGAGTTTTAATAATCTTTCAACAAAGATTTAAAAGGAAAAAAGGTAATTAAACTTATCAAATACGAGAGGTGTAAGATGTGGAGTACCGCCAGTTTTGCTCCATGGGATAAATAGGATGGGAATAGGGTAAGGATATGAAAGATTACATTTTTTTTAAGGCTCGATAATACCAATAAGCCTTATAAACCTTAATTTGAGTTATGTTTGTGAAAAGAGATTATATAATCTTTAGAAATGATTTCCAAGGAAAGATTTAAACAAGAAGTTTAAATGATGTAAATCTTTGGTAAGATTTAAGGGAGTAATTCCCAGTGTAAAGAATATTTGAATAAAAGAATATTCTGAATTGGAATGAGACTTATGATATGTTTATATATCACTTGATTTTTAATGATGCGGTAAGTATTCGGAAAGACCAGGTTTTAACCCATTCTGAATAATTAATATGGCAATTTTCGAAGATACTGAAGACGGTGCTTGAAGACCGAAGATCTTTACATTGTTTGGATTATTGCTGATGCCCTGGGTAGCTGCCATTATAAGGTTAAAGTGGTGGTCGTCCTGACGTTTTGGACATCGACCGCATATGCAAGGACCTCTCTCCCTTAGGGGACGAGGAATAAGCTGCCTTCGGATTCGTTCAGACCCAGAACGAACTTGTAAATGGATGTGTGTCTGATGTTGTATTTCATAACATAATCGATTAGTTGCTATTGATGATATATATGTGGCGGCGGAGAATTTACCATCTTAGCTTAACACCCTTCATTGAGCTGTATGAACTCGAAGGTTATATTAATAGAAACTGATCATATATTTGAATCGATAATGTGACATGCTAAGATGTTGACTGATCAAAACTTTTGTTGAAAAGCAGACTTTTGTGGATGATGATCAAGGCATGGCTGACATAGCGTAGCTTTGTGTTGAAACGTGACTTCGGCAAGCCTTGCAACTGCGAATGGCCGAAAATGGGAGGAAGGACAGTAGAGAAAGGACATATGTATCCTTTTAGGTAAAAGTGATATTATGGTATGGAGCCTAGACAATTTCATTATTTGGATGTTGGAATTCAGGCTCCTCGAATGATGGTCAAACAACTGACCAGATTGTAGGTCCACTATGACCAGGGAACGTTATGTTAAGGAATAACCCTAATCCACCGGGAATTGGTGTACCGGCTCTGCCGCTCCATGAGTCACATGTGTGTGGTCTTGGACTTCTTGCTAGAAATGCTCCTAATAAGATAAGGAAGATCCTTTGCCTTGATAATTGATGAAAATCCAATTTGCAATACAAACCTTCCGTTTTCAGTTGTAAACCTATATGACGATGAAATATGATGGGGTATTATGCCGTATAAGATTGATACATTTATTTTTGAAATTGATTTCCACACTATGCACTAGTGACAATAAAAAGAGAAATACCGAGTATTAAACATGTTTGGCAATTATAAGGTAAGACTATATCCTTAGGTTTGCGCTTGCATGTGTGATGGAACCTCAGTCTTACAATAGCTTCATTTTTTTCATAAAGCATTACAAGTTTTTATGACTGTTATTCATGCAGAGAAAAACCAGTTTCGTGTCATATGGTGTGGTCCCGTGATTTACCCTACTTTAAAATAAAGTATATAACTGTTTTGGTTCTCATACTAGTCTCATAACTGACTTGGAGTTTATTGTTTCCCACCAAAACTCTAGGTGCCCATATTTCTACACAGGAGGCTAGTAGTTTTGGTTTTGCAGATATTTTTAAACAGGATCCTAGATTATGGCTGAAGCTATACTCTGTATTATTTTCGAGTCTTCCACTCTATATATTTATGTTTTCCGCTACATATTATAATTTATGATTCTCTGATATTTTCTTTCCGTTGTGAATCAATTATTTGTACGTTGATATATTCTAGTACTCTGACGTAAAATTGTTGTAATGAAAATAAAGTATTCTTTTGTGTTTTGTTCCGATGTGTGTACCCATAACAATCCGCATTTGAGAACGTTTCGAGTGGGATAACTACCGCCTTGAAGCGGGCCCAAAAGTGGGTTGTCACATTTGGTACCAGAGCTTTGATTTACAAATCTTTGAGGATACAACTCATTAGAACAAGATGAAAAGAATCATCAGAGATAGGATTAGTAATATCCTATAAGAATAACTCATAAGAGATAGGATCGGTAGTATCCTAGAATGAGTGACTCATTAGAAAGAGGGTTAGTAATACCCCAGAACGAGTGGTAGAGTATTACATATATAAAATAAAATGAATTGGTGTAGAGATAAAATGAATTTAATTATGAAAAAATATATATTATAATAATAATTTAAGTAATTTATTAGATGTTAAGTTTGGACTATCAAGTATAAGAAGATTTTGCTTATATGTCTAACCGACGTATATATGAATTACGAAGTCTCAAATATACTGGACAGATATAGAATCACATTCTAGTCGTTTGGGTATGATTCCGGTGATTGCTAGCATCATCAGTGTTTATTTTCGGGTTTCAAAAGTGGGATATCTATATAATTCCAATTGACTAGTGTGAGAACGAAGAACTTAGTTAGAGTTAATGTTTGTAAATTGGCTTTGAAAATATACTTTGAGTATACAAATGATATATGTTTTGAAAACATATAAACTGGGTAAGTTAATCAACCAATGAATTGTTGGTTGTGATGTGTGATAATCGGTTTAACTAAAAAAATATTGAAATGACAAAAACCAATATAAGAATAGAGATTAAATTAAACCAAGTCACATTTGATGTTGAACTAAATTAGAAATTAATTGGCGTTGGATGTATATATGTTGAACAGGTGTCACGCCCCGAATTCGTCCGGCCTCTGAAGAGATGGGAAAACGCGGATTGTAATGAGAACACGATGCATCAAAACACAAACATGCGAACATTTCATTGCCATTACAACAATTTACATCAGAGTACAAGAATATATCAGAGTTCAAATAAATAATATCAGAGAATAAAATACATAGCAGCGGAAATTCAAAAATGTATAAATACAATGCACGGTGGGAATACATCAACCAACACAACTGAATGAAATATACAGACATAAAGCTTTCTGAATATAGCTCCAGCTGTAATCTAGGATCCTGTGAAAAGAAATATCTGCGAAAACCAAAACTACAAGTTGTCGATGTGGAAAATATGGGCACCCAGAGTTTAGGTAGAAACAATAAACTCCGAGTCAGTCATGGGACTGGTGTAAGAACTAAAATAGTTATTAATTTTATTTTTATGTTGTGTAAATCAAGGGACCACGCCGTATAATACGGAACGGGTTTCCTCCCCCGAATACCATAAACAAACAACGCAATGCTAAAAATGAAAAAATGAAGCCATTATAAGACTCAGGTCCCATCACACAATGCGACAAAAAGCAGAGGATAAAGTTTTACCTTATGATGGCCAAATACGCTTGGTACGCAAAATTTATCGTTTATTATTACTATAAGTGAAAAAATCAACTTCAGATATAAATGTATCAACCATAGGTGACATAGGTACCATATATTATGTCGCCATATAGGTTTACAACTAAAACCGAAAGGTCTTGTATTGGAAATTGGATTTCCATCATGAGTCAAGGTGAGGGATGTCTCGTTACTGGTTTCGGGCCATCTCTAGCGGGATGCCCAGGACTCAGACGCTGGTGAGCCCTTGGATCTTCAGGGTCGGTCCTCTCTTACTTTTGAGGATTGGTTATTCTTGAACAATACGTTTCCCGGTCCTATTGGACCTATCTCTGAGCCTTTTAGTGTGCTCGATATCCGAGGTGCCTCATAATCCATCATCCACATAATTAAAAATGTCCAGACTCCATACGATGACACCACTTCTAGCTAGAAAGAAACGCATGCACTCCCTGCAGTCACGATCCCATTTCTGACTCATACCGGTGTGTGAGGCTCGCAAAATAACGCTATACACAAAGCTATGCTACTTAAATCCGTGTTTTGATCATCATCCACAAGGCCTTGCTTTTCAACAAAAGCCTTGATCATTTGTATCTTAACATGCCACATTGTCAATTCATGCCATATAACTGATATCTATCAATATATAACCACTAAGCTCATACATCTCAAAGAAGGGTGTTAAGCAAGTGAATAAATTCTCCACCACCAAACAAATATATATTTAATAGAAATCAATCAATACAGAATGAAATACAATGTCAGACATAATCCATTTACAAGTTCGTTTTGGGTCTGAACAAAACCAGAGGCACCTTATTCCTCATCCCATATGTCCAATGCAGGAGAGAGGTCCTTACAAATCCGGTCGATCTCCAAGTACGTCTGGACGATCACCACTTACTACCTCGTCTTGGGTGTACACCCCAGTCAAGACATCAGTAATCATCCATTCGATGTGAAGATCTCCGGTCTTCCACCGTCTTCATTATCGACTTTTAATTGTCGTAACAGTTATTCAGAATGGGTTAAACCAGTCTTTCTGAATAACTAATGTATCGTTACAACCATGTGATAAATACACAAAGATAAAACACATCCCATTCCAATCCAGAATGTTCTTTTATTTAAATATTCACATGTTTAGGGAAAGGTTCCCATTGATTATATCAAAGGTAAGTTCTTTTAAACTTATTCTTTATTCATTCCTTTGATATCATTTTCAAAAGATTTTATTTTATCTTTCCACAACTTAAACCAAATTAAGGTTTAAGAACTAGTCGGGATTATCGAGCCTTACCGAAGTAACCATTCATTTTATTAATCCCAATCTATTCATCCCATGGAGCAAAACTGGTAGTACTCCATATCTGACACCCACTGGGTTATCGGTAAATTTGATTACCATTTCTCGTTTCAAATCTACTTAAAGATTTAGCTATCGCATGGAGTAAAACTGCTGATACTCCATCTCAAACATTTCGCGAATTTGGTAAATTTAC
The DNA here is from genome assembly GCA_030737875.1 of Allium sativum. Classification (NCBI taxonomy): domain Eukaryota; kingdom Viridiplantae; phylum Streptophyta; class Magnoliopsida; order Asparagales; family Amaryllidaceae; genus Allium; species Allium sativum. Next base: position 287,318,356 of record CM060924.1, read on the forward strand.
TTACCTCATTCCCATTTCAATCTAATTAAAGATTCATTAAAACTCTACTTAGTTTTAGTCTCAAAAATCATTACTTACAATACAACAGAACTGCTATTTTATAGCAGCCCACAGCCGCTATGAATAAGATCTATAGCGGTTTCATAACTGCTGTATATGAACATGTTATAAAAAAAATGCTAAATATTTATAACGCTTTGTATGCCGTTATGAAAGATCCCGTTTGATAGCGGTCATTTGCCGCTATGTTATTTTATTACAGTAGCTCATTTTGACCGCTATAATACATCAAAATCTCATTCAAAGAGAAAACATTTATAACACCATATTGCTGCTATAAAATAAGTGTTCAATAACAGATATCCAATGCTATCAAATAAACGTGTTATAGTTTTACTAAACCCTTTGACAGCTCATTTTTGCCGCTATGCTACATCAATACAATAACTCATTTTCACCGCTATTATACATCTAAATCTCAATAAATTTGAGATTATCCATAACACAGTTTTACTGCTATAACATATATCTTTGATAGCTTCCATAGGACGTTATTAAATTAACATGTTATAGTAAAAAAATCTCTACAGCTCATACATTTTAACAATAATAATCAAAATGAATCTTCATAACAAATTAAAGATGAACACACAAAATATACTAATAGCAAATAAAGTATCAACTAACAAAAGAAATTCAATACATATGTTTTCAATTCCCATTGATGGTAAATTAAGTACACAAAATACAAAACATAGTTCATAATTGTTCAGTTAACACACAAAGTCACAAGACAAAACAACCCAATCCTACTAGATAAAACAGCCCAAACCTGCTAGACAAAACACCCCAAACAACTTAGCACCTCCGTCTTACTTTCATTGCCTCATCACCCTTTGTCGACCTGTATACAACAAAAACGAATCATTGATAAGGAGTAAAATATAAGAAATGTGTGAATCACATGACAATGCATACAAATTGGGTCTGTTATAATCTTACTGAACTAAGCACTGTGCAATAAGCCTTATACAAACTGGGTCTGTTATAATCAATCGGTGATATGCAATCAAGCTTATAATAGTACATGCGAAAGCCACTAAAATCAAACACACAAAGGCCGTCAAGCTCCAGGGACAATGCATACAAACTGTGAATCACACGACACTGCATACAAACTAAGTCTGTTATAATCATTTCAGTTGACTCTGTCAACTAAGACCTATACACAAACTATATGGATTTTTTTCAAGTATAATTATTTATTAACATGTTAATCCAATCTAATATTACTACTGATTACCTTGTTCGCTGCAGTCGACTGAACCTACCTATTTTCACTCATATATCTTTAAAGATAAACACAATACAATTCTAGTATCGCTTGGTGGAATATATTTTCACTCACAAGAACCACTAAATCAATTCATTGAGCCAATATCAAACATTTTTTCTTTTTAAAGTCAGATAAATTATATCCAAATATGTTTATGATCACATGTGGGACATACGGTTTTGGTGGGATTTCCATGAGTAAGGACGATAGATTCTACTCCACTAAAATAGATCGAACATGTGATAGCTTTTATAAGAGGATAAAGACGAAATAGGATATATTTCAACGTCGACCTAGATGAAACAGCAAGAGGCCAATAGTCATGATTCCCAAAATAGATACCTTGTGCCCAGTGGATTCAAAATGAATCAAATAGTTTATGCTCCAACTCAGAAAAGACAAGAATGAACCTCTGCACAACTGGCCTAACAACAGCAAACTTAGTCCTTAAGTTTTTCCAACTTTCTTATTGACAATTCCATGAGCTAGTCCACCCTCCAACGGTAGATGAGAAACATTGTCAATTCATATAGAAGTTATATTTATCACAGAATCATAAGATGTAATAAACAAGGATGAATTTACTAATCAGGACAATCACACAATACATGAATTAGACATATCAGATGTTAACACATAAAAAATGGCTTTTGATTTTCATAAGAATCTCATTCTACTTTTTAAGGAAACCCCTTCGATTGAATATGGAATCTTCTGATCATATGGGCAGTAGATGATCTAAGTCGAATATGCAAAAATACAATATTACAGTGTTACTACTACCAGACTATAAAAAATGATTAATATTGTCCCTCTTAAACCACGTATCTCAAGGCAGACATGATCGGAAATGATTAATATTCATTTATGTCGTTACCAAGTAATGCAGAGTAACGTGACATCCATAATTTTAAATTTACGTAATCACCTACAAATTACCATTAGTTGGACGTTGTTTAATGCAAGAACGGGTTGTATCTAGTATATGCACATTTTAACAAGAAAATAAAATCAATGTACAATATAGAGAAAGATTTTTGAAATAGACTGACCTGGAGATTGCCTTTAGATATGTCAGCTGCCAATATAGTTTGACAGTGCCATCTTACACTATCCCATAATGCAGTATGTTGAAGGCAAATCCTGACATATCGACTTGAAGTCTTCTACATAGCTTGTTGCTCAATAAGTGCGTCAGCCACTAAATTTACTATCATTGCAAACTGAGGCTTCAAAAAAAGGAAAAAGAAGTTCTTGCCTTGACATTGCAGCTGGCCATGTGCGATGTACCAAAATGGTTGTAATTTACAAGTAAAAATGCAATAACATGAGGATTTGTATTCGCTCAGAGAAGGTTAAATAGAACATAAGACCATAAATTAAATAGATACATGGCTTGAAATCCAACTTAAGAACTTATCCTTAATGTGCAATAGACTATTTTTTTTTTAGAATAACACGTACAATTAAATATTTGTGAATAGTCGCTTTACTAATAAATCACTTGATTGTAATAAGACTAAATCATGAAACATGAAACCATTATATGTTGAATATTTTATATACGGTTAAAGGTATATAATTTTTTTAGAATAGCACGTACAATTAAATATTTAACTGTATGTTTTGCAAATAATTTATGATTGCTCTAAATCTGGAAGAAGTGCATTAAAAGAACGAAGAAGCAAAATTATTTTAGATTAAGAATTCAATTGCCACAACTAAATTAGGATATCTCTTCAAACTTCGAAACCAAAACTACTTATAAATTTGTTAATTTTTATATCAGCTATGTTAAGCATGAATTGCGGTAAAAATTCAACTACATACTTTCTAATCCACCGGACGTGGGGAAAAAGTTTAATACTAAGCGGCTTAAAATTTTATAATGTGAAGATGATAAAATGCCATAAGCTTGGTTGGCAAAGAAGGCGCTAAAAGCATATGTTTTACACTACCTGATATCGTCGGGATAGTAGAAAGTCTTAAATATGGTGCTTTGACAATGCACTTGCATGAAGCTGAAACCTTTAACATTTGAGAAATAATATAAATTTGCTCATGAGGATGGAGAATTTACGTTGATATCAAAGTATGAAATGTTGCACCTTGTATGCTGGTGCTTTAATAACTAAGATAATACATGGCCCTAGTTTGCTAATAAATAAGAAGCTGCATCAATCATCTTGGCACACAAATTTTTTAATAACATATAAAAATAAGGAAAAATTTGGATAATTATTGATGAGCTACATTAACAAAGTTTCGATATAAACTACTAACCCTTTAAAATGAAAATATGAAATAATTTAGAAAACGATTAAGGAATATTAGCATAAAACATGAAGTACATCATATATCTTAATTCTAACATAAAATGAAATTATTGCTGAACTGTGTTCATTGGTATCATTCTAACATATATTTTTGTACTCAACAACTAGAATCTGGGAAATCAATTGAGTCGGCGAAGCAGTTCCCAATAATAACTAATGCAAAATGCTCTGTCTGCATAAGCAAACACAGATAGTCGTCATACTAAAATAATTTACAAGCGGTTAAGCAGATTAAATAAATAGGAAAAAGTATGAAAATAGTCAAATCAATTGGGTAAAGGCACTAAAAATTATAGCATAAAACAGTATAAAATTCGATGGAATTGTTTCGCTTACCTGAATCCTCGGAGGTTAGGGTTTCAAAACGCAAACGATGGAATAGAGCGGCTGCGATGAAGACAAATGGCGCGAAGAGTTTAGTAGAGAAGAACGGTGCTAATAATTTGTTTTAGAGATGAAATTTGTTTCGGGGGAAGGGAGAGTTGGTGGAAAAGAACACATTTTTTTTTGGAGAAGAACATCAAAATTATTTTGTTCTTGGGAGGCAGACAAAGGAATTTGGCCGGGTCATGAAAATTTTGGAGGAAACAGAGCGTTACACGCAAGTGTCAAAACAAAATGCATACGAAGACAAATAAGTAGGCCTAATCAATAACAATTCAGAAAAGCACGTTATTGAATTGTGTTATTAAAAAGACATTTTCTTGTAGTGTTAATGATTATTCAACTTTAGGAAAATTAATCCTGTCTTTAACCGGATTAAAGAACCAACGTCATTTAAAATACTGTTTATGATAAACCCAAAATCATCTTCCATCAAAATGGAACCTTCACGGAAATCATAACAGTATACAATCGATATAAATTTCCATATCGGACTAATACTATAAACGGAATAATGACAAAGCCTTTTAAATTCCACAAATAGTAAACGCCTTCCTTCATAGAAGCTCATCTCGATTATCACTAAATCGAATTCCATTCAATTCCAATTTCTTTTATTAAATTGGTAAACTTTACTTTTGAAAATTGCCATTAAATCTTAGAATAAAGATTTATAAATTCCAAATCTTAACTTCACTGTTAATCAGGTTTAAGAACTAATGTTGTTTAAAACATTGTTCATAATCAACCCATCAACTTCCATTTAATTCCAATTATATTCATTAATTGGAAAACTTCCTTAAATCTTAGTTAAAAGATTTATTCTTTTCTCTAATGGGTTTAAGAATAATGTTATTGAAGACATCATTCACAACAAACCCAAAATCCAATTTGATATTAAATACAAGACTCTAAATAGAAATCATATTGACTTATATTCAATATCAACTTCTGAGACCAACAGATATCATATGGGGAATAACGATATTTGTATCTTCCAAATTCCTCTACATATCCGTATAATCACAAAATCCAGTATCCAAATATTCCGAAGATTATTTCCATTCAAATTCATTCCAATTCATACGTTGGAAAATTCTGGTTAGATTAAAAACCATCTGAATTCCTTTCAGTTCTTTATTATAGTTATTAGCTAGTTTATTTAGATAAAAATATATAAATCTTTACAAACGGGGAATATTTCATCCAAAATCCTTTCAAATCATTTATTATGATTTTACATAATGTATTTGTGTCCATCCGAAATCGGATATCAAAATCATATTTTGATTCTTCTCGAACTATTATGTCAAATATTCGTTTATATTCTGAATCGGGATGTGACTCAATTAATTACCATATAGTTTTAATTATATGGATTTCGTACATTGTATGTATTCAAAATAGTGATAAAAAACTATTAAATATTCAATTCGCATCCAGAGTGCAATTTACAACTGTATAAGCATTAAATAATTTAATAACGCTTATAACGGCTTGTCAATAAATCGATTGACATACAACTAAACACAAGGGAGACGTGTGAAGTTATTATCATCCACAAACCCGTGTGGGGTTTTCAATCAACATCCAATAATAATTATTTGCATAATTGGGTGATTTTAAAAATTATCGTCCCAATACCCACGTGGGGTTTACATCATAATCCATGTGAAATTATCCACAGTTTAATAATAATAGCATTAAAACTGTAAACATCCATCAATCATCAAACAAATATTGCTATCACAAGCAATCAACATATATTCAGTTATAAAAGTAGATAGTTGCACAAAATTTTGATTGAGAGAGTTCTCTTCATTGGTTTCCACTCCTTCATTCTTTAGTTGATGATTTAGAAAACAATTTTGTAAGAATCGGGCTGCTGAAATCTACGAATCGGTAAAACTGACAAGTCATAAACGAAGATGAAATGGGCCGAAACTCGGCCGGGAAAGAGCCTGGATGGATCTAAACTGTTGACTGTGGTCCCCACTGGTCAATAGTCCAAAAACAAGATTCAGACGTCTAACCTAAAAATTCAGACGTTTGAATTTGCTTTTTCCTGAACCAGCAAGGATTTAGTTCATTTTTGAGCTATTTCAGACATCTGAATTTTTTTGACCAGACGTCTGAATTAAAATTCAGACATCTGAGCTAAAAATTTCAGACATCTGAATTCTGGTATTCATGTTTTTATAATTATTCGTAGCAGCTCAGACATCTGACCCAAAATATTCAGACTTCTGAATCTTGAACCAGAGCACAATTTGCCCATATAACAAGCTCAAAGTGATACCGACAAATGCCCAAAGGCCTATGATGTTATGTACATGCAAATGAGGCTTCTAAAAATCTCCGACGTAGCTCATAACACCAAACTCACATGCACAAACATTCATACTAGAGATTTGCAATGATTTTTCATTATAAATTCCAAAACGGCTAAATTCTCTAACCAAAGCAATCAAATGTGATATAAGCGAATTGTAAAGACTTAGAATTTTGCTGGGGTGGCAATGGAGCTTCACAATATCGCCAAATCATTTAGTAGCTTATTTATTAGATTGTGTGAACAATTCTAATTATAATTTCCAATTTAATGAAACATGAATATATGAAACCGATTAAGTTTTTCACTAGCCTATCCAATTAACTAGCACATGCAACTCAAATGAACACTAAACTACACTACTACAAGCTATAAGCTTGTGGCATACATGCAGGTTCATGAATAACTCACAAAGCTCTCACCTTTGATGGTTAGAAGTAAGAAATCGAAACAATGACAAGCTAGAACAACTTCTCTTCGATATAGACGCTAGAATCAACAACTTACGATCATATGAAAGAATTTCCCAGGAATAAGGTTTAGGAAATCATGAGAAATTGAAAAGGAAACAAAATGAAGAAGATGGAGAGGAGCTTATATAAGCTTTTCCTTTGATTTTCACTTGATTTCAATAAGAATTGGAGCTCCTAGGAATAACTAGGTTTAGGGAATTTCAATTTCCCATTCCCTATCCCCATTTTCTATTTTCTTTGAAGTAAGGAAGTGAATGAAGGAGAGGTGGCTAATTTGGGGGTTATATGGTGGGCTAGGTTTAGCTAAACTAAGACCCAACCCAAGTGCCAAAATTCGCGAACTCCAAACATATCGAAGCTTACACTTTTCGATCATGTAAACGATGTTTTGAACTCAATGGGAGTGGTTTCGAGTCCCAATTCGTCCATATGCAAAAAGTGATATTTTGGTCTTATATCCAATGAGAAGACCAAAATTTCTCCAACTCCAAAGGTATCAATGTTTACAGTTTTCGAAGTTTCGAGTCCAAATTCATATGTATGCAAAATGTGAGTTTTCTACGGGCTATATATACATTTTAAAAATATATTTAATTCCATAGCAACCATTCTAAATTTTAATTTAGACATAACTTACAATTTATAAAGTGAAATGTCAATTTCTTACATTCATCAGAAAATTACAATTCAAAATATTCCAACGTTCTTTGTTTTTATCAAATTCTGATTTATATTGAATTATATACATTCATTCAAATCTTAAAATCAAAATTTCAAACTACCATGCAATTACAAGCTCGTTTTAATTAAATTTTAAATTTATACGTTCTAACTTCGATCAAAATAAATATTAAGTCGTTTATTCTCAAAATAGTTCATCTAAAATATTTAATTTCTATGAAAATCGATTAAAAATAAATTTTAAATTGGTTCCAAAATTCAAGGTTGTTACAACAGGTTATTGTATGGGAGTTAAGAAGAGGAATAAAATTGCATGTCCGACACAAAGGCACATATTCTATTAATTGGGTGTGATTACTTTATGAGCCGGTTGGCAAGCCACTTGGCTTTTGGGTTTTCTTTTTCATTGATGAGGGCCAAGAGAGGCACCTTCAGTTTCGTCTTCGATTTCGAGGACGAAAATCATATTAAGTGGGGGAGAATGTAACGACCCATATGTTTAGTCAATTTAAAATATGAATTTTGATTGATTTAAGAGGATTTTGAAAAGTTAAATACTGAATTTGGACTTCAGAATAATTGAAAATTAATTTTATGCTTTTTTTATATTTTATTGGGATTAAAACAAGGCCAGTATACTTTTAAAATTAATTTAAAAGTGAAAATTTTGAAAATCAATATTTTGATGACCTGAAAATGGAACATTTTTAAGACAGTCTCAGAATCTGATAGAACCAATTTTATCAGATCCGTAATGTCAAAATATGGTAAGGTTTAAAACTTCAAGTCTATCAGAGTTAATATGTAAGCATACGGGCTATAAACGTAACTGAAAAACTAGTTAAATTTCAGTAAAAGCTAGAAATAAGGCTATTTTTCAAACAGTCACCGAATTCGATGAGACCAATTTTATTGGAATCATATTAGTGAAATATAGTAATGTTTCAAATTTCATATTGATCGGACTTACAGTTTAGCCGTACGAATTGAAAACGTATAAGGTACCATTTTATCGAGTTTTGACTTGAAAATAAGCGGTTTCAGGTAATATAAAGAAATTGAAAATTACCGATAAAATGGCAAATGACAGCCTAACGGATATATTAACATGCTTTGATGATTTCATAAGTGTGGAAATTGATTTAAATGTGGAGCAAACTTCCTAAGATATCCCTTAAAATAAATAAATCCTTTAATAAAGTTCATGCTTATCCTCTTCATACACTATTTCCTAACCTCCCCTTACATTAGACAACACACGGTACTCTCCCCCAAGTGTCAACCTCTTCCACAATCCCACTCCTGTTTGTACCAAGGTCATGTGCAATTTTCCTTTTTATTTTCATTTTCTTTCTTTTTCCTTTTCTTCTCCTTTAAGCCTCTTTTCCACCATTACTCCTCTTCTTCCTCCCTCCAAAGCCAAAGGCCACCATACACCATCCTTCCACTACCTCCACCTCCAAGTGCAGCCCCCACCAACGCCTCTCCACACGTACCTCTGGCCATGGGTCCCTTTTTTCTCCAAAACCCCCCCTTTCCTTTTTAAAAATCCAAATTTTATGCACTTCTCCACTTTTCCACCATCATAGCCTCCTCCTTGGACCCCTACAACCCCATGCCAGGCCCCACCAGCCCTAATCCGACCCCTGTCCAGCCAAGTAACGTGGTGGACCCTCCCCTCCCAAGCCATGGGCCCCACATACTTCCAAACCCTAAAAGGACTTCACCTTTCTCTTGGTTTTGCAAATAAAAATATGATATATTTAATGGTTAGGGACTTGATGAAGAAAGTTGTAATTTTGGCTTTGCTAAAGTTAGAGAATCCGACGTTAGAAGTGTGGTGGAGTTAGGATGGCTTTGGTGAGAACTTCCCATTTTAATTGTTTAACTAGTTCAGATAAATCGTAGCTTATAATGTTTAATGCTTGATTGTTGTCTGATAGATTCAGTGGTAAATGGTAATGTGATTTAGATGTTAAATTGGGTTAATAATTATGTTAACACAATGTTAGAAATGTTAATGGTAGTTGTTGTAGGGTTAAACAAACATTTACCAGTTAAAATGATTCGCTAATGATCACTTGCTTAACTCAAGAAAACTTGGTAAATGTATAATATAGCATTATGTGATATCATTGATTTGTTGATAATTACTTAGAATGATCAATTGGAAGTATTTTGATGTAAATGGTTTGTTAAATACAACGATGATTTGGTTTATAACACTTAATATCTTATTTGTTAATGGTTTGATTTGGGGTTAAGTGTTAATGACCATGACACTTAGGTCAATGATGCCAATATGTGATTAATGGATATTAATAGTTGTTTACAACTATTATTGTATGTTTTATGGTGTATGAAATCCATATAAACAGAATTATATGGTAATTGGTTGAATCTCATTCCAATTCTAAATAAATTTGAATACTCTATTAATAAAATATTCAATGAAAAATAGAAGTTTGAATTTGATGTCCGATTTTGGATTGACTCAAAGTTTATAAAATTCTGATGAATATTCGTAACTGAAATGATTTGATTTGAATTAATTTTCATAAAGTTATGGTTTGTTCAAGTTTTATATTTGAAATGTGTTACTACTAAGTTAACACCGAGACAGGCTGACGGTGAAGGGGCATCGGACGGTTACAAGTAGAAGAGAGTAATCTGTAAGCAATGACCAGGAACAGGACAAAACCGAAAGCCTAAAGGAAGTATGCGGAAGGACAAGCAACCGGCACCATCAACAAAGAAGGAACCTCAGATCCAATATGACGAAAGACTACCGGCAGGGTAGGTTTGGCATGAACGGCAACCGACAAGAAGTCATCTAAAATCGGGAGCTAATGAAGAGAAAGACCAAGGATTCTACAATCCGAGATCCAGAAGGACAAAAGGGCTATCGCCATTAACTTGCTTAATGTCGATACATTAAGAGACGAGAGCATCAAAAGCACAAAGTTTGAAGCATAAAGAAATTATCCGAGAGTCAGTTACCCAGACTCCAATTAGATGGTCACTGAGAGGCCATTTAGCAAACAACCAGTAAAACACTGGAAGCACCCTTCTGGAAAGCCGAAGCACACCTCAGGGATCTACGAAAGACAAGTCAGAGCCTCTAATAGAGACAAGCTATCCAAACTAATCTACTTAGTGTTGATACCGACAAGGGTGGCGGATCCGTAACCATACACTTGAAGCATGAAGACAAGTTTCACGAAGAATAAATGACAAGATCGGAAGCTCATAACCGGAAGCTCCCAATCCGAAATCCTTTCCTAAATCTATCCAGACCGACAAGCTCGCTATCAATACAAGGGAGGTAAAGATAACATCAAAGAGAAGCTCCAAAGACTGAGACCATCTTTCCAAGAGCCAAAACCGGCACCCTAAAGGCAACAAGCAAGGCCGAAAAAGCGACCGAGAGCCAAAGCATCCGGAACCCAATGACAAAATGGACCTAATTTGTCTATAAATAAGACCCTAGGGGTCACATTTTCGGGGCCGATTTCTCATTTCTCATTCTTGTACTCTTTCTCTTAGAGTAAACCCTAATTTCTAAATCGAATTGGGGATTTTTATTGTAATCACCTGTGTACTCCGAATCAAAGATCAATAAAGAGTGGATCAACACTTAGCATACTTCTTATGTGTCTCTTATGAGTTTTCTTAACTGTTTCCTACATAACATATCATATACTTTCTACATGGTCACGGTTTCACATCCAAGCATAAACCCTTCCGCAAGGTGGTAGCAACACCCTTCCTACAAGCCAATTAGCCTTCTACTGAGGATGTGCTTAGGGAACCCTTGTCCTAAGATAACTGTTGGTTCTCAAGTCGCTTAAGAGTGATGCTCACCCTTTGAGGGAAGAGTAATTAATCTTTTGGACTTTAGACCATGATATCTAGGAAATGGTGAACTAACTCAAACTCGTAGGAAGTAAATAACCCAGTTTTCCCCTTAGGTTCACTTCCGAAGACCTGTCTCCGATGTTGACGAAGAATATCGTTAACATTTTGGCGCTAGAGGGAGGGCTCGAACCTCCGACCTTGTGGTCAAGGTCCACATATCTAACTGTGTTGTTTCGTCCCATATTGGACTAAACTTTGAAGAAGCAAGATTATGGGTAAAAAGTCCCAACAAGAGTTTCTGGATCTCAAATGGATATGTCAGATACTACTGACCCAAGAATGATGGAAGAACAAAGGTTAATAATGGAAGCCTTGCGAATAATCAAGCGGTAAAGGGAAGTAGAGCAATATGATTCTGACTATTGGAACGACAGCCCTTCCTACATAAGACAAGCACCAACCTTTCATCTAAGCAGTTTTATGTCAAGAAAGCATAACCCTTCTCTTATATAAGGAAGGTTATCCATGAACAAACCAAAGGAATGATATTCAAACAAGGAATAATGAAGGATTTTAACCACTTTGCTTCCAAATGGACTAAAAGGATAGCACTCCAATCTCAGCATACCTTAAAAAGAAGAAACAAGGATACGAGTGAAACAACAAGCTTCGGTAACAAAAAGGATAAGTTTCAACAGCAAGAAAGGAAGTTTACACCAAGACTACCTAAAGGATACTACCTCACCATTTCTATGGAAAATATCTATTTTCTAAGCAAACATGAACTCGATTATTGGCCGTATGCAAAGAAGAAGCCCAAGTATGAAAGGAAATTGGGATGACTTTACTATCACTATCACATGATGAACGGGCGTGAAACTAACCACTGTAGAATCCTCCAAGGGATGATCATTAAGTGCCTCAATCGAGGCCAATTACAAGAATTTGTAAAAGGATCAAACTAAGCCTATTAAAATCCTTAGGAAAAGGATTATCTACATAACTAACGGTATGGAAACCCTATCAAGAACTCGAAATAACCCGAGGTGGGTTAAATCACAGAGGGATAAAATCCTCGTCATTGCCAAGTTGGCCAGCGCAAGGCACCCCCTGAAGGGGGTGGTGTGTAAGCCTTTCTCTACGCCCAAAACAGAAAGGGCCAGGCTAAAGCATCGAAAGCGTAAGCCTCTGACCCATTCCACAAATGGTCGTAACAGATCATCTAACTAGCACGCCCTGCCTCTGCTCGTAGAAGAGTACGCCATGCCTATGCTATGAACTAAGTACGTCCTTCCTCTGCTCACAGAAGAGCATGTTCTACCTCTGCTTATGTTCCTTGTTACCCATAGAAGGGAACGCAAACCCTTATCATCACCTATGATGGGCGAGATAAGGCACCCCTAGAGGGGGGGGGGTGGAGTGTAAGCCTCTATCACCACCTACAATGGCCAGGTTAAAGCATCGAAAGAATAAGCCTTAATTCTGCGTCTATGAAGGCCCGGTTTAAGCATCTAAGAACTTATCATCGCCTACGATGATCAGGATAAGGCGACTCCTGGAGGGAGGTCGCATAATTCCTTGGTCCCTGCTTGTGGATAAGCTAGCCAAGCGCATCGAATGCACTGGTCCAGAGAATGGCCAACAAAGCACGTACATCCTCTGTTTTGACAATAAACAGCCCAGAGAGTGGCTCAAGAAGCACGTACAAGCTCTGCTTCCTAAATCAAACCAAAATAGGTAACAAAACTAATTACAAGAAAATGATTTCTGGTCTCTCATTGTAAATAACCGAATCTGGGTTGATTTGGATTTCAATTATTACCAGAAAAAGGTTTTTGGTCTTCTCTCTCTAAACGCCCGAATCTGGGTTCGTTCGGGGCTTTCACTAATTACCAGAAAAAGGGTTCTGGTCTCTCATCCTAAATACCCGAACCTGGGTTTGTTCGAGACTTCTATTATTACCAGAAAAGGGTTTCTGGTTCCTTCTTCTAAATACCGAATCTAGGTCGGTTCGGACTTCCATTTTGCCAGAAAAGGATTTCTGGTCTTCTAAATAACCTGAATATGGGTTATGGTTAAGACTCCTAAATTCCAAAAGCAAATTTCCAATCTCATACCCTTAATATCAAAACTTAAAATGATTCAAGGTTTCTGTCATGTTCAAAGGGAATTTCTAAAATGCTATCTTTAATACCCAAATCTGGGTCGCAAGATTCAAGCTTCTAGTCCGAAAGAAAGGGTTCAACTACCAATGCCCATGACGATAGCATGGTTCTATTATTTAAAAGCCTTCAAACGAAGATAACGGCCTTCCATCTTGCTCGAGGAGATTTCTTTAACTCATACATATGTCAAGTCCTTATTTACTATGTCAGAGTACATACATGATACAAATAGCCACATCACACTAGGAAATAAGCTCAAGAAAGAGCTCCAATAAGTATTTGTTTCGCTAATAAGGCCATGCAACAAAGGTTACATTTTTTCCGAAATGATTCACGAAGGGAAAACCCTTGTGAATCTTTTATTAAACAGGGTTGGCTTCTTTGCGTACGAAAAACAGAAAAGCCATCATGCACATCCTATAGGGATTAACATTATGTCATATGTGTTGAGTTCATACAGAGTAGCTTAATAGGACACTTGAAAGAGAACATCTTCTCCATAATCTATTACTATGTGTTAGGTGACACCTCTATGAGTCATAACTTCGTTCATAAGCACCATTACTGCAGACCATTACATGTAATAGGCCGCATTTTACGTATCGGAGGATCATAAAATATTTTTATTTTATTCCCTAAGGGTTGGAACATTCTCATATTTTAATATGTTGTTTATGGGGATGTGAGACATGCCCATAATTTTTACCAACTTTTTTTGTGACCATTTCCCCCCTACCAGTCATGTATAAGGTTTAACTTTTGACTCAGGTCAAATCAAGTGTTAAGACCAGTGCCATTGGAAAGGAAATGATGTTTGCCTTTCCGTAGAGTGATCACATTAAAGATTTGGCTTAGCGACTTGGGAGAAATCACTGTTTTAAGGTTTAACAGTTGGCTGTTCAGTTATATAAAGCCATAATAGGCTAATTTGGGAGGCCCATTAGTGGGCTAATGGAAGGCTATAAATAGGGGGTGGAAAGTATGGAGAATAGTTTACTTTCTCCATTCTCTCATTTGGAAGAGCCAAGGGATCCTCCATTCCTCCATTTCTCCATCATTCCACCATTAGAGCTTAGAGAATCGAAGATCTACACCATTTAAGGCTAGATCTATACCACCCCAAGTGAGAGTTCATCAAATCGAAGGATATGGAACAAGTTCTTCGCTGTCTGGAATCTAATTTCATCGTTTTTCTTTAATTTGGACAAATTGGTGAGTGATATGTATCTCTCACACAGATTCAATCAAGTATATGAATGTTTGATCATGTTTTTCACCAAATTCAAGTGTTTTCTCATACACCATGGTAAGTCCATTTCCATATGTATCACCTTAGGATCTAAGTTAGCAAGTTTAAACCAATAATTCCATGTTATTTCATATGTTTATGCAAGTTAGATCCATAATTTAGTTCATACGTTCATTTATCATGATTTTTGGTGAAATTGCATAGTTATGGTGAAAATCATCATATTCATATTGTTAGCGATTTTATAACATGTTTATAATTGTATCTGGCGGATTGGATGAGTTGGTTTCGTCGAATTTGTGGTTTGGCGAAGTTTTGTTTGAATTCAGATATGGTTCGGGGTGGTACAGGAAATGGGTCGGTCGGAAGTGCCCTGGTCGGTCGGTCTACTTTCGATCGGTCGAGAATGCAATACAAGGCAGTACAACGTGTAGTATAGAAATTGGGTCGTGTCGGTCTCGATTGGGTCGGGTCGGTTTGGGTGTGCCTTGGGAAGGAAGTGGTGCTCGGGTCAGTCATTAAGTGGTCGGTCGGTCATTTTTTTGAAGGATTGGTTGGCGTGACACATACATGGAGTGGTCGGTCGTACCCAGGTGGTTTGGATTGGTCATAAGGGAGTGGCGCTGCTCGGTCATGCATCGTGGAAGGGGTCGGTCGACCCTAAAAAGGGATAAAGCGGTCGGTCATTTCTAGATCGGTCGGCCGGCCGGTGTATTGAAGGGTTTTAACAGTGCTTCTAAGCGCTTTGGTTGATGGCTTAAATGCCATGGTTTGTTTCCATAGTTATGGTTAAATGCTATGGGTTGTTCTAACCCTTATGTGGATGTTGTTTGGTTTAGAATGCTGTGACTTCGAGATATGCGTTCGAAGTGGTGTGATGAGTTCGTTGATCGGCGTAAAGCAACAAATGAGAAGATGACTCAAGTGTGTTTTGAGTTCGTGGATAATGGATACTCAAGGGGGACTTGAGTTAGTGAACAATCATCGGAGTTAAGGGCTAAGAATGTGAAGGCCGAGAGATTATCGTTATCGTAAGTTCTAGCAGACTCAAAGCAGAGATACTTTGGGCATTCGTGAAGGGCCTCGTACTTGGGCAGTCGTGAAAGGGCCTAGTTGTCGAGATTTGAGAAGACAAACATATGAGTCATGAAGGCGTATGAAGTTGTTCTAGAGCCGGGGTTACCATTAGCCCTTGACATATGGCAATCATGATGGATCGTCATATGATTAATGATGGTTTCAAAGCAGGATTGGCGGTGATTTCCAGAGTCTGTCAAGTATGTTGGATGTTCTGTTTGTACCATCTCACTTAGATTATCCAACATCGAAGGAGATGTTTCTTAGGCGCTTGTCTGATATTGGTTTAGGCCTCTGAGGCTTGTGCATGAGGGATGTTGAATTCGATTAGGATGGTTTATGTGAGATATATAATCTGGATGCTATGAGTGCTATTGTTAGTTGCCTTTGATTGCCATGAATGAATGGTTACTCTGATTTCTAAGGTTGAATGGTTGTAATATTTGATTTAAAGGCTATCACTGTCCGATGTGGGGAAGACGGGAGTTGAGTTTTTCTCTGGTGTTGTGGGTAGATTAGTTCGTTTATTCGCCCATTCTCATATGCTTTATTGATGATGTTCGATAGATGTTTTATCGCTCATTAAGACTGTTGTCTGACTCAAGGTTTTATGTTTTCCTCGTATTACCTTGGGTTATTCATCCGTTTTTGGATGGGAAGACTAGGTGATAGGTGATAGCTTAGTGAGGATGATGTGGCAGTTCGGAGGCGAGCCGGAGGCTGGTGTACTATCTTTCTACTATATCGTATTTGGATTTTCGTTGTTTGTTATTCTCCGAGTGCTGTAGCGAGGAAATTTGTACAAACACTACTGTTGGAATTCAAGTTTATAGATATTACTTTCTAGTTGTTATGAAAGTTTAGTGTTTTCTGCTTCACTAGTAATACATGTTGTACATGTTCTATTATATTTTATTCTTGCATTGTGAGTTCTTGGACAGGTTCTGCTTGTGTCTACCTACTCTAATGATCGTTCAGAGCTGCCTGACACACCTTTCAACACATTTTCCTATTGTTTAGTGCAGGGTCGTGGGAAGTCATCACATTTGGTATCTCAGCTCTGGTTAACGATTTTAACCAATGTTCGAAGATGTAATTACGTATGAGAGACGTACTTGTAGATTTCAGTTGGATGCTTACTATATATATTAGTATATATAGTAGTAGCGGTTGTACTTCTTTAGCAGTTTTTCTTGAAAGTGACTAATTATTCTAAATTGCAGATTTAGAATGAGTAGACGAGCATCAAGACATGTTGCTTGCGAATCTGGTACTTGAGGGGGAAATGGCGGTGAACCATACTACCCTACTATGTTTGTGGCCATGATGAAGGCATTCATGCGAAGGGTGCCCGCTCCAGTGGAAGCAACGGTAGATGTAGGTGTTCAGTTGCTTAGGGTTGTGGATTTTGCGAAGTTGTGAAAATATTATACATCTCTAGGAGGGAAACTATTCAAAGGAACTGAGCCAACTGAAGAGGTTTAGAGGCGGATGGATTCTTGTATTCGTATCTTTGGAGACTTGGGGCTAAAAGATGCAACCAAGAGGAAGGTTGCATCAAGGCAGCTGCAAGGCAGGGCCATGCAATGGTGGAATTCCGTTACACTTGAGACTCCATAGGAAGAGATTTCATGGGAGCAATTCCAAACCAAGTTTGATGCAAAGTTTAGCTTAGAAGTCTGCTCTATTCAGGAAATTTGTGGAATTGAAGCAGAATGGTCGTCCTGTGCTTGATTACATTTTTGACTTTGAAGCCTTGTCCTGATATGCTCGTTCATACGTAGACACATCCTATCAAAAGAACGAGAAATTAAGATTGTGGAAAAAGCTATGAGACATGAGAGCTTGTTTCCAAATGAGGAAACTGTTGTTGTTGCATTCAAGGAAGCTCCAAATCCACAACAGGGTGGTAATAATAAGAAGAGGAAGCAACAACAGCAGAAAGAAAAGAATGGCCAAAAGAAGCCTAAGAGTGAGTCAGTTTGCTTTAATTGCCAACAGAAAGGCCATTTTTGCTAATGAATGCAAGAATCTGAAGGTTTAAAGGAAATGTCACAATTGTGGCAAGAGAAGGCATCTCAAGAAGAACTGTCTGGAACCGGCTAAAGGGAAGCAGGTTGTGAGGGCATATGCTTTGGAAGCCATACCAACTTTTTCGAGAGCTCCTACTACAGAGGAGAAAGGAAAGGGAGTCGTCGTCCAAGGTGCTCTTTCTGTCCGAGGTGTTTCAGTTCGAGTTTTGTTTGATACTAGAGCATCGCATTCATTCATTTGCAATGAGCTTGTGTGCCGTTTGGGTTTGGAACCCGAGATTTGCGATAGACCTTTCATTGTGACTAACTCAGTTGAGGGTTTGTCCTATTTTTGCATGATTTGCCGTGGTCTAGTATTGTCGAGTTATGGTTTCTCTTTTGTGTGTGATTGCTTTGTTCTTAACTTTGCTGGGTTTTGGATTATCTTAGGCATGGATTGGCTCAAGAGGTATGTGGAAAGAGTGAATTGTGAGAAGCTAGAGGTGAGAGTCGGGGATGTGGAAGGGCGAAAAGTGTTGATTCGGTGTAAGCCCGAAGATGGTGTCTTTGTAAGCTATCTATATTCGCTAGTGATTCCATATGAAGACTTGTCATCTGTGTTGATCGCTAACGAGTATGAGAATGTCTTTGATGAGGTCAAAGGTTTGCTGCCGCATCATGAGATCGAGTTTAGGATCGATTTGGTCGAGGGTGCTAGACCAATTGTTATGCCTCTTAGGCCGATGGCGCCTAAGGAACAACGAGAGTTTGAGGTGCAATTTCGTGACCTTCTAGGAAAGCATTTCATTCGAAGAAGTGTTTCCGAGTGGGGCGCAACAGTAGTGTTTGCAATCGATGGCTCGTTAAGATTGTGCGTGGACTATCGAGAGTTGAATAAGGTGACCACAAGGATTGATGACTTGTTCGATCAGCTTCACGAAGCCAAAATGTTTTCTTAGATGGATCTGGCAACAGGATTTCACCAGTTAAGGGTGGCAAATGATATTGTGCCAAAAACTGCTTTTAGGACACCATTCGGGTTCTTCGAATGGTTGGTGATGCCATTTGGGTTGACTAACGGGTCAGCGTATTTTGTGGATCTTATGAATAGGGTTTTCAGAGATCAGCTGAAAAAGTTCGTGCTTGTTTCGTGGATGACATTCTGGTTTACTCATGGGGTGAGGAAGAACAAAAGACGCACTTGAGAATTGTGTTGGAAATCTTACGAAAGCATCAGTTAAGAGCTAAGTTCCCAAAGTGTCACTTTTGGAAGAGTGAAGTAAGACTCTTAAACCATGTAGTTTCTGGAAATGGGATAGCGGTTGGCCCTGCTAAGGTGGCAGCAATCCAGGACTGGGATCAACCTAAGAATGCGACGGATGCTCGAAGTTTCCTTGGGCCGACTGATTATTACCGACGGTTTATCAAGAATTTCTCCAAGATAGCTACACCGTTGACAGGATTGATAAAGAAGAATCAAGTGTTCACATGGAATGCAAAGTGTGAGCAAGCATTTGGTATCCCGAAGGAGAGACTAAAGAGTACTCCTGTGTTGACCATTCAAAATGGGAATGAAGAGATGGTAGTATACATCGATGCATGTAGTACTGGACTTGGAGCAGTATTGATGCAAAAGGATAAGGTTGTGGCCTACGCGAGTCGACAGCTAAAGCCGCATAAGAAGAATTATCTAACTCATAATTTGGAGTTGGCAGCGGTTGTGTTTTCTCTGAAGGTGTGGAGATATTACCTGTTGGGAGTTCGATTCGAGTTGTTTACGGATCACAATTCATTGCAGTATCTTTTCTTCCAAAAGGATTTGAATCTTCATCAGCAATGATGGTTAGAGTTTCTGGCATCATATGATTTTGGGATAGCCTCACTCCGGGTAAGGGTAACGCGGTTGCAGACGTGTTGAGTTAAAGACACGCAAGCTTGGGAGAGATGTTTTAAGAACTGAAGAGCCTCGAGTATTTGGCAAGATTCGAGGCCACAATGTGAGTTGGAACCTGAAATGTTGGCAAGCTTATCGATAAGACTTACTCTAATCAAAAGGATTGGTGAGAGCCAAAAGCGAGACGTAAAGCTAGCCGAATTTATCCAGAAGATGGAACCAGAAGATAAAGAGTTCGTGGTCGATCGAGAAGGTTGGCTTCGAAAGTAAGGGCGACTAGTTGTTCCTGATATCGACAGACTGAGAAATGAGGTTTCGAGGGAATGCCATCACTCAAAGTTGACGATTCATCCCGGTGGTAATAATATGTATCAGGACATGAAGCGAGTCTACTACTAGGAGGGGATGAAGCGAGATATTGAAAAATTCATTTCCAAGTGCATGAATTGTCAACTGGTGAAAGCTGAATAGAAAAAGTCGAGTGGTTTGCTTAAGTCATTGGAGGTTCCTACGTGGAAGTGGGAGCAAATATCAATGGATTTTATCGATGGACTACCTAGAACCAGGGCAGGAAATGAACAGATTTGGGTCATCGTGGATCGCTTGACCAAAAGTGCAAGGTTCATTCCTGTCAAGTCGACTAGGACGGCATCAAAATTGGTTGAACTTTATGTGAAATGGATAGTTCGATTCCATGGTATCCCAAAGAGCATAGTGAGTGATCGAGATCCATTGTTCATGAGTATTTTTGGAAGAGTTTGCAAGAAGCTTTGGGAACCGAGTTGTGTTTAAGTACGGCTTACCATCCCCAAACGGATGGTCAAACCGAAAGGGTTAATCGAGTTTTGGAAGATCTCCTGAGGGCTTGTGTGTTAGACTTCGGAGGATCATGGGCAGACCATCTATATTTCTTAGAGTCTGCATACAACAATAGTTACCAGTCGAGCATTGGGATGGCACCATACGAGGCATTGTATGGTAGACCGTGTAATTCTCCGGCATATTGGTTAGAGACTGAAGATAAGTTGGCACTTGGGCCCGAAATGATAAGAGAGACATCAGATTGTATCGAGATCGTTCGGCGACAAATGAAGGCAGCCCAAGATTGTCAGAAGAGTTACACCGATAAGCGTCGTAAGGACTTGGAATTCGACGTAGGCGATATGGTTTTTGTGAAGATTTCACCGTTGAAGCATGTGATTCGATTCGGAAATAAGGTAAAATTATCTCCATGGTTTGTTGGACCATTTCTGATAGTCGAGCGAATTGGAAAGCTCACATATAGATTGGAGTTACCCGAGAAGATGTCGAGTGTGCATATTGTTTTCCGTGTGTCGTTTCTATGGAAGTTCGTGCATGATTCGAATGTGGTGGTATCTCCAGAGCAGTACGAAGACCTAGAAGTTGAGACCGCAGTTGCGAAACCTCGTAAGCCGCTTCGTGTTGTGCGGAATGACACGAAACAGCTTAGGAGGAAGACAGTTAAGCTAGTCAAGGTACAATGGAGTGAGGATGGTGACGATTGTACATGGGAGATAGAAGAGAGCATGAAGGCGACCCATTCATAACTCTTCGTCGGTATGACCCGTTAGTATAGTACTGCCTTACATCAATGTAACTTGCCATATGGTTGTTTTAGAAGTCCGCGTGCCGGGATAGGACTATGGATGCATGGTCTGATGGCTGCTAGTTTGGGTGATATAATTGGCTGCTTATGGATGATAGGCATGCAGAATTGTTGCAGTTGCTTATGTTGTTGGAATTTCGAGGGCGAAATTCCTAAGGGGAAGAATGTAACAGCCCATATTTTATGTATCGGAGGATCGTAAAATATTTTTATTTTATTCTTTGAGGGTTGGAACATTCTCATATTTATGTTGTTTATGGGGATGTGAGACATGCCCATAATTTTTACCAATTTTGTTTGTAACCATTTTGCCCCTGCCAGTCTTGTACATGGCATAACTTTTGACTTCGGTTGAATCAAATGATAGACCTGTGCCATTGGAAAGGAAACGATGTTTTTTTTTCTGTAGAGTGGTCACATTAAAGATTTGGCTCAGCGGTTTGGGAGAAATTGTTGTTTTAAGGTTTAACAGTTGGTTGTTCAGGTTTATAAGCCATAATAGGCTGATTTGGGAAGCCCATTAGTGGGCTGGTGGAAGACTATAAATAGGGGGTGAGAGGTATGGAGAATAGTTTACTTTCTCCATTCTCTCATTTGGAAGAGCCAAGGGATCCTCCATTTCTCCATCATTCCACCATTAGAGCTTAGAGAATCGAATATCTACACCATTTAAGGCTAGATCTATACCATCCCAAGTGAGAGTTCATCAAATCGAAGAATTTGGATCAAGTTCTTCACTATCTAGAATCTTCACTGTTTTTTCTTTGATTTGGAGAATTGGTGAGTGATATGCATCTCTCACACGGATTCAATCAAGTATATGAATGTTTGATCATGTTTTTCACTAAATTCAAGTGTTTTCTCATAGATCTACACCATGGTAGGTCTATTTCCATATGAATCACCATAGGATATAAGTTAGCAAGTTTAAACTGGTAATTCTATGTTATTTCGTATGTTTATTCAAGTTAGATCCATAATTTAGTTCATATGTTCATTTATCATGATTTTTGGTGAAACTGCATGGTTTTGGTGAATCGTCATATTCATGTTGTTAGCAATTTCATAACATGTTTATGATTGTATTTGGTGAATTTGATGAGTTGGTTTCGTCGATTTTGTGGTTTGGCGAAATTTTGGTTGAATTCGGAGATGGTTCGGGGTGGTATAGGAAATGGGTCGGTTGACAGTGCCTCGGTCGGTCAGTTTCCTTTCGGTCGGTCGAGAATGCAGCACAAGGTTAGTACAACCTATAGTACGGTGTAGTACATGAATCGGGTCGGGTCGGTCTCGATTGGGTCGGTCTGGGTGTGCCTTGAGAAGGAAGTGGTGCTCGGGTCAGTCATTAAGTGATCGGTCGGTCGCTTTTCTAAAGGATAGGTTAAATTCCATGGTTTGTTTCCATAGTTATGGTTGAATGCTATGGGTTGTTCTAAGCCTTATGTGGATGTTATTTGGTTTAGAAATGTTGTGACTTCGAGATATGTTTTCGAAGTGATGTGATGAGTTCGTTGATCGATGTAAAGCAACGAAAGAGAAGACGACTCAAGGGTGTTTTGAGTTCGTGGCTAATGGATACTCAAGGTGGGCTTGAGTTAGTGAATGGTCATCAGAGCTGATGGCTAAGAATGTGAAGGCCGAGAGATTGTCGTTATCGTAAGTTCTATCAGACTCAAAGCAGGGGTACTTTGGGCAGTCGTGAAGGACCTCGTACCTTGGGCAGTCGTGAAAGAGTCTAGTTGTCGAGATTTGAGAAAACAAACATATGAGTCATGAAGGCGTGTAGAGTTGTGCTAGAGCTGGGGTTGCCATTAGCCATTGACATATGGCAGTCACGATGGGTCGTCATACGATTAATGATGGTTTCAAAGCAGGATTGGTGGTGATAGCCAGAGTCTTTCATGTATGTTGGATGTTCTGTTTGTACCGTCTCACTTAGATTATCCAACGTCGAAGGAGATGTTTCTGGGGCGCTTGTTTGATATTGGTTTAGGCCTTTGGGGCTTGTGCATGAGGGATGTTGAATTCGACTAGGATGGTTTATGTGAGATATATAATCTGGATGATATGAGTGCTATTGTTAGTTGCCTTTGATTGCCATGAATGAATGGTTACTCTGGTTTCTATGGTTGAATGGTTGTAATGTTTGATGTAAAGGCTATCATTGTCCGATGTGGGGAAGAAGGAAGTTGAGTTCTTCTCTGGTGTTGTGGGTAGATTAGTTCGTTTATTTACCCATTCTCATATGCTTTATTGATGATGTTCGATAGAAGTTTTATCGCTTACTAAGACTGTGGTATGAATCAAGGTTTTATGTTTCCCTCTTATTACTTTGGGCTGTTCATCCATTTTTGGATGGGCAGACTAAGTGATAGGTGGTAGCTTAGTGAGAACGATGTAGCAGTTCGGAGGTGAGCAGGAGGCTGGCGTACTATCTTTCTACTATATAGTATTTGGATTTTTGCGTTTTGTTTTTCTCTGAGTGCTGTAGTGAGGCAATTTGTACAAACACTATTTTTGGAATTCAAGTCTATGGATATTACTTTCTAGTTGTTATGAAAGTTTAGTGTTTTCTGCTTCACTAGTAATACCTGTTGTATATGTTCTATTATATTTTATCCTTGCGCTATGAGTTCTACGTCATGTTTCGCTTGTGTCTACCTACTCTGATGATCGTCCATAGCTGTCTGACACACATTTTAGCGTATTTTTCCTATTGTTTAGTGCAGGGGTTGTAGTCAGTCGTCCCATTACATATGAAGTATAATACACCAAGTGCCTTGCATCCGCATAATTATTTACAAAAGGATTTTAATACAAGTATATCTCTAAAAGAAGAAACATCCTAATTCTAATATTATGGCTCATATGTAAACATAATCTTGTGCTCAAAAGCGCCATTACAGGTGGTCGGTATAATTTTAGGGAGAAAAGCAACCCTCCTTACTTTATCCAAGGTGTTAGCAGAAAGTCTAAGCGAAGAATCAAATGGAATTCCTAAGCGATCAAGTGTGTAAACCGGAGGACACTTGTTATAGTCTCATTCTCAAGTGGGTGGACTATTCTCTTTTCTTAGCTTATTTGACTTAATCCAATTACTTAAGTTTATTATTTCAAATAAGCTTTTTCTGTTTTCAACTCAAACAGCATCCTACACAGCTACTACCGCGGGCCAAGAATCTTAGGACTTTGTCATCTCAGACAATTGCGAGTCCACACAACAGGGTCTACCCACTTACTTGCCCTTTTCTACTTAGTAGTCACTACTAGTCCTTGCTGTGTATTACTAGCCAATCCTTTTTCTTTTTCTCAAGCAACAAACCTAGGTTTCTCAATGCTTATGCATTCTACGGGAAATTTTCCATTAGTTTAATATTAGCTAACCCCTGGCTGTAAATTGGCAAGAGAGTAACTCCATAAATATCAACCCCGAAGGCCGAAATCAACATCAGATTGACATTCAGAGAATCACTCAACTCAACCAATCTCTAGTTGGTTCCAATTGTTTAATTCATAGCTTTAACTTTATCTCGTTCTTCCTAGACCCTAATCCTCACCTACTCCATTCTTTTTAAAACATGGTTTGGCCTTCTTTCTTTTCATTACATTTTTCTTCCAAAAACTAAAAGTGTTAAAACTTCATTTTCTTCTCCAAAACTTGTCTTTGCCAAACCATAAAAACACGTCACAAAATAAAAAAACAAAACATTTTTTATTTCAAATCACAAAACAAGAGTAGACAAGGACATCTATCAGTCTTACATTTTCTAATTACAGTGTTAATTTAACTACTCGCTATTAGGTGCAGACATCTATTCTATTCCTACAACTTATTTTGTCCATCCAACAAAATTTCTTTGTAAATCAATAATCAAAATTTATTGTTAATAGAATAGAGATTTTAAAACTTCTTTTACAAAACACAACACTTTCTTTTCAATTTTTCATATATTATAATATGAAAACTTGCGAACTATACATGTTCTATAATATGCACCTTTTATGAGAGAATTCTTTTAAAACAAATAATCATTGTTTTACAAAATAGACCCCACTTTACTTTTAAAACCCAACATGCACTAAATAATTTCTCAAACATCAAAAATACTTTTAAGATTAAAACTTGAAAAACACCACTAACTCTTTTACAAATTCAAGTTCTTAAAAGTTTATTATTGGGTTAGACTCAAAGTGGGTCTTTCAACTCAACTAGGCTTTCCTAGGCACTTTCCAAACCAATTCTCTTAACTATATCTATTCCTAATCCATTTTCCACATTTTAACCTTTTTCTAATTTATAAGGTTTCACTTCTAAACCCACTACTCTGAAATAATAACATTTCATTTTTAATTCTATGGGATACTTTCTTTCTCTAATACCAAATCATATTGTACACTTTACAACCAAACCACCTAAGGGTCTTAAAAATTTCTATGTTTATTACTTTAGTGTACAAACTAAATATCCCAACTCTTTCCATACCTAGTGGGCTACTTTATGGATTTAGGTTTATATCTATATATATAATATTTATATTTTAGAAAATACAAATACGTTCACTCATTATCTCCCTAGGAACACTAAACCAAAACTCTGATACCAGACGTAACAACCCAGATTCCGACAGACCGAATTTTTTTCAAAAACCCAATCTATCGAAACCCGAGTAGGGTGCTCTGGTATCCTGCAGAAAAAGACAGAGATAAAGAAACATGTCAGAATTCGTAAAGCATCTCACAGTGGAGGGAAATAAAGTATAATATATTCAAATATACCTTTACCTTATTATCAGTACTGCTAAACCAGTATCCAAAGTTATACCATCTCTGTCATGAACCTAACCTGGAAGTATGTAATGAGGAGGGGGTCAGAACATAAGTTCTGTGTGACTGAACTTAGAATAAACTTCTGTATAATCCTACATATACCGTTTAGTTACATTTTTTTGGTTATTAGGTTGTTAAAAATGTTAGCTCTTTAAGCTATACTTATCCATCCATTAGTAGATTAACCTAATACAATGCATATGCAGTTACCCCCTACTCGTGTCCTCTTTTCATGTGTACGCAGTCCCTTATCCAACTCGTGTCATCTTTTCATATGTACGTAGTTCCTTATCCAATGTTGTACGTCGTATAGGCTTTCATGTATATATATATATATATATACACATGCATATATATTCTCTCTACGTCTGCATAAAACCACGATTCCTGTGTTGCGTAAGCGTTTGGACTGCCAACCTAGGTCTTACTAGGTTCTGTTAACGAATACTACCTAGATCCAACTAGGGTTTACCACCGAGTGTTACCTAGGTCCAACTAGGGTTTACTTTATCGAACGCTACCTAGGTTCAAACAGGGTTTACGCTACCTAGGTCCAACTAGGGTTTATGCTACCTATTGAACAACGTCCTCTAGTCTAGACACACTACCCAGAGCGATATGTGTTCCTAGACATTACGTCCCAATCGTATCGTTAAACGTGCTAGATATATAGTTGCACATGTCCTCTCTGTGCTACCCGAGTCCCGTGGCAGGGCAAATCAAGAAACACAGAACTCGGTCGGGAGCTTTAATTTATCTGCCGATGCAGATGCTAAGGTCTGTTTTTATTGTGGCTATGGTCCCACTTGACCCCTCCCTCAACTAATGAAAGGCACCCAAGAATATCAAGAATGAGAACTGCACGCAGGCCCTTTATGCCCCCACAAACCTATTGGCCATCCTCACCCATAACTAGATAGCAAGTATATGGTCTTTTGGAGTTCTACGACTTTCTGCTTTACGTGCTCGACTGACTCAAGATGGTAGGTAGCCGACGATGTGCTATCACAGGGCCAACTGGTAATCGCCGACTCACGCTGGTCCATCCTGATCTTTAGGTTGCCTTATTATTGCAACCAAGGCAAACTCTTGGTTCTTCTTACGCAGACCTTAACCTCTGTGAGCCCAGGCGGATCATCTACATTCTCACAGAGGGATACCAAGAGTATCCTCACGTCCCCTCGAAGTCGCGTGCTTTGTAACCCAGTTCATTGGAGCCTCTTATATGATCATATGGACGTACGCTCCCCCTCGCGCCCTACGACACCATGATGATCTACCTTGTTTGGTTATTCATCCCCTATCGTATGTACTGGTCCAAGCGCCTTATCCTTTCGTATTGTTAGACCTTATGCCTAAACTTATGATTACGCGCTTGCTTTGTCTTATTAACTTGGTTGTACTCGTTTATGTTGTCCTTCAATTCTAATTACCAAGTTTCTCTTTAACTAAGGTTTGTTACTTAGTTCCTCTTCAACTAAGGTTTACTTGGTTATCTTTATCGTCACTTACTTAGTTCTCTAACTAAGGTTCATTACTCAGTTGTTATTTTACTTAGTTCTCTAACTAAGGTTCATTACTCAGTTACCATTTTACTTAGTTCTCTAACTAAGGTTCATTACTCAGTTGCCATTTTACTTAGTTCTCTAACTAAGGTTCATTACTCATTTGCCATTTTACTTGGTTTTCTAACTAAGGTTCATCACTTGGTTACCTTCATCTTTATTTACTTAGTTCTCTAACTAAGGTTTATTACTTAGTTTCTATTAACTAAGGTTTACCAATGAATTCAAACACAACTTAAGTTTTCTTTGTCAAACGATAGCGTACAGGTGCTTTCCCACATTTTCAGCTTAGATTAACTTATTTCATAGTATAAGTCGTCCCACCCTTCAAGTCTTATATTACATCTTAAGTCATAATCTTTCCTTGTCCCTAGGACAAGTTTACCTATTATTTAATTTTACATTACCGCAACTCTGGTTTATAATAGGTAGTTATCATTCCCCATTACTGTGTTGGTTAAGTTTGTCCATATGTCAAGTTTTACTTAACCCTACCTTCCCGCTCATGCATTACTCGTATATTCCATAAATTTGGTTAAGTGTTGCTATCAGTTCATATTGACTTAACCATCCCACGCATCATGTCAAATTGGTTAAGTGTTGTTAACCTAACCTTACCATACTAGCATGTGTCATTAGCATTAATTTATTATTAATGCACCAACCTCTCACATTAGACCTATTGTTGCAGTTGCTGGATGTGCCGGGCGGTTCCGGGCAGTCTTACACCACAACTCAATCTAACCTCAGGTTTAAGCGCGTTATGACTAACTTCTCACAATAGACCCTATTGTTTGCGGCCAAAGGATATGTCGGGCGGTTCCGGGCAGAATTACATCCCAAACTCATTCTAACCTCGAGTTAGTCATGTTTCATCTTTAGCCAATTAACAAATTCACAAGTGTGTTCATGTTCTTCTTATGCCACTAGTGTCAATTTCATGTTATGTTTCTAAACTTCCCATTTCTTTAACCAATCAAACCCAAATTTAATTAAAATACTCATGCCTCAAATTTCAGGTTTTTGAATTAGATTTCATAATTACGTAAGACAGATTAAACCTAATCTTATCCAATTCCAATTAGGTTTCTAGTTTGCCTGTTTCTTCACCAAATTAGGATTTTTGTCTTTAAATCATTTTTCCCAAATTCCCAATTCAAACTTTATTTACTTTTAGCGTAAGTTACTCCAAATTACCAATTTCACGATCCTTTCCATTCATTTCATTGAATAATCTCAACATATACTTTGCCAATTATCCCAATATTTGCAATAACAATTGTTATGCCACAATCCCCAAGTTACTGATTATATTCCTCGATTTCATAAAATAAATTATGCCCCAATATTCCCATATTTCAATCGTATGTATGTATAATAAGATTTCGTCTAGGTTCGAGATAACCTAGATCCAAAAATAAAAAGGGGAAGGAGAATAAAAGAACAATTACTATAACATGAATCTTGAATTGAATTTATAACTGGGGAATGACGAACGATATTTATACCATTATGCAACAAGTTTATTATAATTCCACTCACCTTGCTTTTCATCTTCAATTTATGGATTTGGTTTAACTTTGATTGATTTCATGCCCCAGTCCATAGATCTGATCTATCTTTGATTTCTTTGCTCAGCGTAAGTTGTGAATATGAATTTCTCCTCCTTGCGTAGTGTAAATTGTGGATCTAAATCCCTTTTTCTCTTTAATTTGGAGGTTTTCTTGATTCTAAACTTTTAATTTTAAGAATAGATGTTTTGAAGAGAAAAGGGGAAGAAAGTGGATCTACAAATCTCTTAAAGAAGAAGAATTTAAGCTAGAACAGAGCCATGGCGTCGCCATAGGCTTGAGTGAAGAAAAAGAATGGGCTAAGGGTCATTATATAGCTGTTTAGTCAACATATCAGGTCAGAAATCGCATCCATGTGCAGAAAATGAATTCTGCCCAGATTTGGGGGGAGTCGACCTGTTTTGGGGGAGGTCGACCCCCAGGTCGACCTTCCTGGGTAGGTCAACCTGCCTTGGTATAGGTCGACCTGTCTGGGTTATTTTACTATTTAATTTCTGAATTTCTCTTGAATCTTCCGAAGGCCATAACTCTTTCATACGGAGTCCGATTTTCGAAAACTTGGACTCTATCCTAAGTAGAATTCCGAGGCGAACGCAATGGTGATGTCCGTTTTACTTAATTCTAGATATTTAAATTAAGTATCCATATTTTATTATCTTTTCCGTTACGCACACTGTTATCGAATTATTTTTTCCTTCTCTTCCATATATTAATTAATTTTCATTATACATCACCGTTACTTACCTATCTATGGATATATACATATTTGTACATTTTTAATTATATTAAAAATGCAGGGTGGTACACTAGGGGCAACTTCCCTTTCTTTAAAAAACAATAGTTTTGCTGCACTTTTATCAAGGAGGTGGTATCAGGTGGGTAAGGTGTTATATTCGTTTGTTTATTTGTTCAGCTCCCTAGTAAGGTGAATCACTTCCAACCGAGCCTTTTAAGAATGGAACACCTATAATTTAGTTTTCTACTTTTTGTCTATGCGAAAAGGATTAAAGACCAATTATTGAAAGTAAAAAAAGAAAAATGATATATATCATAGAAGTTATTATACCTCAGAAACAGTAGCAGAAACCTAAGAAACCTCAACAGAAGAAGCACTCTTGAAGCTTGGGTCTTTCCTCACCTTTCGTGCTGTAGAAAGATTGGGAGGTTCAACCAAAACAAGATCACCTCCAGCCATTTTAGAATCCTTGCCACGCGCTTCATCTCTACTGTCAAGGGCCGAAAAGGTGCAACCAACACCAATAGAACTGTTGCTACGTTCTTCCCCCCATGGCAGCATTTATGAACTTGTGATTGTCATTGTTAGCACAAACAACCTTTGGCACCTCAATAAGATCTACTTCTTCATTAGCATGTGGATCCTCAAAAGGAATATATTGAATAAACAAAAGCTCGGTCGCGTCAATCTCCTTCCTCGCAGGAACTTCTTCTCTCTTTCTCATACATGATATCTTGGACATAAATCTTACCACCAAAGACGTGTCGAGGGAAGAAAAGTTTAAATTCGAGCATCTGTCCATATTATACGCATAAAGAAGAAGGAAAGCATCCTCAAAAGAATTAACCATAATTTTGTCCAAAGTGGTCTGAAGGAAACAAGAGCTCCTCTGTTTAGCATTGTTTACTACTCCAACGGACTTGGCCAATAAGGCCTCCTTGCTAAGCTCGATCTTAAGAGAATCATTCCCTTTTTCCAGAAGAGAATTGTGTTTTGTAAGGAAGAACAATGAGAATCAAGCACGATAATCTCTTCTCTGGACTTTTCCGAAGTCCCCTTTAAAGCCTTTAACTTCTTCCGCCAAGGCCAAGCGGAATTATTTTTCCGTGACAATTGAGTTTTTCGCTTCTGTCAGAGTAGACTCCAGCCTATTTCGCTCCACGACTAATCCTTTTTTAACGAGAACGAAAGTACCATTTTCCTTCCTCAAAGACATGTTCTCTTCTCTAAGTCTCAACAGCTTAGAGGAAGGTCCGAAAGCATTATCTTGCGTAACAAACCACCGCTTGATAGCCTACAATGAAACGATGGTTATGTATAAGACAATCGAAAAAAAGACAGGAAAACGAGCATACCACAGTAGATGTTCAATCAAAGCTTGACAACCACCGGGGTGATCAAATGAATAATCAACGTTGGAAAAAGCAGAAGAATAAATAATTTGTCCGACTAATTCATTGAATATATCACCATTAGAGGGATTGGTAAAGTCAGGAGGAGCAATGCCTTCGGAAGAGGAGGAAAATCCCATCGCATAATGCAATTCATTACAGACTTCGGAAGACCCGACAAGACGAATGTTTGAGCAAGGGACCTTCATTGGGGAAATAATCACTGGGGGTGTCAGAGGCCACATAAGAACAAAGAGCTGGATATGCCACATCCTAAGACCTTTTCGGCGGAGGATCTTCTAAGCTTCTTTCCATAAGCTTCCTTTTTACATTTTCTAAGGCTTTAATAATGCATCCTTAAGAGAAGAAGCTCTCTAGCTCTTGGAATAGTGGAAGTGGGACCGGTTTTGCTAGACTCGGTATGGGGGCCTCCTAGCATATGATTAAAAAAAGCTGAATGAATGAAACTCTAGTTCCGACTCCGCTTAAAAATTATCACATAAAAAGTATACCTGAATCGTCAAGAAATAAAGGAGAGTTTGGGGAAAAAGAAGCATTTCTACCCAGTGACAAAGAAAGGGCCCTTTTACTAAGTAAAACCAAAGGTGGCTGCCCAATAATAGATTGATCGACTGGTAAAAGGGAATGCCTCCGAAGAATAGAAAGGTCAGTAGCAAAGACCTATTGCCAAACTTCTCTGAAGCAGCGTCAAGAAGATCAACTATTTCCTTATCCCAAAAACTCGGCAGTTTTGGTGCAACATCTGTAAAAAAAGAAAGAAGGGTAAGATAACCCTCTAAAAAAATAAAAAATCTGTGTTCAAGTTCGAATACTTGGGGTATGGAAGCTGCCAAAAATGTCGGAATGGCATCGGATAAAGAAAAATTGAGTTTTCCAGTCTTTGAATCTTGTCATTCCTTTTGATAACAACTTCTTCGTGGAGTTTGCACGAAAAAATTGAGGGTTCATATCGCTAAGTTTGGAAAGACGAACCAAATAATTAAGAGTAGAAGGGCTTAAAGAATAGTTACCCGATTCTAAGGATAAGGGCTCAAAGCCTAACAGGTAGGTGTAAGTATTGAGAGAAAGTTGGATGTGAACAATTCCTAAATATTGCAGGTATCGGCGAATAAAATCGGGAATGGGGATAAAACCCCCGTGCCAGATGTGGATAGCACAGTAGGCAAAGAAGCCTTCTGGAGGAGAAGAGGTTGTGTCCATTTCACGTAGGGGAATGGCTTCAACGCCAGAAATGTTAAAATCTTGAAGAATAGCATTAACTTGCTCTTACGAGGAAATCAGAGAATGCTTTTCGACGGCACAACCCTTCTTCGAAGCGGGAAGATCATTAGGCAAAGGACAATTTCTATCAGGTTTAAAAGCAATATGCTTCTTTCACATGCTGCCAGGTACAATCTACACAATTTACTTAGCAAGGTAATAAAAAAATAATGATAATGATGACCGAAAGGGTAGGATCCTTATTCTCCTTAAAAAGGCCTTGATAATAACAAGAGGCCATCCCTCAGACACCTTCGGGAAAATGAAAGCAAATAAAAACGAAAATTAGAGCTATCAATTAAGTTTGGAATTAGTTACCAAGAATTGGTAATTAGAAAACTAAAACCAGTTTATGACAAGCAAATTCGATAGTTACTATAGCTTGAGATTAGCTAACAACACTTTAATTATAAAATGAAGCATGAATGACTTACAGAAGATGCTGGCATAAAGACTGCTAATGCTTTTCCGAGATAAATTTTGAATTCAGTAAATAATGAAGAAGAGGAACCAATAAAGTGAAATAAGGAGGGTATATGTACAAGAAGAAAGAAGCAGTTAATTCATTCAAAAATTTGACTTGAAAATTCGAAAATACCCTTTCACTAGGAGGGAAAATGTTACTACTAAAGTTAACACCGAGACACGCTGACGGTGAAGAGGTATCGGATGGTCACAAGTTGAAGAGAGTAATCTGTAAGGAATGACTAGGCACAAGACAAAACCGAAATCCTAAAGGAAGTATCTCGAAGGACAATCAACCTGCACTAT
Organism: Allium sativum; assembly: GCA_030737875.1. Lineage (NCBI taxonomy): Eukaryota > Viridiplantae > Streptophyta > Magnoliopsida > Asparagales > Amaryllidaceae > Allium > Allium sativum. The sequence goes on from CM060924.1 coordinate 287,351,922, forward strand.
CAACAAAGAAGGAACCTCAAATCTGATATGACAAAAGACTACCGGTTGGGCAGTTCCAGCATGAAGGGTAATCGACAAGAAGTCATCCAAAACCGGGAGCTAATGAATAGAAAGACCAAGGATTCTACGATCCGAGACCCAGAAGGACGAAAGGGCTATCAGCATTAACTTGCTTAATGCCGATACATTAAGAGACAAGAGCATCAAAAGCACAAAGTTTGAAGCATAAAGAAATTGTTCGGGAGTCAGTTACTGAGACTCCAATTAGATGGTTATCGAGAGCCATTTTAGCAAACAACTAATAAAACACCGGAAGCACCCTTCTGGAAAGCCAAAGCACACCTCAGGGATCTACTGAAAGACAAGTCAGAGCCTCTAAGAGAGACGAGCTATCCACACTAATCTACTTAGTGTTGATACCGACAAGGGCGACGGATCCGTAACCACACTTGAAGCATTAAGACAAGTTTCACGAAGAATAAATGACAAGATCGAAAGCTCATAACCGGAAGGTCTCAATCCGAAAGCCTTTCCTAAAGCTATCCATAACGACAAGCTCACTATCGATACAAGGAGGTAAAGATAACATCAAAGAGAAGCTCCAAAGGCCGATATTATCTTTCCTAGAGCCAAGACCAACACCCTAAAGGCAATAAGCAAGGCCAGAAAAGCGGTCAAGAGCCAGAACATCTGAAACCGAAGGGAAAAGCGACTGACACGGGCTTCTGCTAGCCCAGTGACAAAAAGGACTCCGATTTGTCTATAAATTAGACCCTAGGGGTCTCATTTTCGGGACCGGTTTCTCATTTCTCATTCTTGTACTCTTTCTCCTAGAGTAAACCAAAATTTCTAAATCAAATTGGGGATTTCTATTGTAACCCCCTATGTACTTCGAATCAAAGATTAATAAAGAGTAAACACTTAGCATATTTCTTATGTGTCTCTTATGGGTTTTCTTAGTTGTTTCCTACATAACATATCATATCTTTCTACATGGTTATGGTTTCACATCCAAGCCTACACCCTTCCGCAAGGTGGTAGCAACACCCCTTCCTACAAGTCACTTAGCCTTCTATCGAGGGTTGTTCTTAGGGAACCCTTGTCCCAAGATAATTGTTGGTTCTCAAGTCGCTTAAGCGTGATGCTCACCCTTTGAGGGAAGAGTAACTAATCTTTTGGATTTTAGACCTTGTTATCTAGGAAACGGTGAGCTAACTCAAGCTCGTAGGAACTAAATAACCCAATTTTCCCTTTAGGTCCACTTTTGTATACCTATCTCCAGTGTTGACGAAAAATATCGTTAACAAAAGGAATAGTAATGGGCGAAAGTGAAGTTTGGTTAGGTTATCTAGAGTGAGAGTTAAAAGGAATTCCTTTACAATAGTATATTATTTATTTTTATAACGAATGTCAGGAAATTTTGGGCTTAAAGTAATAAGTTTTGAAAAATAATATTATTTTAATGATTTAAATAATATTAAAATGATTTGATATTGGAATAATTGATTTTAAAGATAAATAATTGAAATATGGTCTCCAAAAATAATTTTATATGTTTTATATAATTAATAAATTATTTTGAAAATGTTTTTCTTCAATTTTAATTAGGTTGGGCATAAAATGCACCGCCATATGGAAACAACCCACACTGAATCGTAAAAACGGTGCGGAAAACCGGACCGACTCGGAATGATACGGTCCGGTTGCGGTTTGAGCTGTTGACCCAACCGTATTAAACCGGACCGAGTAGTTGCATTGGTAATCTCATGATGCAAATATAGCTAATTCCTATCTAGTTATTGATTTCCAACAATGTATATTCATGTTATTGTTATATTAATGATAATTGTTACACAAAGGAGAAAGTTATAGTTTTAGTATAATAGTTTCTATATCTTTTTTTTGGATAAATGCGAGTTATAATCTTATTTGAGTTGTCTTACTTAATGTTTACGCATTGATTAAAATTGATGTTTGGTTAATGTATTAAAACAATCTCGCTTGTCATTAAATGTAAAACTGAAGTATTCATACAGTTAGAAACCAATCTTTCAATTTTTGATAACATCGTGTGTTTTACCCTTCAAGTTACACTGCATGGCGCAATTGTAAATTGATCGTTGATGAAAGTAATTCTCTTATTCCATATTTAATATGGTTTGAAACCAGACCAAATCAAAACCGAACCGTAATATATTAAAACCGAACCGAAACTGAACCATTCAAATAAGTTGTATAATGGGTTGTATTTTTTTATCAACTGTTTGATGTGATGTGAAAGCGGTTTGAACTCCAAACCGCACCAAACCGACCCGCGCCCACCCTTAATTTCAATTTAAATCGAACTGGGTTTGAATAGGACTTACCGCACAGTGGTAGTTTGCGAAATTCGACCATGAACTTCAAATGGATGTACCAGAATATCCGACCGTCGAATTCTCCCGAAATGAAAAACGTTGGGTTCGAAATGATTTTTTTTTTCAAATGGAATAAGAAGATTTAGAATTCAACGGTTAGATTTTGAAAGAAATTCAATTGAAATTTGAATAAAAGCACTGCTAGTGCAGTTTAGAATCTGAAATGGGACTTGATTAAAATGACTTATTTTTAAATTATTAAAAATAAGGGAAAATTATGAAAAATCATAATAAGTGATTTGGACTGAATATATTTAGTTATGAATAGTATGAAGCTATTTTATAAAAATTAGCTATTTAACAAAAGTGATCAAAACGGTTTGAAGTTAATAAATACTTAACTAAGTTAAATTTTTCCAGTGTATGAATATTGGATTTGAATGGAAATATTCTTCAGATATTTCAATATTGTATTCTGCAATTATACAGATACTGTTGTGAGGAATTTGGAAGATATAGATATCGTTATTCCCTATACGGTATCTGTTGGTTACAGAATTTGATATTAAACATAAGTCGATATGATTTCTATTTAAAGCCTTATATTTGATATCAAATTGGATTTTGGGTTTCTCGTTAATGGCGTCTTCAACAACACTATTCTAAAACCTAGTTGAAAATGAAGTTTATGGAATAAATCTTTTAATTAAGACTTAGTGGAATTTTTTAAAGGTAAGTTTAAATTGGAATTGAATGAAAATCGGTTTAGTGATAATTGAGATGAACCTCCGTGGAAGAAGACCTTTACTATTTAAGGAATTTAAAAGGCTTTGCCATTATTTCTCTTATAGTGTTAATCTAATACAGAAATTTATATCGATTGTGAAATAATATGATTTCCGGGAAGATTCCATTTTTAATGGAAGTATGTTTTTGGATTTATCGTAAACGATGTTTTCAAAAAAATATTTGTTCTTTAACCCAATCAAAGAAAAGATGATTTTTCAAGTTTGAGTTGTAACAAATCTTCCAACAAAGATTTAAACGAATGAGATGGAGATTAGAAAACTATGTTAGAGTTCTAATAATCAATCAAAAAATATTTAAAAGGAAAAATAGGTAATTAAAATTACCAAATACGAGGGGTGTTAGAAATGGAGTACCACCAGTTTTGCTCCATGGGATGAATAGGTTGGGATAACAATGTGAGAGACTACATTGTTTGTAAGGCTCGATAATCCCAATAAGGCTGTAAACCTTAATTTGAGTTAAGTTTGTGAAAATAGATTATATAATCTTTTGAAATGATTTCCAAGGAATGATTTGAATAAGAAGTTTAAATAATGTAAATCTTTGATAAAATTTAAGGGAGTAATTCCCAATGTAATGAATATTTGAATAAAAGAATATTCTGAATTAGAATGAAACTAATGATATGTTTATATATCACTTAATTTTAATGATGCGGTAATTATTCGGAAAGACCAGGATTCAACCCATTCTGAATAATTAATAAGACAATTTTCAAAGATACTGAAGACGATGGTTGAAGACTGAAGATCTTCACATCGTTTGGATTATTGTTGATGCCTTGCTTATCTCCCATTATAAGGTTAAAGTGGCGGTCATCCAGACGTTTTGGAGATCGACCAGATATGCCCTCTCTCCCCTAGGGGACGAGGAATAAGGTACTTTCGATTTCGTTTAGAGCCAGAACAAACTTGTAAATGGATGTGTGTCTGACGTTGTATTTCATAATGTAACCGATTAGTTGCTATTGATGATATATCTGTGGTGGCGAAGAATTTATTCTCTTAGCCTAACACCCTTCATTGAGCTGTATGAACTCAAAGGTCATATTATTAACCAACCCAAGCTATCTATTTGTTGCACCCCAACAGGCAATTACTGTACTTATTCTTTATTTTTATTTTTTTATTGATTATATATATATTTATGCACTAAGCCTCTCACATTAAGTTCACTACTTGTGGATGTTGGATTTGCCGGTCGGTTCGGGTAGACTTCTACCACAAGTGAACATAACCTCATGCCTTAGTACATTTATTTTTATGCATTAGACCCCGTACATTAAACTGACTAACTGTGGTTGCTGGATTTGCTGGTCGGTTCCGGGCAGGCTTACACCACAAGTTGAGTTTAACCTTGTGTCTAAATGCAGTTATAATTTAAATTTCCTAATTGGGGTCCACAACAATTATCCTAATTGATTTTAGGAATTGTAACCATTTTCTTATCACATTTATTTTACCCTAATCAATATTGGTTACAATAATTATTTCTTTATTTGCGGTCTCATTCATGGGAATTAATTATATTTATTGCTACAAATTGTCACCACAAATATATTAATTTAATATGGATTATATTTATATATAATTTCACCATTGAACCTCATCCAAACATTCAACATTTGGCACAATTGTTAATTATTTATTTATGACCTCCTTTATAGTAGTCAATTACACTAATTGCTACAACGATCACCATAAATATACTTATTAACTATGGAATATAAATTTACATGTATGATTCCATAAATGAATATCATTCAACATTTAATACAATGTATATTTTTACCGTTTTACGCTGATTTGGACGAATAATATGTATATATTTATTTCTATGTTTGTGTGCGGTCAACGTAGTTATTATTATTTTTATTTTTATTCTTAAATTTAAATTAATGATTTGGTTTAACCAATTAACCAATCATTTCCTTTTTTATTCAATCTTGCCAAAAAGGTTTCAAGTCTTACAAGGACCGTTAGCCAAAATCATTATAATTCATGATTATCTTGTGGAATTGACATATCTTCAAATCACAAGAAATATATGTAATGTAATTTTATTTTGGAACAGTCGATGCAAATTACATACAAAAATATGTTTTTATTTTTATATGTACCTTTGCACCACTTTTATCTTTTTTAATTCTTTTTGTCATACTTCTTATGATTCTAAAATAATGCCTCTTTATTTAAAAATGAATAAAACGACATAATTTACAACGCTTAAGCCAAAAACCCAACAAAACTGAATGTAAACAAGTAAGATTTCTTTTTTCAATCTTAACATCACATAATACACAATTTTCATCCTTTTACCCAAATTCACATATTTCATATTTTAGCACTGAACTAAAGATCTGAAACATAACTACAACGAATTTATGTTTAATGAGACTGATTTCCAGATCCACAGTGCTATGCGGCGTAAACAACATATTTCAAAATTCATGACATAACTTGTAGAAATATGTGAGAATATATATAAAAATCCTACAATTCATGTTTGTAAATAACCACAACTTGTCATTTACCAATTTTAAGCATATTCATAATCAGATCTGATGGTTACCACTATTTACAATTATTTAAATAACAAATCTGATAGGCATAAAACATAGATTGAATTCAGACGAAATATATAAATCATTATAATTGTATTAGTAAATTTCCCACTCACCTTATAACATCCAATTTCTCTGTTTTGAATCTTTTTAGGCTTACAATCCCCAAATTCTTATAAATCTACAATTTACCTAGAAAGGGGAAAATTCTAGATCTGTAAAAATGTAAGAAAAAGGGAAGAGAGCGAAAAATCTATCGTTGAGCTTCGATTTGCATTCTCTTCCAATAAATCTATTTATTCTCTCAATTCTATATACATTTGATCTGATTTGTTTGCATGTATATATTTTTTAATTAAATAAATTAGGTTAGAAGAGAGAGAGAGAAAAAAAAATGGCAGAGCTCCGCTGCTGTTATAGATTTAATGGAAAAGAATGAGGCTCTACCCCTTTATTTATAGGGGTGTAAATGGCCTTAGACCGTTAGATCTATTTTAATTGTCATCCGTCCATTCATTTTATAAAATATAATAAGAAATTAAGAATACCCCGAAAAACCTAACCATCATTGGTGAGGTGGCTCGGTAATTATATATTAGTATATATAATTTATTCTGTTTTATTTATTTTACGTCCGTTTGTGTATTTCGTCCGTAACTTTTTCATACGGACTCCATTCGCGAAACTCCAAACATGAAAGTTGACCAAAATTCCGAGACGAACGCAAATGTTAAAGTCTCGTGGTCAAATTCCATAATTTGCAAAAATTCCTATTTTTGAGCTTCTAATTAAATAACTATTTATTGTCAAAATTCCGTGTTGTTACATTATGAGTTCTAAATGTGTAGATAAATAGCTATGTATTGTTCTTTTTACCGACAAATGAATAACCTTGGAATAGATCTAAATTCAATGGTTTTTTCTAAATCGAGATTTAAGCATATTTCATTGTGGGTTATTACAATGATCGAGCAAGAATCTAGAGTAGTAAATGTCGAACCCAGCTATCAAACAAGACCAAAGAATGGAGTCGCCAACTTACCAAAGTAGCCAACATGCCAAACTACTCCAAGAACAAAAGCCAAGTTTGAAAATTCACACTAAGTCATGGATTGGTATCAACCCGTGACCGCTGATTAGTATCGATCCCTATTTTTTTTGGCCAAATTTGCCAACAATTCACAACATATGAAATGAGGTGTTTGCCAGTCATAATACGTAGTATGAGATGGTTTGCTAGCCAGATACAAACATAACACTTGATGGACAAACCAAGCGTTATCAACTAAAATCTAAGCCAAGAAATTCAGTGAAATTCAAGCTGGTACCATCACAATTGGTGCTAAGGACCAAGACACAAGTTAAACAAGCATCTAGGACAACTTGAAAAGAGATTTGCAACGTAATTTATGGATCAATATTGATCCATAGATGTTGATGATGTGGCCATGATCTTCTCAACACAATTCCTCTTAGTTCGACGAATACTAGCGCAAACGTAATTGATAGGATTTTTGGCAACCTACAACTATAAAAGAGGAAGAAATACGTTGTTTAACGAAATTTTGGCTCATTTAACAAATTTATATAATCTGTATAACCTTATAGATCATCATCGATACTTAACTTTTAATCCATAAGATTAATTTCGTAAAACTCAGAAAGGTGATTAACAAGTATACTAGGGTATTTCGAAACCGCTATAATTGTTTTATGTGATTTTCTTTTACTTTTTTACTCATTTTCTTCAATTTCCCCCCTTTGTTAATCTTTTGGGTGGTTTTACCAATTTTTTGTGTAAACACAAAAAAAATCGGTCAATTTGGTTTCACCAAATATTCTTCCTTTTAAATGCATATATATATATATATATAAAAACTAGTCTTTGTTAAAAAAATCATAGGTTATTAATATTTTATTCAATCGTTAAGTTCTAAAATGTTCTTATATGCATGTTAAAGATGAGGCATTTAAAGTTTTACTAAATAAATTAACATCTATTTTAAGATCATGTGTTTAAATTGGAATCCTAGTCCCAACAGAAATTTCATATTATCTTTTCGTATTTTTTCAATATACATTTATTAAAACTATATAAAAATTTAAAATCATTAATTTTGAGGTTGTTATGAAAGGATATTTCCATAAACACCAAAATCTTTTGACTAAAGAAAGACCCAAGATGTTAAGCATATTTAAATTTATAGCTATCTGAATTTCACTCCATATTTTTTGTGTAAGCACAAAAAAAGTTCCATCTATTTGGTTTCACCAAATATTCTTCCTTTTAAATGTACATGTAAATAGCCTTTGTTAAGATTTTTCATAGACTATTAATATTTTATTCAATCGTGAAACCCTAAAAATGTTCTTATATGCATGTTAAAGATGAGCCATTTAAAGTTTTGCTAGATAAATTAACATCTATTTTAAGATCATGTGTTTAAATTGGAATCCTGGTCTCAATAGAAATTTCATATCGCTTATTTCCGTATTTTCTCAATTTACGTTTATTAAAACTATACCAAAAAAATAAAATCATTAATTTTGAGGTTGTCATGAAAGGATATTTCCATAAGCACTGGAGTCCACTGAAAGAAGAAAGCTCCAAGATGTTAAGCATATTAAAATTTAAGCTATGTGAATTCCATTTCAGACTGTCAAGAAATAATTCATACCCAGAGCTTGTCACTGCGTCAACATAAACAAAATCATTAAAATGCTATTAGAGTACCCTTATGAGTGGCACACACAATTTTTTCCCTTTTTCTTTTACCAGTTTGATTTTGGATGGATTGAAAACCCATACTGGCCAAGCATGAGAGGGTGCGTTTGATTTTGACCGAAAAGTGGTATTTGGAAGGGTTATTTTGAAAGGGTATTTGAAGGGGAATTGTTGCGAACGAAGAATGTGTTTTTTTACGAAAGAGTTAATTTGAAAGGGGCAAGTTAATATTTTATTATTTTTGTATTTATTATTTTTATTGTTTGTGTATATGTGTGTTTGTTGTCGAACAAAATAGTAGAATGTAGAATACAAATTGCAGAATCCAAATTGCAGACTAAGAATTGCAGAATTAAAATTACATGATTGGGGAATACAAATTGCAGAATTTAAAATGCAAATATAAAATACAAAATATAATGAAACTTTTTAATGCATTCCCGCGGCAATTAGTTCATTTCGTATATTGTCTCATACACCTGCCATGGTGGATGTTGTTCCAGTTCTTTGAACGGGTTCTCGATCTTTATTTCTGTGGTTTGATATGTTGTAATACTCTTCGAGATATTCTCTGGCTCTAAATCAAGGTCATCATCATACGACATAAAATCTGGATCGCCAGCGTTGTATTTTCTGATGTAGTTGTGAATAGCCATTGTAGCAGTAACAATTTGTACTTGAACATTGTATGGGTACGTCTACATGTTACGTAAGATGGCAAATTTTTTCTTTCAAATACCAAAATTTCTTTCAATAGTCATACGCAAACTAGAGTGATAGTAGTTGAAAATCAAAATCATCACTATTTTCCATTATATTTGATGTAGAATACTACAAAAGTGAAGAAGTGGAGGGGAATGAGAAATGATGATGGTGAAGTAGTGGTGAAATGGGATGGAGATATATAGGGAGAGGGAAATGAAAATGATGGTCAAAAAATATCTTTCGCGTCCGATGCCTCTGACGTGAAAGCTAACTTTCCAACCGTTCGTCTTAAAGGGGCATTTTGTTGGGCCCTACCGAAGACGCGTCGGATGCGTCTGACGCCGACGTGAACATTAACTGCCCAATCCGAAAACCAAATGCTACCAGAATTAGAATGCTTGAATAAACATAAAGACCCAACAATCGCCACTTCTCAACCTATATAAATTACAACCCTTTCTTTACCATCCACCATATGCTTATTTCTCAACCTATACGAATTCCAAATGGCCTTGAAGCATTTGGAACTACACTCCATACCCAAATCAAAACTTCTCCAGCCCAAATCATTTATTTTCAAGCTCAAATCTGGGTATTTTCCTTTACAGTTATGTTTATTTCACATTTCTTTGCAACATATATCTTTTAGGATTTATTTCTTTATTCTGAATGTCGACTGCCTCCAATGAATTGTGACACAATTTAAAATAAATAAATATACAAATTCATATGAAATAATTATCCCACTTTCGTTGCCCGTTGGCAACATAAAAAACATTTCCTTTTTGTTGCATCACTCACTTCAATAAAAAAGGCACCCTTTATATCTTATGACTCAGAACTTCTATTAGCACCTGAATCCTGTACCTAACCATTCGAGGCTAATTGGAATCTATATGCACCGTTGTAAGGTGGTACTTTTCTTTGGTAACTGTTTATTTGTGTAAGTGTATATTATCTAAACATTGGCATACCTTATTTTGTATACAGCTGCCTAAAAATACAGAACAAATACATTTATCAAACCAAGGTATGCAACTTAAGGTTAAATCCAATGGTACAACTACATATACCAACTCATAATGCTTACTTTTAAGGACAAACTTTTGGTATAAGCCTTTCAGAACAACTTATTATACAAACAGGCCTGTTTCATAACTTATTACGAAACTAGACCTGTTTTCTATCAGAGTAGATGACATATTTTTAATACATGCGCATTCCATTTGTGCGCATGACCAAATTTCTTCACGCACATAAATGGAATGCGCATGGTCATCCTGGACCATAAAAAAACAGAGAGCTTTAAAAAGGAGGTATATGATTTAAAGTTTAGATTTCAAACATAGAGCTATTTATACTCAAGCATAGATGGCATATAAATTTGCTTACATTTCGACATACAAAGAATTCGAATAGAAAATCAAACGTTGAAATCAAACATAAAATATGAATACTAAATTCAAACATTAAATTCAAACGTAGAATTGAAACATTAAATTACAAGCATGAAATACAAGTATGAGACGTAGTCTGGACGAAAATTTGAAAACATAGATAGTACACGAATTAAATAAGATACATTGAAGGTTGGCTTGAATAGAGATGTAGTCTCGACGAAAACGTGTAAACATAGATATTACACGAATTAAAATGGTAGATAGGCTAAATCATCACCAACGAGTGCTTGAACTCGAACCGCCTCCTCTTAATTCTAGCACAAATTTTCCCAAACGTCTCACTTCTTCCTACATTTCTAGGGTGTATTGAAGACCCCTAGCGCACAATGGAGGATCAATCCATTTGAAATAATCGCAACTTTGAATATTTTTTTGGGTCATAATTGTGTACTTTGAATGAACTGCAACCAAAAAAATCTTCGTCCTGCATTAGTCTCAATTTTTGCAACAACAACTATATATTCTTCTCCACATCGACATGCTGCGTATTCGCAATTTGGCATGGTTGGAGGAACAGGACATAGACGCTCTAGCTAGAATTTTTGACCCTTTTTTGTTTTGCGACAATGGCACGTAAACGAGCATTGTGTATCCCTCGTACATGTTTCTGTGCTTGAGGTATTCGATCGAATTGAGTTTCGGGAACATATTCCACGGTCTCTTGTTCGACATCAACATTGATAGATCTACCCTTTCGAAGTCTTCGCAATGGGTTACTAAAGTTTCATCGTCAAGTTCCCAATTCTCCATGCGTAAGTTTAGAAATCCAACATTAAACGTATAAGATGAACTATATGTGCCAAAGCTATTTAAGGAGGAAACAAACCCAATTAAAATTACCTTTCGAAGTTGAAGATGATGTCAATGTAGAAGTTGCGGGGTAAAAGTAGATTAAAGATTGATTTTGAATGATTTTTGATGTAGTTGGTGTTTTGGAGATAGGGTTTGGTGTTGGAAAAATGGTTTTTTTGGAAGATTGGAAGTAAATAACGAGTTAAGATTGATGGCTGCGTAGAAATAGGAGCTGGAAATCGTACGAGCATTCCAAAAGTGCTCATGAAGGAAATCCTTCATGAGCACTTATGGAATGCGGAAGAAGGATTTTCTTCTTGCGCATTCCATAAGTGCTCATGAAAGATTTCCTTTATGAGCACATTTGGAATGCTCGTACGATTTCTAGCTCCTATTTCCACTTGGCCATCAACCTTTCCACCTCATTACTTCCAATCTTCCAAAAAACTCATTTTCCCAACTCCAAACCCTATCCCCAAATTACCAACTACACCAAGAATCATTCATAGTTACTTTACCTCTCCATTCTTCCGTCGAACACACAACTAATTCAGTAATCTCCACTGGTTTGAAGTGGAAAAAAGGTAATTTTGTTATATTACTTCTTGTTCCTTTGACATATTCGAATTTGTTTTTTTTTTAATGTTTGTTAATTTCATGATGGTGTAGAATATGACAAATGTTCCAATAATCTTTTACTTTGATAGTAAATTAATAATCAGAGAAGATGATAAACCTATATACGTTGGTGGAAGAAGAAAAAGATGTAAAATTAAGAAGTATTGTTCATTCGAATCGCTCAAGAATAAAGCGTATGATGTTATCAAAACAGACGAAAATGACTTATACAAAGCTAACGAAAAAGTGGGTAAGGGATGATGGTTCGTCTGCAATCACTGTAGACGACGATGAAGATATGGATTCGATGTTCTCAGTTGGAATGAAAGTGATAGAGATCTACGTTCTGACATGTGATAAGATTCAAGAAGAGCAACTAGAACATCAAGTGGATTACACCTTACCCGATTATAAAATTGTTACTTCGATTGTTATTTTCTTGTAATTTCATAATCTAAATATCGTGTGTTGACATTTGTATGAGTAGGATTCTTAAAAAATCAAGACAGTTGATCATTCGACTAAGTTAAAACTCATTGAATGTAAAGAACCTCGAATAGAAAATTATCTTCAAATACACGAAATGTGGCACGTTCTTCAAATAAATTACATTAAATTGGATTATGGACTTATCATCGCATTGTGTGACCGATGGCGTCCTGAAACTAATACATTTCATTTTAGAGTTGGAGAAAGGACTATTACTTTGCTTGACGTTGAGAAAATACCTGGTGTTCCCACCTTTAGTCATCCTATTCTGTATGATGATTTTCAAACCAACTACATTGAGTTATGCAACGAGCTTTTGGGTGTAGTTGTTCCCGAAAACCAATTTATGGGGAGATATAAAATAAAAATGAAATGGTTTAGACAGGCATTTGAGGGTCCTCTTCGTGCACATGCAATAGAAGTCGAGATAGAGCATCGAGCATGTGTTATAATTTTATACATTCGAAATTCCCGTCTTTTTGTCACTCATTCGAAAGGGCGATGTAATTTAAGGTACTTGCCATTTTTAAGAGATTTCCAGTAGTTTCGTTATCACGTTTGGTGTAGTGCGGTGCTTGTTAATTTGTATAGCGAATTATCGGCTGTCGCATTAAGGAAATCTAATTCTGTAGCTGGTTGCATGAATTTATTGCAGTTATATCTTCTATATTTATTATTGACTTAACGTATTTACACCACTTCCTTATTTCTGTTTAAATTTCATTTACTTTTAGTTATGGTCGTGGACCTACTTGGCAATTGGTCGACCCAATGTACACATTCAAAACACTTCGGATATACTTCTTTCATATGGTCGTAGGTAAATTTAAACAAAAATTAGTACATTCAAAATTTTAAAATTTGATTTACTTAGCATTGTTATTTTTTGTGCAGATGGAATGTTGCTAAAAGTTGGGCAACCACTTCGAGGAATGTCATATTTTATAGGAATGAATTTAATTTGATGACGGCTGAGAGTGTTACATGGAATCCTTATGATTTAAATTTTGGGGGTAATTTTCCGGATCGATATATGAATTTATTGTGCAAGACTCGCCTTGTTTTTTGTATGCATTGAGAATCATTGTCCAGATCGGGTATTAAGGCAGTTTGGTTATATTTTTCAACATATACCCGATCTGGTTGATCAAGTGTTAAGAATCCTGAGAATTGGGGCGAGTTCATAATTCAAACTTTCCATCGTTGGAACAATAGAGCGGATAATGTGATTACTGAGAGAACGCCGCCAATTACGTTGGCCGAGTACGAGTACGAGTATTGGTATTGGCAGATTACTCGTCGTTTCGTATTGAGGCAATCTTCTTCACGGATAGCACCATACATCCCTCGGGCGCCGTTGGAACATTGTAACACCCTGTGTTTTCTGTTAACATTAAACTAACGAATTGAGGAATAATTAATTTTAAATGTGAGAATCAAGGGAAACGTGTTACGCCATTGTGTTCGTCTCAAAATTCTGGTTGAGATAGAGTCCGAGTTTGCGTAAATTGGACTTCGTATAAAGAAGTTATGGCTGTCGGAAGTTTCCAGAAATTCAAATTTAAATTCAAAAACAAATTCAGACTTAGAACTGGGCAGGGCGGGAAAATTCCCGCTCAAGGCCAGGTCGACCAGGGGGTCGACCTCCCCCTATACAGGTCGACCCCCCCCCCCCCCCCCGGCGAGATCTGAAAGATGACGAGTTTGTGACTCAGTGCTGAGTCATTAGGGCTGAGGTGTCACTCTATCTTGGCTAGATGGTCTTGATTGATTCTAGGTTGATCGGATGACCTAAATTAATCCTAATCTCTATATAAACACATGTAGACTCAAACCCTAAAACCTAATCAAAATTAGAACCATGGTCGTCATGCTATCACCCCGCAACCTAGAGTAGCCGCCATCAACTAGAGGAAAAGTAAAGCTAACAACTCAATCCAACTCAAGTCTATAACAACAACAACAACAACAACAACAACAATGAATTTGTCTACCTCAAAGGTGAGCTAAATCAATTTCAGAACACAGATCCCAGAACTCAAGACCTTCTTTGAGTTGTGAGTTCGATTTCTTCAATAAGATAATTAATAAGTTAATTAGGTTGAGTTATAATTTGGGTTATATGGCTATGTATGTGAAACATTGGAAAAATGTGATATTTTGTGAATATATGCTAGTTGTTCATAATGATAGTTTTTGTTGTGGATCCCTTTGTATATGCCAAATCACCTATGTTCAACTTGATTCATGTTTGACATCATTTTATAAGCAAGTTTGGGTATAGATTATATGCTAGTTTCTAAGTGAATTGTATACAAGTTTACATGTGAACCAAGTAAAATGACTTTATGCAAGTTTAGGTAGGAATTGGATCCACATATATGTATGTTTACACCTTTAGATTTAGATCTATGACATACATAGTTTATGCAAGTTTGTGACTATGGCCTATGCAAGTTCGGGTGAAAACTATGTTCATACCTGCAAGTTCACACCTTTAGGTCTATGTTTAGATTCATGACAACACAAAGTTTATGCAAGACATGTTGTAATCCTTATTCGTAAGTTAGATCTATTTTGTGTGTTATGCAAATTTGTGATGTTCTTCCCTTTTACTAGTCTAATATATATATATATATATATATATATATATATATATATATATCATGATAAGCGAACGAACAACATGGGGACGACGGGGGAAATATAAAATATACTCATATTGAGAATTGGCATGTAATGGCCTTAAAAGACATACAATTAATTTGAGGCAATAATTGGTAAAATTTGTTATACCTGAAATAAATGAACATAATTTAGGTGACAATTATGGACATAAGTATATTTGGAATTATTGACAAATTTGAATAGGGATATTAATCCACTTTGGGATTAAATAAAGATATGTAATAATTAACCGCCTGAGACACGAGGTTAGACTCGTTTGTGGTGTAAGATTGCCGGGACCCGCCCGGCAAATCCAGCAGCCACAAATGTCAGTCTAATGTGAGAGGTCAGAGGCACGAATTAAATGCGTAACAATTGTAAAGATACGAGGTTAGGCTCGTTTGTGGTGTAAGACTGCACGGACCCGTCCAGCAAATCCAACAGCCACAAATGTCAGTCTAATGTGGGAGGCCTTTACAAGGTTGCGGTTTTAATGAATTAAGAAACACTTAACCAGATAAACATGTGGTGGGACATGGGGGGTTAAGTGTGTGTCTTGGGTGACATGTGAAATTAAGTGGGTGCCTTGGGTGGCATGTGAAATCAAGATGGTGCCTTGGGTGGCATGTGAAATACGATTAGATGCACTTAACCAAGATCGAAATATGTAAGAAGACATGAATAAGAATGAGGTTAAGTGGGGAAAAATTTAGAGGGGACCAAGCATAGGTGGAAAGCTTGTGTCATGCATGAGGGCCATTTTCAAACCGGTAACCCATTAAGTATCTTTGTGGGCTCGACCCAAGTCGAGGACGGGACACGCGTACTGGGTTTGATTGTAAGAGGTCAAAACGGGTTAGCGGTGCCAACGCAAGTCCAACAGAGTCATGTGCGTGTGTGGGCCCGGGCTGGTAGGTAAGACGTTACATCGTGTAGATATAAGTCGTGCATTTTTGGTGGTATCGGGTTGCCACTTTGGGGAGTGATACACCCTACTGTGGGGCCAGCACGGGTATCTACGAGTTAGGGAGCCGATCGAATGGGGGGTAGTGGGTACACCTAGTGGAGATAGGGGCAGACAACACCTATGAAGACAGCTAGGGGTACATGAAACTACCATTATCATTATTAAGTTCTGTAAGCGGGATCAACTTTTAGGGTGTTTGGTGTGGTGCAATGTAGTAATTATCTTATAGTGATTAGGTGCGCCTTTAACGTTATCTTTGTTCATTTTATTTCCTTTGGTTGCTCTGTCATGCCCATTGTTCACAGTCATTTCCTTATTTCCCAGCTTATGCCTTATCCTAGTTACTTTAACGATTATATTGTTAAAGTTATTGCACTCGCCAGACTTTATGTCTGACCCCCTTTGTTTCCACCTCCCCCCCCCCCCTCCCCCCAAGGTGCTCAGGGTGGGAATAGTACTAATGGAGCTTGATTTGTACAGCTTTATCTCTTTCTTTTGGAAGTTGCTTGGATTGCTGAAGTAAAGTTCAGTCTATCTCATTTATGGCTATTTTATGTTGGGTCATGTCTTTTATTTTATGTACTCAGAACTTATTTGTCAAGATGGATAATAAGTGTATTTGATTTTGTAGTTGGTTTTTGATGTGATGTAACTAAACTATTTCTCCGCTGCAATAAAAGTGGTTTTTTTTAATTTTCCAATTACCAATATATTTACCTGTCTTATTTACTTTTCTGTTCTATACACAATAAACGCTCCACCAAAATAAGGCATTCCCTTTGTGATTGATCTTAATGGAGATGGGGTGTCACAAACGTGATATTGTTAGTGGTATTTACACTGCTATAGATATGACGGAGAATATAGAGCAAAGTCGATTTGAGCCTGAGCAGATGAAAGTGAAATGTGTAGGACTGAGGAATTTCTTGGATACACTCTTAGGTCGAAACAAGTTGCGTCGACCTAATCCACCCCCTCCCCCGCCTCTTGCATTCCCGCCACCACCTCCTCCTATTTCGGGACCAGGACCCGAGATCCAACAAGAGTATGAAGGTGAAAGAGAAGGAGAGGGAGAAGGTGAACAAGGCAATGTGCAAGAACTATGGAATGTACTAACAGAATGGCTGCGTTAGGAAGACGTTTCACAAAGTTTTGGGTACGAACGAGGCAATACGAGTGGTACACAAGAGGATATTTTTGTCGGTCCGTCGTAACCGCCCCTGAAAAGTCAACAACTCGCAGCATCATCTCAGCCACTACCATCCGACACTATAGAACATCTTGCAACTTCCCAACCACCGCTGATCACACAACATTATACAAGAACAAGGAGGAAGAAGATGACCACGCCGCTAGAAGTTCGAAGACTTAGAGACAACCAGCAAGTTGGCGATGATTTTATGCTAATGGGTATTTTCATGTTGGTTGGTCATGTTTAATTAGTGCTTATGTACTTAACATTATGTATGTTTAATTAGTGCTTATGTACTTAACATTATGTATGTTGAATTAGCTTATGTACTTAACATTACGTATGTTGAATTGTTTTTTATTGTTGATTTGTTTGAATTCAATATCGGATTCTATGTTGCAATTATTTGTTTGAATTCAATGTTCGATTCTATGTTGCATTCAATGTTTGAATTGTTGCTTATGCAACCTAAGCAAAAATAAAGCTCTCTGTTTTTTAAGGTTCAGAATGACCATGTGTATTCCATTTATGCGCATGAACAAATTTGGTCATGCGCACAAATGGAATGCGCATGTGTTAAAAAAAAAATTAAAAAAAATCTGCGCATTCCATTTGTGCACATGAACAAATTTGTTCATGCGCATAAATGAAATGAGCATGGTCATTCAGACTGATAGAAAACACGCCTAGTTTCGTAATAAGTTACGAAACAGACATGTTTGTATAATAAGTTGTTCCGAGGGGCTTATACAAAAAAATTGTCCTATTTTTAACTATGCAGACTCAAATAGCAAGGTAAATCCGATCTCTTTGGAAAGCTCAAGTCTAGAGGAAGCCAATAGCACCTGCAGTATTACAGAAGCATGCATAACCAAAACAGATACCATGGAACATCAATCTAGAAGAATAACATGCAAGATTGACGATGAAGAACGGTGTTGTCCAATCTGTCTAGAAGGTAAATTGTTGTGACACTTGGACTAGCCATGTTCACTTGTTCATAAAACATTATGTGCCAAAAAAAAAAAAAAAAAAAAAAAAGAAGGTACATTAAGAGCTAAAGATGAAAATTCGAAGAAAGAATCATCAGTAAACCAGAACGCACAAAGTATGAAGCTAGAAAGAAATTAAATGAGAGCATCCACAGTTCTGTATTCACTTACATTCATTGTCTTAAATGGAGTTTGACTGGCATTTTTATTATGTTGTGTTTTTAACAGAAGTTACACAACTGATAACCCAAAACTAACAACTGAGTATGAGTATCATTACCCTTGCATACTTGGCTGGATTGATAGGAGCTCCGCTTGCCCTATTTGTAGCAAGGTAGAACCTCACTCTCGCTTTCAACATATTATTTAAATTCATATGTTGCTCGTATGAAGGGTTGTTTTGTGGGTTTACATGATAACATGTTATAATTCTGGACGCTTGAAATAGGCACGCGTATAAAAAAGCTTATTTGCAATTAGCTGACGATCTAGGTTTCTCTTCATACTAGAATTTTATAGTGAGATGACTTTACAAAAAACGCTGAAACATTTTGCTTTAAGTAGCTTAAAGTTAGTTTTTGTTTGTTTTTCTTAAATACCCAATATCATTTTTAAATTTAGTTGCCATTATTATTAATAGTATTTATTCGGTTTTTCTTATTGCTGATATACCCAAATGTCTTCCAGGGTTTCAATTGTCGTTCTGTTTAGTTTAATCTTGCATTGCTAACATGAAATCTTTATTTTTCGGAATCATGGATCTCTTTATTTTGTTTAGCTCCCCATCGTTCAAAACTCTTTAGGTCGTCATCCTAAAGTGTTCAAAACAAATATAATAGTGTACACCAAAAAACATAATAAGAGGATATGGTTAAAAGCTTGAGTTTAGTGGTTTGTTACTGAGTCTGAATCTTGTTTAAGGTATGAACGCTTAACCAAATATTGTGTGCTGCCATAATTTGAATCCTTGCTATAGTACCACATAGACTTGCAGCTATGAAGGGCTGACAATTTATCAGTTGAAATCAATTTATGAGGGAACAAACTGCCAAAGGTTAGTAGTAAGTTCAGAGTAAATTATATGATCTGGTAAATTAATATGTTATAGCAATCTCTTCATCTCTAAAACTGCAAGTCTACAAGTGTGCAACAAGAAGTTACATCAAAAATTGTATAAAAGTTAACACTAACTAATAGATAGTTGCTTACCTTGCATCTCTTGCACATTTTTACTATCTCAAGTTATCAACAACAATGGACTAGCTGCATTAACAATCTTCGAGCGCGATTAACTGCAGCCAAACAAAGCACAATTTGTTGATCAAGAGCTTCAATTTGGCGCTTAAAACTCGAACGATTCTTCTTCAGATGCTTAACAACTTCCATAAGTGGGTATTGTTGACTCTTCCCTTTGCCTCTCTCTAGCACTAACTTTACTGATATTTTGTCACTATCGATTGTGGAGTGTAATCTGGTGACCAGCCTCTCTATTGTTTTCAATTTGTTATGCAGCACGTATGTTTCTCTTGATGATGCATCCACCTAGTTCATTTTCACAAACCAGAATGAAAATTCAAATTACAGTGGAATAAATGATTCAGTCGATGAGTGCAAATCTTCGCTTCTAGTATTTTACATTCCACCATTAGCCGTTACTGAACTTAATAGATGAAACTAAGTAGTTAATATCGGTATCGGATGCGTATAGGGCAAGCACCGATATGTGATATTTTAAAATATCATGATTATATCGGTGATATATCAGACATGTGTAAAACATGCTATATAACATTGTATTATTTTATACTGTTATAACGAGGTAATGTTTTAAGATATTTAGATCAATATTGCCATATCGAAGATTGCATATAGTTTACATATTACAATATGTTTACCGAGATATTCTATTAAACACAAATCATAGAATAAGCATATAAAAATCAAGAAATTCGTATAATATGTATCTTTATTATGTTATTCATTTTTATACTATATCCGTTCCAAAGTCATTTAGTTATATACAGATTCCAAATATATGGCTTTACTACTCTTCAAAGTTTTAATTCTTTGTGCATGATAATAACTAATAAAATTCAGTTTCATAACCAAACTTACCAACTAGAAAAGGTGAAGCAACATCTAACTAAAAGAGAAGGAGCTCTTAAATGATCTATTTTTAATAGTAGTGTCTTCACATGAAATTAAATGAAACAAAAAATTCTCCGTTAAAAGGTATGAAAAGGTTATAGTTAAAATAAGACAAAAAATTAATGCATTGGGATTTCTACTTATTATCATTCACCATACAGGCATACAGTAAAAACAAAATATTAAGAACATGAAGATATTTTTTCGCTAAGACATACAATAATCAAAGATATTCTGAAAAATATCGGAGATTTTGCACTAAATATTGGAATTTGGAACGATATATCAGCAAACATCGGGTGATATATCCATAATGATATTTTAAGTGATACTTCGAAAATAATATCGGCTAAGGAGCGATACGAGATATATCGGCAATATTATCGGATATTAACTACATAGACATGAAACCTATTATTTATGTTGCTTGGTTAAGCAGTAGTTACAAGGAGCATGTATTTCATGGTTTAAGGAACGCAGGCTATGTGAAGATATCTTCAATACCAAATACTCGCGATTTCTCGCTTGCTCGGGGAGAGGGGAGAGAGAGGGGGGGGGGGAGGGAGGGAGGGGGGGGGGGGAGAGAGAGAGAGAGAGGGAGGGAGAGAGGGAGAGAGAGGGGGGGGGGGGGAGAGAGAGATCGCTGAGCTTGCTCGCAGAGACAGAGAGAGGGAGGGGGGGGGGGGAGAGGGAGGGAGGGAGAGAGGGAGAGAGAGGGGGGGGGGGAGATCGCTGAGCTTGCTCGCAGAGACAGAGAGACACACACACAGAGAGAGAGAGAGAGAGAGAGAGAGGGAGAGGTGGCTGAGAGTGAGAGAGAGAGAGAGAGAGAGAGAGAGAGTAGACTGTATAGGACACAAATATTGCAGTTCTAACTATATAACATACAATTAATATGTGCATTTTCGCTGGAAATATTGATGGGTTTCTCGTGAAACCTGTTTGTAACAAATGACAGAAGGGAATTCGAAACTTTGAAGGGCGCTTGAAAATATGTTCCTAAAAGGTAAGCCATGAAAGTAAAGTAGTCTAATAACCAATATATTAATTAGCATTACCTCGATTAATTCTCCCGCTTTTGAGCTAAAATGATATTTCAAATATGAGTTGTGAGACCTTCGTAACATTATGCTTTATATTTTGTTCCTACCTTCAAATTCTTAATATAACTCTTGCAAATAAAGAAATGATTTTGATTGTCAATCAGGACTAAAGTTGATCTTTATTTCCTATTCGATAATTTGATGCGTAAAGTCATGAGTTTGTGTCCCATTATACATCATTTCATTTCTGTTTTTCCCGATCGTTGAGTATATTGTCGATATCAAACTGTAACTTTTTAGCACATTCATCCATCGTCGTCTCCTCTTCCTGCATGCATATATTATTTAACTTGTTCTACTCTAGACTTTCATGTTTGGTAATTCTCTTATGGGAATAAGCAAAATTAACTTTTGATCATGTGAATGCATTATGGTTTCTTTTAAGATATTTTTAGACACCTTTTTTGTATCTGACCAAGATCACCAATTGCCTGTTCTAATTCAATCAAACCAACATCAAACCTTTATATCAATCACCAGATCAATAAACCATACTTTTCTTAAACTATTGGTATTAGATGAAAAGTGGCAGATGCAGCCATCAAGGAAAACACAGAGCAAATTAGCACGGAGAGGAGATAATATCCAAATCAAGGTTCAAGAACTCGTTTCGGCTGTTTAAAAATTTGTTAGTTTCGACGAGTTTCGTAAATTTCGGTAGTTTCGGTTTTGGTTCAAATTCCAGTTTTCAGTATTTTGGTAATGAACTTGTTAACGGTAAATAAAATGAAAATATGTTATATAAAGAAATAGAATACAATTACCCCGCAAACATTATAAAACTTGAACAGGCATGCAGTATATAGCCCAAACAGTCAATATATAGTATACAGTATATAGCGTCCTGCACCCCTCAAACACGTTATTAAAAAAAAAATTTGAACACGCATAAAACTTGGACACGTTAAAAACTGAACAGCATGTGCCCAAACCCACCCCTCTCAAATAAGCGGCTGTTTTGTTTTTATTCCCCCAAACTTTTCACTCATTAGAAACATCGAGATACAAAATAAAAAATAAAAATAAAGGCGCTGCATCGATTCGAGAAGGCGGTAAAGATTTTCAGTCGACTTGCTACTGATTTCGATCGGCTTACAGGGAAGATGAAATGGAGTCGCTGCTGCAGTTTTTTTCGATTTAATCCGAATTATTGTTGTAAGTTTAACTCGATTCAATGGATTTTATAGGCGATTTAACTCTTTCGCTGCTTTCTGTGTTTAAATTATTGTTTCTTCACCTGTTCGATCTTTTCTGTGAGTGATTCGCTTTTTTTTCCTATGCCCTAGACAACGAGACCGATTTTTCTTCGTGATTTCGTCCCGGCGTTCACCGGTACCGGTCCGGTAACCCCGAAATTTCGGGGTGCCGGATGATACCTTGAACCTTGATCCAAACATCAATCGTCTATTACCATGTGAACATATGGTGCAGCAGAATTAACTTGAAATGCAGACATATGTACATGTGTAGTAAAATCAACAAACTTCGCAAATACTAACCGCATGGGAACTCAAATGGGAACATGCATGCAAATGCAAAATGAATTGTATCCCTCCCTCACATATGAACGTAAAAGGCATCCAAATTTCAAATTTATTACATGAATTGGCATGACTGGTGCAGGTCACTGGATTCATACTATATGCAATTTTTATAATGATTGTTTTCTTAGTTAGTGTTGTTCGATTTTGCGTGAAAAAGAATGACTGGGCTATGTTATGTACATATAGGCAAGCTGTTTTTTAAATAAGAAAGTTTTTAGGGGTATTTTAATTACAATTTATTTTTTCATTTACCCTTTTTTAAAGGAATCTTATAATTTATACTTACTCTGACCCCGTCTTTTAAACCTGATCTTTTACCGCTGAAATATACTAGCTTGTGTTTATCGATTACCATTTGTTTGAATTGAAAAGTAGATAAAAATTCTACTTATTTGGTCTCTTTTTTAATTATTGTTATCATTAATATATTTTGAATGGTTATTTAACTTTGGCTGAATTATATTTTATTCGCTAAAAACTGGGAAAATATATTTATTTAGTATAAATTGGTTTATTTCATGCATTCATACAATTCAGTTTACAATTATTAAATCACAATTTTTTTTAAAACCATATGCCTGTGTGTTTGTTTGTTTCATTATTTTTAATTAATAGTTTGAGACGACTTTTTATGTAATGAGAATTCAGGAAAATTTAGAACTCCTCCCGAGGACATATCCATCAGGCAATGAAGATCTGTATACACACTTGTTCAAGTAGTTGGCGAATAAGATACTACTACAAATCTCAATAATAATTTGACAAATTTCAATAATCATGGATTATATGGTATCATCCAATGTTATCTATAATGATGCACTGCATGATATGATGCTTCACCATTATCTCATCTACCATAAATAGGGTATAAGTCGTCACACCCAGAGGAAATTATAAGGAACATACTTCTGTATTCACCATAGTCTATACGTCGTAGTATTCCATAGAAGCCGTAAAGCATCCATCAACAATAATACTGTACAGTTCTGGTCCTTTGTCGCAGCGTATAATTTAACTTTTTATAGCAACATTCTAATCAACCGGACTGAAATTTATATTTGTCATCTAGTGTGAGAAATATATATATAACTAGCACAGACAGTTCTCTTTTCTGAAATTATAAGACATGAATATACATTGCAACTAACTTACGAATTTATTTATTGTACTCATCTATGTGTGGTTCTACGTGAGAATTTTCAGTTTCAAATTTTGGATGATTTTAAGCAAATTGTACGATTCTGATGCCATTCATGTTATATTGGATAATACTTTCTTGTAATGAAGAAAATTAAAATTTCATACTTATGTATCATAACTATTGCGATTTGACAACATTAGTGCACATTGAGTGTGCATATTGCATGGACATGAATTAAAAGAACAGTAATTTTCTATTAGAATTGTTTCCTATATCAGTTTTTAATTCATTTTTTAAATGATTGATATGATATAATGCGTATATAACGCGACTGAACAAAAAGCAAATGCTACATACCTATAGTGTATTCCCTATTTTTCAATGTGTCCTCGAAGTCCCATATACAACTATCATATAATATATGAAGTTCTCTAACCCTTCTGGTTATGCTACATTCAATTTTTAATATATTATTCACGAGTGTTACGACACGCGCTTCGCGAGTGATGATAGCATATGGCTCATGCATGAATTGTTTTTTTATAAAATATGTATGTTCAACACATTCAAAAGAAAATATTTATTTATATTTGCACTGAAATCATGCGTGATTAACTTTTTATATTATTAATTGGTAAAAAATGAATTTGTAAAGAATAGTTCATATTTTTAAATTTTGTAATATTTGTATATGTACGTTTTGAATTTGTAAGAACAAATTAATTGTTTAAATTTTATTTCTAAGAGATCAACATTTTGAGATGTCTGAATTTGTAAATAAATTTTAATTGTTAGACTCTATTTTCTAGTGATATTAAGGTTGGAAAATATCTATAAAGGAGCGACTTTGTTAGTTTAACAATTTAAGAGAAAATGATTTGCATAAATATTTAGTTATATTTTGCGTCAAAATTATGTGTTGTTAGTTTTAGTTCTAATTTATATGTTGTGACATCAATTTTTTTGTTAGTTTAAAATTTCATTCCTATTAAATAATATAAAAAAATTGTAAATAAAGTTTATGTATTAGATATTGTTTTTAAACAATACTATGATCAAATAATGAGGGGTATTTTGAATTGGTAATAGATCCTAAGTTTTAGCAATATTAAATGTTAATAATACCTATGATGACGTTTTTGTTAATTCATGCTGACCAAAAAAAAGTATGACATCAAAGGTATTATAATTATTATTAAAAATTAATTCGTAAATAAAGTTTATGTGTAAGATCTTATTTTAAAAGTACTACAATCTAACAGCATCTATAGAGAGGTACTTTGATTTGATAAATGAAATTTATTAGTTAAATCATACTTTTTAGTAATACCAAGATTTAATAATGTTTATGGAAGGCTTTTTGGTAGTTCACGCTGACACCAGAAAAAAGACACCAGAAGCATTAAAACTATTATTAACGATGATGTATTGTTGCAACAAATGTTCTCCATTTTATAAAAAATGTATTTTATTATAAAGTCTAAAGTTAAGATGAATTAGTAACTATAAATGATAGATACATACATATACTATACACATACATGCATGCACCTCGCACGTGTGTATAAAGATAACTAGATTTAAAATACACACACTTTTTTATGTTATTAGCCGTTAAGTTCATATATGCCTATAAAAGATTAACATTGTAAGTAGTACGACATGTAATAGGAGTTGCACTTCAGTCTTAGGTAGGGTTATGGCAATTATGTGTTTATGCAATTCCTCATTAGTTTAATTTAACATTTTCTACGGAATAGCATCCTTCATTTGTAGGATTTCTCTTATTCATCAAGCGCTATTATTGTATAAACTTGTGAAGATGTAGGAAGTGCACATTTCGAATGTGGTAATCAGAATTTTTGTTATGGGTCTGTAATTATGCATTCAGAAAGTTGTAAAACTCAATAATTGTTGCGTACAAAACCATAATTAATGTTCTTGTCAATGTATGTTGTATTCTTCCCAACATTCTCATATCGAAATGTTCATTTTCAACTATTAAAATTTTAATTCCATAATTACTGACGTGTACATACACATGTATGTATTGAAAATGAGAGATACATTATTAAAGCAAAGCACTCATTTTAATGTTTTAGGTGACCAATGACCACGATAACCTTGAATTAAAGCGTACTGATGCTTTACACTTAAACTAGCGGTTATACACACACATAAAAAAACTTTGATTTGTCACTTTCTTTAGACAAGACATGTTTTTGATATTGTGATAAATACATCATTAAGCACAAAATTTGAAAATACATACTTTTCATCGCAAAGGATGTGTGTATGTCACAATATAAAAATAATATCTGATGAATGATATAGCTAAAATCTCTACAACTATGTAGACATATATTATGATATTAATCATGTAATTGAACATTGACAGCCAAAAATAAAGACCTTGGTAGTAGAATATTGTTAGGACGAAACCCAAAAATCGTCAAAGTCCACTAGCTCAAATGGCAAGTGGTATGACATTCTAGTCTGAGGATCTAGAGGTCATGGATTTGAACCCCCGAGACAACAAGTGTTCCATTTGAGTAATGTATCACTCTTGCTTTTTAAGAAAATTATAGACAAAAATTGAATTAAAATAATGGTTTGGTTCAAAACTTATGTCAAGTTTCACAACTTTCCTATATTCCTAATTACAACATGAGAATATTCATTACAACATTCGAATTTCCAACCAATTTCCAAGATTTGCAAGTATATTTGTTGGTGACAAGAAAAGTGTTTGTAGAAATATTGTAGTATAACCTGTTAGGATTGCCTCGCATGTTGTTAAGGAAGAATGATGGTTTGGATACGATAGTCCCACATCACGGAATATATTGAAGGAATTGTGTGCAAATATGAGCTGGTAGGCACGTAACATCAGGGATTCCTTTTGTTATATGGGAGTTGTGTGTCAGCTCATATGCATGCAAGGAAGAGGGGCTTTGTTACGACCGTTGTTACATAACAGTGGTATCAGAGCCGAAGGTGCTCTCAAAAGATACTTGTAGGATGCATGTCAAGGGGAAGACTGTTAAGATTGTCTCGCATGTTGTTAAGGAGGAATGATGGTTTGGATACGATAGTCCCACATCACGGAATATATTGAAGGAATTGTGTACAAATATGAGTTGACAGACACGTAACATCAGAGATTCCTTTTGTTATATGAGAGTTGTGTGCCAGCTCATATGCGTGCAAGGAAGGGAGACTTTGTTACGACCGTCGTTACATAACATAACCAACATTAGAACAGTTTTCAAATTTCATTAATTATGAAAACCTTATTGTTCTAATGCTATGTAGTACTATTAACCACTTACTTTATGGAAGTCGTTCATATTTAAAAGAATTGAATGAGATCGAAACGCATATTACATGTCATGTTTACTATGTTTATGTTTGGTAAGCACTAAGTAATATTATATTCGAGTATTTACGAACTTCCACTTAGCATTGCATAATAAAAATGAATATGCATGTTAAATAATTTAAATGTAATAGTTATATTTGTGGATGTGAATGTGTGATTGTGTGTTTTTGATTTGCAACTATTAAATCACCCAAACTTTAGATTAGGAAAGATGCTACTCGTTTTTCTAAATTGAGGTTTTGCGATGCTTTTTTCCAACAAAATGTTATGAATAACTATATAAGTTGAAAGTAAAAAGAATGAAATGAAGCAAAGGACACCGTGTTGACCGGTCTTTTTATAAGTCAGTCAAGCTTTGAACTTCCGGCTATCGGAGTGCTCGGCACTTGAACGTGGACTTAGGCGAACTAGGATAGGCTTGGTTAAAGTAGCAGAGTTCGCTAAAACTTGGATTTTAGATGGGTAATTTTTGGATCAGTAGGAATTCCTATGTTGGGATCGGTATTACTTCCTTTCGTTGGATCAGCATTTTTTACAAATACCCGGATTATATTACTCCCTGATGGTTCAGATCAACATCCTCACATAACCCCAAATCGGTATTACTTTATGTGGATACGGATTGGTACTCACGCTTTAGCTCGGATCGGTGCTCAACTTCCTCACTCCAGTTCGACATGAAATTAATCACATCGAATTGGTATTACTTCGATATTAACTCAAGAGTTCGGATGTTGGAAATTGGCCAAGGGAAAGACTTCCTTCCCATAACGATATGCTCGATTCGGTACCGGTTCGGATCTGGATCGGTAACAGTTCGAGAAACAATAGATCGACCTATACAGGCTTCCCCCACTCTAGACTTGGTCACTTTGAGATCCTATTTTCATGGCATTTCTTCTGGTCGAGCAGAGCTTCATTGCACCGATAAATAGAGAAGAATTTGGACATTTTAGGGGATTCTCTTTGGTTTTTTCGCACTCACACGTAGGGACTTTGTAATTGCCAACACTCACTCATTATCTACATTTCTATAATCCAAACGGACTGTATTTGTAATCGTACAGTATAATCAATAAAGATTACCTCACAGTGGACGTAAACACAATTTGCTGAACCACTATAAATCATGTATTCGTTTACTTTCTGAGACCGTTATCTTTCTGTGATCATTATCTGGCATTCAGGTGTTATGTTCGATTGACCAAAATCTAATGTCAACATTTTGACGCGTCGGGAAGGGGACAACCTTCTTCTAGCTTAAAGAAAATGGATTGCTCAAGGAATCGATTATGGTGAAAAGAAAGAAAAAGGATGCTACTACTCAGGCTAAAGGCGCTGGATTGGACGAAAGTCGGGAAGTTTTCTCCGTTGGAAACCTCTCCATCTATTTAACCAGTAAGAGATGGATGGAGCCATCAAAGAACTGGAAGGACGCTTGAAACGACAGGATGGCTTCCTTGGACGACAAGAGAAGGTCATGAACATTTTTCTCTCAAGGACGGATGCTTTCGGAAAGCCAACGGGCAAGGGTCAACTTCTAGGGCAGGACCCAGTGGCGAAGGGGAGGTTGGCTTGGGCTCGAGCCCCCCCCCCCCCGAACTATGTTATCAAAGCCCTCACCTAGGCGCGCCTAGGCTCCAAAAAGCCCTAGGCCCCAGCCTGGGGCTTTTTAACCTATCAAGACGCCTATGATGCATGACGCGCCAAAAAATTCCCAAAGGCTCCAAGGCGCTCGCCTTGTGAAGCGCCAAAAATGCGCGTTTTTTGTAACATTTGAGTAGAAATTGAAAATTTTAGCATTTGGCTCAATAAGATCCCCAAAATCCAATATGCTAAGAAAATTATGCTCGTTAGATTGTTGACTTTGAGTGTATTCTATAAAGAAAATGCAGCTTTTCTTTCGTCAACATGTTGAAAAGAAAAATCATAAATTCTTTCGTCGAATCGTCCAAAAAAAAAAAAAAAAAACTTGTTCATGGAATGTTAAAACTCTATTTAAGACTTTACGAAATGTATTTAGTTTCTATATTTTAAGTATTTTATTGATTTTAAACATAAGTTGAATGATTTTGTACATTCTTAGTTTGATTTATGTTAATCGTATGGTATTTTTTTTATCTTCTAATAGTTCATTTATACGCCCTTTTTAAAATAAAAATTCTGTTTTATTAAATTTTCTAGATGCGGTTTTTTAGCTGAAAGCTTTAAAAAAAATGTTACTCAAGGCTTCCAAAAAAGCGCTAGGCAAGGGCATGGGGCTTTTTCGCCTTGACAACTGATGACGTGTAAAATCGTCGCACGCCAACACCCAATGTGTATGCAAGTGCGTTAGCAACACAGTAATCCAAATAAGTACCTAAGTAAAGTAAATGCGGGAAGACACAGCTTTTTATACTGGTTCGGCACTAACACCTACGTCCACATTATAGTGACATTCATCATATGATACCCAATTACAATATTATACAAGTTTAGACAATACTCGAGTACAAAGTGTTACACTAGAATAACAATACTGTTGACCAGCTTTTGGGCAAAAGCTGTCACGGTTCAATGGACCGAAGCCCAATGTCAAAAGGACCACCAATTCAGCGCCAACGGGCACCAACAGACGGCCTTCATTCCACAAAGCCCGAGCAAGAATTGCTCGAGCGGCCTCACTCAAAGCAGCGGCAAATTACAATCCGGCATAATCACTCACCCGAACCGACCGAGTCGAACATCTCCTTAAAGATCGGATCAATCAGATATTCCTGGATATATCTGGGAATATCCAGATGAGTCATTCATTGCTTAGTCTGATTCTCAAGGCATTAAAGGTCAAACACTTCCAGCCAAAGCGCTACTTTTAATACACCAAATCTCGAATGTCACGCAAACCACAATTCTCGAGGATACTATTGCTTAGCAGTGGACTGGGTCACCCAGACACAACTATATCCATGGATCGAGCTTCACGTGTCCAAGCTCCGCAAAAGAGGCATGCCACGTTGCATCTCGCTCAACCCACTTCTTTGCCTATAAATACATCCATACTCGGAATGGAAAGGGGACTTCTTCTCAGAACTTCTTTTCTCGAGTTCATATTCTACGGCTAACTCTAAAAATAGCCAAATCTTCCTCTGCAACACAAGGGCTTTGTATTCATCTCCCACTCTCTTCAAAAAGAGAACATATAGTACTTGTAATAAAAAGCAAATCAATATATATAAAGTGGACATAGGCACCATCTTTGCCTAACCACTATAAAAGTTCTGTGTGTTCCCTGTTTTTATTTACTTTTATGCACTCTGTGATTATTGTTCGTGTGTCCTAATCACAATTGGGGGTTGACCGTCACTAATGAACTAATGACCAACTTTTGACGTCAATACTTTGGTGCGTCAGGTAGGGGCACGTTCAGACATACTCTACGACCTTCAATCGCCTTCAGCAATTTATAAGCCGATCATGACAAACAAGCGGAAGAAGGATGCAACATCTTCCTGTCTCACAAATGCTGATGCAGCAGAAACAAACGTTGCAGAAGCAAGTCAGGAAGTCTCCTCTCATGAAGACATGTCTCGGTATCTTATCAGGGACGACATGGATAAGATTCTGGCCGAACTCAGAAATCAGATGACATCTCAGGGTAAACTCCTTGAACATCAACAACAATTGATGAATAACATCCTCGCTCGGGTG
This sequence comes from Allium sativum, assembly GCA_030737875.1. Lineage (NCBI taxonomy): Eukaryota > Viridiplantae > Streptophyta > Magnoliopsida > Asparagales > Amaryllidaceae > Allium > Allium sativum. The sequence goes on from CM060924.1 coordinate 287,383,264, forward strand.
GAAAAGGGATCTAATGCTTCAACATCAATTCCTCAACCGGCGGGATCGGGGCAATAACAGATCTTCGGTCTACACAATACAAGTCGCAGATTAGGCCATACCTTTGCTTCCTCCTGGCTCGACTTCGCTTCTCAACCGACCATTGCCAGGAAGACCACTCTACCATGCCGGTTCCGAACATGACGGAGGAAAACGCTACTGTAAACCCTTTCATCGCCCCAAGCAGGGGCAACGCAGAGCCCCGAAGATCAAATGCTATGCTGGATCAGCCCGGACCCTCCACCGCGGGCATGACTCGGTCCAATCCTCATTCTACTCAAACGGCGCCAGTCAGCCCAGAACCAACAGCGGGGGTACACCCTCATCTTCACTCAAACTCTCGAAGGTCGAACCCAACGGTTCCCCTTCCAAGCATGCTTTCGGCGGATCATAGTACCGGGATTCTCACCAATGCAGAGCTGGATTCAAGGCAATGACTCCTCGGAGATGGAAACCAGCTTGCAAGTATTATCAGACGCTTCACCCAGGGCACATCTTCTCAACAAGATATAGATGACATCCACCACAGTCCATTCACCAGGGAAATCAAAAACTCCCGAAACCCTCCAGATTTCAAGTTTCCGGCTATAGAGCCCTTCAATGATCGACCTAACCATTCATCTCATGTGATACATGCGTCACATGGAAGTACTCTCTGCATTGACCAACGTTACGGCCAAGTGCTTCCCGTTCTTCCTCACAAATATAGCTGACATGTGGTTTCGGCAGCTAACAACGGAGTCGATCAGCAGTTTGAACATGTTGGTCACCCGCTACATCGAGTAGTTCAAAGTTCACATCTCCCGACCAAAAAGTGTCATGTTTCTGACATCTATCAAGCAACAACCCGGTGAGACCCTCCCCTCCGGTCCTTCCTAGAAAGATTCAACGCAGTCGTAGTAGCATCATTCGATCGACCCGAGCCATCAACGGTGCTTAGAGCCATCAATGGTGCTTATGGCCGCTATTGCAGGTGTTTAGAACCGGTCAGAGTTCCGGATCTCTTTAACCAAAGATCCGGATATCTTTAACCAGAGATCCTCCCAAGGATATCGAAGATTTTTATGCCGAGACCGAAAGGTTCCTCCGGAAAAAAGACATCAGCATTGAGATGGAAAGCCTCGAGGTATTAGCCACCAAAGATGGAGGTCCATCCAACACCAATGGCCAGAACAAAGGAAAAGGAAAGGTTTCGGAAAAGAATGATCGTAACGTACGACTCCAGAGAGAGAACAAGTACGACCAATACACCAAGCTCAACTCTTTCTCTACATCTACCTTACCATACGAGAATCTCTGCCCTTCCCAAAACCTCCTCGAAGAGAGCCGACGCAAAAAGAACTCGACTTTGGAAAGCACTGCATGTACAATAACATGGCAAGCCACAGCACCAGTGAATGCAGGCATTTACGCGATCTCGAGGATAGGGTAGACGTGGAGAACTAACTACCCGAACACGTCAAGAAGCCCGCACAGGCCATGCCACCACAACCTTCTCCCAAGCTCGTCAGGCCAGTCCTCAAGCTCCTAGAAACGAAAAGAATCTCGAGTCCAGCAATCGCGACATTATCATCAATTAATAAGATTTAGACTTTTTTAGAAATGTATTTTTTTTCAATAACATGGATATGTTGAAGTACACACGTACGAAGTTAGGATTTAGCTCCTAGACATGCTCTGCATTCAGCTCTTACCTATTTAGAATTTGTTTTTATTTCCTTGTAATAACTCCTTAGCAGCAATAAACTTTCTTTTTTCGAACATGGATTATGTTCAAGCCGAGCATAGTTAACGTCCGTCGACCCAAACATGGTCAGTGTTAGCCACCGTTGTTGAGTTACGGTCAACACCTGCCACCATGTCGAAACAACACCACAAGTCGAGTATGGTTAACTTTACATAAGCCGAGTATGGATAATACTCGCCACTTCTCTAAACCGAGTACGTTTTCCACTCGACAAATTTCACAAAATACACAGATATCGCTTATGAAAATATGGTCAGTGCTTGCCACCATCACTAAGAATACGGTCGATGCCCGACACCATATATGTCTCCACTAGCCGAGCATAAACAAGATTATATAAGCCGAGCATGGTTAACACTTGCCATAAGCCGAGTATGGTTAATACTCGCTACCTCTATAAGCCGAGTATGGCTAATACTCGTCACCTCTTTAAGCCGAGTATGGTTAATACTCACCAAATACATAAGCCGAGTATGGTTGATACTCGCCACCCCTTTAAACCAAGTGTGATTACTGCTCGCTGACTCTTTAAGCCGAGTATGGTTAATACTCGCCCAATCAAATTCAAAGCCATCTCTAAACCGAGAATGACCTACACAATTTTTGCAGGTATTGGATCCTACCACAAAAATGCTTGACTACTTTTATAACACCTTCGTCCTTAATACGGTCCATGATGGTTGTCGGTTTTCTGGCCTTAATACGATCTGCGTCGATCGTCAGTTTTCCAACCTTAATGCAACCATCAGAATCGTTGGATTTCTGGCCTTAATATGGTTCGGCGTAACCATAGCTATCTGTACATTGAGCTCCGATATAAACATCCAGAACACATCTTTTGCCAAAAAAGATGTATTCTGGAAGGCAAAATGTTGACCAACAGCAAGAATTGGCCCGAGCCAGCCTCACTCAAAGCAGCGGCATATTACACTCCAGCATAATCGCTCTCCCGAACCGACCGAGTACAACATCTCCTTAAAGATCAGATCGATCAGATATTCCTGAATCTATCTGGGAATATCCAGATGAGTCATTCATTGCTTAGCCCGATTCTCAAGGCATTAAAGGCGGTCATACACTTCCAGCCAAAGCGCTACTTTTGATACACTAAATCTCGAGTGTTACGCAAGCAACAATTCTCGAGGATACTATTGCTCAGCAGTGGACCGACTCCCCCAGCCGCAACTATATGCATATATCAAGCTCCACGTGTCCGAGCTCCACAAAAGAGGCAGGTCACGTTGCATCTCGCTCAGCCCACTTCTTTGCTTATAAATACATTCTCAAGTACATATTTTACAGCTAACTAAAAATATCGCCAAATCTTCCTTTGCAACACAAGGACTTTGTGTTCATCTCTCACTCTCTTCAAAAAGAAAACATATTGTACTTGTAATAAAAAGCAAATATATATATATATATATATATATATATATATATATAAAGTGGACGTAGGCACCATCTTTGCCGAACCACTATAAAAATTCTGCGTGTTCCCTGATTTTATTTACTTTTATGCAATCTGTGATTATTGTTCGTGTGTCCTGAGCACGATTGGGGGTTGACCGTCACTAGTGACCAACTTTTGACATCAACAAATATCCTTGTTAATTCTAAACTTTGACTAAATTGTCTTTCTTCTTCTCCGTTGAGATGGGTTGACTTGGTCAACTATATCCAAAGTTAGCTTAAATGTCCAAGAATTATGTCAAATGTCCAAAACAGTCCAAAAACAATGTATTTATCCTTGTCGATGTCCAAAGTATGAATGATGGAGAACGTTTGTGTAACGTTTTAATGGTCCATGCCATGTCCAATGGCCACAGAGGAGAAGGTTGTTGCCATTAATGAGGCTTTTGAAACTTTAAAAGGCAAAAAATTCCAAAGGCCAAAAGATCCAAATGAAGGCCAAGGCTTATGTATTTATAGGTGCGAGTAGGTGGGAAACGGGGACTACACACTGAATTTCGGATCCCTTGAAAGCAGCATCTCTGAGTTTTAGATCCCTATGTAAAGAGCACAGAAATTCGTATCCCCCATGCTATAATTCGTGCCTCTTTGGAAAGCCATTTCCATAATTTCAGACCACTTTCTTTGATGTGAGAAACTTCGTATCCCCCAAGGGGATACGAATTTCGTATCCCAGGGGATACAAAGGGGACACGAATTTCGTATCCCTGAGGGGATACGAATTCATATCCCTTGAAGGATGCGAAAATTCGTATCACCTGGGGGGATACGTTAGAGGAGTTCGTTAGAGAGGGATCCGAGATTCACAGAAACTGTGGGGTTCGAAACCATGTCTTGAGGGGTGCGAAGCAGAGGGACTCGAACCTTCGGGAAGTGAGGGATTCAAAGTTTGGTAGGTTCAAACTGGAGGGATCCGAGCTTGCGGCTTATAGGAAATCGAATGAATCGGGTGATGCCCACTTGTTTGACCTGCTGGCGCTGTGGGGCCCCGGACTCCCACCGGCGTTGCGCCCGGACCCGCTGACGGCTCGCCTTCGGCTCGGTTGATTGCTCGTCTTCTACAGGAGTTACAGTGCAAAGTATCGTAACAGATGTTATCAGGCCAAAAAGAGGTCAAATGATAGGAGTTTCGGGCCTTTTTATGTTTGCGACGCGACTTCGATCAAATCGCTTTGTGTTTTCTAACGATGTTCTTGACGCTTGAGCACGTTGCTAACTAAGAACTTGACGTATGACAATTTTGACCAAAAAGTGTGTCAACAACAACTATGCCTAGAGCCCGCTTCGAATCGGTATCGATCCGGATCGGTTCGACCAGAGGGCAACCCCCTTCCCTCGATGATCATGGTTTGGCTTGTGATTTGTCGTTTGGTCGTTCTTTGGAGGCTGCTTGCGATGACTTGGCTCAGACGCGAGCACGCATGGAGTTGGATGATAATGCAATTACCATGGCTCATGGTCTTCGGGTCGGTACCTAACCCACTTTTGGGATCAATGTCGATCAGAACTTAAACACCCTGGATGAGGGCACTTCTTCTAGATTGAACATCGGAGGCATCGGTGTAGGATTGGATGACTGACAACATCTTCTTGGCAACGGAAATCGAATCGCGTACGTAATTCGTCGGGTTTCTCGAGGTGGGATGTCTCAACCAGACATGGACTGTGTTAGCCCCAGCCTCTTCACTTAAGATATCAAGAATTTTTGAAATCCACCGGGTTTCAAACTGCTGATATTGGAGGCTTATGATGATAGGAAGGTTTCTAGTGTCCACCTTATGCGCTAAATGCACCATATGGAAGTGTTATCGATATCGAACAATGTCATGACAAAGTGCTTCCCACTCTACCTTACATACATCGCTGTCATGGTTGCCGTCTCTAGAATACTAGATACATTGGACTTTAAAATTTCACTGCAAAGGATCTGCCAAGGGACCATGGCGAATTCTATTTTGAAGCAGACAGATTTCTACGGGATAATAACGCAAGAGCTGATAAGGAAGTTTTCGAGGTTAACATGGATAAGGACGGAGGATCATCCAGATCCGGTAAAAGAATTGATAAAGGCAAAGGAAAAGCCTCAACTGGGAATGATCAGAATGCGCAGCAATGAAGACAACATAAATTCTGTTAGTACACGAAGCTCGTTGCTTCTTTGAAAGACATTTATCTAGATATTCACCAAACTTCTCCATTCAGAAAGTCTCCCATGAGAGAGCCAATGAAAAGGAACGGGAATCTAGAAAACAATGTTGTTTCACGAGCTGGATAGCCATAATACAGATGAGTGTACGCATTTGTGTGATATGGTTGAGGCGTGTGTTAGACGCGAAGAGCTGGCATAGTATGCTAGGAATCGAACTGTAGTAGCGAAACAAGTGCGACCGCCTATTGCCCCTCGAAATAGGAACAAGCCAGGACCTAGCTCACAAGGGTTATTCATCAACTGATTTGGGTCTCTCTGGACATTGGATTATGTGGATATCTAGGTTTTAGAATTTTGGATTTTAGTTCTTTGGACTTTTGTTTTGGATGGTTACGTCGGTCCACCCTTGGGATTAGGATTTAATCACTACACGTGCTCTGTATTCGACAATAAACTATCTGCCCTCTTAGACAATAAATTTGTAATTAAAAACGGCTAAATTGGCTCACCAATGTACGGGGATTAGGATTTAACAATTAAGTGTGATTTGTACCCAACGATAAATCGTTAGCAGGCCCGGCCCAAGCAGTAGGCGACCAAAACGGTCACCTAGGGCAGCACGACAGGAGGAGATGGAGGGGGCAGCAAAAGTTGGTTCAACCCTTTCAGAAATTTGTTATATAAATGTTTGTAGGGCATGTGTTTCAAGAATTTTACTGTGGTTGGCTGGTAAATGATCGTTCAAATGACATAGAACGTTGTGGGTTCGAATCTGCCCTTGCCAACGTTTTGATGTGCCTTACATTTCGTTTTTTTCCTCAACTTCTCCTTTCCCAGCTCAAGTTTGCCTAGGGCAACCAAGGATGTTGGGTCGGCCCTGATCGTTAGATTTAGTTTTGGCTTTGTAATAACTTAGAACTTCCAGTACTTCAATAAAATTACTTCACTTGAACGAATTATGCTTGTGAAGTATAAAATTGGAAACTGGAATTTCAAACTATAATAAACTAATCCCCAAGCATGGATTACGCTTGGGTAGAAACATGTCGTCTTGTCAGGACTTAGCAAGATCGCTCGATCATGGCTCGAGTGTAGACTATATTCAATTAGATTTGAATTGTTTTGTCAACAATTTGACGTAGCATTCACTTGGTTTTTTGCAGGTATGGATTATACCCACATTGGCTAGGCACGACGAGGTCGCGGATTTCGAATATGGATCTTGGATTGGATATTCTGAACTTTGGATTTCTCGAATTTCTTTGGTTCTCTGGATACTTGGATTTGGATTTCGAATATTTCGGATTTCGTCTTCTCTCATAATAAGATCCAAAGTGATCATGGGTTTCAACTGACTATCGGACTTGAATTTCTTGGAATTTCAGATCTCGACTTTCTATTAAAATGATTCATTGCGATCATGGCTTTTTGGGTCTCTAGCATTCGATCATTAGATTTATATTGGACTTTTTTCGGATTATGGCTTTTGGATTCTTGAATTATGGATTATCCAAAAGACATGTTTTGGGAGGCAAGCGTTGATCCGTCTTTTTACAAAGCATACACGCTTTGAACTTCTGGTCATCGAAGTGCTCATGACTTGAGCATGGATTTAATCGAACTTGAAAAGGCTCGGTTGAAGTCGCGGAGTTCACGAAAACTTGGATTTAGGATGGGCAATTTTCGGATCGGTAGGAATCTCTATATTGAGATCGGTATTACTCCCCTTCATGGATCGACATTCTTCACCAATATCCGAATCGGCATTACTCCCTGAATGTTTGGATCGGCTTCCTCAAATAACCCTGGATCAGTATTGCTTCGGGCATATTAGGATCGGTGCTCACGCTTTAGCTCAGATCGGTACACAACTTCTTAACTTTGATTCGGCATGAAACCAATCACATCGGCTAAGTATTATTTTAACATCAACTCAGGAGTTCGGATGTTGGAAATTGGTTAAAGCAGTGCTATTAATGGCGCATGGCGCAAAAAGGCGCAAACCCTCTCTGGAGCCTTGGCAAGCGGCGCGGCAAATGGTGCGCGCCTTTTAAATTTACTCTGCATGTTTAATTTTCTTTAATAAAATTAATATTTTAACAAAAAAATAAAAAATTCAATATTTTTTTCCTAAAACACATACAACAATTTTTTTTGTATTTTACAAAAAAAAACATAAAGCACAAAATTTCAAGCACAATGGTTTTCAAATCCAAAATAATAATACATATTACTTATAAACTAAAAATCTGAATCTGACAAATTTAATGTTCGATTGTATTTAACAAATACCAAATCATGAAATATTTTTATGTTACAGACAAATTGTACAAAGATATTGGACATTCACACATGCAAAAAAAATAATTTTATCCAAAGGTATGTTTCAAAGCTGATTGAATGTTAATTTTCTGAGAATGCTTTTTCTTCCTCTAGATCTGCTTCTCTTGATTTACCGTTCACGGGTTCTCAGTCTCATTCATTTGCTTTTGCATCTATGTTAGACAATATTTTATAATCTTTTATACATTATATTATATATTTTTGACAATAATAAAATGAATCTAAACTATGTTTGGATAATACAACATAAGTCAATTCTAAATGTCGGCATGCTAAGGTCAGTAAACTACATAATTGTAAGGTTATTAACTCGTTGATGATAATCGAATAGAAAATAATAATAATGTGATTATGTTTCCATATAATTGAAAAAAGATATTAACAAAGTTATTCACAATTCATGTTATTATGATGATAATAGTAATAGTAGTAGTGATGATGGTTGGGTTGTTAATTTCTCACACGACCTGAAACACCACTCTTAACTCGCACAGAAAAAACCCGACCCGACCCAATCCATTTATAAATGGGTCAATTTTGGGTCAACCCGCTCTGACGTGTTTAATAAGGTGGGTTTTCGGGTTGATCCGTGAACCAGTTTTTGACCCGCCATGACCCGTTTAATATAAAATATATTTTTATTCATCATATGGCATATGCAATAATGCATACATGGACCGGGATGAGCCTGTTAAACTTAGTGTTGTTGCTTTTATTTACCATCTTTGTGAATTCTGCGTACAAATACAATTACGGATTACCCTAGTTTAAACTTTACACTAAGCCGCCACTACATTCAGACTTCAGAGTTTCTACTTTCCTTTTCTTTCTTTTTTCGTTGTCAACTATCTCAGGCTCAGGGATTCAAATCGGCAAGTGGTAAAGCAAAGACATCAGATCAGCAACAGTACCAGATCGAAAAACATCGACATCAACCTCAGATCATCAGCATCAGATCGACATATTCGACATGCCATCAGATCGGTCAATTTTTTTCGGTTTTAGTATTTCGTTTCTTGTGAAGCACTGAAATGGAAAATCGTTTATTTAAATGCTTATGTCCTTATTTATGTTTACTAAACAAATTACTTAATGAATATGTTCCCATGCAGATATGTAGATTTCTCCATTGAATATGCGCTGAATTAAGTGAATGTCCTTATCTCCAAACAGCCAATGGAAAATTCTATCACTGTCAATTTATCATGTTTATTTGAGTAAACCCTATATGTTGAATTGAGTGTATTTTATTTGAATATCACTATCATGTTGATTATGAATATTTGATTATTTGTATCGTTGTTATTTGATGACTTTAATGTCATAATATGTATGATGTCATTTGTATTGTATCATCTTAAATAAAGTGTATACATTGCTTTTGTTGGATGCTAATGTGAAATGTGGATTTGAATGCTCATGTATTGTATCTTATGTTTATAGTTTGTTAAATGCATTTCTGAAATGCATACTGTTTTTAAGAATACAGACAACTAAATGGGTTTATGGGTTCATGAGTCAACATGTTTAACCCGACCCAACCCAACCCGACCCGTTTAAATAAACGGGTTACATGGGTCGGGTTGGATTAACTCGTTTATAAACGAGTTGGGTTCAGGTTAAGAAAATATGACTACTTCAATAAATGGGCTGACCCGGCCCATTTAAAAATTGACCCGAACCCGAGTTAACCCGATATGAACCCGACCTATTGACAGCCCTACTTGCAGTGATGGTAAAAGTATTTGTAGCAGTAATTATTGTAATTTGAAATGCAAAAGAAAAAAAAAGAATGCACGTCATTTCGCACTGTGCGTCATTTCTGTGTCGCACGTTATTTGTGTCATTTGGCGCGCCTTTTCATGTGTGTCGTACCACAAGCAAAAATGGCGCAAACACCGCGTTGTGGCGTGCGCCTAAGCGCGCATTTCACAACTATGATTCCAGTGTCCATCTTATGCGCTAAATGCACCACATGGAGTATTATCGACATCGGACAGCGTCATAGCAAAGTGCTTCCAACGCTACCTTACGGATATCGCCGCTAAAGGGAGGACTCCCTCTTCGGATCGGCATTCCCAGATCGAAACGGATCCGAGAAACGATGGATTGCCCGATTTGGGTTTCCCCCACTCTGGACTTGGTCCCTTTGAGATCCTGTTTCATGGCATCTCTCGTGGCCGAACCAAGCATTGTTGCACCTATAGATAGAGATAGATTTGGACATTTTAGGGGATTCTCTTTGGCTTGTTAGCACTCATATGCAGGGACTCTGCCATTGCCAATACTCGCTTTTTTATTTTCTACATTTCTGTATTCCAAACGGACTGTATTTGTAATCGTACAGTATAATCAATAAAGATTACTTCATAATGAACATAAGCACAATTTTGTCGAATCATTATAAATCTTCTGCTCATTTACTTTATTGTACTATGTTTGGATTTGTATTATCTTTATGTGATCATTACCTGACATTCGAGTGTTGCGTTTGATTGACCAAAATCCAACGTCATCGCATCGTATGGGGCTCTAAGATTCATTAGGTAAAACAATTTAGATATACGTTGCTTTTTTTCATTTTCTTCCAATCGTCTTCTATATAATGTTATATCATATAAACCGTTTAAAATTTTAATTTATGTACCATTGAAAAAAGAACAATATTACCTTTATCTGATGTTAGCCCCCACAACATGCTCCAACATTATAAAAGATGCAGTGGCTTCAACACAAAAGTTCAAAAAAAATTGAACCGTCCTTACAAGTGGCATACGACCCTACCTAAAATTGAATCACATCATCCTTGTTTCCCACAAAAAAAAAGAAAAAAAGAAAAAAAAAAAAGGTGTCAACCATATAAATTCTTGATTTCCATAGTTCTCTACCTTAAGTTGTACTATTATACCATTATGTACGTTTAACATTTATTTATTATCTTTAATACTTTTTACGAGTATTATTTTTATCTTCTTTTTTGTCTTTTCCATTCAATATAAATATTATCTCTTCTTTTCACTGGTGCATATTCTGTCTTTTTTGAATATGCTCATATCATCTTTATCTGCTTTCTTTATTTTTTTCTCAATTAAGTGTGCAACTTCTAACTTCACTCCCATATTTTCATTTCTAAATCTATATCTCTTTGTATTTTCAAACATTCCTCTAAACATTTTAATCTCACCTACATACAACTTACGTTGTTTCTTTTTAAAGGATTAATATTTTGCACATCTGTTGCAGTAGGTTGAATCTCTATTGGATAGTAACATTTTTTCTCATTTCTCTAGTGTACTTTAATCGAATAAAATGACAATGATTTGCCTCTATTTTATCCAACATGCATTTAGTCGATTTTTAATACTCATGTCTATATCTTTATTACTTGTATCAATGGATCTGGATATTGGAACATATTTTTTTGTCAACTATTTAACGTAATTTTGTCATGATATTTTCAATGGATTCTTCACTTAAAATACATGACATACACTATGTTCTTATGTTCTAGTTTTACTACATTTAAGTCTTTTTAATTAAGATGCGTTCCACCATTTTTCTAATTTTCCCGACCTTTTCATTCGAGGTGTCTATCAACACAATATCATCGACAAACATCATGTACCATGGTATATAATTCAGAAATTCTTTTGTTATTTTGTCCAATATTAGCGCAAAATATAGTCTCGCCCTTGATGTAATCCTACATTTATTGAGATCTCATTAGCCCATCCACGTGTAGCTTGCACTTTCATTTGGAAATTTTCACACATACCTCAAACTAGCTTTATTATTGTGTTGAGATTCACTTTTTACCTAATGCCCACCAGAGTATGTCCCTTAGCAATCCTTTTTTTCCAGATTTATAAATACTATATGCAAGCATTTTTGTTTACTCTTACAGATGTTAAATTATAGCTTCTATTGTAGATCAACATAGCATAAAAACAGACTGATTATCCAGTATCGAATGTTACTTTCTCAATAGTTGTTCTATCAAAGTTCCACTTAAGGTTGTTAATCGATATCTGAAAAATTCGAAATACATTTGCATTTGTAGCAGAAAAATAAATAAAAACATCCTATATCTAGAAAAACAAATACAAACACGGATATGAAGACATCCGAATCCGAAAATTATCTATTTAGTTTTTATTAAAATTATAGTCCATATTATGCGTGTTCAAGTATGATGAATGATGTGCTTTTAGGGTTTTATTAAGCTAGTAGTTTATATCTATAAATTTATTGCATATTAATTGTTCAAGTTTATTTGTTATTATCGTATTTATTTATTTTCCACATTTTGATAATTAATAGGACTGGAAAATTTTGTGATAACCTAAATTTTTATATTTATATTTCTTGATTTATAGAGTGGTAGATAAAATAATTATCTTATTTTTGTCTGTATCCGCGTAAATAGATATTCAATATCTGCAAACGACTTGAACGTGGATGCAAATGTGAATATGCACTATCTGCATTTAAAAGTATCCAGTGAGAAACCGAGTATTCCACACCTCATAATATTTAGATCTACTTAAAATCATACAAATCTTATAATTAGACTTTGCCAAGCCAAATATGAGAGACTAAAAGCATGACATCTACAACAAATTTTTTAACTAGCTTTTTTTATCTTTACAAAATTTTCATATATGGAAACAAGAAACTGCAAAAATAAAGTCTGAACTTTTTCTCCAAGCATTTTACATCGTAATGGTTTATACCATATTTACTAAGTGTGAAATAACAGCAAATCGTCAATTGCCACGTAATAGTTAAATCTTATAGTGGCGTCGAAGTCGTAAAATACTTAAAAACATATAATACACACACACATGGCACGACAATCGAATTGAACCAGACTGAAAAATATACCATAAATTTGTCCCATAATAGACCTTTTGGGGAATTTTTGAATTCTCATTGTGCAACATATTTCAAAACACTATAATAAAATAAATAAATAAATATAGACAAAAATTTAGTAAACTATAAAATTACTAGGAAAATATGAAATCAATAAGTCATTTTACATAAACATCCAAAATAAATTGAATTAAAATAAATTAGTATATTTGGGAGTTTTAGTAAATAATATATGTTGAAATTCAATGAATATAGACCATAACAAATAAAAAATAGCTAACAACAAAATAAGTAGATCTTGATTGATTCGAAACAAATGGCAACTAGAAAATTAAATTATACTTAAGATATCCATAAAGCTCTCTTTGCCTAGTTTTAGTAGTTAGAGGTTTTGAATTGGTATCTAAAACATTTATCAAAGTACTTCAAATAACTGTAATACATTGATCACAATTTTGATGTGGATGGAACATGTTTAAATTAGGAAAAATCATAGCCATGTGAGGCTAAGATTCTGCGGACAGATGGTAAAATACATGTATGTGTGATACTGTATTCTTTAAATATGTAAAGTTAACGTGGGATTTATTCATGCATCATCGGATTTGGTTTCCGTATACGCTTGGTTTAATTTATTAAGTTAGTCTGTAATGGAAGATAACTTACACTAGCTCTCGCTTAAATTTGAGTTGGTTAGAAAATTCTAATGACATAAGGTTACAAGTTCGTAATATCTACCTTGAAAAAGTATTGTTTATTTGAAGTTTGCTACAAAAATTGTACGTAAATAAGGTTATATGTTTGGATTCCAATCTTGATGTGTGTGTATTTTTTTAATTTTGTTTATGTACTCAAATAATTTGAGAGATATTTAAATATTTAGTCTTCAAGAATTTGATTTACATTCATACGTTTAGTGTTCAAATTTGTTGTTGTATCTAGCTTAGTTAAGCCTCTAACTGAAAGCTATTTATGTAAATTAAACTTTTTAGCTTTAAATTCCTTATAATAGAAATTTAAAACTTTAATATTATTCCTATTCTATTTTGTTTAGAGATAGAAGGTTCAAAAGTGAGCTGAAACGAAATATTCCAGATGCAACATCGCTATAAGCTTTTAATCAAATATTTTGTGAGAAATTATTTTTATCTGTCATAATTTTATTCTGGGGTCGAAATTTCATACACTAGTATTTTAGTTGTACAATTTCTTAAATACTGAATTTGAATAATGTCAAAGTTACTTTGAGCAGTATATTCAAACGAATGATTTGATTTGGCAATTTTTCCTGGGAGCCAGGCTTTTTCTTGCTCAACGGTTAATTGGGGTTCAAAATTGAAGAATGAAGGCCTAAGAATGCAGAATTCGGTTCACAGTTATGACTTGTGTTAGAGGCTTTGGGATTCGATCCTATAAAATTTGGCCAGTTCATTTACTCATTTTTTTTGTTAAAATTCTGCATTTCGAGTATATGGCATTAGAGGATGGTATAGTTTAAACCGAACATTGCTATTCCCATTATAAAAATCACTGCAGATAACCCAGTTTCAATCAACGATACTGAATGTATGTACTCTTCAGTGCACTCAACAAAGTATTGTTATTTGATTTTGGAAAATCCCAAGAAAAACTCAAATGGTGGAACAAAGCATGTATAATATTCAAACCAATCGGCATTCTATCACGTGCAGCAGTAAAGAACATACACACTCTGAGAAACAGATTGAAAACTAGTTTAGTTTCCATAGTTCCTCAACAATGAGAATAGCAATGTTCATTTGAACTCAGGTCTCTCTATATCTTTGAGTTTTGAAGTGAGAAATATGGTGTACATAAATGGAGATTGAAGGATAAAATGGATGAGACAAACACGAATACCTGCGATATATGCCGCCTCAACTGCTGCCTCTGTTTCTCAAACGGATCCACACCACAGCAGACCACAGTGGGACCTATGCCTACCAGTGCAACCACCGCATGGGCCCCAATCACCACTCCAGCCACCACAGCAGCAGCCGCAGACGCCATCAGACAATACGCAGCGCTCCTAGTAGCACATCTCATCACTCTTCTCTTCTGCACTGCACTCCTATGCATTGCATCGAGCAGCCTTTTCAAATCCACATAACACCTCCTAATCCCATCAAAATTGACCTCGTTTTCTATAAAAGGATTCACATTTCCTTCGAACTTTCGGTAAACGCCCAGTGCCCACTCGCACTGCGACTGCTTCAATCCTTCGTTTCCCACTATGCCCAATAGTTCCACAATCGGTGCGTAGATACTCTCAACTTGTTCGATGCTTTCCCTCAGCGAAAGAAACATGCGCGATGCTTCCTCGCTGCTGTCGAGATAGTCGGAAACGATTCTGGTTAACGGAGTAAATGTAGCAGAATCTAGGACCTCACGAGTTGAAGTCCTATCAGGCTGTAAAACGCTTTCGATCACGTTGATAGATTCGGATTCATGGTGGATTTTTCGCCATATTTCGTTGTAGGAGTCGGTCTTTAGTGAGGTTTCGTACTGGATGTTGATTGTGTGATTTGGGGATAATTGTGAACTGCTGCTACCTCGTGATAGAATCTGATTTTCTGCATCACGACTTTAGTGTGTTAATACAAATTAAAAAGTTAGATTAAATTGAGGTGATCTAGGATATGTTTGACAAATTAATGAGCTGTTTACCTGTGAATGGGGTAACTGGGGGAGTAGAGAATGGACTTCGGGAGTTGTCGCCATTAAAACTGAAGCAGGGCATGTGTAGTAATTGTTAGCTTTAAGAAGAGAAAAAGGGGCAAGTATTATAGTTATGATTTGTGGCGTGCAGAAGAAGACTACGGCATTGACTGCGTAGCGAAGATGAAGAGTGGGCTCGACAGTAAAGAGAGCGCGACCGCTTCCCTTCTGACATGTCCGAGCTTTTAAGTTTTTATTATTGTATTAACATTTAGTCAAGTGATTGAATTTCAAGCGGGAGGACAGATAAGGCTGCGAATAAACTTAAACCTCGAAATTCAAAGTAACTGCATTTTTTTTAAGGATTTATTTTCGATCCGGCCACATTTTGAAAACTAATCACTGAATTAGTTTGATTTTAAAACTTATTGCGATCGTAGCCTACTTTTGACCACGCAAACAAAAACAGTTATTTAGTACGTGCGACATTCGAGATGACGCAAATTGCGCTATATCAAATAGCGCATGATTGATTCTGAAACAAAATAAACATATTAGTGTTATTTGAGAAGTCACATTCTTGCGTTATTTTAAATAGCACAAAGTGAAAATAGGGAGTTAAAATGTAAATCACCGTGCGGCTTTTGGAATGTCACAATTTGCGTTTTTTCAAATAGTGCTTGTATATGTATAACAACACCTACCCAGCTCTTTCTTCTTTACTTCGAAAAAAACTAAAATAAAAAGAAATCCAAAATCTTCAATCATGTTCTGAAATTAAATCCTTCATTATTTGTAACTTAAATCGTCAACAACTTTAGATTTACGTCAACGGTATCCTACTCTTCGTCATTTGAATCATTTTCAGGTATGAATTTCAAAACCTTAAATCCTTTTTGGAACTTAACTTTGAGTAATATATTCACTTTTGTGGTTGTAAATCAGAATGGATCCTAATTTTACTGTGATTATATGCTATTTCAATGGTGAGTTGGTCATTGGTGATCGAAAGTGTGGGAAATACGAAGGTGGATCTTACAAACAGGTAAAAGCTCTCAAATGTTGTAACTTAAAGCAATTAAAAGCGTCGATTTACAAGTCAACAAAGATTAATCCAGAAAAATTTGATATTGACTTAGTTTGCAACTGGCCAACTGATTCTGGTTCTAAGGCAATTAAAATCGTAGACGATGATGATGCTGAGTTAATGTTTCTGCCGCTTGTAAATCTATAGAGCTATTCGTTATGAAAACGATTAAGTTAGTGGTAGAACCGCCTACTGCTTCAACATAGGTGGAAGCAGTATATTTGTGTCCATCTCAACCGAGTCTGTCCCCAAATAGTATTCCTCCTTCGAATGTACCACGGTATGGACAGCAACAAATGTTATATGCTTGTCCTTCTTTTTATGAATTATACACAAAATCCTCATTGTGGTTTTCCATATCCCACGCAGAAAAGTTTGCTTGCATGGGTCAAAGGTAAAGCCAACTTGGTATTTCATCTAAACAACTTATATTGTGTTTCCGCTAATGTATGATATCGACTGCCTTGTATTGCATAATTTTGTTCCGTACTATCTTCTCACGCAAAATATTGCTGGACCGTCTACACAAGTACCGAAGCTGTGACGGCCCGCCCCACACCAGCCGACATTCTTACGAAATGCGTTGTGCCAATGCCCGACCAGCACGAAACGGTCGTCTAAAGAAAAAGGGTTTGAAGCTATGCATCACCAAAGAACATGTAGTATATCTCACAACGCATAGAATAAAATACAATAATAACATAACTTGACATAAAATATGCGAGACAGTGCATAAGTTGAAAATAACTAAACCATCATAGCAGCGGAATTCAAAATACAGCTTATGATCCAAACCATTATTACAACTTCAAAATACTGTCTCTAAGGCAAAATAGAAAAAGTACACTACTAATGCCCAAAGCAGTGACCAACAACAACACAGAGAGAATATATGTAAATAGTACGTGGAAGCCTCCTGCTCGTCTCAGGACAGCTACTCATGCATAACCACCTAATATGTCTCTAGTCTGCTCGTTTAGGAGCACTCAGAGTAATAAGAAGAGACATAAAACTCTGGGTCAGACAAAAGTCTGGTATGAGTGATAACAAGTCTATGCAGCTAAATAAAGCAATAACAGGTATAAATAATCAAATCTGAACTTGGACCTACAACCAAAGAGTTAGCACAACAAGATGTACAATACTTTAAGATAACGCTAACATATAGTGTAAAAATAGGAGTGTGTGTGTCACAGTGATGGCAAACATCAAACATAGCAATCATTCTCACATCTCTCACTCGGTGCATAAAGCATACGATATCCACCACTTTGATCACCAGAACTATTGGGGCTATGACGGAGTCCTACTTCGTACCACTATCACTATGACCACTTTGCCCTTTGGAGCCCTGATGGAGTCCAACTCCATACAACCTCTGACCCCATTGCATTGGTCCATAGTCAATGCCCCCTCTCTCAATAGTGAACCAAAGTTATAGATATCGATAACCCCTTTGCACACGTCCCGCAGCAAAGCCCAACTCATGAGGTTAACCCGTTGGTTCCCATTTGGATCCTGAGTAATAACTTCCCACTTGGACTTCCTTTGCATCTCGGGTTTTGGTCTCCTCTAGTTCGGTTCGGTCTCCATTCGGTTCGAGTAAGGCACCTGCTCGCGGTTCGGTTCATGCATCTCACCGGTTCAGGTCGGTCGTGGTCTTCGGATCAGGATCGTGTTTCCACCGGTTCAGTTCGTTGCACTTCCTTCAGATCGGTTCATGGATACATATAACGAGTCGGGTCGGATTGTAATGCATTTCGGTTCGTGGTCTTGTATAGATCCGGTTTGTGGTGCACTGTCCAAGCTTGAAGACCATTTGCTCGTGGCGGCTCGTGACCATCTGCTCGAGTGCGAGTGGGTCGGGTCGGGGTAGCGAGCTGGTTTGGTTCATGTAGCACGAGCTGATCCGGATCCCTGCATCTCTTCTAGCAAACTATTTATGCCACACGACGGCGTCTTCGACCATTCTAACTTTACTAAACAATCATAAACATCCCAAACAACAGTAACAACATATAGGTTCAACCAAAATGATCAAAGCATCAAGCATATAGGCAAGGGAGGATCTAGTCTTGGGCCCGTAAGGTCCAATGCCCTTGGTGGAATAAAAAAATTCTAGGAAAATTAGCCACAACTGGCATTCTGCCCTACCTGGAAACTTCCAGCGTGCCCTATCTGAACCCATTTGGATCAAGGCAAGGCTACCTTTCAGCCCATAAGATGCTCCAAGTAGTTGATTTGTGAACATGAAGTATATGTTGATATATATGTAGAAAACTTTGTCCAGTTTTTGCAATATGGGACTAAAACTCTTTGGCCCAAGCTTAAAGTTTGAGCTAGATCCGCCATTGCATATAGATTATTATAGATCAAACATACCCAAAATCATGATTTTCCCCTTAACCATGTTTAACCATATCTAACAATAGGAATAGCAAACTTAGTCCAAATTTTTACCAGTGACATAAAATATTATTCTAAAATTTTTACATATTTTTCTAATGTATAATTTTGCTAATTATCACTAATCACCCCTAATTAACTGTAATTAGTGTTAAAACATGCAAATCACTCGCCTTAGCCACAAATAAATTAGGGGCAGGCGCGGTTCGGTTCGGTGCGGTTTGAAGCTCAAACCGCATCTGCACCGCATCAAACGGTTGATCAAAAATACAAACCGTTATACTAACCGTTCAAACGATTCGGTTTCGGTTTGGTTTCGATGTAATACGGTCCGGTTTTGGTTCGGTCCGGTTTGAACCCGTATTAAACATGAAACAAGAAAATTACTTCCATCAACAATCAATTTACGATTGTATGACATTGTGTCACCTAAAAGTTAAAACACATAGTGTTATCTTTAATTAATATAACTACAACATACGTTGAAAATGGAATATATATCGTTAAATTAAAAGTTAGATAGGAATTTGTTAATTTTTTATCATAACATTGTCGGTGTAGCAATGCGGTTCGGTTCGGTCTAATATGGTTTGCTAAAAGTTCAAACCGCAACCAAACCGTACCATTGCAAGTCGGTTCGGTTTGGGTTGTTCGCTTTAGAGAGAGAATCCGGTGCGGTTTTCCGCACCGTTTATGCGGTTCGGCCTGGGTGATTTCCGCATTGCGGTGCGGTTTATGCCCACCCCTAAAATAAATTATAGATATGAAAACTCCATTGATTTGGCATGAATTCCTATGTATAAAAGCAGCTTTATCTCTAATTTGATGCTAATTTGACTTGATTTGATATGGTTTTGCTTAATTAGTGATAAAAAAGTGATTAGGGAATGATTTAGAAGATGGAGCTCATTACTGGGGTTAGAGAAATGTTTGTGGTGGCTATAAAAATGAAAAGGAACCATTCTCTAACTTCTTTCAGCCCTCCCACAACCCCGACCCCGAAATGGGTTATGGGTCTAGCTGCTAATCACCTATTAAGCCCAATTAGGCTATTTTTCATCTTCCAAACCTTATTTTAGCCATATCTCCCAAACGGTAAGTCTGTTTGATTAATGACCATTCTACAGAATGGGAAACCATCATCCAAATCCAATAGAAGTAGTTTTAGGTCAAAACTCCTTACCAATCAAAAGTTATAGGTGAAACAAGATTCGCTAGGGGTACATTGGTCATTTAAAATTTGGCAAAAATCATGAATGTGGGAAATGACCCCAATAGTCATTTCCCAAAGTTACATGACCATATGACTTCGTATGAAAATAAAATAAATATTTTACGATCCTCCGATACGTAGAATGCGGGTCGTTACAGAAGCCATTGCAGCCAACGCCTTCTGAGTTATATCATATGATTCAAAAGTAAGTTTTCTTTGAAATGAAATGTGATTTGAGTTGAGTTTGACTGTATTCTTAAGATTTAATATTTTAATTACACAGCTTTTCGCAGCAGTTCATGGAAGAGCAATCGCACTTCGAAGAGAATACATTAAATGGAAATGTAGACGTACAAATGAATACCATACCTGCTTCTGACAGCATAACGGTTGCTTCGGTACCCGATAATGATCACACATGGACTAACAGCATGCAAGTAAATAATGATGCACTGAACTTTGATTTTAGAGGTGAAGAGATGGATGATGATGAAGCAGATGATGGTAATGAAGAACCTGAAATGGAGGTTCCGTTAGATGAGAACCTTTGTACTACACAAATTTTAGCTAAATCTATTGTTGCGAACTTGCAATGCAATGAAGAATTATTCTCGTCTTTATGCGTTCAAAATGGTTTTAAAGTTGTTCTTGTCTTCGAGAGTAAAGGTAAACTTCTGCAACAACTAGGTGAGTATTCAATTTTACATGCAGTTTCTTTTAAGCTCATCAGGTCGAACAAAAAAATGTATACCCCCATTTGCAATGTCGATGATAAATGCCAATGCAAAATTTATGCCACTGATTCTAAAAAATCACAGTACGGAATGTGGGTTGTGAGAAAAATATAGGGGAGATCACATTGCGTTAATCCAACAGTAAATTCAAGCCATCGGCAAGCCATATCAACATTTTTGGTTTCAAAGGTTATGCTTTTTGTGAGGTCAGATTTAACCATAACAACTAGAACAGTTCAAGTATTGATGGAAGAACAATTGCTTATTAAGATTGGTTATATGAAAGCGTGGAGATCACTAAGTAAGGAAATTGTGAGGATTTATGGGGATCGGGCCGAGTCATATTCATCATTACGATCATATTTTGAAGAAATTAATAGACCAAAACCCAGTAGTGTAAGCCATATAGTAACAGATGTTGTTGGTGTTTGAACGTGCATTTTGGGCATTTGGCCCTTACATGGAAGGATTTCTACATAGTCGCCCTTTGCTTTGTACCGACGGCACACATTTATATGGCAAATACAAAGGTACACTGCTTGTAGCAACTTTTGTTGATGCGAATGATCAACTTTATTCGTTGGCATATGCAATTGTTGAGGCTGAATCAACTAACTCATGGGGTTGTTTTTTTTCGTGTATGCGGCAGTTTATACATAGTGTAAACAATCGATGTATAACTTTCATATCCGATAGAATGAAAGGAATACCAATCGCATTACAGGAAACATGGTTGGTGCCACATAAGC
The DNA here is from genome assembly GCA_030737875.1 of Allium sativum. Classification (NCBI taxonomy): domain Eukaryota; kingdom Viridiplantae; phylum Streptophyta; class Magnoliopsida; order Asparagales; family Amaryllidaceae; genus Allium; species Allium sativum. The sequence goes on from CM060924.1 coordinate 287,404,752, forward strand.
ATAGATTTTGTGCTAGGCATCTAAAAGCAAATTTTTAGGCTACTGGCTTTTGAGATAAACGTTCGACGAGTTTATGCAATGCGGTGGCATGTGCATCAAAGGAGGCTGAGTACTGCAAACTTTGGGAGGAAATAAAGACGGCCAATGTTAGAGCTCATAACTAGATTGAGAGAAGTTTAGGTTGGAAGGACAAAGATTGGGCAATGTTTGAAGATGATGGTGGATGGTTTCATGTAATGACGACTGCATCTGAAAACTTCAACGGTGTGCTTAGTGGTGCAAGATCACTTTTCGTTAAGTCGTTGGTTGCGCGTACCTTCTATAGATCAGTGGATTATTTCTGTAATCGAAGGGAAAATGTTGTTGGTTCGATATGCAAATTAACTCCAAAATGGAAAGAAAAAATAGCCGAGAGTGTGGAAGAAGCGAGACGTTGCAAAATAGTTCGATTTAGCCAAAATGAATGGGTGGTAATACACTACTTCGGTGATGAATTTATAGTAACGATTGATGGTAATACTTGTTCTTGTACATGTAACGTACCATTGCTGCAACAACTTCCATGTTCGCATGTTATGGCCACTTGTTCTGCAGTGGCCAACGATGCCAAAAGAGCTCATCATGACTTTGCCACTATTTGGTACATAGTTCAAAGTTATCACGCAGCTTATACGCCGGAGTTTCATCCAATTCGTGACAAACGGTATTGGCCAGCACCATCAGGGTCTATGATTTTGCCACCACAAGTTTGGAAAGCACTGGGAAGACCTCGATCAACGAGAATTAAAGGCACCATGGACGTAGAGCAGTCTACAAGAGCCAATAGGTGCAGGAAATGTGGAGTTCAGGGGCATAAGAAGAGTTATTGTACTATAGTAACTTAGACTTTACTTGTATTATGTAGTAACTGTCTACCCGATTTTATTATGTAAGAGACTTATTGAACTGCATAATTTGATCTATTATTTCGTATGGTTACTGTTAGTGTTACAACTTATGAAACAGGATACAACATTGGAAGCCAAAATAAACCTACAACATAATAATCCATATGATACATAGAGGTCGTGACGGAATTTGATATATTGTGCCTTTGTGACATATAAATCAATGTAGGTCACGACGGAGGAATTTCGCCGCCTTCTTGTGCCTCTGAAGCTTCTACGGGTGCCAAAGCATGAGGTTGCGGAGGAGGAGGCGGTGTCAGTCTAGTGAGTTTATTCTTGCCCAAAATAGTTTGCAAAATACGTCTGATGCTAAAGCATTTTCCTTTGCTATGTTCCGACATCTCATGAGATAACTCATCACCCAATTCTATAGCCCCATCCACCCACAAATTAGAAGTTAACTTACATAAAAATCAAATTGGATAAAAATTTAAGACATCTACACTTAGTAGCAAGTATTTCATACCACATTTCTCTCAAGAGAAGCTCTAGGCGTGTACGGTTCCACTACGACACCAAGAGGTTGTACGCTCTCAAGAATATACCACTGAGTAATTCGCCAATACCATGTGTAATACTCATCATCCGACAAAGTAAACTCCGGCTCCTGCTGCGTACGCATATGTCGATGGTTCCATGTCTCAATGGCCATCTCGTACTCATCGACTACTACTAAGTCAATCCCATAATGTATGACTTGTTCAAGAAGGTGTTGTCTAAATTCGAACTAGCGCATCACTCGGTCAGGAACATGGTATGCTACATCGTTCAAATAAATAACAGGCTAATGCGCAGTCCATAGATGAAAAGAAGCGGTACATAAGGCCGGAAGCTCCCTTAGATCATGTGCATATGGGATCCATGTAACAACATCCGGACTGAGCACGTCGAACTCATTGCGGTAGAACAATAGATTACGCCTTGGAGTCAACGAAGTGCTCTTCCTTCGAACCCACTTGAAATTGCGACATAATAAGAGATAGAGAAAATAACTAAACGCATAAAAGTTAAGTAAGTGACAGAATAAAAGTACTTAGACTCGTATGGCAAAGAAACATCAATATTTGGTTGCTTCAAGTTGAGTTTACCAACAGTAAGATACGTCTAAGAACATAGCTACAAACAAAATTCATGAAGAAACACTACGACATATAGATATAAAATATACGACGCAAAAATTCATACGAAAACAAATTACCTGTATTAAAGAAGTACAACCTCTAAGTGAAGCGTTCTCCCTTAAAGCGACCCTTGTAAGTTCCGTGTACGTGTATGCTAAAGTAGCGCTGCCCAAAGAATATTGCCTACACTGATCAAAATTGTAACAACCCAGAATTTCTGAAGCAATTTAATTTTTTTATTTTAGCTATCTTAATGGATTTTGAATATTTAAAATGATTTGTTTTAAATAATAATGATTTAAAAATTATTTAAATTGAAATTAGAACGTATAAATTTATTTTAATTATAAATAGAGTTTGAAATGGCGCAATAGTTGAAAATTCGATTTTAAATTTCAACTGAACGTACATAATTCAAAAATAAATCGGATTTCAGTAAAACCCAAAGTATTTGAATCTGTTTAATTATATCTTTCTAATGAATGTGAAAAAAAAAAATCAAATTTCATAATATAAAGTGAAAGTTATGGTCAGTTTAAAATTTAAAATAGTCGCTATGGAATTTATATATATATTAATATAATATATAACCCTTAAAAATAGCCATTTTGCGAACGACCCTCGTTTTCGACAAAACCACTTTTGTTAGATCCGGAACGTCAAAATATTGTCAGCTTTCAAATTTCATAATTTTTGGAATTAATATGTGAGCCAGTTAATTTAAATGTGTTTGGTAATTTCAGTTTGAATTTAATCGACTAGAAAAAGCCATTTTTCAAACGACCTCCAATTTCGACGAAATTATTTTTGTTAGGACTGTGTCATCAAAACATAGCTAGATTTATTTTTCTGTAATTTTTGGATTCAGTATGTGGCCCCGGTAAATTAAAATATACGTTTAAATTCAATATATATTGATTTATATTTTAATTTAAAGAAAAACAGGTCGATAAAGTCGAATTGGCTTACGAAACATATCCCATTGTATTCGAAATGAGGGTATTTAGCTGGGAACGACATTCGTTGGGTTTGATTTGGAGTTCGTATCAATAAACTGGTATTTTTGGAAATTAAATAATATAAAATGGCCAATAGGAAATTTTAGGCCCTAATTCTATTTTCAGAAAACCGCGCCATCTCTAATGCGATTAACGACTGAAATTCTTCAAACTTTTTCTCCCTTCAATCTTCTGATCCACAACGAATTAAGCCAAGATTATAAATCAAAAATTGTAATACTAGGTGAGGGCTGTAAATCCATATAAAATTGATCGGATTTGGTGGAGGAGGGCGCTCAAAATTCTGCCTCAAACAGGCTGGCTTCAAAGGCGGTTTGGGAGGGGAGATGGACACCGAGCTGGCCGTCGCCGCCGGCGGAGGGGTTCTAGCCATGGTCGACCTCGTTGTGGGTGGCAATCATCCTCAGACGCTACGTGGTGATGGGTTTTTCAAACCCTAGGTTGGCAAGCTCGTTCGAAGCCGTATCCAGAATTAACGGGGAGGAAGATCAACGTGATTAAAGAAGTAATTAAGGGTTTTAATTTTTAATTAATTATTTAAAAATGTAATTAAATGTTTATTGTTGACACACGTCTTGGTAAAAGCTGTCACACTGAATATCTGGATAGCATCGCGCTCGGATATGGGGAACATCATCAGAAGACAAGCAGCGATTTGGTCAAAGTCGCATCACAAACAAAGAAAGGCCCGAAACTCCTATCAGACGGCCTCTTTTGGGCCCGAAACTCCTATCAAACGGCCACTTTTGGGCCCAAAAACAGTAATTACAGAGCTATGCTCTGTAATTCTGGTAGATCTCTGAATTAGCTTCAGTTTGAGCTTTGGTTTGGCCCAATCGGACTTACGGTTTGAAAGTTATGCTTGTTTTCGTGAATGGGTGTAATCTGGCAAACATTTGGATGAAGTGACGAAGCGACACCTCCTGGACCAGATCGCCCCCTGTGGCTCGTGGGCTCCTCTTTGGTTCGCACTTCTGCATCACGATATGACCCGCTCTGCGTCAGCCTCAGCACTCAAGCACCACGACCAACTTGGCTCGCACTGTCCAATTACGATCCAACCCGCCTGGATGTAACGCTGCGCATAGATCTTGACCTATTCTTAAGGCTACTCCTGCTCCTACTTTTACGGATCAGGTGCCACGTACCCCATTGTGAAAACTCGTAACTTCTCCGTAAAGGAAAGCGCGGATAGTTCGAGAACAAGCCACAACAGAGCACATACAGAAGAACATTTCACTGTTAATTAGAAACAATGCATCAGATTACAAGAATATACAGAGTATATGAATAAATATTACACAGAAATACCAGAGATTTAAATTACATTTAAATACATAGCAGCGGAAAATAATACAATACACAACTAGAAGAGATATACGGATACAAAGCTTTCCGGATATCATTCTAGCTGTAAACCAGGATCCTGTGAATATAAATCTGCAAAACCAAAACTACTAGCTGCCCGTGTCAAAATAAGGGCATCCAGAGTTTAGGTTAAAACAATAAACTCCAGGTCAGTCATGGGACTGGTGTGAGAACTAAAACAGTTAATCTTTATTTTTAAAGTTAGGCAAATCAAGGGACCACGCCGTATAACATGGAACGGGTTTCCTCCCAAGAGTACCAGTGCATAAAACAAACAGCGCAATGCTAAATAAAGAAAAATGAAGCTGTTATAAGACCCAGGTCCTATCACACAATGCAACGCAAGCCGGGGGATAGGGTTTTCCCTTATAACAGCCAAAGAATGCTTGATACGTTTGAAACAAATCATTTGATACTATAATAAGTGCATAGTGTATAAAGCAACTTCAAATCATAAGTATCAATCATAGGCGGCATGGGTACCATATATCATGTCGCCATACTAGTTCTAAAATTAAAACCGCAAATGTCGTATTGGAAGTTGGGTTATCATTTATGGTATGAACCGAGGCTAGGGGCAAGATCCTCAACCGATTCGAGACAATCTAGCCCATGTCTCAGGACCCAGACTCAGGTGGGCCTTGGATCATCAGGGCCGGTCCACCGATGTGGATTATTATGCCCGAACAATACGTCTCTCCGCCCTTTGGGGCGTAAGCCTGGCCCGTCAGCCGACCAGAAGCATCGGCCGAAACCGATATCACGAGGCGCCTCGCTTTTCAGCAAGTAATAATAAGCAACATCCACATGAGTCAAACTCGTCAGCCAGTTCAAGCACTGACGCCACTCCTAACTAGAAAGAAACGCATGTCCTCCCTGATGTCCGTCTCCCGTTTTTGATTCATACCGGGTGTGATACTCGCGAATCAACGTTACACAAAGCTACGCCACAAAGGCCGTGCTTCGATCATCAACCATAAGACTTTGCTTTTCAACAGAAGCCTTGATCATTTGCATCTTAGCATGCCACACAGGCAATTCACTCCATGCAATTGATATCCATCAATATATAACCTCTGAGCTCGTACGTCTCAGAGAAGGGCGTTAAGCAAGAGAATAAATTCTCCGCCGCCAAACAGATATATATTTAATAGAGATCAATCACACGGACTAAAATCCAATGTCAGACACACAGTCCATTTACAAGTCCGTTCTGGGTCTAAACGAAACCGGAGGCACCTAGTACCCCGCATATCCATCGATCTCCAAGTACGTCTGGACGATCACCAACTGTTTCCATCTTCTTGGATGTACAGCCCAATCAAGATCATCAGTAATCACCCAAACGACGTGAAGACTTCCGGTCTTCGACCACCGTCTTCATCTTCGACTTATCGTCGTATCAGTTATTCAGAATGGGATAAACCCGGTCTTCCCGAATAACTCGCGTATATTTTAAATAAGTGTTACACAAACACAACATACGCCTCATTCCAATTCATCAGTCACTAACCGTAAATTAATCAAGAGAATGGTTCCCCAAATATTAACCCCGAAGGCCGAAACCAACATCAGATCAATATCCAGAAAACCATTCTGCTTGGCTAACCGACAGTTAGTTTCTAATTTTCACATTCATAGGGAGAGGTTCCCATTAATTTTATCCAAGGTAAATTCCTTGAATTTATTCTCTAATCTTCTTTTGAATTTTGATTCAACTAGTCGGGATTAACGAAACGTACCGAAGCAATCATTTGTTTTAATTTCCCAATCCCAACCTATTTATCCCATGAAGTAAAACTGGTAATACTTCATATCTAACACCACAGTGTTATCGGTAAATTCAATTACCATTTCACGTTCAAATCTAATTAAAGATTTAACTATCGCCTGGAGCAAAACTGGTGATACTCCATTTCAATTATTTCAATCTAATTAAAGATTCATTAAAACTCCACTTAGTTTTAATATTTGATTGGGTTAAAGAATCAGTGTCATTTAAAACACGGTTCACGGTAAACCCAAAATCCCATTCCATTAATTATCGGGTTAAAGAACGAGTGTTATTTAAAACACTGTCCACGATAAACCCAAAAATCAATATCAATTCAATTAAATATTATTTAATTGGTACACTTCATTAAATCCAAATAAAAAGATTTAATCTTTTCTCAACTGGGTTCAAGAACAGTGTTAGTGAAGACACCACTCACGACAAACCCAAATCACATTTGATATTCAATACAAGGCTCTGAATAGAAAATATATCGGCTTATATTCAATATCAAATCCTACGATTAACAAATGTCGTATTGGAAATAACGATATAAATATATGTCTTTCAAATTTCCATAACAACATCCGTATAATCACGAATTCCAACATCGAAATATTCCAAAGACAATTTCGATTCAAATCCACTCCAATGCAATCATTGGAAATTCTGGTTATTTTTAAAACCCTTTTCAAATTCAATTTATTTATTTAAAAATAAATAGAATTATATTTCTAGTTCAAAACTAGTTCATTTCGATAAAAATCTATTTTTATCTTTTCAAATATGGAGTTTTTCATCCCAAATCTTCACAAATCATTTCTTATGATTTTACACAAATTATTACTATTTTTAATAATTTTATCAAGGCCCGTACAGTCGATTTCCATCAACGGCCATCGAACTGCACTTACAGCGACCTTTTTCAAATTTGATTTGGACGTATCTCCAAATCCAACCATTAGATTTTGAATTTCTAATATTCGTTAGAAAGTTCTTTTCGATACGAACCCAACGGTTCCGGTTTTAGGAGAATCCGACGGTCGAATCTCCCGTAATGTCCGTTTGAAATGAATGGTCGAAATTCACGAACTGCCGCGGCGCGGCGCGTTCTATTCAGGCCATTATATTCTATATATAATATATATAATATATATTTCGTCGATTACTATTTAAAACGAATTTTATAAATAGTTTTAAAATTCGTTTCAAAAGCAATTTCAACTTCCATTTCAATTCAAATCAAAATTGAATTCTTTTTTATAAATTCGTTTTAAAATTCATTTCTATTCAATTCAAATTTCAATTCAATTTGAATTCATTTCAATTCGCTTTCAATTCAATTTGAATTCGTTTTCAATTCAATTCATTTCGAAATCGTTTTCAATTCAGTTCATTTCAAAATCGTTTTCAATTCAATTCATTTCGAAATCGTTTTCAATTCAATTCATTTCGAAATCGTTTTCAATTCAATTCATTTCGAAATCGTTTTCAATTCAATTCATTTCGAAATCGTTTTCAATTCAATTCATTTCAAAATCGTTTTCAATTCAATTCATTTCAAAATCGTCTTCAATTCAATTCATTTCGAAATCGTCTTCAATTCAATTCATTTCGAAATCGTTTTCAATTCAATTCATTTCGAAATCGTTTTCAATTCAATTCATTTCAAAATCGTTTTCAATTCAATTCATTTCAAAATCGTTTTCAATTCAATTCATTTCAAAATCGTTTTCAATTCAATTCATTTCAAAATCGTTTTCAATTCAATTCATTTCAAAATCGTTTTCAATTCAATTCATTTCGAAATCGTTTTATATTCAATTCATTTCAAAATCGTTTTCAATTCAATTCGTTTCAAAATCGTTTTCAATTTATTTCATTGTATATTCCATTGAAATTAAATTCGTTATATATTCAAAACAAATTCGATTCGAATTCGTTTTCTATTCAATTTGATTCAAATTTCATTTCAAAATATTCGATTTCGAAATCACTTTTCAATATTCATTTTAAAATGAATAAAATCGATATAAATATCGTTCACGTCAAAATGGCGTCAATCTAATCAACACGGCTTCATATATTTCTATTTTCAAATATTCTATTTCAAATATTTCTATTATTAAAATATTTCGTTCAACACATGACCAATCTCAATGGATGAGTACTGTCAACACATGAACCTTTATTTTATATTGATAAAGATGTAAATTTTATTACTAAAATATTTCGTTCAACACATGACCAATCTCAATGGATGAGTACTGTCAACACATAAACCTTTATTTTATATTGATAAAGATGTAAATTTTATTACTAAAATATTTCGTTCAACACATGACCAATCTCAATGGATGAGTACTGTCAACACATGAACCTTTATTTTATATTATTCTTTATTTTCTAAATTGGAATGAGGCCCAATCAATCACCATATAATGTTAATTATATGGATTTTCATACATTACACACATATAATAGCATTGAAAAATAATCAACCATCAACCAAAGTGCACTACACTGTATAAGCATCAAATATAGATATCTAACGCTTATAACAGCCTGTCAATCAATCGATCGACATATTTAATCAATCAAGATGAGTGAACTTCAAATTTCATCCCAACACCCGTGTGGGGTTTCAAACAATCAAACATAGATTTTATTTGTGCAGTTGGGCGATGTGTAAAATTTATCGTCCCAATCAATGTCATTCAAATAGGTGTACATAAACAAACCGTCCGGTTTGTAAATGAATATTTTATTTTATTCACATTCACTATATTCATATTCACGTTAAAAATTATATTTTTAACGATAAAACATTTTATTTTAACATATGAATTTCTATTCAGTTCATTCTTTAAATAAAATGATATTTTTATTTTCTAACTTATTTTAGAAAATTTCGGCGGCATAACGGCACGATACTAGAAACGGGACAAGGCCTAGCCTTATCCCCGGTCTAGTGAAGGCCCACGCCATTCACACATCAATCAAATTCACCAAACAACCAAATTCAAATCAAATCATCTTACTGATTTATGCAACCAAACAAACAAGTCCATGGTCTGTGGACGATTGTGTCGGGTGCTACTAAGCACCGTCTGCATCCTAGTATATATATATAACTAGAAAAAGAAATTGAAAGGTGAGGAATTCTCACCAATAGCTATCCTAACTCCACGACTCTTCTTTGATATAAATCTTCGTCGTTATCACATCTTCGTCATCTTCGTTGCCCGTAGCCACTACATATGTAAAAATCACATTTTTATTTCGATGTTCAATATATAAAAATCACATTTTTACTTCGATGTTCAATATATAAAAATCACATTTTTACTTCGGTGTTCAATATATAAAAATCACATTTTTACTTCGGTGTTCAATATATAAAAATCACATTTTTACTTCGGTGTTCAATATATAAAAATCACATTTTTACTTCGATGTTCAATATATAAAAATCACATTTTTACTTTGCAAGGATTTCGCCTTTTCCCATTTCAAAAATCTAATTTTTCCTATTTTAAAAATTCAATCTTTTCCATTTTAAAAATATGATCTTTTCCATTTTAAAAACTCAATCTTTTCCATTTTAAAAATATGATCTTTTCCATTTTAAAAATATGATCTTTTCCATTTTAAAAATATGATCTTTTCCATTTTAAAAATATGATCTTTTCTATTTTAAAAATCCAATCTTTTCTATTTTAAAAATCCAATCTTTTCTATTTTAAAAATCTAATCTTTTCTATTTTAAAAATCTAATCTTTTCTATTTTAAAAATCTAATCTTTTCTATTTTAAAAATCTAATCTTTTCTATTTTAAAAATCTAATTTTTTCTATTTTAATTCTTGCATATAAAAATCAAATTTTTATGTCATTTATATAAATAAAAATCCTACCTTTCATCTCGCTTCGCAAATGAAAAAAAATCAGATTTTTATTTCTTTTCAAATCTATATTTTTATAACATAAATACCCTAACATAGAAATCACATTTCTTTCATAAACCGAGGTGTGACATTCAGAGAAGGAAGAAAAGAAAAGACTTACAGCGAAGGGGGAAGAGAAGGCTGATCAAATCGGAGAGGGGGAGGGAAAATCGGCACGTCGGAGCAGCGGCGGCGAGCTGTGGAGCGACCGACGGTGGCTGTCGTAGTCGGAAGGGGGAGGAGAAGCGGAGGAAGAAGGAGAAGGGGGTGGTGTGCGGGGTCAGGTGACAGGGGGGCACGACGTACGATTCAGCAGAGGGGGGGGGGAGAAGCGAGCGCGGGAAGGAGGAGGAAGGAGGTGGAGAAGCGGGGGTGGTCAGGTTATGGCGGCGCTCCACCTGAGGAGGGAGCGGCGGTGGCCACCTGCGATGGTGAGAGGCGACGGGGAGGGCGATTTAGGGTTAGCGCAGTTTTTATTTATTTTGTTTTCTGTTTTGAAAGAAAAGAGGGGAGGGGCAGAACGTATAGTAAGAGGGAGGGATATATTTATTTTTTTTATTTTAGTTTTATATTATTTAATTTCTAAAAGTTGACTTTTACTTACGACCTCTAAACGAGGCCCACCGCCTGTCGTCCATAGCGTATTACCCCCATTCCGAACACAATGGGATATGTTTCGTAGGTTGATTTGATCATTTGAATCAGTTTCCATTGAATTTACATTTAAATCACTATATTGAATTTTAAACATACATTTCAAATTACCGGGGTCGCATACTAACTCGAAAAATTCCAGAAAAATATTTTCTAGCTTCGTATTGACGATACGGTCCTAACAAAACTAGTTTCGTCGAATTCTGAGACTGTTAGAAAAATGGCCATTTTCCAGTCGATTAAAATCAACTGAAACTGGTCAAACGCGTTTTCCTTTACCACGCTCACATATTGATTCGAAAAATTACGAAATTTGGAATCTAGCAATAACTTTACATCTCGGACCCAACAAAAGTGGTTTCGTCGAAATCCGAGGTCGTTTGCAAAATTCCCATTTTTAAGGGCCTGAATTCCATAGCGACTATTCAGAATTTTCAACTAGACATATCTTTTGGTCCCTGCTATGAAATTTTGATTTTTCGGATTCGTTGGAAAGATATTATCAATTAGATCCTAATGTTTTTGGTTTCACTAAAATCCGGATTGTTTTGCAACCGGTACATTCAATTGAAGTTTGAAATCGAATTATCGAACTACCGCGCCATTTTCAATTTTATTTATAATTATATATAAATATTTATATTCTAACGACGACGCGTATAATATATACGTTCGAATTCTATTCAAAATAAATTTCTCGTCGATATTATTTAAAATAATTCATTTTAAATAATCAAAATTCGCTAAAATTGCAAAAATAAAAATTTTAAATTGGCTCAGAATTTGCGGGTTATTACAATCTCCCCCACTTAAAACTTTTCGTCCCCGAAAAGGAACAAAGTCGAAAGTGGTTTGATTAATCAACTCTACGATCGATCTGGCTTCTATTCTCCAACTTTTCAGTTTCTGAGAATTTTCAAATTTTCAAAAATTTGGCTAACACCCTAAATTTTCGAAAAATTTCGCCATAACCTCCCCTGCAATGGGAGCATCGGGAAATCTCAAATAGCTTCCCCGGTCCTTCAGATCTCAAAAAGAAAAAGAAAAAGCCAAGCGGCTAGCCAATAGGCTCATAAAATCATCATCACCCAAACAAAACAGTAAATTATATAGCAAACATGTACCTATTTGTCGGGCAAACAAATTTTATTCTTCGGCTCTAACCTCCTTGCTATGACCTGTTCAAGGTAAGTACATATATATGCAAGCATATGCGACCAATTTTCAATACAATTCAATATTTGATTCAATTAGGCTAAATGGATAAAAATTAGCAAACAAATAAACAAACAACACAAACATCAATCAATTAGTTGATTAGCTTTTCAAATTCATAACTTTGATACGTAGTCTAAAAAATCAGATTTTTGATGCCAAATCACAACAATAGGCCCTATCTAATTTTGGTTCTCACACCAGTCTAATGGAAATATATAGAAATCCCACCTTCGAAACACGAACATAAGTTCTGATGATGATCGATCAATCATCAGAACCATCTCCGGGTGTTTAGAATGTGATTCTATATCTATCCAGTATATTAAAATTTCAAATACACGTTTGCAAGGCATATATGCAAAATCTTTATATACTGGACTGTCCAAATCTATATAAACTAAATAATCAAATACGAATAATTGATTTTAAATTTTCAAAACAAAATTTGTTTCATTTTAAAAATATACTCTTCACACTCGTCCTAGGATACTACTGATCCTATCTCTAACGAGTCATTCCCATTGGATGTTACTAATCCAACATCTGATGAATTCTTTCGTATGGTTCTAATGTGCCTTGTTCTCTGAGCTTTGTAAACCAAAGCTCTGATACCAACTGTGAAAACCCGTAACTTTCCCGTAAAGGAAAGCGCGGATAGTTCGAGAACAAGCCACAACAGAGCACATACAGAAGAACATTTCACTGTTAATTAGAAACAATGCATCAGATTACAAGAATATACAGAGTATATGAATAAATATTACACAGAAATACCAGAGATTTAAATTACATTTAAATACATAGCAGCGGAAAATAATACAATACACAACTAGAAGAGATATACGGATACAAAGCTTTCCGGATATCATTCCAGCTGTAAACCAGGATCCTGTGAATATAAATCTGCAAAACCAAAACTACTAGCTGCCCGTGTCAAAATAAGGGCGCCCAGAGTTTAGGTTAAAACAATAAACTCCAGGTCAGTCATGGGACTGGTGTGAGGACTAAAACAGTTAATCTTTATTTTTAAAGTTAGGCAAATCAAGGGACCACGCCGTATAACACGGAACGGGTTTCCTCCCAAGAGTACCAGTGCATAAAACAAACAGCGCAATGCTAAATAAAGAAAAATGAAGCTGTTATAAGACCCAGGTCCTATCACACAATGCAACGCAAGCCGGGGGATAGGGTTTTCCCTTATAACAGCCAAAGAATGCTTGATACGTTTGAAACAAATCATTTGATACTATAATAAGTGCATAGTGTATAAAGCAACTTCAAATCATAAGTATCAATCATAGGCGGCATGGGTACCATATATCATGTCGCCATACTAGTTCTAAAATTAAAACCGCAAATGTCGTATTGGAAGTTGGGTTATCATTTATGGTATGAACCGAGGCTAGGGGCAAGATCCTCAACCGATTCGAGACAATCTAGCCCATGTCTCAGGACCCAGACTCAGGTGGGCCTTGGATCATCAGGGCCGGTCCACCGATGTGGATTATTATGCCTGAACAATACGTCTCTCCGCCCTTTGGGGCGTAAGCCTGGCCCGTCAGCCGACCAGAAGCATCGGCCGAAACCGATATCACGAGGCGCCTCGCTTTTCAGCAAGTAATAATAAGCAACATCCACATGAGTCAAACTCGTCAGCCAGTTCAAGCACTGACGCCACTCCTAACTAGAAAGAAACGCATGTCCTCCCTGATGTCCGTCTCCCGTTTTTGATTCATACCGGGTGTGATACTCGCGAATCAATGTTACACAAAGCTACGCCACAAAGGCCGTGCTTCGATCATCAACCACAAGACTTTGCTTTTCAACAGAAGCCTTGATCATTTGCATCTTAGCATGCCACACAGGAAATTCACTCCATGCGATTGATATCCATCAATATATAACCCCTGAGCTCGTACGTCTCAGAGAAGGGCGTTAAGCAAGAGAATAAATTCTCCGCCGCCAAACAGATATATATTTAATAGAGATCAATCACACGGACTAAAATCCAATGTCAGACACACAGTCCATTTACAAGTCCGTTCTGGGTCTAAACGAAACCGGAGGCACCTAGTACCCCGCATATCCATCGATCTCCAAGTACGTCTGGACGATCACCAACTGTTTCCATCTTCTTGGATGTACAGCCCAATCAAGATCATCAGTAATCACCCAAACGACGTGAAGACTTCCGGTCTTCGACCACCGTCTTCATCTTCGACTTATCGTCGTATCAGTTATTCAGAATGGGATAAACCCGGTCTTCCCGAATAACTCGCGTATATTTTAAATAAGTGTTACACAAACACAACATATGCCTCATTCCAATTCATCAGTCACTAACCGTAAATTAATCAAGAGAATAGTTCCCCAAATATTAACCCCGAAGGCCGAAACCAACATCAGATCAATATCCAGAAAACCATTCTGCTTGGCTAACCGGCAGTTAGTTTCTAATTTTCACATTCATAGGGAGAGGTTCCCATTAATTTTATCCAATGTAAATTCCTTGAATTTATTCTCTAATCTTCTTTTGAATTTTGATTCAACTAGTCGGGATTAACGAAACATACCGAAGCAATCATTTGTTTTAATTTCCCAATCCCAACCTATTTATCCCATGAAGTAAAACTGGTAATACTTCATATCTAACACCACAGTGTTATCGGTAAATTCAATTACCATTTCACGTTCAAATCTAATTAAAGATTTAACTATCGCCTGGAGCAAAACTGGTGATACTCCATTTCGATTATTTCAATCTAATTAAAGATTCATTAAAACTCCACTTAGTTTTAATATTTGACTGGGTTAAAGAATCAGTGTCATTTAAAACACGGTTCACGGTAAACCCAAAATCCCATTCCATTAATTATCGGGTTAAAGAACGAGTGTTATTTAAAACACTGTCCACGATAAACCCAAAAATCAATATCAATTCAATTAAATATTATTTAATTGGTACACTTCATTAAATCCAAATAAAAAGATTTAATCTTTTCTCAACTGGGTTCAAGAACAGTGTTAGTGAAGACACCACTCACGACAAACCCAAATCACATTTGATATTCAATACAAGGCTCTGAATAGAAAATATATCGGCTTATATTCAATATCAAATCCTACGATTAACAAATGTCGTATTGGAAATAACGATATAAATATATATCTTTCAAATTTCCATAACAACATCCGTATAATCACGAATTCCAACATCGAAATATTCCGAAGACAATTTCGATTCAAATCCACTCCAATGCAATCATTGGAAATTCTGGTTATTTTTTAAAACCCTTTTCAAATTCAATTTATTTATTTAAAAATAAATAGAATTATATTTCTAGTTCAAAACTAGTTCATTTCGATAAAAATCTATTTTTATCTTTTCAAATATGGAGTTTTTCATCCCAAATCTTCACAAATCATTTCTTATGATTTTACACAAATTATTACTATTTTTAATAATTTTATCAAGGCCCGTACAGTCGATTTCCATCAACGGCCATCGAACTGCACTTACAGCGACCTTTTTCAAATTTGATTTGGACGTATCTCCAAATCCAACCGTTAGATTTTGAATTTCTAATATTTGTTAGAAAGTTCTTTTCGATACGAACCCAACGGTTCCGGTTTTAGGAGAATCCGACGGTCGAATCTCCCGTAATGTCCGTTTGAAATGAATGGTCGAAATTCACGAACTGCCGCGGCGCGGCGCGTTCTATTCAGGCCATTATATTCTATATATAATATATATAATATATATTTCATCGATTACTATTTAAAACGAATTTTATAAATAGTTTTGAAATTCGTTTCAAAAGCAATTTCAACTTCCATTTCAATTCAAATCAAAATTGAATTCTTTTTTATAAATTCGTTTTAAAATTCATTTCTATTCAATTCAAATTTCAATTCAATTTGAATTCATTTCAATTCGCTTTCAATTCAATTTGAATTCGTTTTCAATTCAATTCATTTCGAAATCGTTTTCAATTCAGTTCATTTCAAAATCGTTTTCAATTCAATTCATTTCGAAATCGTTTTCAATTCAATTCATTTCGAAATCGTTTTCAATTCAATTCATTTCGAAATCGTTTTCAATTCAATTCATTTCAAAATCGTTTTCAATTCAATTCATTTCAAAATAGTTTTCAATTCAATTCATTTCGAAATCGTTTTCAATTCAATTCATTTCGAAATCGTTTTCAATTCAATTCATTTCGAAATCGTTTTCAATTCAATTCATTTCAAAATCGTTTTCAATTCAATTCATTTCAAAATCATTTTCAATTCAATTCATTTCAAAATCGTTTTCAATTCAATTCATTTCAAAATCGTTTTCAATTCAATTCGTTTCAAAATCGTTTTCAATTCAATTCATTTCAAAATCGTTTTCAATTCAATTCATTTCAAAATCGTTTTATATTCAATTCATTTCAAAATCGTTTTCAATTCAATTCGTTTCAAAATCGTTTTCAATTCAATTCGTTGTATATTCCATTGAAATTAAATTCGTTATATATTCAAAACAAATTCGATTCGAATTCGTTTTCTATTCAATTTGATTCAAATTTCATTTCAAAATATTCGATTTCGAAATCACTTTTCAATATTCATTTTAAAATGAATAAAATCGATATAAATATCGTTCACGTCAAAATGGCGTCAATCTAATCAACACAGCTTCATATATTTCTATTTTCAAATATTCTATTTCAAATATTTCTATTATTAAAATATTTCGTTCAACACATGACCAATCTCAATGGATGAGTAATGTCAACACATGAACCTTTATTTTATATTGATAAAGATGTAAATTTTATTACTAAAATATTTCGTTCAACACATGACCAATCTCAATGGATGAGTACTGTCAACACATGAACCTTTATTTTATATTGATAAAGATGTAAATTTTATTACTAAAATATTTCGTTCAACACATGACCACTCTCAATGGATGAGTACTGTCAACACATGAACCTTTATTTTATATTATTCTTTATTTTCTAAATTGGAATGAGGCCCAATCAATCACCATATAATGTTAATTATATGGATTTTCATACATTACACACATATAATAGCATTGAAAAATAATTAACCATCAACCAAAGTGCACTACACTGTATAAGCATCAAATATAGATATCTAACGCTTATAACAGCCTGTCAATCAATCGATCGACATATTTAATCAATCAGGATGAGTGAACTTCAAATTTCATCCCAACACCCGTGTGGGGTTTCAAACAATCAAACATAGATTTTATTTGTGCAGTTGGGCGATGTGTAAAATTTATCGTCCCAATCAATGTCATTCAAATAGGTGTACATAAACAAACCGTCCGGTTTGTAAATGAATATTTTATTTTATTCACATTCACTATATTCATATTCACGTTAAAAATTATATTTTTAACGATAAAACATTTTATTTTAACTTATGAATTTCTATTCAGTTCATTCTTTAAATAAAATGATATTTTTATTTTCTAACTTATTTTAGAAAATTTCGGCGGCATAACGGCACGATACTAGAAACGGGACAAGGCCTAGCCTTATCCCCGGTCTAGTGAAGGCCCACGCCATTCACACATCAATCAAATTCACCAAACAACCAAATTCAAATCAAATCATCTTACTGATTTATGCAACCAAACAAACAAGTTCATGGTCTGTGGACGATTGTGTCGGGTGCTACTAAGCACCGTCTGCATCCTAGTATATATATATAACTAGAAAAAGAAATTGAAAGGTGAGGAATTCTCACCAATAGCTATCCTAACTCCACGACTCTTCTTTGATATAAATCTTCGTCGTTATCACATCTTCGTCATCTTCGTTGCCCGTAGCCACTACATATGTAGAAATCACATTTTTATTTCGATGTTCAATATATAAAAATCACATTTTTACTTCGATGTTCAATATATAAAAATCACATTTTTACTTCGGTGTTCAATATATAAAAATCACATTTTTACTTCGGTGTTCAATATATAAAAATCACATTTTTACTTCGGTGTTCAATATATAAAAATCACATTTTTACTTCGATGTTCAATATATAAAAATCACATTTTTACTTTGCAAGGATTTCGCCTTTTCCCATTTCAAAAATCTAATTTTTCCTATTTTAAAAATTCAATCTTTTCCATTTTAAAAATATGATCTTTTCCATTTAAAAACTCAATCTTTTCCATTTTAAAAATATGATCTTTTCCATTTTAAAAATATGATCTTTTCCATTTTAAAAATATGATCTTTTCCATTTTAAAAATATGATCTTTTCCATTTTAAAAATATGATCTTTTCTATTTTAAAAATCCAATCTTTTCTATTTTAAAAATCTAATCTTTTCTATTTTAAAAATCTAATCTTTTCTATTTTAAAAATCTAATCTTTTCTATTTTAAAAATCTAATCTTTTCTATTTTAATTCTTGCATATAAAAATCAAATTTTTATGTCATTTATATAAATAAAAATCCTACCTTTCATCTCGCTTCGCAAATGAAAAAAAATCAGATTTTTATTTCTTTTCAAATCTATATTTTTATAACATAAATACCCTAACATAGAAATCACATTTCTTTCATAAACCGAGGTGTGACATTCAGAGAAGGAAGAAAAGAAAAGACTTACAGCGAAGGGGGAAGAGAAGGCTGATCGAATCGGAGAGGGGGAGGGAAAATCGGCACGTCGGAGCAGCGGCGGCGAGCTGTGGAGCAACCGGCGGTGGCTGTCGTAGTCGGAAGGGAAAGGAGAAGCGGAGGAAGAAGGAGAAGGGGGGTGGTGTGCGGGGTCAGGCGATAGGGGGGGCACGACGTACGATTCAGCAGAGGGGGGGGGGGGAGAAGCGAGCGCGGGAAGGAGGAGGAAGGAGGTGGAGAAGCGGGGGTGGTCAGGTTATGGCGGCGCTCCACCTGAGGAGGGAGCGGCGGTGGCCACCTGCGATGGTGAGAGGCGACGGGGAGGGCGATTTAGGGTTAGCGCATTTTTTTTATTTTGTTTTCTGTTTTGAAAGAAAAGAGGGGGGGGGGGCAGAACGTATAGTAAGAGGGAGGGATATTTTTTTTTATTTTAGTTTTATACTATTTAAAATAATTCATTTTAAATAATCAAAATTCGCTAAAATTGCAAAAATAAAAAATTTAAATTGGCTCAGAATTTGCGGGTTATTACACCCATCATGAACTGATCTTCCCAGAAGCTCTCCTACAGCTATAAATACACCATTTGACGGTATTTTGAAGGATCTTTTGGCTCTAACTCCTTACGTCTTCCACCATTGCTCTCTGCAATACATTTTCAGCAACAAAGGAGCCAAATTCCACATTATAACACGAGGATTTCATGTATATTCTTATGATTTCTTACCTCTTTTCATTGTAAACACGAGGATTTCGTGTATAAACCGAGAGAATTGTACTTGTAACTTCTTAGGATTTAAGAAGAGATAAAGTGGACGTAGGCTTGGATTGAGCCGAACCACTATAAAAACTTCGTGTGTCTCCTCTTTATTTACTATTTTCTGCATTTTGTGTTCTGTGATTTGCAATTGGGTGTTAGGCCCAGATTTTGGTCTAACATTTTGGCATGCCAGGAAGGGGGGCACACGACAACCTTAATTTCTAGCTTGAAAGGAGACTCAATGGCGAACAAAAGGAAGAAGACTGGAACTTCTACTCATGCCGATGATGCTGACGCTGAAGACACAAGGAACGAGGCAAGCCAGGAAGCTTCCTCTCATGGTGATCCTTCTGCATACTTGACCAGAGACGAGATGGACGGAGTTCTCACTGAACTGATAGATCAGATGGCACGGCAAGATGATCTCCTCCAGAAACAACAGGAAATGATCAACCAATTCTTCACTCGGATGGATGGAAGGCTGAGCAACGCTCAAGTCACTGGAAACGAAGCCATTGAAGCGGCTCGAGTATCACCCGGACTCAGGGGCAACCCTCCCGTTCAACAGCATCAACCATCTCATGATACACCTCTAGATCGCGATCTGGATCGTGGTGCACCACTAGGCTCACGAGGCGATCCCAACAACTCGCTCCCGTTTGCTCAACAATAACTGGTTCATGACTTACCTCCAAGACCCAGTCGGATCGCCCCCCCTGCTTCACGAACCTACCTCACGAACCGACCCCCTCGAACTGGGTCGGGTCGCCACCCTCGATCTATGATCTACGAGCCGCGATCCCCAGGCAATAGCTCACCAACAGCTTCCATTCTCTCCTGCACTCAACGCTGGGGGCACCAGCTCTGATCTTGGTAATTTACAGCAACTTTTTGAAGGAAATTGACTCGCTGATCTGATTCAACGCCTCTCGAGAGGCCACACTTATCAAAATGATGTGGATCACATCAACCAAAACCTTTTCACTCAGGAAATCAGGAATTCTCGCAATCCCCCAGATTTCAAACTTCCACAAATTGAGCCATCACAAAGAGAACGCGATTATGGAAAGCACTGCATATTCCACGAAATGGACGGACACAACACAAATGACTGCAGGCATCTTCGTGATTTGATTCAGGAACGGGTTAGACGTGGAGAGCTGCCCGAGTATGTGAAACTACCAACAGCGCCTGCACCTGCGCTGCCACCTCCTGCTCCCCGAAGAGGGAATGACCCTGGATCGATCTCTCATGGGCTCATCATCAACTGATCTGGATGAGATCAGCTTTCATTTTCTGCATTTCTTAGGCTTTAAGATTTGTTTTTGCTTTTATTAGGTTTTCCGATTGGTTGAATCGGAGTATACACGTACGGGGTTAGGATATAGCCCCAAATCGTGCTCTGGACTCGGTGTCAAACCAATCAGGATTTGCTTTGGTTTTGCATTTTGAATTGAATAAGGAAGGACTTTCCAAGCATGGATTATGTTTGGAGAATTTAAGTATCTTGTCAGGATGTGGAAGGATCCTCAACTTCGGTTAAAGTATGACTTATATTTATTATGGAACTCTAGGTATGGATTATGCCTAGGGACGGACTATCTTGTCAGGTTGTGGTAAGTGTAGCTCTACTTCAGGTCTGAGTATGGTTTATACTCACTTTGGAATCTAAAGTATGGATTATACTTAGGAACGACAAATGGTCTTGTCAGGATGTGACAAAAGAAATCGGGTATGGGTTATACTCGGTTTGAACTCCAGGGTATGGATTATTCCCTACAAACGGTCTTGTCAGGATGTGACAAAAGAAATCGGGTATGGATTATACTCGATTTGAACTTCTGGGTATGGATTATGCCTGGAAATGTTGGCCTTTGCCAGAATTTGGCAAGATGACTCAAACGTCCCTTGAGTATGGTTTATGCTCATTAGACGCCGAAGCATGGTTTATGCTCAGAAAATTTGAACAATATTGCCAGGATTTGTCACATTTGTTTTTCCTTTATCTCTTTACAGGAATGGATTATATCTGTAGCTGGCAGACCCGGCAAGGTCATGGCACTATCGAATTTCTATGGCTTATAGATTTCCTGGACTATCTAGAACACATCTTCCTTCAATCAGTAAGATAAGTTCCGGGGGGCAAACTTGTTGTCACACTTTTCGGTAAAAGCTGTCACACTTTTCGGATATGGGGAACATCGTCAGAAGACAAGCAATGATTTGGTCAAAGTCGCATCACGAACAAAGAAAGGCCCAATACTCCTATCAGACAGCCTCTTTTGGGCCCGAAAACAGCAATTACAGAGCTAAGCTTTGTTACTCTTGTAGATCCCTGAATTATCTTCAGTTTGAGCTTTGGTTTGGCTCAATCGGACTTATGGTTTGAAAGTTATGCCTTTTTCCGTGAATGGGTGTAATCTGGCAATCATTTGGATGAAGTGACGAAGCAACACCTCCTGGACCGGATTGCCCCCTTTGGCTCGTGGGCTCCTCCTCGGTTTGCACTCCTGCATCATGATCCGACACACTCTGCGTCAATCTCAGCACTCGAGCACCACGACCAGCTCGGCTCGCACTGTCTAATCACGATCCGACCCGCCTGGATGTAACGCTACGCATAGATCTTGACCTATTCTTAAGGCTACTCCTGCTCCTACTTTTACGGATCGGGTGCCACGTACCCCATCACGAACCGGTCTTCCCAGAAGCTCTCCTACGGCTATAAATACACCATTTGAAGGTATTTTGAAGGATCTTTTGGCTCTAACTCCTTACTTCTTCAACCATTGCTCTCTGCAAAACATTTTCAACAACAAAGGAGCCAAATTCCAGATTACAACACGAGGATTTCGTGTATATTCTTATGATTTCTAACCTCTTTTCATTGTAAACACGAGGATTTCGTGTATAAACTGAGAGAATTGTACTTGTAACTTCTTAGGATTTAAGAAGAGATAAAGTGGACGTAGGCTTGGATTGAGACGAACCACTATAAAAATTAAGTGTGTCTACTCTTTATTTACTGTTTTCTGCATTTTGTGATCTGTGATCTGCAATTGGGTGTTAGGCCCAGATTTTGGTCTAACATTTTGGGGCGCCAGGAAGGGGGACACACGACAACCTCAATTTCTAGCTTGAAAGGATACTCAATGGCGAACAAAAGGAAGAAGACTGGAACTTCTGCTCATGACGATGATGCTGACGCTGAAGACACAAGGAATGAGGCAAGCCTGGAAGCTTCCTCTCATGGTGATCCTTCTGCATACTTGACCAGAGATGAGATGGACGGAGTTTTCACTGAACTGAGAGATCAGATGGCACGGCAAGATGATCTCCTCCAGAAACAACGGGAAATGATCAACCAATTCTTCGCTCGGATGGATGGAAGGCCGAGCAACGCTCAAGTCATTGGAAACGAAGCCATTGAAGCGGCTCGAGTATCACCCGGACTGGGGGGCAACCCTCCCGTTCAACAACATCAACCATCTCATGATACACCTCTAGATCGCGATCCGGATCGTGGTGCACCACCAAGCTCATGAGGCGATCCCAGCAACTCGCTCCCATTTTCTCAACAACAACCGGTTCGTGACCTACCTCCAGGACCCAGTCGGATCGCCCCCCCGCTTCATGAACGTGCCTCACGAAGCGACCCCCTCGAACCGAGTTAGGTCGCCACCCTCGATCTGCGAGCCGCGATCTCCAGGCAACAGCTCACCAACAACTTCCATTCTGAAACACCCCACCTCCGTTAAGGTCACTCACAAAGGGAATGCCTTAATTTTGGTGGAGGTTTATAAGTAAAAGCCACAGATAAACTCAAGATAAATATAAATACACATATTTTAAACAGCAGAAACCAACAGGCTTTTATTCATCAATACGTGTTCCAAAAACAAAACATTCCATAATTGTCTCAAATACTTCCATCATTACAACATCATAACTGCCTTGATTTTTAAAGAAGCATACACATAAATAAAGTGACAAAAATCCCCATAGTGATATCCAAAAGCCATAGTCCGAGCAAAAGAGACCCAAATCATACATCTACGTTCTTGGAGCTTGAACAGAGCCTGACTGAGTTGAGTTGTTTCCTCCCTGTGGACCTGGGGGGGGGGGGGGGGGACGAAAGAAAAGAAGACGAAAAGAAAATAGGGTCAGACATAAAGCCTGAGTAAATCTAGTAACTCTTCAGTATGTGAATAAGAAAAGGCATGAAAGATATATACTGAAAATAGGATGGTGTCACGAGCTAAGGGAGTGTCGAATGTACTATCGCACCCATACTATATCTCTGCATCTACTTGAGTTTACTCTAATTGGCACCCCATGGTGAGGGCGAAGTGATCCCCAACTCTATTTAAGGGTCAGGACCTACTCGCGCTAACATGTATCATACGGCCCCCAAGAATTGTAGATACCTATGCTGGCCCCACCATGGGGTGTATCAAGACCCATGGTGGCGGCCCCGACACAAATTCTAGAAGGCATAGGTTATACTACTGGTGTCCCCAGTGCCCTGGTTGTCTGCTCCGAAGTGTGTGCACGCCCGCACTCCGTAAGACCTGCACTGTGCACCCATCGCCGTCGTTTGACCGCTTACAATCAGCCCAGTAATCGTGCCTCACTCTGCCTAGTTTCAGGGTACCGTTGATACCTAAATTGGGTTACTGCTGAAATGGGTCCCTCGTTACCAGGATTTTCTAGTCAAACATGTTAAGTAGTTAAGTGTCTGTATTTACCTAACCCCCACCCATTAATTCTTGTTAACATGTTGAATTTGGTTAAGTGTTATAGTTGACTTAACCCTACCACCTGTCCTTAGCCTCTTAGGAGCACCAGACCACTCACATTAGACAGGTATTGCTACGGTTACTAGATATGTCGGTCGGTTCCGGGCAGGTTTACACCGTAGCTCAGTCTAACCTCGGGTCTTTATTGGGCTCAATGCTTAACCACCCACATTGGATAGGTATTGTTGTGACTACTGGACAGTCGGGCGGTTCCGGGCATGTTTACATCACAACTCAATCCAACCTCGGGTTAAGCATATCGTGTTTTCTAAATTTACATATTTATTATTATATATGTAAATGTCATATCTTTTATTCTTGGGCATAACCATTTATACCGCTTAAATGTCATTGGCATTGGCATGTGCCAAACATGCCAACATATATTTTCATGTTTTACACCCAACGTTATTACCCTCGTTTATACGTTCGCAACGTTATAACAAATGTTGGGCTCGACACAATTCAGCCCAACTTTATAAGCGTAAGAAAAGGGGAAATTAAGAATATGTAATATTTTGCAACATATAAGGGTGTGTGGCGCATGAACTCACAGTTTAGCGATACTAACATAAATGATGGGTCATGTGAACTTGCATTCAAATCAAAGTATAACTAAGTAGGTGACATATGAGATGGCATAGTTTACAACTTGTGTTTAAATATGTTTAACTTGGCATAATGTCAAACACATAACTAGCATGATGTATATTCACCAAAAGGTCCAATTATAACATTTAATCACATAGCCTATTTCAACATGAATTTGCATAGTTTTTGAAACCCAAACGATACTTAACATAGATCCAATTACACTTGCAAATAAACATGAATTTGCATAGTTTATGAAACACAAACGATACTTAACATAGATCCAATTATACTTGCAAATAGACATGAAAATGATATCATAGGTTTTGGGTTATGTAGGCATAAAAGGTTTCAAGTCTAAATCATATTTACATAAATTCTAATTTAGACTAAGGGAATATACATAGTCCATGCCATCGACATATACATAAAAGGATCAATTTCTAATTTTTGCCACAACTTGCAAGTGCCATTGTTTTCATATACAATTGTTCAATAGGCTTGAATCAATCAATTTATGCCACAAACGTCAATACACAAGTCATGATAGAATCATCAAAATACATAGAATTTTATACAATACAATAACACAATTCTATTTTCATTCACATCGAATCACATCGCAATTCTTATTCATATTATGAAAGGTTACTATACTTACAACGAATGCAAAATCTTGAATTCTGGATTTTGAATTATGAAATTGAAATGCGCTCCTTTGGGTGGACTAACGTTGCGTTGAAAACTTCTGATTTAAACTTTAAATCTTCTTCTTAGTTTGATTCGTCTCTAGGTTTTTCTCTTGACGGCTATGTTCAATTCCTCCCTAGCAGCATGACGACTCCTTTCTCATATTTTTATGTGAATTTTCAGTTGAGAGTTAGGGTGTATTTATAGATTTTTAAGTTGTTTTGAGCCGTCAGATGAAGATAGGAGGAATCTAGGCCATTCAAAATTCAGAGAGCCAATCAAGAGGTGACACATCGGCCCTAGTGACACACATGTCCTCAGAAATTCGAGCCAGAGTCAGACCTGTCCAGCTAGGTCGACCAGGCAGGTCGACACCCAGGTCGACACTATGGTCGACTTGGGGGGGGGGGGGGGGGCCTGGTCGACACCATGGTCGACCTGGGGTGACCAGGTCGACTCCATGGTCGACCCTATGGTCGACCTGGTCTCTGGGCGGGAGTTTTCCCGCCCAGCCCAGTTTGAACCTAAAATTCAAAATTTTGAAATTAAACTGAGTTGTTTGAATTTAAATTTGATTCTGAAACTTCCAAAGGCCATTACTCCTTCATACGGAGTCCGATTCTCGCAAACTCGGACTCTATCTCAAGCAAAATTCCGAGACAAACGCAATGGCGTAACCCGTTTCCCTTAATTCTTTCATTTAGAATTAATTATACTTTAATTTGTGAAGCTTAGTGTTATAGAATTCACGGGGTGTTACATTCTCCCCCCTTAAAAGGATTTCGTCCTCGAAATCTTCAAGTTAGGAAGAATGTATATCCTACCATCCAACAGTCCATTTACTCAACCAACAAACACAGGCATCCACTGTCCTTAAAAGACTTCTAATGCTTCATGATCATATGCATAGTGTGTGTACATGTCCTTATCTAATGCAGAAATCTGGCGGTCTACTGATTCAGTCGACCTCCTTAATGCGAATCATGTAAGTGTTATTAATCCATTATGTATGCAAATTTTGCTACTCATAATTCTACATGAGTGCACAACTATTCATACAAATGCGACAACCATATGACAGCGTATCAAGTTTCAATCA
The DNA here is from genome assembly GCA_030737875.1 of Allium sativum. NCBI lineage: Eukaryota > Viridiplantae > Streptophyta > Magnoliopsida > Asparagales > Amaryllidaceae > Allium > Allium sativum. The sequence continues at coordinate 287,431,393 of CM060924.1, forward strand.
TATACAAATGAGAATACATACATGCATATGCAATATGAAGTGACTGAGCCGATCTATAACCTAGGGTGTGTGTGTATATGCATCCACGAGCAACCACTAGCAATCGTTTGCAACCATTATCCATAACATGTTTTCAAATACATGTTTGCATCCATTTGTTTTCTACCTAAGGAGTTAGGAAAAAGGACCGAGAAGATATACCTAAAAAAAAGATAGATAAAGCATAACTTAAGGAAAAAGAGAGATCAAAGATGTACCCTCAAAAAGAAGAGGGTAGGCAGCGTGTATTCTGTCCTCAGTTTCCCAAGTCGCGTCTTCCTCGACGTCGCTCCACTGAACTTTAACGAGTTTGACTTCGCGGTTGCGTAGCCTTTTCACTTCAGTTCCTAAGATGCGGGTTGGAACTCTCCTCACAGTTTCTTCACGTTCCACTTTGGCTTCTTCTAGAATGTTAGGTTCCACCACTTCCGCTGACTCATGCAAACACTTCCGGAGGTAAGAAACATGAAAGACGTTGTGAACTCCGGCCAGTCTCTCGTGTAGCTCTAATATATAGGCCATCTTTCCAACCTTCTCGATGATAGGAAACGGTCCTACAAATCTTGGTGCTAGCTTTCCTGCGGATCCAAAACGAACGACGTTCCTTAAAGGTGATACCTTAAGGAAAACCCTATCCCCAACCTCAAACTCAAGGTCGGTCCTTCTTTTGTCAGCGTAGGATTTCTGTCTGTCTTGGGCAGTCTTCATTCTCCTACGTATCAAGTCCACTTTCTCTGAAGTCTCTCGAATCATATCTGGTCCAAGTATAAGCTTATCTGTAGACTCGTACCAACAAGTTGGTGATTTGCACGGTCTTCCATACAAGGCTTCGAAGGGTGTCATACCGATGGTAGCTTGGTAGCTGCTGTTATAAGCAAATTCCACTAAAGGAAGGTGATCCTCCCACGTCCCTCCAAAGTCAAGAACGCAAAGTCTTAAAAGATCCTCTAAGACTCTATTCACCCTTTCCGTCTGGCCATCGGTTTGGGGGTGATAGGCCGTGCTCAAGCATAACTGTGTGCCTACAGCTTCTTGCGGACTCCGCCAAAACTCGCTTGTGAAGATAGGGTCTCGGTCACTAACAATGCTGGAGGGTATCCCATGGAGTTGAACTATTTCCTTGAGATAAAGAAATTCTAGAGATGCGGCAGTCCTTCTACTCTTGATAGGTATGAAGTGGGCGCTCTTAGTAAGCCTATCTACTATTACCCAAATGCTAGTGTTGCCTCTTCTCGACCTAGGCAGTCCATCAATGAAGTCCATTGAAATGTTTTCCCACTTCCACTGTGGGACCTCTAAAGGATGAAGTAGTCCTCCAGGCTTCTTTTGTTCCGCCTTGACCCGTTGGCAGGTCATGCACTTAGAAACAAAATCTGCCACGTCTTGTTTCATGCCGTTCCAAAAGAAAGTCCTTTTTATATCCTTGTACATCTTATCGCCGCCAGGGTGTATCGTCATCTTGGAATGATGTGCTTCTTTGAGAACCTTCTTTGTCAACTCCCTTGCTTGTGGGACGCATAATCTTCCATCTCGCATCAGCCAACCCTTATCATCGATGGTGTATCAACTGAGGTGACTGGAAGTCTCACCCCTAATAAGTTTATCAATCACATCGACAAGCTGAGGGTCTTCATGTTGTGCAGCCCCTATTGAGTCCAAGAGAGTAGGGCGTACTTCGAGAGATGCTAGGAAACCCGGTACAAAATCTGAGGAGGGCCTAAAGTTAAAACTGGCTATATACTCCTAGCTTTGCCTTTCCACAAAGAGAGGGCTTAAGGTCAGTTTCTTACGGCTCAGCGCGTCTGCTACTACGTTGCCTTTGCCGGGAGTATAGGAAATTTCAAAGTCATACGAGGCAAGAAACTCCATCCATCTTTGCTGCCTCAAGTTAAGATCCTTCTGCGAGAAGAGATATTTCAACGATTTATGGTCAGTGTATAATTCGAACTTCTCACCTAGGAGATAATGGCGCCAAGACTTAAGCGCAAAGACGATGGCGGCTAACTCAAGATCGTGGGTTGGGTAGTTCTTTTCATGAACTTTTAATTGTCTTCCACCATAAGCTACTACCCTTCCTTATTACATTAGAACAGGGCCTAGTCCCGTTCCACATGCATCCGTGTATACCGTGAACATTTTGCTTCCGTCTGGCAAATACAGAACTGGGGCTGTTGTGAGAGCCCTTTTTAATCGTTTGAAAGCAAACTCACAATCCAAATCCCAAGTGAATGCCAGATTCTTCTTTGTTAGCCTTGTGAGTGGGGCTAAGATTTTCGCGAAATCCCTAATAAACTTTCGGTAAAAACCGGCTAGCCCAAGAAAGCTTCGAACTTCGGTTGCATTTCTTGGTGTCTTCCAATCTTGCACTACCACCAGTTTTGCGGGGTCCACAGCCAACCCCTCTTTGGACACTATATGCCCCAGAAATCTTACTTCTTTTCTCCAGAAGTGACACTTGGAGAATTTGGCTTTTAGTTGATGAGCTCGAAGAGTTTCCATGATTTCTTTCAGATGCTGGGCATGCTCTTCCTCATTCTTTGAGAAGATTAAGATATCATCTACGAAGACAACCACAAATTTGTTGAGGAATTCTCTGAACACCCTGCTCATTAGGTTTACGAAATAAGCGGGTGCATTTGTCAAGCCGAAAGGCATGGCAAGCCACTCGAAGAAACCATCTGGGGTTCTGAACGCTGTTTTATCAATACTATCTTCAGCTACTCTTAGCTGATGGAACCCAGTTGCCAGATCAAGTTGGGAGAAGACCGTTGCACCTACAAGCTGATCAAACAAATCGTCGACTCGGGGAAGAGGGTGCCTACTTTTCTTGGTCAATTTGTTTAACTCCCTATAGTTGACGCAAAGGCGAAGTGAACCGTCCGCTTTGGTTGCGAACACCACAGGAGCACCCCATTCCGAAATGCTTCGTCTAATGAACCCTTTTTCGAGAAGTTCTTTAACCTGCTTATTGAGCTCCTTTCTCTCCCTTGGAGCCATGTGTCTGATAGGTAAAGCTATAGGCTTTGCGTTATCCATAAGATATATGCGGAAGTCTATTTCCCGCCTCGGAGGTAAGCCTTTCACCTCCTCAAAGACAGCTGGATATTCCCGGACTACTCTAACCGATTGCAAATTTTCATCAGAAGCATCAAGCGACTATAGATAACTTAGCATAACAACATTCAAGGGATTACAAGAAATTTCTAGAGTGTTACCAAGCCGAGTCAAGAGCCTAACTACTCTTTTCTCACAATCAAGAATGGCACTATTACTGGATAACCAGTCAATGCCTAAGATCAAACCATATCCCGAGAAGCCTAAGACAAAGGCATCACAACTAAACTCAACGCTGAGAATAGAGATTTTCAAACCCAAACAAACCATTGACAAGTAAGCGGAGCCCCCAATTGGATTTGAAACTACTAAGGGATCTTCTACCATACTAGTGTCTAGATGCAGAGATTCTACTAAGGCAGAGGAAATAAAAGAGTGTGACGCGCCAGAGTTAAAAAGTGTACGAACTGGATGATCATAAAGATAGACTACACTTTCTACAGAAATATTACTACCTCTTTCTTGCTGAGGCGCCACTAGCGCATGAACCTGACCCCCTGAAGTGGATCCAACTTTCTGTCCCTGCCTTTTCTTCTTTGGGTAGTCCTTAGCTTGGTGCCCAGTCTCTCCACAATGGAAGCAACCACCCATCTTCGCCTTTCTTTTCCGACAGTCTTTTGATACATGGCCCACAATGCCATGGAAATTGCACCTTCTCTTCTCACGGGGCTTATTGTTTTTTCCTCCTTTCTTGAAATCTGTTTTCTTTGCTTGTAGACCCTCTTTTTTCTCTTCCACCTTAACTTCTTTCTTACCATGATCTTCCTCGTGTAGCAACGCCATGTCCACCAAGCTTTCATAAGTCGCTCCCGTGGATACATGGGTCATGGCAAGGCTGTGTAGAGGCTCATTCAAACCCTTGACGAAGCGAAGTGCCTTCTTGTGTTTGGTGTTTACTAAGTCTAACCCAAATCTGGCCAGTTGATTAAACTGATTAACATATTCCCTGATCGTCATGCTCCCCTGTTTCAGAGTTAGAAACTTCTCCATTTGCAAGCTTCTCTCTGCTTGGGAGAGGAATTTCATCTCAAACCTTGTTCTGAAGTCTTCCCATGTTTCCACCGCCCTCTGAGCATTGGTAACTTCCCATGTTTCCCTTAATTCTTTCATTTAGAATTAATTATACTTTAATTTGTGAAGCTTAGCGTTATAGAATTCACGGGGTGTTACACATTCTCTCCTGCACTCAACGCTGGGGGCGCCAGCTCTGATCTTGGCAATTTACAGCTACTTTTTGAAGGAAATCGACTTGCTGATCTGATTCAACACCTCTCGGGAGGCTGCACTTATCAGAATGATGTGGATGGCGTCAACCACATCCCGTTCACTCAGGAAATCAGGAATTCTCGCAATCCCCTAGATTTCAAACTTCCACAAATTGAGCCATCACAAAGAGAGCGTGATTCTGGAAAGCACTGCATATTCCACGATATGGACGGACACAACACAACTGACTGCAGGAATCTTCGTGATTTGATTGAGGAACGGGTTAGACGTGGAGAGCTACCCGAGTATGTAAAACTACCAACAGTGCCTGCACCTGCGCTGCCACCTCCTGCTCCCCGAAGAGGGAATGACCCTGGATCGAGCTCTCGTGGGCTCATCATCAACTGATCTGGATGAGATCAGCTTTCATTTTCTGCATTTCTTAGGCTTTAAGATTTGTTTTTGCTTTCATTAGGTTTTTCGATTGGTTGAATCGGAGTATACACGTACGGGGTTAGGATGTAGCCCCTAATCGTGCTCTGGACTCGGTGTCAAACCAATCAGGATTTGCTTTGGTTTTGCATTTTGAGTTGAATAAGGAAGGACTTTCCAAGCATGGATTATGTTTGGAGAATTTAAGTATCTTGTCAGGATGTGGCAGGATCCTCAACTTCGGTTAAAGTATGGCTTATACTTATTATGGAACTCTAGGTATGGATTATGCCTAGGGACAGACTATCTTGTCAGGTTGTGGCAAGCGTGGCTCTACTTCAGGTCTGAGTATAGTTTATACTCACTTTGGAATCTTAAGTATGGATTATACTTAGGAACGACAAATGGTTTTGTCAGGATGTGACAAAAGAAATCGGGTATGGATTATACTCGGTTTGAACTCCAGGGTATGGATTATGCCCTGCAAACGGTCTTGTCAGGATGTGATAAAAGAAATCGGATATGGATTATACTCGATTTGAACTTCTGGGTATGGATTATGCCTGGAAATGTTGGCCCTTGCCAGGATTTGGCAAGATGACTCAAACGTCCCTTGAGTATGGTTTATGCTCATTAGACGCCGAAGCATTGTTTATGCTCAGAAAATTTGAACAATATCGCCAGGATTTGGCATGTTTGTTTTTCCTTTATCTCTTTACAGGTATGGATTATATCTGTAGCTGGCAGACCCAGCAAGGTCATGGCACTATCGAATTTCTATGGCTTATAGATTTCCTGGACTATCCAGAACACATCTTCCTTCAACCAACAAGATATGTTCTAGGGGCGGGCAAACTTGTTGACACACTTTGTGGTAAAAGCTGTCACACTGAATATCTGGATAGCATCGCGCTCGGATATGGGGAACATCGTCAGAAGACAAGCAGCGATTTGGTCAAAGTCGCATCACGAACAAAGAACGACCCAAAACTCCTATCAGACGGCCTCTTTTGGGCCCGAAAACAGCAATTACGAAGCTAAGATTTCTCACTCTTGTAGATCTCTGAATTAGCTTCAGTTTGAGCTTTGGTTTGGCTCAATCGGACTTACGGTTTGAAGGTTATGCCTGTTTCCGTGAATGGGTGTAATATGGCAATCATTTGGATGAAGTGACGAAGCAACACCTCCTGGACCGGATCGCCCGCTTTGGCTCGTGGGCTCCTCCTCGGTTCGCACTCCTGCATCACGATCCGACCCGCTCTGCGTCAACCTCAGCACTCGAGCACCACGACCAGCTCGGCTCGCACTGTCCAATCACGATCTGACCCGCCTGGATGTAACGCTGCGCATAGATCTTGACCTATTCTTAAGGCTACTCCTGCTCCTACTTTTACGGATCGGGTGCCACGTACCCTATCACGAACCGGTCTTCCCAGAAGCTTTCCTATGGCTATAAATACACCATTTGAAGGTATTTTGAAGGATCTTTTGGCTCTAACTCCTTACGTCTTCAACCATTGCTCTCTGCAAAACATTTTCAGCGGCAAAGGAGCCAAATTCCAGATTACAACACGAGGATTTCGTGTATATTATTATGATTTCTTACCTCTTTTCATTGTAAATACGAGGATTTCGTGTATAAACCGAGAGAATTGTACTTGTAACTTCTTAGGATTTAAGAGGAGATAAAGTGGACGCAGGTTTGGATTGAGCCGAACCACTATAAAAACTCTGTGTGTCTCCTCTTTATTTACTGTTTTATGCTTTTTGTGATCTGTGATCTGCAATTGGGTGTTAGGCCCAGATTTTGGTCTAACATTTATAATCCCATATCTTTGTCATACGAGGTTGGAATGACGAACGGTCAATTGCGTTGGATTCCCAACGATGAACGCTACAATATGGAACTGACCAGAACAGTAACAAAGCAGATTTGAATTTTAGGCGAATTCAAATCCGAATAGAAATAAAATCTTCAAATAAAGAATGACGGAGTGGAAACCCAAAGTGAGAACTCCTTCTCACTCAAAATTATGTTATCATGTTATTTTTTTTATGTATAAAAATATATAGAATTGCCAGCGTAGATTTTTTTTAGTTTTAATCATTATAAATTGTATACGGTGCTTGTTAGCTCACCTCCCTCGTCCACAGACCATGGACGACTTAATTAACTATATTGTGCTTTGATTGTGATGCTGAAATGTTTAAAATATTAAAAATAATTTAATATTATTTTATGGTAGTTGAAATTAAATTATAAATATCTATTTATAATCCAAACAGCGAAAAATGGCCAATTAGAAAAATAATTCAATTCATATTAGAACTAGTTAAATTTGTTAACCAATGATTATTTTGTATCAACTATTGTTGTTTGGAAAGCCCACATGGGTCTGGGATGTTAATTTATTCACATCTCCCCTGAATTTAATTATATGCCAATCGATTGATCGACAGACTGGGATAAGCGTTATTTAATTATTTAATGCTTATACAGTAGTAAATTGCACTCTGGATGTGAATTGGCTGTTTAATAGTTGTTTATCACTATTTTTGAATACATGCGATGTATGGAATCCATATAAATAAAATTATATGGTGACTGATTGGGTCTGATTCCAATTCAAAAATGGTATAATTTTAAAATAATATTTAGTATAGTTTTAAAAATAATATTCAGTGAAGAATTAAATTATGATTTTAATGTACGATTTTGGATGGACACAAAAATGTTGAAATGTAAAGCCGAGTAAGTAGACACTCGCCATTTTAACTAGAACGGGTTTATCGATTTTATTCATTTTACAATGAATATATAAAAGAATTGATTTCAAAATATGATGTTTTGAAAATAATATCATTTTAATAGTATAATGATATGGAATATTCAATTTTGATTTAAAATTGAGAATGAAGTTGAAATTGTATTAAAATGGATTTATGAACGATTTATAAAATACGATTTAAATGGAAATCAACGATATATAGATTATATATATAATGGCCTGAATAGAAAGCACCGCGAAGTGACTGTTCGCGAATTTCGACTATTAACTTCAACTTGGCATAATGAGAGATTCGACTGTCGGATCCTCCTAAACCGAGAACCGTTGGGTTCGTATTGGAAAGAGCTTTCCAATGAATATAAGAGATTTTAAATCTAATGGTTAAATTTGGAAATATGTCCAAATCAATTTCAGAAAAGGTTGCTATGGATGCAGTTTGGTGGCCGTTATTGGAAACCGACTGTAAAGGCCTTAATGAAATTGGATGAAAAATTCCAGGTTTGAAAAGAAAAAAGAAAACAAATTCTTTTATATAAATAAACTAGTTATTAACTAGAGTAATAATACAATGTTTTTAAATAAATAAATTGGATTTGAAATGGTTTTAATATAACCAGAATTTTCCAATGTATGAATTGGAATGGAAATAATCTTCGGAATATTTGGATATTGGATTCCGTGATTATATGGATATTGTTGAGGAATTTGGAAGATATATATATATATATATATATCGTTATTCCCAATACGATATTTGTTGGTTTCAAAATTTGATATTAAATATAAGCCAATAAAATTTCTAATCCGTGCCTCGTATTTAATGTCAAGTTGGATTTTAGGTTTGTCGTGAATGGTGTCTTAAATAACATTGTTCTTAAACCCAGTTGAGAAAAGAATAAATCTTTTACTTAAGATTTAGAAAAGTTTACCAATTAATTAATATTTAATTGGAATTGAATTGAAATTGGATTTTCGGGTTTATCGTGAATGGTGTTTTAAATAACATTTGTTCTTTAACCCAATTAACAGTGAAAATATGATTTGGAATTTATAAATCTTTTTGATAAAGATTTAATAGAAATTTTCCAAAGTGAAATTTTCCAATTTAATAAACTAAATTGGAATTGAATGAAATTCGATTTAATAATAATCGAGAGGAGCTTCTGTGAAGGAAGACCGTTACTGTATATGGAATTTAAAAGACCTTGCCATTATTCCATTTATATTATTAGTCTGTTAGAGAAATTTATATAGGTCATATATTGATTTGTTTTCCATGAAGATTTCGTAATTAATGGAAGGTGATTTGGGTTTATCATGAACCGTGTTTTAAATGACATTGGTTCTTTAACCCTGTTAAAGACAAGATTTATTTCCTAAAATTTGGATAATCATAAGTCTTGATTTTTGAGATTAAAACCAAACTAGAGTTTTAATGAATCTTTAATTAGATGGAAATAGGGTAATTAAATTTAGCAAATTCAAGAAATGATCGAGAATGGAGTTCCGCCAGTTCTACTCCAAGCGATAGTTAAATCTTTGATTAGATTTGAACGTGAAATGGTAATTAAATTTACTGATAACACTGTAGGTGTTAGATATGGAGTATTACCAGTTTTGCTCCATGGAATGGATAGGTTGGGATTGGGTTAATATGTATAAATGATTACTTCAGTAAGGCTCGCTAATCCCGACTAGTTGATAAACCTTAATTTGGTTTAGAGTTGATAAAGGATAAAATCAAATCTTTTGAATTGATATCAAAAGGAAGATTAAAGAATAAATTTAAAGGATTTTATCTTTGATAAAGTTAAAGGAAACCTTTCCCTAAAAATGTGAATATTTGAATAAAAGAATATTCTAGATTGGAATGAGGTGCATGATGGGTTTTTATAGCACTTGATCATTGATTATAAAATACGCGAGTTATTCAAAAAGACCAAGTTTAATCCATTCTGAATAATGAATATGACGACTAAAAGTCGACGATGGTTGAAGACCGGAGATCTTCACATCGTTTGGATAATTACTGATGTCTTGATTGGGCTGTACACCCAAGATAAGGTAATAAGTGGTGATCGTCCAGACATACTTGGAGATCGACCGGATATGCGAGGACCTCTCTCCTATATTGGACATATGGGACGGGGAATAAGGTGCCTCCGGTTTCGTTCAGACCCAAAACAGACTTGTAAATGGATGTGTGTCTGACATTGGATTTCATTCTGTATTGATTGATTTCTGTTAAATATATATCTGTTTAGTGGCGGAGAATTTATTCTCTAGCTTAACACCCTTCTCTGAGACGTACGAGCATAGATGTTATATATTGATAGACATCAATTGTATTGCATGAATTGTCAGTGTGGCATGCTGAGATGCAAATGATCAAGGCTTTAGTTGAAAAGTAGAGTCTTGTGGATGATGATCAAATCACAGCCTTAATTAGCATAGCTTTGTGTATAGCGTTAATTCGTGAGTCTCACACCCGGTATAAGTCAAAAACGGGATAAGGGACCCAAGGAGTCCGATGTTTCTTTATAGCTAGAAGTCGTGTCATGGTATGGAGCCCAGACATTTTTACTTATGTGGATGAAGGATTACGAGGCGCCTCGGTTATGGTTGGTCGACATACTGACCATTTTAGAGGTCTGATACGATCGGGAAACGTGTGTTCAGGAATAATTAATCCACTAACGTAAGTGTGGACCGACCTTGGAGGATCCAGGGGTTGCCTAGAGTGTGTAATCCTGGGTCATCTTGCTAGTGGAGATCCGAATCGGTAAGGAGTACATCCCTTATCTTAACTCATGATGGAAATCCAAGTTCCAATACGATATTTTTCGGCTTTAGATGTAAATCTGTAAGGCGACATAGTGGGATGGGGGCGCTAATGCCGTCTATGATTGATACATTTGTATTTGAAGTTGTTTTGACACTATGCACTTATAGTAATATCAAAAGAGATTGGTTTTAAACGTACCAAGCATGTTTGGCTATTATAAGGGAAAACTCTATCCTCCGGCTTGCGTTGCATTGTGCGATGGGATCCGAGTCTTATAATATCTTCATTTTTCAAAAATCATAGCGTTGTTTTATTTTAAATTGAGATTCATGTAGAGTAAACCTGTTTCGTGTTATACGACGTGGTCCCATGATTTCCCAACCTTTAAAGTAAAGATTTAACAACCGTTTTAGTTTTCACACCAATCCTATGACTGACTCGGAGTTTATTATTTGTATCTAAACTCTGGGTGCCCATATTTTCCACATGGGCGGCTAGTAGTTTGGTTTTGCAGATATTTATTTTCACAAGATCCTGGTTTATAGCTGGAGCTATATTCGGAAAGCTTTGTATCCATGTATTTCCTTAAGTTGTGGTAGTTGATATTTTCCACTACACATTATACTTATGTATTATTTTTCCGCTGCTTTGTAATTTGTAAATCTCTGATATTATTTTATTTCTGATGTGTAGTTTTACTTATTTGAACTCTGATATGTTGTACTCTGATGTAGCAATGAAATGTTTTATTGTTTGTGTTCTGATGAGTCGTGTTCTCAAAGCAATCCGGGCTTTCCCGATAGGGGAAGTTTGAGTCGTTTCAGTTTGGTATCAGAGCTTTGGTTTATAGAGCTCGAGAACAAGACATGTTAGAACCAAACAAAAGAATTCATAAGAGATAGGATTAGTAATATCCTATAAGAATAACTCATTAAGGATCGACGATATTATATATATATATATATATATATATATATATATATATAATGACCTGAATAGAACGCACCGCGCAATGAACATTCACGAGTTTCGACCATTAACTTCAAATTGGCATAAAGGGAGATCCGACCGTCGGATTCTCCTAAATAGGGAACCGTTGGGTTCGTATCGAAAAGAGCTTTCCAATGAATATAAGAGATTTGAAATCTAACGGATAGATTTGGAAATATGTCCAAATCAATTTCAGAAAAGGTCGCTATGGATGCAGTTCGATGGCCGTTATTGGAAACCGACTGTAAAGCCATAATAAATTTATTAAAAATACGGGAAAATTATGTAAAATTATAATAACTGATTTGGAAAGATTTTGGATGAAAATTTCCAAGTTTGAAAAGAAAAATATATCGAAATAAACTAGTTGTTAACTAGAATAATAATCCAATATTTTTAAATAAATAAATTGGATTTGAAATGGTTTTAATATAACTAGAATTTTCCAATGTATGAACTAGAATGGAAATAATCTTCGGAATATTTCCACATTAGATTCCGTGATTATACAGATATTGTTGAGGAATTTGGAGGATATATATATACATCGTTATTCCCAATACGATATTTGTTGGTTCCAAAATTTGATATTGAATATAAGCTAATAAAATTTCTATTCGGTGCCTCGTATTTAATGTCAAGTTGGATTTTGGGTTTGTCGTAAATGATGTCTTAAATAACACTGATCTTAAACCCAGTTGAGAAAAGAATAAATCTTTTAATTAAGATTTAGAGAAATTTACCAATTAATTAATATTTAATTGCAATTGAATTGAAATTGGTTTTTTAGGTTTATCGTGAATGGTGTTTTAAATAACATTTTTTCTTTAATCCAATTAATAGTGAAGATATGATTTGGAATTTATAAATCTTTTTAATTAAGTTTTAATAGAAATTTTACAAAGTGAAGTTTTCCAATTTAATAGACTAAATTGGAATTGAATGGAATTCAATTTAATAATAATCGAGAGGAGCTTCTGTGATGGAAGACCGTTACTATATATGGAATTTAAAAGGCATACCCATTATTCCATTTATATTATTAGTCTGATACGGAGATTTATACCGATTATATATTGATCTGTTTTACATGAAGATTTCATTGTTAATGGAAGGTGATTTGAGTTCATCGTGAACTGTGTTTTAAATGACATTGGTTCTTTAACCCTGTTAAAAACAGGATCTATTTCTTAAAATTTGAATAATCCTTAAGTAATGATTTTTGAGATTAAAACCAAACTAGTGTTTTAATGAATCTTTAATTAGATGGAAATGGGTTAATTAAATTTACCAAATTCAAGAAATGATCGAGAATGGAGTTCCTCCAGTTTTACTCCATGCGATAGTTAAATCTTTGATTAGATTGGAATATGAAATGGCAATTCAATTTATCGATAATACCGTAAGTGTTAGATATGGAGTACTACCAGTTTTGCTCCATGGGATGGATATGTTGGGATTGGGTTAATATATGTAAATGACTACTTCGGTAAGGCTCGCTAATCCCGACTAGTTGGTAAACCTTAATTTGGTTTAGAATTGATAAAGGATAAAATCAAATCTTTTGAATTGATATCAAAAGGAAGACTAAAGAATAAATTTAAAGGATTTTATCTTTGACAAAATCAATGGGAACCTTTCTCTAAAAATGTGAATATTTGAATAAAAGAATATTCTAGATTGGAATGAGGCGTATGATGTGTTTTATAGCACTTGATTATTGATTATAAAGTACGCGAGTTATTCGGAAAGATCGGGTTTAACCAATTCTGAATAATGAATACGATGGCTAAAAGTCGATGATGAAGACGGTGGTTGAAGACCGGAGATCTTCACATCGTTTGGATGTTTACTGATGTCTTGATTAGGATGTACACCCAAGACAAGGTAATAAGAGGTGATCGTCCAAACGTACTTGGAGATTGACCGAATATGCGAGGATCTCTCTCCTATGTTGGACATATGGGACGAGGAATAAGGTGCCTCCGGTTTCGTTCAGACCCAGAACGGACTTGTAAATGGATGTGTGTCTGACATTGGATTTCATTCTATATTGATTGATTTCTATTAAATATATATCTGTTTAGTGACGGAGAATTTATTCTCTTGCTTAACACCCTTCTCTGAGATGTACGAACTTAGAGGTTATATATTGATAGACATCAGTTGTATGACATGAATTGTCGGTGTGGCATGGTTAGATGAAATGATCAAGGCTTTTGTTGAAAAGAAGAGTCTTGTGGATGATGATCAAAGCACAATTTTAATTAGCATAGTTTTGTGTATAGCATTAATTCGCGAGCCTCACACCCGGTATGAGTCAAAAATGGGGTAAGGGACCCAAGGAGTGCAAGATGTTTCTTTCTAACTAGAAGTGGTGTCATGGTATGGAGCCCAGACATTTTTACTTATGTGGATGATGGATTGCAATGCGCCTCGATTATGATTGGTCGACGTACTGACCATTTTAGAGGTTTGGTACCACCGGGAAACATGTGTTCAGGAATAATTAATCTACTAACGTAAGCGTGGACCGGCTTTGGAGGATCCAGGGGTTGGCAGAGTGTGTAATCCTGGGTCATCTTGCTAGAGGTGATCTGAATTGGTAAGGAGTACATCCCTTGCCTTGACTCATGATGGAAATCCAATTTCCAATATGACATTTTTCGGCTTTAGATGTAATATATGGCGACATTGTAGGATGGGGCGCTCATGCCGTCTATGATTGGTACATTTATATTTGAAGTTCTTTTGACACTATGCACTTATATTAATATCAAAAGAGATTGGTTTTAAACGTACCAAGCATGTTTGCTGTTATAAGGGGAAACTCTATCCTCCGGCTTGCGTTGCATTGTGTAATGGCACCTGAGTCTTATAATAGCTTCATTTTTCAAAAAGCATAGCAATGTTTTATTTTAAACTGAGATTCATGTGGAGTAAACCCATTCTGTATTATACTGCGTGGTCCCATGATTTCCCTACTTTTAAAGTAAAGATGTAACAATTGTTTTAGTTCTCACACCAGTCCCATGACTGATTCGGAGTTTATTGTTTCTACCTAAACTCTGGATGACCATATTTTCCACACAGGCAGCTAGTAGTTTGGTTTTGTAGATATTTATTTTCACAGAATCCCGGTTTACAGCTGGAGCTATATTCGGAAAGCTTTGTATCCGTGTATTTCCTTCAGTTGTGGTAGAAGATATTTTCCACTGCACATTATACTTATGTATTATTTTTCCGTTGCTTTGTAATTTGTAAATCTCTGGTATTATTTTATTTCCGTTGTGTAGTATTATTTATCTGAACTCAGATATCTTGTACTCTGATGTAAATTGTTATAATAGCAATGAAATGTTCTATTGTTTTTGTTCTGATGAGTCGCGTTCTCAAAGCAATCCGGGCTTTCCCGATAGGGGAAGTTTAGGTCGTTTTAAAAATTCTCCATAAAATGCAACCATACCACACGCGAGTATTTGAATGATCGCAACTCAAACGTGAAGTAATGATATGAAGTATGATAGCTCTAGCACATTGTTCTATCTGCTCCTGCATGGCATCCTGTGGAATGTCTGTCTAAAACTGCATTCAATACCAACTAGTCACAGTTTTCTCGTTTCTCTGCCACTGATCGGCAGGAGGAGTGATACCTTGAAGCCTCTGACACATCTCCATACAGTCTCCTGTCTCCAGATTCCTCAACGGAGCGCCATAAATGAGCAAGCCAAGTAGGACCACCATATTGCCCAAAGTGATGGTCATCTCACCAACTCTAAGATGGAATGTAGATGTCTCGGTCTCCATCTATCGACTAATTAGTGTTAAGATAACGTTCCATTTGGACATAACCTAACCTGTATACTAATAAGAATCCTGCACGATCAAGTAAATCTAGTACTCCTGTATAAGTTAAGGTCACCAAGTCAATGGAAGACGTGTAATCTACGATCTTAACTGGATTTTTACTCTGCAAAAAAATTTAAGCACAATGTAAGAAATACATACAGTAAATTGAAAAATAAAATTACATCAAAAAACGAATAACGTAAATACATACCGACATCAAATCAAAATTGCTCGTTCTATGCATTTCTTGCAAGTATAGAACACTACCATCAATAGGTCCCGGTTCCATCTCAACGATCTCTACACAAATCATATTTTAAACTACATAAGCACTACAAAAACATAACAAACAAAACTACATATATGCTGGAAACTATAAGATTTCATCTACATTGATCGCATGAAACCAAATACTAGCTTAATCATAAGTTTCCCTAATCTTACAAAAACCCTAGATTTCTGAAAAATAATAAAAAAAAATGTGATTTTTTTAACCTTCTGGAGCTTCTTGGGCTGACGAGCTTGCCATGGTATCGATTTTTGATCAAAAAACTTAAATTTTGGTGTTATGGGGGCAGAATAAGGGTTAGGACGATTTTGGGTTCGCTTTTGGAGGAGTTGAAGGAGTGAAGAGGAAGAGAGCTACTGGTCTTTGTATATTACGTCGAAGCGACATTCGTGATGACGCGCACATGCGTTATCTCGAATGCAGCATGCTGAGTTTAAAAATAAAAATAAAAACAATTTGCAATCTAATATAGCGCAATTTGCGTCATCTCGAACGTCGCACATACTAAATAACTGTTTTTGCCTGCATGGCCAAAACCAAACTACGTCCGTAATAAGTTTTAAAACCAGGCTAATTTAGTGATTTGTTTTCGAAAGGTGGCCGAATAAAAAAAAAATCCTTCTTTAAGCGCTATTTGGCAAGTTACTTGAAACTTGTAAAAAATTATAGCACCTTCTTAACAAAAAATGTCATATTTGATTAAGATAAGTAGTAATTTTTAATTTCATCCACTGTTTCATTTATTGATCCACCATTTTACTTTATTAATTTAATCCACTATTATTTTTAAGTTAATCCACAAGTGGACTAACTTATAGATTTCATACCCTTTTTGTTTTCAATAAACAATATCATTATTAGATAGTGTTATTGTGTGGCATGAATTTCCTTCAGATGTTGTAAACTGTTACCATAAAAAAAATCGTTCACGAATTGAATAATAACTTCAACCATGTTCACAAAGTCATTAACATTGTGTTTCTTTAATTGTGCAGATAAATTAAGAATTTAATTATTCTTTCTTCTCAAGAGGTGTGCGTCCTAAGGAAGGGACCTCCACCAATGCTGCTCTGATTCCAAAACGTGAGAATTCTCGTTCTTGTTCTGATTTCAGACCGATTAGTTTGTTCAACTTTTCGAATATGGTCATTGCTAAGGTGTTGTCATCAAGACTAGCACCTATTTTCGATCGTGTTATCTTGTTGTCCCAAGCAGGTTTTGTTAAAGGGCGATTTATCATGGATAATGTTCTTCTTGCTCAAGAACTTATCTCACAAATCAATCACAAGGTTAGGGGCTTCAATGTGGTGATAAAGCTAGACATGGCGAAGGCTTACGATCGCAAGTCTTGGTTTTTCATCATTAGGGTTCTTTGGGCGTTTCGTTTCCTAGAGCCTCAGTTGATTTAATTTGGAGCCTTATGACAATTGTTTGTTTTCCATTCTTACGATCGGCTCGGCGAATGGTTTTCTCCGTTCTGGGAGGAGACTGCGTCAGGGATATTTCCTATCGTAGATGCTATTCGTCATTATCATGGAAACTTTCGCATGCGGCGTGCATTCTCTTACGATTTCTGGTTAGAACCATTGTTTTGGTGTTCCTTCTAGTTTCCATGTTATTTCGCATTTGTGGATGACATCATCATTTTCTCTAATGGGAACCGCAGATCTTTTCAGCGACTCTTATATTTTCTTCATCTTTACGAGAGGTGCTTGGGTCAACTCGTAAATTCTTCGGAATAAGTGCGAACCCGTGCTTCGCACACGGGCTCATCGAAATACTTGTATGAATAAATAATTCAGAAATAGCAGCAGTATTAAACTTTGAGCATCATTGTGTTATTGTGCATATAGCTTATTTGTTCAAGTAATTACTATAGTTTGTTTATTTGATGATAGTCTAAAGTTGGATGTGATCTTTTGAACCCGTGCTTCACACACGGTTGTCTCAGTTTTTTTATTAGAATGTAAATCCAACCAAAAAGAACGTGGATATTAATTACATTAAAACTATTCAAATCGTTGACCTAAGCTCTCAATCTTGTGAAAAATAACATTTCATTTTAATATTTGTAATATCATTGATGCTTTTTTCATCTAACGTTACAAAATTGACAAAATCGTTTAAAAATGTAAAGCTGAAGATAAAAATGAATAAATGATTTCAATAAGTTATTACAAAACTACATACAAACCCATGCTATTTAGAGAGATTACTGAGCTGAATGCAAGCTTATTCCAACTGAAAATCAAGATTCTAAATATGCATGCATATCGTTGTTATTAGTATTTTCTATTGCACAGTATTTTTCAAATGAAGATTACTTTTTTTTTTACTTCACAATGATTTCTGCACTGGGTTTTTTTTAGTAACATTTTAATGAGACATTATTTTCATCTCGAAGTATCAAACTGATAGAAGGAATAACATTTTAATATAATGTCTATAATCTTACACATTGCACTTTTTCCTCGTTCAATGTTTTTTCCGTTGAATTTTCCTAATAGGGTTTTTTTCCAATAAAGCAATAGACAATAACTATATTGATTGAATGGATATATGTCGGCAAGATAATAATAAAGGGGAGTAATCATCATGTATGTTTCAAAAGAGATAGCTTTAACTTAGCAAAGCATTCAAGATTTTGAAGAAGCATATTCCAGAGAGAGTATTGTAATATATTAGTGAATATGCTTTTGTAATTTTCTATTTAGTCCCACATCATGGAACATGTTTAATCACTAACTGCAACGTCTATATATAAAGAAGTCAATGTAATAGAAGTAGAGAACTAGTATCTGCAATGAATAAAATTCTCTTCCTTTTTTTCTCTTCAATGGATTCTATTGCTTTGTTTTATCACATAATTCATATTAACACCAGCTGAAGATTATTTCTAATCTGGGAAGAGTTACAACACTAAACACACTTATTGATTATTTTTAAAGTGTACGAAAATATAAATGCAACATGGTTTTATCATCAAGTGTGATTCCGCTCAACGCACACAGATAGAACAAATCATATTAGCAATTTTTTTGAAGGAAATGAAATTTACTTATATGCAAACACAAAACAAAGGCATAAACCCAATTTTCAACAGAAAGATACATAAAATTAAAAAGTACAAGGGCCAAAAAAGTGACAATCACTTCCAAATTCATAGACGCCCACAAAATTTGATTCAATTAATCAGCACAACTTCTCAAAATTTATCTACTATCACAAGTAATGTCTTCCAATCTAAAATCAATGTTAGCGCAATCATGTAGAAATCCAAACACATGCGAAAATTTAATCATGGCCATTGGAAAGTTGGTTGAAATCAAAAGCCTCACCCATCCACGGTATAGTCATTATATTAGTAATTGACCATTGTATTTGTAAATGACGTTGATGTTCATCCCAGGTTCATTATAACAATAGATCATATTAAAAGACTGAACGCATTAATCTTATCGTAAACTTGGACATTTTAATATGGTAAGACAATTTTTTTAGTTGGATATTAAACAAATTAATCGATTATTGCAAAATAACTCAATTGGTTTGATTTAAGAAGGCCTTCCTGAAACTATACTAACATATATCCAACTTTTTTCAATAATACTTATTCGTCAACTGCATTCAACAAAAAAGTAGAGACATAAAACGTTGACCGAAACATTAAAACATAAGACACATGGACTCATGGTAAAACAATATCACCCATATGCATAACAAAATCCAGATACATGAAAGCACATTTAAAAATACCACCCAATTGCACAATAAAATAAAGTTTAACATTGTAGGACACTGGCATTAATAATGTAGTCTAAACAACTGTGACTTTGCAACGATACGACTTCAGGTTGATTTTTTCTTCAAAGCTCTTTTAAATTAGCAAAACAGATCTTTGAAGATTACCCATTGTACCAAAATGATTGCTGAGGAAGAAAGACCATCCGCATTTATCTTCTGCACATCCTATAAAATGTTGTATAACACTTTACTCAGAAGTATTACGTTTGTCTACTACCTTTTACACTCAACTAAATTTAGTAGTGGCATGATTAATATTTTATTAGCAGGTTATGGCATAAATGAAATATAGTTTGGCAGTGCCTTAGATTAAATACCATGAAAACAACAATCAAAACTATTGAAACTCTTGTAGTATGATGAAAAATCCATAATTTCACTTGTATTACTGTTTTTTAATGTACTTAAAGATAAATCCAAGAATATGATTTTAATTGACTAAATGTTGTTTCAGAAAAATTAGAACAAACATTCAATTTGTGAAATATGAATATTTGTCAATGGTGTTCAGCTGAATGAATCATAAAACACAAATGTAAAGGTTCACAGACTTTGTCGATGTGTGCAAGCATTTAGGGGGTTGGTATTTAATTTGCATCAAAGAGACGAATAATTTCTTAATAAGGTTGTATATAAGTATTTACCATATTAATTGGGCACAAAAGGTATCACCTTAACTATATGTAGCAAATCTGGTAAACTAAAAAAAAAAAAAGATTACCTTGCCTATGCATAGCAGGGATGTAACTGCATAGTGGATCAGACAGGCAATTGCCCCACCTAAGAAAACCATAATAAAATAGAAAATAATTACATGGAGAACCTTGCACCAAATTCATGACAAATCCGGCCATTTTCCCAATCATTCTTTTATCTACAAACTGAAAATCTAACTACTTTTTCACTCATCACTCCAGATATCCACTTCCTTTCAGATTACTTTAGGATTTTTTAGGTATGCAGCATTTTGAGTTGTGCAATAAAAATTTCATAAATAGTAAGCTTGAAGTGTGAGAATTCGTTGTCTATCAAAATGTGATTGGGTAAAAACTAAAAGACGTAATATTTTGTTGTCCACTCCATCATAATGGATCTGTCTTTTTTATATATGTTCAAACCGGGTTAAAGCAAACAGTTTGTTAACACATTCTCTATGGATGCTTAATTGCAAGTTTAGGAGTCAGTAAAAGCTTACTATCCTGGTTTGTTACCCTATGCCCAAATCTTTGTTGCTTATGTAATATCGATTTTGGAACTGTTAAGTAGAGACCAACGTACGAATTTTTGTATTGCTGTTTTGATGTTACGTACAAAAATAAACAAAAATAAAAATAAAAATGAACCACTGTTTTCATTCCACAAAACTGACATTGAGGTATCTGCAAATCCACTTTTACATAGGAGGGAAAATATCTCGGTTCCTATAGATGATGTAGACTGTTACACTAGAATTCAACTGAGGACAGTACAAAACATGATTTTTGGGATCTTCTTTTTCTTTCTTTCGAGTCTAAAATCTCCATAGGGTATTTACTCTAATGCAATTTAGTTAAACTTTATTCTTTTTGTAAAATTTATCAAATTTTGTTCATGACAAAAGAAGACCCTTGTTATGTCCAGTGAGTAGGAGTGTCAACAAAAGAGTTGTGCATAACCCCCGTTATTTTTTGCACCATGATTCAAATTATGCTTCACAATTAGGTATACATCGGTAGATATATGATTGCTCTAGAACAAATAATTGTATACGAACAATATTCATTCGATTTTATTGGCAATTAATTATTATCAATTTGTGGCATGGTTATGTATGATAAAGGAGTAAACCGACCAATTAAAGAATAAAAGTTGATTCAAAATTAAATTAAATCATATGAAATGAGTAGCTATAATAAAAATATGAAGTTGATGTAAAACATGAATATTTTGTAGTCGGTAATTTTATCTTAAATTATTCTTTGATTCATTCACTAAAATTTTGATGGTTGTTCTTATTTTAGATTATATGTGTGTACCCAATAAATATCTAAAAGTAGGTTATTGAAAGATTCACTAAGCGATGAACATAATTTCAACATTTTTTGCATGGGAAATAAATTGAAATTTTGGTAGATCATAATTCTAGAATCTCAAGATTTTTTGTTTGTGGATTTATTTTTTGTTAATATAATATAAAACATTTATTAGGATGCTGAATTATTAAATATTAAAATTTAATAATGTGAGACCAAGTCCTAACCGAATTTTGCATTGTTAAAGATATAATGTCGAAATTTCAGTACGAAAATAAAATTAAATGTGATGAACCAAGTTGCATATTTTTTTAAACAGGTATATAGGTTATAGAATTAATTAATGCATGCGAACGAAGAAGAGAAAAATTAGCTTAGTCTATTTATTTCCAGAAAGGGTGCTCACATTAGCCGGCAACACACTTGATTTTCAGCTTTACACTCAAGATATGCATCCCATAACAAAAGCTAATTGTCGGCATCTACAGAAAGGAACACCGTAAGCTTCAAAGAATAAGTTATAATAGTAATGACCAATTTAATAAAGGAATTAACACAAAATGGGACACGACAAATATAGACTGTTTGATCCCTTTTTCTTTACACGTGAGGAGGAAATCAGGGAGATCTAGTGGTCAAGATCTCTTGTGTCCAATTCTGTGTTTATATTTTGTGCCCAAATAAAATTTACCTTTAAGAAAATCTCTAAGTGCACAGGTTTTGATAAAAGATTAAGCACAACATTGTACATGCAATGTTAATTGCGTCCTACATAAAATTTCATTTTCTATCGTACTATTTTAAATGAATTCAAAACTTGTTGCTTACAGCAAATAATGAACTACCAAACTCATTATTTTAATAAATTTTGCAGCATTATTCCACTAACTCTTAACACATCTTGCAGTATCACTCCATTATCCCAGCTAATATTTCATTCTCTCATATAATTTAGAACTGAATTGAATATTAATTGTGACAGCCAACAGCCGACATTTCATAATATTATTCTCCTAACTTACACCAAGTTGGTCCTCATAACAGAATATTATAATTGAAAATTAGTGTGTTTAAATTTGGTTAACCTCATGATGAATGTGACGCATACATCACTCTCTAAACTTCATATGCACCAAGTGTACTGTAAACTCAATAAAAAATTGTCGTATAATGTTCACGTGAGCGTATCATCTCAAATTCAAAGTCATATTTGAGATTCCTACTTCAATATTAAAGAGGCAACAGACAAGAAAATTAGATGCAATGAATTATTATAAGATGACTAAACAACATATTCTTGTCAAGAAACATTGGTCATGGAAAACAATACTTGGTAGTTTATAAGTCGGGTATGTAAATCAAATATAGGTAAATTCTAGTTGTACACCATAAATTGTAGTATACATACCGAAAATTTTGTTGCAATCATGCACAATACTTTTTTCTTATATGCATCATACATATTACAAAGCCATCATCACTTTAAAATTAAACAAACTACAAGTCTCACTGCACTAAATCTATATCGTGCATTAATCTAACTAATGAACCTTACCCGTAGAATACCCAAAATGACTTCTGTAGGTTTCAACAAGAATATTGAAAGAAAATTAAACTAAATTAATCATTTATATATAAAACATTGCATTTAGTTTTATGTCAAATTACGGGGCCAATGACCAAATATATTATGTAAAATTAAGGGGTCCTGATGTTTAGATAATAGCTTAATGGCCTATTATTTAAAATATTTTACGTCTTGGGATGAGATAAGAAGATACAGTGCCAATCGAAAGCTAACGTGCATAAAATGAGATAACCATTTCTATTAAATAGTTTTAAAGCAAAACAAATAATAATAACCCAATTTATTGTTAAATCCCTTTTATCAGACTTACAATCATGGACTAATGTTAGTCGACGAAATTTGCATTCAGCGTTTGAATGATTACGTCATCCATCCTGTAAAGTAGTTTAATATGAGTTGCAACCACGAATCAGTTTGTTACTTAATAATTCCATTATCATTAACATTTTCGTTCGCATTTGTATATAAACATAGTATTATCGTTATATCACTCGATCATGAATGGTAAAATGCTTCACTTTAATCTTCAATCCTAATTTTGGGTTAAAAAATAATTAAAACACTGTTTATCATAATATTTAAAATATGTAAACAAAAGACAATGAAACACTAATATGATAAACAAAATAAGAATATTGCATCCACCCTGGATTTTTAACAAATAATAATAGCAAACTGTTGGCTAGCTTTTGGACCAAGCCACCAAGACCAAGAAAATATGGAACCTCACTCGTCAGGACCCTCAAAAACTCAATCGTGGTCCACCATCACGACCCCTGCTTGTGGTACTTAGCAACGACTCGCGATCGCCCCCTGTAGCAACAATCCGACCCGTCCATGACTTCTCGATCCGATCCAACCCCAGAAGCTTAGATGAAGATCACGACTCGATCCGTTCACAGCAGAACGATTCGATCTGTTCCCTCTGCTTCTTCACGGTCGGGTCCTAGAAACCAGGATAAAGGTCGAGACCAAGTCTGCCTCGATCCGAGAATGCAGGATCTAACGACATCTATCCATAACGGCTATTTTGACTATTTCTTCATCAAGCCACTAACTAGTCCGAGATTCTCGGGATTTGTGCCACATATGACCGCGATCCGTCTGCAAATATCAGCTATAAATAGCCCCAAACTTGGCATTTTTCAGGATCATTTTGGCAATTCTGAGATCTGATTCCACCACTATCATATCTTTATTATTCCTATTCAGAGTTGTCTAAAATTTACTGAGTGAACCAACATTGTATAAGTAAGGTTTAGAGATAAATCATCGACTGTACTCGAATTTTAAGTATAATCATAGATATAAAGTGGACGTAGGCTCATTAATGCCGAACCACTATAAATCTCGTGTCTTTCCTGCTTTTCTTGCATTTTTCTGATATTAATCTTCGTATAATTGAATAATTTGGGTGTTGGAGCCAATTTTTGATTTAACATTTTGGTGCTTTCACTGAGAATTCGCAGTCTCAGTGCGTTGGATTATTACTCTATTGTTTGGATATTCAAGTCCGAAGAAAACAGTCCAAAATCTCACTGTTTCGATATTTGAAGATTTCAGTAAAGCTCAAATATCATGTCTGGAAAGAAGTCTAAGGAAGTACGAGCTTCCCAAGCGACTGAAGCTACGAATGGAGCAATTGAAGAGAGCGCTCAGGAGTAGCTTGAGGTTCTGTCCCCGGATCGTGGAGAGGAGGGGGCGATCCGATCCAATGAAGGCGTAGCAACCCGAGCAGCTGAGGGTGTCACGACTAGATCCCAAGATAACGTCTCCATCTCCCTACTAACCCTTCCGCGATCCAATCCCAGGGGACTCCCACGAACCGACGCCAGGAGG
Organism: Allium sativum; assembly: GCA_030737875.1. NCBI lineage: Eukaryota > Viridiplantae > Streptophyta > Magnoliopsida > Asparagales > Amaryllidaceae > Allium > Allium sativum. Next base: position 287,456,129 of record CM060924.1, read on the forward strand.
GTACCACGAGCCACCAGCCTAGGAGGACCACGATCCGAACTGACAATCAGACTACTACCCGACCTAGGAAGGAAATTATGGCTCGTAACGCTCGTGCTGGAACTTCTGCTCAACCCGGTTCAAGTTCCTTGTGTATAAGAGAAGATGAAGATGACCAGTTCGAGCCTTCTGCCCCAGTTACCGATGGACATCTGACTCGTATACTTGAAGCACTGGACATGCAAACTGATGAATTGGCCGCTCAAAGGCAGGAGAGCTCGTTGCTGCGTCAGAATATTACTGCCTTAGGCAGACGAATTGATGATATTCAAAGGTAGGTTTCGCCACCTCCAGCTTACCCTTTATCCCCGGAACATACATCGTCGTCTGAAGAGCCTCGGAGGAACCGATGATGGCCCTCGTTAGAAAGGGCTGAGAACATAGAGCAGCTTCGATTTGGGTCAATTCCATCTCGAGAAGAAGAGGCACTTAATCAGGGAACTAGTAATCGCAACTTAAATGAACCTGCTCTACCACCGGGGAACGGCGTTCCTCCTATTCGTCGCATGATCGACCGCGGCAACAGGGGGCAAGGGAGTTCTGCTCAGGGCCCAGACTTTGTAGCAGTACGTCAGAGAAATGTTGGAGGAGGCCGTCGGGAAAGAAGTGATGATCCCGAATCTACCCTGACCCATGCAGAGGTTGAAGCAATGATTAGGCAAGTTACGGTAGATAGCCGTGGACAGAGGAACGAAGATTGGGGCATAGATCGCAGTCATACGCCTTTTACTGATGACATACTGGATGTTACATTCCCGAGGCGCTTCAATATGCCAACCATGAATCGCTATACGGGCAGGACTTACCCCATCCAGCATTTAATGCGATACTCCTGGTCAATGAATGCCACTGCAGCTACAGACGCGGTAAAATGTAAAGCATTCCCTATATTCCTGGAAGATGTGGCGTTACTGTGGTTTACCCGCTTGCCAGCACGGTCAATATCCAGCTTCAGGGAGTGAGAAATTTGTGAACCAATTCCGTCTTCATGCCAGAGGTCTAAGAATGTGATTGAGCTACCCTTATTAAACAACGACCGGACGAAAGCCTAAGGTCGTATTTGAATCGTTTCAAATTGGCTGTCACAGAAGTCAGAGATCCGCATGAGAAAACTGTGTTGATGGCCCTGATCGATGGCGTCGATAAAGATACCGAGTTTGGAAGATATCTGGCCGGTAACCACCCCTGACCAGAGAAATATTTTATGAAAAAGCTAATGTTCGCCTGCGTCGGGAGGAGATATACGCTAATCGGAAAAGAAAGGGTATTGATAAGGAAGATATTCAAGGCAACGTGGCCATCAAGCAGACGGGAGATAGCTCAGGAAAAGTTGGAGTTAATGTCGGGAACAAGAATCAAGGCAGCGGTCACCAATCAGGGAATAGTAATAACAATAATCGAAAAAGAAATCGAGGAAATGACTCTCGGAGGAGATCCCAGCCCAGACCGTTTGAGAGCTTCACACCGTTAAATGATACATTGGAAAACATCTTCCTAGACACATATAATGTCCTCCAGTGCAAAAGGCCTCCTCCGAGAGATTCTACAGAGAAAGAGCGTGAAACTGGGAAATTCTGTCTTTTTCATCAGATGCATGGTCATTCCACAAACGAATGTCGTCACTTGAGAGACGTGGTTGAAAGGTTGCTCTGAGAAGGGAAGCTTGATGAGTATAAGGTGACTCCTTAGGGACAAGGGGCAAGCCGTACATGCCCTGAACCAAAGCCAACCCGCTGCCAAACCGATGGCTCAGCAAAAAGGAAAAAATATTGTTATCAACACCATAGTTGGTGGACTTCACCTGGCAAGGCACAGTTTCAGAGCTATGGATCAATATGTAAATGCGGCTAAACAACATTTCGAAGTGGGGGAATGTAGCAACCCCGAGGACAACACTCCGGTTAAGCAACAAAAGACGATGTCCGATGACGTCATATTTCGCGAGCGAGAGAGTATTGGAGTACAATCCCCAACTGAAGACCCATTGGTGATCACCATCACTATCGGCCCAGCTATAGTTCATAAAGTCTTGGTAGATAACGGGAGTTCAGTCAACATTTTGTTTAAGAAAACATTCGACCAAATGAAACTCGAGCCGAAGGATTTGAAACCATGTGAAGGTTGGATACGTGGATTTAATGGGGCGTCGACCGCTCCTATAGGATACCCGGAATTATCAATAACCCTTAGGGAAGGAGAACGCCAGAGAGTGAGGATCCTCCCCTTCGTGTTCCTGGATATTGAATCGCCGTACAATGCCTTCTTAGGCCGACCGGCCCTAGCCAAATTCAGGGCCTATATCACACCCTGGTGCTTATTGTTGAAGTTCCCAACGGATGCCAGTGTGGGTATAGTTAGAGGAGACCAAGTTGTTGAACGAGCATGCTACATTGCAGAGTTAAAGTTGCTCCGCAAAGGGAAAGATGTAGAAGCAAAAGGTGGTTCTTCCCCTCCGAGGGAGGAATCGTCGTAGCAACTAAAAAAATACCTCCAGGAGGGTCGCCCGAGGACATATATCCCAGAGAGGATAAAGATCCTGGGGGCAGAATGGCGACTCCCAATGAAGCGATTGTAGATGTATCAATTGATGATAGTGACCCAGAGAAGGTCCTGAAGATTGGTTCCCAGTTGGATCATGTTCGAGCCAAGGAATTAACAAATTTCCTGAAAACTAACTTAGATGTATTCGCTTGGACCCACGCAGACATGTGTGGGATATCTCCCTCAATTATGAGTCATTCGTTAAGCATCAACCTGAAACATCCTACTGTCAAACAAAAGAGGCGAATGCTTGGCCCAGAGAGGTCTGCTGCCTTGAAAGAAGAAGTCGAAAAGATTCAACATACCCTGACTGGATTTCAAACCCGGTTTTGGTAAAGAAGGCCAATGGAAAGTGGCGTACGTGCATTAACTTCTCAGATTTAAACAAAGCCTGTCCGAAGGATAGCCTCCCATTGCCTAGAATCGATCAATTAGTAGATTCAACCGCGGGCCATGAGCTCCTTTCTTTTATGGATGCCTACTCAGGGTACAATCAGATCCCCATGCATGTCCCAGACCAAGAGCATACCAGTTTCATTATAGATCTGGGATTATACTGCTATGTGGTAATGCCTTTCGGTTTGAAAAATGCCGGCGCTACATATCAGCGATTGGTGAATAGGGTATTCTACAACCAAATCGGGAAAACGATGGAGGTATACGTTGACGATATGTTGGTAAAATCCAGACAGTCATCCGATCATACTAACGATTTAGTAGAAATGTTTGAGACTCTCCGAAAATATGGGTGAAACTGAATCCTTTGAAATGTTCATTTAGGGTAGCATCTGGAAAATTCCTAGGGTTCATTGTCAGCTCGCGCGGAATTGAGATCAATCCAGATCAAATTATGGCAATCTGAAATATTCAAGAACCAAAGCAGATTAAAGATGTGCAAAGCCTTGCTGTAAAAGTGGCAGCGCCTAGCAGATTCATCTCAAAAGCTACCGATAAATGCATCCCTTTTTCGAGCTAATAAAGCAAGGCAAGCGCAACTTTAAATGGACTCCTGATTGTATAGAAGCATTCCAGAATCTATTGAATCATCTGGAAAGACCCCCGATACTGTCTAAGCCTGTGGATAACGAGGATTTATTTGTGTACTTGGCAGTGTCATCCCACACAATCAGCTCGGTTTTGGCAAGAGAGGAGGATAAGGTGCAAAGACCGGTGTACTATGTGAGTAAGAAATTGGCAGCCGTAGAACAGAATTACCCAAAAATAGAAAAGCTTGCGTACAGTTTGCCGATTGCATCTAGGAAGCTTCGTCACTACTTCCAGGCTAATCCCATCACTGTTTACACTGATCACCCGCTTAAGCAAGTCCTACAAAGGCCATAAGCATCAGGAAGGTTGCTTAAATGGAACATTGAGCTGAGTCAATTCAACCTGAACTTCCAACCCCGAAGGTCGATAAGAGGGAAGGCACTTGCAGACTTCACAGCAGAGTTTACCATCCCAGAAGATGATGTGGTAACCGAGGAAGACGATCCGCCAAAGTTACTCCTTGACCCTAATGCCTAGAAACTATATATTGATGGAGCTAAAAATAACAGACGATCTGGTGCCAGAGTAGTTCTTGAAACTCCAGAGAAACGGCTAATGTATTATGCTCTTAGATTAGAGTTCCACGCAACTAATAATGATTCCGAGTATGAAGCTCTGATTGCCGGGTTGAAGCTTGCAAAGGAATTAGGGATAACAAAGCTAGACATCTTTTGTGACTCCAATTTAGTTGTGAACCAAGTTAATGAAAAGTTTCAAGCCAAGAGTCCAAGGTTGATATCATATTTGGAAAAAGTGAAGAAGTTGCTAGATAGTTTTGATCACCACAGCATATCTATCATTCCTCGGGCGGAGAATCAAAGAGCAGACAAGTTAGCGAAGATGACTAGTTCCGATAATCCAGAACATACGGAGCTAGTCCCAATTGAAGTATTACAGTTCCCTAGTGTGGATCAGATGGAAGTTGATCCAGTACTAGAGATTGAACCTGAAAGGGAGTCATGGATGAACCCCCTAAAGAATTTTTTGATGAATGGAATGCTCCCAGCAAAGAAAAGTGAGAGGCGTGAAGTTATCCGAAAGGCCTCCCAGTATGTGTTGCAAGGCAAAGTCCTATACAGACAAGGTTTCTCGATGCCTCTCCTCCGGTGCATCGCCCATGACGACATCAAGCGTGTACTGAAGGAAGTCCACGAAGGTGAGTGTAGCGACCACACTGGAGGGCAAACATTGGCAAAGAAGATATCGTGATACGGCTATTTCTGGCCCACCATAAACAAGGATGCAGCCAAGTATGCACGATGTTGTGACGCTTGCCAGAAATTCTCCAAGATTCCTAGGGCGCCACCTAGCCAGTTGAAGACAATGACAAGCCCGTGGCCTTTTGCTATGTGGGGAATCGACATTATTGGGAGTCTTCCCATAGCAAAGGGTGGAGCAAAGTTCGCTATTGTGGCCGTGGATTATTTCACTAAATGGGTAGAAGCAGAGCCTTTGACCACGATCACAACCAAACGAGTGATCACCTTTGTCGTTTAGAACATTATATGTCGATTAGGGATTCCAAAAGTCACCGTAACCGATAATGGGACCCAATTCGACAGCGCCGAGTTTAAAGATTTCTGTCGGAAGTATCACATCGAAAAAAGATACACTTCTGTGGCACATCCGCAATCGAACGGACAAGTTGAAGTGGCAAACAAGGTGATCAAATCCATTCTAAAGAAAAGATTGAAGAGGGCCAAAGCCATATGGGTTGATGAATTACCCCTGGCACTATGGGCCTATAGAACAACGTACAAGTCGGCGACGGGTCACACCCCGTTTTCCCTTGCTTTTGGAGCTGAAGCAGTCATTCCGGTCGAGTTGGAAGTACCATCTCATCGAACCATTTATTACGATCCGATGACCAACAATAAGTTGCTCCTTGAATCCCTGGACATGGTTGAGGAAAAAAGGGACGAAGCCGACTTACGTGCCCTGAGGAATAAACAACAAATAGCCTGGTATTACAACAAAAGAGTCTGAGCTCGAACATTTGAACCCGGAGACTTGGTTCTGAAGCGCGTCTTTCCGCCCCCAGTACATATGGGCCCGAAACGGGAAGGACTATACTCCATTTTACGAAGGCTTGATAATGAAACCTTTAAGCTAGTAACCATAGATGGAGATGAAATCCCCAGAGTGTGAAATACCCAGCATTTGCGGCCTTATCTGACATAAAAGTGTCAGTTTTACTCTTTTGTTTTTAGAACCATGTAAAAAGGCTCGACTTTCCTAGAACAGTCTGGTTGTTTGAACAAAAGATTATAAAGTGGACGTAGGTCATGATTCGACCGAACCACTATAAAAATATCGCGTGTCATTTACCTTTACCGTACCATCTCTTATCTACTCTTTTACTTTGATCAATATAAACCATTACCATTTCGAAATTTATTTTAAATTATGCAGTTATCTCAAAACAGCTAATTCAAAATGCCGTCTATCAGATCGGAAGGCTCACGGTAATTAAAGCTCCAAAAGGTGCAGCGAGGTAAATCGCACAACTGATTGCACTCTAACTCCCGAGATCAGGGAGAGAGTATAAAGGACGCGAAGATAACGTCCCCAAGGCATGAAGGTGCACCATGATAAAACCGCCTTGATAACACTCTAACCCGCTGAAGGATCGGGAGAGTATAAAGGCGCTAGAGACTTGGCGCCCCCAGAACTTCTACCCCGCTAAAGTATCAGTGAGCAGACCAAGAATCGAGCTCGAACTCTAACCCGCTGAAGGATCGGGAGAGTATAAAGGCGCTAGAGACTTAGCGCCACAAGAACTCTAACCCGCTGAAGAATCGGGAGAGTATAAAGGCGCTAGAGACTTAGCGCCACAAGAATCACTACCCCGCTGAAAGATCGGGATAGAACAAATATAATCCTAATCGATCGCCAATAAGCCCTGGCCAGGCACTATAATGACGATTGATTGGGGGCATATACACGCACCACTACACATTTACTTAGCATGTGAATTTCTCGATAATTTTTTCGGTCATGATTAATAATTGTTACTTATGACTTTAATAGTTAACCATGAATGTTTCGGTTATGGCCATTTAAACTCTGCTAACATGATGAATTTGCAGGAACGCAATGGCGCAAAAGAAATAGATCTTCATTTACTGAAAGCAGATTTACAAGAACAAGAAGCTAAACAAAAGTGAGGGCCACTATCACGACTACATCTTTTGGCCAAAGGAAATCCTAAAACTAAAATATGAGTTAATAACTGCATTCTATTTACGCTTGGGAGATGACTTTGATTTCTTTTCCTTCTTCTATTTCTCCAATTCCTCTTTATCAGTACCAGAGCGGTCACTTTTCTTCCTCTTCCTCTTATCAACAAGAGGCTCCGGGAGAGGACTGGAAGGTTGGGAGGCAAGTTGTGAAGTTATTGATTTGGAAGAGAATCTTATAACCAACCCAGTCTTGGGGTCAATTTCAGAAATAGGGGGCACGAATACAGGATCCTGTTCCCCTTTCCTAAGAACCAACTGCTTCTCTTTCCTAACCTGTATGTCAGCAAAGGTCTCACTATCATCATCCTTGGCCTTGTCTATGATTTCTACCTCCTCTTCCTCATCTCCATGACCGCCATCTATGTCATGCAAAGCAGCAATAATCTCAGCATTTGCAGGAGCGCCGGTGCCGCATTCCGTGGGTGCTACTGTAACTCTCTCACTTGTTGTGCCCTCGGTTTGCTTTGGAATCTCGGAAACTTCAATACCAGAACTCGGGGGGGGGGGGGGGGGGGGACATCAACTTTCTATGCCACTGCCTTCTCCTCTGCACCTTTTTCGACCACTTTGGTACCTATACCATGAGAAGCAAAGGTTAGTGAATCAGGAGGAGATGTGGCCATGTCAGTTGTCTGTCCCATGAGGCGACGACAAGTTACGATTGCTTTGATGAACTGTGGAGAGAATATGGATATACCTTCAGCCGACTCATCTCCTAGATTTGTACTGGTGGTCCCGATAATCAGAGGAGTCAGAGCCAAGGGGATTAACAGATCATCGGGGTTATACTCCTCAACTTCAGAGGTTTTGGGCTCCGCCACCGAGCTCAAGCTTTCGTCAACTTTATCCTTGCCCTTGAGCCTACTCTTCTCCCTCTCGATCTCCTCATGGATTAGGCGTCTACCTTTCTCCAAAGCCTCAGGTTCTTCACCTCTAAGAAAGGTTTGCATCAGCTGGTTTTCGTCAATCTCGTCGACCATCAATCACCGCTTCTCGCCTTCGACAATTGCATCCTATACATTGGCTAAAGTAACGTGATAGTCCGGAATCCAAGAAATGTCTCGAGTCTTGATGACTTGACCAAAGAAATCGAACAACAGTTCCTCAAAACCAGCTATATCTTTCTCTTTTTCGGCGAGCTTATCGGCAACAGCAGTTGCCAACTCAAGAGCATTATTGGAGTTACTTTCAGCGAGAGTTGCAAGCTCCTCAGCTTGAGCAAGTTGATCATTTAAAACCTCCTTCTCCTTTCTGGGGAGAGCGAGGTCATCTTTTAAGCTCGCCCTCTCTTTCTCCTAGGCATCTTTCTCAGCAGCAAAGCGTTCCTGTGTTTTCTTCAGTTCGGTGTTTACTGCCCTGAGATCTTCCACTTCCTTCCTTAGGGCCACTCGTTCCTGACTGTTTAAGTCAAGCTCGCTGCAAAAACGCTCCCTAGCACTCTCCAGCTTAGACCTGTAATTCTCCGCGTCTCGTCGAGCTAAAGCTAGTTGGGCCTGTGCATCCTCTAGTTCTTTTTCCATTTTTCTCCTAGCCCTAGCATCATTATCAATCTTTACTCTGGCTCTGGCTGCTTCCGTCTCCATCTGGCGGATAATAGTGGAAAGTGTAGCAGCATGCTTCTTCATTACCCTGTATTGTTTAACTTAATGGAACACGTACCCGATCACCTCTGTGTCCCAATCCTTGGGGGCCGGTTCAAGATCCAGAACAAATATCATTCTCTCAAAGAAAATATCAAGGAACTGCTTTCGTAAGCGCTCTCGCCTGGCCTAGAATTTCAGAACTAGGAGCAATATTCTGCGCAGTGGTAGTATCCAAGCCGTGCTCACTAGAGGAAATAAGAGTTGTCTTCCCTTTCTCCACGATCTTGCCCTCATCTTTGTTTCTGTCCTCTGGCTTGTGGTGTTTTTTAGAAGGCTAAACATGAGAAGGCGTACTCTTCGGAGGGGTCAAATCTCTAGGAAGTTGTTTGCCCCCAGCTGGTAACGATGGACGATTGTGAGGCCTTTCATAACCTTGCTTCGATGGAGATTGAGATCGTGTAGAATAAGATTGATGAGAATTCCGGCGTCGACGACTATCCCTTCCCTGACTATCACTATGAGTATGCTCGAGATCTGGAAGGAGGCTTGGTGTGCCCTCGCGAAGGCAACGATACGAATAAGACCATTTGCGAGACATTTTTCCTGCAAAAGAAACAAGTGCATGTTAAAACTATGAACCACAATAGCAAAAGAGTGTTATGGTAAATGGTGCATGTGATTTGTGCATCCCGTGAAATCCCCTTTTTTAACGGACCAGGGCCCAGAGTTAGGCTCGTTTGGATGACTTCTTTTTCTCCAACTCGGGCACTCGTCTCTTTAGAGATGAGAAAAATTGGTCCCCCCCCCGAAATCTTCCTGAGTATAAATATCGTCTGGTAAAGGAATCTTATTTAATTCCCCGAGTATCTATTCCTCCGTTAATTCATCTTGAGCGACAAACTCAACTAACAATGAAGTTCTTAAGGGTGACTGCCCCTCAGAGGTCGGGACCTCCTTTGATTCATTGGCTCGTCCCTCACCTCCTTTGTATATGTTTAAATCCTCGTCATCCTGATTAATCATTGGCGAAGGACTCTTGCGAAGGGTAGTTGTCTTTACATCTTGAGAAGTTCCTTCTCCTTCAGTCGGAGGTATATACTTGTAAGGTTTGCCGCCTGCTCTGAGTCCGAACCTTATGTCTAAAAGACGGTGTTTGTGAAGGTTCTCGTCGGTGATACATTTCTTAATCCTTAAGAAATCTGAGTTACTCTTGAGAAGGCGGGACATTCGGTCTTCGTATATCAATCCTTCCGTTCTCTCAAAGTTGTGATCTATGTGAAACAAAATGATTTGTTAGCACTGAAATTATGCATTCAAATTAAACACAGAAAAGTTGAAAACATACTTGCTTGTAGCCACTTCCTCACGCATCCGGCTTGATGTTTTATATAGAACCAGTCAGATTTGACATCCCCTATATTACTATAACCATCTGTCACAACTTTTCTATTAGCGACCGATTCGAAGAAAGAGAAATTGGGAGCCCCTGTGGAACAATGTTTGAAGTGGTAATAGAACTTCAGATCTTTAAGGGTAAGTTCAGTCTGTAGAATCTCCATATAAGCAACGTACAGAGTAAACAAAGCTGCATAGGCATTCGGGTGGAGTTGCATGGGGGCAATGTGTAACTATCTTAAGAGATAAACAAGTGGAGGAAAAGGAGGAATAGCCCCTACCCAGCACATGAGTCGACTAACAGTCATGTACCCCTCTGGCGCAGAATGAGGTATATCTTCGCTTTCTGGAGTTTTCACATCATCCCAGGGAATTCCGTATCTTAAACATATTTTCTTAAGCTTTATATCATCTAATTTGGAGGGTAAAGAATTGGTGAACTTCTTTATTTCCTTAACACCCGGAATTTCATCAGGAGCTCAATCATCCTCATCTTCAAGGGATGTGCTCTCAGAAGTCGTTGACTCTATATCGATACCCGACTCGTAATTAGGATCGGATTTTTCCTCATTCGAATCTAAGGGAAACACATCAGGGTTGCGATGTATTGATGTCTCTGATTCGGTACATTCATTCGGCGTCCCAGTCACTTGTTTATCCGACATAACTGTGTTAGCGAGTAAAAATTAGAACACAAGTTACTCGTTCCCCATGTGTGTAAGTGCAAGTGTGTGCCTGTGTATACATTAAAGAAGAAAAATGAAGTCAAGCAGATAAGCAGATAACAGCCCTTATATGCTGTAAAGTCATGCTGTTGTTCAGTCCAGAAAGGTCATCTCGAAGGCTCTAACCTAACTGTCCAATATATTGTGATTATGATGCATTGTTTAAGTCAATATGTATCTGGGACCGTCGACAAATCCGGTTCATTGAAACCTTGGGGGTCGGATCGCATTTTACTCGGATCGTGGGACTCATGCTGGATCGTGGAGAACGCATCGCCCACTAGTCTCGCCAGCGGATGGACTTTAGGTCGTGATACATTTCAGTCCAAAGTATATGATCGGATCGTGAAATACCCCCCACGATCCAAATTAATGCCCAATGCCACAACCCAATCCTTTTCTATTATCGCGACCTGATCCGCTGTCCATTATTACACCACAGTTTCCTCTCCGGTCCTCCTGTTTCCACGACCCGAGCCAAAACCTCTCCCTTGAATCAACCCGACTTGCTCCTTCTTCCCTTTCATTTCTCCTCTCCATCCATAGATCCATGTAATTGAACCCATTACCACCATCGCTAAACCCAAATTCCTCGTCGTCACCATCACCATATTAGTGAAAATTCAAGGGGAGTGAAGAGAATCGAAAAAGAAACAAAACAAAATGGGAAATGATGCCAGCGCTGTTACCTTTTGATTGTGGGGAAATCTTGAATTTTAATAAAGGCAAAACTAGGGTTTCGGTTAGAGAATTGGGTGGCGGCTGCGAAGGAAAAAGAATGAAGAAAGGGAAAAGTGGGAGAAGGGTCGGCTTATATAGGAATAGCAGTGGCTGTTGAAATTCCTTTTCTTGTCTCATTCGGGTCCTTGGGGGCTTACGGGCCGTGAACGCCTATAGCGTCTCGTGATACAGCCCGTCCCATAGAACCTGATGGACCGTGAACACTCGAGAAAAGCCCATCGTGGCTCATATGGCCCTTGCTTGCCTTCCAGACCGTGATATAAGTTCAAGTATACAAACAGAACAGTACTCTGGTGACCCGAGCTTAAGCACGATCACCGAATAGCGAACATTGAAGTATTTGTAAAAAAAGAAAAAGAGAAGAAGAAGGAGAGGGGGGAGAGATATGAAAACACTCATGGAATTCCAAGACTACCTGATGGGTTGACCACGGTCTGCTCTGAAATTTAAGAGGTGGAATTTGAGCGACGAATAAAGAAATGGTGGATGATTTAGTCTAGTATTTATATCCGTTGAAGAACATGACCCTTTGAAGCAGTGCGACGTCCCAAACAAACATGACTATTGATTCCTGTCGTTTCACGAAGTGTTGGTTCAGCAATTTCGAAGCATGTTCCATCCTTGATAAAACATACTTCGAGGGGGAAAACTGTTTGCTAGCTTTTGGACCAAGCCACCAAGACCAAGAAAATATGGAACCTCACTCGTCAGGACCCTCAGAAACTCAATCGTGGTCCACCATCACGACCTCTGCTTGTTGTACCCAGCAACGACTCGTGATCGCCCCATGTAGCCACGATCCGACCCGTCCATGTCTTCTCGATCCGATCCAACCCGAGAAGCTAAGATGAAGATCACGATCCGTTCACAACAGAACGATTCGATCCGTTCCCTCTGTTTCTTCACGGTCGGGTCCTAGAAACCAGGATAAAGGTCGAGACCAAGTCTGCCTTGATTTGAGAATGCAGGATCTCACGACATCTGTCCATAATGGCTATTTTGACTATTTCTTCATCAAGCCACGAACTAGTCCGAGATTCTCGGGATTTGTGCCACGTATGACCGCGATCCGTCTGCAAATATCAAATATAAATAGCCCCAGACTTGGCATTTTTCAGGATCCTTTTGGCAATTCTGAGTTCTGATTCCACCATTATCATATCTCTATTATTCCTGTTCAGAGTTATCTAAAATTTACTGAGTGAACCAACATTGTAAAAGTAAGGTTGAGAGATAAATCATCGATTGCACTCGAATTTTAAGTATAATCATAGATATAAAGTGGACGTAGGCTCGTTAACGCCGAACCACTATAAATCTCGTGTCTTTCCTGCTTTTCTTGCATTTTTTCTGATATTAATCTTCGTATAATTGAACAATTTGGGTGTTGGAGCCAATTTTGGATCTAACACAAACGTATGGGATAAATTTAGTATTTTTAACCTATTCTTTGAAATTGTATCTAAGCATAATATTCTGTCTAATTCATCTTACCATTATTGACTGTAAAGTAATTTTCCCCTCAATTTTGGTATAAAATTTAAGGATCATCAATGATCACAATATTCGAAATATATAAACAAATTTGACATGGAATATAAATAAGATAAATAGAGTAATAATTACTTATACTCCAGATTCTGTATCAAATAATAAGTCGAAACGGTTAAAAAAATGCAAATCTAAGTATATGGGAAAACATACCTGAAATGAAGCACTGATTAAAGCAACAATCAATCGAGGTTCAATCTGAAAACATGTGCAGTAGCAGGTCAGTATAAATAAGTTGTTACAAAAGAGATTCAAAATACTAATAACGATTAAATAGTACGTAATAAGAAAATGCCTTCCATGCAAATGAAGCTTAGATTAAAGGTAAAAAAGCTAGGCAGAAAACGGTCCTCTTATTTATACAGGTTAAATTAGAGTATAAATCGGCTTACAAAAGTAATCACTGAAGGAAAATGAACTGGCTGAACGAACTATAACTGACGGACCTTATAATGAGCAAGGGCATTAAGAAGCTGATAGGGAAAGTAATGTAAGGTAAACCGATGTGCTATTTCCACTAAATATTGCGGTCATCCCTTTAATATATGATTTGATGTACATATAAACCAAATTAAATATTTTTTGCCCCAAACTATCTAAAAAATTACAGCATTACTTACAAAAATCTGATGTGAAGACCTAAAATTAAATATAAATGTACTACACAACAAAGAAATGGTTTTTAAAATCACCCTTTCTTGCAGCTAAGCTGAAATTGGCATCTCAACGGAAATATAGGTGTAGAACGGACTTATCTACATTCAGTAGCTTGGTTGAGGACATGAAGATCCACCTAAAAAAATACACAAAGGTTTAAACATACAAATGTATTAAATAGCACTATAGATCCAAATTTAGCAAGCTAAGTAGCAGATTATACATATTGTTTTACTATGCTTGAATTTATATACATACATCAGATTAAAAGCAACATGAATCAAACTAAAGGCAAGGCATGCGCGTCTGCTTGAAGGAGGAAGAACAAAATGCTTACGTTTGCATGTGCCTAGATAAGGCAGAAGCAGCGCCCTAAATCGAATCATGAAGATGAAGAACGATAGTCATGTTGGGTGGTAGCGATGAAAAAAAATCAAGGAAGAAAGGGTAGGAAATCCGATTCACAAATCAAGACGTAAAACAATGAACGTGGCGGAGGACGGTGGCGGAAAAGAGGAAAAGGGCGGGTCAATTAACGACACAACAACAAAAAACACTTTTCGCAACAAACAATATCTATTACAGTAAACCAATTGCAACAGACTCGCGCCTGTTGGTATAGCCAAAGTTGTAAAAAGTCGGTTCTTTTTCACAACAATTTCTGCCTGTTGCAGTAAGATGTTGTGATAAACTTTTTTACAACTAGCCTTTGTTGTTGCAACAAATGATTTTGCAACAAAAAACGACAGTTGTAAACCTATAATAGACATTCGACAAACACATGCTATATATATATACATATAAAATATTTCACCACTATTAGTATATAATAATTCATTGTTAAAAACAAATATCATTATTAAATAATCAAAAACGCATTCCTAAAGACAATAAAAAATACAATTACATACATAAATTCTTAATAGACATTTCAAAATATTTGATGAGTTACAATTACATAAGACATATGTACATTCAGTTTGTAATTTTTCTACATATACCATTGAAGGGTTATCTACAAAGCCTTAAAAGTCAAGTACTAAAACTGCTCCAAATTCAGATCATAATATTGCAAATTCAAGTAAAAAGAGTCAAAGTCTGGATCATCATCATAATTGAAAAAGTAGTCCATGTCCTCATCACCTGCCTGTATATGCGACATGGTCTGACAAGGAGATAGGATTTCTGGCTCATTTTTCAACTTCAAAGCCAGCTCATCCTCCAAAGGAAGATCCTGAGAAGCGTTTAGCCCAAATGTCGTATCATTCCACACATTCAAAGCATACATTGCTTTACTTTCTTCTTTACATGTTGCTCACCTTGATGTAACTCAAGCTTGTGTAAGTCATTTCCTGAAAAATACATGAAACCTGATATGTTCAGGCATTTGAAGTTTAACATCTTTGAACCTGCCACATTTATATACTCAAAGGTTTATACCTTTCAAACTTAGTTTAATATAACTGAACATAGATTATACATATCAGGAGTCCCATATGCGTAGTTTTATATCCAGAACTCTATACTCAGACTTGTTCTTTTCTTGCAAACATTGTACATATTTGTTTCTGGAACACAAAATTACCTTTGCAAACCACTTATATAACCCAAAATTTTGTGTCTGAAACCGTAATTTTATACGCAAATCAAAGCACAGAAATATGCAAAGCTCTTCCATCTTTAGAAAATTAAATGCAAGTACATTGAGAGTTAATTTCCAGAGACGTATGATATGAATCACAATCAGGTAAAACCTTTTATACTTCCAAAATATTTAATTTTCCATTAAACCATCCCTCGTTCAAGAGTACACAAAGTGCAATGGTTTTTTTAAAACATGTACTGAACTCGCAAAGCCTCTGAAATTCAAAATTTTATACATATAAAGGATTTCATGTTTTCAAAATTGCTACATTTGGAATCCAGTGTATATTCAGGAGACTACTATATTTAAATCTTATGCATATTGCCTATTGCTTAAATAAATATGCCAAGAGGAAGGATCTATACAAGCTTATTGCCTATATATTAAATTACATTATACATACATACATACATACATACATATATATATATATATGTGTGTGTGTGTGTGTGTGTGTGTGTCTGCAGATGTATTTTAATATATTTTTAATGGAAATAGCTGAATGTTTACTTGCCTGTGAAAATTTGGGTGAACTATCATAAGTCCAAGGGAAGTCTACTACGAATAATAGTACTGCTAGAAAAGCTTTGGCATTTCTATTTAATTTCACATTAACCAAATTCCATTAACATTAAAACTATTCATACACATCATACCACAAAAGCCATAAACTAAAATAATACAGTGATGCTGTTTGTTTATCATTGCATATCTCTACAAACATTTAGTACGGTGGAGATTGGTCTTTAGAAAGCACAATGCAACTTATAGATCTAAAATAATACTCGGTCAAGTAATTGCATCAAGAGTAATTACATGAAAGGATTTCAATATTTCGAACAAACTTACGCATATACTAAATTATCGCATAATATTAATAATTTGTAATTTACCAGTACCAGAGGATATAATACTCGAAGTTCCAACGACGCGAGAAGCTATCGCGCTGGCTACGGGACAAGGGCGAGGTGGAGCTTCGAAGATGAGACGTAAATTTTGTGATAGCAACCCTCCATCTGTGAAGTAAGCAAATACCCTTCCTCTCACCTTACCACGCCGCCATATCTGCTGCATATCTAGACAGCTAGACTTGAAGCTCAAACCATTCCACTAAGTCCCCCAAGCAAATGCTCCTCCAGATAGGACACCTACTTACGAACGATCACTCCACACAGCACGCGCATCGCCTAGCTCGTATCCCTCGCCTTTTTAGCTACGCAATCACAACGATTCTGATCTGTTTATATATATATATATATATATATATATATATATATATATATATATATTTTGATCTATTGATTTAGGGTTTAGGTTAGGGACGGAAAGGGGATCTCGATCTATGAGTGCATCTCCAGTGGCTCAAATTCAGCTCGTAATATCAAGGTAATTGCACCCAGTGGTGCAATTAAGGCTGAATATGAAGGCCCCATTCAGGATCCTGAATCGGATCCTGGCACCTGTAGTGCAGGCGCCAGGATCCTAGCGCCTTCATTGTAGGCGCCAGCTTCTGGCGCCGACAATGTAGGCGCCATGATCCTGGCGCCTGCATTACAGGCGCTCGGATCCGACCCCCCTTCCAGCACTTGTCGTAACCGTATTACCCCTCCAACGGTCGTATTTCGGAATACAACAACTATAAGCGGTCATATTTTAAACCACAACGGCTATAAACCGTCATATTTCAGATTACAACGGCTAGAAATGCTCATATTTCTTTTATATATTCATGTATGAATATCACTTTGAAAGACACACAAATTTATCTACTTCCACCCAAAATCGTAAGCAGCAAGCTATGTCATTTCCATTCAACTCCTACAACGAAGCGATGAATTCGAATACTTGGGATATCGATTCTCAACCAGTCGAAGATTTTATCCCTCATTCTGATCCTCCGCTATCGTTTCATTCATCTGCTCCTTGGACTGCAGACGAAGATAAAGATCTCTGCTATATATACTGCCACTTTTCTAACGACTTGGCGAAGGGAAATGACCAAAGCAGTGAGGTATTCTGGGGTAAAGTTATGGCTGCGTACAACAAGAAACACGTATCCAAGACGAGATCAATCTCTGCACTTACTGGTCGATTTGGAAAGATTAATCGACAAACCCAATTCTTCGAGTCTCAAGTTCACAAAATCAGAACTGCGAACCCTAGTGGAATGGGAGGCGAAGCCGAACTGGTAACAATCTTGAAAACTATAATTTGGTTGAATAATTTTTCCATTTCTATAGCATGAATGTATACAAACAGTTATTACGTTATCATTTTCAGAAGCGAATGGCGAACGATCAATTCTTGAAATTATTTCCAAGAGAAAATGGTATAAAAAAACCTCATTACTACCAGTTTGCTAATTGTTATGACGTACTCGTTAGTAATCCCAAATGGAGTTCTAGTAATGCGAAGAGCTTAAGAGATGTTCAATCAAAGGGTAAAGAGAAGAAAAAGACAAACCGAAATTCGTATACTTCAAGTCCAGGAGATTCTTCACAACACGATTCTAATGAGGGTGCAGAAGAAAACCCCCAAATTGATGAAGATGCTAGACCAATGGGTCAACATGCTGCGAAAAGGAAAAATGCTGTTCAAACCCAGCTTGATTCTCGTTTGGCGAAGATGTACGAGAAACATGCGAAAGAAAATGAAGATCGTCTACGAAATAGTTCAGAAAAACTGGATATATTAAAACAGTTGACCGAGAATGAACGGGGTAGGTTCGAGTTGGAGCGGGAACATCAAGAGACTATGGTAATGGAAAAGGATGTTACGGGAATGGATCCACTATCTAGGCAGTACTGGATGGATTACAAACAGCGTATTGTTGATAGTCGGGCTGGATCAAGACGTATGTAATTTAGTTAGGTAGTGGTGTATTCCCATTTATACTGTATTTGACTTATGAAGTCATGCACAACCTTTATTGTATCGAATTAAGTAGCGTTTTGTAGTATGAATTAAGTAGTGGTATTCTATTTTGTTTATGTCCATATATATGTATCAACTAATAAGTACCACATCAAAACAATTCAACATACTACATAACATAAATTGTACAGATTACAAAGCAAATAAACTTAATAAAACATAGCTTATGAAATTTAATCTACTGATTGCCATAAGAGTTCCAAATGTGATCCATTAGATCTTTTTGAAGCCGATTGTGAAGTGCCGCATTACGATATATTTCATGTTTATCGGCGTTAAACATATCGTACTGTCCGCGAATTGGTTCATCGGAAATTCGGAATATCTGAGGGGGTTGTCTAGATCCTTCGTACTCGTAATCTGGGTAAACCATCTCGCGTTCATCTTCAATTATCATGTTATGCAGAATGATACAACAGAACATAATTTTAGACATTTTTGACCGCTTCCATAACTTACAAGGATTACTAACCATTGCGAATCTTGATTGAAGAAACCCTAAAGCTCGCTCAACATCTTTCCTTTGCCCCTCTTGCATACTAGCAATTTTTTTCTATTTCAGAGTTAGTGGATTTGAAAATGTCTTCACAATCTTGCTCCATTTAGGATAAATTCCATCTCCTAAATAGTAACCGTGCTCGTATGTGTTGTGCCCAATTGTAAACGATACAGGAGTTGATTTACCCTGCACCAAATCGCTAAACAAATGTGATCGATCAATAACATTGAGGTCGTTAAGTGAACCAAGCATTCCAAAAAATGCATGCCATATCCACAGATCATGAGATGTAACAGCTTCTAAGATGATTGTTGGTTTTTTTCTTTACCATTGTACGCTCCATGGAAAGCTTTGGGATAGTTCTTCCACTCCCAATGCATACAATCTAGACTCCCTAACATCGCAGGCCAGCCGCGATTTTCGTGCATTTCACGCAATCTAGCAATGTCAGCTTCGTTGGGAGTACGGAGGTATTCATCCCCATAAATATCCACCACTGATTGACAGAAATGATCTAGATTTTCCAATGTGGTACTCTCAGCAATACGATAAGCGTCATCTAGAGCGTCGGCGGGTGTGCCGTACGCTAACATCCTCAAAGCTGCGGTCATCTTTTGATGCCCACTCAATCCTTGTTTTTTTGCAGCGTCCTGCTTAAAAACGAAGTATTTATTATTCAACTGAATACTTTTAAGAATTCTTACAAATAAAGGTCGACTCATTCTAAATCGCCTGCGGAAAATGGATGGGCTGTAAGTTGGATCTGAAGCAAAATAATCTTTTATTAGTGTTTTATGAAATGCCGCATGATCCCGGTGAAAGTATCTTCGACCCACGGTTGAGCCACCATGTTGTCCGCTAGTGGATCCGTACGCTTCATGGTAGATTTGTATTAGTTCCTCTTCTTCTTGCTGTTGAGCTGAAGCGTACGCTTCGTTTTCAGAGTCGCTATTGCATAACATTATTGCTTTCAGTAAATGACCAGACATTATTTTGAAAGTTATAAGTTGTGAATGTAAAATGTGGAGTTTGAAATGTGGTTGTGAACCTTACTGTCCAACCAGTATATGTATACCATGGAAGCGTTGGGACTAATCAATCACTTTTCCAATCCCATGTGACTGTAGCCATGATGAATTGTTTGTACGCTCCATGTCAGTGTGTCAGTGTACAGTGTACATGGTGAGACTGTAGCCATGTTATGAATGGTCATAAATAATGGCTGCCTTGTAAATGGTCATCTTTGTGAACTGTAGGCATATTCGTGAACTGTAGCCATGTGGGACTGAAGCCATGAATGGTATGGTCGTATTCATCTATAGTGTTTGGTCATATCCTCCACTGTACACATGTGACTGGATGAATGTACATACTACTGGCCAACGGGTGCGTATAGCTGGATGGAGCACTGGTCTATAGTTAAATTCTAAAATATATATATATATATACGGGTTGGTTTTATGCTATGTAAGCTCATAATATCACGCAGCATTTCCAAGTTTGAGCCATGGACAAGTTTATAATTACTGATGAGGCTTCGAGCAATCAACGACCTGGAAAAGAGGTTGTTTTTGAAAACGAAGTTGTCGAGCCACTAGTTGATGGTGGATCCAACCCTTTATGCCGTTGTGGAGCAGAAACGGTCGTGGTTGTCTCTGAAACCCAAAAAAATGCTGGTCGTCGATATTTCGGTTGTGAAGCTTACGAGGACCACAAGATTTTTCCTGAGGAAATCGATTGCTGTTTTTTTAAGCAGTGGATCGATCCGCCGATGTGTGAACGTGGACGTCAGTTTGCACTGGAAGCGCAAGCACAAATAAGACGCTTGGACAAGATTGTTGCCAATCCAAATAGAGCTGGATTTGTCCGAAAGCCATGGTAGTTGTTTGTTGAATCTTTCTTATCGTTCATTAGATTTGTCGTTTGTGTTTGTAAGATTGAACTTTATCACTTCTAAATGTTGTAACTGTTGTTGTTGTCCACGTCTCAGATATGTTTTTGCTGTTGTAACTGTTGTTGTTGTCCACGTCTAAATGTTCTAAAAGCATCATGATAATTAGTAGAACTTAACAAACAATGGAAGACCATTGTACAACTCATCGATCAATATATGACTATTGTACATATTAATAATCATAGCCATTTACTAAGGCAAACATAAAACAGATACATGTGAAGGTGATCTTAGACCTTCCCGCCCAACATAAAACAAAAACAGATACATGTGAAGGTGATCTAATTTAAACCGTGCTGAAGACGGATATTTGCTTCACTAAGGTCGTTTACTTGGTTGCGGAGCTTTCGTATTTCTTCTTCCAATTCTAAAGTGTACGTAATAGCTCTAGTAGGAAAGCGTTCGTCCACCCACATACCGAAGGCGCATCCGTTTGCAGGTATTAGACAACGATAATAACGACGTCCAACGTCGTTACCATGTCGGACAACTAATTGTGGTGCTTCAAAACCACAAAAACATACAATATTCCGCGACTGAACCTCTTCTGATTCACCGAGAGCTGGGACAGGAGGGATCACCTCATGTGTTCTTCGGGGTTGACGTTGTTGACGGATATGACGTTGGTTTCGACGACCTAATTGCATTTGTTCCATCCTAGAATCTAACTCCATCTGGCGCATTTCCTCATGATGTCGCTCCTCCATTTCGACGTACCATTCGGTCGGCTCCTTTGGCGAAGAAGGATTTATAGGTGAAGGTCCAACAATAATATCATCGTACTCGTATGTAGTTGGCAATGATCTAGGCATTTTTTTAAAATGAAGTTATTTTTCTGAATCAGTACACTGAAACGATACCTCTATATATCGAGGGACCAAAAAAATTTTAAATGAAAAACCTAACTGCATGAAAGAATGTGCCTTCAAGAAATGGTTGTCTGGATTTTAGGTAAACAGTTGACTAGGCATAAAGCTAAATTGATTTGATGTAAGATGTGATTACTCATTACCATTTTTGTCCTGTTGTATGTGAATACTCATTCCCACGTTTGGCCCTTTGTACATGTGACCGAAGTTAAGAACATAGGGTATGATCTGTATAAGTACCACATATTTGATGATCCATTCTATAACCTTTATCTCTTCAAACAACAACGTTCCTTTCTATGGCCGACTGGGAAATAAATGATGAACAAATGGACAACATATTTGATGAGTACGAACGAAGTCAAGTCAACGAGAATGAAGCTGGATTATTTCCTGATACGCAAATTGACGAAATTCCTTTGCAGGTAGAGCATCGGGTGCTTCTAGCTCCGCATCCAGCTCCAGAAACGCGTCCAGCTCCAGTAACGCGTCAAACTCCAGTAAGGCGACCTCATAATTGTGGTCAAGCATCGACATCTATACCTCCCCCATTTTCATCCAAGGATTTGCTAGCCCTCGTCAAAGCCTATATTGAGGTTGATAAAAGAGAGTGGAAACTAATGCAAAGTGGAGGGGGTTTAACATATGAAGAAAGATGGGAATTGATCACGAGGCTACACAACAACCATCGTTCTCGGCCGACTAGACGAACATCAGTTGAACTACAAATGGCTAATCATCGTTTTGCAGATGCTTGTGATCGATACACAAAGATTATCGAGACAAATGAAGATGAAAACATATTTAAAACAAATCGAGCAACATATGATTCTCGTTATCTATTCGAATACGGTGAGGATTTTGTTGGCTATGAAGCGTATAAACTTCGTTACAATTGGCTAACCCGTTACGAAACTGATTAGGAAACTCCCTTATTACTTGTAATGTATTTTGAATTTGCTGTTTGTGTTTGTAATGTATTACGTAAGTGGCTGTCTTGTGTTTGTATTAAGTTTGTATTGGGCTAGAGTTGTATTGGGCTAGAGTGTATTGGGCTAGAGTTGCTACCATCTCTAAGTTTGTATTAAGTTATTGAAATGTGATTGCGTTCAAGAAGAAAACATGTTATATAATTATCTAGTGATGGTAATTAAAAAGAAGATGAATGGTAACTACAACTTAATACAAAAGTCCACAAATACAACAGTACAAATTCCGAAGTTCAAACGTACAACTTAGAGATAACAAAGTCCACAAATACTGACGTAAGAGAAGATATAGAAACCATATAAAAAACTCCATCACCAAACCAAAGTCCACAAATACTGTAGTAAGCGAAGATATAGAAACCATATAAAAACCACCATCACCAAACCAAAGTCCACAAATACAACATCAGTAAAACAAATGGACTTACTACAACAGTCAACTAACCATCAGAACAAGTACAATGCAATACTACAATACACTACATAAGTACATCTACAAGATACATGAAACCATATAAAAAAACTCCATCACCATCACTACACGACTAAAAAGCAATACCTCCATCATCGTCGCTCCCATCGTCATCTCTATCATCATCACCAACATCATCATCGACGTCGTTATCTACATCATCCTCATCATCAACACCGTCATCTTCAACATCAGCATCATCGTCAACAGCCGCATTATTGTCCTCATCGGCATAATGGGTCGGCAAATCACCAAGATTAGTTGCTTCATCAAAATCTCTAGTCGAAGACCAACTTGGACCAGCGTGTGCAAACGGCCCCTGAGCCCTAAGTCTCTCTGATAACTCATCGATCTGAGACTCCAACATCTTTGTATGACTAAGGTACTGCTAATGCAACATCTGAGTATGCGAAAGAGTCATCTCACGGTAAACGACAAGGGTGACTCTAGACTGATCCAACCAATGTGCGTACTACAGAGATATATGACGTGAATTACTTGTATGAATTCGTTCAAAGAGAACTATTAATAATAACTGTACGTAACTTTAACTATGTAATAATCATACCTGGTATGGAGGGTATAGTCCGGCTGAGGGTACCCCTGGATAATCGAGGTCATCTGGAAACACTATCGGCTGCTCAATAACGATACCCGAAATGTCGTATGCTCTAAACATACAATCTGGCTCTATCTGCATCGGAGGCTGTGAAAACTGTGACGGAGTAGGGAGAAATGGAACCTGCGGTATCTGAACCCTACCGGCTCCCATATGAGGTCCTAAATGATCGGAGTTGATCCTCCGAGCATAATCCGGACATAGAAGTCTACATGGAGCAACTCGATGCAAATAGGAATCGTAATCCCCAAAAATGAAGAAAGGGCCAATATCAACCCAACCAGCCTGCCGTAGTGCATGTATGTATTATGATCCAATCAACCGATGTCTACCAAACATGTCCTCGCAAGGTAAAGGATCTCCGGGTATACGCGTATCACTGCTAGTCTGATACGCACATCTCTCGCCCAAATACCACATGGGCAAAAAAGTGGGGGTACGTAAAGCCACCCGATGAATATATAGTGTATATGAAACCGTCATCGGGTGGGCGTCGGTAATAATACCTGCATCTGTCAGATGAGCCAAATGTGAGGCCCAAGGAGTGCGTATCAAATTTCCCCAGCTACGCATGTCCAGCTGTATCCTAGCCTCCATCAACTCATGACGTACACCCACTGGGGCACGAGGTACGTAATGAATAGCCTCCTACTGTCTCATCCGCGGAAAGAACTGCTCACTAACTTGACTCGCCATCTCTACCATGCGTCGATGCATGTTGGTCGTATACTCATAGTACCAAAAGGGAAAAATAAACCACAAAGCCTGCATCTCTCTAACGTCTCCCAACACATACGAATCTAATGCAGAGTACAAATTACCTAATATAGTTGTGCCCCAATCTATTGTATCAAGCTGATCCAACATAGTAAGTGAAGCTATATATCCCAAACGAATGGTACTTCTGTGGTTCGAAAAAAATGTCGAACCAAACAAGTACAATAGAAATGCCCTAGTCACCCCATCCACAAGCTCTGGTCGATAGGAATTAGCAGTGATGTACTGCTGGAGGTAAGTCAAAGTAACCGCACCACTACTAATGTGAGACTCATCCAAAAGGGGTAAGAAGACGGAATACAACCGAACTGACTCGTACAAGTCATCAAAAGAAACCGGTCTTCGATCAATATGACCGATCTCAATACCAGTCAACATATAG
This sequence comes from Allium sativum, assembly GCA_030737875.1. NCBI lineage: Eukaryota > Viridiplantae > Streptophyta > Magnoliopsida > Asparagales > Amaryllidaceae > Allium > Allium sativum. The sequence goes on from CM060924.1 coordinate 287,480,790, forward strand.
AAATCGAGAGGTGTGATACCAAGCTCAAAGTCAGAAAAATGAAATGTATGTGTGGTCGGCCACCACCTCTCGCATAGCGCATGTAATAGAGTTCTGTCCAACGACTGATTCGGCCTAATCGATAAAAACTGTCCAAAAGGACTTCGATGCAACCTATCTTTAATAGAAGGGGGGAGTTTGTCATAAAATTTAAGAACGCACTTCGCCCAACTACGTCGACAATGAATGTGATGATCCTATATATAACGAAATAAGGAATGTTTTCCAATTCAGTAACAGTTATTAGGCTCGTACGAACATATTAAATGCGCAATACTATAAATAATTAACGTTAAAATTATACCGGTATCGAGTCAAATGCAGTATCAGCTCTATGCTGATAACACTCTGGAAGATCGTGAAGGACACGAAGCTCATCTACTGATACTCCAGGAGCCGGAGGTGTGTGTACTAGACCTGCTTGCTCATCAGAGGGCTTACGTCGAACTCTTCTTCCAACTTTATTAGATCGCGGCGGCATCTCACTTCAATTTTCTATTAAAAACAAAATTAAAAAGAGAAGCTTGAGGTGAAAAAATGAGAAAAAAAATGGCGGAGGGGGGTTTATAGGCGCCAGAATCCTGGCGCTTGTATTGCATGCGCCAGGATTCTGGCGCCTGCATTACAGGCGCCAAAATCTGGCGCCTGTAATGTAGGCGCTAGACCACTGGCGCCTACAGCCTAATTCAGGGCTGAATATTCAGCCCTGAATCCACTGGAGATGCCCTGAATGGAATGGGAAGCAAAAAGGGGAGGAAGGAAATTATAGGCGCAGAGCTCGAGAAAATAGAACTGAAACGTTTTGAGATACCATGGGCTGCGTGTTTCGTATTCGGAAAGGTACTCGAGTATGTACATGCTAATATAAAATAATGGGTAAATGTTTTGACCTAGAGGGGAAATTTTCAGATTTGCGCCAAAATTTTGAAGTTGGAGCCGAAAATTTACCTACAACAGCTAACTGAAGTACTTGTTTCAAAAAATATATTTGTTGCAACTAACGTCAAAGTGCACTTGTAAAAATATGTTTATTGAAAGTAATATAATGATAATAAATTTCAAATAGATAAGTATTTTTCAACTAATTGTTTAATAATTATTATTACATTCTAACAAGTAAGTATTACATATTAAATGTTAATAATACTAAATAAGGGTCAAATACAAACAATAATAATTAAAAAATAGGAATTATTATTATTAAACTCCACTAATATTGTATATTAGACTCTTATTGTGTATTCATCAATAATTTATTATTTACTTAGTAATTATTATTTAATAATATTTGAAAATTAATTTCTAAATATTATATATTACTTCATAATTATTAAATAATCATTGTCAATTATTTAATGATAATTACTTAATGTTTGTTGTTAATTAGATTTATTAATTATTAAACATAATTAATAATTGTTATATGTAATTTACACACAGTTAATAACTAACCATGATAAGTTGTTAAAATATTTATTAATTATTAAAGTATTAATTTATATTAATTAATTATTATTATTATTTAATACTTATTATATTGTAACTAAATATTACTTATTACTTTGTACTTTTGCATTTAATTGTAATCATGTTTACCAAACGTGAGGAAAAATAATTTTAAAAAATATGTTTTTCGCAACTGGCTTTACCACTTGTAAAAACAATATTTATCGTAATGGCGAAAACAGTTGCTAAAGATACTTTTATGCAACAAGCTTGGAAGCGCAGTTGCAAATAATATGTATGTTGCAACTGTCATGAAAACCCAGTTGCTAAAAATATGTTTTTGCAACTGACAGGGAATCACTATTGCTAAAAATATGCTTTTCGCAACAGAAAGAAAAGACCTGTTGTTAAATCTCATCTATTGCAACTGCTGCAAAAGGTCTGTTGCTAAATATCATTTACCGCAACTGTCGTATGTCGCCTGTTGCAAATAGCTAGTTGCGATAGGGTATTTTTCTTATAGTGCGGCCGATTTGAGGGAGTTGACATGACGGAGGGCTGGGAAAAGGTAGATCGGGTAGGAGACTGGCAAGCGCGATTCAAATTTGTGCAGTTTTTCTCTCTCCAATCATTCCAAAATTCATCAGGCGATTCCTGATTTATTGAACAACGGAAGGATGACTACAGATATATAGAAAGGAACCATAAAAAGGAAGGAACATAATTTGTACAAAGTAAATGGAGAAAACAAAATCGGATAAGCTTGATACCATCAAGTATGGAAGAATTGGATTTATTTATTTAATCCTATGGAGGACATGAAGGACGCCATTAGATGAAAGAAGAAAGTTTGCGGTTTTTTTAATTGTTATTATCTTTTGACTATGGAAAAGAAAAAAGAATAAAAGAAAGCTAAAACGTGACTCTTGAGTAACATTCACGGAAGTGTCAAGTGGAGATCATTTAGTTTCCAAATGACGAAAATTCTCTTGCGTGTAAAGACTAAATGAGACGTTTTGGTTCATAATAAGGTGAGAGCGAAGCAAATTGCAAGATTTTATACTCAGCTTTTATAACATATATATAGCATAGATGTTGATTTGTGCTGGCCAAGTTGATGGCATCAAAAGGATTTCTTGAATTGAATCCTTGTTCGATTTTCGCCATGCTTCGTTGTCTTTACCCTATTTTGGTAATTTTCAGTATAGTGGACGCAAGCTCAATGCGATCTTCGATCCTCTGATCAACAAAGCCAGAGTAAAGATATTCAAATGGAATTCTACCCTCGTTTTCCAGTATGGAAGGCTTATTCTAATTAAATCCATGCTTGATTCTATCGGGTCTTATATGTTCGCTGCAATGACACATATCTCCTCTTTTTCCACTCTTACAGGTCCTTGGCTTCGTCTTTCTTCTGGGGAAATAAGGACAATGCTAAGTAGCATCATTTTGGAAGTCATCTGTCATCCCAAGCGAGAGGGTGGTCTGGGTTTGGTAACCCGCAGGACATTTTCAAAGCTTACGCTTGTAAGCTTTGAGTTCGTTTCCAATCTAACGACTCTCTATGGACGTCGTTTCTTTATGCCAAGTATCATCATCTCTTGTCAACTGATTTCTTGTTAAACCACTTTAAGCTAGTGAGACTTGGAAATGGATGCAATCCATGAAGAATTTTTCTAATTCCCATGGTGGGGGTTTCAGTTGGAATGGTGGAACTTTCTCCTATCGAACCGCATGGAACTCGGCCCGGATTCTAATTCCAAGAATTCCTGCTTTCTCTTTCATTTGGGACTCTTGTATCCCTCCCAATGTTTCCATTCATATGTGGAGAATCCTTTATGAGGGTTTACCACTGAATGACAAATTATGAGAATATTTACCCCATTAGTGTCGCAGTGTCAATGCTGTGGAGTAGGGGATGCGGAATTGTCTGCTCATTTGTTTTTGCTAGAGATTATGCCCGTGTGGTCTGGTATTTTTTCGGTTCTTCAGTGGAGATAGGGGGAAGCATTGCCCCTTTCCTTGACTTTCTTAGGTTTTAGTGAGAAGGAAGGGAAAGAACCCGAGATCTATCATTTTTCGGCTAATCTTTTATCTCATTTGTTGGCATCTTTGGTGTAATAAGGCTATTTTTGATGTGGTTCTCATGGATTCGGCTTCCATCATCCGCAAAGTTAAAGACGATGTCTTCTTTGCATTTCATTGTAAGCCCCTAAAGAGTGCTCACAACCGCAGTTATGTTGCTTTGGCTCGGGCTTTCGATGTTTTTTCGGGCCCTATATCTCGCGCTGGTGTAGGGTGAGGGCTCTTCCCCTCTCTCCCTTCAATGTTTTTTTAAGGTTCCGGGTTAGTGATTTGAAGCTTCCCTCTTGCTAGTGTTTCGTTGGGATTCTAGTTTTGGAGAGGGTCAGCTTTCTGGATGTTGTCTTTGGTTTGATCAGCTTCCTTGCTGCAATTGAGGGATCAAATTTTTGCAAAAGGGGGATGCAGGAGCTTTCTTGGGTTGGCAGCTTGTCGTTTGCTCGCTTTTAGCTGTTTTGTTGTTTATAGTGCGATTTTAGTTGAGATCTGTTTGGTTTGACCTTTTTTAGCTGTTGATGTCAGCGGGGTTTATCTGTATTTTTGTGTAAGGCTTGGGCGAGTTTTTGTTGGTGGTTTACAGGGTTAGTGGTTTTTCATGAACTGCTAGACTGTTTTTGTATACCACTGGAGAATGTATTTTCTCTCTATTTTTATTATATATATTTCTTTTAAAAAAACCTAATACATAGATTTTTTGTGAGTGTCTATAATTAATAACCATAGTAAATGTATATAATATTTCCTTACAACTTTAAGATGCTTGGCTTATGAGAAGTTGTACAATATTCAGTTATGAAAGAAAGACGTCTTACTTGCAACAACAAATTTGGACCGATGGCTAAAAAAAAAGAAGTGTGATAAATTAGCCATGTATAACATTATGTTAAAATTACATGTTTTATAATTTATCATAGGATATTGTCATCAAGTTAGAGAAAAAGTAATCATGGAGTATAATGTTCTTTTTATATTTAGGAACTACTTTATCTTCTGAAATATAATGGGATTTTATGAGATCACTTCCACTTTTAAACATTACTGGCAAAAACCCAAAGTGGTAAACTACAAAAAAATTCACCAAACTCAAAGTGTGTTACATGTCAAATTGTTTGATAATTAAAGCATATAAAATCTTAGGTAGATGATATTATTTGAGAATTAAAGCATATAATCTATTAAGGGGATAAACTAATTAAGTTTTAAATGTTTGTTAAAAGTCAAAGATATTATTTTATAGGGTGGATTAGGTGATAAAAAATGATTAGGTGATCAAAAAAGTGCATGGAAATAGAATTTAGCAAATAAGTATTATTATGTATGAATGTTAAATATAATTTATTTTTATGTAACCTTTTTTTTTTGAAATAAAGGCACTTTATAACAAATAGAATAAGATAACATACAACAAAAATCGGGGAGATCAAAAAAATACACCAAACATAAAAACAAATACTGTACAATACGAAAGAAATGTAACCATGATCACCTTAAACAAAAGGACGAAGAAAAGTACACGCGCCTCTAGGAAAGTTAAAATTCAATACATGCCCGCATGCCCAAGCTTCTTTTCTAGAGTTGAAAATTCACCAAATTTCAAAAACTTTAACGGCAGACGCAAATTCAAGGTTCCCAAAGATGTCAATTGCTGATTTGGATCTCCACTTAATTAATCACTGGTATTAATTACCTTCTCCCTTCTCCTTGACGTAAAAGCTTGAATAATAGCTTCAATTTCAGTTAAAAGTAGGTCAATCTTGAGATGAATAGGGATAGAAACGTTATTATAAAGTCTTTTGCTTCTTTCCTTCCATATCCAATGAATGGTTGTAGTAGCAACAATTCGAAGCACATCCAGTCACGAAGAATCTCCAAATTTCTGGGAGTACATATCTGATAACTTCGTAAGTAGGTCAAAGCTAGCACTTGTGTTAATTTTGTATGTATTCCTCACCGCTTTCCAAATTGATTTAGAATATGGAAAGATAAAAAATAAATGATTTCTATCTTCATACTGATTGTTGCATAATTTACAAATCTGAGAAACTTGACACCACTTTTGTATTATGTCTGTTGTAGGAGGCTTATTCATATATGTTAAGTAAGCTATATATGCATATTTTTTAACCACTGGATTTCCCCAAATAAAATATGCCCAATCCAACTTAGTATTATTCTGTGTCAAAGTTTTGTATGCTGAGCCAACAGAGAAATTACCATTTACATTACCATTCCATGTCCAGATGTCTTTTGTTGCATTAGAATCAATTTTAACTTGATTTATTTGATCAACAAAATCATTGGGAATATGAAGATCATTAATGTTCCATTTGTCTTCAAAGAGAATATCTGATACTTTAGCTTTAGGATGACTAGTCAATGCTAAATGCTGCCGACCCAAGATAGAAATCAAATTTCTTCCTTGAATCGAAGGGTCAAACCAGAGATAAGTGTTACGACCATTTGTTATTTTTCTGTTAAAACAGTAAATGCATGAATTTCTAGCTTTTAACATCATTTCCCAAGTATATGAAGAGTTATTATCCAAACTAACAGTCCGGAAATTCTTATTCTTAGCATATCTACATTTCATCCATCTAGCCCACATTGATTTGTTTTATAAGAAATTCCAAATAAGCTTGAATGCCATAACCTCCTGTAAATATTTGATATTTCTCAAACCTACACCTCCACAGTCCTTAGGTTTACATAATTGCTTCCATGATACAACATGATATTTATTTTTCCAAATGAAGGTAGCACACAAAGATTCTATCTTATTGATCACTTGATTAAGAATTTGACATGTTTGCAGCCAAAAATAAATAATAGGATAAACAGAAGAATTAATAAGCTATATTCTTCCAGTAGTTGAAACTTATTGCTCCAACAATTAAGTTTGCTCTTAATAGAATCAAGAAGTTGAATAGAATATCCGCTAGTAATTTTTTTATCTGATAGGGGAGTCCCAAATATCTAACTGGAAGACTAGAAGACCAGAAATTTGAAAGTTAAGACAATTTGAAATAAAATTTCTCTATTTATTATTTTACTCAAATATACTTAGGATTTTGCCTCGTTCACTTTCAAGCCAATATTAGAAAGAGAATTCAACGCTTTTTTGATAGCAAAAATACTTTCCTGGTCACACTTAGAAAAGACTAGCAAATCAACTGCATAAATAAGGTGAGTGATAATTGGTGTATTTTGGAAGTAGGCTTCAGATTTCCCTTAAAATATTTTAATTCCAGCAAAATTGAGAAATATTCCATGGCAATTGCAAATTTATAAATAGGGTGATAAAGGGTCACCTTACCTTAAACCTCTGTTGTTGTTAATGAACCCATGAGGAATTCCATTTATTAGAATTGAGAATGTAGGAGTGGTAATGCACTTGGAGACAAACCTGCAGAAAATAGGAGGAAAATTCATACAGTTCATCAAATAAATTATAGATTCTCTACTGCAAATGACACTGCTTATGCACATTACATAAGGAAATGGGTCTGAAATCGCAAAGCTCATTAGCATTAGATTTCTTTGGAATTAAACAAATAAAAGTATTGTTTAATTCCTTTATATATTTACCCTAAAAATAAGCATCATTCAAGGCAGCACATATATCTTGTTTGAGATCATTCCAGTGTAGTTTAAATTTTTTGCTTCAATTCCATCTAGACCAGGAGAACTATCATCATGCATTTTAAAAATAACTTTGTATATTTCATCCATGGTGATAGGATTATCGAAGAAAAACTCTGCCTGAAGATGAAACAATCTTCTTTGGAATCAATTCATAACATCCCTCCATATGACAACAACTGTTCAAATACTTGAAAGGGGTCTTTTAATATCAGCATTAACCGAATTTTTGGAAGTCAAATTGACAAGCATAGGAGTTTGGTCACTTATAGAATAGTTTAAATATTCCATAATTAAATTAGGAAATATATCTGCACAATATTGATTAATGAAAACTCTATCAAATTCTTGAATGTGTATTTAGATTTAAATCAACCCTCTATGAGAAAAAAATACTCCTAAAGTTGGGTTCAATAACATTGAGCATAGAGATACAGCGAAAAAATTCATTTTCAGAAACCAAATAACTTCTATATGAACTTATTCTATCAGATGCAAATAGAGTATCATTGAAGTCACCATCTATCAGTGAAGCATCTTGAATGCCCAATTTAATATCAGCTAGATGGTTCCAAAGTGAAGATCTTAGAGATTGAGCACTACTACTATACACTGCAGATATCACCAACGTTAAACCACCAACATTGATCATTTTGCAGGTAATACATTGTTGGTCAATTTTAATTATTTGATGCTTCCAATATTTATATCCCACAAGAATTCTGATTTCATATTATGTAGTATTATTATTGATGAATTCCCAGTTTCTGAACTTAATAGTATAATTAGCAATAGAGAAGTTCGACATCTTATGTTCCACTAAAGCCATAAAATAAATCTCCTTTTTGCTCATCATATCTTGAAGATCTTTTTGTCCATTAAACGAGTTAAGACCTCCTACGTTCCAAAAAAGCAAATCCATATAGATTTTTTTTTTTGAAATACCTCTAGTTTTCACACCACTAGGGAAGCTTCTTTCTTCTCTGATTTTTTCGATTGGGATCTAGTTTTAGCCTAATTAATTAACTCATTCCACTTTGGGTTTGATTCCACATGATTTTCACCATTGATTAAACCTTCTCCTTCATGAAAGGTTTTCAAATTAATTTTACTTCTTCTCCTCTTATAACTAACCGAAGAATGATATGATTCTTCCATATTCGACTCATCTAGGCTAGAGACATCCATAACATTAATGCCCCCCTTCATATGAAAATTACCGTAGAAGTTATTCATTTCATTCATTGTGACTTCTCTATCTTCAAATAACTTCTCTTTTTAATCTGATTGAATTATAGGATTAGGAAGACCTGAATGTGGATCATTACCTGTTAATTCTTTTGCACCATTCAAAGCTTCAAAAGAATTAGAAATTGGCAGTTCTTGATTTTGTAGAGTTTGAGATTATGCTTTTTCCACACTTGATTTACTAGGAGAATTCTCTTTCTTATCCTTATCTTGATGATTTTTCCTTTCTTTCTGAGAAGCATTCGAATTGACTAAGGTATAACCTTCATCCTGATTATCATTTAACAATCTTTTCCCTATTTTAGATGTCAGTTTTGGTATACTTTCATTTTGCCCAATATTATTATTCAATTCCATTGCAAAATCCTTAATCTGGCTATGGTATTGAACCCAAACTTTTTTTGCAGTGCATGCATTGTAAGGATGTCCAAAAATCTTGCAATTGGCGCATTTAGTAGGCTGCCATTCATATTGGACCTTCTGCCGAGTCACTCTACCATCAAAACATTGGATGGGAATCTCTGTTGAAAAGGTAAAATTAACATCGATTTCTACCAATATTATAGCAAAAGAAATGTGCATTAACTCTTTACATTATGACAAATATGTCTATTCACAGCGTTGAAAAAGCGTTGTTATAACCTTTAACAACATTTTGATGAACGCTTTTTACCAACACGTTGTTATAGGTCCCTGGATACATCACAACATTTTCAAAAATGCCGTTGAAAATTGACATACTATAGCATTTCAAATGGTGTTGTCCTTATATTTAGACAGCGTTTTATATTGTTCCAGAAATGTTGTTATCTTCCCTTTTCTAGAACATTTAGCCACGTATCACAACATTTCTCAAAGTTTACAAATTCTTTACTATCACAGTGTTTTGCCACATATCACAACATTTCTGGAAGTTTACATGTTCTTTACTATCATAGTGTTTTGCCACATATCACAACATTTTTTACATCTATCACAGCATGTACATATTGTAGTATCAAAATATTCATGCACAAACTTATCAACAACATGTAAATATATGTCAACCAACTAATTATATAACCCAATATTCATACACAAAGACATCATTAATAAACAAACTTTACATAATTTCCATAAAGAAATGTGATGGCCGCCCCGCACCAGACGGCATTTCCGCGAAATGCGTTGTGCTAATGCTCGACTAGTACGGGACGATTGCCAAAGGGTTGGGTTGAAACGATGAATCACAAAGAACCTGTAGTATATCTCACAACGCTTGGGATAAAATATAATAATAACATACTTGATATAAAACAGGGAAGATAGTACATAAGCTGAAAACTAAACCATAATCATCATAGCAGAGGAATCCAAAGTACAACTTATGATCTAAACCATTATTACAACTTCAAAATATCGTCTCTATAGAAAAATAGAAAAGGTGCACTACTAATGCCCAAAGTAGTGACCAACAACCAAACAGGGAGAATATATTTATATAGTACATGGAAGCCTCCTGCTCATTTTCGGACAGCTACTCGCGCATCGGCACCTAACCTGCCTCTAGTTTGCTCGTTTAGGAGCACTTAGAGTAATAAGAAGAGACATAAAACTCTGGGTCAGACGAAAGTTTGGTATGAGCAGTAGCAACAAAATAAAGCAATAACAGGTATAAATAATCATACCTGAACCTGGACCTATCACCAAAGAGTTAGCACAACAAGATGTACAGTACTCTAAGGTAAACACTAACATAAAGCGTAAAATAGGAGTGTGCATGTTATGGTGATAGCAAACATCAAACATAGCAATCATCCTCACATCTCTCACTCAGTGTGTAAAGCATACGATGTCCACTGCTTTGATCACCAAATCCATTGGGGCAAAGATGGGTCCATGCCCTTCTGGACTCCACACAACTAATTGCCATGACCATGTCCTTTTGATCTATAGCTAATAACCCTCCCCAGTTCATGCATCCTCTGGCTCTAGGATACGGGCCAACCAGTCCATACATCCGTTAATGTCACTCACTAGGAAATGCATTAAGTTCCGTGAAGCGTTTTAGGTAAACAGACACAGAATAATTACAAGATAGATATAAATAAGATAGCAGCGGAAATTCAAACTTTTATTTCAAACATAAATCATACTGCATGGTCCAAAATACCATAAGTCACAAAAACCATTGCAACAATATAACTTCTGTCTTGTACCATCAGAGTACATAAATATAAAAAGCATAAAATAATTCCCCAAGAAAAAGAGCTAAGCCATAGTAAAGATATGAACTTGAGCCATACTTTGAAAGCAACTTCTAGCAAGATGATAACTAAGTCTTGACTAAGCCTGAGAATTCCCTCCCTGCAAACCTTGGGGGGGAGGGGGCGGAAGAAAGAAGAGGAAACAAAGAGGGTGAGATATAAAGTCTGGCGAGTCTAATTACTTTTAGCAAGTAAATAAATAAAAGTAGTATGACAGGCATATAAAGTGGACTAGAGAGATTACTACATAAAAGACATGTATGACAAGGTAGACAGGATAAGGTGTATACGCTTCCCTAATGACTACTCTGCATTATTACTAGTTTATCCAGAATGAGATGATCCCTTCCAATATAAGGTGGTAGACTTAAGCATATGTCCAAATGTACCCTAACCACTACCTTAATCGATCGGCTCCCTAATCCGCGTAGATACTCTGTGCCGACCCCACCGTAGGATGTATCACGTCCTAAAGTGGCAACCCCTCGCTGATATGCACAGCCCCATATCTACAGGAGTCATGGTCGTCTTATCCCCCTCTGCCCAGCTCATGCACGCACATGGCCCGGTCGGTTTACACCGTCCTCCACGTTTGGATCTCTTACAATCAGTCCAGTAAGCTTGCCCCTTCTCCGACCTAGTAAGGAGTACATGTTTTGATACCTACTCCGGGTTACTAGATGAAACAGATCCCACACAATATGATATAAGATCTCCCCTTGTCTTGTATCCCCCACTAGGTTTTCTTTGGCTATGTATACCACTAAGTGTCTTTAATTACATAACCCTATCATTTCTACAAGTTATGCTTACCCTAAAAGGTGTCATTAACTACATAACTTTATTATTTTCACTAGTTATGTATACCACTAGGTGTCTTTAATTACATAACCTTATTGGGTTAAGTTTTGTGGGCCTATATTTGTAAATATTACCCACCGCCTCCAGATTTTCTTAACCCACCCACTGTCCAACCAATTTTACTTAACCCTAACTTTAGTTCATAATCATACAATCCCTATGGATTAGGTTAAGTAGTCAAATTAGTTATCATGTCCATTTATGGTTTATAATGGGCTAGACCTCTCACATTAGGCCTGCAACTTGTGGATGCTGGATATGCCGATCGGGTCCGGGCAATCTTATTCCACAAATTGGGCCTAACCTCGTGTCATATCCCGATTCGTATTTGTGCACTTAGACCTCTCACATTAGGTTCAACATTAGTGGTTGCTGGATATGCTGGTCGGGTCCGGGCAGACTTACACCACTAATGCAACCTAACCTCATGTCATAAGTGCAATTACAATTTCTAATTGTAATTATTAGACATTTCATTCTTATTCAAATTTACCTATGTCATTATAGGTAACTATGTCCCTTTTTCCTCTTTTGGAATTATATGCCCAATTCATAAACATTACTTAAATTATGCCAATTCTAACCTTTTTCCCCCATTCCATAATTAACACATTTGCATATATTTGGCAGCATATAGGCTAGAAAGTAGCCTAGTCCATAAACAATAAAAACGGAAAAGTGATCGGAAAAATGACAATAGTGTTCATTCTAAAAGTGACATAACCATATATACTGGCATAAATAAGTAATAGGCATAATAAGGTGGACATGAAAACAAATCTAGCAAAAAAGGTAATGATAAAACTAGATCCAATATACTTAGGATGAACAGATCCAAATAAGAGTTCATATGTCCAATAATAATAGATCTCAATTAATCATAATATGATGACCTAGATATAAACAAAGGTTCAATTGTCCATATAATGATAATCCCAAGTTAACCACAAACTTGACAAAGGTTCAAATCCACAAAGGTGACACGATAAACAAATCACAAGTGAATTAGATCTATAAAAACAGATCTAGCATGATAAGTTCTAGGACCCAAGAAAATTATAGGTTCACAAATTATGATAGATCCAATATGATTCAGTCACGGGCATTTATATATATCCAAATCACAGTCATGTCGCAAATTACTTTTAATCATTTAAATCTAAAAGCAACTAACTCATAGTGTTTGGATTGAAAGAAAAGGTAGAAGATAGAAGAGGTTGGATCTATGCTTGAATCTCTAAGTTTGATTTGCTTTAGTTGATAGTTGTAAAAGATAAAAGTTCAAATTCAGTTTAGAAACCGACAGAGTTTGGCCCCCATGGATTCTCAATGAAGGAAACAGAGAAAAAGGGACCTCTATATATAGCTGCCAGCCCTCTCTAAAACGACTGCCACCTCAGCCTTAGGGGGGTCGACCCCCCTTAAGAGGTCGACACCCCTGCGGCGGGATTTTTGCCGCCAACGTAATTTTTGAAATTTAAACTAAATTTTGATTTTCTGGACCCTATACATACATACATACATACATACATACATACATACATACATATAATTCTTCTGCGTGTATACAAACTTCAAACCTTCATAACTTCTTCATACATTGTCCGTTTTATGCAAACCAAATGTCTATCTTAGCTAGAATTTCGAGATGGACGCAATAGCGCACTCCGTTTCTCTTAATTATGAATATTAATTTAATTGTAATTTAATTTATCCTCTTTAATGTTAACAAATTACGGGGTGTTACAGGATCGCCCCCCTACTAGAGATCGCCCCCCCCAAGAGATCACTCCTTCCTAGGGGTCGCCCCCCTAGGGATCACCCCTAGAGATCACCCCCTTCTAGGGGTTGCCCCTAGGGATCGCCCCACTCCTAGGGGTCGCCCCTAGCGATCGTGTTCCCCTGGTCACCCCCTCTGCTTCGTGGTGCTCCTTCTGGTCGTTTCGTGGCCCTTTCCTGGTGGCGGTTCGTGACTCTCTCTTCGTGGCGGTTCGTGAGCCTAGTGGAGGTTCGTGACCCTCTCTTGGTGGCAGTTCGTGACCCCTACCCCCTTCAGGAACCGAATTTCTGCAGTTTTTCCTACGAGCTAGTTTCGCCAAATGACGGCGTTTTCAACCATTCTAACCTTCCTATGACATCACAAAACATACCAAACAATAGTTACAACATACAGAATCAATCAAAAACATTAAAACATCAATCACATGAAATATTTTAGATCAAACATACCCAAAAGCATGATTTTCCTCTTAATCCCCTTAACCATGTTCTAACCATAGGATTAGCAAACTTAATCCAAATTAAACCAAATTTTCACCAGTGACATAAAATAATATTTTAGAATTTCTACATATTTTTCAAGACTTTTATAATGTATAATTTCACTAATTATCACTAATCACCCCTAATTAGCCGTAATTAATGAATAAACATGCAAATCACTCACCTTAGCCACAAATGAAATATTAGATCTGAAACTTTAATGTTATGGAACTGATCTCTATGTATTGTAGCAGCCCCAACTCTAATTTGATGCTAATTTGACTTGATTTGGTGTAGATTTGGTTAATTATTGAATAGAAAGCGATTAGGAAGAGATTAGAATGAGATTTGGAAGGTGGAGGCCATTGCTAGGGTTCAAGAGATGTTTATGGCGGTCGGAAAACTGAATGGAGATGGTTCTCCAACTTATTTCAGCCCTCCCAAAACCCTAATCCCGAAATGGATTATGGGCCTAGCCGCTAATCACCCCGTTAAGCCCAATTATGTTGTTTTTCATCTTCTAAACCTAATTTCAGTCATATCTCCCAAACAATAAGTCCGTTTAATTAATGTGACCACTCTACGAAAAGGTAAACCATCGTCCGAATCCAATGGAAGTGGTTTCAGGTTAAAACTTCTTACCAATCAAAAGTTATAGGCGAAAACAAGATTCGACAGGGGCAAAATAGTCATTTAAAAATCGGGAAAAATCATGAATATGGGAAATGATCCCAATAGTCGTTCCCCAAAGTTACACGACCATATGACTTCGTATGAGAATGAAATAAAAATTCTACGATCCTCCGATGCGTAGAATGCAGGTCGTTACACTCCCCTCCCCCTAACAAATTTCGCCCTTGAAATTCCTTAACTAAGAAAACAACCAAAAGGTCCCGCATGCCTATCAACCATTTGCGACAGTCAAACATACATAATAAACACAACAAGCCTATCCTAGCATGCGGAATAACTATATCGCAATTAAAACCTTACCACGTAAAAAGCTTTGGATATGACTTCCTTATGTTCTCCTCGGTTTCCCAAGTGCAGTCACTCTCGTTATCACCCCATTGGACCATAACCAGTTTCACCGTCTTCCTCCGAAGTTGCTTCGTATCGTTCCTGACAATACGAATCGTTTTGTGGCTTTCAACTGCCTTGGGTTCTACCTCGATATCATCCATCTGATCTGGTGAGATAGTCATATCAGAATCACGCACGAACTTCCTTAACTGAGAAACATGAAATACGTCGTGAACTCCCGCCATCTTGTCAGGAAATCCAACTTTATATGCTAAATTCCCAAATTGTTCGAGAACTGGGAATGGATCAACAAACCTTGATGCCAACTTACCTCTCCTACCAAACTGAATCACATTCTTCAACGGAGAAATCTTGGTGAATGCCAAGTCGCCAACGGAGAATTTCAAATCTCTTCATCTTTTATCAGCATAACTCTTCAGCCTATCTAGGGAAGCCTTCATTCTTGTTGCATACCCTTGATCTTATCTGAAGTTTCTCTTATTACATCTGGCCTAAGCACAAATTTCTCATCGGTCTCCAACCAACATGATGGTGAGTTGCACGGTCTTCTGTACAAAGCTTTAAATAGAGCCATACCAATACTGGACTGATAACTATTATTATACGCGAACTCAACCAGATGCAAATGGTCAACCCATGAACCTCCAAAATCCAGTATACAAGCTCTCAGGAGATCCTATGATACACGATTCACCCTCTCTGTTTGACCATCAGTTTGGGGATGGTACGCGGTACTGAGATGTAATTCGGACCCTAAAGCATCATGTAAGCTCTTCCAAAACCCACTAGTAAATAATGGATCTCGGTCACTCACGATACCTTTGGGTACTCCATGAAATCTCACTACCCACTTCATATACAGCTCTGCTAACTTAGCTGCCGTTCTATTCAACATGACGGTATAAACGTTGCACTTTTGGTCAGTCGATCCACAATCACACAAATACTATCATGACCTGATCTAGTCCTTGGTAAACCACCGATGAAATCCATCGAGACTTGTTCCCATTTCCATTTGGGAATTTCCAATGGTTGTAACAAACCACTATGCTTCTTTTGCTCGGCTTTAAGTAACTGGCAGTTCATCCACTTGGATATAAACTTCCCAGTGTCTCTCTTCATCGCTTCCCAATAGTAGGCATGCTTCATATCTCGATACATTTTGTTACCACCGGTATGTATAGTCAGTTTTGAGTGATGGCATTTTCTAAGCACTTCATTTCTCAATCCATTCACGTTGGGTACAACCAGCCTCTCATTCTTTCGAAGCCATCCTTCTTGATCATGTCCATACTTGTTTGTTGCCTCACTGTCGATACCCATCTCTATTTTGGAGATAATTTCCAATAGATTAGGATCGTCCCTCTGACTAGAACCAATCCGCTCAATCGAAGTCGGTCTGATCGTCAAACTAGGGCTGGCAATTAGAACCGAGAACCGAAAACCCGACCCGAACCGACCCGAAAAGACCCGAACCCGAACCGAACCTGATGGGTCTCGGGTCGGGTCTAGGTGACGAAAAATACCATCAAGACCCGATAAAACCCAACCAGCATAGACCCGACCCGAAAGACCCGACCCGAAAGACCCGACCCGAAAGACCCGACCCGAAAGACCCGACCAAAAAGTATTGAAATGTATGTATTTTTAGTGATATTATTCAACCGGACCCGAACCGACACGAACTTGACCCGACTCGACCCGAACTGAAGCTCGGGTCGGGTCCAGATTTTTGAAATGTATAGTTTAGACCCGACAAAACCCGAGCCGCCTAGAACCGAGACCCGACGGGTCGGGTCTGGGTCCATCACGTCGGGTCTAATTGCCACTCCTACGTCAAACTTGCTAACTTTTTTGGATCCAATTCACACTTAGGTCTGAAATCATATCCCGCGATATACTCCAGTTGCTTCCATTCCAGAAACATAGCCCCCAAGCTGGCATGTCTCCTGCTTAATGCATCAGCTACCGCGTTGCCCTTCGCAGGTATGTATGTGATATTGAAATCATAGGAAGCCAAGAATTCTAAGTTTCTAACCATCTCTGCCGACGAAGATTTAAATCCTTTTGAGAGAAAAGATACTTTAATGGAAACAACTCAAATCTTTCTCCCAAGAGATAATGTCTCCACATTTTCAACATGAACATGATTGTTGCCAATTCCAAACCATGGGTAGGATACGTTTTCTCATGCGGTTTCAGTTGCCGACTGGCATAAGCTACAACCCTACCTCCTTGCATCAGTACAACACCTAGTCCGGTACCACAGACATCTGTGTATACTGTCATCTCTTCGTTCCCTTTAGGGATAACTAACACTAGTGCGCACGTTATCTTTTCCTTTAGACTCTTAAATGTATACCCACAGCTTTCGTCCTAGACAAAAGCTTGACTCTTCTTGGTCAATTAAGTTAACGGTGCCGCTATTTCGGAGAAGTCCTGGATAAACTTACGATAATATCCAGCTAATCTCAAGAAACTTCTCACGTCTATTGCATTCTTGGGCGTAGACCAATCCTGCACCGTAGCCACCTTCGCAGGGTCCACAGCAATACCATTCTCTGAAACAACATTGCCCTAGAATCTCACTTCCCTCCTCCAGAAGTGACACTTAGAAAATTTTGCTTTCATTTGGTGTTTCCTCAGCACCTCCATCACTGTCCTCAAATGTTCCTTGTGTTCTTCCTCCGTCCTCGAATAAACTAAGATACCGTCCATGAACACAATAACAAACTTATTCAATTGATCCATGAATACCCTATTCATAAGATCCACAAAATATGCTGGTGCATTGGTCAACCCAAACGGCATGACCAACCACTCAAAGAATCTAGACGGCGTCCGAAATGCCGTTTTAGGTATACTCTCAATTACTACTTAGAGCTGATGAAAATCTGTCGTGAGATCCAACTTGGAAAACACCCTTGCTCCATTCAGTTGATCAAATAAATCATCTATCCATGGAAGAGGATACTTATTCTTCCTAGTCACCTTATTCAGCTCTCGGTAGTCTACACATAAGCGAAGGGAACCATTAGCCTTGGTAGCAAATAAAATCGATGCTCCCCACTCGGAAACACTCCTTCAGTTAAATCCCTTTTTCAAAAGATTGCCCACTTGCAATCGAGCTCTCGCTGCTCCGTTGACGCCATACGACGAAGAGGCATCACTATTGGTCTGGCATCTTTCACTAAATCAATCTGAAACTCGATCTCTCGGTGTGGTGGAAGTCCGGTCACTTCCCCGAAGATGTCCGAATACTCGCCTGTAAGAGGCACATCTGATAACTCATCATGCGGGATGTCGAGGGAATTTAGAAAACTAGCCATCACCCCATCACTAGGTAGGCAACCCAATACCACCCTCCGCCCATGATCCGCTCTAATGGTCACCGAAGACCCCTTGCAGTCTACCACCACCCCCATACCTTTGGGGCCAATCGACTCCCAAAATAATGCCAAACCCAGTAAAGCCCAAAACAAAGCAATCATAAACATGCATCCATGACTCGATAAGACCAAATTCTGATAAATCATACTAAGGCTAGTCGAACCACCAATTGGGTTCATCACAGCTAAAGGTCTATCGACTATCTCGGGTTCCAATTCCAACCTATCTACCAGGTCACTAGATACGAAGGAATGAGAAGCCCCAGTATCAAACAATACTCGAACATGAACATCATAAATAGAAAGCATACCTTGAATAACGACACCCTTTCCCTTTCGCGCTGCAGTTGGGGCGTTCAACGAAGAAGGAACTACGTTGATAGCATATGCTTTCACTATTTGCTTTTCCTTACGGGTTGTGGACATTTATCCTTTAAATGTCCAACTTGCTCACAGTTGAAGCACTTTCTTTCCGCTGGCTTTGCTCGACAATCTTTGATATAGTGACCCTTCTTGCCGCAATCAAAGCACTGGACTTCTTTCTTATTTTTCTTTTTCTGATCATCCTTGGTTTGGTTTTATTTCCTCTTATTCTGGGAATTATTCTTGCCTCCACCGCTTGCCTACGGCTTTGGCTCCTCTGTAGATGTAATAGCAACCTCGGTCTTCAACTTTGGGTAAAGGCTCTCAGATCTCAATGCCTTCCCCATAATAGATTCGAATGTCTCATGGATATGGTTTATAATCTTCCCCCAAGTACTCTTCTAGGCCAGTTATGAACTTCTCGTTCTTCTTCTCGATAGTATCATTAAAAGATAATCCATATTTCAAAAAAGTATCGAATTCAGCAATATATTCCAAGACCGCTGTATCATTCCGACTGCCCTAACATTCTGCTTAAGCTCCAAAAACTTCCTAAACAATTCTGATTTCTGAGCAGTTGGGATAAACTTATCACTGAAGCGAGTCTTAAACTGATTCCAAGTAACTTGACCCTCGGGAGTAGTTGCTTTAATGGCATTCCACCAATTCATTGCCCGTCCTTGAAGCTGACATGATGCTAACTTTCTCTTTATTGCACCATCGATTCCCAAATCCTCGAAGAAGCGCTCACAACTATCAAGCCAATCTTGAACTTCCATAGCCGATTCTGCTCCGTGGAACGGTTTCCCACTAAGATTAGTATAATCCTTGCTAAGCTTGGAGAAATCGGTTCTAAGCGCCTGCACCGCTGCACCACCACTGTTAGCAGCATTAGCAACTACTCCCTGAGCATCCCTAAGCATCTCTGGCACGAAGGAAGTAAACATCGTCATCATATCAGGGACATTCCCTTTGTTGCCCCTGAACCCGTACTCCTCGTATATCGGCTCATCATCCATTATGTAAAGAGAAACGATTAACCATCTTCTCAGTGGTGCCCATGCAGTACAACTTCGTCCTTAGATATACTAATAGTATATATATAGTTTTTGAAAACCAAAATATCACAAATACGCGCTCTCATATACGTATACTCTCTCTCCCTGATGTCTTCCCCTAGGTTAACTACGCAACCTAGGCTCTAATACCAAGTGTGACGGCCGGCCCGCACCAGCTGACATTTCCTCGAAATGCGCTGTGCTAATGCCCAACTAGTACGGGATGATCGCCAAAAGTGTTGGGTTGAAACGATGAATCGCCAAGAACATGTAGTATATCTTACAGTGCATGGGATAAAATATAATAATAATATACTTGATATAAAATAGGCAAGACGGTACATAAGCTAAAAACTAAACCATAATCATCAGAGTAGCGGAATCCAAAGTACAGCTTATGATGTAAACAATTATTACAACTTCAAAATACAGTCTTTATAGAAAAATAGAAAAGGTGCACTACTAATGCCCAAAGTAATGACCAGCAACAACACAGAGAGAATATATGTATATAGTACGTGGAAGCCTCCTGCTCGTCTTCGGACAGCTACTCGCGCATCAACACCTAACCTGCCTCTAGTCTGCTCGTTTAGGAGCACCCAGAGTAATAAGAAGAGACATGGAACTCTGGGTCAGACGACAGTCTGGTATGAGCGATGACAACAAAATAAAGTAATAACAAATATAAATAATCATACCAGAACCTGGACCTACAGCCAAAGAGTTAGCACAACAAGATGTACAATACGCTGAGGTAAACACTAACATAGAGTGTAAAATAGGAGTGTGTGTGTGTGTGTCATGGTGATAGCAAACATCAAACATAGCAATCATCCTCACATCTCTTACTCAGTGCGTAAAGCATACAATATCCACTGCTTTGATCACCAAATCCATTGGGGCCAAGATGGGTCCATGCCCTTCTGGACTCAGTACAACTAGTTTTCATGACCATGCCCTTTTAGTCTATAGCTAATAACCCTCCCCAGTTCATGCATCCTCTAGCTCTAGGATACGGTCCAACTAGTCCATACATCCTCTGGTTCTGGTTCGTCTACATGCCTCCTCTCTCATTTGTAAACCAAAGCTTTAGATATCGATAACTCCTTTGCACACGTCCCGCAGCAAAGCTGTTAGGCTATCCTTTGGAATTTGGATCAGACCTCACCCTCCTTGACCAGCTCGCTATTCTAGGGCTCGCACCCTAGGGATCGCCCCCTCCTAGGGGTCTCCCCCTAGGGATCGCCCCTCCCAAGGGTCGCCCCCTAGGGATCTCTCCCCTCCTAGGGATCGCCCCTAGGGATCGTGATCCCCTGGTCACTCCTGGCTTTATGGCGCTCCTTTTGGTCGGTTCGTGACCCTTTCCTGATGGCGGTTCATGACCCTCTCCTAGTGACGGTTCGTGACCCTGGTGGCGGTTCGTGACCCTCTCCTGGTGGTGGTTCGTAACCCCTACCCCCTTCAGGAACCGAATTTCTGCAGTTTTTCCTACGAGCTAATTTCACCAAACGACGGCGTTTTCAACCATTCTAGCCTTCCTATGACATCGCAAAACATACCAAATAGTAGTAACAACATATGGAATCAATCAAAAACATTAAAACATCAATTAAATGAAATATTTTAGATCAAACATACCCAAAAGCATGATTTTCTCCTTAATCCCCTTAACCATGTTTTAACTATAGGATTAGCAAACTTAATCCAAATTAAACCAAATTTTCACCAGTGAAATAAAATAATATTTTAGAATTTCTACATATTTTTCCAGATTTTTATAATGTATAATTTCGCTAATTATCACTAATCACCCCTAATAGCCGTAATTAGTGAATAAACATGCAAATCACTCACCTTAGCCACAAATGAAATCTTAGATCTGAAGCTTTACTGTTATGGCATAGATCTATATGTATTGCAGCAGCCCTAACTTTAATTTGATGCTAATTTGACTTGATTTGGTGTAGATTTGGTTAATCATTGAGTAGAAAGCAATTAGGAAGAGATTAGAATGAGATTTGGAAGGTAGAGGCCATTACTAGGGTTCAAGAAATGTTTATGGCGGCTAGAAAAACTGAATGGAATGGTTCTCCAACTTGTTTCAGCCCTCCCACAACCCTAATCCCGAAATGGATTATGGGCCTAGCCGCTAATTACCCCATTAAGCCCAATTATGATGTTTTTCATCTTCCAAACCTTATTTCAGCCATATCTCCCAAACGGTAAGTCCTTTTGATTAATGTGACCACTCAACGGAAAGGAAAACCACCATCTAAATCCAATAGAAGTGGCTTCAGGTCAAAACTCCTTACCAATCAAAAGTTATAGGCGAAACAAGATTCGCCAGGGGTAAAACGATCATCTAAAAATCAGAAAAAAATCGTGAACATGGGAAATGACCCCAATAGTCGTTCCCCAAAGTTACACGACCATACGACTTCGTATCAGAATGAAATTAATATTCTACGATCCTCCGATGCGTAGAATTCGGGTCATTACAAAAAATAACACCATAAACTAAATTTACAAAATATCCGTCGAACAAAGTCACGATATCTACTAATAAAACAAAATTTCCCTAAAACAAGTTTGCGCCTAATACCAACAAAATGAACTTCTAAAAGTTACTGCTTTCTCCGTAATCAGATACCACAAGCAGTCTTTTTGTTGAGGGATCTTCAGAAGCGCCTAACGATATTCTGATGATACCCGAATGAACAACAATGACCATCTCCAATACCTCTACACATGTGTTCATGTTAGCATTTGGTCATGCTTATTCATTAACAAGAAAACAATGCTTGATAACAAGAAAAAAGAATACAAGGAGAAAGTTGAAGATAACAACATAGCATACTTGGTAATATTTTATAACAGTTAGTTTATTTCTATAATGCTTAGTTAATTTTTAATTATTATAGAATACTTGGTAATATTTTATATTTTTATATTTTTATATACTCAGTTAACTTTTATAAACAAAACTTCTAATTTTTATAAATTTAGTAAACTTAGTTAATTTTTATATTACTTAGTTAATTTTTATAATACTTAGATAATTTTTATAATAGTTAGTTAATTTTTATAATAGTTAGTTAATTTTTTATAAAATTAGTAAACTTAGTTAATTTTTATAATACTTAGTTAATTTTTATAATAGTTAGTTAATTTTTATAAAAGTAGTGAACTTAATTAATTTTTTATAATAATTAGTTAATTTTTATAATACTTAGTTAATTTTATAATATTTAATACTTAGTTAATTTTATAATACAGTTAATACTTAGTTAATTTTTTATAAAATTAGTAAACTTAGTTAATTTTTATAATACTTAGTTAATTTTTTACAAAATTAGTAAACTTAGTTAATTTTTATAATACTTAGTTAATTTTTACAATAGTTAGTTAATTTTTATAATAGTTAGTTAATTTTTATAAAAGTAGTAAACTTAATTAATTTTTTATAATAGTTAGTTAATTTTTATTATACCTGGTTAATTCTACAAAACTTAGTTAATTTTATAATACCTAATGCTTAGTTAATTTTATAATACTTAGTTAATTTTATAATACATAGTTATTTTTTATAAAATTAGTAAACTTAGTTAATTTTAATAATAGTTAGTTAATTTTTTATAAAACTAGTAAACTTAATTATTTTCTTATAATAGTTAGTTAATTTTTATAATACTTAGTTAATTTTTTATAAAATAAGTAAGCTTAGTTAATTTTTATACTACTTAGTTAATTTATATAATAGTTAGTTAATTTTTATAATAGTTAGTTAATTTTTATAAAATTAGTAAACTTAATTTATTTTTTATTATAGTTAGTTAATTTTTATAATACTTAGTTAATTTTATAATACTTAGTTAATTTTATAATACCTAATACTTAGTTAATTTTATAATACATGGTTAATTTTATAATACTTAGTTAATACTTAGTTAATACTTAGTTAATTTTTATAATACTTTGTTACTTTTTTATAAAATTAGTAAACTTATTTAATTTTTATAATACTTAGTTAATTTTTATAATTGTTAGTTAATTTTTATAAAGTTAGTAAATTTAATTAACTTTTTATAATAGTTAATTTTTATAATACTTAGTTAATTTTATAATACTTAGTTAATTTTATAATACCTAATACTTAGTTAATTTTATTACACTTAGATAATTTTATAATACTTTGTTAATTTGTATAATACTTTGTTAATGTTTTATAAAATTAGTAAACTTAGTTAATTTTTATAATACTTAGTTAATTTCTATAAAATTAGTAAACTTAATTAATAGTTATTTAATTTTTATAATACTTAGTTAATTTTATAATACTTAATTAATTTTATAATACCTAATACTTAGTTAATTTTATAACACTTAGTTAATTTTATAATACTTAGTTAATTTTTATAACAATTAGTTAATTTTTATAATAGTTAGTTAAATTTTATAAAATTAGTAAACTTAATTAATTTTTTATAATAGTTAGTTAATTTTTATAATACTTAGTTAATTTTATAATACCTAATACTTAGTTAATTTTATAATACTTAGTTAATTTTATAATACTTTGTTAATTTTATAATACTTAGTTAATTTTTATAATACTTAGTTTTTTTTATAAAATTAGTAAACTTAGTTAATTTTTACAATAATTAGTTAATTTTTATAATAGTTAATTAATTTTTATAAAATTAGTAAACTTATTTATTAGTTAGTTAATTTTTGTAATACTTAGTTAATTTTATAATACCTAATACTTAGTTAATTTTTATTTCACTTAATTAATTTTTATAATAGTTAGTTAATTTTTATAAAACTTATAAACTTAATTAATTTTTTATAATATTTAGTTAATTTTTATAATACTTAGTAAATTTTATAATACTTAGTTTATTTTATAATACCTAATACTTAGTTAATTTTATAATACCTAGTTAATACTTAGTTATTTTTTATAAAATTAGTAAACTTAGTTAATTTTTATAATAGTTAGTTAATTTTTATTAAATTAGTGAACTTAATTAATTTTTTATAATAGTTAGTTGATTTTTATAATACTTAGTTAATTTTATAATACCTAAAACATAGTTAATTTTATAATACCTAAAACTTAGTTAATTTTATAATACTTAGTTAATTTTATAATACTTAGTTAATTTTTTATACAATTAGCAAACTTAGTTAATTTTTATAATACTGAGTTAATTTATATAATAGTTAGTTAATTTTTTATAATAGTTAGTTAATTTTTATAATAGTTAGTTAATTTTTATAAAATTACTAAACTTAATTAATTTTTTATAATAGTTAGTTAATTTTTGTAATACTTAGCTAAATTTTAATTATTACTATTATTATTATAGAATACTTGGTAATATTTATAATTTTATTGTAACAACCCGTAAAATGCGAGCCAGTTTGAAATTTTTATTTTGGCAATTTTAGCGAATTTTGAATATTCAAAATGAATTATTTTAAATAATATCGTCGAAAAATTTATTTTGAATAGAATTCGAACGAATATATTTATATACGTCGTCGTTAGAATATATAATAATTATATATAATTATAAATAGAATTGAAAATGGCGCGGTAGTTCGAAAATTCGATTTCTAATTTCAAATGAATATACAGAATTCAATATAAGTCAGAATTGAACGAAACAAGAAATATTTGAATCTGTATAACTATGTCTTTGTAACGAAGTTAACAAACTGAGATTTCATCTTAGAAATGATAAGATATGTCCAGTTTAAAATTAGAAATAGTCGCTGTGGAATTTATATATATTTTTATATATATAAGGCCCTTAAAAATAGCAATTTTGCATATGGCCTCGGAATTCGACGAAACCACTTTTGTTGGGTCCGGGATGTCAAACTATTGTTAGATTTCAAATTTCATAATTTTTAGAATCAATATGTGAGCGTGGCAAAAGAAAACGCGTTTGACCAGTTTCTGTTGAATTTAATCGACAGGAAATTGGCCATTTTTCAAACGATCTCAGAATTCGACGAAACTAGTTTTGTTAGGACCGTATCGTCAATACGAAGCTAGAAAATATTTTTCTGCAATTTATAGAGTTAGTATGTGACCCCGGTAATTTGAAATGTACGTTTAAAATTCAATATAAGGATTTAAATGTAAATTTCAACGGAAACTAATTGTAATGATCAAATCAGCTTACGATACATATCCCATTGTGTTCGGAATGGGGGTAAAACGCTATGGACGACAGGCGGTGGGCCTCGTTTAGAGGTCGTATGTGAAAGTCAACTTTTTAATAATTAAAAAGAAAAATAATAATAATAAATAAATATAATTCTCCTCTCCTTTATCTTCTGCCCCCCCCCACCATTCTCGATTCAGAATCAAAACGAAAAAGAAAAAAAAAGAAACTAAACCTAATCGATCGGGCGATCGTCCTCCGCCGTCCACCCCAGCCTGCTATCACCGCCGCCTCTAAGGCGATCAGCCCCTCCTCCCCGTCGCGCGACCCTCCCCTTCCTCCCTCTGCAGATCCGAGCTTGAGCCCCCCCCTGGTGAATGTGAGCCACCTCAAACCCTAACCTCACCGCGTCCACCCCCTCTGACACCCCGTCGGCCTGCTGAGATGCCCCGCCTGCTCCGACCAACCGCTGCCTACACCAAGCTCCAGCGCCACCTCAAACCTTCCTCCCTCCATGATTTAAAAAAGTGAGTTTTCTTGTTTTGTTTGTTTTATTTTTATTATATAAAATCTGATTTTCCTTAATATATAAAGTTATGAATTTTATTATATAAAGTTATGAATTTTATTATCTAAAGTTATGATTTTTTTTTTTTTGTGAAAATAATATGTTTTATTTTCAGTTTTTAATAAAAGAAAAAAAATAGAAGAAAAAAAACTAATTTTATATAGTAATTAAAACTGATGCTGGAATAAAGATTTGATTTTTGAAATAAATAAATTATAATTTTTAAGTAAGTAAATATTAAAAATATGATTTTTATATTTTTAAAGTATTAAAAATATAATCTTTATAGGATAGAGAATATAAAAATATCATCTTTGTATATGTAACGAAATAAAAATCTGATTTTTATTTTATATACGTTGAAGTAAAGTGATGATTTTTATAAGGATGAAAACTATATTTTTATAAAGGCGAAAACTATATTTTTATAAAGGCGAAAACTTTATTTTTGAAAAGACTAAATCTTTATTTTAGAAAAGGCGAAATCTTTATATGGAAAATAGCGTGATAAAAATATAATTTTTATCTATATAACATAGTAGTAAAAAAAAAATTCGATTTTTATATATTGAATAACATAGTAAAAATTCGATTTTTACCTATGTAGAGGATACAGTCAACGAAAGCAACAAGAAGGCGAAATAGGCGAAGGTTTCTATTAAGAAAAATCGTGTTATTGGAAAGCTATTGGTGAGGATTTCTCACTCTTCAATTTCTTTTTATAATTTTATATATGTGTTGAAAGTGGAAGTGAATTGCTATATATAAATACCTATATATATATATATATATATATATATATATATATATATATATATACGCCCCTCGTCCACAAACCATGGACGATATTTATTGGTTGAAATTGTTGTGAAAATTGATTGATAGCGAAGTGAAATAACATATATATGAAAAGTGAAATTTATATATATAGCAAAGTGAAAATATCGAATATATGAAAAGTGAAATTTATACATATAGCAAAGTGAAAATATCGAATATATGAAAAGTGAAATTTATATATATAGCGAAGTGAAAATATCGAATATATGAAAAGTGAAATTTATATATATAGCGAAGTGAAAATATCGAATATATGAAAAGTGAAATTTATATATATAGCGAAGTGAAAATATCGAATATATGAAAAGTGAAATTTATATATATAGCGAAGTGAAAATATCGAATATATGAAAAGTGAAATTTATATATATAGCAAAGTGAAAATATCGAATATATGAAAAGTGAAATTTATATATATAGCGAAGTGAAAATATCGAATATATGAAAAGTGAAATTTATATATATAGCGAAGTGAAAATATCGAATAAATTGAAAGTGAAAATATCGGATATATTGAAAGTGAAAATATTCGAATTGAAAACAATGTATATGAAATATTCGAATTGAAAACGATATATATATATATGAAATGAAAACGATGCATATGAAATATTCGAATTGAATTGAATAGAAAATGAATTCGAATTGAAATGAATAGAAAATGAATTCGAATTGAATTGAAATAGAAAATGAATTCGAATTGAATTGAATAGAAAACGAATTCGAATTGAATTGAATAGAAAACGAATTCGAATTGAATTGAATAGAAAACGAATTCGAATTGAATTGAATAGAAAACGAATTCGAATTGAATTGAATAGAAAACGAATTCGAATTGAATTGAATAGAAAACGAATTCGAATTGAATTGACTAGAAAACGAATTCGAAATGAATTGAATTGAAAACGATTTCGTAATGAATTGAATTGAAAACGAATTCAAATTGAATTGAAATTTGAATTGAATAGAAATGAATTTTAAAACGAATCTATAAAGAAGAATTCAATTGTGATTTGAATTGAAAAGGAAGTTGAAAATGTTTTTGAAACGAATTCAAAACTATTTATATAATTCGTTTTAAATAGAAATCGACGAAATATATATTATATATATAATAAATGGCCTGAATAGAACGCGCCGCGCTGCGGCAGTTCGCGAATTTTGACCATTGACTTCGAACGGACATTACGGGAGATCCGACCGTCAGATTCTCCTGAAATCAGAACCGTTGGGTTCGTATCGAAAAGAGCTTTCTAAGGAATATTAGAAATTTGAAATCTAACGGTTGGATTTGGAGATACGTCCAAATCAAATTTGAAAAAGGTCGCTGTAAGTGCAGTTCGATGGCCATTGATGGAAATCGACCGTACAGGCCTTGATAAAATTATTAAAAATAGTAATAATTTGTGTAAAATCATAAGAAATGATTTGGGAAGAATTGGGATGAAAAACTCCATATTTGAAAAGATAAAAATAGATTTTTATCGAAATGAACTAGTTATTAACTAGAAAAATAATCCAATGGTTATAAATAAATAAATTGGATTAGATTTGAATTGAAATTATCTTTGGATATTTTCGATATTGGATTCCGTGATTATACAGATATCGTGATGGGAATTTGGAAGATATCGATATCGTTATTCCCGATATGATATCTGTTGGTTTCAGGATTTGATGTTAAATATAAGTCAATACTCTCTCTATTTAAAACCTTATATTTAATGTCAAATTTGATTGATTGATGGTTTGGATTGTGCTCGACCAGTTTATGAGTAGAATATGCTTTTACATTTAGCATTGGGTTGGGTTGAAAATATCTGTGTGCTAACGCCTTGTGAAACACTTCACGATTTAACGATAAGGTGTTTAACGATGTTGTGTTCATTTCAAATTTAACGAATGATTGTGAAATGATATTTTTCTTAAGTGAAAAAAATGTATTCCCGATTTTGGACAGGGAATGTTTTATAAAAATGTTTTATAAAACAGAAAGGATTTCGAGGCCCAAAACCCGATGATTTCTAAAATGATTTAGAAATGTATTATATGTTACATTGTGGTTCATCGCGTATTCGATCAGTTGCTATTAATGATGTATCTGTTTGGTGGCGGAGAATTTATTCTCTTGCTTAACACCCTTCTTTGAGACGTACGAGCTCAAAGGTTATGTGATTAATAGTGACTGATCATATGCGTGAATTACAGATGTGAAGTACTATATTTTGAAAGTACTTGTGATTATTATGTTGTGAAATGATTTTCCCTACTTCGGGATATGAAATGATTTAGTATGTGGCTAAAGATTCGGGTAACCCTGAGACTAAAAGTATGGGTGAGAGGGCGGTGTATGCTCTCCATGAGTGGGAGGTGCATCGTCGGTGTAGCCTACTCCTATGTGGGGTAGGTGCACATATATATATCGAGTTGCGAGGTGCGTACCCTTTGCCTTGTCGATGGGGAGCACAATATTTGGTTGCATACTTGTTTGTATGCATTGTTATGTTTTGGAATTCACATTTCAAAATGATTTGATTTGAGATCCCGAAGTGAAATCTACTTTGATATAGAAAGTTAGATATGTATTTCAAATGATTTGAAATAAGAAATCGGGAATAAAATCCAAAGGAATAATTTCTGTAAATTGAATTGGATTTAGAAAATCTGAGTGTAGTGATTAATCTAAATGGGTAGATTGGGATATTGCATGTTGATTGATGCATAGTAGATCCATATATCTATATTGATTGTTGTTTATACACTGGCTTTCATGGGGGTAAACCCGTTCCGCGAAAGTGGCGTGGTCCCGTGATTTGCCTTATTTTTAAACAAGTTTAACAACTGTTTTTTTTGAGTTCTCACACCAGTCCCATGACTGACCTGTAGTTTGCTTTTCCCTTGCGAACTCGGGTGCCCCTATTTTCCACACGGGCAGTCGAGTAGTTTTATTTTGCAGATGTATTGAGCAGGATTCTGGATTGAAGCTTTAAGCTGTGTCCAGACATTTACAGTCTTCCGCTGTGTAGTTTATATTTCCGCTGTGCACTGTTTTACATTTATGTAAATTTATCTTCCGCTGTGTATTATATTTCGATATACTCTGATATTCTGTACTCTGATGTAACATTATTATGATGTTTATTGAAGTCTTCTGTTATTTGTTCTGATGTGTTGTATACCCAAAGTTAGCGTATGCGGGATTCGAACGGTCTTGGTCGGTTTAACGATCGATTAGGTCCGGGCGAAATCCGTGTCGTTACAACGTGGTATCAGAGCTTTGGTTAAACTCAAATCTTTGGGGTACAACTCGTTAGAACAGAATAAAAGACTCATCAGAGGTAGGATTAGTAATGTCCTATAAAAGAATCCTCATTAGAGATAGAATCAGTAGCATTCTAGAATGAGTGACTTATTAGAGATGGGGTTAGAAATGCCCCAGAATGAGTCGAGAGTTATTTGTTTATAAATAACGTATTTGTGATTATATATATAATCTAGTTTTAGAAAATATGATTTTTAAATATATAAAATTATATATTTGAAAATATAATCAATTAATTGATTGATGTTTGTGTTGTTTGCCTATTTGTTTGCTAATTTTGAACCATTATGCCTAATAGCATCAAATATAGAATTGTATTGAAAATTAGTTGCATTTGCTTGCATATACATATATAACATTGAACAGGTCATAGCAAGGAGGCTAGAGCAGAGAATAAAATTTGTTTGCCCGACAAATAGGTACATGTTTACTACATAATTTACTGTTTTGTTTGGGTGATGATGATTTCGTGAGCCTATTGGCTTTTTCTTTTTCTTTTTGAGATCTGAAGGACCGGGGAAGCTATTTGAAATTCCCCGATGCTCCCGGTGCAGGGGAGGTTATGGCGAAATTTTTCAAAAATTTAGGGTGTTAGCCAAATTTTTGAAATTTTGAAAATTCTCAGAAACTAAAGAGTTGGAGAATAGAAGCCAGATCGAGCGTAGAGTTGGATAATCAAACCACTTTCGACTTTGTTCCTTTTCGGGGACGAAAAGTTTTAAGTGGGGGAGATTGTAACAACCCGTAAAATGCGAGCCAGTTTGAAATTTTTATTTTGGCAATTTTAGCGAATTTTGAATATTCAAAATGAATTATTTTAAATAATATCGTCGAAAAATTTATTTTGAATAGAATTCGAACGAATATATTTATATACGTCGTCGTTAGAATATATAATAATTATATATAATTATAAATAGAATTGAAAATGGCGCGGTAGTTCGAAAATTCGATTTCTAATTTCAAATGAATATACAGAATTCAATATAAGTCAGAATTGAACGAAACAAGAAATATTTGAATCTGTATAACTATGTCTTTGTAACGAAGTTAACAAACTGAGATTTCATCTTAGAAATGATAAGATATGTCCAGTTTAAAATTAGAAATAGTCGCTGTGGAATTTATATATATTTTTATATATATAAGGCCCTTAAAAATAGCAATTTTGCATATGGCCTCGGAATTCGACGAAACCACTTTTGTTGGGTCCGGGATGTCAAACTATTGTTAGATTTCAAATTTCATAATTTTTAGAATCAATATGTGAGCGTGGCAAAAGAAAACGCGTTTGGCCAGTTTCTGTTGAATTTAATCGACAGGAAATTGGCCATTTTTCAAACGATCTCAGAATTCGACGAAACTAGTTTTGTTAGGACCGTATCGTCAATACGAAGCTAGAAAATATTTTTCTGCAATTTATAGAGTTAGTATGTGACCCCGGTAATTTGAAATGTACGTTTAAAATTCAATATAAGGATTTAAATGTAAATTTCAACGGAAACTAATTGTAATGATCAAATCAGCTTACGATACATATCCCATTGTGTTCGGAATGGGGGTAAAACGCTATGGACGACAGGCGGTGGGCCTCGTTTAGAGGTCGTATGTGAAAGTCAACTTTTTAATAATTAAAAAGAAAAAATATAATAATAAATAAATATAATTCTCCTCTCCTTTATCTTCTGGCCCCCCCCACCATTCTCGATTCAGAATCAAAACGAAAAAAAAAAAAAAGAAACTAAACCTAATCGATCGTTCGATCGTCCTCCGCCGTCCACCCCAGCCTGCTATCACCGCCGCCTCTAAGGCGATCAGCCCCTCCTCCCCGTCGCGCGACCCTCCCCTTCCTCCCTCCGCAGATCCGAGCTTGAGCCCCCCTGGTGAATGTGAGCCACCTCAAACCCTAACCTCACCGCGTCCACCCCCTCTGACACCCCGTCGGCCTACTGAGATGCCCCGCCTGCTCCGACCAACCGCTGCCTACACCAAGCTCCAGCGCCACCTCAAACCTTCCTCCCTCCATGATTTAAAAAAAGTGAGTTTTCTTGTTTTGTTTGTTTTATTTTTATTATATAAAATCTGATTTTCCTTAATATATAAAGTTATGAATTTTATTATATAAAGTTATGAATTTTATTATCTAAAGTTATGATTTTTTTTTTTGTGAAAATAATATGTTTTATTTTCAGTTTTTAATAAAATAAAATAAAAAGAGAAGAAAAAAAACTAATTTTATATAGTAATTAAAACTGATGCTGGAATAAAGATTTGATTTTTGAAATAAATAAATTATAATTTTTAAGTAAGTAAATATTAAAAATATGATTTTTATATTTTTAAAGTATTAAAAATATAATCTTTATAGGATAGAGAATATAAAAATATCATCTTTGTATATGTAACGAAATAAAAATCTGATTTTTATTTTATATACGTTGAAGTAAAGTGATGATTTTTATAAGGATGAAAACTATATTTTTATAAAGGCGAAAACTATATTTTTATAAAGGCGAAAACTTTATTTTTGAAAAGACTAAATCTTTATTTTAGAAAAGGCGAAATCTTTATATGGAAAATAGCGTGATAAAAATATAATTTTTATCTATATAACATAGTAGTAAAAAAAAATTCGATTTTTATATATTGAATAACATAGTAAAAATTCGATTTTTACCTATGTAGAGGATACAGTCAACGAAAGCAACAAGAAGGCGAAATAGGCGAAGGTTTCTATTAAGAAAAATCGTGTTATTGGAAAGCTATTGGTGAGGATTTCTCACTCTTCAATTTCTTTTTATAATTTTATATATGTGTTGAAAGTGGAAGTGAATTGCTATATATAAATACCTATATATATATATATATATATATATATACGCCCCTCGTCCACAAACCATGGACGATATTTATTGGTTGAAATTGTTGTGAAAATTGATTGATAGCGAAGTGAAATAACATATATATGAAAAGTGAAATTTATATATATAGCAAAGTGAAAATATCGAATATATGAAAAGTGAAATTTATACATATAGCAAAGTGAAAATATCGAATATATGAAAAGTGAAATTTATATATATAGCGAAGTGAAAATATCGAATATATGAAAAGTGAAATTTATATATATAGCGAAGTGAAAATATCGAATATATGAAAAGTGAAATTTATATATATAGCGAAGTGAAAATATCGAATATATGAAAAGTGAAATTTATATATATAGCGAAGTGAAAATATCGAATATATGAAAAGTGAAATTTATATATATAGCAAAGTGAAAATATCGAATATATGAAAAGTGAAATTTATATATATAGCGAAGTGAAAATATCGAATATATGAAAGTGAAATTTATATATATAGCGAAGTGAAAATATCGAATAAATTGAAAGTGAAAATATCGGATATATTAAAAGTGAAAATATTCGAATTGAAAACAATGTATATGAAATATTCGAATTGAAAACGATATATATATATATGAAATGAAAACGATGCATATGAAATATTCGAATTGAATTGAATAGAAAATGAATTCGAATTGAATTGAATAGAAAATGAATTCGAATTGAATTGAAATAGAAAACGAATTCGAATTGAATTGAATAGAAAACGAATTCGAATTGAATTGAATAGAAAACGAATTCGAATTGAATTGAATAGAAAACGAATTCGAATTGAATTGAATAGAAAACGAATTCGAATTGAATTGAATAGAAAACGAATTCGAATTGAATTGAATAGAAAACGAATTCGAATTGAATTGAATAGAAAACGAATTCGAATTGAATTGACTAGAAAACGAATTCGAAATGAATTGAATTGAAAACGATTTCGTAATGAATTGAATTGAAAACGAATTCAAATTGAATTGAAATTTGAATTGAATAGAAATGAATTTTAAAACGAATCTATAAAGAAGAATTCAATTGTGATTTGAATTGAAAAGGAAGTTGAAAATGTTTTTGAAACGAATTCAAAACTATTTATATAATTCGTTTTAAATAGAAATCGACGAAATATATATTATATATATTATATATATAATAAATGGCCTGAATAGAACGCGCCGCGCTGCGGCAGTTCGCGAATTTCGACCATTGACTTCGAACGGACATTACGGGAGATCCGACCGTCGGATTCTCCTGAAATCAGAACCGTTGGGTTCGTATCGAAAAGAGCTTTCTAAGGAATATTAGAAATTTGAAATCTAACGGTTGGATTTGGAGATACGTCCAAATCAAATTTGAAAAAGGTCGCTGTAAGTGCAGTTCGATGGCCATTGATGGAAATCGACCGTACAGGCCTTGATAAAATTATTAAAAATAGTAATAATTTGTGTAAAATCATAAGAAATGATTTGGGAAGAATTGGGATGAAAAACTCCATATTTGAAAAGATAAAAATAGATTTTTATCGAAATGAACTAGTTATTAACTAGAAAAATAATCCAATGGTTATAAATAAATAAATTGGATTAGATTTGAATTGAAATTATCTTTGGATATTTTCGATATTGGATTCCGTGATTATACAGATATCGTGATGGGAATTTGGAAGATATCGATATCGCTATTCGCGATATGATATCTGTTGGTTTCAGGATTTGATGTTAAATATAAGTCAATACTCTCTCTATTTAAAACCTTATATTTAATGTCAAATTTGATTGATTGATGGTTTGGATTGTGCTCGACCAGTTTATGAGCAGAATATGCTTTTACATTTAGCATTGGGTTGGGTTGAAAATATCTGTGTGCTAATGCCTTGTGAAACACTTCACGATTTAACGATAAGGTGTTTAGCGATGTTGTGTTCATTTCAAATTTAACGAATGATTGTGAAATGATATTTTTCTTAAGTGAAAAGAAATGTATTCCCGATTTTGGACAGGGAATGTTTTATAAAAATGTTTTATAAAACAGAAAGGATTTCGAGGCCCAAAACCCGATGATTTCTAAAATGATTTAGAAATGTAT
Organism: Allium sativum; assembly: GCA_030737875.1. Lineage (NCBI taxonomy): Eukaryota > Viridiplantae > Streptophyta > Magnoliopsida > Asparagales > Amaryllidaceae > Allium > Allium sativum. The sequence goes on from CM060924.1 coordinate 287,516,358, forward strand.
TATATGTTACATTGTGGTTCATCGCGTATTCGATCAGTTGCTATTAATGATGTATCTGTTTGGTGGCGGAGAATTTATTCTCTTGCTTAACACCCTTCTTTGAGACGTACGAGCTCAAAGGTTATGTGATTAATAGTGACTGATCATATGCGTGAATTACAGATGTGAAGTACTATATTTTGAAAGTACTTGTGATTATTATGTTGTGAAATGATTTTCCCTACTTCGGGATATGAAATGATTTAGTATGTGGCTAAAGATTCGGGTAACCCTGAGACTAAAAGTATGGGTGAGAGGGCGGTGTATGCTCTCCATGAGTGGGAGGTGCATCGTCGGTGTAGCCTACTCCTATGTGGGGTAGGTGCACATATATATATCGAGTTGCGAGGTGCGTACCCTTTGCCTTGTCGATGGGGAGCACGATATTTGGTTGCATACTTGTTTGTATGCATTGTTATGTTTTGGAATTCACATTTCAAAATGATTTGATTTGAGATCCCGAAGTGAAATCTACTTTGATATAGAAAGTTAGATATGTATTTCAAATGATTTGAAATAAGAAATCGGGAATAAAATCCAAAGGAATAATTTCTGTAAATTGAATTGGATTTAGAAAATCTGAGTGTAGTGATTAATCTAAATGGGTAGATTGGGATATTGCATGTTGATTGATGCATAGTAGATCCATATATCTATATTGATTGTTGTTTATACACTGGCTTTCATGGGGGTAAACCCGTTCCGCGAAAGTGGCGTGGTCCCGTGATTTGCCTTATTTTTAAACAAGTTTAACAACTGTTTTTTTTGAGTTCTCACACCAGTCCCATGACTGACCTGTAGTTTGCTTTTCCCTTGCGAACTCGGGTGCCCCTATTTTCCACACGGGCAGTCGAGTAGTTTTATTTTGCAGATGTATTGAGCAGGATTCTGGATTGAAGCTTTAAGCTGTGTCCAGACATTTACAGTCTTCCGCTGTGTAGTTTATATTTCCGCTGTGCACTGTTTTACATTTATGTAAATTTATCTTCCGCTGTGTATTATATTTCGATATACTCTGATATTCTGTACTCTGATGTAACATTATTATGATGTTTATTGAAGTCTTCTGTTATTTGTTCTGATGTGTTGTATACCCAAAGTTAGCGTATGCGGGATTCGAACGGTCTTGGTCGGTTTAACGATCGATTAGGTCCGGGCGAAATCCGTGTCGTTACAACGTGGTATCAGAGCTTTGGTTAAACTCAAATCTTTGGGGTACAACTCGTTAGAACAGAATAAAAGACTCATCAGAGGTAGGATTAGTAATGTCCTATAAAAGAATCCTCATTAGAGATAGAATCAGTAGCATTCTAGAATGAGTGACTTATTAGAGATGGGGTTAGAAATGCCCCAGAATGAGTCGAGAGTTATTTGTTTATAAATAACGTATTTGTGATTATATATATAATCTAGTTTTAGAAAATATGATTTTTAAATATATAAAATTATATATTTGAAAATATAATCAATTAATTGATTGATGTTTGTGTTGTTTGCCTATTTGTTTGCTAATTTTGAACCATTATGCCTAATAGCATCAAATATAGAATTGTATTGAAAATTAGTTGCATTTGCTTGCATATACATATATAACATTGAACAGGTCATAGCAAGGAGGCTAGAGCAGAGAATAAAATTTGTTTGCCCGACAAATAGGTACATGTTTACTACATAATTTACTGTTTTGTTTGGGTGATGATGATTTCGTGAGCCTATTGGCTAGCCGCTTGGCTTTTTCTTTTTCTTTTTGAGATCTGAAGGACCGGGGAAGCTATTTGAAATTCCCCGATGCTCCCGGTGCAGGGGAGGTTATGGCGAAATTTTTCAAAAATTTAGGGTGTTAGCCAAATTTTTGAAATTTTGAAAATTCTCAGAAACTAAAGAGTTGGAGAATAGAAGCCAGATCGAGCGTAGAGTTGGATAATCAAACCACTTTCGACTTTGTTCCTTTTCGGGGACGAAAAGTTTTAAGTGGGGGAGATTGTAACAACCCGTAAAATGCGAGCCAGTTTGAAATTTTTATTTTGGCAATTTTAGCGAATTTTGAATATTCAAAATGAATTATTTTAAATAATATCGTCGAAAAATTTATTTTGAATAGAATTCGAACGAATATATTTATATACGTCGTCGTTAGAATATATAATAATTATATATAATTATAAATAGAATTGAAAATGGCGCGGTAGTTCGAAAATTCGATTTCTAATTTCAAATGAATATACAGAATTCAATATAAGTCAGAATTGAACGAAACAAGAAATATTTGAATCTGTATAACTATGTCTTTGTAACGAAGTTAACAAACTGAGATTTCATCTTAGAAATGATAAGATATGTCCAGTTTAAAATTAGAAATAGTCGCTGTGGAATTTATATATATTTTTATATATATAAGGCCCTTAAAAATAGCAATTTTGCATATGGCCTCGGAATTCGACGAAACCACTTTTGTTGGGTCCGGGATGTCAAACTATTGTTAGATTTCAAATTTCATAATTTTTAGAATCAATATGTGAGCGTGGCAAAAGAAAACGCGTTTGACCAGTTTCTATTGAATTTAATCGACAGGAAATTGGCCATTTTTCAAACGATCTCAGAATTCGACGAAACTAGTTTTGTTAGGACCGTATCGTCAATACGAAGCTAGAAAATATTTTTCTGCAATTTATAGAGTTAGTATGTGACCCCGGTAATTTGAAATGTACGTTTAAAATTCAATATAAGGATTTAAATGTAAATTTCAACGGAAACTAATTGTAATGATCAAATCAGCTTACGATACATATCCCATTGTGTTCGGAATGGGGGTAAAACGCTATGGACGACAGGCGGTGGGCCTCGTTTAGAGGTCGTATGTGAAAGTCAACTTTTTAATAATTAAAAAGAAAAATAATAATAATAAATAAATATAATTCTCCTCTCCTTTATCTTCTGCCCCCCCCACCATTCTCGATTCAGAATCAAAACGAAAAAGAAAAAAAAAAGAAACTAAACCTAATCGATCGGGCGATCGTCCTCCGCCGTCCACCCCAGCCTGCTATCACCGCCGCCTCTAAGGCGATCAGCCCCTCCTCCCCGTCGCGCGACCCTCCCCTTCCTCCCTCCGCAGATCCGAGCTTGAGCCCCCCTGGTGAATGTGAGCCACCTCAAACCCTAACCTCACCACGTCCACCCCCTCTGACACCCCGTCGGCCTGCTGAGATGCCCCGCCTGCTCCGACCAACCGCTGCCTACACCAAGCTCCAGCGCCACCTCAAACCTTCCTCCCTCCATGATTTAAAAAAAGTGAGTTTTCTTGTTTTGTTTGTTTTATTTTTATTATATAAAATCTGATTTTCCTTAATATATAAAGTTATGAATTTTATTATATAAAGTTATGAATTTTATTATCTAAAGTTATGATTTTTTTTTTGTGAAAATAATATGTTTTATTTTCAGTTTTTAATAAAAGAAAAAAAATAGAAGAAAAAAAACTAATTTTATATAGTAATTAAAACTGATGCTGGAATAAAGATTTGATTTTTGAAATAAATAAATTATAATTTTTAAGTAAGTAAATATTAAAAATATGATTTTTATATTTTTAAAGTATTAAAAATATAATCTTTATAGGATAGAGAATATAAAAATATCATCTTTGTATATGTAACGAAATAAAAATCTGATTTTTATTTTATATACGTTGAAGTAAAGTGATGATTTTTATAAGGATGAAAACTATATTTTTATAAAGGCGAAAACTATATTTTTATAAAGGCGAAAACTTTATTTTTGAAAAGACTAAATCTTTATTTTAGAAAAGGCGAAATCTTTATATGGAAAATAGCGTGATAAAAATATAATTTTTATCTATATAACATAGTAGTAAAAAAAAAATTCGATTTTTATATATTGAATAACATAGTAAAAATTCGATTTTTACCTATGTAGAGGATACAGTCAACGAAAGCAACAAGAAGGCGAAATAGGCGAAGGTTTCTATTAAGAAAAATCGTGTTATTGGAAAGCTATTGGTGAGGATTTCTCACTCTTCAATTTCTTTTTATAATTTTATATATGTGTTGAAAGTGGAAGTGAATTGCTATATATAAATACCTATATATATATATATACGCCCCTCGTCCACAAACCATGGACGATATTTATTGGTTGAAATTGTTGTGAAAATTGATTGATAGCGAAGTGAAATAACATATATATGAAAAGTGAAATTTATATATATAGCAAAGTGAAAATATCGAATATATGAAAAGTGAAATTTATACATATAGCAAAGTGAAAATATTGAATATATGAAAAGTGAAATTTATATATATAGCGAAGTGAAAATATCGAATATATGAAAAGTGAAATTTATATATATAGCGAAGTGAAAATATCGAATATATGAAAAGTGAAATTTATATATATAGCGAAGTGAAAATATCGAATATATGAAAAGTGAAATTTATATATATAGCGAAGTGAAAATATCGAATATATGAAAAGTGAAATTTATATATATAGCAAAGTGAAAATATCGAATATATGAAAAGTGAAATTTATATATATAGCGAAGTGAAAATATCGAATATATGAAAAGTGAAATTTATATATATAGCGAAGTGAAAATATCGAATAAATTGAAAGTGAAAATATCGGATATATTGAAAGTGAAAATATTCGAATTGAAAACAATGTATATGAAATATTCGAATTGAAAACGATATATATATATATGAAATGAAAACGATGCATATGAAATATTCGAATTGAATTGAATAGAAAATGAATTCGAATTGAATTGAATAGAAAATGAATTCGAATTGAATTGAAATAGAAAACGAATTCGAATTGAATTGAATAGAAAACGAATTCGAATTGAATTGAATAGAAAACGAATTCGAATTGAATTGAATAGAAAACGAATTCGAATTGAATTGAATAGAAAACGAATTCGAATTGAATTGAATAGAAAACGAATTCGAATTGAATTGAATAGAAAACGAATTCGAATTGAATTGACTAGAAAACGAATTCGAAATGAATTGAATTGAAAACGATTTCGAAATGAATTGAATTGAAAACGAATTCAAATTGAATTGAAATTTGAATTGAATAGAAATGAATTTTAAAACGAATCTATAAAGAAGAATTCAATTGTGATTTGAATTGAAAAGGAAGTTGAAAATGTTTTTGAAACGAATTCAAAACTATTTATATAATTCGTTTTAAATAGAAATCGACGAAATATATATTATATATATTATATATATAATAAATGGCCTGAATAGAACGCGCCGCGCTGCGGCAGTTCGCGAATTTCGACCATTGACTTCGAACGGACATTACGGGAGATCCGACCGTCGGATTCTCCTGAAATCAGAACCATTGGGTTCGTATCGAAAAGAGCTTTCTAAGGAATATTAGAAATTTGAAATCTAACGGTTGGATTTGGAGATACGTCCAAATCAAATTTGAAAAAGGTCGCTGTAAGTGCAGTTCGATGGCCGTTGATGGAAATCGACCGTACAGGCCTTGATAAAATTATTAAAAATAGTAATAATTTGTGTAAAATCATAAGAAATGATTTGGGAAGAATTGGGATGAAAAACTCCATATTTGAAAAGATAAAAATAGATTTTTATCGAAATGAACTAGTTATTAACTAGAAAAATAATCCAATGGTTATAAATAAATAAATTGGATTAGATTTGAATTGAAATTATCTTTGGATATTTTCGATATTGGATTCCGTGATTATACAGATATCGTGATGGGAATTTGGAAGATATCGATATCGTTATTCCCGATATGATATCTGTTGGTTTCAGGATTTGATGTTAAATATAAGTCAATACTCTCTCTATTTAAAACCTTATATTTAATGTCAAATTTGATTGATTGATGGTTTGGATTGTGCTCGACCAGTTTATGAGCAGAATATGCTTTTACATTTAGCATTGGGTTGGGTTGAAAATATCTGTGTGCTAACGCCTTGTGAAACACTTCACGATTTAACGATAAGGTGTTTAGCGATGTTGTGTTCATTTCAAATTTAACGAATGATTGTGAAATGATATTTTTCTTAAGTGAAAAGAAATGTATTCCCGATTTTGGACAGGGAATGTTTTATAAAAATGTTTTATAAAACAGAAAGGATTTCGAGGCCCAAAACCCGATGATTTCTAAAATGATTTAGAAATGTATTATATGTTACATTGTGGTTCATCGCGTATTCGATCAGTTGCTATTAATGATGTATCTGTTTGGTGGCGGAGAATTTATTCTCTTGCTTAACACCCTTCTTTGAGACGTACAAGCTCAAAGGTTATTTGATTAATAGTGACTGATCATATGCGTGAATTACAGATGTGAAGTACTATATTTTGAAAGTACTTGTGATTATTATGTTGTGAAATGATTTTCCCTACTTCGGGATATGAAATGATTTAGTATGTGGCTAAAGATTCGGGTAACCCTGAGACTAAAAGTATGGGTGAGAGGGCGGTGTATGCTCTCCATGAGTGGGAGGTGCATCGTCGGTGTAGCCTACTCCTATGTGGGGTAGGTGCACATATATATATCGAGTTGCGAGGTGCGTACCCTTTGCCTTGTCGATGGGGAGCACGATATTTGGTTGCATACTTGTTTGTATGCATTGTTATGTTTTGGAATTCACATTTCAAAATGATTTGATTTGAGATCCCGAAGTGAAATCTACTTTGATATAGAAAGTTAGATATGTATTTCAAATGATTTGAAATAAGAAATCGGGAATAAAATCCAAAAGGAATAATTTCTGTAAATTGAATTGGATTTAGAAAATCTGAGTGTAGTGATTAATCTAAATGGGTAGATTGGGATATTGCATGTTGATTGATGCATAGTAGATCCATATATCTATATTGATTGTTGTTTATACACTGGCTTTCATGGGGGTAAACCCGTTCCGCGAAAGTGGCGTGGTCCCGTGATTTGCCTTATTTTTAAACAAGTTTAACAACTGTTTTTTTTGAGTTCTCACACCAGTCCCATGACTGACCTGTAGTTTGCTTTTCCCTTGCGAACTCGGGTGCCCCTATTTTCCACACGGGCAGTCGAGTAGTTTTATTTTGCAGATGTATTGAGCAGGATTCTAGATTGAAGCTTTAAGCTGTGTCCAGACATTTACAGTCTTCCGCTGTGTAGTTTATATTTCCGCTGTGCACTGTTTTACATTTATGTAAATTTATCTTCCGCTGTGTATTATATTTCGATATACTCTGATATTCTGTACTCTGATGTAACATTATTATGATGTTTATTGAAGTCTTCTGTTATTTGTTCTGATGTGTTGTATACCCAAAGTTAGCGTATGCGGGATTCGAACGGTCTTGGTCGGTTTAACGATCGATTAGGTCCGGGCGAAATCCGTGTCGTTACATTTATATTCTTAGTTAACTTGTAATGTCCCGGAAATCCGTAATATCAGAGTTGACTACATACATCATACATCCAACACAAATATCATGAAAATACGAATCATTTTTTTTAGAAGAAAAAGGTTGAAGAAGAACGACAATAACAACACAGAATCTCACATTGCAGCGGAACAAAATATAATATATCATAACTTTGAAATACAAATTTTTTTAACTGTATAACATTCACTTATCAGAGTACAACACTTACAACACAGCGGAACAAACTCTATATAACTAACACTAAAGCCTCCTGTTCCAAGCTCCTTCAGATAAATCTGTAAAAATCCTGAACTACTTGATTGCCCGTACAAATTTAGGCACCCAAGAGTTTAGGTAAAATAAAACAAAATAAACTCCGGTTCAGTCATGGGACTGGTATGAGTAAACAATTTAAAACAGTTTCAGAAACTAAATGATATGTCATAAGACCACGCCGTATAACACGGAGCGGGTTTTTCCCTTATGAGAATCCAAACCACTTGATTTAACTTTAAAAATCCTTTTGAAAGAAACGATATTCTTTATATCAAAACTCTTTTGATATTATGGTAGTGTCTAAATCAAATAAATAACCATCTAGTGGAACGTTTGCATCTCACGTTCCACATATATAATGTACAATCAAAACCGCAAGCACTTATTGGGTAATGAATTTCCAATTATGATAAGGTATGGAACCACCTTTCGATAGTGTATCTCTAGAGGAGAATACACTGGGTTCAACAAGAACATCTTGTAACCCGGTCACACATGACCGACCATTCATTTCACTTGAGTGTATCGAATGTATATCACCAACTATTGGGATCAGCAACCATTTTCCCGAATGGGACAACATCGAATAAAATAAGGAATTAAATGAATTTCTCTAGATAGGTGATAATACACCCTAATGGGAGCTAACCACATAGCCATGCTGCCTGCCTGATTTTTGTCATTTCCCGGTTGTTGAGGCCTGAGGCTACGCTTACTTATCATTCATTGATAACACAATCACTTTGAATGTCACATTGTCAGATCTGTTAATCACTAATTGATTTGCACAAATATATTATGGATATTATGCTAAGAGAATAAATCTGTTCCCACCATATATATTTATACAGACCAACATATTCGATTATTGGAAATACTTTGTCAGACATTCATCCATATACGTTCGTTCTGGGATTGAACGAAACCGAAGGCACAATTTCCATTAATAGAAAAGCCCTTTCACTTTACTCCGTATTCGATTATCTTCATATAATCTGATTCGCAACGCTATTGCCAATACAGAGTGGTTATCGGATAATAATCCAACCGGTCTCTCCATATTGACAACGATATTGGCAAATACTTCGATAGTCGGTTATTTAACTATCGAAGAAAAATAAACAAACATTCCAACCATAACAAACAACTAATGGGCCCCTTAATTAATATTCATTAATTAAATCACCCTTTCCATTTCCTTATCAATATTTGTTAAACAAATATTTTCAATTATCATCTCGGTCTCTTACGTTCTTTGGAAAACATTTCCATATATCGCCTTCTTTTATTTTCTATATTTAGAAAATATCTTCTATTAATAATTGGAAAATATTCCAATTACTAATCCCTTTCACGACTATTCATTTCTATACTTAGGAAATATTTATTATTATATTTCAAAAATTTACTTACTTGGGTTAAAACGAATGTTATGTGAAACATCGTCACAACAACCCAAAATACTGCATTCGACTAAATCTCTTTAAACATTTCTCTTCGAGACTGAATCTTGCTATTTATCAGCTTATAATGAAATCAATCAAGTTGGGGTATAATTATCTCTCAAACCTTGACTGAAAATATTATTAACTTCAAAACAGATAAGACTACTAACTCGAATAATCAACACTATATTAAACCAATTTTCTATTTCCAAAACACGTACACGCTTCTCTTTCTATTTTTAACAAATCTAATTTATAGATTTCCTTTTTGTTTATGATATTCTATTTTCAAGTTCGTTTCCTTATCGAATTCTATATATATCGATACATTGATTTCCAACTATCAAATTTTTTAAAAAATATTCGAACTCCTTAAATTTTCTGAAAAATTCGCCATAACCTCCTTTGTACTGGCAAATAGTTCAAACCTCAACTCGCCTCTCTAGGCCCTTTCCATTGAAAAAAAAAAATCAAAAATCCAAGTGGCTTGCCGATTCGACGCATAAAACCTTGTATGGAATTTAAACGTGTACCTTTTTGTCGAGCACATGAATTATAATCTTTAAACACTTTATTCCATACCTGTTTAACCCATATACGTCCATTTCTAATTTATTCCAACTCAATTTGGTTAGTTTAACCCAATTCATTAATTTATACTTTAGTTAGCTCTCTTGCCTATTTCCCTTTTCAGCTGAACATATCATGTTCATTTTTTTTTAATTTGCTTATAAACTAATCCAATGCCATTTCCAATTCCAGTTTCCTACTCGATTTTTTTGAATATAAATACACCGGTTCAATTAATTTAACCAAAACCCAATTTTGATTCAAATCCCATTAACTAATTGTTCTTTACATTAGTTAATTCTATTTAACAATTAAAAATCTGATTTTTGCTTCAAAAATCAGCTCACTTACTCCACTTGGGTTCATGCTTATTTTACATTTCAAGTCTGGAATTTTTCTAATGGTAATTCGGGTTTTATTTCCTTAAAACCCTTTTATTTATTTAAATAAACCGTTATGGTTTTTAAATGATTTTGGCGCTTCTTTTCTGAAAATTTGATTTTGACATAACTCAAAATCTATCAGACGAAATCCAGATATTTCTCTCCCATTAGAAAACTATTATTCAACCTGTCCCGACGATTCTTGTTTCAAAGAATTCCAACTTTAATTGAGTTTTATATACCCAATTGAAGTTCGAAATGCCAATTTCCGAACTGCAGCACTACGGCGAGTTCGTTTTAATTATATTTATATATATAAACATTTAAACTTTGTTTATAATAAATTTAACTTCATTCTGATATATTTTTAATATATATCAAATCAGTTTCCCAATTCAACATCATATTTCCGGTTTTCTAAAATTGTCTATTTTTCCTAACTCGGTAATATATTTATTTATACTTCGATCTTCTATATTAAATTCCAAATCCTTTAACAAATTATAAATCATTTGGATTTATTTTCTATTCTATTTAAAAATCCGCATTCTGAAATATATTTCGTCGTTCCCATTTTGAAATGACTTCAAATTTCTATTTTAAAATTCTATTTTTCAATTCTATTTGAATTTTATATATTCAAATTCTATTTGAATTTTCTATGCTCAAAATTCTATTTTCAATAGATTCGAATTAATCGAATTCAAAATCATAAATCCTTAAGGATTTATTTTGGTTCAATTTATATTCTGAACATCAGAATAAATTCCCTCGTTTATTTCTTAAAACGATTTCCCCATTTCTATTTTTGAATTCACATTTGAATTTAAATATTCAAATTATCCAATGATAATTTTTCCACTTTATTTATAAACACTGTTTATAAATTCCTTTCAATTCTCTGCATTATTTAATTTGTAAACAACATTTATAAACTCACTATTTGTTTTATATATATTCAAAACAAGTTAATATATTTATAGCCCAATTGAAATTCGATTTCTATTTTAGAAAAATAGTTTTTTCCCTTTAATTTCAAATACCCGTTTCCCTGATATATATATATCAACATTTTGGCCCCAATGATATTTAAACAACCCAATTTTCAATCAACACATTATATATATGATAATATATGTGAAAATAGACAAATAATAAAATTTTAAGGAATCTAGTTGGATCCCTCCAACCTGTTCTCCTGCATCCATAAACATTAGTCAACAGAAATAATACTCATCCTGCTTCGTGGCAGGATATCGCGATATAGAAGGTCATCCACTATCATAGCGTGGGGGCGTATAGGGTCATCCGCTAATGAAACTGCGGGCATCCGCTAAAGGTACTGCGGGAATCCATCACCAATATATATATATATATATATGTATATATAATAGCCACAAACATCAATCCTAAATAACTAATATATATTTATAATAGCCAAAGAAATATTTTTATGCAACCAAACAACCAATAAAATTTTTTAACAATAAAAATAAATCTTTATATAAAATTCTAATGAGATTTACTCACCGTGATTTAAATTCGGATCCATTCTATTTCCAGTTGACTCTAAAAATTCTGAAACGAAACCCATTGCGAAGATTAAATTCATATGAGTTCCACACAATCGATGATGTTCGAGTGGATATAAAATAAATAAGATATCGCCATTTAATTTTCACAAATTAAATTATACTAATTTACTAACTTCAATATTTTAATTAAATTAAATTACCTTACTTAATTACCTTTTTAATCCATGCTAAATCTCATTATTTTAGTTCCTTGCCAAGAAAATCACTGAACTTCCGACCACCATTAATGTAACATACCATATTTTTCGGTATAATAATTAATTTATTTAATTATATAAATAGTAATTCAGAGAATTAAATGGTCGTCGAATTGAATAATATTGAATATTTAATTAAAATAATAATTAAATAATATATTTAATTCATAAATAATCAGAATTAGTGGAATTCACAATATTGTGTGAACTGGACAAATTTAAAATATTTAATTCAGCTTAGAGTTGAATTCGAATAACGAATATATTTAAATAACGTCAGTTTGAACGTATAATTATATTATAATTAAAAATCGAGCTCGAAATGGCGCGACAGTTCGCTATTTGGTGATTTGAACTTCAACTGGATATACAAAAACCGTTTTAAATCGGATTTCCGTGAAACAAGAAACGTACGGAGCTGGTGAAGTATATTTTTCTAATGGAAGAGAAAAATCAGGATTTCGTCGTTTAGATTTTGATTTATGCCCAAATCAAATTTTTAGAAAAACAGCGGTATATTCGTTTATGGCCATAACGGTTATTCAAGTATATTTGAATATCGGTTTTGAATTTAGACAAGGTTCTTTTGAGACATAGCGATAATTTAATTTTAGGAATTTTATTGTAATTTTTAATTAATTAAATAAGCAACTTTTTATTTGGAGTATTTTACACCATGTATCAGCGATTTTGGGGTTTCACAAAATGAGTTGAACTGCTGATATTGTTACATTTTTGGGATCGTGATGCAATGCTCATTACAACGGTACTTTTATTTTTGTCTATAACAGTCCGTAAAGCGTAGGATAAAAATTATTTGAATCCCCTGATACCAAAAAGAGAACAAAATAAATACATATGAAATTCTCTTGTTTTGTCGACCAAGGAAATCATGATACGTGAAACATGAAATGAAAACATGAAATGAGCAACCAATAATGTACACACTTATGCAGTTAAAACAAAAAATTTACGGTCTGTGGAGATAAAAATTTAAGCAAGGCACACAAGGGTTCGGCTCTTTTGTTTCATTTGTGAGGGGAATGCTACTACCACGTCTGGGTACAGGAAAGATATTTTTTCCAAATACTTCATCCATTAATCATCCTTCATATTATAAATATACCCACTTTAAACCTAATTTAGGCCCTGTTTGTTTTTCTGAAAAAGCACTTTTTCAAAGCTTAATCGAAAAGGCTGAATATATTAAGTGCTTTTAAGGTGTTTGGGTGAACTAACAATTAAGTGCTTAATCATCCAAAATAGCTTAATAGCAAAAAGCATATATTTTAAGCTTTTTGACTGCTTATTGCTAGTAAGTGATGATTTACAGTTTTGTCCTTCTTCTTTATATATAACAGTAGTGTATACTTTTATATTTACAAAAGCAACAGTATTTTTTCTTTCCATCACCGCAGCCGTATATTGAAGGAGGCACTTCCTCATTTTCCTTTTGTTTACTTTGCATAGAATACACGGCTGTAATAGTATTTCACATATTTATATTTTTATATAGTTTTATATTTGCTGGGTTAAAAACAAAAACGACATTGCTGTACTAAATACGACGACAATATATACTTTTATAAAAATATTATATACCTTTACATACTTTTATATTTTATGACTTAAAAAGTAAATTGATAAATCAAACAATAAAAATGAAGGGCAAATTTGTCAACCAAAATTATTTCACAAAAAATCAGAATTTTGATAAGCAGATAATCAAACAACAAAAAAGCATTAAGCATTCAGCATTCTATTCAGCATTCAGCAATCAACAATCAGCCTTAAGCATTCAGCCATTTTAAACAAACGAAGCCTTAGTCTTCACCAAAGTCAACAAACGCCAAAGAAATGAGCCTCCACCAAAATCCTCTTTTCCATCTTCCTTGGTCTGTAAAAGAAGAAAAAAAAATCAAACCAACTTCCAACCTAAACTCGAAATCGTATGTATATAGAACACTGTGTTTTCTCTCCTACAATCCGCGTTTAACTGAGTTCGCAAGACCTCTTGAGTCCGCTGGACCTCGACTGTGACGATGTGGGTTTTAACGTTGGGGTGGCTTTTGTCTGAAACGAAAGTCGAGTAGGATGTTGGTTTGTGAGGAGTGAGGCAAGTCTCGATCAAAGTCTGGTCACTTCCCGAAGGTGTAGGAATCGAAGTATGGTGGCTTGCTGATGTCGCGGGTCAGCCTCCGGTGAAGAACTGTGCCACGCGATGAGATATTTCTCGCGAGTTAAATGGAAGACGCAAGAATCGAACGGGGTCTGGTGATTTTTTTCGAAGCATCTGAAGATGGAAGAAAGGATATGCTGAGGCGAATCTGCTCATTTGATAGTCTGAAAAAGAAAACGGGAGCGGGTCTTATGTATGGAAGAGATTGCGGTGTACTTTGTGGTTCAAGGAATGAAGGGTTGTATTGGGCATTTTAAGGCCTGCGCAGGAACACTGAAAACGGAGAAGGAAGAAGAGGCCCAAGGACTTGAAGATGTTGACTAGCAGAGGCTTTCATAAATGGACTAGAGAATGGATTATTAGTCTGATTGGTGGGTGTCGTTAAGAGTAGATGGGAAGTTCATGTGTTCGGCCATGTTTAGAAGTGATACTGAAGTGCGGAATTCCATTTTTGAGGAGAAGAGCTGTTGGTCTTGGGTTTTAAACGCGATGGGCCGACTTGAATTAGGGGGTTAGGCCCAACGAATTTAATTAGTTAAGTTTAAATTCAAGTTAATTTAAATATCACAATAACTTGTAATGTTAATATATTATACCTGCATTATCAGAATTGAGCAAACCAGGATCCGACAGGATCGTATGAACGCACACTAGACGGTGGAACTGGTTGGAAATGATTATGAGCTTGTCTGGATTTACGGTGAAATAAAACGTCCGTCAGAATCAAGCGATAATTATCGTTAGTTAACGATGATGTCTAATGTGAGTAAATCTCACTAACTCTGTTCAGTTTATATTTTTATAAACTGTACTTTATTTTTGATAAATATGGATTGATGGCTGTGTATGGACTGTTAAATAATTGATTGAAAACATAGTTATGGTTATATATATACACATATATATCGTTATTAAATATAAATTCTATCGATCGGAATATTTCTTCTTGAAATGAAAGTGTGCTATCTATATTGTTTAAGATCTGTGGATGCAGGGAAATAGGTTGGAGGGTCCCAACTGGGTTCCTCAATATATACGATACTGTTTTGTTTCATGTATTGTGATATATGATGTGAGATAAAATCTGTTGTCAATTTGGTGTATTTGGATGATAGTGGTCATCATGATTTGATATAATAAATACCATAAGTGATACCAGAATGTGAAAAAGGGAATTTTCAAAGTGAATATTGAAAACAAATTATTTATAAAATCAAAGGATTTTATAAAAGAGAAATTATTTATGAAATCAAAGAAGATTTTATAAAAAGGAAATATTTATAAATGGAATATTTATAAATAGGAATAGAGTTAAAGGAAATAATTTGGGAATAAGATATTATATAAGAGATATTTATTTAGTAAATAAATATGATAGGATAAAAAGGAAATATTTGGAAAGCCAAATAAGGATAAAGGAAAATATTTGTGAAAACAAATATAAAGGGAATATATTTGTAAAACAAATATAAAGGAAATTATTTGCAAGACAAATAGAAGGAGAAATATTTGTAAAAACATTTACAAATAAAATAGAAAAAAAGGAATTTTTGTGAAACATTTACAAATAGAATTCAAAAGGAAATATTTGTGAAACATTTACAAATAGGTTAAATGGAAATATTTATTTATAGGAAATAAATAGAATGTTATAAATGAGATATTTATTTAGAAAATAATAGGAAAGATAAAGGAATATTTATTTGTTAAATAAATAGAAAAGATAAAAGAAATATTTATTTGTTAAATAAATAGAATTGAAAAGGGAATAGTTATTTTGTAAGTAAACAAATAGAAAAGGGATAAATCAAAGGAGTTAATTCAAAAGAGTTAATCAAAATGAGTTATTCGAATATTAGTTATTCTATTAGAGTTAATCGAATATAGTAAATCAGTTAGAGTTAACCAGTTAGAGTTAATCAATTAGGGTTGACCAGTTAGAGTTGATCAGTTAGAGTTAACCAGTTAGAGTTAAAATTAACCAATAGAGTAATTAAATAGAGTTAATTGAATTAGAATAAATCAATTAGAGATAGTCGAATTAGGAGTTATCGAATATTAGTTATTCGAATCGAGTTAAAAGGAGTTATCGAATATTAGTTATTTGAATCGAGTTAAAAGGAGTTATCGAGTATCAGTTATTCGAATCGAGTTAAAAGGAGTTATCGAATATTAGTTATTCGAATCGAGTAAAAAGGAGTTATCGAATCTAGTTATTCAAAAGGAGTTATCGAATCTAGTTATTCGAAAGGAGTTACCGATTAATTTGATCGAAAGGAGTTAATCGAAATTAGTTATTCGAAAAGGAGTAATCGAATATAGTATTCGAAAAGAGAGATTATCATATATCATTTATTCAAAAGAAAGAGTAATTGAATATTAGTTATTCGAAGTGAGTTAATCGAATATTAGTTATTCGAAGAGAGTTAATCGTCGAATTCGATTATATCGAATTCGGGAAAGTACTTATACTTTCCGGTGTTTAAGTCAAGATTTATTTATTTATAAACTAGGTGTTTATTTATTTATTCACATTAAAGAATAAAGGTTATAATTGAAGTTCGATATTTCGAAAGTAAGGATTATAACATTATCGTCATAATCAATGTTTTCAATAGAGAAGTGGATTCGTAAATAGAAATCCGCAGTTTCGTAAGGAAGTTTGTTAAAGATTTAAAAGGATAAACTTTGACCATTTCGAAGTTAAAACGTTGTTCAGTTAAGGTCTGAGAGGTAATTATACCCCAACTTGACTGACTTCCTTCTTAACTAAGGAATGGTAAGGTTTGATCGTGAAGGAGTTTTGGAAATGTTTTCCAAATAAGAATCAGAAATGTTTTCTGATAATAGAAAATAATAATTTAGAATATATGGAAATAGGAGATAAATAAATTAATCAACTAAAGAGATTAATGTTAAATGATGATTGATCGATATAATTTCCATTTGGAAATAATATCGTTGTTTGCACACGTGTTTTCTTTGATAGTTAACTCACCGACTACCGAAGTTTTTGATCAAAACGTTGTTAATATGGAGAGACCGGTTGGATTATTGTCCGAAGAACCACTCCGTATTGGCATAAGCGTTGCGAATCATATATGCCAAAGATAATTGAAGACGGAGTAAAGTGCAAGGGTTGTTGTATAAATCTTAGGTAAAGATTGCCTAAGATGGTTGTACTGAATAGTGCCTTCGGTTTGTCCAGTCCCAGGACGACCTGTATGGAAGAATGTCCGACAGAGTTTATTTAACAGATCGCATAAGTTGATCTCTTCAAATGTATTTACGTTTGGTGGCGGGATAATTCGTTTCTCTTAGCTATATACCCATGGTATTTTTAGGGAAATCAATTTGTGATTTGGCGGGTATGACGATGTGACATTCAAAGTGAATAAATGTGTGATCTGTCAGAGATAAGTGTGGCCTCTAGCCTCACAACTGGGAAATGACAAAAATCGGGCAGACAACATGGCTATGTAGGTCGCACCTATTAGGGTGTATAATCACATGATCTAGAGTTTCATTTACTTCTAAAAATCTATTGTCGATGCTGTCCCATTCGGGAAACGGTTGCTGATCCCAACCATTGGTGATGTACATTTGATACACTCAAGCGAAATGAGTGGTCGGTCATGTGTGGCCGGGTTGCAAGATGTTCTTGTTGAACCCAGTGTATTACTCTTTAGAGGTACACTAGCGAAAGGTGGTTCCATACCTTGTCATAGTTGGAAATCCATTTCCCAATACGTGCTTGCGGTTTTGATTGTATACTATATATGTGGAAAGTGAGATGAAAGCATTTCTGCTAGATGATTATTATATTGTGGTTGATAGACATTATTATAATATCAAAAAGTTTTTGATATAAAGATATTTTGGATTCTCATAAGGGAAAAACCCGTTCCATTATACGGCGTGGTCTTATGAGATATCGTTTACTTGTTCAAACTGTTTTAAACTGTTTTACTCACACCGGTCCCATGAATGACCCGGAGTTTATTTTGTTTTGTTTTCCCTAAACTCTTGGGTGCCCAATTTGTACGGGCAGTCAAGTAGTCAGGATTTTACAGATATACTTGAAGAGCTTGGAGCAGGAGGCTTCAGGATTATATAGCTATAGTTATTTCCGCTGTGTTGTAAGTGTTGTACTTTGATAATGATGTATATTCAAGTACATATTTATATTTCAAAGTTATGTTATACATATTATATGTTATTCATTCCGCTGTGAGGTCCGTGTTACTCTGATGTTGTGTTCTTCTTCTTCTTCTATTCTAAATTTCTATCTTATCTGCTCTCACCCTCTATTCATTAACCATCCGGTATTTTTCGACTCTTGATGTTCGATATGTGTTGTATATCGAATAATCAAGATCGCTAAATTTCCGGGTCGTTACAATTAATGTCACCGACTACACACTCACGCTCACTGCCATTACCTCCCCATCACCCACTACGCTTCACAGTTCAACCACCCAGGCAAGATCAAACAAACAGGAGTCTCCTGTAGCCAACATTTCTCACGGTTTTCAACTCTAGAAATTTTAAAACAACCAAAAACGAGAAACAACTTCGCCAATTTAATCCTCGACAAAAATCCCAAAATGAGTTCACCTGCAATCTCCTTGCCTTTGAGATGGCCTGTTACTGTCTGATTTCAACACTCGATTTACCCCAAAAATTGAGGTCATCCCATGCTTCCTTCAACTCGCGAGCGTCTCCACTATATAGTAAATCGCACATACTTTCCATCGCCCTCCTATCCTTGCAACGCGAGTGCTTCCAGGTACATCGCGATTCCCCTTTCTTTGAACAAACATCGAACGGATGCCTTTTAACCTCATCGTGACTGCAAAATCCCCAAACGGACTCCTTCACATCGCTCTCCTCCAACCTGTATCAACCACCGAAACCCCCTTGTTGATGTTAAACTGACCTCGCTGCTATCACGAACTCGCAGCACCCTTGAACCAACCCCAGCATCGCTGATTGAAAGATGCGCTGGTATACCCTAGCCTCACTGCGAAGTCTCCAAATAAACCACGAAGACACCCCTTTCATCCTTATTGCGAGCGCTCCATATTCGACATCGAGCAACAGGGAGCCTCGAGTTCCCAATCGCATGTTCGATTTTGTCTACCGCTTCAAAAATGCTTCAATTTTGAATTAAATCAAAGGAACACAACCCTTTTTAGTCTATTGAAGTTTCATGGTTTTTAGGGTATTTTGGTTTCGTTTGATTTTGATTTCATGGATTAAAACTGAACAGAAGAATGAAAGAGAGAAAGGAGAAGTATGCGCGATTTTATAAAGGAAGGGTGCGACTTTAATTTGAACAACGAGGCCATTATATTTTCTCACCGATGTTTTGTTTCTGTCCCCAAATAAGGGGAATTTACTTGGCTTAGGGGTATCCTTTAAATCAAAATACCCCATGATTCCGGACTTCTCTCTGAACCCAACTACTGACATTTTTAGGGTTTAACCACTATTCCGAACTCATTGGAATATGTTCCGATGTCTCATTTGATCGTCTGTAGAAGATATTAATTTAAATTGATATAAATTAATTTTCAAAACAATTAATTCTCCGATAATAAATTAATATTATTATTCTAACTCAAACTTAATTTTTTACTGATCATCTGGACTGTTTTCAATTTAGTTTTAACTTCGAATTGAATTAACTTCGTATTACAATAATTTAATATATTCGATATAAATCGTATATCGATTATTAAATCGATAACTCAATACAAAAATTCATTTATATTATCAACTCTATATTTAAATCCATATTAAATATTTAAATTTAACGACGAAATATCCAGGTCATTACATGTAACGACCCGTATTTTGGCTATCAAATATTTAATTTAATTTATTATTTTAAATATTATATTTTGAGTATTAATGAATTTTAATATTTAATTCATTATTTAAAACGAAGTTTTAACGTTAATTTTATTTATAATATAAAATGAGCTTGAAATCGCGTGGCAGTTCGTAATATTTAGTTTCGAACTTCAACTGAGAATACATGAGCCGATATAAGTCGGATTTCGGTGAAACGAGAAACGATGGAACCGTGTTGATGATAAATTTCATATGAAAGAGAAAAATTTAGATTTCGTGTTACAAATTGTATGTTATGGCTAAATCAAATTTTGAAATAGTCGCTGTGAAAATCGTTATTTAAATATCGACTTTTAAAATGGTCGTTTTGCAAACGGACTCAGATTTCGATGAAACTAGTTTCATTAGAACCGTATCATTAAATTATTGTACGGTGTTGAATGGCATGGCAAACCGATGTCGTATGTGACCACGGTAGCCATAAACGCACATTCAATTTCTATAGCGCGTAATTAATTAAATAAAGGGTTATTTGAGTGTAACTTGAACAGACGATCGAATTAGGCCACGAAACCAGTCCCGTTGAGTTCATAGCATCGATTAGAGTTAGGATAGGTATATAGTTTGTTATTTTTAGAGATCGGCAAACTTGGTGTTCAGAATGGCATTGCGGTGCACGTAAAAATAGTCTAATGGGGAAACAGTCTCAGAATGCGATGAAACTGGTGCCGTTGGGTTCGTATCGAAAAAATATTTTAGGATATCAAGGTTTCAAGTTGATTTGATTTATCTGGTGATCGTGGAAAAATTAAACGCGTGTTTATTTCTGGTTTTTGTAACAACCCTAAATTTTGGGGGTAAATTTTAAAATTTATTTTAAGTAATTTTAATGAGTTTTTGATATTTAAAATAATTTATTTTAAATGATCACGATTAAAAATTTATGTTATTTGTAAGTTTAATTTTCACAAGAATAAACTAAACACAATTTTTGACATTAATAAATTTAATGTTATATTGTATATTGGAACTTACATTCCAATGTAAGTGGCTAGAACAATAATAGAAACCATATAAAGGACATTTATTAGTGGTTCACAATATTTAGTCTAAGCGTTGCACGTAAGTTAAATTCTTAGTTTGTATTATTTAATTTCTTTCTTTATTCAAGTTCTTTTCTAGATCTACAAATTTTTATTATGTAAACATATTCCCTTTTTGTACATATCATATATCTATTGGGATTTTAAATCATAGCAACTCGAAATATAGAAAGGTTGTCCTTGTCACCTGTTTGGACTAGCATGTAAATTATTTAGAATTAAGAAATTTTGTAAATGAATAAATATGAAAATAAAAATATATGCCAAACAAAATATATATTAATACTATATCCATCCAAAAATAAATGCCAAAATATATATCAAGTGCGATCTGAACCAACTCCGACCTTTCCAGAAGCTACCGCAACAATCTCCTTTCCTGTCGACGAACTCGAAGTCCCTTGTATCGTTGTTCGAAGTATTGTAGTTAAAGTGAGCGTCGCACCGCCTTTCGAGCATCCCCAAACTCGCCTGTTTCGTGCGACAGTATCAGGCCCTCCCAACCTCAAATCGCGAGCGCCCTAGGATGGCGTCGAGCTTCAGGAGAATCACGTGATTTAGAATCACGATTCTAGGTTTCGAATCCCTTTTCATTTTTACGGAGGAATCGATTTTGCCATTTCGATTTAATCCTGAGGCCTTTGAATTTGTGAGTGGGTTTGAGGTATGAAAATACAAAGGCTCGAATATATAGCTGTGAACGGAAAACAAACGTACAGGTTGCCATTAAGTTCACTTTGCTTTGTCTTGAAGATGAGCGACAAAATTGTCGGCTCGAGCAAGAAAATGGATCAGCGTGAAAAGAATAGGTTGGCTTATGAAAAGTAGGGTGGCTATTGATGTGATTTTTATTTTAATAAAAATCTAAAATATCTCACGGTCCCTTGTTTAAAATCCTGAACCGTTGTTTTAACTTAACGACCGATGTTTTTCAGATAATAACGCTATTTTGAATTCAACGAAATATACTGTATAATTTAATTCGAACATTAAAAATAACATATTAAATTGATATAATATGATTTAAATTCAAAACAAATAAATTTCTTAAAAATAAATTACTATCATTATTTTTCAAATTCAATTAAAATTCATATATTTAAACAAATGAATTCTTCGATGATAAATTATTATTTGTTCTCGTTTTAAATTCAAATAAAACTTCATATAAATCAATTTGACTCCATTTCAAATTTAATTACTTAAGATCCTCATATTACAATGGTTATGTTGATAATTCAATATAAAAATTGATTATATTATCAGCTCAATATTTAAAATAATATTAAATATTCAAAATAAATCGACCAGAAAAATCTGGGTCGTTACATTCTTTCCCCCTTAAAATAATTTCGTCCCCGAAATTGCTAAGGTAGAAAAATTGTACAAATCCATTACTTTTCAATATCTCACTTATGTTGAAACTCAACTCCTCATATTTCTACGTCTTTAATTTCAACCAAAACTTTTGGTTTCCATTCATATGCATTCTAATTCATATTCATTTCAATTTATTTCAAATTGATCCTAGTCAATTTATTAACCTCGAACCATTTAACTTGCTTCAGTTAAATTTTTATTCCAGAACCCAAATCCCAGGGTTTCCATTTTAAATCTCTTTTGAAATCACATATATTTATACATATATTTATTTTATTTCAAATTCGAAATATTTGAATATTCAAACCAATTTGTTTTCTTTCAAACAAATTTTCATCAAAACTTTTTCTAAGGTAGCAATCCATCACTTAGAAACTCGGAAATGAACACTGATGATGTTGCAATCGTCATCAGAATAATTTCCCAGCCACTGAAGTGAGTTTAGTGCTTTATTATTTCAAAATCCAATCTAAAATGATTTTAAATCAAAAATCCTTCCAAACAAATCTATATTATTTTAACATACTTTGAAAAATATTTGTCAACTTCCCAGGATTTTTGAATTCTTAATTCTGGTTTGAATTTAATTCTAATTTGTCTCATTTGTATATTCGATTCCTATACAAATTCTATTTTGGTTATATATAATCATTTTAATTTTATAATCTCGTTTGATTATAAAATCAACATCCAACACATTCATATAATAATTTCAGAAAATTATTAGTATATATATCAAAATAGAATTCTGGGTAAAATTGTTTCATCTACCCATTTTAAAACTATATCGTGTTCAATTTTCTGTTCAAGTATTTAGAAACTCCTATCGACGTCGTGGCGTCCCACGATTCGACCAGAATTCATAAACTACTCAACAGACTAGCCAACACAATATAAAACAACTTTTTATATCAATTTACAAATACGCTCTCTCATATATACACTCAACTCCTTCTAGGGTACTACTGAACCTATCTCTAATGAGCACGTGCCACACAAGCCTAGGTGTTCACTCAACCTAAGCTCTGATACCACTGTAAAGGCCCGCAAATCCGTGCTATCTGAGTTGACTAAAAACACCACACGTCCAACTCAAATAACACAGAAATACGACTCATTATTAGAAAGAAGTTAGAGGATGAGAAATAGAAAGAAAGAAATATTAGAATAGAAGGAAAACGAAGATCACAACTCACAGCGGAACGAACAAAATATATTATATAACATAAGCTTTGAAATACAATTTTGTTTGGTACATATATACATACCATCATCAGAGTACACATAACATTTGATTTAGCGGAAGTAACTCTAAATAACTCACGTTGAAGCCTCCTGCTTCAAGCTCCTCCAAGTGTATCTGTAAAAGCCTGAAACACTTGACTGCCCGTACAAATTTGGGCACCCAAGAGTTTAGGGAAAACAAAACAAAATAAACTCTGGGTCAGTCATGGGACTGGTGTGAGTAAACTCCAACCACTTGTTTAACTTTAAAAATCCTTTCAAAAGAAAAGATAATAGTAAGACCAGCCCACACATAAAACATGGACGGTTTTTACCTTACTATAACCCAAAACACTTTGATATCAAATCCAGTAATATTATAGTAATGTCTACATCAAATAAATAACCAAATAGCAGAACGCTTGCATCTCACGCTCCACATATATATTATAAAATCAAAAACCGCATGGCGCTTATTGGAGATTGGATTTCCAACATGACAAGGTATGGGACCACCTTCCGACAGTGCATCTCTAGAGGCGAATACACCTGGGTTCAACAAGAACATCTTGTAACCCGGCCCACACATGACCGACCACTCATTTCGCTTGAGTGTATCGAATGTATATCACCAACGGTTGGACTCAAACCACCGTTTCCCGAATGGGCAGAATCGATAGATTTAGAACAAAAGGAATTTCTCTAGATAGGTGATTATACACCCTAATGGGTGCGACCCACATAGCCATGCTGCCTGCCCGATTTTTGTCCTTTCCCGGTTGTTGAGGCCTGAGGCTACGAATACTTACCATTCATCGATAACACAATCACTTTGAATGCCACATCGTCAGATCCGTTAATCACTAGTTGAGTTTGCACAAATATTCTGGATATTATGCTAAGGGATAAATCCATTGCAACCATATACATTCATACAGACCAACCCATTGGATCATTGGAAATACTTTGTCAGACATTCGTCCATTTACGTTCGTTCTGGGATTGAACGAAACCGAAGGCACTATTTCTATAAATAGAAAAGCCCTTGCACTTTACTCCGTCTTCAATATATTCAGCATACTTGGTTCGCAACGCTTATGCCGATACGGAGTGGTTCTTCGGATAATAATCCAACCGGTCTCTCCATATTGACAACGATGGTCAAAAACTTCGATAGTCTGTGATTTAACTATCGAATAAAAACAAGTGTTCAATCAACATATCAAACAAATCACTGGGCCCTTTAATTAATATTCATTAATTAAACCACTTCTCTATTTTCTCTATCAATATTTGTTAACCAAATATTTTAATAACCAATCTTGCCTCTTATGCCATTTGGAAAACGTTTCCAAATATTAACTTCTTTTATTTTCTATATATTAGAAAATCTCTATTTGCAATTGAAAACACTTTCAATCATTTATCTCTATCCCCTTTTTGTCTACAACATTCGATTTTTATATTCACTTTACTATCGAATTTAATACGCCGATATAATGATTTCAAATTATCAAAATATCTTAAAAATATTCTAACTCCTTAAATTTCCGGAAAAATTCGCCATAACCTCCCCTGTATCGGGAGCATCGGGAAATTTCAAATAGCTTCCCGGTATCTTCTCATTTCAAAAAGGAAAAGAAAAAGCCAAGCGGCTTGCCGATACGGCGCATAAAACCCATATATGAATTAAACATGTACCTTTTTGTCGAGCACTACCTTAATAACTTCATATACTTCATCCCAAACCTGCTTAACACATATTCACCTGTTTGCAATTCAATTCAATACCATCTAATCGCTTGAATTCAGTTTCGCCATTTATTCTTTAAATTGGCCCTTTTTCCTATTTCACTTTTTGTGAACATAACATGTTCGAACAAAATATTTAACTCGTTCATAACCAAATCGAATTTCGATTTCAATTCTAGTTTCCTTTTCTATTTCGAATATAAATTCTCAAATCGAATTTTCTTATTCAAACCCCAATATTTATTCGAAATCTCATTAACTAATTTCTATTCAATTTAGTTAATTCTATTCAATAAATCAAAATCTGGTTTCTGTTTCAAAAATCATATTCATTGAATTCACATATATTTTACAACTCAACTCTGAGATTTTTCTAAATGGAATATTCGGATTTTCCGCTTGAAATCCTTTTATAACATTAAATAAACCCTTATGGTCTTAAAATGATTCTGGCGCTGTTTTTCTGAAAATTTGATTTTGATATAACTCAAAATATATACGACGAAATCCAGGTTTTTCTCCTTCATTAGAAAACTATTATCAAATCGGTCCTGACGTTTCTTGTTTCGAGAAATTTCGACTTCAATTGCACTCGGTATATTCAATTGAAGTTCGAATCGCCAATTTACGAACTGCAGCGCTGCGGCGAGTTCGTTTTAATTATATTTATAAATATAAACTTTTTAACTTCTTTAAATGAATTCAACTTCATCTAATATATATATATTCATATATATTTCAAATTCCATTTGAATCTTTACCTTTCAAATTCCATAGTTTTAAATCCTGTATTCAAATCCCCTTTGAAATCCTTTATTCGAATTCCATTTCAAATTCTTTATTCGAATTCCATTTCAAATTCTTTATTCGAATTCCCATTTCAAATCCTTTATTCGAATTCCCATTTCAAATCCAACTCCTTTTTGAATTTCTATATTTGAAATTCATACTTGAATTTAAATATCCAAACTCCATTTAAATTTCTATTTGAAATTCTAAATGTTTCAAATCCCATTTGAACTTCTATATTCCAATGCCTATATTTGAATTCTATTGAGATTCAAATATTCACTCCTTTTTAAATTCTATATTCAGAATTCCATAGTTTAAAACGCATTTGAATTTCATATTCAAATCCCATAGATCAAATCCTATTTGAATTAAATTTGAACCTCTTCCATTCAAATTCCAATTTCCATTTGAATTCTAATATTCAAATTCATTTCCAGCCCCATTTGAATTCTAATATTCAAACCCATTATTAATACCATTCGAATTTCTTCACTCAAATCCATTTGAATTCCCTTGAATTCAAATTCCATTTCAAACATTTGGATTTCCTATTTTGAAATCCTATTTGAAATTCCATTTCCCATTCTACTTCGAAAATCCTATTTCAAAGTTTATTTCAAATTCTATTTTGAAATCTCATATTCAAATTTCTACTTGAATTTCTATATTCAATCCCATGTTCAAATTCAACACTTGAATTTCTCAATTTAAATTTCATATTTAAATTCCCTTTCAATCTCTATTCAAATTTCACATTTGAATTCTTCTTTGAAATATTATATTTCAAATTCTATTCAATTTCTTCTTCGAAATTCTATATTTCAAATTCTATTTGAAATTCTATATTCAAATCTCTATTTGAATTTCTTTATTCGAATTCCTTCGAATTCAAATTATATTTTAATTCCTTGAATTCAAATTCTATTTTTGATTCTAATTCCATCTATTCAAGTTCTATTTGAACTTCTATTTGAATTTCTAATACTCAATCTCCTCTTAAAATTCAAATATTTAAACTCCTTTTTAAAACTCAAATGTTATACTCAAATTTCATTTGAGTTATATATTTAAAAATTCCATTTCACATCCTATTTGAAATTTCATTTCAAATCCCAATTTCACACTTGTATTTCTATTTCTGAATTATCGAATGATAATTCTTTTCACTTCATTTATAACTTCGTTATAAAAGAATTATTTATAACTTCGTTTATAAGGGAACTACTTGTTTTATTTTTCAAACAAGTTTATATTTTATTCCCACTTAAAAATTCAAATTCTATTTAAAAATAGAATTTTTCCTTTTTAAATCGCCAATATCCTTTTTACGATATTTTAAAATATCATTACTTAAGCCCAGTGATAAAACACACAAAGCAACCAATTATTTATTTTTCTAACACATCATATATAACAATATATATGCAAACAAATAAACAAACAGATAATATATTTTTGAGGAATCCAGTTGGATTCCTCCAACCTGTTTTCCTGCATCCACAGATGTTAGCACATAAATAATACCCATTCTGCTTCGTGGCAGAATATCGCGGTATAGAAGGTCATCCACTAATCATAGCGTGGGGCGTATAGGGTAATCATCCGCTATGAAACTGCGGGCATCCGCTAATGAGACTGCGGGAATCCAACCAATCAATCAACCCAATATATATATATATAGCCTAAATAACTAATATATATAAAACAAGCAGGAAGCATTCACACAAGCAACAAACAATTATTTTTAATGAAATAAAAATAAGTTCTAAAGGTGAGTGAGATTTACTCACCTGATTTCCATTTGCGCTGAATCCCCGGTTGAATTCCATCTCATCACGACTATAGATCTTTTCGAATAAATCTACTTTAGACCTTATCGCTATTGCAAATACTCGATCAATCCACAAGGTCTATGCCCGAACAGTTCCAAGACTACATCAGCCCTTTAAAATTATGCTCCCTCTTTACGGCATTCTGTCGAACATCATTGGTTCAATCCCAATTCATCTTCCAATAACACAGACTAACCTCTCTACAAGCCTGAACTTCATCTCAGACCATGCTCCCAATTAACACCGGCCTTTACCAGTACATCGCGCTCCCCTCAAGTGCGATCTGAACCAACTCCGACCTTTCCAGAAGCTACCGCAACAATCTCCTTTCCTGTCGACGAACTCGAAGTCCCTTGTATCGTTGTTCGAAGTATTGTAGTTAAAGTGAGCGTCGCACCGCCTTTCGAGCATCCCCAAACTCGCCTGTTTCGTGCGACAGTATCAGGCCCTCCCAACCTCAAATCGCGAGCGCCCTAGGATGGCGTCGAGCTTCAGGAGAATCACGTGATTTAGAATCACGATTCTAGGTTTCGAATCCCTTTTCATTTTTACGGAGGAATCGATTTTGCCATTTCGATTTAATCCTGAGGCCTTTGAATTTGTGAGTGGGTTTGAGGTATGAAAATACAAAGGCTCGAATATATAGCTGTGAACGGAAAACAAACGTACAGGTTGCCATTAAGTTCACTTTGCTTTGTCTTGAAGATGAGCGACAAAATTGTCGGCTCGAGCAAGAAAATGGATCAGCGTGAAAAGAATAGGTTGGCTTATGAAAAGTAGGGTGGCTATTGATGTGATTTTTATTTTAATAAAAATCTAAAATATCTCACGGTCCCTTGTTTAAAATCCTGAACCGTTGTTTTAACTTAACGACCGATGTTTTTCAGATAATAACGCTATTTTGAATTCAACGAAATATACTGTATAATTTAATTCGAACATTAAAAATAACATATTAAATTGATATAATATGATTTAAATTCAAAACAAATAAATTTCTTAAAAATAAATTACTATCATTATTTTTCAAATTCAATTAAAATTCATATATTTAAACAAATGAATTCTTCGATGATAAATTATTATTTGTTCTCGTTTTAAATTCAAATAAAACTTCATATAAATCAATTTGACTCCATTTCAAATTTAATTACTTAAGATCCTCATATTACAATGGTTATGTTGATAATTCAATATAAAAATTGATTATATTATCAGCTCAATATTTAAAATAATATTAAATATTCAAAATAAATCGACCAGAAAAATCTGGGTCGTTACATTCTTTCCCCCTTAAAATAATTTCGTCCCCGAAATTGCTAAGGTAGAAAAATTGTACAAATCCATTACTTTTCAATATCTCACTTATGTTGAAACTCAACTCCTCATATTTCTACGTCTTTAATTTCAACCAAAACTTTTGGTTTCCATTCATATGCATTCTAATTCATATTCATTTCAATTTATTTCAAATTGATCCTAGTCAATTTATTAACCTCGAACCATTTAACTTGCTTCAGTTAAATTTTTATTCCAGAACCCAAATCCCAGGGTTTCCATTTTAAATCTCTTTTGAAATCACATATATTTATACATATATTTATTTTATTTCAAATTCGAAATATTTGAATATTCAAACCAATTTGTTTTCTTTCAAACAAATTTTCATCAAAACTTTTTCTAAGGTAGCAATCCATCACTTAGAAACTCGGAAATGAACACTGATGATGTTGCAATCGTCATCAGAATAATTTCCCAGCCACTGAAGTGAGTTTAGTGCTTTATTATTTCAAAATCCAATCTAAAATGATTTTAAATCAAAAATCCTTCCAAACAAATCTATATTATTTTAACATACTTTGAAAAATATTTGTCAACTTCCCAGGATTTTTGAATTCTTAATTCTGGTTTGAATTTAATTCTAATTTGTCTCATTTGTATATTCGATTCCTATACAAATTCTATTTTGGTTATATATAATCATTTTAATTTTATAATCTCGTTTGATTATAAAATCAACATCCAACACATTCATATAATAATTTCAGAAAATTATTAGTATATATATCAAAATAGAATTCTGGGTAAAATTGTTTCATCTACCCATTTTAAAACTATATCGTGTTCAATTTTCTGTTCAAGTATTTAGAAACTCCTATCGACGTCGTGGCGTCCCACGATTCGACCAGAATTCATAAACTACTCAACAGACTAGCCAACACAATATAAAACAACTTTTTATATCAATTTACAAATACGCTCTCTCATATATACACTCAACTCCTTCTAGGGTACTACTGAACCTATCTCTAATGAGCACGTGCCACACAAGCCTAGGTGTTCACTCAACCTAAGCTCTGATACCACTGTAAAGGCCCGCAAATCCGTGCTATCTGAGTTGACTAAAAACACCACACGTCCAACTCAAATAACACAGAAATACGACTCATTATTAGAAAGAAGTTAGAGGATGAGAAATAGAAAGAAAGAAATATTAGAATAGAAGGAAAACGAAGATCACAACTCACAGCGGAACGAACAAAATATATTATATAACATAAGCTTTGAAATACAATTTTGTTTGGTACATATATACATACCATCATCAGAGTACACATAACATTTGATTTAGCGGAAGTAACTCTAAATAACTCACGTTGAAGCCTCCTGCTTCAAGCTCCTCCAAGTGTATCTGTAAAAGCCTGAAACACTTGACTGCCCGTACAAATTTGGGCACCCAAGAGTTTAGGGAAAACAAAACAAAATAAACTCTGGGTCAGTCATGGGACTGGTGTGAGTAAACTCCAACCACTTGTTTAACTTTAAAAATCCTTTCAAAAGAAAAGATAATAGTAAGACCAGCCCACACATAAAACATGGACGGTTTTTACCTTACTATAACCCAAAACACTTTGATATCAAATCCAGTAATATTATAGTAATGTCTACATCAAATAAATAACCAAATAGCAGAACGCTTGCATCTCACGCTCCACATATATATTATAAAATCAAAAACCGCATGGCGCTTATTGGAGATTGGATTTCCAACATGACAAGGTATGGGACCACCTTCCGACAGTGCATCTCTAGAGGCGAATACACCTGGGTTCAACAAGAACATCTTGTAACCCGGCCCACACATGACCGACCACTCATTTCGCTTGAGTGTATCGAATGTATATCACCAACGGTTGGACTCAAACCACCGTTTCCCGAATGGGCAGAATCGATAGATTTAGAACAAAAGGAATTTCTCTAGATAGGTGATTATACACCCTAATGGGTGCGACCCACATAGCCATGCTGCCTGCCCGATTTTTGTCCTTTCCCGGTTGTTGAGGCCTGAGGCTACGAATACTTACCATTCATCGATAACACAATCACTTTGAATGCCACATCGTCAGATCCGTTAATCACTAGTTGAGTTTGCACAAATATTCTGGATATTATGCTAAGGGATAAATCCGTTGCAACCATATACATTCATACAGACCAACCCATTGGATCATTGGAAATACTTTGTCAGACATTCGTCCATTTACGTTCGTTCTGGGATTGAACGAAACCGAAGGCACTATTTCTATAAATAGAAAAGCCCTTGCACTTTACTCCGTCTTCAATATATTCAGCATACTTGGTTCGCAACGCTTATGCCGATACGGAGTGGTTCTTCGGATAATAATCCAACCGGTCTCTCCATATTGACAACGATGGTCAAAAACTTCGATAGTCTGTGATTTAACTATCGAATAAAAACAAGTGTTCAATCAACATATCAAACAAATCACTGGGCCCTTTAATTAATATTCATTAATTAAACCACTTCTCTATTTTCTCTATCAATATTTGTTAACCAAATATTTTAATAACCAATCTTGCCTCTTATGCCATTTGGAAAACGTTTCCAAATATTAACTTCTTTTATTTTCTATATATTAGAAAATCTCTATTTGCAATTGAAAACACTTTCAATCATTTATCTCTATCCCCTTTTTGTCTACAACATTCGATTTTTATATTCACTTTACTATCGAATTTAATACGCCGATATAATGATTTCAAATTATCAAAATATCTTAAAAATATTCTAACTCCTTAAATTTCCGGAAAAATTCGCCATAACCTCCCCTGTATCGGGAGCATCGGGAAATTTCAAATAGCTTCCCGGTATCTTCTCATTTCAAAAAGGAAAAGAAAAAGCCAAGCGGCTTGCCGATACGGCGCATAAAACCCATATATGAATTAAACATGTACCTTTTTGTCGAGCACTACCTTAATAACTTCATATACTTCATCCCAAACCTGCTTAACACATATTCACCTGTTTGCAATTCAATTCAATACCATCTAATCGCTTGAATTCAGTTTCGCCATTTATTCTTTAAATTGGCCCTTTTTCCTATTTCACTTTTTGTGAACATAACATGTTCGAACAAAATATTTAACTCGTTCATAACCAAATCGAATTTCGATTTCAATTCTAGTTTCCTTTTCTATTTCGAATATAAATTCTCAAATCGAATTTTCTTATTCAAACCCCAATATTTATTCGAAATCTCATTAACTAATTTCTATTCAATTTAGTTAATTCTATTCAATAAATCAAAATCTGGTTTCTGTTTCAAAAATCATATTCATTGAATTCACATATATTTTACAACTCAACTCTGAGATTTTTCTAAATGGAATATTCGGATTTTCCGCTTGAAATCCTTTTATAACATTAAATAAACCCTTATGGTCTTAAAATGATTCTGGCGCTGTTTTTCTGAAAATTTGATTTTGATATAACTCAAAATATATACGACGAAATCCAGGTTTTTCTCCTTCATTAGAAAACTATTATCAAATCGGTCCTGACGTTTCTTGTTTCGAGAAATTTCGACTTCAATTGCACTCGGTATATTCAATTGAAGTTCGAATCGCCAATTTACGAACTGCAGCGCTGCGGCGAGTTCGTTTTAATTATATTTATAAATATAAACTTTTTAACTTCTTTAAATGAATTCAACTTCATCTAATATATATATATTCATATATATTTCAAATTCCATTTGAATCTTTACCTTTCAAATTCCATAGTTTTAAATCCTGTATTCAAATCCCCTTTGAAATCCTTTATTCGAATTCCATTTCAAATTCTTTATTCGAATTCCATTTCAAATTCTTTATTCGAATTCCCATTTCAAATCCTTTATTCGAATTCCCATTTCAAATCCAACTCCTTTTTGAATTTCTATATTTGAAATTCATACTTGAATTTAAATATCCAAACTCCATTTAAATTTCTATTTGAAATTCTAAATGTTTCAAATCCCATTTGAACTTCTATATTCCAATGCCTATATTTGAATTCTATTGAGATTCAAATATTCACTCCTTTTTAAATTCTATATTCAGAATTCCATAGTTTAAAACGCATTTGAATTTCATATTCAAATCCCATAGATCAAATCCTATTTGAATTAAATTTGAACCTCTTCCATTCAAATTCCAATTTCCATTTGAATTCTAATATTCAAATTCATTTCCAGCCCCATTTGAATTCTAATATTCAAACCCATTATTAATACCATTCGAATTTCTTCACTCAAATCCATTTGAATTCCCTTGAATTCAAATTCCATTTCAAACATTTGGATTTCCTATTTTGAAATCCTATTTGAAATTCCATTTCCCATTCTACTTCGAAAATCCTATTTCAAAGTTTATTTCAAATTCTATTTTGAAATCTCATATTCAAATTTCTACTTGAATTTCTATATTCAATCCCATGTTCAAATTCAACACTTGAATTTCTCAATTTAAATTTCATATTTAAATTCCCTTTCAATCTCTATTCAAATTTCACATTTGAATTCTTCTTTGAAATATTATATTTCAAATTCTATTCAATTTCTTCTTCGAAATTCTATATTTCAAATTCTATTTGAAATTCTATATTCAAATCTCTATTTGAATTTCTTTATTCGAATTCCTTCGAATTCAAATTATATTTTAATTCCTTGAATTCAAATTCTATTTTTGATTCTAATTCCATCTATTCAAGTTCTATTTGAACTTCTATTTGAATTTCTAATACTCAATCTCCTCTTAAAATTCAAATATTTAAACTCCTTTTTAAAACTCAAATGTTATACTCAAATTTCATTTGAGTTATATATTTAAAAATTCCATTTCACATCCTATTTGAAATTTCATTTCAAATCCCAATTTCACACTTGTATTTCTATTTCTGAATTATCGAATGATAATTCTTTTCACTTCATTTATAACTTCGTTATAAAAGAATTATTTATAACTTCGTTTATAAGGGAACTACTTGTTTTATTTTTCAAACAAGTTTATATTTTATTCCCACTTAAAAATTCAAATTCTATTTAAAAATAGAATTTTTCCTTTTTAAATCGCCAATATCCTTTTTACGATATTTTAAAATATCATTACTTAAGCCCAGTGATAAAACACACAAAGCAACCAATTATTTATTTTTCTAACACATCATATATAACAATATATATGCAAACAAATAAACAAACAGATAATATATTTTTGAGGAATCCTCCAACCTGTTTTCCTGCATCCACAGATGTTAGCACATAAATAATACCCATTCTGCTTCGTGGCAGAATATCGCGGTATAGAAGGTCATCCACTAATCATAGCGTGGGGCGTATAGGGTAATCATCCGCTATGAAACTGCGGGCATCCGCTAATGAGACTGCGGGAATCCAACCAATCAATCAACCCAATATATATATATATAGCCTAAATAACTAATATATATAAAACAAGCAGGAAGCATTCACACAAGCAACAAACAATTATTTTTAATGAAATAAAAATAAGTTCTAAAGGTGAGTGAGATTTACTCACCTGATTTCCATTTGCGCTGAATCCCCGGTTGAATTCCATCTCATCACGACTATAGATCTTTTCGAATAAATCTACTTTAGACCTTATCGCTATTGCAAATACTCGATCAATCCACAAGGTCTATGCCCGAACAGTTCCAAGACTACATCAGCCCTTTAAAATTATGCTCCCTCTTTACGGCATTCTGTCGAACATCATTGGTTCAATCCCAATTCATCTTCCAATAACACAGACTAACCTCTCTACAAGCCTGAACTTCATCTCAGACCATGCTCCCAATTAACACCGGCCTTTACCAGTACATCGCGCTCCCCTCAAGTGCGATCTGAACCAACTCCGACCTTTCCAGAAGCTACCGCAACAATCTCCTTTCCTGTCGACGAACTCGAAGTCCCTTGTATCGTTGTTCGAAGTATTGTAGTTAAAGTGAGCGTCGCACCGCCTTTCGAGCATCCCCAAACTCGCCTGTTTCGTGCGACAGTATCAGGCCCTCCCAACCTCAAATCGCGAGCGTCCTAGGATGGCGTCGAGCTTCAGGAGAATCACGTGATTTAGAATCACGATTCTAGGTTTCGAATCCCTTTTCATTTTTACGGAGGAATCGATTTTGCCATTTCGATTTAATCCTGAGGCCTTTGAATTTGTGAGTGGGTTTGAGGTATGAAAATACAAAGGCTCGAATATATAGCTGTGAACGGAAAACAAACGTACAGGTTGCCATTAAGTTCACTTTGCTTTGTCTTGAAGATGAGCGACAAAATTGTCGGCTCGAGCAAGAAAATGGATCAGCGTGAAAAGAATAGGTTGGCTTATGAAAAGTAGGGTGGCTATTGATGTGATTTTTATTTTAATAAAAATCTAAAATATCTCACGGTCCCTTGTTTAAAATCCTGAACCGTTGTTTTAACTTAACGACCGATGTTTTTCAGATAATAACGCTATTTTGAATTCAACGAAATATACTGTATAATTTAATTCGAACATTAAAAATAACATATTAAATTGATATAATATGATTTAAATTCAAAACAAATAAATTTCTTAAAAATAAATTACTATCATTATTTTTCAAATTCAATTAAAATTCATATATTTAAACAAATGAATTCTTCGATGATAAATTATTATTTGTTCTCGTTTTAAATTCAAATAAAACTTCATATAAATCAATTTGACTCCATTTCAAATTTAATTACTTAAGATCCTCATATTACAATGGTTATGTTGATAATTCAATATAAAAATTGATTATATTATCAGCTCAATATTTAAAATAATATTAAATATTCAAAATAAATCGACCAGAAAAATCTGGGTCGTTACAATGTAAGATGTATATTAGATCAAAAATTACATATTTTGTAGTCACTTTCTTTTTAGATAATTAGAATACATAGAAGATGTGAATAAATAGAAATATTCTTTTATATGTCATAGGTACTCATAGAAAAGGTGAACATATAAAATTTACTTTTATATGCCATGTATGTTAGCACAAAAATTGTCAATTATGTTAGAAGTTAAATTATACCATAACATAAATTTATCATTGATGTTATACAGGTTGTATTAGTATAAAATTCATCAAGTATGTTATACATGTTCTATTAGTGTAAATTTGCCATGTAATTAGAATGGATAAATCATGTATGCCATATATGTTTAATTAGAATTGATAAGTTATAAATGTAAGGTATGTTGGAGTAGAATTGACAAATCATAAATGTCATATGTGAAAAAGTAGAAGCGACAAATTATAATTGTCATGTGTGCTAAATTAGAGTTGAAGTAATATAATTGTCATTTATGCCAAATTTGAATTGAGAAAATATAATTGTCATCCTCGACAAACTTGAATAGTTAAAACATAAAATGTTATGATGAATAAAATGACATTTTTGTCATAAAATGTTAAGGATGAAAAGAAAACAAATTATTCAATTGTTTTGTTAAGAATGAAAAGAATGGAAATTTACACATTTTTGTTATGTAAATAAAGATGAGAATTTACATTGTAAATTAAAAGTACATTTTTTTTATTATGTAAATAAAGAGTATAATTTACATTGTAAATATAAGTACATTCTTATTATATAAACTTTTATTATGCAAATTAGGAATAGAATTTACATTGTAAATAAAATTACATTTTTATTATTAAAGATTAACACTTTACACTGTTAATAAAATTACATTTTTTTAATTAAAGAAGAAGAATTTGCATTGAAAGTAAAATTACATTCTATATGTAGTGAAAGAATAAGAATTTGCATAGTCAATAAAATTTACATTGCAAATTAAAGAGCAAGATTTGACCTGTAATATAAATTACATTTTTAAAGTAATTAAGAAGATTTGTTTTCAAAACCAAACGTTTTGGAAAGATGAATATTATTGTTATAAATTTTGAATTAAAGGAATAATTCATATTCAATTAATGGAATTAATTGACGTTATTTAAAAGTTTATGTCTTTATTTCCTAAAAGTTACAATAAAAAGGATTCAATTAAAAAGATTCTATCTTTACTGTCAATATGTTAAGATAAGAAGATTAGATTCAGAGTTAGACATTTTGAAAGGTTTATTATTATTAATATAATAATTGGGAAAGTCCCAAGTTTTATTAAGATTTTAAAAGGTAAGTTATAGTATTTGAAATCAAGTTGTTTTGGAAATATAGAATATTCCAAAATTAAGATATTTTGAAATGAGAAATAGTTCAAAATAATATTTTTAATAGAACCATTATAATGATTAATTAAAATTGTACTTGGACCCGAGGTTAGGCCACATTTGTGGTGGAAGTCTGCCCGGACCCGACCGACATATCCAGCAGCCACAAATGTTGGGCCTAATGTGAGAGGTTCAAGTGCTCAAATACAAATTGGGCCAAGACACAAGGTTAAGCCTAACTTGTAGGATAAGTCTGCCCAGAACCAACCGGCCTTTCCAGCATCCATAAGTTGCAGGCCTAATGTGAGAGGTCTGGCCCATATTGAAATATAAATGGTTAAATAGAAAATGGACATTATTTACACCGTCATGAGTTAAATTAGAAATTGACATTATTTTCACACCATTATGTGTTAATAATGAAATGAATATTTTCACCTCCAAGTTTGTTATAAAAGGGAAGTTACATTTTTTAATGTAATTATATGACATGAATATATTTTTAATGCAAGTCTTAAATCAAGGAAAAAGATCATACTTTTAAAATAAAAATATGCCGACATTAAAAACTTCATTTTTTATGTATAGGAAAATGACCATATTTTTGAAATAAAATATGTTGACATTAAAATCTCATTTTTTTATGAAAAATGGGAAACTAGGAAAATGTTCATCTTTATAAAGGAGAATTTACATTTTTCTATAGTTTAAAGAATAAGAAGAAAATATTATATTTTCTAAAATGAGAGAAAGAAATGAAATATTACATTTTCAATGTAATTAAAGAATGTAAATAAAATATGAAATAGAAATTTACATTTTCTTATGTAAATAAAAAGAATTATTTTAGATGACACTTCCATTTACATTTTCGTGTAAATAGGATATGTAGAAGTGAAAGATAACACTTATTTACATTTAGGTAAATAAATAAGAATAAGGAAAGGTTAACTTATTTACATATGGTGTAAATAAATAAGACAAAGAAATGTTTTTAAATGACATTTTCTATACATTAAATGAACTGAAAGTTACATTTTAGTTGTTGTTTATTAACAAATAAAATAAGGGAAGAGAATTGAACTATTCATACAACATGATATCTTTATATAAACATGTCACATTACATCATTGTATGATAAGAACTTGGTTGTGTGCTGTTTGTTTGGTTGATTCGTTGCCCTTATATGTTAATGACTACATGGAATGATTTATATCTATTTTTATCAAAATAAAAAAAATATTGATAAATAATAACGTTATGAAATAATTTAAATGATAATTATGCGAGGATTATTTGGAAAGTCCGAGTTTACTCTCATTCCAAATAATGATACGACGTTTGAAGAATAGAAGACGGCGATTGAAGAACGACGATCTTCACATCGAATGGGTAAATAGTGTTGAGGCCCTTGTTTGATTTGCCCCCAAGACGGGGCCAAGATGGTAGTTATCCGGACGTAGTGTTGATCTGTACGGATTTGGCTTTCGCTCAGACCTAGAGCATAAGCTTATAAATGGAATGTGTGTCTGACGTTGAATTTTGTTCTATGTAAATTGATTTCTATTAATATACAACCGTTGGTGGCGGAGAATTTATTCTCTTGCTCAACACCCTTAGAGGTTGTATATTAATAGTTATCAATCGCATGGCGTGAATTGTCAACGTGGCACGCTAAGATGAAGGTGATCAAGGCTTTGTTGAAAAGCAGGCCTTGTGGTTATAACGTTACTTTGCGAGCCTCACAACCCGGTTGAGTCTAACACGGGAGAAGGGAACGCAGGAAGAGCAGCACGTTTCTTTCTAGCTAGAAGTAGTGTCGGTGCTTAATATGGCTGATATTTACTTATGTGGATGATGGAATGTGGTGCGCCTCGGATGATAGGTCCTATAGGATCGGGAAACGTGTGTTCAAGAATAACTAATCCACGAAGCTGTATGTGTGGACCGGCTCTGCAGGATCCAAGGGTTAACTGCGGGGAATCCTGAGACATTAGCTAGAGTGTCTCGAATCGGTAAGGAGCTCCTCCCTAGCCTTGACTCATGATGGAAACCCAATTTCCAATACGACCCTGCGGTTTTGATTGTAGAACTAGTATGGCGACATAGTAGGATGGGGTACTATGCCGTGTATGATTGATACATTATGATTGAAGTGTTTTTTATTGAAACATATACACACTAATAATAATATCAAATCCGTTTTTAACGTATCAAGTATTTTTGACCATTATAAGGTAAAACTCTATCCTCCGGTTTGCGTTGCATTGTATGATGGGACTTGAGTCTTATAATGGTTTCATTTTTCCAAAAGACATTGCATTGTTTTACGATTTACCTTTAATTATGCACGACAATCTATCGAAGTAAACCCGTTCCGCGTTAGCGGCGTGGTCCTTGGATTTGCCTTATTGCTATTAGTTATATTAGTTAAGAATTCTCACACCGGTCCCATGATTGACCCGTTGTTTGTTTCCACCTTTGCAAACTCGGGTGCCCTCTTTTCCACACGAGCAGTCGAGTAGTTTGTCTACAGGTTCTTATCTCGAGCAGGATTCTGGATCGAAGCTTAAAGCTGTGTCCAGAGCATAGTTGTCTTCCGCTGTATCTATTTTATTATTTCCGCTGCAATGTATTAAAATATTGTAATTTAAATCTTCGCTGTAATTTTATTCAATGTACTCTGATATTCTGTACTCTGATGTAACATTATTGTAATGTTTATAAAAGTCTGCTGTTATTGTTCTGATGTTGTTGTAATCCCAAAGTTAACGTATTCGGGTTTTGAATGGTCTTGATCGATCTAACAATCGATCGGGTCGGGTGAAATCCTGGTCATTATAGTTGGTATCAGAGCTCTGGTTAGCTCAAATCTTTGGGATATAACTCGTTAGAACCAAACAAAAGACTCATCAGAGATTGGATTAGTAATATCCAATAATAATACTCATTAGAGATAGGATCAGCAGTATCCTAGAATGAGAAAACTCATTAGAGATGGGGTTAGTAATGCCCTAGAATGAGTTGAGAGTGCCAAGCTTATAATTAATGTATTTGTGATTATATATAGTCTATTTTAGAAAATATGATTTTTGAATATATTAAAGCTATATTTTTGAAAAGTTAATCAACTATAAAATTATTTAAACTAATGAATGAATAATAAAGAATGAAAAATTGAGTTAAGTAATAAAACACTTTTTATCTTCGTTCCTTTTCGAGGATGAAAAGTTTTTAAGTGGGGGAGACTGTAACAACCCTGAATTTAGGGGGTAAATTTTAAAATTTATTTTAAGTAATTTTAATGAGTTTTTGATATTTAAAATAATTTATTTTAAATGATCACGATTAAAAATTTATGTTATATGTAAGTTTAATTTTCACAAGAATAAACTATTAATAAATTTAATGTTATATTGTATATTGGAATTTACATTCCAATATAAGTGGCTAGAACAATAATAGAAACCATATAAAGGACATTTATTAGTGGTTCACAATATTTAGTCTAAGCGTTGCACGTAAGGTAAATTCTTAGTTTGTATTATTTAATTTCTTTCCCTATTCAAGTTCTTTTTTAGATCTACAAATTTTTATTATGTAAACATATTCCCTTTTTGTACATATCATATATCTATTGGGATTTTAAATCATAGCAACTTGAAATATAGAAAGGTTGTCCT
Source organism: Allium sativum (assembly GCA_030737875.1). Classification (NCBI taxonomy): domain Eukaryota; kingdom Viridiplantae; phylum Streptophyta; class Magnoliopsida; order Asparagales; family Amaryllidaceae; genus Allium; species Allium sativum. Next base: position 287,557,648 of record CM060924.1, read on the forward strand.
TGTCACTTGTTTGGACTAGCATGTAAATTATTTAGAATTAAGAAATTTTGTAAATGAATAAATATGAAAATAAAAATATACGCCAAACAAAATATATATTAATACTATATCCATCCAAAAACATACGTAATTAATGCTAGTTATTATTATTATTAATAGGTAGACGTTAAAATAGGTTTGAATTTGAATGTTCTCCATTAATGACGTGTATGGTAACATTTCCAATAATAAAATATGTATAAATAGTTGTAACCTTGGGATTTTGGGCAACAAATGTCGAATTTATTATAGAATTTGAAAAGGTTCCAATTAGTGTAAATATGAACCAAAGATTGTAACCATGCAACATTGTTGGAAATGGACGTGTTAATAAATTTTAGAAGTTGAAGAAGATTACAATAAATGTGATAAATGGGAAATAAATATTGTAATTCCAATTTAGGAGTAATTAATTTAGTAAACATAATTTTATACACACACACACACGCGCGCACACACACTCACATAAATAAAAGTTAATATGATGAATTGTAATTACCGTGTTTAATAATAATTAATGCAATTAATAAAATTAATTTGAATGTCTATCGTGTTTGGGAAAAATACCTTATGTCTCTCCCTAAAATGGTTCAAACCATGTGACACGGTTATTTAATAGTAGGTTTTTGAATGTTAATTCGATGTTAATTTTAAGCAAGTGTGTGTTTATATCTGTGTGCATGTGATTATTTTTCCATGTAAAGTTTAAAATCATTATTTTCTTTAGCAAAAGCAATATTATGATAAGACATTATCTAATATTTTTGTTTTGAATAGTTTAATCATGACATGGAAAATGGACCTATATATGAATAAAAGAATTGAAGGGCTAAATTAAAAACACAACATTCCTAAATAATATCTCATAGCCTAACCCTAACCATTTTCTAAAACCTAATATGTCATCCTCCTTCTTCATCTGGCCATGGCGGCTACTCTCTCTTCCTCTAAAAATTTCTTTCGACCTACATCAATCTCCTCTTCCACCTCCAACAATTTTCATGCTCTGTATAATCAACGACTACGATGGAGTTTAGCGAACGGGTTTTCACGAAATTGGCATCCAAACCTTCGGACTTTGGGCGCGGATTGGGAGGTGAGGGCCCAACCGAGTTGACCAGACTTGGGGGCGGTGATGGAGCATGGTAGCGGCGTCGTCATAGTGAAGTCCGATTGGGTTCTGGTGCTCTGAGATGCGTGCGACGTGGTGCTTTCCTTTGGAGCAGTTGGGTTTGGTTATAACTGATAAGAACGAAGAAGAAAGAAGATGAGTACAGCGGCCTAGTTCTTAACAAATGTAATTATTTATTTTAATTATTATAATAGAATTAGTTAATAATTTGTTTAAAGGTCTAATGTTTGAAATAACGTAAATCGTTCGTTTCCAATCAGAAATTCGCAAATCAAATTGCGTTGTACTCGGATTGACGAGATCTACGCCATGATGACCAACCGGATCTGAAATAGAGCAAATCAATTTAAGGAAAATTGAGATCTGAACTTTACGGAATATAAAAAAAACCAAGGTGAGAAATCATTTCTTTTTCTTTGTATTATTATAATTAAAAATGGTTAATTCTAAATGTGGTAATTACTCATATGTTTTATTTTCCTGTGACTACCATACTTGATTTGATGTGTGATTATTATGTGATGTGGACCTGTTGAAAATTGAAGAATGTGTTGACACCAAAATCATATGTTTGTTAAAAAGGAATTGTTAACAAATAAAATTGTCATTTTATTTGTTAAGTTAAATTAAAAGTTGTAAACTAACAAATATATTTTTATATGTTATTTAGAATTCATAAAAAAATGTAGATATATAAAATATACTTTTATATGTTATTTAGTAAACATAGAAAATCGATTGCAAATAAATGACCATTTATTTGTCATCTGTATAACTTAGAAAATTGTTTACAAGTAAATGACCCTTTATGTGTCATTAGAATTCATAGGAAACAATATTTGCGTGTAAAATATCATTTTATGTGATATTAGGAATAGAAATTACATTTTTTATGTAACATGTATATTAGATCAGAAATTACATATTTTGTAGTCACTTTCTTTTTAGATAATTAGAATACATAGAAGATGTGAACAAATAAAAATATTCTTTTATATGTCATAGGTATTCATAGAAAAGGTGAACATATAAAATTTACTTTTATATGTCATGTATGTTAGCACAAAAATTGTCAATTATGTTAGAAGTTAAATTATACCATAACATAAATTTATCATTGATATTATACAGGTTGTATTAGTATAAAATTCATCAGTATGTTATACATGTTCTATTAGTGTAAATTTGCCATGTAATTAGAATGGATAAATCATGTATGCCATATATGTTTAATTAGAATTGATAATTTATAAATGTCAGGTATGTTGGAGTGGAATTGACAAATCATAAATGTCATATGTGTTAAATTAGAAGCGATAAATTATAATTGTCATGTGTGCTAAATTAGAGTTGAAGTAATATAATTGTCATTTATGCCAAATTTGAATTGACAAAATATAATTGTCATTCTCGACAAACTTGAATAGTTAAAACATAAAATGTTGTGATGAGTAAAATGACATTTTTGTCATAAAATGTTAAGGATGAAAAGAAAACAAATTATTCATTTGTTTTGTTAAGAATGAAAAGAGTGGAAATTTACACATTTTTGTTATGTAAATAAAGATGAGAATTTAAATACATTGTAAATTAAAGGTACATTTTTTATTATGTAAATAAAGAATATAATTTACATTGTAAATAGAAGTACATTCTCATTATATAAACTTTTATTATGCAAATTAGGAATAGAATTTACATTGTAAATAGAATTACATTTTTTATTAAAGATTAACACTTTACACTGTTAATAAAATTACATTTTTTTTAATTAAAAAAGAAGAATTTGCATTGAAAGTAAAATTACATTTTATATGTAGTGAAAGAATAAGAATTTGCATAGTCAATAAAATTTACATTGCAAATTAAAGAGCAAGATTTGACTTGTAATATAAATTACATTTTTAAAGTAATTAAGAAGATTTGTTTTCAAAACCAAAAGTTTTGGAAAGATGAATATTAATGTTATAAATCTTGAATTAAAGGAATAATTCATATTCAATTAATGGAATTAATTGACGTTGTTTAAAAAGATTATGTCTTTATTTCCTAAAAGTTATAATAAAAAAGATTCAATTAAAAAGATTCTATCTTTACTGTCAATATGTTAAGATAAGAATATTAGATTCAGAATTAGACATTTTGAAAGGTTTATTATTATTAATATAATAATTGAGAAAGTCCCAAGTTTTATTAAGATTTTAAAAGGTAAGTTATAGTATCTGAAATCAAGTTGTTTTGGAAATATAGAATATTCCAAAATTAAGATATTTTGAAATGAGAAACAATTTAAAATAATATTTTTAGTAGAACCATTATAATGATTAATTAAAATTGTACTTGGACCCGAGGTTAGGTCACATTTGTGGTGGAAGTCTGCCCGGACCCGACCGGCATGTCCAGCAACCACAAATGTTGGGCCTAATGTGAGAGGTTCATGTGTGCAAATACAAATTGGGCCAAGACACGAGGTTAAGCCCAACTTGTGGGATAAGTCTGCCAGGAGCCGACCGGCCTATCCAGCATCCACAAGTTGCAGGCCTAATGTGAGAGGTCTGGCCCATATTGAAATATAAATGGTTAAATAGAAAATGGACATTATTTACACCGTCATGAGTTAAATTAGAAATTGACATTATTTTCACACCGTTATGTGTTAATAATGAAATGAATATTTTCACCTCCAAATTTTTATTAAAGGGAAGTTACATTTTTTAATGTAATTATAAGATAAGAATATATTTTTAATGCAAGTCTTAAATCAAGGAAAAAGATCATACTTTTAAAATAAAAATATGCCGACATTAAAAACCTCATTTTTATGTATAGGAAAATGACCATATTTTTGAAATAAAATAGGTTAACATTAAAATCCCATTTTTTTTATGAAAAATGGGAAACTGGGAAAGTTCATTTTTATAAAGGAGAATTTACATTTTTCTATAGTGTAAAGAATAAGAAGAAAATATTACATTTTCTAAAATGAGAGAAAGAAATGAAATATTACATTTTCAATATAATTAAAGAATGTAAATAAAATATGAAATAGAAATTTACATTTTCTTATGTAAATAAAAAGAATTATTTTAGATGACACTTTCATTTACATTTTCGTGTAAATAGGACATCTAGAAGTGAAAGATAACACTTATTTACATTTAGGTAAATAAATAAGAATAAGGAAAGGTTAACTTATTTACATATGGTGTAAATAACTAAGACAAAGAAATGTTTTTAAATGACATTTTCTATGCATTAAATGAACTGAAAGTTACATTTTAGTTGTTGTTTATTAACAAATAAAATAAGGGAAGAGAATTGAACTGTTCATATAACATGATATCTTGATATAAACATGTTACATTACATCATTGTATGATAGGAACATGGTTGTGTGCTGTTTGTTTGGTTGATTCGTTGCCCTTATATGTTAATGACTACATGGAATGATTTATATCTATTTTTATCAAAATAAAAAAATAGTGATAAATATTAACGTTATGCAATAATTTAAATGATAATTATGCGAGGATTATTTGGAAAGTCCTAATTTACTCTCATTCTAAATAATGATACGACATTCGAAGAATGGAAGATGGCGATTGAAGACCGACAATCTTCACATCGAATGTGTAACTAGTGTTGAGGCCCTTGATTGATTTGCTCCCAAGACGGGGCTAAGATGGTAGTTATCCGGACGTAGTGTTGATCTGTACGGATTTGGCTTTCGCTCAGACCTAGAGCATAAGCTTATAAATGGAATGTGTGTCTGACGTTGAATTTTGTTCTATGTAAATTGATTTCTATTAATATACAACCGTTGGTGGCGGAGAATTTATTCTCTTGATCAACACCCTTAGAGGTTGTATATTAATAGTTATCAATCACATGGCGTGAATTGTCAACGTGGCACGCTAAGATGAAGATGATCAAGGCTTTATTGAAAAGCAGGCCTTGTGGTTATAACGTTACTTCGCGAGCCTCACAACCCAGTTGAGTCTAAAATGGGAGAAGGGAACGCAGGGAGAGCAACGCATTTCTTTCTAGCTAGAAGTGGTGTCGGTGCTTAAACTGGCTGATATTTACTTATGTGGATGATGGAATGTGGCGCGCCTCAGATGATAGGTCCTATAGGATCGGGAAACGTGTGTTCAGGAATAACTAATCCACGAAGCTGTATCTGTGGACCGGCTCTGCAGGATCCAAGGGTTAACTGCGGGGAATCCTGAGACATTAGCTAGAGTGTCTCGAATCGGTAAGGATCTCCTCTCTAGCCTTGACTCATGATGGAAACCCAATTTCTAATATGACCCTGCAGTTTTGATTGTAGAACTAGTATGGCGACATAGTAGGATGGGGTACTATGCCGTCTATGATTGATACATTACGATTGAAGTGTTTTTTATTGAAACATATACACACTAATAATAATATCAAATCCGTTTTTAATGTATCAAGCATTTTTGACCATTATAAGGTAAAACTTTATCCTCCAGTTTGCGTTGCATTGTGTGATGGGACTTGAGTCTTATAATGGTTTCATTTTTCCAAAAGGCATTGCGTTGTTTTACGATTTACCTTTAATTATGCACTACAATCCATCGAAGTAAACCCGTTCCGCTTTAGCGGCATGGTCCTTGGATTTGCCTTACTGATATTAGTTATATTAGTTAAGAATTCTCACACCAGTCCCATGATTGACCCGTTGTTTGTTTCCACCTTTGCAAACTCGGGTGCCCTCTTTTCCACACGGGCAGTCGAGTAGTTTGTCTACAGGTTCTTATCTCGAGAAGGATTCTGGATCGAAGCTTAAAGCTATGTCCAGAGCATAGTTGTCTTCCGCTGTATCTATTTTACTGTTCCCGCCGCAATGTATTAAAATATTGTAATTTAAATCTTCCGCTGTAATTTTATTCAATGTACTCTGATATTCTGTACTCTGATGTAACATTATTGTAATGTTTATAAAGTCTGCTGTTATTGTTCTGATGTTGTTGTATTCCCAAAGTTAACATATTCGGGATTTGAACGGTGTTGATCGATCTAACAATCGATCGGGTCGGGTGAAATCCTGGTCGTTACAGTTTTATAAAGGAATTTTTTTCATACGACCTCAGATTTCAGCAAAACTTGTATCATTGGGTCTGGAATACCTTTTTACACTAAGATTAGCTTTTTATCAGTAAACAGAAATCAATTGTGGATAGTTTTACGCGGTACTTTACCGCGAAGTTTCGTTAATAATATTTTAATAATTTACCATCCCTATATATATACCGGTGTTCAGCTTTAACCCTAATTTCTCAATCGTTCTGGTCAAACCAAGAATTCCACTGCCACCTTAAATAACCAACGAATGAAAATCACCCTCATTCATTTCGATTTTGCTTCAAGTTCATAGATTATCTTCCCAAAACTCTTAACTATAAATAGCTGAGCTAGTCGTGGACTTCACACTGACCGGTTTTGATCAGTTATTTCGAACTGGAGCAATGGGATTTTGCTTTGGAGGGCGCTGCATTTCAGGTGGGTTCCGGAGCAATTAAAGGCGCTGAGTTGGGCGAACTTAAGGGAGGAGGGCTAGCGGGATGAGGCGAACAACTCACAAATTTCAGATCATTGGAAGGTGGGAGTTAGGCATTGTCTGTGGGGGTTGGCTTGTGCTGGAGGGGGTGCGTGATACGGGTTCATGAATATATGAGCATAAGTTGTGATGGAAACTGTAGAAAACGTGAAATGAAGGGAGCCCTGAGCCGATAAAAAGAAGGAGGAGCAGCTTGGATCAAACGGTTTTGGCATACACGTGTTAGGCGCGGGGAAGATGGAATAATGAAGAAGATACGGAAGTTTTGAATGATTGGAAAAATGTAAACAAAGTCCAGAAGAGTAATTTGGGCCGCTGTTATCCTTCAGACGTAAATCTCCAACAACAGAAGCTGTTCCGAAAGAAGGAAAAGGCTTAAGCATCTGCAGTTAAATACCAAATAAAATGGGAATACGCTTAAAGACGTGAGCAGTAGTGAAAAGGAATTGGTCCCTAAATTTCCAGAAGAGAAACAATTCGGCCATTACCAATTTATAACGTAACTAACCTATTTATATTAGCAATTTAGGATAATTAAGGTTTAATGTGACACCCCGTATTTTTACGCTTTAGAAATAAGAAATTTACGTACGTATGTGATAATACGCAAGCGTATAAACTAATGAACTATGAAAATAAAAGATATTCTGTTTATACTTTTAGAATTAAGTTAAACAGAATTTACCATTGCGTTCGTCTCGGAAAAATACGCGAAATAGAGTCCGAGTTTTCGAGAATCGGAGCCCGTATGACCCAGTTAAGGCCCATATCGATTTTCAGGAAATTTCAAGTATGAAACAGCTCGAAAATTCAGAAGTTTGGTCCAGGCGGGGTAGGCGGGAATTTTCCCGCCAAAGCCCATGGCGACTGGGGAGTTGACAGGGCTGTCGACACGCCAGGACCCAAGTCGACAGGGCTGTCGACTTGGGGGTCGACTGGGCCCAAAAACACACTTCTGTGTGTTACGGCCTGGTGCACCTGGTCATCTGTTTTGGTCTAGTCTGGTGGCCTGAGACGGGTTTTAAAGGTTCAGATTGGTCCTAGGGTTAATCCTAAGGTCCTAATCACTCCTAATCTCTATAAATATGCCCCTAACCTACCCCTAAATCCTCATTATTCATTCATGCAACTAAACTATGGCAAAATTATTACTCTCATGGCCTCCACTCTCATTCTAAAATTCCTAAGTAAATTCCTATGAGAGATTCATGTTCATTCAAGTGTTTTCAAGCATGAATGGATGTTGTTAGCTTGCATTCAAGTCAAGTTGCAACATTTCTATTTCAAAGCAAGGGTTTTTATTGATTTGGAGCTTTCATATTGGGTTTATTTGATTGCATAAGAGCTTCGTCTCAATCTTTGTTTTGCATTTCGATTTGTGCCTTCATAGCAATGTAAGCCCTTTCCCTACTCTTAGATATTAACTATGAAGTTAAATGTTCATGTTGCAAGTTTGGGTTTGATCATTAAGTATGATACATGCTATCATGTCATGCAAGTTTATGAAGTCATTATCTTGATCTTGTGGGCTAAAAGCTACAACCTTTATGTTGAAATGTTGCATTATGCAACATGAGAACCCTCATAACCTTTATGTCAACTTGCATATGAAGTCATAACCCTTATATGATGATATATGCGAGTTACTAGTCATCATTCCATGTCTTTTGTCACCATGGTTCGCTTATGTGCCAAGTTTGGGTTTATGCATGTTTTTGAGGCTTAAGAATGTAACATGCAAGTTAATGAACACATTTGTGCCTCATTTGCCACCATGATTAACTTGTGGCTTAATATCCATTTTTGTCATGCCTTTGCTAAGTCTCTTCTTTTAATCCATTACGTTGTTGCGAACGTATATGCGAGTTTAAAAGTGTTGGGTTATGTTATGGGCAATTTCTAATGACATGAAAATATAACTTAAAAACATGACTTGAAATATAACATGGAAGTTGACATGTAAGTATGCTTGAAAATATGAAATTGGGAATTTACCTATTAAGTTAGGTCTACCCATACTATGGAATTGGGAATTTACCTATTGAGTTAGGTCTACCCGTATTCTTAAGAAAACTTGAATATGAACATGACACTAGACTAAACATGAAAGTGACCAACTCGAGGTTGGGTTGAGTTGGCAACATAAAGCTACCCGGAACCGACCGGCCTAACTAGTAGTTGCAAACAATAGGACCCAATGTGAGAAGTTGGTCATGTTGTGCTTGAACCCGAGGTTAGACCAAGTTGTGGTGTAAAGCTACCCGGAACCGACCGGCTTAACTAGTAACCACAACAAAGTCTAATGTGAGAGGTTGAGGTGCATTAAGTAATTAATGCCACATGATAAGGTTAAGTAAGTTTCCTTAATGACACTTAACCGTATAATACAGTTAATGGATGGGGTTAAGTTAACTTAGACTTAACTAATCTAAACATGGAAATCGAATGGGGTTAAGTTAGCCTAGACTTAATTAATCCAACTTGGTAGTTTAAGGGGGTTAAGTTAAACACTTAACTAATCTAACACGATGATTTAATGTGGTTAAGTGACCTATACTTAACCAATCTAACTCGTTAATTTGATGTGGTTAAGTTAACCAATACTTAACCAATATAACGTGAAAACATGATAAGGCTAAGTCACGAATCGCTTGAATACACTTGACCGATTTGACTAAGTAAATTGATAGGGTCAAGTTAATATATACTTAACCAATCTAGAATGATAATTGGACGAGGTTAAGTCGTGAATTGCTTAATATACTTAACCAACTTGACACATGGTTTGTAGGGTTAAGTCTTGAACTTGGATACTTAGCCAATTTTGACATGATTTGTAGACGGATTAAGTCATGAACTTAAGTGACACTTAATCCATTATATAAACCCTAGTTCAGAGAATTGGGTGGATAACCGTAATTAACAAGAATAACGGGAATAAGCTAAGTGGTAAACCTTAGTTGGAGAATAGCTAAGTAATAATTCTTAGTCAAGGAATTTTGGACCAGTTCATAGATTGGATGAGTAACCCGATACGGTAGGTCATCGTTTAAGCACACGAGTAGGAGCAAGTTATCTGATTTAGATAAAGGCTCCAGCAAACTGGGTAACGAAGCAGCGGCTTCGGGGAACGTGAGGATATTCTTGGTATCCCTCTGTGAGCTTCCAGGTGATCATACTAGGCTCATGAGAGGTTAAGGTCTGCGTTAGAAGAACCAAGAGTATGCCTTGGTTGCTATACGAGCGACCTAAAGACGGGGATGGATAGGGGATAGTCGACGATACACGGTAGTGCCCTAGATAGCATTTCGTCAGGCTACCTACCATCTTTGGTCAAGCGTGTACGTACGGAAAGGCAGAGAACACCCAAAAGACCATAATTGCTATCTAATTATGGTTGCGGTAAGGCTAGGATTGTGGGTTGGCCAGTAGTGTGTTCTCATACAGGATTTATCCTGTCTTGTCTTTCACTAGTTGAGGGAGTGGTCTCGTGGGACCATAGCCACGTATAGGAAAAACAGACCTTAGCATCTGCATCGGCAGATAAATCGAAAGCTCCCGACCGAGTTCTGTATTTCTTGATCTGCCCTGTGACAGGACTCGGATGGCACGATGTGATACAAGTGCATACAGTCATGGAAAAACGATTCACGAGGAATGCGTGGGAAAAAGGGCGCGGTTGACGGTTAGCGTAATTCCTAGTGGCCCTGGGTGGTTGAACCCAAACCGAAATACGAAAACGTGCAATAGGTAAGCATAATCACTAGTGGTCCTAGGTGGCATAAGTCCTAGTTGCACAAACGATGATTCATGTTGGGAAAGCCTAGCTAGGTCTAGGGTAACAGTCCAAACGAGCTTAAGGATCATGGAATTACATTGGAGTGGTATAGAACCTCATGGGAAAGCCCGTACGGTCTACGGCAAGGAACTGAACATTTACATGGAAAGAAACATACGAGTTGAGTAACCTATAAATGCGATATATTAGGTTGACATGAACCATTACACGACTTTTGAGTAAGGGTCATTCATGGTTAACACATGATACGGTGGGGATACTAGTACGGTAGGTGCAGAGCAGAAATACAGGATAGATACCATGGGATGTTATACGTAATAGATATCTTGGGAATATTATTCTTGATAGGAACCTGACGATGGGATACCTTGTTTTATCTTGACATCGTATTTTATCATGACACCTTAGTTTATCTGAGTTCAGTAGTTCATCCTGTTATTTTGATTTAGCTTATCTATCTTGTCATCATGCTTATGTTCATCTCAGTTTCTCATGACAGTTAACTTTACTAGTTTTTATGCTTCTTTACTATTGTAAGACAGGTTTTGATGTACTCTGATGTAAAAGGCTTTAGACCTTAATTACTAATGTTCATGAAATTTCAATTTTACTTCCGCTATTTTATATGTTCTGTCTTGTGATAATTCTGTGCATGTTTACCAATAATGCCCCTCTAAAGCTAGTGCATTCCTTTGCGATTGACCCTAGCGGAGGCGGGGTGTTACATTTGGTATCAGAGCAGAAGGTTACCAGGCTGGGCAAAAGTTTTTAAAGACCTTCTGAAAACTACTTGAAAACCGTTTACAAAGAAGCATTTTACAAGAAAAACTTTGTTTTTAAAGGCTATTCCCCAAAGGCCATTAGTACTGTCCTTATTTTATCGGTTGAATCCCCTTTTCCTTTCTCTCTTCCATCGGTAGTCATGATGGTTTTGGTTACGACTAGTTTCCGAGTTAGGAAAATGTTTTCTATACGATGGAGATAGTTCTCGAGAGAAATAGAACTGAGTTAGGAGAAAGGATGGTAATGGAAGGATAGCTGGGCAAAGGGGGAATATATATATATATATATATATATATATATATAAAGGGGCAAGTCGAAAGGCCTGTCGACAGGGCAGTCGACTTACCCCCCTATCGACACAAGGCGCCTGTAGGGGAAAAAATATATAAAGCCGTAGCCGACGGCTTTCTCCCCCAAACCCCCATTTCTCTTGCCTCTTCCCTTCCAACCACCAAAACCCGAAAATTCACCACTTCCCCCACCTCCCATCACCTCGTTCCTCCACTATTCTTCATACATTTGGTCTTAAATCGAAGCTGAAGACCCTCTCTACCCGGATCTATAGTTTACCTCTTCCGATTCGTGCTCGAATCACCATGGCTAATCCACCCAATCTCTACGAGCTTTACCCTCAATTAACCGTGCAAGCGGTCGAGTGGTGTGACGAGCAACAAGAGATAATCGAGCACTACGCGCGGATCGCCAATAGGAATTTGCTTTTAGGCAGACCGGTGAGGTTTGCGGATTTTGCGGGAACCGCCATGGAAAATTTGTTTGCTAATGCGGGTTTGATTCATATTCTGGATACGCGCACGGCCGAGAGGAGAGGCTACAAACGTATGGTAAGACTTTTTGATGCTCATTTGAAAATTGGTGTGGATAATGATGGGTTAATAACCTATAGTTCAAGGATTAAGGGTACCCATATATTTATGAATGAGATCCAGTTTGGGGACATGTTGAATATCCGTGGTACGGGACTAGATACGAACGATCTTGAGATGAATGATTTGAATGTGTGGGGTAGGATCTTTTTTAATGGACTGATGAGACATTGGGATAGTACACATTTGCGCCCGCTAGCTAGGTTTGTGGTCAGAATATTGCAATATAATCTTACGGGGCAAAATGCTGGGTTTGATAGAGTCCCAGTCGTTGTTAAGGCCGCCACTTATGCTATTTTTGGGGGGCATACAAATGAACTGGGCAAGGACCATCTTACAGCAATACCAAATTTATAGGGAAGCAAGGCACGCCAATATTTGTTTTGGGAACTTATGGACCACGGTTTTTCACCGATATGGGGTTGATTTGCATGATGAGGATTATCTGACACTTTCTAACCATCCCTCTGTTATCATCACTGAGGCTGCACTAGGAAGGATGGGTATCACTTATATGCTAAGTTTGGTTTTATGCATACTTTGAAGCCTAATAATGCAATATGCAAGTATATGAACATATGTACATTTCATATGCCACCATGTTAAACTTGTGGCTTCAACACCTTTTTGTCATGATTGTGCCAAGTTCCCTATTTTATCCTTTATGCGTTGTTGCGATTATGTAAACGATGGGATTACGTTGGGGTTGGGTAACATTATGACATGAACATGGTTTTTATAACATGACGTGATATGTAATTATGTTTTGGAAACATAATGGACGTGACACTTAGAAAAGAAGAGTGTGGCCAACTCGAGGTTGGGTTGAGTTTGTAGCATAAATCTACCCGGACCCGCCCGGCTTAACTAGTGGCTACAAACAATAGGACCCAATGTGAGAAGTTGGTCATGTTGTGCTCGAACCCGAGGTTAGACCAAGTTGTGGTGTAAAGCTACCCGGACCCGCCCGGCTTAACTAGTAACCACAACAAGGTCTAATGTGAGAGGTTAAAGCACATTAAGTTAATTAATGCCTCCTGATTAGGGTTAAGTAATGGTCCACTTAATACTTAACCAATTTGGGCTTGATGGGTTAATCGGGGTTAAGTCATGAACCTTGGGTACACTTAACCAATTTAATCCACGTTTGGATCGGGTTAACCACATTTAACCCATTAGGAAACCCTAGTGGCGTGGTCCTTTGCAGCAGTAACCCTCTTGATAGTATCATAAGACCCTAGGGACTAGGCTAGGGTGGGGCACGATTACTGGGCTGACATGTAAGCGACCAAAACGACGGCTGAGTAGGTACGCCGGTGTAGGTCCAGGCGGACTATGGTCGTGCACATAGTCCGGAGTTGGGGAATCAGGCACGGGTACCAGTAGATCTAAACTGTGCATACTTAATTGGTGTCCGAGGTTGACACCCTAGGGCTTGATACACCCTAGGGTGGACCTAGCGCAGTTTAACTACATTGCATGTTTGGGCCGTATGACACCGACACTTGACGAGTTAGGCTTGTAGGGAGCCGATCAACTAGACCGTTAGTTGGACCTTGATTTAGGTCACCTCATGATATTGGGCCAAGCGTGGGCCAAGGGATCGATTCTCGTTTTTACTTGACATGTTAGAATGCTAGTATAACCGTGGTGCAAAACCTAACCTTGATTATGCGATGACATCTTTATCTATCCTGTTAGTTAATCATCATGCCAGTATGTTGTTATCCTTATGTTCATCTCAGCTTCTCATGCCAGTTAACTTTACTAGTTCATGGACTGATAGTAGTAGGGCTTACCAGTCTTTTTGACTGACCTGTTTTCTTTCGCCTCTTTTCTTCCGTTTCGCCCCCCTCAGGTCCTCAGGGTGGGAACATTGGAGCTTAGCTTGGATCTTTACAGCTTGCTTACTGGATTTGCTCATGTACGGTTTTGGACATTGAGCTAGCTATGGTTTATCACTTCACTTTGGGGATAGTACTTTATGTATTTCAGTTTTTCAGTTTACGCTTTTATCTAGACTTTGTTTGTTGGAAAATAATGACCAAGTACTTTGTTGTAACCTAACTATGGTTTTGAAATGCTAGTTTTATCCGCTACTTTACTACTCTGTTTTACTTATATGTTCTGTCTTGTGATATCTGCATGCATGTTTACCTCGTTTAACGCCCCTCCAAAGCCAATGTACTTGCAAGAGTTACCTTGGCGGAGGTGGGGTGTTACATTTGGTATCAGAGCGAGGTTTACAAGATTTGAACAAAAGTGCTTTTAAAACTTACCTTTTGAAAAACTATTTTCAAAACCAATTAAGTATTTTCCAAGAAAAGTCTAGTTATTTTAAAAGGGCTATTCCCCAAAAGCCATAGCACTATCCTTCGTTTCTTCATTCTGAATCTATCTTTTTCTTTTTCAGTATGGCCGATCTTAACCTTCCCGAGGGAGTGACCATTCCCGGATGGTTCCGGAGGTACTTGGAAGCTAGGGCCAACGATGTGGGCCCAGCAAATACCCCCAACATAACTGAGGTCCCTCCTCCTCCTCCCCCTCCTCAGAATCCACAAGCGGATTTTGCTAAAGTTTGTAAGTACTTTAAGGCGATGGGTGGCAAGAATTTCATAGGGACGGAGACATTTGTGGAGGCACGAAATTGGTTGAAAGAAACCGAAGATCTTTTCGCTATCTTTGATGTGGAAGACCATAGGAAGGTTTTATTGGCAACATGGCTATTAAAAGAAGAAGCTGCTTATTGGTGGGAGGTCACCAATGCTACGAGGCCTATAGAGACTTGGGCCGACTTTAGGACGAGATTTGGGCTTAAGTTTCTATCATCAGCTGAGGCGAATCTGCAATTGGAGAAGTTTATATCTTTGAAGCAAGGGGACATGACAGTAAGGGAGTATGTGAATGAGTTTAACCAGCTCGCCCGATTCGGTTTGGACATGATTAATACTCCCCAGAAGAAGGCTTTGCGCTTTGCACGAGGGTTGAATGAGCCATTACAAGGTTTAGCCCTATCTCATATACCCATGGGGGCCACATTTGAAGGCTTAGTGGACATGGCATTGCTTCAAGGAGACAATAAGAAGGAAGACAAGACTAATGAGACTCAAACCAAGAAGACAGACTCCAAGTGGGGAGGAAATCAGAGCAATCAGAACAACAAAAACAACAAGGGCAACAAGGGCAACAAGGCCAAGGCAAAGGATCCAAGAAAATGCCACTACTGTGGGATTGTTGGGCACATAGCTAAAGACTGTAGGAAGAAGAAGAGGAAGTTGGGCGGATGCTTTCATTGTGGAGAGACTGGACATTTTAGCAAGGATTGCCCCAAGAAGCAAGGGCAGAATCAGCATGCAGGACCTTCTGGAGGGCAAGTGCATGCTCTCACTGCTACTCCAGTTCAGGACCGAGGTAGTATTTCTGTAGAAAGTCTTGTTTATATTTCTGATTTTCCTGTTCGCACCTTATTTGATTCTGGCGCATCACATAGTTTTATTTCTTCTGACATTGTTGAAAGTTTGCACCTAAGTACTAGCCTAGTTGAGGATCCCGTTTGTGTTTCAAATCCAATTGGGGGTTCCGCCCATCTATCTATGATTTGTGTGGATTTAAAGATTTCTATCTTGGCTGTAGAATTCACGTGTAATGCTTATGTTCTCGGATTCATAGGATATGGGTTGATCTTGGGCATGGATTGGTTGTCCAGTTATGGAGCCATCCTCGATTGTGAGCATAGGGTGGTGAGGCTCATGACTCGCCTGGTAATACCCTAGAAATTTCTTGTAACCCTAGAGGTCCCGTCATGTTATGTTATCTTGAATCTCTCGACTCGTCCATCTATGATCTACAAAATGTAAGGGTGGTCTGAGACTATCCTGAGGTCTTTGAAGAAGTTACAGGGTTACCCCCTAAACGAGAGATAGATTTCCTCATTTATCTAGTCGATAATGCCAAGCCAGTATCATTGCCCGTTAGGCATATGGCTCCACGAGAAAGAAGAGAGCTCAGTAAGAAAATCAAGGAGTTGCTTGAGAAGAATTTTATTAGACGAAACATTTCTGAATGGGGTGCTCCGGTGGTGTTCGCTACTAAGGCGGATGGTTCGCTTCGTCTATGTGTTGATTATCGAGAGTTGAACAAGCTGACAAAGAAGAATAGGCACCCATTACCGAGAATTGATGATCTCTTTGACCAGCTTGTAGGTGCTTCTGTTTTCTCTCACCTCGATCTAGCCACCGGATTCCATCAGCTTAGAGTAGCTGAGGATAGCATTAATAAAACTGCGTTTAGGACTCCAGATGGATTCTTTGAATGGCTTGTCATGCCATTCGGTTTGACTAATGCACCCGCCTACTTCGTAGACTTGATGAGTACAGTGTTCAGGGAGTTCCTCAACAAGTTTGTTGTTGTCTTCGTGGATGATATTCTGATCTTCTCAAAGGATGAGGAAGAACATGCTAGGCATCTCAAGGAAGTGATGGATACGCTTAGAGCGCATCAGTTGAAAGCCAAGTTCTCCAAATGTCATTTCTGGAGAAAGGAAGTTCGGTTTCTTGGACATATAGTTTCTAAGCACGGCATAGCGGTGGATCCTGCGAAGGTGGTTGCGGTTCAAGACTGGAAGACTCCTAGGAATGCAACCGAAGTAAGAAGCTTTCTCGGTCTGGCAGGCTACTGTAGGAAGTTCATCAGGGACTTCGCTAAGATTTCGGCCCCTCTTACTAAGTTGACGAAGAAGAAATTAGTCTTTGCATGGGACTTGGAGTGTGATCTTGCTTTCCAAAGGCTCAAGAGAGCCCTTACCTCAGCTCTAGTTTTGGCATTACCCGATAGTGGTAAGATGTTTACCGTGTACACAGATGCATGTGGCACGGGGTTAGGTGCCGTTCTGATGCAAGAGGGAAGAGTGATATGTTATGGGGGTAGGCAACTTAAAGTTCATGAGAAGAACTATCCCACTCATGATTTAGAGTTGGCGGCGATCGTCTTTGCACTCAAATCCTGGCGCCACTATCTTCTAGGCGAAAGGTTTGAGTTGTATACTGATCACAAGTCACTCAAGTACCTCTTCTCGCAAAAAGATCTGAATCTAAGGCAGCAAAGTTGGATGGAATTCTTGGCATCCTATGACTTCGAGATAGCTTATACCCATGGCAAGGGTAATGTTGTGGCAGATGCACTAAGCAGAAGGAGGGTGACTTTGAGACCCTTGTTCATTGAGATGAAGAACTTAGAATTCTTGGCGACCTTTGATTTCACGACGATTGTTGAGTCGATGACGGGTTCTTTAGCATCCCTTGAGCTTAGACCCACACTTCTTGATCAAGTTGGGGCTTCGTAGAAGGAAGATCCACAGATAGTCGAGGTTATGGACAAGTTGATTCGTGGTGAGACGTCTAGTCACCTTGCCAGATATGCTATTGATGATAAAGGATGGCTAAGGCGTGATGGGAGATTATGTGTTCCTCGAGTGGGAGATTTAGTCCATAGAGTTCTTGAAGAAGCGCATCACTCGAAGATGACTATACATCCTGGAGGGGACAAGATGTATAGGGATATGAAGCGCATTTTCTTTTGGAATGGAATGAAGAAGGATGTGGCAGAGTATGTTTCAAAGTGCATGGTGTGCCAACAAGTGAAAGCCGAGTCAAAGAAACCAGGTGGGCTATTACATCCATTGGAGGTCCCGCAATGGAAGTGGGAGAGTATTTCTATGGATTTCGTGGATGGATTGCCTAGATCAAGGAAAGGGAATACAAGCATATGGGTCATAGTTGACAGACTTACGAAGAGTGCTCACTTCATCCCAGTAAAGTGCAAGAGGACCGCATCATGGCTAGCATCTATTTATCTCCGAGAGATAGTGCGGTTGCATGGAGTCCCTTCTAGCATAGTTAGAGATCGTGACCCAATTTTCACTAGCCAGTTCTGGAACAATTTGCAAGAAGCAATGGGTACACGATTGAATCTGAGTACAGCCTATCACCCCCAGACGGATGGCCAAACCGAAAGGGTGAATAGAGTGCTAGAAGACCTCTTGAGGCTTTGTGTTCTCGACTTCGGTGGTACTTGGGAAGACCACCTTCCTCTTGTGGAGTTTGCTTATAATAATAGCTATCAAGCCAGGATAGGGATGGCACCATTTGAAGCCTTGTATGGGAGGCCGTGTAGGTCACCATCTTGTTGGTGGGAGACAACAGATAGACTTATACTTGGGCCCGATATGATACGGGATACATCCGAGAAAGTTGAATTGGTGAGAAGAAGGATGAAAGCGGCCCAAGATAGACAGAAATCCTATGTTGACAGACGAAGGGCAGATTTGGAATTCGAAGTGGGAGACATGGTTTTCGTGAAGGTTTCTCCTTTACGTAATGTGGTTCATTTTGGAGCAGTTGGGAAGCTGGCACCAAGGTTCGTAGGACCCTTCCCTATCATAGAGAGAATTGGAAAGATGGCCTATAAGGTGGAATTGCCCGAGAAGTTAGCCGGAGTGCATAATGTCTTTCATATCTCGCATCTCCGAAAGTGCCTTCATGAGTCCGCTGAGGTGGTTGAACCAAGCATTCTCGAAGACATAGAGGTAGAGAAAGAGGCAACCCTGAGAAAAGCTCCGATTCGTATTCTGGGAACAGAGATCAAGAAGTTAAGGAATCGAGAGGTCAAGTTGGTGAAAGTTCAGTGGGGTGAAGCCGAGGAAGACGCAACTTGGGAAACCGAGGAGAAGATGCGTGGGCTTTATCCATTCCTCTTTGAGGGTACATTCTCGATCTCTTTTCCTAATTAATACATCTCTCTTTTGCTATCCATGTTTATCTTGTTTATCTAGTTATCTCGTTAATCATGTTATGAGGACCTTAGGTAGAAACCCTTTGGATGAAACATGTATTTGAAACATGTTATGCTTGATGGTTGCAAGTGGTTGCAAGTGTTTGCACGTGGATACTCATGGATGCATGATGCACATTAGGCACTAAGATCGGCTCACACACTTTCATGTTGCATATGCATGAGTGCTTATACTTATTCATGGATGAAACTTGTTATGCTATCACGTGGATGTTGCATATGGATGAATGTTATGTGCACTCATGTAGAGATTATAAATTATGTTAGGAATTTGCATACATATGGACTCATTTCACTAACATGTTTTGCATTAAGGGGGTTTACTGAATCAGTAACCTCCTGATTTTCGCATTAGATAAGTACATATACACACACCTTTGCATATGATCATACAACATTTAGAATCCTTTAAGGACAATGACTGCACGTGGATGATGTTTTGAGTAGATGGATGATGGATGGTAGGATACGTTCTTCCTAACTTGGAGATTTCGGGGACGAAATCCTTTAAGGAGGGGAGAATGTAACAACCCATATTTTTTGAATAACATGTTATAACACAAATCAAGGCAGAATTAAACTGTAAAATCTGAATCAAGGGAAACGGGCTGTGCCATTGCATTCATCTCGGAAAAATACGCGAAATAGAGTCCGAGTTTTCGAAAATCGGAGTCCGTATGACCAAGATATGGCCTCGCGAAGTTTCACGAAAAATTCAAATTCAAAACAGATTCAAATTTCAGAAAATCAGAAGTGGCGGGAAAATTCCCGCCTGACCCAGGGGGGTCGACCTGGGGGTCGACTGGGGAGTCGACCTCCCCCCCAGGTCGACTGGGGAGTCGACCCAGGGTCGACCTGGGAGTCGACCTGCTTGGTCGGCCCAGGCAACCTGGTGCACCCATTTTGGCTGTTTTGACCTGTTTTGGAGGCTTGTGACGGAATTTGATGGCTTGGATTGAATCTAGGGTTAATCCTATGGCTAATACTATCCTAATCTTCTATAAAAAGACCCTTAAGCCTAGCCTAAATCACTATTATTCAATCCTACAACTAAACTATGTCAAATTTGTTCCTCTCATGGCCTCCACTCTCATGCTAAAATTTCTAAGTTTATTTCTATGAGAGATTTTGAGTTCATACAAGTGTTTTCAAGCTTGTATGAGTGTTCTTAGTTTGCATTCAAGTCAAGTTGCAACATTTCTATTTCAAAGCAAGGGTTTTTATTGATTTGGCTCAAGGGTTTTTCATTTGGAGCTTGCATATTCGGGTGATTGCATAAGGGCTTCGTCTCAATCTTTATAATAAATATTTATTTGTGACTTCATAGCATTGTAAGGCCTTTTCTACTTTCTTTTCTTTGAACTCTAAAGTTAAATGAATGATGCAAGTTTGGGGTTGATCAGTATGATATGCAAGTTTGGTTGATCATTATGATATGCAAGTTTGGTTTATCATTATGATATGCAAGTTTGGTTGATCATGTTATGCAAGTTGACACATGTTGCTATGTTATGCAAGTTTGGGTTGATCATGTTATCATGTTATGCAAGTTACACTTGAGTTTGTGAGCTTAAAGCTTCCAGCTTTATGTTAAAGGTTGTATTTTGGCAACATGGAAGTCATCATATCCCTTATGATAACTCGCATGTGAGGCTAAATGCGAACTTCTAGCAACTTCTACATGTCATTTATCACCATGTATCACTTATATGCTAAGTTTGGTTTTATGCATACTTTGAAGCCT
The DNA here is from genome assembly GCA_030737875.1 of Allium sativum. Lineage (NCBI taxonomy): Eukaryota > Viridiplantae > Streptophyta > Magnoliopsida > Asparagales > Amaryllidaceae > Allium > Allium sativum. The sequence goes on from CM060924.1 coordinate 287,578,462, forward strand.
AATAATGCAATATGCAAGTATATGAACATATGTACATTTCATATGCCACCATGTTAAACTTGTGGCTTCAACACCTTTTTGTCATGATTGTGCCAAGTTCCCTATTTTATCCTTTATGCGTTGTTGCGATTATGTAAACGATGGGATTACGTTGGGGTTGGGTAACATTATGACATGAACATGGTTTTTATAACATGACGTGATATGTAATTATGTTTTGGAAACATAATGGACGTGACACTTAGAAAAGATGAGTGTGGCCAACTCGAGGTTGGGTTGAGTTTGTAGCATAAATCTACCCGGACTCGCCCGCTTAACTAGTGGCTACAAACAATAGGACCCAATGTGAGAAGTTGGTCATGTTGTGCTCGAACCCGAGGTTAGACCAAGTTGTGGTGTAAAGCTACCCGGACCCGCCCGGCTTAACTAGTAACCACAATAAGGTCTAATGTGAGAGGTTAAAGCACATTAAGTTAATTAATGCCTCCTGATTGGGGTTAAGTCATGGTCCACTTAATACTTAACCAATTTGGGCTTGATGGGTTAATCGGGGTTAAGTCATGAACCTTGGGTACACTTAACCAATTTAATCCACGTTTGGATCGGGTTAACCACATTTAACCCGTTAGGAAACCCTAGTGGCGTGGTCCTTTGAAGCAGTAACCCTCTTGATAGTATCATAAGACCCTAGGGACTAGGCTAGGGTGGGGCACGATTACTGGGCTGACATGTAAGCGACCAAAACGACGGCTGAGTAGGTACGCTGGTGTAGGTCCAGGCGGACTATGGTCATGCACATAGTCCGGAGTTGGGGAATCAGGCACGGGTACCAGTAGATCTAAACTGTGCATACTTGATTAGTGTCCAAGGTTGACACCCTAGGGCTCGATACACCCTAGGGTGGACCTAGCGCAGTTTAACTACATTGCATGTTTGGGCCGTATGACACCGACACTTGACGAGTTAGGCTTGTAGGGAGCCGATCAACTAGATCGTGTAGTTGGACCTTGATTTAGGTCACCTCATGATATTGGGCCAAGCATGGGCCAAGGGATCGATTCTCGTTTTTACTTGACATGTTAGAATGCTAGTACAACCGTGGTGCAAAACCTAACCTTGATTATGCGATGACATCTTTATCTATCCTGTTAGTTAATCATCATGCCAGTATGTTGTTATCCTTATGTTCATCTCAGCTTCTCATGCCAGTTAACTTTACTAGTTCATGGACTGATAGTAGTAGGGCTTACCAGTCTTTTTGACTGACCTGTTTTCTTTCGCCTCTTTTCTTCCGTTCCCCCCCTCAAGTCCTCAGGGTGGGAACATTGGAGCTTAGCTTGGATCTTTACAGCTTGCTTACTGGATTTGCTCATGTACGGTTTTGGACATTGAGCTAGCTATGGTTTATCACTTCACTTTGGGGATAGTACTTTATGTATTTTAGTTTTTCAGTTTATGCTTTTATCTAGACTTTGTTTGTTGGAAAATAATGACCAAGTACTTTGTTGTAACTTAACTATGGTTTTGAAATGCTAGTTTTATCCGCTGCTTTACTACTCTGTTTTACTTATATGTTCTGTCTTGTGATATCTACATGCATGTTTACCTCGTTTAACGCCCCTCCAAAGCCAGTGTACTTGCAAGAGTTACCTTGGCGGAGGTGGGGTGTTACAGTTTGTTTAAAGAATAAATCTTATGTAAAAAAAGAAGAGAGAAAACTATACTTTTAATACAGAAAGGATTTAAGAGTTGAATGTACATTTGTTTAAAAGGCCAAGTGGTGCTGAATACTGAACCAGTAAACTCACTGGATTGTCATGTTTGAAACACTATCTATTTTGATAGTTAAATCACCAACTATCGAATCTGTCCAATACGATTGTTGGTACGAAAAGACCGGGATCGAATTTATATTCGAAAACCATTCCGACCAACAAATGCATGAAGATATCAAGAGATGATCGAGATGGAGCATTGAAGACCGTAGATCTTCATTAAACGGAAGAACCGCTAATAATCTTTGGTTAGCTCCTAGAGATAATCTATGGTTCTGTCGTGGGTGGAATCTACGGGTTGCAAGGACTTCTCGCTACTGATCCATAGGGTGATTCCTATATGAGATGCAGTAGGAGAGTGCCTTCGGTTCATCCTGTTCCTAGATGACTTATATGGGCGGATGTCTGACAGAGTATTTCCAAAAGGATCGCGTACGTTGATTTCTACAAACGTGCCACAGTTGGTTAGCTCCCAACTAGAGTATTTTTGTGGACGTCAATTAGCGATGTCTAGTGGATCTGACAATGTGGCATTCAAAGTGAATGGTAGCCAAGTGTTGTAAAGGATATTCAAGCCTTAAGCCTCAACAACCGGGAAATGACAAAAATCGGGCAGGCAGCATGGCTATGTGGGTCGCTCCCATTAGGATGTATAATCACCTATCTAGAGAAAAATCATTTTGTTTCTTAAATCTATTTTGATGCTGTCCCTTTTCGGGAAGACGGTGTGTCACACCCAACGGTTGGTGATATACATTCGATACACTCAAGCGAAATGAGTGGTCGGTCATGTGAGGGCCGGGTTCCAAGACGTTCTTTTTGAACCCAGTGTATTCGCCTCTAGAGATACACTATCGGCAGGTGGTCCCATACCTTGTCATAGTCGGAAATCCAATTTCCAATAAGCGCCCACGAATTTGATTGTATACTATATGTGGAGCGTGAGATGCAAGCGTTCCACTAGATTTCAGTTTACTTGTATTTAGATATTATCATAATATCAGAAAAGATATTGATTTCAAAAGTGTTTTGGGTTATCGTAAGGTAAAAACCGTCCGTGTATATGTGTGGATTTGGTCTTACGATTATCCCTTTCTTTGAAGATTTTAACTTTAAAATCGGGTTGTGTGTTACCCTTAATACTGTGCGAGTTTTTCTCACTCTGGTTCACCAGACTGACCCGGTGTTTTGTAAATGCTCAGGTTAGCCCGGGTTGTACAGGTTCAGGTTATCAAATGCTATGAAGAGACGAGCTGGAAGATTTCAGCCATATGATATTATATAGCTACTATTTCGTTGTGTGTTGTATATGGGAACAGGTTATTATAACAGTCCTATTGTGTGATGTACTATGATATTGTAAGTATTTTTTTTAAGCTCTCAGTAAAGATTTATTTTTGTATTATATTTTGTTCCGCTGCGATGTGAGACTCTTTGTTGGGTTGTTTCTTCTTCTTATTCTTCTTCTATTCTAATATTTCTTTCTTTCTTATCTCACCCTCTAAATTCTTTCTAATAACGTCTAGTGTTTTCGGTTTTGAAAGGTCGGCATGAGTTATGGTAAAGGTATTTATGTCGATTTTCGGGACCGAAAATCCCTGTTCGTTACAGTGGTATCAGAGCTATTGGTTTAGTGATAACCTGGGCTCTATGGCGTGACTCGATAGAGATGGGATTAGTAATACCCTATATCGAGATTGAGTTTGTTCTATTTATAAGAGCGTGTATTTGTAATTTGATATTAAAATTATTTTTAAAATTATTTTTACCCAATTTATTTTATAATAAAAGTAATGATTTTCTCAAAATATTATAATATGGGCAATCATTTAGATTTGTTGATTTGAGTGATATGTTGGATTGTTTTGTTGATTGCTTGAATATAAATCTGAAATTATAAACTTGGTTGAAATCTAATATGAAATAAATAAGCTGGATAAATCAATCCAGATTAATAAACCTGAATGGATAATTAAAGGAATAAATGGAGTGATTATAAATAATTATAATCTCATGTGGATTAAATTGTGTGTAGAACTGGTTGAATCGTATGATATGGATATTTGAAACTAATTGATGTTGATTTGGGGACTAATGAAATTTAGTTGAGTTGAGAACAGGTGCAGAAGTGCCAATTCAGCTTTAAAATCCATCCAAGAATTTTTTTTGGAGTTAATCGAATCCAATTTGAATAGAGCTGCATATTAACTAAGCAAGCTCGAATATAAAATATTGCTTACTGCACAATAGTGCTCGCAAAAAGGTACGCCTATGCAGAATATGAAATTTTGTTTTTATTTATGTTTTGAGTTTGGTTTTTGAATTTTCCCGACCCTGTTGGTCAATGTATATATATTTTGTGAACCTGCGATATTGCAGATGTCCTCCGTACAGGGGGGACTCAGCCAAAAATTTTCCAAAATTTAAGGTGTTAGATTTTTTTTTGAAGATTTTTGGAAAATTCTTTTATTTGAATTAAATTGGTTTTACAATCAATTAGATTTGTTATGGAAATAAAAAGGAGTTTTAAATTTATTGTTGTAAAGATAATGGGTTTGTAACGTCCATTCTTACCTTAGCAATTTCGAGGACGAAATTATTTTAAGGGGGGAAGAATGTAACGACCCGTATTTTGGCCGTCAAATATTTAATTTAATTTATTATTTTAAATATTATATTTGGAGTATTAATGAATTTTAATATTTAATTCGTTATTTAAAACGAAGTTTTAACGTTAATTTTATTTATAATATAAAACGAGCTTGAAATCACGTGGCAGTTCGTAATATTTGGTTTTGAACTTCAATTGAGAATACAGGAGCCGATATAAGTCGGATTTCAGTGAAACGAGAAACGATGGAACCGTATTGATGATAATTTTCATATGAAAGAGAAAAAATTCAGATTTCGTGTTATAGATTGTAAGTTATGGCTAAATAAAATTTTGAAATAGTCGCTGTGAAAATCGTTATTTAAATAACGACCTTTAAAATGGTCGTTTTGCAACCGGACTCAGATTTCGACGAAACTAGTTTCATTAGAACCGTATCATTAAATTATTGTACAGTGTTGAATGGCATGGCAAACCGATGTCGAATGTGACCACGGTAGCCATAAACGCCCATTCAATTTCTATAGCGCGTAATTAATTAAATAAAGGGTTATTTGAGTGTAACTTGAACAGACGATCGAATTAGGCCACGAAACTAGTCCCGTTGAGTTCGTAGCGTCGATTAGAGCCAGGATAGGTATATAGTTTGTTATTTTTAGAGATCGGCAAATTTGGTGTTCAGAATGGCATTGCGGTGCGCGTAAAAATAGCCTACCAGGGAAACAGTCTCAGAATGCGACAAAACTGGTGCCGTTGGATTCATATCGAAAAATTATTTTATGATATCAAGGTTTCAAGTTGATTTGATTTATCTGGTGATTGTGGAAAAATTAAACGCGTGTTTATTTCTGGTTTTATAAAGGAATTTTTTTTCATACGACCTCGGATTTTGGCAAAACTTGTCCCATTGGGTCTGGAATACCTTTTTACACTAAGATTAGCTTTTTTATCAGTAAACAGAAATCAATTGTGGATAGCTTTACGCGTTACTTTACCGCGAAGTTTCGTTAATAATATTTTAATAATTTACCATCCCTATATATATACCGGTGTTCAGCTCTGACCCTAATTTCTCAATCGTTCTGGTCAAACCAAGAATTCCACCGCCACCTTAAATAACCAACGAATGAAAATCACCCTCATTCATTTCGATTTTGCTTCCATTCATAGATTATCTTCCCAAAACTCTTAACTATAAATGGTTGAGCTAGTCGTGGACTTCACACTGACCGGTTTTGATCAGTTATTTTGAACTGGAGCAATGGGATTTTGCTTCGGAGGGCGCTGCGTTTCAGGTAGGTTCCGGAGCAATTAAAGACGTCAAGTTGAGCAAACTTAAGGAAGGAGTGCTAGCAGGCCGAGGCGAACAACTCAGCAATTTCAGATCGTCGGAAGGTGGGAGTTAGGCGTTGTCTGTGGGGGTTGGCTTGTGCTGGAGGGGGTGCGTGATACGGGTTCATGAATATATGAGCATAAGTTGTGATGGGAACTGTAGAAAATGTGAAATGAAGGGAGACCTGAGCCAATAAAAAGAAGGAGGAGCAGCTTGGATCAAACGGTTTTGGCATACACGTGTTAGGCGCGGGGAAGATGGGAATAATGAAGATAATGTGGATGTTTTGAACGATTGGAAAAATCTAAACAAAGTCCAAAAGAGTAATTTGGGCTGCTTTTATCCTTCAGAGGTAAATCTCCAACAACAGAAGCTCTTCCGAAAGAAGGAAAAGGCTTAAGCATCGGCAGTTAAATACCAAATGAAATGGGAATCCGCTAAAAGACGTGAGCAGTAGTGAAAAGGAATTGGTCCCTAAATTTCCAGAAGAGAAACAGTTCGTCCATTACCAATTTATAACGTAACTAACCTATTTATATTAGCAATTTAGGATAATTAAGGTTTAACTTGTTAGTTTAATTTGTAAACTGATTTGCTTAATTCTCATCTAATTGGATACTTAAAATGTTAATCAACGATTTATAGTTGGTTAGTTATTGAACACAATAATTAGTTTTATAAAGGATGGTTAAGGAATTAACTTAAGGAAATTAATCTAATTAAATTTGAATAGTTATAATCATATAACTTTTACGTATATTTACAGACTTGAATCAAACGACTTGCAACGAAATCATGGTAACGGACACTACGTTGTGGAGCCGGATTGGACGGAAATGGAGATAGCAGGATTTACAGTTATATTAAACTACTGTTTATTTTTTCTGTAACCAAACCGATTCAATGAAAAATGAAATCAAGGTGAGTTAAACTCACTCTGTTTTTCCCATTTATATAAATTGGGTTTTTATTTTGTGTGCTCTACTTGCTAATGGTTGATTGTTTGCCAGTTATAATTTATTTGTTGATTTAACTGAAGAAATTAAACTGTCGTTTAATTTCAATGAAATACCAAATCGTTATTTTAACGATTGGTTCCAATAAAGGTAACTTACCTTATTTGTCACGCTTATCAATAAACGTGTTTAATGGTTTGAATTGTTTGATCTGTTTGAATTGTTTGACCTATTTGAATTGTTTGATCGGTTTGAATGGTTTTAAACTGTGTGGAGATAACCATTTGTATACAGGGAAGAATAGGTTGGAGGGATCCAACCGGACTCCTCAAATATATTATTTATTTTCATATTATCATATATGAACTGTCATAATTGGGTTATTGATTTTAGTAGTGATCGTTGACTGAAAAATCAACATATGTTGTGTTTTAACCAATGAGCTATATTGGTTAGGTAATCGGCAGGAAATGGCCTAAAAGTAAATTATTTTATTTATATTGATTTACCGGCAGGTAAATCGATAGAAATGAAATTATAAAATTTATTTTGTAACTAAAGATAGTTTTGAAATATATATACATATTTTAAATAAAAACTTATTGGAAAGGGAATAAATATTTATGTTTAAGTGCAAATTGATTTTATAAAGCCAAATCTGATGTTCATCAGATTTGTAAATGTGAGAATAAGGGAATTGACCTAACGGTCAAATTTTGATAATTGTGTTGTTAAGAAACAATTTATTGAAATGTTATAAATTAATTAATTATATTATTAATTAATTTAAAGGAAAAACGAATTGGAATCGGTTGATAAGATAATCGTGATTTGAGTAAATAAATCGACTCGTTAATTGAATTGATTATTAAATTAGTATGTTTTGAATAGAAATAGTTTAATGAATATTGTTAAGATTATAATAAGATTTTAAAAAGGTATTTACTGCTTATTTTAATTTAATAAAGAAATTAACTACTAATGTAGTTAATGGTTGAAATAAAATATTATCGTAATTGATAATAATTTAGAAAATTACTTTTTAATGGGAAATCATTTAAAAAGTAATCGAAGTTGAAATGGAATTCAATTGAATGACGAAAGGAGAGTGGGAACAGATTTTGTTTAACACTTGAGTTTTTATAACAAAGTTATGAAAGGAATGGTTAAGCAAATGTGATAGTGTAAAATAAATGTTACTTAATTATTCGAATTAAGTAAAAGGAAAGTAAGATAAAGAGTTTGATGATAAACCAGAGTTATATAAAAAGGGTGAAGTGGTAAATCGTTAATTTTATATTAACGTTACCTAATAATGGGATTATGTAGAATTGGGAGTTGAAATGAGATTTCCAAAGCGGGATATGGTTGAATAGATTTGAAACGAGATTGGTAAAAGTGAATTTGATAGGAGAAGCAAATCGTAAGATTTGTAAACTAATCCGAATTATAAAGTGAAGTTTGCTTGAAAAGAGGAAGATATTAAAAGTGGCATTTTTACAAGAAGTTGCTTAATTATTAAATTAAGGAATAATAGTTATATCCAAGAAAGGAATTTTCAAATATATAAGAAGGTTTTATGAAACCGTATTTTGAATAAAATAGTTCAATGGTATTTGTATTGGGATTAGAATGAAATATTGGTTTTGGATTACAACTTATATTTATTTTAAGGTATGAACGTTGTTGATCAAGGTCTGAGAGGTAACTAAATACCCCAACTTGAACGACTTCGGGATTATCTTAGAATGATATGAGTTGTAATGGTAAATGTGGTTAATAAACTTTATTATTTCACTAGTGAAATGATAACGAAATACTTTTGGTGAATATATATATATATATATATATGAATGATGATTTCAAAGAAAAGGGGAATAAAGGAGTTTGCATCAAATTATAACGATATCCGCAAGGTTAAAAGGAAATGTAGAGTTGAGTATTGAAATAGATTTACTCTATATTAATAAGCATTTGTTATCATTTTCAAGTAATGAACGAAGATGTTTCGTAAAGTAAAGTATGTATAATAAGTTAAATTAGTTTCCTCAATACTAAATAAGAATGTGGCTAATGTTTTTGAGAGTTAAAAATAGAAACTAGTAGAGATGATATAAGATTTTCCTAAATATTTAAAATGGTTTGTTTAAAGAATAAATCTTATGTAAAAAAAAGAAGCGAGAAAACTATACTTTTAATACAGAAAGGATTTAAGAGTTGAATGTACATTTGTTTAAAAGGCCAAGTGGTGCTGAATAATGAACCAGTAAACTCACTGGATTGTCATGTTTGAAACACTATCTATTTTGGTAGTTAAATCACCGACTATCGAATCTGTCCAATACGATTGTTGGTACGAAAAGACCGGGATTGAATTTATATTCGAAAACCATTCCGACCAACAAATGCGTGAAGATATCAAGAGATGATCGAGATGGAGCATTGAAGACCGTAGATCCTCATTAAACGGAAGAACCGCTAATAATCTTTGGTTAGCTCCCAAAGATAAACTGTGGTTCTGTCGTGGGTGGAATCTACGGGTTGCAAGGACTTCTCGCTACTGATCCATAGGGTGATTCCTATATGAGATGCAGTAGGAAATTGCCTTCGGCTCATCCTATTCCTGGATAACTTGTATGGGCGGATGTCTGACAGAGTATTTCCAAAAGGACCGCGTGCGTTGATTTCTTAAAACGTGCCATAGTTGTTTAGCTCCCAACTAGAGTATTTTTGTGGACGTCAATTAGCGATATCTAGTGGATCCGACGATGTGGCATTCAAAGTGAATGGTAGCCAAGTGTTGTAAAGGATATTCAAATCTCAAGCCTCAACAACCGGGAAATGACAAAAATCGGGCAGGCAACATGGCTATGTGGGTCGCTCCCATTAGGGTGTGTAATCACCTATCTAGGGAAAAATCCTTTTGTTTCTTAAATCTATTTCGATGCTGGCCCTTTTCGGGAAGACGGTGGGTCGCATCCAACCGTTGGTGATATACATTCGATACACTCAAGCGAAATGAGTGGTCGTTCATGTGAGGGCCGGAATGCAAGACGTTCTTGTTGAACCCAGTGTATTCGCCTCTAGAGATATACTATCGGCAGGTGGTCCCATACCTTGTCATAATCGGAAATCCAATTTCCAATAAGCGCCCGCGGATTTGATTGTATACTATATGTGGAGCGTGAGATGCAAGCGTTCCACTAGATTTCTATTTACTTGTATTTAGACATTATCATAATATTAGAAAAGATATTGATTTCAAAACTATTTTAGGTTATCGTAAGGTAAAAAACCGTCCATGTTTATGTGTGGATTTGGTCTTACGATGATCCTTTTCTTTGAAGATTTTAACTTTAGAATCGGGTTGTGTGTTACCCTTAATACTGTGCGAGTTTTTCTTACTCTGGTTCACCTGACTGACTCGATGTTTTGTAAACGCTCGGGTTAGCCTGGGGTGTACAGGTTTAGGTTATCAAATGCTGTGAAGAGACGAGCTGGAAGAGTTTAGCCATATGATATTATATAGCTACTATTCCGCTGTGTGTTGTATATAGGAACAGGTTATTATAACTGTCCCATTGTGTGATGTACTCTGATATTGTAAGTATTTTTTTAAGCTCTCGGTAAAGATTTATTTCTGTATTATATTTTGTTCCGCTGCGATGTGAGACTCTGTGTTGGGTTGTTTCTTCTTCTTCTTCTATTCTAATATTTCTTTCTTTCTCATCTCACCCTCTAAATTCTTTCTAATAACGTCCAGTGTTTTCGGTTTTGAAAGGTCGGCATGAGTTACGGTAAAGGTATTTATGTCGATTTTCGGGTCCGAAAATCCCTGTTCGTTACATTACATAACTTTTATAAACTAAACTTCTTAATTTTTATAAAATTAGTAAACATAGTTAATTTTTTATAATAATTGGTTAACTTTATTAAGGTCGGATTTGATTAGTTATGCTAATGTGGTTTTAATCCCCAAAAAGGAAGGTAATGTTTCTGCTGCTGATTTCAGACCGATTAGCCTCCGTAACACTAGTTTCTAACTAATCACGAAGGTGTTGGCCAATAGGCTGAAAACTAAGATGGATACGCTGATTGATAAGTCCCAAACTGCTTTTATTAAAGGAAGAAACATTCTTGATGGTGCTGCGTTGGTTGGTGAAGTGATTTCTCACTGTGATAGATTTGATGTCCCTTGTGCTATTCTTAAGTTGGACTTCGCCAAAGCTTTTGACACAGTTGACTGGCGATTTATGATTGAAGTGCTGAAGGCAAGAGGCTTCCCCACCAAGTGGATTGAATAGATTTCTATGATTCTTTCGTCAAGTAGATCTAACATTTGTGTCAATGGAGTTGCTGGCTCTACTATCCACTCCAAGCGTGGTCTGAGACAGGGCGACCCACTCTCCCCTCTTCTTTTTGATTTGGCGGAAGATGTTTTTTCAAAAATTCTAAAGCTGGGCTGTGCAAATGGGATTCTTGGCGGCTTTGGCAGTGATCACGTGGTTGGGGGCATCAATTCTCTGCAATATGCTGATGACACTATCATTTTTAGCAAACCAGACTGTAAATACCTAGCTACACTTAAATTTGTTCTCTATGCTTTTGAAAGCTTATCTGGCTTAAAAATTAACTTTCATAAGAGCAGTGTTTACATGTTGGGTTGTAGTGATGATTTACGCAAGTCATGTGCTGAGATGTTTAATTGCAAGGCTGATGCTTTTCCTTTGAACTATCTGGGTATGTGCATTCGCCCCAAGAAATTAATGAAGAAAGACTAGCAGCACTTGATAGAGAAGGTGGACACAAGACTGGCGAGGTGGAAAGGCAACTCATTATCAAGAGATGGTCGTCTTGTGCTTGTCAATTCTGCTCTGTCGTCAATTCCGTTGTACTGGATGTCCTTCTACCAATTTCCTGGTTGGGTGTTGGAGAAGATTGACGCAATTCGTCGTAATTTTTTCTGGACTGGTACTAAAGAGACGAAGAAGCTTAGCTGTTTGATTTCTTGGGATCAAGTTTGCAAGTATAAAGAGCAAGGGGGACTCGATGTCATTAACTTGAAGACAATGAATCATGCTTTACTTTGTAAGTGGCTGTGGTTAATGATCTCTGACAAGCACGCTTTATGGAAAGAATGGATTATTAGTACATGTTACAATGGCATTTTTAGTTGGAATACTGATTTCTCATTGTGCTCCGTGTTTTGGCGCAATGTTATGGCTCATGCGCAATGGATGAAGCTGGGTACTAAGATTGTGGTGAAGAATGGACACAACACATCATTTTGGTTAGATAGCTGGCTAACTAATGTCCCTTTTTGTGCGGAGTTTCCTGAGCTTTTTGGTATTGCACGCAACAAAAATTTCACTGTTAGAGAGATGTATGATAATGATGCAGCGGGTTGCAAATGGAGATTGTCTTTTTCGAGGCTGGTGGCTGGTAATGCATTGGTTCAGTTATGCAGTTTGTTCGTTTCGCTTGAAGGGGTGAATTTAACTAATGAGAGGGATGAATTTATTTGGATGTTGGAGGGAGAAAGAAAGTTGTTTAGCGTTCGAAGCATTTACAAGCTGTTCAACTTTGCTGGGATTAGGAGGTTGGGGTTCGAACATATGTGGCGGTTCAAAGTCCCTGATAAAGTTAAAATTCACATGTGGATTGTGATACATGGTAGATTGAACACGGTTAGCAGAATTCGTCAGAGAGGCGTGTACGTTATGGGTGGCTGTGTATTTTGTGGTTGCGACAACGAGGACTATCATCATCTTTTTTTGGCTTGTGATTTTTCTTTTTACATTTGGACGAAATGTTTGGTTGCGCTTTGCCTTGATTTGCACTGGAGCGACTTCATTGCTGATCAATTTGATTTTTGGCATAACATTTACCCGACCTTGCATGCTTCTCATGATAGTTTTCCTATTGCTTTGCTGAATTTTGCTTACATTTGGTTGCTTTGGCATGAACGCAATTCCAGAAAATTTAACCGCAAATTGAAAGCCCCTAACAGTATCATTTACTCTATTCTCAATTTTGTCTATCACTGGGCAGGCATGGAGCGCAAGAGGCAGGTCGAAAGCATTGCCGACCGAGTGCACAAGCGGGTGCGGAGCATCACTGGTCCACATGCTTGATGGGGATGTTCACTGGCCTTGGCTTTTGTTGTTATGTATTTTGCTATGTAATGTAAATTATGATGCTTGTTTCCTTTTTGTCAGGTTGTATGTAGTCGCTGGGTTGTAGCGATGGCCTGTTTTTGGTTGTATATATGTTGTACATACACGTACTGCTACTTTATGCTACTTTATGGATGCTAATATATATTAGGCGTGAATCATGTTGATTCACTACCTTTTCCTTCAAAAAAAAAAATTTGGTTAACTTTATAATACTTAGACAATTTTTAATTCTATCTATCTATTATTATAGAATACTTTGTAATATTTTAAATTTTTATATACTTAGTTAACTTTTATAAACTACTTCTTCATTTTTATAAAATTAGTAAACTTAGTTAATTTTTTATACTATTTAGTTAATTTTAATAATTAGTTAATTTTTATAAGTTTATTCAATTTTTTATAAATCTTAGTTAATTTACTACTATTGTAAATCTTATTGTTATTATTGTTATAGAAGTTTACTTATGTTTTGTATTTTTATGTACTTTGTTAATCCTATATGAATGCCATGAACATATAGTGTGATGAATATAATTACTTACAGAAAAATATGCAGAAGCATCGTCATCATCGTCGTCATTGGAAAAGCTCAAGGCATGTCTCATTAATAGAGGAGCCATAAGCTGCACAAGAAAAAAAAAATTGACATCGCATACAAGCAACCAGTCGATAGAAGGAAAACTAGAAACAACAACAAATTTCAGACGTCTGAACCTATTCTTAGACGTTTGACCTGATTCAGGCGTCTGAAAATTTGTTTCAGACGTCTGAAATGGATTTCGGCCAATGCCCTGAGAACATTTCAAACGTCTGAAAATGTTCTCGGGCAAATAATTGTGCTAACCAAATAAAAGAGCAAAAATATGCGAGCAAAAGGATATCACCACAAAAATCGAGTAGCCCTAACAGCTCCTGTGTCGAACACCTTAACAGCCTTTTGGAGCTGATGTAAATAACAGAAATTTGATTAAGATACGTAAATAATCATGTTTGACTACCCAAATAGTGAGAATGTATGTAACATGTCTAGCAGAATGTAACATGTCTGGCAGAATGTTACTGAGTTATATCATCTGTTACCTATAACACTTTTTGGAACTAATTGAAGCCATAAAAATACCAGACATAAATATACAAAAGGCCTACTGGATTACCTGAGCTTCGAAGTTTAAGACAGACATTTATAAAATTGATAGGTCAATGCAATCTCAATGGTGCTTCTCCTCCTCTGTATTCAGATAGTGCAAATAGAATGTTTGCGGATTACCTTAACGCAGTAGGAACTTCCTAAGTAAAATGTATTATTACTTTGTCATTTTGTCAGTTTTATTAAGAAACCATTTAATCTAGTTCATTTGGTTTATCTTCAGAAAGTTTCAGAAAATATTATAATCAAAAAGCAAATTACTAGGCATTAATATTAAAAATATGAACATAGTAAATATTACAGTCCAAAACAGGAAGTTTCAAAAAATAAAAAATAAAAGAAAAATATACAAAGGATAACTTAATTCTGTCAAATTTAATACTGTTCATGTCAGAATAAATCCAAGCATTCAATAACACAAATTCAATTTAACCTGCAGAGGCTGATGACTCGAGCAGCAACTGATAGCCTTCAGAGACTGAAGATTGTCCAACCATACAGAAAGCTAGCGCTGGCACGTCGGCCTTAATGTCTAGATACAGTAGTAAATTGTAATCCATTGCAAAATAGCAATATAATTAGTGGAACATAATTTGAGATATTCAAATAAATATCGATGAATCTGACTAGTTCTTACAGCTTGATCCGTTAAGCAATGTTAATCAAATCGTCACCATCTGAATTCTATAAATATAATGACGATATGACATTGATGCTAATATTGTCTCAAATTATATTTGTAATGCTGTCGTGATCTTATTTTGAAGTAGTTACTTGTACGCACCTAAACAATGATATGACTTTGCCTCAGCATAAAAGAAAGACCATACAAAAACTCAAAAGTTAGTTTGATGGATAAATGATACTGTAAGCTGTGGGTTCAGAATTGGGCAGAATTTTGTCACTTCTCCCGTAGCAGCAAGTCGTCATCTAAGCTAGTAAACATGAAGTTTATATATGGCCATCAAACAATATGTATTCGGTAGTCATATCTAACTTATATACATAAAATTACCTTTTAATTTTAGGACCAATAGCTTCACATAGTTCATCCAGTGGTCTGCAACCATATAAGGATTTATCCTAAATGAAGTTGACATGCATTAATTTGTATAAACTAAAGAACTGTAATATAAGAAATTTTAGTAGAATTTCTTACATTCATGTGAACAATCAAGCATGAAATAATAATAAAATAAAATAATTAACTAATAAACCAAGGAATTATGAATTTAATTTATAACCATTTGTCTACCCATGCATAAAACCAATTGCATAACATATAGATGTGAAAAGTTAACACAGCATAAAGGATATGAGAAATACAGCATTTGGGAATGATATAAAACCCGAGCAAAGTTGATGCCTATCTTACTGTGTGCATATCAGCCTTTTGCACTTCAAGCTGCAGTAATTACAATGCATATTACCCATTCCATGTGCGAAATAATTCCACAAACTGACATCCCAAAACACTGGTGCAAATTAAGGTCAATGCACCACCCAAATTCATACAAAACAAAAGCAAAGGATGACATCCCCAAACTGACAATCGGATAGAACAAATGTCACAAATGCATTAACAATAGATTTCTACTCTGTTCGATGTTAATAAAATATAAGAAGTGTTAGTAAAAGAGAACAAACCAACCTCTGGAGCCATCCAATACACGCTTCCTTTGCAGGATCTCAACTTAGTGATCTTGTCAATCTGCATTTATCTCACTCCAAAATGTCAGTTACCAAAATTTCCTAACTTTTATCCCTTCATTTAATTCAAAAATCGTTGTACCCGGCTTGAGGTGGAATCGGCTGATCAATGCGTGGCATTTGCTGCATGGGAGGTACACCTATTACTGAAGGTGGCCCAAATTTTCCATCCCTTTTATCCATTTCTATCTTATGTTGTGTCTACATACACAAAAAGGATGATATTAATTGCAGTATAGTGTTTTTCTTACATGCAATAACTTCAAAAACCATAAATTTACCTTCATACAAGCACATACCTTGCATTAAAAAGAAACACAAATAGGTAAGAATGAAAATGTTTTGGAAAATTAAAAATTCGTTACTGGAATGGGAAAGTAAATGAGCTACGATTGCCATGAAATATGTATTGTGGGTTTGGCATATATTTTCCAAAAGTTGACAAGCATGATACTTATATTAACCTACAATGTAAATTTTTCTTAGTTCAAATGTTATTTACTTTGGTCAAGTAAGAAGTTACCAGTAAGTAGTAGTTCTAATTCTATCACAAATAAATTTACTACATAATTGCAAGAGGTTGCTACTTTGTCATTATAAACATTTTTTCCATTGACACTATGTATTTATCAGCCTAAAAAGGTTCAAGTAGAATCCAATTGCAAGTTTACATTATTAGAACGAGAGAAAAATGTATTTGTTCCATCTTGAATCGGTTATTACAAAAATAAAAAACTAGAGAAGCTGACCAGAAGTTGATGCTAGTATCAAGCTTTCTCTAGGAAATCAAAGGGATTGCGGTAGCAAAAGGATTTGAATTGTCATTTAATATCATCTGCATAATTAACAAGAGTACTGTAACTGGCAAGGGAAGATGACATTAAGTTATTAACAGAAATTCTAACAACTAACATTAACCAATAACCACATTAACTGAATCCATATAAACAGTTATTTAATAACAAAGATGCAATCACAAATCAAGTAAAAACAATTCAATTCATTACATAATAGCATTCATAATTTATCAAATAACCAAATCTGAGCTTTACATCATACTTAATTTGCACCAAATCAACTCAAAAAACCAAATATAAATTTATTCTGCGGAACTGAACATCATCACTTATATGACCCCAAATCCTTAACACTGAAAGGACATAAAGATTTTTTAAACCAAAGTGAGAAGACACATAGAATTGAGATAGATTTCATCAACTTAGTTAAACTTAAAGAAATCCGTTCGCAAAGTCTCTGAAGGAATGGAATAGAATCAACAATTTATAGAATTAACGAATCAAACTAAAAAATTAGTGCGATATTAAGACGCCACATGCCAAAATTTACAAGCAAAAAATGAAAAAGGAATCTCGTATACCTATTCTATTCAATCAGCGTGGCCTGATTTTTTTATTTTGTTTGCTCTTCAAAAGCGCACTAAGATTTTGGTAAAGTATTTTAAGATCTTGCGGGAGATTATTTTTCTAGGAGGGAACGAAATAGAGGAGCGAAATAAAGGGAGGGAAAGTGAAATGTGAGCGCGTAATTTACAGTGATAAGGACAAATTCACCGCTAAAATAATTTGTTTTTGACAATAAGGAGGGGAAAACATTGTCTAGTGGTGTTGTGGATAAACACATTTCTTGTAGTGTCAGTTATTTGGTCAAGCTTAATAGGCCTTCCAAGGATAGAAGCAATTTTACCGATGGCTTTAGGAGACCATAAATCAAGGTCTAGATTTGGCAGCTTTATCCAGATCAGTATTGAATGAAAAAACTCACGAGAAAGCTTCATGCCAGGGCTCCATTTCTTCATCAGAATCAAGCTCTTGTTATAGTAGTGCAACAACCCAGAAATTCTGAACCAATTTAAAATTTTCATTTAAGCTATTTTAATGGATTTTGAATATTTGAAATGATTTATTTTAAATAATAACAACAAAAATTTTATTTAAATCAAAGTGTAACGACCCGCATTTTTAGGGATAATAAATAATTTATTTAATTATCTAAATATGTTTTAGAAATTTAAAATGGTCGTTTAATCCAATTATATTGAATATTTAATTAAAATTTATAATTAAATAATATATTTAATTTCTGAATTTATCAGAAATAGTGAATCAACAATATAATGTGAACTGGACAATTCAAATAATATATAAATCAGTTTATATTGAATTATATTGACGAATATATTTATAAACGCCATTTGAACGAATAATTTATATTATAATTATAAACGAGCTCGAAATGGCGCGGCAGTTCGCTATTTGGCGATTCGAACTTTAAACAAGTATACAGAAGCCGTTTTAAGCCGGATTTCAGTGAAACAAGAAACGTGGGGAGCTGGTGGAGGATATTTTTCTAGTGGAAGAGAAAAATCAAGATTTTGTCGTGTAGATTTTGTTTTATGTCCAAATCAAATTTTAGAAAAGTCGCTGTGGAATTCCTTTATAATTTGCAACGCTTTATTTTCGTTATAAAAGGATTTTTCTACATAATTTGAATACAGATTTATCCTGAAATTTGAATATCGAGTTATAGACTCTGAAATGATTATTTTAGAGCTCTGGTATATCGTACGTGAATATATACGATAATATTTATTTATTTATATTAAATTTAATTATATTTAAATATATTTAATTATATTTAAATATATTTATATATTTAAATGGGTCATTCAAGGGATTAAAAATAGCCAGTTTTTCATACGACCTCCGTTTTTGACAAAACTAATTTTGTTGGATCCGTAATGTCAAATTATTGTTAGATTCCAAGTTTCATGTTTTTCAGAGTCACTGTGTGGTCGTACGGATTTTTAGAGTGTAAAACAGTCAGTATTTTGATGGTTAAAAATATGCTGTGTGAGCAAACGGAGTCGGAATTCGACGAAACCAGTTTCGTTGGGTCCGCAATGTCAAACTCTAGCTGGATGTCCATTTTCGTGATTTTTAGGTATCGTATGTGACCACAAGAATTTTTAGAGTACAAATACAGGTAACGATTGCTTAAAATAAGCAAATAAAAAAATAATAGATCTATTCTATAAATACACCACAATCTTTCTAACCCTAAGTCTTCATTTCGCTTCTGGTCAAATTGAACCCGCCGCCACCAGTTTTATCCAACGCAAGAAATCCAACTTTAAAAATCAAAAACAATTCCTATAAAAAATCTATAAATCGAAATATAGCTATATTTGGGATCCTTGTTTCCATAGCTTCAATTGGGAGTTCAAATCGCAGGTTGCGATTCAGTTTCCTGGAAGTCGAAAAAGGGCAGCAGCCCTAGGGTTGAAGTTTGTGGGCAGTGTGTGCATCGATAGGTATTTTTGAGTGTAAGTATGGGTTCATGAGTTCGAACGGAGTGGCGTGCGTGATTTTAGGGTGTTTTCGAGTCAAAAAGGGTCGATACCCTACTGTAGGTGTGAGCGAAATCCTGATGTCGCGATGAAGAAAAGGGGTGCGGTTCATACAAAGTTTGTATGATGAGGGAGAGGAACCAACGAGAGGAATTTTCGAAAATTTAGTGTGATTTTAAAATGAGTATGGGAGGAGAATTTGGAGCAGGAAGTTCGGCCATGTCCATTGAAGTGTTGCGTGAAATTCCTGAAGCAAGAGTTTGGAGAAGAAGGATTTAGGGGCCGGTTTTTATTTAGGTAATGGGCCGAATTTTTTATGGGTTAAGGCCCATTATTAAAATCCATGTTTTTATTAAAATCATATACAAACTTCTAGATCGAATAACTTTATCATATATCATCAGAATTTCGAACGGTTGGACCCGTTGGGACCGGACGAGAGCTCCAAAATGGAACTGACCGCAAGTGAATTGGAGCTCGTTTGGATTTATGGTGAATTTAAACGCATGAATCAAATCAAAGACCGATAATCGTTATTTAACGATCCCCGACCAATGTGAGTAAATCTCACTAACTCTGAACACTTTATATTTTTTTTATATAAAGTATTTTTAGAACTGATAAATATTGGATGATTTGCTGTGTATTGGCTGTTTAGTTGAACTGCTAGTCAGTTGATTGAAAACATCGATAACGATACATATAAATCTTATCGAAATATTGATTCTGATTATCAGAATATTTTACCTTCATGCTATATATGTTGACTAACATCTGTGGATGCAGGGGATCAGGTTGGAGGGACCCAACTGGGTTCCTCAACATTTATTTACCGCTTTTCATATATTTTGATATATGATATGTTATATTCCCCGTTGTTGATTCTGTGTGTTTGGATGATGACCGATCAGTTTGATTTGATATTTTTACACCATAAGTGATACGAGAAAGTGAAAAGGGAGATTTTCAAAGTATATTTTGAAAATAGATTATTTATATAAAATCAGCGGATTTTATATATATGAAGGAAAAAAATGGTTTTATAAAAGAAATCATTTTATAAAATCAAAGCAATAAAGGAAAAATATTTGTAAAACAAATAGAGAAGGGGAATTGTTTGTAAAACATTTACAAATAAAATAGAAAAGAAAATATTTGTAAAACATTTACAAATAGAGTAAAAGGAAATATTTATCTAGAGAAATAAACTGAGTTATAAAAGGAATTATTTATTTAGAAAATAAATAGATTATTGGAATACTTGAAAATGGATAAGAAGGGTATAAAAGGAGAATTTTACGCTAGGAAGAATTTAGGCCCGTGCTTCGCACACGGGTAAACAGAATATGAATTCAAAGTGAGAATTTAAGAGAGATCCGTTTTAACAGATAAAGTGAGAAGGTTAATTTATAAATAAAGTTTTATAAATTAATTTAGTTATTTATCTTTGGATAAATAGAGCACATAAGTCAAGGCTTATATTGAGAAGTAAAAATCGATTTCCACATCGATGTTTGAAACTGAATAAGGACGAAGGAGAATTTATCAAATAAGAGTTATTCAAAGTAAAGTTATGGAATATCAGTTTATTCGAAAGGAAGTTCTATTGAATATTAGTTATTCGAAATGGGTTGATCCAAGTGAGTTAATCCAATAGAGTTAATCCAATAGAACAAATTGATTGAGATCAACCGTTAGAGTTAAACTGTTAGAGTTGAACTGTTAGAGTTAAACCGTTAGGGTTGAACCGTAGAGTTAAACCGTTGGAGTAAACATTTAGAGTTAGTTAGTTAGAGTTATACAGTAGAGTTATTCAATAGAGTTATTCAGGTAGAATTACTCATTTAGGGTTAATCGATTAGAGTCAAATCGAACTAGAAATTTAAAACAGTAGTTATTTAAGATAAGCTACCAGTGAGCACGACTGCTAGCGTAATTCGCAGGGCTGCAGATAACCTAAGGCGGTCGGATGTTTCCTGAGGGAATCAGGCGTAACCATTGTGATCGCTGTGATCTAGAGTCGAGCGAATGGTGTTAAAACAAATATTAGTTAATTAATAAAAGTAATTAAGTCGAGTTTGTCAAGTTGAGTTAAATAAGTCGAGTTAATTAAGTTAAGTTAGTCAAGTTGAGTTGATCAAGTAAGTTGGTCAGATTGAGTTAAATCAAGAGAAGTTAATCAAAACCGAGTTATCCGAATAAGAGTTAATCCAGTAAGATAAGGGTTATAGGTTAGAATTAACTGAATATGAGTTAATAAATTATATATTCGTTATATATTCGAGTTAGAAAATAAATGTCATAATAAAGTTATTACATTTCGGATGCAGGGAATTATAACACCATTGTTATAATCAAGTGTTTTCTGAAAAAGAAGTGGATTC
Organism: Allium sativum; assembly: GCA_030737875.1. Taxonomy (NCBI): domain Eukaryota; kingdom Viridiplantae; phylum Streptophyta; class Magnoliopsida; order Asparagales; family Amaryllidaceae; genus Allium; species Allium sativum. Next base: position 287,599,927 of record CM060924.1, read on the forward strand.
ATAAATCGAATCCGAGAGCAACGTAAGGAAGTGTGTTAAAAGATTGGAAAGTTGAACTTTGTCTATTTCGAAGTTAGAAATGTCATTCAGTTAAGGTCTGAGAGGTAATTATACCCCAACTTGATTGACTTCAGTTTTAACTAAGAAGTGGATAAGGTCCGAGAGTGAGGGTGGTTGAGTGAATTTAGTTTAAAAAGTGTAAGGGTTTGTGTTGGCATAGCGATGTTTATTTAAACATCTGTTTTAAACCAAATGAAGGAGATTTGGAAAAGTTTTCCAAATGAGGGTCAGAAATGTTTTCTGAATATAGAGAACAGATAATGGAAATGTTTTCCGATGTTAATAATGTATATTTTTCTAAATATATTAAATAAGAAATGTTAAATTAAAGTGAAAAAGGAAATGAATAAATGAATAAACTAAAAAGATGAATATGGAATGATGATTGATCGATAGAATTTCCATCTAGAAATAATATCGTTGTTTGCACACCGACATGTTTTCATTTGATAGTTAAATCACCGACTATCAAAGTTTTGACCATTTTACGTTGTTAATAGGGAGAGACCGGTTGGATTTTTATCCAGAGAACCACTCCGTATTGGCATAAGCGTTGCGAATCAAGTATGATGAATATATTGAAGACGGAGTAAAGTGCAAGGGCTATTGTATAAGTCTTAGATAACAGTGCCTAAGATGGATGTACTGAATAGTGCCTTCGGTTTGTCCAGTCCCAGGGCAACTTGTATGGACGAGTGTCTGACAGAGTATATCCAATAGATCGCGTAAGTTGAACTCTTCAAACGTACTTACGTTTGATGGCGAAGGAATTCGTTTCTCTTAGCTGTTTACCCGTGGTATTTTTGGTGAAATCAATTTGTGATTTGGCGGGTATGACGATGTGGCATTCAAAGTAATGGAGGTGTGATCTGTCAAAAGATACGTTATGACCTCAAGCCTCATCAACCAGGAAATGACAAAAATCGGACATGCAGCATGGCTATGTGGGTCGCACCCATTAGGATGTATGTCACCTATCTAGAGAAATTCCTTTTGTTCTTTAATCTATCGATGCTGTCCCATTTTGGGAGACGGTTGCTGATCCCAACCGTTGGTGATATACATTCGATACACTCAAGCAAATGAGTGGTCGGTCATGTGTGGGCCGGGTTGCAAGATGTTCTTGTTGAACCCAGTGTATTCGCCTCTAGAGATACACGTTCGGAAGGTGGTCCCATACCTTGTCAAGATGGAATCCAATCTCCAATAAGCGCCCGCGGTTTTTGATTATATGCTATATATGTAGAGCGTGAGATGCAAGCGTTCTAATAGATTGTTAATTACTTAGTGATTAGAAATTATTATAATATCAGATAATATATGATTTTCAAAAGTGTTTTGGGTTATCGTAAGGTAAAAACCGTCCGTGTTTATGTGTGGATTGGTCTTACGATTATCTTTTCTTTTGAAAAGGATTTTGAAAAGTTAAACCAAATGATTTGAGTTTACTCACACCAGTCCCATGACTGACCCAGAGTTTATTTTGTTTTGTTTTCCCTAAACTCTTGGGTGCCCAAATTTGTACGGGCAGTCAAGTAGTCAGGATTTTACAGATATACTTGGAGAGCTTGGAGCAGGAGGCTTCAGGACTTATATAGCTATTGTTTATTTCCGTTGTGATGCAAGGGTTGTACTCTGATAATGGTATTGTATGCATATACTGCTTTTGATTTCAAGTTATGTGATACATTATATTTTATTCGTTCAGCTGTGAGATTCGTGTGACTCTGATGTTGTGTTCTTCTTTTTCTTCTTCTATTCTAATTTTCTATCTTGTCTATCCTCACCCTCTAATTTCTTTCTTGGACTATCCGGTATTTCCGATGCTTGAATAGTCGACATTTGGTTTATGTCGGGTACTCAAGATCGTAAAATCCCCGGGTCGTTACAGTGGTATCAGAGCTAAAGGTTAAGTATTACCTTGGCTCTGTGGCGTAATTCAGTAGAGATGGGGTTAGTAATACCCTAGACTGATTTTGAGTGTATATATACGAGTGAACGTATTTGTTATTTGATATAAAATGATTTTATATTGTGGAGATTTATTGGTTGAGTTGTTTATGAATTCTAGTCGATCAGTTTGATCCACTGTATCGATTGGGGTTTCTAAACGCTTGAATACGATGGACCGACACAGTATGTTTTGGAAAAAAGGATAAATGATATAATTTTACCCATATTATATTTTGATATAAGCGAAGTATAGATATTTGAAGTATTATCATATATTGGATGTGTTGGTTGTTATTATAATCGAATAAGATTATAAGATGTGAAGTGGTTATGTAAATAATCAATCAGAATTCATATAAGTGAAATATATGAAATCAAAATGAATTAAATCTGAATTTAAATCAGAATTTAAATCAAAATTCTGAAAATGTGAAAAAGTGTATGTAAATGAATTTGGGTTAAATATATGTGAATTTTAAAATCCTGGGAGATTTTAAATTTATTACAAGCATTGAAAGGGATATTTTGAAATGGATTTCAAAATGGAAGTGTTTAGAAATGATTCTAAAAGTGATATAGTATTGAACTCACTTCGATAGTTGGAAAATAGATTCCGATGATGATCCAGACATCATCGGTGTTCATTTTCGAGTTTGTAAGTAACGGGTTACTACCAAATTTTTTGTTTTTGAATTGTTTTGAAAAAACGAGTTGTTTGAAACTCCAGAAAAAGGATATTTGATTTTTGAAAAAGGGCTAAGTTGTTTAAAAAATCCCAGAAACAGATTATTTGAAATAAACACAAATTAAATAGAAATTTGTGAAAGCAAATTTGAAATTGAATTAAAACCAGCTCAGTGGTAATTGAATTGAATTGAATTAGAATGGTAACAAGTAGAATTGGACTGGATTAGAGACAATCTGAAATAGAAATGAATTGTCAAGGAAGAATTTGAATGGAGATGGGAATTGCAGTTTGATTGGAATTTGGCTTGGATGAGCGAATGGTTGTGTTGGGGATGAAAATCGATTGGAAATTGATTGGGATGATATTGGTATATGCTAAATTGATAGCAGAGTTGAATGCTCGACAAAAAGGTACACATTTATATCCATATGAGTTTGATAAGATTTATGAGCCGAATTGGCAAGCCGCTTGGCTGTTTGATTTTCTTTTGGATTGGAGAGGCCTGTGTGGCGGTTTGGGGATTTTCCCGATGCTCCCGGTACAAAGGAGGTGCTGGCGAAATTTTTCAGAAATTTCAGGTGTTAGAAAATTTTCAGAATTTTTGGAAATTTTCATTAATTGGAATAAATTAATAATTTAATTGAAAGGAAATTATTCAGCTAAAAACTGAAGTTAAGAAGTGAATGAATAATTTTAAACCAGTTAATAGGGTTGTTCTCTACCTTAGCAATTTCGAGGACGAAATTATTTTAAGGGGGGAAGAATGTAACGACCCGCATTTTTAGGGATAATAAATAATTTATTTAATTATCTAAATATGTTTTAGAAATTTAAAATGGTCGTTTTATCCAATTATATTGAATATTTAATTAAAATTTATAATTAAATAATATATTTAATTTCTGAATTTATCAGAAATAGTGAATCGACAATATAATGTGAACTGGACAATTCAAATAATATATAAATCAGTTTATATTGAATTATATTGACGAATATATTTATAAATGCCATTTGAACGAATAATTTATATTATAATTATAAACGAGCTCGAAATGGCGCGGCAGTTCGCTATTTGGCGATTCGAACTTTAAACAAGTATACAGAAGCCGTTTTAAGCCGAATTTCAGTGAAACAAGAAACGTGGGGAGCTGGTGGAGGATATTTTTCTAGTGGAAGAGAAAAATCAAGATTTTGTCGTGTATATTTTGTTTTATGTCCAAATCAAATTTTAGAAAAGTCGCTGTGGAATTCCTTTATAATTTGCAACGCTTTATTTTTGTTATAAAAGGATTTTTCTATATAATTTGAATACAGATTTATCCTGAAATTTGAATATCGAGTTATAGACTCTGAAATGATTATTTTAGAGCTCTGGTATATCGTACGTGAATATATACGATAATATTTATTTATATTAAAATTAATTATATTTAAATATATTTATATATTTAAATGGGTCATTCAAGGGATTAAAAATAGTCAGTTTTTCATACGACCTCCGTTTTTGACAAAACAAATTTTGTTGGATCCGTAATGTCAAATTATTGTTAGATTCCAAGATTCATGTTTTTTAGAGTCACTGTGTGGTCGTACGGATTTTTAGAGTGTAAAACAGTCAGTATTTTGATGGTTAAAAATATGCTGTGTGAGCAAACGGAGTCGGAATTCGACGAAACCAGTTTCGTTGGGTCCGCAATGTCAAACTCTAGCTGGATGTCCATTTTCGTGATTTTTAGGTATCGTATGTGACCACAAGAATTTTTAGAGTACAAATACAGGTAACGATTGCTTAAAATAAATAAATAAGCAAATAAAAAAATAATAGATCTATTCTATAAATACACCACAATCTTTCTAACCCTAAGTCTTCATTTCGCTTCTGGTCAAATTGAACCCGCCGCCACCAGTTTTATCCAACGCAAGAAATCCAACTTCAAAAATCAAAAACAATTCCTATAAAAATCTATAAACCGAAATATAGCTATATTTGGGATTTCCATAGCTTCAATTGGGAGTCCAAATCGCAGGTTGCGATTCAGTTTTCTGGAAGTCGAAAAAGGGCAGCAGCCCTAGGGTTGAAGTTTGTGGGCAGTGTGTGCATCAGTAGGGATTTTTGATTGTAAGTATGGGTTCATGAGTTCGAACGGAGTGGCGTGCGTGATTTTAGGGTGTTTTCGAGTCAAAAAGGGTCGATGACCTACTGTAGGTGTGAGCGAAATCCTGATGTCGTGATGAAGAAAAGGGGTGCGGTTCGTACAAAGTTTGTATGAGGAGGGAGAGGAACCAACGAGAGGAATTTTCGAAAATTTAGTGTGATTTTAAAATGAGTATGGTAGGAGAATTTGGAGCAGGAAGTTCGGCCATGTCCATTGAAGTGTTGCGTGAAATTCCTGAAGCAAGAGTTTGGAGAAGAAGGATTTAGGGGCCGGTTTTTATTTAGGTAATGGGCCGAATTTTTTATGGGTTAAGGCCCGTTATTAAAATCCATGTTTTTATTAAAATCATATACAAACTCCTAGATCGAATAACTTTATCATATATCATCAGAATTTCAAATGGTTGGACCTGTTGGGACTGGACGAGAGCTCCAAAATGTAACTGACCGCAAGTGAATTGGAGCTCGTTTGGATTTATGGTGAATTTAAACGCATGAATCAAATCAAAGACTGATAATCGTTACTTAACGATCCCCGACCAATGTGAGTAAATCTCACTAACTCTGAACACTTTATATTTTTTTTTTATATAAAGTATTTTTAGAATTGATAAATATTGGCTGATTTGCTGTGTATTGGCTGTTTGGTTGAACTGCTAGTCAGTTGATTGAAAACATCGATAACGATATATATAAATCGTATCGAAATATTGATTCTGATTATCAGAATATTTTACCTTCATGCTATATATGTTGACTAACATCTGTGGATGCAGGGGATCAGGTTGGAGGGACCCAACTGGGTTCCTCAACATTTATTTACCGCTTTTCATATATTTTGATATATGATGTGTTATATTCCCCGTTATTGATTCTGTTTGTTTGGATGATGACCGATCAGTTTGATTTGATATTTTTACACCATAAGTGATACGAGAAAGTGAAAAGGGAGATTTTCAAAGTATATTTTGAAAATAGATTATTTATATAAAATCAGCGGATTTTATATATGAAGGAAAAAAAAGGGTTTTATAAAAGAAATCATTTTATAAAATCAAAGCAATAAAGGAAAAATATTTGTAAAACATTTACAAATAGACTAAAAGGAAATATTTATCTAGAGAAATAAACTGAGTTATAAAAGGAATTATTTATTTAGAAAATAAATAGAATATTGGAATACTTTAAAATGGATAAGAAGGGTATAAAAGGAGAATTTTACGCTAGGAAGAATTTAGGCCCGTGCTTCGCACACGGGTAAACAGAATATGAATTCAAAGTGAGAATTTAAGAGAGATCTATTTTAACAGATAAAGTGAGAAGGTTAATTTATAAATAAAGTTTTATAAATTAATTTAGTTATTTATCTTTGGATAAATAAAGGTTATAAGTCAAGACTTATATAGAGAAGTAAAAATCGATTTCCACATCGATGTTTGAAACTTAATAAGGACGAAGGAGAATTTATCAAATAAGAGTTATTCGAAGTAAAGTTATCGAATATCAGTTTATTCGAAAGGAAGTTCTATTGAATATTAGTTATTCGAAATGGGTTGATCCAAGTGAGTTAATCCAATAGAACAAATTGATTGAGATCAACCGTTAGAGTTAAACTATTAGAGTTGAACTGTTAGAGTTAAACCGTTAGGGTTAAACCTAGAGTTAAACCCTTGGAGTAAACATTTAGAGTTAGTTAGTTAGAGTTATACAGTAGAGTTATTCAGTAGAGTTATTCAGTAGAGTTATTCAGGTAGAATTACTCAGTTAGGGTTAATCGATTAGAGTCAAATCGAACTAGAAATTTAAAACAGTAGTTATTTAAGATAAGCTACCAGTGAGCACGACTGCTAGCGTAATTCGCAGGGCTGCAGATAACCTAAGGCGGTCGGATGTTTCCTGAGGGAATTAGGCGTAACCATTGTGATCGCTGCGATCTAGAGTCGAGCGAATGGTGTTAAAACAAATATTAGTTAATTAATAAAAGTAATTAAGTCGAGTTTGTCAAGTTGAGTTAAATAAGTTGAGTTAATTAAGTTAAGTTAGTCAAGTTGAGTTGATCAAGTAAGTTGGTCAGATTGAGTTAAATCAAGAGAAGTTAATCAAAACCGAGTTATCCGAATAAGAGTTAATCCAGTAAGATAAGGGTTATAGATTAGAATTAACTGAATATGAGTTAATAAATTATATATTCATTATATATTCGAGTTAGAAAATAAAAGTCGTATTAAAGTTATTACATTTCGGATGCAGGGAATTATAACACCATTGTTATAATCAAGTGTTTTCTGAAAAAGAAGTGGATTCATAAATCGAATCCGAGAGCAACGTAAGGAAGTGTGTTAAAAGATTGGAAAGTTGAACTTTGTCTATTTCGAAGTTAGAAATGTCGTTCAGTTAAGGTCTGAGAGGTAATTATACCCCAACTTGATTGACTTCAGTTTTAACTAAGAAGTGGATAAGGTCCGAGAGTGAGGGTGGTTGAGTGAATTTAGTTTAAAAAGTGTAAGGGTTTGTGTTGGCATAGCGATGTTTATTTAAACATCTGTTTTAAACCAAATGAAGGAGATTTGGAAAAGTTTTCCAAATGAGGGTCAGAAATGTTTTCTGAATATAGAGAACAGATAATGGAAATGTTTTCCGATGTTAATAATGTATATTTTTCTAAATATATTAAATAAGAAATGTTAAATTAAAGTGAAAAAGGAAATGAATAAATGAATGAACTAAAAAGATGAATATGGAATGATGATTGATCGATAGAATTTCCATCTGGAAATAATATCGTTGTTTGCACACCGACATGTTTTCATTTGATAGTTAAATCACCGACTATCAAAGTTTTGACCATTTTACGTTGTTAATAGGGAGAGACCGGTTGGATTTTTATCCAGAGAACCACTCCGTATTGGCATAAGCGTTGCGAATCAAGTATGATGAATATATTGAAGACGGAGTAAAGTGCAAGGGCTATTGTATAAGTCTTAGATAACAGTGCCTAAGATGGATGTACTGAATAGTGCCTTCGGTTTGTCCAGTCCCAGAGCAACTTGTATGGACGAGTGTCTGACAGAGTATATCCAATAGATCGCGTAAGTTGAACTCTTCAAACGTACTTACGTTTGATGGCGAAGGAATTCGTTTCTCTTAGCTGTTTACCCGTGGTATTTTTGGTGAAATCAATTTGTGATTTGGCGGGTATGACGATGTGGCATTCAAAGTAATGGAGGTGTGATCTGTCAAAAGATACGTTATGACCTCAAGCCTCATCAACCAGGAAATGACAAAAATCGGACATGCAGCATGGCTATGTGGGTCGCACACATTAGGATGTATGTCACCTATCTAGAGAAATTCCTTTTGTTCTTTAATCTATCGATGCTGTCCCATTTTGGGAGACGGTTGCTGATCCCAACCGTTGGTGATATACATTCGATACACTCAAGCAAATGAGTGGTCGGTCATGTGTGGGCCGGGTTGCAAGATGTTCTTGTTGAACCCAGTGTATTCGCCTCTAGAGATACACGTTCGGAAGGTGGTCCCATACCTTGTCAAGATGGAATCCAATCTCCAATAAGCGCCCGCGGTTTTTGATTATATGCTATATATGTAGAGCGTGAGATGCAAGCGTTCTAATAGATTGTTAATTACTTGTGATTAGACATTATTATAATATCAGATAATATATGATTTTCAAAAGTGTTTTGGGTTATCGTAAGGTAAAAACCGTCCGTGTTTATGTGTGGATTGGTCTTACGATTATCTTTTCTTTTGAAAAGGATTTTGAAAAGTTAAACCAATTGATTTGAGTTTACTCACACCAGTCCCATGACTGACCCAGAGTTTATTTTGTTTTGTTTTCCCTAAACTCTTGGGTGCCCAAATTTGTACGGGCAGTCGAGTAGTCAGGATTTTACAGATATACTTGGAGAGCTTGGAGAAGGAGGCTTCAGGACTTATATAGCTATTGTTTATTTCCGCTGTGATGCAAGGGTTGTACTCTGATAATGGTATTGTATGCATATACTGCTTTTGATTTCAAGTTATGTGATATATTATATTTTATTCGTTCCGCTGTGAGATTCGTGTGACTCTGATGTTGTGTTCTTCTTTTTCTTCTTCTATTCTAATTTTCTATCTTATCTATCCTCACCCTCAAATTTCTTTCTTGGACTATCCGGTATTTCCGATGCTTGAATAGTCGACATTTGGTTTATGTCGGGTACTCAGGATCGTAAAATCCCCGGGTTGTTACACAAAGTTAGAATGAATAAATTTATTTTAATTATAAAACGAGCTTGAAACGGTGTGGTAGTTTGAAAATTCGATTTTAAATTTCAATTGAATGTACATAATTCAAAATAAATCGGATTTCAGTAAAACCATAAACATTTGAATCTGTTTAATAATATCTTTCTAACGGATGTGAAAAAAAATCAGATTTCATAATATAAATTGAAAGTTATGCCCAATTTGAAATTTAAAATAGTCACAATGGAATTTATATATATTTTTAATATAATATATAGCCCTTAAAAATAGCCATTTTACAAACGACCTCCAATTTCGACGAAACTACTTTCGTTGGATCCAGAATGTCAAATTATCATTAGGTTTCAAATTTCATAATTTTTGGAATTAATATGTGAGTGTGGCAAATTTAAATGTATTTGGTAATTTTAGTTTGAATTTAATTGACTAGAAAATGACCATTTTTCAAACGATCTCCAAATTCGACGAAATTAGTTTTGTTAGGACCGTATCATCAAAACATAGCTAGATTTATTTTTCTTTAATTTTTGGAGTCAGTATGTGGCCTCGATAAATTAAAACGTACGTTTAAATTCGATATATATTGATTTATATTTTAGTTTAAAAAACCGATTGAAACAGTCGAATCGGCTTACGAAACATATTCCATTATGTGTAGAATGGGGGTAGCTCTCTAGGGTTCGACAGTCATTGGGTTCAATTTGGAGTTCAGATGAGAAAATTTTTATTTAAGGAATAAAGGGATTAAAACATTATTAAATACTAATTATATAAACCCTAGAAACTATTCAACGCTAGGTCAAAAAAATTTTTGTGGTCAACTAAAAAGTGCTGCCCCCATCTCAAAAATTGATGATCGTGAGTTTCAGAAATTCCTACTCTTTATTCTCCTAATCCACGAAATGGTTCCACAACCCTTCAACACAAAAAACCTTCAGCGTGACGAACTCCTCCTTATCAACGGTGGTGATGGTGTTTTATGCTGTCAGTCGCCGGAAATTGGAGCCTAAAGCCACCGACTTCATCGCTTTTTTCAGGCGCTAGGCAGAGCTTCGAGTTGCCTCGTTTTTAGGGCATGGGTCAGCGAGCTTGAGGCGCATCATGGGGACGTGCTTGATCGTGCTCCGATCACTCTAGGGTTGCGCGATTTGGAGCTTTACATTCTTGAAATGGGTTTAGCTGTGTCGTGTTTATTGATGGAAGATGACAGGAGGGTTTAAGCGTGGGTGTATAAATTAATTAAATAATTATATATTTAACTATGTTAATAATGTAATTAGTACATAAATGACCGTATCTTTCTCATACAAAGACAGATCTGCAAATTCAGATTCATTGGACTCGTGGGATCGAGCTCTACGCTATGGAACTGACGGAGTGGAAAAGAATGTGAGAACTCCTCACAAAAATTTATTTTATCATGTTATTGTATTCATGTATAAAAGTATATATAATTTCCAGTGTAGTTTTTTATCAGTTTTAATCATTATAAATTGTATACGGTGCCTGTTAGCCCACCTCCCTCGTCCACAAACCATGGGCGATTTAATTGACTGTATTGTGTTGTGATTGTGATGTGAAATGGAGTGTATGAAATATATATGCATTGTGTAATATATATATATATGTTGTATAAAATATTTATATGCGATATAAATAAAATATATATGCAATGTGAATAAAATATGTATATGAGACGTGAAATATATATATATATATATATGCGATGTGAATAAAAAATATATATATATATATACGCGATGTGAATAAAATATATATATGAGATATGAATAAAATATATATATAAATATATGAGATATGAATAATATATATATATATATGCGATGAGAATAATATATATATATATATATATATATATATATATGAGATGTGAATAAAATATATATGTGTTGTATATAATATATACGTGTTGTATAAATCATATATATGCATTGTATAAATTATATATTGCATTGTATAAATTATATATGAGATATATAAAATGGTCATGAAATGGAATAATTGTTGGATTGTTAAAAATATAATTTTTAACATATATATGCACTGTATAAAATTGTCATGTAATGGAATATTCAATTTTGATATAAAACTGAAATGGAAGTTGGAATCATTTTTAAAACGAATTTATAAACGATTTAGAAAATACATTTTAAATGGAAATCGACGATATTATATATATACATACACACACACACACATATATATATATATATATATAATGGCTTGAATAGAACGCGCCGCGCTGCGACCGTTTGCGAATTTCAACCATTGACTTCAAATTGGTGTAACTGGAGATCCGACCGTCAGACTCTCCTAAAAGCATAATCGTTGGGTTCGTATCGAAAAGATTTTTCCAATGAATAGAGGAGATTTGAATTTGAATGGTTAGATTGTAAATTATTTACAAATCAATTTTAGAAAAGTCGTCGTGAATGCAGTTCGTGGCCGATATTGGAAACCGACTATAAGGGCCTTAATAAAATTATTTAAAATATGGAAAAATTATGTAAATTCATAATAAATGATTTGGAAAGATTTTGGATGTAATATTCCAAGTTTTGGAAAGATAAAAGGCATTTTTATTGAAATGAACTAGTTATTAACTAGAATAATAATCCAATGTTCTTAAATAAATAAATTGGATTTGTAAATGGTTTTGAAACAACCAGAATTTTCCAATATATAATTGGAATGGATTTGAATGGAAATCATCTTTGGAATATTTCGATATTGGATTCCGTAACTATACATATATTGTTTAGAAATTTGGAATATATATCGTTATTCCCAAAATGATAATTGTTGGTTTCAGAATTTGATATTGAATATAAGCCGATATAATTTCTATTCAGATCCTTGATTTAATATCAAATTGGATTTTGGGTTTGTCGTGAATGGTGTCTTTAATAACACCATTCTTAAACCTAGTTGAGAAAGGAATAAATCTTTTAATTAATATTAATGAATTTTTCCGATTATATTTATAAATTGGAATTAAATGGAAGTTGATTTTGGGTTGATTGTGTGCATGGTTTTAAACAACGTTTGTTCTTAAACCCGATTAACAGTGAAGTTAAGTTTTGGAATTTATAAATCTTTATTCTAAGATTTAATGGAAATGATTAATGAAGTTTTCCGATTATATTTATAAATTGGAATTAAATGGGAGTTGATTTTGGGTTTATAGTGAACAATGTTTTAAATAACATTCGTCCTTTGACCAAATTAACGTTGAAGAAATGATTTGGAATTTATAAATCTTTTTATTAAGATTTAATGGACATTTTCCAAAGTAAAGTTTTTCTAATTTAATATATTAAATTAGAATTAAATGGAATTCGATTTTGTAATAATCGAGATGGGCTTTTGTAAAAGAAGACTTTTACTATATATGGAATTTAAAAGGCCTTGCCGCTATTCCACTTATAGTACGAGTTTAATAAGGAAATTTATATCGATTATATACTGTTATGATTTCCGTGAAGATTCCATTTTTATGGAAGATGTTTGAGTCTATCGTGAACTATGTTTTAAGTGACATTAGTTCTTTAACCCAGTTAAAGGCATGATTAATTTCCATAAAGTTGAACAATCACTAAGTAATGATTTTAGAGATTAAAACGAAGAAGAGTTTTAATAAATCTTTAATTGGATGTGAATGAATGAATGGTAATTAAATTTACCAAAACATGAGATGTGGTATAAACCAAATTTTCTTGGTTGTTGATATTGATTATGATTGATTGACTGTTTGGATTATACTCGACCGGTTTATAAGCAAATATGCTTTTATATTTAGCATCGGGTTGAGTAGAAATATTTAGATGCTACATCTTATGAAACACTTCACGATTTGACTATGAGATGTGTAGCGATGTTGTTGAGTTCATTTCAAACTTAATGAATGATTTTGAAATGATATTTCTCTTAAGTGAAAAGAAATATATTCCTGATTTTGGACAGGGAATGTTTTATAAAACAGAAAGGATTTCGATGCCTAAACCCGATGATTTCGAAATGATTTCGAAATGTATTATGTGTTTGACATTGTAGTTCAGCACATAACCGATTAATTGCTATTGATGATATATCTGTTTGGTGGGGGAGAATATATTCTCTTGCTTAACACCCCTCTTTGAGACGTACGAGCTCAAAGGTTATGTGATTAATAGTGACTGATCATATGCGTGAATTGCTAATGTAAAGTACTATATTTGGGAAAGTACTTGTGATTATTATGTTGTGAAATTATTTTTCCTACTTCGGGATATGAAATGATTTGGTATGTGGCCAAAGATTCGGGTAACTCTGGATGACTAAAGGTGTGAGGGCGGTGGATTTTCTCCGAGGGCATGGGAGGTGCATCGTCAGTGTAGCCTGTTCCATCGTGCGAGGTTCATCGTCAGTGTAGCCTGCTCCATCGTGGGAGGTGCATATATATATATATTTATATACGAGTTGGAGAGGTGCGTACAGCCTTGTGGCCGTGCTCGATTTTTGGTTGCATACTTATTTGTATGCATTATGATATTTTGGAATTCATATTTCCAAAGATTTTGGTTTGAGATCCCGAGGTGAAATCTACTTTGATATAAAGGTTAGACATGTATTTCAAATGATTTGAAATAAGAATTCGAAAATAAAGTCCAAAGAAATAATTTCTGTAAAGTGAGTTAGATTTTGAAAATCTAAGTTTGGAGATAAAGCCTAAATGGGTAGATTGAGGAATTGCATGTTGTATGTTGCATAGTAGATCCATATTTCTATTATTGGTTGTTGTTAATGCACTGGTATTCATGGGGGCAAACCCGTTCCATGTTATACGGCGTGGTCTCGTGATTTACCTTATTTTAAAGTAAAGTTTAATAACTGTTTTGAGTTCTCACACCAGTCCCATGTCTGACTCGGAGTTTATTGTTTCTACCTAAACTCTGGGTGCCCATATTTTCTACACGGGAAGCTAGTAGTTTTGGTTTTGCAGATTATTTCATTTAGCGGGATTCTGGATCAAAGCTTAAAGATATGTCCAAAGCATTGATAGTCTTCCGCTATGTTAGTTTATTTGTTTCCGCTGCATTGTATTACATTTATTGTAAATTTATTTCCCGCTGTATATTATTTTCGATACTCTGATATTCTGTACTCTAATGTAACATTATTATGATATTTATAAAAGTCTTCTGTTGTTTTTTCTGATGTGCTGTGCGCTCAAAGTTAGTGTATCCGCCGTTTTTGTTCGATTTAAGTCAGTTTAACGATCGATTTGGATCGACCGAGAAGGAGGGTCACTACAAGTAGTATAGATCACCAAACAAGATTCTCTCACAGTCTTCCACACTGTCAAGCTTTATGATAAAGAAAACCCATTCTCTCTTGTAAAAAGGTGATAGTTTCCCTTAATACCCCAAGAACGATCTATGTATTCTTTCAAAAATTTGTAATAAGGTTTATTTCCCAATACATAGAACACAATTGAATTGTACCACTTCGCTCTTGCTTTATTTATTAGGTTCTCTTCAATGCATACGTACTTTATATCATCCTTTATCACTGGTTCAAAAAACTCTAATTGAATGGACTTACTGTGATAGCTATTTTCCTTCATCATCTCATTCCATGCTTTTGAATAAATTCTGGTAACTGCATGTAATTTCTGCATGTTTGGATTCAAGGTAGGAAACTCCACAGGTGACTCCATATTTGCATTGTTTTGATTATCACAAGACGAAATAAAACCATTCAAATTTGCATCTATAGAAAGAAAATTAACACCTAGATTGTTTGAATTATCGGATGAATTGGGATCAGATGGACGTGAATTAATAAAAGGAATGGAACAAGAATCAATGGGGATCTGGTAGGATGCCATGATTTCTCAGTTGATTGTCTATGCTGTAAAATAAACACTCTTTGGTTTGTTAATTATTATTTAGTAGTTCAGATTTTGGGAAGCTCAAAAACTTGGATGCAGATCAACCCACTTTAGAAAGGTGTACGGATGGAAAAAGTTGCATTTAAGATGCAAAGCTTCTTATATAACCAAGTTGTTTTGATTGTATGTCGCATTATTTACAATGCAACATAACACAAAATGTCAGAACTGTCTAATGTCATTGCATTGCTTTGTTTATAATACAGCTTACTTTAATTGCTTCAGTTTTATGTTTTTCAAACTAACTTGCATCATAGTTGTAACGACCCAGGAATTTTCGGCCTTGGAAGTCGACAAAAATACCTTTACCGTAGCTCATACCGACCTTCCAAACACCGAAAACACCGGAATGTTATTAGAAAGAATTTAGAGGGTGAGATAAGAAAGAAATATAAGAATAGAAGAAGAAGAAGAACCAACATAACACAAGATCAGAGTCTCACATCGCAGCGGAACAAAATATAATACAGAAATAAATCTTTACTGAGAGCTTTTTAAAATTACTTACCATTATCAGAGTACATCACACACATGGACAGTTATAATAATCTGTCCCATATACAACACACAGCGGAATAGTAGTTATACATCTGGACTCTTCCAGCTCGACTCTTCACATCATTCGATAACCTGAACCTATACACCCCGGGCTAACCCGAGCACTTACAAAACACCGGGTCAGTCTGGAGAACCAGAGTGAGATAAACTCGCACAGTATTAACGGTAAATCATCCAACATGATTTTAAAGTTCAAAATCTTTTCAAAGAAAAGGGTAATCATAAGACCAAATCCACACATAAACACGGACGGTTTTTACCTTACGATAACCCAAAACAGTTTTGAAACCAATATATTTTCTGATATTATAATAATGTCTAAATACAAGTAAATATCAATCTAGTGGAACGCTTGCATCTCACGCTCCACATATATAGTATACAATCAAAACCACTGACGCTTATTGGAGATTGGATTCCAACTAATGACAAGGTATGGGACCACCTACCGATAGTGTATCTATAGAGGCGAATACACTGGGTTCAACAAGAACGTCTTGCAACCCGGCCCTCACGCGGCCGACCACTCATTTCGCTTGAGTGTATCGAATGTATATCACCAACAGTTGGACTCAAACCACCATTTCCCGAAAAGGGACAGCATCGAATTAGAATAAAGAGGCAATAGGAATTTCTCTAGATAGGTGATTATACACCATATTGGGAGCGACCCACATAGCCATGTTGCCTGCCCGATTTTGTCATTTTCCGGTTGATGAGGCTTGAGGCTAGAATTCCCTTTTTGGAATATCTGGTCACCATTCACTTTGAATGCCACATCGTCAGATCCGTCAAGTCACTAATTGACGTCCACAAATATATTCTGGGTATAAAAGAAGTGCCCCTCTTTGCCACCACTCGGTATATTTGTAAAAATCAACGTACATGGTTTCAGGAAATACTCTATCAGACATTCGTCCATACAAGCAATCCAGGAACAGGATGAACCGAAGATACTCTCCTACTGCATCTCATATAGGAAACACCCCATGGATCAGTAGCGAGAAGTCCTTGCAATCCGTAGATTCCGACCACGACAGAACCACAGTACATCTCTGGCTGCAGACCAGAGATTATAAGCAGTTCTTCCGTTTACGAAATTCTATGGTCTTCAATGCTCCATCTCGATCCTCTTCTGGTATCTTCACGTATTTGTTGGTCGGAATGGTTTTCGAATATAAATTCGATCTCGGCCTTTCCGTACCAACAATCGTATTGGACAAGTTTGATAGTCGGTGTTTTAACTATCAAAATAAATAGTGTTTCAATCATGTCAATCAAATGGGTTCACTGGTTCAGTATTCAACATCACTTGGCCTTTTAAATTAAACAAAACTGTAAATTTAAAACTCTCGATATTATAAATATAATTTCTCACTTCTTTATTTATCATAAGATTACACTTTAATCAAATTCATTTTAATACTTAGTAAAATCATATCCAGTTCTCGATATTTTCCCTTCGTAACAACTCGTAAACAACATTTCGAAATATCGTTAATTTATTACTTGACAGTACCCAGTGCTTATTACTGTTGGATAAAATCCAACCTTTACATTATTATTTCACTCAATAAATTATCACTAATCCCTTTTACCATTACAACTAATATCATCTTTAGATAGTCCTGATGTCGTTCAAGTTGAGGTATTTTAATTACCTCTCAGACCTTGATCGACAACGTTCATATCCAAAGAAAAACACGAGTTGTAATATAAAACCAATATCTCATCTAATCTCAACAAAAATTCCATTTAAATATTTTATTCAAAAGTACGGTTTCATATACCTTTCTTCCTTTTGAAAATCTCTTTCTCGATTATACCATTCGTTCTTAATTCACTAACTAAGTAACATTACTTTAACTCTACTTCTTTAACCAACTCATTTTATAATTTGAATTTTGTTGCAAAATCTCATGATCCGCTTCATTTACCAAACCCACTTTTACTAATCCCTTTTCAAATCCATCCAATACTTTTTGTTTTGAAAATCTTATTTTAAATCTCCCCCTTTTTACTTAATCCCATTATTAAGTAACTTTAATCACAATTAACACCTTTACACATTTAACCTCATTTACATACCCTGATTTATTATAAATCTTTTTGAACTAGATTTCTTTCACTTAACTCAAACCATTAAGTAATATTTATTTTTAAGCTATTATCTTCGCTTAAAATTCCTTTTTATAACTTGTTACACAAATTGGGTTTTAAATATAAAACCTGTTCTTGATTCCCTTTCACCATTCAATTGAATTCCTTTTAGATTTCGAGTACTTTTTAAATGAATCTCAATTAAAAAGTATTTCTCTAAATTATTAAAATAATAATTTATTTTAGTAGTTAACTACTCTCATAGTTAATTCCTTTATTTACTAAAATAAATATTGAATTTCCCTTTTAAAATCTTATTAAAATTAAACAATACCATTCGATTTATTTCTCATCCTCGTAGTTATAAATCTGATTAACATCAGAGTTGAATTTATAAAATTAATTAATAATAAATCAAATTTTAAATAAAATATTTATTTATTTTCCCTTTCTATAAACTTATTATTTTAAAATAATATATTAAAAATCTATCTCTAGTTGTCAAAATAAATTTTATAGGCCATATGTTGCTAGACACTCAACCCATACCACCCATTGGTTTAAACTGCATAGATGTTGAAATTTCAGTCAACAACAAATACCCAAATCAATCACCCCATCAACTCAGTCCATATATGATAATAACAAATAACGACCATTTAACATCAACCAATAAACAAAACAATTCAACCAATCCAAACCAATAAACACGTTTATTTTATAAACGTGACCAAGAAGGTAAATTACCTTTATTTGATCAAACCTTTAAATAACGATTTGATTTTCATATTAAAATTAAACAACGGTTTAATTCCATTGGTTAAATCCACAAATAAATACATAACTAGCAAACAGTTGACCATCAGCAACCAGAGCACATAAAATAAAAACCCAATTTATATAAATATGAACGGGGAGAACTGAGTGAGTTTAACTCACTTTGATTTGAATTCGTCGATAAGCAGTCTGTTTTAGCCAAATTAAACTGACGCTTAATTTGACTAAAATTTTCAGTTGCTCCTGATCCTGACTAACCCTGCTCCATCTCGAAGATCTCGTTTCTACGGTCACAACGAGACAGACCGTGTTTAATTCTGATAACGTGACTGCGAGATAACCTATTTACAAATTTCTAAATTAATTTAAGTAAATAAAGCATGAATTTATATTTTTATAGAGATGGGCCTTACCTTTACTACCGGCCCGCACATCCCTTAGCCCATCTCCCACATCAAAACCCTATCATCCGATCCCCACTTCACACATCATCACCGCCTCCACCAGACATAAATCCATGACAAAAAATCAAATCCTAAATCCCTCTTTTCTTCAGTAAAATCAAATGTTAGGCCGTCGGATCCTCTCACGCACCCATTGCTTCGCCCATCCCTTTGCCTGCGAGTTCCTGTCACTCCGCCATACCCCAATCCTGTCCATCCAGCGATGAAGCGCCTTCCAGACCTCGTCGAGCAACCCCACTTCCAGAACTGAAACTATTATCTACCATGATCCATTTCAAGATTTCGAAATCCAACCCGAGGCTTTAATTTCACAATCCCCGAACCCTAGGCCTTCGGTTTTGAATCAAAACATCGAGAAAATCATCCGAAGCGTCTTGAATTGAAGACCGTGTATTCTCGAACGCAGATAAGTGTTTTTAATTACTGTATTTTTTTTGCCGTTTTGATTTACAGTGGTTCGAATGGGTTTCTTACCACTGTATATATTTGTTCTTATGGAATTCATGAATTACAATGCGTTCGATCAGTATTTATAGCATGATTGAGTTAGATAAGATCCATGTCCATCAGTGGCACATCGTAGGTAGTTCAGCTATCATACCTAAGCCATTTGCTTTTTCCCTTTTTCAGATTTGTATAGATGATGGGAGTATAGATCTGTGATGGGTTAGCAAATATTTTAGATGAATTTTGGTACTGTATTTGATTTACAGATCTGCCCAAATATGACCCTAATCAGACTGTATGTATAGATTTTGGCTATGAGTTGTTAAATCAATACAGATTTTTAAATTGTAAATTCTGCATTGATTTGGTATCTGAGATTGATCTTATAAAAATATTAGCAGTTCTGTCTAGAGATATATACATACATAGCTCTGATCCCTTAGCTGTTTTCAATTGTCTTCAATGACTTGGTGTATGAACATCTACATTTAGTTGTATAGATTTGGTATATACATATATATCTGTTTCTCATCAGTCGTGCACCACACTGTTTTGAATTGTACATCATACTGTTTTTCTTACCTGTTCATATGAATAGTTTAGCTATTTTCTTTATCTATGTATTGTCAATGTCCAAAGATTTGATTCTCAGTTTTTATTTTATTCTTGCATCGAAAATATCACTTTCAATATATTTTTATTCTTTAGGCTGTTCGAATTGTGTATTCAGATTAAACATGTCTAGTTGTTCTTGTACTGTTTCATTTGCTGTTCACATCCTGTATTACTGTTTCATTTTTTTCCAATTTTCTTAGCTGTTCAGATTTATTTCCTTTCTTTTTAGCAGTTGTGATTTGGGTTCATGATCTGGATGATTTGAACTTGGCAGAGCTAAATTTGAAGATTTTGGGAAGATTTTATATTGGACTTCATGTGGTATCATCTACATAGGATCAGTTTTAGGTTATATTGTATTGTCTATTACATTTTCAGATTTGAAATTGTAATTATAGTTTGCATATATGAATACGTTGAGCTGTTCATTGTCTGCGTTGACATACATATATATACATATGTTTATTCTTTTATTTATTTTGTGTTTGTTGAGCAGCATGGCACATGTGTGACTATCCAACTTTTTCTTAAACTGGAAAACGACAATTCGTTTGCCATGAAGTGTATTTTTCTCCAAGTTTGCACCACCAGTTTCGAACATTTGGTTGTATGTTTGTATCTAACATCATGTAACATGAAAATTGATCTTTTATCAACCATGTTCCTTTTCGGCAATGTTTGGTAGCATTTATATTGTGGGGTGGATTGGTATAGATATTAGCATTTCTTTCAATCTTTTTCTTCTCTTATTTTTTTTTTCTTCTTTCGCCATAAAAACCCACTGTTATAACGGTCCAAATCAGATGGGCCAATACTTCTTAAATTTTATACAATGTCAAAATAATATAAATTCATTCGATAAACTAAATTTAACGATGAAATAATATCGTTGTGTTTATTAGAACAAACTGTTAAATTCCAATCCATACAAAACAATAAAATTCTGAGTTCAAATGATAGTCCATTATAGAGAAATCCCTTTTATATTTAAAATAAATCGATATAATTTAAAAACGATTCCATAGCGATTATTTCAAAATTTGAATTGGCCATATTAAACAAATTATGACATGAAATCTGGATTTTTCTCTTTCATATGAAAATTATCATCAACACGCTCCCAACGTTTCTCGTTTCACAGAAATTTGACTTATATCGGATCCTGTATATCGAATTGAAGTTCAAAATTCCAATTTACGAACTGCACGCCATTTTCAAACTCGATTTATATTATATAAATAAATATATATATATATCGTTCGATCTTGTTTTAAATAACGATTTAAATATTAAAATCCATTAATATTCCCAATATAATATTTAAAATAATAAATTAAATTAAATATTTGACGGCCGAAAATATGGGACGTTACATTTTTCCCCCCTTAAAATAATTTCGTCCTCGAAATTGCTAAGGTAAGAAAGGACATTACAAACCCATTAATTTCTAAATCCAATTTATTTTAAATCGAAAACCAATTCAATATAGTAAATAAATAATTTCCATAATCAAGCATCAAGTATTCATTTGCAACACAGGACGGAATTATTCAATTTTAATCCATGTGATTACACTCCAGTTGACTATACTGGAATTTAATTATAATTCAACTTTTTATTAAACTGTTGATGAATTTATGTTCAAGCAATCTAACACCAAATCAATACCAATCAATCATCCATGCACAATCAATCTCAATCAAAATAATTGAATTTATGCTCAATTTAATATTTTACTTTGGTTTCACATATTTGACATCAATCAGTTAATACCCGATTTATTTCTATTTGATTAATTCAAATTCAAAATTTAATTAATTTAATTAATTTAATTAAATTGACCAAGTTAAGTTTCAATTCAAATTTCAATCAAATTTGAATTTCATTCACATCAATTAAACACACAAACCAATATCTCGATAATTTGATAAATCATTTCTTTTCTATACAAAATATAATTTAGGTAAAATTATTTCATTTACCCTCTTTTTCAAAACCATATCGTATCCGTGGACAGTCCAATGCTTCTCAACACTTGAACCGTCAACAAACACAATACAAACCATTTGTATATAAAATTTACAAATACGCTCTCGTATATATATATACACACAACCTCGATCTAGGGTATTACTAACCCCATCTCTATCGAGTTACAACATAGAGCCAAGGTTATTACTAAACCAATAGCTCTGATACCGCTGTAACGACCCAGGAATTTTCGGCCCTGGAAGTTGACATAAATAACTTTACCGTAACTCATGCCGACCTTCCAAACCCCGAAAATACCGGAACGTTATTAGAAAGAATTTAGAGGGTGAGATAAGAAAGAAAGAAATATAAGAATAGAAGAAGAAGAAGAACCAACATAACACCGGATCAGAGTCTCACATCGCAGCGGAACAAAATATAATACAGAAATAAATCTTTACTGAGAGATTTTTAAAATTACTTACCATTATCAGAGTACATCACACACATGGACAGTTATAATAATCTGTCCCATATACAACACACAGCAGAATAGTAGTTATACGTCTGGACTCTTCCAGCTCGACTCTTCACATCATTCGATAACCTGAACCTATACACCCCGGGTTAACCCGAGCACTTACAAAACACCGGGTCAGTCTGGAGAACCAGAGTGAGATAAACTCGCACAGTATTAACGGTAAATCATCCAACATGATTTTAAAGTTCAAAATCTTTTCAAAGAAAAGGGTAATCATAAGACCAAATCCACACATAAACACGGACGGTTTTTACCTTACAATAACCCAAAACAGTTTTGAAACCAATATATTTTCTGATATTATAATAATGTCTAAATACAAGTAAATATCAATCTAGTGGAACGCTTGCATCTCACGCTCCACATATATAGTATACAATCAAAACTGCTGGCGATTATTGGAGATTGGATTCCAACAAATGACAAGGTATGGGACCACCTACCGATAGTGTATCTCTAGAGGCGAATACACTGGGTTCAACAAGAACGTCTTGCAACCCGGCCCTCACGTGGCCGACCACTCATTTCGCTTGAGTGTATCGAATGTATATCACCAACGGTTGGACTCAAACCACCGTTTCCCGAAAAGGGACAGCATCGAATTATAATAAAGAGGCAATAGGAATTTCTCTAGATATGTGATTATACATCCTAATGGGAGCGACCCACATAGCCATGCTGCCTGCCTGATTTTTGTCATTTCCCGGTTGATGAGGCTTGGGGCTAGAATTCCCTTTTTGGAATATCTGGTAACCATTCACTTTGAATGCCACATCGTCAGATCCGTCAAGTCACTAATTGACGTCCACAAATATATTCTGGGTATAAAAGAAGTGCCCCTCTTTGCCACCACTTGGTATATTTGTAAAAATCACCGTACGTGGTTTCAGGAAATACTCTGTCAGACATTCGTCCATACAAGCAATCCAGGAACAGGATGAACCGAAGGTACTCTCCTACTGCATCTCATATAGGAATCACCCCATGGATCAGTAGCGAGAAGTCCTTGCAACCCGTATATTCCGACCACGACAGAACCACAGTACATCTCTAGCTGCAGACCAGAGATTATTAGCAGTTCTTCCATTTACGAAATTCTATGGTCTTCAATGCTCCATCTCGATCCTCTTCTGGTATCTTCACTTATTTGTTGGTCGGAATGGTTTTCGAATATAAATTCGATCCCGGCCTTTCCGTACCAACAATCGTATTGGACAAGTTTGATAGTCAGTGTTTTAACTATCAAAATAAACAGTGTTTCAATCATGTCAATCAAATGGGTTCACTGGTTCAGTATTCAACATCACTTGGCCTTTTAAATTAAAGAAAACTATAAATTTCAAACTCTCGATATTACAAATATAATTTCTCGCTTCTTTATTTATCATAAGATTAAACTTTAACCAAATTCATTTTAATACTTAGTAAAATCGTATCCAGTTCTCGATATTTTCCCTTTGAAACAACTCGTAAACAACATTTCGAAATATCTTTAGTTTATTACTTGACGGTACCCAGTGCTTATTCCTGTTGGATAAAACCCAACCTTTACATTATTATATCACTCAATAAATTATCACTAATCCCTTTTACCATTACAACTAATATCATCTTTAGATAGTCCTGATGTCGTTCAAGTTGGGGTATTTTAATTACCTCTCAGACCTTGATCGACAACGTTCATATCCAAAGAAAAATACGAGTTGTAATATAAAACCAATATCTCATCTAATCTCAACAAAAATTCCATTTAAATATTTTATTCAAATGTACGGTTTCATATACCATTCTTCCTTTTGAAAATCTCTTTCTCGATTATACCATTCGTTCTTAATTCACTAATTATGTAACATTACTTTAACTCTGCTTCTTTAACCAACTCATTTTATAATTTGAATTTTGTTGCAAAATCTCGTGATCCGCTTCTTTTACCAAACCCACTTTTACTAATCCCTTTTCAAATCCATCCAATACTTTCTGTTTTGAAAATCTTATTTTAAATCTCCCCCTTTTTACTTAATCCCATTATTAATTAACTTTAATCACAATTAACACCTTTACACATTTAACCTCATTTACATACCCTGATTTATTATAATTCTTTTTGAACTAGATTTCTTTCACTTAACTCAAACCATTAAGTAATATTTATTTTTAAGCTATTATCTTCGCTTAAAATTCCTTTTTATAACTTGTTACACAAATTCGGGTTTTAAATATAAAACCTGTTCTTGATTCCCTTTCACCATTCAATTGAATTCCTTTTAGATTTCGAGTACTTTTTAAATGAATCTCAATTAAAAAGTATTTCTCTAAATTATTAAAATAATAATTTATTTTAGTAGTTAACTACTCTCATAGTTAATTCCTTTATTTACTAAAATAAATATTAAATTTCCCTTTTAAAATCTTATTAAAATTAAACAATACCATTCGATTTATTTCTCATTCTCGTAGTTAAAAATATGATTAACATCAGAGTTGAATTTATAAAATTAATTAATAATAAACCAAATTTTAAATAAAACATTTATTTATTTTCCCTTTCGATAAACTTATTATTTTAAAATAATATATTAAAAATCTATCTCTAGTTGTAAAAATAAATTTTATAGGCCATATGTTGCCAGACACTCAACCCATACCACCCATTGGTTTAAACTGCATAGATGTTGAAATTTCAGTCAACAACAAATACCTAAATCAATCACCCCATCAGATCAGTCCATATATGATAATAACAAATAACGACCATTTAACATCAACCAATAAACAAAACAATTCAACCAATCCAAACCATTAAACACGTTTATTTTATAAATGTGACCAACAAGGTAAATTACCTTTATTGGATCAAACCGTTAAATAACGATTTGATTTTCATAATGAAATTAAACAATGGTTTAATTCCATTGCTTAAATCCACAAATAAATACATAACTAGCAAACAGTCGACCATCAGCAACCAGAGCACATAAAATAAAAACCCAATTTATAAAAAATATGAACAGGGAGAACTGAGTGAGTTTAACTCACTTTGATTTGAATTCATCGATAAGCAGTCTGTTTTAGCCAAATTAAACTGACGTTTAATTTGACTAAAATTTTCAGTTGCTCCTGATCCTGACTAACCCTGCTCCATCTCGAAGATCTCGTTTCTACGGTCCCAACGAGACAAACCATGTTTAATTCTGATAACATGACTGCGAGATAACCTATTTACAAATTTCTAAATTAATTTAAATAAATAAAGCGTGAATTTATATTTTTATAGAGATGGGCCTTACCTTTACTACCGGCCCGGACATCCCTTAGCCCATCTCCCACATCATAACCCTATCATCCGATCCCCACTTCACACATCATCATCGCCTCCACCAGACATAAATCCATGACAAAAAAAATCAAACCCTAAATCCCTCTTTTCTTCAGCAAAATCAAATGTTAGGCCGTCGCATCCTCTCACGCACCCATTGCTTCGCCCATCCCTTCGCCTGCGAGTTCCTGTCACTCCGCCATACCCCAATCCTATCCATCCAGCGATGAAGCGCCTTCCAGACCTCGTCGAGCAACCCCACTTCCAGAACTGAAACTATTCTCTACCATGATCCATTTCAAGATTTCGAAATCCAACCCGAGGCTTAATTTCACTATCCCCGAACCCTAGGCCTTCGGTTTTGCATCAAAACATCGATAAAATCATCCGAAGCGTCTCGAATTGAAGACCGTGTATTCTCGAACGCAGATAAGTGTCTTTAATTACTATATATATATTTTTCCGTTTTGATTTACAGTGGTTCGAATGGGTTTCTTACCACTATATGTATTTGTTCTTCTGGAATTCATGAATTACAATGCGTTCGACCAGTATTTATAGCATGATTGAGTTAGATAAGATCCATGTCCATCAGTGGCACTTCGTAGGTAGTTCAGCTATCATACCTACGCCATTTGCTTTTTCCCTTTTTCAGATTTGTACAGATGATGGGAGTATAGATCTGTGATGGGATAGCAAATATTTTAGATGAAATTTGGTACTGTATTTGATTTACAGATCTGCCCAAATATGACCCTAATCAGACTGTATGTATAGATTTTGGCTATGAGTTGTTAAATCAATACAGATTTTTAAATTGTAAATTCTGCATTGATTTGGTATCTGAGATTGATCTTATAAAAATATTAGCAGTTCTGTCTAGAGATATATACATACATAGCTCTGATCCCTTAGCTGTTTTCAATTGTCTTCATTGACTTGGTGTATGAACATCTACATTTAGTTGTACGGATTTGGTATATACATATATATCTGTTTCTCATCAGTCGTGCACCACACTATTTTGAATAGTACATCACACTGTTTTGCTTACCTGTTCATATGAATAGTTTAGCTGTTTTCTTTATCTATGTATTGTCAATGTCCAAAGATTTGATTCTCGGTTTTTATTTTATTCTTGCATTGGAAATCTCACTTTCAATATATTTTTATTCTTTAGGCTGTTCGAATTGTGTATTCAGATTAAACATGTCTAGTTGTTCTTCTACTGTTTCATTTGTTGTTCACATCCTGTATTACTGTTTCATTTTTTCCAATTTTCTTAGCTGTTCAGATTTATTTCCTTTCTTTTTAGCAGTTGTGATTTGGGTTCATGATCTGGATGATTTGAACTTGTCAGAGCAAAATTTGAAGATTTTGGGAAGATTTTATATTGGACTTCATGTGCCATCGTCTACATAGGATCAGTTTTAGGTTATATTGTATTGTCTATTACATTTTCAGATTTGAAATTGTATATTATAGTTTATATATATGAATACGTTGAGCTATTCTTTGTCTGCGTTGACGTACAAATATATACATATGTTTATTCTTTTATTTATTTTGTGTTTGTTGAGCAGCATGGCACATGTGTGACTACCCAAATTTTTCTTAAACTGGAAAATGACACTTCGTTTGCCAGGAAGTGTATTTTTCTCCAAGTTTGCACCACCAGTTTCGAATATTTGGTTGTATGTTTGTCTCTAACATCATGTAACATGAAAATTGATCTTTTATCAACCATGTTCCTTTTCGACAAAGTTTGGTAGCATTTATATTGTGGGGTGGTTTGGTATAGATATTAGCATTTCTTTCAATCTTTTTCTTCTCTTGTTTTTTTTCTTCTTTCGCCATAAAAACCCACTGTTATAACGGTCCAAATCAGATGGGCCAATACTTCTTAAATTTTATACAATGTCAAAATAATATAAATTCATTCGATAAACTAAATTTAACGATGAAATAATATCATTGTATTTTTTTAGAACAAACAGATAAATTCCAATCCGTACAAAACAATAAAATTTTGAGTTCAAATGATATTCCATTATAGAGAAATCCCTTTATATTTAAAATAAATCAATATAATTTAAAAACGATTCCATAGCGATTATTTCAAAATTTGAATTGGCCATATTAAACAAATTATGACATGAAATCTGGATTTTTCTCTTTCATATGAAAATTATCATCAACACGCTCCCAACGTTTCTCGTTTCACATAAATTCGACTTATATCGGATCCTGTATATCGAATTGAAGTTCAAAATTCCAATTTACGAACTGCACGCCATTTTCAAACTCGATTTATATTATATAAATATATATATATATATCATTCGATCTTGTTTTAAATAACAATTTAAATATTAAAATCCATTAATATTCCCGATATAATATTTAAAATAATAAATTAAATTAAATATTTGACGGCCGAAAATACGGGACGTTACAATAGTTATAAAAGTGACATATGTTATCCAGTAGGATGATATAAACATACTAGATGTTTGTAATTTTATCAATCACAAATTTTTTATTGTTACATTGTAAAACGTGCAAGATAAGGGTGTGTTTTTTATTTTGATAAATTTCAAGGGATTAATCAGCAATATGAAAGATAATAAGAATGTTTTTCATAAACCCTCTTAAGATTAATACTTAAGTTGATGAAAATAAAATCACATATTCCTAGCTCTGTCTATCTCATTTGCCCAGCAAATTAAAGATTAAGGTAGTGCTTGCTTTGAAAATAAATTTTATGTTTTGTGTTCTTAATATGTATTTCAAAATTTGGGTGATGATAAAGGAATGGACAAAAATATCAATTTGGAAAATGATTTTAATAAATATGTAAAAAGCCAGAATTTTATCACTTTGATTTGCAAATATTTAATTAATTTTAAATATTCAAATAATGGTTGTATAATTAAAATAAACATCTTTTTAGTAATAACTAATGATGGTGAAATCATTTTAAAATTTAGTTTACAAAGGTAATTAGTTTGATAAAAAAATAGAAAATGTAACCCAAAAATTGTTTTTTGGATTTTTGACCTTTTCATCGTCTTAAAATTTCTGGAAATGTTCCTTGACATCTTAATACATACACACATACACTTATAGTTAAAAATAAGTATTACTAAGTTTATTTAAGATTACTTAAGTTAATAAATTGGATGGATGTGACATATAACATCTTACTTTTAAATCTTGAATAATGGTGCATAAGTGCCCTTCGTGATGTTAGTACACATTTATACATTCTAGTACTTAGGAATGTTATGCATGTTGAAAGTGGAAGATAATGAGACAAAAACATAGAAAAGTAGAGGATAAGGTGGAGGAAGCATGGAGAAGACGACAATGAGACGTGAGGTGGTGGAGGTATGTACTCTCTGGCAGTGATGCGAATTAAGAACCTAATGCTATATTAACACTATAGGGGACGAACAGTGTTTACTTGAATTTATGAACATTTTAGAAATCTTTTGCAATGTGATTATAAGTATATGTACAGTGATCATAGAATCAAATAAAGAAATAAAAATGCAACTAAAATAAACGAAGTAAAGGAAAGAACACATCAAGATTTTTATACTTGTTCGGAGTTATCTTATATCCAGTTCAGCGCTATGTACGATCATTAATCAATATCTACAATTACACTCCTTGATTTCAAGGCCACAAGGAGACACCCTCCATAATTTAGATCTCTGGGCAAGACAACCTTATTTATGAACTATATATCCACACCCAACTTTATTTCTGAGCAAGCAACTCCCGATTGTTTTTTTACTAGACACAATCTAACCCAACTAAATTCAGATCTACTTAGTCTCATCCATAAATAATTATGAGTTGTTTATACAAAGAATGCTAACTTGGATCTTTCAATCTCAATTATAATTTCTCTTATAACTCTAAGTTGCACTTTGATCCTGGTAGAATAGAGAGAATTCGATGTAGAATAGAGTCTAAGAAGAATTGACTCTATTTGATTTGTAAATGGCAAAGTACAGTTACTGATTTTGTAATTCTTAAGGGAGAAGAGAAAGGAGCCAAGAAATATAAATGGGAAGTTGAAAATTCATTTCTAGAAGAAATATATATATATATATATATATATATAAAGGTAAGGAGACCGTTGGAGAAAGATTAAGGCAAATAGACACTTCCTTTCAATTTTGATTTTTGAAAAATATTGGTCTATGTCGACACACATGGGAGGCCATGTCAATATATGCTAGTTCAAAATGGAAACTATTTTATTTTGAATTTGGTTAGAAACTACGAACTTATATATTATAATCTAAAACTTTATAAAATTGTTTTTTTACATAATAAATTATATATTTTAAACACTATAAAACTTATTAAACATAGTTTAAAGATTTCAAATAGAAACATACTATTTACATTTCAAACCATATATAATCAAATATACTAAACTGAAATATAAGTATCTAAAACATAATAGTATCAAATCATAATTATTAAGTTTAAATCAAAATATAAAGGTATAATTAAAATCAAAATCTTTAGTAAAATCAAAATCTAAAGTTTAATATCAAAATAAAAAAGATCAAAGTATAATTAAAATATATATTAACCAAAGTATAAGTATAATCAAAATTTAAAAAGAAAAGTAAGTAATTGAAAATATAATATCAAAGTATTTGAAATTAAATTATAAATACTAAAACCTGTTATAAAATATTTCAAAGTAAATTAAAAATATATAAAATTTCTTTTTGATTTTTTTTTTAAAAACAAAAGATATTGAAAAAAATGTGGATTTGAAAATAGAAAAGCTTTTGAAATCATTTTAGAATAGATTTTGAAAATATGAATAGTTAGAAAAATCATTTTGTAAAAATGGATAGAGATCCGATAAGTGAAACCTGGGTTTTAACATAAAATCTAAGACTCGATAATATCATGAAATCTCGAACTTCAAAACTCATCTAAGTCTTCATTCTCTGAATTTTGAATCATTAATCTTAATAATGTATATATATTTTACAATCAACATCCTACACTATTATATATACAGATATATATAATATTTAGTACATTTGTAAATATAAAATATTTATTACATGAAGTTGTCATCATCAAAATTACCATCAATAGTACTAATAATCTTCCCATTTTCGATAATGGCAACCATTTTGTAAAATATCTCCTTAACTCCCTATGAATTATATAGTTGCCCCTTTATCTTGTACTCAACCTCATTTCGTGCATATTTCATATTTTCTCCCTCTTTATGATCAACAAAAACTATCTTGACTTAAGAATAAACTAACACGGTTATTGACTTGACTAAATCACTGACCTAAATAGTGATTTACATACGAATATAACATATACTAACTGACTCTAATAATAAATCAAATATAATGATATTCCAAAGTATAAAAAATCATATAAAAATTAAAGCATCATATTGAGACATCAAAACATATATCTGAAAACAAACATTTCGAGCTAATCTAAACTTATATGTATTTAAAAAAATCATTCAAATAAGTCTAACAAATAAGTCAAACCAAATCTCATGTTTAAGTAGTTAAATATAATCCAATCAATTTGTCCTTAATAAATTCAAACTTAAGTAATATTAAAAAATAAATTTAAACATTATGTGGTATTTTAGCCAACCATCCTTACCGAAGATGGGATTATCCCTTATAGCATTCTAATCGTCATCATCTCTGGTTGCAGTGTATTCAGAATTAGCTTCTCGCCTTTGGATAAAGAAGATATCGTCCGCCGAATTGCATCGAAGTGCCTTTCTTGTTCCATGATCATCTGCATTTGACTTAGTTATAATGCCTCTGATTTCAGATTATGAATGAGACCACATTCTTGAATGATTCTAGTGTTTGTTCTAAATTTTCAAAAAGATTATGGATAGGATATTTACCCTTTATTTAATTTTAAGGTTAAAGAATGAAAAGAGAAGAACTTTTAATTTGTTTCTCTAGTCCAGAGTGGTATTTATTTGGGTAGAAAGTCATTTGAAATGAATAGACACAAGTTACTTATAAAAAATTTAAATTAAAAAAAAAAAATCAAATCTGGCTTTTATATGTCGACATGGGCAGGAGGTATGTCAACATACTCCAAGTAAATTTTGACATTTGCCTTATTTTTTAGTTTTTAAGCTATGTATCATCTACTTATCGTTTCAAGAGGCAATTACACGTGTTTGACAGAGAACAGATGATTTTCGTTAATATTAAACATCAATAACAATTACTACTAGTAGTTAAAGTAATGTAATGCTTAATAAACTTAGATACAAGACCAATACAACTAATATAAAGATAAGCTTAGGATGAAGATGATGATGACGATTGTGACGGCCCGCCCCGCACCAGCCTGCATTTCCTCCAGAAGTGCACTGTACACATGCCCGACTAGTACAGAACGGTCGCCAAAGAAAGGAAAGAAGGGAATGAACTAATCAAGGAACCTGTAGAATGTCTCACAGCGCATGGAATAAAATATAATAATAACATACTTGACATAAAACCGGTAAGACAGTGCATAAGCTGATAACTAAAATCAACATCCATCATCAGAGCAGCGGAAATTCAAATACAGCTTATTACAATTTTCCAAATTTACTGTCTCTAAACAAAAGAAAGCTAAAGTAGAAGATGCACCACCAATGCCCAAGCAGTGATCTTCAATCAACACAGGGAGAATACTATGTATATTACGTGAAAGCCTCCTGCTCGTCTCCGGATCATTTACCCGTGCATCACCAGCTAACCTGTCTCTAGTCTGCTCGTGTGAGCACCCAGAGTAATAAGAGGAGAAATAAAACTCTGGGTCAGACATAAAGCTTAGTATGAGCGATAAGCATCTAAACAGAATATTAACAGATATACTAAACCATACCTGAACCTGGACCTGCAACCAAAGAGTTAGTACCACATACCGTACAATACTCCAAGGTGCCATAATAAATAGAGTAAGAATACGGGGGTGGGGTGTGCATGTCACAATGATAGCAAACAAATCATCCATAGCAACCATCCTCACATCTCTCACTCAGTGCGTAAAGCGTACGACATCTACCACTTTGGAACAGTAGACAAACTGAGGTAACGACGAACCCCGACTTGTAGAAACCCTGCTATGACCAAGCTAAACATATGGAGTCATGACCAAACATTTCAATGACCCACTTCATTGGTTGTAGCCCTTGGTCCTACCGATGCCATAATGGCCCTGAATCCGCCTTCGTACCTCCTACCATAGTAGTCCAAAGCTATAGACGTCGATAACTCCTTGGCACACGTCCCGCAGCAAAACCCAACCATGAAGCGAACTCGTTGATTCCCATATGAATCTCGAGCTCTAACTTCTCATTTGGACTTCCTTTGCATCTCGGGTTTGGTCGAATTGGAGTGGGTCTTCATAAGAATTGTCGCGTAGTAACAGTCCTAGAATACGGTTCAGTTCGGTAGTCATTACCCTCATTGGTTCGGTTCGGTATTCATCACCCTCGTCGGTTCGGGTCGGGTACTATTCTTCGGGTCGGGTCGGTGTCCTCATCCGGGTCGGGTCGGGTTGCTGTCTTCCTTCCAGTTTTCTCCGATCAGCTCCCTCGTTTTCCATCTATTCCGATCCGATCCGCTCCCGTTCTCCATCTACTCCGATCCGATCCGCACTTACTGTCTGATCCGCGTGGCTTTCCCTCTTGCTAGTCCTCCAAAGAGTTTACTTCCGATCCGAGCCCTGCGTCTCCAAGTCGATCCGATCTGGCCCCCATTATTCTTCCGATCCGATCCCCTTTTGTCCACTCCAACTCTAAGTAAACGGCCTTCCTTTTTTCCAAGTCTCCTATGTGCCAAACTCCAATTCGGGTCGGTTTTCTTGCCCAGTTCACATATCCGATCCGAGCCCTCATCCGATCCGAACCGGTTAGGAACCTGCACATTTCTGCAACTTTCCAGCGAGCTTTCTACGCCATTCGACGACGTTTTCGACCAATTTAACTATTCTAATCAATCATAAAACATACCATAGAGTCATAGCAACATGTAATAGCAACCACAAATAGCAAACGATATTTCAAATGAATCAAAATGGATCAAAAGTGACTAAAACTTCATATTTTCCCATAACCTCTCTTAATCATGTTTAGGCACATACTTAGTAAAACTTAACCAAATCGTCTAAATTTTCTAACAGAGGCATAAAACATTATTTAAGAATTTCTAAACATTTTTCCAGAATTTATTAGTGTATAAATTCGCTAATCTTCACTAATTACCCTTAATTAACTGTAATTAGTGTCAAAACTATGCAAATCACTCACCTTGGCCACAACTAAACCCCAAAACTGAAATATTCTCTGATTTGGCGCTGTTCCCAATCTTGCACAGCAGCTCTACCTCGGTTCTCGTGCTAATACTCCTTGATTTGATGTTTGCTAAGCCTAATCTTCAATTAGAAAGTGATTAAGAGGTGTTCTGAAGAGATTTAGAGGGTGGAGGCCATGGCTAGGTTAAGAGGAATGAATAGTGACGGCTGAAAAATGAGAAAAAGGTATTCTCCAAGCCCTAACAGCCCTTCTAAACTCCTAATCCCGAAATTTCCCTCTGGGCCTAGCTGTTAATCACCCGGTTAAGCCCAATTAAGCTGTTTTTCATCATCTGAAACTTGTTTCAGCCATATCTTCCAAACGGTGAGTCCGTTTGGCTAATGTGACCACTCTACAGAAAGAGAAACCATCGTTCGGAGCTAATGGAAGTAGTTTTAGGTCAAAATTCCTTTCCAGTCAGAAGTTGTGGCCAAAAGAGTACCAACTAGGGGTAAAATGGTCATTTAAAAATCGGGAAAAATCATGAACATGGGAAATGACCCCAATAGTCGTCTCCCAAAGTTACGTGACCATACGACTTCGTATGTGAAAGAAATAAATATCCTACGATCCTATGATGCGTAGAATACGGGTCGTTACACTCTCCCCCCCTTGAGAAATTTCGCCCCCGAAATTCCTTAACCCAAAACATACAAAGGATCCCGCATGCCTAACAATCACATACAACAATCAAACATGCAAAACAAGCAAACAAGCCTATCCTAGCATGCGGAAAACTAAATTGAAGTCAAAATCTTACCAGGCGAAGAGTTCTGGGTGTGTCTTCCTAATGTTCTCCTCTGTCTCCCAAGTACGATCATTCTCGTCCTCGCTCCACTGTACCTTGACTAGCTTCACCGCCTTCCTTCGAAGTCGCTTCATGTCGTACGCGACAATACGGGCCGGCTTGCGGTTCCCAACCGCCTCGGGTTCTACTTCGAAGTCCTCTAATTGATCAGGTGAAATAGTCATATCTGAGTCGTGAACGAACTTCCTTAGTTGGGAAACATGAAATACGTTGTGAACTCCCGCCATCTTCTCTGGTAAGTCAATTCTATATGCCAAATTCCCGACTAGTTCAAGAACAGGGAATGGGCCAACGAATCTTGGTGCCAACTTGCCTCTCCTGCCAAATCGTATTATGCTCTTCAACGGAGAAATCTTGACAAACACCAAGTCACCAACGGAGAATTTTAGGTCTCTTCTCCTCTTATCAGCATAACTCTTCTGCCTATCTTGGGCAGCCTTCATTCGTTGTTGAATGATCTTGATCTTATCTGAGGTTTCCTTCACCACATCTGGTCCAAGCATAAACTTCTCGCCAGTCTCTATCCAACATGATGGTGAGTTGCACGGTCTTCCGTACAAAGCTTCAAACGGAGCCATACCGATACTGGATTGGTAGCTATTATTATATGCAAACTCTACTAGATGCAAATGGTCATCCCACGATCCACCAAAATCCAATATACACGCTCTCAAGAGATCTTCCAAAATACGATTCACCCTCTCCGTCTGACCGTCGGTCTGAGGATGATATTCGGTACTGAGATGTAACTCTGACCCTAGAGCCTCTTGTAAGCTCTTCCAAAACTCGCTAGTGAACAATGGGTCTCGGTCGCTCACAATGCTTTTAGGCACTCCATGAAATCTCACTACCCACTTCATATACAATTCTGCTAACTTAGCTGCCGTTCTGGTCGATTTGACTGGTATAAATCTTGCACTTTTAGTCAGTCGATCCACAACTACCCAAATGCTATCATGTCCCGATCTAGTCCTTGGTAAACCATCAATGAAATCCATCGAGACTTGCTCCCATTTCCATTCGGGAATTTCTAAAGGCTGTAACAACCCACTAGGCATCTTTTGCTCGGCTTTAACTAGCTGGCAATTCATGCACTTGGATATAAACTTCCCAACGTCTCTTTTCATCCCTTCCCAGTAGTAAGTCTGCTTCATATCTCGATACATCTTGTTACCACCAGGGTGTATAGTCAGCTTTGAGTGATGACATTCTCTCAGCACTTCATCTCTCAATCCCTTGACATTGGGTACAACAAGCTTTCCATTCTTTCTAAGCCATCCATCTCGATCAAGCCCATACTTTTTCATCTCCTCATCGACACACATCTCTAACTTGGAGATGATTTCCGATAGGTTAGGATCGTCCCTCTGACTAGAGCCGATCCGCTCAATCAAAATGGGTCTGATCGTCAAACTTGCTAACATTTCTGGATCCAATTCGCACTTTGGTCTGAAATCAAAACCCGCGACATACTCCAGTTGCTTCCATTCAAGGAACATAGCCCCTAGGCTGGCATGTCTTCTACTCAATGCATCAGCCACCGCATTGCCTTTTCCCGGTGTGTATGCGATGTCAAAATCATAGGAAGCTAAGAACTCTAACCATCTCTGCTGACGGAGATTCAGATCTTTCTGAGAGAAGAGATACTTTAACGACTTATGATCTGTAAACAACTCAAATCTTTCTCCCAAGAGATAGTGACTCCACATCTTTAACGCGAACACGATCGCTGCCAATTCTAAATCATGGGTAGGGTATCTTTTCTCGTGCGGTTTCAATTGCCGACTTGCGTAAGCTACAACCCTACCGCCTTGCATCAATACAGCACCCAGTCCGGTACCACAGGCATCCGTGTATACCGTCATCTCTTCATCCCCCTTAGGAATGACTAACACTGGTGCGCTTGTCAACTTGTCCTTTAGACTTTTGAATGCATTCTCGCACCTTTCATCCCAGACAAAAGCTTGATTCTTCTTGGTCAACTGGGTCAATGGTGCTGCTATCTTGGAGAAACCTTAGATAAACTTACGATAATATCCAGCTAATCCCAAGAAACTTCTTACATCTGTTGCGTTCTTGGGCGTAGGCCAATCTTGTACAGTAGCCACCTTCGCCGGGTCCACGGCAATACCATCCTCTGATACAACATGGCCCAAGAACCTCACTTCCCTCTTCCAGAAGTGACACTTAGAAAACTTTGCTTTCAATTGGTGTTTTCTCAACACCTCCATCGCTACTCTTAAATGTTCCTTGTGTTCTTCCTCTGTCCTCGAATAGACCAAAATATCATCAACGAACACAAGGACAAACTTATTCAACTGATCTCTGAATACCCTATTCATAAGATCCACAAAATATGTTGGGCCATTAGTCAGCCCAAATGGCATAACCAACCATTCATAAAATCCAGACGGCGTTCGAAATGCCGTTTTAGCTATACTCTCAGCTTCCACTCTAAGCTGATGAAAACCTGTCGCGAGATCCAACTGAGAAAATACTCTCGCGCCACTCAACTGATCGAACAAATCATCTATCTGCGGTAGAGGATACTTGTTCTTCCTCGTCACTTTATTCAACTCGCGGTAGTCTACACACAAACGAAGGGAACCATCCGCCTTGGTAGCAAACACAACTGGTGCTCCCCACTCAGAAACACTCCTTCTGATAAATCCCTTCCTCAAAATATCGCTGACTTGCACCTCGAGCTCTCGCTGCTCCCTTGGTGCCATACGACGAAGTGGCATCACTATAGGTCTGGCATCTTTTACCAAATCAATAGGGAACTCAATCTCTCGGTGTGGTGGAAGCCCGGTCACTTCTTCGAAAACATCCGGATACTGGCCAACCACGGGCAAACCTGACAACTCACTATGCGGAATGTCGAGGGAGTTTAGAAAACTAGCCAATACCCCCTTACTGGGTAGACCACCAAACACTATCCTCCTCCCATCATCCGCTCTAGCTGTCACTAAAAAGCCCTCACAGTCTACCACCACCCCATACCTTCGGAGCCAATCTACTCCCAAAATAATGCCAAACCCAGTAAAGCCCAAAACAAAGCAATCACAAACAAACATGCATCCATGACTCGATAAGACCACATTACGACAAATCATGCTAAGGCTAGTCGAACCACCAATCGGGTTCGTCACTACTAAAGGTCTATCGACAATCTCGGGCTCCAATCCCAACCTATCTACCAGGTCACTAGATATGAAAGAACTGGAAGCTCCGGTATCAAACAAAACTCTAACAGGAACATCGTAAACAGAAAGCATACCTTGAATGATGACATTCTTTCCTTTCTCCGCCGCAGTTGGGGCATTCGACGAAGAAGGAATAGCATTAAGGGCATATGCTTTCACCATTTGCTTTTCTTTGGGGGGTTGCGGACACTTGTCCTTGTGATGTCCCATCTGGCCACAGTTGAAGCACTTCCTATCCGCCGGCTTGGCCCGACAATTACTAGCATAATGGCCCTTCTTACCACAGCTGAAGCACTCAACATCTTGCTTATTCTTTTTCTTCTGGCCATCCTTAGTCTGATTCTTCTTTCTCTTATTCTGGGAACCACCCTTGCCTCCACCACTTGCTTGTGGCTTTGGCTCTTCTGCAGATGCAACCTCAGTCTTCGGCTTAGGGTAGAGACTTTCTGATCTTAATGCTTTCCCCACAATCGATTCAAACGTCTTATCGATGTTGTTAATACGTTTTTCCCCCAAGTACTGATCCAAACCAGTTATGAATTTCTCATTCTTTTTCTCGGCAGTATCAATAAGAGATAATCCATATTTTGACAAAGTGTCAAATTCAGCAATATACTCCGAGACAGCTCTGCCATTCTGCTTGAGCTCCAAGAATTTCTTAAACAGCACTGATTTTTGAGCAGCTGGAATGAACTTCTCGCTAAAGCGAGCCTTAAACTGCTCCCAAGTAACCTGATCTTCGGGAGTTGCTGCCTTTATAGCATTCCACCAATTCATTGCCCGCCCTTGCAGCTGACGGGACGCTAGCTTTCTTTTCATCGCATCCTCGATACCCAAATCCTCGAAGATACATTTGCAACTATCCAACCAATCCTGAACATCCGTAGCCGACTCCGTTCCGTGGAATGACTTCCCACCAAGACTAGTATAATCCTTATTCAGCTTGGCGAAGTCGACTCTTGGCGCCTGCACTATTGGACCACCACCATTTCCACCATTGGGAGCTGCCCTCTATACATCTCTAAGCATCTCTCTCATGAGGTCAGTAAACATCGTCCTCATGTCAGCAGCATTCCCATTATTGGCCCCTCTACCGGTACCTCTAACATATCGACTCATCGTCAATCTGAAAAAGGAAACGATTAACGACTCCATAGTGGTGCTAGTGCAGTACGACTTCATCCATATACTACTAATAGTATATATATATATAGATTTTAAAAACCAAAGTAATCACAAATACGCTCTCTCGTATACGTATTTTATCTCTCCCTGATAACTTCCCTAGGTTAACTACGCAACCTAGAACTCTGATACCAAGTGTGACGGCCCGCCCCGCACCAGCCTGCATTTCCTCCAGAAGTGCGCTGTACACATGCCCGACTAGTACAGAACGGTCGCCAAAGAAAGGAAAGAAGGGAATGAACTAATCAAGGAACCTGTAGAATGTCTCACATCGCATGGAATAAAATATAATAATAACATACTTGACATAAAACAGGTGAGACAGTGCATAAGCTGATAACTAAAATCAACATCCATCATCAGAGCAGCGGAAATTCAAATACAGCTTATTACAATTTTCCAAATTTACTGTCTCTAAACAAAAGAAAGCTAAAGTAGAAGATGCACCACCAATGCCCAAGCAGTGATCTTCAATCAACACAGGGAGAATACTATGTATATTACGTGAAAGCCTCCTTCTCGTCTCCGGATCATCTACCCGTGCATCAC
The DNA here is from genome assembly GCA_030737875.1 of Allium sativum. Lineage (NCBI taxonomy): Eukaryota > Viridiplantae > Streptophyta > Magnoliopsida > Asparagales > Amaryllidaceae > Allium > Allium sativum. The sequence continues at coordinate 287,639,934 of CM060924.1, forward strand.
CAGCTAACCTGTCTCTAGTCTGCTCGTGTGAGCATCCAGAGTAATAAGAGGAGACATAAAACTCTAGGTCAGACATAAAGCCTGGTATGAGCGATAAGTATCTAAACAGAATAATAACAGGTATACTAAACCATACCTAAACCTGGACCTGCAACCAAAGAGTTAGTACCACATACCGTACAATACTCCAAGGTGCCATAATAAATAGCGTAAGAATACGGGGGTGGGGTGTGCATGTCACAATGATAGCAAACAAATCATCCATAGCAACCATCCTCACATCTCTCACTCAGTGCGTAAAGCGTACGACATCTACCACTTTGGAACATTAGACAAACTGAGGTAACGACGAACCCCGACTTGTAGAAACCCTGCTATGACCAAGCTAAACATATGGAGTCATGACCAAACATTTCAATGACCCACTTCATTGGTTGTAGCCCTTGGTCCTATCGATGCCTTAACGGCCCTGAATCCGCCTTCGTACCTCCTACCATAGTGGTCCAAAGCTATAGACGTCGATAACTCCTTGGCACGCGTCCCGCAGCAAAACCCAACCATGAAGCGAACTCGTTGATTCCCATCTGAATCTCGAGCTCTAACTTCTCATTTGGACTTCTTTGCATCTCGGGTTTGGTCGAATTGGAGTGGGTCTTCAGAAGAATTGTCGCGTAGTAACAGTCCTAGAATTCGGTTCAGTTCGGTAGTCATTACCCTCATTGGTTCGGTTCGGTAGTCATCACGCTCGTCGGTTCGGGTCGGGTATTATTCTTCGGGTCGGGTCGGTGTCCTCATCTGGGTCGGGTTGGGTTGCTGTCTTCCTTCCAGTTTTCTCCGATCAGCTCCCTCGTTTTCCATCTATTCCGATCCGATCCGCTCCCGTTCTCCATCTACTCCGATCCGATCCGCACTTACTGTCTGATCCGCGTGGCTTTCCCTCTTGCTAGTCCTCCAAAGAGTTTACTTCCGATCCGAGCCCTGCGTCTCCAAGTCGATCCGATCTGGCCTCCATTATTCTTCCGATCCGATCCCCTTTTGTCCACTCCAACTCTAAGTAAACGGCCTTCCTTTTTGCCAAGTCTCCTATGTGCCAAACTCCAGTTCGGGTCGGTTTTCTTGCCCAGTTCACATATCCGATCCGAGCCCTCATCCGATCGGAACCGGTTAGGAACCTGCACATTTCTGCAACTTTCCAGCGAGCTTTCTATGCCATTCGACGACGTTTTCGACCAATTTAACTATTCTAATCAATCATAAAACATACCATAGAGTCATAGCGACATGTAATAGCAACCACAAACAGCAAACGATAATTCAAATGAATCAAAATGGATCAAAAGTGACTAAAACTTCATATTTTCCCATAACCTCTCTTAACCATGTTTAGGCACATACTTAGTAAAACTTAACCAAATCGTCTAAATTTTCTAACAGAGGCATAAAACATTATTTAAGAATTTCTAAACATTTTTCCAGAATTTATTAGTGTATAAATTCGCTAATCTTCACTAATTACCCTTAATTAACTGTAATTAGTGTCAAAACTATGCAAATCACTCACCTTGGCCACAACTAAACCCCAAAACTGAAATATTCTCTGATTTGGCGTTGTTCCCAATCTTGCACAGCAGCTCTACCTCGGTTCTCGTGCTAATACTCCTTGATTTGATGTTTGCTAAGCCTAATCTTCAATTAGAAAGTGATTAAGAGGTGTTCTGAAGAGATTTAGAGGGTGGAGGCCATGGCTAGGTTAAGAGGAATGAATAGTGACGGCTGAAAAATGAGAAAAAGGTATTCTCCAAACCCTAACAACCCTTTTAAACTCCTAATCCCGAAATTTCCCTCTGGGCCTAGCTGTTAATCACCCGGTTAAGCCCAATTAAGCTGTTTTTTATCATCTGAAACTTGTTTCAGCCATATCTTCCAAACGTTGAGTCCGTTTGGCTAATGTGACCACTCTACAGAAAGAGTAACCATCGTTCGGAGCTAATGGAAGGGGTTTTTAGGTCAAAATTCCTTTCCAGTCAGAAGTTATGGCCAAAACAGTACCAACTAGGGGTAAAATGGTCATTTAAAAATCGGGAAAAATCATGAACATGGAAAATGACCCCAATAGTCGTCTCCCAAAGTTACGTGACCATACGACTTCATATGTGAAAGAAATAAATATCCTACGATCCTATGATGCGTAGAATACGGGTCGTTACAATGATAGTCCAATCTTCCTTCCAATGAAAGATACAAGTAACTTTCTCATGAAATTAATTCAATTCGGGCAAATAGTTCAAATGAAATGCACAAGTAATTTAAAGAATGTTTGGGATTCCCATCCTTTAAGGTTCCATTAAATTATTTACATATAGTATGATGCTCTATTATAATATTGTTTACGGCAATATACTATTGAAAATAAGGCAAGCGAGATTACACATATAGCCTTGTACGTTTATAAGCGTTGTGTCTATATAGTATTTGTAAACTCTACAGTAAATTGGTGGGTTATCAGGGAGCACTTCATAGGTACAACACAAATCAAAATTATAGAGGGTTCGATCAAGATAATATGACAAGACACATGAGGCAATACGCAAGGTAGGATTCTACCGTTTTACAAAACCCAGTTGTTCATAAAACATAACGACAACTACAGCTATCCTCGAACGACACTCCCAAATCAAGAGGTCCACCCAAAGCTAATCACAAAGTAGTAGAAACGGTATCAAAGAAGTATGTCTGATCAAAGTAGCCAACTCACTTGGCCCTGTCATAGCTCTATTTTTAGTCATTTTAATTATGATCTAAAGGTCAAAGCAATCCATCATCGTTCTCTTAGTTCATCTCTTTAGTGTTCTCCAAACCGTCCTACTTCATTCTGGATTCTCCGCCATGTGCATAGTTGTTAAAGTGGTTTCCGGTATTAACAGAGAATATGCCAATATCCGGCCTTTGTCTCTTAAACAACCAAACGAATATATATTTCACACTATGGTCATTTACATTTGAAATAATATTCCAATATCATAAATCAATTTAACTTCAAGTATTGATTTTATTACAATCATTTATTCAAAATCATTGAGTACTGGAGCTAGTTTCAAGTTTCAAATTTTATGTTATCAAATTGTTATTTATTAAGTTCAAATTTCGACTTTTATAAGTTTGTTTCACAAATATCTTTATAAGTTGAAATCCTTTAACTTATATCAATTAAGACATAATAACTCAGCTTGGAGATGGACTTTATTTAAATAATAAAAATAGTTTAATTTAAAATAGTTAAATTATATTTAGAATTAAATTTAATACAAAATAGTTTTTAAAATTCAAAAGTAAAAATATAAAATTAGTTTTATTAAAATAATTATAAAATCTTAATAGATAAAATAGTTTAAATTAAATAGTTATAAAATAGTTTAATATAAAATAATACTAGTTTAGAATAAATTAAATATACTTATTCAATCTTAACCAAATATCCATACTTACAAATTGTTCTTATCATTCATTTAGATTTCAGAATTACCATTCAAATCAATTTAAATTAACGGGTACAAGATTTTCAATTTATTAGCTTATAATTAAAATTATAATTGCTAATTGATTACTTCAAAGTAATTCAAAACTTACATTCAAAAATCCATTTCATTTCATTATGTTATGCAAACAACATTCATAGTTTAATTGTTAAGTTGATATCTTAAAACAAGTTTCTTCAAATCTCTTAAATAAATTTAAAATCAAACAATCAGTTGCTTCCTCAACAATGGTGACTAGAAATAATCTCATTTTTTCTTCCTTTCTTTCTTGTTTCTGACATTTTCTTCATTCCAACTTCCACTTCTTCTTCACCGATTCTTTCTACTCCTCAAATCCATCCTCTACTCTTTTTTCTTCTAGCTTTTGTCATTGTGGTTTTAGCGACGTTGTCCCCCTTGCTCAGATCCGTTTGTGCCTTTTCTTCTCTTGTTTATCGGATTTGAAAACTTGTCTTTCAACTACTCGTGCTTTTTTATCAAACCCTAGCCGTAACATCACTTCACCTTCACCTTACTCCCTGCCGTGTTTCCTTATCTACTTCTTAACCTCTTCCACGTCTTGTGTTCCACTTGTTTTGTGATTTCTCTCTTCAGTTCCATGTTGATTTCACATGATCTCCATTCCCGTGTCCCCACCAAAAGACTGGCTATCTGGCTGTGGATCAATGTATATCGACATGCTGGTTGGGTATATGTTTTGGTGATTTTTCTGTGGCTTTAAGATTTCTTATCTGACTTTGTTGGGCATTTGGTTGAGTGGTTCAATTTAAGATTACTCTATATAGTGGTGTGATTTAGTTTGTGTTGTGATTGTAGTTGTATATGTGAGTTGGCAGTTTTTGTTTTGCATCATTTTTGTTGCTCGGTCTGGGTTTTTTCAGGGGGTTGGTTCGGAGTTGATGGAGTGCCTTTCTTTGTTTCACCACTTCCTCCGTGTTCGACAATCATGGTGAATCGATGCTCTCAGTTTTGCTGATAAGAGGTATGTCTTTGCATGTATTCTCGTCAGGCTTTGCTATTGTTGATGTGTTGCGCCAGTGTGATAGCCTTGGCTTCTCTACCCTAGCTGCTTTCTAGTTTTCATTTGCATTGGTGGTGTTGTCTTGCTATTTTGTGCCTTCACAAGTGATGATCGCTCTGCTTTGGCCACCAAAATTGTTATTAAAGATTTATGTGTTGTTGTGTTAATTGGGTTTTGTCTCAGAATGTATGTTATTGATGCAGCCTGTGTAAATAATACCCCGCTATTACCCCCTAATATCCCCGCCATAACGTGTAGCGGATTTCTGCCCCTGGCTATTTTCAAATAGCCTCTGAAATAGCCTTTTCGCTTAAATCCCCGCTATATTTCGGTATTCCCAATATATCTCATTGTTTCTGCTATTTTCCGATATTTCAACTATATCTTCTATAAAAGAAATGAATGATACTTGTACGTTATAAATTTTATAAAATTAATTTTTAATACAAGTTTTTAACATATATATATATTTTTGAAATACTATAATATGCTATTAAATTTAATCAAAAAATAAACGTTTATGTTCATTTACATATATTTGCTTATTATTTTAGTCAAATTTACGAATACACTAATTTTAATTAAGTTGAATGTTAGTTTTCCATGTATTTACCATTTATATATTTGTAAAAGCATTGAATACGAGTTTTATATGCTATTTTAGACTCATGCGTTGTATCTGCTATTTTCTCGCTTTATCCCCGTTACAACTTTTTGCACCTCTGCAGCAATGGATCCTCTGGGCGCTTTAACTGCACCAGATGCAGCTAGTTTTTGCTGCAATTGTTTTGTGGAAAATTACGTGAGTGCTTGAGTGATATCCTCCCTGCGTGGAGTTTCATGAGATCGCTTTGGCAATTGTTATTGCTAGTTTTCCTCTGATTCTACATTGGAAACCTGTTATGTAAGTGTTCACCCTGTGTGGTGATAGTTTAGTGGTTTGTCCATTCTGAAAACCATTTCAGTGGTTGGTCCACCTTAAAAACAATTTGTAGTAGGTAGATAATCTGTCTATCTCCTATAATATTTGTAGTTATTATTTGTTGTAATAAAAAGTTATATAGATCATTTTAAATGGCCTTGCCATTTTTTTTTATAAATTTAGCAAATAAAGCCTTATGTTGACCAAATCATCAAACCAAATCAAATCTTTTCATTAACGTAATTTGAGTGAATTAAGTCTTAAAATTGAATCCTTTATTAAAGTTATTATGTTAAGTATTTAAACTAAATTAAAAATTTCAAATAATTTTTTAGAGAAAAATACATATTTTAATTACTTCTAAATATTTTAAAATAATTTATTATATTAAATCAAATTATATTATATTAAATTAGTTTACATTATAAAACTTAGTTTAAATCAAATCTTAGCTTTCCATTTTAAATTTTAATTGAATTTTATAAATTAGTTTTAAACAATAATTTCATCAAATCAATTTTTTACTTAAATTCTTAAATTCAGGTTTAATTATTTTAAATGCTAATTTAAACTCAATATTTGAATTAGATTTCAAAATCATTATTTATAAAATTTCAAAAAGTAGTTTTTATTGACCAATGGTGTCCATATATATTTCTACCCTATGGTCAAGTGAATCAGGTATGTATCATTTCAACCCATGTAATCAAATTTTCGGATATACATCACTTGTATCCCAATTCAATATCAAAACGTATGGTGATTCTGGTATATATCATTTCAACCTATAATGATTTTCCTAAATCTATAGGAAACTTGTAGTGTAGAACATAAATTAAAGACTTAAAAATACTAAGATATATCAAATACCAAATTCGTATCATGTCATTTGTGTCAATAACAGTCAAAACATATCATATGTGTCATAAATAAACGTATATCACAAAAAAGCACAATTTCATGTCATGAATGCAAATTTAAACTTAACACAATAATTATGTCAACTAAACAATCCTAACATTTCAATTATCCATTCACATGTGTTGAATCATATTTTCATAAAATGTTAGTCAAGTATGAGATAAATTCACCTTTTGTGGAGACATTGGAAATTAGAGACAAACGGTCATAATACTAGTCATAACAGCTGCGCTCTCTCTAACAACATGGCACAAATTAATTCACAAATCAATATCCTAAGCATTTTAAAAAAAGTGTATAAAGGGGTTTTGATTAGGGAAGATGGATTTTGACTTTCAAATAAAACAAAATTTTTGGCATTAAAAAGATGGGTTTTTGGATATGTTAACCACTGAATTTGAAAAAAAATTCATAAACAGAAAAATTGTTGCAAATTCTTTTCTCTTCAACTTCTTAAAAAATGGATTTTTATAAAATTTGAGGGAGACATGACTGAAATAGTAACAGACAATTTTCGGATCAAAAATCTGGATTCGAAAATGCGTATGAAAGATTCGTGATTTCAGCATAGAAGAATGTGAAATCTGTAAAGTTATCGACATGAAAGTTGTAGCTAATTCAATTATAGCGAATCTGGATAAAAGAAGAAGTGGATTGGCTTTCCTTTGGGAAAGTTATGGCCTTTGCGAGATATGGTAAAATTCTGAGTAAAACAAAAAAACAAAACCTTTGGTTTCAAGGGTGAAGTGATCATGGAAAGTGGTTTTTAGATGGGTCCCACTTCATCGTGGTGAAGGGAGGTCATCCGGGGATGGTCAGGTTGGTAGTATAGGCCATAGGCGGTGGTGGTGGCCAAGAGGAAGAAGGGAAGCAAGGGTTTTAGGTGAGGAGGAAGATGGTTTGGTTTTATATACAAAAGGGCTAGGGATATTTAGGGGGAGATGGAAGTGGATGGCCGGAGGCACCTGGAGATTGTTGGAGATAACATGGATGACGGTTGGAGGGTAGGGGAAGGGCAGTTATGGGTTTTGGTGATGGTTTTTTGCATTTTTAAATCTAGCTTTTATTTATTTTCACAAATTCAATTGTAGAGTAGAAAATTTGGATTAGAGATTAGTAATTATAACAAGAAAATAGAATTTACATTTATGGAGAAAGAGATTTATATTTCTCAAGGAGGAAGTTTACAGAGGGAAGAAGAAGTCACAGAATTGTTACGGCGGATAAGGATGAGAATACAAACAAATAATTGTTTATATATAACTTTTTACAAACCAATGAAATTCTCAATGTAAGATTATACGTAGCGGGATGAGGTGGCAAAAGAAATTTTCCCAGGATGCTAGGTACATGCCTTAATATAGATTAAAATAAAGAATACGCAGTACGATGCACAAAAACCGTCCATTTGCCTTTTTTTTTTTCCACCACAAATGAATTTTCTGAAGCCTCCAACTTCAATGAAACAATAATGGAAATCATCTTCGAAAAACATGCTCCATTTTTTGAAGAAACAAAATTTCAAAATTTTTAACTTTATATTTTGATTTAATTCAATTTTGACCAAGTTTGACTACTCGTTTTAATATATTTAGTCAAATGCAAACTTAACATTTCCAAATTAATATTCCAATATTAAATTGATATTTCATTTATCGTTATTTCAAACATTTAAGTTTTGAATTAACGGTCAATTCTATTATTCAACTTAGACATTCATCCTTAAATTTATATTTAGAAATTGAATACCAACATTCAGCACAACTTATATTTGGTATTCAAGTTAAATTTAACCACTTTATTTTAAACCATTAAAAATTTCAGGTTGTTACAAAATATTCCCCTCTCAAACCTTTTTGTTCCTGAAAAGGAACGAGGTAGGGAAAATAGTAATCAGGTAATTTAATATTTCTAAAATCAAGTTATGCATACCGGTCACGTACGTAGTTTTGTATTTTGAAATATATATTTAAATCAAAAGTTTATATATTTTCCAACTTTTCAAAATAGTTTTAAATATTCACTTGACGTCTCAATTTACTATATATCCATATCCCTTTCAAAATCTAAAAATAAACACTAACGATGCCATGGTCATCGTCTGAATCATTTTCGAGTGATTGGAGTGCAATTCTATGTCTATCTAGTATATACAACATTTAGTACATACGTTACCTAGGTGTATGTCCAAAACCTTTACATACTTGATAGTCTAATCTTAACATCAAGTACAATATTTGAAAATTTCTTTTAAAATAGAGTATACATTATTGGAGAATGGAGTTTTGATGATAATAACCTTATTTCAATTATCATTGATTATAAAATATATACTACCATCTCTATCTAGAATATATAGACATATATGTGCATGATTTGTATACAAGACGTAGATACTGAAGACTATACAATTTTAGATTTTTTGAGATTCAAGATTCAAGACTCATGAGTAATCAAGATTACACAAGCTCAAGATAAATATAGTAATAGAGTCTAGTTTATGTAAGACTCTGAATAGCACTCCAGGTTCAAATTCAAATTCTGTTTTTCGAATTCTGATTTCAAATTCTGTTTTTCGAATTCTGATTTCAAATTCTGTTTTCAAATTCTATCTTCAATCTCTATCTTCTCTATTTTATTTTCTTTACTTTACTTTTGATTTCAAACTCAAGTTTTATAGTTTATAAATCTTATATATATCATACTTTATATTTATATAGTTTTAACTCTATAATTTTATAAATATGTTTATATAGTTTACAACACTGTATTTTAATTCAAGAATATCCAGAATTATATATATATACACCAAAACACTGGAAAATGTTCAAAATTCAATTTTAAAACATGATATGTCGACATACATTTATATACATATCGACATGTAACAGTCATTTTTTCAAAATAGAAAGGAAGTGTGTAACGACCCACATTCTACGTAACGGAGGATCGTAGAATATTTATTTTATTTTCATATTAAGTCGTATGGTCGTGTAACTTTGGGAGACGACTATCGGGGTCATTTCCCATGTTCACGATTTTTGCCCAATTTTAAATGACCGTTTTACCCCTAGTAAATCTTGTTTTGCCTATAACTTTTGATTAGTAAGGAGTTTTGACTTGAAATGACTTCCATTGGATTCGGATGATGGTTTACCTTTCCATAGAGTGGTCACATTTAACAAATGAACTAACCATTTGGGAGATACGGCTGAAATAAGGTTTGGAAGATGAAAAAACATCTTAATTGGGCTTAACCGGGTGATTAGCAGCTAAGACCATAACCCATTTCGGGATTAGAGTTATGGGAGGGCTGATAGGATTTGGGGAATTAGTTTTATTCATTTTTCAGCAACCACATATCATCTCTTCAAACCTAGCAATGACCTCCAACTCCCAAATCACCTTTTATTCACTTTCTAATCACATATTAGCTAAATCTACATCAAATTAAGGCGGATTAGCATAGAAATCGAGATAGAGCTGCTGGAATACATTGGGAACCATGCCAAATTAGTTATAGTTTCAGATCTGAAATTTATTTGTGGCTAAGGTGAGTGATTTGCACTTTTATTCAATAATAACAGCTAATTAGGAGTGATTAGTGATAATTAGTGAAAATATGCATCATAAAAATCTGGAAAAATTATTAAATATTATTTTATTCCTCTGATATAAGTTTGGCTAATTTGGATTAAGTTTGCTAATCCTATTGTTAAAACATGGTTAAGGGGATTAAGGGGGAAAATCATGCTTTTTTGGGTATATTTGATCTAAAATGACCTAAATGCTTGATGTTTTGATCTTTTTGATTGAACTCATATGTTATTACTACTGTTTGGAATGCTTCATGATTGTTTATCAAGGTTAGAATGGTTGAAAACGATGTCGTGTGGCGTAATTAACTTGCTGGGAATAGCGCAGGAATCCAGATCAGATTGGTGGAGGAGGACCGTGTTGGGTCGTATAACACACCCACGAATCGCCTCATTTATTCAAGCCGATGCCAGGACCCGAACCCACTCGTGAAGCACCCCTCGAGCTGATGCCATAACCCCGAACCGTGAAGTATCTATGAGTCGAACTTCCTTCCACGAACCGGTGCACAACGAGCCAGAAGCTCCGAACCATGAGTTGCTTGCACCACGAACCGAACCCAGATGCTCATCACGAACCGATCCTAGTAGAGCGTCATGATCCGAACCGTGGAGCACCCCGAACCGAATGGAGATCGAACCAAACCGAGATGATGACAAAACCCGAGATGTAAAGGAAGTCCAAATGGGAGGTTATTACTCAGGATCCAGATGGGAACCAACGAGTTAACTTCATGAGTTGGGCTTTGCTGCGAGACGTGTGCAATGGGGTTATTGATATCTATACCTTAGTTCACCACTTAGAGACAAATTAGTGGCTATGGATTAGCGCAATGGGATCACTAAGACTCGCAAGGGAAAGTGATCGTAGCATGGCTATGGATCAGTGCAATGGGGCCATTAGGACTCCCAAGGGCAAGGTGATCGTAGCAATGGATTGGTGGCTATGGACCAGCGCAATGGGGTCACTAAGACCCCAAAGGCAAAGTGGTCGTAGAAAAGGATTTGGTGATCAAAGTGGTGGATATCGTATTCTTTACACACTGAGTGAGAGATGTGAGGTTGATTGCTATGTTTGATGTTTGCTATCACCATGACATGCACACTCCCATTTTATACTTTATGTTAGTGTTACCTTAGAGTATTGTACATCTTATTGTGCTAACTCTTTAGTTGCAGGTCTAGGTTCAGGTATGATTATTTATACCTATTATTGTTTTGTTTTGCTGCTATCGCTCATACCAGACTTTTGTCTGACCTAGAGTGTAATGTATCTTCTTATTATGCTGGGTGCTCCTAAACGAGCAAACTAGAGGCAGGTTAGGTGGTTATGAATGAGTAGCTATCCGGATACGAGCAGGAGGCTTCCACGTGCTTTTTACATATATTCTCCCTATGTTGTTGCTGGTCAATGCTTTGGGCATTAGTAGTGTACCTTTTCTATTTTGCTTTAGATACAATATTTTGAAGTTGTAATAATAATGGTTTGGATCATAAGCTGTATTTTGGATTCCGCTGCTATGATGGTTTTGTTTTCAGCTTATGCATTGTCTCACCTGTTTTACATCAAGTTATGTTACTATTATATTTTATTCCATGCAATATGAGATATATTACAGGTTCTTGGTAGTTCATATCTTCAAATCCCTTTCTTTTGACAACCTTCTCGTGCTAGTTAGACATCAGCACAATGCATTTCTAGGGAAATGTCGGCTGGTGCGGGCTGGGTCGTCACACTTGGTATCAGAGCCTAGGTTGCGTAGTTAACCTAGGGGAAGACATCAGGGACAGATAATATACGTATATGAGAGTGCTTATTTGTGATATTTTGGTTTTCAAAAGCTATATATATATATGTACTATTGGTATATCTAAGGATGAAGTTGCACTACAGTAGCATCACTAAGAAGATGGTTAATCGTTTTCTCTTTACAGACTGAACGATGAGCTAATATACGAGGAGTACGGGTTAAGGGGCCAATAAAGGGAATGATCCTGATATGAGGGTGATGTTTACTACCTTCATGAAAGAGATGCTTAAGGATGTTCTGGGAGCAGTTTCTAATGCTGCTAACGGTGGTGGTGCAGCGGTGCAGGCGCATAGAGCTGATTTCTCCAAGCTTAACAAGGATTATACTAGTCTTTGTGGGAAGTCGTTCCAAGAACGGAATTGGCTACGGATGTTCAAGATTGGATTGATAGTTATGAGTGCGTCTTCGAAGATTTGGGGATCGATGATGCAATGAAGAGAAAGCTAGCATCGCGTCATCTTCAAGGACGAACTATGAATTGGTGGGATGCTATTAAAGCGGCTACTCCCGAAGATCAAGTTACCTGGAATCAGTTTAAGACCCATTTCAGTGACAAGTTTATTCCATCTGCTCAGAAATCAGACTTGTTTAGGAAATTTTTGGAGCTTAAGCAGAATGGTAAGGCAGTCACGGAATATATGGCTGAGTTTGATAGCTTATCGAAGCATGGATTATCTCTTATCGATATTGCCGAGAAGAAGAATGAAAAGTTCATAACTGGCTTAGATGCGTACTTGGGGGAAAGACTTATAAACCACATCAATGAGACTTTTGAATCTGTTGTGGGGAAAGCATTAAGATCAGAAAGCCTTTACACTAAGTCAAAGACCGAGGTTGCTATTACATCTGCAGGAGAGTCAAAATTGCAGGCAAGCGGTGGAGTCAAGAATAATTCCCAGAATAAGAGAAAACAAAACCAAACCAAGGATGGTTAGAAAAAGGGGGATAAGAAAGATGTAGATTGTTATAGCTTTGGCAAGAAGGGCCACTATGCCAAAGAATGTCGAGCAAATCCAGCAGACAAGAAGTGCTTCAATTGCGACCAAGTGGGACATCACAAGGATAAATGTCTGCAACCTCCTAAAGAGAAGCAGATTGTGAAAGCATATACTATCAACACTTTTCCTTCTTTGTCGAATTCCCCAACTACGACAGAGAAAGGAAAGGGTGTCGTCATTCAAGGTATGCTTTCCATTTATGATGTTCCTGTTCGAGCACTATTTGATTCCGGGGCTTTCCATTCCTTCATATCTAGTGACCGGGTAGATAGGTTGGGATTGGAACCCGAGATTGTTGATAGACCTTTAGTTGTGACGAACCCGATCGGTGGTTCGACTAGCCTTAGTATGATTTGTCATAATTTGGTCTTATTGAGTCATGGATGTATGTTTGCTTGTGATTGCTTTGTTTTGGGCTTTATTGGGTTTGACATTATTTTGGGAGTCGATTGGCTCCAAAGGTATGGGATGGTGGTAGACTGTGAGGGGTCTTCGGGGGCCACTAGAGCGGACGATGGGCGAAGGGTACTGTTTGGTAGCCTACTTAGTGATGGGATGATGGCTAGTTCTCTAAGTTTCCTCGACATCCCGCATGATGAGTTGTCAGATGTGCCTATTGCGGGCGAGTATCCGGACATCTTCGAGGAAGTGATTGGACTTCGACCACACCAAGAGATCGAGTTTTGGATTGATTTAGTGAAAGATGCCAGACTTATAGTGATGCCACTTCGTCGTATGTCGCCAAGGGAGCAGCGAGAGCTCGAAGTGCAAGTTGGCAATCTTTTGAAAAGCAATTTTTAAGAAGAAGTGTTTCCAAGTGGGAGCACCAATTGTGTTTGCTACCAGGGAAGATGGTTCCCTTCGCTAATGTGTGGACTACCGCGAATTGAATAAGGTGACGAGGAAGAATAAGTGTCCTCTTCCACGAATAGACGATTTGTATAACCAGTTGAATGGAGCGAGAATGTTTTCCCAGTTAGATCTCACGACAACATTTTTTCAGCTACGAGTAGTGGATGAGAGTATACCTAAAACGACAATTCGGATGCCATCTGGATTCTATGAGTGGTTGTCATGCCATTCGGGTTGTCCAATGCACCAGCATATTTTGTGCATCTTATGAATAGGGTATTCAGGGATCAATTGAATAAGTTTGTTCTTGTGTTCGTGGATTGAAACACCCCACCTCCGTTAAGGTCACTCACAAAGGGAATTCCTTAACTTTGGTGGAGGTTTATAAGTAAAAGCCACAGATAAACACAAGACAGATATAAATACACATATTTTAAACAGCGGAAACCAAACAGACTTTTATTTCATCAATATGTGTTCAAACAAAACAATTCCATAATTGTCTCAAAATTCTTCCAACATTACAACCTCATTACTGTCTTGATTATTAAAGAAGCATAAAACATAAATAAAGTAACAAAAATCCCCATAGTGATATCCAAAGCCATAATCCGAGCAGAAGAGATCCAAACCATACATCTACGCTCTTGGAGCTTGCAAAGAGCCTGACTGAGCTGAGTTGTTTCCTCCCTGTGGACCTGGAGGGGGGGGGGAGGGGACGAAAGAAAAGAAGACGAAAAGAAAAAAGAGTCAGACATAAAGCCTGAGTAAATCTAGTGACTCTTCAGTATGTGAATAAGTAAAAGGGCATGATAGATATAAACTGAAAACAGGCAAGTATCACAAGCTAAGGAAGTGTAGTTTAGAATCGAATGCACTATCGCACCCACACTATATCTCTGCACCTACTAGAGCTTATTCTAACTAGAACCCTATGCTGAGGGTGACGTGATCCCCATTTTCTAAAGATCGGCTCCTACTTGCGTAAACATGTGTCATACGACCCCCAAGAATTGTAGATACCTATGCTGGTCCCACCATGGGGTGTATCAAGACCCATGGTGGCGGCCCCGACACAATTCTAGAAGGCATAGGTTATACTACTGGTGCCCCCAGTGCCCTGTTTGTCTGCTCCGGAGTGTGTGCATGCCGGCACCCCGTTAGAACCTACACTGTGCACCCACCGCCGTCGTTTTGATCGCTTAAAATCAGCCCAGTAATCGTGCCCCACCCTGCCTAGTTTCAGGGTACCATGATGCCTAACTTGGGTTACTACTGAAACAGATCCCTCGTTACTAGGGTTTTCTAGTCAAACATGTTAAGTGGTTAAGTGTCTGTATTTACCTAACCTCACCCATCAATTCATGTTAACATGTTGAATTTGGTTAAGTGTTTATAGTAGACTTAACCCTACCATCTGTACTTAGCCTCTTAAAGCACCTGACCACTCACATTAGACAGATATTGCTACGGTTACTAGATGTGCCGGTCGGTTCCGGGAAGGTTTACACCGTAGCTTAGTCTAACCTCGGGTCCTTATTGGGCTCAATGTTTAACCACCCACATTGGATAGGTATTGTTGTGACTACTGGATAGCCGGGCAGGTCTGGGCAGGTTTATGTCACAACTCAATCCAACCTCGGATTAAGCATACCGTGTTTTCTAAATTTACATATTTTTTCACTTCTCAATTATATGTAAATGTCATGTCCTTTATTCTTGGGTATAACAATTCATACCGCTTAAATGTCATTGTCGTTGGCATGTGCCAACCATGCCAACATATATTTTTCATGTTTTACACCCAACATTATTACCCCTGTTTGTACGTTCGCAACATTATAACAAGTTTTGGGCTCGACACAATTCAGCCCAACTTTATAAACGTGAGAAAAAGGGGAAATCAAGAACATGTAATTTTTTACAATACATAAAGGTGTGGGGCGCATGAACTTGCAATTTAGCGATTCAACTAAAAAAAATTATGGGTCATGTGAACTTGCATTCAAATCAAAGTATAACTAAGTAGGTGACATATGAAATGACATAGTTTAGGCTTATACAAACTTGGGTTTAAACATGTTTAACTTGGCATAATGTCAACCACAAAACTAACATGTTGTATATTCACCAAAATGTCCAATTTTAACATCTAATCATATAGCCTATTTCAACATGAACTTGCATAGTTTATGTAACCCAAACGATACTTAACATAGACCCAATTATACTTGAAAATAAACATAAGAATGTGTTCATAGGTTTTGGGTCATGTAGGCATAAAAGGTCTCAAATCTAGAACATGTTTACATAAGCCTTAATTTAGACTTAGAGAATGTATGTAGTCCATGCCATAGACATAAACATAAAGGGATCAAATTCTAGTTTTTGCCACAACTTGCAAGTGCCATTATTTTCATAGACAATTGTCCAATAGGCTTGCATCAATCAATTTAGGCCACAAATATCAATACACAAGTCATGACAGAATCATTACAATACACAGACTTTATATCATTATCATACAATAACATAATTCTATTTTCATTTACATCGAATCACGTCACAGTTTTTATTCATATTCTGAAAGGTCACTATACTTACAACGAATGCAGAATCCTGAATTCTGGATTCTGAATTTTGAAATTGAGATGCGTTCCTTTGGGTAGATTAACGTTGCGTTGATTAATTTGATTAAGCTTTAGTCTTCTTCTTAATTTGATTCGTCTCTAAGCTCCTCTCTCTTGATGGCTATGCTCAATTCCTTCCTGGTAGCATGATGACTCCAATCTTATTTTTTTGTGTGAATTTTTAGTTGAGACTTAGGGTGTATATATAGATTTTTAAATTGTTTTGAGCCTTCAGATGAAGACAGGAGGTATCTAGACCATACAAAGTTCAAAGAGCCAATCAAGAGGTGACATGTCAGCCTTAATGACACACCGAGCCACAGAAATTCGAGCCAAAGCCAGACTCAGCCAGCTAGGTCAACCAGGTAGGTCGACTGGCAGGTTGACACCCAGGTCGACACCATGGTCGACCTGGGGTGACCAGGTCGACACCATGGTCGACCCTACGGTCGACTTGGTCCCTGGGCAGGAATTTTCCCACCCAGCCCAGTTTGAACCTGTTTTTCGAATTTTGAACTTGAAACCGAGCTGTTTGAATTTTAAATTTTATTTTGAAACTTCCGAAGGTCATAACTACTACATACGGAGTCCGATTTACGCAAACTCGGACTCTGTTTCAAGCAGAATTCCGAGACAAACGCAATGGCGTAACCCATTTCCCTTAATTCTTTCATTTAGAATTAATTACACTTTAATTTGTGAAGCTTATTGTTATAGAATTCACGGGGTGTTACATTCTCCCCCCTTAAAAGGATTTCGTCCCCGAAATCTTCAAGTTAGGAAGAATGTATATCCTACCATCCAACCGTCCATCTACTCAACCAACAAACACAGGCGTCCACTTTCCTTAAAAGACTTTTAATGCTTCATGATCATATGCATAGTGTGTGTACATGTCCTTATCTAATGCAGAAATCAGGCGGTCTACTGATTCAGTTGACCTCCTTAATGCGAATCATGTAAGTGTCATGAATCCATTATGTATGCAAATTTTTCCTACTTATAATTCTACATGAGTGCACAACTTATTCATACAAATGCGACAACCATATGACAACATATCAAGTTTCAACCATATACAAATGAGAATACATATATGCATATGCAATATGGAGTGACTGAGCCGATCTAAAACCTAGGCTGTGTGTGTATATGCATCCACGAGCAACCACTAGCAACCATTTGCAGCCATCATCCATAACATGTTTTCAAATACATGTTTGCATCCATTTGTTTTCTACCTAAGGAGTTAGGAAAAGGACCGAGGAGATATACCTAAAAAGATAGATAAGGCATAACTTAAGGAAAAAGAGAGATCAAAGATGTACCCTCAAAAAGGAAAGGGTAGGCAGCGCGTATTCTGTCCTCAGTTTCCCAAGTCGCGTCTTCCTCGGCGTCGCTCCACTGAACTTTAACGAGTTTGACTTCGCGGTTGCGTAGCTTTTTCACTTCAGTTCCTAAGATGCGGGTTGGAACTCTCCTCGCAGTTGCTTCACGTTCCACTTCGGCTTCTTCTAGAATGCTTGGTTCCACCACTTCCGCAAACTCATGCAAACACTTCCGGAGGTGAGAAACATGAAAGACGTTGTGAATTCCGGCCATCTTCCCAACCTTCTCGATGATAGGAAACGGTCCTACAAATCTTGGTGCTAGCTTTCCTGCGGATCCAAAGCGAACGACGTTCCTTAAAGGGAATACCTTAAGGAAAACCTTGTCCCCAACCTCAAACTCAAGGTCGGTCCTTCTTTTGTCGGCGTAGGATTTCTATCTGTCTTGGGCACTCTTCATTCTCCTTCATATCAAGTCCACTTTCTCTGAAGTCTCTCGAATCATGTTCGTCCCAAGTATAAGTTTATCTGTAGACTCCCACCAACAAGTTGGTGATTTGCACGGTCTTCCATACAAGGCTTCGAAGGGTGCCATGCCTATGGTAGCTTGGTAGCTGTTGTTGTAGGCAAATTCCACTAAAGGAAGGTGATCCTCCCATGTCCCTCTAAAGTCAAGAACGCAAAGTCTTAAAAGATCCTCTAAAACTCTATTCACCCTTTCCGTCTGGCCATCGGTTTGGGGGTGATAAGCCGTTCTCAAACATAACTGTGTGCCTACAGCTTCTTGCAGACTCCGCCAAAACTCTCTTGTTAAGATAGGGTCTCGGTCACTAACAATGCTGGAGGGTATCCCATGGAGTCGAACTATTTCCTTGAGATAAAGAGATGCTAGAGATGAGGCAGTCCTTCTACTTTTAACGGGTTTAAAGTGGGCGCTTTTAGTAAGCCTATCCACTATTACCCAAATGCTATTATTGCCTCTTCTCAACCTAGGTAGTCCATTAATGAAGTCCATTGAAATGCTATCCCACTTCCACTGTGGGACCTCTAAAGGATGAAGTAGTCCTCTAGGCTTCTTCTGTTCCGCCTTGACCCGTTGGCAGGTCATGCACTTAGAAACGAAATTTGCCATGTCTTTTTTCATGCCGCTCCAAAAGAAAGTCCTTTTTATATCCTTGTACATATTATCACCGCCAGGGTGTATAGTCATCTTGGAACGATGCGCTTCCTCGAGAACCTTCTATGTCAACTCCCTTGCTTGTGGGACGCATAATCTTCCATCTCGCCTCAGCCAACCCTTATCATCGATGGCGTATCTACTGAGGTGACTAGAAGTCTCACCCCTAATAAGTTTATCAATCACATCAACAAGCTGAGGGTCTTCACGTTGTGCAGCCCCTATTCAGTCAAGAGATTAGGGAATACTTCGAGGGATGCTAACAAACCCGGTACAAAATCCGAGGAGGGCCTAAAGTAAAAACTGGCTATATACTCCAAGCTTTGCCTTTCTACAAAGAGAGGGCTTAAGGTCAGTTTCTTTTGGCTCAACGCGTCTGCTACTACGTTGCCTTTGCCGGGAGTATAGGAAATTTTAAAGTCATATGAGGCAAGAAACTCCATCCATCTTTGCTGCCTCAAGTTAAGATCCTTCTGCGAGAAGAGATATTTCAACGTTTTATGGTCAGTGTATAATTCGAACTTCTCACCTAGGAGATAATGGCGCTAAGACTTAAGCGCAAAGACGATGGCGGCTAACTCAAGATCGTGGGTTGGGTAGTTCTTTTCATGAACTTTCAATTGCCTTCCACCATAAGCTACTACCCTCCCTTCTTGCATCAAAACAGCGCCTAGCCCCGTACAACAAGCATCCATATATACTGTGAACATTTTGCTTCCATCTGGCAAAGTCAGAACTGGGGCTATTGTGAGAGCCCTTTTTAATCGTTGGAAAGCAAACTCGCAGTCCAAATCCCAAGTGAATGCCAGATTCTTCTTTGTTAGCCTTGTGAGTGGAGCTGAGATTTTCACGAAATCCCTAATAAACTTTCGGTAAAAACCGGCTAGCCCAAGAAAGCTTCGGACTTCGGTTGCATTTCTTGGTGTCTTCCAATCTTGCACTGCCACCACTTTCGCAGGGTCCACAGCCAACCCCTCTTTGGACACTATATGCCCCAGAAATCTTACCTCCTTTCTCCAAAAGTGGCACTTGGAGAATTTGGCTTTCAGCTAATGTGCACGGAGAGTATCCATGATCTCTTTCAGATGTCGAGCATGTTCTTTCTCATTCTTTGAGAAGATTAAGATATCATCTACGAAGACAACCATAAATTTGTTGAGGAATTCTCTGAACACCCTGCTCATTAGGTCTACGAAATAAGCGGGTGCGTTTGTCAAGCCGAAAGGCATGACGAGCCATTCGAAGAAACCGTCTGGGGTCCTGAATGCCGTTTTATCAATTCTGTCTTCAGCTACTCTTAGCTGATGGAACCCAGTTGCCAGATCAAGTTGGGAGAAGACCAACGCACCTACAAGCTGATCAAACAAATCGTCGATTAAGGGAAGAGGGTGCCTATTTTTCTTGGTCAATTTGTTTAACTCCCTATAGTCGATGCAAAGGCGAAGCGAACCGTCCGCTTTGGTTGCGAATACCACTGGAGCACCCCATTCTGAAATGCTCCGTCTAATGAACCCCTTTTCGAGAAGTTCTTTAACCTGCTTACTGATCTCCTTTCTCTCCCTTGGAGCCATGTGTCTGACAGGTAAAGCTATAGGCTTTGCATTATCCACAAGATATATGCGGAAGTCTATTTCCCGCTTCGGAGGTAAGCCTTTCACCTCCTCAAAGACATCCGGATATTCCCGGACTACTCTAACTGACTGCAAATTCTCATCAGAAGCATCAAGCGACTCTAGATAACTAAGCATAACAACATTCAAGGGATTACAAGAAATTTCTAGAGTGTTACCAAGCCGAGTCAAGAGTCTAACTACTCTTTTATCACAATCAAGAATGGCACCATTACTGGATAACCAGTCCATGCCTAAGATCAAACCATATCCCGAGAAGCCCAAAACAAAGGCATTACAACTAAACTCAACACTGAGAATAGAGATTTTCAAAACCAAACAAACCATTGACAAATAAGCGGAGCCCCCAATTGGATTTGAAACTACTAAGGGATCGTCTACCATACTAGTGTCTAGATGTAGAGATTCTACTAAGGCAGATGAAATAAAGGAGTGTGATGCGCCAGAGTCAAAAAGTGTGCGAACTGGATGATCATAAAGATAGACTACACTTTCTACATAAATATTACTACCTCGTTCTTGCGGAGGGGCCACTAGCGCATGAACCTGACCCCCTAAAGTGGATCCGGCTTTTTGTCCCTGCCCTCTCTTCTTTGGGCAGTCCTTTGCTTGGTGCCCAGTCTCTCCACAATGGAAGCAACCACCCATCTTCGCCTTCCTTTTTCAGTAGTCTTTTGATATATGTCCCACAATGCCATAGAAATTGCACCTTCTCCTCTCACGGGGCTTATTGTTCTTCCCTCCCTTCTTGAAGTCTGTTTTCTTAGCTTGTAAACCCTCTTTCTTTTCTTCCACCTTAGTCTCTTTCTTGCCATTGTCTTCCTCGTGTAGCAACACCATGTCCACCAAGCTTTCATAAGTCGCTCCCGTGGATACATGGGTCATAGCAAGGCTGTGTAGAGGATCATTCAAAACTTTGATGAAGAGAAACACCTTCTTGTGTTGGGTGTTTACTAAGTCCAGCCCAAATCTGGCCAGCTGATTAAACTGATTGACGTACTCCCTGATCGTCATGCTCCCCTGTTTAAGAGTTAGGAACTTCTCCATTTGCAGGCTTCTTTCAGCTTGGGAGAGGAATTTCATCTCAAATCTTGTCTTGAAATCTTCCCAAGTTTCCACTGGCCTCTGAGAATTGGTAATCTCCCACCAATAGGAAGCTTCATCTTTAAGCAACCACACTGCTAGCTGTATCTTTTGCCTGTCATCAACTCCGAGAATGACAAACAGATCCTCAGTCTCCTTTAGCCAGTTTCTTGCTCCTACAAAGGATTCTGTCCCATAAAAGTCTTTTCCACCTATAGCCTTGAAGTCTCTACATGTTTTTGTGAAGGCATTTCCACGAGGAGGTGGAGGAGGAGGAGGAACCGCGGCCACTGGAGGAGGAATGTCTGCTGGGCCCGCGCCATTGGCCCTTGCTTCTAAGTACCTCCTAAACCAGCCGGGTATCGGTACTCCTTCTGGAAGGTTAAGGTCTCCATACATGCTGAAACAGAAAGGAAAGATTCAAAACGAAGGATAGAGAGGGATAGTGCACATGGCTTTGGGGGATTATGTCTTTTTATAAATATAACACTTTTTCTTGAAAAATGCTTCTTTAAACTTCCTTCTTGAAAATAGTTTCAAAAACTTTTATCTAGTCTGGTAAACCTATGCTCTGATACCAAGTTAAACACCCCACCTTCGTTAAGGTCACTCACAAAGGGAATGCCTTAATTTTGGTGGAGTTTTATAAGTAAAAGCCACAGATAAACATAAGACAGATATAAATACACATATTTTAAACAGCGGAAACCAAACAGACTTTTATTTCATCAATACATGTTCAAACAAAACAATTCCATAATTGTCTCAAAATACTTCCAACATTACAACCTCATTACTGTCTTGATTATTAAATAAGCATAAAACATAAATAAAGTAACAAAAATCCCCATAGTGATATCCAAAGCCATAATCTGAGCAAAAGAGATCCAAACCATATATCTACGCTCTTGGAGCTTGCAAAGAGTCTGACTGAGCTGAGTTGTTTCCTCCTTGTGGACCTTGGGGGGGGGGGGGGGGACGAAAGAAAAGAAGACGAAAAGAAAATAGAGTCAGACATAAAGTATGAGTAAATCTAGTGACTCTTCAGTATGTGAATAAGAAAAAGGGCATGATAGATATAAACTGAAAACATGCAAGTATCACAAGCCAAGGAAGTGTAGTTTAGAATCGAATGTACTATCGCACCCACACTATATCTCTGCACCTACTTGAGCTTATTAT
Organism: Allium sativum; assembly: GCA_030737875.1. Classification (NCBI taxonomy): domain Eukaryota; kingdom Viridiplantae; phylum Streptophyta; class Magnoliopsida; order Asparagales; family Amaryllidaceae; genus Allium; species Allium sativum. The sequence continues at coordinate 287,662,622 of CM060924.1, forward strand.
AACTGGCACCCCATGCTGAGGGTGAAGTGATCCCCATTTTCTAAAGATCGGCTCCGACTTGCGTAAACATGTGTCATACAGCCCCCAAGAATTGTAGATACCTATGCTGGTCCCACCATGGAGTGTATCAAGACCCATGGTGGCGGCCCCGACAAAATTCTAGAAGGCATAGGTTATACTACTGGTGCCCCCAGTGCCCTGTTTGTTTGCTCCGGAGTGTGTGCACGCCGGCACCCCGTTAGAACCTACACTGTGCACCCACCGCCGTCGTTTTGACCGCTTACAATCAGCCCAGTAATCGTGCCCCACCCTGCCTAGTTTCAGGGTACCATGATACCTAACTTGGGTTACTGCTGAAACGGGTCCCTCGTTACTAGGGTTTTCTAGTCAAACATGTTAAGTGGTTAAGTGTCTGTATTTACCTAACCTAAGCCATCAATTCTTGTTAACATGTTGAATTTGGTTAAGTGTTTATAGTTGACTTAACCCTACCATCTATCTTTAGCCTCTTAAAGCACCGGACCACTCACATTAGACAGATATTGCTACGGTTACTGGATGTGCCGGTCGGTTCCGGGTAGGTTTACACCGTAGCTCAGTCTAACCTCGGGTCCTTATTGGGCTCAATGCTTAACCACCCACATTGGATAGGTATTGTTGTGACTACTGGACAGCCGGGCGAGTCCGGGCAGGTTTACGTCACAACTCAATCCTACCTCGGGTTAAGCATACCGTGTTTTCTAAATTTACATATTTTATCACTTCTCAATTATATGTAAATGTCATGTCCTTTATTCTTGGGTATAACAATTCATACCGCTTAAATGTCATTGTCGTTGGCATGTGCCAACCATGCCAATTATTTTTTTTCCATGTTTTACACCAAATGTTATTACCCCCGTTTGTATGTTCGCAACATTATAACAAGTGTTGGGCTCGACACAATTCAGCCCAACTTTATAAACGTGAGAAAAAGGGGAAATCAAGAACATGTAATATTTTACAATACATAAAGGTGTGTGGCGCGTGAACTTGCAATTTAGCGATTCAACTAACATAAATTATGGGTCATGTGGACTTGCATTCAAATCAAAGTATAACTAAGTAGGTGACATATGAAATAGCATAGTTTAGGCTTATACAAACTTGGGTTTAAACATGTTTAACTTGGCATAATGTCAACCACAAAACCAACATGTTGTATATTCACCAAAATGTCCAATTTTAACATCTAATTATATAGCCTATTTCAACATGAACTTGCATAGTTTATGTAACCCAAACGATACTTAACATAGATCCAATTATACTTGCAAATAAACATAAGAATGTGTTCATAGGTTTTGGGTCATGGAGGCTTAAAAGGTCTCAAATCTAGAACATGTTTACATAAGCCTTAATTTATACTTAGAGAATGTATATAGTCCATGCCATAGACATAAACATAAAGGGATCAAATTCTAGTTTTTGCCACAACTTGCAAGTGCCATTATTTTCGTATACAATTCTCTAATAGGCTTGCATCAATCAATTTAGGCCACAAATATCAACACACAAGTCATGACAGAATCATTACAATACACAGAATTTATATCATTATCATACAATAACATAATTCTATTTTCATTTACATCGAATCGCATCACAGTTTTTATTCATATTCTGAAAGGTCACTATACTTACAACGAATGCAGAATCTTGAATTCTGGATTCTGAATTCTGGAATTGAGATGCATTCCTTTAGGTAGATTAATGTTGCGTTGATTAATTTGATTAAGCTTTAGTCTTCTTCTTAATTTGATTCGTCTCTAAGCTCCTCTATCTTGATGGCTATGCTCAATTCCTTCCTAGCAGCATGACGACTCCAATCTTATTTTTTTATGTGAATTTTTAGTTGAGACTTAGGGTGTATATATAGATTTTTAAATTGTTTTGAGCCGTCAGATGAAGACAGGAGGAATCTAGACCATACAAAGTTCAAAGAGATAATCAAGAGGTGACATGTCAGCCCTAATGACACACCAAGCCACAGAAATTCGAGCCAGAGCCAGACCCAGCCAGCCAGGTCGACCAGGTAGGTCGACTGGCAGGTCGACACCTAGGTTGACACCATGGTCGACCTGGGGTGACCGGGTCGACTCCATGGTCGACCCTATGGTTGACTTGGTCCCTGGGCGGGAATTTTCCTGCCCAGCTCAGTTTGAACCTGGTTTTCGAATTTTGAACTTGAAACCGAGCTGTTTGAATTTTAAATTTTATTTTGAAACTTCCGAAGGTCATAAATCCTTCATACGGAGTCCGATTTACGCAAACTCGGACTTTATTTCAAGCAGAATTCCGAGACGAACGCAATGGCGTAACCCATTTCCCTTAATTCTTTCATTTAGAATTAATTACACTTTAATTTGTGAAGCTTAATGTTATAGAATTCATGGGGTGTTACATGGATGATATCTTGGTTTACTCGAGGACAAAGAAAGAACACAAGGAACATTTGAGGATAGTGTTGGAGGTGTTGAGGAAACACCAATTAAAAGAAAAATTTTCTAAGCGTCACTTCTGGAGGAGGGAAGTGAGATTCGTGGGCCATGTTGTTTTAGAAAATGGTATTGCCATGGACCCTGCGAAGGTGGCTATGGTACAAGATTGGTCTACACCCAAGAATGCAACGGACGTGAGAAGTTTCTTGGGGTTGGCTGGATATTATCATAAGTTTATTCAAGACTTCTCTAAGATAGCAGCACCGTTAACTCAGTTGACCAGAAAGAATCAGGCTTTCGTCTGGGACGAAAGATGTGAAAATGCATTTAAGAGTCTAAAGGAAAAGTTGACATGTGCCCCAGTGGTAGTTATTCCTAAGGGGAACGAAGAGATGACGGTATACATGGATGCCCGTGGTTCCGGACTAGGTGTTGTACCGATGCAAGGAGGTAGGGTTGTAGCTTATGCTAGTCGGCAACTGAAACCGCATGAGAAAAGATATCCTACCCATAATTTGGAGTTGGCGGCGATTGTGTTCACGTTAAAGATGTGGAGACACTATCTCTTTGAAGAAAGATTCGAGTTGTTTACAGATCATAAGTCATTAAAGTATCTTTTCTCTCAAAAGGATTTAAAACTTTCATTAGCAGAGATGGTTAGAGTTCTTGGATGCTTATGATTTCAATATCACATAAACACTCGGGAAGGGCAATGCAGTAACTGATGCATTGAGTAGAAGACATGCTAGTTTGGTGGTTGTGTTTCTATAATGGAAGCAACTAGAGTATATCATACGATATAATTTTAGACCTAAGTGCGAATTGGATCAAGAGATGTTAGCAAGTTTGACGATCAGGCCGACTTTGATCGAGAGGATTGGTTCCAGTCAAAGGGACGATCCTAATCTATTTGAAATCATCTCCAAGATAGAGATAGGCATCGATGGTGAGGAGATGAACAAGTATGGACTTGATAGAAAAGGATGGATTCGAAAGAATGGGAGACTGGTTGTACCCAATGCTAAAGGATTAAGAGATGAAGTGCTTAGAGAATGTCATCACTCAAAACTGACTATACATCCCAGTGGTAACAAGATGTACCAAGACATGAAGCATAAATAATACTGGGAAGGAATGAAGAAAGGCGTTGGGAAGTTTATATCCAAGTGCATATATTGACACTTAGTTAAAGCTGAACAAAAGAAGCCTAGTGGTTTATTACAACCGTTAGAAATTCCCGAATGGAAATAAGAACAAGTTTCAATGGATTTCATTGATGGTTTACCGAGGACTAGATCGGGTGATGATAGCATTTGGGTGATTGTGGATCGATTGACCAAAACTGCAAAGTTTATACCAGTCAAGTCGAATAGAATGGCATCTAAGTTAGCAGAACTATATATGAAGTGGGTAGTGAGATTTCATGGAGTACCTAAAGATATTGTGAATGACCGAGATCCATTATTTACTGTGGGTTTTGGAAGAGCTTACAAGAGGCTTTAGGATCAGAATTAAATCTCAGTACCGCGTACCATCCTCAAAACGACGGTCAAACAAGGAGAGTGAATCGTGTATTAGAGGATCTCTTATAGGCTTGCATATTGGACTTTGGAGGACCATGGGATGACCATATACATTTGGTTGAATTCACATATAATAATAGTTATCAATCTAGTATTGGTATTGCTCCATTTGAAGCTTTGTACGGGAGACCGTGCAATTCACCATTATGATGGTTGGAAACCGGTGATAAATTCGTGCTTGGGCCAGATGTAATAAGAGAAACTTCGGATAAGATCAAGGTTATTCAACAACGAATGCAGGCTGCCCAAGATAGGCAGAAGAGTTATGCCGATAAAAAAAAAGAGAATTGAAATTCTCCGTTGGCGACTTGGTATTCGTCAAAATTTCTTCGTTAAGGAAAGTGATTCGATTTGGTAGGAGAGTTAAGTTGGCGCCAAGGGTTTGTTGGTCCATTTCCAGTCCTCGAGCAAGTGGAGAATTTGGCGTATAAAGTTGGGTTGCCTGACAAGATGGCAGGTATTTTATGTTTCCCTGTTAAGGAAGTTTGTGCACGATTCTTATATGACTATTTCACCAGATCAGTTGGACGATATTGAGGTAGAATCCGAGTCAGTTGGGAGCCGCAGGACGATACGTATTGTTGGACACAATACGAAACAACTTCGAAGGAAGACGGTGGAACTAGTCAAGGTCCAGTGGGGCGATAATGAGAATGACTGTACTTGGGAAATAGAGGAGAGCGTAAGGAAGTTATATCCAGAACTCTTTGCCTGGTAAAATTTTAAATCGTGATATAGTAATCCCTTGTTAGTAAACTGCATGCTAGGATAGGCTTGTTGTGTTGTTATGTATGTTTGATTGTTTGTAATGGTTGATAGGCATGCGGGCCACCATTGTATGTATTGGTTAAGGAATTTGGGAGGCAAAATTTCTTAAGGGGGGAAGTGCAACGACCCGCATTCTACGTATCGGAGGATCGTAGAATATTTATTTTATTTCCATACAAAGTCGTATGGTCGTGTAACTTTGGAAGACGACTATTGGGGTCATTTCCCATGTTCACGATTTTCGCCAAATTTTAAAGGACCATTTTACCATTGGCGAATCTTGTTTCGCCTATAACTTTTAATTGGTAAGGATTTTTGACTTGAAACCACTTCCATTGGATTCAGATGATGGTTACCTTTCCGTAGAGTGGTCACATTCATCAAATGGACTCACCTTTTGGGAGATATAGCTGAAATAAGGTTTGGAAGATTAAAAAACATCATAATTGGTCTTAACCGGGTGATTAGCAGCTAAGCCCATAACCCATTTTGGGATTAGGGTTATCGGAGGGATGAGAGGGTTTGGGAAATCAGTTTTATTCATTTTTCAGCCGCCACTTATCATCTCTTCAAACCTAGCAATGGCCTCCAACTCCCAAATCACATTTTAATCACTTTCTAATCACATATTAGCCAAATCTACATCAAATTAAGGCGGATTAGCCTAGAAATCGAAATAGAGCTGATGGAATACATTGGGAACCGTGCCAAATCAGTTAGAGTTTCAAATCTGAAATTTATTTATGGCTAAGGTGAGTGATTTGCACTTTTATTCACTAATTACGGCTAATAAGGATGATTAGTGATAATTAGCAAAAATATGCAACATAAAAATCTGGAAAAATATGTAAAAATTCTTAAATATTATTTTATGCCTCTGATATAAATTTGGGCTAATTTGGATTAATTTTGCTAATCCTATTGTTAAAACATGGTTAAGGGGATTAAGGGAAAAATCATGCTTTTTAGTTATGTTTGATCTAAAATGACCAATCTGCTTGATGTTTTGATCTTTTTGATTGAACTCATATGCTATTACTACTGTTTGGAATGCTTCATGATTGTTTAGCAAGGTTAGAATGGTTAAAAACGGCATCATGTGGCGTAAATAACTTACTGGAAATAGCGCAGGAATCCGGATCGGATCGATGGAGGAGGACCGGGTCAGGTCGTATAACCCACCCATGAACCGCCTCATGTATTCGAGCCGATGCCAGGACCCGAACCCACTCATGAAGCACCCCTTGAGCCGATGCCAGAACCCCGAACCGTGAAGTACCTACGAGCCAAACCGCCTTCCATGAACCGGAGCACCACGAACCAGAAGCTCCAAACCATGAGTTGCTTGCATCACGAACCAGACCCAAATGCTCATCACGAACCGACCCTAGTAGAGCATCACGATCCAAACTGTGGATTACCCCAAATCGAATGGAGACCGGATCGAACTGAGATGATGACCAAAACCCGAGATATAAAGGAAGTCCAAATGGGAGGTTATTACTCAGGATCCATATGGGAACCAACAAGTTAACTTCATGAGTTGGGCTTTGCTGCGGGACATGTGCAAAGGGTTTATCGATATCTATAGTTTTTGTTCACCACCGAGAGACGGATTAGTGGCTATGGATCAGCGCAGTGGGATCATTAAAACCCCCAAGGGAAAGTGATCGTAGCATGGCTATGGATCAGTGCAATGGGGCCTTTAGGACTCCCAAGGGCAAGGTGATCGTAGCAAGGGATTAGTGGCTATGGACCAGCGCATTGGGGTAATTAAGACCCCCAGGGAAAAGTGGTCGTAGCAAAGGATTTGGTGATCAAATTAGTGGATATCGTATACTTTACGCACTAAGTGAGAGATGTGAGGTTGATTGCTATGTTTGATGTTTGCTATCACCATGACATGCACACTCCCATTTTACACTTTATGTTAGTGTTACCTTAGAGTACTGTACATCTTGTTGTGCTAACTCTTTGGTTGCAGGTCCAGGCTCAGGTATGATTATTTATACCTGTTACTGTTTTGTTTTGCTGCTATCGCTCATACCAGACTTTTGTTTGATCCAGAGTTTTATGTCTCTTCTTATTACTCTGGGAGCTCCTAAACAAGCAGACTAGAGGCAGGTTCGGTGTTTATGCACGAGTATCTATCCGGAGACGAGCAGAAGGCTTCCACGTACCATTCACATATATTCTCCCTGTGTTGTTGCTGGGCACTGCTTTGAGAATTAGTAGTGTACCATTTCTATTTTTCTTTAGAGATAGTATTTTGAAGTTGTAATAATGATAGTTTGGATCATAAGCTGTATTTTGGATTCTGCTGCTATGATGGTTTAGTTTTCAGCTTATGCACCGTCATGACTATTTTATATCAAGTTATGTTACAATTATATTTTATTCCATGCGCTGTGAGATATACTACATGTTCTTGGTGGTTCATATCTTCAAATCCCTTTCTTTTAACGACCGTCTTGTGCTAGTTGGGCATTGACACAACGCATTTCTAGGGAAATGTCGGCTGGTACGGGGCAGGCCGTCACAAAGTGTCTTTTCGCTATTTGTGAAGGTTCAGAAACGTTGTAACCTTTCAAATGTTATAAATAGGGGCAAATTTTGAATTTTTTCATCATTCTTCCTCTCCATCTTCATCTCCTTTCTTTACACCATTATATCTTCTCATTTTTATGATTTCTACACTTATACTCTGCTGAATTCAATTCTATTTTCATTAAACTTCTTCTCTTCTCACTTTCTACTCATTACTCTCTAAATCAAAATGCTATTGAAGAGTTATAGAGATATTGTAATTATTTGGGTAGTATTTGTAATTGGTGGTATCCCTTATAGTCATGAAATCAAGGAAGGGTAATCAGTGGTATCCCTTGTAGCCGTGAAATCAAGGAGGATATACTTGATCAAATGTTTGTGTGGAATCAGTGGTATCCCTTGCAGCCGTGAAATCAAGGAGGATTTTAATTGGATATTGATATAGTAATAAAACTCTGTGCAATCCAGTGTTGCGTGGGACTGGACGTACGAGCAATTCCCAACAAGTATAAAATTTGGTGTGTTATTTGCTTTTCTGCATTTTATTTCTGAATATCTTTGTGTTTGTGTTTGATTATGTATCTGTGATTGTTTTGTGGTGTTTGATTCATATAGTAGATCATATGAGTTTTATATTTTGTTTAAATTCACAAAAACACTATTCACCCCCCTTTAGTGTTAATTTTGACTTAACGATCCATTCTGCAATCCCTAACATACATTTCAAATCATTTGTCTGTTATAAATTTCAAATGGGAATTTTTGTATCTTTCCCTCGCTCATTTATTAATTAAACTTTAACTTCTACCATTTATCAAATATAACCAACTTAAAATTTGCAAATGTAAATAATATAACATTTCAAAGCATATTTCAAAACGTGTTACAAAGCATATGCTATATTAACATATATTAACCTTTTACTTAAGTTGCACTTGTCTAATGCACAATTCATACTCAAATCCATAGTAAAGTTTAAGTTATAATTCTATCTTAATTAAGATCTCAAAGTCTTAATTACCATTAAGAATACTCATTAATTTATTATTTATATCATTAATCAAATCTCGCCCATGTAAAATTTGTCAAAGCTTCAACAATGTAAAATGACAGGAATAAGTTCTTGGAAATGGCGACTTCCACCACCCCTTGGCCTTAAATATTCTCTCATTGCCTCTTCCCTCCGCCTCTCTCCGATTCAATTCCCCTCTTCTTCAATAGCTTTCTCCAAGCCTGAGAACGTGGGTCTCTTCCCTTCCCTTAAACCCTTTCCGCAACTCAGATTTGAACAAACATGAATTCGGTTCCTTCCCCTTGATCTAATGATTAACTTGGGGCTGGTTGTTTTGCGCGGCACCATGTTCCCAAAGTTTATTGCTCGACCATCCTTTTTGCCTCATACGAGACTGACTATTCAGCTGGTGAGATAACTTTGGTTTTTGCATATTTTTTAGGGTTTCTGTGGTGGTTGTGAGGTCGATGTTTAGTGGCTTACATCCCCTTTAGGGTGTACGCTGTTCATGTTTGTTCTTTGGAACTACTGATCTTTTGGTTTAAGGTGGTATTTGTTGTTGATGTGTTTAGTAGTGATGCTTCAAACTGGAGCACTTGTCTGTGTTTCTGAGTCAAGTTATTTTGAGCTTATGTAACCTTGTTATATTGTTGGATTGTTTAGTTCAAGATTCAGCTTCACTTGTCGTCGAACTGCCAGGAGATAGCTGTAATCTACTATGACAGTTAGATTCTTTGGTGCTTCTGCTGTGTCTTTGTGGTCTGTCGTTTCATGCATTTGAAGAAAGCTTCTATGTTTATGTAACTTTGTTGCTAGTGAAATTCTGTGTGTCATAATGTTTAATGTCAAAGATGCAATGTGATTTTTGGTTGTGCTTCTGTCACGTTCTCCTTGCCATGTCTAATCTTGCATTGCTGACTTATTCGATGCTCAGTTTAATCAAATTTCATTTGGTGCATATTTGAGAAGTTGTCTTCAGAGGGTGATGGTTCCCTGTCACTATTGCTATGTCATCTATTACTATGACTGTTGTCACTGTCAGCTACAGTGTGCAGCCGTATCCTATGAGCTATGTAATTATTTACACCTTTCTTTGTCCTTTTTATCTGTTATGTAACTCTTTAGTCTGAAGTAGGTAATATTTTCAAGCTCTGTCTTGACTGGTCATTTGGCTTCCTACGTGAAGCATGATATTGTAGTCTAGTCTATTAGATTAGCTCATGTGCTATAAGCTAGGCTAGAGCGGTGGTCGTTCCACTTGAAAAACGTTTGTGGTGGACGGTCCACCTTAAAAACTGAATTTAGTAGCTAAACAATCTGTCTACTCCTGTATTAATGTGCTTATTATTTGTTATAATAAAATGTGTTACGGGCCACTATAAAACTGGTCAGCTTTGCTAATAATCTAGTCCACGTTAAATTCTACCCCATTAAATCAAGTTCATACCAATATTATTCTTACTGCCTTTGTAACAAACCGGAAATCTGAGCCAATTTAAAAAATTTATTTTGGCAATTTTAGTGAATTTTGAATATTTAAAATGATCTATTTTAAATAATAATGACAAGAAAATTATTTTGAATAGAATTAGAATGTATATATTTATATAGATCGACATTAGAATATAAATATTTTATTTTATTTATAAAAGGAATTGAAAATGGCGCGTAGTTTGAAAATTCGATTTCAAATTTCAAATGAATGCACAGGGTTCAAAATAAACCGGATTTTAGCGAAACCAAAAATATTAGGATCTATTTGAGAATATCTTTCCAACGAATCCGAAAAATTGAAATTTCATAGCGTGGATAAAAAGTAATGTCCAGTTGAAAATTCAGAATAGTCGCTATGGAATTCTGACCCTTAAAAATGGAAATTTTGCAAACGACCTCTGTTTCCGACGAAACCACTTTTGTTGGATCCGGGATGTCGAGTTATTGCTAGATTCCAAAATTCATAATTTTCTGAACCAATATGTGAGCATGACAAAAGAAAACGTGTTTTAACAGTTTTAGTCAATTTCGATCGACTCGAAAATGACCATTTTCAAACGGTCTCAGAATTCGACGAAATTAGTTTTGTTAGGGCCGTATCGTCAATATAAAGCTAGAAATAATTTTTCGGGAATTTTTAGAGTTAATATGTGGCCTTGGTAACTTGAAATGTGCGTTCGAATAGAATATATATAGATTTATATTTTAATTTTGATGAAAACTAGTCGAAACGATTGAAATGGCCTATGGCACATATCTCATTGCGTTCGGAATGGGGGTAATTAGCTAAGGACGACAGGCGGTGGGTCTCATTTGGAGATCGAAATTTAAAGTTACTTTTTGGGGCATAAAATAAATTAATATATTATATAATCCTTACCCCCCTTTACCTATTCTCTCTCATCGTTTCATAAATAAAAAAAACCCGAAGACCACAGAACCCCGTCGCCCCACCCAATCCACGACGCCAGCCCACCCGCCACCGCCCAGGGGGCGCCGCACCACCGCAACCCCCTCCCACTCCGCCTCTAGCAGCTCGAACCCACCCCTCCCTCCAGCCCTTCGATTTCCCTCCCCAACCCAAAAAAAACCCAGAGAACCCCAAAACCCACCCGCGACGTCGTGCCACCCCCTGCAAGCGACCGCGAGCAGCAGTGCCTCCTCCCCCTCTCGATTGACGCAACCCCCTTTTTCAAGCAAAAACGTGAGTTTCCTTTTTTATTATTTATATATATATATATATATTACTTTATTTTCAGTTTTGAAAACATATTTTTTACTATAGAAAAACTGAATTTTTATAGGTTAGAATAGCGATTTGAAATGTGATTTTTATTGGTTTAAATAGCGTAAAAAGATTAGATTTTTATTCATGAAAGTTTGAATTTTTATAACAAAGAAAGGTAAGATTTTATATAACAAAGAAAGGTCTGTTTTTTTTTTTTTTTTTTTTTTTGTGGCAAAGCCAGCAGGGATTAATGGCCCCTACCATATATTCATATATAAGAAGGTCTTACAACATGAATAATACATAATAAAACATTAAGGAAAAAGAGAGAAGGGGGTCAAGTCCATTTGAGCAAAACATCAGAGTCAAACCCATACGGAGACATGTTAATTTGATTACGTATACTTGAACAAGAAGCATGGTAAGTTCCAGTTCTTGTTTTGCGCAGGCGGGCGAAAATTCTAGCATTGCGTTCAGTCCAGTTTTCATTGAGTACAACTTTGAGCATAATGAGGAGCTCATACGTTTTTGATTCTTTCCATCTTGTTGCTTTGTAAATTGTCATCCATTCTTCTTTGTTGTTTGCTTGAGGCGCAGCATAGCCTCTGCGTCTCTTGATTTTCCTCCAGATGTAGTTCGAAAAAGGGCATTTAAAGAATAGATGTCGGTTGTCTTCTTCACCACTGTTACACAGCTTGCAATTTGTCGGTACATTTATTCCCCTGGAAGCTAATTTTTTTAAAGTGTGTAGCGCTCCTGTATAAACTTTCCACATCATATAATTAAACCTTTCACAATTGTGTATACTCGAAATTCTCTTGTACCATGCACACTTTCTCAACATATTCTGTCTCAAGATCGCGTCGTAAATCACCGCAGTCGAATAATTTTTTTCATCATCAGTCCATACAAGTTCATCAACAGCTGAAAAGGCATAATCTCTACCATTGTAATTCCTCCATATTTCGTTTATCATAGAGTTTGTCGTAGCCGGTAGACATATCTTCCCATTGTTTATGTACGAGCAAGCTTTGGCATGTAAATGTATTTCAGTCTGAAGAATATCATCATAACTTAAGACATGTTTTAGGACAATACCTCTATGTATCCAAGGGGAACTCCAGAACTCCGCTGTACTTCCAACCGCCAATTTGATTTTCGCATGAGCTAGTACTTTATCCCGAGTTTTAATCATCATTTTCCATACCCAACTTTGTTGTGGTTTTGGTTTGACAGTCCATAGTTGATCATTTTTGAGATTGTATTTCAAACTCCAGCGAACCCAAGGCGTTGGATTTTTCATAGCTAAATCGCCAAGATGTTTCGTGACAGCCACAACATTCCAAAGCTTTATATTTTTGAAACCAAGACCACCCTTGTCCTTAGGTTTTTCCAGTTTATTGTATGCTATAGGGGCCAATTTCTTCGAGTGTATGTTACCAGACCATAGAAATTTCCTCATACTAGACTTTATCATATTGACAAGTTTCGGAGGAAGCAAGAAAGTGCGACTCCAATAAACAGTCATGGAAAAAATTACAGTGTTCAGAACAACACTTTTACCAGCTAGAGATAAAAATTTGTTCTCCCATCTGGAGAAAACTGATGTTATTTTCTCATATAGAGGCATACATTGCGCAGTGGAGATTCTTTTAGAAGACAGCGGGATACCAAGGTATAATATATCATCATCCATGGCCGTCAAACCAGTTAAGGTAAGACAAGATTGAGATTGAAAAGGAGAAAGACCAGCCAGAAGAATTTTAGATTTGGTAAGGTTAATGCCAAGGCCAGAGAAGGATTGAAAATCATGCAGGGTGTCCATAATCGACACAAGGGAAATAGCCGACGGTCTAGTGAAAATGAGGAGGTCATCAGCAAAGGCCAAAGAGGTGATTTGAGGATTGGAGCATTTAGGATGGAGATGGAAGTTCTTGAGCTGAACTTGCTTATTTAAAGATAAAGTGAGAACTTCCATAATAATGATAAATAAGAAGGCAGAGATAGGGTCTCCCTGCCTCAAGCCATTGCAGCCTTTGAAAAAACCAAATGTGTGAGCGTTAAATACTAGAGAGTACCTGATAGTAGAGATGCACAAGAAAATCCATTTGACAAATTTAGCAGGAAAATGCATGCTTTCCATAATGTATATCAGTGCAAACCAGTTAGCCGAGTCAAAAGCTTTCTTGATATCAATTTTTAGCATAGCTCTTGAAGATATGTAGGAATTAGAGTAGCCATTCAGTAATTCATGAGACAATAGAACATTGTCCAGAATACTTCTATTTGGAAGAAAGGCGGCTTGATTTGAAGAAATTATACTAGGAAGAACAGCTTTTAATCTTCTTGCAAGAATTCTAGAGATTGCCTTATAAATCACGTTACAGCAGGCTATAGGTCTGAATTGAGTAACATCAGATGGAGAGGTTGTTTTTGGTATTAACGCAAGATTAGTAGAGTTGATAGAGCTCAGGATTCTGCTGTGGGTGAAGAAAGTATGAACTTCCTTAAGAACTTCAACTTTGATTATTTCCCAACTATGAATATAAAAAGATGCTGTGAAGCCATCTAGACCAGGAGATGCGGATTTTCGCATTGAGAATATTGAGTCTTTTATCTCATCGTCAGAAACAGGCGCTATAAGAGTGTCATGCAGGTCATCAGATAAGGCAGGAAGACTTATATTGTCAATAAAGGATATGTCAGCATTGGGAGGTTGGGTGCCAAGTAGAGACTGGTAATAATCCAAGAAGGCCTTATCAACAGCTGGGGGGTTAGAATGCGTTATACCAGAGGAATCTTCAATTTGATGAATGAATTCTTTTGCTTGCTTTATCTTTAGTGAGGCATGGAAAAGCTTCGAATTTCTATCTCCATATGTATTCCATTTCTGCTTGTTCTTTTGCCTCGCCATGCTAGCTTCTAACAACAGAGCATCCTCAAGCCTTTTTGCGATTTCTTTTTCCTGACTGAACATTACCGGGTCTGCATTATTTTGTAAAGTGAGGGACTGTACCTATTTTAGTTGCTCTGTGAGAGTTGCTGAGAGCTTATTGCCTCTACCATATATTTGTTGAGCCCAAACTTTAAGAGCTTCTTTAGTGTTCTTTATCTTTTTCTGTAAGTTCAGCATTGGATTCCCATATGTGTGCTTGCTCCATGCATCATTTACAACCTGCAGGAAACCAAAATTCGAAATCCAATCATCAAAAAATTTGAAATTTACATTTTTATAAAAGTTTGTTGAGCCAAACGTGAGGATCAATGGGCAGTGGTCAGAGAAGAGAGGCATGGGTATGTTTAGCTTGATAGATGGCCAAGTAGTAAGGGTATTCAGGTTCATTAATCCATGATCAATTCTTGTCAAGGTTCTAGGACTGTCAGAACTTTTACTCGACCAAGTGTAGAGATTACCAATGGATGGTATCTCTAATAAGGCTGCCATATGCATAGCGTTGTTCATAGGTGTCATATCAGTTAAGGAGAGCGGAATACCACCATGTTTATGGTTGGATTGAAAGGAGCAGTTGAAGTCTCCAATTACAATCCAAGGATGGGAGTCTTGGGAGAAATGGGGAAAGTAGTCAAGCATTAGCTGCCGAATATCACGAGAATTACTGCCATACACAAAAGTCATGTACATATTGGTTTTGGTGGGGATGTGGTGAACTTTTGAGTGGATGAATTGATGGTCAATGATGATAGGGGAGAGGACAAAAATGAGAGGATCATAAACAACAAGGAGTCTACCATAAGGAGCCTTATCATGGTTGCTAATAAAGAACCAGGAAGGGTTAATATAGGTAGTAGCATTGGTCGAAAGAACCGGGTTTAGTTTGGTTTCAGAAATGGAGAGGAGAGAAAGGCAATGATCTTGGATAAGGGATTTTATTTGGTCTAGTTTGGATGTTTTGTGAGCCACTCTAATATTCCATGCTCCAATGTTGTGCAGCATGATTATACTAGTGGGGTTTTTGAGTTGCTTCTTGTTCTTCTTAGAGAAGAAGATGAGGATGAGTATGGAAAGGATTGGTGAGATGTATCAGTGTCACACTCTGTATCAAAAGGAGACAGCATGCATGGCTCCGGTATGCTTTTACTTCTTTTCTTTTTACCATTTTTCTTTTTGTTTTCTTGATCAGGGTCTAGTTTATGATTCACAACCAATTTTCTTGGTTTTGGTTTCTGAAGGTCTGGCTTTAGCTTGGTAGAGGATTTGGGTTTGGAGGTGGATGGTAAGGCTAGTTCATTAGGAGGTTTTGATTTGCTGTTTTTAAGAGGAAGTTTAACTGGGACGATGGAGGAGGAGGAAGAGATGGTTGGATCATGGGTACGGCTGAGAGAAGTACGCTAGGGATTGGTGGAGGTTTTGCATTGAATTACGGAAATGGTAGAAGGATCAGTAGTTAATGCACTGTTGGAAAGCTCTTTGTCTTTATTTTTTCCATGCATGCCATTAATATCACATGCATTATTGTTTCCACTTCCAACGTTATGCATTTCCTCTTCCATATGGATTTCATCAACTTTCTTTTCCTTGGTTCGCTTTTTCAATTGTTTCTTTTTCTTATTCTTTGTTCCACTTTTATGATTCTCTTCCATTTCATTTTGTGTTGCCACTTCTTTATTCTTCCCACCTGTTTCATCATTTTCTCCACTTTCATTTGCACTTAAATATTCAGCATCATCCTCCTTGTCTCCTTTTTCACTTCCTTTTGTTATGTCGCTTTGGGGTTCAGTTGTGATCAGAGCATCAAACTTATTATGCAAGTTGTTTGCTACCGTTTGCTGTTTGCTTCTTGTTGGTACATGCCCAATTTTGTCATTTGTGATAGTCTCAATTATCGGATTTTTTTTATACATCTGTTTTCTCGCTGGCATCTTGAATAAGTTGTTTCTTCTTCTGTTTGCATTCACTCTTATCCATGTATTGGATGGAATAGTGACTTCAGTTTTCTCTTCATTTCTTATCTCATTTATTTTTCAGGTTCTTTCAAGTCCACAACTTCTTTTGTTATCTTAACTTCATCTTTCTTTTTATTTAGTTTACAAGATGCACCTTTATGTCCAAAAACTTTGCAAAAAGTGCAAATATCTGGTTGCCATAAGTATTCAACGTATACCACCTGCGTCGATCCATTCGGATTCAAAACTTCAAAATCATACACTAATTCAACATTAGGGGTTATCTCAACTAAACATCTAGCATATTGGATTCTCGCCATTGATTCAGTAGCAGTAGCTAAACAAATTAGTTTACCCAATATATTTGCTAGCCAGTTTATACCATTATTTGACCAGAGGTATAACGGGATGTTTGTCATACTCACCCAAACTGGAACAGCTCTAATTGACCCTCAAACATTGCTAACATTTGGTTCCCACTGCTTTGTTATGAAAATCTTGTTTCTCATGATAATCGGATCACCACGTATGACTTTGTCCTTATCTAAATCATCAGCAAAATCAAAGAGAAAAAGGGATCCATCTGATTTAACGTTAAAATAACCTCTAAGCTTCCATCTAGCTTTGACAGTTTCAATCACCGTAGTGTATGAGAGGGGTTTATCAAGAAAAAAACCCACTACATAGTTCTTCCATACATTTGTACCAGCTTGGACAATATAAACAGGCAGAGACATCTTGGATCCCTTGTATTCAATTTCGTACTGAATAGGTTTGTACTGGCCTGCGTTTCGAGGAAGGAAGTTGAAAAGCAGAGGCTTAGTCCAAGCTTGTTAAGTCGGTTTGTTGCTAGGGTTAGGTTAAAAAGAGGATGAAGAAGGTTTGGGAGAGATCAGAGAGGAAGGGGTTGGCTATAGGGGGTGGTTGAGGAAGGCGGTAATAGGTTAGGATCTGGAGGACGTATGGGCGGCGGAAGGACAGGATTTGAGATAGGGATAACAGGCTGGGAGGTGAGAGAAGGACGTGGTTTTGGATGGGATTGGGCGGGATGGAGGTTTGGCTCAGCTGCCATTAAATGAAAAAGAGGACGACGTGAAAACTTTGATGGTTTCCTGAATAAAAAGGTCAGATTTTTATAACAAAGAAATGATTTTTAGTATGTATGAAAATTTGATTGTTCTATATATAAAGATTTGATTTAAAAGTGAAAAGATTATATTTTTATTTATAAAAACATGATTTTTTATATATGTATGAGAATAAAAATATGATTTTTATATATGTATGAGAATAAAAATATGATTTTTATTAATGTATGAGAATAAAAATATAATATATATATATATAGTGAGGAAAAAATATAATTTTATTATATGAACAATGGTATAAAAATTCGATTTTTATCTGTATGAAGTAGCGATAAAAATTCGATTTTTATTTATATGAAGGTTACGATTTTTATTATATGTATAACAAAATAAAAATGTGATTTTTATTTTAAAGGTAGCGCTATGAAAAATGCGATTTTTTTTTAATACATGATCATCATATTAAAAAGGTGATTTTAATATGAACAGCGTGAAAATGAAGTCGGAATTTCGAGCAAATCCAGACTGGTTAGAAATTCAGAATCAGAATGGAGGAGTGGAACCCTTAGTTAGAACTCCACACTTTTATTTTAATTTCTAGTTAAAATATATACTAGGATGCAGATTGTGCTTAGCAGCACCCGACACCTGTCGTCCACAGACCATGGATGACTTGTTTGTTTGATTGCTGTGTTGTGAAATTTGATTGTGTGATGTGGAATGAAATAAAATATTTTATCGTTATAGATATTTTATAGTTAAAAATATAATTTTTAACATGTATATAAAATAAATATTTATAAACAAATCGGACGATTTGTTTATGTACACCCATTTGACTGATATTGACTGGGACGATAAATTTTACACATCGCCCAACTGCACAAATAAAAATCTGTGTTTGTTGATTTGAAACCCACACGGGTATTGGGATGATATTTGACGTACACTAATCCCTATTGTTTAGTTGTATGTCAATCGATGGGTTGACAGACTATGTAAGCGTTAACTATTTATATTTAATGCTTATGCAGTTGTGTGGTGCACTCTGGATGATGGTTGATGATTTATCATTGCTATTATATACATATGTTGTAGGGAATCCATATAATTAACATTATATGGTAATTGATTGGGCCTCATTCCAATTTGGAAAATAAGGAATATTATAAAAGGAAATTCATGTGTTGAATAGAATAAAAATTCATGTGTTGAATAGAAAGAAAATTCATGTGTTGAATAGAAAGAAAATTCATGTGTTGAATAGAATAAAAATTCATGTGTTGAATAAAAATATAAATTCATGTATTGAATAAAATATATATATTCATGTGTTGAATAAAAATATATATTCATGTGTTGAAGAAAATATTCATTTGTTGAATAGAATAATGAAGTTATTGAAATATATAAAGCCGTGTTGATTAGATATACGCCATTTTGACGCGAACGATATTTATATCGATTATATTAATTTTTAAAATGAATATAGAAAAGGAAGTAATTTCAAAATATAACGTTTTGAAAATATTATCATTTGTATATCGATGGTGTGGAATATTCAATTTTGATTCGAAATTGAATATGAAGTTGAAATCGTTTCGAAAACGAATTTAAAACGATTTATAAAATACGTTTTTAAAAGGAAATCGATGAAATATAAATAATATATATTAAATGGCCTGAATAGAATGCGCCACGCCGCGGCAGTTCGCGAATTTCAACCATTGACTTCGAATGGATATTACGGGATATCCGACCGTCGGATTCTCCTAAAACCGAAACCATCGGGTTTGTATCGAAAAGAGCTTGCTAACAAATATTAGAGATTTGAAATCTAACGGTTAGAGTTGGAATTATGTCCAAATCAAGTTTGGAAAAGGTCGCTGTAAGTGTAGTTCGATGGCCGTTGATGGAAATCGACTGTACGGGCATTGATAAACTTATTAAAAATAGTAATAATTTGTGTAAAATCATAAGAAATGATTTGGAAAGAATTGGGATGAAATACTCCATATTTTAAAAGATAAAAATAGATTTTTATCGAAATGAACTAGTTTTGAACTAGAATTATAATCAATTTATTTTTGAAATAAATAAATTGGATTTGAAAGGGTCTTAAAAGTAACCAGAATTTCCAATAATTGAATTGGAATGGATTTGAATCGAAATTTTCTTTGGAATATTTCGATGTTGGATTCCATGATTATACAGATATTGTTGTGGAAATTTGAAAGATATATTTATATCGTTATTTCCAATATGATATTCGTTGGTCGTAGAATTTGATATTGAATATAAGCCATTATATTTTCTATTCAGTGCCGTGTATTTAATATCAAATGGGATTTGGGTTTGTCATGAATGGTGTCTTCATTAACACTGTTCTTAAACCTAGTTGAGAAAAAGATTAAATCTTTTTATTTAGATTTGATGAAGTATACCAATTAAATGGTATATAGTTGGATTTGAATTTGAATTGATTTTTGGGTTTATCATGAACGGTGTTTTAAATAACACTTGTTCTTTAACCCGATAATTAAAGGAATGTGATTTTGGGTTTATAGTGAACCGTGTTTTAAATGATATTGGTTCTTTAACCCAGTTAAAGACAGGATAAGATTTCCTAAGTTAAATAATCATTAATATTGTTTTTTGGGAAGATTAAAACCAAGTGGAGTTTTAATGAATCTTTAATTAGATTGAAATGATCGAGAATGGAGTGTCACCAGTTTTGCTCCAGGCGATAGTTAAATTTTTAATTAGATTTGAATGTGAAATGGTAATTGAATTTACCGATAACACCGTGGTGTTAGATATGAAGTATTACCAATTTTACTTTATGGGATGAATAGGTTGGGATTGGGAAATTAAAACAAATGATTACTTCGGTAAGGTTCGTTAATCCCCACTAGTTTGGATAAACCATAATTTGGTTTGAATTGATATTCAAAGGAAGATTAAAGAATAAATCTGAGGAATTTATCTTTAATAAAATTAATGGAAACCTTTCCCAAAGTATAAGAATAGTTGAATAAAAGAATATTCTGAATTGGAATGAGGCATATGTTGTGTTTTTGTAACACTTATTTATTATATACGCGAGTTATTCAGAAAGACCAGGTTTATCCCATTCTGAATAACTGATTCGACAATGTGTCGAGGATGAAGACGATGGTCGAAGACTGGAGGTCTTCACATCGTTTGGATAATTACTGATGATCTTGACTGGGCTGTACACCCAAGAGGAGGGAATCAGTTGGTGATCGTCCAGACGTACTTGGAGATCGATGGATATGCGAGGTAACAGGTGCCTCTGGTTTCGTTCAGACCTAGAACGAACTTGTAAATGGACTGTGTGTCTAACATCGGATTTTATTCTATGTGATTGATTTCTGTTAAATATATATCTGTTTGGCGGCGGAGAATTTATTCTCTTGCTTAACGCCCTTCTCTGAAATGTACGAGCTTAGAGGTTATATATTGATGGATATCAATTGCATAGAGTGAATTGCCTGTGTGGCATGCCTAAGTGGAAAATGATCAAGGCTTTTGTTGAAAAGTAGAGTCTTGTGGTTGATGTTCAAAGCACCGCCTGTGTGGCATAGCTTTGTGTAGCGTTAATTCGCGAGCCTCACACCCCGGTTGTGAACCAGAAATGGGAGAGGATATCAGGGAGGGCATGCGTTTCTTCCTAGCTAGGGTGGTGTCAGTGACCTACCAGCCCTGACATTTATATTATTTTCACCTGTGTGGTTGTTGCTATTGCGAGGCACCTCGGATATATCAGTGACTATGTGGAGCCGATGGAGTCATTTGGCTCATTTACGCCCCGAAGGGCGGGGAAACGCAGTGTTCAGGCATCTTAATCCACATCGGTGGACCGGCCCTGACGATCCAAGGTGCAGTTGCGGCTATTCCTGAGACATAGTAGGCTAGATTGTCTCGAATCGGTGAGGACTATCTTTTTCCTCGGTTCACAGATGGAAATCCAACTACCAGTATGTGACTTTGCGGTTTTGATTGTAGAGCCTAGTATGGCGACATGATATATGGTACCCATTCCGTCTATGGTTGATATTTATGATTGAAATTGTTTTGATACTATACACTTATAGTAATAATAAAACATGAAATTTAGCGTATCAAGCATTCTTTGGCTATTATAAGGTAAAACCCTATCCTCTGGCTTGTGTTGCATTGTGTGATGGGACCTGGGTCTTATAATAACTTCATTGTTCTTTATTTAGCATTGCGCTGTTGTTTTATGCACTGGTGTTCTTGGGAGGAAACCCGTTCTGTGTTATACGGTATGGTCCCTTGATTTACCTAACTTTAAAATAAAGATTAATAACTGTTTTAGTTCTCACACCAGTCACATGGTTGGCCTGGAGTTTATTGTTTTAACCTAAACTCTGGGTGCCCTTATTTTAACACGGGCAGCTAGTAGTTTTGGTTTTGCAAATTTATATTCACAGGATCCTGATTTACAGCTGGAACGATATCCGAAAAGCTCTGTATCCGTATATCTCTTTCAGTTGTGTATTGTATTATTTTCCGCTGCTATGTAATGTAAATTGAATCTCTGATATTTTTCTGATGTGTAATATTTATTCATACTTTGTATATTCTTGTATTCTGATGGAATTGTTGTAATAAGCAACGAAATGTTCTTCTGTTTGCGTTCCAATCTGGCTTGTTCTCAACTCAATCTGCGATTTCCCGTAAAGGGGATTTCTGGTCGTTTCAGCCATAATATTGCTAAGTTTAAATTTTCATTCGTTCTATTTCAATCTTGTCCAAGTCCAACACCTTTTCTAAATGACTAAACTCAGCTAAAATAACAATAATAAATTTCATTAGCTTTTTAGCATTTCACTAAACTTCACCTAAATTATGCTAACAAAATCCATTTAACTTTATAAGTTAAACTTATACTATATACTTCATAATCACTATTCTTTTGCAAGTTTATATCCATATAAAGAAGGCTTAATCATTTCATAAAAGTTATTCAAAATTTAGATTCCAATTATATTTACTTGAATCAAATCAATGTTTTATACTTATTAATTTAACATTTTCAAAATATCATATTTATGTAATATAACCAATATTATGCCTATCAAACAACTTTTTTATTATTTTTAAAATCATTTCATATATAGAATTTATGAAATCAACAACTCCTTTTATCTACAAACCAATAATCTTATAAATTTTCTAATTATAACACTTTTAAATTCATATAAAATCTTTCAAAATACCTTATCATTTCAACTAATAAGCAAAGTGGTTATTACCCTGGTTATTAGCACATCCATACTTCCCATTAATCCTTAATATAAGTTATACTTAAAATCTCTTACACGATTTATTCGGTTAGATCAAAATAAGTCAAAACCTAAACTAAAATCTAATGTAACGAAAGAACCTAATCAACATGAGTCTACTAAGGATGGATATCCTAATTAGAGCAAACTAGAGGACAATTAGGATTTTGGAAACTGCTAACCATAAGTTTCCTAAAATAGATTCAGAACAAGTATCGAGATTAACAAGGAAATCGTGATCAAAAAGATACTTATCAAAAAGAAAGAAACTTTGGGAAAATATTTAGTTTGGAAACCATTTTTTTAATATCAAATACCATTATAAAATCATTAAAAACCATTTATACTTTTCAACATATGCTCTCTCGAGAATGATTCTGAGACCGATTCTGCTCATTTTAGGGTATCGCTACCCTATCTCTAATGAGTTTTAACCCTGTAGGCTAAGGCTTATATAAAACCAAAGCTCCGATAACAACTGTAACGATCTGCCCTTTCATGCCATTCAAGTCAATAGTAAAACCAACTCAAATCTTTCAAAATAGTAGATTGTTATTTCTACAGGGTTAAATATAAAATCATCACAGAATCACAAACATATCACAAGCACAGAAAAGCAAAATATCTCGCAATGGTATAAATAAAATACAATAGTAGTTATTGAAGTTACTAAATACAAAATCTCAAAATTTACAATTTCAGAGTTGCAAATCAAAAACATCGGAATTTTAATACATAAAATTTTCTAATACAACCAACTTTAGTGGAAACAACCAAAATAAATATATCGAGATAAGGTCTTCAGAAGACTCCAACTCCGAAAGATGAGATCTCAATATTGTAAAACACGATCTGTCCTGAGCATAAAGTTAATTAAACAAAACACCAGGTCAGGATTAACATTCTCATGAAATTAAATCAACTCAAGTAAACTGTTCAAATGAAATGCACAAGTAACTTAAAAAATGTTTGGGATTCTCATCCTTTAAGGTTCCATCAAAACTGTTTACATATAGTACAATATGCTATTATAATAATGTCTACAGTAAATATACTATTGAAAATAGCATAAGATGGATTATATTTTTACCCTTATACCATTTATAAGCATTGTAGTCTATACGACACTGTAAAGTCTACCATAAACTGGTGGGCTACCAGGGAGCATTTCATATGCATAACACAAATGAAAATCATAGGGGCCCGATCAGGATAATATGACAAGGCACTCGAGGCAATACCCAGAGTAGGATTCTAATGTTTTGCAGAGCCGGGCTGGTGGTAATACATGGCCGCAACTACAGCCCACCTCTGACAACACTCCTAAATTAAGGAGTGCAACCAAATCAAATCACAAAGTAATAGATATGGTATCGAAGAAGTGTGTCCGATCATAGTAGCTAATTCACTTGGCCTTAGCGTAGCTCTTATTTTAGTCATTTTAATTATGATCGAAAGGTCCTTTGGGTTGCAATGAGGAGTTGTCGAAGAACTGTGCTGTAATGCCCAACTATAAGGCGGACAACTTCCCTCTGAATTAATCGGGGATGTGCATTAGACCAAAAAAGCTGTTCAAGAAGGATTGGATACATCTTATTGAAAAAGTTGATTTAAGGCTGGCTAGATGGAAGGGCCGCTCTTTGTCTAGAGCGGGCAGATTGGCGTTGGTTAATTCGGTTCTCTCCGCCTTGCCACTTTACTGGCTCTCATTTTTCAGATGTCCACGATGGGTCATCGACAAAATTGACGCCATGCGAAGGAATTTCTTCTGGACGGGTGAGAAGGAGACTAAAAGATTGAGCTGTCTTGTTTCATGGCACCAGATTTGCAAATCAAAAGATCAAGGAGGTTTATGCGTACTTAATTTGAAAGACATGAACGTTGCACTTCTTTGCAAATGGCTTTGGATGATGTTAGGTGGAAAAAAGGCTCTTTGGAAAGAATGGATTATAAATGCTTACTATGGGGGTAATTTTGATTGGAATAGAGACTGGTCAAACTGCTCTATTTTTTGGCAAGGGGTTATGTGCTTTTCGCATTGGGTTAAGATAGGAACTAAGGTGGTGGTGAGGAATGGATTGAATATCTCATTTTGGTACGACTGTTGGCTGCTGTCTATACCTTTGAAAGACGAATTGAGAGAGCTCTTTGATATTGCATGTAACAAAAACAGCTCAGTGGGAGACATGTATAACTCAGCGGCCACAAACTTTAAGTGGAGACTTTCTTTTTGTAGATTCGTTTTTGGAGCTGCTTTGCAACAACTATGTCAGTTATACTTGTGGTTAGAAAATGTCCAGTTAACGGATGATAAAGATGAATTTGTATGGATGGCAGAGGGGGGCAAGGATGCTTTTCGGGTCAGAAGTGTTTACAAACTGATGAACTTTGCGGGAATACGACGACTGGAGTTTGAGAGAATGTGGGCGATTAAGGAGGTGCCGCTAAAAGTCAAGATACATATGTGGATTGTGATACACGATAGATTGAATACTGCTTACAGCTGGAGACGTAAGGGTTTTGTTGTCAATGGTGGCTGTGCTTTTTGTGATGAGGTTGAGGAAAACTACAAGCATGTGTTCTGGAAATGTGACTATGCTTTCTATGTGTGGACGAAGTGCCTTGTTTTCCTTAACTTAGATCTAAATTGGAGGGACTTAATCAAGGACCAACACGATTTTTGGTTAAATATTTTACCAAGTCTAGATAACACACATAAAAGGAGTCCTTTTATTTTGTTAAACTTCGCCTAAACTTGGCTATTATGGCACGAGAGAAACTCTAGGAAGTTCAAATTCAAGATGAAATTGGCTGATAATACTATTTATGTCATTCTTAAGTATGTTCATCTGTGGGCAGGTATGAAGAAGGAGAAGTTCGTTGATACGATCGCAGCACGTGTGCATGACCGCAGATGCAGACACACTGGTGGTTAAGCTATGTATGTCGTACCTATATGATGTATCCTAAGTATGTTATGTATTGTTTTGGCTTGTATTACCTGCTATGTCAGGCTATCGTTGTTTTGGTTGGCTTGTAAATGATGTAATTATTATGCTCTCTCTGTACTGAACTCTATGTAATAATATTTCTAGGCGTGAATCATTAGATTCACTACCTTTTGCTGTCAAAAATTATGATCGGAAGGTCGGAGCTATCCATCATCGTTCCATTACTATATTCTAGTAGAATTCACTAAACCATCCTACTTCATTCTGGATTCTCCACCACGAGCACAGTTGTTAAAGTAGTCCTCGAAATTGAAAAAGAGTATGCCAATATCTAACCTCGGTCTCTTTAACAACAAAACACTCATACTTTTCACATCGAGATCATTTACATTCAAAACCATATTCCAATATCATAAACCAAATTAACATCAAGCATTGATTATAATCATTTATTCAAATCATTAAGTATTGGATTCAGTTTTGAAATTCAAGTTTCATATTAACAAACGGTTCATTATCAAGTTCAAATTTGGACTTTTATATTTCTATTTCACAAATATCATTATAAATCAAAATCCTTTATCTTAAATCAATTTGGATATGACAGATCAAATTGGAGATAGACTTCATTTAAAATAGTAAACTATATTTAAAAATAGTTTAATTTAGAATAGTTAAATTATATGTAAAATTAAATTTAATAAAAAATATTATTAAAAATATTTTTATATAAAAGTAGTTATAAAATTTTAGTAGTAAAAATATCAAATTAGTTTTATTAAAGTAGTTATAAAATTTATTCAGATAAAACAATCTAAATCAAATAGTAATAAAATAGTTTAATATAAAATAATACTAGTTTTGAATAAATTAAATGTATTATCCATGTTCATTTCTACTTAAATAGGGACTGGATCTCACCCTAACTTCTTCGATTCCTCCTCTTTACCATTTATGTTTGTGTTTCATGTTTGCCTCCAAACTCTTCCTCCTTTCAATCGTCCTTTCAATCTTCTATCCTGACCCAGCTTTCTCCAGTGTGGTAGATTCGGTCATTTTCCCTGAACCCTAATTTGCTAAATCTGATCGCCTTTGATCACTTCATGCCAACATCTTCCATTTAACAAATCAACCCTTTGCAAATCATAACCTTTTGGTGCTTCTACTCGTTGTCTTCCTGAAGGACTTTCGTCTACTAACTCCTTGTAGTAGCCAAAGTCACATCGCACCCTTTTGTTGATTCACCACGAGCTGCACTGGATGTCAATAATTTCTTGTAACTCACCGAAAGAAGAACCTTTTTGGGTTGTGGATTGCTTTTTTGACGTGTTAGTGAGTTTTTTTCATTGATTCCTAGTGATTGTTTCTGGGGTATTTTGGCACTGGTGTGGACGGTTTGGCTATTGTCGACTGTTGTGTTTTTGGGCAAGTGCTGGGAGTTTTTGAGTGTATCGACTTAGGTATTTTATGTGGTGATTAGTGTAGTGGTTCTTGCAAGTGTTTGTCTATTTCTTTCGATTTTTTTGGTGTGGACGTGTTTCGGTATTTCCATATTTATATTTTCCTTTCTCGATGGTGTTAGGGCATCCGTTTATGGATGTCATGGGTTGACACGGCCCGAAATCCCCATCCGGCCTAGACCGAGAAGAACACGGATTGCTTGAGAACATGACACACCGAACCACAAAACAATAGAATTTTCATTGTTATTTCAACAATTAACATCAGAGTACAAGAATATCAGAGTACGAAAAACAAACATACAGCAGAAATACAATTATCAGAGAATAAATAACTTTCATAATAGTGAATTAAAAAGGTATGAATACAATGCACAATGGAAATACATCAACTAACACAAATAAAAGAAATACACGGATACAAAGCTTTTCAGAGTATATCTCCAGCTATAAATCAAGATCTTTTTAAATAAATATTCGCAAAACCAAAACTACTAGCTGCCCGTGTTAAAAATATGAGCATCCAGAGTTTAGGTGAAAACAATAAACTCCATGTCAGTCATGGGATTGGTGTGAGAACTTAAAACATTTATTAAAACATTATATAAAACGGTTGAAAAAAAATCATGGGACCATGCGGTATGACATGGAACGGGTTTACTCCACATGAATATCAGTTAAAACAAAACAATGCAATGCTTTTTGAAAAATAAAGCTATTATAAGACTCAGGTCCTATCACACAATGTAACGCAAG
Organism: Allium sativum; assembly: GCA_030737875.1. Classification (NCBI taxonomy): domain Eukaryota; kingdom Viridiplantae; phylum Streptophyta; class Magnoliopsida; order Asparagales; family Amaryllidaceae; genus Allium; species Allium sativum. The sequence goes on from CM060924.1 coordinate 287,690,227, forward strand.
CCGGAGGATAGAATTTTACCTTATAATAGGAAAACATGCTTGATACACTTTAAAACAAATATTTTTGATATTATTATAAGTGCATAGTGTATAAAACAACTTCAAATATAAACGTATCAATCATAAATGGCACAGTACCATATCTTACTATGTCTCTATATAGGTACTAAAACCTAAAAGTCGCGTATTGGAAATTGGATTCCATCTATGAGTCGAGACAAAGGATCTTCCTCATCCGATTCGGGTCATCTCTAGCGGGATGCCCAAGACCAACACACGTGACCCTTGGATCTTACGGGGCCGGTCCACACTTACTTTTGTGGATTGGTAATTCTTGAACAGTACATTTCCCGGTCCTATCAGACCTATAATCTAGTCAATACGTCAACCATCTGGGCCTTTTATGTCCATATCCAAGGCGCTTCGCTATCCAATCATCCACACAAGTAAAATGTACAGGCTCTATACCATGACATCACCCTTAGCTAGAAATAAATGCATGCACTCACTACTGTCTTTGATCCCATTTTTGACTCATACCGGGGTGTAAAGCTCGCGAATTAACGCTATACACAAAGCTACGCTATATAAAAGCCACACTTTGATCATCATCCATAAAGCTATTATTTTCAACAAAAGCCTTGATCATTGCATCTCAGTGTGACACCCCATGTCCGTTAATGTCACTCTTTATCAGAATGCATTAAGTTTCGTGAAGCGTTATAGGTAAACAGATACAGAATTACACAAGACAGATATAAAATAACAGCGGAAATATAATACTTTATTTTCCAAAAGGAAATACGACGGTCCAAAAATCCAGTTACAACATAATTCTGAAATATTGAAAACCAATTACATCAAATTAAAAGTATCTGCCTTGTACTAAAATCATCAGAGTACATAAATATAAATCCATATTCCTCGAAAATAGCCATAATAAGGTAGACAGGTAGTCAAAGTGATACATCTAAGCAAAGTAAAGCAAACCCAACTCCAAGTAGAAACATGAGAGAGTGTCCTAATCAAGCCTGAGTATTCCTACCCTGAGAACCTAGGGGAGGAAGGAAGGGAGAGAGAAGGAAACAAAACGGGTCAGACATAAAGTCTGGCGAGTCCAGTGACATTTAGCATATAAAGAGCTAAAAGTAACGAGATAGTAATTAAACTGGATGAGAGATAATAGCATTACATAACAAGTATAAACAAGATGAACAGGATGAATTATGCTTCTCAAGTATTTTCTCTACACTAGTACTAGTATATCGCATTAAGTGTTTTTCAACTATTTAACCTAAGTAGAATGATCCCAACATAGAATAAATGGTAGACTTAGGTGTGCTTTTAGCATAGGATTTTTACCCCAAACAGAATAACATGTACCTAAACAGAATATTACGGGTGATACCCCAAACAAAATAACGGGTACCTAAACAGAAGTAGATGTACCCTAATTACTACCCCCACGATCGGCTCCCTACCACGTAAATACCCTTTGCCGGCCCCACAAGAGGGTGTATTACTTCCTAAAGTGGCAACCAACAGAAGGACAAAACCTATTTACAGGTGTTATGACGTCTTATTCTCCCAGACAGATCAGATCCATGCACACACATGACTCTGTTGGAACGCGCCATCAGAACACCCTATCCCAAATGAACCTCTTATAATTAGTCCAAGTAAGCGATCCCAGACCCCTAATTACTGCGGCGTCCTCCTTTAATACCATAACGGGTTGCTGGCTAATATAGGTCCCACACAACAAATGACACAAGCAACCCTAGACTTGCATCCCCAATCAAATAGGCTTTACACAAGTTAAGTTCCACATGGGTTAATAGTGTCCCTACAACCCCACCAGATTTACAAGTTTACTTAACCCCCCAACAGATCAAGTAGAATATATAGGCGACATACAGTCCCATTTACATGTTCCCTTAATCTTTGCATTAAGCCTTCATGTTTTCCATATTCATATACCCCATATTTTAGTTATATTGCATATTATAAGTTATACCCAAAACTTTAGTCATACTCACAGTACAGGTTATGCCCCCAAATTACCATTCCCAATCATTCCTAATTAATCCCAATTTCATTCACATGCGTATTTCAACATTATCAACCTAGCCTCGAACTTCGAAGGTAGCCTGGCTATAAAAATAAAAAGGATATAAAGGAGAAAGAAGAACAAAAATAGGCAAAAATTGAAGAGATAGACATAGAAATAGCACTACACCAGAAATGACCATTAGTAGCGTTTAAAAAACGCTACCAAAGCCTTTGGTAAAGTTTTAAAGAACGCCTATAGGTCCCACAACTAAAAGTTTGTTTTTTATTGTTGCGTTTTAATATACTCTACCAAATGTTTCATATAACTGTGTTTTTCAACTGCTACCAATGCTTTTCGTTACATTTAAATTATGTCACTATAAATTCAAGTGGTATTTTTACATCTTTTTCTGTAGCGTTTATAAAATGCTGCTAAAAGGTATTAATTATTCTTGTAGCATATTTCAAATCCTACTGTAGACTGTTAATGGCTTGTATTATTTTTGGTATCCAGCTATGTAATAGTCATATCAAAATCTACAACAATCCTATAGTTACCATATTCAAATCAACAATTAACCAATCATATAATCATCACATTCAAATAATTGGAAACATGTTAATCATATAATTATTATCCATAACCATCGTTTGCCAAAATGAGCAAATTCACATACCACAAGCATTCAAAAAAAAGTTTACATAACAAATACTAACTAATATCATAATGTATATAACAATTAAAGTCATGTCCACTGTTGCTGATGGTCTTTACTCCGGAAAAGCTAATTACCTGCAAACAAATTTGATAATGAACAATAACAATTTGCCATAAATTATCAAGTAACATTCAAACGATAAACAATCAAGTCATCTCAGTATACTATGCAAATTTACAGGATTACCATAAAAGCTTACGAAAATCCAAAGGAGCACAACATATAGACAAACAATCGTGCACTTATATATAAAACTTCGTTAAATTGATTATATAATAGAGTCCATTTGGCACAGGTCCCTATTAAGTTTCAAAATTAGGCTCACATCCGGTCCAACTTTTCATGTAAATTAGGTCACTATTTTTCAAAAATAGGTAAAAAAAATATAAAAAAATCACGAAAATTCATTATTAAATAAAAAACATACGCCGAAAAAATCAGGTGTTAAAGCAATAAAAAACCACATCAAAATCCAAAATAACACAAAATCAACGAATTTTTGCATCAAAAGATGCACCTATTCATAAATAATTGCATACATTCATGCTTATATTTCAGTTTTGCGTCCAACTGCAGTATAAACGCATACATATATGCAGCTAAACATCATTATACGCATTCTTTTATGCATATATTCAAATTTGGGTTGTTTTTTCAAGCATATAGCATTTTCAGATATTGTTGCACACATTTATGCTCTTGTACAGAATACATGCATGCATCTATGCGCATATTTAGAAGCCATCGTCCCTTTTAAATTTGTTGCACACATGCATGCATATATATAGAATAGTTGCATTCATGTATGCAACTTTTCATAACACATGAATCTCAGTTCAACTTGGTATGCATACATGTATGCAGTTATTTTGTAATAGTTGCATATATGTATGCGTATATTGGTCCAGATTTTCATCAGAAATACACTATATGAATATATGCATGTATGTATGCTACTTTTCAGACATTGTTGCACAGAAGTATGCAACTTTTTTTTTGGCGAATGTTTCTGGGAATATTTCCTATTTTTTGATTATTTTTTTAGTGTTTGGCGCTTTTTTTTTTTGTTACAAAAGGGGAAAAGGCGAAGGGGGCATGGTAGCAGGAACCAGATGTGCCAAAAAAGGGCGGCACCTAAAAATAAGGACCGGAAACGTATATAAACTTTGGGAGGATGTGGCGTTAATTAACTTCGGTTTTAGGGATGTGAGCCTAATTTTCACTATATAATAATCATTTATAAAATATAATTAATTTTATAAACTTGTTTTAATTTTTGAAAACTTAGTTATTTTTTATTAACTTGATTAACTTAGTTAATTTATTATTTAAGTTAATCTATTATTATTATTAAAACTTAGTTAACTTAATTATATTATTATTATAAACTTAGTTACTTTTTACAAATTTAGTTAATTCATCATCAATATCATTATTTATAAAACTTTGTCAAACTAGTTATACTATTATTATTAATACTTCAGTTAACTTAAACTTAGCTAATTTTTATTAATTTGGTTAACTTAATTAATTTTATTATCGATATTATTATTAAAACTCGGTTGACTTAAATATATTGCTGTTACTATTATTATTATAAACCTGGTTAATTTTTAAAACTTAACTAATTCATCATCATCACCATCATTATTTTTAAAATTTGTTGAATAGTTGTATCGTTGTTATTTATAAATTTTAGTTAGCTCAAACTTAGTTAATTTTATATAACTTGTTTAATTTTAATAAAACTTAGTTAATTTAAAATACTACCATTCTTAACGCTTGGTTAACTTAATTATATTATTGTTTTAAAATTAATTAAGTTTTATTAACTTAGTTAATTCTTCATCGTCAATATTATTTATAAAATTTAGTTAACTTAAACCTAGTTAATTTGATAAAACTTGTTTAAGTTTAACAAAACGTAGCTAATTTTTATTAACCAATTTAACTCAATTAATTTACTATAATAGCTAATAATAATAAGTATTGTAATTATTAATAGAGATTAGTTAACTCAATTATATTGTTGTTGTTGTTGTTGTTCTTATTATTATTATTATTATTATAAATTTAGTTAAAATTTAAAAACTTGTTAATTCATCATCATCTTCATTATTATTTATAAAACAATTTCTTAACATATAATATTATAATTCATAAAATTTAATTAATTTAGGATTAGTTAATTTTATAAAACCTGTTTATATTTAACAAAACTTAGTTCCCTGTATAAAACTAGTTGAACATGCATGAAATAATGGTTGTGAAAATAATGTCCATTGACAATATTATTTCCAACAGTGATTACAGATGTAAATAGCATGCCAAGAATTGAACTTAATTAATGCAATATTTCTTTTTAGCTATAGATAATGTAACAAAATGAACCGGGAAAGTTTAGACATATGTACCTTAAATGGAGCAATAATAACTCAGCAGAAGCTCATGAATTCAATTGCAAGTATCAATGGTCTTGTGGAACTTGCTGGTCTCTGGAGTATTCATGTGCACAACAATTGTTTAGATGCATTTTACATTATCAAAATTTCAACTCAAACACGCTTTCTAATACCATGATTTGGTTGTTGCTAGTAAAACTTATGCAGGCAAAACTGGGCTTACAACATGTTAACTAAAAATTATATGATAACAAAGCAATATCAAAATGTATCTACAAAAAGTTTAAATGTGACTTCTAACCATAAAAAATATAATTTCCTCTATGCTTCGTTGTTTCACTAATATGGCATTTTTTTTCTTCGAAAGGGGAAAAAAAGTGAAACACGAAGTCAATATTCATACAACAATGTTGCTTCTAATTATTCAATAGTGTAGTAAAAAGAAGTCAACACTCAAGCAATGTAATTAAGCTCCACACAAAAAAAAACACACCAGAATTTCACCTGCTTGAAACAATTAGGAGAATGTCGTTTATAGCCAAGAAAAATATATTTCACCAATAGAGCATTTATTCCCATCAGTCAATTATGTTGCTTCTTTAGTTTAGTCTGACTTTGATGTTTGCTTGATGCTGCTGCCTCATCGGTTCAAGCCCACTTCAATGTCCACCTGATATTCATCTCAATCCACTTTAATGTCCATCTAAACAATTTTGTAGCTTCATATCCCATCATCCTAACAATCACTATCTGCTAGTTGCACTATTTTGGTGTGCTGATTTCTTCCCTTAACGTCTACAATCTACACATGTTGCTAACTCGACAATATATGTTTGCTACGAAGAAGCACTCCTTTGCTTGGTGGGTTGGCCCTGTTACAACTGCAATAATCCAGTTGAGGACACGATGATATTTTGATTGTTTTTTGAATGAAATGAAAAATATATTTCGCTTGTATATGTCAGACTTATATTCTGACTTAATTAGCACCTGAGGTCCATACATTTATGAAATAAACACTTATACATTGATTTAATAAACACCAACAATCATAATTTCATCAGATAGTTGTCCGATTGTTAACATTTTTTCTAAACTAAGATCTGTTGGGAAACAATGGCTGAGCCGCGGACTAGGTCGATCTCTTGAAGATGATTCGGCGATCTGATCGGTGGTGCAAAACCAGTTCGTACTCTCGCCGCCGCCTCTAGGATAAAACAGCCTCGTAGAACAGTAACTGATTTGCTTGCACAACAAGCCAGTGCAGATTTGCACTTTCGAAATAAATAACTGCCCGAAAATTTCTGTAAGAAAATTTTAATGGCAGAGTAATTTTTTTTCCTTTCTGTACTAATCTCGTCTACAACTGAAGATAATATATAGACGGGGATTAGGGTTAATCGAAAATACTGGGCAGTAAGAGAAAATAGGATCTGCTGAAATACCGGGTCAAAAGTTTACCGCTTCATGATAAAGTCGGCTCAGAAATATTTTTCATAAAAACGGTTTGAAAAAGTCAAGGTTTTCTGGTCCAAAAATATAAGTGTCTACACCACATAGCCAAGGCCCAAGTCCAAGCCCAAGCCCGAACCGAGCCGAGCCGGGTCGGGTCGGGTCGAGTCGGTCGGTCGGTCACGCGCGCGCGTGTGGTGTTCATGATGCATGGTCTCCCTCCTCACAACAAAGCATGCATTGGGAGCCCAAGGACCTAACATGACTTCTTAGAAACAAGTATAAATACTTGCATCTTTCTTATAATCCCATGATGTGGGACTATTCACATATAGGAGCCATCATACACTTATTTCTATATTTTAAATAATTCACATAAATTTCCAACAATCCCCCACTTGAATTTTTTAAAATATAATCGAGCAGTTTCTAAAAAACATAAGACTGTGCATAAACAAAGGTGTCATCCGACTTGAACCTTTTCATAGTGAGTAAGATTCAGTTTTTACTAGAGTGACACGTAGTCTTGAACTCTATTCCTGACATCAAACCACACACAACCTTTTCTATAGTGCAATCAAATAAGCCCGTGCGTTTATGGCCATGCACGTCTATCCCAGTTTACTGAACGCTCTAGAAGTTCTGCCCAAAACTCCATAGGAAACAGCCACATTTCCACATTCACACAGTTGAGTCTATCAAAAGTACTCCTGAAGGTAGGTACTCCACTCCAAATAGAGTATAGATCTCATTAAGAGTTTCTATTAACTCATCCTCTAATCACTTCAGGAATACGTGCTTCTTAGTTTATTAAATAGCATGTTCTACTTCTATCACTACACAACTTGTTTTTACCCATTGAACCTATTTCTTGGGATCTCCAGTCATTTAGGTCGGGTTACCATTGTGCGTGATTCCACAATCTCAGGGCAATAGTCCCATTCTTTTAGAATTATAAAGGACTTTCTTTCTGGTCTGTCCTTTCGTCTAAGGATCTGCCAAATTATCATCACTTCATATGTGATGTCCTCTAACAATACTGTGCATACGACTGTCATTTCTTACCGTTGTATTATCGGTTCTGTTTTTCTTTCAATAGTCGTCAAATCTTTCATCACTATATATGTGATGTTCTTTTACAGTATTGTGCTTACGACGTTGTTTTCTACCGTTGTTATAACGGTTCTATACTTTTTGTAATAGCCGCGGAACTATCACAATCGATTACACCATTGGTGTTTATCTTTCCCGTATAGGGATCTCAACTAGCAGATTTCTTTAGTTCTCCGCTTCTTCACTAGTTGTGGCTAGTGCTCTTATCTCAGTCACTATAGTATACCGAGTCAAGATATTCTGTTTCTTAGATTTTCAAGAAATAGTTCTTCCAGCAATGCTAAATATATAGCCACTGGTCGCAATAGAATCATCAGATAAAATATTCCAGTCAGCATCGGAATATCCTTCAAGTACAGCTTGAAACTTTTCATAATGTAATCCAAGGTTCATGGTTCGTTTAAGGTATCTCATGACCCTTTCAATAGCATGTCAGTGCTCTATACTGGGTCTATTGGTAAATCTGCATAATAATCCCATGACATAGTCAATGTCGGGTCTAGTACATTCAGTGGCATACCGAAGGCTGCCAATGATGCTCGCAAAATCAGACTGTCTTACACCTTCATCAGTGTTTTTAAATAACTTTACACTGAGACCATATGGTGTATATGCAGGTTTACAGTCAAAATAATTGTATTTCTTTAGAGTGTTCTCATTTTAATGAGATTGATCCAAAGAAAATCCCCTTCTTACCCAGTAATCTTAATACCAAGGATTACACTCACCTTACCTAGATCTTTCATATCAAAAATTGGCATTAAATGAGGATTTGACTGAGTTTATGGCATGAATGTTTGACCCAAAGATGAGTAGGTCATCTACATAAAGGCATATAATAGTGCAAATGTCATTCTCAGTTTTGTAATAAATGTATTTGTCACTTTCATTAACTTTAAAACCATGTGAAATGATTAAAGTTATCATTTTTTTTATGTCATTGTTATGTGCTTGTTTTAAACCATATAATGGTTTATCTAATTTGCATACTTTATTTTCTTGACTACGTACTACGAATCCTTCAGGCTGGTCCATATGAATTTCTTCTTCTAATTCACCGTTCAAAAATGCGGTTTTAACATCCATTTAGGGTATTAATAAATTATGAATGGAAGCAAGTGAGATTAATACCCGGATGGATGTTATTCTAGTTACAGGTGAAAAAGTGTCAAAGAAATCTATATTTTCTTTTTCTCTAAAACCTTTAGCTACTAGTCATGCTTTGTATTTATCAATAGTACCATCAGGTTTTAGCTTTCTTTTTAAGTACTCATTTACAGCCTATAGATTTACAACCAGAGGGTAAATATGTCAAATGCCAAGTCTTATTGGATTTCAAAGAATCCATCTAATTATTTATAGCCTCTCGCCAAAAATCGGCATCTAAAGAAGATAAGGCTTCTTGGAGGTTTAAGGGATCCTCCTCTATAGTAAAATCACAAAAATTCGAACCAAATTCGTTTACGGTTCTCGCTCTTTTACTTCTTCTAGGTTCAACTTCAAAACTTTTATTAAGTTCTGTTCTAATAGGCGTACTTGATGTGCCCCCACTATTCCTTAATTTAAAAAGAAATTTCGTTTCATAAAAATTGGCATCATTTGATTCAAATTATATTATGTGTATTTAGGTCATAAATTCTGTATGCTTTGCTATTAACAGCATATTTTATAAATACACATTCGTATGATTTGCTTGCCAATTTTATTCTCTTAGGTTCTGGAATGCGAACATATGCTAAGCAACCCCAAGTTCTATAGTATGACATATTGGATTTATATTTCTATAAAAATTTATAAGGCAAAATTTTATTCTTAGATTTGAGGATTCTATTCAGAACATAACAAACAGTCTATAAAATATCCCCCACTAATGTTTTGCTGGACCAAAATTTAATAAAATGACAATTACTAATTCGGTAAAGGTCCTTTTTTAGCTTTACCTTCCATTTCAGGTGAAAATGGTGCAGTTCTCTTATATACAATATATCACATAAAAAATCCAGAATAGAATTTGATTCATATTCTGTTCCTCTATCACTATGTAGTCTCTTAATTTTCCTATTTGCTTGATTTCAATTTTGAATGTTCAAACATATCAAATGCATCACATCTTTAAGAATCAATGTCTTTCCAATCATATGTTTTATTTTCATATTACCAGTCTCTACAGCTTAAGTGGTGCGAGAATCTCACAACACACTTTCTGATCGTCAGCAACCGTGTATATTGTGAATATATCACGATCATAGCAAACATGGCGAGAAACACCAATGTCTACCCACCAACCCCTGATTCACCAATAAGGCGAATCTCAGTAATCATAGCCATAAGAGGCTCCTATGTCAGGTTAGCCTGCGTTGTAGGGCCTGGCCTGTTCCAATACATTAGTGTCATATGATCTGGTTTTCTACAGTTGTATTATAGAATAACTGTCCAGAATCATTCATTTGGGTTGATTGCTGCTGTCATTTATGGTTTCCTTGCGGATTCCATTCTGTTATTTACTGGTCGGTTGTTGATGCTTACTATTTTTTAAAGATGTTCATATGTTTGAGAATTTATATTTTCTCATAGGAAAATATTCATAAACTCAGAGACTAACATAAATTATCCACATGTATGCAACAAAGGTGTTCTATATTCTATCTTTTCACTTGTATGCATATAAACTATGTCAATTTATTTGATGCAAAAAACCTATTCAACCAATTAATGTCAATTCTTAAGGACATTATCAAATAACATACCCATTCTATTAATGTCAAATTTTTAGTGACATTTCCCAATATTATATGTGTTCTACTAATGTCAATTCTTACTGACATTTTTCAAATAATATACACATTCTATTAATGTCAAATTTTAATGACATTTCCATATAATCATATGCATTTCAAATGTATTGACCAATTATTTATTTTGGCCACTTCTTATCTTCCCTAAAAATATGTATAAATAAATCGAGAGATTTATGCATCATAATACAGTCTGAACATCGAAATTCATGCATTTCTACTTGCTCAACCTCGTGGTCATCACTTGAGTGTGTAATTACATTTAACCATGTATATGTGCTTCGGCATTCACAACCAATTTAATCAGCATTGATAAAGCATATTACTGTATAAGTTATCATACTTCAAACGTCACATGGAGCAAAAGAAACGATAAAAAATTAAAACCATACCAGGCATCAAGTTGCAAGTAGGAAACAAGTTCTGAAGCTTTACTTCTCTTTATGACCGCGCATCAGCTCTCTCAACTCAACTATCTCATCTTCACCGTACATGTATTTCTTCAGATCCAGGGTATACCCGAAAGCTCAATCAGGCCAAATTATTAGATCTGGGATCTTTAGTGAATATCGAGAGTGGTAGCTGCGGTCTGGTATGTACAGATAAACATAGAAATGAATACAGCAAACCCTAGACGGGTATCAGAAATGAGCGAGGTTGAAGATGTTTGGTCGCCGAATGTAAATGGGGCAGTCGAAGCCATTGTTTCACGGATCATCTTCAAATTGTTGGGAAACAATGCCTGAGTCGCGGACCAGGTCGCTCTCTTGAAGACGATTCGACGATCTGGTCGGTGGTGCAAAACCAGTTCCTACTCTCGCCACCGCCTCTAGGATAAAACAGCCTCGTAGAACAGTAACTGATTTGCTTGCACAACAAATCAGTGCAGATTTGCACTTTTGAAATAAATAACTGCTCGAAAATTTCTGTAAGAATATTTTAATGGCAGAGGAAAAAAAATATTTTTTTTCTGTACTAATCTCGTCTACAACTGAAGATAATATATAGACGGGGATTAGGGTTAATCGAAAATACTGGGCAGTAGGAGAAAATAGGATCTGCTGAAATACCGGGTCAAAAGTTTACCACTTCATGATAAAGTCGGCTCAGAAATATTTTTCATAAAAACGGTTTGAAAAAGTCAAGGTTTTCTGGTCCAAAAATATAAGTGTCTACACCACATAGCCAAGGCCCAAGCCCGAACCGAACGGAACCGAGCCGGGTCGGTCGGTCGTGCGCGCGTGTGTTGTGTTCATGATGCATGGTCTCCCTCCTCACAACAAAGCATGCATTGGGAGCCCAAGGCCCCAACATGACTTCTTAGAAACAAATATAAATACTTGCATCTTTCTTATAGTCCCATGATGTGGGACTATTCACATATAGGAGCCATCATACACTTATTTCTATATTTTAAATAATTCACATAAATTTCCAACAAGATCCTTAGCCAAGCTAATGGTTTGCATTTGATTTTTTTTAATCCTCACACAGGAACTCAGTGATTTCATCAACAATCACCTTCCCTTGCAGAAATATAAGTATTATCTCTCATAACAGTTTCAAAGCAGAAAAACCATCGCGGCTACTTTCAAAGTTTGTGCGATGCAAAATTTTAATTTATAGCGATGTACAATCGTTGACTAACTGCTAATACATACACAAACATACTGCTATATGGTTTTCATGAATACTTGCTCAAACTATAGGTATACAATGTAAAGCCTTTCCTTAATCTTTTACAGTATTTATTTACATGCCAAGCTAACAACTACACAAACCAAGCTAACAACTAAAAAAATTCACGTGTTACTATGAAAAAAACCCACTAGCACAAAAACCAATTTGGGAATAGCAATTGATTCTAAAAATAAAAATGTCAAAAGAGAATCAATTAATAAATATATTAAATAACAAGATATATTGATGGTCCATTCCCAGTTTTCAAAATAAAATCCAATGATTTAGACTAGACATGATTGGCTACATTTGCAATTTTAAATTATGTATAAAAATAACTATGCATCATCAATCATGATAAAGTCTACAGTATGCAAGCAAACATACTCTGCATGACTGTACAAATGTGAGATAAGCTACATAACAACACATAAGGATAAGCACTACTGTACACGAATTTGTAGGGTGATATCCATTTAACATGCATCAACATCATGGTAGGTCTCACCATCTTCTGTAGTTTTCAAAAGTGCCACTATCTCTTTATTCAATTAGTAGAAAATTTCAATCTGCTTAGTCCATCTATTTGCTTGTAGAAAAGAAAATGGCCATCATTGTCGATCAGTCTCATAATAAGGAGAGGAGAGATCCAAATAAACTGGCGAATGATTCATATTTGGTTTTAGATGGAGCATTCGTCATTCCAGACGCGAATGCATTTCGGCAGACTTTTAGAGATTATGAAGCAGAATCAGGAAGGGACATAGTTGAAGAATTTTGTAGACTGAATCACATTCTTCAATCTGTTCAATTTGTAAAGCAAGTGAGGGAAAAGTATGGCAAACTGAACATAACACAAATGAGCGTTTTGGAGAGCTGCGAGCTATTGAAAATAAACTTGGTTTTTAATAGGAAACATTAATTAGTGACATATTTAAGAAAGGTCAAGATAAATGGTAATTTTCTATTTAGGTTTTATGAGAGGTTTTAATGTTGCTATTAATTAGGAAAAGATATTCCTAGAATATTACAAATCGAGAAGGTTCTATTGTATGTTATAAATAAGAGTTTTTCTCATTTGTATGTATGAAGGAAGAATTAAGAAAAGAAAAGAGTAATAAAGCAATTAAAAGTTTTCCTCTTTTCCAAATATTCCTTTTTCTCATTAATCTATTCCTCTTCCTCCCAAAAAATTCTAACAAAGTGGTATCATAGCAAGGTTAATTAGTGAAGGTGTGATAAAATGGAAAACAATGGAATGGTTTTCCTCCAATATCCTCAATAGCATCCCCTACTAATTAGGTTAGGGCGACATGCGTTAATTTTAGAAAATAAGTAATTAATTAAAATTAGCTCGGATTTGAGATGTTTTTTGCGAAAAGTTTCGTGTCACAAAAGAAAATTATGAGAAATGGCGTCTTCGAATGAAAGCTTTACTTGGCGGACAAAAAGCATGGGAGATCGTAGACAAAGGCTAAGACAAGCCAGAAAATGAAACTGAATTATCTCAAGTGGAGAAGGAAGCATTAAAAAAGATGAAGGAAAAAGATCAATTTGCACTTAGCCTCATTCATCAATGTTTGGATGATTTAATGTTAGAAAAAGTAGCGGATGCAGCCACTTCAAACAAAGCCTGGGAAATTTTGGAAAAATCTTTCCAAGGAGTTGAGAAAGTAAAGAAAGTTAAGCTTCAATCGCTAAGGAGTGATCTCGAAGCAATGAAGATGAGTGAATCCGAATCGACTTCGGATTTCTTTACAAGGGTGAAGGCGAATGTGAATCAGTCAAAAGGCTATGGAGAAAAAATTGCTGATGTTCGAGTGGTGGAGAAGAAGTTAAAAGCTGAAGAGAAGCTGATGAGAGAGAAAGCTGCTAAAGAAGAAATCGAGGAGGAAGTCGTGGAAGAATATGAAGTAGAAGAAGAAGATGACGTAAAAGAAGAGAAAGAAGAAGTCGGTGATCAGAATAAAGCGAATGAAAAACTTATTGATGTGGAGGAGGAAAATGGTGATAAAGTTTCTGATGTAAACTTCAAAGAGGATTTAAAAATTGAGAATGGTGAAAAGAATAAAGACATGATAGATGAATGGATAATCGAAGCGGAAGAGGACGTAAATGATGGCATAGGGATAAAGGACGTTGAAGAAAGTTACAGTGAAAATAAAAGAGGTTGCAGAAACAAAAGACAAAGGAGATAATAAAAATAAGGATATCGAGATGAGTGACCCTGACGATGCTAAGGTCGATGATGATTCAATAAAAAAGGATGCCTGGGAAAATGCGAAGAAGGCAGAATAATGTAAAGGAGGTCCTGATGGTGTTCTTAATGTGATCTCTGGTTTTGGCTCCACAACTAGTGCAGCCTTTGCTAGTCACATGGATGTTAACGAGCTTGCTCATTTTGCATTGTTCTTTAACCAGGGACAATGTTATTTTGCTGGTTCTCGTACTTTTATGCATGAAAAAATATATGACGAGTTCATGGAAAAGTCAAAAGCTCGTGGTTTGAGTCATGTAGTCGGTGATCCTTTTAAGAAAAGAGATAACAAAAGAAATGGAAATAAAGAAGTCAAAGAAATTCAATACACTGTTAGAGATTTCAAGTACAAGAAAAATTTGGAAGTTATGAAAGAATGGAAAGATGACTTATATGACTCATTCAAAGTTAATGACACCGGAATTAAATGGAAGCTAGAGCACACACTTTTTGGAACGTCTTGTGCGAATGGAGGAGGACAAAAAGAATGGAGCACTGTTGAAGAAATTGCATCGAAGATCTTCATATTGCGAAAGAGGAAGAAACGAAAGGAGAAAATTTGGATAATTTCTTTAGTTCTACCAAAACACGTGAGATACAAAGAAATCTGTTTGGAATAATAAAACCAAGTTTAAGGGGAGATGTTGAAAACAAACTTGGTTTTTAATAGGAAACATTAATTAGTGACATATTTAAGAAAGGTCAAGATAAATGGTAATTTGCTATTTAGGTTTTATGAAAGGTTTTAATGTTGCTATTAATTAGGAAAAGATATTCCTAGAATATTACAAATCTAGAAGGTTCTATTGTATGTTATAAATAAGAGTTTTTCTCATTTGTATGTATGAAGGAAGAATTAAGAAAAGAAAAGAGTAATAAAGCAATTAAAAGTTTCCTCTTTTCCAAATATTCCTTTTTCTCATTAATCTATTCCTCTTCCTCCCAAAAAATTCTAACACGAGCTACTGAACGAGATAGTCGATGAAAGCGACCCTGATCTTGATGCACCACAAATAGAGCATTTGCTACAAACAGCAGAAGCGATCAGAAGAGACTACCCTGATGAAGAGTGGTTGCATTTAACAGCGCTTATTCACGACCTTGGTAAAGTTCTTTCCCACCCTAAATTTGGAGGGCTTCCACGGTGGGTTGTAGTAGGTGATGCCTTCCCCATTGGCTGTGCTTTCGATGAATCAAATTTCATTGGAAGTATTTTGAAGGCAGTAAAGACTGGAATAACCCTAGGTACAATATGAAGAATGGAGTGTATGCTGAAGGTTGTGGGCTTGAGAATGTGTTGATGTCTTGGGGGCATGATGATTATATGTATTTGGTGGCTAAGGAGAACAAGACTACTCTTCCATCCGCTGCTTTGTTCATCATTCGTTATCATTCCTTCTACCCTTTGCACAAGTTTGGCGCTTACATGCATTTGATGAATGATGAGGATCGAGAGAACAATAAGTGTCTACATTTATTCAACAAGTATGATCCTTACAACAAGAGCAAAGTTAGGATTGATGTCGAGAAAGTGAAGCCATACTATTTTTCTCTTATTGATAAGTATTTTCCAGTAAAGCTTAAGTGGTGATTGCATTCTCAGTAATTTTTATAATGATTTAGGAAGTGGTTATTATCGAAAATGTTATATATGAATAATTTTGTAGCTTGAACTGTGTATTGGATTTATGGGGAAGCAGTGTTGTTTTGTTACTTAAAATTATTTTTGTTTGGCAGTTTAATATTTTTATGTTTTTTTTCCATCTTGGGTTCAAAAACTAGTAGAAAATTACAAAGAAAAAAAAAACACACGCAACATACATGACATGCATGACAGGCAGAATAGAGAAAGCACTAGTATGAACAATATTTCCAACAATTGATAAGCAGAGTCTTCAGGTTTAAAAGGAAAAGAACTCTCACGCAACAGAACAGCTCTTGCCATCATAAACATGACGCTCCAACAAAGAAAATCAATAATGAGCACATGTATAGACTTTTCACAGGATAACTAGTTACCTGCAAGACTTCTTCCCAAGAAGAATGGTCACGAAGTCCCAAGATCTGCCGAGCTTCCTTTTTAGTCATGCCTTTGGTTGCTCTCTTGATGTTCACGGCTTCATGTGCAACACGTACCATTCTTGCGAGCACTGTCAAGAGCTTTGCGATATGCTTGACATATAGCTCTCCCTAATAAGCTAGAACCTATTATAATTAAGTTGGCAATGATCCTTGAGGCCTATTTAGACAGAAGGTCAAGGTACTGAAAATGAGCTATACTTGCTGATCATTACATTTATAGTAAAAAAAGAAAGTTCTGTATCTATTTCTCCGCTGCAATATTGTTATATCATTTAAAGCTACTATTATTTTTTGACATCCACATGGTATTTGATAATGTTTTTCATTTTATAGAAGTGTCATCACAACCAAAATATTTATTTTTTTTGAATTCAAATATTTAGTTCAGCCTAGGACGGTATGAATTTCTGGCTCCGTCGCTGTCAGCGGTGGGTGGATGCCAAATAACTTCTCATAGTTCTAACTACACTGGATACTACACAAATGAAACACTCAACACTCATTTTCCATAATGAGGCTTCACCAAATAGCAAGAAACCCAATCCATCACAGAAAAGATGAATTGAGAAGGCAACTCAAACTGGTAAGGCTGAAAAACATGACCCAGACACAGTAATTCATCCCATAAAGAAGACAACTTAAAGCTAGAGCATTGAAAAGAAGATCATGAACTATTCCGAAAAGAACCGATTGGTAGCATCATACTTAAATTGCCGAAAGATAAAAACTCTATCTTCAATTTTTCCTTGTTTAATATTTGCAAACCTTAAGCTAGGGAACAATATGATAAGATATGATGCGTTCTCAACAGATAAGGTAATTTGACAGATTCAAACAAACTGCCATAGTGTTCAGTGTTCACACCATAAATTGATATTACAAAACTGTTATGCCTGGAAACTTCATACATAGGATCTTAAAAAACAATAGTCATGATTGCCATAATTTTTAGCTCCTCTTCCGTTAATCTCTTTGTTATTAACTTCGTAATGCATATATTACGTTAAATATGCAAAACCCTTACCCTATCACTATGATCTTCCAACTTTTTAAAATATCATATATATATAGTTAACAATCCATGATCATGGACTGAGTAAGGGTATTTATAGGTATCTTAGCAGTTTTAAGGAAAGGGAATAAATAATACCTAGGTCTGGAAGTTGGTTGCTTAAAATTTGCACTTTTGAATACCTTTTTTTTCCTTTCTCCTCTTTTTCTATCCTAGGAAAAAGTTGGATAAGCATAAAAATAAGATAAAGCACATATTACTTACTTATTTAAGCTTCCATACTTCTGCACACCTGATTTCAAAATAAAATAAAATGGACAACATGTCGTTTGAAAGATATAGTATGCTATATAAGTCAAGGAAATTTAACAGTTAGAAGTGCATGTGCGTGCAGAATGAGTCATTCTCCATGACCCTACAAAAAATCCAAAACAAAATATTTTGCAGCAACAGGGATTTCTTGACAATAATTTATAAGCAAGAGAATACCATTTATATTAATTCTCCAACTTGACGTGTATTGAAAGTAACTTAGAACTACAAATGCCTAATAAGTGAATAAGTCATTTGTAATAAAAACTGATTTGTTCTCGCTCGTTCGTCCATGTTTATTATATCTCAAACAAAGTTTGCTCGCCCCTTTATTAAAATATAGTAAATGATCTTTTCCAGACGTAGCAAAAAAGGGTTATATATTTCTGATTTACAAGTGATAAAAGAACAATTCAGCATGGAGAAACACATCATGGACCAACTGATAGGACTAGGGCAAGCTACGCCTATTTTGGCAATTGCAGAAACCGCTGCATGAGCATTCAGGAAGTACCTGAAGTTGCTCACCTAAAACCTCATTTGAGGATGTAAGTTGTTGCTCCTCCAGATGTCTTATCATCATCTAAAATTTTCACCTGTTTAAAACATAATCATTAAGTCGAAAAAGATAAAATAACACTCAAAGTGTACCACTAACATGTAGTTGGTTTTCATCACAAATGTGTGTGCATAACTCTTGCCAAAAGAAATTCTTTTTTCTCTGAACTGTCTTTTCCATTCTTTCCCCATTGAGACTGAAGCCTAAGTTGCTTCTTGAGCTCTCCCAGTTTACGTCTTGATCCTCCTTGATTTCGGAAGGCAGGTTCTAGGCAAATTTAAAAGAAAAATTGAAGTCAATGGATATAATAACTACAAATAGAACTATGTAATGAACATTTACTTATTATTTACAACTATAAGAAACAAAATTAATCTCCATCATAAGCTATAACACAGAACACAGAATACAGGAACCTATCAGGCATTATAATCAAAAGTAAAATTATGAATTTGTCAAAAATTAATACCTTGCGATCCAACATATGATTGGTAGATCGAATTTAGTTCTTAATAGACATTGACTGAAACTTCGTCTTCCAATTCTTATTATCTACTGTCAACCCATTTCAGTTTTATCTAACCAGACACCGATATGTGTGGCCTTCATGCATCATTTTTGCTGATCAGTGTGGCCTCTATTCTGACAGTAATTCAAATCCCCTTTCTAACTCAAACCTTTGAAATGTTACACTGTATAAACCATATTTGCACAGAATTTTCGTATGCAAATAAGCAAATCATCAAAATTAGATTGAAACAATGGATCGAGATGAAATATAAAATTCATACCTATTTAGGGTTTATGTAGAAATCTCGAGCAATTAAATATGGTATCCGATTGAAGTACTTGATCAGGGCTTAGAGGGCTTGCGCGACCATGTCGATCGAAGAATCGGAGGATAAGGTGAAGTCCTTTGAGGTTAAAAAGGCAAAAAAAAAAAAAATACTGAGTATCGAAGAGAGACAAAAGAAAGTGAAACTTCTCTGAAGTTTCAATGATGGAGGAAAATCGGAGAATAGGGTGAACCATGTTTTTATGGGAGTCATGAAAATTTTAAGGCGGGATAGGCGGCAAATGTTTGGTTATGTTTACAACAGGGGATAATATACTATTAGTTACTTCTAGAAATAAACGCAGCCACCTGTTTTAACCATAGATAAATTTTCTTGTAGTGTAGGCATTTAGAAAAAACTGAACAAAATAGGTGTATGGCAAGTTTCATGTTAATTAAGCAAATCTGTTTAAACATCAATCAGCATCTTAACATGCATAAGTTTTAGATCCGGTTTATTAACATGTAAAAATTACTTGTTATAATATCTAAAAGCAACATGAACTCCCAAAGACTGGATCTAAAGAACTGGAAAAGGAGTGTTGATGTTGTAGCAGAGATTCTTATATACGTATAAGCTATTGTTGAAGGGAAATAGGCTAGTCCAATCCAAGCTGAGGCAGCATCTCCTTGTCTCCATTGTTTTGAGGTGAATAAAACAATAGAAATGTTGTTCTATTTATAGCCTACCGCCAATGAATCTCGTTCAGAAACGCGTACAGATTTAGAGAATGAATCTGCCTCGGATCTGGGTGGGTCGACCCTAGGGTCGACCCCTTGGGTGCAGGTCGACCCCCAACAGGTCGATCTCCCGCTTGGTTTTCCCGCTTTGATTTCCAACTATTTTGAATATTCTGAATTCATTTGTTTGTATATATATATATCTTATACCTACACAAACTTCAAACCTTAATATCTTCTTCATACGGTGTCTGTTTTACGCAATCTCGGAGTCTATCTTAAGCAGAATTCTGAGATGAACGCAATGGTGCAGTTCATTTCCCTTAATTCCCAATATTTAATTAAGTATTCTTTAGTTTATTGATATAATGTCCTTTAAAATTACGGGGTGTTACAATCTCCCCTACTTAAAGGATTTCGTCCCCAAAATCTCTAAGTTACGAAGAATGTATATCCTAAAAACCGCAGTCATCTACTCATTCATCAATCACAGGCATCCATCGTCCTTAAAAGATTTCGAATATGTTATGAACATATGCAATAGTGTGTGTATATATCCTTACACTAATGCAAAAATCAGGCGGTCTACTGATTCAGTTGAGCTCTTTAATGCAATTCATGTTCGTGCCATGTAATCAAAATGTGTGCGAATAATCCTAGTATAACATGTAAGTTCTATATGTGTGCACAATCATTCATCCAAATGCAACATTCATATGATGATACATCCATTTTCATCCATATAAAATTTAAAATGCGCACACATCCATATGCTGTAGGTAATGATTGAGCCGATCTAGTGCCTAATGTATGTGTATATGCATCCACGGGAAACCACTAGCAAACACTTGCATCCATCAAACATAACATGTTTCAAACACATGTTTACACCCATTGGTTTTCTACCTAAAGGTCGAAGATTCGATCGATGGGATACATACAAGTGATAGAAACAAGTATGGATAAAACCATGGAATAAGAAGCTAAGAACATACCTTTGAAAAGAAAAGGGTACTGAGCGTGAATCTTGTGTTCAGTCTCCCAAGTTGCATCTTCGCTATCTTCTCCCCATTGGACTTTCATCAACTTGACCTCTCTATTGCTTTCCTAAGCTCTGATCCAAGTACACAAGTAGGAACTCATCTAATTATTACCTCTTTTCTACCTATACCTCCTCAAGCATGCTTGGCTCAACTACTTCTGCCATATTGTGTAAACATTTCCGCAATGAGAAACGTGGAAAACATCATGCACACCCACCAATCTCTCTGGTAGCTTTACTCTATAGGCCATTTGACCAATCCTTTCCGTTATGGGAAATGGTCCTACAAACCTTGGTGCCAATTTCTCGATAGATCCAAAGTAAACCACATTCCTCAAAGGTGACGCCTTGATGAAAACCAAGTCTCCAACCTCAAACTCAATATCATTCCTTCTCTTGTCTACGTAGGACTTCTGCCTATTCTATGTTGTCTTTATGCTTCTGCGAATAAGGTTAATCTTATCTGAAGTCTCTCTAATCATCTCAGGTCCAAGTAGAAGTCTATTTGTAGATTCCCACCAATAAATTGGTGATCTATATGGTCGTCCATACAACGCCTCGAAGGGTGCCATGCCAATACTAGCCTGATAATTGTTATTGTAGGCGCACTCCACCAATCTAAGATGCTCTTCCTAAGTCCATTCGAAGTCAAGGATACACAGCCTCAAAAAATCCTTAAAAACTCTATTCACCCTCTTAGTCTGCCCATCGGTCTGAGCGTGATATACGGTGCTCAAACATAACTGTGTACCAAGTGCCTCTTGCAAGCTTCCTCAGAACTCACAGGTACAAATGGGATCACAATCGCTTATTATGTTGGAAGGTAATCCATGTAGACGGACTATCACCCGAACATAAATTGATGCCAACCATGTTGTTATTCTCTTGCTCTAAATAGGAATGAAATGAGTGCTCTTAGTAAGCCTGTCTGCTATAACCCAGATGCTTGTATTGCCCTTCCTCGATCTAGGCAAACCATAAATGAAATCCATAAAGATGTTCTCTACTTCCACTTTGGAACCTCCAAAGGGTGCAACAACCCACCAGGCTTTTTTTGCTTAGCTTTAACTTGCTGGCATGTCAAACGTTAAGCTACGAATTCAGCTACGTCTTTCTTTATCCCAAGCCAATAGAAAATCATATTCATATCTATATACATCTTATCGCCACCCGGATGGATAGTCATTCTGGAACGATTTGCTTCCTCAAGGACCGTCTTCAACAGACTCCTAACTCGGGGAACACAAAGCCTTCCATTCCTTCGTAGCCACCCTTTATCATCCATGGATTCTCTGCTAAGATGACTAAAAGTCTCTCTCCTATGATGAGCCTATCCAAAATGCCTGCTATTTGTACGTCCTCTCGCTGCAAAGATCCTATCTAATCCAAAAAAGTAGGTCGCAACTCTAACGATGCTAATAAACTAGGTGTAAACTCGGTAGATGGCCTAAATCAAAGATCGATATATACTCCAAGCTCTGCCTCCCTACAAATAGAGGACTTAAGGTCATCCTCTGCCTACTCAACGCATCCGCCACCACATTACCTATTACAGGGGTATAAGCAATCTCAAAGACATAGGACGCTAGGAACTCCATCCATCTCTGCTGTCTCAAATTGAGATCCTTCTACGAGAAAAAATTCTGGAGAGATTTATGGACCATGTATAACTCGAACCTCTCTCCAAGCAGATAATGTCGCCAAGACTTAAGCGCGAATACAATAGCAGCCAATTCCAAATCGTGAGTGGGGTAATTTTTCTCATGAATCTTCAACTGTCTACTCCCGTAGCATACTACCCTTCCCTCTTGCATTAAAACAACACTGAGTCCTGTACCACATGCATCGGTGTACATTGTGAATACCTTGGTCCCATCAGGTAATGTCAGAACCGGGGTTGTTGTCAAATCCCTATTTAATCGCTGAAAAGCATCCTCACGATCAACGTTCCAAGCAAAGGTCATATTATTCTTCGTCAGTCTGGTGAGTGGGGTTGATATCCTCATGAAGTCTTTAATAAACTTCCTATAGTAGCCCACAAAACCAAGAAAACTTTCCACCTCTGTTGTATTCTTTGGAGCTTTCCAATCTTGAACTGCAACTACTTTTGCAGGATCCACCGCTATCCCTTCCTTGGAAACCAAATGACCTAAAAATCTCACTTTCTTTCTCCAAAAGAGGCACTTGGAGAATTTCTCCTCAAGCTGGTGTGTTCTGAGAGTCCATAAGACCTCTCCTAAATGTCGGGCATGTTCTTCTTCAGTCTTCGAGAAAATCAAGATGTCGTCAACAAAGACTACAACAAATTTATTCAGAAACTCTCTGAACACTCTACTCATCAGATCCACAAAATATGTGGGTGCATTAGTCAACCCAAAAGGTATGACTAACCACTAAACGAAACCATATGGAGTTCTGAAAGCATTCTTATCTATATTGTCCTCGGCCACTCTCAACTGGTGAAATCCTGTAGCCAAATCTAGCTGCGAGAAAACAGATGCACCAATAAGTGGGTCAAACAGATCATCAATCCTCGGGAATGGGTGCTTATTCTTCTTAGTGAGCTTGTTCAACTCCTTGTAATCCACACATAAGCGAAGCAAGCCATCCGCCTTAGTCACGAAAACGGCTGGAGCACCCCATTCTGATATGCTTCGTCTAATAAACCCTTTCTCAAGTAGCTCCCCTACCTACTTGCTAAGCTCGCTCCTTTCCCTAGGAGCCATGTAGCGCACAGGCAATGCAACTGGCTTTGCATTGTCCACCAAGTATATCTGAAAATTAATCTTGTGCCTTGGAGGTAATTCCCGAACCTCCTAAAAAATATCAGGGTACTAATAGAATACAGGTATAGATCGTAAATCATCTAAGGAAGCATCAAGCAATTCTAGGAAACAAAGCATAACAGACCCCTTAGGGTCACAAGAAATCTCGAGAGTCCTCCCATGGAAAGTCAAAAGTCTAAAGACCCTCCTCTCACAATCTAGAATGGCACTATACATGGCTAGCCAATCCATCCTTAGAATCAAACCGTAGCCCACGAAACCAAGCATGTATGTGTCACAATCGAACTCGATGCCCAACATAGATATCTCAAACCCCGAAAAATCATAGACAAATGAGCTGTGCCACTAATGGGTTTGAGACAACAACGGGATCAGGAACAATACTAGTACTAAGGTGTAGAGACTCAACCACAGAATCAGATATAAAAGAGCGAGAAGCGCCAGAATAAAAAAGAGTCCTAACTGGATGATCGGAAAGAGAAATCAAACTTTCAATATAAACTTTCCTACCTCTATCTGGTCTGCTAGCCTCGCGAGCATGCACTTTCCCTCCAGAAGGTCCTGCTCTCTTCCTCTGACCTTGCTTCTTCGGGTATTTCCTAATATAGTGTCCAAATTCACCGCAGTTGTAACAAGAAATTTTCCTCTTTCTGGAATTCTTGATCACATGATCCAAGTCTCCACAACCATGAAATTTCTTCGTATTTTGAGCTTTGAAGTTTTTTCCATCTTTCTTTTTTTGTTCTTTCTTGGGCTACACCTTTTTGTTTTGAGCCTCATCAGTCTTTGCAGCTTTCTTTTCGCCTATCTCTTCTTCATTCATCAATACCATATCAACGAGCTTCTCAAAAGTTGCTCCCATCGAAATATGAGACATAACCAGTCCATGCAAGTGTTCATTCAACCCTCTTGCGAACCTCAAAAAGCTTGTATGGAGTATTTACCAACTCTAGACCAAACCATGCTAACTGGCTGAACTTATTGGCATACTCTTTGACCGACATGTCTCCTTGCTTAAGTGTCAGAAACATCTCCATCTACATACTCTCTTCTGCCTGAGAGAGAAACTTCATCTCTAACCTCTAACGAAAATCAGCCCAAGTATCTACTGGATATCATGCTTGCATCACTTCCTACCAGAATGTAGCCTCATCTTTCAGCTGCCATGCGGCCAACTGAATCTTCCTACGGTCATCAACCTCGAAAATCCAAAACAAGTCCTCTGTCTCTTTAAGCCAGTTCCGTACTTTCACAAATCTTTCACTTCCATGGAATGGATTTCCAGCCATAACACATAAGTACTTGCATATCTTAGAGAAATTATCCTCCCATGGAGCAGGGGGAACAACGGTTGCAGCTGGGAGGGCAACGTCCGCTTGGCCTCCAGCAGGCGCTGTAGGCTCAAGGTATCTATGAAACCAAGCCAATATCTGAACGCCCTCGAGAGGATTCCGTTCTCCAGACATGTTGAAAAGAAAAGGGCTCAAACAGAGAGTCGAAAGATTTTTATATGGCTTTGGGGAATATGTTTTTCAAAAACAAACATTTCTTGTAAAAACATTCTATTTTTGAAACTTTTTTGAAAACGATTTCAAAAATCTTTTATCCGATCTTGTAACCTTCAACTTTGACATGAAATGTGACACCCAACGTCTGTTAATGTCACTCTTTATCAGAATGTATTAAGTTTTGTGAAGTGTTATGGGTAAACAGATACAGAATTACACAAGACAGACATAAAAAATAGCAGCAGAAGTATAATACTTTACTTTCCAAAAAAAATACCGTGGTCCAAAAATCCAGTTACAACATACGTCTGAAATATTGAAGACCAATTACATCAAATTAAACTATCTTCCTTGTACTAAAATCATCAAAGTACATAAATATAAATCCATAGTCCCCAAAAACAGCCATAATAAGGTAGATAGGTTGTCAAAGTGATACATCTAAGCAAAGCAAAGCAAATCCAACTCCAAGTAGAAACATGAGAGAGTGTCCTAATCAAGCCTGAGTATTCCCACCCTGACAACCTAAGGGGAGGGGGAAGGAAGAGAAAGAGAAGGAAACAAAGTAGGTCAGACATATGGCGAGTCCAGTGACTTTTAGCATCTAAAGAGATAAAAGTAACGAGACAGTAAATAAACTGGATGAGAGATAATAACAGTATATAGCAAGTATAAGAATAATGAACAGGATGAATTATGCTTCTCAAATACTTTCTCTACACCAATACTAGTATATCGCATTAAGTGCTATTAAACTACTTAACCTACACAGAATGATGCCAACATAGCATAGATGTTATACTTAGGTGTACTTCTAGCAACGGGTTTTACCCCAAACAGAATAACAGGTACCTAAATAGAAATAACAGGTACCTAAACATAACTATATGTACCCTAATTACTACCCCCACAATTGGCGCAATACCACATAAATACCTTGTGTCGGCCCCACATAGGGTGTATTACTTCCTAAAGTGGCAACCATCAGAAGGACACAGATCTATTTACAAGTGTTATGGCGTCTTATTTTTCCAGACAGACCGGACCCATGTGCGCACATGACTCCATTGGAACGCGCTATCAGAACACCCCATCCCAAATGAACCTCTTATAATTAGTCCCAGTAAGCGTGCCCTGACCCCTACCTAGTGCGTGGTCCTCCTTTAATACCATAACAGGTTACTGGCTAATATGGGTCCCACATGACAAATGACACAAGCAACCTTAAACTTGCTTCCCCAATCAACTAGGCTTTACATAGGTTAAGTTTTACATGGGTTAATAGTATCCTTACAACCCCACCAGATTTACAAGTTTACTTGACCCCCCAACAGATCAAACAGAATACATAGGTGGCATACAGTTCCATTTACATGTTCCCTTTAATTTTGCATTAAGCCTACATGTTTTCCATATTCATACACCCCATATTTCAGTTATATTGCATATTATAAGTTATGCCCCAAACTTTAGTCATATTCATAATACAGGTTATTCCTCCGAATTATCGTTTCCAATTAAGCCCAATTTCGTTCGCACGCATATTTCAGCATTATCGGTCTAGGCTCGAAGGTAGCCTGGCTATGAAAAATAAAAAGGGAATGAAGGAGGAAGAAGAACAGAAATAGGCATAAATAACAGAGATAGACATAGAAATAGGCATATAGAAATAACTGAACAAAATAGATGTATGGGATGTTTCATGTTAATTTAGTAAATATGTTTAAACATCAATCAACATCTTAACAGGCATAATTTTTAGTTTCGGGTTATTAAAATGTCAAGATTACTTGTTAAGTATTTATATCTAAAAGCAACATGCACTCACATAGACTGGATCTAAAGATCTGAGAAAAGAGTGTTGATGTTGTAGCAGAGATTCTTGTATACGTATAAGCTGTTATTGAAGAGAAATATGCTTGGTCAATTCAAGCTAAGGAAGCATCTCCTTGTCTCCATTGTTTAAGGTGAATAAAACAATAGAAATGCAATCATATTTATAGCCTACAGCCAATGAATCTCGTTTAGAAACGCGTCTAGGTTCAAAGAATCAATCTGCCCCACATTTGGGTAGGTCGACCCCGGGGTCGATCCTAGGGTCGACACACCATTGTATGGGTCGACCCCTGGGTCGATCCTAGGGTCGACACACCATTGTATGGGTCGACCCTAGGGTCGACCCAATGGGTGCAGATCGACCCCCAATGGGTTGATCTCCCGCCTGGGTTCCTCGCTTTGATTTCAAATTGTTTTGAATATTCTGCATTGAATTGTTTATATATATATATATATATCTTATACATATACAAACTTCAAAACTTAATATCTTCTTCATTCGATGTCCATTTTACGCAAACTTAGAGTCTATCTTAAGCAGAATTCTGAGACGAACGCAATGGTACAGTTCGTTTCCCTTAATTCTCAATATTTAATTAAGTATTATTTAGTTTTTGATATAATGTCCTTTAAAATTACGGGGTTTTATACTCAACATGACACATTGTCAACTCATACCATACAACTGATTTCTACCGATATATAACATATAAGCACATACATCTCAGAGAAGGGTTTTAAGCAAAGAGAATAAATTCTCCGCCGCCAAATAGACATGTATTTAGCAGAGATCAGTGAATATAGAGCGAATACAATGTCAGACATATAATCCATTTGCAAGTCCGTTCTTGGTCTGAACGAAACTGGAGGCACCTTATTCCTCATCCCATATGTCCAATGCAGGAGAGGCATCCTCGCATATCTGTTAGATCTCCAAGTACATCTGGACGACCACCACTTATAACCTCATCTTGGGTGTACCTTCTAAGCGAGACATCAATAATCATCCTAACAATGTGAAGATCTCCAGTCTTCAATCACCATCTTCAAGTCTTCGACTTTTGATCGTCCTAATAGTTATTCAGAACGGGTTAAACCTAGTCTTTCCGAATAACTCGTGTATCTTATAATCAAGTAATAAAAAAACACATCATATGCCTCATTCCAATCCAGAATATTCTTTTATACAAATATTCATATCTTTAGGAAAGATTCCCATTAATTTTATCAAAGATTATCTCTTTTAAACTTATTGTTTAATCCATTCCTTGGAAATTGTTCCAAAAGATTTTATAATATCTTTCGCAACATAAACCTGATTAAGTTTTATAAAACTAGTTGGGATTTATCGAGCCTTACCGAAGTAATCATTAATTTTATTATCCCATTCCCTACCTATTCATCCCATGGAGAAAAACTGGTGGTACTCCATATCTAACACCCATTGTGTTATCGGTAAATTTAATTACCATTTAACGTCCCAAGTCTAATTAATGATTTAACTATCACATGGAGTAAAACTGGTGGTACTCCATTCTCGAACACTTCTCGAATTCGGTAAATTTAGTTACCACTTTACATTTCTATATAATTAAAGATTCACTGAAACTCCAACTTAGTTTTAATCTTAAAAATCATTACTTAATGATTATTCAACTTTAGGAAATTAAACTGTCTTTAACTGGGTTAGAGAACGAATGTGATTTAAAACACCATTCATGATAAACCTAAAATCATTCTACCATTTAAAATGGAATCTTCACAGAAATCGTAACAGTATATAATCGATATAAATTTCCATATCATACTAGTACTATAAACAGAATAACGACAATGCCTCTTAAATTCCTTGAGTAGTACAGGTCTTCCTCCATGGAGGGTCATCTCGATTATTACTAAATTGAATTCCAACATAATATATTAAATTGGAAAATTTAACTTTAAAAAATATTATTAATCTTAATTAAAAGATTTATAAATTCCACATCATAACTTCACCGTTAATCAGGTTAAAGAACAAATATTGTTTAAAACATCGTTCATGATAAACCCAAAATCAACTTCCATTTAATTTCAATTATATTTATCAATTGGAAAATTTTATTAATCTTAATTAAAAGATTTATTCTATTCTCAAATGGGTTTTTAGAACAGTGTTATTGAAGACATCATTCGCGACTACCCAAATTCCAATTTGATAATAAATACAAGGCTCTGAATAGAAATCATATCAGCTTTATTTAACATCAAATTCTAAAACCAACAGATATCATATTAGGAATAACGATATTTGTATCTGCCAAATACCTCAACAATATCCAGATAATCATGGAATACAATATCGAAATATTTGAAAATTATTTCCACTCAAATTCATTGCAGTTATACGTTGGAAAAAATCTAGTTATATCAAAACCATTCACAATCCAATTTGTTAATTTAAAAACATTGGATTCTTACACTAGTTGTTAACTAGTCTATTCAGATAAAAATATCATTTATCTTTTCAAAACCAGAATGCTTCATCCAAAAATCTTTTCAAATCATTTATTATGATTTATCATAATTTATTCATATTTCTAATAACATTTAATAAGGCCCATACAGTCGGTTTCCAATATCGGCCACCGAACTACATCCATAGCGACCTTTTCCAAAACTGATTTGGGCTTAAATTAAAATCTTACTGTTGGATTTTAAATATCTTATTACGATTTGAAAGATATTTTTGATATGAACCCAACGCTTCCGATTTCAGGATAATCCGATGGTAGGATCTCCCTATACGACAATTCGAAGTTACAGGTTGACGTTCGCGAACTGTCGTTGCACGACGCATTCTATTCAAGCCCAAATTCAATTTATAATTGAAATATAAAATCGAATATGCTTTGAAAATATTTTATAAATTATCTAAAATATTTTCAACTACCATTTGAAATTTTATTTTAATCACTTTACTTCAAAATAAAATTTCTTCATTTTGAGCCATTATAACATATATAATAGATTCCATTGATTTCCATTCAATACATATTTTATAAAACATTTATAATCTCGTTTTAAGAACGATTTCAACTTCCATTTCAATTCTAAATCAAAATTGAACATCAAATATTATTATAGTGTTAAAATAATAATATTTTCAAAATATCAAATTTTGAAATCTATTTTCTCGATATTCATTATAATTCTATAATCTTTTTCCATCCAAAATCAGAATCAAAATCAAGCTTTGACCTTTCACTAAATATTATATCAAAATATTCATTTTAATTCTGGATTGAAATGAGATTCAACCAATTACCATATAATTTTATTTACATGAATTTCATACATCATGTTTATTCAACAATAATTATAAACAATTATTGAACATCCAATTCACATCCAGAGTGCAACTACAATCATATAAGAGTTAAATAATTAAATAACGCTTATAATGGTCTACCAATCAATTGGTTGGCATATAACTACACACAAGGGAGATGTGTGAATTTATTATAATCCCAATATCCATGCAGGGTTTTTAAACAATAAATAATCAATTAATAAATTATTTATTCATTCCAATCGATATTACTTAAATGGTGAACATAAACAAGCAATTCTACTTGTAAATGGATGTTTCATACAATTTCAACTACCATAAATAATTTAACAATCATTTTAATATGTTAATTATTTCAAAATAATATTCAAATCATAACCCCAACAATCATCCGTTCATCCATCTGGTTCGCAAACAACTGCGATGTGAGCTACCATACACTGTATAATAATCTGTGATAACTAAATCAAATATAAAATGAGTATAGGCAATCAATATAAATTCAGTTATAAAATAGAATACTGTACAAATTAGTTGAGTGAGAGAATTCTCACCTTGCAGTTCGAAATCATTCTACTAACGATTGTTTTATCTGAATTAAACTGGACGTTTAATTTAGTCAAAATTTGTAACTTGCTCAGATTTTGTTCTGGTCTGTTCCATTGTGTATATCTCGACGATGCGATTCTAACGTGTCCGTGATTGTCAAATTCTGATGATGTATGAGTAAGTTATTAACAATTTAAGGTTAAATCGAATTAATTCTAATTATAATTTCTTAATCATTATGCTTAACCAAATTAATAACCTTTTAATTATCTTCCCCCATCATGTTTTATTTCCTCCCAGATGAAGATAATTGAACTCTACCATCGCCATTAGGGTCAAAACCGCTCCTCACCCGTTGCGCAGGTTGATGATCGGAAAGTGCCACACGTGCGCCGATCCCTCTCCTCCAATGCCTCGAAAACCATGCAACTCGCACTCCTATACCCGCCAGAAAACCCTACCTAATGGAGCAACTTCAAAGCACGATTTCCCATAAATTACAACTCATCAAATGATCTTAATCGTTCATAACCAAGATCTCAAAGTGATGAACAATATTGTAGTCGTAAGTTTTTGAAAATTCACTGTGGATTAAGAGAAATCAAGGAGGGAAAGTCAGAGAATATTATCCATCGTTTTGGAACTGGTGGCACTGAAATGGAAAAAGGAATTAGGGTATTCATGGCAAACGTGTGTGTATATATATATATTGTAATCTAAATTAATTTATAATTCTCCAATTACTTGATATGGCTCCGAACTCCAAACAAATCCCAACGACTTTCAACGCTAGCAATATACCCCCATTCCGAACACAATGGAATATGTTTCATAAGCTGATTAGATCGTTTTGATCAGTTTTTATCAAAATTAAAATATAATATTAGATGTTGAATTTGAATGCACGTTTTAATTTACCACGGTCACATACTGACTCCAAAAATTACAAATTTTGATATATTGCTATGTTCTACAAATACGGTACTAACAAAACTAATTTCATCGAATTTGGAGACCGTTTGAAAAATAGCCTTATTTCTAGCTTATTGAATTTACAACTAAAATTGAACACGTGTTTAAATTTACCATGCTTACATATAAACTCTAGTTGACTTAAAATTTTAAACTTAATAATAATTTGATGCTCCAGATCCAACAACATTAGCTTCGTCGAAAACGGAGGTCGTTTACAAAATGGCTATTTTTAAAGGCTTAAATAATATTAAAATATTAGTAAATTCCATAACGACTATTTTAAATTTTATTTTGGACATATCTTCCAACTTATAATATGAAATCTCAAATTTTACCATTCATTGGAAAGATACTAATAGACAGATTCTAACGTTTCTTGTTTAACTGAAATCCGACTTATTTTGAATTCTATATATTCAATTGAAATTTAATCTAAATTTTCAAACTATAGTGACATTACACGTTTGTTATTTAAATTTATACATCCAAACTTCATTTTAAATAAAAATTTAGTCGTTAATTCTCAAAATAAATCATTTAAAATGTTTAATTTCCATTAAAATCAATTAAAAATAAATTTTAAATTGGTTCCAAAATTCAGGGTTGTTACAATGGTGGTGCCTGATGGTGTGGTTTCAGTTTTGGCTTGTCGATGTGTTGTGCCGTACTTGGTTGGTTTGTTCTATTTCTTTGCTCATGGATCAAGTAATTAAATGTTGATGTCATTGCATCTTGACATTGTCTTTGTTTGACAATGTTGGGAAGTGATTGCTTTGGTAGCATAGGTGAGCTCTGTTTCCAGTCTTGGTGACTGGTTGATGTGATGGCCTTTCCTGCGCAGCTTAGGTGGAAGGCGAAGAAGGCCTCCTTTCGGGTGGGGGGGGGGACCGAGCCAGGTGCGTCCTTCCCGTTTCTCTCACGGTTTTGAATGAGAGAAAGAAGTGAGGAATCCTTTTTCCGACTAAATTGATTGGAGAAACCGATCCAGTATATTAATTCAAGGAGGCGTCCAAATTAAGGGATGTGGAGCACCCAGAAAGACCAAATGGCATATTAATACCAAGAAGTGATCAAAAAATTATAATAATACCTGGTTGATCAAGAATAGGCGATGTCGTATGAGTATCTACAGGACCTAAATTACAGGTGGGTAGGTAGAGAATACCTAGGGACGCGAGATAACTCTCTCTAAGGAACTCGGCAAAATAGATGGCGTTGCTTGTTCCAGTCGAATTATTAACTGATAGCTAAGTTTCATTTCACATTTCATATGATAATATGATAAAAGGTTCTCGCCGATGACTTACGCCTTACCATGGCATTACTCTACCACTGAGTTTTAACAAGGTGATGGTTTACTCGCGTACCGCCTTGTAACACCCCGAATTTTTAACGATATTAAAGAGAATAAATTAAATAATAATTAATTTAATGTTCAGAATTAGAGGAAACGGAATGCACCAATGTGTCCATCTCGAAATTCTGGTCAAGAAAGATGTTTAGTTTGCATAAAACGGACACTGTATGAAGAAGTTATGAAGGTTTTATGTTTGTATATGCCCAAAAATATTATATATATACTCATGAGTCAGAGGTGAATCAGAGATGAGCTAGAATCCTATCCAGAGGATTCAAATTCGAAAATTCCTTTGAGCGGCAAGATTCTCACTCTAGGGGGTCGACCCCTAGAGGGGTGTCGACCTAGGGGTCGACCCACCCACAGGGGTGTCGACACCTCTAGGGCTGAGGTGGCACTCGGTTTCAGGGGGTCTGGCAGCTATATATATGTGGCATATTTCTCATATTCTCTTCATTGGGAGCTATGGAGGCCATATGTTGCTGGAGTACGAACTGAACCGTTTCTGCAACAACATATTCTACAAATCCAATTAAGAAATTCTAGATCCGTTCTTCCTAATTTCTCTAAACCTAACGCTGTGAGTTTCTAGATTACTTTTAGGTTTAGATAAATAAAAGTATACTTTGAAAGACTATGAATTGGATATGCTATAAAATATGATTTTGTGTTAATGTGAAATTCTATGCTATGTCATGACAGATCTGTTTTCCTAGATCTAATAAAATTGTGTTGATTCGATTATGATGCTTATGTGGATCTTGACTTGTAACCATGTTATGGTGGATGTACATCTATCAATTTGGACTACTTTGACATCACTTGGATCTAGATCTTTATGTTAGTTACCTTTCACCTGTCATATTGTGATCCATTGAGATATGTTGTAAACTTGACATGTGAACCCACCTTTAGATCTATTCATTTTATTATGTCACCCTAACTATGCTAGATCTAAGTAATTGGACACCTAATGTTTAATTTAGATCTCATTATGCTTACTTGAATATCATAGTGATTGCCACAAGTTACCAGTTTGATGTCCACTTTATTATGATGTTAATCACATGTCCATTCACATTGTTATTATGCCAGTTTATGTTCATGTTTATGCCAAGACATATTGAAATTATCACCCTTGTTATACTCCCTTTTTTTTGTTATAGCTAGGCTACTTTATAGCCTAATGTCATCAAAATACGTACGAATACTTAAAGAGGAAACGGGGTAAAAGGGATTATAATAGACATGAATTATGTAATGTTTATGTGAAATGGGACATGTAATTCAAATGGGCAAGCATCGAAATAGTTACCTATAATGACATAGGTAGATTTGGGTTAAATTGGTATGTTCAGTAATTAACAATTAGGAATTGTAAATTGTAATTATGACACGAGGTTAGGTAACATTAGTGGTGGAAGTCTGCCCAGACCCGACCGACATATCTAGCAGCCACTAATGTTGAACCAAACGTGGGAGATCTAAGTACGCAAATACGAATCGGGCCAAGACATGAGGTTAGGGCCAACTGTGGAATAAGACTGCCAGAACCCAACCGACATATCTAGCATCCACACGTTGTAAGCCTAATGTGGGAGGTCTAGCCCATTATAACCATTGTTGGACATCGTAATGAAATGGACTACTTAACCTAATTTAATATGACTATGGACTTAAGTTAGGGTTAAGTAAAATTGGACAGGTAGTGGTGGGTTAAGTAAATTAGAAGGGGTGGGTAATATGTATATACAGGCCCACGAACTTAACCCAATAAGGTTATGTAATTAAAGACACCTAGTGGTATACGTAACCAGTAGATAATGTAATAAGGTTATGTAATTAAAGGCACCTAGTTGTATACATAATCGATAGATAATGTATTCAAGTTATGTAATTAAAGACACCCTTTAGGGTAAGCATAACTAGTATAGGGCTATGTAATTAAAGACACCTAAGGTATGCATAGTCAGTGGAAAACCTAGTGGGGGATACAAGATAAGGGGGAGGGCGTGTATCATATTGTGTTGGACCCATTTCACTCAGTAACTCGGAGTTGGTATCAAGTAAGGACCTCCGTACTAGGCAGAGAAGGGGCACGCTTAGTGATTGATTGTAAGAAATCCAAACAAGGCGGATGGCGTGGGCGGCGCAAACCGACCGGGGACATGCTCGTGCATGGGCCGGGCAGAGGGGGCTAAGACGACTGTGACACCAGTAGATTTGGTTGTGCACACCATGGGTTTCCATTTTAGGAAGTGATACCTCCTATTGTGGGGCCTGCACATGATATCTACAGGGTAGGGTGCCGATCGATTATGGTAGGGTTAGGGTATACTTGGACGTATGACCTAAGCCTACCAACTTATAGTGGAAGGGATCATCTCATTTCAATTATACTAGTAATGGTGCAGAGTAATCATTAGTGAGGCACATACACCTTAACTTGCTTACCCTGTCATACCTTCCATTTATGTACTGATCTCTCTTATCCACTTTATATGCCTATCATGTTGCTTTTATTTATCTACTGGCTAAAAGTAACTAGACTCGCCAGAATTTGTTTTTGACTCTATTGTTTCTCCTTCTTTCTTCCGTTTACCCCCAGGTTCTCAGGGAGGAAACACCCAGACTTAATCCGGAATCAAATATTATCTTGCTAGGAGCTACTTCTGAAGTTTGGCTCAAGTTCTTGTCTCTACTATGGCTTAACTCTTTTTATTTGAGGAATGGTGTTTTTTTATTTATGTACTCTGATGGTGCAAGACAGAAGTTATTTTATTGTAATGATTTTTATGACTTATGTTTGAAATAAAAGTTTAAATTTTCCGCTGCTGCCTTATTTATATCTGTCTTGTAATTATTCTGTGTCTGTTTACCTATAGCACTTCACGGAACTTAATGCATTCCCTTAGTGAGTGGCATTAATGGACGTGGGGTGTCACACTTGGTATCAGAGCTGAAGGTTACAAATTAGATAAAAGTTTTTGAAAATTATTTTCAAAAGGGTTTTAAAAGGAAAGCATTTTCAAAAAGAAAATTCTATTTTGAAAAATCATTCCCCAAAAAGCCATATGTAGTATCCTTTGGTCCTTTATCTAAATTTCTTCCTTTTCTCCTTTTCAGCATGTCTGGGGAACAAAACATCCCTATTCTCCCATAGGGCGTCACAATACCCGGATGGTTCCGAAGCTATTTGGAGGCCACGATGCCGGCTGAAGGCCAAAGAGACGTTCCTCCCCCAGTTGCTCCAGTCATTCCTCCTCCTCCCCTTCCAAAAGCTGACAACTTTAACAAAATCTACAAAGACTTCCGGGCTATGGGAGGAAGGCCATTCCATGGGAATGAGACATTTGTAGATGCTAGGAATTGGCTTAAGGAGACAGAGGACTTATTTGTAATCTTTGAAGTGGAGGACCGAAGGAAAATTCAATTAGCTGCTTAGCTTTTAAAGGACGAAGCCTCATTTTGGTGGGAAGTCATCCAAGCTAGACGTCCTATAGAAACTTGGGAAGGCTTTAGGCAGAGGTTCAAAATGAAATTTCTTTCTCAAGAAGAGAGAAGCATACAGGTGAAGAGGTTCTAAATACTCAAACAAGGAAATTTGACGGTGAAGGAATATGTGAACAAGTTCAAACAGCTGGCAAGGTTCAGGCTAGAGTTGGTAGACACACCGCACAAAAGGGCTTTACGGTTTGCTAAGGGGATAAATGAGCCTCTACATGGTTTAGCTATGTCCTATCTTCCAATGGGGTCCACCTATGAAAAGCTTGTTGATATGGACCTAATGCATGAGGAGGACAAGGGAGAAAAGAAGGAAACAAAAGCTGAGGGGACCTCGTAGAATAAGACATTATGGCCCAAGAAAGGGCAGCAAAAGCAGAAGAAATGAGGAAAGATGATAATGGCAAGGATAAGAGAAAATGTCACAATTGTGGAAAGGAGGGCCACTTGGTCAAAGATTGTAAGAGAAGGAAGGACAATTGCTTTAATTGCGGAGAGATCGGACACTTCTCTAAAGAGTGCTCGAAGAAAAATGGATCACAGGGACAAGGGAAAAGAGCAGGGACTTCTGGAGGGCAGGTGCATGCTCTCGCTATCAGTGCTGAAGAGGTAGAAAAATTTCCGTAGAAAGTTTAGTTTCTCTTTCAAACCATCCAGTTAGAACACTTTTTGATTCTGGTGCTTCACACTCGTTTATATCTAGTTATGTGGTTGAATCTTTGCACTTAATTACTAGTATGGTAGTAGATCATGTAGTTGTTTCAAACTCCATTGGTGGTTCGGCTCATTTATCGATGATTTGTCGAGGTTTGAAAATATCTGTGTTAGGCGTCTAATTTGAATGTGACGTGTATGTGCTTAGGTTAATGGGCTATGGGTTGATTATAGGAATGGATTGGCTTACCACATATGGGGTCATTCTGGATTGTGAGAGGAGGGTTGTTAGACTCCCGACTTGTCATGGGAAGTCCCTCGAAGTTTCTTGTGACCCCCAAGGGTCTGTTATGCTTAGCTTTCTAAAGTCTCTAGATGCATCCATAGATGATTTGCAATCTGTTCCAATGGTTAGAGATTATTCATATGTTTGTGATGAGGTACAAGGTTTACCTCCAAGGTGCGAAATTGACTTTCGCATATATCTGGTGGACAATGCAAAGCCAGTTGCATTACCAGTACACCACATGGCTCAAAGGGTAATGAGGGAGCTGAGTAAGCAAGTAGGGGAGCTACTTGAAAAAGGGTTTATCTGATGAAGAATATCTGAGTGGGGTGCTCCAGTGGTATTGGCAACTAAAGCAGATGGTTTGCTTCATTTGTGTGTTGACTACAGAGAGTTAAATAAGCTCACTAAGAAGAATAGGCACCCGCTTCCGAGGATTGATGATTTATTTGATCAGCTTGTTGGTGCCTCGGTATTTTCTCAGTTGGACTTGGCTACGGGGTTCCATCAGTTGAGGGTGGCTGAGGACAGCATAGATAAGACTACTTTCAAACTCCATAGGTTTCTTTGAATGGCTAGTTATGCCTTTTGGGTTGACAAATGCACCCGCCTATTTTGTTGATTTGATGAGTAGGGTGTTTCGGGAGTTCCTAAACAAATTCGCCGTAGTCTTCGTTGATGATATTTTGATCTTCTTCAAGAGTGAAGAAGAGCATGCCCAACATTTGGGAGAAGTTTTGAAAACTCTTTATGACCATCAGCTAAAAGCAAAGTTCTCCAAATGCCATTTCTGGAGAAAGGAGGTGAGATTCTTGGGGCATGTAGTCTCCAAAGAAAGGATAGTTGTAGATCTCGCAAAGGTGGTTGCAGTACAAGATTGGCATATTCCTAAAAATGCAACTGAGATGAGAAGCTTTCTTAGGTTGGCAGGTTATTATAGGAAGTTCATTAAGGATTTTGCAAAGATATTAGCCCCTCTCACCAGCCTGACAAAGAAGAATTTGGCATTTTCATGGGACACAAACTGTGACATTGCTTTCCAACAACTGAAGAGGGTTCTGACAACAGCCCCAGTCTTGACCTTGCCTGATGGAATTAAAGTGTTAACTATTTTCACTGATGCGTGCGGTACAGGGCTTGGTGCGGTTCTGATGCAATAAGGGAAAGTAATATGTTATGGGGGTAGACAGTTGAGAGTTCATGAGAAGAATTACCCCATCCATGATCTAGATCTAGCTGCCATAGTATTCGCGGTAAAGACATGGCATCATTATTTACTTGGAGAAAAGTTCAAGTTATACACCGATCATAAATCTCTCAAATATCTATTCTCACATAAGGATCTAAACTTAAGGCAACAACGGTGGATGGAGTTCTTAGCTTCATATGATTTTGAGATTTCTTGTACCCCCAGCAAGGGTAATGTGGTGGAAGACGCACTAAGTAGGCAAAAGGTGGCTCTGAGTCCTCCGTTTATGGAAAGAAAGAACTTGGAGTTCATATCAGCTTTTGATTTTAGAGCCTCCATCGAGGTTTTGCCTGATTTATTTGCATCCTTAGAGATACAACCAACTCTTGTGGATCAGATAGGAGCTTCACAACAAGGTGACATACAAATTCTAGACATCATGGATAAGCTCAGAAGAGGGGAGACTTCTAGTCACCTTAGTAGATATGCCATAGATGAAAAGGGGTGGTTGCGACGAGATGGAAGGCTTTGTGTTCCTCAAACTAGAAGCTTGATAAAGGCAGTCCTAGAAAAAGCCCACCATTCTGAGATGACCATTCATCCAAGAGGTGACAAGATGTACAGGGATATGAAGAGGGTTTTCTTTTAGGATGGGATGAAGAAGGATGTGGCCGAATTTATTTCTCAATGTTTGGTTTTCCAGCAAGTCAAAGCTGAGCAAAAGAAGTCCGGTGGATTGCTTCATCCGTTGGAGGTTCCGTAGTGGAAATGAGATAGCGTCTTTATGGATTTCATTGATGGTTTGCCTAGATCGAACAAAGGTAATACCAGTATTTGGGTGATAGTGAACATACTCACTAAGAGCGCTCACTTTATTCTAGTTAAAAGTAAGAGAACAACATCATGGTTGGCAGCAATTTATGTTCGTGAGATAGTTCATCTCCACGGAGTTCCTTCCAGCATCGTGAGCGATCATGACCCCATCTTCACCAACGAATTCTGGACGAGCTTGCAAGAAGCATTAGGTACACAGTTGTGTTTGAGCACCGCTTATCATCCTCAGACCGATGGGCAGATGGAGAGGGTAAACAGAATTCTAGAAGATCTTTTAAGGCTGTGTATCCTTGACTTCAGAGGGACTTGGAAATAACATCTTCCTTTAGTAGAGTTTGCCTATAATAACAGCTATCAAGCTAGCATCGGTTTTCCACCCTTCGAAGCATTGTATGGACAACCCTGTAGATCGCCAAGTTGTTGGTGGGAATCTACAGAAAGATTATTACTTGGAACAGATATGGTTAGGAAACATCCAAAAAGATTGAACTTATTTGATGGTGGATGAAGACATCTCAAGATAGGCAGAAGTCCTATGCAGACAAGAGAAGGACTGACATCGAATTTGAAGTGGGAGACTTAGTTTTTATCAAAGTATCACCTCTGAGGAATGTGGTTCGCTTCGGATCAGTAGGGAAGTTGGCACCTAGGTTTGTGGGACCAATCCCCATAACAGAGAGAATTGGCCAAATGGCCTACAGAGTAAAGCTCCGAGAAAATCTATCCGGTGTTCATGACGTTTTCCATGTCTCTCATCTGCGAAAGTGCCTGCATGACACCGCAAAAGTTGTTGAGCCGAGCATGTTGAAAGAAGTCGAAGTGGAAAGGGAGGCGACAGTCAGACAAGTCCCTTCCCGTATTCTTGGGTCATAGGTTAAGAAGCTTCGCAATAAGGAACTCAAGTTGCTAAAGGTTCAATGGGGAGAAAATCTAGAAGATGCAACTTGGGAGACCGAAGACAAGATTCGTGATTCATACCCTTTTCTTTTCGAGGGTATGTTCTTAACTCCTTTCCAAAGTTTTATCAGTACTTGTTTCTGTCAATAGAATATATCTTATCCATCATATTTTCGACCTTTAGATAGGAATCCTATGGATGTAAACATGGGTTTAAAACATGTTATGTTTGATGGATGCAAGTGGATGAAAGTGTTTTCTAGTGGTTATCTGTGGACACATATACACACACATTAGGCACTAAGATCGGCTCAATCATTTTCATATTGCATATGGATGTGTGTGCATTTTCTTTTCTTTTATGGATGGAAATGGATGAACTGGCATATGGATGTCGCATTTAGACGAATGGGTGTGCACACATATAGAACTTATACGATACAATAGGTTTATTTGCATACATATTGGATTCGTGGCACTAACATACATTGCATTAAGGAGGTCAACTGAATCAGTAGACCGCCTGATCTTCACATTAGTGTTAGGACATATACACACACCTTTGCATATATTCATATAAGCATTAGAAATCTTTAAGGACAACGGATGCCAGTGATTGGTGGATGGGTAGATGGATGATGGATGGTAGGATATGCACTCTTCTCAACTTAGAGATTTTGGGGACGAAATTCTTTGAGTAGGGGAGAATGTAACACCCCAATTTTTTTACGAAATTAAATAATAAATAATTTAATATTCAGAATTAGAGGAAACGGACTGCACTATTGCGTCCATCTCAAAATTCTGGTCAAGATAGATGTTTAGTTTTCGTAAAACGGACACCGTATGTAGAAGTTATGAAGGTTTTAAGTTTGTATATGCATAGAAATGTTTTATATATACGCATGAGTCATAGGTGAGTCAGAGATGAGTCAGAATCCTATCCATAGGATTCAAATTCAAAAAATTCCTCTGAGCGGCAAAATTCCCGCTCTAGGGGGTCGACCCCCCCCCCCGAAGGGGTGTCGACCTAGGGGTCGATCCACCCATAGGGGTGTCGACACCCTAGGGATGAGGTGGCACTCGGTTTCAGGGGATCTGGCAGCTATATATACATGTCATATTTCTCATATTCTCTTCATTGGGAGCCATGGAGGCCATATGTTGCTGGAGTGTGAACTGAACCATTTCTATAACAACGTATTCTACAAATCTAATTCAGAAATTCTAGATCCGTTCTTCCAAAATTCTCTAAACCTAACTTGTGAGTTTCTGGATTACTTTTAGGTTTAGATAAATAAAAGTATACTTTAAAAGACTATGAATTGGATATGTTGTAAATATGATTCTGTGTTAAGGTGAAATTCTATACTATGTCATGACAGATCTATTTTCCTAAATCTAGTAAAATTGTGTTGATTCGATTATGATGCTTATGTGGATCTTGACTTGTAACCATGTTATGGTGGATGTACAACTATCAATTTGGACAATTGTGACATCACTTGGATCTAGATATTTATATTAATCACCTTTCACCTGTCATATTATGATCCATTGAGATATGTTGTAAACTTGACATGTGAACCCATCTTTTGATCTAAACATTTTAGTATGTCACCCTAACTATGCTAGATCAAAGCAATTGGACACCTAATGTTTAATCTAGATCTCATTATGCTTACTTGAACATCATAGTTATTGCCACAAGTTACCAGTTTGATGTCCACTTTATTATGATGTTAATAACATGTCCATTCACTTTGTTATTATGCCGGTTTATGTTCATGTTTATGCCAAGAATGTTGAAACTATCACCCTTGTCATACTCCCTTTTTATTGTTATAGCTAGGCTACTTTATAGCCTAGATGCCATCAAAATACGTACGAATACGTTAGAGAGGAAACGAAGAAAAAAGGGATTATAACTGGCATGAATTATATAATGTTTATGTGAAATGGGTCATGTAATTCAAA
The DNA here is from genome assembly GCA_030737875.1 of Allium sativum. Classification (NCBI taxonomy): domain Eukaryota; kingdom Viridiplantae; phylum Streptophyta; class Magnoliopsida; order Asparagales; family Amaryllidaceae; genus Allium; species Allium sativum. The sequence continues at coordinate 287,732,903 of CM060924.1, forward strand.
TGGGGAAACACAGAAATAGTTACCTGTAATGAAATATGTAGATTTGGATTAAATTGGTATGTTTAGTAATTCACAATTAGGAATTGTATATGGTACTTATGACACGAGGTTAGGTTACATTAGTGGTGGAAGTCTGCCTAGACCCGACCGACATATCCAGCGGCCACTAATGTTGAACCTAATGTGGGTGGTCTAAGTACGCAAATACGAATTGGGCCAAGACACGAGGTTAGGCCCAACTGTGGAATAAGACTGCCCGGACCCGACCGGCATATCCAGCATCCACACGTTGTATGCCTATTGTGGGAGGTCTAGCCCATTATAACCATTATTGGACATGGTAATGAAATAGACTACTTAACCTAATTTAATATGACTATGGACTTAAGTTAGGGTTAAGTAAAATTGGATGGGTAGTGGTGGGTTAAGTAAATTAGAGGGGGTGGGTAATATGTATATATAAGCCCACGTACTTAACCCAATAAGGTTATATAATTAAAGACACCTACTAGTATACATAACCTGTAGATAATGTAATAGGGTTATATAATTAAAGACATCTAGTGGTATACATAACCGATATATAATGTAATGAAGTTATGTAATTAAAGACACCCTTTAAGGTAAGCATAACTAGCATAGGTCTATGTAATTAAAGACACCTGAGGTATGCATAGTTAGTGGTAAACCTAGTGGGGGATACAAGACAAGGGGGAGAGCTTGTATCATATTGTGTGGGACCCATTTTAGTCAGTAACCCGGAGTTGGTATCAAGTAAAGACCACCGTACTAGGCGGAGAAGGGGCACGCTTACTGATTAATTGTAAAAGGTCAAACGAGGCGGATGGTGCGGGCAGCACAAACCAACCGGGGATATGTGTGTGCATGGGCCGGGTAAAGGGGGCTAAGACGACCATGACACCGGTAGATATGGTTGTGCACACCATGGTTTGCCACTTTAGGATGTGATACCTCCTACTGTGGGCCCAGCACAGGATATCTACAGGGTAGGGAGCCGATCGATTAGGGTAGGGGTTAGGGTATACTTGGACGTATCGCCTAAGCCTACCAACTTATAGTGGAAGGGATCATCACATTTCAGTTATACTAGTAATAGTGCAAAGTAATCATTAGTGAGGCACAAACACCATAACTTGCTTACCTTGTCACACCTTCCATTTATGTAGTGATCTCTCTTATCCACTTTATATGCCTATCATGTTGCTTTTATTTATCTACTGGTTAAAAGTAAATAGACTCGCCAGACTTTGTGTCTGACCTTGTTGTTTCTCCTTCTTTCTTCCGTTCCCCCCTCCCACGAGGTTCTCAGGGAGGAAAACTCAGACTTGATCAGGAATCAGATATCATCTTGCTAGGAGCTACTTCTGAATTATGACTCAAGTTCTTGTCTATACTATGGCTTAACTCTTTTTATTTGGGGAATGATGTTTTTTACTTATGTACTCTGATGGTGCAAGACAGAAGTTATTTTATTGTAATGGTTTTTATGACTTATGTTTGAAATAAAAGTTTAAATTTTCCGCTGCTGCCTTATTTATATCTATCTTGTAATTATTTTGTGTCTGTTTACCTATAGCACTTCACGAAACTTAGTGCATTCCCTTAGTGAGTGACATTAACGGACGTGGGGTGTCACACGACTTTTGTGCTGGTTTGAAATGATTATCTTCTTATTGCTATTTGTATAGGTTTTTTCCATATGTAACAAGTTTTTGATATTTCTCACCTTGCGTGGTGAAGGTTATTTAATTTTGTGGTTATCTAATATCTCTTTTATTGCTCCCTGCGTAGAGCTAGTATGTGACAATATGTTTAGTAGTCTTAACACTTGGTCAAGCTCCTATTCTTTAAGTTAGAATAGTTGTAGTGGACGGTCAAATTTAAATAACGAATTTAATACTTTTATGTATTTGTCATTTGTTATAATAAAAAATGTTACAGTACATTATAAAAACGGGTCGGCTCTACTAAATTAAATATATAAATCCAATCTGATCCAAATATTTTGGACCATAATGTTTTCTGTTGGAAAATAAAGTTTTAAATTTCCATTGCTATTTTATATCTATCTTGTGATGTTTATGTAACAACCCGAATTTTTAGCAACGTGTTAAGTAAAGAATCAAGGCAGAATTAAATTATAAAATCTGAATCAGGATAAACGGGTTGCGCCATTGCGTTCGTCTCGGAAAAATACGCGAAATAGAGTCCGAAATTTCGTAAATCGGAGTCCGTATGAAGAAGATATGGACGAACGAAGTTAGGCAGAAAAACCGAAAACAAGCCAGAATGCACTGGCGCACTTGTGAAGTGCGCCAGCACAAAAATACACTGGCGCACTTGGGAAGTGCGCCCGTGTCGAGCCAGAAACCTTCACAGCCTTCTGGCTTGACCCTGGCTGGCCTGGTGCACCTGTTTTGGCCCTTGGTCTTGTTTTGGAGGCTTGTGACGATTTTTGAGGGCTGGGATCTATCCTAGGGTTAATCTAAGGGCCTAAAACTACCCTAATCTCTATAAAAACACCCCTAAGCCTACCCTAAACCCTCATTATTCATTCTTGCAACTAAACTATGGCAAAATTTTCACTCTCATGGCCTCCACCCTCATTCTAAAATTCCTAAGTAAATTCCTATGAGAGGTTTCATGATCATGAGAGTGTTAGAGAGTTTCTATGTTAGTATGAGAGCCTCTCAAGTTGATTTCAAGGCTAAAGCTTTGATCTTTGTTCATAAAGATGGGGTTTTGATTGATTCGGAGTGTTCATCTTTGGGTTTTTGGGTGATGGCATGCATAGGCTTCATCACAATCTTTAATTTAAATCGATTTGTGCCTTCATAGCAATGTAAGCCCTTTCCCTACTCTTAGATATTAACTATGAAGTTAAATGTTCATGTTGCAAGTTTGGGTTTGATCATTGAGTATGATACATGCTATCATGTCATGCAAGTTTATGAAGTCATTATCTTGATCTTGTGAGCTAAAAGCTACAACCTTTATGTTGAAATGTTGCATTAGGCAACATGAGAACCCTCATAACCTTTATGTCAACTTGCATATGAAGTCATAACCCTTATATGATGATATATGCGAGTTACTAGTCATCATTCCATATATTTTGTCACCATGATTCGCTTATGTGCCAAGTTTGGGTTTATGCATGTTTTGAGGCTTAAGAATGTAACATGCAAGTTAATGAACACATTTGTGCCTCATTTGCCACCATGATTAACTTGTGGCTTAATATCCATTTTTGTCATGCCTTTGCCAAGTCTCTTCTTTTAATCCATTACGTTGTCGCGAACGTATATGCGAGTTTAAAAGCGTTGGGTTATGTTATGGGTAATTTCTAATGACATGAAAATACAACTTGAAAACATGACTTGAAATATAACATGGAAGTTGACATGTAAGCATGCATAAAAACATAAGCTTGGGAATTTACCTATTAAGTTAGGTCTACCCTTGGGAATTTACCTATTAAGTTAGGTCTACCCTTTGGGAATTTACCTATTAAGTTAGGTCTACCCAAATGCTTGAAAACTTGTAACATGTTTTGGGAAACATGATGGACATGACACTTAGATAATATAAGTGCGGCCAACTCGAGGTTGGGTTGAGTTTGCAACGTAAAACTACCCGGAACCGACCGGCCTAACTAGTAGTTGCAAACAATAGGACCCAATGTGAGAAGTTGGTCATGTTGTGCTTGAACCCGAGGTTAGACCAAGTTGTGGTGTAAAGCTACCCGGAACTGACCGGCTTAACTAGTAACCACAACAAAGTCTAATGTGAGAGGTGAAGGTGCATTAAGTAATTAATGCCACATGATAGGGTTAAGTTAATTTGATTAATGACTCTTAACCAAATATGACATGGACAAATGGTTTAAGTAATTTGATTAGGCTAATGATACTTAACAAAACATGACAAGGTTGGGTAGGTTAAGTAACTTGATTTGCCTAATGACACTTAACCATTTTTATATGACTAGTGGATGGGGTTAAGTTAACCAACACTTAATCAATCCAACGCGATAACTTGGTAAGGTTAAGTAAGTTTTCTTAATGACGCTTAACCGAAAAATACGGTTAACGAATGGGGTTAAGATTAGACTCAACTAGTCTAAACATGGAAATCGGATGGGGTTAAGTTAGCCTAGACTTAATTAATCCCACTTGGTAGTTAAATGGGGTTAAGTTAAACACTTAACTAATCTAAACATGATGAATTGATGTGGTTAAGTGACCTATACTTATCCAATCTAACTCGTTAATTTATTGAGGTTAAGTTAACCAATACTTAACCAATCCAACGTGATAACATGAAAAGGCTAAGTCACGAAACGTTTGAATACACTTGACCAATTTGACTCAGTAATTTGATAGGGTCAAGTTAATGCATACTTAACCAACGTGAACATGGTTTGTAGGGTTAAGTCTTGGACTTGGATACTTAGTCAATTTTGACATGATTGGTAGATGGGTTAAGTCATGAACTTAAGTGACACTTAATCCATTATGTAAACCCTAGTTCTGAGGATTAGGTGGATAACCGTAGTTAACAAGGATAACGGGAATAAGGCTAAGTGGTAAACCTTAGTTGAAGGATAACTAAGTAATAATTCTTAGTCAAGAAAATTTAGACCAGTTCATAGATAGATGAGTAACCTAATACGGTAGGTCATCGTTTAAGCACACGAGTAGGAGCAAGTTATCTGATTTAGATAAAGGCTCCAGCGAACTGGGTAACGAAGCAGCGGCTTCGGGGAACGTGAGGATATTCTTTGTATCCCTCTATGAGCTGCCAGGTGATCATACTAGGCTCATGAGAGGTTAAGGTCTGCGTTAGAAGAACCAAGAGTATGCCTTGGTTGCTATGCGAGCGACCTAAAGACGAGGATGGATAGGGGATAGTCGACGATACACGGTCGTGCCCTAGATAGCATTTCGTCAGGCTACCTACCATCTTTGGTCAAGCGTGTACGTACGGAAAGGCAGAGAACACCCAATAGACCATAATTGCTATCTAATTATGGTTGCGGTAGGGCTAGATTGCGGGTTAGCCAGTAGTGTGTTCTCAGACAGGATTTATCCTGTCTTGTCTTTCACTAGTTGAGGGAGGGGTCGCGTGGGACCATAGCCACGTATAGAAAAAACAGACCTTAGCATCTGCATCGGCAGATAAATCGAAAGCTCCCGACCGAGTCCTGTATTTCTAGATCTGCCCTATGACAGGACTCGGATGGCACGATGTGATACATGTGCATACAGTCATGGAAAAACGATTCACGATGAATGCGTGGGAAAAAGGGCGCGGTTGACGGTTAGCGTAAATCCTAGTGGCCCTGGGTGGTTGAACCAAAACCGAGATACGAAAACGTGCAATAGGTAAGCATAATCCCTAGTAGCCCTAGGTAGCATAAGTCCTAGTTGTACAAACGATAATTCATGTTGGAAGACCCTAGCTAGGTTTAGGGTAACAGTCCAAACCGATCTTAAGGATCACGGAACTATGTTAAAGTAATATAGAACCTCATGGGAAAGCCCGTATGGTCTACGGCAAGGGACTGAACATTTACATGGAACAAAACATACGAGTTGAGTAACCTATATATGCGGTATATTAGGTTGACATAGACCATTACACGACTTTTGAGTAAAGGTCATTCATGGTTAACACATGATATGGTGGGGATACTAGTACGGTAGGTGCAGAGCAGATGTACAGGATAGATACCATGGGACGTTAGACTTGATAGATATCTTGGGATATTATACTTGATAGAAACCTGACGACGTGATACCTTGTTTTATCTTGACATCGTAATTTATCATGACACCTTAGTTTATCTAAGTTCAGTAGTACATCCTGTTATTTTGATTTAGCTTATCTATCTTGTCATCATGCTTATGTTCATCTCAGTTTCTCATGTCAGTTAACTTTACTAGTTTTTATGCTAATAGTAGATAGGGCTTACTCAGTCTTTTTGACTGACCTGTTTTGTTTCGCCTCTTTTCTTCCGTTCCCCCCCAGGTTACAGGGAGGAAATACTGTTGTTTAGTTCGGACTTCTTCTGCTTGACGGTCATCATGGATGGCTTGGACTCTTCTTGGCTATGGCTACTTTACTGTTTTTACTTGGGGAATAATTTATGAAAAAGTCTTTATGCTTCTTTACTATTGCAAGACAGGTTTCGATGTACTCTGATGTAAAAGGCTTTAGACCTTAATTATTAATGTTTATGAAAGTTTGATTTTACTTCCGCTATTTTATATGTTCTGTCTTGTGATATTTCTGTGCATGTTTAACAATAATGCCCCTCTAAAGCTAGTGCATTCCTTTGCGAGTGACCCTAGCGGAGGCGGGGTGTTACAGTTTATATTTCTGTTTACCTATAATGCTTCACGGAACTTAATGCATTCTGTTAATGAGTGACATTAACGGACATGCAGTGTCACATTTGGTATTAGAACTGAAGGTTACCAGATCGGATAAAACATTTTGAAAATTGTTTTCAAAAAGGTTTTAAAAGAAATCATTTTCAAAAGAAAGATCTGTTTTGAAAAACATATTCCTCAAAGCCATATGAAATATCCTTTGACTCTCTGTTTAAATCTCCTTTTCCTTTTCTTTTTAGCATGTCTAGGGAACTGATTCTTCCCGAGGGAGTTACAATACCGGCTTGATTCCGTAGGTATCTTGAGGCTACGACGCCTACCAAAGTCTAAGCAGACGCCCCTCCCCTAGCTGCAACCGTTGTTCCTCCTCCACTCCCACGAGCGGAATATTTCTCCAAGAAATGCAAGGATTATGTGCTGTGGGAGGAAAGCGTTCCGAGGAACAGAGACTTTTGTAGAAGCAAGGAATTGGCTTAAAGAGACGAATGATTTATTTGGGATTTTTTTTAGGTTGACGACCGTAGGATGATTTAGTTGGTCGTTTGGCAGTTGAAAGATGAGGCTTCATTTTGGTGAGAAATGACACAAGCAGGGTGTCCAGTTAAGACTAGGGGTGATTTCCGATAGAGACTCAAGATGAAGTTTCTTTCTCAGGCTGAAGAGAGTATGCAAATGGAAAGGTTTCTAGCACTTAAGCAAGGAGGCATGTCTGTTAAAGAATATGCCAATAAATTCAATCAATTGGTGAGGTTTGGTTTGGAGCTAGTGAATACCCTGCATAAGAAAGATTTGAGGTTTGCAAGAGAGTTAAATGAACCTCTCCATGGGTTGGCTATGTCTCATGGGGCAACTTTTGAAAAACTCGTTGATATGGCATTGATGCACGAAGAAGATGAAGGCAGAAAGAAAGAGGCTTAGGCTGATGAGACACAAAACAAGAAAGTGTGGCACAAGAAAGAACAACAACAACAACAAAAGAAGGGAGGAAAGAAGGACAAAACTTGAGAAAAGAGGAAATGTCATAGTTATGGACGAGAAGGTCATTTGAGCAGAGATTGAAGAAAAAGGAAGAATGATTGTTTCCAATGTGGAGAGGTCGAACACCATATTAAGGAGTGCCCGAGGAAGCAAGGACAGGGCCAAAGAGCAGGATCTCCTGGAGGGCAGGTACATGCTCCAATGGCTAGTGTACCGCATAGAGGTAGGAAAGTTTTTGTTGAAGGTTTGATTTCTCTTTCCAATCATCCTGTTAGAACTCTCTATGATTCTAGCACTTTGCATTCTTTAGTTCTACCTTTTCTTGTGTCGAATAGAATATTAGGAAGACTATAATCCTTCTTAGAGGTTATATCTGATTCTGTGGTTAAGTCTTCGCACCTTAGTACTAGTATAGTTTTGGATCCCGTTGTTATCTTAAACCCCATTGGGGTCACGACTCATCTATCTATGATTTGTCGGGGTTTGAGGATATCAATATTGGGCATCGAGTTTGAGTGCGACGCATATGTGTTTGGTTTCATGGGCTATGGTTTGATTCTAGGGATAGATTGGCTAGCTATGTACGGTGCCATTCTAGATTGTGAGAGGAGGGTCGTTAGACATTTGACCCACCATGGGAGGACTCTCGAGATTTCTTGTGACCTTAAGGGGTCTGTCATGCTTAGTTTCCTAGAATCTCTTGATGCATCTATCGATGATTTATGATCTGTACCAGTAGTCCGTGAGTATCCTGACGTTTTTGAGGAGGTTTAGGGATTACCTCCAATGTGCGAGATTGATTTTCGGATATACTTGGTGGACAATGCAAAGCCAGTTGCATTGCCTGTGCGCCACATGGCTTTGAGAGAAAGGAGGGAGCTCAACAAGAAAGTAGGAGAGCTACATGAGAAAGGAGTTATTAGGCGAAGCATATCTGAATGGCTTGCTCCAGTAATATTTGCAATTAAGGCAGTTGGTTCGCTTCACTTATGTGTGGATTACAGGGAGTTGAATAAGCTCACCAAGAAGAATAGGCACCCACTTCCGAGGATAGATGATCTGTTTGACCAACTTGTTGGTGCATCTATTTCTCCCAGTTAGACCTGGCCATTGGGTTTCATCAGTTGAGGGTGGCCGAGGATAGTATAGACAAGACTGCATTTAGAACTCCAGATGGTTTCTTCGAGTGGCTCATCATGCCTTTTGGTTGATGAATGCACCCGTCTATTTTGTGGATCTGATGAGTAGGGTGTTTCGGTTGTTTCTATATAAGTTCATTGTGGTCTTTATTAATGACATTTTGATTTACTCGAAGAGCGATGAAGGGCATACCTTACATTTAAGGGAGGTTTTGAAGACTCTCCGAGAGCATCAGCCTAAGGCAAAATTATCCAAATGTCATTTTTGGAGAAAAGAAGTGAGATTTCTAGATCATGTGGTCTCTAAGGATGGGATAGCAGTGGATTCCGCGAAAGTAGTTGCAGTTCAAGATTGGAAGATTCCTAAGAATGCAATGGAGATGAGGAATTTTCTTGGTTTCATGGGCTATTATAGGAAGTTCGTTAAGGACTTAGGAAAGATATCAGCCCCACTCACCGGACTGACGAAGAATAATTTTGATCTTTTCTTGGGATACTGAATTTGAAGATGCATTTCAGCTATTGAAGAGGGCTCTAACAACACCCCCAGTCTTGACTTTGCCTGATGGGAACAAAGTGCTATGATACAGGGCTTGGTGCTGTTTTGATGCAAGAGGGAAGGGTGGTATGTTATGGTGGTAGACAGTTTAGAGTCATGAAAAGAACTACCCTATCCATGACTTAGAATTGACTTCCATAGTATTGGTGCTTAAGACTTGGCGTCATTATCTACTTGGAGAGAAGTTCGAGTTGTATACCGATCATAAATCTCTCAGGCACTTATTCTCGCAGAAGGATCTCAATCTAACGGAACAGAGATCGATGGTGTTCCTGGCGTCCTATGACTTTGAGATTTCTTATACCCATGGCAAGGGTAATGTGGTGGCGGATGCACTAAGTAGGCAGAAGATGACCTTGAGTCCTCTATTCATAAAGAGGCGGATCTTGGAGTATATACCGACCTTTGATTTTAGGCCCTCTACCGAGTTTACACCTGGGTTATTGGAGTCGTTAGAGGTGCGACCTACTTTTTTGGATCAGATAGGAACTTCGAAGCAAGAGGTCGCACAGATAGCAAACATTTTGGATAGACTCAGCAGAGGGGAGACTTCTAGTCACCTCAGTAGATATTCCACGGATGATAGAGGATGTTTAGGACGTTATGGAAGGCTTTGTGTTCCCCGAGTTGGGAGTCTGTTGAAGACATTCCTTGAGGAAGCCCATCATCCTACGATGACTATCCATCCAAGTCATGATAAGACGTATAGAAATATGAAGATGGTTTTCTTTTGGGCTGGGATAAAGAAAGTTGTAGCGTAGTTTGTTTCTCGATGTTTGATTTGCCAGCAAGTTAAAGCTGAGCAAATGAAACCCAGTGGTTGACTTCATCCTTTGGAGGATCCACAGTGGAAGCAGAAGAGCATCTCTATGGATTTCATTGATGGTTTTCCTAGATCGAGGAAAGGCAACACCAGTATTTGGGTTATAGTTTACAGGCTTACTAAGAGCACTTATTTCATTCCTGTTAAGAGTAAGAGGATGACAACATGGTTGGCAGCATTTTATCTTCGTGAGATAGTCTGTTTACATGGAGTACCTTCCAGTATAGTGAGTGATCATGACTTCATATTCACCAGTGTGTTTTGGAGGAGCTTGCAGGAGGCATTAGGTACACAGTTGTGTTCGAGCACCGCTTATCACCCTCATACCGATAGGCAGACGTAAAGGGTGAATAGAGTTCTTGAGGATCTTTCAAGACTGTGTACCTTATACTTCGGAGGGACTTGGGAAGAGCATCTTCCATTAGTAGAGTTCGCCTACAACAACAGTTATCAAGCTAGTATTGGCATGTCACCCTTCGAGGCGTTGTACGGTCGACCTTGTAGATCACCGATTTGTTGGTGGGAGTCTACAAATAGGCTTCTACTTGGACCTGAGATGATCAAAGAAACTTTAGTGAACATTAACCTTATCCATATACGCATGAAGACAGCTCAGGACAGGCAGATGTCCTACGCAGATAAGAGAAGAACTGATATTGAGTTTAAGGTGGGAGACATGATTTTCATAAAGGTATCACCTTTGAGGAATGTCATTCGCTTTGGATATATAAGGAAATTAGCACCATGGTTTGTAGGGCCATTTCCCATAATAGAAAGGATTGGCCAAATGGCTTATAGGGTGAAGTTACCAGGAAGAATAGCAGGTGTTCATGATGTTTTCCACGTTACTCATTTGCGGAAATGTCTACACGATACAGCAGAGGTAGTTGAGCCGAGTATTCTTGAGGAAGTAGAGGTGGAATGGGAGGCGACAGTCAGACAAGTTCCTACCGTATTCTTCGACCAGAGGTTAAGAAGCAACGCAAACGAGTAATCAAGTTAATGAAAGTCCAATAGGGAAAAGATAGTGAAGATGCAACTTGGGGGACTAAAGATAGGATTCGCGCTTCATACCGTTTTCTTTTCAAGGGTATGTTCTTAATTTCTTTTTCCAAAAGCTTTTTATTCGTATTTGTTTCGATTATTAGGTATATCCCATCGATCGAATCTTCGACCTTTAGGTAGGGAAACATTGGATGTAAACATGTGTTTGAGATGTGTTATGTTTGATGGATGCAAGTGGATGTAGATGTTTGCTAGTGGTTGCTCGTAGATGCATATACACACACACACTAGGCACTAGATCAGCTCAATCACTCTCATACTGCATATGGATGCGTGTGCATAATTTTCTATTTATGGATGGAAATGGATGTATCATCACATGAATGTTGCATTTGGATGGATGATTGTGCAGTCATATAGCATTTACATGATATATTAGGACTATTTGCATACATGTTGGATCCATGGCACTGACATACATTGCACTAAGGAGGTCGACCAAATCAGTAGACCGCGTTATCTTTCGCATTAGTATAGGGAAATATACACACACCTTTGAATACATTCATATAAGCATTATAAATATTTTAAGGACAACGAATGCCTATAATTGGTTGATGAGTAGATGGATGATGGATGTTAGGATATACATTCTTCTTAACTTGAAGATTTCGGGGACGAAATCCTTTAAGTAGGGGAGAATGTAACACCCCGTAATTTTAAAGAACACTATAATGATAAACTAAAGAATACTTAATTCAATATTTGGAACTAAGTAAAATAGACTAAGCTATTGCGTTCGTCTTGGAATTCTGCTTAAGACAGAGTCTGAGTTTGCATAAAACGAACATCGTATGAAGAAGATATTAAGCATTGAAGTTTGTATACATATAAGCAATATATATATACACACACAAAACCAGTCTGGAAAATCAAAAATCGAAGAGCGGGAAGATGCGGGAAATCGATACATTGGGGGTCGACCCCATGCCCCATGGGTGTTGACCCATGGGTCGACCCCACCCAGATCTGTGGTAGGTCCATTTTTTGAACGTCGACTCGTTTCTTGAACTGATTCGTTGGCTTGAGGCAATAAATTGGACCTCATTTCTATTGTTTTATTCACCCAAAACAATGGAGACAATGAGATGCAACCCCAACTCAGATTGAATTAGCCTATTCTTCTACAACAACGATTTATGCATATACAAGAATCTCTGCCACAACATCAAAACTCTTTTCTCGGTTCTTTAGATCCAGTCCATGTGATTTTATGTTGCTTATATATATAAACATTTAATAAGTAATCCTGACATGTTTATAAGTTGGATATAAACCTATGCCTGTTAATAACCTGAATCATAACTAAACATATCTGCCATTACTTGTACACTCAATCTTCTATTTAGTTCTTACATGTCTATCTCTATTATACCTATTTCTGTTATTATATGCCTATTTTGTCATTGTACCTATTTCTGTCAGCATATGCCTATTCTGTTAGTATGCTTAATTCTATCATCATATGCATGTTTTGTTATTATGCCTATTTCTGTTCTCTTCTCTCCCTCTATCCCTTTTTATTTTTATAGCCAAGCTACCTTCGATCCTAGGCCTATCGCCGAAATATGCGAATGAACGAAATTGCGAATGGTTGAGAATGATAAATTGGGGCATAACCTATATTGTCAAACATGATTGGGATTTAGGGGCATAACCTATACCTTAACCTAAAACTTAAATTTGGGGCATATCGTACATGATCATTATGACTTGAGGGAAGGGGCATGAAAAACCTATGATGAACATGAATAATTGTTTAAGAATGAATATGCCTAAATTTATAGTAAATAGAAACTGTAACCGCACGTAGACATGAGGTTAGATTATATTTGTGGTAGAAGTCTGCCCGGAACCACCAGACAAATCCAACATCCACAAGTGGTTAATCTAATGTGAGGGGTCTAGTGCATTAATGTACATGTAATGGAGCTAAGACACGAGGTTAAGTCCAGCTTGTGATAGAAGTCTGCTCGGAACCGCCCGACATATCCAGCATCCACAAGTGGTCGACTTAATGTGAGAGGTCTGGTGCACTAACATGCATGAATGGGAAATGATAATAACCCCTTAACCTGTAATACTTAACCTGTTTAAATCTGTGGAGGTTATATGAACCCATTAAATTGTGTAAGGGTTAAGTAAGCTTGTTTGAATCGATGAGGGGTTAAGTGAATTTGTTAAATCTGTGTGGGGTTATACAAACCCGACAAACTTAGCCTGTTTTATATGGTGGGGTTATGCGGGCAAGCTAATATGCTACGCATAACCTGTCAAATCCTAGTAGTAGGGATGCAAGCCTAAGGGGTGTCTTGTATCATCTGTTTTGTGGGACCTGTATTAGTCAGTAACCCATATTGGTATCCAAAGGAGGACCCCGAACTAGGTAAGGGTCAAGGCACGCTTACTGTGCTGATTATAAGAGGTTCATCTGTGTGGAGGTGTTTGATGGCACGTTCCAACGGAGTCATGTGCGTGCATGGAACCGCTTTCTCAGGAAAATAAGACGCTATAGCAACAGTAGATATGGTTGTTTCTCTAAAAAAGGGAATGCCACTTTAGGAAGTAATACATCCTATTGTGGGCCAGCACAGGGTATCTACAGGATAGGGTGCCTATCGATTGGGTTAGTAATTAGGGTACATCTAGTCCTGCTTGTTTAGGAGCCCCGTTATTATCGTTGGGGGTAACACCTGTCATTTCTGTTGGGCTACTTGTTATTATCTTTGGGGGTAAAACCTATCACTACAAGTACACCTAAGTCTACCATTCTGTTTCTGTTGGGATCATTCTGTTTCCGTTATAATAGTATTGGTGCTGAGAAAAGTACTTAGGAAGCGTAATATATTATGTTCAGTTTATTCTGCTTATTCTGCTCAGTCTGTTATACCTGTCTTATGATACTATTATCTCTCTTATCTAGTTTATATGCCTGTCATAATGCTTTTACTTATTTATATGCTAAAAGTAACTGGACTCGCTAGACTTTATGTTTGACACGTTTTGTTTCCTTCGCTCTCTCTTCCTTCCCCCCTCCCCCAAGTTTCTCCGGTTGGGAATATTCAGGTTTGATTAGGATTCTCCCTTCTGTTTTTGCTTGGAGCTGCTTAGACGTACCACTTTGATTTTCTTTCTACCTTGCTATGGCTATTTTTGGGGACTATGATTTTATATTACTGTACTTTGATGGTTTTAGTACATGGCAGATACTTTTATTTGATGTAATTGGTTTTTAGTATTTCAAACTGAGGTTGTAACCAAATTTTGGACCACTATGTTTTCTAGTTGGAAATATAGTTTTAATTTTCTGCTACTATTTTATATTTGTCTTGTGATGTTTATTTTTCTGTTTACCTATAATGCTTCATGGAACTTAATGCATTCTGTTAAAGAGTGACATTAACGGACATGGGGTGTCACAATAATTTTCTTCTTTATTATCAAGTGCATCGAGTAAGTAACATTTCATACTGTTTAATTAAATTTCTAAATATGTATTTTTTCAACCCATACCCCAATTCAATATCAAAAGGTACGTTGATTCGGGGTTTTTCTAAATCTACAAAGAACTTACAGTGTGAGAACATAAATTAGAAACATAACAACATTAACATGTCACATAGCAAATTAGTATCATGTCACTCGTGCCAATTACAGTCAAGACATATCATACTTGTCACAAGTAAACATATATCATAAAATTGCACAATTTCATGTCATGGGTGCGAATATGAATTTACATAATAATCCTGTTAACTAAAACAATTCTTACATTTCAATTTAATCATTCACATTTTTTGAATCATACTTTCACAAAATGCTAGTTAACTGTGAGATAAACTCACCTTACAAGGAAACAAAGAGACTTGGAAAATTGAAACAATTAGACATGGAACTAATTAGCACAACTACCCACTCTCTAAACCATGGCACGAGTAAATTCACAGATCAATACCCCAAGCAATTTAAAAGAAAATAATAGAGATTTTTTTGTTAGGGAAGATGAGTTTTGATTTTCATAAATTTACAAAAATAGAACAAAATTTTAGACATTTTTGTAACTTGTTTTGGACATGTTAACCACCGAATTTGGAAAAACCGTAAAAAAAATTATTGCAAAGTATTTTCTCTTTAATTTAAAAATCAGCAGGATTTCAAAAAGATTTGAAGACGATATGACTAAAACAATAATAAATAATTTTCGGGTCAGAAACCTAGGGCTAAAAATATGTTTGAAGTATTCGTGATTTTGACATAGAAGAATACGACATATGAATAAGTTTTTCAATATGAAAGTTATAGCTATTCAATTTCATCAAATTTAGAAGAATAAAAAGTGGATTGGGGTTTCCTATAGAGAAGTTATGGCCTCTGCAAGACAAGATAAAATTCTAAATAGAACAGAAAATAAAAAGGCTATGGTTTGAAGGCGAAAGTTGTCATAGCTATGGTTTTTAAGTAGGGCCCGCTTGCTGGAGGTGGAGGACGTCAGTTAGGCATGGTCAGGTTGGTAGTAGAGGTCATAAGAGATGGTGGTGGCCAAGACGAGGAAGGGTAGCAAGGGTTTTAATTGAAAAGGGAGATGGTTTGGTTTTATGTACAAAAGGGCAAGGGTTTTTGAGGGGGGTGGGATGGATGTGGATGGTCGGAGGAAACTTGAGGATGATCGAAAGTAGTTTTGGTGGTGGCTGGCAATGACTTATCAATGGTCAGTGGTCAGAGGTTAGAGGAAGCTATGGGTTTTGGTGATGGTTGTTTGCATTTTTAGATCTAGGTTTTACTTATTTGCACAAATTCAATTTGAGAATAGAAAATTAGAATTAGAGATAGAAATTAGGAATTATAACAACAAACTAGAATTTATCAAGGGATTGATTTGTTAAGGAAAGAGATCTAGATTTCTCAAGGAGAAAGTTTACTGTGGGATGAAAAAGACACAACATTATTTTGGTCAATGAGGATGAGAATACAAAGAAATAATATTCTGTATATAACTTTTCGTAGATCAGTGAAATGTCCAACATAAGATTATACATAGTTGGATGGGATAAAAAAAGGAACTTTCCCAGTAAGCTAGGTATAGGCCTTAGTACAGAATAAAATAAAGAATAAATAGTACAATGCTCAAATACCATTTGTTATGCTTTTTTACACCAAAAATGAATTTTTTGGGGATCTTGAACTCCGATTTCAACGAACGAAAAATGGAAATCATCTTAGAAAAACATACTCCATTTTTAGAAGAAATATAATTTCAATTAATTTTGATTTAAAATTCTCAACTTTTAAATTTTGATTTAAAATTCAAATTTGGTGAATTTTGACTACAAATTCAAAGTTCAAAAGTTTTCTCCTTTTAATATATTTGGTCAAATACAGACTTGACATTTCAAAATCAGTATTCCAATGTTAAATTAATAATTTATATCACATAATTTTAAATAATTAATTTTTGAATTAACGACCAATTCTATTATTCAATTTAGACATTCACACTTAAATATATATTCAGAAATTCAATGCAAACTTTCAAAACAACTTGTGTTTTGTATTTATGTTAAATTTTGAATAAAAAAACCTTATTTAAAAATCAATTAAAATTTTAGGTTGCTACCATTCAAGAGTGAGTCTTTGTTCCTTTTCAAAAAGTGATTCATAAGGATCAAAAGTCACAGGAATATGCGTAAGATGGATATTGTCTAGGGTAAAAAAATTCAAGAAGAAAAATTCCTCTTCTTTTAAATCAGTACTAGAATTGGTAAAGATACGAGTAAGATAGATGTTATGAAAGAAAATGTATTCGTGACCAGAAAGATTATTGGAATAAAATTCATTAAGTACGTTTTGTGCCCAATTTATGTTGTAGTGACCCAAATGGGCTTTGCAAACTTTAAGAGTCCGGTTATCGTAATTTCCTGGTCTTGGAGTAATAGATTGTGGCGAAGGAAGATTATTGCCTTTGAATGAAAATTGTTATTTTTAAGTTTGAAATTGTCACAATTAAAGTTGTGATGGAATGAAACGTAGATAGATCTATTCTGGTAAATATACAATTAAGAATGTGACCTAAAAGTTCATAATAAAAAATAACTTACTTTCCTTTAACGCTACTTTAGACTTGGTTTTCATTTTTTTCATAGAATTTGCCATTCAAATCAGCTTAAAACATTTTAACAGGTCAAGGATAACAAACAAAATCATTTCGACTTGCGTCGACTAGAGAAGGAGGGAAATTTTCATGAAAGGAGAGTTCATAAGTAGGAAAGTCACTAAAGTAAAAAACCAACTGGGATGGACTTTTCCATCATTCATATACTTGACGTAGACTCGCATTACCTCGTGATCATTGAAAAAATAAATCCTAATAGTTTTTGTAGAGTCTTATGTTTATAGGAATGGTTGAGTATGAATCCATTGAAGTTGTATAGAGATAAGAGTTTTGAAGAGGAAAGTTTGAATCTGAAACAGGATGATATGAATGAATACATATTACATAAAAAAGACTAAATAGACACTTTTATTGGTCAAAGAGTGTCTCCTAATGACATAGGATTGGTAGAAAAATGGAAAAAAAATTCAAATTTCAAATTGAATTTGAATTTCAAACTTCTAAAACATTTGTCGACATCATGCCAGGTAAACATTTATGTGTACTTTTGTACTTTTTGATTCTTTCTAAACTTTTGTTTGTATGCGTGACTAGATATATATATTTATATATTATTTTTAAGACTCCTCAGGATTTAGAAAATTATTTTATAAAAATACTTATATTAAATTTTAAAACAATGATTTTTAATTTTAAAAGTATTTTAAAATTAAATTAAATTAACCAAAAGTATTTAAAAAAATCAAAGCAACCAAAACAAAGAAACAAAGGAACTAAAGCAATCAAACAACTATGACAACCAAGGAAATTTAAAAAATAATGCATTTCCTATTTTAATTCCAGTTTCTGGTCTATCTGAATTGTACATCGTTGTGAAGCATATGTTAGGCATTTCAGTGTCAAAACCCTATAGCTCGATGGTGTATTTGATTCTGAATCATCTAATGTTGTAGTATAGGCTTTTTTTCCCTGGATGAGTCACTATTTTGTGTAGACTTTGATTTCGGGATTTGGACATAGTCTACGTACATGTCTTGGCTTATCACAATCATAGCATCTAATTTTAATTTGACTGTTATTTCCATTCTTTGATTTCTATTATCATTTCATTTGGACTTATTTAGCTTTCTATATTTCAGGAATTTTCTGAAGTTCCTTATCATCAGTGTTATCTCTTTATCATCGTTTTTAGAGTCAGATCCATCAGCAATTGCACTGAATGCTATCGACTTCTTTTTTATTCTTTTCTTTCTCTCCTTCCCTACATTTGAGCTTCAAAAGACATTAAATTGCAAATTAGCTTTTTCATTTTCAGAGTACTAATATCATTATCCTCTTAGCTAAAGTCTTATGATCCCTATTAGGAGTAAGTATTTTTTTTTCTAATTTATTATTCTTTAGAAATTATTTTGCCTAATGCACCGAGTGAATGTACTATATCTTGAAATCTACTATATATATTAGATACTGATTCATTTGGACTCATTTTAAATAGCTAAAACTAAGTTGTTAACATGGAAATCTTAGTTTGTTTAACTTTACTAATGCCTTCATGAGTAACTTGCAAAGTTATTCAGATTTCATATGCAGACTTAACAACTAATGCTCTATTAAACGCACTCCTATCTAACGAAAAAATAATATATTCATGGCCTTAGAACTACTTTATGCAACTTTCTTTTGATCAGCAGTCCACTGTGCATAATTAGTCTTGGGTTCAGTGCACTCGGTTTGTGTAACATTGCAATTATCTAATCTTATTGATTATAAATAAATTTTCATTCTACACGCCCATTAAGTAAAATTACTATCATTAAAAAGTGATGATACGGTAAAAAGTTGGCGTGCTACAAATGGACTGGTGATAGTGTCGACATTACCATTGTTGGCAGCTATTTAAAAATTTTCAAAAATCAGATTATGGAACTTTTGAAAACAGATGCTCTGATACCAAATAGAATAATAAGGATTATGGATCTCAAGCCTAGATTAACACAATAAGGGGTAAAAAATATTTACTAGATTTATGAATATTTTTAGACATCCTTTGTGATGTGATTATATGTATATGTATAATGGTCACAAAATCAAATAAAGAAAAAAAATCAAGTAAGGTTAATGTAGTAAAGGAAAGAACACACCGAAAATTTTGTACTGATTCGAAGTTATCCTACACCCAATTCCAAACTACATATGGTCATTAATCAATATCAAAATTACACTCCTTTATTTCAAGGACATAAGGAGACATTCTCCAGAAATCAGACCTCTAGGAAAACCAACCTAATTTATTGGTCATTGATCCACACTCAATTTGATTTCCTGCAAAACTAGCCACTCTCTTCTTCTTACCAACCTAAAATCAAACCCATCCAGATTCAGGGGTGCCTAGTCATACCCACAAAAAATTTGAGTTGTTTTTACAAATGATGTAGACTTGGATCTTTCGATCTTAATTATAGTCACTTTATAACTATGAATTGCACATTGATCTTGGTAGAATGAAGAGAGTTTGATGTAGAATCAAATCTAAGAAGAATTGACTTAATTCAATTTGAAAATCAATAGAGTATGATTAAATGTTTTTTAATTTTTGAATAAGAAGATAAAAGAGTAAAGAATGGGAAGTGTGATGCCCTACCTCGAGAGTCATACTAACAAAGAGTATTACTGGGTAATATCGTCCGTTAGTGCAGAGAATAAGGTTTTAGGAGCGAGTTTTACTGGGTAATACCGTCCACTAGTGCAGAGAGTAGGGAAGGTTAGGTACGATCATTCATGAGTCTTGTAATAACGGGTACCTCGATTTAGTGCTCATGTTTTGTCTTACCTCAAGTAGACCGACGCACTTAATATTAACTTAATACAATACTACGATGGCTATCAGATCTATTTAGAACAAAACATAACAGTAACGAATAACGTAGATCATAGAACAGTAGACACACACACACACACAAACACACACACACACACACACACACACACACATATATATATACATAAAGTACTATATATAGTGATACATACATGAGATGTAATACCCCTAATTTTGGATAACATTATTCATTAATTTAATTAGATAAATTAAGTGGGAATAATGAGGTAAAGGAGGAAAAATGAGATTTGTGCTTAATGAATTAACTAGTAGGTTGGCCTTAGAAACAAATGAGTTGCTTAAGGAAGGTCATTTGAGAGGGACAAAAGGTTAAACTTTTGGCACCTATATCTACTCATATCCTACCAAATTTTGCTTTTCTTTTTGTTTGTTCTAAATTCAGAAGAGAACTAAGATGGTCGGCCATTAAGTTAGGAAGAAGAAGAAAGAAAAAGCAATGATTTAGAGCTTGGAAACTTTATCAAAAAATCTCAAAACCTTAACTAATCAAGGTGAATAATATAATTACCCATGTGTTTCGGCCATGGGGGAAATAGTTGAAAGTAATGTTTGAATCATGACGATTTTTCATGATTTATGATGCAACTTGGTCGAAAACCATTAGTTATGTTTGACATGTTTATATGGTTATTATACCCATGAAAATGCTAGGTTTAGGGTAAAACCTATGGTTAGAAATCTAAAAGATGCCATGGATTTTTGGTATGATGGTGTTATATGATTTTAGGGATGGAATTTGAATTTTATAGTTTTTGTCGGATCTATGAATTAGTTATGAATTTTTTAAGCTTGAATTTCTTAGGGAAAGCTTGCATGTTGATTAAAATATGTATAAATATTGAATACTTGGCCGGTACAAAAGTACTATAAAAAGACTGTATATGGTCAATATTTTAATTTATAAGCCAATGAGTATTCAACAAAATGGTGGAGCAAGTATAAAGTAGTATTTTATAAGGAAATAGGTCAATATGTTCGTATGTACTGTCATTGCCACTGCCTTTCCAGAAGCAATGTTCTGATACTCTCGGAAGCGACCTTTCGGTAGCACTAGATACTTGGAATATCATGTACATATGGTATATGAAGTATTCAAATGTCTGCCTCCTACCATCCGGAGGAGTTCTCGTTCCAATACTTATATGTTTTGAAAGTAACGTCTCCATAAGAGGCTTTCACCTCCACTCTTCTGATAGGGATGAAAGGGGGTCTTTTATAAGAAAGAAAACTACTTTAAATAAGGACTTCTACATTCGGTGTAATTAGGAGAGAGTCTGAAACCTCGAATCCATTTCCTACGATGACATGCCATTAAAAACTTGTTTTCCTAAACTTATTTCCATAGACATGGTAAGTGGGCCAAAAGGAAATTTTTAATAGAAGATTTAAGACTCTGCCTAAGATGGTTGCTGGAGTTGGTAATATCAACGAAGAGAGATTTATTTTATGATTGTGTAAAGGAGTTAGAGGCTTCTATCTCCATACCCTACCATCATAGCTTTGACGTTAGGATTTGGTTGATTGCTTGATTTCATAGATCCAAAAAGGGTCCATTTCAGGGGAATTGTATGGTGCCGGAGGGGTTGCTTCCAAATTTAATGATTGCTTGTATGTTTATGAAGCCAAAAGGATTTGCCTTTCAATGACGAGTAATGAATGTTGCCGAAGTGGTTTGCCTTTGGAGTGAAAGAATGTTCTCTTGTTGAACCTAAAGGGTTTTTTTCCGGAGATATATGTTTATTGAAATTGGTAGGACACCATTGAAAGTTTCACATGTTATTATTGGGAAACCGTGGATACACATTTGCATTTTGTGAACATTGGGGGAACAAATGGGTGAAATAAATTAGGGGAACCAATTAGAAATAGGAAACCACGTAAACCAGCTAAAATAACCTTCAGTCACATTGTTAGTAGGGATTAACATACGAAGCATCGAAGGGGGATCAAAAGGAGGAATTCCATTGCATCGCGCAACATGGAAATTGTAATAAGAAATGGCTTCGTTGCTTCACGTAGTGTGGAAGTCAATTGAAAGGGAAAGGAAGGTTCCATTGCCTAACTAGGAGTTATCTTTATTTATGCAATATGGATACCAAAGGAGAAAAAACCATTGCTTCATAAAGTATGGGAGGTGTTTCGGTTTCGTTGTCAACAGGGGGTTACCTTGCAAAACATGGAAGGGAAACTGAATTAAAAGAATAAATATAATGGAAAATCATTAGAAACTGATAAGATTGGAAATCTGGAATATTGGGGATGGGAAATCCTTTGTGTGTTGCACACTACAAATTTATAAAGTCACTTATGTTATTGTAGTTTTGTTCTAACCTTAGGTGCAGGTGTTTCGGAGATGTTTTTGGAGGTAACTTAATACTAGCGCCAGGGAACCCGTTCCGCATTGCGGCATGGTCCCGCTAGATATCTATATGTTAGGTAGAATAGATTATTGTTCACATTAGTCTGTTTGCTAATACAAAGTTTTTGTTTTCTCCTTTAACTCTCAGGTGCTTATATGAGTAGGTTGATAATTTCTAGGTGCTTTATTGAACATGCTTCCGAATGTGAGTTGGAGACTATAGCTATTTAAAAGCATCTCTATTTGTTTTGATGTGGATATCGATAATATTGCTATTTCCTACGTATTTAAACTCTAATCAACTAAGGGACATCATCTTAAGTTGCTATCGGAGTATATTTTGTAATTATTTATATTCTTTGAATGGGGTTGCGAAAGAAATATATGAATGGATGATAATCATTGAATGTTTTGTGAAACAAAATATACTCCCATGTTATCTGACATTGTGGTTTATTAACATCCAGTTTTCTATCATCGGAACCAACATTAGAGATGACTACAACATCTGTATGGTTGCAGTTTTAGTCTTGGAAAACAGTGTGTTATAGATTTGGTATCAGAGCATAGGTTTATGCGAATTTAGAATAATGTATTCCTTTACAAGGATTAATAAATTAAAAATCAGATAAATTATATGGGTTGGGATAAAGAATCTAGTATGTATTTGTAATTGTATTATATGAGTTCATATATCTTCCAGTCTCATGAACATACTTTGGTATCTTACAAAAGTTTATCTGTAGAAAGAAGAAGTAAGATATGGAGAGAAGGAGTTCGAGATTGAACATAGGTTGTGGAAGCACTATGACCGATGGTAAGGCTCGACCCAAAGCAAAAGGTCAGGGCTGAAGTGTCAGTGAGGATTAGGGAGCTGCAAACCCATCTAGAGATATGGGAAACTTGTTCTAGATTTTTATCCAGATGTTGCAACCTGGAGTTACTGCTATCCCCGAAAGCGTGAATTCGGAAGTGCAAGTTGGAAACAGCTATGTGAAATTAAGTAGGGGTTACATCAACTTAGGTGGGAATTCGTTTCTTGGAACAGAGGATACTACCTCTATGGATACTTGGTTGTTGCATTATGAGAGAATCTTCGAGGACTTAGGCTTGGTTGATGAGAAAAAGAGAAGATTGGCCTTGAAACAATTATAGCACAATTTTTTACATTGGTGGGATGGTGTCACGACTATGACACCGAATGTGAGAATTACTTGGTAAGATTTCTGATGGAGGTTTAAGGAAAGATTTGTATCGGAAGCTGCATAATCCATGATGATGAGGATATTTGATGATTTAAAGTAAGGGGATATAATAGTAGTGGAGTATGCTGCCAAATTTGATGAATTATCTCAATACGGTCGGGGGACAATTGATGCTATTGTATGGAGGAATGAGAAGTTAATCAAGAGGATGATATTTTGAGATTGAGAAGCAATAATTCCTCACTTGAGAGACAATAGTGATGTGGTGGTGGATATAGTCATTCGTGACAAAGAGATGATTGCAAGGGTAGGGAACCAGAGCTATCAGGAAAGAAAAAGGATGTTCTTCAAGGGTGGGAAAGCTTAGAAAGAGGGAAAGTCCAGGGGAAAAAATACCGAAGTTGTTTGCTTCAAGTGTCAGTAGAAGGTTCATTATTCGATACAGTGCAAGGAAGCAAAAGCTAAGACCACTGCCCAAAAGTAGAATGTCGGGTGCTTTAATTGCAATCTGCTTGGTCATTATAAGGATAAACCTCTGGTAGCAGTCAAAGGTAAAGTGATGGCTATGGAACCTTTTTCTTCTAAAGCTATTGCAATGGAGAAAGGGAAGACAATATTGGAAAATACGATTTTGTTTCGTAACATACCTGTTAGAGTTTTGTTTGACACTGGTGCATTGTGTTCATTTATCTCTAGATTCATAGAAGATAAATTATATTTACAACCATCATACCTTATTACTTTCTTTAGGGTGGTTAATCCTATCAGAGGGTTCGCAACTCTGGATTTGAGAAGTGATAACCTAGAATTGCAGTTATTAGGTTATACATTTGTTTGTAACTTGTATGTGTTTGATTTCTAGGGATTCAGAATTATTTTGGCATGGATTGCTTAAGTTGTTATAATGTGAGAGTATTATGTCTAATCAGAGGATTATCGTTGAAGTCACGTTAGAAATGATATGATTGCGTTCTTAGTGGAGAGAGAAGTTCGGTAGATGTTTACTTCATTGCGAGTTCTGTAATTGGAGGAAGAGGTAGGTAGTGTTCCTGTTGTTAAGGAATTTGCTGAGGTTTTCAAACCGATGGAAGGATTGCCCCCAAAAAGGGACACTGAGTGTCAAACCAATCTCGTATCGCAAGTTAAGCTAGTGAGTAGACCTCCTAGCTGAATGTCTCCTTCGGAGGAAGGAGCAACTTATTGAGTTGGAAGGTAAAAGCTTCATTCATCCAAGTTGTTTATCTTGAGTGTATCGGCATTATTCATAAAGAAGCATGATGGATTATCGAGAATGTGTATTGACAATCGAAAGCTCAATGATAGGATAGTGAAGAATAGGCATCTTTTGCCTCACATTTTTTATTTATTTGATCAGCTGAGCAGAGCGAAAGTTCCCTCTTAATTGGATTTCACTAGATGAGGGTAGCAAAAGAAAGTGTTCCATTGACTGTGTTTCGTACTAGATATGGATCATAACAATGGATGGTTATGCCTTTAAAATTGATGAATGCATCAGCTTTCTTCGTGGATTTGATGAACTAAGTGTATCGAGAACACTTAGATAGATTTGTATTGGTTTTCATTGATGATATATTGGTGTATTCGAAGGATGCAGAAGAGCATGGAACTCACTTTCGGATAGTGCTGGAGATATTGTGGAAGCACCAATTTTGAGCCAAGTTTTCTAAGTTCGGTTTTAGGAGAAGAAAGTGAAGTTCCTTGGTCACACGACTTCAAAAGAGGGACTATCGATGGATCCCACGAAGGTTTAGGTTGTTCACAGACCATAAATCCTTAAGATATTTGTTTTCTCAAAAGGAATTAAATATGCAACACTAGAGATGGTTAGAGTTCTTGGCGGCAATGGACTTTGACATAGAGTATACCCTTGCGAAAAGGAGGTAGGTGGCAGATGCCCTTGATTGGAAGCACCAAGGGATGATGTTGACTATGCTAAATGAATGGAAAGACTTAGAAGCTTTAGTCATATGTAAATTGAGGAACGGGCTGAAAGCTAGTTCTAGCGGAGGTACACAGATGGTGTAATGCTTAGAGGTTTGACTAGCATTGATCGAGAAATCGCTTCTATGTATGACGAGGATCTTTCAATAGCCAAAAGAATCAGAGAGCTTAGAGCCGAAATGGACGGGTGTAGCCTTGAGAAGTTTCTTTTGACCAGAAGGGTTGGTTGCGGAAGGAAGGTTATATGTTCCGAAGGTTGGTAATTCGAGGAAGGAAGTTCATAGAGAGTGCCATCGCTCCAAGTTTACGATACACCTTGGGGTGTCGATTGTGCCAAGAAACGAAGAGAAGCTTCCTCTGGGAAAGAATAAAGAGGAATATTAGCTTATGTATAAAGTAATGTATGAATTGCCCATAAGTGAAAGCTGAACATCAAAAACCTAATGGTTTGTTACGACCATTGGAGATTCTGAGTTGGAAGAGGGATTCGATATCCATGGATTTCGCTGACTAACTATCAAGATCAAAAATAGGGAACGAAAGTATATGGGTTGTCATGGATAGGCTACCAAGAGTGCTCATTTTATTCCCATGAAGTCAATTACGATGGCGTTGGTTTTTGCTGAGTTATTAATCGAGAATATAGTGAAGCTTCATGGAGTTCCTAGTAGTGTCATAAGCGACAGGGATCCATTGTTTTATGAGTGAGCTTTGGAAAAGTTTGCAGAAGGAAATGGAAACAAAACTCAAGATAGGTACGACTTGTCACCCACTGATGAATGGGAAAACCAAGAGGTTGAATAAGGTGCTGGAAGATTTTCTAAAAGCATGTGTTCTAAACTTTGGATATTCTTTGGAGTACCATTTGCATTTGTGGAATTTTTCTATAATAATAAGTTTTGGGCTATTATAGGAATGACGCCTTTCAAAGCTCTATACGGAATACCATGTAAATCGCCATTGTGTTGGCTAGAGATGGGCGATATTACAGTTTCTATTCCAGAATTAATAAGAGAAGCCATATAGAAGATTGAGACCGCTCAATGTTGGATAAAGGAAGTTAAATCTAGCCAGAAGAGTTATGTGGGTAGAAGGCGTAAGGAAATGGAGTTCTATATTGAAGGTTTTTGTAAAGGTGTCACTAATGAAAGGTGTGCTCCATTTCAGGAAAGCAAGGAAGCTTGCACCAAGGTTTATTGGGTCGTTTCTGGTCTTGGAAAGGGCTGGAAAGTTTGCCTATCAGGCGAAGATACTGGATAGGCTGGCAAGAGTCCATAATGTGTTTCATGTCTCGCAATTACATAATTATGTAGATGACCCTGACACCGTTATAGATCTAAGTGAATTGGAAGAGTATGTAGTGGAACCTGATTTGAATATCGTGAGACAACCGATTCGTGTTGCAGATAGTGGCAAAAGGAAATTGAGAACCAAAACAGTTAAATTAGTGAAAGTTAAGTGGAGTTCTGGCAAAAGAGAATGAACTTCGAAAACTAAGGCTAGGACTAGAGAGGATTTTCCTTATTTTATTTTGGTAAGATCCATATGGCTTTATATATTAGTTACTAGTGGGGTATGCTAGTATATGGGTTGATAACATTGCTTGTTGGGTTGTTATGATTGTTTTGCTTATTTTGTCCTTTATTGAATTTTTGGGACGAAATTCTTTTGAGGATGGGAAGATGTGATACCCCTAATTCTGAATAAGATTGTGAATTTAATTGGGTAAATTAAATGGAAATAATGTAGTAAAGGAGGAAACTGATATTTGTTTTAATGAATTAATTAGTAGGTTGACCTTAGAAATAAATGAATTGCTTAAGGAACGACATTTGAGGGTTGCAAAAGGGTAAACTTTCAACCCCTATATCTAATCATATCCTACCACATTTGGTTACCACTTTTCATTCGCTATAAAAGTTCCAAGGAGAATTAAAGTGGCTAGCCATTAAGTTAGGAAGAAGAAGAAAGAAAAAGCTAGGATTTAGAGCCTGGAAACTTTGTTAACAAATATCAAAACCTCAACTAATAAAGCTAAATAATATTCATGCTCTTGTGCTTCGATCATTGGAGAAATAGCTGTAATGTTTGATTCATGATGGTTTTTTATGATTATATAATGCTAGTTGGTGGGAAATCATTAGCTATGTTTGGTATGTTTATATGGTTTCTATACACATGAAAATGTTAGGTTTTAGGGTAAAACCTATAGTTAGAAATCTCTAAATGCCATGGATTTTTGGTGTTATGGTTGTTATATAATTTTGTAGATGGCATTCAAAATTTCATAATTTTTATGGATGTATGAATTAATTATGAATTTTCTAAGTTTGAATTGCTTAGGGAAAGCTTACATGTTGATTAAAGTAAATGTATAAATATTTTATGCATGGCCAGTTTAAAATTATGGTAAAATGACTGTATGCGGCTAGCATTTAATTTATAAGCCGTTAAGGATTTGACAAAAATAGTGGAACAAGTATAAGTATTACTTTATAAGGAAATAAGTCAATATGTCTGTATTTACTGTATGTCGTTGCCTTTTCAGAAGCAACGTTCCGGTACTCTTAGAAGCCATCTTTTGGTAGCATTGGACACTTGGAATATCATGTACATATGGTATAGGAAGTATTCAGACATCCGCCTCCTACCTTTCAGAGGATCTTTGGTAACAGTGCATATATGTTTTGAAAGTAACCTTTCCACTGATATTTTCATCTCCACTCCTTCAGCGAGGATGAAATAGATTCTTTTATAAGAAAGAAAACTACTATGAATAAGGACTTATAACTTTCAGGGGAACCGGGAGAGATTTTGAACCCTCGAAGCTATTGCTTATGATGACATGCCTTTGAAAACTGTTTTCCTAAACTTATTTCCTTAGACTGGTACGTGGGTCGAAAGGAAATCCTTTAATAAAGGATAAGGCTCTACCTAAGATGGCTATCAGCATCGGTCAACAATGGGAGATTTACTTTAGGATTGTGTAAAGGAGTTAAAGGCTGCTGTCTCTGCACCTTGCCGTTATGATTTTGATGATAGGATTTATTTGATTGATTGATTGCAAGGATACGAAAGGAGTTCCTTTCGGGGGAATTGTATGGTGCCGGAGGAGTTTCTTCCAGAGTAAATGATTGATAGTATATTTTATGAAGCCGGAAGGGGTTTCCTTTCAAAGATGAATAATGAATGGTGCTGAAAGGAATTGCCTTCGAAGTGATATGTTGTTGTCTTGTTGATATAGAAGCGGATTTATTTTGGTGTTATATATTTACTGATATTTATAGGGCACCATTGAAAGTTGCACATGTTATTAGTGGGAAACCATGGATATAACATTTGCATTTGTGTGAACATTAGGGAAACCAATGGGCAAAACATTTGGGTACTCACTTAAACATTGGGGGAACCAATGAGAAAAAGCGAATTAGGGGAATAAGTTAAAATAAAAAGATAAACCTTCGGTCCTGTTGTTAGTAGGGGTTACCTTACGAAGCATTGGATGAGGATCATAAGGCAGAATTCCGTTGCTTTGTACAATATGGAAACTATAATAAGAAATTGCTCTGTTGCTTTGCTCAATACAAAAGTAAATTTAAAGGAAAAGGATGGTTATGTTGCCTATGTTACCTTGAGTTGCGCCATGCGGATACCAAAGGAAAAGACCGATTACTTCGCGCAGTATGAGATGTGTTTCATTTTCGTTGCTAGCAGGGGGTTACCTTGCGAAATATCGAAGGGAAATTGAATTAAAAGAAGAAGAAAAATGGAAAATCGTTAGAAACCATTAGGATGGGAAATCTAGAATGACGAGGATGGGAATCCATTATGTATTGAATATTGCACATTTTATAAAGTCACTTATGTTATTGTGGTTTCGTAGTAACAACCAAAGTGCATGTGTTCCTTAGATCTTTCTAGAGGTAGCTGATATTAGCGACAAAGAAACCATTTATGCATCGCGGCGTGGTCCCTCTAGCTATCTACGTCTTTGGTAGAATGGATTATTATTCACACCAATCTATTGATTAACTCAAAGTTTTTGATTTCCCTTTCAAATCTCGGTTGCTCAATTGAGTAGACTGAGGTTAGGGTTTCCAGATGCTTTGCTAAATAAGCATTCAGAGGTGAGTAGGAGACTATAACTATTTAGGGACACCGCTGTTTCTTTTGTTTTGGTGTGTGTATCGACAATATTGTTATTATCTAAGTATTTAAACTCGAATCACCCACGGGGGCTTCGTCATATGTTGCTCTTGAAGCATATTTCATAATAATTCGTACATTCTTTGGCTGGGGTTGCGAAAGGATTGTAAGAATGGAATGAATATCATTGGATTTAAAAAAAAACATATTCCTACCTTTTCTGATGTCGTGGTTTATTAACATCTGGTTCTCTATCACTAGAAGCTGACATTAGAGATGATTGCAGTATCTGTAGGGTTGTGGTTTCGGTCTTGGAAAACTAGGTGTTGCATGAGTGGTTACATAAACCATATATATGTAAACATCTCCCAACTAAAGAATACGTACATATCAGGGTTTCGAAATATACCACTAAATGACTACACAAAATATGCCTAAGCATCAAAAGGAGATATGATGACAAAAGTAAAAGCTAGCTAAACATATATCTACAACAGATGATAAATTGAAACAACTTGGTCTGACCCGAGTATATAAAACACACGAGTTAGTCTAGCTTAAACAAAGTGACATAATCAGGTAAATAAAAGATAGGTCCATAAAGGG
Source organism: Allium sativum (assembly GCA_030737875.1). Lineage (NCBI taxonomy): Eukaryota > Viridiplantae > Streptophyta > Magnoliopsida > Asparagales > Amaryllidaceae > Allium > Allium sativum. The sequence continues at coordinate 287,763,172 of CM060924.1, forward strand.
AAAACTCATTACAATAAAGAAAGAGTAACTTCAACTAGAAACAACTTATAATTCATGAGACAAATTACAACTAAATAACCATATAACAGTCTCATGAAATGGCATCAACAACAGCATATAAGGGTTCAATTTCATCAATAAGAGCTAAACACAAGGCTAAGAATATATATATATATATACACCTCCAAACACATTAGAACAAAATGATGGTAATCAACTCAACATCAACATATAGAACTTTGCAATAGTTCAAAGCAACATAAATGTAATCACTATTTACATGATACATAACAACTCTAAGGCTATGTAATTGAAATCAACATCAACCACAATGGTGAAAACATTTAGAAAATAAACTCCTGTACAAAAGATATCTAGAATAGGAACATGAATTGGATCCGAATGAACATTTGCATGTGCAGCAAATAAATTGCTCCGCACGAGCTCACCACGTAATACATATGTATTATGGCACATGACATTACTATAACTTCGAATGAGTGTAACTTGACTCCTCGACAAGTGAATATATATGAAGTCCCTTCAACCTGGCTCCCATGGAGCTAGTATTGAAAACAGCAACAACAACGGAGTATGACCCTGACTTCAAATCGTTAATCCAAATAGTGAAAATAATACGTCTCATAATATATGTTTTCACTTATCGTTTTACTACTAGCCAGCCTACTCCATACGAAAAATAGCTTCAACGAACAAGTATGGAAATAACTGATATAATAAACACCTATATTCCATACCACATGGTTTATACATCGTTTAAATCGCATTCTCATTCTCAAGAAGAGTGAGAAAATGTGTGATTTTATATTGAAAATATTTGGTTCAAGAAAACGAGTTTTAAGTGACTTTACAAACTATTCGAAAATCGTTCCTTCTAAAGTCACTTTATAATGGAAAATATTTGTACCATTAATTCCTTCGAGACAATTATATTTAGTAAAAAAGTTTGGAAAATGTTTATCTAAAAGCAATAATTACATATATATATATATATATATATATATATAGAAATATTTCGAAAACGATTTATAAATATGTGCACAGTGTCAACAAAATCATGAAATTATTCAAGAAACAAACACATAAAATTCACATAAAACTTCACTAATCCGAAATATGGATTAAAGATAATATTAGCTTTTTCATTATAGGTTCATGTCCATCAAATAACATGAAATTTTCCTTTAAAAATCATTTGGAAAGGTGCAAAAAATGTCTTTGAAAATTACCCTAACTACTAGAAAACATTCACGTTCAAAAACAATATAGGGTTCAACCCCCCTTTGGCTCATGTCGACCCTTAGGTTGACCTTACTTGGTTCTAGGTTAACCTATAAGCCAACCTTTAAAAGGTCAAGATAGAGAATTATTTCTGGAATTTCAACTAAAGCATTTCCTACCTTGATTCAAAGTTTCAAGCATGATTTCAAAATGTTACAAAGGTCATATGGACCTGAAATTTGATAAGAATGAAGTATAGAATATAGTCTATGAACCAAAAAAGATGAAACACAATTGCAGTAAGAAACAAATAAGATACATGACTTAAAAGATGGATATACAACAAGATTTCACTATAAGCACAAAAACTAAATTTTCATATTTATAATAACAAACCGAAACACATAAACTTACTGTAACTCAAAATTAACACCTAATTTATAATCAAAGGTGAGGTTTACTCATATTTTATACTTGAATAAGTGAATTTTATAGCAACTCGAAGCAAAATGTTGAAGCTTGGAGCCTTTGAGAAGCTTTTGACGCGTGTAAATGACATTATGTAACATGTAAAGAGAATGAAGTTACTATGAAACAAAAATTCTCAAATTTGAGGAAATATGAAATAAATCAATGGATTTGTTATAGATTACATGTAAGAATTTAGTTAGCAACTCTTTTCTCATTTTATTTTGAATTTGGAGAGAATTTCAGAAGAAGGAAATAGGTTTTCCCATTCTTTGTTTATTTTCCTTTTATAGAGAAAATGTTTTGAGGAGAAGAGTACATTAGTTTAACTTTTTAGACCTTTCTCCTATTTAAAATTAGATAGCAGGGTTAATTAAAGCCTAACTAGCTTAAATGTAATTAAACTAGGCTTATTTAGGTTAAGTAATACAATTTAACACTATATTGCACTATTTTGACCATTTCGATTATTTCCACATCAAATACAATTTTTTCACTTTTTAAATTTATAAAACTATTACAACATTTTTTAAAATCCTTTAAAATTCTTTACATACATTAAACATTGTTTTTGTTCATAAACACATAAAACCTTACATTTCCAACAAAATGTATATCTTATACTTCTTTTTGTTCACAACTTAACAATATTAGCAACTAAATTTATCCAAAACACATAATCTGGTGTAAATACATAACAAAACTTTGTTAAAAATATTTAGACACTTCAAATATTGTTAATTAATCAATATTTTCATTTTATACTTTTTTCTTCGTAAATGAATTTAGAAAATGCACTTTTACATTAAAATTCGTTGTTTGACTATTAGTTGTATTTACTGCTATAAACACATAAGGCTATTTTAAACACATGTTTTGTCTCAAATTTCATTATAAAGTCTTCCAAAACTTTATTTTCCACATATTTAAATTTATTTATCAACCGAACATTGAACAGATCCTTTTATCGATCTTTTTGATTCAATTAAACGTCAAATCCAATTAAACTACCCAAATTATCATAAACTACACAAAACTCATTAATTAATCATCTAAATGGTTAACTAAAATATTTTATCCAACTCCACGTTTACGTTAGCTAATTAATTTTGAATTAACTAGCATCTTATGACATAATTCAACTAGCCTTAAAATACATGAACACTTAAAATCCAAAAATTCTTGGTTTATACAACTCTATGAATTTTTTGACTTATCTTCTCCATATCAATATTTATTTTTAATACACTTATTATAAGCACTGCTTTAATTATCTTATACAGGTAATCAAAATACCAGGGTTGTTATGGGATGTTGGAAATTCGTTTCTGGAAGATGGATATGTATATGTGTAAAGATAAAGGCTCGGGAGGAAAGTTTATAGCGAACATACGCTTCCTTTCGAACTTGAATTTTTCAAAATGTTTGTTTATATTGACATAGGAGGCTATGTCAGCATATGCTAGTTTAAAATGAAAACTAGTTTATACTAAATTTGTTTTGAAAATATAAACTTTAATATAATGATTTGAAAATTTGTAAAACTATTTTAAACAAAATACATATTTTTTTTAAAAGGTTTTAAACAAAATTATACTATTTAAATTTAAAACTAAAAATAATCAAATATATTAAACTTGAGATATAGGTATCAAACCTATAATAGTATTAATCATAATATTAAGTTTAAAAATCAAAATTTATGGTATAGCTAAAATCAAAATAATAAGTAAAATCAATCTCTAATGTATAATATCAAAATATAAGAAGATCAAATAATAATTAAAATACATAAAACCAAAATATAATCATAACACCCTGAAATTTAGCAAATAGTTAATTTAATTATTTAATTAGGATCCAAAATAGTGTAACGCCCTGTAAAATAGATCCTTAATAGACATAGGTATTTAAGTTAAGAATAATTAATAAAATAATAATATGCTAAAAATATGAATATTTAATATTTAGGAACTATGGCATGAAAATATTACCATTGTATCCACGGTGAGATTCTAGCCCGTTTTCATATTTTATTTATTTAAAACAGAGTTTGTATGTAAAGAAACGTATATAAAAAGTTTGGACAGTAAAATAATATATACAAGATTTAAATTTAAAATTATGAGCAGAAACCTAGAATAAAATAAATATCATTTGCATACGATAATATTCCATTTTAAAATTCTAAATTGTGTGTATATACATAAGACGGGACAATATTTAAAATGAAATGAAAACAGTTGAATTTAATTAATAAGTAATTAATAATAAATCAAACATGCACATGAAATAAATTAACTATGTGCTAGGATTAAGGAGGGTCGGTCACATCCCCTTAATAGGGGTCGACTGCCATCCTAGGAAGAGTGTTGGCCATCTAATAAATTTATGGGGGAGGGTGGTGGCTAGGTTTAGTTAGGTTTTCTTATAGAGTTTACTGAATTGAAATGTCAGGATTTAATAATTCAAATCCAACGGTTCTCACACACTTCAGCAACTATGAATAGAGTCACAACTTCCACTCTAAACCTCACATATTCTCTAAACTCTGCCTCCATTCTTTCTATTCTCCATTTTGATTAGTTCCAGTTTAGGCCAGGTTATTACTTCTTCTTCATCATCTAATATAATCTATTTTTTATTTCTTTATTCTAATTTCTATTTAGGATTTCTGGAACTATATTTATGAGTGTATTAGAATATACATTGATTCCTATGCATGTATACTAATTTAGGAGAAGGAATTAGAGTACGTATATTTGAGGCTGCAATCATGAATAAGGTTATTCATAGTTTTCTTCTTCTTTTTGTTATTGTTGTGCTATGAGCGGGAATTCTTTCAAGTTACTTATTTTCTATAATTATTAACATGAATCTGGACTGATTACACCTATAGAGATTAGGGATTTTCATAAAAGCAATTTATATATATATATATAAATTCCCGAAATCTCTAATAAATCGAAAATGGTCAATCTAGTTATTTATTTGGGTTTTTATTAGTGATGTAAATAAACATGGACCTTTGTTATTTTGATGTGTACGTAAATTTATCATCTAGTGCATTTTACTTTCTTTAACTTTTATTGTAAATAAATTCAACACCAAAGCATGGATTTGGGTACTATAACTTATGTATGTTTAAACCTCTATTTTTGTATAAAATAGATGATTTAGATATAGTAAAACACATATAACTAAAATCCTTGTAATTTTTTTTAAGTCTCACGAATAGAAGTAAATTAGAAGGATTATACAAAATATATTGTTTATTCACCTTGTCCCCTTTTTATTTATTGAAAGTATTATACAAAATATATTGTTTATTCACATTGTCCCTTTTTATTTATTGAAATAATCCTAAAAGCCTTGGTTCTAAGTTATCTATTACCATGTTATGTTTATTTTCCTATTACTGCTTCGGATTGAAATGATGAATTATATGTTATATTCTAGAATTTAGAAAATATGGCCAGTATACCTTAATCAAAGTTAGGATTTACATTTCAACATTTAGTGTGCTTTCCTTATGTGCTCCACTAATCACACCTATATATATTTGTATTAATTAAATAGTGTAATTTACGTATCATAAATGCGTATTACTGCGTTAAATTAGGAAATTCATACTAAATGTTCCCATTAGGAAAATTTGTATATTGTGTGTGTATAAATGGCCTTTGTAAAATATTAAATGACATATGGATGTGAGATTAACCCCCTACTTGTAGTAGAATTCTACCCAAAACCGCTCGAAAAATCCAATAGCTACGGGAAGTTGGGTTAATGTGAGATGTCTAGTGTCATTGGTCATTTGTGTGTGATAGACCTGCCTCTAGGAAGGTTTTAATGGTTGATCCTCCTTATTTGAATATTAAGTGATTAGGACTTGGTTCATTCCTAACTGTTTTTCCCTTGAGTTTGGGTTAAGTCGTGGGACGCGCCCTTATTAGGTATTAAGTGGTCCATGGGTCAATATTTTTCAAATAATTATGAGGTATTAAATGGTCTTGAATAAAATATTAAACGATGCACGACGAGTGAGGTAGTTCTCTGAAAGTTGTTCTCTTCTTATCTGGAAGATGCGTGAGAGCACGTCTAGGGATGAGATATTAAGAGTTTAACCAATGGAGAACCATCTGTCTAAGTGAAGTATTATTTGGCTAGGAGTTTACCTGTAATGATAGCTAGATAGTAACATATGGGTCCGTTGAGAGGATCTTAAATAACGATGAGTGTCTACCCAAACTCGATATTAAATGGTCGATTAACTTCTCTTGGATTACGTTGAGAATATTTATATAATGTAGTCTACTAGGAAATGACGTCTTAGATGAATGGGTTCCACTGAAGGGTATTAAGTGATTGTAGGAATCTTCCCATTCAGTACTAAGTTATTTTAGGAATCCGCCCATATTTCTGATGGTCTTAAGTGAGCTGAAGAGTTTTCCTCTTTCTATTAAATGTAGAAATGTTTATTTGTGTAGTATACATGTGTATTATAGTCACATAGACATAAACTTTAAAGATTTATATTGCGAAGTAGAGTAAATAGGTTTCCTTTTAAACTTAAATAATTTTTTCATCGAAACTATTGTTCTGACCCTCCCTCTTAACAATATATGTTAGATAAGGTGGTAATGTTATCTTGACGATGACACGAAGAAAGGAGCATGACGATGAAGATCTTTATCTAATTTATTATCATTATATCTAGTATCTGAATGTATCTATGGAATATTTATAATGTACCTTTTTATGACATTGAGATTTGTTTTGATGTATTAGACATTTATTATTTAAGTTATTATATTTTATCCATTTCATTGTGAGTATCTGATTTTGTTTTAGCTTAGCTCTGTTATTTTAATTCTTATAGAAACCAACGACTTGCTTGGAATGGCTCTAAGTTCCGATGGGTCTTTTTTTTTTGTTAGGATTTTAGCTCTTTCTGGATGAGTCGTTACATTTGGTTCAGAGCCTAGTTTACCCGATTACGAGTGGTTATATGTATGAGAGGCGTACTTATTATTTTGAAAAAGAATTTCAAAAAAAAGGCAAAGCCGACTGTTTTTATAGTGATCCATAACACTTATTATTTTAACAAGATAATAATTACAACAAGTACAGGAGAGTTGCAGATAGTTATATACTATTTTGGTTTTTAAGATGGACCGACCGCCACTAGCGTCTTTTAAAGTGGTCCGACCACTACAACTAATCTAGCTAACAACATTGGAGCTAATATCAGTTAATAGACTACCCTAAAAAACTCCATTCGGGGAGTACAATGACATAGAGTAAAACAAAACTTGGATACAGCTTCAACAAAAGTGACTCACAAGAAACAATACAACACAACTTAAAGTAAGTCACACTGTAGCATGATGTGGCTATTATACATAGACAAAAAGAGCCGACCATCTCTATCACTGATGGAATATGACATAAACAGCTACATCCCCAAAGACAAGACCGTTGAGGAAGGGCTTGTCATCGTAGCAAAGAACTACAGCAAAGGTTGGATAGCCACACCCAATAGGAGACTGCTGAGGCACCAGATCTTCACATACACACAAAGCAACCCCAAAAATGGATAATCCACTAAAATATAACAACAACATACCCAACATCCTCAATAAAACAACGTTTAAACCAAAAAAAATCAAGAACTCAAATGTACATAAACAACCGATCACCCAACATAACACCAACAACACCAACATCAAAAAATAACATTGAAAACACCATTAGTAAAGCTGCACTGAGAACTCACCAAGTAAGAGATTAATACCATTGCCTCCCAAACCTCCTAAGTCCCCCGACAGAAGCCAGACAACTTAGGACATAAATTCACCAAGAAATGACTAAGACCATAATCACCTTGAAACCTTGCGTTGCGAATTATAAGAAATGGGAGGCAGAGCAAACTCAGTACAGATAACCAATACATAAAAACAGCGAATCATGTAGTGGCTTGTCTTGAAGTTACACATTATTCACAATGAGCCAATACACAGAAGCACACCACACTTAAGGCAAGACAACCTCCCCACCCATAAGTCAACACATAACCATGGAAAATAAAAAACACTTAGTTGAATCACTCATTGTTTGCACTAACAAGAAACAAAATAACAAATTCAAGACTAGAGCTAAATGGTGGAGCACTGGATATAGATCTCACCGAGTAAAAGATTAAAAACTATGCATAGCACCCCCTTGGAAGCCTGGTGCTACAAAAGAAGCAAAGTCCAATGTAGAAACTAATCGATCAAGTCACAAAGAAAGACAACAATAAAATCAAAAAGGAATCAATGGATATATTTGAGGACACCACGTGAAAGAACAAAGGGCTGTTTGAGGAGGAGAAGTAATATAAGGCAAATTAAGGGGTAGATCTAGATCTGAGGGCAAGGGGATACCCAGCGGAGAATCAAAGCTTGCATAATAGATTCAGGGAAAACTAGGTAGAAAGGAGAAGGAATATAAGGCGGAGGTGTTCGATTATGAAGGAGAGGGTGGGCTATAGAAAATAAGGAAATTCCTAGTCCCCTTTAGGCATTACGAAAAAGCTTGATACGAAAAAATTAATTTTTTTTATTACGTATATAGTATGCATACCTTTATATAGCATTTGTAGGACCTTCTAAGAAAGGCTTGACCTTAATTTCTAGAAATAACCTAGAAACCATACAACGACTTCGAAATTTCCTTGTCAATTTAGAAACCAATATGCACATAATGGCTGTAGGAACCACAATGTTGGAAAAGTGGAAAGGATTAAAATTCCTTATTTAACAGGCAATACATGAAAAATAGTTTAGTATCTTATGTATTATTCATGGGAGGACAAGGGATAAATAAATATAAAGAATTGAAAATAGATTTTTGTTAATTAGGACAAGCTAATGTCCATTACAAACAATAGCGTTAGGTTTTAATGGGGAATGGAAGTACATCTTTTGTTAATGATATAAAGTACTGAAAGTAACGTACCCCTATTTGTGCTCATGTTGACTGATATTTGAAAACCACTTAGTAAATTTATTGCGAGTAAGAAAATTTTATGGGGACATTTAGTTATGGTTAACCACATTTGAAATTTGGAAGTTGGTAAGGAAACCGGATTTTCAACCCATAATGAGGAAATGTCTTGATCTAAAGGTTTCAGAGTATTGAGTGAAAAAGAAGTTTAACTTATAGAATTTCATCCTCTAGAATGAGAATTTGATATATGGGTCTAAGAAACAGGTATAAATTTTGGATTTGCGTAAAATACCCATTTTTTAGTTTGAATCTACCAATGTTTTGGTTTGTTCAACTACATTTATTTAATTTTTATAAATTGGTACTTTCATCATTTTTCACAAAAGGATCATGTTTGTTATGCACCAAATATAAAGGAAGATGTGTGTAGATTTACATGTTTGCACGTAGTTTGTAATGTCTATTCCAAATAAAAATACTTATTCCTCGTAATTTTAATATATCATATACTTTCTTTATTGCTTGGAAAAATTTATTAAAATTATAGAAAAGGAACTTTAAGAAGACTTGAATTTGAACAAATCAAGAGATAGAAAGATTGTTTTAGTTATTAGTATGGATTAGAGAATAAATTAGTTTAATTTAGAAAAATAAATTTAGGAAATTTATTGAATTTTAGGATCGCTCATGTGACGGCCCGCCCCGCACCAGCCGATATTTCCTCGAAATGCGTTGTGTTAATCCCTGACTAGCACGGAACGATGATCAAAAGAAAAGGGTTTTGAAACTATGAATCAGTGCAGTCAATTCCCCGATATTGCCCCGATATGTCCTGTATCCTACTTTTGCCGCAACGATATTCCCATCAATTCCCCAAATATATCCTTCCCGCTATTATCCCTGATATTTCAGTAATAATCCGCTATATCTCCAATTTTGTTGCTCCATTATATCCTTTATTCCTATAAATAAGCATTTTACTCAAGCCTTGCACTTAAATTTCATGATAAATTTAGGGTTAATGTAATAATGAAATATGTTGTAGGTTATTATAACTAGTTCTATCTTTTTATGTCTCAACTTTATTTATCTTTACTTTATTATAACATGTTTTCCTTATTGGGAAATAATAAATAATACTTTTTCACTTTTTAATGTCAAATGTTTATCATTCCTCATTTTAAAGTCATCCGCTATATCCTGATATATCCCCACTACAGCTTTTTGCGACTTAATCGCTATGCAGGGACAGAGCGCATTAACTGCACAGCTATGAATCACCAAGAACTTGTAATATATCTCATAGTGCATGGATTAAAATATAATAGTAACATAACTTGACATAAAACAGGCGAGACAGTGCATAAGCTGAAAACTAAACCATCATAGCAGCGAAATCCAAAATACAGCTTATGTTCCAAACCATTATTACAACTTCAAAATACTGTCTCTTAAAAAGGAAATGAAAGAGGTACACTACTAATGCCCAAAGTAGTGACTAACAACAACACAGGGAGAATATATGTAAATAGTACGTGGAAGCCTCCTGCTCGTCTTTGGACAGCCACTCGTGCATAACCACCTAACCTGTCTCTAGTTTGCTCGTTTAGGAGCACCCAGAGTAATAAGAAGAGACATAAAACTCTGGGTAAGACAAAAGTCTGGTACGAGCGATAGCAGCAAAGTAAAACAATAACTGGTATAAATAATCATACCTGAACTTGGACCTGCAACCAAAGAGTTACTATAATAAGATGTACAATACTCTAAGGTAACCCTAACATAAAGCGTAAAATGGGAGTGTGCATGTCATGGTGATAACAAACATCAAACATAGCAACTGTCCTCACATCACTCACTTAGTGCGTAAAGCATACAATATCCACTGCTTTGATCATCATATCCATTGGGGTCATGACGGCAACTCCGTCAACTATTGCTATGACCATACTTCCCTGGTCTATAGTCAATAACCATACCCAGTCCACACATCCCTGGCTCTAGGTTAAGGGCCAACCAGCCCACACTTCCCTGGCTCTGATTCGTCTACATGCCCCTTCTCTTCAACGTTGAACCAAAGTTATAGATATCGATAACCCCTTTCACATGTCCTGCAGCAAAGCCCAACTATAGAAGCTAGCTCGTCAGTTCCCATCTAGATACTGAGTAATAACTTCTCATTTGGACTTCCTTTGCATCTCGGGTTTTGGTTTAATTGTAGTTAATCTTCAGAAGAGTTCACAATTATCATCGCGTGGCAGAAGTTTGAATCTGGTTCAGTTTGGAGTCATCATCTTGGTTTGGGACATGGTTGGGGTCCTCATCAGGGTCGGTACGTGGCTCGTGACCCTCGTGGTTCGTGACCACCCCCCTTCCCGTGACCAACCCCCCCGATTCGTGAACACCCCCCGGGTTCGTGAGCACCCCCCTCCCCCGGTTCGTGACCACCATCTTGGAGCGGTTCGTGAGTATGGTGGCGGTTTGTGAGCATCATCTTGGAGCGATTTGTGATCATCATCTGAAATGGTTCATGACCAACATCTGTAGTGGTTCGTGGACATACCCCCTTCAGGAATTGAAGTTCTCCTGGGCGGTTCATGAGGCATACCCCTTTCAGGAACCTTTTTTTTTACAGTTTCCTACGAGCTAATTTTGCCAAACGATGGCGTTTTCAACTATTCTAACCTTCCTATGATATCACACAACATTCCAAACAGTGGTAACAACATATTGAATCAGCCAGAAACATTAAAACATCAATCATGTGAAATATTTTAGACCAAACATACCCAAAAAGCATGATTTTTCCCTTAATCCCGTTAAGCATGTTTTAACTATAGGATTGGAAAACTTAATCCAAATTAATCCAAATTTTCACCAGAGGCATAAAATAATATTTAAGAATTTCTACATATTTTTCCAAATTTTTATGATGCATAATTTTGCTAATTATTACTAATCACCCCTATTTAGCCGTAATTAGTGAATAAAAGTGCAAATCACTCACCTTAGCCACGAATGAAATCTTAGATCTGAAACTTTACTATTATGGCATGAATTCCAATGTATTGCAGCAGCTTCAACTCTGATTTGATGCTAATTTATCTTGATTTGATGTTAATTAGCTTAATATTGGATTAGAATGTGATTAGGAAGTAGTTTAGAAGGTAGAGGCCATTACTAGGTTTGAAGAAATGAAAGTGGTGGCTGAGAAAATGAAATGAGATGGTTTCCTAACACATTTAAGCCATCCCATAACCCTAATCCTGAAATGGGTTATGTCTCATCAACTAATTACTCTATTAAGCCCGCTTAAGCAGTTTTTCACCTTCCAAACCTTATTTCAGCCATATCTCCCAAACGGTAAGTCCGTTTAACAAATGTGACCACTCTACCGAAAGGTAAACCATTATCCGAATCCAGTGGAAGTGATTTCAGGTCAAAATTTCTTACCAATCAAACGTTATAGGAAAAACAAGGTTCGTTAGGGGTAAAATAGTCGTTTAAAATTCGGTAAAAATCGTGAATATGGGAAATGACTTCAATAGTCGTTTCCCAATGTTACACGACCATACAACTTCGTATGAAAATAAGTAAATATTTTATGGTCCTTTGATACGTAGAACGCGGGTCATTACACTCTTCCCCCCCTTAAGAAATTTCGTCCCTGAAAATCCTTAACCAAAACATACAATGGTGCCCCGCATGCCTATCAACCACTTACAAATAATCAAACATACATAATAACACAGCAAGCCTATCCTAGAACGTTGTTTACTAACAAGGGAATAACTATATCAAAATAAAATCTCACCAGGTAAAGACCTCTGGATACGACTTCCTTATGCTTTCTTCGGTTTCCCAAGTACGGTCATTCTCTTTATCGCCCCACTGGACTTTAACCAATTTCACTGTCTTCCTTCGAAGTTGCTTCATATCATGTCCGACAATACAAATCGCTCTGCGGCACCCAACTGCCTCAGATTCCACCTCGATATCATCCAACTGATTTGGTGAAGCAGTCGTATCAGAATCATGCACAAACTTCCTTAACTGAGAAACATGAAATACGTTATGCACTCCCGCCATCTTGTCAGGTAATCTAACTTTATATGCTAAATTCCCAACTTATTTGAGAAGTAGAAACGGACCAACAAACCTTGGTGCCAACTTACCTGTCCTGCCAAAACGAATCACACTTTTCAATGGAGAAATCTTAACAAATACCAAGTCGCCAACAGAGAATTTCAATTCTCTTCGTCTTTTATCAGCATAATTCTTTTGCCTATCTTGAGCGGCCTTCATTCGCTGTTGAATAACCTTGATCTTATCTGAAGTTTCTCTTATTACATCTGTCCCAAGCACAAATTTCTTACTAGTTTCCAACCAACATGAGGGTGAGTTGCACGGTCTCCCGTACAATGCTTCAAATGGACCCATACCAATAGTGGATTTATAACTATTATTATATGCGAACTTAAATAAATGCAAATGGTCATCCCATGACCCTCCAAAGTCCAATATACAAGCCCTTAAGAGATCATCTAATACACGATTCACCATCTCAGTTTGACCATCGGTTTGAGGATGGTACGCGGTACTGCGATGTAATTCTGACCCTAATGCCTCTTGTAAGCTCTTCCAAAACCCACTAGTAAATAATGGATCTCGGTCACTCACAATACCTTTAGGTACTCCATGAAATCTCACTACCCATTTCATATATATTTCTGCTAACTTAGCTGTCGTTCTATTCGACTTGACTGGTATAAACCTAGCACTTTTAGTCAACCTATCCACAATCACCCAAATACTATCATGACCTGATCTAGTTCTTGGTAAACCATCAATGAAATCCGTTGAGACTTGTTCCTATTTCCATTCAGGAATTTCCAATGGTTGTAACAAACCACTAGGCTTCTTTTGCTCGGCTTTAACTAGCTAGCAGTTCATGCACTTGGATATAAATTTCCCAACGTCTCTCTTCATCCCTTCCCAGTAGTAGGTCTGCTTCATGTCTCGATACATTCTGTTACCGCCGGGATGAATAGTCAGTTTCAAGTGATGACATTCTTTAAGCACTTCATTTCTCAATCCATTAACATTGGGTATAACTAGTCTTCCATCCTTTCGAAGCCATCCTTCTCGATCAAGTCCGTACTTGTTCACCTCCTCACTATCGATACCCATCTCTAACTTAGAGATGATGTCCAATAGGTTAGGATCGTCTCTCTGACTGGAACCGATCCGCTCAATCAAAGTGGGTTAATCGTCAAACTTGCTAACATATCTGGATCCGATTCACACTTAGGTATGAAATCATATCCTACGATATACTCCAGCTGCTTCCATTCCAGAAACATAGCCCCCAAACTGGCATGTCTCCTGTTCAGTGCATCAGCTATCGCATTTCCCTTCCCGGGTGTGTATGCGATATTGATATCATATGAAGCCAAGAACTCTAACCATCTCTGTTGACGAAGATTCAAATCCTTTTGGGAGAAAAGGTACTTAAATGACTTATGATCGGTAAACAACTCAAATCTTTCTCCCAAGAGATAATGTCTCCACATCTTTAACGCGAATACGATCGCTGCTAATCCCAAATCATGGGTAGGATATCTTTTCTCATGCGGTTTCAGTTGTCGACCAGCATAAACTACAACCCTACCTCCTTGCATTAGTACAACACCAAGTTCGGTACCACAGGCATCCGTGTATACTGTCATCTCTTCGTTCACTTTAGGAATAACTAACACTGGTGCGCACGTTAACTTTTCCTTTACGCTCTTAAATGCGTTCTCACACCTTTCGTCTCAGACGAAAGCTTGTTTCTTCTTGGTCAACCAAGTTAACGGTGCCTCTATCTTAGAGAAGTCCTGAATAAACTTATGATAATATCTAGTTAATCCTATGAAACTTCTCATGTCCGTTGCATTCTTGGGCATAGACCAATCTTGCACTGTAGCCACCTTCGCAGAGTCCACGACAATACCATTCTCTTAAACAACATGGCGCAAGAATCTCACTTCCCTCCTCCAGAAGTGACAGTTAGATAATTTTACTTTCAATTGGTGTTTCCTTAACACCTCCATCACTGTCCTCAAATGTTCCTTGTGTTCCTCCTCCGTCCTTGAATAAACTAAGATATCGTCCATGAACACAAGAACAAACTTATTCAATTGATCTCTGAAAACCCTATTCATAAGATCCATAAAATATTCGGACGCATTGGTCAACCCAAATGGCATGACCAACCACGCATAAAATCACGATGGCGTTCCAAATGCTGTTGTAGATGTACTCTCAGCTGCTACTTGGAGCTGATGAAAACCTGTCCCGAGATCCAACTAGGAGAACACTCTTGCTCCACTCAGTTGATCAAATATCATCTATCCGTGGAAGAGGATACTTATTCTTCCTAGTTACCTTGTTCAAATCGTGGTAGTCTACACATAAGCGAAGGGAACCATCGGCCTTAGTGGCATTCACAACTGGTGATCCCCACTCTGAAACACTCCTTCGAATAAATCCCTTCTTCAAAAGATCGCCCACTTGCACCTCGAGCTCTCATTGCTCCCTTAGTTCCATATGACGAAGTGGCATCACTATAGGTCTAGCATCTTTCACTAACTCAATCTAAAACTCAATCTCACGGTGTGGTGGAAGTCCTAGTATCAAACAACCTCGAACTTTCGTTGTCGATTCCGTTCCATTGAACGACTTTCCACCAAGATTGATATAATCCTTACTGAGCTTGGCAAAATCGGCTCTAGGCGCCTGCACTGCTACACCACCAACATTAGCAGCATTAGGAACTGCTCCCCGAGCATCCCTAAGCATCTCTTACATGAAGGTAGTAAACATTGACGTCATATCAGGGACATTCCTACTGTTGGCCCTTGATCCCGTTCTCCTCGTGTTTCGGCTGATCGTTCAATCTGTAAAAAGAAAACGATTTACCATCTCTTTAGTGGTGCCCGTGCAGTGCGACTTCATTCTTACATATACTAATAGTGTATATATATATATATAGTTTTTGAAAACCAAAATATTACAAAACGCTCTCATATATGTATACTATCTCTCCCAGATGCTTCCCATAAGTTAAACTACACAACCTAGGCTCTGATACCAAGTGTGACGGCCTGCCCCGCACCAGCCGACATTTCCCCGAAATGCGCTGTGCTAATGCCCGACTAGCACATAACGGTCGTCAAAAGAAAAGGGGTTTGAAACTATGAATCACCAAGAACCTATAGTATATCTCATAGCGCGTGAAATAAAATATAATAGTAACATAACTTGACATAAAACAGGCGAGACAGTGCATAAGATGAAAACTAAACCATCATAGCATCGAAATCCAAAATACAGCTTATGTTCCAAACCATTATTACAACTTCAAAATACAATCTCTTAAAAAGGAAATGTTTGAGGTACACTACTAATGCCCAAAGTAGAGAACAACAACAACACAGGGAGAATATATGTAAATAGTACGTAGAAGCCTCCTGCTCGTCTCCGAACTGTACTCGTGTCATAACCACCTAACCTGTCTTAAGTCTTCTAATTTAGGAGCACCCAGAGTAATAAGAAGATACATAAAAATCTGGGTCATACAAAAGTCTGGTATAAGCGGTAGCAGCAAAGTAAAACAATAACAAGTATAAATAATCGTATCTGAACCTGGACCTGTAACCAAAGAGTAAGCACAATAAGATGTACAGTACTCTAAGGTAATGTGACACCCCGTATTTTTAAAATAATAAAATAAGAATAAATGAATTAAATATTGAGAATTAAGTAAAACAGACTGCGCGATTGCACCCGTCTCGGAATTCTGGTCAAGACAGGCACCTGGTTTGCGTAAAACGGACATCATATGAAGAAGTTATTAAGCCTAGATGTTTATATACGCATAAGTGAAATATATATATACACACACACAAAAACAAATTAAAATATAAAATAAGGAATAAAATAAGGATTGCATGTAATAAATACATGCACGGAAAAAAAATGTAATGCATGCATTGAAAGAATGAAAGAAAGGATTGGTTGCATGCAATGTAAATATGTTGCATGCACTAATTTGCAAACATAATGCACTAACATTAAAAGAAAAAGATTCATGCAATGATCTAATTTAAGTATTGTAACTAACATGAAAAAGAGAAGTAAGGAGAGAACAATAATTATCATTTTTCTAAGACTTATTAACAAAAGACTTCATAGCTCAGTTGGTTAAGGCATTGGATTTGTAACGTGGAGGTCGGGGGTTCGAACCCCGACGTGGAATAATTTTTATCTTTGTTTTAAAGAGGGCCAACTGAACATGCAAATAAATGTACATAACAAATTCAAAATTTGAAAGGATAAGAACGTACATATAAGGAAATAAAGAAAATATATGTATATATATGAGAATATATATATATATATATATATATGCATAAATATATGTATACAAAAGATAAAATTCAAGATAAGGCTACTGTCAATGAAATATGGCAAGAATCAAATAACGGTGCAACATCGTTTTAATTTTGGAAATAAAATGAAAATTGTGCATATATATATATATACACACGTAAAATGGTCGGTAGAGGAATTGTATACATATAAGAATATTTCATGTGAATAAAACAGTTAAATAAATTCCAGAAATTCAAAAGTTCGAAAATCAAATTTCTATGCCAAAATAATTCATACATTCGAAATTCAAATTTCTATGCCAAAACAGCTTGCAGGACCCAATGCTGACTCAGCACTGCGTGTACGATAAGATTTGGCTAGATTCATCTGCGAACCTGGACTATTTTCTTAATTGGGTTCGACGCTGACTCAACGCAGCGAGTACGATAAGGTCTTGAGCACCTATAAATAAGACCTGTAACACCCCGTATATTTTATAACAGGGAAATTCACAAATTAAAGTATAATAAATTTCAAATTAAAGTATCAAGAAAACGGTATATGCTATTGCGTTCGTCTCGGAAAAATACGCGAAATAGAGTCCGAGTTTTCGAAAAACGGAGCCCGTATGACCAAATTATGGCCCGATGAAATTTCAGAAAATTCAAATTTCGAAAACAGATTTGAATTTCAGCCCAACCGTAGTAGGCGGGAAAATTCCCGCCCAAACCCACCAGGTCGACCTGGGGGTCGACCTGCCAGGCCAGGTCGACCTGGGAGTCGACCTACGTGTCGACCTGCCCCAGGCAGGTCGACTCTAGAGTCGACCTGGGGGTCGACTGGGGAGTCGACCTGGCCCCTGAGCCAGGTCGAACCCAGCCCACCCTGGCTGGCCTGGTCTGTGTTTAGTCGATTTTCCGAGCCTTGCCTTGTCACTAGGGCTAGGTGTCAGCTCCTGGTTGGTCTCTCCTTTGAACGAACGGCTATTATTAAACCAAGCTCCATCGACGGTCTAAATCAACTCACAAACTCAATAAAAAGGACCTAAGACTAACCCTAATTTACACAAACTAAAATGGAGATGAGACCGTCATGCTGCTGAGGAGAGACTGAGGATAGCCGTCAGAAATAGAGAGACAATTAGGAGATAATTCAAAGCTTAAAGCAACGTTAATCAAATCAAAGCAACGCCTACAACAAAGGATAGCATCTCCAAATTCAGAATTCAGATTCCTGAATTGAAGACTCGTCATACGTTGTAAGTAGAGTGCTATTCCGATGTGAATTAAATAATAGTGTTGATTTGTGTAAAGTAAGAAATGGAATTGTGGCGATAATAATCTATAATTGTATGTTGCTTTGATGCTAAACGATTTGGGAATATTATGGTATACGATTGGATATTTGCAAGTACGCGATTTTCGTTGGAAGTTAACAACGAAATGGAATTGTGGCGATAATAACTTATATTTGTATGTTATTTTGATTCTAAACGATTTGTCAATGCTATGGTGTACGATTGGATTCATACAAGTGTATGGTTTATGTTGACAACCACATGTTGTGGAATTTTAATTGGGATTCATGCAAGCATATGATTCATATTGAAAACTACATGTTTGTGGTAGTTATTTACAACACCCATTTGATAATTGCAAGTATATGATTCATGTTGAAAATAACAACTATATGCTGTAATAGTTTATTTGAAATTCATGCAAGTATATGAATTATTGTTATGCCAACAAGATGTATAATTCTATGGTCATCTTTAGTGTAATTTGATCCACTTAAGTATTATGATTCATATGAAGGTTATGTTGGAATTGGCATCATAGTTCAAGTATAAAAATCATGATTTTGTGATAGTGACAAGAGCAAGCGTCTTTGTAAGCTTGTATTAATTTTATGAACATGACTAAACTATGTTTGTTATTATGCCTAGTTGAAAACATGTTTTTAGGCTTATGTTGTTATCATAATCATATGATAATATATTTGACACATAAGTTACATTAGAATTACACTAGAACTACTTACAAGTTACATAGATAGGATAAAAACCATGATTATATGAATAGTAGGATTCATGTTCAATTATGTTTATGCCATGACTATATGAATAGAAGGACTCATGTTCAATTATGATTATGCCATAATTATATGATTAGAATGGTTCATGTTTAACTACTATTTATGCCATGACTACATGAATAGAATGATTCATGTTTTGTTTATACCATGATTATGTGAGTAGAATGATTTATGTT
This sequence comes from Allium sativum, assembly GCA_030737875.1. Classification (NCBI taxonomy): domain Eukaryota; kingdom Viridiplantae; phylum Streptophyta; class Magnoliopsida; order Asparagales; family Amaryllidaceae; genus Allium; species Allium sativum. The sequence goes on from CM060924.1 coordinate 287,782,563, forward strand.
TAAGTATTGCTTATATTATATGTTGTTACAATTGCAAGTTCACATGTGCCTACCTTATGTTAATTGAATCGTTATGTTGCAAGTTCATGCGTTCACGCTCCCCTTTTTATGTTACCTTATAAACACCATGTTATAAGCCTCCCCTTTTCATATGGCTAAATTGGGTTTAAGTGTTAAACCCAACACACCTTACATTTGAGCGAACGTATAAAACGGGGGTAATGACGTTTGGGCTAAAATATAGAATATATGTGTTGGCATGTTTGACGCATGCCAACAACCTTGAAAAACAATTAAGTGGCATAAATAAATCTTAATCAATAAAGATGAATTTGAATAATGGGCCGCAAATATTTACATATAAAAAGAAAAGAGACAAAATATGTAAATGTAGAAAATACGATGTGTTTAACCCGAGGTTGGATTGAGTTGTGATGTAAACCTGCCCGGAACCGCCCGGCTGTCCAGTAGTCACAACAATACCTATCCAATGTGGGTGGTTAAACACGGAGCCCTATAAGGACCCGAGGTTAGACTGAGTTGTGGCGTAAGACTGCCCGGACCCAACCGGCAACAGGCAGCCACAACAATACATGTCTAATGTGAGAGGTCAAGGCTTTAATAAAACAATTAAGGATGAGTCAGGATTGATAGGATTAAGTGAATTAAGACTTAATCAAAATGGAACATGCTAAACTAAACAGTCTGATTGGGGGTTAGGTTTATAAAACACTTAACCAACTTAGCATGTTGGCTAGAAATAGAAAAACCTAGTAGCGGGGGACCCTTTTCAGCAGTAACCCTACAAGGTATCATGATACCCTGAAACTAGGCAGGGTGGGGCACGATTACTGGGCTGACTGTAAGAGGTCAAATCAACGGCGGTGGTGCAGCAGTGTAGGTTCTAACGGGGTGTGGGCGTGCACACACTCCGACGTAGAAAAATAAGGCACTGGGCACCAGTAGCATACCTGTGCATTCTAGGATTATGTCGGGCCGCCACCATGGGACTTGATACACCCCATGGTGGGACCAGCATAGGTAACTACAACATCGGGGGCCGTAAGACACATGTAACTATGCGAGTAGGAGCCGATCATCTTAAAATGGATCACTTCACCCTGATCATGGGGTGCCTGTTGGGAACTAGTTTATATGGGTACAGAGATTAATATGGGGTACGATAGTATATTCGACCCTAGACAACTTAACTTAGTTTATGGTGCTTCCCCATTTCTAGTTTATACTTATCATACCCAGTTCTTTATTCATAGACTGAATAGTCCTAGACTTACTCAAGCTTTATGTCTGACTCTACTTTTCTTTCGTCTCCTTTTCTTCCGTTTCCCCCCCAGGTCCACAGGGAGGGAATACCGCAGCTTGACCAGCCTTCATATCCAACTCGAAGAGAAAGAATGTATTGCTTGGATTTTTTCGTTTCGGACTATGGCTTTGGACAGCAATTATGGGACTTTTGCAGTTTATTTATGTTTTTTTATGCTTCTTTAAATAATGTAGTCAAGGCAGTTATGATTTTGGAAGTATTGTAAGACAATTATGGCATGGTTTGTGTAACATGTATTTTGATGAAATAAAAGTTGTTGTTTTTCCGCTGTTCAAAAATATGTGTTATTATATCTGTCTTGTATATCTGTGACTTATACTTATAAACCTCCACCAAAATTAGGGCATTCCCTTTGAGAGTGACCCTAATCGAGGTGGGGTGTTTCACTTGGTATCAGAGCATAGGTTTACCGGATAAGATAAAAAGTTTTAAAAATTTATTTTTCAAAAAGAAATTTAAAGAAGCATTTTTAAAAGAAAAAATATTATTTTGTTTTAAAAGGCAAAGTCCCACCAAAGCCATAGGTACTATCTCTTATCCTTCGTTTTGAATCTATCCTTTCTGTTTCAGCATGTATGGAGACCTTACTCCCCAGCTGCTGACGCTTTCACTCCTCCTCCTCCACGTAAACTAGCAAGCGGAAGAGTCCCAGAGTAGGAAGACAAATAATAGTCAAACAAGAAAGGATCGTAACTGTAATGACAAGAAACGTGAAAAAAGGAAATGTTATTTCTGCGGAATTCTTGGACATTTGGAGGGAGGCTGCAGGAAGAAGAAGAGGAGGATGAGTGCTACTTGCTTTCAGTGTAGGGGGACAGGCCACTGGGCTAGGGACTGCCCAAGGAAGAAGGAGACAAAGGCGGAAAGCTCTCAAGGGAAGAAAGAGGGTTTACAGCTTAAGAAGACAGACTTTAAGAAGTGCGGGAAAGACAACAAGTCCCAAGAGAAAAGGAAGTGTAAATTCTGTGGCAAAGTGGGGCACTTAGTGAAAGATTGCCGGAAAAAGAAGGCCAAGATGAACGGCGGGTGCTTTTCTTGCGGTGAGACAGGCCACATGGCTAAGGATTGCCCAAAGAAACGAGGACAGGGGCAGAGGGTTGGATCCACCTCAGGGGCACAAGTTCATGTGCTAGAGGCGCCACCTCTGCAACAGCGAGGTATAAATAATTCTGTAGAAAGTGTAGTTTATCTTTATGATCACCCCGTTCGCACTTTATTTGATTCCGGCGCATCACACTCCTTTATCTCGTCTGCTTTAGTAGAATCTCTACACCTAAAAACTAGTATGGTAGAGGACCCCTTAATTGTTTCAAACCCAATTGGGGGCCCAGCTCATTAGTCTATGATCTGTTTAGGATTGAAAATTTCTATTCTAAGCGTAGAATTTAAATGTAGTGCCTTTGTTTTGGGCTTTTCGGGATATGGTTTGATTTTGGGCATGGATTGGCTTTCCAGTAATGGGGCCATCCTTGATTGTGAAAAAAGGGTTGTTAGGCTCCTGACCCAGCTCGGTACCACTTTGGAAATTACTTGTAATCCCTCGTATGCGGTTATGCTTAGTTATCTTGAATCGCTAGATGCCTCCGTTGAAAATTTGCAATCGGTTAGAGTGGTCTGGGATTATCCGGATGTCTTCGAAGAGGTGTAGGGCTTGCCTCCGAAGCGGGAGATAGACTTTCGCATATACCTTGTAGATAATGCAAAGCCCGTTGTGTTGCCCGTTAGACACATGGCTCCACGGGAAAGGAAAGAGCTCAGTAAACAGATTAAAGAGCTTCTAGAAAAGGGGTTCATTAGGAGAAGTATTTCAGAATGGGGCGCTCCAGTGGTGTTCGCTACAAAGGCGGATGGTTCACTCCGTCTATGTGTTGACTATAGGGAGCTCAACAAGCTAACGAAAAAGAATAGGCACCCTCTCCCCAGATTTGACGATCTGTTTGATCAGCTTGTAGGAGCGTCTGTTTTCTCCCAACTTGATTTAGCGACCGGTTTTCATCAGATAAGGGTGGCTGAAGATAGTATCGATAAAACGACATTCAGAACCCCATACGGCTTCTTTGAATGGCTTGTCATGCCTTTCGGCTTGACAAATGCACCTGCTTACTTCGTGGACCTGATGAGTAGGGTATTTAGAGATTTCCTCGATAAGTTCGTAGTGGTCTTCGTAGACGATATCTTGATCTTCTCAAAGAATGAAGAGGAACATGCTCAGCACTTGAGGGCAATCATGGAAACTCTGCGAGTCCATCAGCTAAAAGCCAAATTCTCCAAATGCCAATTTTGGGGAGAAGAAGTGAGGTTCCTTGGGCACATAGTATCCAAACAAGGGTTAGCAGTGGACCCTGCTAAGGTAGTGGCGGTACAGGATTGGAAGACACCAAGGAATGCAACTGAGGTCCGAAGTTTTCTAGGACTAATAGGTTTCAATCGAAAGTTCATAAGGGATTTTACGAAAATCTCAGCTCCGCTCACAAAGTTGACCAAGAAGAATCTAGTGTTCAATTGGGACTTGGATTGCAAGTTTGCTTTCCAGCGACTAAAAAGGGCTCTTACAACAGCCCCAGTTTTGACGTTGCCAGATGGAAGCAAGATGTTCACAGTTTATACAGATGCATGTGGGACAGGGTTAGGCGCCGTCTTAATGCAAGAAGGAAGGGTAGTAGCTTATGGCAGGAGACAATTGAAAGTGCATGAAAAGAACTACCCGACCCACGATCTTGAGTTAGCTGCCATCATCTTTGCACTCAAGTCTTGGCGACACTATCTCCTAGGTGAGAAGTTCGAACTTTACACTGACCATAAATCGTTGAAATATCTTTTCTCGCAGAAAGATCTTAACTTGAGGCAACAGAGGTGGATGGAGTTTCTTGCCTCGTATGATTTCGAGATCTCCTATACTCCGGGCAAAGGCAACGTAGTGGCAAACGCATTGGGCCATAAGAAACTGACCCTAAGCCCGCTGTTTATTGAAAGACAAAGCCTAGAATTTATAGCCAGCTTCGACTTTAGGCCCTCCTTCGATTTTGTACCAGGCTTGCTAGCATCTCTCGAGGTACGCCCGACTTTAGTGGACTCAATAGGGACAGCACAACGCGAAGACCCTCAGCTTATGGAAACGACTGATAGGCTAATTAGGGGTGAGACTTCAAGTCACCTCAACAGATACTCCATCGACGATAAGGGTTGGCTAAGGCGAGACGGAAGACTATGCATCCCACAAACAAGGGATTTAGTGAAGAAGGTTCTCGAGGAAGCACATCACTCCAAGATGACGATACACCCAGGCGGAGATAAAATGTACAAAGACATAAAAAGAACTTTCTTTTGGAACGGCATGAAGAAGGACGTGGCATATTTCGTTTCTAAGTGTATGGTGTGCCAACAGGTTAAGGCGGAACAGAAAAAGCCTGGCGGTCTGCTACATCCTCTAGAGGTCCCACGGTGGAAGTGGGATAGCATCTCAATGGACTTCATCGATGGGCTGCCTAGGTCTAGGAGAGGCAACAATAGCATTTGGGTAATAGTGGATAGGCTTACTAAAAGCGCCCACTTCTTACCTGTCAAAAGTAAAAGAACGGCCTCATCCCTAACATCTCTTTACCTCAAGGAAATCGTTCGACTCCATGGAATACCATCCAGCATTGTTAGTGACCGAGACCCTATCTTCACAAGTGAGTTTTGGCGGAGTCTGCAAGAAGCGGTAGGCACACAGTTATGCTTGAGCACAGCCTATCATCCCCAAACCGACGGCCCAACAGAAAGACTGAACAGAGTTTTGGAGGACCTTCTAAGACTGTGCATCCTTGACTTCGGAGGAACATGGGAAGACCATCTTCCTTTGGTGGAATTTGCCTACAACAACAGCTATTAAGCAACCATTGGAATGGCGCCCTTTGAAGCTTTATATGGAAGACCGTGCCGATCGCCCACTTGTTGGTGGGAGTCTACTGATAAGCTCATACTTGGACCATATATGATCCGAGAGACTTCAGAAAAAGTAGACTTAATACGAAGAAGGATGAAGACAGCCCAAGACAGACAAAAATCCTACGCCGACAAGAGGAGGACCGATCTTGAATTTGAGGTTGGGGATAGAGTTTTTCTTAAGGTATCTCCGCTAAGGAACGTTGTTCGTTTTGGAACAACAGGAAGGCTAGCACCAAGGTTCGTAGGGCCATTCCCTATCATTGAGAAAATTGGGAAAATGGCCTATAGATTAGAGCTACCCAAAAAATTGACCGGAGTTCACAACGTCTTTCACGTTTCACATCTCCGAAAATGTCTACATGAGTCTGCTGAAGTGGTAGAGCCAAATATCCTAGAAGAAGCTGAAGTGGAACGCGAAGCAACCATAAGGAAAGTTCCAACCCGCATATTAGGAACGGAAGTGAAGAAGCTACGCAACCGCGAAGTCAAGCTCGTCAAAGTTCAGTGGAGCGACGCCGAGGGAGACGCAACTTGGGAAACTGAAGCTAGAATACGCGCTGCCTACCCTTTTCTTTTCGAGGGTACATCTTTGATCTTTCCTTTTTCCTTAAGTTGCACTTTTATCTATCTTTTTAGGTATATCTCCTCGACCCTATCTTTTAGGTAGAAACCCTTTGGATGAAAACATGTAATTGAAACATGTTATGGATGCTGATTGCAAGTGGTTGCAAGTGATTGCTCGTGGTTGCATATACACACACAATCTAGGTTTTAGATCGGCTCAATCACTTCATATTGCATATGCATATATGTTTGCATTCGTGTGTGGTTGAACTTTGATATGTGTCATATGGATGTTGCATTTGTATGAATGATTGTGCACTCATGTAGAATCATGAATAGAAGGATTTGCATACATAATGGATTCATAGCACTTACATAATTCGCATTAAGGAGGTTAACTGAATCAGTAGACCGCCTGATTTTGCATTAGATAAGTACATGTACACACACACTTCGCATATTATCATGAAGCATTAGAAGTCTTTTAAGGACAATGGATGCTCGTGTTTGATGGATGAGTAGATGATAGGATGTACATTCTTCCTGAACTTGAAGATTTCGGGACGAAATCCTTTTAAGTGGGGGAGAATGTAACACCCCGTATATTTTATAACAGGGAAATTCACAAATTAAAGTATAATAAATTTCAAATTAAAGTATTAACGAAAACGGTATATGCTATTGCGTTCGTCTCTGAAAAATACGCGAAATAGAGTCCGAGTTTTCGAAAAACGGAGCCCGTATGACCAAATTATGGCCCGATGAAATTTCAGAAAATTCAAATTTCGAAAACAGATTTGAATTTCAGCCCAATCGTAGTTGGAGGGAAAATTCCTGCCCAAACACACCAGGTCGACCTGGGGGTCGACCCTAGGGTCGACCTGCCAGGCCAGGTCGACCTGGGAGTCGAGCTACGTGTCGACCTGCCCCAGGCAGGTCGACTATAGAGTCGACCTGGGGGTCGACTAAGGAGTCGACCTGGCCCCTGAGCCAGGTCGAACCCAGCCCACTCTGGCTGGCCTGGTCTGTGTTTAGTCGATTTTCTGAGCCTTGCCTTGTCACTAGGGCTAGGTGTCAGCTTCTGGTTGGTCTCTCCTTTGAACGAACGGCTATTATTAAACCAAGCTCCATCGACGGTCTAAATCAACTCACAAACTCAATAAAAAGGACCTAAGACTAACCCTAATTTACACAAACTAAAATGGAGATGAGACCGTCATGCTGCTGAGGAGAGACTGAGGATAGCCGTCAGAAATAGAGAGACAATTAGGAGATAATTCAAAGCTTAAAGCAACGTTAATCAAATCAAAGCAACGCCTACAACAAAGGATAGCATCTCCAAATTCAGAATTCAGATTCCTGAATTGAAGACTCGTCATACGTTGTAAGTAGAGTGCTATTCCGATGTGAATTAAATAATAGTGTTGATTTGTGTAAAGTAAGAAATGGAATTGTGGCGATAATAATCTATAATTGTATGTTGCTTTGATGCTAAACGATTTGGGAATATTATGGTATACGATTGGATATTTGCAAGTACGCGATTTTCGTTGGAAGTTAACAACGAAATGGAATTGTGGCGATAATAACTTATATTTGTATGTTATTTTGATTCTAAACGATTTGTCAATGCTATGGTGTACGATTGGATTCATACAAGTGTATGGTTTATGTTGACAACCACATGTTGTGGAATTTTAATTGGGATTCATGCAAGCATATGATTCATATTGAAAACTACATGTTTGTGGTAGTTATTTACAACACCCATTTGATAATTGCAAGTATATGATTCATGTTGAAAATAACAACTATATGCTGTAATAGTTTATTTGAAATTCATGCAAGTATATGAATTATTGTTATGCCAACAAGATGTATAATTCTATGGTCATCTTTAGTGTAATTTGATCCACTTAAGTATTATGATTCATATGAAGGTTATGTTGGAATTGGCATCATAGTTCAAGTATAAAAATCATGATTTTGTGATAGTGACAAGAGCAAGCGTCTTTGTAAGCTTGTATTAATTTTATGAACATGACTAAACTATGTTTGTTATTATGCCTAGTTGAAAACATGTTTTTAGGCTTATGTTGTTATCATAATCATATGATAATATATTTGACACATAAGTTACATTAGAATTACACTAGAACTACTTACAAGTTACATAGATAGGATAAAAACCATGATTATATGAATAGTAGGATTCATGTTCAATTATGTTTATGCCATGACTATATGAATAGAAGGACTCATGTTCAATTATGATTATGCCATAATTATATGATTAGAATGGTTCATGTTTAACTACTATTTATGCCATGACTACATGAATAGAATGATTCATGTTTTGTTTATACCATGATTATGTGAGTAGAATGATTTATGTTTAAGTATTGCTTATATTATATGTTGTTACAATTGCAAGTTCACATGTGCCTACCTTATGTTAATTGAATCGTTATGTTGCAAGTTCATGCGTTCACGCTCCCCTTTTTATGTTACCTTATAAACACCATGTTATAAGCCTCCCCTTTTCATATGGCTAAATTGGGTTTAAGTGTTAAACCCAACACACCTTACATTTGAGCGAACGTATAAAACGGGGGTAATGACGTTTGGGCTAAAATATAGAATATATGTGTTGGCATGTTTGACGCATGCCAACAACCTTGAAAAACAATTAAGTGGCATAAATAAATCTTAATCAATAAAGATGAATTTGAATAATGGGCCGCAAATATTTACATATAAAAAGAAAAGAGACAAAATATGTAAATGTAGAAAATACGATGTGTTTAACCCGAGGTTGGATTGAGTTGTGATGTAAACCTGCCCGGAACCGCCCGGCTGTCCAGTAGTCACAACAATACCTATCCAATGTGGGTGGTTAAACACGGAGCCCTATAAGGACCCGAGGTTAGACTGAGTTGTGGCGTAAGACTGCCCGGACCCAACCGGCAACAGGCAGCCACAACAATACATGTCTAATGTGAGAGGTCAAGGCTTTAATAAAACAATTAAGGATGAGTCAGGATTGATAGGATTAAGTGAATTAAGACTTAATCAAAATGGAACATGCTAAACTAAACAGTCTGATTGGGGGTTAGGTTTATAAAACACTTAACCAACTTAGCATGTTGGCTAGAAATAGAAAAACCTAGTAGCGGGGGACCCTTTTCAGCAGTAACCCTACAAGGTATCATGATACCCTGAAACTAGGCAGGGTGGGGCACGATTACTGGGCTGACTGTAAGAGGTCAAATCAACGGCGGTGGTGCAGCAGTGTAGGTTCTAACGGGGTGCGGGCGTGCACACACTCCGACGTAGAAAAATAAGGCACTGGGCACCAGTAGCATACCTGTGCATTCTAGGATTATGTCGGGCCGCCACCATGGGACTTGATACACCCCATGGTGGGACCAGCATAGGTAACTACAACATCGGGGGCCGTAAGACACATGTAACTATGCGAGTAGGAGCCGATCATCTTAAAATGGATCACTTCACCCTGATCATGGGGTGCCTGTTGGGAACTAGTTTATATGGGTACAGAGATTAATATGGGGTACGATAGTATATTCGACCCTAGACAACTTAACTTAGTTTATGGTGCTTCCCCATTTCTAGTTTATACTTATCATACCCAGTTCTTTATTCATAGACTGAATAGTCCTAGACTTACTCAAGCTTTATGTCTGACTCTACTTTTCTTTCGTCTCCTTTTCTTCCGTTTCCCCCCCAGGTCCACAGGGAGGGAATACCGCAGCTTGACCAGCCTTCATATCCAACTCGAAGAGAAAGAATGTATTGCTTGGATTTTTTCGTTTCGGACTATGGCTTTGGACAGCAATTATGGGACTTTTGCAGTTTATTTATGTTTTTTTATGCTTCTTTAAATAATGTAGTCAAGGCAGTTATGATTTTGGAAGTATTGTAAGACAATTATGGCATGGTTTGTGTAACATGTATTTTGATGAAATAAAAGTTGTTGTTTTTCCGCTGTTCAAAAATATGTGTTATTATATCTGTCTTGTATATCTGTGACTTATACTTATAAACCTCCACCAAAATTAGGGCATTCCCTTTGAGAGTGACCCTAATCGAGGTGGGGTGTTTCACTTGGTATCAGAGCATAGGTTTACCGGATAAGATAAAAAGTTTTAAAAATTTATTTTTCAAAAAGAAATTTAAAGAAGCATTTTTAAAAGAAAAAATATTATTTTGCTTTAAAAGGCAAAGTCCCACCAAAGCCATAGGTACTATCTCTTATCCTTCGTTTTGAATCTATCCTTTCTGTTTCAGCATGTATGGAGACCTTACTCCCCAGCTGCTGACGCTTTCACTCCTCCTCCTCCACGTAAACTAGCAAGCGGAAGAGTCCCAGAGTAGGAAGACAAATAATAGTCAAACAAGAAAGGATCGTAACTGTAATGACAAGAAACGTGAAAAAAGGAAATGTTATTTCTGCGGAATTCTTGGACATTTGGAGGGAGGCTGCAGGAAGAAGAAGAGGAGGATGAGTGCTACTTGCTTTCAGTGTAGGGGGACAGGCCACTGGGCTAGGGACTGCCCAAGGAAGAAGGAGACAAAGGCGGAAAGCTCTCAAGGGAAGAAAGAGGGTTTACAGCTTAAGAAGACAGACTTTAAGAAGTGCGGGAAAGACAACAAGTCCCAAGAGAAAAGGAAGTGTAAATTCTGTGGCAAAGTGGGGCACTTAGTGAAAGATTGCCGGAAAAAGAAGGCCAAGATGAACGGCGGGTGCTTTTCTTGCGGTGAGACAGGCCACATGGCTAAGGATTGCCCAAAGAAACGAGGACAGGGGCAGAGGGTTGGATCCACCTCAGGGGCACAAGTTCATGTGCTAGAGGCGCCACCTCTGCAACAGCGAGGTATAAATAATTTTGTAGAAAGTGTAGTTTATCTTTATGATCACCCCGTTCGCACTTTATTTGATTCCGGCGCATCACACTCCTTTATCTCGTCTGCTTTAGTAGAATCTCTACACCTAAAAACTAGTATGGTAGAGGACCCCTTAATTGTTTCAAACCCAATTGGGGGCCCAGCTCATTAGTCTATGATCTGTTTAGGATTGAAAATTTCTATTCTAAGCGTAGAATTTAAATGTAGTGCCTTTGTTTTGGGCTTTTCGGGATATGGTTTGATTTTGGGCATGGATTGGCTTTCCAGTAATGGGGCCATCCTTGATTGTGAAAAAAGGGTTGTTAGGCTCCTGACCCAGCTCGGTACCACTTTGGAAATTACTTGTAATCCCTCGTATGCGGTTATGCTTAGTTATCTTGAATCGCTAGATGCCTCCGTTGAAAATTTGCAATCGGTTAGAGTGGTCTGGGATTATCCGGATGTCTTCGAAGAGGTGTAGGGCTTGCCTCCGAAGCGGGAGATAGACTTTCGCATATACCTTGTAGATAATGCAAAGCCCGTTGTGTTGCCCGTTAGACACATGGCTCCACGGGAAAGGAAAGAGCTCAGTAAACAGATTAAAGAGCTTCTAGAAAAGGGGTTCATTAGGAGAAGTATTTCAGAATGGGGCGCTCCAGTGGTGTTCGCTACAAAGGCGGATGGTTCACTCCGTCTATGTGTTGACTATAGGGAGCTCAACAAGCTAACGAAAAAGAATAGGCACCCTCTCACCAGATTTGACGATCTGTTTGATCAGCTTGTAGGAGCGTCTGTTTTCTCCCAACTCGATTTAGCGACCGGTTTTCATCAGATAAGGGTGGCTGAAGATAGTATCGATAAAACGACATTCAGAACCCCATACGGCTTCTTTGAATGGCTTGTCATGCCTTTCGGCTTGACAAATGCACCTGCTTACTTCGTGGACCTGATGAGTAGGGTATTTAGAGATTTCCTCGATAAGTTCGTAGTGGTCTTCGTAGACGATATCTTGATCTTCTCAAAGAATGAAGAGGAACATGCTCAGCACTTGAGGGCAATCATGGAAACTCTGCGAGTCCATCAGCTAAAAGCCAAATTCTCCAAATGCCAATTTTGGGGAGAAGAAGTGAGGTTCCTTGGGCACATAGTATCCAAACAAGGGTTAGCAGTGGACCCTGCTAAGGTAGTGGCGGTACAGGATTGGAAGACACCAAGGAATGCAACTGAGGTCCGAAGTTTTCTAGGACTAATAGGTTTCAATCGAAAGTTCATAAGGGATTTTACGAAAATCTCAGCTCCGCTCACAAAGTTGACCAAGAAGAATCTAGTGTTCAATTGGGACTTGGATTGCAAGTTTGCTTTCCAGCGACTAAAAAGGGCTCTTACAACAGCCCCAGTTTTGACGTTGCCAGATGGAAGCAAGATGTTCACAGTTTATACAGATGCATGTGGGACAGGGTTAGGCGCCGTCTTAATGCAAGAAGGAAGGGTAGTAGCTTATGGCAGGAGACAATTGAAAGTGCATGAAAAGAACTACCCGACCCACGATCTTGAGTTAGCTGCCATCATCTTTGCACTCAAGTCTTGGCGACACTATCTCCTAGGTGAGAAGTTCGAACTTTACACTGACCATAAATCGTTGAAATATCTTTTCTCGCAGAAAGATCTTAACTTGAGGCAACAGAGGTGGATGGAGTTTCTTGCCTCGTATGATTTCGAGATCTCCTATACTCCGGGCAAAGGCAACGTAGTGGCAAACGCATTGGGCCATAAGAAACTGACCCTAAGCCCGCTGTTTATTGAAAGACAAAGCCTAGAATTTATAGCCAGCTTCGACTTTAGGCCCTCCTTCGATTTTGTACCAGGCTTGCTAGCATCTCTCGAGGTACGCCCGACTTTAGTGGACTCAATAGGGACAGCACAACGCGAAGACCCTCAGCTTATGGAAACGACTGATAGGCTAATTAGGGGTGAGACTTCAAGTCACCTCAACAGATACTCCATCGACGATAAGGGTTGGCTAAGGCGAGACGGAAGACTATGCATCCCACAAACAAGGGATTTAGTGAAGAAGGTTCTCGAGGAAGCACATCACTCCAAGATGACGATACACCCAGGCGGAGATAAAATGTACAAAGACATAAAAAGAACTTTCTTTTGGAATGGCATGAAGAAGGACGTGGCATATTTCGTTTCTAAGTGTATGGTGTGCCAACAGGTTAAGGCGGAACAGAAAAAGCCTGGCGGTCTGCTACATCCTCTAGAGGTCCCACGGTGGAAGTGGGATAGCATCTCAATGGACTTCATCGATGGGCTGCCTAGGTCTAGGAGAGGCAACAATAGCATTTGGGTAATAGTGGATAGGCTTACTAAAAGCGCCCACTTCTTACCTGTCAAAAGTAAAAGAACGGCCTCATCCCTAGCATCTCTTTACCTCAAGGAAATCGTTCGACTCCATGGAATACCATCCAGCATTGTTAGTGACCGAGACCCTATCTTCACAAGTGAGTTTTGGCGGAGTCTGCAAGAAGCGGTAGGCACACAGTTATGCTTGAGCACAGCCTATCATCCCCAAACCGACGGCCCAACAGAAAGACTGAACAGAGTTTTGGAGGACCTTCTAAGACTGTGCATCCTTGACTTCGGAGGAACATGGGAAGACCATCTTCCTTTGGTGGAATTTGCCTACAACAACAGCTATTAAGCAACCATTGGAATGGCGCCCTTTGAAGCTTTATATGGAAGACCGTGCCGATCGCCCACTTGTTGGTGGGAGTCTACTGATAAGCTCATACTTGGACCATATATGATCCGAGAGACTTCAGAAAAAGTAGACTTAATACGAAGAAGGATGAAGACAGCCCAAGACAGACAAAAATCCTACGCCGACAAGAGGAGGACCGATCTTGAATTTGAGGTTGGGGATAGAGTTTTTCTTAAGGTATCTCCGCTAAGGAACGTTGTTCGTTTTGGAACAACAGGAAGGCTAGCACCAAGGTTCGTAGGGCCATTCCCTATCATTGAGAAAATTGGGAAAATGGCCTATAGATTAGAGCTACCCAAAAAATTGACCGGAGTTCACAACGTCTTTCACGTTTCACATCTCCGAAAATGTCTACATGAGTCTGCTGAAGTGGTAGAGCCAAATATCCTAGAAGAAGCTGAAGTGGAACGCGAAGCAACCATAAGGAAAGTTCCAACCCGCATATTAGGAACGGAAGTGAAGAAGCTACGCAACCGCGAAGTCAAGCTCGTCAAAGTTCAGTGGAGCGACGCCGAGGGAGACGCAACTTGGGAAACTGAAGCTAGAATACGCGCTGCCTACCCTTTTCTTTTCGAGGGTACATCTTTGATCTTTCCTTTTTCCTTAAGTTGCACTTTTATCTATCTTTTTAGGTATATCTCCTCGACCCTATCTTTTAGGTAGAAACCCTTTGGATGAAAACATGTAATTGAAACATGTTATGGATGCTGATTGCAAGTGGTTGCAAGTGATTGCTCGTGGTTGCATATACACACACAATCTAGGTTTTAGATCGGCTCAATCACTTCATATTGCATATGCATATATGTTTGCATTCGTGTGTGGTTGAACTTTGATATGTGTCATATGGATGTTGCATTTGTATGAATGATTGTGCACTCATGTAGAATCATGAATAGAAGGATTTGCATACATAATGGATTCATAGCACTTACATAATTCGCATTAAGGAGGTTAACTGAATCAGTAGACCGCCTGATTTTGCATTAGATAAGTACATGTACACACACACTTCGCATATTATCATGAAGCATTAGAAGTCTTTTAAGGACAATGGATGCTCGTGTTTGATGGATGAGTAGATGATAGGATGTACATTCTTCCTGAACTTGAAGATTTCGGGACGAAATCCTTTTAAGTGGGGGAGAATGTAACACCCCGTATATTTTATAACAGGGAAATTCACAAATTAAAGTATAATAAATTTCAAATTAAAGTATTAACGAAAACGGTATATGTTATTGCGTTCGTCTCTGAAAAATACGCGAAATAGAGTCCGAGTTTTCGAAAAACGGAGCCCGTATGACCAAATTATGGCCCGATGAAATTTCAGAAAATTCAAATTTCGAAAACAGATTTGAATTTCAGCCCAATCGTAGTTGGAGGGAAAATTCCTGCCCAAACACACCAGGTCGACCTGGGGGTCGACCCTAGGGTCGACCTGCCAGGCCAGGTCGACCTGGGAGTCGACCTACGTGTCGACCTGCCCCAGGCAGGTCGACTATAGAGTCGACCTGGGGGTCGACTAAGGAGTCGACCTGGCCCCTGAGCCAGGTCGAACCCAGCCCACTCTGGCTGGCCTGGTCTGTGTTTAGTCGATTTTCTGAGCCTTGCCTTGTCACTAGGGCTAGGTGTCAGCTTCTGGTTGGTCTCTCCTTTGAACGAACGGCTATTATTAAACCAAGCTCCATCGACGGTCTAAATCAACTCACAAACTCAATAAAAAGGACCTAAGACTAACCCTAATTTACACAAACTAAAATGGAGATGAGACCGTCATGCTGCTGAGGAGAGACTGAGGATAGCCGTCAGAAATAGAGAGACAATTAGGAGATAATTCAAAGCTTAAAGCAACGTTAATCAAATCAAAGCAACGCCTACAACAAAGGATAGCATCTCCAAATTCAGAATTCAGATTCCTGAATTGAAGACTCGTCATACGTTGTAAGTAGAGTGCTATTCCGATGTGAATTAAATAATAGTGTTGATTTGTGTAAAGTAAGAAATGGAATTGTGGCGATAATAATCTATAATTGTATGTTGCTTTGATGCTAAACGATTTGGGAATATTATGGTATACGATTGGATATTTGCAAGTACGCGATTTTCGTTGGAAGTTAACAACGAAATGGAATTGTGGCGATAATAACTTATATTTGTATGTTATTTTGATTCTAAACGATTTGTCAATGCTATGGTGTACGATTGGATTCATACAAGTGTATGGTTTATGTTGACAACCACATGTTGTGGAATTTTAATTGGGATTCATGCAAGCATATGATTCATATTGAAAACTACATGTTTGTGGTAGTTATTTACAACACCCATTTGATAATTGCAAGTATATGATTCATGTTGAAAATAACAACTATATGCTGTAATAGTTTATTTGAAATTCATGCAAGTATATGAATTATTGTTATGCCAACAAGATGTATAATTCTATGGTCATCTTTAGTGTAATTTGATCCACTTAAGTATTATGATTCATATGAAGGTTATGTTGGAATTGGCATCATAGTTCAAGTATAAAAATCATGATTTTGTGATAGTGACAAGAGCAAGCGTCTTTGTAAGCTTGTATTAATTTTATGAACATGACTAAACTATGTTTGTTATTATGCCTAGTTGAAAACATGTTTTTAGGCTTATGTTGTTATCATAATCATATGATAATATATTTGACACATAAGTTACATTAGAATTACACTAGAACTACTTACAAGTTACATAGATAGGATAAAAACCATGATTATATGAATAGTAGGATTCATGTTCAATTATGTTTATGCCATGACTATATGAATAGAAGGACTCATGTTCAATTATGATTATGCCATAATTATATGATTAGAATGGTTCATGTTTAACTACTATTTATGCCATGACTACATGAATAGAATGATTCATGTTTTGTTTATACCATGATTATGTGAGTAGAATGATTTATGTTTAAGTATTGCTTATATTATATGTTGTTACAATTGCAAGTTCACATGTGCCTACCTTATGTTAATTGAATCGTTATGTTGCAAGTTCATGCGTTCACACTCCCCTTTTTATGTTACCTTATAAACACCATGTTATAAGCCTCCCCTTTTCATATGGCTAAATTGGGTTTAAGTGTTAAACCCAACACACCTTACATTTGAGCGAACGTATAAAACAGGGGTAATGACGTTTGGGCTAAAATATAGAACATATGTGTTGGCATGTTTGACGCATGCCAACAAACTTGAAAAACAATTAAGTGGCATAAATAAATCTTAATCAATAAAGATGAATTTAAATAATGGGCCGCAAATATTTACATATAAAAAGAAAAGAGACAAAATATGTAAATATAGAAAATACGATGTGTTTAACCTGAGGTTGGATTGAGTTGTGATGTAAACCTGCCCGGAACCGCCTGGCTGTCCAGTAGTCACAACAATACCTATCCAATGTGGGTGGTTAAACACGGAGCCCAATAAGGACCCGAGGTTAGACTGAGTTGTGGCGTAAGACTGCCCGGACCCAACCGGCAACAGGCAGCCACAACAATACCTGTCTAATGTGAGAGGTCAAGGCTTTAATAAGACAATTAAGGCTGAGTCAGGATTGATAGGATTAAGTGAATTAAGACTTAATCAAAATGGAACATGCTAAACTAAACAGTCTGATTGGGGGTTAGGTTTATAAAACACTTAACCAACTTAGCATGTTGGCTAGAAATAGAAAAACCTAGTAGCGGGGGACCCTTTTCAGCAGTAACCCTACAAGGTATCATGATACCCTGAAACTAGGCAGGGTGGGGCACGATTACTGGGCTGACTGTAAGAGGTCAAATCGACGGCGGTGGTGCAGCAGTGTAGGTTCTTACGGGGTGTGGGCGTGCACACACTCCGGCGCAGAAAAATAAGGCACTGGGCACCAGTAGCATGCCTGTGCATTCTAGGATTGTGTCGGGCCGCCATCATGGGACTTGATACACCCCATGGTGGGACCAGCATAGGTAACTACAACATCGGGGGCCATAAGACACATGTAACTCGAGTAGGAGCCGATCATCTTAAAATGGACCACTTCATCCTGATCATGGGGTGCCTGTTGGGAACTAGTTTATATGGGTACAGAGATTAATATGGGGTACGATAGTATATTCGACCCTAGACAACTTAACTTAGTTTATGGTGCTTTCCCATTTCTAGTTTATACTTATCATACCCAGTTCTTTATTCATAGACTGAATAGTCCTAGACTTACTCAGGCTTTATGTCTGACTCTACTTTTCTTTCGTCTTCTTTTCTTCCGTTTCCCCCCTAGGTCCACAGGGAGGGAATACCGCAGCATGACCAGCCTTCATATCCAGCTCGAAGAGAAAGAATGTATTGCTTGGATTTTTTCGTTTCGGACTATGGCTTTGGACAGCAATTATGGGACTTTTGCAGTTTATTTATGTTTTCTTTATGCTTCCTTAAATAATGTAATCAAGGCAGTTATGATTTTGGAAGTATTGTAAGACAATTATGGCATGGTTTGTGTAACACGTATTTTGATGAAATAAAAGTTGTTGTTTTTCCGCTGTTCAAAAATATGTGTTATTATATCTGTCTTGTATATCTGTGACTTATACTTATAAACCTCCACCAAAATTAGGGCATTCCCTTTGAGAGTGACCCTAATGGAGGTGGGGGTGTTTCAAGACCCTAGACCTAACCCTAAACATCATAATTCAGCAGCTATGCTGGAGCTCTGCTATGGCTCCCTCTCTCTTTCTTCTCAAATATATTCTGAAATTAAAATGTTAACCTAGGAGAATTATGAATTCAGATCTGGAAAAGGGAATCAACGTTAATAAAAAAGATTATTGAATCATAAAAGCAAGGTAAACCTCTAAGAACACATCTATTTAAAATATTTCTCTTTCCCTTCTCTTTTCATGAAATAATTAATCCATGGTCGTTAGGTCGTGAATCAAATTAAAGGGAAAAGGAAAACCATGGATGATAGAACGGACCAGATCCAAAATTTGGGGAAAGCTTAAAGGTGAGTGGATTTAAGATATAGCCTTTAGATAATGTTATGACTATCGTTTAGCATTCCCCTTTTCAACAAATTATGAAATGGCCAGTTTAATTATAAATTGTTGTTGTAACGAATTGAAATGTTGATATGAATATGTCAGGAAATTCCTATGTTGAATTGGCTAAGTTATTGAATGTTTACATGTTGGAGAAAATAAACTTGTTAGGATATGAATAGCCAATTCAGTGATTGTAATTACATGCTTTACGTAGGACATACTATTGATTGAACGACATGTTAAAATAATTACCCAATTGAATGTTTACATGCCCTTGTAGAATTAAACTTATGTTGAAAATGAATGCGACAAAATATAGGCAAAAATTGGACGACATGTAAATTAGATTACTGTAAACTATATTATAGTAAAAAGGATAATATGTCTAAAATTTTCATGTAATGAACATAACATATATTATGTTTTGAGATTTTAATTTGGAAGCGCAATTTGATATGAACATAAGTGATTGAATGAAAATGAATATGCCTAGGATTGCAATTAGAAATTGTAAATACACTTATGAGACGATGTTAGGTTGCATTAGTGGCGGAAGTCTGCTCGGACCCGACCGACATATCCAACGGCCACTAATGTTGAACCTAATGTGAGAGGCCTAAGTGCAAGAATTAACAACATGTGCTAAGACACGGGGTTAAGTCAGCTTGTGGTAGAAGTCTGCCCGGATCCGCCTGGCAAATCCAACGTCCACAAGTGTAGGCTTAATGTGAGAGGTCTAATGCGTATATATATATATATATATATGTATATAACAAGATATGAATAAATGGCAAGGATGGTAATTAAATGTATAACTCAGAAAATAAGAAAGGAAGGAATGTAATGAACTGAGTTAGTGTGATAAGAGGGAAAAGTGATGTATTTCCCTAAATGACTTATTTCTGAAAACATTGTTGCAAGTAAGCCACAATAAATATAGAAAAATAAAGAAATTACTTGCTACCACGGATTTAGACGGGAAAACATTATGAAAATTAATCATTGATTCCTTCTATCAACCTGATAAGGTGCATGAAGTGTTTTTTTTAATATAATAAGGAACATACATTACAGAGAATGAAGAATAATGGTTTACAACAGTAAATGCTTTAAAAGCGGAATGATAATAACCTATTATAAATAAATAACATTAATGAAAATGTTGTATAATAGGTAGACTTATCCTAGGGACAAGTGAATATTATAACTTAGGTTATAATAAACTAGTAAGGGAATGGGATAACTGGTGAATTAAGTTAAGTGACACTTAAATTGTAAATTAAGTAATTCAGAAAAGGGGAAAACCTAAAACCAGTTAAGAAAAGGGGGGAAAATATATTGTACTTAATTTTAAATTAAGTAGTCTGGGAGTCTGAAAACCGTTGGTAAGAATAACATGTTTAGACTTGTCCTAGGGACAAGAGGAAATTATTACATAGGTTATAATAAATGGGTAGAGAAACTTATTAATGGGCCTTCGTTAATAGAACTAAGTTAATAAGTAAACAATGGTAAGTCGTATTGACGATGTAAAGTGGAATTATGATTAAATGGGAAAGGATGAGGAAAACTTGAGAAATGAAATAAGTTATATTTAATCATAAATGGTAAGTGACATGTTAATTGGAAACATGTGAATTAGATATACTTAATTAAATATTAAGTAAAACATGTTATTGAAATCAAACAAGAATATAAAGGGATTGTTGATCATAGACCTTGGGCCACAATCTAGAGAATAACATGTTGTAAACTTATTAATAAACTTAAACGAATTAAGTTGTATGACTGAAATTAATAAGCAAGAGAAATTTGGTAATTTGAATAAGAATTCAATATGAATTAGAATAACCAAGTTAACTGGAAACTTGGTGAGGTGATACAAGCGCGTAAAAGAATGTTTAGAAATAGGGTCTAACAACATGCTAGAGTAAGGCGCTTAGACCAGTCCGTACTGTTGAGGGTGAATAATCCAACAGGGTAGATCATCGAGGTGTTATAAGGCACATGGGGAGCGCACATTCATCTGATTGTTTGACGGCTCCAAAGGACTAGAAGGGGAAGCACGTGGCTTACGAGGACATAAGGTACTCTTGGTATTCCTTTATGAGTGGCAGATGATCCGCATGTACTCACAGAGGTTAGGTCTGCGTAGGTGAACCAATGAGTATGCCTTGATTGCAATAATAAGGGGAAATCAAAAGACTAAGATGGACCAGCATGATTCAGTGAGACCAGTTAGTGCCTTGCGATAGCAACTCGTCGTCTACCTACCATCTTCAGTCAGTACATAAAGTGGAAAGGCGGAGAACTCCAAAAGACCATATACTTTGCTATCTAGTTATGGGTGAGGTTGGCCAATAGGTTTGAAGGGCATAGGGGGCCAGGGTTAAGTTCTCATTCTTGATATTCTTGGGTGCCTTTCATTAGTTGAGGGAAGGGTTTAATGGGACCATAGTCACTGTAAAAGCAGACCTTAGCATATGCAATTGGCAGATATCTGAAAGCTCCCGACCGAGTTCCGTGTTTCTTGATTACCCCTGCCACGGGACTCGGGTGTACATATAGTGAACATGTGCAATAGACATCGATAAATAATTGACGATACATACGTGGGAAAGTCTAGGTACACTCATGTCGCTCTGGGTGGTGTATCATAAGACTAGAGGGCATTATTCGAGGATGAAACCTAATTCGATCGAATGGTTCAAAGATGGCAGTCTGAACGTTTACATAATATAGAAGTAGTGGTTCTTTGCAGACGTAGCATTGACATATATACAGAAATTCGTACGACATTCGGGCGTAGGATTAGGGACTGCTATATTCCTACGATGATACGTTGGAGACCGTGCGAGTGGGGTACCATGGGGTGTATCTCAATATTGAGAGATAGATACATATACTGTATAAGGTTAATTCACTGGGAAGTAAATGGGTACGACGTGTGTGTAAGCCTTGAGTGCTGTTAACCCAAGTAACCTGATAAATAAGAAAATATGATTGAGCAGTATATGTAAGATTATCCAAAGTGTATAGTTTAAATCTAGCCACCAGAACTTGTGTTCTGACCCCCTCCTCATAACACACTCGCAGGTTAGATTGTGGCAGAGACATGATAGCTTTGGATACTGGTTAGGCAATATTAATAATACGGTAAGGCTATGTTTTGATTATACTATATTTTACCCTTTCCACTGTGAGATGTTTATCTGATCTCTGACTTGTTTTATGTCTCTGTCTCTGTCTTTTCTGCAGGATACCAGAGCAAACCAATCTAAGTTTCGATAGATTGGAATTTTGAAAAAATTCGGTCTGTCGAAATTGGGGTTGTCACATCTGGTATCAGAGCTTAGGTTTAGAATTCCTATATAAATAGTGAGTGAACGTATTTGTATTTTTAAAAATATAAATATATTATATATATACCTAGATCCATAGAGGAGCCCACTAAATAAAAAGAGTATAATATGGTATGAAATGGGATGTTTGTTTTGTACACTAATGGAATGAATAAGGAAATTTGAAACCCTTAGGAAGTTTGGTTGGGAAGTGTACAACATACTTTGTACGGAAGTAAAGTAAATCCCATATGATTAGCATTTTGGAAAAAGTTGAACAGAGAAAAATGGATTAGGAATATTTATAGTCGAGAGAATTGACCTTGGGGAGTGTCTAGGAGAGCCTAGGAAAATTGGAAACCTTCTTTGAGTCTAACCCCATTATTAACTTTTAAGAACTTGAGATTATAAAAGTTTGGGGAAAAAAATCGGTTTATGGTGTTTTCTAGTTTTAATCTTAAAAGTTATAGTTTTAAAATATGTAAAGAAGTACATATTGAGTTTTAAAGTAAAATTCTCTCAGTAAAAGGTGCATATTATAGACCATGAATAGCTCGCTAGTTTTTCTAGTTATATTTCATACAAGAATTTTTAATCAAGAATGTTTTGAAGTCTCTACTCTTTTGACAATTATTTTTGATAAATTGTTAAAAAGAGAATTTTGCTGGGTGGACAAGATAAGTTGTAGAAAATAAGAATAGAGTGGATGTTGGCACCTTGTAGTAGGATATTGAACTGACCTTATAGGTAAGAACAAGTCATAAACCCGATTAAGGAAAATAGTTGTCTATATCTACTCCAGTTTTGCGATTTGATTTTTTTTTTGCAAGATAAGACGAAAAAGAAAAGCTACAGCAAAGAAAATTTTCTTATGTGGGAAGTGCTTTGATAGGAAAATAAGAAATCTTTATACATTGTTTCATAAAATCCAAGTACGGTTGGAAAAAGGTATATAGAAGAAAAACGGAAGGTGTGAAATTTTCCATTTTCCACCTTTTTGTAACATAAAAAATCGAATTTAGAAAATTAGATTTATCTGAAATTCGAAAAATAAAGTTGGTTGGTAGGATTATGGATGCAACAATTGGATGAACTATGCTCTTACTCAGTAAGAGTGTGGGAAAATTTGAAGGAAAAAGCATTTTGATTTTCAAGATATTGCATTCATGTAGAACTGCCAGTATATCTAGGATGTGAGCATCATATTTTAAAATGGATTTTTGAGAAATTTTCATACACATAGAAGGTACCGCTTAGGCATACATGCATTATTATGTTGTATTTCACTTTACAAAAGTACATAATGTTTGCTAAAATTGGATGCACACATGATGGATGTATATTATGCAAGGGGTTAATTGATTTTACCCTTATTAAATTTCGGGGATGAAATTTCCAAAGGTTGGGAGAATGTAACACCTCGTATTTTTAAGATAATAGTATAAGAATAACTTGATTAAATAATGAGAATTAAGTAAAATGGACCGCGCCATTGCGTTTGTCTCAAAATTCTGGTCAAGATAGACACTTGGTTTGCGTAAAACGGACATCATATGAAGAAGTTATTAAGCCCAGAAGCTTGTATATGCACAAGTGAAATATATATATATATATACACAAACAAATTAAAATATAAAATAAAGAATAAAATAAGGATTGCATGTAATAAATACATGCACTAAAAAAATGTAATGCATGCATTGAAAGAAAGAAAAGATTGGTTGCATGCACTGATTTGCAAACATAATGCATTAACATTAAAAGAAAAAGATTCATGCAATGTTCTAATTTAAGTATTGTAACTAACATGAAAAAGAGAAGTAAGGAGAGAACAATAATTATCATTGTTCTAAGACTTATTGACAAAAGACTTCATAGTTCGAATCCCGACGGTGACATAATTGTTATCTTTGTTTTAGAGAGGGCCAACTGAACATGAAAATATATGCACATAAACAAATTCAAAATTTGAAAGGATAAGAACGTACATATATGGAAATAAAGAAAATATGTGTATATATATGAGAATATATATATATATATGCATAAATTTATGTATACAAAAGACAAAATTCAAGATAAGGCTACAGTCAATGAAATCTGGCAAGAATCAAATAACGGGGCAACATCGCTTGAATTTTGAAAATAAAACAAAAATTGTGCGTATATATATATGCATAAAATGGTTGGTAGAGGAATTGTATACATATAAGAATATTTCATGTGAATAAAACAGTTAAATAAATTTCAGAAATTCAAAAGTTCGAAAATCAAATTTCTACGCCAAAACAATTCAAACATTCGAAATTAAAATTTCTGTGCCAAAACATCTTGCGGGACCCAATGCTGACTCAGCACTGCGTGTACGATAAGATTTGGCTAGATACATCTGCGAACCTGGACTATTTTCTTAACTGGGTTCAATGCTGACTCAGCGCTACGTGTACGATAAGGTCTTGAGCACCTATAAATAAGACCCTAGACCTAGCCCTAAATATCATAATTTAGCAGCTACGCTAGAGCTATGCCATGGCTCCCTCTCTCTTTCTTCTCAAACCTATTCTGAAATTAAAATGTTAGCCTAGGAGGATTATGAATTCAGATATGAAAGAGGGAATCAACGTTAATAAGAAAGATTATTGAATCATAAAAGCAAGGTAAACCGCTAAGAACCAATTTATTTAAAATATTTATCTTTCCCTTCTCTTTTCATGAAATAATAAATCAATGGTCGTTAAGTCGTAAATCAAATTAAAGGGAAAAGGAAAACCATGGATGATAGAATAGATCAGATCCAAAATTTGGAGGAAGCTTAAAGGTGAGTGGGTTTAAACTATAGCCTTTAGATAATGTTACGACTATCGTTTAGCATTCCTCTTTTTAATAAATTGTGAAATGACCAGTTTAATTATAAATTGATGTTGTAACGAATTGAAATGTTGATATGAATATGTCAAGAAAATCCTATGTTGAATCGTCTAAGTTATTAAATGTTTACATGTTGGAGAAAATAAACTTGTTAGGAAATGAATAGCCAATTTAGTGATTGTAATTGCATGCTTTACTTGGGACATATTATTGATTGAACAACATGTTAAAATAATTACCCGATTGAATGTTTACATGTCCTAGTAGAATTAAACATATGTTGAAAATGACATGCGACAAAATATAGGCAAAAATTGGACATGTAAATTAGATTATTGTAAACTATATTACAGTAAAAAGGATAATATGTCTAAAATTTTCATGTAATGAACATAACATATATTATATTTTGAGATTTTAATTTGGAAGCGCAATTTGATATGAACATAAGTGATTGAATGAAAACGAATATGCCTAGGATTACAATTAGAAATTTTAAATACACTTATGGCACAAGGTTAGGTTGCATTAGTGGCGGAAGTCTTCCCGGACCTGACCAGTATATCCAGCAGCCACTAATGTTGAACCTAATGTGAGAGGCCTAAGTGCAAGAATTAACAACATGTGCTGAGACACGAGTTTAAGTCATCTTGTGGTAGAAGTCTGCCCGGATCCGCCCGGAAATCCAACGTCCACAAGTGTATGCTTAATGTGAGAGGTCTAGTGCTTATATATATATAAATAATTATATGTATATAACAAGATATGAATTAATGGCAAGGATGGTAATTAAATGTCTAACTCAGAAAATAAGAAAGGAAGGGATGTAATGAACTAAGTTAGCATGATAAGAGGGAAAAGTGATGTATTTCCCTAAATGACTTAGTTCTGAAAACGTTGTTGCAAGTAATCCATAATAAATATTGAAAAATAAAGAAATTACTTGCTTGATTTCAATGGGAAAACGTTATGAAAATAAATCATTGATTCCTTCTATCAATCTGATAAGGTGCCCGAAGTGTTTTCCTTAATATAATAAGGAACTTATATTACAGAGAATGAAGAATTATGGTTTACAACAGTAAATGGTTTAAAAGGGGAATGATAATAACCTATTCCAGATAAATAACATTAATGAAAATGTCGTATAATAGGTAGACTTGTCCTAGAGACAAGTGAATATTATAATTTAGGTTATAATAAACTAGTAAGGGAGTGGGATAACTGGTGAATTAACTTAAGTGACACTTAAATTGTAAATTAAGTAATTCAGAAAAGGGGAAAACCTAAAACCAGTTAAGAAAAGGGGGAAAAATATATAGTACTTAATTATAAATTAAGTAGTCTGTGATTCTGAAACCCGTTGCTAAGAATAACATGTTTAGACTTGTCCTAGGGACAAGAGGAAATTATAAAGGTTATAATAAATGGGTAGAGAAACTATCAATGTGCCTTCATTAATAGAACTAAGTTAATAAGTAAACAACGGTAAGTCATATTGACGATGTAAAGTGGAATTACGATTAAATGAGAAAGGATAAGGAAAACTTATGAAATGAAATAAGTTATATTTAATCATAAATGGTAAGTGACATGTTAATTGGATATTCTTGAAATGAAATAATCTATCTAGTTATGGATGAGGTTGGTCAATTGGTTTGAAGGGCATAGGGGGCCGGGGTTAAGTTCTCATTCTTGATATTCTTGGGTGCCTTTCATTAGTTGAGAGAGGGGTCTTATGGGACCATAGCCACTGTAAAAGCAGACCTTAGCATCTGCAATCGACAGATATCTGAAAGCTCCTGACTGAGTCCCGTGTTTCTTGATTAGACCTGCCAGGGGACTCGGGCGTACATACAGAGAACACGTGCAATAGACATCGAGAACGATTGATGATACGTACATGGGAAAGTCTAGGTACACTCATGTCGCTTTGGGTGGTGTATCATAAGACTAGAGGGCATTATTCAAGGATGGAACCTAGTTCGATCGAATGGTTCAAAGATGGTAGTCCGAACGCTTACATAATATAGAAGTAGTGGTTCTTTATAGGCGTAGCGTTAACATATATACAGAAATCCGTACAACATTCGGGCGTAGGATTAGGGACTGCTATATTCCTTGGAGACCGTGCGAGTGGGGTACCATGGGGTGTATCTCAATATTGAGAGATAGCTACTTATACTGCATTAGGTTAATTCACTGGGAAGTAAATGGGTATGACGTGTGTGTAAGCCTTGAGTGATGTTAACCAAAGTAACCTAACAAATAAGAAAATATGATTGAGCGGTATATGTAAGATTATCCAAAGTGTATAGGTTAAATCCAATTACCAGAACTTGTGTTCTGACCTCCTCCTCATAACACACTCGCAGGTTAGATTGTGGCAGAGACACGATAGCTTTGGATACTGGTTAGGCAGTATTAATAATACGGTAAGGCTGTGTTTTGATTATACTATATTTTATCCTTTCCACTGTGAGATGGTTTTCTGAGCTCTGACATGTTTTATGTCTTTGTCTTTTCTGCAGGATACCAGAGCAACCAATCCAAGTTTTGATAGATTGGAATTTTGAAAAAAAAATCAGTCTGTCGAAATTGGGGTTGTCACAGGTAACACTAACATTAAGCGTAAAATAGGAGTGTGCATGTCATGGTGATAGTAAACATCAAACATAGCAATCATCCTCACATCACTCACTCAGTGCGTAAAGCATACAATATCCACCGCTTTGATCACCACATCCATTGGGGCCATGACGACAACTCCATCTACTATTACTATGACCATACTTCCCTGGTCTATAGTCAATAACCCTACCCAGCCCACACATCCCGGACACTAGGTTTAGGGCCAACCAGTCCACACTTCCCTGGCTCTTGTTCGCCCATATGCCCCCTCTCTTCAATTGTGAACCAAAGTTATAGATATCGATAACCCCTTTGCACACGTCCCGCAACAAAGCCCAACTATATAAGTTAGCTCGTCGGTTACCATCTGGATCCTGAGTAATAACTTCTCATTTGGACTTCCTTTGCATCCTGGATTTTGGTTGAATTGTAGTTAATCTTCAGAAGATTTCACAATTGTCGTCGCGTGGCAGAAGTTTGAATTTGGTTCAGTTTGGAGTCATCATCTTGGTTCGGGTCGTGGTTGAGGTCCTCGTCAGGATCAGTTCGTGGCTCGTGACCCCTCTGGTTCATGACCACCCCCCGGCTCGTGACCACTCCCCGTTTCGTGAACACCCTCTGGTTCGTGAGCACCCCCCGGTTCGTGACCACCATCTTGGAGCGTTCGTGAGCATGTTGGTGGTTCGTGAGCATCATCTTGGAGCCATCATCTGGAGCGGTTCGTGACCAACATCTGGAGCGGTTCATGAGACATACCCCCTTCAGGAATCGAAGTTCTCTTGGGCGGTTCGTGAGGCATATCCCCTTCACGAACCGGTTTTTTATATTTTTTTTCCTATGAGCTAATTTCGCCAAACGGTGGCGTTTTCAACAATTCTAACCTTCTTACGACATCACAAAACATTCCAAACAGCGGTAGCAACATATAGAATCAACCAAAAACATTAAAACATCAATCATGTGAAATATTTTAGATCAAACATACCCAAAAAGCATGATTTTCCCTTAATCCCCTTAAGCATGTTTTAACTATAAGATTAGCAAATTTAATCCAAATTAATCCAAATTTTCACCAAAGGCATAAAATAATATTTAAGAATGTTTACATATTTTTCCAGATTTTTATGATGCATAATTTCACTAATTGTCACTAATTATCACTAATCACCCCTAACTAGCCGTAATTAGCGAATAAAAGTGCAAATCACCCACCTTAGCCACAAATGAAATCTTAGATCTGAAACTTTACTATTATGGAACGAAATCCAATGTATTGCAGCAGCTCCAACTCTGATTTGATGCTAATCTCTCTTGATTTGATGTTGGTTAGCCTAATATTGGATTAGAATGTGATTATGAGATAGTTTAGAAGGTGGAGGCCATTTCTAGGTTTGAAGAAATGAAAGTGGCGGCTAAGAAAATGAAATGAGATCGTTTCCTAACACATTTCAGCCTTCCCATAACCCTAATACCGAAATGGGTTATGGGCCCATCCACTAATTACCCTATTAATCCCGCTTAAGAAGTTTTTCACCTTCCAAACCTTATTTCAGCCATATCTCTTAAACGGTTAGTCTGTTTGACAAATGTGACCACTCTATGTATAGGCAAACCATCATCTAAATCCAATGGAAGTGGTTTTAGATCAAAACTCCTTACCAATCAAAAGTTATAGGCGAAATAAGGTTCTCCAGGGGTAAAACATCATTTAAAATTCAGAAAAATCATGAACATGGGAAATGAATCCTATAGTTGTATCCCAAAGTTACATGACCATATGACTTCGTATGAAAATAAAATAAATATTCTATGGTCCTTCGATATGTAGAACATGGATCGTTACAGCTCATCCATTATAGATGGTAGGAATAATAATTATCTTTATGGGATTATCATAGTTACCTTCTTGGCAGTTGGTGGGCAGTCTTGAAATATTTCAAGGAGGCCATACGAATCACTAAAATGTTGATGGAATAACCATCCATGAAATCTACTCGAATCAAATCTATTATCAATGAATTTGGAAAAAATCAAATTTGATTAGGCAACTTGTGAAGGTTAGAAAATTAGCATTACATTTTTAGGGCTTCCCAATTATTTAGGAAGTAAGAGATGTTGATTGATGATTGTAGTCCATGATGTTTTATATCTGATAAGATACCTTCGCTCTATGGAAAATTTGGTAGGGCCTAATCTGAAAATAAGGACTAAGACGAAACCCTCAACGTCTCGTGCCACCACAAATGTTGTTTAGCTCGGGATTTCAAGGCTCTGCAACATTTAACTAGATTGGTTTGAGTACGTTAGAAAGAAGATTTTGTGGAAAAACATGAAGATTCTAAATTTTGTAGCCTTTTTCCTCCATGCTTTTCTCTTCAAATTTTGGATTCTATTTTGGTTATTTTGGTTGCAATGTGGTTGCTAGATTAGATGGTATAAATTGATTGTGACATTAATGCATAAAGCACTCATATAGAAAGTATATGCATTTTAAGATATTTTTCGTACATACATCATCACATATTACACCTTCACATTAGAACTGAGCTCAATTTAGCGAGTCTACAATACATAATCACATTGAGTATGGTTGTTTTACGAATGTACAAATAAATAACTTAGTTGTATAACTTTCTTAATAGAGGGATTTGTATTTTTTCTCCTTGTCGAAAAGATTTTGAAACCAAATCCTTTTAAGATTGGGCAACGTAACACCACATAAAGTACACCCTAAATAGACATTATGTCTAATTTAAGAATAATTAATAAAATAATAATAGGATGAAAATATGAATATTTAATAGTTGGGAATTTGGACAGGAAAATATTACCATTGTATTTCTGGTGAGATTCTAGCCCATATTTGTGTTTTATTTATTGAAAATGGAGTTCGTATGTAAAAGATATATATGTAACAATTTTGGACAATAAAATAATATATACAAGATTTGAATTTGAAAATATAAGCATAAACTTGGAATGAAGAACAATCTTTGGCATAAGAGAATGTTCGATTTTCAAATTCTAAGTTCTGTGTACATATAAATATGTAAGTGGGGATAACATTTAAAAAGAAACAGAAACAATTAGATGTAATTAACTAATAATTAATAAGAAATCAAATATGCACGCAAAATAAATTCACTGTGCCATGCCCTTTAGGGTGCAGACCGCCCTCCTTAAAAGGGTTGACCTGAGGGTCGACCGCCCTCCTAGAGAGGATGTTGATCGCCTAGTGAGGATATAAGGTGGTAGCGGCTAGGTTTAGTTAGGTTTTCTTATATAGTTTACTAACTTAATTGGTATGAATTTAATAATTTAAATCCAAGGGTTCTAACACACTTAGAAATTGTAAATAGACCCACAGCCTCCTCTCTAAACCTCACATCTCCTATAGACTCTACCTTCATTCTTTCTTTTATCCATTTTGTTTAGTTCCAGTTTAGGTCAGGTTAGTTCTTCTACTTCCTCTATTCTAATCTATTTTCTACTTTATCTATTCTAATTTCTATTTAGAATTTCTGGAACTAGATTTATATATGTATAATATTATATATTGATTCCTATACATGTATAGTAATTTAGGAGAAGGAATTGGAGTATGTATATTTCAGTCCGCAATACAGAATTTATGTTATTTACAGTTTTCTTCTTCTTCTTGTGTCGTAAGTGGGAATTCTTCCAAGTTTACACGTTTTTCTAAAATTGTTAGTATGAACCCGGATTGAGTATGGCAATAGAGATTTGGAATTCTTACGAAAACAAAAAAAATATAAATCTCTATTAAATCGAAAATGGTCAATCTAGTTGTTCATTTGGGTTTTGATTACTGA
Source organism: Allium sativum (assembly GCA_030737875.1). Taxonomy (NCBI): domain Eukaryota; kingdom Viridiplantae; phylum Streptophyta; class Magnoliopsida; order Asparagales; family Amaryllidaceae; genus Allium; species Allium sativum. The sequence continues at coordinate 287,813,812 of CM060924.1, forward strand.
TGTAAATAAAGAGGAATTTTACCATTTTGGTGTATATGTAAACTTATCGTCTTATCCATTTTACCTTCTTTTATTTTTATTGTAAATCAAATCAGCACAAAATGTGGATTTGGGTATCATAACTTATGTATTTTTAAACCTTTAGTTTTGTATAAAATGGATGGTTTAGACATGATAAAACACGTGTGACCAAAGTCTTTGTTTTGTATAAATCTCAAAAATGAAAGTAAAGCATTATTAGAAGGAACATACATATGTAATATTGTTTTTTCACCTTGTCCCATTTTTTATATGGAAATATTCCCAAAAGCCTAGGTTACAAGTTATCTTTTATTGTGTTATGTTTATTTCCCTATTATTGCTTTAGATTTGGAATGAAGAATTATATGTTTAATTGTGGAATTTGGGAAATATGATTTGTATACATTAATTAGAGTTATGATTGACATTTTAATGTTTAGTGCGTTTTTCTAACGTGTACCACTAATGACACCTTATATATTAATATTTATTAAATAACATAATTGATGTATTATAAATTGTCCTAGATGTATTAAATTAGGAAATTCCTATTAAATTTCCGTATTAAATTTTTTTATATGTTGTGTGTATTAATCGACTTTTTAAAATAATAAAAGACATATGGACGCGAGGTTAACCCCTACTTGCAGTAGAAGTTCACCCGGAACCACCTAAAAATCTAGCAGCTACAAGAAGTCAGGTTTATATGAGATGTCTAATGTCATGGGCTATTTGTATGTGATAGGCCTGCCTCGATGAAGGTATTAAGTGGATGATCTACCTTATTTGGGTACTACATGGTTAGGATTTAGCCCAATTCTAAGGGTGTCTTCATTGGGTTTGGCCTAAAGTCATGGGACCCACCCTTATTATGTATTAAGGGGCGTATGGGTCCGCCATTCTCAAATAGTTATGAAGTATTAAATGGTCTTGAATAAAATATTAAAGATGTACGATGAGTGAGGTAGCTCTCCGGAAGTTGTCTGCTTCTTATCAAGGGGCTATGTAAGGGCACAACTAGCGATAGGCTATTAAAATTTTCACTGATTATGTAAGGAGAACTACTTGTCTAAGGAAAGTATTAAGTGGCTAGGAGTTCACCTGTAATGACAGCCAGATAGTAACACATGGGTACGTCGGGAGGATCTCAAATGGAGATGATGTGTGACTGTTGACACACTTTTTGGTCAAAGCTGTCACACATGGAATTCCTGGATAATAACATGCTCAAGCGGTGGAAACAACGTCAGAAGACATAGAGTGATTTGGTCGAAATCGCAACATCAACATAAACAGTCCCGAAACTCCTACTAGACGACCTCTTCTAGTCCCGAAAACAGCAATTACGGTTCTTAGCATGGCAAAACTTGTAGCCCTCTAAATTAGCTTCAGGTAGAGCTTTCGTTTGGCTTGATCGGACTTACGGTTTGAAAGTTACATCTGTTTCCGTAAACTGGTGTAATCTGGCAATCTCTTGGATAAAGCAACGAAGCTCACATGCTCGGAGTATGGCTTGTGGACCATCATCTCCTCTCGGCTCCTAGACATCGGATCGACTCGCCCTGAACCCAGCTCGTGACAGCGGTTCATGGCCACCATCTCATGAAGCATCCTCGGCTCGTGAAGCACCCTGGCTCGTGGAGCTTAAATGGGTCAAGACCCTCATTACCATGATCTAATCATTAACCATGGCCTCATTACCACGAACCGACCCCTGGGTTTGCTGATACATGCGCAGTTGGCCTATTCTAAAGGCTGTTCCTACTCCTACTATCCCGGATCGTGTTCCATGTGTTAGTCACGAACCGGACCTCCCAGGGACTCTCATACACTTATAAATACACCACTACATGGAATTTTAAAAGGTTTCTCTCTGACTTTTTGGTTGGAACTTTCTCCTACATCTCCACAGCCTCTGCCATTATCGAGTGCAAGGATTTTGCACCTTTCTACATCAAAATTCTCGTCTTTTAATCTCCATTAACACACGGATTGTTTGTCTGCATGTAACTGATTCTTGTAATCTGTCAGTATAACAATAAGAATATAAAGTGGACGTAGGCTACATCTACAGCCGAACCACTATAGAAACTTCATGTCCTCTTATTTATCATTTTCTATATTCTGTGATATGTGATCTGCATTTGGGTGTTAGTGCCATTTTTTGTTCTAACATTTTGGCATGCTAGGAAGGGGGGCACACGACAACTTCACCTTCTAGCTTGGGTTATTTGGCTACTAGATCAATGGCAGTGAAAAGGAAGAAAACTGGAACTTCCTCTCATGCTGAGTATGCTGATGCTGAAGACACTAGAAACGAGGCAAGCCAGTGGGCATCCTCTCATGGAGATCCTTCTACAAATTTGACTAGAGAAGAAATGGATGACGTTCTCGTTGAACTGAGAACCCAGACGGAAAAGCAATATGATCTCCTTAGGAAAAAACAGGAGATGATCGATGGATTCTTCGCTCGGATAGATGGAAGGCCAAGCAACGTTCAAGTCATCAGAAATGAAGCCGGTGAAGTGGCTTATGCATCACATGGACTTTGGGACAACCCCCTCGATCTTGGAAACGGTCAGGCTCAACAATCTTCAGCTTCGATTCAAATGAATACCAGAACACAAGCCCCCGCTCTACACTAGGACCTGGCTCGTCGTGGGCATACAGACCAGACTCGTGATGGGCATCCAGCTCCGGCTCCTGATGGGCTTCCAGACATGGCTCGTGATAGGGACCCATGACCCGGTTGGCTCTCCCCCCATGTCCCATGAACTGGTCCTCACGACCCGCTCCCAGTAGCTCACCAATAGCTTCCTCACTCTCCTGCATTCAACATTGGGGGCACCACCTCTGACCTTGGCAACTTGGAACATTTTTTCGAGGGAAATTGACTTGCAGATCTGACTGAATGCCTCTCGAGAGGCCGCACTTACCAGAAAGACGTGGATGATGTCAGCCACATTCTTTTCACTCAGGAAATCAGGAATTCTCGTAATCCCCCCAGATTTCAAACTTCCATAACTAGAGCTCTACAACGGCAGGACAGATCCTACTGTGCAACTGACGCACCTACAAACGAAATATAGAAGTTCAATCGGCATCATAAAACGTCATGGCTAAATGTTTTCCCCTCTTTTTGACTGATATAGCTGCTATGTGGATTCGACAGCTAGCTCCGGAATCGATCAACAACACAGAACTAGTTTGTGATCTCCAGTCGTGCCCGGCTAACGACCGCTGCATTTTTATGAATTAGTAATAAGCATTGTGCTCCAGCTCCCAACTGGATCCGTCCAGTATAAGCAGACATGAGCTCCGGCTCCGAACTGAATTCATCTAGTATAAATAAGCCGCATTAGCATTTCCTCGGTCGTCTTACTCCGATAAGGCCATCCTGGAACTTTCATTGCTTTTCCTCGGTCGTCTTACTCCGGTAAGGCCATTCTGGAACCTTCATTTCTTTTCCTTGGTCATTTTAGTCCGGTAAGGCCATCTTGAAACCTCATGGCATCTCCTTGGTCATCTTACTCCGGTAAGGCCATCATGGACCTTCCTTTAGCATTTCCTTGGTCGTCTTACTCCGGTAAGGCCGCCTCAGAACTATTCTCGCATTGTTTGTCTTATCTCTTTGCAGGTGCGGATTATAGATTTCTCGGATTATCCAGAACACATCTTCTTTCAACCAGCAAGATATGTTCTAGGGGGAAACTTGTTGACACACTTTTTGGTCAAAGCTGTCACACATGGAATTCGTGGATAATAACACGCTCAAGCGGTGGAAACAACGTCAGAGGACATAAAGTGATTTGGTCGAAATCGCAACATCAACATAAATAGTCCCAAAACTCCTATCAAACGACCTCTTTTAGGCCTGAAAAAAGTAATTATGGTGCTTTACATAGTAAACCTTGTAGCCCTCTGAATTAGCTTCACGTAGAGCTTTCGTTTGGTTCGATCGGAATCACGGTTTGAAAGTTACGCACATTTCTGTAAACTGGTGTAATACGGCAATCTCCTGGATAATGAAGCGGCACACGCTCGGAGTATGGCTCTTGGACCACCATCTCCTCTCGGCTCATGAATATCGGATCGGCTCACCCTGAACCCGGCTCATGACAGTGGTTCATGGCCACCATCTCATGAAGCACCCTCGGCTCATGAAGCACCCCGGCTCGTGGAGCATATATGGGTCACGACCCTCATTACCACAACCCGATTATGGACCACGACCCCATGACCACGAACCGACCCGTAGACTTATTGATACATGTGCAGATCTTGACCTATTCTAAAGGCTATTCCTACTCCTATTATCCCGGATCGTGTTCCACGTGTTAGTCACGAATCGGACCTCCCAAGGTTTCTCCTGCAGCTATAAATACACCACTACATGGAATTTCAAAAGGATTCTCCCTGACTTTTTGGCTGGGACTTTCTCCTACATCTTCGTCTCTTCCATTACCGAGTGGAAGGATTTTGCACCTTTCTACATCTAAATTCTCGTCTTTTAATCTCATTAACACACGAAATTGTGTGTCTGCATGTAACTGATTCTTTTAATCTGTCAGTATAACAATAAGATTACAAAGTGATGCATGTTACATCTACAACTGAACCACTATGAAAACTTCGCGTGTATCCTCTTATTTATCATTTTCTGTATTTTGTTATCTGCATTTGGGTGTTAGTGCCATTTTTTGGTCTAACAATGCCTAAACCGGTTACTAAGTGGTTGATTACTACCTCTCGAATTACGTTGAGAGAATATGTATATAACGTAGTCTACTAGGAAAAGAGGTCTTAAGTGACTGGGATCCATCAAGGGTATTATGTGGTCATAGGAATCTGCCCATATTTATGATGTCCTTAAGTTACTTGAAGAGTTTGCCTCTTTCCATTAAATGCAGAAATAGTATATGTATAGTACACATTTGTGTTATATTCGCCTAGACATAAATTTGATAGTTTTTTACTGTCAATATGGGGAATAAGTTACCTTTTAAACATATATAATTTTTATTCACCATGATTATTGTTCTGAACCCCCTTCTCTTAATAACATAGGTTAGGTAGTGTGGTAACGCTTGCTTGATGATGACATGGAGAAAGGAGCTTGGTGATAGAGATCTTGAAACACCCCCACACCCACACCTCTTAACGTTACACAATGTAGGGTCCTGCTAAAGAATATGAAAAAAAATAGGTACAAAGATATAAAAACATCACAGAGACTAAGATTTACATAACAGAAATAGTAAAAAAACAACAGAAGAAGAAGACAATTTACAAAATTGACAAAACAATTTATTTTTATTGTAACCAACAGTCATACAATACCATGTCTCATAAAGATAAATATCAGTCACAGAATATCAAAGTACATAAATAATAATCCAAAAAAAGTAGTCATAAGGTACAACCACACCGTGAAAAAAGAAATGAACTAAAAGAGAACGATACATCTGCAGCAAAGCAAATCCTCCAGGACAGAATCAGCTGAATAATATGAACTACGCACTTCCTCCCTACGAGCCTAAAAGGAAGAAAAGAGGAAAGGAAAATGGATTAGACATAAAGTCTTGTAAGCTATCATGATACTATAATGACGATAAGTAAGGGAAAATAGATATAGTTGTAGTTCTAGTGTCATAAATGGTAAGTGTCTCTGCAACCTAAAGTGAACATATAGGATGATATGAAAGGTTACAAATAGGATTGACCGTTCCTATTCACATTCAATTCTTGACTGTTTGCACAACTACGAATTCAAAACATAATACAATTAAAAGAAATATTCCTGATACTACTAATCGATCGGCTGCTTATACCCATGGTGATAACTTATGCTCACTGTGCGCCTAGGGTTTAGCAGGAACAACCCACTAGCTAAAGACAATGTTATTATTACAATTGTCACAATGTAATATTTTCCCCAATCGAGTCAATGCACGCACATTAAACTGCCGAGACGTGCATGTACTCACCTCCGCTGGGCCAACTTACTACCATTGCACAACATGGTGTGTGCCTTAGCCTTCTAACTGAGATCGTATATGATAAAAAGTGTATGTTGCATTATATGGATCCCCAATAAACAATTTGTGCTTGGTCAAAATCCCCATTGATCTGCCTCCATAGTATTTTAGTTCTAGGTTCGTAACTTAGCCCATATAAGTCAATATGTCCATATTAAAGCCTTCTGCTCGTAACTTAACCCTTTTAAGTTAATATGTTCATATTAAATCCTAGTACCGAATGTAAACTCATAACTTAACCATTTTAAGTCAATATGCTAATATTAAAGTCTAACGCCTTTTTAGGCTCGTAATTTATCTCCTTGTAAATTAATATGTACATATTGAAGTCTATTGCCTATTTTTTAAGGCCGACATAGAGTTTTAGTTTTAGGCTCGCAACTTAACCCATATAAGTCAATATGTCCATATTAAAGACTAATGCCTTTTTAGGCTCGTAATTTACCTCCTTGTAAATCAATATGCTCATATTAAACCCTAGCTGCCATTTTTCACCATTTTCTGTCAAATTCTCATTTGCAAATAAACTACCCTTGTTTATTTTGATTTCCCAATTATCATATTTGTGCAAATATAAGCTATACTTCATTTTCTGTCCAAATCCTTCCTCATAGTCATTATTATAAACTTTAATCAAGTTTGCATACTATCAGCCCAATGTTCCCATTTATTGTACTTCAATGACATATGTCCAGTTATCCCTATCTTATTCAATTATCCCAATATAATTAAATTTCCTAAACATGCGCATAAAAAGGATAATACTTAGTAGTTTGTAATTAGGCATATCAATATATGACTAAATCAATCGTATAAATATGTCTTTTAGGCATAATTGAGCATAACCACAAACAAAATGTAAAAATCCTACGAAGAATAGGGGAAAGAAGACAGAGAATAATTTATAGAAATCTGAATATTAATTAAACAGAAACAATAGGAAAAGACTGAAAAACTACAGAAATTACTTACATAAAGAAATCATAGAAACAAGAACAAACATAAATTGAATAACAATAAGCAAAAGAACTATAAATAAAACTACAAGTATCGTTAACCCAATTTAACCTACACTAAAATAAAAATCAAAATAATCATAAAAACTCATCTCAATGCTTTCCTATATGTGGATCCAATAGAACCTCCCCCCAACAGAAAATAAAATTGAAAATATTTTAATTTTATCTCAACCCCTAAAATTTAGTTAAGGTGGTATATCTTCAAAATAAGATTAGCCTAAAAATTTAGAATTAATGTGGCCTGTCTCTAGAAGAAGATCAGCCTAGGAGGGGAAGAGATGTTTTGTGAGGAAGAGGGATGCAATTGGGGGTTATTTATAGTTGAAGCTAAAGACCCTCGGACATTAGATTTAGGTTTTAAATCAGAGCCACTATGTCCTTGGACAAATTCGGACTAATGAAATCGACCAATAGGATCAAAACACATCAGCATTGAAAGGCCTGATTTAATCTTGTTCTTTCACGTTTTCGTGCTAGCACGAAATCATGCCTGGCAACGTATTGGGTCAACCCTGTATCCAGCTGGGCTGACACATGCATCATCCCACCCATGGCCTGGGCCGACCACGTATCAACCTGGCCATGTGCTGGGTTGTCCCAACACATGCTATAGATACGTTCATTAAATTCTTGATTTGGATTTTAATTTTCGAACGACTATAACATCTTCGCTTTATGTCAGTTTCTAGCAAATTAAATATGCATCTGAACCGTAAATCATAATGGACCTAACGACGATACCCCATCATCAAATTCTCATTATTTTCAATTTATTCTTTAATTAATTAGCATTTGTTAATTTTTCGGTTGTTACATTCTCCACTTCTTAAAGGATTTTGTCCTCGGAATCTCTAAATTAGAAGAATAAGATAAATGTTTTCACACAATATCTACCACCATCTACTCAACCATTATCCAATAAAAATATAGCCCATATATTTTTAATGCGATTAATATACTTACGCAACACTATAGTGTATATGTCTCTAACTAATGCAAAAGATTTGGCAGTCTACTGATTCAGTTGACCTCCATTTTATGCAATTATGTTGGTGTCATGTATCCAAATGCATGCAAAAAATCTTTATGAGTAGATATTTCTATACGTGTGCAACAACTCTATGATACATCCATTTATATCATCCAAAAAATAATATAAAATGCATGCACATACATATGCATCTACAAGTGTCCTATTAGCCGATCATAGTGCCTATGTGTGTATATATGCATTTATTGCATCCACTTGCAAACACTTGCATCAATTTACAAACATTAAACATAAAATGTTCCAACAACATGTTTCAATCATATCCTACTATCCATGGCTTAAATCATAAGATTATAGATTCAAGGGGATGAAAAGGATAGAACCTATTCAAATCTGACGATGGAGAAAGGAAGATCAAAGTGTACTATCAAAGAGAAAATAATAAGTAACGTGCATCTTCTCCTCTATTTCCCAAGAAGCCTTACTATCATTATCTCCCCACTACAACTTTATAATCCTCACCTCTTTATTCCTTAGCTTCTTGTTCTCAAAATCAAGGATCTGCATAGGTGCTCGTCAAGTAGATGCCTCCTGCTTAAGCTCTGTGTTATCCAACGTACTAGGCTCTACTACTACTACTATTGAGTCATGCAAGCTCTTTTGCTATTGCGAAACATGAAAGATGCCGTGAACACCCGAAAGCCTCTCAAGTAGTTAGACCCCATAAGTTATCTTCCTTACTCTCTCAATGATCGAAAACGGTCCAAAAATTCACTTAACTTGCTCGTGGATCTAAGTTTCATCGTATTCCTCAATGATGATACCTTGATGAATACCAAGTCTCCAACAAAAATATCAAATATTTGTCCTTCTTATATCTATGTATGATTTTTATCGGTCCCGTGCTGCATTCATCCTCCTCCTTATCAAATAAATATTTTCGAAAGTCTCTTTAATCATATCTGGATTGGGAAGTAATCTATTTGTCATCTCCCACCAACATGAGGGAGATCTCCAGGGTCTTCCATAAAGAGCCTCGAAAGGTGCTATACCGATACTAGTTTAGAAGCTGTTATTATATGCAAATTCCACGAGGGGTAAATGCTCCTTCTATGTCCCTCGGGAGTCAAAATTACAAAGCCTTTATAGATCTTCTAAAATTTGGTTCACTCTCTTAGTCTCCCCATCTGTTTGAGGGTGATAAGTTGTTGTTAGTATGAGCTATGTCCCTACAGCCTCCAGTAGTCACCTCTAAAACTCACTAGTGAAAATAGGTTCTTTATCGCTCACAATACTAGTGGGAACACTATGGAGTTAGACTATCTCTTGCACAAAGATAGAAGCTAACCACGAAGCCATCCACTTACTCTTAACAACAATGAAATGAGTGCTCTTTGTTAGTTGATCCACAATAAACCCAATGATGGTATTTCCATTCCTCTATCTAGGCAACACATCCACGAAATCCATAGATTTGCTCTCTTATTTCCAAAGTGGTACATCCAAAGGCTGGAGCAATCCAAAGGCTTCTTTTACTCAGCCCTTACCCTCTGGCATATCATACATCTTGCTCCAAATTTGGCTATGTCCATCTTTATACCGACCTAGTAGAAAACCCGACCCGCCTCATATCACGATACATCTTATCACCACCTGGATAGTTAGTTATCTGAGAGTGATGTGCCCTAGTCAGTATCACACTCATCAAATCACCAGTGTGGGGGTACACAAAGTCTACCTTCACGTCGTAGCCAACCTTTATTATGCATGGTATATCCGAGAAGGTGTTGAGAAGTCTCTTCTCTACCAAGCCTATCCGAAATACCTACTAACTTGGGATCTTCATGCTACCTTAACCTAGTCTACTCTAATAAAGTTACCTCTAATGATGCCGACAATCCTGGAGTGTACTCCATAGATGATCTAAAGTCGAATGTATATACGAACTATAAGTTCTCCCACTCTACAAACAATGAACTTAACGATGCCCTCTGTATACTAAAAGCATCCACTAATACATTCTCCTTTCTCTGGGTATAAGAAATCTCAAAATCGTAGGATTCTAAAAACTCCATTTACCGCTGTTGTCTCAGGTTAAGTTCCCTCTGCGAGAACAGGTACTTCAAAGACTTTTGGTCTGTGAAATGCTCAAACTTCTCGCCCAGTAGGTTATGCCTCTAAGACTTAAGCGCAAAAACTATTGCATCCGACTCTAGATCATGGTAGGGTGGTTACTCTCATGAACGCTCAGTTGTCTGCTACCAAAGCATACAACCCTATCCCCCTGTATCAACATTGCGCCTAAGCCAGTCCTACGTGCACCGTATAAACAGTGAATGTCTTAGAACCATTGGGAAGTACCAATGCTGGTACACTTGTGAGAGCCTTTTTTAGTCCTTGGAAAGAATCCTCACAATCAACATCTCAAGAGAATACAAAGTTCTTCTTGGTAAGAAGAGTGAGTGGCACCCGTGTAAAGTCCCTGACGAACTTCCTATTATATCCTGCGAAACAAAGAATGCTACTTACCTCTATTGCATTCTTAAGGGTTTTCCAATCATGTATCGCCACTAACTTAGTTTGTTCCATGGCTAATCCATCCTTAGAAACCATGTTCCCCAAGAAACACACCTCTCTCCGCCAATAATGACACTTGGAGAATTTCGACTTGAGCTGATGCACCCGAAGTGTACGGAGAACCTCTTCCAAATGCAAATCAGGCTTGTCCTCATTCCTCAAGAAGACAAGAATATCATCCACAAAGACAATTACGAATTTATTTAGGACATCCCAGAATACCCTGATCATCAAGTCCCTAAAATATGTTAGTGCATTGGTTAGCCCAGAAGTCATTACCAACCACTCAGAGAAACCATTAAGAGTCTGAAATGATGTTTTATCAATACTATCATCTGCCACATGCAAGTGATGAAAACCAATGGTCAAATCCAACTGAGAAAATACAGATGTGACTACCAACTGGTAAAATAGATCATCTATTTGAGGGAATGGGTAACAATTCTTCTTCGTGAGCTTTTTCAATTCTCCATAGTCCACAAAAGTCAAAAGGACACGTTCTCCTTTGTAGCAAAGCCGATTGGTATTCCCACTCAGAGATACTACATTTGACAAACCCTTTCTCTAAAATCTCACCATTTATTATTAAACCCTCTCTGTTCCCTCAGAGCCATATGACGAACATGCAATGCAACTGGCTTTGCATCGTCACATAGATAGATCCAAAAATCTATCACTTGCTTAGTGGATAATCCACTAACTACCTCGAACACGTACAGAAACTCACGAACAAAGAGTACATAATCAATTTCATCAATAGAAGTATTTAAGGAATATACAAAACTTAATATGACAGACCCCGTAGGTAATAAGAAATCTCAAGGGTCCAACCAATACAATCCATTAATCTAATGACCCTCCTCTTGCAGTCAAGGGTAGCCTAGTACATGACTAACCAGTCCATCCCCAAGATCATTCCATACCTAACAAATCCCAACACGTATGAGTCACAATCAAACTCAACGCCTAAAATAGAAATTTTCAAACCCCTACAAATCATATATAAGTGCGCCTAACCACCTATAGAGATTGAAAGTACTATGGGATTGGTAACAAGAAAGATACCTAAGTGCAAACATTCAACCAATGTACTAGAAACAAATGAATGAGAAGAGGCTGAATCAAAAAGACTATATATAGGAAAGTCATAAATTGAGATCAAAGCCTTCAAATTTTACTTTCCTACCTCTATTATGACTATCACTAGCCGTCTGCAACACATAAACCTGAGTTGTCGAGGTACTAGTACCCTATCCATTCCTCTGGACGTGCCCTACTATGATGTCCTGGCCGCCCGCAAGCAAAGCACTTCCCTTTCATCTTCATGCAATCCTTTATGAAATGCTATGTCATCCGACATCCATGAAACTTGATCTCAGTCTTGATCTTCCCTTTCTAAGAATCACCAACTTGCTTCTTCTTGCCTTTCTTATTAGCCTTGTTAACCAAATCCATTCCAAATCATTATAACTCATTGAAATGGTTGATCTGCTTCTTCATGGAAAGGTCACCTTGCTTCAGATTAAGGAACTGCTCTAACTACATACCCTCCTCTACTTGTGACATATATTTCCTCTCATATCAAACTAGGAATATAGCCTAATCTATTTGTTTTCCTTTAGCCTCAATAATCTCCCACCAAAATGATGCCTCTCCCTTAAGCTGCCACACTACCAACCGAAACTTATACCGTTCCTCCAGCTCTAGTAACACAAAGGTCTACTCAGTGTCTCTAAGCCAAGTACGGGTATCTACAAAAGTCTCAGTGCCTATAAAAACCACCATAGCCAGTGTTATAGCCTGTGCATGTTCTTGTCCTTCGGCTAGTGTCGTAGCCAAAAAATATTTACAATACCAACCCGGAATAGGGACTCTCTTAAAATGATTAGGGGTGCCTGACATATTGTGCAAGAGAGAGAAAGAGAGGATAGAGATTTTAGAATCCGAGAGAGTCAAAGGAAGGTTGTAACTAACTTGAAGGGACATCTTTTTGAAATAAATTCGAATTTAAAAATATGTTTTCTTTCAAAAAAAATTCCTTTAAAACAAAATTTTAGGGATCTTATAACCTTAGGCTCCGATACCAAATGAAACACCACACACCTTAACGTTACCTAATAGGGTCCCGCTAAAGAATATGAAGCGAAATAGATGTATAGACATAAAATCATAACAGAGACTAAGGTTCACAAGATAGAAATATGAATAACAAACGAAAGAAGAAGACAATTTACAAAATTGACAAAAGATTTATTTTTATAAAAACCAACTGTCATAAAATACCATGTCTTATGAAGATAAATCTCAGTCACAGAATATCAGAGTACATAAATAATAATCCCCAAAAATAGTAGTCATAAGGCACAACCAAACCGTCGAAAAATAAACGAACTAAAAGAGAATATATATATATATATATATATATATATATGGTAAAGCAAATCCTTCAAAATAGAATTAGTTGAATAGTCTGAACTATGCACTTCCTTCTTGACCTGGGTGGAAAAAAAGAGGAAAGAAGAAAGGAAAATGGGTCAGACATAAAGTATGGTAAGCTGTCATGATTACTAGTACTATTTATAAGCAAGGAAAAACATACATAACAGTAGCTCTAATGTCATAAAGGGTAAGTGTCTGTGCACACCTAAAATGAACATATAGGATTACATGAAAGGTTACAAATATGAACGACTGTTCTCATTCACTTTCAACTTTTGATTGTTTGCACAACTACGAATTCAAAACATAATATAATTAGAATTTTTTTCCTAATAACACCCATCCATCGACTGCTTATACACATGGCAATAACTGATTCCCACCATGCAGCTTGGGATTCAGGCCCAAACCATCAGCTAAAGACGTAGCTATTATCATAGGTGTCAAAGTGTCTCATTTTCCCTAATCGGGTTAATGCACGCACATTGAACCACCGAAATGCACCGTACCCACTCTACTGGACTAACTTAGTACCACTGCACAGCATAGTGCATGCCCTTGCTTCCTAATTGAGACTATATGCGATAAAAAGGGCATGATGTATGGTATGGGTCTCCAACAAACAATTTATGATTGGCCCAAATCCCCTTTGATTTTGGCTCCATAGTATTTTAGTAGTAGGCTCGTAGCTTAACCCCTATTAGTCAATATGTCCATATTAAAGCCTTATACTCGTAACTTAACCCTTTTAAGTCAATGTGTTCATCTTAAAGCCTAGTACCCTGTGCAATTAAAGCGCTTAGTGGTTCTATAGTGGTGAAGGCACAAAAAGGGGTGTAGCGAGGATAAAGCGAGGAAATCGTGAAGACACAAAAAGGTTCATTATATGTAAAGTTAGATATTTAAAAATTAATTAATTATCATTTTCACATTATCTATGCAGAAGAAACTTGTATTAATTAATCTTATATAACAAAGTCAAAGAACATCAAAGTCATGCACCCTATATTTGAAGGCTATGATAGATTTCAACCATATATCAGGCACTTAAGCCTTTAAATTATCTCTTTACACTAAGTTTATTAATTTTTATTTGATGAGAACTAGTCAAATCACGCTCTATATACTAATACTGCTAAAGTGGATGCTAAAAGCCTTATTTAGCGTACACAACAGAAAATGGCGGAGCTAGAAGCGGATCTACTGCTCATCAGTGCTAAACTGAAATAGTGTAGCAATTAAAGAGTGCTATGGGCTACAACGGGGATTTTGTGAGGCTTTAGTTGGGCTTTTACTACATAATGTTACCTAATGTAGACTAGTAACTTAATCTTTTTAAGCCAATATGTTCATATCAAAGCCTAATGCTTTTTTAAGCTCAGAATTTACCTCCTTTTAAATCAATATGTACATATTAAAGTCTAACCCCTAATTTTTAAGCCCACCACAGTGTTTTAGTTTTAGGCTCATATCTTAACCCCTATAAGTCAATATGTCCATATTAAAGCCTAACGCCTTTTTAGGCTTGTAATTTACCTCCTTGTAAATCAATATGTTCACATTAAAGCCTAACTATCCTTTTTAATCATTTCCTTTCAAATTCGTATTCATAAATTAACTACATGTGTTTATTATGATTTCCGAATTATCATATTTGTGCAATTATAAGCTATAGTTCGTTTTTCTATCCCAATCCTTCGTCATAGTCATTATTACAAACTTCAATCAAGTTTGCATACTATCAGTCCAATGTTCCTTTTTAATTACAATTTTATAACATGCGTCCAATTAGCCCTAATCTTATTCGATTATCCCAATTCAACTAAATTTCCTAAATATGTGCATAACAAAGGATAATAATCAGTCGTATGTGATTAGTAATATTATCTACGCCTAAATCAATCGTATAAGTGTGCCTTTTAGGCATAATAGGGGCATAATGGCAAATAAACTATAAAAATCCGACGAAGAAATGATAAAGAAGACTTAGAATAATTTATATAAATATGAAAATTAACTAAATAGAAACTATAAGAACAGACAAAAAAACTATAGAAATTACTCACAAAAAGAAATTGTAGATACAAGAATAAGCATAAATTGTAAATAACTGTAAGCAAAAGAACGGTAGATATAACTACAACTACCGTTATCCCTGTTTAACCTAAATAAATCAAAAATCAAAAAAAAAAAAAAAAAAAACTCACCTCAAAGCATTCCTAGATGTGGATTCAACAAAACCTCCTTATAGAAGAAAATAAAATTGAAAATATTTTAATTTTATCTCAACCCCAAAAACTTAGATTAAGGTGGCATATCTTCAAAAAAGTTTAGCCTAAAAATATAAAATTAGGGTGGCCTGTCTCTGGAAGAAGACTAGCCTAGGCGAAGAAGAGAAGTGTTGTGAGGAAGAGAGAGGGGGTTAGGAGTTCATTTATGGTGGATCTAAACATCCTCAACCATTAGATTTAGTTTTCAAATCTTAACCGCTATGTCCGAGGGTCAATCCAGACTAACCACATCAACCAATCAGATTAAAACTTGTCAGCACCAAAAAGTCAGATTTAATCTCGTTTGCTCACGTTTTCGTGCTAGACACAAAATCGCATCTAGTAACGTGTTGGGTCAACAAATGGGTCGACCCACCCATGGCCTGGGTCGACCAATGGGTCGACTTGGCTATGTGTTGAGTCATCTCAACACGTGTTATATTTTTTTCATTAAATTCTTGATTTGAATTTTAATTTTCAAAAGGCCATAAATTCTTCATTTTAAGTCTGTTTCTTGCAAATCAAATATGCATCTAAACCAGAAAATCGTAACGGACCCAATGGCGAAATCCCCATTATCAAATTCCTATTTTGTTTCAACTTATTATTTAATTTATTTATTTATCAATTAATTACCATTTGTTAAAATTTGGTTTTTACAGATCTTTATCCAGATTATTATTTTATATCTAGTATCTAATAGTATCTTTGGAATATTTATGACGTACCTTTATTATTGTGACGATCACTCCGTACTACTTGCATTTAAATAGGAAAACATTGCATTGTAGCATGCCTAGCAGATATGGACTAGCCATCATGAGTGATAATCAAAGCCAGACCGGTCGTATATCTCATAGTGCATGGACAATATATAATAAGAAATATAGACAGTTATGTAGTGAGAGATGAGAAAACACAACGCAACTGATATACCATCAAAATCACAGAGTCATGTACATGAAATCCAATAATTTCTAAATACATCTAATCCTCACTACAACATCCTGAGTACGCTGTGATGACCCAAAAATTCGAACCCTTGGATCGACCATAAGCCACACAAGTCTGATCCAAAAGGCAAAAATCCTCGAACCTTTATGGGTTACAGCACATCAGAACAAAAACACAAAAGAATATTTCATTGTTATTACAACAATTCTACATTAAAGTATAGAATATATCAAAGTACATTGCAAAATCAGAGAATAATACATTACTATACATAACGGAAACATAATTACAGTCAACGGAGGACTATCAAATGCTTTGGACACAACTCTAGCTTCAATCCAGAATCCTTCTCTATAAAATATCTGCAAAACCAAAAATACTAGTTGCATGTGTGGAAAATATGGGTACCTAGAGTTTAGGTGGGAAACAATAAATTATGAGTCAGTCATGGGATTGGGGGGAAACGAAAACAGTTATTAACTTTATTTTTAAATTAAGGTAAATCATGAACCATGCTGTATAGCACGGAATGGGTTTTCTCTACATGAATACCAATTATAAACAAGTCACAATGCTTTTGGAAAAATCAAGCTATTATTAGACTCAAGTCCCAACACAAAATGCAATGCAAACTGGAGGATAGAGTTTTACCTTATAATAGCCAAACATGCTTGATACGCGAAATTTCTCTTTTATTATTACTAGTGCACAGTGTAGAAATCATTTTCACAAATAAATGTATCAATATTAGATGGCATAATGCCCTATCCCATTGTATCGCCATATAGGTTTACAACTGAAAACGCAAAGCTCATATTGGAAGTTGGATTTCCATCAATGACCAAGGAAAAAGATCTTCCATAACCATTCAGAACATCCTAGCATATGTCCCATGACTCAATGCATGGTCCTTCGGAGCAGAAAAGCCGACCCATCAAATCCCAGTGAGTTTGGGTTACTCCTGAACATAACGTTCCCAAGTCGCATCCGACCGTCGTCTTGGTCGTTGTTGACCATCATCCGAGGTGCCTCAATACATCATCCACATAAGTAAATTTCCTGGGCTCCATACCATGGCATGACTTTTTAGCTATAAGGAAACGTTAGTCCTTACTCTGTTATCCATCATATGGTTTTCGACCATTCATGGGTTGTGAGGCTTATTGAAGTCACGTTTCAACACAAAGCTACGCTATATCAGCCATGCTTTGATCATTATCCACAAAGCCATGCTTTTCAACAAAAGCTTTGATCATCTCAGCACTTAGCATGCCACATCATCAATTCACATCATATAATCAGTGTCTATTAGTATATAACCCTTTGAATGCATAATTCTTTGAGGAGGGTGTTAAGATAAGAGAATAAATTCTCCGCCACCAAAGTATGTAACATCGATAGACATCAATTTATTATGCTGTAACTTACAATATCAGACATACATCCATTTACAAGTTCGTTCTAGGTCTGAACGAAACCGAAGGCACCTTATTCCTCGGCCAATAAAGGAGAGAGACCCTTGCATATCTGGTCAATCTCTAAGTACATTTGGACGACCACCACTTATAACCTTGTCTTGGGCATACCACCCAAATAAGACATCATCAATAATCTAAACGATATGAAGATCTCCGGTCTTCAACCACCGTCTTCTATATATTCAAAAATTGTCATATAGTTATTCAGAATAGGTTGAAACCCGGTCTTTCCGAGTAAATATCGCATCTTTAAAATCAAGTGATATATAAACATATCATAAGTCTCATCCAACTCGGGGTATTCTTTTACTCAAATCACCCTTTACATTGCGAATTACTCCCTTAAATCTTATCAAAGATTTAGATTATTTAAACTTCTTGTTTAAATCTTTCCTTGGAAATCATTTCAAAAGATTATGTAACATCTTTTCATAAACTTAACTCAAATCGATAATCCAAACGATGTGAAGATCTCACCTTTTTAACTCAAAATCACCCTTTATTATTAATATATATTTAATTATACTTGCAATCGAAAGAGGTGATTCTCATTCAAACTTATCTATTTAATTTTTTTTAAATCTATTTAAATTCTATTTTAAATTGACTAAAAGTTTGGGTTGTTACATATGCTCAATAGTAGAAAGCAAAAATATACAAGTATATGATGTAGCCCACCAATCCCATCTCTGGCTCAGCATCTCGTATAACCTGACCTACTATCTAGTCTACTCATCAGCATCATCGAGGAGTACTCAAGATAATAAGAGGAAATATAAAACCTTGTGTCAGACAACAGTCCGGTATAAGCGATAAGATCTACATATCAAGTGATGTGCTACAAGATATGTAAATAGATAGGTAAAGTCTCATACCTGGCATGTCCTTATAACCAAAGAGTTAGCATATAATAACATGATAATACATGCTACTCAAAGTATAATAGTACTACACAAAGCAATAACAGAAGAAGTAGGCGAAGTCATAACAGAATCCGTCTAGCCCTACTGGCTCCCATTCCCGATTTACTTCTCTAAGCCCCATATGTGATAGTCTACCCAAAAGTGAAGGTATAAGTGACACAACAATAATATAAACCACATCCAAATCCTAACTATCACCTTCTAAAGCCATGAATGCACTGACACTTGTATGGCAACCTCAACCAAGGAATAACCAAAATCCCGGTTCTAGTAGAAACTCTATGCTTCACCATCAAGTTCCCTTTTAGCCTCTGTTCGCAACCGAGGGTACATGATCCTATCGATCCTAATGGGAGTCCCACGATACCCTTGATTAAAGTTCCACTAGAATACTCCGAGCTATCTAGTTGAGTTACTCATGTTTATCAATCTAAAGATCGAGTCCCCCTCAACTAATCCATTATTTTGAAGCTTGCTACCACAAAGCAACTCAATCTGTAATGTCCCGGAATTTCTAGCCATTTATTTGAAATATTTTATTTACTTAAAATATTGATTTATGTTTAATTAATGGATTTGACAATTTTAGTTTGAATATTTAAATTATATTAATAATATAATAATATTTTAATTTCGGGATATTGAGAAAATGTCGAATTTGCTGTATAAGGTGAACGAGTGATTTAAAGGGGTTTAAATATTGTATACATTTAATTTTATAAATATATTCGTTTTTTAAAACGACGTCAGAACGTTAAATTTATAATTATATTATAAATGAACTAGAAATGGTGTGGTAGTTCGTAAATTTCGTTTTGAACTTCAACTGAGTATACAGAATTCGTTTAAGGTAGAAATTCTATGAAACCAGAAACGTTTGAATCGATTTGATTATATTTTTCATATAAAAGAGAAAAAATCGAGATTTCGTGTTATAATTTGTTAGTTATATCCAGTTGAAATTTTAAAATGGTCGCTATGGAAGTCGTTTATAAACTATAACGTTTATTTAATTAAATAAGGATTTTATATACTTTAATATCATTTAACAAATTTTTTGAATGTAGGGTTTGAAAATCAATTTAGTTTTAATTGAAGTTATACGGTTTTTGATTTGAATATATTTGATAATATCGATTTATTTTTATTTAACCAATTTTGGAACTTTATTTATAATTACATTCAAATATTAATGGTTAATACGAGTCTAAGTCAAAACTAGTGATAGTGATAGTGGATAATTCGACTACACCTATTTAGTTTTGTTTCACGACGAAATTCTAAGGAAAGAAGATTTTCTTGGAATCTATTTCGCAACCATTACAATCACAGAATTATAGAATAATTGATGAAACAATATAAAAGTAAGGAAATAAAGTTGGAAATTCTGTTTGTTCAAAGCTTTCCTCATCTATAAGAGGAGGATGTTTAACCTTAGGGTTATACTATGTATGCTCAAGCCTCAAGGGTGCGTCATTCCGCTTTTCCTTGGTCAAGTCTAGTGTAATGTTTAGCAGCTCCTCGTGCTCGTTTAGTTACTTAAGGTGTTCGAACATACACCAAACCCAAATCAAACAACAATAAACTGTTTTGTTATAAAATAGTTTGAAA
This sequence comes from Allium sativum, assembly GCA_030737875.1. NCBI lineage: Eukaryota > Viridiplantae > Streptophyta > Magnoliopsida > Asparagales > Amaryllidaceae > Allium > Allium sativum. The sequence continues at coordinate 287,834,133 of CM060924.1, forward strand.
CTACCTACAAGAATCAGAAATAAACATCGAAATTGAGTATACAACAGTCCATTTCAAATTTCAATATCAACATGAATTGTTTCTTTAACATGTATTGTTTCTCTCAACAAACAGTAAGATGCAAATTCCAATACACAAAGTAAACAAAAACAGTAAATCGACAGTGAACAAACAGCTAGAAAATCTAACTATATACATAAATTACACCATCAAATTTACAGACTAAAATCCGATAACATATCTTCATATACAAGGAGATCTACAATGAAATCTTCTCACCAGCAATCCATCCTGAAAAGTAGAGAAATAAGAATGCAGCTATGAGTAGCTAGAAAGTAGGTTAATGTACAGATATAGAGTTGAAAGTTTTCAAATAAAAAAATGAATTCAAATCTGAAAATCGGAAATGAAACAAACAGAAAATCTCAGCTACGAATCCACAAGGATTGTTGTCCATAAATCAAATATCGGATACTGAAATATATTTTGAACAAGACCAAGATCCAAACAGAAAAATATTTAGGGAAATGACAATACAAATAGCTTCATAAGCTCTACCAAATCTACCTAGGGACAGCTCAAAGTGCTGTAGATAATTGAGCAGACTTAGTACAGGAAATACAGCATAAAGTCCACGTTTTTCACTATAAAACATCACCGACAACCATCATATATCAATCACCAAAAGTTCGGTCTTGCATCACAGCTAAAACGAGAAGGATAACACCTACAACCTAAGCACTTTAAAGTCTATACTAGGATATAACCATTTGAAAATCATAGTACCCACAACCATCAACATTTCCATCACAAAGACACAGCAGAACCGAAATCAACTAGGATCTAGGAACAACTAAGACTAAGAAAACCTATGATTCGAAATCACAGTAAACCGCAAGTATAAATACACGGTGAACAAAACCCAAACCAACTCTGTATCAAATAAAAAATGAAAAAAAAAAAGAATAACAGAGGTTTAATTAAGTAAATTACTTAGCTTTTTGGGTGGAGGTTCGGTCTCGCTCTGGGGGACGAAGGAGCAACTGAAGGGAGGCCAAGGCGGCGACGTCGTAGTTGTAACAACCCGGAAAATCTGGGCCAGTTTAAAATTTTTATTTTGGCAATTTTAGCGAATTTAGATTATTTATTTTGAATTATTTTAAATAATATCGACGAGAAATTTATTTTGAATATAATTCGAACGTATATATTTATACTCGTCGTCGTTAGAATATAAATATTTATATATAATTATAAATAGAATTGAAAATGGCGCGGTAGTTCGATAATTCGATTTCAAACTTCAATTGAATATACCGGGTGCAAAACAATCCGGATTTTAGTGAAACCAAAAATCATAGGATCTAATTGATGATATCTTTCCAACGAATCCGACGAATCGAAATTTCGTAGCGGGAATCAAAAGATATGTCCGGTTGAAAATTCTGAATAGTCGCTATGGAATTCAGGCCCTTAAAAATAGACATTTTGCAAACGACCTCGGATTTCGACGAAACCAGTTTTGTTAGGTCCGTGATGTCGAATTATTGCTAGATTCCAAATTTCATAATTTTTCGAATCAATATGTGAGCGTGGCAAAGGAAAACGTGTTTGACCAGTTTCAGTTGATTTTAATCGACTGGAAATTGGCCATTTTTCCAACGGTCTCAGAATTCAACGAAACTAGTTTTGTTAGGACCGTATCGTCAATACGAAGCTAGAAAATATTTTTCTGGAATTTTTCTAGTTAGTATGTGACCCCGGTAATTTGAAATGTACGTTTAAAATTCAATATAGTGATTTAAATGTAAATTTAACGGAAACTGATTGTAACAATCGAATCAGCTTGCGATACATATCCCATTGTGTTCGGAATGGGGGTAAAACGCTATGGACGACAGGCAGTGGGCCTCGTTTCGAGGTCGTAATTGAAAGTCAACTCTTTAGGATAAAATAAATAAATTAAAAAAAAAAAAAACTCTCTCCTATATTCCCTCTGGCCCCCCCGTTGTTTCATTCGAACAGATGAAATCGAATAAAAAAAAAAAACCCTAGATATCGACAGCCGCCCCCCCTGGAGCGCCGCCGCCCATCGCCGAACCTCCCCCCCCCCCCTCCCTCGACGAAGCCGCCGAACCCCCCCCTCCCTCGATGAAGCCGCCGAACCCCCCCCCCTCCCTCGATGAAGCCGCCGAACCCCCCCCCTCCTGAAGTGCCGCCGACGACAGTTTCACCCCCCTTTTTTCTTCAAAGTGCTGTAAGTTTTTAATTTATTTACTTTATTTTTATTTTTATTTTTATTTAAAACAGAAAATCGATTTTTAAACGATAAAAAAAACTGATTTAGGTTAAAAAAAAAAATATATAAAACTGATTTAGGTTTGGAAAAATATAAAACTGATTTTAGGTTTAAGAATGTAAGACTGAGATTTTATATATAGTAAAACTGAATTTAAAAAGAAAAATAAAAACTGTTTTAAAAGAAGAAACTAAAAACTGGATTTTCTTTTTATGATATAAAAACAGAACTGATTTAAAAGAATAATAAAAACTTTATTTTAGAAAGGCGAAAACTTTGTTTTTATAAAGTTGAAAACTTTATTTTAGAAAGTTGAAAACTTTATTTTAGAAAGGCGAAAACTTTATTTTAAAAAGGCGAAAACTTTGTTTTTATAAAGTTGAAAACTTTATTTAGAAAGGCGAAAACTTTGTTTTTATAAAGTTGAAAACTTTATTTTAGAAAGGCGAAAACTTTGTTTTTATAAAGTTGAAAACTTTATTTTAGAAAGGCGAAAACTTTGTTTTTATAAAGTTGAAAACTTTATTTTAGAAAGGCGAAAACTTTATTTTAAAAAGGCGAAAACTTTGTTTTTATAAAGGTGAAAACTTTATTTTTGAAAGGGTGAAATTTTTATATGAAGAATAAGGTGATAAAAATATAATTTTTATCTATATAGTAGCGTTGTGAAAATATGCTAATTTTTATATATTGAACTTTGAACTAAAAATTCGATTTTTATATATTGAACTTTGAACTAAAAATTCGATTTTTATATATTGAACTTTGAACTAAAAATTCGATTTTTATATATTGAACTTTGAACTAAAAATTCGATTTTTATATATTGAACTTTGAACTAAAAATTCGATTTTTATATATTGAACTTTGAACTAAAAATTCGATTTTTATATATTGAACTTTGAACTAAAAATTCGATTTTTATATATTGAACTTTGAACTAAAAATTCGATTTTTATATATTGAACTTTGAACTAAAAATTTGATTTTTATATATTGAACTTTGAACTAAAAATTTGATTTTTATATATTGAACTTTGAACTAAAAATTCGATTTTTATATATTGAACTTTGAACTAAAAATTCGATTTTTATACATTGAACTTTGAACTAAAAATTTGATTTTTATATATTGGCCTTCGAAATAAAAATATGATTTTTAAATATTGAATAGCGAAGTAAAAATTCGATTTTTATGAATGTAGTGGCTACGGGCGACGAAGCTGACGAAGATGCGAAAACAATGAAGATTTCTATCAAAGAAGTGCCATGGAGCTAGGATAGCTATAGGTGAGAACTTCTCACCTTTCAATTTAATTTTTCTAGTTATATATATACTAGGATGCAGACGGTGCTTAGTAGCACCCGACACAATCGTCCACAGACCATGGACTTGTTTGTTTGGTTGCATAGCTTAGTTATATGATTTGATTTGAATTTGGTTGTTTGGTGATTTTGATTGATGTGTGAATGGCGTGGGCCTTCACTAGACCGGGGATAAGGCTAGGCCTTGTCCCGTTTCTAGTATCGTGCCGTTATGCCGCCGAAATTTTCTAAAATATGTTAGAAAAATAAAAATATCATTTTATTTAAAAAATGAATTGAATAGAAGTTCATATGTTGGAATAAAATGTTTTGTTGTTAAAAATATAATTTTTAACGTGAATGTGAATAAATAAATATTCATTTACAAACCAGACGGTTTGTTTATGTACACCTATTTGAAGGACATTGATTGGGACGATAAATTTTACACATCGCCCAACTGCACAAATAAAATCTTTGTTTGATTGTTTGAAACCCCACACGGGTGTTGGGATGAAATTTGAAGTTCACTCATCCTGATTGATTGAATATGTCGATCGATTGATTGACAGGCTGTTATAAGCGTTGAATATCTATATTTGATGCTTTTACAGTGTAGTACACTTTGGTTGATGGTTGATTATTTTCAATGTTATTATATACATGTGTTGTATGAAAATCCATATAATTAACTTTATATGGTAATTGATTGGGCCTCATTCCAATTTGAAAAACAAAGAATATTATAAAATAAAAGTTCATGTGTTGACAGTACTCATCCATTGAGATTGGTCATGTGTTGAACGAAATATTTTGATAATAACAACTATTTTGAAAAAGAAATATTTGAAATAGAATATTTGAAAATAGAAATTTATGAAGCCGTGTTGATTAGATTGACGCCATTTAGACGTGAACGATATTTATATCGATTGAAAACGATTTCGAAATGAAATGAATTGAATTGAAAACGAATTCAAATTGAATTGAAAACGATTTCGAAATGAATTGAATTGAAAACGATTTCGAAATGAATTGAATTGAAAACGATTTCGAAATGAAATGAATTGAAAACGATTTCGAAATGAATTGAATTGAAAACGAATTCAAAATGAATTGAAAACGATTTCGAAATGAATTGAATTGAAAACGAATTCAAAATGAATTGAAAACGATTTCGAAATGAATTGAATTGAAAACGATTTCGAAATGAAATGAATTGAAAACGATTTCGAAATGAATTGAATTGAAAACGATTTCGAAATGAATTGAATTGAAAACGAATTCAAAATGAATTGAAAACGATTTCGAAATGAATTGAATTGAAAACGATTTTGAAATGAATTGAATTGAAAACGATTTCGAAATGAATTGAATTGAAAACGAATTCAAAATGAATTGAAAACGATTTCGAAATGAATTGAATTGAAAACGATTTCGAAATGAATTGAATTGAAAACGAATTCAAAATGAATTGAAAACGATTTCGAAATGAATTGAATTGAAAACGATTTCGAAATGAATTGAATTGAAAACGAATTCAAATGGAATTGAAAGCGAATTGAAATGAATTCAAATTGAATTGAATAGAAATGAATTTTAAAACGAATTTATAAAGAAGAATTCAATTTTGCTTTGAATTGAAATAGAAGTTGAAATAGAATTTGAAACGAATTTAAAACTATTTATATAATTCGTTTTAAATAGAAATCGACGAAATATATATTATATATATTATATATATATAATATAATGGCCTGAATAGAACGCGCCGCGCCGCGGCAGTTCGCGAATTTCGACCATTTATTTCAAACGGACATTGCGGGAGATCCGACCGTCGGATTCTCCTAAAACCGGAACCGTTGGGTTCGTATCGAAAAGAGCTTTCTAATGAATGTTAGAAATTTGAAATCTAACGGTTGGATTTGGAGATACGTCCAAATCAAATTCGAAAAAGGTCGCTGTAAGTGCAGTTCGATGGCCGTTGATGGAAATCGACTGTACGGGCCTTGACAAAATTATTAAAAATAGTAATAATTTATGTAAAATCATAAGAAATGATTTAGAAAGGATTGGGATGAAAAACTCCATATTTGAAAAGATAAAAATAGATTTTTATCGAAATGAACTAGTTTTGAACTAGAATTATAATTCTATTTATTTTTAAATAAATAAATTGAATTCGAAAAGGGTTTTAAAAATAACCAAAATTTCCAATGATTGCATTGGTGTGGATTTGAATCGAAATTGTCTTCGGAATATTTCGATGTTGTAATTCGTGATTATACAGGTGTTGTTATGGAAATTTGAAAGATATATATTTATATCGTTATTTCCAATACGACATTTGTTAGTCGTAGAATTCGATATTGAATATAAGCCGATATATTTTCTATTCAGAGCCTTGTATTGAATATCGAATGTGATTTGGGTTTGTCGTGAATGGTGTCTTCACTAACACTGTTCTTGAACCCAGTTGAGGAAAGATTAAATCTTTTTATTTAGATTTAATGAAGTGTACCAATTAAATGATATTTAATTGGAATTGAATTGATATTGATTTTTGGGTTTATCGTGAACAGTGTTTTAAATAACACTCGTTCTTTAACCCGATAATTAATGAATGTGACTTTGGGTTTATCGTGAACCGTGTTTTAAATGACACTGATTCTTTAACCCAGTTAACGATTAAAACTAAGTGGAGTTTTAATGAATCTTTAATTAGATTGAAAAGATCGAGAATGGAGTATCACCAGTTTTGCTCCAGGCGATAGTTAAATCTTTAATTAGATTTGAACGTGAAATTTAGAAATTAACTGTCGGTTAGCCAAGCAGAATGGTTTTCTGGATATTGATCTGATGTTGGTTTCGGCCTTCGGGGTTAATATTTGGGGAATTATTCTCTTGATTAATTTACGGTTAGTGACTAATGAATTGGAATGAGGCGTATGTTGTGTTTGTGTAACACTTATTTAAATATACGCGAGTTATTCGGAAAGACCGGGTTTATCCCATTCTGAATAACTGATACGACGATAAGTCGAAGATGAAGACGATGGTCGAAGACCGGAGGTCTTCACGTCGTTTGGGTGATAACTGATGATCTTGATTGGGCTGTACACCCAAGAAGATGGAAACAGTTAGTGATCGTCCAGACGTACTTGGAGATCGATGGATATGCGGGGTACTAGGTGCCTCCGGTTTCGTTCAGGCCCAGAACGGACTTGTAAATGGACTGTGTGTCTGACATTGGATTTCATTCTGTGTGACTGATATCGGTTGCATAGAATGGTTTGCCTGTGTGGCATGCTAAGATGCAAATGATCAAGGCTTCTGTTGAAAAGCAAAGTCTTGTGGTGATGATCAAAGCACGGCCTTGGTGGCGTAGCTTTGTGTAACGTTTACTTCGCGAGTTTCGCACCCGGTATGAACCAAAAACGGGAGACGGACCTCAGGGAGGACTTGCGTTTCTTTCTAGCTAGAAGTGGCGTCAGTGGTTTTACACGCCCTGACGAGTTTGACTTATGTGGTTGTTGCGGTTGCGAGGCGCCTCGGTTATATCGGTTTCGGCCGAATGCATTCTGGTCGGCTGACGGACCAGACTTACACCCCATAGGGTGGGGAGACGTATTGTTCAGGCATAATAATCCACTCCGTGTGGACCGGCCCTGACGATCCAAGGGGCAGTTGCGGCTGTTCCTGAGGCTCGGGCTAGACAGTCTCGAATCGGTTGAGGACGATCCCTGGCCTCGGTTCATAGATGGAAAACCAATTTCCAAATACGTGACACTTGCGGTTTTACTTGTAAACCTATATATGGCGACATAGTGGGATGGGGCGCTTATGCCGCCTATGATTGATACTTATGATTTGAAGTGTTTTATACACTATGCACTTATATTAGTATCAAATGGTTTGTTTTAAACGTATCAAGCATTCTTTGGCTGTTATAAGGGAAAACCCTATCCTCGACTGCGTTGCATTGTGTGATGGGACCTGGGTCTTATAACAGCTTCATTTTTCTTTATTTAGCATTGCGCTGTTGGTTTTATGCACTGGTATTCTTGGGAGGAAACCCGTTCCGTGTTATACGGCGTGGTCCCTTGATTTACCTTATGATTTAAAATAAAGATTAATAACTGTTTTAGTTCTCACACCAGTCACATGACTGACCTGGAGTTTATTGTTTTAACCTAAACTCTGGGTGCCCCTATTTTGACACGGGCAGCTAGTAGTTTTGGTTTTGCAGATTTATATTCACAGGATCCTGGTTTACAGCTGGAACGATATCCGGAAAGCTTTGCATCCGTATATCTTCTTCTAGTTGTGTATTGTATTATTTTCCGCTGCTATGTATTTAAATGTAATTTAAATCTCTGATATTTCTGTGTAATATTTATTCATACTCTGTATATTCTTGTAATCTGATGCATTGTTGTAATATACAATGAAACGTTCTTCTATATGCGTTCTGTTGTGGTTTGTTCTCGAACTATCCATCGCTTTCCTTTACGGGGAAGTTACGGGTCTTCACAGTAGTGGTGAAAACGATGGAAGAAGGAGACGTCGACCATGGAAATTTACATCGTGGAATGAGAATAGGGTTTTTTTTTTTTTTTTGCGGCGGCTACATGAATGAAGGGAGGGCCGATATGTTTTTGGGTTTGAGGAATAAAAGGGAGCGGGCGTGTTCATTTGGGTAACGGGATGGACCGAGAGAACGTAAGGCCCAAACTTTTATTTTTATTTTAAGTTTAATTAGTCTAAAAGTTTTATAAAATTCAAATATTTATTTCCAACACGTTTGTGGTCAGAATTCGACGAAACGAAAAACGTCGGGGCCGTGAAGACGAGTACTACGCGATGGATGAGGATTGAGCAGGGCAGGCAGCAGCTGGATTTTTCAAATATATGAAACATCGTTTAATTCAACTGAAAACAAGTTGATTTATCGACAAATCAAATTCAAGGTGAGTTAAACTCACTCAGTTATTTCCTGCTTATATTTTATAAGTTGGTTTTTATTTTGTTTGCTATGGTTGCTAGTGATTGACTGATAGCTAATATATATATATATATTCAGTTACTGTTTGAACTGATGAAATTAAACGTCGTTTAATTTCAGTGAAACCCAAATCATTATTTTCAATGATTGATTCCAATTGAGGTAAGTTACCTCATTGGTCACGTTTATAAAATAAACGTGTTTTAATAAATGAATTGTTTGATTGGTTGTTGTGGTCGACCTTGAATTGTCGTTATAAACTGTGATGAGACCATTATTGAATTGTTTTGTTGGTTGAAGATTGACCTGATGATTTACCATTTGTTTGGTTTAAACAAATGGGTATTATTGGTTGAGTGATTAGCAGTACATGGCCTGTGAATTTACTGTTTTATAAATATCGATCTACCATCAGGTAAATCGACGAGATAAAGTTATAACTGAAAATAGATTTTTAAATCTATTATTTGAATTAAAGTTTGTAAAAAGAAAATAAATATTTAGTATTTATTAATTGAGTTTATAATTGTTTTATAATTGATTTTATAAAGGAAATTTCTGATATTTAGCAGATTTGTAGAAAGTACACAAATGTTATAGTTTTGAATAATCGCCTGAGAGATAATTAAAAAGAGTTATTTAAATTAATTATATTCTTAATTAATTTAAATAAAGAATTATTTGAAATTGGTTAATGAGGTAATCATGCCTTGGCTTGACAAAAATCTGAGCAATGAAATATATCGTTTTAAAGAAATAAAGGAAAGGTAATATTTAATAAATGATTTCTTAATCCATGTGTTAAGAAACGATAGTTATACTCGAGAAAGAGATTTTCCAAACAAGAAGTTTTATAAAACAGTTAGATGAGATGCGTTTGGTGTTAATATAAAGATCGGCTTTTAAATTTCAACTGATGTTGTCTGAAGGTAAGATCGTTGTTGATCAAGGTCTGAGAGGTAAATAAATACCCCAACTTGAACGACCTCGGGATTATCTAAGGATGATATTAGTTGTAATGTGAAAGGAGAAGAATAAATATATTTTTCCATATGGAAAATAATAACGAGATAAAAATGGAAAGGGTCGAGAATATATAAATGAGTTTTTCCTAAGTAAAGGTAGTGAAAAGAATTTGGCATTTATATATATAAAGGTCCAAGGCGGAATAAATGAAAAAGAAATGGTGGGAATTTAAAATGATATTTCCAAGATTTAAGGAAATTGAAATGTTAAGTTTTGCGAAGGTATACTAAAGTATAATAGGTGGTTATTATATTCTAGTGATAAAGTAAAGAAGATTTCATATCATTATTTTACTTGGAATGAGATGAGTAGTTTTTCCCATGATGGTTAATGTGAAATAAATAGTAACTGGGTTTGAAACGATGATTGAATAAAGAATTGAATATCATATTTTCTTAAATATGAAAATGAAATAGTGTGAAATAAGAACCTTACGTCAAATAAGTTATATTTGAAATGTTAAGAGTTAGAGATTAACTATCGTTAATCGTTTTGAATTAAAGAGGCCATGTGGTGTTGGTACTGAACTGGTAACTCATGTCATTCACACAATTATTTATTTGATAGTTAAATCACCGACTATCAAAAACTGACCATACGATCGTTGGTTCGGAAAGACCGGGATCGAATACATATTCGAAAACCATTCCGACCAACGAATACGTGAAAGAAGATTATCAAAGATGGAGCAATGGAAGACCGTTGATCTTCATGAGCGGAGGAACTACTAATTGGATTTCTCTGGTTTAGCGTCCAGAGATATTTCAACAGTAATTCTGTTGTGATTTGAAATCTACGGATTGCAAGGACTTCTCACTACTGATCTGTAGGGTGATTCCTGGGATGCAGAAGGAGGGTGCCTTCGGTTCATCCTGTTCCTAGATGACTTGTATGGACGAGTGTCTGACAGAGTATTTCCAAAGGGAATTACGTACGTTGATTTCTCCAAACGTATCATAGTTAAAGGCGGAGAAATGGTTTTCTCTATCCAAATAACTAGAGTATTTTTGTGGACGTCAATTAGTGATATCCAGAGGATCTGACGATGTGGCATTCAAAGTGAATGGTGGCCAGATGTTCGAAAAGAAGTTCTAGCCTCAAGCCTTATCAACCGGGAGATGACAAAAATCGGGCAGGCAGCATGGCTATGTGGGTCGCTCCTATTAGGGTGTATAATCACCTATCTAGAGAAATTCCTTTTGTTTCTTATTCTATCGATTCTGCCCATTCGGAAACGGTGGTTTGAGTCAAACCGTTGGTGATATACATTCGATACACTCAAGCAAAATGAGTGGTCGGTCATGTGAGGGCCGGGTTGCAAGACGTTCTTGTTGAACCCAGGTGTATTCGCCTCTAGAAATACACGATCAGCAGGTGGTTCCATACCTTGTCAAGGTCGGAATCTAATCTCCAATAAGCGCCCATGGTTTTGATTGTATACTATATATGTGGAGCGTGAGATGCAAGCGTTCCACTAGATTGTTATTTACTTGTATTTAGACATTATTATAATATCAGAAAAGATATTGGTTTCAAAACTGTTTTGGGTTATCGTAAGGTAAAAACCATCCGTGTTTATGTGTGGATTTGGTCTTACGATTATTTTTTTCTTTTGAAAAGATTTCGAACTTTAAAATCCTGATTGGATGATTTACCCATAAAATAGTGCGATTTTATCTCACTCTGGTTCACCATACTAACCCGGTATTTTGTAAATGCTCGGGTTAGCCCGGAGTGTACAGGTTCAGGTCATCGAATGCTGTGAAGAGACGGGCTGGAAGCATTCAGGCATATGATATTATTCCGCTGTGTTATATACAAGGGCAGATTATTATAACTGTCCAGATGTGTTCATGTACTCTGATGTTGTAAGTTTTTATTCAAAGCTCTCAATAAAGATTTACTTATATATTATATTTTGTTCCGCTGCGATGTGAGACTCTATGTTGTGTTCTTCTCCTTCTTCTATTCTTATAATTCTTTCCTTCTTATCTCACCCTCTAAATTCTTTCATTTACAATCCGGTATTCTCAGTGTTTGGAGGATCGACATGAGATATGGTAAGGTATTTATGTCGATTTACGGGCCGAAAACCCTGGGTCGTTGCAGTTGGTATCAGAGCTGGTTGCTTAATTGGTACGAATGATAGGGGATTCTCGCTTCGCGTTTGGTGGCGAACGGGAGACTCTTACCCTTACATCTCCCAACAATGTGGGTTGGTCGAGTCGAGAGGCTGGCCGTAAAAGCAGTTCTGAGGTATCTCTGTAAACCACGGGGGGAGGTTAGCCCTCTGCCTTGGGGGAGGAGAGGATGGTTGAAAAGCCTACTCAAATCCCTGGGTCGTTACAGTTGGTATCAGAGCTATTGGTTTAGAGATAACCTTGGCTCTGTAGCGTAACTCGATAGAGATGGGGTTAGTAACACCCTAGATTGAGTTTGAGTATATATATATACATATATATATGAGAGCGTATTTGTAAATTTTATATACAAATGTTTTATATTGTGTTGTTGATCAGTTCAAGTGTTGAAAAGCGTTGAACTGGTAATCGGTACAATATTGTTTTGAAAAGAGGGTAAATGAAATAATTTTACTTGAAAATATTTTTGTATCGAAAAGAAATAATTTTCTCAAATTATTTAGATATGGTGTGTTACTGATTTGAATGGAACTCGAAATTTGGTTAAAATTTTGAATTGAAGATTAACTGGGTTAAGTAAAACCGAATTAAATCATTAATAATAATATTGGAAATAAACTAAGAAATGATGTTGGAATTAAATAAATTTGAATTGAATTTGGAGATTTAATGAATAATAATTAAATAGAAATCAATCGAGTATTAATTGGTTGATATTTGAATATGTTGAATTAAATTAGTTAGTATTGAATGTGAATTTAGTTGGCTTGATTGAGTTTGTTATGCCCTGGTTATTGATTTATCGTTGACTGATTGGTTGAATTAAATAAACTGAAACACAGAAAAATGAAGTGTCATTTAAATATTTCATATATCTGATACTTATACGATGGATTGAGTTAAGAACAGTGGCCATAGGACTATGAAGATTGAGTTTGAAGGCGTAAGTTGCACGTAAATTGAGTAGTAGACTCAATCAAGCTCGAAAAAGGTACGCCTTCGTGAAAATAAAAATTTTTGGAGTTTTAATTTTCCGACCGTGTGTGTCGGTATTATTTGTTTCTGCGATATCGCAGAAGTCCCTCCGTGTAGGGAAGAGTCTGCTAAATTTTTCTGGGGATTTAATACATTAGAATATTTTCGATAATTTTTGGGAATTTTGTTTTACCAAAATAAATTGGTTTTGCTTTGGAATGAAATATAATTTTTAGAGTTAATGGGATTTATAACATTTTTCTTACCTTAGCAATTTCGAGGACAAAATTATTTTAAGGGGGGAAGAATGTAATGTCCCGGATTTTCTAGCCATTTATTTGAAATATTTTATTTACTTAAAATATTGATTTATGTTTAATTAATGGATTTGACAATTTTAGTTTGAATATTTAAATTATATTAATAATATTATAATATTATAATTTCGGGATATTGAGAAAATGTCGAATTTGCTGTATAAGGTGAACGAGTGATTTAAAGGGGTTTAAATATTGTTTATATTGAATTTTATAAATATATTCGTTATTTAAAACGACGTCGGAACGTTAAATTCATAATTATATTATAAACGAACTAGAAATGGCATGGTAGTTCGTAAATTTCGTTTTGAACTTCAACTGAGTATACAGAATTCGTTTAAGGTAGAAATTCTGTGAAACCAGAAACGTTTGAATCGATTTGATTATATTTTTCATATAAAAGAGAAAAATCGAGATTTCGTGTTATAATTTGTTTGTTATGTCCAGTTGAAATTTTAAAATGGTCGCTATGGAAAACGTTTATAAACTATAACGTTTATTTAATTAAAAAAGGATTTTTATATATTTTAATATCGTTTAACAAATTTTTTGAATGTAGGGTTTGAAAATCAACTTAGTTTTAATTGAAGTTATACGGTTTTTGATTTGAATATATTTGATAATATCGATTTATTTTTATTTAACCAATTTTGGAACTTTATTTATAATTACATTCAAATATTAATGGTTAATACGAATCTAAGTCAAAACCAGTGATAGTGGTAGTGGATAATTCGACTACACCTGTTTAGTTTTGTTTCACGACGAAATTCTAAGGAAAGAAGATTTTCTTGGAATCTATTTCGCAACCATTACAATCACTGGATTATAGAATAATTGATGAAACAATATAAAAGTAAGGAAATAAAGTTGGAAATTCTGTTTTTTCAAAACTTTCCTCATCTATAAGAGGAGGATGTTTAACCTTAGGGTTATACCATGTATGCTCAGGCCTCAAGGGTGCGTCATTCTGCTTTTCCTCGGTCAAGTCTAGTGTAACGTTTAGCAGCTCCTCGTTCTCGTTTAGTTACTTAAGGTGTTCGAACATACACCAAACCCAAATCAAACAACAATAAACTGTTTTGTTATAAAATAGTTTGAAATTACCTACAAGAATCAGAAATGAACATCGAAATTGAGTATACAACAGTCCATTTCAAATTTCAATATCAACATGAATTGTTTCTTTAACGTGTATTGTTTCTCTCAACAAACAGTAAGATGCAAATTCCAATACACAAAGTAAAAAAAAAACAGTAAATCGACAGTGAACAAACAACTAGAAAATCTAACTATATACATAAATTACACCATCAAATTTACAGATTAAAATCCGATAACATATCTTCATATACAGGGAGATCTACAATGAAATCTTCTCGCCAACAATCCATCCTGAAAAGTAGAGAAATAAGAATGCAACTATGAGTAACTAGAAAGTAGGTTAATTAATAGATATAGAGTTGAAAGTTTTCAAATAAAAAAATGAATTCAAATCTGAAAATAGGAAATGAAACAAACAGAAAATCTCAGCTACGTATCCACAAGGATTGTTGTCCATAAATCAAATATAGGATACTGAAATATATTTTGAACAAGACCAAGATCCGAACAGAAAAATATTTAGGGAAATGACAATACAAATAGCTTCATAAGCTCTACCAAATCTACCTAGGGATAGCTCAAAGTGTTGTAGAAAATTGAGCAGACTTAGTACAGGAAATACAGCATAAAGTCCACGTTTTCACTGTAAAACGTCACCCACAACCATCATATATCAATCACCAAAAGTTCGGTTTTGCATCACAGCTAAAACGAGAAGGATAACACCTAGAACCTAAGCACTGTAAAGTCTATACTAGGATATAACCATTCGAAAATCACAGTACCCACAACCATCAACATTCCCATCACAAAGAGATAGCAGAACCGAAATCAACTAGGATCTAGGAACAACTAAGACTAAGAAAACCAATGATTCGAAATCACAGTAAACCGCAAGTATAAATACACGGTGAACAAAACCCAAACCAACTCTGTATCGAATGAAAAATGAAAAAAAAGAACAGAGGTTTAATTAAGTAAATTACTTAGCTTTTTGGGTGGAGGTTCGGTCTCGCTCTAGGAGACGGAGGAGCAACTGAAGGGAGGCCAAGGCGGCGGCGTCGCGGTGGTGAAAGCGATGGAAGAAGGAGACGTCGGCCATGGAAATTTACATCGTGGAATGAGAATAGGGTTTCTTTGTTTTTTTTGTGGCTGCTACGTGAATGGAGGGAGGGACGATATGTTTTAGGGTTTGAGGAATAAAAGGGAGTGGGCGGGTTCATTTGGGTAACGGGTTGGACCGAGAGAAAGTAAGGCCCAAACTTTCATTTTTATTTTAAGTTTAATTAGTCTAAAAGTTTTATAAAATTCAAATATTTATTTCGAACACGTTTGTGGTCAGAATTCGACGAAACGAAAAACGTCGGGACCGTGAAGACGAGTACTACGCGATGGATGAGGATTGAGCAGGGCAGACAGCAACTGGATTTTTCAAATATATGAAACATCGTTTAATTCAACTGAAAACAAGCTGATTTATCGACAAATCAAATTCAAGGTGAGTTAAACTCACTCAGTTATTTCCCGCTTATATTTTATAAGTTGGGTTTTTATTTTGTGTGCTATGGTTGCTAGTGATTGACTGATTGCTGATATATATATATATTTAGTTACTGTTTGAACTGATGAAATTAAACGTCGTTTAATTTCAGTGAAACCCAAATCGTTATTTTTAACGATTGATTCCAATTGAGGTAAGTTACCTCATTGGTCACGTTTATAAAATAAACGTGTTTTAATAAATGAATTGTTTGATTGGTTGTTGTGGTCGACCTTGAATTGTCGTTATAAACTGTTATGAGACCATTATTGAATTGTTTTGATGGTTGAAGATTGACCTGATAATTTACCATTTGTTTGGTTTAAACAAATGGGTATTATTGGTTGAGTGATCAACAGTACATGGCCTGTGAATTTACCGTTTTATAAATATCGATCTACCGTCATGTAAATCGACGAGATGAAGTTATAATTGAAAATAGATTTTTAAATCTGTCATTTTAATTAAAGTTTTTAAAAAGAAAATAAATATTTAGTATTTATTAATTGATTTTATAATTGGTTTATAATTGATTTTATAAAGGAAATTTCTGATATTTAGCAGATTTGTAGAAAGTAAATAAATGTTATAGTTTTGAATAATCGCCTGAGAGATAATTAAAAAGAGTTACTTAAATTAATTATATTCTTAATTAATTTAAATAAAGAATTATTTGAAATTGGTTAATGAGGTAGTCATGCCTTAGCTTGAAAAAAATCCGATCAACGAAATATATAGTTTTAAAGAAATAAAGGAATGGTAATATTTAATAAATGATTTCTTAATCCATGGGTTAAGAAACGACAGTTATACTCGAGAAAGAGATTTTCAAAACAAGAAGTTTTATAAACAGTTAGATGAGATGTGTTTGGTGTTATTATAAAGATCGGCTTTTAAATTTCAACTGATGTTATCAGAAGGTAAGATCGTTGTTGATCAAGGTCTGAGAGGTAAATAAATACCCCAACTTGAACGACCTCGGGATTATCTAAGGATGATATTAGTTGTAATGTGAAAGGAGAAGAATAAATATATTTTTCCATATGGAAAATAATAACGAGATAAAAATGGAAAGGGTCAAGAATATATAAATGAGTTTTTCCTAAGTAAAGGAAGTGAAAAGAATTTGGCAGTTATATATATATAAAGGTCCAAGGTGGAATAAATGAAAAAGAAATGGTGGGAAGTTAAAATGATATTTCCAAAATTTAAGGAAATTGAATTGTTAAGTTTTGCGAAGGTATACTAAAGTATAATAGGTGGTTATTATATTCTAGTGATAAAGTAAAGAAGATTTCATATCGTTGTTTTACTTGGAATGAGATGAGTAGTTTTTCCCAAGATGGTTAATGTGAAATAAATAGTAACTGGGTTTGAAACGATGATTGAATAAATAATTGAATATCATATTTTCTTAAATATGAAAATGTAATAGTGTGAAATAAGAACCTTACGTCAAATAAGTTATATTTGAAATGTTAAGAGTTAGAGATTAATTATCGTTAATCGTTTTGAATTAAAGAGGCCATGTGGTGTTGGTACTGAACTGGTAAACTCATGTCATTCACACAATTATTTATTTGATAGTTAAATCACCGACTATCAAAACCTGACCATACGATTGTTGGTTCGGAAAGACCGGGATCGAATATATATTCGAAAACCATTCCGACCAACGAATACGTGAAAGGAGATTATCAAAGATGGAGCAATGGAAGACCGTTGATCTTCATGAGCGGAGGAATTACTGATTGGATTTCTCTGGTTTAGCGGCCGGAGATATTTCAACAGTAATTCTGTCGTGATTTGAAATCTACGAATTGCAAGGACTTCTCGCTACTGATCTGTAGGGTGATTCCTGGGATGCAGTAGGAGGGTGCCTTTGGTTCATCCTGTTCCTGGATGACTTGTATGGATGAGTGTATGACAGAGTATTTCCAAAGGGAATTATGTACGTTGATTTCTCCAAACGTACCATAGTTGATGGCGGAGAAATGGTTTTCTCTAGGCAAATAACTAGAGTATTTTTGTGGACGTCAATTAGTGATATCCAGAGGATCTGACGATGTGGCATTCAAAGTGAATGGTGGCCAGATGTTCGAAAAGAAGTTCTAGCCTCAAGACTCATCAACTGGGAGATGACAAAAATCGGGCAGGCAGCATGGCTATGTGGTTCGCTCCCATTAGGGTGTGTAATTACCTATCTAGAGAAATTCCTTTTGTTTCTTATTCTATCGATTCTTCCCATTGGGAAACGGTGGTTTGAGTTCAACCGTTGGTGATATACATTCGATACACTCAAGCGAAATGAGTGGTCGGTCATGTGAGGGCCGGTGTAACACACCGTGAATTCTATAGCGTTAAGCTTCACGAATTAAAGTATAATTAATTATAAATGATGAAATCAAGGGAAATGGGTTACGCCATTGCGTTCGTCTCGAAATTCTGCTTGAGATAGAGCTCAAGTTTGCGTAAAACGGATATCGTATGAAGAAGATATGGACGAACGAAGTTGGGCGAAAAACCAGAAAACGGGTCAGAATGCACTGGCGCACTTGGGAAGTGCGCCAGAACAGAAATGAACTGGCGCACTTGGGAAGTGCGCCAGTACATTTTTAGCCTGGCACACCTGCCAAGTGCGCCCAGGTCAGAATGACCTGCTGGTCAGGTCTTGGCTGGCCTGGTCTGTGCTTAGCCGAATTCCTGAGCCTTGCCTTGTCACTAGGGCTAGGTGTCAGCTCCTGATTGGTCTCTCCTTCAAATGAATGGCTAATATTAATCCAAGCTCCTTCGACGGTCCTAATCAATTCACAAACTCTATAAAAAGGACCTTAGACTCCACCTAATTCATACAAATAAAAATGAGAATGAGACCGTCATGCTGCTGAGGAAGGACTAGAAATAGCCGTCAAAATTGAGAGACGATTAGGAGACAATTAAAAAGCTTAAAGCAACGACAACTAAATCAAATCAACGCCTACAACAAAGGATAGCATCTCCAAATTCAGAATTCAGATTCCTGAATTGAAGATTCGTCATACGTTGTAAGTAGAGTGCTATTCCGATGTGAATAAATAATTGTGTTTTGATTTGTGTAAAATGCGAAATAGAATTGTATTTGATTTGTGGTGATAATAATTCATATTTGGATGTTGCTTTGATTCTAGACAATTTGGGATGTTGTGGTATAACGATTGGATATTTGCAAGTATGTGATTCATGTTGAAAATTAACAACTACATGTTCGTGGTAGTTTATTTGAGATTCATGCAAGTATATGATTCACTATTATGCCAACATAATATATTATAATCATTTTTAGTGTAGTTGGATCCATTTGGGTATTATGACTTATGTGAATTTATGTTCGAATTGGCATCATGATTCAAGTATAAAACCATACTTTTGTATTAGAGACAAAAGTAAACATCTTTGTGAAATTGTGTTGACTCTATGAACATGACTAGACTATGTTTGGTGTTATGCCTAATTGGGAAACATGTTTTAGGCCTATATTGTTATCAAAAATCATATGATAATATATGTGACACATAGCTAAGTTAGATTTACATTCCAATTGCAAGTTTGCATGAATAGATTAAAAACCATAATTTCATGTTTAGGTATATTTATGCCATGATTATATGAATAGATCAAAAACCATGATTTCATGTTTAGGTATATTTATGCCATGATTATATGAATAGATCAAAAACCATGATTTCATGTTTAGGTAGGTTTATGCCATGATTATTTGAATAGATCAAAAATCATGATTTCATGTTTAGGTATGTTTATGCCATGACTATATGCTAATACAATGCAGGTTCACAAGTGCCAAATTTATGTTAATTAGTTCGCTATGTTGCAAGTTCATGCGTTCACACTCCCCTTTTTATGTTACTTAGAATATATAAACACAATGTTCTAAGCCTCCCCTTTTTCATGTGGCTAAGTTGGGTTTAAATATTAAACCCAACATATGTTATATTGTAGCGAACGTATAAAACGGGGGTAGTGACGTTTGGGTTAAAATGTAAAACATATGTGTTGGCATGTTTGACGCATGCCAATGACCTTGAAAAACCATTAAGTGGTATAAATTAATTTTACCCAATAAAGATGAATTTGAATAATGGGCCGCAAATATTTACTTATAAAAAGAAAAGAGACAAAATATGTAAATTTAGAAAATACGATGTGTTTAACCCGAGGTTGGATTGAGTTGTGATGTAAACCTGCCCGGAACCGCCCGACTGGCCAGTAGTCACAACAATACCTATCCAATGTGGGTGGTTAAACACGGAGCCCAATAAGGACCCGAGGTTAGACTGAGTTATGGCGTAAGACTGCCCGGACCCAACCGGCAACAGGCAGCCACAACAACATCTGTCTAGTGTGAGAGGTCGAGGCTTTAATAAGACAATTAAGGCTGAGTCAGGATTGATAGGATTAAGTAAATTGAATTAGTACTTAATCAAAATGGAACATGCTAAACTATACAGACTGATTGGGGGTTAGGTTTACAAAACACTTATCCAACTTAGCATGTTGGCTAGAAATAGAAAACCTAGTAGCGGGGGGGACCTTTCCAGCAGTAACCCTACAAGGTGTATCAGGATACCCTGAACTAGGCAGGGTGGGGCACGATTACTGGGATGACTGTAAGAGATCAAATCGACGGCGGTGGTGCGGCAGTGTAGATTCTAACGGGGTACGGGCATGCACACACTCCGGCGCAGAAAAATAAGGCACTGGGAACCAGTAGTATACCTGTGCATTCTAGAATTGTGTCGGGCCGCCACCATGGGACTTGATACACCCCATGGTGGGACCGGCATAGGTAACTACAACATCGGGGGCAGTAAGACACATGTAACTATGCGAGTAGGAGCCGATCATTAGAAACGGATCACTTCACCCTGATTATGGGGTGCCTATTGGGAACTGGTTTATGTGGATACAAAGATTAATATGGGGTATGATAAGTATATTCGACTCTAGACAACTTAACTTAGTTTATGGTGTTTTCCCATTTCCAGTTTATACTTATCATCCCCAATTCTTTATTCATAGACTGAATAGTCCTAGACTTACTCAGGCTTTATGTCTGACTCTACTTTTCTTTCGTCTTCTTTTCTTTCGTCCCCCCCCCCCCAGGTTCATAGGGATAGAATACCGCAGCTTGACCAATTTTCACATCCAGCTTGAAGAGAAAGAATGTATTGCTTGGATCTCTTTTGTTTTGGACTATGGCTTTGGATTGCAACTTTGGGGACTTATGCAGTTTACTTTTGTTTTTATGCTTCTTTAAGTTATGAAATCAAGACAGTTATGAGAATGTAATGGTTTTTGGAAGTATTGTAAGACAATTATGACATGGTTTGTGTAACACGTATTTCGTTGAAATAAAAATTGCTGTTTTTTTTCGCTATTCAAAAATATGTATATTTATATCTGTCTTGTGTATCTGTGACTTATACTTATAAACCTCCACCAAAATTAAGGCATTCCCTTTGAGAGTGACCCTAACGGAGGTGGGGTGTTTCACTTGGTATCAGAGCATAGGTTTACCAGATAAGATAAAAAGTTTTGAAAAATTCATTTCCAAAAAAGAAAAATTTAAAGAAGCATTTTTAAAGATAAAATGTTATTTTATTTTAAAAACGCAAAGTCCCCCAAAGCCATAGGTACTATCTTTTATCCTTCGTTTTGAATCTATCCTTTTTGTTTCAGCATGTCCGAAGAACTTAACTTGCCAGAGGGTGTACCAATACCTGGTTGGTTTAGACGATTCTTAGAAGCAAGGGCCACTCAGTCAGGTCCTACCGTTCCTCCTCCCCCAGCTGTAGGAAATCATCCAGCTGCAGTAGCACCTCTCCCTCCACCTCCTCCACGGGGTAATACTTTCGCTAAGATATGTAAAGATTTTAAAGCTATGGGAGGAAAGGACTTTCATGGAACCGAGTCCTTCGTGGCAGCCAGGAATTGGCTGAAGGAAACCGAGGACTTATTCGTCATCTTTGAGGTAGAAGATAGGCAGAAGGTACAACTGGCAGTATGGCTACTTAAAGGCGAGGCTTCCTACTGGTGGGAAGTCACTAATGCAGAAAGACCAGTGGAATCATGGGAGGACTTTAGGGCAAGGTTTGAGGCTAAATTTCTCTCAGAAGCTGAAAGGAGTCTTCAGTTGGAAAATTCTTATTTCTTAAGCAAGGGAATATGATAGTCAAAGAGTATGTAAATCAGTTCGATCTGCTGGCTAGGTTCAGACTGGACCTAGTCAACACTCCGCACAAGAAGGCTCCCCGCTTTGTCAAAGGATTGAATGAGCCATTACACAGTTTGGCCATGACCCATATACCCATGGGAACTACGTATGAAAGGTTGGTGCAGAAGGCATTGCTGAACGAAGAGGATAAGGGCAAGAAGGAGACAAAGGCAGAAAGCTCTCAAGGGAAGAAAGAGGGTTTACAGCCTAAGAAAACAGACTTTAAGAAGGGTGGGAAAGACAACAAAGAGAAGAGGAAGTGTAATTTCTATGGCAAAGTGGGGCACTTGGTGAAAGATTGCTGGAAAAAGAAGGCCAAGATGAATGGTGGGTGCTTTTCTTGCGGTGAAACAGGCCATATGGATAAGGATTGCCCAAAGAAACGAGGGCAGGGGCAGATGGCTGGATCCACCTCAGGGGCACAGGTTCATGTGCTAGAAGCTCCATCTCTGCAACAACGAGGTATAAATACTTCTGTAGAAAGTGTAGTTTATCTTTATGATCACCCAGTTCGCACTTTATTTGATTCTGGCGCATCACACTCCTTTATTTCATCTGCTTTAGTAGAATCTCTGCACCTAGAAACTAGTATGGTTGAGGACCCCTTAATTGTTTCAAATCCAATTGGGGGCCCAGCTCATTTGTCTATGATCTGTGTGGGATTGAAAATTTCTAATCTAAGCGTAGTATTTAGGTAGTGCCTTTGTTTTGGGCTTCTCGGGATATGGTTTGATTTTTGGCATGGATTGGCTATCCAGTAATGGTGCCATCCTTGATTGTGAGAAAAGGGTGGTTAGGATTCTGACCCAACTCGGTAACACTCTGGAAATTACTTGTAATCCCTCGTATGCGGTTATGCTTAGTTATCTTGAATCGCTAGATGCCTCTGTTGAAAGTTTGCAATCGGTTAGAGTGGTCCGGGAGTACCCGGATGTCTTCGAAGAGGTGAAGGGCTTGCCTCCGAAGCGGGAGATAGACTTCCATATATATCTTGTAGATAATGTAAAGCCCGTTGCGTTGCCCGTTAGACACATGGCTCCACGGGAAAGGAAGGAGCTCAGTAAACAGATTAAAGAGCTTCTAGAGAAGGGGTTCATTAGAAGGAGCATTTCAGAATGGGGCACTCCAGTGGTGTTCGCTACAAAGGCAGATGGTTCACTCCTTATATGTGTTGACTATAGGGAGCTCAACAAGCTAACGAAAAAGAATAGGCACCCACTCCCCAGAATTGACGATCTGTTTGATCAGCTTGTAAGAGCGTCTGTTTTCTCCCAACTCGATTTGGCGACCGGTTTTCATCAGCTAAGGGTGGCTGAAGATTGCATTGATAAGACAGCATTCAGAACCCCAGACGGCTTCTTTGAATGGCTTGTCATGCCTTTTGGCTTGACAAACGCACCCGCTTACTTCGTTGACCTAATGAGTAGGGTGTTCAGAGATTTCAAGTTCGTAGTGGTTTTCGTAGACGATATCTTGATCTTCTAAAAGAGTGAAGAGGAGCATGCCCAGCACCTAAGGGCAATCGTGGAAACTCTGCGAGTCTATCAGTTAAAAGCCAAATTCTCCAAATGCCACTTTTGGAGAGAGGAAGTAAGGTTTCTTGGGCACATAGTATCCAAAAATGGGTTAGCTGTGGACCCTGCTAAAGTAGTAGCGGTGCAGGATTGGAAGACACCAAGAAACGGAACTGAGGTCCGAAGTTTTCTAAGGCTAGCAGGTTTCTACCGAAAATTCATAAGGGATTTTGCGAAAATCTCAGCTCCGCTGACAAGGCTGACAAAGAAGAATCTAGTGTTCAATTGGGACTTGGATTGCGAGTTTGCTTTCCAACGACTGAAAAGGGCTCTTACAACAGCCCCAGTTTTGACGTTGCAAGATGGAAGCAAGATGTTCACAGTTTATACAGATGCATGTGGGACATGGCTAGGCGCTGTCTTAATGCAAGAAGGAAGGGTAGTAGCTTATGGCGGAAGACAATTGAAAGTTCATGAAAAGAACTACCCGACCCACGATCTTGAGTTAGCCGCCATCGTCTTTGCACTCAAGTCTTGGCGACACTATCTCCTAGGTGAGAAGTTTGAACTTTACACTAACCATAAATCATTGAAATATCTTTTCTCGTGGAAAGATCTTAACTTGAGGCAACAGAGATTGATGGAGTTTCTTGCCTCGTACGATTTCGAGATCTCCTACACTCCGGGCAAAGGCAACGTAGTGGCAGACGCGTTGAGCCGAAAGAAACTAACCCTAAGCCCGCTGTTTGTTGAAAGACAAAGCCTAGAGTTTATAGCCAGCTTTGACTTTAGGCCCTCCTCCGATTTTGTACCGGGCTTGCTAGCATCTCTCGAAGTACGCCCGACTTCAGTGGACTCAATAGGGACAGCACAACGCGAAGACCCTCGGCTTGTGGAGACGATTGATAGGCTAATTAGGGGTGAGACTTCAAGTCACCTCAGCAGATACTCCATCGACGATAAGGGTTGGCTAAGGCGAGACGGAAGACTATGCGTCCCACAAACAAGGGATTTGTTAAAGACGGTTCTCGAGGAAGCACATCACTCCAAGATGACGATACACCCAGGCGGAGATAAAATGTACAAGGACATAAAAAGAACTTTCTTTTGGAACGGCATGAAGAAGGACGTGGCAGATTTCGTTTCTAAGTGTATGGTGTGCCAACAGGTTAAAGTGGAACAGAAAAAGCCTGGCAGTCTGCTCCATCCTCTAGAGGTCCCGCAGTGGAAGTGGGATAGCATCTCAATGGACTTCATTGATGGGCTGCCTAGGTCTAGAAGAGGCAACACTAGCATTTGGGTAATAGTGGATAGGCTTACTAAAAGCGCCCACTTTTTACCTGTCAAAAGTAAAAGAACCGCCTCATCCCTAGCATCTCTTTACCTCAAGGAAATTGTTCGACTCCATGGAATACCCTCCAACATTGTTAGTGACCGAGACCCTATCTTCACAAGTGAGTTTTGGCGGAGTCTGCAAGAAGTGGTAGGCACACAGTTATGCTTGAGCACAACTTATCACCCCCAAACCGACGGCCAGACGGAAAGAGTGAACAAAGTTTTGGAGGACCTTTTAAGACTGTGCGTCCTTGACTTCGGAGGGACGTGGGAAGACCATCTTCCTTTGGTGGAATTTTCCTACAACAACAGCTACCAAGCCACCATCGGAATGGCGCCCTTCGAAGCTTTATATGGAAGACCGTGCCGATCGCCCACTTGTTGGTGGGAGTCTACTGATAAACTCATACTTGGGCCAGATATGATCCGAGAGACTTCAGAAAAAGTAGACTTAATACAGAGAAGAATGAAGACAGCCCAAGACAGACAAAAATCCTACGCCGACAAGAGAAGGACCGACCTTGAATTTAAGGTTGGGGACAGAGTTTTTCTTAAGGTATCTCCGCTAAGGAACGTTGTTCGTTTTGGAACCACAGGGAAGCTAGCACCAAGGTTCGTAGGGCCATTTCCTATCATCGAGAAATTTGGGAAAATGGCCTATAGATTAGAGCTACCCGAAAAGCTGGTCGGAATTCACAACGTCTTTCACGTTTCGAAACTCCGAAAATGTCTACATGAATCTGCTGAAGTGGTAGAGCCAAATATCCTAGAAGAAGCTGAAGTGGAACGCGAAGCAACCGTGAGGAAAGTTCCAACCCGCATATTAGGAACGGAAGTGAAGAAGCTACGCAACCGCGAAGTCAAGCTCGTCAAAGTTCAGTGGAGCGGCGCCGAGGGAGACGCAACTTGGGAAATTGAAGCTAGAATACGCGCTGCCTACCCTTTTCTTTTCGAGGGTACATCTTTGATCTTTCTTTTTCCTTAAGTTGCGCTTTTGTCTATCTTTTTAGGTATATCTCCTCGACCTTATCTTTTAGGTAGAAACTCTTTGGATGAAAACATGTAATTGAAACATGTTATGGATGATGGTTGCAAGTGGTTGCAAGTGATTGCTAGTGGTTGCTCGTGGTTGCATATACACACACAATTTAGGTTTTAGATCGGCTCAGTCACTTCATGTTGCATGTGCATATATGTATTTATATTTGTATATGGTTGAAGTTTAATGTGTTGCCATATGGATGTTGCATTTATATGTGAATGATTGTGCACCCATGTAAAATCATGAATAGGAAAATTTGCATACATAACGGATTCATGACACTTACATAATTTGCATTAAGGAGGTCAACTGAATCAGTAGACCGACTGATTTTGCATTAGATAAGTACATGTACACACACTTCGCATATGATCATGAAGCATTAGAAGTCTTTTAAGGACAATGCATGCTCGTGTTTGATGGATGAGTAGATGGATGTTTGGATGTTAAGATATACATTCTTCCTTACTTGAAGATTTCGGTGACGAAATCCTTTTAAGTGGGGGAGAATGTAACACCCCGTGAATGCTATAGCGTTAAGCTTCACAAATTAAAGTATAATTAATTATAAATGATGAAATCAAGGGAAATGGGTTACGCCATTGCGTTCGTTTCGAAATTCTGCTTGAGATAGAGCTCAAGTTTGCGTAAAACGGATATCGTATGAAGAAGATATGGACGAACGAAGTTGGGCGAAAAACCAGAAAACGGGTCAAATGCACTGGCGCACTTGGGAAGTGCGCCAGAACAGAAATGAAATGGCGCACTTGGGAAGTGCACTAGTACATTTTTAGCCTGGCGCACCTGCCAAGTGCGCCCAGGTCAGAATGACCTGCTGGTCAGGTCTTGGCTGGCCTGGTCTGTGCTTAGCCGAATTCCTGAGCCTTGCCTTGTCACTAGGGCTAGGTGTCAGCTCCTGATTGGTCACTCCTTCAAATGAATGGCTAATATTAATCCAAGCTCCATCGACGGTCCTAATCAATTCACAAACTCTATAAAAAGGACCTAAGACTCCACCTAATTCATACAAATAAAAATGAGAATGAGACCGTCATGCTGCTGAGGAAGGACTAGAAATAGCCGTCAAAATTGAGAGACGATTAAGAGACAATTAAAAAGCTTAAAGCAACGACAACTAAATCAAAACAACGCCTACAACAAAGGATAGCATCTCCAAATTCAGAATTCAGATTCCTGAATTGAAGATTCGTCATACGTTGTAAGTAGAGTGCTATTCCGATGTGAATAAATAATTGTGTTTTGATTTGTGTAAAATGCGAAATAGAATTGTATTTGATTTGTGGTGATAATAATTCATATTTGGATGTTGCTTTGATTCTAGACAATTTGGGATGTTGTGGTATAACGATTGGATATTTGCAAGTATGTGATTCATGTTGAAAATTAACAACTACATGTTCGTGGTAGTTTATTTGAGATTCATGCAAGTATATGATTCACTATTATGCCAACATAATATATTATAATCACTTTTAGTCCATTTGGGTATTATGAGTTATGTGAATTTATGTTGGAATTGGCATTGTGATTCAAGTATAAAACCATACTTATGTATTAGAGACAAAAGTAAACATCTTTGTGAACTTGTGTTGACTCTATGAACATGACTAGACTATGTTTGGTGTTATGCCTAATTGGGAAACATGTTTTAGGCCTATATTGTTATCAAAAATCATATGATAATATATGTGACACATAGCTAAGTTAGATTTACATTCCAATTGCAAGTTTGCATGAATATATTAAAAACCATGATTTCATGTTTAGGTATATTTATGTCATGATTATATGAATAGATCAAAAACCATGATTTCATGTTTAGGTATATTTATGCCATGATTATATGAATAGATCAAAAACCATGATTTCATGTTTAGGTAGGTTTATGCCATGATTATATGAATAGATCAAAAACCATGATTTCATGTTTAGTTATGTTTATGCCATGACTATATGCTATTACAATGCAAGTTCACAAGTGCCAAATTTATGTTAATTAGTTCGCTATGTTGCAATTCATGCGTTCACACTCCCCTTTTTATGTTACTTAGAATATATAAACACCATGTTCTAAGCCTCCCCTTTTTCATGTGGCTAAGTTGGGTTTAAATGTTAAACCCAACATATGTTATATTGTAGCAAACTTATAAAACGAGGGTAGTGACGTTTGGGTTAAAATGTAAAACATATGTGTTGGCATGTTTGATGCATGCCAATGACCTTGAAAAACCATTAAGTGGTATAAATTAATTTTACCCAATAAAGATGAATTTGAATAATGGGCCGCAAATATTTACATATAAAAAGAAAAGAGACAAAATATGTAAATTTAGAAAATACGATGTGTTTAACCCGAGGTTGGATTGAGTTGTGATGTAAACCTGCCCGGAACCGCCCGGCTGTCCAGTAGTCACAACAATACCTATCCAATGTGGGTGGTTAAACACGGAGCCCAATAAGGACCCGAGGTTAGACTGAGTTGTGGCGTAAGACTGCCCGGAACCAACCGGCAGCCACAACAACATCTGTCTAATGTGAGAGGTCGAGGTTTTAATAAGACAATTAAGGCTGAGTCAGGATTGATAGGATTAAGTAAATTGAATTAATACTTAACCAAAATGGAACATGCTAAACTATACAGACTGATTGGGGGGTTAGGTTTACAAAACACTTAACCAACTTAGCATGTTGGCTAGAAATAGAAAACCTAGTAGCGGGTGGACCCTTTTCAGCAGTAACCCTACAAGGTGTATCAGGATACCCTGAACTAGGCAGGGTGGGGCACGATTACTGGGATGACTATAAGAGGTCAAATCGACGGCGGTGGTGCGGCAGTGTAGGTTCTAACGGGGTGCGGGCGTACACACACTCTGGCGCAGAAAAATAAGGCACTAGGCACCAGTAGTATACCTGTGCATTCTAGAATTGTGTCGGGCCGCCACCATGGGACTTGATACACCCCATGGTGGGACCAGCATAGGTAACTACAACATCGGGGGCCGTAAGACACATGTAACTATGCGAGTAGGAGCCGATCATTAGAAACGGATCACTTCACCCTGATTATGGGGTGTCTGTTGGGAACTGGTTTATGTGGATGCAGAGATTAATATGGGGTACGATAAGTATATTCGACTCTAGACAACTTAACTTAGTTTATGGTGCTTTCCCATTTCCAGTTTATACTTATCATGCCCAATTCTTTATTCATAGACTGAATAGTCCTAGACTTACTCAGGCTTTATGTCTGACTCTACTTTTCTTTAGTCTTCTTTTCTTTCGTTTCCCCCCCTCCCCCCCCCCCCCCTAGGTCCACAAGGAGGGAATACCGCAGCTTGACCAGTTTTCACATCCAGCTTGAAGAGAAAGAATGTATTGCTTGGATCTCTTTCGTTTTGGACTATGGCTTTGGATTGCAACTATGGGGAATTATGCAGTTTACTTTTGTTTTTATGCTTCTTTAAGTTATGAAATCAAGACATTTATGAGAATGTAATGGTTTTTGGAAGTATTGTAAGACAATTATGACATGGTTTGTGTAACACGTATTTCGTTGAAATAAAAATTGCTGTTGTTTTCCGCTATTCAGAAATATGTGTATTTATATCTGTCTTGTGTATCTGTGACTTATACTTATAAACCTCCACCAAATTTAGGGCATTCCCTTTGAGAGTGACCCTAACGGAGGTGGGGTGTTTCAGCCGGGTTGCAAGACGTTCTTGTTGAACCCAGGTGTATTCGCCTCTAGAGATACACGATCGGCAGGTGGTCCCATACCTTGTCAAGGTCGGAATCCAATCTCCAATAAGCGCCCGCGGTTTTGATTATATACTATATATGTGGAGCGTGAGATGGAAGCGTTCCACTAGATTGTTATTTACTTGTATTTAGACATTATTATAATATCAGAAAAGATATTGGTTTCAAAACTGTTTTGGTTTATCGTAAGGTAAAAACCGTCCGTGTTTATGTGTGGATTCGGTCTTACGATTATCTTTTTCTTTTGAAAAGATTTCGAACTTTAAAATCCTGATTGGATGATTTACCCATAAAACTATGCGAGTTTATCTCACTCTGGTTCACCAGACTGACCCGGTATTTTGTAAATGCTCGGGTTAGCCCGGAGTGTACAGGTTCAGGTCATCGAATGCTGTGAAGAGAAGGGCTGGAAGCATTCAGGCATATGATATTATTCCGCTGTGTTATATACAAGGGTAGATTATTATAACTGTCCAGATGTGTTCATGTACTCTGATGTTGTAAGTTTTTATTCAAAGCTCTCAATAAAGATTTACTTCTATATTATATTTTGTTCCGCTGCGATGTGAGACTCTGTGTTGTGTTCTTCTCCTTCTTCTATTCTTATAATTCTTTCTTTCTTACCTCACCCTCTAAATTCTTTCATTAACGATCCGGTGTTCTCGGTGTTTGGAGGATCGACATGAGATATGGTAAGGTATTTATGTCGATTTTCGGGGCTGAAAACCCTGGGTTGTTACACAATCCTAATAGCTTCGTTTGCCACGAGCTGTGTCGATAATCGTATTCGAAACGAGTCAATCCTGCAATGTAGCTTGCCACAAACTACCTCATAACCATATAGCTACGTTCCCATTTACTAACCATAGTTTCCCCTTGATCTGCTCCTCCCCATCCGAACCTTCGTCGAATAGTTCATTATTCAATCATGTCATAACTCTCAAACCAAAGCCGCAATTACTAAAGCAAGACCACTAACAAGATCATAGAAGCATCACCTTCCTCATATATGGATCATATGTCCATATAACACACCCTGATGGATTGGTAGTGGTCCATAAGGCTATGGACTGATATCTGTCCATGTACTTAGCCGATTTTTAGCTAAGTTCTTTGAATCCTCGAAGTACGTTTTTCCTACAACCTATTTTACTACCGGTCCATTTCCGACCAGTCCATCATGGCTTCCAACCAGTCCATGACTTAGGAGAATTCTTCGCGTCGCATGGATATTCCATTTGACACCAAACCTTGCATACAACCTGCAAATCCATCTCGGAGTCCGCACAAAAAGTTTGGAGGTGAAATAATGATTTCCCTTGGACTGGTACCAGCGCATAAGCCCTGAGCTGGTATCGGTCTACGTACTTAGCGAATTTTGATCCGAACTTTTCTGGGTGTCTTTCCGCTTTTATAGAGCATAACCCCCAAATTTCATACATTTTAGCTAACTTTGATTCTGTTGCACTCCAATCTTCCTTCCAAGACCTAATTTCATCAATACTAACACACAAAATAAAGTATAACATTCGAACAATGATTTCAACAATTCAAATAGCAAACATATGAATCGACAAGCATATTCAAACATTGAAGGTCCTATAAAGCGTGAAATAATCATTCACATGCATATATTAAGTGTATCTACATGTTAATGAGTCTAAACTTATCATCATAATCCATTTTTCACTAGTTTTATTATCCCTAAGGTATAAAATACCTATACGATCATGACTCAGTGCGATCTAATATGTAAATATGATAAAAACAACTAATCAAAGCATATAATGTAACATACCATAGTGAGAGATCTAAATCACTCACAAAATCAATAAATATGTGAATATCAATGGTAGCATGATTAGGGACAACAAAATGAATATAGAAAGCTCTTAAATGGTGGAAATGTGTAGATCAATGATGGTTTGATCTCTTCTAGAAGTTTGGAGAAGATTAGAAGTCATTTAGAAAGTGTTTTGAGGTTTAAGGAGGAAGAACTAGAGATCTTATTTATTGTGACTGCTGCAAAAATGAAGAGAGAACCCTAATTAATCTTTTTAGCCTCCTATTTATACTGAAAGTTATTAACCCTAATGGGCTTGCCTAATCATCCTATTAGTCTGCCTAGCAATCTATTCAATAGTCTAGAAAACTTAAAACTTCTGTATCTTCCCAACCTATTGTCCAAATCATTAGTGTAACCACTCTACAGAATGACCATCCATTAAATCTTTCCAATGGCACAAGTTTGAATGTCTAATTCTATACCAGTCAAAAGATATGGCTAGAAAAATATACTAAAGGGTAAAAGATCACAAACAATATGGAAAAAATCATAGATGTGTGGGCCATCCTAACTAGCCATATATTACATTATAAGAATGATCTCGTATGAATTAAATATAACTATTTTATCCTCTAATATGTTAATTACGAGTCATTACATTCTCCCCTCGTTAGGAATTTCTCCCTTTAAATCCTAACACAAACACAAGCAAACACAGAATCCCCCATGCCTACCAATTATGAGAAATCAATCTAGTATGCAATCCTGAGTCCAAAAATCCATGCAAGTAATGTCGTAGCCTAGCATGCAAAATCAAATAGTATAAGATACAATGATGCAAGTAGATGCAAGAAATGGGAATTACCAACTGAAGTGCTCTGGATACACCTTCCGCAAACTCTCCTTCACCTCCCACGTACAATCTTTATCATCCTCACCCCGTTGCATCTTAACTAGCTTAACTACCCTCCTCCTAAGCTTCTTCGTATCATTCCCAACAATCTGAAGTGGCTTACGGGGTCTTGAAACTTCAGGCTCGACCTCTATGTCTTTAAGTTGACCATGCCACTATAATATCTGAGTCGTGCACAACCTTCCATAGGCACGATACATGAAACACTTTGTGCACACTCGCCATCTTCAAATGAAGTTCCACTCTTTATGCAAAGTTCCCAATCCTCTCGACGATCAAAAATGGTCTAACAAACCTTGAAGATAACTTACCCATCTTTCCAAACCAGACTGCATTCCTAAGAAGAGAAACCTTAACGAATACCATATTGCCAACCAAGAATTCCAAATCTCGTCTTCATTTACCTGCATAGCTCTTCTAACGATCCCGAGTCGCATTTATTTGCTGGTGAATGATCTCTATCTTATCTATAGTCTCTCAAATTATCTCAGGCCAAAATATCACCTTCTTTCCTGCTTCCCACCAACATGAAGGTGTGTTATACGGTCTTCCATACAACGCCTCATAAAATGCCATAGCAATACTCGTTTTATAACTATCATTATAAGAGAACTCTAACAAATGAAGGTGATCATCACAAGATCCCCCGTAATACAGAATACAAGCTCTAAGAAGATCCAAAACGAGATTCACCCTCTTAGTCCATCCATCCGCATGAGGATGATAAGCTGTACTCAGATGTAGCTCGGTGCCCAACTTATCTTGAAACTTATTTAAAACCTGATAGTAAATGATGGATCTTTGTCACTTACTATTACTTTTAACACACCATGTAATCGAACAATCCATTTCATATATAATTCGGCCAGCTTCGATGCCATCCTAGTAGACTTGACATGTATGAGTCTCGCGTTCTTAGTCAAGTGATCCACTATAACTCAAATATTATCATGTTCTGTCCTAGTCTGCGATAACCCATTAATAAAGCCATAGATACATGTTCCTATTTCAATTCTGTGAACTATAATGGTTGAAGCAACCCACTCGGCTTCTTCTTCTTCTCAGCTTTGCTTAACTGATAGTTCATACACTTCAGGATGAATTTTCATACATTGCTCTTAATACCTTCCCTGTAGTAAGTCCTTCTCATGTCTTAGTACATCTTGTTACCATCGGGATGGATAGTCGGTCCAGAAAAATGACATTCTCTCATAACTTGCTCTTGAAGACCATTGAAATTTGGATCATACAACTATCCACCCTTGCAAAGCCAACCATTTTGATCAGTCTCAAATTGCTTCAAATCCTCTAAGTTAACTCACATCTCGATATTACAAAAAAATTCTACTAGCTTAGCATCCTGCTTATGGCTAGCTCCAATCCTTTCAGTGAGAGTAGGTCTGATGGATAAACTCGCAAATATTTTAGGCTCCAACTCATAATGAGGCCTAAAATCAAATCCAACTAAATACTATAGCTATTTCTACTCGAGAAGCATAGCT
This sequence comes from Allium sativum, assembly GCA_030737875.1. NCBI lineage: Eukaryota > Viridiplantae > Streptophyta > Magnoliopsida > Asparagales > Amaryllidaceae > Allium > Allium sativum. The sequence continues at coordinate 287,867,991 of CM060924.1, forward strand.
CTAAGTCCATCATGAATCAAACTTAGCGCATCTGTCACTGCGTTACCCTTTCTTTGAGTATAGGAAATACCGAAGTCATATGAGACTAGAAACTCTAACTATCACTACTGTCTAAAGTTAAGATCCTTTTGAGATAAAAGGTACTTCAAAGACTTATGATTGGTGAAAATCTCAAACCTTTCTCCTGACAAGTAGTCCCTCCATATCTTCAATGGAAAGAATATCGCCGCCAACTCCAAATCATGAGTAAGGTAATTCCTTTCATGTGGCTTCAGTTGTCGAATAGCATAAGAAACAATTTTTCCCCTATGCATCAATACAACACCAAGACTTGTACCACAAGCTTTCGTGTCATAGTCATCTCTTCATTCCCACTAGGAATAACCAATAATCTCTCTTTTAGAACTATAAAAGCATGCTAAAACCGAGCATCCCAATCATAAACCCGATTTTTCTTCGTTAAGTGAGTAACCAATGTAGATATTTTGGAGAAATATTTGATAGATCGTCTATAAAATGCAGCTAGACAAAGGAAACTTCAAATATTTGTAGAATTCTTTGGTCAATTCCAATTCTGAATCGTTGTTACCTTTGGAGGATCCATTGTCATCCCTGTCCGGATACTACATGACACAAGAACCTCACTTCTCCCTTTCAGAATTGACACTGAGTAAGTTTGGCCTTCAGCCGATGATTCCTCAATACATCAAGCACTAAACTCAAGTGAGTCTTGTGTTCCTCTTCCGTCCAAGAGTAGATAAGAATATCATCCACGAAAACAAGTACAAACTTGTTAAGTTGATCTCTAAATACCCTATTCATCAGATCCACAAATATGCTGGCGCATTGGTCAATCCAAATGACATCACTAACCAATCAAATAAAATCGATGGTATCCTAGAAGCAGTCTTCGGTACACTATTATCTGGCACTCTCAACCAGTGAAATCCCATGTGTAGCTCCAGTATCACTACAAATAAAAGAATGTGTAGCTCCAGTATCAAGTAAAACTCTAAGAGCAACGTCTCTGATAGAAAGCATATCTTGCACCATAACGTCCTTTCCCTTAGCCTTAATAGTCGGTTTACTAGAAGAGGTAGGAACTAATAATCCAAAGCATGAGCTTTCATAACTTGCTTGTCTTTCCCTGCCACCAGACAGTCTTTCTTCTACCCATCTTGTCACAATTAAAGCCCTTCTTCTTAAACGTCTTAGCTGGACATCTACTACCATAGTGCCCTTTCTATGGAAAGTTAATCAGACAACCACACTCACTTCTTTCATCTTATTAGGCCCACAACTGCCTTGCTGTTGCTTCCTCTTTCCATTCCATTTCTTCTTATTACCTCCACCACTCTACTGTGGCTTTGGTACCTCAGCGACATCACAAGCAACAACCCTCTTAGTGAACATGCTTTCATGCCTAAGGACCTTCTCCATCGGTTTCTCATACGAATCCTCAATATGATCTATGAGATTCTCTCAAATATGCTCATGCAAACCCTAAATGAATTTCTCATTCTTTTGATAACCAATTTCGATAAAAGAGCATCCATACTTGGAGAGAGCCTCAAACTCTACAACATATTCCAAGATCGTGTTATCCCCGTTTAAATCAGTAAAATTCTTAAACAAGATAGATACTAGACTATAGAAAGAAACTTGTTCTCCAATTAGGTCTTAAAATCATTCCAAGTAATCTGATCCTCTAGGGTGATAAGGATAATAGAGTTCCACTAACTCATGGCCCTACCTTGAAGCTGTCAAGAAGCGACCTTCTAATTCGTCTGGTCTTCAATACTCAAGTCTCCAAAAAATGAAAGCAGAAGTGTCAAACCACTCTTAGACTTATAAAGCAGACTCAGACTCAGTGAATGGTTTACCTCCCAAAGTAGAAAAATCCTGGCATAACTTGGAAAAATCCATTCGTGGTTCTGGCACAAAAGCACCATCACCTCTTATAGCCACGCCAAGGGAAGCTCGGGCTCTTCCCGCGATCGACGCCATCATGGCATCGAACGTAGCTCAATAGTCGGGAGTTCCCATACCCGATCCACCTTCACCAACTACCCTTGATGCATAATTGTTCCTAGCCATGTTTCTGGAAGCTCGACTCATCTTGAATTTGTAACAAGAATAATCAGTCCTAGCCCGAGAAAAGCAACAATGGTTCTCAAGGGCAAACTACTACATATATATATAGCATAGATTCGACAACCTATAAATACATCCTTCTTATGCGTATACATCCTAATTCTTTGGTTGAATTATATAGGCAAAGCTCTGATACCAAATGTGATGAATTCCCCATACCACTTACATATATATAGGTAAAATATAGCATTGTAGCATGCCAAGATGATATGGGTCAACCATCAAGAGTGATAATAAGAACCAGACCTGTTGTTTTCACAATATATATATATATATATATAATAAAAGATATAGACAGTAATGTAGTGAAAGCTAAAAAAATACAAAGCAGTTGATATACCATCAAAATCATAGAGTTATGAACACAAAATCTAATAAAATCTGAATATATGTCATGCTCACTACATTACAAGGAATATGCTCAACAATGGAAAGCAAATATATATACAAGTATATGCTATAACTCCTTCAAGCTCATCTTCAGCTAGACATCTTGTATAATTTGATCCCCTATCTAGTCTACTCATCAACATCATCGATGAACACCTAAGATAATAAGAGGAAAAAATAAAACCTTAGGTCAGACAATAGTCTGGTATGAGCGATAAGATCAATCATATTTGTGCTACAAGATATGTAAATGGACAGGTTAAGTCTCAATCCTAGCATGTCCTTGTAACTAAAGAGTCAACACATAATAACATGATAATATATGTTAGTCAAAGTAATGGTGTTATACGAAGCAATAACAGATGAAGTTAGCCAAGTGATAAGATAAGCGTATTTGTCTAGCCCTATCGGATCTCATCCCCTATCTATTTCTCTAAGCCCCGTGGATTATACCCAAAATTGAGTGTGTAAGTGACACAATAACCATAAAACCATCATCAAAATCCTAAGTATCACCCTTTAAACTCGTCAATGCATTGATACTCGTATGGCACACTACATCAAAATAGCCAATTTGGCGCACCAGGATGCAGATATTTGATACGGTTTTAAGCCGTATCAAATTTGATTATAACTGTATCAAATTTGATAATCCGTATCAAACTTTCTTTTGCAATCTGCACCATCTCCAACGCTTGAAATCTCACCCTAGATCTTGAAAGGTTGGGATCAGTTCTTTTTGAATGTGCTTAAACCCATATCAAATTTGAATGGGAATTTCCCCTTTCCGTGTCATTCTTTTTTGGTTTGTCCCGCCCCACTTTTCTATTTCGGTCGAACCAAAAAAATCCCAAATCTTTCAATCCCTAAAATTTTAATTCTTCGATCCAAATAAAAGAGATGATCGTTGACCAGGTAGTAGCGATCGCAACCATCTATATCGGTCGTTGCATTAAGGAAAGCGATTTTCTTCTCTTCACCGTAGAAAAAGTGAATTTCCTTCCTCTATCCCTAATTTTTCTGTACGCCCACCAAAGTCTCTGGTCCTGGTACTTTTCTACTCTGGTCGCCAACATGGATTTCGCCTCCGCTTCCCATATCTATCGTTTTTTCTGTCGCAATTATCAAAGTATTCCAGGTACTACTAATGTTTTCACCATTTTTGTCTTTTATATTTTATTTCTGAAGTCTTATATGTATTCATGTTTAATTTCATGTTCGTGGCTATTTTTACACATTGTTCTCAAGCCCCAATCACCAACTCTATATATCCAACCTAATTGCTGACAAAATCACCAAATTTATGGCCGTTAAACATCCATTCTTAAGTTTTATCTGTTTTGACTGTTCTTTCATTTTTAGTTGACAAGTTTCGGAGTGCAAGATCTAAGAAATGTTATGTAATTAAAGTATAAATTCCTTGATATATCGTATGGTAAGTTGCTACCAATATCAAATGGTATATTGCTTTACAATAATGGTATTTCTTTTAATTACTCTGCTGTTGAAAATATTATACCATATGAGTATCTTCTAAGGTATGTCATCATTCTATGTTGCCATGTATCTTTTCTGGGCAGAAAATTGATTTTATTGTCTACGTGAGTAATTAGTCTTATTGAATCCGATTATTTCATCTATTTGTTAATGTAAGTTATATGTGGTACAAAAAAACAAATGAACTATACAAATAAAATTCAATTATGGTAGGATTTTTGAACTAAATAGTAGAATTATTATTGCCATTTTAAAGTAGTACCATTGGTGATCAAGCACTAACAAGTTGTGAAATGAGTTACTGCTTGGAGAAAAAAATTCATATAATTTTTTAACAAGATAAGGGTTTTAGAAAGCCACGGCAAATGCCACTTTTGATTTAAAGGAAATACAACAAATGATTGTTATTCATCTTTATTATATGATTTATATCTTCAAGAATTGAAATTACATTGATTATGGATACAATTTGTTACAGATAATTTTATTTGGGAACGTGTCCAAATCTATTCTTAAACTATCTACAGATCGAACTTTTAATTCTCACAATGTTTTAATTCGATTACTGTTGATATCTTGAATATCTCATAATCAGGTAATGTTTTTTAGTTGATATAGAGTTAGATGCACGAGCTTCAATACATCATCTCCATATGTAACATTGTTTCATTTGTGCAGGAATTTCCATGTGTAAATTAATGTGGATTCAAATTTCCAGCAACTGCTTAGTGTTACAGGTATAGTACATCCATACAATAGTATACAAGCTCTGCATATTTAAAACGTAGATTTGAGTAAAAGCTTGTGCATATTTACCAGGATATGCATCTTGGAATAATTATAAGCCACTGCTATTTAGTTATACATTTTACTTGGTACATAAATTCATTATAATTTACATTAATTGTTAGTATACCGCCTTAACAAGTATGTTACTCTTTTATATCGGTAAATTTCAGGCGAACATCAGATTTTATTGCACGTAATTGGCGCAGCTGCTGCACACAGTTCCCCGTTATTACATCTCCAATCTCCGGCATTGATCTATTACTCACAGCTTCTTTGGTTACTATCGTTTCTGGTGCTTACTTATTTACCTTGCGATTTTTTTCCAAACTTGTTTCCCTTCGTACATTCAGCAATTCACACATTTTATACTTCATATTGCACTATTCAACTACTCTCTGGTCTCGCATACAACTTTTTCCATGAGACTTGAAGTAGGACTACTGCAGTACAACCTTGCTAACATAGTTTCTCTGCTTGCTTTTTTTTTCTGACTGCTGCTGAATTTATAAGGTTGATAATCATGCATGCTTGAATTGATTTTTCTAGACAATACAAATAAGGTATGGACAGCCAAAAGATGACATTTGGAATTACTGAAATTGATGTTGCACTTTGATCAACTATTCATCAACCACATATAGATCTACTATAATTTTTTGAGCAATAATTAGACATATGGCCATCAACATTCTACCATAATAAGCCATTTTCCCTAACCTTATTTCCTGCTGGTAATCGGCAACCATGTAGTCCACATATTTATTATTGCTGCTGTTAACAAAATAAACTATATGTCTCAACCACTTAAATTATATTTTTTGTTAAACATGTATACTGCATCTAACATTTTATGTTGGTTGACACCTTAAAAATCCCTTCATGCCTAACAATTACATTTTTTTTTCTATTGTACTCCTATCCACAATTATTGATCTACCGTGAAGAAAAAAAATGCAAAGCTGCAGGTTTGTGTTTGTACCGATATTTTTTGTTAGAGCCTTTTCGCTCTTCTACATGGATAAATACTTCGATTTTTTTTTCTTTTACAAATTATCTTCACAACGTTTGTATTTCAATGCATGTGCTCCAAAACTGCCACCGACTTTTGTTACTACGGAACAAGGATTTTCATATCTTCGTGAACTGTTGTGAATTGAACTGAACATTATTGAAACTTTGCTTATTCATGGATCATGTATGTTTATACATTAACTGTCAGTATACCATATCTTCATGTATGCGTTGGAGTTCTAGTATATTACCCATATATAAGAGTGCGTAGATAATTATACTTCGAAAATCAAATGAGTCTTTGTGGGTTAAATTTGATAAAAATTCTATAACAGATGAAACTCAGTTGCGTGGCAAATTGAGTTTGCAACTCAGTTTTGCGCTAACTGAGTTTGCAACTCAATTTTGCACAAACTGCTCAGTTTGTGCAAAACTGAGTTGCAAACTCAGTTTGTGCAAAAACTGAGTTGCAAACTCAGTTGCGCGGCAAACTAAGTTTGCAATTCAGTTTTGTGCAACTACTAGTTGTTTTCAAATGATTGGTCGAATATATGTCCCTCTTCAACATGTTTTTGACACCAGACTCATATTACTGGCTTATGTCTGCTAATAGCTATTAGGTAAAAATGGTAGAAATGTAAATGAAATATGAAAAGTATGACTTGTGGTTTTGTTTTGCCCTTTTCTAATCTGGCAATATCATTTGTAAATTTTGGCCAGTTTCGAAACCGAGTCGGAACTGAGTTTGCGAACTCGGTTTCGGAACTGAGTTTGCGAACTCATTTCGAAACTGAGTTTGCAAACTCAGTTTCGAAACTGAGTCGGAGCTGAGTTTGCAAACTCAGTTTGGGACTGAGTTTGCAAACTCAGTTCAGGACTGAGTTAACATGAATTTGCATTTTTCATGCAACAAAGCTTAATAAATATGTAGATATACGTTTCATGTGATTATGTCTAGTCTTTAGTTTGTAGATGCTTATACTTATAGTGATATTTTGCCTTTGTTTTTTTTTCTATAATTACCATGTGTTTATTGATGAATGTAGTGGGAAGCTCTTGCTCTGTTGCTTATTGGAATCAGTGTTAATCAACTCCACTCACAACCGGGTGGCTCTACCACACTTGATCTTCCGCTTGTGACAAGTGCGTACTTCTATACATTGATTTTTGTAAGTTGGATAATTTTCTACCGATAAATTCATCTTGTAGTATTTATATATAATGCCTTTTGGTACCGGTGTTTTCATACTGTATTGTTGTAGACAAATGCTTATTGTAAGGTTTTGCAAACAAATTATGTAAGCTGAGTTTATGACTAATTAGTCTTGTTACAATATCGTGTGATGATGAAAGCAAAACTGATGGATGCCAATGAATAGTGAATTTTTTTATATTTTTTTTAATTTGATATGGCTTTAGACCGTATCAAATAATCAATTTGATACGGCTAATGGCCGTATCAAATCCATGTATTTGATACGGTCTATGGCCGTATCAAATTGATAATTTGATATGGTCTAAAGCTGTATCAAATACATCAATTAATACAGTTTTAAGCCGTATCAAAATCATAAATTGACACGGCTTAAAACCGTATCAAATTACCAATTTGATATGGTTTTAAGCCATATCAATTTATGATTTTGATACGGCTTAAAACCATATCAAACAATAAAGACGCCGTTTTTTGATACGACTTAAAATCGTATCAAATCGATTTTGATATGGCCATGAGCACTGCCAAATTGGCATTTCTGGTGTAGTGGCACCCCAACTAAGGAATAATGGAAATCCCAATTCTAGTAAAAACTCCATGCTTTGTCAACACGTGCCTTTTAGGTCTAGGTTTGCTACCCAGGGTACACGATCCTACCAATCCTAAAGTGTGTCCCTAAAATTTCCCTACTTTGAGTTCCGTTAGAACACTTTGCCCTATCAATGATTCCTTGAAAAAACACTAGCAGAGTTACTCCTCCTTGTTAATCTAAAGCTTAAGTACCTCTCCAACTAATCCATTATCTTGAAGCTTCGCTACCCCGAATCACTTCAATCCTTACAACGTCGTCTGCCATGAGCTATGTCCATAATCTCGTTCACCACAAGTTAACCCTGCAGTGTTGTTACTCACGAATTGCCTTACTATCATGTAGCTATATTCTCCACGTATTAACCACGGTTTCCCTTCGACCGCTCCTCATTCGAGCTTTCGTCGAAGAGTTCATTGTTCGCATAATATAAATCTCGAACTAGAGCAGCAATTTCTAAAGCAAGATCATCAACATGATCCCAGAAGCATCCTTTTCCTCCCGTATGGATTGCATGTCCATATGACACACCTGGATGGATTGAAAAAAATCCATTTACTTAGCCACATTTTGGTTAAGTACTTCGTATCCTCAAGGTACATCTTCGCTAAGCTCCATTTTACTACAAGTCCATCGTGACTCCCTATTGATCCATGACTTATAAGAATTTTTTACATCGCATGCCAACTTTAGTTGACACAAAACTTTACACATGACCTGCAAATCCCTTTAGGAGTGCACCCAAAAAGTCTGGGGGCAAAATAGTGTTTCCCCGTGGACCTATACCGATACACATGTCATGGACCGGTACCGATCCATGTATCTAGCGAATTTCGATCCTCAATTTTATAAGTGCCTTTCCGCCGCATTACAAAGCTCAATCCTCTAATTTCATGCGATTCCACCAAGTTTTATTCTGTTGTGCTTCAACCTTCATTCCAAGACCTAATTTCATCGACACTAACATACAAAATCAAGTATAACATCCCAACAATGATTTCAACAATTCAAACAACAAACATATGAACCGACAAGCATACTCAAACACCAAAATTGATACAGAACATGAAAAAATACATTCATACGCATTTATTAAGTGTATACCTACATGTAAATGAATCGCAAACCATCATTTTAATCCATTTTCACTAGTTTTATTATCCATAAGGTTTAAAAATGGGAATTAATATATATGATCATGAATCGATGCGATCTAACATGTTGTGATTTAAATAACTAATGTAAGCATATAATATGGCATAACATAGTGATAAATCCAAATCACTCATGAAATCAATGATTGTGTGAAACGGTAGAATGGATTGGGACAACAAATGCATATATGAATCTCTTACATGAAGGAAATATGTAGATCAACGATGGCCTAATCTCTTCTAGAAATTCGGAGAAGATCAAAAGTGATGTGGAAGGTGTTTTGAGGTTTTATGAGGAAAAACTAGAGAATCTTAGTTCTTGTGATTACTAGACAAATGAAGAGAGAAACCTAATTAATCATTTCAGCTACTTATTTATACTACAAGTCATTACCCTAATGGGCTTGGCTAATCATTCCATTATTCTGCCTAACATTCTGCTCAGTAGTCCAGAAAATTTAAAACTGTTGTATCTTCCTAACCACTAGTCCAGATCATTAATATAAGCACTCTTTGGAATAAGCTTCCATCAAACCTTTCAAATGGCATAAGTTTGGGCATCTAATTTTGTACTAATCAAAAGATACAAACAGAAAAAATATATATGGGTGAAATGGTAAAAAAAACAATAAGGCAAAACTCATAGATGTGTAGAAAATCCTAACCAGTCATATATTAAAATATGAGAATAATACTACCTCATTTAGTTAAATACAATAATTTAACAACCCTCTAATATGTATGATACAGATCATTACAATTATGATATTGGAATTTATTTTGATGTAATCGACATTTATTAGGTTTTTATGATTGGTACATCTATTTTGATTATTATATTTTGTCCATTCTATTCTGAGAGCCTGATTTCTGGCTCTGTTATTTTAATTCTTATAGAAACTAATGAGTTGCTTAGAATGACTCTATGTTTCAATGGGTCTTTTCTAGGTTGAGACGTATGCCCATTCCCGGTAGGTTGCTGAAAAAAGAATTTGATAAAATGATGGAATTTGACCATGAACTTGCATCACTGCATTCATAATGGAATTCTGAACAATTTTTAATGTTTGAATCTTCACAAATGGAGTAAATGAGAAAATGTTTCGGGAAAGAAGAATATGGATATATATTAACTTATTAAACAAAAGTCATTAACTCCTACCTTAAATGATCTGGCCTTATTAGATCCTGACAGACCAAGACGATTGATCGAGCAGTTGACTACTGTATCGATCGCTTAGTCGATTGTTCTAATGGCAGCTAGGTTTCAACGTGAATAAAAATTTATTTAAACAAATGAATTTTTATGAAATGAAATCAAAAAATTTTGGGTCATTTCAATGCCTATAAATAAAGGCCTAGACCCCCTATATTTTTCTTATATTTTCTGTAGGTAGTAGCAATGCTCTGCCATTTTCATCTCTTCAGTCTCTTCAAAATTTTCCAGATTTCTATTCAAACAATAAGAATCAGAGAGAATGAATCCAGATTTATAAGAAAATGCAGGTTTTTGTGCAAAAGATGCAACGACCCGCATTTTTCAGTGATATAATTAATTTATTTAATTATTTGAATAATGGTTTGGTTATTTAAAATGACCAGAATTAAATAATATTGAATATTTAATTAAAATAAATAATATAATAATATATTTGATTTCTGGAATAATCAGAAATAGTGGAATTCACAATACTGTGTAATTTGGATTATTTGAAATATATAGTACAATTTGGAGTTGAATAATATTCACGAATATATTCTATAAACGACAGTTGAACGTGTAAATTATAATTTAATTAAAATCGAGCTCGAAATGGCGTGGCAATTTGCTATTTGGCGATTTGAACTTCAACTGAATGTACAAGATTCGTTTTCAATCGGATTTTTGTGAAACAAGAAACGTTCGGAGCTGGTGAAGTATATTTTTCTAGTGGAAGAGAAAAATTGGGATTTCATTATGTAGATTTTGATTTATGTCCAAATCAACTTTCTGAAAAGTCGCTACGGAATTCCTTTATAATTTATAATGATTTATTTATGTTTTAAAATGGATTTTTAAATATAAATCAAATATCGATGTAACACTGGATTTGAAATATCGAGTTATAAATCCCGTTGGAGCAATATGATATTCTATTGTGAATATATACGATAATATTTATTTATAAATATTAAATTTAAATGTTTTAAAATATATTTATATATTTAAATGGGTTATTTAGAGCTTTAAAAATAGCCAGTTTTGCAAACGACCTCAGAATTCGACGAAATTAATTTTGTTGGATCCGCAATATTAAATTATTGCTAGATTTCAATTTCCGTGATTTTTGAAGTCACTGTGTGGCCGTACGGGATTTTAATGTGAAATACAGTCAGTATTTTGACTGTTAAAAATACGCTGTGTGAGAAAACAGAGTCGGAATTCGACTTAACCTGTTTCGTTGGAACCATAATGTCGAACTGTAGCTGCATGCCGAGTTTCATGATTTTTGGGTATCATATGTGATCACAGGAATTTTAGAGGACGAATACAAACAGTGATTGCTTAAAATAAAATAGAATAATCGAATAAAAATAATATAACCTACCTATAAATAGCCTAACATCCTTCTAACCCTAAGAAAAATCCTTCTCTGGTAAAAGACACGAGCCGCCACAATTTTTCTTCCATCTCCAATAAATGATCGATCTCTAAAAAAATCAAGAAGAAATTAAAACAAAGTATATAAATCCAAACCCACATATATTTAGGATGTTTGAAGGATTCTCTACAATCTGGTATACGTATTATTGGTTGCAACGTGGTTTTCCTAATGCTAAAAATCCAAGCAGTGAGTTAGGGTTCGTAATTAAAAACAAAATAAAGGAATTGGTTTCAAGTCGATGTTATATTCGAACTGGTGGTGGAAAGGAGCATCAGTTGTGAAGTTTAGGAGATTTTATGGGTACTTTAAGGTCGCGCGATGTCTGTAATTACCTGGAGTTCTACTGTTCGACGAACCTGTCGTGATGGCGTCGAGCTGTGTTTTGAGGGTACGGTGGTATCGGGAGTTGGATGGAGAGTGTGATAGTGTTGTCAGGTTGATGAACGATGATGAATCAAGGTGGAGGGAGGGATTGGAAAGTCTGAGAATGGCGTGATGAAGAACAGGGAGGTCACGACATTTATTTTGGGGAAGAAGGAAGTGAGCAGATCGGGTATTTAAGTGATAATGGGCCTACGTATAAAGGTTAAAGCCCAATTTATTAAGTTAATTAAGTTTAAATCAAATTTTATAATGTATTGAAACTTGTGATATTAATATTTCGGTCATACGATATCAGAAATTCGAACGGTCAGATCCGTTGGGATCGTATGAACGGTGACTACACCATGGAACGGACCGGGAGTGGATTGGAGCTCGTTTGCATTTATGGTGAAATTAAAAGTCCGAATCAAATCAATGATCAATTATCGTTATTTAACGATAAACCGTCCAAGGTGAGTAAAACTCACTAACTCTTCTCAGTTATATTTTTATAATGTATTTTTATAACTGATAAATAATGGTTGTTTGCTATGTGTTGGCTGTTTGGTTGAACTACTAGTCAGTTGATGGAAAATATAGATAACGATATAAGTATAAATCATTAATCAAATATTGATTCTGTTTAGCAGAATATTTCATAGTAAAATGAAATTGATGTTAATTTTATTGTTTAACATCTGTGGATGCAGGGAAACAGGTCGGAGGGACCCAAAATGGGTTCCTCAACATTTATTTTATTATTTTCATATATTGTGTTATATGATGTGATATGTAATCTGTTATTGATTTTATATGTTGGAATGATACCGATCATTGTTATATGGTATGTTAAATACTATAAGGAATGCTGGAATTTTAAAAAGGAAATTTCAATGTTATACTGAAAAAAGAAATATTTATAAAATTAAAGGATTTTATAAAAATAAAACTATTTATTTTGTAAATAAATAGATTAAAAAGGAATATTTATTTGGTAATCAAATGGTAGAATTGATGGGAAATATTTGTAAAACATTTACAAATAGAATTGAAAAGAAATATTTATAAACCATTTACAAATAGAATTGAAAAGGGATATTTACTTGAAAATAAATAGAATAGAAAGAGGAAATATTTGTAAAATAAATAGAAAGGAAATAGTTAGATTATAAAAGGAATTACTTATAAAATCAATAGATTTTATAAAAAGATAATATTTTATAAAATGGATAGAAATATCAAAAAGGGATTTATTTTGTAAATAAGTAGATTATAAAAGGAAATACTTGAAAAGTGACTAGAATTGTATAAAAGGAGAATTTTACATTTGAAAGGTTTAGACCCGTGCTTCGCACACGGGTTTAACGTGTTATGGATTTAAAGCAAGGTTTTTAAATAGAATCTATTCTGATCGATAGATTTAGAAGAATAATTTATAAATAATATTTTATAAATTAAATGAAATGTTTATCATTGGATAAATAGAATTTATAAGTCAGGACTTATATAGAGAAGTAAGAATCGATTTCAACATTGATATTTAAACTGAATAAACGAAGAGTTAATCGGTTAGAGTTAATCAGTTGGAATTAATCAGATAGTGTTAATCAGTTAGAGTTAACATGTTAGAGTTAATTAGAAAGAGTTAATCGAATTAGAATTAATGGAATATTAGTCATTCAATTAGAGTTAATCGAATATAGTTATTTGATACAGAGTTAGTCAAACATAGTTTTTCTGGATGAGTTGCCATCTCGTACGACTGCTAGCGTAATTCACAGGGCTACAGATAGCCTATGGCAGTCAGATGTTTCCTGAGGGAATCAGGCGTATCCATTGTGATCACTGCGATCTAAAGTCAAGCGAATGGAGTTAAATTGAATACTAGCCATTCGAAATAAAGTTAAAACAGACTTAGTTATTCAAATATAAGTAAATCGAATATTAGTTATTCGATAGGTATTAAATAAGTTGAGTTAACCAAGTAAGTTAATCGAGTTGAGTTAATCGAGTTGAGTTAGTCAAGATGAGTTAATCAAACCGAGTTAATCCAAGTGAGTTAATCCAAAGGAGTTATTCGAAATAGTTTATTCGAATAAAATTAAAGGAGTAATGGAATATATTTTATTCGAAAGGAGATTAATCGAATGTAAATCATTCGTAGGAAATTAATCGAATGTGAATCATTCGAAGAGAGATTATCGAATGTAGTAATTCGAAGAAAGATTAATCGAATATAGTTTATTCGAAAGGAGTTATCGAATAGAGTTTATTGGAAAGAGAATTATACATTGAATTCAATTATATCGAATTCGGGAAAAGTAATATTCACTTTTCGTTTTAATCAAGATTTACTTATTTATGTGTAAATTAGTGGTTTAGTTATTTAGTTAAACTAAGGAATAAAAGTTATATTTTGAAAGTAGAAATTTAGGAAGAAGGGATTATAACGCTATAGTTATAATCAATGTTTTAAAATAAAGAAGTGGGTTCGTAAAAGAATCCGAGAGTTACATAAGGAAGTTGTTAAAGGTTTGAAAGGTGAACTTTGTCTATTTCAAGGTTAGAAATGTAGTTCAGTTAGGGTCTGAGAGGTAGTTGTACCCCAACTTGATTGACTTCGTTTTTAACTAAGGAATAGTTAAGGTTCGATAGTGAAGGTGGATTAAGTGAATTCAGTTAATGAGTGTAATGGTTTAAAGTGGCTTAGGGATGTTTTATTTAAGCATCTGTTTAAATCAAATGAATAAAATTTGGAAACATTTTCCAAATATAATCAGAGATGGTTTCGAATCATAGAAAATGAAATGTTGATGAGGAAGAATACTGGAATGTCAGTAATACGTGAAACAGAGATGGAAATGTTTTCCAATGTTTGATGACGTATATTTCCTAAATTTAGAAATTTAGAAATGTTGAGTATATAAAAATGGGTAATGAATAAATAAATGATTAATTTAATTAAAAGAGATAAGTGCTGATTGATGATTGATCGATAGAATTTCCATTTGGAAATAATATCGTTGGTTGCACACCTGTTTTTCTTTGATAGTTAAATCACCGACTATCGAAGTTTTGACCATTTTATCGTCGTCAATATGGAGAGACCGGGATCAGATGCATTATCTGAAAACCACTCTGTATGGACGTTTGCGTTGCAATCAAATATTGAAGACGGAGCTATGCAAGGGCTATCCTGTTTAAAAAATGGTGCCTTCGGTTTGTCCAGTCCCAGGACAAACGTGAATGGACGAATGTCTGACAGAGTATATCTAACAGATCACGTAAGTTGATCTCTTCAAACTTACTTACGTTTGGTGGTGGAGGAATTCGTTTCTCTTAGCTTTATACCCATGGTATTTTTGGGGAAATCAACTTGTGATTTGGCGGGTATGACGATGTGGCATTCAAGTGAATGGTGGTCAGGTGTTCTAAAAGATACGTAATCACCTCAAGCCTCACCAACCGGGAAATGACAGAAATCGGGCAGGCAACATGGCTAAGTGGGTTGCTCCCATAAGGCTGTATATCACCTATCTAGAGAAAATACATTTCATTCTTTTTCTATGTTCGATGCTGTCCCTTTTCGGGAAGACGGTCGGTAGCTCCCAACCGTTGGTAATATACATTCGATACACTCAAGTGGAATGAGTGGTCGGTCATGTGAGGGCCGGGTTGCAAGATGTTCTTATTGAACCCAGTGTATTCGCCTCTAGAGACAGACTATCGGCAGGTGGTCCCATACCTTGTCATAGTTGGAACCCAATCTCCAGTAAGTGCCTAGGGTTTTGTTTGTATACTATATATGTGGAATGTGAGATACAAGCGTTCTGCTAGATTCTAATTACTTTTGGTTAGACATTATTATAATACCAGAAAAGTATCGTTTTTCAAAACTATTTTGGGTTATCGTAAGGTAAAAACCGTCCGTGTTCATGTGTGGATCGGTCTTACGATTATCTTTTCTTCTGAAAAGGATTTTGAAAAGTTAAACCAAATGATTTGAGTTTACTCACACCAGTCCCATGACTGATCTAGAGTTTATCTTGTTTTGTTTTTTCCCTAAACTCTTGGGTGCCCAAATTTGTATGGGTAGTCAAGTAGTTCACGTCTTTACAGATATACTTGGAGGAGCTTGATGCAGGAGGCTTCAGGACTATATAGCTATTGTTATTTCTGCTGTGTGTAAGTGTTGTACTTTGATAATGTTATTGTATACATATACTGTTTTATTTCAAAGTTATGTTATAATATATTTTATTCGTTTCGCTGTGAGATTCGTGTTTGCTCTGATTGTGTTCTTCTTCTTCTTCTATTCAAATTTTCTATCTTATCTATTCTCACCCTCTAACTTCTTTCTATTAATGATCTGGAATGTTCGATGCCTGAATGATTAACATGGGTTTTATGTTGATTTTCTGGGTCAAAAATCCCAGTTCGTTATAGTGGTATTAGAGCTGAAGGTTAAGTGATTACCTTGGCTCTGTGGCATGACTCAGTAGAGATGGGGTTTGTAATACCCTAGATTGAGTTGAGTGTATATATACGAGTGAACGTATTCAGAGATTTTATAACAAATTGTTTTGTATTGTGTAGATTTATTGGTTGAGTTGTTTGTGAATTCTAGTCGATCAGTTTGATCCACTGTATCGATAGGGATTACCAAACACTTGAATATGATAAACCGACACAGTATGTTTTGAAAGAGGGTAAATGAGATAGTTTTACCCAAAGTATATTTCGATATAAAGAAAATATTTGTATTCGAATTATTATAGTATATTGGATGTGTTGGTTGATTAAAATTAAAATGGTTATATAAATAACCAATTTGAGTTCATATAATATAAAAGCAAAATAATTAAATCTGAATTAAATCAAAATTGGAATTAATATTTTGAAAACTGGGGAAAATGTGTTTGTAAGTGGATTTGAGTTAAGTATAAGAAATTTTAAGATACTGGGAGATTTTAATTTGTTTACAAGCATCGTGAATGATATTTTGGAAAAGATTTCAAAATGAAATTGTTTAAAAATGGTTTTTAGAGTGATATAGTATTGAACTTACTTTGATAACTGGAAAATAACACTGATGATGATGGCCACATCATCAATGTTAATTTTCGAGTCCTAAGTGACGGATTACTACCAAGATTTTGTGTTGAATTGTTTTGAGGAAAACAAGTTGTTTTGAATCTCGAAAGGGAAATATTTGATTTTTTGTGAAAAGCAAAGTTATTTATAACTCCCAGAAAAAGATCGTCTGAATTAAAAACAAATTAAAGTAGGTATTTGTGAAACAAATATGAATTAAACTGAAACCAATTAACTGGAAATTTAATTGGAATATAAATATATCAAGTAAAATCAGATTTTGAATTATGAGATAAGAATCTGAAATGGTATTGGATTGGTGAGTTAGGAATTTGGAACCGAGAATGAAACTTGAGTTTGAAATGGTAATTGGCTTGTTTAAGCGAATAGCTGTGTTGAGGATAAATTGATTAGAGGTTGATTGGGATGACTTTGGTATATGCTGAATTGGCAGCAGAATAAAAGGATGTAATGGTATGCCCAACAAAAGGTACATGTTTAAGTTTCCATTTAAGTTTTTATGTGCCGAATCGGCAAGCCGCTTGGCTATTTGATTTTCTTTTGGATTGAAGAAGGCCTGGAAGGGCGAGTTGGGGATTGAACTATTGACCGGTACAAAGGAGGTGCTGGCGAAATTTTTCGTAAATTTCGGGTGTTAGAAATTTTTCAGGATTTTAGAAAATTATCGTTGATAAGAATTAATTAATATTTTAAGTGAAATTAAATTAGTTCAGTTGAAACTGAAGTTAAAAGTGAACGAATAGTATTTAAACCAGTTAATAGGGTCTATCTTCTACCTTAGCAATTTCGAGGACGAAATTATTCTAAGGGGGAAGAATGTAACGACCCGCATTTTTCAGCGATATAATTTATTTATTTAATTATTTGAATAATGGTTTGGTTATTTAAAATGACCAAAATTAAATAATATTGAATATTTAATTAAAATAAATAATATAATAATATATTTGATTTTTGAAATAATCAAAAATAGTGGAATTCACAATACTGTGTAATTTGGATTATTTGAAATATATAATACAGTTCGGAATTGAATAATATACACGAATATATTCTATAAACGACAGTTGAACGTGTAAATTATAATTTAATTAAAATCGAGCTCGAAATGGCGCGGCAGTTCACTATTTGGCGATTTGAACTTCAACTGAACGTACAGGATTCGTTTTCAATCGGATTTCTGTGAAACAAGAAATGTTCGGAGCTGGTGAAGTATATTTTTCTAGTGGAAGAGAAAAATCGGGATTTCGTTGTGTAGATTTTGATTTATGTCCAAATCAAATTTTCGAAAAGTCGCTATGGAATTCCTTTATAATTTATAACGATTTATTTATATTTTAAAATGGATTTTTAAATATAAATCAAATATCGATGTAACACTGGATTTGAAATATCGAGTTATAAATCCCATTGGAGCAGTATGATATTCTATTGTGAATATATACGATAATATTTATTTTTAAATATTAAATTTAATGTTTTAAATTATATTTGTATATTTAAATGGGTTATTTAGAGCTTTAAAAATAGCCAGTTTTGCAAACGACCTCAGAATTCGACGAAACTAATTTTGTTGGATCCGCAATATTAAATTATTGCTAGATTTCAATTTCCGTGATTTTTGAAGTCACTGTTCGGCCGTACGGGATTTTAATGTGAAATACAATCAGTATTTTGATAGTTAAAAATGTGATGTGTGAGAAAACGGAGTCGGAATTCGACGAAACCAGTTTCGTTGGGACCGTAATGTCGAACTGTAGCTGCATGCCGATTTTCATGATTTTTGGGTATCATATGTGATCACAGGAATTTTAGAGGACGAATGCAAACAGTGGTTGCTTAAAATAAAATAGAATAACCTACCTATAAATAGCCTAACATCCTTCTAACCGTAAGGAAAATTCTTCTTTGGTCAAAGACATAAGCTGCCACAATTTTTCTTCCATCTCCAATAAATGATTGATCTCTAAAAAAATCAATAAGAAATCAAAACAAAGTCTATAAATCCAAACTCACATATATTTGGGATGCTTGAATGATTCTCTACAATCTTGTATACGTATTATTGGTTGCGACGTGGTTTTCCTGATGCTAAAAATCCACGTAGTGAGTTAAGTTTTGGATTTAAAAACAAAATAAAGGAGTTAGTTTCAATTCGAGGTTATATTCGAACTGGTGGTGGAAAGGAGCATCAGTTGTGAAGTTTTGGAGATTTTATGGGTACTTTGAGGTAGCACGATGTCTGTAATTACCTGGAGTTCTGCTGTTCGACGGAACTGTCGTGATGGCGTCGAGCTGTGTTTTGAGGGTACGGCGGTATCGAGAGTTGGATAGAGTGTGTGATAGTGTTGTCAGGTTGATGAACGATGATGAAACAAGGTAGAGGGAGGGATTGGAAAGTCTGAGAATGGCGTGATGAAGAACAGGGAGGTCATGACATTTATTTTGGGGAAGAAGGATGTGAGCAGATCGGGTATTTAAGTGATGATGGGCCTACGTATAAAGGTTAAAGCCCAATTTATTAAGTTAATTAAGTTTAAATCAAATTTTATAATGTATTGAAACTTGTGACATTAATATTTCGGCCATACGATATCAGAAATTCGAACAGTCAAATCCTTTGGGATCATATGGATGGTGACTATACCATGGAACTGACCGAGAGTTGATTGGAGCTCGTTTGCATTTATGGTGAAATAAAACATCTGAATCAAATCAATGACCAATTATCGTTATTTAACGATAAACCGTCCAAGGTGAGTAAAACTCATTAACTCTTTTCTGTTATATTTTTATAACGTATTTTTATAACTGATAAACAATGGTTGTTTGCTATATGTTGGCTGTTTGGTTGAACTGCTAGTCAGTTGATTGAAAATATATATAACGATATAAATATAAATCATTAATCAAATATTGATTCTGTTTAGCAGAATATTTCATAGTGAAATGAAATTGATGTTAATTTTATTGTTTAACATCTGTGGATGCAGGGAAACAGGTCGGAGGGACCCAACTGGTTCCTCAACATTTATTTTACTGTTTTCACATATTGTGTTATACGATGTGATATGAAATTTGTTGTTGATTTTATATGTTGGAATGATACCGATCATTGTTATATGGTATGTTAAATACCATAAGGAATGCTAGAATGTTAAAAAGGAAATTTTCAATGTTATATTGAAAAAAGAAATATTTATAAAATTAAAAGATTTTATAAAAAGGAAACTATTTATTTTGTAAATAAATATATTAAAAAGGAATATTTATTTGGTAATCAAATAGGTAGAATTGAAGGGAAATATTTGTAAAACATTTACAAATAGAATTGAAAAGAAATATTTGTAAACCATTTACAAATAGAATTGAAAAGGGATATTTACTTGAAACTAAATAGAATAGAAAGAGGAAATATTTGTAAAATTAATAGAAAGGAAATAGTTAGATTATAAAAGGAATTACTTATAAAATCAATAGATTTTATAAAAAGATAATATTTTATAAAATGGATAGAAATATCAAAAAGGGATTTATTTTGTAAATAAGTAGATTATAAAAGGAAATACTTGAAAAGTGACTAGAATTGTATAAAAGGAGAATTTTACATTTGAAAGGTTTAGACCCGTGCTTCGCACACGGGTATAACGTGTTATGGATTTAAAGCAAGGTTTTTAAATAGAATCTATTCTGACTGATAGATTTAGAAGAATAATTTATAAATAATATTTTATAAATTAAATGAAATGTTTATCATTGGATAAATAGAATATATAAGTCAGGACTTATATAGAGAAGTAAGAATCGATTTCAACATCGATATTTAAACTGAATAAACGTAGAGTTAATCGGTTAGAATTAATCGCTTAGAATTAATTAGATAGAGTTAACCAGTTAGAGTTAACCAGTTAGAGTTAATCAGATATAGTTAATCGAATTAGAATTAATGGAATATTAGTCATTCAATTAGAGTTGATCGAATATAGTTATTTGAGATAGAGTTAGTCAAACATAGTTTTTTAGGATGAGTTGCCATTTCGTACGACTGCTAGCGTAATCTGCAGGGTTGCAGATAGCCTATGGCGGTCGGATGTTTCCTGAGGGAATCAAGCGTAACCATTGTGATCGCTGCGATCTAGAGTCAAGCGAATGGAGTTAAATCGAATACTAGCCATTCGAAATAAAGTTAAAACAGACTTAGTAATTTGAATAAGTAAATCGAATATTAGTTATTCGATAGGAATTAAATAAGTTGAGTTAGTCAAGAAAGTTAATCGAGTTGAATTAGTCAAGATGAGTTAATCAAACCGAGTTAATCCAAGTGAGTTAATCCAAAGGAGTTATTCGAAAGAGTTTATTCGAATAAAATTAAAGGAGTAATCAAATATAGTTTATTCGAAAGGAGATTAATCGAATGTAAATCATTCGTAGAAAATTAATCGAATGTGAATCATTCGAAGAGAGATTATCGAATGTAGTAATTCGAAGAAAGAATAATCGAATATAGTTTATTCGAAAGGAGTTATCGAATAGAGTTTATTCGAAAGAGAATTATACGTTGAATTCGATTATATCGAATTCGGGAAAAGTAATATTCACTTTTCGTTTTAATCAAGATTTACTTATTTATGTATAAATTAGTGGTTTAGTTATTTAGTTAAATTAAGGAATAAAAGTTATATTTTGAAAGTAGAAATTTAGGAAGAAGGGATTATAACGCTATAGTTATAATCAATGTTTTAAAATAAAGAAGTGGATTCGTAAATAGAATCCGAGAGTTACGTAAGGAAATTGTTAAAGGTTTGAAAGGTGAACTTTGTCTATTTCAAGGTTAGAAATGATGTTCAGTTAAGGTCTGAGAGGTAGTTATACCCCAACTTGATTGGCTTCATTTTTAACTAAGGAATAGTTAAGGTTCGATAGTGAAGGTGGATTAAGTGAATTCAGTTAATGAGTGTAATGGTTTAACATGGCTTAGGGATGTTTTATTTAAATATCTGTTTAAATCAAATGAATAAATTTTGGAAACATTTTCCAAATATAATCAGAGATGGTTTATAATCATAGAAAATGAAATGTTGATGAGAAAGAATACTGGAATGTCAGTAATACGTGAAACAGAGATGGAAATGTTTTCCAATGTTTGATGACGTATATTTCCTAAATTTAGAAATTTAGAAATGTCGAGTATATAAAATTGGGTAATGAATAAATAAATGATTAATTTAATTAAAAGAGATAAGTGCTGATTGATGATTGATCAATAGAATTTCCATCTGGAAATAATATCGTTGGTTGCACACCTGTTTTTCTTTGATAGTTAAATCACCGACTATCGAAGTTTTGACCATTTTATCATCGTCAATATAGAGAGACCGGGATCAGATGCATTATCTAAAAACTACTATATATGGGCATTAGTGTTGAAATCTAATATTGAAAACGGAGTTATGCAACGGCTATCATGTTTACAGAATGGTGCCTTCGGTTTGTCTAGTCCCAGGACAAACGTGAATGGACAAATGTCTGACAGAGTATATCTAACGGACATCGTAAGTTGATCTCTTCAAACGTACATACGTTTGGTGGCGGAGGAATTCATTTCTCTTAGCATTATACCCATGGTGTTTTTGGGAAATCAATTTGTGATTTGGCGGGTATGACGATGTGGCATTCAAAGTGAATGGTGGTCAGGTGTTCTAAAAGATACGTAATGATCTCTGTTGTATATAACAGTGTTGTATACACAATTATATGATTTTTGTTTGATGATAACAACCAAATATATTTTACTATTGAATGTGTTTGTTAATGCACTGATATACTACACAATAGACAGGAAATATCTCTATTTAAATAAAATATAACTGTGCAGAAATTTTAAACAATCACGCGGTATTTTTATTTAAATAAAAATGTTTTATTTCAATATCAAAAAGTACAACTTTTATAAACTCAACTATTTGACATGCTACATTTCTTTCATACAAATCTGTCACTCTATACAACTATATTTGCAGACACTGATATACAATAACCCTGATAATTTTTTTCACTGTCTTCTGTCTTCCACCTTCTATCTTCACAGCCTTCAGTCAAGTCATGTCTTCATACCTATCACAAGAAACACACACACTATACTGCAACAAAAATAAAATAAAATTAAAACAAATAAAAAAGAGTTTTTTTTATTTTATTTGCCTCAGAATTACGGTGTGTTTCTCATCATTTTTCTAGATTTTGTCCGACATGCAGAAACAGGAAAAATTCGTCTGATGGCTGCATGTACACACTTGCATAAATATACACACGTGCACTGCCTCGCCGATTAGTGTACGACTGAGGAATAGTCACGACCGACCGTCTCGACCCAGTGTACAATCAACAATGGGACAATCGAATACAAGTTTAAGAAATGAAGTCAACTCAGCAAAGTGGCTCAACATCAAAATGCAAACCAGCATGTAGGTCAAAACAGAAAAGGTGAACATAACATCTCGATGATCATGCACAACACAAGTGATCATAGTGACACAAGCTCAAGGCAAGCAAAAAGCTCAGCATCAAGATTATGGTGAAACAAGTATACAAGCATATATGCAAATGTATGGAATGACAGTGACTACATAAATGCAAAACAAGTATGGAAATGTAACATACTATTCAAACTGCTTTGCATAAATATGGTAAGACATACATGAGACCACAATAGTCAACATGATGGTTCAGCTAGACAATATGTTCAACACAGCAACATGCAGGAGGATATACACAGAGGTGAAAGCATATAACAATACATGTTCAAGTTTATATGAAACAGACAAGGTCATGAAACATGAGTAGAGCCAGAACATCAAAATGATGCAGAGCAAAAAATGCAACAATATAAACATGGTGCAACACATAAACAAGTCAGCAAGATTGATTCAAATCTGAGTAAATGGTGGTGCAAAATTCATAAGTGCAAGCATAGCAGTATGAAGGCATAAACAACAGTGGCAAAGACAACATAGCAGCTTAACTACATGAATCATAACAGCAGCAAATGCATGAAGTATATGGATGGCTCAGCAAATACACAACAGTTCAGATCAAAGCTCAAGCTTCAGGAGAAAAGTTGTACAAAAATATGGTCAATGTCGAGGGTGCAATGGATAAAACAATTTAAAAATGAAGATTGGGTTAATGCATATGCCACAAGTCTAAAGGTAGTTCAATAATAGAGTACAAGCATAGTTTCTGCTCTTAAACAAGTTAAATCTGATTGACTATTCAGAACTCAAGGAAATGGATCAAGCACTACAATGGTCAAGCAAACTATTCAAAGTGCAAAACAGTTTTGGGAAAACAATGCACCATTTCAAGTGTTCGGAAAATCAAAGTATAGTAACTGTTTAAAGCAATATCAAGTTACCAAAAATAGTCAAGAGTAATATCTATTATTACCAAAGTAAAACTGAATCAATTCACAATGAAAAGGAGGAAGCATCTGTTCGAATCAACTTTTTTTCGAAGAGTTAAAATACAATTATGGAATTTTTTTTTTGGTAATGTTGAAAGTATCAACTGAAGAGTATTTTTCTCGCAAGTGTTGAAAAGGTTTGAATTCCTCAAACCCAATTTAATGTCCAAAATATCCGATCATATAAAGTAAGTTTCTCAAGACCGATTCTATGTTCCAGAAGCAAATAAAAATCGATACTTATCTCAGAATGTATGAAGAAGTCCAACAAATCAAATTAGGAATAAAAATCGCAAGAGAAATTCAAGGAAGAACGAAGCATCTAGAATCAGAGTTTTAAGGGTTCAGAAACCCTATAAATTTACACATATATCATCATCGGCATCAAGGAAAAAAATCGATATCAACGAACAATAATTCAGGAAAACCATTTCAATTCAGAAGTACTCACCGAGGATTTCATTCGCTATCCAAAGGGGAAACTGATCGAAGACAAGGAGCTTCAAAGGATTCAAAACTATAGTGGAATTCCAGAACAAAATCGATCATCATGAATTGATTTGGGAGGATAATTGAAACCCTAGCGCCGCCATTTTCAATTCACAGGAGTAAAGTGAACGGTCAAACTAATTGAAGATAAGCCGGCCAGTATTGTATAAAAGGGGATGACACTTAAACACTAACTCCTAGGGGTTTATTATTTATGTTTTCTTCTTTTAAAAATTCAAAGTTCTATACTTAGGGTTGATAACTACTAGCGTCTGTAGTTGAAAAAATCACAACTTTACGAGTCGAGTTGTGTCAAGGTCTTGAGCATAGGGTTTAAATCGTCGGGAGCGAAGGTCACGAGTTTACAAGAGTCTGTAAGTGAAGAGATTGTTTACAATTTCTAGTAGAAACCTTGAATGCAGCAGTAGGCATAGTTTTGCCGAAGTTGGGTATTTTCTGTGTGTGTTTTTCTTTCTGCAACTATTCTGTGATTTTTTATTTTAATTTAAATTTATAAACCCTATTCACCCCCCCCCCCCTCTAGGGTTAATTTAGATCCTACAAGTGATATCAGAGCGGGTATTTTTAACTCTAGAGTCATGAATCTATCTAATAACGCTTTTTCTGAGGGTCAGTTTATAGCTAGGCCACCAATGTTTAATGGAACCGATTATGCCTATTGGAAAGCTAGGATGACAATTTACTTAAGTTCAGTTGATTATGATGTATGGGATATTGTTGAAACAGGCTACAAACCTCCTGTTACGATTATTAATGATATTGAAATTCCTAAGCCAAAAGATAAATGGGATGCTAATGATAAAAAATTATTCTCAACTGATGCCAAAGCAATGAACGCTTTAATTTGTGCTATTGATAAAACTGAATTTAACCGTATATCTCACTGTTCAACTGCGCAGGAAATATGGCATACTTTGGAAGTTACACATGAAGGAACATCTCAAGTCAAGGAATCTCGTCTCGCACTACTCTGCAACGAATATGAATATTTCACGATGCATAAAGACGAAGATATAAAAGAGATGTATGGTCGATTCTCAACACTAATTTATAAGGCGAGGGCTCTTGGTAAAGTCTACACTAAAGTGGAATTAATATGTAAGACACTGAGAGTACTACCAATGAACTTTGAAGCCAAAGTAACGGCCATTCAAGAATCAAAAGATTTAAGTAAGTTGAGAATAGAAGAATTGATTGGAAACTTGATCGCTTATGAAATGGAGTTAAAAGCCAAAGAAGGACGCGATGATTCAGAATCGAAGAAAAAGATAATTTCTCTAAACAGCACTGTTAAAAGTAATGATGAAGCCGAGAATCCCATTGAATAATTGGCTATGGTTCTTAAAAAGTGGTCTAACAAGAAATTCAAGTCACGAAAGAAGAATTCAAAATCCAGCAAATCCAAGAATTCAGACAATTCAGACGATGTAGTCATATGCTACAACTGCAATAAACCAGGTCATATCAAACCAAATTGTCCACTACTTCAGAAAGACAGAAAAAAGAAGAAGAAAAATAAAGCTTTTGCAGCTACATGGGACGATGAAGAAGGAGAGGAAGAAGACTCTGACAGTGATAAAGAGGAAGCCAATTTATGCCTTATGGCACAGTCAGACTCAGAAAGTAGCGAGGCAGATTCCACTGAGGTACCAAACTACTCTTACAAAGATTTAATTTTAATGTGTCATGAACTTACCAAAACCGTTGATTCTCTTGAACAAGTTCAGAAACTAAAATCTGATAGGTTAAAACTGGTTCACGAAAATAATAGGTTAGAAACTGAGCTTGAAAAAGTGACAAATCTTGATTGTGAAAACTGTAAGTTTTTAAAACAAGAGCAAATAGAATTTAAAGCAAATTTTGAAAAATTGAAACTAGAACACCTGGCTTTAAAAGAAAGTGACGACACAAAAAGAAAGAATTTCATCAACAGATGCACTTCTCTTGTAGATGAAATGCAGCACTTAAGACCAAAGTAAAAAATCTTGAAATAACATTGAGCAAGTTTTCAAAAGGAGAAAAGTCATTTAGAATGCTTCTTGGAAATCAATTATATGCTAACAATAGAAAAGGATTAGGGTTCGGGAAAACACACATTAACTTGAATGATAATACAAAGGGTGGAAGTGTTTTTCCTAAATGTATAAAATGTGGAAAAATTGGACATAGCTATGAAAAATGTGAAAGTAAGAACAATAATAAAATATTCATGCAAGTATGGGTTCCAAAAGGGTTGACAAGCAATTGTTACAAATTTGAAATTGGTAATTCTAAACAAATTTTGATTCCAAAAGGATCTATTGTTCAAAATCAAAAAATTTCAATTACTAATTTTATTAGACCTATGAGTTTCTCTAGGTCATTCTCTTCTTCTCGTGTGTAGGTATATTGGAGGGCTAAGGAGCAACAAGAATGGTACTTGGATTCAGATTGTTCCAAACATATGACAGGAGATAAATCAAAGTTCCTTAGCCTCGATAAACAAAAAGGTGGAAGTGTGATAATGGGCGATAACAGAAAATGTAAAATTATCGGTAAAGGTAAAGTAGGTAATAGTACTTTTTCCTTAACTGATGTTTTATATGTTGAAAACTTGCATCACAATCTCATTTCCATAAGCCAACTATGTGACAAAGGGTTGAGTGTAATATTTGATAGTGAATCATGCAAGATTATTGAAAAATCCACTAACAATATTGTGTTCACGGGAAAAAGAAAAGGAAATGTTTATACGCTCTCATTTATGATTTAACTCTCTCACGATGTCTATTAGGTACAGATGAAGAAGTTTTCTTATGGCATAGGAGATTGGGTCACGCTAGTATGAGTCTCTTAGAAAAACTTGAATCAAAAGAATTGGTAAGGGGACTATCACATCAGAAATATAAAAGTAACAAAGTGTGCAAATCTTGTACTATGGGAAAATTTAGTCGATCATCATTTCGCCCTAAAAATATTGTTAGTACAAATAGGGTACTTGAATTGATTCACATGGATTTATTTGGACCAAATGAAATTGCTAGCTTAAATGGAAAACGTTATTGTTATGTATTGGTTGATGATTATTCTAGATTTACATGGGTTTATTTTCTAGCCAAAAAAATCCGAAACTTTTGATTACTTTTCAAAGTTTGCAAAACTCGTTCAAAATGAAAAAGGTGTTTCAATAAAAACTTTAAGAAGTGATCACGGTGGTAAATTTGAAAATTTGGATTTTGAAAAGTTTTGTGAAGAGAATGGTTTTAAACATGAATTTTATGCTCCTCGAACACCCCAACAAAATGGGTTAGTAGAAAGGAAAAATCGTACATTACAGGAATTGGCTAGATCTATGATAAGTGAATATAAATTGCCTTTGACTTTTTGGGCAGAGGCAGTTAATACATCCTACCATGTAATGAACAAAGTAATGATTAGACCAATACTTAACAAAACGTCCTATGAATTGTGGTTTGACAGAAAGCCTAACATTTCATATTTTTAGAGTTTTTGGGTGCCCTTGTTATCTTCTTAATATAGGTGATCAACTTGGTAAGTTTGAGTCAAAAGCAGATGAGGGAATTTTCATGGGTTACTCTTCAAGAAGCAAGGCTTATCGAATCTTCAACAAACGATCAAAAACTATTGTTGAAACCATAAATGTGATATTTGATGAATTAGATCTGGATACGGTGAACAAAGAGAAAAACGATGAGGGAATTACATATAAGGGTGAAAAAGAAAATAGAAAAGAAAAGACTGGCAGTGATGATCCAACAAAACAAACATTTGAAGCTGAGAAATTAAAATTCAAAGCCAACCATCCTCTAGAATTGGTAATAGGAAATCCAATGGCAGGAATACGAACTCGTTCATCATTTAATAAAGATATCTATGCTTTTTGTATTCACAGCTGTTTTATATCTGAAACCGAACCTAAAAATGTTGAAATTGCACTTAACGATGAAAGTTGGATTTTACCGATGCAAGAAGAACTTAATCAATTTGAATGGAATAAAGTTTGGAAATTAGTTCCTAGACCAAATGACTATCCAGTAGTAGGAACTAAATGTGTATTCAAAAATAAACTTGATGAATCCGGAAATGTAATTATTAACAAAGCTAGGTTGGTTGCAAAAGGATGTAATCAAATTAAAGGTATTGACTTTGATGAGATATTTGCACCAGTAGCTAGGTTAGAAGCCATTAGAATTTTGCTCAGTTTTGCATGTTATAAAGGTTTCAAACTTAAACAAATGGACGTAAAAAGTGCTTTTTTAAATGGAGAACTAAAAGAAGAAGTTTTTGTTGAACAACCCCCTAGTTTTGATAGTCATGATTCCCAAATCATGTATTTAAACTTGAAAAAGCATTATATGGTCTTAAACAGGCACCTAGAGCATGGTATGATTTTTTAAGTGCATATCTTTCGGAAAACGGTTTTAAAAAGGGTAGTGCCGACACGACATTGTTTCTATTACATGAAGGTGAAGATTTTTTAATAGTTCAAATTTATGTTGATGATATTATATATGGTGCTACTAATGATCGTCTATGTGAGAAATTTGAAAAAGTCATGCAGGATAAATTCGAAATGAGCTTAGTAGGTGAATTGAAATACTTCCTTGGATTTCAAATCAAACAAAGCACCAAGGGCATTTTCATATCACAAACAAAATACATTGCTGAGTTGCTGAAAAGATTTGGACTAGAAAATGCAAAACCACTTAGAACCCCAATGAGTACTTCAACCAAGCTTGACAAAGACGAGAAAGGAGTTGCAGTTGATCAGAAAAAATATCGTGGAATAATTGGTTCACTTCTTTATCTCACTGCATCTAGGCCTGATATTATGTTTGTTGTTTGTTTATGTGCTCGCTTTCAGTCTAATCCAAAAGAATCTCACTTAAAAGCCACAAAAAGAATATTGAGATATCTTTTGCACACACACAAATTTGGGTTATGGTACGCTGCATGCAATAATTTTAAATTGACTAGATATTCTGATGCCGATTATGCTGGATCCCTTGTGGATAGAAAAAGCACTAGTGGAACTTGTTTTATGCTAGGACTTTCATTAGTTTCATGGTCAAGTCGAAAACAAAATTGTGTTGCTCTATCCACAACTGAGGCCGAATACATTGCTTTAGGAAGTTGTTGTGCACAAATATTATGGATGATAAAAACTCTTTCAGATTTTGGTCTAATTTATAAAAAAGTACCACTGAAATGTGACAGTAAAAGTGCTATAGATTTGTCTAATAATCCTGTTCAACATTCACGCACTAAACACATAGATGTGAGACACCATTTTATTAGAGATCACATTTCACGAGAAGATATTTGTATTGAGTTTATTTCAACTGATTGTCAACTTGCTGATATTTTTACAAAACCTCTTCCCGAAAATAGATTTTCACGGTTACGCTTAGATTTGGGAATTATAGAAATTGATTAATCATTATCCATCTTTTTTAAAGAAATTCTTAAATGATTATTCAAAAGTTAAATGATTGATCATTTGAACTATTTTGAAACTCATTTAAATTATGTCAGATCTTGAAATTGTGATGAGTATTGACTATAATATTTTTTTTATCATAAGGAAATATTTTAAATCTCATGATGATTGGACAGATTTTATAATATTTGTGAATTAGAGCTGATTTCACGAGCATCTTCTATATCTACCATATTTCTGTCATTCACCATGGTTTTATTTAATTTGGGGAGTTCTAATTATTCTTGGAATTAAAATAATAATAATAATAATAAATAAATAAATAAATTTTATCCTTGGTATTCACTCCCATTTAAAAGTCCTCGCGGTTATGCGTGGGTGAACTACCTTAATCTCTATGTGCTTCCATTATCACTTAAAAGACCTTTGGGCTGTGCATGGATGGAACTCATTAGAGAGGATAAAGTTAAGTTACTACTAACCCCATTTAAAAGACCTTTGGGCTATGCGTGGTTAGGAAGTGCTTAACACATTTTTGAGCATATTTGAAATCTTTAAAATTCATATACAAATATTTAATTTTTACTGAACTCTCCTCATTCTATAAAATCCATCGTAAATCCATTCATTATGAAAGTGAAATTTGCTTCTGATTCGAAGAATATTATGATTTTTGTTTAATAAATGAGATTTATGATATATTTTCCTCTTGATTTGAACTCATATTTCTAGTTTATATTCATCACTGTTTTAATTATTGTCATTTTTTTGATGATTACAAAAGGGGGAGAATGGTCAAGATTTCGATGGATGAGTAAACATTTATCGAATATTTCTCGAAATTTGGTGTTTGACTAATTTATTTAAAAAATTTCAAATCTATGCATCAATAAGGGAAGCTTAGTTGTAGGGGGAGCATACAAATAGGGGGAGTAATATACTTCAGGTTTCAAACACATTCAAAATCTTTTATTTGTTTGTCATCATCAAAAAGGGGAGATTGTTGTATATAACAGTGTTGTATACACAATTATATGATTTTTGTTTGATGATAACAACCAAATATATTTTACTATTGAATGTCTTTGTAAATGCACTGATATACTACACAACACACATGAAATATTTCTATTTAAATAAAATATAACTGTGTAGAAATTTTAAACAATCACATGGTATTTTTGTTTAAATAAAAATGTTTTATTTCAATATCAAAAAGTACATCTTTTATAAAATCCACTATTTGACATAATACATTTCTTTAATAAAAATATGTCACTCTATACAACTATATTTGCAGACACTGATATACAATAACACTGATATTTTTTTCACTGTCTTCTGTCTTCCACCTTCTGTCTTCACAGCCTTCAGTCAAGTCATGTCTTCATACCTGTCACAAGAAACACACACAATAGACTGCAACAAAAATAAAATTAAATAAAAAAAAAGAGAGTTTTCTTTAATTTTATTTGCCTCAGAATTACGGTGTGTTTCTCATCATTTTTCTAGATTTTGTCCGACATGCAGAAACAGGAAAAATTCGTCTGATGGCTGCATGTACACACGTGAATAAATATACACACGTGCACTGCCTCGCCGATCAGTGTACGACTGAGGAGTAGTCACGAAGGACTGTCTTGACCCAGTGTACAATCAACAATGGGACAATCGAATACAAGTTTAAGAAATGAAGTCAACTCAGCAAAGTGGCTCAACATCAAAATGCAAACCAGCATGTAGGTCAAAACAGAAAAGGTGAACATAGCAGCTTGATGATCATGCACAACACAAGTGATCATAGTGACACAAGCTCAAGGCAAGCAAAAAGCTCAGCATCAAGATTATGGTGAAACAAGTATACAAGCATATATGCAAATGTATGGAATGAAAGTGACTACATATATGCAAAACAAGTATGGAAATGTAACATACTGTTCAAACTGCTTTGCATAAATATGGTAAGACATACATGAGACCACAACAGTCAACATGATGGTTCAGCTAGACAATATGTTCAACACAGCATCATGCAGGAGGATATACACAGAGGTGAAAGCATATAACAATACATGTTTAAGTTTATATGAAACAGACAAGGTCATGAAACATGAGTAGAGCCAGAACATCAAAAAGATGCAGAGAAAAAAATGCAACAATATAAACATGGTGCAACACATATAAACAAGTCAGCAAGATTGATTCAAATTTGAGTAAATGGTGGTGCAAAATTCATAAGTGCAAGCATAGCAGTATGAAGGCATAAACAACAGTGGCAAAGACAACATAGCAGCTTAACTACATGAATCATAATAGCAGCAAATGCATGAAGTATATGGATGCCTCTGCAAATACACAACAATTTAGATCAAAGCTTAAGCTTCAGGAGAAAAGTTGTACAAAAATATGGTCAATTTCGAGGGTGCAATGAATAAAACAATTTACAAATAAAGACCGGGTTAATGCATATGCCACAAGTCTAAAGGTAGTTCAATAATAGAGTACAAGCATAGATTCTGCTCTTAAACAAGTTAAATCTGATTGACTATTCAAAACTCAAGGAAATGGATCAAGCACCACAATGGTCAAGCAAACTATTCAAAGTGCAAAACAGTTTTGGGAAAACAAAGCACCATTTCAAGTGTTCGTAAAATCAAAGTACAGTAACTGTTTAAAGCAATATCAACTTACCAAAAATATTCAAGAGTAATATATGTTATTACCAAAGTAAAACAGGACCAGTTCACAATGAAAAGGAGGAAGCATTTGTTCGAATCAATTTTTTTATAAAGAGTTAAAATAAAATTATGGAGTTTTTTTTCTGGTAATGTTGAAAGTATCAACTGAAGAGTATTCCTCTCGCAAGTGTTAAAATCGTTTGAATTTCTCAAACCCAATTTAATGTCCAAAATATCCGATCATATAAAGTAAGTTTCTCAAGACCGATTCTATGTTACAGAAGCAAATAAAAATCGATACTTATCTCAGAATGTATGAAGAAGTCCAACAAATCAAATTAGGAATAAAAATCGCAAGAGAAATTCAAGGAAGAACGAAGCATCTAGAATCAAAGTATTAAGGGTTCAGAAACCCTATAAATTTACACACATATCATTATCGGCATCAAGGAAAAAAAAGAAAATCGATATCAACGAACAATAATTCAGGAAAACCATTTCAATTCAGAAGTAGTCACCGAGGATTTCATTTGCTATCCAAAGGGGAAGCTGATCGAAGACATGGTGCTTCAAAGGATTCAAAACTATAGTGGAATTCCAGAGCAAAATCGATCATCACGAATTGATTTGGGAGGATAACAGAAACCCTAGCGCCGCCATTTTCAATTCACAAGAGTAAAGCGAACGGGTCAAACTAATTGAAGATAAGTCGGCCATTATTGTATAAAAGGGGATGACCCTCAAACACTAACTCCTAGGGGTTTATTTTTTATGTTTTCTTCTTTTAAAAATTCAAAGTTCTATACTTAGGGTTGATAACTACTAGTGTCTGTAGTTGAAAAAATCACAACTTAACGAGTCGAGTTGTGTCAAGGTCATGAGCGTAGGGTTTAAACAGTCGGGAGCGAAGGTCGCGAGTTTACAAGAGTCTATAAGCGAAGAGATTGTTTACAATTCCTAGTAGAAACCTTGAATGCAGCAGTAGGCATAGTTTTGCCGAAGCTGGGTATTTCCTGTGTGTGTTTTTCTTTCAGCAACTACTCTGTGATTTTTTTTATTTTAATTTAAATTTATAAACCCTATTCACCCCCCCCTCTAGGGTTAATTTAGATCCTACAATCTCAAGCCTCATCAACCGGGAAATGACAGAAATCGGTCAGGCAGCATGGCTAAGTGGGTCGCTCCCATCAGGGTGTATATCACCTATCTAGAGAAAATCCATTTCTTTCTTTATCTACATTCGATGTTGTCCCTTTTTGGGAAGACGGTGGGTGGCTCCCAACCGTTGGTGATGTACATTAGATACACTCAAGCGAAATGAGTGGTCGGTCATGTGAGGGCCGGGTTGCAAGATGTTCTTGTTGAACCCAGTGTATTCGCCTCTAGAGATACACTATCGGTAGGTGGTCCCATACCTTGTCATAGTTGGAACCCAATCTCTAATAAGTGCCTACGGGTTTTGTTTGTATACTATATATGTGGAAAGTGAGATGCAAGCGTTCTGCTAGATTCTAATTACTTGTGATTAGACATTATTATAATATCAGAAAAGTATCGATTTCCAAAACTGTTTTGGGTTATCGTAAGGTAAAAACCGTCAGTGTTCATGTGTAGATCGGTCTTACGATTATCTTTTCTTTCGAAAAGGACTTTGAAAAGTTAAACCAAATGATTTGAGTTTACTCACACCAGTCCCATGACTGATCCAGAGTTTATTTTGTTTTGTTTTTCCCTAAACTCTTGGGTGCCCAAATTTGTACGGGCAGTCAAGTAGTTTAGGTCTTTACAGATATAGTTGGAGGAGCTTTATGCAGGAGGCTTCAGGACTATATAGCTATTGTTATTTTCTCTGTGTAAGTGTTGTACATTGATAATGTTATTTTATACATACACTGTTTTATTTCAAAGTTATGTTATAATATATTTTATTCGTTCCGCTGTGAGATTCGTGTTTACTCTGATTGTGTTCTTCTTCTTCTATTCAAATTTTCTATCTTATCTATTCTCATCCTCTAACTTCTTTCTATTAATGATCTGGAATTTCGATGCCTGAATAATTAACATGATTTTATGTTGATTTTCTGGGTCGAAATTCCAGTTCGTTACATAAGGTAATTTTTAGGTTTTCTATTCTTTATTTTCTTTCCCTATTCCAATTCATTTCCGAAGCTACGAATTTCAATATGTATACATATCTCCTTTTTATACATATTATATAGATCTGCAAGGATTTGGGAATAAAATTAAAAAGCTATAGGGGTGCACTTTGCATGTGAATGGGGAATTTGTTTATTGTTTATAATTTCATATCTCAATTTGGATTTATACGTCTAAATATGATAAATGAATTTGTATGCTTTTCAAATAAAAATATTGAAATCTTTCTTATAATTCTTCATATATCTTTTGGTTAATATTTACACCTAAATCTGGAAATTATTCTCTAAGTATTATTGAGATTTGTGTTGTTGTTTTATTCCAGATTCTGTAAAATTTGGTGTAACTATATGATTCATGTCAATTTCCCTCTTTACTTTAAAACCTATCTGTGTTTTGAATTTTTTAAGGATTTGTTTAATTTTTATAAATTAGTCTATTTTGTTCTTTTTTTCAAAAAGACCATGTTCAAAATTATAAGGAATATGTAAATAAACAACAGGAATATATGTGTAAATTTACGTGTTTTGCATGTAATTTATGTTGCTTATTCCGAATAAAAGAACATTCATTCCTTAAAGTCAATAATTCTTCCTTTCTAAACATTGGGCAAAATTATGGAAATCATAACAAAAAACCTTTAATGGGATTTTTAATCTTATTAAGTCAGAACATAGAAAGATTGTTCTAGTTACTAGTTTTGACCAAAATGGAAAATAGTTGGAATTAGAAAATTAGTAAATTAAAAAATATAGAAATATGAAAATAATTATATACATCATAAGTGGGCTAATATATAAATACATCGGTAACTTATCCATTCAAATCTTACGTAACTAACGCTAGTTATTATTACTAGGTAGACATTTAGGCTAGGTGTGTACTGAGTTGTTCTCCATTAAGTGTAGGTATATATTAATATTTCCTATAATAAATTAGATAATATATGGTTGTAACCTTGGGGTTTATGGGAAATAAATGTTGCAGTAAATTAAAAATATTTTAAAATGGTTACAGTTAGTGTAACTAAGAACAAAATATTGTAACTCGAAATTAGGGACAATTATATAATAAGTTTGTAGAAGATTTAGGAGTTACAAATAAATAGGGTCTAATGAAAATAAATGAAATGATATAAATAACATTGATACAATGTCTATTGCATTAGGAAAAGTGATCATTATGATTATTAATGGCATATGGCAGTTATGGTAATTAAATTTAGTGGGAATTTGGGTAGATTTACCTTACTTAATACTAAATCCAATAAATCATCTTACATATTTAGACCTTAACTTAGGAGTATTGAGGCGACCCGAACTTCCCCGGTCTCCGAAGAGAAGAGAAAGAACGAATTACTTTGAGGACAAGACGAATCAGAATGCAGACAGAAGAACATTTCATTGTATATAACAACAATTCCACAAGAATACAAGAATATACAGAGTATAAATGAATAAATATTACACAGAAAATATCAGAGATTACAATAATTTACACAGCAGCGGAAAATAATACAAAACACAACTGAAGGAGATATACGGATACAAAGCTTTCCGGATATCATTCCAGCTGTAAACCAGAATCCTGTGAATATAAATCTGCAAAACCAAAACTACTAGCTACCCATGTCAAAATAAGGGCACCCAGAGTTTAGGTTAAAACAATAAACTCCAGGTCAGTCATGGGACTGGTGTGAGAACTAAAACAGTTATTAATCTTTATTTTTAAAGTTAGGCAAATCAAGGGACCACGCCGTATAACACGGAACGGGTTTCCTCCCAAGAATACCGGTGCACAAAACAAACAACGCAATGCTAAATAAAGAAAAATGAAGCTATTATAAGATCCAGTTCCCATCACACAATGCAACGCAAGCCGGAGGATAGGGTTTTTACCTTATAATGGCCAAGAATGCTTGATACGTTTAAAACAAATCATTTGATACTATCATAAGTGCATATTGTATAAAACAACTTCAAATCATATGTATCAATCATAGACGGCATAAGCGCCCCATCCCACTATGTCGCCATACTAGGCTCTACAAATAAAACCGGAAAGTCACGTATTGGAAGTTGGATTTCCATCTGTGAACCAAGGCAAAAGATAGTCCTCACCAAATTCGAGACGCTCTAGTCTGCCCCTCAGGCAAGCGCGCAGGCAAGCCTTGGATCGTCAGGCCCGGTCCACCGATGTGGATTATTATGCCTGACCACTACGTTTCCCTACCCTATGGGGTGTCAATGAGCCAAATGACTCCATCGGCTCCACACAGTCACCGATATATCTGAGGCGCCTCACAACAGCAACAACCACATAAGTCAAACTCGTCAGGGCGTGTAAAACCACTGATGTCGCTTCTAACTAGAAAGAATCGCATGCCCTCACTGATGTCCTTCTCCCGTTTTTAGTTCATAACTGGGGTGTGAGGCTCGCGAATTCACGTTACACAAAGCTATGCCACACAGGCCTTGCTTTGATCATCAACTATAAGACTTTTCTTTTCAACAGAAGCCCTGATCTATTGCCACTTAGACATGCCACACAGGCAATTCACTCTATGTTTTTGATATCCATCAGTATATAACCCCTGAGCTCGTACGTCTCATAGAAGGGCGTTAAACAAGAGAATAAATTCTCCGCCGCCAAACAGATATATATTTAATAGAAATCAATCACACAGAATAAAATCCAATGTCAGACACACAGTCCATTTACAAGTTCGTTCTGGGTCTGAACGAAACCGGAGGCACCTAGTACCCCGCATATCCATCGATCTCCAAGTACGTCTGGACGACCACAACTTGATTCCCTTCTCTTGGGTGTACGACCCAATCAAGATCATCAGTAATCACCCAAACGACGTGAAGACCTCCGGTCTTCAACCACCGTCTTCATCTTTGACTTATCGTCGTAATAGTTATTCAGAATGGGATAAACCCGGTCTTTCCAAATAACTCGCGTATATAATAAACAAGTATTACACAAACACAACATACGCCTCATTCCAATTCATCAGTCACTAACCGTAAACTAGTAAGAGAACAATTCCCCAAATAATAACCCCGAAGGCCGAAACCAACATCAGATCAATACCCAGGAAACCATTCTACTTAGCTAACCTACAGTTAGTTTCTAAATTTCACATTCTTAGGGAGAGGTTCCCATTAATTTTATTAAAGAGAAATTCCTTTAAATTTATTCTTTAATCTACTTTTGAATATCAATTCAAACTAGTCGGGATTAGTGATCCACACCAAAGTGATCATTTATTTTATTTCCCAATCCCAACCTATTCATCCCATGAAGTAAAACTGGTAATACTTCATATCTAACACCACGGTGTTATCGGTAAATTCAATTACCATTTCACGTTTAAATCTGATTAAAGATTTAATTATCGCCTGGAGCAAAACTGGTGATACTCTATTCTCGATCTTTTTGATCTAATTAAAGATTCATTAAAACTCCACTTGGTTTTAATCTTTAACTGGGTTAAAGAATCAGTGTCATTTAAAACATGGTTCACGATAAACCCCAAAATCACATCACATTTCAATCAGTCCCAAACCGTAAATTAGCAAGTGAGCAATTCCCTAAGTATTAACCCCGAAGGCCGAAATCAACATCAGATCAATACCCCAGAAACCATTCAGGTTAACTAATCTCCAGTTAGTTTCTAATTTTCTTAACTCCTTTGGGTCTAAGAACAGTATTATTGAAGAGACCGTTCACGACAACCCAAAATAACATTTCATTAATTATAGGGTTAAAAAAACAAGTGTTATATAAAACACTATTCTCGATAAACCCAAAAATCAACACCAATTCAATTCCAATTAAATATTATTTAATTGGTATACTTCATTAAATCCAAATAAAAAGATTTAATCTTTTTCTCAACTGGGTTTACGAACAGTGTTAATGAAGACACCATTCACGACAAACCCAAATCACATTTGATATTAAATACAAGGCTCTGAATAGAAAATATATCGGCTTATATTCAATATCAAATTCTACGACCAACAAATATCGTTTTAGAAATAACGATATAAATATATCTTACAAATTACCATAACAATAACTGTATAATCACGAAACCCAACATCGAAATATTCCGAAGACAATTTCGATTCAAATCCATTCCAATTCAATTATTGGAAATTCTGGTTTCTTTTAAAACCATTTTTCAATTTCAATTTATTTATTTCAAAAATAAATTAATTTTAATTCTAGTTCAAAACTAGTTCATTTCGATAAAAATCTACTTTTATCTTTTCAAATATAGAGTTTTTCATCCCAATTCTTCTCAAATCATTTCTTATGATTTTACACAAAATTATTGATATTTTTAATAATTTTATCAAGGCCCGTACAGTCGATTTCCATCAATGGCCATCGAACTGCACTTACAACGACCTTTTCTAAATTTGATTTGGACATAATTCCAAATCCAACCATTATATTTCTAATTTCCAATATTCTTTTGAAAGCTCTTTTCGATACGAACCCAACGGTTCCGGTTTTAGGAGAATCCGACGTTCGGATCTCCCGCAACGTCAATTCGAAGTCAATGGTCGAAATTCGCGAACTGCCGCAACGCGGCACGTTCTATTCAGGCCATTATATTATATATATAATATATATAATATATACTTCGTCGATTTCCTTTTAAAACGTATTATATAAATCGTTTTAAATTCGTTTTCAAAACTATTTCAACTTCTTTTCAAATTCAAATCAAAATTGAAATTTTCCTTATAAATTCGTTTTAAATTCATTTCAAATTGATTTCAATTCAAATTGATTTCAATTCAAATCGATTTTTAATTCAATTTCAGTTCATTTTCAATTCAATTCAATTTCAATTCGAATTCATTTCTATTCAATTTCAATTAGAATTCATTTTAAATTTATTTCCATTCAATTTCAATTCGATTCAAATTCATTTTCAAAATATTCGACTTTGAAATCACTTTTCAATATTCATTATAAAAACGAATATAATCGATATAAATATCGTTTGCGTCAAAATGGCGTCAATCTGATCAACACGGCTTCATATTTTTCTATTTTCAAATATTCTATTTCAAATATTTCTATTTTCAAATATTCTATTCAAAATTGGAATGAGGCTCAATCAATTACCATAGATTTTATTTCTATGGATTTCCATACAACTCATGTATATATCTACAATGACAAATAATCAACCATCATCCAAAGTGCATTCTACACTGTATAAGCATCAAATATAAATATTCAACGCTTATAACAGTCTGTCAATCAATCGATCGACATACAACTAATTATTGGGATTAGTGTATGTCATATATCACCCTAATACCCGTGTGGGGTTTTCAAACAATCAAACACCGATTTTATTTGTGCAGTTGGGCGATGTGTAAAATTTATCGTTCCAATCAATATCAGTCAAATGTGTGTATATAAACAAATCGTTTGATTTGTTTATAACTATTTATTTCATTTTAAATACACGTTAAAAATTCTATTTTCAACTATAAAATATTTTAACTATATAAATATTTTATTTTCATTTCAAATCACATCACACATTGAACTCCACGGCAAAATCAAACAAACAAGCATACAAGCCGTCCATGGTCTGTGGACGACGGGTGTCGGGTGCTACTAAACACCGTCTGCATCCTAGTATATATTTTAACTAGAAAATTAAATTAAAAGTGAGTAGTTCTTACCCACTAGCTAATCCAAATTCCACAACTCTTCATATGTAGGAAATCTTCATCTTTCTCGCCTTTCGTCAATTTCATCATCCGTAGCCACTACATATATAAAATTCGAATTTTTACTTCGCTATTCAATATTTAAAAATCGAATTTTTACTTCGCTA
The DNA here is from genome assembly GCA_030737875.1 of Allium sativum. NCBI lineage: Eukaryota > Viridiplantae > Streptophyta > Magnoliopsida > Asparagales > Amaryllidaceae > Allium > Allium sativum. Next base: position 287,909,042 of record CM060924.1, read on the forward strand.
TTCAATATATAAAAATCGAATTTTTACTTCGCTATTCAATATATAAAAATCGAATTTTTACTTTGCTATTCAATATATAAAAATCGAATTTTTACTTCGCTATTCAATATATAAAAATCGAATTTTTATTCTTTCTATAATATAAAAATCATATTTTTACCACGCTAAAAATCGCATCTTTATATAGCTACACATATAAAAAAAGATCACATTTTTATGAAGCCGTTCACACGATAAAAATCTAATTTTTATCTTAACAAAAATCATCATTTTCCCTAACAAAAACCTAAACTTTTCTATGTTCAAAATTCGATCTTTTATCTATTCAAAATATAATCTTTTCACCATTCAAAATATGATTTAATCTTTTCGCCATAAAAAACAAATCTTTCTTCAAATAAAAATCATATCTTTGCAACGTTAAAAATCATATCTTTATCCGCTATTCAAACATATATAAAAATCAGAATTTTATCCTTGCTTTCTATATCTAAAAATCTAATTTTTTTCTACCTTTTTTATAAACAAAAACTGATTTTTTTATAATTTTAAACTCTAATTACTTTAAATAAATAAACAAATAAGTAGAAAAAAGAAAAATGCAAAGGGGGACTTACTGTATAAATCGAGAGGAGGCGGGGGGTTTAGTTCGCCGGAGTCAGGGAGGACCGGGGCGGAGGTGGTGGGTGCGGCCAGGCTTCGAGGGGGGGCTGCGTTGAGTGGGGTCTCGAAATCGGTTTGTGGGGGGGAGGGGTATGGTGGCTCGATTGATCAGAGGAGGGGATGGAGAAGGAGGCGCGGGGGGTGGAGGTGCTGCCGGAGAGGGCAACGCGCGAGGGACCCTCGATGGCGGTGGTGGCGACTGGGCGATGAGGAGCGCCCTCTGTTCTTTTTTTTTTCTTTTTTAAAATGAAATCGGGGAGAGAGAACTGAAGGGGGGGTCATATATATTTAATTTTTATTTAATTATCTCTCCAAAAAGCAACTTTTATTTTCGAACTCGAAATCAAGCCCACTGCTCGTCGTCCATAGCTAATTATCCCCATTCCGAACACAATGGGATATGTATCGTAAGCTGATTCAAACGTTTCTATCAGTTTTCGTCAAAATCAAAATATAAATCTATATATTGAATTTGAACGCGCATTTCAATTTACCGGGGTCACATACTAACTAGAAAAATTCCCAAAAAATATTTTCTAGCTTCGTATTGACGATACGGTACTAACAAAACTAATTTCATCGAATTCTGAGACCGTTTGAAAAATGGCCATTTTGCAGCCGATTAAAATCAACTTAAACTGGTCAAACACGTTTTCCTTTGGCACGCTTACATATTGAATCGAAAAATTATGAAATTTGGAGTCTAGCAATAACTTGACATCCCGGATCCAACAAAAGTGATTTCGTCGAAATCCGAGGTCGTTTGCAAAATTTCCATTTTTAAGGGCCAGAATTCCATAGCGACTATTCAGAATTTTCATTTGGACATAACTTTTGATTCCCGCTATGAAATTTTGTTTTTTCGGGTTCGTTAGAAATATATTCACAAATAGATTCTAATATTTTTTGTTTCACTAAAATCCGGTTTATTTTGCACTCGGTACATTCATTTGAATTTTGAAATCGAATTATCGACCTACCGCGCCATTTTCAATTCCTTTTATAATTATATATAATTATTTATATTCTAACGACGATCTATAAAAAACATACGTTTGAATTCCATTCAAAATAAATTTCTCGTCAATATCATTTAAAATAATTCATTTTAAATAATCAAAATTCATTAAAATTGCCAAATTAAAAAATTTAAATTGGCTTAGATTTCCGGGTTATTACAAGTATAAATTTTATCTTATCACCAGTATAGTCCTAGGATTTATATCTCTAATTGATATAAGAATTTGAATTAGTAGATTGATGATGCAAGGTCGATTGAGTTATTCGACAGAAGACCGCACTTTCCAATCGTCGGGTATACTTGCAACTTTGTGAGATATTAATAATAAAATGAATCTATGACAATTATTTTATTATAGTGAAAAAATGTTTCGAAAGGTTTACTTTGAGAGTTGAGGTGTTAAGGGACCATCGGGTCCTCCTCCCTTTTTTAAGAAACCTAAAGGACATTTATTATCATAGTCTGCTCTAGGATTAAAGTCTTAAGTGATTTTTGGATTATCCTCTTATGGGTATAAAGTGATTGAATTCACTCTTCCATTAATATTTAGTTGAGGATTTCACATGGTAGTTGGACTCGTTCCTCTTCTTGGAATTTATTCTAACGATCGTAAAGCAAAGCAGTCTACTTCATTCCTCTTCTTTGTTGTCTTAAGTAATAAGGTAGAATTATAGGGTTTTCCCTCATTATGTACTAAGTGATCAGTTAACTATCCTTTTTCCAATAAGAAGTGATAAATGGCTAATTGGCTACAAGTTCGATAATCTTTGGAAGGGTCCACTTCCTTTAGGTAGTAAGTGACTGGGTTGGAGTCCACCTTGGGATGTGGTATTAAATACTGCTATGGAGGTACAAAAGGGTTTCCTATCATGCGGAAGGTATTACGTGTCTCACGGAATATCTAATAAGGTCTGCCAATTAGTAACATAGGAATTTTCCGAGAGAAGGTCTTAAATGGCTAGAAGTCGTGTACCTATCTTGATGCCATAAGAGACTGTCGACTGTCCAATTTTGTGTCCCTATAGTTGCTCCCATACACACACACATACACACAAACAAACATATGTAAATATATATATAATATTTTGAGTGAGGCCATAAGTGGCTATAGAATCAGCCGCTTTTGATTTATGATGTTTTAAGTAGTTAGGAAGTCTGCATCTTAATGTTAGTTTGTAGGGTGGTTTAAATGCTTCATTTATGAGAAAAAGTTCTATATTTGGATTTAATAATCAATTTTTGGAAAGTGACACCTTCGGTATGATAGTAGATCAATATGCGTAATTGTACAAGGTTAGGCTAGAATCACTAACCTTGTTAGACATATAATTAAGGGAAACCAAATAGGATATAATTGTATATTGTGGACAGTATTATTCATTTCCCCTCACTAGGACTTGTTGTTTTGAAACTCCTCTTTATAAAAACTCTCAGTTTTAACTTAGGGGAGGCAAGTTTTTGAAAGTGTTCATTCTTGGTTATCTATTCTTGTTCCCTCATACTCGGTATTGACGTGACGATTCATTATTAAGGCAGTTGTCATATTCAATACTTATAATCCCTTCTTGTTTCAGCTGCTAGTTTAGTTTTTTATTGCACTCTGATTATGCTCATGTTTATTGTTTGCAGATACCAGATATATATGATACGTGCTTGATGGATTTAAATTTAAATTTTTGTCGAAATTCGGGCACATAAAAGTGTGATTTTTTACATTAAATATAATCAAAATATAAAACCAAGTACATTTAAAATATAAAATTAAAACATTGTAAATCAAAGCATTACAATAAAAGTAAGTTTTAAAATTCATATTTTCTTAACGTTCTAGTGTTGAAAGCTGTGCAAAATGCTTTGTTTTTTGGGTTTAACGCTGACAAAAATGTTTTGGTTTATTGCCTTAACATAGTTTCATTTCCCCCCATAAGTTAATTTTTTTCCTCTCATTTCTCTGTCTTTTCACGCAACATTCATTTCCCTCTTCCTCAATTTGTATTTCTCTGGCTTCGATTTCAATTTCAATTTCAATCCTTTATCCTTTTCTCTATTGCAAGCTAATCTTGGCAGTTCCTCTTTCCTCTTTGATTCCCCTGCCTATAGTTACCCTAAACTCGATGGATTCCATATACGCTTCGACCTACCTGTGGTTGCCCTGCATTCGATGAAAAACTAAAAAAAAGGTGAGCACCTCTTTACACATGTTTTCTGTTTAAATAAAATCATTGTTTATTATCAGATAGAGTTCACTAATTACCTATATTTCACAATTCACTTGACTTATATTACTTAATGTAAAATTTGAGATGTTGGTCTTAGATTTTGGAAATATACTAATTACGCTTTTAGATTTTGAAAAATAAACCATTCTCTTTAGTAGTTTGTAAATTTTGGGTAAATATTAAACAATATATTGGTAATATAAGTTATTGTCTACGTTAGAGTAAAAAAGAGCTACAACACATCTTCACCCATACTAGAATATATAATTCTGAACTGTATGTAGTTCGATCTCAATGTAATGGATATATATCATACGTCATCACATGCTTGTTTTAACCACTTTAGTTATTCTTAGCAAGTATGGATTCAGATTAGCTAATTTGTTCGTTGATGAATCAATTTCAAATATTGTTATGAGACTTGCGATGCATAAATGTGAACCAGAACTTAGTTTGTTTTGTGATGGGTTAAGCAGTACTTCAATTGTCACGCGTTCTAAACTTCTAGAAACATGTTCTTTATGCTCTTGACTTTTGTCTGTGCCTTACAGTTTATTAATATATTTCCTATACCTTTACTATTTTAATTTAATTCGTTTACTGTAACGTATTTGAATGCACAAGTGCAACTTTGCCAAATTTCCAACAAATGTTAAATTGTTAAAGGATACAATAAGGTTCATCAGCTTTAATATTTTGCTTAATTATGCAATCTCAAATTTTCATTTGTTATTTTTTTAATAACCAATGTTATAGCACTAAAAGCAGTGTCATTGTCTAGTTTTTATTACTAAACATGAACCCCTATGCAAAGTACTAAGATGCTAAGAGACTTATTATTTTGGGGAATTATACGTTAAGGACCTCCCTTAGTTAAACAATTAGTTTCTAGGACACAGGTTCAAAACAATTATTTTCCAGGACATACTTCAGAACCCGTGTCCATTTCTACTGTCTTCTTATAATTGCATCTAGCTTCAAGTGAAATACTATTTTTTTCTAAATCAAATTTCAATTGCAAGGTTTTCTGCTTCATTAATTTAAGCATAACCAATTTCATCTAAAACTGAAATATCTTCGATGAACGATCCATGGAATCACCTCAAAAACATTCGACTAACAACTTGTGGAATCAATAAGCAATCTATCTTTCTAAATACCAAGTTTTTCATTTATCTTTGATTTAGGGTAGTTCGTGCGCTTTAGATTTGACCTTAGTTGATTATGCTCGAATCAGGGATGGGTGGCTATCATCGTCTTCAGTGGAAGAAAAGCAGCAGTTGAAGCAGTTGATTTTAATTTTAATAGCCATAATTTAAGATTTTTCGTTCTATTGACATAAGCTTATTATCATCAATCCATGGTATTATTATCACTTTCCACAATAAATGTATATGTTATATGATTTTCTGAGAAAAAGATAAAACCGTTTATCTTTTTTCTAATAAAAATGGCTTCCTAAAGTGTTTATTTGCCATGGAATTTATGAAATGAATGGTCCGATAGTAATGAGGTGGGTTAGATGGTGTGCTTACATATATAAAGGTGTTTGTTTGGTAAACACATAATCTTTTTGTATATGAATTGTGTATCTTTTTGTATAACTTTTTGTATAATCAAATATATATATATATATATATATATATGTAAGGTAAATACAATCGCTTAAACTAAAATTGTAATGGCCTGCAAATCCGTACTATCTGAGTTGACTAATAACACCGCACGTCCAACCCAAATTGCACAGAAATACGAATCATTATTCGAAAGAAGTTAGAGGATGAGAAATAGAAAGAAAGAAATGTTAGAATAGAAGAAAACAAAGAAGACAAATCTCATAGCGGAACGAATAAATATATTATATAACATAACTTTTGAAATACAAATCAGTAACTTCATAAAAATACCATCATCAGAGCACAAAAGTTATTCCTGGAACAGTTATAAACACTTGTTTCCAGATATCACGTAGTACACATCGGAAATATGATAGTCTATAGCTAACAGATGAAGCCTCCTGCTTCAAGCTCCTCCAAGTGAATCTGTAAAATCCCAACTACTTGACTGCCTGTACAAATATGGACACCCAAGAGTTTAGGGAAACAAAACAAAATAAACTCTGGGTCAGTCATGGGACTGGTGTGAGTAAACTCCAATCAATTGTTTAACATTCAAAATTTTTTCGAAAGAAATGATGATCGTAAGACCGATCCACACATAAACATGGATGGTTTTTACCTTGCGATAACCCAAAATATTTTTGATATCAAATCCAGTGATATTATAATAATGTCTACATCAAATAAATAGAATCTAGCGGAACGCTTGCATCTCACGCTCCATATATAATATAAAACTAAAAACCGCATGGCGCTTATTGGAGATTTGGATTTCCAACATGACTAGGTATGGAACCACCTTTCGATCAGTGTACTCTAGAGGGGATACACTGAGGTTCAACAAGAACATCTTGCAAACTGCCCACACATGACCGGCCACTCATTTTGTTTGAGTGTATCGAATGTATATCACTAACGGTTGGGATCAACAACCGTTTCCCGAAAAGGGACAACATCGATAAATTAAAGAAGTAAACGGAATTTATCTAGATAGGTGATTATACACCCTAATGGGAGCGACCCACATAGCCATGCTGCTGCCCGATTTTTGTTATTTCCCGGTTGTTGAGGCCTGAGGCTATGATTTCTTGCAATTCATTGATAGCACAATTACTTTGAATGCCACATTGTCAAATTCGTTAATCATTAATTGATTTGCATAAATATATTCTAGATAATATGCTAAGAGAATAAATCCTCCGCCACTATATATATATTTATACAGACAAACATATATGATCATTGGAAATACCCTGTCAGACATTCGTCCATACACTTCGTTATGGGGCTGAACGAAACCGAAGGCACAATTTCTATTAATAGAAAAAGCCCTTGCACTTTAATCCATCTTCGATTATCTTCATATATTCTGATTTGCAAAGCTACTGCCAATACGGAGTAGTCTCGGATAATAATCCAACCGGTCTCCCCATATAGACAACGATATTGGCAAATACTTCGATAGTCGGTGATTTAACTAACGAAGAAAAACAAACAAACATTTATCCATAACATTAATAAATCACTGGGCTTGTTAATTAATATTTCATTAATTAATTCACTTCTTCATTTCCCTATCAATATTTGTTAAACAAATATTTGCAACCATCATCTTGGCCTTTTTCGCTATTTGGAAAACATTTCCATATCTCGTCTTCTTTTATTTTCCATATGTAGAAAATATCTTCTATTTGTAACTGGAAAACATTCCAATTACTTATCTCTTTCACGCCCGTTCATTTCTACACTGAAGAAATATTTATTTATTATATTTCCAAAATTCCACTTCCTTGGGTTAAACGAATGTTGTGCCAAACATCGTTACAACAACCCAAAACACTGCATTCAACTAACTCTTATTCAAACATTTCTTTTCGAGACTGGATCTTGTTATTTATCGGTTAAAAATGAAATCAATCAAGTTGGGGTATAACTACCTCTCAGACCTTGACTGAAAACATCCTTAACTTCAAAACGGACAAGATCACTTACCTCGAATAATCAACATCATATTACCAATTATCCATTTCTTTTAAACGTGTATACATTTCTCTTTCTATTTTTAACAAATCAAATTTATAGATTTCCTTTTTGTTTATAATATTCTACTTTTAATTTCATATCCTTATCGAATTCTATATATATCGATACATTGATTTCTAACTATCAAATTTTCTTAATTATACTCTAACTCCTTAAATTTTCGGAAAAATTCGCCATAATCTCCTTTGTACCGGTCAATAGTTCAAACCTCAACTCGCCTCTCTAGGCCCTTCCCATTTAAAAAGAAAATCAAAAAGCCAAGCGACTTGCCGATTCAACGCATAAAACCACATATGTAATTTAAACATGTACCCTATTGTCGGGAACTAAATTTATAAACTTCATTCTCTTTATTCCATACCTGTTTAACACATGGTCACCTGTTTTCAATTCAATTCAACTCAATCCAATCGTTTGACTTCAGTTTTGCCCATTTATTCTTTAATTAGCTTCTTAGCCTATTTCACTTGTTATTTGAACATATCATGTTCGTATGTATTTTAGTTTGCTTATAAATCAATTGAATCCCATTTCATTTCAGGTTTCATGTTCGATTTCGAATATGAAATTCACAAGTCTAATTTACTTATCAACAGAAATATCTTGATCTAAAATTCGATTAACAAATTATTCTTCCACTTAGTAAATTCTATCCAAAATAAATAACTGATTTTGTTTCAAAAATCAATCCATTTACTCCACTCGAGTTCATATTTATTTTATAACTCAAGTCCAGATTTTTCAAATGGAATTTCAAATTTTATTTGCTTAAAAATCCTTATATTTATTTATATAAACCATTATGGTTTTTAAACGATTTTGGCGCTGCTTTTCTGAAAATTTGATTTTGACATAACTCAAAATCTATTAGACGAAATCCAGATTTTTCTCTTTCATTAGAAAACTATTTTTCAACTGGTCCTGACAATTCTTGTTTCAAAGAATTCCAACTTCAATTGAGTTCTATATACTCAGTTGAAGTTCAAAACGTCAATTTACGAACTGCCGCGCTGTGACGAGTTCGTTTTAATTATATATATATATATAAACTTTTAAACTTCTTTTATAATAAATTCAACTCTATTCTAATATATTTTTAATATATATCAAACCAATTTCCCAATTCAACATAATAATTTTGATTATCTATAGTTGCTGATTTTTCCTTACTCGGTAATATATTTATTTATGCTTCGATCTTCTATATTTAATTCCAATTTCTTTTATAAATAAATTATTTATAAAATTCGATATAATCGAATTTCAATTATAAACCCGCTGAATTCTTCTCCATTCATCTTATATTCTGAATTCCGGAATATAATTAATCATTTTGTTTCAAAACACTTCCCAATTTACCTTTAAATTCCTATTTGAATTTAAATGGTTTAAATTATCCAAATGATAATTTATTTCACCAAATTTATAACACTATTTATAAATTCGACTTCCTTGTTTAAAATAAAACAAGTCTAATTTCAAAATCTGTTTGAAAACCAAAAGCTTATTTCGGAATATTGTAATTATTATAACTAATCCATATATAACATATAGTCTATTTAAATATTTAATTTAAATATTAGTCTATAATTAATTCAATTCTAATATTCCTTCTTGATATAATTTATTTTATAAATTCAGTATAATCTAACTTAATTATCCAAGTAAATTTCCATTCCGAACATTGGAATAGATTTCATTGTTTTCAACCTAAAACGATTTCCAATTCATATCTTTAAATTCACATTAGAATTTAAAATATTCATATCATCCAATGATAATTTATTTCCCTTTATTTATAAACATCGTTTGTAAATTTAATTAAGTTCCCTGATTATCCAATCAAAATCACTCCATTTTATTTATAAACACCGTTTATAAATTTACTTCAATTCCCTGGTTATTTAATTTATAAACATCGTTTATAAATGCAATACTTGTTTTTATTTATTTTCAAAACAAGTAAATATCTTTAGCCCCTTCTAATTTCAAATTCTATTTTAGAAAAATAGAATTTTCCTTTTTAAATTTCAAAACCCTATTTACGATAATTCTATAAATTACCGTTTAGGCTCATTGATATTTCAAACAACCAAAATACCAAATTATCAAATCATGGGTTTTTCTAACACATCATATAAGATAACATATATTAAACCAAACAAATGATAATATTTTTGAGGAATCCGGTTGGATTCCTCCAACCGTTTTCCTGCATCCACAGACGTTAGTCAATATAAATAATACCCATCCTGCTTCGAGGTAGGATATTGCGGTATAGAAGGTCATCCACTATCATAGCATAGGGCGTATAGGGTCATCCGCTAATGATACTGCGGGCATCCGCTAATGGTACTGCGGGAATCCAGCCAATCAATAATATATATATAATAACCACAACAAACCTAAATAACTAATATATAATATCCACAAAAATATTTAAATGCATCTAAGTAACCAACAATTTTTTTTTAATGATTAAAAATAATTCTAAACAGTAAATTTGAGTGAGATTTACTCACCGAGATTTTCATTTGCAGATTATCCATTTAATTTCCTATAGCTGCGGCACCACTCGAGTCATCTCGAATGAATCCACTGTACGCCTGGGGTGATTTATTTTTATAAATCAATTAAACATTTATTTAAATTACTTAATAAAATAAATAAATAATCCTATGTAAATTAAATTTCTAAATAATGCATACCTTATTCTCTCGAACACTATACTGTCAAGCTCTTTTCCTCTTTCAAAACCTCAGCATCATTACTCCCTGATCGTCCAACTCTAAAGATTTAATAAGCCCCCTTATTCTTGCACGTAAAAAAATATGGTTACACAAACCAATATCTGAAATAATTTCCCATCCATTTGTCTCCTGTCATCCACCTACCTCTACTGACCCAATCTCGGCATTACTAACCAACTTCCATGACTTTTCTTCATCACAATGTAGCAATCAATTTGCTACAACACTTCTACAAGTCCACTACAACCAAACTTTCATGGTTGCAAATCTTCAATGTCATCCCTTCCTTCCCTGAGTTCGCCAGACAGCAGCTCAGTCCCTTCCCGGCCTGCTCCTATCGCAAACCCCCCTACTTCCACACACTGACTTATCGTCTTTCCCAAAAGCAACACTTCACATATCACGATGCTCCTCTGTTCCACGCTATTATCACCAACTCGCATCTCTTTCCCAACTCGTCACTTCCGTTCATTCCTCATACCTCGCACACAATCGAACTCCATTCCACCGGTTTAACTTTACATTATTGACCTTCCAAAATCTTTGCACCCCTAAGATACCATTGCACTGTCTATGACCTGTACTGACAATCGCCAGTCATGGTCGAAACAATATCGCGAACTTCAAACACCACATCGATTTGAACTTGCGAATCCCAGATCAGGAATACCCAGTACCAAATCGCGATGTAAACTCATGAACAGTTCCCATAAACCGCTACGAACTCAATCACCACTTCGAACTAATCAACATTCTTGACTTTAATAGCAGGAACTCGCGCTCATACCAAATCCGACACCATTAATTTTCATATCGAATACCACATCGATCAGCTTTTGAACCCTCGCAACCCTCAGCAAACCTAAATCGTGAGCACCTCTCTACTAGCTTCTCGCGCTTACCCCAACTTCGAAATGGGGACCGCGCAGTCTCGATGCAAACCCCCCTTTTTTAAATATGGAGCTCGATGAAAATATTTAGTTTTATATTTCGATTTGCAAGAGAATGGGTTTTGCGGTTTTGATTTGGAATGCAAAAAAAAAAAGTTAGGGCACTTCATATTTATGTTTGTGGAAAACGAGAGTAGTAACGAGAGAAGTACAAAGGCTAGGGGTTCGAATATTTCTGTTCGAACACCATTTTTATATTAAAGCTTACGATTGATCAGAGGAACTAAAAAGAAAAGAAGGATGTCGCGTACTTATAGGACATGAATACTTAGCTATTAAGGAATTTGCAATGCGCAAGGTACATCGTTATTAAATACGATTTGATTTTGAATTTGATTTCGATTTGATTTCTAATTAATGCGATTTGATTTAAAAACATTTTTATTCTTTTTAAACAGATACTGATTTGATTTCGATCCTATCCACAATCAAATATCTCGGGGTTCACAATTAAAAATCGTGAACCGCTATTTTAGCGTACCGACCGTCGTTCCAATGTAATAACGGTGTTCTGAGCTTAACAGAATATATTCTGAAATTAAATTTAAACGTATGTATAAAATAACCATTTTAAATCAATATAATATAATTTAAATTCAAACAAATAAATTCTTCGATAATAAACTATTATTATCGTCCTCTGTATTCAAATAGAATATATATATTGATCATCTAAACTGTTTTCTATTCGGCTTTAACTTTGAATTAAACTAGATTTGTTTTCGTATTACGATTATTCAATATATTCGAAGTAAATCATATTTTGATTATTTAATCGATAACTCAGTATAAAAATTTATTTAATTTATCAATTAAATATTTAAAACCATATAAGATGTTTTAAAATTAATTGACACAAATCCGGGTCATTACATTCTTCCCCCTTAAATGAATTTCGTCCCCGAAATTACTAAGGTAGGAAAAATGCTTCAACCCTATTACTTTTCAAAAACTAACATATGTTTAAGCATAACATTTCATATTTAAACAACTTTAGTTCCAACCAACTTTGGTTTCTGTTTATATCACACACCATATATGCTTATATTTATTTTATCTAAATGATTTACAATCAATTCATATTATATTCAAATTGATTCTGATCAATTTATTTCCTTCGATCCATTTAACTTTCTTAAGTTAAAATTTTAAATTCAAGAATTCAAATCCCCGGGTTTTCATTTCAAAACCTTTTGAAATCCCATAAATATATACATATATTTATTTCCATCACAAATTCAAAACACTGAATTTTTCAAAACAACTTGTTTTCTTTCAAACAAATTTCCATCGAAAACTTTTCTATGGTAGCAATCCATCACTTATAACTCGAAAATGAACACTGATGATGTCACGATCATCATTAGAGTTATTTCCCAGCCACTGAAGTGAGTTCAGTGCTTTATCACCTTAAAAATCCATTGAAAAATGTTTTTTATTCAAAAATCCTTCCAAATAAAGCTATATTATTTTAATATACTTCGAAGATATTTTTCCAAACACCCAGGATTTAAATTTCAAACTCTGATTTAAATCCAATTCCAGTTCATCTCGTTTGTATATTTCATTTACATACAAATTTTATTTGGTTATATATAACCATTTCAAATTTTTATCATCTCATTTGATTATAATATTAACATCCAATACATCCATATATAATAATAATTTTAGAAAATTATTCCTTTTCTATCAAAATAGAATTTTGGGTAAAATTATTTCATTTACCTACTTAAAAACAATATTGTATCAAATTTCTCTGTTCAAGTGTTTAGAAATTTCTATCGAATTCATGGCGTCCCACGATTCGATCAGAATTCATAAACCGCTCTATAGACTAGCCAACACAATATAAATAAATTTTTTATTTCAATTAACAAATACGCTCTCTCGTATTTATATATATACACCCAACTCATTCTAGGGTACTACTGACCCTATGACCCTATCTCTAATGGGCACAATCCCATTAAAGCCTAGGTATTCACTCAACCTAAGCTCTGATACCAACTGTAATGGCCCGCAAATCTGTACTATCTGAGTTGACTAATAACACCACATGTCCAACCCAAATTGTATTGAAATACGAATCATTATTAGAAAGAAGTTAGAGGATGAGAAATAGAAAGAAAGAAATGTTAGAATAGAAGAAAGAAAAGAAGACAAATCTCGCAGCGGAACGAATAAAATATATTATATAACATAACTTTTGAAATACAAATCGGTAACTTTATATGCATACCATCATCAGAGCACAACAGTTATAACTAGAACAATTATAAACACCTGTTTCCAGATACCACATAGTACACAGCGGAAATATGACAGTCTATAGCTAACAGGTGAAGCCTCCTGCTTCAAGCTCTTCCAAGTAAATCTGTAAAATTTTGACTACTTGACTGCCCGTACAAATATGGACACCCATGAGTTTAGGGAAATAAAACAAAATAAACTCTGGGTCAGTCATGGGACTGGTGTGAGTAAACTCCAATCAATTGTTTAACTTCCAAAATCCTTTCGAAAGAAATGATGATCGTAAGACCGATACAAACATAAACACAGATGGTTTTTATCTTACGATAACCCAAAATATTTTTGATATCAAATCCAGTGATATTATCATAATGTCTACATCAAATAAATAGAATCTAGTGGAATGCTTGCATCTCACGCTCCATATATAATATAAAACCAATAACCGCATGGCGCTTATTGGAGATTTGGATTTCCAACATGATAAGGTATGGAACCACCTTCCGATCAGTGTACTTTAGAGGGATTACACTGGGGTTCAACAAGAACATCTTGCAACCCGGCCCACACATGACCGACGACTCATCTCGCTTGAATGTGTCGAATGTATATCACCAACAGTTGGGATCATCAACCATTTCCTGAAAAGGGACAACATCGATAGATTAAAGAAGTAAAAGGAATTTCTCTAGATAGGTGGTTATACACCCTAATGGGAGCGACCCACATAGCCATGTTGCCTGCCCAATTTTTTTCATTTCCCAGTTGTTGAGGCCTGAGGCTACGATTTCTTGCAATTCATTGATAGCACAGTTACTTTGAATGCCACATTATCAAATCCGTTAATCATTAATTGATTTACACAAATATATTCTGGATATTATGCTAAGAGAATAAATCCTCTGCCACCATATATATTTGTACAGACCAACATATATGATCATTGGAAATACTCTGCCAAACATTCATCCATACACTTCATTCTGGGACTGCACGAAACCGAAGTCACAATTTTTATTAATAGAAAAAGCCCTTGCACTTTACTCCGTCTTCGATTTTCTACATATAATCTAATTTGCAACGCTACTGCCAATAGGGAGTGGTTCTCGGATAATAATCCAATCGGTCTCTCCATATTGACAACGTATTGGCAAATACTTCGATAGTCGATTATTCAACTATCGAAGAAAAACAAACAAACCTTCATCCATAACATCAATCAATCATTAGGCCTATTAATTATTATTTCATTAATTAGTTCAGTTCTTTATTTCCCTATCAATATTTGTTAAAAATATATATTTCAACCATCATCTTGGCCTTTTTCGCTATTTGGAAAACATTTCCATATCTCGTCTTCTTTTATTTTCCATATGTAGAAAATTTCTTCTATTTATAATTGGAAAACATTCCAATTACTTATCTCTTTCACGCCAGTTCATTTCTACACTCAGGAAATATTTATTTATTATATTTCCAAAATTTCACTTCCTTGGGTTAAACGAATGTTGTGTCAAACATCGTTACAACAACCCAAAACACTGCACTCAACTAACTCTTATTCAAACTGTGACGACCCCAAACCCCGATGAGACGGTGCAAGGGTAATCTTTGGAATATAACACATAATCAGATAACAACAGAACAGAAATAAATAAATACACCAGATAATGTACAATAAAATACACTGGAAAAATATAATCATCAGAGTTACACAGTATATGGGATCATACTTAGTTCAAAATACAGTTCAGATATACATAAATGTCTACAGCGGAAAAGAAAACATAATATGTACAACAGGAGCTGAACAACATAAAAAGAGATAAATGATAGAATCCATCTTCAGCTTCAACTATCCAGAAAGAGCCTACTAAAACCTGAATACAAGGCTGCCCGTGTAGAAATAGGGGCACCCGAGTTTGCAAGTGAAACAAACTACGAGTCAGTCATGGGACTAGTATGAGAAATCTAATTAACACACTTTACAATATGGCTAATCACAGGACCACGCCACTTTCGCGGAACGGGTTTACTCCATTGGATTGCCAGTGCTTTAAAACAAGTAAATCCTTTAAACATCGCAATGCTTTTTACAAAAATGAAGCCATTATAAGACTCAGTTCCCATCACACAATGCAACACAAACCGGAGGATAGAGTTTTACCTTATAATGGCCAAAATATGCTTGACAGTGGAAAACAAATCATTTGATATTATTACTAGTGTATATATGTTTCAAAAATAATTTCAATCATAACTATCAATCATAGACGGCATGGGTACCATATATCATGTCGCCAAATATATATACAATCAAAACCGCACGTTGTCGTATTTGGAAATTGGATTTTCGCCATGAAATGAGGCCAAGGATCGTCCTCACCGCTTCGAGACTTTCTAGCCTGAGTCTCAGGCAAGCGCGCAGGAAAGCCTTGGAGCAACAGGGCCGGTCCACTCGATGTGGATTAAACTTAAACCCTGAACATTTCATTTCCCCGCCCTTTGGGGCGAAAATGAGTCCTACAACTCCATCGGCTCCACATAGTCACCGATATATCCGAGGCGCCTCGCAACAGCAACAACCACACAGGTGAAAGTAATATAAATGTCAGGGCTGGTAGGTCACTGACACCACCCTAGCTTGAAGGAAACACATGCCCTCCCTGAAGTCCTCTCCCGTTTCTGGTCCATACCGGGGTGTGAGGCTCGCGAATTCACGTTATACACAAAGCTATGCCACACAGGCATTGCTTTGATCACAACCACAAAGATCTGCTTTTCAACAAAAGCTTTGATCATTTCATCTCAGCATGCCACACAGGCAATTCATGCCATGCAACTGACGTCTATCAATCACATAGAATGAAATCCAATGTAAGACACACAGTCCATTTACAAGTCCTTTCTAGGTCTGAACGAAACCGGAGGATCTTTATTCCTAGCATATCCGTACAATCAACATGTACGTCCGGACGGCTACTACTTCAGCCCCTTCAAGGTAGCTACTCCCATCATGAGCATCAGTAGCACCCCTCCATTCGACGTGAAGATCATCGGTCTTGCATCGTCTTCATATCTTTGATTTCAATCATCGATCAATTTTTTGAAATGAGAATTAACTCGGCCTTTCCAAATAATTCACGTATATTTTGAATTTCAAATCAATTCATTTCAATGGTTAAATTATTCAACATCAATAATTCTATTCTTTAATGTAGTTTTTACGCCACACACATTCAACCATCAAATATCCAATAAACCGAGTAATTTCAGTTTATTTCCATTCCATATCGTTTATAATATTTTAAAACGATTTATCACTATTTTTATTTATTTAAAAATAGCCAATTCATTCAAACAACGCTTCAGGCCATAACGCGGTCGTGGCGCTGTTTTTCTTTAGATTTGATTTACACATATCTGAAAATCTAACTATTGGATCTTCACAAATTTTATATCATTAGAAAGATCTTTTCAAAACGAATCCAACGGTTTCAGTTTCGGGAAAATCCGACGGTCGGATCTCCCGCACTAATCGTTTGAAGTTACGATTTCAAAATACGAACTGCAACGTCGTTATTCGATTTAATTTAATTATATATATATATATATATATATAATCGATTCTGGCGTTGCTTTTCTTCAGATTTGAATTAAACATTCCAGACAATCCAACCGTTGGATCTTCACAAAGTTGGTGTCGTTGGAAAGATATTTCCAAAGCGAACCCAACGGTTTCGGTTTCGGGAAACTCTGATTGTCGGATCTCCCGCACTAATCGTTTGAAATCTCGGTTTCAAAACACGAACTACAGCTTTGTTATTGGATTTATTTTAATTATATATATAAATATAATCTATTCTTCGATTTCAAAACCATATTCATTTCATACATTTGATAAAAATGATATTTTTATCCAACAGACATTTATTTCAACATTTCACTATTTTTAACAATTAATGTATATAATAAAAATGTGATTTTTATTGTAAAACAATTTATTTCAAAACACGACTATTTTATATAGTTCATATAGATGATAAAAATATGATTTTTATTATAAAACAATTTATTTCAAAACACGACTATTTTATATAGTTCATATAGATGATAAAAATGTGATTTTTATTATAAAACAATTTATTTCAAAACATGAATGTCGTTCACCACATGAATTTCTATTCAACACATGAATTTCTATTCAACACACGAATATAGTTTCAACACATGAAAATAATTCTAACACATGAATATTATTGAAAATTTCGGCAGCATAACAGCAGGGTAGTTAAAACCGGGACCGTCCCTAGTACGGCTCCTCGCTCTACCTTAAAGCCTCGCAGGTTTTGACAATGGGGATTTCATGCATCTAATTCGCATGCAGACGAGCATGTTTATTTTTCTTTTCCACAAACTAATCCTGTGTGGTTTCATCCTGAAATAATCCTCTACCACAAATAGGTATTTTTCAACCACAATCAATCATTCATGGTATTCACCAAATTTCACATCAACCAATAATCCAAACAATATCACAACCAATATATATCGTCCATGGTCTGTGGACGAGGGGAGTATATATATTCGTATATAAATATATTTCAATTTACTTCAATTCATTTCAATTTATTTCAACGCATATATAATTTTTACAACACATATATAACTTATACATCGAACATACAACTTATACAACACTTATACATGAGGTGTACAACGCTTATATAACTCGTACATCGACTTTATAATTTATACATCGTTGTTTTCCATATCGTTTATAATTTAGAAATCTCACTTTGGTTGTCGCTTTTCTAAAAATCCTAGCAAGCTCAGAAAAATCCCCGGACACTTCTAGATTGTAGAGAGCGTCGACACGGTCTCGATGTTTCCTGTTTCATCGAATTTCGTTAACACACGATAAAGATATGATTTTTCAAAGTTTGCAACATTAAAAAGTGTTATTTTCAATTCAAATATAACAAAGCCGATACCTCTCAGCAGAAGTTCGAAATTAGGTTTGCTAATATCTTCAAATCCGTAGCACTTGAGGATAATCCTATAATAACTCGGAAATCCGAGCCAATTTAAAATTTTTATTTTGGCAATTTTAGTGAATTTTGATAATTTAAAATGATTATTTTAAATAATAACAACGAGAAAATTATTTTGAATAGAAATAGAACGTATAAATTTATATACGTCGTCGTTAGAATATAAATAATTATATATATTTATAAAAGGAATTGAAAATGGCGCGGTAGTTCGATAATTCGATTTCAAATTTCAATTGAATGCACCGAGTGCAAAATAAACTGGATTTTAGCGAAACTGAAAATATTAGAATCTAATCGAGAATATCTTTCCAACGAATCCGAAAAATTGAAATTTCATAGCGGGATCAAAAGAAAAGTCATTCGTTGGTTCGTTTACGCCCCAAAGGGCGGAGAAACGTAGTGTTCAGGCATAATAATCCACATCGGTGGACCGTCCCTGACGATCCAAGGCTTGCCTGCGCGCTTGCCTAAGACTCGGGCTAGACAGTCTCGAATCGGTTGAGGACTATCTTTTGCCTCAGTTCATAGATGGAAATCCAACTTCCAATACGTGTCTTTGCGGTTTTATTTGTAGAGCCTAGTATGGCGACATAGTGGGATGGGGCGCTTATGCCTTCTATGATCGATACTTATGATTTGAAGTTGTTTTATACACTGTGCACTTATAATAGTATCAAATGATTTGTTTCAAACGTATCAAGCATTCTTGGCTATTATAATGTAAAAGCCCTATCCTCCGACTTGCGTTGCATTGTGTGATGGGACCTGGGTCTTATAATAGCTTCATTGTTCTTTATTTAGCATTACGCTGTTATTTTATGCATTGGTGTTCTTGGGAGGAAACCCGATCCGTGTTATACGGCGTGGTCCCTTGATTTACCGAACTTTAAAAACCAATACTAATAAATGTTTTATTTCTCACACCAGTCCCATGACTGACCTGGAGTTTATTGTTTTAACCTAAACTCTGGGTGCCCTTATTTTGACACGGGCAGTTAGTAGTTTTGGTTTTGCAGATTTATATTCACAGGATCCTGGTTTACAGCTGGAATGATATTTGGAAAGCTTTGTATCCGTATATCTCCTTCATTTGTGTATTGTATTATTTTCCACTGCTATGTAATTTATTGCAATCTCAGATATTTGGTAAACGTGTAATATTGATTTATACTCTGTATATTCTTATATTCTGATGGAATTGTTGTAATTAACAATGAAATGTTCTTCTGTCTGCGTTCTGCTGTGGCTTGTTCTCAATCCTATCCGGGATTTCCCGTAAAGGGGATTTCAGGTCTTAACATTTTGGTATAAGAGCGAGGTTTACAAAGCTCAGAGAACAAGACACATTAGAACCATACGAAAGAATTCATCAGATATTGGATTAGTAATATACAACGAGAATTACCCGTTAGAGATAGGATCAGTAGTATCCTAGAACGAGTGTGAAGAGTAGTGTTTTTGAAATAAAAGTGAAAACAATTTTTGTTTTGAAAATTTAAATCAATTCTACGTATTTAATTATTTATTTTATATTGAATTTGGACAGTCCAGTATATAAAGATTTTGCATATACGTCTGATCCATGTGTATTTGAAGTTTCATTATACTGGATTGATATAGAATCACACTCTATTTGCTTGGAGATGATGCTGATAATGACCATGGCATCATCAGTGTTATGTTCGAGTGACGAAAGTATAATTTCTATATATTTCCAATTGACTGGTGTGAGAACCAAAATTAGATAGGGCCTATTGTTGTGATTTGGCATCAAAAATGTTATTTTTTGACTATATATCAAAGTTATGAATTTGAAATGATAATTCACTAATTGATTGCTGATTGTGTTTTTTGATTATTGTTTGATTCATAAATTTGAACCATATAGCCAATTTGAACCAAATAGTGATTGTATTGAAAATTTGTCGCATTTGCATGCATGTACATGTACTTACATTGAACAGGTCATAGCAAGGAGGATAGAGCAGAAGAATAAAATTGTTTGCCCGACAAATAGGTACATGTTTACCATAATTTACTGTTTTGTTTGGGTGATGATGATTTTGTGAGCCGATTAGCTAGCCGCTTGGCTTTTTCTTTTTATTTTGGATTGAAGAAGGCCATGGGAGGCTATATGAAATATCCCGAAGTCCCGGTGCATGGGAGGTAATGGCGAAATTTTTCGAAAATTTAGGGTGTTAGCCAAATTTTTGAAAAATTTGAAAAGTTCTTAGAAACTGAAAAGTTGAAGAACTTAAGCCATAGTGAAAATAATGAAAGTTGAGTTAGTTTGTAAAACAACTTTCGGCTTCGTTCTTTTTCAAGGATGAAAAGTTTTAAGTGGGGGAGATTGTAATAACCCGGAAATCTGAGCCAATTTAAAAAATTTGGCAATTTTAGTGAATTTTGATTATTTAAAATGATTATTTTAAATAATAGTGACGAGAAATTTATTTTGAATAGAAATAGAACGTATAAATTTATATACGTCGTCGTTAGAATATAAATAATTATATATAATTATAAAAGGAAATGAAAATGGTGCGGTAGTTCGATAATTCGATTTCAAATTTCAATTGAATGCACCGGGTGCAAAATAAACCGGATTTTAGCGAAACTGAAAATATTAGAATCTAATCGAGAATATCTTTTCAACGAATCCGAAAAATTGAAATTCATAGCGGGAATCAAAAGATATGTCCAGTTGAAAATTCAGAATAGTCGCTATGGAATTCTGGCCCTTAAAAATGGAAATTTTGCAAACGACCTCGGTTTTCGACGAAAACACTTTTGTTGGATCCGTGATGTCAAGTTATTGCTAGGTTTCAAACTTCATAATTTTTTTGAATCAATATGTGAGCGTGGCAAAGGAAAACGTGTTTTGTCAGTTTCAGTCAATTTTGATCAACCTGAAAATGGCCATTTTTCAAACGGTCTCAGAATTCGACGAAATCAGTTTTGTTAGGACCGTATCGTCAATGCAAAGCTAGAAATAATTTTTCTGGAATTTTTCGGTTCCGTATGTGGCCTCGGCAAATTGAAATGTACGTTAAAATCAAATTTTAACGTTATATTAATTTATATTTTAAATTTGATGAAAACTGATCGTAACAGCCGAATTGGCTTATGGGACATATCCCATAGTGTTCGGAATGGGGGTAATTAGCTAGGGGCGACAGTCGTTGGGCCTCGTTTTGAGATCGAATGAAAAAGTAACTTTATGGAGTTAATTAATTAATTAAATAAATAAAAGTCAAACCCTTTTTTCCCTTGACCCGGTCAACAAAACCCCCCTCCTTTTCGTTATTCCGAACGATATAACAAATAAATAAAAAAGAAAGAAAAAGGGGGAGGATCAATCGATGCCGTGACCTCAGGCACCCGCTGCCCAGCCTCCGCCTCCCCACGATGAGCCCCCCCTCCGCCTCTAGCAGCTCCGACCCCACCCGCTCCCTCCAGCCCTCGATTTCCCTCCCCAACCCACAACCCTGGCCCGCTCCGGCAATCCTAAGCCACCGCCACCTCTGCCGACCACCCAAGGCTCAACGGCGCCTCCCCTCAGCCTACCCCCGCCCTGTGGACCCCCTCCCCCCCAGCGCCTCCCTGTAAGTTTTTTTTTCTTCTCTTTTCTTATTAATAAAACCTGATTTATTTTATACATTTAAATCAGTTTAGATCTCTATTTTAAATCTCAGTTTTTATATGTAAATATGAATCAGTTTTTAGTATATATAAAAATCAGTTTTTACTTAAGGAAAGCATTGTTTGAATAGCATGAAAAAGGATGATTTTTCATAGTGAAAAGAAATGATTTTTAATGATGAACAAGGTTGGATTTTTAATGATCAACAAGGTTGGATTTTTAACAATGAATAATATTTGTTTTTTGAAATTAAAAAGATCATATTTTTAATGATGCAAAGATACGATTTTTACGTATAGAGAGTTGAGATAAAAATTCGATTTTTATATATATGAGGTAAAGAAGAAGATATGATTTTTATATACTAGAGAATATAAAAAATGTGATTTTTAAATTAGTGGCGATATAAAAATATAAACTTTATATAGAAAGTAGTGTTGTTAAAAATATAACTTTTTAACACAAACGGTGTTGAACAGATCTCGTTGGAAGCACGGCGAAGATTTTCTACATATGAAGAGTCATGATGTTGGTTTAGCTAGTCGGTGAGAACATCTCAGTTTTAATTTAATTTTCTAGTTAAAATATATATTGGGATGCAGAAGGTGTTTAGTAGCACCCGACACCCGTCGTCCACAGACCATGGACGGCTTGTATGCTTGTTTGTTTGATTTTTATGTGTAGTTGATTGTGTGATGTGATGTGAAATGAAATGAAATATTTAATAGTGGAAAATATTTTATAGTTAAAAATATAATTTTTAACGTGTATATAAAATAAATATTTATAAACGAATCGTACGATTTGTTTATATACACACATTTGACTGATATTGATTAGGACGATAAATTTTACACATCGCCCAATTGCACAAATAAAATCTGTGTTTGATTGATTGAAACCCCACATGGGTATTGGGATGATATATGACATACACTAATCCCAATAATTAGTTGTATGTCGATCGATTGATTGACAAACTGTTATAAGCCTTAAATATTTATATTTGATGCTTATACAGTGTAGAATGCACTTTGGATGATGGTTGATTATTTGTCGTTGTTGATATATACATGCGTTGTATGGAAGTCCATAGAAATAAAATCTATGGTAATTGATTGGGCCTCATTCCAGTTTTGAAATAGAATATTTAAAGAGAACTATTTGAATAAAATATTTGAATAGAAATATTTGAAAAAAAGAAATATTTGAAATAGAATATTTGAAAATAGAAATATATGAAGCCTTGTTGATTAGATTGACGCCATTTTGACGTGAACGATATTTATATCGATTTTATTCATTTTAAAATGAACATCGAAAGTGATTTCAAAATCTGATATTTTGAAAAGAATTGAAATTCGAATTGAAATTAAATAGGAATGAATTCGAATTGAAATTGAATTGAAATGAAAACGAACTGAAATTGAATTAAAAATCGATTTGAATTGAAATCAATTTGAAATGAATTTAAAACGAATTTATATTGGAAAAATTCAATTTTGATTTGAATTTGAAATGAAGTTGAAATCGTTTTGAAAACGAATTCAAAACGATTTATGTAATACGTTTTAAAAGGAAATCGACGAAGTATATATTTTAAATATTATATATATAATATAATGGCCTGAATAGAATGCGCCGCGCTGCGGTAGTTCGTGAATTTCGACCATTAACTTCGAATGGATATTGCGGGAGATCCGACCGTCGGATTCTCCTAAAACCGGAACCGTTGGGTTCGTATCGAAAAGGGCTTTCCAATGAATATTAGAATTTAGAAATCTAACGGTTGGATTTGGAATTATGTCCAAATCAAATTTGGAAAAGGTCGTTGTAAGTGCAGTTCGATGACCGTTGATGGAAATCGACTGTACGGGCCTTGATAAAATTATTAAAAATAGTAATAATTTGTGTAAAATCATAAGAAATGAGTTGGGAAGAATTGGGACGAAAAACTCCATATTTGAAAAGATATAAATAGATTTTTATCGTAATGGACTAGTTTTGAACTAGAATTATAATTCTTTTTATTTTTAAATAAATAAATTGATTTTGAAAAGGGTTTTAAAAGTAACCAGAATTTCCAATAATTGAATTGGAATGGATTTGAATCGAAATTGTCTTTGGAATATTTCGATGTTGGATTTCGTGATGATACAGGTATTGTTATGTGAATTTGAAAGATATATTTATATCGTTATTTCTAATATGATATTTGTTGGTCGTAGAATTTGATATTGAATATAAGCCGATATATTATCTATTTAGAGCCTTGTATTTAATATCAAATGTGATTTAGGTTTGTCGTGAATGGTGTCTTCATTAACACTGTTCTTATGCCCAGTTAAGAAAAAGATTAAATCTTTTTATTTAGATTTAATGAAGTGTACCAATTAAATAATATTTAATTGGAATTGAATTGGTATTGATTTTTGGGTTTATCGTGAACAGTGTTTTAAATAACACTTGTTCTTTAACCCGATAATTAATGGAATGTGATTTTGGGTTTATCGTGAACCGTGTTTTAAATGACACTGATTCTTTAACCCAGTTAATGAAATAAACTAAGTGGATTTTTAATGAATCTTTAATTAGATTGAAAAAAAAATCGAGAATGGAGTATCACCAGTTTTACTCCAGGCGATAGTTAAATCTTTAATTAGATTTGAACGTGAAATGGTAATTGAATTTATCGATAACACCATGGTGTTAGATATGAAGTATTAGCAGTTTTACTTCATGGGATGAATAGGTTGGGATTGGGAAACAAAATAAATGATTATTTCGGTGTGGTTTGCCAATTCCGACTAGTTTGAATTGATATTCAAAGAAGATTAAAGAATAAATTTAAAGAATTTATCTTTGATAAAATTAATGGGAACCTTTTTCCCAAAGTATAAGAATATTTGAATAAAAGAATATTCTGAATTGGAATGAAGCGTATGTTGTGTTTGTGTAACACCTATTCATTATATACGCGAGTTATTCAGAAAGACCGGGTTTATCCCATTCTGAATAACTAATTCGACGTTGTGTCGAGGATGAAGACCGGAGGTCTTCACGTCGTGTGGGTGATTACTGATGATCTTGATTGGGCCGTACACCCAAGAGGAGGGAATCAGTTAGTGATCGTCCAGACGTGCTTGGAGATCGAAGGATATGCGGGGTACTAGGTGCCTCCGGTTTCGTTCAGACCCAGAACGAACGTATAAATGGACTGTGTGTCTGAAATTGGATTTTATTCTGTGTGATTGATTTCTATTAAATATATATCTATTTGGCGGCAGAGAATTTATTCTCTTGCTTAACGCCCTTCTCTGAGACGTACGAGCTCAGGGGTTATATATTGATGGATATCAAATGCGTGGAGTGAATTGCCTATGTGGCATGCCTAAGTGGCAAATGATCGAGGCTTCTGTTGAAAAGCAAAGTCTTGTGGTTGATGATCAAAGCACGCCCTGTGTGGCGTAGCTTTGTGTAACGTTGATTCGCGAGCCTCACACCCCGGTTGTGAACAAAAAAGGGGAGAGGGATCTTAGGGAGGACATGCGTTTCTTTCTAGCTAGAAGTGGCGTCAGTGGTTTTACACGCCTTGACGAGTTTGACTTATGTGGTTGTTGCTGTTGTGAGGCGCCTCGGTTAGATCGGACGATCCGGGTCCGATGGAGTCATTCGTTGGCTCGTTTACGCCCCAAAGGGCGGGGAAACGTAGTGTTCAGGCATAATAATCCACATCGGTGGACCGGCCCTGACGATCCAAGGCTTGCCTGCATGCTTGCCTGAGACTCGAGCTAGACAGTCTCGAATCGGTTGAGGACTATCTTTTGCCTCGGTTCACAGATGGAAATCTAACTTCCAATACGTGTCTTTGCGGTTTTATTTGTAGATCCTACTATGGCGACATAGTGGGATGGGGCACTTATGCCGTCTTTGATCGATACTTATGATTTGAAGTTGTTTTATACACTACGCACTTATAATAGTATCAAATGATTTGATTTAAACGTATCAAGCATTCTTGGCTATTATAAGGTAAAAACCCTATCCTCCGGCTTGCGTTCCATTGTGTGATAGGACCTGGGTCTTATAATAGCTTCATTGTTCTTTATTTAGCATTACGCTGTTATTTTATGCACTGGTGTTCTTGGGAGGAAACCCGTTCCGTGTTATACGGGGTGGTCCCTTGATTTACCGAACTTTAAAAACCAATACTAATAACTGTTTTAGTTCTCACACTAGTCCCATGACTGACCTGGAGTTTATTGTTTTAACCTAAACTCTGGGTGCCCTTATTTTGACATGGGCAGCTAGTAGTTTTGGTTTTGCAGATTTATATTCACAGGATCCTGGTTTACAGCTAGAATGATATTTGGAAAGCTTTGTATCCGTATATCTCCTTCAGTTGTGTATTGTATTATTTTCCGCTGCTATGCAGTTTATTGCAATCTCTGATATTTGGTAAACGTGTAATATTGATTTATACTCTGTATATTCTTGTATTCTGATGGAATAGTTGTAATTAATAATGGAATGTTCTTCTGTCTGCGTTCTGTTGTGGCTTGTTCTCAATTCTATCCGGGATTTCCCGTAAGGGGGATTTCGGGTCTTAACAAATCCGGTTACGCCACGCTATAGAGCACGGAAAACCACACTGATGCCACCCCTTGGTGGTCAACTCGCACGCAGATCAGACGAGGTAGATGGTGACGAACGGTGAACCTTTCACAGCGCGATTCTCGAGAAATGGTCAACGATGCTCGGCGAGAGGGTATGGATTTAAAGAGGAGAGAGAGTACTCTAATTTCCTCCCCTGGAGGGGGGGGGGGTCTGATTTGGTGCGTGGAAGGAGAAAAAGAGGAGAGAAGGTGAGAGTTCTCTTCCGCCGTCGGTTTGAAGAAGAAGCGGGTTTCTGGAGCGGTGAGAAAGTGGACAGTGAATTCTAATTGGTTGGTTAATAATATTTTATTATTTAATTTATTCAATTCAGAAAATACCACTTTATCCATACGAACTCCAATCCAAACCCAACGACTGTCGCCCTTAGCTAAATACCCCCATTCTGAAGACAATGGGATATGTTTCGTAGGCCAATTCGTCTGTTACAGTAAATTATTCTTCAAATTAAATTATAAAACATTCAATATTCGATTTGAACGTACATTTCAATTTGCCAGGGCCATAAACTGATTTGAAAAATTCCAGAAAAATAAATCTAGCTATGTTTTGACGCTACGGTTCCAACAAAACTAGTTTCGTCGAATTTTGAGATCGTTTGAAAAATGGCCATTTTCTGGTCGATCCAATTTAACAGAAATTAACCAAACACGTTTTCTTTTGCTATGCTCACATAGTAGCTTCAAAAATTATGAAATTTGAAACCTAGCAATAATTTGACATCTCGGATCCAAAAAAGGTGGTTTCGTCGAATTCTGAAGTCATTTGCAAAATGTCTATTTTCAAGGGCTATTTATTCTCTATAGCGACCTTTCTGAAAATTCGTTTGGCCATAACTTTTGATTCCCGCTATGAAACTTCGATTTTTCAGATTCGTTAGAAAGATATTCATAAACAGATTTAAATATTTTTTGTTTCACTAAAATCCATTTTATTCTGCACCCGGTACATTCAGTCAAAGTTTGAATTCAAATTTTGAAACTGCCGCGCCATTTCAGGCTATGTTTATAATTCAAATTAATTATATTTATTTTCAAACTTCGATTCAAACATACTTTTCTTCATTATTATTTAAAATATTTATTTAAAATATTTATTTTAAGTATTTAAAATTCACTAAAATAGCCAATTAATTTTTTTAAAACTGGTTCAGATTTTCCGGGTTGTTACACAAACATTTCTCTTCGAGACTGGATCTTGCTATTTATCGGTTAAAAATGAAGTCAGTCAAGTTAGGGTATAACTACCTCTCAGACCTTGACTGATAACATCCTCAACTTCAAAACGGACAAGACCACTTACCTCGAATAATCAAAATCATATTACCAATTATCCATTTCTTTTAAACATGTATATGTTTCTCTTACTATTTTTAACAAATCAAATTTGTAGATTTCCTTTTTGTTTACAATATTCTATTTTTAAGTTCATTTCCTTATCGAATTCTATATATATCGATACATTGATTTCTAACTATCAATTTTTCTTAAAAATATTCTAACTCCTTAAATTTTCGGAAAAATTCGCCATAACCTCCCTTAAACCGGTCAATAGTTCAAACCTCAACTCGCCTCTCTTGGCCCTTCCCATTTATAAAGAAAAGCAAAAAGCCAAGCGGCTTGCCGATTGGCGCATAAAACCACATATGGAATTTAAACATGTACCTTATTGTCGGACACTAAATTTGTAAACTCCATTCTCTTCATTCCATACCTTTTTAACAAATGTTAACCTGTTTTCAATTCAGTTCAACTCAGTCCAATCGTTTGACTTCAGTTTCTCCCATTTATTCTCTAATTAGCTTCTAGGCCTATTTCACTTGTTATTTGAACATATCATGTTCGTATGTATTTTAGTTTTCTTATAAATAAATTGAATCCCATTTTCATTTCAGGTTTCATATTCGATTTCGAATATGAAATTCACAAGTCTCATTTACTTATAAAAAGAAATATCTCGATCTAAAATTCGATTAACAAATTATTCTTCCACTTATTTAATTCTATTCAAAAATAAATAATTGATTTTGTTTCAAAAATCAATCCATTTACTCCACTCGAGTTCATATTTATTTTATAACTCAAGTCCAGATTTTTAAAATGGAATTTCGGATTTTATTTGCTTAAAATCCTTATATTTATTTATATAAACCGTTATGGTTTTTAAAAGATTTTGGCGCTGCTTTTCTGAAAATTTGATTTTGACATAACTCAAAATCTATCAGACGAAATTCAGATTTTTCTCTTTTATTAGAAAACTATTTTTCAACCGGTCCTGACAACTCTCGTTTCAAAGAATTTCGTCTTCAATTGAGTTCTATATACTCAATTGAAGTTCAAAATGTCAATTTATGAACCGTCGCGCTGCGATGAGTTCGTTTTAATTATATTTATATATAAAAACTTTTAAACTTCGTTTATAATAAATTCAACTCCATTCTAACATATTTTTAATTTATATCAAACCAATTTCCCAATTCAACATAATAATTTTGATTATCTATATTGCTGATTTTTCCTTACTCAATAATATATTTATTTATACTTCGATCTTCTATATTTAATTCCAATTCCTTTTATAAATAAATTATTTATAAAATTCGATATAATCGAATTTCAATTATAAACCCGCTGAATTCTTCTCAATTCAGCTTATATTCCGAATTCCGGAATATAATTAATCGTTTTATTTCAAAACACTTCCCAATTTACCTTTAAATGCCTATTTGAATTTAAATGGTTTAAATTATCCAAATGATAATTTATTTCACCAAATTTATAACACTATTTATAAATTCAACTTCCTTCTTTAAAATAAAACAAGTCCCATTTCAAAATCTATTTGAAAACCAAAAGCTTATTTTGGAATATTCTAATTATTATAACTAATCCATATATAACATATAGTCTTTTTAAATATTTAATTTAAATATTAGTCTATAATTAATTCAATTCTTATATTCCTTCTTGATATAATTTATTTTATAAATTCAGTATAATCTAACTTAATTATCCAATTAAATTTCCATTTCGAACATTGGAATAGATTTTATCATTTTCTACTTAAAACGATTTCCAATTCATATCTTTAAATTCACATTAGAATTTAAAATATTCATATCATCCAATGATAATTTATTTCCCTTCATTTATAAACATCGTTTATAAATTCAATTCAGTTCCCTGATTATCCAATCAAAATCACTCCATTTTATTTACAAACACCATTTATAAATTTACTTCAATTCCCTGGTTATTTAATTTATAAACATCGTTTATAAATGCAATACTTTCTTTTATTAATTTTCAAAACTAGTAAATCTTTAGCCCCTTCTAAATTTTTAATTCTATTTTAGAAAAATAGAATTTTCCTTTTTAAATTTCAAAACCCTATTTACGATATTTATATATATTGCCATTTAGGCCCAATGATATTTAAAAAAATCCAAAATACCAAATTATCAAATCACGGGTTTTTCTAACACATCATATAAGATAACATATATTAAACCAAACAAATGATAATATTTTTGAGGAATCTAGTTGGATTTCTCCAACCTGTTTTCCTGCATCCACAGACATTAGTCAACATAAATAATACCCATCCTGCTTCGAGGCAGGATATCGTGGTATAGAAGGTCATCCACTATCATAGCATGGGGTGGATAGGATTATCCGCTAATGATACTACGGGCACCCGCGCTAATGATACTGCGAGAATCCAACTAATCACCAATATATATATATATATATATATATATATAATAACCACAACAAACCTAAATAACTAATATATAATATCCACAAAAATATTTAAATGCATCTAAGCAACCAACAATTATTATTTTTAACGATTAAAAATAATTCTATACAGTAAATTTGAGTGAGATTTACTCACCGAGATTTTTATTTGCAGATTATCCATTTAATTTCCTATTATTGTGGCTACCACTCGAATCATCTCGAATGAATCCATTGTACGCCTATGGTGACTTATTTTTATAAATCGATTGAACATTTTTTTAAATTACTTAAAAAAAACAATCCTATGTAAATTAAATTTCTAAATAATGCATACCTTATTCTCTCGAACACTATACTATCAAGCTCTTTTCCTTTTTCAAAACCTCGGCATCAGTACTCCCTGATCGTCCAACTCTAAAGATTTACTAACCCCCCTTATTCTTTTACATAAAAAATATGGTTACACAAACCAATATCTGAAATAATTCCCCATCCATTTGCTCTCCAGTCACCTGCCTACCTCCACTGACCCAATCTCGACATTACTAACCAACCACCATGACTTTTCCTTCATCATAATGTAGCAATCAATTTGCTACAACACTTCTACAAGTCCACTACAATCAAACTTTCATGTTTGCAAATCTTCAATGTCGTCCCTTCCTTCCTTGAGTTCGCCAGACAACAGCTCAGTCCCTTCCCGGCCTGCTCCTATCGCAAACCCCCCACTTCCACACACTGGCTTATCGTCTTTCCCAAAAGCAGCACTTCACATATCACAATGCTCCTCTGTTCCACGCTATTATCATCAACTCGCATCTCTTTCCCAACTCGTCACTTCCGTTCATTCCTCAGACCTCGCACACAATCAGACTCCATTCCACCGGTTTGACTTTACAACATTGATCTTCCAGAATCTTTGCACCCTCAAGACACCATTGCACTGTCTGTGACCTATACTGACAATCACCAGTCATGGTCGAAACAGCATCGCGAACTTCAAACACCACATCGATTTGAACTTGCGAATCATAGATCGTGAATCCCCAATAACAAATCGCGATGTAAACTCACGAACAGTCCCCATAGACCACTACGAACTCAATCGCGACTTCGAACTAATCAACATTCTTGACTTTAATAGCAGGAACTCGCGCTCATACCAAAGCCGACACCATCAATTTTCATATCGAAGACCACATCGATTAGCTTCTGAACCCTCAGCAAAACCTAAATCGTGAGCACCTCTCTACTAGCTTCTCGCGCTTACCCCAACTTCGAAATGGAGACCGCGCAGTCTCGATGCAAACCCCCCCTTTTTTTAAATCCGGAGCTCGATGAAAATATTCAATTTTATATTCAATTTGCAAGAGAATGGGTTTAGCGGTTTTGATTTGGAATGCAAAAAAAAAGTTAGGGCACTTCATATTTATGTTTGTGGAAAACAAGAGTAGTAACGAGAGAACTACAGAGGCTAGGGGTTCGAATATTTCTGTTCGAACACCATTTTTATATTAAAGCTTACGATTGATCGGAGGAACAAAAAAGAAAAGAATGAAGAGAAGGATGACGCATACTTATAGGACGTGAATACTTAGCTATTAAGGAATTTGCACTGCGCAAGGTACAACGTTATTAAATACAATTTGATTTTGAATTTGATTTCGATTTGATTTCTAATTAATGCGATTTGATTTAAAAAGATTTTTATTCTTTTTAAACAGATACTGATTTTATTTTGATCCTATCCACAATCAAATATCTCGGGGTTCACAATTAAAAATCGTGAACCGCTATTCTAGCGTACCGACCGTTGTTCCAATGTAATAACGGTGTTCTGAGCTTAACAGAATATATTCTGAAATTAAATTTAAATGTATACATAAAATAACCATTTTAAATCAATATAATACAATTTAAATTCAAACAAATAAATTCTTTGATAATAAATTATTATTATCGTCGTCTATATTCAAATAGAATATATATACTGATCATCTAAACTGTTTTCAATTCAGCTTTAACTTTGAATTAAACTAGATTTGTTTTCGTATTACTATTATTCAATATATTCGAAGTAAATCGTATTTCGATTATTTAATCGATAACTCAATACAAAAATTTATTTATATTGTCAATTAAATATTTAAAACTATATAAGAGTTTTAAAATTAACTGACACAAATCCGGGGCGTTACAAAAATTATGGCAAAATTCGTTATAGATTGGTTTATCTTCTATCATTTTATTATAGTATAATGATAAAATGAGATATTGATGATATAATAGTATAAACATTAAAAAGATATAATCGTATATCCTTTTAATGTACATATCTTTTTATTATATATTATAGAATGGTTCATTTTCTATTATAGTATAATGATATATAAATGTAACGACCCAGAAAATCTGAACCAATTTAAAATTTTTAAATTGGCTAAAATAATGGATTTTAAATATTTAAAATAAATATTTTAAATAATGGCGATGAAAACTGAGTTTGAATCGACATTTGAAAACGAATATAATTAATTATAATTATATATAGAATTGAAAATGGCGCGGTAGTTCGACAATTCGATTTCAAACTTCAATTGAATATACCGGGTGCAAAACAATCCGGATTTTAGTGAAACCGAAAATATTTAAATCTGTTAGTGAATATCTTTCTAACGAATCCGACCAATCGAAATTTGATAGCGGGAATCAAAAGATATGTCCAGTTGGAAATTCTGAATCGTCGCTATGGAATTCAGGCCCTTAAAAATGGACATTTTGCAAATGACCTCGGATTTCGACGAAACCACTTTTGTTGGATCCGTGATGTCAAATTATTGCTAGGTTTCAAATTTCATAATTTTTTGAATCAATATGTGGGCGTGGCAAGGGAAAACGTGTTTGACCAGTTTCAGTTGATTTTAATCGACTGGAAATTGGCCATTTTTCAAACGGTCTCAGAATTCGACGAAACTAGTTTTGTTAGGACCGTATCGTCAATACGAAGCTAGAAAATATTTTTCTGGAATTTTTCTAGTTAGTATGTGACCCCGGTAATTTGAAATGTACGTTTAAAATTCAATATAGTGATTTAAATGTAAATTCAACGGAAACTGATTGTAACGATCAAATCAGCTTGCGATATATATACCATTGTGTTCGGAATGGGGGTAAAACGCTATGGACGACAGGCGGTGGGCCTCGTTTAGAGGTCGTATGTAAAAGTCTACTTTTTGCAAAATTAAATAATTAAATATATATATTTTATATAAACCCCCCACCTATTCCCTCTTCTCTCTCCATTTCGCTCAGATAAAAAAAAAAGGATCGACGCCCGCCTTCGCCGTTGACCATACCTCCACCACGCCCCTCCGATCGTCTCCCTCCTCCTCTCCTTCTCCCCCGTTCACCTCTCCTCCCTGTTAGACCCGAGATCGCAACCCCAGAATCGCGCCGCCGCGCCTACAGCCATCACCCCACACCGCCTCCACCGCCGACGAACTAAAGGCCGCCCCACCTCCAGTACCTCCAGCGCCGACGTCTTCTTTCCCCCCTTCTTAACAGGTTAGAGTAAGTTATTTTATTTTATTTTATTTTATTTTTATTTTAATCTGAAAGGATTTAATTCTGATTTTGAAAAGGTTTAAAAACTGAATAGATTCAAAACTTTAAAAAGAAAGAAGCTGATTTTTTTTAGGATTTAAAAATTGATTTTAAAAGGATTTAAAAACAGATTTTAAAAGGGTTTAAAACAGATTTTTGAAAGGCTTTAAAACTGATTTTTAAATAGTTTAAAACTGATTTGATTTTAAACTTTAAAAAGAAAAAGGTTTAAACTTTAAAAAGAAGAAGGTTTAAACTTTAAAAAGAAAAAGGTTTAAACTTTAAATAGAAAAAGATTTGAACTTTAATGGAAAAGATCATATTTTTAAAATAGAAAAGACGGAATTTTTTTTGAGTAGAAGAAGTAAGATATGATTTTTATATTTTTAAAGTAATAAAAATATAATTTTTACATCATAGGAATAATAAAAATATGATCTTTATATATTGAATAGCGAAGTCAAAATTCGATTTTTATATATTGAATAACATAGTAAAAATTCGATTTTTACATATGTAGAGAATACGGGCAACGAAAGCGACAAAAGGCGAGATTGGCGAAGATTTTTCTAAAGGAAGAGTCGTAGTTGGATAGCTATTGGTGAGATTTCTGATTTAAAAATTATAAATGTGTGAGAATTTCTCACTCTTCTATTTCTTTTAAATATATATATATATATATATATGTGTTGAAATAAAATTGAATTGCTATATATATATATATATATATATATATATATATATATATATATATATATATATATACGCCCCTCGTCCACAAACCATGGACGATATTTATTGGTTGAAATTGTTGTGAAAATTGATTGATAGCGAATGGTTGTTTGGGATTGTTTGTGATTGATATTGGTTGAAAAATACCCGTTTGTGGTTGAGAAATATTTGGTTGAAACCACATAGGATTAGTTTGTGGAAATGAAATAAATATATACATGCCGCCTGCGTGCGAACTAGATGCATGATCCCCATTGTCAAAAACCGCGAGGTTTTAAGGTAGAGCGAGGAGCCGTACTAGGGACGGTCCCGGTTTTAACTACCCTGCCGTTATGCTGCCGAAATTTTGAATAATATTCGTGTGTTTGAATTATTTTCATATGCTTAAACTATATTTATTCCTTGAATAGAAAACATTCATGTGTTGAATTGATATTCATTCGTTGATTAGAAATTCATGTGTTGAATGGTATTCATATTTTGAAATAAATTGTTTGATAATAAAAATCACATTTTTTCCTATATATAGAAACTATAGAAAACATTCATGTGTTGAATTGATATTCATTCGTTGATTAGAAATTCATGTGTTGAATGGTATTCATATTTTGAAATAAATTGTTTGATAATAAAAATCACATTTTTTCCTATATATAGAAACTATAGAAAACATTCATTTGTTGAATTGATATTCATTCGTTGATTAGAAATTCATGTGTTGAATGGTATTCATATTTTGAAATAAATTGTTTGATAATAAAAATCACATTTTTTCCTATATATAGAAACTATAGAAAACATTCATGTGTTGAATTGATATTCATTCGTTGATTAGAAATTCATGGGTTGAATGGTATTCATATTTTGAAATAAATTGTTTGATAATAAAAATCACATTTTTTCCTATATATAGAAACTATAGAAAACATTCATGTGTTGAATTGATATTCATTCGTTGATTAGAAATTCATGGGTTGAATGGTATTCATATTTTGAAATAAATTGTTTGATAATAAAAATCACATTTTTATCTATATATAGAAACTATAGAAAACATTCATGTGTTGAATTGATATTCATTCGTTGATTAGAAATTCATGTGTTGAATGGTATTCATATTTTGAAATAAATTGTTTGATAATAAAAATCACCTTTTATCGACTATATGAACTGTGTAAAATAATCTCGTTTTAAAAGAAATTGTTTTATGATAAAAATCCCGTTTTTATCACCAACATGAAATATATAAAATAATAGTGTTTTGAAATGAATTTTTTTACAATAAAAATCACATTTTTATTGTATGCATAAATCGTTGAAATGCGAAGTGTTAAAAATAGCCACTTGTTCAAAATAAACATATATGAGTTGAAATATTTATTAATTAGCTAATGAAATGATTTGCACCTATTTATGTAACATTAGAATGAATGGTGTTTTTAAACCAAATAGAAATCAAATATGAAGTTGAATAGAAAATGATAAATGATAAGAACTGTATATATATGTACATGCATATTCATTGAACAGGTTATAGCAAAGGGGCTAGAGAAGAGGAATAAAATTTTGTGCCCGACAAATAGGTACACATTTACTGTTTTGTTTGGGTGATGATTTTATGAGCCTGTTGGCTAGCCGCTTGGCTTTTTCTTTTTCTTTTTGAGATTAGAAGGACCGGGAAAGCTATTTGCGATTTCCCGATGCTCCCGGTGCAGGGGAGGTTATGGCGAAATTTTCCAAAAATTTAAGGCGTTAGTGAAATATTTGAAGTGAAAATGATATTGAAATCATTGAACGAACTATATTTATATAAATATATAAATATAAATAAAATTAAAACGAAACGAGGCCGTCCAGTTCGTATTTTGAAACCGTGATTTCAAACAACTAATGCGGGAAATCCGACCATTGGATTTTCCCGAAACCTCAACCGTCGGGTTCGCCTTGGAAATATCTTCCCAACGGCACCAACTTTGTAAAAATCCAACGGTTGGATTGTCTGGAATGTTTAATTCAAATATGAAGAAAAACAGCGCCAGAAACGATTATATTTATATATAAATATAAATATAATTTTAATTAATCGAATAACGACGCTGCAGTTCGTATTTTGAAATCGAAAATTCAAACGATTGTACCGGGAGATCCGACCGTCGGATTTTCCCGAAACTGGAACCGTTGGATTCGTTTTGAAAAGACCTTTCTAATGATGTAAATTTTGTGAAGATCCAACGGTTAGATTTTTAGATATGTGTAAATCAAATCTGAAGAAAAACAGCGCCACGGCCGCGTTATGGCCCGAAGCGTCGTTTTGAATAAATGGGCTATTTTAAAATAAATAAAAATAGCGATAAATCGTCATAAAATACCATAAACAATATCGAGTGGAAATAAACTGAATTTGCTCGATTTATGTTGTATTGGATGGTTGAATGTGTTTGGTGTGAAAATTACATTAAAGAACAATATTGGTGTTATCGAATAGTTTAACCATTGAAATAAATTGATTTGAAATTCTAAATATGCGTGAATTATTTGAAAAGGCCGAGTTAATTCTCATTTCGAATAATTGACCGACGATTGAAATTCGAAGATGAAGACGATGGTCGAAGACCGGAGATCTTCACCTCGTTTGGATGGTAACCGAGGTCCTGATTGGGAGGCATCCTGAAATATGGATAATGAGTGGTGATCGTCCAGACGTACGTGGTGATCGATGGGTTTGCGAGGTATTTAGTGCCTCCGGTTTCGTTCAGACCCAGAACGGACTTGTAAATGGACTGTGTGTCTGACATTGGAGTTTATTCTGTGTTGATTGATTTCTGTTAAATATACATCTGTTTGGAGGTGGAGAATTTATTCTTTTGCTTAACGCCCTTCTCTGAGACGCACGAGCTCAGAGGTTGTATATCGATGGACATCAGTCGCATGGCATGAATTGCCTGTGTGGCATGCTAAGATGCAGTGATCAGGGCTTCTGTTGAAAAGCAAAGTCTTGTGGTGATGGTCAAAGCACCGCCTGTGTGGCGTAGCTTTGTGTATAACGTGAATTCGCGAGCCTCACACCCCGGTATGAACCTAAAACGGGAGAGGACATCGGGGAGGGCCTGCGTTTCTTTCTAGCTAGGGTGGTGTCAGTGACCTACCAGCCCTGACATTTATATACTTTTCACCTATGTGGTTGTTGCTGTTGCGAGGCGCCTCGGTTTGATCGGACGATCCGGGTCCGATGGAGTCATTCGTTGGCTCGTTGACGCCCCAAAGGGCGGGGAAACGCAGTGTTCAGGAATTTTAATCCACATCGGTGAACCGGCCCTGACGATCCAAAGGCTTGACTGAGTACTTGCCTGGGACACGGGCTAGAGCGTCTCGAATTCGGTAAGGACTATCTTTTGCCTTGGTTCATGACGGAAATCCAATTTCCAAATACGACATCGTGCGGTTTCGAATGTATATATACATTTGGCGACATAGTGGCATGGGACGCTCATGTCGTCTATGATTGATAGTTATGATTTGAAATTGTTTTCAAAACATTTTAACACTAGCAATAATATCAAATGCCTTTGTTTTGTTCGTATCAATCATATTTTGGCCATTATAAGTTAAAACTCTATCCTCCGGTTTGCGTTGCATTGTGTGATGGGAACTGAGTCTTATAATGGTTTCATTTTTATAAAAAGCATAGCGATGTTTAAAAGAAAGATTTGTTGTAAAGCACAGGCAATCCAATGGAGTAAACCCGTTCCACGAAAGTGGCGTGGTCCTGTGATTAGCCAAATTATATATATGTTGAGTAGATTTCTCATACCAGTCCCATGACTGACTCGTAGTTTGTTTCACTCTCAAACTCGGGTGCCCCTTTTTTCCACGGGCAGCCTTGTATTCAGGTTTAGCTGGTTCTTTCTGGATAGCTGGAGCTGAAGATGGATTCTATCATTTATTTCTTTTTATGTTGTTCAGCTCCTATTGTACATATTTTGTTTATTTCCGTTGTAGACATTTATGTATAGCTGAACTGTATTTGTACTAAGTAAAATCCTGTACACTGTGTAACTCTGATGATTACTCTTATCCAGTATATTCTATTGTTCATTATCTGGTGTATTTATTTAATTTTGTTCTGCTATTATCTGTTTCTGTGTTATATTCCAAAGATAACCCTTGTTTCCGTCTGAACGGGATTTCGGGTCGTCTCAATAAATCTTCATTACAATATATCTTTTTAATCGGAAAACGAGATATTGATGTCACACAGTTGAAAATCCATTTTTATGCACTTTTTAGAAAAAGATATAATCATATATCTTTTTCGGAATTTAAACTATGGAAAAATATTGTAACAACTTAAATTTGTGTGTTTCATGAAGAAGATATGTAAAATTCATATACAAAACGATAAACAATTCATATACATAAAGATATATAACATTTTGTATATATAAAGAGATATATAAAATGATATATATGATATAAAAGTATTGGTTTTGTTTTTATAACTAGTAGAAGTGCAATGTGTTTTGTCAAGGTTGTATATAAGCCTTATAGGATTTTCTGTTAAAAAGAATAAAATTAAACGGTTTTCCAAGAAAAGGATAAAAACATTTATCTTTTTTCTGTTAAAAGTATATGTTATATGATTTTCTAAGAAAAAGATAAAATCGTTTATCTTTTTTCTGATAAAAATGGCGTCCTAAAGTGTTTATTTACATTGGAATTTATGAAATGAATGGTCTAGTTGTAATGAGGTTGGTTAGATGGCATGCTTACATATGTAAAAGTTGTTTTTTAGTAATAACATAATCTTTTTGTATATGAATTTTATATCTTTTTGTATATATCTTTTTGTGTAATCAAATATTTATAGTTATGATTGTATTGATGTAAGAAAATTGAACCAAGGATCATGGTGCAAAAATTATCAGGAAATTAACCGGAATCAATAAGCAAGTAATCAAAAAATTATTACCATTAAAACATTCCTTATATCTAAGAATTTCACAAAAAAACTGCGAAAAAGACAATGTTAATGAACACAATGTAGATAACAAAAATTACACAAAACATGAATTAACTCTCTTCATAACTGCTCTATGTGATCATATCAGCAACATGCTTGTAGAGCAGAGAATTTCAACACTTCAAAAATACCACATATCACCACTTGCATCATACTCAAAGGTAGACATCAGAAACGAATTCTTTACATTAACGTCTGAAACGACCCTCAGTCCGGCCCGGCCTAAACCGAACTAGAATGAAGATTGTTTTGAGAACAGAACACATCAGAACGCAAACAAGAGAACATTTTCATTGCTTATTCCAACAATTACATCAGAGTACAAGAATATGAGTACAAGAATAAATACTTTACAACTTGAAAATATAAAATCCGAGTTATTACATAATACATTGCAGCGGAAAGATAATAATACAAAATAATACAGCGGGAGACTAATATGCTCTGGACACAGCTTTAAGCTTCAACCCAGAATCCTGTTATAAATGAAAATCTGCAAAAACCAAAACTCCAACTGCCCGTGTGGAAAATAAGGGCACCCAGAGTTTAGGTTAAAACAATAAACTCCAGGTCAGTCATGGGACTGGTATGAGAACTCAAAACTAATTTAGCTAATAAGACAAATCCAAGGACCACGCCGCTAATGCGGAACGGGTTTTATTCCAATGGATTGTCGGTGCATAAATTAAAGTAAATTGAGAAATAACGCAATGCTTTTTTGGAAAAATGAAACCATTATAAGACCCAGGTCCCATCACACAATGCAACGCACACCAGAGGATAGGGTTTTACCTTATAATGGTCAAAAGATGCTTGATACGTATAAAACGGATTTGATATTATTATTAGTGTATATATGTTTTAATAAAAAGATTTGAATCATAAGTATCAATCCTAGACGGCATGGTTACCATATAGCATGTCGCCAATACTAGTTCTACAATCAAAACCGCAAGGGCGTATTGGAAATTTGGATTCCATCATGAGTCGAGGCTAGGGGCAAGATCCTCTCCGATTCGAGACACTCTAGCAAATGCCTCAGGATTCCCCGCAGTGAACCCTTGGAAGCGGTAGGGCCGGTCCCCGCCTATGGGCAGTGGATTAGTTATGCCTGAACACACGTTTCCCGGTCCCTTTGGACCTATAGTATGACCACCAACGGCCTATAAAAATAACGAGGCGCCTCAAAATCCATCATCCACATAAGTAAAATGTCAGGGCTGGCAGGTCGCTGACACCACTCTAGCTAGAAAGAAACGTGTGCACTCCCTACGGTCCATATCCCGTTTTTGACTCATACCGGGGTGTGAGGTTCGTGAAGTTACGTTATAACCACAAGGCCTGCTTTTCAACAAAAGCCTTGATCAATGCATCTTGGCGTGCCACATTGTCAGACCATACCATATCATTGATCATCTACCAATATATAACCGGGTGTTAAGCGAAGAATAAATTCTCCACCACCACACAGTTATACGTAAAACAGAGATCAACAAGTACAATATAAAGGAATACCATGTCAGACACGCAATCCATTTACTAGTCCGTTCTGGGTCTGAACGAAACTATATCCGGTAGAATTCCCAAATACGTCTGAATGATCACCAACTTTCCCTCATCTTGGGTGTACGGTCCAATCAAGATATCAATAATCATTCATTCAATATGGAAATTTCCCGTTCTTCAATAACCGTCTTCATCGTCGATCTTCAATCATCGTATGAATTTATTCGGAATGGGTTGAACCCGGTCTTTCCGAATAATTCGCGCAATTAAAAAAAAAACGTGTGTTAAAGTAACACAAACAACATCTCATTCCAAATCAAGGATATTCTTTTGATTAAATGATCTTTTCTCTAGGAAATTTTCCCCTTAATTTTATCAAAGATAAAATTCCTTTAAAACATATAGTTAAATAATCCTTTGGATATCGTTTCAAAAGATTTAATCTTTTCTCAACTACATTAAGCCCTATCCATCTAGTCGGAATTTACGTCTTACCGAATAAATCATTTATTTCATTAACCCAGTCCCAACCTATTTAACCCATGGAGTAAAACTGGTGGTACTCCATATCTAGACCCAATATGTTACGGTAAATTTAATTACTGTTTATCATTTAAATCTAATTAAAGATTTAACTAACGCATGGAGCAAAACTGGTGGTACTCCATTCTCGATCACTTATTGAATTTAGTAAATTCAATTTCTTTATTCCTCTTTAATTCTGATTAAAGGTTCGTTAAAACTCTAATTGGTATTAACCTTCCATAAATTATTATTTAATGATTTTTCAACTTTAAGAAATTAATCTTATCTTAATTGGGTTAAAGAACAAATGTTGCTTAAAACATTGTTCACGACAAACCCCAAAATCCAATTCCTTTAAATTTCAATTTAATGTATTAAATTGGAAACTTCGCTCTAGAAAATTTCATTAAATCTTTAATTAAAAGATTAATGAATGAAAAATCATAATTTCACTATTGATTTGGGTTTCAAGAACTAATGTCATTTAAAACATTATTCACAATCAACCCACCATCAATTTCCAAATAAATTTTCAATTTTGTTTAATAATTGAAAAATCTCTTCTTTAAATCTTTATTAAAAGATTTATTCTTTCTTAAGTAGGATTCAAGAACAGTGTTATTTAAGACACCATTCACGACAAACCCAGCATCTTATTTAATATTAAATATAAAACTTTGAATAAAATATATCGACCTATATTCAATATTAAATTCTAAACCAACATATTTTAGCGTTCCTAACTTTAATAAAAGAATAACTTTTATTAACAAACATTATATAGCTTTTCTAATCTTTAATAGAAGAATAACTTTCATTAACAAACAATATTTAGTGTTTCTAATCTTTCATAAAAGAATAACTTTTATTAACAAACAATATTTAGTGTTCTAATCTTTAATAAAAGGATAACTTTTATTAACAAACAATATTTAGTGTTCTAATCTTTAATAAAAGGATAACTTTTATTAACAAACATTATTTAGCGTTCTAATCTTTAATAAAAGAATTGCTTTTGTTTACAAAACCTTTTTGGCTTTCTTTAACTATAAATAAAAGAAAACTTTCATTAACGAGACTTATTTAGAATTCATTAACTCATACAAAAGAAGTATCATTTATTAATAAACATTAACGTTCATTAACCCATGTAAAGAAGTATTATATATATATATATATATTTTAGTATTAGCATTCCTAGTTTTATAAAAGAAATAATCTTTTATTTGTTAACATTAGCATTCATAGTTGCATAAAAGAAATAATCTTTTATTAATTAACATTAGCGTTCATTCTAAATAAAAGAAAATAATCTTTTATTCCTAACCTTACGTTCATTCAAAGTCAATGGTTGAAATTCGCGAACGGTCGCTACGCGAAACGTTCTATTCAAGCCATTGAATAATAATAAATAATATATTAATATTATTTAATTAATTTTCATTCAAA
This sequence comes from Allium sativum, assembly GCA_030737875.1. NCBI lineage: Eukaryota > Viridiplantae > Streptophyta > Magnoliopsida > Asparagales > Amaryllidaceae > Allium > Allium sativum. The sequence continues at coordinate 287,952,512 of CM060924.1, forward strand.
ACGTTTCCAATTTAGTATAAATTAAAATTATTAATAATAATTGCAAACTTAGATTTAAATAATAAACAAGTTTTGACTTTTCAACTTCCTTTAATACTATATTGATATAATATTAATGTTTCACAGCGTTCACTTTTGAAATTCGACTTTCAGAATTAATCATTCATTAATGATGCATTTATGTTTATAATATTAAAAGAAATATTAACTTTTCAAAAATACATATTTTGAATTTCAAATCTCCATATTAACAAATTAATAAATTCTGCGTTAATTATTACGTTTCCCAAAATGTTACTTGGGATTTCAAAATCTCCTATATTAATTAATTAATTAGTTCTGTATTAATTATTATATTTTCAAAATTATATAGTTTTAAATTTCAAACTTAAATATTAATTAATTATTTAATACTGCATTAACCTCTCACATTAGATATATATTGTTGTGGTGGCTGGATATGCCGGGCGGGTCCGGGCAGTCTTATACCACAACTCAATCTAACCTCGGGTCAAGCAGAGACTATTCATTTTAATTATATTAAAATAAACGTAAAATTGAAAATTTTCAAATTTCAAAACTTAAATCATTTATATTTAATGAATGAAATAAATGGTATTGACCATTTTCGCCAAAAATAACGTGAAACTATCTAAACGGCTTTGTATTAATTAAATGACATTAAACGACATTTAAAACCACAATAAATTCTTTTAACGAGATAACCTTTTGAAAATGTTCAAATTCTCTTATTTGGAATGAGACCCACATCAAACACCATTAAATAATGGATTTTAAATCATACATGTCATCAACAATAACATTCATCACATAATAACATTCATATAATGTCCACATCACATTTAAACAACATTTAAGGAATAATTTATTAACTGTGCACTTGGGCGATGTGTGAAAATATCAGCCCAATCAACACATATGAGACAGGTAACTCATATATGGCAGTGTAGCAAATTCCAATTATCATAATGAATTATCATAAATTAGTTAATTACAGAATTTCAATTCAACATTGAATCAATACACAAAAATCAGGCATTCCATAGCAACAATTTACAACCAAACATGCATATCACAGAATTAATTCTCAGACCTTCATCACAGACATTTAAAATATATTTATTTCAGAAAATAAATAATTACCGAAAATAAAAATTGAGTGAGAAAAGAGTTCTCACCGAGATTTGACTTTATCGGGTCCAATTGGGTGGTTTTGGACCCAAATTTGGCCCAAAATTCAACATCCTCAGAATTTAGCGAAATTGGTGTCTATGCATTGCTAAAAATATACCGATCATGGCAAACCCTGTTTTGAGTCATTTCGAGTTCGTTACAAAAAGTTATGATTTACTGAAGTTTGGATAATTTTAAATAATTATTTATATTCATGAAAAATACCTAAAAATTTGACTGTCTTCAAATTGGACGAAATTAGTGTCCACGCGAAGCTCTCGTCACCACGATCGCGGCGAACCTGAAATCGTCGAATTTCGACTTAGTATGCAAAAGTTATGCGCGTTCGAACATTGGATATTAGATTAATTAATTAATCAAATAATCAACCTTTTCTCTCTCTTCATTTTCTGGTCAAACCAGTGCTTTTAGAACTTTGACCGGACTTTCCCGCCAAACCGTTGACCTGCACCGCCGCCGCCACCCACCATTGGAACCGCCTCGACGAGGCGAAGCTTCGCCGGAAGTGGGCCCCCCCCCAGGCCGCCGCCGACGGCCGGAAATCGCAGATTTCCGTTCGTCAGGTTGCGGGCCCCACAGGCCACATCCTTGCTCTGTTCTACCTGAAATTTTTACAGCACCTTCCTCTCGCGCATACGAACAACTTTCGTGTTGGTGACTTCGTCCAGTTCTTCTCTGATTTGCGGGAAAAAAATCATTTGTGTTTGCTGCTCCGTTTTATCAGTTTTGCCGTTGATCTGAGATTCCGGCGAATCCGTGCGACATTAGACGCTGAATTTTTCGTGGAAGGTAGATAATAAGATGATGATCAATACCCAGAAGGGGTTTGATTTATTTTGCTTTGGTTTGGGAGAAATAAAATTTTCAGTTTGAGGGTTCTTTTTGCAAAGAAGGTTTTAGGTGGAGAAGCCATTGAAATTGAAATGAGGAAGAAGGTGGCTATGGTTTGTTTCTCTAGGTTATGGCTGAAATAAGAAAATATATAGGCTGGTGTAATTGGGTTTTAAAACCCTTGTTTATTTTCACTTATTGGATAATAGGCCCATGTTCATTTTTTTTATTCAATTTCTTGCATTTTTGACCGTTTAAAAATCACTACGCTCACATACTAATTTCGAAATTAATGAAAATTTAAACATAAATAATATTTGACATTACAAACCCAACAAAACTGGTTTCGTTAAATTTCGAGTCCATATGAATATTTGGTGATTTTTTTATTTATTAAAATTGACCGTTTCTAGAAAAAAAAAATCAATAACTGCCACAAAATGACTCCAAAAATTATGAAATTTGGAATTTAACTATATTTAAATATTCCTGATCCATGGAAACTGGTTTCGCCGGATTCGGAGGCTGTTTGCAAAATTTCCATTTTTGGCGCATATATTTTAATATTAAAAATACATAAAATAATGAAAATTTTCCGAAACTCAAAATATCTCGATGCTTATACTTTTTCTTTATGTAAACGTCATTCTGGACTCAATGGAAGTAGTTTCGAGTCCAAATTCGGTCATATGCAAAAAGTAACGTTTTGGGCCTTTAAATAATATTATATTATTAAATTCTACAGCGTTTTCTAAAAACTTGAATTTTTCATAACTTACAAAATAAAAACTGAAATTTTAATTTCTAAAATTCTTTGGATAAATATTTTCAATACGGTCTCAATGTGTCCAGTTTTATCCAATTCCAATTTAATATTGATTTTATAAGATTTTCCAAAGTTCAAAGTTGAAAACTGAAATTACCGCGCTATTTAAAGTTCCGTATAGAATTATTATAATTTATAATTTGTAACGTCGTATTAAATAGATTTTAATTGTTATTATTTAAAATATATCATTTTAAATATCAAAATCCATTAAAATAACCAAAAACAATATATTCTTTTTGTTCCAAAAATCCGGGTTGTTACAATCTCCCCCACTTAAAATCTTTTCGTCCTCGAAAAGGAATAGAGTTAAAAATTATTTTATAAATCAACTCAACTTCCAATAATTTTAATATGGCTTAAGTTCATCAAATTTTCAACTTATAATAATTTATTAATTTTCCTAAAATTTGGCTAACACCCTAAATTCTAAAAAAAATATCGCCAGAGTCTCCTTTGTACGGAGAGTATTGGAAAAACGCAAACTGCCTCATAGGGCTCTCATCATCCCAAAAAGAAAAAGAAAACAGAAGGGGGAAGAAGAAAGAGAATGCCAATCGGCTCATAAAATCAAAACCCACAAAAATAAAGTAAATATGTACCTATTTGTCGGGCATACAATTTTATTCCTCTGCTCTAGCCTTGCCATGACCTGTTCAACGCATATTTATATATTTGCATGCAATTTCAATATTTTATTGGTTCAATCGACAAGCAATCAGCACAGCCAGCAATCAATTAGTGGATTAATTTTTCAAATGCATAACTTTCATATATATATATATATATATATATATTCAAAAATCATGTTTTTGATGCCATGTCACACAATAGTTAGGTTTTGGTTCTCATACCAGTCAATGTGGAAATATATAGAAATCCCTCTTTCGAAACACGAACATGAACTAATGATGCTGACATGTCAATCACTAGTGTCATCAGGGTCATCTCCGGGCTACTAGAGTGTGATTCTATATCTACCCAGTATATTGAGATTTCAAATACACGTTGATCAGACGCATATGCAAAACCTACTAATACCTGATAGTCCAAAATATAATAATCAATTACGTATAGTAAGTTATAGATTTTCAAAACTAATTTTGGTTTTAAGAAAATGGCACTCTTTAGACTCATCCTAGGATACTGCTGATCCCATCTCTAACGAGTCATTCTTATAGGATATTACTAATCCTATCTCTGATGAATTCTTTTGTTTGGTTCTAATATGTTTTGTTCTCGAGCTTTGTAAAACCAAAGCTCTGATACCAAATGAAACGACCCTCAGTCCGGCCCGGCCTAAACCGAACTAGAATGAAGATTGTTTTGAGAACAGAACACATCAGAACGCAAACAAGAGAACATTTTCATTGCTTATTCCAACAATTACATCAGAGTACAAGAATATGAGTACAAGAATAAATACTTTACAACTTGAAAATATAAAATCCGAGTTATTACATAATACATTGCAGCGGAAAGATAATAATACAAAATAATACAGCGGGAGACTAATATGCTCTGGACACAGCTTTAAGCTTCAACCCAGAATCCTGTTATAAATGAAAATCTGCAAAAACCAAAACTCCAACTGCCCGTGTGGAAAATAAGGGCACCCAGAGTTTAGGTTAAAACAATAAACTCCAGGTCAGTCATGGGACTGGTATGAGAACTCAAAACTAATTTAGCTAATAAGACAAATCCAAGGACCACGCCGCTAATGCGGAACGGGTTTTATTCCAATGGATTGTCGGTGCATAAATTAAAGTAAATTGAGAAATAACGCAATGCTTTTTTGGAAAAATGAAACCATTATAAGACCCAGGTCCCATCACACAATGCAACGCACACCAGAGGATAGGGTTTTACCTTATAATGGTCAAAAGATGCTTGATACGTATAAAACGGATTTGATATTATTATTAGTGTATATATGTTTTAATAAAAAGATTTGAATCATAAGTATCAATCCTAGACGGCATGGTTACCATATAGCATGTCGCCAATACTAGTTCTACAATCAAAACCGCAAGGGCGTATTGGAAATTTGGATTCCATCATGAGTCGAGGCTAGGGGCAAGATCCTCTCCGATTCGAGACACTCTAGCAAATGCCTCAGGATTCCCCGCAGTGAACCCTTGGAAGCGGTAGGGCCGGTCCCCGCCTATGGGCAGTGGATTAGTTATGCCTGAACACACGTTTCCCGGTCCCTTTGGACCTATAGTATGACCACCAACGGCCTATAAAAATAACGAGGCGCCTCAAAATCCATCATCCACATAAGTAAAATGTCAGGGCTGGCAGGTCGCTGACACCACTCTAGCTAGAAAGAAACGTGTGCACTCCCTACGGTCCATATCCCGTTTTTGACTCATACCGGGGTGTGAGGTTCGTGAAGTTACGTTATAACCACAAGGCCTGCTTTTCAACAAAAGCCTTGATCAATGCATCTTGGCGTGCCACATTGTCAGACCATACCATATCATTGATCATCTACCAATATATAACCGGGTGTTAAGCGAAGAATAAATTCTCCACCACCACACAGTTATACGTAAAACAGAGATCAACAAGTACAATATAAAGGAATACCATGTCAGACACGCAATCCATTTACTAGTCCGTTCTGGGTCTGAACGAAACTATATCCGGTAGAATTCCCAAATACGTCTGAATGATCACCAACTTTCCCTCATCTTGGGTGTACGGTCCAATCAAGATATCAATAATCATTCATTCAATATGGAAATTTCCCGTTCTTCAATAACCGTCTTCATCGTCGATCTTCAATCATCGTATGAATTTATTCGGAATGGGTTGAACCCGGTCTTTCCGAATAATTCGCGCAATTAAAAAAAAACGTGTGTTAAAGTAACACAAACAACGTCTCATTCCAAATCAAGGATATTCTTTTGATTAAATGATCTTTTCTCTAGGAAATTTTCCCCTTAATTTTATCAAAGATAAAATTCCTTTAAAACATATAGTTAAATAATCCTTTGGATATCGTTTCAAAAGATTTAATCTTTTCTCAACTACATTAAGCCCTATCCATCTAGTCGGAATTTACGTCTTACCGAATAAATCATTTATTTCATTAACCCAGTCCCAACCTATTTAACCCATGGAGTAAAACTGGTGGTACTCCATATCTAGACCCAATATGTTACGGTAAATTTAATTACTGTTTATCATTTAAATCTAATTAAAGATTTAACTAACGCATGGAGCAAAACTGGTGGTACTCCATTCTCGATCACTTATTGAATTTAGTAAATTCAATTTCTTTATTCCTCTTTAATTCTGATTAAAGGTTCGTTAAAACTCTAATTGGTATTAACCTTCCATAAATTATTATTTAATGATTTTTCAACTTTAAGAAATTAATCTTATCTTAATTGGGTTAAAGAACAAATGTTGCTTAAAACATTGTTCACGACAAACCCCAAAATCCAATTCCTTTAAATTTCAATTTAATGTATTAAATTGGAAACTTCGCTCTAGAAAATTTCATTAAATCTTTAATTAAAAGATTAATGAATGAAAAATCATAATTTCACTATTGATTTGGGTTTCAAGAACTAATGTCATTTAAAACATTATTCACAATCAACCCACCATCAATTTCCAAATAAATTTTCAATTTTGTTTAATAATTGAAAAATCTCTTCTTTAAATCTTTATTAAAAGATTTATTCTTTCTTAAGTAGGATTCAAGAACAGTGTTATTTAAGACACCATTCACGACAAACCCAGCATCTTATTTAATATTAAATATAAAACTTTGAATAAAATATATCGACCTATATTCAATATTAAATTCTAAACCAACATATTTTAGCGTTCCTAACTTTAATAAAAGAATAACTTTTATTAACAAACATTATATAGCTTTTCTAATCTTTAATAGAAGAATAACTTTCATTAACAAACAATATTTAGTGTTTCTAATCTTTCATAAAAGAATAACTTTTATTAACAAACAATATTTAGTGTTCTAATCTTTAATAAAAGGATAACTTTTATTAACAAACAATATTTAGTGTTCTAATCTTTAATAAAAGGATAACTTTTATTAACAAACATTATTTAGCGTTCTAATCTTTAATAAAAGAATTGCTTTTGTTTACAAAACCTTTTTGGCTTTCTTTAACTATAAATAAAAGAAAACTTTCATTAACGAGACTTATTTAGAATTCATTAACTCATACAAAAGAAGTATCATTTATTAATAAACATTAACGTTCATTAACCCATGTAAAGAAGTATTATATATATATATATATATTTTAGTATTAGCATTCCTAGTTTTATAAAAGAAATAATCTTTTATTTGTTAACATTAGCATTCATAGTTGCATAAAAGAAATAATCTTTTATTAATTAACATTAGCGTTCATTCTAAATAAAAGAAAATAATCTTTTATTCCTAACCTTACGTTCATTCAAAGTCAATGGTTGAAATTCGCGAACGGTCGCTACGCGAAACGTTCTATTCAAGCCATTGAATAATAATAAATAATATATTAATATTATTTAATTAATTTTCATTCAAAACGTTTCCAATTTAGTATAAATTAAAATTATTAATAATAATTGCAAACTTAGATTTAAATAATAAACAAGTTTTGACTTTTCAACTTCCTTTAATACTATATTGATATAATATTAATGTTTCACAGCGTTCACTTTTGAAATTCGACTTTCAGAATTAATCATTCATTAATGATGCATTTATGTTTATAATATTAAAAGAAATATTAACTTTTCAAAAATACATATTTTGAATTTCAAATCTCCATATTAACAAATTAATAAATTCTGCGTTAATTATTACGTTTCCCAAAATGTTACTTGGGATTTCAAAATCTCCTATATTAATTAATTAATTAGTTCTGTATTAATTATTATATTTTCAAAATTATATAGTTTTAAATTTCAAACTTAAATATTAATTAATTATTTAATACTGCATTAACCTCTCACATTAGATATATATTGTTGTGGTGGCTGGATATGCCGGGCGGGTCCGGGCAGTCTTATACCACAACTCAATCTAACCTCGGGTCAAGCAGAGACTATTCATTTTAATTATATTAAAATAAACGTAAAATTGAAAATTTTCAAATTTCAAAACTTAAATCATTTATATTTAATGAATGAAATAAATGGTATTGACCATTTTCGCCAAAAATAACGTGAAACTATCTAAACGGCTTTGTATTAATTAAATGACATTAAACGACATTTAAAACCACAATAAATTCTTTTAACGAGATAACCTTTTGAAAATGTTCAAATTCTCTTATTTGGAATGAGACCCACATCAAACACCATTAAATAATGGATTTTAAATCATACATGTCATCAACAATAACATTCATCACATAATAACATTCATATAATGTCCACATCACATTTAAACAACATTTAAGGAATAATTTATTAACTGTGCACTTGGGCGATGTGTGAAAATATCAGCCCAATCAACACATATGAGACAGGTAACTCATATATGGCAGTGTAGCAAATTCCAATTATCATAATGAATTATCATAAATTAGTTAATTACAGAATTTCAATTCAACATTGAATCAATACACAAAAATCAGGCATTCCATAGCAACAATTTACAACCAAACATGCATATCACAGAATTAATTCTCAGACCTTCATCACAGACATTTAAAATATATTTATTTCAGAAAATAAATAATTACCGAAAATAAAAATTGAGTGAGAAAAGAGTTCTCACCGAGATTTGACTTTATCGGGTCCAATTGGGTGGTTTTGGACCCAAATTTGGCCCAAAATTCAACATCCTCAGAATTTAGCGAAATTGGTGTCTATGCATTGCTAAAAATATACCGATCATGGCAAACCCTGTTTTGAGTCATTTCGAGTTCGTTACAAAAAGTTATGATTTACTGAAGTTTGGATAATTTTAAATAATTATTTATATTCATGAAAAATACCTAAAAATTTGACTGTCTTCAAATTGGACGAAATTAGTGTCCACGCGAAGCTCTCGTCACCACGATCGCGGCGAACCTGAAATCGTCGAATTTCGACTTAGTATGCAAAAGTTATGCGCGTTCGAACATTGGATATTAGATTAATTAATTAATCAAATAATCAACCTTTTCTCTCTCTTCATTTTCTGGTCAAACCAGTGCTTTTAGAACTTTGACCGGACTTTCCCGCCAAACCGTTGACCTGCACCGCCGCCGCCACCCACCATTGGAACCGCCTCGACGAGGCGAAGCTTCGCCGGAAGTGGGCCCCCCCCAGGCCGCCGCCGACGGCCGGAAATCGCAGATTTCCGTTCGTCAGGTTGCGGGCCCCACAGGCCACATCCTTGCTCTGTTCTACCTGAAATTTTTACAGCACCTTCCTCTCGCGCATACGAACAACTTTCGTGTTGGTGACTTCGTCCAGTTCTTCTCTGATTTGCGGGAAAAAAATCATTTGTGTTTGCTGCTCCGTTTTATCAGTTTTGCCGTTGATCTGAGATTCCGGCGAATCCGTGCGACATTAGACGCTGAATTTTTCGTGGAAGGTAGATAATAAGATGATGATCAATACCCAGAAGGGGTTTGATTTATTTTGCTTTGGTTTGGGAGAAATAAAATTTTCAGTTTGAGGGTTCTTTTTGCAAAGAAGGTTTTAGGTGGAGAAGCCATTGAAATTGAAATGAGGAAGAAGGTGGCTATGGTTTGTTTCTCTAGGTTATGGCTGAAATAAGAAAATATATAGGCTGGTGTAATTGGGTTTTAAAACCCTTGTTTATTTTCACTTATTGGATAATAGGCCCATGTTCATTTTTTTTATTCAATTTCTTGCATTTTTGACCGTTTAAAAATCACTACGCTCACATACTAATTTCGAAATTAATGAAAATTTAAACATAAATAATATTTGACATTACAAACCCAACAAAACTGGTTTCGTTAAATTTCGAGTCCATATGAATATTTGGTGATTTTTTTATTTATTAAAATTGACCGTTTCTAGAAAAAAAAAATCAATAACTGCCACAAAATGACTCCAAAAATTATGAAATTTGGAATTTAACTATATTTAAATATTCCTGATCCATGGAAACTGGTTTCGCCGGATTCGGAGGCTGTTTGCAAAATTTCCATTTTTGGCGCATATATTTTAATATTAAAAATACATAAAATAATGAAAATTTTCCGAAACTCAAAATATCTCGATGCTTATACTTTTTCTTTATGTAAACGTCATTCTGGACTCAATGGAAGTAGTTTCGAGTCCAAATTCGGTCATATGCAAAAAGTAACGTTTTGGGCCTTTAAATAATATTATATTATTAAATTCTACAGCGTTTTCTAAAAACTTGAATTTTTCATAACTTACAAAATAAAAACTGAAATTTTAATTTCTAAAATTCTTTGGATAAATATTTTCAATACGGTCTCAATGTGTCCAGTTTTATCCAATTCCAATTTAATATTGATTTTATAAGATTTTCCAAAGTTCAAAGTTGAAAACTGAAATTACCGCGCTATTTAAAGTTCCGTATAGAATTATTATAATTTATAATTTGTAACGTCGTATTAAATAGATTTTAATTGTTATTATTTAAAATATATCATTTTAAATATCAAAATCCATTAAAATAACCAAAAACAATATATTCTTTTTGTTCCAAAAATCCGGGTTGTTACAACGTCGCTACTTAAAGGATCACAGTATGTAACAACCCGGAAAATCAGTACCAATTTAATTTTTTTTATTTTGGCTATTTTAATGAATTTAGAATATTTAAAATAATTTATTTTAAATAATAACAACTAAGAATTTATTTTAAATGAAGTTAGAACGAATGAATTTATTTTAATCATATAACGAGCCTGAAATGGCGTGGCAATTTGAAAATTCAACTTTGAACTTTGACTGAATGTACAGGATTCAAAATAAATCGGATTTCAATAAAACCAAAAATATTTAAATCTGTTTAAAAGTATCTTTCTAACGAATCTGAAAAATAGAAACTTTATAGCGGGAATCAAAAGTGGACATTTTGCAGAATAGTCGCTATGGAATAAATATATCCCTTAAAATGGACATTTTGCAAACGACCTCCGTTTTCGACAAAACCTCTTTGGTTGGATCCGGAATTTCAAATTATTACTACGCTTAAAATTCCATAACTTTTTGAGTTGATATGAGAGCGTGGCAAAGGAAAACGCGTTTGGTAATTTCAGTTTGAATTGGATTGACCAGAAAAAGTCCATTTTTCAAACAGACTCCAAATTCGACGAAATTAATTTTGTTGGGACCGTATCGTCCCAACATAGCTCGATTTATTTTTCGAGAATTTTTGGAATCAGTATGTGGCCTTGACAAATTAAAATGTACGTTCAAATCCAAATTTGAATGTTTTATATTTTAATTTGAAGAAAAACTGACTGTAACAGTCGAATGGGCCTACGAAACATATTCCATTGTGTCTTGGGGGTATTTAGCTAGGGGCGATAGTCGTTGGGTTTGATTTGGAGTTTGGATAGGAAAAAAATATTTTTGGAATTTAAATATATATCAGCCAATAATATTTTTCCATTCATTAATTTTCTGAAAAAATCGATAAAAACCCGATACCCTCTCTTGACGAACGGCGGAACCTCTTCCAACCTTCTCTCCCCCTTAACTCCAAATCCACGCTATAAAATCAAAGGCTCCTATTAAGGTTTTTGTAGAGCCTCTCCTCCTCTACAAATCCATACCAACCACATCCTCTATCGTGGAGTATCCTCGTCGAATCGAGCTCCTAAAGTTCGTACCTTCAAAGCGCCGACCCTCCTGTAATAACCCGGAAATCTGGGCCAGTTTAAAATTTTTATTTTGGCAATTTTAGCGAATTTTGATTATTTAAAATGAATTATTTTAAATAATATCGACGAGAAATTTATTTTGAATATAATTCAAACATATATATTATATAGTTCGTCGTTAGAATATAAATATTTATTTATAATTATAAAAGGAATTGAAAACGGCACGGTAGTTCGATAATTCGATTTCAAACTTCAAATGAATGTACCGGGTGCAAAATAAACCGGATTTTAGTGAAACCAAAAATATTAGAATCTAATAGTGAATATCTTTCCAACGAATTCGAAAAATCGAAATTTCATAGCGGGAATCAAAAGATATGTCCAGTTGAAAATTCTGAATAGTCGTTATGGAATTCAGGCCCTTAAAAATGGAAATTTTGCAAACGACCTCGGATTTCAACGAAACAAGTTTTGTTGGATCCGTGATGTCAATTTATTGCTAGATTCCAAATTTCATAATTTTTCGAATAAATATGTGAGTGTGGCGAAGTAAAACGTGTTTGACCATTTCAGTTGAATTTAATCGACTGGAAAATGACCTTTTTTCCAACGGTCTCAGAATTCGACGAAACTAGTTTTGTTAGGACCGTATCGTCAATACGAAGCTAGAAAATATTTTTCTGGAATTTTTCTAGTTAGTATGTGACCCCGGTAAATTGAAATGCGCGTTCAAATTCAATATATAGAGTATATTTTGATTTTGATGAAAACTGATCGAAATTATCAAATTAGCTTACGATACATATCCCATAGTGTTCGGAACGGGGGTAATTAGCTATGGACGACAAGCGGTGGGTCTCATTTCGAGGTGAAAATAAAAAGTTGCTTTTTGAAAAAAATAAAATGAATTAAATATAAAATATATATAGGCCCCCCTTTTGTTCTCCCCCAAATCATTTCAGAAGAAGAAAAAAAAACCTACAGCAAGAATCGCGACCCCCCCTCTCGACCAGTTCATCGCGCCCCCCCTCCAGGCGCTGGCGATGCCGCGATACCCCCCCTCTCCTGCCGGCGACGCCACGATACCCCCTAACCTCGAACGACGCTGCGATACCCCCCTTTCCTGCTGCTGCGCGACCTCCCCCCTCCTCCTGCTGGTGCGGCCACTACTTCTCCTTCCCTCCTTCCTCCTCCCCCTTCATTCAACAACGGTGAGTTTCTATGATTTTTATTTACATTTAAAACTGATTTTTTGTTTAACATTAAAACTGATTTTTAATTTAGCATAAAGTTTAGATTTTTATCAAGAATGAAAAATTCGATTTTTATATATTGAATAGCATAGTAAAAATTCGATTTTTATGTATTGAATAGCAAAGTAAAAATTCGATTTTTATATATTGAATAGCGAAGTAAAAATGTGATTTTTACATATGTAGTGAATACGGGCAACGAAAGTGACAAGAGGCAAGAAGACGAAGATTTCTACATAAGAAGAGTCGTGGCATTGGATTAGCAATTATGTGAGAACTTCTCACTTTTTAATTTAATATTTCTAGTTAATAATATATACTAGGATGCAGACGGTGTTTAGTAGCACTCGACACCCGTCGTCCATAGACCATGGACGGCTTGTATGCTTGTTTGTTTGATTTTCATGTGTAGTTGATTGTGTGATGTGATGTGAAATGAAATAAAATATTTATATAGTTAAAAATATTTTATATTTAAAAATAGAATTTTTAACGTGTATATGAAGTGAAATAAAAATAAACAAATCGAACGATTTGTTTGTAAACACACATTTGACTGATATTGATTGGGACGATAAATTTTACACATCGCCCAACTGCACAAATAAAATCTGTGTATGATTGTTTAAAACCCCACACGGGTATTGGGGTGATATATGATACACACTAATCCCAATAATTTGTTGTATGTCGATCGATTGATTGACAGACTGTTTTAAGCGTTGAATATTTATATTTGATGCTTATATAGTGTAGAATGCACTTTGGACGATGGTTGATTATTTGTCATTGTTGATGTATACATGTGTTGTAGAAAATCCATATAATTAACATTATATGGTAATTGATTGGGCCTCATTCCAGTTTAGAAGAAGAAATATTTGAAATAGAATATTTGAAATAGAAATATTTGAAAAAGAAATATTTGAATAGAAATATTTGAAATAGAAATATTCGAAATGGAATATTTGAAAATATGAATATATGAAGCCGTATTGACTAGATTTACGCCATTTTGACGTGAACGATATTTATATCGATTTTATTCATTTTATAACGAATATCGAAAGTGATTTCAAAATCTGAAATTTTGAAAAGAATTGAAATTCGAATTAAATTGAATAGAAATGAATCCAAATTGAAATTGAATAGAAATGAATTAAAATTGAATTTGAATAAAATTAATGGGAACCTTTCCCAAAGTATAGGAATATTTAAAGAATAAATTTAAAGAATTTATCTTTGATAAAATTAATGGGAACCTTTCCCAAAGTATACGAATATTTGAATAAAAGAATATTCTGAACTGGAATGAGGCGTTTGTTGTGTTTGTGTAACACTTTTATAATATATACGCGAGTTATTCAGAAAGACCGGGTTTATCCCATTCTGAATAACTGATTCGACGTGGTATCGAAGATGAAGACGGTGGTTGAAGACCGGAGGTCTTCATGTCATTTGCATAATTACTGATGGTCTTGATTGGGCTGTACACCCAAGAAGATGGAAACAGTTGGTGATCGTCCAGACGTACTTGGAGATCGATGGATATGCGGGCTACTAGGTGCCTCCGGTTTCGTTCAGACCCAGAACGGACTTGTAAATGGACTGTGTGTCTGACATTGGATTTCATTCTATGTGATCGATATCAGTTGCATGGAGTGGTTTGCCTGTGTGGCATGCTAAGATGCAAATGATCAAGGCTTCTGTTGAAAAGCAAAGTCTTGTGGTTGATGAGCAAAGCACCGCCTGTGTGGCATAGCTTTGTGTAACGTGAATTCGCGAGCCTCACACCCCGGTTGTGAACCAAAAACGGGAGAGGACCTCAGGGAGGGCATGCGTTTCTTTCTAGCTAGGGCGGTGTCAGTGACCTACCAGCCCTGACATTTATACACTTTTCACCTATGTGGTTGTTGCTGTCGCGAGGCACCTCGGTTTGATCGGACGATCCGGGTCGGATGGAGTCATTTGTTGGCTCATTTGCGCCCCAAAGGGCGGGGAGACGTATTGTTCAGGCATAATAATCCACATCGGTGGACCGGCCCTGACGATCCAGGGGGAAGTTGCAGCTGTTCCTGAGACATGGTAGGCTAGATTGTATCGAATCGGTAGAGGACGATCCCTGGCCTTGGTTCATAGATGTAAATCCAATTTCCAAATACGTGACATTTGCGGTTTTATTTGTAAACCTATATATGGCGACATAGTGACATGGGACGCTCATGTCGCCTATAATTGATACTTATGATTTGAAGTTGTTTTATACACTATGTACTTATAATAGTATCAAATGATTTGTTTTAAACGTATCAAGCATTCTTGGCTATTATAAGGTAAAAACCCTATCCTCCGGCTTGCGTTGCATTGTGTGATGGGACCTGGGTCGTATAATAGCTTCATTTATCTTTATTTAGCAATGCGTGTTTGTTTTATGCACTGGTATTATGTTCCGTGTTATACGGCGTGGTCCCTTGATTCACCTAACTTTAAAATAAAGATTAATAACTGTTTTAGTTCTCGCACCAGTCCCATGACTGACCTGGAGTTTATTGTTTTAACCTAAACTCTCGGTACCCTTATTTTGACACAGGCAGCTAGTAGTTTTGGTTTTGCAGATGTATATTCACAGGATCCTGGTTTACAGCTGGAACGATATCCGGAAAGCTTTGTATCTGTATATCTCCTTCAGTTGTTTATTGTATTATTTTCCGCTGTTATGTAATTTATTGTAACCTCTGATATTTCTGTGTAATATTTATTCACTTATACTTTGTATATTCTTGTAATTTGATGGTATTGTTGTAATATACAATGAAATGTTCTTCCGTTTGCGTTCTATTTTGTCGTGTTCTCAAAACAATCAGGCGTTTCGAACGGTCTAGGTCGGTTTAGCGACTGATTCGGATCGAGCGAGATTCCTTGTTGTCACAGTTGGTATCAGAGCTTTGGTTTACAAAGCTAGAGAACAAGGCACATTAGAACCATATGAAAGAATTCATCAGAAATTGGATTAGTAATATCCAATTGGAATGACTCGTTAGAGATGGGATCAGCAGTATCCTAGGACGAGTGTGAAGAGTATATTTTTAAAAATGAAAACCAACTTTGTTTTGAAATTTAAACCATTTCATATGTATTTGAATATTTATTCTATATTGATTTGGACAATCCAATATATAAAGATTTTGCATATATGTCTTGCAAACGTGTATTCGAAGTTTTAATGTATTGGATAGTTATAGAATCATACTCTAGTTGCCCGGGGATAATTCTGGTGATGGGACACTGTCGCCAGTATTTATTTTCGAGTAACGAAAGTGAGATTTCTATATTTCCATTATATTGGTGTGAGAACCGAAATTAGATAGGGCTTGTTGTTGTGATTTGGCATCAAAAATCTGATTTTGACTATATATCAAAGTTATGCATTTGAAACGTTAATCCACTAATTGATTGATGTTTATGTTGTTTGTTTATTTGTTTGATAATTTTGAACCATTACGCCTAATTGTATCAAATATTGAATTGTATTGAAAATTGGTCGCATTTGCTTGCATATACTTGTACTTACATTGAACAGGTCATAGCAAGGAGGCTAGAGTAGGGATCAAAATTTGTTTGCCCGACAAATAGGTACATGTTTACCATAATTTACTGTTTTGTTTGGGTGGTGATGATTTTATGAGCCGATTGGCTTTTTCTTTTTCTTTTTGAGGTCAGAGGGCCTGTATGACAATTTCAGGATTTTCCCGTGGCTCCCGGTGCAGGGGAGGTTATGGCGAAATTTTTCGAAAATTTAGGGTGTTAGCCAAATTTTTAAAAAATTTAAAAAGTTCTTAGAAATTGAAAAGTTGAAGAACTTAAGCTGTAATCAAAATATTGAAAGTTGAGTTGGTTTGTGAAACAACTTTCGGCTTTGTTCCTTTTCGGGGACGAAAAGTTTCAAGTGGGGGAGATTGAAATAACCCGGAAATCTGGGCCAGTTTAAAATTTTTATTTTGGCAATTTTAGCGAATTTTGATTATTTAAAATGAATTATTTTAAATAATATCGATGAGAAATATATTTTGAATATAATTCGAACGTATATATTATATAGTTCGTCGTTAGAATATAAATATTTATTTATAATTATAAAAGGAATTGAAAACGGCACGGTAGTTCGATAATTCGATTTCAAAATTCAAATGAATGTACCGGGTGCAAAATAAACCGGATTTTAGTGAAACCAAAAATATTAGAATCTAATAGAGAATATCTTTCCAAAGAATTCGAAAAATCGAAATTTCATAGCGGGAATCAAAAGATATGTCCAGTTGAAAAATCTGAATAGTCGCTATGGAATTCAGGCCCTTAAAAATGGAAATTTTGCAAACGACCTCGGATTTCGACGAAACCACTTTTGTTGGATCCGTGATGTCAAATTATTGCTAGATTCCAAATTTCATAATTTTTCGAATCAATATGTGAGCGTGGTGAAGTAAAACGTGTTTTGACCATTTCAGTTGAATTTAATCGACTGGAAAATGACCATTTTTCCAACGGTCTCAGAATTCGACGAAACTAGTTTTGTTAGGACCGTATCGTCAATACAAAGCTAGAAAATATTTTTCTGGAATTTTTCTAGTTAGTATGTGACCTCGGTAAATTGAAATGCGCGTTCAAATTCAATATATAGAGTATATTTTGATTTTGACGAAAACTAATCGAAATGATCAAATTAGCTTACGATACATATCCCATTGTGTTCGGAATGGGGGTAATTAGCTATGGATGACAAGCGGTGGGTCTCGTTTCGAGGTGAAACTAAAAAGTTGCTTTTTGAAAAAAATAAAATGAATTAAATATAAAATATATATATGCCCCCCTTTTGTTCTCCCCCAAATCATTTCAGAAGAAGAAAAAAAACCCTATAGCAAGAATCGCGACCCCCCCTCTCGACCAGTTCGCCCCCTCCCCCCTCCAGGCGCCGGCGACGCCACGATACCCCCCCTCTCCTGCCGGCGATGCCACGATACCCCCTAAACCTCGAACGACGCTGCGATACCCCCCCTTTCCTGCTGCTGCGCGACCTCCCCCCCCTCCTCCTGCTGGTGCGACCGCTACTTCTCCTTCCCTCCTTCCTCCTACCCCTTCGTTCAACAACGGTGAGTTTCTATGTTTTTTATTTACATTTAAAACTGATTTTTTGTTTAACATTAAAACTGATTTTTAATTTAGCATAAAGTTTAGATTTTTATCAAGAATGAAAAATTCGATTTTTATATATTGAATAGCATAGTAAAAATTCGATTTTTATATATTAAATAGCAAAGTAAAAATTCGATTTTTATATATTGAATAGCGAAGTAAAAATGTGATTTTTACATATGTAGTGAATACGGGCAACGAAAGTGACAAGAGGCAAGAAGACGAAGATTTCTACATAAGAAGAGTCGTGGCATTGGATTAGCAATTATATGAGAACTTCTCACTTTTTAATTTAATATTTCTAGTTAATAATATATACTAGGATGCAGACGGTGTTTAGTAGCACCCGACACCCGTCGTCCACAGACCATGGACGGCTTGTATGCTTGTTTGTTTGATTTTCATGTGTAGTTGATTGTGTGATGTGATGTAAAATGAAATAAAATATTTATATAGTTAAAAATATTTTATATTTAAAAATAGAATTTTTAATGTGTATATGAAGTGAAATAAAAATAAACAAATCGAACGATTTGTTTGTAAACACACATTTGACTGATATTGATTGGGACGATAAATTTTACACATCGCCTAACTGCACAAATAAAATCTGTGTATGATTGTTTAAAACCCCACACGGGTATTGGGGTGATATATGATATACACTAATCCCAATAATTAGTTGTATGTCGATCGATCGATTGACAGACTGTTTTAAGCATTGAATATTTATATTTGATGCTTATACAGTGTAGAATGCACTTTGGACGATGGTTGATTATTTGTCATTGTTGATGTATACATTTGTCGTAGAAAATCCATATAATTAACATTATATGGTAATTGATTGGGCCTCATTCCAGTTTAGAAGAAGAAATATTTGAAATAGAATATTTGAAATAGAAATATTTGAAAAAGAAATATTTGAATAGAAATATTTGAAATAGAAATATTCGAAATGGAATATTTGAAAATATGAATATATGAAGCAGTGTTGACTAGATTTACGCCATTTTGACGTGAACGATATTTATATCGATTTTATTCATTTTATAACGAATATCGAAAGTGATTTCAAAATCTGAAATTTTGAAAAGAATTGAAATTCGAATTAAATTGAATAGAAATGAATCCAAATTGAAATTGAATAGAAATGAACCCAAATTGAATTTGAATAAAATTAATGGGAACCTTTCCCAAAGTATAGGAATATTTAAAGAATAAATTTAAAGAATTTATCTTTGATAAAATTAATGGGAACCTTTCCCAAAGTATACGAATATTTGAATAAAAGAATATTTTGAAATGGAATGAGGCGTTTGTTGTGTTTGTGTAACAGTTTTATAATATATACGCGAGTTATTCAGAAAGACCGGGTTTATCCCATTCTGAATAACTGATTCGACGTGGTGTCGAAGATGAAGACGGTGGTTGAAGACCGGAGGTCTTTATGTCGTTTGGATAATTACTGATGGTCTTGATTGGGCTGTACACCCAAGAAGATGGAAACAGTTGGTGATCGTCCAGACGTACTTGGAGATCGATGGATATGTTGGGTACTAGGTGCCTCCGGTTTCGTTCAGACCCAGAACGGACTTGTAAATGGACTGTGTGTCTGACATTGGACTTCATTCTATGTGATCGATATCGGTTGCATGGAGTATTTTGCCTGTGTGGCATGCTAAGATGCAAATGATCAAGGCTTCTGTCGAAAAGCAAAGTCTTGTGGTTGATGAGCAAAGCACCCCCTGTGTGGCATAGCTTTGTGTAACGTGAATTCGCGAGCCTCACACCCCGGTTGTGAACCAGAAACGGGAGAGGACCTCAGGGAGGGCATGCGTTTCTTTCTAGCTAGGGTGGTGTCAGTGACCTACCAGCCCTGACATTTATATACTTTTCACCTGTGTGGTTGTTGCTGTTGCGAGGCGCCTCGGTTTGATCGGACGATCCGTGTCCGATGGAGTCATTTGTTGGCTCATTTGCGCCCCAAAGGGCGGGGAGACGTATTGTTCAGGCATAATAATCCAGATCGGTGGACCGGCCCTGACGATCCAGGGGCAGTTGCGGCTGTTCCTGAGACATGGTAGGCTAGATTGTCTCGAATCGGTAGAGGACGATCCCTGGCCTCGGTTCATAGATGGAAATCCAATTTCCAAATACGTGACATTTGCTGTTTTATTTGTAAACCTATATATGGCGACATAGTGGCATAGGACGCTCATGTCGCCTATGATTGATACTTATGATTTGAAGTTGTTTTATACACTATGTACTTATAATAGTATCAAATGATTTGTTTTAAACGTATCAAGCATTCTTGGCTATTATAAGGTAAAAACCCTATCCTCCGGCTTGCGTTGCATTGTGTGATGGGACCTGGGTCTTATAATAGCTTCATTTATCTTTATTTAGCATTGCGCTGTTTGTTTTATGCACTGGTATTCTTGGGAGGAAACCCGTTCCGTGTTATACGGCGTGGTCCCTTGATTCACCTAACTTTAAAATAAAGATTAATAACTGTTTTAGTTCTCACACTAGTCCCATGACTGACCTGGAGTTTATTGTTTTAACCTAAACTCTCGGTGCCCTTATTTTGACACGGGCAGCTAGTAGTTTTGGTTTTGCATATTTATATTCACAGGATCCTGGTTTACAGCTGGAACGATATCCGGAAAGCTTTGTATCCGTATATCTCCTTCAGTTGTGTATTGTATTATTTTCCGCTGCTGTGTAATTTATTGTAACCTCTGATATTTCTGAGTAATATTTATTCACTTATACTCTGTATATTCTTGTAATCTGATGGTATTGTTGTAATATACAATGAAATGTTCTTCTGTTTGCGTTTTATTTTGTCGTGTTCTCAAAACAATCAGGCATTTCGAACGGTCTAGGTCGGTTTAGCGACTGATTCGGATCGAGCGAGATTCCTTGTTGTCACACCTCCTCCCTATCACCATCGTGCTGGTCATCCCTGCTGGCGCCGGAAAGCCCTTTTGTAGCTCTGCCGCGTGGTATAACCCGATCTTCCTCTCGTGCTTCGGGTTGAAAATTAATTCAAAACCTAGTTTTGAATCGAAAACTGAAGTATACGGCTGCGTTTATTTTAAAGGTTTGCGACACTTTTTATTTGTTGCAAATTCATTTTTATGAATAAAAATCATATCTTTCTCGTATGTTGTCGAAATCTAGTGAAACAAGAGACATTGGGACCGTGACATCGTATCCTACATTCTAGAATAGACCAGAGAATTTTTGGATCTTTCTATAATTTAATGAGGAGTGGAACCCAATGTGAGCAATCTGAATTCAAATTGGAATGTGTACGCATTGTTTAAATTATATAAGTGATGTATAAATTCTATACGCATTGTATATCCTTTATATGAGCATTGTATAAATTATATAAGCGATGTATAAATTATACATGCGGTGTATAAATCATATATGCGTTGAATGGAATTGAAATGAAATTGAAATGGATATATATATACACACACTCCCTCGTCCACAGACCATAGACGATATAAATTGATTGTGTTGTGAATGATTAATTGTGTTTGAGAATGATTGATTGTGGTTGCAACAAATTTGGTTGTGTTTGTGGGATATTCATTGTGTTGTGAAAATGGATGATGTTGTGGGAATCATTGAAATAAAAAATATTGTAATGCTGCGAGGCCTAGGATAGCAGAGGAGTCGTGCTGGACATGGTGCCGGTGCTAAATATCCTGCCGTTGTAATGCCGAAATTTTCAAGTGTTGAAAAATATTCGTGTTTGAAATAAATTGTTTGAACAATAAAAATCACATTTTTATTGTATATATGAATCACTAAAAAGATTCAAGTTGGAAATAAAATGACTTAACAATAAAAATCACATTTTTTATTGTATGTAGGAACCTTTAAAAATAACCAAAGGTTGAAATAAATATTTGTTGATTGAAAATATTAATTTTAACATGTATATGAACTGTTAAAAATAACCAAAGGTTGAAATAAATATTTGTTGATTGAAAATAATATTTTTAACATGAATATGAACTGTTAAAAATAACCAAAGGTTGAAATAAATTTTTGTTGGTTGAAAATAACATTTTTAACATGAATATGAACTATTAAAAATAACCATAGGTTGAAATAAATATTTGTTTATTGAAAATAATATTTTTATCACATATATGAAGTGTTAAAAATAACCACAGGTTGAAATAAATGTTTGTTCATTAGAAATATTATTTTTAACATGTATATGAACTGTTAAAAATAGTCATGTATGAAAAAAATGTTTGTTCGCTAAAAATATTATTTTTAGCTTAGATATGCATGTATAAACATATGCTGAACAAGTGAATGGATATGTTGTTGAGTAAAGAATTTATTTGCATGCCCAACAAATAGGTAAACCTTAATGAGTTGGCTGCACCATTTAATTTATATATCAAATCCTGTGAATGCCATTGGATGCGGTGTACTGGTTTTTTTGTGTGAGATTATAAACATCGCCGTAGGATAGTAACAATTAATTTTGAACTACGTTGCATGGCATACTACATGAAGAGAGCATACTTCATCATATACCACATCAACATTTGGAGCTAATGTGACGAGGTTGGGATTACCATACGGGCAAGACGCTCGTATGGCATTGATTGAATTACGGGTTGAACTGAGGACTGACATGGACAAAATAAATATAACGGTAAATTGCCAGATTAAATAAAAAACCCACAGGTGTAGCGTTGAGAATAATCACGTCTCTCTAGTTATTAGATACGGCACATGGATTATTTATTGCCAACACTGGACCAGGTACGAGATTTATCTCTACAATAATTTTACACACTTCCTCGGGCATGGATAGGACACTAAAAATTGTGTGTGCTTATACTAGATTTATTGGGTACCTAATACGATCCAATAAATTTCCAAACCCCTCCCCGTACAAAGAAGGTTATGGTAAAACTTTTCGAAATTTAAAGGTGTTAGCCAAATTTTTAAGTGAAAGTGGTTTAGAAATCATTGAATAAATTATATATATATATATATTTATATAATTAAAATAAAATGAATAACAATGCTGCAGCTCGCGTTTTGAAATCGTAATTTTAAACGATTATTACGGGAGATCCGACGTCGGATTTTCCCAAACTGTAACCGTTGGGTTCACTTTGGAAAGATCTTTCCAACGATATAAAATTCGTTAAGATCCAACGGTTAGATTGAAATAATGTTTAAATCAAATTTGGACGAGAGCAACGCCAGGGCCATCGAATGACCTGAAATGTCGTTCGATGGAAATGTACTATTTTCAAATAAATAAAAAATGTGAAAAATCACTTTAAAATATTATAAACGATGCGGAATGGAGATAAACCGATTTTGCCTTGGATTATCAGCTATTTTGATGGTTGGATGTATTTGGCATGAAAATTATACTAATGAACTGAATTGTGGATGTCGAATAGTTTAACCATAAAAACAATTGATTTGAATTCTATACATGCATGAATTATTTGAAAAGGTCGAGTTAATTATCATTTCAAATAATTGATCGACGATGCAAAGTCGAAGATACGAAGACGGTGGTTGAAGACCGGAGATCTTCACATCGTTTGGATGATTACTGATGTCTTGATTGGGAGGCATCCAAAGACAAGGTAATAAGTGGTGATCATCCAGACGTACTTGGAGATCAACCGGATATGTGAGGACCTCTCTCCTGTATTGGACATATGGGACGAGGAATAGGGTGCCTCCGGTTTTGTTTAGACCCAGAACGAACTTGTAAATGGATGTGTGTCTGACATTGGAATTTATTCTATGTTGATTGATCTCTATTAAATATTTATCTATTTGGGGCGGAGAATTTATTCTCTTGCTTAACCCCCTTCTCTGGGACGTACGAGCTCAGAGGTTATATATCGATAGACATCAGCCGCATGGCGTGAATTGCCTGTGTGACATGCTGAGATGCAGTGATCAAGACTTTTGTTGAAAAGTAGAGCCTTGTGGTTGATGATCAAAGCACTACTTTAATATAGCATAGCTTTGTGTATGGCGTTAATTCGCGAGCCTCACACCCCAGGTATGAATCAGAAATGGGAGAGGACTTCAGGAAGGACATGCGTTTCCTTCTAGTTAGGAGTGGTGTCATGGTATGAATCCCAGACATTTTTACTTATCTGGATGATGGATAGCGAGGCACCTTGGATATATCAGTTAATATGGAGCCGATTGATATTGAGTCGTCTGGCTCATTTACGCCCCATACAGCGGGGAAACGTATTGTTTAGGCATTTTAATCCACTTCGCGTGGACCGACCCTGACGATCCAAGGTCTCGCCTGTGTTTGGGTCCTAAGACATAGACTAGATTGTCTCGAAGTCAGTAAGGACGATCCCTTGCCTTGGTTCATGATGGAAATCCAACTTCCAATACGACATGTGCGGTTTTGATTGTAAACCTATATATGACGACATAGTAGATAGTAACTATGCCGTCTATGATTGATACATTATGATTGAAATTATTTTTGAAACATATATGCACTAGTAATAATATCAAATGATTTTGTTTTATATGTATCAAGCATATTTTGGCCATTATAAGGTAAAACTCTATCCTCCGGTTTGCGTTGCATTGTGTGATGGGACTTGAGTTATAATGGCTTCATTTTCTACGAAAAATATTGCATTGTTTAAATGATTTACTTTATTTATGCACTGGCAATCCAATGGAAAAAACTGGTTCCGCATAAGCGGCGTGGTCCTGTGATTGACCTTATTGTTAAATAGGTTAAGTAAGATTTCTCATACCAATCCCATGACTGACTCTTAGTTTTTTTCACTTGCAAACTTGGGTGCCCCTATTTTCTACACGGGCAGCCTTGTATCCAGGTTTTAGCAGGCTCATTCTGGATAGCTATGGAGCTGAAGATGGATTCTATCATTTCTATTATGCTATTCAGACTTTGTTATGTATATCATGTTTGATTCCGCTGCAGACATTTTATATAAAGCTAAAACTGTATTTTGTACTAAGTATGATCCTGTTATACTGTGTAACTCTGATGATTTTATTTGTTCTAGTGTAATTTTTTGTGCGTTATCTGTTGTAATTCTATATTTTTGTTCTGTTGTAAATTTTTATATGTTATATTCCAAAGATTATCCTTACTTCCATGGCACGGGAATTTAGGGTCATCACACAGTAGCTTCAACATCCAACAGTAATTTCAACATGAAAAATCATATCATTCCAAATAGTAATTTCAACATCAATAGTAACTTCACAGTAATTTCAAAATGAATTCCATTATAGTAGCTTCCATAGTTTCATAATAGCTTCACAACAATAAATCTGTCAGGAACTCCATCATTTTTATCACAGTAATTACAGTATCAACAGAAAAAACATTTCACTTGCTTCTCAGAAGTTACAACATCAAACGGTAAATCTTATATGCACATCAGGATTATTCACAGAAGTTGCACTTCAATAAACCCATCAGAATTTTCACAGTACACATTAAAACATATACTGCCATAGCAGTTGCATCAGATTGAAATTAAGATTTAGTAGAAGCAAATACTTACCGATTAAACTAGCATTAGATTGAGATTGGGATTTATCAAAATGCCTAAGCATAGCAGATTGCATCACAAATTGAGATTTAGACGAAGCAATTATATCTCATAACTCTCACAGCATAACCATTTAGCATGCAAGTCATCATCATAAAAAGATATATACAAAAAGATACACAATTCATATACAAAAAGATACACAATTCATATACAAAAAGATATATAGCATTTTGTATATATAAAAAGATATATAAAATGATATATATATATAAGTATTGATTTTGTTTTTATAACCAATAGGAGGGTAGTGTATTTTGTCAAGGTTGTATATATAGGCCTTATAGGATTTTATGTTAAAAAGAATAAAACTAAATGGTTTTTTGAGAAAAAGATAAAAACATTTTTTTTTTCTGTTAAAAGTATAAGTTATATGATTTTCTGAGAAAAGAATAAAATCATATAAATTTTTTCTAATAAAAGTGGTGTCCTGAAGTGTTTATTTACCATGGAATGCTTACATATGTAAAAGGTGTTTGTTTAGTAAGCACATAATCTTTTTGTATATGAATTGTTTATCTTTTAGTATATCTTTTTGTATGATCAATATATATCTACGTATGTGTGTGTGTGTGTGTGTGTGTGTGTGTGTATATATATATATATATATATATATATATATATAAGGTAAATACAATCACCTAAACTTATATTACAACAAACTTCATTATAGTTTGATTCATCTTCTACAATTTTATTATAGTATATTGATAAAAATGTGATATTGATGATATAATAGTATAAACATTAAAATGATATAATCATATATCCTTTTAATGTATATATCTTTTTATTATATATTATAGAATGATTCATTTTCTATTATAGTATAATGGCATATAAATTTTCATTACAATATATCTTTTTAATTGGAAAATGAGATAATGATGTCACACAGTTGAAAATCCATTTTTTTGCATTTTTCAGAAAAGGATATTATCATATATCTTTTCTAGAATTCAAACTTTGGAAAATAGTGCAAAAACAAAAAAAATTGTGTTTCATGAAAAAGATATGTAAAATTCATATACAAAAAGATACCCAATTCATATGCAAAAAGATATATAACATTTTGTAGATATAAAAAGATATATAAAATGATATACATGTACATATATATATAAGTATTGGTTTTGTTTTTATAACTAATAGAAGGGCAATGTGTAGGACTTATAGGATTTTCTGTTAAAAAGAATAAAATTAAATGGTTTTGTGAGAAAAAGATAAAAACATTTATCTTTTTTCTATTAAAAGTATAAGTTATATGATTTTATGAGAAAAAGATAAAATCGTTTATCTTTTTTCTTAAAATGGCGTCCTGAAGTCTTTATTTACCATGGAATTTATGAAATGAATGGCCCCGTAGTATTGAGGTTGGTTAGATGGTATGCTTAGATATGTAAAAGATGTTTGTTTAGTAAGGACATAATCTTTTTGTATAAGAATTGTATATCTTTTTGTATATATCTTTTTGTATGATCAAATATTGACAGTTATGAATTGTGTTGATGTAAGAAAATTGAACCAAGGATCATGGTGCAAAAGTTATCAAGAAATTAATTAGAACCAATAAAAAGTTAATCAAAAAATTAATACTGTTAAAACATTCCTTATATCTATGAATTCACGAAAGAAAAACTGCAAAAAAGACAATGCTAACGAACACCATGCAGATAACAAAAATTACAAAAAACATGAATTAACTCTCTTCATAACTTCTCTATGTCTTCAGATTGGAAACATACTTGTAGAGAAGAGAATTTCAACACTTCAAAAGTACCAAAAATCTCCACTTGCATCATACCCAAAGGAAGACATCAGAAACAAATTCATTACATAATTGTCCCCACTTAAAGGATCACAGTAGCTTCAACATCAAGCAGTAATTTCAACATGAACAATCATATCACTCCAAATAGTAATTTCAACATCATCAGTTGCTTCACAGTAATTTCAAAATGAATTCCATTACAGTAGCTTCCATAGCTTCATAATAGCTTCATGATAATAAATCTGACAGGAGCTCCATCATTTTTATCACAGTAATTACAGTATCAACAGAAAAACCATTTCACTTGCTTCTCAGTAGTTACAAACATCAAACAGTAAATCTTATATGCACATTAGGATTATTCACAGAAGTTACACTTCAATAATCGCATTAGAATTTTCACAGTACACGTAAAAACAGATACCACCATAGATGCTGCATCAGATTGAAATTGAGATTTAGTGGAAGCAAATACTTACAAACTGAAATAACATTAGAATTATATTGGGATTTAGCAAAATGCTTAAGCTTAGTAGATTGAATCAAATTGCATCACATATTGAGATTTAGAAGAAGCAATTACATCTCCTATTCCTCACAGCAGAAACCATTTAGCATGCAAGTGATCATTACATAAAGATATATACAAAAAGATACATAATTCATATACGATAAGATACACAATTCATATACAAAACAATATATAGTATTTTTTATAAATAAAAATATATATATAAAATGATATATATATATATATGTATATATATAAGTATTGGTTTTGGTTTTATAACCAATAGAAGGACAATGTGTTTTGTCAAGGTTGTATATATAGGCCATATATGATTTTCTGTTAAAAAGAATAAAATTAAGTGGTTTTTCTGAGAAAAAGATAAAAACATTTATCTTTTTTCTGTTAAAAGTATAAGTTATATAATTTTCTCAGTAAAAGATAAAATCGTTTATCTTTTTTCTGATAAAAATGGCATCCTGAAGTGTTTATTTACCATGGAATTTATGAAATGAATGGTCCAGTAATAATGAGGTCGGTTAGATGGTATGCTTAAATATAAATAACATAAAGTAAATGAAAACACAATAGAGCATGAAATTTAATGAAAAGGTATTATGTTATATCTTTTTAAGTTCGTTTAAGCTATTTTAAAATTTAGTTGTTTTGTATTAAATAATGGTATTTGATTTTTGATTTAACATATAATAAAATTATGAATATATATTTATAATAGAAAATTATAGTAAACATAATTGAAAAATTATAAATATGTTTAACATTTAGTAGTAACTATGATATGCAAGTACGGCATAATATGTTATTTCGTTCCTTATCTTAAAAGATAAATGCATATTTATTTAACTCCTGTATAAAGTGAAATGCAGTTATAAGTGAAATCATTTACCATTTTTTGTCCCACTTATAATTTTCTCTAAAGAATATCATCAATTTATCATTTTCTGTCCTACTTTCTGAAAAAAGATTAAATCATTTATCTTTTATGGATCATAAATCACCAAGAACTAAAGAACAGGCGTCATCAACTAATATTATTTAAGATCCAATTTAATAACTAAATACAAAAATCATAATCTAAAGTGAATAATGCAACCAGGATAAATACACGTTGCATGTTTTATCAGAAAAATACCTTTCAGAATACATTATTCAAACTACAATAAACGAAACCTTCCTATAATAGATCAAAGCTGGATCTGTTGATAAGAAATGTACAAGAGCATCAACAAAGACATAAAACGTTGAATTGACATTGAAAATTACCAAATAAAATATAGACTCATCAAAGAACAAGCAAACCAACAGAGAAAATAAATTAGCCAATCCAAATGAACAAATTCACCTCCAGATTTCCCATAATTAAACTCGAATTTGATTTCAGAACAAACTAACACCTAATTTTTCCTAAAAAATCAGCAAGCGCTTTAATTGCACAAGAATTGATGGATTAATTTTGACATAATTTTAGAAGATACGAATATTGTTTGAGAACATGAAGACGTCCGCTTTGATTTTTGTCCTGGAAAATAATAATTTAAAACCCGTGTCCTAGAAAATAATAGGACCCGAAATAGTAAGCTCTTAATGCAAAATTCCACTATTATTTTCATATGGAAGATGTTGGGATGATAATTAAAATGTGGAGTGAAGAGTGCATGTATAGATTAGGTCCTGTCAAAGTCTAAGCCTATTGCCTAGCAAAATGAATGCTAACTATAATTATTCTCCGTAGAACACATGTTTATTTATTTTCTGCTGCATAATTTTCTTTTAAATATATATTTGTCTGAAATCATGTTAGAATGGTATATTTGCATTGGCCATTGTGTTATTAGAAGATTACTCGTGTTTGTATAAATTTGATGTATCAACTACTGTAATAGAGACATTGGTAGAAATGGTATTCATGAGATACTTAAGCAAAGTTTGTGGAGCAATTAAGCATTCATGATTGCAAACTTGTGGATGATACAAGTTAGAAAGCGAGTAGAAATACAAATAATTCGATGAAAGTAGTTGAGCAGCCTAACGTGGACTTTGAAAATAAAAAAGAGAAAGTAGCATGATAAGAAGAAAGACATTTCTAAAAAGCCACCTTAATTGTTGATAGAAAAAAGGAGACAAAATTAATAATGATATTGGTTATTATATTTCTAGTGGTTTTATATGCAGTTGCATGCCTGTCTCAGGGTAGTCCTGGTAATATTATTTAAGAAAATGCACATAGCGGGAATGTTATGC
The DNA here is from genome assembly GCA_030737875.1 of Allium sativum. NCBI lineage: Eukaryota > Viridiplantae > Streptophyta > Magnoliopsida > Asparagales > Amaryllidaceae > Allium > Allium sativum. Next base: position 287,982,815 of record CM060924.1, read on the forward strand.
AAAATAGTATTGATGTTGATAAGGTATCTGCATTTTTTTTTTCTTCGGGGGCATGGGGATACAAGTTGATTTGATAATCCCAACTCGTTATCTGAAGTCTGCAAGATGGTTAGAGATACTATTTTTTTAACCTTTTGTAACGGCCTGTCTTTTTGCCCGATTTTCACCGGTAATTAAACCGACTTAAATCATTCACAAAGACGGATGGTTATTGGTAATAACATATTTGAACACAAACAATAGAACTTTTATTTCATTTCAAAATTTTTACATTAGAATTACAAGGAATCAGTGTATACCGTAAGCTCAGTGGAAACAAAACGAATGCTCTCAGATGAAGAAGTACCATCCAAACCCTAACTCTTAGCTCCAAAATCCGAAAACAGCTCATAAACTAACCTGCAAACTAAACTACTAGCTGCACGTGCAAAAATATGGGCACCTAGAGTTTAGGTATGGAAAACAATAAACTCTAGGTCAGTCGTGGGACTGGTGTGAGAACACAAAATAATTTTTATACATATGATTTATTTTAAAGTTGGGAATTTCACTGGACCACGCCGCTATCGCGGAACGGGTGTACTCCATGTAAATACCAGTGCATAGAAATTCGCAATGACCTTGAAAAGAATGAAGCTATCATAAGCTTGTCTCATATCACACAATGCAAGCGCACACCAGATGGGTGAGTTTTATCTTATGATAACCAAAAATGCTTTTATACGTGAAAATCCTCTTTCAACACTATTATTAGTGCATAGTGTTGAAAAATCATTTCGTAAATAAATATAGAATCATAGCCCCATAACCCCAATTGGTTATATTGCCATATGGTATACAATCAAAATCGTATGGGCTCGTATTGGAGATTTGGTTTCCAACATGATGGTTCTTGACACGAAAGATCAATCGAGGACACGAAGCTAAGTATCTCCCGGTTAACATCCAGACAACGGACACCGAATACATAGCGCAAAAGTATATATCCCGGATAACATCCAGACATCGTACACCTTATATACTCTATTCCCTTAGGTTTTGAAAATGGATCCATTCGCCAAAGCTATCAAGTTTCAATAGAGTTTATGTATATGTATACAACCTAACCGCCAGTTTACATCATTCCAGGGTGTGAGGTTCGTCGAGGTCACGATATACACAAAGCTACGCTTCGATAGGCCATGCTTTGATCGTCATTAGCTCATTTCATATCTCGAGTATGTCACATTGTCCATTCACTACGTGTCACTTATTTCGATTAATACATAACCTCTAAATACATGTGACTTAGAGTCGAGAATACTTCCATTGCCACAAATTCGATACATATTAACATAAATCACTGATACGCAGTTCATTACAATGTCAGATACACAATCCATACAATTCCGATCTAGGTCTGAGCGGAACCATAATCCGAAAATCTCCAAATTTAAAATTAAAAATCATTTGAAATTCAAAATCAATATTAACGAATAGTCACTACGCGATGTGTTCAATTTAAACTATATAACGAATTTATATACTTCGCTTAGATCCCTTCCCATAGTAATCTCGAATTTTTATAACTTACATTTAAATTTGCAGCTTAAATTTCCAAATCACTTTCTGGATTAAATTGACTTAATCTTTCCAAAGCTTATTAAATCAGTTTCATATATATTCATTATTCAAATAGTACCGATTATTTAAATAAAACCCAAATTTTATTCAAAACATTTTCGTCTAACCTAACTTCGAAACTAGATCCAACCGCTAATGATTTATAATAGTTGAAAATATCATCAAGATTCCTTTGAACTGATAAAATTATTTTCAATTTGTATACCGACCTCAAGGTTTGCGGATAACAGTCATAAATGTTATTTAAAACCGGTGTAACTTGGAACTGTCATTTTTTTTATTTTATATTTCTTTCGATAAATATTTCAAATTTCCATCACTTCAAAAATTTTCCAACTATATTCCAAATAATACTTTCCATTCACTTTTGAGTTAAAAATCATTTTTCCTTCCAAATCATTCTTTAAAATTTCTAAATATTCATTTCAATTTAAATTGAAATAATATTTTTAAATATCATTTAATTACTTACATTTAATCGCTATGATTGTTTACATACAACCAATGTTGAAATGCATATTTCAAATCATTTTTCGAACCATATTTCAACTAGCTAAATTTTCAAAATCGTTCTTACAAACATTGGTTATTCATTTGAATTTTCAAATACTTGAAATAAAATTCAAATTTTAATTTCAGAATTTAAATTTTAATAATAAAAATTTCATTTGAATAGCCAGGAGATTCAAATCGATTATCCACATAATCGCACAACTGCGGTGTGTGTGATGCAATTATAACCAGTCGACACATCAAACCAATGAACATTTATCCATCCATTTCAAACACAAGAATCAAAACAACCCATTTTTATTTATTCGCTAACGTTTACGTTCAATAACGCGTAGTGTGTCGTGTTTTCAATCATATGAACATTCGTCGAACATTACATAACACAATCACAAACATCCATGACAAATCAAATGATGTTAATCATTATAATCGACCAATTAAAATATACCATATGTACTAATTTTAAATTAATTTAAATTAGATGTTCTCACCTTCATGCCTCCTACTCTTTCACCTTTATCGTTTTGTATCAACTGCCAAAAAACCCCGGATGATCACGTATACTTTTTCATGGACAAAGCTACCATCACACGTACAATACCAACCTCGTATACTGCGAACTAAGCTTCGAATGAATTATGAATACTCCTTACAGACTCTGCAATCGCATGCTACCCTTTTCATTAACATGCATTTATAATTAAGTATATACTTAACATACATATATATAATTTAACCCGTTGTTACCTACTTATCTTAGTTTTTGAAAAACCAGAAAAGGCCTTGGAGGATTCAGCAACACAACTGAATGGAAGGTGGAGGGTGTTCTCTCAGGTGCTGACGCTGATTGTTTTAAGGAGCAAGCAACCCTTTTTTTCTCTTTTCTGGACTGTTTTAGATAGAACAGGGGAGGAACTGGTCACATCTGAGGATGGTGCGGGGAGAACAGCGGAGGGAACTGTTTTCTGGTTACTCAAACTCGTGCTGATGAGGTGGGTTTGACGGTGGCACTGACTGGAAGTGGCGGATGCAGTTAAGGAGGGACAATGGTTTCTCAGAGGAAAAGAAAAGGGATGGGGACATAGGTGCTGGGTTTACTAGTCAAGGAGGAGTAGCGCTGGATGGAGTCTGACGGCATTGGTGGCGTTCAGGTGAGCGGAGTGGAGGATGCTGTGGTTTTAATGAGGTGCCAGGCGTTGGAACTACGAAGGCTAAGAGGGCAGACACGGAAAGGGTGTTGGGAAAGCAAGTATTCAGCGATGGAGGAAAATGTATGATAATGGCATTATTGCGTATGAAGGAGAAGGGAAGCTTGAGTTGAGAAGGCGTGGAATGGAACGGTACAGGAAGGATTGACCAAGGATTTTGGGAAAAGGAAATTTGCGTGTAACAGATGGGTTATTCTTTATCGAGGAAGACAATTATAAAAAGGGAAATATGACCAAGAAATGATGTCCTGAACGTTTCCATTTCCCTTTTTTATTTAATTTCTATATATTTTTTCAATTTAGTTTGTACACTTGGCACCATACTCTCTAGCATAAGGACACATATGTATTCATTTATTTTATTTAAAAATCTATCCAATGCATATTTGATAGAATATCTTATTTATTTATTTATAAAATCTTAATTTTTAGCCACATCCTTATAACACTTATATTTGTAACCAATTCCAATCATTTTATGTGCAACTACCATAATATTACATAACATATATATTATATACTTTCAAAATAATATAAAAAAATTAAAACTAACAATCCTAGTAAAATTTACATACATATCATAAGACGTAAAATCTATATTTCACAGTACTCCCATATGTTATCAAATAATATTTCTTAAAATTGTATATATACTTATGTTACCAAATATAATTCAATTTTTTTTTAAATATTTATAGAAATCCGTATCTTGTAATAAATCTTCATATACAAAATTTAACATCTTTATACCTTACAAAATCATATCCTTATATTAATACTAGTATAGGTTCTCAAAAAAAAAAGATAAGATCCGTACAAAAATAAATTTTATAATCAAACATATCCTTAAATAAATTGAATTTTCAAAATCGTATTTACAAATTAAAACAAGATATTTATCAAACCAAAAGTTTTTATAATTCAAATATCTCTTAAAATAAATTTCCATGCTACAACTCATATTGATGCAACAAATAAACGTAGAACGTATTAAATCAATACTAATATTTAAAGACTAAAATATAAAGCTTACAAAAAATTCGTACTTAAATCTTTAAAAATTTAAATTTATACTTAGATAACTCAAATTATACAATTGAAATTCCATTAAACTCAGTTAAAATCTTGGGTTGTTACATCCACCCCCATTTAAGGCTTTTCGTCCTGCAAAATGGAATTGGTCAGTTTTTAAACCTATACGAATTTTAAACCAAAGCCCATTATACAGTTTGGAAACATATTTCAAAGTATTAGAATAAACAGACTCCGATATCACATAAAGCAAAAGCATTCATATTATAGTCATCCAAAGATCATATTATAAAGTCATCCTAGTTAGCATACAAAAGGTATCCATACCCTAGTACGTTCTACGTACTTAAGGTAGTCCGGAATATAAGGTCAAAAAAAGTATACCTACCCAGGTACTAGTCCCAAAAACCCGTCCTATCCCAAAAATATCTTAGTGTGTGTGCGTCTAAGCACTTAAGATAGCCATGCATACCATATACAAGGATCCAGGCCCTCATCTAACTAATCATATGACGTATCTGATCCATTGTCTGATGGACTAGACAAACTGATCTCTTCTAGTTCTTCCTCTTCAAATTCTTCTGGCTCCTCCTCCTCAAACTCTTCCTCATCGTCAGCTATAGCGCCATCGTCGCCAAGCCCCATATTCTCATCCACTATGAGAACGTCATCCATGGCCATGAAATCCTTCTTGTCTACTAGTGGCTCTATCTCCTCCTCATCGCTATCTGAAGATGGGGTATGGTCCTCTGTCGGGTTTGTGTCCGACGATGTCTCCATGATCTCATGTTCACCCGGATCGCTGGAAATATCTATGGAAGAATCCTCTGGATCTGATCCAGAGCTGCTACTGCTAGTGTTACCCGTAGGAAAGAACTGGGCTACGTACTATTTCACACTAAGGGGTCTGCCACGCTAAAACAAAGAAAAATCTAAACTTAGAAATCATCTAAAATTATTATTAAAACCAAAATTTACAGAGATTATCGTTTACCATTCCTATTTAAAACAATTCAAGTCCAACTATGGGGCCATACTAATTAAAGGTGAATTGCTAACCTAGTGTACTCTAATATCCTAAAATAGTTAAAGGACTTAAATCCAAATCATTCCTAGTCCTTATTACCAAACAAGAATTCATTATTATTCCAAATGTTTAGTGATATTTACTTAACCTAACAAAGTAATTCAAGTTAATTCCTTATTAAGTGTTTACACCCAAAATTTTCCAAGTATTCAAAAACGGTTAAGGATTTTTCTTAAGTTTTTACTAACCAGAATCATTATCATTATTATGCCAAGTAGTTTATAAACTATACTTCGGTTTTAATACAAGTTCAACATTTTTTAATTATCCTTTTCAAAGTTTTTCATACTTAAGTGATTCATCCATAGCGTCAAAGGTATTTACAAATTCAATATTTCCTTACAACTTTTAAGGGTTTTACTTACTCGAATTATGGCATCTATACAAGGTTTCTAATACTCACCAATCCAATTGTCAAATTTTAGGTTTACCAATCTTTATTTTAACATCCTAGTTTTGCAATAAAAGTTGCTCTCTCTCAACGTAATATTCGTAGATCTGATTCTAGGGTATTTCTAACCCTATCTCTAATGATATGTTATAATTCTGATGAGTATTATTCTTTTGTATGTCATACCTCATAGCTTTGTATAAAACAAAGCTCTGATACCAACTATAACAGGAATAGGCTTTTCAACCCTGATCCAGTAGGCTAACCTCCCACCGTGGCATTACATTGGTACCGCGTACTTGCTTTTATGACCACCCTCTCAAGTTCACAGCCAACCCCCCAGGGACGTGTAGTAGTAAGAGTCCATTGCTCGCCACCAAACACCATGGCGAGAACCCCCTATCACATTCGCGCTACATCTAGCAAGAAAGCTACGCTTCAATAGGCCATGCTTTGATCGTCATTAGCTCATTTCATATCTCGAGTATGTCACATTGTCCATTCATACGTGTCACTGATTTCGATTAATACATAACCTCTAAATACATGTGACTTAGAGTCGAGAATACTTCCATTGCCACAAATTCGATATGTATTAATATAAATCAGTTCAACGCAGTTCATTACAATGTCAAACACACAATCCATACAATTTTGATCTGGGTCTGAATGGAACAATAATCCGAAAATCTCCAAATATATTCAGATATCGTGCCACTAATAAACTCGTATTGGGTGATCGGTCCAACCGAGACATCAAAAATCAATCCAAGCAATTCGAAGATCATCGGTCTTCACTTTTCAATTTCTAAGTCTTCGATTATTCATAATGTCGTATTATTACTTGGAATGGTTTTCGAAAATATATTCGATCCCGGTCTTTCCAAGTAATAAGCGTATTTAAAATGATAGTTATGGATTATACAAAATTTTCAATTCGAATATCCTTCCAAATCATTCTCAATTTATTTAAAAAACAAAGTTGGGTTAAATCATATTTCATAAAGTTCCTTACCGTTTTAACTCTTCTTTTTCGATCCAACATTCAGATTTTCCAGCCTTATGTTCTAAACAAGATTCTTTATTCATCATTATCATTGGATGAGTCTTCTTAATCACGAAAACTCAATTTGGATTTTAAGTTCCGATTTACTATGATTCAAAAAAATTGATATTTCAAATATAATTTTAAATAGAGTTTAGTCACTTATATTAGATATCAATTCACAACCCTGGCGAAACACTATCAGAATCTTTATGCAAATTTTTAATGGTTTTTTTTATAGGATTCATCCAGCCTTGAAATTTTATATCGAATATTCGAAGATCAACTCTACCTAACTCATTCCTTTTAAATTTCAAACTTCCAATATCCTACTTAAAATGGAGGATCTTTAGATAAAATTTCATACGGAATAATTTGTGTTCTTTAAAATCCTTCGAACCATTTAACAAATCCATTTACTTTAGTTACGATCAATAGTCTTCAAAACCCAGTTGCTTCAAAGAATGTTATAATTAACATTTAATACCATTACCAAAATGTTATCAAATAACCATTTATATCAAATAGATCTAAGATCATTCGAAATTCAAACATTTCAGCTTTTAAACACTTTTAAATAAGATTAATCATAATTTTTCCCACATTTTTAATAATTTATATAAATTCGTTTTGTTCGCTTTCCATTACGGTTAATTGAACTGCCGTATAGAAACCTTTCCAAATTTTGTTTAACCATAACTTGAAATCTGTACGTCAAAAAATTGAAAATTTCTTTTTCTTCAAAAGTTATCATTAATTGGAACCAAATGTTTCTTGTTTCACGTTATACTGATTTAAAATGTTGAAATAAAAAATTGTTTGAAATTTAAAATCGATATTAATGAACAATTGCCATGCGACATGTTCAATTTAAACTATATAACGAATTTATATACTTCGCTTAGATCCCTTCCCATAGTAATCCTGAATTTTTGTAACTTACATTTAAATTTGCAGTTCAAATTTCCAAATCCCTTTCTGAATTAAATTGACTTAATCTTTCCAAAGCTATAAATCAGTTTCATCTATATTCATTATTCAAATAGTACCAATTATTTAAATAAAACCCAAATTTTTATTTCAAACATTTTCATCGAACCTAACTTCAAAACTCGATCCAACCGCTAATGATTTATAATGGTAGAAAATATCAGCAAGATTCCTTTGAACTAATAACATTATTTTCAATTTGTATACCTACCTCAAGGTTTGCGGATAACGGTCATAAATGTTATATAAAACCGATGTAACTCGAAATTATCATTTTTTTTATTTTATATTTCTTTCGACAAATATTTCGAATTTCCATCACTTCAAAAAATTTCCAACTATATTCCAAATAATACTTTCCATTCACTTTTGAGTTAAAAATCATTTTTACTTCCAAATCATCTTTCAAATTTCCAAATATTCATTTCAATTTAAATTGAAATAATAATTTTAAATCTCATTCAAGTACTTATATTTAATCGCTATGATTGTTTACATACAACCAATGTTGAAATGCATATTTCAAATCATTTTTCGAACCATCTTTCAACTAGCTAAATTTTCAAAATCGTTCTTACGAACATTGGTTAGTCATTTGAATTTTCAAATACTTGAAATACAATTAAAAGTTTAATTTCAGAATTTAAATTTTAATAATAAATTTTCATTTGCATAACCAGGAGATTCAAATCAATTATCCACATAATCACACAACCGCGGTGTGTGATGCAATTATAACCAGTCGACACGTCAAACCAATGAATATTTATCCATCCATTTCAAACACAATAATCGAAACAAACCATTTTTATTTATGCGCTACCGTTTACGTTCAATATAGTGTAGTGTGTAGTGTGTAGTGTTTTCAATCATATGAACATTCGTCGAACATTACATAACACAACCACGGACATAGGTAACAAATCCAATGATGTTAATCATTATAATCGACCAATTAAAATCTACCATATATACTAATATAAAATTTATTTAAATTAGATGTTCTCACCTTCATGCCTCCTACTCTTTCACCATTATCGTTTTGTATCAACTGCCAATATACCCCGGATGATCACGTATACTTTTTCACGGACAAAGATACCGTCAAACATACAATACCAACCTCGTATATATGAACTAAGCTTCGAATGAATCACGAATACTCCTTACAGACTCTGCAATCGCATGCTACCCTTTTCATTAACATGCATATATAATTAAGTATATACTTAACATACATATATATAATTTAACCCATTGTTACCTACTTATCTTAGTTTTCGAAAAACCAGAAAAGGCCTTAGAGGATTTAGCAACACAACTGGATGGAAGGAGGAGGGTGTTCGCTCAGGTGCTGACACTGACTGTTTTAAGGAGAAAGCAACCTTTTTTTTTCTTTTCTGGATTGTTTTAGACAGAACATGAGAGGAACTGGTCACATCTAAGGATGGTGTGGGGAGAACAGCGGAGGGGACTGTTTGTTGGTTGCTCGAACTCGTGCCGATGAGGTGGGTTTGACGGTGGCACCGACTGGAAGTGGCGGATGCAGTTAAGGAGGGACCGCGGTTTCTCACAGGAAAAGAAAATGGAGAGGGACATATGTGCTGGGTTTACTAGTCGAGGAGGGGTAGCGCTGGATGGAGGCTGATGGCGTTGGTAGCGTTCAGGTGAGCGGAGTGGCGGATGCTGGGGTTTTGATGAGGCGCCAGGCGTTGGAACTGCGAAGGCTAAGAGGGCAAAAGCGGAAAGGGTGCTGGGAAAGCAAGTATTCAGCGATGGAGGAAAAAGTATGATAATGGCACTGTTGCGTATAAAGGAGAAGGGAAGCTTGAGTTGAGAAAGCGTGGAATGGAATAGTATAGGAAGGATTGAACAAGGATTTTGGGAAGAGGAAATTTGCGTGTAACAGATGGGTTATTCTTTCTTGAGGAAGATAATTATGAAAAGGGAAAGATGACCGAAAAACGATGTCCTGAACATTTCCATTTCCCCTTTTTATTCAATTTCTATATATATTTTTTGTTTAATTTGTACACTTGGCACCACACTCTCTAGCATAATGACACATATGTATTCATTTATTTTATTTAAAAATCCATCCAATGCATGTTTGACAAAAGAACTTATTTATTTATTTATAAAATTTGAATTTTTAGCCACATCCTTATAACACTTATATTTGTAACCAATTCCAATCATTTAATGTGCAACTACCACAACATTACATAACATATATATTATGTACTTTCAAAATTATACAAAAAAAAATTAAAACTAACAATCTTAATAAAATTTACATACATATCATAAGACGTAAAATCTATATTTCACCGAACTCCCATATATTATCAAATAATATTTCTTAAAATTGTATATATACTTACGTTACCATATATAATTCAAAATAAATTTTAAATATTTATAGAAATCCATATCTTGTAATAAATCTTCATGTACAAAATTTAACATCTTTGTATCTTACAAAATCATATTCTTATATTAATACTAGTATAGGTTGTCAAAAAATAATTAGATAAGATCCATACAAAAATAAATGTTATAATCAAACGTATTCTTGAATAAATTAAATTTTCAAAATCATATTTATAAAGTAAAACAAGATATTTATCAAACCAAAAGTTTTTATAATTCAAATATATCTTAAAATAAATTTCCATGCTACCACTCATATTGATGCGACAAACAAACGTAAAACGTATTAAATCATACTAATATTTAAAGACCAAAATATAAAGATTACAAAAAATTCGTACTTAAATCTTTAAAAATTTAAATTTATACATAGATAAATCAAATTATATAATTGAAATTCCATTAAACTCAGTTAAAATCTTGGGTTGTTGCACCTGTGGTTACTTGGTTGTGACTTTAACATTAGAGATAATGAATTCATTAATCTGCCTTTGGACAACATATAACATAACTGGTTGATAAATTCTTTTCCATCACTTGTTCGAAAGATAAGTTTTCTCTTTCTTCTCAACACCGTTTGGATCAGTAATATCAGTTCTCTAACCAATTAATTTTGACTAGAGAGAAAAAACCCAAAACAACTGTTATTTCACACTTGAGAAATTTGGCTTCAGAATAAGTTTTGATTACATGATGAAGGATAATGGAATGCCTTTGTAGTGCAAGGCACTGCAGTTGAAGCGTGTGTGGGACCACATGGACTTTTTATTTTTTTTTGCAGTACGATAATAATCTTTTTTTAGCATTAAAGGTACTTTCTCAATTACTGTTAAATAATATTTATCAATTAACAATGCAGTTTGGGTATGAGGTTTGAATCATTGTGTGGTCATTATTATTTATTAAGTCTTTGTTTCTTTTATTACAGGAGCAGCGTGACACCCCCACGTCCCTTAATGTCACTCATATGATGATTTATGTTCTATGAAGAGCAATAAGTAAAAAGTAACTAAAATTCACAAGAAAGAAAATATCCAGCGGAAAAACTTTAGTAATCATAAAATCACCATTTCATTGTTACAATTTCAAATACCAAAAACGATAGTAATAACCATTTGCATCATAACACAAAACATCATTGTACAAAGCTGTAAAATCATATCCCTCCTCAAAAGCCATAACAAGGTAGAACATAAGTCACAGCAATACATCAAGTCAGAAGAAATCTTAGCCCAGGAATAGAATCAAGGTCTCAACTAGTGTCCGCCACCACTCTGAGAACCCGGGGGGTGGGAACGGAGAGAGGGAAAGGAAAAAGATAGGCCAGACATAAATTCTTACATGTTCCCGTGATTTTCGGCAATAGGATAAGATAAAAAAAATTCAAGATAGATAAATAATGCTAAACGTGAAACTACAGTAAAATAAAAAATTATGAGATAACATGATGATGAGATAATAAGATAACAAGTCAAGGTAAAGACCGTATACGCTTCTCATTCATATTCCATGAATAAAATTAGTGCAACACTTACTTGAATTAACAAGATTAGGTGTGTTCCTAACTATTACCCATGGGATGTGCGCCTACTACACAAATATCCTGTCCAGCTATGGCGGTAGGGGTATCATTGCCTAACTCGTCAACTATAAGACACAAACCTATTTTTTGGTGTTAAAATGTCTTAGTTTCCCCTAATCGGACCCATGCACGCTCATGACTCCACCAGAACACACCCGTACCTACCTTCCATCTTGAATATCTTACAATCCAGATCAGTAAAGTGTGCCCTAGCCACTACCTAGTGCGAGACACCTCTCTAAGATATTAACAGGGTACTGACTAATACGGGTTGCACACAACAAGATTGATACAAGCCACCCCCTAGGCTTGTGCCCCCAAGTAACTAGGATTTTAAGAGTCCCAAAAACAGATTCCAACAACAAGTTGTGGGACCTCTTAGCTTATTAATTAACAGTAATAACTTAGTAGGTTTAAGTTTATTGATAAGCATGGTCGGAATGACATTTCCTATAAATGTTATTCTATGTACAACCCCTTCCTCAAACAAGCACCTACTCGTATGTGTGTGCATGTTTATATGCGTGTGTGTGTATATATATATATATATATATAAAGGTTTCTACTTTACTTAATTACATCTGATACTCCCAACATCTTCTTACTTAATTATTAAAATAAGTTTAACCTATTTATTTTAACAAGTTTTGCATATTATCCCAGTTTTACGATCATTGGATTTCATGTTCTAATATGCCTAATTCTCATTTTTATTGTCATTTAAATTTATTTTCAATTAACCCAGTTCATGCAATTCGAACGTGAATAACCTAGGCATTTGATTGCCTAGGTATATTGCAAAATAAAAGAATAGGAGAAAAAGATAGATCTGATTCAAAAACATATAAACTGAATAAAATAGGCATAAGACTGTAAATAAATCTAAAATAGAAAGGGTAATATGATATATATGTAACAATGATCAACTGAAAACTAAATTGATAACTGATAGTAAAACAATGACATACAAAAATATAATTACCGTATAATCTCAGATTCAGATTTATTTACTACAAGAATACTATTTAATTATCAAATCTGAAAAATGAATAGAACTCATAGTGGTTGGATTGAAGTTCAAAAAAAATATCTCTTTTATATGTTGTTGTTAAAGAAAGTCCTCTTTTAGATTTGTTGTAGAAGAATTAGACTTGTCCTCTCTAATCTATGTTTAGGAAACATCTCAGCATCTTCACATTTTTATTTAGAATATAGCTTGAAGGAAGAAGAAATGAAGAATAGTTTGTGTGTAAAAAACAATGAGACTGCTAGCCTATATATAGATTACCTAGAATAATTCCATACCATTAGATTTTAGGTTTATAAATCGAACTGTACACCCAATGCTTAGTCAGCGAACGCATCTAGAAAAGAAAACAATCCGGATACAGCCTCAGGAATATGTTTCTATATGCAGGTGGGTCGACCAACCTTTACCGTGTCTACCCTTGGGTTAACCTGCCTTAGACATGGGTCGACCCGTTTAGGCTGAATCGCCTACTGACCGTTACTTCATACTGCATTTATTTTAATTATATATATATATATATATAATCTGTACATATTTTAGTGCATTCTTCTTAAGTCCATAACTTCTTCATATTTAATCCGATTTACAAAAACTAAGAGTCCATCCGAACCCAATTTTCATAACAAACGCAACAATAAAGTCTATTTTACCTAATTCTGAATATTTAATTAAAAAATATTCATTTTATTATTTTCTTTGTATAATTATTGTGCCTCAAAATTATTGTGCATTAAAATATGGGGTGTTACATTCTCCCCTTTTTAAAGAATTTCATCCTCGAAATCTCTAAGTTAAGAAGAATGTTATTACTTAAAACTTACACCCATCTACTAATCCATCATCCATAGGCATCCACCGTCTTTAAAATTTCTAATGCTTGATACAAACATATGCAAAGGTCTCGTGTATATGTCCCTAAACTAATGCATAAATCAGGCGGTCGACTAAATCAGTTGACCTCTTTAATGTAATATATGTTTGTGTCATGTATCCAACATGTATGCAAATAATCCTAATAATACATATAAGTTCTATATTTGTGCACAACCATTCATCAAAATGCAACATCCATGTGATGATTCAATCATTTGGACCTATTGAAAATTTAAATTGCACACACATCCATATGCAATATGTAAGTGCTTGAGCCGATCTAGTGCCTAATGTGTGTGTATATTCATCCACGGGCATCCACTAGCAAACATTTGCATCTACTTGAAATCATCAAACATAATATTTCTCAAATACATGTTTTCAAACATTGGTTTCTGCCTAAGGATCGATGATTCAAAAGATAGGGATAAACAAATTCAAATTCAAAAGCTAGAAAGGAAATTAAGAACGTTCTCTCAAAGATAAAAGGATAAGAAGCGCGAATCTTATCTTTGGGTTCCCATGTCACGTTGTCTCGGTCTTCTCCTCATTGCACCTTCACTAACTTGATCTCTTTGTTGTGTAACCTCTTAACTTTTGATTCAAGAATACGAGTAGGAACTTTTCGAACTGATGCCTCTTTCTCGACTTCAACATCCTCAAGCATACTTGGCTCTACTATCTCTACTGAGTCATGTAGACATTTACTCAAGTGGGAAACATGGAACACGTCGTGAACTCTATCCAGCCTCTCCGGTAGTCTAACTCTATAGGCCATTTGGCCTATCTTCTCAACTATGGGAAATGGTCCTACGAATCTTGGTGCCAACATCCCTATCAAGCCAAATCGAACTACATTCTTTAAAGGTGATACTTTAATGAAGACCATATCTCCTACCACGAATTCCAAATCATTCCTTCTCTTATCGGCATATGACTTCTTCCTATCTTGAGCTGCTTTCGTCCTTCTTCGAATAAGGTTTATCTTCCCAGAGGTCTCTCTCACTATGTCTGGCCCAAGTAGAAGTCTGTAAGTAGACTCCTACCAACTTGTCGGCGATATGCAAGGTCGTCCATAAGGTCCTTCGAAGGGTGCCATACCAATGCTCGACTGATAGATGCTCCTCCCAAGTCCCTCCGAAATCTAGGATACACAATCTAAGTAGATCCTCAAGAATTCTATTAACCCTCTCAGTCTGTCCATCGGTCTGAGGGTGATAAGCTGTGCTAAGTCTTAACAGTGTATAATGGGCCTCTTGCAAGCTTCTCCAAAATTCGCTAGTAAACATGGGGTAACGGTAACTTACTATACTGGAAGGTATCCCACGAATTCAGACGATCTCTATAAGGTATATCGATGCAAGCCAAACCGCCGTCCCCGTGCTCTTGACTAGAATAAAGTCAGTGCTCTTAGTAAGTGTGTCTACTATCAGCCACATGATCGTGTTTCCCTTCCTTGATTGGGGCAATCCATCAGTAAAGCCCATAGAAAAGCCCTCTCATTTCTATTGTGGGATATCCAAGGGTTGAATTAATCCGCCAGACTTTCTTTCTTCAGCCTTGACTTGTTGACAAGTCAAGCATCGGGCCACGAACTATGCCACATCTTTCTTCATGCCAGTTGTTAGCCTACTTTGTGAACTAGGCAACACAAAGTCAAGAAATCAGACATTGAAGAGCATTTTTAATTAGAAGACTTCGGTTCGGATTGGAGAAGACACTACAACCTAGATTGGATAGCTGCAGTTGTTCGGGTCGGGTCAGAGCAACATATCGGTTCGGGTCGGATAGAATCTTCTGTTCGGATCGGTGAACTGCTGCTGAGGAAATTGGTAAGGTGTATCTAATCGGATCGGAGGGAAACATAATCTCAATTGGATTGGAAAGCCACCTGTTTGCCACGGAAATGGATCGGAGCGGAGCGGATTAGAGAAGAAGAGAGCGTTGCATCCAAGCCAATCCGGGTCGGATCGGGTATCCCGATCCGAACCCCTTATCTGTGCGTCTCCGACCCGAGCCCATGTTCCATATTATTCTCCTGCAAAAGCGCCTGGATATCCGGACCGGCTGTGACCAGTTCCTACCCATAACGTCCGTTACTTTGACGCGTTGTCAATACAATAATTCATCCGAACCCGAAGCTAATGGGATGGACGACACGTGGCCCCGACCCGGATCAAGTTTTGAGCAAATTCACACCTATAAATACCCCGTCTGGAGACAAAGAGAAGGATCTTTTTTAGGCACTTTGAGAATTCAACTACCTCCATAATCCGAACTCCATTACTCCCGGAGAATCCAAATCTTCTTTCATTATTTGTTTTAATCTATTGAGTGAATATAAGCGAGTTGTGAGTGAAATCAAGTGACAATTACATTGTATTTGCAACTGAATCATTGAATATAGTGAAAGATAAGTGGACGTAGGCATTTCTTCGCCGAACCACTATAAATCCTGTGTGTTCATTTTTATTTTTATCTCATCTTATTTGCTTTTAATCAATTTGGGTGTTAGAACCACTTTTGGGTCTAACATTTTGGTGCTTTCACTGAGAATCCTCATCTAAATTCTTTATTTTCCGGGATCTCTTTCTACTTTTTGGACCGTTGAGTTCAAAGAAGTGAATCCTTAAGTTTCTCCGCTTTTTTATATTTGTTGAAGTGATTGTCAAAAACTCATGGCCAAAGGAAAAGGCAAGGAAGTTCAGTCTGTTCGAGGAAATGGAGCTGGCGAAGATCAGCAAAATGCTGTTGTAACAAGGTCTCGGGGGCAGAGTTCAGCAGCAGGAAGAACCAATGCAGGAAATCCGAGCCGCCAGCAGGGGGAGAGCTCCGATCCGATCCGGGTAGGAGATTCTGAAGCAGTGCATTCCCCCAATCTGAGCCGACCAGAGCTGCTTGCCACGTACCGATCCGACCAGGCTCCCCAGCTCCGAACCGATTCGACCTCCTACCTCCGATCCGACCCGATGCTTGGTGAAGCTGGAACCTCTACTCGAGTCCCTACGAATGGTCCAATTCCAGCCACCAGGGTTGGTGATCAGGTCAATCCATCTGCGCCCATCACTCAAGGAGATTTCTCGCGCTTGCTTGACATGCTTGAGAGCACGAGGGAGGCCATGAAAGTTCACGAGTGCACTAATCTCATGATGTAGGAAAATATGAGGCTCATGAGTCGGGAAATTAGTGAACTCCGTCGACAGAGAACTCCATCACCGGTTCGTCACACACCAGTGGATCAATCTTCATCTTCCGAGGAAGAGAGGCCCCGTGAACGAAGGCCACTCGAACGACCTCAGAACGTGGAGCAGCTGACATTTGGATCTTTGGGATCTCATGAGGATATTGCACGAGCATTAGGAAACAATGACCCCACTCGGGGGCAAAGACTCCAGTCCCCTCCTCCCGAGATCGACCGGGAGCGCAGGGAACGGAATCGAGCAGAGGCAACACGAAGAAGAAGGGCATCTCCTGAACAAGAGCCCAAAAGGAACTCGGATGCTAGGGCCAGGGAACCTGAGCGGCCCCTAACTAATGCTGATGTACAGGAAATGGTTCGCCAGATCATGTCCGAGAGCCGGAATTATACAAATGAAGATTATGGCACTGAGCGAAGCCATACTCCCTTCACCGACGATATCCTCGACTTCCAATTTCCCCGACGCTTTAACTTGCCACAGATGGACAAGTACAACGGAAGGACTGATCCGGGACAGCATTTGATGCGGTATTCGTGGCTCATGAATGCTGCTGCTGCCCCTGATGAAGTGAAGTGCAAAGCATTCCCAATCTACTTAGAAGATGTGGCATTGTTCTGGTTTACCCGACTTCCTCCTCGTTCGATTTCGAATTACAAGGAACTAAGCGAGCGTTTCATGAACCAGTTCCGACTACATGCCCGAAAGTCCAAAAGTGTTATTGAATTATCGAGAATCAAGCAGGCACCAGGAGAATCTTTAAGGGCATATCTTGATCGTTTTAACCAAGCTGTAACTGAGGTCAGTGACCCACATGAGCCCACTATTCTGATGGCGTTGAAGGAAGGAGTCGATCCTGAATCTGAGTTTGGAGACTACCTTTCTGGGAAAACACCCTCCACAAGGGAGATATTCTACGAAAAAGCTGATATTTATCTAAGACGAGAGGAGGCCAGGGCAAACCGAAAGAGAAAGTCTGAGACGGCTTCAAAGGAGAATGTGCAGAGTAACATCGCCGTAAAGCAGTCTGGGGAAAGTTCTGGCAAGGTTGAAGTAAATGTAGAAAACAAGGGTGGAAACAGCAATGCTGGAAGCGGGGGTAACAACAACAATAACTGTAATCCAAACGGTAACAGAAGAAACAGAAATAGGGGAAGTGACCCTAACAAATGACCCCGATTCCAGAACTACGAGGATTATACACCATTGAACGATACCCTGGAAAATATTTACCTGGATACGTATAATGTGTTACAATACAAAAGACCGCCACCTCGTGATTCGACCGAGAAAGAAATGGCGACAGGGAAGTTTTGTTTGTTTCATGGAACTCACGGGCATTCAACTAATGAATGTCGGCATTTGAGGGATGTGATTGAGAAACTGTTGCGTGAAGGGAAGTTGGATGAGTACAAGGTTGCCCCGAGGGACAGGGGGCAAGGAGAGCAGGCTCCAAAACAGATTCTACCTGCTCCCAAGCCTACAACGCAGCAGAAAGGTAAAGGAATTGTTATCAACTCCATAGTAGGCGGACCTCACCCAGCAATCCGAAGTTTCAGATCAATGGATCAATATGTGAATGCCGCCAAGCATCTAGACGTGAATGAAGGTGATGATTTGGAAGATCTCACCCCCATAAAACAGCAGAAGACCATGTTTGACGACGTGGTATTTCGCAGCCGAGACAATACTGGGATACAATCACCCACCAATGATCCGTTGGTTATTACTACCACCATTGGGCCGGCCTTGGTCCATAAGGTATTAGTAGACAACGGAAGTTCCGTTAATATTTTGTTCAAGAAGTCATTTGATCAGATGAAGCTGGAATCTGAAGATCTGAAGCCTTGTGAAGGATGGATCAGAGGCTTCAACGGGGCGTCGACGGCTCCCATGGGATACATAGAGTTGCCCGTGACCCTGGGGCAAGGAGAACGTAGAAGAGTGCGGATGCTTCAGTTCATAGTATTGGACGTAGATTCGCCTTATAGTGCATTTTTAGGGAGGCCTGCCCTCGCTGAATTCAGAGTTTGTATCGCCCCTTGGTGCTTGTTACTTAAGTTCCCAACCGAAGCCGGAACTGGAGTAATGAGAGGGGATCAAGTTTCCGGACGAGCCTGCTATGTGGCCGAACTATAGATGTTGATGAAAGGACTTAACGTTGAGAGTAAGGATGCCTCGTCTCCCACAAAGGGGGACTCGACATAGCAATTAGAGAGATTGACCCCGAGGGAGTTGCCCAAAGGAGCGCCTGAAGACCTGGATCCCAGAAAAGACGAGGAACCAGAGGCTAGGAATGCAACTCCTAATGAAGCGACAGTGGAAATTCCCATTGATGAAGCTGATCCGACAAAAGTTTTGAAAATTGGTTCTCAATTGGATCCACGTCGAGCTAAAGAACTAACGGACTTCTTGAAGGCAAACCTAGACGTGTTCGCCTGGACCCATGCTGACATGTGTGGGATATTGCCATCCATTATAAGTCACAAATTGAATGTGAACCCGAAGCATCCGCCTGTGAAGCAAAAGAGACGCATGCTGGGCCCAGAGAGGTCGGCTGCTCTCAAAGAGGAAGTAGAGAAATTGAAGCAGAATGGATTTATTCGAGATTCGACTTATCCCGACTGGATATCGAATCCCGTCTTAGTAAAGAAGCCAAACGGAAAGTGGCGGACTTGCATTGACTTTTCAGATTTAAATAAAGCTTGCCCGAAAGATAGTTTCCCACTTCCCAGGATTGACCAGCTTGTAGACTCGACAGCAGGTCATGAACTTCTCTCTTTCATGGACGCATATTCTGGGTACAACCAAATTCCTATGCACGTACCAGACCAAGAACATACGAGCTTCATTACGAATTTGGGGTTATATTGTTATGTTGTAATGCCATTCGGATTGAAAAACGCTGGAGCTACTTATCAGCGCTTGGTAAATAGAATGTTTTATAATCAAATAGGAAAAACTATGGAAGTTTATGTGGATGATATGCTTGTCAAATCAAAGCAGTCCTCCAGCCATACGCAGGACTTGGCGGAAATGTTTGGTATCCTGCGAAAGTACCGGATGAAATTGAATCCTCTGAAATGCTCATTTGGAGTGGCATCGGGAAAGTTCCTTGGCTTCATTGTGAGTTCCCGAGGAATTGAAATCAACCCTAGCCAGATAGCAGTGATTAGAAACATCGAAGAACCGAGGAGAATTAAAGACGTCCAAAGTCTTGCAGGGAAAGTAGCGGCGCTGAGTAGATTCATCTCCAAAGCCACAGATAAATGTGTGCCGTTTTTTGATTTGATTAAAAGGGGAAAGAAGAACTTCAAGTGGACTCCGGATTGTGTTGAGGCCTTTCAAAATCTGTTGGAACTGCTAGAGAAACCGCCGATTTTATCAAAGCCCGTAGATCACGAAGAATTATTTGTTTACTTGGCAGTCTCGGCTCACGCTGTCAGCACAGCCCTGGTTCGAGAAGAAGATAAAGTACAAAGGCCGGTGTATTATGTAAGTAAGAAATTAGCAGAGGCAGAGCGCAACTACCCAAAAATTGAGAAGCTCGCTTACAGCCTCCTGATCGCATCCCGAAAACTTCGTCACTATTTCCAAGCCCATCCAATAACCATATACACCGACCAGCCCTTAAGGCAGGTGTTGCAGAGACCCGAAGCATCGGGAGGTTGATCAAATGGAACATAGAACTAAGTCAGTTTGATTTGAATTTTCAACCACGAAAGTCAATCAGGGGGCAAGCTCTAGTAGACTTTATTGCGGAGTTCACCATTCCAGAGGAGGAAATAATCAATGACAGAGTGGTTAAGTCCGAGGATGAGCTAAAGATGAATCCGTGGAAACTATATACAGATGGAGCCAAGAACGACCGAAGGTCCGGAGCTGGAATCTTCTTAGTTACTCCCGAAGGACGGTCGTTATATTATGCCTTGCGATTAGAATTTTCGGCGACTAACAATGACTCTGAATATGAAGCCCTGATTGCCGGGCTGAAACTTGCTAAAGACCTCGGAGTAAAAATGTTAGACATATTTTGTGACTCTAAAATTGTTGTTTGTCAAGTGCAAGAGGAATTCGTGGCTCGAGGACCTCGACTTATCGCCTACCTCAAGAAAGTGAAAGAGCTATTGAATAGCTTAGAGCGGTACAACATAACACATATTCCTAGAGTTGAAAACCAGAAAGCGGATAGACTGGCAAAGCTGGCTAGTTCCGACAATCCAGAAGAGATTGAAGTAATTCCAATTGAAACGTTGGGGTCGCCAAGCTTTGAGTCAATGGAAATTGAATTCGCTTTTGAAGCGGAACCAGAGAAGGAGTCATGGATGACTCCAATTAAGAATTTCCTTAAGAATGGGACACTCCCATCGAAGAAGAGTGAGAAAAGAGCTGTAGTTCGAAAAGCTACCAGATATGTCATACAAGATGATACTTTCTATAGGAAAGGATTTTCTATGCCCCTGTTACGATGTATAGCAAACGACGACATCAAGCGTGTAGTAAAAGAAGTACACGAAGGTGAGTGTGGAGATCATACAGGAGGTCAAACTTTAGCAAAGAAGACATTACGGTACGGATACTTCTGGCCTACGATCAATAAAGATGCAGCTGATTATTCACGACGCTGCGATAAGTGCCAGAGATTCGCTAAAATCCCCAGGGCACCGTCGACCCAGCTTAAATCAATGGTGAGTCCCTGGCCATTTGCCACATGGGGAATTGATATCATTGGAGTTCTACCAATTGCTAAAGGAGGAGCTAAGTATGCAATAGTAGCCGTGGACTATTTTACGAAGTGGGTGGAAGTTGAGCCCTTGACCAAGATCACAACAAGAAAGGTGATACGTTTTGTGGTTAGAAATATTATATGCCGATTCGGGATCCCAAGGACGATTATAACTGACAACGGGACCCAATTTGATAGCACTGAATTCAGAAATTTTTGCCAGAAGTATAAGATAGACAAACGATATACTGCAGTTGCCTATCCGCAATCGAATGGGCAAGTAGAGGCAATAAACAAAGTAATAAAATCCATCCTCAAGAAGCGATTAGAGCGTGCAAAGGCAAAGTGGGTTGATGAATTGCCCCTAGCTTTGTGGGCATATCGAACAACATTTAAAACGGCCACCGGTCATACCCCTTTCTCTCTCTCCTTTGGCTCAGAAGCTGTAATTCCAGTTGAACTAGAAGTTCCTTCCCACAGGGTGACATATTATGACCCGATGACAAATCGGGCACTTTTACTTGAGTCTCTTGATGAAGTCGAAGAGAAAAGGGACGAAGCAGATTTGCGTGCAGCAAGACATCGGCGTCAGATGGCACGCTACTACGACAAAAAAAGTTCGCCTCAGGACTTTTGAACCAGGAGATTTGGTGCTAAAGAGAGTCTTTCCATCCCTTCCTCACCTTGGTCCAAAATGGGAAGGACCCTTTGTCATTCAACGGAAACTTGAAAAAGGAACCTTCAAGTTAACGACCGTGGATGGCAAAGAAGTCCCCAGAGCATGGAATGCCCAACACTTAATGCGATATTTGGATTAAAAACACTGTACTTTGTGTTATTTTTCTTAGTAACTCTGTAATAAGGCACGACTTGCCTTGGGAAAATCTGACGATATGAATAAAGGACTATAAAGTGGATGTAGGCTACGACTTAGCTGAACCACTATAAAAATATTGTGTGTTATTTACCTTTATGCATTATGTATATATACATTTGTTAATTATTCTGTTGTAGATATGAAGTACAGGGTGACTCACAGCCTAAAAAGGTTGAAAACAGTTTAGACATAAAAAGAAGCACAACGACTATTTGTGCGATAAGACATAAAAGAATGAGAAAACGACATTCTTAACTCTAACTCTCCAGAGAGAGAGAGAGTATAAAAGCGTCTCCGACTGAGCGCTGAAAAAGAGATTCTACTCCTAACTCTAACTCTCCAGAGAGAGAGAGTATAAAAGCGTCTCCGACTGAGCGCTGAAAAAGAGATTCTCCTCCTAACTCTAACTCTCCAGAGAGAGAGAGAGAGTATAAAAGCGTCTCTGACTGAGCGCTGAGAAAGAAATCTTTCGCCGTTGAAAGACCGGGGAATAAACAGAAGACTGAACTCGAACTCTAACTCTCAAGAGAAAGAGGGAGAGTATAAAAGAAATGCCAGAAAAAACGACAGGTACTGACGGCACAGGAAGTGCTATCCCGTCAGAAAATCGGGAGCATTCGGATTGCTTGGTTAAGCATTAAATAACTTGTGGAAATTGACTGGGGACACTTATGTACACGCATATTTCCCCCCTCCACAACTTCGTTTCGCAACTGTAGACATGCATAAGTGCAGAACTACTAACAAACAAACATTGCAAAAAGTGAATTATTTTTATTTACAAATGAATGAATTTGTATAGGGAAATAGCTAAAAAAGAAAGTGCAGGAGCTGCTTTTGTAGCAGCAATTATTGGTTCACAAAAATGCTAAAAAGATACAGGGCAATCCACTATTTAGATTTGGAATGAGCCTTGGATTTCTTGGCGGCTTTCTCCGCATCCTTTGCTTCTTTCTCGGCTTCGGTCAAGATTCGTTTTGATTTCTTTTTCCCTGAAGATGCGGTACTGTAGCCAGTAGACTTCTTCCCGGAGGGCGGGGCACTGGAATCAAGAGAAGATTTTTTTAGCAAGTTCTTCTGTAATAGATCTAGTTGAGAGCTTAACAACTAACCTTGAACCCGCATCCACAACTGCGAGGGGCTTGAGGACCTCAGGGTCTAGTTCTTCGGCCTTTAATTGCAAGTGCTTGTCTTGATCAGCCTTCATTGCAGCCAAGGTAACGTCATTAGCACTTTTTGACTCCCCGGTTATTGCAACTTCTGGTTCCTCTTCATGCCCCCCGTCTCCGCCATCGTCCTTTAAAGCTGCTATCATTTCTTCATCATGGGGAGTGGAGACCTTAGTTGGCTCACTTCCTTCTCCCAAGTCTATAGAAGCAGCCTTGTCTTCCCCTTTTTTGGCCCCATCTGCGGGCTTTGTCCCAGCGGCAGCTCCTTGAGCTACATCTGTCTTTTCGGATGATTCGACACCTACAGAATGAGAAGCAATAGTTATCAACTCAGGCGAAAACAATGGGTCTCTCATCGAATGTTCAATCACGTGGCGAAAGGTAGTAATAGCTTTGGAAAATTGAGGAGAAAAGATAGGGTTACCTTCCGAAGACTTCTCAGCGGGGGTGACTACTACCTCCGGGGCTATTTCAGGAATAGGGGATAGCAGAGTTGTTCGGGGAATTCCCGGATTTTCGGGATCATACCCTTCTACTTCGGGAGTTGCAGGGGCAGAGGAACCAGCTTCGAGAATGGTTTTTTGTTTAGACTTCTGACTCTCTTCTTCCATGGCCTCAGCAATAAGGCGGCGCCCTTCAGCTAGGCGCTCCGGTTCATCATCTCTCAAGTATTTCTCCATCAGTTTATCTTCATCGAGGGAATCGACCTTAAGTTCCTCTTTTTCCCACTCAACGATTTGATTCCATACTTGAACTAGAGTGGATGGATAGTCCTCGATCCAAGAAATGTTTCGACGACGAATAATATGTGCGAAGAATTCAATCATTAGCTCGCCGAAACCCTGAATATCAGCCTCCGCCTCTGATAGGTGCTTGCGGGCTTCCTCCGCAGATTTAATAGCACACTCTACATTGCCCTCGGCCAGGGCAGCCCTATTCTCTGCCTCCAACAGCTTTGAAGCCAAGTCGACAATTTACTTTTCTAATTCAGCACTCCTCTTTGCTAACTCGGCGTTTTTCCGTTCAAGCTCAGCATAAGCAAGGCGTGTCTTAGCAGCTTCTGACTTGGCCTCGTCAGCTTGCTTTTTTAATTCAGAACGCTCCTGAGTATGAGATTCAAGCAAATCGTGATAACGCTTTTGCATGTCCTCGAATTGTTGTTTGAAATTAGAAGCGTCCCTTTGAGCGACCGCTAGCTGAGCTTGAGTGTCTTCCAAATCTTTTCCTAGAGCTTTTAAGGCCTTAGCATCCTCCTCCGCGGTCTTTTGCATTGAATCAGTATTTGTGAACAGAGTGCGGATGATTCTAGAAAGATTGCGTGAATATTTGAACATCTCAGTATATTGTTTTTGCACCGCATCAATCTTTGCTTTGGCCTCATCTTCCCAATTAGACGAAATAGGTTCAAGGGCAGGTAAAAAAGTCAGACTTTCGAAGTAGTGTTCGGGAAATTGCTCTTTCAAATATGCCCGCTTTATTGCAGTTCCCGCACCTGGTGGGGGAGGAGCGAGGATTGTCAATTCGGTGTCCCTTTGTGAGGAGGATTCTGTAGTCTCTTTGTCTGGCCTAGGTCGTTTAGTAGCAGGGACCTTTTGCTTACTTCGAGACCCGGTTTCTTTTGGAGGACTTTTCTCTCTATTGCGTTTTTCATAGGAAGAGGAGGAGTCTTTGGATTGTGGTCTGTCCTCTTCCCTTTGGCTTTGGTAGCCTTTGTATTTCTCTTGTTCCGGCCTAACAGGTGAGCAAGAACGTGAGGGTCGAGAACGATAGTGATCATAAGGCCTTCTCTCCTCCCTAGCACGATCAACCCGGCGATCATACTCGACATCCTGAGGAGGATTGGACATGCTGCGACGAAGCTTTCTTATATCGTAGTAGGATCGAGACATTGTACCTGCACGATAAAATGAACGAAATTTAGAATTAATGGATTCACGAGGAAAGAGGTGCAATGAAGGTTAATGCTGTTATGTAAAGTGTATCCTAAGTGGTGTGTTTCCCCCCAACCAACCCGAGTCTGAAGCTAGACTAGTACGGGCAGGCTCTTTAGCCTTAGCGGGAGTGGTCTCTTCAGAAGAGGTGAAGACTAAAGGATCCTTCCTGAAATCCTCTGAAGTGTATATAGTCTCAGGTAAGGGGAGATCCCCCAAACCCTTAAATATTTGATCATCAGTGCTAGGGGCATCCCCCTCGGAAGCGTGAAGTGGTGACTCTTGGGAGGATTTTGACTTTTCTAGAGAAGTAGTTTCCTCAGGGGCAATATATCCTTCATGATGCTTTTCGGCCAGATTAGCCAATTCATCATCTTGCGTAGAAGATGGAGAAGGTGAAGTGTGAAGAGGTGCTGTAGGAATTCCTGAGCCTTCTCCTGTCTCTGGGACTACCTTCACAGGAGGAATGTATGCGTATGGAACCGTCCCATGACCAACGCTACGAAAAACAGACAACAGCCCATGAAAGTGAAGGTATTCGTCCTTAAGGGTTTCGTCGATAGTCAAGAATTTCTGATCGCCATTGAGGAGTCGGTGCATCCGGTCGAAGAACACCTGGTCTGATATCTGTTTGGGATTGTCAACTGCAAACAAAAAGGAAAAACAAGTCAAGGTGATGATTCAAATGTATAGAGCCCGGATTTAGAAAATCAGTGCTTTACTTGATTTTGTCCACCTCCTGGCGCATCCAGGCTGTCGCTTCACATAGAACCATTCTAGTCTGGAATCTCCAGCTTTACTGCTAAATGGTGCAGAGATTATCTTCCTTTTTGGAACTGATTCAAAGTAGCAGAAAGATGGAGTTTCTCGAGTCCGATGCTTGAAATTATAGAAAAAGTGAACGTCATCGAACGTGAGCTCTATGCCTAAGATTTCACGATATGCTATGTAAAAGGTGTGCAGATAGGCATATGAATTGGGGTGCAATTGCATGGAGGCAATCCGCATTTGTCTTAAAAAATCAACAATGAAGGGAGAGAATGGAGGAATGGCACCGACCATGCACATCAATCGAGTGACCGTCATATATCCTTCTGGAGGGTTGTGGGGACGGTCAGAGCGTGAAGGCACTAGGGTGTCCCTTTTCATTATTCCATACTTTAAACAAATTCGAACAAGTCGATCGTTGTCGATTGTCGATTCAACGGAGTCTGGAGGTGATTCCAATATAATGGCTGATTCAAATTCGTCAGGGGCTCGATCGTCACCGATCCCTCCTTCCTCCTCAAAACCCAGAGAAACCTCGTTCTCTGAAGACGCCTCGTTGCTTTCTCGATTTCCAACCCCGTAGTCTGGACCATCACTGTCCCATTCTGGATCAGACGAAGAAGATATATCCTCAAGAGTGATTTTGTTAGAAGTTTCCGGGGCTTCTTTCCTCTCAGCTAGTCGGGAAGAGCGTCTGGGCCTCATTGTCATAGAACTATTGAAGAAGCAATAGCACGGATTAGAGTAAATTATCCCTTACCACCCTGTGTATGTGTGTGAACTAAAATGTGTGCAGCGAATGTGAGAAATGCAAAGTAAAAGTACAACAATGTAAGACGGAACTTTGAAGAGAAAGTGATAGTCAGAGTAGTTCTTAATGTTCACTTATGTCCGCAAGGCACTATCCTAACTGTTCGTGAAGTTGGAAGTAATATCTTTTAAATAGTTGGACGAGAGTTTATGTTTTAGATTGAGTAGTGTTCGGTTCGGATGCAGACACCAGGTTCGGATCGGATGAGCAAAGGCCCATACTCAGAAAGATATATCCGGATCGGTTCGGAGATTGACACCCGGAGCGGGTCGGATTAACTTGGATAACCAGACCCCTATTCTCTCTTTTGTTTTTCAACCGGGTCCGATCCGAACGCATAAGTCTTGACCTTCATTGTATTCGTAGATCCGACCCGACCCGGTCAAGCAGTTTAAGACCCATTTCTTGGCCCTATTGCTCCGACCCGATCCGGCTCTGTGAATTTCTCTCTTTTCCTTTTTCTCCTACTATTCCCCTACCCGAACCAACCTTCTTCAGTTTTCTTCCTCTTCCTCCTCTTAAATAGCGAACCCAACTCGAAATCCCAAGCTTTAATTAAAGTCGAGAGATTAAGCACTCAAGTTTTTAATAACGAGCTTCAATACTTTCCTCCAACGCTTCGAAATGGCGTCGATGCCATTGACGACGAAGGCGGAGGATGGAAGAAGACGTAGTGATGGAATTATTCAATTACTTTGTTAAAGTCGTTCAAACTAACCGCGGATGTAAATTAAAAGCGATTATGGCAACAAGATTCAAGATTACAAGACTACCTATGTATTTGATTCGAAGATGGAAGCGAAAATTTTGAAGTTTCTTGGAAAGGCTAGGGCTTCGATATGGAATCGGTTCGGATAAACGAAAACAGTGAATGAAAGAAAAGAAGAAAGAAGAAGTGAATTTATATAAACAACAAGCTGACTATTCGTATTCCCGATCGGACCGGCTCGAAAAGCCCAGTAACACAGCTTGGCCCAATGGTTCATCGCAGAGTACAGGAGGAAGGAGATCTGTTCGGGTCGGAACCCAAGCCAGAAATCCGTTCGGGTCGGAATCCGAACCGAACAGGATGAAGTACGACAACTTAGCGTGTGAATTCGAAAGGAAGGATGAAGCTTTTGCGCTATGGCAGTCAAAGCATGCTCCGTTTCCAACAGAAGCATCCTTTGAGGGGGCAAAGTGTTAGCCTACTTTGTGAACTAGGCAACACAAAGTCAAGAAATCAGACATTGAAGAGCATTTTTAATTAGAAGACTTCGGTTCGGATTGGAGAAGACATTACAACCTAGATTGGATAGCTGCAGTTGTTCGGGTCGGGTCAGAGCAACATATCGGTTCGGGTCGGATAGAATCTTCTGTTCGGATCGGTGAACTGCTGCTGAGGAAATTAGTAAGGTGTATCTAATCAGATCGGAGGGCAACATAATCTCAATTGGATTGGAAAGCCACCTGTTTGCCACGGAAATGGATCGGAGCGGAGCAGATTAGAGAAGAAGAGAGCGTTGCATCCAAGCCAATCCGGGTCGGATCGGGTATCCCGATCCGAACCCCTTATCTGTGCGTCTCCGACCCGAGCCCATGTTCCATATTATTCTCCTGCAAAAGCGCCTGGATATCCGGACCGGCTGTGACCAGTTCCTACCCATAACATCCGTTACTTTGACGCGTTGTCAATACAATAATTCATCCGAACCCGAAGCTAATGGGATGGACGACACGTGGCCCCGACCCGGATCAAGTTTTGAGCAAATTCACACCTATAAATACCCCGTCTGGAGACAAAGAGAAGGATCTTTTTTAGGCACTTTGAGAATTCAACTACCTCCATAATCCGAACTCCATTACTCCCGGAGAATCCAAATCTTCTTTCATTATTTTTTTAATCTATTGAGTGAATATAAGCGAGTTGTGAGTGAAATCAAGTGACAATTACATTGTATTTGCAACTGAATCATTGAATATAGTGAAAGATAAGTGGACGTAGGCATTTCTTCGCCGAACCACTATAAATCCTGTGTGTTCATTTTTATTTTTATCTCATCTTATTTGCTTTTAATCAATTTGGGTGTTAGAACCACTTTTGGGTCTAACACTAGTCCAATGAAAAACTCTCTTCATGTCCTGGTACATCTTGTCACGCCCGGATGGATAGTCATCCGAGAGTGATATGCCTCCTTAAGAACTAATCTTAGCAAATCTCCAATCTTGGAAACACACAATCTTCCATCTCTCTCTTAGCCACCCTTTCTCGTCCATAGAATATCTAGCTTGGTGACTAGAGGCTTCTCCTCTACCGGTTCTATCAAAGATTTCTAGCAACTATTGATCCTCTCGCTGCATGGATCCAATACGCTCCATCAGAGTAGGTTGCACCTCCAATGACGCCAACAAACCAAATGTAAAATCCGTAGATGGCCCAAAATTAAAGGTTGAGATAAACTCCATTCTTTACCTCTCTACGAATAGAGGACTCAAGGTCATCTTCCGCCTACTCAACACGTCCGCAACTAATTACACTTGCTTGGGGTATAAGCCATCTCAAAATCGAAGGACGTAAGGAACTCCATCTATCGTTGCTTCCTTAAGTTGAGATCCTTCTACGAGAACAAATATTTGAGCGACTTATGATCTGTATAGAGTTTAATTCTCTCCCCAGGTAGATAGTGTCACCAAGATTTAAGTGCGAATACTATAGCAGCCAACTCCAAGCCGTGGGTGGGGTAGTTATTCTCATGATCTCTCAATTTCCTCCTCCTATAGCAGACTATCCTACCTTCTTGCATCAACACAACACCTAACCCCATGCCACAAGCATCCATGTAGACTGTAAACACCTTGCTACCATCGGGAAGAGTCAAAGCATGGGCTAATGTTAGAGCCCTCCTCAATCTCTGGAATGCATCCTTGCAATCAATGCTCCAAATGAAAGCCAAGTTCTTCTTTGTCAGATGGGTGAGCGGAGAAGATATTCGCACAAAATCTTTAATGAACCTCCTATAATAATTCGCCATTCTATGGAAACTCCTTACCTCCATCGCATTCTTAGGGGCTTTCCATTCTTAAACGGCGACAAATTTAGTGAGGTCCACTGTTATTCCATCCTTGGAGACTACATTCCCTAGGAACCATACTTCATTTCTGTAGAAATGACACTAAGAAAATTGCCTTAAGCTAATGCGATCTGAGAGTGCTGAGAACCTCCTCTAAGCATCTGGCATGTTCTTCCTTGTTCTTCGAGAAAACCAGAATGTCTTCCACGAAAACCACCATGAACTTGTTGAGATACTCCTTAAACACCTGACTCATTAAGTCCATGAAATATTTGGGTGCATTGGTCATCCCGAAAGGCATGACCAACTACGCAAAGAAGCCTTCCGAAGTTTTAAAAGTCGTCTTGTTAATACTATCGTTTGCTGCCCTAAGCTGATAAAATTACATGGCTAGATCCAACTATGAGAAAATCGAAACACCTATTAGTTTGTCAAAAAATTCATCAACCCTCGGAAGTAGGTGCCTATTCTTCTTGGTGAGTTCATTTAATTCTCGATAGTCCATGCATAGACGGAGAGATTCATCTACCTTGGTTTCAAAGATGATTGGAGATTCCCACTCAGAAATGCTTCATCTAGTAAATCCCTTCTCCAATAGCTCACATACTTGTTTGCTTTGCTCCCTCCTCTCCTTAGGAGCCATATGGTGCATTGGTAATTTGACCGGTTTTGTATTCTCCACCACGTAAATCCAAAAATCTATCTCATGCCTTGGAGGTAATCCCCCAACCACATCAAACATATTCAGAAAACTAATAACCATGGGTACTGATCAAATATCGTCAACAGATGCATCAAGAGAATCTAGGAAACTAAGAATAACTGACCCCCATAGGTCACACGAAATTTCGAGAGTTCTACCTTGGCACGTTAGAAGTCTAACCACTCTCCTTTCACAATCAAGAATGGCACCATAATGGCTAGACAATCAATTCCTAGAATGAATCCGTAATCCAAAAAAGCCAAGAAATTGCGCTCGCATTCAAATTTGAGCCTATAACAGGAATTATCAAACCCCTACATATCATAGATAATTAGTCATTCATCCTATGGGGTTTAACACTATAACAGGATCAGAAACGAACTAGTGTCTAGGTGCATATTTTCTACCATAAAGTTGGATATGAATGAATCATAAGCACCAGAATCAAAGGGATTTCTAATAAGATAGTCGAAAAGAGAAATCAAACCTTCCACAGCGACTTTTCTACCACAATCCGGTTCACTAATCTCTAGGCATTAACTTGTCCTTCAGACGGTCAAGCCTTTTTCCCTTTCTTGTTAGGGCATTGTTCTTTAAAATATCGAATTTGACCACAAGTTAAGCAAGCATTCCTCGCCTTTTTACATTCTCTCAAAAAGTTCACCAAAGCCCCCACAACCATGGAATTTAAATTTTGTCTTGATTTGAGCCTTGTCGGGTTTTTCTCCTTTCTTTGCCCCCTTCTTGGGCCACCATTTCTTTCTCTCAACCTTGGATTTCTCCTCCTCAGTCTTAAACTCTTTCTTTTCCTATTTACCATCCTCATGCATCAAATCCATGTATACAAGCCCCATGAAAGTTGCTCCCATTGGTACATGTGTCAGTGTTAAGTCTTGGAGCGGCTGGTCCTTTTGCGAACCTCAAGGCCTTCTTATGAGGAGTGTTTACCAATTCCAACCTAAATCTTGCTAGTTGATTAAAGTTGTTAACATACTCCTTTACGTGCTTCCTTGTTTCAAATTTAAGAACCTTTCCATTTTCATTCCTTCCTTCGCTTGCGATAATAATTTCATTTCAAATCTAGCCTTAAATTCGTCCCAAGTAGCCACCTTATGTCTTACCGGAATAACCTCCCATAAATGTGATGCTTCATACTTCAATTGTCAAGCATCCAACTGGATTCTCCTCCTAACGTCGTGCTTCAATAAATCAAACACATTCTCTGTCTCCCTAAGACAATTGCGTGCTTCCACCAAACTTTCAGTACCTCGAAACGTCATGTTTCCCATCGCACAGAAGTCTTTACAAAGCATAAAAAAGTTGAGTACAACAGGGGGTGGAGCGACTGCTGCTGCAACTGGGGGAGGGACATTTTCTTGACTCCAACAGGTGGCGTAGCTTCTACGTATCTATGAAATTATATAGGAATAGGAATGCCTTCAGGGAAATTAGGTGCCCGAGACATGATAAAAAAAACAAAACAAGAATTCAAAAAGAGATCGAAGAAATATCGTAAATAACTTGACGGGATATAATTTTCAAAAATTGGTTTTATTTGAAAATCCTTTACTTTTAAGAACACTTTTCCATAAACTTTTCCTCTGATCTTTTAACCTTAGGCTCTAATACCAAATGTGACACCCCAGTCCCTTAATGTCACCTATATGAGGATGCAATAAGTTCAGTGAAGCGCAATGGTAAATAGTAACTAAAATTCACATGACAAAAAGTAAATATGCAATGGAAAAGCTTTTATTATCATAAAATCACAAATTCATCATTACAATTTAAAATACCGAAAAGAATAGTATTAACCGTCTATCTCACAACACAAAACATTAGAGTACAAAATAGTAAAATCATGTCCCTCCTCAAAAGCTATAACAAGGTAGAATAGAAGTCATAGCAATACATCAAGTCAGAAGAAATCGAAGTCCAAGAATAGAATCACGATCTCAACTACTGTCCACCACGACTCGAAGAACCTAAGTGGGAAAGGAAGAGGCGGAAAGGAAACAAAATAGGTCAGACATAAAGTCTAGCGAGTTCCATTGATTTTCAGTAATTGGATAAGACAGAAAGTATCAAGGCAGATAAATAATGTTGAACATGAAACTATAGTAATATAAACAAGTACGAGATAACATGATGACTAGATAAATAGATAACAAGTCAAGGTAAAGATCATATACGCTTCTCATTCATATCCCAATAATAAAATTACTATGCCACTTACTAGAATTAACAATATTAGGTGTTACCCTAATTACTACACATGCGATCGGCTCCCTACTACACAATATCCTGTGCCAGCTACAACAGTATGGGGTATCAATCCCTAAACCATTACCTATAAGACACAGACCAATTTGTTGGTGTTATAACGTCATTTTTCCCCCTAATTGGACCCATGCACGCTCATGACTCTGCCGTAACGTGCCTGTATCCACTTCCACCATGAACCTCTTACAATCTAGATCAGTAAAGCGTGCTCTGACTCCTATCGAGTGCGAGGCCCCTCTCTAAGATACTTACAAGGATATTGAGTGATACAGGTTCCACAGAACAAGATTGACACAAGCCACCCCCTAGGCTTGTACCTCGAAGTAACTAGGATTACCAGATACCAACAACAAGACATTGGACCTCTTAGCTTATTAATTAACAAGTAATAACTTAGCAGGTTTAAGTCTGTTAATAAGTATGGTTTTAAACGATGTTTTCTATAAATGTTATTCTATGTACAACCCTTTCCCCAAATAAGCACCTTCTCAGATGTGTGTGTATATATATTAAGTTGCCTATTTTACTTAATTACATATGATACTCCCAACATGTTCTTACTTAATTGTTAAATTAAGTTTAACCTATTTAGTTTAATAGGCTTTGCATATTATCCCAATTTTTCAATCATTGATTTCATGTTCTAGTACGCCCAGTTTTCCTTTTTAATGTCATTTTTAAGTTATTTCCAGTTAACCCAGTTTACGCAATTCGAACGTGAATAGCCTAGGAATTAGATAGCCTAGGTATAATGCAAAATAAAACGAATAGAAGAAAACATAGATCTGATTTAGGAACATATAAGATGAATAAAATAGGCATAAGACTATAAATAAATCTAAAATAGAAAGGGCATAATCGGATATACATGTGACAGTAATCAATTGAAAACTAAATAGATAACTGACAGTTAAACAATGACATATAAACATATAAATAATGTATAATCTCAAATTCAGATTTATTTACTGTTAGAATACTGTTTAATTATCAAATCTAAAAATGACTGGAACTCATTGTGGTTGGATTGAAGTTCAAAAAAATATCTTTTATATAATGTTGTTGAAGAAAGTCCTATTTTATATTTGTTGTAGAATTGTCCTCTCTAATCTATGTTTAGGCAGCATCTTCATATTTTCATTTAGAATAGAACTTGGAGGAAGAAGAAATGAAGAATAGTTTGTGCGTAGAGAATAATGAGACTGCTAGACTATGTATAGATTACCCAGGAAAATTCCATTCCATTAGATTTTAGGTTTATAAATCCAACCGTACATCCAATGCTGAGTCAGCGAACGCATCTAGAAAAGAAAACTGTCCAGATATAGGCTCAGGAACTTGTTTCTTTACGTAGGTGGGACGACCCACCATTACCTGTGTCGACCCCTGGGTCGACCTGCCTTAGACATGGGTCGCCCACTGACTGTTACTTCCTGCTGCGTTTATTATATATATATATATATATATATATATCTATGTATGTATGTATATATATATATAATATGTATATATTTTAGTGCATTCTTCTTAAGTCCATAACTTCTTCATATTTAATCCGGTTTATGAAGATTAAGAGTTTATTTGAACCAAAATTTCGTAACGTATGCAACGATAATGTTTTCTTGCCTAATTTTGAATATTTAATTAAGAAATATTATTGTTATTATTTTATTTATATAATTATTTTTCATTAAAATATGTGGTGTTACAAGCAGTAAACTGTGGAAGTGATTCTTATGAACTTTCTAAGCAAACATATACAAAACGGTTTCTAGTTGGAGGCGCTTCACTAAAGGTTTACAAATAGTATCCTATAAGTTTTCTAATATGATAAAAGAGATCCACTTTTACTTTGTATGATCCTGTGTTCCTCTTAATCGTACATGCTATCTTTGTATATGACATGGACACCTACCGTTTATAATTGAGTTATCATGACAATGGCTCAAAAAGACATTCAACACTCATTGATAGTTAGCGACATAAACATCATCCATTGTTTCGTACACATTCTCAGCTTAACAAATTTTACATTAATTTATTGTGCATTTTAGACATAATTCCTTTAAAAATTTTAAAAACGATATACATAAATAGAAAAGAAACGAGCGTTTGAAGTGAAGAAGGAGAATAAGGGATTTTTATTACTATGCATATGAATATATTTGGTGATCGAGCTTTATTTGCATGAAGGTTCTTCTGTTTGTACTATAGAGAAGATTGTGCAAAGCTACACATAGATATCCTAAAAATGCAACGAAACAATATTATTTGGCAGATGGATATTACATTTCAGGGTAGGCTGGGCATTTCTTTCTTAAAGCAATTACTCGTATCTTGTTTTGATAAATATAATATAGAAACTTTGTATTTACAAGTTTAAGTTTATAAATGAATGCTAGAAAATTACTAATCCTCTTATTAATGCTCAGTTAGGCACAAAATTACTAGCAAAATGGTAAAGACTATTGAACTCAAGATAAAATGCCAATAGACATCCAATTACCAATACCATAAGGTATAGTTACAAGTAAATGAAATTAATGGACACTTTAGTGGGTTTAGCTGCTAATTTCGCTGGGGCTGCGGGAGCAATAAGAACTTGTTCCGTATTCCTTAAATACTTTTAGAACCATTTGGGTAAGTACCGAGGTCTTACTACATTCCCTTGCTCAGGTTGGTTTTCGGCCACTTCTACTATCTTAAGAGGAACACCTTTAGTGGAAATTCCTCAAACAATATTCAAGCCTAAAAAGGAAGAAAGAGATATTGCCTAGTATAATTGTGTATGTATTAGGGGTATAACATATATAAATTATTTTCAAATAGCAAGTATGTCTCTCATGCTTATATTTCCCTGTAATCGGGTAACCTAAGCTCTGATACCATATGTAACAACACATCCGGATGGGCCTAAATCCCGGCTCATAAAAATCTCTTCGAAACTTGGAGGCATTCTAAGAAAGTCATTAGTTTCAATAAGAAATAAAATAATAGAGCAAAACAAAAATGAATTTAGAATCTCACGGCGGTATGGACAAAATATAATAATTAAAATATATGTATTATTTCATAAAAACCATGCAATGTCAATTAAATCACAAATTCTAATGTCATAATAATGGTACATCATAAATACAATCAATTACTAGACAAAATGATAATAATAAACTGAAAAGAAATATCCATCAGCAAGCTCCTGCCTTCATGACATCGTCAATCAACTCTACCTACTAGCCTGTGTCGTTAAGAGGGGGTCAGGACAATAGTTTTGGTGAATGAAAATTCTTTAAGTTTAAAAAGAAAACGGATTTCCTAAAGTTGGAAGTATAAATCCATCAAATTATGTGTAAGAAAATACAATATATAATTATATCTAGCATACACATGCATTTAATGGAAAGAGGTGGACTATCATTGGGTCACTTAAGGCCATCACACACACATATGGTCGGATTCCTACAATCACTTAATACCCTACGGGAAAATTCCTACAATCACTTAATACACTATAGGAAGATCCCTACGATCACTTAATACCCTATATCAGACCCCAATGACTTAATACTTTGCTTAATGTTATCAAATATTTTCTTAATAGTAATGCAAGAAATGGTAATCTACCACTTGATACCGGGTGATGGTAGACGCTCACTGCTACTTATGACTCCTTCGATACATTACTATTTTTCTAGCGTTGCAAGTGAAATCTTAGTCACTTAATACTTCCCTTAGACCGACGGTTTCCCTTACATGTTCGGTGAAACTCTTAGTAGCATATCCTTATTTATAAACTCACATAGCCTATAGATAAGAAGCGGACAACATTCGAAGAACTACCGAACTGATTCATATATGTTTTTATTTAGGACCATTTAATACCTCATAATTATTAGAGAAAGGCAGATCCATTAACCACTTAATACCTAATAAGGGCAGGTCCTACGACTTCAGACAAAAACCAAGGAACGAACCAAGTTCTAACCACTTAGTACCCAAATAAGGCAGATCAATCACTTAATACCAGGAAGACATTCTTCACACAAGTATTATTACACCAGACGTCTTACATTAACTCGACAGTAGTTTTTGGATTTTCTAGGCAGTTAAGGGCAAATTCATATTACAAGTAGGGACTAAACTCGCGTACACATGTATTTATAATAAATGACTCATGGCATTGAACATCTCACATTAACCCGACTTCTAGTAGTGGCTGAATTTGCTGGTCGGTTCTAGGCATACTTATACTAAAAGTAGGGGTTATCCTCGTGTTACTACCAAAACTAACTCCAAAACTAGTTAACGGCGAAGGGGTATTGGAAGAACATAAACACGGAAGAACCTTCCAAAAACAGAAAGCCAAGTAATATGAAGAGCCGAAAACAGTAAAGAATGATTCAAAAGCGGCATAAACTGACACTTTCCCTGAAGGAGGAAGCTCAAAGTCTAAAAAATGCCAACAAAAGCTCATCCGGCAGGATCCACCCGACATGATCCATTCGATAGGGCCTATTCGGCTAGGAGTTCTGTGATAAAAAGTCGTTTGGGCTAGAAATTAAGAAAAAAGCAAGATGGAAGCTCCGTTCATCGAAACCCCGAGGAGCTATTGATATTTGCTTGCTCAATACCGATACCTTAACAAGCAAAGACACCAAAGGCATCACGCCAAAGGAGTATAAAGATTATCCGGAACCATTTTCCGAAGCATCTACTGCATCGGTGCTGAAAGATCATATTAATAGACAATAACACACCATTAGGAGCCACCTTCCAGAGAACCTGGAAATCCCAAAAGCTCCATCGGGAGGCCGATCGGAACCCTAGCAAAGATATAGGCTATCTATACTAATCTACTTTGTATGAACACTGACAGCAGTTCTAAACTAACAGCTATCCACATATATCAGGAGGACAAACTCCTCTAAGTATACACAAGGAAGGTGAAAGCCTACATCTGTAAACTTACATCCGAGAGCCTACACTCGGGGTCCACTACCGGAGATTCACGTATTGTCCAAAAGTCATCACATCGACAAGCTCATCGCAATCTCAAAGAAGCACCAACCTACCGGGACCCTTACTTTGGAGGCTATAATTAGCACTATAAGAAGCAGCCGGAAAAAAATACACGGCCGATAAAAGCCCAATAGCCCAACAGCGAAAGGGCCCCGAGCGCTCTATAAATAAGACCCCACAAATCACATTTAGGGTAGTCGCTCTCATTTTTCTAGTTCTTGTACTCCTCTAAAAATCAAAAGAGGGGATCCATTGGAAGATTTATTTTGTTTTGCTCATGTATTTAAATAAAGGATTAATTGAGAATGCATCAATGCTCAAAGTGTTTTCCTATGAGTTTACCATGTTATTTTCCAGTTTTTGTTGCTATGATTGACTGTTTTCCATATATGTGTTGATTCTTGCCCAAGCCTTCCCGCATATTGGATGAAACACCACTTTCCATAGGTTTAAATTCATCCTATCCATATTGGTTTTCCTTATAAGCTTAGATCTTTCCAAGATCCTAATGTAAAATTCCTTCCAAACATCCGGTGAGCCCTTTGTCGAAATCGGCGTTTAGTGATCCCACTCCTCGAGACCTTGGTCTCTAGGAGTAACCATCTGATCTAGGATCGTAAAGGCTAAACAACTCATCTCTCTCCTCTTAGAACCATTCCTATTGGTCTATTTCCGGTGTTAATGAAAAATATCGTTAACTTTTTGGTGTTAGAAGGAGGACCTGAACCTCCGACCTTGTGGTTAATTGCCGCATATCTACCTGTGCTGTTCCATACAGGATTGGACTAAAGCCTTGAAAGAGCAAACTTATGGGTAGGAGGCCCCAACAGAAGCCTTCAGAATCACGAATGGATGAGTTGGAGATCATGGACTCAGGAGTGATGGAAGAGCTAAGGTTGTGAGTGGAAGCCTTACTAATAGAAAAGAGGAAAAGAGAAATGAGACAATATACTTCCGATATCGAAAATTATAGCTATTCCCACATACGGCAGACCCTAGCGCCTCCTCCAAACGGCTCTACATCAAAGGGTATTAACATTTTCTCTCACCTAAAGAAAATTCTCCTTAAGAAAGTCAGTGAAACAACATTTGAACCATAAATAATGGACAATTTCGAATACTTCACCAACAAAATGGTCTGAAGGGATGACATCTCAACCTTGATATATTTTGGGAAAAAAGAACGAGGGTATATGTAACAACCCGCAAAATCAGAACCAATTTAAAATTTTATTTTAGAAAATTTTAATGAATTTTGACAATATAAAATAATTTATTTAAGTAATAATGATCAAATTTGATTTAAATCGAAGTTAGAAGGAATGATTTAATTTTTATTATAAAAAGAGTTAGAAATAACGCGGTAGTTTGAAAAGTCAAACTTGAACTTTGACTGACCGTACAGAATGCAAAATTTAACGGATTTTAGTGAAACCAAAAATATTAGAATCTATTTAAAAATATCTTTCCAACGAATCCGAAAAATCGAAATTTCATAACGGGAATCAAAAGTTATGGCCAATTCAATTTTTAAAAGGTCGCTATGAAACTTATAAAGGTCGAAATGCTACTTTTTGCATACGAAGGAATTTGAACTCGAAACCACTTCCATTGAGTTCAAAATGATGTTTCTACATTGAAAAACAGTAAACACTTATATATTTTGAGTTTCGGGATTTATTTGTTTAAAAATATATTTTTAATATTAAATATATTGGCCTTAAAAATAGTCATTTTTCAAACGACCTCTGTTTTCGACGAAATCACTTTTGTTGGATCCGGAATGTCGAAA
Source organism: Allium sativum (assembly GCA_030737875.1). Lineage (NCBI taxonomy): Eukaryota > Viridiplantae > Streptophyta > Magnoliopsida > Asparagales > Amaryllidaceae > Allium > Allium sativum. Next base: position 288,022,948 of record CM060924.1, read on the forward strand.
TATTGTTAAGTTTAATTTTTCATAATTTTTAGAATTAATATGTGAGCGTGGCGAAAGAAAATGTGTTTTGACTATTTCAGTTAAATTTGAACGCCTTAAAAATAGCCATTTTTCAAAAAGTCTCAGAATTCGACGAAATAAATTTTGTTAGAACCGTATTGACATAAGAAAGCCAAAAATATTTTTTCTGGATTTTTCTGAGTTAATTTGTGTCCCCGGTAAAATTATTTGTACGAAAAAATTAGAAATAAAGACTTAAATTTTAAAACTGCAAAACGGAGGCTTAGATGATAGTTTGGGCTGTCAAGACATGTCTAGATGAGTTTGAAATGGGGGCTAAATGGTAGGAACAACAGTCGTTGGGCCTAAAACGGAGTTCGGGCCAAAACGGGCTTAAACGGGTTAATTAAGTAATAATTAGATTAACCTAATATAATAATATAAAGTAAAAGTCGGCCTTCTTCTTCCTCAACGTGATTCAGCCGCACCTTGAACCCATAATGGCCGAAACTTCTCTCCTCCCTATCTCCCAAACCACTAAGAATTAGACCATGCCGTAGTTAAACTTTTTGAAGCTCTTCTCTTCCTCTTTCTTCTCCAACAAACCTCACATCAAACCGTTGCCCGTAGCTCTCGATCCACCTCCCCGAAACCGCCGCCTTTATGCTGCCGCCGCCCCCTGTGCTTGCAGCCGCTCCCCTTCATCTTCTCGGTGAAGATAGCCCTCTCGTAGCTCTTCAATCTCCCGCAAACCGTTCGTAAAACCGTCGACTATAGCTCCCGAAATCCGCATTCAAAGTTTTGAACATTTCTGAAAATTTGAGGTACATAGCTTCAGATTTTGTCACGCTTTTAAGCGTCACTGTGTCAGTTGTTAAAGGCCAGAATTCTAATTTTTACATAAATTTCAATTTGAAACCTTTCAGATCCGTAACCGATGTGACGCCAAACACGAGATCTGATTTAAATCGCTTCATTTCAGAAACAAGCAAGGTGAGATTCTATATTTTATTTTTTATTTTTATATATATATATAATTAATTTAATTTAATTATGTTGTCATTATGCAAAATGAATGTTGTATGGATTAGATTGTTGTATGGTGGAAATTGATGATTGTGGCCTATATTGTTATTGATGTGTTGTATGATTGGTGTTGGAATTGATTGTGGAAATTGTTATTCGATGACAAGTAGAAAGGTTATAATAAAAAGTTTAATCTTTGGTTTTGATTTGTAAATAAAGTTTAATCTTTTATCATGATTGACAAATCAAAGTTTTTATTTTTATTTTGAAATGAATAACATTAATAAAGATGTGATCTTTAAAATGAATCTTTGTTTTTGGTTTATATAAAATGAATCGTTGTTTTATTTATAAAACATGAAATCTTTTATTTTTTATTTATAAAGATTAAAACTTTATAAAAATTTAAACTTTGCTTTTGTTAACAAAGATTACAACTTTGATTTTGTTTGCATAGATTGCAACTTTGATTTTGGTTACAAAAATTACAACTTTGTTTATTTGATTGTAATAAAAAAAAAAGCTAAATCTTTTTATGTTGAAAATAAGGAGACAATATTTTTATGTTTAAAATAAAAAGACAATCTTTTTATATTGAAAACAAAAAGATGAAATTTTGACAATGAAAATAAAAAGACAATCTTTTTATATTTAAAATAGAAGTTATTATTTTTCATTGTAAAATAGAAGAAGTCATATTTTCATTGTAAAATAGAAGAAGTCATATCTTTTTCATTGTAAAATAGAAAAAGTCATATTTTACATTGCAAATAGGAAAATGAATATTTTTACATTGTAAAATAGAAAAGATCATATTTTTACATTGTAAAATAGTAAAGTTGATATTTTTACTTTGTAAATTAGAAAAGATCATATTTTTACATTGTAAAATAGTAAAGTTGATATTTTTACTTTGTAAAATAGAAAAGATCATATTTTTACATTGTAAAATAGTAAAGTTGATATTTTTACTTTGTAAAATAGAAAAGATCATATTTTTACATTGTAAAATAGTAAAGTTGATATTTTTACTTTGTAAAATAGAAAAGATCATATTTTTACATTGTAAAATAGTAAAGTTGATATTTTTACTTTGTAAAATAGAAAAGATCATATTTTTACATTGTAAAATAGTAAAGTTGATATTTTTACTTTGTAAAATAGAAAAGATCATATTTTTACATTGTAAAATAGTAAAGTTGATATTTTTACTTTGTAAAATAGAAAAGATCATATTTTTACATTGTAAAATAGTAAAGTTGATATTTTTGCTTTGTAAAATATAAAAGATCATATTTTTACATCGTAAAATAGTAAAGTTAATATATTATAAATATAAAAAGATGATATTTTTTTCATTGTACATAAAAAGAAGATGTTTTTACATTGTGTGAAATAAAACATATTTTATTATGGAATTTATGAATAAATTTCCACAGCATGAAATAAATAACATTTTTATATGTTATTTATGAATGATTTTTCATCGTATGAAATAAATAACATTTTTATATGTTATTTATGAATGATTTTTCACTGTATGAAATAAATAACATTTTTATATGTTATTTATGAATGATTTTTCACCGTATGAAATAAATAACATTTTATATGTTATTTATGAATGATTTTTCACCGTATGAAATAAATTACATTTTCTGTATGTTATTTATGAATGAATTTCCACCGTATGAATAAAATTACATTTTTAGACGTAATTAAAAAGGTGAATTTACTTTGCATAACAAAAGTTACAGTTTTATATGAAATTTATATATGAATTTACACTGTATGACAAAAATTGCATTTTTCTATGATATAAAAATGTAAATTTACATTGCATGATTTAAATTACATTTTTCTATGTAATTTAGAGATGAATAATAACGGTAGAATGAAAATTACATTTTTTTTTCATGTAATTAAAATGTGAATTTGCGTTGTAGGATAAAAACTACATTTTTAGATATAATTTAAATATGAATTTATGTCGTATGATAGGAATTACATTTTTCTATGTAATTAAAATATGAATTCCCATCGCATAATAAAGATTACATTTTTCTATGTAATTTAGAGGTGAATTAGAACGATAAAAATAAAAATGACATTTTTCTATGTAATTTATATATGAGTTATAACGGTATGATAAAAATTTAGAAATATATTTTTTTACATTTTCTTATGTAAGTAAAAGAATAGAAATTGAAAATGCAATTATTTACATTCTCTTATGTAAATAAAAAGAATAGAATCTAGAAATATATTTATTTACATTTTCTATAGTAGGAAAACTAGAATTGTTAATGTTGAATATTTTATCGTCATTTTGAATGCGGTAAAAATAGAATGGTTAATGTTGTCATTTTTATTGACATTTTTAGTGCGATAAAAGTAGACAATGTTGGTGATCCATTTTTATCGACATTTTTAGTGCGATAAAAATAGACAATGTTAGTGATTCATTTTTATCGACATTTTTAGTGCGATAGAAATAGACAATGTTAGTGATTCATTTTATTCGACATTTTTTATGCGATATAAATAGCGATGTTAATAGTACATTTCTATCGTCTTTTAGTTGTGATAAAAAATGAACAAAATAATGAGAATCTTTTTATTTACATTTTCTATGGTAATGAAAAAGAACAAAATAATGTGAATCCTTTTATTTACATTTTCTATTGTAAAGAAAAATAACAAAATTGTGTGAACCATTTTATTTACATTTTCTATTGTAAAGAAAAGTAAAAAGAGAGTTATATTTCTTATTTGCATTTTTAGATGCAAATAAAGCATAGAAAGAAAATTATACTTTTATTTGTCATTGTTTTTGTTAAATAAAAGTAAAAGAGTTAAAAAGACATTTTATTTACCATTGTTTTGTTAAATAAAAGTACAAGATATAAAAGAACATTTTTATTAACATTGTTTTGTCAAATAAAAAGACAAATACATGAGATACACTTTTATTTGTGTTTTATGTACAAATAAAAGTACAAGATTAGAAACACACTTTTTTTTACATTGTATTTGTTGAAATAGAATCGTTAACAAAATGAGTGTATCACTTTACTCATCTTTGTTGAAAACAGAAATTATGTGAAAATATGAGAATCACTTTTATTTGCATAATATACAGTAGAATTTATACGCAAATAAAAAATCCAATTTTTATTTGCAAACTTGCACTAGAATTTATATTCTAATATACAATTGTATTGTTGGTCAAAATAAACAATGAAAAGTATTAGTAAGAAACTTCATACAAATATAATGGAATATATATTCCATTTGTCATCCGCAATAAAGCTGTATAAATAAATTACTGTTTATGTAACTTTAGAAGTATATGGGGAAGTCATAAGAGTAAAATACATTTTACTCGATATAAGTGACATGTTTAGTGAAATTGAAGTTGGTTAAACCTATTAACCAATTCTGTATTTATTTATTTATTTATATGAACTGTTGTTGGCTGAAAACCCCACACGGGTATTGGGACGATACTTGACTGACACAAATCCCAATGTTTAATTATATGTCTATCGATTGATCGACAGGCTGCGATGAGCGTTATTGTTTTATTTTAATGCTCACACAGTTGACATTGTCACTCTGGTTGTTAATGGATGGATTGAGAATTATTTTCTTGTTATTACCCTATACATGAAATGTATGAAACCCATATGACCCAAATTATATGGTACATGTTTGAGTCGCATTCCAATGCAGAATTTCTTTTTAAATAAAGAATTTTTATATAATGAAAGAATTTTTGTAAAATAAAAGATTTTGTATTATAAAGAATATTTTACATTCAGAATCTTTATATATATAGAATATTTTATTGATTATTTTAAAATATGTTTTTTTATATAGTAATGAATTAATATCTTTAAGATAAATCTTTTATTTAAAATCATTAGATCTTAACAATTATGTTTGGTGATTGATATGTAGATTGGATTTGTAGTGGACGATGTTTAAATAACATTTATCCTTTAATCCAATTTACATTGAAATTACTATTTGAAATTTATAAATCTATTTTATAAATTAAATCAAAATTGGAATATTAATAAATCTTTTTAGAAAGATTAAAATGTAATTTATTTTATCTTTGATAAAATTAATGAGAACCTTTTAACATAGATAATAATTTTTATTTAAAAGGATATTCAAAGTTGGAATGTGGCGTATGGTTGGTTTTAATTACAAATACGCGAGTTATTCAGAAAGACCGGGTCTAACCCATTCTGAATAATCATCACGACGATCAAGAGTCGAAGATGAAGACGGTGACTGAAGACCGGAGAGCTTCACATCGTTTGGTTGATGGTGACTGATATCTTGAATTGGGACTGATCCCCCAAGGCAAGGTAAAAGTGATGATCTTCCAGACGTACTGGAGATCGACGGATACGTTGTTTCGTTCAGACCCAGAACGGACTTGTAAACGGATAGCATGCCTGACATTGAAATTTATTTCATGTAATTAAATTGGTTTTTATTTAATATATAAATGCATGGTGGCGGAGGATTTATTCTCTTGCTTAACACCCTTTTGTATGTTAAATATTTACCGATCGCATGATATGAGTTGTTGATGTGGTATGCCAAGTTGCACTTGATCAAGGCTTATTGTTGTAAAGCAGAGCCTTGTGGGATGATCAAAGCATAGTCTATTTAGACACAGCTTTGTGTATGACGTGACCTCGCGAGCCTCACAGCCCGGTAGAGTCTAAAACGGGAGAAGGGAACGCAGGGAGTGCGCACGTTTCTTTCTAGCTAGAGTGGTGCCAGGGACCTACCAGCGCTGGCATTTATTCATTGTGGTTGTTGGATTTTTCGAGGCCTCGGTTTATGCGGTCGCTACTGGCCGTAGTATAGGTCCAAAAGGACCGGGAAGCGTGTGTTCAGGAATTGCCAATCCACAAAAGTAAGTGTGGACCGGCCCTGCAGGATCCAAGGGTTGGACAGAGTACCAATCCTGGGGCATTGCTAGAGTGTCTCGAATCGGTAAGGATCTCCTCCCTAGCCTTGACTCAGATGGAAACCCAAATTTCCAATACGACATCACGCGGTTTTGATTGTATACCTATATATGGCGACATAGTGGGATGGGGCACTCATGCCGTCTAGGATTAATACATTTACTTTGATGTATTTCAAATTGGTTGCACACTATTATTATATAATATCGTGTTTATCGTATCAAGCATTTTTTGACCATTATAAGGTAAAACCCTATCCTCCGGTTTGCGTTGCATTGTGTGATGGGACTTGGGTCTTATAATGGTTTCATTTTTCTAAAAAGCATCGCGCTATTTTGACGATTTACTTTAGTCATGCACTGGCAACCCATAGGAGAAAACCCGTTCCGCGAAAGTGGCGTGGTCCTGTGATTAGCCTTATTATATTTTATAGGTTAGGTAGAATTCTCACACCAGTCCCATGACTGACCTGTAGTTTTGTCCACTGGCAAACTCGGGTGCCCATATTTTCCACACGGGCAGTCGAGTAGCTATTTTTGCAGATATATTAAACAGGATTCTGGGTTGAAGCTTAAAGCTGTGTCCAGAGATAGAGAGTCTTCCGCTGTGTTTCTTTCGCTGCAATATATTTTAATTATTGTAACTTATTCTTCCGCTGTAATTATATTCCAATGTACTCTGATATGTATATTCTGTACTCTGATGTAACATTATATGATGATATGTTATAAAAGTCTTCTGTTGTTGTTTTAATATGTTGTATGCCCAAAGTTAAAGTATTCGTAGATTTTCACTTTTTGGGTCAGACCTGTGTGGTTTATGGTCGATTCTAAGGGCGGGAATTTGCGGGTCTTTACAGTTGCTATCAGAGCTCAGGTTAGCTCAAATCTTTGGGGTACAACTTGTTAGAACTGAACAAAAGACTCATCAGAGATTGGATTAGTAATATCCAATAAGAATACTCATTAGAGATAGGATCAGCAGTATCCTAGAATGAGTAAACTCGTTAGAGATGGGGTTAGTAATGCCTTAGAACGAGTTCAGAGTTACGAATTTATAATTAACGTATTTTTGATATTTATAATATATTTTGTGAAATATGATTTCTATATATAAAGTTATGTATATTTTGAAAAGATAATTAACCATTAAAATTTAAAATTAAGATAGTTAATTTTATAATTTTTAGGTACGTTCCTTTTCGAGGACGAAAAGTTTTTAAGTGGGGGCGATTGTAACAACCCGCAAAATCAGAACCAATTTAAAATTTTATTTTAGAAAATTTTAATGAATTTTGACAATATAAAATAATTTATTTAAGTAATAATGATCAAATTTGATTTAAATCGAAGTTAGAAGGAATGATTTAATTTTTATTATAAAAAGAGTTAGAAATAACGCGGTAGTTTGAAAAGTCAAACTTGAACTTTGACTGACCGTACAGAATGCAAAATTTAACGGATTTTAGTGAAACCAAAAATATTAGAATCTATTTAAAAATATCTTTCCAACGAATCCGAAAAATCGAAATTTCATAACGGGAATCAAAAGTTATGGCCAATTCAATTTTTAAAAGGTCGCTATGAAACTTATAAAGGTCGAAATGCTACTTTTTGCATACGAAGGAATTTGAACTCGAAACCACTTCCATTGAGTTCAAAATGATGTTTCTACATTGAAAAACAGTAAACACTTATATATTTTGAGTTTCGGGATTTATTTGTTTAAAAATATATTTTTAATATTAAATATATTGGCCTTAAAAATAGTCATTTTTCAAACGACCTCTGTTTTCGACGAAATCACTTTTGTTGGATCCGGAATGTCGAAATATTGTTAAGTTTAATTTTTCATAATTTTTAGAATTAATATGTGAGCGTGGCGAAAGAAAATGTGTTTTGACTATTTCAGTTAAATTTGAACGCCTTAAAAATAGCCATTTTTCAAAAAGTCTCAGAATTCGACGAAATAAATTTTGTTAGAACCGTATTGACATAAGAAAGCCAAAAATATTTTTTCTGGATTTTTCTGAGTTAATTTGTGTCCCCGGTAAAATTATTTGTACGAAAAAATTAGAAATAAAGACTTAAATTTTAAAACTGCAAAACGGAGGCTTAGATGATAGTTTGGGCTGTCAAGACATGTCTAGATGAGTTTGAAATGGGGGCTAAATGGTAGGAACAACAGTCGTTGGGCCTAAAACGGAGTTCGGGCCAAAACGGGCTTAAACGGGTTAATTAAGTAATAATTAGATTAACCTAATATAATAATATAAAGTAAAAGTCGGCCTTCTTCTTCCTCAACGTGATTCAGCCGCACCTTGAACCCATAATGGCCGAAACTTCTCTCCTCCCTATCTCCCAAACCACTAAGAATTAGACCATGCCGTAGTTAAACTTTTTGAAGCTCTTCTCTTCCTCTTTCTTCTCCAACAAACCTCACATCAAACCGTTGCCCGTAGCTCTCGATCCACCTCCCCGAAACCGCCGCCTTTATGCTGCCGCCGCCCCCTGTGCTTGCAGCCGCTCCCCTTCATCTTCTCGGTGAAGATAGCCCTCTCGTAGCTCTTCAATCTCCCGCAAACCGTTCGTAAAACCGTCGACTATAGCTCCCGAAATCCGCATTCAAAGTTTTGAACATTTCTGAAAATTTGAGGTACATAGCTTCAGATTTTGTCACGCTTTTAAGCGTCACTGTGTCAGTTGTTAAAGGCCAGAATTCTAATTTTTACATAAATTTCAATTTGAAACCTTTCAGATCCGTAACCGATGTGACGCCAAACACGAGATCTGATTTAAATCGCTTCATTTCAGAAACAAGCAAGGTGAGATTCTATATTTTATTTTTTATTTTTATATATATATAATTAATTTAATTTAATTATGTTGTCATTATGCAAAATGAATGTTGTATGGATTAGATTGTTGTATGGTGGAAATTGATGATTGTGGCCTATATTGTTATTGATGTGTTGTATGATTGGTGTTGGAATTGATTGTGGAAATTGTTATTCGATGACAAGTAGAAAGGTTATAATAAAAAGTTTAATCTTTGGTTTTGATTTGTAAATAAAGTTTAATCTTTTATCATGATTGACAAATCAAAGTTTTTATTTTTATTTTGAAATGAATAACATTAATAAAGATGTGATCTTTAAAATGAATCTTTGTTTTTGGTTTATATAAAATGAATCGTTGTTTTATTTATAAAACATGAAATCTTTTATTTTTTATTTATAAAGATTAAAACTTTATAAAAATTTAAACTTTGCTTTTGTTAACAAAGATTACAACTTTGATTTTGTTTGCATAGATTGCAACTTTGATTTTGGTTACAAAAATTACAACTTTGTTTATTTGATTGTAATAAAAAAAAAAGCTAAATCTTTTTATGTTGAAAATAAGGAGACAATATTTTTATGTTTAAAATAAAAAGACAATCTTTTTATATTGAAAACAAAAAGATGAAATTTTGACAATGAAAATAAAAAGACAATCTTTTTATATTTAAAATAGAAGTTATTATTTTTCATTGTAAAATAGAAGAAGTCATATTTTCATTGTAAAATAGAAGAAGTCATATCTTTTTCATTGTAAAATAGAAAAAGTCATATTTTACATTGCAAATAGGAAAATGAATATTTTTACATTGTAAAATAGAAAAGATCATATTTTTACATTGTAAAATAGTAAAGTTGATATTTTTACTTTGTAAATTAGAAAAGATCATATTTTTACATTGTAAAATAGTAAAGTTGATATTTTTACTTTGTAAAATAGAAAAGATCATATTTTTACATTGTAAAATAGTAAAGTTGATATTTTTACTTTGTAAAATAGAAAAGATCATATTTTTACATTGTAAAATAGTAAAGTTGATATTTTTACTTTGTAAAATAGAAAAGATCATATTTTTACATTGTAAAATAGTAAAGTTGATATTTTTACTTTGTAAAATAGAAAAGATCATATTTTTACATTGTAAAATAGTAAAGTTGATATTTTTACTTTGTAAAATAGAAAAGATCATATTTTTACATTGTAAAATAGTAAAGTTGATATTTTTACTTTGTAAAATAGAAAAGATCATATTTTTACATTGTAAAATAGTAAAGTTGATATTTTTGCTTTGTAAAATATAAAAGATCATATTTTTACATCGTAAAATAGTAAAGTTAATATATTATAAATATAAAAAGATGATATTTTTTTCATTGTACATAAAAAGAAGATGTTTTTACATTGTGTGAAATAAAACATATTTTATTATGGAATTTATGAATAAATTTCCACAGCATGAAATAAATAACATTTTTATATGTTATTTATGAATGATTTTTCATCGTATGAAATAAATAACATTTTTATATGTTATTTATGAATGATTTTTCACTGTATGAAATAAATAACATTTTTATATGTTATTTATGAATGATTTTTCACCGTATGAAATAAATAACATTTTATATGTTATTTATGAATGATTTTTCACCGTATGAAATAAATTACATTTTCTGTATGTTATTTATGAATGAATTTCCACCGTATGAATAAAATTACATTTTTAGACGTAATTAAAAAGGTGAATTTACTTTGCATAACAAAAGTTACAGTTTTATATGAAATTTATATATGAATTTACACTGTATGACAAAAATTGCATTTTTCTATGATATAAAAATGTAAATTTACATTGCATGATTTAAATTACATTTTTCTATGTAATTTAGAGATGAATAATAACGGTAGAATGAAAATTACATTTTTTTTTCATGTAATTAAAATGTGAATTTGCGTTGTAGGATAAAAACTACATTTTTAGATATAATTTAAATATGAATTTATGTCGTATGATAGGAATTACATTTTTCTATGTAATTAAAATATGAATTCCCATCGCATAATAAAGATTACATTTTTCTATGTAATTTAGAGGTGAATTAGAACGATAAAAATAAAAATGACATTTTTCTATGTAATTTATATATGAGTTATAACGGTATGATAAAAATTTAGAAATATATTTTTTTACATTTTCTTATGTAAGTAAAAGAATAGAAATTGAAAATGCAATTATTTACATTCTCTTATGTAAATAAAAAGAATAGAATCTAGAAATATATTTATTTACATTTTCTATAGTAGGAAAACTAGAATTGTTAATGTTGAATATTTTATCGTCATTTTGAATGCGGTAAAAATAGAATGGTTAATGTTGTCATTTTTATTGACATTTTTAGTGCGATAAAAGTAGACAATGTTGGTGATTCATTTTTATCGACATTTTTAGTGCGATAAAAATAGACAATGTTAGTGATTCATTTTTATCGACATTTTTAGTGCGATAGAAATAGACAATGTTAGTGATTCATTTTATTCGACATTTTTTATGCGATATAAATAGCGATGTTAATAGTACATTTCTATCGTCTTTTAGTTGTGATAAAAAATGAACAAAATAATGAGAATCTTTTTATTTACATTTTCTATGGTAATGAAAAAGAACAAAATAATGTGAATCCTTTTATTTACATTTTCTATTGTAAAGAAAAATAACAAAATTGTGTGAACCATTTTATTTACATTTTCTATTGTAAAGAAAAGTAAAAAGAGAGTTATATTTCTTATTTGCATTTTTAGATGCAAATAAAGCATAGAAAGAAAATTATACTTTTATTTGTCATTGTTTTTGTTAAATAAAAGTAAAAGAGTTAAAAAGACATTTTATTTACCATTGTTTTGTTAAATAAAAGTACAAGATATAAAAGAACATTTTTATTAACATTGTTTTGTCAAATAAAAAGACAAATACATGAGATACACTTTTATTTGTGTTTTATGTACAAATAAAAGTACAAGATTAGAAACACACTTTTTTTTACATTGTATTTGTTGAAATAGAATCGTTAACAAAATGAGTGTATCACTTTACTCATCTTTGTTGAAAACAGAAATTATGTGAAAATATGAGAATCACTTTTATTTGCATAATATACAGTAGAATTTATACGCAAATAAAAAATCCAATTTTTATTTGCAAACTTGCACTAGAATTTATATTCTAATATACAATTGTATTGTTGGTCAAAATAAACAATGAAAAGTATTAGTAAGAAACTTCATACAAATATAATGGAATATATATTCCATTTGTCATCCGCAATAAAGCTGTATAAATAAATTACTGTTTATGTAACTTTAGAAGTATATAGGGAAGTCATAAGAGTAAAATACATTTTACTCGATATAAGTGACATGTTTAGTGAAATTGAAGTTGGTTAAACCTATTAACCAATTCTGTATTTATTTATTTATTTATATGAACTGTTGTTGGCTGAAAACCCCACACGGGTATTGGGACGATACTTGACTGACACAAATCCCAATGTTTAATTATATGTCTATCGATTGATCGACAGGCTGCGATGAGCGTTATTGTTTTATTTTAATGCTCACACAGTTGACATTGTCACTCTGGTTGTTAATGGATGGATTGAGAATTATTTTCTTGTTATTACCCTATACATGAAATGTATGAAACCCATATGACCCAAATTATATGGTACATGTTTGAGTCGCATTCCAATGCAGAATTTCTTTTTAAATAAAGAATTTTTATATAATGAAAGAATTTTTGTAAAATAAAAGATTTTGTATTATAAAGAATATTTTACATTCAGAATCTTTATATATATAGAATATTTTATTGATTATTTTAAAATATGTTTTTTTATATAGTAATGAATTAATATCTTTAAGATAAATCTTTTATTTAAAATCATTAGATCTTAACAATTATGTTTGGTGATTGATATGTAGATTGGATTTGTAGTGGACGATGTTTAAATAACATTTATCCTTTAATCCAATTTACATTGAAATTACTATTTGAAATTTATAAATCTATTTTATAAATTAAATCAAAATTGGAATATTAATAAATCTTTTTAGAAAGATTAAAATGTAATTTATTTTATCTTTGATAAAATTAATGAGAACCTTTTAACATAGATAATAATTTTTATTTAAAAGGATATTCAAAGTTGGAATGTGGCGTATGGTTGGTTTTAATTACAAATACGCGAGTTATTCAGAAAGACCGGGTCTAACCCATTCTGAATAATCATCACGACGATCAAGAGTCGAAGATGAAGACGGTGACTGAAGACCGGAGAGCTTCACATCGTTTGGTTGATGGTGACTGATATCTTGAATTGGGACTGATCCCCCAAGGCAAGGTAAAAGTGATGATCTTCCAGACGTACTGGAGATCGACGGATACGTTGTTTCGTTCAGACCCAGAACGGACTTGTAAACGGATAGCATGCCTGACATTGAAATTTATTTCATGTAATTAAATTGGTTTTTATTTAATATATAAATGCATGGTGGCGGAGGATTTATTCTCTTGCTTAACACCCTTTTGTATGTTAAATATTTACCGATCGCATGATATGAGTTGTTGATGTGGTATGCCAAGTTGCACTTGATCAAGGCTTATTGTTGTAAAGCAGAGCCTTGTGGGATGATCAAAGCATAGTCTATTTAGACACAGCTTTGTGTATGACGTGACCTCGCGAGCCTCACAGCCCGGTAGAGTCTAAAACGGGAGAAGGGAACGCAGGGAGTGCGCACGTTTCTTTCTAGCTAGAGTGGTGCCAGGGACCTACCAGCGCTGGCATTTATTCATTGTGGTTGTTGGATTTTTCGAGGCCTCGGTTTATGCGGTCGCTACTGGCCGTAGTATAGGTCCAAAAGGACCGGGAAGCGTGTGTTCAGGAATTGCCAATCCACAAAAGTAAGTGTGGACCGGCCCTGCAGGATCCAAGGGTTGGACAGAGTACCAATCCTGGGGCATTGCTAGAGTGTCTCGAATCGGTAAGGATCTCCTCCCTAGCCTTGACTCAGATGGAAACCCAAATTTCCAATACGACATCACGCGGTTTTGATTGTATACCTATATATGGCGACATAGTGGGATGGGGCACTCATGCCGTCTAGGATTAATACATTTACTTTGATGTATTTCAAATTGGTTGCACACTATTATTATATAATATCGTGTTTATCGTATCAAGCATTTTTTGACCATTATAAGGTAAAACCCTATCCTCCGGTTTGCGTTGCATTGTGTGATGGGACTTGGGTCTTATAATGGTTTCATTTTTCTAAAAAGCATCGCGCTATTTTGACGATTTACTTTAGTCATGCACTGGCAACCCATAGGAGAAAACCCGTTCCGCGAAAGTGGCGTGGTCCTGTGATTAGCCTTATTATATTTTATAGGTTAGGTAGAATTCTCACACCAGTCCCATGACTGACCTGTAGTTTTGTCCACTGGCAAACTCGGGTGCCCATATTTTCCACACGGGCAGTCGAGTAGCTATTTTTGCAGATATATTAAACAGGATTCTGGGTTGAAGCTTAAAGCTGTGTCCAGAGATAGAGAGTCTTCCGCTGTGTTTCTTTCGCTGCAATATATTTTAATTATTGTAACTTATTCTTCCGCTGTAATTATATTCCAATGTACTCTGATATGTATATTCTGTACTCTGATGTAACATTATATGATGATATGTTATAAAAGTCTTCTGTTGTTGTTTTAATATGTTGTATGCCCAAAGTTAAAGTATTCGTAGATTTTCACTTTTTGGGTCAGACCTGTGTGGTTTATGGTCGATTCTAAGGGCGGGAATTTGCGGGTCTTTACAGTATAGGCACAACAACTAGGTTGGGTCACAAAAAGAGTAAACCTCAACGGCAAGAAGAGGGGCACACACCAGGTTTATCCAAGGGACACTACCTCACCACTTCAAAAGAAAATATTTACTTCCTAACCAAACACGAATTCAATTATTGGCCACTCATAAAGAAAAAACCCAAATACAAAAGGAAAACAGAAGGACCGTACTGCCACTACCACATGACGAATGGACACGAAATTAACCATTGTAGAGTCCTTGAGGAAACCATCGCTTGATTCATCAGCCAAGGCCAATTACAAGAATTTATGAAAAGATCAAAGTGAATTCGGTAAAAATCCTTAGGAAAAGGATTATTGACCATGTCTAATGGTACGGGAAACCTCCCTTTCAAAGCTTAAAACCCAAGAGGGGTCCAACCGCAAATGGATTTCCCTTGTCATCACCAAATCGGTCGGGACAAGGTATTCCCCGGAGGGGGGTGATGTGTTAGTCTTTATCTATGCTCAAGTTAGAGGGGGATGGGTTAAAGCATCAAAAGCATAATCCTCTGTTTCACACTAGAAATGGTCGTGGTGGTGCATCTAAAATTAGCACGCCCTGCCTTTACTCGTAGAGGAATATGCCCTACATCTGCTAGAACTAAGCACGTCCTACCTCTACTCACAGAAAAGCACGTCCTACCTCTGCTTATGTTCCACGTTACCCGCAGAAGGGAACACAACCCCTATAATCACCTACTATGGTCAGGATAGGGCACCCCTTGGAGGGGGTGGCGTATAAGCCTTTAACAGAACCTACAGTGGTCAGTGTAGAGCGTCAAAAGATTAAACCTTATTTCCATGCCTATGATGGCCCCGTTTAAGTTTCTAAGACCTTATTATTGCCTACGATGGTCAGGATAAGACACCTCCTGGACGGAGGTCGGGTAAGTGCTTAGGCCTTAATTGTGGATAAGCTAGCCAAGCGCACCAGACGCACATGCCCAGAGAGTGGCCAACAAGGCACGTGCATCCTCTGCTTTGGCATCGAAAGCCCTAGGAGTGGCTCAAGAAGCATGTATAGTCTCTGCTTCATAAATCAAATCCAAAAGGGGTGACAAAACAATTAAATTTCAGAAGGGGTTTCCGACCTTCTATCTATAATACCCGAATCTTGGTTGATTCGACTCTTCGCAAACGTCGGAGGGGGGTTTCCGGTCTTTAATCCTTATATCACCCGAATAAGAGACGTTTCGCGACTTCTATTCAATGCCGGAAGAGGAGTTCCGGTCTTCAATCCATAAATCGCCCGAGTAAGGCACAATTCAGAACATTTATTAATGTTAAAGGTAGTCTCTATTTGCAATCTTAAATACCCGAATCTGGATCAGACTAGTTTCTAGTAAGGCACAATTCAGACTAGATCCCAAACATTTCTAATAGCACCCTATATCTAGGACTATTCCCTTTTTCTAGAGGATCTTTCATTAGGGATTTTCCTAAGGATAATCCTTACATGAAGAAATTCTTACTAACACCTAGCACAAGTAGATTTTCCACTCATTACAACACCCTGAGTTATAGTAACATTGTTTCCAACAAAAGTGATACATCACGTAAGTCACACAACACATAGACATGCCCACTAGAAGTCACAACGTAAACCAGTGCGCAAACATAGTCATCATTTTGAGAGAGCTTATGTTACATACATATGGGAAAAATCTATAATTCCGAATCAGGGTTTTGCAAAGCACACTTATCGATTTGTTAGTATAATCTACCTACCGTCCCATTAGATCTTTCAGAGAATTTTGTTGCTAGACTACATTGCAACTTGCAAATAATTTCATCTTTTTCCTTCAGTTATTTTTCCAAATGAGACTCTTGTTCCTTGAGATTCGTGACTCCTATACTTTGGAGATAATACATCTTCTTGTACACCGATATGGGGGCATTTCCAAAAATATCTTTATGACTAACAGCATTCAAAGTTTTCTCTCTAAACTGTGAAGATGGGGTCTGGAATGGGTCCTCCTAGCCACAGACAAGATGAAATATCGTAATATGTGAAACACAAATATCTGATATATGCTAATTACATCATGCATTCCAGAGAAAAACAGTCATGTGACCATTACCATTTCATACACACCATAAACCACCAAACATCACGAGACCAACATAATTCATGGACAAATTAAAAGAAAATGTATACATCATACAACAATACTCAAAACTCCTTGCTAAATTACAGAATAGAATTCCTTGGAAATTTCCCCTGTCCCTACATTTTCAAACACAGAGTCTAATGCACTACTACAACTTACATCTTCGGAAGAGCGGAGAGCTGTTGTAACATGGGAAGACTAGTTACTAACGAAAATGAAAGTATTTAGAAAGCAAAAGCCATACCTATGTAACATCGTTGTTGGATCGGTCAGAAGTCCCTTTCTTCCTTGAATTTAAAGAACCACCTCCCTTGCAAGGTGACTCCTTCGCTCTGGCAGAGGATGTTCCGTCACCTTTTCTGAGTCCACCTTGTTGATCCGTATTTTCTTCTGTCTCTCCTTCTGCCATGTTTTCCTCCTACACTTGTTCCTCATAATCCTCATAAAACTCATCGATAAACAAAAAAGATGCGGGATTTATCTTTTCCATCGAGGGAACCTTATGCTCTCGTCTCACCCGCTCAATCTTCCCCAAAAATGGATCTCGAATAGAGGGATCAATTGAAGAGAAGTCTAATTCCGAAAGCCTTATATAATTGTTAGAGAAAGCAAGGATGAGGGTGTCTTTGTAATACTGCATTGCTATGGTATTAAGATGAGCATTCAAAAAGTGTGAAATTCTGTCACCAACCTCATAAATTATTCTTTTTGCGGTAGAGAGTTGAGTGTCAGTCGATCCACCTCAGCTTCATGGTCCACCTCCAACACAAATTTTTCCTCCTTAAGGCCTTCGACTTGCTTCACCAGTATCTCTTTAGCCTTCCTTTCCCCTTCCAGTAGAATCTCCAACTCCTTACGCTTGTTGTCACTCTCCGCCTTCTCCTACAGCAAAGTACTGGCCCTATCCGTAAACACCCTATTTTCTTCCCTAAGAGCATTGACCTCCACAACTGAAGCAGCAGCTTTCCTCTGGACAGAAACCAGGCCTTCATTATCTGAGGAAGGGAAATGAATTAAGCTTCTCACAAAAAATATATGAATACAAAGAACGGAAAGGATAAATCAGTACCAAAAGTTGGTCTCTTCTTTGCTGCTGATGAAAATATTCCAAATCTAAGATTGAAGAAGTCGGTGATTTCGGGAGAAGAGAGAGCAAGACCCACAAGCCTATCAAAATCAAGGGCTGGCGAAGGGGGTGGAAGAGAGATAGCAAGTTGAGAAGGAGAAGGTGCCAGAAGACTAAGCCCTTCCTCACCTACCTCACCCAAAGTGTCAAAGGGGACAGAGCTACTCACGGATTCACCCTTCGGGGAAACCTCGGGGGAAGTGTCAATATCAACCGCCCGATCACCATCTATGGTAGAAGGATCAAAAGTCGGCCATGTTTTCGAGGTAGCAACGATGTTGTCTGAGAAACCAACTGTGCTTAGACTTCTTCGGTGGGGGTTCAATGGTTGATTGAGCAAGCCTCTTCATAGCATGGGAACTGGATCGACTATAAGCGACAAGGGAAATTGCATCTTGAGAAGCTAAGGATCCTAAATAAGAGAAAGGTGAATTAGACAAAACAACAATAAGAAAGCAAAAGAAAATGAAGGATGTTGTCAAGACAAATGAATTATCTCCCTTAATTCACCTGGAAAAATGGGAGAACCTGTATTGAACAAGCTAGAATTCAGCAGTAGCCCTTTAGGACCAGAGAATTGGATGGGAGGCTGCCCCAATATCTTTCGACCCGGTGGGATCAAGCCATATTGGTGGAGCTTATCGACAGTTAAAAGAAAATACTAACACATTTGTTCCACTGGCGCTTTAAAGACGACCTAAACAACTTAGGCTTCCTCCGGAGTTAAAATATACTTTTAGACAGGGGTTCTGCAATGAGAGAAAGCAAGTGTGAAATATTTTCCAAAACAAAAAGCCTACCATCATCCACAAATTTCCCTGATATGTCGGGAGGGCATCTGACAAGAAAAAATTGGTCTTCCCATGACCTAGATTTGCTGATGCTGTCGGCAACCAGTCTCTTTACAGGATTAGTTCTCCATATCGGCGATTCTGAACTTTTGGGAAATTGGATCTTGTGACGGATGAGTTTAGGGCTTAAATAACTCTGACTTGAAGCAAGCGCTAGGGCCTCCAAGTACAAGAGAGTTGTGTATCTATTAGGTGAAAGCTGGATATGAGCAACTTTCAAGTCAACCAAGAGCCTGTGTGAAAAAAGGGGAGATGAAGAAAGCGTCCATGCCAGATATGAATTACCGAATATGCAAAATACCCTTTCGGAGGATTCTTGAGAAAATTTGGAGAAGCAGCTATCATAGCAACAATATCTGCTATGCCAAAGCTATCTAATATGGCGTCCATAAAACTTTGGGAAGTGGTTAAGGAAGGCTTGGGAACAAATGCCTTCTTAGGATGAGAGGCCTTGGAATCTTTGGTCTTCTCCTTAGCAGGGCTTTTGTTAGACATAATTCTGCCAGGTAACATCATTCCATAACAAAGCAATTAATCCACATATATTGATCAAACATAAATGAGTACCCTTGCATCTTTATTAACACAAAGGTTAGTTGGGCGAAAATCCAAATCGGATCCAAATATGGGGTATTAGGAGAATTATATCTATTATACTTTAGTTAACATGCGACTAAGTTTTCTTTTATGAGGGAGAGACATGTATCCTGACATCGCTATTTTTTTTGGGAAAGTTAAACGATATCACCCCAAAACCTGAACCAATCAACCCAAACAGTGGAGGAAAATTAACCCTAATTACATTAGAATCATTTCATATCAATGGTGTAGAATCTTAGTTAGTAAGAAAGTTGCTTTCTTTTGTGGATATTACTTTAAACACCGTATCTCCTAAAGCGAGTAATTTGTGAGACAGGAGAGCACTAATGTCAAATATTAGGCGTGGAGAAGAAGAGATTGACATCTAGACTAGTTGTATGATCAGTGTAATCCTAACCAACTTCTCCGTTAATCTTGGAACGTAATTAAGATTATGACTCACATAAGAAGTAAGAAATACTCACAAAGGATCGAGCTTAGATTTTCAAAAAGAAAATTTTGAGCAGCTTCTTAGAGGAATAGTTTGTTCGAGGATTTCATTTGCAGGTGAAAAGGAAGAAATGAAGGAGAAGAAGAATTTATGTCCAAATTTCAAGACTGATCTGAACCGTACAGAAAAAGATCAATCAACGCTTCTGATCGAGGGAGATCAAAAGACCCTGAAGTGACACTTAGGAGAAGACAAAGAATTTGACTAGAAAAGTCAAAAACACCCCTTCACTTGGGGGGAGGGGAAATGTTACTACCAAAATTAACTCCGGAACCAGTTAACGGCGAAGGGGCGTTGGAAGAACACAAACATGGAAGAACCTTCTAGAAACAGAAAGCCAAGTAATAAGAAGAGCCGAAAACAGTAAAGAATGATTCGAAAGCAACATAAACCGGCACATTCCCATAAGGAGGAATGTGACAGCCCACCTCGCACCAGCCGACATTTCCTCCGATGGTGCTCTGTACACATGCCCGACTAGCCCGGAACGGTCGCCAAAGAAAGGAAAGAAGAGAAATAACTAATCAAGAACCTATAGAATGTCTCATAGCGCATGGGATAAAATATAATAATAACATACTTAACATAAAACAGGCGAGACAGTGCATAAGCTGAAAACTAGAACTACACATCATAGCAGCGGAAATCCAAATACAGCTTATGTTCCACATCACCATTATTACAACTTTTAAAACTGTCTCTAAAGCAAAGAAAAGGAAAAAGGTACACTACTAATGCCCAAAGTAGTGCCCCGTAGCGACATAGGGAGAATATCTATATATATCATACGTGGAAGTCTCCTGCTCGTCTCTGGTACAGCTACTCGTGCATCACCAGTTAACCTGTCACTAGTCTGCTCGTGAGAGCACCCAAGAGTAATAAGTAGAGACATAAAAATCTGGGTTAGACAAAATTCTGGTATGAGCGATAAGCAGCAAAACAGAACAATAACAGGTATACTAAACCATACTCGAACCTAGACCTGCAACCAAAGAGTTAGCACTACATACCGTACAATACTCTAAGGTGCCACTAAATAGATGGTGTAAAGATAACGAGGGAGGGGGTGTGCATGTCATAGTGATAGAAAAAAATCAATCATAGCAACCATCCTCACATCTCTCACTCAGTGCATAAATCATACGACGTCCACCACTTCGATCACTAGACCCATCGAAGTAGTAACGGAGTTCGACTTGTACGACTACTGCTACCACCAAGCTTAACCTACGGAGTCATGACTAAATCTTTACAAATGACCCCGCTTCATTGGTCTATAGCCCATTAGTCGTACCTAGACCACTGTGGTCCTGAATCCTTTCACGTACCCCCTACACATAGTGATCCAAAGTCATAGACATCGACAACCCCTTAGCACACATCCCGCAACAAAGCCCAACTCATGAAGTCGACTCGTTGGTTCCCATCTGGAGCCTGAGTTCTACTTCTCATTTGGACTACCTTTGCATCTCGGGTTTTGGTCGAGTTGGAGTTGGTCTTCAAAAGAGTCATCGCGTAGAAGTAGCTTAAGTCTTGTTCGGTTCGGCTATACATCATATTCAGATTTCTCGTTCAGTTCGGGTCCTATGGTTTGGCTCGGGTCTCCCCATCCAGTTCGGTTCGGATGCCCCATCGTGGGTTGACTCAGCTCCTTCATTCGGTTCAGTTCGGATGCCACTCTCCAACTCGGTTCGGTTCGGGTGCCTCTCTCGCTTCGGTTCGGCCCATGTAGATCCGATCCCGCACCTTCCTGCCATTCCGATCCAACCCCAACTCCACTCGGTTTTAATGGCCTTCCTTTTTGCCCTTGCATCCTCTTGTGCCTAGTTTCGGTCCGACCCGTACTCTCTTGCCCAGTCCACCGATCCGATCCGACCCAGAACCCTGCACAACTTTCTGCAACTTTTCCAGCAACTGTTTTACGCCATCCGACGATGTTTTCGGCTAATATATCTATTCTAAATAATCACAAATCATTCCAAACAGTCATAGCAACATGTATAATCAACCACAAAACCCAAAACAGTAATTTGATAGGTTAAAACAGATCAAACATAGCCAAAAATCCCATATTTTTCCTTAAGCATGTTTAAGCAAAACTAATGATACGATTAGTAAAACTTAACCGAACTATCCGAATTTTCTAACAGATGCCTAAAACAATATTTCGAAATTTATGAATATTTTTCCAGAATTTATTAATGTACAAATTCTCTAATCAACACTAATTATCCTTAATTATCCATAATTAGTGAGAAACTTTGCGAATCACTCACCTTTGCCACAAGTAAACTTTAGATCTAAAATGATTTTCTGTTTGGGCGCGAATACCAAGAAAATGCAGCAATCCTATTACTAATTTGGTGAAGATCTTCCTTGATTTGATGTAGATTTGACTTAATTAGCGATTAGAAGGTGATTTAGGGTGTTTTAGAAAGTGGAGGCCATGTCTAAACTTGAAGAAACAAAAAGTGGCGGCTGAAAAATGATAGTAACTGAATTTCCTAACCCTATCAGCCTCCCCATAACCCTAATCTCGAAATGGGTTATGGGCCTACTCACTAATCACCAAATTAGGCCCGGTTAAGCTGTTTTTCACCTTTTTAACCTTGTTTCAGCCATATCTCCCAAACGATGAGCCTTTCTAGGTATTGTGACCACTCTACGGAATTGTAAACCATCATCCGAATCCAATGGAAGAGATTTCAGGTCAAAATTCCTTTCCAGCAAAAGTTATGGCCGAAATAAGATTAGCTAAGGGCAAAACGGTCATTTAAAAATCGGCAAAAATATGAACATGGGAAATGACCCCAATAGTCGTCTCCCAAAGTTACGTGACCATACGGCTTAGTATGTGAAAGAAATTGTAACACCCCACACCCGCTAAGGTCACTCACAAAGGGAATGCCTTAACTTCGGTGGAGCATTTTAAGTGAGTATAGAACAGAAAAATTAATACAAGACAGATATAAATACTTGAAAATCTAAAACATCATTTCATAACAGCAGAAGGTATGTTTAGTTACAACACCATAAAGAGTCAAGTACTAAATATCCATCCTGATAAAAACATAAGTACATAATCCCACTACATAAACAATAGCCATAATAGAAAAGATAAGCTGGGCTTTACATCACGGTCCAAGCTCCAAGAGATAGATAAAGAAATCTGATCAAAGCCCACTAGTGCTAGGCCCAACCTGAGGACCTGAGGGGGAAAAAGATAAAAACAACGGGGTCAGACATAAGTCTGAGTGAGCCCTATAACTTTAACAACACAATCATTAAAGTAATTAGGGTATGATATAAACTTGGTACGGGATGACTGGGGATAAATGACTACACTAAGTAGCCCACTAGACATAGGATGAACTAAGATAATGGTAAAGACGCATCTACCCACCCAAGGGTAATTACTAACTGCACCACACCAGTCATTCCTACTTAAAGGTTGATCCCACCCAAGGACTTAGAAAATTTACCCAGTAGCTTCGTGTACCCCTAGCTGACTACATAGGTGCCGTCTGCCCCTGTCTCCACTATGTGTACCCACTAAACCCCAAGCGATCGGCTCCCTACCGTAGATACCCGTGCTGGCCCCACAGTGGGGTGTATCACTCCCCAAAGTGGCAACCCGATACAACAAATGGTGCACGGCTTATACCTACACGATGCAACAACGTCTTACCTACCAGCCCGGGTCCACACACGCATATGAAACCCGTTGGACTTGTGTTGCCACCGCTAACCCGTTTTGACCTCTTATAATCAAGCCCAGTACGCGTGTCCCGTCCTCGACATGGGTCGAGCCCAACAAGATACATATGGGTTACTGGTTGAAATGGGCCCCCACAAGCTACCCACCTAAGCTTGTCACTTTATCTAGTGCATCCCACTTAACCCTTTAATCATGTTTAATTACATGTTTCCACTTGGTTAAGTATTCTAATCGTATTTTCTATTGCCACCCAAGGCAACCCACTAGATTTCCACATGCCACCTAAGGCACTTATTTGATTTCCACATGCCACCCAAGGCACCCACTTAACCCCTCATGCCTACTACATGCTTATCTGGTTAAGTGTTTCTTAATTGATTCAGAACGTAACCATTGTAAAGACCTCTCACGTTAGACTATCTTTTATGGCAGCTGGATTTGCCGGTTGGGTCCGGGCAGCCTTACGCCATAACCGAGTCTAACCTCGTGTCTATACACTTGTCACGTATTTAGTTTGTGCCTAAGACCTCTCACATTGGGCCAATCATTTGTAGCCGCTGGATTTGCCGGTCGGTTCCGGGCAGTCTAACGCTACAAAAGGGTCCAACCTCGTGTCTTAGTCGATTAATTACACCTAATTAATCACCCCCATATTTCGAATTAATTTTCCCTAATTAATTCCAATTTTAACGATGTACATAATTGAATCAATTATGTCCATCCACTTTATGGTATGCATAATCATACCAACTTCACACCATTTCATTAACATGTATATTAACCCCATCGTTCCCCACATAATTCGCTAATATGACATAAAAGGGAAGATTCATCACAAATACAACGGGTTCAACTTGCATAACATTAGCATCAACATGGGTTTAAAGGTGTCAACATGCATATAGCATCAACCCAACTAGCATAAATAATCAACCCAAACTTG
This sequence comes from Allium sativum, assembly GCA_030737875.1. Lineage (NCBI taxonomy): Eukaryota > Viridiplantae > Streptophyta > Magnoliopsida > Asparagales > Amaryllidaceae > Allium > Allium sativum. Next base: position 288,047,552 of record CM060924.1, read on the forward strand.
CATGAATCACATATGTCATAAGGAGGTTAACTTGCATAAGTTATTTATGTCATACAAAGGGGTAAACTTGCATATGTATGTATGACATACAAAGGGGTTAACTTGCATATGTATGCATATCATACTAAGGTGTAAACTTGCACATGTTACTTGCATATAATCAAACACCAAACTTACATAACATGTCATATATGAACTTGCATATAATCAAACACCAAACTTGCATAACATATCATATATGAACTTGCATATAATCAAACACCAAACTTGCATAATCATGGTGTCATAATGGATCAATGTTTATCATAGCAATTTGCATAACTAGCATCATGAACACATAGCCTAACACTTGCATAACTTGCATAACATCATGATCATGTGGCATATAACTTGCATAACTTGCATAACATCATGAACATGTAGCATATGACTTGCATAACTTGCATAACATCATGAACATGTAGCATATGACTTGCATAACTTGCATAACATCATGATCATATAGCATATGGCTTGCATAACTTGCATAACATCACAAACACATAGCACATAACTTGCATAACATCACAAACACATAGCACATGATAACATATTCTTGCATTGATCCACATTCATAGCCATAACCTCATTATATCCTATCATAATCATTCAACAATTGGTTATTAAGGCTATAGTAACTCACAACTTGTTGATTAGCACTCCTAAGAAGAAGATTAAGTTGCTAGAGTTGATTAGAAGTTGATTTGAGAAGCTATCTTCCTCTTTAATTTGATGGAGGCTCCTTCAAGTTGCATTTTGATGGCATAACGGTGTTGTATCTATTTTTAGTATGAATTAGGGTAGTCTTAGGGTGTATTTATAGAGTAGTTAGGTGTTTTAGGCCATTAGATTAACCCTAAATCAGATTAGAGCCGTCAGATCTCGTCCTAGCCACCAAAACACAGCCCAAAAGCCAAACTGGTGCACCCATGTCACCTGGGCTCAACCAGGGAAGGTCGACCCCCAGGTCGACACTAGGGTCGACACCCTAGTCGACCTGGTGGGCAGGTCGACACCCCTGTCGACCCCCAGGTCGACTCCCTGGGTCTGGCGGGAATTTTCCCGCCACTTCTGAAATGTGAATTTTCGTATTTTAAATCTGTTTTGAATTTCTGAAAACTTATCCGGGCCTTAACTGGGTCATACGGACTCCGATTTTCGAAAACTCGGACTCTATTTCGCGTATTTTTCCGAGACGAACGCAATGGCATAGTCCGTTTCCCCTGATTCAGATTTTAAAATTTAATTCTGCCCTGTTTTATATTATAGCAAGTTATTCAACATACGGGGTGTTACATTCTCCCCTACTTAAAGGATTTCGTCCCCGAAATCTCTAAGTCAAGAAGAACGTACCCTACCAACCAAACAACCATTTACTCAAACCATCAACCACTGGCATCCATTATCCTTAGAGTTTCTAATACTGTATGAACATATGCAAAGAGTGTGTGTATATGTTCCCTGTCTAATGCAAAATCAGGCGGTCTACTGATTCAGTTGACTTCCTTAATGCAAACCATGATAGTGCCATGCATCCAATATGTATGCGAAAGAACCTTATCGACACATACTATTTCTACATGAGTGCACAATCATTCACCAAAATGCATCATCCATATGATAGCACAACCATTATACATCCATTAATATAGCTACCTACACACAATTATATGCGATATGCAATATGAAGTGATTGAGCCGATCTAGTGTCTAAAGTGTGTGTATATGCATCCATGAGCAACCACTAGCAACCACTTGTATCCACACGCATCCATCAAACATAACATGTCTCAAACACATGTTTCAACCATAGGTTTACCCTATCTATAGGTCAAAGATGCTAATGAGAGGACATACTAAAGATAAGATAAGTACTAGGCAAACGATAAAGGAGAAGTTAAAAGACATACCCTCAAAAAGGAATGGGTACAGTGAACGCATCTTTGCTTCTGTCTCCCAAGTAGCATTGCTCTCATCTTCTCCCCATTGCACTTTGACTAGTTGAACCTCTCTGTTTCTCAACTTCCTAACCTCTGACCCAAGGATGCGGGTAGGAGCTCGTCAAATAGTCGCATCACGCTCTACCTCCACTTCTTTAAGCAAGCTCGGCTCTACCACCTCTGCGGTCTCATGTAGGCACTTCCTCAAATGTGACACATGGAATACATCATGTACCCCACTAAGTCTCTCGGGTAGATCCACTCGATATGCCATCCATCCAATCCTTTCCTTAATAGGAAACGGTCCTACAAATCTTGGAGCTAACTTCCCAACGGACCCAAAGCGAACTACATTCCGTAATGGAGATACTTTGACAAAGACCATGTCCCCAACATCAAACTCAAGATCCATCCTCCTCTTATCCGCGTAAGATTTCTGCCTATCCTGCGCTGCTTTCATCCTTCTTCGAATTAAATCAATCTTCTCCGAAGTCTCTCTAACCATATCGGGCCCAAGCAAGATCTTATCCGTAGATTCCCACCAACATGTAGGTGATCGACAAGGCCTTCCATAAAGAGCTTCGAAAGGAGCCATACCAATACTGGACTGAAAGCTGTTATTATACACGAACTCCACCAACGGAAGATGCTCTTCCCATGTGCCTCCAAAATCTAAGATACAAAGCCTCAAAAGGTCTTCCAAAACACGATTCACCCTCTCGGTCTGGCCGTCCGTCTGAGGATGATATGCGGTGCTCAAACACAATTGAGTCCCCACTGCTTCTTGCAAACTCTTCCAAAACTCGCTAGTGAAGATAGGATCTCGATCGCTCACTATGCTAGAGGGTACCCCATGCAATCGAACTATCTCTCGAAGATAAACTGAAGCTAGCCATGGAGCAGTCCTCTTGCTCTTTACGGGTATAAAATGGGCACTCTTAGTAAGTCTATCTACCACAACCCAAATTCCCGTATTACCCTTCCTTGATCTAGGTAACCCATCAATAAAATCCATCGAGACACTATCCCACTTCCATTGCGGAACTTCCAATGGGTGAAGCAACCCACCTGGTTTCTTTTGCTCCGCTTTCACTTGTTGGCACACCAAGCATCTAGCGACATACTCGGCCACATCTTTCTTCATACCGGCCCAAAAGAAAACTCGCTTCATGTCCTGGTACATCTTGTCCCCACAGGGATGAATGGTCATCCTAGAATGGTGTGCATCATCAAGAATAGCCTTCCTCAAACCCTCGTCTTGCGGTACACAAAGTCTACCGTCTCTACGCAAGCACCCCCTATCGTCTAGGGTGTACCTACTCAAATGGCTGGACGACTCCCCCCTTATGAGCCTCTCTACTAACTCAACCAACTATGGGTCGTCCCTCTGTGCCTCGCCAATCCATCCTAAAAGAGTAGGTCTGACCTCCAAGGATGCTAGCAAACCGGGTATATAGTCAACGGTAGGTCTGAAATCAAACATCGAGATAAATTCCAAGCTTTGTCGTTCCACGAACAATGGACTCAAGGACAACCTTTTTCTACTCAAGGCGTCCGCCACTACGTTACCCTTGCCAGGGGTATACGCTATCTCGAAATCATAGGATGCTAAGAACTCCATCCACCTTTGCTGTCTCAAGTTCAAATCCTACTGAGAAAACAAGTACTTCAATGATTTGTGGTCATTGAACAATTCAAATCTCTCACCAAGAAGATAATGGCGCCAAATCTTAAGCGTAAAAACAATAGCGGCCAACTCTAAATCATGGGTAGGGTAATTTTTCTCATGCTTTCTCAACTGCCTTCCACCATAGGCTATTACCCTTCCCTCTTGCATTAAGACTGCGCCTAGTCCAGTCCCACAAGCATCAGTATAGACAACAAATGGCTTACTCCCATCTGGCAACACTAAGACTGGAGCTGTGGTTAAAGCTCTCTTTAACCGTCGGAACGCATCATCACAATCTACGTCCCATACGAAGACTAAATTCTTCTTCGTCAAGCGAGTTAATGGGGCTGATATCTTCGCGAAGTCCTTGATAAACTTCCTATAGTAGCCAGCCAACCCCAAGAAACTCCTCACCTCGGTAGCATTCTTCGGAACCTTCCAATCTTGGATGGATGCTACCTTTGCGGGATCCACAGCTATCCCTTCCTTGGAGACCACATGCCCCAAGAACCGCACTTTCTTCCTCAGGAAGTGACATTTAGAGAATTTAGCCTTAAGGCTATGCGCTCGAAGAGTCTCTAACACTTCCCCAAGATGTAGGGCATGCTCTTCTTCACTCTTAGAAAAGACTAAGATGTCATCCACAAAGATCACCACGAACTTATTAAGGAACTTCCTGAACACCCTACTCATCAAATCAACAAAGTATGCAGGGGCGTTCGTCAAACCAAATGGCATCACCAGCCACTCATAGAAACCATCCGGAGTCCTAAATGCAGTCTTGTCTATGCTATCCTCAGCCACCCTCAACTGATGAAACCCCGTGGCTAAGTCCAACTGAGAAAATACTGAAGCGCCAACCAACTGATCAAAAAGATCATCAATCCTCGGCAATGGGTGTCTATTCTTCTTTGTGAGCTTGTTGAGTTCTCTATAGTCTACACAAAGTCTGAGGGACCCATCCGCCTTCGTGGAAAAAACTACTTGAGCACCCCACTCTAATATACTTCGTCTTATGAACCCCTTCTCAAGCAACTCCCCTACTTGCTTATGGAGTTCCCTCCTCTCACGAGGAGCCATGTGGCGCATTGGTAAAGACACTGGTTTAGCATTATCCACCAGATATATTCGGAAGTCTATCTCCCGCTTCGGAGGTAAGCCCTTCACCTCCTCAAACACATCCGAGTATTCCCGGACCACTCTAACAGATCGCAAACTCTCGACCGAAGCATCAAGCGATTCAAGATAACTTAGCATAACAGATTCCATGGGATTACAAGAGATCTCGAGAGTGTTCCCCAAGCGGGTCATGAGCCTAACAACTCTCCTTTCGCAATCAAGAACGACACCATTACTGGATAACCAGTCCATGCCCAAAATCAACCCATAGCCCGTGAAGCCCAAAACAAAAGCATCACATCTAAACTCAACGCTAAGTATAGAAATCTTCAAACCCAAACATATCATGGACAAATAAGTGGAGCCCCCAATTGGGGTTGAAACAACCAAGGGATCATCTACTAGACTGGTCTCTAAGTGCAGTGACTCAACTAATGATAATGAGATAAACGAATGCAATGCGCCAGAGTCAAACAATGTACGGACAGGATGATCAAATAGAAAAACCAGACTTTCAACGGAAATAGTTCTACCTCTTTCCTGAATTGGTGGAACCGCGAGAGCCTGAACTTGCCCCCTAGCCTGACCTGGTGCCATAAGAGATTGCACCTGTCCCCCTGAGGTAGATCCCGTCCTTTGCCCCTTCTTAGGGAAGTCCTTCACTAGATGCCCTGCTTCACCACAGTGGTAGCAGCCATTCTTCTTCTTCTTCCGACAATCTTTACTTAGGTGGCCTGGTATCCCGCAATTGAAGCACTTCTTCTTCCCCTTGCCACCGTTGGCTTTCCCACCTTTGTTTTGTTGCTGTTGAGGTCTCTTTTGATCTCCTTTCTTCTCGGGTGCCTTATTAGCATTGGGACCCTTCTCTTCCTCATGCATGAGTGCCATGTCAACTAGCTTCTCAAAGGTGGCCCCCATAGGGATGTGAGTCATAGCCAATCCATGCATCGGTTCATTCAAGCCCTTAACGAACCTCAAAGCCTTCTTCTCCGGTGTATTCACCATGTCTATGCCAAACCTTGCCAATTGATTAAACTTGTTGACATATTCTTTCACCGAGAGGTTTCCTTGCTTTAGAGTCAAGAACCTTTCCATATACAAGTTTTCCTCCGCCCTTGAGAGAAACTTTGCCACAAATATTTGCCTGAAATCCGCCCAAGAGTCAATAGGGCGTTCTCCATTAGTGACCTCCCACCAGAATGAGGCCTCTCCCTTCATTAACCAAGCAGCTAACTTGACTTTCTTTCCTTCTTCCATCTCAAAGATATCTATCAACTCTTCCACCTCCTTAAGCCAATCTCTAGCCTCCACAAAAGTTTCTGATCCTTGAAAAGGTTTCCCTCCCATAACTTTAAATTCCTTGCAAGTCTTAGCAAAAGTATCCGTGCGAGGAGGAGGAGGGGGAGGAGGAAGATCGGGTGCCACTGTTGGTGGAGGAACATTTGTTGGACCCGCAGTGGCGGCCCTAGCCTCCATCAATCTCCTATACCATACTGGTATCGCTACACCCTACGGAAAGTTAAAATCTTCAGCCATGCTGAAACGAAAAAGGAAGGATTCAAAACGGAGAATTCGAAAGATAAAGATATGGCTATTGGGGATTATGCTTTTCCTTCAAAAACTTTTCTCTTAAAAGACATGTTTTTGAAAATACTTCTTTCAAAAATGTTTTTAGAAAAATAGTTTTCTAAAATTTTATCCGTTCTGGTAACCTTCGCTCTGATACCACGTGTATCACCCCACACCCGCTAAGGTCACTCACAAAGGGAATGCCTTAACTTCGGTGGAGCATTTTAAGTGAGTATAGAACAGAAAAATTACAACAAGACAGATATAAATACTTGAAAATCTAAAACATCATTTCATAGCAGCAGAAGGTATGTTTAGTTACAACACCATAAAGAGTCAAGTACTAAATATCCATCCTGATAAAAACATAAGTACATAATCCCACTACATAAACAATAGCCATAATAGAAAGGATAAGCTGGGCTTTACATCACGGTCCAAGCTCCAAGAGATAGATAAAGAAATCTGATCAAAGCCCACTAGTGCTAGGCCCAACCTGAGGACCTGAGGGGGAAAAAGATAAAAACAACGGGTCAGACATAAGTCTGAGTGAGCCCTATAACTTTAACAACACAATCATTAAAGTAATCAGGGTATGATATAAACTTGGTACGGGATGACTGGGGATAAATGACTACACTAAATAGCCCACTAGACATAGGATGAACTAAGATAACGGTAAAGACGCATCTACCCACCCAAGGGTAATTACTAATTGCACCACACCAGTCATTCCTACTTAAAGGTTGATCTCACCCAAGGACTTAGAAAATTTACCCAGTAGCTTCGTGTACCCCTAGCTGACTACATAGGTGCCGTCTTCCCCTATCTCCACTAGGTGTACCCACTACTCCCCAAGAGATCGGCTCCCTACCGTAGATACCCGTGCTGGCCCCACAGTGGGGTGTATCACTACCAAAAGTGGCAACCCGATACAACAAATGGTGCACAGCTTATACCTTCACGATGCAACAACGTCTTACCTACCAGCCCGGGTCCACACACGCATATGAAACCCGTTGGACTTGCATTGCCACCGCTAACCCGTTTTGACCTCTTATAATCAAGCCCAGTACGCGAGTCCCGTCCTCGACATGGGTCGAGCCCAACAAGACACGTATGGGTTACTGGTTGAAATGGGCCCCCACAAGCTACCCACCTAAGCTTGTCACTTTATCTAGTGCATCCCACTTAACCCTTTAATCATGTTTAATTACATGTTTCCACTTGGTTAAGTATTCTGATCGTATTTTCTATTGCCACCCAAGGCAACCCACTAGATTTCCACATGCCACCTAAGGCACTTATTTGATTTCCACATGCCACCCAAGGCACCCACTTAACCCCTCATGCCCACTACATGCTTATCTGGTTAAGTGTTTCTTAATTGATTCAGAACGTAACCATTGTAAAGACCTATCACATTAGACTATCTTTTATGGCAGCTGGATTTGCCGGTTGGGTCCGGGCAGCCTTACGCCATAACCGAGTCTAACCTCGTGTCTATACACTTGTCACGTATTTAGTTTGTGCCTAAGACCTCTCACATTGGGCCAATCATTTGTAGACGCTGGATTTGCCGGTCGGTTCCGGGAAGTCTTACGCTACAAAAGGGTCCAACCTCGTGTCTTAGTCGATTAATTACACCTAATTAATCACCCCATATTTCGAATTAATTTTCCCTAATTAATTCCAATTTTAACGATGTACATAATTGACTCAATTATGTCCATCCACTTTATGGTATGCATAATCATACCAACTTCACACCATTTCATTAACATGTATATTAACCCCATCGTTCCCCACGTAATTCGCTAACATGACATAAAAAGGAAGATTCATCACAAATACAATGGGTTCAACTTGCATAACATTAGCATCAACATGGGTTTAAAGGTGTCAACATGTATATAGCATCAACCCAACTAGCATAAATAATCAACCCAAACTTGCATGAATCACATATGTCATAAGGAGGTTAACTTGCATAAGTTATTTATGTCATACAAAGGGGTAAACTTGCATATGTATGTATGACATACAAAGGGGTTAACTTGCATATGTATGCATATCATACTAAGGTGTAAACTTGCACATGTTACTTGCATATAATCAAACACCAAACTTGCATAACATGTCATATATGAACTTGCATATAATCAAACACCAAACTTGCATAACATATCATATATGAACTTGCATATAATCAAACACCAAACTTGCATAATCATGGTGTCATAATGGATCAATGTTTATCATAGCAATTTGCATAACTAGCATCATGAACACATAGCCTAACACTTGCATAACTTGCATAACATCATGATCATGTGGCATATAACTTGCATAACTTGCAGAACATCATGAACATGTATCATATTGCATAACTTGCATAACATCATGAACATGTGGCATATGACTTGCATAACTTGCATAACATCATGATCATATAGCATATGGCTTGCATAACTTGCATAACATCACAAACACATAGCACATAACTTGCATAACATCACAAACACATAGCACATGATAACATAATCTTGCATTGATCCACATTCATAGCCATAACCTCATTATATCCTATCATAATCATTCATAAATTGGTTATTAAGGCTATAGAAACTCACAACTTGTTGATTAGCACTCCTAAGAAGAAGATTAAGTTGCTAGAGTTGATTAGAAGTTGATTGAGAAGCTATCTTCCTCTTTAATTTGATGGAGGCTCCTTCAAGTTGCATTTTGACGGCATAACGGTGTTGTATCTATTTTAGTATGAATTAGGGTAGTCTTAGGGTGTATTTATAGAGTAGTTAGGTGTTTTAGGCCATTAGATTAACCCTAAATCAGATTAGAGCCGTCAGATCTCGTCCTAGCCACCAAAACACAGCCCAAAAGCCAAACTGGTGCACCCAGGTCACCTGGGCTCGACCAGGGGGGGGTCGACCCCCAGGTCGACACTAGGGTTGACACCCTAGTCGACCTGGTGGGCTGGTCGACACCCCTGTCGACCCCCAGGTCGACTCCCTGGGTCTGGCGGGAATTTTCCCGCCACTTCGGAAATGTGAATTCTCGTATTTTAAATCTGTTTTGAATTTCTGAAAACTTCTTCGGGCCTTAACTGGGTCATACGGACTCCGATTTTCGAAAACACGGACCCTATTTCGCGTATTTTTCCGAGACGAACGCAATGGCATATCCCGTTTCCCCTGATTCAGATTTTAAAATTTAATTCTGCCCTGTTTTATATTATAGCATGTTATTCAACATACGGGGTGTTACAGAAATAAATATTCTACGATCCTTCGATGCGTAGAATGTGGGTCGTTACATTCTCCCCCCTTAGGAAATTTCGTCCCAGAAATTCCTTAACCCAAAACATACAAAGGATCCAGCATACCTACCAATCACTTACAACAATCAAACATGCAAAACAAACGAAACAAGCCTATCCTGGCATGCGGAAAGACTAAATCGAGACCGAAATCTTACCAGGCGAAGAGTTCTGGATACGTCTTCCTAATGCTCTCCTCTGTCTCCCAAGTACAGTCATTCTCATTCTCGCCCCACTGAACTTTGACTATTTCACTGCCTTCCTTCGAAATTGCTTCGTATCGTTCCCAACAATACGAATAGGCCTGCAGTTCCCAACCGCGTCGGGTTCTACTTCGATATCATCCAAATGATCAGGTGAAATAGTCACATCGGGGTCGTGCACGAATTTCCTTAACTGGGAAACATGAAATACGTTATGAACTCTTGCGATCTTCTTTGGTAATTCAACTTTATATGTCAGATTACCAATTTGCTCAAGAACTGGGAATGGACCAACAAATCTTGGTGTTAACTTGCCCCTCCAGCCAAATCATATCACGCTCTTCAACGGAGAAATCTTGACAAACGTCAAGTCTCCAATGGAGAACTTTAATTCTCTTCTCCTCTTATCAGCATAACTTTTCTGCCTATCTTGGGCATCCTTCATTCGCTGTTGGATAACCTTAATCTTAGCTGAAGTTTGTCTTATCACATCTGGTCCAAGCACAAACTTCTCATCCGTTTCTAACCAACATGACGGTGAGTTGCACGGTCTCCCGTACAAAGCTTCAAATGGAGCCATACCAATACTGGATTGATAACTATTATTATATGCAAACTCTACTAGATGCAAATGGTCATCCAATGATCCACCAAAATCCAATATGCAAGCTCTCAGGAGATCTTCTAATTTACGATTCACCCTCTTTGTCTGACCGTCGGTTTGAGGATGATACGCGGTACTGAGATGTAATTCTGATCCTAACGCCTCTTGTAAGCTCTTCCAAAATCCACTAGTAAACAACGGATCTTGGTCACTCATAATGCCTTTGGGTATCCCATGAAATCTCACTACCCACTTTACATATAGTTCAGCTAACTTAGCTGCCGTTCTATTCGACTTGATGGGTATAAATCTTTCACTTTTGGTCAATCGGTCCACAGTCACCCAAATGCTATCAGGGCCCGATCTAGTTCTTGGTAACCCATCAATGAAATCCATTGAGACTTGTTCCCATTTCCATTCTGGAATTTCTAATGGTTGCAACAAACCACTAGGCTTCTTTTGCTCAGCTTTAACTAGCTGGCAATTCATGCATTTGGATATAAACTTCCCAATGCCTCTTTTCATCCCTTCCCAGTAGTAGGTTTGTAACACCCCGAGAATTCTATAACTGTGAAATTCATGAATTAAAGTATAATCAAATTCACATCAAAGAACTAAGGGAAACGGGATACGCCATTGCGTTCGTCTCGGAAAAATACGCGAAATAGAGTCCAAGTTTTCGAAAAACGGAGTCCGTATGAAGAAGATATGGCCTTCGGAAGTTTTGAATTAAATTTAAAATTCAAACAGAATAAAATAATTAAAAATCGGGCCCAGTGGGCCAGGGCGGATAAACACCCGCCTAGGCCACCCAGGTCGACTGGGCTGTCGACCTGGGCTACCCATGTCGACAGGGCTGTCGACAGCCCTGTCGACAGGGGTGTCGACCTGGTCGAGCCCAGTCAATCTGGCTGGCCAGGTCTGTGTTTGGCCGATTCTCTGTGGTCTGCTGTGTCATTAGGGCTAGGTGGCAAGTTTTAATTGGTCTCTCTTCCTAATGAATGGCTATGATCAATCCAAGCAACATCAAGGGTCCTAATCAGTTCCTAACCTCTATATAAACAACCCTAGACTAAACCCTAATCTATTCATTCAAATTAAGAACATAGCCGCCATGTTGCTGAGGAACGACTAAGAGTAGCCGCCGACTAGAGAGAGAACTAGAAAGAAAGTTCTAAAGCCTAAAGCAATTCAAGCAACCTAAAGCCAATCAATTCAACAAAGGAATCATATCTCTTAATTAGAGAATTCGCCGCAACCATTGTAAGTAGAGTATTACTTTGGTATGAATAAACAACTGTATTGATTTGTATGCTTGAATTGGGAAAATAAAGTAATTCATATTTGTGCAAAATTTTGTTATTCATTATAAAGAACTACATGCGGTAGTTCTATGCAAGTATACGTTTGGAATATTGCACAAATTATGTAATCTATGTTGAAGCTACATGTATGTAGTTGATTGAAATTCATGCGAGTTTGGGGCTTTGTTATTATGCCATCATGATGTATATTTTTGTGCATAAATCATTTTGCAAGTAATTGAAACAAGTTTGGTTGTTATAGTTCATATGAAACTATGTTGGAATTTTGACACCATAATCCATGTATTAAGTCATGCTTTTGCAAAACTTATGAATATGGCTAGGCTATGAATGATATTTGGCATAATTGAAATCTATGATTAAGTCTATCCTGTTTAAAAGAATTATATGATGACATATGTGAGACATGGCTAGGTTAGACTCAAAAATCCCTTTTTGCAAGTTTAAAGCAAACACCATGATTAGGAATATTTATGCCATGCTTATGTTTGACATTATGCCATGTTTATGCTAGAAGTATTTATGCCATGCTTATATTTGACATTATGCCATGTTTATGCTAGAAGTGTTTATGCCATGCTTATGTTTGACATTATGCCATGTTTATGCTAGAAGTATTTATGCCATGCTTATGTTTGACATTATGCCTAAATAAAAATATAGGTTCATGTGTCAATAATGATATCTCAATTACAAGTTCACATGCTTTGATTCATGTCACCTATGTTTTATGACCAAAGTATATGTCACTACTATGCAAGTACACCAGTTTCTATTTTGTATTCCCATCGTCATATTGCAAGTTCATACGCTCACCTTCCCCTCTTTGTGTATGTAATCACGCTTTAAGCCTCCCCTTTCGCATGGCTAAATTGGGCTTTAAAAGGCTAAGCCGAATATATATGAACGGACGTGTAAAACGGGGGAAAATAACGTTGGGTTAAAATTAATTAATGAATGAAAATATAAAATAGAAGGGCCCAAATTCAAGTATGGGTTGGGCCCGTGATTGGTGTAACCTTTACACCATTAACTTAATAATGGGCCGCAAATATTTACATATAAATAAAGAAGAAAGACAAAATATGTAAAAGTAGAAAATACGATGTGTTTAACCCGAGGTTGGATTGAGTTGTGATGTAAACCTGCCCGGAACCGCCCGGCTGTCCAGTAGTCACAACAATACCTATCCAATGTGGGAGGTTAAACATGGAGCCCAGCAAGGACCCTAGGTTAGACTGAGTTGTGGCGTAAGACTGCCCGGAACCAACCGGCAACAGGCAGCCACAACAATACCTGTCTAATGTGAGAGGTCAGGGCCTTAATAAGACAATTAAGGCTGAGTCAGGACTAATAGGATTAAGTGAACTAAAGACTTAATCAAAATGGAACATGCTAAACAAAACGGACTGGTGGGGGTTAGGTTAGGAAACACTTAACCAACTTAGCATGTTGGCTAGAGATAGAAAACCTAGTAACGGGGGACCCTTTTCAGCAGTAACCCTAGAAGGTGTATCAGGATACCCTGAAACTAGGCAGGGTGGGGCACGATTACTGGGCTGATTGTAAGAGGTCAAATCGACGGCGGTGGTGTAGCAGTGTAGGTTCTAACGGAGTGCGGGCGTGCACACACTCCAGCGCAGAAAAATAAGGCACTGGACACCAGTAGCATACCTGTGCACTCTAAGGTTGTGTCGGGTTGCCACTATGGGACTTGATACACCCCATGGTGGGACCAGCATAGGTAACTACAGACATCGGGGGCCGTAAGACACATGTAACTATGCGAGTAGGAGCCGATCATCATAGAATGGATCACATCACCCTGATTATGGGGTGCAAATTGGAAACTAGTTTATATGGGTTCAGAGATCAACATGGGGTACGATAGTATATTCGACCCTAGACAACTTAACCAAGTTTATAGTGCATGCCCACTTCTTGTTTATACTTATCATACCCAGTTCTTTATTCATAGACAAAATAGTACTAGACTTACTCAGGCTTTATGTCTGACTCTACTTTTCTTTCGTCTTCTTTTCTTCCGTTTCCCCCCCCCCCCCCAGGTCCACAGGGAGGGAACACAGCAACTTGATCAGCCTTGACATCCAGCTTGAAGAAGAGAAATGTATTGCTTGGACTTTCCTGTTTTGAACTATGGCTTTGGACAATCCACTATGGGGCTTTTGCAGTTCATCTATGTTTTATTTATGCTTCTTTAAAAATAATGTACTCAAGACAGATTATGAAAGTGTTATGTTATGTTTTTGGAAAGGATGTTGTTGTAACACGTATTTGACTTTATGAAATAAAATTTGTTGTTCTTCCGCTGTTTACAGATATGTGTTCTTATATCTGTCTTGTATATCTGTGACTTGTACTTATAAACCTCCACCAAAATTAGGGCATTCCCTTTGAGAGTGACCCTAACGGAGGTGGGGTGTTTCACTTGGTATCAGAGCATAGGTTTACCAGATAAGATAAAAAGTTTTGAAAAAAATTATTTTCAAAAAGGAAATTTAAAGAAGCATTTTTAAAAGAAAAATATTATTTTATTTTAAAAAGGCAAAGTCCACTCCCCAAAGCCATAGGAACTATCTCTTATCCTTCGTTTTGAATCTATCCTTTTTGTTTCAGCATGTCCCAAGATCTTAACTTGCCGGAAGGGGTACCAATACCTGGTTGGTTTAGACGGTTCTTAGAAGCAAGAGCCACTCAGCCAGGTCCTACCATTCCTCCTCCCCCAGCTGAAGGAAATCATCCAGCTGCAGCAGCACCTTTTCCTCCACCTCCTCCTCGGGAAACACTTTTGCTAAGATATGTAAAGATTTTAAAGCTATGGGAGGAAGGGATTTCCATGGAACTGAGTCCTTCGTAGCAGCTAGGAATTGGCTGAAAGAAACGGAGGACCTATTCATCATCTTTGAGGTAGAGGATAGACAAAAAGTACAACTGGCGGTGTGGCTATTGAAGGGCGAGGCTTCCTACTGGTGGGAAGTCACTAATGCTGAAAGACCAGTGGAGACATGGGAGGACTTTAGGGCAATGTTTGAGACTAAGTTTCTCTCAGATGCGGAAAGAAGTTTGCAGTTGGAAAAATTCTTATTTCTTAAGCAAGGGGACAAGACTGTCAGAGAGTATGTGAATCAGTTCGATGAGCTGGCTAGGTTTGGGCTTGACCTAGTCAACACCCCGCACAAGAAGGCTCTCCGTTTCGTCAAAGGGTTGAATGAGCCATTACACAGTTTGGCCATGACCCATATACCCATGGGAGCCACGTATGAAAGATTGGTGCAAATGGCATTGCTGAATGAAGAGGGTAAGGGCAAGAAGGAGACAAAGGCAGAAAGCTCTCAAGGGAAGAAAGAGGGTTTGCAGCCTAAGAAGACAGACTTAAAAAAAGGCGGGGAAGGCAACAAAGAGAAGAGGACGTGTAATTTCTGTGGCAAAGTGGGGCACTTAGTAAAGGACTGCCGGAAAAAGAAGGCCAAGGAGAATGGTGGGTGCTTTTCTTGCGGTGAGACATGCCATAGGGCTAAGGACTGCCCAAAGAAACGTGGACAGGGGCAAGGGGCTGGATCCACCCCAGGGGCACAGGTTCATGTGCTGGAAGCGCCACCTCTGCAACAGCGAGGTACAAACACTTCTGTAGAAAGTGTAGTTTATCTTTATGATCACCCCGTTCGCACTTTATTTGATTCTGGCGCATCACACTCCTTTATCTCGTCTGCTTTAGTAGAATCTCTGCACCTAAAAACTAGTATGGTAGAGGACCCCTTAATTGTTTCAAACCCAATTGGGGGCCCAGCTCATTTGTCTATGATCTGTTTGGATTTGAAAATTTCTATTCTAAGTGTAGAATTTCAATGTAGTGCCTTTGTTTTGGGCTTTTCGGGGTATGGTTTGATTTTGGGTATGGATTGGCTATCCCGTAATGGGGCCATCCTTGATTTTGAGAAAAGGGTTGTTAGGCTCCTAACCCAGCTCGGTAATACTTTGGAAATTTCTTGTAATCCCTCGTATGCGGTTATGCTTAGTTATCTTGAATCGCTAGATGCCTCTGTTGAAAATTTGCAATCAGTTAGAGTGGTCCGGGAATATCCGGATGTCTTCGAAGAGGTGAAGGGCTTGCCTCCGAAGCGGGAAATAGACTTCCGCATATATCTTGTAGATAATGCAAAGCCCGTTGCGTTGCCCGTTAGACATATGGCTCCACGAGAAAGGAAAGAGCTCAGTAAACAGATTAAAGAGCTTCTAGAAAAGGGGTTCATTAGGAGGAGCATTTCAGAATGGGGCGCTCCAGTGGTGTTCGCTACAAAGGCGGATGGTTCACTCCGTCTATGTGTTGACTATAGGGAGCTCAACAAGCTAACGAAAAAGAATAGGCACCCTCTCCCTAGAATTGACGATTTATTTGACCAGCTTGTAGGAGCGTCTGTTTTCTCCCAACTCGATTTAGCAACCGGTTTTCATCAGCTAAGGGTGGCTGAAGATAACATCGATAAAACGGCGTTCAGAACCCCAGACGGCTTCTTTGAATGGCTTGTCATGCCTTTCGGCTTGACAAATGCACCTGCTTACTTCGTGGACCTGATGAGTAGGGTATTTAGAGATTTCCTCAACAAATTCGTAGTGGTCTTCGTAGATGATATCCTTATCTTCTCAAAGAGTGAAG
This sequence comes from Allium sativum, assembly GCA_030737875.1. NCBI lineage: Eukaryota > Viridiplantae > Streptophyta > Magnoliopsida > Asparagales > Amaryllidaceae > Allium > Allium sativum. Next base: position 288,064,032 of record CM060924.1, read on the forward strand.
AGGAACATGCTCAGCACTTAAGGGCAATCATGGAAACTTTGCGAGTCCATCAACTAAAAGACAAGTTCTCCAAATGCCACTTTTGGAGAGAAGAAGTGAGGTTCCTTGGGCACATAGTATCCAAACAAGGGTTAGCAGTGGACCCTGCGAAGGTAGTGGCGGTACAGGATTGGAAGACACCAAGGAATGCAACTGAGGTCCGAAGCTTTCTAGGACTAGCAGGTTTCTATCTAAAATTTATAAGGGATTTTGCGAAAATCTCAGCTCCGCTCACGAAATTGACCAAGAAGAATCTAGTGTTCAATTGGGATTTGGATTGCGAATTTGCTTTCCAACGACTGAAAAGGGCTCTTACAACAGCCCCAGTTTTGACGCTGCCAGATGGGAGCAAGATGTTCACTGTTTATACGGATGCATGTGGGACAGGGCTAGGCGCCGTCTTAATGCAAGAAGGAAGGGTAGTGGCTTATGGCGGGAGGCAGTTGAAAGTGCACGAAAAGAATTACCCAACCCACGATCTTGAGTTAGCCGCCATCGTCTTTGCACTCAAGTCTTGGCGACACTATCTCCTAGGTGAGAAGTTCGAACTTTACACTGACCATAAATCGTTGAAATATCTTTTCTCGCAGAAGGATCTTAACTTGAGGCAACAAAGATGGATGGAGTTTCTTGCCTCGTACGATTTCGAAATCTCCTACACTCCGGGCAAAGGCAACGTAGTGGCAGACGCGTTGAGCCGAAAGAAATTGACCCTAAGCCCATTGTTTGTTGAAAGACCAAGCCTAGAGTTTATAGCCAGCTTCGACTTTAGGCCCTCCTCCGATTTCGTACCAGGCTTGCTAGCATCTCTCGAAGTGCGCCCAACTTTAGTGGATTCGGTAGGGGCAGCACAACGCGAAGACCCTCAGCTTGTGGAAATGATTGATAGGCTAATTAGGGGTGAGACTTCAAGTCACCTCAACAGATACTCCATCGACGATAAGGGTTTGCTAAGGCGAGACGGAAGACTATGTGTCCCACAGACAAACGATTTAATAAAGAAGGTTCTCGAGGAAGCACATCACTCCAAGATGACGATACAACCAGGCGGGGATAAAATGTACAAAGACATAAAAAGGACTTTCTTTTGGAATGGCATGAAAAAGGACGTGGCAGAATTCGTTTCTAAATGTATGGTGTGCCAACAGGTTAAAGCGGAACAGAAAAAGCCTGGCGGACTACTACATCCTCTGGAGGTCCCGCAGTGGAAGTGGGATAGCATCTCAATGGACTTCATCGATGGGCTGCCTAGGTCTAGGAGAGGCAACACTAGCATTTGGGTAATAGTGGATAGGCTTACTAAAAGCGCCCACTTTTTACCTGTCAAAAGTAAGAGAACTGCCTCATCCCTAGCATCACTTTACCTCAAGGAAATCATTCGACTCCATGGAATACCATCTAGCATTGTTAGTGACCGAGACCCCATCTTCACCAGCGAATTTTGGCAGAGTCTGCAAGAAGCAGTAGGAACACAGTTATGCTTGAGCACAGCCTATCATCCCCAAACCGACGGCCAAACAGAGAGAGTGAACAGAGTTTTGGAAGGCCTTTTAAGGCTATGCGTCCTCGACTTCGGAGGGACATGGGAAGACCACCTTCCTTTGGTGGAATTTGCCTACAACAACAGCTATCAAGCAACCATAGGAATGGCGCCCTTCGAAGCTTTATATGGAAGACCGTGCCGATCGCCCACTTGTTGGTGGGAATCCACGGATAAGCTCATACTTGGACCAGATATGATCCGAGAGACCTCAGAGAAAGTAGACTTAATACGAAGAAGGATGAAGACGGCCCAAGACAGACAAAAGTCCTATGCCGACAAGAGAAGGACCGACCTTGAATTTGAGGTTGGAGACAGAGTTTTTCTCAAGGTATCACCACTAAGAAACGTTGTTCGTTTTGGAACCACAGGAAAACTAGCGCCAAGGTTCGTAGGGCCATTCCCTATCATCGAGAAAATTGGGAAAATGGCTTATAGATTAGAGCTACCCGAGAAGTTGGCTGGAGTCCACAACGTTTTTCACGTTTCACATCTCCGAAAATGTCTACATGAGTCTGCTGAAGTGGTAGAGCCAAATATCCTCGAAGAGGCCGAAGTGGAGCGCGAAGCAACCATAAGGAGAGTTCCAACCCGCATCTTAGGAACGGAAGTGAAGAGGCTACGCAACCGCGAAGTCAAGCTCGTCAAAGTCCAGTGGAGCGACGCCGAGGGAGACGCGACTTGGGAAACTGAAGCTAAAATCCGTACAGCCTACCCTTTTCTGTTCGAGGGTACATCCTTGATCTTTCATTTTCCTTAAGTTGCGCTTTTATCTATCTTTTTAGGTATATTTCCTCGACCTTATCTTTTAGGTAGAAACCCTTTGGATGGAAACATGTAATTGAAACATGTTATGTATGAATGGTTGCAAGTGGTTGCAAGTGATTGCTAGTGGTTGCTCGTGGTTGCATATACACACACAATCTAGGTTTTAGATCGGCTCAGTCACTTCATATTGCATATGCATATATGTTTGCATTCGTATGTGATTGAACTTTAATGTGTTGTCATGTGGATGCTGCATTTGTATTGAATGATTGTGCACTCATGTAGAATCAAGAATAGGAAAATTTGCATACATAATGGATTCATGGCACTTACATAATTCGCATTAAGGAGGTCAACTGAATCAGTAGACCGCCTGATTTTGCATTAGATAAGTACATGTACACACACACTTCGCATATGATCATGAAGCATTAGAAGTCTTTTAAGGACAATGGATGCTCGTGTTTGATGGATGAGTAGATGGATGATTGGATGTTAGGATATACATTCCTCCTAACTTGAAGATTTCGGGGACGAAATCCTTTTAAGTGGGGGAGAATGTAACACCCCGAGAATTCTATAACTGTGAAATTCATGAATTAAAGTATAATCAAATTCAAATCAAAGAACTAAGGGAAACGGGATACTCCATTGCGTTCGTCTCGGAAAAATACGCGAAATAGAGTCCGAGTTTTCGAAAAACGGAGTCCGTATGAAGAAGATATGGCCTTCGGAAGTTTTGAATTAAATTTAAAATTCAAACAGAATAAAATAATTAAAAATCGGGCCCAGTGGGCCAGGGCGGATAAACACCCGCCTAGGCCACCCAGGTCGACTGGGCTGTCGACCTGGGCTACCTATGTCGACAGGGCTGTCGACAGCCCTGTCGACAGGGGTGTCGACCTGGTCGAGCCCAGTCAACCTGGCTGGCCAGGTCTGTGTTTGGCCGATTCTCTGTGGTCTGCTGTGTCATTAGGGCTAGGTGGCAAGTTTTAATTGGTCTCTCTTCCTAATGAATGGCTATGATCAATCCAAGCAACATCAAGGGTCCTAATCAGTTCCTAACCTCTATATAAACAACCCTAGACTAAACCCTAATCTATTCATTCAAATTAAGAACATAGCCGCCATGTTGCTGAGGAACGACTAAGAGTAGCCGCCGACTAGAGAGAGAACTAGAAAGAAAGTTCTAAAGCCTAAAGCAATTCAAGCAACCTAAAGCCAATCAATTCAACAAAGGAATCATATCTCTTAATTAGAGAATTCGCCGCAACCATTGTAAGTAGAGTATTACTTTGGTATGAATAAACAACTGTATTGATTTGTATGCTTGAATTGGGAAAATAAAGTAATTCATATTTGTGCAAAATTATGTTATTCATTATAAAGAACTACATGCGGTAGTTCTATGCAAGTATACGTTTGGAATATTGCGCAAATTATGTAATCTATGTTGAAGCTACATGTATGTAGTTGATTGAAATTCATGCGAGTTTGGGGCTTTGTTATTATGCCATCATGATGTATATTTTTGTGCATAAATCATTTTGCAAGTAATTGAAACAAGTTTGGTTGTTATAGTTCATATGAAACTATGTTGGAATTTTGACACCATAATCCATGTATTAAGTCATGCTTTTGCAAAACTTATGAATATGGCTAGGCTATGAATGATATTTGGCATAATTGAAATCTATGATTAAGTCTATCCTGTTTAAAAGAATTATATGATGACATATGTGAGACATGGCTAGGTTAGACTCAAAAATCCCTTTTTGCAAGTTTAAAGCAAACACCATGATTAGGAATATTTATGCCATGCTTATGTTTGACATTATGCCATGTTTATGCTAGAAGTATTTATGCCATGCTTATATTTGACATTATGCCATGTTTATGCTAGAAGTGTTTATGCCATGCTTATGTTTGACATTATGCCATGTTTATGCTAGAAGTATTTATGCCATGCTTATGTTTGACATTATGCCTAAATAAAAATATAGGTTCATGTGTCAATAATGATATCTCAATTACAAGTTCACATGCTTTGATTCATGTCACCTATGTTTTATGACCAAAGTATATGTCACTACTATGCAAGTACACCAGTTTCTATTTTGTATTCCCATCGTCATATTGCAAGTTCATACGCTCACCTTCCCCTCTTTGTGTATGTAATCACGCTTTAAGCCTCCCCTTTCGCATGGCTAAATTGGGCTTTAAAAGGCTAAGCCCAATATATATGAACGGACGTGTAAAACGGGGGAAAATAACGTTGGGTTAAAATTAATTAATGAATGAAAATATAAAATAGAAGGGCCCAAATTCAAGTATGGGTTGGGCCCGTGATTGGTGTAACCTTTACACCATTAACTTAATAATGGGCCGCAAATATTTACATATAAATAAAGAAGAAAGACAAAATATGTAAAAGTAGAAAATACGATGTGTTTAACCCGAGGTTGGATTGAGTTGTGATGTAAACCTGCCCGGAACCGCCCGGCTGTCCAGTAGTCACAACAATACCTATCCAATGTGGGAGGTTAAACATGGAGCCCAGCAAGGACCCGAGGTTAGACTGAGTTGTGGCGTAAGATTGCCCGGAACCAACCGGCAACAGGCAGCCACAACAATACCTGTCTAATGTGAGAGGTCAGGGCCTTAATAAGACAATTAAGGCTGAGTCAGGACTGATAGGATTAAGTGAACTAAAGACTTAATCAAAATGGAACATGCTAAACAAAACGGACTGGTGGGGGTTAGGTTAGGAAACACTTAACCAACTTAGCATGTTGGCTAGAGATAGAAAACCTAGTAACGGGGGACCCTTTTCAGCAGTAACCCTAGAAGGTGTATCAGGATACCCTGAAACTAGGCAGGGTGGGGCACGATTACTGGGCTGATTGTAAGAGGTCAAATCGACGGCGGTGGTGTAGCAGTGTAGGTTCTAACGGAGTGCGGGCGTGCACACACTCCGGCGCAGAAAAATAAGGCACTGGACACCAGTAGCATACCTGTGCACTCTAAGGTTGTGTCGGGTTGCCACTATGGGACTTGATACACCCCATGGTGGGACCAGCATAGGTAACTACAGACATCGGGGGCCGTAAGACACATGTAACTATGCGAGTAGGAGCCGATCATCATAGAATGGATCACATCACCCTGATTATGGGGTGCAAATTGGAAACTAGTTTATATGGGTTCAGAGATCAACATGGGGTACGATAGTATATTCGACCCTAGACAACTTAACCAAGTTTATAGTGCATGCCCACTTCTTGTTTATACTTATCATACACAGTTCTTTATTCATAGACAAAATAGTACTAGACTTACTCAGGCTTTATGTCTGACTCTACTTTTCTTTCGTCTTCTTTTCTTCCGTTCCCCCCCCCCCAGGTCCACAGGGAGGGAACACAGCAACTTGATCAGCCTTGACATCCAGCTTGAAGAAGAGAAATGTATTGCTTGGACTTTCCTGTTTTGAACTATGGCTTTGGACAATCCACTATGGGGCTTTTGCAGTTCATCTATGTTTTATTTATGCTTCTTTAAAAATAATGTACTCAAGACAGATTATGAAAGTGTTATGTTATGTTTTTGGAAAGGATGTTGTTGTAACACGTATTTGACTTTATGAAATAAAATTTGTTGTTCTTCCGCTGTTTACAAATATGTGTTCTTATATCTGTCTTGTATATCTGTGACTTGTACTTATAAACCTCCACCAAAATTAGGGCATTCCCTTTGAGAGTGACCCTAACGGAGGTGGGGTGTTTCAAGGTTTGCTTCATGTCTCGATACATCTTTTTACCACCGGGGTGTATAGTCAGTTTTGAGTGATGACATTCTCTAAGCACTTCATCTCTCAATCCATTGACATTGGGTACAACTAGTCTTCCATTCTTTCCAAGCCATCTATCTCGATCAAGCCCATACTTGTTCATCTCTCCGTCGATTCCCATCTCTAACTTTGAGATGATTTCCAATAGGTTAGGATCGTCCCACTGACTGGAACCAATCCGCTCAATCAAAGTGGGTCTGATCGTCAAAATTGCTAACATTTCTGGATCTAGTTCGCACTTTGGTCTGAAATCATACCCAGCGATGTACTCCAGTTGCTTCCATTCTAGAAACATAGCCCCTAAACTGGCATGTCTTCTACTCAATGCATCAGCTACCGCATTGCCCTTTCCTGGTGTGTATGCGATATCGAAGTCGTATGAAGCCAAGAATTCAAACCACCTTTGCTGTCGGAGATTTAGATCTTTCTGAGAGAAAAGAAACTTTAACAGTTTTTGTCGGTAAACAACTCGACTCTTTCTCCCAAGAGATAATGTCTCCACATCTTCAATGCGAACATGATCGCTGCTAATTCCAAATCATAGGTAGGGTATCTTCTCTCGTGCGGTTTCAATTGCCGACTTGCATAAGCTACAACCCTACCTCCTTGCATCAATACAGCACCTAGTCCGGTACCACATGCATCTGTATATACTGTCATCTCTTCATTCCCCTTAGGAATGACTAACACTGGTGCACATGTCAACTTGTCCTTTAGACTCTTTAATGCATTCTCGCACTTTTCGTCCCAGACGAAAGCTTGATTCTTCTTGTTCAACTAAGTCAACGGTGCTTCTATCTTTGAGAAGTCTTGGATAAACTTACGATAATATCCAGCTAATCCAAGAAACTTCTTATGTCTGTTGCATTCTTGGGCGGAGACCAATCTTGTTCCGTAGCCACCTTCACCGGATCCACGGCAATACCATTCTCTGAAACAACATGGCCCAAGAATCTCACTTCCCTCCTCCAGAAGTGACACTTAGAAAGCTTTGCTTTCAATTGGTGTTTTCTCAACACCTCCATCACTATCCTCAAATGTTCCTTGTGTTCTTCCTCTGTCCTTGAATAAACAAGTATATCGTTCACGAACAAAAGAAAAAACTTATTCAATTGATCTCTGAATACCCTATTCATAAGATCCACAAAATATGTTGGTGCATTGGTCAGACCAACCACTCATAAAATCCAGACGGCGTCCGAAATGCCGTTTTAGCTATAATCTCAGCTTCCACTCTAAGCTGATGAAAACCTGTCGCAAGATCCAATTGGGAGAACACTCTCGTGCCACTCAATTGATCAAACAAATCCTCTATCAGCGGTAGAGGATACTTATTCTTCCTCGTCACCTTATTTAATTCACGATAGTCCACACACAATCGAAGGGAACCATTTGCCTTGGTAGCAAACACAACTGGTGCTCCCCACTCAGAAACACTTCTTCTGATAAATCCCTTCTTCAAAAGATCGCTTACTTGCACCCCGAGCTCTCGCCGCTCCCTTGGCGCCATACGAGGAAGTGGCATCACTATAGGTCTGGCATCTTTCACCAAATCAATACGGAACTAAATCTCTCGGTGTGGTGGAAGTCCGGTCACTTCCTCGAAGACGTCCGGATACTGGCCAACCATGCGCAAACCTGACAACTCATCATGCGAGATGTCGAGGGAATTTAGAAAACTAGCCATTACCCCATCACTAGGTAGACCACCAAACACTACCCTCCGCCCATCATTCGCTCTAGCTGTCACCAAAAAGCCCTCACAGTCTACCACCACCCCATATCTTTGGAGCCAATCGACTCCCAAAATAATGCCAAACCCAGTAAAACCCAAAACAAAGAAATCACAAACAATCATGCATTCATGACTCGATAACACCACATTACGACAAATCATGCTTAGGCTAGTCGAATCACCAATCGGGTTCGTCACTACTAAAGGTCTATCGACAATCTTGGGCTCCAATCCCAAACTATCTACCAGGTCACTAGATATGAAAAAACTGGAAGCTCCGGTATCAAATAAAACTCTAACAGGAACATCATAAGCAGAAAGCATACCTTGAATAACGACATTCTTTCCCTTCTCCGCCGCAGTTGGGGCATTCCACGAAGAAGGAATAGCATTAAGGGCATATGCTTTCACCATCTGCTTTTCTTTAGGGGGTTGCGGACACTTGTCCTTGTGATGTCCCACTTGGCCACAGTTGAAACACTTCCTGTCTGCTGGCTTTGCTCGACAATTACTAGCATAGTGGCCGTTCTTGCCATAGCTAAAGCACTCAACATCTTCTTCTTCTGGCCATCCTTATTCTAGTTCTGCTTCCTCTTATTCTAAGAACCACTCTTACCTCCATCGCTTGCTTGTGGTTTTGGCTCCTCTGCAGATGCGACCTCAGTCTTCGACTTAGGGTAAAGACTTTCCGATCTTAAAGATTTCCCCACAATCGATTCAAACGTCTCATTGATATGGTTGATAAACCTTTCCTCCAAGTATCCATCCAAGTCAGTTATGAACTTCTCGTTCTTCTTCTCGGCAGTATCTATTAGGGATAAACCATATTTTGATAGAGTGTCAAATTCAGCAATATACTCCGAGATAGCTCTGCCATTCCACTTGAGTTCTAAGAATTTCTTAAACAACACTGACTTCTGAGCAACTGAAATGAACTTATAGCTAAAGCGAGCCTTAAACGGATCCCAAGTAATCTGATCCTCGGGAGTAATTGCCTTTATAGCATTCCACCAACTCATTGCCCGTCCTTGCAGCTGACGGGATGCTAGCCTTCTCTCCATCGCATCTTCGATGCCCAAGTCTTTGAAGATACGCTCGCAACTATCCAACCAATCCTGAACATCCGTAGCCGACTCCGTTCCATGGAACGGCTTCCCACCAAGACTAGTATAGTCCTTGTTCAGCTTGGCGAAATCGGCCCTAGGCGCCTGCACCGCTGCACCACCATCGTTAGCAGCATTAGGAGCTTCCCTCTGAACATCTCTAAGCATCTCCCTCATGAGGTAAGTAAACATCGTTCTCATATCAACAGCATTCCCATTATTGGCTCCTCTACCAGTACCCCTCGCATATCGGCTCATCGTTCGATCTGTACAGAAAAACGATTAGCTATCTCCATAGTGGTGCCAGTGCAGTGCGACTTCATCCATAGATATACTAATAGTATATATATATATATAGCTTTTGAAAACCAAAATAATCACAAATACGCGCTCTCATATACGTATTATCTCTCCCTGGTGTCTTCCCTTAGGTTAACAATGCAACCTAAGCTCTGATACCAAGTGTGACGGCCCGCCCCGCACCAGCCGACATTTCCTCCGAAGGTGCGCTGTACACATGGCCGATTAGCCTGGAACGGTCGCCAAAGAAAGGAAAGAAGAGAATGAACTAATCAAGAACCTGTAGAATGCCTCACAGCACATGGGATAAAATATAATAACAACATACTTAACATAAAACAGGCGAGACAGTGCATAAGCTGAAAACTAGTACTACACATCATAGCAGCGGAAATCCAAATACAGCTTATGTTCTACATCACCATTATTACAACTTTTCAAACTGTCTCTAAAGCAAAGCAAAGGAAAAGGTACACTACTAATGCCCAAAGTAGTGCCCCACAGGGACACAGGGAGAATACCTATATATATCATACGTGGAAGCCTCCTTCTCTTCTCAGGTACAGCTACTCGTGCATCACTAGCTAACATGTCTCTAGTCTGCTCGTGAGAGCACCCAGAGAAATGAGAAGAGACATAAAACTCTGGGTCAGACAAAAGTCTGGTATGAGCGATAAGCAGCAAAATAGAACAATAACATGTATACTAGACCATACCTGAACCTGGACCTGCAACCAAAGAGTTAGCACTACATACCGTACAATACTCTAAGGTGTCACTAAACAGATGGTGTAAAGATAACGAGGGAGGGGGTGTGCATGTCATAGTGATAGCAAATAATCAATCATAGCAACCATCCTCACATCTCTCACTCAGTGCATAAAGCATACGATGTCCACCACTTCGATCACAAGACCCATCGAAGTAGGACGGAGTTCGACTTGTACGACTACTGCTACCACCAAGCTTACCCTATGGAGTCATGAATAAATCTTTACAAATGACCCTGCTTCATTGGTCTATATCCCATTAGTTGTACCTAGACCACTGTGGTCCTGAATCCGTTCACGTACCCCCTACACATAGTGATCCAAAGTCATAGACATCGACAACCCCTTAGCAAACGTCCCGCAACAAACCCAACTCATGAAGTAGACTCATTGGTTCCCATCTGGATCCTGAGTTCTACTTCTCATTTGGACTACCTTTGCATCTCGGGTTTTGGTTGAGTTGGAGTTGGTCTTCAAAAGAGTTGTCGCGTAGAAGTAGCTTAAGTCTAGTTCGGTTCGGCTATACGTCATCTTCAGATTTCTCATTCTGTTCAGGTCCTCTGGTTTGGCTCTAGTCTCCCTGTCCGGTTCGGTTTGGATGCGCTATCGTGAGTTGACTCAGCTCCTACATTCGGTTCGGTTCGGACGCCACTCTCCAACTCTGTTCGGTTCCGGTGCCTCTCTCGCTTCGGTTCGGCCCACGTAGATCCGATCCCACACCTTCCTGCCGTTCCAATCTGACCCCAACCCCACTCGGTTTTAATGGCCTTCCTTTTTTCCCTTGCATCCTCTTGTGCTAGGATCCAGTCCGATCCGTACTCTCTTGCCCAGTCCACCGATCCGATCCGAGCCCCATATCTGATCCAACCCGAAACCGTGCACAACTTTCTGCAATTTGTTCCAGCAACTGTTTTACGCCATCCGACGACGTTTTTGGCTAATATATCTTTTCTAAATAATCACAAATCATTCCAAACAGTCATAGCAACATGTATAATCAACCACAAACACTAAAACAATAATTTGATAGGTTAAAACGGATCAAACATAGCCAAAAATCCCATATTTTCCCTTAAGCATGTTTAAGCAAAACTAATGATAAGATTAGTAAAACTTAACCAAACTATCCAAATTTTCTAACAGAAGCCTAAAACAATATTTTGATATTTATGAATATTTTTCTAGAATTTATTAATGTATAAATTCGCTAATCAACACTAAATACCCTTAATTAACCATAATTAGTGTGACAACAAGGAATTTCGCTCGATCCGAATCAGTCGCTAAACCGACTCAGACCGTTCGAAACGCCTGATTGTTTTGAGAACACGACAAAATACAACGCAGGCGGAAGAACATTTCATTGTATATTACAACATTTCCATCAGAATACAAGAATATACAGAGTATAAATGAATATTACACAGAAATATCAGAGATTTAAATTACATTTAAATACATCGCAGCGGAAAACAATACAATACACAACTAGAAGAGATATACGGATACAAAGCTTTCCAGATATCATTCCAGCTGTAAACCAGGATCCTATGAATATAAATCTGCAAGACCAAAACTACTAGCTGCCCGTGTCAAAATAAGGGCACCCAGAGTTTAGGTTAAAACAATAAACTCCAGGTCAGTCATGGGACTGGTGTGAGAACTAAAACAGTTATTAATCTTTATTTTAAAGATAGTTAAATCAAGGGACCACGCCGTATAACACGGAACGGGTTTCCTCCCAAGAATACCAGTGCATAAAACAACAACGCAATGCGAAATAAAGAACAATGAAGCTATTAGAAGACCCAGTTCCCATCACACAATGCAACGCAAGCCGGAGGATAGGGTTTTTACCTTATAATAGCCAAGAATGCTTGATACGTTTAAAACAAATCATTTGATACTATTATAAGTGCATAGTGTATAAAACAACTTCAAATCATAAGTATCAATCATAGACGGCATAAGCGCCACATCCTACTATGTCGCCATACTAGGCTCTACAAATAAAACCGCAAATGTCACGTATTTGGAAGTTGGGTTTCCATGTGTGAACCGTGGCAAAAGATAGTCCTCAACCAATTCGAGACAATCTATCCTACCATGTCTCAGGATCAGAACGCATCGACCCTTGGAGCGACAGGGCCGGTCCACCGATGTGGATTAGACGAAATCCTGAACACTGCGTCTCCCCGCCGTATGGGGCGCAAATGAGCCAACAAATAACTCCATCGGTCCCGGATCGACCGATATATCTGAGGCGCCTCGCAACAGCAACAACCACATAAGTCAAACTCGTCAGGGCGTGTAAAACCACTAACGCCACTTCTAGCTAGAAAGAAACACAGGTCCTCCCTGAGGTCCTTCTCCCAATTTTGGTACACCACCGGGGTGTGAGGCTCGCGATTCAACGTTACACAAAGCTACGCCACAAAGGCCGTGCTTTGATCATCAACCACAAGACTCTGCTTTTCAACAGAAGCCTTGATCATTTGCATCTTAGCATGCCACACAGGCAATTCACTCCATGCGTTTGATATCCATCGATATATAACCCCTGAGCTCGTACGTCTCAGAGAAGGGCGTTAAGCAAGAGAATAAATTCTCCGCCGCCAAACAGATATATATTTAATATAAATCAATCACACAGACTGAAATCCAATGTCAGACACGCAGTCCATTTTACAAGTTCGTCCTGGGTCTGAACGAAACCGGAGTCACCTAGTACCCCGCATATCCATCGATCTCCAAGTACGTTTGGACGATCACCAACTGTTTCCATCTTCTTGGGTGTACGGCCCAATCAAGATCATCAGTAATTATCCAAACGACGTGAAGACCTCCGGTCTTCGACCACCGTCTTCATCTTCGACAACACGTCGAATCAGTTATTCAGAATGGGATAAACCCGGTCTTTCCGAATAACTCGCGTATATAATAAACGAGTGTTACACAAACCCAACATACGCCTCATTCCAATTCAGAATATTCTTTTATTCACATATTCTTACACTTTGGGAAAGGTTCCCATTAATTTTATCAAAGATAAATTCTTTAAATTTATTCTTTAATCTTCTTTGAATATCAATTCAAACTAGTCGGGATTAGCGAACTACACCGAGGTAATCATTTATTTTATTTCCCAATCCCAACCTATTCATCCCATGAAGTAAGACTGGTCATACTTCATATCTAACACCACGGTGTTATCGGTAAATTCAATTACCATTTCACGTTCAAATCTAATTAAAGATTTAACTATCGCCTGGAGAAACACTGGTGATACTGCATTCTCGATCGTTTCAATCTAATTAAAGATTCATTAAAACTTCACTTAGTTTTAATCTTTAACTGGGTTAAAGAATCAGTGTCATTTAAAACACGGTTCACGATAAATCCAAAATCACATTCCATTAATTATCGGGTTAAAGAACAAGTGTTATTTAAAACACTGTTCACGATAAACCCAAAAATCAATACCAATTCAATTCCAATTAAATATTATTTAATTGATACACTTCATTAAATCTTTTTTTCTCAACTGGGATTAAGAACAGTGTTAATAAAGACACCATTCACGACAAACCCAAATCACATTTGATATTAAATACAAGGCTCTGAATCGAAAATATATCGGCTTATATTCAACATCAAATTCTACGACTAACAAATATCGTATTGGAAATAACGATATAAATATATCTTTCAAATTCCCATAACAATACCTGTATCATCACGAAATCCAACATCGAAATATTCCACAGACAATTTCGATTCAAATCCAATCCCGTTCAATTATTGGAAATTCTGGTTATTTTCAAAACCATTTTCAAATCCAATTTATTTATTTTAAAAAATAAATAAATTGCTACTCTAGTTCAAAACTAGTTAATTTCGATAAAAATCTATTTTTATCTTTTCAAATCTGGCGTTTTTCATCCCAATTCTTCACATATCATTTCTTATGATTTTACACAAATTATTGTTATTTTTAATAATTTTATCAAGGCCCGTACAGTCGATTTCCATCAACGGCCATCGAACTGCACTTACAGCGACCTTTTTCAAATTTGATTTGGACATAATTCCAAATCCAACTGTTAGATTTCAAATTTCTAATATTCGTTAGAAAGCTCTTTTCGATACGAACCCAATGATTCTTGTTTTAGGAGAATCCGACGGTCGGATCTCCCGCAACGTCAATTCGAAGTCAATGGTCGAAATTCGCAAACTGCCGCGGCGCGGCGCGTTCTATTCAGGCCATTGTATTATATATATATTTAATATATACTTCATCGATTTCCTTTCGAAACGAATTTCATAAATCATTTTAAATTCATTTTCAAAATAGTTTCAACTTCATATTCAATTTCAAATCAAAATTGAATATTCCAATATAAATTCGTTTTAAATTCATTTCAAACCGATTCCAATTCAATTTAAATTTAATTCGAATTTCTTTTCAATTTCAATTTGAATTCAATTCCTTTCGATTTCAATTCGGATTCAATTCTATTCAATTTAATTCGGATTTCAATTCTATTCGAATTTCAAATCATTCCAGTGTATTTCGAATTTCAAATCAATTCAGTTTAATTCGAATTTCAATTTACTTTAAATATAATTTGAATTTCAATTCATTTCAATATAATTCGAATTTCAAATCTATTCGATTTCAAATCTATTCAATTTAATTCGAATTTCAAATCTATTTCAATATTCATTGAAAAATGAATAAAAACGATATAAATATCGTTCACGTCAAAATGGCGTCAATCTAATCAACACGGCTTCATATATTTTTATTTCCAAATATTCTATTTCAAATATTTATTTTTTTTATATTTCTTTTTCAAATATTTCTATTTCAAATATTTCTTTTTCCAAACTGGAATGAGGCCCAATCAATTACAATATAGTGTTGATTATATGGATTTTCTACAACACATGTATACAATAACAACGATGAATAATCAACCATCATCCAAAGTGCATTCTACACTGTATAAGCATCGAATATAAATATTTAACGCTTATAACAGTCTTTCAATCAATCGATCGACATACAACTAACAATTGGGATTAATGTATGTCATATATCATCCCAATACCCGTGTGGGGTTTCAAACAATCAAACACAGATTTTATTTGTGCAGTTGGGCGATGTGTAAAATTTATCGTCCCAATCAATATCAGTCAAATGTGTGTATATAAACAAATCGTACGATTTGTTTATTTTTATTTCCTTTCATATACACGTTAAAAATTCTATTTTTAACTATAAAATATTTTAACTATATAAATATTTTATTTCACTTCACATCACATCACACAATCAACTACACATCAAAATCATACAAACAAGCATACAAGCCGTTCATGGTCTGTGGACGACGGGTGTCGGGTGATACTAAACACCGTCTGCATCCTAGTATATATTTTAACTAGAAAATTAAATTAAAAGGTGAGAAGTTCTCACAGAGGGTTCCACTCCGCCATGCTTTGCTTTTGAACTGCTGAACCGTCTAGATCGGTTTGAAATTCCAATGCAATCCTTTTCACGCTGTTTATATAAAAATTATATTTTTATTGCTTCATTCAATAAATAAAAAAATCATATTTTTATTTCTACTTCATCTATATTTACAACGCTTCTTTCTATATAAAAATTATATCTTTATATTTCTGCTTCTTATGTAAAGATCGAATTTTTATTTCATCGCTATAAAAATCTCATTTTAACTTCACTATATATATAATAAAAATCAGATTTTTATTTCGCTACATATATAAAGATAATATTTTTATATTCTCTATTATATAAAAATCATATTTTTAATACTTCTACTTTATAAAAATTATATTTTTATATTTCACATATGATAAAAATCATATTTTTAATCTTCTCAACATATAAAAATCGTATTTTTAAGATACCGCTAGTATAAAAATTATATTTTTATCTAACTAGAAATCCTATTTCTTTTATATCGTTCTCATGGGTATAAAAATCATATATTTTTTTTATATACTTTCAAAAATCACAGCTATTCAATTTCATACACAAACAAAAATTAGAGCTTTACATATAAAAGAAAACATACTTTTATTAACTGTTATATAAATTAAAAATTATATTTTTACCATGAATAAAAATCATATCTTTCTTTACGATAAAAATACCTCAACATATTTTGAATCGATGAAAAAAAATCCTCTTTTTATGAAAGAAAAATCATTTTTGTATGATAGAAAAATCATCTCTTAAGTTAAAGAAATTCCAACTTCAGATTTTTGAAACAATAAAATATAAATAAAAACTAAATTAAAAAAATAAAAAAAAACTCACCATCGTTCATCGAAGATGGGGCGTTAGGGTTCGCCGGGGGCTGGGGGGGTCGGGGAAGGGTGCAGCGCGGTCACTGGTGGCTCCTCAGGCGGCTGGCGGGAGGATTGGTGGAAGGGCGCCGGAATGGGTTATTGATTTGGGTGACTTTGGGTAGGACGATAGAGCTTCTCGCATCGGAGGGGGAGAGAGGAAGGGGAGGAGGAGCGGTCGAACGTCAGGGGGGGAGGGGGGGTGGAAGGCCGATGGCGTCGAGCGCAGGCGATGGGGGCGGCAATTTCCTCCTTCGTTCGTTTTTTTCCTTTGGTTCGAATCTGAACGGGTGAGGGAGGAAAGAGAAATGGAGAGGGTTGACCAAACATATATATATATATATATATATATTTAATTATTTTTAATTTTCAAAAAGCAACATTTTATTTCGAACTCGAAACTGGACCCACCGCCTGTCGTCCATAGCTAATTACCCCCATTCCGAACACAATGGGATATGTATCATAAGCTGATTCGACTGTTTCGATCAGTTTTCGTCAAAATCAACATATAACTCTATATATTGAATTTGAACGCGCATTTCAATTTACTGGGGTCACATACTAACTAGATAAATTCCAGAAAAATATTTTCTAGCTTCGTATTGACGATATGGTCCTAACAAAACTAGTTTCATCAAATTCTGAGACCGTTTGAAAAATGGCCATTTTCCAGTCGATTAAAATCAACTGAAACTGGTCAAACGCGTTTTCCTTTGCCACGCTCACATATTGATTCGAGAAATTACGAATTTCGAAACCTACCAATAATTCTACATCACGGATCCAACAAAAGTGGTTTCGTGAAAATCCGAGGTCGTTTGTAAAATGGCTATTTTTAAGGGCCAGAATTCCATAGCGACTATTCTGAAAATTCAACTGGACATATCTTTTGATTCCGCTATGAAATTTTGATTTTTCGGATTGATTGGAAAGATATTCTCTATTAGATTCCATTATTTTTGGTTTCACGAAAATCCGGTTTATTTTGAATCCTGTACATTCATTTGAAATTTGAAATTGAATTATCGAACTACCGCGCCATTTTCAATTCCTTTTATATATATATATATATATAATTATTTATATTCTAACGACGATTCGAATAAATATATACGTTCGAATTCTATTCAAAATAAATTTCTCGTCATTAGTATTTAAAAGTATTCATTTTAAATAATCAAAATTCATTAAAATTGCCAAAATAAAAATTTCAAACTGGCTCAGATTTTCGGGTTGTTACAATCTCCCCCACTTAAAACTTTTCGTGCCCGAAAAGGAACGAAGCCGAAAGTTGTTTAACTAATCAACTCAACTTCCATTATTTTCACTATGGCTTAAGTTCTTCAACTTTTTAGTTTCTAAGAACTTTTCAAATTTTTCAAAAATTTGGCTAACACCCTAAATTTTTGAAAAATTTCGCCATAACCTCCCCTGCACCGGGAGCACCGGGAAAATCCCAAAATTGCCATATAGGCCCTTTGATCTCAAAAAGAAAAAGAAAAAGCCAAGCGGCTAGCCAATCGGCTCATAAAATCATCATCACCCAAACAAAACAGTAAATTATGGTAAACATGTACCTATTTGTCGGGCAAACAATTTTATTCTTCTGCTCCAGACTCTTTGCTATGACCTGTTCAATGTAAGTACATGTATATGCAAGCAAATGCGACAAATTTTCAATACAATTTACTATTTGATACAAATTGGCTAAACGTTCAACATTTAATTTAATCAAACAATAATCAAACAACACAACCATCAATCAATTAGTTGATTATCATTTCAAATTCATAACTTTGATATATAGTCAAAAAATCAGATTTTTGATGTCAAATCACAACAATAAGCCCTATCTAGTTTCGGTTCTCACACTAGTCAATTAGAAATATATAGAAATCTCACTTTCGAAACTCGAAAATAAATACTGGCGATGGTGCCCCGTCACCAGAATTATCCCCGGGCAAATAGAGTGTGATTCTATAACTATCCAGTACATTAAAACTTCGAATACACGTTTGCAAGATGTATATGCAAAATCTTTATATATTGGATTGTCCCAATTCAGTATAAAATAAACAATCAACTACGAATAATTGATTTAAATTTTCAAAACAAAACTTGTTTTCATTTTAAAAATATACTCTTCACACTCATTCTAGGATACTACCGATCCCATCTCTAACGAGTCATCCCCATCGGATATTAATAATCCAATTTTTGATGAATTCTTTCATATGGTTCTAATGTGTCTTGTTCACTGAGCTTTGTAAACCAAAGCTCTGATACCAACTGTGACAACAAGGAATTTTGCTCGATCTGAATCAGTCGCTAAACCGACTCAGACCGTTCGAAACGCCTGATTGTTTTGAGAACACGACAAAATAGAACGCAGGAGGAAGAACATTTCATTGTATATTACAACAATTCCATCAGAATACAAGAATATACAGAGTATAAATGAATATTACACAGAAATATCAGAGATTTAAATTACATTTAAATACATCGCAGCGGAAAATAATACAATACACAACTGGAAGAGATATACAGATACAAAGCTTTCCGGATATCATTCCAGCTGTAAACCAGGATCATATGAATGTAAATCTGCAAGACCAAAACTACTAGCTGCCCGTGTCAAAATAAGGGCACCCAGAGTTTAGGTTAAAACAATAAACTCCAGGTCAGTCATGGGACTGGTGTGAGAACTAAAACAGTTATTAATCTTTATTTTAAAGACAGGTAAATCAAGGGACCACGCCGTATAACACGGAACGGGTTTCCTCCCAAGAATACCAGTGCATAAAACAACAACGCAATGCTAAATAAAGAACAATGAAGCTATTATTAGAGCCAGTTCCCATCACACAATGCAACACAAGCCGGAGGATAGGGTTTTTACCTTATAATAGCCAAGAATGCTTGATACGTTTAAAACAAATCATTTGATACTATTATAAGTGCATAGTGTATAAAACAACTTCAAATCATAAGTATCAATCATAGACGGCATAAGCGCCCCATCCCACTATGTCGCCATACTAGGCTCTACAAATAAAACCGCAAATGTCACGTATTTGGATGTTGGGTTTCCATCTGTGAACCGAGGCAAAAGATAGTCCTCAACCGATTCGAGACAATCTAGCCTACCATGTCTCAGGATCAGAACGCATCGACCCGTGGAGCGACAGGGCCGGTCCACTGATGTGGATTAGACGAAATCCTGAACACTGCGTCTCCCAGCCCTATGGGGCGCAAATGAGCCAACTAATGACTCCATCGGTCCCGGATCGACCGATATATCCGAGGCGCATTGCAACAGCAACAACCACATAAGTCAAACTCGTCAGGGCGTGTAAAACCACTGACGCCACTTCTAGCTAGAAAGAAACGCAGGTCCTCCCTGATGTCCTTCTCCCGTTTTTGGTTCACCACCAGGGTGTGAGGCTCGCGATTCAACGTTACACAAAGCTACGCCACAAAGGCCGTGCTTTGATCATCAACCACAAGAATCTGCTTTTCAATAGAAGCCTTGATCATTTGCATCTTAGCATGCCACACAGGCAATTCACTCCATGCGTTTGATATCCATCGATATATAACCCCTGAGCTCGTACGTCTCAGAGAAGGGCGTTAAGCAAGAGAATAAATTCTCCGCCGCCAAACAGATGTATATTTAATAGAAATCAATCACACAGACTAAAATCCAATGTCAGACACACAGTCCATTTACAAGTTCGTCCTGGGTCTGAACGAAACCGGAGGAACCTAGTATCCCGCATAACCATCGATCTCCAAGTACGTCTGGACGATCACAAACTGTTTCCATCTTCTTGGGTGTACGGCCCAATCAAGATCATCAGTAATTATCCAACTGACGTGAAGACCTCTGGTCTTCGACCACCGTCTTCATCTTCGACGCCACGTCGAATCAGTTATTTAGAATGGGATAAACCCGGTCTTTCCGAATAACTCGCATATATAATAAACGAGTGTTACACAAACCCAACATACGCCTCATTCCAATTCAGAATAATCTTTTATTCACATATTCTTACACTTTGGGAAAGGTTCCCATTAATTTTATCAAAGATAAATTCTTTAAATTTATTCTTTAATCTTCTTTGAATATCAATTCAAACTAGTCGGGATTAGCGAACCACACCGAGGTAATCATTTATTTTATTTCCCAATCCCAACCTATTCATCCCATGAAGTAAGACTGGTCATACTTCATATCTAACACCACGGTGTTATCGATAAATTCAATTACCATTACGTTCAAATCTAATTAAAGATTTAACTATCGCCTGGAGCAAAACTGGTGATACTCCATTTTCGATCGTTTCAATCTAATTAAAGATTCATTAAAACTTCACTTAGTTTTAATCTTTAACTGGGTTAAAGAATCAGTGTCATTTAAAACACGGTTCACGATAAACCCAAAATCACATTCCATTAATTATCGGGTTAAAGAACAAGTGTTATTTAAAACACTGTTCACGATAAACCCAAAAAATCAATACCAATTCAATTCCAATTAAATATTATTTAATTGATACACTTCACTAAATCAAAATAAAAAGATTTAATCTTTTTTTCTCAACATGGCTTAGGAATAGTGTTAATGAAGACACCATTCACGACAAACCCAAATCACATTTGATATTAAATACAAGGCTCTGAATCGAAAATATATCGGCTTATATTCAACATCAAATTCTACGACTAACAAATATTGTATTGGAAATAATGATATAAATATATCTTTCAAATTCCCATAACAATACCTGTATCATCACGAAATCCAACATCGAAATATTCCACAGACAATTTCGATTCAAATCCAATCCCATTCAATTATTGGAAATTCTGGTTATTTTCAAAACCATTTTCAAATCCAATTTATTTATTTTAAAAAATAAATAAATTGCTACTCTAGTTCAAAACTAGTTCATTTCGATAAAAATCTATTTTTATCTTTTAAAATCTGGCGTTTTTCATCCCAATTCTTCACAAATCATTTCTTATGATTTTACACAAATTATTGATATTTTTAATAATTTTATCAAGGCCCTTACAGTCGATTTCCATCAACGGCCATCGAACTGCACTTACAGCGACCTTTTTCAAATTTGATTTGGACATAATTACAAATCCAACCGTTAGATTTAAAAATTCTAATATTCGTTAGAAAGCTCTTTTCGATACGAACCCAATGGTTCCGGTTTTAGGAGAATCCGACGGTCAGATCTCCCGCAATGTCAATTCGAAGTCAATGGTCGAAATTCGGGAACTGCCGCGGCGCGGCGCGTTCTATTCAGGCCATTGTATTATATATATATATATATATATATATATATGTATATGTATATGTATGTATAGTATACTTCGTCGATTTCCTTTCGAAACGAATTTTATAAATCGTTTTAAATTCATTTTCAAAATGGTTTCAACTTCATATTCAATTTCAAATCAAAATTGAATATTCCAATATAAATTCGTTCTAAATTCATTTCAAACCGATTCCAATTCAATTTAAATTTAATTCGAATTTCTTTTCAATTTCAATTTGAATTCAATTCCTTTCGATTTCAATTCGGATTTAATTCTATTGAATTTAATTCGGATTTCAATTCTATTCGAATTTCAAATCATTCCAGTGTATTTCGAATTTCAAATCAATTCAGTTTAATTCGAATTTCAATTTACTTTAAATATAATTCGAATTTCAATTCATTTCAATATAATTCGAATTTCAAATCTATTCGATTTCAAATCTATTCAATCTAATTCGAATTTCAAATCTATTTCAATATTCATTGAAAAATGAATAAAATCGACATAAATATCGTTCACGTCAAAATGGCGTCAATCTAATCAACACGGCTTCATATATTTTTATTTCCAAATATTCTATTTCAAATATTTCTTTTTTTTATATTTCTTTTTCAAATATTTCTATTTCAAATATTTCTTTTTCCAAACTGGAATGAGGCCCAATCAACTACCATATAGTGTTGATTATATGGATTTTCTACAACACATGTATACAATAACAACGATGAATAATCAACCATCATCCAAAGTGCATTCTACACTGTATAAGCATCGAATATATATATTTAACGCTTATAACAGTCTGTCAATCAATACAACTAACTATTGGGATTAGTGTGTGTCATACATCATCCCAATACCCGTGTGGGGTTTCAAACAATCAAACACAGATTTTATTTGTGCAGTTGGGCGATGTGTAAAATTTATCGTCCCAATCAATATCAGTCAAATGTGTGTATATAAACAAATCGTCCGATTTGTTTATTTTTATTTCCTTTCATATACGCGTAAAAAATTCTATTTTTAACTATAAAATATATTTAACTATATAAATATTTTATTTCACTTCACATCACACAATCAACTACACATCAAAATCATACAAACAACCATACAAGCCGTCCATGGTCTGTGGACGACGGGTGTCGGGTGCTACTAAACACCGTCTGCATCCTAGTATATATTTTAACTAGAAAATTAAATTAAAAGGTGGGAAGTTCTCACAGAGGGTTCCACTCCGCCGTGCTTTGCTTTTGAACTGCTGAACCGTCTGGATCGGTTTGAAATTCCAATGCAGTCCTTTTCACGCTGTTTATATAAAAATTATATTTTTATTGCTTCATTCAATAAATAAAAAAATCATATTTTTATTTCTACTTCATCTATATTTACAACGCTTCTTTCTATATAAAAATTATATCTTTATATTTCTGCTTCTTATGTAAAGATCGAATTTTTATTTCGTCGCTATAAAAATCTCATTTTTACTTCACTATATATATAATAAAAATCATATTTTCATTTCGCTACATATATAAAGATAATATTTTTATATTCTCTATTATATAAAAATCATATTTTTAATACTTCTACTTTATAAAAATTATATTTTTATATTTCACATATGATAAAAATCATATTTTTAATCTTCTCAACATATAAAAATCGTATTTTTAAGATGCCGCTAGAATAAAAATTATATTTTTATCTAACTTGAAATCCTATTTCTTTTATATCGTTCTCATGGTTACAAAAATCATACATTTTTTATATATTCTTTCAAAAATCACAGCTATTCAATTTCATACACAAACAAAAATTAGAGCTTTACATATAAAAGAAAACACACTTTTATTAACTGTTATGTAAATTAAAAATTATATCTTTACCATGAATAAAAATCATATCTTTCTTTACGATAAAAATACCTCAACATATTTTGAATCAATGAAAAAAAATCCTCTTTTTATGAAAGAAAAATCATTTTTGTATGATTGAAAAATCATCTCTTAAGTTAAAGAAATTCCTACTTCAGATTTTTGAAACAATAAAATATACATAAAAAATAAATTAACAAAATAAAAAAACTCACCATCATTCATCGGAGATGGGGCGTTGGGGTTCGCCGGGGGCTGGAGGGTCGGGGAAGGGTGCAGCGCGGTCACTGGTGGCTCCTCAGGTGGCTGGCGGGAGGACTGGTGGAAGGGCGCCGGAATGGGGTTTTGATTTGGGCGACTTTGGGTAGGACGAGAGAGCTTCTCGCATCGGAGGGGGAGAGAGGAAGGGGAGGAGGAGCGGTCGAACATCGAGGGGGGGGGGGGGGTGGAAGGCCGACGGCGTTGAGCGCGGGCGATGGGGGGCGATTTCCTCCTTCGTTTGTTTTTTTCCTTTGGTTCGAATCTGAACGGGAGAGGGAGGAAAGAGAAATGGAGAGGGTTGACCAAACATATATATATTTAATTATTTTTAATTTTCAAAAAGCAACATTTTTATTTCGAACTCGAAACAGGACCCACCGCCTGTCGTCCATAGCTAATTACCCTCATTCCGAACACAATGGGATATGTATCGTAAGCTGATTCGACTGTTTCGATCAGTTTTCGTCAAAATCAACATATAACTCTATATATTGAATTTGAACGTGCATTTCAATTTACTGGGGTCACATACTAACTAGACAAATTCCAGAAAAATATTTTCTAGCTTCGTACTGACGATACGGTCCTAACAAAACTAGTTTCATCGAATTCTGAGACGGTTTGAAAAATGGCCATTTTCCAGTCGATTAAAATCAAGTGAAACTGGTCAAACGCGTTTTCCTTTGCCACGCTCACATATTGATTCAAGAAATTACGAATTTCGAAACCTAGAAATAATTTGACATCACGAATCCAACAAAAGTGGTTTCATCGAAACCCGAGGTCGTTTGCAAAATGGCTATTTTTAAGGGCCAAAATTCCATAGCGACTATTCTGAAAATTCAACTGGACATATCTTTTGATTCCCGCTATGAAATTTTGATTTTTCGGATTTGTTGGAAAGATATTCTCTATTAGATTCCATTATTTTTTGTTTCACTAAAATCCGGTTTATTTTGAATCCTGTACATTCATTTGAAATTTGAAATCGAATTATCGAACTACCGCGCCATTTTCAATTCCTTATATATATATATATATATATATATATATATAATTATTTATATTCTAACGACGATTCGAATAAATATGTACGTTTAAATTCTATTCAAAATAAATTTCTTGTCGTTAGTATTTAAAATAATTCATTTTAAATAATCAAAATTCATTAAAATTGCCAAAATAAAAATTTCAAACTGGCTCAGATTTTCAGGTTGTTACAATTAGTGAGAAACTTTGCAAATCACTCACCTTTTCCACAAATAAACTTTAGATCTGAAATGATTCTCAGTTTGGGCGCGAGTACCAAGGCAATACAGCAGTCCCATTACTGATTTGGTGAAGATCTTCCTTGATTTGATGTAGATTTGGCTTAATTAGCGATTAGAAGGTGATTTGGGGTGTTTTAGAAAGTGGAGGCCATGGCTAAACTTGAAGAAACAAAAAGTGGCGGCTGGAAAATGATAAGAACTGAATTTCCTAACCCTATCAGCTTCCCCATAACCCTAATCCCGAAATGGATTATCGGCCCACTCACTAATCTCCCAAATTAAGCCCGGTTAAGCTGTTTTTACCTTTTAAACCTTGTTTCAGCCATATCTCCCAAACAGTAAGCCCGTTTGGCTAATGTGACCACTCTACGAAATTTTAAACCATCGTCCGAGTCCAGTGGAAATGGTTTTAGGTCAAAATTCCTTTCCAGTCTAAAGTTATGGCCGAAACAAGATCAACTAGGGGCAAAACGATCATTTAAAAATCGGCAAAAATTGTGAACATGGTAAATGACCCCAATAGTCGTCTCCCAAAGTTACATGACCATACGACTTCGTATGTGAAAGAAATAAATATTCTACGATCCTTCGATGCATAGAATGCAGATTGTTATAAGGAAGCTCAGAGTCTAAAGAATGCCAATAAAAGTTCATCCGATAGGATCCATTCGATAGGGCCTATTTGGCTGGGAGTTATGTGACAAAAGGTCGTTTGAGCTAGAAATTAAGAAAAGAGCAAGATGGAAGCTCCGCTCATCGAAAACCTGTGGAGCAACTGATATTTGCTTGCTCAATACCGATACCTCAGGAAGCAAAGACACCAAAGGCATAACGCCAAAGGAGTTTAAAGATTATCCGGAACCAAATTTCGAAGCATCTACTGCATCTGTGCTGAAAGATCAAATTGATAGACAACAATACACCATTAGGAGCCACCTTCTGGAGAACCAGGATATCCAAAAATCTCCATCGGGAGGCCGACCGGAACCCTAGCAAAGATACGGGCTATCCATACTAATCTACTTAGTACGAACAGTGACAACGTTCCAGAACCGGCAACTATCCACATACATCAGCAGGACAAGCTTCTCTAAGTATACACGATAAACCCGGAAGCCTACATCTGTTTGCTTACATCCGAGAGCCTACACTTGGGAGCCACTACCAGAGGTTCACGTGTTGCCCAAAAGTCATCACATCGACGAGCTCATCGCAATCTCAAAGAAGCCCTAACCGACCAGGACCCTCACTTTTGAGGTTATAATTAGCACTATAAGAAGCGGTCGGAAACCAAATACACGACTGATAAAGGCTTAATAGCCCAACAGCGGAAGGGCCCCAAGCGCTTTATAAATAAGACCCCATGAATCACATTGAGGGTGGTCGCTCTCATTTTTCTAGTTCTTGTACTCCTTCTCTAAAAATCAAAAAGGGAATCCATTGGAGGATTTCTTCCGTTTTTCTCATGTATTCAAAATAAAGGATTAATTGAATGCATATATGCTCAAAGTGTTTTCCTGTGAGTTTACCACGTTATTTTCTATAACGACCCGCATTTTTCAGTGATATAATTAATTTATTTAATTATTTAAATAATGATTTGGTTATTTAAAATGACCAGAATTAAATAATATTGAATGTTTAATTAAATAAATAATATAATAATATATTTAAATTCTGAAATAGTCAGAAATAGTGAAATTCACAAAGTGGTGTGAATTGGATCAACTGTGATATCTAATTCAGTTTGGAATTGAATTAGAATAACGAATATATTATTTGAACGGCAGTTTGAATGTATAATTATATTATAATTAAAATCGAGCTCGAAATGGCGCGACAGTTCGTTATTTCGCGATTCGAACTTTAAACGAGTATACAGAAGCCGTTTTAAGTCGGAATTCTATGAAACAAGAAACGTTGGGGGCTGGCGAAGTATATTTTCTAATGGGAGAGAAAAATCGGGATTTCGTTGTATAGATTGCAAGATATGTCCAAATCAAATTTTCAGATGGTCGCTATAGAATCGTTCATCGACCATAACAGTTTATTTGAAATAACTGCATACCGGATACGAATTTAGACAAGGTTCTTCTGAGACGTAGTGTTAATTTAATTTTTTATAATTTTACTGTAATTTTTAATTAATTAAATACACAAATTTTTATTTGGAGTATTGTGCACCCTATATTAATATTTGGGGGTTTCAAAATATGAGTTAACCTACCAGTATTATTATATTTTTAGGATCATGGTACCTCGCTGGACACGACCATACTCTTATTTCTATCCGTAGCAGTTCGGACATGAACGAAAACCTTATATACCGCAATACACTAAAAATAGAACCAAGTTAATACTCCTAGCAAATGCCAGTATAGTAATTGATCAAAAGAATGGAGACAAATGAATTAATCTACCTTTGTCACTAACGAACAACATTTAAGCTATTTCACAAAGAGAACAAAATAATTATTCATTTGATGATCATGGACATAATATTATATCTCCATTACTCAGTTTAAACTTGAATGGACAACTAATTGATTCCGCAATTACAATTATGGGGTCATTTTATTTTATTTACAAAGGGTCCAACCCATTCATGTTAATAGTTGTTAACATCAACTTTTAAAGATTCATTTAAAATTTTGTTTTCAATGTGCTGAATAACTCCAAGACAAAAGATACATAGTAAATATTACAACACTTCTAGGACTAATCAAACTTTGTTTTCCCTCAAAATCAGTCGGCATCTTTGACGAGAAGTAACCTCGTCCATAAGTTACCAAAACTGTAAGTAGGCAAGAGGCGTAATTCATGTTCATTAAATAAGGGATTAGAATACTCTAAGGTTCTGCTAGAAAGAAAAATATAATTCAAACGCACATGCAAGATTATCCATCCACAGACCGCATATCTAAATTACACAGAAAACTGTACATACTACAGTTTACAACATTTAAAATTTGAAACAAAAATACTTCGAAAATACAATCTACCCTTATCCTATGTATACCCTATTCCATAGCTGCCATGAATAATCTATTCGATCAGCTACTATCTCCTTCTCTCCATGAGTAATCAACTCACACAGCTATATAATCCCATATCAAAGCACCAGCTACCGCAAAAAGTGAAAGCATGGCAGTGTCTTGCCTATCAACATATATTTTTACATCCTCTCTGCCAAGTCTCGTACACCCTACAATGCTACTGACAACTCACGCTGTCCCTTTCCAAAATCTTTTGCCAAATAAATTCCTATCTATCGTTTCAAATTAAAACTGATAGGAGAGTGAAAACTCAGAGCCTACCTACCCTAATACAGCAACTCTATTCCTTGACAATCAAGGAATTCGACACTATAAATATATGAGCATACAAGAGTGAAACCAACTTCTTTGCATTTCAAGAATTTCACCATTTTAATGGCTTTCAAAGGAAGTAGCAGTTCTGAATTTCGCAAAGAAGAAAAAAATAAAAATAAAAATAAAAAGGGGATCTGCTCTTATATTAGCAGCAACGAGCTGCTCTTGTATTCACGGTATGGTGAGAACCAGTTCGCATGGTGTATGAAGGGCGGAAGAGGGAGATCGGTTGTTCGGTTTCCAGTGAAGTGAAAGGTGCCGAAATCTTTGATATGGGTCGGAGGAGGTGACCGAGTCTCTGGCGAAGCCAACGGCAACAGACAGCGGAGGTCAAATCACCGGAATCGGGTGCGAACTCATCAAGAAGAATTATGTAAAAAAATTAAAAAGGGGATCTGAGTTCGAATACGATGGAATGAGGAATGCTGGAAACCGTGTTTTATCAGAGGAAGGAAGATAGTTGGGTATGGGGTTTAACATGGAGATGGGCCAAGAAATTAATGGTAAGCCCAAAGTATTTATAAAAGGGAATTTAAGTTTTATATAATATTAATTAGTATATAAACTTATAAATGTGATAACTCTTCCATACGATATCAGAATTGGACAAAACTAGATCCGTAAGGATCGTATGGACGATGGCTACACCAAGGAGTTGACCAAGAATGAATTGAAGCTCGTTTGGATTTACGGTGAAATTAAACGCCTGAATCAAATCAACGACCGTTTCTCATTATTTAACGACTACAGACCAATGTGAGTAACTCTCACTAACTCTGTTCAGCTTATATTTTTATAACTTAGTTTTAAAACTGATAATATTGGTTGTTTTGCTGTGTGTTGGTTATTTGATTGAACTGCTAGTTGATTGGTTGAACATTATCGATAACGATATAAATATATCGTATCGAAATATTGATTCTGGCTATCAAAATATTTTATATTCGTTTCATTTATGTTGACTGATATCTGTGGATGCAGGGAAGCAGGTTGGAGGAACCCAACTAGGTTCCTCAACATTTATTTTTCTGTTTTTCATATATTGTGTTATATGATGTGATATGAAATCTGTTGTTGATTTTGTATGGTTGAATGATGTTGATCATTGTTGTATGGTATGTTAAATACCATAAGGAATACTGGAATGTTAAAAAGGAAATTTTCAATGTTATATTGAAAAAGAAATATTTATAAAATCAAAAGATTTTATAAAAAGAAAACTATTTATTTAGAAAATAAATAGATTAAAAAGGAATATTTATTTGTAAATCAAATAGATTGAATTGAAAAGGAATATTTGTAAAACTATTTACAAATGGTATTAAAAGAAATATTTGTAAACCATTTACAAATAGAATTGAAAGGGATATTTATTTGAAAAATAGACAGAATAGAAAGAGGAAATATTTGTAAATAAATTGATTTTAAAAGGAATACTGGAAAAGTGATTAGTTTTGTAGAAAAGGAGAATTTTACATTTGAAGGATTTAGACCCGTGCTTCGCACACGGGTATAACGTGTTATAGATTTAAAGCAAAGTTTTGAAATAGAATCTATTTTGACCGATGGATTGAGAAGGATAATTTATAAATAATGTTTTATAAATCAAATGAAATATTTATCATTGTATAAATAGAATATATATAAGTCAAGGCTTGTATAGAGATGTAAAAGTCGATTTCAACATCGATATTTTAAACTGAATATGCGTAGAGTTAATCAGTTTGGAGTAAACCAGTTAGATGTAATTAGATAGAGTTAATAGAATTAGAATTAATTGAATATCGGTTATTCAATTAGAGTTGATCAAATATAATTATTAGAGGTAGAGTTAGTCAAATATAGTTATTCAGGAAGAGTTGCCATTTTGTACGACTGCTAGCGTAATTCGCAGGGCTGTAGATAGCCTACGGCGGTCGGATGTTTCCTGAAGGAATCAGGCGTAACCATTGTGATCGCTGCGATCTAGAGTCAAGCGAATGGAGTCAAAACAAACATTAGTTAATCGATAGGAGTAATTAAGTCGAGTTAATTAGTTAGAGTAATCAGTTAGAGTTAATCAATTAGGGTTAACCAGTTAGAACAAATCAGTTAGAGTTAACCAGCTACGGTAAATCGAATTAGGGTTATTTAAGTGGAATTAATCAATTTCAAGTTATTCGAGTATTAGTAGATTAAATATAGTTAGTCAAAAGGGAATTTATCGAATATCACTTATCTGAAGTAGAGTTATCAAATATAGTTTACTCGAGAAGAGTAATCGAATTTAGTTCGTTTGGAGTGAGTTAAATCGAATATAGTTATTCGAAGGAGAGAATTATCGAATATGGTTTATTCGAAAAAGGACTATCGAATATTAGTTATTCGAACAGAGGAATCAAATATAGTTTATTCGAAAGAGAGTTATCGGATAGTGGTTATTCGAGAATGAATTATACATTGGAATTCAATTATATCGAATTAAGGAAAGTAATGTTTACTTTCTATTTCAAATCAAGTTTTACTTATTTATTAATAAATTAGTAGTTTGTTTATTTATCCAAATTAAGATATAAAAGGTATATTTAAGTTAATATATTTTGAAATCATGGAATTATAACATTTTAGTTATAATCAAATGATTTGTAAAGGAAGTGGATTCGTAAATAGAATCTGAGAGTTTCGCAAGGAAGTTCTTAAAGATTTAAAGTTTGAACTTTGTCTATTTCGAGGTTAGAAATGTCATTCAGTCAAGGTCTGAGAGGTAATTATACCCCAACTTGATTGACTTCAGTTTTAACTAAGAAGTGGTTAAGGTTCGATAGTGAAAGTTGGTTAAGAAGTTGAGTTAATGATCGTGAGGGTTTAGATGGGATTAGTGATGTTTTATTTAAACATCTGTGTAAATCAAATGGATAAATTTTGGAAACATTTTCCAAATATAACCAGATATATTTTATAATCATAGGAAATGAAATGTTGATGAGAAAGAATACTGGAATGTCAGTAATACGCGAAACAGAGATGGAAATGTTTTCCAATGATTGATGACGTATATTCCTAAATGTAGAAAATAAGAAATATTGAGTATATTGAAATGGGAATGGCTAAATTAAAGATGATTTAATCTAAAGAAATAAACCTTTGGAATGATGATTGGTCGATAGAATTTCCATCTGGAAATAATATCGTTGGTTGCACACCTGTTTTTCTTTGATAGTTAAATCAACGACTATCGAAGTTTTTGACCATTTTATCGTCGTCAATACGGAGAGACCGGGGTCAGATTCATTAAATTAAAACCACTCTGTATAGACATTAGCGTTGTGATCAAATATGATGGAGATAATAAAGACGGAGTTATGCAAGGGCTATCCTGTTTTCAGAATAGTGCCTTCGGTTTGTCCAGTCCAAGGATAGACGTAGATAGACAAATGTCTGACAGAGTATATCTAATGGATCGTGTAAGTTGATCTCTTCAAACGTATTTACGTTTGGTGGCGAAGGAATTCGTTACCCGTGGTATTTTTGGGAAAATCAATTTGTGTTTTGACGGATATGATGATTTGGCATTCAAAGTGAATGGTGGTCAAGTGTTTCAAGGATACGTAATGACCTCAAGCCTCATCAACCGGGAAATGATAGAAATCGGGCAGGCAGCATGGCTATGTGGGTCGCTCCCATTAGGGTGTATATCGCCTATCTAGAGAAAATCCATTTCATTCTTTTATCTATTATCGATGTTGTTCCTTTTCGGGGAGACGGTGGGTAGCTCCGAACCGTTGGTGATATACATTCGATACACTCAAGAGAAATGAGTGGTCTGTCATGTGTGGGCCGGGTTGCAAGTCTTTCTTGTTGAACCCAGTGTATTCGTCTCTAGAGATGCATTATCGGTAGGTGGTCCCATACCTTATCATAGTTGGAATCCAATCTCCAATAAGCGCCTGCGGTTTTGTTTGTATACTATATATGCGGAACGTGAGATGCAAGCATTCTGCTAGATTCTAATTACTTGTGATTAGACATTATTATAATATCAGAGAAGTATTGATTTTCAAAACTGTTTGGATTATCGTAAGGTAAAAACCATCCGTGTTTATGTGTGGATCGGTCTTACGATTTTCTTTTCTTTTGAAAAGGATTTTGAAAAGTTAAACCGATGATTTGAGTTTACTCACACCAGTCCCATGACTGACCCAGAGTTTATTTTTGTTTTGTTTTCCCTAAACTCTTGGGTGCCCAAATTTGTACGGGCAGTCAAGTAGTTCAGGTCTTTACAGATATACATGGAGGAGCTTGAAGCAGGAGGCTTCAGGATTATATAGCTATTGTTATTTCCGCTATATGTAAGTGTTGTACTCTGATAGTGTTATTGTATATTTATACACTGTTTTATTGCAAAGTTATGTCATGTATTATATTTTATTCGTTCCGCTGTGAGATTCGTGTTTACTCTGATTGTGCTCTTCTTCTTCTATTCTAATTTTTTATCTTATCTATTCTCACCCTCTAACTTCTTTCTATTAATAATCAGGTATTTTCGATGTTCGAATAGTCAACATGGTAGATTTGTGTTGATTTTCGGAGTCGAAAAATCCCGGGACGTTACAGTGGTATCAGAGCTGAAGGTTAAGTGATTACCTTGGCTCTGTGGCGTGACTCAGTAGAGATGGGGTTAGTAATACCCCAGATTGAGTTTGAGTGTATATATATGTAACACTCCACATCCGTTAGTGTCACTCACAAAGGGAATGCACTAAGTTCTGTGGAGCATTTAGGGTAAAAGATGCAGATAAATTACAAGACAGACAGAAATTAAACAGCGGAAAATAAAACTTTGCTTTATTGATAAAATAGTTTGTACAATGGTTTCTTTACAATATCAGAGTATCATCTGTCTTACAAAATAAAGAAGGATAAAAACAACATTTATATTCCCCGATTTTAGCAAGAGCCAGCCATAGCATCTGAAAAGAGAATCCAAGCAAACTTCGACAAATCTTCAAGCTGGGAAAGAGTGGCAATCCAACTTAACCTGAGATAAACTATTCCCTCCTTTACTACCTGGGGGGAGGGATGGAAGAAAAGAAGACGAAAGAAAAACAGAGTCAAACATAAAGCCTGAGTAAGTTCAGTAACTTCTAGCATGTGAACATGGAAAAACAAAACGACATGAATTAACTAAATACAAGATTACACCATGACGATAGGGTCAACAAGATTAGACAAGATAATCAAAAGATATGCTAAGCTAAGAAAAACTGGATATGCCCTAATACTTTCACCGCTTCGCTATTTCCTTGTTATACTGGTTTCTATATCTCTGCACCACCTAACTAGTGCTCCAACTAGTAACGACAATGTGATCCCAATCCCTGTAGTTTTCATTGCCTTCAGGCATACATTTATTATCTATTACCTAGATCTAATCTAGGAATTATGCTACCTGTCGAACGATGCCCCCAAGTCTAGGACACACTACCCAGAGTGGTATATGTTCCTATACTTCCCCACGCATGTATCGTGAATCGTTATTGCTTGTCTAGATGCACATGTCCTGTAATGTGCGGCCCGAGTCCTGTAGCAAGGCAAATCAAGGAATACAGAACTCGGTCGGGAGCGTTCAGAAATCTGCCGATGCAAATGCTAAGGTCTGTTTTTATTCCAGTGGCTACGGTCCCACTTGACCCCTCCCTCAACTAATGAAAGGCACGCCTTGAAAAATGAGAACTATACGCAGGCCCCCGGTGCCCCACTATCCTATGGCCATCCTCACCCATAACTAGATAGCAAGTATATGGTCTTTTGGAGTTCTCCGCCTTTCCGCTTCACGTATCTCGATTGACTGTAGATGGATGGTGACGACGAGTTGCTATCTCAGGGCTACCATTTTCTCGCCAAATCATGCCGGTCCATCCTAGTCTTTAGGTTGCCATATATTGCAACCAAGGCATACCCCTGGTTCTTATATGCAGACCTTAGCCTCTGTGAGCCCAGGAGGATCATCTGCAGCCTCACAGAGGGATACCAAGAGTACCCTCATGTCCCCTCGAAGCCTCGGGCTTCGTAACCCAATTCGTTGGAGCCTTCTTTTTACCCAGACGGACATTCGCTCCTTCTCGTGTTATACTGAGAATTACTACTTAGTTCTACTAAGTTTTACCACTTAGTTCTCTTTCCCGTCAATTTGGATTGGTTAAGTGTCATTAGTCAATTCAAGCTAACTTAGCCCTCTTCATTTATCCGGTTAAACTGGTTAAGTGTTATCAGTAATTCCTGTTGACTTATCCCCACCACAAACCAATTATATTGGTTAAGTATTTCTTATTACTTAACCCTACCCATTCATCCTGTATTGGTTAAGTATTCCTTTTTAACTTAACCTTGCTCGTCTGTTTTAACTACCATGTTATTAATGGTTAAGTATTATCCCTTCATGTTTTAGACTTAACCCTATTCCTTTATCACAATCTGATGGTTAAGTGTTCAAGTTTACTTAACCCTACGGTCTAGCCCAGCTAACATATCAAATTGGCTAAGTGTATTTGATCATACTTAACCCCAACCTCTAGTCTAGTTAACATGTTAATTTGGCTAAGTATATTAACTTTACTTAACCCCACCTTCTAGTCTAGTTAACATGTTAATTTGGCTAAGTATTTTCTTAGTTACATAACCCCTACAAGTCTTGTATTGTTACGACGTTTAAGTTGGTTAAGTGTCCCTATGGACTTAGCCTTCCCATTCTAGCTTAACTGTGTTAAGTTAGTTAAGTGTTCCTATGGACTTAACCCTCCCATTCTAGCTTAACTGTGTTAAGTGTCTGTATGAACCTAAACCCACCCATCGATTTGGTTACCATGTTGAATTGGTTAAGTGTCTTAATTAACTTAACCCTACCATTCTTGTTCTAGCTTTAATTAAATAGATTAAAGTCGCGACCACTCACATTAGACAGATATTGTTTTGATTACTGAATGTGCCAGTTGGTTCCGGGCAGGTTTACATCGCAACTCAGTGTAACCTCGGGTTAGGCATATTTGTGTTTTCTAAGTTCAAAGGGTTTTGATTAATTTTCAAATTAGGTTTTTGAAAGTAACCATCCCGTCCGTCGGATCAGTTATGGATAGCCAGGGAGAGCAGGAAACTTGTATTTTCCAAACCCAAGCCCAGACACTATCCTCTCTGTCACCCTAGAACTTTCTGGTGTGTTATTAAAAGAGATGTCGTTAATAAACCTTTAATTTGTCTAAATTCACATTCTCTCATTTAGGACAAATTCTATAAGTAAATTATTCCTAATTTACTTATTTCCTAATTACTCTTTTAATGTAAATTGTCAACATTCATTCTTATGGCCCATTTTCCCCTCTATATCATATTTATGTTTTTTTTGGTATGTAAACTATACCAAATTAAGTGTCACTTACCATGATTTTTCCACACATGACAATTATTCCCAATTACGACCAATTTCAAGTTTATGCCAATACACCTATTATGCCAAATTAGCTAATCCAATTCTGGTTTAACCTTCTAATTACAGTTGGTGTCAAACTAGACTCATTATTCTAGTTTACAATTCATGTAAATGCTAGATTTACAAGTCAATACTAGATTCAAATTACACATCCTATAATACAAGTCAAATTTATCCAATTTGCATTTCTATGAACATGCCATAATCCATGTTCCCAATTTATGCCAATTTCCAAGTTAAAAACTACGTTTTTAATAAATTTCATATTTTCCCAAATCGTATTCCCACCATTCGTATAATCGTGATTCAATCTAGATTATAGATAAATCTAGATTCGTAGAAAATAGGGAATGAACCAAAGATGCTATGCAAAAGATAGACATAATAACTGGCATAAAAAGGGTTGAATAACGACGTAGGTTCAAGAACATGGGTAGACCTAACTTAATAGGTAAATTCCCAAGGTCTAAAACCAAAGAAAACCAAGAATAGACAGAATAGAGACGTAGGTTCAAGAACATGGGTAGACCTAACTTAATAGGTAAATTCCCAAGGTCTAAAACCAAGAATAAACAGAATAGATAATCGGTTTTAGACCCAATTTCATAGTCACAAAACTTAAGCAAAAACTTTCCTAGTCATGAATCATAGGTGTTTAGTCACAGTTGTCCTTGTTATGTCATAGGCAGTAGTTTATATTTCCTAACCAAAGGCATAAGCTTGTGTTCATAGTCAAAGGAAATAATTCTCATAGTCACAGTCACAGTCATAGGCAATGTCCATAGTCATAGGCAATGTTCATAGTCATAGGCAATGTTCATAGTCGACGAGGCATATGGTTCTAAGGTCCATAGTTCCATAGTCACAGTCTTATTTATCCTTGAATCATAACAGTTCTTAATTAGGTCCAAAGAAATAGGCACTGATTCGAATAGAAAGAATTGGCATACTCTTTTATTCCTTTAATTTCATGTCACGAAAAGAGAAACGTTCAAATCTAAGAAGTAACTGACTTACAGAGATTAGATTAGAATAGAAAGATGGTGATGCTATGATTCGTGCGACGTTGCTCGAAACCGTTTGAGTTAGCCTTTGATTCTCATTCTGAAGCCTTAATCTTGATTCGAACCTCCTCTTGACAACTTGAGCAGCACTTCCTCGTCTTGATTTATTTTATATATTACTTATTTATATATTTTCTCAGAGGCAACATAAGGATATAAAAGAATTGTGAATAGAGAAGGAGACTAGGGCTGTTTATATAGTGTAGAAGTCAACGAATCTAGTCAGAATGGCGTCCGGATACAGAGGAACGAACCAGGTTCAGAAAGCTGGAAAAAGCGGGGGGGGGGGGGGGGTTCGACCCGCAGGTCGACTACCCAGTCGACCTGGGTGCCTTGGGCGGGAAAATTCCCGCCCAGCCCAATCTGGGTCCGATTTGAATTTTGAACTTGACCTGTTTTGAAATTTGAACTTCGCTGAATCTTCCAGAGGCCATATCTTCCTCATACGGACTCCGATTTACGCAAACTCGGACTCGTTTTCATGCAGAATTCCGAGTCGAACGTAATGGCGCAGCCCGTTTCCCTTGACTTTGATTTTAACTTTTAATTCTGCCCTGATTTGTGAATCCTAGTGTTATAGAATTGCGGGGCGTTACATTCTCCCCCACTTAAAAGGATTTCGTCCCCGAAATCTTCAAGTTAGGAAGAATGTATCCTACCATCCAATCACCCATCTACTCAATCATTCAATAACAGGCATTCAATGTCCTTAAAAGATTTCTAATGCTTTCATGTTCATATGCATAGTGTGTGTATATGTCTTTATCTAATGCAAAATCAGGCGGTCTACTGATTCAGTTAACCTCCTTAATGTGAATCATGTCAGTGCCATGCGTCCAATCATGTATGCAAGCATCCCTAGTTATGTAAATACTACATGCGTGCATAGCCATTCATCCATATGCAACATCCATATGATAACATATCAAGCTCAACTTACAAACAAATACATATCTGTAAATGCAATATAAAAGCGTCCGAACTGATCTAGAGCCTAATACGTATGCATATGCATTCACGAGCAACCACGTGCAACCATCAACCATAACATGTTTCAAATACATGTTTACATCCAAAGGAGTTTCTACCTAAGGATCGAAGATACGACCTAGAGGATATACTTTGGAAAGACAGAAACAATTATGCGTAAAGCTCCTACCAAAGAAATCAAGGACGCACCTTAAGGAAAAGGGTATGTTGCTAGTATCTAGCCTTCTTGAGCTTAACTCCACTGTATCTTAACTAATTTAACTTCACGATTGTGTAGATCCTGACCTCCATTTCCAAAATAACAGATGCCAATCACGGTACCAAGTGTACGTACTAAGATGGTTTGAGGTCTCTCTCTTACCCAACATGCCATAACTATAAGAGTCGAAAGGTCACTACGTGCTTTTTTTTGGAGTGCCTGCCACAACTATTCATCTCTCACGCAACCCATCCTAGTCGAACTCGACATTCCTCAAGTACAAGCCCCAAAGGCCTAAACCAATATCAGACAAGCACCCAAGGAATATCTCCTCCGAATTTAAACGATCTACGTGAGATGATATAAGCAAACTCGATAGCTATTCTCAAATCCCTACTAACCAAAAATAAACTGGTCGGACCACCAATTGGATTTGAGACTCTAGTGAGATCTTTCTTCTATACAAGTACTATGGTGCAGAGACTCTACTATGGAAGTGGATATGAACAAATGGGAAGCGCTAAAGCCAAAGGAAATAGTACGAATAGCAAAACTAGACTCTTCCATCATAACTTTACTACCTTTCTCCTAGGTACGCTTGGTGGCAAAAGTAGGTTCTTGCCCTTCTGAAAATCTTGTTCCTCGTTTCTTGCCCTTGTCCTTAATTATATGCCCTATCATACCCTAGTAAAGATACTTCCTCTTGTCTTAGGTTTTATAATTTCTTCCTCCTTCGTGAGCTAAGTCTACATCCATGAATTCCTCATCCTAGGTTTATGCTCCTTAGCCAAACTCCTTATCCCCTTCCGTGTGTAGTCATGTTGACAAATCTCTCGAAAGCTACTTCCATCGTACAGAAAACCCTACTAAGCTTGGAAGAAAACTAACCGCAGGCGAAACAACTACGGAAGTCGGGCACTACTTCGCCCTTCGATGAGGTTACCACCCAGAAAGCCAGGAGACCCAGAGACTCAAGAAGAAGGAGACAAGAATCCAAAAAGAGGAAGAGAAGATAGTGCGTATGGCTTTTGGGGAGTATGCCTTTAAAACAAATCTTTTCTTTTGAAAATGCTTCTTTTAGAACCGTTTTGAAAATAATTTTTCAAATCCTTTATCTGATCTGGTAACCTTCAGCTCTGATACCACGTGTAACACCCCACATCCGTTAGTGTCACTCACAAAGGGAATGCACTAAGTTCTGTGGAGCATTTAGGGTATAAGATGCAGATAAATTACAAGATAGACAGAAATTAAATAGCGGAAAATAAAACTTTGCTTTATTGATAAAATAGTTTGTATAATGGTTTCTTTACAATATCAGAGTATCATCTATCTTACAAAATAAAGAAGCATAAAAACAACATTTATATTCCTCGATTTTAGCAAGAGCCAGCCATAGCATCTGAAAAGAGAATCCAAGCAAACTTCGACAAATCTTCAAGCTAGGAAAGAGTGGCAGTCCAACTTAACCTGAGATAAACTATTCCCTCCTTTACTACCTGGGGGGGGGGGACGGAA
Organism: Allium sativum; assembly: GCA_030737875.1. Lineage (NCBI taxonomy): Eukaryota > Viridiplantae > Streptophyta > Magnoliopsida > Asparagales > Amaryllidaceae > Allium > Allium sativum. Next base: position 288,103,871 of record CM060924.1, read on the forward strand.
GAAAAGAAGACGAAAGAAAAACAGAGTCAGACATAAAGCCTGAGTAAGTTCAGTAACTTCTAGCATGTGAACATGGAAAAACAAAACGACATGAATTAACTGAATACAAGATTACACCATGACGATAGGGTCAACAAGATTAGACAAGATAACCACAAGATATGCTAAGCTAAGAAAAACTGGATATGCCCTAATACTTTCACCGCTTCGCTATTTCTTTGTTATACTGGTTTCTATATCCCTGCACCACCTAACTAGTGTTCCAACTAGTAACGACAACGTGATCCCAATCCCTGTAGTTTCCATTGCCTTCAGGCATACATTTATTATTTGTTACCTAGATCTATTCAAGGAATTATGCTACCTGTCGAACGATGCCCCCAAGTCTAGGACACACTACCTAGAGTGGTATATGTTCCTATACTTCCCCACGCATGTATCGCGAATCGTTATCGCTTGTCTAGATGCACATTTCCCGTAATGTGCGGCCCGAGTCCTGTGGCAAGGCAAATCAAGGAATACAGAACTCGGTCGGGAGCTTTCAGATATCTGCCGATGCAGATGCTAAGGCCTGTTTTTATTCCAGTGGCTATGGTCCCACTTGACCCCTACCTCAACTAATGAAAGGCACACCTTGAAAAATGAGAACTATACGCAGGCCCCCGGTGCCCCCACTATCCTATGGCCATCCTCACCCATAACTAGATAGCAAGTATATGGTCTTTTGGAGTTCTCCGCCTTTCCGCTTCATGTATCTCGATTGATTGAAGATGGATGGTAGACGACGAATTGCTATCACAAGTCTACCGTTTTCTCGCCGAATCACGCCGGTCCATCCTAGTCTTTAGGTTGCCATATATTGCAACCAAGGCATACCCCTGGTTCTTCTACGCAGACCTTAACCTCTGTGAGCCCAGGAGGATCATCTGCAGCCTCATAGAGGGATACCAAGAGTACCCTGACGTCCCCTCGAAGCCTCGGGCTTCGTAACCCAATTCGTTGGAGCCTTCTTTTTACCCAGACGGACATTCGCTCCTTCTCGTGTTATATTAAGAATTACTACTTAGTTCTACTAAGGATTACCACTTAGTTCTCTTTCCCGTCAATTTGGATTGGTTAAGTGTCATTAGTCAATTCAAGCTAAATTAACCCTCTTCATTTATCCGGTTAAACTGGTTAAGTGTTATCAGTAATTCCTGTTGACTTATCCCCACCACAAACCAAGTTATATTGGTTAAGTATTTCTTATTACTTAACTGTACCCATTCATCCTGTATTGGTTAAGTGTTCCTTTTTAACTTAACCTTGCTCGTCTGTTTTAACTACCATGTTATTAATGGTTAAGTATTATCCCATCATGTTTTAGACTTAACCCTATTCCTTTATCACAATCTGATGGTTAAGTGTTCAAGTTTACTTAACCCTATGGTCTAGCCCAGCTAACATATCAAATTGGCTAAGTGTATTTGATCTTACTTAACCCCAACCTCTAGTCTAGTTAACATGTTAATTTGGCTAAGTATATTAACTTTACTTAACCTCACCTTCTAGTCTAGTTAACATGTTAATTTGGCTAAGTATTTTCTTAGTTACATAACCCCTACAAGTCTTGTCTTGTTACGACGTTTAAGTTGGTTAAGTGTCCCTATGGACTTAGCCCTCCCATTCTAGCTTAACTGTGTTAAGTTAGTTAAGTGTTCCTATGGACTTAACCCTCCCATTCTAGCTTAACTGTGTTAAGTGTCCGTATGAACCTAACCCCACCCATCGATTTGGTTACCATGTTGAATTGGTTAAGTTTCTTAATTAACTTAACCCTACCATTCTTGTTCTAGCTTTAATCCACGACCACTCACATTAGACATGTATTGTTGCGATTACTGGATGTACCGGTTGGTTCCGGGAAGGTTTACATCGCAGCTCAGTCTAACCTCGGGTTAGGCATATTTGTGTTTTCTAAGTTCAAAGGGTTTTGATTAATTTTCAAATCAGTTTTTTGAAAGTAACAATCCCGTCCGTCGGATTAGTTAGGGATAGCCAGGGAGAGCAGGAAACTTGTATTTTCCAAAACCAAGCCTAGACACTATCCTCTCTGTCACCCTAGAACTTTCTGGTGTGTTATTAAAAGAGATATCGTTAATAAACCTTTAATTTGTCTAAATTCACATTCTCTCATTTAGGACAAATTCTATAAGTAAATTATTCCTAATTTACTTCTTTCCTAATTTCTCTTTTAATGTAAATTGTCAACATTCATTCTTATGGCCCATTTTCCCCTCTATATCATATTTATGTTTTTTTTTGGTATGTAAACTATACCAAATTAAGTGTCACTTACCATGATTTTGCTAGACATGACAATTATTCCCAATTACGGCCAATTTCAAGTTTACGCCAATACACCTATTATGCCAAATTTGCTAATCCAATTCTGGTTTAACATTCTAATTACAGTTTGTGTCAAACTAGACTTATTATTCCACTTTACAATTCATGTAAATGCTAGATTTACAAGTCAATACTAGATTCAAATTACACATCCTATAATTCATGTCAAATTTATCCAATTTGCATTTCTATGAACATGCCATAATCCATGTTCCCAATTTATGCTAATTTCCAAGTTAAAAACTATGTTTTTAGTAAATTTCATATTTTGCCCAAATCGTATTCCCACCATTCGTATAATCGTGATTCAATCTAGATTATAGATAAATCTAGATTCGTAGAAAATAGGGAATGAACCAAAGATGCTATGCAAAAGATAGACATAATAACTGGCATAAAAAGGGTTGAATAACGATGTAGGTTCAATAACATGGGTAGACCTAACTTAATAGGTAAATTCCCAAGGTCTAAAACCAAAGAAAACCAAGAATAGATAGAATAGAGACATAGGTTCAAGAACATGGGTAGACCTAACTTAATAGGTAAATTCCCAAGGTCTAAAACCAAGAATAGACAGAATAGATAATCGGGTTTAGACCCAATTTCATAGTCACAAAACTTAAGCAACACTTTCCTAGTCATGAATCATAGGTGTTTAGTCACAGTTGTCCTTGTTATGTCATAGGCAGTAGTTTATATTTCCTAACCAAAGGCATAAGCTTGTGTTCATAGTCAAAGGAAATAATTCTCATAGTCACAGTCACAGTCACAGTCATAGGCAATGTCCATAGTCATAGGCAATGTTCATAGTCGAAGAGGCATATGGTTCTAAGGTCCATAATTTCATAGTCATAGTCTTATTTATCCTCGAATCATAACAGTTCTTAATTAGGTCCAAAGAAATAGGCACTGATTCGAATAGAAAGAATTGGCATACTCTTTTATTCCTTTAATTTCATGTCACGAAAAGAGAAACGTTCAAATCTAAGAAGTAACTGACTTACAGAGATTAGATTAGAATAGAAAGATGGCGATGCTATGATTCGTGCGACGTTGCTCGAAATTGTTTGAGTTAGCCTTTGATTCTCATTCTGAAGCCTTAATCTTGATTCGAACCTCCTCTTGACAACTTGAGCAGCACTTACTCGTCTTGATTTATTTTATATATTACTTATTTATATATTTTCTCAGAGGCAGCATAAGGATAGAAAAGAATTGTGAATATAGAAGGAGACTAAGGCTGTTTATATAGTGTAGAAGTCAACGAATCTGGTCAGAATGGCGTCCGGATACAGAGGAACGAACCAGGTTCAGAAAGCTGGAAAAAGCGGGGGGGGGGGGGGGGGTCGACCCCCAGGTCGACTACCCAGTCGACCTGGGTGCCTTGGGTGGGAAAATTCCCGCCCAGCCCAATCTGGGTCCGATTTGAATTTTGAACTTGACCTGTTTTGAAATTTGAACTTCGCTGAATCTTCCGGAGGCCATATCTTCCTCATACGGACTCCAATTTACGCAAGCTTGGACTCGTTTTCATGCAGAATTCCGAGACGAACGCAATGGCACAGCCCGTTCCCTTGATTTTGATTTTAACTTTTACTTCTGCCCTGATTTGTGAATCCTAGTGTTATAGAATTACGGGGTGTTACATTATACGAGTGGACGTATTTGTAGATTTTATAAAGTTGTTTTATATTGTGGAGATTTATTGGTTGTGTAGTTTGTGAATTCTGGTTGATCAGTTTGATCCACTGTATCGATAAGGGCTGCCAAACACTCGAATGAGATAAACCGACACAGTATGTTTTGAAAAAGGGTAGATGAAATAATTTTACCTAAAGTATATTTTGATATAAAGAAAATATTTATATTCGAATTATTATAGTATGTTGGATGTGTTGGTTGATTATATTGAAATGGTTATATAAATGACCAATTTGAGTTCATATGACATAAAAGCAAATTAATTAAATCTGAATTTAAAATCATAATTGGAATTAAAATTCCTAAAATTTGAATAAGTATTAGTAAATGAATTGGGGTTAAGTATAAGAAAATTTAAAGATCCTGGGAGATTTTAAATTGGTTACGAACATCGTGAATGATATTTTGAAAAAGATTTCAAAATGAAAGTGTTTAATTTATGAGTTTTGAAAAATGATATAGTATTGAACTCACTTCAGTAGCTGGGAAATAACTCTGATGATGCTGGCCACATCATCAGTGTTCATTTTCAAGTTCTAAGTGACGGATTACTACCAAACATTTTGTGTTGAATTGTTTTGAGGAAAACAAGTTGTTTTGAATCTCGAAAGGGAAATATTTGATTTTTTGTGAAAAACAAGGTTATTTAAAACTCCCAGGAAAAGATCGTCTGAATTAAAACCAAATTTAAACAGGAATCGGTGAAAGCAAATATGAATTGAAACGAAACCAATTAACTGGAAATTGAATGGGAAAATAATATACCAACTAGAATCATATTTTGAATTTTGAGATAAAAATCTGAAATGGTATGGGATTGGTGAGTTAGGAGTTTGGAATCGAGAATGGAACTCGAGTTTGAAATGGAATTTAGCTTTGGATAAGCGAATAATGGTGTTGAGATTTGATTGATTAAAATTGATTAGAAATCGATTGGTATAGATGGATATATGATCAGCAGGTATTGAGTAGAAACAAGTGGGATATAATGATATGCCCGACAAAAAGGTACATGTTTAAATTTCCATATGAGGTTTTATGCACCGAATCGGCAAGCCGCTTGGCTTTTTTATTTTCTTTTTGGAAAGGAAAGGGCCTAGAGAGGCGAGTTGTGGTTTGAACTACTAACCGGTACACGGGAGGTGCTGGCGAAATTTTTCGAAAATTTCGGGTGTTAGAAAATTATCAAAATCATAGAAAATTTGCGTTAATAGAAATAAATTAATATTTTAATTGGAATAAATCAATTCAGTTAAAATTGAAGTTAAAGAAGTAAACGAATAATTTTTAACCCAGTTAATAGGGCCTATCTTCTACCTTAGCAATTTCGAGGATGAAATTATTTTAAGAGGGGAAGAATGTAACGACCCACATTTTTCAACGATATAATTTATTTATTTAATTATTTAAATAATGGTTTGGTTATTTAAAATGACCATAATTAAATAATATTGAATATTTAATTAAAATAAATAATATAATAATATATTTAAATTCTGAAATAGTGAAATTCACAAAGTGGTGTGAATTGGATCAACTGTGATATCTAATTCAGTTTGGAATTGAATTAGAATAACGAATATATTATTTGAACGGCAGTTTGAACGTATAATTATATTATAATTAAAATCGAGCTCGAAATGGCACAGCAGTTCGTTATTTGGCGATTCGAACTTTAAACGAGTATACAGAAGCCGTTTTAAGTCGGAATTCTATGAAACAAGAAACGTTGGGGGCTGGTGAAGTATATTTTTCTAATGGGAGAGAAAAATCGGGATTTCGTCGTATAGATTGCAAGATATGTCCAAATCAAATTTTGAGATGGCCGCTATAGAATCGTTCATCGATCGTAACAGTTTATTTGAAATAACTACATACCGGATATGAATTTAGACAAGATTCTTTTGAGACGTAGTGTTAATTTAATTTTTAGAATTTTACTGTAATTTTTAATTAATTAAATACGCAAATTTTTATTTGGAGTATTGTGCACCCTATATTAATATTTGGGGGTTTCAAAATATGAGTTAACCTACCAGTATTATTATATTTTTAGGATCATGGTACCTCGTTGGACACGACCATACTCTTATTTCTGTCCGTAGCAGTTCGGACATGAACGAAAACCTTATATACCGCAATACACTAAAATTAGAACAAAGTTAATACTCCTAGCAAATGCCAGTACAATAATTGATCAAAAGAATGGAGACAAATGAATTAATCTACCTTTGTCACTAACGAATCACATTTAAGCAATTTCACAAAGAGAACCAAATAATTATTCATTTGATGATCATGGACAAAATATTATATCTCCATTACTCAGTTTAAACTTGAATGGACAACTAATTGATTCCGCAATTACAATTATGGGGTCATTTTATTTTATTTACAAAGGGTCCAACCCATTCATGTGAATAGTTGTTAACATCGACTTTTAAAGATTCAATTAAAATTTTGTTTTTGAAGTGCTGAATAACTTCAAGACAGAAGATACATAGTAAATATTACAACACTTCTAGGACTAATCAAACTTTGTTTTCCCTCAAAATCAGTCGGCATCTTTGACGAGAAGAAAGCTCGTCCATGAGTTACCAATACAAAAAACTGTATGTAGGCAAGAGGCGTAATTCATGTTCATTAAATAAGGGATTAGAATACTCTAAGGTTCTGCAAGAAAGAAAAATATAATTCAAACGCACATGCAAGAGTATCCATCCACAGACCGCATATCTAAATTACACAGAAAACTGTACATACTACAGTTTACAACATTTTAAATTTGAAACAAAAATACTTCGAAAATACAATCTACCCTTATCCTATGTATACCCTATTCCATAGCTGCCATGAATAATCTATTCGATCAGCTACTATCTCCTTCTCTCCATGAGTAATCAACTCACACAGCTATGTAATCCCATATCAAAGCACCAGCTACCGCAAAAAGTGAAAGCATGGCAGCGTCTTACCTATCAACATATATTTTTACATCCTCTCTGCCAAGTCTCGTACACCCTACAACGCTACTGACAACTCACGCTGTCCCTTTCAAAAAGCTTTTGCAAAATAAATGTCGATCTATCGTTTCAAATTAAAACTGATGGGAGAGTGAAAACTTAGAGCCTACCTACCCTAATACAGCAACTCTATTCCTTGACAATCAAGGAATTCGACACTATAAATATATGAGCATACAAGAGTGAAACCATCTTCTTCGCATTTCAAGAATTTCACCATTTTAATGGCTTTCAAAGGAAGTCGCAGTTCTGAATTTCGCAAAGAAGAAAAAAAATTAAAATAAAAATAAAAAGGGGATCTGCTCTTGTATTAGCAACAACGAGCTGCTCTTGTATTCACGGTATGGTGAGAACCTGTTCGCATGGTGTATGAAGGGCGGAAGAGGGAGATCGGTTGTTCGGTTTCCAGTGAAGTGAAAGGTGCTAAAATCTTTGAAATGGGTCGGAGGAGGTGACCGAGTCTCTGGCGAAGCCAACGGCAACAGACAGCGGAGGTCAAATCACCGGAATCGGGTGCGAACTCATCAAGAAGAATTATGTAAAAAATATATTAAAAAGGGGATCTGAGTTCGAATACGATGGAATGAGGAATGCTGGAAACCGTGTTTTATCAGAGGAAGGAAGATAATCGGGTATAGGGGTTTAACATGGAGATGGGCCAAGAAATTAACGGTAAGCCCAAAGTATTTATAAAAGGGAATTTAAGTTTTATATAATATTAATTAGTATATAAACTTATAAATGTGATAACTCTTCCATACGATATCAGAATTGGACAAAACTAGATCTGTTAGGATCGTATGGACTATGGCTACACCAAGGAGTAGACCAAGAATGAATTGAAGCTCGTTTGGATTTATGGTGAAATTAAACGCCTGAATCAAATCAACGACCGGTTCTCGTTATTTAACGACTACATACCAATGTCAGTAACTCTCACTAACTCTGTTCAGCTTATATTTTTATAACGTATTTTTAAAACTGATAATATTGGTTGTTTTACTGTGTGTTGGTTATTTGGTTGAACTGCTAGTTGATTGGTTGAGCATTATCGATTAAGATATATATATATATAAATCGTATCGAAATATTGATTCTGGCTATCAGAATATTTTATATTCTTGTCATTTATGTTGTCTGACATCTGTGGATGCAGGGAAGCAGGTTGGAAGAACCCAACTAGGATCCTTAACATTTATTTTTCTGTTTTTCATATATTGTGTTATATGATGTGATATGAAATCTGTTGTTGATTTTGTATGGTTGAATGATGCTGATCATTGTTGTATGGTATGTTAAATACCATAAGGAATACTGGAATGTTAAAAAGGAAATTTTCAATGTTATGTTGAAAAAGAAGTATTTACAAAATCAAAAGATTTTATAAAAAGAAAACTATTTATTTAGAAAATAAATAGATTAAAATGGAATATTTATTTGTAAATCAAATAGATAGAATTGAAAAGGAATATTTGTAAAACTATTTACAATTGGTATTGAAAAGAAATATTTGTAAACCATTTACAAATAGAATTGAAAGGGATATTTATTTGAAAAATAAACAGAATAGAAAGAGGAAATATTTGTAAATAAATTGATTTTAAAAGGAATACTGAAAAAGTGATTAGTTTTGTAGAAAAGGAGAATTTTACATTTGAAGGATTTAGACCCGTGCTTCGCACATGGGTATAACGTGTTATGGATTTAAAGCAAAGTTTTAAAATAGAATCTATTTTGACCGATGGATTGAGAAGGATAATTTATAAATAATATTTTAAAAATCAAATGAAATATTTATCATTATATAAATAGAATATATAAGTCAAGGCTTGTATAGAGATGTAAAAGTCGATTCAACATCGATATTTTAAACTGAATAAGCGTACAGTTAATCAGTTAGGAGTAAACCAGTTAGATGTAATTAGATAGAGTTAATCGAATTAGAATTAATTGAATATCAGTTATTCAATTAGAGTTGATCAAATATAGTTATTAGAGGTAGAGTTAGTCAAATATAGTTATTCAGGAAGAGTTGCCATTTTGTACGACTGCTAGCGTAATTCGCAGGGCTGTAGATAGCCTACGGCGGTCGGATGTTTCCTGAGGGAATCATGCGTAACCATTGTGATCGCTGCGATCTATAGTCAAGCAAATGGTGTCAAAACAAACATTAGTTAATCGATCGGAGTAATTAAGTCGAGTTAATCAGTTAGAGTAATCAGTTAGAGTTAATCAGTTAGGGTTAACCAGTTAGAATAAATCAGTTAGAGTTAACCAGTTGTGGTAAATCGAATTAGGGTTATTTAAGTGGAATTAATCAATTTCAAGTTAGTCGAGTATTAGTAGACTAAATAGAGCTAGTCAAAAGGGAATTTATCGAATATCACTTATCTGAAGTAGAGTTATCAAATATAGTTTACTCGAGAAGAGTAATCGAATATAGTTCGTTTGGAGTGAGTTAAATCGAATATAGTTATTCAAAAAAAGAATTATCGAATATGGTTTATTCGAAAAAGGATTATTGAATATTAGTTATTCGAACAGAGGAATCAAATATAGTTTATTCGAAAGAGAGTTATCGGATAGTGGTTATTCGAGAATGAATTATACATTGGAATTCGATTATATCGAATTAAGGAAAGTAATGTTTACTTTCTATTTCAAATCAAGTTTTACTTATTTGTTAATAAATTAGTAGTTTGTTTATTTATCCAAATTAAGATATAAAAGGTATATTTAAATTAATATATTTTGAAAGCATGGAATTATAACATTTTAGTTATAATCCAATGATTTGTAAAGGAAGTGGATTCGTAAATAGAATCCGAGAGTTTCGCAAGGAAGTTCTTAAAGATTTAAAGTTTGAACTTTGTCTATTTCGAGGTTAGAAATGTCATTCAGTTAAGGTCTAAGAGGTAATTATACCCCAACTTGATTGACTTCAGTTTTAACTAAGAAGTGGTTAAGGTTCGATAGTGAAAGTTGGTTAAGAAGTTGAGTTAATGACCGTGAGGGTTTAGATGGGCTTAGGGATGTTTTATTTAAACATCTGTGTAAATCAAATGAATAAATTTTGGAAACATTTTCCAAATATAACCAAAGATATTTTATAATCATAGGAAATGAAATGTTGATGAGAGAGAATAATGGAATGTCAGTATTACGCGAAACAGAGATTGAAATGTTTTCCAATGATTGATGACGTATATTCCTAAATGTAGAAAATAAGAAATATTGAGTATATTGAAATGGGAATGGCTAAATTAAAGATGATTTAATCTAAAGAAATAAACCTTTGGAATGATGATTGGTCGATAGAATTTCCATCTGGAAATAACATCGTTGGTTGCACACCTGTTTTTCTTTGATAGTTAAATAAACGACTATCGAAGTTTTTGACCATTTTTGTAATGACCCGCATTTTCCGTGATATAATAATTAATTTATTTAATTATATAAAAGGTGATTAAGAGAATTAAATGGTCGTTTAATTAAATAACTTGGAATATTTAATTAATAATTAATGATACTAGACTCGTTTTGGAAAAATGCTTTCAAAAATATATTTTTGGTAAAATATTGATAAAATGACCGAAAATCGTTTTAACAATAAATGGCTATTTTCTAAGTTAAAGTTTTTGAAAATTTTAGTGAATGTCTAATTAATCATTAGGAAAGTGATTAGCAAATACAAATATTTTTAGTATTTATGGTTAACTAAATATCTGGATGATGCGATGCATGACATAGGCAAGATATTTAGGAAAATGAGCAAATAAGGAAAAACGAGCAATTAAGGAAAATGAGCAAGAATAGTAATACTTCATTTGAAAGAAATGAGAAAATAAGGAAAATGAGAAAAAATAGTAATACTTCATTTGAAAGAAATGAGCAAATAAGGAAAAATGAGCAAATAAGGAAAATGAGCAAATAAGGAAAATGAGCAAAAATAGTAATACTTCATTTGAAAGAAATGAGCAAATAAGGAAAATGAGCAAAAATAGTAATACTTCATTTGAAAGAAATGAGCAAATAAGGAAAATGAGCAAAAGTAGTAATACTTCATATGTAAGATTAGGGTTTTAGGGGCATTTTGGTCTTTTCCCATTCACATTCCTAAGGCTATATAAAGGGAGGCATACCCTTAGGAATTCTACACAATTTCTTTTCTTCTTCTTCTTCTTCATAAGCTATATTAATGGCTTCTTCTTGAGTAATGGTGGTGGTAGAGGAGGAAGCAAGGAAAAGCAAGTGAAAGCAAGGAAAGGAAGGAGGCTACTAGCTTGGATCTTTGTTCTTATTCTTGGATCTTTATTCTTATTCTTGGATCTTGGATTTGCTAAGGATTAAGGTGAGTTTACTCATTATTTAGGACAGCAAAACTTAAACCCTTTTGCATGTTTTAACTATGCTTAAAGTTGCTTGAATGTTGGTAACTTATGTTAAAATGTTAATTTGATTCTTACTTTAAAAGTAAGTGACATATGTGATCCATGTTAATGGATTGGAATGGACTTAAATGGACTTGGACTTGAACTTAAAAGTGCACTTATATTTATAATACTGTTCTGTTCATGTATTGAAATATATGATGTGTTATATAATCTGTTTGATTATGTGTGTTAAATGATATTGATCATTGTGGTTTTCCATTTTAAATATCATAAGTGACCCTGGGATGTGAAAAGAAATATTTCAATGTATATTGAAATAAAGGAATTTTATAAAATCAACCGATTTTATAAAAGGGAATATTTTGAAAATAAAGTACTTAGAAAATAAATAGGATTTTATAAAGGAGAACATTTACTTAGAAAATAAATAGGAGTTTATAAAGGAGGATATTTATTTATAAGACAAATAGAATATCAAAAAGGAAATATTTTGGGAAAATAAATAGAATAAAGATAAAAGGAAAATATTTATAAAACGAATAAAGTTTTATAAAAGGAATATTTATTTAATAAATAAATTGAATTGAATGGAATATTTATTTAGAAATACATAGAAGTATAAGAGGATTATTTATTTAGAAAATAAATTGACAAATATAGGAAGAGAAATATTTGTAAAACATTTACAAATAAAGGTTATGAAAGGAATTATTTATTTAGAAATAAATAGAAGTTATAAAGAAGATACTTATTTAGAAATAAATAAGAATCTAGATGGATTATTTATTTAGGAAATAAATAGAATTATAAAAAGAGAATATTTATTTAGGGAATAAATAGGATTATTAAAAGGGATTTGTCAAATGAGTTAGTCAAACCAGATTTGTCAAATAAGTTAGTTAAACCAAGTTAAATGAGTTGATCAAACCAAGTTGATTGAGTTAGTTAGTCAAGTTAACCAAATGGGTGAAGTTAGTCGAGTTAATCAAATTTGAGTTAGCAAGTTAAGTCATTCAATTTGAGTTAGCAAGTTAAGATAATCAAAGTGAGTTAGTAAAAAAATGGAGTTAAATCGAATATAGTTATTCGAAATAAAGTTAAAACAGATATTAGTTATTCGAATTTGAGTTAATCAAATAGAGTTAAAGTAATGGAGTTAAACAGAAATTAGAAACTGACTAGAGATTAATAAGTTGAATGGTTTCCTGAGTATCGATCTGATGTTGGTTTCGGCCTTTGGGGTTTATACTTAGGAAGTTGTTCTCTTGTTAGTTTATAGTTAGAGTCTGATAGATATGGAAGAATAGTGATACGTAAGTAAGCCATGGAAATGTTTTCTAGTGTTAATAACATATATTTTCTAAACATAGAAAATGAGAATATATATATATATATATATATATATATATGGTTAATGATGATTGATCGATATGATTTCCATTTGGAAATAATATCGTTGTTTGCACACTTGTTTTTCTTTGATAGTTAAATCACAGACTATCAAAGTTTTGACCATTTTAACCTTGTTAATATGGAGAGACCAGTTGGATTATTTTCCAAAGAACCACTCTGTATTGGCATATGCGTTGTGAATTATATATGTCAAATATATTTGAAGACGGAGTAAAGTGCAAGGGCTATTGTATAAGTCTTAAATAATAGTGCCTAAGATGGATGTACTGGATAGTGCCTTCGGTTTGTCCAGTCCCAGGACCACATGTATGGACGAAGGTCTGACAGAGTATATCTAATAGATCGCGTAAGTTGATCTCTTCAAACGTATTCACGTTTGGTGGTGGAGGAATTCGTTTCTCTTAGCTGTATACCCGTGTTATTTTTTGATAAATCAATTTGTGATTTGGCGGGTATGACGATGTGACATTCTAAGTGAATGAAGATGTGGCGTGTAAAGGATAAGCGTAGCTTCTAGCGTCACATCCGGTAAATGACAAAAATCGGGCAGGCAGCATGGCTATGTGGGTAGCTCCCATTAGGGTGTATAATCACCTATCTAGAGATATTCATTTCATTCTAAAAATCTATTGTCGATGCTGTCCCATTCGAGAAACGGTTGCTGATCCCAACCATCGGTGATATACGTTCGATACACTCAAGCGAAATGAGTGGTCGGTCATGTGTGGCCGGGTTGCAAGATGTTCTTGTTGAACCCAGTGTATTCATCTCTAGAGGTACACTAGCGAAAGGTAGTTCCATACCTTGTCATAGTTGGAAATCCATTACCCAATACATGCTTGCGATTTTGATTGTATACTATGTATGTAGAATGTGAGATGAAAGCGTTTCTGCTAGATGATTATTGTATTGTGATTGATAGACATTATTATAATATCAAAAGGTTTCTGATATAAAGATATTTTGGATTCTCATAAGGGAAAAACCCGTTCCGTTATACGGCGTGGTCTTATGAGATATCGTTCACTTGTTCAAACTATTTTAAACTGTTTTACTCATACCAGTCCCATGACTGACCCGGAGTTTATTTTGTTTTGTTTTCCCTAAACTCTTGGGTGCTCAATTTTGTACGAGTAGTAAAGTAGTCGGGATTTACATATACTTGAAGAGCTGGAGCAGGAGGCTTCAGGATTATATAGCTATTATTATTTCGTTGTGCTGTAAGTGTTGTACTTGATAATGATATGTATATTCAAGTACAGATTTATATTTCAAAGTTATGTTATATTTTATTCGTTCCGTTGTGAGGTTCGTGTTACTCTGATGATGTTGTTGTCTTCTTCTTCTTGTATTCTAAGTTTCTATCTTATCTATTCTCACCCTCTAATTTCTTTCATTAACTATTCGGTTATTTTCGGTCCTTGGATGTTCGATATGTGTTGTATATCGGATAACTAAGATCGCTAAAAATCGGGTCGTTATAGTTGGTATCAGAACTTAAGGTTAAATAATTACCATGGCTCTGTGGCGTGACTCGGTAGAGATGGGGTTAGTAATACCCTAGATTGAGTTTGAGTGTATACATACGAGAGCGTATTTGTTATTCAATATAAAGTGAATTTATATTGTGGAGATTTATTGGTTGAGTTGTTTACAAGTTCTGGTCGATCAGTTTGATCCACTGTATCGGTAGGAGTTTATGAACACTCGAATACGATGAACCGTCATGGTATGTTTTGAAAAGAGGGTAAATGAAATAATTTTACCCAAAGTATATTTGTTATTATAATCAAGTAAGATTATAATGGAGATGGTTATATATATATATATAACCAAATAAAATTCACATAAGTGTAATGAATTGAATTAAATCTGAAATTATAATCAGAATGGGAATTAAAATTCCTAGAATTTGAAAAGGTGTTTGTAAATGGAATTAAATTGAGTATAAGAGAATTTTAAGTTCCTGGGAGATTTTGAAAACATTTTTCAAACTGAAAGTGATATAGTATTGAACTCACCTTGATAGCTGGAAAATAGATTCTGATGATGAATCTAGACATCATCAGTGTTCATTATCAAGTTCTAAGTGTCGGATTACAACCAAAGATTTTGTTTTTGGAATTGTTTTGAGAAAACTAGTTATTTAGAAATTCAAAGGCTTTGAATTGGTATTACGATTTCAAATTAATTTGAAATGAACCCAGGGATTTAAAATTTTAGAATTTAAATTTAACTTAAAATGTTAAATGGATTGAGATGGTATAAGTAAAAATAAATTAAGATTTAACTTGAACTAAGTTAAATAAAACTGGATTTGATTAGAGAATAATCTGGAATGGAATTGAGTTGATGACTTAAGAGTTTAGAATCAAGAATATTACTTGAGTTTGAAATGGAATTTGGCTTGAGTATAAACGAATGATTGGATTTAATAATAAATCAATTGGAGTTTGATTATAATGACATTGTTATATGTTGAGTTGGTAGCAGATGGAAGGGAAATAATGATATGCCCGACAAAAAGGTACAAGTTTATATTTGATATGAGTTTAGAATTTATTAGTCGAATTAGCAAGCAGCTTGGCTGTTTGATTTTCTTTTGGGTTGGAGAAGGCCTAGAGTGGCGAGTTGTGGTTTTACCGATAGGGCTATACAAAGGAGGTTATGGCGAAAATTTTCGAAAAGTTAAGGCGTTAGAAAATTTTCAGGATTTTTGAAAATTTTCGTTGTTAAAAAATTTAATAAATATTTAATTGAAATTAAATTGGTTCAGTTGAAACTGGAGTTAAGAAGTGGACAAATAAGTTCTGACCAGTCGATAGGGTTTGTTTCCTACCTTAGCAATTTCGAGTATGAAATTATTTTAAGTGGGGAAGAATGTAATGACCCGCGTTTTCAGCGATATAATAATTAATTTATTTAATTATTTAAAAGGTGATTAAGAGAATTAAACGGTCGTTTAACTAAATAACTTGGAATATTTAATTAATGATACTAGACTCGTTTTGGAAAAATGCTTTCAAAAATATATTTTTGGTAAAATATTGATAAAATGACCGAAAATCGTTTTAACAATAAATGGCTATTTTCTTAGTAAAAGTTGTTGAAAATTTTAGTGTATGTCTAATTAATCATTAGGAAAGTGATTAGCAAATAAAAATATTCTTAGTATTTATGGTTAACTAAATATCTGGATGATGTCATGCATGACATAGGCAAGATATTTAGGAAAATGAGCAAATAAGGAAAAATGAGCAAATAAGGAAAATGAGCAAAAATAGTAATACTTCATTTGAAAGAAATGAGCAAATAAGGAAAATGAGCAAAAATAGTAATACTTCATTTGAAAGAAATGAGCAAATAAGGAAAAATGAGCAAATAAGGAAAATGAGCAAATAAGGAAAATGAGCAAAAATAGTAATACTTCATTTGAAAGAAATGAGCAAATAAGGAAAATGAGCAAAAATAGTAATACTTCATTTGAAAGAAATGAGCAAATAAGGAAAATGAGCAAAAGTAGTAATACTTCATATGTAAGATTTGGGTTTTAAGGGCATTTTGGTCTTTTCCCATTCACATTCCTAAGGCTATATAAAGGGAGGCATACCCTTAGGAATTCTACACAATTTCTTTTCTTCTTCTTCTTCTTCTTCTTAAGCTATATTAATGGCTTCTTCTTGAGTAATGGTGGTGGTAAAGGAGGAAACAAGGAAAAGCAAGTGAAAGCAAGGAAAGGAAGGAGGTTACTAGCTTGGATCTTTGTTCTTATTCTTGGATCTTTATTCTTATTCTTGGATCTTGGATTTGCTAAGGATTAAGGTGAGTTTACTCACTATTTAGGACTTGCATGTTTTAACTATGCTTAAAGTTGCTTGAATGTTGGTAACTTATGTTAAAATGTTAACTTGATTCTTACTTTAAAAGTAAGTGACATATGTGATCCATGTTAATGGATTGGAATGGACTTAAATGGACTTGGACTTGAACTTAAAAGTGCACTTATATTTATAATACTATTCTGTTCATGTATTGAAATATATGATGTGTTACATAATCTGTTTGATTATGTGTGTTAAATGATATTGATCATTGTGGTTTGCCATTTTAAATATCATAAGTGACCCTGGGATGTGAAAAGAAATATTTCAATGTATATTGAAATAAAGGAATTTTATAAAATCAACCGATTTTATAAAAGGGAATATTTTGAAAATAAAGTACTTAGAAAATAAATAGGATTTTATAAAGGAGAACATTTACTTAGAAAATAAATAGGAGTTTATAAAGGAGGATATTTATTTATAAGACAAATAGAATATCAAAAAGGAAATATTTTGGGAAAATAAATAGGATAAAGATAAAAGGAAAATATTTATAAAACGAATAAAGTTTTATAAAAGGAATATTTATTTAATAAATAAATTGAATTGAATGGAATATTTGTTTAGAAAAAAATAGAAGTATAAGAGGATTATTTATTTAGAAAATAAATTGACAAATATAGGAAGAGAAATATTTGTAAAACATTTA
Organism: Allium sativum; assembly: GCA_030737875.1. NCBI lineage: Eukaryota > Viridiplantae > Streptophyta > Magnoliopsida > Asparagales > Amaryllidaceae > Allium > Allium sativum. Next base: position 288,121,323 of record CM060924.1, read on the forward strand.
CAAATAAAGATTATGAAAGGAATTATTTATTTAGAAATAAATAGAAGTTATAAAGGAGATACTTATCTAGAAATAAATAAGAATCTAGAAGGATTATTTATTTAGGAAATAAATAGAATTATAAAAAGAGAATATTTATTTAGGGAATAAATAGGATTATTAAAAGGGATTTGTCAAATGAGTTAGTCAAACCAGGTTTGTCAAATAAGTTAGTCAAACCAAGTTAAATGAGTTGATGAAACCAAGTTAATTGAGTTAGTTAGTCAAGTTAACCAAACGGGTGAAGTTAGTCGAGTTAATCAAAATTGAGTTAGCAAGTTAAGTCATTCAATTTGAGTTAGCAAGTTAAGATAATCAAAGTGAGTTAGTAAAAAAATGGAGTTAAATCGAATATAGTTATTCGAAATAAAGTTAAAATAGATATTAGTTATTCGAATTTGAGTTAATCAAATAGAGTTAATCGAATAGAGTTAAAGTAATGGAGTTAAACAGAAATTAGAAACTGACTAGAGGTTAATAAGTTGAATGGTTTCCTGAGTATCGATCTGATGTTGGTTTCGGCCTTTGGGGTTTATACTTAGGAAGTTGTTCTCTTGTTAGTTTATAGTTAGAGTCTGATAGATGTGGAAGAATAGTGATACGTAAGTAAGACATGGAAATGTTTTCCAGTGTTAATAAAATATATTTTCTAAACATAGAAAATGAGGATATATATATATATATGGTTAATGATGATTGATCGATATGATTTCCATTTGGAAATAATATCGTTGTTTGCACACTTGTTTTTCTTTGATAGTTAAATCACAGACTATCAAAGTTTTGACCATTTTAACCTTGTTAATATGGAGAGACCGGTTGGATTATTTTCCAAAGAACCACTCTGTATTGGCATAAGCGTTGTGAATTATATATGTCAAAGATAATTGAAGACGGAGTAAAGTGCAAGGGCTATTGTATAAGTCTTAGATAACAGTGCCTAAGATGGATGTACTGGATAGTGCCTTCGGTTTGTCTAGTCCCAGGACAACATGTATGGACGAACGTCTGACAGAGTATATCTAATAGATCGCGTAAGTTGATCTCTTCAAACGTATTCACGTTTGGTGGTGGAGGAATTCGTTTCTCTTAGCTGTATACCCGTGTTATTTTTGGATAAATCAATTTTTGATTTGGCGGTTATGACGATGTGACATTCTAAGTGAATGAAGATGTGGCGTGTAAAGGATAAGCGTAGCTTCTAGCCTCACATCCGGTAAATGACAAAAATCGGGCAGGCAACATGGCTTTGTGGGTAGCTCCCATTAGGGTGTATAATCACCTATCTAGAGATATTCATTTCATTCTAAAAATCTATTGTCGATGTTGTCCCATTCGGGAAACGGTTGCTGATCCCAACCGTTGGTGATATACATTCGATACACTCAAGCGAAATGAGTGGTCGGTCATGTGTGGCAGGGTTGCAAGATGTTCTTGTTGAACCCAGTGTATTCCTCTCTAGAGGTACACTAGCGAAAGGTGGTTCCATACCTTGTCATAGTTGGAAATCCATTACCCAATACGTGCTTGCGATTTTGATTGTATACTATGTATGTAGAACGTGAGTTGAAAGCGTTTCTGCTAGATGATTAGTATATTGTGATTGATAGACATTATTATAATATCAAAAGGTTTCTGATATAAAGATGTTTTGGATTCTCGTAATGGAAAAAACCGTTCCGTTATATGGCGTGGTCTTATGAGATATCGTTCACTTGTTCAAACTATTTTAAACTGTTTTACTCATACCAGTCCCATGACTGACGCAGAGTTTATTTTATTTTGTTTTCCCTAAACTCTTGGGTGCTCAATTTTGTACGAGTAGTAAAGTAGTCGGGATTTACAGATACTTGAATAGCTGGAGCAGGAGGCTTCAGGATTATATAGCTATTATTATTCCGCTGTGTTGTAAGTGTTGTACTTGATAATGATATGTATATTCAAGTACAGATTTATATTTCAAAGTTATGTTATATTTTATTCGTTCCGTTGTGAGGTTCGTGTTACTCTGATGTTGTTGTTGTTTTCTTCTTCTTCTTCTATTCTACGTTTCTATCTTATCTATTCTCACCCTCTAATTTCTTTCATTAACTATTCGGTTATTTTCAGTCCTTGGATGTTCGATATGTGTTGTATATCGGATAACCAAGATCGCTAAAAATCGGGTCGTTACAATTTTATCGTCGTCAATACAGAGAGATCGAGGTCAGATTCATTATCTGAAAACCACTCTGTATAGACGTTAGCGTTGCGATCAAATATGATGGAGAAAATAAAGACGGAGTTATGCAAAGGCTATCCTATTTTATAATAGCGCCTTCGGTTTGTCCAGTCCCAGGATATACGTAGATAGACGAATGTCTGACAGAGTATATCTAATGGATCGCGTAAGTTGATCCCTTCAAACGTATTAACGTTTGGTGGCGGGGGAATTTGTTTCTCTAGCTTTATACCCGTGGTATTTTTGGGAAAATCAATTTGTGATTTGACGGATATGATGATGTGGCATTCAAAGTGAATGGTGGTCAAGTGTTTCAAGGATATGTAATGACCTCAAGCCTCATCAACCGGGAAATGACAGAAATCGGGCAGGCAGCATGGCTATGTGGGTCGCTCCCATTAGGGTGTATACCACCTATCTAGAGAAAATCCATTTCATTCTTTTATCTATTATCGATGTTGTCCCTTTTCGGGAAGACGGTGGGTAGCTCCCAACTGTTGGTGATATACATTCGATACACTCAAGAGAAATGAGTGGTCGGTCATATGTGGGCCGGGTTGCAAAACGTTCTTGTTGAACCCAGTGTATTCGTCTCTAGAGATGCACTATCGGCAGGTGGTCCCATACCTTGTCATGGTTGGAATCCAATCTCCAATAAGCTCCTGCGGTTTTGTTTGTATACTATATATGTGGAACTGAGATGCAAGCGTTCAGCTAGATTCTAATTACTTGTGATTAGACATTATTATAATATCAGAGAAGTATTGATTTTCAAAACTATTTGGATTATCGTAAGATAAAAACCATTCGTGTTTATGTGTGGATCGGTCTTACGATTATCTTTTCTTTTGAAAAGGATTTTGAAAAGTTAAACCTATGATTTGAGTTTACTCACACCAGTCCCATGACTGACCCAGAGTTTATTTTTGTTTTGTTTTCCCTAAACTCTTGGGTGCCCAAATTTGTACGGGCAGTCAAGTAGTTCAGGTCTTTACAGATATACGTGGAGGAGCTTGAAGCAGGAGGCTTCAGGATTATATAGCTATTGTTATTTCCGCTATATGTAAGTGTTGTACTCTGGTAGTGTTATTGTATATATATATATATACATTGTTTTATTGCAAAGTTATGTCATGTATTATATTTTATTCGTTCCGCTGTGAGATTCGTGTTTACTCTGATTGTGTTCTTCTTCTTCTATTCTAATTTTCTATCTTATCTATTCTCACCCTCTAACTTCTTTCTATTAATGATCAGGTATTTTCGATGTTTGAATAGTCAACATGGTAGATTTGTGTTGATTTTCGGAGTCGAAAAATCCCGGGACGTTACATTTTCCATTTTTTGTTGTTATGATTTACTGTTTTCTATATATGTGTGGATTCTTTCCCAAGCCTTCCCGCAGATTGGATGAAACACCTCTTTCCATAGGTTTAAATCCATCATGTCCATATAGGTTTTCCTTATATGCTTAGATCCTTCCTAACATCCATTGAGCCCTTTGTCGAAAGCGGCGTTTAGTGATCCCTTTCCTCGGGACCTTAGCGAGTAACCATATGATCAAGGATCGTAAAGGCTAAACAACTCATCTCTCTCCTCCTAGATCCATTCCTATTGGCCTATTTCCGGTGTTGACGAAAAATATCATTAACACGTCGTGTCATGTGTCACTTAATATTATTAAAGCCATTAATACACACACAGCATACAAATTTCCTATAGGGACATTTTAAATTCATATTCCTAAATAAATGCATTTAATACACATTTATGATAATTTGGTTATTCTAATTAAGATATAAATGAGAGTGTGGTTAGTGGCACGTGTAAAAGAAACGTTCTAAACGTAGACGTCCTAACTCAACAATCAAGGACAATAGGTCATATTTCCCAAGCTTGCATAATATAATATATGATGTCTCATTCCAAATATAAAGCAATAATAAGGAAATGACATAACACAAATAAAATAACTTGTAACCTAGGTATTTAGAATTATTTCAGTAATAAAAGAAAAAGAAAAGGTGAATAACAATAATATATGTATTTTTCATTCTAATACTATTTTATTTTCATATAAGATTTCTCCATAAAAACAAGGATTTTGGTAATATGTATGTTATCACATTTGAACCATCTATATTATAAAACATAGACTTAAATGTATATAAGTTACAATACACAAATATGTGCTTTTGCATGAATTTGATTTAAAATAAAAGTAAAAGAAAGTAAATCAGACAAAATGGTAAATTTATACATACAGTAAAAAATCCACTTTTTCTTGCATTTATAATCCAAAACCAAAAAAAACACAAGATTGACCATTCTTAATATTTATCAGGGATTTAAGGGATTTATATGTGTTTTTTTTCTTTTTGTAAGAATCCCAAATATCTTTTAGGCATAAACAATCCATTTTTACACTAATAATTATAGAAAATATTTAAACTTAAAGTAATTACCACTCATAGTACAGTAAGAAGAAGGAGAAACCCATGTAACCAAGTCCGAATTTCAACCTCGAATTAAAGTACTCCAAATCCTTCTCCTATATTATTATACATACATAAGAAGAAAATAGTGTCTTAAAAGTATATAAATCTGATTTCAAATATCTATTTAGCAAATAAAATAAAGATAATAGAAATAGATTAGATCTGAGAAGAAGAAAGCTAACCTGATCTAATTTGGAACTTAAATAGAATGGAGGAAAGACAAAATGTGGATAGAGTTTAGAGGAAAATGTAAGTTTTAAAGAGGAGGCTAGAGTCTTATTTATAGTTGTTAAAGTGTGTGTGGACCAATGGATTATAATTATAAAATCTTAACCATTCAAATCAACAAATTATATAACAAAACTAATTTAATCTAGTTGCTTCCACCCTTACAATTCCCTATAAGGCGGTCGATATCCTCCCTAGGAGGGTGCTCGACCCCCAAGTCGATCCCCTTTTAGGGGTGTAACGACCCTCATTTTTTATCGTTCAAGTAGACAATAATCCACACATGTCAACCCAAAAAATCCAAAATATAGATAGTTATTGGGGTAAAATAAGAAAAAGAAAGAAGAGGAAAAACGATCACAAAATATCACAGCGGAAGGATAAAAATATAATAATCAAATAACAGTTAATGAAGCTATTAAAATGCACATTTATTTATACTTTACAACAATTACCATAGTTATACATACCTTTAGTGGAAATAAAATGATGTAGTGGGAATATATAATAGGTGATATACCAAAACTCTGTCTTCATCCTCCAATATAATGTGGTCTTCACTAACTTTAGGCTGACCCGAGCACCAATGAAAAGCCAAAAAAAACTCGGATCAGAGCCAAAATATTCTCATATTTTTCAAATCAAACCACGTAACAATATGAGTTTCACGGCATCAGAGATGCTTGTGATAGTTCACACCTCATATCCAATATGTACGTGAGTGTAATAACTTAAGAGATGTTACGGGAATTTCTATTTCTTGAGAATCTATTAAACTATTTACATATAATGATATATGCTACAGTAGGTAACATCTATCAGTAAAATAAATATCAAAATAGCATTAAGGATTTACAGTGATCCATCTTAACACATTTAATTTGGCAACCAAAATCGTAATTGGCTCGTATAAGGAAAACAAGACAAGGCACATGTGGTAATGCCCAAGGTAGGATTCTATCGGTTTACCTTTTTTGTCTGGTATTAATACATCTGTGGCCGACCGCGACTATCAATCCAACAAACAAGAGTGCACCCATCGAATACAAAATCATTATAGCAATACAAGTGATCAACATCGTTGGAGGTAGCGAACTTCAATGGCTGGATATAGGCTCCTGTTTTAGTCTGTTTAGTTATGACACAAATGTCAAGGCTATCCATCATCGTTCTCTTACTTTAGCCCAGCAAATGTTCGCTAGTTCAACCACTACGTTCTAGATAACATCCATCATGTACATGATTATCAAATTAGTTCCAATATTGAGAAAGAGTATGCCAATAAGAGTCCCCAGCCACTTTAACAACCAATCATAAATTTGCACACCAATTGTTTCTTTTACATTTCACAATAATTCACATTTGATATCAAAGTATTATATTCATTTCAAAAACCAAAACCATTTCGAAATCGTCATATTTATTTCGAAATATCACTTCATTCAAAATCACATATATGCGTTTGAAATATTACTTCAGTTTCCATCTTAGGTTACATTCATTGACCACATTCGCATTTAAATCCACGATTTAAGTATAACACTCCACCTTGCACAGTTTTATATTCTCATAAAAATAGTTTGAATAGTAAAAAATAGTTTAGTACGAAAAAAATGATTTATGTACTAAAATATTTTGTAAAACCAAAATAAATTGAGTATTCATAAAATAAGTTTCTAAAACAATTTATATTGAAATAATAAATTTTAAAAATATATCAAATCAAACTGTTTTTTACATTCCAAAAAATCTGGACTCGTGTGCAAATTTCAAATTAATAAAGTCAATTATCGATTTCTTAAATTTCGATTTTGTTCCAATGACTTAAATCCCGATACAAATAAATCTATTGTACATTTAAAAGTTCAATTTGATTCAATAATTTATGTCATGATATAAAATTCCAAAGTCCATTATTATTCTAAACCATTTCGATCTGTATAAATTTTAAATCAAATTTCAATTTTATGACTTAAAACACATAAATTGAATTAAGTTCCACTTCTATATTTTAAAGTTCAATCTTTATTTCCTGAATTAAATCCATACATTAGTCGTAACTTCATATTTCCAATTCGATTATTTAAGCGATTTGTTTTAACTAATTCCCATTTCAAATTCTAGATTAACTTCAATTCAAATTTAAGCTTATTTCAGTTCCAAATAAATTTCGATTCCAATTTCGTATAAATTTCAATTCTAAATTAATTTTGATTTCTTATAATTTTGTGTGTGATTTCCAAACTTATTGATTTGGCAGAGCCAGCAGGGTTAAATGGCCCCTACCATATATTTATATAAATAAGAGAGTCTTGCAATATAAATGCATAAAAGTGAGAAAAGAAAATAAATACAAGAGGAGGTAAAGGAGAATATAAGAATACATCCCTTTGTCATGCATATTGCCATCAAAAGCTGACAAATTAATTTCTCAGCCTATTCTAACATAATAACATAGAATATTTGCATCGTGTTTCTTCTTTTGCCATGGAAGATTTGTTGATTTCTCTCATGCCATAATTCATTAACCATAACTTTCAACATTATAAGCAGCTCTTACGTTGATGCTTGTTTCCACATTGTTGCTTTATATATACACAGCCATTCCTTTACACTGACTTGCAAGGGAGTCACAAAGCCAACTCTTTCTTTTATCTTCCTCCTTAGAAAGCGTGTTAGGGAGCATCTAAAATATGATTGTTTAATACCTTCATCTACAGATTGGTAGAAAACACATGCAGTTTGGATATTCATTCCCTTTTAATTCAGGTTAACTAGAGTGTGCAAGGCATTTTGATAAACTTTCCAGTGGTGGAAGTTTAGTCTCTCATTACATTTCTCATTCCAAATTATCTTATACCGCAAAAGTTTGTTTGTATCAGTTTCTACAGACACAGAGTTATAAACTATATTAGTATAGTGCTCTAATTCTGATCAGTCCAAACATACCTATCATGTCGTTCAAGTACATATGGCTTGTAATTGAATTTTTGCCATATTCTATTTGTTATGAAGCTATTGGAGCTAGTAGGTTTATCTTTCCATTGATTACATATGAAGTTGCTTTAGTGTTTATAAGTATCGAAGAGAGGAAGACATTGAGATGATGCAGTTCATTAATTAGTAGAGTTCCTTTCTGAATTCATAGGGAAAACTTGAACTTCGTTGCGCTATCGGAAGCCAGCAGCAAAGTCGAATGAGAAAGCAACTTGTCTCTGACTTTGAGCATTATATTCCAAACTCAACAATGGGATGGCTTAGGCATTGTGGTCCGTATTTCTTCTCTTTTCAGGTTATATTTTATACTCCTCTCGACTCATAGTTTTTTGGCTTAAAGAACAAGATTCTGGAAATTCTTAGACAAGGCAGCAATGTTTGCTTTATGTTTTTTATTCCCAAACCCCCTTTGCTTAGGCTTCTCAATCTTATGATATGCCATGGGAGATAGCTTGCTTGTATGAATGTATCCATACTATAATTTTTTATCATTATTTTTCTTTTCATTTCTAGAAGCTTAGGAGGGATGAGAAAAGTTCTACACTAGTATACTATGATAGAAAATAATACTGAGTTTAGAATCCCGAGCCTGCCTGGTTGGGATAAGAACCTTAAACACCCCACCTCCGTTAGGGTCACTCTCAAAGGGAATGCCCTAATTTTGGTGGAGGTTTATAAGTCACAGATATACAAGACAGATATAATAACACATATTTTTAAACAGCGGAAAACAACAACTTTTATTTCTTCAAAATACGTGTTACACAAACCATGCCATAATACTTCCCAAAATCATAATTGCCTTGATTACATTATTTAAAGAAGCATGAAGAAAACATAAATAAACTGCAAAAGTCCCCTAATTGCTGTCCAAAACCATAGTCCAAAACGGAAAAGATCCAAGCAATACATTCTTTCTCTTCAAGCTGGATGTGAAAACTGATCAAGCTGCGGTATTCCCTCCCTGAGAACCTGGGGGGGGGGGAACGAAAGAAAAGGAGGTGAAAGGAAAAGGGTCAGTCAAAAAGACGGAGTAAGTTCTAGTGACTTTCAGTGTAGAAATGGTTAAAACAACCTGTCATGTATGAACTGGAACTAAACTTAAGAATGGTGTAAAGGTGAACAAGATAGACTAAGGTGATCAGGATAAGTCAAGACAAGTCAAGTAAAGCATCACATGTTCGAGATTCGTTGCATCGATTGTAGTAGTATACTAAGCCCATATCACAAGTTAATCACGAAATAAATCCCACGGCCCAATGTCATGAAATGACCCTGAAACGGGGTCTGACCCAAGTACGGGGTCCTACGGAGCGATTATCTAGTCGATCGGCTCCCTACAAGTTCTAGCTCGTCAAGTGTCCGTGTCATACGGCTAATCACGAATGTAGTCACCTGTGCTGGGTCCACCTTTGGGTGTATCAGCCCTAGGGTGTCAACCCCTGACACGATTCAAGATGCACAGATAAATCTATGGATACCCAGTGTCTGCCCCGGATACGTGCACGATCGTAGTCCACCGAACCTACACTGGCGTACCCCACTGCCGTCGTTCACCTCTTACAATCAGCCCAGTAATCGTGCCCCACCCGGCCTAGCCCCAGGGTACCTTGATACATCTAGAGGGTTACTGCTGAAAAGGGTCGTGTCTAAGGTTTCGCCTAATAGATTAGGTCATGTAATTCGTGACCTAACCCGCCTAACAGATTAAGTCATGTAATTCGTGACTTAATCCTTTTCCAGTCTAGTCATGTCAAGATGGTTAAGTATATCATTTCAGTTCGCGACTTAACCCGCCCACGTGTCATGTCAAGTTGGCTATGTGTTGTTGTTTTCAAGTTCATGACTTAGCCCAACAAATCGTGTTCAAGTTGGTTAAGTTGGTTAAGTTGTCTTTTCATGTTCATGACTTGACCCTAATTGGCATTGATTGATTCGTTAATGCACCGAACCACTCACATTGGATCCTATTGTTCGTAGCCACTGGATTTGTCGGGCGGTTCCGGGCAGGTTTACGCTACGAACTCAACCCAACCTCGGGTTTCAAGCGCGATGTGACCAACTACCCACATTGGATCCTATTTTTTTGTAGCAACTGGATTTGTCGGGCGGTTCTGGGCAGATTTACACTGCAAACTCAACCCAACCTCAAGTTGGCCACTTTCTTGTTTTCTAAAGTCATGCCCATGTTCTTATCAGATTTTGCTATTTCCACATCATGTTCATATATTATGGCATGTTCAAGTCAAGTTTTCGTGCCATATTTCATGTTCTACTTATGCCAAATTTCACAGTTTATGCTTATAATTAATTCAAGTTTTGCCTATTCTACCCAATCGTATCCCCAACGTATATAAACGTACTGCGTTCACAAGCATAAACAATTCAAGAGATAAAGGGGAATAACACCAAACATGTGATAGGCATATGTGACAATTCCAACATCACTTGCATAATAAACAGGCTATAACATATCACATGGTTTCAATACTAATATGATGATAACTTGGCATAGTAATGATTCCAACTTAATTTAACATGATGATTTCAACTTTACATCATAGGCATAATAATCCTTGCGGGCATAATAATAAATTTATTATAAACATGAAACATTAAAGGCATAGTAATCCTAATAAGCATAGTGGATTCCAATTTAGCATTTTTAACATAATGATTCTCATAGACAGAATGATTCCAATTCATCATTTTTAACATAATGATTCTCATCTAACATTATAAACATAATGGTTCCTACTTAGCATTTTTAACATAATGATTCTCATCTAACATTATAGACATAATGATTCCAGTTTAGCGTTTTTAACATAATGATTCTCAACTAACATTATAGACATAATGATTCCAATTTAGCATTTTTAACATAATGATTCTCAACTAACATTATAGACATAATGATTCCAATTTAGCATTTTTAACATATCTAACATTATAAACATAATGATTCCAACCTTTCATCATAACCTAGCAATACCCAATTTTTCATTAATCATGATGGGTATATTGACATCACAGGCATAATTCCATCAATAGTCATAGACATGGTTTAATTAGCATCATAGGCATGGTTTAATCAACATAAAGATTTCAATAAACATAGTCATTCCATGGACATGTATTAGTCCAACTTGCCAAACAATCAAGCCCAAGTGATTCATAACAACATCAAAATCATGACAAGTTTAACTTGCAATGTTGCCATAGCAATATCCCCAAATTATAATTCAAAGATAAACAATATAAACATGGATTAACAATAGTTCCTAAATCTGGTTTCAATTCATGGCATGTCCATATTGTTTTAGCGTTTTTGCCTAAAAAGTAACATAGAACTTACAATATGAAGCAAATAATCCAAATAAAAATCCCAAATCAATTAGTCCCAAATTCGTTGTCTAAAGCATCGTAGTTGTTGTAGCTTCTAGTTGTAGCCTTCAAGAATCGTCCTCCATCTTCTATAATTTTATTCTTTGTATTTTTAATTCAGAGCTCTAGGTTTAATGGCGGCGGCCTGAGGCTAAAATGAAATAGTATGATTTAGGCTAGGTCTTAGGTCCTTTTTATAATGTTTGTGAGTTGTTTTAGACCGTCGATGGAGCTTGATTCAATAATAGCCGTTCGTTTGAAGGAGAGGCCAATCCGGAGCTAAAACGAACGCAATGGCGTATCCCGTTTCCCTTAATTCTTTGATTTGAAATTAATTATACTTTAATTTGTGAATCTTACTATTATAAAATACACGGGGTGTTACATTCTCCCCCACTTAAAAGGATTTCGTCCCCGAAATCTTCAAGTTCAGGAAGAATGTACATCCTAACTTCCAAACATCCATCTACTCATCCATCAAACACGAGCATCCATTTTCCTTAAAAGACTTCTAATGCTTTATGATCATATGCGAAGTGTGTGTATATGTTCCTTAGCTAATGCTAATGATCAGGCGTGATTGATCTTCTAAATGCAAAATATGTTTAGTGAAATGAATCCAATATGTATGCAAATTTTTCCTATTATAATTCATAATTTCTACATGAGTGCTCGAACATTCAATCATATGCAACAACCAAATGATAGCACAACCAAGTTTCCAAAATAAACACTCATGCATATGCAACATGAAAATGTGTCTGAGCCGATCTAGTGCCTAATGTGTATTCATGCATCCACGAGCAACCACTTGCGACCACTTGCAACCATTTCGCAATCATAACATGTTTCAATTACATGTTTACATCCAAAAAGATTCTACCTATGGTTCTCAAGATAGGATCGAGGAGAGAAATAAGATAAAACAAAGCATCTAGAATAAGTTAACGATGTACCGCCAGAAGGTCCAGTCTTCTTCTTAGGGTAGTCTTTGCTGATTTGTCCAGTCTTCCCACAATGAAAACATTCACCTTGCTTTCTCTTCCTCTTTCTACAATCCTTGGCTATGTTCCCTTCCGTACCACAGTAATTGCATTTCCTTTTATCACGTGAGTTGTTGTTCTTGCCTCCTTTCTCGGAGTCTACCTTCTTATTCTTAGAATCGTTAGGCTTGACCTCTTTCTTCCCTTGAGAGTTTTCTGCCTCTGTCTCCTTCTTGCCCTTATCTTCCTCGTTCAGCAATGCCATCTGCACCAACCTTTCGTACGTAGCTCCCATGGGTATATGGGTCATGGCCAAACTGTGTAATGGCTCATTCAACCCTTTGACAAAGCGGAGAGCCTTCTTGTGCGGGGTGTTGACTAGGTCCAGTCCGAACCTAGCCAGCTCATCGAATTGATTAACATACTCTTTGACTGTCATATTCCCTTGTTTAAGAAATAAGATTTTTTCCAACTGAAGACTCCTTTCAGCTTCTGAGAGAAATTTAGCCTCAAACCTTGCCCTAAAGTCCTCCCATGTTTCCACTGGTCTTTCTGCATTAGTGACTTCCCACCAGTAGGAAGCCTCACCTTTTAGTAGCCACACTGCCAGTTGTACCTTCTGCCTATCTTCTACCTCAAAGATGACGAATAAGTCCTCGGTTTCTTTCAGCCAATTCCTAGCTTCCACGAAGGACTCAGTTCCATGAAAGTCCTTTCCTCCCATAGCCTTAAAATCTTTACATATCTTAGCAAAAGTGTTTCCCCGCGGAGGAGGTGGAGGAAGAGGTGCTGCTGCAGCTGGATGATTTCCTGCAGCTGGGGGAGGAGGAACGGTAGGACCTGACTGGGTGGCCCTTGCTTCTAAGAATCGTCTAAACCAACCAGGTATTGGTACACCCTCTGGCAAGTTAAGTTCTTCGGACATGCTGAAACAAGAAGGATAGATTCAAAACGAAGGATAAGAGATAACACATATGGCTTTGGGGGACTTTGCCTTTTTAAAATAAAATAATATTTTATCTTTTAAAAATGCTTCTTTAAATTTCCCTTTGAAAATAAATTTTTGAAACTTTTATCTTATCTGGTAAACCTATGCTCTGATACCAAGTGAAACACCCCACCTCCGTTAGGGTCACTCTCAAAGGGAATGCCCTAATTTTGGTGGAGGTTTTTAAGTATAAGTCACAGATATACAAGACAGATATAATAACACATATTTTTGAACAGCGGAAAACAACAACTTTTATTTCTTCAAAATACGTGTTACACAAACCATGCCATAATACTTCCCAAAATCATAACTGTCTTAATTACATTATTTAAAGAAGCATGAAGAAAACATAAATAAACTGCAAAAGTCCCCTAATTGCTGTCCAAAACCATAGTCCAAAATGGAAAAGATTCAAGCAATACATTCTTTCTCTTCAAGCTGGATGTGAAAACTGATCAAGCTACGGTATTCCCTCCCTGAGAACCTGGGGGGGAACGAAAGAAAAAGAGGCGAAAGGAAAAGGCTCAGTCATAAAGACTGAGTAAGTTCTAGTGACTTTCAGTGTAGAAACGGTTAAAACAACCTGTCATGTATGAATTGGAACTAAACTTAAGAATGGTGTCAAGGTGAACAAGATAGACTAAGGTGATCAGGATAAGTCAAGACAAGTCAAGTAAAGCATCACATGTTCGACATTCATTACATCGACTGTAGTAGTATACTAAGCCCATATCACAAGTTAATCACGAAATAAATCCCACGGCCCAATGTCATGAAATGACCCTGAAACGGGGTCTGACCCAAGTACGGGGTCCTACGGAGCGATTATCTAGTCGATCGGCTCCCTACAAGTTCTAGCTCGTCAAGTGTCCGTGTAATACGGCTAATCACGAATGTAGTCACCTGTGCTGGGTCCACCTTTGGGTGTATCAGCCCTAGGGTGTCAACCCTTGACATGATTCAAGATGCACAGATAAATCTACGGATACCCAGTGTCTGCCCCGGATACGTGCACGATCGTAGTCCACCGAACCTACACTGGCGTACCCCACTGCCGTCGTTCACCTCTTACAATCAGCCCAGTAATCGTGCCCCACCCGGCCTAGCCCCAGGGTACCTTGATACATCTGGAGGATTACTGCTGAAAAGGGTCATGTCTAGGGTTTCGCCTAATAGATTAGGTCATGTAATTCGTGACCTAACCCGCCTAACAGATTAAGTCATGTAATTCGTGACTTAATCCTTTTCCAGTCTAGTCATGTCAAGATGGTTAAGTATATCATTTCAGTTCGCGACTTAACCCGCCCACGTGTCGTGTCAAGTTGGCCAAGTGTTGTCGTTTTCAAGTTCATGACTTAGCCCTACAAATCGTGTTCAAGTTGGTTAAGTTGTCTTTTCATGTTCATGACTTAACCCTAATTGGCATTGATTGATTCGTTAATACACCGAACCACTCACATTGGATCCTATTGTTCGTAGCCACTGGATTTGCCGGGCGGTTCCGGGCAGGTTTACGCTACGAACTCAACCCAACCTCGGGTTTCAAGCGTGATGTGACCAACTACCCACATTGGATCCTACTGTTTGTAGCAACTGGATTTGCCGGGCGGTTCCGGGCAGATTTACACTACAAACTCAACCCAACCTCGAGTTGGCCACTTTCTTGTTTTTTAAAGTCATGCCCATGTTCTTATCAGATTTTGCTATTTCCACATCATGTTCATATATCAACTTCGTGCCCAACTAAGGCATGTTTAAAGTCAAGTTATGGCATGTTCAAGTCAAGTTTTCGTGCCATATTTCATGTTCTACTTATGCCAAATTTCACAGTTTATGCTTATAATTAATTCAAGTTTTGCCTATTCTACCAAATCGTATCCCCAACGTATGTAAACGTACTACGTTCACAAGCATAAACAATTCAAGAGATAAAGGGGAATAACACCAAACATGTGATAGGCATATGTGACAATTCCAACATCACTTGCATAATAAACAAGCTATAACATATCGCATGGTTTCAATACTAGTATGATGATAACTTGGCATAGTAATGATTCCAACTTAATTTAACATGATGATTTCAACTTTACATCATAGGCATAATAATCCTTGCGGGCATAATAATAATTTTATTATAAACGTGAAACATTAAAGGCATAGTAATCCTAATAGGCATAGTGGATTCCAATTTAGCATTTTTAACATAATGATTCTCATAGACATAATGATTCCAATTTATCATTTTTAACATAATGATTCTCATCTAACATTATAAACATAATGGTTCCTACTTAGCATTTTTAACATAATGATTCTCATCTAACATTATAGACATAATGATTCCAATTTAGCGTTTTTAACATAATGATTCTCAACTAACATTATAGACATAATGATTCCAATTTAGCATTTTTAACATAATGATTCTCAACTAACATTATAGACATAATGATTCCAATTTAGCATTTTTAACATATCTAACATTATAAACATAATGATTCCAACCTTTCATCATAACCTAGCAATACCCAATTTTTCATTAATCATGATGGGTATATTGACATCACAGGCACAATTCCATCAATAGTCATAGACATGGTTTAACTAGCATCATAGGCATGGTTTAATCAACATAAAGATTTCAATAAACATAGTGATTCCATGGACATGTATTAGTCCAACTTGCCAAACAATTAAGCCCAAGTGATTCATAACAACATCAAAATCATGACAAGTTTAACTTGCAACGTTGCCATAGCAATATCCCCAAATTATTATTCAAAGATAAACAATATAAACATGGATTAACAATAGTTCCTAAATCTGGTTTCAATTCATGGCATGTCCATATTGTTTTAGCGTTTTTGCCTAAAAAGTAACATAGAACTTACAATATGAAGCAAATAATCCAAATAAAAATCCCAAATCAATTAGTCCCAAATTCGTTGTCTAAAGCGTCGTAGTTGTTGTAGCTTCAAGTTGTAGCCTTCAAGAATCGTCCTCCATCTTCTATAATTTTATTCTTTGTATTTTTAATTCAGAGCTCTAGGTTTAATGGCGGCAGCCTGAGGCTAAAATGAAATAGTATGATTTAGGCTAGGTCTTAGGTCCTTTTTATAATGTTTGTGAGTTGTTTTAGACCGTCGATGGAGCTTGATTCAATAATAGCCGTTCGTTTGAAGGAGAGGCCAATCCGGAGCTGACACCTAGCCCTAGTGACAAGGCAAGGCTCAGAAAATCGACCAAACATATACCAGGCCAGCCAAGACCTGACCAGCCAGCACATTCTGACCTGGGTGCACTTGGCAGGTGCGCCAGGCTAAAAATGCACTGGTGCACTTCCCAAGTGCGCTAGTTCATTTTTGTTCTGGCACACTTCCCAAGTGCGCCAGTGCATTCTGACCCGTTTTCTGGTTTTTCGCCCAACTTCGTCCGTCCATATCTTCTTCATACGATATCCGTTTTACGCAAACTCGGACTCTATCTCAAGCAGAATTCCGAGACGAACGCAATGGCGTATCCCGTTTCCCTTAATTCTTTGATTTGAAATTAATTATACTTTAATTTGTGAATCTTACTGTTATAAAATACACGGGGTGTTATAGAACCTATTTTCCCATCTTCATAGTATTGCAGTTATTTTCTCATATGGAGGTAAGCATTAAGTTGTAGTTATTCTATTATGAAAATAAGCCACACATCCCTAAAAACTTTCATAATATAAACATCCTCCTTCCCATGTTTTAAATATAAAGATGGGTCCTTATTTTCTGAGTTATGTGTTTTCTTAAATAAAAAGGCACTGCCATGTAAAAAAAAAAAATCTAAAATTTGCAAAAATTCCTAGAAGACCACAGACAAAAGAAAAAAAACTTGCATACATGTATGCAAGTATACACAATAGTTGCACACATGTATGCAAGAATTCCTGAGGAAGTTTACACTAAAATTATGCATGAATTCTTGCTTACATGCATGCAATTATTCTGAGTCTATCCCCGAGTGGTCACCCCTGTTGTTTACTTTAATTGCCTCGTGAATGTCAACCCTTTTGTCCAATCGAGTGGGTATTGGTGTTGTACCCTTAAGGTATAAGGCCTTCGGCTCCTGCTACTCAGCAATTAATATACTGGCCTATAGCATTGTACAAGGACATGACTGTTCAATAATTCTTGTTTAGGCAGTTCATATCATCCATACATAGTGTTTTGATCTAAGATTTCAATTCTTCCATGCTTCAGCAGTAGCATATTGCTCCATGGAGCTAAAGTCCAAAATATGGAATAAACAATTGTTTCCATGACTCTACCACCCGGCTGATTCTGTTCCACTTAATCGCCTTTTCATGGACGATCTCATTCAAAGAGAAAGGCAGAAAATCTTTGGAGTTTCTTTATTAATCCTGTACGGATGATCCGATCCGCAAGGACCATGACTGGGAATTCTTTGATCGCCTTTCTTCAAGGAAGAAGCGAAACATAATCAACTTGAATTCGGGACAGCTATTCGAATTCTTAGGGCTGATATTTGTGCCATTAGATTGTTGCATTTATGTGCAAGTATTCTGAATACTTGCATGCATGTATGCAAATAAATATGAAATTCTTTACATGCTTACGAATTATAGCACACGTGTATGCAAGAATTATTTATTACTTACATGCATGTATGCAGAAAAAGCTAACACAGATGCATAACTGAAATAATTGCACAGATGTGTGCAAGAATTTCGAATATATGCATTTATTGATGTAATTAACTGTTTTTTTGCAGTTTTTATGTATTTTTGGTTTTTAATGTGTTTTTCGGTGATTTTTTCAACTGAATTTTTTTATTGTATATGCGATTAATTTAAATATGAATTTACGTGATTTTTTTATTTTTTTGACCTATTTTCAGAAAATAGGGATGTAATTTATAACAAGTTTTGGACCAGATGTGAGCCAATTTTGAAACTTAATAGGGACCTGTGCCAAACGCATCCTATTCTATTTGTGGTCAAAGGGATACCGGTATGCCATGTTCATTTCCATTGGCTGCATAATTGTTATGTCATAACAAACAGCTTCTTGGTATAGAGACAAGGTATTTAGTAGTATGTGAGTATTGGTGGGTTCATTTGAAGGCCGGAGAACGAGTGAAAGGAGGTGAAGGTAACTCCTCGTAATTCCTACAACACTATAATCATAAACTAAGGAATATTTAAATAGATATTTGGAATTAAGTAAAACGAATTGCACAATTGCGTTCATCTCAAAATTTTGCTTAAGATGGACCCTAAATTTGCGTAAAACGAACAACCTACAAAGAAGATATTAAGGTTAAAAGTTTTTATACACATAAGAGAATTATATATATACAAAATGATTCAAAACCTTTCAAAATAATTCAAAATCAGAAACGCGGGGGAAAGCGGGAGTTCGGTCTGTTAGGGGTCGATCCTACCCCAGGGGTGTTGACCTATGGGTCGACACCAACATAGGGGTTTTGACACCCATGTCGATCCCCTCGAGATCTAGGCAGAATTCGGTTTCTGAGTGTAGGCTCATTTCTTGACTAGATTCATTGACCCTAGGCTATATAAAAGACCTTAATCCCATTGTTTTATTCATCTAAATCAATGGCGACAATGCGGTGCTGTCCCAACTTAGTTTGATCTAACCTATTCATCTTCAATAACAAGTTATACATATTCAAGAATCTGTGCTTCTGCATTTTCAACCAACTCTCTATTCTTTAGATCCAATCACTGTGAGTTTGCATTGCTTTTAGATATAAACACCTAAAATGTAATCTTGACATGTTTATAAGTTTGGATCTAAGCCTATGCCTATTAGAAACCTGAATCATAATAGATTTGTCATTACTTGTACACCTAATCTGTTGATCAGTGTCTATATGCCTATTCATGATATCCCTATTATGTTTATTGCCTAATCATGTCACATTATGCCTATTATGTTAGTTTGTCTAATAATGTCACCTTATGCCAATTATGTTAGTTTGCCTAATTATGTCATCTTATGCCTATTTTATTTACTATGTCTATCCTTGTTCTTTTCTCTCCCTCTTTCCCTTTTTGTTTTTATAGCCAGGCTACCTTCGAGCCTAGGCCTATCGCTGAAACACACGAACGCACGAAATTGGGAACGATTGGGAATGATTAATTCAGGGCATAACTCATACTGGAAAACATGATTGAGAATTTTGGGCATAATTTGTACCTTGAACCAAAACTTGGGATTTGGGGGCATAATCTATATCTTGATCTAAATCTGGGGAACTTGTACCGTAGATCGTACGGGGATTTGGGGAATGATAAGACATGATAATTGGTTAATAATGAGAATGTACAGTAATTAGAAACTGTAACCGCACTTAGACACGAGGTTAAGTTACACTTGTGGTAGAAGCCTGCCCGGAACCTCCCAACATATCTAGCGTCCAAAAGTGGAAAATCTAATGTTAGGGGTCTAAGTGCATAAACACATAACGTGCTAAGGCACGAGGTTATGTCCGATTTGTGGAAGAAGTCTGCCTGGACCTAACCGGCATATCTAACATTCACAAGTTGTAGACTTAATGTGGGAGGTCTAGCGCACTATAACCATAAATGAATGAATGGTGATGACTTAGTAATACTTAAACTATTTGAATCAATAAGAATTACATAAACCTATTAACTTGTGTAGGGGTTAAGTACTTGCTTGAAACGGTGGGAGGGTTAAGTTAATCTTGTTAAATATGTGGGGACGGGTTATACATATAAACCCAACAAACTTAACCTGTTGGGGTTATGCTATCTTCTTAAACTGGTAGGCATAACCTATTGAAATCCTAATAGTGGGGATGCAAGCCTAGTGGGAAGCTTGTATCATCCTAAGTGTGGGACCCATACCAGTCACTAACCTATATTGGTATCAAACGGAGAACCCTGAACTAGTTTGGGGTCAGGGAATGCTTACTGAGTTGGTTGTAAGAGGCCCATCTAAGGGACGGTGTGGGCGGCGCATTCTGGCGGGGTCATGTGCATGCATGGATTCGGTCCAGGGAGGTTAAAACGCAGTGACACCTATAGATATGGTTTGTGCACATCTTGTGAATAAAGGGATGCCACTTTAGGAAGTGATACATCCTACTGTGGGGCCAACACAAGGTATCTACGAGTTAGGGAGATGATTGATTGAGGGTAGTAATTAGGGTACATCTAGTCTTGCTTGTTTAGGAGTCCGTTATTGTCATTGA
The DNA here is from genome assembly GCA_030737875.1 of Allium sativum. NCBI lineage: Eukaryota > Viridiplantae > Streptophyta > Magnoliopsida > Asparagales > Amaryllidaceae > Allium > Allium sativum. The sequence goes on from CM060924.1 coordinate 288,141,915, forward strand.
GGGTTAACACCTGTCAGTTCTATTGGGTTGCCTGTTATTGTATGGGGTAAAACCTTTCACTAGAAGTACACCTACATCTACCATCTTGTACTTGTTGGGATCATCTTGTTCTTGTTATACTAGTATTCGTGCAAAGAAAAGTATTAGCAAAGCGCACTACATGTTCTGTTCTGTTTGTCCTATTTACCTTGTTCTACCTTCCTTATTATACTGTTATCTCCCTCTCCAACTTATAATACTATCATGATGCTTTTACTTATTTATATACTAAAGGTAACTCGACCTGCCAGACATTATGTCCGACCCATTTTGTTTCCCCTTCTTTCTCTTCCATCCCCCCCTTCCCCAAGGTTCTCAGGGTGGGAATACTCAAGCTTGATTAGGATTCTTCTTTGATTCCACTTGGAGCTGGTTAGATGTACTGCTTGATTTCATATCTTCTCTAATATGGCTATATTTTGGGGATTATGCTCTTTTTATCTATTAATGTACTCTGATGATGGCTTTTGTACAAGGCAGAAGTATTATGTTTTCGGTATTCCAGACTTATTATGTAAATGGGTTTGAACCACGAAGCTTTTCAGTTAAATAAAATTTTAATTCCACTGTTATTTTATATTTCTTTATTTGTTTACCAATAACGCTTCACGAAACTTAATGCATTCTGATAAAGAGTGACATTAACGAACGTGGGGTGTCATAATTGGTATCAGAGCCGAAGGTTACCAGATCAGATAAAAGATTTTGAAAAATTGTTTTCAAAAAGGTTATAAAAGAAAGCATTTTCAAAAGAAAAGTTTGTTTCAGAAAACATATTTTCTAAAGCCATATGAAATATCTTTTGGGTCTTTGTTTGAATCCCTTTTCCTTTTCGTTTCAGCATGTCTGGGGAACCTAATATTCTAGAGGGCATACAGATACTGGCTTGGTTTCATAGGTATCTAGTGGCTGCGACACCTGCTAACGATCGTAGGAAGATTAGTTAGCCATTTGGCAGCTAAAAGACGAGGCTTCATTCTGGTGGAAAGTGACGCAAGCAGGGCGTCCAGTCGAGACTTGGGATGATTTCCGGCAGAGATTCAAAATGAAGCTTTTTTCTCGAGTCGAGAAAAGTATGAAAATGGAAAGGTTTTTGGCGCTTAAGCAAGGAGGCATGTCTGTTAGAGAGTATGTTAACAAGTTCAATCAATTGGCGAGGTTTTGTTTGGAACTAGTAAATACCCCGCACAAGAAAGCTTTGAGGCTTCCTAGAGGATTGAATGAACTACTCCATGGGTTGGCTACGTCTCATATTCCAATGGGAGCAACTTTTGAGGAACTCGTTGGTATGGCATTAATGCATGAGGAAGAAAAGGGTGAAAAGAAAGAGGCTAGGGTTGAGGAAACAGAAAACAAGAAAGTGTAGCTCAAGAAAGAACAACAGAAACAAAAGAAGGGCGGTAAGAATGGCAAAGCTCAAGATAAGAGGAAAGGTCATCATTGCGGAAGCGAGGGTTATGTGATCAAGGATTGCAAGAAAAGAAAGAATGCTTGTTTTCATTGTGGCGCAGTCAGACATCTTGTTAAGGATTGTCCGAAGAAGCAAGGACAAGGTCAAAGGGCAAGATCTTCTGGTGGCCAGCATGCCAGTTAGAAGTAGGAAAGTTTCCGCTGAAGGTTTGATTTCTCTTTCCAATCATCCAATTAGGACTCTTTTTAATTTTGGCGCTTCGTATTCGTTTATATTTGATTCTGTAGTTGAGTCTCTACACCTTAGTACTAATATGGTAGTGGATCCCGTTGTTGTCCCAAACCATATTTGTGGTACAACTCATTTATCTATGTTTTTTTGGGGTTTGAGAATATCGATGTTAGGCATCGAGTTTGAGTGAGACACATACGTGCTTAGTTTCATGTGCTATGTTTTGATTCTAGGGATGGATTGGCTAGCCATGTATTGTGCCATTCTGGATTGTGAAAGGAGGGTCGTTAGAATTTTGACTTGCCATGCGAAGATCCTCGAGATTTCTTGTGACCCTAAAGGGTCTGTCATGCTTAGTTTCCTAGGGTCGATTGATGCATCAATCAACGATTTACGATATGTACCAGTAGTTTGTGAGTATCGTGATGTTTTTGAGGAGGTTCGAGGCTTACCTCTGAGGCGCGAGATTGATTTCCATATATAGTTGGTGGACAATGCAAAGCCAGTTGCATTGCCTGTGCGTCATACGGCTCCAAGAGAAAGAAGGGAGCTCAGCAAGGAAGCTACTTGAGAAAGGGTTTATCAGGTGAAGCATATCTGAGTGGGATGCTCCTGTAGTATTCGCCAGTAAGGTGGATGGTTCACTACACTTATGTGTGGACTATAGAGAGTTGAATATAAACACTAAGAAGAAAAGGCACCCACTTCCGAGGATAGATGATCTGTTTGACTAGCTCATTGGTGTATCTGTTTTCTTCTAGTTAGACTAGGCTATGGGGTTTCATCAGTTGAGGGTGGCCGAGGATAATATAGACAAGACCACTTTTAGAACTGCAGATGGTTTTTTCGAGTGGCTCGTTATGACTTTTGAGTTGACGAATGCACCCGCCTATTTTGTTGATCTGATGATTAGGGTGTTTCGGGAGTTTCTAAATAAGTTCGTTGTGGTTTTTGTTGATGACATCTTGATTTTCTCGAAGAGAGAGGAAGAGCATGAACGACATTTAAGGGAGATTTTGAAAACACTCCATGTGCACCAGCATAAGGCAAAATTCTCCAAATGTTATTTTTGGAAAAAAAGTGAGATTTCTAAGGCATGTGGTCTCTAAAGATGGGATAGCAGTAGATCCCGCAAAGGTAGTTGCAGTTCAAGATTGGTAGATCCCAAAGAATGCAACGGAGGTGAGGAGTTTTCTTGGTTTAGCGGGCTACTACAAGAAGTTCATTAAGGACTTCGCAAAGATATCAGCCCCACTCACCAAACTGACGAAGAAGAATCTGACATTTTCTTGGGATATAGATTGTGTAACAACCCGCATTTTACGCATCAGAAGATTGTAAAATATTTTTATTTTTTTACCTGAGGGTTGGATCATTCCAATCTTTTAATATGTTTCTTATGGGGATGTAATACATGTCCATAATTTTTACCGATTTTGTTTCTGGCCATTTTGCCCCTGTCAGTCTTGTACAAGGAATAACTTTTGACTCAGGTCGAATCAGAGGGTGAGACTTGTGCCACTGGAAGGGAATTGATGATTTCCGTTCACTGGAAAGAAATTGATGATTTCCTTTCCGTAGAGCGGTTACATTAAAGATTTGGCTCAGCGGTTTGGAAGGAATCGTTGTTTTAAGGTTTTTCAGTTGGTTGTCCAGGTTTGGTAAGCCATAATGGGTTGAATTGGAGAGGCCCATTATGGGCTGTTGGGAGGGTATAAATAGGGGGTGAGGGATATAGGAAATGGTTTGGTTTTTCATTTCTTCATTGGGTGTCCTTGTGCTCCTCCATCCTCTAACACTTTCCACCATTAAAAATCCAAATCTAAGGAGGGAAATCATAGATCTACACCATTGGAGGCTAAATCTACATCATCTCAAGGGCGAATTCCTCGGATTGAGGAGTTTGGGTTGAATTTCTCTCTGTCTGAATTCATAATTCTATCATTTTAGCTTGTTTTGGAGAATTGGTGAGTGGTTTACATCTCTCACATGAATGCAATGAAGTATCTGAGTGTTTGTGCATGTTTTTCATCAATTGCAAGTGCTTTACCGTAGATCTTTATCATTATGTGGCCATTTTCGTTTGAATCACCCTATGATCTAATTTAGTAAGTTTAATCAGTTGATTTCATACCATTTCATATATTTATGCAAGTTTGATTTCTCATTTTGATCATATGTTCATTTTTATGGTTTTTTGTGAAATTTACATCATTTTTGTGATAATCATCACATTTGGTATCAAGGCTCTGGTTAACCATTTTGGCCAAGGTTCTAAGATGTAATTACATATGAGAGAAGTACTAGTAGATTATAGTTGGATGCTTACTATATATTAGCATATGTAGTAGTAACAATTGTATCACTTTAGCAGTTTTTCTTGAAAGTGGCTAATTATTCTAAAATTGCAGATTTAGAATGAGTAGACGGGAATCAAGACACGCTGCTAGGGGAGCTAATACTGGAGGGGAAATGGCGATGAATCCAATTACCTGACCATGTTTGAAGCCATAGAAGAAGCAATTATGCGAAGGGTACCCACTCCAGTGGTAGCAACGGTAGATGTTGGTTTGCGAGTTCCTAGAGTAGTAGATTTTGCAAAGCTATGCAAGGACTTTACATCTCTAGGGGGAAACCATTCAAGGGAACTAAACCAGCTGAAGAGTTTCAGAGGTGGATGGATTCATGTGTCTGAATCATTGGAGACTTGGGTATTGAGGATGCAATAAAGAGAAAGCTTGCATCAAGGCAACTGCAAGGCAGGGCCATGTAATGGTGGAATTCTATCACACTTGAGACTCCAGAGGAAGAGATTTCATGGGAGAAATTCCAAGCTAAGTTTGAAGCAAAGTTTATCTCCACTATTCAGATGTCCATTCTTTTCAAGAAGTTTTTGGAATTGAAGCAGAATGGCAAATCAGTTCTTGACTATATCACTGACTTTGAAGCTTTGTCTAGATATGCTCATTTATAAATTAATATACCCTATCGGAAGAACAGGAATTTTGTTTTGAGTTTGGATGCTTATATCGAAAAGCCGTTACTGGACCATCTTGATGATTCATTTGAGAAGATTGTGGAAATAGCTATTCGTCATGAGAGCTTGTTTCCCAAGGAAGCAAATGTTGTCGTTGCAACCAAAGAGGCTCAGGAACCACAGCAAGGTGGTAATAATAATAAGAAGAAGAAGGAACAACAATAGAAGGGAAAAGATGGACAAAAGAAACCTAAGAGTGAGATGATTTGCTTTAACTGCCAACAGAAAGGCCATTTTGCAAATGAGTGTAAGAATCCGAAGGTTGAGAGGAAGTGTCACAATTGTGGCAAGGCTGGGCATTTCAAAAAGGATTGTCCGGAACCGGCTAAAGGGAAGCAAATTGTGAAGACGTATGCTTTGGAAGCCATGCCATCTTCTTCAAGGGCTCCTACTACTGAGGAAAAGGGAAAGGGTGTCGTGGTGCAAGGTACTCTTTCTATTAATGGTGTTTCAGTTCATGTGCTTTTTGATAGTGGAGCATTGCACTCTTTCATTTGCAATGAGCTTGTTTGTCTCTTGGGTTTGCAACCTGAGATTTGTGATAGACCCTTCGTAGTGACTACTCCAGTTGGGGGTTCGTCAAATCTTTGCATGATATGTCGGGGTCTAGTGTTATCGAGTCATGGTTTCTCTTTTGTGTGTGATTGCTTTGTTCTTAACTTCGCTGGGTTTGGGATCATCTTGGGCATGGATTGGCTCAAGAGGTATGCGGCAAGGGTGAATTGCGAGAAGCTAGAGGTGAGGGTTGGGGATGTGGAAGGGTGAAAAGTATTGATTAGATGTAAGTGTGAAGAGGGTGTCTTCGTTAGTTATCTATATTCGCTTGGGGTTCCACAAGAAGACTTGTCATCGGTGCTGATCGCTAATGAGAATGAGGATGTCTTTGACAAGGTCAAAGGGTTTCCGCTGCATCGTGAGATCGAGTTTAGGATCGATTAGGTCTAAGGTGCAAGAACAATCATTATGCCTCTTAGGCAGATGGCGCCTAAGGAACAACAAGAGTTGGATGTGCAAGTTCGTGACCTTTTGGGAAAAGGATTCATTCAGAGGAGTGTGTCTGAATGGGGTGCACCGGTCGTGTTTGCAACCAAGGCAGATGGCTCATTAAGATTGTGTGCGGACTGTCATGAGCTGAACAAGGTGACTAAAAAGAACAAGTATCCATTGCAAGGATAGATGACTTGTTCGATCAGCTTCACGAGGCCAAAATATTTTCTCGGTTGGATTTAGCAACGGGATTTCACCTTTTGAGAGTGACTAAGGATAGTGTACTGAAGACTGCTTTTAGGACACCATCTGGTTTCTTTGAATGGTTGGTAATGCCATTCGGGTTAACTAACGCGCCAACGTATTTTGTGGATCTTATGAATAGAGTATTCAAAGACCACTTGAATAAGTTTGTGCTAGTGTTCGTGGATGACATTCTGGTTTACTCCAAGAATGAGGAAGAATATATGACGCACTTGAGAGTTGTGTTAGAGATCTTGCGAAACCATCAGCTGAGAGATAAGTTTTCAAAGTGTCACTTCTGGAAGAACGAAGTGAGGACCTTAGGTCATGTTGTTTCTGGAAATGGGATAGCGGTGGACCTCGCTAAAGTGGCAGCATTCCAGGATTGGGATATACCTAAGAGTGCGATGGATGTTCGGACTTTCCTTGGGTTGGCAGGATATTACCGACGGTTTGTCAAGGATTTCTCCAAGGTAGCTGCACCGTTGACAGGATTGACAAAGAAGAATCAAGTGTTCACATAGGATGCAAAGTGTGAACAAGCATACGGGATCCTAAAGGAGAGACTGACGAGTGCTCCTGTGTTGACAATCCCGAGTGGTAATGAAGAGATGATGGTATATACTGATGGATGTGGAACTGGATTGGGAGCAATACTGATGCAAATGGATAAGGCTGTGGCCAACGTGAGTCGATAGCTAAAGCCTCATGAGAAGAATTATCCAACTCATGATTTAGAGTTGGCGGCAATTGTATTTGCTTTGAAGATGTAGAGACATTACCTATTGTGAGTTCGATTCGAGTTGTTTACAGATCACAAGTCGTTGAAGTATCTTTTCTCCCGAAAGGATTCGAATCTTTGGCAGCAAAGATGGTTAGAGTTTCTGGCGTCATATGATTTTGGTATAGCCTATACTCCTTGCAAGGCAACGTAGTTGCAGATGCATTGAGTCGAAGAAACGTAAGTTTGGGAGCGATGTTTTCGGAATGGAAGAGCCTCGAGTACTTGGCAAGGTTCAATTTCAGGCTAAGGTGTGAGTTGGAACCTGAAATGTTGGCAAGCTTGTTGATAAGACCTACTCTTATCGAACGGATTGGCGAGAGACAAAAGATAGATGAGAAGCTTGTCGAGTTCATTCAGAAACTGGAACCAGAAGATAAAGAGTTCAAGGTCGATCGAGAAGATTGGCTTCGAAATTAAGGGCGATTAGTTATTCCTGATATCGACGGATTGAGAGATGAGGTTCTGGGAGAATGTCATCACTCAAAGTTGATGATTCATCCTGGTTGCAATAAGATGTATCAAGACATGAAGAGAGTCTACTACTCGGAAGGGATGAAGCGAGATATTGGAAAGTTCATTTCCAAATGTATGAACTATCAGTTGGTAAAAGCTGAACAGAAGAAGTCGAGTGGTTTGCTTCAGCCATTGGAAGTTTGTACATGGAAGTGGGAGCAGATATCGATGGACTTTATCGATGGAGTGCCTAGAAACAGGGCAGGAAATGAACAGGAAATGAAGGAACTTGGGTCATCGTGGATTGCTTGACCAAGAGTGCAAGGTTCATTCCTGTCAAGTCAACTAGGAAGACATCGAAATTGGCTGAACTTTATGTGAAATGGATAGTTCGATTCCATGGTGTCCCAAAGAGTACAGTAAGTGACCGAGATCCATTATTTACGAGTGGATTTTGGAAAAGTTTGCAAGAACCGTTGGGAACCGAGTTGTGCTTGAGTATGACATATCATCCCCAAACCGATGGTCAGACCGAGAGAGTCAATCAAGTTTTAGAAGGTCTCCTAAGGGCTTGTGTGTTACACTTCAGAGGATCATGGGAAGATCATCTACATCTAGTTGAGTTTGCACATAATAATAGCTACCAGTCTAGCATTGGGATAGCACATACGAAGCGTTGTATGGGAGGTCGTGCAAATCTCCAGCATGTTGGTTAGAAACTGGAGATAAGTTGGTACTGGGGCCAGAGATGATTAGAGAAACCTCGAATTGTATCAAGGTAGTTTTGCAAGGAATGAAGGCAGTCCAGGACCGTCAGAAGAGTTACGCCGACGAGCGTCGTAAGGACTTGGAATTCAACGTGGGCGATATGGTTTTCATGAAAGCTTCGCCGTCAAAGGATATGGTTAGATTTGGTAAGAAAGGAAAGTTAGATCCAAGGTTTGTTGGACCATTTCTGAGAGTCGAGCAAATTGGAAAGCTCGCATATAGATTGGAGTTAACCAAGAAGATGTCGAGTGTGCATAATGTGATCCATGTATCGATTCTACAGAAATTCGTGCATGATTCGAATGTGATGATATCTCCAGAGCAATACGAAGACTTAGAAGTAGAGATCGCAGTTCCAAAATCCGTAAGCCACTTCGTGTTGTGGGAAATGACACGAAACAACTTATGAGGAAGATGGTTAAGCTAGTCAAGGTACAATGGAGTGAAGATGGAGATGATTGTACATGGGAGACGGAAGAGAGCATGAGAGCGGCTTATCCAGAACTCTTTGTCGGTAGGACCCTTTGATATCGTCGTATCTTGTTGCTGTTTATTAGAATTTTGTGTGTTAGGATAAGGCTATGGATGCATGGCTTGATGTTTGCTAGTTTAGACGATAAAAATTTGCTTCTCGTGGATGGTAGGCATGCAAAATTGTTGCAGTTGCTTTTTTTACTTGGAATTTCGGGGGCGAAATTTTTAAAGGGGGAAGAATGTAATAGCCCGCATTTTATGCATCGGAAGATCGTAAAATATTTTTATTTTATTCCCTGAGGGTTGGAACATTCTCATCTTTTAATATGTTGCTTATGGGGATTTTAGACATGTCCATATTTTTTACCGATTTTGTTTGTGACCATTTTGCCTCTGTCAGACTTGTACATGGAATAACTTTTGACTCAGGTCGAACCAGAGGGTGAGACCTATGCCATTTGAAAGGAATTGATGATTGCCTTTTCATAGAGTGGCTACATTAAAGATTTGACTCAGCGGTTTGGGAGGAATCGTTGTTTTATGGTTTTTCAGTTGGCTGTCCAAGTTTGGTAAGCCATAATGGGTTGAATTGGAGAGGCCCATTAGTGGGCTGACGGGAGGGTATAAATAGGGGTGAGGGATATGGGAAATGGTTTAGTTTTCCATTTCCTCATTTGGTGGCCTTGTGCTCCTCCTTCCTCTAACACATTTCCACCACTAAAAATCCAAATATAAGGAGGGAAATCATAGATCTACACCATTGGAGGCTAGATCTACATCATTTCAAGGGAGAATTCATCGGATCGAGAAGTTTGGGTTGAATTGCTCGCTGTTTGAATTCATAATTCTATCATTTTAGCTTATTTTGGAGAATCAGTGAGTGGTTTACATCTCCTACATGAATGCAATGAAGTATATGAGTGATTGTGCATGTTTTTCATCAATTGAAACTGCTTTACCGTAGATCTATATCATTATACGGCCATTTTCATATGAATCAACCTATGATCTAATTTAGCAAATTTAACTATTTTATTTCATACCATTTCATATGTTTATGCAAGTTAAATTTTTTTCATTTTGATCATATATTCATTTTAATTGTTTTTGGTGAAATTTACATCATTTTTGTGATAATCATAACAGATTGTGATGATGCTTTTCAGCGATTGAAGAGGGCTCTGACAACAACCCTAGTCTTAACCTTTCCCGAGGGAAACAAAGTGTTCACAGTATACACTGATGCATATGGTATAGGACTTGGTGCGGTTTTGATGCAAGAAGGAAGGGTAGTACGTTATAGAGGTAGACAGCTAAGAGTTCATGAAAAGAAATACCCTACCCATGACTTAGAGTTAGCTACCATAGTATTCACGCTTAAGACTTGGCGCCATTATCTACTTGAACAGAAGTCTGAATTGTACACTGATCATAAATTTCTCGATTACTTGTTCTCGTAGAAGGATCTTAATTTAAGGCAACAAAGATGGATGGAGTTCCTAACATCCTATGATTTGTAGATTGGTTATACCCCTGACAAGGGTAATGTAGTGGCAGACGCATTGAGTAGGTAGAGGATGACTTTGAGTCCTCTGTTTGTGGAGAGGAAAAGCTTGGAGTTTATATGGACTTTTGATTTTAGACCCTCCACCGAGTTTACACCTGGTTTATTGGCATCATTAGAGGTGTGACCCACTCTATTGGGCCAGATAGGGACTTCGCAGCAAGAGGACCCACAACTAGCAGATATCTGTGAGAGGCTCAGTAGAGGGGAGACTTCTAGTCACCTCAGTATATATTCCACGGACGATGGAGGGTGGTTGCGATGAGATGGAAGGCTTTGTGTTCCCCGAGTTGGGAGTTTATTGAAGATGTCCTTGTGGAAGCCCATCATTCTAAGATGATTATTCATCCAGGTGGTGATACGCTGTATAGAGATATGAAGAGGATTTTCTTTTGGGCTAGGATGAAGAAAGATGTAGTGGAGTTTGTTTCTTGATGTTTGATTTGTCGGCAAGTCAAAGCAGAGCAAAGGATGCCCGGTTGTTTACTTCATCCTTTGGAATTTCCATAGTGGAAGTGGGTGAGCGTCTCTCTGGATTTCATTGGTGGTTTGCTTACATCAAAGAAAGGCAACACCAGTACATAGGTAATAGTTGACAGGCTTATGAAGAGCTCTCATTTCATCCCCGTTAAGAGTAAGAGGACAGCAGCATGATTGGCATCAGTTTAGCTTCGTGAGATAGTCCGTCTGCAAGGAGTAACTTCCAGTATTATGAGTGGTCGTGATCCTATATTCACCAGTGAGTTTTGGAGGAGCTTGCAAGAAGCATTAGGTACACGGTTGTGTTTGAGCATTGCTTATCACCCTTAGACGATGAACAGATGGAAAGGGTGAATAGAATCCTTGAGGATCTTTTAAGACTGTGTATCCTAGACTTCAGAGGGACTTGGGAAGAGCATCTTCCTTTAGTAGAGTTCGCCTACAACAACAGTTACCAGACTAGTATTGGCATGGCACCCTTCAAATCATTGTACAGACGACCCTGTAGATCACCGACTTGTTGGTGGGAATCTATAGAAAGGCTTCTACTTGGACATGAGATAGTTAGAGAAACTTGAGTAAAGATTGATCTTATTCGCATGAGCATGAAGACAGCTCAAGACAGGCAGAAGTCCTATGCAGATCGGAGAAGGACTGACATTGAGTTTGAAGTAGGAGACATGGTTTTCATCAAGGTATCACCTTTGAGGAATGTAGTTCATTTTGGAACTGTAGGTAAATTGGAACCGAGGTTTGTAGGGCCATTTCCCATAATAAAAAGGATTGGCCAAATGGCCTATAGAGTAAAGCTACCAGAGAGACTGTCCGACATTCATGATGTTTTCCACGTTTCTCATATACGGAAGTGCTTGCATGATACCGCAGAAATAGTTGAACCGGGTATGCTTTAGGAAGTAGAGGTGGAATTGGAGGTGACAGTTAGACGAGTTCCTACCCGTATTCTTGGATCAGGAGTTAAGAAGCTACGAAACCGAGAAGTCAAATTGATGAAAGTTTAGTGGGGAGATAACCAAGAGGATGCAACTTGGGAGATTAAAGACAAGATTCGCGCTTCGTACCCTTTTCTTTTCATGGGTATGTTCTTAACTTCCTTTCCAATTTTTTTATTCATGCTTGTTTCTATTGTTTAAATATATCTTATTGATCGAATCTTCAAACTTTAGATAGGAATCCCATGGATGTAAACATGTATTTGTGACATGTTATGTTTGATGGATGCCAGTGGTTGCTCGTGGATGCTTATACACACACATTAGGCACTAGATCGGCTAAATCACTCTCATACTGCATATGAATGTGTGTGCATTTTTCTTCTTCTAATGGATGAAATTGGGTGTATCATCATATGAATGTTGAATTTGGATGGATGATTGCACACATATATAGAACTTACATATTATAATAGGATTATTTGCATACATGTTGGATTCATGGCAGCAACATACATTGCATTAAGGAGGTCAACGAATCAGTAGACCGCCTGATCTTTCACAGTAGTATAGGTACATATGCACATCTTTGCATATGTTCATATAAGCATTAGATATATTTTAAGGACAATGGATGTCTATGATTGGTTGTTGAGTAGATGGATGATGGAAGTTAGGATATACATTCTTTTTAACTTGGAGATTTCGGGTACGAAATCCTTTAGGTAGGAGAGAATGTAACACCCCATAATTCCTACATCACTATAATGATAAACCAAGGAATATTTAAAAAATTATTTGGAATAAGTAAAGCGGACTATGCCATTGCATTTGTCTTGGAATTCTGCTTAAGATAGACCCAAAGTTTGCGTAAAACGGACTTCGTACGAAGAAGATATTAAAGTTAGAAGTTTGCATACACATAAAAAGAATTATATATATATACAAAACAGTTCAAAACAGTTCAAAATAATTCAAAACCAGAAATGCGGGGGAGAGCGGGAGTCCGGCCTGTTAGGGGTCGACCCCACCCTAGCGGTGTCGACCATGGGTCGACACTAACAAGAGGTGTTGACACCCATGTCGACCCCCATGTCGTGATCTGGGCAGAATTCAGTTTCTGAACGTAGGCTTGTTTCTTGACTAGATTCATTGACCCTAGGCTATATAAAGAACATTAATCCCATTGTTTTGTTCATCAAAATCAATGACGACAATGCGGTGCTATCCCAGCTCAGTTTTATCTAGCCTATTCATCTTTAACAACAAGTTATATGTATTCAAGAATCTGTGCTTCTGCATTTTCAATCAATTCTCTGCTTTTTAGATCCGATCACTGTGAGTTTACGTTGCTTTTAGATATAAACACCTAAAATGTAATCTCGACATGTTTATAATTTTGGATCTAAGCCTATTCCTATTAGAAACCTGAATCATAATAGATCTACCATTACTTGTACACCTGATCTACTGATTAGTGTCTATATGCCTATTCATGATATCTCAATTATGTTAGTTGCCTAATCATTACACATTATGCCTATTATGTTAGTTTGTCTAATCATGTCACCTTATGCCTATTATGTTAGTTTGCTTAATTATTTCATCTTATGCCTGTTTTATTTACTATGCCTATCCTTGTTCTCTTCTCTTCCTCTTTCCCTTTTTGTTTTTATAGTCAGGCTTCCTTCGAGTGTAGGCCTATCGCTAAAACAAGCAAACGCACGAAATTGGGTATTATTCATTAGAGGCATAATTCATATTGTAAAACGTGATTGAGATTTGGGCATAATTTGTACCTTGAACCAAAACTTGGGATTTGGGGGCATAATCTATATCTTGTTCTAAATCTAGGGCATAACTTGTATCGTAGATCGGACAGGGATTTGGGGCATGATAAAACATGATAATTGGTTAATAATGATAATGCCTTGATTTAAAGTAAATAGAAAATGTAACCACACTTAGACACGAGGTTAGGTTACAATTGTAGTAGAAGCCATGCCCAGAACCGCCTGGCATATCCAGCGTCCACAAGTGGCAAATCTAATTTGAGGGGTCTAAGTGCATAAACAAGTAACGTGCTAAGACACGAGGTTAAGTCCGACTTTTGGAAGAAGTCTGCCCGGACCAAACCGGTTTATCCAGCATCCACGAGTTCTAGAATTAATATGGGAGGTCTAGCGCATTATAGCCATAAATGAATGAATGGTGATGAACTAGTAATACTTAACCTATTTGAATCCATAAGGATTACTTGAACCTGTTAACTTGAGTAGGGGTTAAGTAAACTTTCTTGAAACAGTGGGAGGGTTAAGTTAATCTTGTTAAATATGTGAGGATGGGTTATACTATAAACTCGACAAACTTAACCTGTTGGGGTTATGCAATCTTGTTAAACTGGCAGGCATAACCTGTTGAAATCCTAGTAGTGGGGACGCAAGCCTATGGGAAGCTTGTATCATCCGGAGTGTGGGACCCGTACCAGTCAATAACCTATATTGGTATCAAACAGAGAACCTCGAACTAAGTTGGGGTCAGGGCACACTTACTGAGTTGGTCTTAAGAGGTCCATCTAAAGGATGATGTGGGTGGCACATTCCGACGGGTTCACGTGCATGCATGGGTCCGGTCTAGGGAGGTTAAGATGTCGTGACACCTGTAGATATGGTTTGTGCAAATCTTGTAAACAAAGGGTTGCCACTTTAGGAAGTGATACATCCTACTGTAGGGTCATCACATGATATCTACGAGTTAGAGAGCCGATCAATTAAGGGTAGTAATTAGGGTACATCTAATCTTGCTTGTTTAGGAGCCTATTATTGTCGTTGGGGGTTAACACCTATCAGTTCTATTGGGCTACCTGCTAGAAGTACACCTACGTCTACCATCTTGTACTTGTTGGGATCATCTTGTTCTTGTTATACTAGTATTGGTGCATAGTTAGAGAAGCGTAATACATGTTTTGTTCTGTTTGTCCTGTTTACCTTGTTATACCTACCTTATGACGTTGTTATCTCCCACTGCAACTTATATGCCTATCATGATGCTTTTACTTATTTATATGCTAAAAGTAACTGGACTCACTAGACTTTATGTTTGACCCATTTTGTTTCCTCTTCTTTCGCTTCCATTCCTCCCCTAGGTTCTCAGGGTGGGAATACTCAAGCTTGATCAGGATTCTTTTTTCATTCCGCTTGGAGCTGCTTAGATGTACTACTTGATTTCGTATCTTCTCTACCATGGCTATAATTTGAGTATTATTCTCTTTTATGTATTAATGTACTCTGATGATGACGTTTGTACGAGGTAGAAGTTTTATGTTTTCAGTATTCCAGACTTATTATGTAATTGGGGTTTGAACCACAAAGCTTTTCTATTAAATAAAGCTTTAATTACGCTGTTATTTTATATATGTCTTGTAATGTTTCTGTTTCTGTTAACCTATAACACTTCACGAAACTTAATGCATTCTGACAAAGAGTCACATTAACGGATGTAGGGTGTCACAATGAGGGTGTGCATGGTGTTAGAGCGGGAATTTAGTGTAGGTTTTATGAAAATTAGAAGGACATCAGCAAAGGCTTGGGTAGGTCTCATTGGTTCTTTGCATTTTAGGTGAAGGGCGTATTCCTTTAGCATGACTTGTCTTTCAAATGTAAAAGTAAGGGCTTCCATAAGAATTATGAAGAGATAGGAAAATATAGGGTCTCCCAGCCTTAATCCATGTTTTGTCTAAAGTATACTACAGTATGGGCATTGAATACCAAAGTATATATAACAATCGATATGCATATATGTATCCATGTTATAAATTTTGAGGGAAACCCCATTCTTACCATAATACTCAGTTGGGCTGACCAGCTGAATGAGTCAAATGCTTTTTTATGTCTATTATGAACAAGGCACTACGGGATAGGTTGGAGAAGGAGTATCCATTGAGAAGTTCATTGGTAAGAAGCACATTGTCTAGGATACTACAATTCGCTAAGAAGGTTGCTTAGTTAGGAGAGATTAAGGATTGAAGCACATTCTTAAGTCTTTTAGCAAGGATATAAGATATGGCTTTATAGATTACATTACAGCAAGCTATATGTTCGAACAGGAAAACATCACTTGGTTGTTGTGTTTTTGGAATTAAGTCTAAGTTGGTAGAGTTGATAAAGCTTAGGATTTTGTATTTTTCAAATTAATTGTGCATAGCTTTAAGAACGTGAGGAGAGACAACAGACTAGCAATGAATGTAAAAGGATACCGTGAAACCACCTGGTCCAAGGAAAGCAGATTTTCTTATAGTGAAGATGGAGTCCTTGATTTCATCATCGGTTATACAAGAAATGAAGGAAGATTGTTGTTCAGGATTAATCATGTGTATAGGGAGATTAGAGATAAACGAGAGATCAGGAAAAATGAGGTTGATCAGTAAGCAAGTCAGTAAAGTAGGAAAGGAAGGCTACATCAACTTGAGATGGAGTAGTATGAGAGACTTATGGCATATCATAAGTGGTATTTATAAATGACTTAGCTTGCTTTATTTTCAGAGAAGCATAATATAACTTTGTGTTTCTATCTCCTTTTATCGACCGATCTTGCTTATTCTTCTATAGGATCATATTGGCTTTAGAGTTTAAGACAGCTTCAGGTTGTGTTGATAGTTCTTTCTCCAGAAGGTTGATATTTGAATCAGCATTGTTGTTGAGTATTTGTTGTACCTATTCAAACTTCTTTATTGTTTCAGTTGGGAGTTTATTACCTTTGCCATATACATTTTTTGACCATGTCTTCAGTGCTTCTTTGGTGTTTTTCATCTTTTTTTTGCAAGTTGTGCATAGGATTGTCATAGGTAGGAATACTCCATGCTTCAGCAAAAACTGGAGCAGGTTCGCTTTATCCATCCATTCATCATAGAATTTAAAATTAACCTGTTTATGTATGGCAGTTGAACCAAAGGTAAGGATTAGAGGGCAGTGGTTAGGTAGTAGATACATAGAGATGTGGATGTGAATGGCAACCCAGGTTGGCATAGTGCTAAGGCTCATTAAACCATGATCAATTTTGGCTAGGGTACGTGGACCGTGAGAGCTTTTATTGTTCCAGGTGAAGGAGGAGGCTGAAGATGGAATTTCTATAAGAGAGGAGAGGTGCATGGAGTTTTTCAACCGGTTTAGGTCAGATACAATGAGAGGATTACCACCACTTTTGTGGGTTAAATAATAGGAGCAATTAAAGTCCTGATGATTATCTAAGGGTGAGAATATTGATTAAATTGTGGGAGGTAGTCATGCATATGCTATCTCACTGTGGGAATGTTACTCGCATAAATGAATGTTATATACAAGGAGGTAGCAGATTGGAGATGATCAACTTTTGAGTGCATGAACCGATAATCATAGAGGATGGGTTCAAGGTAGAAAATCAATGGATCAAAGAGTATTGTAAGTCCACCATAAGTAGCGTGAGAGTGGTTTGAGATGGAGGACCAGATTGGGTTGATATATTTAGTGGCTTTAGTTGACGGGGTGGAGTTGAGTTTGGTTTCAAAAATGGATATAAGGGAGAGGTGGTGTTCTTGGATTATTGTTTTATTTGGTCAAGATTTGCATTTTTGTATGCTCCCCTTATGTTCCATGATGAAATGTTGTTCGGCATCATTAAATAATAGAGGAGGACATAATAGAGCTTCTAGTTCTTCTAGAAGAAGGAGATGATTTGCATGTAAATTCCACAAAAGCCAAATCGGTAACATAATCTGGTTCAATTGGTGATAGGTCAGGGGGATGAGGTGTTGTTTTTGTTTCTTTTTCTTTGCTATCTTCTCTTTCTTTCCTTTCATTTTATCTCACTACAAGAAAAATGATTTTTTGTAGCACCCAAAAACTGCTACCAAGCATTTTTGGTGGCGTTTCGATAATCGTTACAAGAAAACATGCCGCTAAAAATCATTGAGCATTAGTTGCACTTTTCTAAATGCTACTAAATATTTATTTTTAAAAGCATTTTTTAAACGATACGAATGTTATTTTTGCAGCGTCTATGAAGCGCCACCGAAACGGTTTCTTCACTACGATTCTGCTTTAATGGCGTTCACTTATATTTTTTGTAGCTTTTAGTGCATGCCACCACAAGGGTTCCTTATTTCTTTAACCATTTATTTGTAGCGGTTTTTAAACGGTACAAAAAAAAATCCATGGCCTTTTCTTTTCGCTACCATTTGTTCCTAGTTTGTATCATAACATTCTAGACCTACCCATAATTTTTCCTCCAATTATATAGCGACATAATACATAAACACATACACTTTTGAACATAACATATTAAACAACTGCAAAATACATACATATTCAAATATCCACAAGATACATACACATTAAAACATCCACAACATACATAAGTGTCAAGACAAAGAGTTCGTCGTACATTAAAACATCCATAGCATACACAACAAAACTACCAATAACAATGCGATAACTGAAGTATATTAAACACTGAAATAAATATTTGAAATAAACATCTGAAATAACCAAGTTAGCGAGCAAATGTCATTAAGTATTGCTGCTATTGCTGATGTCTTCAAAAAGGTTGATCTAACTGTAAACAAAATACCGAACAGAAGACTGAGAAAATAATGACAAGTAGTTACTAAAACAAATAAAAAAATAAAATAAACCTTTCAAACACAATCATTTTCTTGCAGTAACAATAGCTAGTAATTTCATTGCACGTAAAGGTAGTTTAATAGTGGATCTCGAAGAATGATCCAAGTTCCTAAAGTTATTTATAAATATAATTCCATTGTAGGTTGGACCTCAGTTCACCATTTTGTTTATATCAAATTATAATACATGTTTTCTATTTTTGTTGTACCTCTTACGGTAGCGAACATATTTTAACATGCATACCATTAAGAATTAGCTTTTGGTTAGCATGTTATACTGTGCTTTCTGGAACATAGAACATGTTCCACAAGCCTATAAGGCCATACCACAGTAAAATGCCAAGTGTGGTTTCTGAAACATAGAACATACCACGGTAAAATAAGCCATAAGTATTTAAATCTAGAAGCCTATAAGGGCATGCCATAGAAAAGGCCAACGTCTTTCTCAGAATATTTTTGCTTCTCACATTGGACAGTTAGCAAGAATTTTTCTGTGGACGTCCGGAAATCTGTTTCATGCAGCTTGGCAAGGAAATTCTGAGTCATGGATGCGGGACCCTTTACATGCAAGACTTATTGCTCATTTGGGATCCTCATTTTGGTCAACCAGCCATAGAAGCCTTTACTCGAGGAGGTGCTACCGGCCTAATAAATATCGCTTATTCCGGTCTTTCTCAGTGGTGGCATACAGTTGGATTATGTACCAAAAAAGATCTTTATACCGGAGCTCTTTTTTAGTTTTTGAAACATAGAACATGTTCTTGAAGTCTATAAGGCATCTTCCATACCGCAGTAACTCCTAATGTATATTACAAAATATTTACATAACTTCCATTTTATTTCAGTAATGATTTTTTCCGTTGGCTAAGCTATAGGAGACCTGAAGGCATCTTCCATGCACGTCACAGCCGATGTTGGTCCCCATAGATATGCATTGGGAACTCTCACATGTTAAACCCAAACTTTTACAGCAACATGCCCTAATGGACGACAATAGACCATCGCTATCAGATCAGTTGATGCAATAGTTGCTTCAGCCATTACGTCTGTTCCACCTATATCGATCAATTTGCATTTGGCATCTTTTTTCAAGATTCCAATTAGTTGGAAGAAAAAAGATTATGCAAAATACATACATACACATTAAATAACTTTCATACACTGTAATCTTCTTCAATTTTGAAAATTAATAGTTACATATTGCGATTTATTCATGAACATATATGCAGATTTCGAGGGAGAAGCCGCATGATTTTCACTGTCATGATGACTCTCAGTTTGATTTCCTTTATTAGCTTCTACTTTTGTTATTAGCCATGCTACTTTCCTACCAACTACATCTTCAATGCACAACATATCAGATGTGGGTCGCCACAAATAAGCATTCTATTTATTACATTGTAAACCCAAATCACAACGGTATACGAACCAAGTGGAATACCATTAAGAGAATATTTTCGATCATCGGCGTAGATTCTTCCTTCGGCAACTACACCTTCATCCTCATTCCAACAATAAGTCTTGTAATTATCTTGGATGCTGCCGGTACTCTATAAATGAGAATATACTTCAATATTAGCAATTATACTTCTAGTCATAACAATTTCAAAACAAGAGAATGCTGTATTATTTCTA
Organism: Allium sativum; assembly: GCA_030737875.1. Taxonomy (NCBI): domain Eukaryota; kingdom Viridiplantae; phylum Streptophyta; class Magnoliopsida; order Asparagales; family Amaryllidaceae; genus Allium; species Allium sativum. The sequence continues at coordinate 288,161,626 of CM060924.1, forward strand.
TGTAGTGATGGCTCTATAAGCTAATAGCCTTACATCCCTCCATTCATTGTTCACGTGTAACTATAAATAAATATATGTGGTTCCTTCATTCTGAATCAATTCTGAATCTGTTAACAGATATAATCATGAAGATATATACGTGGTACCTTTATCCTATACACACAAATATAAATATAAATATGAGAACTGTAATATATATATATATATGGTACCTTTTTCTTTGGACTGGGCCACAACTAGCTTGGTCAAAGTGCAACCCCTTCCTAATCCCCTTAATCGTCCCAGTCTATCTTCTCTCATATCACGTACAAGAGCCACTCCATTGACATTCTATGTCGAGCTGGACTGGGAAAGGCTACCAAATTTTTTAATCTCCTCCTACATAAAAAAACACATAAACCATGTATAATGTTAAAATAATCATAGTTTAAAAAAATCAATAAAATTAAAAACAACTATACAATAGTATTTGCAGCTTCCATGGTCATCGGTTCACTATTTTTTATGTGAGATTTCATCCACACATCGCTTAAGTTATACACAATGGATCTACACTTTCTTTTTCTTAAATTTAGGATAACATAAAATAAATAAACTGACAGTTATAAAATAATATTAAATAAAGCTATGGTTAATTAACTAACTAAGTCTTCAGTCATTCTAGCCATTCTCTTATGATCGGTTGTATGCGAGAGTTGTGTGTACCTAAAGGCCGAATATTTCTAACTTTTTGTTGGAAATATATGTAACGTACCGAAAATTTTCGACTTAGAAAATTCTACATACAATGCTATGTCGACTATTCAAGCATCGAAAACACCGGATAGTCCATGAAAGAATTTAGAGGGTGAGGATAGATAAGATAGAAACTTAGAATAGAAGAAGAAGAAGAACATACAACATCAGAGTAAACACGAATCTCACAGTAGAACGAATAAATATACTTCATAACACAACGTTGAAATATAAATATGTACTTGAACATATATATATATATATATCATTTCCAAAGTATAGCACTTACAACACAGCAGAAAAACCATAGCTATATAATTCTGAAGCCTCCTGCTCCAGCTCTTCAAGTATCTGTAAATCCCGACTAATTGACTGCCCGTACAAAATTGGGCACCCAAGAGTTTGGGGAAAACAAAACAGAATAAACTCCGGGTCAGTCATGGGACTTGTGTGAGTAAAGTAATTTAAAACAGTTTGAGCAATAAAACAATATCTCATAAGACCACCCGGTATAACGGAACAGGGTTTTCCCTTATGAGAATCCAAAACATTTGATTTAACTTCCAAAATCTTTTTGAAAGAAACGTTAAACTTTATATCAAAACTCTTTTGATATTATAATAATGTCTATCAGCCACAATATAATAATCATCTAGTAGAAACGCTTTCATCTCACGTTCTACATATATAGTATACAATCAAAACCGCAAGCACGTATTGTGTAATGGATTTACAACTATGACAAGGTATGGAACCACCTTTCGCTAGTGTAGCTCTAGAGAGGAATACACTGGGTTCAACAAGAACATCTTGCAACCCGACCACATATGACTGACCATTCATTTCGCTTGAGTGTATCGAATGTATATCACCAACAGTTGGGATCAGCAACCGTATCCCGAATGGGACAGCATCGACAATAGATTTTTAGAAGTAAATGAAACTGTAGATCAGGTGATTATACACCCTAATAGGTGCGACCTACATAGCCATGCTGCCTGCCCGATTTTTGTCATTTCCCGGTTGTGAGGCTTGAGGCTACGCTTATCTCTGACATATCACGCGTTTATTCACTTTGAATGTCACATCATCATACCCGCCAAATCACAAATTGATTTCCCCAAAAATACCATGGGTATACATCTAAGAGAAATGAATTCCTCTGCCACCAAACGTAAATAAGTTTGAGGAGATCAACTTACGCGATCTATTAAATATACTCTGTCAGATATTTTTCCATACATGTCATCCTGGGACTGGACAAACCGAAGGCACTATTCAGTACAACCATCTTAGGCAATCTTTACCTAAGATTTAGAAAATAGTCCTTGCACTTTCTTCCATCTTCAATTATCTTTGGCATTGAGACGACCCGATTTCCCGTTTTCACGGAAACAAGGTTATCTTTTGGAATATAACACAGAAACAGATAATAGCAGAACAGAATTAAATAAATACACCAGAATGAACAACAAAATATACTGGATAAAAGTAATCATCAGAGTTACACAGTATACAGGATCTTACTTAGTACAAATACAGTTCAGCTATACATAAATGTCTACAGCGGAAATAAACAAAATATGTACAATAGGAGCTGAACAGCATAAAAAGAAATAAATGATAGAATCCATCTTCAGCTCCAGCTATCCAGAAGAGAACCAGCTAAACCTGAATACAAGGCTGCCCGTGTAGAAAAAGGGGCACCCGAGTTTGAGAGTGAAACAAACTACGAGTCAGTCATGGGACTGGTATGAGAAATCCACTCAACACATATATAATTGGCTAATCACAGGACCACGCCACTTTCGTGGAACGGGTTTACTCCATTGGATTGCCAGTGCTTTAAAACAAATCTTTCTTTTAAACATCGCTATGCTTTTTATAAAAATGAAGCCGTTATAAGACTCAGTTCCCATCACACAATGCAACGCAAACCGGAGGATAGAGTTTTTACCTTATAACGGCCAAAATATGCTTGATACGAATAAAACAAAGGCATTTGATATTATTGCTAGTGTATATATGTTTTGAAAACAATTTCAAATCATAACTATCAATCATAGACGGCATTAATGCCCCATACCACTATGTCGCCATATATAGGTATACAATCAAAACCGCACAATCACGTATTTGGAAATTGGATTTCCGTCATGAACCAAGGCAAAAGATAGTCCTTACCGAATTCGAGACGCTCTAGCCCGCCCCTCAGGAACAGCCGCAACTGCCCCCTGGATCGTCAGGGCCGGTCCACCGATGTGGATTATTATGCCTGAACAATACGTTTCCCCGCCCTTTGGGGCGTAAACGAGCCAACGAATGACTCCATCGGACCCGGATCGTCCGATCAAACCGAGGCGCCTCGCAACAGCAACAACCACATAGGTGAAAAGTATATAAATGTCAGGGCTGGTAGGTCACTGACACCACCCTAGCTAGAAAGAAACGCATGCCCTCCCTGAGGTCCTTCCTCCCGTTTTAGGTTCCTACCGGGGTGTGAGGCTCGCGAATTCACGTTACACACAAAGCTACGCCACACAGGCGGTGCTTTGATCATCACCACAAGACTTTGCTTTTCAACAGAAGCCCTGATCACTGCATCTTAGCATGCCACACAGAATAAATCCTATGTCAGACACACAGTCCATTTACAAGTCCGTTCTGGGTCTGAACGAAACCGGAGGCACTAAATACCTCGCAAACCCTTTGATCAACACGTACGTCTGAACGATCACCACTCATTATCCATATTTCGGGATGCCTCCCAATCAGGACCTCGGTTACCATCCAAACGAGGTGAAGATCTCCGGTCTTCGACCATCGTCTTCATCTTCGAATTTCAATCGTCGGTCGATTATTCGAAATGAGAATTAACTCGGCCTTTTCAAATAATTCACGTATATTCAGAATTTCAAATCGATTTATTTCAATGGTTAAATTATTCAACAACACCAATTGTGTTCTTTAATATAGTTTTCACACCAAACACATTCAACCATCAAACATCACATAAATCAAGCAAATTCAGTTTATTTCCATTCCATATCGCTTACGATATTTTATAACTATTTATCGCTATTTTTATTTATTTTAAAATAGCTAATATATTCAAAACGACGTTTCGGGCCATAACGTGGCCGTGGCGCTGTTTTTCTTCAGATTTGATTTACACATATCTGAAAATCTAACCGTTGGATCTTCACAAAATTTACATCATTAGAAATGTCTTTTCAAAACGAATCCAACGGTTCCAGTTTCGGGAAAATCCGACGGTCGGATCTCCCGGTACAATCGTTTGAAGTTTTGATTTCAAAATACGAACTGCAGCGTCGTTATTCGATTAAATATAATTTTATTTATATATATAAATAAATATAATCGTTTCTGGCGCTGTTTTTCTTCAGATTTGAATTAAACATTCCAGACAATCCAACCGTTGGATTTCTACAAGGTTGGTGCCGTTGGAAAGATTATTCCAAGGCGAACCCGACGGTTGAGGTTTCGGGAAAATCCAATGGTCGGATTTCCCGTACTAGTCGTTTGAAATTACGGTTTCGAAATACGAACTGCACGGCTTCGTTTCGTTTTAATTTTATTTATATTTATATAGTTATATAAATATAGTTCATTCAACGATTTCAATATCGTTTTAACTTCAAAAAATTTTCTAACTCCTTAAATTTTGGAAAAATTTCGCCATAACCTCCCCTGTACCGGGAGCGTCGGGAAATCGCAAATAGCGTCCCGGTCCTTCTAATCTCAAAAAGAAAAAAAAAAGAAAAAGCCAAGCGGCTAGCCAATAGGCTCAAAATCATCACCCAAACAAATCAGTAAATGTGTACCTATTTGTCGGGCACAAAATTTTATTCCTCTTCTCTAGCCCCTTTGCTATAACCTGTTCAAAGAATATTGCATGTACATATATATACAGTTCATATCATTTTTCATTTTCTATTCAACTTCATATTTGATTTCTATTAGGTTTTAAAAACACCATTCATTCTAATGTTACATAAATAGGTGCAAATCATTTCATTAGCTAATTAATGAATATTTCAACTCATATATGTTTATTTTGAACAAGTGGCTATTTTCAACATTTCACATTTCAACGATTTATGCATACAATAAAAATGTGATTTTTATTGTAAAACGATTCATTTCAAAACACTATTTTTCTATATAGTTCACATAGTCGATAAAAGGTGATATTTATTATCAAACAGTTTATTTCAAAATATGAATACCATTCAACACATGAATTTCTAAACAACGAATGAATATCAATTCAACACATGAATGTTTTCAATAGTTTTTATATATCGATAAAAATGTGATTTTTATTATCGAACGATTTATTTCAAAATATGAATACCATTCAACACATGAATTTCTAAACAACGAATGAATATCAATTCAACACATGAATGTTTTCAATAGTTTTTAGATATAGATAAAAATGTGATTTTTATTATCTAACAGTTTATTTCAAAATATGAATACCATTCAACACATGAATTTCTAAACAACGAATGAATATCAATTCAACACACGAATGTTTTCAATAGTTTTTAGATATAGATAAAAATGTGATTTTTATTATCTAACAGTTTATTTCAAAATATGAATACCATTCAACACATGAATTTCTAAACAACGAATGAATATCAATTCAACACACGAATGTTTTCAATATAAGGAATAAATATAGTTTAAGCATATGAAAATAATTCAAACACACAAATATTATTCAAAATTTCGGCAGCATAACGGCAGGGTAGTTACACCGGCACCGTCCCTAGTACGGCTCCTCGCTCTACCTTAAAACCTCGCGGTTTTTGACAATGGGAATCATGCATCTAATTCGCACGCAGGCGGCATGTTTATATTTTTTTTCCATTTCCACAAACTAATCCTATGTGGTTTCAACCAAATATTTTCCAATCACAATTGGGTATTTTTCAACCACAATCAACCAATATCAATCACAAACAATCCCAAACAATCAATCAATTCCAACCAATAAATATCGTCCATGGTTTGTGGACGAGGGGCGTATATATATATATATATATATAGATATTTATATATAGCAGTTCATTTTCAACTCATATATGTTTATTTATAAAAAGAATTTGAAGAGTGAGAAATCCTCACCAATAGCTATCCACTCACACGATTGTTCCTTAATAGAAACTTCGCCTACTTCGCCTTGTTGTTGCTTTCGTTTCCCGTATTCTCTACATAAGTAAAAATCGAATTTTTACCATGCTATTCAATATATATAAAAATATGATTTTTACTTTTGCTTTCACATATAAAAAATATGATTTTTGCTTTCACATATAAAAATATGATTTTTGCTTTCACATATAAAAACATGATTTTTACCTTCGCTTTCACATATAAAAACATGTTTTCTATTTTTGCTTTCACATATAAAAATATGTTTTCTATTTTATAAGTCATTTTTAAAATCAGTTTTTATATTCTTTAAAATTTCTTTAAAATCAAATCAGTTTTTATTTAAAAAAACAAAATCAGTTTTTATTCTTTAAAAAAATTCAGTTTTATTTCTTTATATTTTAAAACAGTTTCAGTTTTAAACTTTATTTAATTTATTCAGTTTTTACCTTTTTTTATTCCTTTTCAAAATCAGTTTTTCTCTTTTTTTTTTTTTTATAAATGCAGTTTTATTTTATTTATTTTTTATTTCAAAAACAGGTTTTTATACTTTTTATAAAATTCAGTTTAATACTTATTAAACAAATCACAGTATTTAAAATCAGAACTTAAAACAAAAATAAAATAAATAAATCAAATTAAAAAAAACTTACAGTGCTTCGAAGAAGGGGGGGGGATGCTGATGTCGGCGGCGGCACTTCTGGGGGGGGGAAATGAAGGCGTCGGAGGAGGTGGGCGTTCGCTGGTTCGAACGGTGGTGTCGCGACTGGATTCGACGGGGGGTGCTCGAGGTGGAGGCGGAGGCTGCGGGGAGGCGGTGAGTGGCTTCGAGATGGGGGGTGGCGGCGTGAGTTCGTCGGCGGCTCGAGGTTGGGGGGGGGGGCGGCTCCGATTAGATTTAGGTTTTTGGTTTTTTTTTTCTTTTTTTTTTTCTTCTGTTTCGAATTATAACTAACGGGGGGGGGGGGGGGGGGCCAATCAGAAGGGAAAAAGGGGGAGAAAGAGTACCCTTTTTTTTTTTTTTTATTTAATTTAAATTTGCAAAAGGGTTGACTTTCATCCACGACCTCGAAACGGGGCCCACCGCCTGTCGCCCATAGCGTTTCACCCCCATTCCGAACACAATGGGATATGTATCGCAAGCTGGTTTGATCATTACAATCGGTTTCCTTTTGAATTTACATTTAAATCACTATATTGAATTTTAAACGCACATTTCAAATTACCGGGGTCACATACTAACTAGAAAAATTCCAGAAAAATATTTTCTAGTTTCGTATTGACGATTCGGTCCTAACAAAACTAGTTTCGTCGAATTCTGAGACCGTTTGAAAAATGGCCAATTTCCAGTCGATTAAATTCAATAGAAACTGGTCAAACGCGTTTTCTTTTGCCACGCTCACATATTGATTCGAAAAATTATGAAATTTGAAACCTAGCAATAACTTGACACTGCGGACCCAACAAAAGTGGTTTCGTCGAAATCCGAGGTCGTTTGCAAAATGTCCATTTTTAAGGGCCTGAATTCCATAGCGACTATTCAGAATTTTTAACTGGACATATCTTTTGATTCCCGCTATCAAATTCCGATTGGTTAGATTCGTTAGAAAGATATTACCAATAAGATCCTAATGTTTTTGGTCTCACTAAAATCCGGATTGTTTTGCACCCGGTATATTCAATTGAAGTTTGAAATCGAATTATCGAACTACCGCGCCATTTTCAATTCTATATATAATTATAATTAATTATATTCGTTTTCAAATGTCGATTCAAACTCAGTTTTCATCGTCATTAACTAAAATATTTATTTTAAATATTTAAAATCCATTATTTTAGCCAATTTAAAATTTTTAAATTGGTTCAGATTTTCTGGGTCGTTACAATCTCCCCCACTTAAAACTTTTCGTCCCCGAAAAGGAATAAAGTCGAAAGTGGTTTGATAATTCTACGATCACACAATACAACAACCAATTTGTTTTTAATATTCAGAGTATAGAATAAACAATGCACATCCATGGGAAGAAAATAGCAACAGAATAGAGAATTAAATGGTAATGCAAAGTAGGGTAAATGTACCTTGCACCGGAGTCAATCAGAGATATCTACTCGGCATCTAGGATAAGCTTTCTGAATGCTCTCCTCAGTTTCCCAAGTACAATCTCGCGGATCTCCACTCCATTGCACTTTGACTAAGTGAACCTTCTTGTTCCTCAGCTCTTTGGCTTCTTTGCCGATAATCTTTAGCGGCTCTCGCCTCACAGCTAATTCTGGAGTAATTTCTATGTCCTGCTGAGCTGCTTCTTCCACGATCAAGTCTGGATCATGAACGTGCTTTCGAAGTTGAGATATATGAAATACATCATGCACACCAGGCAACCAGTCAGGCAATTTGACCCTATAAGCGAGAGTTCCAATCCGTTCCAGAATAGGAAACGGACCAATAAATTTGGGTGCTAGCTTTCCAGTTTTACCGAACCTGATAACTCCTCTCATCGGCGATACTTTCAAATATACATAGTCGCCAACCTCAAAGGATATATCTCTTCTTCTTTTATCGGCATAGCTCTTTTGTCGGCTTTGAGCGGCGAGCAATCGTTTCTTAATAAAATCGACTTTGTCGGCCGCTTCTCGAATCATATCAGGACCCAACACAAGTCTATTTCCTGGTTCGACCCAGCAAGCAGGAGATCGGCAAGGTCTACCATACAATGCTTCGAATGGCGACATTGTCAGACTCACCTGGTAGCTGTTGTTATAAGAGAACTCAGCCAAATGTAGATTGTCTTCCCATGATCCACCGAAATCTATAACACAAGCCCGCAATAGATCTTCTAGAATGCGATTCACCCTCTCAGTCTGACCGTCTGTCTGAGGATGATAAGCGGTGCTCAAGTTTAACTTCGTTCCCAGCTCGACTTGAAATGCTTCCCAGAATTTACTAGTGAATATTGTATCTCTATCACTGACTATACTGAGCGGCACTCCATGCAGTCTAACTATTTCCCTGAAGTATATCTGCGCCAGACTCTGAGCAGTTCTGTTTGATTTGACAGGTATAAAATGGGCGGTCTTCGTGAAGCGATCTACGATCACCCAAATACTGTCATTTCCTTTTCTGGTTCTGGGCAAACCATCAATGAAATCCATGGAGATATGCTCCCACTTCCAACCAGGAACTTCCAGCGGTTGTAATAATCCAGCCAGTTTCTGTTGGTCGCTTTTAACTAGCTGGCAAGTAGGGCATCGACTAACATATATCGAAACGTCTCTTTTCATAGCCTTCCACCAGAAAGTTCTTTTGAGATCGTTATACATTTTGGCCACACCAGGATGGATACTCAGCTTGGACTTGTGACACTCGTCTAACACTTCCCTTTTTAACTCTGGGATGTCAGGAACACAAATCCTTCCTTTTAATCTCAAGGTCTCGTCGTTATCTATTTGAAAACACGAGGGTTCGCCTTTCTGAATCCTTTTGATCATATCTTTAATAAAGTTATCCTCCTTCTGAAGAATAGATATTTTGTCAATCAAGGAAGTCGTGATAATAAAGCTGGCGATCATTACATTCTTTCGACTCAGCGCATCGGCCACGACATTGGCTTTCCCTGGAGTATATATAATTTCAAAGTCATATGCTGCAAGAAACTCCAGCCAACGTTGCTGCCTCAAATTCAAGTCCTTCTGAGTGAACAGATACTTTAATGACTGATGATCTGTAAACAGTTCGAATCTCTCACCGAGAAGATAGTGTCTCCAGATTTTCAAAGAGAATATGATAGCCAATAACTCAAGATCATGAGTTACATAGTTTTTCTCGTGCGGCTTCAGTTGACGGCTAGCATAAGCAATTACTTGGCCTCTTTGCATTAACACTGCGCCAAGGCCTTCTCTAGAAGCATCAGTCCAGACTTTTAGATCCTGGTTGCCATCAATGATGGTTAACACTGGAGCTGTTGTTAATCTTAACTTTAGCTCTTCAAAAGCCTCCTCACTCTTTTCAGTCCATTTGAACTTAGAATGCTTCTTTGTAAGCTTCGTTAAGTGGCCAGATATCTTCGAAAAGTCTTTAACGAACTTCCGATAATAGCTAGCCAGTCCAAGAAAACTGCGAACTTCAGTGGGAGTACTGGGCTGTTTCCAATTTTGAATGGCTGTGATTTTGCTTGGATCCACAGCGATTCCATCTTTCGATACGACATGGCCCAGAAATTTCACTTCATCTTGCCAGAATATACATTTGGAAAACTTTGCTTTCAATACATTCCTTCTGAGGATTTCTAACACTTGTTCCAGATGCTTTTCATGTTCGGCCTTTGATTTAGAGAAGATTAGAATATCATCAATAAAAACCAGAACGAATTTATTCAAAACCCCTCTGAACACTCTATTCATCAGATCGACGAAATAAGCTGGAGCGTTACATAAGCCGAACGGCATTACTAACCACTCGTAGAATAAGTCGGGGCCTCTGAACGCTGTCATTGGAACACACTCTTCGGCAATTCGAAGTTGATGGAAACCTGTAGCTAGGTCCATTCGCGAAAATACTTGTGCTCCATTTAATCGATCCAACAAATCATCTATTCGCGGCAATGGATATTTGTTCTTTATGGTCTGCTTGTTCAAATCACGATAATCCACACATAGACGTAGAGTACCGTCAGATTTTGGGACAAACACCACTGCTGCACCCCAATCAGAGAAACTAGGCCTTATCAGACCTTTCCATACTAGTTGTCTTGTTTGATTGTCTAATTCCTCCTTCTCTTTCAAGGACATTCTTCGAATAGCGTGAACTACCGGCCTTGCATTCGGAATCAAAGCAATCTTGAAATCTATTTCTCTCTGCGGAGGTAAGCGAACAACTTCTTCGAACACATCCGCATAGTTCTTGACAACAGGAATGTCTTTGATGAGGTCAGGAATATTCTCTGTGACTTCAGGGATATTTTCTATTTGGGCTGGAGAAACATTCAAAGCTGCCCAGAAGTCCTTTCTATTAGCATTCTGACCTTCACAGGGAATGGTTATATAATCACCTGATTTAATCTTCGCCTTTACGACCCTCTCGGCGCATTTGACTTCAGCTTCATATTTGGTCAACCAGTCTAACCCCAAGATAAGATCAAACTCTTTGAAATTCATGACGACCGCGATGGTAGGAAACCGATAACGAGAGAAAGAAACCGGCACTCCACAAATCCAACTGAGATCAATGGAACCCCCAACTGGATTCTGGACAGTCATTGGTTCCTTGAGCTTCTTCAAATTCAAATCCAGTTTCTTAGCTGCATCTTTGGAAATGAAGCTTCGTGACGCGCCTGTGTCAAACAGTACTTTAACTGGGATGTCTTTGACAGTTAGCGTGCCTTCTAAAACATCTGGCCTTTCCTGAATAGCTGAGGGCTCAGAAGTTTCTGCCACTTCATTCACTTGAACTATCTCAGTCTTTTTCAACTGCCAGCAATCTTGCTTTACGTGACCAAACTGGTCGCATTGATTGCACCTTTGCTTTCCTTGAAAATCCTTCTTTGCTTTAGATCCACTCTTTCTTTGTTCGTTCCAAGATTTGCAACTTATCGCCAAATGTCCTTTTCTATTGCAGCTTGAGCACGTGGCGGTCATTATTCGTTCGTTCCCAGATTCAGCCCTTTTTCTCTTGGCACTGGGCCTCTTATTGACTTCAGACCTCGTACTGGTTTCAGGAATATCAGTTTCTGACCCTGTTTTGTCACTAGAACAGACTTCTTCTTCGTCGCGCAACATTCCTTTCTTATGGAGATCTTCGTACTGATAAGCCATATAAATCATTTCTGAGAAAGGAAGCTTCACATGCCCCAATACCTTATTCTGGTATTTCCTTTGAAGTCCGTGAATAAATCTCAGATTTTTCCTCTTCGGATTTTGAATTAGATGAGGAGCAAAGTGAGAAAGTTCATTAAATTTCTTATGATATTCGGGAATTGTCATGTCTCCTTGTATCAGATAAGAAAATTCGTCGCATAGTCGCTCTGTCGCTTCGGGAGGAGTAAATCTTTCTAAGAAAATCACTTTGAATCTGTCCCAGGTGATATCACCTTCTGGATTATCCTTAACAACAGAATCCCACCAGAACAAAGCTTCATCTTCCAGTGCCCAGGAGGCCAGTAATCTTTTCTGGTCATCCCTAAGCTTTAATGCTTCGAATATTTTCTCAACCGAACGAATCCAAGCTTGGGTTCTCATAATAGATTCTTCGCCCGAGAACGGCTTTCCACCCAGATTTCTATACTTCATGAATAGAGCTTCAATATCCGGGCTAGTATTACTTCTTCTGTTTCTGGCACTCATTTTCTAGTTCTTCTGCAAATAGCAGATCAAGTGTCAGGTCACAGAAAAGGTATTTTAAAATATAGAGACAAATACTTGAAGTGTAAATGTGTCTATCGAAGTGTATTCATTCTGCTTTACTCATACTAGGATATTGTTGATCCTATCTGTATTGAGTTACCCGTCCTAGAACACTACTGGTTCTATTTCTGACGAGTTCGTTCAAATGTTATATTCCAGAACTAAGCTTAACCAAAGCTCTGATACCACGTTGAGACGACCCGATTTCCCGTTTTCACGGAAACAAGGTTATCTTTTGGAATATAACACAGAAACAGATAATAGCAGAACAGAATTAAATAAATACACCAGAATGAACAACAAAATATACTGGATAAAAGTAATCATCAGAGTTACACAGTATACAGGATCTTACTTAGTACAAATACAGTTCAGCTATACATAAATGTCTACAGCGGAAATAAACAAAATATGTACAATAGGAGCTGAACAGCATAAAAAGAAATAAATGATAGAATCCATCTTCAGCTCCAGCTATCCAGAAGAGAACCAGCTAAACCTGAATACAAGGCTGCCCGTGTAGAAAAAGGGGCACCCGAGTTTGAGAGTGAAACAAACTACGAGTCAGTCATGGGACTGGTATGAGAAATCCACTCAACACATATATAATTGGCTAATCACAGGACCACGCCACTTTCGTGGAACGGGTTTACTCCATTGGATTGCCAGTGCTTTAAAACAAATCTTTCTTTTAAACATCGCTATGCTTTTTATAAAAATGAAGCCGTTATAAGACTCAGTTCCCATCACACAATGCAACGCAAACCGGAGGATAGAGTTTTTACCTTATAACGGCCAAAATATGCTTGATACGAATAAAACAAAGGCATTTGATATTATTGCTAGTGTATATATGTTTTGAAAACAATTTCAAATCATAACTATCAATCATAGACGGCATTAATGCCCCATACCACTATGTCGCCATATATAGGTATACAATCAAAACCGCACAATCACGTATTTGGAAATTGGATTTCCGTCATGAACCAAGGCAAAAGATAGTCCTTACCGAATTCGAGACGCTCTAGCCCGCCCCTCAGGAACAGCCGCAACTGCCCCCTGGATCGTCAGGGCCGGTCCACCGATGTGGATTATTATGCCTGAACAATACGTTTCCCCGCCCTTTGGGGCGTAAACGAGCCAACGAATGACTCCATCGGACCCGGATCGTCCGATCAAACCGAGGCGCCTCGCAACAGCAACAACCACATAGGTGAAAAGTATATAAATGTCAGGGCTGGTAGGTCACTGACACCACCCTAGCTAGAAAGAAACGCATGCCCTCCCTGAGGTCCTTCCTCCCGTTTTAGGTTCCTACCGGGGTGTGAGGCTCGCGAATTCACGTTACACACAAAGCTACGCCACACAGGCGGTGCTTTGATCATCACCACAAGACTTTGCTTTTCAACAGAAGCCCTGATCACTGCATCTTAGCATGCCACACAGAATAAATCCTATGTCAGACACACAGTCCATTTACAAGTCCGTTCTGGGTCTGAACGAAACCGGAGGCACTAAATACCTCGCAAACCCTTTGATCAACACGTACGTCTGAACGATCACCACTCATTATCCATATTTCGGGATGCCTCCCAATCAGGACCTCGGTTACCATCCAAACGAGGTGAAGATCTCCGGTCTTCGACCATCGTCTTCATCTTCGAATTTCAATCGTCGGTCGATTATTCGAAATGAGAATTAACTCGGCCTTTTCAAATAATTCACGTATATTCAGAATTTCAAATCGATTTATTTCAATGGTTAAATTATTCAACAACACCAATTGTGTTCTTTAATATAGTTTTCACACCAAACACATTCAACCATCAAACATCACATAAATCAAGCAAATTCAGTTTATTTCCATTCCATATCGCTTACGATATTTTATAACTATTTATCGCTATTTTTATTTATTTTAAAATAGCTAATATATTCAAAACGACGTTTCGGGCCATAACGTGGCCGTGGCGCTGTTTTTCTTCAGATTTGATTTACACATATCTGAAAATCTAACCGTTGGATCTTCACAAAATTTACATCATTAGAAATGTCTTTTCAAAACGAATCCAACGGTTCCAGTTTCGGGAAAATCCGACGGTCGGATCTCCCGGTACAATCGTTTGAAGTTTTGATTTCAAAATACGAACTGCAGCGTCGTTATTCGATTAAATATAATTTTATTTATATATATAAATAAATATAATCGTTTCTGGCGCTGTTTTTCTTCAGATTTGAATTAAACATTCCAGACAATCCAACCGTTGGATTTCTACAAGGTTGGTGCCGTTGGAAAGATTATTCCAAGGCGAACCCGACGGTTGAGGTTTCGGGAAAATCCAATGGTCGGATTTCCCGTACTAGTCGTTTGAAATTACGGTTTCGAAATACGAACTGCACGGCTTCGTTTCGTTTTAATTTTATTTATATTTATATAGTTATATAAATATAGTTCATTCAACGATTTCAATATCGTTTTAACTTCAAAAAATTTTCTAACTCCTTAAATTTTGGAAAAATTTCGCCATAACCTCCCCTGTACCGGGAGCGTCGGGAAATCGCAAATAGCGTCCCGGTCCTTCTAATCTCAAAAAGAAAAAAAAAAGAAAAAGCCAAGCGGCTAGCCAATAGGCTCAAAATCATCACCCAAACAAATCAGTAAATGTGTACCTATTTGTCGGGCACAAAATTTTATTCCTCTTCTCTAGCCCCTTTGCTATAACCTGTTCAAAGAATATTGCATGTACATATATATACAGTTCATATCATTTTTCATTTTCTATTCAACTTCATATTTGATTTCTATTAGGTTTTAAAAACACCATTCATTCTAATGTTACATAAATAGGTGCAAATCATTTCATTAGCTAATTAATGAATATTTCAACTCATATATGTTTATTTTGAACAAGTGGCTATTTTCAACATTTCACATTTCAACGATTTATGCATACAATAAAAATGTGATTTTTATTGTAAAACGATTCATTTCAAAACACTATTTTTCTATATAGTTCACATAGTCGATAAAAGGTGATATTTATTATCAAACAGTTTATTTCAAAATATGAATACCATTCAACACATGAATTTCTAAACAACGAATGAATATCAATTCAACACATGAATGTTTTCAATAGTTTTTATATATCGATAAAAATGTGATTTTTATTATCGAACGATTTATTTCAAAATATGAATACCATTCAACACATGAATTTCTAAACAACGAATGAATATCAATTCAACACATGAATGTTTTCAATAGTTTTTAGATATAGATAAAAATGTGATTTTTATTATCTAACAGTTTATTTCAAAATATGAATACCATTCAACACATGAATTTCTAAACAACGAATGAATATCAATTCAACACACGAATGTTTTCAATAGTTTTTAGATATAGATAAAAATGTGATTTTTATTATCTAACAGTTTATTTCAAAATATGAATACCATTCAACACATGAATTTCTAAACAACGAATGAATATCAATTCAACACACGAATGTTTTCAATATAAGGAATAAATATAGTTTAAGCATATGAAAATAATTCAAACACACAAATATTATTCAAAATTTCGGCAGCATAACGGCAGGGTAGTTACACCGGCACCGTCCCTAGTACGGCTCCTCGCTCTACCTTAAAACCTCGCGGTTTTTGACAATGGGAATCATGCATCTAATTCGCACGCAGGCGGCATGTTTATATTTTTTTTCCATTTCCACAAACTAATCCTATGTGGTTTCAACCAAATATTTTCCAATCACAATTGGGTATTTTTCAACCACAATCAACCAATATCAATCACAAACAATCCCAAACAATCAATCAATTCCAACCAATAAATATCGTCCATGGTTTGTGGACGAGGGGCGTATATATATATATATATATATAGATATTTATATATAGCAGTTCATTTTCAACTCATATATGTTTATTTATAAAAAGAATTTGAAGAGTGAGAAATCCTCACCAATAGCTATCCACTCACACGATTGTTCCTTAATAGAAACTTCGCCTACTTCGCCTTGTTGTTGCTTTCGTTTCCCGTATTCTCTACATAAGTAAAAATCGAATTTTTACCATGCTATTCAATATATATAAAAATATGATTTTTACTTTTGCTTTCACATATAAAAAATATGATTTTTGCTTTCACATATAAAAATATGATTTTTGCTTTCACATATAAAAACATGATTTTTACCTTCGCTTTCACATATAAAAACATGTTTTCTATTTTTGCTTTCACATATAAAAATATGTTTTCTATTTTATAAGTCATTTTTAAAATCAGTTTTTATATTCTTTAAAATTTCTTTAAAATCAAATCAGTTTTTATTTAAAAAAACAAAATCAGTTTTTATTCTTTAAAAAAATTCAGTTTTATTTCTTTATATTTTAAAACAGTTTCAGTTTTAAACTTTATTTAATTTATTCAGTTTTTACCTTTTTTTATTCCTTTTCAAAATCAGTTTTTCTCTTTTTTTTTTTTTTATAAATGCAGTTTTATTTTATTTATTTTTTATTTCAAAAACAGGTTTTTATACTTTTTATAAAATTCAGTTTAATACTTATTAAACAAATCACAGTATTTAAAATCAGAACTTAAAACAAAAATAAAATAAATAAATCAAATTAAAAAAAACTTACAGTGCTTCGAAGAAGGGGGGGGGATGCTGATGTCGGCGGCGGCACTTCTGGGGGGGGGAAATGAAGGCGTCGGAGGAGGTGGGCGTTCGCTGGTTCGAACGGTGGTGTCGCGACTGGATTCGACGGGGGGTGCTCGAGGTGGAGGCGGAGGCTGCGGGGAGGCGGTGAGTGGCTTCGAGATGGGGGGTGGCGGCGTGAGTTCGTCGGCGGCTCGAGGTTGGGGGGGGGGGCGGCTCCGATTAGATTTAGGTTTTTGGTTTTTTTTTTCTTTTTTTTTTTCTTCTGTTTCGAATTATAACTAACGGGGGGGGGGGGGGGGCCAATCAGAAGGGAAAAAGGGGGAGAAAGAGTACCCTTTTTTTTTTTTTTTATTTAATTTAAATTTGCAAAAGGGTTGACTTTCATCCACGACCTCGAAACGGGGCCCACCGCCTGTCGCCCATAGCGTTTCACCCCCATTCCGAACACAATGGGATATGTATCGCAAGCTGGTTTGATCATTACAATCGGTTTCCTTTTGAATTTACATTTAAATCACTATATTGAATTTTAAACGCACATTTCAAATTACCGGGGTCACATACTAACTAGAAAAATTCCAGAAAAATATTTTCTAGTTTCGTATTGACGATTCGGTCCTAACAAAACTAGTTTCGTCGAATTCTGAGACCGTTTGAAAAATGGCCAATTTCCAGTCGATTAAATTCAATAGAAACTGGTCAAACGCGTTTTCTTTTGCCACGCTCACATATTGATTCGAAAAATTATGAAATTTGAAACCTAGCAATAACTTGACACTGCGGACCCAACAAAAGTGGTTTCGTCGAAATCCGAGGTCGTTTGCAAAATGTCCATTTTTAAGGGCCTGAATTCCATAGCGACTATTCAGAATTTTTAACTGGACATATCTTTTGATTCCCGCTATCAAATTCCGATTGGTTAGATTCGTTAGAAAGATATTACCAATAAGATCCTAATGTTTTTGGTCTCACTAAAATCCGGATTGTTTTGCACCCGGTATATTCAATTGAAGTTTGAAATCGAATTATCGAACTACCGCGCCATTTTCAATTCTATATATAATTATAATTAATTATATTCGTTTTCAAATGTCGATTCAAACTCAGTTTTCATCGTCATTAACTAAAATATTTATTTTAAATATTTAAAATCCATTATTTTAGCCAATTTAAAATTTTTAAATTGGTTCAGATTTTCTGGGTCGTTACAGGCATATATGATTCGCAACGCTTATGCCAATACAGAGTGGTTCTTCGGATAATAATCCAACCGGTCTCTCCGTATTGACGATGGAAAAATGGTCAAAACTTTGATAGTCTGCGATTTAACTATCAAAGAAGACATGTGTGCAAACAACGATATTATTTCCAGATGGAAATTATACCGATCAGTCATCATTTAACAATTTTCTCTTTAGTTCATTAATTTACTTATCTCCTGTTTCCATATATTCTAAATTCTTATTATCTATTATCAAAAAACATTTCTGATTCTTAATTGGAAGATATTTCCAAAACTCCTTCACTGGATTTAAACTAATGTTTAAATAAAACATCGTTATGCCAACTCAAACCATTTACCAAATTCAATTAACCATCGTTCACTATCGAACCTTACCATTCCTTAGTTAAGAAGGAAGTCAATCAAGTAGGGGTATAATTACCTATCAGACCTTAACTGAACAACGTTTTAACTTCGAAATAGTCAAACTTTATTTTTTTTAAACCTTTAACGAACTTCCTTACGTAACTCTCGGATTCTATTTACGTATCCACTTCTTTGTTGAAAACATTGATTATAACAATAACATTATAATCCCAACTTTCAAAATATCTAACTTCAATTATAACTTTTATTCTTTAATGTGAATAAATAAATAAACACCTAAGTTATAAATTAATAACTCTTGATTTAAACGCCAGAAAGTATAAGTACTTTCCCGAATTCGATATAATTGAATTCGACATATAATCCCCTTTCGAGAAATCCTTATTTGATTAACTCTACTTTGAATAACAAATATTCGTTTAACTCTCTTCGAATAGATTATATTCGATTATCTCTTTTCGAATAGATCATATTCGATTATCCATTTTCGAATAGATTATATTCGACAAATTTACTTTCGAATAAATTATATTTAATAATACCTCCTTCAAATAACTAATATTCGATAATTCTTCTGTTCGAACAAACTATATTCGATAACTCCTTTCGAATAAACTACATTCGATACCCTTTCCTTTAACTCTATTCGAATAAACTATATTCGATACTCCTTTAACTCTGTTCGAATAAACTAATATTCGATACTCCTTTCTCTATTCGAATAACTAATATTCGACTAACTCCTTTCTCTATTCGAATAACTAATATTCGACTAACTCCTTTCTCTATTCGAATAACTAATATTTGACTAACTCCTTTCTCTATTCGAATAACTAATATTCGACTAACTCCTTTGGATTAACTCATTTGGATTAACTCGGTTTGATTAACTCATCTTGATTAACTCAACTTAATTAACTCGTCTTGATTAACTCAACTTAATTAACTCGACATAATTAACTCAACTTAATTAACTCGACCTAATTAACTCGACATATTTAACTCAACTTGACAAACTCCAATCGAATAACTAATATTCGATTTAACTTATATTCAGATAACTGTCTGTTTTAACTTTATCTTGAATAACTATATTCGATTTAACTTATATTTGATAACCCCTTTCGATTAAACTATAATCGATATCTCCTTTTAACTCTATTCGAATAAACTATATTCAATAACTTTTTCTAACAACAAATATTCGATAACTCCTTCAAATAAGAAATATTCGATAACTCCTTCGAATAACAAATATTCGATAATTATTTTCTTTCGAATAAACTATATTTGATTATCTTTCTTCAATTAACACTATTCGATTACTCTAATCGATTAACTCTAATTCTTATCGATTAACTCTACTCTCAAATCGATTAACTCTAACTAGTTAACTCTTATAACTCGTTTTGATGAACTCCTTTGATTAACTCTTCGTCCATATTTAGTTTCAAACATCGATGTTGAAATCGATTCTTACTTCCCTATATAAGCCCTGACTTATACATTCTGTTTATCCAACGATAAATATTTTATTTAATTTATAAAATATTATTTATAAATTAATCTTCTCAATCTGTTGGTTACAACAGATTCTATTTAAAATCTTTGCTTCAAATCCATATCATGTTATACCCGTGTCTAAACTTTCCTGATAAATCCCTTTTATAACTCTATTTATTTCCTAAATAAATATTTCCTTTTTATAACTCTATTTATTTTCTAAATAAACATTTCCTTTTTTAAAACTCTATTTATAAATGTTTTTACCAATATTTCTCTTTCTGTTTTATTTGTATATGTTTTACGAATATTTCTCTTTCTATTTGTTTTACAAATATTTGCCTTTTATATTTGTTTTACAAATAATTTCCTTTATATTTGTTTTACAAATAATTTCCTTTATATTTGTTTTACAAATAATTTCCTTTATATTTGTTTTACAAATAATTTCCTTTATAAAATCCCTTGATTTTACAAATATTCCTTTATATAAAATCCTTTGATTTTATAAATATTCTATTCAAATATACAGTTTGAAATCTTCCTCATATATAAAATCTTTTGATTTTATATAATATTTTATTTCAATATACTTATTGAAATTTTCCTTTTTCATCCCAGGTTTTCTTACGGTATTTAAAACACCAAACAACAATGATTGATATCCTTCAAACACACATAATCAACACAGATTATATATCACATCATATATCACAATATATGAAACAAAACAGTATTTTATATATTGAGGAACCCAGTTGGGTCCCTCCAACCTGTTTCCCTGCATCATAGATGTTAAACAATAAAATTAACATCGATTTCATTTCAATATGAAATATTCTGCTAAACAGAATCAATATTTGATTACCGATTTATTTATTTATATATCGTTATCTATAATTTCAACTAATACATAAGCAATTCAACCAAACAATTAACACACAGAAATCAACAAATAATTATCATTTCTAACAATATGTTGAAAAAAATATAACTGTTCAGAGTTGGTGAGTTTTACTCACATTTCGCGTTAAACGTTAAATAACAATTTGCGTCTGCTGATTCAAACGAACAATTTATTTCGTAATAAATTGTAACTAGCCCCAATCCACTTCCAGCGATTCCATGTTGTAGTGTCCGTCGTTACAATCCCAACCGATCTGACCGTTCGTAATTCTGAAAACGTATGGATAAGATATTAGCTTTACAAGTTAACGCACATTTAAATTAAAACAAACTTTTTAATTCATTTAAATTATTGGGCTTTACCCCTATTTCCTTCGGCCCAATACCCCTTTAAGCCCAGCGCACCCGAATCCCCTTCTTCCCCGTTCATGTGTAAACATCCGCTCCTCATTTACAAAACACGATGGCCATTTCCAAACTTCAAGCACTCACGGCTCCCACTCCACCACATAATAAACCATACCAAATACACCATTGATCCTCTCTCACCATCCTCTTCAACTCTGTGTACACACCATTGAACTCGCACTCACGGTCTGGTTTCCGACTCCAGGTTTTGACGCATGGATCCAGCAGTATGATCGAACAAATTCTTCACCGTATAACCCAAGATTTAGCACAGATGCGGTTTGACCTCCTGAAACTGAATTCGAACTCAACACGAATTAAAACTCCTCCCAATCAATGATAGAGCGAACCCTAGTTCGCTGTAGAAAACCTATCGAACAAAAAAAAACAAATCGAACCCAATAAAATGGGCATCGGATTGAAGAGCACAACTTTTTGAGTTCGAATATATATCTCTTTGGATTTATAGATTTGTGTTTGATTTTCTTTTGATTTTTGAAGTTTGGGTTCTTCACGTTTTTAACATCCTAGTGGCGGCTCATAGAATTTGACCATGAATAAAAGTGATTAGGGTTAGGAAATATTTTAGGGTATTTCTAGGAATTTTTAAATATTTATTTATTTGAATATTATATTAAATTTTAAGCAAATGCTATTTTTATTTATCCTTTAAAATTCCTGTAATCACACATGACAGTCAAAAATCACGAAACTGGACATGCACCTTCAGTTCGACATTACGGTCCCAACGAAACTAGTTTCGTCGAATTTTGACTCTGTTTGCTCACACAGCGTATTCTTAAAGGTCAAAATATCGTCTGTTTTCCACATTAAAATATCGTACGGCCACATACTGACTTCAAAAATCACGGAACTTGAAATCTAGCAATAATTTAACATTTCGGATCCAACAAAATTAGTTTCGTTGAATTCTGAGGTCGTTTGCAAAAGTGGCTATTTTTAAAGCTCTTAATAACCTGTTTAAATATATAAATATATTTAAAAACAATTAAATTAAATATTTATAAATAAATATTATCGTATATATTCACATGGAATATAATACAACTCCAATTGGATTTATAACTCGATATTCAAATCCCGATTGAATCGATATTCAAATTTATATTGAAATTCCTTATATATATCATTATAAATTATAAAGGAATTCCATAGCGACTTTTCTAAAATTTGATTTGGACATAAATCAAAATCTACACAATGAAATTCTGATTTTTCCCTTCCACTAGAAAAATATACTTCACCAGCTCTGAACGTTTCTTGTTTCACGGAAATCCGATTTAAACGGACCCTGTATATTCAATTGAAGTTCGAATCGCCAAATTACGAACTGCAGCACCATTTCGAGCTCGATTTTAATTATAATATAATTATACACTCAAACTGTCATTCAAATAACATATTCGTCATTCTAATTCAATTCTAAGCTGAATTAAGTACTTTGAATTGTCCAGTTCACATTATATTATCAATTCACTATTTCTGATTATTTCAGAAATTAAATATATTATTTTATTATTATATTAATTAAATATTCAAAGTTATTTAATTAAACGACCATTAAATTCTCTAAATCCCTATTGAAATAAATAAATAAATAAATAAATTATTACACTGAAAATACGGGACATTACATTCTCCCCCCCCCCTTAAAATAATTTCTTCCTCGAAATTGCTAAGGTAGAAAACAACCCTATTAACTGGGTTAAAAATTATCTATTTATTTCTTAACTCTAGTTTCACTGAACTAATTTAATTTCAATTAAATTATTAATTAATTAATTATTATCTACGAAAATTTTCAAAAAATTCTGAAAATTTTCTAACACCTTAACTTTTCAAAAAATTTCGCCAGCACCTCCTTTGTATTGGTTAATATGTCAAACTCCAACTCGCTTCTCTAGGCCATCTCCAACCCAAAAGAAAATCAAACAGCCAAGCGGCTTGCCGATTCGGGTCATCCAATCTCAAATCATATGAAATATAAACTGGTACCCTTTTGTCGGGCATATCCATATATCCTTTCAATATGCTATCAACCCAGCATATACTAATGTTATCCTAGTCAAACTCCAATCAATTTTATTTCCAACACAACCATTTTCTTACATCCACGTTGAATTCCATTTCAAACCAAGGTTACATTCTTGATTTTCAATTTCTTAACTCATCAATCCAACATATGTCCAGATATCACCCAATCCAATTTTATTTGATATTTTCTATTACAATTAAATTTCCACTTAACTGTTTTCAATTCAAATTCCAGTTTGCTTTCACAAGTATTATTTAACTTGTTTTTATTTCAACAATCTCTCCTTAGGAGTTTTAAACTACTTCGCTTTTCTCAAAAATCAAACAATCCTTTTCGAAATTCAAACAACTTGTTTTTCTCAAAACAATTCAAAAACAATTTATTTGGTAGTAATCCGTCACTTACAACTCGAAAATGAATACTGATGATGCTGCAGTCATTATCAGAATTATTTTCCAGCGATCGAAGTGAGTTCAATACTATATCACTTTCAAAACCATATCTAAACACTTCCATTTTGAAATACATTTCAAAATACCATTCACAATGCTTGTAACATATTTAAATCCCCTAGGATTTTAAAACTCTCTTATACTTAATCCAAGTCCATTACAAACACTTATTCAAATTTCCAGGTTTTTCATTTCAGTTCTGATTTAATTCAGATTTAATTCATCTCGATTTCATATATTACACTTATATGAATTTGGATTGGTTATTTGCAAAACCATTTAATTTATAATCTTACTCGATTATAATAACAACCAATATATCCCATATATTATAATTCCAATATTACATACTTTCTTTATACCAAAATATACTTTGGGTAAACTTATTTTCATTTACCCTCTTTTCAAAACACATCATGTCGGTTCATCGTATTCAAGTGTTTATCAACTCCTACCGATACAGTGGTCGACCAGAACTCATAAACAACTCAACCAATAAATCACCACAATATAAAACAACTTTATATCAAATAAAAAATACATTCACTTGTATATATACATTCAACTCAATCTAGGGTATTACTAACCCCATCTCTACTGAGTCACGCCACAGAGCCAAGGAAATACTTAACCTTCAGCTCTAATACCACTGTAACGTACCAAAAATTTTCGACTTAGAAAATTCGACATACAACACCATATCGACTATTCAAGCATTGAAAACACCGGATAGTCCATGAAAGAAATTAGAGGGTGAGGATAGATAAGATAGAAACTTAGAATAGAAGAAGAAGAAGAACATACAACATCAGAGTAAACACGAATCTCACATCGGAACGAATAAATATATTTCATAACATAACTTTGAAATATAAATCTGTACTTGAATATTCATATCATTTCCAAAGTACAACACTTACAACACAGCAGAAAAACCATAGCTATATAATTATGAAGCCTCCTGCTCCAGCAATTCAAGTATCTGTAAATGCCGACTACTTGACTGCCCATACAAAATTGGGCACCCAAGAGTTTAGGGAAAACAAAAAATAAATAAACTCTGGGTCAGGCATGGGACTGGTGTGAGTAAAAAAATTTAAAATAGTTTGAGCAATAAAACGATATCTCATAAGACCACGCCGTATAACAGAATGGGTCTTTCCCTTATGAGAATCCAAAACATTTGATTTAACTTTCAAAATCTTTTTGAAAGAAATGATAAACTTTATATCAAATCTCTTTCGATAGTATAATAATGTCTATCAACCACAATATAATAATCATCTAGTAGAAACGCTTTCATCTCACATTCTACATATATAGTATACAATCAAAACCGCAAGCACGTATTGGGTAATGGATTTCCAACTATGACAAGGTATGGAACCACCTTTCGCTAGTGTACCTCTAGAGAGGAATACACTGGGTTCAACAAGAACATCTTGCAACCCGGCCACACATGACCGACCACTCATTTCGCTAGAGTGTATCGAATGTATATAACCAACGGTTGGGATCAGCAACCATTTCCCGAATAGGACAGCATCGACAATAGATTTTTAGAAGTAAATGAAACTCTATATTAGGTGATTATACACCCTAATAGGTGCGACCTACATAGCCATGCTGCCTGCTTGATTTTTGTCATTTCCCGGTTGTGAGGCTAGAGGCCACGCTTATCTCTGACAGATCACACGTTTATTCACTTTGAATGTCACATCGTCATACCGGCAAATTCACAAATTGATTTCCTTAAAAATACCATGGGTATACAGCTAAAAGAAACGAATTCCTCCGCCACCAAACGTAAATACGTTTGAAGAGATCAACTTAAGCGATCTATTAAATATACTCTATCATACATTCTTCCATACAGGTCGTCCTGGGACTGGACAAACCGAAGGCACTATTCAGTACAACCATCCTAGGCAATCTTTACCTAAGATTTATACAACAGCCCTTGCACTTTACTCCGTCTTTAATTATCTTTGGCATATATGATTCACAACGCTTATGTTAATACGGAGTGGTTCTTCGGATAATAATCCAACCGGTCTATCCGTATTGACGATGGAAGAATGGTCAAAACTTTGATAGTCTGTGATTTAACTATCAAAGTAAACATGTATGCAAACAAAGATATTATTTCCAAATGGAAATTATACCGATCAATCATCATTTAACAATTTTCTCTTTAGTTCATTAATTTACTTATCTCCTGTTTCCATATATTCTAAATTCTTATTATCTATTATCAGAAAACATTTCTGATTATTATTTGGAAGATATTTCCAAAACTCCTTCACTGGATTTAAACTGATGTTTAAATAAAACATCAATATGCCAACTCGAACCATTTACTAAATTCAATTAACCATCATTCACTATCAAACCTTACCATTCCTTAATTAAGACGGAAGTCAATCAAGTTGGGGTATAATTACCTATCAGACCTTAACTGAACAACGTTTTAACTTCGAAATAGTCAAAGTTTATTTTTTTAAACCTTTAACGAACTTCCTTACGTAACTCTCAGATTCTATTTACGTATCCACTTATTTATTAAAAACATTGTTTATAACGATAACGTTATAATCCCTACTTTTGAAATATCTAACTTCAATTATAACTTTTATTCTTTAATGTGAATAAATAAATAAACACCTAAGTTATAAATTAATAACTCTTGATTTAAACACCGAAAAGTATAAGTACTTTCCCGAATTCGATATAATTGAATTCGACATATAACCCCCTTTCGAGAAATCCTTATTTGATTAACTCTCTTTCGAATAACTAATATTCGATTAACTCTCTTCGAATAGATTATATTCAATTATCTCTTTTCGAATAGATCATATTCGATTATCTCTTTTCGAATGGATTATATTCGACCAATTTACTTCCGAATAAATTATATTCAATAATACCTCCTTCGAATAACTAATATTCGATAACTCTTCTGTTCGAATAAACTATATTCGATAACTCCTTTCGAATAAACTACATTC
Source organism: Allium sativum (assembly GCA_030737875.1). Lineage (NCBI taxonomy): Eukaryota > Viridiplantae > Streptophyta > Magnoliopsida > Asparagales > Amaryllidaceae > Allium > Allium sativum. Next base: position 288,188,577 of record CM060924.1, read on the forward strand.
GATACCCTTTCCTTTAACTGTAACGATACGCATTTTGCCTGACCTTAATTGTTCGCTAGATCGATCAAAATCGTTCAAAACCCGCATACATTAACTTTGGGAATACAACACATCAGAACAATAATGGCAGACTTTTATAAACAGTATAATAATGTTACATCAGAGTACAGAATAGCAGAGTACATCGAATAAAATAATACAGCGGAAGATAAATTTTACGTTAAATATAATACAGTGCAGCGGAAGACTTAAACTGATACAGCGGAAGGCTATCAATGCTCTGGACACAGCTCTAAGCTTCGATCCAGGATCCTGCTCAAGGGAATAGATATCTGCAAAAGCTACTCGACTTCCCGTATGGAAAATATGGGCACCCGAGTTTGCCAGTGAAACAAACTACAGGTCAGCCATGGGACTGGTATGAGAAATCTAACTTAACTAATCTAATAATAAGGCTAATCATAGGACCACGCCGCTAACGCGGAACGGGTTTACTCCATTGGATTGCCAGTGCATAAAATAAAGTAAATCGTTAAACAACGCAATGCTTTTTAGAAACATGAACCATTATAAGACTCGAGTCCCATATATCATGTTACCTTATAATGGTCAAAAGATGCTTGATATGATAAAATGGATTTGATACTAGTGTATATATGTTTCAAAAACATTTCAATCATAATGTATCAATCATTGGCAGCATGGGTACCATATATCATGTCACCATACTAGTTCTACAATCAAAATCGCATGGTGTCGTATTGGGAGTTGGGTTTCCATCATGAAATTGAGGCTAGGGATCGTCCTCTCCGATTCGAGACACTCTAGCAAATGCCTCAGGATCACACCTATGGGCAACCCTTGGATGCGGTAGGGCAGATCCACACATATGTTAGTGGATTAATTATGCCTAAACACACGTTTCCCGGTTCCTTTGAATCTACATATGGCCACTAACAACCTATAAATCCGAGGTACCTCATAATGCATCATCCACATAAGTAAAATGCTAGGGCTGGTAGGTCACTGACACCACTCTAGCTAGAAAGAAACGTATGCACTCCCTACGGTCCATATCCCGTTTTTGACTCATACCGAGGTGTGAGGTTCACGAAGTCATGCTATACACAAAGCTATGCCTAAACAGGCTATGCTTTGATCGTCAACCACAAGGCTCTTCTTTTCAACTAAAGCCTTGATTGAGACGACCCGAACTTTCCCGGTAAGGAAAGTACGAATTGCTTCGAGAACACGACCAATCGGTACGCAAACAGAAGAACATTTCACTATTTATTACAACAATTCCATCAGAATACAAGAATATACAGAGTATGAATAAATATTACACAGAAAATATCAGAGATTTAAATTACATAGCAGCGGAAAAATAATATAAAACACAACTGAAAGTAATACACGGATACAGAGCTTTCTGAGCATCATTCTAGCTGTAAATCAGGATCTAGTGACTATAAATCTGCAAAACCAAAACTACTAGCTGCCCGTGTCGAAAATAAGGGCACCCAGAGTTTAGGTTAAAACAATAAACTCCAGGTCAGTCATGTGACTGGTGTGAGAACTAAAATAGTTATTTAAAACATTACTGTAAAAGAGAGTAATTCAAGGGACCACTCCGTACAACACGGAACGGGTTTCCTCCCAAGAAAACTAGTGCATATAACAAAACAGCACAATGCTTTTTGGAAAAATGATGCTATTATAAGACCCATGTCCCATCACACCATGCAACGCAAGCCGGAGGATAGGGCTTTCCCTTATAATAGCCAAACATGCTTGGTACGTTTAAAAACAGATTATTTTGATATTACTATAAGTGTATAGTGTCAAAACAATTTCAATCATAAATATCAATCCTAGGCGGCATGGGTACCATCTATCATGTCGCCATACTAGCTTCTACAATTAAACCACAATATCACGTATTGGAAATTGAATTTCCGTCACGAGTCGAGGCAAGGGGCAAGCTCCTCTCCGCATCGAGACACTCTAGCAAATGTCTCAGGACTACTCTCTCTGGGTAACCCTCGGATGCTTCAGAGCCGGTCCTCCCTTACGTTTGAGGATTAATTATTCCTGAACACACGTTTCCCGGTCCTAACAGACCTAAAATCGATGCGCCTCGCATTCCAACAACCACATAGGTAAAAATAATATAAATGTCAGCCAGTTTAAGCACTGACACCACCCATAACTAGAAAGAAACGTCGTGCTCTCCCTGTAGTCACTATCCCGTTTTTGACGCATACCGAGATGTGAGGCTCGCGAATTCACGCTATACACAAAGCTGCGCCACACAGGCCGTGCTTTGATGATCAACCACAAGACTTTGCTTTTCAACAAAAGCCTTGATCATCTGCCACTTAGGCATGTCACACAGGCAATTCACTCAATGCGACTGATGTCCATCAATATACAACCTCTGATCTCATACGTCTCAGAGAAGGGCGTTAAGCAAGAGAATAAATTCTCCACCGCCAAACAGATGTATATTTAATAGAGATCAATCAACCCCAAATAAAATCCAATGTCAGACACACAGTCCATTTACAAGTTCGTTCTAGGTCTGAACGAAACCGGAGGCACTTTCCCCGCATATCCATCGATCTTCAAGTACGTCTAGACGATCACCAACTGATTCCCTCATATTGGGTGTACATCCCAATCATGATCATCAGTAACCACCCAAACGATGTGAAGACTTCCGATCTTCAACCACGGTCTTCCTCTTCGACATATCGTCGAATCGGTTATTCAGAATGGGTATAAACCCGGCCTTTCCGAATAACCCGCGTATATAATAAACAAATGTTACACAAACAAAACATACGCCTCATTCCAATTCATCAGCCACTAACCGTAAATTAGCAAAAGAACAATTCTCTAAATATTAACCCCGAAGGTCGAAACCAACATCAGATCAATACCCAGGAAACCATTCTTCTTAGCTTACCTACAGTTAGTTTCTAAATTTCACATTCTTAGGGAAAGGTTCCCATTAATTTTATCAAAGATAAATCCTTTTAAATTTATTCTTTAATCTTCCTTTGGATATCATTTCAAACCATGTTAAGGTTTTCCAAACTAGTCGGGATTAGCGAACCACACCGAAGTAATTATTTATTTTATTTCCCAATCCCAACCTATTCATCCCATGAAGCAAAACTGGTAATACTCCATATCTAACACCACGGTGTTATCGGTAAAATTAATTACCATTTCACGTTCAAATCTAATTAAATATTTAATTATCGCTTTGGAGCAAAACTAGTGATACTCCATTCTTGCCCACTTTCCAAATTTGATAATTTAAATTATCAATTCACATTTCAATCTAATTACAGATTCATTAAAACTCCTTTTATTGGGTTAAAGAACTAATGTCATTTAAAACATAGTTCACGATAAACCCAAATCACATTCTATTTATTATCGGGTTAAAGAACAAGTGTTATTTAAAACACCATTCACGATAAACCCAAATCCCATTTGATATTAAATACAAGGCTCTGAATAGAAAATATATCGGCTTATATTTAATACAAAATTCTGAAACCCACAAATATCGCTTTGGAAATAACAATATAAAAGATATCTTCCAAATTTCCTCCAAAATATCTGTATAATCGCGTAATCTAATATCGAAATATTCCAAAGATAATCTCGATTCAAATCCATTCCAATTCATATATTGGAAATTCTGGTTATTTAAAACCCATTTCAAATCCAATTTATTTAAAAATAATTGGATTTTAATTCTAGTTCAAAACTAGTTCATTTCTATATAATCTTTTCATATATGGAGTTTTTCATCCCAATTCTTCACAAATCATTTATTATGATTTTACACAAATTATTGATATTTTTTATAATTTTATCATGGCCCGTTCAGTCGATTTCCAACAACAGCCATCGAACTGCACTTACAACGACCTTTTCTGAAATTGATTTGGACATATCTCCAAATCCAACCGTCAGATTTCAAATATCTTGTATTCGTTAGAAAGCTCTTTTCAATACAAACCCAACGGTTCCAGTTTTAAGAGAATCCGACGGTCTGATCTCCCGTAATATCCATTCGAAGCTAATGGTCGAAATTCACAAACTGCCGCGGCACGGTGCGTTCTATTCAGGCCATTATATATATAATATATATATATTATATATATTTCGTCGATTTCCTTTTAAAATGAATTTTATAAATCGTTTCAAATTTGTTTCAAAAACAATTTCAACCTTCATTTCAAATTCAAATCAAAATTGAATTTTCCATTATAAATTCTTTTTACATTCATTTCTATTTGATTTCAATTCAAATCGATTTCAATTCAATTTCAGTTCGTTTTCAATTCGATTTGAATTCATTCCAAATCAATTTCACTTCGATTTCCAATTGCATTTCTATTTAATTCAATTTCAATTCGATTACAATTCGATTTGAATTCATTTCAATTCGAATTCATTTTATATTCGATTCAATTCGAATACATTTTATATTCAATTCAATTCAAATTCATTTTATATTCAATTCAATTCTAATTCATTTTATATTTAATTCAATTCGAATTCATTCTATATTTGATTCAATTCAATTCGAATTCATTTTATATTCAATTCGAATTAATTTTATATTCAATTCAATTAAAATTCATTTTATATTCAATTCAATTCGAATTCATTTTATATTCAATTCAATTCGAATTCATTTTATATTCAATTCAATTCGAATTCATTTTATATTCAATTCAATTCAAATTCATTTTATATTCAATTCAATTCGAATTCATTTTATATTCAATTCAATTCGATTTCATTTCTAAATATTCGATTTTTAAATCTCTTTTCAATATTCATTATAAAAACGAATATAATCGATATAAATATCGTTTGCATCAAAATAGCGCATCTCTAATCAACACGGCTTTATATTTTTCAATAACATCGTTGTTCTGTTCAACAAATGAATATTTATTCTATTCAACATATGAATCTATATTTCTTTCAACACATGACTAATCTCATCACATGAGTACTGTCAACACGTGACTATTTTTGTTATTTAATATATTTTATAAAATTACGATTTCTATCGTTTAATTTTAAATCAGACTCCAACCGTAAATTAGTAAGATAACGATTCCCTAAGTATTAACCCCGAAGGCCGAAACCAACATCAGATCAATACCCAGCAGACCACTCATCTTATCTATTTTGTAGTTAGTTTATAATTTTATATATGATAAAGATGTAAATTTTATTGTTAAAATATTTTACTCAACACATGAATCGATATTTCTTTCAACACATGACTAATCTCAACACATGAGTACGGTCAAAACCTGAATCTTTATTTTATAATATTCTTTATTTTCCCAATTGGAATGAGGCCCAATCAATTACCATATAATGTTAATTATATGGATTCCATACAACACATGTATATAATAACAACGATAAATAATCAACCATCATCCAAAGTGCGCCACACAACTACATAAGCATTAAATATAAATAATTAACGCTTACACAGTCTATCGACCAATCAATCGACATACAACTAAATAATTGGGATTAGTGTACGCCAAATATCATCCCAACACCCGTGTGGGGTTTCAATCCACAAACACTGAATATTATTTGTGCAGTTGGGCGACGTGTAAAATTTATTGTCCCAATCAATGTCCTTCAAATAGGTTTCCTAAACAAACCGTCCGGTTTGTAAATAAATATTTATTTATTCACATTCACGTTAAAAATTATATTTTTAACGATAATTAATTTATTTCAACACATGAATATTTTATTATCTATTTCACATCAACATCACAAACAAACTTCACAACACATCAAACAAGCATACAAGTCGTCCATGGTCTGTGGACGACGGGTGTCGGGTGCTGCTAAGCACCGTCTGCATCCTAGTGTATATTTTTAACTAGAAAACAAGATTTAAAGTGAGAAGTTCTCACCAGTTAGCTAAACCAACACCACGACTCTTATTATGTAGAAATCTTCGTCGTGCTCGCCTTTTGTCAATTTTATCGTCCGTAGCCATTACATATATAAAAATCATATTTTTATATTGTTGCTATGCATATAAAAATCACATTTTTATAACTACGCTATATGGATGAAAATTCTATATTTACAACGGTGTTCATATAATAATGATTATATTTTTATATTTCTACTTCTTATATAAAAATCGAATTTTTATCTTCACTTCATATATATAAAAATCCGACCTTTGTTTAGAAATCTTAACTTCCCACAACCAATAATTATAACTTCCTATTTACATCAACTTTTCAAACAATGCTTTCCGTATAAAACCCACAACTTTAATTTCACTATTTCAGATTTTAAATAAATAACAATTAAAATAAACTAAATAAAAGCTTACCGGTTGCCAAAAATCGAATCTTTATCGTAGCAGGGTCCATGGTCGGAGTTAACGAGGCAGAGGGGGACTATGGTGGCTTGGCTTGGGGCTGGAGTAGTCGGAGGAGGCTCGGGGTGGAGGTGCAGCGTTCGCTAGAGGTGGGGATCCGGCCAGAGACTCGGCGACGGCTGCTAAGGTTGGGGGCGTCGGCTTTTAACGGCTGTGGGGGGTTTAAATCGAGGAGAACAGGAGGGGGCAAGAGAACGACGGCGGCGAGTTGATCTTGGGCGACTGAGGCAGAGGACCTGGGGGGGCGACGCGACAACAACGGCGGCAGGGTTCGATTTGAGGAATAGCAGGGTTTTATTTTTCTTTTCTTCTTTCAGGTCGAACAAGAGAGAAGTGAAGGGGGTTTATTTTGAAGGAGAGGAAGGAGGGAGTTTTATATAATTTATTTACTATTATTTTTCCACAAAAGTAACTTTTTATTTCGAACTCGAAACGAAACCCGCCGACTGTCGTCCCTAGCTAATTACCCCCATTTTAAATACAATGGGTTATGCATCGTAAGCCAGTTCGGCTGTTACGATCAGTTTCCGTTCAAATTAACATTTAAATCCTTATGTTGAATTTTAAATGTACATTTCAATTTACTGGGATCACATACGGACTCGAAAAATTATAGACAAATTATTTCTAGCTTCGTATTGACGATACAGTCCCAAAAAAACTAATTTCATCGAATTCTGAGACCGTTTGAAAAATGGCCATTTTCCAGTCGATTAAAATCAACTGAAACTGGTCAAACGCGTTTTACTTTGCCATGCTCACATATTGAATCGGAAAATTACGAATTTTGGAATCTAGCAATAACTTGAGATCACGGATCCAATAAAAGTGGTTTCATCGAAAACCGAGGTCGTTTTCAAAATTTCCATTTCTAAGGGCATTTATATATATATTAATATATATATATATATTCCACAGCGACTTTTCTGGATTTTAAACTGGGCATAACTCTCAACTTCTAAAGTGAAATCTCAGTTTCTTATATCCGTTAGAAAGATATGATTAAACAGATTCAATTATTTCTTGTTTCGCTGAAATCCGATTTATTTTGAATCCTGTATATTCATTTGAAATTCGAAATCGAATTTTCGAATTGCAGCGCCATTTCAGGCTCGTTATATAATTAAAATAAAATATTTATATTCTAACGACGATCTATATAAATATATACGTTCTAATTCTATTCAAAATAAATTTTTCATCGTTATTATTTAAAATAATCCATTTTAAATATTCAAAATTGCCAAAATAAATTTTTTAAATTGGCTCAGAATTCCCGGGTTGTTACAATCTCCCCTACTTAAAACTTTTCGTCCCCGAAAAGGAACAAAGCTGAAAGTTGTTTAACTAATCAACTCAACTTCCATTATTTTCATTACGGCTTAATTTCTTCAACTTTTCAGTTTCTAAGAACTTTTCAAATTCTTCAAAAATTTGGCTAACACCTTAAATTTTCGAAAAATTTCACCATAACCTCCCCTGCACCGGGGACTTCGGGATATTTCATATAGCCTCCCATGGCCTTCTTCAATCTAAAAGAAAAAGAAAAAGCCAAGCGGCTAGCCAATCGGCTCATAAAATCATCCAAACCCAAAAAAATACAATAAATATGTACCTATTTGTCGGGCAAACAATTTTATTCTTCTTCTCTAGCCTCCTTGCTATGACCTATTCAATGTAAGTACATATATATGCATGCATTTTCAAACAATTTTCAATACAATTCACTTTTTGGTACAATTTGGCTAAATGGTTCAACATTTAATTAATCAACCAATAATCAAACAACACAATCAGCAATCAATTAGTTGATTATCATTTCAAATTCATAATTTTGATATATATATATATATATTGAAAATCATGTTTTTGATGCCAAATCACAACAATAAATCTATCTATTTTTGGTTCTCACACCAGTTTAATGGAAATATATAGATATCACACCTTCGAAACACGAACATAAATTCTGATGATGTACGTACTATAGCGATCATCAGAACCAACCCCGAGCGACTAAAATGTGATTCTATATCTATCTAGTATATTAAAACTTCGAATATACGTTCATGACGCGTATATGCAAAACCTTTATATACTAGATTGTCCAAATTCAATACAAATAAAATATTCAAATACGTGTACTTGAATTTACTTTTCAAAACAAAATTTGTTTTCAATTTTATTTTAAAATATACTCTTCACACTCGTTCTAGGATACTACTGATCCCATCTCTAATGAGTTATTCTTACTGGATATTACTAATCCAATCTCTAATGAATTCTTTCGTTTGGTTCTAATGTGTCTTGTTCTCGAGCTCTGTAAACCAGAGCTCTGATACCAAACTGAGACGATCCGAACTTCCCCGGTAAGGAAAGTACGAATTGCTTTGAGAACACATACAAAATAATATTTAACTTCGCATAAAAATTCTAATGTATGTATATAACACCAAAATGATTCTTTCACCTCTGTTGACAGTTCTAGTTTATTTTTGGTGAATCCTTTTTAATAAAATCATGTTTAAATCCTAAAACATGAACCTTTCTATAATTCTTTACTTAGCATTAAAAGTGTAGCATTTTAATATAAACATATTTTATTCTTATTCTTTTATATGAAATGTCAATAAAAGTGCAACTTTTATTTCTACTCTTTTTATCGCATCTAAAGTGACAATAAAAATATAATCTTTATTTCTATGTTTTAATTTACATCTAAACTATAAATAAAAATGTGACTTTCAATTCTATACTTTTATTTGCATCCTAAATGTCAGATAAAATATAACATTCAATTCTATGTGCTTAACTGTATCTAACATGTAAATAAAAATGTAACCTTTTAAATCTATATTTTTATCTACATCTAACTTGTAAATAAAAATATACTTTCCTAATTCATGTTTTTATCTACATTATGAAATGCAAATAAAAATGTACTTTTTAAATATATGTGTTTATTTACAACTAAAATGTAAATACAAGAGTCACTTTGATTTCTATGTTTTTATTTACATCTAAAATGTAAATAGAAATGTAACTTTCAATTTTAAATCCAAAATGAATATTCTATCTATTATCATGTTAAAATAATATTATTTCCAAAATATTAATTTTGAAATTAGCTCTTTTAATATTCATTATAAAATGGATAAAATAAATCGATAAACAAGTTCGGGTTAAAATGGCGTTGCTATTTAAAACAAATTAAATAGCCCAATTCATTATCTTATTCATTTATATTTTATACTGGGCCAGACCTCCCACATTAAGCCCGTGACTTGTGGATGCTAGATATGTCGGTTGGTTCCGAGCAGACTTATCCCACAAGTTAGGCTTAACCTCGTGTCAAGGCCCGTTTCGTATTTGTGCAATTGGACCCCTCACATTAGGCCCAACATTTGTGGCTGCTGGATATGCCGGTTGGTTCCGGGCAGACTTCCACCACAAATGTAACCTAACCTCATGTCCAAGTACAATTGTAATTTGTAATTATAATTATTTCATTGGGAAATATTATTTTAAAACATCCTTTATTTTAAAATATCTTAATTTTAAAATATATCCTATTTTAAACTATAACTTTATTAAAATATTTTACATAATAAAAATATGATCTTTTTATTAAATTGTTAAAAATATTTTGCTTCCAAATATCCTAACTTACATTTCAATTTTAATTAAACATGCATGACATTTATGATTTATAAATTTAAACATGCATGACATTTATATTTATCAATTTAAACATGCATGACATTTATATTTATCAATTCTAATCAAACATGCGTGACATTTATATTTATCAATCCTAATTAAACATGTATGACATTTATAATTTATCAATTCTAATTAAACATGCATGACATTTATAATTTATCAATTCTAATTAAAAATTTCTAACTAAAAATGACAATTTTTATCCTAATATGAGAATTCCTAACAAAAATGTTTTATTCTATCTAACATGACAGTTTCTAACAGAAATGTTTTATTATAACATATTCTTAACAAAAATGTAACTTTTAATCTAATGAACATTTCTTAACAAAAAGACAATTTTTATTCTAGTGTGACATTTTCGACTAAAATGTAACTTCATATCTAATGCAACATTTTTAACTAAAATGTTAATTCTTTTTAAATGCAACATTTTAATCAAAAATGTGATTTTATACAACATGTTAATCAAAAATGTGATTTGACTGTTAATGAAACATTTTAATCAAAAATGTGATTTTACTGTTAATGCAACATTTTAAGTATGCCATAAAGATATGGTTCTAACACTTTTCTATTTAACAAAACGAATATTTTGTTTTTCACACTTCTCTATTTAACAAAATGAATATTTTGTTTTCTACACCTTTCTATTCAACAAATAAATATTTTGTTTTTTCACACCTTTCTATTTAACAAAATGAATATTTTATTTTTCACACCTTTCTGTTTAACAAAATGAATATTTTGTTTTTCACACCTTTCTATTTAACAAAATGAATATTTTGTTGTTAACATTCCTGATTCAACAAAATGCCATTTGATCATGTTAAATTCAATTCAACAAAATGACAATTTAATTATTGTCCAACATAAATGATAATTCAATCATGTTTAATCTAATTTCAATCAAAAAGACAATTTAAGTGTGACGATCCCAAAACCCCGTGACACGGTGTTAAGAATAATCATTGGAATATAACACATTAATCATCATTAGAAGATCACAGATAATAGCATAAACAGAAAATAGAATAATTTACACACATATGACAGCGGAATCGTATAGATATCATCACATCAGAGAAGCACAGTACAGGATACAACTTAGTGCATAATGATACATAATCAGTCACCATCGCCTGAGGCGGAATCATACATAAAGAGTACACAAAAGGAATATCAGTCTACATCGCCAATGGCGGAATCATAATATAGATACAATAATGGCGGAGAAAATCCAAGTCAGCACAGTGTAGTCAAGCCTCGCCATGAGCCAAAAGATGCGTCAGAAACCTGTAACTAGGCTGCCCGTGTGAAAATGAGGGCACCCGAGTTTGCAAGGTGAAACAAACTACGAGTCAGTCATGGGACTGGTATGAGGAATCTACTCAACTTATTAACAACAATAATAAGGCAAATCAAAGGACCACGCCACTTTCGCGGAACGGGTTTACTCCAATGAGTGCTAGTGCATGAAATAAAATAAATGATTAAATCAACGCAATGCTTTTTATAAAATGAAGCCATTATAAGACTCAGGTCCCATCACACAATGCAACGCAAGCCGGAGGATAGAGTTTTTACCTTATAATGGCCAAAGATGCTTCATACGAATAAAACAAAGGTGTTCGATATTATTACTAGTGCATATATGTTTCAAAAGCAATTCAATCATAAATATCAATCCTAGGAGGCATAGCTACCATCTACTATGTCGCCATACTAGTAATACAATCACATTCGCATATTTCGTGTTGGAAATTGGATTCCTTCATGAGTCGAGGCAAGGGGCAAGCTCCTCTCCGTTCGAGACACTCTAGCAAATGCCTCGGGACCGCACACAGCAATCCCCTGGATCCTCCAAGGCTGGTCCTCTCTTACTTTTGAGGATTGGCAATTCCTGAACACACGTTTCCCGGTCCTTACAGACCTATAATCGAGGCGCCTCGTATTCCAACAACCACACAGGTGAAAAGTAGATATAAATGTCAGGGCTGGGAGGTCACTGACACCACCATAGCTAGAAAGAAACATCATGCACTCCTTGGGTCCTTCTCCCGTTTTTGACTCATACCGGGGTGTGAGGCTCACGAATTCACGTTATACAAAAAGCTACGTCACATAGACCATGCTTTGATCATCAACCACAAGACTTTGCTTTGCAACAGAAGCCTTGATCATATGCCACTTAGGCGTGCCACACAGGCAATCCACTCCATGCGACTGATTTCTGTCAATACATAACCTCTGAGCTCGTACGTCTCAGAGAAGGGCGTTAAGCAAGAGAATAAATTCTCCGCCGCCAAACAAATATATATTTAACAGAGATCAATCAACACAGAACAAAATCCAATGTCAGACACACAGTCCATTTACAAGTCCGTTCTGGGTCTGAACGAAACCGGAGGCACCAATTCCTCGCATATCCGTACAATCAACAGTATGTTTGGACGGCTACTACTTCAATTCCTTCATGGTAGCTACTCCAGTCACGAGTATCAGTAGCGCCCATCCATCCAATGTGGAGATCGTCGTTCTTCAGTCGTCTTCGACTCTTCGACTTCTCAACGTCGATCAATTATTTGAAATAAGATAAACTCGGCCTTTTCAAATAACCCACGTATATTTAGATTTCCAAATCAATTAATCACGTGGTTGGACTATTCAGCATTCACATTTCGGTTATTTAGTTATAATTTTCATGTCAAATACATTCAACCAACACATATCAAGCAAATACAACAATATTGGTTTATTTTCACTCTATATCGTCTATAGTACTTTATCACGATATATCGCCATTTTTATTTAATTTAAAACGGCCATATTTAATTAAACGACGTTTCAGGTCGTGTCGATGCACTGGCGCTGCTTTTCATTAATTTTGTTTTACACATATATGAAAATCTAACCGTTGGATCTTCACAAACTTTACATCATTAGGAAGGTCTTTTCAAAATGAATCCAACGGTTTCAGTTTTGGGACAATCCGACGGTCGGATCTTCCACACTAACCATTTGAAGTTACGATTTCAATTTACGAACTGCAGCGTAGTTATTCGATTTAATTTAATTATATATATATATATAATCGTTTCTGGCGCTGTTTTTCTTCAGTTTTGAATTAAACATTCCGGACAATCCAACCCTCGGATCTTCACAAAGTTGGTGTCGTTGGAAAGATATTTCCAAGGCGAACCCAACGGTTGCGATTTCGGGAAAATCCAATGGTCGGATTTCCCGCACTAGTCGTTTGAAATCACGGTTTCAAAACATGAACTGCACGGCCACGTTTCGTTTTAATTCTATTTATATTTATATATTTATATAAATATAGTTCATTCAAAAATTCCTATATCGTTTCCACTTCAATTATTTCACTAACGCCTTTAAATTTTGGAAAATTTCGCCATAACCTCCTTTGTACGGGAGGGTCTGGGAAAATTCCCAAATAGCCACACGGGCGTCTCATATCAAAAAGAAAAAGAAAAAGAAAAAGCCAAGCGGCTAGCCAACAGGCTCATAAAATCATTACCCAAACAAAGCGGTAAATGTGTACCTATTTGTCGGGCACAAAATTCTATTTCTCTTCTCTAGCCCCTTTTTGCTTTAACCTGTTCAATAGATATGCATGTACATATATACAATTTCTAACATTTATCAATTTCCATTCAATTTCATATTTGATTTGCTTTGGTTTAAAAACACCATTCATTCCAATGTTGCATGCATAGGCTAAAATCATATCATTAGCTAGTTAATGTATATTTCAACTCATGCATGTTTATTTGAACAAGTGGCTATTTTTAACACTCCACATTTCAAAGATGATAATTTTGGCGAACTAAAATAGATTTCAACACATGACTATTTTATTTAGTTCCTATGCATGTTAAAAATAATATTTCTATCACAAATATTTATTTCAACGTCCGCATATCTTTAGCGTATCACACATATGATAAAAATGATATTTTTATCATTCAAAATATTTATTCAACCAATGGATGGTTTCAACACTTCATAGTTTCAATAAAAATGTAATTTTTATTGTTCGATCTTTTTATTCAACACATGAACTTTTCCACTACACACACTTCTCAACAAATGAGTATTTCCACACATGGACATTTTATTTATGTTGTTCATATTAGAAAGATGGGATTTTTATGGTTGAAATTATTTATATAAGGCGAATATTTTTCATACTTCATATACATATAAAAATGTGATTTTTATTGTTTAAACACTTCACTCATTCACAAATGAATTTAATTTTCACACAACACTTTTCAACACATGAATATTTCCACACATGGATATAGTTTCAACATATGGCTATTTTATTTCTACGCATGAAAATTATTTCGACATATGAAAATAATTCTAACACACAAAGATTATTCAAAATTTCGGCAGCATAACGACAGGGTAGTTAAAACCGGCACCGTCCCTAGTACGACTCCTCGCTCTACCTTAAAACCTCGCGGTTTTTGACAATGGGGATTCATGCATCTAATTCGCATGCAGGCGGCATGTTTATTTTTATTTCCACAAATATTTCCAATTCATTTCAATCACCAATGGGTATTTTTCAACCACAACCAAACAATATCAACCACAAACAATTATTCAACCATTCGTATTTTTCATCCAATATTTCACACCAATTTACCACAATAAATATCGTCCATGGTTTGTGGACGAGGGGAGTATATATATATATATATATAATATAATATATATTTGCTATATTTCACTAGCATTTCAACACATATATCAATTTTTCTATGCATGTAAAAATTCATACTTCGCTTATATAGCTTACACTACGCATGTACATGAGGTATACAACACGTATGTAATTTATATTTCGCTTATATAAATTATACACGACATTTTCCATTCAATTTCACGTTAATTTAGATTTCTCACCTTGGTTTTCTGAGCGCTAAAAATCGATACGATGTCCGAAAAATCCGCAGCTTCTTCTATTGGGTAGAGAGCTTCCTTGCGGTCTCGATGTTTCCTGTTTCATCGAATTTCGTCAACACACCAAAAAGATATGATTTTTCAAAGTGTAAATATCAAAGAAAAACTCACTTTCACGAAGCTTCAAAACTAGGTTTACAGTTTTCACAAAATCCGTGGCACGTGGGGACGATCAGGGAGTTGGACGTGGAAGAGGGAAGAGAGGGCTTTAAATCGGTGGTGGTTTGGTGGCGTTCGGTGGTCGGTGGTGTTCAGGGCGACGGCAGGAAGTGTTCGACTTTCTGGCGTCGATACAGGCGGAGGAGGCGACGAGGGTGGCAGCGGTGGGGTCGGATTTGAAGAGGAGGCTGAGGCGCGTCGAATGGTGGTGGCGGCGAAGGATGAAATCGCCTGAGGCGGCGGCGATGGAGGAGAGAAGGTGGTGAACGGGTTTCGCCGTTGATCGGGGGGTTTTTTTTTTTTATGAATGGAGAAATATGATTGGCCGAGGACTATATTAAATTTTTAAATAGTGTTTTCTCAAACGAACTCCTTTTTAAACCCAGCGACTGTCGCCCCTAGCTAAATATCCCCATTCCGGACACAATGGGATATGTTTCGTAGGCCAATTCGACTGTTACAATCAGTTATTTTTCAAATTAAAGTATAAAACATTTAATTTTTAACTCTGAACGCACATTTCAATTTGCCAGGGCCACAAACTGATTCGAAAAATTCCAGAAAAATAAATCTAGCTATGTTTTGACGCTACGGTCCCAACAAAACTAGTTTCATCGAATTCTGAGGTCGTTTGTAAAATGGCCATTTTCTGGTCGATCCATTTTAACAGAAATCGACCAAACACATTTTCTTTTGCTACGCTCACATACTAGCTTCAAAAATTATGAAATTTGAAACCTAGCAAAAGTTTGACATCCCGGACTCAACAAAAGTGGTTTCGTCGAATTCCGAGGTCGTATGCAAAATATCATTTTTCCAGGCCTATATATTCTATATACCGACTATTCTGAAAATTCATTCGGCCATAACTTTTGATTCCCGTTATGAAACTTCGATTTTTCAGATTCGTTAGAAAGGTATTGACTAACAGATTTAAATATTTTTGGTTTCGCTAAAGTCCGTTATATTTTCCACCCTGCATAGTCGGACAAAGTTTGAATTCAAATTTTCAAACTGACTCACTATTCCTAATTCACTATTTTATTGAAATATTCTATTTCAATGGTTCAAATTCCTTTGAAATCACCATTTTAAAAATTTTAAATTGGCTCGTATTTTCCGAGTTATTACAATCTCCCCCACTTAAAACTTTTCGTCCTCGAAAAGGAAACAACAGTAAAGTAGGAAATAAAATGTAAATGCAAAGTATGGTAAAGGTACCTTGCACTGGAGTTAGTCAGAGATATCCTCTCTGCATTTGGGGTAAGCTTGCTTAATGCTTTCCTCAGTCTCCCAAGTACAGTCTCTAGGATCACTGCTCCACTGCACTTTAACTAAATGAACCTTTTTGCTTCTGAGTTCTCTAGTTTCTTTGCCAACAATTTTTAATGGCTCTCTTTTGAGTGCTAATTCTGGAGTTATCTCCACATCCCGTTGCGCTGCTTCTTCTACAACAAGATCCGGATCATGCACATGTCTCCTAAGCTGAGATACATGAAAAACATTGTGCACTCTAGGCAACCAATCTGGTAATTGAACCCTATAAGCAAGAGTTCCAATTCGCTCAAGTATAGGAAAGGGACCAATAAATCTCGGTGCCAACTTCCCAGTCTTGCCAAATCTGATTACTCCTCTCATCGGAGAAACCTTTAAATAAACATGATCACCAACAGTAAATGTCAAATCTCTCCTTCTAGAGTCTGCATAACTTTTCTGTCGGCTTTGGGAGGTTTTCAATCGCTTCCTGATGAAGTCCACTTTATCAGATGCTTCTCTAATCATATCAGGTCCTAGTACAAGTCTGTTGCCAGGTTCTACCCAACATGCTGGAGATCTGCAGGGTCTGCCATATAATGCTTCAAATGGTGACATTCTCAAACTTGCTTGATAGCTATTGTTATATGAGAATTCTGCCAAATGCAAATGATCTTCCCATGACCCACCAAAATCGATTATACAAGCCCGCAATAAATCTTCCAGAATTCTATTCACCCGCTCAGTTTGGCCATCTGTTTGAGGGCGATAAGCGGTGCTCATATTCAGTTTTGTTCCCAATTCTGTCTGGAAAGTCTCCCAGAATTTGCTAGTGAATAGGGGATCTCTATCACTGACTATGCTGATGGGAATTCCATGCAGTTTAACAATTTCTCTGAAATATATCTGTGCTAGACTTTGGGCAGTTCTATTAGATCTGACAGGTATAAAATGGGCAGTCTTCGTGAAGCGATCTACTATTACCCAAATGTTGTCATTACCTTTCTTGGTTCGCGGCAAACCATCTATGAAATCCATGGAAATCTGTTCCCATTTCCAACCTGGGACTTCCAACGGTTGTAACAGTCCAGCTAGCTTCTGTTGGTCACTCTTGACCAATTGACAAGAAGGGCACCTGCTAACATACAAAGAAATATCTCTTTTCATTTCCTTCCACCAGAAAGTGCGTTTGATATCGTTGTACATTTTACTCACCCCAGGATGGATGCAAAATTTGGATTTATGGCATTCATCCAGCACTTCTCTTCGAAGGCCTGGAATATTTGGGATGCAAATCCTATTATTTAACTTGAGAACCCCCTTATTGTCAATACGGTAACTCGTGGTTTCACCTTCCTTGACTCTCTGACTGATTCTCTGAATGGATTCATCGTCTTTTTGAAGGGCTGAAATCCTATCAATCAACCCAGGTGTAATTATAAGATGGGCAACGATTGCGGTCTTTCTACTAAGCGCGTCCGCTACTACGTTAGCTTTCCCCGGCGTATACAGGATATCAAGATCATACGCTGCAAGAAATTCTAGCCAACGCTGCTGTCTCAGATTCAGATCTTTCTGGGTATATAAATACTTCAATGATTGATGATCTGTGTACAGTATAAATTTCTCGCCCAATAAATAATGCCTCCAGATTTTCAAGGCAAAAACGATGGCTAGCAACTCAAGATCATGAGTCACATAATTCTTCTCATGCGGTTTCAATTGGCGGCTTGCATAAGCGACTATTTGGCCTTTCTGCATTAACACTGCACCCAGACCTCTAATAGAAGCATCTGTCCAAACCGTTAAATCCCGATTGCCATCAATAATTGTTAACACTGGAGCGGTGGTCAGCTTCGATTTCAATTCCTGGAAAGCTTCTTCACAGTCGGAAGTCCACTTAAACTTCTCATGTTTCTTTGTGAGCTTCGTTAATGGACCGGATATCTTCGAAAAATCCTTAACGAACTTTCGATAATAACTAGCCAACCCCATAAAACTTCTAACTTCTATGGGAGTAGTGGGTTGTTTCCAGTCTTGAATCGCTATTATTTTGCTTTGGTCAACAGAAATTCCTTTCTCTGACACGACATGGCCAAGAAATTTAACTTCTTCTTGCCAGAAGACACATTTAGAGAATTTGGCTTTGAAGACGTTCTTCCTTAGAATCTCCAATACTTGTTCTAAGTGTTTTTCATGCTCGGGTTTTGATTTGGAGTAGATTAAAATATCATCGATGAAGACGAGGACAAATTTATTCAGAACTCCCCTGAACACTCTATTCATTAGATCGACAAAGTATGCTGGAGCGTTGCATAGGCCAAATGGCATTACTAACCATTCATAGAATATGTCTGGACCTCTGAAAGCGGTCAAAGGAACACACTCTTCTGCTATTCTCAATTGATGAAAACCTGTAGCTAGGTCCATTCGGGAAAATACTTTCGCCCCATTGAATTGGTCTAGCAAATCATCAATGCGAGGTAATGGATATTTATTTTTGAGCGTTTGTTTGTTGAGGTCTCGGTAATCAACACATAATCTAAGAGTACCGTCTGACTTCGGAACAAACACAACAGTTGCACCCCAATTAGAAAAACTCGGTCTGATTAGACCTTTCCACAATAGTTGACGAGTTTGATCGCCTAATTCTTCTTTTCCTTTCGGAGTCATTCTGCGAATTGGATGCACCACGGGTCTGGCATTAGGAATTAGATCGATTCGGAATTCTATTTCTCTTTGCGGAGGTAAGTTTTCAACTTCTTCAAACACATCCGCATAGTTGCTAACAATCGGAATCCTTTCTATGGAAGTGGGAATAAGTTCCAATGCTGACCAAAATTCTTCTCAATTCGGATTCGAACCATGACAGGGAACCGTAATATATCCATGCTTCGTTCGAATTTTAACGATTCTTTCCGCACATTTCACTTCAGCTTCATACTTCGTTAACCAATCCAGCCCGAGAATGATATCGAATTCGGGAAAATCCATAACGATTAAATCAAAAGGAAATTTGTAGAAAGAATAAGAGATTGGCACTCTACAATATAAACCGAGAGTAACAGGACCCCCTATCGGGTTATGTACTTCAACCGATTCTTTGAGCTTTCGCTGTTTTAACTTTAATTTGTGCACTGTGTTTCTAGCAATAAAACTACGCGATGCACCTGTGTCAAACAATACAGAAGCAGGAATATTTTTAATTGTAAGGGTACCTCCCAAAACATCGGGTTTACCTGCTCCATCGGAAGCAGCTGGCGGGCTAGACCCGTCATAGACATGAGCTACTGTAGCTTTCTTCAGCAAAGGACAGTCTTTGACCAGATGATCGGTCTTGCGACAGTTGAAGCACGAGCGAGGGTTCTGAGAGCCTTGGCTCGAGCCTTGAGAATTTGTTTTCTGCCTCTTCGGAGCTGTGCAGACGTTTGAGTAGTGCCCCGGCTTACCACAATTAAAGCAATTTCCTCTTGGCGGCTTGCCAGTCTGAGGTTTTGAAGATGCGGCTTGGCTTGACTCGCCCTGATTTACAGCAGGCTTGCGCTTGTTTCCGGCTTGGCTTCTAGCGCGATCCTGATCCAGATGTCTTTGATCAAGGTCTTCATAGTTGCATGTCATTTCCACTAGTTCGTTGAATTCCAGCTTGACATGGGCCATGGCTCTATCATAATATTGTCGTCTTAGTCCAAGGATAAACCTCTTATTTTTGGATTTTGCGGTAGCAACGAGCTCTGGAGCATAGGGTGACAACATTGTAAATTTGTTCAGATAATCTTGCACGGAAAGATCCCCTTGCTGGAGATTGGCGAAGTCATCGTGCATTCTTTATAAAGCTTGTTCTGGGACATATTTCTCCTTGAAGAGTTCTTTAAATCCATCCCATGTTCTTCCAGCTTCTCTATTCCCGGCGGTAAGAGATTCCCACCATAATTCAGCTTGTTCCTGCATAAGCCAGGCGCCCATAATAGCTTTGTCTTCGTCTCCAAGCCTTAGGCCTTCAAGAGTTTTCTCGCATGTTTTGAGCCATGCAAGGGCCTCTATTACGGTGCCAGTTCCCGAGAAGGTCTTGCCTCCTAAGTTCTTATATCTCTTAGCTACGCGGTCAAGCTCGAAGTATTGAGCAGCCGGAGGTTGTATCAAAGGTCCTTCTTGAGCTGGGATTTCTCCCCTTCCTCGGCCACGGCCGGCACGGCCTCCTCTAGCGGCGGCTGCTCTGGTAGCCATTTGTCAAATTCTGTATAAGCAACGAAAAAAGTCAGCTAACAGAAATGATAGTGTATTGCATAGTTAAGCAGAAATTCCTACGGAAAGATAACGATGGACTGATCAATTGTTTTGCTATTCTGCTCAGCTCATTCTAGGACCTTACTAGTCCTATCTCTAATGAGCGACTCGCCTTAGAATACTACTGATTCTATTTTGACGAAGTGTTTAATGTGTTACACTCCAGAACTAAGGTTAACCAAAGCTCTGATACCAGCTGTGACGATCCCAAAACCCCATGACACGGTGTTAAGGATAATCATTGGAATATAACACATTAATCATCATTAACAGATCACAGATAATAGCATAAACAGAAAATAGAATAATTTACACACATATGACAGCGGAATCATATAGATATCATCACATCAGAGAAGCACAGTACAGGATACAACTTAGTGCATAATGATACATAATCAGTCACCATCGCCTGAGGCGGAATCATACATAAAGAGTACACAAAATGAATATCAGTCTACATCGCCAATGGCGGAATCATAATATAGATACAATAATGGCGGAGAAAATCCAAGTCAGCACAGTGTAGTCAAGCCTCGCCATGAGCCAAAAGATGCGTCAGAAACCTGTAACTAGGCTGCTCGTGTGAAAATGAGGGCACCCGAGTTTGCAAGGTGAAACAAACTACGACTCAGTCATGGGACTGGTATGAGGAATCTACTCAACTTATTAACAACAATAATAAGGCAAATCAAAGGACCACGCCACTTTCGTGGAACGGGTTTACTCCAATGAGTGCTAGTGCATGAAATAAAATAAATGATTAAATCAACGCAATGCTTTTTATAAAATGAAGCCATTCTAAGACTCAGGTCCCATCACACAATGCAACGCAAGCCGGAGGATAGAGTTTTTACCTTATAATGGCCAAAGATGCTTCATACGAATAAAACAAAGGTGTTCGATATTATTACTAGTGCATATATGTTTCAAAAGCAATTCAATCATAAATATCAATCCTAGGCGGCATAGCTACCATCTATTATGTCACCATACTAGTAATACAATCACATTCGCATATTTCGTATTGGAAATTGGATTCCTTCATGAGTCGAGGCAAGGGGCAAGCTCCTCTCCGTTCGAGACACTCTAGCAAATGCCTCGGGACCGCACACAGCAATCCCCTGATCCTCCAAGGCCGGTCCTCTCTTACTTTTGAGGATTGGCAATTCCTGAACACACGTTTCCCGGTCCTTACAGACCTATAATCGAGGCGCCTCGTATTCCAACAACCACACAGGTGAAAAGTAGATATAAATGTCAGGGCTGGGAGGTCACTGACACCACCATAGCTAGAAAGAAACGTCATGCACTCCTTGGGTCCTTCTCCCGTTTTTGACTCATACCGGGGTGTGAGGCTCGTGAATTCACGTTATACACAAAGCTACGTCACACAGACCATGCTTTGATCATCAACCACAAGACTTTGCTTTGCAACAGAAGCCTTGATCATATGCCACTTAGGCGTGCCACACAGGCAATCCACTCCATGCGACTGATTTCTGTCAATACATAACCTCTGAGCTCGTACGTCTCAGAGAAGGGCGTTAAGCAAGAGAATAAATTCTCCGCCGCCAAACAGATATATATTTAACAGAGATCAATCAACACAGAACAAAATCCAATGTCAGACACACAGTCCATTTACAAGTCCGTTCTGGGTCTGAACGAAACCGGAGGCACCAATTCCTCGCATATCCGTACAATCAACAGTATGTTTGGACGGCTACTACTTCAATTCCTTCATGGTAGCTACTCCAGTCACGAGTATCAGTAGCGCCCATCCATCCAATGTGGAGATCGTCGGTCTTCAGTCATCTTCGGCTCTTCGACTTCTCAACGTCGATCGATAATTTGAAATGAGATAAACTCGGCCTTTTCAAATAACCCACGTATATTTAGATTTCCAAATCAATTAATCACGTGGTTGGACTATTCAGCATTCACATTTCGGTTATTTAGTTATAATTTTCATGTCAAATACATTCAACCATCACATATCAAGCAAACACAACAATATTGGTTTATTTTCACTCTATATCGTCTATAGTACTTTATCACGATATATCGCCATTTTTATTTAATTTAAAACGGCCATATTTAATTAAACGACGTTTCAGGTCGTGTCGATGCACTGGCGCTGCTTTTCATTAATTTTGTTTTACAAATATATGAAAATCTAACCGTTGGATCTTCACAAACTTTACAACATTAGGAAGGTCTTTTCAAAATGAATCCAACGGTTTCAGTTTTGGGAAATCCGACGGTCGGATCTTCCACACTAACCATTTGAAGTTACGATTTCAATTTACGAAATGCAGCATCGTTATTCGGTTTAATTTAATTATATATATATATATATATATATATATATATATATATAAATATAATCGTTTCTGGCGCTGTTTTTCTTCAGTTTTGAATTAAACATTCCGGACAATCCAACCCTCGGATTTTCACAAAGTTGGTGCCGTTGGAAAGATATTTCCAAGGCGAACCCAACGGTTGCGATTTCGGGAAAATCCAATGGTCGGATTTCCCGCACTAGTCGTTTGAAATCACGGTTTCAAAACATGAACTGCACAGCCACGTTTCGTTTTAATTCTATTTATATTTATATATTTATATAAATATAGTTCATTCAAAAATTCCTATATCGTTTCCACTTCAATTATTTCACTAACGCCTTTAAATTTTGGAAAATTTAGCCATAACCTCCTTTGTACGGGAGGGTCTGGGAAAATTCCCAAATAGCCACACGGGCTTCTCATATCAAAAAGAAAAAGAAAAAGAAAAAGCCAAGCGGCTAGCCAACAGGCTCATAAAATCATCACCCAAACAAAGCGGTAAATGTGTACCTATTTGTCGGGCACAAAATTCTATTTCTCTTCTCTAGCCCCTTTTTGCTTTAACCTGTTCAATAGATATGCATGTACATATATACAATTTCTAACATTTATCATTTTCCATTCAATTTCATATTTGATTTGCTTTGGTTTAAAAACACCATTCATTCCAATGTTGCATGCATAGGCTAAAATCATATCATTAGCTAGTTAATGTATATTTCAACTCATGCAAGTTTATTTGAACAAGTGGCTATTTTTAACACTCCACATTTCAAAGATGATAATTTTGGCGAACTAAAATAGATTTCAACACATGACTATTTTATTTAGTTCCTATGCATGTTAAAAATAATATTTCTATCACAAATATTTATTTCAACGTCCGCATATCTTTAGCGTATCACACATATGATAAAAATGATATTTTTATCATTCAAAATATTTATTCAACCAATGGATGGTTTCAACACTTCATATTTTCAATAAAAATGTAATTTTTATTGTTCGATCTTTTTATTCAACACATGAACTTTTCCACTACACACACTTCTCAACAAATGAGTATTTCCACACATGGACGTTTTATTTATGTTGTTCATATTAGAAAGATGGGATTTTTATGGTTGAAATTATTTATATAAGGCGAATATTTTTCATACTTCATATACATATAAAAATGTGATTTTTATTGTTTAAACACTTCACTCATTCACAAATGAATTTATTTTTCACACAACACTTTTCAACACATGAATATTTCCACACATGGATATAGTTTCAACATATGGCTATTTTATTTCTACGCATGAAAATTATTTCGACATATGAAAATAATTCTAACACACAAAGATTATTCAAAATTTCGGCAGCATAACGGCAGGGTAGTTAAAACCGGCACCGTCCCTAGTACGGCTCCTCGCTCTACCTTAAAACCTCGCGGTTTTTTACAATGGGGATTCATGCATCTAATTCGCACGCAGGCGGCATGTTTATTTTTATTTCCACAAATATTTCCAATTCATTTCAATCACCAATGGGTATTTTTCAACCACAACCAAACAATATCAACCACAAACAATTATTCAACCATTCGTATTTTTCATCCAATATTTCACACCAATTTACCACAATAAATATCGTCCATGGTTTGTGGACGAGGGGAGTATATATATATATAATATAATATATATTTGCTATATTTCACTAGCATTTCAACACATATATCAATTTTTCTATGCATATAAAAATTCATACTTCGCTTATATAGCTTACACTACGCATGTACATGAGGTATACAACACGTATGTAATTTATATTTCGCTTATATAAATTATACACGACATTTTCCATTCAATTTCACGTTAATTTAGATTTCTCACCTTGGTTTTCTGAGCGCTAAAAATCGATATGATGTCAGAAAAATCCGCAGCTTCTTCTATTGGGTAGAGAGCTTCCTTGCGGTCTCGATGTTTCCTGTTTCATCGAATTTCGTCAACACACCAAAAAGATATGATTTTTCAAAGTGTAAAGATCAAAGAAAAACTCACTTTCATGAAGCTTCAAAACTAGGTTTACAGTTTTCGCAAAATCCGTGGCACATGGGGACGATCAAGGAGTTGGACGTGGAAGAGGGAAGAGAGGGCTTTAAATCGGTGGTGGTTTGGTGGCGTTCGGTGGTCGGTGGCGTTCAGGGCGACGGCGGGAAGTGTTCGACTTTCTGGCGTCGATACAGGCGGAGGAGGCGACGAGGGTGGCAGCGGTGGGGTCGGATTTGAAGAGGAGGCTGAGGCGCGTCGAATGGTGGCGGCGGCGAAGGCTGAAATCGCCTGAGGCGGCGGCGATGGAGGAGAGAAGGTGGTGAATGGGTTTCGCCGTTGATCGGGGGGGTTTCTTTTTTTATTTTTTTATTTTTATGAATGGAGAAATATGATTGGCCGAGGACTATATTAAATTTTTAAATAGTGTTTTCTCAAACGAACTCCTTTTTAAACCCAGCGACTGTCGCCCCTAGCTAAATACCCCCATTCCGGACACAATGGGATATGTTTCGTAGGCCAATTCGATTGTTACAGTCAGTTATTTTTCAAATTAAAGTATAAAACATTTAATTTTTAACTCTGAACACACATTTCAATTTGCCAGGGCCACAAACTGATTCGAAAAATTCCAGAAAAATAAATCTAGCTATGTTTTGACGCTACGGTCCCAACAAAACTAGTTTCATCGAATTCTGAGGTCGTTTGAAAAATGGCCATTTTCTGGTCGATCCTTTTTAACAGAAATCGACCAAACACATTTTCTTTTGCTACGCTCACATACTAGCTTCAAAAATTATGAAATTTGAAACCTAGCAATAGTTTGACATCCTGGACTCAACAAAAGTGGTTTCGTCGAATTTCGAGGTCGTATGCAAAATATCATTTTTCCAGGCCTATATATTCTATATACCGACTGTTCTGAAAATTCATTCGGCCATAAATTTTGATTTCCGTTATGGAACTTCGATTTTTCAGATTCGTTAGAAAGGTATTGACTAACAGATTTAAATATTTTTGGTTTCGCTAAAATCCGTTATATTTTCCACCCTGCATAGTCGGACAAAGTTTGAATTCAAATTTTCAAACTGACTCACTATTCCTAATTCACTATTTTATTGAAATATTCTATTTCAATGGTTCAAATTCCTTTGAAATCACCATTTTAAAAATTTTAAATTGGCTCGTATTTTCCGGGTTATTACATTAAGTATTATCCATCATAAATGATAATTTAATCATGTTTAATCTAATTTCAATAAAAATGCAATTTAAGTATTGTCCATCATAAATGACAATATAATCATGTTTAATCTAATTTCAATCAAAGTGACAATTTAAGTATTGTCCATCATAAATGTCAATTTAATCGTGTTTAATCTAATTTCAATCAAAGTGAGAATTTAAGTATTGTCCATCATAATTGACAATTTAATAAATTAATAGGGCACTAAAAATAATGCTCGTTTTTTTTTATAAATTGACATAACACTAAATTTATGTTCATTTTTAATGGCATAACACAACGCTTAATTTATATTCACTTTTCATGAAAATACACAGTGCTAAATTTAAGTTCATTTATGCAATAACATTAATTTTGGTGTCTACATAAGGTGTAAACTTCTCATATGAATACATGTTACAACATCTAAATTTGGGTGTCAAACTATGGTGTCAATTTCATATTAACACATGTACCAACAACTAGACTTGGGTGTTAACATATAACGTTATAAATCAAATAAAAATGAATATTTTTATTTTAAACCAAATTTAATCAAATCGGTGTTAATAGATCTAAATAATTAGGAAAATTTATTCCAGGACATAGATCTAAACAAACATGTATATGCCAAACCATCAAAATTCGCAAAACAACAATATCCAAACACATGACATCGCAAATATGATTATAATCATATATTCATGAATATAAATTGGCGATAAATAATTAAATGTTTAATTATTCATTAAAACAAAAATCTCACAATTGCTTTTAATTCATATCTGAATTTTCCTGAATTTTCAACGTACTTCATTTAAGCTTTAATTAGTTCCATGTTGTAGAATTCTCCACCACGATCGCAACGCACTTCGTTTCGTCAGATCCTGATTTCATTTGTACAAGATATGATATTTTAAATACTAATGACTTCATTTAAATAATTAAATTATTAATTAAAAAAATTCCTTAACCATCCTCTTAAACTCGTTGCCTTCTTCCCAGGTACTCACGGCAGAAGTTCTCACTCATTTCGAGACCAGAGATGATTGTGACTATTGATATTGTAGTCTTCGTCGAGCTCTTCGATCTGTGTTTGGAGTTTTTGAAAATTGTTGAGAAATTGAGGAGATAGAAGTGGAAGAAGATGGCTGCGTTAGCCATTGGAGATAAGGGGGTGGCAGCTCTGTTTTATTAGGGTTTAGGTTTTGTAAATTTTAAGGTGTTTGTATATATATATATATATATATATATATATATATATATATATAATTTATTTGGTTATATATTTTATATTATCCCACACTTGTGTCTGTACATATGTAGTAGGTTATAAATGAAATAAATTTGCTGACTACACACGACATGTCAATCTAATTAGCATTTATTTCTTATTTAAAAATTCAAAAGAAAATTACATAAGGAAAGAGAATAGTGGAAAATGGGGAGAAGGCCAAACTTAGCAAAAACTTTGGCCAAAAGTTTGCAAACTTTGGTTTTTGGCCAAAAGGCCAACTTTTAATGCAAAATGGGAAATGCGGTGGGGCCCACTGAAATCCATCTTTGCAATAAAAAGTGGACTTTTGACCAAAAACTAAACTTTGCAATCTTTTGGCCAAATTTTTTGCAAAGTTTGTCCTTCTCCCTAAAATCCTCAAGAGAATAATGGAAATGTAATTAGTACATGATTTAATGCTAATTGTGACAAAGTTTGTGAATTTAAAATTTCAAAATATATAACATTAAAATTGTAGAATTTAAGGAATATATTCAATTGGACATACAAGAATAAGACAACAAAAATGACTACAAATGCACATAAATAATGTAAACAATATATATATATAAGGGAATAATATATATATATATACTCATGTGGAAATTGTTTGCCTTTGTAAGAATAAATAATAATAATGGGAAAAGGAAAATAAGGGAATGAAAATATAAGGAACGAGAACATGCAAATGAAATAAGATGCATGAATGTAGAAGTAAGGAAATAAATTAATGAAGTGGAGGAAAGAGATGATGAATAATTTATTGTTTAATGTTAAATGCTAGAATGTATGTGACTTTTAAAATTTCAAACACATTAAATATCATGTACTATCACATAGATAATGTTATAAGTTTTACTACATTTTTTTCCTTATGCTTTTTAAATATAAACAACATGATATAAAAGATAAGGGAATACATATATATATGTAACAAAATGGAGAAAGGAGATTTAAATGGATGTAGATGTAAGTAAAATGTATGGAAGGAAATAAATGAATGCATATGTAATGTGAACTAAGATGCATGAATGTAGAGAAAAAGAAAGAAAAAAAAAAGAAACACGAGCATACAGATGCATGATTTATTTGGTTATTAATGTCATCATTAATTTTCGTTAACTGCTAGTTAAAACGTGCGTTGTATACCGTTGACACTTTATCTCTTTACAATTTCTTTTATACAATTCAAACTGGAAACATTCTTTTATTATCAATATATTATTAATAAATGAACTTATTAACATATTATTATTAAATCAACTTATCAACATATTTTTAATAAATCAACTTATCAATAAACTAATTTTATTTAAAAACTTTTATTTTTATATAATAATGGATTTTTAAAAAATTCTAGCGTATTTTCTTACAAAATTTTTAAATTGGCTCCAAAATTCCGGGTTGTTACCATCTCCCCGACTTAAAATCTTTTCGTCCTAAAAAAGGAACGAAGCTAAAGGTTATCTAGTTAACCAAATCAACTTTCATTCTATTATAGGTTTCAATAACTTTATTAGTTGATTAACCTTTCAAATATATATAACTTTTAAATATTCAGAAATCATATTTCCTAATATCGGATTATATATATAATCACAAATACGTTAATTATATAGTTGGCACTCTCAACTCATCCTAGGGCATTACTAACCCCATCTCTAATGAGTTTTCTCATTCTAGGATACTACTAATCCTATCTCTAATGAGAATTCTTATTGGATATTACTAATCCAATCTCTGATGAGTCTTTTGTTCAGTTCCAACGAGTTGTACCCCAAAGATTTGAGCTAACCAGAGCTCTGATACCAATTGTAACGATACGCATTTTGCCCGACCTTAATCGATCGCTAGATCAATCTAAATCGTTCAAAACCCGCATACATTAACTTTGGGAATACAACACATCAGAACAATAACGGTAGATTTTATAAACATTATAATAATGTTACATCAGAGTACAGAATAGCAGAGTACATCGAATAAAATAATACAGTGGAAGATATATTTTACATTAAATATAATACAGTGCAGTGGAAGACTTAAATAGCTACAGGGAAGGCTATCAATGCTCTGGACACAGCTTTAAGCTTCGATCCAGAATCCTGCTCAGGAGAACTGATATCTGCAAAAGCTACTCGACTGCCCGTGTGGAAAATATGGGCACCCAAGTTTGCCAGTGAAACAAACTACAGGTCAATCATGGGACTGGTATGAGAAATCTAACTTAACTAATCTAATTATAAGGCTAGTCACAGGACCACGCCACTAACACGGAACGGGTTTACTCCATTGGATTGCCAGTGCATAAAATAAAGTAAATCGTTAAACAACGCAATGCTTTTTAGAAAAATTAAACCATTATAAGACTCAAGTCCCATCACACAATGCTACGCAAACCGGAGGATATGGTTTTACCTTATAATGTTCAAAAGATGCTTGATACGATAAAACGAATTTGATACTAGTGTATATATGTTTCAAAAATATTTCAATCATAATGTATCAATCATAAACGGCATGGGTACCATATATCATGTCACCATACTAGTTCTACAATCAAAACCGCATGGTGTCGTACTGGAAGTTGGGTTTCCATCATGAAATCGAGGCTAGGAATCGTCCTCCTCGATTCGAGACACTGTAACAAATGCCTTAGGATCACACCTATGGGCAACCCTTGGATGTGGTAGGGCCGGTCCACACATATGTTAGCAGATTAATTATGCCTGAATACACATTTCCCCGTTCCTTTGAACCTCCATATGGCCACTAACAACTTATAAATCCAAGGTACCTCATAATCCATCATCCACATAAGTAAAATGCCAGGGCTGGTAGGTCACTGACATCACTCTAGCTAGAAAGAAACGTGTGCACTCCCTACGGTCCATATCTCGTTTTTGACTCATACTGGGGTGTGAGGTTCGCGAAGTCACACTATACACAAAGATATGCCTAAACAACCTATGCTTTGATCATCAACCACAAGGCTCTTCTTTTCAACTTAAGCCTTGATCCACGCAACTCATCATGCCACATTGTCAATCCATACCATACCATTGATTCGTGTCAATATATAACCTCTAAGCTCGTACGTCTTAGAGAAGGGTGTTAAACACCAAACAAATATATATTTAACAGAGATCAACGAATACATCATAAGGAATACAACGTCAGACATACCATCCATTTACAAGTTCGTTCTGGGTCTGAACGAAACCGGAGGTGTAGTAACCCGTAACTTCCCTGGTAAGAAAAGCCCGGATTGCTTTGAGAACAACACACATCGGAATGCAAAAAGAAGAACATTTCATTGTTTATTACAACAATTCCATCAGAATACTAGAATATTACAGAGTATGAATAAATATTACACATTGATATATATAAGAGATTTAAATTACATTTAATACGCAGCAACGGAAAAATAATACAACACGCAACTGAAAGGAGATATACGGATACAGAGCTTTCCGAATATCATTCCAGCTGTAAACCAGGATCCTATGAATATAAATCTGCAAAACCCAACTACTAGCTGCCCGTGTCGAAAATAAGGGCACCCAGAGTTTAGGCTAAAACAATAAACTCCAGGTTAGTCATGTGACTGGTGTGAGAACTAAAAACAATTATTAATCTTTATTTTTAAAGTTAGGTAAATCAAGGGACCACACCGTATAACACGGAACGAGTTTCCTCCTAAGAATACCAGTGCATAAAACAAACAGTGCAATGCTAAATAAAGAAAAATGAAACTATTATAAGACCCAGGTCCCATCACACAATGCAACGCAAGCCGAAGGATAGGGTTATAATAACCAAAGAATGCTTGATACGTTTAAAAACATATTATTTTGATATTACTATAAGTGTATAGTGTCAAAACAATTTCAATCAAAAGTATCAATCATAGACGGCATAGCTACCATCTACTATGTCGCCATACTAGGTTCTACAAATAAAACCGAATTATCACATATTGGAAATTGGATTCCATCATGAGTCGAGGCAAGGGGCAAGCTCCTCTCCGTTCGAGACACTCTAGCAAATGTCTCAGGACCACACACAGCGATCCTTGGAACCTCCAAGGTCGGTCCTCTTTTACTTTTGAGGATTAGTACTCCTAAACACACGTTTCTCAGTCCTATAGGACCTATATCCGAGGAGCCTCGCATCCAACAACCACACAGGTAAAAGTAATATAAATGTCAGGGCTGGTAGGTCACTGACATCACCCATAGCTAGAAAGAAACGTCGTGCACTCCTTGGGTCCTTATCCCGTTTTTGACTCATACCGAGGTGTGAGGCTCGCGAATTAACGCCATACACAAAGCTATGCCACATAGGCCATGCTTTGATCATCAACCACAAGACTTTGCTTTTGAATAGAAGCCTTGATCATGTGCCACTTAGGCATGCCACACGGGCAATTCATGCCATGCGATTGATATCCATCAATATATAACCCGTGAGCTCGTACTCTCAGAGAAGGGCGTTAAGCAAGAGAATAAATTCTCCACCGCCAAACAGATATATATTTAATAGAAATCAATCACACAGAATAAAATCCAATGTCAAACAAACAGTCCATTTACAAGTTCGTTCTGGGTCTGAACGAAACCGGAGGAACCTTATTCCTCGCATATCCATCGATCTCCAAGTACGTCTGGACGATCACCAACTGATTCCCTCCTCTTGGGTATACAGGCCAATCAAGATCATCAACAATCATCCAAACGATGTGAAGACCTACGGTCTTCAACCACCGTCTTCATCTTCGACTTATCGTCGAATCGGTTATTCAAAATGGGTATAAACCCAGCCTTTCCGAATAACCCGCGTATATAATAAGCAAGTGTTACACAAACGCAACATACGCCTCATTCCAATTCAGAATATTCTTTATTCAAATATTCTCATTCTTAGGGAAAGGTTCCCATTAATTTTATCAAAGATAGATTCTTTTAAATTTATTCTTTAATCTTCCTTTTGATATCAAATCAACCCATGTTAAGGTTTTCCAAACTAGTCGGGATTAGTGAACCACACCGAAGTAATTATTTATTTTATTTCCCAATCCCAACCTATTCATCCCATGGAGCAAAACTGGTAATACTCCATATCTAACACCACGGTGTTATCGGTAAATATTAATTACCATCTCACATTCAAATCTAATTAAAGATTTAACTATCGCTTTGGTGCAAAACTGGCGATACTCCATTCTCAATCACTTTAATCTGATTAAAGATTCATTAAAACTCCACTTAGTTTTAATCTTCCCAAAAATCAATTTCCGGTCTTTAACTGGGTTAAAGAACCAATGTCATCTAAAACACGGTTCACGGTGAATCCAAAATCAGTTTCCATTGTTAATCGGGTTAAAGAACGGGTGTTATTCAAAACACCGCTCACGATAAACCCTAAAAACCAATTTAAATTCAATTCCAATTAAATACTAATTAACTAGACAATTTCAATAAATCATAATTAAAAGATTTATTCTTTTCTAAATTGGGTTCAAGAATAGTGTTATTTAAGACACCATTCACGACGAATCCAAAATCCCATTTGATATTAAATACAAGGCTCTGAATAGAAAATATATCGTCTTATATTCAATATAAAATTCTGAAACCAACAAATATCGTATTGGAAATAACGATATAAATATATCTTTCAAATTTTCACAACCATATCTGTATAATCACAAAATCCAACATCGAAATAGTCCGAAGATAATTTCGATTCAAATCCATTCCAATTCGTATATTGGAAATTCTGATTATTTTTAAAACCACTTCAAATCTATTTCAAAACTAGTTCATTTAGACAAAAATATATTTTTATCCTTTCAAATGTGGAATTTTTCATCCCAGTTCTTTCCAATTCATATATTATGATTTTACACAAATTATTAATATTTTTAATAATTTTATCAAGGCTCGTACAGTCGATTTCAAATAACGGTCGTCGAACTGCACTTATAGCGACCTTTTCCAAATCTGATTTGGACATAATTCCAAATCCAATAGTTAGATTACAAATTTATAATATTCATTGGAAAGCTCTTTTCGATACGAACCCAACGGTTCCGGTTTCAGGAGAATCCGACGGTCGGATCTCCCGTAACGTCAATTCGAAGTCAATGGTCGAAATTCGCGAACTGCTGCGGTGGGCACGTTCTATTCAGGCCATTAATATATATATATATATAATATATTATATATATTTTGTCGATTTCAATTCAAAACGTATTTTATAAATCGTTTTAAATTCGTTTTCAAAATAATTTCAACTTCATATTCAATTTTGAATCAAAATTGAATATTCCATATCATTAATATATAAATGATAATATTTTCTAAATGTTATATTTTGAAATCACTTCCTTTTCTATATTCACTATAAAAACGAATATAATCGATATAAATATCATTCGCATCAAAATGGCGCAAATCTAATCAATAAGGCTTTTTATATTTCAATAACTTCGTTATTCTATTCAACAAATGAATATTTTCTTCAACACACGAATATATATATTTCTTTCAACATATGAATTTCTCATTCTTACTTACAATAAAAATGTCAATTTTATTGTATAAATATTTTATTCAACACACGAATATTTTCAACACATGAATATCGTTAACACATGACTATTTATTCTATTCAACACATGAATCTTTATTTTATAATATTCTTTATTTTCCAAATTGGAATGAGGCCCAATCAATTACCATATAATGTTAATTATATGGATTCCGTACAACACATGTATATAATAGCAACGATAAATAATCAGCCATCATCCAAAGTGCACCACACAACTGCATAAGCATTAAACATAAATAATTAACGCTTACATAGTCTGTCAACCTATCGATTGGCATACAACTAAACAATTAGGATTAATGTACGCCAAATATCATCCTAACACCCATGTGGGGTTTCAAATAAACAAACACAGATTTTTATTTGTGTAGTTGGGCAACGTGTAAAATTTATCGTCCCAATCAATATCAGTCAAATCAGTGTACATAAACAAATCGTCTGATTTGTAAATGAATATTTATTTATTCACCTTCACGTTAAATTTATATTTTTA
This sequence comes from Allium sativum, assembly GCA_030737875.1. Classification (NCBI taxonomy): domain Eukaryota; kingdom Viridiplantae; phylum Streptophyta; class Magnoliopsida; order Asparagales; family Amaryllidaceae; genus Allium; species Allium sativum. The sequence goes on from CM060924.1 coordinate 288,223,460, forward strand.
ACTATATATTATTTTATTTCAACACATGAGTAGATTTCCATTCATTTCACATCACAATCAATTTTCACCACACAACAAAACCAAACAAGTCGTCCATGGTCTGTGGACAACGGGTGTCAGGTGTTGCTAAGCACCGTCTGCATCGTAGTATACATTTTTAACTAGAAAACAAGAATTAAAGTGAGAAGTTCTCACCTAGAGCTAAACCAAACACCACGACTCTTCATATGTAGAAAATCTTTGTCGTGCTTGCCTTTTGTCACTTTCGTTGTCCGTATCCACTACATATATAAAAACCCCATCTTTATATTGTTGCTATGTATATAAAAATCACATTTTTATAACTACGCTATATAGATAAAAATTCTATTTTTATACCGCTACTATATAGATAAAAATTCTATTTTTGTACCGCTACTATATAGATAAAAATTCTATTTTTAGACCGCTACTATATAGATAAAAATTCTATTTTTATAATGGTGTTCATATAGTAAAGATCATATTTCTATCACGCTAACTTCATAATAAAAATTATATTTTTATCGCTCTTCTTCTAATAAAGATTATATTTTTATATCGCCCCTCATATAAAAATCACATTTTTATATTCTCCAGTATATAAAAATCATATTTTTATATCTTCAACATCGCTATAAAAATCATAATTCTATTTCTCTTTTCAAACAAATATAAAATTACATTTTAATTCTAATGCTATTCATATAAATATAATTCATATTTTTCCACCGCCTTCATAATAATAAAAATCAAAACTTTATTGTTAAAAAAAATCATTTCTTTTCTACTTTAAAAATCATGCCTTTTCTCTACTAAAAATCCCGCCTTTTATCTTCATAAAAGAACAAATTTTTCTTATGCTAAAACGTGTATAAAATTTGATTTTTTCCATAAGCTATAACATAAATAAAAATCCTATTTTTATTATGTTAAAAAGCTAATCTTTCTTCAATTAAAAATCTAATCTTTCAATATGCTATTCATATAAAAACTGATTTCTAAAATTAATGTTTTCTTTAACTCAGATTTTAATCTAGGGAAAAACCGAAAAAGGAAATTCAATAAAATAAAATAAAAAGCTTACTGATTTTCGGAGGAGGGAGGGGGATTGGCTTTGCCGCCGTTGCGAGGAGGAAGGGGGTGATCCGCGTCCAGCGTGAGGTGGAAGGGGGAGAGGGAATCACGCCCAGCGCGAGGAGCAAGGGGGGAGAGGGGATCGAGTGGGAGGCAGGATGGGGGGCCGTTTGAGGAGAGGCGGCGTGACAAGAAGAGGGGCGCCCTATGACGCCGGTGGCGACGTGCAAGGGGGGAGGCTCCTTCCAATCGCGTTTAGGGTTTTTTTTCTTCTGTCAGGTTTGAACGAAAAAAGGGGGGTTTGACTGAGTAAGAAGAGAGAGGGAGGGGATTTATTAATTTATTTAATTTATATTTAAATTCACCCAAAAAGCAACCTTTTATTTCGACCTCCAAACGAGACCCGCCGACTGTCATCCATAACTAATTACCCCCATTCCGAACACAATGGGATATGTATCATGTGCCAGTTCGGCTGTTTCGATCAGTTTCTGTCAAAATCAAAATATAAATCTATATATTGAATTTGAATGCACGTTTCAATTTACTGGGGCCACATAAGGACTCTAAAAATTCCCGAAACATATTTTCTAACTTTGTATTGACGTTACGGTTCTAACAAAACTAATTTCATCAAATTCCGAGACCGCTTGAAAAATGGTCATTTTCTGGTCGATCGAAATTGACTGAAACTATTAAAACACGTTTTACTTCGCCACGCTCACATGTTGATTCAGAAAATTATGAATTATGGGTTCTATCAATAACTAGACTTCCTGGATCCAACAAAAGTGGTTTCGTCGAAAACCGAGGTCGTTTGCAAAATTTTCATTTTTAAGGGCGAGAATTCCATCGCGACTATTCTGAAATTTCAACTAGGCATAACTTTTTATTCCCGCTATGAAATTTCTATTTTCGGATTCGTTGGAAAGATATTCTCAAATAGATTCAAATATTTTTGGTTTCTCTAAAATCCAGTTTATTTTGAATCCTGTACATTCATTTGAAATTCAAAATCAAATTTTCGAACTACCGTGCCATTTTCTGTTCCTTTTATATTTAAAAATAATTATTTATATTCTAACGTTGATCTATATAAATATATACGTTCTATTTCTATTCAAAATAAATTTCTCATCGTTATTATTTAAAAAAATTCATTTTAAATAATCAAAATTCATCAAAATTGCCAAAATAAAAATTTTAAATTGGCTCAGATTTTCCGGGTTGTTACAGGAGGCACCTCATACCTCGCATATCTGAACAATCAACAAATACGTCCGGACAACTACCACTGCAGCCCCTTCAAGGTAGCTACTCCAATCACAGGTGTCAGTAGTCCTCATCCATTCGATGTGAACATCGACGATCTTGAATCACCGTCTTCAAATCTTCGACTTAGATCATCGTATAATCATTTGAAATGAGATTAAACGCGGACTTTTCAAATGATCCTCATATATATATATATATATTAAAATCATTTCATATCGTTATTAGTATTTAATAACGATTTATCGCTATTTTTATATATAAAAAAAATAGCTAAATCTATTCAACGACGCCTTGGGTCAATGGGCGGCCCTGGCGTTGTTTCTATCGAAATTTGATTCACATTTATCTTGAAATCTAACCGTTGGGTTTTTATAGAGTTTATATCGTTGGAAAGATCTTCCCAAAAGTGGTCCTAACGGTTCCAGTTTTGGGAAAATCCGATGGTCGGATCTTTTGGTATAATCGTTTAAAGTTACGATTTCCAAACGCGAACTACCGCGCGTGTTTCGTTTAAATTTAATTTATATTTATGTGATTATAAATATAAATCTTTTGGCGAATCTTGTAACACCCCGCCTCCGCTAGGGTCACTCGCAAAGGAATGCACTAGCTTTAGAGGGGCATTATTGGTAAACATGCACAGAAATATCACAAGACAGAACATATAAAATAGCGGAAGTAAAATCGAACTTTCATAAACATTAATAATTAAGGTCTAAAGCCTTTTACATCAGAGTACATCAAAACCTGTCTTGCAATAGTAAAGAAGCATAAAGACTTTTTCATAAATTATTCTCCAAGTAAAAATCAGTAAAGTAGCCATAGCCAAGAAAAGTCCAAGCCATCCATTATGACCTTCAAGCAGAAGAAGTCCGAACTAAACAACAGTATTTCCTCCCTGTAACCTGGGGGGGAAACGGAAGAAAAGAGGCGAAACAAAACGGGTCAGTCAAAAAGACTAAATAAGCCCTATCTACTATCAGCATATAAACTAGTAAAGTTAACTGACATGAGAAACTGAGATGAACATAAGCATGATGACAAGATAGATAAGCTAAATCAAAATAACAGGATGAACTACTGAACTCAGATAAACTAAGGTGTCATGATAAATTACGATGTCAAGATAAAACAAGGTATCCCATCGTCAGGTTCCTATCAAGTATAATATCCCCAAGATATCTATCACGTATAACATCCCATGGTATCTATCCTGTCTTTTAGCTCTGCACCTACCGTACTAATATCCCCACCGTATCATGTGTTAACCATGAATGACCCTTACTCAAAAGTCGTGTAGTGGTCCATGTCAACCTAATATATCGCATAAATAGGTTACTCAACTCGTATGTTTTATTCCATGTAAATGTTCAGTCCCTTGCCGTAGACCATACGGGCTTTCCCATGAGATTCTATATTACTTTAACATAGTTCCATGATCCTTAAGATCGTTTTGGGCTGTCACCCTATATCTAACTAGGGTCTTTCAACATGAATCATCGTTTGTACAACTAGGACTTATGCTACCTAGGACTACTAGGGATTATGCTTACCTATTGCACGTTTTCGTATCTCGGTTTTGCTTCAACCACCCAGGGCCACTAGGAATTACGCTAACCGTCAACCGCGCCCTTTTTCCCACGCATTCACCGTGAATCGTTTTTCCATGACTGTATGCACATGTATCACATCGTGCCATCCGAGTCCTGTCACAGGGCAGATCAGGAAATACAGGACTCGGTCGAGAGCTTTCGATTTATCTGCCGATGCAGATGCTAAGGTCTGTTTTTTTCTATACGTGGCTATGGTCCCACGAGACCACTCCCTCAACTAGTGAAAGACAAGACAGGATAAATTCTGTATGAGAACACACTACTGGCCAACCCATAATCCTAGCCTTACCGCAACCATAATTAGATAGCAATTATGGTCTTTTGGGTGTTCTCTGCCTTTCCGTACGTACACGCTTGACCAAAGATGGTAGGTAGCCTGACGAAATGCTATCTAGGGTACGACCGTGTATCGTTGACTATCCCCTATCCATCCCCGTCTTTAGGTCGCTCGTATAGCAACCAAGACATACTCTTGGTTCTTCTAACGCAGACCTTAACCTCTCATGAGCCTAGTATGATCACCTGGCAGCTCATAGAGGGATACCAAGAATATCCTCACGTTCCCCGAAGCTGCTGCTTCGTTACCCAGTTCGCTGGAGCCTTTATCTAAATCAGATACTTGCTCCTACTCGTATACTTAAACGATGACCTACCGTATCAGGTTACTCATCTATCTATGAACTGGTCTAAATTTCCTTGACTAAGAATCATTACTTAGTTATTCTTCAACTAAGGTTTACCACTTAGCCTTATTCCCGTTATCCTTGTTAACTACGGTTATCCACCTAATCCTCAGAACTAGGGTTTACATAATGGATTAAGTGTCACTTAAGTTCATGACTTAACCCGCCTACAAATCATGTCAAAATTGGCTAAGTATCCAAGTTCAAGACTTAACCCTACAAACCATGCTCAAGTTGGTTAAGTATATATTAACTTGACCCTATCAAATTACTGAGTCAAATCGGTCAAGCGTATTTAAGCGATTCGTGACTTAGCCTTATCATGTTTTCACGTTAGATTGGTTAAGTATAGGTTAACTTAACCTCAATAAATTAACAAGTTAGATTGGTTAAGTATAGGTCACTTAACCACATCAAATCATCATGTTAGATTAGTTAAGTGTTTAACTTAACCCCATTAAACTGCCAAGTGGGATTAATTAAGTCTAGGCTAACTTAACCCCATCCGATTTCCATGTTTAGACTAGTTGAGTCTAATCTTAACCCCATCCATTAACTGTATTTTTCGGTTAAGTGTCATTAAGAAAACTTACTTAACCTTACCAAATTATCATGTTGGATTGATTAAGTGTTGGTTAACTTAACCCCGTCCACTAGTCATATAAAAATGGTTAAGTGTCATTAGGCAAATCAAGTTACTTAACCTACCCAACCTTGTCATGTTTTGTTAAGTATCATTGGCCTAATAAATTTACCTAACCCATTGTCCATGTCATATTTTGTTAAGAGTCATTAATCAAATTAACTTAACCCTATCATGTGGCATTAATTACTTAATGCACCTCAACCTCTCACATTAGACTTTGTTGTGGTTACTAGTTAAGCCGGTCGGTTCCGGGTAGCTTTACACCACAACTTGGTCTAACCTCGGGATCAAGCACAACATGACCAACTTCTCACATTGGGTCCTATTGTTTGCAACTACTAGTTAGGCCGGTCGGTTCCGGGTAGTTTTACGTTGCAAACTCAACCCAACCTCGAGTTGGTCACTTTCATGTTTAGTCTAGTGTCATGTTCATATTCAAGTTTTTAAGAATATGGGTAGACCTAACTTAATAGGTAAATTCCCAATTTCATATTTTCAAACTTACTCACATGTCAACTTCCATGTTATATTTCAAGTCATGTTTTCAAGTTGTATTTTCATGTCATTAGAAATTACCCATAACATAACCCAACGCTTTTAAACTCGCATATACGTTCGCAACAACGTAATGGATTAATAGAAGAGACTTGGCAAAGGCATGACAAAAATGGATATTAAGCCACAAGTTAATCATGGTGGCAAATGAGGCACAAATGTGTTCATTAACTTGCATGTTACATTCTTAAGCCTAAAAAACATGCATAAACCCAAACTTGGCACATAAGCAAATCATGGTGGTAAAAGACATGGAATGATGACTAGTAACTCGCATATATCATCATATAAGGGTTATGACTTCATATGCAAGTTGACATAAAGGTTATGAGGGTTCTCATGTTGCATAATGCAACATTTCAACATAAAGGTTGTAGCTTTTAGCCCACAAGATCAAGATAATGACTTCATAAACTTGCATGACATGATAGCATGTATCATACTCAATGATCAAACCCAAACTTGCAACAAGAACATTTAACTTCATAGTTAATATCTAAGAGTAGGGAAAGGGCTTACATTGCTATGAAGGCACAAATCGATTTAAATTAAAGATTGAGACAAAGCCTATGCATGCCATCATCCAAAAACCCAAAGATGAAAGCTCCAAATCAAAAAAACCCCATTTTGATGAACCAAGATCAAAGCTTTAGCCTTGAAATCAACTTGAGAAGCTCTCATACTAACATGGAGACTCTCTAACACTCACATGATCATGAAACCTCTCATAGAAATTTACTTAGGAATTTTAGAATGTAAAAACCCGTAACTTCCCCGTAAAGGAAAGCGCGGATAGTTCGAGAACAAGCCACAAAAGAACGCATACAAAAGAACGTTTCAATGTATATTACAACAATGCATCAGATTACAAGAATATACAGAGTATAAATGAATATTACACAGAAATATCAGAGATTTAAATTACATTTAAATACATAGCAACGGAAAATAATACAATACACAACTAGAAGGAGATATACGGATACAAAGCTTTCCAGATATCATTCCAGTTGTAAACCAGGAACCTGTGAATATACATCTGCAAAACCAAAACTACTAGCTGCCCGTGTCGAAAATAGGGGCACCCAGAGTTTAGGTTAAAACAATAAACTCCAGGCCAGTCATGTGACTGGTGTGAGAACTAAAACAGTTAATCTTTATTTTAAAGTTAGGTAAATCAAGGGACCACGCCGTATAACACGGAACGGGTTTCCTCCCAAGAATACCAGTGCATAAAACCAACAGCGCAATGCTAAATAAAGAAAAATGAAGCTGTTATAAGACCCAGGTCCTATCACACAATGCAACGCAAGCCGGGGGATAGGGTTTTCCCTTATAACAGCCAAAGAATGCTTGATACGTTTAAAACAGATTATTTGATACTATAATAAGTGCATAGTGTATAAAACAACTTCAAATCATAAGTATCAATCATAGGCGGCATGGGTACCATATATCATGTCGCCATATATAGGTTTACACATAAAACCACAAATGTCACGTATTTGAAAATTGGATTTCCGCCTATGAACCGAGGCAAAAGATAGTCCTCAACCGATTTGAGACTCTCTAGCCCGAGCCTCAGGACCCAGACTCAGGTGGGCCCTTAGATCCTCAGGGCCAGTCCACCGATGTGGATTAAAATTAAACCCTGAACATGCGTTTCCCCGCCCTATGGGGCGTAGGTGAGCCAACTAAATGACTCCATCGGTTCGAGAACGACCGATCAATCCGAGGTGCCTCGCAACAGCAACAACCACATAAGTCAAACTCGTCAGGGCGTGTAAAACCACTGACACCACTTCTAGCTAGAAAGAAACGCATGCCCTCCCTGACGTCCTCTCCCGTTTTTGGTTCATACCGGGTGTGAAGCTCGCGAATCAACGTTACACAAAGCTATGCCACAAAGGCCGTGCTTTGATCATCAACCACAAGACTTTGCTTTTCAATAGAAGCCTCGATCAATTGCCACTTAGGCATGCCACACAGGCAATTCACTCCATGCGTTTGACATCCATCAATATATAACCCCTGAGCTCGTACGTATCAGAGAAGGGCGTTAAGCAAGAGAATAAATTCTCTGCCGCCAAGCAGATATATATTTAATAGAGATCAATCACACGGACTAAAATCCAATGTCAGACACACAATCCATTTACAAGTCCGTTCTGGGCTGAACGAAACCGGAGGCACCTAGTACCCCCCATATCCATCGATCTCCAAGTACATCTGGACGATCACCAACTGTTTCCATCTTCTTGGGTGTACATCCTAATCAAGATCATCAGTAATCACCCAAACAACGTGAAGACTTCAGGTCTTCGACCACCGTCTTCATCTTCGACTTACCGTCGTATCAGTTATTCAGAATGGGATAAACCCTGTCTTTCCAAATAACTCGCGTATATTTTAAATAAGTGTTACACAAACACAACATACGCCTCATTCCAATTCATCAGTCACTAACCGTAAATTAATCAAGAGAATAATTCCCCAAATATTAAAACCGAAGGCCGAAACCCACATCAGATCAATATCCAGAAAACCATTCTGCTTAGCTAACCGACAGTTAGTTTCTGATTTCACATTCATAGGGAAAGGTTCCCATTAATTTTATCCAAGATAAATTCCTGAATTTATTCTTTAATCTATTTTTGATTATCAATTCAAACTAGTCGGGATTAGCGAACCTTACCGAAGTAATCATTTGTTTTAATTTCTCAATCCCAACCTATTCATCCCATGAAGTAAAACTGGTTATACTTCATATCTATCACCCCGGTGTTATCGCTAAATTCAATTACCATTTCACGTTCAAATCTAATTAAAGATTTAACTATCGCCTGGAGAAAAACTGGCGATACCCCATTCTCGATTATTTCAATCTAATTAAAGATTCATTAAAACTCCACTTAGTTTTAATCGTTAACTGGGTTAAAGAATCCGTGTCATTTAAAACACGGTTCACGATAAACCCAAAGTCACATTCCATTGATTATCGGGTTAAAGAACGAGTGTTATTTAAAACACTGTTCACGATAAATCCAAAATCAATATCAATTCAATTTCAATTAAATATTAATTAATTGGTACACTTCATTAAATCTAAATAAAAGATTTAATCTTTTCTCGACTGGGTTCAAGAACAGTGTTAGTGAAGACACCATTCATGACAAACCCAAATCACATTTGATATTCAATACAAGGCTCTAAATAGAAAATATACCGGCTTATATTCAATATCAAATTCCACGACTAACAAATATCGTATTGGAAATAACGATATAAATATATATCTTTCAAATTTCCGCAACAACATCCGTATAATCACGAATTCCAACATCGAAATATTCCGAAGACAATTTCGATTCAAATCCACTCCAATGCAATCATTGGAAATTATGGTTATTTTTAAAACCCTTTTTAAATTCAATTTATTTATTTAAAAATAAATAGAATTATAATTCTAGTTCAAAACTAGTTCATTTCGATAAAAATCTATTTTTATCTTTTCAAATATGGAGTTTTTCACCCCAATTCTTTCTAAATCATTTCTTATGATTTTATACAAATTATTACTATTTTTAATAATTTTATCAAGGCCCGTACAGTCGATTTCCATCAACGGCCATCGAACTGCACTTACAGCGACCTTTTCCAAATTTGATTTGGACATAATTCCAAATCCAACCGTTAGATTTCTAATTTCTCATATTCATTAGAAAGCTCTTTTCGATACGAACCCAACGGTTCCGGTTTTAGGAGAATCCGACGGTCGGATCTCCCGTAAAGTCCGTTTGAAATAAATGGTCGAAATTCACGAACTGCCGCGGCGCGGCGCGTTCTATTCTGGCCATTATATTATATATATAATATATATAATATATATATTCCGTCGATTTCTATTTAAAACGAATTATATAAATAGTTTTAAATTCGTTTCAAAAGCAATTTCAACTTCCGTTTCAAATTCAAATCAAAATTGAATTCTTCTTTATAAATTCGTTTTAAAAATTCATTTCTATTCAATTCAAATTTCAATTCAATTTGAATTCATTTCAATTTGCTTTCAATTCAATTTGAATTCGTTTTCAATTCAATTCATTTCGAAATCGTTTTCAATTCAATTCATTTCGAAATCGTTTTCAATTCAATTCATTTCGAAATCGTTTTCAATTCAATTCATTTCGAAATCGTTTTCAATTCAATTCATTTCGAAATCGTTTTCAATTCAATTCATTTCGAAATCGTTTTCAATTCAATTCATTTCGAAATCGTTTTCAATTCAATTCATTTCGAAATTGTTTTCAATTCAATTCATTTCGAAATGAATAAAATCGATATAAATATCGTTCACGTCAAAATGGCGTCAATCTAATCAACACGGCTTCATAAATTTCTATTTTCAAATATTCTATTTCAAATATTTCTTTTTCAAAATAGTTGTTATTATCAAAATATTTCGTTCAACACATGACCAATCTCAATGGATGAGTACTGTCAACACATGAACCTTTATTTTATATTGAAAAAGATGTAAATTTTATTACTAAAATATTTCGTTCAACACATGACCAATCTCAAGGGATGAGTACTGTCAACAAATGAACCTTTATTTTATATTGATAAAGATGTAAATTTTATTACTAAAATATTTCGTTCAACACATGACCAATCTCAAGGGATGAGTACTGTCAACACATGAACCTTTATTTAATATTGATAAAGATGTAAATTTTATTACGAAAATATTTCGTTCAACACATGGCCAATCTCAAGGGATGAGTACTGTCAACACATGAACCTTTATTTTATATTATTCTTTATTTTCTAAATTGGATTGAGGCCCAATCAATCACCATATAATGTTAATTATATGGATTCCATACAACAAATGTATATAATAGCAACGATAGATAATCAACCATCAACCAAAGTGCACTACACTGTATAAGCATCAAATATAGATATCTAACGCTTATAACAGCCTGTCAATCAATCGATCGACATATTTAATCAATCAGAATGAGTGAACTTCATATTTCATCCCAACACCCGTGTGGGGTTTTCAAACAATCAAACACAGATTTTAGTTGTGCAGTTGGGCGATGTGTAAAATTTATCGACCCAATCAATGTCTTTCAAATAGGTGTACATAAACAAACCGTCCGGTTTGTAAATGAATGTTTATTTATTCACATTCACTATATTCATATTCACGTTAAAAATTATATATTTTTAACGATAAAACATTTTATTTTAACATATGAATTTCTATTCAGTTCATTCTTTAAATAAAATGATATTTTTATTTTCTAACTTTTTTTAGAAAATTTCGGCGGCATAACGGCACGATAGTAGAAACGGGACGAGGCCTAGCCTTATCCCCGGTCTAGTGAAGGCCCACGCCATTCACACATCAATCAATCCATTCATTTCACCAAACAATTCAATTTCAAATCAAATCATCTAACTAATCTATGCAACCAAACAAACAAGTCCATGGTCTGCGGACGATTGTGTCGGGTGCTACTAAACACCGTCTACATCCTAGTATATATATAATTAGAAAAGGAAATTGAAAGGTGAGAAATTCTAACATATAGCTATCCAATCATCTTGACTCTTCTTTGATAGAAATCCTCTTCGTTATCTCATTTTTGACATCTTCGTTGCTGTAGCCACTACATATGTAAAAATCGAATTTTTACTTTGTTATTCAATATATAAAAATCGAATTTTTTCTATCACGCTATATGGATAAAAATTCTATTTTACCACGCTATTCTCTATATAAAGTTTCCGCCTTTTCAAAAATAGATCTTTCACCTTTTCTACAATAAAGATTCCGCCTTTATAAAAATATAGATTTCGCTTTTTCTATTATAAAGATTTCGCCTTTATAAAAATATAGATTTCGCTTTTTCTATTATAAAGATTTCGCCTTTTCTAATATTAAAAATCCGAACTTTTAGATATTAAAAATCCGAACTTTATGAAAGCAAAAATCTTATTTTTTTTTTCCTTTTCTAAAAATATACCCTTTCCTATTTAAGCAAAAATCATATTTCTACATCTTCTAAATAGTAAAGATTATATTTTTAATACTTTAAAAATATAAAAATCATATTTTTATTACTTTAAAAATATAAAAACCATATTTTTAATACTTTAAAAATATAAAAATCATATTTTTATTATGCAAATACAATCAAACCATTTCAATTCGCTGAAATATGTATTAAAAAATCAGATTTTATAAATTAAACTAACTAAAAAAACTGAAATTAAATAAAAATAAATAAAGGAGCTTACTGTTTTACTGTCGGAGGGTGCTGATGGTGGTCTCGGCAGGTGGAGCTCACGTGGGGGTGACTCAGGCCGGAGCGGCGGCTAGGGTTACTTCGATTTGGGGTCCACGGTTTGTGCGATGGAGCGGAGGAAGATAGTGGAGGCTAGGGGTGGTCGGCGTTCGCGCCAGGCGGGGTGGCGCAGGGGCCCACATTGGCCAGAGGCGGGGTGGAGCTGTGGGGGTACACGACTACGGCTTCAGGGGGTTTGGGGGGGCTTCTACATCGAAGAAGAGAGGGAGGGAAGCGAGAGGAGGGGGCGGTTGACCTGGGGGAAGGCAGCGCTGACGCAAGCGGTGGCCGGAGGAGCTCCAATGGCTCGAGGAACGAGGTCGACGTTTTTTTTTTTTTTTTTTTGTCTTGAAAGAGAATGAGGGAAAGGGAGGGGCCAGCAGTGTATTAGGGAAGGAGAGAGGATATATAATTTTAATTTATTTAATTTTCAAAAAGTTGACTTTTACATACGACCTCGAAACGAGGCCCACCGCCTGTCGTCCACAGAGTTTTACCCCCATTCCGAACACAATGGGATATGTATCGTAGGTTGATTCGATCGTTTGAATCAGTTTCCGTTAAATTTACATTTAAATCGCTATATTGAATTTTAAACGTACATTTCAAATTACCGGGGTCACATAACAACTCTATAAATTCCATAAAAATATTTTCTAGCTTCGTATTGACGATACGGTCCTAACAAAACTAGTTTCGTCGAATTCTGAGACCATTTGAAAAATGGCCAATTTCCAGTTGATTAAAATCAACTTAAACTGGTCAAACGCGTTTTCCTTTGCCACGCTCACATATTGATTCGAAAAATTATGAAATTTGGAATCTAGCAATAACTTGACATCGTGGATCCAACAAAAGTGGTTTCGTCGAAATCCGAGGTCGTTTGCATAATGGCTATTTTTAAGGGCCTGAATTCCATAGCGACTATTCAGAATTTTCAACTGGACATATCTTTTGATTCCCGCTATGAAATTTCGATTTTTCGGATTCGTTGGAAAGATATTCAAAATTAGATCCTAATGTTTTTAGTTTCACTAAAATCCGGATTGTTTTGCACCCGGTACATTCAATTGAAGTTTGAAATCGAATTATCGAACTACCGCGCCATTTTCAATTCTATTTATAATTATATATAATTATTTATATTCTAACGACGACGCGTATAAATATATACGTTCGAATTATATTCAAAATAAATTTCTCGTCGATATTATTTAAAATAATTCATTTTAAATAATCAAAATTCGCTAACATTGCCAAAATAAAAATTTTAAACTAGCCTAGATTTCCGGGTTATTACAATCTCCCCCACTTAAAACTTTTCGTCCCCGAAAAGGAACAAAGTCGAAAGTGGTTTGATCATTCAACTCTACAATCGATCTGGCTTTCGTTCTCTAACTTTTCAGTTTCTGAGTATTTTCAAAATTTCAAAAATTTGGCTAACACCCTAAATTTTCGAAAAATTTCGCCATAACCTCCCCTGCACCGGGAGCATCGGGGAATCTCAAATAGCTTCCCCGGTCCTTCAGATCTCAAAAAGAAAAAGAAAAAGCCAAGCGGCTAGCCAATAGGCTCATAAAATCATCATCACCCAAACAAAACAGTAAATTATGTAGTAAACATGTACCTATTTGTCGGGCAAACAAATTTTATTCTCTGCTCTAGCCTCCTTGCTATGATCTGTTCAATGATAGTACATGTATATGCAAGCAAATGCAACCAATTTTCAATACAACTCACTATTTGGTTCAATTAGGCTAAATGGTTCAAAATTATCAACCAAATAAACAAACAACACAAACATCAATCAATTAGTATATTAACGTTTCAAATTCATAATTTTGATATATATGAAGAAAATCATGTTTTTGATGCCAATTCACAACAATGTATTCTAGCTATATTAGTTTTGGTTCTCACACCAGTCTAATGGAAATATATAGAAAATCACACCTTCGAAACACGAACATAAATTCTGATGATGATCGATCAATCATCAGAACCTTCTCCGGGTGTCTAGAATGTGATTCTATATCTATCCAGTATATTAAAACTTCAAATACACGTTTGCAAGGCGTATATGCAAAATCTTTATATACTGGACTGTCCCGATCAATATAGAATAAATAATCAAATACGAATAGTTGATTCAGATTTTCAAAACAAAATTTGTTTTCACTTTAAAAATATACTCTTCACACTCGTTCTAGGATACTACTGATCCCATCTCTAACGAGTCATTCTCATTGGATATTTCTAATCCAATATCTGATGAATTCTTTCATATGGTTCTAATGTGCCTTGTTTTCTAAGCTTTGTAAACCAAAGCTCTGATACCAACTGTAAAAACCCGTAACTTCCCCGTAAAGGAAAGCGCGGATAGTTCGAGAACAAGCCACAAAAGAACGCATACAAAAGAACGTTTCAATGTATATTACAACAATGCATCAGATTACAAGAATATACAGAGTATAAATGAATATTACACAAAAATATCAGAGATTTAAATTACATTTAAATACATAGCAGCGGAAAATAATACAATACACAACTAGAAGGAGATATACGGATACAAAGCTTTCCGGATATCATTCCAGCTGTAAACCAGGAACCTGTGAATATAAATCTGCAAAACCAAAACTACTAGCTGCCCGTGTCGAAAATAGGGGCACCCAGAGTTTAGGTTAAAACAATAAACTCCAGGTCAGTCATGTGACTGGTGTGAGAACTAAAACAGTTAATCTTTATTTTAAAGTTAGGTAAATCAAGGGACCACGCCGTATAACACGGAACGGGTTTCCTCCCAAGAATACCAGTGCATAAAACCAACAGCGCAATGCTAAATAAAGAAAAATGAAGCTGTTATAAGACCCAGGTCCTATCACACAATGCAACGCAAGCCGGGGGATAGGGTTTTCCCTTATAACAGCCAAAGAATGCTTGATACGTTTAAAACAGATTATTTGATACTATAATAAGTGCATAGTGTATAAAACAACTTCAAATCATAAGTATCAATCATAGGCGGCATGGGTACCATATATCATGTCGCCATATATAGGTTTACACATAAAATCGCAAATGTCACGTATTTGAAAATTGGATTTCCGTCTATGAACCGAGGCAAAAGATAGTCCTCAACCGATTCGAGACTCTCTAGCCCGAGCCTCAGGACCCAGACTCAGGTGGGCCCTTGGATCCTCAAGGCCAGTCCACCGATGTGGATTAAACTTAAACTCTGAACATGCGTTTCCCCGCCCTATGGGGCGTAGGTGAGCCAACTAAATGACTCCATCGGTTCGAGAACGACCGATCAATCGGAGGCGCCTCGCAACAGCAACAACCACATAAGTCAAACTCGTCAGGGCATGTAAAACCACTGATGCCACTTCTAGCTAGAAAGAAACGCATGACCTCCCTGACGTCCTCTCCCGTTTTTGGTTCATACCGGGGGTGAAGCTCGCGAATCAACGTTACACAAAGCTATGCCACAAAGGCCGTGCTTTGATCATCAACCACAAGACTTTGCTTTTCAACAGAAGCCTCGATCAATTGCCACTTAGGCATGCCACACAGGCAATTCACTCCATGCGTTTGATATCCATCAATGTATAACCCCTGAGCTCGTACGTCTCAGAGAAGGGCGTTAAGCAAGAGAATAAATTCTCCGCCGCCAAGCTGATATATATTTAATAGAGATCAATCACACGGAGTAAAATCCAATGTCAGACACACAGTCCATTTACAAGTCCGTTCTGGGGCTGAACGAAACCGGAGGCACCTAGTACCCCGCATATCCATCGATCTCCAAGTACGTCTGGACGATCACCAACTGTTTCCATCTTCTTGGGTGTACAGCCCAATCAAGATCATCAGTAATCACCCAAACAACGTGAAGACTTCTGGTCTTCGACCACCGTCTTCATCTTCGACTTATCGTCGTATCAGTTATTCAGAATGGGATAAACCCGGTCTTTCCGAATAACTCGCGTATATTTTAAATAAGTGTTACACAAACACAACATACGCCTCATTCCAATTCATCAGTCACTAACCGTAAATTAATCAAGAGAATAATTTCCCAAATATTAACCCCGAAGGCCGAAACCCACATCAGATCAATATCCAGAAAACCATTCTGCTTAGCTAACCGACAGTTAGTTTCTGATTTCACATTCATAGGGAAAGGTTCCCATTAATTTTATCCAAGATAAATTCCTGAATTTATTCTTTAATCTATTTTTGAATATCAATTCAAACTAGTCGGGATTAGCGAACCTTACCGAAGTAATCATTTGTTTTAATTTCCCAATCCCAACCTATTCATCCCATGAAGTAAAACTGGTTATACTTCATATCTAACACCCCGGTGTTATCGGTAAATTCAATTACCATTTCACGTTCAAATCTAATTAAAGATTTAACTATCGCCTGGAGCAAAACTGGTGATACCCCATTCTCGATTATTTCAATCTAATTAAAGATTCATTAAAACTCCACTTAGTTTTAATCGTTAACTGGGTTAAAGAATCCGTGTCATTTAAAACACGGTTCACGATAAACCCAAAGTCACATTCCATTGATTATCGGGTTAAAGAACGAGTGTTATTTAAAACACTGTTCACGATAAATCCAAAATCAATATCAATTCAATTTCAATTAAATATTAATTAATTGGTACACTTCATTAAATCTAAATAAAAAGATTTAATCTTTTCTCGACTGGGTTCAAGAATAGTGTTAGTGAAGACACCATTCACGACAAACCCAAATCACATTTGATATTCAATACAAGGCTCTGAATAGAAAATATACCGGCTTATATTCAATATCAAATTCCACGACTAACAAATATCGTATTGGAAATAACGATATAAATATATATCTTTCAAATTTCCGTAACAAGATCCGTATAATCACGAATTCCAACATCGAAATATTCCGAAGACAATTTCGATTCAAATCCACTCCAATGCAATCATTGGAAATTCTGGTTATTTTTAAAACCCTTTTTAAATTCAATTTATTTATTTAAAAATAAATAGAATTATAATTCTAGTTCAAAACTAGTTCATTTCGATAAAAATCTATTTTTGTCTTTTCAAATATGGAGTTTTTCACCCCAATTCTTTCTAAATCATTTCTTATGATTTTACACAAATTATTACTATTTTTAATAATTTTATCAAGGCCCGTACAGTCGATTTCGATCAACGGCCATCAAACTGCACTTACAGCGACCTTTTCCAAATTTGATTTGTACATAATTCCAAATCCAACCGTTAGATTTCTAATTTCTAATATTCGTTAGAAAGCTCTTTTCGATACGAACCCAACGGTTCCGGTTTTAGGAGAATCCGACGGTCGGATCTCCCGTAATGTCCGTTTGAAATAAATGGTCGAAATTCACGAACTGCCGCGGCGCGGCGTGTTCTATTTAGGCCATTATATTATATATATAATATATATAATATATATATTCCATCGATTTCTATTTAAAACGAATAATATAAATAGTTTTAAATTCGTTTCAAAAGCAATTTCAACTTCCGTTTCAAATTCAAATCAAAATTGAATTCTTCTTTATAAATTCGTTTTAAAAATTCATTTCTACTCAATTCAAATTTCAATTCAATTTGAATTCATTTCAATTTGCTTTCAATTCAATTTGAATTCGTTTTCAATTCAATTCATTTCGAAATCGTTTTCAATTCAATTCATTTCGAAATCGTTTTCAATTCAATTCATTTCGAAATCGTTTTCAATTCAATTCATTTCGAAATCGTTTTCAATTCAATTCATTTCGAAATCGTTTTCAATTCAATTCATTTTGAAATCGTTTTCAATTCAATTCATTTCGAAATCGTTTTCAATTCAATTCATTTCGAAATCGTTTTCAATTCAATTCATTTCGAAATGAATAAAATCGATATAAATATCGTTCACGTCAAATTGGCGTCAATCTAATCAACACGGCTTCATAAATTTCTAGTTTCAAATATTCTATTTCAATTATTTCTTTTTCAAAATAGTTGTTATTATCAAAATATTTCGTTCAACACATGACCAATCTCAATGGATGAGTACTGTCAACACATGAACCTTTATTTTATATTGAAAAAGATGTAAATTTTATTACTAAAATATTTCGTTCAACACATGACCAATCTCAAGGGATGAGTACTGTCAACACATGAACCTTTATTTTATATTGATAAAGATGTAAATTATATTACTAAAATATTTCGTTGAACACATGACCAATCTCAAGGGATGAGTACTGTCAACACATGAACCTTTATTTAATATTGATAAAGATGTAAATTTTATTACGAAAATATTTCGTTCAACACATGACCAATCTCAAGGGATGAGTACTGTCAACACATGAACCTTTATTTTATATTATTTTTTATTTTCTAAATTGGAATGAGGCCCAATCAATCACCATATAATGTTAATTATATGGATTCCATACAACAAATGTATATAATAGCAACGGTAGATAATCAACCATCAACCAAAGTGCACTACATTGTATAAGCATCAAATATAGATATCTAACGCTTATAACAGCCTGTCAATCAATCGATCGACATATTTAATCAATCAGGATGAGTGAACTTCATATTTCATCCCAACACCCGTGTGGGGTTTTCAAACAATCAAACACAGATTTTAGTTGTGCAGTTGGGCGATGTGTAAAATTTATCGACCCAATCAATGTCTTTCAAATAGGTGTACATAAACAAACCGTCCGGTTTGTAAATGAATATTTATTTATTCACATTCACTATATTCATATTCACGTTAAAAATTATATATTTTTAACGATAAAACATTTTATTTTAACATATGAATTTCTATTCAGTTCATTCTTTAAATAAAATGATATTTTTATTTTCTAACTTTTTTTAGAAAATTTCGGCGGCATAACGGCACGATACTAGAAACGGGACGAGGCCTAGCCTTATCCCCAGTCTAGTGAAGGCCCACGCCATTCACACATCAATCAATCCATTCATTTCACCAAACAATTCAATTTCACCAAACAATTCAATTTCAAATCAAATCATCTAACTAATCTATGCAACCAAACAAACAAGTCCATGGTCTGTGGACGATTGTGTCGGGTGCTA
Source organism: Allium sativum (assembly GCA_030737875.1). Classification (NCBI taxonomy): domain Eukaryota; kingdom Viridiplantae; phylum Streptophyta; class Magnoliopsida; order Asparagales; family Amaryllidaceae; genus Allium; species Allium sativum. The sequence continues at coordinate 288,242,828 of CM060924.1, forward strand.
CTAAACACCGTCTGCATCCTAGTATATATATATAATTAGAAAAAGAAATTGAAAGGTGAGAAATTCTCACATATAGCTATCCAATCATCTTGACTCTTCTTTGATAGAAATCCTCTTCGTTATCTCATTTTTGACATCTTCGTTGCTGTAGCCACTACATATGTAAAAATCGAATTTTTACTTTGTTATTCAATATATAAAATTGGAATTTTTTCTATCACGCTATATGGATAAAAATTCTATTTTACCATGCTATTCTCTATATAAAGTTTCCGCCTTTTCAAAAATAGATCTTTCACCTTTTCTACAATAAAGATTCCGCCTTTATAAAAATATAGATTTCGCTTTTTCTATTATAAAGATTTCGCCTTTATAAAAATATAGATTTCGCTTTTTCTATTATAAAGATTTCGCCTTTATAAAAATATAGATTTCGCTTTTTCTATTATAAAGATTTCGCCTTTTCTAATATTAAAAATCCGAACTTTTAGATATTAAAAATCCGAACTTTACGAAAGCAAAAATCTTATTTTTTTTCTTTTCGAAAAATATACCCTTTCCTATTTAAGCAAAAATCATATTTCTACATCTTCTAAATAGTAAAGATTATATTTTTAATACTTTAAAAATATAAAAATCATATTTTTATTACTTTAAAAATATAAAAACCATACTTTTAATACTTTAAAAATATAAAAATCATATTTTTATTATGCAAATACAATCAAACCATTTCAATTCGCTGAAATATGTATTAAAAATCAGATTTTATAAATTAAACTAACTAAAAAAAACTGAAATTAAATAAAAATAAATAAAGGAGCTTACTGTTTTACTGTCGGAGGGTGCTGATGGTGGTCTCGGCAGGTGGAGCTCGCGTGGGGGTGGCTCAGGCCGGAGCGGCGGCTAGGGTTTCTTCGATTTGGGGTCCACGGTTTGTGCGATGGAGCGGAGGAAGATAATGGAGGCTAGGGGTGGTCGGCGTTCGCGCCAGGCGGGGTGGCGCAGGGGCCCACATTGGCCAGAGGCGGGGTGGAGCTATGGGGGTACATGACTACGGCTTCAGGGGGTTGGGGGGGGGGGCTTCTACATCGAAGAAGAGAGGGAGGGAAGCGAGAGGAGGGGGCGGTTGACCTGGAGGAAGCCAACGCTGACGCAAGCGGTGGCCGGAGGAGCTCCAATGGCTCGAGGAACGAGGTCGACGTTTTTTTTTTATTTCTTTCTTAAACGAGAATGAGGGAAAGGGGGGGCCAGCAGTGTATAAGGGAAGGGGAGAGGATATATAATTTTAATTTATTTAATTTTCAAAAAGTTGACTTTTACATACGACCTCGAAACGAGGCCCACCGCCTGTCGTCCATAGCGTTTTACCCCCATTCCGAACACAATGGGATATGTATCGTAGGTTGATTCGATCGTTTGAATCAGTTTCCGTTAAATTTACATTTAAATCGCTACATTGAATTTTAAACGTACATTTCAAATTACCGGGGTCACATAACAACTCTATAAATTCCATAAAAATATTTTCTAGCTTCGTATTGACGATACGGTCCTAACAAAACTAGTTTTGTCGAATTCTGAGACCATTTGAAAAATGGCCAATTTCCAGTCGATTAAAATCAACTGAAACTGGTCAAACGCGTTTTCCTTTGCCACGCTCACATATTGATTCGAAAAATTATGAAATTTGGAATCTAGCAATAACTTGACATCGCGGATCCAACAAAAGTGGTTTCGTCGAAATCCGAGGTCGTTTGCGAAATGGCTATTTTTAAGGGCCTGAATTCCATAGCGACTATTCAGAATTTTCAACTGGACATATCTTTTGATTCCCGCTATGAAATTTCGATTTTTCGGATTCGTTGGAAAGATATTCAAAATTAGATCCTAATGTTTTTAGTTTCACTAAAATCCGGATTGTTTTGCACCCGGTACATTCAATTGAAGTTTGAAATCGAATTATCGAACTACCGCGCCATTTTCAATTCTATTTATAATTATATATAATTATTTATATTCTAACGACGACGCGCATAAATATATACGTTCGAATTATATTCAAAATAAATTTCTCGTCGATATTATTTAAAATAATTCATTTTAAATAATCAAAATTCGCTAACATTGCCAAAATAAAAAATTTAAACTGGCCCAGATTTCCGGGTTATTACATAGAATGAGAGTGGAGGCCATGAGAGTAAAAATTTTGCCATAGTTTAGTTGTATGAATGAATAATGAGGGTTTAGGGGTAGGTTAGAGGCTTATTTATAGAGATTAGGAGTGATTAGGACCTTAGGATTAACCCTAGGATCAACCTGGACCATCAGATTTCGAACCAGGCCCAAAAACCTAGCCAAGACAGAAAATAGGTGCACCAGGCAAAACTGCCCGGCCACCATAAGTCGACCCCCAAGTCGACAGGGCTGTCGACTTGGGTCAAGCCATGTCGACTCCCAAGTCGACAGTGCTGTCGACTTGGGGTGCCTGGCGGGAATTTTTCCCGCCTAGCCCTCCAGCCCTAATTTCCGAAATTAGAACTCGTTTTTGAACTTGAATTTTCTGAAAACTTCGTCGGACCATAAATTGGTCATACGGACTCCGATTCTCGAAAACTCAGACTCTATTTCGCGTATTTTTCCGAGACGAATGCAATGGCATAGCTCGTTTTACTTGATTCAGAATTTAAAAATAAAATTCTGCCTTGATTCTCGTTTTAACATGATATCGAAATACGGGTTGTTACAAATCTGCTAATGCGTTTAACTTTACATACAAAATAATATTTAACTTCGCATAAAAATTCTAATGTATGTATATATCACAAAAATGATTCTTTCACCTCTGCTGACAGTTCTAGTTTATTTTTTGGTGAATCCTTTTTAATAAAATCATGTTTAAATCCTAAAACATGAACCTTTCTATAATTCTTTACCTAGCATTAAAAGTGTAGCTTTTTAATGTAAACGTATTTTATTCCTATTCTTTTATATGAAATGTCAATAAAAGTGCAACTTTTATTTCTACTCTTTTTATCGCATCTAAGTGACGGTTAAAATATAATCTTTATTTCTATGTTTTTATTTACATCTAAATTGTAAATAAAAATGTGACTTTCAATTCTATGCTTTTATTTGCATCTTAAATGTCAAATAAAATATAACATTCAATTCTATGTGTTTATCTGTATCTAACATGTAAATAAAAATGTACCCTTTTAAATATATATTTTTATCTACATCTAACTTGTAAATAAAAATATACTTTTCTAATTCATGTTTTTATCTACATTATGAAATACAAATAAAAATGTACTTTTTAAATATATGTGTTTATTTACAACTAAAATGTAAATACAAGAGTCACTTTGATTTCTATGTTTTTATTTACATCTAAAATGTAAATAAAATTGTAACTTTCAATTTTAAATCCAAATTGAATGTTCTATCTATTATCATATTAAAATAATATTATTTCCAAAATATTAATTTTGAAATTAGCTCTTTTAATATTCATTATAAAATGGATAAATAAATCGATAAGCATGTTCGAGTTAAAATGGCGTTGCTATTTAAAACAGATTAAATAGCCCAATTCATTATCTTATTCATTTATATTTTATACTGGGCCTGACCTCCCACATTAAGCCTGTGATTTGTGGATGTTGGATATGCCGGTTAGTTCCGGAAAGACTTATCCCACAAGTTGGGCTTAACCTCGTGTCAAGGCCCGTTTCGCATTTGCGCACTTGGACCCCTCACATTAGGCCCAACATTTGTGGCTGCTGGATATGGCGGTTGGTTCCGGGCAGACTTCCACCACAAATGTAACCTAACCTCGTGTCCAAGTACAATTATAATTTATAATTATAATTATTTCATTGGGAAATATTATTTTAAAACATCCTTTATTTTAAAATATCTTAATTTTAAAATATCTCCTATTTTAAACTATAACTTTATTAAAATATTTTACATAATAAAAATATGATCTTTTTATTAAATTGTTAAAAATATTTTGCTTCCAAATATCCTAACTTACATTTCAATTTTAATTAAACATGCATGACATTTATGATTTATCAATTTAAACATGCATGACATGTTGTATATAACGCAGTTGTATACACAATTATATGATTTTTGTTTGATGATAACAACCAAATATATTTTTATTATAAATGTGTTTGGTACTGTACTGTTATATATATACATCACAGCAATGAATATAATATTTATATTTAAATAAAATACGACTGTACAGAAGTTCAAATATTAACACAGTATTTTATTTAAATAGAATATTTTATTTCAATATTCAAACAGTACAACTATTTTATTTATACATTCACAGAATATTTGTACTTGTATAAACAGAATAAAATAGACAAGTTCGTTTGACAACAATAAAATGATATTTTATTTCAATCAAACTTGTTTATTACAGACATCAGTACATTTCATATATACACAGCTCCTCACTGCAACACTCATACATTCATTCAGTTTACATTTCATATATATCCATTTTCACTTGTATATACAGACTCATACATTCATTGACACCACACACTGTCTTCTTATCTTCAGCTTGTCAGTCCTGTCATCACAGTCAGTCCAGTCATCCCAGCTTACCTGTCACACATGAAACACACACACACAGTACACTGCAATAGAAATAAAACAGAATACATGCAAATTTAAATTTTATTTTTAAAATTTTATTTGCCTCAGATTTCTGGTGTGTTTCTCATCATTTTTCATGACTTAATCTGAATTATAAAACCATCAATCTGTGTCTAGACAGCTTGTGATATTCACAGTGATACACTGTAAATACCACAAGGCAGACAACATATATATTTCAATGCAGGGACAGGGACAACTCGTCTGATGGCTGCGTGTACACACGTGTATACACGTGTGCACTGCCTCGCCAATTCAGCGTGCAACTGAGGAGTAGCCACGTGGACCTTCTCAACTCAGTGCATATTTGAAAAGCAACAAAGTCAACACAAACAAACATGATCAAAATCTCAAAGAAAGCAATCAATTTCAAAGTGTCAAAGCATGGAGTCGAGCCAAGCAAGCTAGAGTGCAAAAGTGGTCGAGCTTGCATGAATCAACTCAAACCAGCCCAAGCAAGAAACAAAATCAGTGAAGAACTCAAATTCAATGGTGAATGAGCAATAACAGTTCAAAACAGTCGAGTGCAAGAATGATCAAGCACAACAGTAAAAGCAACAAAACAAATGTGAACCAGCAAATGTCAAAGCCAACAAAGAAAAAAAATGGTCGACAGCTCAATGGTTCAAATGGTCAAGTCCATGATCGAACATAACACAAAAATGGACAAGGGATAGCAATGGAAATTACACAACATAATGTGAAAATGATTTCAGAGGGGATGGTCAACATGGCCGAGGCACATCAATTCAGACTCAAACATAAAACCATGTGCCACAAGATAAAAAAAAAAACGTGACAGCATGTACAAGCAGTATACAAGCATGTGAACAAGTATATGATGCATGGAGCAGCTGTTCAACAAAGTGGTGCAACATGTTTTCAAGTCAGCCTCATGTTCAAGCAAGATGGTCAGATCAACTTAAATGGAACAAGTCAGAGTGCTCAATACAAATAAGTTTGCAAACTTCAGAAAGCGAGTTAATTGATACAGCAAGGAAAATGGCAAATCAGATTTCACTCAATTCATGTATTTCATATGGCAGATCACTTCTTTGAGCAGATGGACAAATAACAAAGGGATGGTACAATATAACAGGAAGTCACAGCAACATGAATGGTGTTTAAACAAAGTCTGTATACAAATGCATGTACAAGAATGGCTATGCAACTAAATGGTTCAGCAATAACATTTGTTTTCCAGAAATCATGCATAGGTTCAAACCAGAGGACAAACATTATTGTATTCAAGCAGGGGATTTTTCATTCATTCGAGCTAAATAAAAAAAAAGGGAAAATTCATAAAGGAATCAATCAAGGTCACAATCTCATTTATATTTGTTTCTAATTTTTGATCTCGGACAAATTCATTCAAGGCAGAATTAAATCAAAGAAACAAATATGGCATGGACCAGAAAGCCAATGAACACCATGCAGAAAGTCACAGCAGGGTTAATCAAAGTCAAGTGTGAAGCCAATGTGGTCGAGCAATGCATATACATGGAATTACAAACAGTTCAATAATTGATGGCAAGGCTGAAGAAAATCAGAGCATAATATTTGGAAATCAATCGAATTCTAGTTTTAATGCAGTGAATCATTTTTTAAAAAAAAAAAATATTCCTGTTTCCAGAAATGAACCCCACTTTTTTAAATCGGCCAGAAATAGTTTCAAACTTCACATTGTATTTTGGGTAAGAGTTAAACTCATTTTTGGAAATCTGTTTTCTGCAAATCAATCTATGGTGATGCACAAACTTGAAAAGAGTTTGGCAAGGTATTTCATGGCCATCATTCACGCATGGACATTCAAGGCAACAAATTTATACACGTAAGAAATTCATTTCAGCCGAGCAAAAATAGAAATACACGCAAGCAAATCAAAGCAGCAAAAGGAGCAAGTTTTTATTTTTCCAGAATCATCAATTCAAAAAAAAAAGAAAACCGCAATCTCAGATCCAAGTCATACAGCGAAATCAGAGTTGATTGAGGATTTCAAATCCTATTTTATCACACCATTTCATCATCGGCAAATATAGAAGATCGAATCCCACAAAATCAGATCGAATCATTCAAGAAATAAGAGCGCAAGTTAAGGATATGAAATCCTATATGACACCACATCATCACAGGCAGTTTATGCATCGAAACCACACAACAACTCGCAAGAAATTAAAAGCCAGAAAATTGAGAAAACTCACTGTTTTCGATCGCAGAAGCAAAACCCCAAATCGGTGAAGAAAGGAGCACTAGTAGTCGATCAAGACCATCGACAAGAACTTGTGAATCAGAAAATTGGATTCCATCATTCAAGCAATTGACTTCAGTTTGGGATTAGAAGAAACCCTAGCCGCCATTTTTAGAGACAAAAGGATCGGGCTTATCAAATGAAAAAGGGCCGGTCTAATTCTTTGAAGAGTGAAAGGGGATGACCCCTTTTATTTAACCTCCTAGGGTTTTTGTTTGTTTATTCAATTTGTTTTGTTTTGGTTTAAATTTTGTTGTATTTTAATTTGTTCTGTAAACCGTCCGAACAGTACTAGAATCTGTAAAATCTAGAAATACAGGTTACAGGTTTGTAAACTGGGGAAAATCTGATTCAGGGGTTTGAATCAGTCTAGGGTTTTGAGCGTAGGGTTAGAATAGGAGCAGGGGTTTGCGAGTGTACATGGTCTTGTATGCGGGAACTGTTCTATCACCTAGTAGAAACCTTAGAAATGCAGCAGTAGGCAAGGTTTTGCCGAAGCTGGGTATATCTGTGTGTGATTTATTTTCTGCATTTCAGTTTCTGCTATTCTCTGTGATCAGTTTATTATTATATATCTCGCTAAGTTTTTAATTCAGTTAAAAACTGTGAAAAACCCTATTCACCCCCCTCTAGGGTTATTCTAGATCCTACAAGTGGTATCAGAGCAAGGTTATTTCATTAACCCTAGAAACATGGATCCTAGTTGTCAGTCTTATGAGAGTCAGTCCAGTATTATTCCAATTATTTTTAAGGGAACAGATTTTTCAATTTGGAAATCAAATTTCGAATCATATTTAAAATCTGTTAATCTTGATTATTGGAATATTATTGAAAATATGGAAGATATGTCAAATAAGACGAATAAGGTTTTAAATGCTCAAGCTATGCATATTTTATATTCTTATCTTGATAATAATCAGCTTGACTTTATCTCTCATTGTTTAACTGCGCAGGACATCTGGAAAACTCTCAACGCGCGGTATGGAAATTCTGACAACTCCTCAAAACCCTCAACTGCCAACTCAAATTCAGATCTATGCTTAACTGGAACTATTCATGTGGATTCAGACAATGGGGACTTATCATATGACGATCTGGTATCTCTTTGTAATAATTTAACAAGAACTGTTGATCGTCTCAAACGGAAAAACAAGTCTTTGAAATCTGAAAATTCTGAGTTGACCCACAATAACAATTTGTTGAAATTAAAATTTGAAAACTCTGACTGCAAAAACTGTATGGTTGTGAAAACTGATTTAGTTCAACTTGATGAACATTCTGGAAAGCTCGAAAATAAAATTTTGTTTTTGAAAAATCTCGAAGATGAGTTGACTCATAAAAATAACGCTTTGCAGAAGGAGTTGGATAAGATTAATTTAGAACATGAAATTTTTGAAAAGGAAAATTTGGTGAAAACGGATTTGATTGTGAAAGAGCTTGAATCTGAAATTGAAAAATTCAAGAATGTTGAAAAACTTGAATTGGAAAAACAAAAACTTTTTGAAGCTGAGATTTTTGAGTCCCAAGCCAAAATCAAATTGCTTGAAATTGAAAATTTGGTTTTGAAAGTTGATTCTGAAAATTGTAAGATCACTAAAAATCATTGTTCAGAATTAATGAAAGAAAATGATGATCTCAAATTTAAACTTCAACAACTTGAATCAACATTGGTTAAATTTTCAAATGGAGAAAAATCGTTGAATATGTTGTTGAGAAATCAATTTCCGTCTGGAAATAAAAATGGACTTGGATTTGGGAAAATGAATGATTTTGAAAAGCAGAATACAAACGGTTTTAAAAATCCCTCAAATCACTTTAGAAATGTTTGTTTTGAAAGTTCTAATTCTGAAAACTTCAAAGGATTTGTAAATCACAATCGAGATGAGTTTTTGTTTTATAACAAACCATTTAAACATTCTTGGATCTCAAATGGAAATAAAACGGGTTTTGTTAAATTCAAAACGATTTGGGTTCCTAAAGGCACAAAGGTAAATTCGGATGGTTTGTTATATAAACAGATTTGGGTACCAAAACAAATGAACAAAACTATGAGTGTTTTTACAAACTTTGTTAGACCACTCGATTCTATAAACTGTTAGGTATCGAAGGTGGCTGAGGAACTGCTGTGCTGAAAAGAAATTTGAAATCAAGATTGTCTATAACTCTGTGTCATTTACAGTTCCTTAGGCCAAGATCTGTTGAGTTAGAGTTTCTGCTTTACATTGGATTCTGGTATGATCTCTAAACTCATCTTTGTATATTCTCTTCGTTTGTTTTTATTGTCTGTTTTTTTTTCCCTTCCTCTATTTTTTTTGTTTTTGATTTGACACTGTCATATTCTTTTTTTTACTTCATAAACTTCCAGTTGCAGAATTCATGATCTTTCTGGAAATATGCTTTATTTGTATAAAATCATCGCGTGTTAATCATTCCCATATTCTGAATATTAAATCTTGTAAATATCTGCAATTGTTTCGAGGTTTTTTTTCTGATTTCTGAATTCATAACAGTGTTGATGTATTCTTGTCATATCTTGAACACTGTTAATTTGAATTCTAAATTTTTGAAGATCTGAAAGTTTAATGGAAATTCACACATCGTTGCTGTTTTGAGATTCTTCTAATTCATTTTTAGAAAAGCTTGAGATATTACACTCATTACAGCACTCTATCATTTATCAGTTATGATATTTTCATTTTTTTTAGATTGGCTTGGAAATTTTAAATTGTCTAGAATTTCAGTGATACAGCTTGAAAATCATTGTTATTCGTGATCATCATGGTTAAAATTTGTTTGTTTGAAATCATCTGAAATTATTAATATTTTGAATAATCACACACCTCCTAAATTTGAAATTATCAACCTTGTGTGACTGATTCATTATATTTCAAAACTTGACATTGATTCAAGTGATTTCAAATAAATTATTTTGGATCATGAATATTTATTAAATCTGATGTAAATGATCTATTTTTTTTGGGTTTGTCAGAAATACTAGTGAAAAGATTCCTTTGAAAATCTGGTCTTGAAATTCACTTCTATTTCATGATTATTTGATCTAATTATTTGTTTGTTTAAAATCATTTGAAATTATTGATCTATTGAATCTCACACATATCTCAAATTAAAAAATTTATAATCTGGTGTGATTGATTCATTAAATTCTGATATTTTCATATTCCTCAAATGATTTCAAGTAAACAGTATTTTAATCATTAAATCATGAATCATCATATGTGACCATCATCTTGACAAGTATGATTTGAAACTATGTTCTGTGCTGCTCTGATACTGATTCGACAATTTTTTTTTTGACTGTTTGCTTTGGTAAATACAACTTGCAGTTATGATAATCTTGTAAAATTTGTAAATCTTGTCTGCGTGGGCTCTGTATTTGAAACTCTTTGATATCCTTGTTCGTCTCAAGTGTCAATTTTATATCCTCGAGAAGAGAGAACAATTGGTATCAGAAGTATTTTTTTCTCTTATCCTGTATAGCTTTCTCACATATTCCTCTTGTAATTGATTTTCAATTTTAAAATTATTTATTGATTATTCTTTCAGAAATTGAAATCAATATCCAAATTAAACTGTATTTATAATTCATCAAAATTATAACCAGATTTAGAAATTGTGATGAATTGTGACTGCAGTATATTTCACAACAAGAGGAGAATTTTATTTAGATTTTCATGATGGTTGAATATTTATTATAATATCTTTGAACTGGCAATTATTTCACTGCCATCTTCATTACTTATCATCCTTCTGCCATCCGTTATGATTTTATATAAATGTGGAGAGTTTAATTTTTTTTCTTAAAATCATTTTAAATAAACAGTGAAAATATTTGTGATGGAATTGTGGTTATATTATTATTCAGAATTAGTGATAATTGAAAATTTTCAATAATCCAGGTACAGTTGGTCATATCTCATAATATAATTAATTTAGAAATTTATTTCACAGTCCATTTCTGTATCTACCACATTTTCTATCATTCATATTGGTTTTACATACCGAGGAGTTTTTCTTTTGAAGCTGAAAACAATAAACATATATAATAAATACATAAGTGTGTCTCTAATCTCATTTAAAAATCCAAGCTCTGGTTATGCATGGTTATGAGACACTTATAATTTAAGCTGCGACTGACCTCATTTAAAAATCCAAGCTCTGGTTATGCATGGTCAGTGTGCTCTTAAATAAAATAAAAAGAAAAAGGAAATAATGTGCTATAAATTAAAATTAATATGAAATTCTCCTTGGTGTTTAAAAAATCATCCTATCAATCCATATTTCTAATTTGTGAAATGTGTTGAAATCTTATGACGTATTATGATTTGTTGATTGATAGATATTGAGATTTGAGATTATTCGATTTTGTCACTTCAATTGAATTATTAACTATAGTCCAAATCCATCACTGTTTTTGTGCTTTATTATTGGAAAATAATTGAAAATCATTTTTTTAACTCTCCTCATTTTTTATAAAATTCATCGTATATCCGTCATTTTCTACAATGTGAAATATGCCACCTGTTCTTAGAATATTATGATTTTTGTTTGACTGATTGAAATTTATGATGACCATTCTTCCTTTTCAGCTGAAATTATATTGTTAGTCAATTTTCATCGGTGTTTTAAAATCTGTATCCTTTTGATGATAACAAAAGGGGGAGAATGGATTAGATTTTGATTTATGAGTGAAAATTTTATAAATATTTTAATTTTGAGAATTCTGAATCCTTTTACATTCTTTTCACTCATGCACAGTTATAGGGGGAGTTTCTGTTGTAGGGGGAGCTAATAAATAGGGGGAGTTCAGAATTCACTGTCAAACACATTTATTGTAATCAAAATCTTTTATTTGTTTGTCATCATCAAAAGGGGGAGATTGTTGTATATAACGCAGTTGTATACACAATTATATGATTTTTGTTTGATGATAACAACCAAATATATTTTTATTATAAATGTGTTTGGTACTGTACTGTTATATATATACATCACAGCAATGAATATAATATTTATATTTAAATAAAATACGACTGTACAGAAGTTCAAATATTAACACAGTATTTTATTTAAATAGAATATTTTATTTCAATATTCAAACAGTACAACTATTTTATTTATACATTCACAGAATATTTGTACTTGTATAAACAGAATAAAATAGACAAGTTCGTTTGACAACAATAAAATGATATTTTATTTCAATCAAACTTGTTTATTACAGACATCAGTACATTTCATATATACACAGCTCCTCACTGCAACACTCATACATTCATTCAGTTTACATTTCATATATATCCATTTTCACTTGTATATACAGACTCATACATTCATTGACACCACACACTGTCTTCTTATCTTCAGCTTGTCAGTCCTGTCATCACAGTCAGTCCAGTCATCCCAGCTTACCTGTCACACATGAAACACACACACACAGTACACTGCAATAGAAATAAAACAGAATACATGCAAATTTAAATTTTATTTTTAAAATTTTATTTGCCTCAGATTTCTAGTGTGTTTCTCATCATTTTTCATGACTTAATCTGAATTATAAAACCATCAATCTGTGTCTAGACAGCTTGTGATATTCACAGTGATACACTGTAAATACCACAAGGCAGACAACATATATATTTCAATGCAGGGACAGGGACAACTCGTCTGATGGCTGCGTGTACACACGTGTATACACGTGTGCACTGCCTCGCCAATTCAGCGTGCAACTGAGGAGTAGCCACGTGGACCTTCTCAACTCAGTGCATATTTGAAAAGCAACAAAGTCAACACAAACAAACATGATCAAAATCTCAAAGAAAGCAATCAATTTCAAAGTGTCAAAGCATGTAGTCGAGCCAAGCAAGCTAGAGTGCAAAAGTGGTCGAGCTTGCATGAATCAACTCAAACCAGCCCAAGCAAGAAACAAAATCAGTGAAGAACTCAAATTCAATGGTGAATGAGCAATAACAGTTCAAAACAGTCGAGTGCAAGAATGATCAAGCACAACAGTAAAAGCAACAAAACAAATGTGAACCAGCAAATGTCAAAGCCAACAAAGAATAAAAATGGTCGACAGCTCAATGGTTCAAATGGTCAAGTCCATGATCAAACATAACACAAAAATGGACAAGGGATAGCAATGGAAATTACACAACATAATGTGAAAATGATTTCAGAGGGGATGGTCAACATGGCCGAGGCACATCAATTCAGACTCAAACATAAAACCATGTGCCACAAGATAAAAAAAAAAAAAAACGTGACAGCATGTACAAGCAGTATACAAGCATGTGAACAAGTATATGATGCATGGAGCAGCTGTTCAACAAAGTGGTGCAACATGTTTTCTAGTCAGCCTCATGTTCAAGCAAGATGGTCAGATCAACTTAAATGGAACAAGTCAGAGTGCTCAATACAAATAAGTTTGCAAACTTCAGAAAGCGAGTTAATTGATACAGCAAGGAAAATGGCAAATCAGATTTCACTCAATTCATGTATTTCATATGGCAGATCACTTCTTTGAGCAGATGGACAAATAACAAAGGGATGGTACAATATAACAGGAAGTCACAGCAGCATGAATGGTGTTTAAACAAAGTCTGTATACAAATGCATGTACAAGAATGGCTATGCAACTAAATGGTTCAGCAATAACATTTGTTTTCCAGAAATCATGCATAGGTTCAAACCAGAGGACAAACATTATTGTATTCAAGCAGGGGATTTTTCATTCATTCGAGCTAAATAAAAAAAAAAGGGAAAATTCATAAAGGAATCAATCAAGGTCACAATCTCATTTATATTTGTTTCTAATTTTTGATCTCGGACAAATTCATTCAAGGCAGAATTAAATCAAAGAAACAAATATGGCATGGACCAGAAAGACAATGAACACCATGCAGACAGTCACAGCAGGGTTAATCAAAGTCAAGTGTGAAGCCAATGTGGTCGAGCAATGCATATACATGGAATTACAAACAGTTCAATAATTGATGGCAAGGCTGAAGAAAATCAGAGCATAATATTTGGAAATCAATCGAATTCTAGTTTAAATGCAGTGAATCATTTTAAAAAAAAAAAAAATATTCCTGTTTCCAGAAATGAACCCCACTTTTTTAAATCGGCCAGAAATAGTTTCAAACTTCACATTGTATTTTGGGTAAGAGTTAAACTCATTTTTGGAAATCTGTTTTCTGCAAATCAATCTATGGTGATGCACAAACTTGAAAAGAGTTTGGCAAGGTATTTCATGGCCATCATTCACGCATGGACATTCAAGGCAACAAATTTATACACGTAAGAAATTCATTTCAGCCGAGCAAAAATAGAAATACACGCAAGCAAATCAAAGCAGCAAAAGGAGCAAGTTTTTATTTTTCCAGAATCATCAATTCAAAAAAAAAAGAAAACCGCAATCTCAGATCCAAGTCATACAGCGAAATCAGAGTTGATTGAGGATTTCAAATCCTATTTTATCACACCATTTCATCATCGGCAAATATAGAAGATCGAATCCCACAAAATCAGATCGAATCATTCAAGAAATCAGAGCGCAAGTTAAGGATATGAAATCCTATATGACACCACATCATCACAGGCAGTTTATGCATCGAAACCACACAACAACTCGCAAGAAATTAAAAGCCAGAAAATTGAGAAAACTCACTGTTTTCGATCGCAGAAGCAAAACCCCAAATCGGTGAAGAAAGGAGCACTAGTAGTCGATCAAGACCATCGACAAGAACTTGTGAATCAGAAAATTGGATTCCATCATTCAAGCAATTGACTTCAGTTTGGGATTAGAAGAAACCCTAGCCGCCATTTTTAGAGACAAAAGGATCGGGCTTATCAAATGAAAAAGGGCCGGTCTAATTCTTTGAAGAGTGAAAGGGGATGACCCCTTTTATTTAACCTCCTAGGGTTTTTGTTTGTTTATTCAATTTGTTTTGTTTTGGTTTAAATTTTGTTGTATTTTAATTTGTTCTGTAAACCGTCCGAACAGTACTAGAATCTGTAAAATCTAGAAATACAGGTTACAGGTTTGTAAACTGGGGAAAATCTGATTCAGGGGTTTGAATCAGTCTAGGGTTTTGAGCGTAGGGTTAGAATAGGAGCAGGGGTTTGCGAGTGTACATGGTCTTGTATGCGGGAACTGTTCTATCACCTAGTAGAAACCTTAGAAATGCAGCAGTAGGCAAGGTTTTGCCGAAGCTGGGTATATCTGTGTGTGATTTATTTTCTGCATTTCAGTTTCTGCTATTCTCTGTGATCAGTTTATTATTATATATCTCGCTAAGTTTTTAATTCAGTTAAAAACTGTGAAAAACCCTATTCACCCCCCCTCTAGGGTTATTCTAGATCCTACATGACATTTATATTTATCAATTTAAACATGCATGACATTTATATTTATCAATTTAAACATACATGACATTTATATTTATCAATTCTAATTAAACATGCATGACATTTATAATTTATCAATTCTAATTAAACATACATGACATTTATAATTTATCAATTCTAATTAAACATTTCTATCAAAAAATGACAATTTTTATCCTAATATGAGAATTCCTAACAAAAATGTTTTATTTTATCAAACATGACAGTTTCTAACAGAAATGTTTTATTATAACATATTCTTAACAAAAATGTAACTTTTAATCTAATGAACATTTGTTGACAAAAAGACAAATTTTATTCTAGTGTGACATTTTCGACTAAAATGTAACATCATCTCTAATGCAACATTTTTTAACTAAAATGTTAATTCATTTTAAATGCAACATTTTATTCAAAAATGTGATTTTAATGTTAATGCAACATTTCAATCAAAAATGTGATTTTACTGTTAATGCAACATTTTAAGTATGCCATAAAGATATGGTTTTAATACTTTTCTATTTAACAAAACGAATATTTTGTTTTCACACTTTTCTATTTAACAAAACGAATATTTTGTTTTTCACACCTTTCCATTTAACAAAATGAATATTTTGTTTTTCACACCTTTCTATTTAACAAAATGAATATTTTGTTTTTTCACACCTTTCTATTTAACAAAATAAATATTTTGTTTTTCACACCTTTATATTTTACAAAATGAATATTTTGTTGTTAACATTCCAAATTCAACAAAATGCCATTTGATCATGTTTAGTCCAATTCAACAAAATGACAATTTAATTATTGTCCAACATAAATGACAATTTAATCATGTTTAATCTAATTTCAATCAAAATGACAATTTAAGTATTGTCCATCATAAATGACAATTTAATCATGTTTAATCTAATTTCAATCAAAATGACAATTTAAGTATTGTCCATCTTAAGTGACAATTTAATCATGTTTAATCTAATTTCAATCAAAGTGACAATTTAAGTATTGTCCATCATAAATGACAATTTAAACATGTTTAATCTAATTTCAATCAAAGTGACAATTTAAGTATTGTCCATCATAATTGACAATTTAATAAATTAATACGACACTAAAAATAATGTTCGTTTTTTTTATAAATTGACATAACACTAAATTTATGTTCATTTTTAATGGCATAACACAACGCTAAATTTATATTCACTTTTCATGAAAATACACAATGCTAAATTTAAGTTCATTTATGCAATAACATTAATTTTGGTGTCTACAAAAGGTGTAAACTTCTCATATGAATACATGTTACAACATCTAAATTTGTGTGTCAAACTATGGTGTCAATTTCATATTAACACATGTAACAACAAGTAGACTTGGGTGTTAACATATAACGTCATAAATCAAATAAAAATGAATATTTTTATTTTAAACCAAATCTAATCAAATCGGTGTTAATAGATCTAAATAAATAGGAAATTTTATTCCTGGACATAGATCTAAACAAACATATATATGCCAAACCATCAAAATTCGCAAAACAACAATATCCAAACACATGACATCGCAAATATGATTATAATCATATATTCATGAATATAAATTGGCGATAAATAATTAAATGTTTAATTATTCATTAAAACCGAAATCTCACAATTGCTTTTAATTCAGATCTGATTTTTCCTGAATTTTCAACGTACTCCATTTAAGCTTTAATCAGTTCCATATTGTAGAATTCTCCACCACGATCGCAACGCACTTCGTTTCGTCAGATCCTGATTTCATTTGTACAAGATACGGTATTTTAAATACTAATGACTTCATTTAAATAATTAAAAAAATAATTAAAAAAATTCCTTAACCATCCTCTTAAACCCATCGTCTTCTTCCCAGGTACTCACGGCAGAAGTTCTCACTCATTTCGAGACCATAGATGATTGTGACTGTTGATATTGTAGTCTTCGTCGAGCTCTTCGATCTTATGTTTGGAGTTTTTGAAAATCGTTGAGAAATTGAGGAGATAGAAGTGGAAGAAGATGGCTGCGTTAGCCATTGGAGATAAGGGGGTGGCGGCTCTGTTTTATTAGGTTTTAGGTTTTGTAAATTTTAAGGTATATAAATAATTTATTTGGTTATATATTTTATATTATCCCACACTTGTGTCTGTATATATGTAGTAGGTTATAAATGAAATAAATTTGCTGACTACACATGACATGTCAATCTAATTAGCATTTATTTCTTATTTAAAAATTCAAAAGAAAATTACATAAGGAAGGATAATAATGGAAATGTCATTAATGCATGATTTAATGCTAATTGTGACAAAGTTTGTGAATTTATATATAACATTAAAATTGTAGAATTTAAGGAACATATTCAATTGGACATACAAGAATAAGACAGCAAAAATGACTAGAAATGCACATAAATAATGTAAACAATATATATATATATATATATATATATAATATATATAAGGGAATAATATTTATACATGTGGAAATTGTTTGCTTTTGTAAGGATAAATAATAATAACGGGAAAAGGAAAATAAGGGAATGAAAATATAAGGAACGAGAACATGCAAATGAAATAAGATGCATGAATGTAGACGTAAGGAAATAAATTAATGAAGTGGAGGAAAGAGATGAATGGATAATTTATTGTTTATGTTAAATGCTAGAATGTACGTGACTTTTAAATTTTCAAACACATTAAATATCATGTATTATTACATAGATAACGTTAAAAGTTTTACTATATTTTTTTCCTTATGCTTTTTAAATATAAACAACATGATATAAAAGATAAGGGAATACATACATATATATATATATATATATATATATATGTAACAAAATGGAGAAAGGAGATTTAAAGGGATGTAGATGTAAATAAAATGTAGGGAAGGAAATAAATGAATGCATATTTAATGTGAACTAGGATGCATGAATGTAGAGAAAAAGAAAGAAAAAAAAAAGAAATGTGAGCATGCAGATGCATGATTTGTTTGGTTATTAATGTCATCATTAATTTTCGTTAACTGCTAGTTAAAACGTACGTTGTATACCATTGACACTCTATCTCTTTACAATTTCTCTTATACAATTCAAACTGGAAACATTCTTTTATTATCAATATATTATTAATAAATCAACTTATCAACATATTATTAGTAAATCAACTTATCAACATATTATTAACAAATCAACTTATCAATATATTAATTTTATTTAAAAAAATTTATTTTTATTTTTATTTAATAATGGAATTTTTTTAAAATTCTGGCGTATTTTCTAACAAATTTTCTTAAAATAAATTTTTTAATTTGGCTCCGAAATTCCGGGTTGTTACATTAACTCTATTCGAATAAACTATATTCGATACTCCTTTAACTCTATTCGAATAAACTAATATTCGATACTCCTTTCTCTATTCGAATAACTAATATTCGACTTACTCCTTTCTCTATTCGAATAACTTATATTCGATTAACTCCTTTCTCTATTTGAATAACTAACATTCGACTAACTCCTTTAGATTAACTCATTTGGATTAACTCGGTTTGATTAACTCATCTTGATTAACTCATCTTGATTAACTCAACTTAATTAACTCGTCTTGATTAACTCAACTTAATTAACTCGACATAATTAACTCGACATATTTAACTCAACTTGACTAACTCCTATCGAATAACTAATATTCAATTTAACTTATATTCGAATAACTATGTCTGTTTTAACTTTATCTTGGATAACTATATTCGATTTAACTTATATTTGATAACTCCTTTCGATTAAACTATAATCGATATCTCCTTTTAACTCTATTCGAATAAACTATAATCGATAACTCTTTCTAATGACAATATTCGATAACTCTTTTTGAATAACAAATATTCGATAACTCCTTCGAATAACTAATATTCGATAACTCCTTCGAATAACTAATATTCGATAACTCTTTTCTTTCGAATAAACTATATTTGATTATCTTTCTTCAATTAACTCTATTCGATTACTCTAATCGATTAACTCTAATTCTAATCGATTAACCCTACTCTCAAATCGATTAACTCTAACTGGTTAACTCCTATAACTCCTTTTGATTAACACATTTTGATTAACTACTTTGATTAACTCGACATCCATATTTAGTTTCAAACATCGACGTTGAAATCGATTCTTACTTCCCTATATAAGCCCTGACTTATACATTCTATTTTTCCAACGATAAATATTTTATTTAATTTATAAAAT
The DNA here is from genome assembly GCA_030737875.1 of Allium sativum. NCBI lineage: Eukaryota > Viridiplantae > Streptophyta > Magnoliopsida > Asparagales > Amaryllidaceae > Allium > Allium sativum. The sequence continues at coordinate 288,262,428 of CM060924.1, forward strand.
GTTATTTATAAATTAATCTTCTCAATCTATTGGTTACAACAGATTTTATTTAAAATCATTGCTTCAAATCCATATCATGTTATACCCGTATGCGAAGCACGGGTCTAACTTTCCTGATGTAAAATTCTATTCATTTGCTAAATATTTCCTTATATGACATTCTTTTCATTTCCCAATAAATCCCTTTTATAACTCTATTTATTTCCTAAATAAATATTTCCTTTTTATAACTCTATTTATTTTCTAAATAAACATTTCCTTTTTTTTTAACTCTATTTATAAATGTTTTTACCAATATTTCTCTTTCTGTTTTATTTGTACATGTTTTCCAAATATTTCTCTTTCTATTTGTTTTACAAATATTTCCCTTTTATATTTGTTTTAAAAATATTTTCCTTTATATTTGTTTTACAAATAATTTCATTTATATTTGTTTTACAAATAATTTCCTTTATAAAATCCCTTGATTTTATAAATATTCCTTTATATAAAATCCTTTGATTTTATAAATATTCTATTCCAATATACTGTTTGAAATCTTCCTTCTATATAAAATCTTTTGATTTTATATAATATTTTATTTTAATATACTTATTGAAATTTTCCTTTTTCATCCTAGGGTTTTTTTACGGTATTTAAAATACCAAACAACAATGATTGATATCCTTCAAACACACATAATCAACAACGGATTATATATCACAATATATGAAACAAAACAGTATTTTATATATTAAGGAACCCAGTTGGGTCCCTCCAACCTGTTTCCCTACATCACAGATGTTAAATAATAAAATTAACATCGATTTCATTTCAATATGAAATATTCTGCTAAACAGAATCAATATTTGATTAACGATTTATATATATATATATATATATATATATATATCGTTATCTATAATTTCAACCAATACATAAGCAATTCAACCAAACAGTTAACACACAGAAATCAACATATAACTATCAGTTCTAACAATATGTTGAAAAAATATAACTGTTCAGAGTTGGTGAGTTTTACTCACATTTCGCGTTAACCGTTAAATAACGATTAGCGTCTGTTGATTCAGACGAACAATTTATTTCGCAATAAATTGTAACTAGCCCCAATCCACTTCTAGTTGGTTCCATGTTGTAGTGTCCGTCCCTACGATCCCGACGGATCTAACCGTTTGCAATTCTGACGCCGTATGGCTAAGATATTAGCTTTACAAGTTAACCCACATTTGAATTAAAACAAACTTTTTAATTCATTTAAATTATTGGGCTTTACCCCTATTTTCTTTGGCCAATACCCCTTAAAGCCCAGCGCATCCGAATCCCCTTCTTCCCCGTTCACGTGTAAACATCCGCTCCTCATTTACAAAACACGATGGCCATTTCCAAACTTCAAGCACTCACGGCTCCCACTCCACCACATAATAAACCAAACAAAATACACCATTGATCCTCTCTTACCATCCTCTTCAACTCTGTGTACACATCATTGAACTCGCACTCACGGTCTGGTTTCCGACTCCAGGTTTTGACGCACGGATCCAGCAGTATGATCGAACAAATTCTTCACCGTATAACCCAAGATTTAGCACACAGATGCGGTTTGTCCTCCTAAAACCGAATTCGAACTCAAGACGAATTAAAACTCCTCCCAATCAATGATAGAGCAAACCTTAGTTCGCTGTAGAAAACCCATCGAACAAAAAAAAACAAAAACAAATCGAACCCAATAAAATGGGCATGGGATTGAAGAGCACAACTTCCTGAGTTCGAATATATATCTCTTTGGATTTATAGATTTGTGTTTGATTTTCTTTCGATTTTTGAAGTTAGGGTTCTTCATGTTTTTAACATCCTTGTGGCGGCTCAAAGAATTTGACTGTGAAGAAAAGTGACTAGGGTTAGGAAATATTTTAGGGTATTTATAGGAATTTTTAAATCTTTATTTATTTGAATATTATATTAAATTTTAAGCAATCGCTATTTTTATTTGTCCTGTAAAATTCCTGTAATCACACATGACACCCAAAAATCACGAAACTGGACATGCACCTTCAGTTCGACATTACGGTCCCAACGAAACTGGTTTCGTCGAATTCCAACTCCATTTGCTCACACAACGTATTTTTAAAGGTCAAAATATCGACCGTTTTCCACATTAAAATCCCGTACGGCCACATATTGACTTCAAAAATGAAGGTACTGAAATCTAGCAATAATTTAACATTGCGGATCCAACAAAATTAGTTTCGTCGAATTCTGAGGTCGTTTGTAAAAGTGGCTATTTTTAAAGCTCTAAATAACCCTTTTAATAAAAAACAATTAAATTAAATATTTATAAATAAATATTATCATATATATTCACATGGAATATAATACAACTCCAATTGGATTTATAACTCGATATTCAAATCCCGGTTGAATCAATATTCAAATATATATTGAAATTCCTTATATATATATTGTTATAAATTATAAAGGAATTCCATAGCGACTTTTCTAAAATTTGATTTGGACATAAATCAAAATCTACACAATGAAATCCCGATTTTTCTCTTCCACTAGAAAAATATACTTCACCAGCTCCGAACATTTCTTGTTTCACGGAAATCCGATTTAAAACGGACCCTATATATTCAGTTGAAGTTCGAATCGCCAAATTACGAACTGCAGCGCCATTTCGAGCTCGATTTTAATTATAATATAATTATACGCTCAAACTGTCGTTCAAATAATATATTCGTCATTCTAATTCAATTCTAAGCTGAATTAAATACTTTGAATTGTCTAGTTAACATTATATTGTCAATTCACTATTTCTGATTATTTCAGAAATTAAATATATTATTTAATTATTATATTAATTAAATATTCAAAGTTATTTAATCAAACGACCATTAAATTCTCTAAATCCCTATTGAAATAATTAAATAAATAAATTATTACTGTGTGAAAATACGTGACATTACAATATAGAAAGATGTTAGAATTTAACAACTAGAACCATAAAAAGATGTTAGAATTCCATGTTCACTAGCATAAATAAAAATATGCATACTACTGGAGAAGAGCATAAAAGAAATATGTTTGAAAAAGGGTTTCGGTTTGCCTAAAGGTATGTACAAGAGCAAGGCAAGTGACAAACTAGCGTGTAGTAGGAATGATTTGTTGTTGAAGGATTGAATTTTATTTTAGATTTACCTTAAACTCCACACTTTTTTTTCTCCTCCACAAACTTTCTCCATTTGTTCATGTTTTTGATGTTGGAAGGTTTCAGTTTAAGTCTTTCCTCTTCATTCTCCACTTTTTACAAAGTTCGAACTAATTTGCTTTTTCACGATCTCCAAAGTACTCCCATTTGTTGAAATATGGCTTTTCATTGCCATTTTCTCTTCCGATTTAAATCTAACCTACAACAATACATGAAAACATGATATTAAAATCAAATAACAGCCATATGTATACATCAAACATTTTTTCGTCCATAAGTAATAACGTGATGTAGATATTCAAATAACAGCCATATGTATGCCTGAATATTTCGTTATTTAAGTAACTAATCTTCATTCAAATTTTTTGAAATATTCAATTCCAAGATATTATTTGAGATGTCATTAAACTTTATTTGCATGTTAAAATTTAAGTGACACCTAAAGAGAATCAAGCACATAATCAAGATTTATAAATAACCAAAATTAAGTAAGAAAAATTTATTAAGTAACCAAAATTAATGCTGACTTCATACCTGAACCAACTGTCACAAAACTTATTTTAGCTCATCACTTATATTCCTCCAATCATCGATAATGTATGGAACCTGCTCTCCCACAAGCGGTCCAAGAAAAGTGGATAAATATACTGACTCTTGCCCTATTGTTATACCTAGATCATTGAACTCAACTTCAATTTGATCCTGACTGCATAACGGGAGCATTTTTTACTTTTATTGGACCTCTACCGCCTCTTTTCCAAGATGTACTTCCGATTTTAGCTTTACATTGTTTCCCAATTTCCAGCTCGGCATCATCAGTTTGTTCAAGACAGGTTTGATTTTCTAAGCGGAGTCCTTTTTCATTTCGGACATTCAGGACAGTTTATTCTTCATCTTCGTTTCGAACAGTGGCTTGTTTCCTAGCATTGAATGGTTGTTCTTCGCGTCGAATGTTATGCTTTAGCTTTGACTCACACTTCCGATTTGGATTACAATTTTGGGATTCCTCTGCAGCCTTTTTCTTCTTGCGAGTACGTACATTGTTTGTCGACATCTTTTTTCTAAAAATGAAGCAAAATACGGTATAAACCAGTAAGCAGCTGGCACTTAAATATGATCAATATATGTGTATGCATACATGCGTTGACGCACACGTATGTATAGTCATAAATACAAATTTCAATGGCATGGGTCGAGAGAATTGAATAAAATTTCAACATTCAAGTCTAAAATACACAACACCATACATGTATACACATACATGTATTTGTATATATATACATAATTGAAATTGTGGGGTTTGATGTAAATAAATGTAGGAGCAGACAAGGCAGCACAATGTATATGTATATACACATATATGTATATAAAGTATACACATATAAAGAAATGCAAGACCAGACCAGACCAGAAAAATCACAGGTTTAATGGCAAGACGCAAGAAATACTTGTACAACACAAATATATATAACATAGTTTCAAGTGCAACAAAAATGCCAATTTTTAAGTGTTTTTTTAATGATGCAACTAAGAGAAAGTATTCTTACAATTTCATGTGTTTTGTTAATGATGCTACTGAGAAAAAGTTTGCTTACAATTTCTTATTAAGAAGTCAAAAACCTAAAAATAATTAATAAGAAAGATTAATTGTATTAGGTAAGCATATGCTATGAAATCAATACAACTAACACTAAAGAAAGAGCTTGATAGTGCAACAAATGAACAACCAACACTAAAGAAAATCAATGCAAGTTCAATGAACTTTTCAAATAGCCCAGATTTAATTTATAAGTTCGACCATCACTAAAGCAAATGAACAACCATACTCAAGTAGGACATATAATCTACTTAAGTATGCCCTCGCAATCCTCTCTAACATAGCTAACATCTTCATCATCCACTTTGGTTATTTCATCTTCCACCACTTGGGTATCTTCCTTGATGCAATCGGGATGCTTTAAATAAGTAAAAATTCTTGATGGTGCTTTCATTACAACATACCAATTAGAATCATCATTCTCTCTTGAATAAAATACTTATTTTGCTTGAGATGCGAGTATGTAATGGACTCATGAAAATGATGCTTGATGTAAATAAACAAGAGTGAACCCATCACCATCATCAACATTTACTCCATTTCCTTTATACATCAACAACACTTAAAAACTGGAATATAAAACAAATGATAATCTAATAAAATTATATCTTTCAATATTCCATAATAGGGACCACATCAACCACTTGGGGCATATCTTTTGCACTTGCTTTACACATAATAGTTGCATCAAAATTCACCCCACAATTATGAGTTTGTCTCTCTAAATCTTTTACATGAAAACGTTGCTCATCAATGATATCTCCTTTGTAAGACATGGCATCATCCTTCGGACCATAAGTAATACATTTTAACATGTCTTTAGGATCCTTGGAGGTAATAGGTATCTAAAATGAATTTCATTTAGCATGTTAATTTTATAGTAATATTAATAGTCATATGAGAATATATTTGAAATCTAACTAACCTTCATTTTAATCCTATCAGCAAAAAAAATTGTATGTGTTTCCCAAAGTAAGGTCGCATTATTTTTTCATCCGTTACTCTGAATTTTCTAATTCCTCCAAATGCAAAATAGTATTGAACATTTGATTATAAGTTATATATATCCTTACTAACACATCAAAATAATTAAAACGATATATAAGATAAACTTACTCTACAAATAGTTCCACCACGACCATATTCATTAACACAGCTAAATGAGCACTTTCTTTCTCATTAGCTAGCAATGTAATTGTCTTCAATATTGAAATTGGATGTCCCTCTAGTATTCCACTGCTTTCATAATCTTCATTTCGATCTCCTTTCTCCTCTATATGTCCTGATTTTTTGAAAAAATCCATTAAAAAAAACATGCATTCTACTGCAAGATACGATTCTGCAATACATCCCTCTGGTCGTGCATAGTTTCTGACATAATCTTTAAGTGTCTTCATATATCTTTCAAATGGGTACATCTAACAAAAATGAACCGGTCCATACATTTGTACTTCTTTTCCAAGATGAATGGATAAATGTACCATTATTTCAAAGAAAGATGGTGGAAAAAAATTCAAGCTCACATAAAATTTTAATAATCTCAACATGATTTGTTTCTACCTTCTCTCCATGAAGAACACGTTGACATAAATTGTTGAAAAAAGAACATAAGAGAATTATTGCTTTTCTTGCCTTCTTCGCCAGTAATCCTCTCGATGCTATTGGCAATAAATGTATCATTAATACATGGTAATCATGTGAATTATATCCACTAATTTTGCAATCCAACAACGAAATTCGAATTTTTAAATTTGAAAAGTAGCTATCCGGTCCTTTGAAATTGTACATCTTTTACGAAATATGTTTCTCTTGGATTTTGACAACAAATATGGAGCCGATGGAAGACATGTTTTATTCCTACGAGGTTGCATATGAAGCTCACGTCGAATTCCCCAATCTTCTAAATTCTTCCTATAGTTGGTTCCATCCTTGGATTTATTACCGTGCAACATCGTGCCCAATAGGCTTTCACTAATGTTCTTCACCACATGCATCACATCTATATTGTGACGTAATAGAAGTTCCTGTGAAAAATAACTATAACGCATTATTGGGGTTTTATTGTACTAAAACAGTGAAAACTAAATAATTTAACCACTAACCTCCCAATAAGGAAAATCAAAGAAATTTGATCTTTTTTCCACCTTGATATCTCCATTTTCGTGGAAGTGTTATATCATCAAATTCATCTTCTTCATTATAAACACACTTTCTCTTATTACTTTTCTCTTCTTTTCCTTCTCCAAAAGCATTTGGATAATCCTTCAACAACGCATAGATGTTTCTCCCAGTAAGCATTCTAGGAGCACAATCTGTCTCTATGGTGTTTTCAAACAATGCCTTTTGTTTCCTCCATGAATATGAAGGAAGTAGAAATCTTCTATGACCCATGTAGGCGAACTTTCGACTATGATTCAACCAATGAAAATGGGTATTGACACCACATAATGGGCAAGCTTTTTCCGCTTTCACGCGACATCCAGCAAGATTTCCATAAGTCGGAAAATCATTAATTTTCTATAGCAAAATTGCATTCAATTTAATAAAGTTTTACTAAACGCATCATAAGCATTAACTCCATTAGACCACAAGTGATGCACATCTTCCACCAAAGGTGCCAAATACACATCAATATAATTCCCGAGTTGTTTCGGGCCTGGAATAAGTAAAGTCAACATAATATTTTCCTTCTTCATGCACAACATAGGCAAGAGATTGTATGTCACAAGCATTATCGGCCAACAATTATATTTCAAACTCAACATGGAAAATGGATTGAATCCATCTATAGCAAGACCAAGCCTAAGATTGCATGGATCAAATGGAAAAGATTTATACTTTTCATCCACCATTTTTCATGTCATTGAATCCACGGGATGACGCATTTTTCCATCGTTACTTTTATTATTAAAATGCCATCTTAAATCTTATGCCGTCTTTTGAGATCTATACATTCTTCTAAATCTCGGAATGGTTGGGAAATATATCACTACTTTAATTGGAACACCTTGTATAACCTCTTCAGTAACTTGATTTTTCTTCCATCTCAAAGAACCACATTTTGGAAAATTTCTAAATTTTTGTGTTCTTTTCTGAAAAGGCAACAATCATTCTAACAAGCATGCATCTTTTAAAAACCCATGTCGAACGCTCTAAGAAATTTTTTGACTTCATATAAGGTTTTGGGAACTACGTTATCCTTCAGCAGAAATAGATGTTGCACAACTAAAAGCTTATCAAACCCACTATCAGACAAGCCAGTCTCAAATTTAAGATTATACAAGATGGTGATGACAGATAATTTTGTGTGATCTATGCAACCAGGATATAATGGAGTTTCTACATCTTCCAAGTTCTTGAGTAACTCATCCTCTTTTCTTCGAGAATCAACATTATCTTTATCACCATAAAAAAAATCGTTATTCATAAAATCTTCATCTTCAGAGTGAATCATCTTGAATAGAACATATATGTCAAACGTATTTGTTATCTTCTCTACATTTATCTCTTCAGCATGATTAAACATTCACCATCAATGTATCTAGGTTCATTCCTTTTATAATTAAATGATCAATTATAATTAGGTCATCATGGAGACTAAGACTCCTACAGTCTTTGCAAGGGCATAAAATTTTCATTTCTTACGTTCCTTTTTGCAGCATGCACGAAATTCAATGCCCCTTGTCAATACTCTATACTATTTATATGACAAAAGTAAAAAAAAACATTAAAATCGAGTTTTAATATTACATTATATGTTCTAATTCTCTAAATACGTATTTAGTTAAGCATGGTTTTATCACCTGTTTTTAAAAAACCCCAATCTTTTTCCACCATCGACATATGAAGAAAAATAAGTTTCTAATCTTTGATGTATAAATTGGTTATCTATTGTTAGCAAAAAAAATAACCACACTTTGAAGTTATTACCCAAAAAGACATCCAAGCATCTTATAAATGATGCACTAACTAGTAATTCTAGTTCAAAAAATCTGATTATATGTTCAAATATAAATCAGGCAGGAACAATCTATTATATTATATGAAAGCACAATCTTGATTCAATGACCTTTCAGATCCATTTCTCTACAAAAATCCAGGATGCTGACACCTATACCATCATCAAATCTCTTGGCCTACATTCGTCCCTGTCTTTCGTTACGAGCCTATAGGCCTTCCTTCCGTTTTTCTAACCCCAAGCCCTAAATTACAATCTCTCTTATTCCTCTGTCGTGACTTTCCAAAATTCGTTGCAACCAATAGCCCATCTTCTTCCTTAGTCGTTCTTTCGCACTACTGCACTTCCCAGCCCTCGATTGCACCATTGACGAGAGAAGTAATATTTCGGCTCTAAACCTAAATCCCATTATTTTGCAGTTTGGCCCTCCTTCTTCCTTGCTCTAGCTGCCTTTTCAGATAATTTCAAATCCTCCATCTTCTTCCCTTTTCATATTAATTTTTCATGCAAATCTACCTTACTATACTAATTTAAATTTATTGTTTTGGCCATAGCTGCGCATACTTCCAATTTAAATCCATCGGTTGCATTGCACTGTATAGGGCAAACTTTCATCCTTTTCATTTCACGGAAATATCCATTTCATCTGGTGGTCTACTGTATGTTAGATTTCTTCTTATTCTTTACCTCATATATGTTGTATGTTAATTTTCTATGATGCCTGGTCCGATTGTTTCTTTTTTTTGGAAAAATACTTTTTGTGATTTTGATTTTAAATAGAATATTTTTGCACTACAGAAAAAACTAGGCATTCCTTTGATTTGTTGTCATATGCCTGTTTCAACCTTTTATAATATGTTTATGTTATTTTCTAGAACAAACACTGCTTTGAAAAAATTCATTAGGGATTAGTACCATTACTGCAACCTTATGTTAAGCCTCATAATCCATTCTTTTACCCACGATTACCATAAGATAGTTTTCTCTTCTGCTTGGTTTGAGCTTTGCAGGTTGAATTTTTGATAAAATAGATCAATACTCTAATAAACCTTTCAATTTTTCCCTCAATGGTTTTAGTGAATGAAGTTATATTTGCCTATTTGGTTTCTCAAAAGTCAGCTTCAGCTATTTGCCATGCTACGCCTTGCAATTTTTTGTAAAAATATTCTTCTGTAGACATCCTCCATCTTGGATTAACTCAATTTTACCTTTAAGAATTATATATATTTTTCACTGTTACCAATAGTTTGATTTTTAGGTTTAATGAGTTCTCTAACTGTACCAACATTTTCTTATATTGTGTTCAGATTAAAAATTATTTGTGCTGTCAACATTTTTGTTATCCCAATATATTTTAATTTTTCATCGATACCGAGATTTTCTCCAAAGCGAAGTTAATGCATAGATTTATGCGTACCGACATTGCTTGAGAGGGTGTTTGAACAAAACTAGATGTATGGTAAGAAAAAATGCTTAAAATATTTTCATTCAATTCATTACAATTATTTTTACATTACCATTTAACTAAATAAATACATAATTATTGCACAACAAAATACTGTGTGGATGGTCAATTGGCTCCAATGAACTTTGCATTGATTCACTACCATGAGGGTGCCACGAATACACAAAAAATATTCTCTACATTTTCTTATGTTGCGTTTGCAGAATAATGATGCAAGATGAGGTAGATGGATCTGCTACGAGAAAGGTAGAATCCTATTAGGTAATTTTTATTCTGCTAATTTTGAAGAACCTGTAACATTCAAAGTGGGGTAATTTTCCCCCCATTCCCATCTTCATGTTTGATTTGTTAATATCTAAGCACTTCATTCTTTGATTTTGTAAATTGGTAGTTTTTATTTTGATATGTTATTTTCCTTACGTTTTGATGCCTTAGTCCGTACAAATTCAATTTCATTTCAACCACAATATCTATATGCAGTAGCTTAATACTGTAGCTTACAAAACTGAATTTGTTTTCATATATAAATGCGGCTTTCTTATAATGTCAACTTTTCAATACAAACTAACTTTCATAATCAATGTTGAAATTAATACTTTTTTATTAAACTTATATGCATGAGACTTTTAGTCTAAAAGAATAATGTAAGAAGCATTAATGAATATATACTTTTGTTTCCATAAATTTAAATTAATTATGCAATTTAATTTACAAATGCTATATTGAAATTCCTCAAACCTATTTACATGAATCATTTTTATCTGAATTCGATGTTATAGTATCCTCATTGTCCAACCTTTGAAAATAAATATTATGCATTATATTTTGAATCAAAGATGTAAGATATGTCTTTTTTACATTTGTATATTGCAAGACAGTGAAAAGTTCGAATTGATCAATAATTATCTCCACAAGAATTTATTTTTTGATCCAAACATAATTTCCACATGTTTCCTTATAGTAGTATCAATCACTTATTTAGACCAAGGATTAATGATACACAATTCATTATCAAAAAATGGGTTTCTTTCCACCGATCAAAATGTCAATTTTGTTAATTCGATAATGTTTAAATGTTGCACTGATAATAATGCAAGAGTAAAAAACTAAAATAAGCATATCTGGACAAGGATCTTGATTATGGCTTGAAATTTTTCCATGTATTTCACAAATTCCATATTCATAACATATGGCTATGCTAGCATATTCATATCATATTCCAATCTTTGAAATTCATAACACAAAGCCAGTACACATATTTGTCACATAATACCCTTTTTTTCTTTCCCTAGGCTCTGCTACAGTTCATATCTTTGACAATTAGGTGTTCAAATATCCATTTTTACCACCCTTCAAATATGGCTTTTTTTCTTGGTTTGCTTTCCTTGAATATAATCTTGTTCATAAATGACAATTTATATCTGTGTGTTTCATTGTATATAGTGGTTGGAAAATACTGACAGTGATAGCCACATTGTATGTTGTATTCCCTTAAAGACAGTCATTTAAAAAAATTACTTGAGGATTTCAAATTTTATATTACAAACTAGTGCGAACCCGTGCTTCGCACACGGGTTGGCATAGTTAGTTGTACATGGCTAATATTTGAAAAGCGATGAAAATAAAATTATCTTTAGGTTTATCAATTAGTGATAATAGTAAATATTAAGCAGATATGTAAAATGAGAAATTCTTTCCTTCAAATACATCATTAAAAAGCTCATTTTATGCATCGAATCCAACCGATGATAAATATCTAAATAGTAGATCAAACTGTTGGCACTCAGATTATCTTTTAGTTTAGACCCCTTATATTCCCTATGAGTTTGAATAAACATGTAAATCTTAACTTCCCCATAATTTGTTATTAACACATTTTGACTTAGAAACTAATTAAGTTCGTTTAATTAAACATTACAGTAACATAAAATTTCACTAATTTCACTAAGTGCACAAAACAGTCGAAAAAGTAATTTAAATAGAGATCATATTATTCCGTCCACCATTCGTGAAATTATTATTATTATTTCAAACAAAACGCATTAGCATTGAAAAAGTAGTGACGTACGTATAACAGATAATAGTAAACAAAAATGCAGTTGGTCAAAGTTCTCAAAGCAAGTAAGCATGGAAACAAATGGAGTGAAGACAATTTTTTAGACAAAATAAACAATTTTATTGCACAGCTCCTTTTACTCCGCTTGAAAACCCAGTCCAATATGTTATAGTTGTCAGCACTTCTCACTTTTGAAGCTGCCAAGGTTATTTGTTTGTTGCGACCTTTGAGGCAGTTAAGACAATTTTGTAGTAGTTATATGCAATGCTTTTATAACCCGGCCGTGAATCGAACCGTGAGGACTTAGGCTCCAAGGTTTTGAAGGTCTGACCGGTCGAACCGTGAAGAACCGCACATGCTTGTTAATGGTGGAAATGTGGATAATCAAGTTTTATGTGTACTCAAACAAATAAATAGTAAAATTTGAAAGTCGTCTATTAATTCACTAACATTAATAGATTGCATGATATAATCAAATGGCATGGACACAAACAAACACATATTTCTAGAATAAAGTGGTAAAGTTTAGGGTTTAGATGTTGGAATAGTTATGATTTTTTGAAATATTTTAGTTGATATTTTCAAAACAGTACAAAAGATGAAATGATCAGAGAGAATTACACAATGAGAATTAGGAAAAAAAACAAAAAACTGTGGTTTAACCATGTAAAATTGAAGGTTGGACCGCTGGTTTGAAGGTCCGACCAGGGTTCATGCATGAAAGAGGTCTGATTGAGTTTCGTGCTGTGATGGTCCAAGGTTCAGGGTTATTCGAGGTCGGATCGCGGCAGGGTCGAGTTATGAAAACTATGGTTGTATGTAAGCGAAGACTTTGAGTACCAGTATTTGCACTTCCAACTGCCTACATAAGACGTGAAGTGGAGAATTAATGATGTAGTTCTTTCTTTTCATAGCAGCAAGATAAGAAGTAAAATATCAAACGTACTATGTTTGATTAAGCAACATATTCAAGTTCCAAAATATCAAGTCAACTGTATAAAATAAGGCATCTACCTTGCATTAGTCCACATCTTTTGTGATTGGTACGAAAGTGAAAACATTAATTATCTAAGTTTAGGTCAGTGAATATATAGTACGTGCAGAAAGATTACAGTAGCTAAAAACAAAGGTAGACTTTTATTACTTCAGTAACCCTAATTAAAACTGTAAAATTAAAGAGAGATGAAATATAAATATAGCTTCTCCAAATAAAAGATAACAGAGCTCGTTATTTGTATATGCTATGCTTCAAATCTTAATATTAAAAATTGAATTAAGATAATATTATATCATGTGTAAGCAACATGAGAGTTCCTTGATCTTATCATAGGCAGCTAATGTAGAGAAATGTAACCAAAACAGAAATTACTCAATAATTATGTGAAATTTAATTTCGTTATATTAGTGACTTGCATTTTTGTACAATAATGTTTGTTTCATCCAGAATGAGCAAAATATATGTATATGTTCACAGAATAGAAAAAAGTAAATATTAATCCATTTATTTGTTAGAATTTGCATCATCATACTAAATGATTAAGCTTTAGATTCAAAGTAAATGTGTTGTCATGTGTTAACCTATAGATAGAAGTTATATCAAACTACTCGAAGAGGTAAAGATGTAGAAATTTTGCTTAAAATTAAGTAGAAATGACAAATCATTTTTCTGTTACATTGATATTGGGCTAAAATCACAATAATGCGCTTCAAAATATTGACAATTATATGTTATTATATCTTAACCTCCGTAAGATTATATCAGGTCAGCATTCTCATGAAAAAGTATAACTCGGTTTCTAAGACCATGACTTTTAGGTAAAGACGGACAACAAATGAGATAACCTAATAGCAAGTGGGACATGTGCTATTAGAAGTAGCTGACTATTTTTTCTGTAAGTATGTAAGTTTGTGTGTATATTATAATGCATTATGTAAGCTAATTAGTTTTTCTATGAATCTATGTGTTGATGATAGGTAGCAAGCAATGCACATTGGTATAAGGTTTCTTCAATTTTGTTCACATCCTACATTTTTGGAGACATATGTTCCATTTTTAAAGTATGATAACTAAGAGTACATATTATCTTTCTTTTATGTTAACATGCATGGTTAATTTTGAATGTTCTTTTTTGGAAATTTAAAACAAAAACTTACAACATTTTAAATGTGCTTCAATGCATTCTTTTTATTATCCATTTAAAAAATAGGAATGCAAATGGAATAAACAATATTCTAAACTTTATCAACTGAACTGGATAACATGCTTTATTATAACAGATAATATAAGTTATAAATAAATACAGTTAAATGAGGATAGAGTCAAACGTATTTTGCACATTGTTTTGATTATTCTGAACTATTTTTCATCATTATTTTCATGATAATTCACCGAACTATGGACACAGTTACCAATTTTATAATAGGTTTGCCATGTATTCGAGTTATCTCAAGATATCAGAAATGACCAATGTCATTTTAGTGTTCTTAATTGATAAAAAATATCATCTAGTTGTAGGTACCAACGTAAGTTAAATTGCAAAGGATAATGATCTACTTTAGGACTGACAATGAATACTCGGAACATCCAAAATTCTAACATTGACATCAAAAAAAGCAAAAAATATTGGAATCCAAAAATGGACATAAATATATGTATAACTGTATCTACCTTCAGAATTTATCTATCTAGTTTTTATCACAGCAGTTGTTGAGATAAAGTATATTTTGATACAGAATATTAGCATTCACTATTATACGGAAGTAACAATTCGTGTGAAGTACATACAAATTAATATCCACTGCTAAAATTTATTTTCATTCATAAATTTTGTTTAATTTATTTATTTTAGCATCATTTCGAAAAATGATTATGTTTAACTGGAACTTCCCATTAGTACTTCTAAGTTTATTAAATGGAACCGATGGATATTCAATATTCATCCATATCAGCGGATCTAATAGTCGAAAATATAATCAAATATGGCTGCGACAAAATTCAAACCAAAACACATTACTTTAGAAACCTAATTTATTTAACAATAACTAAAGTGTAACAATTATCAAGACACAAAAAAAAAAATTGATCAAGACACATAACATAGTGTGGACCTCAAAATAAAATAAATTAAGAAGTAAAATAGTACATTTTAGGAAGAACCTTGAAGTCCTAAAATTAAAACTAAAAATGATATATTAGGAATTTTCCATATAATCAAGCACGATAACTGACTAAAAATTTTAAATTTAGAAATTTAGAAAAACCATAGTGATTTGTTTTAACAAAAGATATTTAGAATTACGGGGCAAAGCATCATTATATGATTAATCGAAAAAAGTAGCTATAGTTGGCAAAAATGAAAAATTAAGAATAGAATCGGAGTTAGGTATATCAAACCGGAGTAAGTAATAATTTTATGAGAAACATTAACCTTTAACACTTATAAGCCAAGATTATTATTCGGCATATTATTCTACCCTACCCTCAAAAAAAGTCATATAATCTATTTTAACAAAAATTGTATTACCTTAAAAAAGCTACAAGTTTTTTCATAGTCCAAAAATTAATGATGGCATTTTTTTAAAGTATAACCATAAAAAAGAAGTTACCATAACCAAACATATTTTTAGATTTTAAGAAAGACACACGCTTATAATAAACATAATATTTTTAAAGTGGTCAACGATTTCTACGGTAGCATTATTTGCATATGTACATACGTTCGTACGTACGTACATACACACGCACACATGCACACACATATATGAATACATACATACAAGTATATATGTATATATGTATGTATGTATGTATGTATGCATGCATAAATAAACAATGGTGCTAAGGAAGATAAACTTACCTTTTATCCACCAATATAAAACAATGTGCAACACTAAATATGCATCTAGGTCCAGCTTAGAATGTTCATCATTCATACCTTTCTTGCCTAGTGAAAATAATATATATGAGAATTTTAAATGCACTACATTATAAAGATCAAAAAATATAATGGAAAAGACACACTCCTATAACGCTATTAACATGATTCACAATGCAATTAGATCACATTTGTTTCCCGCCATTGGAGAAATAGTGCAATGTAAACTGATATACCATATCATCATAGACGTACTCTTAATATGTGTGTACTTCCACGAAGTCACATGCAAAATTTAACTTCCTAAATTAGCACGTATAAAATAATATATAAATTAAAGCAAACATATAAAGGAAAAACAATGTAATAGAGATTATCAAACCATGAAAAATATCTTTGTATGTACGCACCTATTTCGTTTGCATATATCAAATATTCAAAATACCATAAGAATTGTTTTTATTTTATATGTCGAACAATATTAGAAAATGTTCGTAATAGCTATAGATATGGTAATCAATATTCATAGTTTTAACCTTTGAATTCTATTTTTCTGTACTGCTGTCACAAAGTGGTATAAATTGGTGGGTGTGATTCATAACTCTCCGTAAAATGATTTTAATGCATTGTTAATTTTTGGGTCATCGTGGACTTTATTGCGCCATAAAGCAAGGTAATCAAAACTGAGTATTATAATGAAAGTTTGTCAGCCACTTCAGTACTATACTGGTCCTAAATTCAAAATCAAACATCAAGATGACGCAAGATCGTGAGCTAGTCTACCTCACAGGAGGAAACATAAATTATTATAGAGAATTATCCTAAAGAGAAGGTAAGGAGGAAGAACTCATCTGATTTTAAAATTCCTTTGTACCCTCTCTCATGCATAACTACTTGCTTGTAAAAAAATTATATATGTTTTGAAACCTATGATTTTAAACTACTGCTACCATTATAATTTCCCTTTTTTGATTTCTATTTCGGCATTAGTATACTTCTTTTTTTGAAAATATATAGTTTTCCATTTTCTGTCAAAAGCTTAAAAAGCAATTTTGGATTTTACAGGTTTGAGTGGAGCCAAAAGGTTTCCTAGTTGCCTAAGAGTTCTCGCCCTTCCAGGCTTAAGATCTTATGTTGTTCAATTGCTTACTTGGATGTATGAGATTATTTGACTTTCGATGGTATTTTTTTTCCATTTTTTGAAAATTTTTGAAGCAAAAATAGATCTGAGTAAATGTGTCATTCATTCTTTTGTGTATTGAATAATTAAGGAATAATAGCCATAGTTATGTGCCAATAACCTCTTTTTACCTGTTGCGCGCCTACAAAGATGTGATATTCAGTACTTCATATTTTTTTTTAGATGCGTCTTAATCTTCAGTAATGAATATTTGTTTACAGGAAAGTAGCTAGTTAAAGATACATCCTGAAGCTCATTCAAAACTTGGATATACAAACACTAGAACATGACTGAATTAAAGATTGTGTTGTGAATGGATTGATGAGTTATTTTGAAATATAAACGACAAAATATTCATCAAGGCATAAATTCCTAAAAAATTAAAATTCAAGAATATCGAACTATTTTGTTGAAGGCTTCCTCCTTTTAGCTCCACTAAGATATATAAAATCTAAAATGTTTTTTTGTAGATAAAATATAAAAAATGGAAAACTATATATTGTTAGTAATATAATTCCTATAGTACATAAATTATTGATGTTTAACATATTCAGATATATGTAACAATTTTGAAAACCATATAAAAATAAAGAAAATAAGAAACTCTGTATAAAGCAACATTAGGTTATCGATTAAACTATTACCTGTGATACTAAAAAAAACTCGTACGTAGCCACCATGGATTCCTAATACATAAAAGAAAAAAATTAAAACTAAGTGATACTGAAAGCAGCAAAATAATGCAAAATGAATATTCACGACACTGGTTGCACAAATAACTTTATTAAACATATTGCAAATGTTATTTGCTGGCATATTGGTTGTTTTATATAGCTACATATGGTCAATTATGCATAGAAAATGCCATTATGACATTATTACCAGTTTGCATACTCGAAACGCGTAAATAGTCAGAACGTGTTGTGAAGCAGTTCATTAATGAAACACCAAATTCAAAAGTATAGATGGGTTATGTGACTAAGAGCATCTCCAATGCTTTACTATTTTGAATGTAAAAATAATGACAAATCATCCTTTAACATTTTTATTAAATTTATTTTCTCCAATGCCATTGTTGAATGAAATGTGAAGATGACGTGTCAAGACAATTAGATGACATTGTGAAACACAATGTCTAGTAGTAGACATTGTAGTCAACAATGTGGAATAACATATAGCCACTACTTTTTTTATTTATTTAGTTTTGAAATATTCCTAAAATGACACATGTACCAAATTGTATGTTTCTAGACATTTGCATTGGAGAACAAATTCAAATTTTATTATAAAAGTTTGTTTTATATGTTTCACATTGTGTAATAGATATTGACACATAAGTATTTAAAGATATTACATCTTAGGGTTGGAGATGCTCTAATGCATAATTAATCTTCGATTTAAGATGAATCTAAACTTCATATTGCTTTAAAGAGGAAGTAAATCTAATTACAGTTGCACACAGATCCATGTTATTTAAGAGCACATTCATCGTTCAGAACATGGAGACAAAAGGATGTAAACTTGAGCTTGTTTAATCTTCCATTACATGCGCATTCGAAATCCAACGACGCATATAAAGTTACCTGAAAATGAAAGGGGAAAATATAGGTAATTGCTAATTTGTACAACCGAAGATAGCAATCTACTGGAAATCACAGTGCAGAACCCTAACGTTGGCATAAAATCAATTGGAGCGTAAATAGATGGAATTATGAATGAAGTAAAGTCATACCAATTGTTGTTTCCAGTAAAATTTGTTTGATGGTCGATGTTTAGTCGCAAAATTGTGGAATCAGGATCGAAATCACCTGATGGCAGTTGTTGTCAAAATCCATCTAATATAGAATTGAAGTTGAAGAAGAAGTAAAGGCAAATGGGTAAGAAGATGTTGGCGGCAACCGTAGTTTTATCGTTGTAGGGTTCTCAAGCAGAACCATGGGATTGAATAGCTACGATTAGGCGGTAGATTTGGAAAGAAAAGCAAAAGAAAAATAATGGAGAAGAGAGGGCAGGTAGAGATGAAGATGGCGGCTGGGCAACGCATTGTTTTCTGAATGCATAGTGGTGGAAAAAGGGGAAGTAAGATTTAGAGCATGGGATGGGAAACACCAAAGGAAGGCTTAACGCGTGGAAGGGGAAGACGGAAAAGAGGCCAGCCGTTAGATCTAAGTGTTATCCATGCGGTGGCAGTTTTTGGGAGAAACGCTATAACGCATGGAAGCGAAAAGACGGACGTAAGGCAGGCGTAGATTTTGAGTAATGGACATATGGCAGCATCTTGAATTTTTGAGAGAAATAGAATTGAAAGGTCTCCTAAGAAAGAATCAGCTTTCATATAATATAATAGATCACACTCTGATAAGTATCCATTCATATATGTATCTTCATGTGAGTTAATAGCCAGGGTTTGGTTTTCATTTTCAATTACTTAATTTTTTTCACTTTCAGCAATTAAAGAGGGAAAAGAGTTGTTTTTCAACATTAGTTTTTATCAACGTTATAATATTGGTTAGATTTCATATTGTGGAGTGGACAAATTGTTGACTGTGGGCTGTATGCTTTCAGTTTTGACATTTTATCTTTACTTTTCCTATTTATTGTCATCTCACTGGTGCTTTTATTATTAAGTAATCATACTGATTTTGTATTAGTTCTAACGAACATAGAACAAAAAATTAAATATTGCCTAGCTATTAGTTGTAGTTTTGTTAATGTTACAAGCATATTTCTCTTTTAGTTTTAAATATTAGATTAAACCCATGTGACATTCGTGGAAAGGTACCTTCTTCCCCTTTCTTTTTATTTAACAGTTTTTTTACCGTCATTGATTCATGTTTTCCAACCTTTTTTATCATACTATAAGCATGCTGATGATAATTTCCATCTGTTGTAGACCTTTTTAATTGCACGATGGGATCCAAGTTGACATATCCACTGTTATGGTTATCCTTCCATTCAAGTCACCTAACGAGCCAACACATAAACGTGTCAGTTCTTTGTTGTTGTTTTACATATTTATTTATTTACAGGAACCATCAGAACCTAGCGGGGAACTAGAACAATCAAGAATTCAATTCTCCGGCAATTAAAAATAAGAACATATTCAACAACGGTACGTTGCAGTTAAAAGAAAGAACATTTTTACCAAAGGTACGTTGCAAACACGAAAACACCTCTTTGTTCCCCAACATAGATCAACCGAGACCACAAACTAACACATGTTCTTTGCAAGGTACGCAAATATGCACACACACGTGCAGAATTGAAAAAAAATTAATCACCTGAAAACTTCGTTCCTTAATTACCATATCAGCATAACGCACTGCAACATCTACAAGGTAAACTGCACCACCAACTATCAATTGTTAATCATCATTATTGTAGCAAACAACATGCTTTTGTGCTTCTGTAGGTAATTGTCTGCATGATGATTCCATAGGTGGTGTATGCATTTCTACTGAAGACTTGCTCAATAATTGTGTCATACAGCTTCAACTATGAACAAATATCGAAAGCATCCTTAAATCCCTCTCAAAACACTGGTACCTTTTAATTCGTTCACTGTCTTTTTCAAGAAAAATGCATAAAAACTAATATTAACTATGCATCTATCTTATAAACCACATAAACTAACGTTACTACTTTGTTTGTTGATGTAACATGTTATTGATTTTCACTATTAAGATTTTGACTGTGTTAGATAAACCAGAAATTTTCAAGCCGTTATTTTAGCCTAACTATGCATTAAATATATGTATATCTTTAGCAGTTGATTAGAAACTATGCATCATAGTTAATTGAAATTAGAATATTTGTAGGCACCTTATTACTACATCTTATTCTTATTAACCTACCATATTAACTGCCCCTAAGGCAACTATATTGTTTATAGAAACTACTTATTTTTTTTCAGTTATATGAAATTGAACTACTATATGTCTTTGTTTCTGTTGCTTATCGTATTAAGGTAAGTACGCATTGAATACAATTTCAAACAAAAATTATACATGCTTTATCTTCATATTTAGTTAATTATGCACTAGCTACTTGCATTATAGCCAAGTGAAATAAGACCATATTTTATGTTACATTGGCTATATAAAATATTGAATGTATGATTGAATCATTATATATACAATTTACAGATTCAAATTTTATATAAACATACGAGTATTTACATATTTAAGAGTTGAACATTTACTATTAAAGTCATTCACTTTATTGCATGTAACTCTTATTCACAATTATACTGTCTAAACAATTATTTGCTTCTTTTTTAATTACGTTTGAAGAATATGTAACATGATTGATTTTATTAATATGGAATGTTTAAGTTTACATTGTAATTGTATTTATCAACTTTCCATCTTACTTCCTATTTTCAAATTTGATTAGACGAATATGAGTTATACCTATTTGTTTTGCTAGCTTATTGCAACCATATCCTAGATGGCTAAGCGAAAGTAAGAATATGTGCATACGCCTTATTAAACTAACATTTTCGTTAAACGTGCACGACCTATAGTTTACCATTACGGCATATAACTCTAATATATATATATACACACACGCGCGCGCACACACACGCACAGGGACGGAGGTATGTACAAGGATACCTGGGCTATAGCCCGGGTGCTTCTTTCTATAAAAAACAATGTATTGTTCCAGGGGCGGAGGTATGTACAAGGATACCTGGGCTATAGCCCGGGTTTTTCTTTCTTAAAAAAACAATGTATTGTTCAACTCATTAGCTCAATATAATAAGAACCCATGCAGTTCAACAAAGCAGCGCCACAATCTAAAATTACACAAAAGTTCCCTTTTCAGCAAGCACCAGAAGATGCAAGAAGATGCTCCATTTAGGGACAAAAACATGGGCACATTTCTTAGTACGAGTTGTCTAATTCTTTATAATCATAGTGTTATCTTATGTTCATAAAATATTTGCAAACTTCATATTATTTAGGGCATTGTTATTGACACTCGAAATATTGCTAAGGAGGGGACAATTTTAAATTTTTTCAAAAATTGTTAAGGGGGTACCAGTGAGGAAAGTAGCCCCTTAACAAATAATGGTAATTTTACCTTACTACCCATTTATCACCTTAACAAATAAAGGTAATTGTACATTAAAAAATATTGCAAGAGCCATAGTAATTTTTTTTTTCAATTCTCATATATCAATTTTTTTTAAACCCTAAAAGATAAGCATTTTCGGAGGAATAGGATCGAACTATTTTTTTTGTCGACATAAATATGCTGAATTTTATAATTAAGAAGGAAATGCACCGAAATGATTATTAATTTTTGACATATCACTATCGAATACATACATAATTGATTACGTGCTGCATTTGGTGCGGTGGCGACGAACTGCTTATTTTAATTTGGTTTCTCTTGTTGAATAAGTTTTAAAAAAAAATCTAATTTGAAGGGTCAATCCGAAAATATTGAGTAGTGTGAAATATTATGTTTGTGTAGCCCTTTAACAATTTTTCAAAGAGTGGAGTGTTTTTAAAAAATGACCCCCCTTTACAATAGATGGAGTGTCAATAATAGCACCCATTATTTATCATATTGTATTCAAATGATACAATAGTTTGCTACATGATCTTTTTTAATTCTATTCAAATTGAACCGATTAGTTGAATGTATTACTTTTATCTAAATGCGAGTCAAAATTAGTGTCGAAGAACTTAAATATAACCCTAACTTTTATTTTATCATTATTGTTGTTGAAATGATTTAATAAATACATTCCTCTTGATTTGAATTCCTTAGTTTGTGGTTTCAACTCACGTAAAGGGCACATAGTCCAACTTCTCTCTAGATTATCATGTCTATTCCTTTTTTATATTTAAATCACGCATGTACATCAGTACCTCGTATTTTTGTAAACTTTCGTTGATACATAATTAAAAGCTACTTGCTGCAAATTTTGTTATTATTTAATTTCTTTCCTTTTCTCTTCTACTTGACCCTTAGCCCAGGTTACGATGAAATCCTGGATCCGCCTTTGTATTGTTCAACTCATTAGCTCAATATAATAAGAACGCATGCAGTTCAACAAAGCAGCGCCACAATCTAAAATTACACAAAAGTTCTCTTTTAGAAGCACCAGAAGATGCAAGAAGCTGCTCCATTTAGGGACAAAAACATGAGCACATTTCTTAGTACGAGTTGTCTAATTATTTGTAATCATAATGTCATCTTATGTTCATAAAATATTTGCAAACTTCAAATTATTTATCATATTGTAATCAAACGATACAATAGTTTGCTAAATGATCTTTTTTAATTCTATTCAAATTGAACCGATTAGTTGAATGTATTACTTTTATCTTAATGTGAGTCAAAATTAGTGTTGAAGAACTTAAATATAACCCTAACTATTATATTATCATTGTTGTTGTTGAAATGATATAATAAATACATTCCTCTTGATTTGAATTCCTTAGTTTGTGGTTTCAACTCACATAAAGGGCGCATAGTCCAACTTCTCTCTAGATTATCATGTCTATTCTTTTTTTATATTTAAACCACGCATGTACATTACTACCTCATATTTTTGTAAACTTCCGTTGATATGTAATTAAAAGCTACTTGCTGCAAATTTTGTTATTATTTAATCTTTCCTTTTCTCTTCTGCTCGACCCTTAGCCCGGGTTACGATAAAATCCTGGCTCTGCCCCTGTATATACATAAATGAACCATGAATATGCATTCGTTTTATTTACTAAGATTGAAAATTGCTATTATTGGCTTTGCATTGGATGTTATTTCATATAAAAACTACACAAGCTTTCTCTTCATGCTTAATTTACAAACCTCCTCAGAAGTCTAAAAAAAATCCTTTACACCCAAACCAAAATTTAGGTAAACTAGAATTGTTCTTATTTTCAACAGGCAAGTAGAGAATAGAATAACGAGATTCTAAAAATGCACGAATTTCCTTTATCCAAAGTGTCAACAAAGATTCATTGACGAAACCACAACGCATGCATTTGGCACTTGAATTCAACTACAAAATAGGATAGCCAACAAGTGCCATGTATTTCAAAACGTTCTGCCTAATGTTGTCACTAACAGGAAAAATCTACGTGAACCATAGATTTTGGCAACTTATTTTTATGTTTCAACTGACCTTTCGGTTGGAATATTCACTGAACCTCTTAGCGGTTTTTTGTTTTTTGTTCTTCTCAAGTTGTACATGTTTTTTGGACCATCTACATTCTTGGCGCAGTTAGGATAAGGGTTGTAGGTCTAGTGTTATGCATCGATTAAGCTTTGGTTCACTGTGCTTTTCCCATGAACGCTGTATTGATCACTACATAATTCATTTCTTTTCCAACATCGCTTACTATTCTTAACATCAACAAAAAAGTACAAAAATATAATTATAGAAATCTAAAAACATAGTTGTTTCAGAATTTTGCGCTAAATCCTAAATAAGAAATACCTAATTGATGGTAGCTTTTCCTTTGATAGTTGATTATCCTGTAATTTTATTTCCTAGCATTTTATTTTATAAAAATTATATGCAAATATTTTTGTTATATTACATCATGCAGTTTCTGGACAAACCACGATACTACTTCACTTATTAGTTTACCTCAACAATTATTTTAAACCATTATATAACTCACTACCTTTTTTTGTAAACTCCACAAGAAAATACCTACATTCATTGCTTCCATTTTAGCAACTATCATCGGAAAACCCAATGAAAGGCAGTAGTTGTACATGTGATTTCGTTGCTTTATACCCTATGTTCCGGTATGATCAATATTTATTTGTTATTCATTTCCGTTATTCATAATAATCATGAAAAAAAATGCATAATGATTTTTTTGCACGGTTTTGCACCAAATTTTGAACACTAAATGTGTAACGACCCGGGGAAAAGAACGACAATCGGGTCCTCGACAACAATACATAAACCCGTATCACTTGCCAAAAACCCAAGTATCGAACCCCCAGATTGTCATGAGAAAGAATTTAGAGCGTGAGATAAGAAAGAAAGAAATTTTAGAATAGAAGAAAAAAGAAGAACACATCAGAATCTCACAGCGGAATGGATAAAATATAATATCAAATATCTTTATGCAAAAGACTTTGTATACATACCAATCATCAGAGTACAACATTCATCAATCACAGCGGAAAGGTATCTGTATATAACTAACGGTGAAGCCGCCTGCTTCCAGCTCCTGAATCTCCAAGCGAAACCTAACCTGGAACATACTCGGTCTGACCCGAGCACATTTGATTTAAAACAAAATAC
This sequence comes from Allium sativum, assembly GCA_030737875.1. Classification (NCBI taxonomy): domain Eukaryota; kingdom Viridiplantae; phylum Streptophyta; class Magnoliopsida; order Asparagales; family Amaryllidaceae; genus Allium; species Allium sativum. The sequence continues at coordinate 288,288,051 of CM060924.1, forward strand.
GCCGGGTCAGTCTGGAATACTATCAGTGATAAATTCACAACACACACACACTTGCTTAACTTTGAAAAATCCTTTTCGAAACAAAAGGATAATAGTAAGACCAGCCCACACATAAACACGGACGGTTTTTACCTTACTATAACCCAAAACGTTTTTGAAATCATAACTTGATCTGCTATTATGATAATGTCTAATCACAAATAAATAACAATCTAGAGGAACGCTTGCATCTCACGCTCCCCATATATAGTATACAATCGAAAACCGTGGGCGCTTATTGGATATTGGATTTCCAACTTGACAAGGTATGGGACCACCTTCCGCACGTGTATCTCTAGAGGCGAATACACTGGGTTCAACAAGAACGTCTTGCAACCCGGCCCTCACATGACCGACCACTCATTTCGCTTGAGTGTATCGAATATATATCACCGACGGTTGGGATCAGCAACCGCCACCCGAATAGGGTCAGCATCGAAACATAGATTAAAGAAGCAATAGGAATTTCTCTAGATAGGTGATCATACATCCTAATGGGTGCGACCCACATAGCCATGCTGCCTGCCCGATTTTTGTCATTTCCCGGTTGATGAGGCTTGAGGCTAGAATCTCTTTTCAACATCTGGCCACCATTCACTTTGAATGCCACATCGTCAGATCCGCCAGATCACACTTGATTGACGTCCACAAACACACTCTAGCTGTCAGGCTAGAGAATAACCATTTCTCCGCCATCAACTATGGTACATTTGGAGAAATCAACACATGTAATTCCTTTGGAAATACTCTATCAGACATCCGTCCATACAAGTCATCCAGGAACAGGATGAACCGAAGGCACTCTCCTACTGCATCTCATATAGGAATCACCCCATGGATCAGTAGCGAGTAGTCCTTGCAACCCGTGGATTCCAACCACGACAAAACCACAGTTTATCTCTGGCCGCTAAACCAGAGATTCTTAGAAGTTTCTCCGCTTATGAAGATCCACAGTCTTCAATGCTCCATCTCGACCGTCTTCTGATATCTTCACGTATTGGTTGGTCAGAATGGTTTTCGAATATAAATTCGATCCCGGTCTTTCCATACCAACAATCGTATTGGTCAGGTTTTGATAGTCGGTGTTTTAACTATCAAATACAATAGTGTGAATATGAGTTTCTGATTCGGTACTTGGCAATACCTGGCCTCTTTAAATTATATTTAACAAAATCACTAATATTCGACTTAACTCTAATTTGACTCTAGATCGCAGCGATCACAATGGTTACGCCTGATTCCCTCAGGAAACATCCGACCGCCGTAGGCTATCTACAGCCCTGCGAATTACGCTAGCAGTCGTATGCAATGGTAACTTTTCCTGAATAACTATATTTTGCTTAACTCTAACTATATTTGATCAACTCTAATTGAATAAACGATATTCACTATAATTTGAAAACAATATTCTTATTCCCTTTTGAACTAATATCGTCATATTATTTGAATTCCAAAACCTTGCATCAGAGTTCGATATTCCTTGTATAAGGTAAGACCAATTTCAACACTTTACTCATTCCAAACTAATACCATCCTTTGATAATAGTGAAGCCAATCAAGTTGGGGTATTTTAGTTACCTCTCAGACCTTGATCGACAACGTTCTTACCTCCGAATAATATTAGTTTAAAACCCTTATATTAAATCTTGTTACCACCTTGATTTCAAGTCGGGTTTTATAAACCATGTCTCGTATTCGGAATCATCATTTAATAATCCCTTTTTATTTAATTCCCTTAATTAAGTAAGTTTTCCACTAAAACACATTTTAAATCTTAAACCACAATTTCAATTATAACCTTTGAGTTTAATAAATCCCCTTTTTCTTAAATTAAGAAAAATCTTATTTCTATATTTACTCCCCATTTTTATTCAAAAATCTCATTTTTAAAACTTGGTTTCATAAATCTCTTTATAACTTTTATCCCTTTTTCGATCAAACTTCATCGTCGATTAATCATTCTTTAGTCGAATTCTCATTATGTCAATCTTGTTTGAACTTGGATTAAAATCCCCTTAATGAAATTCTTACATAAACTTGATTTAAAATATATATATATATTTATTTATAAATTTCCAAGTTAATTATTTATATAAATTATCTGAAAAGCTTCAGTCCAGCTATAAAACAATTTATAATTTTTAAATCGCGTCAATTCACCGAACGGTAAATCGACGTCTACAACAACACATTTGAGGCCCTTCACTGCCAAATACCAAATCAACACTGTCGGTTGATTTTAAACACAACACGGGGAATGTCTGTTCAACCATCACACTCAAACAGGTTTTACGACCATAGGGGGTTCAATAAGTTCACATATCAACGATATGAAACAACAAACAATATATATAATATTTGAGGAATCCGGTCGGATCCCTCCAACCTGTCCTTTCTTGCGTCACAGCTCGTTATACATTTCATAATAAAATATGAAATAAACTCAATCATCTATAGATAACAGCAACCCATAATCAGCCAATAGCAACCAATCAACCAATTTATATTTTTAACGGTAAACTATAATTTAGTATGAATTTACCCCATCACAGAATTCCAGAAGGTGTGAGAATTAACTCACCTTGATTTCCCTTTGTTGTCAGAACGGTTCCTTTTACAAGCTTCCATCTACGTTCAATTCCGTCTGTCTAAATTTCAAAATCTTAGTCCGTTGATAAGAGTTCAACACTCCTGGTTTGGTCTGCTTCTGTGTACGTATGACACGGCAATAAATTTAATATGTTATTATTTTAAACCAATATTAATAATACTTAGATAATATGTTATTTCTAATCTCTAATTACGTTGTTCGGACCTTCTTTTAACCACGCATATACTCGCGTTGGCACCTTGGTCACATTTGTATAAGATATTAATATCGTTGGCACGCAACTGTTTGATGGACTGACAAGAACAATTTTAAATGGAGCCATGTTACTATATTCCTAAATATTAAGGCGTGTTTAGGCATGTTGCAATATAAGGTTAGGAAATAATAAATGATATTAGACATCAAGTAATAGATTAGGCACCACTAATACCAAGTATCAGGCATAATTAAACACCCATTTAGCATGCCCGAATTTTTCAAAAAGGTCAAGATAAAAGCTATTTCTTCAAACCAGATGACTTCATTAGGCATACTAAGACAAGGATTGGGCACATGCGATTGTACTGTTCATTTAACATTTTAATACTATGATATATAAGAGTTAGGCGACGTCAATTACACAGTCATGCATATGAAGATTAAGTAAAACTAAATCTAATTAGGCACGTTAGCTACTTTTTCCCCTTTCAGGACATGGTATATAATATTTTTAAATATATATAATTAACTTGCAACTCAACTATATATACTTCCGTTAGGCACTTAAAGGGTGAACGAGATTAGGCACAAGTGAAGGCGATTAGGAAGATCTAATTTACATTAGGCATATACCTCGTGTACGGTCCATCTCCTCTTTCCATCTTCTTTCCGCAAGCGCTGCTCCTCACCGCTTCTCGTCACCGAACTACCAGAACTCCGTGCCGAACCCTCACCGAAGATCTCCGGCGAACCACCCCTCACCGCTGCTTTCCGACGCGATGCAGCACTCACTCCTTTAGTTTCTAAAAACCCGCACTCATGAGTACCTCCTTGTCACCCATGCAAGCCTCCATTCAATTCCACATCCGCACTTCACCTTCCAGCACCATGCACGAACCCACTCGCCTTCATATAAATCTTCGTTCCCATGCAAAACGAACACAGCACCTACTCCTCCAAACTCCTCCCACGCACACACAAAACCCCCTTCACTGTCATTTCGCATCCCCAGTACGCCCGCCCCATACATCCGAGCTCCGCCTGACACGCTCCTATGAGCGCCTCCGATCACCCTCGCGCCAACCTTTCTCCCGAGAGTCTCGGTGAACAAGTTGAGGAGCATTTTATTTAGGTGAAGGGAGTTGAATTTCCTTTCCCACTGGAAAGAACGGAGAAAATGAATGAGGTAGCACAGTGTATTTATAGAGGAGAGGTAAGCGTGGAGATGAAGGAATAAAAGTTTGGGTCACAAGGCACCGTTGGTTTGGCTGCCAAGGAACAGATTGTTTGGGAGTCAAGTAATCTACAGTGCATCGATGGTTTGGGACGCACGGCAAGGGACTTTACAGAAATTTGGTTAGTTTTAAAAATATATATATAGGTTATTATTGTGTACTGTTGTGTGGGATTCACGATGCAAACCGTGGTAGGCAAGGCAAGAGATTTGAGGTTGTTTGGCATCCAAGAAAGTAACAGTAAGCGGAGGGGTTTTATTTGATTAAAGAAATATATATATTATACCCATATATACCACGGTATGGTTCACTAGCATGGTTGGATACTTTGGTATCACGGTTGAGCGTACAGGAAGGCATGAAAAGAAAAGCCATAGTACAAAAGAAATGGGATGTATTATATTAATATAATAATATACGAAACTTCGTCGTGGAGAAATCGTGTTAAAAACCGCTATAAATGATTTCTGTCTACCGATAAAAAGGCTAATCTTGATGTAAAAAGGTATTTCGGATCCAATGGGACAAGTTTCGTCGAATTCCGACATCATTTGGAAAGATTTCCTTTATGAAACCAGAAATGAACACGCATTTTAATTTTTCATGATCACAAGGTAAATCAAATCAACTTGAAACTGCGAACATCGATAATAACTTTTCGATACGAACCCAACGGCACTAATTTCGTCGCATTCTGAGACTGTTGCCCCGGTAGGCCATTTTTAACGCGCACCGCACTGCCCTTCTGAACACCAAATTTCCCGATTTCTAAAAATAACAAACTATATACCTACCCTGACCATAATCGACGCTACGAACTCAACGGAACTGGTTTCATGGCTTAATTCGATCGTCTGCTCAAGTTATACCCAAATAACCCTTTATTTAATTAATTACGCGCTATAGAAATTGAACGAGCGTTTATGGCTGCCGTGGCCACATATGACATCGGTTTGCCACGCAACTCAACACCGTACAATAATTTAACGTTACGGTTCTAATGAAACTGATTTCATCGAAATCTGAGCCCGTTTGCAAAACGGCCATTTTAACGGTCGATATTTAAATCACGATTTCTATAGCGTTTATTTCAAAATTTGATTTGGCCATAACTAACAAATTATAACACGAAGTCTGGATTTTTTTCTCTTTTATATGAAAACTATCGTCACTATGGTTCCAGCGTTTCTTGTATCACAGAAATCCGACTTATATCGGACTCTGTATATCCATTTGAAGTTCAAAACTCCAAATTACGAACTGCACGCCATTTTCAAGCTCGATTTATATTATATATGAATATATATCGTTCAACTTCGTTTAAATAGCGATTTAAATATTAAAATCCATTTATATTCCAATAAAAATATTTAAAACCAATTTAAATATTCAGATTCAAATGGTCGAAAAACACGGGTCGTTACATTCTTCCCCCCTTAAAATAATTTCGTCCTCGAAATTGCTAAGGTAAGAAGAATTGTTACCAACCTTATTAAATTTTAGTAATCCAACTTATTTTTAAATCTAAAACAAATTCAGGAATTATATATCCCACTAGTCTACCATTCTAACAAACAATGCACAACTATAATCACCACCAATTTAACCAAAAATTGTATTAAATCATTAATATTCACTATTAATGTTCACTGGTATATTTATTTTGGTTACCAACAATTAACATCCGATTGGTTTCCATAATTTATTTATTTCATTCTCAATTTCCGAGTCCTAGATTTATCTTATTAAATTACAATACCCCATATTCACTCCACTTAACCAAATTCAATTTCAACTCAAAAATCCAATTGACTAATTGAATTCCCAATTAGTTTCCTTCTATTTCGAATTTCAAATTCTAATTCATACAACACCATTTACTAGTTTCACCAGTGAAATCACCCTTGGTTATATTAAACCATTCCAAATTTTTAAATCCAATTGGAATTTTACTCAATACAACCAAATAACTCAATATCTGAACACTTTGATAAAATTATTTCTTTTCTATAGAAAAATATAATTTGGTCAAAATTATTCCATTTGACCCGTGTTTAAAAACAATATCCTGTCAGTTGTCAATTCAATATTGAACTGATCACAATACAAAACATTTGTATATGAAACTTACAAATACGCTCTCATTATATATACATTCAAACTCAATCTAGGGTATTGCTAACCCTATCTCTATCGAGTTACGCCACAGAGCCAAGGTTATCACTAAACCAATAGCTCTGATACCACTGTAACGACCCGGGGAAAAGAACGACAATCGGGTCCTCGACAACAATACATAAACCCGTATCACTTGCCAAAAACCCAAGTATTGAACCCCCAGATTGTCATGAGAAAGAATTTAGAGGGTGAGATAAGAAAGAAAGAAATTTTAGAATAGAAGAAAAAAGAAGAACACATCAGAATCTCACAGCGGAATGGATAAAATATAATATCAAATATCTTTATGCAAAAGACTTTGTATACATACCAATCATCAGAGTACAACATTCATCAATCACAGCGGAAAGGTATCTGTATATAACTAACGGTGAAGCCGCCTGCTTCCAGCTCCTGAATCTCCAAGCGAAACCTAACCTGGAACATACTCGGTCTGACCCGAGCACATTTGATTTAAAACAAAATACGCCGGGTCAGTCTGGAATACTATCAATGATAAATTCACAACACACACACACTCGCTTAACTTTGAAAAATCCTTTTCGAAACAAAAGGATAATAGTAAGACCAGCCCACACATAAACACGGACGGTTTTTACCTTACTATAACCCAAAACGTTTTTGAAATCATAACTTGATCTGCTATTATGATAATGTCTAATCACAAATAAATAACAATCTAGAGGAACGCTTACATCTCACGCTCCCCATATATAGTATACAATCGAAAACCGCGGGCGCTTATTGGATATTGGATTTCCAACTTGACAAGGTATGGGACCACCTTCCGCACGTGTATCTCTAGAGGCGAATACACTGGGTTCAACAAGAACGTCTTGCAACCCGGCCCTCACATGACCGACCACTCATTTCGCTTGAGTGTATCGAATATATATCACCGACGGTTGGGATCAGCAACCGCCACCCGAATAGGGTCAGCATCGAAACATAGATTAAAGAAGCAATAGGAATTTCTCTAGATAGGTGATCATACATCCTAATGGGTGCGACCCACATAGCCATGCTGCCTGCCCGATTTTTGTCATTTCCCGGTTGATGAGGCTTGAGGCTAGAATCTCTTTTCAACATCTGGCCACCATTCACTTTGAATGCCACATCGTCAGATCCGCCAGATCACACTTGATTGACGTCCACAAACACACTCTAGCTGTCAGGCTAGAGAATAACCATTTCTCCGCCATCAACTATGGTACGTTTGGAGAAATCAACACATGTAATTCCTTTGGAAATACTCTGTCAGACATCCGTCCATACAAGTCATCCAGGAACAGGATGAACCGAAGGCACTCTCCTACTGCATCTCATATAGGAATCACCCCATGGATCAGTAGCGAGTAGTCCTTGCAACCCGTGGATTCCAACCACGACAAAACCACAGTTTATCTCTGGCCGCTAAACCAGAGATTCTTAGCAGTATCTCCGCTTATGAAGATCCACAGTCTTCAATGCTCCATCTCGACCGTCTTCTGATATCTTCACGTATTGGTTGGTCGGAATGGTTTTCGAATATAAATTCGATCCCGGTCTTTCCATACCAACAATCGTATTGGTCAGGTTTTGATAGTCGGTGTTTTAACTATCAAATACAATAGTGTGAATATGAGTTTCTGATTCGGTACTTGGCAATACCTGGCCTCTTTAAATTATATTTAACAAAATCACTAATATTCGACTTAACTCTAATTTGACTCTAGATCGCAGCGATCACAATGGTTACGCCTGATTCCCTCAGGAAACATCCGACCGCCGTAGGCTATCTACAGCCCTGCGAATTATGCTAGCAGTCGTATGCAATGGTAACTTTTCCTGAATAACTATATTTTGCTTAACTCTAACTATATTTGATCAACTCTAATTGAATAAACGATATTCACTATAATTTGAAAACAATATTCTTATTCCCTTTTGAACTAATATCGTCATATTATTTGAATTCCAAAACCTTGCATCAGAGTTCGATATTCCTTGTATAAGGTAAGACCAATTTCAACACTTTACTCATTCCAAACTAATACCATCCTTTGATAATAGTGAAGCCAATCAAGTTGGGGTATTTTAGTTACCTCTCAGACCTTGATCGACAACGTTCTTACCTTCGAATAATATTAGTTTAAAACCCTTATATTAAATCTTGTTACCACCTTGATTTCAAGTCGGGTTTTATAAACCATGTCTCGTATTCGGAATCATCATTTAATAATCCTTTTTTACTTAATTCCCTTAATTAAGTAAGTTTTCCACTAAAACACATTTTTAATCTTAAACCACAATTTCAATTATAACCTTTGAGTGTAATAAATCCCCTTTTTCTTAAATTAAGAAAAATCTTATTTCTATATTTACTCCCCATTTTTATTCAAAAATCTCATTTTTAAAACTTGGTTTCATAAATCTCTTTATAACTTTTATCCCTTTTTCGATCAAACTTCATCGTCGATTAATCATTCTTTAGTCGAATTCTCATTATGTCAATCTTGTTTGAAATTGGATTAAAATCCCCTTAATGAAATTCTTACATAAACTTGATTTAAAATATATATATATATTTATAAATTTCCAAGTTAATTATTTATATAAAATATCTGAAAAGCTTCAGTCCAGTTATAAAACAATTTATAATTTTTAAATCGCGTCAATTCACCGAACGGTAAATCGACGTCTACAACAACACATTTGAGGCCCTTCACTGCCAAATACCAAATCAACATTGTCGGTTGATTTTAAACACAACACGGGGAATGTCTGTTCAACCATCACACTCAAACAGGTTTTACGACCATAGGGGGTTCAATAAGTTCACATATCAACGATATGAAACAACAAACAATATATATAATATTTGAGGAATCCGGTCGGATCCCTCCAACCTGTCCTTTCTTGCGTCACAGCTCGTTATACATTTCATAATAAAATATGAAATAAACTCAATCATCTATAGATAACAGCAACCCATAATCAGCCAATAGCAACCAATCAACCAATTTATATTTTTAACGGTAAATTATAATTTAGTATGAATTTACCCCATCACAGAATTCCAGAAGGTGTGAGAATTAACTCACCTTGATTTCCCTTCGTTGTCAGAACGGTTCCTTTTACAAGCTTCCATCTACGTTCAATTCCGTCTGTCTAAATTTCAAAATCTTAGTCCGTTGATAAGAGTTCAACACTCCTGGTTTGGTCTGCTTCTGTGTACGTATGACACGGTAATAAATTTAATATGTTATTATTTTAAACCAATATTAATAATACTTAGATAATATGTTATTTCTAATCTCTAATTACGTTGTTCGGACCTTCTTTTAACCACGCATATACTCGCGTTGGCACCTTGGTCACATTTGTATAAGATATTAATATCGTTGGCACGCAACTGTTTGATGGACTGACAAGAACAATTTTAAATGGAGCCATGTTACTATATTCCTAAATATTAAGGCGTGTTTAGGCATGTTGCAATATAAGGTTAGGAAATAATAAATGATATTAGACATCAAGTAATAGATTAGGCACCACTATTACCAAGTATCAGGCATAATTAAACACCCATTTAGCATGCCCGAATTTTCCAAAAAGGTCAAGATAAAAGCTATTTCTTCAAACCAGATGACTTCATTAGGCATACTAAGACAAGGATTGGGCACATGCGATTGTACTGTTCATTTAACATTTTAATACTATGATATATAAGAGTTAGGCGACTTCAATTACACAGTCATGCATATGAAGATTAAGTAAAACTAAATCTAATTAGGCACGTTAGCTACTTTTTCCCCTTTCAGGACATGGTATATAATATTTTTAAATATATATAATTAACTTGCAACTCAACTATATATACTTCCGTTAGGCACTTAAAGGGTGAACGAGATTAGGCACAAGTGAAGGCGATTAGGAAGATCTAATTTACATTAGGCATATACCTCGTGTACGGTCCATCTCCTCTTTCCATCTTCTTTCCGCAAGCGCTGCTCCTCACCGCTTCTCGTCACCGAACTACCAGAACTCCGTGCCGAACCCTCACCGAAGATCTCCGGCGAACCACCCCTCACCGCTGCTTTCCGACGCGATGCAGCACTCACTCCTTTAGTTTCTAAAAACACGCACTCATGAGTACCTCCTTGTCACCCATGCAAGCCTCCATTCAATTCCACATCCGCACTTCACCTTCCAGCACCATGCACGAACCCACTCGCCTTCATATAAATCTTCGTTCCCATGCAAAACGAACACAGCACCTACTCCTCCAAACTCCTCCCACGCACACACAAAACTCCCTTCACTGTCATTTCGCATCCCCAGTACGCCCGCCCCATACATCCGAGCTCCGCCTGACACGCTCCTATGAGCGCCTCCGATCACCCTCGCGCCAACCTTTCTCCCGAGAGTCTCGGTGAACAAGTTGAGGAGCATTTTATTTAGGTGAAGGGAGTTGAATTTCCTTTCCCACTGGAAAGAACGGAGAAAATGAATGAGGTAGCACAGTGTATTTATAGAGGAGAGGTAAGCGTGGAGATGAAGGAATAAAAGTTTGGGTCACAAGGCACCGTTGGTTTGGCTGCCAAGGAACAGATTGTTTGGGAGTCAAGTAATCTACAGTGCATCGATGGTTTGGGACGCACGGCAAGGGACTTTACAGAAATTTGGTTAGTTTTAAAAATATATATATAGGTTATTATTGTGTACTGTTGTGTGGGATTCACGATGCAAACCGTGGTAGGCAAGGCAAGAGATTTGAGGTTGTTTGGCATCCAAGAAAGTAACAGTAAGCGGAGGGGTTTTATTTGATTAAAGAAATATATATATTATACCCATATATACCACGGTATGGTTCACTAGCATGGTTGGATACTTTGGTATCACGGTTGAGCGTACAGGAAGGCATGAAAAGAAAAGCCATAGTACAAAAGAAATGGGATGTATTATATTAATATAATAATATACGAAACTTCGTCGTGGAGAAATCGTGTTAAAAACCGCTATAAATGATTTCTGTCTACCGATAAAAAGGCTAATCTTGATGTAAAAAGGTATTTCGGATCCAATGGGACAAGTTTCGTCGAATTCCGACATCATTTGGAAAGATTTCCTTTATGAAACCAGAAATGAACACGCATTTTAATTTTTCATGATCACCAGGTAAATCAAATCAACTTGAAACTGCGAACATCGATAATAACTTTTCGATACGAACCCAACGGCACTAATTTCGTCGCATTCTGAGACTGTTGCCCCGGTAGGCCATTTTTAACGCGCACCGCACTGCCCTTCTGAACACCAAATTTCCCGATTTCTAAAAATAACAAACTATATACCTACCCTGACCATAATCGACGCTACGAACTCAACGGAACTGGTTTCATGGCTTAATTCGATCGTCTGCTCAAGTTATACCCAAATAACCCTTTATTTAATTAATTACGCGCTATAGAAATTGAACGAGCGTTTATGGCTGCCGTGGCCACATATGACATCGGTTTGCCACGCAACTCAACACCGTACAATAATTTAACGTTACGGTTCTAATGAAACTGATTTCATCGAAATCTGAGCCCGTTTGCAAAACGGCCATTTTAACGGTCGATATTTAAATCACGATTTCTATAGCGTTTATTTCAAAATTTGATTTGGCCATAACTAACAAATTATAACACGAAGTCTGGATTTTTTTCTCTTTTATATGAAAACTATCGTCACTATGGTTCCAGCGTTTCTTGTTTCACAGAAATCCGACTTATATCGGACTCTGTATATCCATTTGAAGTTCAAAACTCCAAATTACGAACTGCACGCCATTTTCAAGCTCGATTTATATTATATATGAATATATATCGTTCAACTTCGTTTAAATAGCGATTTAAATATTAAAATCCATTTATATTCCAATAAAAATATTTAAAACCAATTTAAATATTCAGATTCAAATGGTCGAAAAACACGGGTCGTTACATTCTTCCCCCCTTAAAATAATTTCGTCCTCGAAATTGCTAAGGTAAGAAGAATTGTTACCAACCTTATTAAATTTTAGTAATCCAACTTATTTTTAAATCTAAAACAAATTCAGGAATTATATATCCCACTAGTCTACCATTCTAACAAACAATGCACAACTATAATCACCACCAATTTAACCAAAAATTGTATTAAATCATTAATATTCACTATTAATGTTCACTGGTATATTTATTTTGGTTACCAACAATTAACATCCGATTGGTTTCCATAATTTATTTATTTCATTCTCAATTTCCGAGTCCTAGATTTATCTTATTAAATTACAATACCCCATATTCACTCCACTTAACCAAATTCAATTTCAACTCAAAAATCCAATTGACTAATTGAATTCCCAATTAGTTTCCTTCTATTTCGAATTTCAAATTCTAATTCATACAACACCATTTACTAGTTTCACCAGTGAAATCACCCTTGGTTATATTAAACCATTCCAAATTTTTAAATCCAATTGGAATTTTACTCAATACAACCAAATAACTCAATATCTGAACACTTTGATAAAATTATTTCTTTTCTATAGAAAAATATAATTTGGTCAAAATTATTCCATTTGACCCGTGTTTTAAAACAATATCCTGTCAGTTGTCAATTCAATATTGAACTGATCACAATACAAAACATTTGTATATGAAACTTACAAATACGCTCTCATTATATATACATTCAAACTCAATCTAGGGTATTGCTAACCCTATCTCTATCGAGTTACGCCACAGAGCCAAGGTTATCACTAAACCAATAGCTCTGATACCACTGTAACGACCCGGGGAAAAGAACGACAATCGGGTCCTCGACAACAATACATAAACCCGTATCACTTGCCAAAAACCCAAGTATTGAACCCCCAGATTGTCATGAGAAAGAATTTAGAGGGTGAGATAAGAAAGAAAGAAATTTTAGAATAGAAGAAAAAAGAAGAACACATCAGAATCTCACAGCGGAATGGATAAAATATAATATCAAATATCTTTATGCAAAAGACTTTGTATACATACCAATCATCAGAGTACAACATTCATCAATCACAGCGGAAAGGTATCTGTATATAACTAACGGTGAAGCCGCCTGCTTCCAGCTCCTGAATCTCCAAGCGAAACCTAACCTGGAACATACTCGGTCTGACCCGAGCACATTTGATTTAAAACAAAATACGCCGGGTCAGTCTGGAATACTATCAATGATAAATTCACAACACACACACACTCGCTTAACTTTGAAAAATCCTTTTCGAAACAAAAGGATAATAGTAAGACCAGCCCACACATAAACACGGACGGTTTTTACCTTACTATAACCCAAAACGTTTTTGAAATCATAACTTGATCTGCTATTATGATAATGTCTAATCACAAATAAATAACAATCTAGAGGAACGCTTACATCTCACGCTCCCCATATATAGTATACAATCGAAAACCGCGGGCGCTTATTGGATATTGGATTTCCAACTTGACAAGGTATGGGACCACCTTCCGCACGTGTATCTCTAGAGGCGAATACACTGGGTTCAACAAGAACGTCTTGCAACCCGGCCCTCACATGACCGACCACTCATTTCGCTTGAGTGTATCGAATATATATCACCGTCGGTTGGGATCAGCAACCGCCACCCGAATAGGGTCAGCATCGAAACATAGATTAAAGAAGCAATAGGAATTTCTCTAGATAGGTGATCATACATCCTAATGGGTGCGACCCACATAGCCATGCTGCCTGCCCGATTTTTGTCATTTCCCGGTTGATGAGGCTTGAGGCTAGAATCTCTTTTCAACATCTGGCCACCATTCACTTTGAATGCCACATCGTCAGATCCGCCAGATCACACTTGATTGACGTCCACAAACACACTCTAGCTGTCAGGCTAGAGAATAACCATTTCTCCGCCATCAACTATGGTACGTTTGGAGAAATCAACACATGTAATTCCTTTGGAAATACTCTGCCAGACATCCGTCCATACAAGTCATCCAGGAACAGGATGAACCGAAGGCACTCTCCTACTGCATCTCATATAGGAATCACCCCATGGATCAGTAGCGAGTAGTCCTTGCAACCCGTGGATTCCAACCACGACAAAACCACAGTTTATCTCTGGCCGCTAAACCAGAGATTCTTAGCAGTATCTCCGCTTATGAAGATCCACGGTCTTCAATGCTCCATCTCGACCGTCTTCTGATATCTTCACGTATTGGTTGGTCGGAATGGTTTTCGAATATAAATTCGATCCCGGTCTTTCCATACCAACAATCGTATTGGTCAGGTTTTGATAGTCGGTGTTTTAACTATCAAATACAATAGTGTGAATATGAGTTTCTGATTCGGTACTTGGCAATACCTGGCCTCTTTAAATTATATTTAACAAAATCACTAATATTCGACTTAACTCTAATTTGACTCTAGATCGCAGCGATCACAATGGTTACGCCTGATTCCCTCAGGAAACATCCGACCGCCGTAGGCTATCTACAGCCCTGCGAATTATGCTAGCAGTCGTATGCAATGGTAACTTTTCCTGAATAACTATATTTTGCTTAACTCTAACTATATTTGATCAACTCTAATTGAATAAACGATATTCACTATAATTTGAAAACAATATTCTTATTCCCTTTTGAACTAATATCGTCATATTATTTGAATTCCAAAACCTTGCATCAGAGTTCGATATTCCTTGTATAAGGTAAGACCAATTTCAACACTTTACTCATTCCAAACTAATACCATCCTTTGATAATAGTGAAGCCAATCAAGTTGGGGTATTTTAGTTACCTCTCAGACCTTGATCGACAACGTTCTTACCTTCGAATAATATTAGTTTAAAACCCTTATATTAAATCTTGTTACCACCTTGATTTCAAGTCGGGTTTTATAAACCATGTCTCGTATTCGGAATCATCATTTAATAATCCTTTTTTACTTAATTCCCTTAATTAAGTAAGTTTTCCACTAAAACACATTTTTAATCTTAAACCACAATTTCAATTATAACCTTTGAGTGTAATAAATCCCCTTTTTCTTAAATTAAGAAAAATCTTATTTCTATATTTACTCCCCATTTTTATTCAAAAATCTCATTTTTAAAACTTGGTTTCATAAATCTCTTTATAACTTTTATCCCTTTTTCGATCAAACTTCATCGTCGATTAATCATTCTTTAGTCGAATTCTCATTATGTCAATCTTGTTTCAACTTGGATTAAAATCCCCTTAATGAAATTCTTACATAAACTTGATTTAAAATATATATATATATTTATAAATTTCCAAGTTAATTATTTATATAAAATATCTGAAAAGCTTCAGTCCAGTTATAAAACAATTTATAATTTTTAAATCGCGTCAATTCACCGATCGGTAAATCGACGTCTACAACAACACATTTGAGGCCCTTCACTGCCAAATACCAAATCAACACTGTCGGTTGATTTTAAACACAACACGGGGAATGTCTGTTCAACCATCACACTCAAACAGGTTTTACGACCATAGGGGGTTCAATAAGTTCACATATCAACGATATGAAACAACAAACAATATATATAATATTTGAGGAATCCGGTCGGATCCCTCCAACCTGTCCTTTCTTGCGTCACAGCTCGTTATACATTTCATAATAAAATATGAAATAAACTCAATCATCTATAGATAACAGCAACCCATAATCAGCCAATAGCAACCAATCAACCAATTTATATTTTTAACGGTAAATTATAATTTAGTATGAATTTACCCCATCACAGAATTCCAGAAGGTGTGAGAATTAACTCACCTTGATTTCCCTTCGTTGTCAGAACGGTTCCTTTTACAAGCTTCCATCTACGTTCAATTCCGTCTGTCTAAATTTCAAAATCTTAGTCCGTTGATAAGAGTTCAACACTCCTGGTTTGGTCTGCTTCTGTGTACGTATGACACAGTAATAAATTTAATATGTTATTATTTTAAACCAATATTAATAATACTTAGATAATATGTTATTTCTAATCTCTAATTACGTTGTTCGGACCTTCTTTTAACCACGCATATACTCGCGTTGGCACCTTGGTCACATTTGTATAAGATATTAATATCGTTGGCACGCAACTGTTTGATGGACTGACAAGAACAATTTTAAATGGAGCCATGTTACTATATTCCTAAATATTAAGGCGTGTTTAGGCATGTTGCAATATAAGGTTAGGAAATAATAAATGATATTAGACATCAAGTAATAGATTAGGCACCACTATTACCAAGTATCAGGCATAATTAAACACCCATTTAGCATGCCCGAATTTTCCAAAAAGGTCAAGATAAAAGCTATTTCTTCAAACCAGATGACTTCATTAGGCATACTAAGACAAGGATTGGGCACATGCGATTGTACTGTTCATTTAACATTTTAATACTATGATATATAAGAGTTAGGCGACTTCAATTACACAGTCATGCATATGAAGATTAAGTAAAACTAAATCTAATTAGGCACGTTAGCTACTTTTTCCCCTTTCAGGACATGGTATATAATATTTTTAAATATATATAATTAACTTGCAACTCAACTATATATACTTCCGTTAGGCACTTAAAGGGTGAACGAGATTAGGCACAAGTGAAGGCGATTAGGAAGATCTAATTTACATTAGGCATATACCTCGTGTACGGTCCATCTCCTCTTTCCATCTTCTTTCCGCAAGCGCTGCTCCTCACCGCTTCTCGTCACCGAACTACCAGAACTCCGTGCCGAACCCTCACCGAAGATCTCCGGCGAACCACCCCTCACCGCTGCTTTCCGACGCGATGCAGCACTCACTCCTTTAGTTTCAAAAAAACCCGCACTCATGAGTACCTCCTTGTCACCCATGCAAGCCTCCATTCAATTCCACATCCGCACTTCACCTTCCAGCACCATGCACGAACCCACTCGCCTTCATATAAATCTTCGTTCCCATGCAAAACGAACACAGCACCTACTCCTCCAAACTCCTCCCACGCACACACAAAACCCCTTTCACTGTCATTTCGCGTCCCCAGTACGCCCGCCCCATACATCCGAGCTCCGCCTGACACGCTCCTATGAGCGCCTCCGATCACCCTCGCGCCAACCTTTCTCCCGAGAGTCTCGGTGAACAAGTTGAGGAGCATTTTATTTAGGTGAAGGGAGTTGAATTTCCTTTCCCACTGGAAAGAACGGAGAAAATGAATGACGTAGCACAGTGTATTTATAGAGGAGAGGTAAGCGTGGAGATGAAGGAATAAAAGTTTGGGTCACAAGGCACCGTTGGTTTGGCTGCCAAGGAACAGATTGTTTGGGAGTCAAGTAATCTACAGTGCATCGATGGTTTGGGACGCACGGCAAGGGACTTTACAGAAATTTGGTTAGTTTTAAAAATATATATATAGGTTATTATTGTGTACTGTTGTGTGGGATTCACGATGCAAACCGTGGTAGGCAAGGCAAGAGATTTGAGGTTGTTTGGCATCCAAGAAAGTAAAAGTAAGCGGAGGGGTTTTATTTGATTAAAGAAATATATATATTATACCCATATATACCACGGTATGGTTCACTAGCATGGTTGGATACTTTGGTATCACGGTTGAGCGTACAGGAAGGCATGAAAAGAAAAGCCATAGTACAAAAGAAATGGGATGTATTATATTAATATAATAATATACGAAACTTCGTCGTGGAGAAATCGTGTTAAAAACCGCTATAAATGATTTCTGTCTACCGATAAAAAGGCTAATCTTGATGTAAAAAGGTATTTCGGATCCAATGGGACAAGTTTCGTCGAATTCCGACATCATTTGGAAAGATTTCCTTTATGAAACCAGAAATGAACACGCATTTTAATTTTTCATGATCACCAGGTAAATCAAATCAACTTGAAACTGCGAACATCGATAATAACTTTTCGATACGAACCCAACGGCACTAATTTCGTCGCATTCTGAGACTGTTGCCCAGGTAGGCCATTTTTAACGCGCACCGCACTGCCCTTCTGAACACCAAATTTCCCGATTTCTAAAAATAACAAACTATATACCTACCATGACCATAATCGACGCTACGAACTCAACGGAACTGGTTTCATGGCTTAATTCGATCATCTGCTCAAGTTATACCCAAATAACCCTTTATTTAATTAATTACGCGCTATAGAAATTGAACGAGCGTTTATGGCTGCCGTGGCCACATATGACATCGGTTTGCCACGCAACTCAACACCGTACAATAATTTAATGTTACGGTTCTAATGAAACTGATTTCATCGAAATCTGAGCCCGCTTCCAAACGGGCATTTTAACGGTCGATATTTAAATCACGATTTCTATAGCGTTTATTTCAAAATTTGATTTGGCCATAACTAACAAATTATAACACGAAGTCTGGATTTTTTTCTCTTTTATATGAAAACTATCGTCACTATGGTTCCAGCGTTTCTTGTTTCACAGAAATCCGACTTATATCGGACTCTGTATATCCATTTGAAGTTCAAAACTCCAAATTACGAACTGCACGCCATTTTCAAGCTCGATTTATATTATATATGAATATATATCGTTCAACTTCGTTTAAATAGCGATTTAAATATTAAAATCCATTTATATTCCAATAAAAATATTTAAAACCAATTTAAATATTCAGATTCAAATGGTCGAAAAACACGGGTCGTTACAAAATGGATAATAGAGTGTGCGTTTGAAATCTATTACTTCTAACGGGAATTGGTTCAAGTTTTTTGTCAAGATGCTGCTCTTGCTATGTTGCTAACATTTATCATATTGATAGGGTACTGTTCGGTCCGATCTAAAATGTTCAATGTTTTTCTATTATCCAAGGCTATATCGGATAGGACGGTCCGTTGTTCGGCTCGATCCGAGGCTATATGATGTCCGGTCCGTGTCCATCTGAATTCTAATAGGACAGAGCTTGGACACACCTCCGCCCGGTCCGGTCCAACCCATTTACACCCCTATACATTGCAGGCGCATTCAGAGATAAGACAGGAAGCAAATGTACTCTCTTCTTATAATTTCTTGACATCCTTTTTAAAGTTTCTCATTTACACTCTTGATATCTTAATAGTATAATAATTAATTATTTGATATAAATGCATGCCACGCTACTGTTGTTTTGCTTATTACAGGTGAAGGCCTTCTCTACAAGAAGAAATGACATTAAGTTCTGAATTTTTGGCGTTACAACAAG
Organism: Allium sativum; assembly: GCA_030737875.1. Taxonomy (NCBI): domain Eukaryota; kingdom Viridiplantae; phylum Streptophyta; class Magnoliopsida; order Asparagales; family Amaryllidaceae; genus Allium; species Allium sativum. The sequence goes on from CM060924.1 coordinate 288,307,539, forward strand.
AATTTCCAAACTTTTCTATTAACTATAATGCACTATGTAAGTTCACTCCAGTCCCAGATATGATGTATTGAACATTAACTGCTGTGTAATTCAAATCTCTATTGAAACGTATATCTAAGAATTATTGGTGTCAATTTTTTTTATTTTTGTCATGTTGGCTAATTGTTGTTATATGTTTTTCTCTCTTGCCAGTTTTTCTGGTCCGATGAATTTCAGTTTAAATAGGGCAGCCTACATGAAACGTGTACATGCTATATACAAATTCTATTTGGCCATAGATGTTAGTGTAACAGAAACATTGACTTTTCTACATATGTTTGATTGACATGTTTCACTCTTTTTCTAAACTTTTCTTTTCTCTTACATAAGGTTTTTGCTCTAGCGTCTATACTGCATTGTGCGTCATATATGGATTTCATTTTGTTTAACCAACGTAAGTGAACTTAAGGACATATTTGATTCTTATTTCTTCCATATAGTATGAAAGTCTTAAAGCTAGCGAATGACATTTTATTTCCATTAGCATGGTTTCACTTTTATGTAGCTTTTACCCAAGGAAAACAGTGCTTATCGCAGTTAGCAAATTTTATTGTAGGGAAGAATAACATTCAACAATGGATTCAGAAAAAAAATATGGTTCTGATCTGTGTGCGTAGCACGGGTTCTCACTATTTATAAGAAATAAGGAAAAGAAGTGCAATGGTTACAAAGTAAAATGTTGGTTTGATATATGTTGACACTGCAGTTCAGACTTTGTAGTTTATTTGAAGTCTTCTAAATACAAAACTACAAGGTGGTTATTTAATTATGAGCATCATGATCGATTATCGAAAGATGGATGAATTAATTATGTCCAACACTACTATTATCTTTGGATGGTTGTCAATTATATTTTAAAATTCAATGCTAAATGAACCCATGCTTCTTAATGAATTGTTATCAATTTAGCACTGAACCTTGTGTACCAGTACTATTACTTCATTACGTCTACTAAAATATATTTCATGGTAATTAATGTATTCAAAGCATCTGTTGGTACAAAATCCAAATTCATTTACATATAAGTAAATTGACTCAACATTCATTTCTCGTTCAAGGTAATAAACTTTTCTTCCATGGTTACAAATAATCGTATAAAAAGAATGTATGAATACTTTGATCTAACGGAATTGATTAAACGTGTCATTTCTTACAAAATGGAGAGCAGAGGACATTAGTTAAAATAACGAAAAAAGTTTAGGACCAAAACATGATCTAGGTAATAATTTTTGACATATTTAAGAAGTAAGAGTACTATATAATTCAGTTGAGGCCACTGACTATTGGTAAGCATACATAATTTGTTAACCTTAACTTGAACTCAATTAACAAAATCTGAATACTAATAAATATAGATATTTTTTAATTTAACCTAAACTCAATTAACAAATACTAGATAAATCTCACATAAATGAGAGCATATGATATATGTCACGTCTCCTATCACCAATTCAGTTACTTTATCCTTTTTTAGCCCAAATACCAACACCAATCAGATTGATTTGATCTATAAATGGGGTGCACTATACTATTAAAAAGGTAAGCATGCGCATATAAATTGCTTTTTTAGAACAAAGCCGAAAATCATCTTTAGCCGATATAAAAACCAAAAAAAAAAAAAAACAAATTGTACCAAAATATAATTCGGCATACAACATAAACTGTAACATGATCCACAATAATAACAATCATCAAAACAGCCTATCAGAAAAGCATCCAAATAAAACATGAAAATCAAGCAGTTATATCATAACCGAACCCTAGAAAGATAGGAGATAAGAAAATAAAAAAGGACGGAATAAAACAGAATAAATGATTGCAATTAGAGTTAATCAGCCATACCATAACCGAAACCTAGCAAGATAGCAGATGAGGAAATAGCATGCATTCAGATATTTCATACATAATGCGGCTAGAATCACAAAATCGAGTTAAAGAATTCACACATAAATTTACCCATATCATGAGCATAGATTTTCACTAGCTTCCGCGACGTTGTAGAGTGGAGTACGATGGAATTGACGATGACATAAGGAAAGTTAATCGGTGCGATGAATTTTTTTTGGTAGAACGATTTAGGGGAAAGGCAACGAGGGTTAAAATTTCTAAATATGAGCAGGTGAGGAATAGAAAATAGGTGGTTACGTTTATTTTGGAACACGTGGACTAATTTTTCTTAGGCAAGGAAGTATTATTTTAACCACATTTATATTGTGAGTGAAAACACCTTTTCTTTCATTTTTGAATAGATGCCACTAATTTTTGCAACAAGAAATCATCTTTCTTGTAGTTGTTTATCCCTAAAAAAAAGCATGCATATAATTGGTGTATTAAATCTTCGTAAGAACTACGGGACGACCGCTACAGGGCTTAAAGGTGCATGCATGATCCAGGACACTTGGGTCGTTCATACAAGGTTAAAGGCAACATTGCATAACCAAGGCCAAACACATCAATAAGGTTTGAGCACGGCAAGGAAGGACACATACATCAGAACAGATGGGTCGCACACCAGTTGTACAACATGGTTTGACCATACAAAGAGATAATGAGGCTCAGACAAGCTTGGAGAACTCGTATTCTACATAAGAGTCGCCCGTTCCAATATCAAAGGGTTGTTTGCACATAACTAGGAATAACACAAAAGCTAAAAAATGAGCACAGCTCAAGGGACCGACCGTTCATATTCAAAGAGGTCGGTCGCTCATACCAGGAAAAGTTATTCACCTTTATGTAATGACCCGAAAATCCAATCCAAATTGAGCTGACCAAAAACACAAGTCCAACTCCAAATTAAACTGAAAATCAGGAAATTAATAGAAAGAAAACAGAGGGTGACGATAGATAAGATAGAAACTTAGAATAGAAGAAGAAGAACTTACATCATCAGAGTAACACGAATCTCACAGCGGAACGAATAACATATAATATATAACATAACTTTGAAATATAACAGTTATGTATACAACAACATTGTCAGAGTACAACACTTACAACACAGCGGAAATAAATGATAGCTATATGATCCTGAAGCCTCCTGCTCCAAGCTCTTCCAGTATATCTGTAAATTCCTGACTACTTGACTGCCCGTACAAAAATTGGGCACCCAAGAGTTTAGGGAAAACAAAACAAAATAAACTCCGGGTCAGTCATGGGACTGATATGAGTAAAACAGTTTAAAACAGATTGAGCCATTAAACGATATCTCATAAGACCACGCCGTATAACGGAACGGGTTTTTCCCTTATGAGAATCCAAAATATTTTTATATCAAAAACCTTTTGAGATTATAATAATGTCTATCAACCATTATATAATAATCATCTAGTAGAAACGCTTTCATCTCACGTTCTATATATATAGTATAAAATCAAAACTGCAAGCACGTATTGGGTAATGGTTTTCCAACTATGACAAGGTATGGAACCACCTTCCGATCAGTGTACTCTAGGAACGATACACTGGAGTTCAACAAGAACATCTTGCAAGTCAGCCACACATGACCGACCACTCATTTCGCTTGAGTGTATCGAATGTATATCACCAACGGTTGGGATCAGCAACTGTTTCCCGTATATATATATATGGGACAGCATTGATAGATTAAAGAAGCAAATGAATATTCTCTAGATAGGCGATTATACACCCTACTTCGGAGCGATCGACTTAGCCATGCTACCTGCCCGATTTCTGTCATTTACCGGAATTGAGGCTAGAAGCTACGCTTATCTTTTACATGCCACATCTTCATTCACTTTGAATGTCACATCGTCATACCCGCCAAATCACAAATTGATTTCCCCAAAAATACCACGGGTATACAGCTAAGAGAAACGAATTCCTCTGCCACCAAACGTGAATACGTTTGAAGAGATCAACTTACGCGATCTATTAGATATACTCCATCAGACATTTTTCCATACAGGTCATCCTGGGACTGGACAAACCGAAGGCACTATTCTGTAAACAGGATAGCCCTTGCATAACTCCATCTTCAATTATCTTTGGCATATATGATTCGCAACGCTTATGCCAATACAGAGTGGTTCTTCGGATAATAATCCAACCGGTCTCTCCATATTAACAACGTTAAAATGGTCGAAAACTTCGATAGTCGATGAGTTAACTATCAAAGAAATACATGTGTGCAAACAACGATATCATTTCCAGATGGAAATTCTATCAATTAATCATCAATCATATATATATATATATATTCATATTTCCCTTATTTTCTATGTTTAGAAAATATATGTTATTAACACTGGAAAACATTTCCTTTTGTTTATTTGTATATCACTATCCTTCCACAACTATCAGTCCCTGACTGTAAACTAGCAGAAGAACAATTTTCTAAGTATAAACCCCGAAGGCCGAAACGAACATCAGATAGACACTTAGAAAACCATTCAACTTAACTAATCTCTAGTCAGTTTCTAATCTTGTTTAACTCTATTTCTATTAACTCTAATTGAATAACTCTATTTGTTTAACTCTTATTCGAATAACTAATATTCGATTTAACTCTATTCGTCTAGATCGCAGCGATCACAAATGGTTACGCCTGATTCCCTTAGGAAATATCTGACCGCCGTAGGCTATCTGCAGCCCTGCGAATTACGCTAGCAGTCGTGCTAAATGGTAACTTATCCTGAATAACTATGTTTGACTAACTCTATTCGACAAACCATATTCGATTAACTCGACTTCGAATAACTAAATTTGATTAACTCTTTTATATCTCGTCAATTTCCTTTTTATACTTCTATTTATTTTCTTAATAAATATTCCTTTATTAATTCTATTACTTCCTAAATAAATATTTCCTTCATCAACTTTATTTATTTTCTAAATAAATATATCCTTTATAAAATCCTATGATTTTATAAATACTTTATTTTCAAAATATTTCCTTTATTAATATCTTATTTATTTTCTAAATAAATATTCCTTATATCTTATCTTATTTATTTAACAAATAAATATCTCCCTTTCTTATTCTATTTATTCTAACAAATAAATGTCACCTTTATTCTATTTATTTATTCCCTAAATAAATGTCACCATTATTCTATTTATTTATTCCCTAAATAAATGTCACCTTTATATTTTATTTGTAAATGGTTTACAAATATTTCTCTTCCTATTTGTTTGACAAATATCTTTCTATATATTTGATTTACAAATATATATCCTATATATTTGTTTTCACAAATATATTTATCCTTTATATTTGATTTACAAATATAATTCCTTTTATATTTGATTATCAAATATGATTCCTTTATATTCAAAATCCTTTTCCTTTTATGTATAAAATCCAGTGATTTTAAATAAATAAATTATTTTCAATTTATACTTTAATAATCCTCTTTTCTACATTCTGGTATTTCTTATGGTATTTAACTCACCATATAACAACGATAAATATCGTCCAAACACACATAATCAATGTCAGATTATATATCACATTATATATCACAATATATAAATCACAGTAAAATAAATGTTGAGGAATGCAGTTGGATTCCTACAACCTGTTTTCCTGCATCACAGATGTTAGACAATATAATTAACATCGATTTCACTTCACTGTGAAATATTCTGATAGTAGAATCAACATATAAATATTTAACGGTTTATATACATATACATATACATATATATATATATATATATAATTTCCACTAACTGACTAGCAGTTCAATCAAACAGTCAATACACCACAATCAACAGATAATTAACAGTTCTAAGAATACGTTATAAAAATAGAACTGTTCAGAGTTGGTGAGTTTACTCACAGTTGCGCGTTAACCGTTAAATAATCGGTTTGCGTTATTTGATTGCGAAGGACAATTTATTTCGCCATAAATTGTAACGGACTCCAATTGACTCGCGGTCAGTTCCATTGTGTTTCTCCCGTCCATACGATCCTAACGCAACTTGTTTCTCTCAATTTTGATGTCGTATGATCAAGATATTGCATTAGCAAGTTTGAACCTTATTTAAATTAAATTAAAATAAAACTTTAAACCTTTTTTTAATGGGCTTAACCTTAATAAATACGGCCCATTCACCTTTAAGACCCACAGCCGCTTTTCTTCTTCTTCCTGATATCAATATCCGATTCCAGTATTCCTCCTCCACCATAAACAAACTTTCCCAAGCTTCATCACACTTGCGCTTCCACGGATTCAAGAATCAAGACCACCGTTCAACTCCTGGTCCAAATCCGCAACAACCCTTGCACTAGAATCGAACTCGATCCCCCATATCATTTTCCGTCGAACAGCAGGCTCTCGCGCAACAGGAAATGGTGATCGACAAAAATCGTGATCAAATCCTCTCTGACTTCGTATAAAAGCATCATTTCTCCTCCTTAATCCAAATACAAACTCAAAAATCACCCACGATGCTTAAAACTCCTACGATATCCAACCCTAGTCTCGACACTTTACTGCCAGTGCAACCGAGGTCGCATCGCACCCTATGAAATGTACACGGAAATGGAGCGCTCGTTTTCCTGATTCCATTTGTATACATTTTGTAATTTATAGAACTTGTTTTGTATTTCTTTTGATTTTTGAAGAGGAGTGTTCTTGCGTTTTCTTCTGAGATAGTGGCGGCTAGAAATGAATTTGACCAGAGGGAGTTAAGTTTTAGGGTTAGAGAGTGAAGGTAGGTATTTATAGGATTTTATTTATTTATTTTTATATTCGATTTTAAGCAAACGCTATGTATTTTTGTCCTTAAAAATTCCTGTGGTCATATACGATATCCAAAAATCTCGAAACTAGACATGTAGCTAGAGTTCGACATTACGGTTCCAACGAAACTAGTTTCATCGAATTCCGACTTCGTTTGCTCACACAGCGTATTTTTAAAGGTCCGATTATCGACTATTTTTCACCCTAAAAATCCGTACGGCCACACAGTGACTCTAAAAATCACGAAACTTGGAATCTAGCAACTATTCGACATTGCGGATCCAACAAAATTGGTTTCATCGAATTCCGACTTCGTTTGCAAATGTGGCAATTTTTAAAGCTCTAAATAGCCTATTTAAATATATAAATATATTTAAATATAATTGAATTAAATATTTAAAAATAAATATTATTGTCTATATTCACAGTGGAATGCCATACAGCTTCAGAATATTCCTATATGGATTTACAACTCGATATTACATTGTCAGAGTTATATCGATGTTCGATTTCTATTTAAATCCTTATATAAAATATAATTAAATTGTTATGGTCAGGGCACTGCATTTCTGAGAATTTGATTTGGACATAACTCAAAATATACATGACGAAACCCTGATATTTCTCTTCCACTAGAAATAGATACTCCACCATCTCCACACGTTTCTTGTTTCACAGAAATCCGATTTAAAACGAACCCTGTATATTCAGTTGAAGTTCAAATCGCCAAATAGCGAACTGCCGCGTCGTTACGCGCTTTATTTTAATTATATTATAATTCTACATTCAAACTGACGTCGATTGAATATATCCGTCAATATAATTCAACTCTAAGCTGAACTAAATTCTAGGGATGACCCTGTCAGAATATTGTGATTTCTAATATTTTGATTATTTCTGAATTAAATATATTATTTTATTATTTAATTTAATTAAATATTCACTATAATTTAATTAACGACGATTTAATTCCCTAAATCACTATTTATATAATTAAATAAATTAATTATAATACCTCTGACAATGCGGGTCATTACCTTCTTCCCCACTTAAAATAATTTCGTCCTCGAAATTGCTAAGTTAGAGGATGACCCTATCTATTGGAATTCCTAAGATTTGTTTACCCCTTATTTATGATTTCAACTGAACCAATTAATATCGACTAAAATATTTATTTATTCCGACTAACTAAAATTTTCAAAAATCCTGAAAATTTTCTAACACTTTAAATTTTCGGAAAATTTCGCCATAACCTCCTTTGTACAGCCCTATCGGTAAAACCACAACTCGCCTCTCTAGGCCTTCTCCAACCCCAAGGAAAATTAAATAGCCAAGCGGCTTGCCAATTTGGCTCATAAATCTCATGCTTATACCAAAAATAAACTTGTACCTTTTTGTCGAGCATATCACTATGTCCTTTGCATCTGTTACCAATTCAACATATACCAATGTCATTCCAACTTGATCTCAAATCAATTTATCTTTAACACAACCATTCGCTTATACCTAAGTCGAATTTCATTTCAAATCGATGCCATCACCAATTTAAATTCTTTACTTACCAACCCAATATAATCCCAGATATCTCTAATCAAGACTAATTCTACTTGACACCAATCTATTTCAATATAATTTTTACTTAACTGGCTTTTAATTCAATCTCAATTATATTGGCCTTTACAAATCCTACTTTAATTTGTTTTAATTCGCATAATCTGTTTCTAGGAGTTTTTAAACAGCTTAACCTTTTCCAAAAATCAAAATATTCAATTTGGAATCTCAAAACAACTTGTTTTTCTCAAAACAATTCTAAAACAATCTCTTTGGTAGTAATCCGTCACTTACACACTCGAAAATGAACACCGATGATGTCATGATTAACATCGGAATCTATTTTCCAGCTATCGAAGTCAGTTCAATACTATATCACTTTTCAAAACCATTTCTGAATATTCCCATTTTGAAATCGATTCCAAATATCCTTTTACCATGTTGTAAACAATTTAAAATCTCCCAGGATCTTAAAATTCTCATATATTAAATCCAGATTCATTTACAAACACCTTTCCTAATTCTAGGATTTTAAATTCCAATTCTGATCTAAATTCAGATTCAATTCATTTCAATTTCATTTAATTCACTTGTATAAATTCTGATTGGTTATATATAACCATTTCACATTTTATAATCTTATCTGATTATAATTACTACCAACACATCTTATATATGATAATATATCACATATCCATACTGTGTCGGTCCATCGTATTCAAGTGTTTATTTACTCCTACCGATACAGTGGATCAAACTGATCGACCAAAACTCATAAACAACTCAGCCAATGAATCTCCACAATATAAACCAATTTTATACCAAATAACAAATATGCACTCGTATATATACACTCAAACTCAATCTAGGGTATTACTAACCCTATCTCTACTGAGTCACGCCACAGAGCCAAGGTAATACTTAACCTAAGCTCTGGTACCAACTGTAATGACCTGAAAATACGGTCCAATTTGAGCTGACCAAAAACACAAGTCCAACCCCAAATTAAACTGAAAATCAGGAAATTAATAGAAAGAAAACAGAGGGTGAGGATAGATAAGATAGAAACTTAGAATAGAATAAGAAGAACTTACATCATCAGAGTAACACGAATCTCACAGCGAAACGAATAACATATAATATATAACATAACTTTGAAATATAACAGTTATGTATACAACAACATTGTCAGAGTACAACACTTACAACACAGCGGAAATAAATAATAGCTATATGATCCTGAAGCCTCCTGCTCCAAGCTCTTCCAGTATATCTGTAAATTCCTGACTACTTGACTGCCCGTACAAAAATTGGGCACCCAAGAGTTTAGGGAAAACAAAACAAAAAAACTCCGGGTCAGTCATGGGAATGGTATGAGTAAAATACTTTAAAACAGATTGAGCCATTAAACGATATCTCATAAGACCACGCCGTATAATGGAACGGGTTTTTCCCTTATGAGAATCCAAAATATCTTTATATCAAAAACCTTTTGATATTATAATAATGTCTATCAACCATTATATAATAATCATCTAGCAGAAACGCTTTCATCTCGCGTTCTACATATATAGTATAAAATCAAAACCGCAAGCACGTATTGGGTAATGGTTTTCCAACTATGACAAGTTATGGAACCACCTTCCGATTAGTGTACTCTAGGAATGATACACTGGAGTTCAACAAGAACATCTTGCAACTCAGCCACACATGACCGACCACTCATTTCGCTTGAGTGTATCGAATGTATATCACCAACGGTTGGGATCAGCAACCGTTTCCCGTATTTATATATGGGACAGCATTGATAGATTAAAGAAGCAAATGAATATTCTCTAGATAGGCAATTATACACCTACTTCGGAGCGACCGACTTAGCCATGCTGCCTGCCCGATTTCTTTCATTTACCGGATGTGAGGCTAGAAGCTACGCTTATCTTTTACATGCCACATCTTCATTCACTTTGAATGTCACATCGTCATACCCGCCAAATCACAAATTGATTTCACCAAAAATACCACAGGTATATAACTAAGAGAAACGAATTCCTCCACCACCAAATGTGAATACGTTTGAAGAGATCAACTTACGCGATCTATTAGATATACTCTGTCAGACATTTTTCCATACAGGTCGTCCTGGGACTGGACAAACCGAAGGCACTATTCTGTAAATAGGATAGCCCTTGCGTAACTCCGTCTTCAATTATCTTTGGCATATATGATTCGCAACGCTTATGCCAATACAGAGTGGTTCTTCGGATAATAATCCAATCGGTCTCTCCATATTAACAACGTTAAAATGGTCGAAAACTTCGATAGTCGATGAATTAACTATCAAAGAAAAACACGTGTGCAAACAACGATATCATTTCCAGATGGAAATTCTATCAATCAATCATCAATCATATATATATATTCATATTTCCCTTATTTTCTATGTTTAGAAAATATATGTTATTAACACTGGAAAACATTTCGTTTTTTTTATTTACATATCACTATCCTTCCACAACTATCAGTCTCTGACTGTAAACTAGTAGGAGAACAATTTTTAAGTATAAACCCCGAAGGCCGAAACCAACATCAGATAGACACTTAGAAAACCATTCAACATAACTAATCTCTATTCAATTTCTAATCTTGTTTAACTCTATTTCTATTAACTCTAATTGAATAACTCTATTTGTTTAACTCTTATTCGAATAACTAATATTCGATTTAACTCCATTCGCTTAACTCTAGATCGCAGCGATCACAAATGGTTACGCCTGATTCCCTCAGGAAATATCTGACCGCCGTAGGCTATCTGCAGCCCTGCGAATTACGCTAGCAGTCGTGCTAAATGGTAACTTATCCTGAATAACTATGTTTGACTAACTCTATTCGACTAACCATATTCGATTAACTCGACTTCGAATAAGTAAATTCGATTAACTCTTTTATATCTCGTCAATTTCCTTTTTATACTTCTATTTATTTTCTAAATAAATATTCCTTTATTAATTCTATTTCTTCCTAAATAAATATTTCCTTTATCAACTTTATTTATTTTCTAAATAAATATATCCTTTATAAAATCCTATGATTTTATAAATACTTTATTTTCAAAATATTTCCTTTATTAATATCTTATTTATTTTCAAAATAAATATTCCTTATATCTTATCTTATTTATTTAATAAATAAATATCTCCTTTTCTTATTCTATTTATTCTAACTAACAAACGTCACCTTTATTCTATTTATTTATTCCCTAAATAAATGTTACCTTTATTCTATTTATTTATTCCCTAAATAAATGTCACCTTTATTCTATTTATTTATTCCCTAAATAAATGTCACCTTTATATTTTATTTGTAAATGGTTTACAAATATTTCTCTTCCTATTTGTTTGACAAATATCTTCCTTTATATTTGATTTACAAATATATATCCTTTATAATTGTTTTCACAAATACATTTATCCTTTATATTTGATTTACAAATATAATTCATTTATATTCAAAATCCTTTTCCTTTTATATATAAAATCCAGTGATTTTATATAACTAAATTATTGAACACACCATATAACAACGATAATATCGTCCAAACACACATAATCAATGTCAGATTATATATCACATTATATATCACAATATATAAATCCCAATAAAATAAATGTTGAGGAATCCAGTTGGATTCCTCCAACCTGTTTTCCTGCATCACAGATGTTAGACAATATAATTAACATCGATTTCACTTCACTGTGAAATATTCTGATAGCAGAATCAACATATAAATATTTAACGATATATGTATATATATATATATATATATATATATATAATTTCCACTAACTGACTATCAGTTCAATCAAACAGTCAATACACCACAATCAACAGATAATTAGTAGTTCTAAGAATACATTTTAAAAATAGAACTGTTCAGAGTTGGCGAGTTTTACTCACAGTTGCGCGTTAACCGTTAAATAATCGGTTTGCGTTACTTGATTGCGAAGGACAATTTATTTCGCCATAAATTGTAATGGACTCCAATTGACTCGCGGTCAGTTCCATTGTGTTTCTCCCGTCCATATGATCCTAACGCAACTTGTTTCGCTCAATTCTGATGTCGTATGATCAAGATATTGCATTAACAAGTTTGAACCTTATTTAAATTAAATTAAAATAAAACTTTTAACCTTTTTTTAATGGGCATAACCTTAATAAATATGGCCCATTCACCTTTAAGACCCACAAACGCTTTTCTTCTTCTTCCTGATATCAATATCCGATTCCAGTTTTCCTCCTCCACCATAAACAAACTTTCCAAGCTTCATCACACTTGCTCTTCCACGGATTCAAGAATCAAGACCACCGTTCAACTCCTGGTCCAAATCCGCACCATCCCCTTACACTAGAATCGAACTCGATCCCCTATATCATTTTCCATCGAGCAGCAGGCTCTCGCGCAACAGGAAATGGTGATCGACAAAAATCGTGATCAAATCCTCCCCGACTTCGTATAAAAGCATCATTTCTCCTCCTTAATCCAAATACAAACTCGAAAATCACCCACGATGCTTAAAACTCCTATGATATCCAACCCTAGTCTCGACACTTTACTGCCAGCGCAACTGAGGTCGCATCGCACCCTATGTAATGTACACGGAAATGGAGCGCTCGTTTTCCTGATTCCATTTGTATACATTTTGTAATTTATAGAACTTGTTTTGTATTTCTTTTGATTTTTGAAGAGGAGTGTTCTTGCGTTTTCTTCTGAGATAGTGGTGGCTAGAAATGAATTTGACCAGAGGGAATTAGTTTATAGGGTTAGAGAGTGATGGTAGGTATTTATAGGATTTTATTTATTTATTTTTATATTCGATTTTGAGCAAATGCTATGTATTTTTGTCCTTAAAAATTCCTATGGTCATATACAATATCCAAAAATCTCGAAACTAGACATGTAGCTAGAGTTCGACATTACGGTTCCAACGAAACTAGTTTCGTCGAATTCCGACTTCGTTTGCTCACACAGCGTATTTTTAAAGGTCCAATTATTGACTATTTTTCACTCTAAAAATCCGTACGGCCACACAATGACACTAAAAATCACGAAACTTGGAACCTAGCAACTATTCGACATTGCGGATCCAACAAAATTGGTTTCGTCGAATTCCGACTTCGTTTGCAAAAGTGGCTACTTTTAAAGCTCTAAATAGCCTATTTAAATATATAAATATATTTAAATATAATTGAATTAAATATTTAAAATTAAATATTATTGTCTATATTCACAATGGAATACCATATAGCTTCAGAATTCCTATATGGATTTACAACTCGATATTACATTGTCAGAGTTATATCGATGTTCGATTTCTATTTAAATCCTTATATAAAATATAATTAAATCGTTATGGTCAGGGCGCTGCATTTCTGAGAATTTGATTTGGACATAACTCAAAATCTACAGGACGAAATCCCGATATTTCTCTTCCACTAGAAATATATACTCCACCAGCTCCACACGTTTCTTGTTTCATAGAAATCCGATTTAAAACGAACCCTGTATATACAGTTGAAGTTCAAATCGCCAAAAGCGAACTGCCGCGTCGTTGCGCACTCTATTTTAATTATTTTATTATTCTACGTTCAAACTGACGTCGATTGAATATATTCATCAATATAATTCAACTCTAAGCTGAACTAAATCCTAGGGACGACCCTGTCCACAGAATACTGTGATTTCCAATATTTTGATTATTTCTGAATTAAACATATTATTCTATTATTTAATTTAATTAAATATTCACTATAATTTAATTAACAACGATTTAATTCCCTAAATCACTATTTATATAATTAAATAAATTAATTATAATACCTCTGACAATTCGGGTCATTACACTTTACAACGAGAAAAGGCATTCGAACGTCGAGAAACCTAGGCATGACACAAATCAAACGATCCAAGAGAACGTTCGGGTATAAGGAAGACCTATCAAAAACAGTTAGTTCGACCGCTCATCAAAACGGATCGAACATAACAAGTTAACTCAACCATGGGGGAAGGTCATACGTACAAGGTAAGGAAAAGAATTGGTTCCGGCCACACGTTCCACTCTGTAGTCGCTCGTCCATACTACACTGATCAATCGTACATAGCAGGGGACACAAAGATGTTGGAGTCTACACTTGCATCCCATGTTTTCTCACAGATTGCAACACCAGTCGCTCGCCCATTCCTCAATTAGTCACTAACACTTCAATCATATCCTACCTATCAGCACAATTCCAGGATAATCGCAATTATATCTGCTCTACAAGCCTCGGTTAGTTGCCCGTCTGTTGGCAATCAGATGCTGATGCTCCAACCAGATAATATCTGCCAGTCTAACATGATGATTCGGTCGGTCGTTCTCATACTAACTAGGAAGCTTTGACACGTTGCCTGTACACCCACCGCCTGTACAATGTGCTCAGACCTATGCAGTCACACACTCCTATGATGCTGCTCGCTTCCATGAAGTCGTTCCGGGACAACTGAGTACAACTGTCGCCAGTTGGCTACAACTAAGTAGTGGCATATTTGTAATTAATGAGACAAGTGACATGCAGCCTGCATATTTGGATTCCATCTCATTTCTTCAAGGGATCTCGCCTATAAATAGGCCATGGCTTCCACCAAAAGGGGGATCGACTTCTTGCGACCACGAAGTGCTATCGAATTCCTCCCTCCACCCTTCCTTAAGCATTTTAATTATAATCATCATCTCCATTGGAAGACCTTTCATCCATTTGGCCATGGAATCCATTGAGATCACCTAAGTGGCAAAGAGATTGAAGATTCTCCTTCATCCTCCACTCGAACAAGGACATTATCCTTCTCCTCCACTGACTTACCCTTCTCCTCCGTTTATTTTATCATTTCTCCATTGAATTCCATGAATTTAAATGAGATCTATATGTAAGAGAGAGAATATGTTGTAAAAGAGAGAGGATGCATGTACAAAGAGAGATTTTATGCCTTGTAATAACTATCATGATAGTGCAAACTACCCTCATAGTAGACGTAGGCCTAGATTAGGGCCGAACCACTCTAAAACCTCATCTCCATTTTACTTTCCTCACATTTTTACTTTTAATTTTTGTTGAGTGCAGCTCCATTCACTTTCTAACCATATTGGTGAAGTACGGTTCACGTATCGTTGGTGTTTGAGCCATTTTTTGGTGAAAACATTTGGCGTCCACCGTGGGGCCGTATTTGCATCTTTCCCTGTTGAAGTCCAACGAGATTTTCTAAAAAAAAGACTTTGCTTAAAATTATGGATGTGCCGAACGAAGTTACTTGCGAAATCAACGACCTCATTGACAATGTTAATATTGTCACATCGCCCACCATCCATTTCGAGGCGGGAGAATCATTAGAAATTGAGGTAGCTATAACCAAGAGAGAGTTGGAAGAAGCGTTGGCGGGACTAACGAGTCAAATAACTATTGCAAACAATGCCATGATGAAGAAACTTAAGTCAATGTTCGCTATTCAAGCCGCTACCACAAAGGCCACGCTAAGTGCCACTTGTCTTCCACCCGCTCGAACGAGTCACGCATACGATACAGAATTTTCTGCTTCAAGCGCGAAACAGGGAAATTGTATTCAGGAAGTTGCATATCATGCTAATCTAGACCGTGGAAAAGCTAAAGCATTATGTGTAACTATTCCGATGACACAACCTCTCAACGGGTAAACGATCCCACAAAAGTGGAATTTATCTCAAAAGAAAGCCCAAATCTCCTGTCTCTAGATCATGATTACACGCCTAGACGAGAATCTAGCGAGGAAGAAGGCGTTTGTTCCATGGATCGGAGCAAAGAGCAGGAATATATTTTAGGAATGGCACGTGGAATTGTGAAAGAGAGCTTGAAGAAAGTGGATAATCGTAAAGGGTGGGAATTTTTTTCCTACTAAGACCCCACTCACCGAAAGAATTAAAATGGCTATATATCCACAGAAATTTAAACTTCCAACGTTGCAATCCTATAATGGGACAAGCGATCCCAATGTGTTCCCATGCAAATATGATCAGCATATGAACAAGGCGCGCGCCACCGACGAGATCAAATGCCTGTATTTCCCGACTTATCTAGAAGGGGTGGCCTGCCTCTGGTTCACAAAGCTACCATTGAAGTCTATGTACGACTTCGCTACCTTGGCTAGACTATTCAGTAAGCAGTTCAGGTTCCAAGCAGCTAGGGTTTAGGATGTTATGGAGCTAGGTGAACTACGACAAAGACCGGGATAGTCCGTCAAAGCTTTTCTCACCCGCTTTAATATGGCAGTGGCTAAAGTTGAAAATTATGAGCCCTGTCTAGTTCTGATGGCTTTGAAAGGGGCCATATGCAAAAAGACCAAGTTAGGATGGTGGACTAAGAAGAAGAACCAAGTACACTCGAACAACTACTCAATAAAGCTGAAAAATATATGAGTGTTGAAGAGAATTCGGTGTGTGAATAGCTAAAAGGGAAAGGTGGTGCACAAAGCAGCTTTAATAGTCAGAAGAGGAGCAACGAAGAAAAGGATAACCGGGCTATGAAGAAGTTTTGTTTTTTTAAGAATTCTGAGCTCACCCCCTTAATGACACCATAGGGAATATCTTCATGGGAACTAAGGATACCAAGAAATACCCGATCCTAAAAGAATGCAGGTCAAAGATGTCGCTATAAGATCAGGAAGGCTTTGTCAATTTCATAACCAATTAGGGAATGGTGCTAATGATTGTAGGCATTTAAAATAATTAATTGAGGGACTAACCAGGAAGTATCATTTGCAACAATATGTACAAGTCCATGAACACTACCCCAACTCTCTACGAGCAAGGGACGACAAGTGATGAGAAGATTGCTCAAACCAATCCAAGGCCAACACTTACTTAAGGATCAGTAGTCAACATTCTGGTTATGGTGGCTCTGAATAAGCAACCTCCATTACTTTGCTTTGCTTTATTACTTTGTTTAGCCTTATTACTTAAGAACTAGTAGTCACCCTACTTTGCTCTATTACTTGCTATATTCTTGTAAGCGATTGACGATGATTTACTTACAAAGGCCTTATAAATCAGAAATTATGTGCTTACCTAAGCAACATACTTGTAAACTCATACTAAAAGTCGGTTTCTTGAAATGTAAGCATATTAGGAGCGATCGCTTGTCTACAACTAAACCGTAACGAGAAGCTTCCCAGAGCATATTTCAAGCAAAGCAACTTGAGAGCCAAAAAAATCATGCGAATTAAGCAGGATAAATAAGCACATCGCTTCAAAAGAATAAGCAGTTTTGGGTCAAATAATGAAAAGCGTAGTAAACAAACAACAAGTCAGAAAGCTGCACTTTTCACTACAAAACATGCCAAATTCTTAGCAAGCATCCATTGAAGGGGTTGGTGTCAAACTTCAAGGAAAATACAAAGGTAGTAACAAATTTGTCTCACGGATAAAATTGCTAGTCCCAAAAGAGACACCTTGTTAGGTGCAGGACACAAATTCTTTAAATCGAAATAGAGTTCGATAAGAGGAACTAGTGTCCACCTCCCAGGGGTGATGCATAAAATTGGAAGGAACAACAAACACCTAGGCCGGAAGCACCAGTCCTAGTGCCAGAAGGACCAGCAAACATGTTAGAAGGACCAGCGCAAACAAAAATCCTAGCCGAAAGGAGGTAACAGAAATCCTAGTCGAAAGAGGGTAACAGTAATCCTAACCGAAAGGGGGTAACAGAAGGGGAATCCAATCTTGGTCTTTTTTTGATTACAAAATAACCAGATCAAACAGGACCGAGAATGGATCGAAACTTGAAACCTAAGTCCTCCTCTGAGGGCATGTACTCAAAACAGTCTCCGAAGGACTTGGGTCCAGTGAGATATGGGGTTGATTACATTCTAATTAAAAAAACATGTATATATACGAATATGTATTTAATCGAGTCTCCGAAGGGCTTGGAACGCCAGGTCAGTGAAAAACATGGTTAAATGCACTACGAGGCACATAAACCTCCTCGGAGGGCATGCATTCAAGACCAAACTTCGAGGGGCTTGAATTACCAAGTTATTAAAAACACGAGTAAATGCGTGAAATTTTAAGAATACAATGAAATTTGATACGCGGGTCTAACCGTAGCATTAAAGTGAACCAGTAATGCTAATTTTACACACTATAAGTTGGGCGCAGTCGTACGATTAACAAAGTGCTAAAGTATAACATGCGACGCACCAGCGAGAAGGTAGCCAAAAAAAATGCAGTACAATAAACCAGGTCCCAAATCAGTCATAAAGTCACAAACATAAACATATGATAATAAGCGGGGACTGGCACCCGCATATACAAGCCAGTCTAAACGCAACACATTAAAGGAATAATGGAAATGATGAAAAGTGAAGCTAGCCAGTCATAGCCTTCTAGTATGAAAGGCAGTGACTTTCTCCCGAGATTAAAGGGCCTTGATAATCTCAAACTTATCTTTCTCCAAAGCACGGATTCGATCGATGTTCTCTCTATTCAACCTTTGAAGATCACCAGTAAGATTATATCAAGTTGCCCAGTTGCCTCACAATATAATCCCTGACTTCCACAATAAGTTTTCCAACCAAACTTGGACGTGCCTCCAACTAATCAAATTCATCAAGTATGCAGTCTTTCATGGCATCCATATTACCAGCTGCAATCCATTTGTCGTGTGGGTCTATATTCAAGTAAGAACACATACCTTCTAGACACTAACCCTCGAATCGTTCAACAAGTGTAGGATGGCATGGGTTGGGAACATAAAGAGGCCTCTGCATGATCGTTTGAAGATTAGCAGGATTTGAAGTAATGGACGGAGAAGCTAAAGATAGTTGGTCAGAAGTAGTCTGAATATCTGGGACGAGAGGTTCGTCCAGTGTATGACATCTTTGAGGGCCACTTTTGCCCAAATTCCTTTTACTCTTCAGCCTGCTTTTCCTGCCAACCTTCTTCATCGCTTTCTTCCTTGGTCCTCTTAACATAAGGAATTTCATCCTCGGAACTAAGGAAAAGACCAAAAGGTAATTCAGTGTGTGTTGAACACCAAAGGGTTGTTTCAGTTTGAAGTTTGAATATCGATCAAAGCAAGTCAATCTGGGCATGAGTAGAGATCGTGCGTGACCAAAAACAACCCAACCAGATTTAGGCATGAACAGAAGCCACTTTTGATTTAAGCCAGTAATGTCTGGGCATTCCATCAAACAACTTATAGGCAATATCAAAATCGAAGCTTCGAAAGGTTCCATGCAATTCAGATTCATCAAATGAATACATAAACAACACTGTCATCAAACAGACCTAATTGTTGCCAAAATCCCAATCCATACTCAAATCAATCAAACCACACTTAAAACATCCTAGTTCGAAGCTATCTACAACATCGGCGGCTGCTCAAAGAAAACAAGGCAGAGTAAAAAGAAAAAACTCACCCAAAACAATCATGGTGCTTCAGTTCCAAAGAAAAGTTGCCCTAATCAGCCAGGTGTTGCTGGAAGCATCAAACAGAATAGTGAGCTGAGAAAACTGGGAATTTTAAAGAAAAGTCTAGGTGAAAGTTAAAGGGTATGGATTACCTTGTAAGGTTCTCTATAACGTTACCACCATCAAAAGAGTCCTTTGAGGAAAAGAGGTGAAATGAGGAAGGAAGAAGGGATTTTTAAAAGAAAGGGACTAGTCCAGAACATTTTTGCCACGTTAGTCCAGTCAAAAGATGATGACCCACCAAAACCAACTCACTCGAACCTCCATAATATGCCCGACAGTACGAGCGACTTAGAGCGACCTTAGTCTAGTTTAGCCCAAAACAACCGAAAACCATGAGCGATTACCCCTTGGAAAACGGAGATTTAATTCACCAAACTATGTTATGAACGATTATTTCGAAGCCCGTAATCTTCTATGGAGCAAGAAAATTACGAGCTTCAAGGGGAAAATGTTTATCCCTAAAAAAGCATGTATATAATTGGTGTATTTAATCTTCATAAGAACTACGGGACGACCGCTACATGACTTAAATGTGCATGCACGATCCAGGACACTCGGGTCGTTCATACAAGGTAAAAGGAAGCCCCGCATAACCAAGGCCAAACACATCAATAAGGTTTGATCACGGCAAGGAAGGACACATACATCAGAACTGATGGGTCACACACCAGTTGTACAGCATGGTTCGACCATACAAAGAGATAATGAGGCTCAGACGAGCTTGGAAGACTCGTAATTGACATAAGAGTCGCCCGTTCCAATATCAAATGGTCGTTTGCACATAACCAGGAATATAGTATAAGCTAAAAAAATGAGCACAACTCAAGGGATCGGCCGTTCATATCCGAAGAGGTCGGCTGCTCATATTAGGAAAAGATATTCACCTTTACAACGAGAAAAGGCGTTTGAACGTCGAGAAACCCGAGTGCGACACAACACAAATGATCCAAGAGAAGTATAGGGAAGACTTAACAAGAATGGTTAGTTCGACCACTCATCAAAATGGATCGAACATAACAAGTTAGCTCAACCATGGGGAAACGTCATACGTATAAGGCAAGGAAAAGAATTGGTTCCGGCCACACGTTCCACTATGCAGTCGTCCGTACATACTACCCTGATCAATTGTACATAGCAGGGACACAAAGATGCCGGATTTTACACATGCATCCCATGTTCGCTCACAGATTGCAATTCCAGTCGCTCGCCCATTCCTCAATTAGTCACTAACACATCAATCATATCCTACCGGCCCAACTCCAGGGTAATCGCAATTATATCTGCTCTACAAGCCTTAGTTAATTTCCCGTTCATCGGCAATCAGCTGCTGATGCTCCAACCAGATAATATCTGCTAGTCTAACATGATGATCCGGTCGGTCGTTCTCATACCAACTAGGAAGCTTTGACACATCACCTGTACACTCACTGCCTGTACACTCACTGCCTGTCCAATGTGCTCAAACCTGTGCTGCCGCTCACTCCTATGAAGCCGCTCGCTCCTATGAAGTCGTTCTGGGACAATTGAGTATAACTGTCGCCAGTTGGCTACAGCTAAGCAGTGGCATATTCGTAATTAATGAGCATGTGAAACGCAACCTGCATATATGGATTCCATCTCATTTCTTTAGGGGAGCTCACCAAAAGAGGAATCGACTTCTTACGACCACGAAGTGCTGTCGAATTCCTCCCTCCACCCTTCCTTAAGCATTTTAATTATCATCATCATCTCCATTTGAAGACCTTTCATCCATTTGGTCATGGCATCCATTGAGATCACCTAAGTGGCAAAGAGAATGAAGATTCTCCTTCATCCTCCTCTTGAACAAGGATATTGTCCTTCTCCTCCGCTGACTTACCCTTCTCCTCCGTTGATCTTATCATTTCTCAATTGAATTCCATGAATTTAAATGAGATCTATATGTAAGAGAGAAAATATATTGTAAAAGAGAGAAGATGCATGTACTAAGAGAGATTTTATGCCTTGTAATCACTATTATGATAATGCAAACTACCTTCATAGTGGACGTAGACCTAGCTTAGGGCCGAACCACCCTAAAACCTCGTTTCCATTTTACTTTCCTCACATTTTTACTTTTAATTTTTGTTAAGTGCGGCTCCATTCACTTTCTAACCATATTGGTGAAGTACGCCTCACGTACCATTAGTGTTTGAGCTATTTTTTGGTGAAAATAGTAGTGTTTGGAAATTTGATATGCTTTCGCCATCTAGTCTAAGCTTTTTCTTGCGACATTGTTCATCTAGAAAGGGAGATTTTAATGGAGATAAAGGTGGTGTAGAATTATTGATAAGATTAGTTTTGGAAGAATTATGAATTGATGGAGGCGGAGGAGACATATTGAGGTGCTTGAGTTGATTTGTGGTTGGAGAGGCTAGTAGTAGAAATAATTGGAGTTTTGTGTAGAACCAGATGAAAGATGTTCAGTTGGATGGCATTTGGTTGTGTGCATGGTAGGGGATTTTTTTGGATGATATAAGACAAATTTTGTAATGAACCAGAAAAATTCGATGTTCGAATTTTCGACACAAATACATCCCGTGCCCAAACTTGGGTACCGAAAACCCAGAACGTTAAAGAAAGAATTTAGAGGGTGAGATAAGATAAGAAAGAAAAAATAGAAGAAAAAGAAGAAGAAAAACTAACCACAATATCAGAGTCTCACATCGCAGCGGAATAAAATATAATATAGTAATAAATCTTTATTAAAAACTTTAAGAATAGTACTTACAATTTATCAGAGTATGGTGGACATTCAATTCATCTGGATAGTTATAACAGTCTGTCCCCATTTACAACACATGGCGGAATACTAAATATATATATATATATATCATGTGTCTGATCACCTCTAGCTCATCTTCTGGAATCTGTATTATCTTACCCTAAACCTGTATAACTCGGTCTAACTCAACTGCGTCTGACCCGAGCATTACAAACGCCACAAGTTAGTCTGATGAACCAGCGTGAGAAAAAGCCACTAAATTATTGGTATCATCCATCTTGAGTTTAAAGTAAAAAATCATTTCGAAAGAAAAAGATAATCATAAGACCAATCCACACATAAACACAGATGGTTTTTACCTTACGATAACCCAAACCAGTTTTGAAATCATAATCTTTTCTGATACTATAATATTGTAAATACAAATAATATCAATCTAGCAGAACGCTTGCATCTCACGCTCTCTATATATAGTATACAATCAAAACCGCGGGAGCTTATTGGAGATTGGAATTCCAACTATGACAAGGAATGGAACCACCTTCCAATCAGTGTAATCTAGAAGGTATACACTGGGGTTCAACAAGAACGTCTTGCAACATGGCCACACATGACCGACCACTCATTCTCTTGAGTGTATCGAATATATTGTCACCTATGGTTGCTAGCAACATAACCGTTCCCGGGAGATACAGAAGCGAAAAGAAGCAACAAATATGAATATTATCTAAATGGTGACAATACACCCTAATGGGGGCGACCCACATAGCCATGCTGCCTGCCCGATTTTTATCATTTCCCGATTGTGAGGCTTAAGGTTTAAAATTTTCGATCATTTGGCCATCATTCACTTTGAATGCCACATCGTCAGATCCGTCAGATATCAGTAATATATATTCACAAAAATATTCTAGTGTTCAAGCTAAGAGAACGGCCATTCTCTGACATTAACAGAAATACATTTGTAAAAATCAAAGAACATGATCCCTTGGGAAATACTTTGTTAGACATTTCGTCCATACAAGTTGTCCTGGGACTGGACAAACCGAAGGCACTCTCCTACTACATCCTAGGAATTACCCTATGGATTAATAGCGAGTAGTCCTTGCAATCCATTGATTTCAACCACGACAAGATCACCATCAAAATATCTCTGGGCGCGACTCCAAAGAATTCGATAAGTAGTCCTTTCGCTTATGAAGATCAACGGTCTTCACTGCTCCATCTTCAATTTGTATATCCTACGTTTTCGTATTTGTTGGTTCAGAATGGTTTTCGAATAAATTCGATCCCGGTCCTCCCGCACCAAAAATCATATAGGCCAGATTTGATAGTCGGTTTTATAACTATCAAATATAACAACCATTCATCCAACAAAGAAAACTGAATTCACTGATTTAATCTTTATCATCACTTTAGCCTCTTTTTGATTAATCATTTGTTAATTCAAAACTACTCTTCCCTTTAAATATTTGGAATCCTCATTTCTTTTCTTATATTAATATAAGAATATTCTAATCTCCTTCAATTCAAAATACCTCTAAGAACGTATCTCTCATCTTGGTCATTATTCACTAACCGTAAACTGGAAAGAGAATAATTCCTTAAGTATTAACCTCGAAGGCTGAAACCAACATCAGATCGACACTCATAATATTATCCAACTCACTAATCCCCAGTTAGTTTCTAATTTCCTTAATTCCATTTCTTAATTTCTATCAAATAAAAATTCCAATATCCATTTTTATTTCAAATGAGATATTCATCTTAACACATATGAAGTTTGATTACATTCAAATGATTTCATTCAACTTATACACTTATATGGACTTTAACTAAATTCAGACCATTCTAATGTTATAAACTTATAATTTTTTTAATTAAATTCAAACCATGTTATGAACTTATGTATATAATTGTATGAAGTTTGATTATAATGTTGATTAAATTCAACTTATATGAAATTGATTCTATAAATAAATTTCATAAACATCTTATAGATTTATTCCAATAAATTTCATTTCATTTCTAAAATATTCATATGTATATATCATTTGTAAATTCTTACTATTCAAAACTTTTATCTATATACCTTATATAGATAACTTTAATATAACCTCTATAATATTATTCAAATTTAGTTTGACTAAAATTCCATTAGCATTTATAAATTTAAAAACTCCTCTTAACAAAATTCCTATTTTTCTTTAATCCCTGTTCACCTTACCCGTGAATCATATTCCTTAATACACATCGTTACTCGACTTCTTTTGTCAATTTGATTTCTTACTTGTACTTTAAGTTTAAAGTCTATTTATAATTTAAAATATAAATTTATTCCATATAATCTCTTTTATAATTTCCCTTGGAATTGGAGGATTTGAAATCTATTTAAAATATCGACTTATTATTCGATTTCCATTTCTTTCTCAAATTCACACATACTTTACATTTTCCTCAAATTCCCCAATAATAATTTTACTTATAAAGTTGCCTTTTCATCTCATTTTTTTTAAAACAAATATTTTAATTTTTTTAAACTCTATTTAATTCTGATTCCCAAATAAACATTTCTATTTGAAAATAATTATCTTCTTTCCAGCTTACTTTATATTTTTATTACTATGTTGAAATCCATATTTTACCAAATTCTTAAAAGGTAACCGTTTCATTTCTTATGAACGTTGTTTATAAAATCACCTCATTAACATATTTGTTTGAACAACCATTTAATTTTAAATTATATTATAATTTGGATTTTCAAACGAACATTCCTATTTACAAATAAATAATTTTCCTTGCGGATGAGAAAATTTCAATCTATTTTAAAATAACAGATTATTTTTCGATTCTCATTTCTTATAATGTCATTTATAAAGTCACTTCTTTAAAATATTGGTTTAAACAATTATTTACTTTTAAATTCTATTTAATTTGGATCTAAATAACCATTTATGTTTGGAAATAAATATTCCCTTTTAAAATTCTTATCACATCTCAATTTCTATTTTTAAACCCATATATTACTATTTAGGATATTCAAAATATCCAAAATCAACATGAAGTGTCGCTAACACATCCACGTATATTATAAACTATCATGAGTTATAAACACATCGTATACCAACATATATGTGAGAACAAATAGTATATGTTGAGGAATCCAGTTGGATTCCTCCAACCTGTTTTTCCTGCATACACAGATGTTAGTCAACAATAATAATACACATCCTGCTTTGAGGTAGGATATCGCAGTATAGAAGGTCGTCCACTGTATATATTGTGGGGGCGCATAGGGAAATCATCCGCTAATGGTACTGCGAGCATCCGCTAATGGTACTGAGGGAATTATCCAATCACCAATATTATTATTATATAATATTATCACTTTATATCAATCAATTTATCAGCCAACAAGCAATAAATTAAATTTGAACTGTTAAAAATAGTTCCCAATAATTAACTAAGTGAGTTTAACTCACCTCGGTTTTCTCGTCGAATATCTAATTAAATTTTGTCCCGTCTCGGCTACTTATGTACTGCATTATCTCGAATAAATTTTTTCGCCTACGATTATTTTATTTATTTATTAAATATTTATTTGAATGAATTACTTTAAATAAATAGATTTTCTAAGAAACTAAATTTCGTTAAAAAGGTTTACCTTGCTGACAACCACCCTTCTTCTTTCGAACCTTCATATCCTTTTTTTCGAATTATCGTTGCACCATCCATATTGATCTCAACCATGCCGACAACCTCTGTCCAAGCCAATTTGACTTTAGGCATCACCATTGGACTAACCTTCTTTCATTTGATCACCATACAAAATTTACTGTAGTTCCTTAGAACACCATTTTTTTGTTGAATACCCAAACCAGTTTGACAATACTACACTGGAACTTCATAAATATTCCCAGTTCCTGATCACTAATATCAGACTCCATCCCAAACTGTCGAATGCCCAAAAATCATCAATTCGCCACTCCACAAACACTCGATACTGAACCCTTCCTATTGTCGTAAACAAACAGTGTCTTCCCAACCAATGCGCCAACCCATTCCAACCGCACACACCCAAATATATATACTATCGAATTCCAAATCCAAAATAGAACTCCATTGCAGTATACGAACTCACATCGCACAACTTACCTCTTCGATCCTCTAGTTGTGACAAAAACCGAACGTCGATGTTCGCGATCTTGCAGCATCCCTCCCAGCATCTCGTGTTACACTATTTCCGCAAATCCTAATGGTAACCCACTCGCTGAATCACGAACGCCTCTCAAGCATCGAAGAACTTCAGGTGACTGGTGTTTCTGAATCGCGATAAAGGAAATCACGATTTCCTTTTCGTTACTGATTTTTGATTTGGTTTGGGAAAAAGGGGTGGAAGATGAAGGCTTGAATCCAGTTTCTTTTCATTTGTTTTGGCAGATCGATTTACTAGAAAAAGAAATGGAAGAGGGCTTGAAATTGATTGCATTGATTTAGCATGAGTAGAGAAATGAATAGAGGACTTCGTGGATTTGGAATGGGATGGAAATACAAAGGCGGAGGCTGTTTATAAAGATGCGAAGGGATTAGGATAGAAACGATGTCGCTTCTACAGGCATAGGTAGGTTCAGGTGTAGTGCGTACCATTTCTGAAAGCTTTGAGGAGAAGGAAGGAGTTAGATGTGATAATGAAAGGAGAGGATGATGGTAGGTTTACATAATAGTCTGCATTGAGGAAATTGGTCGTCTCCTGTATTTAGATTTATTTTTATTTTATTTATATTTTAATTTATTTATTTTAAACCGGCGTACCTTAAATAAAAATATCTGATGATTTCGAACCTTTATTTAAATGCAACAAATGGCATTTTTAGGATTCTAGCACTATTCTGAACATACTGGAACAATTTCCACGGTCTAATTCGACCATACATAGACGATAGTAAATTAAATTGATGATTTAACATTAAATTCGATTAATATAAATCAACTAAAAATAACAAATAAATTACTATTATCGGGTATATACAAAAGCCGAATTCATAAAATTTCGAAAATACACTAATTTAAATTTTAAACCCGATGTTTCATTTTCACGTTAAATCAATATTGTATAGATTTATAATCTATTTATTTTATTAAATAAATCGCTATCATTTTGTATATAATTCCATAGCGACTATTTGAAAATTTGATTTGGCCATAACTCTCAATATAAAATACGAATTTCTGATTTATCTCTTTCATTACAAAATTATAGATCGGCAGATTCAAACATTTCTTGTTTCAGCGAATTCCGATTTCTAATGAACTCTGTACACTCAGTTGAAGTTCAAATCGTAAATTACGAACTACCGCGCCATTTCGAGCTTGTTCATATTTAATATATATTTATACGTTTCAAACTTCGTTTTTATAAAAGTCCATTTATTACCATTTCAATTATTTAAACTAAATTAAATATTCAAAACTGAAGCGATCAAAATACGGGACGTTAAATTCCTTTCCCTTTGAAAGAATTTCTTCACCGAAATTACTAAGTAGGAAAAATAGTTATGCCCTATTAACTTCCCACAATCTACCCACATAACTCGATACTTACCTCAATATCCTTGCTATTCAACCAACCTGCTAGTTCCCAATTCCGCTAAAAAAAATCCTTAACTTCAATTAACTTTTTGTTAACAAAAAAATATATCAAAACTGTTGAAAAAATTTCGAACTCCCTAAATTTTCGAAAACTTTCGCCAGCACCTCCTTGTACGGGTTGATCGGTACAACTACAAAATGCCTCTGTGGGACTTCCCCAATCAAAAAGAAAATTAAAAAGCCAAGCGGCTTGCCAAATAGGCTCAGAAAAATCCCATATTGAATTAAACATGTACCTTTTTGTCGGGCATCTCATATTTACTCTCTACACTTGCTCCATCCAATAAACCTGTACAATCACATACATCTTCATTCCTATTTGATCATAATCAATTTAACCTTTTTACTTCCAATTTGCCAATTTATCCATTAATTGGTTTTCTTGCTTCACTTATGACAATGTAGCCAACCATATTTGCAAATATACTTTTGCTTACCACCAAATCGAGTTTTATCTATAACTCAAGTTCCAGGTTAATTTTCAATTCACAAGTTCTTTTAATTTTTCACTTGAGTTCCAAGTTTTATTTTTAATTTACAAGTCCATAAAAATTTTGAGTTCAAATTTCAATCTCAATCAAACTTAATTTAATTTATTCTTCATTCAATTTCTATTCAACTCAAGTTTATACAATCTGAGTTTATTTATTACAACTCAAATAAACACTTATCCAGTTCATTTCAGGATTTTAATTTCATAGCCTAACTAAATTGAATAACAATCTAAGTCATATTCAATTACTACTACTCAAATTGGATTTATTGCAATTCACATCTTATTTCACTCGATACACTCAAATTGTATGTGTCGAGTTCTGTTCAATTTATCTGTATTTCAACTTGTATCCAAGCATTTTCATTCCATAATGATTCAATAATTCGTTTTAGTTTAATATGGTTTTATTTTCAATCCAAATTTGTTTAACTTACCTTTCAGTCAAGTTTTAATCCATTCAATTATATTGGAATTACTTTTCCTTAGTTTCCCATTTATACCCAAGTTTTGATTTTTATTTCAAACATCATTCATTTTATCTTTTGGTTATACTTAATCATTTCAATTCCATAATACCATTTGAATTATATTCAAATCAACCAAGCAATCAAATACCAACAAAATTTAAGAAAACTATTTTTTATATACGAAAATAAATTTAGGAAAAATTATTCCATTTACCCGCTTCGCAAAACAATATTGTATCATTTTCCAGTTCAAAATTGAACTGATCGAGTGACACAATACAAAACATTTTTGTAAAAATATACAAATACGTACTCACATTTATATACAAAACTCAAACAAGGGTATTACTCACCCCATCTCTATCGAGTTATGCCATAGAGACAAGGTTATTCTTAAACCATTGCTCTGATACAACTATAACGAACCGGAAAATTTTGATGCTCGAATTTTTGACACAAATACATACCGTGTCCAAACTCGAGTACCGAAAATCCAGAACGTTAAAGAAAGAAGATAGATTGTGATATAGGATAAGAAAGAAAAATTAGAATAGAAGAAAAAGAATAATAACAACTAACCATAATATCAGAGTCTCACATCGCAGCAGAATAAAATATAATACAGAAATAAATCTTTACTGAAAACTTTAAGAACAATACTTACAATTTATCAGAGTACGGTGGACATTCAATTCATCAGGACAGTTATAACAATCTACCCTCACTTACAACACATAGCGGAATACTATATATACATATAATATGTCTGGTCTCCTCCAACTCGTCTTCTAGAATCTGTATCATCTTACCCTGAACCTGTACAACTTGGTCTGACCCAACTGGGTCTGACCCGATTATTACAAACGCCACAGGTCAGTTTGGTCAACTAGCGTGAGAAAAACCCACTAAATTATTGGTATCATCCATCTTGATTTTAAAGTTAAAAATCATTTCAAAAGAAAAGGATTATCGTAAGAAAAATCCACACATAAACACGGATAGTTTTTACCTTATGATAACCCAAACTAGTTTTGAAATCGTAATCTTTTCTAATACTATAATAGTGTCTAAATACAAATAATATCAATCTAGCAGAATGCTTGCATCTCACGCTCTATATAGATAATATACAATCAAAACAGCGGGCGCTTATTGGAGATTGAATTTCCAACAATGACAAAGTATGTAACTACCTTCCGATCAGTGTACTCTAGAGGGTATACACTGGGGTTAAACAAGAACGTCTTATAACCCGGCCACACATGACAAACCACTCATTTCTCTTGAGTGTATCGAATATATTGTCACCTACGGTTGCTAGCAACATAACTGTTCCCTGGAGATACTGAAGCGAAAAGAAGTAACAAATATGAATATTCTCTAGATGGTGACAATACATCCTAATGGAGGCGACCCACATAGCCATGTTGCCTACTCAATTTTATCATTTACCGGTTGTGAGGCTTGAGGTTTAAAATTTTAGATCATTTGGCCATCATTCACTTTGAATGCCACATCGTCAGATCCGTCAGATATCACTAATTTATGTTCACAAAAATATTCTAGTGTTCAAGTAAGAGAACGGCCATTCTCCGCCATCAAAAGAAATACGTTTGTCAGAATCAAAGTACGTGATCCCTTAGGAAATACTCTGTCAGACATTTCGTCCATACAAGTTGTCCTGCGACTGGACAAACCGAAGGCACTCTCCTATTGCATCCTAGGAATCACCCTATGGATCAATAGTGAGTAGTCCTTGCAATCCGTCAATTTCAACCACGACAAGATCACCATCAAAATATCTCTGGGCGCGACTCCAAAGAATTCGACAAGTAGTCCTTTCGCTTATGAAGATCAAAGGTCTTCACGGCTCCATTCTTCAATTCGTATATCCTACGTTTTCGTATTTGTTGGTTCAGAGTGGTTTTCGAATAAATTCGATCCTGGTCTTCCGTACCAACAATCGTACATGCCAGATTTGATAGTTGGTTATTTAACTATCAAATAAAACAACCATTCATCCAACAAAGAAAACTGAATTCACTAGATTAATCTTTACCATCACTTTAGCCTCTTTTTGATTAATCATTTGTTAATTCAAAACTTTTCTTCCCTTTCTGTAACACCCCACGTCCGCTAAGGTCACTCATACCAGGGGAATGCCTTAGTTTCGGTGAAGTATTTTGAGTGAATATAGAACAGTAAAATTACAGCAAGACAGATATAAGTAATACTTGAAAATTTAAATCATCATTTCATTGCAACGGAAAGTAATACATGTTTGGTTACATCACAAAACCATAAACCAGAGTCAAGTACATAATATCCATCTTGATAAAATAGAAGTACATAATCCCACTACATAACTAATAGCCATAAAAGGAAAGATAAGCTCGGCTTCACTTCAGAGGTCCAAGCTCCATAGGATAGATACAGCAATCAGATCAAAGCCCACTAGCACCAGGCCCACTCTAATAACCTGGGGTTGGGGGAAAAAGATAAAAACAACGGGGTCAGACATAAGTCTGAGTGAGTCCTATAACCCTAACAATACAATCATTAAAATAACCAGAGAAGACATAAGTTGATATACGGTAACGACTGGGGATGAATGGCTACACTAAGCAGCTTGGTAAACTTAGGATAAACTAAGATCACCGTAAAGACGCATTTACCCACCCAAGGATAATTACTAAATTACACCGCCCCAGACCTACTCAAAGATAATTCCTACACTGCACCACACCAGTTTTACCTACCTAAGATTAATTCCTACTTAAAGGTTGATCCCACCCAAGGACTTATAAAATTTACTAATTAGTACCTGCGTACCCCTAGGTGACCAAGTAGGCGCCACGGGGCCCTACAATCCACTAGGTGTACACACTACTTCCCATTCGATCGGCTCCCTAACGTAGATACCCGTGCTGGCCCCACCGTGGGATGTATCATTCCCCAATGTGGCAACCTGATGGAACTAAAGGTGCACGGCTTATATCTACTCGATGCAACAACGGCTTACCTACCAGCCCGGGCCCACTCACGCATATGAAGCCCGTTGGACTTGCGTTGCCACCGCTAACCCGTTTGCCTCTTACAGTCAAGCCCAGTATGCGTGTCCCGTCCTCGACATGGGTCGAGCCCACAAAGATACGTATGGGTTACTGGTTGAAATGGGCCTCCACAAGCTACCCACCTAAGCTTGTCCCTTTTTCTAGTATATCCCACTTAACCCTTTAATCATGTTTTAATTACATGTTCCATTTTGGTTAAGTATTCTAATCGTATTTTCTATTGCCACCCAAGGCAACCACTAGATTTTCTCATGCCACCCGAGGCACCCACTTAACCCCTCATGTCCCTCTACATGCTAATGTGGTTAAGTGTTTCTTAATTAATTAATTAAGAACGTAACCTTTGTAAAGACCTCTCACATTAGACTGTCTTTTATGACCGCTGGTTAAGCCGGTTGGGTCCGGGCAGCCTTATGTCATAACAGAGTCTAACCTCGTGTCTTTACATTAATTACGTATTTAGTTTGTGCCTAAGACCTCTCACATTGGGCTAACATTTGTAGCAACTGGTTAAGCCGGTTGGGTCCGGGCAGTTTTACGCTACAACTGAGTCCAACCTCGTGTCTTAGTCAATTAATTACACCTAATTAATCACCCTCATATTTTTATATTAATTATCCCTAATTAATCAAGTTTTCTTAACATGGGTAGACCTAACTTAATAGGTAAATTCCCATGGGGTAGACCTAACTCAATAGGTAAATTCCCAACACATAGTATGGGTACACCTAACCAAATAGGCAAATTCCCATACTATGTTTATTTATTTTGTGTTATGCATAATTATATTAATTTCACACAATCTTATTAACTTATGCATTTAATTACCCCATCGTTCCCACGTAATTTCGTTCATGATATAACACATATAAAAGGTGTCAACTTGCATATGAATGAACATGTTTCAAAGGTGCCATCTTGCATATTAACAAACACATAACTTGCATATGAACTTGCATAATATGTCACATAACTTGCATATAATCTTGTATAACATGTCACATAACTTGCATATAATATGTCACATAACTTACATATTCACTTGCATAATATACTTGCATATTAACCCATAGACTTGCATAATGTGTCATCATGAACTTGCATATTAACAAACATGTAACTTGCATATTGACAAACATGTAACTTGCATATTAACAAACATGTAACTTGCATATTAACAAACATGTAACTTGCATATTAACAAACATGTAACTTGCATAGCATATCTTGCATATTAACATACATGTAACTTGCATATTAACAAACATGTAACTTGCATAGCATATCTTGCATATTAACATACATGTAACTTGCATATTAACAAACATGTAACTTGCATAGCATATCTTGCATATTAACATACATGTAACTTGCATATTAACAAACATGTAACTTGCATAGCATATCTTGCATATTAACATACATGTAACTTGCATATTAACAAACATGTAACTTGCATAGCATATCTTGCATATTAACATACATGTAACTTGCATATTAACAAACATGTAACTTGCATAGCATATCTTGCATATTAACATACATGTAACTTGCATATTAACAAACATGTAACTTGCATAGCATATCTTGCATATTAACATACATGTAACTTGCATATTAACAAACATGTAACTTGCATAGCATATCTTGCATATTAACATACATGTAACTTGCATATTAACAAACATGTAACTTGCATAGCATATCTTGCATATTAACATACATGTAACTTGCATATTAACAAACATGTAACTTGCATAGCATATCTTGCATATTAACATACATGTAACTTGCATATTAACAAACATGTAACTTGCATAGCATATCTTGCATATTAACATACATGTAACTTGCATATTAACAAACATGTAACTTGCATAGCATATCTTGCATATTAACATACATACTCAACATGCATAAACATAAGATTAATGCTAACATCATATCATATGATTCAAGACTCATTAATCCACATACAAAACCATAAATCTCATCATATCTCATCTACTTAGTTTAACAAAAGATCATCAAAGTGATAGAAACTCACAACTAGCAACTTTGAACACCAAATGAAGAAGATTAAGATGCTAAGAAGGGATTAGAAGTTGATTAGAGAGTGATTAGTATGCAACCCTCTTCATAAAATTAGTGGAGGCCATGAGAGCTAGCATTTTGCCATAGTTTAGTCACTAGGTTTAATTATGAATGAATTAGGGTAGGTTAGGGTCTTATTTATAGATTAGGCAAGTGTTTTAGGCCATAGGATTAACCCTAGATTCAATCCAAGCCATCAAAGCATGTCTTGGGGAAGAAGTCAAGTGTAGGAACCATCTAGGGCCTTTAGATTAAAGATGGACCATGAGAACCATTCAAATGCAAAATCTGCACTTGAGCGAATCGGCCCACGGGTTGACAGCCAAACACCCTGGATTAACCCCTAGTCGACCCAGCGGGCTCGGGTCGACTTCAAAAATCGGCCGGTTCGGTTATTCCCCTCTCCCAATTCGCTGTTTTGAGCATTTTTGCATATTTATTTATTAAATTTTCAATTATATATATATATATATATATCAATATATATATATATATATATATATATATATCTACACAACCCATTTCACTTAATTAAGTATACTTTAATTTGGGAATTTTCGTGAAACTTCGCGAGGCCATATCTTGGTCATACGGACTCCGATTTTCGAAAACTCGGACTCTATTTCGCGTATTTTTCCGAGACGAACGCAATGGCATAGCCCGTTTCCCTTGATTCCCATTTTAGAATTAAATTCTGCCTCGATTTATGTTATTACAGGTTATTGAAAATACGGGTTGTTACATTCTCCCCTCCTTAAAGGATTTCGTCCCCGAAATCTTCAAGTTAGGAAGAACGTATCCTACCATCCAATCATCCATCTACTCAAAGCATCATCCACGAGCAATCATTGTCCTTACAAGATTCTAAATGCTGGATGGATATATGCAAAAGTGTGTGTATATGTACTTACCTAATGCGAAAATCAGGCGGTTACTGATACAGTAAACCTCCTTAATGCAAACCATGATAGTGCCATGCATCCAATATGTATGCGAAACCCTATTGACACATACAAATTTCTACATGCGTGCACAACCATACACAAAAATGCATCATCCATATGATAACACAGCCATGATACATCCATCAATCTAACTACCACATCCATTTATGCGATATGCAACATGAAGTGACTGAGCCGATCTAGTGCCTAATGTGTGTATATATGCATCCACGAGCAACCACTAGCAAACACTTGCATCCACTTGCATCCATCAACCATAACATGTCTCAAACACATGTTTCAACCATAGGTTTTCCCTATCTAAAGGTCAAACAGGACTAACGAGAGGACCTACTAAAGATAAGATAAGTACTAGGCAAGCGATAAAGGAGAAGTTAAAAGACATACTCTCCAAAAGAAATGGATACAAAGAACGCATCTTCGCTTCCGTCTCCCAAGTAGCATTCTAACTAGCTGAACTTCTCTGTTCCTCAACTTCCTAGTCTCTGGCCCAATGATGCGAGTAGGAGCTCGTCGAATCGTCTCATCGTGCTCTAACTCTACTTCTTTAAGCAAACTCGGCTCTACCACCTCAGCGGTCTCATGTAAGCACTTCCTCAAATGGGACACATGAAATACATCCGGTACACCACTAAGTCTGTCAGGCAACTCCACTCTATATGCCATCCCTCCAATTCTTTCCTTAATGGGAAATGGCCCTACAAACCTTGGTACTTACTTCCTAACAGATCCAAAGTGAACCACATTCCGTAACGGAGACACCTTGATAAAAAGCATGTCCTAATATCAAACTCAAGCTCTGTTCTCCTCTTGTCCGCATAAGATTCCGCCGCTTTCATCCTTCTTCGAATCCAACCCATCTTCTCTGAAGTCTCTCTAACCATATCTGGCCCAAGCAAGATCTTATCCGTAGATTCCCACCAACATGTAGGAGATCGACAAGGCCTTCCATAAAGAGCTTTGAAATGAGCCATACCAATACTGGACTGAAAGCTGCTATTATATGCGAACTCCACCAACGGAAGATGCTCTTCCCATGTACCTCCAAAATCCAAAATACATAACCTCAAAAGATGTTCTAGATACGGTTCACCCTCTTGGTCTGACCGTCCGTCTGAGGATGAGATGCGGTGCTCAAACACAACTGAGTCCCTACCGCCCTCTTGCAAAATCTTCCAAAACTCACTAGTGAAGATAGGATCTTGATCACTCACAATGCTGGAAGGTACACCATGAAATCTAATAATCCCTTGAAGGTAAACTGAAGCTAGACATGGAATAGTCCTCTTGCTCTTCACGGGTATGAAATGGGCACACTTAGTAAGTCTATCTACCATAAGCCCAATCCCCGTATTACCCTTCCTTGATTTCGGTTATCCAACGAGGCACTATCCTACTTCCTATTTCGGAACTTCCAACGGGTGAAGCAACCCTCCGGGTTTCTTCTGTTCCACTTTCACTTGTTAGCATACCAAGCATCTAGCGACATACTTGGCCGCATCTTTCTTCAGATTGGCAAAAAGGAAAACTCGCTTTATGTCTTGGTACATCTTGTCCCTACCGGGATGAATGGTCATCTTCGACCGATGTGTATCATCAAGTATAGCCTTCCTCAAACCCTCGTCTTGCGGTACACAAAGTCTACCGTCTCTACGCAACCACCCCTTACTATCTAGGGTGTACCTACTCAAATGGCTGGACGACTCCTCCCCCTTATGAGCTTCTCTCATAGCTCAACCTACTGTGGGTCGTCTTGCTGTGCCTCGCCACCCCGTCCCAAAAGAGTAGGCCTAACCTCCAAGGAGGCTAGCAAACCGGGTACAAAGTCAACGGAAGGTCTAAAGTCAAACATAGAAATAAACCCTAAGCTCCGTCGTTTAATCGATCAATGAACTCAAGGACAACCTTTTTCTTCTTAAGGCGTCTGCTACCATGCTTCCCTTGTTAGGGGTATACGCTATCTCAACTCATAAGATGCTAAGAATCCTATCCAAAATCGTCACAACTGTCCATCTCTCACGCAGACCACCCTAGTCGAATTCGACATCCCCCAAATGCAAGCCCCAAAGGCCGAAACCAATATCAGACAAACACCCAAGGGATATCTCCTTCGAGTTCAGGCAACCTACGTGAGATGATACTAAAAATAATAATAATAATGGCTAAACAATTAAGCCTTTGACCAACTTTGGATGTCCTTGCCAGTCTCGCTCCAAAACCACTGTTTTATCCCATAACTGGCTTTGCTCAACCTATTGAGCACATATGAAAACTTATTTCGCTCCTAGAAAAGACCAAGATGTCATCCACAAAGACCATCACAAACTTATTTAGGTACTCTCTGAACACCCTTCTCTTCCAATCAACAAAGTATGCGGGGGCGTTCGTCAAACCAAATAGCATCACCAGCCACTCATAAAACCATCCGGAGTCCTAAAGGCAATCTTCTCTATACTATCGTCAGCCACTCTCAACTGACGAAACCATGTGGCTTAGTCCAACTGCGAAAATACTGAGGCGCCAACCAACTGATCAAAGAGATCATCAATCTTTGGCAATGGGTGTCTATTCTTCTTTGTCAGTTTATTTAGTTCTCTTTAGCCTACACAAGGTCTGAGGGACCCATCCGCCTTCATGGAAAAAACTACTGGAGCGCCTCACTCCGATATACTTCTTCTTATGAACCCCTTCTCAAGCAATCGCCTACTTACTTATGGAGTTCCCTCCTCTCACGAGGAGCCTTGTGGCACACTGGCCAAGTCACTGGTTTGGCATTGTTTACCAGATATATTCGGAAGTCAATCTCCCGCTCCGGAGGTAAGCCCTTCACCTTCTCAAACACATCCGAGTATTCCCGGACCACTTCTAACAGATCGCAAACTCTCGACCGACGTGTCCAGCGATTCTAGATAACTTAGCATAACAGTCTCTATGGGATTACAAGAGATCTCGAGAGTGTTACCCAAGCGGGTCATAAGCCTAACAACTCTCTTTTCAAAATCAAGAATGGCATCCCTACTGGATAACCAGTCCATGCCCAAACTAACCCATAGCTCGTGAAGCCCAACAAGCATCACATCCAAACTCAATGCTAAGTATAGAAACTTTCAAACCCAAACACATCATGGAGCCCAATTGGGTTTGAAACAACTAAGGGATCATCTACTAAACTGGTGTCTAAGTGCAGTGACTCACTAACAATGATGAGATAAACGAACTTAATGCATCCAAATCAAATAAAGTTCGAATCGGATAATAAAGAAATCCAAATTCCAACCTAGACGGTCTTATCCCCATACGGCACCCTAGTCGTGAGGGAATACAACTACCCTCCAGAAGATTCCATACCTTGTCCTTGCTTCTTTGGTCAATCCTAATAAGGTGTCCTATTCCTCCCAAAAGGATAACTACTAGCCTTCTCCTTCCCATTCTCCACTCGTAACCTCCCATCAATGAGGCTTCGTCCTTTATTAACCAAACAACTATTAGAGCCTTCCTCCCATCGTCCATCCAATAAGTACTTACAAGTCCTCCTCCTTCTTGAACCAACTTCTAATCTGATTTACGTCTAATTCCCTTGAAGCGGTTTTCCATTCTTATCTATCTTAGAAAGATCATCTACACATGGAGGGGAAACTCAAAACGAGAGAGAAAGAGATTCAAACGGAGAATTCGAAAGATAAAGATATGGCTATCGGGGATTATGCTTTTCTCAAAAACTTTTCTCTTAAAAGACATGTTTTTGAAAACATTCCTTCAAAAATTTTCTTAGAAAAATAGTTTTTCTAAAAATTTTATCTGTTCTGGTAACCTTAAGCTCTGATACCACGTGTAACACCCCACGTCCGCTAAGGTCACTCATACCAGGGGAATGCCTTAGTTTCGGTGAAGTATTTTGAGTGAATATAGAACAGTAAAATTACAGCAAGACAGATATAAGTAATACTTGAAAATTTAAATCATCATTTCATTGCAACGGAAAGTAATACATGTTTGGTTACATCACAAAACCATAAACCAGAGTCA
Source organism: Allium sativum (assembly GCA_030737875.1). Taxonomy (NCBI): domain Eukaryota; kingdom Viridiplantae; phylum Streptophyta; class Magnoliopsida; order Asparagales; family Amaryllidaceae; genus Allium; species Allium sativum. Next base: position 288,346,881 of record CM060924.1, read on the forward strand.
AGTACATAATATCCATCTTGATAAAATAGAAGTACATAATCCCACTACATAACTAATAGCCATAAAAGGAAAGATAAGCTCGGCTTCACTTCAGAGGTCCAAGCTCCATAGGATAGATACAGCAATCAGATCAAAGCCCACTAGCACCAGGCCCACTCTAATAACCTGGAGTTGGGGGAAAAAGATAAAAACAACGGGGTCAGACATAAGTCTGAGTGAGTCCTATAACCCTAACAATACAATCATTAAAATAACCAGAGAAGACATAAGTTGATATACGGTAACGACTGGGGATGAATGGCTACACTAAGCAGCTTGGTAAACTTAGGATAAACTAAGATCACCGTAAAGACGCATTTACCCACCCAAGGATAATTACTAAATTACACCGCCCCAGACCTACTCAAAGATAATTCCTACACTGCACCACACCAGTTTTACCTACCTAAGATTAATTCCTACTTAAAGGTTGATCCCACCCAAGGACTTATAAAATTTACTAATTAGTACCTGCGTACCCCTAGGTGACCAAGTAGGCGCCACGGGGCCCTACAATCCACTAGGTGTACACACTACTTCCCATTCGATCGGCTCCCTAACGTAGATACCCGTGCTGGCCCCACCGTGGGATGTATCATTCCCCAATGTGGCAACCTGATGGAACTAAAGGTGCACGGCTTATATCTACTCGATGCAACAACGGCTTACCTACCAGCCCGGGCCCACTCACGCATATGAAGCCCGTTGGACTTGCGTTGCCACCGCTAACCCGTTTGCCTCTTACAGTCAAGCCCAGTATGCGTGTCCCGTCCTCGACATGGGTCGAGCCCACAAAGATACGTATGGGTTACTGGTTGAAATGGGCCTCCACAAGCTACCCACCTAAGCTTGTCCCTTTTTCTAGTATATCCCACTTAACCCTTTAATCATGTTTTAATTACATGTTCCATTTTGGTTAAGTATTCTAATCGTATTTTCTATTGCCACCCAAGGCAACCACTAGATTTTCTCATGCCACCCGAGGCACCCACTTAACCCCTCATGTCCCTCTACATGCTAATGTGGTTAAGTGTTTCTTAATTAATTAATTAAGAACGTAACCTTTGTAAAGACCTCTCACATTAGACTGTCTTTTATGACCGCTGGTTAAGCCGGTTGGGTCCGGGCAGCCTTATGTCATAACAGAGTCTAACCTCGTGTCTTTACATTAATTACGTATTTAGTTTGTGCCTAAGACCTCTCACATTGGGCTAACATTTGTAGCAACTGGTTAAGCCGGTTGGGTCCGGGCAGTTTTACGCTACAACTGAGTCCAACCTCGTGTCTTAGTCAATTAATTACACCTAATTAATCACCCTCATATTTTTATATTAATTATCCCTAATTAATCAAGTTTTCTTAACATGGGTAGACCTAACTTAATAGGTAAATTCCCATGGGGTAGACCTAACTCAATAGGTAAATTCCCAACACATAGTATGGGTACACCTAACCAAATAGGCAAATTCCCATACTATGTTTATTTATTTTGTGTTATGCATAATTATATTAATTTCACACAATCTTATTAACTTATGCATTTAATTACCCCATCGTTCCCACGTAATTTCGTTCATGATATAACACATATAAAAGGTGTCAACTTGCATATGAATGAACATGTTTCAAAGGTGCCATCTTGCATATTAACAAACACATAACTTGCATATGAACTTGCATAATATGTCACATAACTTGCATATAATCTTGTATAACATGTCACATAACTTGCATATAATATGTCACATAACTTACATATTCACTTGCATAATATACTTGCATATTAACCCATAGACTTGCATAATGTGTCATCATGAACTTGCATATTAACAAACATGTAACTTGCATATTGACAAACATGTAACTTGCATATTAACAAACATGTAACTTGCATATTAACAAACATGTAACTTGCATATTAACAAACATGTAACTTGCATAGCATATCTTGCATATTAACATACATGTAACTTGCATATTAACAAACATGTAACTTGCATAGCATATCTTGCATATTAACATACATGTAACTTGCATATTAACAAACATGTAACTTGCATAGCATATCTTGCATATTAACATACATGTAACTTGCATATTAACAAACATGTAACTTGCATAGCATATCTTGCATATTAACATACATGTAACTTGCATATTAACAAACATGTAACTTGCATAGCATATCTTGCATATTAACATACATGTAACTTGCATATTAACAAACATGTAACTTGCATAGCATATCTTGCATATTAACATACATGTAACTTGCATATTAACAAACATGTAACTTGCATAGCATATCTTGCATATTAACATACATGTAACTTGCATATTAACAAACATGTAACTTGCATAGCATATCTTGCATATTAACATACATGTAACTTGCATATTAACAAACATGTAACTTGCATAGCATATCTTGCATATTAACATACATGTAACTTGCATATTAACAAACATGTAACTTGCATAGCATATCTTGCATATTAACATACATGTAACTTGCATATTAACAAACATGTAACTTGCATAGCATATCTTGCATATTAACATACATGTAACTTGCATATTAACAAACATGTAACTTGCATAGCATATCTTGCATATTAACATACATACTCAACATGCATAAACATAAGATTAATGCTAACATCATATCATATGATTCAAGACTCATTAATCCACATACAAAACCATAAATCTCATCATATCTCATCTACTTAGTTTAACAAAAGATCATCAAAGTGATAGAAACTCACAACTAGCAACTTTGAACACCAAATGAAGAAGATTAAGATGCTAAGAAGGGATTAGAAGTTGATTAGAGAGTGATTAGTATGCAACCCTCTTCATAAAATTAGTGGAGGCCATGAGAGCTAGCATTTTGCCATAGTTTAGTCACTAGGTTTAATTATGAATGAATTAGGGTAGGTTAGGGTCTTATTTATAGATTAGGCAAGTGTTTTAGGCCATAGGATTAACCCTAGATTCAATCCAAGCCATCAAAGCATGTCTTGGGGAAGAAGTCAAGTGTAGGAACCATCTAGGGCCTTTAGATTAAAGATGGACCATGAGAACCATTCAAATGCAAAATCTGCACTTGAGCGAATCGGCCCACGGGTTGACAGCCAAACACCCTGGATTAACCCCTAGTCGACCCAGCGGGCTCGGGTCGACTTCAAAAATCGGCCGGTTCGGTTATTCCCCTCTCCCAATTCGCTGTTTTGAGCATTTTTGCATATTTATTTATTAAATTTTCAATTATATATATATATATATCAATATATATATATATATATATATATATATATATATCTACACAACCCATTTCACTTAATTAAGTATACTTTAATTTGGGAATTTTCGTGAAACTTCGCGAGGCCATATCTTGGTCATACGGACTCCGATTTTCGAAAACTCGGACTCTATTTCGCGTATTTTTCCGAGACGAACGCAATGGCATAGCCCGTTTCCCTTGATTCCCATTTTAGAATTAAATTCTGCCTCGATTTATGTTATTACAGGTTATTGAAAATACGGGTTGTTACACTTTCAATATTTGGAATCCTCATTTCTTTTCTTATATTAATATAATAATATTCAAATCTCCTTCAATTTAAAATACCTTTAAGAACGTCTCTCTCATCTTGGTCATTATTCACTAACCGTAATCACTCGACATCTTTAGTTAATTTGATTTCTTACTTGTACTGTAAGTTTAAAGTCTATTTATAATTTAAAAGTATAAATTTATCCCATATAATCTCTTTTGTAATTTCCCTTGGAATTGGAGGATTTGAAATCTATTTAAAATATTGACTTATTATTCGATTTCCATTTCTTTCTCAAATTCACACATACTTTACATTTTCCTCAAATTCCCCAAAAATAATTTTACTTATAAAATTGCCTTTTCATCTCATTTGTTCTATAACAAATATTTTGTTTTGTTTTAAAACTCTATATAATTCTGATTCCCAAATAAACATTTCTATTTGAAAATAATTATCTTCTTTCTAGCTCACTTTATATTTTTATTACTATTTTGAAAACCATATTTTCCAAAATTCTCAAAAGGTAACGGTTTCATTTCTTATGAACGTTGTTTATAAAATCGCCTCATTAACACATTTGTTTAAACAAACCTTTACTTTTAAATTATATTATAATTTGTATTTTAATGAACATTCCTATTTACAAATAAATAATTTTCCTTGCGGATGAGAAAATTTTGATCTATTTTAAAACAACAGTTTATTTTTCGATTCCCATTTCTTATAATGTCGTTTATAAAATCACTTCTTCAAAATATTGATTTAAACAATTATTTACTTTTAAATTCTATTTAATTTGGATCTAAATAACCATTTATGTTTGGAAATAAATATTCCCTTTTAAAATTATTATCACATCTCAATTTCTATTTTTAAACCTATATATTACTATTTAGGATATTCAAAATATCCAAAATCAACACACAGTGTCACTAACACATCCACGTATATTATAAACTATCATGGGTTATGAACACATCATATACCAACATATATTTGAGAACAAATAATAAATGTTGAGGAATCTAGTTGGATTCCTCCAACCTTTTTTTCCTGCATCCACAGATGTTAGTCAACAATAATAATACCCATCTTGCTTCTAGGCAGGATATCGTGGTATAGAAGGTCATCCACTATATATATTGTGGGGCGCATAGGGAAATCATCCGCTAATGGTACTGCAGGCATCCGCTAATGGTACTACGGGAATTATCCAATCACCTATCACCAATATTATTATTATATAATATTATCACTATATATCAATCAATTTATCAGCCAATAAGCAATAAATTAAATTTGAACTATTAATAGTTCCTAGTAATTAACTGAGTGAGTTTAACTCACCTTGGTTTTCTCGTCAAATATCCGATTAAATTTTGTCCCGCCTCGGCTACTCATGTACTTCATTATCTCGAATAAATTTTATCGCCTATGATTATTTTATTTATTGATTAAATATTTATTTGAATGAATTACTTCAAATAAACAGATTTCCTATGAAATTAAATTTCGTTAAAAAAAATTACCTTGCTGACAACCACCCTTCTTCTTTCCAACCATCATATCCTTTTTTTCCTAATTTTCGTTGAACCATCATATTGATCTCAACCATGCCGACAACCTCTATCCAAGCCAATTTGACTTTCGGCATCACCATTGGATCAACCTTCCTTCATTTAGTCACCATACAAAATTTACTGTAATTCCTCAAAACGCCATTTTTATTTGTTGAATACCCAAACCATTTTGACAATACTACACTGGAACTTCATAATCATTCCCAGTTCCTGATCACTAATATCAGACTCCACGCCTTACTGTCGAATGCCCAAAAATCATCAATTCGCCACTCCACAAAGTCTCAGTACTGAACCCTTCCTATTGCCGTAACCAAACTGTGTCTTCCCAAACAATGCACCAACCCATTCCAGCCGCACACACCCAAATATATACACTGTCGAACTTCAAATCCAAAATAGAACTCCATTGCAGTATACGAACTCACATCGCATAATTCCCCTCTTCGCACCTCTAATTCTGATAAAAACCCAATGTCGATGTTCGTGACCTCGTAGCATCCCTCCCAGCATCTCGTGATACACTATTTCCGTAAATCCTAATGGTAACCCACTCGCTGAATCGCGAATGCCTCTCAAGCATCGAAGAACTTCAGGCAACTGGTGTTTCTGAATCATGATAAAGGAAATCACGCTTCCCTTTTGTTACTGATTTTTGATTTGGTCTGGGAAAAGGGGGCGGAAGATGAAGGCTTGAATTCAGTTTCTTTTGTTTTGGCAGATCGATTTACTAGAAAAAGAAATGGAAGAGGGCTCGAAATCGATTGCGTTGATTTAGAATGAGTAGAGAAATGAACTGTGGACTTCATGGATTTGGAATGGGATGGAAATACAAAGGTGGAGGCTGTTTATATAGATGCGAAGGGGTTAGGATAGAAATGACATCGCTTCTACAGGCATAGGTTGGTTCAGGTGTAGTGCGTACCGTTTCTGAAAGCTTTAAGGAGAAGGATGGATTTAGACGTGATAATGAAAAAAGAGGACGATGTTAGGTTTACAGAATAGTCTACATTGAGGAAATAGGTTGTCTCCTATATTTAGATTTATTTTACTATATTTATATTTTAATTTATTTATTTTAAACCAACGTACCTTAAATAAAAATATTTGGTGATTTCAAACCCCTATTTAAATGCAACAAATAGCATTTCCAGGATTCTAGCACTATTCTGAACATACTGGAATAGTTTTCATGGTCTAATTCGACCATATACAGCGATATTAAATTAAGTTGATGATTTAACATTAATTTTGATTAATATAAATTGACTAAAAATAACAATTAAATTACTATTATCATATATACACAAAAACTAAATTCAGAAAATTTCCAAAATACACTAATTTAAATTTTAAACCCGATATTTCATTTTCACGTTAAATCAATATTCTATTGCTTTAAAATCGATTTATTTTATTAAATAAATCGCTATCGTTTTATATATAATTCCATAGCGACTATTTGAAAATTTTGATTTAGCCATAACTCTCAATATAAAATACGAATTTCTGATTTTTCTCTTTCATTACAAAATTATAGTTCAACAGATTCAAACGTTTATTGTTTCAGCGAATTCCGATTTATAATAAATTATGTACACTCAGTTGAAGTTCAAATCGTAAATTATGAACTACAGCGCCATTTCGAGCTCGTTTATATTTAATATATAATTACACGTTTCAAACTTTGTTTTTATAAAAAAAATCCATTTATTGGCATTTCAATTATTTAAACTAAACTAAATATTCGAAACTGAAGCGATCAAAATACGGGACGTTACAAATTTGGTTGGTAGAAGGGTGTATTGGCTGAGTTGCTAGGTTTGTTATTTGCTGGGGTATCACTTTCAACATGCACAAGAGCATTTATTTTTGCTTGTGACTGGGTATTAATATTGCATGCATTACTATCCTCTATGTTACTTCCCAATTCACCTACTTTTTGTCATTTTTCACACTATATCTCTTTATTTCTCTTCTTAGCATTTAACTCAGAATTGTTGAGGTTGTTCGATCTTTTTTCGAGTAGTGTTCAAATCTACTTTTCTCTTTTTATTTCTTTCTTTTATTGTTTCACTTGTTTTCTTTATGCCTTCAGTGCTATTTCCATCCTCACTTTCCTTCTCTTCTTCATCAGTTTCTAGCAAGATAGAGCTCATTAGACAATTCTGCTCTTTTAGTTCTCTCAATTTCCATGTAAGATGTACTGCTTTCAATAATTTATTTTTCATTTTTGTCTATTTCCTCAATACCCATTACCTCCTTCATGTTGCCTATATCATTTGCTCTTCCAACAACATGTTTTCCATTTTCTCTTGTCCTATTCAGAGACACCTTCTACCAAGCTTTGTTTTGCACTTTTACCTTATGTTTCCTTGTATACTGATGATCATTTTCCTTCCTCTCCATTGTTTGCTTTACTGTTACATTCTTATCTTTTCCAGGTTCATCAATTGTCACATAAAGCTAACATTTCTCATTTTTAATCCCAAAAACTTTGCAATGTACACAAATATCAGGTTTCTAGAGATAAGACACATGTATAATCTGAGTTGTGCCATCTAGTTTCTTTATTGAAAATGACTTAACTAGTTCTTGGTTTAGGGATATTTCTATTAGATATTTTGCATCTTATATTATGGTTATTGTTTCAGTAGCTTCATCGAGGCAAACCAGCTTCCCCAATCTATTAGCAAACCAGTTGATGCCCAGTAGAGACTATAGGTAAATTGGGATGTTTGATAACTTGACCCATATAAGCACATCTTTAATCAAACCACATACATTATTGACATTCAATTCCCATTGTTTGGTTATATAAAGTTTATTCCTCAGGGTCTCCCCTTATAACTTTCCTCTTGTCTGATTCATCATAGAATAGAAAAAGGGTGTCGCCTAATTTAACTTTAATGTTACCTCGTAGACGCTATCTTAGTCTTATCATTTCAAACACCACGGTGTAAGAGAGAGGATGATTGAGGAAAAAACCCACAACATAGTTTTCCCATATTTGTTCATCAGCATCCAATACCTGGGAAGATGGGACCATCTTGTCGCCTTTGAAAATAATGTCAATCAAAACAGGTTTGTACTTAATAGCATAGTAGGGTAGGCATTGAAGTGAAGTCCAAACTTGTTCCAAGGGGAAGAGGTCGATTTAGTACCGTTAGAAGTAGGAAGGGTAGTTGAAGTGTTGGCGCAGACAGTTTTTAAAGAAGAAATCGTGATGGTTGTGGCAGTGGGAATTAATATTGTTGTGGCCATAGGATGAGAAGGGTCTGATGGTCGGTCGTGAGCTAATGGCATCGGTTGGGGTACACGGGGGTTTGACGTGGATGGGACAGGGTTGGTACGAGGGTGATGGGACAGGGCGGGAGAAGCTATTGCTATGAAAATTAAAAAGGGAAAAATATTTTTTTTGATACAACCTGATCCAAACTTGTTGATTTAAAACTCTTAAATCAAATTATGATCAATATCCAATTTTAAAACCCAAAAAACTCAACTGTAATTCAATCTTGAGCTAAATTTCGAAATGTTATTTTATCTTTCTTTTACTAAGCAATATACAAAGTTCGAATAAAATATTAATCCTTTAAAACAAATCAATTTCTGAATTTCAAATCACATTCTAATTATAACTTCAAAATCTCAACTTCGATTATTTAAGTAATTAAATTTACCAAATATAAATTTCAACGTTTCGAACTTCAATTCGAAAATAATTCAATTACCATTAATTCGACCTTTTTTAAAGCAAGATCAGTTCAAATAATTTCAAATCATTATTCAAAATTGTTTAATTTAACCCATCAGTGTCCATACATAATTTTCTATCTTATGGTCAAATGATACTAAAATTAAATTCTAGTATTTTGAGAATGGATATGTATACATTTTTTTTGAAAATTGGTTCTCTTCATTGCTAATACCAATATAAAACCTCCTTTATATGCCTCTCAAAACCCTGTAATCCCCCTAACCTAAATGGGTGAGTTACAGGGAAAAAGAGTACATATAAATTCGGTATAAAACTTTAAAACTATCATCTAAATCATTTAAAGCATATCAAAGAAAACATGACAAAGAAAATATCTCAAATCTCTTTCGGCCCAAAATAAACGCCCATATACTTTGATTGCTCAAATTCAAAAGAGATTCAACTACCTCCTTCTATCCTATATCCACTAAATTGATTCCCCAACGGTCAAGAATTTGAACGTTTCATGAAGTTTGAATTGTCTTACTTCCATTAATGCAAATAAATAAAGCAATCTCCCTTTCGATCTGAACCAATTTTGAAGTAACAGAAATGCTCCTATTTTTAAATATACTCATATTCATCTCCTTCTAGATAAAATGAACTACAGTAGTAAATTCCCCACAAGCTAAATCCTGGATTTGGTCATTATTTTTGAAATTAGAATGAATTAGCTTGGCTTCAACACTTTACTAAGACTGAATGGATGGAGGAAGAAGTAACCTTTTCTTCAAGGCCAACCAAATGTAAGCTGAACAGTCACATTGGAAAAATATGTGCTGAATTGATTCAGGATGTAGGTTACATAAAGGACATAAGATACATGATATATTGCCATACCAAAAAAATACTATCTTTGGTATTCAATCTTCCCATCATATACAGGTATGTGATGAATGCCATCGTTTAACTGTTTTTACTATGTCATATTACTGAAAAAACAGTGTCAGTTTCATCTTGTGCTCAAGCAAAATTCCATGCTTTATGAAATGAAAATGTACCTCCATTTCCCCATTTATATGAATTGAAACATCCCATATTTTCGGTATATTTAAATTTCGATTTGAAATATAGGAATTTAATAATATTGGTTGAAATCAGATTTGATTAATTTAATAAAGATAATAGTTTGAATTGAGTATAAATAGATTTTTCAAATTTAGTTTTATTTAAAAAGGCTGTAATTTGAAATTTGATATTTAAACAATTGAATTAATTTGAGTGGGTTAATTTAAAAGTGGTATTAAATTTAAATTAGAAATGGTGGAATTTTAAGTCGTTAAATTTTAACTGAAATTCAAAACAAAATTCAGATAATCAAATTAAGATTTAAAAATGTGTGAAATTTATTTATAGAATTTATTTAAATTATAATTTGATTAAATTTGAATTTAATGAACATTTAATTTGGATTAAAACAGTTAATCAAATAATTGAATATTTTATTTATTTAATTAACTTTGAAATTTAACTGTTTTGGCGACTATCTCAGAATTCGAGGAAACTGGCGCCATTGGATTCAGACGATGAATTATGGTAGGATATCAATGTGCGTTACAAACAGACTTGTCATTTGACTATACTAGAGAAAATGTGAAAGGAATCAATGTAAATGGATAATTGGGTGTTTTAACATTTGGGCCTTCTATATCAATTCTAGTAAAATTCCTTTTCCACCTGATCAGTTCATTCTCTCTGTACGTATAACTCCTCCATCATTTTTCTCTAATGGCAAAAAGAAAATCAAATTTCTAAACCCTAGATTTAAATAAAAATCCTAACTTCAAAATCAAATCTCCTTAAACCATAGCAAATTATATATCGATTCGAAGCTCTCGACGATACTAGGCTGCTAATACCATTCGTTGCGACATGCAGTGCTCGAATTTGCCAGAAATTGATGGTCAAACCTCTGGACTAAGGAACCCTAGCATGAAATTTGGGGCTTTTTTATTTACAACCTAATCGAAGAAATTAACTTATGGGTATTGGAGAGGTCGATGAGAGGAGTGGACTGGAAGTGGTCGAAGGTTCTAGAGTGGGGTAGATCGCAAGAAATTTGCATGGTAGGGCTCGTTTTCTCGAAGTTAGGGCTGGAGGCGGATGGCGTTTTGGTCTACGGGAGGTGGTGGCGCCGACTCAGGAAGGTGCGTGGTGGGGAGAGCTTCACGTTGGCGGTTGTCGCATGCCTTCTAGTGGTCGGGGTGATGAGCTTTAGTCGGTCAAAGTTGGTGCTGATGGATGCTTTTGCTGTCCGTTTACTGTAGCAGGAGAGGTGGAGGACCGGAACAGTTCAAAAGGAAGGCTGATGTGGCACAGTCCATTTGGGTGAGAGATTGTTTTATTTATTTTATATATTTTAAAAATCAGATGGTAAAACAAGCATAACTTCTTCATATGAGCTCGGATTGACGCGTGGTTTGTTGCGTTAGGATCGTGGAGAAATTTCGGACGATCTAAGACTGATTTGACTGCGATTAGAGACTGAAAATTTTTGGGCTTTAGTTGGACGTTTAATCCACTAAGGACCCAAAGGTTAGTGATTTTCCCACTTACGAAATACTGAATTATTCCCATATTTGTTAAATTAAAATATGAAATAAGTTTGGTTGCATGGTTGTGTTTGATTGTGATTGGCTGCTTAAAAATGACATGCAAGTATATTAATTTGAAAATAGGTCGAGAATTGGTTATTTAATTTAATTAAATTAGTAGTTGGGATTTCTGATCCTTGCAAACCTATAACACCCCACGTCCATTAATGTCACTCTCAAAGGAATGCATTAACTTTCATGGAGTATTATTGGTGTATAGAACAGAATATAACAAGATAGATACATATATGGGTACTTGAAAAATTAAAACAACTTTTATCGCAGCAGAGAAATAGTTTGGCTGCAACAACATCAAAAACCAACAATAAAACCAAGTACACTTAATATCCATCTTGACAAAATATATTTCTGAGTACATAAAGTAAAAAAGCATAACCCCTACATAAGTAGCCATAAAAGAGATAAGCTAAACTTTACTTTCAGCAATCCAAGCACTTCCAAATAGAGAGAAAGAGATCTAAGTCAAGTTCCAGTAGCACTAGTTCCACCCTGAGAACATGGGGCGGGGGGAGGAAGAAAAGAGGCGAAAACAAAGGGGGTCAGACATAAAGTCTGGCGAGTCCAATAACTTTAACAATATAATTATTAAAGTAATTAGGATAAGGCATAAACTGGTAAAATAAGGAATGGCTGTGAAACAAATGGGCATGACAAAACCAACAAGAGAAATAAGATAACGTTAATTACGTTCCTAATCACTATAGGACAATTACTCTACTGCACCAATACTAGTCACCCTAAAAGTTGATCCCGCCTACTGAACAAAATAATAATAATGGTAGTTTCATGTACCCCTAGCTGTCTTCATAGGTGTCGCCTGCTCCTATCTCCACTAGTTGTACCCACTACCCTCCCCATTCTAATTTCAACATTTATTCATAATATGGTAGTTGTACTCCGAGCTGTCTTCATAGGTGTCACCTTCTCCTATCTTCGCTAGTCGTACCCACTACCTTCCCCATTCGATCGGCTTCCTAACTCGTAGATACCCGTGCTGGTCCCACAGTAGGGTGCATCACTCCCCAAAGTGGCAATCCGATACCACTAAAGTTGCACGACTTATACCTACACGATGCAACAACGTCTTACCTACCATCTCGGGCCCACACATGCACATGACTTCGTTGGACTTGTGTTGCCACCGCTAACCCATTTTGACCTCTTACAATCAAATCTAGTTAGCATGTCCCGTCCTTGATCTAGATCGAGGTCACTCAGATACTAAATGGATTACTGGTTGAAGAGGGTCCCCACACTTGACAAAAGCTCTCCACCTATGCTTGGTCCCCTCTAGGATTTCCCACTTAACCCCCTCTTATTCATGTCTTCTTACATGTTTAAACTTAGTTAAGTGTTTATAATTATATCCCACATGTCACCCATGTTACCCACTTATCAAATCAACATGCGTTATTGGTTAAGCTTGTCTTAACCCTATCCGCTTATTAGATCAATATATATATATATATATATATATATATATTTGGTTAAGTTGGTCATAACCCTATCCACTTATATATTATTGGTTAAGTTGGTCTTAACCCTATCCACTTATATATTATTGGCTAAGTTGGTCTTAACCCCATCCAATTATCAGATCAATATGTATTATTGGTTAAGTTTGCATTAACCCTATCAAATTATCGGATTAATATATATTATTGGTTAAGCTGGTCTTAACCCTACCTACTTATCAGATTATTGGTTAAGTTGGTCTTAACCCTATCCACTTATATATTATTGGTTAAGCTGGTCTTAACCCTACCTACTTATCAGATTACTGGTTAAGCTGGTCTTAACCCTATCCACTTATTTGGTTAAGATGGTCTTAACCCTACCTACTTATCAGATTATTGGTTAAGCTGGTCTTAACCCTATCCACTTATCATGTTATGTATCATATATATATATATATATATATCGTATAACATGTTTTACTTAATTTATGATTAAGTACATCTTAGTTCACAGATACATTGGTTAAGAGAATAACTCCCTAAGTATCAACCCCGAAGACTGAAATCAACATCAGATTGGTGCTCAGAGAATTACTCAACTCAACCAAACTTCTGTTTGTCATTCATATTCGTCTTTGATCAGTATTAATTAATTATTAATGCACATACCTCTCACATTAAGTCGGTTGCTTGTGGCCGCTGGATATGTCGGGCGGTTCCGGGCAGACTTCCACCACAAGCCAGACTTAACCTTGTGTCTAAGCATCTTTTAATTATGCCTACGAACTCTCACGTTAGACTGTCGTTTGCGGTTGCTGGATGTGTCGGGCGGGTCCAGGCAGTCTTATATCACAAACGAGCCTAACCTCGTGTCTTAGGCATTTATTACACATTTAATATATGCCTTTGACCTCTCACATTAGACTACCATTTGTGGTTGCTGGATTTGCCGGGCGGGTCCGGGCAGTCTTATACCACAAACAAGTCTAACCTCGTGTCTTAGGCATTTATTATTACACATTATTATTCAATCCCAAGTTGAATTAACATCCCTATTTCATATTGTCAATAACTTCCAATTTTAATCCATGTCCATAATTGTCACTTAAATTATATCCAAAGTTTTCAGGTATATAAATTATACCAATTAATGTCTCAAATTAATTATATGCTTTTAAAGCCATTTTATGCCAATTCACAATATTAATATTTAATATTTTCCCATTGCCCCTACGTCGTTCGTACGTTTAATAAGAAATATGTTAGACCCGCAAATAGTCTAACGCATAAAAAGAAAAGATACATCACAACTTGCATAACACCCAAAATAGATCTAACTTGCAAATAAGAATTGTAACAATAATCTTGCATAACCAATAACTTGCATAAGAAATGGACATATAGAACATAAATTTGCATAAACTATGTACTGCCATGGATTTAAATATAGATCTAAACATAAAATTGTGAACTTGCATATATGACTATGGTTTTCACATAAACTTGCATAAGGGTTCTCATAGAAACTTGCATATGAATTTAAACATGTAAACTAATATCACATGTTTTACATATAAACTCGCATACATATATATACTTGATTCACATATAAACTTAGGCATAATTCGCATACAGACTTGCATATGATTCACATACAAACTAGCATATGATTTACATCCAAACTCGCATATAAACTGATGTCATAAAATGAATCAATTTAAACATATGTGATTGGTCATATGAAATAGATCCACTAACATAAGTTAACAAAACTGACATATGTTCACAAACAGATGATAACAAAATTAAGTAGCATCAAATGATTCAACAAGCATGTTCTCATAATCCAAATTATAACTCATCATAATTAGTTTATTATTTATTTTGTGAAAGAAATTGTACTCACAAAGACGGACTAGAGAAGAGAATAATTCATTCGTCGTTTGTATTAGAATCCTGACTTGCAATTCCTAAGCTTTAAGAAGAAGAAGAACTAATCTAGTAGCAGCATGGAAGCCAAGAGATTAATTTAGTTTAGGTTTAGAGATTGAGTCTATGTGTGCTTATATAGAAGTTTAAATCAATATAAGCCGTTAGATTATCTTAGGAGCAAATTAGAACCATTCAGACTAGATATAGTTATCTAGAATTGCCACCTATGCCCTAGTGACTCATCAACAGGTCAGAAAAGACTCAGCAACAGGTCAGAATCATTACAGTTCAGATCCGCCCAAGGGGGTAGGTCGATGCCCAGGTCGACCTATATATGGGAGGTAGACCCCCTGGTCGACCCCCAGGTCGACCTGTATAGGGGAAGTCGACCCCCTGGTCGACCTGGCCTGGGGAGGGAAAAATCCTGCCCAGCCAGCTTCTTTGTTTGAATTCGAAATTTTGAATTTAACTCTGAGCTGTTTTAATTTATTTAAATTCCTGAAACTTCTGAGGGCCATAACTTCCTCATACAAAGTCCGATTTACGAAAACTTGGAATCTATTCCAAGCAGAATTTCGAGACGAACACAACGGCTTAACCTATTTCCCTTAATTCCTCTCCTAAAAATTAAGTGTTCTTAAAAATTGTTAATTTTAATATTTAAATTTACGGGGTGTTACAAAACTCGTAGAACAGATTAATACTAATTAATGGGATGAATGGTTGTGATGGATGATTTGGGTGATTTTCTGAATGAGTATTGCTTGAAATGTTATTTATTTCAGTATATGGTTGTTGTAACGACCCGCATTCTACGCATCATAGGATCGTAGAATATTTATTTCTTTCACATACAAAGTTGTATGGTCATGTAACTTTGGGAAACGACTATTGGGGTCATTTCCCATGTTCATGATTTTTCCCGATTTTTAAATGACCATTTTACCCCCTAGTTGGCACTGTTTTGTCCATAACTTTTGACTGGAAATGAATTTTGACTTGAAACCACTTCCATTGGTTCCGGATGATGGTTTCTCTTTCCGTAGAGTGGTCACATTAGCTAAACGGACTCACCATTTGGGAGATATGGCTGAAACAAGTTTCAGATGGTGAAAAACAGCTTAATTGGGCTCAACCGGGTGATTAGCAGCTAGGCCCAGAGGGGAATTTCGGGTTTAGAGGTATAGGAGGACTGATTAGGGTTAGGAAATCACTTTCATTTCAGTTTTGAGCCGCCACAAACCTTCTTGAGAACCTAGTAATGGCTTCCATCCTCTAAAACCACTCCAAAACACATTTTTATTGAAGATTAAACATAAACTACATCAAAGCAAGGCCAAATAGCAACAAAGCAAGGTTGGAGCTGCTGCTATACATAGGAATTCGACCCAAACAGAGAGTATTTCAGATTTTGTGTTCTATTTTGTGGCCAAGGTGAGTGATAGCATCGTCTTGACACTAATTACAGTTAATTAAGGGTAATTAGTGAAGATTAGCGAATTTATACACCAATAAATTCTGGAAAAATGTTTAGAAATTCTTAAATAATATTTTATGCCTCTGTTAGAAATTTGGTTCGATTTAGTTAAGTTTTATTAATTCTATGATTAGTCTTATTTAATCATGCTCAAGGGAAAAATAGGATTTTGGGC
The DNA here is from genome assembly GCA_030737875.1 of Allium sativum. Classification (NCBI taxonomy): domain Eukaryota; kingdom Viridiplantae; phylum Streptophyta; class Magnoliopsida; order Asparagales; family Amaryllidaceae; genus Allium; species Allium sativum. Next base: position 288,363,479 of record CM060924.1, read on the forward strand.
ATCTTTGATCCATTTTGACATGTAAATTCATGGTTTTGGTGTTTGTGGTTGCTCTTACATGTTGCTATGACTCTATGGTATGTTTTATGATTGATTAGAATAGTTAAATTGGTCGAAAACGTCGTCGAATGGCGTAGAAAGCTCGCTGGAAAGTTGCAGAAATGTGCAGGTTCCGAACCGGTTCAGATCGGAGCAGGGGTCGGATCGGATTAGTGAACTGACCGAGGGAATCCGAACTGGATTGGGACTTGTCACTGGAGGAGGCTTGGCGAGAAGGAAGGTCGTTTACTTAGAGTTGGAGTGGACAAGGGGATCGGATCGGAAGAATAATGGAGGCCAGATCGGATCGACTCAAGAATGGAAGGCTACGACTGGAGTAAGGCGAAGGGAGCGGATCGGATCGGAGTAGATGGAAAACGGGAGTGGATCGGATCGGAGTAGATGGAAAACGAGGGAGCTGATCGGAGAAAACTAGAAGGAAGACAGTAACCCGACCCGACCCGGAGGAGGACACCGACCCGACCCGAAGCAGAGTATCCGACCCGAACCGAATGAAAAGATGACCACCGAACCGAACCGACGAGGGTGATGACTACCGAACCGAATTCTAGGACTGTTACTGCGCGACAACTCTTCTGAAGACCCACTCCAATTCGACCAAACCCGAGATGCAAAGGAAGTCCAAATGAGAAGTTAGAGCTCAAGATCCAGATGGGAATCAACGAGTTCGCTTCATGGTTGGGCTTTGCTGCGGGACGCGTGTTAAGGGGCTATCGATGTCTATAGCTTTGGACTACTATGGTAGGAGGTACGGAGGCGGATTCATGGCCATTATGGCATTGGTAGAACCAAGGGCTACGATCAATGAAATGGGTCATTGAAATGTTTGGTCATGACTCCATATTTTCAGCTTGGTCACACCAGGGTTTCTACAAGTCGGGATTCGTCGTTACCTCAATTTGTCTAGTATTCCAAGGTGGTAGATGTCGTATAGCTTTACGCACTGAGTGAGAGATGTGAGGATGGTTGCTATGGATGGTTTGTTTGTTATCATTATGACATACACACCCCACCCCCGTATTCTTGCACTATTTATTATGGCACCTTAGAGTACTGTACGGTATGTGGTACTAACTCTTTGGTTGCAGGTCCAGGTTCAGGTATGGTTTAGTATACCTGTTATTATTCTGTTTAGATGCTTATCGCTCATACCAGGCTTTATGTCTGACCCAGAGTTTTATGTCTCCTCTTATTACTCTGGGTGCTCACATGAGCAGACTAGAGACAGGTTAGCTGGTGATGCACGGGTAGATGATCCGGAGACGAGCAGGATGCTTCCACGTAACACATATATATAGTATTCTCCCTGTGTTGTTGAAGATCACTGCTTGGGCATTGGTGGTGTATCATCTACTTTGGCTTTCTTTTGTTTAGAGACAGTAGATTTTGAAAAGTTGTAATAAGCTGTATTGGGATTTCCGCTGCTTTGGTGTTGATGTTGATTTTAGTTATCAGCTTATGCACTGTCTCACCTGTTTTATGTCAAGTATGTTATTATTATTATTATATTTTATTCCATGCGCTGTGAGACATTCTACAGGTTTCTCATTAGTTAATTCCCTTCTTTATTTTCTTCTCACGACCCGTTCCGTGCTAACTAGACATGTGTACAGCGCACTTTTGGAGTAAATGTCGGTTGGTGCGGGGCGGGCCGTCACACTTGGTATAAGAGCTCTAGGTTGCGTAGTTAACCTAGGGAAGTTATCAGGGAGAGATAATATACGTATACGAGAGAGCGTATTTGTGATTACTTTGGTTTTTAAAAGCTATATATATATATTATTACTAGTATAGGGATGAAGTCGTACTGCACTAGCACCACTATGGAGTCGTTAATCGTTTCCTTTTTCAGATTTACGATGAGCCGATATACTAGGGGTGCTGGTAGGGGAGCTAATAATGGGAATGCTGCTGACATGAGAACGATGTTTACTGACCTCATGAGAGAGATGCTTAGAGATGTACAGAGGTCAGCTCCCAATGGTGGAAATGGTGGTGGTCCAATAGTGCAGGCGCCAAGAGTCGACTTCGCCAAGCTGAATAAGGATTATACTAGTCTTGGTGGGAAGCCGTTCCACGGAACGGAGTCGGCCACGGATGTTCAGGATTGGTTGGATAGTTGCGAACGTATCTTCGAGGATTTGGGTATCGAGGATGCGATGAAGAGAAAGCTAGCGTCCCGTCAGTTGCAAGGGCGGGCAATGAATTGGTGGAATGCTATAAAGGCAGCCACTCCCGAAGATCAGATTACTTGGGAGCAGTTTAAGGCTCGCTTTAGCGAGAAGTTCATTCCAACTGCTCAGAAGTCAGTGCTGTTTAAGAAATTCTTGGAGCTCAAGCAGAATGGCAGAGCTGTCTCGGAGTATATTGCTGAATTTGACACTTTGTCGAAGTATGGGTTATCTCTTATTGATACTGCCGAGAAGAAGAATGAGAAATTCATAACTGGTTTGGATCAGTACTTGGGGGAAAAGCTTATTAACCACATCGATGAGACGTTTGAGTCGATTGTGGGAAAAGCATTGAGGTCGGAGAGTCTTTACCCTAAGCCGAAGACTGAGGTTGCATCTGCAGAAGAGCCAAAACCACAAGAAAGTGGTGGAGGCAAAGGTGGTTCCCAGAATAAGAGAAAGCAGAATCAGACTAAGGATGGCCAGAAGAAAAAGAATAAGCAAGATGTTGAGTGCTTCAGCTGTGGTAAGAAGGGCCATTATGCTAGTAATTGTCGGGCCAAGCCAGCGGATAGGAAGTGCTTCAACTGTGGCCAAATGGGACATCACAAGGACAAGTGTCCGCAACCCCCTAAAGAAAAGCAAATGGTGAAAGCATACGCCCTTAATGTTATTCCTTCTTCGTCGAATGCGCCAACTGCGGCGGAAAAGGGAAAGAATGTCGTCATTCAAGGTATGCTTTCTGTTTATGATGTTCCTGTTAGAGTTTTGTTTGATACCGGAGCTTCCAGTTCTTTCATATCTAGTGACCTGGTAGATAGGTTGGGATTGGAGCCCGAGATTGTCGATAGACCTTTAGTAGTGACGAACCCGATTGGTGGTTCTACTAGCCTTAGCATGATTTGTCGTAATGTGGTCTTATCGAGTCATGGATGCATGTTTGTTTGTGATTGCTTTGTTTTGGGTTTTACTGGGTTTGGCATTATTTTGGGAGTAGATTGGCTCCGAAGATACGGGGTGGTGGTAGACTGTGAGGGCTTTTTGGTGACAGCTAGAGCGGATGATGGGCGGAGGATAGTGTTTGGTGGTCTACCCAGTGAGGGGGTATTGGCTAGTTTTCTAAACTCCCTCGACATTCCGCATAGTGAGTTGTCAGGTTTGCCCGTGGTTGGCCAGTATCCGGATGTTTTCGAAGAAGTGACCGGACTTCCACCGCACCGAGAGATTGAGTTCCGTATTGATTTGGTAAAAGATGCCAGACCTATAGTGATGCCACTTCGTCGTATAGCACCAAGAGAGCAGCGAGAGCTCGAGGTGCAAGTCAGCGATCTTTTGAAGAAGGGATTTATCACAAGGAGTGTTTCTGAATGGGGAGCACCAGTTGTGTTTGCTACCAAGGCGGATGGTTCCCTTCGTTTGTGTGTAGACTACCGCGAGTTGAATAAAGTGACGAGGAAGAACAAGTATCCGCTACCGCGGATAGATGATTTGTTCGATCAGTTGAGTGGCGCGAGAGTATTTTCTCAGTTGGATCTCGCGACAGGTTTTCATCAGCTTAGAGTGGAAGCTGAGAGTATAGCTAAAACGGCATTTCGAACGCCGTCTGGATTTTATGAGTGGTTGGTCATGCCATTCGGGCTGACCAATGCCCCAGCATATTTTTTGGATCTTATGAATAGGGTATTCAGAGATCAGTTGAATAAGTTTGTCCTTGTGTTCGTTGATGATATTTTGGTCTATTCGAGGACCGAGGAAGAACACAAGGAACATTTAAGAGTAGTGATGGAGGTGTTGAGAAAACACCAATTGAAAGCAAAGTTTTCTAAGTGTCACTTCTGGAAGAGGGAAGTGAGGTTCTTGGGCCATGTTGTATCAGAAAATGGGATTGCCGTGGACCCAGCGAAGGTGGCTACGGTACAGGATTGGCCTACGCCCAAGAATGCAACAGATGTAAGAAGTTTCTTGGGATTAGCTGGATATTATCGTAAGTTTATCCAAGGTTTCTCCAAGATAGCAGCACCGTTGACCCAGTTGACCAAGAAGAATCAAGCTTTTGTCTGGGATGAAAGGTGCGAGAATGCATTCAAGAGTCTAAAGGACAAGTTGACAAGCGCACCAGCGTTAGTCATTCCTAAGGGGGATGAAGAGATGACGGTATACACGGATGCATGTGGTACCGGACTAGGTGCTGTATTGATGCAAGGCGGTAGGGTTGTAGCTTATGCAAGTCGGCAATTGAAACCGCACGAGAAAAGATACCCTACCCATGACTTGGAATTGGCAGCGATTGTGTTCGCGTTGAAGACGTGGAGACACTATCTCTTGGGAGAAAGATTTGAGCTGTTTACAGATCATAAATCGTTGAAGTATCTCTTCTCCCAGAAGGATCTAAATCTCCGGCAACAAAGATGGTTAGAATTCTTGGTTTCCTATGATTTCGACATCGCATATACACCGGGAAAGGGCAATGCTGTGGCTGATGCATTGAGTAGAAGACATGCCAGCTTAGGGGCTATGTTCCTTGAATGGAAGCAACTGGAGTATATCGCGGGGTTTGATTTCAGACCAAAGTGCGAACTGGATCCAGAAATGTTAGCAAGTTTGACGATCAGACCCACTTTGATTGAGCGGATCGGCTCTAGTCAGAGGGACGATCCTAACCTATTGGAAATCATCTCCAAGTTAGAGATGGGTATCGACGAGGAGATGAACAAGTATGGGCTTGATCGAGATGGATGGCTTAGAAAGAATGGAAAGCTTGTTGTACCTAATGTCGATGGATTGAGGGATGAAGTGCTTAGAGAATGTCAGCACTCAAAGCTGACTATACACCCCGGTGGTAACAAGATGTATCGAAACATGAAGCGGACCTACTACTGGGAAGGGATGAAAAGAGACATTGGGAGGTTTATATCCAAGTGCATGAATTGCCAGCTAGTTAAAGCCGAGCAAAAGAAACCTAGTGGGTTATTGCAACCATTAGAAATTCCCGAATGGAAATGGGAGCAAGTCTCGATGGATTTTATTGATGGTTTACCAAGGACTAGATCGGGACATGATAGCATTTGGGTAGTTGTGGATCGACTGACTAAAAGTGCAAGGTTACCAGAACGGCAGCTAAGCTAGCAGAATTGTATATGAAGTGGGTAGTGAGATTTCATGGAGTACCTAAAAGCATTGTGAGTGACCGGGACCCGTTGTTCACTAGTGGGTTTTGGAACAGCTTACAAGAGGCTCTAGGGTCAGAGTTACATCTCAGTACCGCATATCATCCTCAGACCGACGGTCAGACGGAGAGGGTGAATCGTATTTTGGAAGATCTCTTAAGAGCATGTATATTGGATTTTAGTGGATCATGGGATGATCATTTGCATCTAGTAGAATTTGCATATAATAATAGCTACCAATCCAGTATCGGTATGGCTCCGTTTGAAGCATTGTACGGAAGACCATGCAACTCACCATCATGTTGGATAGAGACTGGCGAGAAGTTAATGCTTGGACCAGATGTGGTAAGGGAAACTTCAGATAAAATCAAGACCATTCAACAACGAATGAAGGCTGCCCAAGACAGGCAGAAGAGTTATGCTGATAAGAGGAGAAGAGACTTAAAGTTCTCCGTTGGCGACTTGGTGTTTGTCAAGATTTCTCCGTTGAAGAGCGTAATACGATTTGGCAGGAGAGGCAAGTTGGCACCAAGATTCGTTGGCCCATTCCCTGTTCTCGAACTAGTCGGGAATTTGGCATATAGAGTTCACTTACCAGAGAAAATGGCGGGAGTTCACAATGTATTTCATGTTTCCCAACTAAGGAAGTTCGTTCACGACCCAGATATAACTATTTCACCTGATCAGTTAGAGGACTTCGAAGTAGAACCCGAGGCGGTTGGGAACCGCAAGCCGGCCCGTTTTGTCGAGCACGACATGAAACAACTTCGAAGGAAGGCGGTGAAGCTAGTCAAGGTTCAGTGGGGCGAGAACGAGAATGATTGTACTTAGGAGACAGAGTAGAACATTAGGAAGACACACCCGGAACTCTTTGCCTGGTAAGATTTTGACTTTGATTTAGTTTTCCGCATGCTAGGGTAGACTTGTTTTGCTTGTTTGCATGTTTGATTGATTGATAGGCATGCGGGACCTTTGTGTATGTTCTGATTAAGGAATTTCGGGGACGAAATTTCTTAGGGGGGGGAGAGTGTAACGACCCGCATTCTACGCATCATAGGATCGTAGAATATTTATTTCTTTCACATACAAAGTTGTATGGCATGTAACTTTGGGAAACGACTATTGGGGTCATTTCCCATATTCAAGATTTTTCCCGATCTTTAAATGACCATTTTACCCCTAGTTGGCACTGTTTTGGCCATAACTTTTGACTGGAAATGAATTTTGACTTGAAACCACTTCCGTTGGTTCCGGATGATGGTTTCTCTTTCCGTAGAGTGGTCACATTAGCCAAACGGACTCACCATTTGGGAGATATGGCTGAAACAAGTTTCAGATGGTGAAAAACAGCTTAATTGGGCTCAACCGGGTGATTAGCAACTAGGCCCAGAGGGGAATTTCGGGTTTAGAGGTATAGGAGGACTGATTAGGGTTAGGAAATCACTTTCATTTCAGTTTTGAGCCGCCACAAACCTTCTTGAGACCCTAGTAATGGCTTCCATCCTCTAAAACCACTCCAAAACACATTTTTAGTGAAGATTAAACCTAAACTACATCAAAGCAAGGCCAAATAGCAACAAAGCAAGGTTGGAGCTGCTGCTATACATAGGAATTCGACCCAAACAGAGAGTATTTCAGATTTTGTGTTCTATTTTGTGGCCAAGGTGAGTGATAGCATCGTCTTGACACTAATTACAGTTAATTAAGGGTAATTAGTGAAGATTAGCGAATTTATACACCAATAAATTCTGGAAAAATGCTTAGAAATTCTTAAATAATATTTTATGCCTCTGTTAGAAATTTGGTTCGATTTAATTAAGTTTTATTAATTCTATGATTAGTCTTATTTAATCATGCTCAAGGGAAAAATAGGATTTTGGGCATCTTTGATCCATTTTGACATGTAAATTCATGGTTTTGGTGTTTGTGGTTGCTCTTACATGTTGCTATGACTCTATGGTATGTTTTATGATTGATTAGAATAGTTAAATTGGTTGAAAACGTCATCGAATGGCGTAGAAAGCTCGCTGGAAAGTTGCAGAAATGTGCAGGTTCCGAACCGGTTCGGATCGGAGCAGGGGTCAGATCGGATTAGTGAACTGACCGAGGGAATCCGAACTGGATTGGGACTTGTCACTGGAGGAGGCTTGGCGAGAAGGAAGGCCGTTTACTTAGAGTTGGAGTGGACAAGGGGATCGGATCGGAAGAATAATGGAGGCCAGATCGGATCGACTCAAGAATGGAAGGCTACGACTGGAGTAAGGCGAAGGGAGCGGATCGGATCGGAGTAGATGGAAAACGGGAGCGGATCGGATCGGAGTAGATGGAAAACGGGAGCGGATCGGATCGGAGTAGATGGAAAACGAGGGAGCTGATCGGAGAAAACTGGAAGGAAGACAGTAACCCGACCCGACCCGGAGGAGGACACCGACCCGACCCGAAGTAAAGTATCCGACCCGAACCGAATGAAAAGATGACCACCGAACCGAACCGACGAGGGTGATGACTACCGAACCGAACCGAATTTTAGGACTGTTACTGCGCGACAACTCTTCTGAAGACCCACTCCAATTCGACCAAACCCGAGATGCAAAGGAAGTCCAAATGAGAAGTTAGAGCTCAAGATCCAGATGGGAATCAACGAGTTCGCTTCATGGTTGGGCTTTGCTGCGGGACGCGTGTTAAGGGGCTATCGATGTCTATAGCAATGGACCACTATGGTAGGAGGTACGGAGGCGGATTCAGGGCCATTATGGCATTGGTAGAACCAAGGGCTACGATCAATGAAATGGGTCATTGAAATGTTTGGTCATGACTCCATATGTTTAGCTTGGTCACAGTAGGGTTTCTACAAGTCGGGATTCGTCGTTACCTCAATTTGTCTAGTATTCCAAGGTGGTAGATGTCGTATAGCTTTACACACTGAGTGAGAGATGTGAGGATGGTTGTTATGGATGGTTTGTTTGTTATCATTATGACATACACACCCCACCCCCGTATTCTTGCACTATTTATTATGGCACCTTAGAGTACTGTACGGTATGTGGTACTAACTCTTTGGTTGCAGGTCCAGGTTCAGGTATGGTTTAGTATACCTGTTATTATTCTGTTTAGATGCTTATCACTCATACCAGGCTTTATGTCTGACCTAGAGTTTTATGTCTCCTCTTATTACTCTGGGTGCTCACACGAGCAGACTAGAGACAGGTTAGCTGGTGATGCACGGGTAGATGATCCGAAGACGAGCAGGAGGCTTCCACGTAACACATATATATAGTATTCTCCCTGTGTTGTTGAAGATCACTGCTTGGGCATTGGTGGTGTTTCTTCTACTTTGGCTTTCTTTTGTTTAGAGACAGTAGATTTTGAAAAGTTGTAATAAGTTGTATTGGGATTTCCGCTGCTTTGATGTCGATGTTGATTTTAGTTATCAGCTTATGCACTGTCTCACCTGTTTTATGTCAAGTATGTTATTATTATTATATTTTATTCCATGCGCAGTGAGACATTCTACAGGTTTCTCGTTAGTTAATTCCCTTCTTTCTTTTCTTCTCACGACCCGTTCCGTGCTAACTAGACATGTGTACATCGCACTTTTGGAGTAAATGTCGGTTGGTGCGGGGCGGGCCGTCACAGTTGTTGTGTGCTCATCATTGATGATGAATCCCAATTTTTCACCGTAGACGTTACGGGAATCGAATAAACCCGAGATTGATCGATTAAAATCAATAAAGAACACAGATTGAAATAATAAATATCTGTGACCCTGAATTGGATTGAAATGATAGATCCATCTTTGAAATATCGAGAAATTTAAATTTAATATCACTTGGCCATAGGATAGAAAGTTTTATACAAACATTGGTTGGTTAAATGATTTTCAAATAATTGGATATTTTATTTGACAGAAATTTCATTTAAAGAAAATGAGCCGACACTCGATAAACTTGTTTCTGTGAAAGATCTGGTCGCAAATGTTATTTAAAATAGTTAAGAAATTTTTCCAAAGCAAGCGGGAATTCTTAAAGTAAGGATTTGACTATAATTTGGAATTTTCAAATTAAGGGTTGGATTTGAATATAATAAATTCGACTGAATGTAATATGCGGAAAGAGGATTGAGAATACTTAGGGTTGTTTTAAACTAAAATGAATATGGTTTGAATTTCCCTAAATTTAAGGCTGGTTTGAATGGCATTTGAAAATATTGAACTATGTAACTCCATCGAGACTGGAGTATGGGAAAGTATTTGAAGTTCAGAAGAAAGGAACAATTTTAGTTTAAATTTTTTATTTTCAAGATTCTATATATATATATACACACACACACATATCTTGCTTGATTTCAAAATAAATTATTCCTTTCCTGCAAAATTATTTATTCAAACTTTAACCTATGATCTATTCCATTATAAAGCTATTTCCTTTATACTTTATTATGCAAAACTATATAGTAAACTTTTAATTTATATAAATACAAGATATTTTAAAATTATCTTATTGTTTTTAATTATTATATTATATATATTTATTTATTTATTTTAAATAAAGATTTTCTTATAAAACATTTATTTTCATTTGTATTTCTATGAGTTGTGAATTTCTTCTGAATGGAAAGTGTTTGGGTTTAAACCGAAGTTCAAACGGAGTTGAGATAAATTATGTCCTCTTTAAATATGAAGTGATTTCTATACCAATTTAACATGGAATGTGAATTTTTATTCTACAAGAATATAAATTTATCTCCTGAGGGATTGAAATGTGTTGTTATGAAACATATATTCTATTGGAATAAAAATGGATTTCTAACATAAATCGATTTGGAATAACTAAAAGCTTTGATATGAAATATATTCTACTTTAATATATAAATTGATTGTTTGAAATATTATATGATTTTAATGTATGGATATAGAAATATATTCTAGTTTAGAATATAATCAGTTTGGGAATGATTATGACATGTTGATATGGAATTATATTCTTTTGAGTATAAAACTTGGTTCGAAACGAAATATGATATTTTGATATGAAACGAACCTTTGTGAAAAGTAAAAGAACCAACCGATGTGGAAAATATAAGTGTTGGTTGTTAAAGAGACCGGAGTCGACAAGTGGCACACTCTCTGTCAGTGTCGATACCACTTTAACAACTGTGAACGTTTTGACGTATTCAGAATGGAAGGTGATGACTTGGAGGCGATTATTGAATCAAAGAAGATGAACGATGACGAAATAGCCCTGACCTTCGGGTCAGAATTAAAATGACTAAAACATGAGCTATACCATGACTAATTGAGGTAGCACCTTTGATCGGACACATTTCTTCGATACTATTTCTATGACTATGAAGATGATTTGTGCCCTTTGTGATTATGGGAGTGTTTTTCGAGGTGGGCGGTAGTGGCTGCTATGTGTTACCACCGGTCTAGGAATGCAATTGGCAGAATCCTACCCTGGGCATTGCCTCGAGTGCCTTGTCATATTTATCCATATCGAGCCCCATATGATTTTGATTTAGCACCGCTTTTTATGGAGTGCCCTCTGATAACACCAGTACGGTGAATTTACGATACTGTATAGACTGTTAGTGCCTGTAAACGGCGTAAGGGTAATATGGTAATCCCGCTTACGCTATTTTTATGATATTTACTTTGCTGGATAGACACTATCATAATAGCATATTATAATATGTATATATTAGTTTAACGGATCCTCGAGAGATGGAACAATCCCGTAACATCTCTTGAGTTACGGTACCCACGACACTAATGTTACTTCGTATTTTAATTTGACTAATATGAGAATGATTTAGTGCTGATCTGAGTGTTTGTTGTGTTTTCTTTTATGCAATACATTCGGGTCAGCAGATGTTGCAGTTAGCGAAGATTTCAGTAGCTTGGAGGACAAAGACGAAGATTTGGTATATATCTACTATATATAAGTATTTCCACTGCATTTTTTTGCTGTGCTATGTAAAGATCTATATATGTAACTCTGATAATCGTTGTATGGTATAGGCAAATGTATGTGTTTTAACTGTTTTAAACTGTTAAGTTATTTATTATATGTTGCCTTCCGCTATGAGAACTCTGTTATTGTTTTTCTCTTCTTTCTTCTTTTCCCAATAACCGCCTATATTTGTGATTTGTTTGGGTCGATATGTGTGGTTTATTGTCGATCTAAATGGTCAAAAATGTGGATCGTTAATTAACTCATTTGAGGTGGGGTTAGAAACGCCCTAGAATGGGTTTGAGTGATATGAGAGAGCGTACTTGTATTTTTGATATAAAATGGTTTTATATTATGTTGATTGTTCTGTCGAATATTTATAGATTCTAGTCGATTTATGGGACGCCATCGAATCGATAGGAATTTCTAAATGATCTAACAGAATGGATCAACATAATATGGTTTTCAATTTATATTTTATGTATATTAAATATAATATTATTGGTTCTAAGTGCATATGCATTCGTTATTAGTAGTCGATAATATTAGGTTATTATTTATTATGGTTGATTAAATAATAAATTCAATGGCAAAGACAAGTTTAAATGGTTTTAAAGGATTTGAAATGAAATAAATAAAGAAGGTGGGTAATTATCTCTTGAAACAAGATAGAAAGGAACTTGAGAACTTGATACTGGTACTTTGAAATAGATTTTCCATGATTTTTGGAAATTATGGTATTTGAAGTAGGTGCTTTGAAAGGGTATGGTTTTAAGGATTTAAAAAGAATAAAATGTGAAATCCCTTCTCAAAACCCAGAATAACTTCGGTAATGGGTGTACGCATTATCGACGTTTATTCTGAAGCGTCTGAGTGGAGAAGACCCTCTGTACTTTTATAACTTGTTTGAGAAAAAGATTTTGATTTAATTCCCGATGATATGTAAAGTGGAGTTCAAGATTTAACCAGGATTGAAATTTCCTTGTTTTGTTAATTATATGTTTTCTATGAATTTTACAAATACATATGCATTTTGTTAATTATATGTTTTCTATGAATTTTATAAATACATATGCATTTTAAACTTGGGTTTAAAACCCGGAATCAGAATATTTAAGTTCATCTTGGTTAATAATATTAATTCAGGTAATAAGGTAACTTGATCCATTTGAGTTCTTGATGTTGAAACTAAGAAATAGACTTAATTTTTGAGAGAAAGAAACCATCATTTAAGCTCATAAACGTGGACGATAATTAAGTTAAATAAGTTACAAAGCTGGTCGATAGGAGTGCTGAAGAATATATGAGATAAAACTTAATTCAAGTCGACTAAAATGAACTAAGAATTTGGTGGTGAAATGAAAATGGTAAAAAATTATGATGTGAAATAGTTAATGAGTGAGTTAAGTTGTTGAGAAGAAAATTTACAAGAAATGAAGTTTATTTATGAAAGGTGAATGATCGATGAAGTAGAAATGAAAGAAACCTTAATGATAAACTTATTAAGGCACTATAGCGAATATAAAGCTAAGTTGAACAATGAATAGAAGGGATGTAAACATTGTGTCGAAGGAAATATAACTTCATTTGAGTGAAGGAATCAAGCTGAATAAAGTAACTTAGGAAATCAAATAATAATGATTGAGAACTAAGTCTAAAATATAGAGTTAGAAACTAGCCTTAATTCAATTTGGAACTGTAAAGTCTAAGTAATGAGTTGAGTTAAAGAAACAAACTTTAATATAGTATTAGACGAGAATAAGTGAAAAGGGTTAAGGTATGGATCGAAGGGCCAAATATAAGAATAACAAGATGCGAATAAATTTGGCTTATATGAAACAAGGTAATGGTTAAGCGGATCATCAGTGAAAAAAATTAAGATATTGAAATGCAATATGAAACAGAACTTAACCTGAATTGGAAAGATTTAATGAAACAAAATCAATTTTTGAAGACTAAATAAGTTGATAGAATGAACTTATATTGGTGGATAGGTAAATAAAGTAAGATTTCGAAACGAGAGAAATAAGTTGGTTATATAAAAACCATCGCTGGTCCTAACCCTTAAGTATGGATTTAAAGTTGACTAAATGGAAAGACATTCATGAAATATGGATGAAGTAATAAGAACAAGTAAGGAATTTGGTGAGTTTATTTGTATTAATGGATTAAGGATTTAATATAATTGAATTAGATGGGAAAGTTAAAATGAAAATTTGGCAAACGGACTGAGAAAGAATGAGATTATGAATGAAACGTGGTGACTTGGTAAATAGATTAATTTAGTTGAATTAAATAGACGGGAAAGAAAATTTTAAATCTATTTGGAAATGAGATGATTAGGAATGCAAATAGATGTAAACGGATTGGCAAATATATCCCATATTAATGGATTGATGAATGAATGCATATCGAGTTAGTAGGAAGGTAAAAATGAATTTAAGTTTTAACAAGAAATAATGTTCGACATGAAACGAGAAATTGGATAGAAAGAATATCAGAAATATAGTAAGCAAATTGATTTAAAATCCATTTCTCAATCAGTGGAGTGATAAAAAAATTAGGTGGAAAACAATTTTCAAACGTTCGGAATCCCGAAGTTGAAGCTCTAAATAATCGACGTTTGTGCGAAAGGCTGAAATATTTGATAAGCTGAAACTAAATTGACCATAACTTTTGATGGGCTGATCGGAATTTGACGATTCCGACTTTTCGGAAACCTTTGAAACTGAGCTAATTTTTTTTCTAATAAAATCTTGCCTAGTTTCCAAGTCTATTAGGTTGAAAACCAAGAACTAGTCATAGTTGTATGCACAGAAAATAAAAATCTGAACTGAATACCAATGTTGTTTTGACCATAACTTCCTAACGGATCTTCGGATTTCGAAGTGCGAGTACAATTCGGATATCCCAGGATCTGAACTAAAATTTTCCCTTAATATGCTTTGTAAAATTTTGTGGTTTAAAGGGGTAAAAACTGGGTTGAACAACTCAGACCTACATTTCTTAGTGTACGGGCTGAGGTGTTCGCCTTCACTAAAATAGTCATAACGTTTGAACGAATTCTCCGAATTCGACGAGTCTGGACAATTAGGAAAGCCTGGAACAAATGCTACAACTTTTTCCTTGTTTTGGTCAAAATCTATCATTAATAAGGTGATAATAGATGGTTTGTTCACTGGCCTGTCATGTGTAATGTGGTTGTAGTCGAAATGTTCGATATATGTTGTGTAGGTTATATGCATTTTCTATGTGTTGTTATATATTTAATTCTTATGCATATTTGAGTATTTAGTAGGTGCAAGGAAGGGTACTATGCCTTGGATCTCGCTTGCGCTAAATACTAAAATGCTAAGGAAAATAAAAATGCAAATAAACGTTATAGATGGTAAGTATTTGAGTTATATAGTTTTGTAGTTACATATATATGGTGGTTTCCCCATTTTTTGGATGCCTCATCGAATGATGAGATGTATATTTGAATTTTATATATGTTGTGATTCTCCGGACCTCTCCGTACAAAGGAGATGCTGCCGAAATTTTCTGTGATTTCGGGAGTTAGAAAATTTTGAGATTTTTCAACTACATAACTTATTTTATAAATGCTATTTTATAAGTATGGATTTGAAAGTATGATTTTAGTCAATACCTATTTCGTTCTCTTTTCGAGGACGAAAAGATTCTTAAGTGGGGGAGAATGTAACATCCCATATTTTCTATACATTTAAATTTCGGTCTAAAATATAGGAATTGAATAATATTGGTTGAAATCAGATTTGATTAATTTAATAAAGATAATGGTATGAATGGAGTATAAATAGAATTTTCAAATTTTGTTTTATTTAAAAAGGCTGTAATTTGAAATTTGATATGTAAATAATTAAATTAATTTGAGTGGGTTAATTAAAAAGTGGAATTCAAATTTAAATTAGAAATGGTGGAATATTAAGTCGTTAAATTTTAACTGAAATTCAAATCAAAATTCAAATAATCAAATTAAGATTTAAAAATGTGTGAAATTTATTTATAGAATTTATTTAAATTATAATTTGATTAAATTTGAATTTAATGAATATTTAATTTGGATTAAAACGGTTAATCGAATAATTGAATATTTTATTTATTTAATAAACTGTGAAATTTAACTGTTTTGGCGACTATCTTAGAATTCGAGGAAACTGGCGCCATTGGATTCAGACGATGAATTATGGTAGGATTTCAATGTGCGTTACAAACAGACTTGTCATTTGACTGGGAAACTGGGTGTTTTAACATTTGGGCCTTTTATATCAATTGAAGTAAAATTCCTTTTCCACCTAATCAGTCCATTCTCTCTATATGTGTAACTCCTCCATCATTTTTCTCTAATGGCAAAAAGAAAATCAAATTTATAACCCTAGATTTAAATAAAAATCCTAACTTCAAATTCAAATCTCCTTAAACCATAGCAAATTATATATCGATTCGAAGCTCACGACGATACGAGGCTGCTAATACCATTCGTTGCGACATGATGTGCACAGATTTGCTAGGAATTGATGGTCAAACCTCTGGACTGAGGAACCCTAGCATGAAATTTGGGCCTTTTTGATTTACAACCTAATCGAAGAAATTAACTTATGGGTATTAGAGAGGTCGATGAGAGGAGTGGATTGGAAGTGGGCGAAGGTTCTAGAGTTGGGTAGATCGCCAGAAATTCACGTGTTAAGGCTCATTTTCTCGAAGTTAGGGCAGGCGGCTGATGGTGCTCTGGTCCACGAGAGGTGGTGGCGCCGACTCAGGAAGGTGCGCGGTGGGAAGAGCTTCACGTTGGCGGTTGTTGCATGCCTTCTAGTGGTCGGGGTGATGAGCTTTGGCCGGTCAAAGTTGGTGCTGATGGGTGCTTTTGTCGTCAGTTTACTGTAGCAGAAGAGGTGGAGGAGCGGGAAGGGTTCAAAAGGAAGGCTGATATGGCACAGTCCAGTTGGGTGAGAGATTGTTTTATTTATTATATATATTTTAAAAGTCAAATGGTAAAACAAGCATAACTTCTTCACCTCGGATTGACGTGCGGTTTGATGCATTAGGATCGTGGCGAAATTTTGGACGATCTGAGACTGGTTTGACTGCGATTGGAGACTGAAAATTTTTGGGCTTTGGTTGGACGTTCAATCCACTAAGGACCCAAAGATGAGTGATTTTCTCATTTATGAAATGCCAAATTATTCCCATATTTGTTAAATTAAAATATGAAATAAGCTTAGTTGCGTTGTGGGTTTGATTGTGATTGGCTGCTTAAAAATGACATGCAAGTATATTAATCTGAAAATTTAGGTCGAGAATTAGTTATTTAATTTAATTAAATTAGTAATTGGGATTTCTGATCCTTGCAAACCCGTAGAACGGATTAATACTGATTAATGAGATGAATGGTTGTGATGGATGCTTTGGGTGATTTTCTGAATGAGTATTGCTTGAAATGTTATTTATTTCAGTATATGGCTGTTGTGTGCTTATCATTGATGATGAATCCCAATTTTTCACCCTAGATGTTACGGGCATCGAATAAACCCGAAATTGATCGATTAAAATCAATTAAGAACACAGATTGAAATGATAAATATCTGTGACCCTGAATTGGATTGAAATGATAGATCCATCCCTGAAATATCGAGAAATTTAAATTTAATATCACTTGGCCATAGGATAGAAAATTTTATACAGACATCGGTTGGTTATATGATTTTCAAATAATTGGAGATTTTATTTGTTAGAAATTTCATTTGAAGAAAATGAGCCGATACTCGATAAACTTGTTTCTGTGAAAGATCTAGATCGTGAATGTTGTTTAAAATGGTTAGGAAATTTTTCCAAAGGAAGCGGGAATTCCTAAAGTAAGGATTTGACTATAATTTGGAATTTTCAAATTAAGGGTTGGATTTGAATATAATAAATTCGACTGGATGTAATTTGGGGAAAGAGGATCGAGAATACTTGGGGTTGTTTTAAACTAAAAAGAATATGGTTTAAATTTCCCTAAATTTAAGATTGGTTTGAATGGCATTTGAAACAAGATATTGAACTATGTAACTCCATCAAAACTGGAGTATGGGCAAGCATTTGAAATTCGGAAGAAAGGAACAATTTTAGTTTAAAATTTTTATTTTCAAGATTCTATATATATATATATATATATATATATATATGTGTGTGTGTGTGTGTGTGTATACACACACATGTCTTGCTTGATTTAAAGATAAATTATTCCTTTCCTTCAAAATTATTTATTCAAACTTTAACCTATGAGCTATTCTATTATAAAGCTATTTCGTTTATATTTTATTATGCCAAACTATCTAGTAAACTTTTAATTTATATAAATACAAGATATTTTAAAATTATCTTATTGTTTTTAATTATTATATTATATATACTTATATTTATTTATTTTATATAAAGATTTTCTTATAAAACATTTATTTTCATTTGTATTTTTATGAGTTGTAAATTTCTTCCGAATGGAAAGTGTTTGGGTTTAAACCGGGGTTCAAACGGAGTTGAGATAAATTATGTCCTCTTTAAATATGAAGTGATTTCTATATTAATTTAACATGGAATGTGAATTTTTATTCTACTAGAATATAAATTTATCTCCTGAGGGTTTGAAATGTGTTGTTATGAAACATATATACTATTAAAATATAATTGGATTTCGAACATAAATCGGTTTGGAATAACTAAAAGCTTTGATATGAAATATATTCTACTTTAATATATAAATCGATTGTTTGAAATATTATATGATTTTAATGTATGAATATGGAAATATATTCTAGTTTAGAATATAATCGGTTTGGGAATGATTATGACATATTGATACAAAATTATATTCTTCTGAGTATAAAACTTGGTTCGAAATGAAATATGATATTTTGATATGAAATGAACCTTTGTGAAAAGTAAAAGAACCAACCGATGTGGAAAATGTAAGCGTTGGTTTTTAAAGAGACCGGAGTTGATAAGTGGCACACTCTCTATCAGTGTCGACACCGCTTTAACAACTATGAACGTTTTGACATCTCCAGAATGGAAGATGATGACTTGGATGCGATTATTGAATCGAAGAAGATGAACGATGACGAAATAGCCTTGACCTTCGGGTCAGAATTGAAATGACTAAAACATGAGCTATTCCATGACTAATTGAGGTAGCACCTTTGATCGGACACATTTCTTCGATACTATTTCTATGACTATGAAGATGATTTGTTCCCTTTATGATTATGGGAGTGTGTTCCGAGGTGGGTGGTAGTTGCTGCTATGTGTTACCACCGGTCCGGGAGTGCAATTGGTAGAATCCTACCCTCGGCATTGCCTCGAGTTCCTTGTCATATTTATCCATATCGAGCCCCATACGATTTTGATTTAGCATTGCCTTCTATGGAGTGCCCTCTGATAACACCATTACGGTGAATTTACGGTATTTTATAGACTGTTGGTGCCTGTAAACGGCGTAAGGTTAATATGGTAATCCCGCTTATGCTATTTTTATGATATTTACTTTACCGGATAGACACTATCATAATAGCGTATTATACTATGTATGTATTAGTTTAACGGATCCTCGAGAGATGGAAGAATCCCGTAACATCTCTTGAGTTACTATATCCATTACACTAATGTTACTTCGTATTTCAATTAGACTAATATGAAAATGATTTAGTGTTGATCCGAGTGTTTGTTGTGTTTTCTTTTATGCAATACGCTCGGGTCAGCAGATGTTGCATTTTGCGAAAATATCAATAGCTTGGAGGATGAAGACGAAGATTTGGTATATATCTACTATATATAAGTATTTCCACAGCATTTTTTCCCGTTGTGCTATGTAGAGATCTATATATGTAACTCTGATAATCGTTGTATGGTATAGACAAATGTATGTATTTCAACTGTTTTAAACTGTTAAGTTATTTACTATATGTTGCCTTCCGCTGTGAGAACTTTGTTACTGTTTTTCTCTTCTTTCTTCTTTTTCTTCTTTTCCCAATAACCACCTATATTTGTGATTTGTTTGGGTCGACGTGTGTGGTTTATTGTCGATTTGAATGGTCAAAAATGTGGGTCGTTACATGAATCATAAGCCTTGTTTGGATAAGTAGCTATTGAACTTATCTCATTGATCAATTCGCTGGTTGCAGAATGAATAACCGGATTAAGGACACCATCACTTATGAAAGAATTAAGCTTATATAAAAATTTCCAAACATATACATTCTATCATAGCACAATAGATCCACTAAACACTGACATTTTAACCATGGTTTATGCCATAATAAAGTTTCTTCCCCTCTGGCTATTACTTTGTTAAAAATCTTCTTTGAACGGTTTCTCAATCTTAATATATACTTCCATGTACATGAAGAGTTATTGTCCACTGCCATAGTCCACACATGTTTTCCTTTGCAATATTAGTTATTCATCCATCTGCTCCATAAAGAAGACTCAAAGAGAAATTTCCAAAATATTTTTATACAAGCTTCTTTCTTTTGATGTAATAAAATTTTCAAGCCAATGCCTCCTTCCTGTTTAGGTTACATAATTTATTCCAAGCAACTTTATGAGCTGTGCCTCCCCAAAAAAAAATCTGCACACATAGATTGAATCTTATCCAATGTGAATTCAGGAATTTGATATAAATAACCAATATAAAATAATTGGATTAAGCACACCATTGATCAATTTAGCTCTTCTAGCAAAAGAGAGTAATTTATTTTCCCAACCTTGAATCTTATTATGAACTCTCTGAATTAATGCGTTGCATTTTGAAAAAATGGAGGTAGTTTGATGAAATTGGAACACCTAAATATTTTATAGGTACTGTAACCCTATCAAACCCTAGTGTGCTTAAAATCTCTTATGCATTTGTCACAGAGTTACTGAAGAATATTTTGGTTTTTGATGCATTCACTTGCAGGCCTTCATAGTTTCCCGGTTTTTTGAAAAATCTGCCTTAGAGAACATGCATTTTGAATTGTTGATTTACTAAAGATCATTAAATCTTCTGCATAAAGTAGATGAGAGATAACTGGTTGCACATTACTTGAATAGGATTGTGATCACTTGAATGTTGAGACAGAGATAGTGCTTTCGTGTTTAGAAACTGCTGTAAGTGTAACAACCCGTATTTTCAATAAACTGTTATAACGTAAATCGAGGCAGAATTTAATTCTAAAATCTGAATCAAGGGAAACTGCTATGCCATTGCGTTCGTCTCGAAAAAATACGCGAAATAGAGTCCGAATTTTCGAGAATCGGAGTCCGTATGACCCGATTAAGGCCCAACGAAGTTTTCAGAAAAATTCAAAGTAAAAACAGATTTCAAATTCAAGTTTGAAATTGGAAGTTTGGGCCAGTCTGGGCCAGGCGGGAAAATTCCCGCCAGAGCACCCAAGTCGACAGCCCTGTCGACTTGGGAGTCGACTTGGTTGGACCCATGTCGACAGCCCTGTCGACTTGGCTGTCGACTTGGTCCAGCCGGGCTGTTTAGCCTGGTGCACCATTTTGAGATTGTGTTGAGCTTGGGGGGCAGATTCGGTTTTAAGGGCTTAGATTGCAACTAGGGTTTAATCCTATGGCCTAAAACACTTGCCTAATCTATAAATAAGACCCTAACCTACCCTAAATCATCATTATTCATTCTAGCAACTAAACTATGGCAAAATCAATCCTCTCATGGCCTCCACTCTCTTCATAAAATTCCTAAATAAATTTCTATAAGATTTTCCATGCATACAAGTGTTTTTATGCTTGTATGATCATCATTAGCTTGCATTCAAGTAGAGTTTCAATATTTGCATCATAAAGAAAGAGTTTTGATCATTTTGGCTCAAGGGTTTTGCTTGCATTTTGGGTTATTTGGTTGCATAAGGGCTTTCTTATATTTGCTATACTCATTTGAGTCCTCATAAGCATTGTAAGCCCTATTCTACTTTCATACTTAAACTCTAAAGTTAAATGTATGATATGCAAGTTTGCCAAAATATGCAAGCTTATTATGATGTGTTGTGTTATGCAAGTTTACTATGATGTGTTATGCAAGTTCACCAAGTTATGTTATGCAAGCTCACCAAGTTATGTTATGCAAGTTCACCAAGTTATGTTATGCAAGTTTGATATGCAAGTTGTCATATGATATGCAAGTTATGCTATGCAAGTTTGGGTTGAACATTTTGTCCATGCTATCATGTTATGCAAGCTTATCTTGGGCTTATGAACATAAAGCTTCAAGCTTTATGCCAAAGGTTGCATTTTGGCAACATGTAAGTTATCATATCTCTTATGATAACTTGCATGTGAGGCTAAATGCGAACTTATGGCCATGTCTACATGCCATTTAGCACCATGTATCACCAATATGCCAAGTTTGGTTTTAGGCATGCTTTTGGGGCCTAAAAATGTAATATGCAAGTATATGAACATATGTACATTTCATATGCCACCATGTTGAACTTGTGGCTTCAACACCTTTTATGTCATGATTATGCCAAGTTCCCTCTTTCTATCCTTTATGCGCTATTGCGATATGTAAGCGATGGGATTGCGTTTGGGGTTGGGTAAACTTAAAAGACATAAAAACATAAGCTTGGGAATTTACCTATTAAGTTAGGTCTACCCATTGGGAATTTACCTATTAAGTTAGGTCTACCCAATTGCTTGAAAACTTGTAATGTGTTTTGGAAACATGATGGACATGACACCTAGAAAATATAAGTGTGGCCAACTCGAGGTTGGGTTGAGTTTGTAGCGTAAACCTACCCGGAACCGACCGGCTTAACTAGTTGCTACAAACAATAGGCCCCAATGTGAGAAGTTGGTCATGTTGTACCTTGAACCCGAGGTTAGACCAAGTTGTGGTGTAAAGCTACCCGGACCCGCCCGGCTTAACTAGTAATCGCAACAAAGTCTAATGTGAGAGGTTAAGGCGCATTAAATTAATTAATGCCTCATGATTAGGGTTAAGTCATGGTCCACTTGATATTTAACCAATTTGGGCTTGGTAGATTAATCGGGGTTAAGTCGTGAACTCATTGTTACACTTAACCAAGTTAATCCATGATTAGTAAAGGGGTTAAACCGTACTTAACCCATTAGAAAAATCCTAGCAATGGGGGGTCCACTCCAGCAGTAATCCCTAGTTTGTATCATCAGGACCCTAGGGACTAGGCTAGGGTGGGGGCACGGTTACTGGGCTGGAGGTAAGCGACCAATAAACGGCGGCAGGGGGGTACGCCGGTGTAGTTCCAGGCGGACTCTGGTCGTGCACTTAGTCCGTAGCCGGAGAAAACATGCACGGGTACCAGTAGATCGAAACTGTGCACTCATGTTCATGGTGTCCAGGGGTTGACACCCTAGGGCTTGATACACCCGAAGGGTTGACCCGGCACAGTTCGACTACAATTATGTTTGGGCCGTATTGACACCAACACGTGACGAGTTAGGCTTAGGGAGTCGATCGACTAGACCGTTTGGTTGGACCTTGTATTAGGGTCATTTCATGTTATTGGGCCAAAGCTTGGGCCAAGGGATCAATACTTGTTTATTCAAGTCATGTTAGTTTGCTAGTACACCTGTGGTGCAAAATCTTAAACCTGATTATGCGATGACACCTTTATCTACCTTGATAGTTAATCATCATGCTAGTATGTTGTTATCCTTATGTTCATCCCTGCTGCTCATACCAGTTAACTTTATCAGTTTACATTGATTGTAGTAGGGCTTACTCAGTCTTTTTGACTGACCTGTTTTCTTTCGCCTCTTTTCTTCCGTTTCCCCCCTCCCCCTCCCCCAGGTTCTCAGGGAGGGAATACTGGAGCTTAGCTTGGATTTCGGATTGCTTGCTTTTGGGATTTCAGCTCATGTACGGTTTTGACATGAAGCTAGCTATGGCTATCACTTCTTTTGGGGATTAGTACTTATGTATTTCAGTTTTTCAGTTAATGTTGTTTTATCTAGACTTGTTTATTCGGAAAGGTGACATTATGTTGTACTTGACTGGTTTTGAAATGGTTTGAAATCTTCCGCTGTTTTATCTATGATATTTACTCTGTTTACATATATACATATGTTCTTGTTCTGCCTTGATATATCATTATGCATGTTTACCTGATTCAAACGCCCCTCCAAAGTCAGAGTGCTTGCAAGAGACACCCTGGCGGAGGCGGGGTGTTACATTTGGTATCAGAGCATATGGTTTACGAGAAGGAACAAAAAGGTTTTTAGAAAACTTTTGGAAAACTATTTTCAAAACCAAGTATAAAGTATTTTCCAAAGAAAAGTCTAGTTTATTTTAAAGGCTATTCCCCAAAAAGCCATTAGCAAAATTCCTCCATTTTTCCCCATTCTGAATCTGTCTTTTTCTTCGTTTTCAGTATGGCTGATAACTTTGCTATTCCGGAGGGAGTACACGTACCTGTTTGGTATAGGAGACTTTTGGAGGCTAGGGCGACCGAAGCCGGCCCCGCAGATGTTCCTCCTCCTCCTCCTCCAGTAGTTAATATTCCTCCTCCTCCTGTCGCTAATGTTCCTCCTCCTCCTGTCGCTGAGGTTCCTCTTCCTCCTCCCCCTCAGCATCCTCAAGCTGACTTCGCTAAGACTTGCAAAGATTTCAAAGCAATGGGTGGCAAGAACTTTCAAGGCACTGAGACTTTTGTAGAGGCCAGAAATTGGTTGAAAGAGACCGAGGATTTATTTGCTATCTTTGGGATAGACGATCAGAGGAAGGTCTTGTTGGCGGTTTGGCTTATGAAGGATGAAGCCGCTTATTGGTGGGAAGTCACCAATGGTACTAGGCCTGTTGAGACTTGGGCCGATTTCAGGGCAAGGTTCATGCTTAAGTTTCTATCTTCTGCTGAGGAGAATCTGCAAATGGAGAGGTTCATAACTTTGAGACAAGGAGATATGTCTGTCAAAGAGTATGTGAACAAGTTCAATCAGTTAGCTCGTTTTGGCTTGGATATGGTTAATACTCCTCAGAAGAAGGCTCTTCGTTTTGCTAGGGGATTGAATGAGCCGTTGCAGGGATTGGCTATGTCACATATTCCCCATGGGGCCACGTTTGAAAGTTTGGTTGATATGGCGTTACTTCAGGGAGATGTCAAGAAAGAAGTCAAGATGAATGATACTCAAGCCAAGAAGACTGATTCCCAGGGAAAAGGAAATCAGGGTAATCCAAGTGGTCAAAACAGTCAAGGCAACCAGAACAAGAACAAGAGTCAAGGCAACAAGGGGAACAACAACAAGGGCAAGAACGTCAAGGGGAAGTGCCATTATTGCGGTTTAGTTGGGCATCTTATTAAGGATTGTAAGAAGAGAAAAAGGAAGAATGGTGAATGCTTTTTCTGCGGTGAGACTGGACATTTCAGTAAGGATTGCCCGAAGAAGCGAGGGCAAGGCCAGGGTCAGACTCAGCGTGCTGGACCTTCAGGAGGGCAAGTTCATGCTCTCAATACCGCTCCAGTCCCGGATCGAGGTAGTATTTCTGTTGAGAGCTTTGTATATATTTCTGATTTTCCAGTTCGTACCTTGTTTGATTCTGGTGCATCGCATAGCTTTATCTCATCTGATCTTGTTGATAGTTTGCACCTTAGTACTAGCTTGGTTGATGATCCCGTCTGTGTCTCAAATCCTATTGGGGGTTCCGCCCATTTGTCTATGATATGTGGGGATTTGAGGATCTCTATACTGAGTGTAGAGTTCTTGTGTAGTGCTTATGTTCTTGGTTTCGGGGGATACGGATTGATATTGGGCATGGATTGGCTGTCCAGATATGGAGCCATTCTTGATTGTGAGCATAGGGTTGTGAGGCTCGTGACTCGCCTCGGGAACACCCTAGAAATTTCTTGTGATCCGAGAGGTCCCGTCATGTTGTGCTATCTGGAATCACTCGACTCGTCAATGGAAACTCTTCAGTCTGTGAGAGTGGTTCGAGAGTATCCGGATGTTTTCGATGAAGTTAGGGGGTTGCCCCCTAAGCGAGAGATTGATTTCCGCATTTATCTGGTGGATAATGCAAAGCCGGTTTCTTTGCCCGTTCGGCACATGGCTCTGCGTGAAAGGCGGGAGCTAAGTAAGCAAGTGAAAGAGTTGCTTGAGAAGAACTTCATTAGACGAAGTATATCTGAATGGGGAGCGCCTGTGGTATTTTCTACCAAGGTAGATGGTTCTCTCCGACTTTGTGTTGACTATCGAGAGTTGAATAAGCTGACCAAGAAGAACAGACACCCGTTACCGAGGATTGATGATCTCTTTGACCAGCTTGTCGGTGCTTCTGTTTTCTCTCAGCTTGATCTTGCTACTGGATTCCATCAGCTCAGGGTAGCTGAAGACAGTATAGACAAGACTGCGTTCAGGACTCCAGATGGATTCTTCGAATGGCTTGTCATGCCGTTCGGCTTGACTAATGCACCCGCATATTTCGTGGACTTGATGAGTAGGGTGTTCAGGGAGTTCTTGAACAAGTTTGTCGTGGTCTTCGTAGATGATATTCTGATCTTCTCTAAAGATGAGGAAGAGCAGGCAAGGCATCTCGTGGAGGTGATGGATACGCTTAGAGCGCATCAGTTGAAGGCCAAGTTCTCCAAGTGTCACTTTTGGAGAAGGGAAGTTAGATTCCTTGGGCATATAGTATCTAAGCAAGGCTTAGCGGTGGATCCCACTAGGGTAGTTGCAGTTCAGGATTGGAAGACTCCAAGGAATGCAACAGAAGTGAGAAGTTTTCTAGGTCTTGCAGGTTTTTACCGGAAGTTCATCAAGGACTTCGCGAAGATATCCGCTCCTCTCACTAAATTGACGAAGAAGAATTTAGTTTTTGCTTGGAGCATAGAGAGCTCAAGAGAGCTCTCACATCAGCACCTGTTCTAGCTTTGCCCGATGGAGGGAAGTTATTTACAGTATATACCAATGCATGTGGCATAGGGTTAGGAGCTGTTCTGATGCAAGAAGGAAGAGTGATATGCTTTGGCGGTAGACAACTCAAAGTGCATGAGAAGAATTATCCCACTCATGACTTAGAGTTGGCAGCAATAGTATATGCACTCAAGGCTTGGCGCCATTATCTTCTGGGAGAAAGATTTGAGCTTTATACCGACCACAAGTCATTGAAGTATCTCTTTTCTCAGAAGGATCTGAATCTGAGGCAACAAAGATGGATGGAATTCTTGGCGTCCTACGATTTTGAGATAGCCTATACCCCTGGCAAGGGGAATGTGGTAGCAGACGCACTGAGTAGAAGAAGGTTGACTCTGAGTCCTCTATTCGTTGAGATGAAGAATTTAGAGTATGTGGCAACCTTTGATTTCTCTTTGGCGGTTGAGTCGATGACCGGTTCTTTAGCATCTCTGGAACTCAGACCTACCCTTCTTGATCAAGTTGGGGCTTCGTAGAGAAAAGACCCTCAGATAGTTGAGATTATGGATAAGCTGATTCGAGGAGAGGCGTCTAGTCATCTCGCTCGATATTCTATTGATGACAAGGGTTGGCTGAGGAGAGACGGAAGGTTATGTGTTCCAATGGTAGAAGATTTAGTAAGAAAAGTTCTGGAGGAAGCGCATCGCTCTAAGTTGACTTTACATCCAGGCGGAGATAAGATGTATAAAGATATGAAGCGTATTTTCTTTTGGCCTGGGATGAAGAAGGATGTGGCAGAGTTTGTCTCTAGATGTATCATTTGCCAGCAAGTTAAGGCCGAGTCGAAGAAGCCCGGTGGGCTATTGCATCCTCTAGACGTTCCACTATGGAAGTGGGAGAGTATTTCCATGGATTTCATCGATGGGCTACCAAGGTCAAGAAAAGGGAATACGAGCATTTGGGTTATTGTGGATAGGCTCACGAAGAGTGCTCATTTCATTCCGGTGAAGAGCAAGAGGACCGCATCTTGGCTAGCGTCTGTATATCTTCGTGAGATTGTGAGACTACATGGAGTCCCTTCTAGTATAGTCAGTGACCGTGACCCAATTTTTACAAGTCAGTTCTGGAATAGCTTGCAAGAAGCTATGGGCACAAGGTTGAATCTAAGTACGGCTTATCACCCACAAACGGACGGTCAAACCGAAAGGGTGAATAGGGTACTCGAGGATCTGTTGAGGCATTGTATTCTGGATTTTGGTGGTACTTGGGAAGACCATCTTCCTCTTGTTGAGTTTGCATATAATAACAGTTATCAGGCAAGCATAGGGATGGCACCATTTGAAGCTTTATATGGGAGGCCGTGCAAGTCGCCTACATGTTGGTGGGAGACTACAGATAAGCTTATACTTGGGCCTGATATGATCAGAGATGCATCCGAGAAGATCGAGTTGATTCGGAGACGGATGAAAGCGGCCCAAGATCGACAGAAATCCTATGCTGATAAGCGGAGAACTGATTTGGAGTTTGATGTTGGGGATATGGTTTTCGTGAAGGTTTCTCCTTTGCGGAATGTGGTCCGATTTGGAGCCGTTGGGAAGTTAGCACCGAGGTTTGTTGGACCATTCCCTATTATAGAGAGGATCGGGCAGATGGCTTATAGAGTGAAGTTGCCCGAGAAGCTTGCCGGAGTGCACGATGTTTTTCATGTCTCGCATCTCCGGAAGTGTTTGCATGAATCAGTAGAGGTTGTTGAGCCGAGTGTTCTGAAAGATGTGGAAGTGGAGAAAGAGGCTACCTTGAGGAGAGCTCCGATTCGTATCTTGGGGACGGAGACCAAGAAGCTAAGGAATCGAGAGGTCAAGTTGGTGAAGGTTCAATGGGGTGAAGCCGAAGAAGACGCAACTTGGGAAACCGAGGAGAAGATGCATGGGCTTTATCCATTCCTTTTTGAGGGTACACTCTCAATCTCTTTTCTTTGTTAGCATATCTTTCTCTTTGCTATCCATGTTTATCTAGTTTATCGTGTTAATCTTGTCATGAGAACCTTAGGTAGAAACCCTTTGGATGAAACATGTGTTTGAAACATGTTATGCTTGATGGTTGCAAGTGTTTGCAAGTGGTTACTCGTGGATGCATTATACACGTTAGGCACTAGATCGGCTCACACACCCCTCATATTGCATATGCATTAGTGTTTATGCTTATTCATGGATGAAAATTTTTGTGTTATCACATGGATGTTGCATATGGATGTATGATATGTGCACACATATAGATGTTATACATTATGTTAGGAATTGCATACATATGGATTCATTTCACTAACATAATTTGCATTGATGATATTTGCATTAGATAAGTACATATACACACACCTTTGCATATGTTCATACAACATTTAGAATTTTGTAAGGACAATGATTGCTCGTGGATGATGTTTTGAGTAGATGGATGTTGGATGGTAGGATACGTTCTTCCTAACTCGAAGATTTCGGGGACGAAATCCTTTAAGGAGGGGAGAATGTAACAACCCGTATTTTCAATAACCTGTTATAACGTAAATCGAGGCAGAATTTAATTCTAAAATCTGAATCAAGGGAAACGGGCAATGCCATTGCGTTCGTCTCGGAAAAATACGCGAAATAGAGTCCGAATTTTCGAGAATCGGAGTCCGTATGACCGGATTAAGGCCCAACAAAGTTTTCAGAAAAATTCAAAGTAAAAACAGATTTCAAATTCAAGTTTGAAATTGGAAGTTTGGGCCAGTCTGGGCCAGGCGGGAAAATTCCCGCCAGAGCACCCAAGTCGACAGCCCTGTCGACTTGGGAGTCGACTTGGTTGGACCCAAGTCGACAGCCCTGTCGACTTGGCTGTCGACTTGGTCCAGCCGGGCTGTTTAGCCTGGTGCACCATTTTGAGATTGTGTTGAGCTTGGGGGCCAGATTCGGTTTTAAGGGCTTAGATTGCAACTAGGGTTTAATCCTATGGCCTAAAACACTTGCCTAATCTATAAATAAGACCCTAACCTACCCTAAATCATCATTATTCATTCTAGCAACTAAACTATGGCAAAATCAATCCTCTCATGGCCTCCACTCTCTTCATAAAATTCCTAAATAAATTTCTATAAGATTTTCCATGCATACAAGTGTTTTTATGCTTGTATGATCATCATTAGCTTGCATTTAAGTCAAGTTTCTATATTTGCATCATAAAGAAAGAGTTTTGATCATTTTGGCTCAAGGGTTTTGCTTGCATTTTGGGTTATTTGGTTGCATAAGGGCTTTCTTATATTTGCTATACTCATTTGAGTCCTCATAAGCATTGTAAGCCCTATTCTACTTTCATACTTAAACTCTAAAGTTAAATGTATGATATGCAAGTTTGCCAAAATATTCAAGCTTATTATGATGTGTTGTGTTATGCAAGTTTACTATGATGTGTTATGCAAGTTCACCAAGTTATGTTATGCAAGCTCACCAAGTTATGTTATGCAAGTTCACCAAGTTATGTTATGCAAGTTTGATATGCAAGTTGTCATATGATATGCAAGTTATGCTATGCAAGTTTGGGTTGAACATTTTGTCCATGCTATCATGTTATGCAAGCTTATCTTGGGCTTATGAACATAAAGCTTCAAGCTTTATGCCAAAGGTTGCATTTTGGCAACATGTAAGTTATCATATCTCTTATGATAACTTGCATGTGAGGCTAAATGCGAACTTATGGCCATGTCTACATGCCATTTAGCACCATGTATCACCAATATGCCAAGTTTGGTTTTATGCATGCTTTTGGGGCCTAAAAATGTAATATGCAAGTATATGAACATATGTACATTTCATATGCCACCATGTTGAACTTGTGGCTTCAACACCTTTTATGTCATGATTATGCCAAGTTCCCTCTTTCTATCCTTTATGCGCTATTGCGATATGTAAGCGATGGGATTGCGTTTGGGGTTGGGTAAACTTAAAAGACATAAAAACATAAGCTTGGGAATTTACCTATTAAGTTAGGTCTACCCATTGGGAATTTACCTATTAAGTTAGGTCTACCCAATTGCTTGAAAACTTGTAATGTGTTTTGGAAACATGATGGACATGACACCTAGAAAATATAAGTGGCCAACTCGAGGTTGGGTTGAGTTTGTAGCGTAAACCTACCCGGAACCGACCGGCTTAACTAGTTGCTACAAACAATAGGACCCAATATGAGAAGTTGGTCATGTTGTACCTTGAACCCGAGGTTAGACCAAGTTGTGGTGTAAAGCTACCCGGACCCGCCCGGCTTAACTAGTAACCGCAACAAAGTCTAATGTGAGAGGTTAAGGCGCATTAAATTAATTAATGCCTCATGATTAGGGTTAAGTCATGGTCCACTTGATATTTAACCAATTTGGGCTTGGTAGATTAATCGGGGTTAAGTCGTAAACTCATTGTTACACTTAACCAAGTTAATCCATGATTAGTAAAGGAGTTAAACCGTACTTAACCCATTAGAAAAATCCTAGCAATGGGGGGTCCACTCCAGCAGTAATCCCTAGTTTGTATCATCAGGACCCTAGGGACTAGGCTAGGGTGGGGGCACGGTTACTGGGCTGGAGGTAAGCGACAAGTAAACGACGGCAGGGGGTACGCCGGTGTAGTTCCGGGCGGACTCTGGTCGTGCACATAGTCCGTAGCCGGAGAAAACATGCACGGGTACCAGTAGATCGAAACTGTGCACTCATGTTCATGGTGTCCAGGGGTTGACACCCTAGGGCTTGATACACCCGAAGGGTGGACCCGGCACAGTTCGACTACAATTATGTTTGGGCCGTATTGACACCAACACGTGACGAGTTAGGATTAGGGAGCCGATCGACTAGACCGTTTGGTTGGACCTTGTATTAGGGTCATTTCATGTTATTGGGCCAAAGCTTGGGCCAAGGGATCAATACTTGTTTATTCAAGTCATGTTAGTTTGCTAGTACACCTGTGGTGCAAAATCTTAAACCTGATTATGCGATGACACCTTTATCTACCTTGATAGTTAATCATCATGCTAGTATGTTGTTATCCTTATGTTCATCCCTGCTGCTCATACCAGTTAACTTTATCAGTTTACATTGATTGTAGTAGGGCTTACTCAGTCTTTTTGACTGACCTGTTTTCTTTCGCCTCTTTTCTTCCGTTCCCCCCCCCCCCCCCCCCAGGTTCTCAGGGAGGGAATACTGGAGCTTAGCTTGGATTTCGGATTGCTTGCTTTTGGGATTTCAGCTCATGTATGGTTTTGACATGAAGCTAGCTATGGCTATCACTTCTTTTGGGGATTAGTACTTATGTATTTCAGTTTTTCAGTTAATGTTGTTTTATCTAGACTTGTTTATTCGGAAAGTTGACATTATGTTGTACTTGACTGGTTTTGAAATGGTTTGAAATCTTCCGCTGTTTTATCTATGATATTTACTCTGTTTACATATATACATATGTTCTTGTTCTGCCTTGATATATCATTATGCATGTTTACCTGATTCAAACGCCCCTCCAAAGTCAGAGTGCTTGCAAGAGACACCCTGGCGGAGGCGGGGTGTTACAGTAAGCAACAATTATTAACTAGAACTTTGTCTATAAGCATGGCAACTCCTTTCTTGCGCAAAGTAAGAAGAAAACCTAGAGATTTTATCTTAGTCAAACCGGTTTGAATTATAAATTTCTTAAATTCTCTCAAATTGTAACAACCCCGAAAATCAGGACCAATTCAAAAAATTTATTTTAACAAATTTTAATGAAAAATGCATCAGAATTTAAAATTTTCATTTTTTTATTTAAACTATTGAATGACTTTGTATATAAATTTTATGATTAATGAATGATTTCAAATTTGTTTCTAATAAACAATTATTTGTATTTAGATATGAAATTCTTCTATAATTGTGAAATAAGAAACGTGCGCTGCTTCGTTCACATTAATGTAATTTGTTTCATAATATTAGAATTTAAAACGAACAACGTTGCTTATACGCAGTACGCGTTCGCTAAAATATTAAAAAAAAAAGAATTCTAGTAATACTACAAGCATCAATAGAAATATTTTCAAATGACAAAAGTGAGACAACATTAACGCTAAAAGTTCATTTATTACATTTTCTTACAGAATTGGAAACGTTCGCTAAATGTATGTCTAAAATCTCTAAGCACTTAACTGACCTATTTCAACATCAAATGAAATACTTTGAATTCCATTTATGCATTAAGTATTGAATCATCACTTTCCTTATCAGAAACATAAGGACAACAATAATAATACATGTTGCATGCATTTTTAAATACCAGAAAAATGAGAATAATACATGTTGCATGCGTTTTTAAATAAAGAATAATTTATTTCCTCATGTTTCTTTGATATCTCTCTTTTGCAAACGATTATAAAAAAAAGAATGTTTTAATATGAAGCTTGCGAGGATTAGGGAAGGAAAAAAATTAGAAAGAAATTTTGAGAGAATAATCAACTGTGAATATACGTGAGAATAAAAGATGAATGGAAACGTTAGGTAAATTAAACAGATTGTTATAAATGGATACAAGTCTTATATGATAAACACTAATGGCCTAAATGAATATTGGGCAAAAGAAAAGAATGGTTTAAATTTAGAAAATAATGAACATGTAAGGGAAACATTAATACTAAGAGAGGTACGTTGAATATAAAAAGGTAATCAATGTTTGCACCAACAAAAATAAATTAATACTAAGTATAATGATGCTCATGGGAACTCCGTGCAGTCTAACAATTTCCTTGAAATATACCTGTGCCAGACTCTGAGCAGTCCTATTCGAAATGACAGTATTTGGGTGATTGTAGATCGTTTCACGAAGACCGCCCATTTCATACCTGTCAAATCGAATAGGACTGCTCAGAGTCTGGCGCAGGTATATTTCAAGGAAATTGTTAGACTGCACGGAGTTCCCATGAGCATCATTAGTGATCGTGACCTGATTTTTGCCAGTAAATTCTGGGAAGCATTCCAAGCAGAAATAGGAACGAAACTGAACTTGAGCACCGCATATCATCCTCAGACAGATGGTCAGACTGAGAGGGTAAATCGTATTCTTGAAGATTTATTGCGGGCTTGTATTCTTGATTTTGGCGGATCGTGGGAAGACCATTTACATTTGGTCGTGCAGTTCGCGTTTTGAAATCGTGATTTCAAACGACTAGTGCGGGAAATTCGACCATTGGATTTTCCCGAAACCGCAACCGTTGGGTTCGCCTTGGAAATATCTTTCCAGCGGCACCAATTTTGTGAAGATCTGACGGTTGGATTGTCTGAAATGTTTAATTCAAATCTGGAGAAAAACAGCGCCAGAAACGATTATATTTATATATATGTATATATATATATATATAATTAAATTAAATCGAATAACAACGTTGTAGTTCGTAAATTGAAATCGTAACTTCAAATGGCTAGTGCGGAAAATCCGACCGTCGGATTTTCCCAAAATTGAAACCGTTGGATTCGTTTTGAAATGACCTTCCTACTGATATAAAATTTGTGAAGATCCAACGGTTAGATTTTCAGATATGTGTAAAACAAAATTAGTGAAAAACAGCGCCAGTGCATCGACACGACCTGAAACGTCGTTTAATTAAATATGGTCGTTTAAATTGAATAAAAATGGCGATATATCGTTATAAAATACTATAGACGATATAATGTGGAAATAAACCAATTTTGTTGTGTTTGCTTGATATGTGATGGTTGAATGTATTTAACATGAGAATTATAACTAAAGAATTGAAATGTGAATGTTGGATACTCCAACCATGTGATTAATTGGTTTGAAAATCTAAATCTACGTGGGTTATTTGAAATGGCCGAGTTCATCTCATTTCAAATAATCGATCGACGTTGAGAAGTCGAAGAGTCGATGACGGTTGAAGACCGACGATCTTCACATTGGATGGATGGGCGCTACTGATGCTCATGATTGGAGTAGCTACCACGAAGGAGATGAAGATGGATTCTATCATTTATCTCTTTTTATGTTGTTCAGTTCCTGTTGTACATATTATGTTTTCTTTTCCGCAGTAGACATTTATGTATAAACGAACTGTACTTTGTACTAAGTATGATCCTATATACTGTGTAACTCTGATGATGATATTTATCCAGAGTATTCTATTGTACATTATCTGGTGTATTTATTTATTTCTATTCTGTTATTATCTGTTTATGTGTTATATTCCAAAGATTACCCTTGCCACCGTCTTATTGGGAATGGGGTCGTCACAAAATGTACACACATTAACTTTACATTTTTAATGTTAATAAGACATTAAAAAGAATCATTGTCATGTTAAATTATTTTCACACTGGAATTCATATTTCAACGTAAAAGGATCATTATAAAACATGTATTTTTATTGTCATTTGTTACCATAAAATGGATTAAAACAAAAGAATATCTTTTTATCGTCACTTGTTTTACAATATAAAGAATGAAATAAAGAGACTAGGTTTCATTATGTCATTTAACAAAAGGAGTAGAATAATATAAATTCTCCATGTTTTAAACCTATAAAACATGTTTACATTAAAAAGTATATTTTAATGTATTGAATGGCGTAATATAAATGGTCCATGTTTTAAACTTATGAAACATGTTTACATTAAAACGTATATTTTAATATAATGAATGGTTTAACAAAATTTGTTCATGTTTTAAAAAGTAAAACATGGTAACATTAAAAACTCTAGTTTAATGCAATATACGAAAAGAACATTTTTTTTGTCATAAACATTAGTATTAGAATAAAAGAACACTTTTGTCAAAATGCTTAGATAGAATTAAAACATCGCTTTCGTTAAAAGTGTTTATCTAGAAATAAACTAGTCATTTGTTTAAGGTTAGAATTAACATGTCATTTAAATAAAAACATGTTATGTAAAAACATGTTTTCATTTAAAAATCATATTTTAAATGTCATGAATAGAATATAGAAAAAGTCATGTTTTAAATAAAAACATGTTTATATTTAAAATTTCACATTTTAAATGTAATGTTAGAGTACATAGAAAAGTCACATTTTTATTTTAAAATGTTGCATTTGATTAAAAATAGCTTTTAGTTATAAAATGTTGTATTAATATGTCATTTCGTTAAGAATAGTTAATTAGAATAAAAATATCATTTATGCTAGCATTCAAAGAACGACATTTATGTTAGAATTAAAAGAACATTTATGTTAGAAATAAACATTTATGTTGGAATTCAAAAATATGCTACACAGCCATTAACAAGTTTCCTGATTTGTTTATGTTGATTGGGACGATATTTTTTACACATCGCCCAAGTGCACAAACAATTTATTTAATTATTTGTTATATGTTATGTGTTGGTTGAAAACCCCACACGGGTCTTGGGATGATATTCACACATCTCCTTTGTGATTAGTTTTAAGCGTTATTTATTTGACGCTTATACAGTATTAATATTCACTTTGGATGTTTGAATGTTATTAATGATTTTTATCATTAGTGTAGAATACATTGCGGTGTTTGAAATCCATATAATTAAATTATATGGTAATTGTTGGGTCCCATTCCAATTTTGAATTAAAAGAATATTTTAATATAATATTCAGTTAAAAGAAATCAAATAATGGTTTTGATCTTTTAAAGTTCAAAAGATTTTATTATATGGGTTAAATAGTCACAATGAAAAGGGTTGAGTTAAAAATACGAAATGGGTCATGACACGAGGTTAAGCCCAACTTATGGGATAAGTCTGCCCGGAACCAACCGGCATATCCAGCATCCATAAGTCACAGGCTTAATGTGGGAGGTCTGGCCCAGTATAAAATACAAATGAATAAGAAATTGAATTGGCCTATTTAATCTGTTTTAAATAGAAACGCCGTTTTAAACCAAACGTGTTTACCGATTTAATGTATTCATTTTAAAATGAATATTAAAAATAAGTGATTTGTAAACTTAATATTTTAGAAATATTAATATTTTTAAATATGATAAGAAAATAAAACATTCAATTTAGACTTTAAATTGAAATAAAGTTAAAACTGTTTTAAGGCGAATTTATAAATATTTTATAAAGTACGTTTTAAATAGAAATCGACGATATAATATATATTAAATATATTTATATAATATATATTAATTATATTTATATAGTATATATTAAATATATATATATATATTTATCTAATGGCCTGAATAAAACGCGCCGCGCAGCGACCGTTCGCGAATTTCGACCATTAACTTTAAATGGACGTAACGGCAGATCAGACCGTCGGATTCTCCTAAAACCGGAACCGTTGGGTTCGTATCGAAAAGAGCTTTTCAATGAATATAAGAGTTTTAAAATCTAATGGTTGGATTTGGAATTATGTCCAAATCAAATTTAGAAAAGGTCGCTATGGATGCAGTTCGGTGGCCGTTATTGGAAACCGACTGTACGAGCGAAAACAAAATTATTAAAAATACGGAAATATTATGTAAAATCATAATAAATGATTTAAAGGGAATTTAGATGAAAATTTCCAATAGTGAAGAGATAAAAATATATTTTATCGATATGAACTTGTTATTAACTGGAACAAATCTTACAATTAAGATTTAATAAAGTTTTCCAATAAGTTAATATTTACTTGGAATTAAATAGAATAAATTGGATTTTTGAGTTGTCATGAATGGTGTCTTAAATAACACTGTTCTTAACCCCAGTTGAGAAAAGAATAAATCTTTTAATTAAGAATTTTAGAGTTTCAATCATATTTGATAATTGGAATAAAATAAAATGTAAATTGGATTTATCGTGAACAGTGTTTTAAACGACACTTGTTATTTAACCCAGTTTGCAGCGAAATATAATTTGGGATTTATGAATCTTTTATTAAGATTTAAAATTTAATATTTTCCAAGAGTAAAGTTTTCCAATTTAATATACTAAATTGGGATTGAATGGAATTTGATTTAATAATATTCGAGATGAGCTTCGGTAAAAGAAGGCTGTTAATATATATGTAATTTAAAAGGCTTTGCCGTTATTCCATTTATATTAATAGCCCGATACAGAAATTCATATCGATTATACATTGGTCTGATTTCTATGAAAATCCCCTATTTAATGGAGATGAATTTGAGTTTATCGTGAACAATGTTTTAAATGACATTAGTTCTTTAACTCAAATAAGGACAAGATTAATTTCTTAAAATTAAATAATCATTAAATAATGATTTTGATATTTAAAACCAAATTGGAGTTTTTAATAAATCTTTAAAAGAAAATATTTAAGAATAAACTTAAAGAATTTATCTTTGATAAGATAATGTGAATATTTTATTCGGAAGAATATTCTGAATTGGAATGTGGCGTTGGATGTGTTTTTATAGTACTTGATTTTTCATTATAAAATACGCGAGTTATTCGGGAAGACCGGGTTTAACCCATTCCGAATAATTACTACGACGATGAAGAGTCGAAGATGAAGACGGTGGTTGAAGACCGACGATCTTCACATCGGATGGATGTGTTGCTACAGAGACCCTTGATGGGAGTAGCTACCTTGAAGGGGCTTCAGTGGTGGCCGTCCGGACTATTGTTGATTGTTCGGATTTGGTTTTCGCTCAGTCCCAGAGCATAAGCTAGTAAATGGATGCGTGTTTGACATTGGATTTCATTCCATGTGAATTAAATCAATTTCTGTTAATGTATGTCTGTTTGGTGGTGGATTTATTCTCCACTTAACACCCTGGTATATGTTAATAGTGATTGATCGCATGGCATATATTGTCAATGTGGCACGCCAAGATGCAAATGATCAAGGCTTTTGTTGAAAAGCAGGGCCTTGTGGGATGATCAAAGCATAGCCTATTACGGCATAGCTTTGTGTATATCGTGACTTCGCGAGCCTCACACCCCGGTATGAGTCAAAAACGGGATATGGACCGTAGGGAGTGCACACGTTTCTTTCTAGCTAGTGGTAGTGTCAGTGCTTTAACACGGCCTGGCATTTTACTTATGTGGATGATGGATTTTGAGGCACCTCGGATTTTTATAGGCCGATAGTGGTCATATTATAGGTTCAAAGGAACCGGGAAATGTGTGTTCAGGCATAACCAATCCACTGCCGATAGGCGGGGACCGGCCCTACCGCATCTAAGGGTTCACTGCGGGGGATCCTGAGGCATTTGCTAGAGTGTCTCGAATCAGAGAGGAGCTTGCCCCTAGCCTCGACTCATGATGGAAATCCAATTTCCAATACGACCTTGCAGTTTTGAATGTAGA
Source organism: Allium sativum (assembly GCA_030737875.1). NCBI lineage: Eukaryota > Viridiplantae > Streptophyta > Magnoliopsida > Asparagales > Amaryllidaceae > Allium > Allium sativum. Next base: position 288,402,007 of record CM060924.1, read on the forward strand.
ACTAGTATGGCAACATGATATATGGTACCCATGCCGTCTATGATTAATACATTATGATTGAAATGTTTTTATTAGAATATATACACACTAATACTAAATCCGTTTACCGTATCTAGCATCTTTTGACCATTATAAGGTAAAACCCTCTCCTCCGGTTTGCGTTGCATTGTGTGATAGGACTTGGGTCTTATAATGGTTTCATTTTCTAAAAATCATAGCGTTATTTGAACGATTTACTTTACTTATGCACTGGCAATCCAATGGAGTAAACCCGTTCCGCGTTAGCGGCGTGGTCCTGTGATTAGCCTTATCATTAGATTAGTTTAGTTAAGATTTCTCATACCAGTCCCATGACTGACCTGTAGTTTGTTTCACTGGCAAACTCGGGTGCCCATATTTTTCCACACGGGCAGTCGAGTAGCTTGTTTTGCAGATATCTATTCTTTTAGCAGGATCATGGATTGAAGCTTAAAGCTGTGTCCAGAGCATTTATAGTCTTCCGCTGTGTATTGTATTTATGTATTTTAATTTAACTTCCGCTGTATCATTCCTTTAATTGATGTACTCTGATATTCTGTACTCTGATGTAACATTATTGTAATGTCTATAAAAGTCTGTTGTTATTGTTCTGATGTATTGTATTCCCAAAGTTAACGTATGCGAGTTTTGAACGGTCTTGGTCGATTTTGCGATCGATTCGATCCGGGCAAAATCCGTTTCGTTACGATTGGTATCAGAGCTCTGGTTAGCTCAAATCATTGGGGTACAACTCGTTAGAACTGAACAAAGACTCATCAGAGGTTGGATTAGTAATATCCAATAATAATACTCATTAGAGATGGGATTAGTAGTATCCTAGAATGAGTCCGAAGAATGTTGTTTTTAAAAATAAATAAAAGCGGTAATAAATTTAGTTTTGAAAATTTATCTTAAAATACGTATTTGAGATATTATTATATTTTAGATTTGGACAATCGAGTATATAGAGATTTTGATATACGCCTTGCGAGCGTGTATAAGAAGCTCCAATATATTAGATAGATATAGAGTCACACTCTAATAGCCCGGAGACGATTCTGATGATGAGGCATCATCATCAGTGTTTATGTTCGAGTTCAGAGTGAGAGATATATATATTTCCAATTGACTGGTATGAGAACCAAAACTTAGTTAGAACACATTGTTTTGATTTGCACTAAAAATATGATTTTTGACCATATATGTAAAAGTTATATATATTCGAAAAGTTAATCATCTAATTGATTGTTGGTTGTGATGTTTGATTATTGGATTAACTAATAAAATTATTGAAACCAATAAATAAAAATTTAATTAAGTTAGCTAATTAAACAACTTTTAGCTTCGTTCCTTTTCGAGGACGAAAAGATTTTTAAGTGGGGGAGAATGTAACAACCCGGAAAATCAGGACCAATTTAAAATTTTTATTTTAACAAATGAAAAATGCGTCAGAATTTTAAATTTTCATTTTTTTTATTTAAACTATTGAATGACTTTGTATATAAATTTTATGATTAATGAATGATTTCAAATTTGTTTCTAATAAACAATTATTTGTAATTAGATATGAAATTCTTCTATAATTGTGAAATAAGAAACGTGCGCTGCTTCGTTCACATTTATATAATTTGTTTCATAATATTAGAATTTAAAACGAACAACGTTGCTTATACGCAGTACGCGTTCGCTAAAATATTTATATAAAAAAAGAATTCTAGTAATACTACAAGCATCAATAGAAATATTTTCAAATGACAAAAGTGAGACAAAATTAACGCTAAAAGTTCATTTATTACATTTTCTTACAGAATTGGAAACGTTCGCTAAATGTATGTCTAAAATCTCTAAGCACTTAACCGACCTATTTCAACATCAAATGAAATACTTTGAATTCCATTTATGCATTAAGTATTGAATCATCACTTCCTTATCAGAAACATAAGGACAACAATAATAATACATGTTGCATGCATTTTTAAATACAAGAAAAATGAGAATAATACATGTTGCATGCGTTTTTAAATAAAGAATAATTTATTTCCTTTTGTTTCTTTGATATCTCTCTTTTGCAAACGATTATAAAAAAAAGAATGTTTTAATATGAAGCTTGCGAGGATTAGGGAAGGACAAAAATTAGAAAGAAATTTTGAGAGAATAATCAACTGTGAATATACGTGAGAATAAAAGATGAATGGAAACGTTAGGTAAATTAAACAGATTGTTATAAATGGATACAAGTCTTATATGATAAACGCCAATGGGAATATTGGGCAAAAGAAAAGAATGGTTTAAATTTAGAAAATAATGAACACGTAAGGGAAGCATTAATACTAAGAGAGGTACGTTGAACATAAAAAGGTAATCAATGTTTGCACCAACAAAATCAATCGCATGAATTAAGACTATCTTTCCAGAATAAAATAAATATGCCATATTTTATCCTTTTTTTAAAATACAAGAAAGAAAAGATAAGATAAACCCCCATTAAATTAAATATTATTTAATATATATAACCTAAGGTATATATATACGGTATAGAATACGAAACCCTAAACACCTTCTTCCAGCCGCCTTCCTTATGAATCAATGGCCAAACTCCTGCGAACTTAATCCATTATTTTTTTCCTAAATGTATTGAATTAAAACAAATCTCTAACCACAAATTGAAGAACACTTCGAGATCTTGCTAACCAATGGTGAGGTGCGAGCTAGGGGTCCTTCTGGGCGATGGATGGTGGCTCGATGGTGGTCAGTGTGGTGGTCTCGGATCGAGGTCTGATGCCTCGTACGGCGTGCACAAGTGAGGAGTTGGCGGTCGATATGGGTTTCAATGTACAACAGAAAGGAACGAAGAAGAAATGGGTTAAGTCCCTTAACCAATGCAATTAATCCTTAATTAATTATTTAATTATTTCATTTTTTTGAAATCAAATGTTTATAATACAATAACTTCTTCAAACAGAAACGAAATCGAACGAAACAAAGTTCGTTGAACTCGTATGGACAAGGGCTTCGCTATGAAACAGTCCAGAACTGAAATGGAGCAAATCATGATTTGAGGGAAATTCCAATCTGAACTGATCTGAATGGAAAGCTATTTGTGAGATTTCTATTTTATGATTCAAATTAATTATTTACTGAAATGTGAAATTTATATTTATTTCATAAAGTTCATGTGATGTTGTATATCTTTATTGAAATGTTGGTTGTGTTGTGATGTGGCTTGAATTGAAATTTTGGTATGTTTGACTTTGGTTATAATAATGAAAATGAATTGTGATTGTGGTGGAAATATATTTTAGTGTTATGGATAAATTTGTTTATGTTTTAAAATGTAAAACATGAATACATTGGAAACCACATTTAAATGTAAAGTATGTTAATAAAATAATTCGTGTTAGAAAACTTGTTTTACATTAAAATTATAATTTAATGTATTGATTATACATAAACATTTGTTCGTGTTTAGAAAATAAGTTTTTACATTAAAATTATAATTTAATGCATTGATTATACATGAACATTTGTTCGTGTTTAGAAAATAAGTTTTTACATTAAAATTATAATTTAATGTATTGAATATACATAAACATTTGTTCGTGTTTAGAAAATAAGTTGTACATTAAAATTATATTTTAATGTATTGAATGTACATAAATATTTGTTCGCATTTAGAAAACAAGTTTCACGTTAAATTATATTTTATTGTTAAGAATGTACAAATGAATTTGTTCATATTAGGAAAACATGTTTCACATTAAATTCACATTTTAATGTTATGAAGGTAAACAAATGAATTTGTTCATATTAGGAAAACACGTTTCACATTAAATTCACATTTTAATGTTATGAAGGTAAACAAATGAATTTGTTCATATTAGGAAAACACGTTTCACATTAAATTCACATTTTAATGTTATGAAGGTAAACAAATTTTGTCATAGGAAACATCATTACAAAAACTTTATTTTCAGTGTAATGAATAGATTTACAAAATTGTACATGTTATGAGATGAAACATGTTTTTACACTAAACTTTATTTTTAATAAGATGATCATTTCTAAATAAAAATGTGCAGACATTAACTTTATATTTTTAATGTTAATAAGACATTAAAAAGAATCATTGTCATGTTAAATTATTTTCACATTGGAATTCATATTTCAACGTAAAAGGATCATTATAAAACATGTATTTTTATTGTCATTTGTTACCATAAAATGGATTAAAACAAAAAGAATATCTTTTTATCGTCACTTGTTTTACAATATAAAGAATGAAATAAAGAGACTAGGTTTCATTATGTCATTTAACAAAAGGAGTAGAATAATATAAATTCTTCATGTTTTAAAATTATAAAACATGTTTACATTAAAAGTATATTTTAATGTATTGAATGGCGTAATATAAATTGTCCATGTTTTAAACTTATGAAACATGTTTACATTAAAACATATATTTTAATATAATGAATGGTTTAACAAATTTTGTTCATGTTTTAAAAAGTAAAACATGGTAACATTAAAAACTCTAGTTTAATGCAATATATGAAAAGAACATTTTTTTTGTCATAAACGTTAGTATTAGAATAAAAGAACACTTTTGTCAAAATTCTTAGTTAGAATTAAAACATCGCTTTCGTTAAAAGTGTTTATCTAGAAATAAACTAGTCATTTGTTTAAGGTTAGAATTAACATGTCATTTAAATAAAAACATGTTATGTAAAAACATGTTTTCATTTAAAACTCATATTTTAAATGTCATGAACAGAATATAGAAAAAGTCATGTTTTAAATAAAAACATGTTTACTTTTAAAATTTCACATTTTAAATGTAATGTTAGAGTACATAGAAAAGTCACATTTTTATTTTAAAATTTTGCATTTGATTTAAAATGCCTTTTAGTTATAAAATGTTGTATTAATATGTCATTTTGTTAAGAATAGTTAATTAGAATAAAAATATCATTTATGTTAGCATTCAAAGAACGACATTTATGTTAGAAATAAAAGAACATTTATGTTAGAAATAAACATTTATGTTGGAATTCAAAAATATGCTACACTGCCATTAACAAGTTTCCTGATTTGTTTATGTTGATTGGGACGATAATTTTTACACATCGCCCAAGTGCACAAACAATTTATTTAATTTTTTGTTATATGTTATGTGTTGGTTGAAAATCCCACACGGGTCTTGGGATGATATTCACACATCTCCCTTGTGATTAGTTTTAAGCGTTATTTATTTGACGCTTATACAGTATTAATATTCACTTTCGATGTTTGGATGTAATTAATGATTTTTATCATTAGTGTAGAATACATTGCGGTGTTTGAAATCCATATAATTAAATTATATGGTAATTGTTGGGTCCCATTCCAATTTTGAATTAAAAGAATATTTTAATATAACATTCAGTTAAAAGAAATCAAATAATGGTTTTGGTCTTTTAAAGTTCAAAAGATTTTATTATATGGGTTAAATAGTCAGAATGAAAAGGGTTGAGTTAAAAATACGAAACGGGTCATGACACGAGGTTAAGCCCAACTTATGGGATAAGTCTGCCCGGAACCAACCGGCATATCCAGCATCCATAAGTCACAGGCTTAATGTGGGAGGTCTGGCCCAGTATAAAATACAAATGAATAAGAAATTGAATTGGCCTATTTAATCTGTTTTAAAAAGAAACGCCATTTTAAACCAAATGTGTTTACCGATTTAATGTATTCATTTTAAAATGAATATTAAAAAGAAGTGATTTGTAAACTTAATATTTTAGAAATATTAATATTTTTATATATGATAAGAAAATAAAACATTCAATTTAGACTTTAAATTGAAATAAAGTTAAAACTGTTTTAAGGCGAATTTATAAATATTTTATAAAGTACGTTTTAAATAGAAATCATCGATATAATATATATATATATATATATATATATATATATATATTTAATGGCCTGAATAGAACACGCCGCGCAGCGACCGTTCGTGAATTTCGACCATTAACTTTAAATGGACGTAACGGGAGATCCGACCGTCGGATTCTCCTAAAACCAGAACCGTTGGGTTTGTATCGAAAAGAGATTTTCAATGAATATAAGAGTTTTAAAATCTAACGATTGGATTTGGAATTATGTCCAAATCAAATTTAGAAAAGGTCGCAATGGATGCAGTTCAGTGGCCGTTATTGGAAACCGACTGTACGAGCGAAAATAAAATTATTAAAAATATGGAAATATTATGTAAAATCATAATAAATGATTTAAAGGGAATTTAGATGAAAATTTCCAATAGTAAAGAGATAAAAATACATTTTATCGATATGAACTAGTTATTAACTAGAACAAATCTTACAATTAAGATTTAATAAAGTTTTCCAATAAGTTAATATTTACTTGGAATTAAATAGAATAAATTGGATTTTTGGGTTGTCGTGAATGGTGTCTTAAATAACACTGTTCTTAACCCAATTGAGAAAAGAATAAATCTTTTAATTAAGATTTTTAGATTTTCAATCATATTTGATAATTGGAATAAAATAAAATGTAAATTGGATTTATCGTGAACAGTGTTTTAAACGACACTTGTTCTTTAACCCAGTTTGCAGCGAAATATAATTTGGGATTTATGAATCTTTTATTAAGATTTAAAATTTAATATTTTCCAAGAGTAAAGTTTTCCAATTTAATATACTAAATTGGGATTGAATGGAATTTGATTTAATAATATTCGAGATGAGCTTCGGTAAAAGAAGGCTGTTAATATATATGTAATTTAAAAGGCTTTGCCGTTATTCCATTTATATTAATAGCCCGATACATAAATTCATATCGATTATACATTGGTCTGATTTCCATGAAAATCCCCTATTTAATGGAGATGAATTTGAGTTTATCGTGAACAATGTTTTAAATGACATTAGTTCTTTAACTGAAATAAGGATAAGATTAATTTCTTAAAATTAAGTAATCATTAAATAATGATTTTGATATTTAAAACCAAATTGGAGTTTTTAATAAATCTTTAAAAGAAAAGATTTAAGAATAAACTTAAAGAATTTATCTTTGATAAGATAATGTGAATATTTTATTCGGAAGAATATTCTGAATTGGAATGTGGCGTTGGATGTGTTTTTATAGTACTTGATTTTTCATTATAAAATACGCGAGTTATTCGGGAAGACCGGGTTTAACCCATTCCGAATAATTACTACGACGATGAAGAGTCGAAGATGAAGACGGTGGTTGAAGACCGACGATCTTCACAGCGGATGGATGTGTTGCTACAGAGATTCTTGATGGGAGTAGCTATCTTGAAGGGGCTTCAGTGGTGGCCGTACGGACTATTGTTGATTGTTCGGATTTGGTTTTCGCTCAGACACAGAGCATAAGCTAGTAAATGGATTCATGTCTGACATTGGATTTCGTTCCATGTGAATTAAATCGATTTCTGTTAATGTATGTATGTTTGGTGGTGGAGGATTTATTCTCCACTTAACACCCTGGTATATATTAATAGTGATTGATCGCATGGCGTGAATTGTCAATGTGGAACGCCAAGATGCAAATGATCAAGGCTTTTGTTGAAAAGCAGGGCCTTGTGGGATGATCAAAGCATAGCCTACTATGGCATAGCTTTGTGTATATCGTGACTTCTTGAGCCTCACACCCCGGTATGAGTCAAAAACGGGATATGGACCGTAGGGAGTGCACACGTTTCTTTCTAGCTAGTGGTAGTGTCAGTGCTTTAACACGGCCTGGCATTTTACTTACGTGGATGATGGATTTTGAGGCACCTCGGATTTTTATAGGCTGATAGTGGTCATATTATAGGTTCAAAGGAACCGGGAAACGTGTGTTCAGGCATAACCAATCCACTACCGATAGGCGGGGACCGGCCCTACCGCATCTAAGGGTTCACTGCGGGGGATCCTGAGGCATTTGCTAGAGTGTCTCGAATCGGAGAGGAGCTTGCCCCTTTCCTCGACTCATGATGGAAATCCAATTTCCAATACGACCTTGCGGTTTTGAATGTAGAACTAGTATGGCGACATGATATATGGTACCCATATCGTCTATGATTAATACATTATGATTGAAATCCGTTTACCGTATCAAGCATATTTTGACCATTATAAGGTAAAACCCTCTCCTCCGGTTTGCGTTGCATTGTGTGATGGGACTTGGGTCTTATAATGGTTTCATTTTCTAAAAAGCATAGCGTTATTTGAACGATTTACTTTACTTATGCACTGGCAGCCAATGGAGTAAACCCGTTCCGCGTTAGCGGCGTGGTCCTGTGATTAGCCTTATCATTAGATTAGTTTAGTTAAGATTTCTCATACCAGTCCCATGACTGACATGTAGTTTGTTTCACTGGCAAACTCGGGTGCCCATATTTTTCCACACGGGTAGTCGAGTAGCTTGTTTTGCATATATCTATTCTTTTAGCAGGATCCTGGATTGAAGCTTAAAGCTGTGTCCAGAGCATTTATAATCTTCCGCTATGTATTGTATTTATGTATTGTAATTTAACTTCCGATGTATCATTCCTTTAATTGATGTACTCTGATATTCTGTACTCTGATGTAACATTATTGTAATGTCTATAAAAGTCTGTTGTTATTGTTCTGATGTATTGTATTCCCAAAGTTAACGTATGCGAGTTTTGAACGGTCTTGGTCGATTTTGCGATCGATTAGGTCCGAGCAAAATCCGTGTCATTACACAAATATTGGTACGATACTGGTAAACCTCCCATTTTGTCACTTGGAAATAATGCATTGTTAAAGTCACCCATTAGGATCCAACAATTATTCAATTGACATTCATCATTAATTAACCATTGTCATAAGTAATGTCTATCAACAAAAATATTACTAGCATAGATCAGAGAGAAAGCCGTTACCAAACCAATTTTATTTGTAGCAAATACAGTAACATATTGAACAGAAGTAGCTAGAACATCCAAATCCCATACATTAGAATCCCAAACTAATATGATTCGGCCATTTGAATTACCTGAATTATTAGTAAGATATTTCCAGGAGCTTGGAAGCATAGTAGTAAACAAAAACAAATTTGATTTAGACAATTTATTTCCATTAAACCAACGATTGTTGGTTTAGCTTGAATCAGGAGAGATAACACCTCTTTTATATGAGAAAGTGAGTTCATCCCCCTGACATTCCAAGTTAAGACTGTCATTTAATAATCAAGGAAATCCTTAAAATTCTTTTAGGAGGAGCAGCAGTTGATGTAGCAGCATCGATTTCATCCTTTTTCATATAATTCTGATTTCTCTCTATAAACAATGAAGTATCAATTTGCTTTCCCTTGCCAGGGTTTTCCTGAAAATCTCCTTCAAATAAAACATCTGCACTATTTTGAAGATCGTCCGGCATAAGATCAATTGGTAGTTTGAAATCTAAAAAGGAAAGATCATCCTCTTAAGCTTTTAAAACATAAACTAATTCTTTTGGAACTTCAGTGTCTGAGGCATCAGGATTTATGTCATTTGAAGCATTTCCAATATCAGATTCAGTCCACTGAGGTTCAGGATTAATTTCATGATCACTTTCATCATGTCCAAATACTTTGCACTAAACACATTTTAATGGCACATATTCATATTCCAATGTAATTTCTATTTTCTGGCCATTATGTAATAAAATTGGTATTACAGTTTTCAAATCAGTTTCAGTATCAATCGAAATTTGAACTCTCGCATATTTGGTAAATAATTTCTTTGTTGTATTTTCATCAATAATAATTGGCTTAGCTAGAAACTAGTTACCATTTGTATAGTGAAACGACCCAAACTCACCCTTATGGGAAAGCCTGGATTACTTTGAGAACACGACAAATCAGAACACAAACAATAGGACATTTCATTGCTATTATAACAATTTACATCAGAGTACAAGAATATAACGTAGTATAAATAAATTAGAAATCGAATTTTCAAACTACCGCGCCTTTTCAGGCTCGTTTTATAATTAAAATAAATTTATTCATTCTAACTTCGACTTAAATAAATTTTTAGTCGTTATTATTTAAATTAATCATTTAAATATTCAAAATCCATTAAAATAGCTAAAATAAAAAATTAAATTGGTTCAGAAATTCCAGGTTGTTACAGTCTCCCCCACTTAAAATCTTTTCGTCCTCGAAAAGGAACTGAGCTGAAAGTTGTTTAACAAACCAACTCAACTATCATTCTGGCTTTCATTCTTCAACTTTTCAGTTTCTAAGAATTTTATAATTTCTCAAAAATTTGGCTAACACCCTAAATTTTTGAATAATTTTGCCATAATCTCCTTTGTACAGGGAGACTTTAAACCATAACTTGTCTCACAGGGCCCTCATCAATCCAAAAGAAAAATCTAAGCGGCTAGCCAATCGGCTCATAAAATCATCAAAACCCAAGAAATACAGCAAATATGTACCTATCTGTCAGGCATACAGCTTTATTCCTCTTCTTCACTTCCATGTTATGACCTGTTCATTGTATATACACGTATATACATGCAATTCCAATCAAATTTTCAATTCAGTTCAATATTTGATTCGATTTGGCTAAATTTTCCTTTCCTTTGTCATATTGGTTTTATTAGTGGAATTAATAATCATCCATCACAAACAACAATTAATTAGTTAATTACATTTTCAAATTCATAACTTTGATATATATATATATATATTCAAAACAAGTTTTTGACGCCAATTCACAACAATAACCCTATCTAATTTTGGTTCTTACACCAGTCAATTGGAAATATATAGATATCCCACTTTCGTCACTTGAAAATATATACTGATAATGCTGCAGCATTATCGGAATAATCCGCGGGCGACTAGAGTTTGATTCTATATCTATCCAGTATATTTGAGGCTTCGTATACACGTGGATCAGACGTATATTAAAATCTCTATATACCCGATAGTCCAAAATCAATTTAAAATAAAATACTCAAATACTTATAATAAGATATAATTTTCAAAATTAAATTCATTTTTGATAAATAATACTTTTATAACTCATTCTAGGATGCTACTGATCCTATCTCTAACGAGTCATTCTTATTGAATATTACTAATCCAATCTTTGATGAATTTTTCGTTTGGTCCTAATGTGTCTTGTTTTCGAACTCTGTAAAACAAAGCTCTAATACCAAATGAAACGACCCAAACACCGCCTTACGGGAAAGCCCGGATTGCTTTGAGAACACGACAAATCCGAATATAAACAATAGAACATTTCATTGCTACTACAACAATTTACATCAAAGTACAAGAATATAACAGAGTATGAATAAATTAGAAATCGAATTTTCAAACTATCACGCCATTTCAGGCTCGTTTTATAATTAAAATAAATTTATTCGTTCGAACTTCGACTTAAATAAATTTTTGGTCATTATTATTTAAAATAATCATTTTAAATATTCAAATTCCATTAAAATAGCTAAAATAAATTTTTTAAATTGGTTAAGAAATTCCGAGTTGTTACATATAGTCTTTATTAAGTGAATAAAGTTAATCGAACATAGACATTCGAAGTTAGTTAATCGAATATAGACATTCGAAGTTAGTTAATCGAATATAGACATTCGAAGTTAGTTAATCGAATATGGTATTCGAAGTTGGTTAATCGAATATGGTATTCGAAAGTTAGTTAATCGAATATGTTATTCGAAAGGAGTTAGTCAAGTCGAGTTAGTCAAATAGAGTTAACCAGTTAGAGTAAATCAGTTAGAGTTAACCAGTTGGAGTAAATCAGTTAGAGTTAACCGGTTAGAGTTAATCAGTTAGAGTTAACCAGTTAGAGTTAATCAGTTAGAGTTAACCAGTTAGAGTTAATCAGTTAGAGTTAACCAGTTGGAGTTAATTAGTTAGAGTTAATCGATTAGAATTAAAACGAACTAGGGTTAATCAAATATAGTTATTTGAGACAGAGTTAGTCAAACATAGTATTCAGGGTAAGTTGCCATCTTGTACGACTGCTAGCGTAATTCGCAGGGCTGTAAATAGCCTACGGCGGTCGGATGTTTCCTGAGGGAGTCAGGCGTAACCATTGTGAACGCTGCGATCTAGAGTCAAGCGAATGGAGTTTAAATCGAATATTAGTTATTCGATAGGAATTAATCGAGTTGAGAAATAAGTTAAGTTAAATAAGTTGAGTTGATCGGGTGGTTCGACCAAGTTAGTCGAGCCTAGTTAATCGAATCAAATTGGTCGAACCAAGTAAGTCGAGTTAAGTTAGTCAAGTTAGTCGAGCCTAGTTAATCGAATCAAATTGGTCGAACCAAGTAAGTCGAGTTAAGTTAGTCAAGTTAGTCGAGCCTAGTTAATCGAATCGAATTGGTCGAACCAAGTAAGTCGAGTTAGTCGAGTCAAGTTAAGTTAGTCGAGTTAAATAAATCGATGTTAGTTTCATCGAAAGGAGTTATTGGTGTTAGTTTCATCGAAAGGAGTTATTGGTGTTAGTTTCATCGAAAGGAGTTATCGATGTTAGTTTCATCGAAGGGAGTTATCGATTATAGTTTAATCGAAGTGAGACTTTCAAATATGAGATATTTGAAAAGGGAAGAGTTATCGAATATTAGTTATTCGAAGAGAGATTATCGAATATCGTTTATTCGAGAAGGAGTAATCGAATATAGGTTATTCGAAGAAGAGTTAATCAAATAGAGATTTCTCGAAGAGAGTTAATCGGCAAATTCGATTATATCGAATTCGGGAAAGTATTTATACTTTCCAGTGTTTCAATAGAGAATTATTTATTTATAAATAAATAAGTGTTAGGTTAATTATTCACTAATAAGAATAGAAGTTATAATTAAAGATAGATAATTCGAAAGTAGGGATTATAACGTTATCGTTATAACCAATGTTTTAAATATAGAAGCGGACTAGTAAAATTGAATCCGAGAAAGGCGTAAAGAAGTTGTTAAAAGATAAACTTTGACCATTTCGAAGTTATAACGTTGTTCAGTTAAGGTCTGAGAGGTAATTATACCCCAACTTGAGTGACTTCCTTCTTAACTAAGAAATGGTAAGGTTTGATCGTAAAGGAGTTTTGGAAATGTTTTCCAAACGAGAATCAGAAATGTTTTCTGATAAAAGAAAAAATAAGAATTTAGAATATAGGGAAACAGGAGATAAGTAAATAAATGAACTAAAGAGATTTATGTTAAATGATGTTTGTTCGATAAAATTTCCATTTGGAAATAATATCGTTGTTTGCACACTTGTTTTTCTTTGATAGTTAACTCACCGACTATCGAAGTTTTGACCATTTTAACGTTGTTAATATGGAGAGACCGGTTGGATTATTATCCATAGAACCACTTTGTACTGGCATAAGCGTCGCGAATCATATATGCCAAAGATAATTGAAGACAGAGTAAAAATGCAAGGACTATCCTGTATAACTGAATAGTGCCTTCGGTGTGTCCAGTCCCAGGACAACTTGTATGGACGAAGGTCTGACAGAGTATATCCAATGGATCGCGTAAGTTGATCTGTTCAAACGTATTCACGTTTGGTGGCGGAGGAATTCGTTTCTCTTAGCTATATACCCGTGTTATCTTTGGATAAGTCAATTTGTGATTTGGCGGGTATGACGATGTGACATTTCTAAGTGAATGAAGATGAATGTCTGACATAGTATTTCCAGACGGTCACATACATTGATTTCTTCAACTATACCAAGAGTGGAAGCGGAGAAGGAATCTTCTTTTAGCTGACACGTAATGTATTGTTGTAGACGTAAATTAGTGATTTTCGTTGGATCTGACGATGTGGCATTCGAAGTGAATCTATTGTGATGATAAAGCGTAGCTTCTAGCCTCACAACCGGTAAATGACAGAAATCGGGCAGGCAGCATGGCTAAGTCGGTCGCACCGAAGTAGGGTGTATAATCACCTATCTAGTGAATATTCATTTGTTTCTTAAATCTATCAATGCTGTCCCATATATATACGGGAACGGTTGCTGATCCCAACCGTTGGTGATGTACATTCGATACACTCAAGCGAAATGAGTGGTCGGTCATGTGTGGCTGAGTTGCAAGATGTTCTTGTTGAACTCCAGTGTATCGTTCCTAGAGTACACTGATCGGAAGGTGGTTCCATACCTTGTCATAGTTGGGAATCCAATCATCCAATACGAGCTTGCGATTTTGATTGTATACTATATATGTAGTAACGCGAGATGCAAGCATTTCTGCAAGATTGATATTTATTTGTACTTAGACATTATTATAATATCAGAATGATATTGCTTTGAAAAGTTATTTGGATTCTCATAAGGGAAAAACCCGTTCCGTATTCACGGCGTGGTCTTATGAGATATCATATACCTGTTTAAATGATTTGAGTTTATTCACACCAGTCCCATGACTGACCCGGAGTTTATTTTGTTTTCCCTAAACTCTTGGGTGCCTAAATTTGTACGGGCAGTCAAGTAGTCAGGATTTACAGGTATACTTGAAGAGCTGGAGCGGGAGGCTTCTGGATCATATAGCTATAGTTATTTCCGCTGTTGTTGTAAGTGTTGTACTCTGATAAGTGCTATTGTATACATAACTGTTATATTTCCAAGTTATGTTATCTCCTATATGTTATTCGTTCCGCTGTGAGATTCGTGTTTACTCTGATGATGATGTTCTTCTTCTTCTTCTTCTATTCTATAAGTTATATCTTATCTGTTCTCACCCTCTGTCTTCTTTCTATTAGTTTCTTGAATCTCTAGTGCGATTTGGGTTGGACTTGTGTTATTTAGTCAGCTCAAATTCCCCCGGATTTTCGGGTCACTACAGTTGGTATCAGAGCATTGGTTTAGTTATTACCTTGGCTCTGTGGCGTGATTCAGTAGAGATGGGATTCGTAATATCCTAGACTGAGTTTGAGTGTACATATACGAGTGAACGTATTTGTTAGTTAATATAAAATGATTTTATATTGTGGAGTTTTATTGGTTGAGTTGTTTGTGAATTCTGGTCGATCGGTTTGATCCACTGTATCGGTAGGAGTTTTATAAACACTTGAACACGATGAACCGTCATGGTATGTTTTGAAAGAGGGTAAATGGAATAATTTTACCCGAATATATTTGATATAGTATATTGGTTGTGTTGGTTGCTATTATAATCGAGTAAGATTATAAAAAGGTAAAATGATTATAAATGACTAATCAGAATTCATATAAGTAAAGTATATGAAATAAAATGAAGAAAAATCTGAATTTAAATCAGATTGGAATTAAAATAAGGAAATTTTAAGTTCCTGGGAGATTTTGAAAACGTTTTTCAAACTGAAGGTGATATAGTATTGAACTCACTTCGATAGCTGGAAAATAGATTCTGATGATGAATCGCGACGTCATCAGTGTTCATTTTCGAGTTCTAAGTGACGGACTACTACCAAAGGTTTTGTTTTTGAATTGTTTTGAGAAAACAAGTTGTTTAGAAATTCAAAGGTTTTGAATTGGCATTGTAATTTCAAATTGATTTGAAATAGACCCAGGAAATTAAGTTTCGGAATTTAATTTTAACTTATGAAGTTAAATAGAATAAGATAGTAGAAATAAATTGAAATATTAACTTGAACTGAGTTAAATAGAATTGAATTGGATTAGAGAATAATCTGTTATGGAATTGGGTTGATGAGTTAAGAATTTGAAATTTGATATTCGGGTTCGAATGAAATTCGATTTGGTTTTGAGGATATGAACTAAATGGGAATTTGATGGAAATAACATTGGTATATGCTGAGTTGATAGCATATGGAAGTGATAGAGTTGATATTCCCGACAGAAAGGTACCAGTTTATATTATATATGGATATGAGATTTATGAGCCGAATTGGCAAGCCGTTTGGCTGTTTGATTTTCTTTTGGGTTAAAGAAGGCCCAGAGAGGCGAGTTGGAGTTTGAGATATTGACCAGTACAAAGGAGGTGCTGGCAAAAATTTTCGAAAAGTTAAGGTGTTAGAAAATTTTCAGAATTTTTGAAAATTTAGTTAGTCGGAATAAATTAATATTTTAGTCGATATTAATTGGTTCAGTTGAAACCGGAGATAAGAGGTAAACAGATAAATTTTTACCCAGTAGATAGGGTCGTCCCCTAGCTTAGCAATTTCGAGGACGAAATTATTTTAAGTGGGGAAGAATGTAGTGACCCGCATTTTTAGCTGTTGAAGAATTTATTTATTTAATTATTAAATATCGATTTATCGATATCGAGAACGTGAATTAAATAATATTGAATATTTAATTAATGATTATAATATAATAAAACATATTATAATGTCGAAATAGTCAGAAATAGTGAAATTCACAATATCGTGTGAATTGAATAGCATACGAGATTTGGTGGAGTTTCGATTCAAAATATAATAACGATTTTATTGAATCGACGACAGTTGAACGTATAGTTTATAATATATTTATAAACGAGCTCGAAATGGCGCTGCAGTTCGCTATTTGGCGATTTGAACTTCAACTGAATGTACAGGATTCGTTTTAAGCCGGATTTCTGTGAAACAAGAAACGTGTGGAGCTGGTGGAGTATATCTTTCTAGTGAAAGAGAAAAATCGGGATTTCGTCGTGTAGATTTTGATTTACGTCCAAATCAAATTTCAGAAAAGTCACTGTAGAATTCCTTTATATTTTGCAACGCTTTATATACGTTATAAAAGAGATTTTCAATATAAACTGAATATCGAGATAATCTGAATCTGAAATATCAAGCTGTAAATTCTGATATAATATTCTGGAGCTGTACGATATCATATGTGAAGATATACGATAATATTAATTTATTAATATTTAATTTAATTATATTTAAATATATTTATATATTTAAATGGGCTATTTAGAGCTTTAAAAATAGCCACTTTTGCAAACGAAGTCAGAATTCGACGAAACTAATTTTGTTGGATCTGCAACATCAAATTATTGTTAGAGGTCAAGTTTCGTGATTTTTAGAGTCAGTATGTGGTCGTACGGATTTTTAGAGTGAAAAACAGTCAGTATTTCGGCGGTTAAAAATACGCTGTGTGAGCATACGGAGTCGGAATTCGATGAAACCAGTTTCGTTGGGACCGTAATGTCGAGCTGAAGGTGCATGTCCAGTTTGGTGATTTTTGGGTATCGTATATGACTACGGGAATTTTTAAAGACAGATACAAACAACATTTCAATAAAATCAAATATAATAATATTTTATTTAGATATTTATTTGCCTATAAATATGAGATCTAAGTCCTAAACCTAATTCTTTGTTTTCCAACAGACCAAGCCGCCACTACCCTTTAGCTCAAACGTGGAGAAATAAGCTTCAGGGAATTTTATAAAAATCACATACTCACCGATAAATCACCAACTATATGTTTTTGAACTCGTGATGAGCTTCTCTTCAAGGCAGTAGGGTTTTTATGGTGCTCGACGCTAATTACTGGAGCTCGAAACTGAGCAGAACACCTAGGGTTCGCGGAAACAGGTCATTTTGGGCGTCGATCTTCGATTTGGTGGTGATGTTGTGTTCGGGGGAGGGAGCCGCAGGTGATGGTGTCGACGAGGACAACTCCGGTGCCTCACCGTGAAGCGCGACATTTGGGGTTCACGAACTAAGTAGCAGGTCGGGTTTGGAGGGGATGCGCCGGAGGTGAACTAAGGGGGTCGGTCTGGTGCGTGGTGGCAAGGGGAATAGATTTTTGGTGGTAGTGGAGGCCATAGATGGCCGACGTGGTGATGAATGGTGGTCAAAGCCGGTCGATTTAGTTACAGGAGGTCACGGTGGTATTTGGGAGAGATGGGTTCACAACTGAAGCGGGTTTGGGCTTTATAAATGGTGGTTGGGCCAAGGAATGTAAGGGTGAGCCCATTTAAGAGATAAATGTTTAATTTAATTCGAATTCAAATACGTACTAACTTATAAATGCGATATCTTATTCATATGAAATCGGAATCACAAACCGTAAGTTGCGTTGGGATCGTATGGACGGGAGCAACACAATGGAACTGACCGGGAGTGAATCCGAGCTTGTTATAATTTATGGCGAAATAAATTGTCTGTCTAAATCAAAGACAGTTAATCGTTTTTAACGATAACAGTCCAATGTGAGTAAATCTCACCAACTCTGAACAGTTTATAATTTCATGTTGTATCTTCGAACTGTTAAATATTGTCTGATTTACTGTGTGTTGATTGTTTGATTGAACTGCTAGTCAGTTAGTTAAAATTTCTACATTGATTCTGTTTAACAGAATATATCATATGGAACTGAAAATGATGTTATCTATATTGTCTAACATCTGCGATGCAGGGAAACAGGTTGGAGGAATCCGACTGGATTCCTCAACAGTTATTTTATTGTTTTTCATATATTTTGATATATGATGTGAAGTACAACCTGTTGTTGATTATGTGTGTATGGACTATATTGAACATCGTGATTTGATATGATTGAATACCATAACATGCCGAAATGTTGAAAAAGGGAATATTTTCAAAGTGATATTGAAAATAGAATATTTAGGAAATGGGATATTTATAAATAGGAGATATTTATAAATTTAAATATTTATAAATAAGGAATATTTATAAATTGGGATATTTATAAATAGGAGATATTTGAAAAGGAAATAAATTCAAAACATTTCTTTTTGAATGGAAAGACCTGTGTGGCGAGTTTGGGGATTTTCCCGATGCTCCCGATACAAAGGAGGTTATGGCGAATTTTCCCGGGAATTTAAGGAGTTAGAATATTTCAAGAATAAATTTGAAAAGGAAATATTTGTAAACCATTTACAAATAGAATTGAAAAGGAAAGGTTATAAAAGGGAAATCATTTTTAAAAGTGTAGAACCGTTATTTAAAAGTAAATCTTTTCAAATGAATAAAACGTTGTTAAAAAGGAAGTCTTTATTAAGTGAATAAAGTTAATCGAACATAGACATTCGAAGTTAGTTAATCGAATATAGACATTCGAAGTTAGTTAATCGAATATAGACATTCGAAGTTAGTTAATCGAATATAGACATTCGAAGTTAGTTAATCGAATATGGTATTCGAAGTTGGTTAATCGAATATGGTATTCGAAAGTTAGTTAATCGAATATGTTATTCGAAAGGAGTTAGTCAAGTCGAGTTAGTCAAATAGAGTTAACCAGTTAGAGTAAATCAGTTAGAGTTAACCAGTTGGAGTAAATCAGTTAGAGTTAACCGGTTAGAGTTAATCAGTTAGAGTTAACCAGTTAGAGTTAATCAGTTAGAGTTAACCAGTTAGAGTTAATCAGTTAGAGTTAACCAGTTGGAGTTAATTAGTTAGAGTTAATCGATTAGAATTAAAACGAACTAGGGTTAATCAAATATAGTTATTTGAGACAGAGTTAGTCAAACATAGTATTCAGGGTAAGTTGCCATCTTGTACGACTGCTAGCGTAATTCGCAGGGCTGTAAATAGCCTACGGCGGTCGGATGTTTCCTGAGGGAGTCAGGCGTAACCATTGTGAACGCTGCGATCTAGAGTCAAGCGAATGGAGTTTAAATCGAATATTAGTTATTCGATAGGAATTAATCGAGTTGAGAAATAAGTTAAGTTAAATAAGTTGAGTTGACCGGGTGGTTCGACCAAGTTAGTCGAGCCTAGTTAATCGAATCAAATTGGTCGAACCAAGTAAGTCGAGTTAAGTTAGTCAAGTTAGTCGAGCCTAGTTAATCGAATCAAATTGGTCGAACCAAGTAAGTCGAGTTAAGTTAGTCAAGTTAGTCGAGCCTAGTTAATCGAATCAAATTGGTCGAACCAAGTAAGTCGAGTTAAGTTAGTCAAGTTAGTCGAGCCTAGTTAATCGAATCGAATTGGTCGAACCAAGTAAGTCGAGTTAGTCGAGTCAAGTTAAGTTAGTCGAGTTAAATAAATCGATGTTAGTTTCATCGAAAGGAGTTATTGGTGTTAGTTTCATCGAAAGGAGTTATTGGTGTTAGTTTCATCGAAAGGAGTTATCGATGTTAGTTTCATCGAAGGGAGTTATCGATTATAGTTTAATCGAAGTGAGATTTTCAAATATGAGATATTTGAAAAGGGAAGAGTTATCGAATATTAGTTATTCGAAGAGAGATTATCGAATATCGTTTATTCGAGAAGGAGTAATCGAATATAGGTTATTCGAAGAAGAGTTAATCAAATAGAGATTTCTCGAAGAGAGTTAATCGGCAAATTTGATTATATCGAATTCGGGAAAGTATTTATACTTTCCAGTGTTTCAATAGAGAATTATTTATTTATAAATAAATAAGTGTTAGGTTAATTATTCACTAATAAGAATAGAAGTTATAATTAAAGATAGATAATTCGAAAGTAGGGATTATAACGTTATCGTTATAACCAATGTTTTAAATATAGAAGCGGACTAGTAAAATTGAATCCGAGAAAGGCGTAAAGACGTTGTTAAAAGATAAACTTTGACCATTTCGAAGTTATAACGTTGTTCAGTTAAGGTCTGAGAGGTAATTATACCCCAACTTGAGTGACTTCCTTCTTAACTAAGAAATGGTAAGGTTTGATCGTAAAGGAGTTTTGGAAATGTTTTCCAAACGAGAATCAGAAATGTTTTCTGATAAAAGAAAAAAATAAGAATTTAGAATATAGGGAAACAGGAGATAAGTAAATAAATGAACTAAAGAGATTTATGTTAAATGATGTTTGTTCGATAAAATTTCCATTTGGAAATAATATCGTTGTTTGCACACTTGTTTTTCTTTGATAGTTAACTCACCGACTATCGAAGTTTTGACCATTTTAACGTTGTTAATATGGAGAGACCGGTTGGATTATTATCCATAGAACCACTCTGTACTGGCATAAGCGTCGCGAATCATATATGCCAAAGATAATTGAAGGCAGAGTAAAAATGCAAGGACTATCCTGTATAACTGAATAGTGCCTTCGGTTTGTCCAGTCCCAGGACAACTTGTATGGACGAAGGTTTGACAAAGTATATCCAATGGATCGCGTAAGTTGATATGTTCAAACGTATTCACGTTTGGTGGCGGAGGAATTCGTTTCTCTTAGCTGTATACCCGTGTTATTTTTGGATAAGTCAATTTGTGATTTGGCGGGTATGACGATGTGACATTTCTAAGTGAATGAAGATGAATGTCTGACATAGTATTTCCATACGGTCACATACATTGATTTCTTCAACTATACCAAGGGTGGAAGCGGAGAAGGAAACTTCTTTTAGCTGACACGTAATGTATTGTTGTAGACGTAAATTAGTGATTTTCGTTGGATCTGACAATGTGGCATTCGAAGTGAATCTATTGTGATGATAAAGCGTAGCTTCTAGCCTCACAACCGGTAAATGACAGAAATCGGGAAGGCAGCATGGCTAAGTCGGTCGCACCGAAGTAGGGTGTATAATCACCTATCTAGTGAATATTCATTTGTTTCTTAAATCTATCAATGTTGTCCCATATATATACGGGAACGGTTGCTGATCCCAACCGTTGGTGATGTACATTCGATACACTCAAGCGAAATGAGTGGTCGGTCATGTGTGGCTGAGTTGCAAGATGTTCTTGTTGAACTCCAGTGTATCGTTCCTATAGTACACTGATCGGAAGGTGGTTCCATACCTTGTCATAGTTGGGAATCCAATCATCCAATACGAGCTTGCGATTTTGATTGTATACTATATATGTAGTAATGCGAGATGCAAGCGTTTCTGCTAGATTGATATTTATTTGTACTTAGACATTATTATAATATCAGAATGATATTGCTTTGAAAAGTTATTTGGATTCTCATAAGGGAAAAACCCGTTCCGTATTCACGGCGTGGTCTTATGAGATATCATATACCTGTTTAAATGATTTGAGTTTATTCACACCAGTCCCATGACTGACCCGGAGTTTATTTTGTTTTCCCAAAACTCTTGGGTGCCTAAATTTGTACGGGCAGTCAAGTAGTCAGGATTTACAGGTATACTCGAAGAGCTGGAGCAGGAGGCTTCTGGATCATATAGCTATAGTTATTTCCGCTGTTGTTGTAAGTGTTGTACTCTGATAAGTGCTATTGTATACATAACTGTTATATTTCCAAGTTATGTTATCTCCTATATGTTATTCGTTCCGCTGTGAGATTCGTGTTTACTCTGATGATGATGTTCTTCTTCTTCTTCTATTCTATAAGTTCTATCTTATCTGTTCTCACCCTCTGTCTTCTTTCTATTAGTTTCTTGAATCTCTAGTGCGATTTGGGTTGGACTTGTGTTATTTAGTCAGCTCAAATTCCCCCGGATTTTCGGGTCACTACAATGTAACACCCCGTATTTCTGTTAACACTAAAGTTACTAATTTAAAAATAAATGTGTAAAGGGGGGATGTATATAATGTGCATACAAATTTAATAATAAATGTGTAAAGGGGAGATGTATCTAATGTGCATACAAATTTAATAATAAATGTGTAAAGGGGAGATGTATCTAATGTGCATACAAATTTAATAATAAATGTGTAAAGGGGGGATGTATCTAATGTGCATACAAATTTAATAATAAATGTTAATAATGTACATTAAGAAAGTAATTGTGAACATAATTGGCTTCTCTTTAGAACGGATGGCTTTGATTAACCTTGGCTTCATCGACGGCTCAAATTAACTTGCAATCCTATATAAACAGCCCCCTAGTCTCCTTCTCTTTGCACCATTCTTCTCTAACCTTATGCTGCACAAATTCTTGATGGACATGGCTTCTTCTTCTTCCTCTAAATCTAAATAAATAAATTAAAATAAAATATAAATCAAGACGAGGATATCCTGCTAAAGTCTTTCAAGAGAAGATTCATAACAAGTTAGGATTCAAGTAAAGATTCAACGGCTTCAAGCAACGCTATCTCTCTATTCTTTTCTAGATCCAATCAATGTAAGTCGGTTACTTTTTAGATTTGAAAGCCTTTTCTATTTGTGACATGAAATTAAAAGAATATAAGAAATATGCCTTATCATTTCATTGAATCTGTGCTTGTTTATGACTTTGGATCTGATTCTTGATTATGGCCTAGAACACATTGTGACTAAATTGCCAATGCTTAAGATTATGACTATGGAACTGTGGCCTTCGAAACCATAAGCCTTTGACTATGAACATAAGCCTTTGACTATGAACACAAGCCTTTGACTAGGAGCATAAACCAATGCCTATGACTATGACAAGGACAATAGTGGATAATTACCTATGATTCATGAACATGATATTATTGCCTAGGATTATGACTGTGAGATTGGATCTAAACTTGATTATCTATTCAGTTTATTCTTAATTATCCTTGGATCTTGATTATGGGAATTTATCTATTAAGTTAGATCTACCCATATACTTGAACCTATGTTATTTGTTCAACCCTTTTTATGTCATAATATTATCAGATCTATAGGCCTTCGATGCTTTAATCAATTTATTCAGTGTAATTTGTTAGACCTGTGATTAGTGAATTATCATCTTCTGCCAGTCATTATGTCTATCTTTTCATGGTATTTTGGTTCATTCCCTTTTTATCCACGAATCTAGATTTATCTATAATGTAGGATGAAATCACGATTACACGAACGATGGGAATACGATTTGGGCAAATCATAAATTTGACTTAAACATGGTTGTAAACTTGGAAATTGGCATAATGTGGAACATGAACATAATTATGATTGACATAATTTAGAACATGTATTATGGCATGTTTATTAGAACGCAAATTTGAAAATTTGACATGAATTATGGAATTTGTAATTTGACATATTAAATTTAGTATTGGCAAGTAAGCTATGTTTTAGGCGTAAACGGTAAGCTAGAATAATAATTCTAGTCTTGCCATAAACTGTAAATTAGGATGTTAAATCAGAATTGGGTCAATTAAAGTTAATTTGGCATAATAAGTATATTAGCACAAAATTTGAATTTAGTCATAATTGTGAGTAATTGTCATGTTTAGAATAATCATGGTTAGTGACACTTAATTTGGTATAATTTACATACCAAAAACTATAAATATGATATATAGGGAAAATGGGCCATAATAATAAATGTTGACAATGTACATTAAAAGAGTAATAATGGAATAAGTAAATTAGGGAAAATTTACTTATAGAATTTATCCTAAATGAGAAAAGTAAATTTAGACAATACGAACATGCTTAACCCGAGGTTGGATTGAGTTGTGATGTAAACCTGCCTGGACCCGCCCGGCTGTCCAGTGATCACAACAATACCTATCCAATGTGGGAGGTTAAGGCATTGAGCCCGTAAAGGCCCAAGGTTAGACTGAGTTGTGGCATAAGACTGCCCGGAACCAACCGGCATACCGGCAACCATAACAATACCTGTCTAATGTGAGTGGCTGGTGCTTTAATAAGACAATTAAAGTTAGGCTAGAATGGGAGGGTTAAGTCCATAAGAACACTTAACCAACTTAACACAGTTAAGCTAGAATGGGAGGGTTAAGTCCATAGGAACACTTAACCAACTTAACACAGTTAAGTTAGAACGACAGGGTTAAGTTAACTAGAACACTTAACCAACTTAACATGGTAACAAGACAAGATTTGTAGGGGTTAAGTAACTAAGAAAAACACTTAGCCAATTTAATATGTTAACCAGACTAGTAAGTAGGGGTTAAGTAAATTCAATACACTCAGCCAATTTAACATGCTAACTAGACTAGAGGTTGGGGTTAAGTAAATTTAATACACTTAGCCAATTTAATATGTTAGCTGGACTAGACCTTTGGGTTAAGTAAGCTTGAACACTTAACCATCAGAGTGTGATAAATGAATAGGGTAAAGTTAAAAATATGAAGGGACAATACTTAACCATTAGAACATGTTAATCAAACCAATGTTAGGGTTAAGTTAACTAAGGGAACACTTAACCGTTATAACATGTTAGTTAAAACAAATAGGCAAGGTTAAGTTAAAAAGGAACACTTAACCAATACAAGATGAATGGGTAGGGTTAAGTAAATACTTAACCAATATAACTTGATGCTGGTAGGGTTAAGTCAACGTGAATTGCTGATAACACTTAACCAGTTTAATATGACAAAGGAATGGGTTAAGTTAACTTGAATTGACTAATGACACTTAACCAATCCAACTTGACGAGAAAGAGGACTAAGTAGTAAACCTTAGTTAAAAAAGGGCTAAGTAGTAAACCTTAGTTAAGAAAACGACGATTCAATACACTAAGTGGTAAACCTTAGTTAGAAAAACTAAGTAGTAATCCTTAGTATAACACGAAGAGGAGCGAACGTCCATCTGATCTTAAAGAAGGCTCCAACGAATTGGGTTACGAAGCCCGAGGCTTCGAGGGGACGTAAGGGTACTCTTGGTATCCCTCTGTGAGAATGCAGATGATCCGCCTGGGCTCACAGAGGTTAAGGTCTGCGTGAGAAGAACCAAGGTTATGCCTTGGTTGCAATATATGGCAACCTAAAGACTAGGATGGACCAGCGTGATTCGGCGAGACCAGTAGCCCTGTGATAGCGACTCGTCGTCTACCTACCATCTTGAGTCAGTCGAGATACGTAAAGCGGAAAGGCGGAGAACTCCAAAAGACCATATACTTGCTATCTAGTTATGGGTGAAGATGGCCATAGGTTAGTGGGGCATAGAGGGCCTACGCATAGTTCTCATTTTTCAAGGTGTGCCTTTCATTAGTTGAGGGAGGAGTCGTGTGGGACCATAGCCACTGGAAAAACAGACCTTAGCATCTACATCGGCAGATATCTGAAAGCTCCCGACCGAGTTCCATGTTTCTAGAGCAGCCCTGCCACGGGACTCGGGTCGCACATTTCAGGACATGTGCATCTAGACAGCGATAAACGATTCGCGACACATACGTGGGGAAAGTCTAGGAACATATACCGCTCTAGGTAGTGTGTCCTAGACTAGGGGCATCGTTCGACAGGTAGCGTATTCCCTAGTTGGACCTAGGTGGCATAAACCCTGAATCTGTGAAGCATTAGATAAGCCGCGTAAACCCGAGTGGAATCTAGGAAGCACTTTGATATAAAACCCTAGATTAGATATAGGTAATAAATAATAAATGTACGCCTAAAGGCAACCACAATTACTGGGATTGGGATCGCGTTATCATTTTAGACAGATTACTAGTTGGGACACTAGATAGGTGGTGCAGAGACATAGAAACCATAATAACAGGTTAATAGCGAAGCGGAGAAAGTATTAAAGCATATCCAGTTTATCTTGTCTTAGCATATCTTGTGTTAATCTTATCCTATCTTGTTGGCCCTATCATCATGGTATTGTCTTGTATTCAGTTAATTCATGTCCTTTTTTTTCCTTGTTCACATGCTAGAAGTAACTGAACTTACCAGACTTTATGTCTAACCCAGTTTTCTTTCGTCTTCTTTTCTTCCGTTCCCCCCCCCCCTAGGTAGTTAAGGAGGGAATAGTATAGCTCAGGTTAGATTGGACCGTCACTCTTCCCAAGCTCGAAGATTCTTTGACAAAGTGCTTTGGACTCTCTTTTTCTACTGCTATGGCTGGCTTATGCTACATTGGGGAATATAAATGTTATTTTATGCTTCTTTATTTTGTAAGACAGATGATACTCTGATATTGGAAAACAATTGTTGTACAAACTATTTTATCAATAAAGTAAAGTTTTATTTTCCGCTGTTTTAATTTTGTCTGTCTTGTAATTTACCTGCATCTTTTACCCTAAATGCTCCACAGAACTTAGTGCATTCCCTTTGTAGGTGACACTAAAGGATGTGGGGTGTTACAGGGGACATGCAAGATTTTTTATAGTGGTTTAGCAAAGGTGATGTCTATGTCCACTTTATATGTATTGATTTACTTTTGATTACAGGTACAATCCTTTTTCTATTTTCGAGAAAGAAGAAGAATTGGCTATTTTGAGACTTAGCCATGGAGAAGCTTAGATTTAGGAGGAGAAGTTCTGCCAAAAGTTGAAGTAGTCAAAAGATGGCTAGATCAGGTCCCTTTCCATTTTGAGCTTGGATGTATTTATAGGTGAAGAAGTGGGCTAAGTGGGCCACCACGTGGCTTTCCTCTTTTTCGGAGCTTGGACACATGGAGCTCGATTATTGGATGTAGTTGAGGTAGTGGGACCCGGTCCACAACTGATAGTATCCTTGAGAATTGTGGTTTACGTGACACTTGGGAGAGGTGTATCAAAAGGAGAGCTTTGGCCGGTAAGGTTTGTCCAACTTTGTTGCCTTGAGAATTGGTATGAGTAATAAGTGACTTGGTTGTATATTTCCTGATGAATCCGAGATATTTGGTCGACTCGATTTTGAGGGAAGCGGTTAATTCGGTCGGTCGAGAAGAGCGATTCTTCCAGGCTCGATGTTGCTTGAAGGAAACTAATTCGAGTCAGCCTTGGTTACGGTTGGCATAAAACGAAGCTGGTTTAGGCCGAACCTTTCACGAGTCTTTCTGGAGTGTGAGTTGCTCTTTCGACCGATCGATCGATGTTAACGAGAGTTTCTGGATATTGGGCTTCTATCCATTGAACCATGGTAGCTATTGCCAAAAAGGTGGTCAACACTTTGCCCCTCAAAATACATCTTTCTTTTTAAAGGAGGTGTGTTCTGATCCTTGCATCGAAGTCCAATGTGTGGTAGCGATGGTTGCGCCGAATCATATTTAAGGCCGGAAATCTGATGGTTCTGGTGGTTGTATTAAGACCAGAAAACCGATGATCGAGATTGATCGTATTAAGGTCAGTAAACCGACAACTATCGAAGACCGTAGCAAGGCCAAGAAAATAATGGTTAACTCTGGTCGTGAGAATCATCACCTGCAAAGATTATGCGGGCCATTCTTGGTCTAGAGAAGGCTTTGATCTCGTTTGGGCGTGTATTAACCATATTTGGATTGCAGATAAGGGCGAGCATTAATTACACTTAGATTAGAGGGATGGCGAGTATTAACCATACTCGGTTTACGAAGGTGGCGAGTATTAACCATACTCATCTTATAGAGGTGGCGAGTATTAACCATACCCGGCTTATAGAGGCGATGAGTATTAACCATACCCGGCTTATAGAGGTGGCGAGTATAAACCATACCCGACTTATGGAAAGTGTTGACCATGGTCGATTTATATAAGGTCATTTGCTAAGTCTTAATGAGTGGAAAGTGCATCCATTTTAAAGAAAGGGCGAGTATAATCCATACTCGGCTTAAAGAAATCTGACCATACTTGGCTTAAGGAGTAGGTTTACCTATGGTGGCAGGCTTTTGATTGTGTGTTACAGACGATGGCTTAGCACTGACCATATTCAGGTTGATGAGAGTTAGTCACTCTCGATCCATATCATTCAAACATAATCTATGTTTGCAAAAGAAAGATCAGTGTTTACTAAAGAACTATTACAAGAAATGAAAATAAATTCTAAGAAGACGAACGTTGATTCCAGAGCATGCCTTGGAGCTAAATCCTAACCCCATACATGTGTACATCAACATATCTTTTTTATTGAAAGAAATGAAAATATAGTGAAAATAAGAAATCTAAATCTCATTAATTAATGATGATGCCGCAAGTGTTGGGCTTGGGGTCCTTTCCATTTCTAGGAGCTTGAGGACCGGCTTGAGGAGCATGGGTAGAAGATTGTGGCGGCATGGCCTGTGTGTTCCTCTTGACATATTAGGGAAGCTCCCCTCATCTGACCCTATCCTCGATGAGATCGTGTAGGTGCCTTCATTCACTGGTGATGTGACCGACAATGTTATGAAACATGCAGTGCTTTCCAGAGTCGAGCTCTTTCTGAGATAGCTCTCTTCGAGGAGGTTTCAGGAAATGTAGGGATCCTTATACGTCAAGGTAGATGTCGAGCAGGGAAGAGTTGAGCTCAGTATACTAATCGTACTTATTCTCTCTCCAAGGCCATATGTTGCATTCACTCGTTGGAGCCTTTCCTCTTCCTTTATTTTGGCCATTGGTGTTGGATGGACCTCCTTGTTTGGTGGCTAGGACCTTGAGGCTCTCCATCTCAATGCTAGTGTCTTCTTGTCGGAGGAATCGCTTGGCCTCTGCATACAAATTTTTGATGTCCTTGGGGGATCTCTGGTCAAAAATATTGAGAATTTTGATCAGTTCTAAACACCTACAATGGCGGCCAAAAGAATCATCGATGGCTCTGGTCGATCTACGGAGGCTACGGCCGCGTTGAATCTCTCTAGGAAGGATCGAAGCATCTCTCCCAGACATTTCTTGATAGAGGTCAAGAACTTGATACTCTTTGGTCGGGAGATGTGAACTCTGAACTGCTCAATGAAGCAAGTGAACAGTGTGTTCCAGTTGCTGATCAACTCTGTTGTTAGCTGCCGAAACCACATGTCGGGTAATTTTGTGAGGAAGAGTGGGAAGCATGTGGCCATAAAATTGGTCGATGGCCAAGCATTTCCATATGGCGCATGTATCGCACGAGACGGATGGTCAAGTTGGTTCGACCATTGTAGGATTCAATATATGGAAACATAAAGTCCAGAGTATTGTGGGAGTACCAAATTTCCCTGGTGAAATGGCTACGGTGGATATTATCTCTATCCTGCTGAGAAGAATTTCCCTGGGAGAAACATCAGATGATGCTTGTAAGCTAGCTTCCATCTTCGCGGAGTCATGCCATGAATCTAGCTCTGCATTTCGGAGAGCTCCGGCACTCGGGTCCAATGAAAGTATGCTCGGAAGGGTGGTCGCTGGTTGGGCTTGACCTCCGAGAGTTGAGTGAAGGTGAGGTAAAGGGTTCATCGTAGTGGTTGGTTATAGGCAGACTGGACCCTGTTGTACCCATGACGGGAGGTCCGGGCTGGCCCAGCATAACATGTGATGTTCGGGGCTCTTTGATCCCCATGCCCGAATTGATGTTAGAAGGGTCTACGGTTGCATTCTCCTCCACCAATCTGGGAACCGGTATGGTAGAGTGGTCTCCCTGGTTCGAAGGGAAGGCTCCACCAGCTCTTCTTTGAAACAAGGGTGGCATAAGATGAGTCTCAGTAAGAAACTGGGTTGTAATGGGAATGGCATTGACTCTGACTGACCCAGTGGTTGCACGATTGGTCCGGGGGGTCGAGCTATCCTCAAGAGTGGAGGCAAAGTGGTTGAACGACCTAAATCTTGATTGCGGGCCTCCTAGGAATTTGCTGCTGCGGCTGCGCTGGTTGTTGGAAGTGATACTCCTGACTATGATTGGTCGGGAGGTGGAGCCGAGCCAGGAGGAAGCAAAGGTGTGACCCGATCAGTGGCTTGGATTTCCGCAGACCGAAGATCAGTTATTGCCCCAGCCTCACCCGGTGGAGGAATTGATGTTGAAGCATTAAATCCCTTTTCCATCCTAGCGAGAAGGTGATCCATGAACTATTGCTGCCGTTCGAGAAGTTTATCCTGAGATGTCATATGGCCTCTGAACTCGGTTATAATTTTGTCCATGTCGTCCCAGGTAAGATACTGGGGCACATCTTAATGAGAGGAAGCTTCTTGACCTGTTTATGCAGCGTTTGTCTCGGCTGCACTAGCATTTATGGGGCGAGAAGATGTTGCATCCTTCTTCCGCTTGTTGGCCACGGATCGGAACTAGCTGAAGGTCGTAGAGTATGTCAATGTGTGCCCCCCTCCTGGCGCGCCAAAGTGTTGATGTCAAAAGTTGGTCACCAGTGACAGTCAACCCCCAATCGTGTGGAGAGCACACAAATAATGATTATAAAGTATGGTGAAGTAAAGAAAACAGGGAACACGCAAGACTTTTTATAGTGGTCCAACAAAGGTGATGCCTACGTCCATTTTATATGTATCTATTTACTGTTGATTACAAGTACAATGCTTTTTCTATTTTTGAGAAAAAGGAAGAATTGGCTATTTTGAGACTTAGCCGCGGAGAAGCTTAGGTTTAGGAGCAGAAGTTCTACCAAAAGTTGAAGTAGCCGAAAGAAGTTCAGACCAGATCCCTTTCCATTTTGAGCTTAGATGTATTTATAGTGAACAAGTGGTCTAAGCGGGCTGCTACGTGGCTTTCATCTTTTTCGGAGCTTGGACACATTGAGCTCGATTATTGGAAGCAGTTTCAGTAGTGGGACCCGATCCACTGCTGATAAATAGTATCTTCGAGAATTGTGGCTTACGTGGCACTTGGTATGAGATGTATCAAAAGGATAGCTTTGGTCGATAGTGTTTGACCGCCTTTGTTTCCTTGAAAATTGTTCGGAGTAATAAATGACTCAGTTAGATATTTCCTGATGAATCCGAGATATTTGGTCGATACGATTTTGATGGAGGTGGTTAACTCGGTCGGTCAAGAAGAGCGATTCTTTCGGGCTTGATGTTGCTTGAAGGAAACTAATTCGAGTCGGCCTTCGTTTGGGTTGGCTTTAAAGGAAGCTGGTTTGTACCTAACACTTCCCGGGGATTTCTAGAGTGTGAGTTGCTCAATCGATCGATCGATGCTGAAGAGAGTTTATGGATATTGGGCTTTGATTTGTTGAACCATAATAGATTTTGCCAAAAAGTGGGTCAACAATACATACATATATACATACATATATATATGAATTGAGATTTGCACGTTGTCCCTTCTTGTACATGCTGGATCCACCTGTGTATTTGCAGCATGTATATTCACATTTGCATGTGCAGTATACATTGCTCTGTTATGATAATTTGTCCAGTTTTATTTTGTACACAAGCCTGTGTACACTGTTCTTCACTATTTAATTGCATGGTTGCCTTGCATTTGTGCTCAATCCTGTTTTGTTGACTTGTGCATAAGTAGTTGCTCTTTGTACATGCAACATTTTTGACCTGCTCCACGTCATTTCTGCTTGTGTATACTTGCATCTGATATCTTGCCTATATTTTTGTCTTGTACTTGAGACACATGCTCATTCACTTGATAGCATACTTACCGTGTTGTTGTGCATTTGTGTATTGTGTTTTTGCACTATTGCTACCCCTGACTTGTACTATGCACATTTTCGCTATGAACCAATCTGGTTTCATTGAGCATCTACTTGCATGCATTTGTTTTAGTGCTCCACTTGTTCGAGGTGTTGAGTTTGTTCTTGACTATGCACACTTGTTTAAGAAATGAATCATTTTAGTCCATAATTTTGACATGAGCACTTACTTTCTTGGTTGCGCCACTGTGTACACAGTCTTGTGTTTGCATGGCTTGATGGTTGAGCTTTGAATATTTGCACTTGAACTTCATGCTTATTGAACCACTGTTCCTACTTTATAGATGCATACATATATATATATGCACAATTGTGTGTGTATACATACACACATATATATATATAAATATATGTGTGTGTGTGTGTTTGTGTCTGCATATGTACTAGATTTCTTGGTTCATGTCCATTCACGATGTTTGACTGAATTATCCCTGCATAGAAATATGTGTTTATACATACAATGTATGTATATACATGTATAGTGCACCAATATATATATATATATATATATATGAGCACTAGAAATATTGTTTACCTTGTGGTATTTACAGTGGATCACTATGAATATCACAAGCTGTATAGACACAGATGGATGTCCATAAAAATCAAATCAAGTCATAAAAAATGATGAGAAACACATCAAAATTCTAAGGAAAATAAATTTTTAAAATAAAAATTATATCTGCTAGAGTTTACAATATTTTTGTTCTAGTTTACTGTGTGTTATTCTTCTATGACTAGTAAGCAAAATACTGGACTGACTGAAGCAATGAAGAAGACAGAAGACAAGACTGTAACTGTACAAGAGTGAGTGATTGTACAATCTGAGTGTTGAGTTTTGTAGTGACGAACGGTGTATACAAAAGAAACTGAATGTGAATGTATTACATTTCAGTGAAATATACAAATAGTGGAGTTATAAATTTGTACTATACAAATGTAGAAATAAAATATTATATTTTAATAAACTACTGTTTGAATATTTAAATTCTTTTGCATTTGTATTCTATTTAAATATAAATATTTAAGTTTTTCTGTGACGTAGTAAAATAGTACAGTAGCAAACACATTTATAATAATATATATGTTTGTTTACATCAAAAAAAAAATCAAAGAATTGTTATATACAACAACCTCCCCATTTTTATGATGACAAAAAATATTAAGATTTAAAATATTATAAATGTGTTTAACAGTGAATTATTGAACTCCCCCTATATTTATGTTCCCCTGCAACAATACTTGTAACACCCCGTAAATTTATAACACATTAAGATGATAAATTAAGGAATACTTAATTTAAATATCCATAAGTAAGCAAAACGGACTACGTCATTGCGTTCATCTCGGAATTTTGGTCAAAATAAGTACCTAGTTTGCGTAAAACAGACATCGTATGAGGAAGTTATTATGCCTAGAAGTTTGTATACGCACAAAAGAATAATATATATACAAACAAGCCAAATATTCAGAAAAAAAAAAATTCAAAGCAGTGAGCGGGAAGGCCAAACGATGGAACTGACCTATTCTGGGGGGTCGACCCAAGGCACTGCTAGGTCGACCCAGGGGTCGTCCCAGGCTCTTTGGGGTTGACCCATGGGTCGATCCCTATACAGATCTGGGCAGAATTCATTTTTTTTCAACCGTGGACTTGTTTTGTGGCCATATTCGTTGACCCTAGACT
Organism: Allium sativum; assembly: GCA_030737875.1. NCBI lineage: Eukaryota > Viridiplantae > Streptophyta > Magnoliopsida > Asparagales > Amaryllidaceae > Allium > Allium sativum. Next base: position 288,435,722 of record CM060924.1, read on the forward strand.
ACAAATAGGACCCAATATCCATTGTTTTATTCATCTTATTCAATGGAGATGACGAGGTGTTGCTCCAACATAGTTTGATCTAGCTTATTCTTCTTCAAGAAACAAGTTATTCAAATTCAGAGATCTGTACTGCAATAGCTACGATCAATTCTTCTGTTTCTTAGATCCAATCACAGTGAGTCTACGTTATTTTTAGATAAAAATAATTAAAATGTAATATTGACATGCCTATGAATTAGATCTAACTCTGTGACTATTGGAATCATATCAGATCTGCTATATTTGTATGTCTAATTCACTGATTAGATCTCTTCATGCCTGTTTATGATCATGACACTATGCATAATCAATCCTGTTATTACATGTTCATCAGATCTGTTCTTATATGCCTATATTTGTTCATCAGATCTGTTCTTATATGCATGTTTCTGCTATGATATTCCCATTTCTATCACTTTTGTTTTTATGCCTATTCTGTCCTTCTCTCTCTCATCCCCTTTCTATTTTTATAGCTAGGCTACTTTCGAGCCTAGGCCGATATTGCTGAAATATGCATATGAATGAAATTGGGTTAAATTGGGAATGACTGGAAATGATAATTTGAGGGCATAACTTATACTTTGAATCATGATTGGGATCTGGAGGCAGAAATTATATTGTGAAATTGGACTAAAAATTGGGGCATGATTTATATGGTAAATTATGACTTGTGGTTTGGGACATGTAACACCGCGCACTTTTAATATAATTAAAAATGTACAAATATGTATATATGCATAGATAGGTAAATAATGGTGATGTATAATGAAAACTAATTTATATATGGAAGAGAAGGAAAAATTAATTCGATAATAGGGTGCATAACAGAAAAGACAATAAAATAAGGATACTTAATTTAAATATCAGGAATTAAGTAAAACGGACATCACCATTACGTTCGTCTCAGAATTCTGCTTGGAATAAAGTCCAAGTTTCAAAAATCGGACTCTGTATGAAAGAGTTATGGGCTTCGGAAGATTCAAGAGAAATTCAGAAATTAAATAGCAAAATAACCCAGACAGGTTGACCTATACCAAGGCAGGTCGACCTCCCCCCTAAATCTGGGCAGAATTCATTTTCTGCACCTGGACGCGATTTCTGACCTGATATGTTGACTAAACGGCTATATAATGACCCTTAACCCATTTTTTTCTTCACCCAAGCCTATGGCAATGCATGGTTCTGTTGTAACTCAAATTCTTCATCTCCAAGAGATTTCTAGATCCACTTTCTTCCCCTTTTCTCTTCAAAACATCTATTCTTAAAATTTAAAGTTTAGAATCAAGACAACCTCAAAATTAAAGAGAAAAAGGGATCCAGATCCGCAGTTTACACTACGCAAGGATGAGGTATTCAGATTTACAACTTACGTTGTGCAAAGAAATCAAAGGTAGATCAGATCTATGGAATGGGGAATAAAATCAATCAAAGTTAAATCAAATCCATGAACTGAAGATGAAAAGCAAGGTGAGTGGAATAATAATAAACTTGTTGCATAATAGTACTATTATCGTTCGTCATACCCCAGTTACAAATTCAATTCAAGATTCATGCTATAATAATTGTTCTTTTATTCTCCTTCCCCGTTTTATTTTTGGATATAGGTTATCTCGAACCTAGACGAAATCTTATTATACATACGTACGATTGAAATATGGGAATATTGGGTGTAACACCCCACCTCCGCTAGGGTCACTCACAAAGGAAATGCATAGTTTTGGTGGAGTATTATCAAGGTAAACATACACAGAGATATCACAAGGCAGAACATAAATAAAACAGCGGTAGAAATTAAAAACCAAATTTTATTACTTTCAAGAAAAGAGTCAAAACCTCATATATCCAAAGTACAAATTATTCCATTACATCAAGTTCTAAATAAAGAAGCATAAACTTAAGATAACAAAAGTAAATTATTCCCCAAAAATAGCAGAAGTGCAGCCATAGCATAGCTCAAGACCAAATCGTACATGAGCTGACAGAAAGCAAGCTAAATCCAAGATAAGAGCTAGTGTTTCCTCCCTAAGAACCTGGTGGGGGAAACGAAAGAAAAAGGGGCGAAAGAAAAAGGGTCATTCATAGAGACTGGTAAGCCCTAGTGACTTTCAGCATAAAAACTAGTAAAAGTAACATGACATGTGAAAACTGGAATTAAACATAAGGATGATAACAGGACTGGTACGATAACTAAGATAACAAGATAAGTCAAGTCTAGCATTGCATATTCAAGATTTGTTGCACCAACTGTACTAGTATTCTAACCCATGTCAAGTATTAACCATGAAATAATCCCTTGGCCTAATATCATGAAATGACCCATTACGGGGTCCTACAGTACGATCTACTAATCGATCGGCTCCGTACAAGTTCTAACTCGTCATGTGTCTGTGTCATACGGCCCAATCACAAAATGTAGTCACCTGTGCTAGGTCCACCATAGGGTGTATCAAGCCCTAGGGTGCCAACCATCGACACGAATCAAGCACGCACAGTGTAAACCTATTGGTGCCCAATGCCTGCTTTTTCAACTCCGGACTACGTGCACGACCATAGTCCGCCTAAACCTACAATGGCGCACCAACTTAGCCGTCGTTCTGGTCGCTTACAATAAGCCCAGTAATCGTGCCCCACCCTACCTAGTCCCAGGTTATCGTGATACATCTAAGTGGGTTACTGCTGAAAAGGACCGTGTAACTAGGGTTTCTAATGGGTTAAGTGTTGTCATTCAAATTCGTGACTTAACCCTATCCAATCATGTATCAAGTTGGTTAAGTGTTGTCTTTCATGTTCATGACTTAACCCTATCATGTAGCATAAATTCATTACTGCACCCCAACCTCTCACATTAGACTAGTTGGGGTTATTGGATTTGCCGGGCGGTTCCGGGCAGGTTTACACCACAACATAGTCTAACCTCGGGTTTTAGGTGTGATACGATCAACTACCCACATTGGATCCTATTGTTTGCAGTCACTGGATTCGCTGAGCGGTTCGGGCAGATTTACACTGCAAACTCAACCCAACCTCGAGTTGGCCATTTTCAAGTTCGTTCTAGAGTCATGACCATGTTCAAGTCTCATATCAAGTTCGTGACAAGTTTCAAGGTAAGATTCATGTCCATATTCAGATTCAAGTTATAACAATGTTCATGTTCCAAGTTCATGGTAAATTCAGGTTTGCCTAAACTACTCAAATCGTATTCCCATCGCATGTGAATTCGAATTGATACAAACAAATCTAATTAGGGAATAACATAGAAAGAACGGGCATAAGGTGGCAAAAGTGATTACAAGTCAAGCATGGTATAACTTGAGATAAACGACTACAACAATACTGGCATATGGAGTAGTGGTCTCAAATATCAAATCTAGCAAAATAGGTGATAGTCATGGTAATAGTTGACATAAGATAATAACCCTAAACTTGTGAATAACAACTAATTCAACATCACAGGTATGAATATTATGGACATTAGGGGTTTTAGATATACAACATATATAGGTCCCAAATCAATTTCATATAAATATTATCACAAGTCAAGATGAATAGATCCAAGGTGAACAAATAGTAGATCCACAATACTAGATCCAAAATGAACAATGATAGATCCAAGATATACAATGATAGATCCAAGATAATTGTCATACTTAGGTTCAATTTCAATTTACAACATGTCCATATTAAGTTTAAAGTTTAGATCTAAAAGTAACTGGGGCTTACAGATCGTGGTTTGAGAATTAGAAAACAAAGAGGCGATGTTGAATCTCGAGTCTAACAGAAATCCCCCAAACAGAAATACTCTACACGTAGCCTTGTTGGAGAAGAAGCAATCCCTTTTCTCTAACTTTTCAACCAGAGTTTTAGCAACATAAGGCCAGAGAGAATTTGTGTAGAGAGACTAGAGTTAGGGGCTGCTTATATAGGGTCAGGCCAACGAATTTAGACAGAAATCAGACTAGAAACATCAGAGTGAACTCTGACTCAAAAATGGGCTCGGCAACCAGGACGACACCCAGGTCGACTCTATGGTCGACCTGGTCCTGGGCAGGTCGACACTATGGTCGACCCCCAGGTCGACCTGGTCCTGGGAGGGAAATTTCCCGCCCAGTCTGTTCTGTGGTTTGAATTCGAAATTTGAATTCGAATTCTGAGCTGTTTTTGAACTTGAAATTTCTGAAACTTTGAAGGGTCATAACTTGTTCATACGGACTCTAATTTTCGAAAACTCGGACTCGTTTCCAAGCAGAATATCGAGACTAACGTAATGGCGTAACCCGTTTTCCTTGATCCTTATTTTAAAAATTAATCCTGACTTGATTTATGGTTATAACACGTTATTAAAATACGGGTTGTTACATTCTCCCCTCCTTAAAGGATTTCGTCCCCGAAATCTCTAAGTTATCAAGAATATATCCTACCATCCAATCATCCATCTACTCAAAACATCATCCATAGGCAACCATTTTACTTAAAAGATTTCTAGTGCTGTATGAACATATGCAGTAAGTGTGTATATGCACTTATCTAATGCAAAAGATCAGGCGGTTACTGATTCAGTAAACCTCCTTAATGCAAAATATGTTAGTGTAATGAGTCCAACATGTATGCAAATTCCTAACATAATTTATAATCTCTACATGAGTGCACATAACATTCATTCATATGCAACATCCAAGTGATAGCATAACAAGTTCCATCCATGTACAAGTATAAGCACTCATGCATATGCAACATGAAAATGTGACTGAGCCGATCTAGTGCCTAATGTGTGTCATGCATCCACTAGCAATCACTTGCAAACACTTGCAACCATTTGCAAACATCAACCATAACATGTTTCAATTACATGTTTACATCCATATGGTTCTACCTAAGGTTCTCAAGATAAGATCGAGAAGATAACAAGGCAAACATAGGTAGTAAAAGCATGATACGAAAGGTTTTCAAGTTTATAGGAAAAGATATCGAGAATGTACCCTCAAAGAGAAATGGGTAAAGCACGCGTATCTTCTCTTTGGTTTCCCAAGTTGCATCTTCTTGGGCTTCACTCCACTGTACTTTAACTAGCTTGACTTCTCGATTCCTTAGCTTCTCGATCTCCGTTCCTAAGATACGAATCAGAACTCGCCTCAATGTTGCTTCTTTTTCCACTTCTACGCCTTCAAGGATGCTTGGCTCAACCACTTTGGCCGACTCATGTAAGCACTTTTGGAGATACAAGACGTGAAAGACATTGTGTACTCCGGTCAGTTTCTCGGGTAAGTCTACCTTATAGGCCGTCTGCCCAATCCTCTCAGTGATAGGGAACGGTCCTACGAACCTTGGTGCTAGCTTTCCAACCACTCCAAAACGAACCACATTGCGTAAAGGACAAACTTTTATAAAGACCATATCTCCGACTTCGAACTCTAGGTCTGTCCTTCTCTTGTCCGCATAAGATTTCTGTCTGTCTTGGGCCGTTTTCATCCGTCTTCGTATCAACTCAACCTTCTCAAGAGTGTCCCTTATCATGTCGGGCCCAAGTATAAGACTGTCTGTCGTCTCCCACCAACAAGTTGGCGACTTGAACGGTCTTCCATACAGGGCTTCGAACAGTGCCATTCCGATGCTAGCTTGGTAACTATTATTATATGCAAACTCCATGAGAGGAAGATGGTCTTCCCAAGTACCACCAAAGTCAAGAATGCATAGCCTCAAAAGATACTCTAGTACCCTATTTACCCTTTCGGTTTGTCCATCCGTATGTAGGTGATAGGCCGTGCTTAAACTTAGTCGTGTACCCATTGCTTCTTGTAGACTATTCCAAAACTGGCTAGTGAAAATTGGGTCACGATCACTAACTATACTAGAAGGAACCTCGTGCAACCGTACTATCTCTCGAAGGTAAATAGACACTAGCCATGATGCGGTCCTCTTGCTTTTCACCGGAATGAAGTGAGCACTTTTCGTGAGTCTATCAACTATGACCCATATGCTAGTATTTCCCTTCCTTGACCTAGGCAGTCCATCCACGAAATCCATCGAGATACTCTCCCATTTCCATTGCGGAACCTCCAAAGGATGTAATAGCCCACTGGGCTTCTTCGACTCGGCCTTTACTTGTTGGCACACCATGCACTTCAAAATGAACTCTGCCACGTCCTTTTTCATTCCAGGCCAAAAGAAAATGTGTTTCATATCCCTGTACATCTTATCCCCTCCGGGATGTATGGTCATCTTCGAGTGATGCGCCTCCTCGAGTATTTTCCTTACTAAGTCTCCCACTTGTGGGACACATAGCCTTCCATCATGCCTTAGCCATCCCTTGTCATCTATGGCATACCTACCGAGGTGACTTGACATCTCACCACTAATCAGCATGTCCATGATTCCGACTATCTGTGGGTCTTCCTTCTGTGAAGTCCCTACTTGATCTAGAAGTGTAGGTCTTAACTCAAGAGATGCTAACGTAACAGTCAATGACTCACCAGTAGGTGTAAAATCAAAGGTTGCTATAAACTCTAGACTTTTCCTTTCAATAAACAAGGGGCTCAAGGTCAACCTTTTCCTATTTAGCGCATCCGCCACCACGTTACCCTTGCCAGGGGTATAAGCTATATCGAAGTCATATGATGCCAAGAATTCCATCCACCGCTGTTGTCTCAGATTCAAATCTTTCTATTAGAAGAGGTACTTAAGCGATTTGTGGTCGGTATACAGCTCGAACCTCTCCCCTAGAAGATAATCGCGCCAAGATTTAAGTGCAAAAACGATCACCGCCAACTCCAAGTCATGTGTGCGATAGTTCTTCTCATGAACTTTAAGTTGTCTACCCCCATAGCATATCACTTTCCCTTCTTGCATTAGGACAGCGCCTAATCCTGTGCCACACGCATCTGTGTACACCGTAAACATCTTACTTCTGTCCGGTAGTGCCAAAACTGGAGCTGTGGTGAGTGCTCTCTTGAGTCTCTGAAAAGCATTCTCACATTCTATGTCCCATGCAAACGCTAGGTTTTTCTTCGTTAACCTAGTAAGAGGGGCTGGAATCTTAGCGAAGTCCTTAATGAACTTCCTATAATAGCCTGCCAAACCGAGAAAGCTTCTCACCTCCGTTGCGTTCTTAGGAATTTTCCAGTCTTGCACTGCAAGTACCTTTGCGGGGTCCACGGCTATGCCTTGCTTAGAAACTACATGTCCAAGAAACTAAACTTCCTTCCTCCAAAAATGGCATTTGAAGAATTAGCCTTTAACTGGTGTGCTCTAAGCGTATCCATGACTTCCTTGAGATGTCTAGCATGCTCTTCTTCATCCTTTGAGAAGATCAAAATATCGTCCACGAAAACCACTACAAACTTGTTAAGGAACTCCCAAAACACCCTACTCATCAAATCTACAAAGTACGCGGGTGCATTCGTTAACCCAAACGGAATGACGAGCCATTCGAAGAACCCATCTGGAGTCCTAAACGCAGTTTTGTCAATGTTATCCTCAGCCACTCTAAGCTGATGGAATCCTGTGGCTAGATCGAGTTGAGAGAAAACAGATGCTCCCACAAGCTGGTCAAAAAAATCGTCAATTCTTGGTAGTGGGTGTCTATTTTTCTTAGTTGGCTTGTTTAACTGACGATAATCTACGCATAGACGAAGCGAACCATCCGCTGTAGTAGCGAATACCACCGGAGCGCCCCATTCAGAAATGCTTCGTCTTATGAAATTTTTCTCAAGCAACTCCTTAACTTGTTTACTGAGCTCTCTTCTTTCTCGCGGGGCCATGTGACTAACGGGCAATGAAATTGGCTTGGCATTATCAACAAGATAAATTCGGAAGTCTATCTCATGTTTAGGAGGTAACCCCTTCACCTCATCAAAGACATCTGGATATTCTCGGACCACTCTTACAGATTGCAAATTGTCGATGGACGAGTCAAGAGATTCAAGATAACACAACATGACCGGACCCTTAGGGTTACAAGAAATTTCAAGGGTATTACCAAGGTGAGTCATGAGCCTCACTACCCTTCATTCACAATCAAGAATCGCTCCATAATTGGACAGCCAATCCATACCTAGGATCAAACTGTATCCCATAAATCCGAGAACATAAGCATTACACGTGAATTCTACGCTTAAGATAGAAATCCTCAAATCCACACACATCATAGATAAATGAGCGGAGCCCCCAATTTGATTTGAAACTATAATGGGATCCTCAACCAGACTAGTACTTAGGTGCAGATTTTTAACAACATCAGAAGAAATAAAAGTATGCGATGCGCCAGAGTCAAATAAGGTTCGAACAGGAAATTCAGAAATGTAAACAAGGCTTTCTACGGAAATATTACTACCTCGGTCAAGTGCTGGAGTGGTGTTGAGAGCATGCAACTGCCCTCCAGAAGGTCCTGCTCGCTGGGCCTGCCCTTGCCCCTGCCCTTGCTTCTTAGGGCAATCTTTTGCTGATGTGTCTAGTATCTCCACAATGAAAGCATTCACCCAACTTTCTCTTCTTCCTTCTATAGTCTTTATCTAGATGTCCCGTAATACCACAAAAGTTGCACTTCCTTGTCTCACGTGGTTTGTTAGTATTGTTGTTGTTGTTCTTGTTATTCTTGTTATTCTTGTTGCCTCCCTTCTTGAAGTCAACCTTCTTATTCTGAGTTTCATTAGGCTTAACCTCCCTCTTGCTATTCTTGTCTTTCTCATGAAGTAGGGCCATATCCACCAAGCTTTCAAAGGTCGCCCCCATGGGTATATGAGTTATGGCCAAACTGTGTAGTGGCTCATTCAATCCTCGAGCAAAGTGTACAGCCTTCTTCTGAGCTGTGTTAACCAAGTCCAATCCAAACCTAGCAAGCTGATTAAACTTATTCACGTACTCCCTAACGGCCATGTCCCCTTGCTTAAGTGCTAGGAACCTCTCCATCTAAAGGTTCTCTTCTGCTGACGATAAGAATTTAAGCCCAAACCTCTCTCTAAAGTCTGCCCAAGTCTCAACTGGCCTGGTAGCGTTGGTGTCTTCCCACCAAAATGCAGCTTCCTCTTTCAACAACCATGCTGCCAACTGAACTTTCCTATGATCCTCCACATCGAAGATAATAAACAAGTCTTCAGTCTCCTTTAGCCAGTTTCATGCCTCAACGAAGGTTTCAGTTCTAACGAAGTTCTTGCCGCCCATTGCTTTAAAGTCTTTGCATATTTTGGCAAAGGCGGTACCAGGAGGAGGAGGAGGAGGAACCGCGACCACTGGGGGAGGAGGAGGAGGGATGTCTGCCGGGCCCGCGCCGTTGGCCCTAGCTTCCAAGTACCTTCGGAACCATCCATGTACGGGCACTCCCTCAGGAAGGTTAAGATCAGACATGCTAAAAAACGAAAAAGAAAAAGATTCAAACGAGGAAACAAAGGAAAGTGCTAATGGCTTTTGGGGAATAGCCTTTTTAAACATAAAACTTTTATTGAAAAATGCTTCTTTATAAATGGTTTTGGAAAATAGTTTTAGAATTGCCCCGTCTGGTAACCTTCTGCTCTGATACCAAATGTAACACCCCACCTCCGCTAGGGTCACTCACAAAGGAATGCAATAGTTTTGGTGGAGTTTTATCTAGGTAAACATACACAGAGATACCACAAGGTAGAATATAAATAAAGCAGCGGTAGAAATTAAAAACCAAATTTCATTACTTTCAAGAAAAGAGTCAAAACCTCATATATCCAAAGTACAAATTATTCCATTACATCAAGTTCTAAATAAAGAAGCATAAACTTAAGATAAAAAAAGTAAATTATTCCCCAAAAATAGCAGAAGTGCAGCCATAGCATAGCTCAAGACCAAACCGTACATGAGCTGACAGAAAGCAAGCTAAATCCAAGCTAAGAGCTAGTGTTTCCTCCCTGAGAACCTGGGGGAAAACGAAAGAAAAAGGGGTGAAAGAAAAAGGGTCAGTCATAAAGACTGGTAAGCCCTAGTGACTTTCAGCATAAAAACTAGTAAAAGTAACATGACATGTGAAAACTGGAATTAAACATAAGGATGATAACAGGACTGATATGATAACTAAGATAACAAGATAAGTCAAGTCTAGCATCGCATATTAAAGATTTGCTGCACCAACTGTACTAGTATTCTAACCCATGTCAAGTATTAACCATGAAATGATCCCTTGGCCCAATATCATGAAATTACCCATTACGGGGTCCTACAGTACGATCTACTAATCGATCGGCTCCCTACAAGTTCTAGCTCGTCATGTGTCTGTGTCATACGGCCCAATCACGAATTGTAGTCACCTGTGCTAGGTCCACCATAGGATGTATCAAGCCCTAGGGTACCAACCATCGACACGAATCAAGCACGCACAGTGTAAACATATTGGTGCCCAATGCCTTCTTTTTCAACTCCGGACTACGTGCACGACCATAGTCCGCCTGATCCTACAATGGCGCACCAACTCAGCCGTCGTTCTGGTCGCTTACAATCAGCCCAGTAATCGTGCCCCACCCTGCCTAGTCCCAGGGTATCGTGATACATCTAAGTGGGTTACTGCTAAAAAGAACCGCGTAACTAGGGTTTCTAATGGGTTAAGTGTTGTCATTCAAATTCGTGACTTAACCCTATCCAATCATGTATCAAGTTGGTTAAGTGTTGTCATTCATGTTCATGACTTAACCCTATCACGTAGCATAAATTCATTAATGCACCCCAACCTCTCACATTAGACTAGTTGTTGTGGTCACTGGATTTGCCGGGCGGTTCCGGGTAGGTTTACACCACAACATAGTCTAACCTCGGGTTTTAGGTGCGATATGACCAACTACCCACATTGGATCCTATTGTTTGCAGTCACTGGATTCGCCGGGCGGTTCCGGGTAGATTTAAACTGCAAACTCAACCCAACCTCGAGTTGGCCATTTTCAAGTTCGTTCTAGAGTCATGACCATGTTCAAGTCTCATATCAAGTTCGTGACAAGTTTCAAGGTAAGTTTCATATCCATATTCAGATTCAAGTTATAACAATGTTCATGGTAAATTCAGGTTTGCCTAAACTACCCAAATTGTATTCCCATCGCATGTGAATTCGAATTGATACAAACAAATCTAATTAGGGAATAACATAGAAAGAACTGGCATAAGGTGGCAAAAGTGATTACAAGTCAAGCATGGTATAACTTGAGATAAACGATTGCAACAATACTGGCATATGGAGTAGTGGTCTCAAATATCAAATCTAGCAAAATAGGGTGATAGTCATGGTAATAGTTGACATAAGATAATAACCCCAAACTTGTGAATAACAACTAATTCAACATCACAGGCATGAATATTATGGACATTAGGGGTTTTAGATATACAACATACATAGGTCCCAAATTAATTTCATACAAATATTGCCACAAGTCAAGATTCAAGATGAATAGATCCAAGGTGAACAAATAGTAGATCCACAATACTAGATCCAAAATGAACAATGATAGATCCAAGATATACAATGATAGATCCAAGATAATTGTTGTACTTAGGTTCAATTTCAATTTACAACATGTCCATATTAAGTTTAAAGTTTAGATCTAAAAGTAACTGGGGCTTACAGATGGTGGTTTGAGAATTAGAAAACAAAGAGGCGATGTTGAATCTCAAGTCTAACAGAAATCCCCCAAACAACAATACTTTACACGTAGCCCTGTTGGAGAAGAAGCAATCCCTTTTCTCTAACTTTTCAACCAGAGTTTTAGCAGCAGAAGGCCAAGGAAAATTTGTGTAGAGAGACTAGAGTTAGGGGTTGTTTATATAGGGTCAGGCCAACGAATTTAGATAGAAATCGGACTAGAAACATCAGAGTGAACTCTGACTCAAAAATGGGCTCGATAACCAGGTCGACACCCAGGTCGACTATATGGTCGACCTGGTCCTGGGAAGGTCGACACAATGGTCGACCCCTAGGTCGACCTGGTCCTAGGCGTAAAATTTCCCGCCTAGTCCGTTCTGGGGTTTGAATTCGAAATTTGAATTCGAATTCTGAGATGTTTTGAACTTGAAATTTCTGAAACTTTGAAGGGTCATAACTTGGTCATACGGACTCCGATTTTCGAAAATTCAGACTTGTTTCCAAGCAGAATTTCGAGACGAACGTAATTGCATAACCCGTTGCCCTTGATCCTTATTTTAAAAATTAATTCTGCCTTGATTTATGGTTATAACACGTTATTAAAATACAGGTTGTTACATTGGGGCATAATTTATTTTATGTAATCGAGGAATATAATCTGTAATTTGGGGATTGTGGCATAACAATTATTATTGCAAATATTGGGACAATTAGCGAATTGTATATTGGGATTATTCAATGAAATAAAGTTTGAATTAGGAATTTTGGAGTGTATTTCAATAATGAATCTTTGGGTATGTTTTGGAAACATGAATCTATGCTGAATAGTGCGCAACTACGAATTCCGGTTTATAATGTTAACCTGAAATTGTTTAAATTTAATTGGAATTACTGAATATGGAATGGGATTGGGAAAAAGTGATTTATTTCAAATCTAATATTGCGGGATTGAGGTTTTAAACTATAAGTTTAAATTTTGGGTTTTGGGAAAAACGAATCTAAAGGTAAGAATCCTAAGTTGATAAAGGAACGGATAAAAGTTAGCTTATGCGATTATGAGACCTCTTATGTGATTATGAAACCTAACTCATAATCTGAAATTGATGCTTAACGTTCTCACAAAAATTTTCAATTGGCTAAAGATGAAACATGACTAACTCAAGGTTAGAATGAGTTTTGCAGTGTATTTCTGCCCGGAACCGCCCGGCGTATCCAGTGGCCGCAAACAATAGGGTCTAATGTGAGAAGTTAGTCACAACGCGCTAAAAACCGAGGTTAGATTGAGTTGTGGTGTAAGACTACCCAGAACCGCTCGGCACATCCAGCAACCGCAACAATAGGTATAATATGGGAGGTTGGTGCATTAGTAATCAATTAATGCTAATGACACATGCTAGTATGTTATGGTTAGGTTAACAACACTTAACCAATTTGACATGATGCATGGGTGGGTTAAGTCGTTATGAACTGATAGACAACACTTAACCAAATTTGTGGAACATACGAGTAGTCGCATGAGCGGGAAGGTAGGGTTAAGTAAAACTTGACATATGGACAAACTTAACCAACGCAGTAACGGGGAATGATAACTACCTATTATAAACCAGAGTTGCGGTAATGTAAACTTAAATAATAGGTAAACTTGTCCTAGGGACAAGGGAAAATTATGACTTAAGATGTAATACAAGACTTGAAGGGTGGGATGTCTTATACTATGAAATAAGTTAATCCAAGCTGAAAATGTGGGAAAGCACCCGTACGCTATCGTTTGATAAAGAAAACTTAAGTCATGTTTGAGTTCATTGGTATACCTTAGTTAGTGAACTATGTAAATAACGATAAAGGCAACCAAGTGCTGGACCTTAGTTAGAGAACTAAGTAAATGAAGATGAAGTTAAACAAGTGTTGAACCCTAGTTAGAGAACTAAGTAAATAATGATGATGGCAACTGGGTAATGTACCTTAGTTAGAAAACAAAGTAAAATGGCAACCGAAGTAACGAACCTTAGTTAGAGAACTATGTAAGCAACGGTAAAGATAACTAAGTAAGTAAACCTTAGTTGAAGAGAACCAAGTAATAAACCTTAGTTAAAGAGAAACTTGGTAATTAGAGTTGAAGGACAACATAAACGAGGAAAACCAAGTTAATAAGACAAAGCAAGCGCGGAATCAGAAGTTTAGACATAAGGTCTAATAATACGAAAGGATAAGGTGCTTGCTCGGCCTTGGTTTAGTGGCAAGCGGGAGACTCTTACCTCTACACGTCCCAAGAGGGGTTGGTTAGGCAAGGGAGTCCTACAGTCGAAAGGCTGGCCATAAAAAAAGGTGATGGGGTACCAATGTAATGCCATGGTGGAAGGTAGTTGTCTCCACTTGGGTTGTTACATCTAGTATCAGAGCTTCGGTTTAGTGTTCTTAGGGAGATAATGAGTGAACGTATTTGTATTTTCTAAAATATAAATATATTATATATAAAATCCTAAATCCATAAAGTAGCCCACTAGGTATGGAAAGAGTTGGGATAGCTATTTTGCACACTAAAGGAATGAACCTAGAAATTTTAAGACCCTTAAGTGGTTTGATTAGAAAGTGTACAATATGATTTGGTATTGGAGAAAGGAAGTATCCCATAAGAATTAAAACCGAAATGTTATTATTTCAGAGTAGTGGGTTTAGAAGCGAAACCTTATAAATTAGAAAAAGGTTAAAATATGGAAAATGGATTAGGAATATATATAGTCGAGAGAATCAGTTTGGAAAGTGCCTAGGAAAGCCTAGTTGAGTTGAAAGACCCACTTTGAGTCTAGCCCAATGATTAACTTTTAAGAACTTGAATTTATAAAAGTTTTGGTAGAAAGATATTGTAGTATTTTCAAGTTTTGATCTTAAAAGGTAATTTTGGATGTTTGAGAAATTATTTAGTGCATGTTGGGTTATAAAAGTAAAGTGGGGTATATTTTGTAAAACAATGATTATTATTATTTTTTAGAAGAATTTTCTCATGAAAAAGTGTTGCGTTTTGTAAAAGAAGTTTTAAAATCTCCATTCTGTTAACAATAAATTTTGATTATTGATTTACAAAGAAATTTTGTTGGGTGGACAAAATAAGTTGTAGGAATAGAATAGATGTCTGCACCTTATAATGAGTAGTTAAATTAACATTGTAATTAGAAACAATGTAACCTCGATAGTTGTCCTTGTCTACTCCAGTTTTGTGATTTGAAAAAAAAATGTTTTGCATTTTATTTTATAACATGTTTTTATGGTTTGGCGAAAACAAGTTTTGGAGGAGAAAATAAAGTTTTAACACTTTTAATTTTTAAAAGAAAAATGTAAAGAAAAGAAAGGAGGCCAAACCATGTTTTAAAAAGAATGGAGTAGACAAGGATTAGTGCCTAGAAAAGAATGAGAGAAAGTTAAAGCTATGAATTAAATCATAAGAATCAACTGGAGATTAGTTGAGTTGAGTAATTCTCTGAGTGTCAATCTGATGTTGATTTCGGTCTTTGGGGTTAATACTTAGGGAGTTATTCTCTTACCAATTTACGGTCAGGGATTAGCTAATTTTAAACTAATGGTAAATTTCCCGTAGAATGCATAAGCATTGAGAAACCTAGGTTTGTTGCTGGAGAAAATGAAAAAGGATAGGCTAGTAATACACAGCAAGGACTAGTAGTGACCACTTAGTAGTAAAGGGCAAGTTAGTGGGTAGATCCTATTGTGTGGACTCGCAATTATCTGAGATGACAAAGTTCTAAGATTCTTGGCCCATAGTAGTAGCTGTGTAGGATGTTGTTTGAGTTGAAAACAGAATAAGCTTATTTGAAATAATAAACTTAAGTAATTGGATTAAGTCAAATAAGCTAAGAAAGAGAAAAGCCTAACTAACAACAAACAATAAATTCAGTAAGGCAACAAATGTGACAAGAAAAGAAAATGAAATTTTTAAGAAAAAGATGAATAAATATGAAATTTTTCCAAGATAAGTTAAAAAAGAGAAGAAATTTTCTTATGTAATTGTGCTTGGATAGGAAAATAGGAAATCTTCATAGAATAGTCATATAAAAAACCAAGTACGATTAGAAAAGAAAAATCGAGGATGTGAATTTTTCCGTTTAATACCTTTTCGTAACATAAGGAAATCGAATTTGGAAAATTAGATTTTTCTAAATTTTGAATTTAACGATGGGTGGTAGGGTTTTGGATACGACAATTGGGTGAACTATGCTCTTATTCTATAAGATTATGGGAAAACTTGGATGAAAAATATTTTGATTTTTCAAGAATATTACATTCATATAGAACTGCAAGTATATGTAGGATGTGAGCATCATGTTTTGAAAGAGTTTTTAAAATTTCCATGCATATAGGTGGATCCAAATTAGGCATACATACTTTACTATGATGTATCTCACTTTGCACATGTGCATAATGTTTGCAACAATTGGATGCACACTTGATGGATGGATATTGCGAGGGATTATCTATTTTACTCTTATCGAATTTTGGGGATGAAATTCTTTAAGGGTGGGAGAATGTAACACCCCACATTTTTAATATAATTAAAAATGTACAAATATGTATATATGCATAGATAGGTAAATAATGGTGATGTATAATGAAAATTAATTAATATATGGAAGAGAAGGAAAAATTAATTCGATAAAAGTGTGCATAACGGAAAAGATAATAAAAATAAGGATACTTAATTTAAATATCAGGAATTAAGTAAAACGAACATCACCATTGCGTTCGTCTCGGAATTCTGCTTGGAATAGAGTCTAAGTTTTCGAAAATCGGACTCCGTATGAAAGAGTTACGGGCTTCGAAAGATTCAAGAGAAATTCAGAAATTAAATAGTAAAATAACTCAGACAAGTCGACCTAGAAGTCGACCTATACCAAGGAAGGTCGACCTACCCCAGGTAGGTCGACCTAGGGGTCGACCTCCCAAAAAACAGGTCGACTTGGGGGTCGACCTCCCCCCCAAATCTGGGCAGAATTCATTTTCTGCACCTGGACGCGATTTCTGACCTGATATGTTGACTAAACAGTCATATAATGACCCTTAACCCATTCTTTTTCTTCACCCAAGCCTATGGCGACGCCATGGCTCTGTTCTAACTCAAATTCTTCTTCTCCAAGAGATTTCTAGATCCACTTTCTTCCCTTTTTCTCTTCAAAGCATCTATTCTTAAAATTAAAAGTTTAGAATCAAGACAACCTTAAAATTAAAGAGTAAAAGGGATTCAGATCCGCAATTTACACTACGTAAGGAGGATGAATTCAGATTCACAACTTACACTGTGCAAAGAAATCAAAAATAGATTAGATCTATGGATTAGGGCATAAAATCAATCAAAGTTAAATCAAATCCATGAATTGAAGATGAAAAGAAAGGTGATTGGAATTACAATAAACTTGTTGCATAATAGTATTATTATTGTTCGTCATTCCCTAGTTATAAATTCAATTCAAGATTCATGTTATAATAATTGTTCTTTTATTCTCCTTCCCCTTTTTATTTTTGGATCTAGGTTATCTCGAACCTAGACGAAATCTTATTATACATACGTACGATTGAAATATGGGAATATTGGGGCATAATTTGTTTCATGCAATCGAGGAATATAATCTATAATTTGGAGATTGTGGCATAACAATTATTATTGCAAATATTGGGACAATTTGCGAATTGTATATTGGGATTATTCAATGAAATAAAGTTTGAATTGGGAATTTTGGAGCGTATTTCAATAATGAATCTTTGGGTATGTTTTGGAAACATGAATCTATGCTGAATAGTGCACAACTATTAATTCCGGTTTATAATGTTAACCTGAAATTATGTAAATTTAATTGGAATTATTGAATATGGAATGGGATTAGGAAAAAGTGATTTATTTCAAATCTAATATTGCGGGATTGAGGTTTTAAACTATAAGTTTAAATTTTGGGTTTTAGGAAAAACGAATCTAAAAGTAAGAATCCTAAGTTGATTAAGGAACGGATAAAACTTAGCTTATGCGATTATGAGTCATCTTATGTGATTATGAAACCTAACTCATAACCTGAAATTGATGCTTAACGTTCTCATAAAAATTGTTAATCGGCTAAATATGAAACATGACTAACCCGAGGTTAGAATGAGTTTTGCGGTGTAATTCTGCCCGAAACCGCCTGGCATATCCAGTGGCCACAAACAATAGGGTCTAATATGAGAAGTTAGTCACAACGCGCTAAAACCCGAGGTTAGATTGAGTTGTGGTGTAATACTGCCCGGAACCGCCCAGCATATCCAGCAACTACAACAATAGGTCTAATGTGGGAGGTTAGTGCATTAATAATCAATTAATGCTAATGACACATGCTAGTATAGTAGGGTTAGGTTCACAACACTTAACCAATTTGACATGATGCATGGGTGGGTTAAGTCAATATGAACTGATAGACAACACTTAACAAAATTTTTGGAACATACGAGTAGTCGCCTGAGCGGGAAGGTAGGGTTAAGTAAAACTTGACATATGGACAAACTTAACCAACACAGTAATGGGGAATGATAACTACCTATTATAAACCAGAGTTACGGTAATGTAAAATTAAATAATAGGTAAACTTGTCCTAGGGACAAGGGAAGATTATGACTTAAGATGTAATACAAGACTTAAAGGGTGGGATGACCTATACTACGAAATAGGTTAATCTAAGCTGAAAATGTTGGAAAGCACCCGTATGCTGTCGTTTGATAAAGAAAACTTAAGTCATGTTTGAGTTCATTGGTAAACCTTAGTTAGTGAACTAAGTAAATAACGATAAAGGCAACCAAGTGTTGAACCTTAGTTAGAGAACTAAGTAAATGAAGATGAAGTTAACCAAGTGTTGAACCATAGTTAGAGAACTAAGTAAATAATGATTGTGGCAACTGGGTAATGAACCATCGTTAGAAAACTAAGTAAAATGGCAACTGAAGTAACGAACCTTAGTTAGAGAACTAAGTAAGCAATGGTAAAGATAACTAAGTAAGTAAACGTTAGTTGAAGAGGACTAAGTAATAAATCTTAGTTAAAGAGAAACTTGGTAATTAGAGTAGAAGGACAACATAAACGAGGATAACCAAGTTAATAAGACAAAGAAAGCGCGTAATCAGAAGTTTAGACATAAGGTCTAATAGTACGAAAGGATAAGGCTCTTGGACCAGTCCATACGATAGGGGATGAATAACCAAACTCGGTAGATCATCACTGTGCCGTAGGGCGCGAGGGGGAGCGTACGTCCATCTGATCATATTGAAGGCTCCAACGGACTGGGTTAGGAAGCACGCAGCTTCGAGGGGATGTGAGGGTACTCTTGGTATCCCTCTGTGAGAATGCAGATGATCCGCCTGGGCTCATAGAGGTTAAGGTTTTCATAAGAAGAACCAAGAGTATGCCTCGGTTGCAATAATAAGGCAACCTAAAGACTAGGATGGACCAGCGTGAGTTGGCGATAACCAGTTGGCCCTGTGATAGCACGTCGTCGACTACCTACCATCTTGAGTCAGTCGAGCACGAAAAGCGAAAAGGTGGAGAACTCCAAAAGACCATATACTTGCTATCTAGTTATGGGTGAGGTTGGCCAATAGGTTTGTGGGGCACAAAGGGCATGCGTACAGTTCTCATTCTTGATATTCTTGGGTGCCTTTCATTAGTTGAGGGAGGGGGTCAAGTGGGACCATAGCCACAGTAAAAACAGACCTTAGCATCTTCATCGGCAGATAACTTAAAGCTCCCGACCGAGTTCCGTGTTTCTTGATTTTCCCTGCCACGGAACTCGGGTCGCACATATAGAGGACATATGCAACTAGATATCTAGCACGTTTAACAATACGGTTGGGACGTAAAGTCTAGGAACGCATATCGCTTGGGGTAGTGTATCCTAGACTAGAGGGCATTGTTCGATAGGTAGCATAAACCCTAGTTGGACCTAGGTAGCATAAACCCTGGTTGAACCTAGGAAGTGTTCGATAAAGTAAACCCTAGTTGGACCTAGGTAACAGTCAATGGTAAACCCTAATTGGATCTAGGTGGTATTCGATAATAGAACCTAGTAGGACCTAGGTTGGCAGTCCAAACGCTTACGCAACACAGGAATGGTGGTTTTATGCAGACGTAGTGAGAATATATATATGTATGTATGTATACACGAAAGCCCGTACGACGTACGACATTGGATAAGGAATTGCGTACAAATGACAAGATGACACGAGTTGAATAAGGGACCGCGTACACATGTAAAGAGGACACGAGTAGGGGGTAACTACATATACATTGTATTAGGTTAATCTACCAGTGGATGGATAAGTATAGCTTAAAGATCTAACATTGTTAACAACCTAATAACCAAGAAAATGTAACTGAACGGTATATGTAGGATTATACAAAAGTTTATTCTACGTCCAGTCACTCAAAACTTATGTTCTGACACCCTCCTCATTACATACTTCCAGGTTAGGTTTATGACAGAGATGGTATAGCTTTGGATACTGGTTTAGCAGTATTGTTAATAAGGTAAAGCTATATTTGAATATATTATACATTATTTCCTTCCGCTGTGAGATGCTTTACGAATTCTGACATGTTTCTTTATCTCTGTCATTTTCTATAAGATACCAGAGCATCCAACTCGGGTTTCGATAGATTGGGTTTTTGAAAAAAATTCGGTCTGTCGAAATCCGGGTTGTTACAGGACATAAAAATTTATAGGCTTATTTTAAGATTAAGAGAAACATGTTATTGGAACAGTAAAGCCTGTTTAATCCGTTAAGTTTGGAAAATAACTTGAATTAAAAATATGGATATGGGCATAAATCAAATAGTGATTTATATCCTACTTTGGGGCATGCGGTACATGATGACCATGACTTGGGAAAAGGGGTATGAAAACCTATAATGAAATAGGTATAATTGGTTAATAATGGAAATGCCTAGATTTACAGTAATAAGTAACTGTAATCGCGCTTAGACACAAGGTTAGATTGCATTTGTGGTAGAAGTCTGCCCGGACCCGCTCGGCATCTCCAGCAACTACAAGTGGTGAATCTAATGTAAGGGGTCTATATGCATAAAGATGTGGCGGTGCTAAGACACGAGGTTAAGTCCGGCTTGTGGAAGAAGTCTGCCCGGAACCGACCAGCATATCCAGCATCCACAAGTGGTTGACTTAATGTGGGAGGTCTAGCGCATTATAACCATAAATGAATGTATGGTAATGAACTTGTAGTACTTAACCTGTTTAAATCCATAAGTATTGTATGAGCCTGTTAAATTGTGGGGTTAAGTAAACCAATGGGACACATATTTGTCAGGCATAACCTATCAAAATCCAGGTTTGGATTCTGTTTCCCCCTTTTGTTTCTTAACAGTTTTACTTAACCCCACAATTTTACTTAACCCCACAATCTATGAGTCCAGTAACCCATAGATTTAACAGTTTTACTTAACCCCACTTTGTTTCTTTATGGGTTACTGGACTCGCCAGACTTTATGTCTGATCCATTTTGTTTCCTCTTCTCTCTCTTCTGTTTCCCCCTAGGTTCTTAAGGTGGGAATACTCGGGCTTAATTTGGATTCTGCTTTCGTCTTTCTTGGAGCTGCTTAGATGTATTGTTCGAGCTCTTATCATTTCTACTATGGTTATATTTTGGGGAATTATGCATCTTTTATTATTGTACTCTGATGTTTTAAGTACAAGACAAAATTTTAGTGATGTACTGGGATTTATGCATTTCAGACATATGATGTAACCATATTTTGAACAACGATGCTTTATGATTAATAATTTTTTTTAAATTTCACTGTTATTTTATGTTTGTCTTGTAATGTTTCTGTTTACCTATACTGCTTCACGTAACTTAATGCATTCTCTTAATGAGTGACATTAACGAATGTGGGGTGTCACACTCGGTATCAGAGCTGAAGGTTACCGGATCAGATAAAAGATTATGATTTTTTTTTCAAAAAGGTTTAGAAGAAGGCATTTTCAGAAGAAAATTCTGTTTTGAAAAAATATTCCCCAAAGCCATATGTAATATCTCTCGATTCTCCACTTGAGTTCTTTTTCCTTTTTGTCTGGGGAACCGAATCATCCCGAACGGTGTCCCCTTTGCGGCATGGTTCTGTTGGCATGTTAAAACTACGGACATGTCGAAAGGCAGTTAAGTGCCTAACCTCCATCTATAGCCGTAGTAGTTTCACCTGCGGCTAATTTTCGCTCAAACTCAGTAAGTATTTCCGTGCGATGGAGGCAGCTTTCGAGAGACTTGTTAGCATGTTGCACAAGGATGGTAAAAAGGAGAATAAGTGAGTTAAGGCTAAGGAGTACAGCCCAAGGATGAGACAAAAAGTGGCCCAGGAAAAGAATATAAATAATGATCAAATAAAGGCAAGAAGAAATGCCATGAGCACTTGGGTCGTTTGATCATGCAATGCAGAAGAATGAATAATTCTTGTTTCAACTTTGGCAAAGTCGGACACTACATGAGGGAGTGCCCGAAGAAGCAAGGACAAGACCAAAGGGCAGGATCTTTTGGAGGGAAGATGCATGCTCTCATGGCTGGTGTACCAGATAGGGGTAGGAAAGACTCTGTTGAAGTTTTGATTTCTCTTTCCAATCATCCTATTAGAACTCTTTTTGATTTCAGCTCTTCGCATTCTTTTCTATCTGATTCTGTGGTTTAGTCTCTGCACCTTAATACTAGTATAGTTTTGGATCTCATTTTTGTCTCAAACCCCATTGGAAGTACCCCATTATGAGTATGGCTCATTTTTCTATGATTTGTCCGGGTTTGATAACATCTTTGTTGGGCGTCGAGTTTTAATATGATGCATATGTGCTTGGTTTCATGGGCTATGGGTTGATTCTAGGGATGCGTTGGCTAGCCATATATGGTTCCATTCTGGATAATGGGAGGAGGGTCATTAGACTTTTGACTTGCCATGGGAGGACCCTCGAGGTTTCTTGTGACAATAAGGGTCTGTCATGCTTAGTTTCCAAGAGTCACATGGTGCATCTGTTTTCTCTCAGTTAGACTTGGCCATGGGGTTTCACCGGTTGAGGATGGCAGAAGACAGCCTAGGCTGTGAGGATGCTTTTTTAGCGATTGATGAGGGCTCTAACAACAACCCTGGTCTTGACCTTACCTGATGGAAGAAGGTGTTCAAAGTATACACCGACACATGTGGTACAGGGATTGGTGCGGTTCTGAAGCAAGAGGGAAGGGTAATATGTTATGGGAGTAGACAGTTGAGAGCTCATAAGAAGAACTACCCTACCCATGTTTTGGAATTAGCTCCTATAGTATTCACGCTTAAGACATGTCGGCAGTATCTGCTTGGAGAGAGGTTCTAGTTATACTTGGACCATAAGTCGCACAAGTATCTATTCTCACAGAAGGATCTCAAATTGAGACAGTAGAGTCAGGCTTATACTTAGACCTGAGACGATTGGAGAAACTTCAGAAAAGATTGATCTTTTCCATAGGTGCAACACCCCGCATTTTTAATGAAATTAAAAATGTGGAAATATGTATATATATTATATACATAGATAAATTTAAGATAAAAATTAAATAATGACAATAAAATTGCATGTAATAAATTCATGCAGTGAAAGAAAAAATAAATATATATATAACGCGTGGGTGTCAACACCCTGCTGTTGCGCATCATGTTGCACACATGGCGCATTTTTATTGGTTAATGATCGTTTTTTCCGTAACACGGCTATTTTCTGTTGGTCGGATGACGTGAATGATTCCTATGGCTCCTGATCTAATCTAATGGCCCTAATTAACTCACTACACCTATATAAACGCACCTAAACCTAAACCTAGTTTCACTGCACTAATTCATGGCGCCTCCATGCTGCCTCAACCTAAACTAGTCCTTCTTCTTCAACAAATCAAAGTAAAGGAATTCTGTAAAGGGGATCGAATCTACAACAACTACAATGCCTAATTCTCTTCCTTAATCCAATCTTTGTGAGTTCATTGATTATTATTAGACTAAATAATGCTAAAGCAATTCTAACATGTTGTAAATTGGATTTGGGAATCATACATGATAATAAGATTGAATCTCATCAATTCTATCTTAGCCTATAACATCAGATTCATGATTCTTATATGCCCATGTTGATATAATCATTAGTTTTATCATATCTTTATGATCATTTCATACTTGTGCCTATTGTTATTATTATACATGTTCTTTATCTTATCCCTTCCTTCTTCCCTTTTTGGTTTTTATAGCCGGGCTACTTCGAGCATAGGCCAAATCTCATAGAGATGAACATACGAACGGTAATTCAAGGAACGATGGGAAATTTGGCATAATATACGTTAGGTTGGTTCGGGCATGACAAATGTTAAATTTGGCATAATATATGTTAATTGTTAGGCATGATATGAAAATGGGAATTTTGGGTAATTGACATAATTAGCCTAAAATTGGCATAAACTGCAAATGAATAAATTGGCTAAGATAAGCATGCTGAGACACGAGGTTAGACTATGTTTGCGGTAGAAGCCAGCCTGGAACCAACCGACCTAACCAGCAAACGCAAACAGCCAATCTAATGTGAGAGGTCGTAGGCATAACTAAAAGATGCTTAGACACGAGGTTAAGTCTGGCTTGTGGCAGAAGTCTGCCCGGCACCGCCCGACACATCCAGCGGCCACAAGCCATCGAATTAATGTGAGAGGTATGTGCATTAATAACTAATTAATGATGATCAAAGATGAATATGATACCTAAAACATGTTAGGTGGGTGGGGTTAAGTTAACCTATGTAAGATGACAACTTAACCAATAATACATGAACAAAGTGGATAGGGTTAAGACAAGCTTAACCAATAATGCATATTGGTTAGATAAGTGGATGAGGTTAAGTCAACTGGGTTGATAGACAACACTTAACCAATATAAGTTTGGGTTAGGATAAATCCTAGGGAAAAACCTAGTAGCGGTAGGGACCCATTTCAGACAGTAACCCACTTAGTGGTATCGAGAACCCTGAGCTAGGCAGGGCTAGGGCACACTTACTGGGCTGATTATAAGCTGTCAAACAAGAGCAAGGGTGTAGCAGTGCAGGTTCCGACGGGTTCGTTAAGCGTGCACAAGATGTTCCCGGCATTGGTAGATTTAACCACTGTACATCAGTAGGAATAAAGCTGTGCACCCACGGGTTACCACTTAAGGAGTGATACACCCTAAGCTGGGACCCGCACAGATATCTACAAGTTAGGGAGTCGATCGATTAGGGGTAGTGTGGGGACATCTAGTATCTATTATGGGCAAGTGGACTTTCAAGGATTGTATAGGGCGGATACCTCTTACTAGATGTTACGCCTGAGTGATACCAATTCCGGGGTTGTGAACATTTCGTTAAGAATTACTAATAGGTGGTGCAGACAATTAAATTAAGTAAGAATTCTGGGAAGCGCACTAGACATTCCTTTATACTCATCATGTTATCCAACTTTACCTTATGTCATGGTTATACTTTCCATCCTGATTATTCCTGTCAAATTGCTTTACTTATTTTCATGCTAAAAGTAGCTGGACTCGCCAGGCTTTATGCCCGACCTTTTTTGTTTTCTCCTCTTTTCCTTCCGTTCTCCCCCCCCCCCCCCCCAAGGTTCTCAGGGAGGAAACACTGAAGCTTGACTTGGATTTCTTTCTTCCATAAGCGCTTGGAAGTGTTGAGAGTAATGCTCAACTTTATCTCTTTTTATTATGGCTATTTGGAGTGGGGATATTATTTTACCTTTACGTACTCTGATAATAATTTTGTTCAAGATGGATATTTATGTACTTGATTCTAGTATTTGGTTTTGATGTTGTAAGCAAACATGTTTTGTTTTTCCACTGCAATGAATAAAGTTTGAATTTTCTTAAGTACCATCTATATATCTGTCTTGTGATATTTTGTTCAATACTCTTATAATACTCCATGGAAGTTAATGTATTCCCTTAGTGAGTGACATTGATGGACGTGGGGTGTTACACGTGGTATCAGAGCTGAAGGTTACCAGGTTAGATAAAGTTTTTGAAAATTATTTTCAAAAAGGTTTTAAAAGAAAGCATTTTCAAAAGAAAAGCCTGTTTTGAAAAACATATTCCCCAAAAGCCATATGTAATATCTCTCGATTCTCCGCTTGATTCCTTTTTCCCTTTTCGTTTGTGGAACCGATTCTTCTCGAAAGGTGTCCCCATTCCGGCAGGATGTCGTAGGAATGTTTAGCACATGTCGAAGCGTAATGAAGTGCCTAACCTCTATCCATAGCCGTAGTGTTTTCACCTACGGTTAATTTTCTCGAGCTTCGTAAGGATTTCCGTGCGATGGAGGCAACTTTCGAAAGACTTGTTAGCTTGTTACACAAACGTGGGTAAAAAGGAGTATAAGGAAGTTAGGGCTAAGAAGCACAGCCTAAGGATGAGAAAAAGGTATGGCCCAAGAAAGGACAGCAACAACAACAGAAGAAGGGCGGAAAAAATGACAAGGCTAAGGATAAGGGGAAGTGCCATAGTTGTGGGCGAGAGGGTCACCTGGTCAAGGACTGCAGGAAAAGGAAGATTGCTTGCTTCATTTATGGAGAGGTTGGACACTATTTTGGGGGAGTGTCCAAGGAAGCAAGGGCAATGTTAAAGGACAGGAACCTCTGGAGGGCAAGCGAATGCTCTCGTGGCTAGTGCACCAGATAGAGGTAGGAAAGTTTCCATGGAAGGTTTTGATTTCTCTTTCCAATCAACCGGTTAGAATTCTTTTCGATTCTGGCGCATTCGCATTCATTCATATCTAGTTCTATAGTTGAATCTCTGCACTTAATTACTAGTGTGGCAGTGGATCCCATTTTTTTTCTCAAATCCTATTGGTGGTTCGGCTCATTTATCTGTGATTTGTCGGGGTTTGATAATATCTGTGCTAGGCATTGAGTTTGAGTGCGACGCACATCTTGTTTCATGGGCTAGTGGTTAATTCTAGGGGCAGGTTGGCTTACCACATATGGTGCCATTATGGGGGGTGAGAGGAGGGTCGTTAAGCATCTAACTGGTCATGGGGGGACCCTTGAAATTTCTTGTGACCCATAAGGGTCGGTTATGCTTAGTTTCCTAGAGTCTTTTGATGCATCTATCGATGATTTGCAATCTGTTCCAGTAATTCGAAATTATTTTGATGTTTTTGATGAGGTTCGGGGTTTACCCCAAGGAACGAGATAGATTTATTCCAGATGGCTTCAAGAGAAAGGAGGAAGCTTAGTAAACAAGTGAAAGAGTTGCTTGAGAAAGGGTTTATAAGAAGAAGTATCTCGGAGTGGGGTGCTCCTGTTGTTTTGCCACAAAGGCTGATGGTTCACTTGGATTGTGCGTGGACTATAGGGAGCTGAATAAGCTCACGAAGAAGAACAGACACTCATTGCCGAGGATAGATGATTTGTTCGATCAGTTGGTTGGTGCTTCGGTTTTCTCGCAGTTGGACTTAGCTACAGGATTTCATCAGTTGAGGGTAGATGAGGATAGTATAGACAAGACTGCTTTTAGGACTCCCGATGGTTTCTTTGAATGGCTCGTCATGCCTTTTGGTTTGACGAATGCACCCGCATATTTCGTAGACTTGATAAGTAGGGTGTTTAGGAGTTTCTAAACAAATTCGTGGTAGTCTTTGTGGATGATATCTTGATAATCTCTAGAAGCGAGGAAGAACATGCCCTATATCTTAGGGAAGTTTTAGAGACCCTTCTAGCACATCAACTCAAAGCTAAGTTCTCCAAATGTCATTTTTGAGGAAGGAGGTGAGGTTCTTAGAGCACATGGTCTCTAAGGAAGGGATAGTAGTGGATCCCATGAAGGTGGTGGCAATCCAAGATTGGAAGGTTCCTAAGAATGCAACAGAAGTAAGAAGTTTTCTTTGTTTGGCGGGCTATTATAGAAAGTTCATCAAGGACTTTGCTAAGATATCAGCCCCACTTACACGGTTGATGAAAAAGAATTTGACCTTTGCTTGGGATGTTAACTGTGACGATGCTTTCCAGCGTTTTAAGAGGGCATTGACGACAGCTCCAGTTTTAGTTTTTCATGATGGGAGTGAACCGTTGACAATGTATACCGATGCTTGCGGGACTGGGCTTGGCGCAGATTTGATGCAAGAGGGAAGGATGATATGCTATGGTGGAAGGCAGTTGAAAATCCATGAGAAGAATTACCCTACCCACAACTTAGAGTTAGCAGCCACGCTTAAGTCTTGGCGCCATTACTTGCTTGGTGAGAGGTTTGAATTGTATACAGACCATAAGTCACTAAAATACTTGTTCTCCCAAAAAGATTTAAACTTAAGGCAACAGAGGTGGATGGAGTTCATAGCATCCTACAATTTTGAGATTGCATATACCCCTGGCAAGGGTAACGTTGTAGTGGACGCCTTGAGTAGAAAGAAGTTGACTTTGAGTCCTTTGTTTGTCGAGCGGCAGAGTTTAGAGTATATCTCTACTTTGACTTTAGACCCTCTATCGTTTATGTACCCGGTTTGTTGGCATCGTTAGAGGGATGACCTACGCTTTTGGGATAGATAGGTGTAACATAGCGAGATGACCCACAGTTGATAGAGATAGTAGAGGAGCTCATTAGAGGTGAGTCTTCGAGCCATCTTAGTAGGTATACTATCGATGACAAAGGTTGGTTGCGTAGGGATGGGAGACTTTGCGTATCTCGAGACGAGGGTTTGAGGAGGACAATCCTTGAAGAAGCACATCGTTCTAAGCTGACCATACAACCCGGTGGAGACAAGATGTATAGGGACATGAAGCGAGTTTTGTTTTGGGTTAGAATGAAGAAGGATGTGGCTGAGTTCACTTCTAGATGCTTAGTGTGCCAGCAAGTCAAGGCTGAGCAAAAGAAGACTGGTGGTTTGCTTCACCCTTTAGAGGTTCCACAGTGGAAATGGGAAAGTGTTTCCATGAATTTCGTCGATGGGTCGCCAAGGTCAAGGAAGGGTAATACGGGGATTTGGGTAGTAGTAGATAGACTTACCAAGAGCGCCCATTTCATTCCCGTTAAGAGTAAAAGAATAGCAACATGGTTAGCATCCGTTTATCTCCGAGAGATGGTTCGTCTACATGGCATACCTTCTAGTATCGTTAGCGATCGAGATCCCATTTTTACTAGTGAGTTTTGGAAAAGCTTGCAAGAGGCGGTAGGAACGCAATTGTGTATGAGCACCGCTTATCACCCTCAGACGGACGACCAAACAGAAAGACTGAATCAGATTCTAGAAGATCTTTTAAGGTTATGCATCTTGGACTTTGGAGATGATCAAGGAGACGCGACTTGGGAGACTGAAAATAAAGATCATGCTTCATACCCTTTCCTTTTAAGACTATATTCTTAACTTCTTTTTCCAAAGATTTTTATTCGTACTAGTTTCTATCATTCGTCTGTGTCCTATCAATCAAATCTTCGACCTTTAGATAGGGAACCCATGGGTGTAAACATGTGTTTGATACATGTTATGTTTGATGGATGCAAGTGGATGCAAGTGTTTGCTAGTGGTTGCATGTGGATTCATATACATACACATTAGGCACTAGATCGGCTCAATCACTCTCATACTGCATATGGATGTGTGTGCATTTTTCTTTTTCCTCATGGATGAAAATGGAAGTATCATCGTATGGATGTTGCATTTGGACGAATGAGTGTGCACACATATAGAACTTACATGTTATAATAGGATTATTTGCATACATGTTGGATTCATGGCACTAACATACATTGCATTAAGCAGGTCAACTGAATTAGTAGACCGTCTGATCTTCGCATTAGTATTGGGACATATACACACAGCTCTGCATATATTTATAGGTGCATTAGAAATCTTTTAAGGACAATGGATGCTTGTGGATGATGGATGAGTAGATGGATGATGAATGGTAGGATACATTCTTCTTAACTCAGAGATTTCAAGGATGAAATCCTTTAAGTAGGGGAGAATGTAACACCCCGCATTTTTAATGAAATTAAAAATGTGGAAATATGTATATATATTATATACATAGATATATTTAAGAGAAAAATTAAATAATGACAATAAAATTGCATGTAATAAGTTCATGCAGTGAAGTGAAAGAAAAAGATTAATAAAAGAAATTAAATGCAATACATGAAATGCGAAGAATTGCATACGAACAATTAAATAGAAATAAAAAGGAAAATTTGAAGAGCTTCAGGAATTTGGTCACGAAATTAGAGCCATTGCGTTCGTGGCGATTTTACAGTCAATTTAGACCTATGATTTGCAGAAAACTGATTTAGGATGAAAAAGATATCTTTTGAATATATATTGCAACAAAACATGGAAAAAAATGAAGAATGAGAAAAAATAATGGATTCCATTGTCCTAAGTCTTGTTAACAAATGACTAAGTAGCTCAGTTGGTTAGAGCATGTGACTTGCATACAAGAGGTACAGAATTCGATCCCCGCCAATGCCATATTTTTGTTTTAAGGGAATGGCTAAAAAGTGGCTTAGTGTGAACGCAGTTCAACTAAAAAGTGGTTTAGTGTGAAAAGGTTTAATTGAAGGATTAATTGGAAAAATGGTTAGAAAGAATATGTGTGTGTGTGTGTGACATGTGGGTGTCAACACCCTGCTGCTGCTCATCATGTTACACATATGGTGCATTTTTATTGGTTAATGATCGTTTTTTCGCAACATGGCTATTTTCTATTGGTCGGATGACGTGGACGATTCCTATGGCTCTTGATCTAATCTAGTGGCCCTAATTAACTCACTACACCTATATAAACACACCTAGACCTAAACCTAATTTCACTACACTAATTCATGGCGCCTCCATGCTGCCTCAACCTAAACTAGTCCTTCTTCAACAAATCAAAGTAAAGGAATTCTGTAAAGGGGATCGAATCTACAACAACTACAATGCCTAATTCTCTTCCTTAATCCAATCTTTGTGAGTTCATTGATTATTTTTAGATTAAAGTAATGCTAAAGCAATTTTGACATGTTGTAAATTGGATTTGGTAATTATACATGATAATAAGATTGAATCTCATCAATTCTATCTTAGCCTATAACATCAGATTCATGATTCTTATATGCCCATGTTGATATTATCTTCAGTTTTATCATATCTTTATGATCAGTTCATACTTATGCCTATTGTTATTATTATTCCTATTCTTTATCTTATCCCTTCCTCCTTCCCTTTTTGGTTTTTATAGCCAGGCTACTTTGAGCCTAGGCCAAATCTCATAGAGATGAACGTACGAATGGTAATTTAGGGAACGATGTGAAATTTGGCATAATATACATTGGATCGTATGGGCATGACAAATGTTAAATTTGGCATAATATATGTTAATTGTTGGGCATGATATGAAAATGCAAATTTTGGGTAATTGACATAATTAGCCTAAAATTGGCATAAACTGCAAATGAATAAATTGGCTAAGATAAGCATGCTGAGACACGAGGTTAGAGTCTGTTTGTGGTTGAAGCCTGCCCGGAACCAACCGGCCTAACTAGCAACCACAAACAGCCAGTCTAATGTGAGAGGTCGTAGGCATAACTAAAAGATGCTTAGACACGAGGTTAAGTCTGGCTTGTGGCAGAATTCTGCCCGGAACTGCCCGGCACATCCAACGGCTACAAGCCATCGACTTAATGTGAGAGGTCTGTGCATTAATAACTAATTAATGTTAATCAAAGATGAATATGATAACTAAAACATGCTAGGCGGGTGGGGTTAAGTTAACCTGTGTAAGATGACAACTTAACCAATAATACATGTAAAAGTGGATAGGGTTAAGGCAAGCTTAACCAATAAGGCATATTGATTAGATAAGTAGACGGGGTTAAGTCAACCGGGTTGATAGACAACACTTAACCAATATAAGTTTGGGTTAGGATAAACCCTAGGGAAAAACCTAGTAGTGGTAGGGACCCATTTCAGACAGTAACCCACTTAGTGGTATCGGGAACCCTGAGCTATGCAGGGTTGGGGCACGCTTACTGGGCTGATTATAAGCGGTCAAACAAGAGCGAGGGTGTAGTAGTGCAGGTTCTGACGGGTTCGTTAAGAGTGCATAAGGTGTTCCCGGCATTGGAAGATTTATCCATTATACGTCAGTAGGTATAAAGCTGTGCACCCATGGGTTGCCACTTAGGGAGTGATACACCCTAAGCTGGGACCCGCACAGATATCTACAAGTTAGGGAGCCGATCGATTAGGGGTAGTTTGGGGACATCTAGTATCTATTATTGGCAAGTGGATTTTTAAGGATTGTATGAGGCGAATACCTCTTACTAGATGTTACGCCTGAGTGCTACCAATTGCGGGGTTGGGATTATTTCGTTAAGAATTACTAGTAGGTGGTGCAGAGAATTAAATTAAGTAAGAAATCTGGGAAGCGCACTAGACATTCCTTTATATTCTTCCTGTTATCCAACTCTACCTTATGTCATGGTTATACTTTCCATCTTGTTTATTCCCGCCATATTGCTTTACTTATTTTCATGCTAAAAGTAGCTGGACTCGCTAGGCTTTATGTCTGACCTTTTTGTTTTCTCCTCTTTTTCTTCTGTCCCCTCCCCCTCAAGTTCTCAGGGAGGAAATACTAAAGCTTGACTTGGATTTCTTTCTTCTTGAAGCGCTTGGAAGTGTTGAGAGTAATGCTCAGTTTATCTCTTTTCATTATGGCTATTTGGAGTGGGATTATGATTTTACTTTTGTGTACTCTAATAATAATTTTGTTCAAGATGGATATTTATGTACTTGATTCTAGTATGTGGTTTTGATGTTGTAACCAAACATGTTTTGCTTTTTCCGCTGCAATGAATAAAGTTTAAATTTTCTTGAGTACCATCTATATATTTGTTTTGTGATATTCTGTTCTATACTCTTATAATACTCCATGGAAGTTAATGCATTCCCTTAGTGAGTGACATTAATGGACGTGGGGTGTTACAACAGGCACATGAAGGCAGCTCAAGACAGGAAAAAGTCATATGCAAATAAGGGAAGGACCGATATTGAGTTTGAGATTGGAGACATGGTTTTCATCAAAGTATCTCCATTGAGGAATGAGGTTCGTTTTGGATCTGTAAGGAAATTAGCGCCAAGGTTTGTAGGACCATTTTCTATAATGGAGGAGAATATGTCAAATGGCCTATAGAGTAAAGCTACCAGAGAGATTAGCGGATGTTCATTTTTGGAAATGTTGGCATGATACAGCAGAAGTAGTTGAGTCGAGTATGCTTGAGGAAGTAAAGGTGGAACGGGAAGCGATAATTAGACGAGTTCCTACCCGTATTCTTTGATCGGAGGTCAAGAAGCTACGCAATGGAGAGTTCAAATTGATGAAAGTTTAGTGGGGAGATGACCATGAGGATGAAGCTTGAGGGACTGAAGACAAGATTCGCGCTTCGTACCCTTTTCTTTTCAAGGGTGTGGTCTTAACTTCTTTTCCAAAGCTTTTTATTCGTACTTGTTTCTATCATTCATCTGTATCCAATCGATCGAATCTTCAACCTTTATGTAGGAAACCCATGGATGTAAACATGTATTTGAGATATGTTATGTTCAATGGATGCAAGTGTTTGCTAGTGGTTGCTTGTGGATACATATACACACACATTAGGCGCTAGATCGGCTCAATCACTCTCATACTGCATATGGATGTGTGTGCATATTTTCTTCTTTTAATGGATGAAAGTGGGTGTATCATTATATGGATGTTGCATTTGAATGGATGATCGTGCACGCATATAGCCTTTACATGGTATATTAGGATTATTTGCATACATGTTGGATTCATGGCACTAACATACATTGCATTAAGGAGGTCGACTGAATCAGCAGACCGCCTGATCTTCCGCATTAGCATAGGGACATATACACACACCTTTTCATAAGTCATATAAGCATTAGAAGTCTTTAAGGACAATGGATGCCTGTGATTGGTGGATGAGTAGATGGATGATGGATGTTAGGATATACATTCTTCTTAACTTAGAGATTTCGGGGACAAAATCCTTTAAGTAGGAGAGAATGTAACACCCCGTAATTTTATAACACATTAAGACGATAAATTAAGGCATACTTAATTTATATATTCAGAACTAAGTGAAATAGACTGCGCTATCGCGTTCGTCTCAGAATTTTGGTCAACATAAACACCTACTTTGCGTAAAACGGACACCGTATGAGGAAGTTATTAAGCCTAGAAGTTTGTATATGCACAATTACATATATATATTCACAAACAAGCCAAAATATTGTGAAGGCCAAACGATGGAACCGAGCCATTCTGGGGGTCGACCCGAGACCCTGCTGGGTCGACCCAGGCTCTTTGGGGTCGACCCATGAGTCCACCCCCATACAGAACTGGGCAGAATTCATTTTTTCGAACGTGGACTTGTTTTGTGGCTAGATTCGTTGACCTTAGGCTGTAAATAGGACCCTATATCCATTGTTTTATTCATTTAATTTAATGGCGACGACGAGGTGCTGCGTCAACATAGTTTAGTCTAGCTTATTCTTCTTCAACAAATAAGTTATTCAAATTCAGAGATTTGTACTGCAATAGCTACAATCAAATCTTCTATTTCTTAGATCCAATCACAGTGAGTCTACATTATTTTTAGATAAAAATAATTAAAATGCAATCTTGACATGCTTGTGAATTAGATCTAAGCCTGTAACTATTGGAATCATATCGGATCTGCTATATTTGTATATCTAATTCGCTGATTAGATGTCATCATGCCTGTTTATGATCATGACATTATGCATAATCAGTCCTGTTATTACATGTTCATCAGATTTGTTCTTATATGCATATATATGTTCATCAGATCTGTTCTTATATGCATATGTCTGTTCATCAGATCTGTTCTTATATGACTGTTTATGCTATCATATACCCATTTCTGTTGCTCTTGGTTTTATGCCTATTCTGTCCTTCTCCCTCACACATTCCCTTTTTATTTTTATAGTCATGCTACTTTCGAGCCTAGGCTGATATCGCTTGAATATGCGTACAAACGAAATTAGGTTAAATTGGGAATGATTGGAAACGATAATTTGAGTGCATAACTTGTACTTTGAATCATGATTGGGATCTGGGAGCATAAACTATTTTGTGAAATTGGATTAAAAATTGGGGCATGATTTATTTGGTAAATTATGACTTATGGTTTGGGACATAAAAATCTGTAGGTTTAATTTAATATTAAGAGAAACATGTTATTGGAACTATAAAGAATCCATAAAGCCGGTTTAATACGTTAAGTTTGGGGCATAAATTGAATTGAAAATATGAATATGCATCTGGGCATAAATCAAATAGTGATTTATATCCTAATTTGGGGCATGTGGTACATGATGAACATGACTTGGGAAAAGGGGTATGAAAACCTATAATGAAATAGGTATAATTGGTTAATAATGGAAATGTCTATATTTACAGTAATGAGTAAATGTAACCGTGCTTAGACACGAGGTTAGACTATATTTGTGGTAGAAGTCAGCCCGGGTGGCATATCCAGCGACTTCAAGTGGTGAATCTAATGTGAGGGGTCTAAGTGCATAAAGATGTGACGATGCTAAGACATGAGGTTAAGTCCAACTTGGGGAAGAAGTCCGCACGGACCCGACCGTCGTATTCAGCCTCCACAAGTGGTTGATTTAATGTGGGAGGTCTAGCGCACTATAACTATAAATGAATGTATGGTAATGAACTTGTAATACTTAACCTGTTTAAATCCATAAGGATTGTATGAGCCTGTTAAATCTTTGGGGTTAAGTAAACCTATTAAGTATGTGGGGTTAAGTAAGCATGTTAAATCGATGGGTTAACTAAGCCTGTTAAATCAGTGGGGTTAAGTAAGCCTATTAAATCGGCGGGGTTAAGTAAACCCGTTAAATCTATAAGGCCAATTAAACTTGTTAAATCTGTGGGGGGTTATACGAACCTATTAATTTAGAAAACTTAACCTGTTAAACATGTAGGGGTTATATGGACCCGTTAACTTGTAAAGTATAACCCGTTAATCTGCAAAGGGTTATGTGAATCTGTTAAATCTGTTAGGCATAACCTTTCAAAATCCTAGTTAGTTGGGGACACAAGATCTGTAAGGGTTGGCTTGTGTCATCTATTGTGTGGGACCCATATTAGTCAGTAACTCATTCTGGTATTAAAGGGGGACCCCGCACTAGGTATGGGTCAAGGCACGCTTACTGAACTGATTGTAAGATGTTCATCTGAGAGGAG
The DNA here is from genome assembly GCA_030737875.1 of Allium sativum. NCBI lineage: Eukaryota > Viridiplantae > Streptophyta > Magnoliopsida > Asparagales > Amaryllidaceae > Allium > Allium sativum. Next base: position 288,471,666 of record CM060924.1, read on the forward strand.
GTGTGTACTGGCGTGTTCCAACGAACTCATGTGTGTTCATGAGTACGGCCTAAATCTGGGAAAATCAGTCGCTGTAGCACAAGTAAATAGGTTTATGTCCTTCTGTAGGTTGCCACTTTAGGAAGTAATACACCCTACTATGGGGCCGACACAGAGTATTTACGAGATAAGGAGTCGATCGATTAGGGGTAGAAAATAGGGTACATCTAGTCCTGTCTGTTTCTGTGGGGTACCTTTGTTTCTGTCTGGGCTAACACCCGTTATTTCTGTTTAGGTACCGGTTAATTTCATTTGGGTTGAAACCCGTTACTAGAGTACACCTAAAGCTACCATTATATTTCTGTTGGGATCATCCTATTTCTTTTATGTAATTAGGAAGTATGTAATCCTGTTACATATCTGTTATACTAGTATTGGTGCAAAGAAAGAGAAAGTGTAGAGAAGCGCAATACCTGTTCTATCCAGTTAATCTTGTTTATCCTGTTATACATGCTTTATGACACTGTTATCTCACTCTCCAATTTATATGTCTGTCATGATGCTTTTACTTATTTATATGCTAAAAGTAACTGGACTCGCTAGACTTTATGTCTGACCCATTTTGTTTTCTCTTCTCTCTTCTGTTTCCCCCCAGGTTCTCAAGGTGGGAATACTCGGGCTTGATTTGGATTCTGCTTTCGTCTTGCTTGGAGCTTCTTATATGTATTGCTCGAGCTCTTATCTTCTCTACTATGGCTAAGTTTTGGGGAATTATGCATCTTTTATTATTGTACTCTAATGTTTTAAGTACAAGACAGAATTTTAGTGATGTACTGGGTTTTATGCATTTCAGACATATGATGTAACCATGTTTTGAACTACAATGCTTTATGATTAATAAAGTTTTTAAATTCCACTGATATTTTATGTTTGTCTTGTAATGTTTCTGTTTCTGTTTACTTATAATGCTTCACAAAACTTAATGCATTCTTTTAATGAGTGACATTAATGGATGTGGGGTGTCACAATACTCCCCCTAAATATGTGCATGATTGAAAAACAATAATTGAAATTTTACTATTAAAATATTCAAAGAATATCCTCTCATTGATCAAAATCTTAACCCATCCTCCCCCTTTTGTTATCATCAAAAGGATAAAAAAATTAAAACAGTGATGAAAAATGACTAAAAATATAAAATCAGCTTAAAAGGAAGAACGACCATCATAAATCTCAATCAGTCAACAAAAACCATAATATTTTAAGAACTAGTGGCAAATTTCACATTGTAGATTGATGGATTTACGATGAATTTATAAAAATGGAGAGAGTTTTAAAATATATGATTTCCAATTATTTTCAAAAGAATTATATTAAAAATTGAGCACAAAACGGTGATGGATTTGGACTATAACTATAAATTCAATTTAAGTGACGCAATTGAATAATCTCAAATTCCAATAGCTATCAATCAACAAATCATAATATATCATAATATATCGACACATTTCATAAATTAGAAAATGGATTGATAGGCTCATTTCACATACCAAGGAGAATTTCATATAAAAAAATTATTTATAGCAAAATATTTCCTTTTCTTTTCCTTTGTATATAAGAGCACACTGACCACGCATAATCAGAACTTGGATTTTTAAATGAGGTCAATTGCAGCTTGAAGATAAGTAATCTCATAACCATGCATAACCAGAGTTTGGATTTTTAAATGAGGTCAATTTCAGTATCCTATATATTTTCATTGCTTATAACAATATTGTTATAATTCACAGTTCAGTCTATCTGACTCATGTGTTATTCATTACCTTAAATAAATAATTCAGTATATTATTTATTTAAATATTTATTTAAATGGAAAGTAAACGATACTTACCTGAATTCTACTTAGTCAATTCTACGTCTCCTTTCAATTTATCATTCTTCCATTTGTTTTCAGAATTCCAGCATAATTCCATCGTTATCGGTCAATAAATTCCTCTCACCAACATTCCTCACAACCATCCTCATCTTCAAACCTTTGCTTATTCCCTTTGAATATTGTTTCTTCTCGACTCGTTCTATTTAATCAACTTGATTTACTTTGAAATATTATTTTAAGTTGTTCATCGACTTATTTTAGAGTTTACACATTTTTTTTATCCGTTATCGGCCCAACTCCCTTTTCCTTATATATAAAACTCTTTATGACGTTAAAGCCCACTGCCCATTCTTTTCAACCATTCTCCTACCATTTTGTTTTTTGCCTTACCTCACTTTTTCCTTAACAAAAACAGCATCTGCTCTTATACTGCGAAACAAAATGAATTCAGTGACCAAACATGCAGTGAATTTGATGACAAGACACGCGAACCAATGATACACATAACCGACTAAAATATGTTGCTTTCCGTATTGGATATTACATATTATGTATTTTGCTAAACCTGAACAAATCCCTGTATTATCTTAAGTCTAAAAAAAGTCTATCCATCTAAATAAATTATGAACTAACAAGTTTAATTTCAAGCTAAATCCATGATCACTTTTAATTAAATGAGTAACCATCAGGTATTGAAAGGGTTCTACAAGACTTAGAGAAGACCGTTAATTAAATACTTTGTGATTTGTGCTTGTGGTTTTTTTTTTTCATTTCATTTGCAACTTGAGCCAATGGTGTTGTATTATGGACTGTACGATAATTTTAACCAAAACTATTAAAGGTAACGTTATTTTCCTTTAATAAGAATATATCAAATTTCGAACATATTCTAAGTTGGTCCTAAAAGAGGGGGAGAAAAGAATATGACCAAAATTTAGATGCAGGAACATGACTGCCTGTTAACGTCTAAGCAGTAGAAAATTAATAATAATTCAGACTGACGGTCTATCCGTGATTACAGAATGAACCCATGCAGACAAATGTTTTGCCTGCTTGAGTGCAGCAATTTTGATCGGATTTACATGTCTACCAATGAATCGCAGAGGCGTCTTACTTGAGTAGCAGTCTAAGTTGATCCTCCAATTTCCATGCTGCATCTCTATCCAATATAAATATATGCTAAACCAAAAATACTACCTATACTCCTGTCATTTTGCCAAGACCTAGATGAAACCAATAGGTTGATCTCTCTTTTTCTTTCCTCTTTATGTTACTGCTGCTGTTTCCCTTCATTTACCTATGCACTGGTGCACCGTGCACGTGCGCCATTCCTGCTCCGACCATGGCATCGTCTACGCCCATCTCCACAAACTCAAACATCTCGTCCGAACCCATTTCCATTGTCAAGTTTTGCTTTAACACCCTATAGTAAAAACTGACATAAACCATTGAAGCTCCAACTCCACCATGATTGTCGAACATTCATTTCCAGGCCGACTCAACTCGAGGCCCTCCTCTACTATTCCAGTCAAGATGTAATGTTTATATCCATTTGTTTTATTTATTTATTTTCTATTTTTAATCGCCAATATAAAGGATGGTATCAGTTCTTTTATTTTGCAAAACCAGCGTAGTGTCGTTTATTGCCAGTACGTGTAATAACAGTTCTTTTATTTTGCCTAAACCAAGTTTGGCTAACATCAGTTTGTATGTATATCAAACGGGAATAGTCTCTATCCTTATATATTTGCCAATCAAATATAATATCAATCCTTATCTTCTCCCATTTCCATTGCACAACATGTACTTATGCGCCCGCACAGTTGACCCAGTCATCAACCATTTTACTTTAACCCACATACTCTGTCTCGACATAAACCCATAAACTCTATGTTGCACTTTTCCTATAAACTAACTATGGTTATTCCTTTACATTTATTTAAAAGATGACGGTAGTAATCCCTCATGTATATATATCCTAAGTTTATTGATATAAACATGAACCCATATCTATATAATGGTTGATTGTTTTGAAAGATAACAACTGTGTATATGCCTAAGATAGAATTAAATTTCTTCTGATTTATTTGAAAGTTAAAAACATAGAAAAATCACAATGCAATATTATGAAAACTCTATACGTAGGTGCATCAACATTGGTTAATTGACTACATAGGGTAGCGTTTGGATCTTCCATTTATTTTGCACCAAAGTATTATATATAACCGGCAAACGGTCTTTTAAATATGCAGAGTTTTTAGGATATCATAAAGTCTCTGTACATATGTCGCTTCGTTCTATTATGGTTGATTGGTTTATTGCACTGGCCACAAAATAGAAAGATCAAATGCAAGCATTGCTTTACTTCAAGAGCAATTTATATCAACTTACTGTTTATTGATTCCAAGGCCGAAAGGACCTGAACAAAAAATTGTAACTACAAAAAGTAATTCAACTTTCTTACCTTACTGGAATTTGATTTTACGGATTGAAAGATTGTTTAGAATCATACAGGAATGATTAAAAAGGAAATCAGTGATTCCCTTAAGCCTATAATCTCAGTGTTTTATTCTGAAGTGTTTAAATGAATTTATAAACATGTATAGGAACATATGTATATTTCATCATTCGATATAATCATCGTGGAATAGTTTGAATGAAAAACAGGAGAATCTACTCACAGAATGTTGCTCACTATCTCAGGTTTTTTATCATTGTTTTCCAGGTTTTGCTCTATCGTTTGCTTCAGGGGTTCCTCCAGTTTTAATTCTAATGGATGTATGAATGAATCCAATAGCAAGGTGTGTATTTATAGGAGGATTTTAGGCTTAAAATATTAATTGATTTGTAGGGAAAGAGCATAGCTGCAGACTTGAGGTCAATAGTTGCTGCTTGCTTTCATTGATTTGAAGTGAGGTTATGAGTTGGCCCTTCAAATTTAATACTTCCATCTTTCTCTGTATGCATGGCCATGTGCATATTGAAATACACAAATGTACCCATTCATGTGCTAATTGGTTGGTAGAGAAGCTATAGTGTACGTTGGAAGTAAGTAGCTGATGTATTGTCTTTGAAATGAAAGGAAGTGTGATGTAAAGGCTATTCACATTTATATTTCACAATAAGGTATGCAGGCTAGTCTATGCAAATGGTTCAAAAAAATTGCATATTTCATATATAAGTAATCTAGGCTATCTAAGAGTAGTAGCTACAACACTGATTTTTGATTGAAAGAAAATGATGTTGAGGCCGGTCATGTTTTGTATTCACGTCTATTCATATAAGGCTAGTCTAACAAGTATTTGCAGCATATATTTAGCTAGGCTCATGAATGCATAACCCTTTTGCTTTCATTTACATGAAGGTATCAAATTATTTATTTTCTTACATAGGTCTTAAAATAATTTAAAACAAAATAAAACACAAATATTGCATAAAGTTCTATATACACATATTTACGTAATAAAGGAACGTTACAATATGTATATTTATACATATACATATGTTGTTTATGATTTTATAAAATGATTATTTTGATTTTCATAAATATTTAAATGCAAAAAATAAAAATGCTAAAATAACATTTCCTTGTATGTATACAACTATATCAAAATTGAATAATATTGAATTTAACAATTGTTTATTCAAAATTTTCTATAATATTTTCAATCTAATATTATCTATATTTTTCCAAAGATAAATAAAAATATAAAACAAATGACAAAATCATACTTATTTGTTTTACACATATACATACAGCGGTTAAATAAATTTTACATCATTAAAATATACTTAAAATATTTTCTCAATTTATTATTCTAAACTTATTTTAATTAAATAAATTCTAAAAATATTTCATGGTAAATTTAATTATAAAATTAGCCAAAAACGGGATCGTTACAAAACCCTGTAAACTTGCAAACCCTACTTATGTTCTAATCCTACGCTCAAAACCCTGAACTGATTTCTAACCCTGAAATCAGATTTTCTACTAGCTATAAATGGCTAGTAAACCAGTGACAAATCGAGATTTTGGAGATTACCGAGATAGTAAATTGTAATGTGAATTATAATTTAATATGAGATTAAGAATTAATTGATGGAATTGATGATAGTATGGTTTATTTAAAATAAGAAATGTATGTTGGTTAAGAATTTGGGATTGGTGCAAACAATTGGTAATGAAGTGTGAGATAATGTGTTTATGGGTTATGGAGTGAAAATAAAAGATGAAAATAAATTATTGGGTTAAAATTTATGATTTGGGAATTTTATTCCAATATTAACCTTTTTGTCACAAAATAAAAGGATAAACATAAAGGAAATAAATTTCTATAGAAGAAATATTTTTGGAAATGTTGTTTTAATATTGTAAAAGTGATAAAACTTTTTTGTATAATTGTTAGGAGTGATAAATAATTGTTAATTTGGTGAAATATGTCAAATTGGAAATATTTGTCCTTAAATAACAATATTGACAAATATTATTGTAATAAAGGGAAAACACGAAGAATATAAACATTGTGGTGTAAATGTGTTTGAAATAATGTTTTAGAGCTATAAGAACGTTAAAACATTTTTTATACTTCAATGGGTTTAGAAATAATTTTCTGTTGAAAATTTTAATTTCAAACATTAGTCACATGTCTCTTTCGTTAAAACAAGAAAATGCAAATTATTTCATGTGAATTGGAATTCGTATGTAAAAGTCATAAACATTTTAGTAGAATAAAATATAAAATGTGAAATTTGTTGTAAATATTGGTAAATTAGAAAAAATGTATTTTTCCAAGCTTTGGTAGTTTGTTGTGTAAAAATGTAAACATTTAAACTATTTGGTTTTGAGTATTTTAAAAGTTTTGTAAATTAAATCAAAATGTTTGTATTTTGTAAAATTTGAAGATATTAGTTTTAAAAGTTCCTAATGTATTAATTTGATATTGTTGTAATTTTTAGTTCATCAGTTTGTGTTAAAACTTGTAAATTTTTGGGTTAAGAATGGTGAAAACATGGTTAAACCATGTTTACACAGCCTTAATAAGTGCTCTGTGGCCTAGACATGTGCTAGTTGGCTAAAATTAATTATCTTGGGACTAATTAGGCATTAGTGAACCTTAATGAAGTAAACAAAGAAGGTTTTCTCTAGAATTTTTGTTACCGTATGTAACTATCAGAAAACATCCTCCTTCCTCCTCGGTTCTTTCTTAAAACTCAGTAAACCCTATAATGGCCACCTCCCCGAAAAATCAATTTCCTAGCAATTCCTCCACAAATCAAGTTAATTCCTAGCTAAACCAAGAGCAAGAGGTAATCTCCTTCATATCAAATCCCTAGAATCCATCAAAAATACGAATTTTGTTTTCTATAATCTCTATTTTTGCTATTTTATTGTCTATATGTCGCTTTTATCACTTCTTATAGGTTTATAGAGGCATTTGGCCTATCATAGATCATCTTTTGGTATTCAAATTTACTATATCGCTGATTAGAAATGTAAGCTTTTAGCTTACAACAAACTATAGAAAAAATTTGCACGTTTTGATGATATTCTTAATGTTTTGTTGTAAAAACTATGTTATTTATGTTCTTTTGTTGCTGAAAATATGTCATTTTTAAAATTTCTATCTTATTCGTTTTGCAATGAAATACTTCCAAATTTTAATATGTTTCAGTTATAATATCAATATTTTATGTTACAAAATTTCATTTAAATCCGAGTTGTTTAGATGCTGGAAATGAAACATCGAAGTTGGACAAAATATGATTTTTAGATGAGTTCATTTCATGGCTGAAAATATGTCTTTTTTAAAAATACATTTCTCATTCGTTTTGCAGCGAAATAGTACCAAATTTTAATATATTTCTGATATGATGTCAATGTTTGGTGTTGCAAAATTTCATTAGTGTTAACACTGTTAAAACACAGTTCAAAGTGCCAGGTCGGTCCATTCAGAACGGATCGAGTCGGTCACAAATATGGATCGGCCTCAATAAAGCGGATCGGTCGTATTTACATAACAGCGGGTCGGCCTACCCTGCAAAGCATCGGGTCGGTCCATTTCATTCAGAATGGGTTAGGTCGTTCAGTTCCAACGGACCGGGTCGGTCAGTACCAACGGACTGAGTCGGTCAATATCAGTGGACTGGGTCGGTCAGCACCTTAACAATCCGGGTCGGTCAGTTTCGAACCACCGGGTAGGTCCATTTCCTTCAGAGTGGATCGGTCACAACTGAAGAATCGCAACTCAATTCCATAACATCAGTAAGTCCACAAAGTGAAATGGATAGCATTAATATATATATATATTTGTAAAATTCCACACAACGTGTCAAGATATAATGGAACATATGAAGATTTAATGGGACGGATTCCACGACCTCGAAGGGCTGTCAAAATCATTCCTCGACTGATCTAAAGCTTCTAAAAACTTCATTATTGGCCGCCAACATTCTCTCTTTCTTCCTCCTACATGAAATGGATCTTATCTTCTCCGAGCACCATTAATTCACTCTCCGATCCACTCCAAGTGATCTTCAATCGCCATTGCTTCTCTTCAAAGCAGGGATCTAACAATGTTTTCATAATAGAACCAAGGAAAAGTGCATAATTACATGATCCAATCCGTTCCTTTTCGAATCTAAGTGAGATATAAAGTGGAAGGAGAGCAAAAAGCGGAGAATTACCATAAAAGTGGTCAAGTGTAATAAATGTGATGTACGAGACGATAAAATATGTAATTCTCTCCATAATGATGAAAAATGATTGATAAGTTGACGTAAATTCACATTGAATCGAACCACTATAAAAATCCCGTGTCCTTTACTTGTTTTTCTCCATTTATTTTGCGATTGTGGCCCTTTGAATTTCTATCCATAATTGGTGAAGTGTGATCTCACATCATTGGTGTTTGAGCCATTTTTTATCCAAACATTTGGCGGCCACCGTGGGGCCGTGTTCGCATCTTCTACCTTCACATTGAAGTTCTAAGCCTATTTCTACCATAGATTCCACAAATCTAAGATCTAGGCCAATCGATGAACTATCTTCCAAATTCAAGGCCTTATCTGAAATCATGGCTAAATCAAAGAAGACCGCAAGTAAAGTCGACGAAGAAAATGAAACGTTGCAAACAACGAGACTACTCCACTCACCAATCGCTTCGAGGTTGGAGAAAATTCAATATCTGGAGCTAGAGTGACTAAAGTTGAATTAGATGTCGTCATCGTCGTCGCTAACTTGAGTCAACGCATGGAAGCCTCCAACAAAGCTTTAATCGATGCTAATAATACTCTCATGGATGCTAATCAAGCTTTGATGGATAAAGTGAGCGCTCCCCTAAATGCTCAAGAAAATCCCGCTCCTCCTCCTTAAATCTATGTCAACCTTGAAGAGAATGTAAATTCATCAGCCTCTGATCCTCATAATGATAACATGGAAGGATTTGTTGGCAAAGACGACACTAATGTCGAAGGCTCAAAGTTGAAAGCTATAGTCCATTCCTATTGAAATAACCGATGAGTTGCAAGTCTCATCAAGGGGGCACCTTCCCATAGTGGAAGTAAAAGACCTAGATCCTCTAAACGCGATTGCTCGCCACCACGAGTATCTGGAAAAGAGATCAAAGTCCCCTCCCCGGAACGACACAACTAGAAGGAATATATCGCAGATTTGGTAAAGTAAATCACGAAAGACAACATGCCTTGCAAGGATAGTGAAAGGGAATGGAATTTCTCTCTCGGCAAAAATCATTCACAAAGAGGATCCGAAAGGCTGAATTTCCCAAGAAGTTCACTCATCCTACTCTGCCTCCGTACGATGGGATTTCTGATCCGAATCACTTCCTATACAAATATGAATGGTATATTAATAGCGCTAAAGCAACAGAGGAGATCAAATGCCTATGCTTCCCTCTCTATCTAGAAGGTGTCGCATCGTTACGGTTCACAAAGCTCCCACCCAAATCCATCAACCAATTTGATGATTTGATTCTGAAATTCAAAGAGCAGTTCAGGCTGCAAGCTACGAAGGAGAAGGACGTTATTTCTCCTACATCGATGAAACAGAAACCGAGAGAATCTATCAAAGCTTTCCTCAAAAGATTCAACTCTACTGTATCCGAAGTAGGAAATCCCGAGCCTCGCATGATCTTAATGTCTCTAATTGTGCCATAGACGAGGATAGCAAATTTGGCAAGTGGATCAAAATGAAAGATCCAAGAACGCTTGACAAATTCTATAAAAAGGCCAAGGAGTACATGAGACTGGTAAATAAGGCTACACCTCTTCAGATTACTAATTCAAACCAGCCTCCTAAAGTTTCTAAAAATGTTGCTGCTCAGTATAACCAGAATAAAACTCAGGGACAGAAGCGCACCAATAATGGGAACGATAACCAGGCTAATAAGAAGTCTCGCCTTTTCAACTCATCAGAACCGACGCCTTTGAACGACACTCCTGAAAATATCTATCTTGCAACAAAGAATTCTGAAGAGTATGCGGAGCCAAATCAAATAAGGATAAGCGACAAAGCAGCAAACTCTGGAAAGTTCTGCAGATTTCACAACCAGCCTGGTCATAACACTAATGAGTGCTGACACCTGAAGAACCTTATTGAGGAGTTGATCAGGAAAAATAAGCTACAACAGTATGTAGAGAATCCACAAGCCATGAATCCTTCTACAGCTCCCTAGGGGCAAGGGGCATCAAACGATCAGTCTGGTCCAAGAAACGTAGCTTCTGCTTAAATCATGCCGAGGCTGATTATCAACTGATAACCGCTAATGGAGCTCCAATTCCAATGGCTCAAAATAAGCGATCAACATGCCACCGCTTTACTTCATGCTCTATTTCCTGCTTTAGTTCATGTCTTACTTCGCGTTTTACTTTCTGTTATATTCAAAACTTCTTGTAAATAGTTTGTAATAATCTGCAAGTGATGCACTGAACATTGGCTCTGCGAATAAGAGAATATCTGTATGAATGAATTTCTTGCTTGCAAAATTATATGTCAAATTAAAACTTTCTTAAAAGTTGATTTCATATTGCAGGTCATTTGTCGAGCGCTTGTTCTTGTGAAATCTGACGAAATAGCGACCCCAACAACACTAGTTCAAGTGCCAAATGCTTTATATATCAACATGCACAAATGTGAAAATAGAAAAAGCACTGCCTTAAAAAGTGAATGGGAAAGTCGCAAAGATTCAAACAATGAGCAAGCTCCACGGCAAACAAATGAGGGATCTATAACCTTTGTTGAGGGGAGCCTCCCCAAAAGGGAGGTTCAAAGCTTCAAGTTCCTAAAACTTAAATAGCCTGCCAAGTCGATTGTTCGACCAATGAGTTAATAGCTACCCTTGGACAATACAACGACTGCTCCAATCTATTTGCGTAGCATCTGAAATCTCAAAGATAAAGAGTATTAAACCATATGCGTAGCGTCTGGAATCCCCAGATGTGAAGAATGAAAATCCACTTGCATAGCATTTGGAATCTCAGATGTGAATAGTGTCAAATCATTTGCGTAGAATCTGGAATCCCCAGGTGTGAAGAATGAAAACCATTTGCGTAGCGTCTAGAATCTCAGTTGTGAAAAGTGTCAAATCGTTTGCGTAGCATCTGGAATCCCTAGGTGTAAAGAATGAAAATCATTTGCATAGCATCTAGAATCTCATATGTGAAGAGTGTTAAATCATTTGCGTAGCATCTGGAATCCCTAAATGTGAAGAATGAAAATCCACTTGCGTAGCATCTGGAATCTCAGATGTGAAGAGTGTCAAATCGTTTGCGTAGCATCTGGAATCCCCGGGTGTAAAGAATGAAAACCACTTGTGTAGCATCTGTAATCTCAGATGTGAAGAGTGCCAAATCATTTGCGTAGCATATGGAATCCCCAAGTGTGAAGAATGAAAACCATTTATGTAGCATCTAAAATCTCAGATGTGAAGAATGTTGGACACCCAACTGATCATTAGAATCAAAAAGTACTTGATGCGATAACGACAAATGTTGGGGTTCTGACCAAAGTCCTCTCCTAGGGCACCCAACTGATCGTCAGAATCAGGAAGCACCTGATGCGATAACGAAAAACGTTGGGATTCTAACCAAAGTCCTCTCCAGGGGCGCCCAACTAATTGTCAGAATCAGGAAGTACCTGATGTGATAATGACAAACGTTGGGGTTCTAACTAAAGTTCTCTCCGGCGACACCTGACTGATAGTCAGAATTAAGAAGCACCTGATGCGATAACGTCAAACGTTAGGGATCTAACCAAAGTCCGGTCTAGGGGCACTCCTTTTACACCTACCGATGCTCGGATTAATCAGTGTAATTGAGTGATGAAAGTCTCCAATGCCCGAATTAACTAAGCAGGATTGTAAACGAATTTCATATTTAGCCAATTGACTTGTGTAGTGTCTGAAAATCTCAGAACGACAAGTGTTAGGTTTTAGCCCAAACACAGGTATGAAATCCAAAATGCTTCCCTAGAGGAAGGCTGATAACGATCTCCTAAACTAGGGGGAAAATATCCAAGCCTTCTCTAAAAGGAAGCAGGGAATACATCATGAATATGTGTTTCTAAAAATGTGAATTGTTGTCCACCATCATATAAGTCTTTAAAATGATAACGTTTGAAATCCACAGTCAATTTAAATCGATTAGTTGATTTCAAGCGTTAAAGTGGATTTGAATTAGAATATTGTATTCATGTAGATAATACTTGATGATTTATAAACCGTTGAGTAGAACAATTCTGTGCAGACACTTTATTCAATTCAGAATAAAATTCACTATAATTCACTTTCTGATGATTAACTAATCCACCGTCGGTGTGGACAGTCGGTGGGGAGTATAAGTCCAAAATTGTGCAATCGCTTGTTTTAATTACAAAACAGGTGACATAAAGCATATGAATTCAAAGTACAGTTTGTCATAGCAGACAAAAAGCTGTAACTGGATTTCAATGCAGAATATATCAACAACAATGTTCATTTCGAAGCTCGCATTTCATGCAAGAAAAAAATACAAGCTCTGAGGGGCAAATGTTAACAATGTTAAAACACAGTTCAAAGTGCAGGGTCGGTCCATTCAGAACAGATCGGGTCGGTCACAAATATGGATCGTCCTCAACAAAGCGGGTCGATCGTATTTACACAACAGCGGGTCGCCCTATTCTGCAAAGCATCGGGTCGGTCCAGTTCATTCAGAACGGGTCGGGTCAGTCAGTTCCAACGGACCGGGTCGGTCAGTTCAAACAGACCTGGTCAGTCAGTATCAGTGGACCGGGTCGGTCAGCACCTTAACAATCTGGGTCGGTTAGTTTCGAAGCACCGGGTCGGTCCATTTCCTTTAAAGTGGATCGGTCACAACTGAAGAATCGCGACTCAATTCCATAAAATTAGCAAGTTCGCAAAGTGAAATGGACAACATTAATATATATATATATATATGTGCAAAATTCCACACAACATGAAAAGATATAATGGAGCATATGAAGCTTTAATGGGATGGATTCCACGACCCCGAAGGGCTGCCAAAATCATTCCTCGACCAATCTAAAGCTTCTAAAAACTCCATTAATGGCCACCAACATTCTCTCTTCTTCCTCCTACATGAAATGGATCTTATCTTCTCCGAGCACCATTAATTCACTCTCCGATCAACTCCAAGTGATCTTCAATCGTCATTGCTTCTCTTCAAAGCACGGATCTAACACCATTTTCATAATGGAACCAAGGAAAAGTGCATAATTACATGATCGAATCCGTTCCTTTTTGAATCTAAGTGAGATCTAAAGCGGAAAGAGAGCAAAAAGCGGAGAATTATCATAAAAGTGGTCAAGTGTAATAAATGCGATGTACGAGATGATAAAATATGTAATTCTCTCCATATTGATGTAAAATGATTGAAAGGTAGATGTAGATTCACATTGAATCGAACTACTATAAAAATCGTGTGTCCTTTACTTGTTTTCCTCCATTTATTTTGCGATTGTGGCCATTTGAATTTCTAAACATAATTGGTGAAGTGTGATCTCATACCATTGGTGTTTGAGTCATTTTTGATCCAAACAATTAGAATCTGAGTTGTTTAGATGCTGGAAATCAATCGTCAAAGTTCGACAAAATATGATTTTCAATTGAGTTCATTTTATATGTCATCTTTACAAATTGGTATCTCATTCGTTTTGTAGCGAAATTCTGCCAAATTTTAAAATGTTTTAGTTATAATGTCAATGTTTGATGCTATAAAATTTAATTTGAATCTAAGTAGTTAAGATGCTGCAAATCAATCGTCAAAGTTGGATAAAACATGATTTTCAACTGATCTCATTTTATGGTTGAAAATATGTCATCTTTAAAAAATCATACCTCATTCGCTTTCCAGCTAAATACTGCCAAATTTTAATATATTTCAGTTATTATGTGATTCTTTAATTTTCCCGAATTTCATTCGAATCTGATTTGTTTAGAGGCTAGAAATCAGTCGTCGAAGTTGTATAAAATATGATTTTCAGCTATGTTCATATAATGGTTGAAAAATGTCATTTTTGAAAAATAGTATCTCCTTCATTTTGCAGTGAAATATTTTCAATTTTTTCTATGTTCTTCTACATATATTATTGTTTATTACAACAAAGTTTCATTAATTTCTGGATAGTGTTGATATGCAAAATATATCATCAAAAATGGTTAAAACATCATTTTTGTTTTGCCATCTCAATTCATGGCATTCTTCATTAGTCTTCACTGCTAAATTTGAGTTAATTGATGTTTGAATTGAAAAGCATGCTGATGAATTTTTGTAGCCATTATATCCGATAACGGATTATCTCGGTTTTGAAGATACTTTGAAATTAAATTTTATTTAAATTCAAATATCGGTAAATATTGATATTTGGAGAATTTGATGGTTATATTAGTTTTGATTTCAAACATATTTTGGAAAAATTTCTTAAAAATCTTGGGTTAGAAAATAGATGTTTTAAAGATATTTTAAAGGATTTTTAATACATTATGTATTGTTTTTAAAGTATTCTAAAAATTGATAATCTATTTAAATAACGGGTTTTCCCTTAAAAAGCTCTTATAAAAATTTCTCAAGTTGTATTAAAATCCCATTTTCTCTATAAAATTACTTTAAATATATTTTATCTTATTTTTATGTATTTCTACGTACAAGAATGATAATTAAACGATTTAGCAAAAATACGTGGTATGGGACATGCGTTTTTGCTTTATCGCTTAATATCAGACTTGTACGATCGGAAGCAATTTGAAGAGATATTCTGAGATATATTAGAAGTTGCCAAATTTTGGTGAAGACTATAGGGTTGAGAAATATTTTTCTGAGTATGCTCGATGAATTAATAGTTTTTGACAAGGAGATAAAGCAAGTTATTTATGATGAATTAATAGTTTTTGACATTTACAAAGGATTTTACTTATCAATGAGATGAGATAAGTCATAATGTCATTTAGTACTCGTCGAGAGAGAAAGAAAGAGACGAGATGAGTTGGGAATCTCCACACTCGCCAATGATATGAGGCAGTGTATATTTGATAATGACTTATGATGGTTTTTATAATGTGGCATCGACTAACGATTAGTAAACCAATAGGTGCGAATAAATCATATGGGACGTATGTTAACACCTATTGGGTTCCTATTCGAGGTGTTGAGGCACATTCAAGATGTTACTAGTACTATTACCGAGCACATGATTGGAGTCATCACGATGATTTTAATTATAGCCATCACGACGATCACGATGTCTATGACTCCAACCACCATGATGTTATTACTCGGATTCTGTGACCAAGGGAATAACAATGTTTCCGCTATAGTCATTAAGACGTTTATGATGTTTACGGCCCTAGTCAATGCGATGGATGGTACCAAGATGTTGCACTAGTCAAGAAGATAAGCACATGTAGTTTTCTATGATGTATTTAAGTTTTGAATTCACCTTTTTGATGATTGTAACACCCCGAATTTTCTATTAACACTAAAGTTGCTAAAATATTAATAAGTGTGTAAGAGAGGGGATGTATCTAATATGAATATAAAAATATTAATAAGTGTGTAAGAGAGGGGATGTATCTAATATGAATATAAAAATATTAATAAGTGTGTAAGAGAGGGGATGTATCTAATATGAATATAAAAATATTAATAAGTGTGTGAGAGAGGGGATGTATCTAATATGTATATAAAAACAATAATAAGTAAAGGGGGATGTATCTAATATGTACATTGTAGAAAATATATATATATATTTATGACATGAATAGAAGTTTATTAATATGCTGAGTGTTTGCTGAGTCACTTCTGACTCATTGCTGAGTCAACAAGATAAACCCCATCTTGTCTGGACGGCTGCGGTTATTTCTAGGTTAAATCTAATGGCCTAAATGAATTCTAAAATCTATAAATAAGTGGGTAGACCCTAGACCTAAATCACTTGTAAAATTAGAGAAGCTACCGTCATGCTGCTGCCATGGAGTTCAGCATAGCCGTCACAAACTAAGAAGAGGAAGCCTAATCATCTACAACTAAATCTACACAAATCAAATCAAAAGATCTCTCTTTCTCTAATTCTTTTCTTTTGTTGGTGAGTATGATGATTCTCACAAGACTATTACAAACTAATTTGACTCAGTTATGAATGGATCACAAGAAAGTGATGTGATTTGTAATTGTAAATTCTATATATTGTGGATTCTCTTATTATGTTATTATGTTGTCGTATGATGTAAATTATATATGCTATGTCATGCTATGTTGTAAATTCTCTTATGCTATGTCGTGCTATGTTGAGAATCATGTCAAGCTATGTTATACTATCATACTATGCCATGTTATAAATCATGCTATATTATGTTGAAAAATCATGATGTTGTTGGATCATGCTTAAAGTTATGTTTTTTTTTCTTAATTTAAATGGATCTTGTTTATGGGAATTTGCCTATTAGGTTAGGTGTACCCATAAACTTGAAACTATAATTAAATAAAACTTGATTATGGGAATTTGCCTATTGAGTTAGGTGTACCCATATAAAACCATGTTGTTAAAAAATTAGATGATGTTGATTCACACATGTTCATATGTAAGTTTATGAAAATTGATTGAGATTATATTAGGTGAATTTTGAACAAGTTGACACCTTTAGGTCCATGACATGTATAATCTATGCAAGTTGGACATATGCAAGTTTCACCCCTTATTATGATTCATTTGGTCACATATACATGTTGTTATTATGATAATCTCTTTTATGCTATGAGTTAGGCTATTCGAGTCTAACATATATTTTGCGAATAAACGTTCAAACGTGGGGTAGGGGTAATATTAGGAATTAATAAATTGGGTGCAATTTTGTAAGATTTTGCATACCATGAATGGATGTCCATAATTGAGTCAATTATGGACATTGTTAAAAATTGGAAGTAATTAATAATTCAAGTAGGGAATTATTAAAATTGGGGGAAAGTGGATTATTATTAATAATCAATGCTTAGGACACGAGGTTGGACCCGTTTGTGATGTAAACCTGCCCGGACCCGCCCGACAAATCCAGTAGTCACAAATGTCGGCCCAATGTGAGAGGTCCTAGGCCCAAACTAAAGCATAACAGTTGTAAAGACACGAGGTTAGACTCTTTTATGGTGTAAGACTGCCCGGACCCGCCCGGCAAATCCAGCTGCCATAAATGCCAGTCTAATGTGAGAGGTCTTTATGAGGTTATGGCCTTAATGAACTAAGAAATACTTAACCAGATAATCATGTAAGGTGGGACATGGGGGTTAAGTAGGTGCCTTGGGTGGCATGAGGAATCTGGTGGTTGCCTTTAGAGGCATTTGAAATACGATTAGACTTAACCAAACACACATGTAAATGAACATGACTAAGTGGGTTAAGTGGGATGGACTAATGGGGACAAGCTTAGGTGGAATGCTTATGGTAAATAGTGGGGGCCCATTTCAACCAGTATCCCAAAACGTATCTTTGTGGGCTCGACCCAAGTCGAGGACGGGACACGCATACTGGGTTTGACTATAAGAGGCCAAAACAGGGAGCGGTGGCAACGCAAGTCCAACGGGTTTCATATGCGTGTGTGGACCCGGGCTGGTAGGTAAGACGTTGTTGCATCGTGTAGGTATAAGCCGTGCATGTCCGTTGTATCAGGTTGCCACTTTAGGGGAGTGATACACCCCACTGTGGGGCCAGCACGGGTATCTACGAGTTAGGGAGCTGATCGAATAATGGGAAGTAGGGTACACCTAGTGGAGATAGGGGCAGGCGGCACCTATGTAGTCAGCTAGGGGTACGTAAAGCCATTGGGAAAGTTTCTAAGTGAAGCTAAGTGGGATGAATCTTTAGGGTGACTGGTGTGGTGCAGTATAGTGTTTATCCTTTAGTATTTAGGAGCGCCTATAACGTTGCCTTTAGCGATTGTCTATGTCCTTAATCTGCTCTTCATAGACATTTTCTTGTTTTCCAGCTTATGCCTTAGTCCAGTTATTTTGGTAATAGTATTGTAGAATTATCATATTCACCAGACTTTATGTCTGACCCCCTCTTTTCCATCCTTTTTCTCCCTTCAGGTCCGCAGGTTGGGCCAAGTTCTAGTGGAGTCTAGTTGGATCGCTTATCTTCTGGAAAGCTTGGACTGCTGAAGTAAAGTCCAGCTTGTTATCTTTCTTTTTAATGGTTATTCATGTAATGGGATTATGTACTTGTTTTATCAAGATAGATATTGTACTTGACATTGAATATGGTGTTATGATGTAATCAAACATGTTTTGACTTCTGCTACAATGAAATAAAGTTTTTGAATTTCCAAGTACTATTTTATATCTGTCTTGTTGTAATTTTACTGTTCTATATTCACTTAAAACCTCCATGGAAGTTAATGCATTCCTTTTGTGAGTGACATTAATGGACGTGGGGTGTTACACGTGGTATCAGAGCATAAGGTTACCAGAACAGATAAAAAAAAAAATTTAGAAATTTTTTTTTTCTAAAGTATTTTTGGAAGAAGTGCTTTCAAAAAAAAAAAAAAACATGTTATTTAAAGAGAGTTTTTATGAAAAACATAATCCCAAATAGCCACATCCTTATCTTTATCTTTCGAATTCTCCATTTTGAATCTTTCCTTTTTCGTTTCAGCATGGCTGAAGATCTTAATCTCCCAGAAGGTGTGACGATTCCAGGGTGGTTTAGGAGATACTTGGAGGCTAGGGCCACCACTGCAGGCCCAGCGGATACTCCTCCACCCCTAGTTGCACTCATTCCTCCTCCTCCTCCTCGTGTTGACACTTTTGCAAAGACGTGCAAGGAATTCAAGGCTATGGGAGGAAAAACTTTTCAAGGGACTGAGACGTTTGTGGAGGCCAGAGATTGGCTTAAGGAGACTGAGGAATTGTTGGATATCTTTGAAGTGGAAGATGGGAGGAAAGTCCGTTTAGCTGCTTGGTTAATGAAGGGAGAGGCCTCGTTTTGGTGGGAGGTCACTAACGGGGAACGTCCAGTTGATTCATGGGCGGATTTCAGACGAAGGTTTGAGGCAAAGTTTCTTTCAAGGGCAGAGGAGAACTTAAATATGGAAAAATTCCTGGCACTAAAGCAAGGGAGCTCATCAGTAAAGGAATATGTCAATAAATTTAATCAGTTAGCAAGGTTTGGCTTGGAGTTGGTGAACACGCCAGAGAAGAAAGCTTTGAGGTTCGTTAGAGGCTTGAATGAACCGTTGCAAGGGTTGGCTATGACCCACATCCCTATGGGAGCCACCTTTGAAAAGCTAGTAGAAATGGCACTTATGCATGAGGATAAGGCAGTTGAAAAGAAAGGGGATCAGAAGAAACCCCAACAGCAAAATAAGAAGGGTGGTAAAAACAATAATGGCAAAGGGAAGAAGAAATGCTTCAATTGTGGGACGCCTGGCCATCTCAGCAAAGATTGTAGAAAGAAAAAGAAGACTGGTTGTTTTCATTGTGGAGATGCGGGACATTTAGTGAAGGACTGTCCAAAGAAGGGGCAGAGGGCAGGGTCTACCTCGGGAGGACAGGTGCAGGCTCTTATGGCACCAGGGCAGGCAAGGGGGCAAGTTCAGGCTATTGCGGCCCCACCGCTGCAAGAAAGAGGTAGAACAATTTCTGTTGAAAGCTTAGTTTTTCTGTTTGATCATCCTGTCCGTACCTTATTCGATTCTGGCGCATCTCATTCGTTTATCTCTGCATCATTAGTTGAATCACTGCACTTGAACACCAGTTTAGTAGAGGATCCCTTGGTCGTTTCAAATCCAATTGGGGGTTCGGCTCATTTGACCATGATATGTTTGGATTTGAAAAATCTTTATACTTAGCATTGAATTTAGATGTGATGCTTATGTATTGGGCTTCACGGGCTATGGGCTAATTTTAGGAATGGATTGGTTGTCTAGAAATAGGGCCATTCTTGATTGTGAAAGGAGAGTAGTTAGGCTTGTGACTCGCCTTGGTAATGCTCTCGACATCTTTTGTAATCCCATAAATTCCGTTACGCTAAGTTATCTTGAATCGCTTGACGCGTCTGTAGAGAACCTGCGATCGGTAGAAGTGGTCCGGGAATATCCGGATGTGTTTGAGGAGGTGAAGGGCTTACCTCCAAAGCGGGAGATAGACTTTCGAATTTATCTTGTGGATAATGCTAAACCCGTATCTTTGCCAGTGCGCCACATGGCTCCTCGTGAAAGGGGGAACTCAATAAGCAAGTAAAGGAGTTGCTTGATAAGGGGTTCATAAGACGTAGTATATCGGAGTGGGGTGCTCCAGTAGTTTTTGCCACAAAGGCGGATGGGTCTCTTAGACTTTGTATGGACTATAGAGAACTAAACAAGCTTACTAAAAAGAACCGACACCCACTGCCGAGGATTGACGATCTCTTTGATCAGTTAGTTGGCGCCTCAGTGTTTTCGCAGTTGGACTTAGCCACTGGCTTTCATCAACTGAGAGTGGCTGAGGATAGTATAGATAAGACTGCTTTTAGGACTCCTGACGGATTCTATGAATGGCTAGTGATGCCCTTTGGTTTGACAAACGCCCCTGCATATTTTGTTGATTTGATGAGTAGGGTGTTTAGGGAATACCTTAACAAATTCGTGGTAGTCTTTGTGGATGACATCTTAGTCTTTTCTAAGAATAAAGAAGAGCACTCCCTACATCTTAGGGAAGTGTTGGAAACCCTTCGAGCGCATAACCTTAATGCAAAATTTTCTAAGTGTCACTTCTGGAGGAAGGAAATACGGTTCTTAGGGCACGTGGTTTCCAAAGAAGGGATAGCAGTGGATCCCGCAAAGGTAGTGGCCATCCAAGATTGGAAGGTCCCTAAAAATGCAACCGAAGTAAGAAGTTTCTTGGGGTTGGCTGGCTATTATAGGAAGTTTATCAAAGACTTCGCAAAAATATCAGCTCCATTAACACGGTTAACGAAGAAGAACCTGGTTTTTACGTGGGACAAAGATTGCGATGATGCGTTCCAACGTTTAAAGAGAGCCTTAACTTCAGCCCTAGTCTTAGTGCTACCAGACGGGAATAAACCGTTTACCATCTATACTGATGCTTGTGGGACGGGACTTGGCGCGGTCCTCATGCAAGATGGAAGAGTAATAGCCTATGGTGGAAGGCAGTTGAGGGTTCATGAAAAGAATTACCCCACGCATGACTTAGAGCTAGCCGCAATTGTTTTCGCGCTTAAGTCTTGGCGTCACTATCTTCTTGGTGAGAAATTCGAACTGTTCACTGACCACAAATCATTAAAATACTTATTCTCTCAGAAGGATTTGAATTTAAGGCAGCAACGGTGGATGGAATTCTTAGCCTCCTATGATTTTGAAATAGCATATACCCCGGGCAAGGGTAACGTGGTGGCAGACGCCTTAAGTAGGAAAAGGTTGTCCTTGAGTCCGTTGTTTGTTGAACGACAAAGCTTAGAATTCATCTCTATGTTTGACTTTAGACCCTCCGTTGACTTAGTACCCGGTCTGTTAGCATCCTTGGAGGTTAGACCTACACTTCTAGGACGGGTTGGTGAGGCACAGCGAGACGACCCACAGTTGGTTGAGATAGTAGAAAAGCTCAAAGGGGGGGAGTCGTCAAGCCATCTTCGTAGGTATACCCTAGACGATAAGGGTTGGTTACGAAGGGATAATAGACTTTGTGTACCACAAGACGAAGACTTAAGGAAGGCCATTCTTGATGATGCTCATCGCTCAAAAATGACCATTCATCCCGACGGGGATAAGATGTACAAAGATATGAAGCGGGTTTTCTTTTGGGCCGGTATGAAAAAGGATGTGGCCGAGTACGTCGCTAGATGCTTGGTGTGCCAACGAGTTAAAGCAGAACAAAAGAAACCCGGTGGGTTGCTTCACCCATTAGAAGTTCCACTATGGAAATGGGAAAGCATCTCAATGGATTTTGTGGATGGATTACCAAGATCAAGGAAGGGTAACACGGGGATTTGGGTTATAGTAGATAGACTTACTAAAAGCGCCCATTTTATTCCCGTGAAAAGTAAGAGGACTGCTCCGTGGTTGGCTTCTGTATACATTAAGGAGATAGTTCGTTTGCACGGTATTCCTTCTAGTATAGTAAGCGACCGTGACCCCATCTTTACTAGTGAATTTTGGAAGAGTTTACAAGAGGCGGTAGGGACTCAGCTATGTTTGAGCACCGCATATCATCCTCAGACAGACGGCCAGACCGAGAGGGTGAATCGCATTCTAGAGGATCTTTTAAGGCTTTGTATCCTAGACTTTGGGGGTACATGGGAAGAGCACCCTCCGTTAGTAGAATTCGCATATAATAATAGCTTTCAGTCTAGTATTGGCATGGCACCTTTCGAAGCTCTTTATGGAAGGCCTTGCCGTTCGCCTACATGTTGGTGGGAATCTACCGATAAAATCCTACTTGGGCCCGATATGGTTAGGGGAAACCTCGGAGAAGATTGAGTTGATTCGAAGGAGGATGAAAGCAGCACAAGATAGGCAAAAATCGTATGCTGATAAGAGGAGGACAGATCTTGAGTTTGACATTGGGGACAGGGTTTTTATCAAAGTATCTCCGTTACAGAATGTTGTTCGCTTTGGGTCCGTGGGGAAATTAGCACCAAGGTTTGTAGGGTCGTTTCCTGTAAAAGACAGGATTGGGAAGATGGCATATAGGGTGGAGTTGCCTGAGAAACTTAGTGGAGTACACGACGTATTCCATGTATCACATTTGAGGAAGTGTTTGCACAAGACCGCGGAGGTGGTAGAGCCGAGCTTGCTTAAAGAGGTGGAAATAGAGCGTGATGCAACAATTAGACGAGCTCCTACATGCATTCTTGGGTCGGAGATCAAAAAGTTGAGGAATCGAGAGGTCATACTGGTTAAAGTGCAATGGGGAGATGATGAGAGCAACGCAACTTGGGAGACAGAAGAGAAGATGCGTTCGTTGTACCCTTTTCTTTTTGAGGGTATGTCTTTTAATTTCTCCTTTATCGCTTAGCTTATCTTATCTTATCTTTAGTATGTCCTCTCATTAGTATCTTTGACCTTTAGTTAGGATAATCCTATGGTTGAAACATGTGTTTGAGACATGTTATGTATGATGGATGCAAAATGGATGCAAGTGTTTGCTAGTGGTTGCTCGTGGATGCATATATACACACACTTTAGGCACTAGATCGGCTCAGTCACTACATATTGCATATTGCATATATATATGGATGTATTTAGTAAAATGGATGAACGATGGTTGTATTATCATGTGGATGCTGCATTCAGATGATGGTTGTGCACGCATATAGAAGTATTATGTAGCATTAAGAATCTTTTGCATACATAATGGATGCATGGCACGATCATAGTTGCATTAAGGAGGTCAACTGAATCAGTGGACCGCCTGATTTTGCATTAGATACGGACATATACACACACTGTGCATTTAAACATGAAAGCATTAGAAGTCTGTAAGGACAATGGATGCCTGTGTATGATGGATGAGTAGACGGACGTTTGGATGGTAGGATATACATTCTTCCAGACTTGAAGATTTCGGGGACGAAATCCTAAAAGGAGGGGAGAATGTAACACCCCGAATTTTCTATTAACACTAAAGTTGCTAAAATATTAATAAGTGTGTAAGAGAGGGGATGTATCTAATATGAATATAAAAATATTAATAAGTGTGTAAGAGAGGGGATGTATCTAATATGAATATAAAAACAATAATAAGTAAAGGGGGATGTATCTAATATGTACATTGTAGAAAATATATATATATATTTATGACATGAATAGAAGTTTATTAATATGCTGAGTGTTTGCTGAGTCACTTCTGACTCATTGCTGAGTCAACAAGATAAACCCCATCTTGTCTGGACGGCTGCGGTTATTTCTAGGTTAAATCTAATGGCCTAAATGAATTCTAAAATCTATAAATAAGTGGGTAGACCCTAGACCTAAATCACTTGTAAAATTAGAGAAGCTACCGTCATGCTGCTGCCATGGAGTTCAGCATAGCCGTCACAAACTAAGAAGAGGAAGCCTAATCATCTACAACTAAATCTACACAAATCAAATCAAAAGATCTCTCTTTCTCTAATTCTTTTCTTTTGTTGGTGAGTATGATGATTCTCACAAGACTATTACAAACTAATTTGACTCAGTTATGAATGGATCACAAGAAAGTGATGTGATTTGTAATTGTAAATTCTATATATTGTGGATTCTCTTATTATGTTATTATGTTGTCGTATGATGTAAATTATATATGCTATGTCATGCTATGTTGTAAATTCTCTTATGCTATGTCGTGCTATGTTGAGAATCATGTCAAGCTATGTTATACTATCATACTATGCCATGTTATAAATCATGCTATATTATGTTGAAAAATCATGATGTTGTTGGATCATGCTTAAAGTTATGTTTTTTTTCTTAATTTAAATGGATCTTGTTTATGGGAATTTGCCTATTAGGTTAGGTGTACCCATAAACTTGAAACTATAATTAAATAAAACTTGATTATGGGAATTTGCCTATTGAGTTAGGTGTACCCATATAAAACCATGTTGTTAAAAAATTAGATGATGTTGATTCACACATGTTCATATGTAAGTTTATGAAAATTGATTGAGATTATATTAGGTGAATTTTGAACAAGTTGACACCTTTAGGTCCATGACATGTATAATCTATGCAAGTTGGACATATGCAAGTTTCACCCCTTATTATGATTCATTTGGTCACATATACATGTTGTTATTATGATAATCTCTTTTATGCTATGAGTTAGGCTATTCGAGTCTAACATATATTTTGCGAATAAACGTTCAAACGTGGGGTAGGGGTAATATTAGGAATTAATAAATTGGGTGCAATTTTGTAAGATTTTGCATACCATGAATGGATGTCCATAATTGAGTCAATTATGGACATTGTTAAAAATTGGAAGTAATTAATAATTCAAGTAGGGAATTATTAAAATTGGGGGAAAGTGGATTATTATTAATAATCAATGCTTAGGACACGAGGTTGGACCCGTTTGTGATGTAAACCTGCCCGGACCCGCCCGGCAAATCCAGTAGTCACAAATGTCGGCCCAATGTGAGAGGTCCTAGGCCCAAACTAAAGCATAACAGTTGTAAAGACACGAGGTTAGACTCTTTTATGGTGTAAGACTGCCCGGACCCGCCCGGCAAATCCAGCTGCCATAAATGCCAGTCTAATGTGAGAGGTCTTTATGAGGTTATGGCCTTAATGAACTAAGAAATACTTAACCAGATAATCATGTAAGGTGGGACATGGGGGTTAAGTAGGTGCCTTGGGTGGCATGAGGAATCTGGTGGTTGCCTTTAGAGGCATTTGAAATACGATTAGACTTAACCAAACACACATGTAAATGAACATGACTAAGTGGGTTAAGTGGGATGGACTAATGGGGACAAGCTTAGGTGGAATGCTTGTGGTAAATAGTGGGGGCCCATTTCAACCAGTATCCCAAAACGTATCTTTGTGGGCTCGACCCAAGTCGAGGACGGGACACGCATACTGGGTTTGACTATAAGAGGCCAAAACAGGGAGCGGTGGCAACGCAAGTCCAACGGGTTTCATATGCGTGTGTGGACCCGGGCTGGTAGGTAAGACGTTGTTGCATCGTGTAGGTATAAGTCGTGCATGTCCGTTGTATCAGGTTGCCACTTTAGGGGAGTGATACACCCCACTGTGGAGCCAGCACGGGTATCTACGAGTTAGGGAGCCGATCGAATAATGGGAAGTAGGGTACACCTAGTGGAGATAGGGGCAGGCGGCACCTATGTAGTCAGCTAGGGGTACGTAAAGCCATTGGGAAAGTTTCTAAGTGAAGCTAAGTGGGATGAATCTTTAGGGTGACTGGTGTGGTGCAGTATAGTGTTTATCCTTTAGTATTTAGGAGCGCCTATAACGTTGCCTTTAGCGATTGTCTATGTCCTTAATCTGCTCTTCATAGACATTTTCTTGTTTTCCAGCTTATGCCTTAGTCCAGTTATTTTGGTAATAGTATTGTAGAATTATCATATTCACCAGACTTTATGTCTGACCCCCTCTTTTCCATCCTTTTTCTCCCTTCAGGTCCGCAGGTTGGGCCAAGTTCTAGTGGAGTCTAGTTGGATCGCTTATCTTCTGGAAAGCTTGGACTGCTGAAGTAAAGTCCAGCTTGTTATCTTTCTTTTTAATGGCTATTCATGTAATGGGATTATGTACTTGTTTTATCAAGATAGATATTGTACTTGACATTGAATATGGTGTTATGATGTAATCAAACATGTTTTGACTTCTGCTACAATGAAATATAGTTTTTGAATTTCCAAGTACTATTTTATATCTGTCTTGTTGTAATTTTACTGTTCTATATTCACTTAAAACCTCCATGGAAGTTAATGCATTCCTTTTGTGAGTGACATTAATGGACGTGGGGTGTTACACTGATGATGTTCAAATAAGGCCTTGAGTATGAAAAAGGCCAAGCTTATATTATGTTTTATGGTGATTTGAATATGACATTTTGAGCCCTTTTTGGGTGCTATCAAGATAGATTTGTGACCTTTTTATGATTATACCGGTGAAAGAGGTATATATTATGTTAATTAATTTATGACGAGTTTTAGTAATGGATTTGAGATGTATTTATTTTTATACCAATTAAATGAGGTCTAATAATTAAGAAGTTACTATTATATGAGTTTTATGATATATTGATTTGTGTTGGGGTATAATATATGCCGATGAGACGAGGCATATTTATAGGTGTTTATCCTTTTTTAAAGATTATGTATGCCTATAGTTCATATTCTTAATTATTCATAGTCAAATAAAGTATGAACATTGTACCATATCTTATATGCCTATTGAATCCCTTACAAACTAATGATAGACCTTACGAGGTATCGCATTAAGAGATGAGTTGATTAACTATTTCATTCCGTTGGCAAAAACGGAATGTTTTACTTATCACTTACATTCATTTGCCTTTACAACTGATAAGTTTAGCTTCCCTAACCCGTGTGCTTTTCACTCGAGTCAGACCGTGTTGCAAATTAGTTATGGATTGCAGCTTCCCTTAGATCTTTTTACTAGCCTTGGTTTTGCTTTATCATTTTGGCTTGGATATCGTACCTTATGAGTAGTCGATTTTTATGTTATCAAGATGTATATTATTGTGGGATGAGTGTATATGTGGTTCTGTAGTCCTTGCTACTTATGTATGATGTTTTATTACATAGATGTATGGTGATGTATGTACTTATACATATACTCTGATCTTGTTTTGTTGTTCTGTGACTGATGTTTTCTATCAGCATGTATATTACATTATTTCTGAAATGGTCCGAAACCACAATAGAGTGCATTAGTTAGGGACTAAGCATGTCTACCACTTATGAGGTAATAAAAAAAATCAAGACATAATTGACATGCTTAGTTCTTAACTAAGGTATTACTATGATGGTCACCCTTAATGTAACAACCCGGAAAATCTGAACCAATTTAAAAATTTTATTTTGGCTATTTCAGTGAATTTGGAATAGTTAAAATAATTTATTTT
Organism: Allium sativum; assembly: GCA_030737875.1. Lineage (NCBI taxonomy): Eukaryota > Viridiplantae > Streptophyta > Magnoliopsida > Asparagales > Amaryllidaceae > Allium > Allium sativum. The sequence continues at coordinate 288,499,627 of CM060924.1, forward strand.
AAATAATAATGATTAAAAAACTATTTTAATCGAAGTTAGAACGAATATAATTATTTTTATTTCAAAAGGAATTAGAAATAGCAAGGTAGTTTGAAAAGTCAAACCTGAACTTTGACCGAATGTACCGGATCCAAAATTAAACGGATTTTAGTGAAACCAAAAATATCTAAATCTTTTTGAAAGTATCTTTCCAACGAATCCAAAAAATCGAAATTTCATAGCAGGATTCAAAAGTTATGGCTAGTTGAATATTCAGAATGGTCGCTATAGTATAATTTATAGCCGTATAAAAGGCCATTTTTCAAACGACCTCCATTTTCGACGAAACCACTTTTGTCGGATCCAGAATGTCAAATTATTACTAAATTTAATTTTCCAGAATTTTTCGAATTAATATGTGAGCGTGGCAAAAGAAAATGTGTTTTGTCAATTTTAGTCAAATTTAATCGACTTGAAAAAGGCCATTTTTCAAATGGTCTCGGAATTTGACGAATTCAATTTTGTTAGGACCGTATCGTCAAAATAAAGCTAAATATATTTTTTCTTTAATTTTTAGGGTCCGTATGTGGCCCCGATGAATTTAAATGTATGATCGAATTAATTAAATAAATGATTTAAATTTTAAATTAAATAAAACATGCTAAAGACGACTGTTTGGGCTGACGGGACCTAACCCATTGGATCCGGAACGGGGGCTATTGGGTGGGGTCAACTCTACTTGGGCTGGAATTGGAGTTGTTAAGGAGTTGCGGATTTATTTGCAAATTTACAATTTAATATTATAAATATTCACTAAGTTCAAATCCCTAACCCTAATACTATCATACAACAGCCGCCGCCCAAAACATCCATGGCCAGTAAAGCTCCCACCTTCTTCCACTGATTTCCCTTCATCCACTCAACAAAACTCCATCCTTCTTTGTAGTTTATCATAGAGATTTCCACAAGCTTTCCATCCATACGGGTAATAGCACCCGGAGTCGAGCAACCGACGAGATCCAGACCCGGGAAGTGCCGCCGTTGCAAGCATCGCCGCACTCCAGAACGGCGATCAAACTCACACAGTCGCGGGTCCCCTCTGGTGCGCGCAATCCCCTCTCCGGTGTGGTGACCTCTGATCGCCACGAAGCCTGACGGTTTGGGTGAAAATCCCTGACCTAGAATCAAACTAATTAAAAACATTGCAGTCGTTATCTGTGTTAAGGAAGAAAGGTTAAAGTCCTTTTTAATATTTTATTAATTTAATTTAAAAACTATTATCAATCTTATTTAAATTATAACTCGCTCATACTAAATCAGAATTGAACGATTTCTGAAGCGTTGTGATCGTGAAACTGAGATCTAAGCTGCTGTCCTGACTAGAGCCAATTCTGAACAGATCAAAATTTTGGACAAATCCGGTCCTAAATTGAAACGACTATGAAATTTCTGATTCTAAATAATTTAATTATTTTCTCTCTATTTGAATAGTTGTATGTATGTTAATGATTTAGATCTGCGATGTTATGAAATTTAGAATTGTTGATTTGTAGTTTTGTGGTGTATTGAGATGTTCGTGATTGATCAGATATGATTAAATTTCTTCCTTTTTGTTGAATCTCTAGTTGCAGCTAAATACAGATCTAAAATGAAATCATATTTTATTTTAGATCCATCCATTAATATTGTTGTGATTTATTCATAAAAATATAGTTTTCATTGAATAACATAAACATAGAATTAATTTAAAATAAAGAATTCATCTTTATTTCGATTATAAGCATAGAATTAAAAGTGACATTTTGATTGACATTTTAGTTGTGATAAAAAGAGTAGATTTAATGTTATATTTTTATTATCAAATTAGAGATTATAAAAAGCATAGAATTAAAAGTGACATTTTGATTGATATTTTAAATGTAATAAAAAGAATAGAAATAAATGTTGCATTTTTATTGTCATTTTAGAAACAATAAAAAGAGTAGAATTAAAAGTTACGATTTCGTGGCCATGTTATATGTAATAAAAAGAATAGTTTTAAATGTTACATTTTTATTGTCATTTTAGAGACAATAAAAGAATTGATTTTAAAGTTGCATTTTTATTGTCATTTTAGAGACAATAAAAAGATTAGATTTTAAAGTTGCATTTTTATTGTCATTTTAGAGACAATAAAAAGAATAGTTTTAAATGTTACATTTTTATTGTCATTTTAGAGACAATAAAAAGAATAGATTTTAAAGTTGCATTTTTATTGTCATTTTAGACACAATAAAAAGAATAGTTTTAAATGTTGCATTTTTATTGTCATTTTAGAGACAATAAAAAGAATATAAATGTTACATTTTTATTGTCATTTTAGAGATAATAAAAAGAATAGATTTTAAAGTTGCATTTTTATTGTCATTTTTAGAGACAATAAAAAGAATAGTTTTAAATGTTATATTTTTATTGTCATTTTAGAGACAATAAAAGAATACATTTTAAAGTTGCATTTTTATTGTCATTTTAGAGACAATAAAGAGAATAATTTAAATGTTACATTTTCATTGTTATTTTAGAGACAATAAAAAGAATAGATTTTAAAGTTACGTTTTTATTGTCATTTTATATGCAATAAAAAGAATAGATTTAAATGTCACATTTTTATTGTCATTTTAGGTGGAATAAAAATAGTAGAATAAAAAAAATCATGTTTTTATTGTTGTTTGGTTTCAATAAAAAGAGCGAACATTAAAAAAATTACAATTTCAATATAATTTCGTTTCCATTGAAAAGAATTAGGCATTAAAATATAATTTGTCTCAAATCGTCACTTTTATTATGTTAGTTAGGAGTAAGAAAATCATATGTACAATTACTAACATGAATATGGACTATACTTGGCTTGCATGTGATTAATTGAAAGTAGTTAAAATCGCCAAATGATTTATATTATATATATAAATATAAATTAAAATTAAACGAATCGCGCGTGGTAGTTTGCGTTTCGAAATCGTAATTTTAAACGATTATACCGAAAGATCCAACCGTCGGATTTGCCCAAAACTGGAACCATTAGGACCGCTTTAGGAAGATCTTTCCAAAGATATAATTTTTGTTAAAATCCAACGGTTAGATTTCAAGATAAGTGTAAATCAAATTTTGATAAAAACAGCGCCAGGCCGCCCATCGACCCGAAGCATCATTAAATAAATTGCCTATTTTTATATAAATAAAATAGCGATTAATCGTTATTAAATAGTATTAATGATATGAAATGATTTCAAACTATATATATGCGAGGATCATTTTAAAAGACCGAGATAGATCTCATTTCAAATGGTTATATGACGATCTAAATTGAAGATCTTAAAGACGGCGATTGAAGACCGGCGATCTTCACATCGAAAGGATAACTACTGATGCCTTCCATTGGCTTGCTACCAATAAAGGGTTAAAGTGGTAGTTGTCTGGACGTATTTGTTGATTGTCCAGATACGTGAGCACCACTCTTCCGTATTAGACATACGGGACGAGGAATAAAGTGACTCCGGTTTCGTTCAGACCCAGAACGGACTTGTAAATGGATGTGTGTCCGACATTGAATTTCATTCTGTGTAATTAAATTGCTTTCTATTAATATATATATGTGGTGGAGGATAATTTATTCTCTTACTTAACACCTTTCTTTGAGACGCATGAGCTCAAAGGTTATATATTGATAGTTATCGATCGCATGGCGTGAATTGTCAATGTGACATGCCAAGATGCAATTGATCGAGGCTTTTGTTGAAAAGAAAAGCCTTCTGGATGATGATCAAAGCATAGCCTATTTCGGCATAGCTTTGTGTATTACGTACCTCGCGAGCCTCACACCCCAGTAGATTCAAAAACGGGCCAAGGGAACGTAGGGAGTGCACACGTTTCTTTCTAGCTAGAAGTGGTGTTTGGGTTTTTACAAGTCCCGACATTTTTACTTATGTGGTTGATGGAATGAGGCGCTCGGATTTATTGGTTGCCAATGGCCAAATTATAGGTCCAATAGGATCGGGGAGCGTGTGTTCAGGAATTGCCAATCGACTAAAGTATTTATAGATCGGCCCTGCAGGATCCAAGGGTTCGCCAGTGTCCGAATCCTGAGACATTGCTAGAGTGTATCGAACCAGTTAGGAGATCGTCCCTAACCTTGACTCAAGATGGAAAAAAATCTCCAATACGACATTACGGTTTTGATTGTAAACCTATATATGGCGACATAGTAGGATGGGTATTATGCCGTGTAGGATTGATACATTTACTTTGAAGTATTTTAATACCGATTATACACTAATAATAATATTAAAAATATTATTTTCTACATATCAAACATTTTTGATCATTATAAGGTAAAACCCTATCCTTCGGTTTGCGTTGCATTGTGTGATGGGACTTGAGTCTTATAATGATTTCGTTTTCTAAAAAGCATTGCATTGTTTTTAAATAAAATTTATTAAACATATGCACTGGCAATCCAATGGAGTAAACCCGTTCCACATTAGCGACGTGGTCCAGGGATTAGTCATATTGTTAGTTAAGTAAGATTTCTCATACCAGTCCCATGAATGACTCGTAGTTTGTTCCCCTTTGCAAACTCGGGTGCCCTCTTTCCACACGGGCAGCCAAATGACAGGTTTTAGGTATGGATACTTTCTAGACTGGAGCTTGCTAAGGAGGAAGATGAAGAATCTTTTCTTTTTATCTTTTTATTTACTTCTTGAGACACTGAGACATTATTGAGCATTGATGTATTTTGGTGGAGATTGAGACTTTATTTCTTTCCTTGTTTTAGACATCTATTTTGCTAAGTGTATCCTGTAATGTGTACTCTGATGTCTGTGATGTTATGTTGTGATGACATTTCCATTTCCGCTACAATGATTTATATGTTATGCTATTATCTAAGATCTGTTATTGTTTTAATTATGTTATGCTCCCATGATTATCCTTACTTTCGTACCATGGAAGCTTGGGTCGTCATAGTTGGTATCAGAGCTAAAGGTTAACCTTAGCTATGGAGTATAACATTTTTAGAACAATTCGTCTAGATAGAATCAGTAGTATTCTAAGACGGGTACCTCATTAGAGATAGGATTAGTAATGTCCTAGAATGAGCACAGCAGAGTAGCACATATTAATCAGTCATTACTTCATTAGCATCTTATCATATGTCTCTACTTTTAATCTTTCCTTTGAAATTTTCATTTCTGTTAGTCTGACTCTTTCCTTGATGGTACATAACTAACTAAGGAGTGAGTACTAGAGCACTTACGAGGGCCCGTGGTAGAGGTGGGGCTAGAGGACCCGCTAGAGAGGAGACTCCGGTTGCTCAGAGACAGACTACTCCAGAGGCTGAGACACCACCACCTCCTCCACGTGCTTTTGATCTAGACAAGGTGGCAAAGAAAATCAAGAATCTAGGAGGCGTGCATTTCACGGGCCAGGAGACGGTGACAGAGGCACAAGCATGGCTTAAGACAATTGAGAAGATCTTGGGAGGATTAGAACTAGAAGAACATAGGAAGCAATTTATGGCAACATGGTTCCTGAAGGACCAGGCTCATATTCGGTGGGAAACAGCTATCACTGGTGGTAATGAAGCTGATATAACTTGGGAGAAATTTAAAGAGCAATTCAATGAGAAGTTTATTCCGCCTCACGAAGTTGAACGCCTTCATGATGAGTTTGCCAACCTCCAACGGGGAAGTATGACTATTGCCGAATATGTGAAGAAATTGGATGAGCTCTCCAGATATGCCCCTGAGTTGGTTCAAGACCCACTTCAGAAGAATAAGAGATTTATTAATGGTTTTGCGAGGAGGTATCATAATAGAGTGACGGCACACATTGAGCATCCATTTGCTAAAGTGATCGAGATGGCTTGCAGATATGAGGAGATTGACCAGAAAGGTTCTCAACAAGATCGAGAAAGGAATCAAGCCAATAATAAGAGAAAAGAGTCTGACAAGAAACCTGAGGCGGGCAGCTCTTCTATCGCCAAGCCCCAAGAGAAGAAGAAGAGGGACAAATCTAAGGTCAAGCGCTTCAATTACCAGAAGATGGGGCATTTTGACTATGAATGCCAAGCCCCGAAGAGACCAAAAAGGAATGAGTCTGGATCGAGTCAGAACAGTGGACAGAATCCCCATGGCCCAAAGGAATGCTTTAACTGCCACAAGCCTGGGCACCTTATCAAGAATTGTCCTCTGCTCAAGAAATCTAAAGTGGCACAAGTCTGTGACGGAGCGGCTGCACCGGCTTCTTTCAAAGGAGCAGGTAAACTTGATGTTTTAGGAGGTACTCTTAATATTAAGAACATTCCTATCACAGTTTTGTTTGACACTGGTGCGTCTATAAGTTTCATATCTAATGATACGATTAAGAAGTTTAAATTGAAACCTAGAAAACTTAAAGAATCAATTAGAGCCCATAGTCCAATAGGAGGTTCACTTATCCTCGATCAGTACTGTAGAGTGCCTGTTTCTTACTCTTACTTCCAATTCCCTTTTGGCTTGATCGTTATGAGTTTTTCTGGATACGATATCATACTTGGGTTAGATTGGCTAACAAAGCATGAGGCTGAGGTACTATATGCTGAAAGAGTAGTTAGAATCAAAACCAAATTTGGAGATATTATTGTTATTCCATGCCACGGCTCAGCCACAGATAGGAAAGAATTTTGGTCTTCTCTAGAAGTTACTCATGCTTCTATTGAGGATATTCCTATCGTCAGAGACTATGAGGATGTGTTTGAAGAAGTAGACAGCTTACCTCCGCGCAGAGAAATCGACTTCAGAATTGACTTAGTTCCGAATGCAAGGCCCGTTGTACACCCTATTCGGATATGTCACTGAAAGAAAAAGAGGAACTGAGTAATCAAACTAAGCAACTTTTGTGGAAGGGTATGATTAGGCCTAGCTTCTCAAGCTGGGGTGCAGTAGTGGTGTTTGTCCCAAAGTCAGACGGTACCCTCAGGCTATGTGTGGACTACCGTGACCTCAATAAGCAAACGGTGAAAAATAAATACCCACTGCCATGCATTGATGATCTGCTAGACCGCTTGAATGGAGCACGAGTATTCTCTAGGATGGACCTAGCTACAGGTTTCCACCAATTACGCATTGCCGAGGAATGTGTGCCTTTGACAGCTTTCAGAGGACCAAACTTATTTTATCAAATGGCTAGTGATGCCCTTCGGCTTATGCTATGCTCCAGCATACTTCGTAGATCTGATGAATAGAGTATTCCGAGATGTTTTAAATAAATTCATGCTAGTGTTCATCGATGACATCTTGATCTTTTCTAAATCCATTGCTGAACACGAAAAGCTTATGAAAGAAGTCTTGGAGATTTGGCGTAGAAATGTGTTGAAAGCCAAATTCTCCAAGTGCATATTCTGGCAAGAAGAGGTGAAATTCCTCGGCCATGTTGTATCAAAGGAAAGCATCTTAGTAGATCCAGGAAAGATCTCCTCCATCCAATATTGGAAGCAGCCTAGCACGCCCATAGAAGTCAGAAGTTTCTTAGACTGGCTGGCTATTATCGGAAATTCGTTAAGGATTTCTCGAAATTATCTTGTCCTCTGACAAAGCTGACTAAGAAGCATACAAAGTTCATTTGGACACCCGAATGTGAGGCAGCTTTCCAAGAGCTGAAACGGAGGTTGATCACTGCTCCTGTGCTGACCATTAGTGATGGCAATCAGGATCTGAAAGTCCGGACAGACGCTTCTAGAGAAGGTTGTTCTTTTCATCTAAATAAACATGTCAGAGATGACAATTTTTATGTCAAATCTTATTATAACATGTTATCCTTTTATCGATTTAAGGTATTGGTGCAGTGCTAATGCAAAGAGACAAAGTAGTCGCATATGCTAGCCACCAATCAAAACCGCATGAGAAGAATTACGCCACTCATGATCTTGAGCTAATGGCCATAGTATTTGCTCTAAAGATATGGAGGCACTATATCTTAGGCAAGAAATTTGAGCTGTATACTGATCACAAATCCTTAAAGTATCTGTTCACCCAAAGGAATTTGAACTTGAGGCAGCAGCGTTGGGTTGAATTCCTTGCACACTATGACCTGGACATCTTATATACTCCAGGGAAATCCAATGTAGTGGCAGATGCACTCAGCAGGAAGAATACGGCTAGCACCGATCTTATCCTCGCCAATCTCATTATTACACCTTCCTTGATCGATAAGATCTCTGCCCTCCAGAAAGGTGATAAATTTATTCAGATGATTAGTGAGAGAGTTCGAAAGAGCGAAGTGTCACGCTTCCAAATAGACAGCAAGGGAACCCTCAGACTATAAGGGCGAATATGTGTGCCAGATATACCCGAGCTAAAAAGAGAAGTTATGGATGAATATCACAAATCTAAGCTCAGCATCCATCCAGGAGTAAGCAACATGTATCATGACCTTAAGCATACCTTTTGGTGGAAGGCGATGAAGAGAGACATTTCTATATATGTTGTTAAATGTCCCACCTGTCAGCAAGTCAAAACCGATCAGCAAAAGCTAGCAGGTCTGTTGCAACCGCTAGGGGTCCCTAGTTGGAAATGGGACAAAATTTCTATGGACTTTATTGATGGCTTGCCCCGGACTAGGAAAGGCAATGACAGTAAATGGGTGATTGTAGATCGATTCACAAAGACTGCCCATTTTATCCCTGTCAAATCTAATAGAACAGCTCGGAGTTCTGCACAGGTTTATTTCAGAGAGATTGTCAGACTACATGGAGTTCCCAGTAGCATTGTCAGTGACCGCGATCTGATATTTGCTAGCAAATTCTAGGAAGCTTTCCAAGATGAGCTCGGGACCAAATTGAATATGAGCACCACTTATCATCCTCAGATAGATGGCCAGACTGAGAGGGTGAACCGCATATTGGAAGACTTGTTGGAGCATGCATTCTTGATTTTGGCAGGTCATGGGAAGATCATTTGCACTTGGTTGAGTTCTCCTATAATAACAGCTATCAAGCAAGCTTGCAGATGTCGCCATTTGAAGCATTATATGGCAGGCCATACAGATCTCCCGCATGTTGGGTGGAACCTGGCAATCGATTATTATTGGGTACCGACATGATTCGTGAAGCAGTAGATAAAGTTGATTTTATTAAGAAGCGGTTACTGGCTGCTCAAAGCCGACAAAAGAGCTGCGGAAGCTCGAAGAAGGGATTTACAATTCTCTTTTGGTGATCTTGTATACTTGAAGGTTTCCCCACTGAGAGGTGTAATTCGATTTGGGAAGACTAGAAAATTGGCACTGGGATTCATTGGTCCATTCCTTATCCTCGAAAGGATTGGAACTCTCGCTTATAGGGTACATTTGCCTGATTGGTTGCCAGGGGTCCACGACGTATTTCATGTGTCCCAACTCTGGAAGCATATTCATGATCCAAATTTAGTTGTGGAGGAAGCAGCACAACAAGATTTAGAGACTACCCAGGGCCTAGCAGTAAGGAGGGAACCAGTGAAAATCGTTGGCAAGGAAACCCGAGTTCTGAGGAACAAGAGGATCCACCTAGTCAAAGTGCAGTGGAGCGGGGATCCTAGAGATTGTTCGTGGGAGACTGAGGATAGCATCAAACAGGCTTATCCCAAGTACAGAATGGATATCTCCAAGTAGTTTTGTGTTGAGGTACATTTACAATACCTTGCAATTTCCGTTTTGTTTTCTACTTTACTATTGTTTCCTTTTCGGGGACGAAAAGCTTTTAAGTGAGGGAGATTGTAACAACCCGGAAAATTTGAACCAATTTAAAACTTTATTTTGGCTATTTCAGTGAATTTTGAATAGTTAAAATAATTTATTTAAAATAATAACGATTAAAAATTTATTTTAATGGAAGTTAGAACGAATATAATTATTTTAATTTCAAAAGGAATTAGAAATAGCACGGTAGTTTGAAAAGTAAAACCTGAACTTTGACTGAATGTACCAGATCCAAAATTAAACGGATTTTAGTGAAACAAAAAATATCTAAATCTGTTTGAAAGTATCTTTCCAACGAATCCAAAAAATCAAAATTTCATAGCAGGAATCAAAAGTTATGGCCAGTTGAATATTCAGAATGGCCGTTATAGTATAATTTATAGCCCGTATAAAAGGCCATTTTTCAAACGACCTCTATTTTCGGTGAAACCTCTTTTGTCGGATCCAGAATGTCAAATTATTGCTAAGTTTAATTTTCCAGAATTTTTCGAATTAATATGTGAGCATGGCAAAAGAAAATGTGTTTTGTCAATTTCAGTCAAATTTTATCGACTTGAAAAAGCCATTTTTCAAACGATCTCGGAATTTGACGAAATTAATTGTTTGGACCGTATCGTCAAAACAAAGCTAAACATATTTTTTATGTAATTTTTAGGGTTCGTATGTGGCTCCGGTGAATTTAAATGTATGATCGAATTAATTAAATAAATGATTCAAATTTTAAATTAAATAAAACAGGCTAGAGACGACTGTTTGGGCTGACGGGACCTAGCCCATTGGATCCGGAACGGGGCTATTGGGTAGGATCAGCTCTGCTTGGGCTGGAATTGGAGTTATTAAGGAGTTTCGGATTTATTTGCAAAATTACAATTTAATATTATAAATATTCACTAAATTCAAATCCCTAACCCTAATACTATCATACAACAGCCGCCGCCTAAAACATCCATGGCCAGTAAAACTCCCACCTTCTTCCACAAATTTCCCTTCATCCACTCAACAAAACTCCATCCTTCTTTGGAGTTTATCGTAGAGATTTCCACAAGCTTTCCATCCATACGGGTAATAGCGCTCGGAATCGAGCAAACGACGAGATCCAGACCCGGGAAGTGCCGCCGTTGCAAGCACCACCGCACCCTAGAACGACGATCAAACTCACGGCGCGGGTACCCTCTGGTGCACGCCATCCCCCTCTCCGGCGTGGTGACCTCTGATCGCCTCGAAGCCTAACGGTTTGGGTGATAATCCCTGACCTAGAATCGAACTAATTAAAAACATCACGGCTATTATCTGTGTTGAGGAAGAAAGGTTAAAATCCTTTTTAATATTTTATTAATTTAGTTTAAAAACTATTATCAATCTTATTTAAATTATAACTCGCTCATACTGAATCAGAATTGAACGATTTCTGAAGCGTTGTGATCGTGAAACTAAGATCTACGCTGCTGTCCTGACTAGAGCCAATTCTGAACAAATCAAAATTTTGGACAATTCTGATCCTGAACTGAAACGACTGTGAGATTTCTGATTCTAAATAATTTAATTATTTTCTCGCTATTTAAATAGTTGTATGTATGTTAATGATTTAGATCTGCGATGTTATGAAATTTAGAATTGTTGATTTGTTGTTTTGTGGTGTATTGAGATGTTCATGATTGATCAGATACAATTAAATTTTTTCCTTTTTGTTGAATCTCTAGTTGCAGTTAAATACAGATCTAAAATAAAATCATATTTTGTTTTAGATCCATCCATTAATATTGTTGTGATTTATTCATAAATATATAGTTTTTATTGAATAACATAAACATAGAATTAATTTAAAATAAAGAATTCATTTTTATTTTGATTATAAGCATAGAATTAAAAGTGACATTTTGATTGACATTTTAGTAGTAATAAAAAGAGTAGATTTAAATGTTATATTTTTATTGTCAAATTAGAGACAATAAAAAGCATAGAATTAAAAGTGACATTTTGATTGACATTTTAGATGTAATAAAAAGAATAAAAATTAATGTTACATTTTTATTGTCATTTTAGAGACAATAAAAAGAATAGAATTAAAAGTTACATTTTCGTTGCCATGTTATATGTAATAAAAAGAATAGTTTTAAATGTTGCATTGTTATTGTCATTTTAGATAAAATAAAAAGAATAGATTTTAAAGTTGCATTTTTATTGTCATTTTAGAAACAATAAAAAGAATATATTTTAAAGTTGCATTTTTATTGTCATTTTAGAGACAATAAAAAGAATAGATTTTAAAGTTGCATTTTTATTGTCATTTTAGAGACAATAAAAAGAATAGTTTTAAATGTTGCATTTTTATTGTCATTTTAGAGACAATAAAAAGAATAGAAATAAATGTTACATTTTTATTGTCATTTTAGAGACAATAAAAAGAATGGATTTTAAAGTTGCGTATTTATTGTCATTTTAGAGACAATAAAAAGAATAGTTTTGAATGTTACAATTTTATTGTCATTTTAGAGACAATAAAAAAAAAAAAATTTAAAGTTGCATTTTTATTGTCATTTTAGAGACAATAAAAAGAATAGATTTTAACTTTACATTTTTATTGTCATTTTATATGCAATAAAAAGAATAGATTTAAATGTCACATTTTTATTGTCATTTTAGATGGAATAAAAATAATAGAATAAAAAAAATCATGTTTTTATTGTCGTTTAGTTTCAATAAAAAGAGCGAACATTAAAAAAAATACAATTTCAATGTAATTTAGATTCCATTGAAAAGAATTAGGCATTAAAATATGATTTGTCTCAAATCGTCACTTTTATCATGTTAGTTAGGATTAAGAAAATCATATGTAGAATTTTTAACATGAATATGGACTCTACTTGGCTTACATGTGATTGATTGAAAGTAGTTGAAATCGCCAAACGATTTATATTATATATATATATATATTAATTAATTAAAATTAAACGAATCACGTGCGGTAGTTCGCGTATATATATATATATATATATATATATATATATATATTAAAATTAAACGAATCACGCGCGGTAGTTCGCGTTTTGAAATCGTAACTTTAAATGATTATAGCGAAAGATCCAACCGTCAGGTTTTCCCAAAACTGGAACCGTTAGGACCTCTTTGGGAAGATGTTTCCAATGATATAAATTTTGTTAAAATCCAAAGGTTATATTTCAAGATAAGTGTAAATCAAATTTTGATAAAAACAGCGCCAGGGCCACCCATCGACTCGAAGCATCGTTAAATAAATTGGCTATTTTTATATAAATAAAAATAGCGATTAATCATTATTAAATACTATTGACGATATGAAATGATTTTAAACTATATATATGCGAGGATCATTTGAAAAGACCGAGTTATATCTCATTTCAAGTGATTATACAACGATCTAAATTGAAGATCTTAAAGATGGCGATTGAAGACCAACGATCTTCACATCGAAATGATAACTATTGATGTCTGGCATTGGCTAGCTACCAATAAAGGGTTAAAGTGGTAGTTGTATGGACGTATTTATTGATTGTCCGGATACGCGAGCATCTCTCTTCCTTATTGGACATACGGGACGAGGAATAATGTGACTCCGGTTTCGTTCAGACCCAGAACGGACATGTAAATGGATGTGTCCGGCATTGAATTTCATTCTGTGTAATTAAATTTCTATTAATATATATCTGTGGCGGCGGAGAATTTATTCTCTTACTTAACACCCTTCTTTGAGACGCATGAGCTCAAAGATGATATATTGGTAGTTATTGAACGCATGGCGTGGATTGTCAGTGTGACATGCCAAGATGCAATTGATCGAGGCTTTTGTTGAAAAGCAGAGCCTTGTGGATGATGATCAAAGCATATCTATTTCGGCATAGCTTTGTTTATTACGTTACCTCGCGAACCTCACACCCCGGTAGAGTCAAAAACGGGACAAGGGAACGCAGGGAGTGCACACGTTTCTTTCTAGCTAGAAGTGGTGTTTGGGTTTTTACAAGGTCCGACATTTTTACATATGTTGTTGATGGAATGTGGCGCCTCGGATTTATTGGTTGCCAATGTCCAAATTATAGGTCCAATAGGATCGGGGAGCGTGTGTTCAGGAATTGCCAATCCACCAAAGTATTTGTGGACCGGCCCTGCAGGATCCAAAGGTTCGCTAGCATCCGAATTCTGAGACATTGCTAGAGTGTCTCGAATCGGTTAGGAGGTCGTCCCTAGCCTTGAATCAAGATGGAAAACCAATCTCCAATACGACATTACGGTTTTGATTCTAAACCTATATATGGCGACATAGTAGGATGGGGTACTATGCCATCTAGGATTGATACATTTACTTTGAAGTATTTTAATACCGATTATACACTAATAATAATATTAAAAATATTATTTTATATGTATCAAGCATTTTTCTATCATTATAAGATAAAACTCTATCCTCCAGTTTGCGTTGCATTGTGTGATGGGACTTGAGTCTTATAATGATTTCATTTTCTAAAAAGCATTGCGTTGTTTTTAAATAAAATTTATTAAACATATGCACTATGCACTGACAATCCAATGGAGTAAACCCGTTTCGTGTTAGCGGGTGGTCCAGGGATTAGTCATATTGTTAGTTAAGTAAGATTTCTCATACCAGTCCCATGACTGACTCGTAGTTTGTTTCACTTTGCGAACTCAGGATGCCCTCTTTCCACATGGGCAACCAAATGACAGGTTTTAGGTATGGATACTTTCTGGACTAGAGCTTGCTAAGGAGGAAGATGGAGAATCTTTTTTTATCTTTTTATTTACTTCTTGAGACATTGAGATATTATTGAGAATAGATGTATTTTGGTGGAGACTGAGACTTTATTTCTTTCCTTGTTTTAGACATCTACTATCTAAGTGTATCCTGTACTGCGTACTCTGATGTCTGTGATGACATTTCCATTTCCGCTGCAATGATTTATATGTTATGCTATTATCTAAGATCTGTTATTGTTTTAATTATGTTATGCTCCCTTGATTATCCTTACTTTCGTACCACGGAAGTTTGGGTCGTCACACTTAACCAGCCCCATTCTCTACATTAGTAGGCATGATTATTTAGTAATTCTCTTTACTAATGATGGTATCGGGCTGGGGGCATCACAGCTTGGGATCAGAGCATGGTTTCAGAATATAATGTGATATATACAAAACAATATACGAGATACCATACATTAAAGATAATACGCTTTTGCACATTATCTTTAGCCATAGCCTTATTTTTCCCTTGTCCTTGTTTGACTTATGCCCCTTTTCAATTCCTTCATGGTAGATAGAAGGAATACATCTAGGAATGGCAAATTCGTTTGACATTCCATAGTATTCCTCTAAACTGTACCTTTATTTTTGTTCTATGGGTGTTAGGCCCATTAGTGATTTCCTTTGGAATTTACCTTGTTGTTGTTCTTGATATTGCAATCTCGGAAGAGGGTGCTGCTATGTAGACTATACCTCTCTTATTAATGATGTGATGGTGTGAGCCATGGGTAAGCGTGGAACTTCCCATGTAGGCTTCCTAGCTATGGATTGTTTTTCTTTCCATAAATAGACCTCGCATCCAGTAACATGTTATTGAATTGGTGATTTGTTGGGATATCTTGTTCAGATCATTGGAGAATCTCATACTTTGAACTTCGAATAAGAGTTTAAACTACCCAAATATCCTTTTAATTTTCAGGGTCGGGTTCAACCATTAACCTTAATCCTATCAGTATGTGTGATCTCTTTTGCCATGTCTTTTTGTGTTATGGAATTCGAATACCCGACTTTTGTTATCGGGTAATCGGGTTCAATTTTATCTCTTAAATTCTCCTTGTGGAGCTAAAAGTATGTTTTGAACCTAGATGGATGCTAATGAGTAAATAATATTAATTTATCAGAGTGCGTATTAGAAACAAATTGACTGTTTAGGTTGAGTGCAGTAATTAATATAACTTGTGTACTATTGGAAAATATTTTCTAATTACTCTAGTGTTAAAGATAAAGCTATTAAAACTGATTTCTTTAAAGATGAAAGGTTTCAACAAATTTTATTGTGGTTATTGATTGTGTTAGGGGTGTCTAGACGTGATTTAAGAATTACAGCCGAGATAGGGATGCCTTAGGTCCATAAGGGATCCAAAATAACGTATGAGACATTGTTGATATGGGAAATAACCAGTATAAATTTAACATCAAAAGAATGATTTTAATAACTTTCTAGTGAATGATTCTAAGATTGTGAAGAATTAAGTAGTATTTGAGGTGCAATAAAATTTTGAGAAGTAGATTTTATAAATGTGTAGTAATTTAATTTATAAAGTAATAATGGTGAATCTTGAATCTAAAAAAATGAAAAAAAATGAGAAAGATTAATATGTATTTCAGTACCAAGGTAGTTGGCACCTCACTATATAAGACCATTTCCATTTACTAAGGACCTAGTCTAGAATGCTAATTAAGTATCATTTTCACATTATCTTTTAAGTACATATGACATCCTTTGTGTATCTCAACTTCGAAGTACCTTCTTTAATCCAAATCTGTTATTGACTCTTTCGAATAGCTTAAACTTGAGATTTTTCCATACATACCTATCATGTAGTAGCCTATTTATGTTCTTGGTGCGAAGATGAGTCGCCTTCGAAGTAAGAACGTATCGCTCATTAAGATTTGATGGTTTAATAGTCTCTGTGATTGCACTTGGAAAACCGGAGAATTTATCGAGCTCTCATACCTTGGTTTCTTTCTTCTTATAGTGTTGGTAAGATTCTTTATCCTAAGCATTTATTCTTTCCATTCTTTGATGAATTTGTTGAGTTACCCTTGGTCTTTCCTCTAGAAATTACGAGGACGCAAATTTTTTAAGGAGGGGAGTCTATAATAAATCGAAATTTTAGAGATTACCGAGATATTAAATTATAACGTGAATTATAATTTAATATGAGATTAAGAATTAATAGATGGAATTGATGATAATACAGTTTAATTAAAATAAACAATGTATGTTGGTGAAGAATTTGGGTCTGGTGTAAACAATTAGGAATGAAGTGTAAGATAATGTGTTTTTGGGTTATAGAGTGAAAATAAAACATGGAAATAAGTGATTGGGTTAAAATTTATGATATTGGAATTTTATTCCAATATTAACCTTTTTGTCACAAAATAAAAGGATAAACATGAAGGAAATAAATTTCTATGAAATATTTTTGGAAATGTTGTTTTAATATTTTAAAAGTGAAAAAATCTTTTGTATAATTGTTAAGAGTGAGAAATAATTGTTAATTTGGTGAAATATGTCAAATGGGAAATATTTGTCCTTAAATAACAATATTGACAAATATTATTATAATAAAGGGAAAACACGAAGAAAATAAACATTGTGGTGTAAATGTGTTTGAAATAACGTTTTAGAGCTATAAGAACGTTGAAAACATTTTTATATACTTCATTGGGTTTAGAAATAATTTTTTGTTGAAATTTTAATTTTAAACATTAGTAACATGTCTCTTTCGTTAAAACAAGAAAATACAATTTATTTCATGTGAATTGGAATTCATATGTGATAGTCATAAACATTTTAGTAGAATAAAATATAAAATGTGAAATTTATTGTAAATATTGGTAAATTAGAAAAAAAATGTAATTTTCCAAGCTTTGGTAATTTGTTTTGTAAACATTTAAACTATTTGGTTTTGAGTATTTTGAAAGTTGTGTAAACTAAATCAAAATGTTTGTATTTTGTAAAATTTGAAGATATTAGTGTTAAAGTTTCTAATGTGTTTATTTAATATTGTTATAATTTTTAGTTCATCAATTTTTGTTTAAACTTGTAAATTTATAGGTTAAGAATGGTGAAAACATGGTTAAACCATGTTAACATAGCCTTAATAAGTGTTTTGTGGCCTAAACATCTGCTAGTTAGCTAAAATTAATTACCTTGGGACTAATTAGGCATTAGTGAACCTTAATGAAGTAATTAAAGAAGGATTTCTCTAGAATTTTTGTTACCATATGTAACTATCAGAAAACATCCTCCTTCCTCCTCAGTTCTTTCTTAAAAACTCAATAAACCCTATAATGGCAACCTCCCCCAAAAAACAATTTCCTAGCAATTCCTCCACAAGTCAAGTTAATTCCTAACTAAATCTAGAGCAAGAGGTAACCTCCTTCCTTTTAAATCCCTAGAATCCATCAAAAAACCCGAATTTTGTTTTCTATGATCCCTAATTTTGCTATTTTATTGTTTACATACCACTTTTATCACTGCTTACAGGTTTCTAGAGGCGTTTGGCCTATCAAATCTCATCTTTTACTGCTCAAATTTATCTATATCGCTGGCTAGAAATGTAAGCTTTTAGCTTACAGCAAACTATAGTCAAAATTTGCAAGTTTTGATGATGATCCGTATGTTTTGCTGTAAAAAAAACTATGGTATTTGTGTTCTTTTTGTTGCTGAAAATATGTCATATTTAAAAATTCATATCTCACTTGTTTTGCAATGAAATACTTCCAAATTTTAATATATTTCAGTTATAATATTATTATAAGATGCAACAAAATTTCATTCAAATCTGAGTTGTTTAGATGCCGGAAACGAATCGCCGAAGTTGGACAAAATATGATTTTCAGTTGAATTCATTTTATAGCTGAAAATATGTCATTTTTAAAAATTTGTTTCCCATTTGTTTTGCAGCAAAATATTTCCAAATTTTAGTATGTTTCTGATATGATGTGTATGTTTTATATTGCAAAATTTCATTAGAATCTGATTTGTCTAGATGCTGGAAATCAATCGTCGAAGTTGGACAAAATATGATTTTCAGCTGAGTTCATTTTATGGCTGAAAATATGTCATCTTTAAAAATTGGTATCTCATTCGTTTTGCCGCGAAATTCTGCCAAATTTTAATATGTGTCAGATATAATGTTAATGTTTGATTCTGCAAAATTTAAATTTAATAAGAGTTGTTTAGATGCTGCAAATCAATTGTCAAAGTTCGATAAAACATGATTTTCAGTTGAGTTCATTTTATAGCTGAAAATATGTCATCTTTGAAAAATGGTATCCCATTCGTCTTGCAGTGAAATACCGCCAAATTTTAATATATTTTAGTTACTATGTGATTCTTTGATTTTGCAAAATTACATTCGAGTCTGATTTGTTTAGATGCAGGAAATCAGTTGTCGAAGTTGTACAAAATATGATTTTCAGCTGCGTTCATATTATGGTTAAAAAATGTCATTTTTGAAAAATAGCTTCTCTTTCATTTTGCAGTGAACTATTTTCCATTTTTACTATGATCTTTTGCATGTATTATTGTTTATTACAGCA
This sequence comes from Allium sativum, assembly GCA_030737875.1. Classification (NCBI taxonomy): domain Eukaryota; kingdom Viridiplantae; phylum Streptophyta; class Magnoliopsida; order Asparagales; family Amaryllidaceae; genus Allium; species Allium sativum. Next base: position 288,518,692 of record CM060924.1, read on the forward strand.
AAGTTTCATTAATTTATGGATAGTTTTGATGTGCAAAATATATCGTCAAAATTGGTTTAAAACAAGATTTTTGTTTTGCCATTTCAATTTGCGGCATTCATCATTAGTCTTCACGGCTAAATTTGAGTTAATTGATGTTTGAATTGAAAAGTGTCATGATGAATTTTTGTAGCCATGATATTCAGTAACGGATTATCTCGGTTTTGAAGATATTTTGAATCTAAATTTTATTTAAATTCTATTTAAATTCAAATATCGGTAAATATCGATATTTGGAGAATATAATGGTTTTAATTGTTTTAATTTCAAACAAATTTTGGAAAATTTTCTAAAAAATCATGGTTTGGAAAATAGATATTTTAAAGCATTTTTAATAAACTACTTATTGTTTTTAAAGTATTCCAAAAATTGATAATCTATTTAAATAATGAGTTTTCCTTTAAAAAGCTTTTTAAAAAAATCCCAAGTTGTTTTAAAATCCTGTTTTCTCTATAAAATTAATTTAAATATATTTTAGCTTATTTTTATGTATTTCGACATACAAGAATGGGAATTAAATGATTTAGCAAAAATACGTGATATGGGACATGCGTTTTTGCTTTATCGCTTAATATCGGACTTATACAATCGAAACTAATTTGAAGAGATATTCTAATATATTTTAGAAGTTGCCAAATTTTGGTGAAGACTGTTGAGTTGAGAAGTATTTTTCTGAGTAAGCTCAAAGACAAACCAATCAAGATGTATTTTTATGATTACCGATGAAATGAGACAATCTTGATGTTGAAACTCTAATTTGAACATATGGTTAGGAATAACCTTCGCGACGTTTCTTATACTTGCCAAGGAGATGAGGCAAGTTATTTATGATGAATTAATAGTTTTTTGACATTTACGAAGGATTTTACTTAACGATGAGATGAGGTAAGTCACAATGTCACTTAGTACTCATCGAGAGAGAAAGAGAGAGACGAAACGAGTTGGGCATCTATACACTCGCCAATGAAATGAGGCAGAGTATATTTGATGATGATTTATGATGGTTTTTCAAATGTGGCATCGACTAACGATTAGTAAACCAACAGGTGCGAGCGTATGGTATGGGACGTATGTTAACGCCTATTGGGTTCCTATTCGAGATGCAGAGAAACATTCAAGATGTTACTAGTACTATTATCGAGTACACAATTTGAGTCATCACGATGATTTTGACTATAACCATCATGAAGATCACAATGTTTATGACTCCAATCACTACGATATTATTATTCGAATTCTGTGACCAAGGGCATCACAATGTTTAGGCTATAGTCATTAAGACGTTTATGATGTTTATGGCCCTAATCATCACGACAGATGGTACCAAGATGTTGTACTTGTCAAGAAGATAAGCACGTGCAATTTTCTATAATGTATTTATGTTTTGAATACACCTTTTTGATGATGATGTTCAAATAAGCCTTAAGTATGATAAAGGCCAAGCTGATACTATGTTTTATGGTGATTTGAATATGACATTTTGAACCCTTTTTCGGGTGCTACAAAGATAGATTTGTGACCTTTTTATGATTATATCGATGAAATAAGGTATATATTATGTTAATTCTTTTATGATGAGTTTTAGTAATGGATTTGAGATGTATTTATATTTATACTAATGAAACGAGGTTTAATAATTAAGAAGTTACTATTATATGAATTTTATGATATACTGATTTGTGTTGGGATTTAGTATATGCCGATGAGACAAGGCATATTTATAGGTGTTTATCCTTTATTTAAAGATTATGTATGCCTGTATTTCATATTCTTAATTATTCATAGTTAAATAAAGTATGAACATGGTACCATATCTTTTATGCCTATTGAATCCCTTACAAACTCATGGTAGACCTTAGAGGCATTGCATTAAGAGATGAGTAGATGAACTATTTCGTTCCGTTGGTAAAAATGGAATGTTTCACTTATCACTTACATTCATTTACCTTTACTACTGATAAGCTTAGCTTCCCTGACCCGTATTATTTTCACTCGGGTCAGACCAAGTTGCAGGTTAGGTACGGATTATACCTGCCATTGGATCTTTTAACTAGCCTTAGCTGTTCTTTATCATTTTGGCTTAGATATCGTACCTTTTGAGTAGTCGACTCTTATGATATCAAGATGTATATTTTTGTAGGATGAGTGTATATGTGGTTCTGTAGTCCTTGCTACTTATGTATGATGTTTTATTACATAGATGTATGGTGATGTATGTACTTATACATATACTCTGATCTTGTTTTGTTGTTCTGTGACTGATGTTTTCTATCAACATGTATATTACATTATTTCTGAAACGGTCTGAAACCACCATAGAGTGCATTAGTTAGGGAGTAAGCGTGTCTACCACTTATGAGGTAATAAAAAAATCAAGACTTAATTGACATGCTTAGTTCTTAACTAAGATATTACTATGATGGTCACCCTTAACCAGTCCCATTCTTTGCAACAGTAGACATGATTACTTAGTAATTCTCTTTACTAATGAAGGTCTTGGAGTGGGGCGACACAAAACCCTAGTTAAAATTCTATAACTTGTAAACCTAGTTTTATTGAAAACTAGAAAAAAAACATGTTGTATGATTTTACAAAACAAATTTAAAACAAAAACAATATAAACTACAGCAAACTAAAAACTCTAAGCCTTTGAACAAAAAACAGGCCAACCCATATCTTTTATGTCACTTGAAATCTTTTCCCCCTAAAAAAATGTCGGCCGACAATGAATTTAGGTTTTTTCTGAATTCCCAAATTTCGATCGATTGTTTGACGTTTTGATTCTCTTATGGATTCGAAATCTCGTGGCTTGCTTCTCGATTGATTGGGTTGATGTTGCGACCAAAAATCTCTAGAAATTGTGAGTTCTCTGAGAATTTTTCTTGTTTGATTTTCTATCTTGATTTTTGATGCCCCTCTTTGCAAGTGATGATTTGTGTGTAATATATTGGATTATAAAATCCTAAATTTACTTAGATTTCACCAAATGACTAATTTGATTTGTGCGTGAATTTGGCTGATTTCTTGCGAGATTGTTGTTGCCTTTGTTTCCATGATTATTAGTATAGTCGTGTGTTGTGTGATTGAAAACTGAAAACAAATTTAATAGTATTTGTGACCCTTAGAAAATTCCCTTGCATGATTGATGTTGGAATGGGTATGATATATAATTTGTGACCCCTTGAAAGATCTTGACCAAAAAAAGATTATGTTTCCTTCAAGTAAATGAATTTATGAAATCAATTATTGCCAAAAATAGTTATGTAGACAGTCGAATTCTGGAAATAAATAAAATTTGCTTTTTGAAAAAAAATATTTTTGGCAAGTAAATTGACTTTGGTTTCTCTGTTGAATTCTCCTAATTTTCTGGAAGGAAAGAAAAAATTCTTGGCAAAAAAATTTTCATTGATTTGTTGTATTCCTGCCAAATATACACGTGATTTCTTGCCAAAAAGACCTTTGTCTAATACTGGAAACAAAAAGAAATTATTTTCGTGCACTTGCATTGTTCTTGCGTGATTTCTTAAAGGCCTTAAAAAATTTGACAAATATTTTTGTCCAGCTGTAAGAAATGATTTGTAATTTTTTCAAAAATGCAATCACAATTCTGAAAAACATTTCGAACTAAACTTGTCCAAAAATATTCATTTCTAGAAACATTTTAAATTCTGGAAACATTTAAAGAAGTTCTCTTCAATTTGCCAAAATCTGGACACATTTAAAAACTTGAACTATTACTACTCGAAAGAATTCAAACTCTTGAATTGACTCTTGCCAAATATGAATTGTGTTTTTTCCGAAAACAGTTTGTCAAAATTTGCTTGTCCAAAACTGAAAACATTTTGAATAATTCTGGCAATTGTTTCCTGTCCAGAAAATTAATTCATGCATTCCCTGAGTTCTCACTTGCATGCTGAAATCTGAATTGCAATCAGTTGACTTGTAATTCATTCATATGATTTCCTGGAACCATCGAGAGCTTTTCCATATATTGTGCAATGTGCGTATATATATGTATGTATATGTATATGTATATGTATATGTGTGTGTGTGTGCACCCAGAGTGTGTGTGTATGACTTGAGATTTGCACGTTGTCCCTTCTTGTACATGGTGGATCTACCTGTGTATTTGCCGCATGTATATCCACATTTGCATGTGTAGTATACATTGCTTTGTTATGACAATTTGTCCAGTCTTATTTTGTACACTAGCTTAGGTACACTGTTCTTCACTATTTATTTGCATGGTTGCCTTACATTTGTGCTCGACTCTATTTTGTTGACCTTTGCACAAGTAGTTGCTCTTTGTACATGCAACATTTTTAGCCTACTCCATTTCATTTCTGCTTGTATATAATTGCACTTGATATCTTGCCTGTATTTGTGTCTTGTACTTGAGACACATGCTCATTCACTTGAAAGCCCTGCTTTCCATGTTGTTGTGCATTTTAGCCTACTCCATTTCATTTCTGCTTGTATCTAATTTCACTTGATATCTTGCCTGTATTTGTGTCTTGTACTTGAGACACATGCTCATTCACTTGAGAGCCCTGCTTTCCATGTTGTTGTGCATTTGTGTATTGTGTTGCTGCACTATTGCTACCCCTGACTTGTACTGTCCAATTTTTGGCTATGAACCAATCTGGTTTCACTAAGCATCTATTTGCATGCATTTTTCTTTATGCTCCATTTTTTCGAGATGTTGAGTTTGTTCTTGACTATGCACCCGTGTTTAAAAAATGAACCATTTCAGTTCAGTCAACAGTTTTGACATGAGCACTTGCTTTCTTGGCTGCACCACTGTGTACATAGTCTTGTTTTTGCATATCTTGATGGTTGAGCTATGCATAGTTGCACTTGAACTTCATGCTTATTGAACCACTTTTCCTACTGTGTAGATGCATACATACATACATACATATATGTGTACGTGTCTGAATTTTTACTGGATTTTTGGTTCATGTCCATCATGATGTTTGACCGAATTGTCCCTACATAGAAATATGTGTGTATACATACAATGGATGTGTATACATGTATTGTGCACAATATACATATATATATACATGTGTGTGTGTGTGAGCACTAGAAATACTATCTACCTTGTGGTATTTATAGTTTATCACTGTGAATATCACAACCAATACAGACATAGATGGATGTCCATAAAAATCAGATCAAGTCATGAAAATGATGAGAAACACACCAAAATTTTGCGGTAAATAAAATTTTAAAATGAAAATCATATCTACTAATATTTACAATATTTTAATTTCGGTTTACTGCTGTTATTCTTCTATGACAGGTAAGTAGAAGACTGGACTGACTGAAGCAATGTAGAAGACAGAAGATAAAATTGTAACTGTATAAGAGTGAGTGACTGTACAATCTAAGTGTTGAGTGTTGTAGTGAGGAACAGTGTGTACAAAAGAAAATGAATGTGAATGTATTGTGTTTTAGTGAAATATACAAATAGTGCTGTAATAAATATGTACTATACAAATGTACAAACAAAATATTATATTTTAATAAAATACTAGTTGAATATTTAAATTCTTGTGCAGTAGTATTCTATTTAAATGTATATATTTAATTTTGTCTGTGATGCAATAAAATAGTACAGTACCAAACACATTTACAATAATGTGTGTGTGTATTTATATATATATGTGTGTGTGTGTATGTGTGTGTGTACGTATGTATGTTTGTTATCATCAAACAAAAATCATACAATTGTTATATACAACAATAATGTTTAAATCCCTTTAAAACTTCATTCATGGTAATAACGTTAAAAAGCATTACCATAGGTTACTTGGAAAGGCAATGTCGATTTTATAGTGGTCGTACCACTTTTTTTAGAAGTGCAAAGAAAGAAATGGAGTACTGTACATGCACATTAACTCCATCTAGTTTTAAGTGCCAGAACACTAAGTCTGTATAACACAGGAGAGAAACAGAGTATTTCTGCTACTATCATGGACCACACAGCTAATCTCCATCTAGAGAGGAATTACTGGAGGTATCACAAATTATATTATTTACATACTCAGATAATAGTACAACAAGGTTAGGTACAAAACTCGGGTTAGGACTGAAAAACTTGCACTCCCAATCCCAAGTCGAATCTAGGAAAAGTGACTTGTTTATCTCACCTAGCTCGCCCTCCTGAAGCTCAAAATTATATCCCACAACATGATATTCCAATCTTCTAGTATCCTCCTCTATGTTTGTTACATATTTATAGTATTCATTTTCGTACGGATCATATCTCATTTTGGAAGCATCATTGATCTAAGAGCGATCATTTGAATTCCAATATATGCCATCATCTTCAGTTTCCCCATCAGATGTTTCTACTTCGATTTCCTTTTGTTCTTCATTACAGGAAATTTCATTACTCTTTGGTTCTTTATCTGAACTTGGTTGTTCTTCGACTTGCTTATCTACTTCTTTGTGCTTTTGAACCCAAATGCGAGGTGGAGGCTTCATAAGAGGAGATCCTTAGAAGGACCTACACGCTTACAAGCTTCAATAAGATGTTCAGATGATTGACATTTAGTGCATTTTTCGGTTGCTATGAGTATTGAACATCAACAAAGGAATCATAGCCATCAATGGAGACTTTGAGCTTTTTTGGTAGTGGCTTGCACGGTGTTATTTCAATCAAGGATTTTGCATAGACAATATTTTTCCTAGCCTCCATTTTTGCGTCAAAACATTTAAAGTTCCCAATTCTACTAGCTAACTAATTCAAACCTAGAAGTGTTTGAAACACCGAAGGGATTCTAGTAAAAATAGTCCAAATCGAAATGGAAGGCACACGCTCTTTTGCACTCTCAACCGATGTACTTCAGGATGTAATAATAAAAGGTTTCCCTCCTATCATTATGGGATCAGATTCCAACACTTTCCTTCTCTCCTCCATCAAAAGTCTGAAGTAAAACATCCCATTAACAAAATTAACTTGTAGACCACCTCTCAAGTTCCAAGCCTTACGACAATGATCACGTACATCAAGATAGGAAACTTTTATGTCTAAGAAAAACCCAGCAGAGTGATCTTTCTAATTATGTACTCCCTCTCGAACTATCTCAGAAGGCGGTATCGGGTTTTCAGTAGATGAGGAGAAAACATGTGAAGTATATGCTCTGGCACATCGAAGTAGGGATGTAAAAAATGAGGAGTAGCTTGGTTTGGTGTTCAAGTTTACAAGCTTACTATTTGCAGTGGAGTGGGCCAAAATTGGTTTTGGCACATCAGGTTCCATATAGGCATTATCACAAACACTTTTCTTGCTAATTGTAACTAGATTGGGTTTAGGAATGGAACCAATATAGGTTGCCACTATCACACAATTCACTATCTCAATTGTTGCATCACAGTATCCAGCAGATTTGGATAACACATTACCACTTCTCACAACCTCAATAGTCATTCTCGAATTTGACTCGGCTTTTTTAATTCTTCCATCATCAGCCTCAACAGTCTCAGTTGCAAGATTAGGCCTTTCAGAGGTATTACCAGAGGAAATATGCTCGTGGTCGTCTTCATTATTCGCTACGACATTTTCGTTCATCCATCTCTCATCTTTTTGCATTTTGACTAGTAGAGGTGAAACAGGAGAGGCAAACATCGACTTTGTGCCTGAAATCAAATTTGTTGCACTTGTTACCACTATATTTGCTATGTCTTGGATCGAGGTTGAGCGTATTAGATCTTCAGTTGTAACTTGAAAACATAATCCGGATCTAGTTACGCTATTTGGAAACCGAGGCTTCATCTTTTTGTTCTTCGGCATAGGATAGAAAGCAAGAGGAGAGTTTGGATGCAAGTAAGAGGAAGAAGATAGTGGAGGGATTAAGGAAAGGTTAGACATAAGGTGATGGAAGAGGGAGAAAATGTTAAAAGAAAGTAATATCTGTAGAGGATGCCATTTTTGCCCAAATAGCCATTGATTCTCTCAATTGTTACCAAAGGTTATTCAAAATAGCCAATTTCACATTTTCGTTAAATCAACTTCAAATTTTCATAAATTTGATTCAAATCACTTTGAAACTATTTATTATGATCTGTAAAAAATTTCCCTTATTTTTAATAACTAAAAAATAGCTTATTTCATAAAAATCCAATTTCAGGTCTCAAACTACACTAGCGCTGTTTTTTATTCAAATTTGATTTGGACCTATTTCCAAATCTAACTGTTGGATTTTAAAACTTTATTTTGCATTTGAAAGCTCTTTTCATTTTCAACCAAACGTTTTTTGTTTTAGGAATATATGATGGTTGGATCTCTCGGTGTACTCAATCAAAGTTACAGGTCAAAAATCGCGAACTATCGCAACGCAACTAATCCCATTTGGGCTATATTAAAATAAATCTGATTCACTTTAAAATGGTTTATAAATCATTTTAAAACTCATATACACTCACTTGAAAACAATATTTCAATTCTTACCTTTAAAATCTGATATTCCTATTACATGGATGTTATAATATAAGTTTATTATTAAAATAATATTATTTTTCAAAAATTGTCCATTTGAACTCAAACTTTCTTGAAGTTCATTATAAAAATAAATAAGATAGTTTATGAAACAAAATTAAGTTAAAACACTTTCTATATACTCAAATCGAACTTCACTTTTCAAAGTTACTATTCATTTCAAACTCAAATTTTAAACTACTATTTATACTTGAAATAAATTCCTAATAATTTTCCCGTCTTTTAATTTTTTTTTCATAAACACTTTAACTTTATTTCCAAATCGTTTTGAATTTAAAAATCCGACTTTTATTTTTCACTTATTATTTGAATGAATAAAATATTCATTTAAATTATTCAAACTTATTCAATAACCAACAATCCAAATATTTAGGTATAATTAATCATGGTAAACTATACCACGTTATTCATAACCATTATAACATCCATTTGCATATATTGTGGCATAATTCATAACATATAGGCATTGAACAATTAACGCTTATATGTTTTTATCAATAAACGGATTAACCGCAAAACACAATTATCAATCAACATAAGCACTCAACACAATCATATCATTACCACTTAAAATCACAACTACACTTCACCAAACATTATTAAAATATTGTGATTCAATGTTAAATAATCAACTAGTTATTGCATGGCTTCACATAACTATATTTAACAAATTCAGGTTTCTCACCGAGGGATCCACTCCTTCGCATCTTTCACACATAGTACTATCTAGCTCCACTTAGAAAGTAACTAACACTATTTCAACCCAATATTAAAAATAACACAAGATATATATACACGTTTGGGTTTAGAGGTGGACAGGTTGAATTCTTAAGCGTTTAAGGGGGTAAAGGCGGGATCTTTGGCAAGTGGAGGCTTGATCAAGGGGTAGAGGACCATGTGGTGGTGTTTGTTGGAGGATAGTGGGGTCCACTTTAGGCTGATATGGGGTGGAGGGGGATAAGGGATGGACCTTTTTAGGTTTTAAGGGGTTTTAGTGGGTTTTAAGAGTGTCTAGGGTTAGTGGGGTCCAGAGGGAGGAGGGGCAAAGCTGGTGCTGATGTGGCCAGCAAGGAAGGAGGCAAAGGTGGTTGGTACAACAGGTGGTGCAGCCCACTTGGCTAATTTGTGGCGATGGTCATGTAAAGGAGGGGTTTTTAGTGGTTCTAAAGGGTTTTTAGGGTGTTTAAGGGTGTTTGGAGGTGGTGGGGTCCACTAGGAGGAGGGGAGGGGCTGGTGACAACTCAAAGAAAGCACAACTCCACTTAACAGTTAAGTGTGAATGCTTGACTTAAACTATGTTAAATTTACCTACGCATTTACTACTCGCACAACCAAACAGTATGTCGATTGATATGAAATTTGAAATACTACTATATTTCACTAATACGGATCCAATGAAACTTGTCTCGACGAATTTGGAGACTATTTGCAAAATGGCCTTTTTCTACGTTATTATTTAATTTCAACCGATTTTTCAACACAAGTTTATATTGTGTACGTTCACATACTAACTCCGTTTGATTTGAAATTTGAAATCTTACAATAATTTAACGTTCCAGATCCGATGAAAGTAATTTCATCGAAATTCGATATCATTTGCAAAATGTTTATTTCTAGGCTATTAAAATATATTAAATTATCAAATTTTAAATTGACTAAAATCTCAGGTCGTTACTTCTGCTTAGAAGAATTTCGTCCTCGAAATTGAACAAGAAGGGAGTAGTGAAAAGTAAATAGAGAGAGGAGTTAAATTTACCAGGGAGGTAGATGTCCTACGACATCCGAGATAAAACTTCTACATATGCTATGTAGTTTCCCATGTACAATCCTTTGGATTATACTCCATTGTACCTTGATAAGCTTTACTATCTTCTTCCTCATTCTCTTTTCCTCACGATCAATAATCTTGAGTGGGTCTTTTTTGACTGTTGAGCTGGATGTAATCTCTAAGTCTTGTTGAGCAGCCTTTCAATATTTTGGTTTAGATCATGCACATACTTTTGTAAACTAGATACGAGAAAAACATATAATGCCATTAAAGTAGTTTTCCCATTTTTAACACTTATCCTTTTTACATAAATTATTACTTAACACTGAAACTAGAGATTTGGAATAAAACTACATCTCAACAATGGTTTATGTGACTGATTTCCAGATCTACAGTGTTCTGCAAAAACCACAATATAATTTCAAACACAATTGTAGGTAATATGTAAAAACAATTTAGTAAACCCATAAATAATATTACTCAGACCACAAACATTTATTTCAGGTTTCTGACAATATTCCTAAGCAGATCATATAGGTATCAATTTAGATATAACAATATTATGAACAAGTTTGACAAATATTAGGCATATATATTTAGTAGTCTAGTAATTTAGCTAGCTCCAGTGTTGTAAACCTGATAAGTAGAGTGAACGGAACACCATAAACTCCGTAAGCGGTGAACGGTCTACCTTAAAAACTGAATTAGTTGATCGTAGCCATAATCACCTGTACTACTCTGTATTTTTATTATTGATAAAAAAGTGTTACGGACCACTATAAAAATCGGTCGGCTATGCCAAAAAAATAATATTAGTCATATATTTAAGATCTAATTCAAACGAGATAAATAAGCTATTATAACTTTGTATATAAATTTCCCACTCACCTGAAGGCATCCAAATCTAAAATTTGAATATTCTTTTAGGCCTACAATTCCCAAATTCTTATAGATCTACAATTATTCTGAAAAAGGAATACTTTCATATTTGTAGATTTGCAAGAAAATAGGAAAGAGGGGAGAATTTGATGAAGAATAGCTTAGCCGTCAATTCACACCTTTTGCATTTGAATTTGATTATCACTTTCAAATCCGAATGATTTATATTTGATTGATTATATATGAATATATATTTTAATTAAGAAATTTGATTTGAAGAGAAAGGGAAATGGTAGAGCTTCGCTGCTGCATATAAATTTGTGTGGAAAAGAATGAGGTCTTACCCCTTTATTTATAGAAGTGAAAATGTCCATGAACCGTTAGATTTATTTAAATAGTTTGTTTATATTATATTACATAATGAAATTACCCTTCAAAACCTAGCCATCACTAGGAGCTTCAGACCTGTAGCTTTTGACACCCTTATGCTAGGTAGTCGACTGCCCTTTGGCTAGGTCGCCCAGTAAGGGATGGTTATAAAAGGTAAGGTATATTATATTTATAACGTTTATTTATTTCCGTCCATTTTTCGTATTTCGGAAGTAACTTTTTCATACATACTCCGTTCGTGAAACTCCAAAAATGAAAGTTGATCGGAATTCCAAGACGAACACAATGGTTAAGTTTCATGGTCAAATTCCATCATTTGCAGAAATTCATATTTTTGAGAATCTAATTAAATAACTTTTTTATTGTCAAATTCGGGTTGTTGCATTCTTTCCCCCTTAAAAGGAATTTTGTCCCGAAATTCTAACACCTACTTATCCTATCTGTTAGACCAAAAAATGGCAATAACACCCAATTGACTAGAATTCGTAGAGAGTAATGAAGAATAACAATCTACAGACAGAGAAAAAGAAATCAGCACACAAGATTTATAGTGGTTCGGCGTTAATGAGCCAATGTCCACTTTATAGTTCTTTGATAGAGTAATGAATTACAAATACAATACTGATAATCACTCAATCTCACAAATTCAATCAATTCACTCTCGTGATTTGTGCAATTATACTCAAAAATCTAGAGTACAATAATAATTTAAATGGAGAATTACGATAATGGTGGAGCTCAAGCGAGTAGATTGCCAAAAGATCCTTCAAAATGTCACCAATTCTGGTATTTACAGGGGGCTCCTAGAGGCAGGTTGGATTACACATGGCACCCATCTAGACGATCTCAGAGTGATGGTGGGAGTGGCATGCTGGATCGTGAGGAACAGGTGGTGACTGATCCTCTTTTGTATGAGTTCATTGACCAAGTTTGTAGCCTTGAAAATAGGAAGCTGTTGAGTTGTACAGGTACGATCCCACGCGTTGTTGGATGAGTATCCCTATGATCTGAGGCAATAGCTTTAAAATGTCATGCCCTCATATCCAGGAAGTTTAGATCGAATTCACCCGATCTGATTAGTAACCATAGAATTTAAATAGCTTCATACGCGTGCGGGTCGAACCCGATCCAAATACCTTGACCCAACTTTGTGGCTTAGTCAATGCTGAAGTGCAATTATTTCTCCGACTCGGTACGCTATTCGGAATCCAACCCGGCGCCTTGCCTAGAAAATGTTCAAGTATTAGTTTGCTCATTGACCTGAACTCCATCGCTCATAAGTGATTATCTGGACTTTGTGTGGCCAAGTCACAAAATAAGCCAACATTTTGCCCCCTAAAAGTATGTCTTATCGATGATGAGGCATGCTCTGAGATTGTCAATCTGTCTATTCCTGAATCGATGACAGTCAAGAGTCATATTGATCTGCGAAGTCGTGGCTCTTTGTGAAGTCATGCCTCTTAGCTTTCGTTTATCATAAATAAATACAAGGTCTGATTCACGATCATTTCTATTGCATTTAATAAACTGGAGCTTTTGACGGGAATACAGGCAAATTGCTAGGTAAATTCCTCGACCCTTGTTAAATCAAAAAGGTTCGAATTATTTGATCGGTTCACATTGCTTTGTCGATCCTTCTTCATATGCACATACATACGGTATGTAGAATTTCCCTTTAATTTCATGATTTAACCACAAGACTAAATGTTGTAAACGGGGTCGGATCGAGTCAACTCGACCTGTCATCATATATGACCCACGAGGGTCTACTTTGTTTCCATCGTTTACATCATGCATTGGATCGGGTTGGGCCATCACTTCAAATAGATACGAACAACCCTCTAACCCTTGTATATAATACCCCGTTTTTACCATCTTCCACCCCATTATTTCTGCTGCCGACTTATCTTCAGAACACCAAAACCCTAGTCTCCTTTTTGCTACAAATCCCTCTTGATTTGCAAACTTGTATCATAGCTGGGTTTAAAGACGTTCGTTGCATGGCTTTAATATCATTTTATTACTAAATTGGACTCGAATCATGTGTTAAACCCACTGTTAATCGCTGTGGCTCCAGAGTTGATGTCCTTGGTGTCACAGGCGTCGTTGGCAATGTCATACTTACCGTCAGGCGTCGGTCGGGGACTCTGACTCAAGCGTAAGGGTACTGGGTACACAAATTTTCCCTTTTGCTCCAAAGGATATGAGAAAACAAGATGAAGGTTACTGAGGAGTCGAGAAGAAGAAGTGGTTCATGATTGGATGGTACTGGTGCTTGCGGGTCCTAGGAGAAATGAGAGGTAGATAACTGGAAAGGGCGGAGTGTGGCAGGTTGCATCGAGTCAAGCATCTTAGACCCGATCCCAGTTCGAGCCAATGCCACTCCAACCCGGTGGTGTCCTCTCAAAATCTTGACCTGATTCCACAGTTTCAGCATGACATCCATACACTTTTGTGTAGACTTGTTTAAGATGAGGACTTTTGACAATGTGAACCCATAGTACATGCTTGTGCATGGCTCGATCAAAGATAATCACAACTTATGAACTTGCAGACATTTAAGATAAAGCCTTCAAAGTTGAACATTCGAAAGTTGACGAACATAAAATTATTCAACAAACCAATGCTTATCAACCAATAGCTTGCTTTTCTGTTTTTCTCACATCTGCACTGCACACGCAGGCACACACTAGTACACACACAAGGGGGCATGGGAAACTATACTATAATCCTTGATTTTTCTTCTAACATGCCATGAAGGTATCAGACAAGATATTCTAAGCCAGATAAGAGTAATGCTCCTGAGTCATCAGGTAACACCAATCCTGATGTTCTTTCGTCAACTTTAGATTCAGAGTGGGACAATAAAGGCTCTGACTTTGAAATCGAGCTTCACGAGGAAGTGGGATCATTGGGGGAGAAGTCTCGATGGACGAAGAAGAGGAAGGAGGAGTAGGAGACAACCATGCTCCCAATGAATTTGTGGGTGCAGTAATTTAAAACGCACCTAGTGATTTCATGGTTTTGACAACCGATGAAGCCAGGCCCAGGCGGATATGTTTAAGCATGGGATTTCTTAGGAGGAGGTTAGAGTTGCGACTGACACAGACGGACCCCACAATCCTCCAGAGGGGAACATAGCCATCTGTCAGTTGATGTGCAAAATAGGAGTTATTCCTCCATTTCCACCATTCGTTGTCGGCTTTCCAAGATGAAGATTGCCCTCATGCAGATCCATCCTACTGCGTATACTTATTTGTACACGTTATACATAGCATACATGGAAATCTTAGGCATGGAGCTCACTTTCAAAGATGTGAACTTATTTTATCATTTCACACCTCGTTCAAAGGAAACTCCCTCCTTTGTATACTTTGAATCCATGTCGAAGAGGAAGACTCTTAATGAAGGATACAACAAAGTGGGGTACGTGAAATCCGAGTTGTTTTATATCAAACAATAGGATGGATGTGCTAGGAGATGGCTCCAGTCAAGTAAGTTTCAAATTCTAGCATTCCCGTTTCAACCATATTGACAAATGTGCTGACTCTTATTTCTCATTTGCAGTTACAAATCCAAGAAAGGAGCAGGGTCAAATATGCTTGGACCGTTTGAGCCATATATTGAACGACAATCAAGATTTCTTGAACGTCAAAAAGTGCTTGGTGGACGAGTATCTTCATCATTATCGTCTGCTTGATATGAGTCGGCGTATAGGTTACGGAGGTCGTTCTTACACATAAGTGCCCTCACCTCCAATTTCTCCCATTTTCACAGAAATCGGTAGTGCTCTCCCAGCTAGGGGGGAGTTCGCAGATACCGTTGTGGGGGGGAGAGTTCAAAGAGTAAGGATCCCGTAGGTTCCAGTCTAGAACTGCAGCAAGGAGAGAAAGAGATGACTCCTGAGCGAGAGCCAATCATCCTTCTGAGGAGTCCTTCACCAACGAATATCTATGATGAAGAGCTTCTAGAGAGATCGATTTGGGAAAGCCTCGGGATGCTGATCTAAAAGATGCCTCTATTTTTGATTCCCGGCCTTCTCTTAGGATACCTTCTCCAGTCAAAACATCTGCTTACGGTCTTCGTCAAGAGGATTCCATATTTAAATGATTGAAGGATCTCCCATTACTTGACGCGATATATACCTCTCAATACATTGGTTCTATTTATTTCTTTCTTCTTTCTAAAGGGGAAATTACTCCGGCTAATGCTGGGGAGACCACATCTGCAAGCTTGACTCCGGGCTCTGGTCCCTCGGAGGGATCACTTAAGCTACACCGCACTAACACTTCATGTCATAACACCTGTGTAATACATCACCTTTTGTTTCTAATATTAGTTTCTATTAACTTATAGTAGGGATGCCTCATCGCAGATATAATCACTGGGATGGTCGTGCGAGAATACCTCGACACGGCTCCAATACTGAACACGATCAACGGGAAAGTCGCGAGAGAGATAACAGGAGGCATTATCAGTCTTAACACTATCGATCTTCCTACTCTCGCTCTCCAGCCCGCTCAGATTCAGAGAAGTACAAGGGCAATCACAGCTAACATGGGGGAGATGAATTCCCTCCTAAAGCTTTGGTTCCATCAAAGGACTCTCATTCTCAAGAGAAACCATCAAGGAAGCACTCATATCCAAAAGACAAGGACAAAGATTCGGGTAGGAAGCAAGAAAAGTTTGGAGCAGAGATCGTTTCCACCAAGCACAAAAATATTTACATTACTAAGACAAGGCTAGTGGTGCTCGACTCAGACACCTAGGCAAGGATAGAGGTTTTAAAGAAACAATTCCCAGGCTATCACTTTGGGAATATGAACTTTGTCCCGAACCTTAAGCCAGTACCTTAAGATTGGGCGGCAGAAGTCAAAGCTCAAATAGACTTTGTGGATAAACAATATCAAGAAACTTGTAAGTTCGCTTGAAAGCTTTCAAAAATCATGTAGGACTTGTTGGTAGATGTGGATAACATGAAGAAAATGTCGAGTATGATTTGTCTGCCAAAGAAAATGCAGAAAAAGAACTCAAAGATGTGCAAGCCCAACTTGCTCCAGCACATCGTGATGCTGAGTATTATAATGAGTAGCATGGGGAATTACATAAGCGCTATAATAATGAGCTTTATTCTCATAGGCCAGAGCGCACAAGTCTCAAGAAACAAGTCGAAGATGTCATTTCCGAGAACACCGGATTAAAGCTGTCTTGTGCTTGCCTCAGCCATGAGAAGACTTAGTTGGAAAAGGAAGATGCTAGTTTGAAAGCCAAGCTAGCAAAGGCTGAGCAGAGGGTAGTATTTGCTGATCTTTCTCTCAAATCCGCTACCAACTCAAAGGCACAACTTGCCAAGGCCCAAAAGGATCAGGACGATTACAGGGAACTCATGATATCTTTCTTTTCTCAGGTGCTTCGAACCCAAAACCTATCCCGGATCCAAGAATAACCGACAACTCTTGTCAATGTGTGGGATCAAATTGTTGATGATGAGAAGAGGCGGCTAAAGGTTGATTTCATTGATGAGGAGGAGCTAATGAAAACATATTTAAGGGGAGAAGAGCCAGAGCGTTTGGCCAAGGGGAGGAGATTGGTTTAGGAAGCCGTGGAGGCTGCCAAATGCGAAACCAAGGGAAAGGGTACGTTCGAAGCTGGACAACTCCACTTATGCCATGCCTGAAGCTGCAGATGCCGAGGGATGCGGTCCCAAATGTCCCAAGATTCCTAAGGATGCTCTGTTATCTCCTCTTATTGAAAAAAATACTCTTGCCACTCCCAGAGACAAATCAACCGAAGGTATCTCCACCTTTTTGTCATAATTTGTCAAGGCTATTATAGCGTGTCATCATACTGTAGAGCTAACAATTGAAAGACCTATGTTTTCCCCAGAGTTAATAAATGTTGCTTCCCATTCTTTAGGTATAACGCCTACTAATGAGGCCGAAGAGAAACAGGAAGAGGCCGCTGACAAGGCCATAGTGAATTCTAGAGCTGAAGCTCCCAAAGATGAAGAAATTATTGACACTTTAGGGGATATGGAAGGCAAGGGGGATGAGTAAGAAGATATCACCATCATTGAAGCCTCCGGAAAAACCGAAAACAAGACCCTCGCTCAAATGAAAGCAAGAAGCAAGGAACTCTTAAAGTCCAATAAAGAAGAATAGCCCATCTTGGTCGACCCTCTCCATATAGTTCCTCCTGGTGGAAAAATAACAACTAAGATTCCATCTCGATTGATTACTGGAGAGTTGGCTTCCAAGTCCTCTGTTGATCCGAAAGACCCTCTCTCTGAGAAGAAGAAGAAAAAGCATATTCTCACTGACGCTGAAAAGGAGGAGAAGCAAAAGCTCAAGGATGCTAAGAAAGCCAAGCATTCTCCCGACTCCAAGTGAAGCATCATTTTGATTTCTCTTTTGTTTTCCATTGACCTGCTGTCGTTGTTGCAAGTGTGACGCTCACGTTTTTGACCAATTATCTTGTATAAATCTGCATTCAGTAAATGAAATAGCATTCCTGTAATATTATATGTTTGCAAGTTTATTTTCTATTTCAGTCAAATGCACTTGTAATCAAAACATTACTAAGTATTAAACAATAAATCACATCACATATCAAACCAGGATTTCCATCCAACTTCCCTGTAAATCAAAATTTCTGCAATCACAATTCATTACTGTATTAAGCAACAGCGTATCATATAGAAATCATCATACGGGTGTGATATGTGTATGCCCCAATCAATCTTGAATAAACTGCTTAGTCGGGGCTTGTTTGGGATTGATTGGATATATTATATTACCACCAAACCTTCTGTAGGGAGTGCGGGCTCAGCTTTCAATCTTGCCCCCAATCCTTCAGTGGGGTAGGAACCCATTTCCTTTAGAACTTAGTCTCAGTGCCTTTATACCCCCTTGTTGTATGCCCAGGTTATAGTATGGTCAAGGCGGTCTCTAATCATGGTGCACCAATCACGCCTATTTTGTACTCACTCTCGAGTCGGGAGAGTATGAGTTGGTTAGGAAAATGGTCATGTCGTTCACCCTGGCTTTCCTTTTACATTCTATTTCCAAGAATGGGATTCTGCCGGTTCGAATGTCGCTCTCAAACTCGATCTTAATTTGTACTCCACGATTTACTTTGGCGAATGGAGCTTGTCGGGTAAGTAGTCATGTCATACTTGCCCGGGCATTACCCCTTATTCTGAATTCACGGGTAGAGGTAGCCCTTTGTAACAACCAAGTCTTTCTCATCCCGTCGAATCATGGGATAGAGTTGGTGTAGCGTTTGGGTTCATATCCTCACTTTGGTTTGCAAAGTGAAAATCACTGCGTCGGATGTTGATATCGAGCTTGATGTTAGCCCATCAAACTTCGATTGGCCACAGATTTAAGTTTGCTTATTCAAGCGGAAGTGATCGAGCATTGTAAAGGGGTGAATTGTCCCTTTTCCATAGGTCCGACACTAACCAATTGCACCATAATATCAAATCAAAGATCAAAACAAACACAGAGCATGGAATGAATGTCAAACATGTCACAGGGCAAAAAGAGAAATAAATGCAGGAAAGGTAAATGACACAAGATAATTTTATATTAGTTCGGCCAAATCATAGACTACGTCCACTTCATAATCTTTTGTTTATATCAACTAGACTATTTTAGGAAAGTCGTGCCTTTTTGCATAGTTTGAAAAAAAGAATTAATACAAGCTCAAGTCAGGTAGTGCTGTAGATGCTGGGCATTCCATGCTATGTGGATGTATCGCCATCAGCGGCCATTAGTTTGAAAGCTCCTTTATCAAGCCTCCTCTAAATGACGTATGGTCCCTTCCATTTCGGGCCCAGGAAGACAGGGGTGGAAAGACATGCTTCAATACCAGGTCGTTAGGTTCAAAGGTTCTGGGTCAAACTTTCCAATTGTAATATCGAGCAACCTGGTGTTTGTGCCTCGAGGCATGCAAGTCCGCTTCATCTCTTTTTTCTTCAATCTTGTCTAAGGATTCAAGGAGAAGCTCTTTATTTGTTAATGGATCATAGAAAGTTGTTCTATGAGTGGGTACTTCCAACTCAATTGGAATAACTGCTTCTGATCCGAGTGACAATGAGAAGGGGATATGGCCAGTCGCTGACTCATAGCTTATTTTGTAGGCCCACGGGGCTAAGGGTAATTCATCAACTATGCAGCGTTGGCCCATTCCAATTGCCTCTTTAGAATGGACTTGATGATCTTTTTTATTGCTTCTACTTGCCCATTCGACCGCGGATGCGCCACAGCGGTGTATCTTTTATCAATGTGGTATCTCTGACATAAATCTCTAAACTCTGTGCTATGGAATTAAGTTCCGTTGCTGGTTATGTTGACTTTAGGATCCCAAATCGATAGATGACAATTCTAACAATGAAATTAATCACCCAATTCGTTGTGGTTGTGGTCAATGATTTAGCTTCTGTCCATTTTGTAAAGTAATCCACGACCAAGATTGCATACTTTGCTCCACCTTTGGCGATTGGAAGCCTTCCGATGACATCAATTTCCCATACATCGAACTGCCATGGGATTATCATCAAGGTGAGTTGGCTGGGAGATGCTCTGGAATCTTTGCAAATTTATGGCACCTATCGCAGCATCATGAATAATCAAGTGCATCCCAATTTATAGTAGGTCAGAAGTAGTTATACTGCAATATCTTCTTGGCCAATGTCTATCCTTCAGTGTGATCTCAACGTTCCTCTTCATGTACTTCTTTCAATAAACGCTTGATCTTAGCATGTGCTATACATCGGAGTAATGGGATTGAGAATCCCCGTTGATAAAGAATGTAACACCTCATAATTTTAACAATGCTAAAGATGATAAATTAAAGAAAACTTAGTTAAATATTCAAAATTAAGTGAAACGGACACTGCCATTTCATTTGTCTCAGAATTGTGGTCAAAATATAGACACCTGATTTGCGTAAAAGGGACACCCTATGAGGAAGTTACTAAGGTTTGAAGTTTGTTTACGCATAAGAAGAATATATATGAATAAAATTAATCTAGAAGTTCAAAACAGTTCAAATTCGAGTAGAAAAAGGGGAGTGGGAAATTTCCTGTCCATGGGTGTCGACCCCTTCAAGGGACTATCAACCCATGGGTCGACCCTATAAGGGGGTGTCGACCCCTGGGTCGACACACCAAAAGGGGGTCGACCCCCCCTCCCCCGCAGATCCAAGGCAGAATTCCATTTTTTGAACGTAGACTCCTTTCTTGACCAGACTCGTTGATTTTAGGCTATAAATAAGACCCTATACCCATTGTTTTCTTCACTCAAAAACAACGGAGGACTAGATGCTGCCTTTGCCTAGATTAAATCAAGCCTTTTCAGCAATCAAGTTATTCAAGTTTAGAGATCTGTGATTCCATATATTCAATCTTTCTTTTATTTTCTATTTCCAATCACAGTGAGTCTACGATAATTTTAGATATAAATACTTAAAAGTTAATCTTGACATGACTATAAATTGGATTTAAGCAAGTGACTATTTGAATCATATCAGATCTATCATAACCTGTGTATCTGACATAACTGTGAACTAGATCTAAGCCTACGCCTATTTATCATGTTAGATCTGCCATCATTTGTATATCTAATTCACTAATTAGATCTCATCATGACTTTATATGACCACGACACTATGCCTAAACAGTTCTATTATCACATATTCATCAAATCTGTTCCTTTATGCCTATCTTATCATTATGCCCAACTTTGTCACTGTATGTTTATTAGCTGCTATGCCTATTTTGCCGTCATATGTCAATCATGTTAATGTGATTACTTCCGTTCTCTTTCCTCCTTCTTTTCCCTTTTTATTTTATAGCCAAGCTACCTTCGAGCCTAGGCATATCGCTGAAATATGTGAATGCGTTAAATTGGGAATGAGGGGAAACCGTTAAAATTGGGGCATAATTTATATTAGGAAATTTGGGCATAACATGAATGAAATATATGAATGTGGATTTGGGGCATAAACCAAAATTTTGATTAAAGACCTAAATTTAGGGTATATGGTTCATTATGAACATGACCTGGGAAAGGGGCATGAAAACCTATAATGACATAGGAATAATTGGTTAATAATGGAAATGCTTAGAATTACAGTAATTAGAAACTGTAACCGCGCTTGGACACTAGGTTAGATTACATTTATGGTGGAAGTCTGCCCGAAACTGCCCGACATATTTAACGACCACAAGTGGTGAATCTAATGTTAGAGGTCTAAGTGCAAAAACACGAAACGTGCTAAGACACGAGGTTAAGCCCGACTTGTGGAAGAAGTCTACCCAGAACCAACCAGCGTAACCAGCATCCAGAAGATGTAGGCTTAATGTTGGAGGTCTAGCGCATTATAACCATAAGTGAATATATGGAAATGAAATTGAATACTTAACCTGGTTGAATCCATAGGGATTGTATGAACATGTTAACTTGAGTAGGATTATGTAAACTTGTTTGAAGTAGTGGGTGGGTCAAGTAAATCTAGGGGTGGTGGGTAATATTTATATATAGGCCCACAAATTTAAACTGTGGGGTTAAGAAATATTTTACTCTGGTATGGCATAACCTATGGAAAACGTTGTGGGGATGCAAGCGTAGGGGGAAGCTTGTATCATCTTGTGTGTGGGACCCGTTTCTGTCAGTAACCCATATATAGGTATCAAACGAGTACTCTGAACTAGGTTGGAGTCGGGGCATGCTAACTGGATTGATTATAAGAGATCCAAACGATAGGGTGGGGTAGGCGGCGCGTTCCGACAGGGTAATGTGCGTACATGGGTCCGGCAAAGGAGGTTTAGACGTCGTGACATCAGTAGATATGGTTGTGCACATTCTGAAAACGAAGGGTTGCCACTTTAGGAAGTGATACATCCTACTGTGGGGCCTGCACAGGGTATCTACGGAGTAGGGAGCCGATCGATTGGGGTAGTAATTAGGGTACATCTAGACTCCGGTATGTTTAGGAGCTCGTTATTATCCTTGGGGGTAACTCTGGTATGTTGGTCTGCCTGTTGATTGTATGGGTTAAACCTCTAATTAGAAGTACGCCTAAGTCAACCATCTTATAGTTGTTGGGATCATCTCATTTTGCCTGTACTAGCATTCGTGTAGAGAAAGAGAAAGTACTAGAGAAGCGCAATACATTCTATCATGTTTATCCTATTTACCTTGTCTTACCCACCTTTTTATGATGTTATCTCTCTTATCCGCTTTATATGCATGTCACGATACTTTTACTTATTTATATGCTAAAAGTAACTAGACACGCCAGACTTTATGTTTGATCCATTTTGTTTCCTCTTTTTTCTCTTTTGTCCCCCCCCCCCCACTCCCTAGGCTCTTAGGGTGGTAATACTCAAGCTAGATCAGGATACTACTTTTATCCTTCTTAGAACTGCTTAGATGTACTGCTTGATTTCATATCTCTCTGTTATGGCTATGTTTTGGGGATTATGCTTCTTTTATAATTGTACTTTGATGTTTTAAGTACAAGACAGAAATTTTAATGATGTACTGGGCTTTATGCATTTCAAACATATGATGTAACCATGTTTTGGACTACGATGTTTTCTGCTTAATAAAATTTTAAATTCCGCTGCTAATTTACATCTGTCTTGTAATGTTTCTATTTCTGTTTACCTATAATGCTTCACGAATTTTAATGCATTCTCTTAAGAGTGACATTAACAGACGTGGGGTGTCACACTTGGTATCGGAGCTGAAGGTTACCAGATCGGATAAAATATTTTGAAAATTATTTTCAAAAAGGTTTTAAAAGAAAGCATTTTCCAAAGAAAAAGTCTGTTTTGAAAAACATATTCCTCAAATCCATATGTAATATCCTTCGATTCTCTATCTAAATCCCTTTTCCTTTCCTTTTAGCATGTTTGGGGAACCAAATATTCCTGAGGGCGTTATGATACCGGGCTGGTTCCGTAGGTATCTAAAGGCCACGGTGCCTGTCGGTGGTCCAGCAAATGTTCCTCCCCCAGCTGCACCCATTGTTCCTCATCCTCCTCCTCCACGAGCAGATAATTTCTCTAAGATCTGCAAAGATTTCTGTGCTATGGGTGGAAAGCCATTCTGAGGAACCGAAACTCTCATAGAAGCAAGGAATTGGCTTAAAGTGACAGAGGACTTGTTAGGAATTTTTGAAGTTGACGATCGTAGGATGATTTAGTTAGCCTCTTGGCTGCTGAAAGATGGGGCTTCATTCTAGTGGGAAGTGATGCAACTAGGACGTCCAGTGGAGACTTGGGATGATTTACGGTAGAGGTTTGAAATGAAGTTTCTTTCTCAAGCTGAGAAAAGTATGCAAATGTAAAGGTTTCTGGCACTCAAGCAAGGAGGCATGAGTATCAAAGAGTATGTTAACAAATTCAATCAATTGGCAAGGTTTGGGTTGGAGCTAGTGGATACTCCGCATAAGAAAGCTTTGCGGTTTGCTAGAGGATTGAATGAACCCCTCCATGGATTAGTTACGTCTCATATTTTGATGGGAGCAACTTTTGAGAGGCTAGTCGATATGGCCTTAGTGCATGAGGAAGACAAAGGCAAAAAGAAAGAAACTAAGGTGGAGGAAACACAAAATAAGAAAGTGTGGCCAAAGAAAGGAAAACAGCAACAACAAAAGAAGGGCGGAAAGAATGACAAGTTTAACGATAAGAGGAAGTGCCATAATTGCGAATGCGAGGGTCACTTGGTAAAGGACTGCAAAAGAAAGAAGAATGATTGTTTTAGTTGTGGATAGGTCGAACACTTTTCTAAGGAGTTCCCGAAGAAGCAAGGAGAAGGTCAAAGGGAAGAAGCTTCAAGAGGGCAGGTGTATGCTCTCGTGACTAGTGCTCTAGATCGAGGTTGGAAAGTTTCCGTTGAAGGTTTGATTTCTCTTTCCAATCATCCAATTAGAACTCTTTTTGATTCATGCGCTTCACATTCTCTTATATCTGATTCTATGGTTGAGTCTCTGCTCCTTAGTACTAGTATGGTAGAGGATCCCGTTGTTGTCTCAAACCCCATTTGTGGTACAACTCATTTATGTACGATTTTTCGGTGTTTGAGAATATCGGTATTAGGCGTCAAATTTGAATGTGATGCATATGTGCTTGGTTTTATGGGCTACGGATTGATTCTGGGTATGGATTGGCTAGCCATGTATGGTGCCATTCTGGATTGTGAGAGGGGGGCCGTTAGACTTTTGACTTGCCATGGGAGGACCCTCGAGATTTCTTGTGACCCAAAGGGGTCTGTCATGCTTAGTTTCCTAGAGTCACATGATGCATCTATCGATGATCTACAATCTGTACCAGTAACCTGTGAGTATCCTGATGTTTTTGATGAGGTTCGCGGATTACATCCGAGGCGAGAGATTGATTTTCGTATATACTTGCTGGAAAATTCAAAGCCGGTTGCATTGCATGTGCGCCATATGGATCCAATGGAAAGAAGGGAGCTTAGCAAGTAAGAAGGGAAGCTACTTGAGAAAGGGTTTATTAGGCGAAGCATAACTGAATGGGGTGCTTCGGTGGTATTTGCAACTAAGGCGGATGGTTCGCTTCGCTTATGTGTAGACTATAGGGAGTTGAATAAACTCACCAAGAAGAACAGGCACCCACTCCCAAGGATAGATGACCTGTTTGACCAGCTCATTGGTGCATCTATTTTCTCTTAGTTGGACTTGGCCACGAGGTTTCATCAGTTAAGGGTGGTCGAGGACAGTATAGACAATATCGCTTTTAGAACTCCAGATGGTTTCTTTGAATGGCTCATTATGCCTTTGGGTTGACAAATGCACCCGCCTATTTTGTTGATCTGATGAGTAGGGTGTTTCGGGAGTTTCTAAATAAGTTTTTTGTGGTCTTTGTTGATGACATCTTAATTTTCTCGAAGAGCAAGGAAGAGCATGCCTTACATATAAGGTAGGTTTTGAAAACTCTATGTGCGCATCTGCTTAAGGCAAAATTATCCAAATGCCATTTTTGGAGAAAAGAGGTGAGATTTCTAGGGCATGTGGTCTCTAAAGATGGGATAGCAGTAGATCTAGCAAAGGTAGTTGCAGTTCAAGATTGGCAAATCCAAAAGAATGCAACGGAGGTGAGAAGCTTTCTTGGGTTGGTAGGCTATTATAGGAAGTTCGTTAAGGACTTCACAAAGATATCAACCCCACTCACCAGGCTCACGAAGAAGAATCTGACGTTTTCTTGGGATGCAGATTGTGACGATGGTTTCCAGCGATTAAAGAGGGCTCTAACAACAGCCCCAGTATTGACCTTGCCCGATGGAAATAAAGTGAGTGGTGTGGCTCTGATGCAAGGAGTAAGAGTAGTTTGTTACGGGGGTAGACAGCTAAGATTTCATGAGAAGAACTACCCTACCCATTATTTAGAGCTAGCTTCCATAGTATTCGTGCTTAAGACATGGTGCCATTATTTTCTTGGAGAGAAGTTCGAATTGTGCGCCGATCATAAATCTCTCAAGTACTTGTTCTCACAAAAAGATCTTAATTTAAGGCAACAAAGGTGGATGGAGTTCCTAGCATCTTATGACTTCGATATTGCTTATACCCCTGGCAAGGGTAATGTGGTGGCAGACGCATTGAGTAGGCATATGATGGCCTTAAGTCCTTTATTTGTGGAGAGGAAAAGCTTGGAGTTCATATCGACTTTTGATTTTAGACCCTCCACCGAGTTTAAGCCTGGTTTATTGGCATCACTAGAGGTGCGACCTACTCTTTTGGATCATATAGGAACCTCAGGGCAAGTGGATCCACATATTTTAGGCATCTTGGATAAGCTTAGTAGAGGAGAGACTTCTAGTCACCTCAGTAGATATTCCACAGACGATAAAGGGTGGTTGCGATGAAATGGAAGGCTTTGTGTTCCACGAGTTGGAAGTTTGTTGAAGACAGACCTTGAGGAAGCCCATCGTTCTAAGATAACTATTCATCCAGGTGATGTTAAGATGTATAGAGATATGAAGAGGGTTTTATTTTGGGCTGAGATGAAGAAAGATGTGGCGGAGTTTGTTTCTCAATGTTTGATTTGTCAACAAGTCAAAGCTGAACAAAAGAAGCCCGGTGGTTTACTTCATCCTTTGGAGGACACACAGTGGAAGTAGAAGAGCGTCTTTATAGATTTCATAGATGATTTGCCTAGATCAAGAAAAGGCAACACCGGTATTTGGGTTATAGTAGACAGACTTACTAAGAGCGCTCATTTCATTCCAGTTAAGAGTAAGAGGACAACAGCATGGTTGGCGGCAATTTACGTTCGTGAGATAGTTCGTCTTCATGGAGTACCTTCCAATATCATAAGTGATCGTGACCCCATTTTCACCAGTGAATTTTGAAGGAAATTGCAAGAAGCATTAGGTACATAGTTGTGTTTGAGCACCGTTTATCACCCTCAGACCGATGGACAAAAGGAAAGGGTGAATAGGTTTCTTGAGGATCTTTTAATGTTGTGTATCCTAGATTTCGGAGGGACTTGGGAAGAGCACCTTCCTTTAGTAGAGTTCGCCTACAACAACAATTATCAAGCTAGTATTCGCATGGCACCCTTCGAAGCATTGTACAGACGACCCTGTAGATCACCGACTTGTTGGTGAGAGTGTACAGAAAGACTTTTACTTGGACCAGATATGGTTAGAGAAACTTCCAAAAAGATTGAACTTATTAGACGACAAATGAAAATAGCTCAGGATAGGCAGAAGCCCTACGCAGATAAAAGAAGGACTGACATTGAGTTTGAGGTGGGAGAAATGGTTTTCATTAAGGTATCACTATTAAGAAATGTGGTTCTCTTTGGATCTATAGGGAAATTGGTACCAAGATTTGTAGGTCCATTTCCCATAATAGAAAGGATCGGTCAAATGGCCTATAGAGTAAAGCTACCAGAGAGACTTTCCGGTATTCATGATGTTTTCCACGTTTCTCATTTGCGGAAGTGCTTGCATGATACCGCAAAAGTGATTGAGCCGAGTATATTAGAGGAAGTAGAGGTGGAAAGGGAGGCGACAATTAGACGAGTTCCTACCCGTATTATTGGATCAGAAATTAAGAAGCTACGCAACGGAGAAGTCAAGTTGATGAATGTTCAATAGGGAGACAACCAAGAGGATGCAATTTGGGAGACCGAAGACAAGGTTCACCCTTCGTACCCTTTTCTTTTCAGGGGTATGTTCTTAACTTCCTTTCTAAAGCTTTTATTCATGCTTATTTCTATCATTTAAGTATATCTTATCGATCGAATCTACGTCCTTTAGGTAGAAATCCCATGGACGTAAACATGTGTTTAAGACATGTTATGTTTGACGGATGCAAGTGGATGCAAGCGTTTGCTAGTGGTTGCTCGTGGATGCATATACACACACACATTATGCACTAGATTGGCTCAAACACTCTCATACTGCATATGGATGTGTGTGCATTTTTCTTCTTTTAATGGATGAAAATGGATGTATCATCATATGGATATTGCATTTGGACGGATGATTATGCACACATATAGAACTTACATGTTATAATAGGATTATTGCATACATGTTGGATTCATGACACTAACATACATTTCATTAAGGAGGTCAACTGAATCAGTAAACCGCCTGATCTTTCACATTAAAATAAGGACATATACACACACACTTTAGCATACGTTCATATAAGTATAGAAATCTTTTAAGGACAATGGATGCCTCTGATTGATAGATGAGTAGATGGATGATGGATGTTAGGATATACATTCTTCTTAACTTGGAGATTTCGGGGACGAAATCCTTTAAGTAGGGGAGAATATAACACCCCATAATTTTAACGATGCAAATGATGCTAAATTAAAGAATACTTCATTAAATATTCAGAATTAAGTGAAATTGACACCGCCATTGCATTCGTTTCGGAATTCTAGTCAAAACAGACACCTGGTTTGCGTAAAACGGACACCGTATGAAGAAGTTACTAAGGTTTGAAGTTTGTTTATGCATAAGAAAAATATATATGAATAAAATTAATCTAGAAATTCAAAGCAGTTCAAATTCGAGTAGAAAAAGGGGAGCGGGAAATTTCCCACCCATGGGTGTCGACCCCATCAAGGGGGTGTCAACCCATGGGTCGACCCCATAAAGGGGGTGTCGACCCTGGGTCGACACAACAAGGAGGGTACCCCCATGCAGATCCGAGGCAGAATTCCATTTTCTGAACATGGACTCCTTTCTTAACAAGATTCGTTGATTCTAGGCTATAAATAAGAACCTGTACCCATTGTTTTCTTCACTCAAAAACAATGAAGGACTAGATGTTGCCTCTGCCTAGATTAAGTCAAGTCTTTTCAACAAAGTCATTCGTGTTTAGAGATTTGTAATTCAATATCTGAAATCTTTCTTCTATTTTCTAGATCCAATCACAGTGAGTCTACATTAATTTTAGATCTAAATACTTAAAAGTTAATCTTGACATGGCTATAAATTGGATCTAAGCCTATGACTATTTGAATCATATCAGATCTATCATAGCCTACGTATCTAAATTATTTTGACATGACTATGAACTAGATCTAAGCCTATGTCTATTTATCATGTCAGATCTGCCATTATTTGTATATCTAATTCACTAATTAGATCTCATCATGCATGTTTATGACCATGACACTATGCCTAAACAGTTCTATTATCACATATTCATCAGATCTGTTCCTTTATGCCTATCTTATCATTATGCCCAACTTTGTCACTGTACATTTATTAGTTGTTATGCCTATTTTACCATCATACGTCAATCCTGTTATTGTGATTACTTCCATTCTCTTCCCTCCTTCTTTTCCCTTTTTATTTTATAGCCAGGCTACCTTCGAGCGTAGGCATACCGCTGTAATATGCGAATGCATTAAATTGGGAATGAGGGGAAACCATTAAAATTGGGGCATAATTTATATTGGGAAATTTGGGCATAACTTGAATGAAATATATGAATGTGGTTTTGGGGCATAAATCAAAATTTTGATTAAAGACCTTATATGGTTCTTTATGAACATGACTTGGGAAAGGGGCATGAAAACCCAAAATGACATAGGAATAATTGGTTAATAATGGAAATGCCTAGAATTACAGTAATTAGAAACTGTAACCGCGCTTAGACACGAGGTTAGATTGCACTTGTGGTGAAAGTCTACCCGAAACCGCCCGGCATATCCAGCGACCACAAGTGGTGACTCTAATGTGAGAGGTCTAAGTGCAGAAAAATGAAACGTGCTAAGACACGAGGTTAAGCTCGACTTGTGGAAGAAGTCTACCAAGAACCAACCGGCATAACCAACATCCACAAGTTGTAGGCTTAATGTGGGAGGTCTAGCGCATTATAACCATAAATGAATATATGGAAATGAAATTGAATACTTAACCTGGTTGAATCAATATTGATTGTATGAACATGTTAACTTGAGTAGGGGGTAAGTAAACTTGTTTGAAATAGTGGGTGGGTTAAGTAAATCTTGGGGTGTTGGGTAATATTTATATATATGCCCACAAACTTAACCTGTATGGTTATGCAATCTTTTACTCTGGTATGGCATAACCTGCGGAAAACCTAGTGGGGATGCAAGCATGGGGGAATCTTGTATCATCTTGTGTGTGGGATCCATTTCAGTCAAGAACCCATATATAGGTATCAAACAAGTACTCCAAACTAGGTCAAAGTCGGGGCACGCTTACTGGGCTGATTGTAAGAGATCCAAACGAAGGGGTGGTGCGGGCGGCGCATTCTGACGAGGCCATGTGCGTGCATGGGTAAGACAGAGGGGGTTTAAACATCGTGACATCAGTAGATACGGTTGTCCACATCCTGAAAACAAAGGGTTGCCACTTTAGGAAGTGATACATCCTACTGTGGGGCCAGCACAGGGTATCTATGGAGTAGGGAGATGATCGATTGGGGTAGTAATTAGGGTACATCTAGACTCTGGTATGTTTAGGAGCCCATTATTATCCTTAGGCGTAACTCCGGTATGTTGGGCGGCCTGTTGATTATATGGGGTTAAACCTCTCACTATAAGTATGCCTAAGTCTACCATCTTATAGTTGTTGGGATCGTCTCATTTTGGTTATACTAGTATTGTTGTACAAAAGAGAAAGTACTAGAGAAGCGCAATTCATTCTATTATGTTTATCCTGTTTACCTTGTCATACCTGCCTTTTTATGATGTTATCTCCCTTATCCACTTTATATGTCTGTCATGATACTTTTACTTATTTATATGCTAAAGGTAATTGGACTCGCCAGACTTTAAATTTGACCCATTTTGTTTCCTCTTCTTTCTCTTCCGTCCCTCCCCCTCCCCCCTCCCCAAGGTTCTCAGGGTGGGAATACTCCAGCTTGACCAAGATATGCTTTCATCCTGCTGGGAGCTGCTTATATGTAATGCTTGATTTCATATCTCTCTACTGTGGCTAATTTTTGGAGATTATGCTTCTTTTATTATTGTACTCTGATGTTTTAAGTATGTAACAACCCGTATTTTAATAACATGTTAAAACCATAAATCAAGGCAGAATAAAATTTTAAAATAAGAATCAAGGGAAATGGGTTGCGCCATTGCGTTCGCCTCGAAATTCTACTTGGAAACGAGTCGAGTTTTCGGAAAATGGATTCCGTATGAGGGAGATATGACCCTCCGAAGTTTCAGGAATTTTCAGAATCGAAAACAGCTCGAAATTCGAATTCAAAACCCAGCGCAGGCTGGGCGGGAAATTTCCCGCCCAGGACCAGGTCGACCTAGGGGTCGACACTATGGTCGACCTCCCAGGGGCCAGGTCGACCCTATGGTCGACCTAGGGGTCGACCTGGTGCCAAAATCCAGTTTTGAGCATGGGTTCATTCTGATGTTTTTGATCTCGTTTTCAGTTTAGATTCATTCGCCTAATCCTATATAAGCAGCCCCCTAACCCCATTCTCTTTACATCATTCTTCTCTAACCTTATGCTGCACAAATTCTTAATGGACATGGATTCTTCTTCTTCTTCAAAATTAAATTAAAATAAAACACGAAGACTATTTCTTGAAGACTATGGCTAGGAATTGCATATTGGGGATTTTCTTCTACAATCAAATCGAGATTCAACAATTCGACGACTAGTTTCTAGATTCAACTTCTGCATCTCAATTTCTTAGTCCACGACCTGTAAGTTCTAGTTACTTTGAGATTTAAACTTGTTAATTGTAATTTGGACATGAGATAAAGTGAAATTGGACTTAAGTATGATAATCGATTCACATCTATCCTAGTTTCCATCTTGGATCTTGACATTTGGGAATATTGTTATGAAATCAGTTTGGACCTATTCATGTTGTAAATTAAACTCTTTCATGTCCATAACATTATCATGCTTGTGATGTTGAATCAGTCTATTATTTACAAGTTTGGGACTATCACCTTATTAAGCTAGATTTGAAATCCTATTATTTTCTATATGTCAGTGATGTTGTAACCAATTATCTCAAGTTGTATCATTCTAGTCTTGTAATCCCTTTTATCACTTTATGCTCATCCATTTTTCCTATCATTGTTTTGATGTTATTCCCTTTATTTCTGGATTTGGATTTACTTGTAATTTAGATCGATTCACGTTTACGTGTGATGGGAATACGATTTGGGTAGATTAGGCAAAACATGAACTGGTTATGAGCATGAGTCATGAACTTGATAATAGGCATAAGTTGAAACATGAAACTTGACATGAAACTTGACATGAAACTTGACATGAAACTTGCCATGAAACTTGACACGAACTTGACATGAAATTTGAACATGGACTTGACACTGGAATAAACTTGAAAATGGCCAACTCGAGGTAGGGTTGAGTTTGCAGTGTAATTCTGCCCGGAACCGCCCGGCAAATCCAGTTACTGCAAACAATAGGATCCAATGTGGGTAGTTGGTCATATCGCGCTTGAAACCCAAGGTCAGACTGAGTTGTGGTGTAAATCTGCCTGGAACCGCCTGGCATATCCAGTGACCACAACAACAGGTCCGATGTGAGAGGTTGGGGTGCATTAATGAATTAATGCCACATGATGGGGTTAAGTCATGAACATGAAAGACAACACTTAACCAATTTGACATGCTAGACTGATATGGGTTAAGTCACGAATTTAAATGACAACACTTAACCTGTTGGACGGAAACCCTAGTTACGCGGTCCATTTCAGTAGTAACCCACTTAGATGTATCATGGTACCCTGGAACTAGGCAGGGTGGGGCACGATTATTGGGATGATTGTAAGCGACCAGAACGATGGCTGAGTTGGTGTGCCAGTGTAGGTTCAGGCGGACTATGGTCGTGCACGTAGTCCGGAGTTGAAAAAGCAAGCATTAGGCATCAGTAGGTTTACACTGTGCGTGCTAGATTCGTGTCGGTGGTTGGCATCCTAGGGCTTGATACACCCTATGGTGGACCTAGCACAGGTGACTACATTCGTGATAGGGCCGTATGACACAGACACACGACAAGCTAGAACTTGTAGGGAGCCGATCGATTAATGGATCGTTCCGTAGGACCCAAAAATGGGTCATTTCATGATATTGGGCCAAGGGATCATTTCATGGTTAATATACGACATGGGTTTGGGATACTAGTATAGTTGGTGCAGCGAATTTAGAACATGTGATGCTATACTTGATTTATACTTGAATTATCATGCTATCTTAGTCTATCTTGCCCATCTTGACTGCATCCTTATGTTTACTTTCAGTTTATACATGTCATGTTACCTTTACCTGTTTTTATGCTGAAAGTCACTAGGACTTACCAGTCTTTATGTATGACCCATTTTCTTTCGCCTCTTTTTCTTTCGTTCCCCCCCCCCTCAGGTTCTCAGGGAGGAAACTCTAGCGCTTAGCTTGGATTTCTCTTGCTTTCGATTCAGCTCAAGTACGGTTTGATCTTGAGCTCTGCTTTGACTACATTTCTGCTATCTTGGGGAATTATGCTATTTTTGCTGTTTAAGCTTTTATGCTTCTTTATTTATGCAAGACAGAATTTGTTGTAATGGAAAATGATGACTTTGGCCATTTGGTACTTTAGATGAAACAGGCTTTGACTATTTTGAAAGTAATGAAATTTATCTTTTGATTCTTCCCTTGTTATATTTATGTCTGTCTTGTAATATTTCTGTGATTGTTTACCTCGATAACGCTCCTCCAAAACTAGTGCATTCCCTTTGGGAGTGACCCTAGCGGAGGTAGGGTGTTACACTTGGTATCAGAGCAGAAGGTTACCAGACTGGGCAAAAGTTTTTAAAATCTTCTAAAACTATTTTCAAGACCGTTTACAAAGAAGCATTTTTCAAGAAAAGTCTTGTTTTATATAAAGGCTATTCCCCAAAAGCCATTAGCACTATCCTTTGTTTCCTCATTTTGAATCTCTTCTTTTTCATTTCAGCATGTCTGGAAATCTTAACCTTCCAGAGGGTGTGCCAATACCTGGCTGGTTCAGGAGGTACTTAGAGGATAGGGCCAATGATGCAGGCCCAACAAATATTCCTCCAGCTGCAGCGGCTCCTCCTCCTCGTGCAAATGCTTTCTCAAAGATCTGTAGAGAATTTAGGGCCATGGATGGAAAGGATTTCAAGGGAACTGAATCATTTGCAGAAGCGAGGAACTGGCTCAAAGAAACTGAGGATCTGTTCATTATCTTCGAGGTGGACGACAGGCAGAAGGTACAGTTGGCAGTATAGTTGTTCAAAGACGAAGCTTCATATTGGTGGGAAGTCACTAACGCTGAAAGACCTGTTGACACGTGGATGGATTTCAGGATAAGGTTTGAGATGAAATTCCTCTCACAAGCTGAACGAAGTATACAACTGGAAAAGTTCTTATCTCTTAAGCAAGGAAGTATGATGGTCAAGGAGTACGTCAATCAATTCAATCAGCTGGCCCGGTTTGGAATGGACTTAGTGAATACTCCTCATAAGAAGGCTCTCCGTTTTGTCAAGGGATTGAATGAGCCACTTTACAGCTTGGGTATGACCCACATACGTATGGGGGCTACTTACGAAAAGTTAGTAGACATGGCACTCTTAAATGAGGAAGACAAGGGCAAGAACGAGGCAAAAGTAGAAGTGCCTCAAGATAAGAAGGGGGAAGGGTCACAGAACAAGAAGGTTGATCCAAAGAAAGGAGGGAAGAACAACAAACCCCATGAAAAGAAAAGGTGTAATTTCTGTGGCATTCCTGGACATCTGTTCAAAGACTGCAGGAAGAAGAAATGGAAGATGGGTGGTTGTTTCCACTGTGGTGAGACAGGACACATGGCTAGGGCCTGCCCAAGGAGGCAAGGGCAGGGAGCTGGACCTTCTTCTGGAGGACAAGTCCACGCTCTCACGGCACCTCCGCAAGAACGAGGTAGAAATATTTTTGTCGAAAGTTTAGTCTATCTTTTTGATCATCCTGTTCGAACCTTGTTTGATTCTGGCACATCGCATACTTTTATTTCTTATGATATTGTTGAAACTCTGCACCTAAGTACTAGTGTAACACCCCACATCCGTTAGTATCACTCACAAAGGGAATGCACTAAGTTCTGTGGAGCATTTAGGATAAAAGATGCAGATAAATTACAAGACAGACAAAAATTAAACAACGGAAAATAAAACTTTGCTTTATTGATAAAATAGTTTGTACAGTGATTTCTTTACAATATCAGAGTATCATCTGTCTTACAAAATAAAGAAGCATAAAACAACATTTATATTCCCCAATTTTATCCAGAGCTAGCCAAAGCATCTGAAAAGAGAATCCAAGCAAAACTTCGACAAATCTTCAAGCTGGGAAAGAGTGACAGTCCAACTTAACCTGAGCTATACTATTCCCTCCTTTACTACCTGGGGGCGGGGAGGGGAAACGGAAGAAAAGAAGACGAAAGAAAAACAGAGTCAGACATAAAGCCTGAGCAAGTTCAGTAACTTCTAGCATGTGAACATGGAAAAACAAAACGACGTGAATTAACGGAATACAAGATAACACCATGATGATAGGGTCAGCAAGATTAGACAAGATAATCACAAGATATGCTAAGATAAGATAAACTGGATATGCTCTAGTACTTTCGCCGCTTCGCTATTTCCTTGTTATACTGGTTTTTATACCTCTGCACCACCTAACTAGTGTCCCAACTAGTAACGATAACGTGATCCCAATCCCTGTATTTTCCATTGCCTTCAGGCATACATTTATTATTTATTACCTAGATCTAATCTAGGGTTTTCTATCAAGTGCTTTCTAGATTCAACTAGAGTTTCCGCTATCTGCTGAACGCTTCTTGGATTTAGGGTTTATGCCACCTAGTCCAACTAGGGATTATGCTACCTGTCGAACGATGCCCCCAAGTCTAGGACACACTACCTAGAGTGGGATATGTTCCTATACTTCCCCACGCATGTATCGCGAATAATTATCGCTTGTCTAGATGCACATGTCCTGTAATGTGCGGCCCAAGTCATGTGGCAGGGCAAATCAAGAAATACAGAACTCGGTCGAGAGCTTTCAGATATCTGCCGATGCAGATGCTAAGGTCTGTTTTTATTCCAGTGGCTATGGTCCCACTTGACCCCCCCCCCCCCCTCAACTAATGAAAGGCACACCTTGAAAAATGAGAACTATACGCAGGCCCCCGGTGCCCCACTATCCTATGGCCATCCTCACCCATAACTAGATAGCAAGTATATGGTCTTTTGGAGTTCTTCGCCTTTCCGCTTCACGTATCTCGATTGACTCAAGATGGATGGTAGACGACGAGTTGCTATCACAGGGCTACCGTTTTCTCGCCGAATCACGCTGGTCCATCCTAGTCTTTAGGTTGCCATATATTGCAACCAAGGCATACCCCTGGTTCTTCTACGCAGACCTTAACCTCTGTGAGCCCAGGAGGATCATCTGCAGCCTCACAGAGGGATACCAAGACCCCCATTTACAGTTTATAGCAATTTAGATCCAACACCCCCATTTACAGTTTATTCCAAAACTCGATTTTATATTCTAGTTTATAGTTTATGCCAAACTAGATTTCATATTCTAGTTCACCGTTTATGCCCAAAACTTAATTTGCATATCAACTACCTATTTTGTGGCCCATTAAACCACTTACCATTTACGCCCAATGTATGTAAATTATGCTAATATACCTATCATGCTTAATTTAGCCACCCAATTCTGATTTAATATTCTAATTCCAGTTCATGTCGAAACTAGACTTATTATTCTAGTTTTCATCTTAATAGTCATGCTATAATGCATGTTCCCAAATTATGCCAATTTCCAAGTTTAGTCAATTTCCTGTTTTTCCCCAAAACGTATTCCCATCGTTCGTATAATCATGATTCAGCCTAGATCATAAATAAAGCTAGATTCGTGGATAGAAGGAAATGAGCCAAAATGCCATGAAAGAACGGGCATAACAATTGGCATAAGATGACAATTCACAGGCATATAGATATGGTAAAATTACGACATGAAAAGGGTTGAATAGTATAGGTTCAAGAACATGGGTAGACCTAACTTAATAGGTAAATTCCCAAGGTCTAAAACCAAAGAAAACCAAGAATAGACAGAATAGATAAACATGGGTAGAACTAACATAATAGGTAAATTCCCAAGGTCTAAAACCAGAGAAAACCAAGAATAGACAGAATAGATAATTGGGTTTAGACCCAATTTCATAGTCACAAAACTTAAGCAACACTTTCCTAGTCATGATTCATAGGTGTTTAATCACAGTTGTCCTTGTTATGTCATAGGCAATAGTTTATGTTTCCTAATCAAAGGCCTAGGCTTAGTCAAGGAAGTCACAGTCACAGTCACAGTCATAAGCAATGTTCATAGTCATAGGTAATGTTCATAGTCATAGGCAATGTTCATAGTCATAGGCAAGGCCTAATTGGTCATCGAATCATAACAGTTCTTAATTAGGTCCAAAGATATAGGCACAGATTCGAATAGAGAGTGGCATATTCTTTTATTCCTTTAATTTCATGTCACTAACAGAGAAAAATGTTCAAATCTAAAAATAACTGACTTACAGAGATTAGATTAGATTAGATTCGTAGAAAAACAGTCGTTGCAGTCGTTTGAATCTTCACTTGAAATCCTAGCTTGACTTGAACCTCTTCTTGAAAGTCTTGAGCAGCATTTCCTCGTCTTGATTTATTTTATATATTATTTATTTATACATTTTCTCAGAGGCGGCATAAGGATAGAAAAGAATTGTGAATAGAGAAGGAGACTAAGGCTGTTTATATAGGATTAGGCGGACGAATCTGGTCAGAATGGCGTCCGGATACAGGAGAACGAACCAGGTTCAGAAAACTGGAAAAAGCGGGGGGGGGTCGACTACCCAGTCGACCTGGGTCTTTGGGCGGGAAAATTCCCGCCAACCCCAATCTGGGTCTGATTTTCGAATTTGAACTCGTTTTATGACCTGTTCGGATTTTAAATCGAATTCTGAAACTTCCAAAGACCATAACTCCTTCATACGGAGTCCGATTAATGCAAACTCGGACTCTATCTCATGCAGAATTCTGAGACGAACGCAATGGCGTAGCCCGTTTCCCTTGATTTTGATTTTAAAATTTAATTCTGCCTTGATTTGTGAATCTGTTATAGAATTACGGGGTGTTACAACTAGTCTAGTTGAGGATCCCGTTATTGTTTCAAATCCAATTGGTGGCTCTGCTCATTTATCTATGATTTATGTGGATTTGAGGATTTCTATCTTAAGCGTAGAATTCACGTGTAATCTTATGTTCTCAGATTTATGGGATACGGTTTGATTCTAGGCATGGATTGGCTGTCCAATAATGGAGCCATTCTCAATTGTGAACGAAGGGTAGTTAGACTCGTAACTCGCCTTGGTAATACCCTTGAAAGTTCTTGTAACCCTATGGGTCTTGTCATGTTATGTTATCTAGAATCTCTTGACTCGTCTATCGATGATTTGCAATCAGTAAGGGTAGTCCGAGAATATCCCGATGTAATTGATGAGGTTAAGGGGTTACCCCCCAAACGCAAGATAGATTTCCGTATATGTCTTGTAGATAATGCTAAGCCAGTTGCATTGCCCGTTAGACACAAGGCCCCGCGAGAGAGAAAAGAGCTTAGTAATCAAGTTAAGGAGGTGCTTGAGAAAAATTTCATTAGGCGAAGCATTTCTGAATGGGGTGCTCCGGTGGTATTCTCTACTAAGGAGGATGGTTCACTTCGTCTATGCATAGATTATCGTGAGTTAAACAAGCTGACTAAGAAGAATAGGCACCCACTACCGAGAATCGACGACTTGTTCGACCAGCTTGTAGGAGCGTCTGTTTTCTCACAACTCAATCTAGCTACACGATTCCATCAACTTAGAGTGGCTGAGGATAGCATTGACAAGATTGCGTTTAGGACTCCGGATGGTTTCTTCGAATGGCTCGTCATGCCGTTTGGTTTGACGAATGCACTCGTGTACTTCGTAGACTTAATGAGTAGGGTGTTTAGGGAGTTCCTTAACAAGTTTGTGGTGGTCTTCGTGGACGATATTTTGATCTTCTCAAAGGATGAGGAAGAACATGCTAGACATCTCAAGGAAGTCATGGATACGCTTAGAGCACATGAGTTAAAAGCTAAGTTCTCCAAGTGTCATTTTTAGAGAAAAGAAGTTCGGTTTCTTGGACATGTAGTTTCTAAGCAAGGTATAGTTGTGGGCCCCGCAAAGGTAGCTGCGGTGCAAGACTGGAAAGTTCCTAGGAACGCAACGGAAGTGAGAAGCTTTCTCAGTTTGGCGGGCTACTATAGGAAGTTCATTAAGGACTTCGCTAAGATTTCAGCCCCTCTTACTAGGTTAACGAAGAAGAACCTAGCTTTTGCATGGGACATAGAGTGTGACGTTGCTTTTCAAAGGCTTAAGAGAGCCCTTACCACAGCTCCAGTTTTTGCATTACCCGACGGAGGTAAGATGTTTACGGTGTACATAGATGTGTGCGGCACGAGATTAGGCGCTGTCCTAATGCAAGAAGGGAAAGTGATATGCTACGGGGGTAGACAACTTAAAGTTTATGAGAAAAACTATCCCACATATGACTTGGAATTGGCCGCGATTTTTTTTCGCTTAAGTCTTGGCGCCACTATCTTCTAGATGAGAAGTTCGAGTTGTATACCGATCATAAATCGCTTAAGTACCTCTTTTCGCAAAAAGATTTGAATCTAAGGCAACAGAGGTGGATGGAATTCTTGGCATCGTATGACTTCGATATAGCTTATACCACTGGCAAGGGTAACGTGGTGGCGGATGCGCTAAGTAGGAAAAGGTTGACTTTGAGTCCTTTGTTCGTTGAAAAGAAAAGTCTAGAGTTTATAGCAACCTTTGATTTCATACCTGTTGTTGAGTCGTTGGCTAGCACGTTAGCATCTCTTGAGTTAAGGCCTACGCTTCTAGACCAAGTAGGGACTTCACTGAAGGAAGACCCACAGATAGTCGAGATCATGGACAAGCTGATTAGAGGTGAGATGTCAAGTCACCTCAGTCGGTATGCCGTAGATGACAAAGGATGGCTAAGGCGTGATGGTAGACTATGTGTCCCACAAGTGGGAGACTTAGTAAAGAGAGTTCTCGAAGAGGCGCATCACTCGAAGATGACTATACATCCCGGAGGGGATAAAATGTACAAGGATATGAAGCGCATTTTCTTTTGGAACAGGATGAAAAAGGATGTAGCGGAATTTGTTTCTAAGTGCATGGTGTGCTAACAAGTAAAGGCCAAGTCGAAAAAGCCCGGTGGGCTATTGCATCCTTTGGAGGTATCGCAGTGGAAATGGGAGAGTGTCTCGATGGATTTCGTGGATGGATTGCCTAGATCAAGGAAGGGCAATACTAGCATATGGGTTATAGTAGATAGACTCACGAAGAGCGCTCACTTCATTCCTGTGAAGAGCAAGAGGACTGCATCATGGCTAGCGTCTGTATACCTTCGAGAAATAGTACGGTTGCACGGAGTTCCTTCTAGTATAGTCAGCGATCGTGACCCGATTTTCACTAGCGAATTTTGGAATAGTTTACAAGAAGCAATGGGTACACGACTAATTTTAAGCACAGCCTATCACCCACAGACAGATGGACAAACCGAAAGGGTAAATAGGGCACTAGAGGATCTTTTGAGACTATGTATTCTTGACTTTGGTGGTACTTGGGAAGATCACCTACCTCTCGTTGAGTTCACATATAATAATAGTTACTAAGCTAGCATAGGAATGGCACCATTCGAAGCCTTATACGGAAGACCGTGCAAGTCACCAACTTGTTGGTGGGAGTCGACAGATAAGCTCATACATGGACTCGACATGATAATGGACACTTCCGAGAAGGTTGAGTTGATACGAAGACGGATGAAAACAACCCAAGATAGACAGAAATCCTACGCGGAGAAGAGAAGGACAGACCTAAAGTTCGAAGTCGGAGATATGGTCTTTATAAAAGTTTCTCCTTTACGCAATGTGGTTCGCTTTGGAGCGGTTAGAAAGTTAGCACCGAGGTTCGTAGGACCGTTCCCTATCATCGAGAGGATTGGCCAGATGGCCTATAAGGTAGAGTTACCCAAGAGGTTAGCCGGAGTACACAATGTCTTTCACGTTTTGCATCTATGAAAGTGCTTACATGAGCCTGCCGAAGTGGTTGAGCCAGGCATCCTTGAAGGCGTAGAAGTGGAAAGAGAAGCAACATTGAGGCGAGTTTCGATTTGTATCTTAGGAACGGAGATCAAGAAGCTAAGGAATCGAGAAGTCAAGCTAGTTAAAGTATAGTGGAGTGAAGCCCAAGAAGACGCAACTTGGGAAACCGAAGAGAAGATACGCGCGTTATACCCAATTCTTTTTTAGGGTACATTCTCGATCTCTTTTTCCTATAAGTTTACATACCTTCGTATCATGTACATACTTTTGCTATCCACGTTTGTCTTGTTATCTTCTCGATCCTATCTTGAGAACCTTAGGTAGAACCCTTTTGGATGTAAACATGTGATTGAAACATGTTATGGTTGATGATTGCAAGTGGTTGCTCGTGGTTGCATAACACACATTAGGCACTAGATCAGCTCAGTCACATTTTTCATGTTGCATATGCATGAGTGCTTATACTTGTATATGGATGGAAACTTGATATGATATCATTTGGACGTTGCATATGAATGAATGTTTGTGCACTCATGTAGAGATTATAAAGTATGTTAGGAATTTGCATACATGTTGGACTCATTACACTAACATATTTTGCATTAAGGAGGTCTACTGAATCAGTAACCGCCTAATCTTTTGCATTAGATAAGTACATATACACACACTCTTGCGTAAGTTCATACAGCATTAGAAATATTTTAAGGACAATGGTTGCTTGTGGATGATGGTTGAGTAGATGGATGATTGGATGATAGGATGCATTCTTCTTAACTTGAAGATTTCGGTAACGAAATCCTTTAAGGAGGGGAGAATGTAATAAC
The DNA here is from genome assembly GCA_030737875.1 of Allium sativum. Classification (NCBI taxonomy): domain Eukaryota; kingdom Viridiplantae; phylum Streptophyta; class Magnoliopsida; order Asparagales; family Amaryllidaceae; genus Allium; species Allium sativum. The sequence continues at coordinate 288,560,814 of CM060924.1, forward strand.
CCGTATTTTATTAACATGTTTAAACCATAAATCAAGGCAGAATAATTTTTTAAAATAAGAATCAAGGGAAATGGGTTGCGTCATTGCGTTCGTAACGAAATCCAGCTTGGAAAAGAGTCTGAGTTTTCGAAAAACGGATTCCTTATGAGGGAGATATGACCCTCCGAAGTTTCAGGAATTTTTAGAATCGAAAACAGCTCGAAATTCGAATTCGAAATTCTAATTCAAACTGCAGCGCAGGCTGGGCGGGAAATTTCCCGCCCAGGACCAGGTCGACCTGGGGGTCGACACTATGGTCGACCTCCCAGGGGCCAGGTCGACACTATGGTCGACCTGGTGCCAAAACCCAGTTTTGAGCCTGGGTTCATTCTGATGTTTTTGGTCTCGTTTTCAGTTTAGATTCATTCGCCTAATCCTATATAAGCAGCCCCCTAACCCCATTCTCTTTACACCATTCTTCTCTAACCTTATGCTGCACAAATTCTGAATGGACATGGCTTCTTCTTCTTCTTCAAAATTAAATTAAAAATAAATTAAAATAAAACACGAAGACTATTTCTTGAAGACTACGGCTAGGAATTGCATATTGGGTGTTTTCTTCTACAATCAAATCGAGATTCAACAATTCGACGACTAGTTTCTAGATTCAACTTATGCATCTCAATTTCTTAGTCCACGATCTGTAAGTTCTAGTTACTTTGAGATTTAAACTTGTTAATTGTAATTCGGACATGAGATAAAGTGAAATTGGACTTAAGTATGATAATCGATTCACATCTATCCTAGTTTCCATCTTGGATCTTGACATTTGGGAATATTGCTATGAAATCAGTTTGGACTTATTCATGTTGTAAATCAAACTCTTTCATGTCCATAACATTATCATGCCTGTGATGTTGAATCGGTCTATTATTTTCAAGTTTGGGACTATCACCTTATGCCATAACTATCACCTTATTATGCTAGATTTGAAATCCTATTATTTTCTATATGCCAGTGATGTTGTAACCAATTATCTCAAGTTATATCATGCTAGTCTTGTAATCCCTTTTATCACTTTATGCTCGTCCTTTTTTCCTATCATAGTTTTGATGTTATTCCTTTTATTTCTGGATTTGGATTTACTTATAATTTAGATCGATTCATGTTTACATGCGATGGGAATACGATTTGGGTAGATTAGGCAAAACATGAATTGATTTTGAACATGAGTCATGAACTTGATAATAGGCATAAGTTGAAACATGAAACTTGAAATGAAACTTGCCATGAAACTTGTCACGAAATTGACATGAAATTTGAACATGGAAATAACACTAGAATGAACTTGAAAATGGCCAACTCGAGGTTGGGTTGAGTTTGCAGTGTAATTCTGCCTGGAACCGCCCGGCAAATCCAGTTACTGCAAACAATAGTATCCAATGTGGGTAGTTGGTCATATCGCGCTTGAAACCCGAGGTTAGACTGAGTTGTGGTGTAAATCTTCCCGGAACCGCCTGGCATATCCAGTGACCACAACAACAGGTCTGATGTGAGAGGTTGGGGTGCATTAATGAATTAATGCCACATGATAGGGTTAAGTCATGAACATGAAAGACAACACTTAACCAACTTGACATGCTAGACTGATAAGGGTTAAGTCACGAATTTAAATGACAACACTTAACCTGTTGGATGGAAACCATAGTTACGCGGTCCATTTCAGCAGTAACCCACTTAGATGTATCATGGTACCCTGGAACTAGGCAGGGTGGGGCACGATTACTAGGTTGATTGTAAGCGACCAGAACGACGGCTGAGTTGGTGTGCCAGTGTAGTTTCAGGCGGACTATGGTCGTGCACGTAGTCCGGAGTTGAAAAAGCAGGCATTGGGCATCAATAGGTTTACACTGTGCGTGCTTGATTCGTGTCGGTGGTTGGCACCCTAGAGCTTGATACACCCCATGGTGGACCTAGCACAGGTGACTACATTCGTGATAGGGTCGTATGACACAGACACGCGACGAGCTAGAACTTGTAGGGAGCCGATCGATTAATGGATCGTTCCGTAGGACCCCGAAATGGGTCATTTCATGATATTGAGCCAAGGGATCATTTCATGGTTAATATATGACATGGGTTTGGGATACTAGTACAGTTGGTGCAGCGAATCTTGAACATGCGATGCTATACTTGATTTATACTTGAATTATCATGTTATCTTAGTCTATCTTGCCCATCTTGACAGCATCCTTATGCTTACTTTCAGTTTATACATGTCATGTTACCTTTACCTGTTTTTATGTTGAAAGTCAATAGGACTTACCAGCCTTTATGACTGGCCCATTTTCTTTTGCTCTTTTTCTTTCGTCCTCCCCCCCTCAGGTTCTCAGGGAGGAAACTCTAGCACTTAGCTCGGATTTCTCTTGCTTTCGGTTTAGCTCAAGTACGGTTTGATCTTGACCTCTTCTATGGCTGCATTTCTGCTATCTTGGGGAATTATGCTATTTTTGCTGTTTAAGCTTTTATGCTTCTTTATTTATGCAAGTCAGAATTTGTTGTAATGGAAAATGATGACTTTGGCTATTTGTTACTTTGGATGAAACAGGCTTTGACTATTTTGAAAGTAATGAAATTTATATTTTGATTCTTCCGCTATTTTATTTATGTCTGTCTTATAATATTTCTGTGATTGTTTACCTCGATAACGCTCCTCCAAAACTAGTGCATTCCCTTTGTGAGTGACCCTAGTGGAGGTGGGGTGTTACACTTGTTATCAGAGCACAAGGTTGCCAGACTGGGCAAAAGTTTTTAAAAATCTTCTAAACTATTTTCAAAACCGTTTACAAAGAAGCATTTTTCAAGAAAAGTCTTGTTTTATATAAAGGCTATTCCCCAAAAGCCATTAGCACTATCCTTTGTTTCCTCGTTTTGAATCTCTTCTTTTTCATTTCAGCATGTCTGGAAATCTTAACCTTCCAGAGGGTGTATCAATACCTGGCTGGTTCAGGAGGTACTTAGAGGCTAGGGCCAACGATGCAGGCCCATCAGATATTCCTCCTCCAGCTGCAGTGGCTCCTCCTCCTCCTCCTCGTGCAAATGCTTTCTCAAAGATCTATAGAGAATTTAGGGCCATGGGTGGAAAGGATTTCAAGGGAACTGAATCATTTGTAGAAGCGAGGAAATGGCTCAAAGAAACTGAGGATCTGTTCGTTACCTTCGAGGTGGACGATATGCAGAAGGTACAGTTGGCAGTATGGTTGCTTAAAGACAAAGCTTCCTGTTGGTGGGAAGTCACTAACGCTGAAAGACCTATTGACACATGGATGGATTTCAAGGATAAGGTTTGAGATGAAATTCCTTTCACAAGCTGAACGAAGTCTACAATTGGAAAAGTTCTTATCTCTTAAGCAAGGAAGTATGACGGTCAAGGAGTACGTCAATCAATTCAATCAGCTGGCCCGGATTGGACTGGACTTAGTGAATACTCCTCATAAAAAGGCTCTCCGTTTTGTCAAGGGATTGAATGAGCCACTTCACAGCTTGGCTATGACCTACATACCGATGGGGGCTACTTACGAAAAGTTAGTAGACATGGCACTCTTAAATGAGGAAGGCAAGGGCAAGAACGAGGCAAAAGCAGAAGTGCCTCAAGATAAGAAGGGGGAAGGGTCACAGAACAAGAAGGCTGATCCAAAGAAAGGCGGGAAGAACAACAAACCCCGTGAAAAGAGAAAGTGTAATTTCTGTGGCATTCCTGGACATCTGGTCAAAGACTGCAGGAAGAAGAAAAGGAAGATGGGTGGCTGTTTCCACTGTGGTGAGACATGACACATGGCTAGGGCCTGCCCAAGGAGGCAAGGGCAGGGAGCTGGACCTTCTTCTGGAGGACAAGTCCACGCTCTCACGGCACCTCCACAAGAACGAGGTAGAAATATTTCTGTCGAAAGTTTAGTCTATCTTTTTGATCATCCTATTCGAACCTTGTTTGATTCTGGCGCATCGCATACTTTTATTTCTTCTGATATTGTTGAAACTCTGCACCTAAGTACTAGTCTAGTTGAGGATCCCGTTATTGTTTCAAATCCAATTGGTGGCTCTGCTCATTTATCTATGATTTGTGTGGATTTGAGGATTTCTATCTTAAGCGTAGAATTCACGTGTAATGCTTATGTTCTCGGATTTATGGGATACGATTTGATTCTAGGCATGGATTGGTTGTCCAATAATGGAGCCATTCTCGATTGTGAACGAAGGGTAGTTAGACTCGTGACTCGCCTTGGTAATACCCTTGAAATTTCTCATAACCCTATAGGTCCTGTCATGTTATGTTATCTAGAATCTCTTGACTCGTCTATCGATGATTTGCAATCAGTAAGGGTAGTCCGAGAATATCCCGATGTCTTTGATGAGGTTAAGTGGTTACCCCCCAAACGCGAGATAGATTTCCTTATATATCTTGTTGATAATGCTAAGCCAGTTTCATTGCCCGTTAGACACATGGCCCCGCAAGAGAGAAAAGAGCTTAGTTAGCAAGTTAAGGAGTTGCTTGAGAAAAATTTCATTAGGCGAAGCATTTCTGAATGGGGTGCTCCGGTGGTATTCGCTACTAAGACGGATGGTTCGCTTCGTCTATGCGTAGATTATCATGAGTTAAACAAGCTGACTAAGAAGAATAGGCACCCACTACCGAGAATCGACGACTTGTTCGACCAGCTTGTAGGACCGTCTGTTTTCTCTCAACTCGATCTAGCTACAGGATTCCATCAACTTAGAGTGGTTGAGGATAGCATTGACAAGACTGCGTTTAGGACTCCGGATGGTTTCTTCGAATGGCTCGTCATGCCGTCTGGTTTGACGAATGCACTCGCGTACTTCATAGACTTGATGAGTAGGGTGTTTAGAGAGTTCCTTGACAAGTTTGTGGTGGTCTTCGTGGACAATATTTTGATCTTCTCAAAGGATGAGTAAGAACATGCTAGACATCTCAAGGAAGTCATGGATATGCTTAAAGCACATGAGTTAAAAGCTAAGTTCTCCAAGTGTCATTTTTGGAGAAAAGAAGTTCGGTTTCTTGGACATGTAGTTTCTAAGCAAGGTATAGCTGTGGACCCCGCAAAGGTAGCTGCGGTGCAAGACTGGGAAGTTCCTAGGAACGCAACGGAAGTGAGAAGCTTTCTTGGTTTGGCGGGCTACTATAGGAAGTTCATTAAGGACTTCGCTAAGATTTCAGCCCCTCTTACTAGGTTAACGAAGAAGAACCTAGCTTTTGCATGGGACATAGAGTGCGACGTTGCTTTTCAAAGGCTTAAGAGAGCCCTTACCACAGCTCCAGTTTTGGCATTACCCGACGGAGGTAAGATGTTTACGGTGTACATAGATGCGTGCGGCACGGGATTAGGCGCTGTCCTAATGCAAGAAGAGAAAGTGATATGCTACGGGGGTAGACAACTTAAAGTTCATGAGAAAAACTATCCCACACATGACTTGGAATTGGCCACGATTTTTTTTTTTTTTTTTTTGCGCTTAAGTCTTGGTGCCACTATCTTCTAGATGAGAAGTACGAGTTGTATATCAATCACAAATTGCTTAAGTACCGCTTTTCGCAAAAAGATTTGAATCTAAGGCAACAGAGGTGGATGGAATTCTTGGCATCGTATGACTTCGATATAGCTTATGCCCCTGGCAAGGGTAACGTGGTGGCGGATGTGCTAAGTAGGAAAAGGTTGACTTTGAGTCCTTTGTTTGTTGAAAGGAAAAGTCTAGAGTTTATAGCAACCTTTGATTTCACACCTGTTGTTGAGTCGTTGGCTAGCATGTTAGCATCTCTTTAGTTAAGGCCTACACTTCTAGACCAAGTAGAGATTTCACAGAAGGAAGACCCACAGATAGTCGAGATCATGGACAAGCTGATTAGAGGTGAGATGTCAAGTCACCTCAGTAGGTATGCCATAGATGAAAAAGGATGGCTAAGGCGTGATGGTAGACTATGTGTCCCACAAGTGGGAGACTTAGTAAAGAGAGTTCTCGAAGAGGCGCATCACTCGAAGATGACTATACATCCCGGAGGGGATAAAATGTACAAGGATATGAAGCGAATTTTCTTTTGGAACGGGATGAAAAAGGATGTAGCGGAATTCATTTCTAAGTGCATGGTGTGCCAACAAGTAAAGGCCAAGTCGAAAAAGCCTGGTGGGCTATTGCATCCTTTGGAGGTATCGCAGTGGAAATGGGAGAGTGTCTCGATGGATTTCGTGGATGAATTGCCTAGGTCAAGGAAAGGAAATACTAGCATATGGGTTATAGTAGATAGACTCACGAAGAGCGCTCACTTCATTCCTGTGAAGAGCAAGAGGACCGCATCATGGCTAGCGTCTATATATCTTCGAGAAATAGTACGGTTGCACGGAGTTCCTTCTAGTATAGTTAGCGATCGTGACTTGATTTTCACTAGCAAATTTTGGAATAATTTACAAGAAGCAATGGGTACACGACTAAGTTTAAGCACGACCTATCACCCACAGACGGATGGACAAACCGAAAGGGTAAATAGGGCACTAGAGGATCTTTTGAGACTGTGCATTCTTGACTTTGGTGGTACTTACGAAAATCACCAACCTCTCGTTGAGTTTGCGTATAATAATAGTTACCAAGCTAGCATAGGAATGGCACCATTCGAAGCCTTATACGGAAGACCATGCAAGTCACCAACCTGTTGGTGGGAGTCGACAGACAAGCTCATACATGGACCCGACATGACAATGGACACTTCCGAGAAGGTTGAGTTGACACGAAGACGGATGAAAACAGCCCAAGATAGACAGAAATCCTACGCGGACAAGAGAAGGACAGACCTAAAGTTTGAAGTCGGAGATATGGTCTTTATAAAATTTTCTCCTTTACGCAATGTGGTTCGCTTTGGAGCAGTTGGAAAGTTAGCACCGAGTACGTATGACCGTTCCCTATCATCGAGAGGATTGGACAGATGGCCTATAAGGTAGAGTTACTCGAGAGGTTGGCCGGAGTACACAATGTCTTTCACGTTTCGCATCTCCGAAAGTTCTTACATGAATCTGCCGAAGTGGTTGAGCCAGGCATCCTTGAAGGCTTAGAAGTGGAAAGAGAAGCAACATTGAGGCGAGTTCCGATTCGTATCTTAGGAACGGAGATCAAGAAGCTAAGGAATCAAGAAGTCAAGCTAGTTAAAATACAATGGAGTGAAGCCCAAGAAGATGCAACTTGGGAAACCGAAGAGAAGATACGCGCGCTATACCCAATTCTTTTTTAGGGTACATTCTCGATCTCTTTTTCCTATAAGTTTACATACCTTCGTATCATGTACATACTTTTGCTATCCGTGTTTGTCTTGCTATCTTCTAGATCCTATCTTGAGAACCTTAGGTAGAACCCTTCTGGATGTAAACATGTGATTGAAACATGTTATGGTTGATGATTGCAAGTGGTTGCTCGTGGTTGCATAACATCCATTAGGCACTAGATCAGCACAGTCACATTTTTCATGTTGCATATGCATGAGTGCTTATACTTGTATATGGATGGAAACTTGATATGCTATCATTTGGATGTTGCATATGAATGAATGTTTGTGCACTCATGTAGAGATTATAAAGTATGTTAGGAATTTGCATACATGTTGGACTCATTACACTAACATATTTTGCATTAAGGAGGTCTACTGAATCTGTAACCGACTGATCTTTTGTATTAGATAAGAACATATACAAATACTCTTGCATAAGTTCATACAGAATTAGAAATCTTTTAAGGACAATGGTTTCTTGTGGATGATGGTTGAGTAGATGGATGATTGGATGATAGGATGCATTCTTCTTAACTTGAAGATTTCGTGGACGAAATCCTTTAAGGAGGGGAGAATGTAACAACCCGTATTTTAATAACATGTTAAAACCATAAATCAAGGAAGAACAAAATTTTAAAATAAGAATCAAGGGAAATGGGTTGCGTCATTGCGTTCGTATCGAAATTCTGCTTGGAAATGAGTCCGAGTTTTCGAAAAATGGATTCCGTATGAGGGAGATATAACCCTCCGAAGTTTCAGGAATTTTCAGAATCGAAAACAGCTCGAAATTCGAAATCGAAATTCAAATTCAAACCCCAGCGCAGGATGGGCGGGAAATTTCCCGCCCAGAACCAGGTCGACCTGGGGGTCGACACTATGGTCGACCTCCCAGGGGCCAGGTCGACCCTATGGTCGACCTGGTGCCAAAACCCAGTTTTGAGCCTGGGTTCATTCTAATGATTTTGGTCTCGTTTTCAGTTTAGATTCATTCGCCTAATCCTATATAAGCAGCCCCCTAACCCCATTCTCTTTACACCATTCTTCTCTAACCTTATGCTGCATAAATTCTTGATGGACATGGCTTCTTCTTCTCCTCCAAAACTAGTGCATTCCCTTTGTGAGTGACCCTAGCGGAGGTGGGGTGTTACAAAGTACAAGGCGGAAATTTTAATGATGTACTAGGTTTTATGCATTTCAGACATATGATGTAACCATGCTTTGAATAACGATGATTTCTGCTTATAAGATTTTAAATTCCGCTGTCATTTTTTTATGTCTTGTAATGTTTCTATTTCTGTTTCTGTTTACCTATAACGCTTCACGAAAGTTAATGCATTCTCTTAATAAGTGACATTAATAGACTTGGCGTGTCACAAAGAACGCCGCGTTGCATGATATATCTTGAAGCTTTTCGGATGATGGTATGCCTTTCACTCTTTCTTGTCGGAAGCATTCCAATTTGCGAAAATTTCTTTATTGGGGTCATCCATGACTCTCTCTCTCTCTCAGGCTCGATCTCCAACGCAGGATCGACTTCCATCTGATCAATACTCGTAGTTTCTAGTGTCTCAATTGGGACCACTTCCATTTCTTTTGGGTTGTCGAAGCTCACTAATTTGGCCAACTTATCCACCTTCTGATTTTCTGTTCGCGAAATATGGGATATGTTGTAATGCTCTAGGCCATCCAATAGCTCCTCAACCCTTTCTAGGTACGTTGAAAGTCGTGGTCCTTTCGTTTGAAATTCCTTTCGAACCTAGCAAACAACAATATGAAAGTCACAAAAGATGTTCAACACCACTACTCCCAACTCCTTAGCGAGCTTCAACCCGACAATCAGGGCCTCATACTCAGAATTGTTATTAGTTGTGGAAAAATTCAATTGTAAGGTGTAATAAATCGACTGTCCTTCAAGAGTTATAAATACGACTTCGGCGCCGGACCATCGATCATTTTTAGCACCGTCTATGTACAGCTTCCAGGTGCTTGATTCCATGTTCCATTCCAGGGGGTTGTCATCTTTATCTAACACATCCTTTTTGCGAATGGTGAATTCAGCGATGAAGTCTGCTAATGCTTACCCCGTATAGACTTCCTTAGAAGGAAGTTGTGGTCAAACTGCCTTAGCTCAATGTTCCATTTGAAAAATCTTCCAGACGCCTCAGGTCGTTGGGGGACCTATCGTAGCGGCTGATCATTGTATATCACAATCAGATGAGCTTGAAATTAGAAGCAAAGCTTTCTTGGAGCAATCAACAAGTTGTAAGCGAGCTTCTCAATCTTTGGGTAGTTGCATTCTACCACAGCTAACTTCTTGCTCACATAGTGCACTGGTCTCTGAACTTTATACTCCTCATGAACAAGTGCTGAACTGATTGCATGTGACAATACTGCCAAGTATATGAATAGGTCTTCATGATCCAATGTCTTAGACAATATGGAGGGGTCTTTCTAGGTGACTTAGTAGGTTCTGGAAGGCTTCAATGCAATCTGGGGTCCGCTCAAAGTTGCGCTTCACTTGTTTTATCAAATCGAAGAAAAGGAATGCATTTGTCGGTAGCCTTGAAAATAAATCTACTAAGTGCTGCAACTTTCCCTACTAAGCTTTGAACATCTTTGATTTTCCTTGGTTCACTGATGTTTCTAATTGCTGCAATCTATTCTGGATTGATCTCGATCCCGCGTGAGCAGACTATGAAGCTAAGAAAATCCCCTAACGCAATGCCTAAGGAGAATTTCAAAGGGTTTAGCTTCATTCCATATATTAAACATATTTGCCAGGTCCGTTGCGTGATCGGATGATTTCTTGGATTTCACTATCATATCGTCTACATACGCTTCCATAGATTTTCCAATTTGGCTGTAGAATATACGATTCACTAAATGCTAGTATGTTGCTTAGGCATTCTTCAATCCAAAAGGTATTACCACGTAGCAGTAAAATCTGTCTATGATAAAACCTGTATGTTCTTGATCATGCACATGCATGGGAGCCTAAATATATCCTAAGTATGCATCCATAAAAGAAAGAAGCTATTGTCCAACCGTTGAATCCACAAGTTGATCGATTCTGGGTAAAGGGAAGCTGTCTTTTGGGCAAGCTTAATTCAAATCTGAAAAATCGATGCATATATGCCATTTTCCATTAGTCATCTTGACAAGGAAGGGATTTGATATCCAGTAAGGGTATGTAGCATCTTGTATGAAACCATTGCCTCTCATCTTCTCTACTTCTTCCTTTAAGGAAGCTGGCCTCTCCAGGCTCATCATACGCCACTTTTGCTTGATGGAGGATGCTTTGGGTTTATACTCAGTGCGTGACTCATAATCAATGGTGAAATCTCACACATATCGGCATAGGTCCAAGCGAATACATTTAGATTCTCCCATAGAAAATCTGTCGATTCCCTCGTCTAGAGGGGGTCCAAGTGAGATCCAATCTTAAATACCTTTGTCAGGTCGTCGTTATCAATTGGAATATCTATAGTCTCTTCATTAGGTGTCGCTCTTCTGCATCCCGAGTCTTCATCCTCATTGGGATCTATGTCTTCGGGGAGGTCATCAGGTGACTCCTTGTGTAATGTTTCCTTTATTTGTTATGTCGATGCCTTCTTTGCAGGAGGGGAGGCATTCTTGGGTTCTATGCTTTCTCCATTGCGTAGCATCTTCCATTCGGCAAAATATCAGGCTCTTTTGGTAACTTGGTCACCACTGACCATTCCTACTCCGGCCTCGATCGGGAACTTTAGCAGTAATCACAAAGGTACGATGCAGGCTCTAAATTCGACTTGATTTGGTCAACCCAAGAATGCGTTATACAAAGAATCAATATTCGTGATGACAAATGGGAGAATTTGTACTCTCCGGCGGTCTCCTTCCCCAAGTTCCACAAATAGATATACCACCCTCATTGATGTCATTGACGAACCATTGAAGCCACGTATCCATCCGGTGCACGGCTTTAAGTCTTTAGCTTCTAACTTCATCTGGTCGAATGATTTCTTAAATAGAACATTGACAGAACTCCCATTATCAACAAGGACTTTCTGTACATTTGCTGGGCCGATGAGGTCTGTAATTACCAATGGGTCTATACTCGGGGCTTTTACTGCCGCATTTTCTCTATCTCTGAAAATAATGTTGTTAGTCATCATTTTTTACTGCTTTGCGGGAGCAGTATCCTCGTGGGAACTACATTCTCCCACATACGAATGCTTAGCGGTATTTATGTACTGCTCCATGGCTATGTTGTTGAATCTAGCTGGATGTGGTCCACTAACACAGCGTTAATAACTATCCCCCTTCCTTTTTGCTGGGCAGTAGCTCTCGAGGCCGGTTGGTTTTGAGTCGAAGCTGAGCCTCCTTGCCCTCTGTCTCTAAGGGTAATTTTATACTCGTCCAACTTTCCTGCTCGAAGGAACTTTTCCACTACACTCGTTAAGTGGCGGCACTCATTCGTGGAGTGGCCGTAAGTTTCATGAAATAAAAAGAACTTCCATGTCTTGCGTTCTTTCTACGTTGAGTCTCTTAGCGGAGGCTTTTTGTATTGGATAACATTTAAAGTGTCCAGATAGATATTCTCTAAGGTATCGTTTAGCAGTGTGTAATTCTCGAAAGGTTGGAATCGAGGCCTCTTTTTGGGATCATTTCTCTGATTCATGCTTCTTTTGTTGTCATTCCCACCTTGGCGGTCATTTCTTCCGCTCTGGCTGCTGACGTTGACTTCAACTTTCCCTGCACTGTCACCATATTGTTTAATGGCGGCACAGCTTTAGATATCTCCTTTCGTGGAAGCATTGGATTTTTTCGGCTAGCGTACACCTCTTCTTATCATAGGCGGATATTAGCCTTCTCGTAAAACAACTCTCTAGTTAACAATGGATTTCCAACTAGGTATTTCCAGGATTTAGTATCTTTATCAACTCCGTCTATTAGCGCTATCAAAATCGTCTGTTCATGGGGATTACTCGCTTCTGTAACTACTAGATTGAAACGGTCCAAATATGATTTTAGAGTTTCCGCAAAGGCTTGCTTGACTACTGAAAGATCGATGACGTTCTTGGACTTTGGGCATGAAGCCGAAATTGATTCAGGAAACTCTCGCTTAGCTCTTTGACGTTGGAAATCGATTGCGGCAGAAGACAGGTAAACCACATCATAGTCACATCCTTTAGGTATATCGGGAAAGCTTTGCATTGTATGGCATCTGGAGCTACTGTGGCATTCATGTACCAGGAATATCTCATTAAACGTTGTCTTGGATTCGTTTTCCCTCCATAACAGTTCATGGTAAGGAGGCTGAATCGCCTCGGGAACTGGACATCTAATATGTCATAGGTGAAAGCCGTATTACTGCGATCTATGCCCCAATCTTCGTTGGTATAGCCTCTGCTATCAGCCATAATTTGACGTACCATAGCTTCTACTTCAGCATTGTTTAAAACAAGTTCGGGTTCAGCACTTCTTGTTCTTCTTGCACTTCCAGCTCCTGTGTCAGGCAATGTACTTTGGTTTGTTGAGGGTGCAGAGTTCCCTTGCCCCCTGCGATCCTGATCATTCGAAGGACGAGTGGGCTAAAGGATTTGGCCTTGAGTAAGGTTGGTAATGCTTGGTCCCTTAAAAGGACATGAGACCCATGCATTGGCAGTAGCATAAGCTCTACTAGGCAAGGGTCATTAGGGCCCAAGCGACGAGCTGTATCTTCATGGGAACCTAGCGAGCCAAACTGGATTTGTTCAAGATTCTCAGGTCTATCGAGAGGTCTTCTCTGACGTAGGTGCCTTTCCTTTTCCTCCGAAGAAGATGAATAGTCTGCTAGTTGGTGATGGGCAGTAGAAGGTGTTCCCTGTTTGTAAATCTCATCCATCTGTCTAGCCATTGTATTTGCATTCTCTCGGATTGCATCACTATCACGTCTTTGAGCTCCCAAAACCACATTTGTTTCTTCCTACCTGGCGAGTAAGCATGCAAACTCAATCTGTGAAATGAGTGCACGTGTAGGAAGTTGGTTACTGATGGTAGTAGCGAGCGTTAAAATCCCGACACCATCTTAATTTCAGGCATTTGGATCAGCTCGGGTAGAAGCATCAACAACAACAGATTGGCGGGTCTCCCCCTACGGGACGGATCGAGGAATTTTCCACAGGTCGGATCCGACCCGGTCTTATTCGACCCAGGTTGGTCTTCCACAAAAGCATGTGCCATAACATTGTTTTATTGTTCTTCGTTTGTATAGGAAGTTTGTTGTTCCTTGCCTTTCCTTGGAGCTATGGAATACAAATTCGTTGAAATTGACATAAACTTCAGAAGTGATGAAAATATGGATTATCTCTTCGGACTTGGTGATCCAAACAGTGGAATGACAATACAGAAAGCTTAGAATTCAGTTTCTTAGTGAAAGCACCAAAATGTTAGACCAAAAAATGGCACTAACACCCAACTGACTAGAATTCGTAGAGAGTAAGGAAGAATAACAATCTAAAGACAGAGAAAAAGCAATCAACACACAAGATTTATAGTGGTTTGGCGTTAATGAGCCTACGTTCACTTTATAGTTCTTTGATTGAGTAATGAATTACAAATACAATATTTTTAATCACTCAATCTCACAAATACAATCAATTCTATCTCAAGGTTTGTAGAATTATACTCAGAAATCTAGAGTGCAATACCAATTTAAATAGAGAATTATGATAATGGTGGAGCTCAAGTGTGTAGAATGCAAAAAGATCCTTCAAAATGTCATAAATACTGGTATTTAGAGAGTTCCAGAAGGCGGGTCGGATGCCACGTGGATCCAGCTTGGTGATCTCGAAGTGATGGTAGGAGTGGCACGTTCGATCGTGGGGGAACAGGAGGTAACCAATTCTCTTTTGAAGGGGTTCATTGACCAAGTTTGTAGCCTTGAAAATAGGAAGCCATTGAGTTGTGTATGTACGATCCCAGGCGGGTCGGAGGTCGGATGTGTATCCCACCGACCCGGGGAAATAGCTTTAAAATGTCATGTCCTCTTATCCAGGTGGTTTGGATCGAATCTACCTGATCAGATCGGTAGCCACAGGTTTCAGCTAGCTTCATATGCGTGCGGGTCGAACCCGATCCGAATACCCCGACCCGACTTTGTGGCTTAGTCAATATTGAAGTGCAACTGTTTCTCCGACTCGATGCGCTATTCGAAATCCGACCCGGCGCCTTGCCTAGCAAATGTTGAAGTATGATTTTGCTCTTTGACTTGAATTCCTTCGTTCATAAATGATTATCTGGACTTTATGTGGCCTAGTCACAAAGTAGGCCAACACTATCCTACGCAACCAATTTGTGTACATTCACTTTGCAATCATGTGCGCATGTGCATAGTGTACGTAATGCATTTCAACCACAAAACATGTATGCACAATGATTCTAAATCGGATTCTCTTACATGTATGCGTTAAGTTTTTAGAGCACCTTTGAAAACATGATGCAAAACATCCTCAATATACTGGTAGTTCTATATGAATGCAAATTTCGAAAATTCTTTTTCTTTCATAACCCTCACACGATTACGAATAAAAGTGTGAAGCAACCAATTTTTCATCCAAATCCTACCATCCAAAGCGTCAATTCATATAATCGCTTCCAAGTTAGTCTCTGCTAAACTGGAAAAAGGAAACCAAAGCGAAGAATTTTAACGTTCTTCGCTTGTAAATATTCCATTCCAGATCTATACCAGAAATTTCAACTCAATTACCCAAAATACTCAAAAAATATCCGTCTGTAGACTGTAAAGGAGGCTTAAAACAAGCTCTAAGACGTAAAACAAGTCAATTAGCAACTCTCATGTATCGCCGACAAGGTATGGAAACAACGTTTCCAAGGATAAAACAACCGTTTCCTTATTGTCATTGATGTTTTTATAGCATCGCCGGTCCTATTGCACTGCTAAAACGCTTACACAAATCATCCAAATATCTTCCTTAAGTTGTTCATGTGACCAAAAATCGGAATTTTACATAAGAATAAATTTCTGCTTTAAAACTTCTTATATTTATTTTAAAAATTTCTTTTCAAAACCATTTCACTTTCCATATGAGATTCATATGAAAATTAAAATTTCGGTTGCGTGCGTTTTGCGCCATTCAAACTATTTTATTTTAATGTAAAAGAGACGTTTTAAACATGCGCAAACTGGCGTACCCAAATTCTATGTTATCGCGCAGACCGAAGAAAAGGAAAGTAAATCAGTAAAAAGTTTATTCTTTTTTAAAAAAAGGACAAAAGATTTTTTTCAAACAACATTTTCCAAAAGTTTAAAAAATGTATTTTGCGGAAACTTAAATGATTTAAGTCACATGTTAGCGAAAAAGGAAGTCAGTCACGCTAAAATGCGAAAACTGAAATCACACACAAAAGATGAAATAAATTTTAGCTTAACAACGAACGGTGATTTATTTGTACTCATGAATAAAACAACACAAAACCGGTCCTTTGCCAAATTTTATCCAACACAGAATCCTATTCTTTCCAGCTCTAGGATAACTGTTAGTTAGATAAGAAAAATGAGATTTCATTTGAAAGGATTTGTGCGAATGACACAAATATTTTCAAACATAGAAATCCCATTAACATAAGTTGTGCGATTTAAACAACACTTACAGTTACAAACACTACTACAACAAAGACAAAAATACAGGAAAGAGAAACACATGATACAAGATAATATGCACAAGGCATAAACTAACAACGACTAAGCACTGCGGGATGGTCGATCCCCACGGTTGGATCTCGATCCATTACCACGTCCATGCCATGAATGTAGTATGGCTGAGATGCAACCAAAATGACAATAAAACAATAACACCAAAACTCCTAAAACAATGCCTATAAACAACGAGATGTCTTGCTCCGCGATTGGAGCTCAAACCGTTTTTATGACCCTTGATTAATCATATCATGATAGAAAAATGCTAAATTCCGTGTTACAAACATTATTGGTGTTGTTGGAGGTTACCACATCACCATCTCTTCTAACAGAGAAATTGTGATGAGAAAATAAGCCTACCACAAAATTATTTCTCATGAAAATCCACCTAATGTTCTCTAAAGACAAAAATGGATAGGTGAAATTACAGAATGTAACTCCATGAGACAACACACAAGAACAACAAGCTGAATCAAATATAATGCAGCATTAAATGACGGTTACGCCATCGATCAAGCAAAAGATTAATTTCTTCACCATGAGATAAATCTAGTCAAAACTTCCCATTTACAATAGATGTACCAAACGGGTCACAAATCTACATGGGCAGTTCGAACATAGATCCGCGAACTAAAAAAAAAGATTTGCTGCAAAATCTCCAAAGCCGGTCAAACAAAAGACTATTCAAGTCCGCGTAAAACACGAATGCCTCTAAAATCTCATCAAGATTCTCCTCAAAAAAACCATCCTAAGATAGGTCAATATTCATCTCTGAAAACGACGATCGCCTTCATCAAAATCTATACTGAGAAGATACAATAAATGCAGATGTAGAACCAAAAAAAATCCTATTCTAAGATCTCGAAGCAAAGGGAAGATGCAAGCCCAACTGCCATGACAAATTTTCTTATCCCTAAAGCGATGAGGTTTTTTTGCTTATTCTAATCCAACCAAATGATCTTACTCCATAAGGATGAGACTTAAATGGTACAAGTAAGATCAGATAGCGCAATTAGGTATTATGGACTACGAAATGGTCGGAGAGAAGAATTTGGATTTAGATCTTAGAGTACTAGTGGGGTAAGATCTAATGCGCAACCTAGCGCGGGAAAGGAGGCGGTGAGGTGACGACAAAGAAAGAGAAGAAGGATAAGAATACAGCTTAGTTAGATGAGGAAGGAAGGATGAAAGATAGAATTTAAGGAGGTGATTAGGATGCAACTTTTACGGTTGAGTCTTGGGTTCAAGTTGTACCAAAACTCATCGAATATTTGACCACTCTAGCATAACGCTAAATAGTCAAATATTTAATGCATTTGGATAAAGATTGAACCTTGACCTTAGCAGGCCGAATTATAATATTAATCGTCCCACATCATATTTTAGAATTTGACGTAATTTGGAAAACAATTATCCTCATCATGACGGTACCATAGACCCTAGTTAAAACTCCAAATCAACTCCAAGGATTTAAAGTAGTCTCAACAACGATGCTGCAACCACACAACGAGCGAATTTCCAAAAGAATTCAGCTAAAATTCGTAACTAAATATAAAATGGATTTTCCTCTTACCTAGATGACAAACAAATTGAATGATTCGCAATCAAATACCCCAAAAATCCAAATGAAGGATTTTCCTTAGCCTTTTCAAAGGAAAATTTAAAACTTTTCAGAAATGAAATTTATTATAAACTAACGGTATCGCATTTACAAATCCATTTATTATTACTATTATCATTATTATTATTTACATTCCAGTTTATATTACAAACTGGAAAACCTTTCCGCGTTCTAAAATGTTAGAACTTTGAAATCTTATAGATTAATTGTGATGATTTCAATAAATCATGTGATATATATGAAAAGACAGGGATACAAATCATAAGGAATGGGTATTAATTATTTTCAAGTTTTAGTGGCATATTCCTTGCCATCTCCAATTCTCTTCTATCTATCAATCAGACTATATTTATTAAAATCACATAAAGCCTAACAATTCTGACGGACGAAAAGATAAAAAATTTGAAATTATATCTTCATAAAACCATTTTCCGAAATCGTATTTTCAAAGCTTTCGAAATCCATTTTATTTTTATGAACAATTTTAAAATAGAACTCCCTCGTATACAAGGCGAAGAAATCAAATGAATATTTTCAATAAAGGAATATCCGAAAATTTAACGAAGTAACGAATGGATATACCATGTAATTATATTTCTGAATGGATATGACGTATTAACATAGATCTCCCATTTCTAGATCAAGAGAAGGTCTTTGATTGGAACTACCAAATGAAACCAAAAACCAGAAATCGCGACTATCTCGATTGTAGTTAGATATTTGTCCAGTCTCAAAGCTTGAATCAACGAAATCCACCATATGCCATCCTCATGCTCTTCACGACAAGATCGCCAACGACGTACCGTGGGGTAAGACAGAATTGGCTAAAACTCGAACTCAACATATTTCAACTCTTAGTTGCTTAAAGCCCATTCTATATAATTAGGCCCACAACTAACTCATCGTCGAAATGAATTAAAGTCCAGTAAGAAAGATGAAGAAAATAGAAAAGAAAAATAGAATTACGTTCTCTTATATGTCCTAATTTAACCAATTCCTTTGATCGTCTAACCTTGCTCTGACACCAAATGTAACACCCCATATTTTTCTAATCCCAAATTTCGACAAAAATCAAAAGTCGAACACGTCCAAGTATAGAGCGCGTAAATCTGGTACCTGCAAATAAATGAACATGATCATATTCATAGTACGATAAAATAACTCACAACGGAAACAAAATAGGATAGACTGGCATTAACTTAAGTAACTACCTTTTAAAAGTAGGTCACTTTGCCCGTATCGAACATAAGAGAGAATGAGAACTGAAATCCAAACCTAAACACCTGTGAGGACCCGACCTTCTCTAGAAACCTATGAGGTTGTAATGAGGACGGGGTCAGAACAACAAGTTATGGTGAACAAAAAAAGTACTACATAAATTATAATACACAGATGTATCCCATTTGGTTCAACCCAAGATAAATATGCCTACCAAGGCTAGTAATTCTAAACTAACCTTATAAACATTTACGCACGACTCTAACTACCTTTTCCATGGTAGTATTCCCAAGTAATATGGATATCGATACCGAGATAGAATGTTTATGCATATATTTATGAAGCCTTTTTACTAATTATTAAATCGAGAAGTGAACTCCCAACTACAGAGTCTATATATTCATAAGTAATACGCAACCACTTAACGCCTCACCATCAAATAATGGATAGGGTGGATTCCTCTGATCGCTTAGGACCTTAGGCGGACCTATTGGTCATCTAATACCTCTCGATGATTTACTTATTTTTTTTATAAACTAGAAGGCACTAGCTACAGGGCCCTACTAGTTAAGGCTTTCATCATTTAAAAATATAAACCCATTCCCCGCATAAGGTGAGAGATGGTAGCTCATCGCTTAAGACTAATAGTTCTTATTGGTCGAATCTCGTTGTACCATCTAGCTGACCTTATTGGATAATCCCCTAGACGCTTAATACTTCCCATAGGATAGGTAGCCCTATGGAATGACCATACCTCATTTTTGAACGAAGGTTTAGGTAGGATTCATACACCAGTTAAGACCCCTAACTAAGTGACCTATTACCAGGTGGACTCCTCGACCCAAGCCACTTAAGTCCTGAGGAAGCGGCTTATTCGTGAAGATTATCAAGTTCATACCCAATTAGCCTTTAATACTTCTATTTATGGGAGGCGGACTATATGATCACTTAATACCTTTTTATAGGTGGATCTAACCCCTTAAGATCTTAATCCCAAAGCAGTTTACGTTATTAAGCTACTCCCGTTTAGTTTCTCTTTACGGAATTACCATATGTAACACCCCGTGTTTTCTGTTAACATTAAACTAACGAATTGAGGAATAATTAATTTTAAATGTGAGAATCAAGGGAAACGGGTTACGCCATTTTGTTCGCCTCGGAATTCTGGTTGAAATAGAGTCCGAGTTTGCGTAAATTGGACTTCGTATGAAGAAATTATAGCTGTCAGAAGTTTCAAGAAATTCAAATTTAAACTCAAAAACGAATTCAGACTCAGAACTGGGCAGGGCGGGAAATTTCCCGCCCAAGGCCAGGTCGACCAGGGGGTCGACCTTAATGTCGACCTACCCTATAGGTCGACCTGGGGGTCGACCTACCCCCCTCCGGTAGATTTGAATTAAGCCCAATTCTGAGCTGCTGCTGAATTATTAGGGCTGAGTTGGCTATTTGGATGGTTCAGGTTGCTTCTAGGTTGATCGGATGGCTTAAATTAATCCTAATCTCTATATAAACACATGTAGACTCAAACCCTAAAACCTTTCCAAAATTAGAACCATGGCCGTCATGCTATCACCCCGCAACCTAGAGTAGCCGACATCAACTAGAGGAAAAGTAAAGCTAATCAACTCAATTCAACTCAAGTCTATAATAACAACAACAACGAATTTGTCTACTTCAAAGGCGAGCTAAATCAATTTTAGAACACAGATCCCATAACTCAAGATTTTCTTTGAGTTGTGAGTTTGATTTCTTTAATAAGATAATTAACAAGTTAATTAGGTTGAGTTTTAATTTGGGTTATATGGCTATGTATGTGAAACATTGGAAAAATGTGGTATTTTGTGAATATATGCTAGTTGTTCATAATGATAGTTTTTGTTGTGGATCCCTTGGTATATGCCAAATCACCTATGTTCAACTTGATTCATGTTTGACATCATTTTATATGCAAGTTTGGTGTAGATTATATGCTAGTTTCTATGTGAATTGTACACAAGTTTACATGTGAACCAAGTAAAATGACTATATGCAAGTCTAGGTAGGAATTGGATCCACATATATGCATGTTTACACCTTTAGATTTAGATCTATGACATACATAGTGTTATGCAAGTTTGTGACTATGGCCTATGCAAGTTTGGGTGAAAACTATGTTCATACCTGCAAGTTCACACCTTTAGATCTATGTTTAGAATAAAGACAACAAAAAGTTTATGCAAGTCTAGGACACACTACCTAGAGTGGGATATGTTCCTATACTTCCCCACGCATGTATCGCGAATCGTTATCGCTTGTCTAGATGCACATGTCCTGTAATGTGCGGCCCAAGTCATGTGGCAGGGCAAATCAAGAAATACAGAACTCGGTCGGGAGCTTTCAGATATCTGCCGATGCAGATGCTAAGGTCTGTTTTTATTCCAGTGGCTATGGTCCCACTTGACCCCTCCCTCAACTAATGAAAGGCACACCTTGAAAAATGAGAACTATACGCAGGCCCCCGGTGCCCCACTATCCTATGGCCATCCTCACCCATAACTAGATAGCAAGTATATGGTCTTTTGGAGTTCTTCGCCTTTCCGCTTCACGTATCTCGATTGACTCAAGATGGATGGTAGACGACGAGTTGCTATCACAGGGCTACCGTTTTCTCGCCGAATCACGCTGGTCCATCCTAGTCTTTAGGTTGCCATATATTGCAACCAAGGCATACCCCTGGTTCTTCTACGCAGACCTTAACCTCTGTGAGCCCAGGAGGATCATCTGCAGCCTCACAGAGGGATACCAAGAGTACCCTCACGTCCCCTCGAAGTCCCGGGCTTCGTAACCCAATTCGTTGGAGCCTTCTTTTTACTCAGACGGACATTCGCTCCTTCCCGTGTTATACTAAGAATTACTACTTAGTTCTACTAACTAAGGTTTACCACTTAGTTTCCAGAATCGTTGTTTTCTTAACTAAGGTTTACTACTTAGCTCCTTCTAACTAAGGTTTACTACTTAGTTCTCTTTCCCGTCAATTTGGATTGGTTAAGTGTCATTAGTCAATTCAAGCTAACTTAACCACCTTCATTTATCCTGTTAAACTGGTTAAGTGTTATCAGTAATTCATGTTGACTTAACCCCCTTCATTTATCACAATCTGATGGTTAAGTGTTCAAGTTTACTTAACCCTGCGGTCTAGCCCAGCTAACATATCAAATTGGCTAAGTGTACTGAATTTTACTTAACCCCAACCTCTAATCTAGTTAACATGTTAATTTGGCTAAGTGTATTAACTTTACTTAACCCCACCTTCTAGTCTAAGTAACATGCTAATTTGGCCAAGTGTTTTCTTGGTTACTTAACCCCTACAAATCTTGTCTTGTTACCATGTTAAGTTGGTTAAGTGTCTTTATAGACTTAGCCCTCCCATTCTAGCTTAACTGTGTCAGTTTGGTTAAGTGTTCCTATGGACTTAACCCTCCCATTCTAGCTTAACTTGTTAAGTGTCTGTATGAACCTAACCCCACCCACCGGTCTGGTTATCATGTTGAATCGGTTAAGTGTCTTAGTTAACTTAACCCTACCATTCTTGTTCTAGCTTTAACTAAATAAATTAAATCCATGCGAATACTGGATATGCCGGTTGGTTCCCGGCAGGTTTACATTGCAACTCAGTCTAACCTCGGGTTAGGCATATTCGTGTTTTCTAAGTTCAAAAGGGTTTTGATTAATTTTCAAATCAGGTTTTGAAAGTAACCATCCCGTCCGTCGGATCAGTTAGGGATAGCCAGGGAGAGCAGGAAACTTGTATTTTCCAAACCCAAGCCTAGACACTATCCTCTCTGTCACCCTAGAACTTTCTGGTGTATGTATTATTAAAAGAGATGTCATTAATAAACCTTTCTTTAAATTGTTAACGATTTATCCTCAAAGTCTAACCACTTATCCTCAACGTCCATTTTCCTTTTTTAAAATAAATTTGGCCTATACCCTATACATTTTCCATGCCTACTAATGGACTTGTATTCTAGGCCCAAATCTTGATTTTCCTATCTTACAGTTTATAGCAATTTAGATCCAACACCCCCATTTACAGTTCATTCCAAAACTAGATTTTATATTCTAGTTTATAGTTTATGCCAAACTAGATTTCATATTCTAGTTCACCGTTTATGCCCAAAACTTAATTTGCATATCAACTACCTATTTTGTGGCCCATTAAACCACTTACCATTTACGCCCAATGTATGTAAATTATGCTAATATACCTATCATGCTTAATTTAGCCACCCAATTCTGATTTAATATTCTAATTCCAGTTCATGTCGAAACTAGACTTATTATTCTAGTTTTCATCTTAATAGTCATGGTATAATGCATGTTCCCAAATTATGCCAATTTCCAAGTTTAGTAAATTTCCTGTTTTTCCCCAAAACGTATTCCCATCGTTCGTATAATCATGATTCAGCCTAGATCATAAATAAAGCTAGATTCGTGGATAGAAGTAAATGAGCCAAAATGCCATGAAAGAACGGGCATAACAATTGGCATAAGATGACAATTCACAGGCATATAGATATGGTAAAATTACGACATGAAAAGGGTTGAATAGTATAGGTTCAAGAACATGGGTAGACCTAACTTAATAGGTAAATTCCCAAGGTCTAAAACCAAAGAAAACCAAGAATAGACAGAATAGATAAACATGGGTAGACCTAACTTAATAGGTAAATTCCCAAGATCTAAAACCAGAGAAAACCAAGAATAGACAGAATAGATAATTGGGTTTAGACCCAATTTCATAGTCACAAAACTTAAGCAACACTTTCCTAGTCATGAATCATAGGTGTTTAATCACAGTTGTCCTTGTTATGTCATAGGCAATAGTTTATGTTTCCTAATCAAAGGCCTAGGCTTAGTCAAGGAAGTCACAGTCACAGTCACAGTCATAGGCAATGTTCATAGTCATAGGTAATGTTCATAGTCATAGGCAATGTTCATAGTCATAGGCAAGGCCTAATTGGTCATCGAATCATAACAGTTCTTAATTAGGTCCAAAGATATAGGCACAGATTCGAATAGAGAGTGGCATATTCTTTTATTCCTTTAATTTCATGTCACTAACAGAGAAAAATGTTCAAATCTAAAAATAACTGACTTACAGAGATTAGATTAGATTAGATTCGTAGAAAAACAGTCGTTGCAGTCGTTTGAATCTTCACTTGAAATCCTAGCTTGACTTGAACCTCTTCTTGAAAGTCTTGAGCAGCATTTCCTCGTCTTGATTTATTTTATATATTATTTATTTATACATTTTCTCAGAGGCAGCATAAGGATAGAAAAGAATTGTGAATAGAGAAGGAGACTAAGGCTGTTTATATAGGATTAGGCGGACGAATCTGGTCAGAATGGCGTCCGGATACAGGAGAACGAACCAGGTTCAGAAAACTGGAAAAAGCGGGGGTGGGGTCGACTACCCAGTCGACCTGGGTCTTTGGGCGGGAAAATTCCCGCCCACCCCAATCTGGGTCTGATTTTCGAATTTGAACTCGTTTTCTGACCTGTTCGGATTTTAAATCGAATTCTGAAACTTCCAAAGACCATAACTCCTTCATACGGAGTCCGATTAACGCAAACTCGGACACTATCTCATGCAGAATTCTGAGACGAACGCAATGGCATAGCCCGTTTCCCTTGATTTTGATTTTAAAATTTAATTCTGCCTTGATTTGTGAATCTGTTATAGAATTACGGGGTGTTACAACTAGTCTAGTTGAGGATCCCGTTATTGTTTCAAATCCAATTAGTGGCTCTGCTCATTTATCTATGATTTATGTGGATTTGAGGATTTCTATCTTAAGCGTAGAATTCACGTGTAATCTTATGTTCTCAGATTTATGGGATACGGTTTGATTCTAGGCATGGATTGGCTGTCCAATAATGGAGCCATTCTCAATTGTGAACGAAGGGTAGTTAGACTCGTGACTCGCCTTGGTAATACCCTTGAAAGTTCTTGTAACCCTATGGGTCTTGTCATGTTATGTTATCTAGAATCTCTTGACTCGTCTATCGATGATTTGCAATCAGTAAGGGTAGTCCGAGAATATCCCGATGTAATTGATGAGGTTAAGGGGTTACCCCCCAAACGCAAGATAGATTTCCGTATATGTCTTGTTGATAATGCTAAGCCAGTTGCATTGCCCGTTAGACACAAGGCCCCGCGAGAGAGAAAAGAGCTTAGTAATCAAGTTAAGGAGGTGCTTGAGAAAAATTTCATTAGGCGAAGCATTTCTGAATGGGGTGCTCCGGTGGTATTTTCTACTAAGGAGGATGGTTCGCTTCGTCTATGCATAGATTATTGTGAGTTAAACAAGCTGACTAAGAAGAATAGGCACCCACTACCGAGAATCGACGACTTGTTCGACCAGCTTGTAGGAGCGTCTGTTTTCTCACAACTCAATCTAGCTACACGATTCCATCAACTTAGAGTGGCTGAGGATAGCATTGACAAGATTGCGTTTAGGACTCCGGATGGTTTCTTCGAATGGCTCGTCATGCCGTTTGGTTTGACGAATGCACTCGCGTACTTCGTAGACTTAATGAGTAGGGTGTTTAGGGAGTTCCTTAACAAGTTTGTGGTGGTCTTCGTGGACGATATTTTGATCTTCTCAAAGGATGAGGAAGAACATGCTAGACATCTCAAGGAAGTCATGGATACGCTTAGATCACATGAGTTAAAAGCTAAGTTCTCCAAGTGTCATTTTTAGAGAAAAGAAGTTCGGTTTCTTGGACATGTAGTTTCTAAGCAAGGTATAGTTGTGGGCCCCGCAAAGGTAGCTGCGGTGCAAGACTGGAAAGTTCCTAGGAACGCAACGGAAGTGAGAAGCTTTCTCAGTTTGGCGGGCTACTATAGGAAGTTCATTAAGGACTTCGCTAAGATTTCAGCCCCTCTTACTAGGTTAACGAAGAAGAACCTAGCTTTTGCATGGGACATAGAGTGTGACGTTGCTTTTCAAAGGCTTAAGAGAGCCCTTACCACAGCTCCAGTTTTTGCATTACCCGACGGAGGTAAGATGTTTACGGTGTACACAGATGTGTGCGGCACGAGATTAGGCGCTGTCCTAATGCAAGAAGGGAAAGTGATATGCTACGGGGGTAGACAACTTAAAGTTCATGAGAAAAACTATCCCACATATGACTTGGAATTGGCCGCGATTTTTTTTTCGCTTAAGTCTTGGCGCCACTATCTTCTAGATGAGAAGTTCGAGTTGTATACCGATCATAAATCGCTTAAGTACCTCTTTTCGCAAAAAGATTTGAATCTAAGGCAACAGAGGTGGATGGAATTCTTGGCATCGTATGACTTCGATATTGCTTATACCACTGGCAAGGGTAACGTGGTGGAGGATGCGCTAAGTAGGAAAAGGTTGACTTTGAGTCCTTTGTTCATTGAAAAGAAAAGTCTAGAGTTTATAGCAACCTTTGATTTCATACCTGTTGTTGAGTCGTTGGCTAGCACGTTAGCATCTCTTAAGTTAAGGCCTACGCTTCTAGACCAAGTAGGGACTTCACTGAAGGAAGACCCACAGATAGTCGAGATCATGGACAAGCTGATTAGAGGTGAGATGTCAAGTCACCTCAGTCGGTATGCCGTAGATGACAAAGGATGGCTAAGGCGTGATGGTAGACTATGTGTCCCACAAGTGGGAGACTTAGTAAAGAGAGTTCTCGAAGAGGCGCATCACTCGAAGATGACTATACATCCCGGAGGGGATAAAATGTACAAGGATATGAAGCGCATTTTCTTTTGGAACAGGATGAAAAAGGATGTAGCGGAATTTGTTTCTAAGTGCATGGTGTGCTAACAAGTAAAGGCCAAGTCGAAAAAGCTCGGTGGGCTATTGCATCCTTTGGAGGTATCGCAGTGGAAATGGGAGAGTGTCTCGATGGATTTCATGGATGGATTGCCTAGGTCAAGGAAGGGCAATACTAGCATATGGGTTATAGTAGATAGACTCACGAAGAGCGCTCACTTCATTCCTGTGAAGAGCAAGAGGACTGCATCATGGCTAGCGTCTGTATACCTTCGAGAAATAGTACGGTTGCACGGAGTTCCTTCTAGTATAGTTAGCGATCGTGACCCGATTTTCACTAGCGAATTTTGGAATAGTTTACAAGAAGCAATGGGTACACGACTAATTTTAAGCACAGCCTATCACCCACAGACAGATGGACAAACCGAAAGGGTAAATAGGGCACTAGAGGATCTTTTGAGACTATGTATTCTTGACTTTGGTGGTACTTGGGAAGATCACCTACCTCTCGTTGAGTTCACATATAATAATAGTTACTAAGCTAGCATAGGAATGGCACCATTCGAAGCCTTATACGGAAGACCGTGCAAGTCACCAACTTGTTGGTGGGAGTCGACAGATAAGCTCATACATGGACTCGACATGATAATGGACACTTCCGAGAAGGTTGAGTTGATACGAAGACGGATGAAAACAGCCCAAGATAGACAGAAATCCTACGCGGACAAGAGAAGGACAGACCTAAAGTTCGAAGTCGGAGATATGGTCTTTATAAAAGTTTCTCCTTTACGCAATGTGGTTCGCTTTGGAGCGGTTAGAAAGTTAGCACCGAGGTTCGTAGGACCGTACCCTATCATCGAGAGGATTGACCAGATGGCCTATAAGGTAGAGTTACCCAAGAGGTTGGCCGGAGTACACAATGTCTTTCACGTTTTGCATCTCTGAAAGTGCTTACATGAGCCTGCCGAAGTGGTTGAGCCAGGCATCCTTGAAGGCGTAGAAGTGGAAAGAGAAGCAACATTGAGGCGAGTTTCGATTTGTATCTTAGGAACGGAGATTAAGAAACTAAGGAATCGAGAAGTCAAGCTAGTTAAAGTATAGTGGAGTGAAGCCCAAGAAGACGCAACTTGGGAAACCGAAGAGAAGATACGCGCGTTATACCCAATTCTTTTTTAGGGTACATTCTCGATCTCTTTTTCCTATAAGTTTACATACCTTCGTATCATGTACATACTTTTGCTATCCACGTTTGTCTTGTTATCTTCTCGATCCTATCTTGAGAACCTTAGGTAGAACCCTTTTGGATGTAAACATGTGATTGAAACATGTTATGGTTGATGATTGCAAGTGGTTGCTCGTGGTTGCATAACACACATTAGGCACTAGATCAGCTCAGTCACATTTTTCATGTTGCATATGCATGAGTGCTTATACTTGTATATGGATGGAAACTTGATATGCTATCATTTGGACGTTGCATATGAATGAATGTTTGTGCACTCATGTAGAGATTATAAAGTATGTTAGGAATTTGCATACATGTTGGACTCATTACACTAACATATTTTGCATTAAGGAGGTCTACTGAATCAGTAACCGCCTGATCTTTTGCATTAGATAAGTACATATACACACACTCTTGCGTAAGTTCATACAGCATTAGAAATATTTTAAGGACAATGGTTGCTTGTGGATGATGGTTGAGTAGATGGATGATTGGATGATAGGATGCATTCTTCTTAACTTGAAGATTTCGGTAACGAAATCCTTTAAGGAGGGGAGAATGTAATAACCCGTATTTTATTAACATGTTTAAACCATAAATCAAGGCAGAATAATTTTTTAAAATAAGAATCAAGGGAAATGGGTTGCGTCATTGCGTTCGTAACGAAATCCAGCTTGGAAAAGAGTCTGAGTTTTCGAAAAACGGATTCCTTATGAGGGAGATATGACCCTCCGAAGTTTCAGGAATTTTTAGAATCGAAAACAGCTCGAAATTCGAATTCGAAATTCTAATTCAAACCGCAGCGCAGGCTGGGCGGGAAATTTCCCGCCCAGGACCAGGTCGACCTGGGTGTCGACACTATGGTCAACCTCCCAGGGGCCAGGTCGACACTATGGTCGACCTGGTGCCAAAACCCAGTTTTGAGCCTGGGTTCATTCTGATGTTTTTGGTCTCGTTTTCAGTTTAGATTCATTCGCCTAATCCTATATAAGCAGCCCCCTAACCCCATTCTCTTTACACCATTCTTCTCTAACCTTATGCTGCACAAATTCTGAATGGACATGGCTTCTTCTTCTTCTTCAAAATTAAATTAAAAATAAATTAAAATAAAACACGAAGACTATTTCTTGAAGACTACGGCTAGGAATTGCATATTGGGTGTTTTCTTCTACAATCAAATCGAGATTCAACAATTCGACGACTAGTTTCTAGATTCAACTTATGCATCTCAATTTCTTAGTCCACGATCTGTAAGTTCTAGTTACTTTGAGATTTAAACTTGTTAATTGTAATTCGGACATGAGATAAAGTGAAATTGGACTTAAGTATGATAATCGATTCACATCTATCCTAGTTTCCATCTTGGATCTTGACATTTGGGAATATTGCTATGAAATCAGTTTGGACTTATTCATGTTGTAAATCAAACTCTTTCATGTCCATAACATTATCATGCCTGTGATGTTGAATCGGTCTATTATTTTCAAGTTTGGGACTATCACCTTATGCCATAACTATCACCTTATTATGCTAGATTTGAAATCCTATTATTTTCTATATGCCAGTGATGTTGTAACCAATTATCTCAAGTTATATCATGCTAGTCTTGTAATCCCTTTTATCACTTTATGCTCGTCCTTTTTTCTTATCATAGTTTTGATGTTATTCCTTTTATTTCTGGATTTGGATTTACTTATAATTTAGATCGATTCATGTTTACATGCGATGGGAATACGATTTGGGTAGATTAGGCAAAACATGAATTGATTTTGAACATGAGTCATGAACTTGATAATAGGCATAAGTTGAAACATGAAACTTGAAATGAAACTTGCCATGAAACTTGTCACGAAATTGACATGAAATTTGAACATGGAAATAACACTAGAATGAACTTGAAAATGGCCAACTCGAGGTTGGGTTGAGTTTGCAGTGTAATTCTGCCTGGAACCGCCCGGCAAATCCAGTTACTGCAAACAATAGTATCCAATGTGGGTAGTTGGTCATATCGCGCTTGAAACCCGAGGTTAGACTGAGTTGTGGTGTAAATCTTCCCGGAACCGCCTGGCATATCCAGTGACCACAACAACAGGTCTGATGTGAGAGGTTGGGGTGCATTAATGAATTAATGCCACATGATAGGGTTAAGTCATGAACATGAAAGACAACACTTAACCAACTTGACATGCTAGACTGATAAGGGTTAAGTCACGAATTTAAATGACAACACTTAACCTGTTGGATGGAAACCATAGTTACGCGGTCCATTTCAGCAGTAACCCACTTAGATGTATCATGGTACCCTGGAACTAGGCAGGGTGGGGCACGATTACTGGGCTGATTGTAAGCGACCAGAACGACGGCTGAGTTGGTGTGCCAGTGTAGTTTCCGGTGGACTATGGTCGTGCACGTAGTCCGGAGTTGAAAAAGCAGGCATTGGGCATCAATAGGTTTACACTGTGCGTGCTTGATTCGTGTCGGTGGTTGGCACCCTAGAGCTTGATACACCCCATGGTGGACCTAGCACAGGTGACTACATTCGTGATAGGGTCGTATGACACAGACACGCGACGAGCTAGAACTTGTAGGGAGCCGATCGATTAATGGATCGTTCCGTAGGACCCCGAAATGGGTCATTTCATGATATTGAGCCAAGGGATCATTTCATGGTTAATATATGACATGGGTTTGGGATACTAGTACAGTTGGTGCAGCGAATCTTGAACATGCGATGCTATACTTGATTTATACTTGAATTATCATGTTATCTTAGTCTATCTTGCCCATCTTGACAGCATCCTTATGCTTACTTTCAGTTTATACATGTCATGTTACCTTTACCTGTTTTTATGTTGAAAGTCAATAGGACTTACCAGCCTTTATGACTGACCCATTTTCTTTTGCCTCTTTTTCTTTCGTCCTCCCCCCCTCAGGTTCTCAGGGAGGAAACTCTAGCACTTAGCTCGGATTTCTCTTGCTTTCGGTTCAGCTCAAGTACGGTTTGATCTTGACCTCTTCTATGGCTGCATTTCTTCTATCTTGGGGAATTATGCTATTTTTGCTGTTTATGCTTTTATGCTTCTTTATTTATGCAAGACAGAATTTGTTGTAATGGAAAATGATGACTTTGGCTATTTGTTACTTTGGATGAAACAGGCTTTGACTATTTTGAAAGTAATGAAATTTATATTTTGATTCTTCCGCTATTTTATTTATGTCTGTCTTATAATATTTCTGTGATTGTTTACCTCGATAACGCTCCTCCAAAACTAGTGCATTCCCTTTGTGAGTGACCCTAGTGGAGGTGGGGTGTTACACTTGTTATCAGAGCACAAGGTTGCCAGACTGGGCAAAAGTTTTTAAAAATCTTCTAAACTATTTTCAAAACCGTTTACAAAGAAGCATTTTTCAAGAAAAGTCTTGTTTTATATAAAGGCTATTCCCCAAAAGCCATTAGCACTATCCTTTGTTTCCTCGTTTTGAATCTCTTCTTTTTCATTTCAGCATGTCTGGAAATCTTAACCTTCCAGAGGGTGTGTCAATACCTGGCTGGTTCAGGAGGTACTTAGAGGCTATGGCCAACGATGCAGGCCCAGCAGATATTCCTCCTCCAGCTGCAGTGGCTCCTCTTCCTCCTCCTCCTCGTGCAAATGCTTTCTCAAAGATCTGTAGAGAATTTAGGGCCATGGGTGGAAAGGATTTCAAGGGAACTGAATCATTTGTAGAAGCGAGGAAATGGCTCAAAGAAACTGAGGATCTGTTCGTTACCTTCGAGGTGGACGATATGCAGAAGGTACAGTTGGCAGTATGGTTGCTTAAAGACAAAGCTTCCTGTTGGTGGGAAGTCACTAACGCTGAAAGACCTATTGACACGTGGATGGATTTCAAGGATAAGGTTTGAGATGAAATTCCTTTCATAAGCTGAACGAAGTCTACAATTGGAAAAGTTCTTATCTCTTAAGCAAGAAAGTATGACGGTCAAGGAGTACGTCAATCAATTCAATCAGCTGGCCCGGATTGGACTGGACTTAGTGAATACTCCTCATAAGAAGGCTCTCCGTTTTGTCAAGGGATTGAATGAGCCACTTCACAGCTTGGCTATGACCTACATACCGATGGGGGCTACTTACGAAAAGTTAGTAGACATGGCACTCTTAAATGAGGAAGGCGAGGGCAAGAACGAGGCAAAAGCAGAAGTGCCTCAAGATAAGAAGGGGGAAGGGTCACAGAACAAGAAGGCTGATCCAAAGAAAGGCGGGAAGAACAACAAACCCCGTGAAAAGAGAAAGTGTAATTTCTGTGGCATTCCTGGACATCTGGTCAAAGACTGCAGGAAGAAGAAAAGGAAGATGGGTGGCTGTTTCCACTGTGGTGAGACATGACACATGGCTAGGGCCTGCCCAAGGAGGCAAGGGCAGGGAGCTGGACCTTCTTCTGGAGGACAAGTCCACGCTCTCACGGCACCTCCACAAGAACGAGGTAGAAATATTTCTGTCGAAAGTTTAGTCTATCTTTTTGATCATCCTATTCGAACCTTGTTTGATTCTGGCGCATCGCATACTTTTATTTCTTCTGATATTGTTGAAACTCTGCACCTAAGTACTAGTCTAGTTGAGGATCCCGTTATTGTTTCAAATCCAATTGGTGGCTCTGCTCATTTATCTATGATTTGTGTGGATTTGAGGATTTCTATCTTAAGCGTAGAATTCACGTGTAATGCTTATGTTCTCGGATTTATGGGATACGATTTGATTCTAGGCATGGATTGGCTGTCCAATAATGGAGCCATTCTCGATTGTGAACGAAGGGTAGTTAGACTCGTGACTCGCCTTGGTAATACCCTTGAAATTTCTCATAACCCTATAGGTCCTGTCATGTTATGTTATCTAGAATCTCTTGACTCGTCTATCGATGATTTGCAATCAGTAAGGGTAGTCCGAGAATATCCCGATGTCTTTGATGAGGTTAAGTGGTTACCCCCCAAACGCGATATAGATTTCCTTATATATCTTGTTGATAATGCTAAGCCAGTTTCATTGCCCGTTAGACACATGGCCCCGCAAGAGAGAAAAGAGCTTAGTTAGCAAGTTAAGGAGTTGCTTGAGAAAAAATTCATTAGGCGAAGCATTTCTGAATGGGGTGCTCCGGTGGTATTCGCTACTAAGACGGATGGTTCGCTTCGTCTATGCGTAGATTATCATGAGTTAAACAAGCTGACTAAGAAGAATAGGCACCCACTACCGAGAATCGACGACTTGTTCGACCAGCTTGTAGGACCGTCTGTTTTCTCTCAACTCGATCTAGCTACAGGATTCCATCAACTTAGAGTGGCTGAGGATAGCATTGACAAGACTGCGTTTAGGACTCCGGATGGTTTCTTCGAATGGCTCGTCATGCCGTCTGGTTTGACGAATGCACTCGTGTACTTCATAGACTTGATGAGTAGGGTGTTTAGGGAGTTCCTTGACAAGTTTGTGGTGGTCTTCGTGGACAATATTTTGATCTTCTCAAAGGATGAGTAAGAACATGCTAGACATCTCAAGGAAGTCATGGATATGCTTAAAGCACATGAGTTAAAAGCTAAGTTCTCCAAGTGTCATTTTTGGAGAAAAGAAGTTCGGTTTCTTGGACATGTAGTTTCTAAGCAAGGTATAGCTGTGGACCCCGCAAAGGTAGCTGCGGTGCAAGACTGGGAAGTTCCTAGGAACGCAACGGAAGTGAGAAGCTTTCTTGGTTTTTCGGGCTACTATAGGAAGCTCATTAAGGACTTCGCTAAGATTTCAGCCCCTCTTACTAGGTTAACGAAGAAGAACCTAGCTTTTGCATGGGACATAGAGTGTGACGTTGCTTTTCAAAGGCTTAAGAGAGCCCTTACCACAGCTCCAGTTTTGGCATTACCCGACGGAGGTAAGATGTTTACGGTGTACATAGATGCGTGCGGCACGGGATTAGGCGCTGTCCTAATGCAAGAAGAGAAAGTGATATGCTACGGGGGTAGACAACTTAAAGTTCATGAGAAAAACTATCCCACACATGACTTGGAATTGGCCACGATTTTTTTTTTGCGCTTAAGTCTTGGCGCCACTATCTTCTAGATGAGAAGTTCAAGTTGTATATCAATCACAAATCGCTTAAGTACCGCTTTTCGCAAAAAGATTTGAATCTAAGGCAACAGAGGTGGATGGAATTCTTGGCATCGTATGACTTCGATATAGCTTATACCCCTGGCAAGGGTAACGTGGTGGCGGATGTGCTAAGTAGGAAAAGGTTGACTTTGAGTCCTTTGTTTGTTGAAAGGAAAAGTCTAGAGTTTATAGCAACCTTTGATTTCACACCTGTTGTTGAGTCGTTGGCTAGCACGTTAGCATCTCTTGAGTTAAGGCCTACACTTCTAGACCAAGTAGAGATTTCACAGAAGGAAGACCCACAGATAGTCGAGATCATGGACAAGCTGATTAGAGGTGAGATGTCAAGTCACCTCAGTAGGTATGCCATAGATGAAAAAGGATGGCTAAGGCGTGATGGTAGACTACGTGTCCCACTAGTGGGAGACTTAGTAAAGAGAGTTCTCGAAGAGGCGCATCACTCGAAGATGACTATACATCCCGGAGGGGATAAAATGTACAAGGATATGAAGCGAATTTTCTTTTGGAACGGGATGAAAAAGGATGTAGCGGAATTCATTTCTATGTGCATGGTGTGCCAACAAGTAAAGGCCAAGTCGAAAAAGCCCGGTGGGCTATTGCATCCTTTGGAGGTTCCGCAGTGGAAATGGGAGAGTGTCTCGATGGATTTCGTGGATGAATTGCCTAGGTCAAGGAAAGGCAATACTAGCATATGGGTTATAGTAGATAGACTCACGAAGAGCGCTCACTTCATTCCTGTGAAGAGCAAGAGGACCGCATCATGGCTAGGGTCTATATATCTTCGAGAAATAGTACGGTTGCACGGAGTTCCTTCTAGTATAGTTAGCGATCGTGACTTGATTTTCACTAGCGAATTTTGGAATAATTTACAAGAAGCAATGGGTACACGACTAAGTTTAAGCACGACCTATCACCCACAGACGGATGGACAAACCGAAAGGGTAAATAGGGCACTAGAGGATCTTTTGAGACTGTGCATTCTTGACTTTGGTGGTACTTACGAAAATCACCTACCTCTCGTTGAGTTTGCGTATAATAATAGTTACCAAGCTAGCATAGGAATGGCACCATTCGAAGCCTTATACGGAAGACCATGCAAGTCACCAACTTGTTGGTGGGAGTCGACAAACAAGCTCATACATGGACCCGACATGACAATGGACACTTCCGAGAAGGTTGAGTTGACACGAAGACGGATGAAAACAGCCCAAGATAGATAGAAATCCTACGCGGACAAGAGAAGGACAGACCTAAAGTTTGAAGTCGGAGATATGGTCTTTATAAAAATTTCTCCTTTACGCAATGTGGTTCGCTTTGGAGCAGTTGGAAAGTTAGCACCGAGTACGTAGGACCGTTCCCTATCATCGAGAGGATTGGACAGATGGCCTATAAGGTAGAGTTACTCGAGAGGTTGGCCGGAGTACACAATGTCTTTCACGTTTCGCATCTCCGAAAGTTCTTACATGAATCTGCCGAAGTGGTTGAGCCAGGCATCCTTGAAGGCGTAGAAGTGGAAAGAGAAGCAACATTGAGGCGAGTTCCGATTCGTATCTTAGGAACGGAGATCAAGAAGCTAAGGAATCAAGAAGTCAAGCTAGTTAAAATACAATGGAGTGAAGCCCAAGAAGACGCAACTTGGGAAACCGAAGAGAAGATACGCGCGCTATACCCAATTCTTTTTTAGGGTACATTCTCGATCTCTTTTTCCTATAAGTTTACATACCTTCGTATCATGTACATACTTTTGCTATCCGTGTTTGTCTTGTTATCTTCTAGATCCTATCTTGAGAACCTTAGGTAGAACCCTTATGGATGTAAACATGTGATTGAAACATGTTATGGTTGATGATTGCAAGTGGTTGCTCGTGGTTGCATAACACACATTAGGCACTAGATCAGCACAGTCACATTTTTCATGTTGCATATGCATGAGTGCTTATACTTGTATATGGATGGAAACTTGATATGCTATCATTTGGATGTTGCATATGAATGAATGTTTGTGCACTCATGTAGAGATTATAAAGTATGTTAGGAATTTGCATACATGTTGGACTCATTACACTAACATATTTTGCATTAAGGAGGTCTACTGAATCTGTAACCGACCGATCTTTTGTATTAGATAAGAACATATACAAATACTCTTGCATAAGTTCATACAGAATTAGAAATCTTTTAAGGAAAATGGTTTCTTGTGGATGATGGTTGAGTAGATGGATGATTGGATGATAGGATGCATTCTTCTTAACTTGAAGATTTCGTGGACGAAATCCTTTAAGGAGGGGAGAATGTAACAACCCGTATTTTAATAACATGTTAAAACCATAAATCAAGGAAGAACAAAATTTTAAAATAAGAATCAAGGGAAATGGGTTGCGTCATTGCGTTCGTATCGAAATTCTACTTGGAAATGAGTCCGAGTTTTCGAAAAATGGATTCCGTATGAGGGAGATATAACCCTCCGAAGTTTCAGGAATTTTCAGAATCGAAAACAGCTCGAAATTCGAAATCGAAATTCAAATTCAAACCCCAGCGCAGGATGGGCGGGAAATTTCCCGCCCAGAACCAGGTCGACCTGGGGGTCGACACTATGGTCGACCTCCCAGGGGCCAGGTCGACCCTATGGTCGACCTGGTGCCAAAACCCAGTTTTGAGCCTGGGTTCATTCTAATGATTTTGGTCTCGTTTTCAGTTTAGATTCATTCGCCTAATCCTATATAAGCAGCCCCCTAACCCCATTCTCTTTACACCATTCTTCTCTAACCTTATGCTGCATAAATTCTTGATGGACATGGCTTCTTCTTCTCCTCCAAAACTAGTGCATTCCCTTTGTGAGTGACCCTAGCGGAGGTGGGGTGTTACAAAGTACAAGGCGGAAATTTTAATGATGTACTAGGTTTTATGCATTTCAGACATATGATGTAACCATGCTTTGAATAACGATGATTTCTGCTTATAAGATTTTAAATTCCGCTGTCATTTTTTTATGTCTTGTAATGTTTCTATTTCTGTTTTTGTTTACCTATAACGCTTCACGAAAGTTAATGCATTCTCTTAATAAGTGACATTAATAGACTTGGCGTGTCACAAAGAACGCCGCGTTGCATGATATATCTTAAAGCTTTTCGGATGATGGTACGCCTTTCACTCTTTCTTGTCGGAAGCATTCCAATTTGCAAAAATTTCTTTATTGGGGTCATCCATGACTCTCTCTCTCTCTCTCAGGCTCGATCTCCAACGCAGGATCGACTTCCATCTGATCAATACTCGTAGTTTCTAGTGTCTCAATTGGGACCACTTCCATTTCTTTTGGGTTGTCGAAGCTCACTAATTTGGCCAACTTATCCACCTTCTGATTTTCTGTTCGCGAAATATGGGATATGTTGTAATGCTCTAGGCCATCCAATAGCTCCTCAACCCTTTCTAGGTACGTTGAAAGTCGTGGTCCTTTCGTTTGAAATTCCTTTCGAACCTAGCAAACAACAATATGAAAGTCACAAAAGATGTTCAACACCGCTACTCCCAACTCCTTAGCGAGCTTCAACCCGACAATCAGGGCCTCATACTCAGAATTGTTATTAGTTGTGGAAAAATTCAATTGTAAGGTGTAATAAATCGACTGTCCTTCAAGAGTTATAAATACGACTTCGGCGCCGAACCATCGATCATTTTTAGCACCGTCTATGTACAGCTTCCAGGTGCTTGATT
The DNA here is from genome assembly GCA_030737875.1 of Allium sativum. Classification (NCBI taxonomy): domain Eukaryota; kingdom Viridiplantae; phylum Streptophyta; class Magnoliopsida; order Asparagales; family Amaryllidaceae; genus Allium; species Allium sativum. The sequence continues at coordinate 288,598,508 of CM060924.1, forward strand.
CCATGTTCCATTCCAGGGGGTTGTCATCTTTATCTAACACATCCTTTTTGCGAATGGTGAATTCAGCGATGAAGTCTGCTAATGCTTGCCCCGTATAGACTTCCTTAGAAGGAAGTTGTGGTCAAACTGCCTTAGCTCAATGTTCCATTTGAAAAATCTTCCAGACGCCTCAGGTCGCTGGGGGACCTATCGTAGCGGCTGATCATTGTATATCACAATCAGATGATCTTGAAATTAGAAGCAAAGCTTTCTTTGAGCAATCAACAAGTTGTAAGCGAGCTTCTCAATCTTTGGGTAGTTGCATTCTACCACAGCTAACTTCTTGCTCACATAGTGCACTGGTCTCTGAACTTTATACTCCTCATGAACAAGTGCTGAACTGATTGCATGTGACAATACTGCCAAGTATATGAATAGGTCTTCATGATCCAATGTCTTAGACAATATGGAGGGGTCTTTCTAGGTGACTTAGTAGGTTCTAGAAGGCTTCAATGCAATCTGGGGTCCGCTCAAAGTTGCGCTTCACTTGTTTTATCAAATCGAAGAAAAGGAATGCATTTGTCGGTAGCCTTGAAAATAAATCTACTAAGTGCTTCAACTTTCCCTACTAAGCTTTGAACATCTTTGATTTTCCTTGGTTCACTGATGTTTCTAATTGCTGCAATCTATTCTGGATTGATCTCGATCCCGCGTGAGCAGACTATGAAGCTAAGAAAATCCCCTAACGCAATGCCTAAGGAGAATTTCAAAGGGTTTAGCTTCATTCCATATATTAAACATATTTGCCAGGTCCGTTGCGTGATCGGATGATTTCTTGGATTTCACTATCATATCGTCTACATACACTTCCATAGATTTTCCAATTTGGCTGTAGAATATACGATTCACTAAATGCTAGTATGTTGCTTAGGCATTCTTCAATCCAAAAGGCATTATCACGTAGCAGTAAAATCTGTCTATGATAAAACCTGTATGTTCTTGATCATGCACATGCATGGGAGCCTAAATATATCCTAAGTATGCATCCATAAAAGAAAGAAGCTATTGTCCAACCGTTGAATCCACAAGTTGATCGATTCTGGGTAAAGGGAAGCTGTCTTTTGGGCAAGCTTAATTCAAATCTGAAAAATCGATGCATATATGCCATTTTCCATTAGCCATCTTGACAAGGAAGGGATTTGATATCCAGTAAGGGTATGTAGCATCTTGTATGAAACCATTGCCTCTCATCTTCTCTACTTCTTCCTTTAAGGAAGCTGGCCTCTCCAGGCTCATCATACGCCACTTTTGCTTGATGGAGGATGCTTTGGGTTTATACTCAGTGCGTGACTCATAATCAATGGTGAAATCTCACACATATCGGCATAGGTCCAAGCGAATACATTTAGATTCTCCCATAGAAAATCTGTCGATTCCCTCGTCTAGAGGGGGTCCAAGTGAGATCCAATCTTAAATACCTTTGTCAGGTCGTCGTTATCAATTGGAATATCTATAGTCTCTTCATTAGGTGTCGCTCTTCTGCATCCCGAGTCTTCATCCTCATTGGGATCTATGTCTTCGGGGAGGTCATCAGGTGACTCCTTGTGTAATGTTTCCTTTATTTGTTATGTCGATGCCTTCTTTGCAGGAGGGGAGGCATTCTTGGGTTCTATGCTTTCTCCATTGCGTAGCATCTTCCATTCGGCAAAATAACAGGCTCTTTTGGTAACTTGGTCACCACTGACCATTCCTACTCCGGCCTCGATCGGGAACTTTAGCAGTAATCACAAAGGTACGATGCAGGCTCTAAATTCGACTTGATTTGGTCAACCCAAGAATGCGTTATACAAAGAATCAATATTCGTGATGACAAATGGGAGAATTTGTACTCTCCGGCGGTCTCCTTCCCCAAGTTCCACAAATAGATATACCACCCTCATTGATGTCATTGACGAACCATTGAAGCCACGTATCCATCCGGTGCACGGCTTTAAGTCTTTAGCTTCTAACTTCATCTGGTCGAATGATTTCTAAAATAGAACATTGACAGAACTCCCATTATCAACAAGGACTTTCTGTACATTTGCTGGGCCGATGAGGTCTGTAATTACCAATGGGTCTATACTCGGGGCTTTTACTGCCGCATTTTCTCTATCTCTGAAAATAATGTTGTTAGTCATCATTTTTTACTGCTTTGCGGGAGCAGTATCCTCGTGGGAACTACATTCTCCCACATATGAATGCTTAGCGGTATTTATGTACTGCTCCATGGCTATGTTGTTGAATCTAGCTGGATGTGGTCCACTAACACAGTGTTAATAACTATCCCCCTTCCTTTTTGCTGGGCAGTAGCTCTCGAGGCCGGTTGGTTTTGAGTCGAAGCTGAGCCTCCTTGCCCTCTGTCTCTAAGGGTAATTTTATACTCGTCCAACTTTCCTGCTCGAAGGAACTTTTCCACTACACTCGTTAAGTGGCGGCACTCATTCGTGGAGTGGCCGTAAGTTTCATGAAATAAAAAGAACTTCCATGTCTTGCGTTCTTTCTACGTTGAGTCTCTTAGCGGAGGCTTTTTGTATTGGATAACATTTAAAGTGTCCAGATAGATATTCTCTAAGGTATCGTTTAGCAGTGTGTAATTCTCGAAAGTTTGGAATCGAGGCCTCTTTTTGGGATCATTTCTCTGATTCATGCTTCTTTTGTTGTCATTCCCACCTTGGCGGTCATTTCTTCCGCTCTGGCTGCTGACGTTGACTTCAACTTTCCCTGCACTGTCACCATATTGTTTAATGGCGGCACAGCTTTAGATATCTCCTTTCGTGGAAGCATTGGATTTTTTCGGCTAGCGTACACCACTTCTTATCATAGGCGGATATTAGCCTTCTCGTAAAACAACTCTCTAGTTAACAACGGATTTCCAACTAGGTATTTCCAGGATTTAGTATCTTTATCAACTCCGTCTATTAGCGCTATCAAAATCGTCTGTTCATGGGGATTACTCGCTTCTGTAACTACTAGATTGAAACGGTCCAAATATGATTTTAGAGTTTCCGCAAAGGCTTGCTTGACTACTGAAAGATCGATGACGTTCTTGGACTTTGGGCATGAAGCCGAAATTGATTCAGGAAACTCTCGCTTAGCTCTTTGACGTTGGAAATCGATTGCGGCAGAAGACAGGTAAACCACATCATAGTCACATCCTTTAGGTATATCGGGAAAGCTTTGCATTGTATGGCATCTGGAGCTACTGTGGCATTCATGTACCAGGAATATCTCATTAAACGTTGTCTTGGATTCGTTTTCCCTCCATAACAGTTCATGGTAAGGAGGCTGAATCGCCTCGGGAACTGGACATCTAATATGTCATAGGTGAAAGCCGTATTACTGCGATCTATGCCCCAATCTTCGTTGGTATAGCCTCTGCTATCAGCCATAATTTGATGTACCATAGCTTCTACTTCAGCATTGTTTAAAACAAGTTCGGGTTCAGCACTTCTTGTTCTTCTTGCACTTCCAGCTCCTGTGTCAGGCAATGTACTTTGGTTTGTTGAGGGTGCAGAGTTCCCTTGCCCCCTGCGATCCCGATCATTCGAAGGACGAGTGGGCTAAAGGATTTGGCCTTGAGTAAGGTTGGTAATGCTTGGTCCCTTAAAAGGACATGAGACCCATGCATTGGCAGTAGCATAAGCTCTACTAGGCAAGGGTCATTAGGGCCCAAGCGACGAGCTGTATCTTCACGGGAACCTAGCGAGCCAAACTGGATTTGTTCAAGATTCTCAGGTCTATCGAGAGGTCTTCTCTGACGTAGGTGCCTTTCCTTTTCCTCCGAAGAAGATGAATAGTCTGCTAGTTGGTGATGGGCAGTAGAAGGTGTTCCCTGTTTGTAAAGCTCATCCATCTGTCTAGCCATTGTATTTGCATTCTCTCGGATTGCATCACTATCACGTCTTTGAGCTCCCAAAACCACATTTGTTTCTTCCTACCTGGCGAGTAAGCATGCAAACTCAATCTGTGAAATGAGTGCACGTGTAGGAAGTTGGTTACTGATGGTAGCAGCGAGCGTTAAAATCCCGACACCATCTTGATTTCAGGCATTTGGATCAGCTCGGGTAGAAGCATCAACAACAACAGATTGGCGGGTCTCCCCCTACGGGACGGATCGGGGAATTTTCCTCAGGTCGGATCCGACCCGGTCTTATTCGACCCAGGTTGGTCTTCCACAAAAGCATGTGCCATAACATTGTTTTATTGTTCTTCGTTTGTATAGAAAGTTTGTTGTTCCTTGCCTTTCCTTGGAGCTATGGAATACAAATTCGTTGAAATTGACAAAAACTTCAGAAGTGATGAAAATATGGATTATCTCTTCGGACTTGGTGATCCAAACAGTGGAATGACAATACAGAAAGCTTAGAATTCAGTTTCTTAGTGAAAGCACCAAAATGTTAGACCAAAAAATGGCACTAACACCCAACTGACTAGAATTCGTAGAGAGTAAGGAAGAATAACAATCTAAAGACAGAGAAAAGGCAATCAACACACAAGATTTATAGTGGTTTGGCGTTAATGAGCCTACGTTCACTTTATAGTTCTTTGATTGAGTAATGAATTACAAATACAATATTTTTAATCACTCAATCTCACAAATACAATCAATTCTCTCTCAAGGTTTGTAGAATTATACTCAGAAATCTAGAGTGCAATACCAATTTAAATAGAGAATTATGATAATGGTGGAGCTCAAGTGTGTAGAATGCAAAAAGATCCTTCAAATTGTCATAAATACTGGTATTTAGAGAGTTCCAGAAGGCGGGTCGGATGCCACGTGGATCCAGCTTGGTGATCTCGAAGTGATGGTAGGAGTGGCACGTTCGATCGTGGGGGAACAGGAGGTAACCAATTCTCTTTTGAAGGGGTTCATTGACCAAGTTTGTAGCCTTGAAAATAGGAAGCCATTGAGTTGTGTATGTACGATCCCAGGCGGGTCGGAGGTCGGATGTGTATCCCACCGACCCGGGGAAATAGCTTTAAAATGTCATGTCCTCTTATCCAGGTGGTTTGGATCGAATCTACCTGATCAGATCGGTAGCCACAGGTTTCAGCTAGCTTCATATGCGTGCGGGTCGAACCCGATCCAAATACCCCGACCCGACTTTGTGGCTTAGTCAATATTGAAGTGCAACTGTTTCTCCGACTCGATGCGCTATTCGAAATCCGACCCGGCGCCTTGCCTAGCAAATGTTGAAGTATGATTTTGCTCTTTGACTTGAATTCCTTCGTTCATAAATGATTATCTAGACTTTATGTGGCCTAGTCACAAAGTAGGCCAACACTATCCTACGCAACCAATTTGTGTACATTCACTTTGCAATCATGTGCGCATGTGCATAGTGTACGTAATGCATTTCAACCACAAAACATGTATGCACAATGATTCTAAATCGGATTCTCTTACATGTATGCGTTAAGTTTTTAGAGCACCTTTGAAAACATGATGCAAAACATCCTCAATATACTGGTAGTTCTATATGAATGCAAATTTCGAAAATCCTTTTTCTTTCATAACCCTCACACGATTACGAATAAAAGTGTGAAGCAACCAATTTTTTCATCCAAATCCTACCATCCAAAGCGTCAATTCATATAATCGCTTCCAAGTTAGTCTCTGCTAAACTGGAAAAAGGAAACCAAAGCGAAGAATTTTAACGTTCTTCGCTTGTAAATATTCCATTCCAGATCTATACCAGAAATTTCAACTCAATTACCCAAAATACTCAAAAAATATCCGTCTGTAGACTGTAAAGGAGGCTTAAAACAAGCTCTAAGACGTAAAACAAGTCAATTAGCAACTCTCATGTATCGCCGACAAGGTATGGAAACAACGTTTCCAAGGATAAAACAACCGTTTCCTTATTGTCATTGATGTTTTTATAGCATCGCCGGTCCTATTGCACTGCTAAAACGCTTACACAAATCATCCAAATATCTTCCTTAAGCTGTTCATGTGACCAAAAATCGGAATTTTACATAAGAATAAATTTCTGCTTTAAAACTTCTTATATTTATTTTAAAAATTTCTTTTCAAAACCATTTCACTTTCCATATGAGATTCATATGAAAATTAAAATTTCTGTTGCGTGCGTTTTGCGCCATTCAAACTATTTTATTTTAATGTAAAAGAGACGTTTTAAACATGAGCAAACTGGCGTACCCAAATTCTATGTTATCGCGCAGACCGAAGAAAAGGAAAGTAAATCAGTAAAAAGTTTATTCTTTTTTAAAAAAAGGACAAAAGATTTTTTTCAAACAACATTTTCCAAAAGTTTCAAAAATGTATTTTGCGGAAACTTAAATGATTTAAGTCGCATGTTAGCGAAAAAGGAAGTCAGTCACGCTAAAATGCGAAAACTGAAATCACACACAAAAGATGAAATAAATTTTAGCTTAACAACGAACGGTGATTTATTTGTACTCATGAATAAAACAACACAAAACCGGTCCTTTGCCAAATTTTATCCAACACAGAATCCTATTCTTTCCAGCTCTAGGATAACTGTTAGTTAGATAAGAAAAATGAGATTTCATTTGAAAGGATTTGTGCGAATGACACAAATATTTTCAAACATAGAAATCCCATTAACATAAGTTGTGCGATTTAAACAACACTTACAGTTACAAACACTATTACAACAAAGACAAAAATACTGGAAAGAGAAACACATGATACAAGATAATATGCACAAGGCATAAACTAACAACGACTAAGCACTGCGGGATGGTCGATCCCCACGGCTGGATCTCGATCCATTACCACGTCCATGCCATGAATGTAGTATGGCTGAGATGCAACCAAAATGACAATAAAACAATAACACCAAAACTCCTAAAACAATGCCTATAAACAACGAGATGTCTTGCTCCGCGATTGGAGCTCAAACCGTTTTTATGACCCTTGATTAATCATATCATGATAGAAAAATGCTAAATTCCGTGTTACAAACATTATTGGTGTTGTTGGAGGTTACCACATCACCATCTCTTCTAACAGAGAAATTGTGATGAGAAAATAAGCCTACCACAAAATTATTTCTCATGAAAATCCACCTAATGTTCTCTAAAGACAAAAATGGATAGGTGAAATTACAGAATGTAACTCCATGAGACAACACACAAGAACAACAAGCTGAATCAAATATAATGCAGCATTAAATGACGGTTACGCCATCGATCAAGCAAAAGATTAATTTCTTCACCATGAGATAAATCTAGTCAAAACTTCCCATTTACAATAGATGTACCAAACGGGTCACAAATCTACATGGGCAGTTCGAACATAGATCCGCGAACTAAAAAAAAAGATTTGCTGCAAAATCTCCAAAGCCGGTCAAACAAAAGACTATTCAAGTCCGCGTAAAACACGAATGCCTCTAAAATCTCATCAAGATTCTCCTCAAAAAAACCATCCTAAGATAGGTCAATATTCATCTCTGAAAACGACGATCGCCTTCATCAAAATCTATACTGAGAAGATACAATAAATGCAGATGTAGAACCAAAAAAAATCCTATTCTAAGATCTCGAAGCAAAGGGAAGATGCAAGCCCAACTGCCATGACAAATTTTCTTATCCCTAAAGCGATGAGGTTTTTTTGCTTATTCTAATCCAACCAAATGATCTTACTCCACAAGGATGAGACTTAAATGGTACGAGTAAGATCAGATAGCGCAATTAGGTATTATGGACTACGAAATGGTCGGAGAGAAGAATTTGGATTTAGATCTTAGAGTACTAGTGGGGTAAGATCTAATGCGCAACCTAGCGTGGGAAAGGAGGAGCTGAGGTGACGACAAAGAAAGAGAAGAAGGATAAGAATACAGCTTAGTTAGATGAGGAAGGAAGGATGAAAGATAGAATTTAAGGAGGTGATTAGGATGCAACTTTTACGGTTGAGTCTTGGGTTCAAGTTGTACCAAAACTCATCGAATATTTGACCACTCTAGCATAACGCTAAATAGTCAAATATTTAATGCATTTGGATAAAGATTGAACCTTGACCTTAGCAGGCCGAATTATAATATTAATCGTCCCACATCATATTTTAGAATTTGACGTAATTTGGAAAACAATTATCCTCATCATGACGGTACCATAGACCCTAGTTAAAACTCCAAATCAACTCCAAGGATTTAAAGTAGTCTCAACAACGATGCTGCAACCACACAACGAGCGAATTTCCAAAAGAATTCAGCTAAAATTCATAACTAAATATAAAATGGATTTTCCTCTTACCTAGATGACAAACAAATTGAATGATTCGCAATCAAATACCCCAAAAATCCAAATGAAGGATTTTCCTTAGCCTTTTCAAAGGAAAATTTAAAACTTTTCAAAAATGAAATTTATTATAAACTAACGGTATCGCATTTACAAATCCATTTATTATTACTATTATCATTATTATTATTTACATTCCAGTTTATATTACAAACTGGAAAACCTTTCCGCGTACTAAAATGTTAGAACTTTGAAATCTTATAGATTAATTGTGATGATTTCAATAAATCATGTGATATATATGAAAAGACAGGGATAAAAATCATAAGGAATGGGTATTAATTATTTTCAAGTTTTAGTGGCATATTCCTTGCCATCTCCAATTCCCTTCTATCTATCAATCAGACTATATTTATTAAAATCACATAAAGCCTAACAATTCTGACGGACGAAAAGATAAAAAATTTGAAATTATATCTTCATAAAACCATTTTCCGAAATCGTATTTTCAAAGCTTTCGAAATCCATTTTATTTTTCTGAACAATTTTAAAATAGAACTCCCTCGTATACAAGGCGAAGAAATCAAATGAATATTTTCAATAAAGGAATATCCGAAAATTTAACGAAGTAACGAATGGATATACCATGTAATTATATTTCTGAATGGATATGACGTATTAACATAGATCTCCCATTTCTAGATCAAGAGAAGGTCTTTGATTGGAACTACCAAATGAAACCAAAAACCAGAAATCGCGACTATCTCGATTGTAGTTAGATATTTGTCCAGTCTCAAAGCTTGAATCAACGAAATCCACCATATGCCATCCTCATGCTCTTCACGACAAGATCGCCAACGACGTACCGTGGGGTAAGACAGAATTGGCTAAAACTCGAACTCAACATATTTCAACTCTTAGTTGCTTAAAGCCCATTCTATATAATTAGGCCCACAACTAACTCATCATCGAAATGAATTAAAGTCCAGTAAGAAAGATGAAGAAAATAGAAAAGAAAAATAGAATTACGTTCTCTTATATGTCCTAATTTAACCAATTCCTTTGATCGTCTAACCTGGCTCTGATACCAAATGTAACACCCCATATTTTTCTAATCCCAAATTTCGACAAAAATCAAAAGTCGAACACGTCCAAGTATAGAGCGCGTAAATCTGGTACCTGCAAATAAATGAACATGATCATATTCATAGTACGATAAAATAACTCACAATGGAAACAAAATAGGATAGACTGGCATTAACTCAAGTAACTACCTTTTAAAAGTAGGTCACTTTGCCCGTATCGAACATAAGAGAGAATGAGAACTGAAATCCAAACCTAAACACCTGTGAGGACCCGACCTTCTCTAGAAACCTATGAGGTTGTAATGAGGACGGGGTCAGAACAACAAGTTATGGTGAACAACAAAAGTACTACATAAATTATAATACACAGATGTATCCCATTTGGTTCAACCCAAGATAAATATGCCTACCAAGGCTAGTAATTCTAAACTAACCTTATAAACATTTACGCACGACTCTAACTACCTTTTCCATGGTAGTATTCCCAAGTAATATGGATATCGATACCGAGATAGAATGTTTATGCATATATTTATGAAGCCTTTTTACTAATTATTAAATCGAGAAGTGAACTCCCAACTACAGAGTCTATATATTCATAAGTAATACGCAACCACTTAACGCCTCACCATCAAATAATGGATAGGGTGGATTCCTCTGATCGCTTAGGACCTTAGGCGGACCTATTGGTCATCTAATACCTCTCGACGATTTACTTAATTTTTTTATAAACTAGAAGGCACTAGCTACAGGGCCCTACTAGTTAAGGCTTTCATCATTTAAAAATATAAACCCATTCCCCGCATAAGGTGAGAGATGGTAGCTCATCGCTTAAGACTAATAGTTCTTATTGGTCGAATCTCGTTGTACCATCTAGCTGACCTTATTGGATAATCCCCTAGACGCTTAATACTTCCCATAGGATAGGTAGCCCTATGGAATGACCATACCTCATTTTTGAACGAAGGTTTAGGTAGGATTCATACACCATTTAAGACCCCTAACTAAGTGACCTATTACCAGGTGGACTCCTCGACCCAAGCCACTTAAGTCCTGAGGAAGCGGCTTATTCGTGAAGATTATCAAGTTCATACCCAATTAGCCTTTAATACTTCTATTTATGGGAGGCGGGCTATATGATCACTTAATACCTTTTTATATGTGGATCTAACCCCTTAAGATCTTAATCCCAAAGCAGTTTCTCTTTACGGAATTACCATATGTAACACCCCGTGTTTTCTGTTAACATTAAACTAACGAATTGAGGAATAATTAATTTTAAATGTGAGAATCAAGGGAAACGGGTTACGCCATTTTGTTCGCCTCGGAATTCTGGTTGAAATAGAGTCCGAGTTTGCGTAAATTGGACTTCGTATGAAGAAATTATAGCTGTCAGAAGTTTCAAGAAATTCAAATTTAAACTCAAAAACGAATTCAGACTCAGAACTGGGCAGGGCGGGAAATTTCCCGCCTAAGGCCAGGTCGACCAGGGGGTCGACCTTAATGTCGACCTACCCTATAGGTCGACTTGGGGGTCGACCTACCCCCCTCCGGTAGCTTTGAATTAAGCCCAATTCTGAGCTGCTACTGAATTATTAGGGCTGAGTTGGCTTTTTGGATGGTTCAGGTTGCTTCTAGGTTGATCGGATGGCTTAAATTAATCCTAATCTCTATATAAACACATGTAGACTCAAACCCTAAAACCTAATCAAAATTAGAACCATGGCCGTCATGCTATCACCCCGCAACCTAGAGTAGCCGCCATCAACTAGAGGAAAAGTAAAGCTAATCAACTCAATTCAACTCAAGTCTATAATAACAACAACAACGAATTTGTCTACTTCAAAGGCGAGCTAAATCAATTTTAGAACACAGATCCCATAACTCAAGATTTTCTTTGAGTTGTGAGTTCGATTTCTTTAATAAGATAATTAACAAGTTAATTAGGTTGAGTTTTAATTTGGGTTATATGGCTATGTATGTGAAACATTGGAAAAATGTGGTATTTTGTGAATATATGCTAGTTGTTCATAATGATAGTTTTTGTTGTGGATCCCTTGGTATATGCCAAATCACCTATGTTCAACTTGATTCATGTTTGACATCATTTTATATGCAAGTTTGGTGTAGATTATATGCTAGTTTCTATGTGAATTGTACACAAGTTTACATGTGAACCAAGTAAAATGACTATATGCAAGTTTAGGTAGGAATTGGATCCACATATATGCATGTTTACACCTTTAGATTTAGATCTATGACATACATAGTGTTATGCAAGTTTGTGACTATGGCCTATGCAAGTTTGGGTGAAAACTATGTTCATACCTGCAAGTTCACACCTTTAGATCTATGTTTAGAATAAAGACAACAAAAAGTTTATGCAAGATATGTTGTAATCCTTATTCGTAAGTTAGATCCATTTTGTGGGTTATGCAAATTTGCGATGTCCTTCCCTTTCATGTGAATAGACTAATTGCTAGTCAAATATATATATATATATATGTATGTATGTCATGATAAGCGAACGAACAACGTGGGGACGATGGGGGAAATATTGAATATACTCATATTGAGAATTGGCATGTAATGACCTTAAAAGGCATACAATTAATTTGAGGCAATAATTGGCAAAATTTGTTATACCTGAAATAAATGGACATAATTTAGGTGAAAATTATGGACATAAGTATATTTCGAATTTATTGACAAAATTGAATAGGGATATTAATCCACTTTGGGTTAAATACAGATATGTAATAATTAACCGCTTGAGACACGAGGTTAGACTTGTTTGTGGTGTAAGACTACCTGGACCCGCCCGGCAAATCCAGCAGCCACAAATGTCAGTCTAATGTGAGAGGTCAAAGGCACGAATTAAATGCGTAACAATTGTAAAGACACGAGGTTAGGCTCGTTTGTGGTGTAAGACTGCCTCGACCCGCCCGGCAAATCCAGCAGCCACAAATGCCTGTCTAGTGTGGGAGTCTTTACAAGGTTACGGTTTTAATGAATTAAGAAACACTTAACCAGATAAACATGTGGTGGGACATGGGGGGTTAAGTGGGTGCCTTGGGTGGCATGTGAAATTAATAGGGTGCCTTGGGTGGCATGTGAAATACGATTAGATGCACTTAACCAAGAATGAAACATGTAAGAGGACATGAATAAGAATGGAGTTAAGTGGGAAAAACCTTAGAGGGGACCAAGCATAGGTGGAAAGCTTGTGTCATGCATGGGGGCCCTTTTCAAACTAGTAACCCATTAAGTATCTTTGTGGGCTGGACCCAAGTCGAGGACGGGACATGCGTACTGGGTTTGATTGTAAGAGGTCAAAACGGGTTAGCGGTGGCAACGCAAGTCCAACGGGGTCATGTGCGTGTGTGGGCCCGGGCTGGTAGGTAAGATGTTGTTGCATCGTGCAGATATAAGCCGTGCATTTTTGGTGGTATCGGGTTGCCACTTTGGGGAGTGATACACCCCACTGTGGGGCCAGCACGGGTATCTACGAGTTAGGGAGCCGATCGAATGGGGGTAGTGGGTACACTTAGTGGAGATAGGGACAAGCGGCACCTATAAAGGCAGCTAGCGGTACACGAAACTACCATTATCATTATTAAGTTCTGTAGGCGGGATCAACTTTTAGGGTGTTTGGTGTGGTGCAATGTAGTGATTATCTTATAGTGATTAGGTGCGCCTTTAACGTTATCTTTGTTCATCTTATTTCCCTTGGTTGCTCTGTCATGCCCATTGTTCATAGTCATTTCCTTATTTCCCAGCTTATGCCTTATCCTAGTTACTTTAATGATTATATTGTTAAAGTTATTGCACTCGCCAGACTTTATGTTTGACCCCCTTTGTTTCCACCTCTTTTCTTCCTTCCCCTCCCCCCCCCAAGGTGCTCAGGGTGGGACTACTACTAGTGGAGCTTGATTTGGAAAGCTTTATCTCTTTCTTTTGGAAGTTGCTTGGATTGCTGAAGTAAATTTCAGCCTATCTTATTTATGGCCATTTTATGTTGGGGTTATGTCTTTTATTTTATGTACTCAGAACTTATTTGTCAAGATGGATAATAAGTGTATTTGGTTTTGTAGTTGGTTTTTGATGTGATGTAACCAAACTATTTCTCCGCTGCAATAAAAGTGGTTTTTATTTTCCAAGTACCAATATATTTATCTGTCTTGTTTACTTTTCTATTCTATACACAATAAACGCTCCACCAAAATTAAGGCATTCCCTTTGTGAGTGACCTTAATGGAGATGGGGTGTCACACGTGGTATCGGAGCTGAAGGTTACCAGACCAGATATGAATTTTGAAAAACTATTTTTCAAAAAGTATTTTTATAAAGAAATACTTTCAAAAATATGTTTTAGGAGAGTATTTTCAGGAGAAAGGTTTATTTTAAAAACATAACCCCCAAGAACCATATATCTTTCTTTAGAATTCTCTGTTTGAATCTCTTCATTTTTGTTTCAGCATGTACGGAATTCCCGAGATACCCGAGGGGATACCGATACCAGGATGGTTTAGATGGTATCTGGAAGCTAGGGCCAATGTCGCAGGCCCAGCAAATGCTCCTCCTCCTCCTCCCCGTGTTGATACTTTCGCAAAGATATGCAAGGACTTTCGGGCAATGGGCGGAAAACCTTTTCACGGGTCAGAGACGTTTGTTAAAGCTCGAAATTGGCCAAAGGAGGTGGAAGAATTGTTTGGAATCTTTGAGGTAGAAGATGGAAGAAAGGTCCAATTAGCTGCCCGGTTAATGAAGGATGAGGCCTCGTTTTGGTAGGAGGTCAGTAAAGGAGAGCGTCCAGTTGATACATGGCCGGATTTCAGGCGTAGGTTTGAGGCAAAGTTTTTCTCATGGGCCGTAGAGAATCTATACATGGAAAGGTTTTTGTCTTTGAGGCAAGGAAATCTATCAGTGAAAGAGTACGTCAACAAGTTCAATCAATTAGGGAGATTTGGCTTGGACTTGGTGAATACACCCGAAAAGAAGACCTTGAGATTTGTTAAGGGTTTGAACGAGCCGCTACATGGGTTAGCTATGACCCACATCTCTATGGGGGCCACCTTTGAGAGACTGGTTGACATGGCGCTTATGCATGAAGAGGAGAAAGGCGCCAATGCTAATAAGGCACCTGAGAAGAAAAGGGATCAAAAGAAACCACAATAGTAACAGCAGAACAAGAAGGGTGGTAAAGACAACAATGGCAAGGGAAAGAAAAGATGCTTTAACTATGGAACACCAGGCCATCTAAGCAAAGACTGTAGGAAGAAGAAGAAGACTGGTTGTTTCCACTGTGGTGAGGCAGGACATCTGATTAAAAACTGCCCAAAGAAAGGGCAGAGGGCAGGGCCTATCTCTGGAGCGCAGATTCAGGCTCTTATTGCACCAGGGCAGGCAAGGGGTAGGTCCAGGCTTTCATGGCCCCACCGCTGCAAGAACGAGGTAGAGCGATTTCCGTTGAAAGTTTTGTTTATCTTTTTGATCATCCTGTTCGCACACTCTTTGATTCTTATGCATCGCACTCTTTTATATCTACTGCTTTAGTTGAGTCACTACACCTAAACACCAGTATAGTAGAGGATCCCTTAGTTGTTTCAAATCCAGTTGGGGGCTCAGCCTATTTGTCGATGATTTGTTTGGAATTGTAAATTTCTATACTTAGAGTTGAGTTTAGATGTGATGCTTATGTTTTGGGCTTCACGGGCTATGGGTTAATTCTGGGCATGGATTGGTTATCCAGTAATGGAGCCGTCCTAGATTGTGAAAAGAGAGAGGTTAGGCTTATGACTCGCCTGGGCAACACTCTCGAAATCTCTTATAATCCCATGAATTCTGTTATCTAAGTTATCTAGAATCGCTTGACGCGTCTATTGAGAATTTGCAATCTGTTAGAGTGGTCCGTGAATACTCAGATGTCTTTGAGGAAGTAGAGGGCTTGCCTCCGAAGCGGGAGATAGACTTCCGCATATACCTAGTTGATAACGCAAAACCCGTTGCTTTACCCATTAGACACATGGCTCCAAGGGAGAGAAAGGAGCTTAGCAAGCAAGTTAAGGAGCTACTAGAAAAAGGGTTTATAACGCAGAGTATTTCTGAATGGGGTGCTCCAGTGGTGTTCGCAACCAAAGTGGATGGTTCACTTTGCCTATGCGTTGATTATTGGGAGCTAAACAAGCTGACCAAGAAGAATAGGCACCCACTGCCAAGAATAGACGATTTGTTTGATCAGCTTGCAGGTGCAACAGTTTTCTCCCAATTAGATCTGGCTACCAGATTTCATCAGCTAAGAGTGGCTGAAGATAGCATTGATAAGACTGCATTCAGAACCCCATACGTTTTCTTCGAATGGCTCGTCATGCCTTTCGGCTTGACAAACGCACCTGCTTATTTCGTCGAATTGATGAATAGAGTGTTCCGGGAATTTCTCAATGAATTTGTGGTGGTCTTCGTAGATGATATTCTGATTTTCTCAAAGAATGAGGAAGAGCATGCTTTGCATTTAAAGGAAGTCATGGAGACTCTCCGTGCACATCAGTTAAAAGGAAAATTCTCCAAGTGCCACTTCTGGAGAGAAGAAGTAAGATTTCTTAGGCATGTGGTGTCCAAAGAAGGGTTAGCGGTGGACCCCGCAAAGGTAGTTGCAGTCCAGGATTGGAAGGTTCCAAAGAATGCAACTGAAATCCGAAGTTTTCTTGGACTAGCAGGCTTTTATCGTAAGTTCATTAAAGACTTTGTGAAAATCTCAGCTCCACTTACAAGGTTAACGTTGAACCTGACTTTCACTTGGGATTTGGATTGTGAAGTCGCTTTCCAACGATTGAAGAGGGCTCTGACAGCAGCCCCATTTCTGACATTACCAGATGGAAGCAAGATGTTTATGGTGTACACAGATGCATGCGGTACGGGACTAGGCGCTGTTTTGATGTAAGAGGGGAAGGTAGTAGCTTATGGTGGAAGGCAGTTGAAAGTGCATGAGAAAAACTACCCAAACCACGATCTAGAGTTAGCAGCCATCGTTTTGCGCTTAAGTCTTGGCGCCACTATCTCTTAGGTGAGAAATTTGAATTGTATACTGACCATAAATCACTGAAGTACCTCTTCTCGCAGAAAGACCTCAATCTAAGGCCGTAAAGATGGATGGAGTTTCTCGCCTCATACGACTTTTAGATCTCCTATACTCTTGGCAATGACAATGTAGTAGCAGACGCCTTAAGTAAAAAGAAGCTAACCTTAAGTCCTCTCTTTGTGGAAAGGCAAAGTTTGGAGTACATAGCCAATTTTGATTTTAGACCCCCTGTTGATTATGTGACTGGCTTGATGGCAATGCTAAAGGTGCGGCTTACTTTGTTGGACTCAATAGGAACCACACAACGTGAAGACCCTCAGCTAGTTGATGTGATAGATAAGCTGATTAGGGGAGAGATTTCTAGTCACTTCAATAGATACTCCATCGATTATAAGGGTTGGTTGAGACGGGATGGAAGACTATGCGTCCCACAAGCAAGAGATTTGGTGAAGATGGTTCTGGAAGAAGCACACCATTCCAAGATGACCATACACCCCGGGGGAGATAAGATGTGTAAATATATCAAAAGAGCTTTCTTTTGGAATGGCATGAAAATGGATGTAGCTGAATTTGTTTCAAAATACATGATATGCCAACAAGTCAAGGCGGAGCAGAAGAAGCCTGGTGGTTTGCTTCATCCTCTAGAAGTCCCGCAATGGAAATGTGAAAGCATCTCGATGGACTTTGTTGATGGGTTGCCTAGGTCAAGAAGGGGCAATACCGGTATTTGGGTAATAGTGGACAGGATCACAAAAAAACGCTCATTTTATACCTGTCAAGAGTAGGAGGACCGCCTCGTTTTTAGCCTCCATTTATCTTAAGGAGATAGTTCGACTCCATGGGATACCCTCTAGCATAGTGTGTGATCGAGACCCTATCTTTACAAGAGAGTTCTGGAGGAGTTTGCAAGAGGCTGTAGGCACACAGCTATGATTAAGCACAGCCTATCACCCTCAAACCGATGGTCAGACGGAAAGGGTGAACATAGTACTGGAAGATCTTTTGAGACTATGCATTCTTGACTTTGGAGGATCTTGGGAGGATCATCTCCCTTTGGTGGAATTCGCTTATAACAATAGCTACCAAGCCACTATAGGCATGGCACCCTTCGAAGCTTTATATGGAAGGCCATGTCGATCACCAATTTGTTGGTAGGAGTCCACAGATAAAATTATACTTTGGCCAGACATGATTAGAGAGACTTCATAGAAAGTGGGCTTGATACGAAGGAGAATGAAGACTGCCCAAGACAGACAGAAATCCTACGCAGACAAGAGAAGGACTGACCTCAAGTTTGAAGTTGGGGATAAGGTGTTCCTTAAAGTATCTCCTTTGAGGAATGTCATTCGCTTTGGGTCCGTAGGAATGTTGGCACCACGATTCGTAGGACCATTTCCTATCATCGAAAGGATTGGGATGATGGCATACAGAGTAGAGCTGCCTGAAAAACTAGCTGGAGTTCATAATGTCTTTCATGTCTCTCAGCTACGAAAGTGCTTACATGAGCCGGCAGAAATTGTGGAGCTAAGCATACTAGAGGAAGTCGAAGTGGAACAAGAAGCGACAGTGAGGAGAGTTCCAACTCGTATCTTGGGGATGGAAGTCAAAAAGCTACGCAACCGTGAAGTTAAGCTTATCAAAGTTCAATGGAGTGACGCCGAGGAAGACGCGACTTGGGAGACTGAGGCCAAAATACGTGCATCCTACCCTTTTCTTTTTGAGGGTACATCTTTGATCTCTTTTTCCTTAAGTTTATTCAAGCTTGTATCTACCTTTTTAGTGTATCTCCTTAGTCATATTCTTTATCCTTAGGTAGAGACCAATGGATGTAAACATGTATTTGAAACATGTTATGATTGATGGATGTTAGTGGATGCAAGTGTTTGCTAGTGGTTTCTCGTGGATGCATATACACACACATTAGGCACAAGATCGTCTCAATCACTTTCATATTGCATATAAATGTGTGCTTATTTTGATTAATGGATGTATAATGGTTGTGTTATCATATAGATGCTGCATACGGATGAATGGGTGTGCACAAATGTAGAAATAATACGTATCATTAGGGATCTTTTGCATACATAATGGACGCATGGCACTATCATAATTTGCATTAAGGAGGTCAACTGAATCAGTAGACCGCCTGATTTTGCATTAGATACGGACATGTACACACACTGTGTATATAAACATGAAAGCATTAGAAGTCTTTTAAGGACAATGGATGCCCGTGGTTGATGGTTGAGTAAATGGATGATTGGATGGTAGGATATGTATTCTTCATAACTTCAAGATTTCGGGGTCGAAATCCTTTAAGGAGGGGAGAATGTAACACCCCGTGTTTTCTGTTAACATTAAACTAACAAATTAAGGAATAATTAATTTTAAATGTGAGAATCAAGGGAAACGGGTTATGGCATTTTGTTCGTCTCGGAATTCTGGTTGAGATAGAGTCGGAGTTTGCATAAATTGGACTTCGTATGAAGAAGTTATGGCTGTCGGAAGTTTCCAGAAATTCAAATTTAAATTCAAAAACGAATTCTGACTCAGAACTGGGCAGGGCGGGAAATTTCCCGCCCAAGGCCAAGTCGACCAGGGGGTCGACCTTAGTGTCGACCTACCCTATAGGTCGACCTGGGGGTCGACCTACCCCCCTCGGGCAGATTTGAATTAAGCCCAATTCTGAGCTGCTGCTGAATTATTAGGTCTGAGTTGGCTTTTTGGATGGTTCAGGTTGCTTCTAGGTTGATCAGATGGCCTAAATTAATCCTAATCTCTATATAAACACATGTAGATCAAACCCTAAAACTTAATCAAAATTAGAACCATGGCCGTCATGCTATCACCCCGCAACCTAGAGTAGCCGCTATCAACTAGAGGAAAAGTAAAGCTAATCAACTCAGTTCAACTCAAGTCTATAACAACAACAACGAATTTGTCTACTTCAAAGGCGAGCTAAATCAATTTCAGAACACAGATCCCATAACTCAAGACCTTCTTTGAGTTGTGAGTACGATTTCTTTAATAAGATAATTAACAAGTTAATTAGGTTGAGTTATAATTTGGGTTATTTGGCTATGTATGTGAAACATTGAAAAAATATGGTATTTTGTGAATATATGCTAGTTGTTCATAATGATAGTTTTGTTGTGGATCCCTTGGTATATGCCAAATCACCTATGTTCAACTTGATTCATGTTTGACATCATTTTATATGCAAGTTTGGGTGTAGATTATATGCTAGTTTCTATGTGAATTGTACACAAGTTTACATGTGAACCAAGTAAAATGACTATATGCAAGTTTAGGTAGGAATTAGATCCACATATATGCATGTTTACACCTTTAGATTTAGATCTATGACATACATAGTTTTATGCAAGTTTGTGACTATGGCCTATGCAAGTTTGGGTGAAAACTATGTTCATACCTGCAAGAGCACACCTTTAGATCTATGTTTAGAATCATGACAACACAAAGTTTATGCAAGATATGTTGTAATCCTTATTCGTATGTTAGATTCATTTTGTGTGAAATGCAAATTTGCGATGTCCTTCCCTTTTATGTGAATCGACTAATTGCTAGTCTAATATATATATATATATATATATATATATATATATATGTCATGATAAGCGAACGAACAACGTGGGGACGATGGGGGAAATATTGAATATACTCATATTGAGAATTGGCATGTAATGGCCTAAAAAGGCATACAATTAATTTGAGGCAATAATTGGTAATAATAGTTATACCTGAAATAAATGGACATAATTTAGGTGACAATTATGGACATGAGTATATTTTAAATTTATTGACAAAATTGAATAGGGATATTAATGCACTTTGAGGTTAAATAAAGATATGTAATAATTAACCTCCTGAGACACGAGGTTAGACGCGTTTGTGGTGTAAGATTGCCCGGACCCGCCCAGCTAGTCCAGCAGCCACAAATGCCAGTCTAATGTGAGAGGTCAAAGGCACGACTTAAATGCGTAACAATTGTAAAGACACGAGGTTAGGCTCGTTTGTGGTGTAAGACTGCCCGGACCCGCTCGGCAAATCCAGCAGCCACAAATGCCAGTCTAGTGTGGGAGGTCTTTACAAGGTTACGGTGTTAATGAATTAAGAAACACTTAACCAAATAAACATATGGTGGGACATGGGGGGTTAAGTGGGTGCCTTGGGTGGCATGTGAAATTAAGAGGGTTCCTTAGGTGGCATGTGAAATATGATTAGATGCACTTAACCAAGAATGAAACATGTAAGAAGACATGAATAAGAATGGGGTTAAGTGGGAAAAACCTTAGAGGGAACCAAGCATAGGTGGAAACCTTGTGTCATGCATGGGGGCCCTTTTCAAACCAGTAACCCATTAAGTATCTTTGTGGGCTCGACCCAAGTTGAGGACGGGACACGCGTACTGGGTTTGATTGTAAGAGGTCAAAACGGGTTAGTGATGGCAACGCAAGTCCAACGGGGTCATGTGCGTGTGTGGTCCCGGGCTGGTAGGTAAGACGTTGTTGCATCGTGTAGATATAAGCCGTGCATTTTTGGTGGTATCGGGTTGCCACTTTGGGGAGTGATACACCCCACTGTGGGGCCAGCACGGGTATCTACGAGTTAGGGAGCCGATCGAATGGGGGTTGTCGGTACAACTAGTGGAGATAGGGGCAGACGGCACCTATGAAGGCAGCCAGGAGTACACGAAACTACCATTATCATTATTAAGTTCTGTAGGCGGGATCAACTTTTAGGGCGTTTGGTGTGGAGCAATGTAGTAATTATCTTATAGTGATTAGGTGCGCCTTTAACGTTATCTTTGTTCAACTTATTTCCTTTGGTTGCTCTGTCATGCACATTGTTCACAGTCATTTCCTTATTTCCCAGCTTATGCCTTATCCTAGTTACTTTAATGATTATATTGTTAAAGTTATTGCACTCAGCAAACTTTATGTCTGACCCCCTTTTTTCCACCTCTTTTCTTCCTCCCCCCCACCCCTAGGTGCTTAGGGTGGGACTAGTACTAGTGGAGCTTGATTTGGACAGCTTTATCTCTTTCTTTTGGAAGTTGATTGGATTGTTGAAGTAAAGTTCAGCCTATCTTATTTATGGCTATTTTATGTTGGGGTTATATCTTTTATTTTATGTACTCAGAACTTATTTGTCAAGATGGATAATAAGTGTATTTGGTTTTGTAGTTGGTTTTTGATGTGATGTAACCAAACTATTTCTTCGCTGCAATAAAAGTGGTTTTTATTTTCCAGGTCCCAATATATTTATCTGTCTTGTTTACTTTTCTGTTCTGTACACAATAAACGCTCCACCAAAATTAAGGCATTCCCTTTGTGAGTGACCTTAATGGAGATGGGGTGTCACACCATAAGTAGAGGATTAATTTTCGTCACGGGTTCATATGGTTAATAATGCTTCACATCATTAACTTGCCAAGTCCAACTCTAACTTTTAGTTATAAGTTCTAGATTAACTAGTATAAATAAGAAAAGTTATATCCTTCTTAGCCTAGGATATTTATTTAATTATCTTCCTTATTGGACGTGGTGTTTAAGCGGCAATCAGTACCCATTAATCACCTTTTTATTTCATTTATATCTATTGCATTAGGGTTATTACCATTGATAACTATAACGGTCATATTTCCCTAAGGCAACAATTCATCATTAATTAAATTTTAATTCTCACTGATTGTAATTTATGCGATTCATAGTTCCCTAAGACATTAATTAACAATGGAATATCCATATATTATCAGTCCCGAAGCATCTATTTGTTGTAGCCTAACAGACATTACTAATTCTTATTTATTTATTTGTTGTCGGCTCTATATACACACACACACACACACACACACATATATATATATATATATATATATATATATATATAGAGAGAGAGAGAGAGAGAGAGGATATATATATTTGTGCATTAGACCTCTCACACTAAGCTGACCACTTGTAGATGCTGGATTTGTCAGGCGGTTGTAGGCAGACTTCTACCACAAGTTGAACTTAACCTCATGTTTTGGTGCAGTTTTATTTTAAATTCCATAACTAGGGTTTAACAACACTAATCCTAGTAAAATTTAGAAATTGTTACCGTTAGGTTTAATAAAGTAATTAAATTCACTTCCCCGAATCAACGTTGGTTACAAAGGCTATTTATTTATGACCCTAATTATAGCAATCAATTACGATGATTGCTACAATGGTCACAACAAAATATTCATTTAATATGGAATTACATTTACATGCATTAATTCCATAAGATGAATATTGTTCAAACTTACAAACATTCATTATAATGTATATTTCATTGCTTACGTAGATTTGGATGGATAATGTGTGTGTATATGTGTGTGTATGTGTGAATGTGTTTATTTTTATTTTCGCGCAGTTAACGTAGCTATTTCCTTTATTAATGTAATTGTTAAGTTTAATAATTTGGTTCAACTAACAACCTAACATCCCTCTTTGTATTCAATTTTGCAACAAGGTTATAAATCTTACAAAAAGATCGTCAACCATAGTTATTGTAAATTAGTGGGCTTGTTTGTTCTATTGAAATACTGAAACGAGTGAAGCTATCTTGCGTAACAAGACAAGACTATAGGTCACCAACGCCTAGAAGTACAAGTAGTTTCCCTACACTCTCAAACTCACTACTTGGCTGACGTAAGTCACTTAGCTTCTTTAGTATGGCTTGCAACCCAATATATTAGTTCGTAGCAGATCAACCTCATTCCAAGATAACGTCGACCCCTGACTGATTAGTAGCCAGCGTTTCAGTTAAGAAAGAGCATTTAGTGATGAAAACTCTATCATTTCCGTGGCTGTTTTGAATGCTTCTAGTGTACCAAACTATGATTGTTGTGGTTTCGTTCATATCTTCGTTGTTCTTAGTTATGCCTAAATATTAGAATAAACACATTTCAAACCACAAGAAATATAAATTTATGTATATTTTGTAATAGTTGATGTAAACTACGCATAAATATATCGATTTATTTTTTATACGTGAATTTACACAACTTTTCCTTTTTTCAATATGTGGCACATTTCTTATTGGTTTCAAATGATGTTTTTTATTTAAAAAGAGCAAAAAGGCATAATTTACAATAACCAAGTTAAACCTCAACAAAATTGGACACAAATAAGCTTATGTCTATTTGATCAAAATTACATAATTTATTATTTAACACTTAAACTAGAGGTCTGGAATAAAACTACATCTCAACAGTGGTGTATGGGACTGATTTCCAGATGTACAGTGTTCTGCAATAACCAGAATATAATTTCAAACACAATTGTAGGTAATATGTAAAACAATTTAGTAAACCTACAAATAATATTATTCAGACCACAAACATTTATTTTAGGTTTTCACAAATATTCCTAAGCAGACCTGATAGGTATCAATTCAGATTTAACAATATTATGAACAGATCTGACAAACGTTAGGCATATATTTAAAATCTAATTCAAGCGAGATAAATAAGCTATTATAACTTTGTACATAAATTTCTCACTCACCTGAAAGCATCCAAATCTAACACTAGAATATTCTTTTTGGCCAAAAATTCCCAAATTCCTATAGATCTACAATTACTCCAAAAAGGGGATACTTTTAGATCCGTAGATTTGCAAGAAAATAGGAAAAGAGGGGGAAATCTGATGAAGAATAGCTTAGACGTCAATTCACACCCTTTTCCATTTGAATCTGATTATCTCTTTCAAATCCAAATGATTTATATTTGATTGATTGTATATGAATATATTTTGTAATTAAGAAATTTGATTGGAAGAGAAAGGGAAATGGAAGAGCTTCGCTATTGCCTACAGATTTGTGTGGAAAAGAATGAGGCATTACCCCATTTATTTATAGAAGTGAAATTGGCCATGTAATGTTAGATTTATTTAAATAAACATTGATCCGTCCGTTTATATAAAAATATATAATGAAATTACCCTTTAAAACCTAGTCATCATTGGACGTTTCACGCCCGAAGCGGTCGACACCCCTGTATTGGGCGGTCGAGCGCCCTTCGGCCAATTTGCCCGGTGAGGACTAGTTATAAAAGGGAAGATATATTATGTTTATTTATTTTCTCTTGATTTTCGTATTTCTTCTATAACCTTTTCATGGGGACTTCGTTTGTGAAACTCTAAACATGAAAGTTGACCAGAATTCCAAGATGAACGCAACGGTTAAAGTTTCGTGGTCAAATTCCATCGTTTGCAGAAATTTCTATTTTTGATAATCTAATTAAATAACTTTTTTATTGTCAAAATTCCGGATTGTTGCAGAGTTCTAGAAGCAAAGGACTAGTAATTGGAGTATAAGACCCTAATTCTTTCTCTATCTGGTTCGAACCATTAAGCAATTTTAGAAAAGTGATCCTTTGAGTATGACCGATTGGAGAAGGCTCAACCGGTACATTTTCTATTCTCTCAGGCGATGAACCGATATTGTTATACTTGCACCTTAGGTAATAATAATTTCACCAACATCTCCTTCTATGGTCGAAGATAACAACTTTAGAAAATTTAGTTTTCCTTGAAAGTGATGATGTAGGATCAGAGGTGTCTGAAAACTTTCTCTTTAACTTATTAAATGATTCTTGCAACTCATCTCCAATAGAATCTGGTTCTAGCTTAAAAATGGGCTCATTAACTAGCTTTTCATATGAAGATGTACTAGTAGATACTTTTTAAACGGTATGATGTATAAGGATTTATAGAATTAGGGTGCTATCATAGAATACCATGTCAAAAGTAAACAATTCGAATTACAAATTACCTAACACGCTCCTTGGAAAAGAGACTTGTGAGTGAATCCAGCCATTTTATGTAGTTCTTCCCTTCAAATTATTCTCAACCATAGTAGGTTTGACTAAGATATTAAATCCATGAGGTATAACAGGATATTGGTTAGTGTAGTTGTTGTAAGAAGAATATCCTTTCTCCTGATTATAACTTAATTAGAGAGTATAATATCAATAACTTTATGCTAAGCATGTGTCATAGACTTCGAAGCAATGACTACAATCCAAATAGAACAATTTTTAGAAAAACATCAGAAAGAAAATAGTTAATAAAACAAAAGGAACTTCCTACATAGACAAATGATCCATTAATAGGAGAAGAATATCTACGAAGAAATATTTACTCCCCTATTTTCGTGTTTTTTTAATCATGTATGAACTGATGTTTCTTGGGTATGGATGAGATCTATACATGAATGACCCTTGTCTTTGGTACATTTTGTAAATCTCACCAAGTAGTGAAGAATAACCAAATCAAGAAAACAAATGCCTACTTCTCAAGCTAAAACTTATAAACATACCAAGTATGTATAGACATTGGAAATAGGGGCGGAGCCACATTGTGGATGGCCTGGGGCACATGCCCCCCCCCCCCCCAGAAAATTTGGAAACCCAAAAAAAAAGGAAAAAAGGGGAAAAAACCAGGTGTTTGCAGAAACAAACAAAAACTGTCCACGAACCAATTTATTTGTTACCAAAATGATGAAAATGAAAGAACTGGTCCAGAATGTTCCACTTAATTTGCTTTTCCTTATCCCAATGCTGGGCCCTGCGTTTGTGTTTGGATAAGCGTAGCATGCATGCAGTCATTCCAAACTTATAAATGATAAACAGCAATAAACTACATATGTAATGTATGGTGTACAAAGTTTACTTATAGTATATGTACTGTTAATTTATTAATGTCTATCTATAATCATACAAATTCTCCCTCAATAATCAGCAAACAAACGAAGAACTGCACAGCTTGGTCACTATTCTACAATCAGTAAACTCTTTGTTTATCCATTCATCTGCTTTATTTATTTGGGACTTAGATTGGATGGTTTGTTGGCTGATTTAACATATAATCAAACGCTCAAAAATGGCCGGAAAAAAAAATTCAGGGGCTGCCGCACTTAGTATCTTGCCCCCCATATGAAATTCCTAGCTTCGCCACTGATTGGAAAGAAGCTGTATTGGAGCAACTTGAAGGTGATCTATATAATTTTGAATGAATAAATGCAAAGGAAGAAAGCTGCCATGCCAGATATAAATCGACATGAAAATGAAGTAGCTCATAGGTGGACTGAATATAGTGTTATTTGAACATGCAGGAATGGCTTTGACGACCCACATATTCCAACATGCTCAATGATAAAGTCTAAAATTTTCTATGATGAGATGGTAAAAGGTTGTGAAAGCGACCAAAATTTAAGAGTGACTTCCTATGTTTTAGAGCATGCCTTCTTATCTGGGTTTTAGAAGTAGACTTCAATTCACTGTCAGGTGATGTCACTAATATCATAGATAACCACACCTAAATTAACACTTGCAATTTATTTGACACTAAGACCATAACCAACCATCTGTTCTGTTCAGTTATTCTCTCTCATGTTATGCAACTGGTCCAACGAGCCGAGCACCCATAAAGGGGGAACCAGCCACAGACTGGTTTTGGGAGAGGGATACAACGGCAAAGAGAAAGTCGTTATAATGTTACAACGACAAACTCTTTGCCGTTGTAATGTTATAACGGCAAACACTTTGCCGTTATAACATATAAAGACAAAGTGTTTGCTGTTATAACACTTTTCTCCACAAACTCTTTGCCGTTATAAGCTTATAACGGCTTTCTCTTTTCCGTTATAAGCTTATAACGGCTTTCTCTTTGCCGTTATAAGTTCCAACCTCTGTTCGTCCACCAGCCAGCTCCAAACTAGCCACCGGCTAGCCACGGATGACTGAACAAGCCACACCTGGTTGCTCCGTGGCTTGTTTAGTAAATGAACAAGCCATTGTTGGTTGTGCTCTAACTGAGTTGACAATAGTATTTTATGCCACATATCTAAATTTACATGGTCGATTTTATCAACCTAGTTAACAAGGAAATAAAATAAATATCCATTGTTGATTCAATCAATAGTCTTCAACCTTATCGTATAAATTAATAACAGTACGACACCATCAACATGTCAACTTTGTTGATAAGCATACATCAATGGATGTCGCAATGGTTCTAAAACCATGAAGCACCTAATACTACACGATAATGCTTATCGTGTGTGTGTGAAGATAATCAAATTAAAGCGATTAGAAATGTTAGCTAGTGAAAAATGGTTAAAAATAAGCCTAGTATCCTTGTTTGATACCAAAATTATTTAAAAAAAATGACACCCTACATTTAAAATAAAGAATAAATCATGAATTCTTGACTAATAATAAATCACCACATGTCATGCACGTCAACTAGCAATATCTCCTACCGGCATAATCCATCAATCGGTGGACATTCTAACCTTTGTTGATGTAGTCGACAAGAACCATTTATCGATTTGGACACCAGTCAATTATGTTTATATTAACTCCTGTCGACATGGTTAATAAGTCAATCTCATTACTTCATTGACTTTGTTGATAAGAGTTATTACGTAAGGGCTATAATTCATATCAAATTTAGACGATATAGCCTCTTACACATGTAGATTCACAATGGCAGAGCATCAAATTTGGCATACCAAGACGTAGATATTTGATGCGGCTTTAAGTTGTATCAAACTTGCTAGAGCTTATAGTCGTATCAAATTTCCTTTGCGATCCGTGCCACCCCCAACATCTAAAATCTAACTCTACATCTTTAAAGCTCCAGATCAGTTCATTTGACACGACTTTGAGTCATATTAAATCTGCATAATATTTTTGCTTCTCCGGTTCCTCCGCTATTTTTCATGTCTCTGAGCATATGCAACAAAAGCATGGATATCAGAAAATTGGATATGTACATCCAAAATGGCCTCCAACAGGGTATGGATTCTTCCCATCGTTTGGATTTCGGGCGGAATAGTTCCGGAATGTGTAAACCAGTGACGCGGTTGTTGAACATGCGCCTGAAAATACGCGTTTGTTTAACAAGCGCATGGATTTACGCGCTTGTTAAACAAACGCGTATTTCCAGGCGCATGTTCAACAGACGCGTGGATTTTATGATTAAATTTTGTGCTAATTATGTTACTTCCACCGAAATTTAGACACATGATTAAACAAAAACGTTCAACAGTTATACAAAAGCTTAAGATACATGATTTCACTAAACATTTAACGGATACATAGTTTCAGATATTGATTAAAGGATACAAAGTACAGTATTAGAACTACTAAAGCAACGAAAACACAACAACTAAGGGTAAACAGTTTTACCGACTTCCAACAAAGTTCCATAAATGATCTGTTAAATCTTTCTGAAGTCTTCGATGAATGTGAGCGTTACGGTAGGCCATTTGGATTTCGACGTGAAACTCAAGCTCTAGTTCCCTTTCAATCATATTTTCACGCCAAATCTCAGGTAGTGGAGCAGTGCAGTTGTAACAACCCGAATTTTAGTAACGTGTTAAGACAAGAATCGAGGCAAAATTTAATTTTAAAATCTGAATCAAGGGAAACGGGCTATGCCATTGCGTTCGTCTCGGAAAAATACGCGAAATAGAGTCCGAGTTTTCGAAAATCGGAGTCCGTATGACCAAGTTATGGCCCGTCAAAGTTTTCAGAAAATTTCAAGTTCAAAAATAGTTCAAATTTGAATGCAGATTTCAAATTCAGCCAAGCAGAAGAGGCGGGAAAAAATTCCCGCCACCCCAAGTCGACTGGGGAGTCGACTTGGGAATCGACACCCCCCAGGTGGTGTCGACTGCCCAGTCGACACCCCTGTCGATCTGGGTGGTCCGACCACCTGGGCCTGGTGCACCTGACTTCTTCCCCAAGACATGCTTTTGGTCTTGTTTGTTAGCTTGTGACGAATTTCAGTGGCTAGGATCTAAACTAGGGTTAATCTAAGGGCCTAAACTACTCCTAATCTCTATAAAAACACACTAGGGCCTAACCTAAATCACTAAAAATCAATCCTACAACTAAGTGCTGCCAAAATCTATCTTGATCATGGCCTCCATCTCCAACTTCAAGAGCCTATGCATTCAAACTAGATCCAAGACGAAGGTGCAAGCTTTCTACACCAAATCAAGGGTTTTGATCATCATCTCAACATGGATTCTTCGACAAGACGATTCATGCTCCTAAACCTCTTGCCATGCTAAGTAAGTTCTAGCTACTTCTAGATCTAAACGGTAGTTTTAATGATGGCATGGAATAAAACGAGATTAAACTAAGTATGCTAGCCTATATGAACCTTGTCATGCCTCTTTTGCTTGAACCTATGACTTTTGGCTATGCTTAGTGACTAAATCATGCTATTCATGTTATGATTAACCTAGTTTATCTTGCAAGTTTGAATCTTTATCTATGGAATGCTAGCATGAACCTTTGGGAACCATTTGATTTGTGAAACATTGGCAAAGACTTGACTTTGGGGCTTATGCATGTAAATGAACCCAAACCCCTTATGTTATCATGCATGTTTGTGGCCAAATTCCCTTATGCTACTATGCATGTTTATGGCCAACCCCTTTTGACATCGTACATGTTTTGAGGCCAATATGTAGCATAGTATCCTTACCATGTGACTTGCTTCCACTTGGGTTGGAAATACGTTTGGGTAGCTTAGGGAAACCGTGAATATGACACGAAAACTTGACATGGGGTTTACATGAGAACATGACGCTCACGATACATTTAAATGTGGTCATGACACGTAGGAAAACATGGGACTTGAACTAGACATGTGTGGGTTGTAGGTGTAAAAAGACACTAGACCAAACATGAAAGTGGCCAACTCGAGGTTGGGTTGAGTTTGTAGCATAAATCTACCCGGACCCGCCCGGCTTAACTAGTGGCTACAAACAATAGGATCCAATGTGAGAAGTTGGTCATGTCGCGCTTAAGACCCGAGGTTAGACTAGGTTGTGGTATAAAACTACCCGGACCCGCCCGGCTTAACTAGTAACCACAACAAGGTCTAATGTGAGAGGTTGAGAGTGCATTAATTAAATTAATGCCACATGATAAGGTTAAGTAAATTTGACTAATGACACTTAACCGATATGACACGAATGGGTAGGTTAAGTGGGACCGGGCTTGATTTCTTAATGACACTTAACCATACAAGAAAATTAGGGGATGGGGTTAAGTAATTTACACTTAACTAATCTAAACACGGTAATTAGATGGGGTTAAGTAATCTACACTTAACTAATCTAAACACGGTAATTAGATGGGGTTAAGTAACCTACACTTAACTAATCTAAACATGGTAATTAGATGGGGTTAAGTAACCTACACTTAACTAATCTAAACACGGTAATTAGATGGGGTTAAGTAACCTACACTTAACTAATCTAAACACGGTAATTCGATGGGGTTAAGTTAAACACTTAACCAATCTAAACTTGGTAATTCGATGTGGTTAAGTAACCAATACTTAACCAACTTAACATGATAATTTAATGGGGTTAAGTAACTTGTACTTAACCAATTATACATGATGATTTGATGAGGTTAAGCAACCATACTTAACCAATCTAATATGAGAACTTGATAGGGTTAAGTCACAAGGCCATTTAAATATACTTAACCATTCTAATACGATTAGTGGATGGGGTTAAGTTAACCTATACTTAACCAATCCGACTCGATAATCCGATGAGGTTAAGATAAACAAATACTTAACCAATTTGACTTGATGATTGAATAGGGTTAAGTCATGAGCTTCTTGGTATACTTAACCAACTTGTAGGGCTAGGTCTTGAACTTAAATACTTAGCCAATCTTGACATGATTCGTAGGCGGGCTAAGTCATGAACCTGAATAACAACACTTAACCCAATAGACAAAACCCTAATCAGAGGAACTAGGTAGAAAATCGTAGTTAATCAAGGGTAACGGGGAAATGAAGCTAAGTGGTAAACCTTAGTTAAGTATGACAAAGTAATAATTCTTAGCCAAGGACATGGGACTAGTTCATGAATAGATGAGTAACCCGGTACGGTAGGTCATCGCTTAAAACACGAGGAGGAGCAAATTATCTGACTTAGATAAAGGCTCCAACGAACTGGGTGACGAAGCGGTAGCTTCGGGGGACGTGAGGGTACTCTTGGTATCCCTCTGTGAGGTGGCAGATGGTCCATGAAACCCGGCCTCACAGGGGTTAAGGTCTGCGGTAGAAGAGCCAAGAGTATGCCTTGGTTGCTATGTGAGCGACCTAAAGACTGGGATGGATTAGCGTGGAGTCGACGATACTTGATTTTGCCCTGGATAGCACGTCGCCGACTACCTACCATCTTTAGTCAATCGTGTACGAACGGAAAGGCAGAGAACCCCCAACAGACCATGTTCTTGCTATCGAGTCATGGGTGAGGTTGGCCCATAGGAAAGTGGGGCGATAGTGGGGCCGGGATTTGGTTCTCATACATGATTTTTCTTGGATTGCCTTTCAGTAGTTGAGGGAGGGGTCACGTGGGACCATAGCCACGGGTACAAAAACAGACCTTGATATCTGCATCAGCAGACGACTTAAAGCTCCCGACCGAGTTCCGTATTTCTTGATTTGCCCTGGCACGGAACTCGGATGGCACATTGAGGAACATGTGCGTCTAGACATGGAAAACGATTCACGATACATACGCGGAATAAAGGGCGCGGTTGACGGGTGGCATAATCCCTAGTGGCCCTAGGTGGCTTGAACCCAAACCGAGACAAGGAAACGTTCATTAGGTAGCATAATCCCTAGTGGTCCTAGGTGGCATAAATCCTAAGTGAACACGCGATAGTTCACGGTAAGAAAACATAACTAGATCAAGGGTAGCAGTCCAAAATAACTTCAAGGATAAAATGGTACTACGTTGAGGTGGTATAGATTTACATGGGAAAGCCCGTACGGCCTATGGCAAAGGACTGAACTTATACATGGGAAGAAACATACGAGTGGGGGGAAACCTACATATGCTATATATTCGGTCGACATGGACCATTACATGACATTGGGCAAGGGACATTCATAGTTAATACATGACGCGGGTTGGGATACTAGTACGAGAGGTGCAGAGAAAATATACATGATGAATACCATGGGATGTTATACATGATAGATACCTTGGGGTTGTATACTTGATAGAAACCTGACGATATGATACCTTGATTTATCTTGACACCGTAGTTTATCATGATACCTTAGTTTATCTGGCTACAGTAGTTCATCCAGTTACCTTGGTTTAGCTTATCTATCTTGTCGTCATCCTTATGTTTACTTTCAGTTTATGCATGTCATGTTAACTTTACCTGTTTTTATACTGGAAGTAGATAGGACTTACCAGTCTTTATGACTGACCCCGTTTTGTTTCGCCTCTTTGTCTTCCGTTTCCCCCCCCCCCCCCCAGGTTTCAGGGAGGAAATGATATTGTTTAGTTCGGACCTCTTATGCTTGAAGGTCATCATGTATAGCTTGGTCTTCTCTTGGCTATGGCTGCTTCACCGCTTTATTTTAGGGAATAATTTATGAAAAGGCTTTATGCTTCTTTGTTATTGCAAGACAGATTTTGATGTATTCTGATGTAAAAGGCTTTAGACCTTGTTTTATAAGGTAATGAAATTTGTTTTACTTCCGCTGTTTTATATATGTTCTGTCTTGTAATATTTCTGTGCATGTTTACCTCGATAATGCTTCACCAAACCTAGTGCATTCCCTTTGTGAGTGACACTAGCGGAGGTGGGGTGTTACAGCAGTCGTAATTGAAATCATCCTCCATGTCTCTTTCATCCTCTATAATCATGTTATGTAAAATAACACAAGTATACATTATCCTAGTCATTTTAATTGGAGACCAAAGTCTACATGGGTTACCAACTATGGAAAATCTGGATTGTAAAACGCCAAATGCTCTTTCTACATCCTTTCTTTGTCCTTCTTGCATTGCTGCAAACCTTGCTTGTTTATTGTTTTGTGGGTTCGGTATTGTCTTGACAATAGTACTACATTGCGGGTATATATCATCGCCTAGATAATATCCATGGTCATACTCGTGACCCTCTAAAGTAAAATGATGTGGAGCTGATCTACCATTCGCTAAATCGTTAAACAATGTTGAGCGTTCAACTACGTTCAAATCATTGTTCGAACCTGGCATTCCAAAAAAAGCATGCCATATCCACAAGTCGTACGACACTACAGCTTCAAGAATAATAGTTGATGTATGAGACTTACCCTTATAAGCTCCAGCATATGCTTTTGGACAATTCTTCCACTACCAATGCATGCAGTCCAAAGATCCTAACATCCCTGGCCATCCTCTGCTACCGTGGATATCCATTAACATTGCAATGTCAGCTTCGTTTGGTCTATGCAAGTATTGATTACCGTAAACGTCTACGACTGCTTGGCAGAAATGGTCTAAGCATTCTAGTGTTGTGCTTTCTGCCATTTTCAAATATTTGTCTTGAGCGTCAGCAGGACCTCCATAGGCTATCATACGCAGTGCAGCTGTCATCTTTTGAATTCCGGTGAGCCCCATTGTCATAGACACATTGCGTTTGTAGATAAAGTAGGAATCGTGTTGTTTAATACATTCTAGGATTCGAAGAAACAAATGACGCCTCATTCGAAATCTCCTTCTAAACTCCGTATCTGTATACCTCGAATTTGAAACAAAATAATCTTCCATTAGTCTCTCGTTGTGCAATGCATGATGTCGATTTTTATATCAACAGCCTACTACAGAACCTCCATGTTTTTTGCTAGATTCACCATCTCCGAATGCAGCTATAAGCTGTCTTTGTCGACGAAAATGATCATCCACCATAACATCAAAGTCTTCGTTACTATCATCGAACAACAAACACTCTTCGGTGGACATTGTGGTCATTTGAGTTTTTGAGTGTATATACTAAAAATAGTGGACTGTGTCTGAGTAGTGAATGCTACAAGTTTTCCTCCATATATAACATAGTTTTTCTACATTTAGGTCTTCATTGGATACAAAAATTGATATGCATTGGTTACCGCAATATGCTTGTCATAAAGTAAGTCATGCATTGGTTACCGCAGTATGCTTATCATAAAGCAACTCATGCATTGGTTACCGGAGTATGCTTGTCATAAAGCAAGTCATGCATTGGTTACCGGAGTATGCTTGTCATAAAGCAAGTCATTCATCTTTAAGGTGATATGACAAGTCTATCGAGGACGACCCAAATAGGACAAAGGACTAAGGACTATAATGTATTTCGAGGACGACCCAAACAGGACAAAGGACTAAGGACTATAACGTATATCGAGGACGACCCAAACAGGACAAAGGACTAAGGACTATAACGTATATCGAGGACGACCCAAACAGGACAAAGGACTAAGGAAAGGACTAAGGACTATAACGTATATCGAGGACGACCCAAATAGGACAAAGGACTAAGGACTGCACTATAATCTGAAAACTCTCAAAAAAGAGTGACATGACTCCACTCTGCCATAAAACATAAATGCACTATGGGAAATGTGCAAGACTTGACCAGTCTATAACACCACCAATATATAATTGACTTCGAAGATGTATTTATATGGAACAGTTTTATGCTCTGTAAACTCATAATTAAATTACCACACATTCACAATTTGAGCTCGTAAACTCATAATTAAATTAAATCGTCAAGCGGGCTAGCTCTTGGTAATCG
The DNA here is from genome assembly GCA_030737875.1 of Allium sativum. Taxonomy (NCBI): domain Eukaryota; kingdom Viridiplantae; phylum Streptophyta; class Magnoliopsida; order Asparagales; family Amaryllidaceae; genus Allium; species Allium sativum. The sequence continues at coordinate 288,633,573 of CM060924.1, forward strand.
ACGCAGTCACGACGCAGGTCCTCGTAGTGCCGCTCTTGGTATTCGATATTCCAATCAATATCTATTCTTGGACTTGAAGGCGGACACTCAGGAAAGTTTTGATCATAGTTCGAATCCATTGACGAGGGCCATGACCATGAAGACATTTTATAATTTTGTTGAAAATTTTGGTTCCAGCTAAGTTAAAAGTAGTAACCGTGTATATTTATACATTCAATTTGTGGAGTAAACATACATATGATACAACAAGACAGGACACTGATACCACTGTAGGGACTACTATATCTAAGTCCCCTTGTTTTTGGCTTTGCATTATTAAAGCAGTGGTCAAGTCATCTTTAATCAGTATGAGTTGTCAAGTCATGTAGTAACATCAACTGTTGAGGACAGAGAGTTGTCTTCTCATATATCTGTATCCTACTGCTCAATTAACGATGACAGAGCTTTACCAAAAACAACCCCCTTGTTTAAATAGTTTACACTTTGTCCCCCCAACCATACCCACAAATTTGTGTGTTCTACATAAACCACAACGATAAGGTGAGAAACTAGTACTCTTTTTCCTTCTACATGCTTACGTATTTCTTTGTGTACATAATATGTTTTTTGTTTGTGTGTAGCTTAAATGGACGATTCGATAATAAGTGATGAACTCATAGATAAAATGTTTGATGAGTATGAACGGAACAAGGAGGAGGAAAAAGATGGTGTTTTCATTCTAGATACACAAGTAGAAGAGACGGAAGTTATAGTTCAAAATGAAATTGTTCGTGGTACTCAACAAATAGTTGAAGTTCAAAAACCAAAAGGACGTCCATGCAAAAACATAAGAAGGCAAGTGGTTAACCAAAGTGATGCTAGCTCCAATGGTACTACAACAGAATTCTCTCCTCGGGACTTACTTATACTCGTGAATTCCTATATCGAATCTTACGATAGAAGAGATTTGATGCAAATGCAAAATGGAGGAGGGCTTACCCACGAAGAATTTTGGTCCATGATAACAAGATTACATAACAATCATCGTAAATGCACCACTTCACGAACTTCTGCTGAAATTCAAATGGCTCATCGGCTTTTCATTAATACTTGTAAATGATACCAGAAGATTATAGAGACAGTTGAAGATGAAAACATATTTAAAACGAATCGGGCAACTTTTGATTCTCGTTACCTTGTAGAGTATGTGACTGATTTTGTTGGGTACGAAGCCTACAAACTACGTTATAGTTGGATAACCCGATACGGTGCTGAATAGGCAAATGATTTTGCTTATTGCTTGTAGGTGCATCATAAATTTTAGTACTTATTTCATTGTTATCTCTTGTAAGCAACTTTGTAGCCAAAATTCGGTACCAGTTATGGTCTTCCAATATGAATATAAATTCAAATCAAATATGAAGCAGTATATAAACATATTTTTAAATAAATAGGAATGGTTAAAATGAGTACAAATAACACCGGAATTGCTGGAGATGCCTCACGGTCCCTTTATTATACAATCCCAAAATTCGATTTCCTTTCTCGGGAAATTTACCAATTTTTTTCCTCTTTTCAGTCACGCTTCATGTTCCTCTCCTAGTAAATTTCCCAGTTGTTTTCCTCTTTTCAACCCTTCCAAAACCTTTGCTTTATATTCTTAAACTAGTATTGTCAATCTCAAATCCCTAGGAGTCGACCATCACTCGACACCTTTGAATCCTTAATCAAGGAAAGGCCATCAACCGACACCTACGGCTCGACCGCATTAACCACATTCATCGACGATCGCTATCACTATTGGAAATTGGTATAAAAATCCTTATTTACCAACTTTGGCCACATTTGCTTTCCTGGGTGAGTTGGTTTTACTGTATATGCAAGGAATCATAACTTAATTGAAAGCGTGATTATTGGCAAGCTGGAAAATTTATTTTTCCTATTTTTCAGTGAATTTAACTTGCGTGGGTGTTTGCTTGATGATCTAACTAGTCTTAACCGGTTTCATAAGTTCTTGACATACAATGTTGTATCAAATAGTTATGATAGAAAATGATATGCATCCATTAATACTCATTCAACAGTTTGCATTCATGGTTATGGTTCTCTTCAATCTCAAACTGTTGTTAGTTGTTTTTGTATATTTAATTTTTTAGCAAGCTACAGCCTTATTATTATTATTTTTTAGAGCAGGACATGTGTGTAGTGTGTTGCTACACAGCCGATTAGCATATTATATATAAGATAAATAATCTGGTTGACAAGCCCAACCAGTAGCATAATAAAGTATTATAGGACATAAGAAGTCCTTTAGTTTGCCAAAAACAAAATTGCATACAGCAGTCCATAACATGATAATATATGTACAATAGCAACACAGTAACGCTGATGAGAAGAAACCACAAAAAGCATAGAATTGATGAGATCAGTTAATGTAGAACAGCTGAGCTACTTCCCTGAGAACCTCGTGAAGGTGGAGCTGGAAGGGTGTGCCTGAAACGCGTGTGGCAAGAAGAACTTGTCCAGAGATCGAATAAGTACAATATATATCTGCAAACACCATTGAAGTGTTTCTTTGGTTTGCTAAAAACATGTGCATTACGTTCTTTCCAAATACACCACCTGTAAATAGCTATGAAAGCATCCAATGTGCGATCTGGAGTGTTGTTATGCCAGCAACCTTATTATTTTCAGCCCAAGCTGATGGAATGAAAGAATTTATTGATCAAGCTAGAAAATATTATTTTTGGACTTTGGATTGTTTCCGAGGACCACTTACCATATTTTCATGATAATTGTATAATTAAAATTATTAACAGTATAAAAAGTACGTGATATTTTTTAATATTTACATATATTTAAAATAATAAGTTACTTCAAACCCAGTTTGATAATATTTACTTACTAATAAGTTACTTTTTTGTGCATATACCTGTTTAAACTAAAATGGCCCAAAAACATAACATGCACTATTTTTGAATTTGGGGAGAATGAGTTGGTCTTTGTGTTTCAAGTATATTTTTCAAATGATACTTCGGCAATCCTTAGAAGCATATATAGTATACATGATAGAGATGTTTAAGATATGCGGTGCATTTGATGTTTATAGATAATGTTATAGTAAGAGTTTAGAACAGTGTCCTTAACGTTTTTGATAGTGGTGAATCATTTTGATTTTAGACGCATCCAAGGCAAGTTCTTACTTTACAGTATACATGTATGTTTGTACCATTTTAGATGTTTTGATAAAATGAAATATTACATTTGTTTACTTGCTCAATGCATTCTAATCTAAGCACTGTGATTTCTTTCCCTCTTCCATAAATGATACTTCATAGAAGAAGGAAATTGTGACAGTCCAGTTGTGCTTAAACCAATTAGATGTTTTATCATGTAATAGAGATATAATTGATGTTAGCTAAACAAATGATCCTCAAACTCAATCATGTTTTAATGGGGCTATTGTCACTTGGCATCTATCCCCAAATAAATAAACAAAATGACAGTGAACAAACCCAGAATCAAATATACATTAGATCTGATGAAGAACAGAACCTTATTTATTTGTGATTGCTCTTTTTGTTCAAAGGAGTTGCAATTTTTCCCAACCAAAGGCTCTTGTATCATTAAAACAGATCTTTTAATTTTGAACCTTAGTTCCGCACAGAGGTCCACAAAATAGACCAAATTCTCACTGTCGCTTCATCGGTTGAATGATCATACTATAAGGCAATTAGTAATGCACCTTTGTAAGTTGGTGTCTTTGTTTATGATGCTCATTTCCGTATACTTCTTTCCTGTATGTTAAACAATATTGGATGCAAACTCAACATTTTTCATGAACACGTCATATATGCAGCTAACTTTGTTAAATAATTCTTTCTGTTTCAAACTATATTGCAAAAGTTGCTTTGCATTATAAAATTCAACTGTTGTTAGTTGTTTTATCATAGTTTCATCCTCTAACCATTAAGTAGATTATGTCCAACAATACATTTGCGTAAAAGTTTACTAATAAAAAATTACTAACTTTATATGAACAAATCTTTTTTAGTAAAAATAGAACCAAACTTTGTTTGTTTGTTAAAATAGAATGAATACGGTTAATTTCAAATCCATTTTTTTAAACTTTGGATACAATGTGTTCCCTTGTTTCTTCTATACAGGCTGAGCTTGAGAAAGTAAAAAAATCTGAGAGAAGAGAGAGCTCTGGAAAAAGCCAGACATGAGGAAGAAACAACGGGTTTCTATATTCCATGATGTCTTGTTTATTACTTCATTCTAAGAATAAATTTAGGATATTTCAATATGCAATTCAAATTATTTTTCAGGTGCTGCTTGCTCATGAGCGAACTAGAGCCGAATACGAAGATTGGGAGAAAAGAGAAGAAGAGGTGTCTACGTGTCTGATGATTTCGGTATAGATCTAAATGATCCATACATGGTGTTTAAGGTGAGAATTTATCTGTATTTATTGTATTACCGTTCTTTGCCTACTGAAAATCTATCCATTTCTTTTCCCTTTTGTCCGTCTTTGTTGAATTGTAATGAATGAAAATGGACTACAGGGTCTTACTATGAATCAAATGGAGGAGCTTCGTGATGATATTAAGACGCATCTTGATATGGATCAAGCAACACCGACTCATATAGAATTTTGGGAGGTACATGTCTAATTTACTTCTTTGCAGTATTTTTTTTTCTCAACAGTAAAATGCATAGAATCTTAGTACTACTAGTAAATTAATGTGTATAAATAATGAGGTATTTGGGGAACATGTGATGCACATGCACGTAAAAGGATAGACGTAAAAAAACTATCACGAATATTAAAAGATATATTACGAATATAGTTGTTAACATTTTAGTAAATATATTAATCTAGTAAATAAAACTGTTGTATGGACTATGTCTCAAAATTCCAACAATTATTGGATACGCATAATGCTATGCGGGAACTTTGAAGCACTTGATTGTGAAATGCTACCAAAATATATGCACCAAAGCTAGGAAGAATTTGAAGGTTGAAGCATTGAAATGTGGTTTTATATGTCCACTACCCTTATGTTTAACTTGATCTGGGTGTAATTGACTTCTTTGATTCATTAACTTGAGTACAATTTTGAGCATGAATGTTTAAACCATCTTATCTAGAAGTTTGTTTGCATTTGTATGCGCATGTATTTCATGGCACACTCATATGCATATTTGCATGATAATACTTGTTTGCTTCTCGAAGACGAAAAAGGTATTTTTTTTTTTTATGATTTTAATGCTCATCTTGTGTACTGGGTCTGCATTTAATGCAAAAGGATCAATGCAGTGTCCAAATTGCAGGAAGGTTGAGAAGGGGCTTTTTGCAAATGGAAATCGCTCATCAGTTGTTGATTTTGATGCTTGGATGTCATCGGATGAATTTTATGACTTCAATTACTCCGATTTGGTAAGAAGCTTTACAGGATCCATGATTTCGATACAAAATATGTTTGTGTTTGTGCTACATTAGTTATTCTTAGATGCTCTTCGGTCATCATACAAGTCTGCATAAATACTATCACCTCTGTCAACAATTTAAGATTGAATTCCATTTCTAATTCAATTCTAATATGTAGGTTGCTGCACAGGATATATCAACTATGCTCAAATGCAATCAGAAGACAATCATATTTCTAATCAAATAAGTTCATGATGGCATTGTAACATCAAATAAGCTTGAAGTAGAAACCGAAGTGTAGTTTTAAACTGTTGGGCACATAGGCTTTTTATGCATGAATCTTTAACCGTTTGACATTCCTTTTGAGCCACCTATTGTAACATTAACATATTAGTGGTTTTCAGATTGAACTTGGTCTAATTTTTTTGGCATTCATGGCTGTTGTAGAGTTATGTTTTGTGGCTGCCTAGTTTTGTTCATTCTTGCTTTATTATAGTACCAAAGTAGTTCTCATGGGTTATAAAGCTAATTGTATTTTTTATATATTTTTTAAATTAGCTATGGCTTAAGGCTGTGTCTAATGACGAAATAGATACGACTCAAGGGCGTATCTAATTTACAAATTAAATACTGTTAGAATATTTTGTGAATTTATTAAAAAATAAGAATAAATATTTATGAGTCATTAATGCATAGAGCCGTTGGAAGTTATAAATGGTATTATATTTTGTATCAGTCAATTTTCTTCTGAGAGCTGTTACGTTTGCATAACAGTTATGGGTGTGTGTGTGTGTATATATATATATATATATATATATATATATATATATATATATATATATATATATATATACACACACACATGTATTTGATTGAGCTGTTACAAAATATAAATAAAATTAACAAATTGCAATGAATGGTAATAAATTAATATTTATTAACATTCATCTCTTTTTTGAAACGTATGCAATTGACATATTGCAAATTTCTTTTGAACGTTCTTTCATTTAATATGACATTAATTGCAGTCCAATTCTTCTCCCACTAGAATAGCTACAATTTCTTCTATATAAGAACTTGGTCATAGACCAGGAAATATACAGAACATAGAATACAGAATATAGAAGGAAAATCTCTCTCTTCCTGTCCACAGAAAGAAAACATATTTTTTTCTCTATCTTCTCTTCCACCACTCTTTTGAAAAAAAAAATAGAAAGAAAAATATACATGAGCAGTATTATTTTTTTTGAGTGCAAACTGAATCGGATTCATATGTGCAAATGATCCGATATAGAAAGAAAAACAAGAAGGAGGCTGTTTTATCCCAGAGGCGGCGGCGAACAGTACGAACTACTTTGCACCTTGAGTAGATCGCCGAAACGTCTTCAAGAAAGTGACCTAGTCCACGACTCAGCCGAACCATTGTTTCTAACAATTTGAAGACGTTACTCGAAAAACAATGGCTTCGACTGCAAATCTTGACGATGCTGCCCCGTCATCCAAGTTTCAATTTTTCAATTAGTAGAGATGCATCACATAAGCTTTGAAATAGCTTTTGAGATCATCTCCAAAGGTATGACTTTATATGAACAGTTATATTGCTGTTATAATTGAGAATCTGCTCTGAGTTTGAAAAGAATTTGTCTATTATTATTATTTTGGATTATGCATCGACTTGCTAATTAAGAAAAATCAATTAGGAGACTATTGGAAAACAATAGTTAATCTTATAAGTCCTGAAATTGATTTTGAATGGAATAAATTTGGTCAAAGATTGATTAAGATTAAGAAAACAATATAAATATAATTATATTGTTAACTAAAGATTGTGATGTCATATTCATTCATGTTAAGCTAAAACAACTGTTTTAGAGAACCGTGTGAAAGTGCTTGATTAAGGCGCATATTAACAATTTACTAATCTATGAAATTAGTAAAAGGAAAACTTTTACAAGAAGCATATATTTAGAAATTTGTCCTTCTTGTTTAGAGAATTTTAAATGAGGCAATAAAATGTTTGTAATTGAACATTTAATTGTATGATAAATGTTATTAAACAACATTTAATGATATAATGAATGAGAGTAATCACATTTGATCGGTGATTAACATTATAGTAAAACTCAATTAGTGAATTTAAAGTTGTAATAGACTTTAAATATTGATATAAGATTAATTGTTTACTTTTGATCATATACGAAGATTTTGGAAGATTTCTTTTTATTAGAAAATCTGAATTTCAGATTTATTTCATGTGAGAGCTAATTGGAGTAATAAGCTTATACACAAAATCAGTATCATATTACATTTATTAATGATTGTTCCGATGTTGTTATTTACACCTTATGAACAATAGTAATTAAAGGGAATTTGTTTTGAAAGTGTCATTAAAATAAGCACTAATTGAATGCAGATTTTGAAAATGTCTTTATTATAAATTGACATTAATTAAGTGCATACTTATTTGGAAAATGTCATTAAAATTTTGGCATTACTAAAATGCATATATTTATTTGGAAATGTCAAAATAAATTGACACATATTATTTGAAAATGTCAGTAAGAATTGACATTAATAGAACGCATATATTATTTAGAAATGTCACTAAATATTTGACATTAATAGAATGCGTATGTTATTTGAAAATGTCAGTAATAGTTGACATTAGACACATATATTATTTGGAAATGTCAATAAATATTTGACATTAATAGAATGTGTATGTTATTCGATAATGTCATTGAGAATTGACTTTAATTTGATGAACAAGTTTTTGCATCAAAATATATTGACATACTTTATATGCATATATTTAGAAAATGTCACTAATAAAAATTGACATTAATTAAATGCGAATTTAGAAAATGTTACAGGAAATAACATTAAGTGAATGACATTTATTTAACAATAAATGCATATACATTTTTAAAGATGTCATTAAATGAAAAAATTTATTGAATGGATAATGAACATTCATTAAGTAGTCATGTAATCAAATGACTTTGGATGAATGTATAGATGAAGAATCATATAGTATAGTTTTTAATTTGAGAAAAATAGTGGGGGTTTCTCTTAATAGTGAGGGTTTCTTTCAATACTGGGGGTCGCTTTCAACTATTCGAGAATAGCATTTATTTAGGTTTTAATTTGACTTGCAAATTTCCTGCTTTTGTAACTCCCTAAATAGATGTTAATTTTTCTTAATGATGAATCTCGAAAGAGAAAGAAAGGCAAAAGATCTTGATTCATATTTTTTTGTTCTTTTACTCTAAAATAGAATCCCCTAAAACCTCCAAGAGGCCTATCTCACTTAAATGCCAATTCTTAGGCAGGAGGCTATAAATGATGAGTTAGATTCTTTCGAATCTAATAAGACTTGACACTTAGTGAATTTATCACTTGGTGTAAATCTAGAAAAAATAAACGAATGCTTAAAAGGAAATTAAAAATATGAAGGCACATTTGATAAATATGTAGCCTATTTAATAGGTAAATGATGTAAGGAAAGATATATAATTTATTGGCATCCTTTCTCCTGTAATTGGAACTACATCCATTTGAGCATTGCTTCACTTGCATAATTTCGAAATTAAAAAAAAATGGATGTAAAAATTGTATTTTTTAGATGATGAATTGAAACAGGAAATTTATATGGGCCAATTTGAATAATTTATAGTTCATGATCAAGAACGTAAAATTTGTGAATTAGATAAATCATTATATGGTTTAAAACCAACACATAAGAAATGGCATGAAAATTTTGATAACTTCATAATCCCACATGGATTTAAAGTTAATGAAAGTGACAAATGCATTTATTATAAATCTGAAAATGACATTTGTACTATTATATGTTTATATGTAGATGACCTATTTATTTTTGGTCAAACATTCATGCCATAAACATTGTTAAATCCTTACTAAGTGTCAACATCGATATAAAAGATCTAAGTTAGACGAATGAAATCCATGGTATTGAGATTACTAGATTCAAAAAGGACTTTCTTTGGATCAATCTCATTATTTTGAGAAGATTCTTAAGAAATACAATTACTTCGACTAAAAACCTGCATGAACACCATATGATTCTAGTGTGAAGCTGTTTAAAAACACTAGTGAAGGTGTAAGACAGTATGACTATGAGAGCATCATTGACAGCCTTCGGTTTGCCAATGATTGTATTAGACCCGACACTGCCAATGTCATGGCATTATTATGCAGGTTTATCAGTAGACCTAGTATAGAGCATTAACATGTTATTGAGAGGGTCATGAGATACCTAAAATAAACCATGAGCCTTGGATTACAACTAAAATAAATCATGAACATTGGATTACATTATGAAAATTTTCCAGCTATACTTGATGGATATTTCGATGCAGACTGGAACACTTAATCTGATGATTCAAAGGCGATCAGTGGCTATAAATATATATTTAGCATTGCTGGAGTAGTTGTTTCTTGAAAAAAAATAAAGGAAACATATTATTTTGACTCAGTATACGATATAGAGACTGAGATAATAGCACTAGCCACAACTAGTGAAGAAGCAGAGAACTAAAGAAATCTGCTAGTGGAGATCTCCATATGGAAAAACTGACACTATGGTGTAATCTATTGCGATAGTTCCGCGGCTATTGCAAAATTTCAGAACCGTTATTACAACGGTATAAGACGACAGTCGTAAGCACAATACTGTAAGAGAACATCACATATGCAGTGATGACAATTTGACGGCTATTAAAAAAAGGACAGAACCGATAGTACAACGGTAATAAATGGCAGTCGTATGCACAATATTGTTAGAGAACATCACATATGAAGTGATGATACTTTGGCAGATTCTTTGACGAAAGGACTGACCAGAAAGAAAGTCCTTAATGATTCTGAAAGAATGAGACTATTTCCCTTAGATTGTGGAATCACGCACAATGGTAACCCGACCTAAATGGTTGGAGATCCCAAGAACTAGGTTCAATGGGTAAAAACAAGTTGTGTAGTGATAATAGATGAACATGCTAAATTTATATATTAAGAAGCATGTATTCCTGAAGTGATTAGAGGATGAGTTAATAGAAACTCTTAATGAGATCTATACTCTATTTGGAGTGGAGTACCTACCTTCAGGAGTACTCTTGATAGACTCACCTGTGTGATTGTGGAAATGTGGCCGTTTCCTATGGAGTTTTGGGCAAGATTCCTAGAGCGTTCACTAAACTGGGATAGACGTGCATGGCCATAAATGCACGGGCTTATTTGATTGCACTCTAGAAAGGTTGTATATGGTTTGATGTCAGGAATAGAGTTCAAGACTACGTGTCACTCTTGTAAAAACTGAATCTTACTCACTATGCAAAGGTTCAAGTCGGATGACACCTTTGTTTATGTACAATCTTATGTATTTTTAATGAATTGCTCAAAAATATTTTTTTAAGAAATTCAAGTGGGGGATTGTTGGAATATTTTGTGAATTTATTAAAAAATAAGAATAAATATTTATGAGCCATTAATGCATAGAGCCGTTGGAAGTTATAAACGGTATTATATTTTGTATCAGTAAAATTTCTTCTGAGAGCTGTTACGTTTGCATAACAGTTATGGGTGTGTATATATATATATACATGTATTTGATTGATCTGTTACAAAATATAAATAAAATTAACAAATTGCAATGAATGGTAATAAATTAATATTTATTAACATTCATCTCTTTTTTGAAACGTATGCAATTGACATATTGCAAATTTCTTTTGAACGTTCTTTCATTTAATATGACATTAATTGCAGTCCAATTCTCCTCCCACTAGAATAGCTACAATTTCTTCTATATAAGAACTTGGTCATAAACCAGGAAATATACAGAACATAGAATACAGAATATAGAAGGAAAATCTCTCTCTCTCTCTTCCTGTCCACGGAAAGAAAACATATTTTTTTTCTCTATCTTCTCTTCCACCACTCTTTTGAAAAAAAATAGAAAGAAAAATATACGTGAGCAATATTATTTTTTCTGAGTGCAAACTGAATCGGATTCATATGTGCAAATGATCCGATATAGAAAGAAAAACAAGGAGGAGGCCGTTTTATCCCAGAGGCGGCGGCGAACAGTACGAACTACTTTGCACCTTGAGTAGATCGCCGAAACGTCTTCAAGAAAGTGACCTAGTCCACGACTCAGCCGAACCATTGTTTCCAACAAATACAGCTCATGGATGTAGCTAACTGAAAATTAGATATGACTCATGACTGTATCTAATTCGTCATTGGATACGGCACACGGCTTATCTAATTCATCATTAGATACATCTTAAGGCTGTATCTAATTAATAAGCACGCAATAAATTGATACGGCCCAAAGCACTGCCTAATCACATTAGATATGGCTCAAAGCACTGCCTAATTGACATTTCTAGTGTAGTGATATTGTGTCTAATTAATACTAATGGATGTGGCATATACATATACATATGGTGTGTATAACAAGAAATACAAAGTTATATAGACTATAATTCCAAATATAGATCAGAAATGTAAGATTTGATAGAGTGGAAAACAATTTACTCAATAGTCATTAAGGAAATTTAGAGAAGTAAATACTCAAACCTGGTTATCTATTTTGGTTAAATGTTTAAGAAAAGTTATGTACTCTGTTTAATTTGCAACCGTAGGTGAAGCATGAATGGAAGGATATAGTTGTATTGATGGGTTGGATCTGAAGCCGAACCACCTCAACCCAAATCAATGGCTCAGATTAGCACCGACATGGAATAAATGCATCATGTCTACTTAAAAGCCAGCAAGCTTTTATACAATAGGGTTAGTGTTACACCATAATTACTCTGAACATATTCTCTACTTGGTCGATAAGGATATTTCAGATGCTTGTCCATAAACAGTAAAGAAAGAGTTTTAAATATTGAAGACACAAGACATTTGAAGCTTGCTGCTTGGCGCATGTCAATAGTGAACTTGTCGCCTATTGATGTTGTCGAAAGGAAAAGACTTAGCATCAACTAAAGCTTATCGACTCGATCGATAAGGAAGTGTCATCGACAACCAGATGATCAAAGACCAAGGCTTATTGACTTGATTGATAAGGGATCTTCACAAGCAACAAAGCTGTAAACACTCAGACCATATCACTTTGAAGGTTCATGTCGATCATATCGGTAAGGCAATTTGAAGACATGACCGATGGGCTTACTTCCAAGCCTTAGGAATAAACGTTCTAAGCATATCGCATGGAGTAAAGGATGACCCTTTCCGAATGACAGCCTTTCGCATTCATCCCCAGGGCTTATCGCTTACACCATTGTCAGCTGCATCAACGAACCACTAAGGGCATTGTTGCAAGGGAATCTTATTGGCTAAGTCAATAAGGACTGATACAACATTACCATGACAACAAGGCTTGTATTCTTTACAAATAGAGGTGGTATGACCCTATTTTAGGAGACTTCTAGAACCTTGACTCATTCCACATCATTGACATTTGACCCGCCTTTGTAAACTCAATCAGTTTGGGAAATTTTGCTTCGTTGTAAATTGATGTATGAGGATGATTATATAATAACAATTAGTGATTTCACATTTCATTTAGATTTCTTTCCTTTGCATCACATACTTAAGGTCTAATTATTTGGATGGTAATAACTTGTTACCAAGGTCGATAAGTTATTTTTGCCTACTATGATAAGCACCTTATTTGATTCCTGAATGCCCCTGAACCTTGTTAGTTTGATCTGCAAGCCTCATCGTCTAACCAAATAACTTCTATAGTTTGTCAACTACATCACTAGACTCCATCATCCAACTTCTCCTGATTCTTACGAAGCCACTTTTCCTAAACCTTGTCGATCTAGTCGACAACCTTACTGAAGTACAAAACCTATTGAACTGTTACCAACATTGATGTCACCACTTTGTTGATAGCACTGAGAAGTTCCTTCTTAACATTGTAAACAAACATTTTTCTTCCACTTCCCTATCCAATGCCCCTTGTTGATTGTTCTAACAAGGCTCTGAATATGCACACATGCTTTATGGACTTACCTAGGAATGGCAATGGGGCGGGTTGGGGCGGGTTTCTCATGCCCCAGACCCGACCCGGACTTTTTAAACCCCGCCCCAGACCCGCCCCGTAGACCCGGTGCGGGTCTGGAATTTCGCCCCGTACCCGAAACCCGTACGAGTCAGGGTAGACCCGACCCGCCCCGCGACCGGGTGATATTATGTTCTTGCGTACACAAATTTATATATTTATATTTTTTATCACTAAATGATAAATTATATGCATATTATAATGTGTTCACAATGATAAGAGAATATTATAAAATGAGTTGTAAGATAATGGTTCAAAACGTATGCATTTGTTATTGTATGATTATCATTGATGTAACTTAATACGATGAAAATTTTATAGTTTTCAATTAAAAGAATATAATATTCAAGTTATAACTATGTAAATCTAAGATGATTAACAAGTAATAGTTATAGTTATAAAGAGTTTGAATGATGTTTCGATCATGCGGGTCGGGTTGGGGCGGGTTAGCCATACCCCAGACCCGACCCTAGACCCGGACCTCCAAAAGCGGGTCGCGGGTCTACCCGCCCCGAAGACCCTATGGGGCGGGTCTAAATGGGTCAAAACAGGGGCGGGTCAAGCGGGTTTGGACCCTAGACCCACCCCATTGCCATCCCTAGACTTACCTAAGTTACTACTAGCCTCTTATCAACTCCGTCGATAAGCTTGCTTCTGTTATTAGAGAGTTAATGATTTTTGTTATTAATGTTTAATATTGTATTTTAATGATTGCATTCGTGAGATTTTTTGTTTTGTCTTTTCTTCCTCCTTTCCCCTATTGGTCATCTTTCAAATGACCAAATGATCGACACATGAATACTGATGATGTTTAAGTGTCATCTTTATTAGTAAGAAAGGTGGTTCATTAGAAAATATAATTGAAAATGACTTTCCATTTTGTTTTCCACTTTTTAGAAAAAATGTCAAAACCTATCTTCTTGCTTTCCTACTTCGCTTTGTTGGAGTGACTAGGATTTCCAATTCATTTATCCTCTTTAAGTTATTTGACATGCAAAACGTAAAACATAAAAATCATTTTGAAACCAAACACCATCTAATTTTTTCACAAATTAATCCATTGTGTTTAATTTCAGGAGTTTTTTGTAAAATATATTATTATATACAAAAATACTATAGTATTGGCACATTGAAACAAAGAGAATTAAGATATCTCCCTCCATATGAAGGTTAACTATTTTCGTACGAAAAATACGGCTTACCATTCAGGCATCATAAGAAAATGGATGTGATTATAATTAAATAAATATTAAATCAACCTAGAAAACAGAAATATGATAAACAAACAAGGAAATGGATGTGATTATAACTTTTTACTTCGAACCTCTCCCACTCAAACCAGGTTGTTTAATAGACGATTGGATCATCGTTTTTCATTTTGGTTCTAATCGAATGACATTCTTGACGTCTAATGAGAAAAATTCTAAATTAACTCTATGTTATACCCCCAATCCAAATGTTGTTTCAATTTACATGGACAAAGAAACATAAAGTTCTTAAGATAGACTTGCATTGAAAATTTATCACAAAAGCATGCATTTATATATACCATTCAAAAGAATGTGCTTCATTTTTGCTAGCATCATATCAAACAAGCATAAACCGACAAATCTATGATTACTTCCAAGTACTCTTCAAAAGTTCAATTAGAAATGAATACATATTACCATAGGTTGTAACCTATCATTTATCAATACGATAAGTGCACTCTCAAAATTTTCCAAATATATATTTTTTATTCATGTATAACTGTTGCTACCTTCCTTCTAATTTATTATATCCCATACCTAACAAGTATCATCAAAATGGGAAAATCCTTCCAAAATTAGGTAAATTACACCAAAATTATTTAGATGCAATACACCTTAGATCTTGTAGAATGAGTCATCATCTTTTTTCTAAATTGGAAGGTGAATTGTATAACCTTACTGATTTCTTACTCTATGTAAGTGGTTTTCCTGCAAGTCACTATTAAATAGTTTGGATTGTTTGTTTTTCCCTTTATTGCATAATTGTTGTTATGACCAAAAATAAATCCAAGAGAGTTTGGTATTCATTTGTTGTATATTTATTCATGTTTGAATACAATAAAGATAATAGATGACGACGACATTGAAACTGTGCTTTTCTTTATCAAAAAAACACCACTCTTTGTCGGGAAAACAAAAGAGTTTTTAACGAGGAGTGTTTACCTTATTGATTGACATAGAAATGTGTTTATTTTATGCTCTTATATCTTATCTTTTGTATATAAATAAATATTACTTGGGTATTGTTTTGTTACTTTTACAGATATTCCAACTCAGCCCGCATGCAACCAGAAAAGTAGAGAAATGGAGATCAGATTGCTATATGTTTACATTTTGAAGAATTGTAGATGAAGATCCCACATCTAGTTCCTGTTGGACAAGAAAACGATTGATAAAAAGGCTATGCACATCTCAAATCAAGGGAGGCTTGTCAAAGAACCAAGAGAAAAAGGAAGAAAGGCCAAAAATTTAATAGATTTAACTAAGGCCCATTTGAGACTCTCATTGTAAACTCTTTTGTGAATTCCCTAAGGCCCATCTATCATTGTAATTAGGGTTAGGGTTTGGTTATCTCCTATAAATACCCTTGTAATATCATTGTAGCCACCATCCTATTTTCTCTTCTTCTCCATTAATAAAGTTTCTAGTTCTCTTTTATTTTTCTGCATTTTTCTTTTTCTTAGCAATCGGTGTTGTCTTCACAATTAGTTTTGGAAGAACACCAATTGTATTTTACACTTTTTATTTATTTATTAGCGATTAGTCGTTTGATTAATTTCAACGACAATCTTAACTTTACTTTTTGTTGTTCTTCTTTTCCTGCAATTTTAATTTCTGCATTTTATTTCTGTTTTGCATTTTAATTTCCAATTGATAATTGTGATTTGATCATCGGTTCAATTAGATTTGTTCTGAATCGGATCGCAGTTTCAATTTCGTTTGCTTTCAAAACCAACCTCAAAGATTTGTCTAACTCGCCCAAGAGATTATTTAAATAATTTGATTTAATTTGCCTCCCTATGTTCGACCTGTATGCTACACACCTGTGCGCTTGCAGAATTTATTTCATAAATCGCGTTTTTCTAATTCATAGGAAAGCGACGAACAAGTTTTTGGCGGTGTTGCCGGGGAGGTAACGATTAAATTTTATTATTTAATTTCCGATTCGTGTTATTTTTTATTTTTTTTATTTTTTCCTTCCTTTTGTTGTCTTGTATATATAGAAAGAAAACTCTTGATTGGTATGATTTGGTATTATTCAATGATACTGTAATCTTCCACCCAAGAGAAAAAAAGAAGAAGAAAAATTGCCAAATTTCATTTGATTTCTTTCCTGGTTTCGGTACATTTCTTTCCTTCTATTACAGGTTATGAAGAAAGGGAGAAAGAAAGAAAAGAAAAAGAAAAAGAAAAAGAAAAATATGGTGCTTTGAATTCTCTGCTTGCTATTTCTCTCTATAGTAAATTCTAAATTCTACATCATTTTCTGCCTTATCACAACAACCATTGACATACCACTTTCTTCCATATCACCCACATCGCCAGTCGAGACAACCATCCCTCATACCTAATTGCCAAAACTGTAAACCACGTCTCCTCTTCACAAGCCAAACCACCGAAGAACCACGTCCATAGTCCATACATTCATCACCACAAATCATCTTCCAGTCCACAACAGACAACCCTCTCCCAAACCATTCAACAATCCCGCATACCCAGCAAACCATCTCAACTCTTTCACCAACTTCAGATCTTCACAACAACGCCGAAACAAGCACCAGTTTATACACAAACTTCACGCCCAAAACCGAAACCCAATTCAATCCCCAAAACCAGATCGGTATCTGATCGGTATCCAGTTCGAAATCATGGGAGTTCGATTTTTTTTTTCTTTGAGAACGAATTGTTTTTTAGGGTACTTTGGATTTTGTTTTTCATAAAGAGGGGGCCTGCGTTGGTTTGAGAACAAACTGGGGACACAAGTTTTTAATTCGTTAGGTTTGCTGGGAATTACTTTTTGTTGTTGTGGTATTTTACAGACAAAAGAATAGACCTATGCGATTTTGTGGTTTGCAATTTTCGTTAAGTATTCACAGAGAGTATTGATAGATCTGTGGTTTGTGATTTTGTTGTTTGAGTGGGATTTGTTTCCTTAGAAACCGTACACTACGGTGGGCTTTAGTTGTCAAGTTGCAAGTGTTGATTTGGTTAAGTCTAATTTTCTTAGTTATTTTTTTTCTTTTTTCTCTTAATTTCTTTTTAGGTGAGGTAGTTTGTTAACTTAGTCTCTTGTTCTGGACAGTTTTCTTTAGTTCCGAATTAGTTTTTTTTTCTCTTTAGTTTGTTTTACTTGTTTCTTCTTTTTCTCTAAAAAAAAGAGAAAAAAAAGAGAGAGAAGTTCAATTCAAAGGCCAAAACAAGAACGGAGTTCAGACAACAAAACAAGGAATTCAACAGTCAAGCAATTTGCAAACAACGAGATTCATTCAAGCTACTCAATTTTCTGGATGGACTGTCATACCCCACTGTAATATTTTTCTGAACTCTACAGGTGCTCTGCTGCAAAGAAAAAATATAGACATTGCTTGTAAAAATCTTTTGCAGGGGTAGCGGCTTGCTTGTATATTTTTTTTTTAATTCTGCTATTATTTTGTGACTGTTCTGTGTTGTTGAAATTTCTGTTCTGTGTTGTTGAAATTTCTGAATCTATTTGGTGAGGAGCGAATTTCGATAATTAAAATCATCACTTTCATCATTTTTCAACAGTAAAATCTGATTAGTTATTTCAAATTATTTAACTACAAGAGTGTATTTCATGAAATTGATTTTCTCAACGGTTTGATCGCGGATATATATTAGTTCAATTTATTGAACGTCTAGCAAAAGAGGTTGCATACTACCCGTAAAACATTGGTCGTATCCCTTAGTATTTATACTATACGTGAACGGCCATAAGACCCTCTTCCCCCTTCAAATCGAGATTATCAATTAATAAGATATACTAGTGTACGTTATTTATTTTCAATTGAAGCTCATTTTGCCAACCTCAAATCTAAGATTTTCTTTGTTTACATTTGATAACGATGAGTGAAAGAAGTGTCAGCCAACACAATTTTCCTAGGGGTTCTCAAATAAATCAGAATTTTGATACTAGGATGGATCAAGATCGAATAAATCAAAATTTTCAAAATCTTAATGTCGGAATAGATAGACCCTTATCTCTTCGAGATCGATTACCCAACTAGAACTGTTCAACCTTCTGTCATTGTGTTCCCACCAGCTGAAGGGAACAATTTTGAACTTAAACATTCGTTTATTCAAGGGGTACCAAAATTCACCGGTTCTGAAAATGCTTATGAATTTTTAAGTGAATTTGAATTGTATTCGTCCACAACAAAAATGCAACAATTATCTAACGAATCAATCAAGCTAAGGCTAATCCCATTCGCACTACTTAAAAGCGCTAAAAGATGGCTAAATTCTCTTCCAAAACATTCCATACGAAGTTGAGATGAATTTGTTACTGTGTTCTTGAAAAAGTTTTTCCCTTTCCACAAGACTCTAAAAATTCGAACTGAAATAAATCAATTTTCTCAAAATGAGGGGGAAACTTTTTTAAAATACTTTGATAGGTTCAACCAATTACTGTATAGTTGTCCTCATCATGGAATATTAAAAGATCACTTATGTCAAATTGTTTATGAGGGTCTAAACTATCAGACTAGAACTCAACTAGAATCAATGTGTGGAGGAGATTTTATGTCTAGAACGGCCAATGAAGCTTGGAAATTCTTAGAGGATTATTCTGAAAAGGAAATGCAATGGGAGTCTATTCGTGTTCCCCCTCGTACTTCTACTAGAGGAGTGCATGTCGTGGACCCAAATCACGTTCCTTTTGAAAATCAAACCCCTCAAGTCGGAGAAGGGTTACCCCAATATTACTCTCAAGACCAAGCCAATTCTATAGCTCAAAATAATCCTTACTCATCCACGTACAACCCTAGTTGGAGGAACCACCCAAATGTTTCTTGGACAAACCCTAATAATTCGGCGAATCCATCTCACATGCAACCCTTTATTCCAAATCCGAATTACCTAGCTCCATCTCCCAATTCTCAATCCTCTCAATCTGCACCTCAATCCAAACAACCTTATAGGCACCCCAATTTTCAATCATCAACTCAATCCTCTCAATCTTCTCAACCGTCACAAGACATTGTGCGTTTAGAGAAACAGTTGAATTCTCATGAAGCTAAAATGAACTCGCACGACTCTAAACTTGAGCAAATGATGAATATGATGATGCAACTAATGAAAAGTAACGAGAAGGGAAAGTTGCCTAGTCAACCCGAGGTGAATCCAAAATATAACTCTCGTACTGTGAATTCTTGTGAGGATGGAAATAATTCGGTTAACGTTGTCACCACCCTGAGGTCTAGAAAAATGATTGACAATAATGTTGGCAATCCCGACAACCATTCGATTTCAACCCCAATTGAAAAGCTTGACACTCTTGCGATGGCAACCAATGCCAACTCCTTGGAACCTTATGAAACCCCATCTTCTTCGAATGTTGGGAATCCCAACATCTCTTCTTCTAATGTCGGCAACCCCGACAATATCTCCTCCTCTAATGCTGGCAATCCCAGCATCTTACCTTCTACTCCTGTACCTCAATCACTTTCCACATCGAAACCTTCTTCTTCGAACGATCAAAATTCTGAAAGAGTCTATAAACCAATAGCCCCTTATCCTCACAGACTTAACAATAAGAAGAAGGATGCAAATTTCGAAAAAATTCTTGAAATCTTCAAACAAGTTCGTGTCAATATTCCACTCTTAGACACCATCGAACAAATTCGTCAATATGCCAAGTGTCTCAAAGAGCTATGCACCAGAAAACGAGCCACTAATGTTCCTAAAACTGCCTTTCTGACTGCGAATACAAGCTCCATTCTTTCGAATCCTACCCCAGTCAAGTACAAGGACCCCGGTTGCCCTACAATTGATTGCAAAATAGGAAACATTCACATATCTCGTGCCCTACTTGATCTTGGTGCCAGTGTGAATCTTCTTCCTTACACTGTTTATTGTCAACTTGGATTAGGGGAGATTAAACCAACAAACATCACTCTTCAGTTAGCTGATCGATCTTTTAAAAAACCATTGGGTATAATTGAAGACGTTTTGATTCAAATTGAACAATTTTACTTCCCTGTCGATTTCATAGTTCTAGAAACCGAGCCTGTTTTGAGTCATGATAGTCAAATTCCATTGATTTTGGGTCGTCCCTTCTTAGCCACCTCAAACGCTATCATAAATTGTAGGAGCGGCCAACTTCGACTATCGTTTGGGCACTTAACTATTGAATTGAATATTTTTCATCAACCCAAATATTCTGAAATAGGAGAAGTTGACGTGATAGAAACAGTTGAAGAAGATACATCAGATTTAGCCCTTCAAGAAATTTCTCTTGCATCAATAAACATATCCAATATGTCTTTTGAAGAAATTTTTGAAGACGAACTTAAACTTTTAAATGACGAGAATGAATATATGGAACATCTCAAAGATAATCGTAATTCCATATCATCAAAAGAAATTGTGGTTAAACGCTCAAATTTATGGGATTTTGATAATCTTCTGCTGAATAACACAAATCATTGTCACAATAAACTCTTCATAGGGAAGATTTTGATTTTAGAATCTATTGACATGCCAATGATACCTCCCGAGTTTGGAGGTAAGAAACTAGCACTCAACATTTTCGATAAGAACAAGTGTGGGGGAAAAAGGAAATTTCATCCTTCACCAACCATTTGTCATCTTCGTAGATTTCATCTTCCATATGATTTTCACACGCATATAGTTGCTAAATTGCGTTTTATTTTACAAATCATTTTGCATTTAGTCCATCTTTGGGTTCTATCTTTCACATTTAGGAAACGTTTACAGTGTGGACACTGTTTAGTTCTAGTGTGTGTGTGGGGGGGGTCTGCATTTCACTCATTTTCGTTTTTTCTTTTTTTTTCTTTCTTTTCATATAGGACCGTCATGCATTTTAGATCGTAGTAACATGCCAACATGCCATTTTTTTTTGAAACATGACTCATTTTAGATTGATACAACAAAATAAGTTAAGGATTGTTAATCAGCTGATAGTATTTTTTTCTCTCAGCTAAGATCGAATAAGAAATATAATGAAAAGTTGAATTTTGAAGGATAATAGTGTAACTGGTACATAGGTAGATTCTTAGGTGATGGCCATGAAATCTATTCTATATTGTAGACTTTGTTTAAATAAGTGGAGGACTTAAAATGCTTATATTGTCTTTTCGAATCTTTAAAGCTAAGTTGTGTTAAGTTGAATTCGCGTAACTCTCTTTTTCTTATATTTTCAATAATAATAATAGCAATCCAAGGGTATCCAACATTGCTTGTATATCTAGCGTTGGTGTGCAAACCCGCCAAGCTCTATCCGACATGTTGTTGACAAAGTCAGCGTTGGAATATCTTGGTCTCATTTTATGAGATTGGACACCTAAGGATTACCGACACGTTGTTGACAAAGTCAAAGTCGGTCTGCACAATCCGCCAAGCTCTTTACCCACTCTCCTTAGTCCACGAGGCAGTGCATGGGTGGTAAACCTTGGTCTTCTAAGTTAGGTGTATGTACTTAATCAAAAAAAATAAAGAATAAGCGATGATGCCCAAACACTTCTTGACCTTATTGATTTGAGTAGCCATACATGAGAAAATAATAATACCACTTTGCAAACTGTGCCAAGCAAACTAAGAATCTATTTCATGGCTGCACTATGTTATCGACCGAACTAACTGGCCAAACTAGAATTTAATATTTGAAAACTTGATTTATATTGAAAATTTGTGACAAGTTGAGGTATCTAAAATAAAATCAACTGACTAGAAGTTGTTAACTTAATTTATTGTACCACTTTCCTGAAACAAGTCGTGTTTTCATTTTTTGTTTTTTTTGCATATGTCCATTGCATTCATATAGTTTCGTTAGAATCATAGCATACTGCATTTGGATTTTGTGGGTTGTATCCGCTGAAAACCCTCACGAGATACCACTCGTCCTACTAGGGACACCTAGAGGTTTAACGGCTTGTTGCATACGCTCAATGCGATCGTGTTTCCTACGAAAGTGTGACCTATCTAGTTAGTTTTTAATTTTTGTTTTACTCGAGGACGAGTGAAAGATAAGTGTGGGGGTATTTGATTGACATAGAAATGTGTTTATTTTATGCTCTTATATCTTATCTTTTGTATATAAATAAATATTACTTGGGTATTGTTTTGTTACTTTTACAGATATTCCAACCCAGCCCGCATGCAACCAGAAAAGTAGAGAAATGGAGATCAGATTGCTATATATTTACATTTTGAAGAATTGTAGATGAAGATCCCACATCTAGTTGTTGTTGGACAAGAAAATGATTGATAAAAAGGCTATGCACATCTCAAATCAAGGGAGGCTTGTCAAAGAACCAAGAGGAAAAGAAGAAAGGCCAAAAATTTAATAGATTTAACTAAGGCCCATTTGAGACTCTCATTGTAAACTCTTTTGTGAATTCCCTAAGGCCCATCTATCATTGTAATTAGGGTTAAGGTTTGGTTATCTCCTATAAATACCCTTGTAATATCATTGTAGCCACCATCCTATTTTCTCTTCTTCTCCATTAATAAAGTTTCTAGTTCTCTTTTATTTTTCTGCATTTTTCTTTTCTTAGCAATCGGTGTTGTCTTCACAATTAGTTTTGGAAGAACACCAATTGTATTTTACATTTTATTTATTTATTTATTAGCGATTGGTCGTTTGATTAGTTTCAACTACAATCCTAACTTTACTTTTTGTTATTCTTCTTTTCCTGCAATTTTAGTTTCTGCATTTTATTTCTGTTTTGCATTTTAATTTCCAATTGATAATTGTGATTTGATCATCGGTTCAATTAGATTTGTTCTGAATCGGATCGCAGTTTCAATTTCGTTTGCTTTCAAAACCAACCTCAAAGATTTGTCTAACTCGCCCAAGAGATTATTTAAATAATTTGATTTAATTTGCCTCCCTGTGTTCGACCTGTATGCTACACACCTGTGAACTTGCAGAATTTATTTCATAAATCGCGCTTTTCTAATTCATAGGAAAGCGACGAACACTTATCTAGTAGTTACTAGTGCGACTAAAGACTATACTAGAAAGCTGGAAATGTAGATACCTCTCATGGATAGTTTCCCTATTTACAAAATAATCTTTACATGAACTAAGAAGGTAAAGCCAACATCACACAAATTTGGTTTTCCCCCTTACATGTGTTATCAACCTCAACAAACATAATTTTCATTTCCATCCGGTCTATCTTACCTTATATTTGACATAGATAATGCATATTTAGTACTTTCTTTATGTTGTATTTCATATTTCAATTTCTTATAATATTATTTTATTATGTTTATATTTATATTCCACACTAAACTAAACCATAGAAAAGTGTCAGACTGTTAAATTTTCACGCACTACATCTTATGTATATCACCACATCTGAAAGTTATTGTGAGTTAAAAATACCGATTTCATTAAATGGTTCTTCATTTGCATTTCCTTTTAATATTTCATAAAATGGTTCTTGCACATTGTATGGCTATATGATGTTTGATATCGTAGCATTATATAGTGCAAGATCATTTATTGATTTATCATTCGTTAATAATGCTGGTGATGTGGGTATGGATGTCGATATGATGATACGTAGTAATCCTCCTTTGGGTATCATATACGTTGTTAATGCGAGTTAAATGAGTGAACTTCAATCTTTATACCATGTTAGATCGTGATTGGAACTATAAAGTCTAATAAATCTTAGAGACAATCTATTTCTTTTTTAAATAGAATCTTGTTTTATTCAATTTGTCTAAACATAATTTATTTAGTTTAAACAATTATATAATTATAAGTTTATAAAATTCTTGGTTGAGACCAAGATCATTGTTTAACAAGGAAACTCTATGTTGGTTGGCATCCGTCCATAGATTTGGTTCCATCCCAAGGTTTTTGGTGGATCGAACGATCCCATTTCCTTCAACTAGGTCTTCTACAAACCATATTTGAGGTGAGAGTTCGGTCGGTTCGGTTGGTCTGAAGGTAAAAAAATTCAAACTCAATTAGAACCAAAAAAATTCAAAACCGAACCAAACCGAAATAATTTCGGTTAATTCGATCGGTAACTGATTTAACCGAATTTGAACGGTATCCTAATGTTCAAATGATTAATTCACCAAAAGAATAACATAAATTTAGGTTTGGAGAAATTTTGTTCATTTAAATTTTATGTTTATGATAAGATTTGACTTATTTTCAATAAATATTTTTTGTATTTTATCACTAAACCAATTATTTAAAGTACGACAATTGTTAGAGTTTGTGCCCTAGCGGCAATCTGTTTGATGTGAACAATAATGACATTATTGATGTTATATTTTATTTGGAATAAAAAATTCTATTATGTTATATTTACTGCGTAATATAAATATTAACATAATAGAAGTCCTTAGAATAATAATATAAAATTATATTGTTCGAGTGACTTGAGCATGAGCTTATATGATATAATTATAAGTATTATAATTCTTAAATTCCCCTAGTCAGGTTTTATTGTTAATATCGAACAACAATAAAACATTAAGACTAGTACCTTGATTGATTGATGATCATATCTCGTTGATCATTAGTATTCGTGATATTAATATCAATACATAAATATGTATTAGAGATTAACGTATTAGGCTGACCCAACACAAGAATACTACATGCAATATAATTAACAATATCATAAGTTATTCTCATAGTGACAATGATGTAATGGTCCTCAAACCTGAAATCATTATAATTTTATTCGAGAATATTTGTGTTTTGATATCATTAGAAGTTACTTTTAACCGAGTAGACAATAAAGGTGATTATCGGATAAATCTCGAATCGATTGAAAATTATGAATGATCGAGATGGAATTCAAGCATACTATATACGTAGTGATATCCATGAGCCTCTTGATTGAGTGATATTATAGAATGCATGGTCATGCTCAAATATCGATTTGTTTTTAAATAATCTACTCATCGATCAAGGGAAAAAGATTAAATTATAAAAAGGACGATGCGATCCATGCATCGAGTTTAATCTTGGATGTAATGGTTAAAAGGATTATATTATATTGATATACTGGTCACAGAAAAAGTTGTATCGAATCAATGATATTATTATAACTTGGGTAACAGTGACGTATTACTAGATGCCAATCGTTGTTTATGATTTAATTATTATTTAAATTATTGCCAACGTTATAGTAACCTATAGGGTCACACATAAGAACGTTGAAAGGATGAGAATCATTCTTAAACAAAATGAAATCAAGCATTGAAATTTTCTTTAGTTTTGAATGTATATATGGGTTCCATGGTTATCCTATTATTCTCGATTTACTTTATAAAATAAGATCTGATCTTCGATTTTATTAAGGCACAATATTGGAAAATCTAAAATCCTAATTTCGGCTCGTACCGATTCTCAATCCGCCTTAACTTCGTTCGACGACGTAGAGGGCTTCGTTCGTGGATTCTGATAGAGATGCCTCATTCAAGAGTTTGATTTTGATACAACCCAAATCTGACTTCGTTCGAATTCGTGATTCAAAAAGGTGAAAGGTACACGATTTTAATTTAATTTCGAATTTAATATGGCAACTAGGGTTTATAAATCATATGCAATCCATTGTGTATCGATCCACCAAAACTTTCAACAATAACATAAAATTATATAATATGGTAAAAGTTCGACTAATTTGGTTAACCCGATAACCAAAATATATATTTTACAAACCGAATTCAAACAGATTTAGTTTCAAAACCAAATCGAACATACCAAAATAAACTGGTTTGGTCAGTTAATTCGGTTCTGACCGATTATTACTCATCCTTAGACCGTACCTCTGTAGCTCTCTGCCCTGAGCTAGATTTCTCTTATCTTTACTAGGGACCGAACAATTTTCATGATCGTTAAGAACCAAATTATTTCTTCAATTTCCACAAGCATTTCTAGGCTATAAGTTGGGAAGAATGTTCATCTTATCCATCAAAGCCTCTTGAGCATATTCCATCTTTGAATACAAGCCAGTGACATTTCTGTAAAACTTTCCTTAAATAATAATATCCCACAGAGAAGAGTTCCCAGATTGATTATTGACTTCAATAGACCATCACTGCCTCAGCCCATAATTGTAGAGGATCTTCCACCACCAGAATTTGATGAATGTCCCTTCGAATGCATTATTTCCAATCAAGTGGGTTCTTCTTTATTCCACTTTCCACTTCTAAAGCCATGTTTCTAGAATTGACTTTAGACTATTTAATTTAAAGTAAATAGCTAGATCTACGCCTTATGTTTGATTTTCTCAGTGAAAGCACCAGATATTAAATCCAAAAATGAATTAACACCAAAAGCAGAGTTTAAGAACATAAATCTAGCGGTTAAACAAAAAACAAATAAAAAAATACAAAAGCTTTTATAATGTTTAGGCTATTAAAGAAGCTTACATCTGTTTTATAAGATCTTTTATTGAATGAGTGCTATGTTACAATTTGAATGTAAGAGAATAAGTCATAAATGCCAAGTTGATACAAAGAGCGTTATATAGCTTTCTAAGAGACTATTGTATGGAACAAGATGTAATACCCCTAATTTTGGTAAACATTATTAAAGAATTAAATTAGTTAAATTATATAGGAATAATACAAAAGGATATTGAGTTGAGATTTGTAATTAATAAATATTGTTTCGCCTTAGTAACTAATCATTACAAGAAAATGTGCTCTTGACCTCAATATTGGACATCGTTCCTATCGTGAGTGTAGAGAAAAGTAGTTACTAAACTGAAAATTGGAAATCTAAACGTTATTTACTTAACGCGCATCATTTTGAGGTTATTTTCAGTACGTGGCAACCATGCCGCCTTATTTTTCTTTTTCTTTTTTTACTTCATAAGACACAGTGAAACTGTACTAGTATAACCGCACAACGGTGGGAAAACCGACCGTTTGATTATATAATTTTAAAAAAAATCTGTTGTATTTTTAGATTAATCTACAAAAACATGAATGATTTAAAAAA
Organism: Allium sativum; assembly: GCA_030737875.1. NCBI lineage: Eukaryota > Viridiplantae > Streptophyta > Magnoliopsida > Asparagales > Amaryllidaceae > Allium > Allium sativum. The sequence continues at coordinate 288,661,301 of CM060924.1, forward strand.
AATTGTATTTTTAAATTTTGTTTAGATTTAGATATATCAAAATATATTGTAGTAAAAAGTCGATCTGAAGTACATTTGAAATATAATTGATATTTTAGAATAATTTTAGGAATTAGAATTTGAACTGTTAAAGACATTAGAGAAAACAATTCCGAGAAAGAAGGCAATGTTTATGTGTCGAACAACGCTGATATATTTGAGGCTATATTCATTGGGACGGACAAATTGATTTAGCCTCTCTTACAGTAGACCATCCTTCCCCAACCCCAACATTCTTTTGAAACGTAATTGTACTTGAATCCCCAATGAAATCTTGTTCCTCCGCTAATTCCGCCGACAACATCTAGCCGCTCGAGCTCTAACCCTCTTTATCTATCCTTAGAAACGTAACACGGTGAATCTAATACAGTGATGCGGATCCTGGACTATGAACTGTGTTCTGCTTCACGTGGAAGAAATTCCATAGCTAATGCGGTGAAGCAATTACAGGTGAAAGTGGCAGGTGTTTTTTTTTATTTGTCATTTTCCTATGCATTAACAGCTTATATGACTCATGAAATCAAAAGCAAAGTGCTTCTAGTAAAAGATGTGCCAGTACATAATAAATTTATGTGGTGCTAGCCTGAAGAGGGATTTGAAATCAAAAGCAAAGTGCTTCTAGTAACAAGTGCAGGTTGAAGAAAACTATTATTGGGTCAAACCAAATACCCTTTAATGGTGCTGGACCTTTTATGTCACTTATATTGGATCTTACGGACAAGGATATTGAGGTCTACATGTGTGTGTGTAATAAGAAGATTTCATTTTACTTCTTGATAGTCGGATGTTAAGTATTCCTTTGAGTCCAATCACGATAGAAGAAAAATATAAGCTATTAGTAAATCCTTAACTGACGTTTTTCGAATCTTATATGTATTTTACTGTTTGCTTTTGCCTGGATATCTCACATGCAGTTGGTAGTTGATATTTTTTTAATCCAATAGAGAAAGCACTTAAAATCCGTTTGAGTGAACACTCAAAAACACATCAAATTTATGTTTAAAATACGTTCTTAAAGGTCTTATTGATGTCAGTTTAGCATATGACCTTGATACATGAAAAGAAAATGGATGTTTAAATAACTTTCCACACACTTATTTCGTGAAGGAAAACGCTATAGGAATGTGTTGCTTTATCCCATGGGGAAGTTAGGTTTATCGTCTACTATTGGGTTCGAAGATTTCTGAAAGTATTATTTTCCTCTTTTATATGTAGGTTGGCCCAACTGCTTATAAGGATATTATTATATCTATGTATGGATTAGCAGATCTAGCAAGCATGTTGAGCAAGTGATAGCGAGTAGCAGAATCTCATATACAAGGCAAGTGCACATGGAATGAGGTAGTGGTGTTCAGTATGCGACGGAAGAATGGACAGAAGTATGTTGAGCAAGTTATGGTATCCTTGCGGGCTGTGGCATATGAACGAGTGACGCTGTAATGTACGTCATATCCATGACCTAGTACCAGTGTTCAGGTTAGTGGACATGCATAGCCATCGTATGCTATGTAATATCGCCAGATAATGAAATATGATGTAGATGTATTGAATGCTAATGCAGCAGACATAACTAATATACAGGAATTCAATATGATTTAGTCCTTTAGCACTTTTGATGCATTTTCCATTAATCAATATAGGGAAATTTCAAGAATATGGTTAAAGTTATTAGCTATCATTTTACTAAAATTATTTGAATTCTTTGCCAGTAGAGAATCTTTTGGGGTGCGTTACCAGACTTGTTATGGCAAAAGCATGCATACAACCTCTAAATGGAGTATATTAAAGGGAAAATTTATTTAATCAAATAAATGTGGTACACCAGCATTAAACAGTCCTGATTTCCTAGGACCCGTACCTCATGAATTACTGATTTTGGTTTGGAATTTTATGATGTTGCTTTTTGTTCTATACTGCACTTGTCACCTTGTTGTTGTTCTTCATTTGACGGTACTAGTTATTGGTTCCACTAAATAAAACATTACACAAACAACTAACATAAATATTTCAAATCAAATAATTAACAATGTTAGGTTGCAAAAAATAATATAGCAATTATAGATATTATAATTACATGATTCCACAGGTTCTTGGTTTAGTCAATGTTGATTTTTCTGATATTCAAGATATTACGGTGAATGAAGGTCCTTCTTTAATGGGTGTAGGAGCAAAAGTAGGTTTGAGCTATTTTATTTTGGCATTTGTCATTCCCGTTTTCAGTGTAGTGTGCATTCCCTTCGTACTTAATGATTTTAAGGAGCTTGATTCAGGTTCAATAGCTTGAAGTTTCAATGGAGTATAGTGTTCTACTTACTGCAATTTACTTCTGATGGTGCAGCACTGGTCTTATTTGCAAATCAAAAGAATAGCTTCAACAATTTGATGGATGGTAACACAGGAAAGTGGAATGGAGTTTATTTGGATTTCAACAATAGTAATGCAGGTTTTATTTATTTATTTATCACTGTAAAGTGTAGACTGCTTGGTTTATTAATAGGCATAAGCGAATCAACTTCATGTGGTCTTAGTATATATTATTTGGTAAATTAACTATATAAATCCCACAATTTATAAGATTTATCATTTGAGTCCCTAGTATACCAGTATAAATCCCAAATAATCATACTTGTATAAACATTTTGTGAGCTCCAGTTTTTTATCATCTCATAGTGGACATCTGATTTGTTAAAAAACTAGTCTTTGCAACTATCTTACCATGGCTAAACAAGTCAAAACTGCTTTTTCCATGATACTTTCCAAATCCACTCTCACCAACTGCTCCAAATGGCATTGTATCAACAACATACTATATAAGTGCATCGTTAAAGGTCAGTGTTCTAGAACTAGTTTCATTCAGGATTTTTTGCTTAAGCTTTTTCATTGTTGGTGAAGGCGTAAATGTCAAAAGGTTTAGGCCTTGTGTTTACGAACTCAATACTCTCTTCTATATTCTTTACAGGTTGTTGAAATCCATGGAACCACCATACACAATGGATGGTGCAACAGAAGGCTCTTCCAGGAAATTTGTCGACCTCTGAAAGTGTAGTTTGTTAATAATCCTTCCTGAATTTCCAGGTTCTGCGTTAAATTTCTCCAGCACTGCCTTGATCAACCTAGTCAATTCAGGACCAATTTTTTCTTCCACAAGCATATAATCAATAGTTATGCAGGCTTGGCCCGAGCACACACCCCACTTTCCTGCAATGACTCGCTCCACAATTACCTTTTTATCTCGATCGCACGTGAGAGAATCTATGATTAGTGCATATAATCAATAGCTCTGCAGGCTTGGCTCGAGCACACACCCCACTTTTTATCTCCACACATGCCAATTGAAAGACGTTGTGGCTGCAAAAGTCGAGAAGCTTGACGCATTAGGTAATCACCTTTTCATTGATTTTTCCAAATTTAGCAACCAAATTACTGCAAACAAGCATATTAATATAATCCCATATATGATATGGTTTATGTGGAAAGATAGAATAAGATAGTTTTCTTGTCTACAGGTATCAGCATATGCATATCTATATTACGAAGTGATTTTTTAGACAGTAATTCTGCTATCTATTACACTTATCTGATCTCATTAATATGTTGTGTTTACTAGTGGAGAAGATGGTCGTAGTTGAGCAGAGCAGTTATTACATATATTAAGGCAGATAGACCTGTATGTTTCATCTCCAATCGAGATCCAAAGAAGAAGAGGTTGTGTTGTTGTTTATGAATTATTGATCAAATTTCGAGCTTTATTTTCCAGTGGAATCTTGCATAGTTCGCAAGCTAACCGAACTGTGTCAAAAAACCTATTGAATGTAATGACCACCTTTTACATCAGGCTTTACTTAATTTATAAATATTAAACAAGCATTTGAAATCATTTTTTTACTTTGTCTAGCTGCCTATGTACTGCCAACCAGGGACTGATTAAGTTTGGGTGAGAGGGTCGTAGCATATATGTTTAATACTTTTACCAATGTCAAATTTTTATTTCACGTGGGGAGGGGGAGTGGGGTTACTGGACATAGAACTATGTTTTTGGATCTGGATACTACATTTTCTCTATTTGCAAGCAAGTATCCTAGTAAGAAAAATTCTATTTACATTCCATATTTTTTAGGAAGACTTAGAGAGGGAACTATTATTCCAGGCCCATTTATATATGATTACGAGGAAGGGAACTGTAGACGTTTCATAGATGATGATGTTCCTGGGTACTTGATACCTTGTTGCTGGTTTAGACCGAGCTTTTGATGTGAGATATTGGAATCAAGGATGAAAAAGGTTATGTCAAGTTTGGACATGGTCGAAATGGCCATCTCTAGTTGGATGTTATTCAGCGACTAAAGCCAAAAAGACTTCTTTGGTTAGTACATGCTCTGCTTTGCAACTTTTATATGTTGATGGAACCATATAATATGCTGATGCTTTTAGTAAATTCATTCTTCTTTCGTGTGCCCTCCTTCCGACTGTCGTTGGAGCTAAAAACCGATATGGGTTGATTTTTAATTACAGTATGTCGTTTTTGACACCCAACCATAATGCACCCAATTTTTATTATGTACCAACCAGTTACTGAAATACAAATTCAATATGCTGCGTGTTTAGGGCTTTAAGCAGTTACCATGAACACTACGAAATACCTGATGCTTTTATTTAGCCACTTTTTTCATGTTATTGTTTATTTCCATTAGCACTTACTGTATACATCTCACCTTCCTACCTAAACATTTTACTATGTATGCAATAAGGTTCGAAATTCTGGTTTCCGGTTCCGTTCTGGTTACGTAGAAAATTCAAAACTCTGGTCCTGGTCTGAAAATTCCGGTTTTACTCTAGTGCTTTTTTTAATAAATACGCAAATAAACATGCAATTCTAATCAAGGTTTAGAATTTCGATTTCCGTTTTTGCTTTGGTCATTGAGAAAGTTTGATATTTTGGTTTCTTCTTTAAAATCTCAGAAGTTCCGTTTCGATTCATGCACTTTTTCTTCTTTAGTTGGCTCAAGTTGCCTTGAAATTTTCATAATGAGTTGCTTGAATTATTAAAAGTAATTAATTTAAACTAAGTTAAAGAGTAACGTAAAACAATAATCAAAACTATTTAATTCACACTAATTAAATAAACGTTCATAGGTACATACGAAAGTCCAACGAACAAGGTCCAGTGATGAACAAGTGATCCAAATACAATATGGCTGCTACTTAAACTAATATACTTATAGTACTTTTTCTTCCTCAACAATCAAATTTTCTTTCTTCCCTTTCCCAATTTCATGTTCCACTCATCTCTTCCCCCCCCCCTCTATTGTGCCTCTTTTCCTCTCCCACTTTCAGCTCAGTTCCATCTCTCTTCCTCTCCTCTGTCTAAAGTTTTTTAAGGGTAGGGGCCGGAAACAGATTTTTGTTCGAATTCCGGTACGGTCCTCGCTGAAACCAGACCGGGATGGTCGGAATTTCGGCATGTCGGCCGGAATTTCGAACCATAGTATACAACTGATTTCTACTGCTGCATGTATTCATTATAACTTCAACTATCTGAAGTACATACTGATTGGAAAGCGACATACTTGCTAGGATTGTTTTCAAAAATTATGAATAAATATTTGAGTTGCACATGAAACACCCCACCTCCGTTAGGGTCACTCTCAAAGGGAATGCCCTAATTTTGGTGGAGGTTTATAAGTATAAGTCACAGATATACAAGACAGATATAAAAACACATATTTGTAAACAGCAGAAAAGTGGTAACTTTTATTTCATAAAAGCAAATACGTGTTACAACAACATCACCATGATTGCCTTACATCCTTTCCAAAAACATAACACTTTCATAATCTGTCTTGATTACATTATTTAGAGAAGCTTAAAGAAAACATAAATAAACTGCAAAAGCCCTATAGTTGTTGTCCAAAGCCATAGTTCAAAACGAAAAGGTCCAAGCAATACATTTCTCCTCTTCAAGCTGGATATTAAGGCTGGTCAAGCTGCAGTGTTCCCTCCCTGTGGACCTGGGGGGGGGGAAACGGAAGAAAAGAAGACGAAAGAAAAGTAGAGTCAGACATAAAGCCTGAGTAAGTCTAGGACTATTCTGTCTATGAATAAAGAACTGGGTATGATAAGTATAAACAAGAAGTGGGAAAGCACTATAAACTTAGTTAAGTTGTCTAGGGTCGAATATACTATCGTACCCCATATTAATCTCTGTACCCATATAAACTAGTTCCCAATAGGCACCCCATAACCCGGGTGAAGTGATCCATTTTACGATGATCGGCTCCTACTCGCATAGTTACATGTGTCTTACGGCCCCCGATGTTGTAGTTACCTATGCTGGTCCCACCATGGGGTGTATCAAGTCCCATGGCAGCGGCCCGACACAACCTTAGAATGCACAGGTATGCTACTGGTGCCCAGTGCTTTATTTTTCTGCGCCGGAGTGTGTGCACGCCCGCACCCCGTTAGAACCTACACTGCTACACCACCGCCGTCGATTTGACCTCTTACAATCAGCCCAGTAATCGTGCCCCACCCTGCCTAGTTTCAGGGTATCATGATACACCTTATAGGGTTACTGCTGAAAAGGGTCCCCCGCTACTAGGTTTTCTATTTCTAGCCAACATGCTAAGTTGGTTAAGTGTTTTATAACCTAACCCCCCCAATCAGTCTGTTTAGTTTAGCATGTTCCATTTTGATTAAGTCTTTAGTTCACTTAATCCTAACAATCCTGACTCAGCCTTAATTGTCTTATTAAAGCCTTGACCTCTCACATTAGACAGGTATTGTTGTGGCTGCCTGTTGCCGGTTGGTTCCGGGCAGTCTTACGCCACAACTCAGTCTAACCTCGGGTCCTTATTGGGCTCCATGTTTAACCACCCACATTGGATAGGTATTGTTGTGACTACTGGACAGCCGGGCGGTTCCGGGCAGGTTTACATCACAACTCAATCCAACCTCGGGTTAAACACATCGTATGTTCTACATTTACATATTTTGTCTTTCTTATTTATTTTCTTATATGTAAATATTTGCGGCCCATTATTAAAAATCAATGGTGTGAAGGTTACACCAATCATGGGCCCAACCCATACTTGAATTTGGGCCCCTTTACTTTATATTTTCATTTATTAATTAATTTGGCCCAACGCTATTTACCCCCGTTTAATTCGCTCGTTTATTATATATATGTTGGGCTTAGCCTTTTTAAGCCCAACTTAGCCACGTGAAAAGGGGAGGCTTAAAGCATGATTACATACACAAGAAGGGGAATGTGAACGCATGAACTTGCAACATAACGTTGGAACTACAAAATAGAAACTGGTGTACTTGCATAGTAGTAATGTATACTTTGGTCATAAAGCATAAGTGACATGAATCAAAGCATGTAGACTTGTAGTTGAGATAAGAATCTAAATTGGATATCATTATTGACACATAGTCTTAACTACAACATAAACCTATGTTTTTATTTAGGCATAATGTCAAACATAGGCAAATCATGTTCATAAGATTCCTACATGTTTACAAAGGGGTTTACTTTTGTTACTAATACAAAAGCATAGTTCAACTTGAATTATTCCAACTTAATCATGATTTTAAATCTATTCACCTAACCATGGCGCACATATACTTATGGCATAAATATTTCTAAACATGAAATCATGATTTTTACTTTAGTCATGCAAACTTGCAAATGGGATTTTGAATCTAACCTAGCTATGTACCGCATATGTCACCATATAATATAGACCTAACATGGTTTTCAATTATGCAAAATATCAAACATAGCCTAGTCATATTCGTAAGTTCGCAAAGAGGTTTTCTAGTACAAAAGTATGGCTTAATACATAGACCATGATGCCAAATTTTCAACATAATTTCACATGAATTATAATAACCCAAATTTGTTCCAATTACTCACAAAAATGATTTTTGTACAAAAATACACATTATGATGACATAGTAGCAAAACCCCAAACTTGTATGAATTTCAATTAAACAACTACATACATGTAGCTTCAACATGAATTACATAATTTGCGAATATTCCAAACGTATACTTGCATAAAACTACCGCAAACATGTAGTTTTTATAATGAATAACATGCTTTGCGAATATCCAAACGTATACTTGCATAAAACTACCGCAAACATGTAGTTTTTATAATGAATAACATAATTTGAGAATATCCAAACGTATACAATATTCCAAATCGATAAGAATCATAGTAACGCACAAATATGAATTACTTTATCACCACAAATCAAGTATACAAACCAACACAATTATTTGTTCATACCAAAATAATACTCTACTTACAATCGTGTGGCGAATTCTCCAATTCAGGAATTTGGAGATGCGACTCCTTTTGACGTAGGCGTTGATTTGATTTGTTTAAGTTGCTTTATGCTTTAGAATTTGCCTCCTAATCTTCTCTCAAATTGGTGGCTACTCCTAGTCGTTCCTCAGCAGCATGATGGCCTCATTCTTATTTTTTTTTTTTTGTGAGTTTAGGTTAGGTTTGAGTTGTATATATAGAATTTTAGGATTAATTTAGGCCGTTTGATTAATCCTAGAAATGACCATAACCGTTCAGTCAGGATAGAGTTATCCTATTGACTCAGCCATGAGTCAGAAATGACTCAGCATTGACTCAGCGATGAGTCAGAAATGACTCAGCGTATTAAATGTTCACCAATTCAAACGTAAATACGTATTTAATAGATACATTTTCCCCTTTACCGTATTAATTACCCATATATAAATATTTATTTATATATGAATAAATATTTTCTTACCTTTAATTTGTCATAATTAAAAATTGGAGAAGGCCAAAAAAAAAACCATCCTTGACAACCAAAAATGCGCACCGTACGCTACATGATGCGTACACGTCATATATATATATATATATATATATATATATATATATGCGTATATGTATATATATATTATATATATATTCATTTTTTTCTCTAACTTCCCAATTACCCATTTTCACACTAAACCACTTTTTGAACTGCGTTCACACTAGGCTATTTTAAGCCATTCCCCTAAAACAAAAATAGGGCGCTGGCGGGGATCGAACTCTGTACCTCTTGTATGCAAGTCATGTGCTCCAACCAAATGAGCTACTAAGTCTTTTGCTTACAAACCCTAGAACAATGCTAAACATTATTCGTTTCCCATTCTTCTTATTTTTCATGTTTTGCTGCGATATTTAAATTAAAGATATCTTCTTCACACGTTATCCGTTTTTCGAAAACTCGGACTCTATTTCGCGTATTTTTCCGAGATGAACACAATGGCATATCCCGTTTCCCTTAATTCTTTGATTTGAAATTAATTATACTTTAATTTATGACTTTCACGGTTATAGAATACACGGGGTGTTACATTCTCCCCCACTTAAAAGGATTTCGTCCCCGAAATCTTCAAGTTAGGAGGAATGTATATCCTAACATCCAATCATCCATCTACTCATCCATCAAACACGAGCATCCATTGTCCTTAAAAGACTTCTAATGCTTCATGATCATATGCGAAGTGTGTGTGTGTGTACATGTACTTATCTAATGCAATATCAGGCGGTCTACTGATTCAGTTGACCTCCTTAATGCGAATTATGTAAGTGCCATGAATCCATTATGTATGCAAATTTTCCTATTCATGATTCTACATGAGTGCACAATCATTCATACAAATGCAACATCCATATGACAACACATTAAAGTTCAACCATATACGAATGCAAACATATATGCATATGCAATATGAAGTGACTGAGCCGATCTAAAACCTAAATTGTGTGTGTATATGCAACCACGAGCAACCACTAGCAATCACTTGCAACCACTTGCAACCATCATCCATAACATGTTTCAACTACATGTTTACATCTAAAAAGATTCTACCTATGGTTCTCAAGATAGGATCGAGGAGAGAAATAGGATAAAACAAAGCATCCAGAATAAGTTAACGATGTACCGCCAGAAGGTCCGGTCTGCTTCTCAGGGCAGTCTTTGCTGATGTGTCCAGTCTTCCCACAATGAAAACATTCACCTTGATTTCTCTTCCTCTTTCTACAATCCTTGGCTATGTGCCCTTCCGTACCACAGTAATTGCATTTCCTTTTATCACGTGAGTTGTTGTTCTTGCCTCCTTTCTCGGGGTCTACCTTCTTATTCTTAGAATCGTTGGGCTTGACCTCTTTCTTCCCTTGAGAGTTTTCTGCCTCTGTTTCCTTCTTGTCCTTATCTTCCTCGTTCAGCAATGCCATCTACACCAACCTTTCGTACGTAGCTCCCATGGGTATATGTGTAATGGCTCATTCAACCCTTTGACAAAGCGGAGAGCCTTCTTGTGCGGGGTGTTGACTAGGTCCAGCCCAAACCTAGCCAGCTCATCGAATTGATTAACATACTCTTTGACTGTCATATTCCCTTGCTTAAGAAATAAGAATTTTTCCAACTGAAGACTCCTTTCAGCTTCCGAGAGAAATTTAGCCTCAAACCTTGCCCTAAAGTCCTCCCATGTTTCCACCGGTCTTTCTGCATTAGTGACTTCCCACCAGTAGGAAGCCTCACCCTTTAGTAGCCATACTGCCAGTTGTACTTTCTTCTACCTCAAAGATGATGAATAAGTCCTCGGTTTCTTTCAGCCAATTTCTAGCTGCCACGAAGGACTCAGTTCCATGAAAATCCTTTCCTCCCATAGCTTTAAAATCTTTACATATCTTAGCAAACGTGTTTCCCCGTGGAGGAGGTGGAGGAAGAGGTGCTGCTGCAGCTGGATGATTTCCTGCAGCTAGGGGAGGAGGAACGGTAGGACCTGGCTGAGTGGCCCTTGCTTCTAAGAACCGTCTAAACCAACCAGGTATTGGTACACCCTCTGGCAAGTTAAGTTCTTCGGACATGCTGAAACAAAAAGGATAGATTCAAAACGAAGGATAAGAGATAGTACCTATGGCTTTGGGGGGACTTTGCCTTTTTTTTAAAAATAAAATAAAATAATATTTTTCTTTTAAAAATGCTTCTTTAAATTTCTTTTTTGAAAATAAATTTTCAAAACTTTTTATCTTATCTGGTAAACCTATGCTCTGATACCAAGTGAAACACCCCACCTCCGTTAGGGTCACTCTCAAAGGGAATGCCCTAATTTTGGTGGAGGTTTATAAGTATAAGTCACAGATATACAAGACAGATATAAAAACACATATTTGTAAACAGCAGAAAAGTGGTAACTTTTATTTCATAAAAGCAAATACGTGTTACAACAACATCACCATGATTGCCTTACATCCTTTCCAAAAACATAACACTTTCATAATCTGTCTTGATTACATTATTTAGAGAAGCTTAAAGAAAACATAAATAAACAGCAAAAGCCCCATAGTTGTTGTCCAAAGCCATAGTTCAAAACGAAAAGGTCCAAGCAATACATTTCTCCTCTTCAAGCTGGATATTAAGGCTGGTCAAGCTGCAGTGTTCCCTCCCTGTGGACCTGGGGGGGGGGGGGGAAACGGAAGAAAAGAAGACGAAATAAAAGTAGAGTCAGACATAAAGCCTGAGTAAGTCTAGGACTATTCTATCTATGAATAAAGAACTGGGTATGATAAGTATAAACAAGAAGTGGGAAAGCACTATAAACTTAGTTAAGTTGTCTAGGGTCGAATATACTATCGTACCCCATATTAATCTCTGTACCCATATAAACTAGTTCCCAATAGGCACCCCATAACCTGGGTGAAGTGATCCATTTTACGATGATCGGCTCCTACTCGCATAGTTACATGTGTCTTACGGCCCCCGATGTTGTAGTTACCTATGCTGGTCCCACCATGGGGTGTATCAAGTCCCATGGCAGCGGCCCGACACAACCTTAGAATGCACAGGTATGCTACTGGTGCCCAGTGCTTTATTTTTCTGCGCCGGAGTGTGTGCACGCCCGCACCCCGTTAGAACCTACACTGCTACACCACCGCCGTCGATTTGACCTCTTACAATCAGCCCAGTAATCGTGCCCCACCCTGCCTAGTTTCAGGGTATCATGATACACCTTATAGGGTTACTGCTGAAAAGGGTCCCCCGCTACTAGGTTTTCTATTTCTAGCCAACATGCTAAGTTGGTTAAGTGTTTTATAACCTAACCCCCCAATCAGTCTGTTTAGTTTAGCATGTTCCATTTTGATTAAGTCTTTAGTTCACTTAATCCTAACAATCCTGACTCAGCCTTAATTGTCTTATTAAAGCCTTGACCTCTCACATTAGACAGGTATTGTTGTGGCTGCCTGTTGCCGGTTGGTTCCGGGCAGTCTTACGCCACAACTCAGTCTAACCTCGGGTCCTTATTGGGCTCCATGTTTAACCACCCACATTGGATAGGTATTGTTGTGACTACTGGACAGCCGGGCGGTTCCGGGCAGGTTTACATCACAACTCAATCCAACCTCGGGTTAAACACATCGTATGTTCTACATTTACATATTTTGTCTTTCTTCTTTATTTTCTTATATGTAAATATTTGCGGCCCATTATTAAAAATCAATGGTGTGAAGGTTACACCAATCATGGGCCCAACCCATACTTGAATTTGGGCCCCTTTACTTTATATTTTCATTTATTAATTAATTTGGCCCAACGCTATTTACCCCCGTTTAATTCGCTCGTTTATTATATATATGTTGGGCTTAGCCTTTTTAAGCCCAACTTAGCCACGTGAAAAGGGGAGGCTTAAAGCATGATTACATACACAAGAAGGGGAATGTGAACGCATGAACTTGCAACATAACGTTGGAACTACAAAATAGAAACTGGTGTACTTGCATAGTAGTAATGTATACTTTGGTCATAAAGCATAAGTGACATGAATCAAAGCATGTAGACTTGTAGTTGAGATAAGAATCTAAATTGGATATCATTATTGACACATAGTCTTAACTACAACATAAACCTATGTTTTTATTTAGGCATAATGTCAAACATAGGCAAATCATGTTCATAAGATTCCTACATGTTTACAAAGGGGTTTACTTTTGTTACTAATACAAAAGCATAGTTCAACTTGAATTATTCCAACTTAATCATGATTTTAAATCTATTCACCTAACCATGGCGCACATATACTTATGGCATAAATATTTCTAAACATGAAATCATGATTTTTACTTTAGTCATGCAAACTTGCAAATGGGATTTTGAATCTAACCTAGCTATGTACCGCATATGTCACCATATAATATAGACCTAACATGGTTTTCAATTATGCAAAATATCAAACATAGCCTAGTCATATTCGTAAGTTCGCAAAGAGGTTTTCTAGTACAAAAGTATGGCTTAATACATAGACCATGATGCCAAATTTTCAACATAATTTCACATGAATTATAATAACCCAAATTTGTTCCAATTACTCACAAAAATGATTTTTGTACAAAAATACACATTATGATGACATAGTAGCAAAACCCCAAACTTGTATGAATTTCAATTAAACAACTACATACATGTAGCTTCAACATGAATTACATAATTTGCGAATATTCCAAACGTATACTTGCATAAAACTACCGCAAACATGTAGTTTTTATAATGAATAACATGCTTTGCGAATATCCAAACGTATACTTGCATAAAACTACCGCAAACATGTAGTTTTTATAATGAATAACATAATTTGAGAATATCCAAACGTATACAATATTCCAAATCGATAAGAATCATAGTAACGCACAAATATGAATTACTTTATCACCACAAATCAAGTATACAAACCAACACAATTATTTGTTCATACCAAAATAATACTCTACTTACAATCGTGTGGCGAATTCTCCAATTCAGGAATTTGGAGATGCGACTCCTTTTGACGTAGGCGTTGATTTGATTTGTTTAAGTTGCTTTATGCTTTAGAATTTGCCTCCTAATCTTCTCTCAAATTGGTGGCTACTCCTAGTCGTTCCTCAGCAGCATGATGGCCTCATTCTTATTTTTTTTTTGTGTGAGTTTAGGTTAGGTTTGAGTTGTATATATAGAATTTTAGGATTAATTTAGGCCGTTTGATTAATCCTAGAAATGACCATAACCGTTCAGTCAGGATAGAGTTATCCTATTGACTCAGCCATGAGTCAGAAATGACTCAGCATTGACTCAGCGATGAGTCAGAAATGACTCAGCGTATTAAATGTTCACCAATTCAAACGTAAATACGTATTTAATAGATACATTTTCCCCTTTACCGTATTAATTACCCATATATAAATATTTATTTATATATGAATAAATATTTTCTTACCTTTATTTTGTCATAATTAAAAATTGGAGAAGGCCAAAAAAAAAACCATCCTTGACAACCAAAAATGCGCACCGTACGCTACATGATGCGTACACGTCATATATATATATATATATGCGTATATGTATATATATATTATATATATATTCATTTTTTTCTCTATCTTCCCAATTACCCATTTTCACACTAAACCACTTTTTGAACTGCGTTCACACTAGGCTATTTTAAGCCATTCCCCTAAAACAAAAATAGGGCGCTGGCGGGGATCGAACTCTGTACCTCTTGTATGCAAGTCATGTGCTCCAACCAAATGAGCTACTAAGTCTTTTGCTTACAAACCCTAGAACAATGCTAAACATTATTCGTTTCCCATTCTTTTTTTTTTTCATGTTTTGCTGCGATATTTAAATTAAAGATATCTTCTTCACACGTTATCCGTTTTTCGAAAACTCGGACTCTATTTCGCGTATTTTTCCGAGATGAACACAATGGCGTATCCCGTTTCCCTTAATTCTTTGATTTGAAATTAATTATACTTTAATTTATGACTTTCACGGTTATAGAATACACGGGGTGTTACAGCACATGTCTGTTTAGTGTGTTTAGCGTGTTTGGTTGCGTATTAGTGCTCTTAAGTATTGCATGGACATTTTGGTTTGCCGCTTTTACGCAGTTTCATTTCCCTCGTAAGTTAGGATTTTTTTTCCTTTTCATCTCTTTGCGGACATTATGTTGTGGTGTGCTACACCACAGTAATGATGCATCTGTACACCACTATAGTGGTGGAAATGCACCACAGTGGTGAACTACACCACTATGGTGCACTCGCACCACAAGAGTGGTGCACTTGTGCACCATTAGCACTATTGCATAATGTTCGTCGATGACAATGATAAATAAAAGAAATCATCGTTGTTTCATTAATAGATAATTAATAATGAGAATTAATTGAGCTTATACTATACCATCTTGCTTTTGTCCATGTTTCTTTTGTTATATTGAGACTACCCAATCTTACAGTGTTGAAGCTCAAGTGGACCTAAGGCATTAAAGAGATGAGCAATAGAGCAGTCTGTAGTATGGACTAAAAGGAAGCAATAAACGACATGCTTAAGCGGTAATGTGCCAGAACCAAAGGTTGAAGGGATAAATATGTATGTTTTTAGCATGCATCATAAATAGGTTTGTTTTCATAAGTTAGTCTAATGTTGTATGACGTTTGTTTATGAATTTATGTAAATTTTGTACACGGATATTGTATTCATATTATTTTATGAAAATGATGATTGATAATTATATTTTTGTATGGTAGTTTCTAGTTTGATATGATGTTATGTATGTTGTTTAGTCGAAATATGATGAAATGAGTGTAGATTATTGATACAAATATTGCAATGGAACGTGACAGTAGTGGAGTAAAAATATCAGGAACTAACGACAGCGTTTATTTAACGCTGTTGGTTCTATGAGAAGACAAAGTATATTCACTATAACAACATAAGAAAAACGCTGTGACATAATAGTAATAGTGTTCATAATTCGTTGTTGAAAACAGAAGTAACCCACACTTGAAAATTATTAACTTCTCATTATAAACGTTGTGCATATAGTATTAACAGCTCGGAAAAAACGTTGTGCATAAAGTATTAACAACTCAGAAAAACGTTGTGAAACTCACTTTTTAGCAGCGTTTATTTTCTTCTATAAAAAAAAATGGGGCCTACGACCGCATGTCCTTATACAGCGTTTATACTAACGCTGTTATAACTTTTAACAACGATTTTGAATCGCTGTTAAAAGCTTTTTTTGTTGTAGTGAATCAATATATAATAACTTACGAGAAGGCTTACAGTAAGAGTAAAATGGAAAACATAAGGCCTTCATGCATATAACCTTTTATCATCTTTTTATTTCATTTCTCATTTGCAAAAAATACAAACCCTAAACCAAAGCAAGGAGGCCATCCATTACAATCTAGAAGAAGAATAGAAAAGCTAAGGAAAAGCTAGAAGAAATCAAGCTTATGATTCAACATCAACAAATCTAAACTCTTCCGTCTAATTATAAGGCGAATAATGACCCTATTCTTTGTTTTATTCGACTAACATTCATATTCGAATTGTTTATGGGTCTTTGTGATTGTTTTTCATGTTTATTTTGATTCTATTGCATTGTTTAGATAGAATCGAATCGTATATGCTTGTTCTGCATAAAATTGAATTATTTATAGAGTGAAACCTATAGTTATACGCCGTCAATGGATTCGAAACTTTTATATGATATTTATAACATGTTTTACAATATGGGTTTCTTAAAATAATCCAAGTATTCGAGGATGTTTTTTTAATTTCCCAAGGAATGATATGTGTTAATTACAAAATTTAATTATTAAAAATATCTAAATGATGATTTTTGATCTAAAATTTCTAAATATTTTAGAGAGGATTTCAATTTTTAGGATTTTTCCTATGTAATTATGATTTATTATGATTTTCCTAAGTTAGATAGACCTAAGGTAATTAAGACATTAACTGAAGGTAATTAATGAATTTCTAACATCTTAAAAATCGAATCTGAAAAATCCGATTTGTTTTTCAGTGTAACTTTTTATCAACCAACAACGTTTTGCTAAATCATGTGGAGTAGGCAAAAAGAATCAGTTTATTTAACAAAAAAAATCCAATTTTCACGTTATTTACAGTCAGGTTCATCGACCTAGTCGATAACCCCTTATTGTTCTTGTCGATATGCTCTTGATGCATGGAATACCTTGAAACATGGTATAGGATGCATCCAGGTATGTTGTTATCGTCACCATTATTTATCGCAAGGGTCCTTTTCGTCTGTTTCCTTACCTATGCTTTTAAAACCTAACCTCTACACAATGACTTTCCACCTTCATACATATGCAATAAGCTTATAGGTGTAGTACATAGGTGAATAAGATTACTTTAGGCTATCACCTCTCTTTCTTGTTGACATCAATTGCGTCAATATAATATGTTTCTAAATTATTTTCAAAAGAGCTTTGAGGCTCGGTGCCTCTATTCCTTACCGCTGTCAACTATGTCGACAAGACCTATTTTCGTAACTTTTTTTGAAAACCTTAAGGCTACTACTTCTAGTTTTTGTCATCATCAACGCAATCGACAAGGCTTGTTTCCTTGCTTTTTTTTACAAAATATTTGGAAGCTTATTTGCTATATCCCTTGCCATCATCGATGTGGTTGACATGGTTGGTTTTCAAACTTGTTTTTAAAATACTTTGAGGTTATTACTTGTAACCCTTGGCGTCATCGTTTGTGCCGACAAATAATGTTTTATTTATTTTCAGAAATGCTTTGAAGTTATCACCTCTATTTTTTATCATCATCAATTTGATTGACAAGGTAAAATTCAAACCTTCTTTCAAACCTCTATTGTTTTTCACCATTGACTTTGTTGATAAGGTCTATTTTAACTTGTTTTCAAAACTCTTCTATTCCATACAGGCTGGCCGATAGTCCTATAATTATCGATATTGTCACTTTTTATGGCATTGACACTTCTATTAAGGAGTTGATAAGGATAGGAACGAAAAGTGTTGTCGCGCCTGTTGTTGCCATTAATGAATTCTACGTTCCCCTAATATGCATTGTCGGTCTAATCGACGAGATAGTTACATGTAGAGGTAGTTAACCATGTTATCACTTTTTAATTCTCAAAGGGAAAATCATTATTTATTTTTATTATTTGCACATTATTATGTACATTAGGGACACCAGTGGAAATTAAAGAATCAGGATATATTAGGGTTAACAATAGTCTTAAACATTCTTGGAGAACAAGATTAAATAGGAATTGAAAGGTTCTTAGTCAACGTAAAGTAAAACTATGAGATATGAGATTGATACTCCATAGTTGATTAGTTAAAGGTTCTTAATAAACCTTGGGTACAACTAAGAGTTGTGTGACAGATAATCATAATTATCAATTGTAGGGTTTATAGTTAACCTACGGATAAAGCTAGAGGTTCATAGTTAACCTAAGGATAAAACTAAGGGTTCATTTTCAACCAAATGGTAAAACTATAAGATATGCGATAATAAACCCACATCAGATATATGAAAGGTTCATGGTCAACCAAAGTGTAAGACTATAGGGTTCATGGTAGATAACTGACATTCAATGAAGGGTTTCCCCCATAAATTTTATATTGTAATAAACCATGAGGGTAGCTAATCCAAATGTTCGATGATGGATAATGTAGATATCTTAGGTACAAGCAGATAACTTATAGACAAGTAGGTAATTTGTTCATATGATAGTTAATCATAAAATAATTTAATGTAATTAGATAGGAAAACAAAGATGAGGAATATACTGCAGGATGCACGTTTGCATGTTATTATTATAATTGTTGTTCTAACAATAATTAGTGCAGGGACACATGATTGGTTATTATATAGCAAAGTATTAGTGATGAGAAACCCATCCCGTTTAGCTGTGTGGTCTCATCATACATTTATTGGGTTTAGGGTTGTAGTTTTTGTTCACACCAGCCTATAGGCTGACCCCAAAGTTTTTTCCGCTTAAACACTTAGGTATCTGTTTGGGTAGATTAAGAGTTAAGTTTTTCATATTCTTCTCTGCTGAATAAGCTTACCGAGACGTGCATAAGTCATTTAACTATTTTAGAAGTTTCTTTCTGCTTTGTATTATTTATATGGATGCATGTAAATGCATAATTTTTTATTCTTATATTTTAATTTGATCAACAAAGGGGAGGGAGACATCTTCATATGTCGCTCTTGAAGTTACATTTTGTAATAATTATATTATGATTTGAATGTGGACTTTGCAAGTAGGAATTATAATGAATGAGTAATAATGAATGATGTTTTGGAGAAATTTCATTTTCACATGTTTTATGATGTTATTATTCATTAATAGATCCATTTTCTATCTTTGAAAGTCAGATGGTTGCAACATCTATAGCATTTAACTTTGGATCTTAGAAAGGGGAATATTATAGAAGGTGGTTGAAGGGTAATTTTAGCAATGTCAGCAACCAATCTAGAAGATCCTATTTATATTGCAAATGGAGTTGTGTTTATAAGTGAAAAATGTTAGATGGATCAAGATCCTGTTACTGATAGTATTTGCTAGTCAAACCAGAGTAAGCCTAATGAGCCACCTAGTTAATTTAATGACTCGGTATCGAGTTAGAGAGTATGACTTGTACTATAAGTTATGACATCAACCGACTAATTCCTCTTGCATTGTATCAAGTTATGGAATTAGCCAATCTTTGACTCATTCTTTCGCATTGGTTTGCTTACTTCATCTTGAATCATCCTTGTAATTTCATAGCTCGTTGGATTGTTTGGACGGTCGTTCATCAATGATTTCGATTGTTATGCAGCTTGAACAAGACAGAACTCCACTTCTTAAGATAATATGCTTGTAATGCTATCAAACTTAATAGACAAGCTTAAAAGGTCAAGTGGATCTCTCACAATAAATATGAAGACCTCATGATTCACCGTTATGATTTGGCATTAAGTCATGTTGATGAGTCCATGTCGAGTCATGTGGTCGTTGGATTTTTGGTCCATTCACCTTTGGGTCTTTCCTTGGGTTCTTTTGAGTGTTTTTATTAAGCATCAAGTGATTTTGGATTCTTTTTGATGTTTTAGTCTCTTTAGTTTTATGCTTGAGTAAAAATCTAGTTAAAACATGTTTACATGCATCTTGTTGGCCTGGTCTTAGTTTTGCCTGTGACAATCCGATAATACAATATATACCTTATATGTTCTGAATCACTAATGCATTTGATTGCTATGTTGCCTTTTAGTAAGATTTTGGCTCTAACTTTTTGTTGGTGCCTTCCCCATGGGATCGGTTTTTCGATTTTTGACCGGTTGAGCGACTAATTCTCGCAGATATAGTTTGTAGTTGGGTGCATTGACCTGGGCAATCCCTCCCCCCCCCCCCCGGAAATGAAAAAAAAACAGAAAACGCGAAAAAAAGAAACTTTCTCTCGATCTTTGCTCTTTCTGTCTCTCGTCTCGCTCTTGTTCCGTCGTTTGCTCGTCTTCTCGACTTTTTCTCTCCGGAAATCAAATCGTTCTCCATCAACAAATCAAGTCAGCTGTTCTCCATCAATAAACAAATCAAATCAACAACGAGCGGTTAGTTTTTACAGATTTTGCAATTCGCTTTTTAACCCTAGACTGCAGAAATTTGTATTCGATTTGAATTTGACTGTAAACCTAGGCTGCTGAAATTTTGTAATTTGATAATTCACTTTTTTAAACCTAGGCTGCTGAAATTTGTATTTTGAACCTAGATTTCATGAACAGGAGTTCTGATTCTTCTGAACTGATCCATTATGTTACAATTTATCGAACTGAAGCTGGAATTAGGGATATGATTCAATTTTGCACAACATTCTTCTGACTACAGTTTTCATTTTGTGCCTTTGTGGTTTTTTCCCTAGGATGAACTAATTGCAACCAGTTAAAAAAAATACTTACCACTTTTCTGCAGGTTTCTACCAATTTTTACAATTCAACGTTATCGTGTCTACAAGTTTTTATAATTTATTGTTTCAGTAAACATATACTTTCATATTTTAGATATGCGAAAGGATTTCAAAAGAACATTCGAAAATATGTCTAGCGAAGTTGGAGCTTCTGCAAGTTCTATGTCTATTAGTAGTGCGATAAATGATGATACTCAAAACATAACTACTTGAAACTTGGTAACACGAAGCCATATTCAAGTAGATTTATCAAATCTTCCTTCCGATCCCAATCCACGACATCAAATTTTTGACTATGATCCAAACGACCAAGACATAGTTAGAAGAGTATATTTACAAAAAGGTCCTTGTCAACCTTCCTTGCAAATATTTCCACAAACAATAATAGGTGGAAGTGCTCGACGTTTCAATAAATCATGGTTTACCAATTATAGAAATTGTTAAGAATATAGTACGAAAGAAGATGCAGTCTATAGTTTACCATGCTACTTATTTCGTCCTCAATCGGTGAGTAGAAATACAAGTGATACGTTTATTCGAGGCATGTTTAAAAATTGGAAACGTAATCAAAGACTTCAAGAACATAATATTTCAAATGTTCATAGAGCAACATGTGCAAAGGCTGAGAATTTAATGAATCAAACTCAGCATATCGCAACGGTAATTGAGAGACAATCAAATCAAAGTCAAATTGATTATCAAATTCGATTAAATTCAACCCTTGAGTGCATTCGTTATTTGTTGCATCAATGTTTGTCTTTTTACGATTTGTGGATAATACAGGAAGTGTTATTGAAATGTTTGTGGGTATGGTACATGTTCCCAACACAA
This sequence comes from Allium sativum, assembly GCA_030737875.1. Classification (NCBI taxonomy): domain Eukaryota; kingdom Viridiplantae; phylum Streptophyta; class Magnoliopsida; order Asparagales; family Amaryllidaceae; genus Allium; species Allium sativum. The sequence goes on from CM060924.1 coordinate 288,682,987, forward strand.
CATCAATTTCTCTAAAAACATCACTTGAAGCCTTCTTTGGTAAACATAAATTGAGCATGTCAAAGTTACATGGTCAAGGATATGATGGTGCAAGTAACATGCAATGTATGTTTAATGGTCTTAAAACACTTATTTTAAATGAGAACAAATCCACTTTCTATGTTCATTGTTTTGCACATCAACTTCAATTAGCACTTGTTCGTGTTGCTAAAGATATTGGCCATATTTCTGAGTTTTTCTTCTTGGTTAATAATTCGGTAAACCTTGTTGGAGCATCATGTAAGCATCGAGATATTCATAGAAAAAAAGAAGCTGAAAGGATATTTAGTCAACTTGAAAGCGGTGAATTATCTAGTGGTCGGGGGTTAAATCAAGAGCGTAGTTTGAAAAGACCGGGGGACACACGTTGGGGGTCACATTATGGTACATTTATCAATTTGATTATTATGTTCCCTTCGGTTATTGATGTTCTTACGGATTTATAGAAGATATGTCATGTGACAAAAAAGGAGAAGCTTTAAATTTGTTAAAAATATTGCAATCTTATAATTTCATATTTATTTTGCATTTAATGAAAAATGTTCTTGCGATTACCAATGATCTTTCCAAGGCACTACAACGGAAAGATCAAGATATTATAAATGCTTTGTTGTTGGTAAAAGTGTCCAAAGAACGGTTAAATAAAATGAGGGCTCGTGGATGGGATACTCTATTTAATGAGGTGGAATCTTTTTGTGTCAAACAACAAATTCCTATTTCTTTTTGAAAATGACAAATTCCTATTTTAAATATGGAGGATAATTATCTTCTTTTGGGTAGATCAAGAAGAGGACCAATGATTACAAATTTACATCATTATCAAGTTGATTTGTTCTGTGTTTGTTTGGATAAGCAGATTATTGAGCTTAATAATTGCTTTGATGAAGTAAATTCAGAATTACTTCTTTGTTGTCCGCACTAAATCCGATTGATTCATTTGCCGCTTTTGACAAAGTAAAGTTGGTTCGCTTATCTGAATTTTATCCTGATGATTTTTCTGAAGCCGAGCGTATGAATCTTTATAATCAATTAAAGATTTATGAGATTGATATGAAGTCTAATGATAGGTTTAAAGATGTGGAAGGGACTGGGGACTTGGCTAGGAAGATGGTGTTGATGAAAAAAAAAATATTGTATATAATTTGGTTTACAAGCTCATAACCTTATCGCTTATCTCACCTGTTTCTACTACAACCGTAGAGAGAGCATTTTCTGCCATAAATAGTGAAAAATGATCTAAGAAATCGAATCGAAGATGAATAGTTGAATGATAGTTGTGTTGCATACATAGAAAAATACATATTAAATTAGATTAGCAATGATGCGATTTTCAATCGTTTTCAAAACATGAGAACTCGACGTGGACAACTTTTTTTTTTTTGAAAAACAAAGATGTGTGATCTTCTGAAAAGAAGAGAGCACACATATATAATATATAACTAAAAAGCTACAAAATCCGACTATACAATACAAAACATGGCTATATGAATGTATAGGAAAGTAGATAGATGAACTCCAGATAAACCATCGCCCATCATACTTCAAAATCGAATTCCGGCAATGCCACCACCCGATATTGAAGTATATCTACTCCTATACAAAAATAAAAACACTCCAAAATAGCCAAATATAAACTATACATCCAAAATAAACTCTCTAAAACTCTCTAACTCAAAAAAGTAAAAATGTCCCACACAAAAACATCCACCAATCCAGCCAGCTATCAACTGAGCTCTACCTCTATATCCACAACCTGAATCTGCAAGCATCTAAACAAACCATTAGTAATTCATCACACATATATACATGGGAATATGAATGCACATATATATAATATATATTTAAAATAACATATATATATATATATATTTTATATGTATATACCATATATATATGTGTATATAAAAAAAGAGACAAAACAAGCAAAATCTAAAAAAGAGATTAACAACAAAGACGTAATCTATTACAAAAAAATCTGTTAATTATAATAAATAAACTCAAATTGAATCTGACCTTAATCAGAAAATTCACAAAGCACAATTCCCTAAATGGCTTATAATGCGAATTTGACATCCAATCCAGACAGAAGTACACTATCTTAATGATTAAATTATCCGCAGACACAAAAACAAAATGAAAAAATCTCTGATTTCTCTCAAACCATATGAACCAACTTATGATAGTAACTAAAGAATCTAATACATATCTCTGTCTTGAGTTGTAAACAGATCTATAAGAATCCCAATAGTCAACACAACTCCTAAAAGTGTTAGGCCAATCAAAAACAAATATCCTTAAAACCATATTAAAAATAAAATTTGTAATATTGCAAGAAAATAAATAAATGATCAACATCTTCATTCAAAAGACTACAAAAACGACACTTAACATCAAAAATAATATTCTTCTTCTTTAAAAGCTCAATCATGTTAAGCTTCGTATGAGCAATTAACCACGTAAGAAACTTTGCTTTAGGAGGAAAATTAGATTTCCAAATAAACTTAAAAGTCCGAAGTGAAACCCCGGAAAAATTTATAAAATTATACATAGAATTGACTGAATATACTGGATTCTTACCCATACCCCAACTAATAGAATCACTATTCTCATCCATGTGGTACAAAGCTAACTTAGCTTTAAGTAATGCTAATTGTCTTAACATTTCCCCTTCTAAGATATTATCGGAAGTAAAATCCCACGAGGGATCCAAATCCCCTCTATAAACATCTTTAATTAAAACATTTTTAAAACTGCAATTATTAAAAAGATCACTAAATTCAATTTTGAGTGGTAAACGAGAAATCCATACATCATGCCAAAAGTAAGTAAGATTTCCCGCATGAACAATCACCTTACAGCCTAAATTAAAAAAATCAAAACAATTTAAAACAGACTTCCAAAAGTAAGATAATTTATTAAACCAACTAACACTAGATCCAACAATATACTCACCTCCTGAATAGTAAAATTCGGAAACAATAACCTTCCAAATAGTCGACACTTCAGGACATCTAAATCTCCATAACCATTTGGCTAATAAGGAAGAGTTAAAATTATATAAATTAATGATCCCCAGACTCCCATCTGTCTTGGGCTTACAACACACCTCTCAGTTAACTAAACATTTATAACCTCTACAAATAGGATCACCACTCCAAAGATAATTACGTCTTATTCTATCAATTTTCACAATAACCCATTGAGGAAATCTATGAATAGACATCCACTAAGTAGGAATGGCATATAATACCGAATTAACAAGCACTAATCTACCTGCTCTAGACAAAAATCTATTATTCCAACTTGATAATCTATTATTTATCTTATCAATAATGACTAACCAATCATCCTTCTTAAGCTTCGAAGGCCTAATTTTAAAACCCAAATAATCAAAAGGAAATTTCATGACAGAACAATTTAATGTACTTGCAACCCTAAATTCCACATTATCAAAATCATTAATGACCATAATAGCACTCTTTTCAAAATTAATTCTAAGACCAGAAAACATTTCAAAACAATAAAGAATAAACTTAAGAGCAATAATGTGCTTAGGTAAATGAGAGGAAAATAATAAAGTATCATCTGCAAATTGGAGTAAAGATAGTTCATTATTTAATACCTCATTACCAACATTACCTAATATACCTAATCTCCCATCTCTCCTAATAATTCTAGAAAAAACCTCAGCCGCTAGATTAAATAAGAGAGGTGATAGGGGGTCACCCTGTCTAAGACCTCTCTTAGACTGTATCTTCTTACCCACAACCCCATTAACAATAATATTAGAACAACCAGACCTAAGTAAGAGCATGATCCAGTTAATCCATCTGACACTAAAACCCCTAGCAAGACACAATTCACAAATAAAATCCCAATCAATAGAATCAAAAGCCTTCTCAAAATCTAACTTCAAAATAGCACATGTAAAATTATTTTTACAGCATACATTAATGTATTCCTGCACCGCTGCCACACCATCCACTATGTTTCTTCCTTTAATAAAGGCAGATTGTGAACAATCAATAAGATCATTCATCTTCCTACTAAGCCTATTTGCTAGAAGTTTAGAAATAATTTTAACAGAAACATTGATTAAGGAAATAGGTCTAAAATCCTTTAAAAATTTAGCATCCTCTCTCTTCCAAATGAGGATAACATTAGCAAAATTAAAACTACCTAAACGCAAATTCCCACTATAAAAATCATTAAATAGATTAATAAAATCAAATTTCAAAACCTCCCAAAACTGCTTATAAAAAAGAACAGAAAAACCATCAGGCCCAGGAGCTTTGTCACTAGGCATATCACTTGTAACGACCCGGGGATTTTCGACTCCGAAAATCGACACAAAACCCAGCGTCGACTGTTCAGACATCAAAAATACCGGACCATTAATAGAAAGAAGTTAGAGGATGAGATAGAAAAGATAGAACTAATAGAATAGGAGAAGAAGAAGAACACAGCTGAACATAATCAGAGTAAACACGAATCTCACAGCGGAACGAATAAAATATATTATATAACATAACTTTGAAATACAAAACTGTATTGTATATACATACCATTATCAGAGTACAATACATCATATCACAGCGGAAATAGTCTCTAAATACGTAAAGGTGAAGCCTCCTGCTTTGAGCTCCTCCAAGCGAATCTGTAAAATCCTGAAACACTTGACTGCCCGTACAAATTTGGGCACCCAAGAGTTTAGGGAAGACAAACAAAATAAACTCTGGGTCAGTCATGGGACTGGTGTGAGTAAATTCCAACCATATGGCTTAACTTTGAAAATCCTTTTTGAAACAAAAAGGATAATAGTAAGACCAGCCCGCACATAAACACGGACGGTTTTTACCTTACTATAACCCAAAATATTTTGATATCAAAATCCAGTGATATTATAATAATGTTTAATCAAGTAAATAACCAAATAGCAGAACGCTTGCATCTCACGCTCTACATACGTAGTATAAAATCTAAAACCGCAGGGCGCTTATTGGAGATTGGATTCTAACTATGACAAGGTATGGGACCACCCTCCGATGATGTATCTCTAGAGGCAAATACACCTGGGTTCAACAAGAACGTCTTGCAACCCGGCCCACGCATGACCGACCACTCATTTCGCTTGAGTGTATCGAATGTATATCACCAACGGTTGGACTCAAACCACCGTTTCCCGAATGGGCAGAATCGATAGATTTAGAAACAAAAGAAATTTCTCTAGATAGGTGATTATACACCCTAATGGGAGCGACCCACATAGCCATGCTGCCTGCCCGATTTTTGTCATTTCCCGGTTGTGAAGCTTGAGGCTACGTCTAACCTTTAGAACATCTGGCCACCATACACTTTGAATGCCACATCGTCAAACCCGTCAAATCACTAGTTGATCTTCCCAAAATATTACGGGTATAAAAGCCAAGAGAAACGAATTTCTCCGCCACCAGACGTAATATCTTGAAAAGAACGTCTTAGGTGATCTTCTAAGAATACGCTGTCAGGTATTCATCCATACAAGTTGTCCTGGGTCTGGACAAACAGAAAGCACCATTCTGAACAGGACGACCCTTGCGCTTCACTCCGTCTTCAATTTTCCTCAGCATAATTTGCAGCGCTTATGCCTATACGGAGTGGTTTTCAGATAGTATATCCAACCGGTCTCCCCGTATAGACAACGATGGTCAAAACACTTCGATAGTTGGTTGTTTAACTATCGAAGTAAAAACAACATCCATTCAATGTACAACCAATATCACACAAATCACAGGCACTTTTTATTTAACATTCGTTCTTATATTTCTTTGGACAAACGTCATTACTTATTACTTTTGAATAAGTGAATTCCAAAACAAGCTGTTTTCCTTCTCTAGGAAGTGCTACTGTATATAAACATCACGCTTAAGTTTGGTTAACAGCGTTTCATTTATCGTTACAGTTCAAACTTGCTATACGCTGCTATATCCCTTTATAACTAATCTTGACATAACAGTCACGCTTAAGCCTAGTCAACAGCGTTACTTTACTGCTATAGTTCTGAGACTTGCAATATGCTACTATATTCCACTTTATAATTAATCTCAACACCTCTTTCCGTTACAAATTCTTGACATCTCTTTTCATTACAAAAATCTTGATAACTCTTTTCGTTACAAAAATCTTTATATCTCTTTTCGTTACAAAAATCTTGACATCTCTTTCCGTTACAAACCGTATGTCTTGCTTTTCATTTCGAATATGGTTTTATAACACCATAACCTTATTTTGAAATCTCTGTTGTTCATAACTATTTATTTCAGACATTAACTCTTCGCTTTATCTGTATTATATAATTCCACTTATAACATCTTTACCAAGTCCATTAACATTCTTCATCTTTGACATCTTTCTTTCCTTTCGAATTAGTATACATAATTCAAGTAATCATCTCCTTATGAATTCAATATTATCTTAAATGAAATCCATTAATTTAATTAAGATGGTTAAATGGTAATTAACTCCATCATTTCTGAAGTAAAACAGTGTTCATCTTTTTTCACTTAAAATAGGTTAGTTGCTTGATTTAATAAATCACAACTAATTATCTTGGTTCAATAATTCTTTTAAACTCCATTAATTTCAAAGGTAATTGATAAGAAGGCTTATTAATTTTGATCAATTTATTTCTAAGTTGTTATCATTAGATTAATTAAAGACCAATTAAACAAAAAAAAAACAATTTCCAATAAGACAGTTGATTAAATCAACTTCAAGCCATCAGTTAATTCATTAACTAATTTTTAATTACTTTTCCTCGTTTGATTAATATAATTAATCCAATAATATTCTCTAACCTATTTGTATTAAAATAATTATTCAATATTTACTCGACGAATAATTACAGTTTCATAATGTATCAAATAATCGTTTTTATTTATTTTATAAAAACGAACCATAAAATATCAGTTTATAATAGAACGTCTATTATAATTTAAAACTTTTCTTTAATTATAAAAATATAATTCTTATAACTGACTTAATCGATCCGCTAATCGGCAAATCGATTTCTTAACCAAATGATGGATTTATGTCGGTTGTTGCCGCTTCCTTAATCGATATCGTTTATCGATTTAATCGAAATAACGTTGAATTTTCATTCCACATGGTTCAAACAGTGCACAAACAATACAATTAAATATTTAGGAATCCGGTTGAGTTCCTCCAACCGATTTCCGCATCCACAGATATTAGTCAAATCAGTATCAACCAATGATGTGTACATATGCAACGATATATGTTTATTTCAACCAATTTAACTGTAATTTACCTAATCAAACATCACACAGCATTCAACCATTATTTAAAATATAAATAAAATATTTTAAATAAAACAAAGTTAGTGAATTTACTCACCTTGGCGCGTTAACCGTTTAATACGATTTGCGTCGGTACACCGGATTAGATGATAAAATTTTCCAACGAGCTTCCAATGCACTGTTTAAACTCCTTCTCCTCTGTTCGCACACACCGCTATATCACTTTGAGCTCTCCCGCAGGGACACACCCCGTTCAGTTCACACGTACATCAGAGTGTTTCACCACTTGTCCATGAACCCAAACGCACACTACTTCCACTTGCGTCTCCTCCTGTATTTAACGGTTTCAGGTGTCCATGCTCCTCTTTATTTCACATGCAACGCAAGCTACAGTATAATCAAAAGAATGTCCATGCGCCCAACCTTATATCTCCCATTTGTACGCATGTGTTCATGCGTTTGCCTCTAGCCCTTCTTCACGCAAATCAAACTGCTCCTCACCATAAAACCCATTCAAGCATATACATATACCCAAACACTTGCTGCTAATCCCCTCTTCATTAATCCCGCTCACTTCCAAAGCTCACACACAGCTCCAAGTTGCTCACGTCATGCACAGGAAGTCACGCCCCCTCATACCCATTTCGTCTTATTTTATTATTATTTGAAGCCATTATTCTCGCTTGTATTTCCTGAGCTAAAAGAAAGTGAAGGGCGCCAGTATTTATAGAGCATAACTCCTTGGCACGCAAGGAATAGAAGGATAGTCCGGTACAATTTAGCTGTTAGGTGTGCAGATTTTAAATTTTCTATTTTACTTTGTCGGCAAGGTTTCTAAAGTAGGCGTGAGACACAAGGAATAGGTCTGCAGAATCGTCCCTTCTTTCTTTGGCGTGCAGCTTTACATTTACTTCATAGTTAAGTATTAGATTTGAATTCATGATGGAGACATATCTTACTACGGAAAATACCATTCACGTACAGACGGAAGTAAGAGTACAGACGTGCTCAACGAGGTGTCACGACCCCAAAAATATAATAATACCAGTAGATTACCTCATATTTTGAAACCCCAAAAATATCGATACAGGGTGCGAAATACTTCAAATAAAAAGTTGCGTATTTAATTAATTAAAAATTACAGTAAAATTCTAAAAATTAAATTATCACTATGTCTCAAAAGAACCTTGTCCATATTTGCAACCGATATCTAGTTATATCAAATAAACTGTTATGGTCGATAAACGGTTCTACATCGACTTTCTGCAAATTTGATTTGGATATAACTCACAATTTATAAAGCGAAATCTCGATCTTTCATTTCTGCTAGAAAGATACAGTTCAACAGATTCCAACGTTTCTTGTTTGAGAAAAATCCGACTTGTAACGGATCCTGTATGCTCGGTTGAAGTTCAAAACGTTAAATTACGAACTGCAGCGTCGTTATGAGCTCGATTATATTTAATATATATTTTTATACGTTCAACTTCGTTTATATATATCCACTTATATTACAAATTCAATATTTAAACTGATTTAAATATTCAAATTCAAACCGATAAAAATGCGGGACGTTACATCACTAATTGCCTTCCAAATCTCCTGCTCAGAAAAAGGCTTGTCTAAATCTTCTAACTCACCCTTAGTGTCATTTGGGTAAATATCTTTCCCTCTAATATTAATCCTTCTCTTAATCTTAGTTCCAAAAATCTGTTTATAATAACTAGTGAAAGCTTCATTTAAATCTCGCTGAACAGTCAATTCCTCATCATTAATAAAAATAGAGTGAATCAAATTATCACGCCTCCTCTTATTAGCCACACTATGAAAAAAATTCGTGTTATTATCACCCTCCTTAATCCATTGAACTTGGGATCTTTGCTTCCACATAATTTCTTCCTCTTCCAAAATCGGTTTGAAATCATTTCTAAGGTTGCAAAGTCTATCCCTCTCAACGAGATTAAGAGTCCTTGACTCACTCAACTTGTCTAAATCTAACAATTCACATAAAATCTTATCTTTCTTAATTCTAACACTTCCAAAAATAAATTTATTCCACCTCTTAAGAAAAAATCTTAATTTTCCAAGTTTTGAAACGAAAATCTTCGCAAAATTATCATTGTACAAATTTAAACTTTAAACTTGTAGTATTTATGTTTGTATTAAAGATCAATTATTGATCGTTTTTCTAGTGGATTACTATTATATAAGTATGTTTAGTCGTGTTTGTTTAATGTTTTATGACGATTTTTTGAGCATTTATGTAAATAGTTAGCCAATTTTTTTTTTGGGGGCTATCTCCCCCAAACCCCCATTATCGCCCTCCCCCCCTCCCCCCAGTCTCGTTTTGTGGCTACGCCACTATTTGGGGTGCATGACCTTATCCCTTAGACTTGATGTGCCAAATAGCACTATGCAAAAGTATGTACAATGCGTCCACTACTGTTTAATACTCATGGGAAGTCTAATACATGGAAAAACATATATGATATTAAAGTAGAATTTAGCCGCATACAAACTATGGTATGATAGGCATATACTATTGGTGATACCAACAAATTATGTTCTATGAGTCCGAAGGAGTGCAAACAGTGGCTTTTGATGACATGTTGGGTGGAGGTACATGAACATAAAGATGTAAAAACGTCACCTTATAACCTTCTTATTGTACAAATTTTCATAAACAATATTAATGGCCTTAGATGGACATATCATACCATTTTACCTTTTCACCACCAAAACAAGGATGAGCGTATGATTTATGTTCATCATCCAAACTAAGAGCTAGAGCAGGACCCGCGTAATCCGCTTGTGAAACCTGATTGATTACATGAACGTTGTGGTTCTTCAATAGCATCAGACAGTAGCAGTGATTTCTGAACAACTATAATCAACGAATTTTATTATCACTCTAAACGAACCATCACATTCAGATGTTATATCTTTTTTATAATTAGCTTAGAAGCGCTAACTTTTGATCCGATCGCGGACTACCAAAATTTCCCTTGAATATGTTTATTTTTATATGTCACTTAAAAATAGTTACTAGCAGTTAAACCATTTTTACATAATTAAACTGCAATAACAACTAATAAGCCATAAATCTCAAAGAAGTTGGGGTTGGCTAGAGATGGAAATAAAAAAAAAGGTTAAAAGCTTAAATAAAAGTAAAATAAAGTTTAAAATAATTAAATATATAATAAAAGTAGTTGTAATGTGGCCCAAAGGGGAAAACCTAAGGTTCTGATACATGGATTGCTAACTTCCATGCACTCCTATTCGATACCAGCTCTTCAGATATACTCCAATTTCTTAAATCTCTTTTTATTATCTCCTCCCAAGTCATTTTTGGTTGACCCCTACCTCTTTTTAGGCCTTCGACGCGGCCTATAATTCTAACGTGTACAGGTGCATCATGCGATCTACGTTGGGATGTCCAAACCATATCAAGCGGTATTGGACCAACTACTCTTCAATAGGTGCAACTCCAAGTTTGTCCCGAATATCATCATTTCTAATCGGATCTCGTTTGTTATTCCCACAGCTCCAACGTAGCATATGCATCTCTGCTAACTTATCTTCTGGACGTGTTGCCTTTTAGTAGGCCAACATTCCGCACCATATAACATCGCAGGCCTGATTGCTGTTCTATAGAACTTTCCTTTAAAGTTCTGAGGAATCTTCCAATCACAGAGAATATCAGATGCTAGTCTGCATTTCACCCATCCTGCTTACTAACATACATAATCAAACTGGAATTTTACAAATTTTAATTAATCTTAATATCACTTAGAAATAAAACATGATAAATGAACATTTTTTTATAATATCCTTGTTTATAGGTTAAGAGCACAGATAAATATAATTAAAAATTAATGTATCATTTTCATACTGTAACTCTCATGCCATAGACTGGATGATGAAGCCAAGGGTTGTTGCCTTGGACTTTTTAGCATAATTGATCTGGATCTTGTCATTTTTATGCAAGCGTAATTGAGCCATTTTTTTGGGTTCCATTTGTCGTTTTTCCGGTGCAATTTAGCAAGCCTTTTTATTTTCTTTTTCCTCCGGTTAATTAATCATCCGACCGTTTGGATAATAATCATGGAATTGAGCAACTACTTCTCTCCTACCTAACTATCTTTATCAGATGCATTTCAGAGCTCTATTAAACCTCCTCAAACCCTCCATCGGAAAAAAGTAGGGGGAAAAAATACAGAGAACATGTCTCTGAAAACGCGAATATTTGCCGGAATATTCATGCTGTTGGCCCTATACATCGGGATGGACCCGTTTAAGCACGGCTCCATGGTGGAGTTCCCTGACTTCGAGACATACGCGGTGGAGCTGCCGTCTTTATCGGAGGTTCCGACTGTTAGGGACAAAACGAACCTTCTGCAGAAGGCGGAGATACGGTTTTTGGATCAAGTTCAGGGACCCGAAAGCGTAGTTTTCGACCCGTTAGGGCGTGGGCCCTACACTGGTGTTGCCGACGGCCGGGTCCTTTTTTGGAATGGCGACCGTTGGGTTGATTTCGCGCACACTTCTCCTAATAGGTGAGTGATTTCATTTCGATTTTTAACCTTTAAGAGTTAACTGACAAACCGTGCAAAGTTTTGGTAATTTGAAACTTTCAAAGTTAGAATGCTTTACCTTGCTTGTTACATGACGGTTTTGTTGAAACTCTTTAAAAAAAATTCAATAGTAATTTTCAATTAGGACAGGGTGTGCTACTATTCACACCCCGGTTTACACTTCTGGCTAACAAAACTAAAAGCACCCCCAAATATTTCAAATATTCTCTTCTGGCCACCGTGTGAGTTAAAAACCTAAAAATGGAGAGTCCACCAGCAGCTACCTCTACACGAACACTTCTTTCTTTAGAGCTCTTCCACTGCGAGTCAAATACTCAAAGACTCAAAGTCAAATAGTTCAAGAAAAAATTAATATAATCCATTTTCATAACCATATTAGCAATTTTAATTTTAATAAATGAGTACTTACTTCGTTGGTTGTGCAATGATTCATCACAAATCAACATTTATGTCTTTTGAGTCATTTGATCGAACAATTTGCATTATATTATCACAACCATCATGTTTATCATCCAATTTATCATCACTCAAATACTCCATCTATCAAACGACCAAAAAAATAGTATCAATTCGTAAAAGACGTTACGTAAGTTATACAGATAAAAATCTTATAAATCAAAACTTACATTGTCATTCTCTATTACAACGTCATCAAATTTAATGTCCTCCAAGCATGAGATTTCCAGCGTAGTGGAATTTTTTTCCTAAAACACAATGGAAAACCCTAAACATTAAAAAAATCATAACAACATGTTCTACATCATAATAAAAAACAATAAAAATCAAGCAATTCTAACCACTTTTTTATTTTTATCTTTTTTTTAATATATATATATATATATATAACAAAAAGGAGGATCTAGCCATCCTCCAAGGCTCACAAAAACAGATTATGTAGAGATAACTACATAGTCTGTGCGTACACAAAAACGATAAACCAAGAAAACTGGTGGAACAGTGGTGGTACAAATGTGGAACAAAGGAAACAACACGAAACAAACACAGCAGCTTATCGGCACCAGACGGGGATTCTCCTAACCAACGCCGAAGAAGAAGAAATCGCCACGGCATAAGGAGCTCGGTGAAAATCTGGAAATCCGCTAGTCTGAAATAGTCCTCGTCATGATAAAAGGAAAGTCTACCATAAGCTTCATTCGTTGACCCAAATAATCTATCGCTCCAGTCAGGTAACAAGCTCCCAACCAGTACAAAGATCAAGTCCAGAGCTCCGCAATCCAACAAATCAACAACCTGTAAAACCAGACTCTGCAAAACTAGCACACGATATCAACCACAAAAAAAGGGGGTTGGGGGGAAGGTGTGGAAGGCTAACGGGATTGATCCCGATATCCCAATGCGAAAAGGCTCAACCAATTCCCGCTCTGGGGGTTGCTGTAACCGATGAGACATCAAAGGTTATAGCAAGCCTACGCGAACGGGAGCCGATCGAACCTCTAAACGGTCTGTCTCGAAAGGCTAGGAATACATCATTCCTTACCTTTCGGATGATATTAAGGGGGTCCATAGGCACCTCTTCATAAATTGCCCTATTCCGCGAGCATCAAATGTGTCAGTAGATAAGACAAGACAGAAGTCGGAAAAGGATAGATCGTAATGATTTACCTGAGATTCCGGACCACCAGATTCTCAGTCTATCCACGAGAGAAGACGCATTACCTGGAAGACCAACCAAGTTTCCGAAGTAATTCCAAACAGATATGGCAGTAAAGCCCAAGAAAAACAGATGGGTTATGGATTCTGACTCCCCAGATCCACAACACCTGCATCGAGACGCTAAAGGAATGCCAATCCGTTGAATGTTCTCATCAATCGGAAGCCCCTCGTGGAGGGTTCGCCACATAAAAAGAGAAACTTTTGGAGGAATACAGACATTCCAAATGAAGGAGAAAATATGAAGGCGAGGGGATGGGGTTCGAGCCGAGTTGCAAACCGCTTGGATCGAGAAGGCGGTACCGTCCCAGACCAACCCACCACCATGAGAATCCGCAAAAGCTTTCACGAATTGCATCATTTTCCACGTCTCACTAGCATAGGACGAGACCCCTGTGTAGCTATTGGGCTGTAGCCTACGGTACTTAGCGTGGAGGAACGTTGCCCACAAGAAATCGTTCACTTCAAACATAGACCAAAGTTTACAAGCAAAAGCAGTACAGGTATCCTTTGGGTTTCTGAGACCTAAAACCCCCTCGGACCTGGGGCGACAGATAATGTCCCAAGAGAATCAATGCTGACGATTAGCGTTATCCTTTTTCCCCCAGAAAAAAGACGACGCCAAAGATCAGAAAGATCTAAAAAAAGAAGAGGTAGGAGTCATAGCAGCAAAGGCATGAGATCCTAGAGAGTCAAGCACTGACTTTATAAGAACCAGTCTTCCTGCCTGAGAGAGAAGCGTTGCATTCCATCTTATGATCTTCCCTCTGACTTTATCGGCGAGGGGTTCGAAAATGGCGTTGAGCTTACGACCTTTGTAACGAACGATGCCCAGGTAAGGTAAAGGGATGGCAGCCACTTTGAAACCAATGAAGGTTTCGATCCAAGCCGATCGGACGGTGGACAAATCTCTCGCAGGAACGAAACAACTTTTAGCAGTATTAATGAGCTGACCAGAGCTCCTCTCGTACTGCTGAATGACACCGACAAGACGACGGATTGAACGACGATCACCATTCGTGAAAATGATAATGTCATGAGCAAAGGACAAAGAAGAAACGACTGGGGCATCCTGAAGGAATGCCAAATCGATGGATCTGATTAGCTATCGTGAGTGAATGTAATCCACGTACGAACGCCTCAGCAGCGATAACAAAAAACGAAGGAGAGAGAGGATCTCCCTGACGAAGACCTCTACCGGCCTTGAAGTACCCGTTGGTTGCTCCGTTAATGAGAACAGAGAACCAACAATTGGATATGAGCCTTCAGATAACATCAATAAGGGTCTCGGAAAACCCAAAAGCTCGAAGGACCTTAACGATGAAAAACCAGGACATGCTGTCGTAAGCTTTCGCCATGTCCAGCTTAACGACCACATTAGAACCTCTGACTTTCCGATCGATCTGAGAAACCAACTCTTGCGCTAACAGAACGTTATCCGTAATCAAACGGCCTTTAACGAATCCTGCCTGAGAAGTGGAAATTATGCGCTGGAGGAACGGAGCCAACCTAGTGGCTACAATCTTAGAGATAACCTTATTAGAAAAATTGCACAAGCTGATAGGGCGAAAGTCTGCACACGAACTGGGAGATTCGCACTTCGGGATTAGGATCAAGTTAGTAGAGGTCCAGCCTTGGGGCAGATCTCCACCCGAGAAAAAAACCGGATTGCCTGGCAGAAATCCGATTGGATAATCGGCCAGGCACAACGATAGAACACCCCATTGAAGCCATCAGGCCTACTAGCACTATTCTTACTTAGTGCGAAGACACAGGCGCGTATCTCTTCCGAGGTTGGGGGTAAAGCTAGATCAAAACCCTCCGAAGGAAGAACCAACCTTGGAATGAATGACAGAAGAGTCGGGTCCGAAACCGAGACCGATGGAGAGCCGAGAAACGATTGGAAGTGGGAGAGGATGGTTTCCTTGACTTCCTCCGGAGTGGAAGCCAAAGAGAGATCTGGACGCTGAATCTGGAGAATCGTGAGAAGTCTATTCTTCTTTCGAATGGAGGAGCGAAAAAATTTAGAGTTCGAATCTTCATCGACAACCCACTTGATTCTCGCTTTTTGGCGAAGATAATCATTCTCGATACGAAGCTCTGAAGAAAAGGCCAATTGGGCGAGGGCCCACGCCTCCTTGTTCGCTGCAGAGGGATCCTCATCGAAAGAAGCCTCGGCAAGCACAAGAACCTCTTCGGCGCTCTGACACGATCGAAAATGTTCTTGAACACTTGAACATTCCAAGACTTGAGGCAAGTTTTAAGGCGCTTAAGCTTACGGGAGAAGACGGTAGAAGGCGAACCCTCCATCGTAGAGTTCCAGGAGTCTTCCACGACCCGGTGGAACGAATGATGAGATTTCCGCATACTCTGAAACCTAAAGGAAGTAGGACCAAAAAGAGTACGGGGAGAGCAGCAGAGTAGCATAGGAGCATGATCAGAAAACGTCCGATGCAGATGAGAAACAGCAAAAACAAACTGAAGACTGAACCAGCTTTCTGAACCAAAAACTCTATCCAATCTGGACAGAATCCGATTTGGCCCTTCTTGGTTGTTACACCAAGTGAAAGCCGATCCGACGAACGAGACTTCTGACAGCCCAGACCTCACGATGAAGACATTGAACTCCGCAACAGAAGTACGGCTTACAACATTGCCATCCAGTTTTTCAGCTTGACTGGCGACTACATTAAAGTCGCCACCTAAAACTGAGGCTGGAAACCCAAATGCACATAGACTGAGAATATTGGACCAGAGAGTCGATCGTTCCAACCTATCGCACTTAGCGTAGACTGCAGAAAACAAAAAAGACGAAGAAAAGGAAGGGATCGAGCAGGCTACCGACAACAACTGGTCGGAGTCAAAGATAGGATGAGCAACAATGTCTTTGGCCCAGAGAATTCAAATCTTGCCCGACACATTGGCTAAGGCTCCGCCAAAACCCAGCGAGAGAACGGAGTTGGTGATCCCTTCCGGACCTAGCATAGGTTCCAGGAGCGCCACCAAAAGGATAGAATGCTTCCGAACAATGCGCCTGAGCCTGGCCACCGACGCATCGTTGCCCACACCACGGATGTTCCAGAAGAGGAAGTTCGCCATCAAAAAAGAAAAGAAAAGGAGAAGACCCCGACAAACGAAGCGAGAAAACCAGAAAAACCGGGCTAGATCACAGAACCGACCCCAGACGGCTCAAATACGATACAACGTGTGCCGAGTAGATCGGACGATCTGCTCGGACGCCGCTTAGAGCGTGTACGGATGGTGCGAGGAGTGCACGGACCCGCTCTGGGTCTACGACGCGAAGAGCGCATGGGGACAGAGGGAGGACCTCACAAGATTCGGGGGTTTCAAGAGAAACCCCAAAATCCATACCAAGAGAGGACGAAACAAGTCTCCTGCTACGAGGTCTCGACGGACAAGAATTCTTAGTAAGGCGAGATAGCCGATCATTAATGATCGCTATCTCAACCTTACTAAGCATAGGAGAATAGGAGATAGGAGACGACTAAGAAGCGGGAGCCACACCCGAGACAAGAGACGAACAATAAGGGAGAACCGACTGCAAAAAAGCGGGCATAAATGTAGGATACGTCAAAAAACGCATCACAAGTTCCTGTGTGAACATAACCAGAGCCGAGTTGTCATTAAATTGACAACCCCGCATAGATGGTATAATTCCTACAACCGAACCTGAGATAACATCATATGGTGAAGGTGTAAGCGGTCGACAATCTACCTGGCAACGCGTATAGTGGCCCAATACTAGAGCCAACATATGGCTACAACAGGTAGACTTCCTGGACCGGTTAACCAACACCGTATGAAGTATCGAACATAAGCACCGCAAGCCCACAAACCTCAACCAAAAAACAAAAGTCTCCAACGGCACAGAAGAATATTGGCTTTTGTAAGGGTTTATGATGTGAAATTGTTGAGAAGTACGTGTTTTTTATGAGAAGTACGGTGGTGAATGACTGAGTGAAGGAATAAAATATGGTGGCCAGAAGAATATAAAAAATAATCATTTGTATTAAATTTATATAGGTGGCCGGAAGTGTAAACCGGGGTGTGAACAGTAGCACCCTTAGGATAAGCACCTTGCCTAAACTTGTTAAGGCACTTGCACATAATAAAGTACTAACTTGAAAAAAAAAATTCAGTTCTAAAATAATGGTTTATAATGAGAAGTGTTTGAATGTAATTTGACTATAAGAAAATTTGTTTAATCAAAATCGCATATGAAATTGCTTCTCCCACCTGCTTGTAATGTAGTATGATGTGTACTACCTAAAACTTGTATATATAGTACTATTTTAAAATAAAAATAAAAAAATGAAATGATGGTTTATAATGGGAAGTGTTTGAATATAATTGACTAAGAAAACTTGTTCAATCAAAATCGTATATGCAATTGCTTCATAAGTTATAATCAACAGATTATTGCTTCTCAAAATTTTCTCAACCTCTACTTATTAGTTACTTCTTGTTAGAAGCTTCCATACGTCAAAATCGAAATAAATTACTTGCAGGTAGTTTTGTGTACTGTTAAGGAACTGCCAAACTTGCTCTTAGTTTTGCAATTTTTAATCTTTAATGGAAACTGTTAGTTAAACATAGAGATACACAGTTGGTATTACTTATAAAGTTCATGTTTTTGTAAATGTCAAGCAGCTATGAAACGGTTAAGCGTATTGATTACTATTTGATAAGCGTGACAGGAAAGCATATATTCTTAGTGTGGAACCACATAAATACTATTAGATATTTATAAAGTTAGGCATGATATTTAGATCTCTGGTAGATAAATAATTTATGGGTACTAATATTAGTTGAAGCAACTAGCCAATTGGTATGCACAAGGATATTACCTGAATATAAGCTGTATCTGTATCTTGGAATACCTTAGCGTTAATGCTTTTGAACCCACGGCATAAAAGCTGGGGTTGAATATCCATTTTTTTTAACAAATGTGTCCCCCCCCCCCCCTCCCCCCCTCCCTTTTTTTTTTGGCTGGCCATCTATTTTTGCCATCATTCTGAAACAGTAAAAAAGAATATACTAAACAAAAAACATTTGACAGACATCAGAATTTATGTCATATGGCCCATATCCCATGTTATGTAAACAATATGTGTATTAGCTGTATCGTTCATAGCATCCATGTTACATATAGATTGCATCCATGTTACGTACAGAGTGTGCATTTTACTCCTAATGTGTCTAACAGCCCTCTGGAAAAGCTAACACAAAGTTCTTTTAGCACAGTGGTTAGTGTGTGGTGTTGCTTTACAGGAGGTTGAAGGTTTGAGTCCCGTAGCTGTCACATTTGGTATTAGAGCCAATGCCCAATCGGAATTGTGCGTGTAATGTTGTGGTACTGATGCGGGTTAGATGCACAACGTCTGAGTAGTGAGTGATATGAGCCAACGAGGACGTTGAGCTCTTTAAGGGGTAGTCTGTGACATTCCTTTCGAAAAGCTAGCACAAAGATCTTATAGTGGTTAGTGTGTGGTGGTGTTTTCCAGGAAGTTGGGGGTTCAATTCCCGTGGTTGTCACAGCGTGTGCATCTTAATTTTGCATCGAAAAGATCGCAGAGAATAGTATTTAATGTAAAGTACTGTCCTATCCTCCATTTGTTTTTGGTTCAGATGCTAAAGTGAGTCATGGCACATTTAAGGTTAGAGGTAGTCTACAACGTGTCCTTTATTTGTTGAACAATACGTCTTCCAATAGGTATTAAATTCTACATATATTTGTGATATATCTGATACCAACTGTAAAATATAGTGGTAGAATTTATGGTTTAAACCAATGGAAAAATTCATAGTAAACTTTCTTTGGAACTATTCACTACCAAAGCTGTCATGACTTCCTATTGAGGGGTTATACGCTTCATTAATGAATTTATTGATCACTTTCTTCTTGTTGTTGATGCAAGTAGCTCGGCACTAAGGCAAACATAGCTGAAATGTTTTTTTTTTGGGCGTCAACTGCTAATTAAGTCTACTGAGATTTTTAGAATAATCCATTTTCTCATTGCCTATTTGTTTTGCGATACTAAGTAGTTCCTTAATATGGTATCAGAACTGTGTCCAATTAACATGTGTTCATCTATAATACTTGTTCCAAATCATCCATAATAAATGTGTATGTGTTTGAGTCAACATACACCACAGGAAAAGCAGCTGTTTGAAAATAGCTCACTTTCTATATTGTCTATAGGTTTTAATAGTTCTCAAATCTTGATAAATAAAAGCCCCGTAGTTTACTTATTTATTTTTATTTTTATTATCAGAGTAACTAGAACTAGGCCATCAAAAGGTTAACCAGAGCAAACATTGTAAGAAGAAAATGCATTATTTATACTTTCCAACTCAGCACTACGCATTTGTTTTTTCTCTATAAAACCCGCATTTATCTTTTTACTGCGTGGGTGGCTGTCATACTATTACAAGTAGTTGCAAAAGAAACACTTTTGAGCATATGAATTAGCATAGGTGAGAGATTGTTGCCAACATTGGTAGTTGGTTATTGCGTAATTTATATGCTCTACCTACCTTTATATATATAAAAAAAATGTTTGCGTGGTATCTCTCTCAATTTCGTGAGCATGTTTTTGCCATGACTGTCATCATCAACTTACTATGATGAATATGTTTTCATATAGATCAGAACTTTGTGACCCAAAGCCTTCAATTATGAGCTATTTGAAGAATGAGCATATATGTGGGCGGCCATTAGGTCTTCGTTTCCACAAGAAAACAGGAGATCTGTACATTGCTGATGCATATTTTGGGCTATTAAAGGTAGGGCCTGAAGGCGGATTGGCTACTCAATTAACAGTAGAGGCAGAAGCTGTACCATTTAATTTCACCAATGATTTGGATATTGATGAGGAAGGGAATGTCTATTTTACGGATAGTAGCACCAACTTTCAGAGAAGGTACGATAAATCTCTGTTTCTTTGGGAACTGTGTCCATATCTAATGGTATATATTTGGAACCCCTATCATTTTAAAACCTTTAGGCCTTGATTTTCTTATAAGAATATGTGTGAGGACTCGCGTCGAAACGTATGGCATGTATCTTACATGGCAGGCATAATTTCTTCAAACTCTTACCATGTTATGCCAAATAGAGATGGTAATATTCTAGATGGTTTCCCTTGATGCTGCTATCCTAAAGTCATGAAAATAGGAAATTTTAGTCGAATGTAATACTCCGTCATTCACCTCTGGAGGATATCCCATTGTGAAAATTACCAAGTTTAGAGTAAACGAGTGTAACCCTCGAATACCAATAGCGGGAATATATCGCTATGTTAATAATTTAACTCTGATAGTTTATGTTGCATTT
Organism: Allium sativum; assembly: GCA_030737875.1. NCBI lineage: Eukaryota > Viridiplantae > Streptophyta > Magnoliopsida > Asparagales > Amaryllidaceae > Allium > Allium sativum. Next base: position 288,703,947 of record CM060924.1, read on the forward strand.
TTCTGGAAGTTTAAGTGGTTAGGTTGGTTTACCTGGGTCTTGATCAAATGTAATACCACATTTATTATGTGTCAATTTAAAATTGTACCTTACTAGAGATTTTTACAGTATTGCATGAGTGAAAAGTTGAATGGTTAGTATAATTTTTACAATGGCTACTCCCCGTGGATCTGACTTTCATTAGTGCGTTATTGTTTTTTATTAACTGCTTGGTGCACCTCATAGTGTTCTGCTGGAAGGTCGATAAAAGCTTGCATGATATGCATGTGTATTAGATGTTTCTAAAGAGCCTATGTCTAGTTCAATAATCCGTATCGTTAAAACCATCTTTAGAAATTCAAATTGGCAGAGAATACACTACCCAAAAAAGGTCAATATAAGAGTTTAGAATGGAGTGAAATAACCATACTTTATTTTGCCATCATTTCTCTTAATTACAAATAAAATACAGCCCCTTGTGTAAACCGCGAAAGCTTATAGCTTATTATTACATCTGGATTTGAATGGGTGTTTAGTCAGAACTTGCATTTAACCAACAATTATCTTATCCGTTATTTTCAGGAACTTCATGCAGCTAGTATTTACTTGTGAACCATCAGGCAGGCTTTTAAAATATAACCCAGTGACGAAGGTGACAACCGTTCTTCTACGGAATCTACAATTCCCTAATGGTGTATCTTTAAGCAAGGATCAGTCATTTGTCGTGTTCTGCGAAGGATCACGTGGAAGGTATACGAGTCCTTTGTTTACCTTCTCACACCTATGATTTATACTGTCAATACACTCTTAATCCCATAACATATCAAAATACCAAGGATGGCCATACTTCCATCTCCCACCCAAAATTCTGGCTTGTTATTTGGTTGATTCTCAATAAACTCTAGCACGGGAAAGAGGCTGGTAAAGCCGCACGATGGTGGTATTTATGGCTTTTGTATTAATGATGAAATTACCTGGATAACTCTGTACTTGTCTATGGCATACGCGATGTGCACATGCATTTACTAGATATAAAGATAGAACATGAAATTTGAAAGCGTAATTATCTGACTTTGATGATGGTTGAAACAGTGAACGATTGTGAATTCTATACAATCAATTTCTTTATTGATACCAGTGATAAATACATGGTGGGATACTGAATTCCTTTTATGAGTTTGTATTCAAAATCAAATTGCATCTTTCAGTTACTCATAACAGAGATAATTAATATGAAAAAAATGTAAGCTAACAGAGGTTGTGCAATAGAGCATGTTGTCATAGAATTCCAACTAGTAGTAATCTTATAACCTCGTTAAAAAAAGGTCAAAATTTAGTTATTATTTGATAACAATGGAACATATGTTTATTCAGATTAAGTAGATATTGGCTAAAGGGGGAAAAGGCAGGAAGTACGGACGTTTTCGCTACTCTGCCTGGATTTCCAGATAACGTGAGAACAAACGACAAAGGGGAATTCTGGGTCGGCGTCCACTGCCGTCGCACGACATATGCACATATAATGAGTATATTCCCTGGGTTCAGAAAACTTGCACTCAAGCTACCAATCAAAGCCAAGTATCATTATTTGATGCAAATCGGTGGCAGGCTTCATGGAATAATCATAAAATATGGTCCAAACGGTGAGTTACTGCAGGTGCTTGAAGATAGGCAAGGCAAAGTGGTGAGGGCAGTGAGTGAAGTTGAAGAAAAAGATGGAGAGCTTTGGCTTGGTTCAGTGCTCATGTCATTTATCGCGGTTTACAAACTCTGACAAAATCAGAGTTGTTTCCATATCTTCTTGTTGCATTTGTACTGTTATTGATGTTTTTAAAGATAACATTTGTCTGGTGCTTGAATTATGTCATCAGTTTGTATTTTAGTACAGTTTTAACTAGAACACTGAGGTATGATCTTAGAAACAATCTTATGTATCATCAAGGTGACAATGTAGAGGTGGCAGATTCAAGCTTGATGATTACAGAAACAATTTGGATGATGAAGTAGTGCAATCCTCTAACTGACAAATATTTCGGTTCGTCCGATCCCCCAATTCGTCCCAAAATCTCTGTCATGTGTCGTGCAAGTCTTTCCCCAACTTCAAATCGTTAGATTTAAATTTACCAATTTGAGTTCAGTTTTACCATTGGAATAGATTAATGCTGTTCATGTTGATTTACGCAAATCCTATTTTTCAGATTTGATTGAAGTGTTCTGAACCAGGTTTATATCGTATTGGCATTTGATCTTTTTAAATTGTTGGAACAAAAGCTTATGGTTGCAATATGTATTAATTTTGATTCTACCCTTTGACCGATAGAATATTAGTGCAGGGGCGGAGGCCTGTTAACAGTGAGGGATCACGTTAAACCGAACCCCACTCCGCTCCTGAAGTAAATTCGTGGCCCCAAAAATAAAAGGGGATTGTTATTGACGGGAAATTTGACGATAAGGACAAAAGCCCACTAAAATTTATCCATAAGGACAGCCGTCTAATATTTTATCCTAAAGAACAATACACTGAAAATAAAAATCGGCTGCTGCTTTCTTCTTCTCTCCTCTCGCGCGTAAGTCGAATTCATCAATAATCAAAAAATCAAAAAATAACGAAATCATAAATTGCGAAATCACGAATTTCAGAATATAAAAGAATCGAAATTCGAAATCGAATTCAAACATCACGAAATCAAAATCGATAAGGAGAGCATTCGAAACAAAAATCGCGAGAAACAGAAACCCTAGAAAAAAAATTGTCGAACAATATAAATCCATTGGAAATCACAATTGAATTGAATAGTAATATTTTTCTAACGATAGAACACAGTTGAAGAAGTCGAAATTGTTGAAATAATTTTTTCGTGATTGGAAATGTTTTTTTTTTTTTTTTTTTTTTTTTTTTTTCGTTACTAGTATAGCAGTTCGTAGGTATCATTTTTCTATTTTTTTAGGTATCATTTTTCCTATTTTAACTTTAAAACATAACAGCAGTTTTTAGTTGTCATTTTTCTATTTTTCTAGGTATCATTTTTACTGCAGTTTATGTGTTGTGTTAAACATCACAGAAGTTTTAAGGTATCATTTTTATATTTTTTTAAGGCATCATTTTAATGTAATTTGTTTGTTATGTTACACATTACTGCAGTTTGAAGGTATCATTTTTATATTTTTTAAGTTATCATTTTTACTGTAATTTATGTGTTATGTTAAACATCACAACAGTTTTAATGTATCATTTTTATATTTTTATGGTATCATTTTTACTGCAGTTTATGTGTTATGTTAAACATCATAACAGTTTGAATGTATCATTTTTATATTTTTTTAAGTTATCATTTTTACTGTAATTTATGTGTTATGTTCATATACGTCTTTTTTTTATGTGATAATTTTTGTGATGGTGTACTGTTGCAAAATTAACACAAGAACAAAATCACATGGAAAAAACACATAACACAGTTAAAACATGAAAATTGATAATTGAAAAAATAGAAAACTGATACTTACAAACTCCATCAATGTTTTAAACAAAAACCAATGCAAAAAATGTTTACATCACTGTTTGATTGAATATAATGAAATAAATTCGACTGAGTTAAAAAGTTGATGCAACAATATAACTTTAAAATTAACACAGCAATAAAATTGCATGGAAAAAAAGCATAACACAATTAATAATGTAAAACTGATATCTAAAAAATTACAAAATGATACCTATAAACTGCAGCAATGTTTTGAAGAAAAACTAATGAAAAAAAAAATTATATAACTGAAACATAAAATGATAACTAAAAAATATAGAAATGAAACATAAAATGAAATAAGTTGGACTGAGTGACGAAGTTGATGCAAAAATATAGTTTCAAAATTAACACAGCAATAAAATCACAACAAAACAACACATAACACTGTTAAAACAGAAAAAATGATACCTAAAAAATTAGAAAAATGATACCTAAATACTGATGCAATGTTTTAAAGATAAAATAATGGGAAAAAAAATTTATATCACAGATTTATTGATTAAAATGAAAAAAGATCGACTTAGTTTCAAAGCTGATACAACAATATAACTTCAAAATTAACACAGCAACAAAATCTCATGAAAAACATATAACACAGTTAAAACGGTAAAAATGATAACTAAAAAAATAGCAAACTGATACCTAAAAACTGCTGCTACGTTTTAAAGTTAAAAACAAGAAAAATGATACCTACAAAAATAGCAAAATGATACCTAAAAACTGCTGCTATGCTTTAAAGTTAAAATAGGAAAAATGATAACTAAAAAAATAGAAAAATGATACCTACGAACTGTAGTAGTGGTAAAATAAAAAAAAACATTTCCAACCTAAAAAATTGTTTCAACCATTTCGTGTTCTTCATATACGCTTTCCATCGTTTGAAAAATATTTTTATTCCATTCAATTGTGTTTTCGAATGGATTTTTGTTGTTCGACCTATTTTTTTCTAGGGTTTTTGTTTCGGCTTATTTATGGTCGTGATTTTGATTATATGATTTTTATCTTCGATTGAGACGGCCGATTCTAATGTATTATCATATTTGTAATTTAAGCGATTTATGATTTCGTGATTTTGGTGATTTCGAGATAAACGATGAAATCGACAAAGACGTGAGAGAGGGAGAAGAAGAAAGCAGCGGCCGAAATTAATTTTCAGTGTATTGTCCTTTTGAGTAAAATTTTAGTGGGTTGTCCTTATGGATAAAAAGACCTTCACTTTTGTCCTTCTAAATATTTTCCTGGTTATTGACACTCCAAATATTGTTAAGGGATGGTCAATTTTTTGAAAAGAAAGAATTTGTTAAGGGAGTACAAATGAAGAGAGCAACCCCTTAACAAATAAAGTTTATTTTACAAAATTAGTCTTCTTTGCAATAATCTCTTTTTTAGTTGTTAATCAATTAGAAAAAAATTACGGTATGCTAGTCGAACTGCATCAGATTTTTATATCAAATTATCAATAACTTCATTTGTCAATATGCACATATCGAACAATTTTTTTATACATTATTCCACCATCGAATTTGTCGATACACCACATTTTCTCCACTTCGACAACCCAACAATGAATACAAATTAAAAAACAATGAACAATGTCAAACAAAAATATATAATACGATATACCTACATCGTTCATGTCGTTATGCAGTAATTCACCTAATTTGACGATGACAAATCGAAAAAGAAAAACGACCATCTTCCACAGAATAAAATTTGACACTACTGCGTTTGATCTCGAGACTGACATAATAAAAACTCTAACCTTCATCGTTTTCAGGGCATTATAGATCCGATTTCATGTACCTTATCAACAACTTCTCCACTATCATAGCATCTAAGAAGAATTTGCACCATTATTTCTTCTCAAACAATCGGTTTCTTTTGTTGGCAAATAATTTAAAGATTTGATTTTTTAGATTAATTGGAATTTGAGATGGTAAGGATAAAATGGGAACGTAAAAAATTAAGTACGTGACTCCCCCTAACATTTTTTCTATGATTGGAGTGTTTTTAAATTTGACCTCCCCTTAACAATACTTGGAGTGTCAATAACAACACCCAAATAAAATCCAAAAGTATTATTTCTAGCTTTAAAATCACAACTCTTCGACTGTGTCCACAGTAGCCTTAAGTCACGATTCTCCTAACACAACTCTGTAGCTCGTCGTCCTAGGTTATGATTTCCTCGGTCACTGCAACTCTTTAGAGCTCATCTCCACAGCTGCTCTATAATGGATAATCCAGGTTTATTCAAATTCTGTTTTTTTTTTGCTTAGTTTGCATGGTTACCAAGAAAAAAAATGAGGATATCCTCAACCCTTCTCTAACTTCATGAGGCAAGTGATTTCTTAATTGCCATATGTTTTTGCTTTCTCTTGGTTAAAAGCACATGTGTTTCTCTCCTTTCAAATCTCATGAATGAACTTCTTTAGATTGTAGGCAATAATCTTAGTTCTTTCACTTCGCTTCATAGTTTCTCTATGGACATTGTTCCATTCCACTTCATTATCAAGCTAAACATCCAATCTGACAAATCTTTCTCATCACATCACGCCACAACCCATTAACGCTGTGGCATTCAAAAAACATATGGACAGGTTCGTTTTCACAGAAACAACAATAAATATTAACATCCATTTCATTGCTAACAAGCTTTAATCTAGATAGAAGAGCATTGTGAATCACCTTCCACATGAGTAAGTTTTCTTTGACATTATTTTCGTTCTTCCACTATATACCACCTGCAAATAGAGATATCTTAAACTCCGAGCAAAGTAAGATACAATTTTTTTTATTTTGAAATTCTCACCTGTCCTTTTCGACGTGACTTTTTCGGATGATTCTTCTAAGATTTGTTTCTCTTTAGCCAAAGGTGGCATATATTATGATTGGTGGAGTTAGGAAGAATAAACCTATTGTCATGTATAAGACTGGAGATAATAACATTCCGATTATCTCTATCTGATTTATCTCATGATGAGTTAGGGTTCTGCTAAGAATAATGTCATGCTCCACCTAGGGATCATCCAAGAAACTGACATTGGCATTAATGATGAGTTTATATATGAGAAGAGGTAGGATGATGTCCCTCATCTTGGGAACACACCTCCAAGTCCAGCTTAGAAGTTGAGGAGCTCCCATAGTCCAAAAGTTTTTATTATGTAAAATATTCTTATAGGACCAACTAACACATATACTATCTTTCCTATTAAGAATACATCAATGTGTTTGATGATATCAACTTCGTTTCGGAGGCTCACATCGTAAATGCCAAGATGGCCATATTTGACAGGTTTTTCGATTTTAGCAAAGGAGATAGGGGAAAGGTAACGTGAGTGAGTAATTCCCTTCCATAAGTATCTCATAAAGGCTTTCCTAATCATCTTGAGAATCTTGATAGGAAGAACAAAGGTACAAGCCCAATAAACATGCATGGAGAAGATGACAGACTTTATTAGTGTGATTTTACATGCTTGGCTAAGAAATTTGTTTGACCAATATTCTAGCCTGGAAGTAATCTTTTCATATAAAGGAAGGCAATAAAGAGTTGTGATTCTAAACGTGGTGGGGGCAGTCCAAGATAAGAGACTGTAGATTTGTTAAGTTAAAGACCGGTAATCTTAAATGTATGATTAGTGTTGATAACATTGACTCCCGCAATAATAATTTCAGATTTCTCTAAGTTAATTTGCAAGCCCTTCATAAAGTAAAATTTGTCTTGGGGTGCTTTTGATGTTGTGCATTGTCATTGTAGCAGGTTTGTAGAAATGGTAAGATCGTCAGCGAATAAAATGGTCGTAACTCTTGGCTCTTTACTCTTAGGTTGGAGGAGGAATAAATTCTTGTCAACCATAACATTGAGCATACAAGATAGCAGTTCCATAACAATGATAAAAATTTAGGCCGACATAGGGTCCCTTTGCCTAATTCTTTGTTTGCTTTTGAAATGGTCAATGGGAGAACCATTTATATTGAAGGAGAAGTGAGGAGAAGACATACAAGCATAAATCCAAGATATGATGCAAAGGGGGAAGTTCATGTACCCCATAATTATCACCACAATATCCCAATGAAGAGTGTCAAAAGCCTTTTTTATGTCCAACCTTAACATGGCTCTTAGGGAGATGTTAGATGTGTTGAAACCCCTAAGCAATTCATTGGCTAACAACACATTATCCAAAATGCTCGTACAAGGTAGGAAGGCAGATTAATTTGGAGAGATTATAGACGGTAAAATTTTCTTGAGTCTAGTTGTAATAACCTTGGTGATGATCATGTATATGGTGTTGCAGCAAGTAATAAGTCTAAAAGCATGAACTTCGTTGGCATTCTTGGACTTAGGTATTAAGGATAAAACAATGTTGTTGAAGGAGTCCATCATCCTAGGGTTTTTTTGAAAAAAAATTGACGGCATTGCAAAAATCAACACAACTATAGTCCAACAATGCGTGTAGAATACAACATTAAATCCATCTAGCCCATACAAAAAAAATTATTGAGAGAAAAGGTTGCTTCTTTGATTTCACTATCTGAAACAAGCATGGAAAGTTGGTTATGATCAGTTTGGCTAATTTTAGGAAGGTTCTTTGGGTTAATATCATCAATACTCGAAGTGAAGTTGGTTTCATGGCCAAACAATTCAGAGAAGTATTGAATAAAGGCATTTTCAATACCCGCTTAAGTGTCTTGAGTTTATCCACGCTGATCAATTATAGCATTAATGTTTTCAAGACTATGTTTAGCTTTCAAAGTGGCATGGAAAAAAGTTGTGTTTCTATCTCCTTCTACATACCAATTGACCCGATTTTTTGCTTGTTCATTAAAGATTCTAAATATAGGTCATCTTTGTATTTTTGTGAGGTGAAAGATTCCTGGCTGGCAATATGAGGGTTAGTAACTTCTTTAAGCATTTTGCATTGGAAGATTTCAAGCTGATTTCTCCATAAATCAGACTACTTACTACCCTTCTCAAAATTGAGTCTGGCCCAATCTCTTAGCATATCTTTGGTAGCTTTAAGTTTTTTGTGCAACACATTCATAGGTTACCAATGTTTGGCTTAGTCCACACTTTTTTAACAATGTCAAGGAAGCATAGTTCTTTAATCGATGTATTAAAGAATTTTAAGCTAGACTTTCTCTTCTTGCTTATAATTCCCACATGAATAATTTGGGGAGAATGATTAGAGAGAAGAGGCATGTAATTCGGAATGGTAGGCCACTTGTTGATGGTTGCAAAAGGCATAGTCCATTTTAGAGAATTTACGAACCTCCTCTTTCCTTTTTTTTATTCCGGGAGAAAGTAGCACCTAGAGTCTTTATTTCAATGATCACTGGGTCTTTAATAGCAAGATTAAGAGGTTTCATTTCATTAAGAGATAGGGGGCTACCCCCTATTCTATCAAACAACCTTAGGGAACAGTTGAAGTCCCCACACACAATCCAAGGGTGAGTGCTCTACCTAAGAGAAGCCATGATTTGGAAGGGCTCATTTCTGACTAACACTGAGTTAGAAGCATAGAAGAAGGTTATGTAACAAGAGGTAGAGGATGGAACATGGAAGTTACGGTAGTGGATGAAATGTCTATAAGAGGTTACAAGAGATAGCATATGGGAACTACGGTCGAATAAACCATGATTCTACCATAAGTAGCATTAGAAAGGTTGTGTACAAGTTTCTATGTAGGGTTAATGTAAGTTGCAGCTCTTAAGGTGAGCGGTTCATTCAACTTGGTTTCTAGGATTGCGAGAGCACTGAGATTGTGCTTGTTGATAAGATTCTTGCATTGGTCTAGCTTTATATCTATGTGGGCGCCCTTAATATTCCAAAATCCAATGTATTGACTCATTCGGAAAACTTAAGTTTGTTTGGGTAATTTTTCTTATTACCTCTAGTCAAGGCTTGGTTAGATTTATTGTAGTTTGGCACCTCTAAGGACAAAGGATATTTTATTGCTTCTTGTTTGGAAAATTTTGCTTTTAAGGGAGTATTCAGTAGCATGTTGCCTCTGCATCGAGAAACCGGATGGCTTGGCAAGACGAGCGTCTTCAGAAGCAACAGGAAATGATGAATGAATTCTTTACTCGGATGGATGGAAGACTAAGCAACAACTCTCAACTTGCCAAAACAAACATTGTCGATGTTCAAACAACAGTGAATTTGGCTTGTACGGGTCTACCCCCTCGGGTCGGGTTGAATGGAACCACCGGCCTGAACGCAGCAAGGGGGCACCCATCTCTACAACGTGCAACTTCAACTCATAACATTTTGAATGAAAACGTTGACAATGCAAGAGTCACTGGAGACTCGAGTCAAGCCGGACTAGCATCCCCTCCAGTTCGAGTGAACTCTAGAGCACCAGTATTCACTCAATCTGCTCAAGTCGAAATGTAAGGGCCATGTCGGGTTGAACCATTCGAACCGCAACCCGGGGTCACTTTCGACCCACTCTAGAAAGCACAACATACACTTCCTTATTCTCATATATTCAACGCCGAGGGCACCAACGCAGGATAGGATGACTAACGACAATCACTGACTGATGATAATTACATTGCTAATGTGATTCGACGCTTCATGAGAGGCGACACCTCTCAGGATGACGTGGATAACGTCAACCGCATTCCTTTCACACGGGAAATAAGGAATTCCCACAACCCTCTAGACTTCAAACTTACAGTTTTGGAACCATACAACAGCAGGATGGATCCTACCGTGCATCTGATGCGCTATATGCGCCACATGGAAGTTTTATCGGCATCAAGCAACGTCAGGGTCAAATGCTTCTCCCTCTACTTGACGGATACAGCTGCTATGTGGTTTCAGCAGCTGGAATCTGAGTCGATCAACAGCTGGAACATGTTGGTTGCCCGTTTCATTGAACAATTTCGGTTCCACATCTCTCGATCTAGGAACGTCATGTCGCTTACTTCAATTAAAAAAAAGTTTCGGCGAGACCTTGCGCTCATTCTTGGAAAGATTCAACGCTGCAGTAGCACCTGTAGATCTACCTAAACCTTCTATGGATGGCAGCTGTATCCGACATCCTAGATAAGTCGAACTTCAATGTTTCCTTGCACCAAGAAACGCCCAGGGATCTTGGCGAATTATATTTTGAAGCAGACAGATTTCTGCGGAAAGAAGATGCAAATTTCGAGAAGGACATTCTCGATGTTAACATGGTCAAGGAGGGAGTACCGTCTGGTTATGGAAAAGGCAATGACAGGGGCAAAGGAAAAGTCATTGTTAAGAACAATCGTAATGCTCATCCCCGGAGAGGGCCCAAGTACGACAAATACACTGAGCTTAGTGCTTCACTTATAAACATCAACATGGATACGAGAAATGCTATCTCCTACCCGAAGCATCCCATGAGGGAGGCAACGCTAAGAGAACGCGTTTTGGAAAACACTGCATATTTCATGAGATGGGCGGTCACAAAACCAATGACTGCAGGCATTTGCGATATTTGATCGAGGAACATGTTAGACGTGGAGAGCTATCCGAGTATGTCAAACAACTAACAATGCCTACACCCGTGCTACCACTTCATGCTCCCCGGAGAGGGAATGATCCTGGATCGAGTTCTTGCGAGATTGTCATCAACTGATTTGGATTAGATCACCTTGCATTTTCTACATTTCTTACGACTTAAGATATGTTTTCATTTGCTTTTGCTTATCCGGATGGCTACGTCGACTCACATAAGCACGAGGATTAGGATTTAATCCTCGCACATACTCTGTTCTCGACAATAAAACCATCCGACAAATAAATGGCTAATAAGTTGAAGTGCATACGTATGAGATTAAGATGTAGTCCTTAGGCCTGCCCTGGATTCAACAATAAACCAAACATGATTTGTTTAAGCTTTGTAATAGTTTTTGAATTGAATAAAGCGTACTTTTCGAGCATGGATTGTGTTTGGCAAGCTTAAGTATCTTGTCAGGATGTGGCAAGGTTCTTAATCTCAACTTAAAATATGGCTTATGCTTATCTCAGAACCCTAAGTATGGATTATGCCTAGGGACGTACTACCTTGTCAGGATGTGGCATGCATAGCCCTATCCCGAAATGAGTATGGTTCGTACTTATTGGATTTCTTTGTATGAGTAATACATGGGAACATCGAATTATCCTATCAGGATCTGACAAATGAACTCAACAAAACTCGAGTATGGATTATGTTCAGTTTGAACTCCCAGGTATGGATTATACTTGAGAGGTTGGGTCCCTTAGCCAGGATTCGGCAGGATGGTTCGAACGTCACATTTTATGGTTTACACCCAAAATTGACACCCAAGCTGGTTTATGCTCGAAAAGGTTAAGCAGTATGGTCAGGATTTGACACATATGTTTGCCTTTTTTCTTTGCAGGTATGGGTTATACTTACAGCTGGTAGGCCCTGGTTTTCTGGCTCTAATACCATTCAGCGTGATCGTGGAATTCTGGACTTCTATTCACTTTGGATTTATATGGATTATGGATTTCTTGGATTGTCCAGAACACATCTTCCTTTCTCGAGAAAGATATGTTCTGAGGGGCAAAATGATGACGTGTTTTTTGGTAAAAGTTGTCACATGTCAAGTTTCTGGTTAGCAACGTTGTAACAACCCGGAAAATCAGAGCCAATTTAAAATTTTTATTTTGGCTATTTTAATGAATTTTGAATATTTAAAATGAATTATTTTAAATAATAACAACAAAAAATTTATTTTTGACGAAGTTAAAACGAATAAATTTATTTTAATTATAATTCGAGCCTGAAATGGCGCGACAATTTGAAAATTCGATTTCAAATTTCAAATGAATGTACAGGATTCAAAATAAATCGAATTTCAGCAAAACCAGAAATATTCGAATCTGCTTAGCTATACCTTTCTAACGGATGTAAGAAACTGAGATTTCGTTTTATAAGTTGAGAGTTACGTCCAGTTTAAAATTCAGAAAAGTCGCTGTGGAATTTATAAATATTTAATATATAAAAAGGCCTTAAAAATAGTCGTTTTGCAAACGACCTCCGTTTTCGACGAAACCACTTTTGTTGGATCCGAGATGTCAAATTATTGCTAGATTCCAATTTTCATAATTTTTGAAATAAATATGTGAGCCTGGCAAAAAAAACATGTTTTGACAGTTTCAATCAATTTGGATCGACCAGAAAATGGCCATTTTTCAAACGGTCTTCAAATTCGACGAAATTAGTTTTGTTAGGACCGTATCGTCAAAACATAGCCAGTTATTTTTCGGGAATTTTTAGAGTCAATATGTGGCCCCAGTAAATTAAAATGTGCATTCAAATTAAATATATACTGATTTAAAATTTATGGGAAACTGATCGTAACGGTAGAATTGGCTAACGGGACTTATCCCATTGTGTTCGGAATGAGGGTAATTAGCTAGAGGCAACAGTAGTTGGGTTTGATTTGGAGATCATATCAAGAAACTGATATTTTTGAAAATAAAATAATTATAAATATATATTATTTTTGAAAACCCTAATTTTTTCACAAATCCAAAAGCGGCCGCCAGCTGATAACGAACGACAGAAACACTTCGCTACTTCTCTCCAAAAAATCATTTAATCCATACAATGATTTTGAAAACCCTCGCAACAAAATCAAAGTACTCTTCGTGAGCTTCGAATCTATATAAACATGATTAATTTTCGTTGGGAATTCGACTCGAATTCATGTCAGGAACTCCCGCCGTTCATGACCAACTCCCGGCCACTAGAGGCGATCGAACTCCTCCAAATCGTGGGCGTGGGGAGGCGCGCTCAAGGCCAAGGGCGTGGTGATTGCTGATATGGGTCCGTTTGCTTGTAGAAGGATCGGCGACGAAATCTTTGGGTGAGCTGATGCGTGGAAAAGCAACGAGGAAGATGATGTTAAGTGGCCCAATTCTTTTCCTAATGGTGATTAGGGTTTTCTTAGTTAATTAATTATTTTAATAATATATTCAATGTTTAAATGACGGTAACTTGTCCAAACAAGTTCAGAATTCAGTGATTCCAGTTGCGTTGGAATCGTATTCAAAAACACTACAACCTGGGATTGACCAGAATGGAAACATAACATGCTGGAATTTTTGGCAAATTCAAACCCGAAACGAACCAGAAGTTCAAATCAAAACAGAACTGCAACCGACCACTGCGAGAATTTCTAACTAAAATTATTTCTTGTACAGTTTATTTACATTATAACTGCATATATGAACTACTCACATACGTCCATAGACCATGGATGATTTATTTTATTGTGTTGTGACTATGATTGTGATATGAAATAGAGAATATATATATATATGAGTTGAAAAAAAATATGAGCTTAAATAAAAATAAATATATATATATATATGAGTTGAAATATATATATATATATATATATATATATATATATATGAGTTGAATATATATATATATGAGTTGAAATATATATATAAGTTGAAAAAAATTACATATATATGAGTTGAAATATATATATATATATATATGAGTTGAAATATATATATATGAGTTGAAATAAAAAAATATATATGAGTTGAAATAAAATATATATATGAGTTGAAATAAAATATATATGTGTGAAATGAAATTATATATATACGAAGAATGAAATTATATATATACGATGTTTGAAATCATATATATACGAGGTGTGAAATCATATACATACGAGGAATGAAATTATATATATACGATGTTTGAAATCATATATATACGAGGTGTGAAATCATATATATACGAGGAATGAAATTATATATATACGATGTTTGAAATCATATATATATATGAGGTGTGAAATCATATATATATGAGGAATGAAATTATATATATACGAGGAATGAAATTATATATATACGAGGTATGAAATCATATATGTACGAGGAATGAAATCATATATATACGATGTTTGAAATCATATATATATATATATATATATATATATATATAAGGTACGAAATCATATATGTATGAGGTATGAAATTATATATATACGATATATGAAACATATATATACACTGTATATAATTATCGATGATATATATATAATATATATTATATTATACACACACACACACACACACACACATATATATATATATAATGGCCTGAATAGAACGCGCCGCGCCGCGGCAGTTCGTGAATTTCGACCATTGACTTCGAACGGACATTACGGGAGATCCGACCATCGGATTCTCCTAAAACCGGAACCGTTGGGTTCATATTGAAAAGAGATTTCTAATGAATATTAGAGATTTGAAATCTGACGGATGTATTTGGAATTATGTCCAAATCAAATTTGGAAAAGGTCGTTGTAAGTGTAGTTCAATGGCCGTTTATCGAAATCGATTGTACAGGCCTTGATAAAATTATTAAAAATATCAATAATTTATGTAAAATCATAATAAATGATTTGGAAAGAATTGGGATGAAAAATTCCATATTTGAAAAGATAAAAATATATTTTTATAGAAATGAACTAGTTATTTACTAGAAATTATAATCCAATATTTTTAAATAATCAAATTGGATTTGAAATGGTTTTAAAAATAACCAGAATTTCTAATATATGAATTGGAATGGATTTGAATCGAAATTATCTTTGGAATATTTCGATATTGGGTTCCGTGATTATACGGACATTGTGGAGGAATTTGGAAGATATATATCGTTATTCCAATATGATATTTGTTGATTTCAAAATTTGATATTGAATATAAGCCGATATATTTTCTATTTAGAGCCTTGTATTTAATATCAAATTGGATTTGGGGTTCGTCGTGAACTATGTTTAAATGAAATTAGTTCTTTAACCCGAGTAAAAGCAGGATTAATTTCCAAAAAGTAGAACAGTCAATATGAAATGATTTTAGAGATGAAACCAATAGGAGTTTGAATAAATATTTAATTAGATTTGAATGAATGAATGGTGATTAAATTAACCAAAACATGAGGTGTGTGGTAAACCAAATATACATGGTTGTTGATATTGATTATGACTGATTGATTGTTTGGATGATGCTCGACCAGTTTATGAGCAGAATATGCTTTTACATTTAGCATTGGGTTGGGTAGAAATACTGGCATGCTAACTGTAACACCCCGCATTTTTAATATAATTAAAAATGTATATATATGCTTAGATAGGTTAATAATGGTGATGTACAATAAAAATTACTTAACATGAAAGAGAAGGAAAGATTAATTCAATGGTAGTGTACGTAACAGAGAAGATAATAAAATAAGGATACTTAGTTTAAATATCAGGAATTAAGTAAAATGGACATCACTATTGCGTTCATCTCGAAATTCTACATGAAATAGAGTCCAAGTTTTTAAAAATCGGACTTCGAATGAAAGAGTTATGGCCTTCGGAAGATTCAAAACAGTTCGAAATTCGACCCAGGCAGCTGGGCGGGAAATTTCCCGCCCAGAACAGGGCAGGTCGATCTATCCCCTAGTATGTCAACCTACCCCATATCTGGGCAGTTTTTGTTCCTGTGACGTGGTTTGACGTGCTGTACGGACCAGATGGCTTCAAGGTCAATCCTAGGGCCCTAAAACGCTCCCTACACCTATAAAATAGTGCCCAGACCTAACTTAATTCATAAACAATTCCTTCTGACGCCTCCATGCTGTCAAACTTTAACTAAACATGGCCGCCTCCTCAAAACTCTAAACTAAATTGCAAGTTCTTCATCAACTTTGGAGTTTAATCAAATCAAGTGGCAAAGTTCTTCATCGACAATTCATGCTCTTCTCCAATAATCAAATAAGAAGATTAAATCAGTGTTCTACATCAACAACAAATCGCTTATTTCTCTAATCCAGTCAAGGTGCGTGGATTTGAACTATATTTGTTGTATAATGTTGGTTCTATCGTTTACCATTCTGCATAATGAATATGATGTTAATTTAATAAGATCTGTTATTTTATTTATAACTAAGTTTGAGTTCTCTCCTTTTTATCCTTTCCCCTTTTTATTTTTGAACCTAGGTTGTCTCTAACCTAGACGAAATCTTATTATACAATACGCACGATTGGAATATGGAGATATTGGAATATAATCTGTAATTTTGGGGTTTGTGGCATAACAATTGTTATTGCATATATTGGGCATAATCTATTTTATGCGGCCGAGGAATATAATCTATAATGTTGAATTTATGTAAGTTTGACATAATTGTCATTGGATATGGAATTGGTATACTTGAATATTAACAACATATAACTGGATGGTGAAAATTATTTGTGACTTGGAAAATAAGCCTGGAGGGTGAATTAGATTATATTGACGAACATGGGAATGTTGGGATATATATATTGGGAAAATATTGATTATATGAAATTGGGTATAATTGGATACTGGAAATCGGCATGTTTGGAACCGGTGAATTTGGCTATAAATGGATAATTTGGTTAATATGGAGTTTGACTAACTATTATGTAAATTGGTACAGTAAATGACAAATTTGAAGATAGGTATAAAAATATGAATTGGGATTAAGTTGAATTTGCACCACATGGCATGAATTTGGGGTTTGGGTGAAAGACAAATGTCAATGAATGCCTAAGACACGAGGTTAGATGCGTTTGTGGTGTAAGACTGTCCGGAACCACCTGACAAATCCAGCAACCACAAGCGGATGTCTAATGTGAGAGATCAACGGCAAGAACTAGAGGCGTAACAGTTTATGACACGAGGTAAGGCGCGTTGTGGTATAAGTCTTCCCGGAACCACCCGGCAAATCCAGCAGCCACGAACGGACGTCTAATGTGAGAGGTCATACATCGTTACGGCTTAATAAATAAATTAAGAAATACTAACCATAATAAGACATGTGGGTGACATGGGTATGATTAGTGGGTTAAGTGAGTGATATAAATGACATGCAAAGCATAACTAATGTGGACTAAACCTGTAAGAACCCGTAACTTCCCCGTGAAGGAAAGCACGAATACTTTGAGAACAACACACAAAAGGACGCATACGGAGGAACATTTCATTGTATATTACAACAATTCCATCAGATACAAGAATATACAGAGTATAAATGAATAAATTACATTCGACAAATATCAGAGATTACAATAAGTTACATAGCAGCGGAAAATAATACAAAAGCACAACTAGAAGTGATACACGGATACAGAGCTTTCCGAGCATCGTTCCAGCTGTAAATCAGGACCCTGTGAATATAAATCTGCAAAACCAAAACTACTAGCTGCCCGTGTGGAAAATAGGGGCACCCAGAGTTTAGGTTAAAACAATAAACTCCAGGTCAGTCAAGTGACTGGTGTGAGAACTAAAACAGTTATTAATATTGGTTTTAAAGTTAGGTAAATCAAGGGACCACGCCGTATAACACGGAACGGGTTTCCTCCCAAGAATACCAGTGCATAGAACAAACAGCGCAATGCTAAATAAAGAAAAATGAAGCTGTTATAAGACCCAGGTCCCATCACACAATGCAACGCAAGCCGGAGGATAGGGTTTTCCCTTATAACAGCCAAAGCATGCTTGATACGTTTAAAACACATTATTTGATACTATAATAAGTGTATAGTGTCAAAACAATTTCAATCATAAATATCAATCATAGGCGGCATGGGTACCATCTATCATGTCGCCATACTAGTTCTACAATTAAAACCGCAATACACGTATTGGAAATTGGATTCCGTCATGAGCCGAGGCAAGGGGCAAGCTCCTCTCCGCGTTCGAGACACTCTAGCAAATGTCCCAGGACCCCACTATGATCCTTGGATCTTCAGGGCCGGTCCTCTCTTGCTTTTGAGGATTAATTATTCCTGAACACACGTTTCCCGGTCCTTACAGACCTATATCCGAGGCGCCTCGTATCCAACAACCACACAGGTGAAAAGTATATAAATGTCAGGGCTGGTAGGTCACTGACACCACCCTAGCTAGAAAGAAACGTCGTGCTCTCCCTGCAGTCACTATCCCGTTTTTGACTCATACCGAGGTGTGAGGCTCGCGAATTCACGTTATACACAAAGCTACGCCACACAGGCCGTGCTTTGATCATCAACCACAAGACTTTGCTTCTCAACAGAAGCCTTGATCAATTGCCACTTACGCATGCCACACTGGCAATTCACTCCATGCGACTGATGTCCATCGATATACAACCTCTGAGCTCGTACGTCTCAGAGAAGGGCGTTAAGCAAGAGAATAAATTCTCCGCCGCCAAACAGATGTATATTTAATAGAGATCAATCAACACAGAATAAAATCCAATGTCAGACACACAATCCATTTACAAGTTCGTTCTGGGTCTGAACGAAACCGGAGGCACTTTCCTCGCATATCCATCCATCTCCAAGTACGTCTGGACGATCACCAACTGATTCCCTCATCCTGGGTGTACAGCCCAATCAAGATCATCAGTAATCACCCAAACGATGTGAAGACTTCCGGTCTTCAACCACCGTCTTCATCTTCGACACCTCGTCGAATCGGTTATTCAGAATGGGTATAACCCGACCTTTCTGAATGACCCACATATATAATAAACGAATGTTACACAAACACAACAAACGCCTCATTCCAATTCAGAATATTCTTTTATTCACCAAAATCACATTCTTAGGGCAAGGTTCCCATTAATTTTATCCAAGATAAATTCTTCTAAATTTATTCTTTAATCTTCCTTTGGATATCACTTCAAACTAGTCGGGATTAACGAACCACACCGAAGTAATTATTTATTTTATTTCCCAATCCCAACCTATATATCCCATGGAGAAAACTGGTAATACTCCACATCTAACACCACGGTGTTATCGGTAAAATTAATTACCATTTCACGTTCAAATCTAATTAAAGATTTAACTATCGCTTTGGAGCAAAACTGGTGATACTCCACTCTCGATCACTTTTCAGATTTGATAATTTAAATTATCAATTCACATTTTTAATCTAATTAAAGATTCATTAAAACTCCACTTAGTTTTAATCTTTTCAAAAATCCACATCTTGCCTTTAACTGGGTTAAAGAACCAATGTCATCAAAAACACGATTCACGACAAACCAAATCACATTTGATATTAAATACAAGGCTCTGAATAGAAAATATATCGGCTTATATTCAATATCAAATTCTGAAACAAACAAATATCGTATTGGAAATAACGATATATAATATATCTTTCAAATTCCCAAAACAATATCTGTATAGTCACGAAATCCGACATCGAAATATTCCGAAGATAATTTCGATTCAACTCCAGTCCCATCCACGTATTGGGAATATTGATTATTTTTAAAATCACTTTCAAATTCAATTTATTTATTTCAACAATAAATTGATTTTAATTCTAGTTCAAACTAGTTCATTTCGATAAAAATCTATTTTTATCTTTTCAAATGTGGAATTTTTCACCCCAGTTCTTTGCAATTCACATATTATGATTTTACACAAATTATCAATATTTTTAATAAATTTATCAAGGTCCGTACAGTCGATTTCCATCAACGGCTATCGAACTGCACTTACAGCGACCTTTTTCGAATTTGATTTGGACATAATTCCAAATCCAACCGTTAGATTTCAAATTTCTAATATTCATTGGAAAGCTCTTTTCGATACGAACCCAACGGTTCCGGTTTTAGGAGAATCCGACGGTCGGATCTCCCGCAACGTCAATTCGAAGTCAATGGTCGAAATTCACGAACTACCGCGGCGCGTCGCGTTCTATTCAGGCCATTATATATATAATATATATATTATATATATTTCGTCGATTTCCTTTTAAAACGTATTTTATAAATCGTTTTAAATTCGTTTTCAAAACCCTTTCAACACTACATTCAATTTCAAATCGATTTGATTTCAATTCAATTCGAGTTCATTTCAATCCAATTCAAATTCAAATTCGTTTCAATTCAATTCAAATTCAAATTCGTTTCAATTCAATTCAATTCGAATTTACCTTCTATTTGATCTAATTCGAATTCGTTTCAAATTGATTTCAATTCAATTTCAGTTTGTTTTAAATTTCAATTTCAATTTAATTCAATTTGAATTCATTTCTATTTTACTCGAATTCAAATTCACTTTCTATTCAATTCGAATTCATTTTCTATTCGATTCGAATTCATTTCAAATTGATTCAATAAAATTTCAATTTTTAATCTAATTCAATTTGATTTTCCTTTCAAAATATTAAATTTTGAAATCACTTTTCAACATTCATTATACAACGAATAAAATCGATATAAATATCGTTCGCGTCAAAATAACGCATCTCTAATCAACACGGCTTTATATATTTCAATAAATTCGTTATTCTATTCAACAAATGAATATTTATTTCATTCAACACATGAATCTATATTTCTTTCAACACACGACTAATCTCAACACATGAGTACTGTCAACACATCACTATTTTTGTTATGTAAAATATTTTATAAAACTATGGTATCTATCGTTTGATTTTCAATTAGACTTCTACTGGGAAGTAGTTCTAATTTTAAATATGATAAAGATGTAAATTTCATTGTATAAAATATTTCACTCAACACATGCACATCGTCAACACATGACTATTTTTATATTCAACACATGAATTTTCTTTTATAATATTCCTTATTGTCCCAATTGGAATGAGGCCCAATCAATCACCATATAACGTTAATTATATGGATTTCCATACAACACATGTATATAATAGCATTGAAAAATAATGAACCATCAACCAAAGTGCACTACACTGTATAAGCATCAAATATAAATATCTAACGCTTATAACAGCCTGTCAATCAATCGATCAACATATTTAATCCATCAGGATGAGTGAACTTCAAATTTCATCCCAACACCCGTGTAGGGTTTCAAACAATCAAACACAGATTTTATTTTGTGCAGTTGGGCGATGTGTAAAATTTATCGACCCAATCGATATCAGTCAAATCAGTGTATATAAACAAATCGGCCGATTTGTTTATAAATATTCATTTATCCACTTTCACGTTAAAAATTATATTTTTAACGATAAACATTTTATTTTAACACATGAATTTCTATTCAGTTCATTTATTCAATAAAATGATATTTTATTTTTCTAACATATTTTAGAAAATTTCGGCGGCATAACGGCACGATACTAGAAACGGGACGAGGTCTAGCCTTATCCCCGGTCTAGTGAAGGCCCACGCCATTCACACATCAATCAAATCAATTTCAATTCACCAAACAATTCAGTTTCAATCAAATAATCTAACTAATTTTTGCAACCAAACAAACAAGTCCATGGTTTGTGGACGATTGTGTCGGGTGCTACTAAGCACCGTCTGCATCCTAGTATATATATATATAACTAGAAAAAGAAATTGAAAGGTGAGAAGTTCTCACCAATAGCTATCCAATCATCTTGACTCTTCTATGATAGAGATCTTCGTCGTTCTCGCCTTTTCTTCTTTGTTGCCCGTAGCCACTACATATAGAAATCACACATTTTTATATTTTGATGTCTTTAAAATAAAAATCATATTTTTATTTATTCACTTTCAATTTAAAAGTCATATTTTTATAATCACTTCATATATTTAAAAATCGAATTTTCACTATGCTATTCAATATATAAAAATAAGCATATTTTCACAACGCTACTATATAGATAAAAATTATATTTTTATCCCCTTATTCTTCATATAAAAATTTCACCTTTTCAAAAATAAAGTTTTCGCCTTTATAAAAATAAAGTTTTCGCCTTTATAAAAATAAAGTTTTCGCCTTTATAAAAATAAAGTTTTCGCCTTTATAAAAATAAAAAGATTTCACCTTTATAAAAATAAAAAGATTTCACCTTTATAAAAATAAAAAGATTTCATCTTTAACAAAATAAAAAGATTTCATCTTTATAAAAATCTCATTTTTATTTTTCTACACATATAAAGATGATATTTTTATATTCTCTATCCTATAAAGATTATATCTTTAATACTTCTACCTTATAAAAATTATATTTTTAACCTTCTACTATAATAAAAATTATATTTTTAACCTTCTACTATAATAAAAATTATATTTTTATTCTCTACAACATAATAAAAATCACATTTTGTTCATTTTGAAAATCGCTCCT
Source organism: Allium sativum (assembly GCA_030737875.1). Classification (NCBI taxonomy): domain Eukaryota; kingdom Viridiplantae; phylum Streptophyta; class Magnoliopsida; order Asparagales; family Amaryllidaceae; genus Allium; species Allium sativum. The sequence continues at coordinate 288,726,564 of CM060924.1, forward strand.
TTACTTTGTTTTCATACGAATAGAGATCGTATTTTTATTCTACTCTTCATACCATAAAGATTATATTTTTATAATGTGGTCTATATAATAAAAATCATATATTTATGCTCAAAATCCTATTTTTATTGTTTTAAAAATTATATCTTTATCGTTTTAAAGAAAAGAAGAAAAAAAAACTGATTTCCTTCTATGAAAAATAAAATAAAATGAAAACTGAAATTAAACGATGTTTCATATGAATTTTATAAAGTAAAATAAAAATAAAAAGAAGGGGAGGACTTACTTTTTTTTTTCTAGCGCTGGAGGTCGGAGATGTGGGTGCGGTCGTCGGCCAGAGGAAGCGGTTGGAGGAAATGGGGGTGCTCACGGTTTTGGGGTTCGCGGGTTTAAGGGGGAAAACGGAGAGAGAGAGAAGGGGAGGAGGCTCGGCAGGAGGAGGGGAGGAAGAAGAAGAAGCGACGGCGGTGGAGTCGGTGGATGGGGTTAGGGCCGGGTCTCGCATCGGTGTCGAGGAAGGCAAGGGGGAGGAGGAAGAAGAGGGGCGCCGCGAGGGGGGTCTGGCCTGGGGAGGTTGCGCCAGAGGCGCGACACCTCTGGTGGGCGGCGGTGGCGAATCGCGCCCCCGTTCTCTCCTTTTTTTAATTTTTTTTTTCTCTGATGAAATGAATTATAACGGGGGGGGGGGGGGGGGCAAAGGAGATAAGGGGGTTTTTCTTTTTTTTATTTTATTTTTATTATTTAATTATTTTATTTTTATAAAAAGTTGACTTTTACATACGTCATCAAAACGAGGCCCACCACCTGTCGTCCATAGCGTTTAACCCCCATTCCGAACACAATGGGATATGTATCGTCAGCTGATTCGGCTGTTACAATCAGTTTCCGTTAAATTTACATTTAAATCACTACATTGAATTTTAAACGTACATTTCAAATTACCGGGGTCACATACTAACTCTATAAATTGCAGAAAAATATTTTCTAGCTTCGTATTGACGATACGGTCCTAACAAAACTAGTTTCGTCGAATTCTGAGACCGTTAGAAAAATGGCCAATTTCCAGTCGATTAAAATCAACTGAAATGGTCAAAACACGTTTTCCTTTGCCACGCTCACATATTGATTCGAAAAATTATGAAATTTGAAACCTAGCAATAACTTGACATCACGGACCCAACAAAAGTGGTTTCGTCGAAATCCGAGGTCATTTGCAAAATGTCCATTTTTAAGGGCCTGAATTCCATAGCGACTATTCAGAATTTTCAACTGGACATATCTTTTGATTCCCGCTATGAAATCTCGATTTGTCGGATTCGTTGGAAAGATATTATCAATTAGATCCTAATGTTTTTGGTTTCACTAAAATCCGGATTGTTTTGCACCCGGTACATTCAATTGAAGTTTGAAATCGAATTATCGAACTACCGCGCCATTTTCAATTCCTTTTATAGTTATATATATATTTATTTATATTCTAACGACGACGTATATAATATATACGTTCTAATTATATTCAAAATAAATTTCTCGTCGATATTATTTAAAATAATCTATTTTAAATATTCAAAATTCACTAAAATTGCCAAAATAAAAATTTTAAACTGGCCCAGATTTTGCGGGTTATTACAATCTCCCCCACTTAAAACTTTTCGTCCTTGAAAAGGAACAAAGTCGAAAGTGGTTTGATTAATCAGCTCTACGTTCGATCTGCCTTCCATTCTCCAACTCTTTAGTTTCTGAGAAATTTCAAATTTTCAAAAATTTGGCTAACACCCTAAATTTTCGAAAAATTTCGCCATAACCTCCCCTGCACCGGGAGCATCGGGGAATTTCAAATAGCTTCCCCGGTCCTTCAGATCTCAAAAAGAAAAAGAAAAAGCCAAGCGGCTAGCCAATAGGCTCATAAAATCATCATCACCTAAACAAAACAGTAAATTATGTAGTAAACATGTACCTATTTGTCGGGCAAACAAATTTTATTCTCTGCTCTAGCCTCCTTGCTATGACCTGTTCAATGTAAGTATATGTATATGCAAGCAAATGCGACCAATTTTCAATATAATTCAATATTTGGTTCAATTAGGCATAATGGTTAAAAATTATCAAACAATTAAACAAACAACACAAACATCAATCAATTAGTGAATTAGAGTTTCAAATCCATAAATCTTGATATATATATACAGAAAATCATGTTTTGATGCCACTTCACAACAATGTGTCTATCTATATTAGTTTTGGTTCTCACACCAGTCTAATGGAAATATATAGAAATCACACCTTCGTTACTCGAACATGAATACTAATGACGACTAGTCAATCATCAGAATCATCTTCGGGCCACTAGAGTATGATTCTATATCTATCCAATATATTAAAACTTCGAATATACGTTCATGACGCGTATACGCGAAATCTTTATATACTCGATTGTCCATATTCAAAATAAATATATATTCAAATACGTATAAAGCGATTTAAATTTTCAAAACAAAATTGTTTTCATTTGAAAAATATACTCTTCACACTCGTTCTAGGATACTACTGATCCCATCTCTAACGAGTCATTCTAATTGGATATTACTAATCCAATATCTGATGAATTCTTTCGTATGGTTCTAATGTGTCTTGTTCTCGAGCTCTGTAAACCAAAGCTCTGATACCACTGTAAGAACCCGTAACTTCCCCGTGAAAGAAAGCACGAATACTTTGAGAACAACACACAAAAGGACGCATACGGAGGAACATTTCATTGTATATTACAACAATTCCATCAGATACAAGAATATACAGAGTATAAATGAATAAATTACATTCGACAAATATCAGAGATTACAATAAGTTACATAGCAGCGGAAAATAATACAAAAGCACAACTAGAAGTGATACACGGATACAGAGCTTTCCGAGCATCGTTCCAGCTGTAAATCAGGACCCTGTGAATATAAATATGCAAAACCAAAACTACTAGCTGCCCGTGTGGAAAATAGGGGCACCCAGAGTTTAGGTTAAAACAATAAACTCCAGGTCAGTCATGTGACTGGTGTGAGAACTAAAACAGTTATTAATATTGGTTTTAAAGTTAGGTAAATCAAGGGACCACGCCGTATAACACGGAACGGGTTTCCTCCCAAGAATACCAGTGCATAGAACAAACAGCGCAATGCTAAATAAAGAAAAATGAAGCTGTTATAAGACCCAGGTCCCATTACACAATGCAACGCAAGCCGGAGGATAGGGTTTTCCCTTATAACAGCCAAAGCATGCTTGATACGTTTAAAACACATTATTTGATACTATAATAAGTGTATAGTGTCAAAACAATTTCAATCATAAATATCAATCATAGGCGGCATGGGTACCATCTATCATGTCGCCATACTAGTTCTACAATTAAAACCGCAATACACGTATTGGAAATTGGATTCCGTCATGAGCCGAGGCAAGGGGCAAGCTCCTCTCCGCGTTCGAGACACTCTAGCAAATGTCCCAGGACCCCACTATGATCCTTGGATCTTCAGGGCCGGTCCTCTCTTGCTTTTGAGGATTAATTATTCCTGAACACACGTTTCCCGGTCCTTACAGACCTATATCCGAGGCGCCTCGTATCCAACAACCACACAGGTGAAAAGTATATAAATGTCAGGGCTGGTAGGTCACTGACACCACCCTAGCTAGAAAGAAACGTCGTGCTCTCCCTGCAGTCACTATCCCGTTTTTGACTCATACCGAGGTGTGAGGCTCGCGAATTCACGTTATACACAAAGCTACGCCACACAGGCCGTGCTTTGATCATCAACCACAAGACTTTGCTTTTCAACAGAAGCCTTGATCAATTGCCACTTACGCATGCCACACTGGCAATTCACTCCATGCGACTGATGTCCATCGATATACAACCTCTGAGCTCGTACGTCTCAGAGAAGGGCGTTAAGCAAGAGAATAAATTCTCCGCCGCCAAACAGATGTATATTTAATAGAGATCAATCAACACAGAATAAAATCCAATGTCAGACACACAATCCATTTACAAGTTCGTTCTGGGTCTGAACGAAACCGGAGGCACTTTCCTCGCATATCCATCCATCTCCAAGTACGTCTGGACGATCACCAACTGATTCCCTCATCCTGGGTGTACAGCCCAATCAAGATCATCAGTAATCACCCAAACGATGTGAAGACTTCCGGTCTTCAACCACCGTCTTCATCTTCGACACCTCGTCGAATCGGTTATTCAGAATGGGTATAACCCGACCTTTCTGAATGACCCGCGTATATAATAAACGAATGTTACACAAACACAACAAACGCCTCATTCCAATTCAGAATATTCTTTTATTCACCAAAATCACATTCTTAGGGCAAGGTTCCCATTAATTTTATCCAAGATAAATTCTTCTAAATTTATTCTTTAATCTTCCTTTGGATATCACTTCAAACTAGTCGGGATTAACGAACCACACCGAAGTAATTATTTATTTTATTTCCCAATCCCAACCTATATATCCCATGGAGAAAACTGGTAATACTCCACATCTAACACCACGGTGTTATCGGTAAAATTAATTACCATTTCACGTTCAAATCTAATTAAAGATTTAACTATCGCTTTGGAGCAAAACTGGTGATACTCCACTCTCGATCACTTTTCAGATTTGATAATTTAAATTATCAATTCACATTTTTAATCTAATTAAAGATTCATTAAAACTCGACTTAGTTTTAATCTTTTCAAAAATCCACATCTTGCCTTTAACTGGGTTAAAGAACCAATGTCATCAAAAACTCGATTCACGACAAACCAAATCACATTTGATATTAAAAACAAGGCTCTGAATAGAAAATATATCGGCTTATATTCAATATCAAATTCTGAAACCAACAAATATCGTATTGGAAATAACGATATATAATATATCTTTCAAATTCCCAAAACAATATCTGTATAGTCATGAAATCCAACATCGAAATATTCCGAAGATAATTTCGATTCAACTCCAGTCCCATCCACGTATTGGGAATATTGATTATTTTTAAAATCACTTTCAAATTCAATTTATTTATTTCAACAATAAATTGATTTTAATTCTAGTTCAAACTAGTTCATTTCGATAAAAATCTATTTTTATCTTTTCAAATGTGGAATTTTTCACCCCAGTTCTTTCCAATTCACATATTATGATTTTACACAAATTATCAATATTTTTAATAATTTTATCAAGGTCCGTACAGTCGATTTCCATCAACGGCTATCGAACTGCACTTACAGCGACCTTTTTCGAATTTGATTTGGACATAATTCCAAATCCAACTGTTAGATTTCAAATTTCTAATATTCATTGGAAAGCTCTTTTCGATACGAACCCAACGGTTCCGGTTTTAGGAGAATCCGACGGTCGGATCTCCCGCAACGTCAATTCGAAGTCAATGGTCGAAATTCACGAACTACCGCGGCGCGTCGCGTTCTATTCAGGCCATTATATATATAATATATATATTATATATATTTCGTCGATTTCCTTTTAAAACGTATTTTATAAATCGTTTTAAATTCATTTTCAAAACCCTTTCAACACTACATTCAATTTCAAATCGATTTGATTTCAATTCAGTTCGAGTTCATTTCAATCCAATTCAAATTCAAATTCGTTTCAATTCAATTCAAATTCAAATTCGTTTCAATTCAATTCAATTCGAATTTACCTTCTATTTGATCTAATTCGAATTCGTTTCAAATTGATTTCAATTCAATTTCAGTTTGTTTTAAATTTCAATTTCAATTTAATTCAATTTGAATTCATTTCTATTTTACTCGAATTCAAATTCACTTTCTATTCAATTCGAATCGAATTCATTTTCTATTCGATTCGAATTCATTTCAAATTGATTCAATAAAAGTTCAATTTTTAATCTAATTCAATTTGAATTTCCTTTCAAAATATTAAATTTTGAAATCACTTTTCAACATTCATTATACAACGAATAAAATCGATATAAATATCGTTCGCGTCAAAATAACGCATCTCTAATCAACACGGCTTTATATATTTCAATAAATTCGTTATTCTATTCAACAAATGAATATTTATTTCATTCAACACATGAATCTATATTTCTTTCAACACACGACTAATCTCAACACATGAGTACTGTCAACACATCACTATTTTTGTTATGTAAAATATTTTATAAAACTATGGTATCTATCGTTTGATTTTCAATTAGACTTCTACTGGGAAGTAGTTCTAATTTTAAATATGATAAAGATGTAAATTTCATTGTATAAAATATTTCACTCAACACATGCACATCGTCAACACATGACTATTTTTATATTCAACACATGAATTTTCTTTTATAATATTCCTTATTGTCCCAATTGGAATGAGGCCCAATCAATCACCATATAACGTTAATTATATGGATTTCCATACAACACATGTATATAATAGCATTGAAAAATAATCAACCATCAACCAAAGTGCACTACACTGTATAAGCATCAAATATAAATATCTAACGCTTATAACAGCCTGTCAATCAATCGATCAACATATTTAATCCATCAGGATGAGTGAACTTCAAATTTCATCCCAACACCCGTGTGGGGTTTCAAACAATCAAACACAGATTTTATTTTGTGCAGTTGGGCGATGTGTAAAATTTATCGACCCAATCGATATCAGTCAAATCAGTGTATATAAACAAATCGGCCGATTTGTTTATAAATATTCATTTATCCACTTTCACGTTAAAAATTATATTTTTAACGATAAACATTTTATTTTAACACATGAATTTCTATTCAGTTCATTTATTCAATAAAATGATATTTTATTTTTCTAACATATTTTAGAAAATTTCGGCGGCATAACGGCACGATACTAGAAACGGGACGAGGCCTAGCCTTATCCCCGGTCTAGTGAAGGCCCACGCCATTCACACATCAATCAAATCAATTTCAATTCACCAAACAATTCAGTTTCAATCAAATAATCTAACTAATTTTTGCAACCAAACAAACAAGTCCATGGTTTGTGGACGATTGTGTCGGGTGCTACTAAGCACCTTCTGCATCCTAGTATATATATATATAACTAGAAAAAGAAATTGAAAGGTGAGAAGTTCTCACCAATAGCTATCCAATCATCTTGACTCTTCTATGATAGAGATCTTCGTCGTTCTCGCCTTTTCTTCTTTGTTGCCCGTAGCCACTACATATAGAAATCACACATTTTTATATTTTGATGTCTTTAAAATAAAAATCATATTTTTATTTATTCACTTTCAATTTAAAAGTCATATTTTTATAATCACTTCATATATTTAAAAATCGAATTTTCACTATGCTATTCAATATATAAAAATAAGCATATTTTCACAACGCTACTATATAGATAAAAATTATATTTTTATCCCCTTATTCTTCATATAAAAATTTCACCTTTTCAAAAATAAAGTTTTCGCCTTTATAAAAATAAAGTTTTCGCCTTTATAAAAATAAAGTTTTCGCCTTTATAAAAATAAAGTTTTCGCCTTTATAAAAATAAAAAGATTTCACCTTTATAAAAATAAAAAGATTTCACCTTTATAAAAATAAAAAGATTTCATCTTTATAAAAATCTCATTTTTATTTTTCTACACATATAAAGATGATATTTTTATATTCTCTATCCTATAAAGATTATATCTTTAATACTTCTACCTTATAAAAATTATATTTTTAACCTTCTACTATAATAAAAATTATATTTTTAACCTTCTACTATAATAAAAATTATATTTTTATTCTCTACAACATAATAAAAATCACATTTTGTTCATTTTGAAAATCGCTCCTTTACTTTGTTTTCATACGAATAGAGATCGTATTTTTATTCTACTCTTCATACCATAAAGATTATATTTTTATAATGTGGTCTATATAATAAAAATCATATATTTATGCTCAAAATCCTATTTTTATTGTTTTAAAAATTATATCTTTATCGTTTTAAAGAAAAGAAGAAAAAAAAACTGATTTCCTTCTATGAAAAATAAAATAAAATGAAAACTGAAATTAAACGATGTTTCATATGAATTTTATAAAGTAAAATAAAAATAAAAAGAAGGGGAGGACTTACTTTTTTTTTTCTAGTGCTGGAGGTCGGAGATGTGGGTGCGGTCGTCGGCCAGAGGAAGCGGTTGGAGGAAATGGGGGTGCTCACGGTTTTGGGGTTCGCGGGTTTAAGGGGGAAAACGGAGAGAGAGAGAAGGGGAGGAGGCTCGGCAGGAGGAGGGGAGGAAGAAGAAGAAGCGGCGGCGGCGGAGTCGGTGGATGGGGTTAGGGCCGGGTCTCGCATCGGTGTCGAGGAAGGCAAGGGGGAGGAGGAAGAAGAGGGGCGCCGCGAGGGGGGTCTGGCCTGGGGAGGTTGCGCCAGAGGCGCGACGCCTCTGGTGGGCGGCGGTGGCGAATCGCGCCCCCGTTCTCTCCTTTTTTTAATTTAATTTTTTTTTTCTCTGATGAAATGAATTAGAACGGGGGGGGGGGGCAAAGGAGATAAGGGGGTTTTTCTTTTTTTTATTTTATTTTTATTATTTAATTATTTTATTTTTATAAAAAGTTGACTTTTACATACGTCATCAAAACGAGGCCCACCACCTGTCGTCCATAGCGTTTAACCCCCATTCCGAACACAATGGGATATGTATCGTCAGCTGATTCGGCTGTTACAATCAGTTTCCGTTAAATTTACATTTAAATCACTACATTGAATTTTAAACGTACATTTCAAATTACCGGGGTCACATACTAACTCTATAAATTACAGAAAAATATTTTCTAGCTTCGTATTGACGATACGGTCCTAACAAAACTAGTTTCGTCGAATTCTGAGACCGTTAGAAAAATGGCCAATTTCCAGTCGATTAAAATCAACTGAAATGGTCAAAACACGTTTTCCTTTGCCACGCTCACATATTGATTCGAAAAATTATGAAATTTGAAACCTAGCAATAACTTGACATCACGGACCCAACAAAAGTGGTTTCGTCGAAATCCGAGGTCATTTGCAAAATATCCATTTTTAAGGGCCTGAATTCCATAGCGACTATTCAGAATTTTCAACTGGACATATCTTTTGATTCCCGCTATGAAATCTCGATTTGTCGGATTCGTTGGAAAGATATTATCAATTAGATCCTAATGTTTTTGGTTTCACTAAAATCCGGATTGTTTTGCACCCGGTACATTCAATTGAAATTTGAAATCGAATTATCGAACTACCGCGCCATTTTCAATTCCTTTTATAGTTATATATATATTTATTTATATTCTAACGACGACGTATATAATATATACATTCTAATTATATTCAAAATAAATTTCTCGTCGATATTATTTAAAATAATCTATTTTAAATATTCAAAACTCACTAAAATTGCCAAAATAAAAATTTTAAACTGGCCCAGATTTTGCGGGTTATTACAAAACCGTTGTGAGACATGTGATGTAAGACACAACCAAGGTAGACTTAACCGTAGTAAAACATGTGTAAGGCATGGAAACTATAATAAAAATGGGGTTAAGTGGGACACGTGTGACATGTGAAACAAAATTTAGATATGCTTAACCAAATGGGACCCGTAACGGTATCATAAATTAATTGAATTGGATAAAGTATAAGTAACGGGTTAAGTAAAAGGAAGGGTTAAGTCAAATCTAAAATTAATGACACAGTAATGGGGGAATGATAATTATCTATTATAAACTTGAGTTGCGGTAATGTAAAATTAAATAATAGGCAAACTTGTCATAGGGACAAGCAAAGGTTGTGACTTAAGATGTAATACAAGACTTGAAGAGTGGGACGACTTATACAATGAAATAAGTTAATCTAAACTTTATGACAAGAAATAGGGAATGATGACAATAACCTATTGTGAATGAACTTAAGAAATGGGAATGATAATATGTAGGCTTGTCCTAAAGACAAGTGGGGATTAAAACTTATGGAATGAGGTAAGTTGCAAGGAACGATAAGGGAAGATGAAATAACTTATGTAATAAGAAAAGTTGCACTTAATTGAAGATTTAGTAATCTGTAAAGGCAAGAATAAATCTCCAAATAAAGATAACATAAGTTATATGAATGACATGACATAGATTGGTTGAGTTGAGTAATTCTCTGAGTGTTAATCTGATGTTGATTTCGGTCTTCGGGGTTGATGCTTATGGTGTTATTCTCTTAACCAATGTAAATGTGAATTAAGATGTACTTAATTATAAAGTAAGTAGAACATGTTATTATAACCATAAGAGAGATAATCATTAGATTATGATAATAACATGTCGTATGCTTATTAATGAACTTAAATGGATTAAGTTATAAATGGAACTAATAAGCAAGGATAACTTGGTAAACTTGAAAAGGAAGAAAATGTGAATAACCAAGTAAAATGAGAAAACTGACGAGGTGGCGCAAGCGCGAAATTAACGATTAGATGTAGGGTCTAACGACAGATAAAACTAAGGTACATGAAGCAGTCCGTACGTTGTAGGATGAATAGCCCAACGAGGTAGATCATCATGGTGTCATAAGGCACGAGTGGAACACACGTTTATTATTTGGCGGCTCCAATGGACTGGAAGGGGAGGCAGGCGGCTTCCTCAGACGTTAAAGGTGCTCCTGGTAGTCCTCTATAGTGGTTTAGCTTCAGGTTAGGATTGCGGAGGTTAGGTCTGTGCGGAACTACCGGGTGGGTGGGCCTTAACTACACAAGTAAGGGGGCAGTCAAAATGCTGTACGTGGTGGCATTAAGGGTGGTTCGGCGGTTGCCTCAGGCGGAGGTGGAGGGTCAAGACCAAACGATAGCAAGATCGTCGGACGTCTGTCACCAACAACCTAAGGAATGCGAAAAGACAAGAGCAAACCCTAGAGATCGTTAACCTTTGCTATCAAGGAACGGGTGCGGGGAGACCCCACATGGATGTTTAGATTGTTTGCTTGTTAGGGGTGGTCGCTTAGCTCATGTGTTCTTTACTAGTTGAGGGAGGGGTTGAGGTGGGGCCATAGCCACCACAGGAAAAATCAGACCCGAGGGACATCTGTACATTGGACACTCTTAGCGGCGGGCCCGTACGGATATAGGAAAGCTCCCGACTGAGCTCCGTGTTTTCTGGTGTAGCCCTGCCGCGGAACTCGGGTGCACAAGTAGAAGTTATGTGCAGTAGAAACATCGAGTACGATTGATGATACGTACGTGGGAAAGTCTAGGTACAACTATATCTGCTCTGGGTGGTGTACCGTAGACTAGAGGGCATTATTCGATGATAGAACCAACTCGATCGAACATTACGAGGGCGGCAGTCAGTACGCTTACGTAGCATAGCGATTCTATGCGGATGTAGCATCGTACGTTATTTTGGCATAGGATGAGGGACTGCGCATATTACTGTGGCGATACGGAGGAGACCGTGCGAGTGGGGTACCACGGGGTGTACCTCAGTTTGGGGGTAGCTACATATACATTATATTAGGTCAATCTACTAGGGAGTAGATGGGTGCGACGTGTGCGTAAGCTTTGAATGCTAATAACACATATAACCTAATAAATAAATAAAATGTAATTGAACGATATATGTAGGGTTATTCAAGAAGTGTAGTTTAAATTCATTCACATAGAACTTATGTTCTGACCCTCTCCTCATAACATTAGTAGGTTAGACAGAGACTTATAGCTTTGGGAATACTGATTTAGCAGTATTGTGATTAAGGTAAAGCTATATTTTAAAATATATTATATTTTATTCCTTTCGCTGTGAGGTGTTTTTCCGTACTCTGACATATCTCTTTTCTTTGTCTTTTCTGTAGGAAACTAGAGAAACCAACTCGGGTCTCGATGGATTGAATTTTGAAAAAATTCGGTCTGTCGGAATCCGGGTTGTCACATCTGGTATCAGAGCTTCGGTTTAGTGATCTTATGGAGATAATGAGTGAACGTATTTGTATTTTCTAAAATATAAATATATTATATATGTAAGCCTAAACCCATAAAGTAGCCCACTAGGTAAGGAAAGAGTTGAGATATTTAGTTTGTACACTAAAGTAATAAACATAGAAATTTTTGAGACCCTTTGGTGGTTTGATTGGAAAGTGTACAATATGAATTAGGAATATATATAATTGAGACCTTATAGATTGGAAAAGGTTAAGATGTGCAAAATGGATTAGGAATATATATAATTGAGAGAATTGAATTTGCATAAGTTCCTAGGAAACCCTAGTTGAGTTGAAGACCCGCTTTGAGTCTAACCCAATGATAAGCTTTTAAGAACTTGAATCTGTAAGAGAGTTTGTGGTATTTTTCTAAGTTTTGATCTTAAAAGTATTTTGATGTTTTTAGTGCATGATGGGTTTTAAAGTAAAGTGAGGTATATTGGGTAAAACAATGATTTCTTGTTTTAAAAGAATTCTCTCATGAAAAGGTGCATATTATAAAGCATGTTTAGCTCGCTAGTTTTCATATATGGAAAGAAGTCTTGAAATCTCTACCCTGTTGATTATACATTTACGTTATTGTTTTAAAAAAGAAATTTTGTTGGGTAAACATAATAAGCGGTAGAGTGCAAGAATAGAGTAGATATTTGCGCCTTAGCAACCAAAGTTAACATTGTAAATAGGAATAGTGTAACTCATTAGTCATCCTTGTCTACTCCAGTTTGTGATTTGAAATTTTTTTTTTTGCAATTTTACTTTGTAACATGTTTTTATGGTTTGGCAAAAGCAAGTTTCTGAGAAAAGAATAAAAGTTTTACCACTTTAGTTTTTTTTTGAAAAAAGAATGTAATTAAAAAAAGAAGGCCAAACCATGTTTAAAAATGGAGTAGTTAAGGATTAAGGCCTAGAAAGAACGAGATAAAGTTAAAGCTATTAGAATCAATTGGGAATTGGTTGAGATGAGAAATTCTCTGAGTATCATCTGACGTTGATTTTGGTCTTCGGGGTTGATACTTAGAGAGTTATTTTCTCGCCAATTTACAGTCAGGGATTAGATAATATTAAACTAATGGAAAATTTCCCGTAGAATGCATAAGCCGTATGAGTCTAGGATTGTTGCTTGAAATAGAACTATAGGCTAGTAATACACAGCATGGACTAGTAGTGACTAATAGGTAGTGAAGGGCAAGCAAGTGTATAGATCCTGTTGAGTGGACTCGTGACAAAGTCCTAGGATTCTTGGCCCATAATTGTAGCTATGTGGGATACTGTTTGAGCTGAAAACAGAAGAGCTTGTTTGAAATAATAAACTTAAGAAGAAGACTAGCCTAACTAACAAGAAAACAACTGAATCAATCAAGCAACAAAACGTGACGGGAAAAGAAAATAAAAATCTTAGTAAAAAGATGAATAATTTGAATTTTTCCTAGATAATTTGAAAAAGAGGAGAAATTTTCTTATGTGGTTGTGCTTGGATAGGAAAATTGGAAATCCTCATAGAATAGTCATATAAAAATCCAAGTATGATTAGAAAAGAAAAACGGAGGGTGTGAATTTTTCCGTTTTTACACCTTTTCATAACATAAGAAATCGAATTTGGAAAATTAGATTTTTCTAACTTTCGAATTTAATGATGGTTGGTAGGATTTTCGATGCGAAAATTGGATGAACTATGCTCTTACTCTGTAAGAGTGTAGGAAAATTTGGATGAAAAACATTTTGATTTTTTCAAAGATATTGCATTCATATAGAACTGCAAGTATATTTAGGATGTGAGCATCATGCTTTGAAAGATTTTTTAAGATTTGCATACATATAGGTGGATCCAAATTAGGCATACATACTTTATTATGATGTATCTCACTTTGCACATGTGCACAATGTTTGCAACAATTGGATGCACACTTGATGGATGGATGTTGCGAGGGATTATCTATTTTACTGTTATTGAATTTCGGGCACGAATTCTTTAAGGGTGGGAGAATGTAACACGCCACATTTTTAATATAATTAAAAATGTATATATATGCATAGATAGGTTAATAATGGTGATTTACAATGAAAATTACTTAATATGAAAGAGATGGAAAGATTAATTCAATGGCAGTGTACGTAACGGAGAAGATAATAAAATAAGGATACTTAATTTAAATATCAGAAATTAAGTAAAATGGACATCACCATTGCGTTCGTCTCGGAATTCTACATGAAATAGAGTCCAAGTTTTCAAAAATCGGACTCCGTATGAAAGAGTTATGGCCTTTGGAAGATTCAAAACAGTTCGAAATTCGACCCAGGCAGCAGAGTGGGAAATTTCCTGCCAAGAACAGGGCAGGTCGACCTGGGGTTCGACCTACCCCCTAGGAGGTCAACTTGGGGGGGTCTACATACCCCAGATCTGGGCAGTTTTTGTTCCTGTGACGTGGTTTGACGCGCTGTACGGACCGGATGGCTTCTAGGTCAATCCTAGGTCCCTTAAATGCTCTCTACACGTATAAAATATTGCCTAGACCTAACCTAATTTATAAACAATTCCTTCTGATGCCTCCATGCTGTCAAACTTCAACCAGACATGGCCGCTACCTCAAAACTCTAAACTAAATTGCAATTTCTTCATCAACTTTGGAGTTTAATCAAATCAAGTGGCAAAGTTCTTCATCGACAATTCATGCTCTTCACCAATAATCAAATAAGAAGATTAAATCAGCGTTCTACATCAACAACAAATCGCTTATTTCTCTAATCCAGTCAAGCTGAGTGGATTTGAACTATATTTGTTGTATAATGTTGCTTCTATCATTTACCATTCCCCATAATGAATATGATGTTAATTTAATAAGATCTGTTATTTTATTTATGCATATATTTGAGTTCTCTCCTTTTTATCCTTTCCCCTTTTTATTTTTGGATCTAGGTTATTTCGAACCTAGACGAAATCTTATTATACAATACGCACGATTGGAATATGGGGATATTGGAATATAATCTGTAATTTTGGGGTTTGTGGCATAACAATTGTTATTGTATACATTGGGCATAATCAATTTTATGCGGTCGAGGAATATAATCCATAATGTTGAATTTATGAAAGTTTGACATAATTGTCATTTGATATGGAATTGATATAATTTAATATTAACAACATATAACTGGATAATATGGGTTGGTGAAATTTATTTGTGACTTGGAAAATAAGCCTAGAGAGTGAATTAGATTATATGTACGAACATGGGAATGTTGGGATATATATATATATATAGGGAAAATATTGATTATATGAAATTGGGTATAATTGGATATTGGAAATTGGCATGTTTGGAATTGGTGAATTTTGCTATAAATGCATAATTTGGTTAATATAGAATTTGACTAACTATTATGTAAATTGGTATAGTTAATGACAAATTTGAAGACAGGTATAAAAATATGAATTGGGATTAAGTTGAATTTGGACCACATGACATGAATTTGGGGTTTGGGTGAAAGACAAATGTCAATGAAAGCCTAAGACATGAGGTTAGACGCGTTTGTGGTGTAAGACTATCCGGAACCGCCCGGCAAATCCAGCAACCACAAGCGGACGTCTAATGTGAGAGGTCAACGACAAGAACAAGAGGCGTAACGGTTTATGACATGAGGTTAGGCACATTGTGGTACAAGTCTGCCCGGAACCGCTCGGCAAATACAGCAGCCACGTACGGACGTCTAATGTGAGAGGTCATACATCGTTATGGCATAACTAATAAATTAAGAAATACTAAACATAATAAGACATGTGGGTGACATGGGTATGGTTATTGGGTTAAGTGAGTGATATAAATGACATGTAAAGCATAACTAATGTGGACTTAACCGTTGTGAGACATGTGTTTTAAGACATAACCAAGGTAGACTTAACCGTAGTAAAACATGTGTAAGGCATGGAAACTATAATAAAAAGGGGGTTAAGTGGGACACATGTGACATGTGGAACAGAATTTAGATATGCTTAACCAAATGAGACCCGTAACGGTATCATAAACTAATTGAATTGGGTAAAGTTTAAGTAACGGGTTAAGTAAAAGGAAGGGTTAAGTCAAATCTAAAATTAATGACACAGTAATGGGGGAATGATAATTACCTATTATAAACTTGAGGTGCGGTAATGTAAAATTAAATAATAGGCAAACTTGTCATAGGGACAGGGGAAGGTTATGACTTAAGATGTAATACAAGACTTGAAGGGTGGGACGACTTATACTATGAAATAAGTTAATCTAAACTTTATGACAAGAAATGGGGAATGATGATAATAACCTATTGTGAATGAACTTAAGAAATGGGAATGATAATAGTAGGCTTGTCCTAGAGACAAGTGGGGATTAAAAATTATGGAATGAGGTAAGTTGCAAGGAACGATAAGGGAAGATGAAATAACTTTTGTAATAAGGAAAGTTGCACATAATTGAAGATTTAGTAATCTGTAAAGGCAAGAATAAATCTTCAAATAAAGATAACATAAGTTATATGAATGACATAACATAGATTGGTTGAGTTGAGTAATTCTCTGAGTGTCAATCTGATGTTGATTTCTGTCTTCGGGGTTAATGCTTAGGGTGTTATTCTCTTAACCAATGTATATGTGAATTAAGATGTACTTAATTATAAATTAAGTAGAACATGTTATTATAACCATAAGAGAGATAATCATTAGATTATGATAATAACATGTCGTATGCTTATTAATGAACTTAAATGGATTAAGTTATAAATGGAACTAATAAGCAAGGATAACTTAGTAAACGTGAAAAGGAAGAAAATGTGAATAACCAAGTAAAATGTGAAAACTGATGAGGTGGTGCAAGCGCGAAATTAACGATTAGACGTAGGGTCTGACGACAGATAAAACTAAGGCACATGAAGCAGTCCGTACGTTGTAGGATGAATAGCCCAACGAGGTAGATCATCACGGTGTCATAAGGCACGGGTGGAACGCGTGTTTGTTATTTGGCGGCTCCAATGGAATGGAAGGGGAGGCAGGCGGCTTCTTGAGACGTTAAAGGTGCTCCAGGTAGTCCTCTATGGTGGTTTAGCTTCGGGCTAGGATTGCAGAGGTTGGGTCTGCGCGGAACTACCAGGTGGATGGGCCTTGATTTCACAAGTAGGGGGCAGTCAGAATGTTGTACGCAGTGGCATTAAGGATGGTTCGGCGGTTGCCTCAAGCGGAGGTGGAGGGTCAAGACCAAATGATAGCAAGATCGTCGGACGCCTGTCACCAGCATCTTAAGGAATGCGAAAAGACAAGAGCTAACCCCTAGAGATCGTTAACCATTGCTATCAAGGGACGGGTGCGGGGAGACCTACATGGATGTTTAGATTGTTTGCTTGTTTAGGGTGGTCTCTTAGCTCATGTGGTCTTTACTAGTTGATGGAGGGGCTGAAGTGGGGCCATAGCCACCGTAGAAAAAAAATCAGACCCGAGGGACATCTGTACATTGGACACTCTTAGTGGCGGGCCCGTACGGATATAGTAAAGCTCCTGACCGAGCTCTATGTTTTCTGGTGTAGCCCTGCCATGGAACTCGGGTACACAAGTAGAAGTTATGTGCAGTGGAAACATTGAGTATTATTGATGATACGTACGTGGGAAAGTCTAGGTACAACCATGTCTGCTCTGGGTAGTGTACCGTAGACTAGAGGGCATTATTCGATGATGGAACCAACTCGATCGAACAGTACGAGGGCGGCGGTCAGTACGCTTACATAGCACAGCGATTCTATGCGGATGTAGCGTCGTACGTTATTATGGCATAGGACGAGGGACTGCGCATATTACTGTGGCGATACGGAGGAGATAGTGCGCGTGGTGTACCACGGGGTGTACCTCAGTTTGGGGGTAGCTACATATACATTATATTAGGTTATTCTACTAGGGAGTAGATGGGTGCGACGTGTGTGTAAGCTTTGAAAGCTAATAACACATATAACCTAATAAATAAATAAAATGTAATTGAACGATATATGTAGGGTTATTCAAGAAGTGTAATTTAAATTCATCCACACAGAACTTATGTTCTGACCCCCTCCTCATAACATTCGCAGGTTAGACAGAGACTTATAGGTTTAGGAATACTGATTTAGCAGTATTGTGATTAAGGTAAAGCTATGTTTTAAAATATATTATATTTTATTCCTTCCGCTGTGAGGTTTTTTTCCATACTCTGACATATCTCTTTTCTCTGTCTTTTTTCCAGGATACCGGAGCAACTAACTTGGGTCTCAATGGAATGAATTTTGAAAAAAAAATCGGTCTGTTGGAATCTGGGTTGTCACACTAACGCCTTGTGAAACACTTCACGATTTGACTATGTGGTGTTAGTGAAGTTGTTGAGTTCATTTCAAATTTAATTAATGATTTTGAAATGATATTTTTCTTAAGTGAAAAGAAATGTATTCCTGATTTTGGACAGGGGATGTTTTATAAAAATGTTTTATAAAATAGAAAGGATTTCGAGGCCTAAACCCGATATTGTCGAAATGATTTGGAAATGTATTATGGTTTTACATTGTAGTTCATCACATATTCAATTAGTTGCTATTAATGATGTATATTTTTGGTAAAGAAAATTTATTCTCTTGCTTAACACCCTTCTTTGAGACGTACGAGCTCAAATGTTATATGATTAATAGTGACTGATTATATGTGTGAACTGCTGATGTGAAGTACTATATTATGAAAGTACTTGTGATTATTATGTTATGAAATGATTTTCCCTACTTCGGGATATGAAATGATTTGGTATGTGGCAAAAGATTTGGTAACCCGGTCTACTAAAAGTATGGATGGGATCTAGTGCCTTAGGGTGAGTGGTCAGTGTGTAGCCTACTCCATGTGTGGGAGGTGCATATATATATATATATATATATATATATATATATATATATATATATATATATATATATCGAGTTGCTTAGGTACGTGCCCTTTGCCTTGTCTGAGGGGAGCCCGATATTTGGTTGCATACTTGTTTGTATGCATTGTTATTGTTTTGGAATTCATATTTCCAAAGATTTGGTTTGAAATCCCGAAGTGAAATCTACTTTGATATAAAAGTTAGAAATGTATTTCAAATGAATTGAAATAGAAATCAGGAAATAAAGCCCAAAGGAATAATTTCTGTAAATTGAATTGATTTGGAAAATTTAAGCATGGCGATCAATCTAAATGGGTAGATTGGGATATTGCATGTTGATTGATACATAGTAGATCCTTATCTGTATTACTGATTGTTGTTTATACACTGGCGTTCATGGGGGTAAACCCGTTCCGCTTTAGCGGCATGGTCCTGTGATTTGTCTAATTATTAAATACATTAATTTTAACTGTTTAGAACTTCTCACACCAGTCCCATGACTGACCTGTAGTTTGCTTTTCCTTTGCAAACTCGGGTGCCCTTATTTTCCACACGGTCAGTCGAGTAGTTTATGTTGCAGATATATGAACAGGATTCTGGATTGAAGCTTAAAGCTGTCCAGAGCATTGATAGTCTTCCGCTGTGTTACTTTATTTATTTTCCGTTGTGCATTGTAGTACATTTGATGTAAATAAATCTTCCGCCGTATTATTATATTTCGATATACTTTGATATATTTTGTACTCTGATGTAAAATTATTATGATGCTTATAAAATTCTTCTGTTATT
This sequence comes from Allium sativum, assembly GCA_030737875.1. Taxonomy (NCBI): domain Eukaryota; kingdom Viridiplantae; phylum Streptophyta; class Magnoliopsida; order Asparagales; family Amaryllidaceae; genus Allium; species Allium sativum. Next base: position 288,746,224 of record CM060924.1, read on the forward strand.
TGTTCTATTGTGTTGCACTCCTAGGGTTAGCATATACAAGATTCGTACGGTCTTGGTTGATCTAGCGATCGATTAGGTCCGGGCGAAATCCATATCGTTACAGCTGGTATCAGAGCTTTGGTTAAACTCAAATCTTTGGGGTACAATTCGTTAGAACAGAATAAAAGACTCATCAGAGTTTGGATTAGTAATATCCTATAGAAGAATCCTCATTAGAGATATAATCAGTAGCATTCTAAAATGAGTAACTCATTAGAGATGGGGTTATTAATACCCCAGAATAAGTTGAGAGTTATATGTTTATAAATAACGTATTTGGATTATATATATAATCTGATTTTAGAATATGACTTTTGAATATATAGAAAGCTACATATTTGAAAATTTAATCAACAAATTGATTGCTGGTTGTGTTGTGTGATTATTGGTTTGATTAATAAAAATATAGGAATGATAAAACCAATATGAGAATAAATGGTAAATTAGCCAAACTGAATGAAGTATTGAACCGAATGGAAAATTGTTTGAAAATGCATGCATATACATGTATATACATTGAACAGGTCATAGCAAGGAGGTTAGAGAAGAGGAATAAAATTGTATGCCCGACAAATAGGTACATGTTTACCATTTTATTGGGTTTTGGTGATTTTATGAGCCGATTAGCTAGCCGTTTGGCCTTTTCTTTTTGGATTGGAAAGGCCTGTATGGAGATTTCAGGATATTCCCGGTGCTCCCGTACAGAGGAGGTTATGGCGAAATTTTTCGAAAATTTAGGGTGTTAGCCAAATTTTTGAAAAATTGGAAAATTCTTAGAAACTGAAAAGTTGAAGAACAAAAGCTAAACTGAAAGTTGAGTTGGTTTGTAAAACAACTTTCAGCCCCGTTCCTTTTCGAGGACGAAAAGATTTTAAGTGGGGGTGATTGTAACAACCCGGAAAATCAAAGCCAATTTAAAATTTTTATTTTGGCTATTTTAATGAATTTTGAATATTTAAAATGAATTATTTTAAATAATAACGACAAAAAATTTATTTTCAATGAAGTTAAAACGAATAAATTTATTTTAAATATAATTCGAGCCTGAAATGGTGGGGTAGTTTGAAAATTCGATTTCAAATTTCAAATGAATTTTTATAGTCAATATGTGGCCCCGATAAATTAAAATGTGCGTTCAAATTAAATATATACTGATTTATATTTCAAATTTAAGGGAAACTGATCATAACGGTTGAATTGGCTAACGGGACTTATCCCATTGTGTTCGGAATGAGGGTAATTAGCTAGGGGCGACAGTCATTGGGTTTGATTTGGAGATCATATCAAGAAACTGATATTTTTGAAAATAAAATAATTATAAATATATATATTATTTTTGAAAACCCTAATTTTTTCACAAATCCAAAAGAGGCCGCCAGCAGATAACGAACGACGGAAACACTTCACTACTTCTCTCCAAAAAATCGTTCAATCCATACAATGATTTTGAAAACCCCCACAATAAAATCAAAGTATTCTTCGAGAGCTTCGAATCTATATAAACATGATTAATTTTCGTTGGGAATTCAGCTCGAATTCATGTCAGGAACTCCCGTCGTTTGTGACCAATGCCCGGCCACTAGAGGCGATCAAACTCCTCCAAATCGTGGGCGTGGGGAGGCGCGCTCAAGGCCGAGGGCGTCGCGGTTGCTGATGTGGGTCTGTCTGCTTGTAGAAGGATCGGCGACGAAATCTTTGGGTGAGCTGATGCGTGGAAAAGCAACGAGGAAGATGATGTTAAGCGGCCCAATTCTTTTCCTAATGGTGATTAGGGTTTTCTTAGTTAATTAATTATTTTAATAATATATTCAATGTTTAAATGACGGTAACTTGTCCAAACGAATTCAAAATTCAGTGACTCCAGTTGCGTTGGAATTGTATTCAAGAACACTACAACCTGGGACTGACCAGAACGGAAACATAGCACGCTGGAATTTTTGGCAAATTCAAACCTGAAACGAACCAAAAGTTCAAATCAATACAGAACTAAAACCGACCACTATGAGAATTTCTCAATAAAATTATTTCTTGTACAGTTATTTACATTATAACTGCATATATGAACTGCTCACATATGTCCACAGACCATGGATGATTTATTTGATTTTGTTGTGACCGTGATTGTGATATGAAATAGAGAATATATATATATATATATATGAGTTGGAAAAAAAAATATGAGTTGAAAATATATATATATATATATATATGAGTTGAAATAAACATATATATATATGAGTTGAATATATATATATGAGTTGAAACATATATATATGAGTTGAAATAAAAAAAATGAGTTGAATATATATATATATATATATATATATGAGTTGAAATATATATATATATATATACATATATGAGTTGAAATAAATATATATATATATATGAGTTGAAATATATATATATATGAGTTGAAATAAAAAATATATATGAGTTGAAATAATATATATATATGTGTGTGTGAAATGAAATTATATATATACGAGGAATGAAATTATATATATATGATGTTTGAAATCATGTGTATACGAGGTGTGAATATATATATATATATATGTATATATACGGGGAATGAAATTATATATATATATACAATGTTGGAAATCATGTATATACAAGGTGTGAAATCATATATATACGAGGAATGAAATTATATATATACGATGTTTGAAATCATATATATATATATATACGAGGTGTGAAATCATATATATACGAGGAACGAAATTATATATATACGAGGAATGAAATTGTATATATACGAGGTATGAAATCATATATATACGAGGAATGAAATCATATATGTACGATGTTTGAAATCATATATATACAAGGTATGAAATCATATATGTACGAGGTATGAAATCATATATATACGATGTTTGAAATCATATATGGGTGATCTAACCGTCGGATTCTCCTAAAACCAGAACCGTTGGTTCGTATCGAAAACAGCTTTCTAACGAATATTAGAGATTTAAAATCTAACGGTTGGATTTGGAATTATGTCCAAATCAAATTTGGAAAAGGTCGCTGTAAGTGCAGTTCGATGGTCGTTTATCGAAATCGACTGTACTAGCCTTGATAAAATTATTAAAAATATCAATAATTTGTGTAAAATCATAATAAATGATTTGGAAAGAATTGGGATGAAAAATTCCATATTTGAAAAGATAAAAATATATTTTTATCGAAACGAACTGGTTATTAACTAGAAATTATAATCCAATATTTTTAAAATAATCAAATTGGATTTGAAATGGTTTTAAAAATAACCAGAATTTTCAATATATGAACTGGAATGGATTTGAATCGAAATTATCTTTGGAATATTTCGATATTGGGTTCCGTGATTATACTGACATTGTGGAGGAATTTGGAAGATATATATATATATATCGTTATTCTAATACGATATTTGTTGATTTCAGAATTTGATATTGTATATAAGCCAATATATTTTCTATTTAGAGCCTTGTATTTAATATCAAATTGGATTTGGGGTTTGTCATGAACTGTGTTTAAATGAAATTAGTTCTTTAACCTGAGTAAAAGCAGGATTAATTTCCAAAAAGTAGAACAATCAATATGAAGTGATTTTAGAGATGAAACCAATAGGAGTTTGAATTAATATTTAATTGGATTTGAATGAATGAATGGTGATTAAATTTACCAAAACATGAGATGTGTGGTGAACCAAATATACGTGGTTGTTGATATTGATTGTGACTGATTGATTGTTTGGATGGTGCTCGACCAGTTTATGAGCAGAATATGCTTTTACATTTAGCCTGGGTTAGGTAGAAATACTGGCATGCTAACGCCTTGTGAAACACTTCACGATTTGACTATGAGGTGTTAGCGAAGTTGTTGAGTTCATTTCAAATTTAATGAATGATTTTGAAATGATATTTTTCTTAAGTGAAAAGAAATGTATTCCCGATTTTGGACAGGGAATGTTTTATAAAAATGTTTTATAAAACAGAAAGGATTTCGAGGCTAAACCCGATATTGTCGAAATGATTTGGAAATGTATTATGGTTTTACATTGTAGTTCATCACATATTCGATTAGTAGTTATTAACGATGTATCTGTTTGGTGGCGGAGAATTTATTCTCTTGCTTAACACCCCTCTTTGAGACGTACAAGCTCAAAGGTTATATGATTAATAGTGATTGATTATATGTGTGAACTGCTGATGTGAAGTACTATATTATGAAAGTACTTGTGATTATTACTTTGTGAAATGATTTTCCCTACTTCGGGATATGAAATGATTTGGTAACCCGGTCTACTAAAAGTATGGGTGGGATCCAGTGCCTTAGGGCGAGTGGTCAGTGTGTAGCCTGCTCCTTGTGTGGGAGGTGCATATATATATATATATATTTATATATATATCGAGTTGCTTAGGTACATGTCCTTTGCCTTGTCTGAGGGGAGCCCGATATTTGGTTGCATACTTGTTTGTATGCATTGTTATTGTTTTGGAATTCATATTTCCAAAGATTTGGTTTGAAATCCCGAAGTGAAATCTAATTTGATATAAAAGTTAGATATGTATTTCAAATGAATTGAAATAGAAATCAGGAAATAAAGCCCAAAGGAATAATTTCTGTAAATTGAATTGATTTGGAAAATTTAAGTGTGGTGATTAATCTAAATGGGTAGATTGGGATATTGCATGTTGATTGATGCATAGTAGATCCATATCTGTATTACTGGTTGTTGTTTATACACTGGCGTTCATGGGGGTAAACCCGTTCCGCGTTAGCGGCGTGGTCATGTGATTTGTCTAATTATTAAATAAGTTAATTTTAACTGTTTAGAGTTTCTCACACCAGTCCCATGACTGACCTGTAGTTTGCTTTTCCCTTGCAAACTCGAATGCCCCTATTTTCCACACGGGAAGTCGAGTAGTTTATGTTGCAGATATATGAGCAGGATTCTGGATTGAAGCTTAAAGATGTCTAGATCATTGAGAGTCTTCCGCTGTGTTACTTTATATATTTTCCGCTGTTCATCATATTACATTTGATGTATATAAATCTTCCGCTATAATATTATATTTTGATATACTCTAATATATTTTGTACTCTGTTGTAACATTATTATGATGTTTATAAAAGTCTTTTGTTATTTGTTTTGATGTGTTATATGCCCAGAGTTAGCGTATACGGGATTCGTACGGTCTTGGTCGATTTAGCGATCGATTAGGTCCAGGCGAAATCCATATTGTTACAAACGTGCTCAAGCATTGAGAACATCGTCCGAAAACGTAAAGTGATTTGGTTGAAGTCGCGGCGTAAGCATAAAAATGACCAGAAATCCCTTTAGATGACCTCTTTTAGGCTTGAAAACATGGATTACGGTGCTTGGCACGGTAACTCTTGCAGCCCTCTGAATTAGCTTCAGGTACAACTTTCGTTTGGCATATGAAAGTTACGGTCGTTTCCGTAAATGTGTGCAGAAATATCTTCATGGTCTTTTCAGACCCGAGAGAAGTCGTGCAAGCGTAGACCTCCCAACTCGAATTCTATCTAGAAAGCTACTAAGGATTTAAGTATAAACTTGCATTGATTGGCATTCACTTGAATGAAGTGACGGAATTTTGAAAAAACTCATATATTGAATGCACAAGGCCTTGGATCGTGTTGAATTACATGGCTCGAACGAAGGTAACTCAATTCACCAACTTAGCACATATTCGGTTCGAACAGGCGGGTCGAATTTGACCCGCATGCACCGAACAAACTCGAGCATCACCGTCGGGTCGAACTGGACCGACCCGACCCGCTTGCGACTGCTCCACTGTGAAACGTGTACCTATTCTTAAGGCACGTTCACCTCCTACCTTTAAGGATCGAACTCGACCTAGCTACGAAGACACATTCTCCACTCACCGACTACATTTTGGCAACACGCTGGATGGCCAACATGTGGCATTCGACCCGATCTACCCTATAGCCTATAAATACATAAATTGAAGGCATATTCAAGGATCTTTTGACATTCTCTCTTCCTGGCCTCCACCACTGCTGAACTCCAAGGACTTTGCACATACTTAGGTCGATTTCACTTATAAATTCATACATTTAACACAAAGACATTGTGTATAATCAATTCTCTTTCTCTTCTTTCTTACAAATGTACTGATTTCTGTAATATGTCAATATAAACAAGAGATTATAAAGTGGACGTAGGCTTAGATTGATTCGAACCACTATAAAAATACTGTGTGTCCCGTTATTTACTATTGTCTGCATTCTGTAATATGTATTATGAGGATTTCACACCACATTGGGTGTTAGTGGCACTTTTCAGTCTAACAGTTTCTAAACCTGAAATCTCCCCAAGTATATATGACTAAGGATCTAAACGAATAACTCTATAAAAAGAATATATGGATTTATGAATGAATATGATTCGTAATTTTATTTCCAAACTATAACAACACACTAACGTGAATTTCTCGTTTTAAGCCCAAAATAAAGTCATTGACTGAAACTCCCAAATGAAACCAAAAAGAGGAAATCGCGACTGTCTCAGTTATAGCTGGCTTTTCATCCAGTCACCAATCTCAAATCCACGTGACTCACCACATGCCGCCCTCATGCTCTTAAAAACAAAATCACCAAATGCACCACGGGGTAAACCGAGGTTGTTCGAATACTCGAACTCAAAACATTTTTAACTCCTGGTCCTTTAAAACGTATTTTAATTAAATAGTCCCACGACTACCTCATCATCAAAATAATTTAGAGTCAAGTAAGAAAGACGGAAGAAAATAGAAAATAGAAAAGAAACTCGAATACGTTCTCTCACTAATCATAACTTGTTAATTCCTCTAATCGTCTAAACCTATGCTCTGTTACCAAATGTAATACCCCACACTTTTCCAAGCTCGAATTTCGGCAAAAATCGATACTTAAATGCATTCAAGCATGGATAGTATAAATTTTGTACTTGAAAATAATGAGCATGAGCATAATCAGAGTAAAATAAAACTAACTCACAGAAGAAACAAAATAAGATGACAAATACTGACTAAGACGATCACAATAAAGCACATCGTCACATCGATATCAAGCATGAGAAAACGAGAACTGAAAAACAAATTGTACACCTAGTAAGACCATGTTGTCCCCGAGCTAAACCTGAGAGCTATTATGAGAAAAGGGTCAGAACACATGTCGTGGTGAGTAGAAAATGTATAACACTATCTATAATACATAAATGTATCTCGTTTGGCCAGAACCAAAACATATGTCTAACAAGGTTCGTAATTCTAACCTAAAGTTGTAAAGATTTACACACAAACACAAACTACCATACCCAAGGGAGGATTTCCAAGTGATAATGATAATGATATAACAATACTGATATAGAACATTTATGCATAATTATGAAGCCTTTAAATCACCATTCAACTAGTACCAAAGACTACCCAAGGTCGCATTGGAATTTTAGGCATATCTGAACCGTTCATAGATAAGGAAAGGAGGAGTGGAACCCAAAGGTGAGAGAGAGTGTCGGATGGGGGGGAAGGGGGTTGGACGGAGAGAGGTTCGAAGGAAGGGGGGCTGCTCCGATGGTGGCGGGCACGTTAGTGGTGGAGGGGGGTGGAAGAGCGACGATGACGAGATTTCAGAAGGGGGCGCGGTTTTATTTTTAATTTGGGGAGGGGGTTGACTTATGAAAGGAGAATTAGGTTTAACTCCTTATATATAAATGTATTTTATTTTATTTTATTTTTCAAAATGTTAATTTCTCCTTCCATTTCCAAATTGAACCCAATGACTATAGCCCATTGCCAAATACCCTCATTCCGAACACAATGGGATATGTTTCGTAGGCCGATTCCATCATTTCGATCAGTTTCCATTTAAATTAACATTTAAATCATTATATTGAATTTTAAATGTACATTTCAATTTACTAGGTCACATACGATCTCTAAAAATTCCAAAAAAATTATTTCTAGCTTCGTATCGACGATACGGTTCTAACAAAACTAATTTCATCAAATTTGAAGACCGTTTGAAAAATGGCCATTTTCTGGTCGATTAAATTTGACTAAAACTGACAAAAAACGTTTTCTTTTGCCACGCTCACATATTGATTCAGAAAATTATGAATTTTGGAATCTAGTAATAACTTGACATCCTGGATCCAGCAAAAGTGGTTTCGTCGAAAACAGAGGTTGTTTGCCAAATTTCCATTTCTAAGGGCCAAAATTCCATAGCGACTATTTTCAATTTTCAATTGGACATAACTTTTTATTCCCGCTATGAAATTTCAATTTTTCGGATTCATTGGGAAGATATTCTCAAATAGATTCTAATATTTTTGGTTTTGCTAAAATCCGGTTTATTTTGAATCATGTACAGTCATTTGAAATTTGAAATCGAATTTTCGAACTACCGAGCCATTTTCAGTTCCTTTTATAATCAAAAATAAATATCTATATTCTAGTGTCGGTTCAAATAAATATATATGTTATAATTCTATTCAAAATACATTTCTCGTTATTTTTGTTTAAAATAATTCATTTTAAATATTCAAAATTCATTAAAATTGCCAAAATAAAAAATTTAAATTGGTTCAGATTTTCGGGTTGTTACAAAGAGGTGGGCCTCAAATTATTCGCTATTCTATGAGGAGGCTAATTATTACTATATAGCCACTTAAGACCTCATTATCAATAATATATAAGGTTGGATCCTTTCAATCACTTAAGACCCAAGGCGAACCCATCAGTCACTCAATACCTTACTCGGTGGTTTACACTACACTAATATAAATTAGAGAACACTAGACACAAGTCCTACTAATTTAAGGCTTCTGTCTTTCATGCATATACCCAAAACCTCATGTAAGACGAGTGATAGTAAACAACCACTTATTACCAAAATGATAGGTAAACGACATTTCGTCATTTATGACCTTCCCCCGACGCACCTCCATGTTACCATTTAGCCGACCTTATTAGATAGTCCCCTAGCCACTTAATACTCCCGCTGGATAGGCAAACCTACGGTGCCTCTGTAACGATCATTAAATACCAAATTCCAAGGCAGATTCTCACTCCAATCACATACTACCTAGAGGAAGATGACCAACACAAGGATTACCAAACTCGTACCCCCAATAGCCATTTAATACTTTTTGATTATAGGGAGGTGAGTTGTGCGATCATTTAATACCCTTTTAGGGTGGATCTAACTACTTAATACCTCTATCCCAAAGTAGGCTTATGCTTATAGATTATTTTTCCTTTTTAAGGTTTTCTCCTTTGGGCAGAAGGTGAGTCCTACATCAGTTGTACATATATCCAACTGCTGGAAAGTGCAGAATTTTAATGAATAAGGAAACTGACCTCGCATCATTAACCTACTAAGTCCAATTCTTATACTAAATTGCATTAATTCTAGATTAACTAGAGTATAACAGGAAAAACTCTTTAACTTCCTATCCTAGGATATTTAATTAATTAATTCCTTATTGGACTTAGCATTTACTATGAAAATAAATCCCCATTGATTTTCCTTTTTAATTCTATTTATTTCTGATAATTAGATTACCTTCCATTAATGACCCTAACGGTCATATTCCCTAAGGAATCAATTAACCTATTTAATGTCATTAATATCAGTCCCATTTAGATTCTAATCTAATTGTTGTAACTCATAAATATTACTATAATCTTTAATCAATTTGATTCTTTTTTGAATATATATATATAATTCATTTATTTCCCTAGATATTGTTACAATCCCTATTCCTGTTACCAATTTAATTGTAACCATTTATGCATATTTATCCTATTCGATTAATTTACCAAAACAAATATGGTTACAATACTTATTACCCTATTTATGACCTTTTTATTTCAGACGATCATAAGTGTTTAATTTCCGTTCATTATGGAAATTACCGCTATACATTTATTCCCATGAAATGGAAACACTTGAAATTCAAACACATAATCACATAAACAGTTATATGATGCAATTGCATCATTTATGCAAATTTGGACGGATAAGATTAATATGTATATTTATATTTGTATTTAAACGCGAAGTTAACACAATTATTAAATTATATTTTCTTATTATTTATTGTTTATTGTTTATTATTTATGTTCTGGCCTAAACTAGCGACCAAAAAAACCCTTTTTTGTGTTTAATCTTGTTTTAAGATTCGAAATCTTATAAAAAGGTTATTTTTGTGGTTATCGTAAATTTTGCCAAAATTATTAAAAGCGGAAGATTTGGCGTCATTTCAAATCACAAGAAAGCAAGTTAATGTTTTATTTCGAATAGCTGTTGCAAACTATGTATACGTGAATTCGCACATCTCTTCTTAGTTGGTTTGTTTATTGTCCTTGTAGATTTCAAATAATGCTTTTTTATACAAAAAGGACAAAATTACAATAATCAAGTAAAACCACAAACAATACCAAACACAATAGGATTATTAATTACTTTAACCAATACTGTACAATTACAATTCAACACCCAATTCTATAAATCTAGAATAAAATTACAAATATAGTAATGGTTTTTGGGTCTGATTTCCAAATCTAATGTAACGACCCGAATTTTGGTCAATTAATTTTGAAAATTAATATTTTTTTAAATGTTGAGTTAATAATATAAATGGATTTTTATACAGAATTTAACGATTAATAAACGAAATACGATTTTCGAATATATCAAATTATCGTATACGAAAATGAAATATAACTGAATTCGAAGTTAAAATAGAATCGAAACGATTTATATGAATTCTAGTTGAAGTAGAAATATATTAGTAGAGTTTAAAAAAAGGGAAACTTAAATGATTTCGTTTATTATTCGAATCATCGATTTAATCAATGCGTTGAAATAGAAGTTTTTCAAATGATTTCAGAATTTGACGAAATCAGTTCCATTGAGTCCAGAATATTATGTTATGGCAGGATGTCAAATTTCATGGCGATCGGAGCTCGTCTTTGGTAGTTTTAGCATGAAACTTCAGGCGTAAGTTTCGTGTATATATTATATGTATATAAATCTCATCAAAATCAAATCAGTATCTTTTTAATTAAAATAAAAATCTCTTTGAAACCAAATTTCATTAAATAAAAATCAAATCGAAACTTTTCAAAATCAAATCAAATTAAAAGTAAAATCAAATTAAAGATGTATGTACTTTGGTTAGCATAAATTAAATAGCACGTACGTTATGTTCCCCCCTTCGTCTATAAATAACACGATATCCCTGCTTAAACTTTCTATTTCTTCTTCTGAAATAAAACCCGTTTCCCCTTAAATCCTCTACATTAAAATCGAATCCTTCCATTTTTATTTCAAAATTAAAAATCAAACCAAGGCTTTCTATTCCTCCTTTTCCAAATCGAAATCAAATGCCAGTGTTTCTGAAAATAAATTTATTCCCTTTTAAAATTTGAACCAAGATCCTCTTCGGAAAAAAAACGAGATAGAAAAGGAATTGCGATGTTGTCTGAAGGAGCAGTGGGTAACAAGGGGATAAGGCAGCGTTCGTAAGCTATAGGTGTATCATACGGGGAAGGACCGGGTTCGAATTTGGTGCGATTCATTATTGAGAATTCAACAGTTTTGAGCAAGGTTAGGATTCAGGTTTTTGGAGTGTTGTAGGAAACGATGCTCGAGTTGGTTGTTAGCTTAATTGTGGCGTGAAGATGTATGGGTAGGCAAACTTTTGAGGGAATCAGAGCATAAAAGCTTCGCACCTCCCTGTGCATGCTGCAGAAAATTTCGAGGTCGCGATGTTTGTGTAAAGCTCGAGTTTGAGGTGATTAGTGTAGGAAGGAGGATATTGTGGAGAGAAGATTGATGGTAATCTCGATTGTTGATTTTGTGAAGAGTGAAGGGAAAGTGGGAGGAGAGAAGTGGCATGGGTTGTTGTTACAGGCATATGCGAGTTCAAGAGTGTAGACAAGGAAGAAGAGTTGAACTTTAATTAAGGTATAATTAAGTAGTTAATGAAGTATTAATTATATTTTAAATTTATTAAAATTTGAAAGAACTATAATCGTTTCATATGACAACAAATCAGTGCGAAACGGATTACATTGGATTCGTATGGGGAAAAGCTACATATATAAGTCAAATTGGAGTGATTGGGGCTAATTGGGATTTTGCCTAATTTTAAACATTTGTTTAAAATTAGATAAAATAACGATAATCATCCAATAAAATCAAGGCGAGTAAACTCACTATCTGGATTCGTTTATAATTTATTATAAACGAATTTTTATTTAATATGATGTTTATACGATGTTTGTTGGCTGTTTGGATGCATTGATCATTATTTATCCATTGTGGTTATTATATATATTAGTTGTATTTAGGCTTGTTATTTGGATATTTCCCACAGTACTATTAGCAGATGAGACCCTATGCGCCCCAGAATATATAGTGGATGACCTTTTATACTGTGATATCCTGGCATGAAGTATAATTGGTATTATTTATGTTGTCTAACATTTGTGGATGCAGGAAAAACAGGTTGGAGGTCAACAATTTAATTATTTGTTTACATATATAGTGTTATATGATATGATAAATAAACTTTGATTGATTATTTTGTGTTTTGAATATTTGAATCACATGCCCTTATACACCTCCTTTTTCAGATGAACCTCTTACTATCAGTTTAGTATGCGTTCCCTGACCCCTACCTAGTGCGGGGGTCCCTTTTTAATACCATAATGGGTTACTGACTGATGTAGGCCCCACACAGCAGATGACACAAGCTAAACCCCTAAAACTTGTGTCCCCCAATAACTAGGATTTTTAATAGGTTAAGCTTTACATATTAACATGTTCGCTTGACCCCAAGTTATCAACATAAAAAAGCCCCAATCGTAGATGCAAGATTAATCCAACGGTTCAAACCATCTATGGTTTTGATGATTCTAAACGTTATCCATCATCCAATCAATGACAGCCACATCATTGCATTCTTTTGACGAAATTTTGGCACGATCTTCCCCCTTCACAAAATAATGTAAAAATAATCTGGTCACAAATCGTTCTTCTTCTCTATCATCTAATTGTTCTTTCCCCCATTTTACTATTGACAAAAATTTAAACCAAAATTCACGTCAGTATCGGTCCTCTCCTCGACAGCAAATTTTATTCCGAAAAGGTTGAAGCTTTGAAACCTTTCTAGCTTTGATTGCCCAGGGCGTTGACATCGCCAATTATTTCCCTCAGGTTCAGTTTGGATAACAATGGGAATTAGTTGCACTTTATATAGATTAGATTATGAGTAATTAGCAATTAGTTCATTTGTTACACTTTGGAAAACCCATTCCCTTATGAGTAATTAGTTGCGTGGACATCCCAAACTTAGGAAAACCCATTCACTTATGAATGATTAGTCGGTGAAAGATTAGATTATGAGCAATTAGTTGCAATTTGACCATTGATTTGGGATTTTGGATTTAACATTGAGCTGGATATTGTTCCTAAAGTTGATTTCATAAATGTGAACCATAATTTCGGTAGTTTAGGTGAGTGTATGGTTATCAATAACCTTTGAAGTAAGGGTATTTTTACTGTCAAAATTGATTTGCAACTTGGGTTCATTTATATTAACATATAATTGTATGCTTGAGGTTTTGTGATACAAATACATGTAGTAAACAGTTCTATTTATGAACAAAGGTTTCGTAGTTTATTATTCAAACACAAACATTTGTATATGAGTAAACTTATATGTTATATATGGTATATGAGTAAACTTATGTGTTATACATGGCTCAGCAGATACTGATGTTTATGACTTACTACAATGTGTTTGCACCGCGGTATGTTTGTGTAGAGGCTTTGGAAAATAACAATTTCCCGATCCGAACGAGTCGTTCACCCGTATCTAATCTCTACACGCACAGGTATTTTCCATTTGATTATGTAAACTACCAATTTCAATGTTTTTATTTTGTAAACTACACGCACACGTATCATAAAGCAATCATACATATTATGCTCATAAAGCAATCATACATATTTTGCTCATTTTTGCTACCAATTTCAGGTATGCATCCAGATCGGTTCATACATAAAGCAATCATGCATAATACTACGTATCAATTCATACATAAAGCAATCACACATAATACTACGTATCAGTTCATACCAATTCAGGGCAGCAAAAATATCACAACGCGGTCATACATAACACTACGTATCAGTTCATACCAGATCGAACCAGCAAAAGTATCATAAGGCAGCAAAAGTTAACTTAATACATACATATATAGACACCCAAAAAATGACATTATACTAGCAACAGTTCATACTAGATCAAGGCTTTGTGGGGATGTGGTACTTCCAACAGATTCGCTAGGGCTTTGCGGCTGTGGGAGAGCCAGTCCGAAGTGTGCAGCTGCATGTGATGGACCCGCAGCATCAGGACAAGGGGTGAGGTAGTTTGGCCAATCATATTCCTGATCAAATTCCAAATCTACCCACTAATCATTCCTCCAGTTCATTGGGGCTTGGTTATCAACATGTATGTCAAGGGTGGCTTTAGGAAATAAGCTTGGCAAAGGGGTAGCAAGGCAACTTCATCTATCATTGCGTCAAAAGATTCATCTTCATCCATTTCCACTTTGTCATCACATAAGCATGGAACCACCTATTCCTCCGTATTGCTCACAAAAAGAAGTTTAGGCCTTGCTCCAGGGTGAGCATGGGTACATCACTGAACCTTAATGAGGTGAATCTTGTTATTGAATTGAGCACCAAAAGTATTCATAATTCCAATGCCTTTATAAAATTGCATTTTCAGATATAAAGATCTATGTTCATAATGAGACCAGTTACAATCGTCAATTGCAAGAACATGTCACATTGGCTTCATTTTTTCTTCAATAGCAGGAACATTCTTCTTTAAGAACCCGGGAAAGCCATCAACTTTGGCCCATGATTGTAACAACCCGGAAAATCCGAGCCAATTTAAAAAATTTATTTTGGCAATTTTTTTTTAAATTTTGAATATTTAAAATGAATTGTTTAAATAATAACGACGAGAAATTTATTTTGAATAGAATTAGAATGTATATATTTATATAGATCGTCGTTAGAATATAAATATTTATTTTTAATTATAAAAGGAACTAGAAATGGCGCGGTAGTTCGAAAATTCGATTTCAAAGTTCAAATGAATGTACAGGATTCAAAATAAACCGGATTTTGGCGAAACTAAAAATATTAGAATCTATTTGAGAATATCTTTCCAACGAATCCTAAAAATCAAAATTTCATAGCGAGAATAAAAAGTTATGCCCAGTTGAAAATTCAGAATAGTAGCTATGGAATTTTGGCCCTTAAAAATGGAAATTTTGCAAATGACCTCCGTTTTCGACGAAACCACTTTTGTTGGATCCGGGATGTCAAATTATTGCTATATTCCAATTTTCATGATTTTTGAAATCAATATGTGAGCGTGGCGAAGTAAAACGTGTTTTGATAGTTTTGGTCAATTTGGATCGACCATAAAATGACTATTTTTCAAACGGTCTCCAAAGTTAACGAAATTAGTTTTGTTAGGACCGTATCGTCAAAATATTGCTAGATTTATTTTTTTGGAATTTTTAGAGTCCGTATGTGGCCCCGGTAAATTAAAATGAGCATTCAAATTCAATATATTGATTTATATTTTGATTTTTACAAAAACTGATCGTAATTGTCAAACTGGCTTATGATACATATCCCATTGTGTTCGGAATGGGGGTAATTAGCTATGGGCGACAGTCGGTGGGTTTGATTTCGAGTTCAAAATAAAAGGGTACTTTTTGAAATTAAATAATAAAAAATATATACATATAAATAAAATCTCTTTATATTCTCTCAACCCCTTCCCTTCTCCTTCAAAATCGATTTACAAAAGAAAAAAAACCGCCGCCGATACCCCGTCGCCCCCCCTACATCACCGCGCCGGCGCAACCACCAAGCCCCTCTTGCTCTCTTCTCCCTCCTCCTCTAATCCGACCCGCTCTCCCCCTTTCACCCAAATCCGTACCCTAACCACCCAGAACTGCCGCCGCCACCCTGAAGGCCCCGCCCTGACCATCCGCGCAACCTGAAGACCGACGCCCTATCACCCTCTTCCCCTCCAGCGAGCGCGAGCAAGCCTCCCCCCTCCTCGAACGAACGATGTGAGTTTTTAATCTATTTGTGTAATTAAAAATTTGATTTTTCCTCATATGTGTATTAGCTTGTATAAGATTCAGTTTTTGGGTATATATTAGTAAGGTAAAGTTATGATTTTTGTAACGAAAAGATTTGATTTTAATTATATAAAAGCGGAGATTTTTATATAGTTAAAGTTAAGATTTTTGCTTAGTTAAAGTTGAGATTTTTATTAGAGAAAAGAATATAATTTTGTTTATATAATAGCGAATATAAAAATATTATTTCTATATGAGTAGAGAATTAAAAATAGGATTTTATATAATAAAGAATATAAAAATATAATTTTTATATGGGTAAAGTCGAAATCAAAATATGATCTTCACAAAGAAAAGGTGTGATTTTTATCCATATAACGTTAAAATAAAAATGTGATTTTTATCCATATAACGTTAAAATAAAAAAAATGTAATTTTTATATATATAATAGCCGAAAGAAAATGTGACTTTTATTTATAAAGTAGCGATGTTAAAAATATGATTTTTAACATGTACCGCGTGAAATGGATCTCATTGGAATCACGACGAAGATTTTCTACATATGAAGAGTCGCGACGTTTGGTTTAGCTTCTAGGTGAGAACTTCTCACTTTAATTTTAATTTTCTAGTTAAAATATATACTAGGATGCAGACGATGCTTAGCAGCACCCGACACCCGTCGTCCACAGACCATGAACGACTTGTTTGTTTGTTTAATTGTGTTGTGAAAATTGATTGTGTGATGTGGAATGAAATAAAACATTTTATAGTTAAAATATAATTTTTAATATGTATATGAATAAAATAAATATCCATAAAGAAATCGGACGATTTGTTTATGTACACACATTTGACTGACATTGATTGGGACGATAAATTTTATACATCGCCCAACTACACAAATAAATTGCATTATTTGTTGATTGAAACCCCACAAGTGTATTGGGATGATATTAGACATACACTAATCCCAATAATTAGCTATATGTTGATTGATTGATTGACAGGCTGTTGAAAGCGTTGAATATTTATATTTGATGCTTATGCAGTGTAGAATGCACTTTGGATGATGGTTGACTGTGTTTGATTGTTGTAGCGTACATGTGTGTATGAAATCCATATAAATCACATTATATGGTAATTGATTGTGTCTGATTCCAGTTCAGAAAGAATGAATATTTTAATATAATGAATATTTTAAAATAATGAATATTTTAAAATAATATTCAGTAAAAGATCAAAATCTGATTTTGATGTCCGATTTGGGAAGGACATGAATATATTTAAATATATATAGTCGTGTTGATTAGATAACGTCATTTCGACGTGAACGATATTTATATCGATTTTATTCATTTCTATAATGAATATCGAAAAGGAATTGATTTCAAAATTTAATGTTTTTGAAAATATTACCATTTATATATCGATGATATGTAATATTCAATTTTGATTAGAAATTGAATATGAAGTTGAAATCATTTTGAAAATGAATTTAAAACGATTTATAAAATACGTTTCAAATGGAAATCGACGAAATATACATTATATATATTACATATATAATATAATGGCCTAAACAGAACGTGCCGCGCTGCGGCAGTTCACGAATTTTGACCATTGACTTCGAATGGATATTACGGGAGATCCGACCATCGGATTCTCCTAAAATCGGAACCGTTGGGTTCATATCGAAAAGAGCTTTCTAACAAATATTAGAGATGTGAAATATAACGGTTGGAATTGGAATTATGTCCAAATCAAATTTGGAAAAGGTCGTTGTAAGTGCAGTTCGATGGCCGTTTATGGAAATCGACTGTACGGACCTTTCTAAAATTATTAAAAATATCAATAATTAGTGTAAAATCATAAGAAATGATTTGGAAAGAATTGGGATGAAAAATTCTACATTTGAAACGATAAAAATAGATTTTTATCGAAATGAACTAGTTTGGAACTAGAATTATGAAATCCAATATTTTAAAAATAAAAAAATTGGATTTGTAATGGTTTTAAAAATAACTAGAATTTCCGATATATAAATTGGAAATGGATTTGAATCGATATTTTCTTCGGAATATTTCGATGTTGGATTTCGTGATTATGCAAACATTGTAATGGAAATTTGAAAGATATATATATATATATATATCGTTATTTCCAATACAATATTTGTTGATTTCAGAATTTGATATTGAATATAAGCCGACATATTTTCTATTCAGAGCCTTGTATTTAATGTCAAATTGGATCTTGGGTTCGTCGTGAATGGTATCTTTAATAATACTGTTCTTGAACCGAATGGAGTTAAGAAAATTAGAAGCTGACTGGAGATTAGTCAAGTTGAATGGTTTCCTGGGTATTGATCTGATGTCGGTTTTGGCCTTCGGGGTTAATACTTAGGGCATTGTTCTGTTACTAATTTACGGTTAGAGGCTAATGTGAATTGGGTTTATTGTGAACTGTGTTTTTAACGACATTCATTCTTTAACCCGATTTACAGTGAAATATGATTTGAGATTTATAAATCTTTTCATTAAGATTTAAGGGAATTTTTCCAAGGTAACGTTTTCCAATTTAATATATTAAATTGGAATTGAATGGAATTCGATTTGATAATAATCAAAGTGAACTTCCATGGAGGAAGGCTGTTAATACATATGGAATTTAAGAGGCATTGCCGTTATTCCATTTACATTATTGGTCGGATATGGAAATTGATATCGATTATATATTGATTTGGTTTTCCGTGAAGATTCCATAATTAATGGAATGTGATTTGGGTTGTTGTGAATGGTATCTTTAATAATACTATTCTTAGACCTAACGGAGTTTAGAAAATCAGAAACTAACTAGAGATTAGTTAAGTTGAATGGTTTCTTGGGTATTGATCTGATGCTGGTTTCGGCCTTCTGGGTTAATACTTAGGGAATTGTTCACTTGCTAATTTACGGTTAAAGGCTGATGGAATGGAATGTGAATTTGGGTTTATCGTGAACCGTGTTTTAAATGACATTGGTTCTTTAACCCTGTTAAAGACAGGATATGATTTCCCAAGTTAAACAATCGTTAATATTGATTTTTGGGAAGATTAAAACCAAGTGGAGTTTTATTGCGTCTTTAATTAGATTGAATTGATATCCAAAGGAAGATTAAAGAATAAATTTAAAGAATTTATCTTTGATAAAATTAATGGGAACCTTTCCCAAAGTATAAGGATATTTGAATAAAGGAATATTCTGGACTGGAATGAGGTGTATGTTGTATTTTTATAACACTTTTTTTATTATATACACGAGTTATTCAAAAAGACCGGGTTTATCCCATTCTGAATAACTGACTCGATGATGTGTCGAGAATGAAGACGGTGATTGAAGACCGGAGGCCTTCAAATTGTTTGGATGATTACTGATGTCTTGGTTGGGCTGTACACCCAAGGCAAGGTAATAAGTAGTGATCGTCCAGATGTACTTGGAGATCGATGGATATGCGATGCCTCTCCCTGTATTGGACATATGGGGGAGGAATAAGGTGCCTCCGGTTTCGTTCAGACCCGGAAAGAACTTGTAAATGGATGTGTGTCTGATATCGGATTTCATTATATGTGATTGATAGACATCAGTTGCGTAGCATGAATTGCCTGTGTGGCATGATGAGATGCAAATGATCAAGGCTTCTGTTGAAAAGCAAAGTCTTCTGGTTGATGATCAAAGCACGGCTTTAATATAGCGTAGCTTTGGGTAGCATTAATTCGCGAGCCTCACACCCCGGTGTGAACCAAAAACGGGAGAGGACCTCAGGGAGGGCATGCGTTTCCTTCTAGCTAGGAGTGGTGTCAGCATTTTGCACGCCCTCGAATTTTACTTATGTTGATGTTGGATAGTGAGGCGCCTCGGTTATATCGGTCGATCCGGGACCGATGGAGTCATTTGGCTCATTGACGCCCCATAGGGCGGGAAAACGCAATGTTCAGGCATTTTAATCCACATCGAGTGGACCGAACCTGACGATCCAAGGGACGATGCGTTCTGTTCCTGAGACATAAGCTAGAGCATCTCGAAGCAGTGAGGACGATCCCTTGCCTTAGTTCACAGATGGAAATCCAACTTCAAATACGTGACATTTGCGATTTTGATTGTAGAGCCTAATATTGGCGACATGATATATGGTACCCATGTCATCTAGGATTGATACATTTATATTTGAAGTTGTTTTATACACTAATGCACTTATAATAGTATCAAATGATTTGTTTTAACGTACCAAGCATGTTTGGCTATTATAAGGGAAAACCCTATCCTCTGGCTTGCGTTGCATTTTGTGATAGGACCTGGGTCTTATAATAGCTTCATTTTTCCAAAAATCATTGCGCTGTTTTGTTATATGCACTAGTATTCTTGGGAGGAAACCCGTTCCGTGATATACGGTGTGGTCCCTTAATGTATCTGATTTAAAGTAAAGTTTTAAATAACTGTTTTAGTTCTCACACCAGCCACATGACTGACTTGGAGTTTATTGTTTTAAGCTAAACTCTGGGTGCCCCTATTTTCCACATGGGAAGCTAGTAGTTTTGGTTTTGCAGATTTATATTTACAGGATCCTGATTTACAGCTGGAACGATACTCGAAAAGCTCTGTATCCGTGTATTACTTTCAGTTGTGTTTTGTATTATTTTTCCATTGCTATGTAATGTATTGTAATCTCTGATATTTATCGAATGTATAATATTTGTTCATACTCCGTATATTCTTGTATTCTGATGAAATTGTTGTAATAAGCAATGAAATGTTCTTCTGTTTGTGTTATAATTCGTCGTGTTCTCAATTCAATCCGTGCTTTCCTTCACGGTGAAGTTCGGGTCGTAACAGTTTGGTATCAGAGCTTTGGTTTACAAAGCTCGAGAACAAGACACATTAGAACCGAACGAAAGAATTCATCAGAGACTAGATTAGTAATATCCAATGAGAATGACTCGTTAGAGATGGGATCAGTAGTATCCTAGAATGAGTCGGAAGGGTGTTGTTTTTCAAATAAAGATGAAATTTTTTGTTTTGATAATTTAAAATCTGTTATACGTATTTGAATATTATTTTTATATTGAATTTGGACAATCGGGTATATAAAGATTTTGCATGTACGTCTGATCCACGTGTATACGAAGTCTTAATATACTGGATAGATATAGAATCACACTCTAGTCGCCCGGAGATGGTTTTGTTGATCGCTATAGTACGCACATCATCAGAATTTATGTTCGTGTTTCGAAAGTGAGATATCTATATATTTCCAATTCACTGGTGCGAGAACCAAAATATAGTTAGAATATATTGTTGTGAATTGGCATCAAAAACATGATTTTTGAGTATATAAAAAAATTATGAATTTGAAACGTTAATCAACTAATTGATTGCTGATTGTGTTGTTTGATTATTGTTTTGATTAATTAGAATTTGGGACCATTGGGCCAAATTGTATCAAATGTTGAACTGAATCGAAAATTTATAGAAATTGCATGCGTATACATGTATATACATTGAATAGGTCATAGCAGGGAAGCTAAGCAGAGGAATAAAATTGTTGCCCAATAAATAGGTACACGTTTATTGTATTTCTTGGGGTTTTTGATGATTTTATGAGCCGATTGGCTAGCCGTTTAGCTGTTTCTTTCTCTTTTTGGATTGGAAAGGCCGGTATGACAATTTCGGGATTTTCCCGGTACCCCCGTACAGGGGAGGTTATGGCGAAATTTTTCGAAAATTTAGGGTGTTAGCAAAATTTTTGAAATTTTAGAAAAAAATTTGAAACTGAAAAGTCAAAGAACTTAAGCCATAATGAAAGTTGAGTTGGTTTGCTAAACAACTTTCAGCTCCGTTCCTTTTCGGGGACGAAAAGATTTTAAGTGGGGGAGATTGTAACAACCCGGAAAATCCGAGCCAATTTAAATTTTTTATTTTGGCAATTTTGATTAATTTTGAATATTTAAAATGAATTATTTTAAGTAATAACGACAAGAAATTTATTTTGAATAGAATTGGAACATATATATTTATATAGATCGTCGTTAGAATATAAATATTTATTTTAAATTATAAAAGGAACTGGAAATGGCGCGGTAGTTCGAAAATTCGATTTCAAAGTTCAAATGAATGTACAGGATTCAAAATAAACCGGATTTTGGCGAAATCGAAAATGTTAGAATCTATTTGAGAATATCTTTCCAACGAATCCGAAAAATCAAATTTTCATAGTGGGAATAAAATGTTATGCCCAGTTGAAAATTCAAAATAGTCGCTATGGAATTTCGGCCCTTAAAAATGGAAATTTTGCAAACGACCTCCGTTTATGTGAACGTGGCGAAATAAAACATGTTTTGACAGTTTTGGTCAATTTAGACGGCCATAAAATGGCCATTTTTCAAATGGTCTCCAAATTTGACAAAATTAGTTTTGTTAGGACCGTATCGTCAAAACATAGCTAGATTTATTTTTATGGAATTTTTAGAGTTCGTATGTGGCCCCGGTAAATTGAAATGTGCATTCAAATTCAATATATTGATTTATATTTTGATTTTGACGAAAACTGATTGTAACAGTCGAACTGGCTTACGATACATATCATATTGTGTTCGGAATGAGGGTAATTAGCTATGGACGAAAATCGGTGGGTTTGATTTCGAGTTCAAAATAAAAGGGTACTTTTTGAAATTAAATAATATATATATATATATAAATAAAATCTCTTTATATTCTCTCAGCCCCATTCCCTTCTCCTTCAAAATCGATTTACAGAAGAAAAAAAAGAAAAAAAACCACCACCGATACCCCATCGCCCTCCCCCTACATCAGCGCGCCACCGCCGGCACGGCCACCAAGCCCCCCTCCCCCCACCCCACGCGCGCTTCTCCCTCCTCCTCTAATCCAACCCGCTATCCCCCTTTCACGCAAATCCGAACCCCAACCACCCAGAACTGCCGCCGCCACCCTGAAGGCCCCGCCCTGACCATTTACGCCACCTGAAGACTGACGCCCTATCACCCTCTTCCCCTCCAGCGAGCGCGAGCAAGCTCCCCTCCCCCTCCTCCTTGAACGAACGATGTGAGTTTTTAATCTATTTGTGTAAATAAAAATTGGATTTTTCCTCATATCTATATTAGCTTGTATAAGATTCAGTTTTTGCGTATATATTAGTAAGGTAAAAATATTATTTTTATATGAGCAGCGAATTAAAAATAGGATTTTATATAATAAATAATATAAAAATATGATTTTTATATGGGTAGAGTTGAAATCAAAATATGATCTTCACAAAGAAAAGGTGTGATTTTTATCCATATAACGTTAAAATAAAAATGTGATTTTTATCCATATAACGTTAAAATAAAAAATGTGATTTTTATATATATAATAGCCGAAAGAAAATGTGACTTTTATTTATAAAGTAGCAATGTTAAAAATATGGTTTTTTTAACATATACCGCGTGAAACAGATCTCGTTGGAATCACGACGAAGATTTTCTACATATGAAGAGTCGCGACGTTTGGTTTAGCTTCTAGGTGGGAACTTCTCACTTTTATTTTAATTTTCTAGTTAAAATATATACTAGGACGCAGACGGTGCTTAGCAGCACCCGACACCTATCGTCCACAAACCATGAACGACTTGTTTGTTTGTTTGATTGTGTTGCGAAAATTGATTGTGTGATATGGAATGGAATAAAATATTTTATAGTTAAAATATAATTTTTAACATGTATATGAATAAAATAAATATCCATAAACAAATCGGACGATTTGTTTATGGACACACATTTTACTGATATTGATTGGGACGATAAATTATACACATTTCCCAACTGCACAAATAAAATGCATTATTTGTTGATTGAAACCCCACACAGGTATTGGGATGATATTAGACATACACTAATCCCAATAATTAGCTGTATGTCGATCGATTGATTGACAGGCTGTTGTAAGCGTTGAATATTTATATTTGATGCTTATGCAGTGTAGAATGCACTTTGGATGATGATTGACTGTGTTTGATTGTTGTAGTGTACACGTGTGTATGAAATCAATATAAATCACATTATATGGTAATTGACTGTGTCTGATTCCAGTTCAGAAAGAATGAATATTTTAAAATAATATTCAGTAAAGATCAAAATCTGATTTTGATGTCCGATTTGGGATGAACACGAATATATTTAAATATATACAGCTGTGTTTATTAGATAATGTCATTTTGACGTGAACGATATTTATATCGATTTTATTCATTTCTATAATGAATATCGAAAAGGAATTGATTTCAAAATCTAATGTCTTTGAAAATATTATCATTTATATATCGATGATATGGAATATTCAATTTTGATTAGAAATTGAATATGAAGTTGAAATCGTTTTGAAAACGAATTTAAAACGATTTATAAAATACGTTTCAAACGGAAATCGATGAAATATATATTATATATATAATGTAATGGCCATAATAGAACGCGCAGCACTGCGGCAGTTCACGAATTTCAACCATTGACTTCGAATGGATATTACGTGAGATCCGACCGTCGGATTCTCCTAAAACCAGAACCGTTGGGTTCGTATCAAAAAGAGTTTTCTAACGAATATTAGAAATTTTAAATCTAATGGTTGGATTTGGAATTATGTCCAAATCAAATTTGGAAAAGGTCATTGCATGTGCAGTTCGATGGCCGTTTATGGAAATCGACTGTACGGGCCTTGATAAAATTATTAAAAATATCAATAATTAATGTAAAATCATAAGAAATGAATTGGAAAGAATTGGGATGAAAAAAATCTTTATTTGAAAAGATAAAAATAGATTTTCATCGAAACGAATTAGTTCTGAACTAGAATTATGAAATCCAATATTTTAAAAATAAATAAATTGGATTTGAAATGGTTTTAAAAATAACCAGAATTTCCAATATATAAATTGGAAATGGATTTGAATCGAAATTGTCTTCAGAATATTTCGATGTTGGATTTCGTGATTATGCAGATATTGTTATGGAAATTTGAAAGATATATACATATATGTCGTTATTTCCAATACGATATTTGTTGATTTCAGAAGTTGATATTGAATATAAGCCAATGTATTTTCTATTCAGAGCCTTGTATTTAATGTCAAATTGGATTTTGGGTTCATCGTGAATGGTATCTTTAATAATACTGTTCTTGAACCGAATGGAGTTAAGAAAATTAGAAGCTGACTGGAGATTACTTATCTTGAATGGTTTCCTGGGTATTAATCTGATGTTGGTTTCGGCCTTCGGGGTTAATACTAAGGGGATTGTTCTCTTACTAATTTACGGTTAGAGGCTAATGTGAATTGGGTTTATTGTGAACTGTGTTTTTAAAGACATTCGTTCTTTAACCCGATTTACAGTGAAATGTGATTTGAGATTTATAAATCCTTTTATTAAGATTTAATGGGAATTTTTCCAAGGTAACGTTTTCCAATTTAATATATTAAATTGGAATTGAATGGAATTCGATTTGATAATAATCGAATTGAACTTTCGTGGAGGAAGACTGTTAATACATATGGAATTTAAGAGGCGTTGCCGTTATTCCATTTATATTATTGGTCGGATAAGGAAATTGATATCGATTATATATTGATTTGGTTTTCCGTAAAGATTCCATAATTAATGGAATGTGATTTGGGTTGTCGTGAATGGTATCTTTAATAATACTATTCTTAGACCTAATGGAGTAAAGAAAATAAGAAACTAATTAGAGATTAGTTAAGTTGAATGGTTTCTTGGGTATTGATCTGACGTTGGTTTCGGCCTTCGGGGTTAATACTTAGGGAATTGTTCACTTGCTAATTTATGGTTAAAGGCTAATGGAATGGAATGTGATTTTGGGTTTATCGTGAACTGTGTTTTAAATGACATTGGTTCTTTAACACAGTTAAAGACAGGATATGATTTCCCAAGTTAAACAATCGTTAATATTGATTTTTGGGAATATTAAAACTAAGTGGAGTTTTAATGCATCTTTAATTAGATTGAATTGATATCCAAAGGAAGATTAAAGAATAAATTTAAAGAATTTATCTTTGATAAAATTAATGTGAACCTTTCCCTAAGTATAAGGATACTTGAATAAAGGAATATTCTGGATTGGAATGAGGTGTATGTTGTGTTTTTATAACACTTGTTTATTACATACGCGAGTTGTTCAAAAAGACCGGGTTTATCCCATTCTGAATAACTGATTCGACGATGTGTCGAGAATGAAGACGGTGGTTGAAGACTGGAGGTCTTCACATCGTTTGGATGATTACTGATGTCTTGATTGGGTTGTACGCCCAAGGCAAGGTAATAAGTGGCGATCGTCTAGACGTACTTGGAGATCGACGGATATGCGAGGGCCTCTCCCTGTATTGGACATATAGGGGAGCAATATGGTGCCTCCGGTTTCGTTCAGACCCAGAACGAACTTGTAAATGGATGTGTGTCTGATATCGGATTTCATTCTATGTGATTGATAGACATCGGTTGCATAGCATGAATTGCATGTGTGGCATGCTGAGATGCAAATGATCAAGGCTTCGGTTGAAAAGCAGAGTCTTGTGGTTGATGATCAAAGCACGGCTTTAATATAGTGTAGCTTTGTGTAGCGTTAATTCGCGAGCCTCACACCCCGGTGTGAACTAGAAACGGGAGAGGACCTCAGAGAGGGCATGTGTTTCCTTCTAGCTAGGAGTGGTGTCAGCGTTTTGCATGCCGTGGCATTTTACTTATGTGGATGATGGATAGCGAGGCGCCTCGGTTATACTGGTCGATCTGGGATCAATGGACTCATTTGGCTCATTGACGCCCCATAGGGCAGGGAAACGCAGTGTTCAAACATTTTAATCCACATCGAGTGAGCCGGCCCTGACGATCCAAGGGATGATGCGTTCTATTCCTGAGACACGAGCTAGAGCGTCCCGAAGCGGTAAGGACGATCCCTTGCCTTGGTTCACAGATGGAAATCCAACTTCCAATACGTGACATTTGCGATTTTGATTGTACAGCCTAGTATTGGCGACATGATATATTATACCCATGCCGTCTAGGATTGATACATTTATATTTGAAGTTGTTTTATATACTATTCATTTATAATAGTATCAAATGATTTGTTTTAACGTACCAAGCATGTTTGGCTATTATAAGGGAAACCCCTATCCCCCGGCTTGCGTTGCATTGTGTGATAGGACCTGGGTCTTATAATAGCTTCATTTTTTCAAAAAGCATTGCGATGTTTTGTTATATGCACTAGTATTCTTTGGAGGAAACCCGTTCCGTGTTATACGACGTGGTCCCTTGATGCATCTGATTTAAGGTAAAGTTTTAAATAACTGTTTTAGTTCTCACACCAGTCACGTAACTGACCTGGAGTTTATTATTCTAACCTAAACTCTGGGTGCCTCTATTTTCTACATGGGCAGCTAGTAGTTTTGGTTTTGCAGATTTATATTCACAGGATCCTGATTTATAGCTGGAATGATACTCGGAAAGCTCTGTATCCGTGTATTACTTTCAGTTGTGTTTTTTATTAATTTTCTGCTGCTATGTAATGTAGTGTAATCTCTGATATTTATCGAATGTATAATATTTGTTCATACTCTGTATATTCTTGTATTCTGATGAAATTGTTGTAATAAGAAATAAAATATTCTTATTTTGTGTTCGTTCTCAATTCAATTCATGCTTTCCTTCACGCGGAAGTTCGGGTCGTAACAGTTGATTCCACTTCTAATGCTGGTTCAGGCTCAAATTCTTCATCAGACCATGGTTGCAGGTAAATAGCAGCTCCACATTTTGTTAAAACTTTCCACAATAGTGAATAATCACGCTTACTATAATAGGGACATGATACTAGAAAAGAGTTATTGGGTAGTACCCACACAGGCCACGAATTATGATTTAGAGTCACCTGAAACGTGTGATGCACAGCTTTGACATTCCAATGTCCTTTAAGAACAGTAGCAGTGATGCACAGCGACGAGTCCTCTATTGATTTATTTTTTTGAAACTTTCGAAAATTGGAGTTTAGGGAATATGGAGATGAAGATGTTCTGAAGCTCGAAAGGGTATGCGAGAGACCCTCTATAAGTTGTCATAAAATGTGTCGACTGGAAATGTTTGCACAGAAGAAGCATACTCAGTTCTGAGGTAGCACGAGTGACCAATGGTGATTGGTCAATTGTTATAATTATGTGCATAAGATTTATAAGTTAGGATGACCAGATGGTTAATTGTTGATATATTTATATGATATACATGCACATATGCACTTATCAAATAACTTGTAACAATCAAATTGCAGGATTTGAAATGACGAGGAGAGATACCACCGGGAAGTGGAGAACCTGAAATGATGTCGAGATCAGATACAGTTTGTGGTTCATGGCATTGTTACTTTGTAGAATGCATTGGATCGTATGTGTTGGCACTTGTATTGAAGGTGGCATGTGTTGGTACTTGTGGTATGTAGAATATTTAAATTGTACTTTTAAATTATGTATTTGATCGTATGTGTTATATTTGAAGAATTGGTATGGTATGTAGAATATTTTGGATGTTTTTCTTCTATGTACGAAACTGGTATTGCAAAATTTATAATTAAAGCTTTGTATTTGCTTTCTTTTGCTGTTGCATTTGCTTTTTTCTTGATGTTGTATTTCAAGATAATGGTGTTGCATTCCATAATACAGTGGAGTTGCATTACATAAAATAGTATTAATTCCACATGGTACGTAGACGCCACAGCTGACGTGGCATGTGACACGTAGGCAGCTGACGTGTCATGTGACACGTAGGCAGCTGATGTGGCCCCGCTATCATGACCTTGCAGCTAGGCTCTAACTAATGCTCAAGCAACACTGAATATTATTGCATTACGTGCAAATAGTGTTGTACTACATCTATAATGCAACACTTTCTTTCCGTGGTAGTAGATGTGCAAAAGCGTTGCCTTAGAGGGCTAAGGCAACGACCGCGGATGCCACACCCTTCCGTTGTTGCCTATTTGAAAAATAGGGAAAATGCAACGCTTTTTCGATCTAAGGCCACATATAACTTGTGTCGAATTTGTCCACTTTTGTAGTAATGTCCCACAGATTAACATGTTAAGTTCAGGTTAACAGGTTCATATAACCCCAACAGATTAAACAGGTTAAGTATTACAGGTTAACAGGTTTA
Organism: Allium sativum; assembly: GCA_030737875.1. Lineage (NCBI taxonomy): Eukaryota > Viridiplantae > Streptophyta > Magnoliopsida > Asparagales > Amaryllidaceae > Allium > Allium sativum. The sequence goes on from CM060924.1 coordinate 288,775,700, forward strand.
TATAATCCCAACATATTAAACAGATCTACTTAACCCCATCGTTTTAACAGATTTACTTAACTCCATAGATTTATCAGATTCCATAGGTTACTTACAGTTTCATTAACATGTTCCACTTAATCCTTTAATTAAGCCTACAAAATTACATGTTCGTAAACCCTAAAATTTCAGTCATATTCCACTGTACAAGATATGCCTCAAATTTTCCTCTTTTATTTTCATTCCCAAATATTCCCTAATTGTCCCAGTTTCGTTCATGCATATGTCTTTTACGAGATTGGCCTAGGCTCGAAGGTAGCCTAGGCTTATAAAATAAAAAAGGAAATAAGAGAGGGAGAAGAACAGAAATAGGCATATAATATCAATTGAACAACATTACAGGTGTATGGAAAAATACATGTAATTATAGCAGAACTGTTTAGATATGAATCGGTTTCTTAACAGGCATAAACTCAGATCCAGGTTTATTAGTATGTCAAGGTTACTGTTAAATTTTATATCTAAAAGTAATATGAACTCACAGATATTGGATTTAAAGAACAGAGAAGGATATGATGATGTTGCAGAAGGGATTGTTGAATAAGTAAGATAAGAACTGTCATGATTCAATCCAAATTTCAGCAACATCTCCCTATCTTCATTTTATATTTTTATAACACGAGTTTGAGGAAGAAGTATAAAGAAGTGTAATTGATTTGATAGGAGTGCATGCTATTATATAGAGTTCACAAGACAATCCTTAACCATCAGATCTCTATTTTTAAATCCATCCGCTTAGTAAAATAATGAACCTGGTTAACAAAACATGCCAGGTTCGCTCAAAGAATTCGGACGGATCCAGGTGGGGTCGGCCCACCTACCCCCTGGGTCGACCCAGCCACCTATGGATTTAACCATAAGTCAACCCAGGCTGAAGCGGGTCATCCCCTAACGGCACTAATTCTTGCTTCAGTTTACCACTTCGTTTGTTCGATTTATTTTGAATTCTGTTTTGTTTTATTTATACATAAGTCTGTTATGTGTATACAAACTTCTAACCTTCATATCTTTCTCATACGATATCCGTCTTATGCAAACTCGGAGTCTGTCTAAACCAGAATTTCGAGACGAACGCAATGGTACAGTCCTTTTGACTTATTTTCCAATATTTAATTGAGTATACTTTTAGTTTATTAATGTTCTTTAAAATTACGGGGTGTTACACTGTAGTGGAGAGTGGATTATGCAGCATGAAGTCAATATGTTAAGTTAGCAAGTTATCCTTAGTAGCATCTTATGTATTTTATATCAATTTTTTTACCATGTAATTTTGTTTGCTTGGTCTCCCTTCCCTACGTGGAAAGAGATAGCATTAGTAGTTAAGTGAGTTGCTTAGCACCTGTGCTCTACCTTTTACTTATTTATTAATAAGATAGTGTTACGAAATATTATAAAAACCGGTCGGCTTTGCCAGAAAAAACAGAGTTTAAATTTCGAATAAATATAAATACAACAGAGGGGTATATTTATTGGATAAGAATGAAAAAGAATATTCCTTTTGAATTCAAACTTGTGTATGTATATTCGTATATAATAGGGGCAAGATTAAAGAACATAAGGAATGAAATCAATCAGAATTAGTAAGAATTTATTAAACAGTAACGTACATGAGACAATTGTCTCCTGGGCTCGACCCATAAGGGGGGTCGACCGCTCCTCTAGGAAGGGTGTCATCCATCAGATCGACCGCCCTCCTATGGGGGGGTGTCGATTGCCCTTAGGGGATTTTGGTGGAGATGGCTTGTTTTTATAAGGATTTGTATATAAATTGCAAACAACGAACTGTCTAGATTAAATTTAATTAATCTAATGATTTTTATACGCACTTGCAACTATATATACCACCTACATATTCCCTCCCATGGTCTATTTTCTTCTTATGCCTCCATTTTTCCTTTAGAATTCCAGAGAAAGGTTTAGGTTTTCTTCTAAATCCTTAATCTATATTTCTTTTCTTCTCTATTCTGATTGGGATTAGATTTATATTTATATTTTGGAATACAAAGATTTATATATAGGATTACGATCTCTTGATTCTTGTATATAGGTTAACAAGAATTGGAGAATGTTTTGCATGAAGGATTAGATCCAAAAGCAAACACAATTCAGATTTCCATTATTTTATCTTTCTTAGCACTGTGAGTGGAAATGGCATTAGTTTGCTATTTTGTCTATTTGTAATGTGGATTTGGATCTATATGCCTAAGGGAATTTGGATCGAAATGAAAATATAATGTTAAACATCCTCTACATTCTCTATATTTTAATTTTTCGTAGAAATTTTCAATGTATTGTATTTATGGTTTTGGGTTATTGTAATGATAAAAGAAGGAAATGATGTTTGTATTGTCTATATTATTTGGATTCCTTTTTGTTCCATTCATGTAAATCCATATGTTTGATTTTATGCAAAAGGTTAAGATTAGGATAGATTTGTAAATCTAAATAGGTTTGAATCTCTATTTTCTAAATAGAGCATTTGAACATATTATTTACAATATATCTAAATATTAAGGTTTTGCGTATAAACAAATATAAAAAGGGTCTATTCAAAAATAGGAATTATAAACATATATGTAAATTTGATGTACAAAGTTATGTTTATCTTTTATTAATAAAATAATCAAAACCTGGGTTATAAGTTTATACGTTGTTATGATTATTTTTACATTTTATTGTCATATGTTAATATGTACATTTATGTTGTGGTTGAGGAAAACGTGGAAGAATGACTTGTACACCTTTAAGAATTTAATGGGGATTGACATTTCAAAAACGTGGTAAGGATGCTAATCTCATTCGCTTAATTCACGTTTATATATATATATATATACATGTATGTATGTATGTATAACGTAATTTAGGGATCAAGTCTTTTGGGAGCCTAGGTTCTGGTATTGCCGGCGTGACTGAAGTTTCTCTTCCGTTCCAGCCTCCTCCTAACCGATCCTCTGGTATTCGATTCCTGCTTTTCTCTTTCCATTGCATGGTTCTGGTGTATAGTTTAACCAAATCTATGTGCTAATGGTGATTGCGGTCTGTTTGTGTGTTGGTTTTGGTGTTGGGGTGCCCTTTGTTTTTCATCTGGCTATTACTGAGTTTGAATTTCTTCTAGAAGGTATGCCATGATTTGTTATCAACATTGAATTCGGCTTCACTCTTACTTTAAGCCGTATTTGGATGAGTTGCTCGGGTATTTGCTTACTGGAGATGGCTCGGTATGCAAAGATTGTACTTGCAATGGATGTTGCTCAGCGAGATTGAGTTTTTTTTCTCAGTCTGTATTTTGCTTGTTTTTGTTTATGTTATATGGTTAGTTTTCTAACCGTTCCAGTCTGTAATTTGATTGTTTTGTAATCCGGTTAGTATGCTAACCATAATTCCGTACTATTTCTGATTAATATATGTTACCCATTTCCAAAATATATATACATACATATATATATAACGTAATCAACATATATTAATGTGTTATATGCGTAATCAATATGATTAAATTAGGATTGAATTTGAATGTCCCCATAGGAATTTGTATGTTTGTATGTGTGTGAGTTAATGAATTAATTAATAGTAATGACACATAGACATGAGGTTAACCGTTATTTGTAGTAGAAGTCTTCCCGGAACCGACCGGCATATCCGGCGTCTACAAGTAAATTTGTTTAATGTTATAGGTCTAGGTGACATGGGCCACTATAATTAGTACACTATGATGTGAGGTTAAGCCCAACTTGTAGTAGAAGCCTGCTCGGAGTTGCCCGACAAATCCAGCATCTACAAGTTGTAGGTCTAATGTGCGATGTCTAGTGTATACATACATACATATACATATATATATATATATATATATATATATATATATATATATATGAGTACTTGTGCATGAAGTAGGTCTGCCTTGAGCAGGTATTAAGTGGATGACCTACCTTTTTTGGGTATTAGGTGGCTAGGACATTAGGCCTCTTCTAATGTTCATTATTTAGAAAGGTTGAAGTCATTCGGCCTTCCCTAATAAAGGTCTTAAATAGTCATTGGGTTTGCCTTACTCTAAAGAGGTATTAAATGGTCCTAGTAGACGATAACGTGTGTAGAGTAGTTCTCCAAGTAATGTTCGCTTCTTATCTAGGGGCTAGTGAGGGATGACCTAGGGACAGATTATATATATAGCCTAAGGAATCAGCGTCTAAGGGAAGTATTAAATGAATAGGCTTTCACTCGTAGAGGCAGCTAAATAGTAACAAGAGGGTTCGCCAGGAGGGTTCTTCTTAAAAGAAGTCGTGTTCCTGAACTTATCCTGGTAGTAGGTAGCCGTTACTATTTCTCTCTCTACAAGAGAGTTATCACTTATAACAATTAACATTAGAACGGGGTCTTAAGTGGCTTGTGGTCTGCCATTGGGTATTAAGTGACTAGCGGGATGTTCACCCTAAATAAATATGGTATTAAGTGACCATAGAAGGTGCTTGCCCTTATATTAGCTTTGGGGTATTAAGTAACTTTTAGGACGTCTGCCTTATATGTTTATTTGTGTGTATGCTTGTTTGCGTAGATGTGTTGTGAAGAATTTATACTGCCAAATACAAGGGATAGTTATTCCTGAAAACTTAAGTGATTTTCATTCACCAAAACTTTATTTTATGACCTCCCTGCTTGTGACATACAAACATGACAGTTTGTGGGAACACTTGGATTAGTGATACCTTGGAGATCGAGCTTGGCGATGGAGGATCCATAGTTATTAGGCATCGTTTATGGAAATATTATTATATTGGGATAATTAATGTTGATGTACCTATTATTGCATGAGAGCTGTTGTAACCGACATTTACGATGGTTCAATTAAAGGTACATTTATTTTAAGTTATTACATTTTATCCCTTCTTCTCTTTGAGATTATGATTTCTCTTTTGTATGCTCTGTTATACCATTTTCTTATAGGAGCCAACGATCCATTTTGAATGGCTCTAAGTTTTGATTAGCCTTTTTGGATAAAAATTTAGGCACATCCCGAGTAGGTTGTTACATCAAATATCTCAGAAAGTGCATAAAAATAAAGAATATGCCAAATTTATAGTGGTTCGTCAATCGAGCCTACGTCTACTCGATGTAATCTATTGATTAAACTATAGGATTACAAATAAAGCTATGGTTTTATGAGAAAAATGGAGATAACGGAGTTGAATCTTAAACCCAGCGGAGTTTGGGCTTACAAGAACAAAAAAAAACCTAAAATGAGTGCTCTGGTCTTTGTTTATATATGTAAATGGTTTCAGATCGACATGGACATGAATGGGGAATGTTGGGTACCCATGTTTCCCAAATTCTGGTCAGATCGGCCTATCTAGATAGGCACCGATGTGGATCGGTATTGATTTGAATCTTTAGTCATTGGGCTGACGTGGATCCGAACTTGTTCCACTGCCTCGTTACTTAATCACGTTGTATTTGCATCATTTAAGCTTTACTTCCTTTGCGCTTTCACCAAATTTATATGCATAGAACCATTATTTCCATCTAAGTTGATCTGAGGTACTTATATTTGGCCGATCTACATCATTCTGGTTAGATTGATCTGGATTGACATCCTAGTTATTCCAACACCTATTTGAACTCTAGCACTCCATACGAGTGATCTTGATCTTCCATATTCTTATGTCATTGTTTGTACCAAATTCCTAAGCAATTCATTATCTCCCCAAGCCATCCGCTTCAATGATGGATCAATTTATGTGTTTTAGTCCAAAGTGCAATGACCTTACAAAAAGATGGGTTAATAACTGCATAATGGCATGATTTCATTAAAGCCACTAATGATTTTAGCTACCTTGGATAATGGATGACTATATCAATGTAGATCTAGTTGCTAGTTGTAATTTGCATTCTTCTATCCTTAGAGATTTCAAAGATGAAATCCTTTAAGAGGGAGAATGTACATCCTCAAGAATAAATAATAAAATATACTTAAAATACAAGAATGAAACTAAAAGAAAAATTCTCACAAACATTCGGATTTGACTGCAAAATTTGTACCATGTGCCAAAACAATTTTTCGGGCAAATTTTCATATATAACTTATTCAAGTTCAAACTAAAACAAAAAATTATAAAGGTTTAAATAAATAAGAAATTAAAAGAAATATATATATATATTAACAAGGTCAGGTCGACCAAAGAAGGGCCCAATCGACCAAGGGCGGTCGACCAGACCTTAAGTTGATACGAAGGTCGATTTTCGTGTTGCTATGATTTTGGACTTGCGAGATTGTTTGTGCATTAGTGCTTTGGAAATGGTTGAAGTGGTTAGGATTTTGGATCTGACGGGAGAGAATGGAGATGTTATTGGTAGTCTACTTAGCCTAAATCTTTATTCTTCCATTGCAAGGTAGCTCAAACAAAAGTTAACCTCTAACTCTGATTTCTCAAATCAATTTCTTAACCCTAATTCTATCCTAATTCTCAATTTTTGATTAAAATAAAAGAAGATCTCTCAGTCAGAGGAGAATCCAAAGTAGAATTTGGTAGAGAAACTATGCGGAGTTTGAGGCGAACCTAAAGATTGTGATAAAGGTGATTGGACATAGATTTACGGAGTTTTCTAAATTACTCAATTTTGATTACTATCCTATGTTGATTAGATTATTAATAATGAACTTAGTTTGTTAAATTATCACATCGAAAATCTATTTTAATGGATCTTTTTGTCTAATTGCAACTAGCATATGTAAGTAGAAAAACCATAAATCGTATGCTAAAATTGAATTTGCACCAATAGTTTAAGAATTTCATAATGTACATAGATAAATGTAATAAAAGTAGGATAAGCATATTGGTCTTATTGAAATGGATTATTCTAATAATTGAATAAATTTGATTAAAAGAAGTAAAATGGAATATGATTGGATTGTAGACAATTGACCAAAGACTAGCCTGGGTTGACTGTCGTAAATCACGTTGAAATAAATAGATTGTTTTGGGCCTTGAGCCTAACAGGTATATAAACCTTGTTGTTCTCTAAGTTGTTCACTGGCATAAACACATCTACATGTTCTTTAATTGAAATGGCATGCTTACTTTGAGTTTTTTGTATCATGGAGTATTATTGAGTTGTGAAACTTATGTTGTAAAGTTATAATCGAGGTGCTACAGTGGACGAGGTACTGATCAAGGAGATCACCTTTAGTCCTTATGATCATGTGAGTACTGATCAAGGGATGTAGAACAGTATGAGTTAAGTGGTTCTTAGACCAGCATCATACAAGCGTGGTGACTTTTTGGGGTTATGTAAGAGGTATTCTATTGCTAGAATCGAGAGGTTGTGTGAGGAACCATACGATGAGTCGCTATGCGAGTTTTAAGGGTGGACGTGGGTAGATTTTGTGAGGTTTGAAGCTCAAATCACATCTGCACTGCATCAAACGATTAATCAAAAATACAAGTCATTATGTTGATCCCTTAAACGACTCATTGTTGGCTCGGTTTAATGTAATAAGCTATGATTTTGGTCTGATCCAGTATCAACACGTGTTAAATATGAAATAAAAGAACTGCTTCCATTCACAATTAATTTACGAAGATGGCTATGTGAAGTCTTTACACGTAAAGGTAAAAACACTTATTATTATGCTAAAATGAAATATTATTTCCTAATTATATGAATATTTAAGTTTGTCAGGATTTAAATCGAGATTAGAGTCATTCATGTATGTTTTCTACCTAAGCAAATTGGCTATATTTTTATGTTAAGCTTATAAGTATAAATACTTGGTTTGGTGTTGTTTAAGATAATCAATACAATCATCTAAACCGCAACCAAACCATATCAATTTGGGTCGATCTAATTTAAGATATTTTCTTTTATTAAAAGAATTGGTCCATGTTTCCATATCATTTTGCAAGTCTAGAGCAAGTTGTTTTCATATGACAATGCTGTTTATGTACACCCCTGGTGAATTTGAATTTATATTCTTACCCTTCAGGCCTAATCGTGATCCAAAGTGATATAAGAGCTTCTCAAAACTAGATGATTGTCCAGACGAGGTATGATATGTAGTTATCCAATTTTATCAACTGAATGGCCTTTGACTTATGACCTTAGACATATGGCCTTAAATGCATGGGTACACACACTATATATTACTTAGAGTAATTTTACACTGAGTTACACTCTATTTTTTGTTGGTCTTGTTCTCATCATTAGACATGTCTTACCCATTTCATTTTTTTTCACCACAATTAGACATGCAGTCATTGACAGGTCCATTGCTGCTTTCAACTTATCGTGCTTGAAGTCTACCTTATTTTTTCATTTACCATGTATTTTCTACCAATACATTTGCTCTTTTGCTTATGAGAGAATATTCTCGGATATTTTAACATATAACGATGGTTTTCTAAGACCATCAAGTTATTATATTTTAAGACTCATATATATTGTGTGGTGTTGAGGGAACCCCAATTTACTCATTCTATTACCGCTACTAAAAAATACCACAAGAATTTTCATTACACTCTTCTTAATACCTCAAGTAAATAATATGGGTCACCGCACCATCGTTAACTTATTTCACTTTCGTCTCTTATTCGTTCCTCTTTCATTTCATTATGAAACTCTAATTCTTCAATCGATCGATCAACGATAAATTGTTCGATGCCGCAGCAATGCCGAGAAAGAAGAAACCTGCAGATACATTTTTGTCTAAACCCCAGTCAACTCTATCAAACAAGATTAGGGATTCAAATAGTAAAAATTTGAATTTTCTCGCGGGAAAGATGAAGTAGACCAATTGATTAAGATTTTCAGAGTAGGACTGACTACGTGATTAGTTCGGCAAATACTGATTGAGTGAAATATTAAAATGGAAAGGTAATGTGGTATTAGGAAGCATACAAAATTTAATGAGTTTTTTTTTAATTTTACGTTGCGGTTTTATAAAGAGGATATTGGGGTGTCCATAGCACCACACTATATATTCATGCTTGAGATTAACATTACTGTTTTTCTGAGATTGTTCATATGTTTGATGTCATCTTTCCATTGGGATGACATTTGGGTTAGATTTCTTTTTCGATATATTAATCTTTGTGATACAAGTTTTTACCTAGATTGGAAAGTGCAGATCCGAAAAGGGGAAAAGTCGCCATTTTGTATACTACAACTTGATGTCTCCAGTATCTCATTGTAACACCCCATATTTTTCTATGAATATTAATAGATTAATTAAAAGAATACTTAATTTTAAAAGTGAGAATTAAGTAAAACAGACTATAACATTGCGTTCGTCTCAAAATTTTGGTCAAGATGGACCCAAAGTCTGCATTAAACGGATAATGTATGAGAAAGTTATGGACCTTGGAAGTTTGTATACATATAAGGGAAATATATGTTTATATATAAATTAATAAAATAAAAATCAACCTAAAATTCAAGAAAAAAATTCAAAACAGCGGAAGCGGGAAGGCAAAACGCCAAACCGACCTATTTTATGGGTCGACCCGAGCCCTGTTGGGTCGACGACCCGAGCCCCACTGGGTCGACCCCAGGGTCAAATCAGGGTGTTTGGAATCGACCCCATCGGCCTAGAATGGTCTATGACGAAATTTTTTGTTTTAGGGCTTATGTGTCGCACTGTGGTTGGTTGGGTGACATGTCTCTTTGGTTTAAATGGCTCTGATGACTCCTATGCTAATCTAAAGGCCATGGTTTGCCTATCACACCTATAAATACATATCTAAACCTAAACCCTAATTCTATTATTCACTCTCATGGCGCCTCCATGCCGCCAAACTCTCATCTCAACCTAGCCGCCACTAAAACCTAAATCAAATCAAAAAGTTCTTCATCAACCTAGAGGATTAATCAATATCAATTTAGAGTTCTTCAACAACAACAAGAAATTCAATTATCTTTTCTAATCCAAACGCTGTAAGTTCAGTTATTTTTAGATTTGAACACCTAAATCTAGTCTTGACATGTAATAAGATGAATTTGAGACTATGCCTGATTCTAAGTTGTTCTTTTGCTTCTATTCTTATTCTCATGATGCTATTATCATTAGTTTATCTTATTGTACATCAGTTTTTCATGTTCATGATGATGTTCTTATCAAGTCTTAGCCTTCATGCCTGTGATGATATTTTCATGCCTATTTTCTCTCTGTTCTTATTTTATGCAACTTCTATCTCCCCCTATTTATTTTCTTTTATTAAACCTGGGTTAACTTCGAACCTAGGCTGAAATCGCGAAATACGAACGTTTGGAATACGGGGAATATTGGGTATTGCCTATTTGGGTGAATTTATGGGCATGACATGTTTGGTGGAATTACTGGACATAATTTGTGATGGATATGGGGTATTACTATTATAATTGCAAGTTTGGGTAAATTGGCATGTAAATCAATATTTGGGCATATGTAAATTGGCATGTAAATCAATATTTGGGCATATGTAAATTGGTATGTAAATCAATAATTAGGCTTATGTAAATTGGCATGTAAATCAATACTTGGGCATATGTAAATTGGCATGTAATTCAATAATTGTGCATATGCAAATTGGCATGTACAAATTGGAATCTGGACATAATTGGCAAGTATATAATTTAATTAAATCTAATGGCCGCCTAAGACACGAGGTTAGATTTGAGTTGTGGTGTAAGGCTACCCGGAACCACCCGGCACATCCATCAACCGCATCGACAACATTCTAATGTGAGAGGTCAAAGGCGAAGATTAGATGGGTAATAATTCCTAACACGATGTTAGAATGAGTTTGTGGTGTAAGACTGCCCGGAACCGCCCGGCACATCCAGCAACCGCAAACAACAAGTCTAATGTGAGAGGTTAGCGCATTGAATGCTTGAACCCGAGGTTGGAATGGGTTTGCAGTTTAAGACTGCTCGGAACCGCCCGACACAATCCAGCTACCGCAAATAAGTCCAATGTGAGAGGTTGATGCATTAATAAATAATTAATGCTAAAAAACATGTTAAGTATGGTAGGGTTAAGTCAACATGCAACACGTAACCAATATGACATGACAAGCGGGTGGGTTAAGTAACTCGACTAGATTAATGACACTCAACCAATATAACATGATGAATGAGTGAGTTAAGTAAACTTAAATTGATTGATTGATGACATTTAACCAATATGGGGGGTATACGAATAGACCCTAGGAAAACCCTAGTAGCGGGACCCTTTTCAGCAGTAACCCACATTAGGTATCAACGAGACCCTGAGCTAGGCAGGGTGGGGCACGATTACTGGGATGATTATAAGCGGTCAAAATAGCGGCTGGTGGTACGGCAGTGCTGGTTCCGACGGATTACGGGCGTGCACGTAATTCTAGCATGGGAAAATTTAGACACTGTGTACCAAGTAGGTATAAAGCTGCGCACTCTAGAACTGTATCGAGTTGCCACCCTAGGAAATGATACACCCTATAGTGGGACCAACACAGGTATCTACAAGTAGAGGCTGGGTTGATACAAACACATGTGGAACGTTATGAGTAGGAGCCGATCAATTAAGATAGGTATGTTGGGGACAGGTAAACTGTCAATATGAGGTGGGACCCTCATCATGAGATATGTACCTATAAGACTATCATATGGGAAATGGGGATCACTTATCTTGTTTTGTAAAAAACGGCATTAGTTGAACACTAGTTAGGTGGTGTAGAGAAATTAGGAATCAGTATGATACCTTATCATGTTCTAGTCTTATCTTATGCTTATCTCATTATCTTGCGATGCTTATTATCACGGTATGTCTTGTATCCAGTTTATTCATGTCATGATACCTTTACCTGTTTACATGCTGAAAGTCACTGGACTTACCAGGCTTTATGTCTGACTCTGTTTTTGTTTCGCCTTCGTTCTTTCGTTCCCCCCCTCCCCCGGTCCACGAGGAGGGAATACCATCGCTTAGTTCGGATTCTTTTCAAGCTCGAAGATTGTGATGTATTGCTTTGGACTCTTTGCTTTACTGCTATGGATGGCAAATGCTTAATTGGGGAATTATGTTATGTTATTTTGTATTATGCTTCTTTTGAGAAACAAGACAGAAATTTGATGTAATGGGTTTTGATGTTTTGGTGTTGATGTTTGAAACAACCCATATGAAAGTTTATCCTATTATGCAACAGTGGAATAAAAGTTCTAATTGTTTTCCGCTGCTTAAATTTGTCTGTTTTGTAATTTTATCTGTTCTATACTCTTATGACCCCCACTAAAGTTAATGCATTCCCTTTGTGAGTGACCTTAATGAAGGTGGGGTGTTACACATGGTATCGAAGCTGAAGGTTACCAGAATGGATAAAAGATTTTGAAAACAATTTTCAAATGCATATTTTAAAGAAAATATTTTCAAAACCATGATTTAAAGAAGCATTTTCAAGGAAAAATATTGTTATTTTAAAAAGGCATATTCCCCAAAGTCATATGCACTATCCTTCTTTTCTTTGTTTTGAATCCTTTCCTTTTTCTTTTCAGCATGTCTGGGGAACCCAAGATACCTGAGGTCGTTCCAATGCCTGCTTGGTTCAGACGATACCTAGAGGCTAGGGCCACTGCCGCAGGCCTAGCCGACGTTCCTCCTCCTCCCCCAGCTGTTGTCGCTCCTCACGTAGATGCTTTTACTAAGATTTGTAAGGACTTCCGTGCTATGGGCGGAAAGATCTTTAAAGGGACTGAGACGTTTGTTGAAGCACGGAACTGGCTCAAGGAAACAGAAGAGTTGTTTGCTATCTTTGAAGTGGATGATAGGAGGAAGATATAATTGGCCGCTTGGCTAGTGAAGGAATAAGCCTCTTACTGGTGGGAAGTTACTAGTGCTGAGAAACCAGTTGAGACTTGGGTGGAATTTCGGCAGAGGTTTGAGATGAAGTTCCTCTCGCCAGCTGAACAAAGCCTACAGATGGAGAAGTTTCTAGCACTCAAACAAAGGAGTATGTTAGTCAAGGAATACGTTAACAAATTCAATTTGCTTACAAGATTTAGGTTGGAGTTGGTAGATACACATCACAAGAAAGCTTTACGTTTTGCTAGAGGCTTGAATGAACTATTGCATGGTCTAGCTATGTCCCATATTCCAATGGGCGCAACTATTGAGAGACTGGTGGATAGGGCGCTATTACATGAAGAAGACAAGGGTGGGAAGAAAGAAGTGAATAAGGATGAACCTCAAAACAAGAAGGTGGACAATAAGAAGGGTGGAAAGAACAACAAGCCACGTGACAAGAGGAAGTGTAACTATTGTGGTATCATTGACCATGTCGCTAAAGACTGTAGAAAGAAGAAGAGGAAGACGGGTGGATGTTTCCATTGTGGCGAGACAGGACATGTGGTTAAGGATTGCCCAAATAAGCAAGGGCAAAGGGCATGACCTTCTGGAGGGCAAGTTCATGCTCTCATGGCACCCACTCAAGAGAGAGGTAGAAAAATTTTCGTTGAAAGTCTAGTTTTTCTTGCTGATCATCCTGTACACACTATTTTTGATTCTGGCGCATCGCATTCTTTTATATCCGCTTCTATAGTAGAGTCTCTGCACCTTAGTACATATATGGTATAGGATCCTATTGTTGTCTCAAATTCGATTCGGGGTTCGGCTCATTATCTATGATTTGCTTGGATTTGGGAATATCTATACTTAGTGTTGAGTTGCGATGTAATGCATATGTTCTTGGTTTCATGGGCTATGGGTTGATTCTAGGGATGGATGGTTATCCAGAAATGGTGTCATTCTCGATTGTGAAAGGAGGGTAGTTAGAATTTTGACTCGTCTCGGTAATACACTCGAAATCTCGTGTAACCCCAAGGGTTCTGTCATGCTTAGTTACCTAGAATCTCTTGATGCATCTATTGATAATTTGCAATATGTTCTAGTACTCCGTGAGTATCCAGATGTCTTTGATGAGGTAAAGGGTTTACCCCCATAACGTGAAATAGATTTCCGCATATACTTGGTTGATAATGCCAAACCAGTTGCTTTACCCGTACGACACATGGTTCCTAGGGAAAGGAAGGAGCTTAGCAAACAAGTTAAAGAGTTGCTTGAGAATGGGTTTATTAGGCGAAGTATTTCTGAATGGGGTGCTCCAGTAGTATTCGCTAATAAGGCGGATGGTTCACTTCGCTTATGTGTGGATTATAGAGAGTTAAACAAGCTGACTAAGAAAAATAGGCACCCACTTCCACGAATAGATGATTTGTTTGACCAGCTTGTAGGTGCGTCCGTTTTATCACAACTAGATTTGGCTACGGGTTTTCATCAGCTAAGAGTGGCTGAGGACAGTATAGACAAGACTGCTTTTAGGACCCCTGACGGTTTCTCTGAATGGATCATCATGCCTTTCGGTTTGACAAATGCACCCGCCTATTTTGTTGACTTGATGAGTAGGGTGTTTAGGGAGTTCCTTAATAAGTTTGTGGTAGTCTTCGTGGACGACATCTTGATTTTCTCAAAGAACGAGGAAGAACATACTTTGCATTTGAGGGCAATCATGGATACCCTTCGAGCACATCAGCTTAAAGCGAAGTTCTCCAAATGTCACTTATGGAGAGAAGAAGTAAGGTTTGTAGGACATGTGGTGTCCAAAAACAGGATAGCTGTAGACCCCGCAAAAGTAGTTGCGGTGCAAGATTGGAAGATCCCAAAAAATGCAACAGAGGTGCGAAGCTTTCTTGGATTAGCAGGCTATTATAGGAAGTTCATTAAGGACTTTGCGAAGATATCAGCCCCACTTACTAGACTGACGAAGAAGAATCTAGCCTTTGCTTGGGACATTGATTGTGACATTTCTCTCCAGCGATTGAAATAGGCTCTTACAACAGCCCAGTGTTGACATTGCCATACGGGAGTAAAATGTTTACAGTATACACGGATGCATGCGGTACGGGACTAGGCGCTGTCTTGACGCAAGAAGGGAAGGTAGTAGCTTATGGTGGAAGACAGTTGAAAGTACATGAGAAAAATTAACCAACCCACGATCTAGAGTTAGTTGCCATCGTTTATGCGCTTAAGTCTTGGCGCCATTATCTCCTAGGTGAGAAGTTTGAATTATATACTGACCATAAATCATTGAAGTACCTTTTCACGCAGAAAGATTTTAACTTGAGGCAACAAAGGTGGATGGAGTTCTTAGCATCCTATGATTTCGAGATCGCTTATACCCCTGGCAAGGGTAACGTTGTAGCTGATGCCTTGAGTAGGAAGAAGTTGACTTTGAGTCCTATGTTTGTGGAGAGGCGGAGCTTAGAGTACATAGCGGCCTTTGACTTTAGACCCTCTGTCGATTATGTGACAGGTTTGTTAGCATCCTTAGAGGTGAGACCTACGCTTTTGGGACGCATTGGAGAGGCCCAGCGAGATAACCCATAGTTGCTTGAGCTAGTAGAAAAGCTCATAGGAGGGGAGTCTTCGAGCCATCTTGGTAGGTATACCCTAGATGACAAGGGTTGGTTACATAGGGACGGGAGACTTTGTGTGCCACAAGACGAGAACTTGAAGAAGACAGTTCTTGAGGAAGCCTATCATTCTAAGATGACCATACATCCCGATGGTGACAAGATGTACAAAGACATGAAGCGAGTTTTCTTTTTGGGCCGGAATGAAGTAGGACGTGGCTGAGTTCGTTTCTAAATGCTTGGTATGTCAGCAAGTTAAAGCTGAGCAGAAAAAGCCCGGTGGACTGCTTCATCCTCTAGAGGTTCCGTAATGGAAATGAGATAGTATCTCGATGGACTTTATAGATGGGCTGCCTAGGTCTAGAAGAGGCAACACCAGTATTTGGGTGATAGTGGACAGACTTACGAAGACTGCTCACTTCATTCCTGTAAAGAGAAAGAGGACTGCATCATCGTCAGCACTTATTTATGTTAGGGAGACAGTTCGTTTGCATGGGGTAACCTCTAGCATAGTAAGCTATCGTGATCCTATCTTTACTAGTGACTTTTGGAAAAGTTTGCAAGAAGCCATAAGGACTCAGTTATGCTTGAGCACGGCGTATCATCCTCAGACGGACGGCCAAACCGAGAGGGTGAATCGGATTCTAGAAGACCTTTTGAGGCTTTGTATTTTGGACTTTGGCGGGACATGGGAGGACCATCTTCCACTAGTAGAGTTTGCGTATAATAACAGTTATTAGTCTAGCATTGGCATGGCACCTTTTGAAGCTTTGTATGGACGGCCGTGTAGATCACCAACTTGTTGGTGGGAATCCACAGATAAGCTAGTACTTGGGCCAGATATGATTAGAGAGACTTCGGAGAAAGTGGATCTAATTCGAAGATATGTGAAGACCGCGCAAGATAGGCAAAAGTCGTATGCTGATAGGAGAAGGACCGACCTTGAGTTCATTGTTGGAGACATAGTCTTTATCAAAGTATCACCGCTAAGGAATGTTGGTCGCTTTGGGTCGGTAGGGAAGCTAGCACCGAGATTCGTAGGACCGTTTCCTATTACAGAGAGAGTTGGACAGATGGCCTATAGAGTAGAGTCGCCCGAGAAGCTTAGTGGTGTACATAACGTATTTCACGTATCACATTTGAGGAAGTTCTTACATGACACTGCGGAAGTGGTGGAGCCAAGCATACTTGAGGATGTTGAAGTGGAGCGAGATGCCACGATTAGAAGAGCCCCTACTTGCATCCTTGGATCGGAGATCAAGAGGTTGCGCAACAAAGAAGTCGAGCTAGTCAAAGTACAATGGGGACGTGATGAAGGAGACACTACTTGGTAGACGGAAGCTAAGATGCATACATTGTATCCTTTTCTCTTTGAGGGTATGTTCTTAATTTCTCCTTTTTCTACCGCTTTGTTTATACTTGTTCTATCGTTTAGGACGTCCTCTTGATTATATCATCGACCTTTAGCTGGGAATATCCTATGATTGTAAACATGTGTTTGAGACATGTTATGTTTGGTGGATGCAAGTGGTTGCTAGTGGTTACTCGTGGATGCATTCACACACACACCTTAGGCACTAGATCGGTTCAAGTTACTTTCATATTGCATATGCATATATATGTTTGGATATGGATGAGATTGAAATTGGACGTGTTATCATATGAATGTTGCATATGGATGAATGATTGTGCACTCATGTAGAGGTTATGAAGTACATTAGGAATAATAGCATACATAATTGGACTAATGACACTAACACTATTCGCATTAAGGAGGTCAACTGAATCAGTAGAACGCCTGATTTTGCATTAGATAAGGAACATATACACGCACACTTTTGCATATGTTCATATAGCATTAGAAATCTTTCTTAAGGACAATGGATGCTTGTGAATGATGGTTGAGTAGATAGATGTTGGATAGTAGGTTGCATTCTTCTTAACTTAGAGATTTCGGGGACGAAATCCTTTAAGGAAGGGAGAATGTAACACCCCATATTTTTCTATGAATATTAATAGACGAATTAAAAGAATATTTAATTTTAAAAGTTAGAATTAAGTAAAACAGACTATACCATTGCGTTCATCTCAAAATTCTGGTCAAGATGGACCCAAAATTTGCATTAAATGGATAATGCATGAGAAAGTTATGGACCTTGGAAGTTTGTATACATATAAGGGAAATATATGTATATATATAGATTAATAAAATAAAATTCAACCTAAAATTCAAGAAAAAAACTCAAAACAGCGGAAGCGGGAAGGCAAAACGCCAAACCGACCTATTTTATGGGTCGACCCGAGCCCCGTTGGGTCGACGACCCGAGCCCCACGGGGTCGACCCCAGGGTCAAATCAGGGTGTTTGGTTTCGACCCCATCGGCCTAGAATGGTCTGTGACGAAATTTTGTGTTTTAGGGCTTATGTGTCGCACTGTGTTTGGTTGGGTGACATGTCTCTTTGGTTTAAATGGCTCTGATGACTCCTATGCTAATCTAAAAGCCATGGTTTGCCAAACACACCTATAAATACATATCTAAACCTAAACCCTAATTCTATTATTCACTCTCATGGCGCCTCCATGCCGCCAAACTCTCATCTCAACCTAGCCGCCACTAAAACCTAAATCAAATCAAAAAGTTCTTCATCAACCTAGAGGATTAATCAATATCAAGTTAGAGTTCTTCAACAACAACAAGCGATTCAATTATCTTTTCTAATCCAAACGCTGTAAGTTCAATTATTTTTAGATTTGAACACCTAAATCTAGTCTTGACATGTAATAAGATGAATTTGAGACTATGCCTGATTCTAAGTTGTTCTTTTGCTTCTATTCTTATTCTCATGATACTATTATCATTAGTTTATCTTGTTGTACATCAGTTTTTCATGTTCATGATGATGTTCTTATCAAGTCTTAGCCTTCATGCCTGTGATGATATTTTCATGCCTATTTTCTCTCTGTTCTTATTTTATGCAACTTCTATCTCCCCCTATTTATTTTCTTTTATTAAACCTGGGTTAACTTCGAACCTAGGCTGAAATCGCGAAATACGAACGTTTGGAATACGGGGAATATTGGGTATTGCCTATTTGGGTGAATTTATGGGCATGACATGTTTGGGGGAATTACTGGACATAATTTGTGATGGATATGGGGTATTATTATTATAATTGCAAGTTTGGGTAAATTGGCATGTAAATCAATATTTGGGCATATGTAAATTGGCATGTAAATCAATATTTGGGCAAATGTAAATTGGTATGTAAATCAATAATTAGGCATATGTAAATTGGCATGTAAATCAATAATTGTGCATATGTAAATTGGCATGTAATTCAAAAAATGTGCATATGCTAATTGGCATGTACAAATTGGAATTTGGACATAATTGGCAAGTATATAATTTAATTAAATCTAATGGCCGCCTAAGACACGAGGTTAGATTTGAGTTGTGGTGTATGGCTGCCCGGAACCACCCGACACATCCAGCAACCGCATCGATAACAATCTAATGTGAGAGGTCAAAGGCGAAGATTAGATGGGTAATAATTCCTAACACGATGTTAGAATGAGTTTGTGGTGTAAGACTGCCCGGAACCGCCCGGCACATCCAGCAACCGCAAACAACAAGTCTAATGTGAGAGGTTAGCGCATTGAATGCTTGAACCCGAGGTTGGAATGGGTTTGCGGTTTAAGACTGCTCGGAACCGCCCGACACAATCCAGCTACCGCAAATAGTCCAATGTGAGAGGTTGATGCATTAATAAATAATTAATGCTAAAAAACATGTTAAGCATGGTAGGGTTAAGTCAACATGCAACACGTAACCAATATGACATGACAAGTGGGTGGGTTAAGTAACTCGACTAGATTAATGACACTTAACCAATAAAACATGATGAATGGTTGGGTTAAGTAAACTTAAATTGATTGATTGATGACATTTAACCAATATGGGGGGTATACGAATAGACCCTAGGAAAACCCTAGTAGCGGGACCCTTTTCAGCAGTAACCCACATTAGGTATCAACGAGACCCTGAGCTAGGCAGGGTGGGGCACGATTACTGGGATGATTATAAGCGGTCAAAATAGCGGCAGGTGGTACAGCAGTGCTGGTTCCGACGGATTACGGGCGTGCACGTAATTCCGGCATGGGAAAATTTAGACACTGAGTACCAAGTAGGTATAAAGCTGCGCACTCTAGAACTGTATCGAGTTGCCACCCTAGGAAATGATATACCCTATAGTGGGACCAACACAGGTATCTACAAGTAGGGGCTTGGTTGATACAAACACATGTGGAACGTTATGAGTAAGAGCCGATCAATTAAGATAGGTACGTTGAGGACAGGTAAACTGTCAATATGAGGTGGGACCCTCATCATGAGATATGTACCTATAAGACTATCATGTGGGAAATGGGGATCAGTTATCTTGTTTTGTAACAAACGGCATTAGTTGAACACTAGTTAGGTGGTGTAGAGAAATTAGGAATCAGTACGATACCTTATCATGTTCTAGTCTTATCTTATGCTTATCTCATTATCTTGCGATGCTTATTGTCATGGTTATGTCTTGTATCCAGTTCATTCATGTCATGATACCTTTACCTATTTACATGCTAAAAGTCACTGGACTTACCAGGCTTTATGTCTCACTTTGTTTTTGTTTCGCCTTCGTTCTTTCGTTCCCCCTCCCCCCCCCCCCCCGGTCCATGGGGAGGGAATACCATCGCTTAGTTCGGATTCTTTTCAAGCTCGAAGATTGTGATGTATTGCTTTGGAATCTTTGCTTTACTGCTATGGCTGGCAAATGCTTAATTGGGGAATTATGTTATGTTATTTTGTATTATGCTTCTTTTGAGAAACAAGACAGAAATTTGATGTAATGGGTTTTGATGTTTTGGTGTTGATGTTTGAAACAACCCATATGAAAGTTTATCCTATTATGCAACAGTGGAATAAAAGTTCTAATTGTTTTCCACTGCTTAAATTTGTCTGTTTTGTAATTTTATTTGTTCTATACTCTTATGACCCCCACTAAAGTTAATGCATTCCCTTTGTGAGTGACCTTAATGAAGGTGGGGTGTTACACATGGTATCGAAGCTGAAGGTTACCAGAACGGATAAAAGATTTTGAAAATTATTTTCAAATGCATATTTTAAAGAAAATATTTTCAAAACCATGATTTAAAGAAGCATTTTCAAAGAAAAATATTGTTATTTTAAAAAGGCATATTCCCCAAAGTCATATGCACTATCCTTCTTTTCTTTGTTTTGAATCCTTTCCTTTTTCTTTTCAGCATGTCTGAGGAACCCAAGATACCTGAGGCTGTTCCAATACTTGCTTGGTTCAGACGATACCTAGAGGCTAGGGCCACTGTCGCAGGCCTAGCCCACGTTCCTCCTCCTCCTCCCCCAGCTGTTGTCGCTCCTCGCGTAGAAGCTTTTACTAAGATTTGTAAGGACTTCCGTGCTATGGGCGGAAAGATCTTTAAAGGGACTGAGACGTTTGTTGAAGCACGGAACTGGCTCAAGGAAACAGAAGAGTTGTTTGCTATCTTTGAAGTGGATGATAGGAGGAAGATACAATTGGCCGCTTGGCTAGTGAAGGAATAAGCCTCTTACTGGTGGGAAGTTACTAGTGCTGAGAAACCAGTTGAGACTTGGGTGGACTTTCGGCAGAGGTTTGAGATGAAGTTCCTCTCGCCAGCTGAACAAAGCCTACAGATGGAGAAGTTTCTAGCACTCAAACAAAGGAGTATGTCAGTCAAGGAATACGTCAACAAATTCAATTTGCTTGCAAGATTTAGGTTGGAGTTGGTAGATACACATCACAAGAAAGCTTTACGTTTTGCTAGAGGCTTGAATGAACCATTGCATGGTCTAGCTATGTCTCATATTCCAATGAGCGCAACTATTGAGAGATTGGTGGACATGGCTCTATTACATGAAGAAGACAAGGGTGGGAAGAAAGAAGTGAAGAAGGATGAACCTCAAAACAAGAAGGTGGACAATAAGAAGGGTGGAAAGAACAACAAGCCATGTGACAAGAGGAAGTGTAACTATTGTGGTATCATTGACCATATCGCTAAAGATTGTAGAAAGAAGAAGAGGAAGACGGGTGGATGTTTCCATTGTGGCGAGACAGGACATGTGGTTAAGGATTGCCCAAAGAAGCAAGGGCAAAGGGCATGACCTTCTGGAGGGCAAGTTCATGCTCTCATGGCACCCACTCAAGAGAGAGGTAGAAAAATTTCCGTTGAAAGTTTAGTTTTTCTTGCTGATCATCCTGTACACACTCTTTTTGATTCTGGTGCATCGCATTCTTTTATATCCGCTTCTATAGTAGAGTCTCTGCACCTTAGTACATTTATGGTATAGGATCCTATTGTTGTCTCAAATTCGATTCGGGGTTCGGCTCATTATCTATGATTTGCTTGGATTTGGGAATATCTATACTTAGTGTTGAGTTGCGATGTAATGCATATGTTCTTGGTTTCATGGGCTATGGTTGATTCTAGGGATGGATGGTTATCCAGAAATGGTGTCATTCTCGATTGTGAAAGGATGGTAGTTAGAATTTTGACTCGTCTCGGTAATACCCTCGAAATCTCGTGTAACCCCAAGGGTTCTGTCATGCTTAGTTACCTAGAATCTCTTGATGCATCTATTGATAATTTGCAATATGTTCTAGTAGTCCGTGAGTATCCAGATGTCTTTGATGAGGTAAAGGGTTTACCCCCATAATGTGAAATAGATTTCCGCATATACTTGGTTGATAATGCCAAACCAGTTGCTTTACCCGTACGACACATGGTTCCTAGGGAAAGGAAGGAGCTTAGCAAATAAGTTAAAGAGTTGCTTGAGAAGGGGTTTATTAGGCGAAGTATTTCTGAATGGGGTGCTCCAGTAGTATTCGCTACTAAGGCGGATGGTTCACTTCGCCTATGTGCGGATTATAGAGAGTTAAACAAGCTGACTAAGAAAAATAGGCACCCACTTCCACGAATAGATGATTTGTTTGACCAGCTTGTAGGTGCATCCATTTTATCACAACTAGATTTGGCTACGGGTTTTCATCAGCTAAGAGTGGCTGAGAACTGTATAGACAAGACTACTTTTAGGACCCCTGATGGTTTCTTTGAATGGATCATCATGCCTTTCGGTTTGACAAATGCACCAGCCTATTTTGTTGACTTGATGAGTAGGGTGTTTAGGGAGTTCCTTAATAAGTTTGTGGTAGTCTTCGTGGACAACATCTTGATTTTCTCAAAGAACGAGGAAGAACATACTTTGCATTTGAGGGCAATCATGGATACCCTTCGAGCACATCATCTTAAAGCGAAGTTCTCCAAATGTCACTTATGGAGAGAAGAAGTAAGGTTTGTAGGACATGTGGTGTCCAAAGACGGGATAGCTTAGACCCCGCAAAAGTAGTTGCGGTGCAAGATTGGAAGATCCCAAAAAATGCAACAGAGGTGCGAAGCTTTCTGGGATTAGCAGGCTATTATAGGAAGTTCATTAAGGACTTTGCGAAGATATCATCCCCACTTACTAGACTGACGAAGAAGAATCTAGCCTTTGCTTGGGACATTGATTGTGACATTGCTCTCCTGCGATTGAAATGGGCTTTTACAACAGCCCCAGTGTTGACATTGCCAGACGGGAGTAAAATATTTATAGTATACACGGATGCATGCGGTACGGGACTAGGCGCTGTCTTGATGCAAGAAGGGAAGGTAGTAGCTTATGGTGGAAGACATTTGAAAGTACATGAGAAAAACTAATCAACCCACGATCTAGAGTTAGTTGCCATCGTTTATGCGCTTAAGTCTTGGCGCCATTATCTCCTAGGTGAGAAGTTTGAATTGTATACTGACCATAAATCATTGAAGTACCTTTTCACGCAGAAAGATTTTAACTTGAGGCAACAAAGGTGGATGGAGTTCTTAGCATCCTACGATTTCGAGATCGCCTATACCCCTGGCAAGGGTAACGTTGTAGCTGATGCCTTGAGTAGGAAGAAGTTGACTTTGAGTCCTATGTTTGTGGAGAGGCGGAGCTTAGAGTACATAGCGGCCTTTGACTTTAGACCCTCTGTCGATTATGTGACAGGTTTGTTAGCATCCTTAGAGGTGAGACCTACGCTTTTGGGACGCATTGGAGAGGCCCAGCGAGATAACCCATAGTTGTTTGAGCTAGTAGAAAAGCTCATAGGAGGGAAGTCTTCGAGCCATCTTGGTAGGTATACCCTAGATGACAAGGGTTGGTTACATAGGGACGGGAGACTTTGTGTGTCATAAGACGAGAACTTGAAGAAGACAGTTCTTGAGGAAGCCCATCATTCTAAGATGACCATACATCCCGGTGGTGACAAGATGTACAAAGACATGAAGCGAGTTTTCTTTTTGGGCCGGAATGAAGTAGGACGTGGCTGAGTTCGTTTCTAAATGCTTGGTATGTCAGCAAGTCAAAGCTGAGCAGAAAAAGCCCGGTGGACTGCTTCATCCTCTAGAGGTTCCGCAATGGAAATAAGAGAGTATCTCGATGGACTTTATAGATGGGCTGCCTAGGTCTAGAAGAGGCAACACCAGTATTTGGGTGATAGTGGAAAGACTTACGAAGACTGCTCACTTCATTCCTGTAAAGAGAAAGAGGACTGCATCATCATCAACACCTATTTATGTTAGGGAGACAGTTCGTTTGCATGGGGTAACCTCTAGCATAGTAAGCTATCGTGATCCTATCTTTACTAGTGACTTTTGGAAAAGTTTGCAAGAAGCCATAAGGACTCAGTTATGCTTGAGCACGGCGTATCATCCTCAGACGGACGGCCAAACCGAGAGGGTGAATCGGATTCTAGAAGACCTTTTGAGGCTTTGTATTTTGGACTTTGGCGGGACATGGGAGGACCACCTTCCACTAGTAGAGTTTGCGTATAATAACAGTTATCAGTCTAGCATTGGCATGGCACCTTTTGAAGCTTTGTATGGACAGTCGTGTAGATCACCAACTTGTTGGTGGGAATCCACAGATAAGCTAGTACTTGGGCCAGATATGATTAGAGAGACTTCGGAGAAAGTGGATCTAATTCGAAGATATGTGAAGACCGCGCAAGATAGGCAAAAGTCGTATGCTGATAGGAGAAGGACCGACCTTGAGTTCAGTGTTGGAGACATAGTCTTTATCAAAGTATCACCGTTAAGGAATGTTGGTCGCTTTGGGTCGGTAGGGAAGCTAGCACCGAGATTCGTAGGACCGTTTCCTATTACAGAGAGAGTTGGACAGATGGCCTATAGAGTAGAGTCGCCCGAGAAGCTTAGTGGTGTACATAACGTATTTCATGTATCACATTTGAGGAAGTGCTTACATGACACCGCGGAAGTGGTGGAGCCAAGCATACTTGAGGAAGTTGAAGTGGAGCGAGATGCCACGATTAGAAGAGCCCCTACTTGCATCCTTGGATCAGAGATCAAGAGGTTGCGCAACAAAGAAGTCGAGCTAGTCAAAGTACAATGGGGACGTGATAAAGGAGACACTACTTGGTAGATGGAAGTTAAGATGCGTACATTGTATCCTTTTCTCTTTGAGGGTATGTTCTTAATTTCTCCTTTTTCTACCGCTTTGTTTATACTTGTTCTATCGTTTAGGACGTCCTCTTGATTATATCATCGACCTTTAGCTAGGAATATCCTATGATTGTAAACATGTGTTTGAGACATGTTATGTTTGGTGGATGCAAGTGGTTGCTAGTGGTTACTCGTGGATGCATTTACACACACACTTTAGGTACTAAATCGGCTCAAGTTACTTTCATATTGCATATGCATATATATGTTTGGATATGGATGAGATTGAAATTGGACGTGTTATCATATGAATGTTGCATATGGATGAATGGTTGTGCACTCATGTAGAGGTTATGAAGTACATTAGGAATAATTGCATACATAATTGGACTAATGACACTAACACTATTCGCATTAAGGAGGTCAACTGAATCGGTAGACCGCCTGATTTTGCATTAGATAAGGAACATATACACGCACACTTTTGATATGTTCATATAGCATTAGAAATCTTTCTTAAGGACAATGGATGCTTGTGAATGATGGTTGAGTAGATAGATGTTGGATAGTAGGTTGCATTCTTCTTAAGTTAGAGATTTCGGGGACGAAATCCTTTAAGGAAGGGAGAATGTAATACCCCATATTTTTCTATGAATATTAATCGACGAATTAAAAGAATACCTAATTTTAAAAGTGAGAATTAAGTAAAATAGACTATACCATTGCGTTCGTCTCAAAATTCTGGTCAAGATGGACCCAAAATTTGCATTAAATGGATAATGCATGAGAAAGTTATGGACCTTGGAAGTTTGTATACATATAAGGGAAATATACGTACATATATAAATTAATAAAATAAAAATCAACTTAAAATTCAAGAAAAAAATTCAAAACAGCGGAAGCGGGAAGGCAAAACGCCAAACCGACCTATTTTATGGGTTGACCCCGTCGGCTTAGAATGGTCTGTGACGAAATTTTGTGTTTTAGGGCTTATGTGTCGTACTGTGGTTGGCTGGGTGACATGTCTCTTTGGTTTATATGGCTCTGATGATTCCTATGCTAATCTAAAGGCCATGGCTTGCCTAACACACCTATAAATACATATCTAAACCTAAACCCTAATTCTATTATTCACTCTCATGGCGCCTCCATGCCGCCAAACTCTCTTCTAAACCTAGCCGCCACTAAAACCTAAATCAAATCAGAAAGTTCTTCATCAACCTAGAGGATTAATCAATATCGAGTTAGAGTTCTTCAACAACAACAAGCGATTCAATTATCTTTTCTAATCCAAACGTTGTAAGTTCAGTTATTTTTAGATTTGAACACTTAAATTTAGTCTTAACATGTAATAAGATGAATTTGAGACTATGCCTGATTCTAAGTTGTTCTTTTGCTTCTATTCTTATTCTGATGATGCTATTATCATCAGTTTGTACATTAGTTTTTCATATTCATGATGATGTTCTTATCAAGTCTTAGCCTTCATGCCTGTGATGATATATTCACTCTGTTCTTATTTTATGCAACTTCAATCTCCCCCTATTTATTTTCTTTTATTGAACCTGGGTCAACTTCGAACCTAGGCTGAAATCGCAAAATACGAACGTTTGGAATACGGGGAATATTGGGTATTGCCTATTTGGGTGAATTTATGGGCATAACATGTTTGGTGGAATTATTGGACATAATTTGTGATGGATATGGGGTATTATTATTATAATTGCAAGTTTGGGTAAATTGACATGTAAATCAATATTTAGGCACATGTAAATTGGCATGTAAATTAATATTTGGGCATATGTAAATTCGCATGTAAATCAATAATTAGGCATATGTAAATTGGCAAGTAAATCAATAATTGGGCATATGTAAATTGGCATGTAAAGCAACTGCAAACAACAAGTCTAATGTGAGAGATTAGCGCATTGAATGCTTGAACCCGAGGTTGGAATGGGTTTGCGGTTTAAAACTGCTCGGAACCGCCCGACACAATCCAGCTACCGCAAATAAGTCCAATGTGAGAGGTTGATGCATTAATAAATAATTAATGCTAAAAAAACATGTTAAGTATGGCAGGGTTAACTCAACATGCAACACGTAACCAATATGACATGACAAGTGGGTGGGTTAAGTAACTCGACTGGATTAATGACACTTAACCAATATAACATGATGAATGGGTGGGTTAAGTAAATTTGAATTGATTGATAGATGACACTTAACCAATATGGGCGTATACGAATAGACCCTAGGAAAACTCTAGTAGCGGGACCCTTTTCAGCAGTAACCCACATTAGGTATCAACGGGACCCTGAGCTAGACAGGGTGGGGCATGATTACCGGGCTGATTATAAGCGGTCAAAATAGCGGCAGGTGGTACGGTAGTGCAGGTTCCGACGGATTATGGGCGTGCACGTAATTCAGGCATGGGAAAATTTAGACACCGAGTACTAAGTAGGTATAAAGCTGTGCACTCTAGAACTGTATCGGGTTGCCACCCTAGAAAATGATACACCATATGGTGGGACCAGCACAGGTATCTACAAGTAGGAGCCGGGTTGATACAAACACATGCGTAACGTTATGAGTAGGAGCCGATCAATTAAGATAGGTACGGTGGGGACAGGTAAACTGTCAATATGAAGTGGGACCCTCATCATGAGATATGTACCTATAAAACTATCATGTGGGAAATGGGGATCACTTATCTTGTTTTGTAAAAATGGTATTAGTTGAACACTAGTTAGGTGGTGCAGAGAAATTAGGAATCAGTATGATACCTTATCATGTTTTAGTCTTATCTTATGTTTATCTCGTTATCTTGTGATGCTTATGTCTTGTATTCAGTTTATTCATGTCATGATACTTTTACATATTTACATGCTGAAAGTCACTAGACTTACCAGGCTTTATGTTTGATTCTATTTTTGTTTCGCCTTCTTTCTTTCGCCCCCCCCCCCCCCCCCCCCACTGGTCCACAGGGAGGGAACGGCACCGCTTAGTTTAGATTCTTTTCAAACTCGAAGATTGTGATGTATTGCTTTGGACTCTTTGCTTTACTGGTATGGCTGGCTACTGCTTAATTGGGGAATTATGTAATGTTATTTTGTATTATGCTTCTTTTGAGAAACAAGACAGATATTTGATGTAATGGGTTTTGATGTTTTGGTGTTGATGATTGAAACAACCCTTATAAAAGTTTATCCTATTATGCTATCATGGAATAAAAGTTCTAATTGTTTTCCGCTGCTTAAATTTGTCTGTTTTGTAATTTTATATGTTCTATACTCTTATAACCTCCACTAAAGTTAATGCATTTTCTTTGTAAGTGACCTTAATGAAGGTGTGGTGTTACACGCATAAACACGAGAACAATCTTAGTTACCATATTTAGCGATTTTATCTCTGATTTTACGTTTGCCAACAAACGTATAAACATAATCTAACATACCATATGACAACATGCATGATGATCCATCATCCATGTTGTCAATGCATAAAAGACTCATATAATCAGACAGTACCGACATCCTCTTATACCAAGTATAAATTCCTTCTTCCAGAATCTGAACAACCAAACTTCTTGCTCAAACACCTATAAAAGACTAAACAAATAAAGTTACGAGCCAAAATTAATTTGACTAAAAATTATTTCAGAGGAAACATACAAACATGGATTTAATGAACAAATAAATTCTTAGAAAGTAGCATAAACAATTTACATTATATATCACACTGAGTGTTGTCCAGCAAACAAAAATAAGACGAATTCCATCTTCCTGGTCAAGAACAGAGACATGCATGATAACCAAAAACAGTACTACTTCAACAATAAATACACTCAATTCAGTTTTCTATAAACAAACCTTTGCTAGTACCAATACAAGAGACTCAGGCTGCCGCGCTTCGAGTTTGGACTGGAACTTCAGTTGCATCAGTGCATACTTCCATTACTTCTTCATTAGAAGCAGCTACTGGCTCACTACTATCAAGAACTTGAGTCATATCAGTGCTTGCTTCTTCACTAGGGGCAGTTACTGGTTCACGGGTATCAAGGACTTCAGACGTATCAGTGCATGCTTTAATTACTTCTTCACTGGGAGCAGCTACCAGTTCACTACTATCAGGGACTTCAGTTTGCTGCTGTGCATCTATAGTGTTGTTGCTTTCTTCTTTTGCTTCATCGGTTCTTTGCTCTTGGCTTGAATTTGTGTGTTTTGGTTCTGCTTCAGGTCCATTAGTTTCCACTGATTTGGGAGATGGAAACTTTGGCAATGATCTCTGAGTAGATTTCTTTAAAGCACTAATGCCATTTGAAACATTTGTGCTGGGCTTGGTGTTTTTTGAGCCGAGCGACGATATGCCAGCATCAGAAGAATCACTGGTAGCAACAGCAGTGGCTGATTTGTTGCGCCCGAGCTTAGGTGACCTTGCACGTGTTGGAGGTTTCTGACATTTCATAATAATTGAGCATAAAGCAAGGAGAAGGGCACATTAATAATGTCTCTCAATCATGATTCACTTATGAAGCTCTCAGTTCTCTACTAGGAGTCTAGGATAATAAATTTGATGCTGATGGGGATTGACAATTTAAAGCAAAGTCGCTGTATTTATTTTATTTTATTCCATAGGCCACTGTTACTATAATTCCCAATCAAAGCAGATTAACCCCCCCCCCCCCCCCCCCCCCCCACACACACACACAAAAACAAAACAAAACCCAAATAAATAAATAAATAAACACTTTCTGAATGGTATTTACCATTTCCAATCACTTTGTTCGCTTCTATTAGAACAATTGATTCTAGTTATCCCTTTGAAAGAGAAAATCAAATGCTGACCATATTCCTCTAGATTTATATGTGTAGTGCTAACTAAAAAAGGCCGAAGTTCAGAGCAGTAAAAAAACATTTATGGCAAATTCTATTCACACCCATAATTTCTTAACATACATCATGAAATTAAATAAAATAGCATACACCAAAAATTTCTTTTCATACACCATGCATTTCACAAAATTACCCTTTATATTTTCATCATCTTCCTTCTTTAACCTTAAAAGTAAAAACAAAAACATGAATTCATTGCAATAAATTTACATTCATTAAAAAAAAAAAAAAAAAAAAAAATCGTTTCCAACACTAATATTGTAAATTATTTGATAGTTTTATTTTAAAAATCAACACTAATTTTAGATGATTGAACATATTTAAATTAGAGTATTTAGTTGTCAAAGTTGTCTTAATTGTTATTTCTAGCTTCATTAACCTCATAAAATTCTATAGGTTTAAGCAAATATTATTGATTTTAAAGTTTTGATTAGATGCATTACTGAGAATGAATTAAGGACAACATAGTCATAGTTTTTTCATATTAAAATATTCGTGTTTGTTAAGAAATTATGGGTGTATGAATAGAATTTGCCAACATTTATATTAGATAAACACTGGATCTAAACTGGTTAAGATTTTTGGACACGATGCAAGAGGTCACGTGTTCGATTCCCGGATTGCGGAGTCAAACCCACTTCTTATACATATTCATTTTATTGAGGTGTTACCAAAAAAAATGACAATGACTAATCACTTATCAATGTCATTTATATTTAACCTAGAATATCATTTATTGATGATCCAATAGATCATTAGGCACACACAAATACTTCTAGTGTTTCACAAGAAGGAATGCAGAGCATCATTTATATTTACCCTAGAATATCATTTATTGATGATCCAATAGATCATTTGGCACACACAAATACTTCTAGTGTTTCACAAGAAGGAATGCAGAGCATTAACTAAGTAGTTTAGCACTGATACATGTTGTTTACCCAAGTTTTCTCAAGATAATCATTCACATTATTTCAGGATACAGAGCATTAACTAAGACACTAATTCAATAAAAGAGCACCAATTAAGATGCCAACTATAATAAAATAACGGCAAATGTTAAACGTAGATGGAGATCCTGAAGATTCTTTTGGATGTATAAGCAAAAGAAATGACCCGGATCAGCATTATTTTCCAGAATCAGATGAACCTTCTAGTTATAACATTGTAGCATTATACTTTGCTGGTAAGGTCATGAAGATACAAAGTAAGTTTACTTATATTGTGCAAAATCCAATATGTGATATAATCTTCAACTAAAACCATATAGATGAAATCGTGGAACTTGCAATTATTCAAACATACTAGATCATCATTCAAACAAACATAATCGATGGTTGGCATAGCGGCGGCTTAGAAGGTGAAACTTGATCATCAAGAAAAATATAAGTTAAAAATATAACAAAAATATGCGACCTTTTTTAATTCAATCTTAGGAGGACCAGGTTCCTGATAAAAGCTTGGCATTGGGGCAGCTTTGAAGGTCAAACTCTTCCTCAGTCGTCGAAGTTCGGCCTCCTGGCTTTCCTGTGAGATACATTTTAAGAACTAATCACATATATTATTTTAAAAAATGTTTAGATTGGCTGATAATAAAAACAATGTCACATTAAGTTGGGATCATCTATCACCTTTGACTTCTCTTGCAAGTTAGTCTTCTCCAATTCCATAGCATTAATTTTCTCTCCTAGCTTTGTGAAGAACTGAAGAACAAAGGTACCATGTTTTTTTAATAGTTTTTCCACGTGAATAAATGCATGTTTATGAGACGGAATAAAATATTTTATGTGCCTACCTCCTTCCGCCTCTCTGCACGCTCATCAAGTCTAAAAGAAAAAACAGAACCAGTGCTTTTTCTCCTAGGCGCACCAATAGGAGTTGTGCTTCTAGATAGAATAAAGAGAGATTCAGACACTATCAAAGAGTTGAAGTAAGTTCAAAATTGCAGAAAATTGAACAAGGGAAAAGAAGAGATGTACGATATAGTGCAATTGGCATCGTCGTCAATTTCCCTGGATAATGCTTGACTTGAGGGACTTGTATCATCATTGCTGGACCTGTTTCGGCGCATTATTTCTTGAATCAGAGTAGATACAGTAACAAATTGTAATATAAACACAATTACTAAGCATGCATCATCAATAAGCTATAGAAAATGATGACCAAAGAATAATTGGACCATACCCTCTTAATCAACCACCACACCCAAGGCCATAGTTTCGAAGATTGTATTTGTAGAAACTAACAATATACTGAATAATGTTCTTATTTGGTATGGTATTTCCATTCCATACACATTCTACAATGCTAATAGTCATATACTCCATTTTTTGCATGTAAGAATAACATTAGCTTATTAAAGTTAATATTCGCAGGTTGAAATTAAAGCTTATATCAGTAATGATACTCACTTCATAGGATCTGAACGAGATTTACGATGCACCGAGCTAGACTTCATTGGCTGGTCACAAGAGCGACAATGAACATAAGAATCAGAAACATATAGGGGAGAAAAGCTTGCAACATTATTAATTCTACTTAATTTAAAATAAAAAACTTACTGTTGCCTTCTTTGCTGCAGTAGTCAGTTTATCACCTGCGCCACCTATTCATGGAATCGATTTTTTAATCAACCAATTGATAAAACTGGTGTAGTAAAGGATTAGACCAGTATACAATGCAAGAGCTAACCATTAATCCCTTCTGGGTCAGTTGTTTGTGAGTTCTTGGCATCTATATTAGATGTGTTGCTTAATGAGTGCTTACTAGATGTGTTCTTCTTTAGGGTACTACCAGGAGCACATCTAGCAGGTAATGACATACTCTGAGTGAGCCTTGCTTTTGGATTTTTCTTGTTCCCATTTTGCTCTACCCTGGCTTTTAGTGCTTTTGAAGGTCCAACTTTCTACAAAAAGTACAAATTATTAAATTTTAAGGGAGATTATAAATTTTAACTTCTTCAAGCGTATAATAATGATATAGTAACAGTACAGTAGTACCTTAGTACCGATATTGATTTTAGGAGAAACTGGGGTGGTTACTTCATTTATGGAAGAACCAACTTCGCCAGTTGTAACTAACGGACCTTCGGGATCATTAATTGCGGGCAGGACATCAACTTCATTATCTCTAACTTCATCTTCCATGTTCACATTGGAATTTAATTCAAATTCCATTTGCTTTATTTCCGATACACCATTACCATTACCGATCTCTACCTTAACTCCATTAGCAACTTCCATCTCTTACTAGAAGCAAATCTGTTGTGACTATTAAGAAGTAAATACTTTGTCGAACACATATTAAAACACTTTTAATGAGGTTGGACAAACGAAATAAATGCAACTACATGAACTAAAACTACTATAAAAGATCTACAAAAGCTCACTCCGAAAAATTAAAGATCTAGAAGCTGCAGCACTACTAATATTCTGACACTTCACTCGTAAAAGTTCAGAACAGAAGAAAAAATTAACAAACCAAGCACCAAGATAGCACCATACCTACTCAACCTCAATGTTAGAGCTCGATGTCACCTCATTTCGAGTAATCATTAAAATGAGCATAGTATTCCATGACACGGACTACCCTGTAGAGATCGAAGACAGTTCAACAAAGATGGTTTTATTTATAATAAATCAAAGTACATACAGTAAATAAATCGTGCGCGATTGAATCGACTGACGGATTTAGATCCTTAGTTTGCAATTTTTTGACTCGGAGATCGCTATCAAATCCGCTCACTCGATGTATAATTGTCGATTTCGTCGTTTAGCTATTATCACAGGGAGGGGGGAAAAGAAAAACTACGAAGTTAAAGGGGCATTGTCGGAATATGAGAAATAACGGAGCGGAAGCCGTGTCAGGAAGAACGTGGGAGAGTAATAAATGCTGACGTGGCAAACGAGGTGAGCTGGGACGAAGGTGGATCGTGCGGCTGGGGATCGAGAGCGAATGAATCGTGAGCGTCGGTGGGAATCAATGATCTGACGGTGTTGGTGGCGTGTTGCAATCGACCTGGCGTTTGGTGCGATTGAATGCTGTAGTGTCCGCTTCCATGTTTTAAAATACGAAAATTGAATTGGCTAGAAACACATGACTACAAAATGAGAATTAAAATACAAGTAATCGCACATCTACAACGCTCTAATTTAATTTATTTATTTATTTCTTTTTTTTGGGGATATGAATCCAAACGATGTTGGTAGAAACTTGCACTTAATTTGGAGGCTAGAAAATATAGTACAACGAAAAACATATGGTAGACAAAAAGTCGTTTTAAGCTACCTAAAATAACTATTTTGTTTGTATGATTAATGGTGTATAAAATTTTCAAATCAGTGGTAGTGCTTTCATATTCCACAAAGCTGTTAAGTCAAGATTTTAAGTAAAAACTTTGATGCAATCTTTCAAGTTTAAAAATTGATACAATGGCTTTTGTATGTATTACAAATAACAAAAGCAAAGCACGCTTATTTCAAGGTTTGATATCGACATGGTTGCATCGTAATTTTGTTTCACCAACATGCTCAGTTCCACTTAACTTCGGATTGTTTTTCAACACTACTAAATGGGGAACTCTACCGATCGACGTTGATAAAAGACAAGCTTGAGTGTCATCGATTAACATCGATAGGGCAATATAATATGTCTTTTAGTCGGTAAGATACTATGCATATTTATATTACAAAATAAAAATCAGAAAATATTTTTCAGTATAACTTTATTTTTTATTTGTCTACGTTAATAATATTTCAACTAAAATCATCAGAAAAATATTACTTTTTCAATATATTTTTGTATTTTAAGAATTTCAATGCATGAATCATTGTTTTTTTATCTTTTTTAAAAAATACAAATAAATAGCTAATGGATATAATAATCAATTAAATAATAGTAAAGCATAACCTTTTAAAGCTCCCTCCTTAATTTCAGAAGTTTTCTCATTTCTTCTTAATCCACATGTTTAAATTACTCATGAAATTTTAAATTCTAATTATTTAAACGATCTTAAAGAGTATTTAGTCCATTTTTCTAATAGCTCTTAAAAATATACGTCAATTTGCCCATATATATTAATTTATGCAGTTAAAGCCCCCCTAAATCCCTGCAATATCTCCGCTATAGCCCGTAGCACCCTTCAACCGCTACGCTATTATAGATCCGCTTTTAGCCCCGCTATTTTCCGTTGCATCCGCTAAATCAAGGCTTTTTAGCGTCCGCTTTAGCAATATTAATATATAAAACTTGATTTGATTTTTTTTTATTTTTTTTTTGGCATAGCCGGCCTGTTTTTAAGGTGACCGCAAACACCTTTTATTATGACTAGTAATAAAAAATACAATATAGTACAGTTGACTGTTGTTAGCAGTCACCTAATTCAGTTTTTAAGGTGGACCATGCATCGTCAATGACATTTATTGTGGGTCGTCCACAGTATCTAATCTAGATTACAGCTTAGGAGCTAGTAAGAGCACTAGACTACTACAATTACAAACACGTATTTTCTAACTCAACACGCAGGAAGAGTAAAAATTACATACTACAATTCGTAGTGGATTTCATTTGAATACAAAGATACAGTACTAGACCGTTTGAATTAAAGGCATGTATTCAACTAATTACAAGACAGATCTGCAGTAAGGACAACACAGAAAACTGTCGTAGCATCCATGCTCCAAACAGTAGCCTGCCAATTCCTTCTCGAGCTCCACACCGATGATGGAAGCCTCACATGCATTGATTTGAAACAGTTTACCTGCCATGCAGAAAAAATAATAATAAGACCAGAGCCATGGCGCAAATAACGTAGCAGTTGTGACAGCCCGCCCCGCAGCAGCTGACATTTCCAATGAAACGCGTTGTGCCGACGTCCAACCAGCACGGGACGGTCGTCAAAAGAAAGGAAAAGGAAGGAATTTGAACAGTGAAACAACAAAGAACTTGTAGTATATCTCACAGCGCATGAAACAAAATATAATAATAACATAACTTGATATAAAACAGGCGAGACAGTGCATAAGCTGAAAACTAAACCATCATAGCAGCGGAAAATTCAAAGTACAGCTTATGATCCAAACCATCTTTATTACAACTTTTAGAACTGTCTCTAAAACAAACTAGGAAGGTAGACTACTAATGCCCAAAATAGTGACCAGCAACAACACAGGGAGAATATATGGGAGTAATACATGTAAGCCTCCTGCTTGTCTTCGGACAGCTGCTCGTGCATAACCAGCTAACATGCCTCTAGTTGCTCATTTAGGAGCACCCAGAGTAATAAGAAGAGACAAAAAACTCTAGGTCAGATAAAAGTCTGGTATGAGCGATAAATAGCAAAAATAGGACAATAATAGGTATACATAACCATACCTGAACCTAGACCTGTAACCAAAGAGTTAGCACAACAGGATGTACAATACTCTTAGGTGACACTGACACATGGTGTGAAAATAATGGGGAGGGGCTGTGCATGTCATGGTGATAGCAAACATCAAACATAACAATCATCCTCACATCTCTCACTCAGTGCGTAGAGTATATGATATCCACCACTTTGATCACCAAATTCTTTGTTACGATCACTCTGCCCAAGGGAGTCATGACGGCTCCACTGCACTGATCCGTAACGACTAATACTTTGTTATGTCTACTCTGCCCCATGGAGTCATGACAACTCCACTGCACTGGCTCATAGCCCTGCTACGATCACTTTGCCCTATGGAGTCATGACGGCTCCACTGCACTGATTCATAGCCAACATCCGTCTCTTAGTGGTGAGTCAAAGCTATAGACATCGATAACCCCTTTGCACATGTCCTGTAGTAAAGTCCAACTCATGAAGTTAACTCGTTGGTTCCCATCTGGATCCGTAGTCACAACTCCTCATTTGGACTACCTTTGCATCTCGGGTTTTGGTCTTCCCGTTCGTACTCCAGTTTCCATTCGTGTCCATACTTCAGTTCAGGTATGCACGATTCGTGACTTGCATGGTGGAGCGGCTCGTGGGTGGTGCTCCAATCCAGTTCGCGGCTCGTCCCCAACTCCATCTCGTGGCCTCTGGTCGTTGTCATCGGTCGTGACTCCAGGCTCCGTCTCGTGGTGATGTTCCCTGGCGGTTCGTGGTGCACTACTCGAGTCCGGCTCGTGGTGATGTTCCCTGGCGGTTCGTGGTGCACTACTCGAGTCCGGCTCGTGGTTCGGGTGCAAACTTTGGTTCGTGTCTTGCTCGTGAAGAGGCGGCTCGTGGGAGATGGTGTCACGGTCGAGTCGGGTCGTGTTACCCTGGTGCGAGCGGTCAGGTCGCTAGGGTGCCTTACGAACGGGGGTCTGACCATTTCCTGCAACTTTTACTGCAAGCAATTTACGCCATACGACAGCGTTTTCGACCAATCTAACTTTTCTATGCAATCACAAAGCATACCAAACACCAATAGCAACATAGGGAATCGACCATAAACACCCAAAACATCAATCTAAAAAGTTATTATAGATCAAACATACCCAAAACCCATGTTTTTCCCCTTAATCAAGTTTAATCATAACTAATGATAAGATTAGCAAAACATATTCAAATTAACCCAAATTTTAACAGAGGTATAAAATAATATTTATGAATTTTTACATATTTTTCTAGATTTTTATAATGCATAGTTTCGTTAATTAACACTAATCACCCCTAATTAGCCGTAATTAGTGAAAAACAATGCAAATCATTCCCCTTAGCCACAAATGAATTATAGATCCGAACTTTACTATTGTTTTGGGGTGGTTTCCAATGCAACACAACAGCTCCAACTCTGATTTGACACTAATCTTCCTTGATTTGGTGTAGATTAAGCTAATCCGCGACTAAAAAGTGATTTGGGATGAATTTAGAAGGTGGAGGCCATTGCTAGGGTTGAAGAGAGGTAAGTGGCGGCTATAAAAATGGTAAAGAAAGGTTTCTCTGACCCTTTTCAGCCCTTATGTAACCCTAATCCCGAAATCCCCCAATGGGCCTAGCTGCTAATCACCATATTTGGCTCGGTTAAGCTGTTTTTCACCTTCCAAACCTTATTTCAGCCATATCTCCCAAATGGTAAGTCCGTTTGACATATGTGACCACTCTACAGAAAGGTAAACCATCATCTGAATCCAATGGAAGTGGTTTCAAGTTAAAACTCCTTACCAATCAAAAGTTATAGGTGAACCAAGATTCACTAGGGGCGAAACGGTCATTTAAAATTCGACAAAAATCGTGAACATGGGAAATGACCCCAACAGTCGCCTCCCAAAGTTACACGACCATACGACTTCGTATGTGAAGGAAATAAATATTCTATGATCCTCCGATGCGTAGAATGTGAGTCGTTACACTCTCTCCCCTTCCCCTCCCTCTTTTAAGAAATTTTGCCTCCAAAATTCCTTAACCAAAACATACAATGGTGTCCCACATGCCTGTCAAACATTTACAAACAATCAAACATACATAACAGCACAACAAGCCTATCCTAGCATGCGGTTTGCTAACAAAGGAACAACTATATCGCTATTAAAACCTTACCAGGCAAAGAGTTCTGGATACGTCTTCCTTATGCTCTCCTCTGTTTCCCAAGTATAGTCATTCTCATTCTCGCCCCACTGAACCTTGACCAATTTCACCGCCTTCCTTCGAAGTTTCTTCGTATCGTGCTCGACAATACGGATCGACCTGCGGTTCCCAACCGCCTCGGGTTCTACTTCGATGTCATCCAACTGATCCAGCGAAATAGTCATATCGGGGTCGTGCACGAACTTCCTTAACTGGGAAACATGAAATACGTTGTGAAATCCTGTCATCTTGTCAGGTAATCCAACTTTATACGCTAAATTCCCAACTTGCTCGAGAACTGGGAATGGATCACCAACAAACCTTGGTGCTAGCTTGCCACTCCTACCAAATCGAATCACGCTCTTTAACGGAAAAATCTTGACAAACACCAAGTCGCCAACGGAGAATTTCAATTCTCTTCGTCTCTTATCAGCGTAACTCTTCCTCCTATCTTAGGCAGTCTTCATTCGCTGTTGGATAACCTTGATCTTATCTGAGGTTTCTTTTATCACATCCGGTCCAAGCACAAATTTCTCACCGGTTTCTAACCAACATGATGGTGAGTTGCACGGTATTCCGTATAAAGCTTCAAATGGAGCCATATCAATACTTGACTAATCATTATTATCATATGCGAATTCAACCAGATGCAAATGGTCATCCCATGACCCTCCAAAATATAATATGCAAGCTCTCAAGAGATCTTCTAATACTCGATTCACCCTCTCTATTTGACCGTCGGTTTGAGGATGGTACGCGGTACTGGGATGTAATTTTGACCCTAAAGCCTCTTGTAAGATCTTTCAAAATCCACTAGTAAACAACGGATCCCGGTCACTCACAATGCCTTTGGGTACTCCATGAAATCTCATTACCCACTTCATATATAGTTCTGCTAACTTAGCTACTGTTCTATTTGACTTGGCGGGTATAAACCTTGCACTTTTGGTCAATCGATCCACAATTACCCAAATGCTATCATGACCCGATCTAGTCCTCGGTAACCCATCAATGAAATCCATTGAGACTTGTTCCCATTTCCATTCTGGAATTTCCAATGGTTACAGCAAACCACTAGGCTTCTTTTGCTCGACTTTAACTAGCTGGCAATTCATGCATTTGGATATAAACTTCCCAACGTCTCTTTTCATCCCTTCCCAGTAGTAGGTCTACTTCATGTCTCGATACATCTTGTTAACACCGGGGAGTATAGTCAGTTTCGAGTGATGACATTCTCTAAGCACTTCATCTTTCAATCCACTAACGTTGGGTACAACCAGTCTTCCATTCTTTCAAAGCCATCCTTCTCTATCAAATCCATACTTGTTCATCTCCTCGTCGATCCCCATTTCTAACTTGGAGATGATTTCTAATAGATTAGGATCGTCCCTCTGACTGGAACCAATCCGCTCAATCAAAGTGGGTCTGATCGTCAAACTTGCTAGCATTTCTGGATCCAATTCGCACTTTAGTCTGAAATCATACCCAGCGATATACTCCAGTTGCTTCCATTCCAGAAACATAACCCCTAAACTGGCATGTCTCCTACTCAATGCATCGGCTACCGCATTGCCCTTTCCTGGTGTACATGCGATATCGAAATCATAGGAAGCCAAAAATTCTAACCATCTCTACTGACGGAGGTTCGGATCCTTCTGAGAGAAAAGATACTTTAACAATTTATGATTGGTAAACAACTCATATCTTTCTCCCAAGAGATAGTGTCTCCACATCTTTAGCGCGAATAAGATCGCTGCCAATTCCAAATCGTGGGTAGGATATCTTTTCTCATGTGGTTTTAGTTGACGACTAGCATAAGCTACAACCCTACCTCATTGCATCAACACGACACCTAGTCCGGTACCACAGACATCCGTGTATACCGTCATCGCTTTGTTCCGTTTTGGAATAACTAAAACTGGTGCACACGTCAACTTTTCCTTTAGACTCTTAAATGCATTCTCACACCTTTCGTCCCAGACGAAAACTTGATTCTTCTTGGTCAACTGAGTTAACGGTGTCGCTACCTTGGAGAAGTCTTGGATAAACATACGGTAATATCCAGCCAACCCCAAGAAACTTCTTATGTCTATTGCATTCTTGGGCGTAGACCAATCTTATACCATAACCACCTTCGCAGGATCCACGGCAATACCATTCTCTGAAACAACATGGCCCAAGAACCTCACTTTACTCCTCCAGAAGTGACACTTAGAAAATTTCGCTTTCAATAGTTGTTTTCTCAACACCTCCATCACTATCCTCAAATGTTCCTTGTGTTCTTCCTCTGTCCTCGAGTAAACAAGGATATCGTCCACGAACACAAGAACAAACTTATTCAATTGATCCCTGAATACTCTATTCATAAGATCCACAAAATATGTTGGTGCATTGGTCAACCCGAATGGCATGACCAACCACTCATAGAAACCAGAAGACGCTTGAAAGGCCGTTTTAGGAATTCTCTCAGCTGCTACTCGGAGCTGATGAAATCCTGTCGCGAGGTCCAACTAGGAGAACACTCTTGCTCCTTCCAGTTGATCAAACAAATCATCTATCCATGGAAGAGAATATTTATTCTTCCTGGTCACTTTATTCAACTCGTGATAGTCCACACACAAACGAAGGGAACCATATGCCTTAGTGGCAAATACGACTGGTGCTCCCCACTCGGAAACACTCCTTCGGATAAATCCCTTCTTCAAAAGATCGCTTACTTGCACCCCGAGCTCTCGCTGCTCCCTTGGTGCCATACGACGAAGTGGCATCACTATAGGTCTGGCATCTTTCACTAAATCAATACGGAACTCAATCTCTGGGTGTGGTGGAAGTCTGGTCACTTTCCGGAAGATGTTCGGATACTGGCCAACAATGGGAACCCTTGATAACTCGTCCTGCGGAATGTCGAGGGAATTTAGAAAAATAGCCATCACCTCATCACTAGGTAGGCCACCAAACACTACCCTTCGCTCGCCTCCCTAATAGTCACCGAAAATCCCTCACAGTCTACCACCACCCCATATCTTTGGAGCCAGTCGACTCCCAAAATAATGCCAAACTCAGTAAAGCCCAAAACAAACCAATCACAAGCAAACATACATCCATGACTCGATAAGACCAAATTTTGACAAATCATACTAAGGCTAGTGGAAGCACCAATCGGGTTCGTCACCACTAAAGGTCTATCAACTATTCGGGTTCTAATCCCAACCTATCTACTAAGTCTCTAGATATGAAGGAATGGGAAGCCCCAGTATCAAACAATACTCGAATAGGAACATCATAAATAAAAAACATACCTTGAATGACGACATTCTTTCCTTTATCCGTCGCATTTTGGGCATTTGACGAAGAAGGAACAACAATAATAACATATGCTTTCACAATCTGCTTCTCTTTAGGAGGTTGTGGACATTTATCCTTGTGATGTCCCATTTGGCTGCAGTTGAAGCACTTCCTGTCCGCTAGCTTTGCTCGACATTCTTTGGCATATTGGCCCTTCTTGCCACATCTAAAGCACTCAACGTCTTTCTTATTCTTTTTCTGACCATCCTCGGTCTGATTATGCTTCCTTTTACTCTGAGAATTATTCTTGCCTCCACCGCTTGCCTGCGGCTTTAGCCCCTCTGCAAATACAACAGCGACTTCAATCATAGGCTTAGGATAAAGGCTCTCTGGTCTCATCCCAACAATCGATTCAAAAGTCTCATCAATATGGTTTATGAGCCTTTCTCCCAAGTATCGATCTAAACCAGTTATGAACTTCTCATTCTTCTTCTCGGCAGTATCGATAAGAGATAATCTATACTCTGATAAAGTATCGAACTCAGCAATATATTCCAAGACCACCCTACCATTCTGTTTAAGCTCCAAGAAATTCCTAAAAAAACTCTAACTTCTGTGCAGCTGGGATAAACTTATCACTGAATCGGGTCTTAAACTGATCCGAAGTAACTTGATCCTCTTGAGTAGCTGCCTTAATGGCATTCCACCAATTCATTGTCCATCCTTGCAGCTGACGGGATGCTAGCTTTATCTTCATCGCATCCTCGATACCCAAATCTTCGAAGATGCACTAGCTATCAAGCCAATCCTAAACTTCCGTAGCCGACTCCGTTCCATGGAACGACTTCCCACTAAGGCTAGTATAATCCTTATTAAGCTTGGCGAAATCGGTCCTAGGAGCCTGCACGGATACACCACCACCATTTGCAGCATTAGGAGCTGCTCCTTGAACATCTCTAAGCATCTCTCGCATGAAGGTAGTGAACATCGTCCCTATGTCAGGAGCATTCCTATTATTGGCTCCTGAACCACTATTCCTCGTACATCGGCTCATCGTTCAATCTGTAAAGAGAAACGATTAACCATCTCTTCAGTGGTGCCAGTGCAGTGCGACTTCATCCTTAGATATACTAATAGTATATATATATAACTTTTGAAAACCCAAAATATAACAAATACGCGCTCTCACAGCCCGCCCCGCACCGCACCGGCTGACATTTCCAATGAAACGCGCTATGCCGACGTCCAACCAGCATGGGACATTCGTCAAAAGAAAGGAAAAGGGAAGGAAATTGAACGGTGAACCAACAAAGAACCTGTAGTATATCTCACAGCGCATGGAACAAAATATAATAATAACATAACTTGATATAAAACAGGTGAGATAGTGCATAAGCTGAAAACTAAACCATCGTAGCAGCGGAAAATTCAAAGTACAACTTATGATCCAAACCATCTTTATTACAACTTTTAGAACTGTCTCTAAAACAAACTAGGAAGGTACATTACTAATGCCCAAAGTAGTGACCAGCAACAACACAGGGAGAATGTATGGGAGTAATACGTGTAAGCCTCTTGCTCGTCTCCGAACAGCTACTCATGCATAACCAGCTAACATGCCTTTAGTCTGCTCGTTTAGGAGTACCCAGAGTAGTAAGAAGAGACATAAAACTCTGGGTCAGACAAAAGTCTGGTATGAGCGATAAGCAGAAAAAACATAACAATAACAGGTATACATAACCATACCTGAACCTGGACCTGCAAACCAAAGAGTTAGCACAACATGATGTACAAAACTCTTAGGTGACACTAACACATGGTGTGAAAATAATGGCGAGGGGTGTGCATGTCATGGTGATAGCAAACATCAAACATAACAAACATCCTCACATCTCTCACTCAATGCGTAGAGTATACGATATCCACCACTTTGATCACCTAATTCTTTGTTACGATCACTCTGCCTCGTGGAGTCATGACGGCTCCACTGCACTGATCCGTAA
The DNA here is from genome assembly GCA_030737875.1 of Allium sativum. NCBI lineage: Eukaryota > Viridiplantae > Streptophyta > Magnoliopsida > Asparagales > Amaryllidaceae > Allium > Allium sativum. The sequence continues at coordinate 288,819,472 of CM060924.1, forward strand.
CCACTAATACTTTTCTATGTCCACTCTGCCTCATGGAGTCATGACAACTCCACTGCACTGGCCCTGCTACGACCACTTTGCCCCCATGGAGTCATGACGGCTCCACTGCACTGATCCATAGCCAACATCCGTCTCTCAGTGGTGAGTCAAAGCTATAGACATCGATAACCCCTTTGCACACATCCCGTAGCAAATTCCAACTCATGAAGTTAGCTCGTTGGTTCCCATCTGGATCCAGAGTCACAACTCCTCATTTGGACTACCTTTGCATCTCGGGTTTTGGTCTTCCCATTCGTACTCCAGTTTCCATTTGTGTCCATAATTCAGTTCAGGTATGCACGGTTCGTGACTTGCATGGTGGAGCGGCTCATAGGTGGTGCTCCAATACGGTTCGCAGCTCGTCCCGAACTCCAGCTCGTGGCCCCTGATCGTGGTCATCGATCGTGACTCCAGGCTCCGTCTCGTGGTGATGTTCCCTGGCGGTTCGTGGTGCACTACTGGAGTCCGGCTCGTGAAGAACGACTCGTGGTTCGGGTGCAGACTTTGGTTCATGTCTTGCTTGTGAAGAGGCGGCTCGTGGGAGATGGTGTCACGGTCGAGTTGGGTCGTTCTACCCTGGTGCGAGCGGTCAGGTCGCTAGGGTGCCTCACGATTGGGGTCTGACCGTTTCCTACAACTTTTCCTACGAGCAATTTACGCCATACGACGGCGTTTTCGACCAATCTAACTTTTCTATGCAATCACAAAGCATACCAAACAGTAATAGCAACATAGGGAATCAACCATAAACACCCAAAACAACAATCTAACAAGTTATTATGGATCAAACATACCCAAAACCCATGTTTTCCCCCTTAATCAAGTTTAATCATAACTAACTATAGGATTAACAAAACATATCCAAATTAACCCAAATTTCTAACTGAGGTATAAAATAATATTTATGAATTTCTACATATTTTTCTAGATTTTTATAATGCATAGTTTCGTTAATTAACACTAATCACCCCTAATTAGCCGTAATTAGTGAAAAATAATGCAAATCACTCACCTTAGCCACAAATAAATTATAGATCTGAACTTTACTACTGTTTTGTGGCGGTTTCCAATGCAACACAGCAGCTCCAACTCTGATTTGACACTAATCTTCCTTGATTTGGTGTAGATTAAGCTAATACGCGATTAGAAAGTGATTTGGGATGAATTCAGAAGGTAGAGGCCATTGCTAGGGTTGAAGAGAGGTAAGTGGCGGCTGTAAAAATGATAAAGAAAGGTTTCTCTAACCCTTTTTAGCCCTTATGTAACCCTAATCCCGAAATCCCTCAATGGGCCTAGCTGGTTATCACCCTATCTGGCTCGGTTCAGCTGTTTTTCACCTTCCAAACCTTATTTCAGCCATATCTCCCAAACGGTAAGTTCGTTTGACAAATGTGACCACTCTACGGAAAGGTAAACCATCATCTGAATCCAATGGAAGTGGTTTCAAGTTAAAACTCCTTACCAATCAAAAGTTATAGGCGAAACAAGATTCGCCAGGGGCAAAATGGTTATTTAAAATTCGACAAAAATCGTGAACATGGGAAATGACCCCAATAGTCGCCTCCTAAAGTTACACGACCATATGACTTCGTATGTGAATGAAATAAATATTCTACGATCCTCTGATGCGAAGAATGCGGGTCGTTACAGTAGTGCACGCCACCCTCGTTATTACTTAGACAAGCATACACCCGAAGATGGCTTGGATCCATGTCGAAGCATTGCGTGTTTAGCCATTGAATTGGGATAAAAAAATCTGAGCAAGAACCAAAGTGACAACAAACTGCAAATACATATTACAGATCCAAGATCATATAACAAAAAATTGCCAAACACCTCCACAATGCAAGGTACAACCAGAAACCAAGACAGTAAAAGAAAATACTACCAACTAGACGACTTAACAACAAACATTGAATGCCCAAACGCTAAAATGAACCATTACAGACCAGTTGCCGAAACGCGGATCCATTCAGCAAACCAAAATTGCTGCTTACCGTGAAGACTCCACATCAGTGACAGGTGACCTTCAAATGCTGAACACCTGTTGAATGACTTGTTATAAGCAAGTAGTTGCCGGAAGTGTCAACACCAAAGAGAAGGTTTACAGTGTCGATTTGAGGAGGACCGGACTGAAGAAATGAGGCAAATGAAAAAGGGTTATACGGATCTCAAATCTATTACGTGGAAAAGCTTAGATCTGGAAAGATAAAAGGTTCACAAAGAAAAATTACGTGTGACGAAGTCAGGGTGTTGATGAGACGAGAAAACTGAGGTGTCTGATGGTGTGAACAAAAGATTTGGAGATGTAGGGAAGGCGTGAAGAAGATGGAAAGGTAAAGTGGTTTTTACACTGTCGCCAATTACAAAATTTCTGCATGAACGAAGCTTTTTTCCTTTTTTGGCTTCTATTAGCATTTTTATTTGAGCTACTGATTGACTAGTTTTCTTTAAAAAAAACAGTAAATTTAGCATACAGGGCTAGTTTTAATGCATAAATACCTAATATACGGTAACAATCAATTACACTCATCAAATTTAGAATGCAAAACTATGATATTCTTTGATTTTGTTATATAAGATTAATTAATATTAGTTTCTTGTACACATATAATGTGAGAAAGATGATTAATTAGTTATCAAATATTTGGTTTTACATCTACTAAACCTTTTTGTGCCTCCGCTATATCCCCGCTACACATTTTTCACCATTAAGCGCTTTAACTGCACATATATTAATATTATAAAAATATAGTTTATCATGCAACTAAAGATGTATAAATCACGTAACATGAACTATGTATATTAGTAATAATGACAAAGTTAATTTGTAAATTAGTTGTGATTCAATTATATCAAAAAATTACTGTATATTATATCATAAAATTCTTTTGAACATCATCAACTTCACTACACACACACACACACACACACACACATATATATATATATATCTTTTTAATTATTTCTGCTATGCTATACAGTTAAACTAACTACGTATTTCATACTTAACTTAATTAAACAAATTCTATTAAATAATATTGGCTAACTCATTGAATAAATTACAAACGTGTATCAATTTCAACATGTATATCTATATTAACAGAAATAATTTAATAAAATTCCCAAACGCATACCTATTATTAGTGTAAACTAAGAACATAAATTACACAAAAAAGAATAATACTAATTTTAGTTAATAGTTTATGTATTTCACATTAAAATTTATCGTATATTACATAACAAAGTTTTTATTTTAACATTAATATAATAAATACTATTTTTAATAATATTATCGTGTGCAACGCATAGGTTACACACTAGTTCTTCTTTATATTAGTAAATAAAAGTTGTTCTTTAAATTCTCACTTCATTGAAATTTGACTATACTAGTTTCTTAGTTTTTTAATTGTTAGAACTTTTGTAATTACACAATTGTATTATAAACAGACAACAACAACAATCAACGTTAATCAATTATGTCGCAATTGTCACGTCAAACTGTGTTTACAATAATCACAGAAAGCGTAACCGATTTGTGCACAAGATTGAAGATAAACAGAAAGTATTATGTTTTAGTAATATCCAAGTCCAGAAATTTTCTGTTTCCTTGAAACAATATTGCCGTTGTATGCACCAATCGACGTAGTTGCAATTTGTTTCCCAGGATAGAATGGACCAACTCCGTTGCGTAGTGCCAGCAAACGTAGCTCTGACGAACTGAAGTTGATTACAAAAACTAGATCAGAGGATTAGTTTGAAGAAGAAGAAGTAATGCAAGAAGAAAAAATGAATTCTTTCTTGTTTTGGGAAGTGTATATATAGGCAAGAAGGAGTGCCTGTTCGCATGCATTAGTAACCGTCAGAATAGGAAAGGTTGCGACCCTTTAAGCACCCGATTATTAATATGCGTACGTTGAGAATTCAAATGGTTGTACTCATTCAGCTAATAGACATTCCTTTCGAATTCTGGACTGAATGGACATACCTTTAAAATTCTGAGAAAAAATATTCTCATGTCAGTGCACTAGCCCAATCAGCAACCGTCGGCCGTATCCAATAAAGAGGCCCAAGGGCCCTTATCTTTGACATTTTAATGTATTATTATGTCATGGCCAAACCTACATCCTCATATCATCCCTCTCCTTTCTATTTTACATAAACCTATTTGGCTTCTAATATATTAGGAGAGACTGTGCTAATATTTCTATGATGTGGGACTTTAATGTTGCTATCTCTTCTTCTTCCCACTTTCCTCTTTCTTTGCTCATTCATTTCAACAATCCCCCACATGAATGAGCAGTCGATTTTAGTTTCACGAATCATTTATCACATCGGTTAAAGTAGCACATGGGCCTCGAACTTTCCTAGTGATTACCTATTTGAATCACAGGCAAATCAGTAGACATAGACTGTCCTTGAACTGTAAGCCTTTTGTGTAATTCCAAAGTAGATAACACACGATAAATGTTTCTTATAACCCTTCATTCTCTATATCTGTTCGTTTTTGCCTTGAACACCTGCCTGGTCTCATAAGTGCTTAGAGAATTTGGCCTTATAATTCTCTTTGAAGCGGCACCTTCGCACTTACGTAGGTGATTATGTAAAGGGTATTCTTTAATTCCTCAAATACAGATATCATTAAAAGTACTAATACTTATCCTTATTCAACATATAATGCATTGACTTATCATAGGAATGGTTTGTGTATAACAGTGCCATCAATTTCTCTTAAAATTCGTTGTCCCTTGGAACCTAGATCTTGGGATCTCCATTCAACTAGGTGGGGTTTCCATTTTAGAAAAAACTTTTAGTCAATAGGCCTTAGCCCCATTCCCTTCGATAAGGTTTGAACTTTCTCTCTTGGCGAGCCTTTTGTAAGTGGATCTGCTAAGTTATCTTTAGATCGAATGTAATCTACTGTGATAACCCCATTAGAGAGAAGTTGTCTTATCGTTTTATGTCTACGACGAATATGCCTAGAATTACCATTATATAGTGTACTATTAGCTCTTCCAATAGCTGATTGAATATCACAATGTATTGGAGGCATAGGTTTGCTCCAATTAAGAATGTCCTCCAACACTACACCAGAAAAGGCCTATAGTAGCGTTGAAAAAATGCTACCAAAACTTTTAGTAGTGTTACAACTAAAAATCTAAAAAGTTTTTGTTGCGTTGTAGTAAACGCTACTAAAACTTTTTTGAAATGTAACATAATTTTTTTTCGTAACGTTCTTTTTATGCAACAATATCTTTTTTGCACTAATTTGCATTTGTTTTCGTAGTATTTTTGAAATGCTACTAAAAGTTATTAGTTATTTCACAGAAAATTTTAAATGCTGCTATTTAATATTTATTGTCTGTATAATTTTCAGCAACCATTTATATAAAATCCATATCAATACCAATGACCAATCACACAGTTGTTGTATTCAACCCAACAATTAATCACATAATTAGCATATTCAAACAAACAATCAATCAGTCATATGATCATCATATTCAAGTAATTTTGAACACACGCTAATCACATAATCAAGAATATACATAATCAGTTCGACAAAATAAGTCATATGCCATGAGCAATCACAAACAAGTTTACACAAATAGTACAGACGAAATATCATAATATATATAACAATTATTAAAGACATAAATATTGCTTGATTATTAATAATTCTTTGTTGTCTCTAATCTTCACTTCGAAAAAGCTAATTACCTATATATGAGTCAAAATTCTGACATGAATGACATACAAAAGTATGAACGGAAGTTCTGTATTCAGTTTTGGGTGTTAGCCTAATATTAGATAATATTTCAAAGTAAATCATTTCAGATTAATATGTGAATAGATAAACAAATAAAATATTATTGTACCAATTAGAAGATGAACCATACGTTCAACTCTATATTGAACAGTCCATCGGGATTCAACTAAGAATCTGCACCATTTGACTTCTACGCCATTTGACTAACCAAACCCAGCCTACAAAAAACTTCCAACTATAGTATATTACTAAATGATAATCTTTAAATCAATCGAATCCAAACCTTACAGCATAGAATCATCCAAAATATACTCAGACATGCTTCTCTTTCATCTGTAGGATTAGGTCTACACTTTATGAAGATCTACTGGCATGGTTCATATATTTTTCCAATTTAAAAGCTAAAGTGGTAGTTAAGTAACATGATGGACTATCTAGGAGTTAAGCTGAGCTATAACAAATTGACATTAAGATTAAAGTATGCACCATGAGTGCATTTAACATTGTTAATACATTAGAAAAAGTAAACGAGAAACAAAAAAATGTAAGCATAACCATGATAAACAAAGAACTGAAAATCTAAAATCAACTAGCATATTGAACCAACTTACAAATCCGTCCACAAAAAAATGCCTTTCCATTAGTTATAGAAACTCAAATGGCCAAAAATTAAATAATATGTTCGGAACTTGGCCTTTTTTTAAATCACTGTAATAGAAGGGTTTGCAAAGCACATCTAGTGTTCTATGCATATGATATTTACTTTATTTAAACTTCATCATGAAATAGATTGGATAGTTACTTGTTAGTATACACAATAAATACATAAATGTACTTGAGCATCTGTCTGTGCACATACATTAACATACATGTCTCCATTTATCCTTTTGATAAAATATTTGAATATATGTTTGGCGAAAAGTGTTGGTGCATCTTTTAGAGTTACTTCCTAAACGTTTCGGTTTTCTTTCAAATTAAAGAAGCATGCAATTAGGCAATAATAAAATAAAAATAGTTAGCGGGATAAAAGAAGAACAGTGATTACTTGTGCTAATAACGAAATTCTGATAGCACCTGGTGCAACATAGTTAGCACGGATGTTATCTTTGGCTTACTCACATGCTAAGCTTCGTGTAAGCTGATCCATCGCTCCTGATAAGTAAGATTAACTTCTATAAAGTTTTGTATCCATAATATAGTTGAGAAAAAAATAAAGCAGGTTCCTTCCAGAAGTGTATATGGTATTTCTTTGCTCATACCAAACAGTGTCAACTTTGGTAAAGCTAACCTACCGCCAATTGAGGAAATAAAAATAATGATACTGGCTTTTGATGCATTGAGAAGGGGATACGTGAGCTGGCATATGTTATAGCTTGACCTCAAGTTCAGCATCAGCAATTTTGAGTATTCTTCAACAGTTACATCATTGATTCTGTTTTTTATGGCTGTTGCAACATTACTAACCTGCTAGCATGATATTAAAGTGATCAACAACGCTTGGTTTAAAGATGTTCATGAATATTTTAGTCGTACATTAAACTTAGAAGAATACTGAGCTTTCAACTGAATATAGATCTACATCACTTACAATGAAAACATTGTCTACAATGGATTCAAGAAAATATTAATTGAAAGAATAACAACTCGCAAACTAGAAAACTGAAACGAACCAAACTTCCCCATGAAGGAAAGCCCGGATTGTTTTGAGAACACGACAAATCAGAACACAAACAGAAGAACTTTTCATTTCTTATTACTACAATTTCATCATAATACAAGAATATACAGAGTACGAACAAATATTATACATTTGATAAATATCAGAGATTAAAATACATTACATAGCAGCGGAAAATAATACAGAACACAACTGAAAGGAATATACGGATACAGAGCTTTTCGAATATAATTCCAACTGTAAACCAGGATCCTGTGAATATAAATCTGCAAAACCAAAACTACTAGTTGCCCGTGTGGAAAATAGGGGAACCCAGAGTTTAGGTTAAAACAATAAACTCCAGGTCAGTTATATGACTGGTGTTAGAACTAAAACAGTTATTAATTTGATTTTAAAGTTAGGTAAATCAAGGGACCACGCCGTATAACACGGAACAGGTTTACCCCCAAGAATACCAGTGCATAAAACAATGCTAAATAAAGAACAGTGAAGCTATTATAAGACTCAAGTCCCATCACACAATGCAACGCAAGCCGGAGGATAGAGTTTTTACCTTAATAGCCAAAAATGCTTGGTACATGAAATTTCATCTTTTACTATTATTACGAGTGTATAGTATCAAAACAATATCAAATATAAATGTATCAATCATTGGCGGCATGAGTTCCCCATCCCACTATGTCTCCATACTAGGCTCTACAATCAAAACCGCAAAATATCGTATTGGAAGTTGGATTTCTATCTGCGAACGAAGGCAAAGGGATCATCCTGTGCTAATTCGAGACTCTCTAGCCTGAGCCTCAGGAACAGCCGCAGCTGCACCTTGGATCGTCACGGCCGGTCCACACGGAGTGGATTAAAATGCCTGAACACTGTGTTTCCCCACCCTATGGAGCGTAAATCTGGTCTGTATAAAGACCATCCATCGGCTCCGCAGAGATCGAAATAACCGAGGCGCCTCGCTATCCATCATCCACATAAGTAAAACGTCAGGGCTTGCAAAATGCTGACACCACTCCTAGCTAGAAGGAAACGCATGCCCTCCCTGAGGTCCTCTCTCGTATCTGGTTCACACTAAGGTGTGAGGATCGCAAATTAACGCTACACAAAGCTATGCTATATTAAAGTCATGCTTTGATCATCAACCACAAGACTCTGCTCTTCAACAGAAGCCTTGATCATTTGCATCTCAGCATGCCACACAGGCAATTCACGCTATGCAACCGATGTCTATCAATCACACCAGTTTTATTCAAGAAAATAATGGTAAGGACTTTTAAATTAAAACTTTGATTCAATTTTAATGAATATCCAACCAATTATCAATCACACCAGTTATATATATATATTACCGATGTCTATCAATCACACCAGTTTTATTCCATTTAAATTAAAACTTTGATTCAATTTTAATTTCAAAAAAATCATTACTTAATGATTATTCAAAGTTAAGAAATAAATCTAATCTTTAACTGGGTTAAAGAACTAATTTCATTTAAAACACAGCTCATGATAAACCCAAAATCTCATTCCATTAACAATGGAATCTTCACGGAAAACAGATCAATATATATAACCGATATGAACTTCCATATCCAACCGATAATATAAATGGAATAATGGTAAGGACTTTTAAATTCCATATATATATATATATATATTAACAGTCTTCCTCTACAGAAGCTCACTTCGATTATTACCAAATCGAATTCCAATTTAGTATGTTAAATTAGAAAACTTTACTTTGGAAAATCTCCTTTAAATCTTAATAAAAGATTTACAAATTCCAAATCACATTTCCCTTTAAATCGGGTTAAAGAACGAATGTCGTTAAAACACAGTTCACGATAAACCCAATTCACATTCCATTTTATTCCAATTATTAAATATAATTGGAAACTCTAACAATCTTAATTAAAAGATTTATTCTCTTCACATGGGGTTCAAGAATAGTGTTACTGAAGACACCGTTCACGACAAACCCAAAATCCCATTTGATATTAAATACAAGACTCTGAATAGAAAATATATCGGCTTATATTCAATATCAAATTCTACAACCAACACATATCGTACTGGAAATAACGATATAAATATATCTTTCAAATTTCCATAACAATATTTGTATAATCACGAAATCCAACATCGAAATATTCCGAAGACAATTTCGATTCAAATCATTCCAAATTACATATTGGAAATCCTGGTTATTTTTAAAACCATTCCAAATCCAATTTATTTTATTTAAAAATTATTAGATTTCATATCTAGTTAATAACTAGTTCATTTTGATAAAAATATATTTTTATCTTTCCAAATATGGAATTTTTCATCCTAATTCTTTCCAAATCATTTATTATGATTTTACACAAATTATTAATATTTTTAATAATTTCATCAAGGCTCGTACAGTCGATTTCCATAAAGGCCATCGAACTGCACTTACAACGACCATTTCCAAATTTGATTTGGACATAATTCCAAATCCAACCGTTAAATTTCTAATTTCTTGTATTCGTTAGAAAGCTCTTTTCAATACAAACCCAATGGTTCCGGTGTTAGGAGAATCCTAACGGTCAGATCTCCCATAATGTCCATTCGAAGTCAATGGTCGAAATTCGCGAACTGCCGCAGCACGGCGCGTTCTATTCAGGCCATTATATTATATATATATAATATAATATATGTTTCATCGATTTCCATTTAAAACGTGTTTTATAAATCGTTTTAAATTCGTTTTCAAAACGATTTCAACTTCATATTCAATTTCAAATCAAAATTGAATATTCCATATCATTAATATATAAATGATATTATTTTAAAAACATTAGATTTTGAAATCAATTCCTTTTCAATATTCATTATAAAAATGAATAAAATCGATATAAATATCGTTCACGTCAAAATGGAGTTAAACTAATCAACACGGCTTTATATATTTATATATATTCGTGTTCATCCCAAACTGGACATCAAAATCATATATTGATTTTTTTTCTGAATATTATTTGAAAATATTCATTTGTTCTGAATTGGAATCAGACACAGTCAATTACCATATAATGTTGTTTATATGGATTTCATAAAACACGCATATATAACGACCATAATCAACAATCGTCCATCATCCAGAGTGCATTTTACACTGCATAAGCATTGAATATAGATATTTAACGCTTACAACAGTCTGTCAACCAATCGATCGACATACAATTAAACAGTTGGGATTAGTGTACGTCAAATGTCATCCCAACACCCGTGTGGGGTTTCAATCAACAAACACAGATTTTATTTGTGTAGTTTGAGCGATGTGTAAAATTTATCATTCCAATCCATATCGGTCAAATAAGTGTACATAAACAAATTGTCCGATTTGTAAATGAATATTTATTTTATTTCCAATGCATGAATTTTCTATTCAGTGCATTTATACCATAAAAACGATATTTTTATGTTTCTAATATAATTTAGAAAATTTTGATGGCATAACGGCGCGATATTGAAATCGGGTAATGTTTAGCATTACCCCTCTCCTTATATCGGCTCGCGCCATACACACATAACAATTCAATTCACTTCTCATCCCAAAACAATTCAAACAAATAAATCAACCAAACCAAACAATCAAACAAGTCGTCCATGGTCTGTGGACGACGGGCAGCAGTTCATATATATAGTTATAAAATAAATAACTGTATAAAAATTATAGTGAGAAGTTCTCACCTCGAAGCTAAACCAATTTGTCGCTATTCTTCTAATGTAGAAAATTCTTGTCACTACGCTCGCTTTTATCGTTCCCCGCGCACTTGAATTCGCCTCTTGGCTCTAGAATTTGCATACGGCCTCCAATCTTCACCAAACTTTGTCACTAGCCTAAACGCGTCATTCCGGACAAATTTTGCCTAGACTTTCTTCTAAAACTGCACCAGTTCATCGGAAATCGCGAAAAATAGCAGCAAGTCCATTGACTTCGGACGTGATTTCCAGACATCTTCGCAATCCAAAATAGGACTTTCATATACCAAATCGAAGAGAAAATTGTGCTCTTCGATTTTGGTTTTGCTGGAGTTTTGGCCAGAAGAGCAACGTTTGAGAGTTATTGGCGAAATAGTGACAGGGGGTTTTATGCAAAAACGGGAATTTGTGAAAAATGTGATTTTTTTGAGGAGGAGGGGAGCCACGGACAGAGGGATGGCCTGAGGGGCGACGCCGGACTTGACTTGTAGTGACCCGTTACTTCCCCGTGAAGGAAAGAGCGAATACTTTGAGAACAACACACAAATGAACGCAGACGGAAGAACATTTCATTACTATTACAACAATGCATCAGATACAAGAATATACAAAGTATAAATGAATAAATTACATTCGATAAATATCAGAGATTACAATAAATTACATAGCAGCGGAAAAATAATAGAAAGCACAACTGAAGGTGATATACGGATACAGAGCTTTCCGGATATCATTCCAGCTGTAAACCAGGATCCTATGAATATAAATCTGCAAAACCAAAACTACTAGCTGCCCGTGCGGAAAATAGGGGCACCCAGAGTTTAGGTTAAAACAATAAACTCCAGGTCAGTCATGTGACTGGTGTGAGAACTAAAACAGTTATTTAAAACTTTACTTTAAAAGAGAGTAATTCAAGGGACCACGCCGTATAACACGGAACGGGTTTCCTCCCAAGAATACCAGTGCATAGAATAAACAACGCAATGCTTTTTCGAAAAATGAAGCTATTATAAGACCCAGGTCCCATCACACAATGCAACGCAAGCCGGAGGATAGGGTTTTACCTTATAACAGCCAAACATGCTTGGTACGTTTAAAACAAATCATTTGATACTATAATAAGTGTATAGTGTCAAAACAATTTCAATCATAAATATAAATCATAGACGACATGAGTGCCCCATCCCACTATGTCGCCATACTAGGCTCTACAAATAAAACCGAAATACACGTATTGGAAATTGGATTTCCGTCATGAGTCGAGGCAAGGGGCAAGCTCCTCTCCGCGCTCGAGACACTCTAGCAAATATCTCAGGACTACACACTCTGGGCAATCCTTGGATCTTCAGGGCCGGTCCTCACTTACGTTAGAGGATTAGTTATGCCTGAACACACGTTTCCCGGTCCTTACAGACCTATAATCGAGGCGCCTCATTCCAACAACCACAAAGGTGAAAAGTATATAAATGTCAGGGCTGGTAAGTCACTGATACCACCAAAGCTAGAAAGAAACGTCGTGCTCTCCCTGCAGTCCGTATCCCGTTTTTGACTCATACCAAGGTGTGAGGCTCGCGAATTCACGTTATACACAAAGCTACGCCACAGAGGCCGTGCTTTGATCATCAACCACAAGACTTTGCTTTTCAACAGAAGCCTTGATCATTGCATCTTAGCGTGCCACACAGGCAATTCATGCCATGCGACTGATGTCCATCGATATACAACTTTTGAGCTCGTACGTCTCAGAGAAGGGCGTTAAGCAAAAGAATAAATTCTCCGCCGCCAAACAGATGTATATTTAATAGAAATCAATCAACACAGAATAAAATCCAGTGTCAGACACACAATCCATTTACAAGTCCGTTCTGGGTCTGAACGAAACCGGAGGCACTTTCCTCGCATATCCATCTCCAAGTACGTCTGGACGACCACCAACTATTTCCATCCTCTTGGGTGTACTGCCCAATCAGGATCGTCAGTAATAATCCAAACGATGTGAAGACTTCCGGTCTTCGACCACCGTCTTCATCTTCGACATATCGTCGAATCGGTTATTCAGAATGGGTATAAACCCGGCCTTTCCGAACAACCCGCGTATATTAAAAACAAATGTTACACAAACACAACATACGCCTCATTCCAATCCATATTCTTAGGGAAAGGTTCCCATTAATTTTATCCAAGATAAATTCTTTAAAATTTATCCTTTAATCTTCCTTTGGATGACATTTCAAACCAAATTATGGTTTTCCAAACTAGTCGAGATTAGCGAACTACACCGAAGTAATTATTTATTTTATTTCTCAATCCCAACCTATTCATCCCATGAAGCAAAACTGGTAATACTCCATATCTAACACCGTGGTGTTATCGGTAAAATTAATTACCATTTCACGTTCAAATCTAATTAAAGATTTAACTATCGCTTTGGAGCAAAACTGGTAATACTCCATTCTCGCTCATTTCTAAATTTGATAATTTAGATTATAGATTCACATTTCAATCTAATTGCAGATTCGTTAGAAATCCTTTTACTGGGTTAAAGAACTAGGTGTTATTTAAAACACAGTTCACGACAAACCCAAATCACATTCTATTTGTTATCGGGTTAAAGAACTAGTGTTATTTAAAACACCGTTCACGATAAACCCATTTCAAATCCAATCAAATATATTAGAAATTCCGATTATTTAAAACCCCTTTTTAAATCTAATTTATTTATTTAAAAACAAAAACCCGGGTTTTAAATTGAGTTCAAACTAGTTTATTTCGATAAAAATCTATTTTTATCTTTTCAAATATGGAGTTTTTCATCCCAAATTTTCACAAATCATTTCTTATGATTTTACACAAATTATTACTATTTTTAATAATTTTATCAAGGCCCGTACAGTCGATTTCCATCAACGGCCATCGAACTGCGCTTACAGCGACCTTTTCTGAATTTGATTTGGATGTACCTCCAAATTCAACCGTTAGATTTCAAATTTCTAATATTCGTTAGAAAGCTCTTTTCGATACGAACCCAACGATTCCGGTTTTAGGAGAATCCGACGTTCGGATCTCCCGTAATGTCCGTTTGAAATAAATGGTCGAAATTTACGAACTGCCGCGGCGCGGCGCGTTCTATTCAGGCCATTATATTATATATATAATATATATAATATATATTATCGTCGATTACTATTCAAAACGAATTTTATAAATAGTTTTGAATTCGTTTCAAAAACAATTCCAACTTCCATTTTAATTCAAATCAAAATTGAATTTCCTATTTTAAATCCTTTTTACTTTCATTTCTATTTGATTTCAATTCAAATCGATTTTAATTCGATTCGAATTCAATTCGTTTTCTATTAAATTTGAATTCAATTCGTTTTCTATTCAATTTGAATTCAATTCGTTTTCTATTCAATTTGACTTCAATTCGTTTCGAAATCGTTTTCAATTCAATTTTTCAATTCAATTCATTTCGAAATCGTTTTCAATTCAATTCATTTCGAAATCGTTTTCAATTCAATTCATTTCGAAATCGTTTTCAATCCAATTCATAATATTCGATTACGAAATCACTTTTCAATATTCATTTTAAAATGAATAAAATCGATATAAATATCGTTCACTTCAAAATGGCGTCAATCTAACCAACACGGCTTCATATATTTCTATTTTCAAATATTCTATTCAACAAATGAATATTTATTTTTGTCAACACACGACTAATCTCAACGAATGAGTACTTTCCACGTGTGATTATTTTTGTTATTTAATATATTTTATAAAAATTAAGGTATCTATCGTTTGATATTGAATCAGACTCCAACCGTAATTTAGTGAGAGAACGATTTCCTGAATATTAACCCCGAAGGCCGAAACCAACATCAGATTAATATCCAGGAGACCACTCATCTCATCTATTTTCCAGTTGATTTCTAATTCTATATATGATAAAGATGTAAATTTTATTATTAAAATATTTCGTTCAACACATGACTAATCTCAACGAATGAGTACAGTCAACACATGAACCTTTATTTTATAAAGATCTAGATATAAATTTTATTGTTAAAATATTTCGTTCAACACATGACTAATCTCAACGGATGAGTACAGTCAACACATGAACCTTTATTTTATAAAGATAAAGATATAAATTTTATTGTTAAAATATTTCGTTCAACACATGACTAATCTCAACGGATGAGTACAGTCAACACATGAACCTTTATTTTATAAAGATCTTTATTTTCTAAATTGGAATGAGGCCCAATCAATTACCATATAAAGTTAATTATATGAATTTCCATACAACACATGTATATAATAGCATTGAAAAATAACCAACCATCAACCAAAGTGCACTACACTGTATAAGCATCAAATATAGATATCTAACGCTTATAACAGCCTGTCAATCTATCGATCGACATATTTAATCAATCAGGATGAGTGAACTTCAAATTTCATCCCAACACCCGTGTGGGGTTTCAAACAATCAAACACAGATTTTATTCGTGTCGTTGGGCGATGTGTAAAATTTATCGACCCAATCAATATCAGTCAAATCAGTGTATATAAACAAATCGGTTGATTTGTTTATAAATATTTATTTATTCACATTCACGCTAAAAATTATATTTTTAACGACAAAACATTCTATTTTAACACATGAATTTCTATTCAGTTCATTTATTCAATAAAATTGACATTTTTATTTTTCTAACATAATTTAGAAAATTTCGGCGGCATAACGGCACGATACTAGAAACGGGACGAGGCCTAGCCTTATCCCCGGTCTAGTGAAGGCCCACGCCATTCACACATCAATCAAATTCACCAAACAACCAAATTCAAATCAAATCATCTAACTAATTTATGCAACCAAACAAACAAGTCCATGGTCTGTGGACGATTGTGTCGGGTGCTACTAAACACCGTCTGCAACCTAGTATATATATATAGCTAGAAAAAGAAATTGAAGAGTGAGAAGTTCTCACCAATAGCTATCCAACTCCACGACACTTCATTGATAGAAATCTTCATCGTTATCGCATCTTCGTCATCTTCGTTGCCCGTAGCCACTACATATATAAAAATCACACATTTTTATATTTTGATGTCTTTAAAATAAAAATCACATTTTTATTTATTCACTTTCAATTTTAAAAATCATATTTTTATAATCGCTTCATACATTTAAAAATCGAATTTTCACTCCGCTATTCAATATATAAAAATCGAATTTTTACTACGATGTCATATAGATAAAAATTCCGTTTCAAAAATATAGATTTCGCCTTTTATAAAAATATAGATTTCGCCTTTATAAAAATATAGATTTCGCCTTTATAAAAATATAGATTTCGCCTTTACAAAAATATAAATATAAAAATCACATTTTTATTTTTCTACACATATAAAGATGATATTTTCAATACTCCTATCATGTAAAAATTATATTTTTAATTCACTACATAAACGAAAAATCATATTTTTATATCATCTAGATAGTAAAGACTATATTTTTAATACTTTAAAAATATAAAGATCATATTTTTATTTCTTCTATATAGTAAAGACTATATTTTTAATACTTTAAAAATATAAAAATCATATTTTTAATACTTTAAAAATATAAAAATCATATTTTTAATACTTTATAAAATCTTTTCCATTTTAAATATCTCTATATTTCTGAAAATAAAAATATTTATTATTTTAAAACTGATTTAACTATGTTAAATAAATAAAATAAAAACAGCGAAGGAGAACTCACTGTTGATGAACGCAGGAGTTGGAGGAAAGAGAGGCAGCGGGTGTACTAGGGTCGGCGATCTTCGAACAGAGGAGGGGAGGGACAGGCGATGGGGCATGGCGCGGCAGGGCTTGGCATCAGGCGTTGGAGGCAAGGGGGGCGGAGGGGTGTCCAGGCGGGGCCGGAGGCGGCCTAGGAGGTGCGGCGAGGGTGGTGGGGCTCCTTCCGTCGACCTAGGGTTTTGGGGGGGCCTGGGGTTGCGGAAATCGAAGATGAGAGGGGCGGAGGAAGAGGGAATCGAAGAGGGAAGAGGCGGAGGCGGGTTGGGCGGCTGGGGGACCGGAGCAGTGGTGGGTGGCGATGGGTGACGGGGCGCGCCTCCGTCCATTTTTTTTCTTTTGATTTCAGTTTTAAAATGATACGGGGGGGGGGGGGCAGAGAGGATGTAGGAGAAGGGATATTTTTTTTATTATTTTTATTTAATTCAACTTAAAGTTGACTTTCACAAACGACCTCTAAACGAGGCCCACCGCCTGTCGTCCATAGCATTTTACCCCCATTCCGAACACAATGGGATATGTATCGTAGGCTGTTTCGATCGTTACAATCAGTTTCCGTCAAAATCAACATATAACTCTATATATTGAATTTGAACGCACATTTCAATTTACTAGGGTCGCATACTAACTCGAAAAATTGCAGAAAAATATTTTCTAGCTTCGTATTGACGATACGGTCCTAACAAAACTAGTTTCGTCGAATTCTGAGATCGTTGGAAAAATGGCCAATTTCCAGTCGATTAAAATCAACTAAAACTGGTCAAACGCGTTTTCCTTCGCCACGCTCACATATTGATTCAAAAAATTACGAAATTTGGAATCTACCAATAACTTGACATTGCGGATCCAACAAAAGTGGTTTCGTCGAAATCCGAGGTCGCTTGCAAAATTTCCTTTTTTTTAAGGGTCTGAATTCCATAGCGACTATTCAGAATTTTCAACTGGACATATCTTTTGATTCCCGATATGAAATTTTGATTTTTCGGATTCGTTGGAAAGATATTATCAAATAGATCCTAATGTTTTTGGTTTCACTAAAATCCGGATTGTTTTGCACCCGGTACATTCAATTGAAGTTTGAAATCGAATTATCGAACTACCGCGCCATTTTCAATTCTATTTATAATTATATATAAATATTTATATTCTAACGACGGCGTATATAATATATACGTTCTAATTATATTCTAAATAAATTTCTCATCGATATTCTTTAAAATAATTCATTTTAAATATTCAAAATTCTCAGAAACTGAAAAGTTGGAGAATGGAAGCCAGATCGAACGTAGAGTTGATTAATCAAACCACTTTCGACTTTGTTCCTTTTCGGGGACGAAAAGTTTTAAGTGGGGGAGATTGTAATAACCCGAAATTCTGAGGTAGTGACCCGTTACTTTCCCGTGAAGGAAAGAGCGGATACTTTGAGAACAACACACAAATGAATGCAGACGGAAGAACATTTCATTAATATTACAACAATGCATCAGATACAAGAATATACAGAGTATAAATGAATAAATTACATTCGATAAATATCAGAGATTACAATAAATTACATAGCAGCGGAAAAATAATACAAAGCACAACTGAAGGTGATATACGGATACAGAGCTTTCCGGATATCATTCCAGCTGTAAACCAGGATCTTGTGAATATAAATCTGCAAAACCAAAACTACTAGCTGCCCGTGCGGAAAATAGGGGCACCCAGAGTTTAGGTTAAAACAATAAACTCCAGGTCAGTCATGTGACTGGTGTGAGAACTAAAACAGTTATTTAAAACTTTACTTTAAAAGAGAGTAATTCAAGGGACCACGCCGTATAACACGGAACGGGTTTCCTCCCAAGAATACCAGTGCATAGAATAAACAACGCAATGTTTTTTCGAAAAATGAAGCTATTATAAGACCCAGGTCCCATCACACAATGCAACGCAAGCCGGAGGATAGGGTTTTACCTTATAACAGCCAAACATGCTTGGTACGTTTAAAACAAATCATTTGATACTATAATAAGTGTATAGTGTCAAAACAATTTCAATCATAAATATAAATCATAGACGACATGAGTGCCCCATCCCACTATGTCGCCATACTAGGCTCTACAAATAAAACCGAAATACATGTATTGGAAATTGGATTTCCGTCATGAGTCGAGGCAAGGGGCAAGCTCCTCTCCGCGCTCGAGACACTCTAGCAAATATCTCAGGACTACACACTCTGGGCAATCCTTGGATCTTCAGGGTCGGTCCTCACTTACGTTAGAGGATTAGTTATGCCTGAACACACGTTTCCCGGTCCTTACAGACCTATAATCGAGGCGCCTCATTCCAACAACCACAAAGGTGAAAAGTATATAAATGTCAGGGCTGGTAAGTCACTGACACCACCAAAGCTAGAAAGAAACGTCGTGCTCTCCCTGCAGTCCGTATCCCGTTTTTGACTCATACCGAGGTGTGAGGCTCGCGAATTCACGTTATACACAAAGCTACGCCACAGAGGCCGTGCTTTGATCATCAACCACAAGACTTTGCTTTTCAACAGAAGCCTTGATCATTGCATCTTAGCGTGCCACACAGACAATTCATGCCATGCGACTGATGTCCATCGATATACAACCTCTGAGCTCGTACGTCTCAGAGAAGGGCGTTAAGCAAAAGAATAAATTCTCCGCCGCCAAACAGATGTATATTTAATAGAAATCAATCAACACAGAATAAAATCCAGTGTCAGACACACAATCCATTTACAAGTCCGTTCTGGGTCTGAACGAAACCGGAGGCACTTTCCTCGCATATCCATCCATCTCCAAGTACGTCTGGACGACCACCAACTATTTCCATCCTCTTGGGTGTACTGCCCAATCAGGATCGTCAGTAATAATCCAAACGATGTGAAGACTTCCGGTCTTCGACCACCGTCTTCATCTTCGACATATCGTCGAATCGGTTATTCAGAATGGGTATAAACCCGGCCTTTCCGAACAACCCGCGTATATTAAAAACAAATGTTACACAAACACAACATACGGTTGTCGTCCATAGCATTTTACCCCCATTCCGAACACAATGGGATATGTATCGTAGGCTGATTCGATCGTTACAATCAGTTTCCGTCAAAATCAACATATAACTCTATATATTGTTTTTGAAACGATTTCGAAATGAATTGAATTGAAAACGATTTCGAAATGAATTGAATTGAAAACGCATTTGACCAGTTTGGAAAACCATAATTTGGTTTGAAATGTCATCCAAAGGAAGATTAAAGGATAAATTTTATAGAATTTCTCTTGGATAAAATTAATGGGAACCTTTCCCTAAGAATATGGATTGGAATGAGGCGTATGTTGTGTTTGTGTAACATTTGTTTTTAATATACGCGGGTTGTTCGGAAAGGTCGGGTTTATACCCATTCTGAATAACCGATTCGACGATATGTCGAAGATGAAGACGGTGGTCGAAGACCGGAAGTCTTCACATCGTTTGGATTATTACTAACGATCCTGATTGGGAAGTACACCCAAGAGGATGGAAATAGTTGGTGGTCGTCCAGACGTACTTGGAGATGGATGGATATGCGAGGAAAGTGCCTCCGGTTTCGTTCAGACCCAGAACGGACTTGTAAATGGATTGTGTGTCTGACACTGGATTTTATTCTGTGTTGATTGATTTCTATTAAATATACATCTGTTTGGCGGCGGAGAATTTATTCTTTTGCTTAACGCCCTTCTCTGAGACGTACGAGCTCAGAGGTTGTATATCGATGGACATCAGTCGCATGGCATGAATAGCCTGTGTGGCACGCTAAGATGAAATGATCAAGGCTTCTGTTGAAAAGCAAAGTCTTGTGGTTGATGATCAAAGCACGACCTCTGTGGCGTAGCTTTGTGTATAACGTGAATTCGCGAGCCTCACACCTCGGTATGAGTCAAAAACGGGATACAGACTGCAGGGAGAGCACGACGTTTCTTTCTAGCTTTGGTGGTGTCAGTGACTTACCAGCCTTGACATTTATATACTTTTCACCTTTGTGGTTGTTGGAATGAGGCGCCTCGATTATAGGTCTATATGGACCGGGAAACGTGTGTTCAGGCATAACTAATCCTCTAACGTAAGTGAGGACCGACCCTGAAGATCCAAGGATTGCCCAGAGTGTGTAGTCCTGAGATATTTGCTAGAGTGTCTCGAGCGCGGAGAGGAGCTTGCCCCTTGCCTCGACTCATGACGGAAATCCAATTTCCAATACGTGTATTTCAGTTTTATTTGTAGAGCCTAGTATGGCGACATAGTGGGATGGGGCACTCATGTCGTCTATGATTTATATTTATGATTGAAATTGTTTTGACACTATACACTTATTATAGTATCAAATGATTTGTTTTAAACGTACCAAGCATGTTTGGCTGTTATAAGGTAAAACCCTATCCTCCGGCTTGCGTTGCATTGTGTGATGGGACCTGGGTCTTATAATAGCTTCATTTTTCGAAAAAGCATTGCGTTTTTTATTCTATGCACTGGTATTCTTTTGAGGAAACCCGTTCCGTGTTATACGGCGTGGTCCCTTGAATTACTCTCTTTTAAAGTAAAGTTTTAAATAACTGTTTTAGTTCTCACACCAGTCACATGACTGACCTGGAGTTTATTGTTTTAACCTAAACTCTGGGTGCCCCTATTTTCCGCACGGGCAGCTAGTAGTTTTGGTTTTGCAGATTTATATTCACAGGATCCTGGTTTACAGCTGGAATGATATCCGGAAAGCTCTGTATCCGTATATCACCTTCAGTTGTGCTTTGTATTATTTTTCCGCTGCTATGTAATTTATTGTAATCTATGATATTTATCAAATGTAATTTATTCATTTATACTCTGTATATTCTTGTATCTGATGCATTGTTGTAATAGTAATGAAATGTTCTTCCGTCTGCGTTCATTTGTGTGTTGTTCTCAAAGTATCCGCTCTTTCCTTCACGAGGAAGTAACGGGTCACTACATGACTGACGTGGGGGAGGGCGCTGGTGGTTGTGGCGGTGGGGGCGCGGTGGTGATGGTTGGCTCCCAAGGTTTGCAAAACAAAGAGGGAAAGAGGAGAGAGAGGAGAGGAGGAAGAGGAGATGGCCGGAGGGTGGCGGCGCTGGTGGGGGCCATCGGTCAGCGAGGAGGGTTGCGGGCTGAAGGGATTTAAGGAGGAGGCTATTTTTGTTTGAAGAAAGGAGGAAGGAGGAAGTGAGAAACAATGAAGAGAAAAAGGAAGTAAAAGTGTTTATATGCTCGTTTCTCGCCAATCGTCCAAATGACGACGATCTCCAATTGCTACGGATTTCGGATACAAAATAGTAGACGTGAAGACGAGTCCAACGAAACAAGTTTTGTCGAATTTCGAGTTCGTTTGGCCATCCGTTAAAATTCTCAAATATGCTCAGATAATGTTCAAAAATGCGATTTTTGCACACCTTTTCTACTTGCACGCCCACACGCTAACTACGAAAATCATGCCCTTTTGAATTTAACCATTATTAGACGATACGAATCCAAAAAAGGGAATCGAATTCTGAGGTCGTATCAATAATGTTCCTTTGTAAAATAACTGTCTGTTTTACCCTAAACTGTTTTATCTTGCACGGCCACATACTAACTCCGTTCGACGTGCAATTTGGACCTCAACAATGATTTGTCATTATGAATCTAGAAAAATTTATCTTGTCGAATTCTGAGCTCATATGCAAAATTTCACTTTTTAAGGGCTATGTGTTGATAACCAAAAACCCCATCCAATTCTCACTATTCCGGATCTCGGAATATATCGAAGATTATACTTTTTGGAGTCGCAAACAGAATTTTGAACTCAATGGAAGTGGTTTCAAGTCCAAATTCATTCGTGTGCCAAATGTGACTTTTTTGGGGCTATATTTCTGTAGCGACTATTCTGAATTTTCAACTGGGCATAACTTTTTATTCCCGCTATGAAATTTGAATTTTCAGATTCGTTGGAAAGATATTTTCAAATAGAATCTAATATTTTTGGTTTCGCTAAAATCCTGTTTATTTTGAATCATGTACATTCATTTGAAGTTTGAAATCGAATTTTCAAACCACCGCGCCATTTCCAATTCCTTTTATAATTAAAAATAAATATTTATATTCTAACGTCGATTCAAATAAATTTATACGTTCTAATTCTATTCAAATTAAATTTCTTGTCGTTATTATTTAAAATAAATCATTTTAAATATTCAAAATTCATTAAAATTGCTAGAATAATTTTTTTAAATTGGTTCTGATTTTCCGGCTTGTTACAATGTCCCCCAATTAAAATCTTTTCGTCCTCGAAAAGGAACGGAGCTGAAAGTTGTTTAACAAATCAACTCAACTTTCATTCTGGCTTTCATTCTTCAACTTTTCAATTACTGAGAATTTTCAAATTCTTCAAAAATTTGGCTAACACCCTAAATTTCGCCATAACCTCCTTTGTACGGGAAGGGGTTTGGAAATTTATTGGGTCGTATTAGGCACCCAATAAATCCTAAAAAGCATGCACACATTCATAGTGATATATTCTGGTGTCCACAGGGGAGTGTGTATAGATCATAACTTCAGAGAATAAATTCTCGTCACCCTATAAATAGTTTTTGTGCCTTAATGACTAGAGAGACGTGATTATTGTCAACTCCAGACCCGTGTGGGGTTTTTATAAATTTGGCAATTTATCGTTACATTTTATGTAATCCATTTCAGTCTTCGGTTCAACCTGAAATATAGTCATCGCCATACAAGCCTCTCGCTTGTATGGTAAATCTTCAACCTCATCACATAAGCTCCAAATGCTTATGTGGTATATGATAGAGTATGTTATTTTCACACAGTATGTCATGTAGTGTAGTTCGAAATTAACTATTACTATCATATGGCGACGTTTATAATCTCACACAGAACAACCAGCACTCCGCATCCAATGGCATTCACAGGAGTTTATATAATAATAAAATTGTGTAGCCAACTCATTAAGATTTACCTATTTGTCGGGCATGCAAATAAATTCCTTACTCAACAGCAAATCTATTTACCTGCGCAATGTATATGCATGTATATATAGGCAAATGCAATAAAATTTCAATTCAGTTCAATATTTGATACAATTTGGCTTAATGGTTCAAAATTTTAATTAATCAAACCAATAATCGAACAACACAACCACCAATCAATTAGTTGATTAACGTTTCAAATTTATAGCTTTAACATACAAAAACCCATTTTTTTAAGGCTAAGTCACAAATAATAAATTTTAGCCAAGTTTTGGTTCTCACACCAGCCAATAGGAAATATTTAGACATCTCACCTTTCGAAACTCGAACATAAATACTGGTAATGTGATCATAATTACCAGTATCATCTCCGAGCGACTAGAGTGTGATTTCATATCTATCTAGTATCTGAGGCTTCGAATATACACCCCGTCAGGCATATACTCAAAATCTCCATATAGTAGATTGTCCAAATTCAATTTAAAATAAACATTCAAATACGAATAAAGTGGTTTAAATTTTCAAAACGAAATTTGTTTTCATTTCTACTTTAAAAATATACCCTTCACACTCGTCCTAGGATACTGCTGATCCTATCTCTAACGAGTCATTTTTATTGGATATTACTAATCCAATCTCTGATGAATTCTTTCGTTTGGTTCTAATATGTCTTATTCTCGAGCTCTGTAAACCAAAGCTCTGATACCAAAATGAAACGACCCGAACTTCCCCGTGAAGGACAGCCCGGATTGCTTTGAGAACACGACAAATCAGAACACAAACAGAAGAACATTTCATTGCGTACTACAATAATTTCATCAGAATACAAGAATATACAGTGTAGAACAAATATTATGCATTTGATAAATATCAGAGATTAAAATACATTACATAGCAGCGGAAAATAATACAGAAGACAACTGAAAGGAATATACGGATACAGAGCTTTCCGAATATCATTCCAGCTGTAAATCAGGATCCTGTGAATATAAATCTGCAAAACCAAAATTTCTAGCTGCCCGTGTGGAAAATAGGGGCACCAAGTGTTTAGATTAAAACAATAAACTCCAGGTCATTCATGTGACTGGCGTGAGAACTAAAATAGTTATTAATTTGATTTTAAAGTTAGGTAAATCAAGGGACCATGCCGTATAACACGGAACGGGTTTACCCCCAAGAATACCAGTGCGTAAAACAAACAACGCAATGCTAAATAAAGAACAATGAAGTTATTATAAGACTCAGGTCCCATCACACAATGCAACGCAAGCCGGAGGATAGAGTTTTTACCTTATAATAGCCAAAAATGCTTCGTACGTGAAATTTCATCTTTTACTATTACTATAAGTGTATATTGTCAAAACAATTTAAAATATAAATGTATCAATCATAGGCGGCATGAGTGCCCCATCCCACTATGTCGCCATACTAATCTCTACAATCAAAACCGCAAAATGTCGTATTGGAAGTTGAATTTCCATATGTGACCCAAGACAAAGGGATCATCCTGTGCTAATTCGAGACTCTCTAGCCCGAGCCTTAGGAACAACCGCAACTGCACCTTGGATTGTCAGGGCCGGTCCACACGGAGTGGATTAAAATGCCTGAACACTACATTTCCCCGCCCTATGGGGCGTAAATCTGGTCTGTATAAAGACCATCCATCGGCTCCGTAGAGACCGAAATAACCGAGGCACCTCGCTATCCATCATCCACATAAGTAAAACATCAGGTCTTGCAAAACGCTGACACCACTCCTAACAAGAAGGAAACGCATGCCCTCCCTGAGGTCCTCTCCCGTTTCTGATTCATATCGGGGTGTGAGGCTCGCGAATTAACGCTACACAAAGCTATGCTATATTAAAGTCGTGCTTTGATCATCAACCACAAGACTCTGCTTTTCAATAGAAGCCTTGATCATTTGCATCTCAGCATGCCACACAGGCAATTCACGCTATGCAACTGATGTCTATTAATCACACAGAATGAAATCCGATGTCAGACACATATCCATTTACAAATTCGTTCTGGGTCTAAACGAAACCGGAGGCACCTTATTCCTCGTCCTGTATGTCCAATACAGGAGAGAGGTCCTTGCATATCCGGTCGATCTCCAAGTACGTCTGGAACGATCACCACTTATTACCTCATCTTGGGTGTATAGCCCAATCATGACATCATTAATCATCCAAACGATGTGAAGACCTCCGGTCTTCAACCACCGTCTTCATCCTCGAGTGTTATAAAGACACAACATACGCCTCATTCCAATCCAGAAAATTCTTTATTCAAATATTCACATTCTTTTGGAAAGGTTCCCATTAATTTTATCAAAGATAAATTCTTTAAATTTATTCTTTAATCTTCCTTTGGATATCAATTCAAACCAAATTATGGTTTATCCAAGCTAGTCGGGATTAGCGCACCTTACCAAAGTAATCATTTGTTTAATTTCCCAATCCCAACCTATTCATCTCATGAAGCAAAACTAGTAATAATTGATATCTAACACCACAGTGTTATCGGTAAATTCAATTACCATTTCACGTTCAAATCTAATTAAAGATTTAACTATCGCCTGGAGTAAAACTGGTGGTACTCCATTCTCGATCATTTCTTGAATTTGATAATTTTAGTTATCAAATTCACCTTTCAATCTATTTAAAGATCCATTAAAACTTTGATTCAGTTTTAATTTCCAAAAAATCATTACTTAATGATTTTTCAAGGTTAAGAAATAAATCTTATCTTTAACTGGGTTAAAGAACTAATGTCATTTAAAACACAGCTCACGATAAACCCAAAATCTCATTCCATTAACAATGGAATCCTCACGGAAAACAGATTATTATATATAGATATGAACTTCCATATCCAACTGATAATATAAATGGAATAACGACAAGGCCTTTTAAATTCCATATATATTAACAGTCTTCCTCTACAGAAGCTCGCTTCGATTATTACCAAATCGAATTCCATTCAATTCCAATTTAATATGTTAAATTGGAAAACTTTACTTTGGAAAATCTCCTTTAAATCTTAATAAAAGATTTATAAATTCCAAATCACATTTCCCTGTAAATCGGGTTAAAGAACGAATGTTGTTAAAAATAGTTCACGATAAACCCAATTCACATTCCATTTTATTCCAATTATTAAATATAATTGGAAACTCTAACAATCTTAATTAAAAGATTTATTCTCTTTACATGGGGTTCAAAAACAATGTTACTGAAGACATCGTTCACGACAAACCCAAAATCCCATTTGATATTAAATACAAGACTTTGAATAGAAAATATATCGGCTTATATTCAATATCAAATTCTACAACCAACACATATCGTATTGGAAATAACGATATAAATATATCTTTCAAATTTCCATAACAATATCTGTATAATCACGAAATCCAACATCGAAATATTCCGAAGACAATTTCAACTCAAATCATTCCAATTTACATATTGGAAATCCTAGTTATTTTTAAAACCATTCCAAATCCAATTTATTTTATTTAAAAATTATTGGATTTCATATCTAGTTAATAACTAGTTCATTTTGATAAAAATATATTTTTATCTTTCCAAATATGGAATTTTTCATCCCAATTCTTTCCAAATCATTTATTATGATTTTACACAAATTATTAATATTTTTAATAATTTTATCAAGGCCCGTACAGTCGATTTCCATAAACGGCCATCGAACTGCGCTTACAGCGACCTTTTCCAAATTTGATTTGGACATAATTCCAAATCCAACCATTATATTTCTAAATTCTTGTATTCGTTAGAAACCTCTTTTCGATATGAACTGAACGGTTCCGATTTTAGGAGAATCCGACGATCGGATCTCCCGTAATGTCCATTCGAAGTCAATAGTCGAAATTCGCGAACTGCCGTAGCGCGGCGCGTTCTATTTAGGCCATTATATTATATATATAATATATAATATATATTTCGTCGATTTCCATTTAAAACGTATTTTAAATTCGTTTTCAAAACGATTTCAACTTCATATTCAATTTCAAATCAAAATTGAATATTCCATATCATTAATATATAAATGATATTATTTTAAAAACATTAGATTTTGAAATCAATTCCTTTTCGATATTCATTATAAAAATGAATAAAATCGATATAAATATCGTTCACGTCAAAATGGAGTTAAACTAATCAACACGGCTTTATATATTTATATATATTCGTGTCCATCCCAAACTGGACATCAAAATCATATATTGATTTTTTTCTGAATATTATTTTAAAATATTCATTATTTGAAAATATTCATTATTTTAAAATATTCGTTCATTCTGAATTGGAATCAGACACAGTCAATTAACATATAATGTTGTTTGTATGGATTTCATACAATACGCGTATATAACAACAAATATCAACAATCATCCATCATCCAGAGTGCATTCTGCACTGCATAAGCATTGAATATAGATATTTAATGCTTACAACAGTCTGTCAACCAATCGATCGACATACAACTAAATAGTTGGGATTAGTGTACGTCAAATGTCATCCCAACACCCGTGTGGGGTTTCAATCAACAAACACAGATTTTATTTGTGCAGTTTGGGCGATGTGTAAAATTTATCGTCCCAATCCATATCGGTCAAATAAATGTACATAAACAAGTTATCCAATTTGTAAATGAATATTTATTTTATTTCTAACACATGAATTTTCTATTCAGTGCATTTATACCATAAAAATGATATTTTTATGTTTCTAATATACTTTAGAAAATTTTGGCAGCATAACGGCGCGATATTGAAATCGGGTAATGTCTAACATTACCCCTCTCCTGATATCGGCTTGCGCCATACACACATAACAATTCAATCAATTCAATTCAATTCTCATCCCAAACCAATTCAAACAAATAAAGCAGCCAAACCAAACCATCAAACAAGTCGTCCATGGCCTGTGGACGATGGGCAGCAGTTCATATATGCGGTTATAAAATTAATAACCGTATAAAAATTATAGTGAGGAGTCCTCACCTTGATGCTAAATCAATTCATTGCGATTCTTCTAATGTAGAAAATTCTTATTGCCGCGCTCGCTTTTGTCGTTCTCCGCGCACTTGAATTCGCCTCTTTGGCTCTAGAATTTGCATACGGCCTCCAATCATCACCAAACTTTGTCACTAGCCTAAACGCGCCATTCCGGACAACTTTTGCCTAGGGGACTTTCTTCCAAAACTGCACCAATTCGGCAGAAATCGGGAAAAACAGCAGCAGGTCCGTTGACTTCGGACGCGATTTCGGGACAGCTCCGCAATCCAAAATAGGACTTTCATATACCAAATCGAAGAGAAAATCGTGCTTTTCAATTTTGGTTTTGTGGAGTTTTTGCCAGAAGCGCAACCTTTGAGAGTTATTGGCGAAATAGCGACAAGAAGTTTTTTGCAAAAACGCGAATTTGTGAAAAATGTGATTTTTTTGAGGAGGAGGGGTCCCACGGCCGGAGGGATGGCCTGAGGGGCGGGCCGGACCTGACTGACGTGGGGGAGGGCGCTGGCGGTGGTGGTTGCGGCAGTGGAGGTGCGGTGGTGATGGTTGGCTCCTAGGGTTTGCAAAATAAAGAGGGAAAGAGGAGAGATAGGAGAGGAGGTGATGGCCAGAGGGTGGCGGCGCTGGTGGGGGCCGTCGGTCAGCGGGGAGGGGTGCGGGCTGAAGGGAATTTGGGAGGAGGCCATTTTTGTTTAAAGAAAGGAGGAAGGAGGAAGTGAGAAACAATGAAGAGAAAAAGGAGGTAAAGTGTTTATATGCTCGTTTCCCGCCAACTGTCTGAATGCCGACGATCTCCAATTACCGCGTATTTCGGACACACATAGTAGACGTGAAGACGAGTTCAACGAAATAAGTTTCGTCGAATTCCGAGTTCGTTTGACCGTCCGTTAAAATTCTCAAATATGCTCAGAAAATGTTCAAAAATGCGATTTTAGCGCACCTTTTCTTCTTGCATGCCCACACGCTAACTCCAAAAATCATGCCTTTTTGGATTTAACCATTATTAGACGATACGAATCCAGAAAAAAAAGGGAATCAAATTCTAAGGTCGTATCAACAATGTTCCTTTGTAAAATGATTGCCTGTTTTACCCTGAACTGTTGTAGCTCGCACGGCCACGTACTAACTCCATTCAACGTGCATTTTGGAACTCAACAATGATTTGTCATTATGAATCCATAAAAATTTATCTCGTCGAATTCTGAGCTCATATGCAAAATTTCACTTTTTAAGGGATATGTATTGATAACCGAAAACCCCATCCAATTCTCACTATTCCGGATCTCGGGATATATCGATGCTTATACTTTTCGGAGTCGCAAACGGCATTTTGAACTCAATGGAAGTGGTTTCGAGTCCAAATTCATTCGTATGCAAAATGTGACTTTTTTGGGGCTATATTTCTATAGTGACTATTCTGAATTTTCAACTGGGCATAACTTTTTATTCCCGCTATGAAATTTGGATTTTTCAGATTCGTTGGAAAGATGTTTTCAAATAGATTCTAATATTTTTGGTTTTGCTAAAATCCAGTTTATTTTGAGTCATGTACATTAATTTGAAGTTTGAAATCAAATTTTAAAACTACCGCGCCATTTCCAATTCTTTTATAATTAAAAATAAATATTTATTGTAATGAGCCGCATTTTTAGCTATAGGATAATTAATTAATTTAATTATTTAATATCGAGTTGGCGATATCGATAACCAGAATTAATTATACTGAATATTTAATTAATTTAAATATTAAAAAGTGATATATTAAATTCAGAAATAATCAAAACTGGTGGAATTCACAATATAATGTGAACTGGACAATTTATAATATATAATTCGGTTTAGAGTTGAAATATATTAACGAATATATTATATAAACGAAGTTTGAACGTATAATTATTTTATAATTATAATCGAGCTCGAAATGGCGCTGCAATTCGTAATTTGGCGATTCGAACTTCAAACGAATATACAGAAGCCATTTTAAATCGGATTTCTGTGAAACAAAAAAGTTAGGAGCTGGTGAAGTATATTTTTCTAGTGGAAGAGAAAAATCAGGATTTCATCGTGTAATTGTGAGCTGTGTCTAAATCAAATTTTAAAATAGTCACTATAGAATCGTTTATCGACTGTAATGGTTTATTCGATATAATTAGATACCGGTTTCGGATTTAGACAAGTTTCTTTTGAGACATAGTGATAATTTAATTTTTAGAATTTTATGGTAATTTTTAATTAATTAAATAAGCAACTTTTATTTGGAGTGTTTTGCACCCTGAATCTACATTTTTGGGTTTCACAATATGAGTTAACCTACCGATATTATTATATTTTTGGAATGTGGTGAAATGCTGGACACGACTGTAATTTTATATCTGTCCGTAGGTGAACGAAATCCTATATAGTAAGGTACGGTAAACTTTATAATATAAAACAAAACCTCCCTTACTTTTTCTACGGTTAGAATTTCTCCAACAAAGAAGTAAACGTAGAGAAGGGAAGTCCATACAAACCAAAACAAACTCCACGTCCTTCCTCTGGCAAAATATCTGATTCCCTTTTTCTACAAATACCCCCTTCCATTCCTTACGATCTAACTAAATTCATTCTCTGTATACTCAAACATAGCCGCCACTTCTGGAAACCCAAAACGTAAAGAAGGAAAATCAAAAGAAAATCATAGAAAAATCCTATAAATCTTCATATGTATATATTCCTAATCCTCATCACAATATCTACAATTTGGTATGAGTTTTGTTAAACTCGACATCAACGTGGTTCGCTGAAGTTTTTCCAGCGAGTGTTTGGGCTTGAAATCGAGCTGATCTGAAGCGGTTTTAGGAGGAGCGGGTGATGTTGTGTGTTAGTAGGTGCAAGGCGCACTATTGGGGGTGGTTTTGGCATCAAAAAGGGTTCACGTTATACTGGTCTGAGGCTTTTGGGAGCAGCGTCGAGCTGAGAAAAGAAGGGGTAGGCGGAAGGAGGTCGCAGGGGTGAGGACATTGGTGTGGTCGGTTTGCGGAACATTTAACTATGGTGAAAGAAAATGTCATGGTAGGGATCGATGTAGTTTGAGGAAGTTCTGAAACATTTCAGCGTGGAAGTGGAAGAAGGGTTAGTTGCGGCTAATCTTGGGTTAAGGCTAAGGGTGATTAGTGGTGTAATTAAGGGAGAAGTGTGTTTTTGTTTTACTGTGAGGACGTGGAGATGACTGGAGGCGTGAATTCGAAAGGGTGATGGAGCTGTGTGGGGTTTGTTCTATTGTGCGATGTTGGGTTCCTGGAATTCCAGTGGGAACGAGATGAAGAGGTATGCGAAATGAAGATGGCGTGAAGCAGGTGGATCAATGGATGGACGTGTTTTGTGTGTAAACGTGATTAAGAAGGGACATTGGGAGATGGAGTGTTCAAGGAGTTGGAAGAAGGTTTGTTTGTTGAACAAGTCAGATGTGTGAAGTTTCAGGAGGTGACGTTGGTGAGGGGTAGCTGGGATTCTGGATCGGCGAAGTGTTCCGGTAGTGACAATGGCAAGGTCTGGTGGATGGGGGAGATAAGGTTTTGCTTTACGGAAAGAAGGATAACTTGATGGTCTGGGCTTCATAGTAGCGGATGGGCCATATGTCAAAAAGGTTAAGCCCCATTTAAAATAGAAGAAATTTACTGATCTAAATTATAAAATATACAAAATATTTAAAACCATATAACTTTGTGATACGAGGTCCAAACAGGTCAAAATGATGTTCCATTGAAATCATGGTTGCAGAAAACTATGTGTATGAATTGGGATTGGAGTGGTTTATGACTCATTACATTGTATGGTGAGAACATCGGATATGATCAACGACCGTAAATCTTCAATTAACAATTACGGACAAGGTGAGTAAATCTCACTAACTCTGAATAATTTATATTTTCATGTTGTATTTTTATAACTGTTAAAAATAGTCTGATTGACTGTGTGTTGACTATTTGATTGAACTGCTAGTCAGTTAGTGGGAATTATATATGTATATATATATGTATATAAACCGTTAAATCTATATATATTGATTCCGTTAACAGAATATTTCATATTGAACTGAAGTGATGTTGATTATATTGTGTAACATCTGTGGATGCAGGGAAACAGGTTGGAGGGACCCAACTGGGTTCCTCAACATTTATTTTATTGTTTTCATATATTGTAATATATAATGTGATATAAAGTCTATTGATAATGATGTGTGTTTCAATGATATCGATCATTGTGATTTGGTATTTTAAATACCGTGAAAAATACCAGAATGATGAAAGGAGATTTTCAAATGTTATATTGAAAAGAAATATTTATAAAATCAAAAGATTGTATAAAAATAAATATTTATTTGTTAAGTAAATATTTGTGAAAAGGTATTAAAAGGAAATTATTTGAAAAACAAATATAAAGGAAACTATTTGTAAAACAAAGATAAAGAAAGATATTAGTAAACCAAATAGAAAGAGGGATATTTGTAAAATAATTACAAATAGAAATAAAAAGGAAAACATTTGTAAATCATTTACAAATGGAATTGGAAAGAAATATTTGTAAAACATTTACAAATAGATTAAATGGAAATATTTATTTATAAAAATAAATAAACTTATAAAAGGGTTATTTATGTAGACAATAAACAGAAAGATAAAAAGGGAATATTTATTGGTTAAATAAATAGAATTGAAAGTAGATATTTAGTTGTTAAATAAATAGAATGAAATCAAAAGAGAAATATTTGTAAAACGTTTACAAATGAAATCGAAGAGGAAAATATTTGTGAAATCAAATGTAAAAGAAAATATTTGTTAAATAAATAGAAAGATAAAAGAAATATTTATTTGTTAAATAAATAGAATTGAAAAGGGAATAGTTATTTGTTAAGTAAACAAATAGAAAAGGAATAAATTAAAGGAGATAATTCAAAGGAATAAATCAAAAGAGTTAATCGAAATGAGTTTATCGAATATTAGTTATTCGATTAGAGTTAATCGAATAGAGTAAATGAGTTAGAGTTAACCAGTTAGGGTTAATCAATTAGGGTTGACCAGTTAGAGTTAATCAATTAGGGTTGACCAGTAGAGTTGATCAGTTAGAGTTAACCAGTTAGAGTTAGAGTTAACCAATAGAGTAATTAAATAGAGTTAATCGAATTAGAATAAATCGATTAGAGTTAGTAGAATTAGGAGTTATCAAATCTAGTCATTCAAAAGGAGTTATCGATTAGTTTAAATCGAAAGGAGTTAATCGAATTTAGTTATTCGAAAAGGAGTAATCGAATATAGTATTCGAAAAGAGAGATTATCGAAAGAAAGAGTAATCGAATAGGTTATTCGAAGAAGAGTTAATCAAATAGAGATTACTCGAAAGAGAGTTATACGTCGAATTCAATTATATCGAATTCGGGGAAGTACTTATACTTTCCGGTGTTTAAATAAAAATTTATTTATTTATAAATTAGGTGGTTATTTATTTATTCACATTAAAGAATAAAAGTTATAATTGAAGTTAGATATTTCGAAAGTATGGATTATAACGTTATTGTTATAACCAATGTTTTCAATAAAGAAGCGGATTCGTAAATTGAATCCGAGAGAGACGTAAAGAAGTTTGTTAATGATTTAAAAGATAAACTTTGACTATTTCGAAGTTAAAACGTTGTTCGGTTAAGGTCTGAGAGGTAATTATACCCCAACTTGATTGACTTCCTTCTTAACTAAGGAATGGTAAGGTTTGATAGTGAAGGAGTTTTGGAAATGTTTTCCAAATACGAATCAGAAATGTTTTCTGATAATAGAAAATAAGAATTTAGAATATATGGAATCAGGAGACAAGTAAATTAATGAACTAAAGAGATAAATGTTAAATGATGATTGATCGATATAATTTCCATTTGGAAATAAGATCGTTGTCTGCACACGTGTTTTTCTTTGATAGTTAACTCACCGACTATCAAAGTTTTCGACCATTTTAACGTTGTTAATATGGAGGGACCGGTTGGATTATTATCCAAAGAACCACTCTGTATTGGCATAAGCGCTGCGAATCATATATGCCAAAGATAATTGAAGATGGAGTAAAGTGCAAGGGTTGTTGTATAAATCTTAGATAACAATTGCCTAAGATGGATATACTGAATAGTGCCTTCGGTTTGTCCAGTCCCAGTACAACTTGTATGGAAGAAGGTCTGACAGAGTATATCTAATAGATCGCGTAAGTTGATCTCTTTAAATGTATTCACATTTAGTAGCGGAGGAATTCGTTTCTCTTAGCTGTATACCCGTGTT
Source organism: Allium sativum (assembly GCA_030737875.1). Lineage (NCBI taxonomy): Eukaryota > Viridiplantae > Streptophyta > Magnoliopsida > Asparagales > Amaryllidaceae > Allium > Allium sativum. The sequence continues at coordinate 288,854,864 of CM060924.1, forward strand.
ATTTTTGGATAAATCAATTTGTAATTTGGCGGGTATGACGATGTGACATTCTAAGTGAATGAAGATGTGGCATGTAAAAGATAAGTGTAGCTTCTAGCCTCACATCCGGTAAATGACAGAAATCGGGCAGGCAGCATGGCTATGTTGGTCGCACCTATTAGTGTGTATAATCACCTGATCTAGAGTTCCGTTTACTTCTAAAAATCTATTGTTGATGCTGTCCCATTCGGGAAACGGTTGCTGATCCCAACCGTTGGTGATATACATTCGATACACTCAAGCGAAATGAGTGGTCGGTCATGTGTGGCCGGATTGCAAGATGTTCTTGTTGGACCCAGTGTATTCCTCTCTAGAGGTACACTAGCGAAAGGTAGTTCCATACCTTGTCATAGCTGGAAATCCATTACCCAATACGTGCTTGCGGTTTTGATTGTATACTATATATGTAGAACGTGAGATGAAAGCGTTTCTACTAGATGATTATTATATTGTGGTTGATAGACATTATTATAATATCAAAAGGTTTTTGATATAAAGATATTTTGGATTCTCATAAGGGAAAACGCGTTCCGTTATACGGCATAGTCTTATGAGATATCGTTTACTTGTTCAAACTATTTTTAACTGTTTTACTCATACTAGTCCCATGACTGACCCAGAGTTTATTTTGTTTTGTTTTCCCTAAACTCTTGGGTGCCTAATTTTGTACGGGCAGTTAAGTAGTAAGGATTTTACAGATATACTTGAAGAGCTAGGAGCAGGAGGCTTCAGGATTATATAGCTATAGGTATTTCCGTTGTGTTGTAAGTGTTGTACTCTGATAATGTTACTGTATACATATATTGATTTATTTCAAGGATATATTATCTATTATATGTTGCTCGTTCCGCTGTGAGATTCGTGTTACTCTGATGTTGTATCTTCTTCTTCTTCTTCTATTCTAAGTTTCTATCTTATCTTTCCTCACCCTCTAATTTCATTCATTAACTACTGGTATTTTTTCGATGTTTGGTTAGTCGTCATTGATTTTATGGCGATAACCAAAGTCAACAAAAATCCGTGTTGTTACAGTTGGTATCAGAGCGAGGTTAAGCGATTTTCGTTGGCTCTGTGGCGTGACTCGGTAGAGATGGGGTTAGTAATACCCTTGATATATGAGCGCGTATTTGTTATTCAATATTAAAATGATTTTATATTGTGAAGATTTATTGATTGAGTTGTTTGTGAATTCTGGTCAATCAGTTGGTCCACTGTATCCATAGGATTTTCTAAACACTCGAATACGATGAACCGACACGGTATGTTTTGAAAAAAAAGGGGTAAATGGAATAATTTTGCCTAGATTATATTTTGATATAAAGGAATTATTAATATTTGAAATATTAGTATATTGGATGTGTTGGTTGTTATTATAATTGAGTAAGATTATAAAAGTGAAACCGTTATGTAAATAACCAATCAAGATTCGTATAAGTGTTACGAATGAGTTAAATCTGAAATTAAATCAGAATTGAAATTTAAACCTGAAAATTTGGAGAAGTGTTTGTAAAAGAACATGGATTAAATATACGTGAATTTTAAAATCCTGGGAGATTTTAAATTGGTTACAAGCATTGAAATGATGTTCTGAACTGATTTCAAAATGGAAGTATGTGGAAATGATTTTGAATGTGGTATAGTATTGAACTCACTTGATCACCGGAAAATAGATTCCGATGATGACAGCTGCATCATCGGTGTTCATTTTCGATTTGTAAGTGACGGATTACTACCAAAGATTTTGTTTTCGAATTGTTTTGAGGAAACAAGTTGTTTAGAAATTCAAAGGTTTTGAATTGGTATTATGATTTCAAATTGATTTGAAAGAAAAACCCAGGAATTTAAAATTTCTAGAATTTAAATTTAACTTGTAAAGTTAAGTAAGAGGAGCTTGATAAAAGTATTTAAAATCTGGAATTGATCAGTGAATAATCTGAACTGGAATTGAGGGATAAGTTAAGAGTTCGGAAAAATTTGATTTGGGGTTAGAATGAAATTGGGCTTCGATATAAGCGAATAATTGTGTTGAGATTTGGTTGATTGAAATTGATTGGAAATCGATTGGTATAGATGGATATATGGTCTACAGGTATTGAGTAGAAGTAACTGAAAGTGATATAATGATATACCCGACAAAAAGGTACAAGTTTATATTTCATATGAGTTTGGTGATTTATGAGCTGATTTAGCAAGCTGCTTGGCTGTTTGATTTTCTTTTGGATTGGAGAAGGACTAGAGAGGCGAGTTGTGGTTTTACCGATAGGACTGTACAAAGGAGGTTATGGCAAAATTTTCCGAAAATTTAAGGTGTTAGAAAATTTTCCGGATTTTTGAAAATTTTAGTCAGTCGGAATAAATTAATATTTTAGTCGATATTAATTGGTTCAGTTTAAACTGAAGTTAAGTGGTAAACAGATAAATTTTTACCCAGTAGATAGGGTCGTCCCCTACCTTAGCAATTTCGAGGAAGAAATTATTTTAAGGGGAAAGATTGTAATGACCCGCATTTTTAGTTGTAGAATAATTAATTAATTTAATTATTTAATATCGAGTTGGCGATATCGATAACCAGAATTAATTATATTGAATATTTAATTAATTTAAATAATAATTAAGTAATATATTAAATTCAGAAATAAACAAAATTGGTGGAATTCACAATATAATGTGAACTGGACATTTATAATATATAATTCAGTTTAGAGTTGAAATATATTTATGAATATATTATATAAATGAAGTTTGAACGTATAATTATTTTATAATTATAATCGATCTCGAAATGGCGCTGCAGTTCGTAATTTGGCGATTCGAACTTCAAACGAATATACAGAAGCCGTTTTAAATCGTATTTTTGTGAAACAAGAAACGTTAGGAGCTGGTGAAGTATATTTTTCTAGTGGAAGAGAAAAATCAGGATTTCGTCGTGTAATTGTGAGTTGTGTCCAAATCAAATTTTAAAATAGTTGCTATAGAATCGTTTATCAACCGTAATGGTTTATTCGATATAACTAGATACCGGTTTCGAATTTAGACAAGGTTCTTTTGAGACGTAGTGATAATTTAATTTTTAGAATTTTATGGTAATTTTTAATTAATTAAATAAGTAACTTTTTATTTGGAGTGTTTTGCACCCTGAATCTACATTTTTGGGTTTCATAATATGAGTTAACCTACTGATATTATTGTATTTTTGGAGTCATGGTGAAATGCTGGACACGACTGTAATTTTATATCTGTCCGTAGGTAAACGAAATCCTATATAGTAAGGTACGGTAAACTTTATAATATAAAACAAAACCTCCCTTACTTTTTCTACGGTCAGAATTTCTCCAGCAAAGAAGAAAACGTGGAGAAGGGAAGTCCATACAAACCAAAACAAACTCCACATCCTTCCTCTTGGCAAAATATCTAATTCCCTTTTACTACAAATACCCCATTCCATTCCTTAAGACCTAACTAGATTCATTCTCTGTAAACTCAAACATAGCCGCCACTTCTGGAAACCCAAAACGTAAAGAAGGAAAATCAAAAGAAAATCATAGAAAAATCCTATAAATCTTCATATGTATATATATTCCTATTCCTCATCACAACCTCTACAATTTGGTATGATTTTTGTTAAACTTGACATCAACGTGGTTCACTGAAGTTTTTCCGGCGAGTGTTTGGGCTTGAAATCGAGCTGATCTGAAGCGGTTTTAGGAGGAGCGGGGGATGTTGTGTGTTAGTAGGTGCAAGGCGCACTGTTAGGGGTGGTTTTGGCATCAAAAAGGGTTCACGTAATACTGGTCTGAGGCTTTTGGGACCAGCGTCGAGGTGAGAAAAGAAGGGGTAGGCGGAAGGAGGTCGTAGGAGTGAGGACATTGGTGTGGTCGGTTTGGGGAACATTGAACTGTGGTGGAAGAAAATGTCATGGTAGGGATCGATGTAGTTTGAGGAAGTTCTGAAACATTTCAGCGTGGAAGTGGAAGAAGGGTTAGTTGCGGCTAATCCTGGGTTAAGGCTAAGGGTGATTAGTGGTGTAATTAAGGGAGAAGTTGGTTTTTGTTTTACTATGAGGACGTGGAGATGACTGGAGGCGTGAATTCGAAAGGGTGATGGAGCTGTGTGGGGTTTGTTCTGTTGTGCGATGTTGGGTTGCTGGAATTTTAGTGGGAACGAGATGAAGAGGTATGCGAAATGAAGATGGCGTGAATCAGGTGGATCAGTGGATGGATGTGTTTTGTGTGTAAACGTGATTAAGAAGGGACGTTGGGGGATGGAGTGTTCGAGGAGTTGGAAGAAGGTTTGTTTGTTGAGCAAGTCAGATTGTGAAGTTTAAGGAGGTGACGTCGGTGATGGGTAGCTGGGATTCTGGACTAGAGAAGTGTTCCGGTTGTGACAATGGTAAAGTCTGGTAGATGGGGGAGGTAAGGTTTTGCTTTACGGAAAGAAGGATAACTTGATGGTCTGGGCTTCATAGTAGTAGATGGGCCATATGTCAAAAAGGTTAAGCACCATTTAAAATAGAAGAAATTTATTGATCTAAATTATAAACTATACAAAATATTTAAAACCATATAACTTTGTTGTACGAGGTCCAAACAAGTCAAAATGATGTTCCATTGAAATCATGGTTGCAGAAAACTACGTGTATGAATTGGGATTGGAGCTGTTTATGACTCATTACAATGTATGGTGAGAACATCGGATATGATCAACGACCGTAAATCGTCAATTAACGATTATGGACAAGGTGAGTAAATCTCACTAACTCTGAACAGTTTATATTTTCATGTTGTATTTTTAGAACTGTTAAAATATGTCTGATTGACTGTGTGTTGACTGTTTGATTGAACTGCTAGTCAGTTAGTGGGAATTATATATGTATATATATATGTATATAAACCGTTAAATCTATATATATTGATTCTGTTAACAGAATATTTCATATTGAACTGAAAGTGATGTTGATTATATTATGTAGCATCTGTGGATGCAGGGAAACAGGTTGGAGGGACCCAACTAGGTTCCTCAACATATATTTTACTGTTTTCATATATTGTAATATATGATGTGAAATAAAGTCTGTTGATGATGATGTGTGTTTCAATGATAACGATCGTTGTGATTTGGTATTTTAAATACCGTGAAAAATACCAGAATGATAAAAGAAGATTTTCAAATGTTATATTGAAAAGAAATATTTATAAAATCAAAAGATTGTATAAAAAGAAATATTATTTGTTAAGTAAATATTTGTGAAAGGGAATTAAAAGGAAATTATTTGAAAAACAAATATAAAGGAAATTATTTGTAAAACAAAGATAAAGAAATATATTTGTAAACCAAATAGAAAGAGGGATATTTGTAAAATAATTACAAATAAAAATAAAAAGGAAAACATTTGTAAAGCATTTACAAATGGAATTGGAAAGAAATATTTGTAAAACATTTACAAATAGTTTAAATGGAAATATTTATTTAGAAAAATAAATAAAGTTATAAAAGGGTTATTTATGTAGAAAATAAATAGAAAGATAAAAAGGGAATATTTATTGGTTAAATAAATAGAATTGAAAGTAGATATTTAGTTGTTAAAAAATAGAATGAAATCGAAAGAGAAATATTTGTAAAACATTTACAAATGAAATCGAAGAGGAAAATATTTGTGAAATCAAATGTAAAAGAAAATATTTGTTAAATAAATAGAAAGATAAAAGAAATATTTATTTGTTAAATAACTAGAATTGAAAAGGGAATAGTTATTTGTTAAGTAAACAAATAGAAAAGGAATAAGTCAAAGGAGATAATTCAAAGGAATAAATCAAAAGAGTTAATCGAAATGAGTTTATCGAATATTAGTTATTCGATTAGAGTTAATCGAATAGAGTAAATGAGTTAGAGTTAACCAGTTAGGGTTAATCAATTAGGGTTGACTAGTTAGAGTTAATCAATTAGTGTTGACCAGTAGAGTTGATCAGTTAGAGTTCACCAGTTAGAGTTAGGGTTAACCAATAGAGTAATTAAATAGAGTTAATCGAATTAGAATAAATCGATTAGAGTTAGTCGAATTAGGAGTTATCGAATCTAGTTATTCGAAAGGAGATATCGATTAGTTTAAATCGAAAGGAGTTAATCGAATTTAGTTATTCGAAAAGGAGTAATCGAATATAGTACTCGAAAAGAGAGATTATCGAATATTGTCTATTCGAAAGAAAGAGTAATCAAATAGGTTATTCAAAGAATAGTTAATCAAATAGAGACTACTCGAAAGAGAGTTATACGTCGAATTCAATTATATCGAATTCGGGAAAGTACTTATACTTTCCGGTGTTTAAATCAAGATTTATTTATTTATAAATTAGGTGGTTATTTATTTATTCACATCAAAGAATAAAAGTTATAATTGAAGTTAGATATTTCTAAAGTAGGGATTATAACGTTATCGTTGTAACCAATGTTTTCAATAAAGAAGTGGATTCGTAAATTGAATCCGAGAGAGACGTAAAGAAGTTTGTTAAAGATTTAAAAGATAAACTTTGACTATTTCGAAGTTAAAACGTTGTTCAGTTAAGGTCTGAGAGGTAATTATACCCCAACTTGATTTACTTCCTTCTTAACTAAGGAATGGTAAGGTTTGATAGTGGAGGAGTTTTGGAAATGTTTTCCAAATACGAATCAGAAATGTTTTCTGATAATAGAAAATAAGAATTTAGAATATATGGAAATAGGAGACAAGTAAATTAATGAACTAAAGAGATAAATGTTAAATGATGATTGATCGATATAATTTCCATTTGGAAATAAGATCGTTGTCTGCACACGTGTTTTTCTTTGATAGTTAACTCACCGACTATCGAAGTTTTCGACCATTTTAATGTTGTTAATATAGAGGGACCGGTTGGACTATTATCCAAAGAACAACTCTGTATTGGCATAAGCGTTGCGAATCATATATGCCAAAGATAATTGAAGATGGAGTAAAGTGCAAGGCCTGTTGTATAAATCTTAGATAACAATTGCCTAAGACGGATATACTGAATAGTACCTTCGGTTTGTCCAGTCCCAGGACAACTTGTATGGAAGAAGGTCTGACAGAGTTTATCTAATAGATCGCGTAAGTTGATCTCTTCAAACGTATTCATGTTTGGTGGTGGAGGAATTCGTTTCTCTTAGCTATATACCCGTGTTATTTTTGGATAAATCAATTTGTGATTTGGCGGGTTTGACGATGTGACATTCTAAGTGAATGAAGATGTGGCATGTAAAAGATAAGCGTAGCTTCTAGCCTCACATCCGGTAAATGACAGAAATCGGGCAGGCAACATGGCTACGTAGGTCGCACCTATTAGGGTGTATAATCACCTGATCAAGAGTTTCATTTACTTCTAAAAATCCATTGTTGATGTTGTCCTATTCGGGAAATGGTTGCTGATCCCAACTATTGGTGATATACATTCGATACACTCAAGCGAAATGAGTGGTCGGTCATGTGTGGCCGGGTTGCAAGATGTTCTTGTTGAACCCAGTGTATTCCTCTCTAGAGGTATACTAGCGAAAGGTGTTTCCATACCTTGTCATAGTTGGAAATCCATTACCCAATACGTGCTTGTGGTTTTGATTGCATACTATATATGTAGAACGTGAGATGAAAGCGTTTCTGCTGGATGATTATTATATTATGGTTGATAGACATTATTATAATATCAAAAGGTTTTTGATATAAATATATTTGATATTAAGATATTTTGGATTCTCATAAGGGAAAACGCGTTCCATTATACAGCGTGGTCTTATGAGATATCGTTTACTTGTTCAAACTGTTTTTAACTGTTTTACTCATACTAGTCCCATGACTGACCCGTAGTTTATTTTGTTTTGTTTTCCCTAAACTCTTGGGTGCCCAATTTTGTACGGACAGTCAAGTAGTCAGGATTTTACAGATATACTTGAAGAGCTGGAAGCAGGAGGCTTCAGGATTATATAGCTATAGGTATTTCCGTTGTGTTGTAAGTGTTGTACTCTGATAATGTTACTGTATACATATACTGATTTATTTCAAGGATATATTATCTAGATTCGTGTTGCTCTGATGTTGTATCTTCTTCTTCTTCTTCTATTCTAAGTTTCTATCTTATCTTTCTCACCCTCTAATTTCTTTCATTAACTACCGGTATTTTTCGATGTTTGGTTAGTCTTCATTGAGTTTATGGCGATAACCAAAGTCGACAAAAATCTGGGTCGTTACATTTATATTCTAACGTCGATTCAAATAAATTTATACGTTCTAATTCTATTCAAATTAAATTTCTTGTTGTTATTATTTAAAATAAATCATTTTAAATATTCAAAATTCATTAAAAATGCCAAAATAAAAATTTTAAATTGGTTCTGATTTTCCGGGTTGTTACAAAAATACTGCAAGTTTGTATGTTTATTATTTTTAACTTGTATAAGAGAAATAATACGTGATACTTACCTGGAACAAAAAGTTTAGTTGTTATCTTCAACGACCCTAAAACAGTTATATCTTTTGCCTACACATGGAAAAAGAATATCATCAAAAAAATGAGTAACTATAATAGAACAAAACAATGATAAGGCTCCTCTCTATTTTGCATAAGTTACACTTCCTATTAGGATTACTCTTCATTTTCTTCATTGTTTCATTTACAAACCTACAAAATAATGATCTTTAACTGATTAGTTGTGCGGATAACTACAATTACGATTTGGTATCTATGGGGGGAGGAAAAAATATTGTTGCACACAAACAAATACCATTTTGATTTTGACAGGAAAAATAAATCATACATACATGGCTTGGCAAGGTGTGAGAAAATACTAACTAAACAAATGAAAAAAAAATGAAAACTAAGACAAATGCTAACCATATGAATCATCATGAACAAGCACCTCCGACTACTATAATTTGGCAAGATATAAAGACTTCCTTTTTGCAGAAATATATTACTTGTATTTCCGCTATGTTACTGCACACTCTTGAGGACAATGTAGAATTCTACGTAGCAAAGAAAAACCAAAGCAAATTAATTAAGGATTTACTCTCAGCGGCTTCTACACCATTGACCTCGTAAAGATAATGCTTAACACAGTAATCTCGTGTTACATAGCAAAAACCTGTAGATTAACTAATAGGACATTGCAGTATAAATATACAAGGACGCTACATACATTGATCATTAACTATCAGATTAGCATTGGCTACAATTGCATAACTTAACACCCCATTCATTATATTTTCTAAGTAAATTAGTAGTCAATCTACCAAGTAAAAATATATGCTCTTAATCACAAGTTCACAGTTATGATTCTAAAGCTAAATTAAGTTTAAACCAAATTAAATTACAAATTTGATTCAATATAATAAAAACAAACCTCATATACATCAGTATACAAACAGAGCTCACTATCACAACCAATAACTTACCATTATACTATAAAGCTATATCTTGGTTAACATGTATAAAACTATCTTAATTTTTAAACGCATCCATCAACAGAAATTCTAGTCCTCTTTATAAATATTATGTTAAATTTCTTTAGCAACATTACATTTTTACATGTGATGAGTCTTTCTTTGTCTTTCAAATTGTGTTTCTCTTAGGTTTTATGTTTAATAGTTTTGACTGTCTTAGATAGCAATTTCATATTGATATATGAGCAATTACTTAAGTAGCAATTTTTTACATCTTGACCCTTATACGCTTTAGTATAAAAATATGCTTAAAAGGTAGAATTTATATTATATAAGCTGAGTATGTTATTTTGTGCAACAGGTAGTAGAGAGTATTTCTAAACAGCTTACTGCAACAATAAATGTCAGTTTTGGTAACATCTATTTTTTTTCTTGAAACAACAACAACAAAAAATCACTACAGGAGCCAAACCTGATGTGGAACAAAAATCAAACTTCTTTAGAAAGTCTTAATTTATTTGGTAGAAAATGGATCAAACTGTGACGAGAAGGAATTTCGCTCGGTCCGAACCAGTCGCTAAACCGACCCAGACCGTTCGAAACGCCCTATCGTTTGAGAACAGGACAAAATAGAACACAAACAGAAGAGCATTTCATTGTATATTACAACAATGCATCAGAATACAAGAATATACAGAGTATAAATGAATATTACACAGAAATATCAGAGATTTAAATTACATTTAAATACATAGCAGCGGAAAATAATACAATACACAACTGAAGGAGATATACGGATACAAAGCTTTCCGGATATCGTTCCAGCTGTAAACCAGGATCCTGTGAATATAAATCTGCAAAACCAAAACTACTAGCTGCCCGTGTCAAAATAAGGGCACCCAGAGTTTAGGTCAAAACAATAAACTCCAGGTCAGTCATGTGACTGGTGTGAGAACTAAAACAGTTATTAATCTTTGTTTTTAAAGTTAGGTAAATCAAGGGACCACGCCGTATAACACGGAACGGGTTTCCTCCCAAGAATACCAGTGCATAAAACAAACAGCGCAATGCTAAATAAAGAAAAATGAAGCTGTTATAAGACCCAGGTCCTATCACACAATGCAACGCAAGCCGGGGGATAGGGTTTTCCCTTATAACAGCCAAAGAATGCTTGATACGTTTAAAAGAAATCATTTGATACTATTATAAGTGCATAGTGTATAAAACAACTTCAAATCATAAGTATCAATCATAGGCGGCATGGGTACCATATATCATGTCGCCATACTAGTTCTACAATTAAAACCGCAAATGTCGTATTGGAAGTTGGGTTATCATTTATGGTATGAACCGAGGCTAGGGGCAAGATCCTCAACCGATTCGAGACTCTCTAGTCCGAGCCTCAGGACCCAGACTCAGGTGGGCCCTTGGATCGTCAGGGCCGATCCACCGATGTGGATTAAAATGCCTGAACATGCGTTTCCCCGCCCTTTGGGGCGTAAGCCTGGCACGTCAGCCGACCAGAAGCATCGGCCGAAACCGATATCACGAGGCGCCTCGTTTTTCAGCAAGTAATAATAAGCAACATCCACATGAGTCAAGCTCGTCAGCCAGTTCAAGCACTGGCGCCACTCCTAACTAGAAAGAAACGCATGTCCTCCCTGATGTCCATCTCCCGTTTTTAGTTCATACCGGGTGTGATACTCGCGAATCAACGTTACACAAAGCTACGCCACACAAGGCCGTGCTTTGATCATCAACCACAAGACTTTGCTTTTCAACAAAAGCCTTGATCCATGCAACTCAGCATGCCACATTGTCAGTCCACACTGTACCACTGATTTCTGCCAATATATAACCTCTAGGCTCGTACGTCTCAGAGAAGGGTGTATAGCAAGAGAATAAATTCTCTGCCACCAAAAAGATATATATTTAGCAGAGATCACCAATACAGTATAAAGGAATACAACGTCAGCCACACTATCCATTTACAAGTCCGTTCTGGGTCTGAACGAAACCGGAGGCACTTTCCTCGCATATCCATCCATCTCCAAGTACGTCTGGATGACCACCAACTATTTCCATCCTCTTGGGTGTACAGCCCAATCAGGATCGTCAGTAATTATCCCAATGATGTGAAGACTTCCGGTCTTCAACCACCGTCTTCATCTTCGACATATCGTCGAATTGATTATTCAGAATGGGTATAAACCCGGCCTTTCCGAACAACCAGCGTATATTAAAATAAATGTTACACAAACACAACATACGCCTCATTCCAATTCATCAGTCACTAACTGTAAATTAATCAAGAGAATAATTCCCCAAATATTAACCCCGAAGGCCGAAACCAACATCAGATCAATATCCAGAAAACCATTCTGCTTAGCTAACCGACAGTTAGTTTCTAAATTTCACATTCATAGGGAAAGGTTCCCATTAATTTTATCCAAGATAAATTTCTTGAATTTATTCTTTAATCTACTTTTGAATATCAATTCAAACTAGTCGGGATTAACGAACCTTACTGAAGTAATCATTTGTTTTAATTTCCCAATCCCAACCTATTCATCCCATGAAGTAAAACTGGTAGTACTTCATATCTAACACCACGGTGTTATCGGTAAATTCAATTACCATTTCACGTTCAAATCTAATTAAAGATTTAACTATCGCCCGGAGCAAAACAGGTGATACTCCATTCTCGATCATTTCAATCTAATTAAAGATTCATTAAAACTCCACTTAGTTTTAATCGTTAACTGGGTTAAAGAATCCGTGTCATTTAAAACACGGTTCACGATAAACCCAAAGTCACATTCCATTAATTATCGGGTTAAAGAACGAGTGTTATTTAAAACACTGTTCACGATAAACCCAAAAATCAATATCAATTCAATTCCAATTAAATATTATTTAATTGGTACACTTCATTAAATCTAAATAAAAAGATTTAATCTTTTCTCAACTGGGTTCAAGAACAGTGTTAGTGAAGACACCATTCACGACAAACCCAAATCACATTTGATATTCAATACAAGGCTCTGAATAGAAAATATATCGGCTTATATTCAATATCAAATTCTACGATTAACAAATGCCGTATTGGAAATAACGATATAAATATATATCTTTCAAATTTCCATAACAACATCTGCATAATCACGAATTCCAACATCGAAATATTCCGAAGACAATTTCGATTCAATTCCACTCCAATGCAATCATTGGAAATTCTGGTTATTTTTAAAACCCTTTTTAAATTCAATTTATTTATAATTCTAGTTCAAAACTAGTTCAGTTCGATAAAAATCTATTTTTATCTTTTCAAATATGGAGTTTTTCATCCCAATCCTTTCTAAAACATTTCTTATGATTTTGCACAAATTATTACTATTTTTAATAATTTTATCAAGGCCCGTACAGTCGATTTCCATCAACGGTCATCGAACTGCACTTACAACGACCTTTTTCAAATTTGATTTGGACATAATTCCAAATCCAACCGTTAGATTTCAAATTTCTAATATTCGTTAGAAAGCACTTTTCGATACGAACCCAACGGTTCCGGTTTTAGGAGAATCCGACGGTCAGATCTCCCGTAATGTCCGTTTGAAATAAATGGTCGAAATTCACGAACTGCCGCAGCGCGGCGCGTTCTATTCAGGCCATTATATTATATATATAATATATATAATATATATTTCGTCGATTTCTATTTAAAACGAATTTTATAAATAGTTTTTAAATTCGTTTCAAAATTCATTTCAACTTCCATTTCAATTCAAAGCAAAATCGAATTCTTCTTTATAAATTCGTTTAAAATTCATTTCTATTCAATTCAAATTTCAATTCAATTTGAATTCATTTCAACTCGTTTTCAATTCAATTCGAATTCGTTTTCAATTCAATTCGAAATCATTTTATATTCAATTCATTTCGAAATCGGTTTATATTCAATTCATTTCGAAATCGTTTTTCAATATTCATTTCGAAATCGTTTTTCAATATTCATTTTGAAATCGTTTTTCAATTCATTTCGAAATCGTTTTTCAATTCATTTCGAAATCGTTTTTCAATTCATTTCGAAATCGTTTTTCATTATTCATTTTAAAATGAATAAAATCGATATAAATATCGTTCACGTCAAAATGGCGTAAATCTAATCAACACGGCTTCATATATTTCTATTTTCAAATATTCTATTTCAAATATTTCTATTTTTAAAATATTTCTATTTTTAAAATATTTCGTTCAACACATGACTAATCTCAATGGATGAGGACAGTCAACACATGAACCTTTACTTTATAGTGATAAAGATATAAATTTTATTGTTAAAATATTTCGTTCAACACATGACTAATCTCAACGGATGAGGACAGTCAACACATGAACCTTTACTTTATAATATTCTTTATCTTCTAAATTAGAATGAGGCCCAATCAATTACCATATAGCGTTAACTATTTGGATTTCCATACAACACATGTATATAATAGCATTGAAAAATAATCAACCATCAACCAAAGTGCACTACACTGTATAAGCATCAAATATAGATATCTAACGCTTATAACAGCCTGTCAATCAATCGATCGACATATTCAATCAATCAGGATGAGTGAACTTCAAATTTCATCCCAACACCCGTGTGGGGTTTCAAACAATCAAACACAGATTTTAGTTGTGCAGTTGGGCAATGTGTAAAATTTATCGACCCAATCAATATCAGTCAAATCAGTGTATATAAACAAATCGGCCGATTTGTTTATAAATATTTATTTGTTCACTTTCACGTTAAAAATTATATTTTTAACGATAAAGCATTTTATTCAACCTATGAAAATATTCTATTCAGTTCATTTATTCAAAAAATGATATTTTTATTTTTCTAACATTTTTTAGAAAATTTTGGCGGCATAACGGCACGATACTAGAAACGGGACGAGGCCTAGCCTTATCCCCGGTCTAGTGAAGGCCCACGCCATTCACACATCAATCAAATTCATTCATTTCACCAAACCATTCAATTTCAATCAAATAATCTAACTAATTTTTTTTCAATCAAACAAACAAGTCCATGGTCTGTGGACGATTGTGTCGGGTGCTACTAAACACCGTCTGCATCCTAGTATATATATATAACTAGAAAAAAAAATTGAAAGGTGAGAAATTCTCACCTTTAGCTATCCCAATTCCACGTCTCTTCATTGATAGAAATCTTCATCGTTTTCGCCTTTTGCTACTTTCGTTGACCGTAGCCACTACATATATAGAAATCACATTTTCACTTCGCTATTTAATATATAAAAATCGAATTTTTACTATGCTATTCAATATATAAAAATCGAATTTTTACTATGCTATTCAATATATAAAAATCGAATTTTTATATTCTCTATTATATATAAATATCATATTTTATAACGACACTTCATACATGTAAAAATAGAATTTTTTTATCGCTACTTCTATTTTGAAAGCAATTCTCTTGCTATTTCTAAAACCATGGTATTTTATTTCTAAGTTGAATATATAAAAATCATATTTTTACATTATTAAAAATCGTATCTTTTCCTTATTAAAAATCATATTTTTCTTGCAACTTATTATATACAAAAATCCCATATTTTATTATGCAAAGTTATTTATTTTAAATATTTCATTTTAAAATCAATGTTATTTACAAAAACAAAATCTTATATTTTTAAAACAATCCTATTTTTATTTACATAAACAATGTTTTTTTTTCCTTTCATTTAAAATTTCAGATTTTTAAACTATGCTAATTTAATTAAATTAATTAGAGAAAACAAAACAAAAACTCACTGTACATTCTTCCCCCATCTCGTGAAAGACTGGACCGCCTGCTCAAGAAAACACGCATCGAACTTCAACTCCCGCAGCCATACCAACATCGGAGGTGTCCCTGTTGACCGGCTACGCCGGAGCTCTCCACGCTAATGATAGCGTCGAATTCAATGCTCCAGGGGTCACGAAAATCGAGGGGATAGGCAGCGCGGCTTTTTCGGGTGGTGGAAGGCTTTGGGTTTGGGGTTTATACGAAGAGGAGAGAGGCGCGTGGGGTGGTGGGTACGGCGGTGGCCAGAGGGGAGAGAAGGAGATCGGAGGGGGAGGACCGTCGTTCTTTTTTTTTATTCAGATCTGAATGGCGTAAAGAGAAAGGTAAGGGGAGGAGTTATATGCAAAAGGTTTTATATTTATTTATTTATTATTTTTATTTTGTGTTTTTCCACTTTAAGTTGACTTTTCTTTCCAATCCCAAATCGAGCCCAACGACTGTCGCCCCTAGGGTAATACCCCCATTCCGAACGCAATGGGATATGTCCCGTTAGCCAATTCGGCCGTTACGATCAGTTTCAGTCAAAATTTACATTTAAATCATTATATTGAATTAGAAACGTACATCTCAATTTACTGGGCCCGCATACTAACTAGAAAAATTCCCGAAAAATATTTTCTAGCTTCGTATTGACGATACGGTCCTAATAAAACTAATTTCGTCAAATTCTGAGACCGTTTGAAAACTGGCCAATTTCCAGTCGATTAAAATCAACTGAAAATGGTCAAACGCGTTTTCCTTTGCCACGCTCACATATTGATTCAAAAAATTACGAAATTTGAAACCTAGCAATAAATTGACACCACGGATCCAACAAAAGTGGTTTCGTCAAAATCCGAGGTCGTTTGCAAAATGTCTATTTTTAAGGACCTGAATTCCATAGCGACTATTCAGAATTTTCAACTGGACATATCTTTTGATTCCCGCTATGAAAATTTGATTTTTCGGATTCGTTGGAAAGATATTCTCAAATAGATCCTAATGTTTTTGGTTTCACTAAAATCCGGATTGTTTTGCACCCGGTACATTCATTTGAAGTTTGAAATCGAATTATCGAACTACCACGCCATTTTCAATTCCTTTTATAAATATAAATAATTATTTATATTCTAACGACGATCTATATAAATATATTTGTTTGAATTCTATTCAAAATAAATTTTTCGTCGATATTACTTAAAATAATCTATTTTAAATATTCAAAATTCGCTAAAATTGCCAAAATAAAAATTTTAAACTGGCCCAGATTTTCGGGTTGTTACAATCTCCCCCACTTAAAACTTTTCGTCCCCGAAAAGGAACAAAGTCGAAAGTGGTTTGATCAATCAACTCTACGTTCGATCTGGCTTCCATTCTCCAACTTTTCAGTTTATGAGAATTTTCAAAAATTTCAAAAATTTGGCTAACACCCTAAATTTTCGAAAAATTTCGCCATAACCTCCGCTGCGATGGGAGCATCGGGAAATCTCAAATAGCTTCCCCGGTCCTTCAGATCTCAAAAAGAAAAAGAAAAAGCCAAGCGGCTAGCCAATAGGCTCATAAAATCATCATCGCCCAAACAAAACAGTAAATTATGTAGTAAACATGTACCTATTTGTCGGGCAAACAAATTTTATTCTCTGCTCTAGCCTCCTTGCTATGACCTGTTCAATGAAAGTACATGTATGCAAGCAAATGCGACTAATTTTCAATATAATTCAATATTTGATTTAATTAGGCTAAATGGCTAAAAATTAGCAAACAAATAAACAAACAACACAAACATCAATCAATTAGTGAATTAGAGTTTCAAATTCATAATTTTGATACATATACAAAAATCATGTTTTTGATGCCAAATCACAACAATAGGCCCTATCTAATTTTTGGTTCTCACACCAGTCAATAGGAAATATATAGATATTACACGTTCGTCACTCGAATATAAATTCTGATGATGATATATCAATCATCAGAATCACCCCCGGGCGACTAGAGTGTAATTCTATATCTATCCAGTATATTAAAACTTCAAATACACGTTTGCAAGGCGTATATGCAAAATCTTTATATACTGGACTGTCCTAATCAATATAAAATAAATAATCAAATACGAATAATTGATTTTAAATTTTGAAAACAAAATTGTTTCCAATTAAAAAATATACCCTTCACACTCGTTCTAGGATACCACTGATCCTATCTCTAATGAGTCATTCCCATTGGATATTACTAACCCAATATCTGATGAGTTCTTTCGTATGGTTCTAATGTGCCTTGTTCTCTGCTTTGTAAACCAAAGCTCTGATACCAACTGTGACGAGAAGGAATTTCGCTCGGTCCGAACCAGTCGCTAAACCGACCCAGACCGTTCGAAACGCCCTATCGTTTGAGAACAGGACAAAATAGAACACAAACAGAAGAACATTTCATTGTATATTACAACAATGCATCAGAATACAAGAATATACAGAGTATAAATGAATATTACACAGAAATATCAGAGATTTAAATTACATTTAAATACATAGCAGCGGAAAATAATACAATACACAACTGAAGGAGATATACGGATACAAAGCTTTCCGGATATCGTTCCAGCTGTAAACCAGGATCCTGTGAATATAAATCTGCAAAACCAAAACTACTAGCTGCCCGTGTCAAAATAAGGGCACCCAGAGTTTAGGTCAAAACAATAAACTCCAGGTCAGTCATGTGACTGGTGTGAGAACTAAAACAGTTATTAATCTTTGTTTTTAAAGTTAGGTAAATCAAGGGACCACGCCGTATAACACGGAACGGGTTTCCTCCCAAGAATACCAGTGCATAAAACAAACAGCGCAATGCTAAATAAAGAAAAATGAAGCTGTTATAAGACCCAGGTCCTATCACACAATGCAACGCAAGCCAGGGGATAGGGTTTTCCCTTATAACAGCCAAAGAATGCTTGATACGTTTAAAAGAAATCATTTGATACTATTATAAGTGCATAGTGTATAAAACAACTTCAAATCATAAGTATCAATCATAGGCGACATGGGTACCATATATCATGTCGCCATACTAGTTCTACAATTAAAACCGCAAATGTCGTATTGGAAGTTGGGTTATCATTTATGGTATGAACCGAGGCTAGGGGCAAGATCCTCAACCGATTCGAGACTCTCTAGTCCGAGCCTCAGGACCCAGACTCAGGTGGGCCCTTGGATCGTCAGGGCCGATCCACCGATGTGGATTAAAATGCCTGAACATGCGTTTCCCCGCCCTTTGGGGCGTAAGCCTGGCCCGTCAGCCGACCAGAAGCATCGGCCGAAACCGATATCACGAGGCGCCTCGTTTTTCAGCAAGTAATAATAAGCAACATCCACATGAGTCAAACTCGTCAGCCAGTTCAAGCACTGACGCCACTCCTAACTAGAAAGAAACGCATGTCCTCCCTGATGTCCGTCTCCCGTTTTTAGTTCATACCGGGTGTGATACTCGCGAATCAATGTTACACAAAGCTACGCCACACAAGGCCGTGCTTTGATCATCAACCACAAGACTTTGCTTTTCAACAAAAGCCTTGATCCATGCAACTCAGCATGCCACATTGTCAGTCCATACTGTACCACTGATTTCTGCCAATATATAACCTCTAGGCTCGTACGTCTCAGAGAAGGGTGTATAGCAAGAGAATAAATTCTCTGCCACCAAACAGATATATATTTAGCAGAGATCACCAATACAGTATAAAGGAATACAACGTCAGCCACACTATCCATTTACAAGTCCGTTCTGGGTCTGAACGAAACCGGAGGCACTTTCCTCGCATATCCATCCATCTCCAAGTACGTCTGGATGACCACCAACTATTTCCATCCTCTTGGGTGTACAGCCCAATCAGGATCGTCAGTAATTATCCCAATGATGTGAAGACTTCCGGTCTTCAACCACCGTCTTCATCTTCGACATATCGTCGAATTGATTATTCAGAATGGGTATAAACCCGGCCTTTCCGAACAACCAGCGTATATTAAAATAAATGTTACACAAACACAACATACGCCTCATTCCAATTCATCAGTCACTAACTGTAAATTAATCAAGAGAATAATTCCCCAAATATTAACCCCGAAGGCCGAAACCAACATCAGATCAATATCCAGAAAACCATTCTGCTTAGCTAACCGACAGTTAGTTTCTAAATTTCACATTCATAGGGAAAGGTTCCCATTAATTTTATCCAAGATAAATTTCTTAAATTTATTCTTTAATCTACTTTTGAATATCAATTCAAACTAGTCAGGATTAACGAACCTTACTGAAGTAATCATTTGTTTTAATTTCCCAATCCCAACCTATTCATCCCATGAAGTAAAACTGGTAGTACTTCATATCTAACACCACGGTGTTATCGGTAAATTCAATTACCATTTCACGTTCAAATCTAATTAAAGATTTAACTATCGCCCGGAGCAAAACTGGTGATACTCCATTCTCGATCATTTCAATCTAATTAAAGATTCATTAAAACTCCACTTAGTTTTAATCGTTAACTGGGTTAAAGAATCCGTGTCATTTAAAACACGGTTCACGATAAACCCAAAGTCACATTCCATTAATTATCGGGTTAAAGAACGAGTGTTATTTAAAACACTGTTCACGATAAACCCAAAAATCAATATCAATTCAATTCCAATTAAATATTATTTAATTGGTACACTTCATTAAATCTAAATAAAAAGATTTAATCTTTTCTCAACTGGGTTCAAGAACAGTGTTAGTGAAGACACCATTCACGACAAACCCAAATCACATTTGATATTCAATACAAGGCTCTGAATTGAAAATATATCGGCTTATATTCAATATCAAATTCTACGATTAACAAATGCCGTATTGGAAATAACGATATAAATATATATCTTTCAAATTTCCATAACAACATCTGCATAATCACGAATTCCAACATCGAAATATTCCGAAGACAATTTCGATTCAATTCCACTCCAATGCAATCATTGGAAATTCTGGTTATTTTTAAAACCCTTTTTAAATTCAATTTATTTATAATTCTAGTTCAAAACTAGTTCAGTTCGATAAAAATCTATTTTTATCTTTTCAAATATGGAGTTTTTCATCCCAATCCTTTCTAAATCATTTCTTATGATTTTACACAAATTATTACTATTTTTAATAATTTTATCAAGGCCCGTACAGTCGATTTCCATCAACGGTCATCGAACTGCACTTACAGCGACCTTTTTCAAATTTGATTTGGACATAATTCCAAATCCAACCGTTAGATTTC
Source organism: Allium sativum (assembly GCA_030737875.1). Taxonomy (NCBI): domain Eukaryota; kingdom Viridiplantae; phylum Streptophyta; class Magnoliopsida; order Asparagales; family Amaryllidaceae; genus Allium; species Allium sativum. Next base: position 288,875,465 of record CM060924.1, read on the forward strand.
AAATTTCTAATATTCGTTAGAAAGCACTTTTCGATACGAACCCAACGGTTCCGGTTTTAGGAGAATCCGACGGTCGGATCTCCCGTAATGTCCGTTTGAAATAAATGGTCGAAATTCACGAACTGCCGCAGCGCGGCGCGTTCTATTCAGGCCATTATATTATATATATAATATATATAGTATATATTTCGTCGATTTCTATTTAAAACGAATTTTATAAATAGTTTTTAAATTCGTTTCAAAATTCATTTCAACTTCCATTTCAATTCAAAGCAAAATCGAATTCTTCTTTATAAATTCGTTTAAAATTCATTTCTATTCAATTCAAATTTCAATTCAATTTGAATTCATTTCAACTCGTTTTCAATTCAATTCGAATTCGTTTTCAATTCAATTCGAAATCATTTTATATTCAATTCATTTCGAAATCGGTTTATATTCAATTCATTTCGAAATCGTTTTTCAATATTCATTTCGAAATCGTTTTTCAATATTCATTTTGAAATCGTTTTTCAATTCATTTCGAAATCGTTTTTCAATTCATTTCGAAATCGTTTTTCAATTCATTTCGAAATCGTTTTTCAATATTCATTTTAAAATGAATAAAATCGATATAAATATCGTTCACGTCAAAATGGCGTAAATCTAATCAACACGACTTCATATATTTCTATTTTCAAATATTCTATTTCAAATATTTCTATTTTTAAAATATTTCTATTTTTAAAATATTTCGTTCAACACATGACTAATCTCAACGGATGAGGACAGTCAACACATGAACCTTTACTTTATAGTGATAAAGATATAAATTTTATTGTTAAAATATTTCGTTCAACACATGACTAATCTCAACGGATGAGGACAGTCAACACATGAACCTTTACTTTATAATATTCTTTATCTTCTAAATTAGAATGAGGCCCAATCAATTACCATATAGCGTTAACTATATGGATTTCCATACAACACATGTATATAACAGCATTGAAAAATAATCAACCATCAACCAAAGTGCACTACACTGTATAAGCATCAAATATAGATATCTAACGCTTATAACAGCCTGTCAATCAATCGATCGACATATTCAATCAATCAGGATGAGTGAACTTCAAATTTCATCCCAACACCCGTGTGGGGTTTCAAACAATCAAACACAGATTTTAGTTGTGCAGTTGGGCAATGTGTAAAATTTATCGACCCAATCAATATCAGTCAAATCAGTGTATATAAACAAATCGGCCGATTTGTTTATAAATATTTATTTGTTCACTTTCACGTTAAAAATTATATTTTTAACGATAAAGCATTTTATTCAACCTATGAAAATATTCTATTCAGTTCATTTATTCAAAAAATGATATTTTTATTTTTCTAACATTTCTTAGAAAATTTTGGCGGCATAACGGCACGATACTAGAAACGGGACGAGGCCTAGCCTTATCCCCGGTCTAGTGAAGGCCCACGCCATTCACACATCAATCAAATTCATTCATTTCACCAAACCATTCAATTTCAATCAAATAATCTAACTAATTTTTTTTCAATCAAACAAACAAGTCCATGGTCTGTGGACGATTGTGTCGGGTGCTACTAAACACCGTCTGCATCCTAGTATATATATATAACTAGAAAAAGAAATTGAAAGGTGAGAAATTCTCACCTTTAGCTATCCCAATTCCACGTCTCTTCATTGATAGAAATCTTCATCGTTTTCGCCTTTTGCTACTTTCGTTGACCGTAGCCACTACATATATAAAAATCACATTTTCACTTCGCTATTTAATATATAAAAATCGAATTTTTACTATGCTATTCAATATATAAAAATCGAATTTTTACTATGCTATTCAATATATAAAAATCGAATTTTTATATTCTCTATTATATATAAATATCATATTTTATAACGACACTTCATACATGTAAAAATAGAATTTTTTTATCGCTACTTCTATTTTGAAAGCAATTCTCTTGCTATTTCTAAAACCATGGTATTTTATTTCTAAGTTGAATATATAAAAATCATATTTTTACATTATTAAAAATCGTATCTTTTCCTTATTAAAAATCATATTTTTCTTTCAACTTATTATATATAAAAATCCCATATTTTATTATGCAAAGTTATTTATTTTAAATATTTCATTTTAAAATCAATGTTATTTACAAAAACAAAATCTTATATTTTTCAAAAACAATGTATGTTTTACTACTTTAAAAACAAAGTATATTTTTCTATTTTAAAACAAAGTATATTTTTCTACTTTAAAACAAAGTATATGTTTTTATATTTTTAAAACAATCCTATTTTTATTTACATAAACAATGTTTTTTTTTCCTTACATTTATAATTTCGGATTTTTAAACTATGCTAATTTAATTAAATTAATTAGAGAAAACAAAACAAAAACTCACTGTACATTCTTCCCCCATCTCGTGAAAGACTGGACCGCCTGCTCAAGAAAACACGCATCGAACTTCAACTCCCGCAGCCATACCAACATCGGAGGTGTCCCTGTTGACCGGCTACGCCGGAGATCTCCACGCTAATGATAGCGTCGAATTCGATGCTCCAGGGGTCACGAAAATTGAGGGGATAGGCGGCACGACTTTTTCGGGTGGTGGAAGGCTTTGGGTTTGGGGTTTATACGAAGAGGAGAGAGGCGCGTGGGGTGGTGGGTACGGCGGTGGCCAGAGGGGAGAGAAGGAGATCGGAGGGGGAGGACCGTCGTTCTTTTTTTTTTTTTATTCAGATCTGAATGGCATAAAGAGAAAGGTAAGGGGAGGAGTTATATGCAAAAGGTTTTATATTTATTTATTTATTATTTTTATTTTGTGTTTTTCCTCTTTAAGTTGACTTTTCTTTTCAATCCCAAATCGAGCCCAACGACTATCGCCCCTAGGGTAATACCCCCATTACGAACGCAATGGGATATGTCCCGTTAGCCAATTCGGCCGTTACGATCAGTTTCAGTCAAAATTTACATTTAAATCATTATATTGAATTAGAAACGTACATCTCAATTTACTGGGCCCACATACTAACTAGAAAAATTCCCGAAAAATATTTTCTAGCTTCGTATTGACGATACGGTCCTAATAAAACTAATTTCGTCAAATTCTGAGACCGTTTGAAAAATGGCCAATTTCCAGTCGATTAAAATCAACTGAAAATGGTCAAACGCGTTTTCCTTTGCCACGCTCACATATTGATTCAAAAAATTACGAAATTTGAAACCTAGCAATAAATTGACACCACGGATCCAACAAAAGTGGTTTCGTCAAAATCCGAGGTCATTTGCAAAATGTCTATTTTTAAGGGCCTGAATTCCATAGCGACTATTCAGAATTTTCAACTGACATATCTTTTGATTCCCGCTATGAAAATTTGATTTTTCGGATTCGTTGGAAAGATATTCTCAAATAGATCCTAATGTTTTTGGTTTCACTAAAATCCGGATTGTTTTGCACCCGGTACATTCATTTGAAGTTTGAAATCGAATTATCGAACTACCACGCCATTTTCAATTCCTTTTATAAATATAAATAATTATTTATATTCTAATGACGATCTATATAAATATATTCGTTTGAATTTTATTCAAAATAAATTTTTCGTCGATATTACTTAAAATAATCTATTTTAAATATTCAAAATTCGCTAAAATTGCCAAAATAAAATTTTTAAACTGGCCCAGATTTTTGGGTTGTTACAAAAACAGCTAGCCAAAATAGCAACTGTTCTAGAAATAATAATCAAGCATCCTCGAAGAAAAACAAACTTTTCCTAAAGAAACATATCAACAGATATCTAATACTCCAAGAGAATTGAATCTTCTTTGAAAAAAATAATACTTTTATCCCATGAGAAAATCCGACCCTAAGGAAGAAATACATTTTTCTGAAATGTGTACACTTTTTCAAAATAAAATAAAATAATCTGCATTATTTACGTAATTCGACAAAAAGAAAAACCACCAGTGAAATAAATTGGTCTTAAAACAGTGGTTTTCTGTGATCACTTAATTATTAATTTCAAAACAACTCCGGAGCATACAAACCATATGGATCTAGTTATTTTAACTCAAAATCGAGTGTCCCTGTGTAATATGATGATATCCAAATTATAGCTGTAGCCAGTACCTGATTTGTAGGGAAGTTTTGTTGGTTAAGACAAAAGAAGAAAGGCTTTAAATGCATCACTATTTTCAAAAGCTACTAAAACTGACATTTTTAACTTGAAAAGAGTTAAAATAAAATATTTGAAGCATAATGTGTGCTCTTTAACTGTATACATTGAACATGTCATTAAATGAACTAATTTAATCTATGTAACTCAGTAAATCATTTCCTAAGCAAGAAAAAGAAAATATCTGGCACATAATATTATAATAGTGTTCATCAAAAAAGTTCAAACTTTACTGTTTAAGGCAACATGTAAAGAAAAATATATTTTGAGCATGTACCGTGCCCATAAATCCAACACCTGCAATTAGCTACTGAACCCTTTTGTCATGCTAAAAGGACAAAGAAAATTTATTTAAAAGATGACGACGACAAAGTAGTCTTGTGCCTCATGCAGTTAACTAGTAGTAGACCTGACAAAGCCAGATAACTAAAAAAGAATTCATAGTGGAATTTCAGGTTGCCAAGACAATTATCCTTATAGCCCTCGCCATCCAGATGATTTCCAGCACAACCCAAACTGCCGTTACCCTGGCCCTTATTACTATAACATAATTACCTATTTTATTCAAAATGTTAAATTATATTAGAGATATATAATTTTAAATATGAATTATTATATAATTTGTGAAGCTGGGGGTATCTGCATACACATTTCAAGTATGACACAATTAAACAAGGCTAAATGGTCTACAATTTGAAACAAATAAACTGAGATATAACTTGATGTTTACGAAAAGATGGGTATATGCATTAATCTACAAAGTTAATTGAAAAGAAAAAATAAGAATTCAATGACTGGTTCTCAAACTCATGGTAGTAGTGCACTTGCTAACAGATCATGCATTTGGTTTCAATGTGTGTTATGATCATTTTCAGTTTATTACTACGAAAAAGCAGCTAAGAGCAACTGGCCACCGCATGGTTTTTTTCCTCTTTTTCTTAACATCACATACGATGAACAACTGTCGAGTCTTTAAGAGGCGCATGGTGATTGGTCACTCCGTGGAGGCTGCAAGCACAAAAATAGGTGATGAGAAGCTGTTCACTTTTCAACTTTGTAGGTCATATTGTAGCATATTATCCTATTTTTGCTTTATATCTTTCAAGTACACAATGCAGAAAAATTCTATGAAAAAAATACCCTATAATAACTGCACTTAGATGAGCAACCAAAATGGTTGTGATTTTCTCATAAGAAGTAATATTTAGGTTAATTAAGATGAATAGGTAGCTAAGTCATTGTGTTTCTTCTGAGCTAGTGCATTCATGCAAGCAATATGTGCACACTTTGTGTGTATACCCCAGAATAATTTTGAGTAAAGCATAATTAACAAAAAAACAAAAAACAAATATCATACATTTAAGTTTGATTTGGCCTACGTTAACTTGACGTTTCTTTAACATTAACGACCACAAACACTATATATTACTGCTAAAGATTCATCAGTAGCAACTCAGGGTCAACTGTAGATTTGAATTCATAATATTTAAAAGAAATTGCAAGAAATTTCACATTGAAGATTTGATCACAACTGTGTCCTTGGGAGCAAAAACTATATAGATTTAAAATTTGACTGAAATCTAGTGTAGAAAACATATAGCTACAGTGCACATGTAATGAAGGGGTCGCTACTATAACTTCCCCAGACCTTATGTTTCTTACCAAATTCTTTTGAGGAACTCTCATTAGATTAAACCCATTTAGGACAGGAAATAAGTTGAAGTAAAACTCTACAATAAGAGGATGTGGAATGAACATAACTGTATTGACTGCACGTTATCAGAGGCGACAGGTTAGCAACATTCGACCATGGTTCAAAATTCATTTCAACTTGATTATTTAAACACTTTACACTTCTTTTGAGTATCTATTAATGTACTTAATCTGAATTCTTCTTTAATGAAAGATCTATGAATGAGTACGCATAAATCTTGAAATTCATTCATATCGTTATTTATACAATACCATAATAGCATATAAAGTAAATAGTGTTATACGGTGTCCATCTAAAAGTATTTCCATGTTGAAACGGTTTACGTCACGCTTCAACTATAGTTGCAAAATATAGATTTACAATTCATTCTAGGTACATATATTAGGATTCCAACTTTTGAAATAAAAATTGAAAATTGAAAATTGAACACAAAGATAGCACTACTCCACCATGGTTTCAAATCTTGAAATTCAAATTGACATGTCAGTTCATATCTCAATTTGAGATCCTAACATTTCAAGTCAAACAAAATTTGTATTTTTCATCATATCTTTCCCCGGTGTGAGGAGATCTCTAGGAAAGCCCAAGTGAAATAAAGGAAACTCGAAACTCTACGCTCGCCACATTTGCACATGTAAATTAAAATTCATCGAAATGTTTAGTTTGAAAGAAGAGCCAAGTCATTTGCACTTGTAAGTCGTAAGTTAAAATTCATTAAAATTTAAGTATTGAAACAGGCATCATGATACACACCATTTAATTATAATGCAGCTACCACTGCAACTCAAAAAATGCACTGAATTAACCCGACAAAAGCATAGACTCATGAATCCGTACAAATTTTTAGTTGTCCATGACTGCATATATATAATAAATATACACAAATGGATATCCATTACTGTATCCAACTCAATGCATTTGTTGGTGCAATTTTCACTGTCATATATATGCTGTAATTTTACGTATACTCCAATTCTACATATGCTTTAGTTATTATGCTTATAATATTAGAAAAGTTTTACTCAAAATTTTATCTTGAAGTACTCCGGTAATTCACTTATGTGATTTTTTCTATGTTTGTGATTTGCATGTATAAATAAATGAGTTTCGAACTTAGACTTTGAATATGATGGAGCAATGTTAAATTCATCACAAACACAATGAGTTGCGATGAATACTGCACATTATATCATAGGTTCCTCAAAAAACTGAAGCAAATTTTGAAATCGGTACACTGTTTCAAATCTCGCAAATATCATCCGAGATCTCCTCTAATATCTCGTTTTGGGCTCCTTCCGAAAGGGAACAACAAATATCACTCTAAATCTCCTTTCGAATATATCGCCCGAGATATTGCGATATCGAGCGATATATCGTGCAGGACGAAATACTGGAATATCGTCCGAGATCATAGTTTTTTTGATTAAAATTTAAATATGTGCCTGAACTAGGACAATAATTAAAAAACTCAAATCTAGCTATGATAAGCTTTTGTTGTATTACATTTTGCATGTTAAATGACCATATTGTATGTTCATTTATGTTCTACAATGCTTATAATTTTCATATTCGTCTTTTTACATATATATTACTTATGAAATTATGTATTTTATGGTGAATTTTTTAGTGTTTTGGATCCTTTTAATGTTTTATGTCTAACAATGTTTCTGTCTTAAGCATATTATGATTTAGAGTATGAATGATCTTTCACAAAATAAAAAATAATAAAGTTATTTTTCAATTCAAGTTTAAGTTACGTTTTTAATAGCATTCAGAAAAATCATTTTGTAAAGATATCCTTTTTTAACATGTCATGTACCCAAAGATTGTTCCGATATGAACTTTTAGACCCGAGATTGAAAACCGAGACGAACTCCCGATTTAGACTCATCTTATCCGAGATCTTCCCCAGTACGAGATCAAGTTTATAAAATTCCTGAGACGAAAAGTGACCGATATCCGAGATTTAAAACCTTGAATCAATACAATTTTTTTTGTATAGTAGTTGTAGATGTAGCATTGAATACTCACATACATGCTACTTACATTAATTTCAAGACTACTACAATCTACAACACCCGATACATGTAGTAAACAAACCATCTTTTGTTCCGTTGTGCTGCTATCTACCATATAGACTGTTGATTTCAAGTTGTGTAAGAAATGGCAAAAACTCTAGCCTACATAAATAAGGTTCATAATTAAATGTGCAACAAAAAATTCCACGAAAAGGAAACAGTATATCCCAGTAGAACATATAGATCCACCCAATACTAAGACACTAAACGCAGATGTAAGCATATAGCATATATATGAATGCAAACATATGTAAATAACCTAGCATACGTATAAAAGACATATAATACACGACAAATTTAATTAACACAATGCATGAAACATTAAAAAGAATACTGAAAACAAATTACAAAACTTCAATTTCCATTTAATAACCTAGTAAAAACAATGAACTAAAAGATACCCGAATTATGAAGTAAAAGATACCCAAGCAGAACAGTTCAAAAAACAAAAAGTTATAGCTATATTATTCTTCCTATTATTAGTAATGATTTCATACTTTAATAGCCTAATACAAGATTTTATCTTTTCAAGAAACCCTTTAAAATTTAATTTAATTTAATTTACAACTAGTATTTGAAATCCAATTAAAACTCAAAAGAGAGAGTACATAAATTAAATTTTCAAAATCAATAATGTTACTACTAAAGATATGTTACTTCTTTCCAATCACCAATATGTAATTTTATAAATGGCATCAAGTGAAAATCTATTATGACCCTTGTATAGAGATCTAATATTATTTCAATATTCATCACAAATAATATGACTAAAATTTATATTAAGATCAAATAATTTGAGAATCCTTACAAAAATAATTTATTTATAATAGATGCATTAAAATTACCAAGTTATTATTATAAAAAAACTCTATCATTAATTATATATACATGTTTTTAAAAGCTTTGTATAAGATTTTTTTCATTTTCATTTCTCAGCTTGAAATCAGTTTTGTATGACTGTCCCTATAGTACAGTTCATTTAACGATCAGTAGTACACCAACTCATTGTGAGCACTGCCTTGGGAAAAGCATATAACTTTTTCTTATGACCATCCGATGAATGACAATGACAAAACAACATGGTCATGTTTGTTGGTTCCAGGTTATGGACTAAATTTACAATATAAGCATGCATTAAAGAACTGACAAACTATTAACCACAAGTTATAAGCAAGATAACAAAATAGCAGATCCTAGTCATAACATAATTCCATTGTCCATCCATGCCAAGCACATCCTAGTATAATCATCAAAAAACCTCCCCCTTTAACAGATTTCATGCATCAAAGCCTATAGCTACTCAGATCACCTAAAACCCATTTTGCGGTTGCAACTTACTTTTTCATGCAACATGCAACTTAGAGATAAATAGAACATATTTTCATAAAGCTGCGGCCAATACTCAAATAAGCCCAAATTGAGCACTAGTATTATGGAAAACATATACAGGTATGGATTTATTCACTCTCCTCTTCATTACCAAAGATGGCTAAAACAAAATCAACCCACACATATTTCAACCTTTAGACGGTAACATGAAGTAAGAACTTGCACTCTACCCTTTTAAAATCAAAATTTGATTTTATAGTCTGGCAGAATAGTTAAATTGGATTTGAAGGTTCTATGATTGTCGAGTGTATAAAATCGAATAGGTAATTTAAATTGGGTTTACATTCAAATTTCCTAATCTTTGATACTGGTAATTTTTCACAGAAATTTGGGGTGATCTACAAAGCTATGGGTAATCCTGGAATGAACAAAGAGAGTGTAAGGAAGGATAAGTACAAAGGGACTGATGCCATATTCCAACCACTCGTTGACCTCAACAAATTTTGTTCAAGTTAACAAAAGAAGCAAATAACAGTTCACAACCATATTCAAATCATAAAAATAAATGTACTACCTTTCTGATCCATCCAGTATTGCAGATCTCCAATCCAAAGGTTCTTTGCCTCATCACCAGAACCCCAGTTCCACCCGATGCCTGATACTGCTGCTGCAGCGCCTAGTACGGTTCCATCACTGAAAGCAATAATCAATTAAGCGATCTAGATCTAAAATTGATTGCCACGAACAGCTTCAAAAATGTCCAAAAGAAAGAAACCATAAATTTTAGGGGCTGAAACAAATCTAATCCACAAATTGCCAAATCTAAAAGTCCATATGCATTAGTAGAGACTAACCAAATATTAGATGAATTCAAAACGACACATACTGTAGAAAATCAGGGTTTCATTGGAGAAGTAAACGATGAAACGTGATATAGAGGGAAACAAAAATGGATTTGGAGTTTCATGTGAGAGGAGATGTAAACGAAGAAAGGTGATAGGGAGGGAAATGGAACTAGGGTTAAGCGGGAGGAGGAGGAGAAATCAGATAAGGAGGGAAACGTAAAATGGATCGAAAACAATTTGGTTTTTCCGCAAGTACAAGCGGACGATTATTGACAATGTTTTAACAAAATAAAATAGTAAAAATAAAAGAAATAATAAAAAATATAGATGCACTAATAGTACAAATGCTACTAATATATGTCACTAATTGTTGTTTTTCTTGTAGTGCAAGAAGCTTCGAATCCGTTCTGCTTCTTCTGCAATCTTATCTAGTGCAATAAACTTTGATTCCATCATAGATCCAGCGATACAAGTCTGTTTGGATGATTTCCATGAAATTGCTCCATTTCCAAATGTGAACAGGTATCCACTTGTAGACTTTGTATCATTTGACCCAGTGATCCAATTTGCATCACTATATCCTTCCACTATTGAAGGATAGTTTGCATAGTATAGACCATAACTCTGTGTATACTTTAGATATCCTAGAACTCTGATTATTGCTTTCCAATGAAGCATACCAGGATTGCTGGTAAATCTACTTATTTTGCTTACAGCATATGCGATATCAGGCCTAGTACAGTTCGTAACATACATGATACTTCCTAGTATACGAGAGTATTCCAATTGGTAAATACCATCACCAGTGTTCTTTACCCAATTTTGGTTCATGTCTACTAGTGATTTTGCAATAGTTACATTATATTGTTTGAATTTCTCAAGTATTTTGGTGATGTAATGCGATTAGGATAATGCATATCCCTGTGGTGTTCTCAGAATTTTTACACCCAATATCACATCAGCCAGTCCTAGGTCTTTCATATTAAATCTAGAGGACAACATATCCTTTGTAGATGTTACTATGGCCTTGTTATTGCCTAGGATCAATAGGTCATCAACATAAATACAAACAATGACATATCCAATATGTGTATGCTTTATGTGCACACATCTATCTGATTCATTTATCGTGAATCCATTTGATAACATAGTATTATCAAACTTCTCATGCCACTGCTTTGGAGCTTGCTTAAGGCCATAAAGTGATTTTACCAGTTTGCAAACTTTATGCTCATTTTCTGAGCTTAGAAATCCTTCAGGTTGTTTCATATATATTTCCTCCTCTAGTTCTCCATTCAAGAATGCAGTTTTAACATCCATTTGATGTATTTCTAAGTCATGTATGGATGCAATTTCAATGAGCATTCTAATTGACATTATCCTCGTTACAATTGAATATGTATCGAAATAGTCTAGGTCTTCCATTTGTCTAAATCCTTGGACTACCAAATGAGCTTTTTACTTGTCTATTGAACCATCAGGTTTCAATTTCCTTTTAAATATCCATTTTTTATCTAAGGCCTTACATCCTTGAGGTAAATCAACCAATTCCCATGTATGATTGGGCATAATGGATTCAATCTCATTGTTAATTGCCACCTTCCAATAAGGGGCATCGGTGGAAGACATAGCTTGTTTGTATGTCAATGGATCATCTTCTAACATAAATGTATAGAAGTCCGGTCTAAAGGTTTTTAAAGTCCTTGACCTTTTACTTTTTCTTCGTTCCTCCACTTGCTGCTCAATACTACTTTGCTGAGTGTTATTTTGTTCAGCATCCTCAATGGAGTAAGGAACTTCATTTTCCCTTGGTCTCTTAGGTGCATGATTTTCAGTACCATGTTTCAAGGGAAATACATGTTCGAAAAATCTAGCATTTCCTGAATCAATGATGGTATTTTCATGAATATCATCAATTACAGATTTGTGTACCAAAAATCGATATGCGGCACTGTTTTTGCATATCCAATGAATACACAATCAATTGTTTTTGGTCCAATTTTGACCTTCTTTGGTTTTGGTACCTCTACTTTGGCAAGACACCCCCATTCTTTTAGGTATTTGTAGGATGGTGGTTTGTTTTTCCAAAGTTCATGAGGAGATTTAGATATTTTCTTTTGGGGAATTTTATTTAAAATATGATTTGCTAAAAGAATAGCTTCTCCCAAAAAGTTATCTGGCAAGCCAGAGCTGATTAGTAAGGCATTCATAATTTCTTTAAGGGTTCTATTTTCCGTTCGGCTATACTTTTGGATTGAGGTGAATACGGGGCTGTAATTTGAAACATTTTCAAATCGCATACATCAGTATGTATTAAGTCTAGAGGTTCTGTTTCTCGTTCAACATGATGAAACGAGGTTCTTGTCAATTTTTCTTTTGCACAAACTTGACATTTATAGTTGGAATCTATATTGCATTTTGGTATAAATTCTAGATTAATTAATTTTCACAATGTATCAAAGTTTACATGCCCTAATCTAGAATGGCATATGTCAGAAGATTCAACAATGTAAGTAGAAGATTCACTTTTATTCATATCAGTGCGTGGTACAATAGTGGTTACATTTGCTTTAAATAAACCATCACACACCTATCCTCTTCCCACATACACTCCATTCTTGGAAAGAATAAATTTATCAGCTTCAAAGATCAATTTGAAGCCATGCTTGCTCAGTAACGATCCTGAAATCAGGTTCTTGTGAATTTCTAGAACATGGAGAACATCATTTAAAGTCATTTCCTTTCCAGAAGTCAGTTTCAACACAACTTTTCCTTTGCCTTCGACTTTTGAAGTGGAAAAATTGCCCATAAAAAGTTTTTTAGCATCAATTGCAGTTTTATAGGTTGTAAACATCCACTTGTTAACACATACGTGTCAGCGGCTCCGGTGTCTACAAACCATTCCTTTGAGTTACCAACAAGGTTGCATTCTGATATTACTGAACATAAATCAAGATCAGAAATGCCTTTTGAAACATCAGCTGTATTTTCTTCTAACTTCTTCTCTTTAGGTGCATGACATTCGGTTGCTTTGTGCCCCTTCTTTCCACATTTGTGGCAAGAACCCATAAATTTCTTTGACTTCTTAGGAGCATTCTCCCTTTTTCTTTTGTTAGTCTTGTCTGACTCAACAACATTTGCTTTGGCAGCAATATTATGAGAAATCTTTTTCTCAGAATTTCTGTTATCTTCCTCAATGCGTAGACAAACTATGAGATCTTCAATTGTCATTTCTTACGCTTATGCTTAAGGTAATTTTTGAAGTCCTTCCAAGAAGGAGGCAATTTCTTAATAATTGCAGCAAATTGAAAAGTCTCGCTAAGAGTCATCTTTTCATCTTCTAATTGACGGATGATAAGTTGCAGTTCTTGAGCTTGACTTATCACCGTCTTTGAGTCAACCATTTTGAAGTCTAGAAATTTTCCAATAATGAATTTCTTCATGCCTGCATCTTCAGTTTTGTACTTCTTTTCCAGAGCCAACCAGAGTTGTTTGGACATTGCAAAAGTATAATAGACATTGTAGAGGCTATCATCCAAACCATTCAGAATATAGTTTTTGCATATGAAATCTAAGTTTGTCCAGATATTAAGTGCCTCTACTTTAGTAGCGTCAGGTTGGAGTTCTTCTACCACAGGAGCCTCTTCAGTCAGAAAATTGGCAAGGCTTAATGTTGTTAAATAAAACAACATTTTCTGTTGCTAGCACTTGAAATTGATTTCATTGAACTTCTCTAGCCTTTCGCCATGAGACAGATCCATTGTTGGAAGCACAAACGCTGGCTGACCAGTTGTCACCGTCTGAATCAGTGCAGAATCAGTGCTACTGTTTTTCTTCATTTGCAACAAATATTGTTTCAAGATTGTTAGAACTTTTGTGATTACACAATTTTATTACAAACAGACAGCAACAACAATCATCATTAATCAATTATGCCACAATTGTCACGTCAAATTGTGTTTACAATAATCACGGAAAGCGTAACCGATTTGTGCACAAGATTGAAGATAAACAGAAAGTATTCTGTTTTAGTAATGTCCGAGTCCAGAAATTTTCTGTTTCCTTGAAACAATATTGCCGTCGTATGCACCAATTGATGTAGTTGCAATTTGTTTCCTAGGATAAAATGGACCAACTCGTTGCGTAGTGCCAGCAAACGGAGCTCTGAAGAACTGAAGTTTATTACAGAAACTAGATCAGAGGATTACTTTGAAGAAAAAGAAGTAATGCAAGCAGAAAAATTGAATTCTGTCTTGTTTTGGGCAGTGTATATATAGGCAAGGAGGAGTACCCGTTCGTATGCGTTAGTAACCGTCAGAATAGGAAAGCTTGCGACCCTTTAACCACCCGGTTATTTATATGCGTACGTTGAGAATTCAAATGGTTGTACTCATTCAGCTAACAAACATTCCTTTTGAAATCTTGCCTGAACGGACACACCTTTAAAATTCTGAGAAAAAATATTCTCATGTCAGTACACTAGCCCAATCAGCAACCGTCGTCCATATCCAATCAAGAGGCCCCAAGAGCCCCAAGGCCCAAGGCCCTTATCTTTGACATTTTAATGTATTATTATGTCATGGCCAATCCCACATCCTCATATCATCCCTCTCCTTTCTATTTTACATAAGCCTATTTGGCTTCTAATATATTAGGAAAGATTGTGCTAATATTTCTATGATGTGGGCCTTTATATGTTGCTATCTCTTCTTCCCACTTTCCTCTTTCTTTGCTCATTCATTTCCAACATATATTTTATCGTGGAAAATAAACATAAGGGCAAAGTTTTAAAAAAAAAAATAAGCTGAAGTACACTAAGTTTCTTTTTTAGGTTGAAGGGCAAACTTTGAGAAATATTAGACTGAATGACAATGCTAAATTGAACGATACAGAGAAGATTAGCATGGCCCCTGCACAAGGATGACATGCATAAATCGAGAAATGGTCCAAATTTTTATAGAAGCTTTTATGACCTAAACGAAAATGGAAATTGCGTCAATTCACTTCTCATCTTCCTCCACCTCCGCCTTCGACTCCGCCTTTCCACCTCTTCCTTCTCGCCCTTCTCCATCCATTCCCCCTGAACCACCACCTTGTGGTGTTAATCTCTCTCCTGCAAATCCCTCTTCGGCTAATCTTTTGTTTTCATATCTGGGAAATTCTTCAGTCAGATCTAATAATCCCAATGATCCTCCTCCTCAAGAAAATGGTCATCATGTCAACTCTTCTGAAGCCTCTTATCCTTCCTTTACGAAAATATATTACACTTCATTATTCAGCTCGCTTCCTCGTAACGCTGCTGTGTTCAAACTGCAGCACTTTGAAATTGCTAGAGACGGTGTGCCGAAGAAGATGCCAGATGTTGTCAAGAACGAGGGCTTGAAATATTGGAGAAACTACTTAGTGGGATTTTTCTTGGATGGCTCTCTACATTATCCTACTATGGTAAATTTCTTACACAGATATTGGAAAATAGTTGGTGAAGTGGACATTAAATCAGATGGTATACATTTTCACTTTAAGTTTTCGAATGAATTGGATAGAGATAGAATACTCAAAGCGGATCCTATTTTTATTCATGGCTGTATGTTTATTATAACAAAATGGGATCCATCGATAGGAAATTCTAAAGCATAGATTAAAATAGTGCCTGTATAGGTACAATTCCATAAAATTCCTCTTATTCTTTGGACATTACTCAGAATTAACTGGCTCGCTTGTCACGTAGGGAAGTTGATTTGCTTTGATACCAGTAGTGGAAAACTGCAACGTTTTAGAAATGCTAAAGCCTTGATTGAGATATCCTCTGAATTTGAGCTCCCCGAGAAAATAGTTGTGGATGGATTAGGTAAAGATTGTCCACCTGTTGTGATAACTTATGATTGGAAACCTAGAATTTGTTCTATTTGTAAGGTTTTTGGTCATGACACAACTAATTGTGAATTTAATACTAAGATAGACATGGATTTTGAGAATCATGTAGAAAACTGCTTTGAGGATAAAAATGCTAGAGCAAATGATCATGTTGGTCAGTATAATAGGAGGGTTCTTTCTTATGATAATAACAGTAAATGGACCTCTGTTAATTCTAGATCAAAGAAAATCTAGATAAGAAAAGGATATAAAATAGTTAATGGGAATGAAGTTGGAAATGCTAATGTGACCAATGTTAACACAAATTCTTTTGATGTTTTATCATCTGATGCTAATGATATGAGTAATGAGGATAACACTGATTTAAAATCGCATGCTCCTGATGTTAGTAGGGGCGGAGTTATTAGGGATGATGTTAATGGAAAATGTGATAAATCTACTGAAGTCAGTGGTTTAAACACAAAAAACACAAGTGGTGGTGCGGCTCTTGATAAAACTAAAGCAGACATGGTTCAAACCTCTCTGGATAAATCTATTTCTGACAATGATTCTTTATTTGGTAACTTGTTTGATGCAAATGTTTTATAGGTAAATGAAGTTCTTCTTGGTTTTAACTCTATATCATCTTCTGCAATTCATCAAGCTTCTTCTTCAGTATCTCTCTCCACTGTGAGATCTTCTTTTTCTAATTCATCCACATCCACTATGTCTTGTTCTTCCACATATAGTAGTCAAGCTGCTATTAACTTGGTTAAAATATCTGAATTATCATCCTCTTCGCAATCAAAAACATCACCTTATGCTCATTAAAAAACCCCTTCGCATTTTAAGCTTCCATCTCCTCAGAATGTTACTGGATGTGGTTTGACATTTCCGAATGTAAATACTTCTCTGGCTTCTCTTTCATCAGCTGTACCATCAAGTTCAACTCCCTCATCTAATTCAAAGAGTTACAAGCTGAAAGGAAAATTCTGGGATGACCTGGATGAGGGGATAAAATATGAACCAGACGATGTGCTTCCGTTAAGTAGCTATTTGAAATCAAGTAAAAGGCACATGAGAAGGAATCCACTATATGATCCTTCTCTCACTTGATATTGTGATATTGGAGCATTTGGGTGCTTTCTTGCAGTAATTGTTATGTTAGTCTGTTTGGCTTCTGTCGACATTTGTTTTGGTGTTCTAATCTTTCATGTATCAGTACCTGGTGTAGCTATGGGTGCTTATGTAGTGGCATCAGGGTTTCAGATTTTTGGTTTTGATCAAAATGATTTGGAATCAGTTGTTTCTTTTAGTTGTTTTCAGATTTTTGGTTTTGGCATATGCCTGCATATGGAGCTGCTTTCAGGCTAAGGGGACATTGTGGATTAAAGAACATAGTGGATTTGAATATTGTTTACATGCATGATAGTGAAGTCGTTTTTTTGGAACCGGAAATTATTTTCTACGTAGTATGTTGTGATTATAGTTTGTAT
This sequence comes from Allium sativum, assembly GCA_030737875.1. Classification (NCBI taxonomy): domain Eukaryota; kingdom Viridiplantae; phylum Streptophyta; class Magnoliopsida; order Asparagales; family Amaryllidaceae; genus Allium; species Allium sativum. The sequence goes on from CM060924.1 coordinate 288,892,975, forward strand.
TGTGTCCTGTAAATGGTAGTTAGTGAAGTCATTATAAGGTGATTATAGCAGTTAATATAGTGGACTAATATATTGTAATAGTTTTAGAGAGAAATAAAAATTTTATTTGCTGTCTTTCAAAAAAAAATGAACTAGTATTTTCTACACTGTAAAACCGAATATAATACTAGTTGTAACTATCATTTTAGTATAATGTAAAAACTGAATATAATGTTAGTTGTATTTAGCATTTTTGTTCAGGCTAATTTTCTTCAAGTTTGTACTTCAGTTAAAAAAAATGAAACTAGGTGTCATTTAAGCTAATTTTTTTTCAAAAATTTGTGTTCTTTCCTAGTTACCCCTTTCGTCTTCCTCCTGAAACTCCTATGTTGTCTGCATTTTTGGTGGTCAGATATTAATTTTATTTTATTATATTTAATACTGATTTGGAATTTTAAGTGGATTTAAAATATATAATTCGTTTATATAATGAAGTTTAAATGTTTAATTTATATGTAATTATCAAACGAGCTTGTAACGTCGCGGTAGTTCGTAATATTGAGTTTTGAACTTCAGTTGAATATACAGAATCCGATATAAGTCGGAATTTCATGAAACAAAAAACGTTTGAATTTGTTTGATCATATTTCTCTAATGGAAAAGAAAATTTGAGATTTTATATTTTAGATTGTTAGTCCTGTCCAATTCAAATTTTAAAATAGTCGCTATGAAATCATTTATAAATTATAGTGATTAATTTAATATATTTAATTTGATTTGAAGACAATTTATTGATAACTTGAGATAACGATCGAATTAGGCCATGAAACGAATTCCGTTGAATTCATATTGACGTTTAGAGTCAGGATAGATATATTGTTTGTTATTTTTGAAGACCGGGTATTTTTGTGTCTAAAATAACATTGTTTTACGCGTAAAATAGAATAATCGATATGCAAACAATCTTTCTTTTCAACGAAACTAATTTTGTTAAATTCTTAATAGTTAGTATTTGTAGTGTTTCAAGTTATTTGGATTTATTTGGTGATCATGGGCAATTTAAACGCATGATTTTTCACTTGTGAAGTATAAAAAAAAATTTACAAACGACTTCGGAATTCAACGAAACCTGTCCCACTGTGTACGGAATACTTTTCTATGTTAGGATTTCAATTTTCATCTCAGCTGGAGATCGTTTGTTGTTATTTTCACACGTTACTTCACCCTTAAGTTTTGTTATAATAATTTATTTTGCCATATAAATACCGGTCACATTTCCTAGCCTTAAAATTCATTCTCTGTGTGGTAAAAAAATTACTCAACCGCCAATTACAATGAAAACAAACGAATGATCCTTAAGCTCCAAACCTTTCTCCCTTAAATCTAAAAATCCATGCGTTAATTCTAAATCTTGTCAACTGAAAACTTGTTCATCTCCTCGAGATCGTGCTTCTGAACGGTGGAGATGGGTTATGGGGGTGCTAATGGGGTCTGATTTAGTTCACGATCAATCAGCGCTCGTGGCCAGTTTAGGAGCAACCGGCGACGTTGAGGCCATTAGGTCTCTGGGCGGTGGTTGAGCAACCGAAGGATCATGGAGTGGCATTTTCAGATTGTCGTCCGATCAAGAGGTGGAGCGTGCGGCAGTTGATGATGGTTTGGCATGCATGGTGAGCTTCATGCGTGAGTTGTGGTACATGTATAATTAGTTGGGATGTTGATGAGGGTTTTGGTGGCACCTCACTAGAGAAGATGACTTTGTTGTTGACGGTGGGGTTGTTTAAGGAATGAGCAGCAATATATGAAGAAACGAAATTTCGTTTGAGCGAAGTGAGGTAGAGTGCCAGTGGTCTTAAGAGGACTGGTTGTTGTTGAAATCATTATTGTGTTGTTGGGTATAAAGTCGCGTGCATGGAAAGGAGATTGGACAACGTGTTATGTACAAACGAAGGCAGACGAAGTATTTTTGAAAGAAGCAGTAGTATAAAGGATGGGTCATTTTTGAAAGGGAAATAACATTCAAGTGAAACAGTAGGAAGGAGTATACCTGGGGATATTTTGGTTCAATAGAAAATGTATACGTAACAACGAAAGAAAGATTGGGCATATGTGAGCCTGCTGATCCCATTTACCAAAATGAATAATGTATTTTCTTTAAGAAGGATGGCAGATTTCTTTTGTGTAAGGATGGAAATATTTAAACAATGGGGGCAGTTGTAAGAGCACTCCCAGCAGCTTCTTCATTTTTGAGCGTGAATCGCTTATTTAGAGCGTTGATCCACCCCGCTGTTCCAGCAGCCGAGGGGGGAGACGCTGCATTTTTATATTTTTTTTAAAAAATTAAACACTAAACGGTTTTCTGAAAACCGTTTAGCCTTTAAACGGTTTTCAGAAGCCCATTTTCGGATAATTTTTTTTTTTTTTAACTTGAAAATGCCTTAAACGGTTTTCTGAAAACCGTTTAAGGTCTAAACGGGTTTTTTGCCTGTCGCCGCTCCAAATTGTGAAATGGCGAGCGTCGCCATTTCACTTTCCTTCCCACGCGCTTTCCGCTACTGCTGGACAGCGGCTTCAACCTTTTCTTCCCCATTTCAGCTGCTCCCCACGCTGCTGGGAGTGCTCTAAGTATGAACAATGCGAAGGAATTTCGGTTGAATCAAATTCAAACTGAAGTTGTACAGGAGGACGAACACGTGGTAGATTGGGATTAGAATCATGTGACCTATTCCATTCAACATAGAGAAAGAAAAGAAAATATCAAATATCGGGGCTGGAAGAAAAGGTCGGCTGGTTTTAACAAATTGAGTGATTAGGGAGTATTAAATTATAATTAAGAAAATAATTAGATAATTAGATATGTTGTTAACCGCCTGTTTTATATTTCAGATCAAATTAACATGGGGACAGCGTGACGAGCTGGTAAAGAAATAACAGACCAGATGGTTTAAACATAATAAATATTTTAATTATTTAATTAAAGAAGTTAAAAATAATTGATTATATAATTAAAAATCATATGTTAGAACTTGAATAACTTTTTATTTGATGAACAAAATTTAACAAAATAAACTGCAATGGGATCGTGTTGATGGATGCTTGGATTACATTTATAATAACATAAACATATTAAATTAAAATATGGATGCTTGGATTACCGTTATTTATTTATTTATTGTTGAATATTATATCTGTTTATTGAATTGGATTATATTATTTGAGGTAACATACTTAGATGCAGGGAAAAACAGGCTGGAGGGATCCAATTGGATTCTCAAACTTTATTATTTATTTTCATATTACAGTTATATATATATGACCAACCTAATTAGATGATTGATATGTTTATTGATTGTTGAATTGTAATTCAACATTTGTTATTATATTAACTAATGGGTAATATTGGTTGAATAACTGGAGGCAGGTAGCTTAAAAATCAATCGTTTTTTAATATGGATTTATCATCAAGTAAATCGACAGAAATAAAGTTATAAATTTATTTTATAACTGAGAATAGATTTTGAAATCTATTATTTTGAATTCAAGTTTATTAAAAGGAAATAAATATTTACTATTTATTTTTTAAGTTTATAAAGATATTATTAAATAGTTTTATAAATCAAATCCCTATGTTAATATAAGATTTATAAGCAGTTGAGCAAAAATTAACCGGTTAAGAATTGGATTAATTATTCTAAGAAACAATTTAATGAAGTTATATAAATTAATTATACTATTAATTAATTTAAAGGAAGAATTAATTTGAATTGGTTAAAGAAATAATCGTGTTTTGAGTTGATCAAGTCGATCGTTTCAACTGGAATTGATTATTAAATTAGTTTGTTGTTAATGAACCAAATGAAATAGCTTAATGAATATTTGTTTAAATTTTAATAAGATTTTAAAAAGGAATTATTTATTTAAGTTAATAAAGCAATTAACTAATATTGCAATAGTTAATATTGAAGTAAATTATTATTTTAAATATTAATAATTTAAGTAATTACCTTGTAAATGAAATTCATCGAAGTAAAGAAAAACAAAGATTTGAATAGGAATCTAGTTGAATTGTGAAAGAGGTATATGAACAGGTTTTAATTTAAAACCTGAGATATAAAATGAAGTTATAAAAAGGGTTTTTAAGCAAACACGATAGCTAAAAATGAATGTTTATTTTTAACTTTGAATTAAGTAAAAAGGAAATCGATACAAAAGGTTTTTAATATTAAACCAGGGTTGTATAAATGAGGTTTATGAAAAGAAATAAGAAGTCAAAGTGTTGATTTTGAATTGGCAATACTTAATATGGAATTAAGTGTAATAAATGGAATTGAAATAAGATTTTCAAAGAGGAAAATGGTCAAATGAATTAGAAATGGAATAGTATGGATTGATGAAGAGTTAAGATAAGAAATTAAATAATTGGAACCTAACTGAAGATTGATTGAGTTGAGTGATTTTCTGAGTGTTAATCTGATGTTGATTTTGGTCTTTGGGGTTGATACTTAAGGAATTATTCGCTTAGCATTTAGTGGTCAGGGGCTAATGAATGTTGAGGTATAGAAATCCATAAATAAATAATAGGAATGTTTCCAGATATGAAGAAAATGATTTGAGAATATATATTGGAATTTCCAAAGTAACGGAAATAAAAGGACTCAAAAGTATATATTATGAGATTTCCAAAATAACGGAAACATAAGGAGATTGCATGGAAATAAAACGGTATTTTCAAGGTAAAAGAGAAAAGAGAAGTTGTGTTTTGAAATAGGTTTTTATAAGAATAAGAGTTGGTTATTGTTTTCTTATAATGAATTAAAAAAGATTTTGTAACGTTCTTTTACAAGTGGTAAGCTGAAGTGATTTCCCGGTTATAGGTAACAAATAAAATGTAGCAAATGTTTGAAAAAGATAATGGAATAGTAAAATTTATATGAGTATAGAATATTTTCCTAAGTATTAAAATTAAATAGTTTTGAGGATAATATTATGTTAAATAAAAAGTGAAATGCTATATTGAAATGTCAAAAAGATTTTTAAGTTTTAAATTAACCATTTTGTTTAATTATTTTAATTGAAGAAGATAAGTGATGCTGAATACCAAACCAGTAAATCTATTTTTATTTTTGTGATTGAATGATTATTTATTTGATAGTTAAATAACCGACTATAAAGTCTGTCCTATACGATTGTTGGTACGGAAAGACTGGGATCAAATTTATATTCGAAAACCATTTCGGCTAGCAAATACGAAATGTTGAAGATATCAGATGCTAATCGAGACGGAGTATTTGAAGACCATGGATCTTTATTGTTAATGATATTTTTCGTCAACACTGGAGATAGGTTGACTGGGATGGATCTAAAGGAGGGAATGGTTGGTGGGATGTTTTATGGGTCAAATTGGGTTAGTACCTTGGAAGTGGAATTGGGGGAAAAGGGGGTTTGCCAAGGGCAATCAGGATGGGTTTCAACCCAGGGGACGAAGTGTATCTTCCTAATCAAGGGCGTATTGAAGAGGAAATCCAGTTCAAATCTGAAAAGGAAAACAAGCAACTGCAATGGTAATGATCAGAAAATGGAAATACACACTTACAGAGCAATTTTCTTATGATAGATTCCCTTTTATTCAATTTTCACTAAGTGTACATGAATGACATAGGGGGATTTCCCCATTGATCTCTTTGCTAAGATAATTTTAAGAGTACAATTGTTTTGGAGGCCAAAGAATCTCCTCCTGAATGTGACCTCTAGGGTCTTATTTATAGTGGTTCGTTGCTCCTTCCGTTCGTGGGCTATTGGGCCTACGGATGTCCTGGCCGGTTGCTCTTTTCCTGAATTCCGGGCGCTTTCCTTTCGACCATTCTTGGAGTGTCAGCCATGGTCCTTGGATATAGGCTTTCGGCTACGAGCTCTCGGATGCAGGCCTCCCGCCTTATCGTGAATACTTAGAGAAGCTTGCTCTCATGTTGTATAACTGCCGGTTCGAAGCCGCCATGGGTTTCTGTTCTAAGTGAATTAGTACGGGTAGCCTTTCGGTCTCCATGCAGTAGGTGCTCCGGAAGTTGGTTCTGTATGGCCTCCACATTCTTAGGTTTAGCACCTTCGATGCTTCCGTCTTCGGGTGTGTCGGCATTCGGGCTAGTCATTATTGAAGATTCCTTTGGACTTTGTTTATCGAGTTTATCACTTCTGGCTTACATGGCTTTAGGAGATGGGTGGTTCCTCACACGGAGTCTTCCGTTGAGCTGATACTGTTGGAAGGGTCTTATCGGAATAACCCTGGAGGATAGACCCTGTTGGTTATACCCCATAGTTCTTTACGACCTTTCCCCTTAAAGGGAGAGAGGAAAGAAAACTTCGGATGATGCGTCTTTTTGGATTATTTCTTCTTGTTCTTGTCCTTCTTGGTATCTAGCTCCCACTTTCTATTGGCCCTCCTTCTAGCGCCAAAATGTTAACGATATTTTTCGTCAACACCAGAGACAGGTCGACTGGGGTGGATCTAAAGGAGGGAATGGTTGGTGGGTTGTTTTATGGGTCACATCGGGTTATTGCCCTGGAAGTGGAATTGGGGGAAAAGGGGGTTTGCCAAGGGCAATCAGGATGGGTTTCGACCCAGGGGATGAAGCATATCTTCCTAATCAAGGGCATATTGAAGAGGTAATTCAGTTCAAATTTGAAAAGGAAAACAAGCAACCGTAATGGTGATGATCAAAAAATGGAAATACACACTTACAAAGCGATTTTCATGTGATAGATTCCCTTTTATTCAATTTTCACTCAGAGTACATGAATGACATAAGGGGATTTCCCTATTGATCTCTTTGCTAAGATAATTTTAAGAGTACAATTGTTTTGGAGGCCAAAAAATCTCCCCCTGAATGAGACCTCTGGGGTCTTATTTATAGTGGTTTAGTGCTCCTTCCGTTGGCGGGCTATTGGGCCTACAGAAGTCCAGGCCGGTTGCTCTTTTCCTGAGTTTCAGGTGCTTGCCTTTTGGCCATTCTTGGAGTGCCAGCCATGGTCCCTGAACATAGGCTTTCGGCTATGAGCTCTCGGATGTAGGCCTCTGACCTTATCGTGAATACTTAGAGAGGCTTGCTCTCATGTTGTATGTTGATAACTGCCGGTTCGAATCTGCCATGGGTTTCGGTACTAAGTGAATTATTACGGGTAGCCTATATCCGCTTGGGTTTCGGTTAGCCTTTCGATCTCCATGCAGTAGGTGCTCCGGAAGTTGGTTCTAGATGGCCTCCACATTCTTACAGTTTAGTGCCTTCGACGCTTCTGTCTTCGGGTGTGTCAGCATTCGGGCCGGTCATTATTGAAGATTACTTTGGACTTTGTTTATCGAGTTTATCACCTCTAGCTTACTTGGCTTTAGGAGATGGGTGGTTCCTCACACGGAGTCTTCCATTGAGCTGATAATGTCGGAAGGGTCTTGTCGGATTAACCCTGGCGCATAGACCCTGTCGGTTATACCCCATAGTTCTTTATGATCTTTCGCCTTAGAGGGAGAGGGGAAAGAAAACTTCGGATGATGTGTCTTTTTGGATTATTTCATTGCACCATAATAACCAATTGGCAACACTTATTTGCTTTGCAAGGTGGTAACAATAGTATGCGTTGCTATATTAAAAAAGTGTTGCCAAACATACATAATAATAACTTTATTATTGGAAACACTTATTTGGGTTGTTAAGGCTGGATTCTAGGGGTAAAAACATAAACCAACCAGCGTAACCCTAATTCCCCTTCCACGTTCCTTTGTCCCAACGCTTTTCCCATTTCGGCCTCCTAAATCAGTATCCCATATCCCACGATTCTTAGGGGTGGCTTCAGGGTACAACTCGCATTCGCATTCAATTTTGGGGATTTTGTTCGATTTTTGCTCGCATTCACTCGCTTTCAACTCGCAGGTATAAATTTTATTCTGGTTTTTGATTTAGTATTTACAATTGGATTGGTGTGCGGTGTTTCTATTATCAATCTAGCCGAAATTAAGGAAAAAATAGCATATGATGTAACCTGGAATTCAGATTTTCAAGTTACTGTATCTAAAAGCTGGTCAGATGGCCAGATTTTCAGGTTACTGTATGAAAGTAATTAACCACTTATGGATATCAAAGGATAGATACTCAAATTTGAATAAGCTTGCCATATGGCAATCAAATGTTAATATCATTTTACTATTTATAGTTGCAAGCATTTCTGGAATACATGACTTTATGTACATTATACAGCACCACACCACAAATTATTTATCATAAATATCGTATAACATATATCATATCATATACAGTAATTAGTTAAAGAAAAGGAATTTGTTAGGCTTGCATCTCTTGTCACATATATTGTGTCTGAATTTGTAAACAGAATTGCATCTCGCCTTTCCAAAAAAACCAAAACCTTCTGCCGCATGCATCAGTGTATGCTTTATTATAAAGGGAAAGCTGGTTTTTTCAAACTATTGGATATCATAATGGGAAAGCTTATTTTTTTCAAACTGAGGCTTTTCTAGCTGTATTATAACTCAAGCTCGTAACACCAACACATATATAATACTAAATTACATGCATGTCATGTGATAGTTGACGCTTAACTGACAAGCACTTACTAGTTCACTTGGCAATCCTACCTTTTATATCACCAAGAACCACTGATGCTACTCAATGCCAATCAGCTATTTTTGAGTTGGTTTTGGACGTATTAATCATGCATATGCATTGATTGTAGGGCTCAATTTGTTTGATCATGTCTGTAAAATAAATATCAACAGAAATGTTAGGATGCATTTGTTTCAATGGACCTAACAAATATCAGTTTCCAAGTCAACCAGATAATCATATTACATCTTATTTTCTCATTTGTGTTTGGTGAAGGTATGGATAATTTGAGAAAGTGAAGAAGAAAACTCTTGTTAATTTTTACATCTGTGTAAAATAATTAAATTCTTTAGGTTTTATTGGTTTGCTTGACAAGAAAATTTGCACAATACCAAGCAAAATTCTAACCACTTAGAAACTTTTATTGCATTCATTGTGCATTCAAGAATAACTTCGGAATATTTTTTACCTACTAACACAAACTAAACAATATCATTATGCTTAAGTTGATTTAACTGACATAACCAAATTTTTACAAATAAAAACTTACTGAATAAACAAACTCAAGAAAAAGCATACTAGGCATTTTAATGAAATACAAAATCAAATGCGAAACACAAATTGATTTTTTTTTTTTAAAAGCTTGCAGTAGACCTGCTGTTGTCACAGGTGGAGGTCGCGGCTCACTGCTACTTGTAGGTAACATCCTATCATTACTCTTTCTTGCAAGCAACTACTTTTTTTTGAGCCTATATCAATTTAGCATTTCTCATACATCCATTCTCTACATGTTGTTTATCTATTTTCTGTTACAATGAATAATACATTGTATTATTGTTAAGAACGGCCTATATAATCTACTAACATGAAAACTAGCGCAAAGTGTTTTTCTCTAATTTCTCTTTATCGTTTTTGATGGTGTATTTCTGTTGTATGTGTGTGTGTTTAAAGATAATGGTGCATGCTCAAAGATTTCTGGTGAAGTTGAATTTTCTAGTCTTCCATGCTTGATTCGCTTGGTAATAGTTAGATAAGCTAGGCATATTAATTTATGGATTCGCTACAGCATGTACAGGGGTAATTTATCACCACTTATATAAGGTGATATAAGCTTTTGATTCAGATAAGTGCACATTTCAATTATGCAAACTTCAAAGCAACAAGTTTTAGTAATAAACTGACTAAGAACTTGTATTTTTCTAGTTATTACATATAATTTTTAAGCTCTCAGTTCAAGTTCTTGTAAGTACTCTTCAAGCTTGAAAAAGGGACTTTCGTTGTTGCAAATGTACATGAGATGCGAACTCCTATAACATTAAATTTGCGTTGTTTCTAGAGCATTGAAGTTATATATAATAAAGTAAGATACATTCAGAATCCGAGGTAGCCTAATCACATGAAAATATGGTACCAATCTAACAAAGGCTTGTGAAAACGCTTGTGAATGCTCTATTTACGTCCAAAATTAAGTTATCAATTTAGGTGCTTGTAATTTAGGGTGTAGTGATTTAAAGTTTTGTTTGATACGTAACTATTTTCATTGTGATTATATGCAGATTATGGTTATCATTTCTTAATTTCATTTAGTACGAAACATATTTGTCATTTTCAAACAAAAGAAAATGAGTTTGCGGTTAACAGCTGTTCTTTTGAGCTCTTGCTTGACGTATTGGTCATTTTTCTAGATAAATACAAAATCCTATGGTTTTGCATGGGGTAGATTATTTTTATATTAAAATCTTTGGCTTTCCAACATCTTATAATCCTAATCATTTGTAAAATGAGAAGCGTTTTTTCAATTATTGTGTTTTTCAATCGCAAGTTGCTTCCTCCTGCACCCTTATCTTTTTGCATATTATAAAATGAGAAGCTGTGGATTTGTCCGTTTGGAAATTGGAGATAGAAAGGCAAGTAGCTACTCAAGTTAATAACGCCATCAATTCAATTACTTCAACTTTTATGAAATTTGTACCTAATTTGCAAGAAAACTTGTTGCAAGTCCTTCCACTCCTCATACAGAAGGTGCTTCTAATTTAGGGATCCTCCTATAAATAATAATGTAACCGTTACTCCAAACGTGTCACTTAATGATGTTCATTCATCTACAATGGAAAAGAAATACGTAATGCTATTGTCACATGATCTAGAGAAGGAGGTAGCAAAAGGTTATGTTGGAACACAAACAATTTGTCATTTTAGGAAAGTGGTACCGAATATGGAGAAAGTAATTTAGGTTGTTGAAGTTCTTGAACCGGATCCCCAGTTTATGATGGTCCTCAAAATGGAATGTACAAGTTATGTGAATTTTCAGATGGAGGCTTCGTTATATGGCGAGAGTTTCGTATTCGGTATTTGTAGAATCTCATTTATGTATTGAATTTAGCAAACTAATTATGTATTGAATTTGACATCTTAATTATGTATTGTACTTATTTATTGTTAACTGATATTCTATGTCGTTATGTGATTATGAATGTTATCTATTAGTATGCATTAAGTTTAGTATTAGTTTTTGATTCATATTAAATATCGTCTATATTATCATCATGTTGGTTATTAATTGACGATTAATGTTAGAATACACGAGTTGCCAATAATTATTTCTGTTATTATTAAAATTTATATTTGTTGTGAATTAAAATTTTGTAACATTTATAGGCGTCGCAAACAAATATATTGCAACATCTATAAACGTTGCAAACAAAAATCTTACAACGCTTATAAGTGTTGGTAAACAAAATCTACCAATGCTTATAAGCGTTGTTAAAGAAAATCTACCAACCCTTATAAGCGTTGGGACTGAAAATATACCAACGCTTATAAGTGTTGGGATGGAAAATCTACCAACGCTTATAAGTGTTGGTACTAAATTGCCACCCCCATAGCAACACTAATAAGCGTTGCTGAAATTGTTTGCGACGGTTATACTCGTTGGGTATCACTTGTTTTGGTGTAGTGTTTCTTCTTGTTTTTGTCCTTCTTGGTATCTAGCTTCCACTTTCTATTGGGCCTCCTGCGAGCCTTTGATCACCCGATACCCCTTCACCATCAGCTTACTCCGTTATTGATTTTTGGTAGTAACATTTGCCTCCTCCCCTTTAGTGAAAGGGTGTTTTCGACTTTTCAAGTCAAACTCTTTGTCTTTTACGAGGCGTCATGTTGGAGTCCTTTGATCTTCTTTGATAGAGGAACGTTACTGGTCTCCGTTTGTGTGGTGGGAGATTTAGGTAAATATCTTTGCACAATTACCACTGCTCCTTCTTCACTTTTACCTGCAACATTAATTTCTCGAGCCAGATTATTCGTTCATTGAGGTTTTGAAGCTTATCGTAGGACAATCTCTGCTTAATCCTTTGGTAAATGTCCTGCTTTACTTACTTTTTTAATTGGAGGGTTGAATTGTTTGTTTGAATTCACTTAGGATTCTGCATGTCGGATACGAATTGTCCATATCTTAACAATATGAGGGTCAATTCATGGTAATTAATCTATATGACCTTTTCCCAAAATATTAATTCTAGGGTTAGGGTCACGCAGCTATATCAGAGCATTTTTATAGGCTTAAGCATAATCTCTTCTAGATGTTCCAATGAATGAGACATAAACTTTATATGTTTCACGAAATGATATCACCTGGCAGTGTCATGTCTGATGAGATGAGTTCCGATTTGTCACCTGTTGATGCTTGTGGTCTTTCTCAGAGGGGAAAATCTCTTTTCTTGAAGAAATGGCTAATTACTTCTTAGGATGACGTTAGTTCCATTCTTGCCAGCTTTGGAATGGACCATGTGGAGGCTATTCCTGCTACTGACCATAATGATATCATGCATCCTGCTGAGGGATATTTTTCCTACTCAGCTATTCATGTCTGTGTTGGATACAACAATGTGTTGTATGATTTTTGTTTGATGATAACAAACATATAATGTTATTTAAATGTGTTTGTAACTGTACTATTTTATATTTCATTTCATAGAAATAATTATTTATTGAATAATATACTATTATACACAGTTCACAGTATATTTATTCAATTAAATAATTTAATTCAAAATCTAAAATAGTACAACATTATAACACCACTATTGTATATTCATAGTTGTAATTTTACATGGAATTTTACTAACTGAATTAATTTGAATACGATAGACAATTTGATTTTAACACAATAAAATAATATTTTATTTCAGTCAAATTTGTCTATTACAAATATAAGTACAATTTTTTTCATTTTGTACATTCGTTCCTCACTACAACACTCTAACACTCATATACAGTTTACAGACTCATTTATATATATATATATATATATATGTACAGACACTAACACACAGTCTTCTTGTGCTCCACTCCAGTCCAGTTATCTCTTCATACCTGTGACAAATAAAAAAAACCACACAGTACACTACAATAGAAAAAAACTGAAGTGCATACAAATTTAAATTTTAGTTGCCTCAGAATTTCGGTGTGTTTCTCATCATTTTTCTAGACTTGGTCTGATATGCAGGGACAGGAAAACTTGTCTGGATGGCTTTATATACACACGTATATATATATATATATATGTGTGTGTATATATATACACACACTTGTGTACTGCCTCGCCAGTCCAGTGTGCAAATGGGGAGTAGCCACGTGGACCATCTTGACTCAGTGCAACAATAATCAATATGGTCGAGGCAACCCAAAAACATCAATGAATACAAATTAACATCAATTTTTTCTTTTATGTACATCAAGTATGGCAAGTACAGAACTAAAGGAATATGGCAAGGCTCAAGTATATGGTGCCTGTAAATGGCATGGCCAAGAATGGTGCATCCATATTGCAGTGAGACATGGTGCCACAACAAAACACAGTGAAGCATATGAACATGGCAAATAGAATCAACATGGATATGGAAACTATACATGGATCAGAGAGGGTGCATACACAATGGTGCAGCCAACATGAAGTGACCAGGTGCAACAATTCAGAGCAATGCATGGTGATTTCAAATATATTATGTACATTAGCAAGTACAAAGACAAGCTACATGGTCTACAAAGTAATCAAGCAGTATACAATGATATACATAGTGCATCAGCTAAACTAAGAGAACTGCATGGTGGTTCAACAAAATATTCAAGTGTAGGTCTACATGACAAGTCAGTATACACAGTTTTGATACAATGACAAGTGGTAGTTTACTCACTGGTGCAAACAAGTATGGTAGCAAATCATATATACATGAGCATGTTGATCAAATACATTGTCAAGTTAGTAAGCATGAATGGTGAATAAAGCTTCAGGCAAAGCAGTTCAACATGGCCAAAAATAGACTCAGCAAAATGGGTGTACAAATAATGTCAAGTCAGCATGGTGAAGACAATATATCAATTCAGGTTTCAAGTGATCACAATGGAGCATACAGCATGGAAGATAAACATACACAGAGTACACATACAGGTAAAGAAAATGGTGTACAAGTCAACACAATAGTGCAATGGAGCATAGAGGCCAACAGGTGAAGTCACAATAATGTCAAAGTATGTCATGCAAGAATTGCAATAGTAAGGAAGTCAAGAAATTTATAGTGCGACAGAATGATTTGGCACAGTATTAAAATAGTCCTAGAAAAATATGGAGCAGTTCTCAAATGGTTCTCAGTTTAGTCAAATCTACAGTGTGTTTATGGACGTACATGCATAATTGTTCAAATACTAAAGAAATGGCCGAACAATTTTAAGATATTAGCAAATATAAATTCTGTTTTTAGATTTTTTTAATCAACCAAGTCAGATTTAAATGGAATTGGCAATTTGAATTGTCCCCAAATCTCCAGATATCAAAATGTTGCATCACGACATCAAAAACAGGAAGAATTTCAATCAACATTGAAAAGAATAAATGGACATGTATTATTTGGCAAGAATTATAATTTTCAGTATTAACTTATTCAATCAAAGCCGAAAGTTTTTATATTCAAAGGGGGAATATCTGTTTGAGGACCATATATGGTTATGTCCAAAAATCATGCGTGATACAATCACTCTTTATTGCCAAGTAAATCTTTCAATCAAGGTCGATTAAATCCAGAAATGACCTAGCAAAAGTTCACATATATGTTTCATCAATCTGACCAGATTCATAGAGAGGGACGAGAACATGTCTAAATTCATCTCAATAATCACGCAAGTTTGAAGTTTTCAAAATTCACAAATTCAAAGTCAAGGACCAAAATATACGCAATATACATTCAGACGTAAAGTTGACGAAAACTCCATAATTTCAGATGATTTCAAAGCCCTAAAATTCACCCAAAATTCTCGTATATATCATGACAAATTCTAAGATGAAATCAGAGATTTTTATAGATCGAAGTCCTATAAATACACACGTTTCATCACAGGCAGTGGGGAGATCGAAAAATCAACAAGCCAAAAAAATTTAAAAGTGCAGAAATCAATTAATCATTTACTCACATATTTTTCAATCAATAGAATACCAAATCGACCAAGCCAAATCAGAGAACATCCACTTGAAGATACAAGCCATTCGAGACTGAAGCACAAGTGATTTCATTCAGTAATCGATTCGGATTTGGGAGTCAAAGAGAAACCCTGGAGGTTTCTCAATAGCTGCCGCCATTTTTTCAAAGTAAAGAGATCGGAGTAATAAAAGAAAGAAGGGTGAACCAATTCTACAAAGGGCCGGCCTATTACAAAGAGAAGGGAGTTTAAATTGTTTTCAAACTAGGGTTTCCATTCTGTTTTAGTTTGTATTGTTTTTAATTTGTTTGTAAACCGTCCAAAATAGTTTCTAGGTCTGTAAAATCTAGGGGAAACCAGTTAGGGTGTTAACTGACAGTTTACTAGAGTTTGTAAAAACTAGGGTTACTAGTTACAGGGTCGTAATCAGGGGAAATCTGGTTTCGGGGATAGAAACCAGTGTAGGGTTTTGAGCGTAGGTTAAGAACAGTTGGGAACGAGTGTCGCGAGTCTACAGGGGATTATAAGCATAGAGATTGTTTTAACTCCTAGTAGAAACCTTGGGGTATGCAGCAGTAGGTAGGGTTTTTGCCGAAGATGGGTATATCTGTGTGTTATTTATTTTCCGCATTTATTCTGATTATTATCTGTGTTGTTATTATTTAATTATTCAGCAAAAATCTACGATAAACCCTATCCCCCCTCTAATGTTAATTTAGATCCCACAAGTGGTATCAGAGCAGGTGTTTTTTATTTTATTTTAACTCTAGAGTCATGAATCTGTCTAATAATGATTTTTCTGAGGGTCAGTCCATAGCTAGGCCACCAATATTTAATGGAACTGATTATGCCTATTGGAAAGCTAGGATGAAAATTTATTTGAGTTCAGTCGATTATGATGTGTGGGATATTATTGAAACGGGTTATAGATCTCCCATTGTTATTGTTAATGGTGCTGAAATTCCTAAATCAAAAGATAGGTGGGATGCTAATGATAAAAAATTATTTTCAACTAATGCCAAAGCGATGAATGCTTTAATCTGTCCTCTTTATAAAACTGAATTTAATCGAATCTCTCATTGTGATACTACGCAGGAAATATGGCATACGTTGGAGGTCACACACGAAGGAACATCTCAAGTGGAGGAATCTCATCTTGCTCTACTCAACAACGAATATGAAAATTTCTCTATGCAAAGAGATCAAGATATAAAAGAGATGTATGGACGCTTCTCGTCACTAGTCTACAACGCAAAAGCTCTTGGCAAAACTTATACCGAAGTGGAATTGATCAGAAAAATATTGAGAGTGCTACCGATGAATTTTGAAGCTAAGGTGACATCAATTCAAGAATCAAAAGATCTGAATAAAATAAGCATAGAAGAGTTGATCGGAAATCAGATTACTTACGAGATGGGGTGAAAAGCAAGAGAAGAAGAACGAAAGAATTCTGAATCAAAGAAAAAGATGATCGCTCTAAATAATACTTTTGAAAGTGATGATGAAGATCCCGCTGAAGAGCTAGCCATGGTTTTGAGAAAGTGGGACAATGGAAATTACAAGCCACAAAAGAAGAATTCAAAAACTAACAAGTCCGAAAGTTCAGAAAGTTCAGACGATGAAGTGTTTTGCTACAATTGCGGGAAACCCATACATATTAAACCAAATTGCCCACAACTTAAAAATGAAAAGAAGAAGAAGTTCAGAAGAAAGAAGTAAGCTTTTGCTGCTACATGGGATGATGAGGAAGGAGAAGAAGTTTCTGAAAGCGATGAAGCATAAGCTAATTTGTGTCTTATGGCTCAATCTGATTCGAAAGGTAGTGAAGAGGATTCAAGTGAGGTATCGAATTTTACTTATAAAGATTTAATTTTAATGTGTCACGATCTCACAAAAATCGTTGATTCTCTTGAACTAAAAGTTAAGAAATTGAAATCTGATAGGTCAAAACTAGTTCAAGAAAATAACAGTTTAGAAAGAAAACATGAAAAAGTTAAGAATTCACTGTTTTCAGAATGCGAAAAATGTCAATTTTTGAGTAATGGTCTTTTGAAATTCAAAACTGATTTTGAGTTACTTAAAAGTGAAAACATGAATTTGAAAAACGAAAATAGTGATTTTGAGAAGGAGATTGAAAAACTTAGAGAATCTGAAAAACTTGTTTTTAAAAAGCGAAAACAATTTGAAATTGAAATATCTAAGTCCAATGCTAAAATCAAAGCACATGAAAACGAAAATTTGGTTTCAAAACAAACTGACGCTGAAAAGAGGAAAATCGCTATTAATCGTTGTTTAAATTTAATGAAAGAAAATAGCGATCTTAAATTTAAAATTCAATGACTTGAGTCAACTTTGACTAAATTTTCTAAAGGAGAGAAATCGTTGAATATGTTGTTAGAAAAACCAACTTTTTGTGCAGAAGTAAAAGGGACTTGGTTTTGGATTTGATCAAGTTGAAAAACAAATTCCTAGTGATTTTAAAAATCCTTTAAATGGTTTTGAAAATGATCGAATTGAAATTTTGATATCTAATAATTTCGAAGGGTTTTTAAATCATAAACGAAATGATAACTCGTTTAAAAACAATTCATTTAAACACGTTTGGATTCCAAAAAATAACAAAATGAATTTGAATAAGTCTAAACTAATTTATGTTCCAAAAGGTACTTTAATAGATAATAATGGATTGTTATATAAACGGGTTTGGGTACCAAAACATGTAAACGAAGATAAGAGTGGTAAAACAAGTTTTGTTAGACCACTCGATCATATAAACATTTAGGTACTGAGGGAGGCTAAGGAACAACTGTGCTTAAAAGAGATAAAATTCAAGTTGTTTCACTTTATTGAATTGTTTGAAGTTCCTTAGCCATGGATTCTGAGTTGGATATTCAATGGTTAGCGTTGATTATGGTAAGACAGGTATGATCTCTAAAATCTTGTTTTTATTTTATTTCCTTTTAATTTTATTTCTTTTTTTAATGCTGATTAATGTTGATAGGGGCGTAACATCTTGAGCATGTCTTGAACATTGTAAATTGGAATATTGAAATTTTTGATGTTCTCGAATGCTAATGAAATTTCACACATTATTGCTATTTTGAGTTTCTTCTTACTCATTTTTGGAAAATATTGAAAAACTAAACTCAATACAGCGGACTGCTTGAAAGCCATAGTTGATTAGTTGTGATTTTTTTTACTTGGCTTGATTTTGAAATCATTCGTTATTGATTGTTGAATTTCTTGGATTATAAAAATTTGACTTTTTCTCATGTGATTTCAAATAATTATCTTCTGATTTGATCGTTAAATGTTTCTTGTGCTTGTTTAAAAATTCTCCGAAAAATTCACTTGTGATTCTTGCTTTAAAAATGATCTTTTGCTGCTCTGATAAAGAAATTGATTTGATTCATTTAAGTATCTTGGTTATTGAACGATGAGTTGAAAAATCAGTGATTAGATTTCTTTAAAATATGAATTTCATATACAAGTATTTTTTAAAATTGTCCAGGAGCAATCAGTGCTGATTGATTTTTGAAACTGATTTTCAACTTGCATTGATATTTTCAAAAACTCCTCTTGAAATTGATATTTCCAATTTTAAAATCATTTTTGATTATTTATTCAAAAATTGAAATTATTGATTGATTTGAACCATTTTGTGACTCATCAAAATTATTAATAAATTTATGAAATTGTGATGAGTTGTGACTAAGGTATAATTCATAACTAGAGAAGATATTATTTTAAATATCATGATGATTGGACAGATTTTATAATATATTCGAATTAGAGCTTATTTCAGGATCATCTTCTATATCTACCATATTTCTGTCATTCATCATGGTTTTATTTAATTTAGGGAGTTCTAATTATTCTTGGAAATAAAAATAAAATTAAAAGAAGAAAAGAAAAAGGAAAAAATATATATTATTTGTCCTTGGTATTCACTCCTATTTAAAAGTCCTCGCGGTTATGCATGGGTGAATTACCTTAATCTCTATGTGCTTCCATTCTCACTTAAAAGACCTTTGGGCTGTGCTTGGATGGAACTCATTAGAGAGGATAAAGTTAAGTTACTACTAACCCATTTAAAAGACTATTGGGCTATGCGTGGTTAGCAAGTGCTTATCACAGTTTGAGCTTATTTAAAATCTTTAAAATTCATATTCAAATATTCAATTTTTATTGAACTCTCCTCGTTCTATAAAATCCATCGTAAATCTATTCATTTTGAAAGTGAAATTTGCTTCTGATTTAAAGATTATTATGATTTTTGTTTGATTAAATGGGTTTTACGATATATATATTCTCTCTCTTAATCTGAATTTATACTTCAAGTGTATATTCATCACTGTTTCGATTTATATTATCCTTTTGATGATAACAAAAGGGGGAGAATTGTCAAGATTTTGATTGATGAGTATTTAATTCAAAAATATTTTAAGATTTGGAAATTAAATATCTAAGGGCAGAATGGTCAATTAAATTTCATTATTTATATTTTCCACATATATAGAGGGAGTTCACTTGTAGGGGGAGCATACAAATAGGGGGGTAATGCATTTCATGTTCAAACACATTTAAATTTGTCATCATCAAAAGGGTGAGATTGTTGGATACAACAATGTGTTGTATGATTTTTGTTTGATGATAACAAACATATAATATTATTTAAATGTGTTTGTAACTGTGCTATTTTATATTTCATTTCATAGAAATAATTATTTATTGAATAATATACTATTATACACAGCTCACAGTATATTTATTCAATTAAATAATTTATTTCAAAATCTGAAATAGCACAACATTATAACTCCACTATTGTATATTCATAGTTATAATTTTAAATGGAATTGTACTAACTGAATTAATTTGAATACGATAAAAAAATTGATTTGAACACAATGAAATAATATTTTGTTTCAGTCAAATTTGTCTATTACAAATATAAGTACAATTTTTCTCATTCTGTACATTCGTTCCTCACTACAACACTCTAACACTCATATACAATTTACAGACTCATTTATATAATGTACTAACACTGACACACAATCTTCTTGTGCTCCACTCCAGCCCAGTTATCTCTTCATACCTTTCATAAATAAAATAAACCACCCAGTACACTGTAGTAGAAATAAAACTGAAGTGCATACAAATTTAAATTTATTTAAATTTTAGTTGCCTCACAATTTCTATGTGTTTATCATTATTTTTCTAAACTTTGTCCAATATGCAGGGACAGGAAAACTTGTCTGGATGGCTGCATATACAAACGTGTGTGTGTGTGTGTGTATATATATACACACACGTGTGCACTACCTCACCTGTCCAGTGTGCAACTAAGGAGTAGCCACGTGGAACATTTTGACTCAGTGCAACAATAATCAATATGGTTGAGGCAACCCAAAAACATCAATGAATACAAATTAACATCAATTTTTTCTTTTATGTACATCAAGTATGGCAAGTACAAAACTAAAGGAATATGGCAAGGCTCAAGTATATGGTGCATGTAAATGGCATGGCCAGAATGGTGCAGCCATAATGCAGTGAGACATAGTGCCACAACAAAACACAGTGAAGCATATGAACATGGCAAATAGAATCAACATGGATACGGAAACTATACATGGATCAGAGAGGGTGCATACACAATGGTGCAGCCAACATGAAGTGACCAGGTGCAACAATTCATAGCAATGAATGGTGATTTCAAATATATTGTGTACATCAGCAAGTACAAAGACAAGCTACATGGTCTACAAAGTGATCCAGCAATATACAATGATATACATAGTGCAAAAGCTAAACTAAGAGAATTGCATGGTGGTTCAACAACATATTCAAGTGCAGGTCTACATGACAAGTCAGTATACACAGTTTTGATGCAATGGCAAGTGGCATTTTACTCACTGGTGCAAACAAATATGGTAGCATCCCATATATACATAAGCATGTTGATCAAATACATTGTCAAGTTAGCAAGCATGATTGGTGATTAAAGCTTCAGGCAAAGCAATTCAACATGGCCAAAAATAGACTCAGCAAAATGGGTGCATAAATAATGTCAAGTTAGCCTGGTGAAGACAATATACCAAGTCAGGTTTCAAGTGATCACAATGGAGCACACAGCATGGAACATACACATACACAGAGTACACATACAGGTAAAGAAAGTGGTGTACAAGTCAACACAACAGTGCAATGGAGCATAGAGGCCAACAGGTGAAGTCACCATAATGTCAAAGTATGTCATGCAAGAATTACAACAGTAAGGAAGTCAAGAAATTTGTAGTGGGACCGAACGATTTGGCATAGTATTAAAATAGCCCTAGAAAAATATGGAGCAATTCTCAAGTGGATCTTAGTTTAGTCAAATATACAGTGTGTTTATGGACATACATGCATAAGTTTTCAAATACTAAAGAAATGGCCGAATAGTTTTCAGATATTAGCAAATATAAAATCTATTTTCAGATTTTTTATCAATCAAGTCAGATTTAAATGGAATTGGCAATTTGAATTGTTTCCAAATCTCCAGATATCAAAATGTTGCATCACGACATCAAAAACAAGAAGAATTTCAATCAGCATTGAAAAGAATAAATGGACATGTATTATTTGGAAAGAATTATTATTTCCAGTATTAACTTATTCAATCAAAGCCGAAAGTTATTATATTCAAAGGGGGAATATCTGTTTGAGGGCCACATATGTTTATGTCCATAAATCATGCATGATACAATCACTCATTTATTGCCAAGTATATCTTTCAATCGAGGTCGATAAAATCCAGAAATGACCTAGCAAAAATTCACATATACGTTTCGTCAATCTGACCTGATTCATAGAGAGGGACGAGAACTTGTCTAAATTCATCTCAATAATCGTGCAAGTTTGAAGTTTTCAAAATTCACAAATTCAAAGTCAAGGATCAAAATATACGCAATATACATTCAGATGTAAAGTCAATGAAAACTCCAGAATTTCAAATGATTCTAAACCCCCAAAATTCACCCAAAATTCTCATATATATCATGACAAATTCTAAGATGAAATCAGAGATTTTTATGGATCGAAATCCTATAAATACACATGTTTCATCACAAGCAGTGGGGAGATCGAAAAATCAACAAGCCAAATTTTTTAAAAGAGCAGAAGTCAATTAATCATTTACTCACAGATTTTTCAATCAGCAGAATACCAAATCGACCAAGCCAAATCAGAGAACATTTATTTGATGATACAACCCACTCGAGACTGAAGCACAAGTGATTTTATTCAGCAATTGATTCGGATTTGGTAGTGAAAGAGAAACCGTAGAAATTTCTCAATAGCCGCCGCCATTTTTTCAAAGCAAAGAGATCGGAGTAATAAAAGAAAGAAGGGTGCACCAATTCTACAAAGGGTCGGCCTATTACAAAGAGAAGGGAGTTTAAATTGTTTTTAAACTAGGGTTTCCATTGTGTTTTAGTTTGTATTATTTTTAATTTGTTCTGTAAATCGTCTGAAATAGTTTCTAGGTCTGTAAAATCTAAGGGAAACCAGTTAGGGTGTTAACTAACAGTTTACTAGAGTCTGTAAAAACTAGGGTTACTAGTTTCAGGGTCGTAATAAGGGGAAATCTAGTTTCGGGGATAGATACCAGTGCTTGGTTTTGAGCGTAGGGTTGAGAACAGTTGGGAGCGAGTGTTGCGAGTTTACAGGGGATTGTAAGCGTAGATATTGTTTTAACTCCTAGTAGAAACCTTGGGGAATGCAGCAGTAGGCAGGGTTTTTGCTGAAGCTAGGTATATCTGTGTTATTTATTTTTCGCATTTATTTTGATTATTATCTGTGTTGTTATTATTTAATTACTCAGCAAAAATCTGCGATAAATGCTATTCACCACCTCTAGGGTTAATTTAGATCCTACAGTCTGGTGTGGGGGCTTCTTTCCTTTCCACCCTTTATGCTTCGACTTCTGCAGGATTTGGGAGTCGCGCCAATTCAATTTCCACTGAGCACCTACACATTACTCCTATGCTTGGAAGTTCTTGCTCTGGAATTGGGTCAGGTCTCTCTTACATCGAATCTCGCCCGTCATTTGATGTGCTTTTCAAGGGATGATGATTTTCCCTTATTCCATGCTACCCCTTTGTGAAAGATTATTAATGATGGTGCAGGCAAGGTTATGCCTGGGGAAGACCAATTCTTTTTCTTTAAATGTCCTGCTGGTGTTTCTGGTCAAATTGCTGATTGTAGTAGGCCTCTTTAACCTTTCGTAGGTGGTTATCTTCCTGTTTGTAGTGTACTTTTAATTCCTTTCTTTCAGATTTTACTTCTGAGAGAGTGTCTTTAACCGAGAGCGAATCTCGCGTGTATACGCTTATCTTGGGATTGCTCGAAAAGTCGCCGAGTCGGTCCGCTCTACTAACCAGGGTTAAGCTACGTCTTTACAACCTCCTCCCTCATGGGCTGAAGATACTGGGGTGCCCACCTGTCCGTCTTCCCGGTACTAGTCAATTGTTGGCAGGTTCGGAGGTGTTTGCTCCTTCAACTCCTTTATCCCTAGGTATGCTTTATCGATTCTACAGTTTTTGTGTTGAGATCCCTTTTTGATACTAACGCTTCATGCTTTCAACCTTTTCCTAACTTTTTGTTTGGCTAGGGGTTCCGGCTTCGGAAGCCCCAACTCTTATTGGTGCTTGAAACCAGGCTACCGCTGCTGCCCTTAAGAGGTTAGCTGAATCTCCTGCCGACTCGTCAACTA
The DNA here is from genome assembly GCA_030737875.1 of Allium sativum. Lineage (NCBI taxonomy): Eukaryota > Viridiplantae > Streptophyta > Magnoliopsida > Asparagales > Amaryllidaceae > Allium > Allium sativum. Next base: position 288,916,792 of record CM060924.1, read on the forward strand.
AGAGATTGAGGTTTGACACCTCTACCTCCGTGATTTCTGGAAGTGTCTTCGATAGGGAGATGAGAAGTGGGGTCCTCTTACCGTTTTCTTCAAGCGCATCCAGGGAAGGTGTAAGTGCCATGCCGCCTACTTCTACTTCCGATGCTATTGGTCCTTCGAGACCCCTTGATCTCCCGTCAGATTTTACTAATCTCGTGAAACTTATTTTTTTGAGACCCGAATTTTCTGATATTTCGTTGCCTCCCACTTCTTCCGACATGACAGATTTTTATCGGTGTCTGATTGCTCAACAACTTAAGATGTGGACTTTTCTTTTTTACTCCTGGGCTTCCCGCCTACCGCAACTATATGCTGAGTGTTTATACCTTCCCAGGCTTTTAAGAATTGGCCTGCGTCTCAGCTCATCCCTTCTTCTTCTGTCGCTGAAATTACTCGACTTTGGGAGGCTAACGCAGTTTTGAGCGAAGAGTATGAGAGGTTGAAGGATTCCTTGGAACATGCTAAGTTGGCCTTAGAAAAGGAGAGGCGGGATAGAGATGTAACTCCCGACAGGGTATCAGCCTTAGAGAATCAGATGATAGAGGATGTGGTTACCTATGCTGATAAGCTTCGGAAGAAGAATGAAAATTTTTCTCGTGCCGCCCACATCATTTATGCAGCCCAAGATAGGATTTATGGTTTCTTGCAAGTCCACCTTCCACGGATTAAGTCTGACTGCTATGAAGATGCCATATTCCATCTTTTTTTTGACAACCTTCAGAATCTTTCTGAAATCTGAACCTCCCTCATTCCTTCCTTCACCCTGAATCGGGTTATGAAAAGGATTAGGTTGAGTGAGGAAGGAGTTGAGGCATCACGAAGGAGTGACCCTATAGTTGAGGACCTTTTATATATCGATAGACTTTCGGATGATTTAAGCGAGGAGGAAGTAGCTTCCGCTTCCTTGGGTAGTGAAGGGAGAGAGTGGGTATCGGTCCCAAAGATGGTGGCTGCCTAGGCGAATGTATTATCCATAATTCTAAACCGTCATCACCCAGAGAAGGTGGTCCTTTTGGCTTTCGAAGAGGGAAGGAAGTTGTTGATCATGAAGTTCCTTCCCTTCTGGTATAACATTTTCTTTGTACGTATCTTCTTTTTTTCTGGATGCTTGACTTTTGAATAGTTTCCTGTTGTTATAATAGACAAAAAGAAAAACAGTTTTCCTGCCTTGAGCAGAATTAGGTGACAAAAGTTCAAACCGTTTTTTATGTTGGGCAGATAGTATACGTGTATATTTAATTCCATAACCTACGCAACACTTATATGAGGTCCCCCTTTGCTATCAGCGAGGGCTAATGTGATTATTTGCATTATGACAGAGTTTAATTTACTATGAGGAGGCATTACGCATGGTTTGTAGGATGAGAAAAGAGTTTCATACGACGCCCATCCATACTTTCAAGGAAACGCGTCTCCTCAAGGGACTTGAGTGCGTTTATACTGCATTTCCTTAGCTCTTCTTTAACTTATGGAGTGGGGACCACGAAATTATGTTAAGGAATCTTAGGATTAAACATGCTAAGGCACTATGTAAACACTAGACGTGTGAGAAAGTGATGTATTTATGATTCGCCTTTCTGCCCATATGTTATAGTTGGTAGGCTCTGTGTAGTGATGTATAAGAAATCAAGAGGGATATAACCTTTGAACATTCAAAAAAGAGAAAATAGAATCGTAATCACTTTCTTATATGTCTATGTGCAGGTTGATCAACGCGAGATCCCTTCCTCCCAGAGCGGAACGTCGCCGATAAGAGAGGTACTCCGTAGGTCTTATGAAAGGAGGATCTTGCATCAGGATTTATCCATTAAACACTTGACTGAGAGGACGAACCTTTTGAAAAGATAGTTAGAAGAGAAGGATAGAACCATTCTAGGGTTAAGGACATACATAAAGACCAAACCCTCTGTCGAATTCGAGGACGAGCTAAAGAATCTTCATCAATGTGTCATCGACTTGGAAATCTATTTAAACAATGCTACTACAAAGTGTGATACGTAGGAACATTGCTTTGAGAGTATCCTATAATGACGGGACCTTCGCTCCCAGCGTCGCGACAACACGTAAGGCCTCTGCTCTTTAATAATGTTATTACTTGAATAACCCTCCACCGAGTTTAAAGGAAACAGTTATTTCTGAGTGGTGTAAAAAAGTGGTTGCCGAGATGAAAGGAATCTATGATACTAGATTAATCAAGGATACTCACGACCATGTCATTAGATATGCCGGCCAAATCAGACATTTGCAAGAAGAAAATCAAGATTTGTGTATAAGCGTTTTTGATTAGGAAAAGGAAAACAAGTCTCTTAGGGCAATGTGCAGGGCTTACAGCAGAGCTTTGAAGCTCCAGCCCAAACCTTTCGTTCACTTAAACTAGACACAAACAAGTAGGAAAGTTCAAAGACTTAACAAGTTACTCTATGTGGCACTTTGTCATGCCATCGACCCCCCTTTACCCGAGGATGGAGAGAATCCAGATATTCAATGATATTTTGTGAAGATGAAACATAATTTTGCTTACGATAAGAGTACTGATAATGTAATCTTTTTGGCGAATAAACTTATGCATTGATAACATTTAATATGTAAATAACTGTTGGTATGAGACATGAGTAAGGATTGCTCGTATGATGAATAATTTAAGAGGTTTCCTTTCAGTATGATAAAATACAACCTCTTTTTTTTACTTTGCCTCGTTTCTGACGATGAGCTTTTCGTCAGCTTCCGAATTTTGTGGGTCTTCCTTCGTAGGCATACCTACAGTTGTCTTGATTTGAGATAATTACCTTGGAGTTCTTTGGGCCGTCATCTCGACGGTTGGAACCCTCTTTCAATACTTACAAGGGTTCCTTCCACCCAGTTTCTGATATCAATATGTGGAAAACTTGCCTCCCCTGGCATTGGTTCAGAGCCGAATCGATCCGGATTCAAGTATGGATAGTAGTAGACTAGGACCTTCTTCGGCACCGGGAAACACTGAGTCTTGTCTAGATTTGGGCATTAACAATAGTTGACCGGGACCTCCTCCGATATTTGTACAAAGCTTTGGGTCGACTCGGATTCGGATGTCGATAATAATAGATCAAAACCCCCTCCGGTATCTTTGAAACGCCGAATCAACCCAGATTTGAGTGGTAGCATTGAGACCGGAACCCCCTCTGGTATTAATGAAGTGCCGGATCCACCCAAATTCGGGTGATAGCATAGAAGTCCGGAATCTCTTTCGGTATTAGTGGAGTGCCGAATCGACCCAGATTCGGGTAGTAGCATTGAAGACCGAAACCCCCTCCGGTATTAATGAAGTGAGTATACCTTTCGGGTTTGATTTGAGAAGCAGAGGTTGTACGTGCTTCTTGAGCCTCCCCTTGGTCTTTTAATGTCAAAGCAGAGGATGTACGTGCTTTGTTGGCCACTCTCTGGGCCTGTGCGTCCGGTGCGCTTGGCTAGCTTATCCACGAGCAGGGCCCAAGGACTTACCCGACCTCCCTCTAGGAGGCACCTTATCCTGACCATTAGGCGATGATAAGGGCTTAGAAACTTAGACGGGGCCCTCGTAGGCACAAAACTAAGATTTACTCTTTTGACGCTCTATACGGGCCATTGTAGGCACTGGCAAAGGCTTATACACCACCCCCCTCCGAGAGGTGCCATATCCTGATCATCGTAGGCAATGATAGGCGTTTGTGTTCCCTTCTGCGGGTAACGCGGAACATAAGCAGAGGTAGGACATGCTCTTTTGCAAAAAGAGGTAGGACGTGCTTAGTTCTAGCAGAGGCAGAGCATACTCTTCTGCGAGCAGAGGCAGGGCGTACTCTTCTGCGAGCAGAGGTAGGGCATGCTAATTTTAGATACACTACCATGACCATTTCTGGTGTGAAACGATGGCTTACACTTTTGATGTTTTAAACCTTCCCCCTCTGATTTGGGCATGGACAAAGACGAACACACCCATCCCCCTCCGGGGGATGCCTTGCCCGGACTAAATTAGTGCTGGCAAGGATTTTTCTTCTCTTTATCCATTTGTGGTCTGACCTTCCCTTGGTCATTTTGTTTGTAGAGTTTTTCTCCTTTGTAATAGGGGAAATAATCCTTTTCTTATTATTTCAGGAGGATCTCGATAACATGACCTCCTATGCTTTCCTTACATAACTTTGTAATTTTCCTTGGTTCAAGAATTTGATTATCATCCCCTCCAGCACTCTGCAATGGTTGGTTTCGTGTCAGTTTACCATATCGTAGTAGCAATACGACCTTTCCCTCTTAGCTTCGTTTTTGAGTTTCTTTTTGGGCGACGGCCAGAAATTTAATTCATGTATAGTCATGAAATAGATACCCTCGATTGATATAGTGAGCTTATAACCCTTTGGTAATCTTGACTCAAAATTCTTCTTCTACCACTACATTTTGGTCTTTTTGTTACTCAATTTTGTTATTCCTTCATTATCTCTACACTTTCTTTTTACTACCCTCTGATATGGGAGTATGTCTTCTTCAGACTTTCCATTGGTAAGAGGGACAAGAGTTTTCTCTATGTTTCATTCGGATATGGTTTCCCTAGCTTTTGCGAGGATGGCCTCTTTGGCGAGGAGAAAGGAGTTGTATCTCTCAGTCGAGGGTTGGTAAAGGCAAAAATTGGGGTTGATTCTATATGGAAGGGGTTAATGCTCCATCGATTAGGGTCATAAGGCTCTACGTCATTCTCTTTCTCTTGAATATGGAGGTTTTCCAATTTGAATCTTTCGATCGCCCATGGCTCGTCAATGTTCGCTCTAGCCGTGGTAAATCTGTCGATCATCAGTGGAGATCATTTACTCATAATGTTTGCCTCTTCAAGAACTTAGCCCAGGATGGAACAATCACGGTTATGTATGGGGTAGGGTTAACCACAAGGTCGTAGGTTCAAGCCCTCCTTCTAGCGCTAAAATGTTAACGATATTTTTCGTCAACACCGAAGACAGGTCGAGTGGGGTAGATCTAAAGGAGGGAATGGTTGGTGGGTTGTTTTATGGGTCAAATTGGGTTACTGCCCTGGAAGTGGAATTGAGGGAAAAAAGGGTTTGCCAAGGGCAATCAGGATGGGTTTCGACCCGGGGACGAAGCGTATCTTCCTAATCAAGGGCATATTGAAGAGGAAATCCAGTTCAATACTGAAAATAAAAACAATCAACTGCAATGGTGATGATCAGAAAATGGAAATACACACTTACAGAGAAATTTTCTTGTGATAGATTCTCTTTTATTCAGTTTTCACTAAGAGTACATGAATGGCATAGGGGGATTTCCCCATTGATCTCTTTGCTAAGATAATTTTAAGAGTACAGTTGTTTTGGAGGCCAAAAAATCTCCTCCTAAATGTGACCTCTGTGGTCTTATTTATAGTGGTTTGGTGCTCCTTCCGTTCGCGGGCTACTGGGCCTACGGAAGTCTTGGCCGGTTGCTCTTTTCCTGAGTTCCGGGCGCTTGCCTTTCGACCATTCTTGGAGTGTCAGCCATGGTCCTTGGATATAGGCTTTCGGCTATGAGTTCTCGGATGTAGGCCTCTAGTCTTATCGTGAATACTTAGAGAGGCTTCCTCTCATGTTGTATGTTGATAACTGCCGGTTCGAAGCCGCCACGGGTTTCGGTACTAAGTGAATTAGTATGGGTAGCCTATATATCCACTTGGGTCTTGGTTAGTCTTTCGGTCTCCATGCAACAGGTGCTCCAAAAGTTGGTTCTGGATGGCCTCCACATTCTTATGGTTTAGTGTCTTCGATGTTTCCATCTTCGGGTGTGTCGTCATTCGGGCTGGTCATTATTGAAGATTCCTTTGGACTTTGTTTATCGAGTTTATCACCTCTGGCTTACTTGGCTTTAGGAGATGGGTGGTTCCTCACACGGAGTCTTCCGTTGAGCTGATACTGTCGTAAGGGTCTTGTCGGATTAACCCTGGCGGATAGACCCCATCGATTATACACCATAGTTCTTTACGATCTTTCCCCTTAGAGGGAGAGAGGAAAGAAAACTTCGGATGATGCGTCTTTTTGGATTATTTCTTCTTGTTCTTGTCCTTCTTGGTATCTAGCTCCCACTTTCTATTGGGCCTCTTGCGAGCCTTTGATCACCCGATACCCCTTCACCGTCAGCTTACTCCGCTGTTGATTTTTGGTAGTAACATTCATAAAACGGTAGAGTTACTTAAAATCTCTGATTTAGCAGCCAGAGATATACTGTAATCCTATCTTGGTTGAAATCTACGGATTTGCAAGGACTACTCGCTACGGATCTATAGGATGATACCCAGGATGTGTAGGAGGGTGTCTTCGGTTCATCCTGTTCCTGGATTACTTGTATGGACGGATGTATAACATAGTATTTCCAAAGAGATCATGCACGTTGATTTCTTAAAACGTACCATAGTTGATGGAGGAGAAAGGCCTTTCTCTTAGCCAACTAACTAGATTATTTTTATGGATGTGAATTAGTGATTTTCTAGCGGATCTGACGATGTGGCATTCAAAGTGAGTGGTGGCCAGTTGTTCTGAAAGAGGATTTATGACCTCAAAACTCATCAACCAGGAAATGGTATAAAATCGAATAGGTCGCATGGCTAATGGGTCGCTCCCAATTAGGGTGTATTGTCACCATCGAGAGAATATTCATATTTGTTACTTCCTTTCATTTCTGTATCTCCTGGGAACTACGGTGGTCGCGACAAAAAGCCGTAAGGTGACAATACATTCGGTACTCTCAAGTGAAGTGTGGGGCTGGTCATATTTAGCCTTGGTTGCAAGATGTTCTTTTTGAACCCGGTGTATTCCTCTCTAGAGATACACTGTCGGAAGATGGTCCCATACCTTGCTAGTTGGAATCCATTCTCCAATAAGCGCCAGGGGTTTTGATTGTATACAATGTATGTACATTGTGAGATGCAAGTGTTCTGCTAGATTGTCATTTATTAGTATTTAGACACTGTTATAATATCAGAATATATATATGATTTCAAAATGTTTTGGGTTATCGTAAGATAAAAAATGTTCGTGTTTATGTGTGGGTTGGTCTTACGATTATCCTTTTCTTTTAGGAAAGATTTGTTTAACTTTAAAAATCAAGTTGGATGTTCCTTATAAACTTAGTGGGTTTCTAACTCTGGTTCACCAGACTAATCCAACATTTGTAATGCTCAGGTTAAACCGGGTTTTACAGGTTTAGGTTAAGATGCTATGGACTTCAGAAGACATGTTGGAGGAGATTAAAGGTATCGGTATTTATTCCGCTATGTGTTGTATATGAGGACAGATTATTATAACTGTCCAGATGTGTTAATGTACTCTAATGATTGTAAGTTGTTATTTCAAAGTTCTAAATAAAGTTTTATTTCTATATTATGTTTTTTTTCCGATGAGGTGTGCGACCCTGATGTTGTTGCATTGTTCTTCTTCTTCTATTCTAACATTTCTTTCTTTCTTATCTCACCCTCTAATTTCATTCTATTAACTATCTGGTGTTTTCGATACTTAAGTTCTGGAAAGTAATACGGGTTTATGTACTATGGAATTCGGGCGTCGAATTCCCCAGGTCGTTACACTGCATATGCTTTCTCATATGGATGGATTCCATCCGGTACCAGAACTTTGTATTCAAAACCATTACCATACCGACTTATATGGTAATTGGAAAAAACATACTATTACCAACCAAAAAAATGGCTACTAATAATTCGGTTTATGGTTGGTAGAGGTTGGCAATAAATTTTTGCCGTTTACTAGTCTAAGATCTTTTGTTTACAATATTTCACGTTAAAATATTAAATATTGAAATTGATTTTTTTGTTATTATATTATTATCTATCTATCTTATTTTACATAGCCAAACATGCAAGAAAACATTATGGGTGAACTAGAATATCATATAAATTATATCATTTCTAAGATATATGATAAAATTTACATTCAATCTTGTATTGTAATAGTTTTTTTCCAAGGTACTTTATTAAATCATTGCATATTAGAAGTAAGATGTTATGTAGTAAACACATATAACAAAATATAAGGATATATATATATATATATTGTTTAAAATATGTGGTAGGTTTGGTAACTACCATTGCCTGGACTTCAAATAACCATTAGTAAGTCACAAATTTTAATTGTTGTTTTGTCGTTAAATAAGATTGTGGATATCATTACTTGCTCTGGACTTGCTGAAATGCCATTCAATGCTTTCTACCTGGGATTACCTCTCATATGTTCAAGGCCCACTAAAGAGCAGTGCTTACCTCTTTATGAAAATATCATAAACAAGCTCCTATTATGGCCTAATTGTAAGCTTTCCCAAGCTGGTAGGTTGACAATAATACAATCTTTCACTATTGCTATGAACACCTACTGGATGAGGCATTATATTCTTCCTACAAAGCTTATTGATATGATTTATAGTGCTATGAATAAAATTTTATGGCATAGTGATCCATTCTCTAAAAAGTTGATACCCATTGCTTTTCATAAACTGTATGATAGTAAATAGTATGGTGGTCAGGTATTCTTAATCTCTATCAGTGGAACCAGGCGGCTATTTCATGCAAATTTAATTGGTATAAAAATTTTTTGGTCAATGAAAATACCTCAAGGATGCAGTTGGAGTTGGAGATCTATCTTGAAGCTTTGAGGTACCTTTACGCAATCTATATAATGTAATTATAGAAGCATTCCAGATTTATCTTTTTAGCATAGTCCATGGACAAAACCAGGAAGGATTCTTAGCAAAATAGTGGATCATAATGTGATGTTTAACTCAGGTATTCCATAATCAGCAGTAGTCAATGATTTTTTTCATGATGGAATGATTAGCTTGCCTTATAGTATCTCAGTAGTATTATAAAAACTTTGGAATGACATCGCTGAACATTATAGTTATCCTAATGACAATGCCATCTTGTGGACGGGCAAGGTGCATTCTATTAAATCAGTGTATAACCTTCTTGTTCCACCTAGACATGCTTTTCCTTGGTACACAAGAATTTGGAATTGCGGCAGTTTAAATAAGGATAATCTACTCCTATGGAAGATAATGGACAATGCCATTAATATTAAAAACAAGTTGTATTCTTATGGCATTTTGCAAGATGAAGTTTGTGTGCTCTATATTAATGTTTCTGAAAGTATCACTCACATCTTTTTTGAGTGCTCATATGTTTATCGAATCTGGAAGAGACTATTAGCAATTGGAGGTTTCCATAGACCATCTAATTGAAGCCAAATTGAACGGTTCAATATCCTCAAAGCAACCAGATGGAAAAACAAGAAGACATGTGTACTACTAAAACTTTTGAATAAATTCGTAGCTGGTGTATGAAGAGAAAGAAACAGCCGAATCTTTGCATGGGATGCTTGACTACTGATCAAATATGCTTGCTGATTCATAAAAGTATGTTAAACTTGATAGTAATGTAAATGCAATTTTGTTTTGGTTATTTGTCTTTAGTTTTCTTTTGAATAAACTCATGTAAATCTTTTGGTGTAAATAATAAAATTCCACTTGAATTCGAAAAAAATACCATTGCTAACACTCTATTACCATCACCTTACCGCATATTTTCATGCATTTTGGCATACCGTACCACTCAAATCAGTTATCAATTGTTCGGTACCACTTTCGTTGGTAGTGGTTGGTAATGGTTGATAAGTGGTAATATGGTAAAAATGTCCAGCCTTACTTTTTAATACATTTAATTTCCCAACTTATTTTATGTCTTCCCTTCAGAAAAGGACCTCCTCCTCATGAATTTTCATCTCATCAAATCATGTTGCTTTCAGCCTCCCCATTTCTCCCCTCTACTCGCTTTTTCTCGTAATTCCTCTCACTTATTGCTGAAACTACTGCAACCAACCTTGACAATCTCACTGGTAATAAAATAATCATGTAGAACCACATCATCCATAACACTATTGAACTTCTTATCTACCATCCAACCCTGCATTTAATAAATAGTGCCATACTAATTGGACTTGTAACGACCCAGATTTTAGTCGATCTATTTTTAAAATATTTAATATTTATTTTAAATATTTGGTTAATGAAGTAAATGATTTTTTATATTTAGTTATTAATTTAATTATCGAATATAATTCAATTTGGAATATATCGAATTATTATAATTCGAAATATAATTGAATTCAAAGATTTAAGCCATACTGAAATTGATTCAGATAATCAATACAAATTCAGTTTGAGTTAGAATAATAATATTTATTTATTATTCAAGAAATTTTTAGTTTGAAATTTAATTTATATCAGTTTAAATTAATATCGTCTCAAGACGATCAAATTGGACTTTGTGACCTGTTCCAGTGTGTTCAGAAGGGTGGTAGAACCCTAGGAATGTCTTTTGTTGCGTTCAAATAGGGGTTCATAACTGTAGTGTATTTTAATTTAAGGCACAACAATTAAATTTATAAATTAATTAACTTGATTTAATTATCAAATCTAAATATCATAAGAGAGGGCTTGTTACACATCTACTGTAACACCCCACTCCCGCTATGATCACTCACTAAGGGAATGCCATAGCATCGGTGGAGTATTTTAGTGAATATAGAACAGAAAAATTACAACAAGACAGATATAAATAGTACTTGAAATTTTAAAACATCATCTCATAACAGCGGAAGTAAAACATGTCTGGTTACATCATAAAACCACAATAAAGGTCAAGTACAATATCCATCAAAATAAAGAAGTACATAATCCCACTCTCATACAATAGCCAAACAAAAGAAAAGATAACTGGATAACTGGAGCTTTACATCTATCCAAGCTCCTAAAGACTGGAACAGCAATCCGATCAAGCTCCACTACTGCTAGGATCCACCGTAGGACCTGAGGGTTGGGAAAAAGATAAAAACAACAGGGTCAGACATAAGTCTGAGCGAGTCCTATAACTTTAACAATACAATCGTTAAAGTAACCAGAGAAGACATAAACTGATATACGGTAACATATAGGGATGAATGGCTACCCTAAGCAGTCAACTAAACGAAGATAAAGGATAAAGACGCATCTACCCTCCCTAAGGTAAATTACTAAACTGCACCACACCAGTCGTTCCTAACTTAAAGGTTGATCCCACCCAAGGACTTATAAAATTTACTAATTAGTACCTGCGTACCCCTAGGTGACCAAGTAGGCGCCACGGGGCCCTACAATCCACTAGGTGTACACACTACTTCCCATTCGATCGGCTCCCTAACGTAGATACCCGTGCTGGCCCCACCGTGGGATGTATCATTCCCCAATGTGGCAACCTGATGAAACTAAAGGTGCACGGCTTATATCTACTCGATGCAACAACGGCTTACCTACCAGCCCGGGCCCACTCACGCATATGAAGCCCGTTGGACTTGCGTTGCCACCGCTAACCCGTTTGCCTCTTACAGTCAAGCCCAGTATGCGTGTCCCGTCCTCGACATGGGTCGAGCCCACAAAGATACGTATGGGTTACTGGTTGAAATGGGCCTCCACAAGCTACCCACCTAAGCTTGTCCCTTTTTCTAGTATATCCCACTTAACCCTTTAATCATGTTTTAATTACATGTTCCATTTTGGTTAAGTATTCTAATCGTATTTTCTATTGCCACCCAAGGCAACCACTAGATTTTCTCATGCCACCCGAGGCACCCACTTAACCCCTCATGTCCCTCTACATGCTAATGTGGTTAAGTGTTTCTTAATTAATTAATTAAGAACGTAACCTTTGTAAAGACCTCTCACATTAGACTGTCTTTTATGACCGCTGGTTAAGCCGGTTGGGTCCGGGCAGCCTTATGTCATAACAGAGTCTAACCTCGTGTCTTTACATTAATTACGTATTTAGTTTGTGCCTAAGACCTCTCACATTGGGCTAACATTTGTAGCAACTGGTTAAGCCGGTTGGGTCCGGGCAGTTTTACGCTACAACTGAGTCCAACCTCGTGTCTTAGTCAATTAATTACACCTAATTAATCACCCTCATAATTTTATATTAATTATCCCTAATTAATCAAGTTTTCTTAACATGGGTAGACCTAACTTAATAGGTAAATTCCCATGGGGTAGACCTAACTCAATAGGTAAATTCCCAACACATAGTATGGGTACACCTAACCAAATAGGCAAATTCCCATACTATGTTTATTTATTTTGTGTTATGCATAATTATATTAATTTCACACAATCTTATTAACTTATGCATTTAATTACCCCATCGTTCCCACGTAATTTCGTTCATGATATAACACATATAAAAGGTGTCAACTTGCATATGAATGAACATGTTTCAAAGGTGCCATCTTGCATATTAACAAACACATAACTTGCATATGAACTTGCATAACATGTCACATAACTTACATATTCATTTTGCATAACAAACTTGCATATTAGCTTATAGACTTGCATAATGTGTCATCATGAACTTGCATATTAATAAACCTGTAACTTGCATATTTACATACATGTAACTCGCATATTAACAAACATGTAACTTGCATATAAAGAAACATGTAACTTGCATATTTACATACATGTAACTTGCATATTAACAAACATGTAACTTGCATATTAACAAACATGTAACTTGCATATTTACATACATGTAACTTGCATATTAACAAACATGTAACTTGCATATTTACCTACATGTAACTTGCATAGCATATTACCATGAACTTGCATAACATGCATATGATTACATAGCCCACAACTTGCATATTTAGCATCATGCAAACATAACATACATCATATTAAACTTGCATAAGCTTACATACTCAACATGCATAAACATAAGATTAATGCTAACATCATATCATATGATTCAAAGCTCATTAACCCACATACAAAACCATAAATCTCATCACATCTCATCTAATTAGTTTACCAAAAGATCATCAAAGTGATAGAAACTCACAACTAGCAACTTTGAACACCAAATGAAGAAGATTAAGATGCTAAGAAGGGATTAGAAGTTGATTAGAGAGTGATTAGTATGCAACCCTCTTCATAAAATTAGTGGAGGCCATGAGAGCTAGCATTTTGCCATAGTTTAGTCACTAGGTTTAATTATGAATGAATTAGGGTAGGTTAGGGTCTTATTTATAGATTAGGCAAGTGTTTTAGGCCATAGGATTAACCCTAGATTCAATCCAAGCCATCAAAGCATGTCTTGGGGAAGAAGTCAAGTGTAGGAACCATCTAGGGCCTTTAGATTAAAGATGGACCATGAGAACCATTCAAATGCAAAATCTGCACTTGAGCGAATCGGCCCACGGGTTGACAGCCAAACACCCTGGATTAACCCCTAGTCGACCCAGCGGGCTCGGGTCGACTTCAAAAATCGGCCGGTTCGGTTATTCCCCTCTCCCAATTCGCTGTTTTGAGCATTTTTGCATATTTATTTATTAAATTTTCAATTATATATATATATATATATCAATATATATATATATATATCTACACAACCCATTTCACTTAATTAAGTATACTTTAATTTGGGAATTTTCGTGAAACTTCGCGAGGCCATATCTTGGTCTTACGGACTCCGATTTTCGAAAACTCGGACTCTATTTCGCGTATTTTTCCGAGACGAACGCAATGGCATAGCCCGTTTCCCTTGATTCCCATTTTAGAATTAAATTCTGCCTCGATTTATGTTATTACAGGTTATTGAAAATACGGGTTGTTACATTCTCCCCTCCTTAAAGGATTTCGTCCCCGAAATCTTCAAGTTAGGAAGAACGTATCCTACCATCCAATCATCCATCTACTCAAAGCATCATCCACGAGCAATCATTGTCCTTACAAGATTCTAAATGCTGGATGGATATATGCAAAAGTGTGTGTATATGTACTTACCTAATGCGAAAATCAGGCGGTTACTGATACAGTAAACCTCCTTAATGCAAACCATGATAGTGCCATGCATCCAATATGTATGCGAAACCCTATTGACACATACAAATTTCTACATGCGTGCACAACCATACACAAAAATGCATCATCCATATGATAACACAGCCATGATACATCCATCAATCTAACTACCACATCCATTTATGCAATATGCAACATGAAGTGACTGAGCCGATCTAGTGCCTAATGTGTGTGTATATGCATCCACGAGCAACCACTAGCAAACAATTGCATCCATATGCATCCATCAACCATAACATGTTTCAAACACATGTTTCAACCATAGGTTTTACCCTATCTAAAGGTCATAGGTATTAGCGAGAGGATATACTAAAGATAAGATTAGTACTAGACAAGCAATAAAGGAGAAGTTAAAAGACATACTCTCAAAAAGAAATGGATACAAAGAACGCATCTTTGCTTCCGTCTCCCAAGTAGCATTGCTTTCGTCATCTCCCCATTGCACTTTAACTAGCTGAACTTCTCTGTTCCTCAACTTCCTAGTTTCTGACCCAAGGATGCGAGTAGGAGCTCGTCGAATCGTCGCATCACGCTCTACCTCTACATCTCTAAGCAAGCTCGGCTCTACCGCCTCCGCGGTCTCATGTAAGCACTTCCTCAAATGTGATACATGGAATACATCATGAACACCACTAAGTCTGTCGGGCAACTCCACCCTATATGCCATCCGTCCAATCCTTTCCTTAATAGGAAACGGCCCAACAAATCTCGGTGCTAACTTCCCTACGGACCCAAAGCGAACAACATTTCTCAATGGAGATACTTTGACAAAAACCATGTCCCCAACCTCAAACTCAAGATCCGTCCTTCTCCGATCCGCATAAGATTTCTGTCTATCTTGCGCTGCTTTCATCCTTTTTCGAATTAAATCAATCTTCTCTGAAGTCTCTCTAACCATATCCGGCCCAAGCAAGATCTTATCCGTAGATTCCCACCAACATGTAGGAGATCGACAAGGCCTTCCATAAAGAGCTTCGAAAGGAGCCATACCAATACTGGACTGAAAGCTGTTATTATATGCGAACTCCACCAAAGGAAGATGTTCTTCCCATGTACCTCCAAAATCCAAGATACAAAGCCTCAAAAGATCTTCTAAGATACGGTTCACCCTCTCAGTCTGACCGTCCGTCTGAGGATGATATGCGGTGCTCAAACACAACTGAGTCCCTACCGCCTCTTGCAAACTTCTCCAAAACTCACTAGTGAAAATAGGATCTCGATCACTCACAATGCTGGATGGTACGCCATGCAATCTAACAATCTCTCTAACATAGACTGAAGCAAGCCATGGAGCGTACCTCTTACTCTTTACGGGTATAAAATGGGCACTCTTGGTAAGTCTGTCTACCACAACCCAAATTCCCGTATTGCCCTTCCTCGATCTCGGTAACCCGTCGATGAAATCCATCGAGACACTATCCCACTTCCACTGTGGAACTTCCAATGGGTGTAGCAACCCACCGGGTTTCCTTTGCTCCACTTTAACTTGTTGGCACACTAAGCATCTAGCCACATACTCGGCCACATCTTTCTTCATACCGGCCCAGAAGAAAACTCTCTTCATGTCTTGGTACATTTTGTCTCCACCGGGATGAATAGTCATTCTTGAACGATGTGCATCATCCAAAATAGCCTTCTTCAAACCCTCATCTTGCGGTACACAAAGTCTACCGTCTCTATGCAACCATCCCTTATCATCTATGGTGTATCTACCCAAATGGCTGGACGACTCCCCTCTTATAAGCTTCTCTACCAACACAACCAACTGTGGGTCGTCTCGCTGAGCCTCGCCAATCCGTCTCAAAAGAGTAGGTCTAACCTCCAAGGATGCCAACAAACCAGGTACAAAATCAACAGAAGGTCTGAAGTCAAACAAAGAAAGAAACTCCAAGCTTCGTCGTTCCACGAACAATGGACTCAAAGATAGCCTTTTTCTACTTAAGGCGTCTGCCACCACGTTACCCTTACCAGGGGTATACGCTATCTCGAAATCATAGGATGCTAAGAACTCCATCCACCTTTGCTGTCTTAAGTTTAAATCCTTCTGAGAGAATAAGTACTTCAATGATTTATGGTCGGTGAACAACTCGAATCTCTCACCAAGAAGATAATGGCGCCAAGACTTAAGTGCGAAAACAATCGCGGCCAACTCTAGATCATGGGTAGGGTAATTCTTCTCATGCACTCTCAATTGTCTCCCTCCATAGGCTATTACCCTTCCCTCCTGCATCAAGACTGCGCCTAATCCTGTTCCACAAGCATCGGTATAAACAACAAACGGCTTACTCCCATCCGGGAGCACTAAAACTGGAGCGGTGGTCAAAGCTCTCTTTAACCGTCGGAAAGCATCATCACAATCTACATCCCACGAGAAAACCAGATTCTTTTTCGTCAAGCGGGTTAATGGGGCTGATATCTTCGCGAAGTCTTTGATGAACTTCCTATAATATCCTGCCAACCCCAAGAAACTTCTTACCTCGGTAGCATTTCTAGGAACTTTCCAATCCTGGATAGATACTATCTTTGCGGGATCCACAGCTATCCCTTCCTTAGAGACCACATGCCCTAAGAATCGCACTTCTCTTCTCCAAAAATGGCATTTAGAGAATTTAGCTTTAAGACTATGCGCTCGAAGAGTCTCCAACACTTCCTTGAGATGTAAGGCATGCTCTTCTTCATTCTTGGAAAAGACCAAGATGTCATCCACAAAAACTACTACAAACTTATTCAGATACTCTCTGAACACTCTACTCATGAGATCAACAAAGTATGCGGGGGCGTTTGTCAACCCAAATGGCATCACTAGCCACTCATAAAAACCATCCGGAGTCCGGAAAGCAGTCTTCTCTATACTGTCCTCCGCCACTCTTAACTGATGAAACCCTGTAGCTAAGTCCATCTGCGAAAATACTGACGCGCCAACCAACTGATCAAAGAGATCATCTATCCTCGGTAATGGGTGTCTATTCTTCTTCGTGAGCTTATTAAGTTCTCTATAATCCACACAAAGTCTGAGGGACCCATCCGCCTTCGTGGCAAACACTACTGGAGCTCCCCACTCCGATATACTTCGCCTTATGAACCCCTTCTCAAGCAACTCCCCTACTTGCTTATGAAGTTCTCTTCTCTCACGAGGAGCCATGTGGCGTACTGGCAAAGACACTGGTTTGGCATTATCCACCAAATAAATTCGGAAATCTATCTCCCGCTTCGGAGGCAAACCCTTTACTTCTTCAAACACATCCGGATATTCCCGGACTACTCTGACAGAACACAAACTCTCGACCGAAGCATCGAGCGATTCAAGATAACTTAGCAAAACAGATTCCATGGGATTGCAAGAGATCTCGAGAGTGTTACCCAAGCGGGTCATGAGCCTGACAACTCTCCTTTCGCAATCAAGAACGGCACCATTACTGGATAACCAGTCCATGCCCAAGATCAACCCATAGCCCGTGAAGCCCAATACAAAAGCATCACATCTAAACTCAACGCTAAGTATAGAAATCTTCAAACCCAAACATATCATAGACAGATATATGGAGCCCCCAATTGGGTTTGAGACAACCAAGGGATCATCAACTAGACTGGTGTCTAAGTGCAGTGACTTAACTAACGATGATGAGATAAAAGAATGCGATGCGCCAGAGTCAAACAAGGTACGAACTGGATGATCAAACAGAAAAACCAGACTTTCAACGGAAATAGTTCTACCTCTCTGCTGAATCGGTGGAACTAAGAGAACCTGAACTTGCCCCCCTGACTGAGGTGGTGCTATAAGAGCTTGCACCTGGCCTCCTGAGGTAGACCCCGTCTTCTGCCCCTTCTTTGGGCAGTTTTTCACAAGATGCCCTGCTTCACCACAATGAAAGCAACCGGTCTTCTTCTTTTTGCGACAATCCTTACTAAGGTGTCCTGGTGTTCCACAATTGAAGCACTTCTTCTTCGTCTTCTTTTTGTCACCATTGCCTTTTCCGCCCTTGCCTTGTTGTTGCTGTTGCGGTTTCTTCTGATCCCCCTTTTTCTCTGGTGCCTTAGAATTCTTATCATCCTCATGCATAAGTGCCATGTAGACAAGCTTCTCAAAAGTGGCCCCCATAGGAATGTGAGTCATAGCTATTCCTTGCAATGGTTCGTTCAAGCCTCTAACGAACCTCAAAGCCTTCTTCTCCGGTGTATTCACCAACTCTATGCCAAACCTTGCTAATTGATTGAATTTGTTGACATATTCTTTCACCGTGAGATTCCCTTGCTTCAAATTCAAGAACTTCTCCATAAACAGATTCTCTTCCGCCCTTGAGAGAAACTTAGCCCCAAACCTTTGCTTAAAATCTGCCCAAGAGTCAACAGGGCGTTCTCCATTAGTGACCTCCCACCAGAATGAGGCCTCTCCCTTCATTAACCAAGCCGCCAACTTGACTTTCTTTCCCTCTTCCACTTCAAAGATATCTAGCAACTCTTCCACTTCCTTAAGCCAATCTCTAGCCTCTACGAAAGTCTCTGAACCAAGAAAAGGTTTTCCTCCTATAGCCTTGAACTCCTTGCAAACCTTAGCAAAATTATCCACTCTAGGCTGAGGAGGAGGAGCGGTTGTCTCTGGTGTAGTAGCATTGGCCGGACCCGCAGCCGCGGCCCTAGCCTCTTGCAACCTCCTATACCATAGTGGTATAACTAAACCCTCCGGGATGTTAAGATCTTCAGCCATGCTGAAACGAAAGAGGAAAGATTCAAAAAGGAGATTCCGAAAGATAAAGATATGGCTATTGGGGATTATGCTTTTCTTTTTCAAAAACTTTTTCTCTTAGAAGACATGCTTTTAAAAATACTTTCTTCGAAAATACTCTTAGAAAGTAGTTTTTCTCAAAAATTTTATCTGTTCTGGTAACCTTAAGCTCTGATACCACGTGTAACACCCCACTCCCGCTATGATCACTCACTAAGGGAATGCCATAGCATCGGTGGAGTATTTTAGTGAATATAGAACAGAAAAATTACAACAAGACAGATATAAATAGTACTTGAAATTTTAAAACATCATCTCATAACAGCGGAAGTAAAACATGTCTGGTTACATCATAAAACCACAATAAAGGTCAAGTACAATATCCATCAAAATAAAGAAGTACATAATCCCACTCTCATACAATAGCCAAACAAAAGAAAAGATAACTGGATAACTGGAGCTTTACATCTATCCAAGCTCCTAAAGACTGGAACAGCAATCCGATCAAGCTCCACTACTGCTAGGATCCACCGTAGGACCTGAGGGTTGGGAAAAAGATAAAAACAACAGGGTCAGACATAAGTCTGAGCGAGTCCTATAACTTTAACAATACAATCGTTAAAGTAACCAGAGAAGACATAAACTGATATACGGTAACATATAGGGATGAATGGCTACCCTAAGCAGTCAACTAAACGAAGATAAAGGATAAAGACGCATCTACCCTCCCTAAGGTAAATTACTAAACTGCACCACACCAGTCGTTCCTAACTTAAAGGTTGATCCCACCCAAGGACTTATAAAATTTACTAATTAGTACCTGCGTACCCCTAGGTGACCAAGTAGGCGCCACGGGGCCCTACAATCCACTAGGTGTACACACTACTTCCCATTCGATCGGCTCCCTAACGTAGATACCCGTGCTGGCCCCACCGTGGGATGTATCATTCCCCAATGTGGCAACCTGATGAAACTAAAGGTGCACGGCTTATATCTACTCGATGCAACAACGGCTTACCTACCAGCCCGGGCCCACTCACGCATATGAAGCCCGTTGGACTTGCGTTGCCACCGCTAACCCGTTTGCCTCTTACAGTCAAGCCCAGTATGCGTGTCCCGTCCTCGACATGGGTCGAGCCCACAAAGATACGTATGGGTTACTGGTTGAAATGGGCCTCCACAAGCTACCCACCTAAGCTTGTCCCTTTTTCTAGTATATCCCACTTAACCCTTTAATCATGTTTTAATTACATGTTCCATTTTGGTTAAGTATTCTAATCGTATTTTCTATTGCCACCCAAGGCAACCACTAGATTTTCTCATGCCACCCGAGGCACCCACTTAACCCCTCATGTCCCTCTACATGCTAATGTGGTTAAGTGTTTCTTAATTAATTAATTAAGAACGTAACCTTTGTAAAGACCTCTCACATTAGACTGTCTTTTATGACCGCTGGTTAAGCCGGTTGGGTCCGGGCAGCCTTATGTCATAACAGAGTCTAACCTCGTGTCTTTACATTAATTACGTATTTAGTTTGTGCCTAAGACCTCTCACATTGGGCTAACATTTGTAGCAACTGGTTAAGCCGGTTGGGTCCGGGCAGTTTTACGCTACAACTGAGTCCAACCTCGTGTCTTAGTCAATTAATTACACCTAATTAATCACCCTCATAATTTTATATTAATTATCCCTAATTAATCAAGTTTTCTTAACATGGGTAGACCTAACTTAATAGGTAAATTCCCATGGGGTAGACCTAACTCAATAGGTAAATTCCCAACACATAGTATGGGTACACCTAACCAAATAGGCAAATTCCCATACTATGTTTATTTATTTTGTGTTATGCATAATTATATTAATTTCACACAATCTTATTAACTTATGCATTTAATTACCCCATCGTTCCCACGTAATTTCGTTCATGATATAACACATATAAAAGGTGTCAACTTGCATATGAATGAACATGTTTCAAAGGTGCCATCTTGCATATTAACAAACACATAACTTGCATATGAACTTGCATAACATGTCACATAACTTACATATTCATTTTGCATAACAAACTTGCATATTAGCTTATAGACTTGCATAATGTGTCATCATGAACTTGCATATTAATAAACCTGTAACTTGCATATTTACATACATGTAACTCGCATATTAACAAACATGTAACTTGCATATAAAGAAACATGTAACTTGCATATTTACATACATGTAACTTGCATATTAACAAACATGTAACTTGCATATTAACAAACATGTAACTTGCATATTTACATACATGTAACTTGCATATTAACAAACATGTAACTTGCATATTTACCTACATGTAACTTGCATAGCATATTACCATGAACTTGCATAACATGCATATGATTACATAGCCCACAACTTGCATATTTAGCATCATGCAAACATAACATACATCATATTAAACTTGCATAAGCTTACATACTCAACATGCATAAACATAAGATTAATGCTAACATCATATCATATGATTCAAAGCTCATTAACCCACATACAAAACCATAAATCTCATCACATCTCATCTAATTAGTTTACCAAAAGATCATCAAAGTGATAGAAACTCACAACTAGCAACTTTGAACACCAAATGAAGAAGATTAAGATGCTAAGAAGGGATTAGAAGTTGATTAGAGAGTGATTAGTATGCAACCCTCTTCATAAAATTAGTGGAGGCCATGAGAGCTAGCATTTTGCCATAGTTTAGTCACTAGGTTTAATTATGAATGAATTAGGGTAGGTTAGGGTCTTATTTATAGATTAGGCAAGTGTTTTAGGCCATAGGATTAACCCTAGATTCAATCCAAGCCATCAAAGCATGTCTTGGGGAAGAAGTCAAGTGTAGGAACCATCTAGGGCCTTTAGATTAAAGATGGACCATGAGAACCATTCAAATGCAAAATCTGCACTTGAGCGAATCGGCCCACGGGTTGACAGCCAAACACCCTGGATTAACCCCTAGTCGACCCAGCGGGCTCGGGTCGACTTCAAAAATCGGCCGGTTCGGTTATTCCCCTCTCCCAATTCGCTGTTTTGAGCATTTTTGCATATTTATTTATTAAATTTTCAATTATATATATATATATATATATCAATATATATATATATATATATATATCTACACAACCCATTTCACTTAATTAAGTATACTTTAATTTGGGAATTTTCGTGAAACTTCGCGAGGCCATATCTTGGTCATACGGACTCCGATTTTCGAAAACTCGGACTCTATTTCGCGTATTTTTCCGAGACGAACGCAATGGCATAGCCCGTTTCCCTTGATTCCCATTTTAGAATTAAATTCTGCCTCGATTTATGTTATTACAGGTTATTGAAAATACGGGTTGTTACATCTACCTTCCGTCCTCTCCTTTCAAACCTCAACGTGTTTCTTCCTTCTCCATGAATTCTCAGATAAGGACACTGTGAATCCACGTCTCCCTTATCGCTCCCTTTTTACTTTTATAATTAACGCCATCGCCCTTGTTTGTTTTCCACCCTCAAACAATTCATGTCGTTCCTTTCTTTTTCTTCAAATCCTCAAAATCAAAATCCTCAGAAGAAATTCCGTTCCTTCCTCAAACAATTCAGAACTAAATTCCCGTCCCTCTCTCATCTTTGGTTCAAAGTCCGCCTTAGACAAAGAATCAGAAATTGCGAATGAAGCTGGCAGTTCCCTGGAGTTCGACACAAGCGGAAGACGTAATCGACCAGTACAATTTTAGGATGCTCAAGATTTAAGGTTCGAGTAGGGTTTCTGGTGAGTCACGATGTAGAATACTGAGGTGTTCGATGGAAGGAAGGGGGTGTATGATTTGCTGGAAGAGTGCTACTTGAACGGATTCACGTGTGGGTACTGTTGAGGAGGGCGATGGATGATGGGTCATCGCAGATTTTAGGGAAGTGGGATTCGAATAAGGCGTGAATGCTTGTAACTGGAAGAATTTGGGGTACTGCGATTTTCTGGAAGTGAATGAGGAGGGTTCGGTCCTCTTTTTGTTTTGGTGATGTATTGACATTGAATAGGGTTAGTTTGAGCTCGGATCTGAGGGCATGTTTTGGTGGTGACGGGAATGGAGTTTGTTGCATTTGCTGATGATGCGGCATTGAGCAAATTGAGAAGATTGCTCAGGTGATGGTGAAGAGGGAGTTCAGTCATGATAGTGCAGCATTTACTATAAAAGGTGGGCTGGTGATTTTTAGTAAGGAAGAGAAGTGGAGCTTGACTGCATAGTGTTCGACGGAAGGCCAAAAGGAAGATTTTAGTTTGGGATTATGCAATTTTAGAAGCTGATCGGGGAGTGATTTCATGCATCCATGATCGTTGACATACTTCGTAGCTAGTCGAGTAAATTCGCATGACAACAAGGTATAGTTTTTACAAATTTAATTTATTCATAGAAGAATTAATCTAATTAATTATTAGCAGTCAATTTAATTTAAAATCGTTAAATCATTAAATAAAATGAACAATCGTAGGTGATAAATTTTTTTCGAGTCGATTCGAAGAATCAACAATATGGAATTAAATTGGATATTCAGCAATGGAAAAATCCGGTGAGTAAATCTCACTCATCTTAATTAGAATTATTTTTATGTCATTAAAAATAATTGTTGTTGCTTCTTTGAATGCTTTGTGATTGATTTAAATATATTAGTTATTTAGGGTTGACTATTATATATATATATTGGGTTGAGGATTGGATTGTTCCCGCAGTCTCATTAGAGGATGCCCGCAGTTACATAGCAGATGATTTCCCTATGCGCCCCCACAAATAAATATTAGTGGACGACCTTCATACTGCGATATCCTGCCTCGAATCAGGATGGGTATTATTTATGTTGACTAATATATTTGGATGTAGGAAAACAGGTTGGAGGGATCCAACTGGATCCCTCAAAATATATTATTTGTTTGTTTATTTGTTTGCATATATACTATCATATATGATGTGTTAGAAAACCTAAAATAAATAATTGGTTGTTTGGCGTTTAAATAT
Organism: Allium sativum; assembly: GCA_030737875.1. Lineage (NCBI taxonomy): Eukaryota > Viridiplantae > Streptophyta > Magnoliopsida > Asparagales > Amaryllidaceae > Allium > Allium sativum. Next base: position 288,940,534 of record CM060924.1, read on the forward strand.
CACTGGGCCTAAATGTTGATATTTAAAAATATCATAAAAAGGAATTTTTTAGATTTAAAAAAAAGAAATTCTTTTTTCTAAAAATAGAATTTGAAATTTCGAATAGAATAGAAATATTAACTTGTTTTAAAGAATAAAAACAAGTAGTTCATTTATAAACGAAGTTTATAAATAAAATGAAATGAATTATCATTGGATAATTTAGAAAATAGAAATACAAGTGTGACTTTGGGAAGGGAAATATTTTTTTCCAAAGAAGAAATATTTTATTTGAAAGCGAGACTTGTTTAATAACAGTGTTTATAAATAAAGTGGAAAAATTATCATTTGGATATACTGAAGGAAGAAAACATCTTTTTTTTGTCAAAACGACGCGACATCTTTTTTTCAGTCAGAAGGACGCGGGTTTTCAATTTTCGTTCGAAGGAAAAACAATTCTCAAATCTTAAATTCTAGGTCGTAAGTTTCTTCATCAATTTTTTCAGTGAATCGTTCGAAGGACAGCTTCAGGCGGCGGCTGCGACGGCATCTTCAGCAGCTTCAGGCAAGGTCTAATCGAGTTCGGCGACATTAACAATTCCTCCTGTGAAGTATGCTTTTGTTTCTTATATCAAATTTCTTTATCGTTATTAAATTAGATTGTGTTTGCGCATATTGGAAGCTATTTTACCCTGATATGCTATGTGTGTATAGCATTTTCTGTTTTGTTAATAATAACTATATGCGATGTGTGTATAACATTTTCAGTTTTGTTAATAATAACTGTACACCATTGTTTTGCAGTGATGATATTATCTCTGGTGAATCAACAAGCTTGTTAGTTGTTTTTTAGTATAATGATAATTCATATTCCACCTGTCTTAGCATAGACTCTTCTTTTTTTAAATTAAGTATGAAATTTGTGAATGTTGATCGCATCAAGGTACGATTATCATCTTAAATATGGTTTTTAAATTTTATTGTCATTCGTATTCAAATGGTATGTTTAACTATCATTTTCTATTTATATTGTCATTTAGTTTGACAGTGGTTTATTTCTTTTAGTCTGATGATTGTATAATTATTATTGCATAATGCTAGTTGTATATATCATTTCATACAGTAAAATTATGGAGCAAATTGCTAGAAGGAGGGAGAAATGTGCGTTATGGAAAATAGTTCTTTGTCCTATCATGGAGGACTATTTATCAAAATTAGTTGATGATGGTTTTGGTTGGGATGTTTTCAAGTCATTAGAGTTTATTTTTGATGTTAAGTCGTGGAAGTCACAAGTTATTGATCTTCAAAATCATTTATGTAGTTATAATCATTGGAGAGTTACCGGTTTTCCATGTGTTCATGCAGTTAAATGTATTATACATTTTTCCATGTAATTAGATTTTTTTTAATTGTTTAAATACTATGCAAATATCGTATGACTTTTATTCTATTTGATTTTCTCTATTGATTGTGTTTGTGGTTCTATTGATTGTGTGATGCATGCTGTGTGATTTGTTTCTGTTTGATTTACTCTATTGATTGTGTTTGTGGTTTTATTATTCTTTGTTTCAGTATAATGATAATTGTACGTATCATTTTGGTTATATGGATTCATATTTCTATAGTCCATGATTGCATATATTTGAGAAGTGTACTTAATGGTTTTTCACATTGGGCAATACTTATTATACACAACTGTGTTATATTCATCTATTATTTGCATAATTTAGTATAATAGTGGGTATTAAGAACAAAATGATATATTAATATATCATTCTATATAAGTATTACACTACAACCGACTTTAAACAAGTAATACTTCTTTGAGCTTTTGTTAACCTTAACCTGATATACTCGATTAGGCCTTGCATGCGGAAGTGTTTTATGTGTCATAGGTAACCGATTAGGCCTTGCATGCGGAAGCCTTTTACGTGTCGTGGGTACCCGCTCGCTTAATTAATCTCTACTGGGTGCAGATTCATTGCTGGAGTACCCGATTAGGCCTTGCGTGCAGAAATGTTTTACGTGTCATAGGTACCCGATTAGTCCTTGCGTGCAGATGTCTTTTACGTGTCACGGGTACCCGCTCGGTTAACTAATTCCTACTGGGTGCAGAATCGTTGCTGGGGTACCCGATTAGGCCTTGCGTGCAGAAGTGTTTTACGTGTCATAGGTACCCGATTAGGCCTTCCGTGCGGAAGTCTTTTACGTGTCACGGGTACCCGCTCGGTTAACTAATTCCTACTGGGTGCAGAATCGTTGCTGGAGTACCCGATTAGGCCATGCGTGCAGAAGTATTTTATGTGTCATAGGTACCCGATTAGGCCTTGCATGTAGAAATTTTTTACGTGTCACGGTTACCCGCTCGGTTAACTAATTCCTACTGGGTGCAGAATCTTTGCTGGAGTACCCGATTAGGCCTTGCGTGCTGAAGAGTTTTACATGTCATAGGTACCCGATTAGGCCTTGCATACGGAAGGCTTTTACATGTCACGGGTACCCGCTCGGTTAACTAATTCCTACTAGGTGCAGAATTGTTGATGGAGTACCCGATTAGGCATGAATAGTGTAATGACCCGGATCCTTATGGGTTAATTTTTGAATATTTAATATTTAATTTAAATATTGGGTGGATAATATAAGTGGAAATTTTTATTTAAGTTATCAATTTAATAATCAATTCGATTTAATATCGAATATATCAAGTTATCAGAATACGAAAATGGATTTAGATGAATTCAAAATTTAATTTGAATTAAATATAGTTCAAATAATTAATGGGAAATTTCATTTGAATTTATAACGATAATAATATTAATTTATTATCGCAGAATTTAAATGGTTTGAAATTTAAATTATATCAATTTAAATTAATATCTTCTACGGATGATCGAATTGGACCTCGTGACCCATTCCAGTGTGTCCGGAATAGGGGTATTACCCTAGAACTGACGGTTGTTGGGTTCAGAAAGCAGTTCGAAATCAAGGGCTATTGAAAGTTTTAAGGATACAGTTTTAAATTTAAAACAAATTTAAAATAAAATACTTGTCCCCTCTTAGACCACGTCTCCCCCTTTTCAAACCATTCATTTCATTCTTCTTCAAATGGATCCAAAGCTTCCAGCACACCCAAAAATGTAGGCCTCGCTGTTCAAAATATAAACCACGCCCCTCCTTTATAAAATGGCCACTACCCTTCTCTTTACTAGATTTCAGAATCGAAAAGAATAAACCCAAAGTTTCAGTTCAAATTAAAAGGAAAGGGTCGATCCTTATAAAGTCGCGATTTTCCCCATACCTTCTTCAATTCCCAAATCGAGAAAATAATGAAAAGAGAAAACAAAAACCACGAAGTCTCCTGTAGCTCGACGTTGAGGGATGGGTGCTCGCGAATCAAGGAGTGAGATGGGACCGATATCGAGGTTGCGTTGCTCGAAGAAGGGGCGATGGGAGTGGTGAACTGACGTTCGCAAGTCCGCGATGAGGTTTTGGTAGGATATGGTGGAGGCGCACGCGGATTGAGGGAAGGTAGCAGACCATTCGATTTCGTTTTCTGGGATGATGCGATAACTGAGCCTTGAGCGAAATTGATTTGGGGATGCTACTGATGTTCGACAGTGGGTTGTTGAGTTAGATTGGCCTATGTTTTTGGGGAAACGATGGATGCAGGAGTTCGACTGTCTGATGGATGAATGGGTGAATATCCGGTGATGTACTAGGTTGAAATGGAGTGTTGGTTCTGTGTTGCAAGGATGGATTAACAAGCTAGGAGTTGACAGGGAATATGGATTAAGGTGCGAATTTATTCGAGATGATTCATGGACAACGATATGAAAATTTACAGGATATGCGACGAATTAATAATCTCGGTGAGTAAATCTCACCTTTTATTTAGAATTATTTTTATATAGTTAAAAATAATTGTTATGCTTGTTTGAATGTTGTCTGATTGTTTTAAAATATATATAGTTATTTAGGATTGGTTTAATATTATATATATATATATTGGGTTGATGATTGGTTGGATTCCCGCAGTTTCATTAGCGGATGCCCGCGGTACCATTAGCGGATGATTACATTATACTCCCCACGATATGATTAGTGGATGACCTTCTATACCGCGATATCCTGCCTCGAAGTAGGATGGGTATTACTATGTTGACTAACATCTGTGGATGCAGGAAAACAGGTTGGAGGAATCCAACTGGATTCCTCAAAAATATATTATCTGTTTGTTGTTTGTTTGATTTCATATATATTCATATATAATGTGTTAAAAATCAAATGATTGAAAATTGGTTGATTTGATTGTTTAAAATATCCCTGGGGTTTGAATATTGATTCATAAAAATATCGAAAAGGGTATTTGAGATTTTAAAAAGGGAATTCTATTTTTATAAATAGAATTTGAATTTTTAATGAACTAGGGAAAATATTAACTTGTTTGAATATATAAAACAAGTATTGAATTTATAAACTCTGTTTATAAAGGAAAAGATGGGATTTGAATTAGATTTATAAACTTTGTTTATAAAGGAAAAGATGGGATTTGAAGTAGATTTATAAACTTTGTTTATAAAGGAAAAGATGGGATTTGAATCAGATTTATAAACTTTGTTTATAAATGAAAAGATGGGATTTGAATTAGATTTATAAACTTTGTTTATAAATGAAAAGATGGAATTTGAATTGAATTTATAAACTCTGTTTATAAAGGAAAAGATGGGATTTGAATTAAATTTATAAACTTTGTTTATAAATGAAAAGATGGGATTTGAATTGAATTTATAAACTTTGTTTATAAATGGAAAGGTGGGTTTTGAATCGAATTTATAAACTTTGTTATAAATATACATAAATGTGGGATTTTAAGTGAAGTTATAAACGTTGTTTAAATAAGGCATAGAAATTCAAATGGGATTTATAATATAGAATTTGAATATAGAAATTCAAATGGGATTTATAATATAGAATTCAAATGGGATTTATATTATAGGATTTGAATAAGAGAAGATAATAGATTTGGATAAATAGAAGTGGATTAGACTAAGAAGTTAATTAACGGATTTAATTAACAAATTTAGTTAAAACGATTGGTATAGTTAAAATAGATGGGACAGGTATAAATATACAGGAGACAGGTTTGGAATAAAGTGTTAGAAGGTATATATATAGATTGCTCGACAAAAAGGTACGTATTTAATTCATATATGAGATTTTATGCGCCGTATCGGCTAGCCGCTTGGCTTTTCCTTTTTCTTTTTGATTAGAGAGGCCTGTGTGGCAGTTTGGGGATTTTCCCGATGCTCCCGGTACAAAGGAGGTTATGGCGAATTTTTCCGGGAATTTAAGGAGATAGAATATTTTTAAGATAATTTGATAGTTAGAAATTAACATATCAAAATATATAGAAGTCGATAAGGAAACGAACTTAGAAATAGAATAGTATAATCAAAAAGGAAGACTAGGGATAAAATCTAGTAAGAATAGAAAGAGGAAGAGTATACGTGTTTAAAAGTGAATCAGTAGTTGTATGGTATTGATTATTCGAGTAAGTAGTCATATCTATTTTGACGTTATAAATGTTATTCAGTCAAGGTCTGAGAGGTAGTTATACCCCAACTTGGTTGATTTCATTATTAACAGATAAACAGTAAGATTTCAGGCTCGAAGATCAATGCTGAATGAGAGTTAGTTGAATATAGTATTTGGGTTGTCGTACCGATGTTTTACACAACATCCGGTTTAACCCAAATAAATGTAAGCTTGGAAATAGAATAATAAATATTTCTAAAGTTAGAAAATAAAGGAGGCGATATATGAAAATATTTGTTTAACAAATATTGATAAAGGAATAGAGAAGAGATTTAATTAATGGAATATTAATTAAAGGCTCACTGATTGTTGGATGTTTGGATGAACACTTGTTTTATTCGATAGTTAAATCATCGACTATCGAAACACTTGTTTTATTCGATAGTTAAATCACAGACTATCGAAGTTTTGACCATCGTTGTCATTATGGAGAGACCGGTTGGATTATTATCCGAAGAACCACTCCGTATTGGCAGTAGCATGCGAATCAGATTATATAAAGATAATCGAAGACGGAGTAGAGTGCAAGGACTTTTTCTATAAATAGAAATAGTACCTTCGGCTCATCCTGTTCCTGGGTGACATGTATGGATGAATGTCTGACAGAGTATTTCCAGAAAGGTCACGTACATTGATTTCTTCAACCGTACCAAGAGTGGAAGCGGAGAAGGAAACTTCTTTTAGCTAACACGTAATGTACTGTTGAGGACGTCAATCGGTGATTTGATGGATTTGACGATGTGGCATTCGAAGTGAATCTGGTGTGATGATTAAGCGTAACCTCAAGCCTCATCAATCGGTAAATGACAAAAATCGGGCAGGCAGCATGGCTATGTAGGTCGCACCTATTAGGGTGTATAATCGCCTGATCTAGAGTTTCATTTACTTTTAAAAATCTATTGTCGATGCTGTCCCATTCGGGAACGGTTGCTGATCCCAATCGTTGGTGATATACATTCGATACACTCAAGCCAAATGAGTGGTCGGTCATGTGTGGCTGAGTTGCAAGATGTTCTTGTTGAACTCGGTGTATTCTCCTCTAGAGATACACCAGCAGAAGGTGGTTCCATACCTTGTCATAGTTGGAAATCAATTACCCAATACGTGCTTGCGGTTTATGATTGTATATTATATATGTGGAACGTGAGATGCAAACGTTCCACTAGATTATTATTTACTTGATTTAGACATTATTATAATATCAAAAGAGTTTGATATAAAGATAAGTCAAGTGTTTGGATTCTCATAAGGGAAAAACCCGTTCCGTGTTATACGGCGTGGTCTTATGAGATATCATTTAGTTTTCTGAAACTGTTTTAAACTGTTTACTCATACCAGTCCCATGACTGACCTGGAGTTTATTTTGTTTTGTTCTACCTAAACTCTTGGGTGCCTAAATTTGTACTGGCAGTCAAGTAGTTCAGGATTTTACAGATCTATCTAAAGGAGCTTGGAGCAGGAGGCTTCAACGTTAGTTACATAGAGTTTTGTTCCGCTGTGTTGTAAGTGTTGTACTCTGATAAGTGTATGTTATACAGTTAAGATTTTGTATTTCAAAAGTTATGATATATTATATTTTGTTCCGCTGCAATGTGAGATTCTGTGTTTTTGTTTCTGTTCTTCTTCTACCTCTTTCTTCTAAAAAAAATGTTTCGTATTTTCGTGATATTTGGGTTGGACGTATGATGTATATAGTCAACTCCGATGTTACGGAAATCTTGGTCATTACAGTTGGTATCAGAGCTTAGGTTGAGCGAATACCTAGGCTTGTTGGAATGTGCTCATTAGAGATAGGATCAGTAGTATCCTAGAATGAGTTGAGTGTATATATATACGAGAGAACGTATTTGTTATTTGATATAAAAACTGTTTTATATTGTGTTGACTAGTCTGTTGAGTGGATTATAAATTTTGGTCGAATCGTGGGACGCCACGATGTCGATAGGAGTTTATAAACACTTGAACAGAAGATTGGACACGATATTGTTTTAAATGGTTGAGTTGATTGTTAGGATTATAATCGAATAAGATTATAAAAAATGAAATAGTTATATATAACCAAATGGAATTTGTATATGAAATCAAATACAAATGAGATAAATTGAAATTGAATTCCAACCAGAATTCAGAATTTAAAATCCTGGGAGTTTGGAAAATATTTTTCTAAATGGATTTTGAAAGAAATATAGCACTGGACTCATTCAGTGGCTGGGAAATAATTCTGATGATGGTCGCAACATCATCAGTGTTCATTTTCGAGTTTCTAAGTGATGAATTGCTGCCTTAGAAAAGTTTTGATGGAAATTTGTTTGAAAGAAACAAATTGTTGGAAAATTCAAATGTTTTGAATTTGGGATAGATATAAATATATGTATATATTTATATTACTTCAAAGGAATTTTGAAATGGGAATTGGAATATAGATTTCAAATAGAAGTGAAATGGGAATTGGAATATAGATTTCAAATAGAAGTAAATATAAGGGAATTCAAATATAGAATTTGAACATATAAATTTAAATAGGATTTGAATAAAGAAAATTCAAATAGAAATTATATAAGAAAAATAGAAATGGAATTTGAATTCAAAGGAATTCAAATGGATTTGAATAAAGAAAAGTCAAATAGAGATTTGAATATTAGAATTCAAATGGAATTTGGTTATATAGAATTTCAAAGAGAATATAAAGTGGAGGATGAATATTAGAATTCAAAGAAAATATAAAGTTTGAAATAGAATTTGAATTCAAAGGAGTTCAAATAGAATTTAAATTCAAAGGATTTCAAATAGAAATTGAACAAAGGAATTTAAATAGAAATTGAAGATAAGGAATTCAAATAGAATTTGAAGATAAGAAATTGAATTAGAATTTGAAATAAAGAAAATTCAAATAGAAATTGAAGAAAAGGAAATAATATAGAGTTTGAATAAAGAAATTCAAATGGAATTTGAATATTGTAAATATATAGGATTTGAATATTAGAAGTGTAATAGATCGGGAATATTATGTGAAATGGATTGGATATATATTAAAAATATATCAATGGAGTTGAATTTAGTATAGGCAAAGTTAAAACATTTATATTTATAAATATTATTAAAACGAGCTCGCCGTAGCGCGGTAGTTCGTAAATTAGCGATTCGAACTTCAATTTAGTATACAGAACTCAATTGAAGTCGGAATTCATTGAAATAAGAATCGTCGGGACCGGCTGAACAATAGTTTTCTAATGAAAGAGAAAAATCTGGATTTCGTCGTATATATTTTGAGTTATGTCAAAATCAAATTTTTAGAAAAACAGCGCCAGAACCATTATAAAACCATAACGGTTTAATTAAATAAATAAAAGGATTTTTAGGAAATAAAATTTGAGTTGACATTAGAAAAATCCAGACTGGAGATACAAAGTAAATATGAACTCCAGTGAAGTAAGTGAAATGATTTTTAAGACAAAAATCATATTTTAAATGGTTAAATAGAATTAACTAAAATGGAGAATAATTAGTTAAAGGAAATTTGAATCGAAATTGGGTTTTTGGATAAGTGAAAGAAATTGAGAATTTATATTCGAAATCGAATATATAACTCGAGTTGAAAATATAATTAGATTAGTTTATAATTAAGTTGACATATATTTGAACAAGTTATATTCAAATAAAAAGGGTGAAATAGGCAAAACGATTAATTAGCAACTAGTTAATGGGAATTTGAATGATTGAAATTAAATTTAACTTAAGTAAGTTAAATTGATCGAAATGAATAAATTGAGTAAAATCAATGTGAATGAAATATGAATTGGGTGTGAATAAAGGAAAAACCAAAAGGGTTAAAAACAATATATTTGTAAAACAAATATAAAGGAAATATAGTTGTAACACAAATACAAAGGAAGTTATGTGCAAACAAATAGAAGGAGAAATATTTGTAAAACATTTACAAATAGATTTAAAAGGAAATATTTGTAAAACATTTACAAATAGATTAAATGGAAATATTTATTTATAGAAAATAAATAGAATGTTATAAATGAGATATTTATTTGTTAAATAAATAGAAATTAATCAAAGGAATATTTAGAAGGTGAATAGAAAATGGAAATCTGTTTTTAACAGATAAATAGAAAAGATTAATTTATAAATAACAGTTTATAAATTAAATTAAATATTTATCATTTGATAAATGGAATATATAAGTCTGAGCTTATATAGAGAAGAGATATTGGTTTTTAACACCGATAGTTTTAAATAGAAGGGGTACACAACACTTATATAAGTGAAGTAACGTTATTAAAGAGAACATTTATAAAGTGAACAACCGTTACTAAAAGTAAATTTTTATAAATGAATAAACGTTATCCAATAGGAGTTATCCGAATAGGAGAAGTTGATTAGAGTTAGAAATAATCGATTTGAATTAGAATAAATCGATTAGAGTAAGAATTTACCAGTTAGAGTTAATCAGTTAGGGTTAATCCGTAGAGTTAGTTGAATATTAGTTTATTCGAATAGAACTAAAGGAGTTATCGAATATAGTTTATTCGAAAGGAATTATCGAATTTAGTTAATCGAAGGAGTTATCAATTATTAGTTTATTCGAAAGGAATTATCGAATTTAGTTAATCGAAGGAGTTATCGATTATTAGTAAATCGAAGGAGTTATCAATTATTAGTTAATCGAAGGAGTTATCGATTATTAGTTTATTCGAATAGAACTAAAGGAGTTATCGAATATAGTTTATTCGAAAGGAATTATCGAATTTAGCTAATCGAAGGAGTTATCGATTATTAGTTAATTGAAGGAGTTATCGATTATTAGTAAATCGAAGGAGTTATCGATTATTAGTAAATCAAAGGAGTTATCGATTATAGTTTAATCGAAAAGAGTTATCGATTAGTTTAATCGAAGTGAGTTATAGAATATTGGTTATTCGAAGGAGTTATCGAATTTAGTTATTCGATGAAGTTAATTGAAAAGAGTTAAATCCAATAGAGTTAATTGACAAGAGTAAATTGAATAGAGTAAATCGAATATAGTTTATTCGAAGAAAGGTTTTCGAATCTAGTTATTCGAAAGAGAGATTATTGAATATAGTTATTCGAAGGGAGGAGTTATCGAATAAGGATTTATTCGAAAGAGAGTTATGTAAGGAAGTTTGAAATGTTGAGTATCAACATAAATAAGTTTTGAAAAGATAAATGGGTTTGTAGCACTTTTCCTACCTTAGCAATTTCGAGGACGAAATTATTTTAAGTGGGGAAGATTGTAATGACCCGGATCCTTATGTGTTAATTTTTGAATATTTAATATTTAATTTAAATATTGGGTGGATAATATAAGTGGAAATTTTTATTTAAGTTATCAATTTAATAATCAGTTCGATTTAATATCGAATATATCAAGTTATCAGAATATGAAAATGGATTTTGATGAATTCAAAATTTAATTTGAATTAAATATAGTTCAAATAATTAATGGGAAATTTCATTTGAATTTATAACGATAATAATATTAATTTATTATCGCAGAATTTAAATGGTTTGAAATTTAAATTATATCAATTTAAATTAATATCTTCTGCGGATGATCGAATTGGACCTCGTGACCTATCCCAGTGTGTCCGGAATAGGGGTATTACCCTAGAACTGACGGTTGTTGGGTTCAGAAAGGAGTTCGAAATCAAGGGCTATTGAAAGTTTTAAGGATACAGTTTTAAATTTAAAACAAATTTAAAATAAAATACTTGTCCCCTCTTAGACCACGTCTCCCCCTTTTTAAACCATTCATTTCATTCTTCTTCAAATGGATCCAAAGCTTCCAGCACACCCAAAAATGTAGGCCTCGCTGTTCAAAATATAAACCACGCCCCTCCTTTATAAAATGGTCACTACCCTTCTCTTTACTGGATTTCAGAATCGAAAAGAATAAACCCAAAGTTTCAGTTCAAATTAAAAGGAAAGGGCCGATCCTTATAAAGTCGCGATTTTCCCCATACCTTCTTCAATTCCCAAATCGAGAAAATAATGAAAAGAGAAAACAAAAACCGCGAAGTCTCCTGTAGCTCGACGTTAAGGGATGGGTGCTCGCGAATCAAGAAGTGAGATGGGACCGATATCGAGGCTGCGTTGCTCGAAGAAGGGGCGATGGGAGTGGTGAACTGACGTTCGCAAGTCAGCGATGAGGTTTTGGTAGGATATGGTGGAGGCGCACGCGGATTGAGGGAAGGTAGCAGACCATTCGATTTCGTTTTCTGGGATGATGCGATAACTGAGCCTTGAGCGAAATTGATTTGGGGATGCTACTGATGTTCGACAGTGGGTTGTTGAGTTAGATTGGCCTATGTTTTTGGGGAAACGATGGATGCAGGAGTTCGACTGTCTGATGGATGAATGGGTGAATATCCGGTGATGTACTAGGTTGAAATGGAGTGTTGGTTCTGTGTTGCAAGGATGGATTAACAAGCTAGGAGTTGACATGGAATATGGATTAAGGTGCGAATTTATTCGAGATGATTCATGGACAACGATATGAAAAGTTACAATATTTGCGACGAATTAATAATCTCGGTGAGTAAATCTCACCTTTTATTTAGAATTATTTTTATATAGTTAAAAATAATTGTTATGCTTGTTTGAATGCTGTCTGATTGTTTTAAAATATATATATATATTTAGGATTGGTTTAATATTATATATATATATTGGGTTGATGATTGGTTGGATTCCCGCAGTTTCATTAGCGGATGCCCGCGGTACCATTAGCGGATGATTACCCTATACACCCCACGCTATGATTAGTGGATGACCTTCTATACCGCGATATCCTGCCTCGAAGCAGGATGGGTATTACTATGTTGACTAACATCTGTGGATGCAGGAAAACAGGTTGGAGGAATCCAACTGGATTCCTCAAAAATATATTATCTGTTTGTTGTTTGTTTGATTTCATATATATTCATATATAATGTGTTAAAAATCAAATGATTGAAAATTGGTTGATTTGATTGTTTAAAATATCCCTGGGGTTTGAATATTGATTCATAAAAATATCAAAAAGGGTATTTGAGATTTTAAAAAGGGAATTCTATTTTTATAAATAGAATTTGAATTTTTAATGAACTAGGGAAAATATTAACTTGTTTGAATATATAAAACAAGTATTGAATTTATAAACTCTGTTTATAAAGGAAAAGATGGGATTTGAATTAGATTTATAAACTTTGTTTATAAAGGAAAAGATGGGATTTGAATTAGATTTATAAACTTTGTTTATAAAGGAAAAGATGGGATTTGAATTAGATTTATAAACTTTGTTTATAAAAGAAAAGATGGGATTTGAATTAGATTTATAAACTTTGTTTATAAATGAAAAGATGGAATTTGAATTGAATTTATAAACTCTGTTTATAAAGGAAAAGATGGGATTTGAATTAAATTTATAAACTTTGTTTATAAATGAAAAGATGGGATTTGAATGGAATTTTTAAACTGTGTTTATAAATGGAAAGGTGGGTTTTGAATCGAATTTATAAACTTTGTTATAAATATACATAAATGTGGGATTTTAAGTGAAGTTATAAACGTTGTTTAAATAAGGCATAGAAATTCAAATGGGATTTATAATATAGAATTTGAATATAGAAATTCAAATGGGATTTATAATATAGAATTTGAATATAGAATTCAAATGGGATTTATATTATAGGATTTGAATAAGAGAAGATAATAGATTTGGATAAATAGAAGTGGATTAGACTAAGAAGTTAATTAATGGATTTAATTAACAAATTTAGTTAAAACGATTGGTATAGTTAAAATAGATGGGACAGGTATAAATATACAGGAGACAGGTTTGGAATAAAGTGTTAGAAGGTATATATATAGATTGCTCGACAAAAAGGTGCGTATTTAATTCATATATGAGATTTTATGCGCCGTATCGACTAGCCGCTTGGCTTTTTCTTTTTTCTTTTTGATTAGAGAGGCCTGTGTGGCAGTTTGGGGATTTTCCCGATGCTCCCGGTACAAAGGAGGTTATGGCGAATTTTTCCGGGAATTTAAGGGAGATAGAATATTTTTAAGATAATTTGATAGTTAGAAATTAACATATCAAAATATATAGAAGTCGATAAGGAAACGAACTTAGAAATAGAATAGTATAATCAAAAAGGAAGACTAGGGATAAAATCTAGTAAGAATAGAAAGAGGAAGAGTATACGTATTTAAAAGTGAATCAATAGTTGTATGGTATTGATTATTCGAGTAAGTAGTCCTATCTGTTTTGACGTTATAAATGTTATTCAGTCAAGGTCTGAGAGGTAGTTATACCCCAACTTGCTTGATTTCATTATTAACAGATAAAAGTAAGATTTCAGGCTCGAAGATCAATGTTGAATGAGAGTTAGTTGAATATAATATTTGGGTTGTCGCACCGATGTTTTACACAACATCCGGTTTAACCCAAATAAATGTAAGCTTGGAAATAGAATAATAAATATTTCTAAAGTTAGAAAATAAAGGAGGAGATATATGAAAATATTTGTTTAACAAATATTGATAAAGGAATAAAGAAGAGATTTAATTAATGGAATATTAATTAAAGGCTCACTGATTGTTGGATGTTTGGATGAACACTTGTTTTATTCGATAGTTAAATCATCGACTATCGAAACACTTGTTTTATTCGATAGTTAAATCACAGACTATCGAAGTTTTGACCATCGTTGTCATTATGGAGAGACCAGTTGGAATATTATCCGAAGAACCACTCCGTATTGGCAGTAGCGTGCGAATCAGATTATATAAAGATAATCGAAGACGGAGTAGGGTGCAAGGACTTTTTCTATAAATAGAAATAGTACCTTCGGCTCATCATGTTCCTGGGTGACTTGTATGGATGAATGTCTGACAGAGTATTTCCAGAAAGGTCACGTACATTGGTTTCTTCAACTGTACCCAGAGTGGAAGCGTAGAAGGAAACTTCTTTTAGCTAACACGTAATGTACTGTTGAGGACGTCAATCGGTGATTTGATGGATTTGACGATGTGGCATTCGAAGTGAATCTGCTGTGATGATTAAGCGTAACCTCAAGCCTCATCAATCGGTAAATGACAGAAATCGGGCAGGCAGCATGGCTATGTAGGTCGCACCTATTAGGGTGTATAATCGCCTGATCTAGAGTTTCATTTACTTCTAAAAATCTATTGTCGATGCTATCCCATTCGGGAAACGGTTGCTGATCCCAATCGTTGGTGATATACATTCGATACACTCAAGCCAAATGAGTGGTCGGTCATGTGTGGCTGAGTTGCAAGATGCTCTGGTTGAACTCGGTGTATTCTCCTCTAGAGATACACTAGCGGAAGGTTGTTCCATACCTTGTCATAGTTGGAAATCAATTACCCAATACGTGCTTGCGGTTTATGATTGTATATTATATATGTGGAACGTGAGATGCAAACGTTCCACTAGATTGTTATTTACTTGATTTAGACATTATTATAATATCAAAAGAGTTTGATATAAAGATAAGTCAAGTGTTTGGATTCTCATAAGGGAAAAACACGTTCCGTGTTATACGGCGTGGTCTTATGAGATATCATTTAGTTTTCTGAAACTGTTTTAAACTGTTTACTCATACCAGTCCCATGACTGACCCGGATTTTATTTTGTTTTGTTCTACCTAAACTCTTGGGTGCCTAAATTTGTACTGGCAGTCAAGTAGTTCAGGATTTTACAGATCTATCTAAAGGAGCTTGGAGCAGGAGGCTTCAACGTTAGTTACATAGAGTTTTGTTCCGCTGTGTTGTAAGTGTTGTACTCTGATAAGTGTATGTTATACAGTTAAGATTTTGTATTTCAAAAGTTATGATATATTATATTTTGTTCCGCTGCGATGTGAGATTCTGTGTTTTTGTTTCTGTTCTTCTTCTACCTCTTTCTTCTAAAAAAATGTTTCGTATTTTCGTGATATTTGGGTTGGACGTATGATGTATATAGTCAACTCCGATGTTACGGAAATCTTGGTCATTACAGTTGGTATCAGAGCTTAGGTTGAGCGAATACCTAGGCTTGTTGGAATGTGCTCATTAGAGATAGGATCAGTAGTATCCTAGAATGAGTTGAGTGTATATATATACGAGAGAACGTATTTGTTATTTGATATAAAAACTGTTTTATATTGTGTTGACTAGTCTGTTGAGTGGATTATAAATTTTGGTCGAATCGTGGGACGCCACGATGTCGATAGGAGTTTATAAACACTTGAACAGAAGATTGGACACGATATTGTTTTAAATGGTTGAGTTGATTGTTAGGATTATAATCGAATAAGATTATAAAAAATGAAATAGTTATATATAACCAAATGGAATTTGTATATGAAATCAAATACAAATGAGATAAATTGAAATTGAATTCCAACCAGAATTCAGAATTTAAAATCCTGGGAGTTTGGAAAATATTTTTCTAAATGGATTTTGAAAGAAATATAGCACTGGACTCATTCAGTGGCTGGGAAATAATTCTGATGATGGTCGCAACATCATCAGTGTTCATTTTCGAGTTTCTAAGTGATGAATTGCTGCCTTAGAAAAGTTTTGATGGAAATTTGTTTGAAAGAAACAAATTGTTGGAAAATTCAAATGTTTTGAATTTGGGATAGATATAAATATATGTATATATTTATATTACTTCAAAGGAATTTTGAAATGGGAATTGGAATATAGATTTCAAATAGAAGTGAAATGGGAATTGGAATATAGATTTCAAATAGAAGTAAATATAAGGGAATTCAAATATAGAATTTGAACATATAAATTTAAATAGGATTTGAATAAAGAAAATTCAAATAGAAATTATATAAGAAAAATAGAAATGGAATTTGAATTCAAAGGAATTCAAATGGATTTGAATAAAGAAAAGTCAAATAGAGATTTGAATATTAGAATTCAAATGGAATTTGGTTATATAGAATTTCAAAGAGAATATAAAGTGGAGGATGAATATTAGAATTCAAAGAAAATATAAAGTTTGAAATAGAATTTGAATTCAAAGGAGTTCAAATAGAATTTAAATTCAAAGGATTTCAAATAGAAATTGAACAAAGGAATTTAAATAGAAATTGAAGATAAGGAATTCAAATAGAATTTGAAGATAAGAAATTGAATTAGAATTTGAAATAAAGAAAATTCAAATAGAAATTGAAGAAAAGGAAATAATATAGAGTTTGAATAAAGAAATTCAAATGGAATTTGAATATTGTAAATATATAGGATTTGAATATTAGAAGTGTAATAGATCGGGAATATTATGTGAAATGGATTGGATATATATTAAAAATATATCAATGGAGTTGAATTTAGTATAGGCAAAGTTAAAACATTTATATTTATAAATATTATTAAAACGAGCTCGCCGTAGCGCGGTAGTTCGTAAATTAGCGATTCGAACTTCAATTTAGTATACAGAACTCAATTGAAGTCGGAATTCATTGAAATAAGAATCGTCGGGACCGGCTGAACAATAGTTTTCTAATGAAAGAGAAAAATCTGGATTTCGTCGTATATATTTTGAGTTATGTCAAAATCAAATTTTTAGAAAAACAGCGCCAGAACCATTATAAAACCATAACGGTTTAATTAAATAAATAAAAGGATTTTTAGGAAATAAAATTTGAGTTGACATTAGAAAAATCCAGACTGGAGATACAAAGTAAATATGAACTCCAGTGAAGTAAGTGAAATGATTTTTAAGACAAAAATCATATTTTAAATGGTTAAATAGAATTAACTAAAATGGAGAATAATTAGTTAAAGGAAATTTGAATCGAAATTGGGTTTTTGGATAAGTGAAAGAAATTGAGAATTTATATTCGAAATCGAATATATAACTCGAGTTGAAAATATAATTAGATTAGTTTATAATTAAGTTGACATATATTTGAACAAGTTATATTCAAATAAAAAGGGTGAAATAGGCAAAACGATTAATTAGCAACTAGTTAATGGGAATTTGAATGATTGAAATTAAATTTAACTTAAGTAAGTTAAATTGATCGAAATGAATAAATTGAGTAAAATCAATGTGAATGAAATATGAATTGGGTGTGAATAAAGGAAAAACCAAAAGGGTTAAAAACAATATATTTGTAAAACAAATATAAAGGAAATATAGTTGTAACACAAATACAAAGGAAGTTATGTGCAAACAAATAGAAGGAGAAATATTTGTAAAACATTTACAAATAGATTTAAAAGGAAATATTTGTAAAACATTTACAAATAGATTAAATGGAAATATTTATTTATAGAAAATAAATAGAATGTTATAAATGAGATATTTATTTGTTAAATAAATAGAAATTAATCAAAGGAATATTTAGAAGGTGAATAGAAAATGGAAATCTGTTTTTAACAGATAAATAGAAAAGATTAATTTATAAATAACAGTTTATAAATTAAATTAAATATTTATCATTTGATAAATGGAATATATAAGTCTGAGCTTATATAGAGAAGAGATATTGGTTTTTAACACCGATAGTTTTAAATAGAAGGGGTACACAACACTTATATAAGTGAAGTAACGTTATTAAAGAGAACATTTATAAAGTGAACAACCGTTACTAAAAGTAAATTTTTATAAATGAATAAACGTTATCCAATAGGAGTTATCCGAATAGGAGAAGTTGATTAGAGTTAGAAATAATCGATTTGAATTAGAATAAATCGATTAGAGTAAGAATTTACCAGTTAGAGTTAATCAGTTAGGGTTAATCCGTAGAGTTAGTTGAATATTAGTTTATTCGAATAGAACTAAAGGAGTTATCGAATATAGTTTATTCGAAAGGAATTATCGAATTTAGTTAATCGAAGGAGTTATCAATTATTAGTTTATTCGAAAGGAATTATCGAATTTAGTTAATCGAAGGAGTTATCGATTATTAGTAAATCGAAGGAGTTATCAATTATTAGTTAATCGAAGGAGTTATCGATTATTAGTTTATTCGAATAGAACTAAAGGAGTTATCGAATATAGTTTATTCGAAAGGAATTATCGAATTTAGCTAATCGAAGGAGTTATCGATTATTAGTTAATTGAAGGAGTTATCGATTATTAGTAAATCGAAGGAGTTATCGATTATTAGTAAATCAAAGGAGTTATCGATTATAGTTTAATCGAAAAGAGTTATCGATTAGTTTAATCGAAGTGAGTTATAGAATATTGGTTATTCGAAGGAGTTATCGAATTTAGTTATTCGATGAAGTTAATTGAAAAGAGTTAAATCCAATAGAGTTAATTGACAAGAGTAAATTGAATAGAGTAAATCGAATATAGTTTATTCGAAGAAAGGTTTTCGAATCTAGTTATTCGAAAGAGAGATTATTGAATATAGTTATTCGAAGGGAGGAGTTATCGAATAAGGATTTATTCGAAAGAGAGTTATGTAAGGAAGTTTGAAATGTTGAGTATCAACATAAATAAGTTTTGAAAAGATAAATGGGTTTGTAGCACTTTTCCTACCTTAGCAATTTCGAGGACGAAATTATTTTAAGTGGGGAAGATTGTAATGACCCGGATCCTTATGTGTTAATTTTTGAATATTTAATATTTAATTTAAATATTGGGTGGATAATATAAGTGGAAATTTTTATTTAAGTTATCAATTTAATAATCAGTTCGATTTAATATCGAATATATCAAGTTATCAGAATATGAAAATGGATTTTGATGAATTCAAAATTTAATTTGAATTAAATATAGTTCAAATAATTAATGGGAAATTTCATTTGAATTTATAACGATAATAATATTAATTTATTATCGCAGAATTTAAATGGTTTGAAATTTAAATTATATCAATTTAAATTAATATCTTCTGCGGATGATCGAATTGGACCTCGTGACCTATCCCAGTGTGTCCGGAATAGGGGTATTACCCTAGAACTGACGGTTGTTGGGTTCAGAAAGGAGTTCGAAATCAAGGGCTATTGAAAGTTTTAAGGATACAGTTTTAAATTTAAAACAAATTTAAAATAAAATACTTGTCCCCTCTTAGACCACGTCTCCCCCTTTTTAAACCATTCATTTCATTCTTCTTCAAATGGATCCAAAGCTTCCAGCACACCCAAAAATGTAGGCCTCGCTGTTCAAAATATAAACCACGCCCCTCCTTTATAAAATGGTCACTACCCTTCTCTTTACTGGATTTCAGAATCGAAAAGAATAAACCCAAAGTTTCAGTTCAAATTAAAAGGAAAGGGCCGATCCTTATAAAGTCGCGATTTTCCCCATATACCTTCTTCAATTCCCAAATCGAGAAAATAATGAAAAGAGAAAACAAAAACCGCGAAGTCTCCTGTAGCTCGACGTTAAGGGATGGGTGCTCGCGAATCAAGAAGTGAGATGGGACCGATATCGAGGCTGCGTTGCTCGAAGAAGGGGCGATGGGAGTGGTGAACTGACGTTCGCAAGTCAGCGATGAGGTTTTGGTAGGATATGGTGGAGGCGCACGCGGATTGAGGGAAGGTAGCAGACCATTCGATTTCGTTTTCTGGGATGATGCGATAACTGAGCCTTGAGCGAAATTGATTTGGGGATGCTACTGATGTTCGACAGTGGGTTGTTGAGTTAGATTGGCCTATGTTTTTGGGGAAACGATGGATGCAGGAGTTCGACTGTCTGATGGATGAATGGGTGAATATCCGGTGATGTACTAGGTTGAAATGGAGTGTTGGTTCTGTGTTGCAAGGATGGATTAACAAGCTAGGAGTTGACATGGAATATGGATTAAGGTGCGAATTTATTCGAGATGATTCATGGACAACGATATGAAAAGTTACAATATTTGCGACGAATTAATAATCTCGGTGAGTAAATCTCACCTTTTATTTAGAATTATTTTTATATAGTTAAAAATAATTGTTATGCTTGTTTGAATGCTGTCTGATTGTTTTAAAATATATATATATATTTAGGATTGGTTTAATATTATATATATATATTGGGTTGATGATTGGTTGGATTCCCGCAGTTTCATTAGCGGATGCCCGCGGTACCATTAGCGGATGATTACCCTATACACCCCACGCTATGATTAGTGGATGACCTTCTATACCGCGATATCCTGCCTCGAAGCAGGATGGGTATTACTATGTTGACTAACATCTGTGGATGCAGGAAAACAGGTTGGAGGAATCCAACTGGATTCCTCAAAAATATATTATCTGTTTGTTGTTTGTTTGATTTCATATATATTCATATATAATGTGTTAAAAATCAAATGATTGAAAATTGGTTGATTTGATTGTTTAAAATATCCCTGGGGTTTGAATATTGATTCATAAAAATATCAAAAAGGGTATTTGAGATTTTAAAAAGGGAATTCTATTTTTATAAATAGAATTTGAATTTTTAATGAACTAGGGAAAATATTAACTTGTTTGAATATATAAAACAAGTATTGAATTTATAAACTCTGTTTATAAAGGAAAAGATGGGATTTGAATTAGATTTATAAACTTTGTTTATAAAGGAAAAGATGGGATTTGAATTAGATTTATAAACTTTGTTTATAAAGGAAAAGATGGGATTTGAATTAGATTTATAAACTTTGTTTATAAAAGAAAAGATGGGATTTGAATTAGATTTATAAACTTTGTTTATAAATGAAAAGATGGAATTTGAATTGAATTTATAAACTCTGTTTATAAAGGAAAAGATGGGATTTGAATTAAATTTATAAACTTTGTTTATAAATGAAAAGATGGGATTTGAATGGAATTTTTAAACTGTGTTTATAAATGGAAAGGTGGGTTTTGAATCGAATTTATAAACTTTGTTATAAATATACATAAATGTGGGATTTTAAGTGAAGTTATAAACGTTGTTTAAATAAGGCATAGAAATTCAAATGGGATTTATAATATAGAATTTGAATATAGAAATTCAAATGGGATTTATAATATAGAATTTGAATATAGAATTCAAATGGGATTTATATTATAGGATTTGAATAAGAGAAGATAATAGATTTGGATAAATAGAAGTGGATTAGACTAAGAAGTTAATTAATGGATTTAATTAACAAACTTAGTTAAAACGATTGGTATAGTTAAAATAGATGGGACAGGTATAAATATACAGGAGACAGGTTTGGAATAAAGTGTTAGAAGGTATATATATAGATTGCTCGACAAAAAGGTGCGTATTTAATTCATATATGAGATTTTATGCGCCGTATCGACTAGCCGCTTGGCTTTTTCTTTTTTCTTTTTGATTAGAGAGGCCTGTGTGGCAGTTTGGGGATTTTCCCGATGCTCCCGGTACAAAGGAGGTTATGGCGAATTTTTCCGGGAATTTAAGGGAGATAGAATATTTTTAAGATAATTTGATAGTTAGAAATTAACATATCAAAATATATAGAAGTCGATAAGGAAACGAACTTAGAAATAGAATAGTATAATCAAAAAGGAAGACTAGGGATAAAATCTAGTAAGAATAGAAAGAGGAAGAGTATACGTATTTAAAAGTGAATCAATAGTTGTATGGTATTGATTATTCGAGTAAGTAGTCCTATCTGTTTTGACGTTATAAATGTTATTCAGTCAAGGTCTGAGAGGTAGTTATACCCCAACTTGATTGATTTCATTATTAACTGATAAAAGTAAGATTTCAGGCTCGAAGATCAATGTTGAATGAGAGTTAGTTGAATATAATATTTGGGTTGTCGCACCGATGTTTTACACAACATCCGGTTTAACCCAAATAAATGTAAGCTTGGAAATAGAATAATAAATATTTCTAAAGTTAGAAAATAAAGGAGGAGATATATGAAAATATTTGTTTAACAAATATTGATAAAGGAATAAAGAAGAGATTTAATTAATGGAATATTAATTAAAGGCTCACTGATTGTTGGATGTTTGGATGAACACTTGTTTTATTCGATAGTTAAATCATCGACTATCGAAACACTTGTTTTATTCGATAGTTAAATCACAGACTATCGAAGTTTTGACCATCGTTGTCATTATGGAGAGACCAGTTGGAATATTATCCGAAGAACCACTCCGTATTGGCAGTAGCGTGCGAATCAGATTATATAAAGATAATCGAAGACGGAGTAGGGTGCAAGGACTTTTTCTATAAATAGAAATAGTACCTTCGGCTCATCATGTTCCTGGGTGACTTGTATGGATGAATGTCTGACAGAGTATTTCCAGAAAGGTCACGTACATTGGTTTCTTCAACTGTACCCAGAGTGGAAGCGTAGAAGGAAACTTCTTTTAGCTAACACGTAATGTACTGTTGAGGACGTCAATCGGTGATTTGATGGATTTGACGATGTGGCATTCGAAGTGAATCTGCTGTGATGATTAAGCGTAACCTCAAGCCTCATCAATCGGTAAATGACAGAAATCGGGCAGGCAGCATGGCTATGTAGGTCGCACCTATTAGGGTGTATAATCGCCTGATCTAGAGTTTCATTTACTTCTAAAAATCTATTGTCGATGCTATCCCATTCGGGAAACGGTTGCTGATCCCAATCGTTGGTGATATACATTCGATACACTCAAGCCAAATGAGTGGTCGGTCATGTGTGGCTGAGTTGCAAGATGCTCTGGTTGAACTCGGTGTATTCTCCTCTAGAGATACACTAGCGGAAGGTTGTTCCATACCTTGTCATAGTTGGAAATCAATTACCCAATACGTGCTTGCGGTTTATGATTGTATATTATATATGTGGAACGTGAGATGCAAACGTTCCACTAGATTGTTATTTACTTGATTTAGACATTATTATAATATCAAAAGAGTTTGATATAAAGATAAGTCAAGTGTTTGGATTCTCATAAGGGAAAAACACGTTCCGTGTTATACGGCGTGGTCTTATGAGATATCATTTAGTTTTCTGAAACTGTTTTAAACTGTTTACTCATACCAGTCCCATGACTGACCCGGATTTTATTTTGTTTTGTTCTACCTAAACTCTTGGGTGCCTAAATTTGTACTGGCAGTCAAGTAGTTCAGGATTTTACAGATCTATCTAAAGGAGCTTGGAGCAGGAGGCTTCAACGTTAGTTACATAGAGTTTTGTTCCGCTGTGTTGTAAGTGTTGTACTCTGATAAGTGTATGTTATACAGTTAAGATTTTGTATTTCAAAAGTTATGATATATTATATTTTGTTCCGCTGCGATGTGAGATTCTGTGTTTTTGTTTCTGTTCTTCTTCTACCTCTTTCTTCTAAAAAAATGTTTCGTATTTTCGTGATATTTGGGTTGGACGTATGATGTATATAGTCAACTCCGATGTTACGGAAATCTGGGTCATTACAAATAGAATATAATAAAATATAATAAATGAATTTAGCATTCTATTTTTGAAAGTGACCTAGCATGTGTATAATATTCTAAATGATAGTTAATTATATCATTGTATATTTAAGCTTCTATGAAATATATTGCATACACGAAATGATAGCTAAATTTATCATTTTTGATGTTGTTATAAGCTAGAATGGTCCTTGATAAATTGAAAGTCAAGAATTCTAGAGCGTCCTTCGTGCATATGAATTACTTTTGAATATACTTCACATCACTGATTTAATGCTAAGTTGATTTAGCACTTTTGGTATAATTGAATATAACATTGTATTTTTAAAGTGAGCTAGCTTGTATAAAATATAATAAATGATAGTTGAATTTATCATTTGTATTTTTGAAGTGAGTTAGCATATGTAGAGTTTGCAAAATAAAGTTTGAGTATGGTATTTAATAGTAAAATGAACTAGCATGTATAGAATATAACAAATGATAGTTGAATTTAGCATTGTATCTTTTAAAAGAAAGTAGAACGTTTAAATACGCTAAATGATAGTTAATATAACATTGTATTTTAAAGTAAACTAGAACGTACAAAACATAATAAATGATAGTTGATTTCAACATCGTATTTTTAAAGTGAACTAACATGTATTGAATATGCTAAATGATAGTTGAATAACATTATATTTTTAAAGCGAACTAGCACATATAAGATATGAAAAATGATACAAAATATAATAGTGTGTTTCCTAAAGAGAACTAGCATGTATATATATGATAAATGATAGTTGAATTTAGCATTCTATTTTTGAAACTGATCTAGCATGTGTATAATATTCTAAATGATAGTTAAATATATCATTGTATTTTTAAGCTTCTATAAAATATATTGCATACACAAAATGATAGCTGAATTAAGCATTTTTGATGTTGTTATAAGGTAGAATGGTCCTTCAAAAATTGGAACTTAAGAATTGTAGAGCGTCCTTCGTGCATATGAATTACTTTTGAATAGATTGCACATCACTGATTTAATGCTAAGTTGATTTACCACTTTTGGTATCAATGATTTTTTTTTAATTCAGACCATCGATGATTGAGTAAAGGATGTGGTACTAATTTTTTTTATTTTTTTTAAATTCAAATCAACGATGATGAGGGCGCAGACTGCTTCAAAAACGATGATGATTGGGGGTTCAATTAGCTTCAGGCAACGACCGCTTTAGGCTCAGGCAACGACAGCTTCAGATGACAGGCGGCGGGGGCTTCACACGATAGGCGAAGACGGCGGCTTCGGACAGATTCGGAAGGCGGTTAGGGAGAGATGGCGAAATCGCAATGCGGTGACTTTGAAAGGAGATTTGGGGAAGAACGTGACATTGCTGGTCTTGTCTTTTTGCCGAAATTTTAAAAGTCACGTCCCCGTTTTAAAAATTGTTTTAAAGGTTTTCCTTTAAACTAATTTGCTCCAATTGGAATATTTAAATTCAAATATGAATTTAAAGTAGAAATGGGAAAATCGTTTTAAAGAAATAAACGATGGAAATTTATTCTGATGTTCAGAATAAAAATTGAACTAAAATAAATCCATAAGGATTTGGGATTTTTAATTTTGATTAATTCGAATTTATTTAAATAGAAGTTAAATTAAATAAGATTTTGGTTTTAAATTGATTTCGAAATGAACTTGTTTAAATATAAAACAGGTAAATTTATAAAGAATGTTTATAATTTGGTGAATAAATTATCAAGAGATAATTGGTAACTTTAAATTCAAGTATGAATTTGAATAAAGAGAATTCAAATAGAATTTGAATAAAGAGAATTCAAATAGAATTTGAATAAAGAGAATTGTAATAGAATTTGAATATTGAAATTGAAATAGAATTTGAATATTGAAAATTCAAAGAAAATTCAAATGGAATTTGAATAAAGAGAATTTAAATATAGAATTCAAATAGAATTGAAATGGAATTTGAATATAGGAAATTCAAATAGAATTAAAATGGAATTCAAATATAGAAGATCGAAGTATAAATAAATTTATTTTCGAGTTAGGGGAAAACGACAAATTTTAGAAGACCGGAAATATTTTATTGAATTGGAAAAATGGATTTGATATATATTAAATATATATCAAAATGGAGTTGAATTTATTTTAAACGAAGTTTAAAAGTTTTTATATATAAATATAATTAAAATGAACTCGCCGCGGTGCGGTAGTTCGTAAATTGGCAATTCGAACTTCAATTGAGTATATAGAAGTCAAATTAAGTCGGAATTCTTTGAAACAAGAACCGTCAGGGCCGGTTAGATAATAGTTTTCTAATGGAAGAGAAAAATTTGGATTTCGTCTAATAGATTGTGAGTTATGTCAAAATCAAAATTTTAGAAAAGCAGCGCCATAACCGTTATTAAACCATAATGGTTTATATAAATAAATAAAGGGATTCTGAGCAAATAAAAACTTAGATTTTTATCATATAAATCCGGACTTGAGTTATAACATGAATATGAACCCAAGTGACGTAAATAAAATGATTTCTGAAATGAAAATCATATTTTTGATTGTTGAATAGAATTAACTACGCAAAAGAAGAATTAGTTAATTAAGTTTAAGACTGAGTTCAGCTTTGAATAAGTAAATTAAACTTGTGGATTCATATTCGAATACAATATGAAACCTAAGTTTATCAGAATGGAATTGGATTGGTTTTAAGTAAGTTAAAGTTATATTTGAACATGTTATGTTCAAACAAAAAGTGAAATAGGCGAAACAGCTAAATAGAAATTAGTTAATGGAATTTTTAATTGAAGTCGAACTTTGAAAGGAAAATGGGATTTGAGAACTTATATTCAAAATTGAATATGAAACGTAAGTTGAAAATGGAGTTCAATTAGTTGTAAACAAGTTAAAATATATTTGAACATGTTATGTTCAAATATAAAAGTGAAATAGGCAAAAGAGTTAATTAGCAACTAAATTAACGAATTGAGTTAAAACGATTGGATTAAGTTGGAATAAATTGGAATTGAATATGTATGTATTAGTTAGGTATGGAATGAAGTGTTAGAAGGGATACAGTTAGAATGCTCGACAAAAAGGTATGTATTTAATTCGTATATGAGATTTTATGCACCGTATCAGCAAGCCGCTTGGCTGTTTCTTTTTGTTTTTGGATTGGAGAAGGCCTGTATGGCAAGGTTTGAATTTTTCCGGTAACCCCATACAAAGGAGGTTATGGCGAATTTTTCCGGGAATTTAAAGAGTTAGAATATTTTTAAGAAGTTTGATAAGTAGAAATCCATATATTAATATATATAGAAGTAGATAAGGAAACAAACTTAAAAATAGAATAATATAATCAAAAAGGAAGTCTAAGAATAAAATCTAGTAAGAATAGAAAGAGAAAGTGTATACTTGATTAAAAGAGAATAATTAGTTGTATAGTATTGATTATTCGAGTAAGTAGTCTTATCTGTTTTGACGTTATGAATGTTATTCAGTCAAGGTCTGAGAGGTAGTTATACCCCAACTTGATTGATTTCATTATTAACAAAAAAATAGTAAGATTTCTGGCTCGAAGATTAATGTTGAATAAGAGTTAGTTGAATATAGTATTTGGGTTGTCGTAACGATGTTTTACACAACATCCGTTTTAACCCAAATAAGTGTAAGCTTGGAAATAGAACAATAAGTATTTCCTAAGTATAGAAATAAACAAGTTCAGGAAAGAGATAAGTAATTGGAATATTTTCCAATTATAAATAGAAGATATTTTCTAAGTATAGAAAATAAAAGAAGACGATATATGGAAACGTTTTCCAATTAACGTAAATGGCAAAGATGATTATCAAAAATATTTGGTTAACAAATATTGATAAGGAAATGGAGAAGAGATTTAATTAATGAAATATTAATTAAAGAGCCCAGTGATTTGTTTGATATGTTGAATGAACACTTGTTTTTATTCGATAGTTAAATCATAGACTATAGAAGTTTTGACCATCGTTGTCAATATGGAGTCGGTTGGATTATTATCCAAAGAGCCACTCCGTATTGGCAAAAACATTGCAAACCAATTATGCTGAATATATTGAAGACAGAGTAAAGTGCAAGGGCAGTTGTATAAGTCCTAGGTAGAGATTGCGTAGGATGGATGTACGGAATAGTGCCTTTGGTTTCGTTCCGTCCCAGAACGAACGTATATAGACGAATTTCTGACAGAATATTTACAGTGATCACATATGTTGGACTGTACAAATATATATGGTGGCAACTGATTTATTCCCTTAGCATAATATCCAGAATATTTGTGCAAATAAATTAGTGAATAACGGATCTGAAAATGTGGCATTTAAAGTGATTGTGTTATCAATGAATGAAGTAATCGTAGCCTCAGGCCTCAACAACCGGGAAATGACAAAAATCGGGCAGGCAGCATTGCTATGTGGGTCTCACCCATTAGGGTATATAATCACCTATCTAGAGATTCATTTAATTCCTTATTCTATTCGATGCTGTCCCATTCGGGAAAACAATTGCTGATCCCAACCCTTGGTGATATACATTCGATACACTTAAGCGAAATGAGTGGTCGGTCATGTGTGGCTGAGTTGCAAGATGTTCTTGTTGAGCTCGGTGTATTCTCCTCTAGAGATACACCAGCGGCAGGTGGTTCCATACCTTGTCATAATCGGAATTCAATATCCAATAAGTGCCCACGGTTTATAAATTGTTATTATATTTGTGGAACGTGAGATGCAAGCGTTCCACTAGATTTCTATTTATTTGATTTAGACACTATTGTAATATCAAAAGAGTTTTGACATAAAGATTATTTTGGATTCTCATAAAGGAAAAACATGTTCCGTGTTATACAGCGTGGTCTTATGAGATATCGTTTATTTCCTCAAGCTATTTTAAACTGTTTACTCATACCAGTCCCATAACTGACCCGGAGTTTATTTTTCTATGTTTTCCCTAAACTCTTGGGTGCCCAAATTTGTATGGGCAGTCAAGTAGTTTAGGTAATTCCAGATATTCTTGGAGGAGCTTGGAGCAGAAGGCTTCAACGTTAGTTATCTAGTATTTTTATTTCCGCTATGCTGTAAGTGTTGTACTCTGATAATGTATGTTATACAGTTGAAGTTTTGTATTTCAAAAGTTATGATATAATATATTTTGTTCCGCTGCGATGTGAGATTCTGGGTTTTTATTTCCATCCTCCTTCTACCTTTTTTTCTAAAAAAGATGATTCGTATTTTCGTGACATTTGGGTTGGATGTATGATGTATGTAGTCAACTCCGATATTACGGATTTGCAGGATATTACAGTTGGTATCAGAGCTTAGGTTGAGCGAATACCCAGGCTTGTTAGTATGTGCACATTAGAGATAGGGTCAGCAGTACCCTAGAATGAGTTGAGTGTATATATACACGAGAGCGCGTATGTGTAAATTGATATAAAATTTATTTATATTGTGTTGGCTAGTCTGTTGAGTGATTTACGAATTCTGATCGAATCATGGGACGCCACGATGTCGATAGGAGTTTATAAACACTTGAACAGAAGATTGGACACGATATTGTTTTAAATGGTTGGGTTGATTGTTAGAATTATAATCCATTGAGATTATAAAAATGAAATGGTTATAGATAACCAAAATATAATTTGTATAAGGATCAAATATACAAATGGAATGAATTAAAATGAAACTCAAACCGGAATTCAGAATTTAAAAATCCTGGGAAGAAGTATTAGATGGATTTTTGAAAGTAATTAAGCACTGAACTCACTTCAGTGGTTGGAAAATAATTCTGATGATGATTGCAACATTATCAGTATTCATTTTCGAGTTTCTAAGTGATAGATTGCTACCTTAGAAAAGTTTTTGATTGAAATTAAATTTAACTTAAGCAAGTTAAATGTACTGAAGTGAATAAATTGATTTAGAATCAATTTGAATGCATATGAATGAATTGTTGAGGTTAAACATAAGTGAGTCTTTGAAAATATAATGGGCTCGAACCATTTTTTACCTTAGTAATTTCGGGGACGAAATTCTTTTAAGAGCGGAAGAATGTAACGACCCAGATTTTGGTCGATCTATTTATTTTAAATATTTGGTTAACAAAGTAAATGAATTTTTATATTTAATTATTAATTTAATTATCGAATAGAATTCAATTTGGAATATATCGAATTATTGTAATTCGAAATATAATTGAATTCAAAGATTTAAACCATATTGAAATTGATTCAGATAATCAATACAAATTCAGTTTGAGTTAGAATAATAATATTTATTTATTATTCAAGAAATTTTTGGTTTGAAATTTATTTTATATCAGTTTAAATTATTATCATCTCAAGACGATCAAATTGGACTTCGTGACCTATTCCAATGTGTTCAGAAGGGTGGTAGAACCCTAGGAATGTCTTTTGTTGCGTTCAAATAGGGGTTCGTAACCGTAGTGTATTTTAATTTAAGGCACAACAGTTAAATTTATAAATTAATTAACTTGATTTAATTATCAAATCTAAATATCATAAGAGAGGGCTTGTTACACGTCTACCTCCCGTCCTCTCCTTTCAAACCTCAACGTGTTTCTTCCTTCTCCATGAATTCTTAGACAAGGACACTGTGAATCCACGTCTCCCTTATCGCTCCCTTTTTACTTTTATAAATAACGCCATCGCCCTCGTTTGTTTTCCACCCTCAAATAATTCAAGTCGCTCCTTTCTTTTTCTTCAAATCCTCAAAGTCGAAATCCTCAGAAGAAATTCTGTTCCTTCCTCAAACAATTCAGAACTAAATTCCCGTCCCGCTCTCATCTTTGGTTCGAAGTCCGCCTCAGACAAAGAATCAGAAATCGCGAATGAAGCCGGCGGTTCCCTGGAGTTCGACACAAGTTGAAGACATAATCGACTGGTATGATTTTAGGACCCTCGAGATTTAAGGTTCGAGTAGGGTGTTTGGTGAGTCACGATGTAGAATACTGAGGTGTTCGAGGGAAGGAAGGGGGTGTATTATTTGCTGGAAGAGTGCGACTTGAGCAGATTCACGTGTGGGTACTGTTGAGGACGGCGATGAATGATGGGTCATCGTAGATTTCAGGGAAGTGGGATTCGAATAAGGCGTGAATGCTTGTAACTGGAAGAATTTGGGGTACTGCGATTTTTTGGAAGAGATTGAGGAGGGTTCTGTCCTCTTTTTGTTTTGGCGATGTATCGATATTCAACAGGGTTAGTTTAAGCTCGTATCTGAGGGCATGTTTTGCTGGTGATGGGAATGGAGTTTGTTGCATTTGCTGATGATGCGGCATTGAGCAAATTGAGGAGATTGCTCAGGTGATGGTGAAGAGGGAGTTCAGTCATGATAGTGCAGCATTTACTGTAAAAGGTGGGCTGATGATTTCTAATAAGGAAGAGAAGTGGAGCTTGACTGCATAGTGTTCGCGGAAGGCCAAAAGGAAGATTTTAGTTTGGTTTTATGCACTTTTAGAAGCTAATCAGGGAGTGATTTTGTGCATCGATGATCGTTGACATACTTCGTAGCCAGTAGAGTAAATTCGCATAACAACAAGGGATAGTTTTTACAAATTTAATTTATTCATAGAATAATTAATTTAATTAATTATTACCAGTCAATTTAATTTAAAATCGTTAAATCATTAAATAAAATGAACAATCGTAGGTGATAGATTTTTTCCAAGTCGATTCGAAGACTCAACAATATGGAATTAAATTGGATATTTAGTAATGGAAAATTCCGATGAGTAAATCTCACTCATCTTAATTAGAATTATTTTTATGTTGTTAAAAATAATTGTTGTTGCTTGTTTGAATGCTTTGTGGTTGATTTAAATATATTAGTTATTTAGGGTTAACTATTATATATATATTGGGTTGAGGATTGGATTGTTACTACAGTCTCATTAGCGGATGCTCGTAGTTTCATAGCGGATGATTTCCCTATGCGCCCCACATATATATTTTTTGAAATTGGGTTAAATCTTTGTTAGGCTTTTAGCCCATAATGGATGAGTACAATAGACCGACGACCATTGTAACATACAGACAGTCATTATAACATACATGCCAGCACATACGCAAATCATTTCAGTTATAACCAGAACATTCCATTTTCAAAGCTCCTTCGTCTTCCTCTTGCGCCGCAAATCTCCTTCATCATCCTTTTCCATCGCAAATCATGGAGGCTCAAATTTCACTGTACTGGTTCCTGGAATTCGTGCCGACACATCCTTCAGATCCATTTCTGACCATCCATCGAGTTCAAGTCCCAAGCTATCGGTTTGGTTTTTGACTTTAATTCTTTTTTTGCTTAGAATTATGTCTGTGATTGCGAGTTTACTAACCACCTTCGCGTTACTTTCCTTTGCTCTGAAAATTCTTGAATTTCTCTCCCTCCAAATCGCTGCAACAACGTATGTGACGGCCATCTTCTGCAATTTGGTTACCAAACAATTGTTGTGTGGGTGCCTGGCCAGGTATGTTGCGATTTCTTCTAGATCGTACTTCTGTGTTTGTGGGTTAACTTCTACTTTACAATTTATTGCGACTGTCTTTGAATATTCACATGAAAAAAACAAGTGTTCATGCGTCTCCTCCGAGGCTCCACATAGAACACAGAGTCTGTCCTCAGTAATCACCCATTTGTATAATCTATCTCTGGTTGGTAGTCTTTGCATGATAGCTTTGTATGCAGTGAGAGAGTTTTTAGGACAAATGGCTTTATCCCAAATTGTTTTACTCCATTCTTTCTTTGCATGTCTTGTTCGAATGGAGTTCCAGGCTGATTTAATTTCAAAATTCCCATTAGTGTTATTCCAAGCCCAAATATCATTTTCCCTTCCAGTATAAATTGGCATTGCAGCAATTTTCTGAGTTATTTCTTTGTTGCATGGAAAATGCTCACACTTCCAAGTTTGATTGTCGATTAGAGAGTCAACAGTATTATTTGGTGAACCATATGCGGAATAAGTGCTCCACCCCACTATATCAATCATTGATTTACCCATTATCCAAGGATCTTTCCACAAATGTGTTTCTCTGCCTGTAGCAAATTCGCGTGTACAATTAGCAGCTAGTTTGTCTCTTATTCTAAGTATTGCCTTCCAATTTGGGGATGCATTATTGTCCTCTGCCATGTGCCAAAAATTGTCTTTCATATATCTTTGTCTCATCCATCTAGCCTATAGGCTATTGCTGGTGATTATTTTCCAACCTTGTTTGAGAGTAAAAACTTCTCGCATGTCTCTAATATTTCTCAAGCCTACTCCCCCTTCCTCCTTTGGTCTACATAAATCATACATTTTACTTTTGTGATATCCACCTCTCCAGATGAAATCAGCACAAACTTTTTCTATCTTATCGATAGATGCAGCTGGAATTTGGAATGTTTGAAGCCAAAAATTAATTTTTGCATGTATTACAGTATGCACCAGCTCAATTCTTCCTGCCAAAGATAAAGTACTAGAACTCCATCCTTGTAACTTATCTTTTATCTTACTAATCAGCCCAACACACTCTGTGTCCGTTATTTTGTTAGACGACAGAGGAACTCCCAAATATTTAACTGGTAGTGATCCTTCAGATACACCCAGAATTTCCAAAATCACATTTTTATTGGCACAAAATTTGTTAAAATAACACTTTTTTTTGTTCTCACTCATCTTTAGACCTATAGATTGTTCCAGTAAAAGAAAGTTATTCTTGATAGTTCTAGCTGCTTTTTCATTCGATTTAACGCATATTATCAGGTCATCAGCATATAAGAGGTGGCTTATCTTAGGTTGGAAATTGTACACAGTCTGAATTAGTCTGTTGTGCTCCGACAATCCATCTGGAGAGAAAAGTACTCCATTGCTACGGCAAACAGGTAAGGAGATAATGGTATATATATATATATATATATATATATATATATATATATATTAGTGGATGACCTTCATACCGCGATATCCTACCTCGAAGCAGGATGGGTATTATTTATGTTGACTAATATATTTGGATGCAGGAAAATAGGTTGGAGGGATCCAACTGGATCCCTCAAAATATATTATCTGTTTGTTTATTTGTTTCCATATATACTGTCATATATGATGTGTTAGAAAACCTGAAATAAATAATTGGTTGTTTGGCGTTTAAATATCACTGGGCCTAAATGTTGATATTTAAAAATATCATGAAAAGGAATTTTTCAGATTAAAACAAAAAAGAAAATCTATTTTCTAAAAATAGAATTTGAAATTTCGAATAGAATAGAAATAATAACTTGTTTCAAAGAATAAAAACAAGTAGTTCATTTGTAAATGAAGTTTATAAATAAAGTGAAATGAATTATCATTGGATAATTCAGAAAATAGAAATACAAGTGTGACTTTGGGAAGGGAAATATATTTTTCCAAAGAAGAAATATTTTATTTGAAAGCAAGATTTGTTTAATAGCAGTGTTTATAAATAAAGTGGAAAAATTATCATTTGGATAATTGGAATATTTAAATTCAAATATAAATTTAAATAAAAATGGGAAAATCATTTTAAAGAAATAAATGATGGAAATTTATTCAGATGTTTAGAATAAAATTGAACTAAAATAAATCCGTAAGGATTTAGGATTTTTAATTTCGATTATTTCGAATTTATTTAAATGGATGTTAAATTAAATAAGATTTTTGTTTTAAATAGATTTCGAAATGAACTTGTTTAAATATAAAACAAGTAAATTTATAAAGAATGTTTATAATTTGGTGAATAAATTATCAAGAATAATTGGTAACTTTAAATTCAAGTATGAATTTGAATAAAGAGAATTTGAATAGAATTTGAATAAAGAGAATTCAAAAAGAATTTGAATAAAGAGAATTGTAATAGAATTTGAATATAGAAATTGAAATAGAATTTGAATATAGAAAATTCAAAGAAAATTCAAATGGAATTTGAATAAAGAGAATTTAAATGTAGAATTTGAATATAGAATTCAAATAGAATTGAAATGGAATTTGAATATAGGAAATTCAAATAGAAATGAAATGGAATTTGAATATAGAAGATCGAAGTATAAATAAATTAATTTCCGATTTAAGGGAAAACGACAAATTTTAGAAGACCGGAAATATTTTGTTGAATTGGAAAAATGGATTTGATATATATTAAATATATATCAGAATGGAGTTGAATTTATTTTAAACAAAGTTTAAAAGTTTATATATAAATATAATTAAAATGAACTCGCCGCGACGCGGTAGTTCGCAAATTGGCAATTCGTACTTCAATTGAGTATATAGAAGTCAAATTAAGTCGGAATTCTTTGAAACAAGAACCGTCAGGACTAGTTAGATAATAGTTTTCTAATGGAAGAGAAAAATCTGGATTTCGTCTGATAGATTTTGAGTTATGTCAAAATCAATTTTTTTGAAAAGCAGTGCCATAACCGTTATTAAACCATAATGGTTTATATAAATAAATAAAGGGATTTTGAGCAAATAAAAACTTAGACTTTTATCATATAAATCCGGACTTGAGATATAACATGAATATGAACCCAAGTGAAGTAAATGAAATGATTTCTGAAACGAAAATCATATTTTCGATTGTTGAATAGAATTAACTAAGCAAAAGAAAAATTAGTTAATTAAGTTTAAGACTAAGTTCAGCTTTGAATAAGTAAATTAAACTTATGGATTCATATTTGAATCAAATATGAAACCTGAGTTTATCAGAATGGAATTGGATTGGTTTTAAGTAAGTTAAAGCTATATTTGAACATGTTATGTTCAAACAAAAAGTGAAATAGGCAAAGCAGTTAAATAGAAATTAGTTAATGGAATTTTTAATTGAAGTTGAACTTTGAAAGGAAATTGGGATTCGAGAACTTATATTCAAAATTGAATATGAAACGTAAGTTGAAAATGGAGTTCAATTAGTTGTAAACAAGTTAAAATATATTTGAACATGTTATGTTCAAATATAAAAGTGAAATAGGCAAAGGAGTCAATTAGCAACTAAATTAACGAATTGAGTTAAAACGATTGGATTAAGTTGGAATAAATTGGAATTGAATAAGTATGTATTAGATAGGTATGGAATGAAGTGTTTGAAGGGATATAATTAGAATGCTCGACAAAAAGGTATGTATTTAATTCATATATGAGATTTTATGCGCCGTATCGGCAAGCTGCTTGGCTGTTTCTTTTTCTTTTTGGATTGGAGAGGGCCTGTGTGGCAAGGTTTGAATTTTTACGGTAACCCCGTACAAAGGAGTTATGGCGAATTTTTCCGGGAATTTAAAGAGTTAGAATATTTTTAAGAAGTTTGATAACTAGAAATCCATATATCAATATATATATATATAGAAGTCAATAAGGAAACGAACTTAAAAATAGAATAGTATAATCAATAGGATGTCTAAGAATAAAATCTAGTAAGAATAGAAAGAGAAAGTGTATACGTGTTTAAAAGTGAATAATTAGTCGTATAGTATTGATTATTTGAGTAAGTAGTCTTATCTGTTTTGACGTTATGATGTTATTCAGTCAAGGTCTGAGAGGTAATTATACCCCAGCTTGATTGATTTCATTATTAACAAATAAATAGTAAGATTTCAGGCTTGAAGATCAATGTTGAATAAGAGTTAGTTGAATATAGTATTTGGGTTGTCGTAACGATGTTGTACACAACATCCGTTTTAACCCAAATAAGTGTAAGCTTGGAAATAGAACAATAAGTATTTCCTAAGTATAGAAATAAACAAGTTCAGGAAAGAGATAAGTAATTGGAATATTTTCCAATTATAAATAGAAGATATTTTCTAAGTACATAAAATAAAAGAAGACAATATATGGAAATCTTTTCCAATTAACGTAAAAGGCCAAGATGATTATCAAAAATATTTGGTTAACAAATATTGATAAGGAAATGGAGAAGAGATTTAATTAA
The DNA here is from genome assembly GCA_030737875.1 of Allium sativum. Classification (NCBI taxonomy): domain Eukaryota; kingdom Viridiplantae; phylum Streptophyta; class Magnoliopsida; order Asparagales; family Amaryllidaceae; genus Allium; species Allium sativum. Next base: position 288,977,398 of record CM060924.1, read on the forward strand.
TGAAATATTAATTAAAGAGCCCAGTGATTTTTTTGATATGTTGAATGAACACTTGTTTTTATTCGATTGTTAATCACAGACTATCAAAGTTTTGACCATCGTTGTCAATATGGAGAGATCGGTTGGATTATTATCCGAAGAACCACTCCGTATTGGCATAAGCGTTGCAAACCAAGTATGCTGAATATATTGAAGGCAGAGTAAAGTGTTGCCTAGGATGGATGTACGGAATAGTGCCTTCGGTTTCGTTCCGTCCCAGAGCGAACGTATATGGACAAATGTCTGACGCAATATTTCCAATGATCACATATGTTGGACTGTACAAATATATATGGTGGCAACGGATTTATTCCCTTAGCATACTATCCAGAATATTTGTGCAAATCAATTAGTGATTAACAGATCTGACAATGTGGCATTTAAAGTGATTTTGTTATCAATGAATGAAGTAATCATAGCCTCAGGCCTCAAAAACCGGGAAATGACAAAAATCTGGCAGGCAACATGGCTATGTGGGTCACACCCATTAGGATGTATTATCACCTATCTAGAGATTCATTTAATTCCTTATTCTATTTGATGCTGTCCCATTCGGGAAAACGGTTGCTGATCCTAACCGTTGGTGATATGCATTCGATACACTCAAGCGAAATGAGTGATCGGTCATGTGTGGCTGAGTTGCAAGATGTTCTTGTTGAACTCGGTGTATTCTCCTCTAGAGATACACCAGCGGTAGGTGGTTCCATGCCTTGTCATAGTTGGAATCCAATATCCAATAAGAGCCTGCGATTTATGAATTGTTATTATATTTGTGGAACGTGAGATGCAAGCGTTCCATTAGATTTCTATTTATTTGATTTAGATACTATTGTAATATCAAAAGAGTTTTGATATAAAGATTATTTTGGATTCTCATATGGGAAAATCCCATTCCGTGTTATAAGGCTAGGTCTTATGAGATATCGTTTATTTCCTAAAGTTGTTTTAAACTGTTTACTCATACCAGTCCCATGACTGACCCAGAGTTTATTTTTCTACGTTTTCCCTAAACACTTTGGTGCCCAAATTTGTACGGGCAGTCAAGTAGTTCAGGTAATTCTAAATATTCTTGGAGGAGCTTAGAACAGGAGACTTCAGCTTTAGTTATCTAGTATTTTTATTTCCGCTGTGTTGTAAGTGTTGTACTATGATAAGTTTATGTTATACAGTTGAAATTTTGTATTTCAAAATTTATGATATATTATATTTTGTTCCGCTGCGATGTGAGATTCCGTGTTGTTATTTCTGTTCTTCTTCTACCTTTTTCTTCTAAAAAAATGATTCGTATTTTCGTGATATTTGGGTTGGATGTATGATGTATGTAGTCAACTCTGATATTACGGATTTGTGGGACATTACAGGACTAAGATGGGAACTGCCAATGACTCCTTTTCATTTATTGTGATGTTGTTAGTTGATGATATTTGGTTATAATATTGGTATAGTAAAGTGAATTTTCTAGATGTTGGTTGGTTTATCTCAAAAAGGGACATGCACCGTAAATGTTTGCACTTATGTTCAACTACTTATAGACGTATATTTCCATGTTCTACTACTAATAGATGTAATTTACCCAGTTTTGTGAATCTGGTTACCTAATATGCATTGGATGAAAAAGCTCTATCACATTGCTTACTAAAGAAATAATCATCTTTCCTTCGCTGTGAATAGGTGTGTATATATGACACAATGTTCTTACTTCATCGGTCTCATGCTGCGACCACATAATGATTCGATGTTTTCATTGAATAAATTATTATATCTTCCAATCTGGTTCTACAGAATATGTTGTGCTTATCAAGACTGGTTCCATGGCCCGTGTTTTGCATCATAATGCTTATTAGCCTTATTTTGGACTGCTTTTTATAATACAAAAAATGTATATTAGGCATAGAAGCATAAGACCTTACGTATTTTTCTATTAGATTAAAACCATAAGAATGTAAAATTTTAATCGAACTTATCAATTTACAATAAATTTTTTGAAATGTTATATCTATGTGAGTGATGGGTATTTGATGTGTTATATATATATATATATATGTGTGTGTGTGTGTGTGTGTGTGTGTGTGTGTCTGTGTGTGTGAGAGAGAGAGAGGAGCACTCCAAGGCACCCTGTTCTGTAGTATCCCAACTCTACCATGAGCTACACTAATCCAAATTCAATAAGAATTTGCAGATGTTCAATCCATATATATATTATCATCTATCCAAAATTTGAGCTTATTCCGACATTTGAAACATTTTCAAAATCTTAACTCAAAATTATTCATCGTTTAGACATTTATTCGAACCATTGAATTTAAACATCAAATATATTATTCTAGAATATCGACACGAACTCAAATTTTGGACAGATGATAAAATAAATGTGGATTAACTTCTACAAAATCTTGTTGGATTTGGATTAATGTAGCTCACGATAGAGAAAGGGTATTAAAGAGGTGCTGCAAAACAGGGGTGCCCCAAAACGCATATATATATATATATATATATATATATATATATTATTGAGCATGAGGATAACAATATTAACATCATGTCATAATGGCTATAAGTAGTTGGAGGTTCAAACACAATGCCACAGAATGGTAATAACTGATATTTGCACAATTATCCTTTTGTAATATTAATCAAGCAGTTTATAATAGTGAAAAAATGTAGTATAATGCTTTTTAGTAAATATATTTAGGCATTTTACAATGTTTATCGAGCTTAGAGAAAAAGACATATCAAAACATTTTTGCAACATTTACATAAATATTGTAAAAGATGTCTACTTTTTACAACTGGAGATGTGACAACCTTAGCATAAACATAGAAAAAAATGCTTTAACAACATCAATAAAATATTGTAAAATGCCTTAAATCTTTTTGTGGTTGCAAGGCCGAGCTGAAATAAATCCAGTCAAACATGTCATTTATACGAGGCATTGGAATTTGGATATCGGTTCTTATGGGTGAGCTTATTCAACTCTCTATAATCTATACACATTCTTAGAGAGCCATTAGATTTGGTGACAAAGGCTACAACTGCTCCTTATTCAGATAAACATTCCTAATCAAGCCTCAAGACAAAAGATCATCCACTTGATTTTTCAATTCATCTCTTTCCCTAGGTGACACTCTTCAAGGAAGAAGCACTATAGGTCCAGCACCATGAATGTGATCAATTAGATATTTGATTTCACGATGAGGTGGTAAATAAGTAAACTCACAAAAACATCAGGGTAACGCTGAACGACTGGAATAGAGCCGAGGTAACTAGAATAGGAATCAAGGGAGAAGATAAAGCTTTTAAGAAGTTCCAAAGGCATCTTGCATTCAATGATGAATTGAAAACCTCTATCATTCTCTGAGGAAATTGTTCGATCTCTAATAGAAATGAATGAATCAAACTTAGATAACCAATCCATGCCTAGCAGATCAAATCCATTGAAGCCCAAAACATAAAAGTCTCTAGTAAACCAAAAATCATCTTTAAAAAGACAAACATCCTTAAAATCATGGCTACGTTTGTAGGACAACCAATAGGTTAAAAACACACAAGCGTTTGTATGTAGGTTTGGTTTCAAATCATGATCAAATCTCTCACACAAATCAATAGAAGTAAAGCTATGGGATGCTCATGTATCAAAAACAACATGAACATGCATCTCATTAGAAGATAGTGTTCCTTAAAGTACGGGATCAGTTTCTTCCATAGAAGGTGCGAAAGGGGATAATAAATATACTAGATGGTTTGCTCTTCTTTCGAGTTAGGCGGTCTTTCTTAAAATGTCCTGACTGTAAGGTCTCTCCTAATCATCTGAACTAGAGAAACAAATGCAAAAGGCTTTTGAACATTTGTTTGCATAATGTCCATTCTTGTTACATTTGAAACAAGCAAGCTTAGACATATCCTTGGGCTTGTTCTATTAGTATCCTAATCCTCGTTGGGTTAACTGAATCATCTCGAATCTCCTTCAAATTCAACCTCTCAAATCAGACTACCAAATGAACAAGATTAAGGAAAGATTTGTGAACATGGCCCTTGAGTTTCTCTTGAAATTTCATGCATATACCAGTGATGAATTTTTCATTATTCATTATAGGAATCTTAATCAAATGAGCGCCAAACTTTGATAACTTATAAAACTTCCTTTCCTACACTACGATGGACATCTCACCCTGCTTAACTTCATAAAATGCTGATACAACTGATCCCTTCCAGCATTGGGCATCCATTGGGTAATAAAAGTTTCCCTTTACAATTTGGATAGTATAGCTAAGCTAACCTCCATGAGATATTCTTAAGAATATTAATTTTCATTAAGATCTCACCTGAATTTGGCCAAAGAAATGTTCTCCTTTGAGGCATCAGATGTAAAATTATACACCAATCAAGAGTTGTCTCCTGAAGCTGCCATACTGATAATTAACTCTCTTAGCGTCGCTGATACCAATCTCGAAAAATGATCTTGAGAAATTTAAGACAATGTCGAGCCTCAACTATACACTAAACTCCTTTAAACTTCTTCCCACCCAATTGATTTAAGTTCAAGGACGATCGGTGCAACAGGTGCCTTCTAGGGGCTAAATTCCTGACCAATACCTCTAGGAGTTCTCCTCTTTTTACTCATCCTGTTAAGGGCAATGATAAGTTGGGAAATTGATTTAGTATCCGATTCAAAGATAAAAACCTAATCAAAGAAGTTTACGACGGATGGATACCTAGTTTTAAAATAAAATTTGAAAATATTTAAGATTTTGGAACCATTTGTAATATTTTAAAATACGCTCCTCAAGAAAGATTCTACTCATTATAGGATAATTACTTACCGTATCTATAATGAGTTTACCCCACAGGCTTAGGTGTTCACTTAACCTAAGCTCTGATGCCGACTATAACAACCACCATATTTAAATAATATAATTTGCTCAAAATGATAGGTTATTAATTAGATATAAACAAAATCAATCCTAGAATCATAGACATAGAACACAAAACAACTCAAAGTCCCACAATGAAAATAAATAAGTACATAAGTAGTCATAAAGTCACTAAATAATTTTTACAATTATTTTTATAATCTTACAAACTAAGAAAGAAAATAACCAGAAATGAAATAAGTCAATTACTGCATAACTAACTGAAACCGAACTAACGAAATAATTATAAAAAGATAGATTCTTTGGTAATGCTTCCATCTCCAGAATGAGATATCTCAAACTGCAATATTCAGGTTATCCCAAGCATAATGAAAACACAACACTCAAGTAAGAACTAACATTCTAATATAACTCAATAAATCAATGTGCACAAAAACTTAAGAGATGTTATTAGGTTTCTCCATCTCATAAGGTTTCTTTAAACTATTTACATATAATTGAATACACTACAACAGGTAACGTCTATCAGTAAAATAAATATCAAAATAACTTTAAGGCTTAACATTAATCCAACTTAACACATTTAAAATTTTAAACCAAAGTCGTAGTAGGCTCGTATAAGAATAATTATGATAAGGCATGTGAGACAATGCCCAAGATAGGATTCTACCATTCTACCCCTTTTTGGCTGGTCGTAACTCATACCGACCGACCGTGTCCATCAATCCCAAAAAAATGCAAACCCATCGAGTTTCAAAATAATGATAGTAATATGATGGATCAATATCGCTTGAGGTAGCTAACCTCATTAACCATATCTAGGCTCCTATTTTTAGTCATTAACATTATGACACAAGTGTCACTGCCATCATCGTTCTCTCACTTCATTCTAGTAAAGATTTGTCAATTCAACCACTACATTCTAGATAACATTCATCACATACACGATTATCAAATAGTTCCGGATTGATAGAGAGTATGTCAATATTTGGCCCCGGTCTCTTTAATAACCGATCTTTCATTTTGCATGCCACTTTGTCATTGCATTTCAAACATTTCATATTTAAGTGAAACTGAAAATTTTACATCTCTAAACTCTCATATTTCAAATATCTTGTTTTATTCCATTACAACGTATATTCCAAGAAAAATAATTTTACTTAATTTCATATCTTAAATTTTAATGAATTTTAAAACTTATCATTTGAACCTTAACACTTAATGTTTCAATAAATCCTAATTCCAAATTTTAAACAATTTAAGTTATATATTAATTTAATTCATGAAAATTATCTTTACAAAAATCATGTCAAGTAAGTAATCTAATTTTAATGAAATCGAATGAAATTCAACATCATTTTAACAAATCACTAAACTTCGGTTAAACGTCATTATATTCATATTATTCAAAACCTTAGTTAATTACCTATTTCAATTTCCAAAATTTGATTTTTCCTTAGATAAATCGGTTGAAACCACTATCGATAAATTATCACATAATTCACGAAATTCTAATTTTACTTGACAATCGAGTCAAGTGATAAAAGTAAATTTTTAGAACAAATTCCTAAACAATCCAAAATTAACCATTTTTATAATAGATAATCTAAAATTTATAAAATAATTTATTTTGATCAAGTGGTGTTTTTTTAATTTAAAATTACTACATAAGCCAAGTTAATTATTTAAATAGGGGCATTTATCATTTCAACTCCTTAAGGATGACTTGAGTACTATCATTAATGTGATTCTACATAGAAAATTTGTACTGCTCAGGCAACCCAAACATTCTAAGCAATATATATGACTAGGTACAGACACTATAAATAATGTGCAGGCAACTATACATGTGAAGTAGCAAAATAATGTAACACACTGCATTTGATATATATATATATATATAGGGAAACTCTATTTGAACACAAAATAATGACACAAAATTAAACACAACAAATCTCAAACATTAGATCCTCCCATGAATTCCACTTTCCATGTATAGACAAACAAATCCAACTGTTCATGATTTGTATGTTTAGTTTTGTGTTTAATATTGTTTCCCAATGGCCACTACAATATATAGGTTCAAGAAGTAGCAACTATACTTGTTCAAACAACTATGTAATGTTCAAGCAAGTGGGAAACTAAATGTTGCAAACTATGTGTATATAAATATATTTTCAGGCATGTTCATAACATAACTTTGTGTTTGTCCAGGTAGCTAGCATTATGGGTGTTTGCACGACTCCCTTTTTAACAGTACGCAAAATGTTATTTGCATTCCCTTAAAACGTACTTCCAAATTGAACTACACAAAATATATCTCTCCGTGCCAAGCTACATAGCATCCATATATAAATTTATTCATGCCATTTCACGCAGCAACCTGTCAATATAGTGTAACAACCCGCATTTTACGTATCGGAAGATCATAAAATATTTTTATTTTATTCCTTGAGGGCTGGATCATTCTCATCTTTTAATATGTTGCTTATGTGGATGTAAGGCATGTCCGTAATTTTTACCGATTTTGTTTGTGACCATTTTGCCCATACCAGTCTTGTACAGGGCATAACTTTTGACTTAGGTCAAATCAGAGGGTGAGACATATGCCATTGGAAAGGAATTTATGTTTGCCTTTCCGTAGAGTGGTTACAATAAAGAATTGGTTAAGCGGTTTGGGAGAAATCGCCGTTTTAAGGTTTTTTTAGTTGGCTGTCCAGGTTTGGTAAGCCATAATGGGCTGAGTTGGAGAGCCTTATTAGTAGGCTGATGAAAGGGTATAAAAAGGGGGTGAGGAATATGGGAAATAATTTAGTTTCTCATTTGCTCATTTGGTGGCTTTGTGCTCCTCCTTCCTCTAACACCTTTCCACTATTAAAAATCAAAGTCCAAGGAGGGAAATCATAGATCTACACCATTGGAGGCTAGATCTACATTGATTGAAGGAAGGATTCATCAGATCAAGGGGTTTGGTGCGAGGTGCTTGTTGTCCGGATTCCTATTTCATCAACTTTTGCTTGTTTTGGAGAATCGGTGAGTGATATGCATCTCTAACATGGATTCAATGAAGTATATGGGTGTTTGTTCATATTTTTCATCAAATTCAAGTGTTTTTCCATAGATCTATGCATTGGTAAGTCCATTTCCATATAAGTCACCATATGATCTGATTTAGCAGGTTTAAATAGGTAATTTCTATGTTGTTTCCTATGATTATGTAAGCTAAACCTATGGTTTTGTTCGTATTTGCATTTATGGTATTTTGGTGAATTTCACATAATTATTGATGAAATGGTCAACTTGGTGATTGAATGAATTGGTTAAGTTGGTTTTGCCGATTGTGTCAATTGGCTAAATTTTGTTCGAAGTTGGAGTTGAATTGGTGAAGTATAGGTTTTTGGTCGTTCATAGGGGAGGGGTAGATCGCGCATCCCTGGTCAGTCGCGCCTCAATGTTGTCTTGAAGAACAAGACATGGCTGGTCGGTCGGCTTTTGTAGGAATAAATATGGGTCGGTCGAACGTGGTACAGTGCCTGAGCAGAAATGAACAGGGTCGGTCGCACTTGGCTCTGGTCGGTCTTTCGGGTGTGTGAATAAAGGGTTGTTGGTTGTGCCTGGTCGTCGAGCAAGTGGTGGTTAAGCAGATGGATGTGCAATGAGGGCTTGGTCTTATTCCAAAAGAGCTAGTCGGTCGCTCCTAATATGAAGTGGGTCGGTCGGCTGTTGAAGGGTTGGTCAGTCCTATGCGTGGGGCAATGGTTGGTCCAAGTGAGGTGGGTCGGCCGCTCCTGAGTTGAAGGGACGGTTGGCTATTGACGAGTCAGTCGGACTGCTGGAGGGTCGGTCGGTCATATGGTGATAGATGGGACTGTCGCTCCTGGGTAATGGGGTCGGTCGGTCTTGTTGAGAAAAGCCTGGTCGGACGTGATGACTTGGTTTTTGAAATTGGACCTTATATTGATTGTTGTTCGGTTCAACTGTGTTGTAACTTCGACGATAGTCCAGATGAGGATGTTCGAGGTGATGTGATATGTTCGTTGATCGGTGAAAAGCAACGAACATGTAGACAACTCAAAAGGTGTTGGGTTATAGATAATGGTAACTCGAGTTAGACTTGGGTTTGAGAATAGTCTCCAAAGATGACGACTAGAGATGCGAAGGCCGAGAGATTATCGTTATCGTAAGTTCTAGCAGACTCAAAGCCTCATATCTTGGGCAGTCGTGAAGGGCCAAGTTGTCAAGGACAAACATACGAGTCATGATGGCGTATGGAGTTGTGCTGGAACTGGGGTTACCATTAGCCCTTGACATATGGAAGTCATGATGGGCCATCATGCGATTAACGATGGTTTCAAAGCAGGATTTGCAGTGATAGTCAGAGTCTGTCATGGATGTTTGAATGACTGGATGTCTTTTTATACCATCTCACGTGGATTGTCCAACATCGAGGGAGATGTTTCTTGAGTGCTTGACTGATATTGGTTTAGGCCTCAAGGGAGAGTACTTGAGGGATGTTAAACTCAATTAGGATTGTCTACATGAGACCTATGTAATCTGGATGCTATGAATGTTATTGATGGTTGTTCTGATTACCATGGACGAATTGTTGTTACCTTAGGTGTTGTAGATTGTAAAGGCTAACACTGTTGGATATGGGGAAGACGGGTGTGGGTTCTTCCCTAGTGTTGGGTAGTGGTTGGTAAATCTACCCATTCTCATATACTTTATTGATGAAGTTTGTTAGCTGTTTTATCGCTCACTAAGACTGTTGTTTGACTTAAGGTTTTATGCTTCCCTCTTATTACCCTTGGGTTGTTCATTCGGTTGCGAATGGGTAGACTGAGTGGCAAGTGACAGGTGATGCTTTAGTGAGGATGATGATGCTGATCGATGACAAGCAGGAGGCTCACGTACTAGTTTTATTACTATCCAATATTTTCTATTTCCGTTGATGTTATATACTCTGAGGGATGTAGTGGGGACCTTTGTACAGAAATATTATCCTAAGTTGTATGGATCTTTCCACGGGTTCTGTTAAGAGTTTTGTGCAATTGGATTTCACTATTATTACTTGTTGTATATGTTCAATTATATTTTATCCTTGCGCTGTGAGATTTACAACTGGTTTTGATGGTGCTTACCTACTTTGATGATCGTCCATAGCTGCCTGGCACACCTTTTTAGCGCATTATTCCTCTTGTTTAGTGCGGGAGCTGTGGCCAGTCAACACATTTGGTATCAGAGCTCTGGTTAACGATTTTAGCCAATGTTCTAAGCCGCAATTACGTATGAGAGACGTATTTGTAGATTTCAGTTGGATGCTTACTATATATATTAGCATATATAGTATTAGGGATTGTATCTCTTTAGCGGTTTTTCTTAGAAGTGGATAATTATTCTAAATTACAGATTTAGAATGAGTAGACGACCATCAAGATACACTGTTAGAGGAGCTAATACTGGAGGGGGAAATGGTGGCAACCATATTACCCACCAATGTTCGAGGCCATAACGGTAGCGATCATGAATAGGGTTCCCACTCCAGTGGCGGCTATGGTTGATGTTGGAGTTCCAGTGCCTAGGGCTGTAGAATTTGCAAAGCTATGCAAAGACTTTTTATTATTGGGAGGAAAACAGTTCAAGGGCACTGAACCAGTTGAAGAAGTCCAGAGTTGGGTGGATACTTGTGTTAGGATCTCCAAGGACTTGGGCACTGATGATGCAACAAAAAGGAAGCTTGCATCAAGGCAGTTAGAGGGCAGAGCGATTGACTGGTGGAACTCTGTCACACTTGAGACCCCTAAAGAGGATATTTCATGGGAGTTGTTCCAAGCAAAGTTTGAAGAAAAGTTTATCTCCACCGTGCAAAAGTCAATTCTGTTTAAGAGATTTGTGGAGCTTAAACAGAATGGTCGCCCAGTTCTTGACTATATTTCTGGCTTCGAGGCTTTGTCGAAGTATGCTCGTTCATATGTGGATATTCCTTATCAAAATAACGAGAATTTTGTCTTGGGATTAAATAAATATCTTGGGAATTAACTTGTGGATCACCTCGATGATAATTTTGAGAAAATCGTCGAGAAGGCTTTAAGGCATAAAAGTCTGTTTCCTAAGAAGATATCTATTGTTGCCCCTAAGGAAGAACAAAAGCCACAGCAGGGTGGTAATAACAAGAAGAGGAAGCAGCAATAACAGAAAGGGAAGAATGTTTAGAAGAAGCCTAAGAATGAGTCTGTTTGCTTTAATTGCCAACAGAAAGCCCATTTTGCTAATGAGTGCAAGAATTCGAAGGTTGAGAGGAAGTGTCACAATTATGGCAGAACTGGACATCTCAAGAAGGACTGTCCGGAACCAGCAAAAGGGAAGCAGATTGTGAAGGCATATGTTTTGGAAGCCGTGCCGACTTCCTCAAGAGCTCCTACTGCAGAGGAAAATGGAAAGGGTGTTGTGGTGCAAGGTACTCTTTCTATTCAAGGTTGTTTCAGTTCGAGTTTTGTTTGATACCGGGGCATCGCATTCATTCATTTGCAATGAGCTTGTGTGTCACTTGGGTTTGGAACCCGAGATTTGTGATAGACCATTGATGGTGACTAATCCAGTTGGGAGTTCGTCCAGTTTGTGCATGATATGTCATAGTCTATTGTTGTCAAGTCATGGCTGCTCTTTTGTATGTGATTGCTTTGTTCTTAACTTCGCTGGATTTGGGATCATCTTGGGCATGGATTGGCGCAAGAGGTATGCGGCAAGGGTGAATTGCGAGAAGATAGAGGTGAGGGTCGGGGATGTGGAAGGGTGAAAGGTGTTTATTAGATGTAAGTGCGAAGATGGGATATTCATGAGTTATCTATATTCTCTTGGGATTCCACAAGAAGACCTGTCATCAGTGCTAATCGCTAATGAGTATGAGGATGTCTTTGACGAGGTCAAAGGGTTGCCACCGCATCATGAGATCGAGTTTAGGATCGATTTGGTCGAGGGTGCTAGGCCAATCATTATGCCTCTTAGGCAGATGGCGCCTAACAAACAACAAGAGTTGGAGGTGCAAGTTAGAGACCTTCTAGGAAAGGGATTCATTCAGAGGAGTATTTCCGAACAGGGTGCACCGTCTTGTTTGCAACCAAGGCGGATGGCTCGTTAAGATTATGTGTGGACTATCGTGAGATGAACAAGGTGACTAAGAAGAACAAATATTCGTTGCCAAGGATTGATGACTTGTTCGATCATCTTCATGAAGCCAATGTGTTTTCTCAGATGGATTTGGCAACCGGATTTCACCAATTGAGGGAGGCTAAGGATAGTGTGCCAAAGACTGCTTTTAGGACACCATCCGGGTTTTTTGAATGGTTGGTGATGCCATTTGGGTTGACTAACGCGCCAGCGTATTTCGTGGATATTATAAATAGGGTATTCAGAGATCAGTTGAACAAGTTCGTGCTTGTGTTCGTGGATGATATTCTGGTTTATTCTCGAAATGAGGAAGAACACAAGACACACTTGAGAGTTGTGATGAAGATCTTGCGAGAGCATCAGCCGAGAGCTAAGTTTTCAAAATGTCACTTCTGGGAGAATGAAGTGTGGTTCTTAGGTCATGTTGTTTCTGGAAATGGGATAACAGTTGACCACGCTAAAGTAGCAGCAATCCAGGAATAGGATAGACCTAAGAATGCGGCAGATGTGAGAATTTTCCTTGGGTTGGCTGGTTATTATCGATGATTTATCAAGGATTTCTCCAAGATAGCCGCACCGTTGACAAGATTGACGAAGAAGAACAAAGTGTTCACATGGGATGCAAAGTGTGAACAAGCGTTCGGAATCTTGAAGTAGAGATTGACGAGTGCACCTGTGTTGACCATTCCAAGTGGGACTGAAGAAATGGTAGTGTACACCGATGCATGTGATACTGGACTTGGAGCAGTGTTAATGCATAAGGATAAGGTGGTGGCTTACGCGAGTCGACAACTACAGCCGCATGAGAAGAATTATCCAACTCATGACTTGGAGTTGGCAGCAATTGTGTTTGCTCTGAAGATGTGGAGACATTACCCGTTGGGAGTTCGGTTCTAGTTGTTCACGAACCACAAGTCGTTAAAATAACCTTTCTCCTAAAAGGAATTGAATCTTCGGCAAAAACGATGGCTAGAGTTCTGGCATCGTATGATTTTGGTATAACCTATACTCCCGGCAAGGGCAACGTAGTTGTAGATGCGTTGAGTCGAAGACACGCGAGTTTGGAGCGATGTTTTCAGAATGTAAGAGCCTCGAGTATTTGGCAAGATTCGATTTTAGGCCAAGGTGTGAGTTGGAGCCTGAAGTGTTAGCAAGCTTATCCATAAGACCTACACTTATCGAAAGGATTGGCGAGATCTAAAAGCGAGATGTGAAGCTTGTTGAGTTTATCCAGAATCCGAGGTTAGAGAATAAAGAGTTCAAAGTTGATCGAGAGGGTTGGCTTCGAAAGCAAGGGCGATTAGTTGATCCTGATATTGACGGATTGAGAGATGAGGTTCTAAGAGAATGTCATCACTCAAAGTTAACGATTCATCCAGGTGGTAATAAGATGTATCAGGGCATAAAGCAAGTCTACTACTGGGAGGGGATGAATAGAGATATTTGAAAGTTCATTTCCAAGTGTATTAACTGTCAATTGGTGAAAGCTGAACAGAAGAAGCCGAGTGGGTTGCTTTAGCCATTGGAAGTTCCTACGCGGAAGTGGGAACAAATATCAATGGATTTTATATATGGAATACCTAGGACAAGGGAAGAAAACAAAGGGATTTGGGTCATCGTGGATGGCTTGACCAAAAGTGCAAGATTCGTTCCTTAAAAGTCGACTAGGACGGCGACAAAGTTAGGTGAACTTTATGTGAAATAGATAATTCGATTCCATGGTGTCCCAGAGAGTATAGTGAGTGACCAAGATCCATTGTTTACGAGTGGATTTTGGAAAAGTTTGCAAGAGGCTTTGGCAATCAAATTATGTTTGAGTACGACTTATCATCCCCAAACAGATGGTCAAACCAAGAGAGTTAATCGAGTTTTGGAAGACCTCATGACGGCTTGTGTGTTAGACTTCGGTGGACCATGGGAAGACCATCTCCATCTAGTTGAGTTTTCTTATAACAATATCTATCAGTCTAGCATTGGGATGACACCATATGAGGCGTTGTATGGGAGGCCGTGTAATTCTCCAGCTTATTGGTTAGAAAATGGAGATAAGTTAGTACTTGGGCCTGAAATGATTAAAGAAACCTTGGATTGTATCGATATCGTTCGGTAACGAATGAAGGCAGCCTAAGATCGTCAGAAGAGTTATGCCGATAAGCGTTGCAAGGATTTGGAATTCGATGTGGGCGATATGGTCTTCATGAAGATTTCACCATTAAAGCATGTGGTCCGATTCAGAAATAAAGGGAAATTATTTCCAAGGTTTGTTGGACCATTTCTGATAGTCTAGCGAATTGGAAAGCTCTCATATAGACTAGGGTTACCCATGAAGATGTCGAGTGTGCATAATGTGTTTCATGTGTCGTTTCTACAGAAGTTCGTGCATGATTCGAATGTAGTGGTATCTCCAGAGCAGTATGAAGACTTAGAGGTAGAAACTGCAGTTGCGGAACATCGCAAGCCACTTTGTGTTATGGGGAATGACACAAAACAACTTAGGAGGAAAACGGTTAAGCTAATCAGGGTACAATGGAGTAAAGATAGTGACGATTGTACATGGGAGATGGAAGAGAGCGTGAGGGAGACTCATCCAGAACTATTCGTCAGTAGGAACTTTTGATATCGTATCATCGTTATATTATGGTGTCTTGTTATTGTTTGATAGAATTCAGCGTGCTAGGATAAGGCTATGGATGCATGGCTTGATGGTTGCTAATATGGACGATAGAATTGGCTTCTCATGGATGAAAGGCATGCAGAATTGTTGTGGTTGCTTATGTTTGTTTGGAATTTCGAGGACGAAATTCTTAAGGAGGGAAGAATGTAACAGCCCGCATTTTACATATAGGAAGATCATAAAATATTTTTATTTTATTTCTTGAGGGTTGGATCATTCTCATCTTTTAATGTGTTGCTTATGTGGATGTAAGGCATGTCCGTAATTTTTACCGATTTTGTTTGTGACCATTTTGCCCCTGCTAGTCTTTTATAGGGAATAACTTTTGGCTCAGGTCGAATCAGAGGGCGAGACCTGTGCCATTGGAAAGGAATTGATGTTTGCCTTTCCGTAGAGTGGTTACATTAAAGAATCGATTAAGTGGTTTGGGAGAAATCGCGGTTTTAAGGTTATTTAGTTGACTGTCCAGGTTTGGTAAGCCATAATGGGATGAGTTGGAGAGGCCCATTAGTGGGCTGATGAAAGGGTATAAATGGGGGGGGTGAGGGATATAGGAAATAATTTAATTTCCCAAATTCTCATTTGGTGGCCTTGTGCTCCTCCTTTCTCTAACATCTTTCCACTATTAAAAATCAAAATCCAAGGAGGGATATCATAGATCTACACCATTGGAGGCTAAATCTACATCGACTGAAGCAAGGATTCATTGGATCAAGTTGGTGCGAGGTGCTTGTTGTCCGGATTCCTATTTCATCAATTTTAGCTTGTTTTGGAGAATCAGTGAGTGATATGCATCTCTCATATGGATTCAATGAAGTATATGGGTGTTTGTTCATGGTTTTCATCAAATTTAAGTGTTTTCCATATATCTATGCATTGGAAAGTCCATTTCCATATAATTCACCTTATGATCTGATTTAGCAAATTTATATAGGTAATTTCTATGTTGTTTCCTATGATTATGTAAGCTAGATCTATGGTTTTGTTTGTATTTGCATTTATGGTGATTTTGGTGACATAATTATAGATGAAATGGCCAAATTGGTGGTGATTAGTGGTTTCATAACTTGTTCATAATTATGTTGAATGGATTGGTTAAGTTGGTTTCGTCGATTGTGTCGATTAGCGAAGTTTTGGTTGAAGTTGGAGTTGAATTGGTAAGGTGCAGGTTTCTGGTCGTTCATAGGGTAGGGGTCAGTCGCATCCCTGGTCAGCCATGCCTCGATGCTGTCTTGGAGAACAAGACAGAGCTGGTCGGTTGACTTTTGTAGGAAGAAATTGGGGCCGGTCGCACGTGGTATAGCGCCTGAGCAAAAATGAACAGGGTCAGTCGCACTTGGCTCTGGTCGGTCATTCGGGTGTGTAAATGAAGGGTGGTTGGTTGTGCCTGGTCATCGAGCGAGTGGTCGGTCGAGCAGATGGATGTGCAAGGAGGGCTTGGTCTTATTCTAAAAGAGCTGGTTGGTCGCTCCTAGTATGAAGTTGGTCGGGCGGCTGTTGAAGGGTCGGCCGGTCCTATATGTGGGGCTATTGGGTTGGTCCTAGTGAGGTAGGTCTTTCGCTCTTGAGTAGAAGGGATGGTTGGCTATTGATGGGTCGGCCGGACTATTGGAAGTTCAGTTGGTCATATGGTGATAGAAGGGATGATCGCTCCTGGGTAATGGGGTCGGTCTTTGTAACAACCCGTATTTTCAATAACCTGTAATAACATAAATCGAGGCAGAATTTAATTCTAAAATGGGAATCAAGGGAAACGGGCTATGCCATTGCGTTCGTCTCGGAAAAATACGCGAAATAGAGTCCGAGTTTTCGAAAATCGGAGTCCGTAAGACCAAGATATGGCCTCGCGAAGTTTCACGAAAATTCCCAAATTAAAGTATACTTAATTAAGTGAAATGGGTTGTGTAGATATATATATATATATATATATTGATATATATATATATATATAATTGAAAATTTAATAAATAAATATGCAAAAATGCTCAAAACAGCGAATTGGGAGAGGGGAATAACCGAACCGGCCGATTTTTGAAGTCGACCCGAGCCCGCTGGGTCGACTAGGGGTTAATCCAGGGTGTTTGGCTGTCAACCCGTGGGCCGATTCGCTCAAGTGCAGATTTTGCATTTGAATGGTTCTCATGGTCCATCTTTAATCTAAAGGCCCTAGATGGTTCCTACACTTGACTTCTTCCCCAAGACATGCTTTGATGGCTTGGATTGAATCTAGGGTTAATCCTATGGCCTAAAACACTTGCCTAATCTATAAATAAGACCCTAACCTACCCTAATTCATTCATAATTAAACCTAGTGACTAAACTATGGCAAAATGCTAGCTCTCATGGCCTCCACTAATTTTATGAAGAGGGTTGCATACTAATCACTCTCTAATCAACTTCTAATCCCTTCTTAGCATCTTAATCTTCTTCATTTGGTGTTCAAAGTTGCTAGTAGTGAGTTTCTATCACTTTGATGATCTTTTGGTAAACTAATTAGATGAGATGTGATGAGATTTATGGTTTTGTATGTGGGTTAATGAGCTTTGAATCATATGATATGATGTTAGCATTAATCTTATGTTTATGCATGTTGAGTATGTAAGCTTATGCAAGTTTAATATGATGTATGTTATGTTTGCATGATGCTAAATATGCAAGTTGTGGGCTATGTAATCATATGCATGTTATGCAAGTTCATGGTAATATGCTATGCAAGTTACATGTATGTAAATATGCAAGTTACATGTTTGTTAATATGCAAGTTACATGTATGTAAATATGCAAGTTACATGTTTGTTAATATGCAAGTTACATGTATGTAAATATGCAAGTTACATGTTTGTTAATATGCAAGTTACATGTTTGTTAATATGCAAGTTACATGTATGTAAATATGCAAGTTACATGTTTCTTTATATGCAAGTTACATATTTGTTAATATGCGAGTTACATGTATGTAAATATGCAAGTTACATGTTTATTAATATGCAAGTTCATGATGACACATTATGCAAGTCTATAAGCTAATATGCAAGTTTGTTATGCAAATTGAATATGTAAGTTATGTGACATATTATATGCAAGTTATGTGACATGTTATGCAAGTTCATATGCAAGTTATGTGTTTGTTAATATGCAAGATGGCACCTTTGAAACATGTTCATTCATATGCAAGTTGACACCTTTTATATGTGTTATATCATGAACGAAATTACGTGGGAACGATGGGGTAATTAAATGCATAAGTTAATAAGATTGTGTGAAATTAATATAATTATGCATAACACAAAATAAATAAACATAGTATGGGAATTTGCCTATTTGGTTAGGTGTACCCATACTATGTGTTGGGAATTTACCTATTGAGTTAGGTCTACCCCATGGGAATTTACCTATTAAGTTAGGTCTACCCATGTTAAGAAAACTTGATTAATTAGGGATAATTAATATAAAATTATGAGGGTGATTAATTAGGTGTAATTAATTGACTAAGACACGAGGTTGGACTCAGTTGTAGCGTAAAACTGCCCGGACCCAACCGGCTTAACCAGTTGCTACAAACGTTAGCCCAATGTGAGAGGTCTTAGGCACAAACTAAATACGTAATTAATGTAAAGACACGAGGTTAGACTCTGTTATGACATAAGGCTGCCCGGACCCAACCGGCTTAACCAGCGGTCATAAAAGACAGTCTAATGTGAGAGGTCTTTACAAAGGTTACGTTCTTAATTAATTAATTAAGAAACACTTAACCACATTAGCATGTAGAGGGACATGAGGGGTTAAGTGGGTGCCTCGGGTGGCATGAGAAAATCTAGTGGTTGCCTTGGGTGGCAATAGAAAATACGATTAGAATACTTAACCAAAATGGAACATGTAATTAAAACATGATTAAAGGGTTAAGTGGGATATACTAGAAAAAGGGACAAGCTTAGGTGGGTAGCTTGTGGAGGCCCATTTCAACCAGTAACCCATACGTATCTTTGTGGGCTCGACCCATGTCGAGGACGGGACACGCATACTGGGCTTGACTGTAAGAGGCAAACGGGTTAGCGGTGGCAACGCAAGTCCAACGGGCTTCATATGCGTGAGTGGGCCCGGGCTGGTAGGTAAGCCGTTGTTGCATCGAGTAGATATAAGCCGTGCACCTTTAGTTTCATCAGGTTGCCACATTGGGGAATGATACATCCCACGGTGGGGCCAGCACGGGTATCTACGTTAGGGAGCCGATCGAATGGGAAGTGGTGTGTACACCTAGTGGATTGTAGGGCCCTGTGGCGCCTACTTGGTCACCTAGGGGTACGCAGGTACTAATTAGTAAATTTTATAAGTCCTTGGGTGGGATCAACCTTTAAGTTAGGAACGACTGGTGTGGTGCAGTTTAGTAATTTACCTTAGGGAGGGTAGATGCGTCTTTATCCTTTATCTTCGTTTAGTTGACTGCTTAGGGTAGCCATTCATCCCTATATGTTACCGTATATCAGTTTATGTCTTCTCTGGTTACTTTAACGATTGTATTGTTAAAGTTATAGGACTCGCTCAGACTTATGTCTGACCCCGTTGTTTTTATCTTTTTCCCAACCCTCAGGTCCTACGGTGGATCCTAGCAGTAGTGGAGCTTGATCGGATTGCTGTTCCAGTCTTTAGGAGCTTGGATAGATGTAAAGCTCCAGTTATCCAGTTATCTTTTCTTTTGTTTGGCTATTGTATGAGAGTGGGATTATGTACTTCTTTATTTTGATGGATATTGTACTTGACCTTTATTATGGTTTTATGATGTAACCAGACATGTTTTACTTCCGCTGTTATGAGATGATGTTTTAAAATTACAAGTACTATTTATATCTGTCTTGTTGTAATTTTTCTGTTCTATATTCACTAAAATACTCCACCGATGCTATGGCATTCCCTTAGTGAGTGATCATAGCGGGAGTGGGGTGTTACACGTGGTATCAGAGCTTAAGGTTACCAGAACAGATTAAATTTTTGAGAAAAACTACTTTCTAAGAGTATTTTCGAAGAAAGTATTTTTAAAAAAGCATGTCTTCTAAGAGAAAAAGTTTTTGAAAAAGAAAAGCATAATCCCCAATAGCCATATCTTTATCTTTCGGAATCTCCTTTTTGAATCTTTCCTCTTTCGTTTCAGCATGGCTGAAGATCTTAACATCCCGGAGGGTTTAGTTATACCACTATGGTATAGGAGGTTGCAAGAGGCTAGGGCCGCGGCTGCGGGTCCGGCCAATGCTACTACACCAGAGACAACCGCTCCTCCTCCTCAGCCTAGAGTGGATAATTTTGCTAAGGTTTGCAAGGAGTTCAAGGCTATAGGAGGAAAACCTTTTCTTGGTTCAGAGACTTTCGTAGAGGCTAGAGATTGGCTTAAGGAAGTGGAAGAGTTGCTAGATATCTTTGAAGTGGAAGAGGGAAAGAAAGTCAAGTTGGCGGCTTGGTTAATGAAGGGAGAGGCCTCATTCTGGTGGGAGGTCACTAATGGAGAACGCCCTGTTGACTCTTGGGCAGATTTTAAGCAAAGGTTTGGGGCTAAGTTTCTCTCAAGGGCGGAAGAGAATCTGTTTATGGAGAAGTTCTTGAATTTGAAGCAAGGGAATCTCACGGTGAAAGAATATGTCAACAAATTCAATCAATTAGCAAGGTTTGGCATAGAGTTGGTGAATACACCGGAGAAGAAGGCTTTGAGGTTCGTTAGAGGCTTGAACGAACCATTGCAAGGAATAGCTATGACTCACATTCCTATGGGGGCCACTTTTGAGAAGCTTGTCTACATGGCACTTATGCATGAGGATGATAAGAATTCTAAGGCACCAGAGAAAAAGGGGGATCAGAAGAAACCGCAACAACAACAACAAGGCAAGGGCGGAAAAGGCAATGGTGACAAAAAGAAGACGAAGAAGAAGTGCTTCAATTGTGGAACACCAGGACACCTCAGTAAGGATTGTCGCAAAAAGAAGAAGACCGGTTGCTTTCATTGTGGTGAAGCAGGGCATCTTGTGAAAAACTGCCCAAAGAAGGGGCAGAAGACGGGGTCTACCTCAGGAGGGCAGGTGCAAGCTCTTATAGCACCACCTCAGTCAGGGGGGCAAGTTCAGGTTCTCTCAGTTCCACCGATTCAGCAGAGAGGTAGAACTATTTCCGTTGAAAGTCTGGTTTTTCTGTTTGATCATCCAGTTCGTACTTTGTTTGACTCTGGCGCATCGCATTCTTTTATCTCATCATCGTTAGTTGAGTCACTGCACTTAGACACCAGTCTAGTTGATGATCCCTTGGTTGTCTCAAACCCAATTGGGGGCTCCATATATCTGTCTATGATATGTTTGGGTTTGAAGATTTCTATACTTAGCGTTGAGTTTAGATGTGATGCTTTTGTATTGGGCTTCACGGGCTATGGGTTGATCTTGGGCATGGACTGGTTATCCAGTAATGGTGCCGTTCTTGATTGCGAAAGGAGAGTTGTCAGGCTCATGACCCGCTTGGGTAACACTCTCGAGATCTCTTGCAATCCCATGGAATCTGTTTTGCTAAGTTATCTTGAATCGCTCGATGCTTCGGTCGAGAGTTTGTGTTCTGTCAGAGTAGTCCGGGAATATCCGGATGTGTTTGAAGAAGTAAAGGGTTTGCCTCCGAAGCGGGAGATAGATTTCCGAATTTATTTGGTGGATAATGCCAAACCAGTGTCTTTGCCAGTACGCCACATGGCTCCTCGTGAGAGAAGAGAACTTCATAAACAAGTAGGGGAGTTGCTTGAGGAGGGGTTCATAAGGCGAAGTATATCGGAGTGGGGAGCTCCAGTAGTGTTTGCCACGAAGGCGGATGGGTCCCTCAGACTTTGTGTGGATTATAGAGAACTTAATAAGCTCACGAAGAAGAATAGACACCCATTACCGAGGATAGATGATCTCTTTGATCAGTTGGTTGGCGCGTCAGTATTTTCGCAGATGGACTTAGCTACAGGGTTTCATCAGTTAAGAGTGGCGGAGGACAGTATAGAGAAGACTGCTTTCCGGACTCCGGATGGTTTTTATGAGTGGCTAGTGATGCCATTTGGGTTGACAAACGCCCCCGCATACTTTGTTGATCTCATGAGTAGAGTGTTCAGAGAGTATCTGAATAAGTTTGTAGTAGTTTTTGTGGATGACATCTTGGTCTTTTCCAAGAATGAAGAAGAGCATGCCTTACATCTCAAGGAAGTGTTGGAGACTCTTCGAGCGCATAGTCTTAAAGCTAAATTCTCTAAATGCCATTTTTGGAGAAGAGAAGTGCGATTCTTAGGGCATGTGGTCTCTAAGGAAGGGATAGCTGTGGATCCCGCAAAGATAGTATCTATCCAGGATTGGAAAGTTCCTAAAAATGCTACCGAAGTAAGAAGTTTCTTGGGGTTGACAGGATATTATAGGAAGTTCATCAAAGACTTCGCGAAGATATCAGCCCCATTAACCCGCTTGACGAAAAAGAATCTGGTTTTCTCGTGGGATGTAGATTGTGATGATGCTTTCCGACGGTTAAAGAGAGCTTTGACCACCGCTCCAGTTTTAGTGCTCCCGGATGGGAGTAAGCCGTTTGTTGTTTATACCGATGCTTGTGGAACAGGATTAGGCGCAGTCTTGATGCAGGAGGGAAGGGTAATAGCCTATGGAGGGAGACAATTGAGAGTGCATGAGAAGAATTACCCTACCCATGATCTAGAGTTGGCCGCGATTGTTTTCGCACTTAAGTCTTGGCGCCATTATCTTCTTGGTGAGAGATTCGAGTTGTTCACCGACCATAAATCATTGAAGTACTTATTCTCTCAGAAGGATTTAAACTTAAGACAGCAAAGGTGGATGGAGTTCTTAGCATCCTATGATTTCGAGATAGCGTATACCCCTGGTAAGGGTAACGTGGTGGCAGACGCCTTAAGTAGAAAAAGGCTATCTTTGAGTCCATTGTTCGTGGAACGACGAAGCTTGGAGTTTCTTTCTTTGTTTGACTTCAGACCTTCTGTTGATTTTGTACCTGGTTTGTTGGCATCCTTGGAGGTTAGACCTACTCTTTTGAGACGGATTGGCGAGGCTCAGCGAGACGACCCACAGTTGGTTGTGTTGGTAGAGAAGCTTATAAGAGGGGAGTCGTCCAGCCATTTGGGTAGATACACCATAGATGATAAGGGATGGTTGCATAGAGACGGTAGACTTTGTGTACCGCAAGATGAGGGTTTGAAGAAGGCTATTTTGGATGATGCACATCGTTCAAGAATGACTATTCATCCCGGTGGAGACAAAATGTACCAAGACATGAAGAGAGTTTTCTTCTGGGCTGGTATGAAGAAAGATGTGGCCGAGTATGTGGCTAGATGCTTAGTGTGCCAACAAGTTAAAGTGGAGCAAAGGAAACCCGGTGGGTTGCTACACCCATTGGAAGTTCCACAGTGGAAGTGGGATAGTGTCTCGATGGATTTCATCGACGGGTTACCGAGATCGAGGAAGGGCAATACGGGAATTTGGGTTGTGGTAGACAGACTTACCAAGAGTGCCCATTTTATACCCGTAAAGAGTAAGAGGACCGCTCCATGGCTTGCTTCAGTCTATGTTAGAGAGATTGTTAGATTGCATGGCGTACCATCCAGCATTGTGAGTGATCGAGATCCTATTTTCACTAGTGAGTTTTGGAGAAGTTTGCAAGAGGCGGTAGGGACTCAGTTGTGTTTGAGCACCGCATATCATCCTCAGACGGACGGTCAGACTGAGAGGGTGAACCGTATCTTAGAAGATCTTTTGAGGCTTTGTATCTTGGATTTTGGAGGTACATGGGAAGAACATCTTCCTTTGGTGGAGTTCGCATATAATAACAGCTTTCAGTCCAGTATTGGTATGGCTCCTTTCGAAGCTCTTTATGGAAGGCCTTGTCGATCTCCTACATGTTGGTGGGAATCTACGGATAAGATCTTGCTTGGGCCGGATATGGTTAGAGAGACTTCAGAGAAGATTGATTTAATTCGAAAAAGGATGAAAGCAGCGCAAGATAGACAGAAATCTTATGCGGATCGGAGAAGGACGGATCTTGAGTTTGAGGTTGGGGACATGGTTTTTGTCAAAGTATCTCCATTGAGAAATGTTGTTCGCTTTGGGTCCGTAGGGAAGTTAGCACCGAGATTTGTTGGGCCGTTTCCTATTAAGGAAAGGATTGGACGGATGGCATATAGGGTGGAGTTGCCCGACAGACTTAGTGGTGTTCATGATGTATTCCATGTATCACATTTGAGGAAGTGCTTACATGAGACCGCGGAGGCGGTAGAGCCGAGCTTGCTTAGAGATGTAGAGGTAGAGCGTGATGCGACGATTCGACGAGCTCCTACTCGCATCCTTGGGTCAGAAACTAGGAAGTTGAGGAACAGAGAAGTTCAGCTAGTTAAAGTGCAATGGGGAGATGACGAAAGCAATGCTACTTGGGAGACGGAAGCAAAGATGCGTTCTTTGTATCCATTTCTTTTTGAGAGTATGTCTTTTAACTTCTCCTTTATTGCTTGTCTAGTACTAATCTTATCTTTAGTATATCCTCTCGCTAATACCTATGACCTTTAGATAGGGTAAAACCTATGGTTGAAACATGTGTTTGAAACATGTTATGGTTGATGGATGCATATGGATGCAATTGTTTGCTAGTGGTTGCTCGTGGATGCATATACACACACATTAGGCACTAGATCGGCTCAGTCACTTCATGTTGCATATTGCATAAATGGATGTGGTAGTTAGATTGATGGATGTATCATGGCTGTGTTATCATATGGATGATGCATTTTTGTGTATGGTTGTGCACGCATGTAGAAATTTGTATGTGTCAATAGGGTTTCGCATACATATTGGATGCATGGCACTATCATGGTTTGCATTAAGGAGGTTTACTGTATCAGTAACCGCCTGATTTTCGCATTAGGTAAGTACATATACACACACTTTTGCATATATCCATCCAGCATTTAGAATCTTGTAAGGACAATGATTGCTCGTGGATGATGCTTTGAGTAGATGGATGATTGGATGGTAGGATACGTTCTTCCTAACTTGAAGATTTCGGGGACGAAATCCTTTAAGGAGGGGAGAATGTAACAACCCGTATTTTCAATAACCTGTAATAACATAAATCGAGGCAGAATTTAATTCTAAAATGGGAATCAAGGGAAACGGGCTATGCCATTGCGTTCGTCTCGGAAAAATACGCGAAATAGAGTCCGAGTTTTCGAAAATCGGAGTCCGTAAGACCAAGATATGGCCTCGCGAAGTTTCACGAAAATTCCCAAATTAAAGTATACTTAATTAAGTGAAATGGGTTGTGTAGATATATATATATATATATTGATATATATATATATATATAATTGAAAATTTAATAAATAAATATGCAAAAATGCTCAAAACAGCGAATTGGGAGAGGGGAATAACCGAACCGGCCGATTTTTGAAGTCGACCCGAGCCCGCTGGGTCGACTAGGGGTTAATCCAGGGTGTTTGGCTGTCAACCCGTGGGCCGATTCGCTCAAGTGCAGATTTTGCATTTGAATGGTTCTCATGGTCCATCTTTAATCTAAAGGCCCTAGATGGTTCCTACACTTGACTTCTTCCCCAAGACATGCTTTGATGGCTTGGATTGAATCTAGGGTTAATCCTATGGCCTAAAACACTTGCCTAATCTATAAATAAGACCCTAACCTACCCTAATTCATTCATAATTAAACCTAGTGACTAAACTATGGCAAAATGCTAGCTCTCATGGCCTCCACTAATTTTATGAAGAGGGTTGCATACTAATCACTCTCTAATCAACTTCTAATCCCTTCTTAGCATCTTAATCTTCTTCATTTGGTGTTCAAAGTTGCTAGTAGTGAGTTTCTATCACTTTGATGATCTTTTGGTAAACTAATTAGATGAGATGTGATGAGATTTATGGTTTTGTATGTGGGTTAATGAGCTTTGAATCATATGATATGATGTTAGCATTAATCTTATGTTTATGCATGTTGAGTATGTAAGCTTATGCAAGTTTAATATGATGTATGTTATGTTTGCATGATGCTAAATATGCAAGTTGTGGGCTATGTAATCATATGCATGTTATGCAAGTTCATGGTAATATGCTATGCAAGTTACATGTATGTAAATATGCAAGTTACATGTTTGTTAATATGCAAGTTACATGTATGTAAATATGCAAGTTACATGTTTGTTAATATGCAAGTTACATGTATGTAAATATGCAAGTTACATGTTTGTTAATATGCAAGTTACATGTTTGTTAATATGCAAGTTACATGTATGTAAATATGCAAGTTACATGTTTCTTTATATGCAAGTTACATATTTGTTAATATGCGAGTTACATGTATGTAAATATGCAAGTTACATGTTTATTAATATGCAAGTTCATGATGACACATTATGCAAGTCTATAAGCTAATATGCAAGTTTGTTATGCAAATTGAATATGTAAGTTATGTGACATATTATATGCAAGTTATGTGACATGTTATGCAAGTTCATATGCAAGTTATGTGTTTGTTAATATGCAAGATGGCACCTTTGAAACATGTTCATTCATATGCAAGTTGACACCTTTTATATGTGTTATATCATGAACGAAATTACGTGGGAACGATGGGGTAATTAAATGCATAAGTTAATAAGATTGTGTGAAATTAATATAATTATGCATAACACAAAATAAATAAACATAGTATGGGAATTTGCCTATTTGGTTAGGTGTACCCATACTATGTGTTGGGAATTTACCTATTGAGTTAGGTCTACCCCATGGGAATTTACCTATTAAGTTAGGTCTACCCATGTTAAGAAAACTTGATTAATTAGGGATAATTAATATAAAATTATGAGGGTGATTAATTAGGTGTAATTAATTGACTAA
Organism: Allium sativum; assembly: GCA_030737875.1. Classification (NCBI taxonomy): domain Eukaryota; kingdom Viridiplantae; phylum Streptophyta; class Magnoliopsida; order Asparagales; family Amaryllidaceae; genus Allium; species Allium sativum. The sequence goes on from CM060924.1 coordinate 289,004,062, forward strand.
GACACGAGGTTGGACTCAGTTGTAGCGTAAAACTGCCCGGACCCAACCGGCTTAACCAGTTGCTACAAATGTTAGCCCAATGTGAGAGGTCTTAGGCACAAACTAAATACGTAATTAATGTAAAGACACGAGGTTAGACTCTGTTATGACATAAGGCTGCCCGGACCCAACCGGCTTAACCAGCGGTCATAAAAGACAGTCTAATGTGAGAGGTCTTTACAAAGGTTACGTTCTTAATTAATTAATTAAGAAACACTTAACCACATTAGCATGTAGAGGGACATGAGGGGTTAAGTGGGTGCCTCGGGTGGCATGAGAAAATCTAGTGGTTGCCTTGGGTGGCAATAGAAAATACGATTAGAATACTTAACCAAAATGGAACATGTAATTAAAACATGATTAAAGGGTTAAGTGGGATATACTAGAAAAAGGGACAAGCTTAGGTGGGTAGCTTGTGGAGGCCCATTTCAACCAGTAACCCATACGTATCTTTGTGGGCTCGACCCATGTCGAGGACGGGACACGCATACTGGGCTTGACTGTAAGAGGCAAACGGGTTAGCGGTGGCAACGCAAGTCCAACGGGCTTCATATGCGTGAGTGGGCCCGGGCTGGTAGGTAAGCCGTTGTTGCATCGAGTAGATATAAGCCGTGCACCTTTAGTTTCATCAGGTTGCCACATTGGGGAATGATACATCCCACGGTGGGGCCAGCACGGGTATCTACGTTAGGGAGCCGATCGAATGGGAAGTGGTGTGTACACCTAGTGGATTGTAGGGCCCTGTGGCGCCTACTTGGTCACCTAGGGGTACGCAGGTACTAATTAGTAAATTTTATAAGTCCTTGGGTGGGATCAACCTTTAAGTTAGGAACGACTGGTGTGGTGCAGTTTAGTAATTTACCTTAGGGAGGGTAGATGCGTCTTTATCCTTTATCTTCGTTTAGTTGACTGCTTAGGGTAGCCATTCATCCCTATATGTTACCGTATATCAGTTTATGTCTTCTCTGGTTACTTTAACGATTGTATTGTTAAAGTTATAGGACTCGCTCAGACTTATGTCTGACCCCGTTGTTTTTATCTTTTTCCCAACCCTCAGGTCCTACGGTGGATCCTAGCAGTAGTGAAGCTTGATCGGATTGCTGTTCCAGTCTTTAGGAGCTTGGATAGATGTAAAGCTCCAGTTATCCAGTTATCTTTTCTTTTGTTTGGCTATTGTATGAGAGTGGGATTATGTACTTCTTTATTTTGATGGATATTGTACTTGACCTTTATTATGGTTTTATGATGTAACCAGACATGTTTTACTTCCGCTGTTATGAGATGATGTTTTAAAATTACAAGTACTATTTATATCTGTCTTGTTGTAATTTTTCTGTTCTATATTCACTAAAATACTCCACCGATGCTATGGCATTCCCTTAGTGAGTGATCATAGCGGGAGTGGGGTGTTACAGTCTTGTTGAGAACAGCCTAGTCGGTCGTGAAGACTTGGTTTTTGAAGTTCGACCTTATATTGATTTTTGTTCGGTTCAACTATGTTGTAACTTCGACGATAGTCCAGATGGGGACGTTCGAGGTAATGTGATGTGTTCGTTGATCGGTGAAAAGCAATGAATGTGCAGACAACTCTAAAGGTGTTGGGTTATGGATAATGGTTACTCGAGTGGGACTTGGGTTTGAGAATAGTCCACAGAGATAACGACTAGAGATGCGAAGGCCGAGAGATTATCGTTATCGTAAGTTGTAGCAGACTCAAAGCAGAGGTACTTTGGGCAGTCGTGAAGGGCCTCATACCTTGGGCAGTCGTGAAGGGCCTAGTTGTCGAGGACAAACATACAAGTCATGATGGTGTATGGAGTTGTGCTGAAACTGGGGTTACCATTAGCCCTTGACATATGGAAGTCATGATCGGCCATCATACGATTAATGATGGTTTCAAAGCAGGATTGGCAGTGATAGTCAGAGTCTGTCATGGATGTTTGAATGACTGATGTCTTGTTATACCATCTCACATGGATTATCCAACGTCTAGGGAGATGTTTCTTGAGTACTTGACTGATATTTGTTTAGGCCTCTGGGGAGAGTACTTGAGGGATGTTAAACTCAATTAGGATTGTCTACGTGAGACCTATGTAATCTGGATGCTATGAATGTTATGGATAGTTGTTCTGATTACCATGGACGAATTGTTGTTACCTTGGGTGTTATAGATTGTAAAGGCTATCACTATTGGATGTGGGGAAGACGAGTGTGGGTTCTTCCCTAGTGTTGGGTAGTGGTTGGTAAATCTACCCATTCTCATATACTTTATTGATGAAGTTTGTTAGCTGTTTTATCACTCACTAAGACTGTTGTTTGACTCAAGGTTATATGTTTCCCTCTTATTACCCTTGGGTTGTTCATCCAGTTGTGGATGAGTAGACTAAGTGGCAGGTGACAGGTGATGCTTGAGTGAGGATGATGATGTTGATCGATGATGAGCAGGAGGCTCACGTACTAGTTTTATTACTATCTAGTATTTTCTGTTTCCGCTGATGTATATACTCTGAGGGATGTAGTGAGGACCTCTGTACAAAAATATTATCCTAAGTTGTATGGATCTTTCTATGGGTTCTGTTAAGAGTTTTCAGTTTCTGTGCAATTGGATTTCACTATTATTACTCGTTGTATATGTTCTATTATATTTTATCCTTGCGCTGTGAGATTTACGACAAGTTTCGATGGTGCTTACCTACTTTGATGATCGTCCATAGCTATCTGGCCACACTTTTTTAGTGCATTATTCCTCTTGTTTAGTGCGGGGGCTCTGGGCTGTCGTCGTAGTATGCAAACATAAAAAAAAACTTGATTTATCGAAACATGGAAACGTTAATGTGTGAGTGTTAAACACTCACCTTGACATGATGAAGATTAAAACAAAAATGGTAAATGAGTGGCTATAGTTAGGAGATGGGGCGGATCCATATAGGTATGTAACACGACTCTTCGATGTGGGTTTGGTGCATCCAAAGACGGAAGAGCCAACACAGTTGATTTTTTTTAAAGGCGAAGATTTCTCTTGCTGGATGGTGGCATACAGGCTGGTGAAGGCAGGGAGGAGTCATAGGAGAGGAGGCAGGGTTTGAACGTGAATTTTCTTTATGTATATGCAGATCTGAACTTGTGAAGGAAGTGATAAAATGGTTAATAAAGGGATAATAAGTGGCAGCCACAAGCATGGATATATCATATGCTGGTTTGGGTTCACCTTACTTCTTGAGCTGCATTCTTTTGTATCTGTTTAGTTTTAACAAGCCTTTGTATTTAGGGCCATGTTTCTTTCTACTTTTTCATATACAAATACAGATATATGTACATGATATTTTGTATTGAAATATCACTCTAAAGAAATCAATAAAATAATTTGTTCTTCTCTATCACTTTACAAATCATTTCCAGCATGTAAATTCAATCACATTTATCTATAAACTCTATTATGGTATTAAAGCAATAGCTTAACAACATTTATATCACAAAGTGATTGGAAAGATAATTTACTCATCAGAGTAGTATTACCATTTGAGTAACATCTTCATTACAAAATTGTCATCATTTAAGGATTGAATCTAACCCAAACTATATTGTGCCATGCTTGAATCTCACAATTCAAGCCACACCAACATTGTTTAAATCAAATTCTTATTATAGTCATCAAAAAGATAAAAAGAAAACCGAATCAAGAGTTGAAGAAAAAACACAAAAATTAAACACATTCCTGGCCAGAATTCTTTTCCTCATTAGAGTTCACATCATAAAAGAATTTCAAGCTACATCATACCTAATTTAAGCATTCTTCCTCACCTTCTCCATTCTTTCTCACCGAATGTAACCATTATTTCTTTTGTTTTATCATCTTCTTGATCAGAGAACCAAAAGGGGATGAAACTGCTTCAAACAACGAGATTGACAACAAAATCCAACTTTAGCATCTATTCAGCAACTTGTGAAAACTGCTATTAGTCCACAAAGTCAGTATATAACCGTGCACTTGGAGAAGGACAACTACGTCTTATGGAAACTTCAGGTTGAAACCACTGTATAGTGATATGGCTTGGAGGGTTTCATCTTTGTTACTTTATCAATTCCACCAAGATTCATGACAAACAAAGACAACAAAATCATCACCAATGATGAGTACAACAAATATAACAGGCTAGATAGGTTTAGTTAGGTCATATCTCCAACCTTAAATTAATACCTTTTTTCCACAAGTAATAGGATGCAAAACATCAATGAAATTTGTTTAATTATAGAGGAAAGTTTTAACATTCAATCTACAGCTGAAGATTTTTACTACAAGAGACAACTATAAAACGCCAGAGTGGATAATATGCCCAAGAGATACAAACTTACTGTAGTAAGGAATATTTTTGATAGACTTGCAACTATTGGAAATAATATTCAAGAATCTGAACAAGGGTTAATGTAACAACCCGGAAAATCAGAACCAATTTAAAAATTTTATTTTGGCAATTTTAATGAATTTTGAATATTTGAAATGATTTATTCTAAATAATAATGACTAGAAAATTATTTTGAATGGAATTAGAACGTATAAATTTATTTAAATCGAAGTTAGAATATAAATATTTATTTTAATTATAAAAGGAATTGAAAATGGTGCGGTAGTTTGAAATTTCGATTTCGAATTTCAAATGAACGTACATGGTTCAAAATGAACCGGATTTTAGTAAAACCAGAAATATTTGAATCTGTTTGAAAATATATTTCCAACGAATCGGAAAAATCCAAATTTAATAGCGGGAATAAAAAGTTATGTCCCGTTGAAAATTCAGAATAGTCGCTATGGAATTCAGCCCTTAAAAATAGCGATTTTGCAAACGACCTCGTTTTCGATGAGACAACTTTGGTTGGATCCGTAATGTCGAATTATTGCTAGACTTCAATTTAATAATTTTTGGAATCAATATGTGGGCGTGGCAAAAGAAAACGTGTTTTAGCAGTTTCAGTCAATTTGGATTGACTAGAAAATGGCCATTTTTCAAACGGTCTCCAAATTTGATGAAATTAGTTTTGTTAGGACGGTATCGTCGTAACATAGCCAAATTTATTTTTCTGGAATTTTATGAGTCCATATGTAGCCTTGGTAAATTGAAATGTATGTTAAAAATTCAATATAATTATTTATATTTTATTTTTACCGGAAACTGATCGTAACAGTCGAATTGGTATACCGAACATATCCCATTGTGTCCGGAATAGGGGTATTTAGCTAAGAGCGACATTCATTGGAATTCATTTAGAGTTTGGACGAGAAATTTCACAACAAAGAAATTGCTTGAATTAAATATTAATATTTAAATATTATAAATATCCCACCCCTTTCTCTAAAACCCTAATCAGAAGGCCGCCTTTAAAACAAAATAAATGAACGCGGTGGCTCCAAACTTCTCTCCCTTAAATCGCCAACCCGTGCAATGGTTTTCCCAACTCCTCAAACATAAACTAAAGAGCCATGAGAGATCTTCCAGTTGACCCGAGTTCGATGGGATTTCATTTGGTAATTTGAGCGGAATCATCACTCAAAGGCGCAAGGTTCGAGGGAGCTTTCTGGCCGGGGCGCGCGTGCGAATTCGCCAGCGATGGGGGTAGTTGAAGGTAGTGGACAGACGCTTCAATGGATGAGAAATGGTCAGCGGTCAGAGGCTTAGGAGGCGCGGTTTTCAAGGTCAACCGGGGGGGAGGGGGTCCGTCGTGAAATTGGGTTTCCATTACAGTGAAGAAGAGAGAATGTAGTGTAATTTTTTTATATACCATGTAATTAGTTTAATTAATTTAGTACATTAGCATTGATTTTATTTTCTGATTCTTATATAAATGCCATAGAAATAAAATTATGATTTTTATATAATCGCATTGAATTTTATTTTCAGATTTTAATACAAATAGCATTGGTTTAAAAAATATAATTTTTGAATGAATAACATTGTTTTAAAATTTTGTTTTTAAATAATTAGATAGCACGGTTATAAAAATGAGATTTTTTTTAAAAAAATAAAAAAAAGATAAGATTTTTTTAATAAAGAAAAGATAAGATTTTTTTTATATAGAAAAGATTAGATTTTGAAATATAAAAAGATTAGATTTTGAAATATAAAAAGATTAGATTTTTAAATATGAAAAGAATATATTTTTAGAAGTGAAAAGAATATATTTTTAGAAATATGAAAAGAATATATTTTTAGAAGTGAAAAGAATATATTTTTAGAGTATGAAAAGAATATAATTTTAGTATTAAAAGAATATATTTTTAGAATTGAATAGAATATATTTTTAGAATATGAAAATAATATATTTTTAGATATGAAAAGAATATATTTTTAGAAATGAAAAGAATATATTTTTATAAATGAAAAGAATATATTTTTAGAAATGAGAAGAATATATTTTTATATATGAAAAGATTATATTTTTATAATAAAAAAGTTATATTTTCAAATATAAAAAGACCATATTTTTATTGTAGAAAAGATGAGATTTTAAAAATATAAATATGAGTAGTTATATAAAAATATGATTTATATATATATAGCGATATAAAAATGCGATTTTTAAATATATAATTATCATAATAAAAATGTGATTTCCATTATGAACAACGTGAAAAGGATTGCATTGGAATTTCGGGAAAATCCGAACTGTTCAGAAATTCAGAAATAAAACTGGAGGAGTGGATCCCAAAGATGAGAACTTCTCACTTTAATTTTGTTTTCTAGTTAAAGTATATACTAGGATGCAGACAGTACTTAGCAGCACCCGACCCCGTCGTCCACAGACCACAGACGACTTGTTTGATTGGATTGTGTTGTGAAAATTGATTGTGATTGTGAGGTGGAATGGAATGGAATATAAAATATTCATGTGTTGAATAAAGTGTTAGAACAATAAAAATATCATTTTTATTGTATAAACGAATGAAATAAAATATTTACTGAAATAAATATTCATTTACAAATCAGACGATTTGTTTATGTACCCACATTTGACTAATATTGATTGGGACGATATATTTTACACGTCGTCCAACTGCATAAATAATAATCAGTGTTTGTTGTTTGAAAACCCCACACGGGTATTGGGATGATATTGGACATACACTAATCCTAATATTTAGTTGTATGTTAATAGATTGGTTGACAGGCTGTTGTAAGCGTTAATTATTTATATTTAACGCTTGCAGTTGTATAATGCACTCTGGATGATGGTTGACTACGTTTGATTATTGTTGTGTACATGTGTGTATGAAATCCATATAAATAAAATTATATGGTAATTGACTGTGTCTGATTCCAGTACAGAATTGACAAATATTTTAAAATAATATTCAATGAATATTGAAATGTGAAGCTGTATTAAGTAGTTAAACGCCATTTTAACACGAACGGGAATTTTGTCGATTTATTCATTTTATAATGAATATCGAAAAGTGATTTCAAAATTTGATATTTTGAAAATATTATCATTTTAATATTAAAATGATATGGAATATTCAAATTTGATTTGAAATTTGAAATGAAATTGAAATCGTTTTAAAATGAATTTAAAACGAATGTATAAAGGAATATTCAAATTTGATTAGAAATTTGAAATGAAATTTAAATTGTTTTAAAATAAATTTAAAACAAATGTATAGAGGAATATTCAAATTTGATTTGAAATTTGAAATGAAATTGAAATCGTTTTAAAATGAATTTAAAACGAATTTATAAGGGAATATTCAAATTTGATTTGAAATTTGGAATGAAGTTGAAATCGTTTCGAAAACGAATTTAAAACGATATATGAAATATGTTTCAAATGGAAATTGATGAAATATATATAATATATATTTATTGATCTGAATCGAACGCGCCGCGCCGTGGTAGTTCGCGAATTTCAACCATTGACTTCGAATTGACATTACGGGAGATCCGACCATCAGATTCTCCTAAAACCGGATCCATTGGGTTCATATCGAATAGAGCTTTCCAACGGATATAAGAGATTTGAAATCTAAGGGTTGGATTTGGAATTATGTCCAAATCAAATTTGGAAAAGGTCGTTGTAAGTGCAGTTCGATGACCGTTTACGGAAATCGACGGTACGGGTCTTGATAAAATTATTAAAAATATCAGTATTTTGTGTAGAATCATAATAAATGATTTGGAAAGAATTAGGATGAAAAATTACATATTTGAAAAGATAAAAATATATTTTTATCAAAATGAACTAGTTATTAACTAGATTTGAAATCCAATAATTTTTAAATAAAATAAATTGGGTTGGTGAATGGTTTTAAAATAACCAGAAATTTCCAACGAACAAATTGGAATGGATTTGAATGGAAATCATCTTCGAAATATTTCGATATTGGATTTCGTGATTATACAGATATTGTTATATAAATTTGAAAGATATATTAATATCGTTATTTCCAATACGATATTTGTTAGTTCAGAATTTGATATTGAATATAAGCCGATATATTTTCTATTCAGAGCCTTGTATTTAATATCAAATGGGATTTTGGGTTTGTAGTGAATGGTGTCTTCATTAACACTGTTCTTAAACCCATTTAAGAAAAGATTAAATCTTTAATTAAGATTTAAAGAGGAATTACCAATCAACTAACATTTAATCGAAATGGAAAATGGAATGTGAATTGGGTTTATCGTGAACTGTGTTTTAACGACATTCGTTCTTTAACCCGATTTACAGTGAAATGAGATTTGGAATTTATAAATATTTTTGTTAAGATTTAAAGGAGATTTTCCAAAGTAAAGTTTTCCAATTTAATACAATAAACTGGAATGGAATGGAATACGATTTGGTAATAATCGAAGTGAATTTCTGTGGAGGAAGACTCCTAATATATATGGAATTTAAAAGGCTTTGTCGTTATTCGATTTATATTATGGGTTGGATATGGAAGTTTATATCGATTATATATATATATTGATCAGTTTTCCTTGAAGATTCCATAATTAATGGAATGTGATTTTGGGTTTATCGTGAGCTGTGTTTTAAATGACATTAGTTCTTTAACCCAGTTAAAGACAGGATTTATTTCCTGAATTTGAATAATCATTAAGTAATGATTTTTGGAGATTAAAACTAAATGGAGTTTTAATGAATCTTTAATTAGATTGAAAGGAGAATCTGGTAACTAAAATTATCAAATTTGGGAAATAATCGAGAATGGAGTAGCACCAGTTTTACTCCAAGCGATAGTTAAATCTTTAATTAGATTTGAACGTGATATGGTAATTAAATTTACCGATAACATCATGGTGTTAGATATGAAATATTACCAGTTTTGCTTCATGGGATGAATAGGTTAGGATTGGAAAATATAACAAATGATTACTTCAGTAAGGTGCGCTAATCCCGGCTAGTTTGGATAAACCTTAATTTGGTTTGGATTGATATCCAAAGGAAGACTAAAGAATAAATTAAAGAATTTATCTTTGATAAAATTAATGGGAACCTTTCCCAAAGGATAAGAATATTTGAATAAAGGAATATTCTGGATTGGAATGAGGCATATGTTGTGTTTTTGTAGCACTTGTTTATAATATATGCGAGTTATTCGGAAAGACCGGGTTTATCCCATTCTGAATAACTGAATCATCGATGAGTCGACGATGAAGACGGTGGTTGAAGACCGGAGGCCTTCACAACGTTTGGATGATTACTGATGTCTTGATTGGGCTGTACACCCAAGACGAGGTAATAAGTGATGATCGTCTAGATGTACTTGGAGATCGACCAGATATGCGAGGACCTCTCTCCTGTATTGGACATATGGTTTGAGGAATAAGATGCTTCCGGTTTCGTTCAGATCCAGAACGTATTTGTAAATGGATGTGTGTCTGACATCGGGTTTCATTCTGCGTGATTAATAGACATCGGTTGCATAGCGTGAATTGCCTGTGTGGCATGCTGAGATGCAAATGATCAAGGCTTCTGTTGAAAGGTAGAGTCTTGTGGTTTATGATCAAAGCACGGCTTTAATATAGCATGCTTTGTGTATAGCGTTAATTCGCGAGCCTCACACCCTGGTGTGATCCAGAAACGGGAGAGGACTTCAGGGAGGGCATGCATTTCCTTCTAGCTAGGAGTGGTGTCTAGGTTTTGCAAGCCCAGATGTTTTACTTATGTGGATGATGGATTGTGAGGCGCCTCGGATATATTGTTCACTGCGGTGCCGATGTATGGTTTGGTCGATATATGACCAGTTTACGCCCCATAGGGCGGTGAAACGTATTGTTCAGGCATTTTAATCCACTTCGTGTGGACCGGCCCTGACGATCCAAGGGCCCACCTATGTCTGGGCCCTGAGGCTCGGGCTGGAGAGTCTCGAAGCGGTAAGGACGATCCCTTGCCTTGGGTCACAGATGGAAATCCAACTTCCAATGCATGACATTTCGGTTTTGATTGTAGAGCCTAGTATTGGCGACACGATATATGGTACCAAGGCCGTTTAGGATTGATACATTTATATTTGAAGTTGTTTTATATAATATGCACTTATAATAGTATCAAATGATTTGTCTTAAACGTACCAAGCATGTTTGGCTATTATAAGGGAAAACCCTATCCTCCGACTTGCGTTGCATTGTGTGATGGGACCTGGGTCTTATAGTAGCTTCATTTTTCCAAAAAAGCATTGCGCTATTTGTTTTATGCACTAGTATTCTTGGGAGGAAACCTGTTTCGTGTTATACGGTGTGGTCCTTTGATTTACTTTATTTTAAAGTAAAGTTTTAAATAACTGTTTTAGTTCTCACACTAGTCACATGACTAACTTGGAGTTTATTATTTTTACCTAAACTCTAGGCCCCCTATTTTCCACACGGGCAGCTAGTAGTTTTGGTTTTGCAGATTTATAATCACAGGATCCTGGTTTATAGCTGGAATGATATTCGGAAAGCACTGTATCCATATATTTGTTTCAGCTGTGTTATGTATTATTTTTCCGCTGCATTGTAATTTAAATCTCTGATATTTCTCTGATGTGTAATATTTATTCATACTCTGTATATTCTTGTACTCTGATGTAAATTGTTGTAATAAGCAATGAAACGTTCTTTTGTTTGTGTTCTGATTTGTCGTGTTCTCGTTACAATCCGGGCTTTCCTTTACGGGGAAGTTTGGGTCGTTACAGTTAATCTTGTTGAATGGCTTAAGTGATGAGTATGAACCAATTGTTGCGGTTACAACCTCTCAATGAGGGACACCACCATTTGATGAAGTTCACTCAATACTTCTTTCTCATGAAGCAAGAATGAGTAATAAAAGACTACAAAAACATGACTACTCTGTCAATTTTTCAACTAGCTACCAAAAAAAAAAAATCAAACCAACAACAAAAGGGATTTTTGAAAAAGATGGCAGTTCATCTTAAGGAAGAGGCAGAAGAAGATGGAATATTAACACTAGGCATGGACGCCAAATTTGTGAAAAAGTGATTCGCACAACTTTAAAATGTTACTTCAGGTTTAATTCAAGTTACGGTAAAATTCAAAATCAACGAAATGACAACCCAATAGTAAATGTGGCTCAAATTCAACACGATGGAAACAACTTAACTTATAGTGGCCAAAGCAACAGTCAGAATGAAACAACAAGAGTTGATCATATTCAAGATGATGACTAGTGTCATAACTCTAGAGCTACAAATCATATTACTAACAATCTTGAAAACCTGAATCTTACCGGCAAGGAATATATAGGTAATCAATCTATATGCATAGGGAATGATAAGTGCATTCAAATTACACATGTCGGAAAATCATGTATTAAAGGGAAAAAACAATAATATCTGCATATTATGTTACGACTACCAAAAAATAAAAATGAACTTAATTAGTGTGTCTCAATTTGCTAAGAATAATGATGTTTGTTTTGAATTTTACCCTATATTGTTTAGTCAGAGACATGCTAACTAATGATATTATTTACTAGGTGATGTCACAAAGGGATTATACAAATTTAAATCGGTTAGATGCCACAATGTTGTTAAAGAAGAGAAACATTGTAATTTGAATTAGATGGATAAAGTTAAAAAACGTATTTGATCTATGGCATTGTAAACTTGGACGTCCTAGCACCAAAGTTGTGAAACAAGTATTGACCGAGAATAAAGTAGATTTCAATTCAATTATTGTGCCTTATATATGTAGCTTTTTCCAATTAGGTAAGAGTCATAGTTTACCTTTTAATGATTCCTCTATTGTTTATGCTAAACTCCCACAGTTTATTGTCGCTTAATTGTGGGGTCCTACTCTAGTTTATTCTGACTTTGGATACAAAAACTATATATCTTTTATTAATGCTTACGCTAGGTTTCCATAGATTTATTTTTTAATATCCAAATCTATCACACATAATGCACATATAAAATTTATCACTATGGTTGAAAAGAAAACGAACAATATTATGCAAACAATTCATTTAGATGGTGGCAGTGAGTTCAAAATAGTAAACTCTTACTTTAAAAATAAGGGAATACCGCATAGTACATGCCAATACACATAACAACAAAATGGCTTAGTTGAGAGGAAACATAAGCATATAATTGAATCGGGTTTTGACATTTCTTTCACATGCTCATTTACCACTTGAATTTTGGCCTAAGGCCTTTAATACTGCAATGTACTTAAGTAATATGCAACCTTCAAAAATAGTGAAGGGTTTTACACCTCTAAAAAGACTGCAAGGTATTAAACCTGATTACAGTACATCAAGAGTATTTGGTTGTCTATGTTTCCCAAATCTAAGGCCTTACATTTCTAACAAATCAAATTTCAGGTCTAAACCTTATACATTATTTCTTGGTTATGCTACTAATCATTATGGATATATGTTTCTTGATGACAAGGGGAGAATATATATATATATATATATATATATGTAACCAGACATGCTGTATTCAACGAGCCCGTTTTCCCATTAATACTAGAAATGTACAACTGTTAGGTGAGTGGATTTAGAATTATACCTTTTGAATAACGGTATATCTACTGTTTACATTCTCCGTCATTCTTAACATGTTAAATAACCATAAATTGTGATAATTGTTGTATAGTTTATTTTCAGTTATGTTAAGAATATTATTGATGTAATAGATCTATTTTATGAATATGTTAATTAGATTAAAAATCACTGTAATACTGAAATTGTGGAATTTACAATAAAAAGGAAATATGTTATTAAAAAATTTGTTGATGGCAAATTGTATATAGTAAATCAAATTACAGTGGAACTGGGAATAATGGAAAAAGAAGAGATATGCTTAATTTATATGGAAAATTTCATAGTGATTAGGAAATTGTTAAATAACTACACTAAGACATGAGGTTAAATTCAACTTGTGGTAGAAGTCTTCTCGGAACCACCCGACAAATCCAACATCCACAAGTGGTCAGCTTAATGTGAGAGGTCAAGTGCATAAACATATATAAAAGTATATGTATGCAACATGTAATAAATAAATGACATTAATTGTAATCAATGGAAATAAATGGCAAGTGTGAAAATTTACAACATAGTAAAGAGATATATGTTACAACAGCAAGAGTTTGGTTAACGTTAAAAACTAAAGAAAATGTGATAAATGGGGAATATAACCATATTATAATAAATTATGAGAACAACAATGTAATATAATAGGTAAGCTTGTCCTAGGCACAAGTGGAAATTATGACATAAGTTATGATAAATGAAATAGGGAACTTATTAATAAATCATAGTTAAGAGAACTAAGTCAATAAGTAAACAACAACGATAGGTTGTAATGACAGTGTAAGATTCATGATTAAATAAGGAAGAATGAGGTAGACTTATGGAATGAAATAAGTTATACTTAATTATATACATTAAGTAACAAGTTAATAGAAAACATGTGGATTGGAATAAGATATACTTAATTATATAATAAGTAGAACATGTTATTGGAACTTATAAACATGTAATTGAGAGTAAATGACATGGTAACAAAAATGGGTTGTAGATTACTTTCGTTAATCACAATCCAAGGTAAAAGTTTGTAGACTAATAAGCACAATTAAAAGATTAGATATAGGGTTATATAACACGTTTGCGTGATGCGCTTGGACAGATCCTCACGAATGAAGGTGAAGAACCCGACGGGGTAGATCATCAGGGTGTTTGGAGACACGCGAAGAGCACGCCCACTTGATTACTCTGCTCGATATGCGGCATGATTGCTTGGTGGGACTGGAAGGAAGCACGCAACTTCCAAAGGACGTGGTAGGGTACTCCGTGGTAGTCTTTTATTGCGGTACGTGCTTAGGTTGTACTCGCAGAGGTGGGAATCTACGCGATACCACCCAGTGGGTATACCTTGACTACAACAATAGCTTGGTAGTTAGATGGCTGTGGTGGTATGACATTGGGGTGATTCACTGATTGGCCTCAAGAAAGGTTGGTCAGGACAAAACTAAGGATAGTAGCTGTCGGATACCTGTCATCAACCGTCAGTAGGATGCAGATAGACTAGAGCTAAACCAAGATACAATTGGCCTTTCATTATCGAGGCATGGTTGAGGGACACACCAAATTGGATGATAGATTGGCTGTTAGGAGAACGCCATTTAGCTCTTGATGCAATCTTTCATTAGTTGTGGGAGGGGCCTAGGTGGGGTCATAGCCACCATGAAAAGCAGACCATACTTGGATATCTATATTATAAGTCCTTTACTTGGAACTATACAGATATTGAAAAGGCTCCCGACCGAGCTCCATGCATTGATGCAGCCCTATTATGGGACTCGAGGAACAGTAGGCAGTACGTACGTTTGAGGGTCTAGGTACAAGCACCTGGTGGTGTATAGTAGACGTTAGGGCATTACTCCGTACCCTCGCGTGGCATAGCGATGATGGTTCTGTGCGGTAACGTGACGTTATGATTTGGATTTTCGTACATCATTCGGTATAGGATACACTTCAATGGCATGATGGTGGAGACCGTGCATGAAGGGTACCATGGGGAGTACCTTAATATGTTCGGGTAACTACATATATATTATATTAGTTTAATCTGGGAAATAAATGGGTACAACATGAGTATAGAGAGCCTTGAGTGTTGTTAACCCAAACAACCTAATCAATAAGAAAATACAAATGAACGGTATATATAGGGTTATTTCAAAATGTATAATTTGTCCAGTCACCAGAACTTTGTGTTCTGACCCCCTCCTCATAACAAACTCTCAGGTTAGGTATGTGGAAGAGATATAATAACTTTGGATAGCGGTTTGGCGGTATTAATACTTCGGTAAGGCTATATTTGATTATATTATATTTTATCAATTTCGCTGTGAGGTGTTTTCTTAGCTCCGATATATTTATTATCCATATCTTTTCTGCAGGATACCAAACAAGCTGACTCGAGCTTTGATTGATTGGTATTTAAAAAAAATCGACCTGTCAAAATTCGGTTTGTTACATCTGGTATCAAAGCTTAGGTTTAGGATTCCTATATAGATAGCAAGTGGAAGAAATATAAATATATTACGTATATGCACCTAGATCCATAGGGGAACCCACTAAATAGGAAGAGCGACACATGGAAAAGTTAAGATATCATTTATGCACACTAAAGGAATAGATATGGAAATTTGAGGATAAGAGACCTTTAGGAGGTTTAGGTGGAAAGTGTAAAATGTGTTTTGTAATAAAGAAAGATGGATCATATATGTTAGTATCTTAAATGTTAGTATTTCAGATAAGTGGGTTTAGCAAAGTGTAGAAAGAAGAAAATGGATTAAGATGATATATGTATTCAAGAAAAATGACTTTGTGGTAATTTTTATAAAGGTCTAATATGTTACAAAACCCGTTTTGAGTCTAGCCCTATTGTTGATGTAACAACCCGGAAATCTGGGCCAGTTTAAAATTTTTATTTTGGCAATTTTAGCGAATTTTGATTATTTAAAATGAATTATTTTAAATAATATCGACGAGAAATTTATTTTCAATAGAATTCGACGTATATATTTATATACGTCGTCGTTAGAATATAAATATTTATATATAATTATAAATAGAATTGAAAATGGCGCGGTAGTTCGAAAATTCGATTTCTAATTTCAAATGAATATACAGAATTCAATATAAGTCAGAATCGAACGAAACAAGAAATATTTGAATCTGTATAACTATATCTTTGTAACGAAGTTAACAAACTGATATTTCATCTTAGAAATGATAAGATATGTCCAGTTTAAAATTAGAAATAGTCGCTGTGGAATTTATATATATTTTTATATATATAAGGCCCTTAAAAATGGACATTTTGCAAACGACCTCGGATTTCGACGAAACCAGTTTTGTTGGGTCCGGAATGTAAAGTTATTGCTAGGTTTCAAATTTCATAATTTTTCGAATCAATGTGTGAGCGTGGCAAAGGAAAACGCGTTTGACCAGTTTCAGTTGATTTTAATCGACTGGAAATTGGCCATTTTTCTAACGGTCTCAGAATTCGACGAAACTAGTTTTGTTAGGACCGTATCGTCAATACGAAGCTAGAAAATATTTTTCTGGAATTTTTCTAGTTAGTATGTGACCCCGGTAATTTGAAATGTGCGTTTAAAATTCAATATAAAGATTTAAATGAAAATTCAAAAGGAAACTGATTGTAGGAATCAAATCAGCTTGCGATTCATATCCCATTGTGTTCAGAATAGGGGTAAAACGCTATGGACGGCAGGCGGTGAGCCTCGTTTAGTGGTCGTATGTAAAAGTCAACTTTTTGAATAATTAAATTAAAAAAAAAAATATTTTAATTCCCTTCCCTCCTTTATCTTCGTTCTGGCCCCCCCCATACTTTCATTTCAGATCGGAAAAGGAAAAAGAAAAAAAAAAGGGAGAACGCGGTATCGACGTTCGAACCCTCCACCCTGCCGACGCCTCGTCGCCCCTCCCCAGCCATCGAAGTCCGACATCGCGCGCCCCATAGTTCCTCTCCCCCAACTTCTTCTCCGACGCGCCCCCCCTAAACCCTCGAGATCCCAGCGCCGCCGCCCTGAAGGGTCGCCACCGCCACCAGAGAGGACCGCAAGCCGCCAGCGAATCCCTGCCACCTCCCTTCCTCATCTCCGACCCCATCCTCCTCCGATTCATGAAAATAGTGAGCCTCTTCCTTTTTATTTTATTTTATTTTAATTTTATCTTCATTTAAATTCAGTTTTAATTTAAAAACGTTGTTGAATTCAGTTCTTGGCTCATATATATGCTTTGTGTGTAATGTCTAATTAAAAGTGTGAATTTTAGGCTAATTTACAAATAAAAATATGATCTTTATATTTTTAAAATAATAAAAATATAGTTTTTATATTTTTAAAGAATTAAAAATATAGTCTTTACTATATAGAAATATTAGAAATATGATTTTTATATCTTTAAAGTATTAAAAATATATATAAATCTTAGCATAAAGTAGCGATATTTTTAAATAGAAAAAAAAACATGATTTTTGTATAGGTAAATGGCAAGAAGAAAGTTAGATTTTTAAAAAGCAAGAAAAATCAGATTTTTAGATATTGAAAGTCGAAATAAAAATTCGATTTTTATATATTGAATAGCGAACTAAAAATTCGATTTTTATATATTGAATAGCGAACTAAAAATTCGATTTTTATATATTGAACTTTGAACTAAAAATTCGATTTTTATATATTGAACTTCGAACTAAAAATTCGATTTTTATATATTGAACTTTGAAATAAAAATTCGATTTTTATATATTGAACTTTGAAATAAAAATTCGATTTTTATATATTGAACTTTGAAATAAAAATTCGATTTTTATATATTGAACTTTGAACTAAAAATTCGATTTTTATATATTGAATAGCGAGGTAAAAATGTGATTTTTACGTATGTAGTGAAAGCAGCAACGAAGGTGACAAAAAGGCGAAACGACGAAGACTTCTGCAAAAGAAGAGCCGTGGAGCTATGATAGCTATATGTGAGAATTTCTCACCTTTCAATTTCTTTTCTAGTTATATATATATACTAGGATGCAGACGGTGCTTAGTAGCACCCGACACAATCGTCCACAGACCATGGACTTGTTTGTTTGGCTGTTTGGTTATTGATTGCGATATTGGTTTGAATGTGTTTTGTGGTGTGAAAAATCGAATCGATAAATTGGTTAGGATTAGACGTGCGCCGTTATAAGGCGAAGGAGTAAGGCTAGGTTAGACCCTTACTCCAAATTTTGTGGTTTGCATAACGAATTGATTTGATTGATGTGTGAATGGCGTGGGCCTTCACTAGACCGGGGATAAGGCTAGGCCTCGTCCCGTTTCTAGTATCGTGCCGTTATGCCGCCGAAATTTTCTAAAATATGTTAGAAAAATAAAAATATCATTTTATTGAATAAATGAATTGAATAGAAATTCATAGGTTGAAATAAAATGTTTTATCGTTAAAAATATAATTTTAACGTGAATATGAAAATAGTGAAGTGAATAAATAAATATTCATTTACAAACCAGATGGTTTGTTTATGTACACTTATTTGAATGACATTGATTGGGACGATAAATTTTACACATCGCCCAACTGCACAAATAAAATCTGTGTTTGATTGTTTGAAAACCCCACACGGGTGTTGGGATGAAATATGAATTTCACTCATCCTGATTGATTAAATATGTCGATCGATTGATTGACAGGCTGTTATAAGCGTTAGATATCTATATTTGATGCTTATACAGTGTAGTGCACGTTGGTTGATGGTTGATTATTTTCAATGTTATTATATACATGTGTTGTATGAAAATCCATATAATTAACTTTATATGGTAATTGATTGGGCCTCATTCCAGTTTTAAAATAGAAATATTTGAAATAGGAAATATTTGAAATAGAATATTTGAAAATAGAAATTTATGAAGCCGTGTTGATTAGATTGACGCCATTTTGACGTAAACGATATTTATATCGATTTTATTCATTTAAAAATGAATATTGAAAAGTAATCTCGAAATCGAATATTTCGAAATGAATTGAATTGAAAACGATTTCGAAATGAATTGAATTGAAAACGATTTCGAAATGAATTGAATTGAAAACGATTTCGAAATGAATTGAATTGAAAACGATTTCGAAATGAATTGAATTGAAAACGAATTCAAAATGAATTGAAAACGATTTCGAAATGAATTGAATTGAAAACGATTTCGAAATGAATTGAATTGAAAACGAATTCAAATGGAATTGAAAGCGAATTGAAATGAATTGAAATTGAATTGAAATTCGAATTGAATAGAAATGAATTTTTAAAACGAATTTATAAAGAAGAATTCAATTTTGCTTTGAATTGAAATAGAAGTTGAAATAGAATTGGAAACGAATTTAAATCTATTTATATAATTCGTTTTAAATAGGAATCGACGAAATATATATTATATATATTATATATATAATATAATGGCCTGAATAGAACGCGCCGCGCCGCGGCAGTTCGTGAATTTCGACCATTTATTTCAAACGGACATTACGGGAGATCCGACCGTCGGATTCTCCTAAAACCGGAACCGTTGGGTTCGTATCGAAAAGAGCTTTCTAACGAATATTAGAAATTCAAAATCTAACGGTTGGATTTGGAGGTACGTCCAAATCAAATTCGAAAAAGGTCGCTGTAAGTGCAGTTCGATGGCCATTGATGGAAATCGACTGTACGGGCCTTGATAAAATTATTAAAAATAGTAATAATTTGTGTAAAATCATAAGAAATGATTTAGAAAGAATTGGGATGAGAAACTCCATGTTTGAAAAGATAAAAATAGATTTTTATCGAAATGAACTAGTTTTGAACTAGAATTATAATTCTATTTATTTTTAAATAAATAAATTGAATTTGAAATGGTTTTGAAAATAACCAAAATTTCCAATGATTGCATTGGAGTGGATTTGAATCGAAATTGTCTTCGGAATATTTCGATGTTGGAATTCGTGATATTACAGGTGTTGTTATGGAAATTTGAAAGATATATATTTGTATCGTTATTTCCAATACGACATTTGTTAGTGGTAGAATTCGATATTGAATATAAGCCGATATATTTTCTATTCAGAGCCTTGTATTGAATATCGAATGTGATTTGGGTTTGTCGTGAATGGTGTCTTCACTAACACTGTTCTTGAACCCAGTTGAGAAAAGATTAAATCTTTTTATTTAGATTTAATGAAGTGTACCAATTAAATAATATTTAATTGGAATTGAATTGATATTGATTTTTGGGTTTATCGTGAACAGTGTTTTAAATAACACTTGTTCTTTAACCCGATAATTAATGAATGTGATTTGGGTTTGTCGTGAATGGTGTCTTCACTAACACTGTTCTTGAACCCAGTTGAGAAAAGATTAAATCTTTTTATTTAGATTTAATGAAGTGTACCAATTAAATAATATTTAATTGGAATTGAATGGATATTGATTTTTGGGTTTATCGTGAACAGTGTTTTAAATAACACTTGTTCTTTAACCCGATAATTAATGAATGTGATTTGGGTTTGTCGTGAATGGTGTCTTCACTAACACTGTTCTTGAACCCAGTTGAGAAAAGATTAAATCTTTTTATTTAGATTTAATGAAGTGTACCAATTAAATAATATTTAATTGGAATTGAATGGATATTGATTTTTGGGTTTATCGTGAACAGTGTTTTAAATAACACTTGTTCTTTAACCCGATAATTAATGGGATGTGACTTTGTGTTTATCGTGAACCGTGTTTTAAAGGACACTGATTCTTTAACCCAGTCACAGATTAAAACTAAGTGGAGTTTTAATGAATCTTTAATTAGATTGAAAAGATCGAGAATGGAGTATCACCAGTTTTTCTCCAGGCGATAGTTAAATCTTTAATTAGATTTGAACGTGAAATTTAGAAACTAACTGTCGGTTAGCTAAGTAGAATGGTTTTCTGGATATTGATCTGATGTTGGTTTCGGCCTTCGGGGTTAATATTTGGGGAATTATTCTCTTGATTAATTTACGGTTAGTGACTGATGAATTGGAATGAGGCGTATGTTGTGTTTGTGTAACACTTTTATAATATATACGCGAGTTATTCGGAAAGACCGGGTTTATCCCATTCTGAATAACTGATACGACGATAAGTCGAAGATGAAGACGATGGTCGAAGACCGGAGGTCTTCACGTCGTTTGGGTAATTACTGATGATCTTGATTGGGCTGTACACCCAAGAAGATGGAAACAGTTAGTGATCGTCCAGACGTACTTGGAGATCGATGGATATGCGGGGTACTAGGTGCCTCCGGTTTCGTTCAGACCCAGGACGGACTTGTAAATGGACTGTGTGTCTGACATCGGATTGCATTCTGTGTGACTGATATCGGTTGCATAGGATGGTTTGCCTGTGTGGCATGCTAAGATGCAAATGATCAAGGCTTCTGTTGAAAAGCAAAGTCTTGTGGTGATGATCAAAGCACGGCCTTTGTGGCGTAGCTTTGTGTAACGTTTACCTCGCGTGTTTCACACCAGGTATGAACCAAAAACGGGAGACGGACCTCAGGGAGGACTTGCGTTTCTTTCTAGTTAGAAGTGGCGTCAGTGGTTTTACACGCCCTGACGAGTTTGACTTATGTGGTTGTTGCTGTTGCGAGGCGCCTCGGTTATATCGGTTTCGGCCGATGCATTCTGGTCGGCTGACGGACCAGACTTACACCCCATAGGGTGGGGAGACGTATTGTTCAGGCATAATAATCCACTCCGTGTGGACCGGCCCTGACGATCCAAGGGGCAGTTGCGGCTGTTCCTGAGGGGCGGGCTAGAGCGTCTCGAATCGGTTGAGGACTATCTTTTGCCTCGGTTCATAGATGGAAATCCAATTTCCAAATACGTGACATTTGCGGTTTTATTTGTAAACCTATATATGGCGACATGATATATGGTACCCATGCCGCCTATGATTGATAATTATGATTTGAATTTGTTTTATACACTATGCACTTATAGTAGTATCAAATGATCTGTTTTAAGCGTATCAAACATTCTTTGGCTGTTATAAGGGAAAACCCTATCCTCGGCTGCGTTGCATTGTGTGATGGGACCTGGGTCTTATAACAGCTTCATTTTTCTTTATTTAGCATTGCGCTGTTGGTTTTATGCACTGGTATTCTTGGGAGGAAACCCGTTCCGTGTTATACGGCGTGGTCCCTTGATTTACCTAATGATTTAAAATAAAAATTAATAACTGTTTTAGTTCTCACACCAGTCACATGACTGACCTGGAGTTTATTGTTTTAACCTAAACTCTGGGTGCCCTTATTTTGACACGGGCAGCTAGTAGTTTTGGTTTTGCAGATTTATATTCACAGGATCCTGGTTTACAGCTGGAACGATATCCGGAAAGCTTTGTATCCGTATATCTTCTTCTAGTTGTGCATTGTATTATTTTCCGCTGCTATGTATTTAAATGTAATTTAAATCTCTGATATTTCTGTGTAACATATATTCATTTATACTCTGTATATTCTTGTAATCTGATGCATTGTTGTAATATACAATGAAATGTTCTTCTGTATGCGTTCTGTTTTGTCATGTTCTCAAACGATAGGGCGTTTCGAACGGCCTGGATCGGTTTAACGACTGGTTCGGACCGAGCGAAATTCCTTGCCGTCACAGTTGGTATCAGAGCTTTGGTTTACAGAGCTCGAGAACAAGACACATTAGAACCATACGAAAGAATTCATCAGATATTGGATTAGTAATATCCAATTAGAATGACTCGTTAGAGATAGGATCAGTAGTATCCTAGAACGAGTGTGAAGAGTATATTTTTTTTTCAAATGAAAACAAATTTTTGTTTTGAAAATTTAAATCAATTATTCGTATTTGGTTATTTATTTATATTGACGTGGACAATGCAGTATATAAAGATTTTGGGTATACGTCTGATCCACGTGTATTCGAAGTTTTAATATACTGGATAGATATAGAATTACACCCTAGTCGCACGGACCTGATTCTGATGGTTGACGCGTCATCATTAGTAATTAGCTTCGTGTTTCGAAGGTGTGATTTTCTATATATTTCCATTAGACTGGTGTGAGAACCAAAATTAGATAGGGCTAATTGTGTGATTTGGCATCAAAAACATGATTTTTGTATGTGTATCAAAATTATGAATTTGAAACTCTAATTCACTAATTGATTGATGTTTGTGTTGTTTGTTTAGTTGTTTGCTAATTTTTAGCCATTTAGCCTAATTGAATCAAACATTGACTTGTATTGAAATTTGGTCGCATTTGCTTGCATATACATGTATATCATTGAACAGGTCATAGCAAGGAGGCTAGAGCCGAGAATAAAATTTGTTTGCCCGACAAATAGGTACATGTTTACTACATAATTTCCTGTTTTGTTTGGGTGATGATGATTTTATGAGCCTATTGGCTAGCCGCTTGGCTTTTTCTTTTTCTTTTTGAGATCTGAAGGACCGGGGAAGCTATTTGAAATTCCCCGATGCTCCCGGTGCAGGGGAGGTTATGGCGAAATTTTTCGAAAATTTAGGGTGTTAGCCAAATTTTTGAAATTTTGAAAATTCTCAGAAACTAAAGAGTTGGAGAACGGAAGCCTGATCGATCGTAGAATTGATTAATCAAACCACTTTCGACTTTGTTCCTTTTCGGGGACGAAAAGTTTTAAGTGGGGGAGATTGTAACAACCCGGAAATCTGGGCCAGTTTAAAATTTTTATTTTGGCAATTTTAGCGAATTTTGATTATTTAAAATGAATTATTTTAAATAATATCGACGAGAAAATTATTTTCAATAGAATTCGACGTATATATTTATATACGTCGTCGTTAGAATATAAATATTTATATATAATTATAAATAGAATTGAAAATGGCGCGGTAGTTCGAAAATTCGATTTCTAATTTCAAATGAATATACAGAATTCAATATAAGTCAGAATCGAACGAAACAAGAAATATTTGAATCTGTATAACTATATCTCTGTAACGAAGTTAACAAACTGATATTTCATCTTAGAAATGATAAGATATGTCCAGTTTAAAATTAGAAATAGTCGCTGTGGAATTTATATATATTTTTATATATATATAAGGCCCTTAAAAATGGACATTTTGCAAACGACCTCGGATTTCGATGAAACCAGTTTTGTTGGGTCCGGAATGTAAAGTTATTGCTAGGTTTCAAATTTCATAATTTTTCGAATCAATGTGTGAGCGTGGCAAAGGAAAACGCGTTTGACCAGTTTCAGTTGATTTTAATCGACTGGAAATTGGCCATTTTTCTAACGGTCTTAGAATTCGACGAAACTAGTTTTGTTAGGACCGTATCGTCAATACGAAGCTAGAAAATATTTTTCTGGAATTTTTCTAGTTAGTATGTGACCCCGGTAATTTGAAATGTGCGTTTAAAATTCAATATAAAGATTTAAATGAAAATTCAAAAGGAAACTGATTGTAGGAATCAAATCAGCTTGCGATTCATATCCCATTGTGTTCAGAATAGGGGTAAAACGCTATGGACGGCAGGCGGTGAGCCTCGTTTAGTGGTCGTATGTAAAAGTCAACTTTTTGAATAATTAAATTAAAAAAAATATATTTTAATTCCCTTCCCTCCTTTATCTTCGTTCTGGCCCCCCCATACTTTCATTTCAGATCGGAAAAGGAAAAAGAAAAAAAAAGGGAGAACGCGGTATCGACGTTCGAACCCTCCACCCTGCCGACGCCTCGTCGCCCCTCCCCAGCCATCGAAGTCCGACATCGCGCGCCCCATAGTTCCTCTCCCCCAACTTCTTCTCCGACGCGCCCCCCCTAAACCCTCGAGATCCCAGCGCCGCCGCCCTGAAGGGTCGCCACCGCCACCAGAGAGGACCGCAAGCCGCCAGCGAATCCCTGCCACCTCCCTTCCTCATCTCCGACCCCATCCTCCTCCGATTCATGAAAATAGTGAGCCTCTTCCTTTTTATTTTATTTTATTTTAATTTTATCTTCATTTAAATTCAGTTTTAATTTAAAAACGTTGTTGAATTCAGTTCTTGGCTCATATATATGCTTTGTGTGTAATGTCTAATTAAAAGTGTGAATTTAAGGCTAATTTACAAATAAAAATATGATCTTTATATTTTTAAAATAATAAAAATATAGTTTTTATATTTTTAAAGAATTAAAAATATAGTCTTTACTATATAGAAATATTAGAAATATGATTTTTATATCTTTAAAGTATTAAAAATATATATAAATCTTAGCATAAAGTAGCGATATTTTTAAATAGAAAAAAAAACATGATTTTTGTATAGGTAAATGGCAAGAAGAAAGTTAGATTTTTAAAAAGCAAGAAAAATCAGATTTTTAGATATTGAAAGTCGAAATAAAAATTCGATTTTTATATATTGAATAGCGAACTAAAAATTCGATTTTTATATATTGAATAGCGAACTAAAAATTCGATTTTTATATATTGAACTTTGAACTAAAAATTCGATTTTTATATATTGAACTTCGAACTAAAAATTCGATTTTTATATATTGAACTTTGAAATAAAAATTCGATTTTTATATATTGAACTTTGAAATAAAAATTCGATTTTTATATATTGAACTTTGAAATAAAAATTCGATTTTTATATATTGAACTTTGAAATAAAAATTCGATTTTTATATATTGAACTTTGAACTAAAAATTCGATTTTTATATATTGAATAGCGAGGTAAAAATGTGATTTTTACGTATGTAGTGAAAGCAGCAACGAAGGTGACAAAAAGGCGAAACGACGAAGACTTCTGCAAAAGAAGAGCCGTGGAGCTAGGATAGCTATATGTGAGAATTTCTCACCTTTCAATTTCTTTTCTAGTTATATATATATATACTAGGATGCAGACGGTGCTTAGTAGCACCCGACACAATCGTCCACAGACCATGGACTTGTTTGTTTGGCTGTTTGGTTATTGATTGCGATATTGGTTTGAATGTGGTTTGTGGTGTGAAAAATCGAATCGATAAATTGGTTAGGATTAGACGTGCGCCGTTATAAGGCGAAGGAGTAAGGCTAGGTTAGACCCTTACTCCAAATTTTGTGGTTTGCATAACGAATTGATTTGATTGATGTGTGAATGGCGTGGGCCTTCACTAGACCGGGGATAAGGCTAGGCCTCGTCCCGTTTCTAGTATCGTGCCGTTATGCCGCCGAAATTTTCTAAAATATGTTAGAAAAATAAAAATATCATTTTATTGAATAAATGAATTGAATAGAAATTCATAGGTTGAAATAAAATGTTTTATCGTTAAAAATATAATTTTAACGTGAATATGAAAATAGTGAAGTGAATAAATAAATATTCATTTACAAACCAGATGGTTTGTTTATGTACACTTATTTGAATGACATTGATTGGGACGATAAATTTTACACATCGCCCAACTGCACAAATAAAATCTGTGTTTGATTGTTTGAAAACCCCACACGGGTGTTGGGATGAAATATGAATTTCACTCATCCTGATTGATTAAATATGTCGATCGATTGATTGACAGGCTGTTATAAGCGTTAGATATCTATATTTGATGCTTATACAGTGTAGTGCACGTTGGTTGATGGTTGATTATTTTCAATGTTATTATATACATGTGTTGTATGAAAATCCATATAATTAACTTTATATGGTAATTGATTGGGCCTCATTCCAGTTTTAAAATAGAAATATTTGAAATAGGAAATATTTGAAATAGAATATTTGAAAATAGAAATTTATGAAGCCGTGTTGATTAGATTGACGCCATTTTGACGTAAACGATATTTATATCGATTTTATTCATTTAAAAATGAATATTGAAAAGTAATCTCGAAATCGAATATTTCGAAATGAATTGAATTGAAAACGATTTCGAAATGAGTTGAATTGAAAACGATTTCGAAATGAATTGAATTGAAAACGATTTCGAAATGAATTGAATTGAAAACGATTTCGAAATGAATTGAATTGAAAACGAATTCAAAATGAATTGAAAACGATTTCGAAATGAATTGAATTGAAAACGATTTCGAAATGAATTGAATTGAAAACGAATTCAAATGGAATTGAAAGCGAATTGAAATGAATTCAAATTGAATTGAAATTCGAATTGAATAGAAATGAATTTTTAAAACGAATTTATAAAGAAGAATTCAATTTTGCTTTGAATTGAAATAGAAGTTGAAACAGAATTGGAAACGAATTTAAATCTATTTATATAATTCGTTTTAAATAGGAATCGACGAAATATATATTATATATATAATATAATGGCCTGAATAGAACGCGCCGCGCCGCGACAGTTCGTGAATTTCGACCATTTATTTCAAACGGACATTACGGGAGATCCGACCGTCGGATTCTCCTAAAACCGGAACCGTTGGGTTCGTATCGAAAAGAGCTTTCTAACGAATATTAGAAATTCAAAATCTAACGGTTGGATTTGGAGGTACGTCCAAATCAAATTCGAAAACGGTCGCTGTAAGTGCAGTTCGATGGCCATTGATGGAAATCGACTGTACGGGCCTTGATAAAATTATTAAAAATAGTAATAATTTGTGTAAAATCATAAGAAACGATTTAGAAAGAATTGGGATGAGAAACTCCATGTTTGAAAAGATAAAAATAGATTTTTATCGAAATGAACTAGTTTTGAACTAGAATTATAATTCTATTTATTTTTAAATAAATAAATTGAATTTGAAATGGTTTTGAAAATAACCAAAATTTCCAATGATTGCATTGGAGTGGATTTGAGTCGAAATTGTCTTCGGAATATTTCGATGTTGGAATTCGTGATATTACAGGTGTTGTTATGGAAATTTGAAAGATATATATTTGTATCGTTATTTCCAATACGACATTTGTTAGTGGTAGAATTCGATATTGAATATAAGCCGATATATTTTCTATTCAGAGCCTTGTATTGAATATCGAATGTGATTTGGGTTTGTCGTGAATGGTGTCTTCACTAACACTGTTCTTGAACCCAGTTGAGAAAAGATTAAATCTTTTTATTTAGATTTAATGAAGTGTACCAATTAAATAATATTTAATTGGAATTGAATTGATATTGATTTTTGGGTTTATCGTGAACAGTGTTTTAAATAACACTTGTTCTTTAACCCGATAATTAATGAATGTGATTTGGGTTTGTCGTGAATGGTGTCTTCACTAACACTGTTCTTGAACCCAGTTGAGAAAAGATTAAATCTTTTTATTTAGATTTAATGAAGTGTACCAATTAAATAATATTTAATTGGAATTGAATGGATATTGATTTTTGGGTTTATCGTGAACAGTGTTTTAAATAACACTTGTTCTTTAACCCGATAATTAATGAATGTGATTTGGGTTTGTCGTGAATGGTGTCTTCACTAACACTGTTCTTGAACCCAGTTGAGAAAAGATTAAATCTTTTTATTTAGATTTAATGAAGTGTACCAATTAAATAATATTTAATTGGAATTGAATGGATATTGATTTTTGGGTTTATCGTGAACAGTGTTTTAAATAACACTTGTTCTTTAACCCGATAATTAATGGGATGTGACTTTGGGTTTATCGTGAACCGTGTTTTAAAGGACACTGATTCTTTAACCCAGTCACAGATTAAAACTAAGTGGAGTTTTAATGAATCTTTAATTAGATTGAAAAGATCGAGAATGGAGTATCACCAGTTTTGCTCCAGGCGATAGTTAAATCTTTAATTAGATTTGAACGTGAAATTTAGAAACTAACTGTCGGTTAGCTAAGTAGAATGGTTTTCTGGATATTGATCTGATGTTGGTTTCGGCCTTCGGGGTTAATATTTGGGGAATTATTCTCTTGATTAATTTACGGTTAGTGACTGATGAATTGGAATGAGGCGTATGTTGTGTTTGTGTAACACTTTTATAATATATACGCGAGTTATTCGGAAAGACCGGGTTTATCCCATTCTGAATAACTGATACGACGATAAGTCGAAGATGAAGACGATGGTCGAAGACCGGAGGTCTTCACGTCGTTTGGGTAATTACTGATGATCTTGATTGGGCTGTACACCCAAGAAGATGGAAACAGTTAGTGATCGTCCAGACGTACTTGGAGATCGATGGATATGCGGGGTACTAGGTGCCTCCGGTTTCGTTCAGACCCAGGACGGACTTGTAAATGGACTGTGTGTCTGACATCGGATTTCATTCTGTGTGACTGATATCGGTTGCATAGGATGGTTTGCCTGTGTGGCATGCTAAGATGCAAATGATCAAGGCTTCTGTTGAAAAGCAAAGTCTTGTGGTGATGATCAAAGCACGGCCTTTGTGGCGTAGCTTTGTGTAACGTTTACCTCGCGTGTTTCACACCAGGTATGAACCAAAAACGGGAGACGGACCTCAGGGAGGACTTGCGTTTCTTTCTAGTTAGAAGTGGCGTCAGTGGTTTTACACGCCCTGACGAGTTTGACTTATGTGGTTGTTGCTGTTGCGAGGCGCCTCGGTTATATCGGTTTCGGCCGATGCATTCTGGTCGGCTGACGGACCAGACTTACACCCCATAGGGTGGGGAGACGTATTGTTCAGGCATAATAATCCACTCCGTGTGGACCGGCCCTGACGATCCAAGGGGCAGTTGCGGCTGTTCCTGAGGGGCGGGCTAGAGCGTCTCGAATCGGTTGAGGACTATCTTTTGCCTCGGTTCATAGATGGAAATCCAATTTCCAAATACGTGACATTTGCGGTTTTATTTGTAAACCTATATATGGCGACATGATATATGGTACCCATGCCGCCTATGATTGATACTTATGATTTGAAGTTGTTTTATACACTATGCACTTATAGTAGTATCAAATGATCTGTTTTAAGCATATCAAACATTCTTTGGCTGTTATAAGGGAAAACCCTATCCTCGGCTGCGTTGCATTGTGTGATGGGACCTGGGTCTTATAACAGCTTCATTTTTCTTTATTTAGCATTGCGCTGTTGGTTTTATGCACTGGTATTCTTGGGAGGAAACCCGTTCCGTGTTATACGGCGTGGTCCCTTGATTTACCTAATGATTTAAAATAAAAATTAATAACTGTTTTAGTTCTCACACCAGTCACATGACTGACCTGGAGTTTATTGTTTTAACCTAAACTCTGGGTGCCCTTATTTTGACACGGGCAGCTAGTAGTTTTGGTTTTGCAGATTTATATTCACAGGATCCTGGTTTACAGCTGGAACGATATCCGGAAAGCTTTGTATCCGTATATCTTCTTCTAGTTGTGCATTGTATTATTTTCCGCTGCTATGTATTTAAATGTAATTTAAATCTCTGATATTTCTGTGTAACATATATTCATTTATACTCTGTATATTCTTGTAATCTGATGCATTGTTGTAATATACAATGAAATGTTCTTCTGTATGCGTTCTGTTTTGTCATGTTCTCAAACGATAGGGCGTTTCGAACGGCCTGGATCGGTTTAACGACTGGTTCGGACCGAGCGAAATTCCTTGCCGTCACAGTTGACTTTTAAAAACTTGAAATAAAAAATACTTTTGGGTGGTAGTTTACGGTGTTTTTCAAGTTTTGACTTTAGAAGTCTACAGTTTTAAAATATGTATGGGCGAAATTGTACAGGAACAATCTTTGAAAAAAAGAGTTATTTTTGATAATTTTTTAAAAAAATATGTGTAAGTAACATATTTGAAAAGTACATATTGGTTTTGGGAAAATGGGGTATAATTTGGAAACGGTGATTTCTTATGAAATTTTTATCAAAAATAAATTCTTCCAAAAAAAAAATGTGTACATTAAAGAGCATGTATAGCTCGTTAGTTTAAAGCATGAAAGAATTAAATAATAAAACGTAGAAAGGATTGCATTTTTTCAAAAACCAAAATTTTTGATAAATAAAATTTGAAAACCTCTATTCTTTTGACAATAAATTTTGACAAATGTTTTGACATAAAACTTTGGTGGGTGGACAAAATAAGTTGTGGAAATTTAGAATAGAGTAGATGCTTGCACTAATTGTGAGTAACTAAATAGTGTAGTAAAAATGAGCGGTTGTGAAATTAATTAAGAAATATTTGTCCTTCTCTACTCCAGTTTCTATGATTTTTTTTTTAAAAATTGTTTTTTTATGAGATGTCATTTTTATGGTTTGGTAAAAATAAGTTTTAATGAAGAAAAATAAAGTTTTGAAGCTTTTTTGGAAGGAAAATGAAATGATGAGGCCAAATCATGTTTTTAAATCATGGAGTAGGTAAGGAATAGTACCTTGGAAAGGCATGGAATATTTTGAGGCTATAAAGTGGATAGCCAAAATTGTTTTGGAATAATAGTGAATTGCCATAGAGTGCATAAGCACTATAGAGCCTAGATTGTTGCTTGGAAATGACAGTTAATACACAGCAGACTAGTTTTGATAAGTAGACTGTAGTGGGAAAACAAGTTGTTTAGATCTTGTGTTTGGAATTTTATTTGTCAGTCGGGACATACTCCTAGGGTTCTTAGCCCTTGACAATAGCTGTGTAGCATGTTTGTTTTCCTGCTTCAGTTTTGAAAGAATTCGAAGGCCTATTTAAAATTAAACTTAGATCTGTAGATTAAGTTAAATAAGTTAAGGAAAAAGGTGATGAGATAATAAAAAGAAAACAAACAATAATGGCAACTGTGAAAATAAAGCAACAAATATGATAATTGAGAAAAGTAGAGAATTTCGAGGAATAGAAAAAAAAATTGAAAAGTAGGTTGGAAAAGAAAATTTATAATAAAGGAATTTTTTTATGTAAGCTATGCTTGGATAGGAAGGTTGGAAATTCTTATATAATAGTAGCATAAAATCCAAGTACGGATAGAAAAGGTACATAAAAAAACAGAAGATGTAAAGTTTTCCATCTCCTACCTTTTTGTAGCATAAGAAATCGGATTCAAAAAATTAGACTTTTCTGTAGTTCGCAAATTTAAAGTTGGTTTGTAGGGTTTGGATGCGAAAATTGGATGAAATGCATTTTTGCTCCGTAAGAGTGTAGGAAAAACTGGACGAAAAAATATTTTGATTTTCAAAATATTGCATTCATATAGAAATTACCAGTATATTTAGTATGCGTGCATCATGTTTTCAAAAAGATATTCAAGAAATATGCATTCATATAGGAGGTACCACTGAGGCCTTCATTGCATTCATGTATTACTATGTCGTATTACACTTTTCACAAGTGCAGAAATCGTTAAAAAATTGGATGTATACATGATGGTTGTAAATTTATGCGAGGAATTACTTAATTTTACCCTTACCAAATTTCGGGGATGAAATTTTCTATGGGTAGGACAATGTAACACCCCACATTTTTATTAAATAATAAAATAAAATTTGGAAAGCTTTCAGAGTCTGGTCATAGAATTAGCGTCATTACGTCCATGGTGCTTTTCTGATCAATTTAGACCTATGGTTTGCAAGAAACGGAATTAAGATGAAAAAGTTATCTTTAAATAAAATGTCATAACAAACGTGAAAAGAAGGTATTAAACGAAAAACTAAAAAGAACAATGACCACCATTGTTTTTAGTCTTATGAGCAAAAGCCTATGTAGCCCAGTTGGTAGAGACAGGTCTCTCCAAGTGAGTGGTGCAAGTTTGTGTCCCGTTGGTGCCATATTTTTATTTTAGAGTCACGGTTAAAGATATACATATTCCAAGAGGAAAATATGTATAAATGCACATATAAGGAAACTTATATGTGAAGATGAGTATAAAAATATATGTATACATGCATATGTAAATAAAGGTGTATGTGTGTGCAAAAATATATACATATGAAAGAGAAATCCAAAATAAACCTGCAATCAATGAAAATAGGCAAGAGATAAATGACGGCAAGCAGTTTAATTTTGAAAAAGAAATAAGGTTGCGTGTGTATATATACGAACAAATTTGAATGTTGAGGTGAAAAGTGAAAGTTAAGTAATAAGTGCATAATAAAGGAAAAATGGGCAAGAAATTATTTGCCCTTGAAATTAGAATGCATTAAAAGGAATAAAACAACTAATTGATAGAATTATTAATTGCATTGATTAAGCCACTATTAGCAGATAAGGAATTGGAGGGTTATATGCATATATACATGCATAAATTCGAAATTCAAACTTAAAGATAAGTTATAACTGGAATATTATAAATCATATGAATTATATTAAGTAGGAAATTAATGTTATAACAGAATTCAAAATGAAGCCGGGAAACACATGTTGACCTAGGATAGGTCGACCCAGGTTTCACATGGATCGACCCATGTGTCAACCCACTTCTAAAGTAGGTTGACAAAGGGGTTGACCTAATCGGATCATATATATTTCTTTATATGACTAGTTTTTCTGGAGTAAATGGTTTGAATTTTATTTGATTGAATCCGATGGACCAGACTTTTTGGTACACCTATAAATAGACTAGCAGGGACTAGCTTCAAACTCATATTCTCTGAGACGCTGCCTAGGCTCTTCCATTCTCTTTTTTCTCCAAACCTTTTCAGAAATTAAAATGTTAGCTCTTTGGTGTTCTGCTTCAAGGTTTGAAGATAAGAGATATAAATCTATAACATAGTGAGGCAAGTTCTTGAATCTGATTTATTTAGGTCCCTTTCTTTTCTTTCCCTCTTCTTTTAGTATCAAATTTGTAAATTCGTGGTTGTTTAATATTAGATTCAGTTAGGAATACCACGGAATGACCTGGGTTAGATTCAAGGATTGGAAAACTATCAAGTGAGTGGATTCAGAATTATACCTTTTGAATAACGGTATATCTACCGTTTACATTCCCCGTCATTCTTAACATGTTAAATAACTGTAAATTGTGATAATTACAATATAGTTTATTTTCAATTGTGTTAAGAATAGAATTGTTGTATAGATATATTTTATGAATCTATTAATTTAATTAAGAATCACTGTGATACCGAAATTGTGGAATTTACAATAAAAAAGGAATATGTTACTGAAAATAGTTAATGACAAATTGGATACTGTAAATCGAATTACATGTAACACCCCATAATTTAAAAATATTAAAATGACAAATTAAAGAATAGTTAATTTTTAGAATAAGAATTAAGGGAAATGGGTTGCACCATTGCATTCGTCTTGAAATTCTTCTTGGGATGGAGTCCAAGTTTGCATAAATCGGATATCGTATGAAGAAGTTATGAAGCTTAGAAGATTTCAGTTTAAAGCAAAATTTAATTAAATAATAATTAAACAACTAGAGCTGTTCAAAATTCTAAATCCAACCCAAAATAGCTGAGCGGGAAATTTCCCGCTCGTGGGTGTCGACCCCCCCAAGGGGAGTCGACCCTCGTATAGGGGTGTCGACTGGGGAGTCGACCCCCCTATAGCATGTCGACCCCATCAGCCAGATCTGTATCTAACAACGTGTTTTTCTAGGATTGGCTGGATGACGTGTTTTTCTGGTCTGGATGGTTTGGATGGTCCCTAATAAAATCTAGTGGTCCTAATACACCTATAAATAAACACCTAAACCTAACCCTAATCTCATTGTTTTCATCCATGGTGCCTCCATGCTGCCCTAATCTAAACTAGCCTTTCTTCTCCACCAAAACAAATCAGAAGAGGAGTATTCCAATTAGAAGATCGGATCTACAAACAATCAAAGTAGAGATTATTCAAGATCAGAATTGCTACAACAACACCTAATTCTCTTTTATCTAAGAATCCTAGCGCTGTGAGTTTATGTCACTTTCACGTATAATTTAATTAAGAAGTAACTGCGATAGGATTGTAAATTGGATCTAATGTATATGCCTGTAAATAAGATGAATCATATCAAGTTTTGTAGTTTGTTATCCTTCAGATTCATACCCAATTGCTATTATCATATGCCTGTCTGATCTGTTTTGCCGTTATTCATTTCACATGCCTGTTTATATGTTTATGCCAATTTTGATGTTTTGATTCTCTCCCCTTCTTCTTTTCCTTTTTCCTTTTGATATTAGGCTAACTTCGAGCCTAAGCATATTGCGTTGAGATTTACGTATGTTTAACTTTGGAATGATCGGGAAAAGTTGGGAAATATGTAATAAAATGAGATTATTGGCATAAATTGTTGGTTACCATGGAAATTGGTTTGGGCATAATTGAGTATAACTTGTGTACATGAGATTTGGCATAAATTGGTTTAGGCATAATTGAGTATGACTTGTATACATGAGATTTGGCATAAATTGTTAATAACTATAAAAATTGGTTTGGGCATAATTTGGCATAACTTGTACATATGAGAAAATAAGCATAATTTGGATTTAAAATTATGAACATAATTTAGATTGGAAATTATGGGTAATTGGAATGTATTATAATCCAAGATTTGAAATTGGGACTTGAATCAAGAAAGTGATATTGAACACCTAAGACACGAGGTTAGATTCAGATTACGGTATAAGCCTGCCCGGAACCGCCCGGCATATCCAACAACCGCAATTTGGTAATCTAATTTGAGAGGTCAAAGGCAGAAACTAGATGCGTAATAATGCAAATACGCGAGGTTAGATTAGGATTGTGGTATAAGCCTGCCCGGAACCGCCCGTCATATCCAGCAATCGCAAACGGTAATCTAATATGAGAAGTCTTGCAAGATTATGGTTATAATGAATTAATGAACACTTAACCAAGATAAGACATGTGGTAGGACATGGGAATAATAAAGGGTTAATTGGGTAACATGGGTAGCATGTGAAACATAATAAAAACACTTAACCAAAATAAGACATGTGATAAGACATGCAGATAAAAAGGGGTTAAGTGGGAACTCCTAGTAGGGACCAAGCTTAGGAGGGAAGCTTGTGTTAGGTGTGTGGACCGTTTTCAACCAGTAACCCATTTTAGTACCTATATGTGCTCGAACTAGGTCAAGGACAGGGACAGGGACACACTTACTGGGGTTGAATGTAAGAGGTCTATAAAGAGTTAGCGATGACAGTGCAAGTCCAATGGAGTCATGTGCACGCATGGGTCCGGGCTGGTAGGTAAGTTGTTGTTGCATCATGTAGGTATAAGCTGTGCATTTCAGTAGTATCAGGGTTGCCACTTTAGGGAGTGGTACATCCTATTGTGGGACCAACACAGGTATCTACGAGGTTAGGGAGCCGATCGAATTGGAAGGGTAGTGGGTATATCTAGTGGTGATAGGTGCATATTGGTTACCTATGATAGCAGGTAGAGGTACATAATCGAATATGGAGGGTACATCTAGTGGTGATAGGTGCATATTGGTTACCTATGATAGCAGCTAGGGGTACATAATCAAACAAGGAGGATAGTGGATACATCTAGTGGTGATAGGTACACGTTGGTTACCTTTGATGGCAGCTAGAAGTACACAAAACTATCATAATTCTATTTAGTCAAGAGGGATCATCTTTTAGTATGAAACTAGTATTGGTGCGGTGCAGAGAATATCTTATAGTGGTTAGAAGAGCAGTCAATGTTACATCTTGTTCATCTTGTTACTTTGTCATATCTGCTTATGTTACAGTCATCTCTTATATCCAGTTTATGTTCTTATCCTGTTACTTTACTGATTATATTGTTAAAGTCACTGGACTTGCCAGACTTTATGTCTGACCCCTTTTTGTTTCGCCTCTTTTCTTTTTTTCCCCTAGGTCCTTAGGGTAGGATTAGTGGAGCTTGACCCAGATTTATTTCTTCTTGAAGTGCTTGGAAGTGTTGAAATTAATGCTCAGCTTTATCTCTTTTTCATTATGGATATTTTGAGTGGGATTATTGTTTTGCTTTATGTACTCTGATAATAATTTTATTCAAGATGGATATTTGCGTACTTGGTTTTAATATATGTTTTTGATGTTATAACCAGACATGTTTTACTCTTCTACTGCAATGAATAAATTTTGAATTTTTAAGTACCATTTTATATATCTGTCTTGTGATGTTCTGTTCTATACTCTTATATCGCTCCATGAAAGTTAATGCATTCCCTTAGTGAGTGACATTAATGGACTTAGGGTTTTACACATGGTATCAGAGCTGAAGGTTACCAGAACAGATAAAATATTTTGAAAATTATTTTCAAAAGCATTTTTGAAAAGAAGTATTTTCAAAAGCATGTATTAAAGAGGGTATTTTCAAGAGAAAGGTTTATTATGAAAAACATAATCCCCAAAAGCCATATATCTATCTTTCGATTCTCTATTTTGAATCTCTTCCTTTTTCCTTTCAGCAAGTCTAGGGAACCCGATATACCCGAGGGCGTACAGATACCAGGCTGGTTCAGAAGGTATCTGGAGGCTAGGGCTACTGCTGTAGGCCCAACAAACATTCCTCCTCCCCCAGCTGCAGCCGCTCCTCCTCCTCCCCATGTAGACGCTTTTTCTAAGATATGCAAAGACTTCCGTGCGATGGGCGGAAAACCGTTTTATGGAACTGAGACATTTGTTGAGGCTTGGAATTGGCTCAAGGAAGTGGAGGACTTGTTTGGTATCTTTGAGATAGACGATGGAAGGAAGGTTCAGCTAGCTGCTTGGTTGATGAAGGATGAAGCTTCATTTTGGTGGGAAGTAACTAATGGAGGACGTGCAGTAGAGACATGGATCAATTTTAGACAAAAGTTCGAGTTGAAATTTCTTTCACAAGCAGAGGAGGGTTTATACATGGAGAGGTTCTTGGCTTTGAAACAAGGGAGTTTGTCTGTGAAGGATTACGTTAACAAGTTTAACCAGTTAGCAAGATTTGGTATGGAATTAGTTGATACACAACATAAGAAGGCCTTGAGATTTGCCAAGGGTCTGAATGAACCATTACAAGGGTTGGCTATGTCCCACATTCCTATGGGGGCTACTTTCGAGAATCTTGTTGATATGGCGTTGATACATGAAGAGGAGAAAGGTGCCAATGTAGATAAGGCACAAGATAGGAAAGGGGATCCAAAGAAGGCACAACAACAACAAAAGAAGGGCGGTAAGGGCAACAAGGGTTCAGAGAAAAGAAAGTGTCACAATTGTGGAATACCTGGACATTTGAAGAAGGACTGTAGGAAGAAGAAGAAGACGGGTTGCTTTCAGTGTGGTGAGGCAGGACATATGATTAAAGACTGCCAAAGAGGCAAGGACAAGGGCAAGGACATAGGACATGATCTACTTTTGGTAGGCAGGTTCGTGCTCTCATGGAAGCTACGCAAAAGAGAGGTAGAAACATTTCTGTTGAAAGTTTGATTTTCCTTTTCGATCGTCCTGTACGTACTTTGTTTGATTCTGGAACTTCACATTTGTTTATATCCGCTTCTGTTGTTGAGTCTCTGCACCTAGATACTAGTATAGTAGTTGATCCCATTGTTGTCTCAAATCCTATTGGGGGTACGGCTCATCTGTCTATGATATGTCGGAATTTGAGAATATCTGTGTATGGCATTGAGTTCGAATGCAACGCTTATGTGCTTGGTTTCACGGGCTATGGGTTGATTATATGAATGGATTGACTAGCCAGGTATTGTGCCATTCTCGACTGTGAAAAGAGGGTAGTTAGAATGTTGACTAGTTTGGGTAATACTCTCGATATCTCATGCGACCCTAAGGGTTCTGTTATGCTTAGCTACCTAGAATCTCTTGACACTTCTATTGATGATTTGCAATCTGTTTGAGTAATCCGTAAGTATGCAGATGTCTTTGAGGAGGTTAGGGGCTTACCTCCAAAACGCGAGATAGATTTCTGTATATATTTGGTGGACAATGCAAAGCCAGTTGCATTGCTTGTGCGCCACATGGCTCCAAGAGAAAGGAGGGAGCTTAGTAAATAAGTGAAAGAGTTGCTTGAGAAAGGGTTCATAAGAAGAAGTATCTCGGAGTGGGGTGCTCCAGTTGTTTTTTCCACGAAGGCTGATGGTTCTCTTAGATTGCGCGTGGACTATAGGGAGCTGAATAAGCCCACGAAGAAGAACAGACACCCATTACCGAGGATAGATGACTTGTTCGATCAGTTAGTTGGTGCTTCGGTTTTCTCGTAGTTGGATTTAGCTACAGGATTTCATCAGCTAAGGTTGGCTGAGGACAACATAGATAAGACTGCATTTAGAACTCCAGATGGTTTCTTTGAATGGTTCGTTATTCCTTTTGGTTTGACGAATGCACCTGCATATTTCGTGGACTTGATGAGTAGGGTGTTTAGGGAGTTTCTAAACAAGTTCGTGGTAGTCTTTGTGGATGATATTCTGATCTTCTCTAGAAGCAAGGAAGAGCATGCCTTACATCTTAAGGAAGTCTTAGAGACCCTTCGAGCACATCAACTCAAGGCTAAGTTCTCCAAATGTCACTTTTGGAGGAAGGAGGTAAGATTCTTAAGGCACGTGGTCTCTAAAGAAGGAATAACAGTGGATCCCGCGAAGGTAGTGACAATCCAAGATTGGAAGATTCCTAAGAATGCAACGGAAGTAAGAAGTTTTCTAGGGTTGGCGGGCTATTATAGAAAGTTTATCAAAGGACTTTACTAAGATATCAGCCCCACTTACACGGTTGACGAAAATTAATTTGACCTTTTCTTGGGATGTTGACTACGACGATGCTTTCCAATGTTTGAATAGGGCATTGACGACAACTCCAGTTTTTGTTTTGCCAGATGGAAGTAAACCATTTATCGTGTATACCGATGCTTGTGGGACAGGTCTTGGCGCAGTTTTGATGCAAGAGGGAAGGGTAATATGCTATGGTGGAAGGCAGTTAAAGGTCCATGAGAAGAATTACCCTACCTACGACTTAGTGTTAGCTACCATAGTTTTTGCTCTTAAAGCTTGGCGTCACTATTTTCTTGGAGAGAGGTTTGAGTTGTATACAGACCATAAGTCACTTAAATACTTGTTATCTCAAAAAGATCTAAACTTAAGGCAACAGAGGTGGATGGAGTTCTTAGCATCCTATGATTTTGAGACTGCATATACCCCTGGCAAGGGTAATGTTGTAGCTGACACCTTGAGTAGAAAGAGGTTGACTTTGATTCCTTTGTTTGTCAAGCGACAGAGTTTAGAGTATATATCTACCTTTGACTTTAGACCCTCTATCAGTTATATACTCGGTTTGTTGGTATCGTTTGAGGTGCGATCTATGCTTTTGGGACAGATAGGAGCGGCACAACGAGATGACCCAAAACTGATAGAGATAGTAGACAAGCTCGTAAGAGGGGAGTCTTCGAGCCATCTTAATAGATACACTATAAATGACAAAGGTTGGTCGCATAGGTATGGGAGACTTTACTTATCACGAGACGAGAGTTTGAGAAAGACAATACTTGAAGAAGCACATCGTTTTAAGATAACCATACATCCCGGTGGTGACAAGATGTATAGGGACATGAAGCGAGTTTTTTTTGGCCCGGAATGAAGAAGGATGTGGCTAAGTTTGTTTCTAAATGCTTAGTGTGCCAGCAAGTCAAGGCTAAGCAAAAGAAGCCTGGTGGTTTGCTTCGCCCTTTAGAGGTTCCACAGTGGAAATTGGAAAGTGTTTCCATGGATTTCTTCGACAGGTTGCCGAGGTCAAGGAAGGGTAATATGGGGATTTGGGTAGTAGTAGATAGACTTACCAAGAGCGCCCATTTCATTCCCATTAAGAGTAAAAGAACAGCGACATGGTTAGCATCTGTTTATCTCCGAGAGATAGTTCGTCTACATGGCATACCTTCTAGTATTGTGAGCGATCAAGATCCAATTTTCAGTAGTGAGTTTTGGAAGAGCCTGCAAGAGGCGGTAGGAACGCAATTGTGTTTGACCACCGCTTATCATCCTCAGACGGACGACCAAATAGAAAGAGTGAATCAAATTCTAGAGTTCTTTTGAGGTTATGCATCTTGGACTTTGGAGGGACATGGGAGGAACATCTTCCAATGGTAGAGCTCGCCTACAATAATAGCTATCAGACTAGTACTGGCATAGCACCTTTTGAAGCTCTATATGGACGACCTTGACGATCACCGACTTGTTAGTGGGTGTCTATGGATAAGATTTTTCTTGGGCCCGAGATGGTTAGGGAATCTTCGAAGAAGATAGACTTGATTCGAAGACGCATGAAGACGGCACAAGACCGGCAAAAGCCATACGCTGATAAGAGGCGAACCGATCTTGAGTTCAATGTTGGAGACATAGTTTTTATTAAAGTATCACAATTGAGGAATGTAGTTTGCTTTGGATCTGTAGGGAAATTGGCACCAAGGTTTGTAGGGCCTTTCCCCATTATAGAACGAATTGGACAGATGGCCTACAGATTGAAGTTGCCTGAGAAGCTTA
This sequence comes from Allium sativum, assembly GCA_030737875.1. NCBI lineage: Eukaryota > Viridiplantae > Streptophyta > Magnoliopsida > Asparagales > Amaryllidaceae > Allium > Allium sativum. The sequence goes on from CM060924.1 coordinate 289,045,412, forward strand.
GTGGTGTTCATGACGTTTTTCACGTATCGCATTTGAGGAAATGTTTACATGATACCACAGAAGTAGTAGAGCCGAACATGCTTAAAGAAGTGGAAGTAGAGCGAGATGCCATGGTTAGATGAGTTCCTACATGCATCCTTGGATCAGAGGTCGAGAAGTTACGCAACCGAGAGGTCAAGTTGGTTAAGGTCCAATGGGGAGATGGTTATGGAGACACGACCTGGGAGACGGAAGACAAGATACACACGTCGTACCCTTTCTTTTTTGAGGGTATGTTCTTAACTTCTCCTTTTTCTACAGCTTTGTTTATACTTGTTCTATCGTTTATTGTATCCTCTCGATTATATCTTTGATCTTTAGGTAGAAAATCCTATGGTTGTAAACATGTATTTGAGGCATGTTATGTTTGGTGGATGCAAGTGTTTGCTAGTGATTGCTCGTGGATGCATTTACACACACTTTAGGCACTAAGACCGGCTCAGTCACTTTCATATTGCATATTGCATAAGAATACATATATTTGTATATTGATTGAAATTTGATGTGTAATCATGTGGATGTTGCATTTGTGTGAATGATTGTGCACTCATATAGAAGTTATAAAGTGCATTAGGAATAATTGCATGCATGTTGGACTCATGGCACTAACATAATTCGCATTAAGGAGGTCAACTGAATCAGTAGACCGTCTGATCTTTGCATTAGATAAGGAACATCTACACACACTTTTGCATATGTTCATATAGCATTAGAAATCTTTTAAGGACAATGGATGCTTGTGGATGATGGATGAGTAGATGGATGATTGGATGGTAGGATATACATTATTCTTAACTTGGAAATTTCAGGGACGAAATCCTTTAAGGAGTGGAGAATGTAACACCCCGTAATTTTAGAATATTAAAATGATAAATTAAATAATACTTATTTTTAGAAGAAGAATTAAGGGAAATGGGCTGCGCCATTGCGTTCGTCTTGGAATTCTTCTTTGGATGGAGTCCGAGTTTGCGTAAATCGGATATCGTATGAAGAAGTTATGAAGCTTAGAAGATTTCAGTTTAAAGCAGAATTTAATTAAATAAAAATTAAATAACCAGAGCAGTTCAAAATTCGAAATCCAACCTAAAATAGCTGAGCGGGAAATTTCCTGCTCGTGGGAGTCGACCCGGCCAGGGGAGTCGACCCCCATCGACCAGATCTGTATCTGACAACGTGTTTTTCTGGGATTGGCTGGATGACATGTTTTTCTAGTCTGGATGGTTTGGATGGTCCCTAATCAAATCTAGTGGTCCTAATACACCTAATACACCTATAAATAAACACCTAAACCTAACCCTAATCTCATTTTTTTCATCCATGGTGCCTCCATGCTGCTCTAATCTAAACTAGCCTTTCTTCTCCACCAAAACAAATCAGAATAGGAGTATTCCAATTAGAAGATCAGATCTACAAACAATCAAAGTAGAGACTATTCAAGATCAGAATTGCTACAATAACACCTAATTCTCTTTTTTCTAAGAATCCTATGCTGTGAGTTTATGTCACTTTCACATATAATTAAATTAAGAAGTAATTGTGATAGGATTGTAAATTGGATCTAATGTATATTCCTGTAAATAAGATGAACCATATCAAGTTTTGTAGTTTGTTATCCTTAAGATTCATACCCAATCGCTATTATCATACGCCTATCTGATCTATTTTGTCGTTATTCATTTCGCATGCCTGTTTATATGTTTATGCCATTTGATGGTTTGATTCTCTCCCCTTCTTCTTTTCCTTTTTCCTTTTGATATTAGGCTAACATCGAGCCTAAGCATATTGCATTGTGATTTACGTACGATTAACTTTGGAATGATTGGGAAAAGTTGGTAAATATGTAATAAAATGAGATTATTGGCATAAATTTTTGGTAACCATGGAAATTGGTTTGGGAATAATTGAGTATAACTTGTATACATGAGATTTGGCATAAATTGGTTTGGGCATAATTGAGTATGACTTATATACGTGAGATTTGGCATAAATTGTTAATAATTATTAAAATTAGTTTGGGCATAATTTGGCATAACTTGTACACGTGAGATTATAGGCATAATTTGGATTTAAAATTATAAACATAATTTAGATTGGAAATTATGGGTAAGTGGAATATATTGTAATCCAAGATTTGAAATTGGGACTTGAATCAAGAAAGTGATAATGAACGACTAAGACACAAAATTAGATTCGGATTGCGGTATAAGCCTGCCCGGAACCGCCTGGCATATCCAGCAACCGCAATTTGGTAATCTAACGTAAGAGGTCAAAGGAAGAAACTAGATGCGTAATAATGCAAAGACACGAGGTTAGATTCAGATTGCGGTATAAGCCTGCCCGGAACCGCCCGGCATATCCAGCAACTGCAAAAGGTAATCCAATGTAGGAGGTCTTGCAGGATTACGGTTATAATGAATTAATGAACAACAAACCAAGATAAGACATGTGGTAGGCAATGGGAATAATAAAGGGTTAAGTGGGTAACATGGGTAGCATGTGAAACATAATAAAAGCACTTAACAAAAATGAGACATGTTATAAGACATGGGGATAAAAAGGGGTTAAGTGGGAATTCCTAGTGGGGACCAAGCTTAGGAGGGAAGCTTGTGTCAAGTGTGTGGACCCTTTTCAACCAGTAACCCATTTTAGTATCTATATGAGCTCGAACTAGGTCGAGGATAGGGACACGCTTACTGGGGTTGATTGTAAGAAGTCAATAAAGAGTTAGCGAAGGCAGCGCAAGTCCAACGGAGTCATGTGCGTGCGTGGGTCCGGGCTGGTAGGTAAGGCGCTGTTGCATCGTGTAGGTATAAGCTGTGCATTTCCATAGTATTGGGGAGTGATACACCCTATTGTGGGACCAACACATGTATCTACGAGGTTAGGGAGCCAATCGAATGGGAAGGGGTGGGTTCATCTAGTGGTGATAGGTGCATATTGGTTACCTATGATAGCAGCTAGAGGTACATAATCGAATAGGGAGGGTACATCTAGTGGTGATAGGTGCATACTTGTTACCTATGATAGCAGCTAGTGGTACATAATCGAACATGGAGGATAGTGGATAAATCTAGTAGTGATAGGTGCACGGTTGTTACCTATGATGGCAGCAAGAAGTACACGAAACTATCATCATTCTATTTAGCCAAGAGGGATCATCTTTTAGTATGAAACTAGTATTGGTGCGGTGCAGAGAATATCTTAGAGTGGTTAGAAGCGCAGTCAATGTTACATCTTGTTCATCTTGTTACCTGGTCATATCTGCTTATGTTACAGTCATCTCTTATATCCAGTTTATGTTCTTATCCCGTTACTTTACTAATTATATTGTTAAAGTCACTGGACTCGCCATACTTTATGTCTGGCCCCTTTTTGTTTTGCCACTTTTCTTTCTTCCCCCCCCAAGGTCCTCAGGGTGGGATTAGTGGAGCTTGACTCGGATTTCTTCCTTCTTGAAGTGCTTGGAAGTGTTGAAAGTAATGCTCAACTTTTTCCCTTTTTCATTATGGCTATTTGGGGCGGGATTATGGTTTTGCTTTATGTACTCTGATAATATTTTTGTTCATGATGGATATTTGTGTACTTGGCTTTAGTATATGGTTTTGATGTTGTAACCAGACATGTTTTGCTTTTCCGCTGCAATGAATAAATTTTGAATTTTTAAGTACCATTTTATATATCTGTCTTTTGATGTTCTGTTCAATACTCTTATAACGCTCCATGAAAGTTAATGCATTTCCTTAGTGAGTGACATTAATGGACTTGGGGTGTTACATTACAGTGGAATTAGGAATAATGGAAAAAGAAAAGATATGCCTAATTTGTATGGAAAATTTCATAATGATTAGAAAATTATGGGTAACTGCACTTAGACATGAGGTTAAGTTCAACTTGTGGTAGAAGTCTGCCCAGAACCACCTGGCAAATCCAGCATCCACAAGTGGTCAGCTTAATGTAAGAGGTCTGGTGCATAAACATATATAAAAATATATGTACGCAACATGAAATAAATAAGTATATGACATTAATTGTAATCAATGGAAATAAATGGTATGTGTGAAAATTTACAAGACAGTAAAGGGATAAATATTACAACAGTAAGAGTTTGGTTAACATTAAAGAACCAAGGAAAATGTGATGAACGAGGAATATAACCTATTATAATTAATTTTGAGAATAAGAATGTAACATAATAGGTAAAATTGTCCTAGGAATAAGTGCAAATTATGACATAAGTTATTATAAATGAAAAAGGGAACTTATTAATAAACCTTAGTTAAGAGAACTATGTTAATAAGTAAACAACAACGATAGGTTGTAATGATAGTGTAAGATTCATGAATTAATAAGGAAGAATGAGGTAGACTTATGGAATGAAATACTTGTACTTAAATATATACATCAATTAACATGTTAACTGAAAACATGTGGACTGGAATAAGATATACTTAATTATACTTTAAGTTTAACATGTTATTGGAAGATATAAACATGTAATTGAGAGTAAATGACATGGTAATAAAAAAGGGTTGTAGGTTACTTTCGTTAATTACAATCTGGGGTAAAAGTTTGTAGACTACTATCGTTAAAGTAAGTGCGATTAAAAGATTATGGTCTAATAACACGCTTGCGTGATGCGCTTGGACCAGTCTGCACTAACGAAGGTGAAGAACCCAACGAGATAGATCATCAAGGTGTCTGGAGACACGGGAATAACATGTCCACTTAATTACTCTTCTCAATATGCGGCTTGATTGCTTGGTAGGACTAGAAAGAAGCATGTAGCTTCCGAGGGATGTGATAGGGTACTCTGTGGTAGTCCGCTATTGCAGTACACGCTTAGGATGTATACGGAGAGGTGAGTGTCTACGCGATACCACCAGTGAGTATACATTGACTGCAACAGTAGCTTGGCAGTCAGAAGGCTGAGGTGGTATGGCATTGGATTTGGGGTGATTCGGCGATTGGCCTCAGGAGAGGTTGGTCAGGACCAAATTGTGGATAGTAATTGTTAGATACCTGTCATCGACAGTCAGTGGGATGCGGGATGACTAGAGCTAAACCAAGATACCATTGACCTTTCACTATCGGGGCATGGTTGAGGGACATGCCAAATTTGTTGATAGATTGGTTGCTTGGGGCACGTCGTTTAGCTCTTGATGTAGTCTTTCATTAGTTGAGGGAGGGGCTTGGATGGGGCTATAGTCGCCGAGAAAAGCAGACCATGCTTGGATATTTGTACTATAGGTCCTTTACGTGTACCTTTACAGATATGGAAAAAACTCCCGACCGAGTTCCGTGCATTGGATGCAGCTCTATTACGGGAGTTGAGGTACAATAGGGAGTATGTACATTTGAGGGTCTAGGTACACGCACCAGGTGGTGTATCGTAGACGTTAGGGCAATACTCTGTACCCTCGCATGACATAGCGATGATGGTTCTGTGCGGTAACGTGATGTTATGATTTGGATTTCATACATCGTTTGGTGTTGGATACGCTTCCGTGGCATGATGGTGGAGACCGTGCGAGAAGGGTACTATGAGGAGTACCTTATTATGTTGGGGTAGCTACATATATATTATGTTAGGTTAATCTATTGGGAAGTAAATGGGTACGCCATGAGTATAGAGAGCCTTGAGTGTTGTTAACCCATACAACCTAATAAATAAGAAAATACAACTGAATGGTATATGTAGGGTTATTTCAGAATGTATAATTGGTCTAGTTACCAGAACTTTGTGTCCTGACCCCCTCCTCATAACACACTCGTAGGTTAGGTATGTGGCAAAGATATGATAGCTTTGGATATTGGTTATGCAATATTACTACTTTGGTAAGGCTACATTTGATTATACTATATTTTATCCATTCTGTTGTGAGGTGTTTTCTGAGTTTTGATATATTTATTATCTTTCTTTTCAACAAGATATCAGACAAGTAGACTCGAGCTTCGATACATTGGTATTTTTCAAAAAAAAAAAACTGTTTATCAAAATTCGGGTTGTTACAAGGACCATCAATTTTAAATTAACACTAAAGGCGTGTAAGCAACTAAACATAACTGGATATGCTGATGTTGACTGGGTTTCTGACCCAGATAACAAAAGATCAATAATTGGGTATTGTTTATACATGGGAAGCAACTTAATTTCTTGGTGTTTATGAAAACAACCTACTATATCTAGATCCAATACATAAGTTGAGTACCAAAGTGTGGCAACGTTACTGCAGAAATCAATTGGATCCAATCTCTTCTAAGTGAACTAGAGGTAAAGACAAACATCAAACCAACATTGGCAATTTACATGTCAAAAGATCCAATGCAACATGCTAGGACAAAGCATATTGAAATTGATCTCTATTTTGTTTGAGAATAAATTCAAAAAGGGAAATTATAGGTGAATCATATACCAGGGACGTATCAACGTGCAGATATTTTAATAGAGTCAATCTCAGTTACTAACTTCACTAGATTCAAATTAGATTTAAACATCACCGAAAACAAAGATACTGCATCTAACATCACCAATAACATAGACAAAAGTAAGCAAATTCATAGATCAAAAACAAAAGGTAGGAACCGTGAGAGGCTCAAACCTCCCTTATCTGTGAGCAAAAAAGCTTAGATTAAGAGCTCAATGAAGCCAAAGTTGTTTCATCACTTTTTTGAAGCAAACCTTCAGTTCCGAGCCACCGCAACTCTAATCTCATCATGATATTCAGATCTGAACATTTTATTGACTTCTCAAAGTTTATCGCCTCAGTCAAGTTAGTTTTCTTCTTTCTTTTACTAACGTAATTGATTTTCCCTTCCTTCCGATTCTGATGGAAATGCAGAATCTGTATTAGCCACCCTTCCCTTCTTCACATCATAGAAAAAGAGAGCTTCACTTCCTCGTCTATTATGGTGCGTAAGAAGCAATCCATAGAAAGATTTGGTGTCGCTCACTAAATTATGTGGTTAAAAATATTTGTAAATAGGTCGTTCACATAACTTGGATTTTTAATTCATTAGCAAAATCAAATCTAGAGTTTTCTTAACCCAAGGTTGCATAGAGGGGTAATAAAATGGTTAATGAAGAGATAGAAAGCGGCAAGCCACAAGTAAGGATATACCCAGTGGCGGCCCAACTAATTCTTTGCCCGATCCACATTATATTTTGGTTCCCTCTGAAAAATATTAATAACTATTAATTTTTATGCAAAGTCACATAAAAAGCAAAGACACGTGAACATCTAATATTCAATTTCAAGGGGTATTTCACCCTATTTAACTGTCCATACATCAAACACTTTCAAAAAGAAAAAAAAGCAAGTGAAATCAAATACTAGCATGCAAAAGAAGGTATGGTCTACATAGAGATCTGGGGTAAGATAACTCATCAATATCACAAAAGTAAATAAAAGCTATGCAACCCAATTTGCAAACATTTGAAGCAAATTTCAAACATAATTAATCAACAAATGAACAAAAAAAGAAAAAGAATATGGCGAACAAAGCTATGGTTGTGTGGGTTATAAAATTCTCCAAAATAAAGCTAAATTTAGACAATTTTTGTTATTTTATATAAGATATCTAATTTTCAGTAAAACTGTTCTAGTCACCTTAAAAAAAACGGAGAAACAAAAGTTTCCTCATTTGTCATCATCCATATTACATTTTTTTCCCTCTTGGAGACATTTTGAATAGAGGTGATCTCCAGTTTGCAAAATTTAAAAGATATCTTATAGGAAAACAAGGTTGCTTCCTACTTCATCATGTAGTAAGCCAACAACTTGGTTTATGACAGCTTATGCGGTGCGGGATTAGAGCCTTCCCACTGATTTCAATTCCCAACTCAAAATCAGTTGTCAAAAGTTAAAATGTAAATCTTACAAAACAAGATTACACACCTGCACCAAGATTCAAACCCTGGTTTCCAGGCCCTCCACCCAACAACTTACCACTAGACCACAACGCCTTTTTTGCGGATACGCAAAGGAAAAATAAATTCTATCAAAATTCGTTAAATAGAAGATATTATTAGGTTGCCCTCAGCCCAGTGGGGTTGCCCCAGCCCGAGGGCTTGGTGGGTTGCCCTCTGGGAGGCTCTAGATATACCATATATTGGTTTGGGTCCATCTGACTTCTTGACCTACATTATTTTGTGTTCGTTTAGTTTTGCAGTCCCTTGTATTTAGTCTTATCTTTTTTCTATTTGTTTTTGGATGAATAAATATGCTTGTACACAATTGTTTGTATCGAAATATCTTCTGCAGCAATAAATAAAACAATTTGTTCTTCTCTATTACCTTGTAAATCAATTTCATTATATAAATTCAATCACATTCATTTCAAATTCTATTTGGGAGAAGAATAAAATGGGATAGAGGTAATGAAGTGGCAGGATTAAAATGAAAAATTTACATTATTTAATGTTAAAAGAAGGAATAATCCAATTCAACATGAATGCTATATTATTTTTTAAACAATGAAAGCGGTGCTTGGGAATAATGTGATGAAGTGAGGAAGTGGGTATAGATGTCAAAGATTTGCAATATGTATTCAAAAGGTGAACATCATTTTTTTCTTAGATAATGAAAGTACGTAGAAATCAAGGATATATATATATATATTTAAAAAAACATCACAATCTATTTAGCTATAGGACATTGCAACTAATATTTTTTTTTAGTGTATAAATGTAATGTCTGTTAGTCCATGCTCAAACCACTGCATAATCCGTACCGAGTGTTCAGACACACAAAAAGAGTATCTCGAATTCAGTATGTTGATACGAAAGAGATAATACATGGAAAACTCATATTCTAATGCACTTGTGAAAATTCATTATTTGCGCTAAGTCTGTTATTAATAACCGTCAATCACCTAGGTAAATTGTAACATCGCTAATTTTCATGAAAGATTATTCAAGAATTTAATTAAAGATTCAAATAGGAATAATGTAGTGGATGAGAGAATGAGATTTGTTCATAATAAATTAATTTAAAGGTTGGCCTTGTCTAATAAAAATATGCATAAAGAGAAGGGATATAAGGAGGGCAAAGTTGGAACTTTTAGCCCACATATATATATATATATATGATATTCCTCAAACTTTATATCATAACATCCATTCCTAAAATCTAAAAGAAAATTATAGAAGAGTTTGGCCATTTCAGCTAGGAGAGAAAGAAAAATCTAGGAAACTTAGATCTTGGACGTTTACAACAACAGATCTCATCATCTCTATCCAATCTACGTAAATAATACACTTTATCGATGTTAGTTTTGGTTATCCATGTTATCTATTTGTTTTCATGTTGTTATGGATGTCATATGTTAGCCAAGAAATGCTCATGTTTGCTTTTGTATTATGTGATGAAGTGAATAAATATAAATGAGTTTATTCCAATGGATAGAAATCTCTAAATGAGGTGGACCTTTTGTATGATGTATGATGTGTGATTATAAAGATGAGTTTCAGATTTCATAAATTTTCATGCTTAAATGAATTTGTTATTATTTTCCTAAGGTTGTTGCTTTAGGAAAGATTTTATGTTAATCATGGTATTTTTGTTTGTGATAATGTATTCGTGTATTTTGTATTTTTGTATAGTACAAAGTACTGGAAAAATATGTATGCTTTGGTCAGAATACTTTTTATAAACCAATAGAATTTCGACTAGTATAGTGGAGTTGGTAAAAGGATATTATTTATAAAGAAATGAATCGGTTTTTCCTAAAATTACTATCAGCGCCATCTTCAGATCCGAAAGCACCAAGCCAACAATATTGGAAGCACCCTTTTGTAGCGCTAAATTCTTAAAATATCATAAGTATGATATATGGAGTATTCGAGCTTCCACCTCTTTCATTTCATTCCGGGTTGATCTTAATACTTACAAATATTTTAGTTTTTAAGGTACTCTACAAGAGGCTTTTTCCTGATTCTTTCGGCATGGACGAATGGGTGCTATTTTACGAAATAATTATTTTACAAAGGAAGATTTCTAAACTATAACTTTGAAAAAAAATGGAGAGCTTCTCCTCCACACCTTTTGGTGGAGTCCGAAGGGGCATGTTTTCCTTAAATTTGTTTGAGGTTGTTATCTCCTTTCCTTCGGTCCTTTTGACAAATAAATCCCTTAGTGGGAAATATGTATGAACTATGTTTTCTAAACCGAAGCCTACTGAAACCCATGAAGCCAATGCCTATGATGACACACATGTGCAAACCTTATTCCATAAACTTCTTTCTTTGACGCAAATGGGTCAGCAAGTAAATTTTCTAAAAACCAAATGGCTTCACCTCTTTGGCTATCGGCGTCGGTAAAGATGACAAGGAGAACTTTTGTTAAAATATTTTCAAAAAGAAAAAGTGGCTTTGCCACTATTTCTTGTTGCTATTTAATTGACGACAGACATTGATTGTTCTTTATTGTGTTAAGCCAGTAGGGTTACCCTTTTGGAGTAAACTAAACACGGTTTTCGACGTCTATGAGGGAGTCAAAGGATGTTGGGAATGACACATGTGTCATTCCCTTTGAAGTGTAAATTATACTTTGATTTGAAATCATTGAAATGCTTGTGGTTTGGTGGTTGGTCATTGCTTAGACATTGCATTTGTGTGAAACATTAGAAGGGTCCAAATTGTGGAAATTAAGGAAACCCAATTAAATTGATTTATAGATAAGGGTATCTGGGTCGTTGCTTCGTGCAGTATGGGATTTTAGGAATGTGCTTCTAGTTTTGTGTTAGCATGGAGGTACTTGACAAAGCATAGAACGGGAAGAAAAAGGGGAAGTTAGTTCCATGTAAGTGGGATACGATACCACGAAGAACGATTTGGGAAACACGGATAGAAGAATTTGACTCTGTTGCCTAACGATAAAATTCCCTATGAAGCACAATATGGAAGTATAATAAGGGACGGGAATCTATTGTATGTTGCATGCTTTATATTGTTTTTGCTATATGTGTGATTGTTATAATTGTACTAACCGTTGAAGTGTAGGAGGGCACATGGTTAGCCTTGTTTCGTCGCATGATTCTAGCGTAAGGGAAATCCATTTCGCTATGCGGGGTGGTCTAGTAATATCAATAGTGTTGGGTAGCAAGTTTGTTATTTACACTAGTCTATTGACTGATCCATAGTTTTCCCTTTTCCCCTTAAACACTCGGGTACTCAATTGAGTAGGCTGAAGGTTAAGGTCATTCAGGTATCGCTTTCGAATAAACTTCCAGAGATGTGTTGGATTTTATAACTACTAAGAGTTCCATTATGTTTTGTTCTGTTTTTCTTTTTCTGCTGGATTTATATATCGGCAAGTTTATAACTTCCGCAATTTCTACTCTGATGAATCGAGGGGGCATCATCATATGTTGCTCTCAGAATTTATTTTTTAATAACTTATATTTTCTATGAATAGGTTATGTGATGGGTTGTATGGATGAAATATTTATATCATTGAATGTTTTGTGAAAATTTTCATACTCCCATGTTATCTGATGTTATGGTTGATAACATTCAATTTTATATCATTGAAAGTTACAACTAGAAATGACTGCAATATATTTAGCACTTAGACTTTGGCCATGGAGAATGAGGTGTTACATAAGCCGATTGAAATGAAGCTATCAAAATCAAAATTTGAAAAAACGGGCAATGACATTTTAATTATAATTTTTTAGAATATTTACATGTAAAAATAATTTAATTTTTAAAATCTATATTTCGCCATTATATTAACAACTGAATTTAGGTTATATTTTGAATTGGAAAAAACAGCTTTAAATTACTATTTCGATTCCTTTGGTTAAACTAATCGTATGAAACATAGGTTAAACTAAAAAATTTCAGGTTTCCAAATTTAAATTAGTCAAATATTGTTTTACTACAAACGATGAATTTTGAGTCTTTACATCTATAACCTGCTCGAATTTAATGATAAAATCCTCTCTGAAAAGATCGTCACTGCAGCAGACGCATGATAAGCTTTTAGGGATGGCATTGACCACAGAGATGGGAGCCAAAATTCCCTCATCTATTGAAAAAAGTGCATGGTCAGACTCGACATTAAGGACATCAGCCAAAGAGTCATCCGTAGCAAGAATAGGTTGAGCACTTAAAAGAGAAACAAGTTTAGATGGTGAGTGAGCATGTAAGGCAATGCAAATTGGTTTAGTGAATAGAACTAAAGCATCTGGCATAGTAGAATGAGCACTAAATTGACCTGGAGCTTGATATAAATCGCCAAAATAAACAAGTGCAAGAGAAGCATGAGCACTATAAGCCAAACCATACAATTGCATAGTAGAATAATTTGAGAAAACATATGCGTCTGGAACTACAGATGCAGCCAGTCCATAATGAGCAAATGAAATGAGATCTTGATAACTTGAAGCATGATCATGGTAGACACCAAAAGCAAGGATAGAAAATGCACAAGGTTGTGCACATACCAAAGCATAATAGGCTGGGTCAATGGGGGTCGCAGCCAGACCAGGTTGAGCGAGTGGAGAATGGAGGCCAGTAGGTTGAGAACATTGCATACGTACTTGAGGGGCACAGATTACTGATCTTGAATAGACAATTGATATAGCAAGTGCACAAGACGTTGCAAGTTCAGAAGCAATATTGGAGGCAGCTTCATCTGTTTCTATACAAATAGCATTAGAATCAGATGCAAAAAAACTAGATTGATCACATGAAGTTGACTCATTTAAAATTCTAGAGGCACCAAAACCAGTATGAGAAACACTAAGAGTGATTGCACAAGCCTGTGCATGTATGGATGCAAGAAAAGTAGGGACAACAGACTATCCATTTGTGCTTCAGTGAAGGAATGTGCATTGCCGAAAGCAGGAGAACGAGCATAGGCAATTGACATGGAAGCAACAATTGTGTTATGGTTATGGCTTTAACAAAGAACTAAAGTAATGCATGGCTGGTACAAAGCCTCAGCAGCTGAAAGCATGATACACCATTACCTATCACATTAATAGACTCGTACCCAAGCATGACTAGAGGGGCTACACTTATTCAACAAGTGATCGAACAAAATAGTGCACCATAACGCAGAAGTTTACAATTGTAAGCCACTAGGGCATTTATGGATTTATCATTATAGAAATTAACATTAACTGAAGTGCAAAAAATGAATGGCATGGTGATTTAATCAACATGCGAGCAATGATGATTTTTTATACATTTTCCGTAAATGAATCCATCTTTAATGGAATCCTCGGCACACTAACTACATTGCATATAATTTTATGGTCCCGTAATTTTTTCGGTAAATCAAACTTTACCAAATTGAGAGAGATGGAAAAGATCTTTAGAATAACCAACTCTATGGAATCATTACTTTAGTAGAATCAATAGAATCAATTTTTATCAATGAAATATAGTCCTCCTTCAAAAATCCAATCTAAATCTAACGCTCGCTCAAATTTGATACGGAAACGACTATTTTCCTAAAGAAAATCATGAAATCATCCTTTGATTACAAAATACGTGCTATGTAAGCTGAAAGATGTACACATAATGAATAAGAACCAATTACATATATCAAATAGAATTACCTTAGGGCTCGACAGATCTTTGGAGCACTGGTTTCCAAACAAATGCACGACATTCATCGTTGATAGAGATGGCTCGATATACTGACATGCCTACCAGACTTGGCCTTCGATAGACCCAAGTGCACATCTTTCCAAAGTAAACTAAAAGTATGAGCAACATAGGCGGAGGTAGCATAAGGAACTAGTGAAGAACCATTCCCAAAATCGATGACATCATGCCCAACCACGTCCTTGTGTGCTCCAACCTAGATGGAAGACGAACTGACTTGCGCGTTAGCTAGGTCAGCATCGCCAGCAACAACGACCTAATTTTCAACTATTGGAGATTTAAAGAAGAATTTCGGATCGCTGACCGGCCTGAATTCCCATTTAGCCCTATGCTTATGCAGAAACAACGATTAAGGGTCTGACAGATGCGAAATGTAAGGACCCGTAACTTCGTCATGAAGGAAAGAGCGATACTTTGAGAACAGGACAAAATAGAACGCAGACGGAAGAACATTTCATTGTTATTACAACAATTCCATCAGAATACAAGAATATACAGAGTATAAATGAATAAATTACATTTGATAAATATCAGAGATTACAATAAATTACATAGCAGCGGAAAAATATACAAAACACAACTGAAAGTGGTACACGGATACAGAGCTTTCCGAGCATCGTTCCAGCTGTAAATCAGGACCCTGTGAATATAAATCTGCAAAACCAAAACTACTAGCTGCCCGTGTTGAAAATAGGGGCACCCAGAGTTTAGGTTAAAACAATAAACTCCAGGTCAGTCATGTGACTGGTGTGAGAACTAAAACAGCTATTAAAAACTTTACTTTAAAAGAGAGTAATTCAAGGGACCACGCCGTATAACACGGAATGGGTTTCCTCCCAAGAACACTAGTGCACATAACAAAACAACACAATGCTTTTTGAAAAAATGAAGCTATTATAAGACCCAGGTCCCATCACACAATGCAACGCAAGCCGGAGGATAGAGTTTTCCCTTATAATAGCCAAACATGCTTGGTACGTCAAAACAAATCATTTGATACTATTATAAGTGTATAGTGTCAAAACAATTTCAATCATAAATATCAATCATAGGAGGCATGGGTACCATCTATCATGTCGCCATACTAGTTCTACAATTAAAACCGCAATATCACGTATTGGAAATTGGATTTCCATCATGAGTCGAGGCAAGGGGCAAGCTCCTCTCCGATTCGAGACACTCTAGCAAATGTCCCAGGACCCCACTCTGATCCTTGGATCTTCAGGGCCGGTCCTCACCTAACTTTGGAGGATTAATTATTCCTGAACACACATTTCCCGGTCCTTACAGACCTATATCTGAGGCGTCTCGCATTCCAACAACCACACAGGTGAAAAGTATATAAATGTCAGGGCTGGTAGGTCACTGACACCACCTTAGCTAGAAAGAAACATCCCCTGCAGTCACTATCCCGTTTTTGACTCATACCGAGGTGTGAGGCTCGCGAATTCACGTTATACACAAAGTTGCGCCACACAGGCCGTGCTTTGATCATCAACCACAAGACTTTGCTTTTCAACAGAAGCCTTGATCAATTGCCACTTACGCGTGCCACACTGGCAATTCACTCCATGCGACTGATGTCCATCGATATACAACCTCTGAGCTCGTACGTCTCAGAGAAGGGCGTTAAGCAAGAGAATAAATTCTCTACCGCCAAACAGATGTATATTTAATAGAGCAATCAACACAAAATAAAATCCAATGTCAGACACACAATCCATTTACAAGTTCGCTCTGGGTCTGAACGAAACCGGAGGCACTTTCCTCGCATATCCCTCCATCTCCAAGTACGTCTGGACGATCACCAACTGTTTTCCTCATCTTGGGTGTACAGCCCAATCGAGATCAACAGTAATCACCCAGACGATGTGAAGACTTCCGGTCTTCAACCACCGTATTCATCTTCGACATCTCGTCGAATTGGTTATTCAGAATGGGTATAACCCGGCCTTTCTAAATAACCCACGTGTATAATAAATAAATGTTACACAAACACAACGAACGCCTCGTTCCAATTCAGAATGTTCTTTTATTCACAAAATCACATTCTTAGGGAAAGGTTCCCATTAATTTTATCCAAGATAAATTCTTCTAAATTTATTCTTTAATCTTCCTTTGGATATCATTTCAAACTAGTCGGGATTAGTGAACCACACCGAAGTAATTATTTATTTTATTTCCCAATCCCAACCTATTCATCCCATGGAGCAAAACTGGTAATACTCCATATCTAACACCACATTATTATCGGTAAAATTAATTACCATTTCCCGTTCAAATCTAATTAAAGATTTAACTATCACTTTGGAGCAAAACTAGTGGTACTCCATTCTCGATCACCTTTCAGATTTGATAATTTAAATTATCAATTCACATTTTAATCTAATCAAAGATTCATTTAAAATTCCACTTAGTTTTAATCTTCTCAAAATCAATATCCTGCCTTTAACTGGGTTAAAGAACCAATGTCATCTAAAACACGATTCACGATAAACCCAAATCATATTTGATATTAAATACAAGGCTCTGAATAGAAAATATATCGGCTTATTTCAATATCAAATTCTGAAACCAACAAATATCGTATTGGAAATAACGATATAAAATATATCTTTCAAATCCCCATAACAATATTTGTATAGTCACGAAATCCAACATCGAAATATTCCGAAGATAATTTCGATTCAACTCCAGTCCAATTCACGTATTGGGAATATTGATTATTTTTAAAATCACTTTCAAATTCAATTTATTTATTTCAAAAATAAATTGATTTTAATTCTAGTTCAAAACTAGTTCATTTCGACAAAAATCTATTTTTATCCTTTCAAATGTGGAATTCTTCCGCCCAATTTTTCCCATATCATTTCTTATGATTTTACACAAATTATAGATATTTTTAATAATTTTACCAAGGCCCGTACAGTCGATTTCCATCAACGGCCATCGAACTGCACTTACAGCGACCTTTTCTAAATTTGATTTGGACATAATTCCAAATCCAACCGTTAGATTTCAAATTTCTAACATTCATTGGAAAGCTCTTTTCGATACGAACCCAATGGTTCAGGTTTTAGGAGAATCCGACGGTCGGATCTCCCACAACGTCAATTCGAAGTCAATGGTCGAAATTCGCGAACTGCCGCGGCGCGGCGCGTTCTATTCAGGCCATTATATATATAATATATATATTATATATATTTCGTCGATTTCCTTTTTAAAACATATTTTATAAATCGTTTTAAATTCCTTTTCAAAACCATTTCAACACTATTTCAATTTCAAATCGAAATTGAATATTTCATATCATTACTATATAAATGATAATATTTTCAAAACTTTACATTTTGATATCACTATCTTTTCAATATTCATTATAAAAACGAATATAATCGATATAAATATCGTTCACGTCAAAATGGCGCAACTCTAATCAACACGGCTTTATATATTTCAATAAATTCGTTATTCTATTCAACAAATGAATATTTATTCCATTCAACACATGAATCTATATTTCTTTCAACACACGACTAATCTCAACACATGAGTACTGTCAACACACGACTATTTTTGTTATGTAAAATATTTTATAAAATTATGGTATCTATCGTTTGGTTTTCAATTAGACACCACCGTGAAGTAAATTCTAATTTTAAATATGATAAAGATGTAAATTATATTATTAAAATATTTTACTCAACAGATGAATAGTTTCAACACATGAATATCATCAACACATGACTATTTTTATATTCAACACATGAATTTTCTTTTATAATATTCATTATTTTCTGTGAGAACCCGTTACTTCCCCGTAAAGGAAAGAGCGGATACTTTGAGAACAACACACAAATGGACGCAGACGGAAGAACATTTCATTGCTATTACAACAATTCCATCAGATACAAGAATATACAGAGTATAATTGAATAAATTACATTCGACAAATATCAGAGATTACAATAAATTACATAGCAGCGGAAAATAATACAAAAAACAACTGAATGTAATGCACGGATACAGAGCTTTCCGAGCATCGTTCCAGCTGTAAATCAGGATCCTGTGAATATAAATCTGCAAAACCAAAACTACTAGCTACCCGTGCGAAAAATAGGGGCACCCAGAGTTTAGGTTAAAATATTAAACTCCAGGTCAGTCATGTGACTGGTGTGAGAACTAAAACAGTTATTTAAACTTTATTTTAAAAGAGAGTAATTCAAGGGACCACGCCGTATGACACGGAACGGGTTTCCTCCCAAGAATACCAGTGCATAGAATAAACAGCGCAATGCTATTTTGAAAAATGAAGCTATTATAAGACCCAGGTCCCATCACACAATGCAACGCAAGCCGGAGGATAGGGTTTTCCCTTATAATAGCCAAACATGCTTGGTACGTTTAAAACAAATCATTTGATACTATAATAAGTGTACAGTGTCAAAACAATTTCAATCATAGATATAAATCATAGACGGCATGGGTACCATATATCATGTCGCCATACTAGTTCTACAATTAAAACCGCAATATCACGTATTGGAAATTGGATTTCTGTCATGAGTCGAGGCAAGGGGCAAGATCCTCTCCGCTTCGAGACATTCTAGCAAATGCCTCAGGACTACACACTCTGGGTAACCCCTGGATTCGGTTGGGCCGGTCCTCTCTTATGTTTGAGGATTAATTATTCCTGAACACACGTTTCCCCGGTCCTTACAGACCTATAATCGAGGCGCCTCGCATCCAACAACCACAAAGGTGAAAAGTATATAAATGTCAGGGCTGGTAAGTCACTGACACCACCAAAGCTAGAAAGAAACGTCGTGTTCTCCCAACGGTCTGTATCCCGTTTTTAACTCATAACGAGGTGTGAGGCTCCTGAATTCACGTTATACACAAAGCTACGCCACAAAGGCCGTGCTTTGATCATCAACCACAAGACTTTGCTTTTCAACAGAAGCCTTGATCCATGCAACTCAGTTTGTCACACAGGCAATTCATGCCATGCGATTGATATCTATCGATATATAACCTCTAAGCTCGTATGTCTCAGAGAAGGGCGTTAAGCAAGAGAATAAATTATCCGCCGCCAAACAGATATATATTAATAGAAATCAATCAACACAGAATAAAATCCAATGTCAGACACACAATCCATTTACAAGTTCGTTCTGGGTCTGAACGAAACCGGAGGCACTTTCCTCGCATATCCATCGATCTTCAAGTACGTCTGGGCGACAACAAACTGATTCCCTCATCTTGGGTGTACAGCCCAATCAAGATCATCAGTAATCACCCAAACGATGTGAAGACTTCCGGCCTTCAACCACCGTCATCATCTTCGACATATCGTCGAATCGGTTATTCAGAATGGTTATAAACCCGGTCTTTCCGAACAACCCGCGTATATTAAAAACAAATGTTACACAAACACAACATACGCCTCATTCCAATTCATTAGTCACTAACCGTAAATCAATAAGAGAACAATTTCCCAAATATTTACCCCGAAGGCCGAAACCAACATCAGACCAATACGAGGAAACCATTCTTCTTAACTAACCTACAGCTAGTTTCTAAATTTCACATTCTTAGGGGAAAGTTCCCATTAATTTTATCCAAGATAAATTCTTTAAAAATTATCCTTTAATCTTCCTTTGGATGTCATTTCAAACCCAATTTATGGTTTACCAAACTAGTCGGGATTAGCGAACCACACCGAAGTAATTATTTATTTTATTTCCCAATCCCAACCTATTCATCCCATGAAGAAAAACTGGTCATACTCCATATCTAACACCACGGTGTTATCGGTAAAACTAATTACCATTTCACGTTCAAATCTAATTAAAGATTTGACTATCGTTTTGGAGCAAAACTGGTGATAATCCATTCTCGCTCATTTTCTAAATTGGATAATTTAAATTATCAATTCACATTTCAATCTAATTGCAGATTCATTAAAACTCCTTTTACTGGGTTAAAGAACTAGTGTCATTTATAACACAGTTCACGACAAACCCAAATCACATTCTATTTATTATCGGGTTAAAGAACAAATGTTATTTAAAACACCTTTCACGATAAACCCATAAATCAATTATATTTCAAACCCATTTTCAAATCCAATTTATTTATTTAAAAGTAAATGGGTTCTAGTTTTAGTTCAAAACTAGTTCATTTCGATAAAAATCTATTTTTATCTTTTCAAATATGGAGTTTTTCATCCCAATTTTTCCCAAATCATTTCTTATGATTTTACACAAATTATTACTATTTTTAATAAATTTATCAAGGCCCGTACAGTCGATTTCCATCAACGGCCATCGAACTGCACTTACAGCGACCTTTTTCAAATTTGATTTGGACGTATCTCCAAATCCAATCGTTAGATTTTGAATTTCTAATATTCATTAGAAAGCTCTTTTCGATATGAACCCAACGGTTCCGGTTTTAGGAGAATCCGACGGTCGAATCTCCCGTAATGTCCATTCGAAGTCAATGGTCGAAATTCGGGAACTGCCGCGGTGCGGCGCGTTCTATTCAGGCCATTATATTATATATATATAATATATAATATATATTTCGTCGATTTCTATTTAAAACGAATTTTATGAATAGTTTTAAATTCGTTTCAAAAACAATTTCAACCTTTATTTCAAATTCAAATCAAAATTGAATTTTCTATTATAAATCCTTTTTATTTTCATTTCTATTTGATTTCAATTCAAATCGATTTTTAATTCTATTCGAATTCATTTTCAATTCAATTCAATTCAATTCAATTCGTTTTCTATTCAATTCGAATTCGATTCGTTTTCTATTCAATTTAAATTCATTTCGTTTTCTATTCAATTCGAATTCATTTCAAATTGATTCAATAAAATTTCAATTTGAATTTTAATCTAATTTAATTTGAATTTTATTTCAAAATATTAAATTTTGAAATCACTTTTCAATATTCATTGTAAAACGAATAAAATCGATATAAATATCGTTCACGTCAAAATAGCGCAACTCTAATCAACACGGCTTTATATATTTCAATAATTCCATTATTCTATTCAACAAATGATTATTTATTTTTGTCAACACACGACTAATCTCAACGAATGAGTACTGTCCACGTGTGACTATTTTTGTTATTTAATATATTTTATAAAAATTAGGGTATCTATCGTTTGATTTAAAATCAGACTCCAACCGTAAATTAGTAAGAGAACGATTCCCTGAATATTAACCCCGAAGGTCGAAACCAACATCAGATCAATATCCAGGAGACCACTCATCTTATCTATTTTCCAATTAGTTTCTAATCTTATATATGATAAAGATGTAAATTTTGTTGTCAAAATATTTTGTTCAACACATGACTAATCTCAACGGATGAGTACTGTCAACACATGAACCTTTATTTTATAATATTCTTTATTTTCTAAATTGGAATGAGGCCCAATCAATTACCATATAAAGTTAATTATACGGATTCCATACAACACATGTATATAATAGAGACGATAAATCATCAACCATCATCCAAAGTGCACTACACTGTATAAGCATCAAATATAGATATCAAATGCTTATGATAGCCTGTCAATAAATCGATCGACATACAACTAATTATTGGGATTAGTGTATGTCATATATTATCCCAATACCCGTGTGGGGTTTCAAACAATCAAACACAGACTTTATTCGTGCAGTTGGGTGATGTGTAAAATTTATCGACCCAATCAATATCAGTCAAATCAGTGTATATGAACAAATCGGCCGATTTGTCTATAAATATTTATTTATTCACATTCACGTTAAAAATTATATTTTTTACGATAAAATATTTTTAACTATATAAATATTTTATTTCCTTTCAACACATGAATATTTTATTATCGATTTAACATCAACAACACAAACAAATTTCACAACACAACAATTAAACAAACAAGCCATCCATGGTCTGTGGATGTAACGACCCAGAAAATCTGAACCAATTTAAAATTTTTAAATTGGCTAAAATAATGGATTTTAAATATTTAAAATAAATATTTTAAATAATGGCGATGAAAACTGAGTTTGAATCGACATTTGAAAACGAATATAATTAATTATAATTATATATAGAATTGAAAATGGCGCGGTAGTTCGATAATTCGATTTCAAACTTCAATTGAATATACCGGGTGCAAAACAATCCGGATTTTAGTGAAACCAAAAACATTAGGATCTAATTGATGATATCTTTCCAACGAATCTGACAAATCGAAATTTGATAGCGGGAATCAAAAGATATGTCCAGTTGAAAATTCTGAATAGTCGCTATGGAATTCAGGCCCTTAAAAATGGATATTTTGCAAATGACCTCGGATTTCGACGAAACCACTTTTGTTGGATCCGTGATGTTAAGTTATTGTTAGGTTTCAAATTTCATAATTTTTCGAATCAATATGGGAGCATGGCAAAGGAAAACGCGTTTGACCAGTTTCCGTTGATTTTAATCGACTGGAAATTGGCCATTTTTCAAACGGTCTCAGAATTCGACGAAACTAGTTTTGTTAGGACCGTATCGTCAATACGAAGCTAGAAAATATTTTTCTGGAATTTTTCTAGTTAGTATGTGACCCCGGTAATTTGAAATGTACGTTTAAAATTCAATATAATGATTTAAATGAAAATTCAAAAGGAAACTGATTGTAACGATCAAATCAGCTTGCGATACATATCCCATTGTGTTCGGAATGGGGGTAAAACGCTATGGACGACAGGCGGTGGGCCTCGTTTCGAGGTCGTATGTAAAAGTCAACCTTTTTGCAAAATTAAATAATAAAAATAATTTTTAATTTCCCTCCTATATCTCCTTCTTGGCCCCCCCCCCCGATTTCAGTAAACATAAAAAAAAAAAAAAGAAGAAGAAAGCAGCAGCAGCCGCCCGCCCACGACCGCCTCCACCAAGCTCCAGCCACCTCCGATCTTCTCCCCCCCCCCTCTTCCTTGCACTCGCTCCCTCCTCCTCCTTCAATCCGACACACACCCCCCCCCTCCCGAAGCTGTTCGAGACCTCGAAGCCGCCTCCCGTTCGAAACCCTAGCGCCGCCCCCAAAACATCGAGACGCCACCAGACCTCCTGCCGCCGACGCCTTCTTTCCTCCCCCCCCCTTCTTCAAAATACTGTAAGTATTTTATTGTATTTTATTTTAATTCGTTAAAACTAATTTCGATTTTAGGGATTTAAAAACTGTTTTTTTTAGGCACATTAAAACTGTTTTTTTTAAAGAATAAAAACTGTTTTTTTTTTAAAGAATAAAAACTGTTTTTTTAAAGAATAAAACTGATTTGAAAATGAAATTAAAACTGATTTGTTTTAAGAATAAAACTGATTTGAAAATGAAATTAAAACTGATTTGAAAAAAAAGGATTAAAACTGTTTTTTTTTTAAAAAAGGTTTAAACTTTAAAAGGAAAAGGTTTTAACTTCAAAGAGAAAAAGGTTTGAGCTTTAGAATGGAAAAAGATTTGAACTTTAAAAAGAAAAATCAGATTTTTATATATTGAAAGTCGAAGTAAAAATCATATTTTTTATATATTGAAAGTCGAAGTAAAAATCATATTTTTTATATATTGAAAGTCGAAGTAAAAATCATATTTTTATATATTGAAAGTCGAAGTAAAAATCATATTTTTATATATTGAAAGTCGAAGTAAAAATCATATTTTTATATATTTAAAGTCGAAGTAAAAATCATATTTTTATATATTGAAAGTCGAAGTAAAAATCATATTTTTATATATTGAATAGCGTAGTAAAAATTCGATTTTTACATATGTAGAGAATACGGGCGAAAGCGACAAAAAGGCGAGGTTGGCGAAGATTTCTATAAAGGAAGTGTCGTGAAGTTGGATAGCTATTGGTGAGATTTCTGATTTAAAAATATTATATATGTTGAAATAAAAGTGAATTGCTATATATAAATATATATCTATATATATATATACGCCCCTCCTCCACAAACCATGGACGATATTTATTGATTGAAATTGTTGTGAAAATTGATTGATAGCGAATGATTGTGTGGGATTGTTTGTGATGGATATTGGTTGATTGTGGTTGAAAAATACCCATTTGTGGCTGTGAAATATTTGGTTGAAACCACATAGGATTAGTTGTGGAAATGAAATAAATATATACATGCAGCCTGCGTGCGAACTAGATGCATGATCCCCACTGTCAAAAACCGCGAGGTTTTAAGGTAGAGCGAGGAGCCGTACTAGGGACGGTCCCGGTTTAACTACCCTGCCGTTATGCTGCCGAAATTTTGAATAATATTCGTGTGTTTGAATTAATTTCATATGCTTAAACTATATTTATTCATTGAATAGAAAACATTCATGTGTTGAATTGATATTCATTCGTTGTTTAGAAATTCATGTGTTGAATGGTATTCATATTTTGAAATAAATTGCTCGATAATAAAAATCACATTTTTATCTATATATAGAAACTATAGAAAACATTCATGTGTTGAATTGATATTCATTCGTTGTTTAGAAATTCATGTGTTGAATGGTATTCATATTTTGAAATAAATTGTTCGATAATAAAAATCACATTTTTATCTATATATAGAAACTATAGAAAACATTCATGTGTTGAATTGATATTCATTCGTTGTTTAGAAATTCATGTGTTGAATGGTATTCATATTTTGAAATAAATTGTTTGATAATAAAAATCGCCTTTTATCGACTATATGAACTGTGTAAAATAATCTCGTTTTAAAAGAAATTGTTTTATGATAAAAATCCTATTTTTATCACCAACTTGAACTATATAGAAAATTAGTGTTTTGAAATGAATTGTTTTACAATAAAAATCACATTTTTATTGTAGGCATAAATCGTTGAAATGTGAAGTGTTAAAAATAGCCACTTGTTCAAAATAAACATATATAAGTTGAAATATTCATTAATTAGCTAATGAAATGATTTGCGCCTATTTATGTAACATTAGAACGAATGGTGTTTTTAAATCAAATAGAAATCAAATATGAAGTTGAATAGAAAATGATAAATGATAAGAACTGTATATATATGTACATGCATATTCATTGAACAGGTTATAGCAAAGGGGCTAGAGAAGAGGAATAAAATTTTGTGCCCGACAAATAGGTACACGTTTACTGCTTTGTTTGGGTGATGATTTTATGAGCCTGTTGGCTAGCCGCTTGGCTTTTTCTTTTTCTTTTTGAGATTAGAAGGACCGGGAACGCTATTTGCGATTTCCCGATGCTCCCGGTGCAGGGGAGGTTATGGCGAAATTTTCCAAAATTTTAAGGTGTTAGAAAAATATTTGAAGTGAAAACGATATGGAAATCATTGAATGAACTATATTTATATAAATATATAAATATAAATAAAATTAAAACGAAACGAGGCCGTGCAGTTCGTATTTTGAAACCGTGATTTCAAACGACTAGTGCGGGAAATCCGACCATTGGATTTTCCTGAAACCTCAACCGTCGGGTCCGCCTTGGAAAGATCTTCCCAACGGCACCAACCTTGTAAAAATCCAACGGTTGGATTGTCTGGAATGTTTAATTCAAATCTGAAGAAAAACAGCGCCACGACCGCTGTATGGCCCGAAGCGTCGTTTTGAATAAAATGGCTATTTTAAAATAAATAAAAATAGCGATAAATAGTTGTAAAATATCATAAGCGATATGGAATAGAAATAAACTGAATTTGTTCGATTTATTTGGCTTTTGATGGTTGAATGTGTTTGGTGTGAAAATTACATTAAAAGAACACAATTGGTGTTGTCGAATAATTTAACCATTGAAATAAATTGATTTGAAATTCTAAATATACGTGAATTATTTGAGAAGGCCGAGTTAATTCTCATTTCAAATAATTGACCGACGATTGAAAGTCGAAGATGAAGACGATGGTCGAAGACCGGAGATCTTCACCTCGTTTGGATGGTAACCGAGGTCCTGATTGGGAGGCATCCCGAAATATGGATAATGAGTGGTGATTGTCCAGACGTACGTGGTGATCGAAGGATTTGCGAGGTATTTAGTGCCTCCGGTTTCGTTCAGACCCAGAACGGACTTGTAAATGGACTGTGTGTCTGACATTGGAGTTTATTCTGTGTTGATTGATTTCTGTCAAATATACATCTGTTTGGCGGCGGAGAATTTATTCTTTTGCTTAACGCCCTTCTCTGAGACGCACGAGCTCAGAGGTTGTATATCGATGGACATCAGTCGCATGGCATGAATGGCCTGTGTGGCATGCTAAGATGCAGTGATCAGGACTTCTGTTGAAAAGCAAAGTCTTGTGGTGATGATCAAAGCCCCGCCCGTGTGGCATAGCTTTGTGTATAACGTGAATTCGCGAGCCTCACACCTCGGTATGAACCTAAAACGGGAGAGGACATCAGGGAGGACATGCGTTTCTTTCTAGCTAGGGTGGTGTCAGTGACCTACCAGCCCTGACATTTATATACTTTTCACCTATGTGGTTGTTGCTGTTGCGAGGCGCCTCGGTTTGATCGGACGATCCGGGTCCGATGGAGTCATTCGTTGGCTCGTTTACGCCCCAAAGGGCGGAGGAACGTATTGTTCAGGCACTATAATCCACTCCGTGTGGACCGGCCCTGACGATCCAAGGGGCAGTTGCGGCTGTTCCGGAGACATGGGCTAGATTGTCTCGAATTCGGTAAGGACTATCTTTTGCCTTGGTTCATGACGGAAATCCAATTTCCAAATACGTGATCGTGCGGTTTTGATTGTATATATATATGGCGACATGATATGTGGTACCCATGCCGTCTATGATTGATAGTTATGATTTGAAATTGTTTTCGAAACATATAAACACTAGCAATAATATCAAATGCCTTTGTTTTATTCGTATCAATCATATTTTGGCCATTATAAGGTAAAACTCTATCCTCCGGTTTGCGTTGCATTGTGTGATGGGAACTGAGTCTTATAACGGCTTCATTTTTATAAAAAGCATAGCGATGTTTAAAAGAAAGATTTGTTTTAAAGCACTGGCAATCCAATGGAGTAAACCCGTTCCACGAAAGTGGCGTGGTCCTGTGATTTGCCATATTATATGTGTGTTGAATGGATTTCTCATACCAGTCCCATGACTGACTCGTAGTTTGTTTCGCTTTCAAACTCGGGTGCCCCTTTTTCTACACGGGCAGCCTTGTATTCAGGTTTAGCTGGTTCTTTCTGGATAGCTGGAGCTGAGGATGGATTCTATCATTTATTTCTTTTTATGCTGTTCAGCTCCTATTGTACATATTTTGTTTATTTCCGCTGTAGACATTTATGTATAGCTGAACTGTATTTGCTCTAAGTAAGATCCTGTATACTGTGTAACTCTGATGATTACTTTATCCAGTATATTTTGTTGTTCATTATCTGGTGTATTTATTTAATTCTGTTCTGCTATTATCTGTTTCTGTGTTATATTCCAAAGATAACCTTGTTTCCGTGAGAACGGGAAATCGGGTCGTCTCATCGTGGTATCAGAGCTTTGGTTAAGCTTAGTTCTGGAATATAACATGTGGACGAACTCGTCAGAAATAGAACCAGTAGTGTTCTAGGACGGGCAACTCAATACAGATAGGATCAGCAATATCCTAGTATGAGTATAGCAGAATCAGAACAACTCGTTAGAGATGGGGTCAGAAGTGCCTCAGAACGAGTCGAGAGTAATATGTTTTTAAATAACATATTTGTGATTATATATATATAGTCTGGTTTTAGAAATATAATTTTTGAATATATAAAAGATATATATTTGAAAAGTTAAAAAGATTAAAAACAATTGGATTGGTTGTTGTATTGTGTGACTGTGGGTTTATCAAACCACTTTCGACTTTATTCCTTTTCGGGGACGAAAAGTTTTAAGTGGGGGAGATTGTAACGACCCAGAAAATCTGAACCAATTTAAAATTTTTAAATTGGCTAAAATAATGGATTTTAAATATTTAAAATAAATATTTTAAATAATGGCGATGAAAACTGAGTTTGAATCGACATTTGAAAACGAATATAATTAATTATAATTATATATAGAATTGAAAATGGCGCGGTAGTTCGATAATTCGATTTCAAACTTCAATTGAATATACCGGGTGCAAAACAATCTGGATTTTAGTGAAACCAAAAACATTAGGATCTAATTGATGATATCTTTCCAACGAATCTGACAAATCGAAATTTGATAGCGGGAATCAAAAGATATGTCCAGTTGAAAATTCTGAATAGTCGCTATGGAATTGAGGCCCTTAAAAATGGATATTTTGCAAATGACCTCGGATTTCGACGAAACCACTTTTGTTTGATCCGTGATGTCAAGTTATTGTTAGGTTTCAAATTTCATAATTTTTCGAATCAATATGGGAGCGTGGCAAAGGAAAACGCGTTTGACCAGTTTCCGTTGATTTTAATCGACTGGAAATTGGCCATTTTTCAAACGGTCTCAGAATTCGACGAAACTAGTTTTGTTAGGACCGTATCGTCAATACGAAGCTAGAAAATATTTTTCTGGAATTTTTCTAGTTAGTATGTGACCCCGGTAATTTGAAATGTACGTTTAAAATTCAATATAATGATTTAAATGAAAATTCAAAAGGAAACTGATTGTAACGATCAAATCAGCTTGCGATACATATCCCATTGTGTTCGGAATGGGGGTAAAACGCTATGGACGACAGGCGGTGGGCCTCGTTTCGAGGTCGTATGTAAAAGTCAACCTTTTTGCAAAATTAAATAATTAAATAATAAAAATAATTTTTAATTTCCCTCCTATATCTCCTTCTTGGCCCCCCCCCCCCGATTTCAGTAAACATAAAACAAAAAAAAAACAAAAAAAAAAAAGAAGAAAGCAGCAGCAGCCGCCCGCCCACGACCGCCTCCACCAAGCTCCAGCCACCTCCGATCTTCTCCCCCCCCTCTTCCTTGCACTCGCTCCCTCCTCCTCCTTCAATCCGACACACACCCCCCCCCCCCCGAAGCCGTTCGAGACCTCGAAGCCGCCTCCCGTTCGAAACCCTAGCGCCGCCCCCAAAACATCGAGACGCCACCAGACCTCCTGCCGCCGACGCCTTCTTTCCTCCCCCCCCCTTCTTCAAAATACTGTAAGTATTTTATTGTATTTTATTTTTATTTTAATTCGTTAAAACTAATTTCGATTTTAGGGATTTAAAAACTGTTTTTTTTAGGCACATTAAAACTGTTTTTTTTTAAGAATAAAAACTGTTTTTTTTAAAGAATAAAAACTGTTTTTTTAAAGAATAAAACTGATTTGAAAATGAAATTAAAACTGATTTGTTTTAAGAATAAAACTGATTTGAAAATGAAATTAAAACTGATTTGTTTTAAGAATAAAACTGATTTGAAAAAAAAGGATTAAAACTGATTTTTTTTTTAAAAAGGTTTAAACTTTAAAAGGAAAAGGTTTTAACTTCAAAGAGAAAAAGGTTTGAGCTTTAGAATGGAAAAAGATTTGAACTTTAAAAAGAAAAATCAGATTTTTATATATTGAAAGTCGAAGTAAAAATCATATTTTTTATATATTGAAAGTCGAAGTAAAAATCATATTTTTTATATATTGAAAGTCGAAGTAAAAATCATATTTTTATATATTGAAAGTCGAAGTAAAAATCATATTTTTATATATTGAAATTCGAAGTAAAAATCATACGAAAGTCGAAGTAAAAATCATATTTTTATATATTGAAAGTCGAAGTAAAAATCATATTTTTATATATTGAATAGCGTAGTAAAAATTCGATTTTTACATATGTAGAGAATACGGGCGAAAGCGACAAAAAGGCGAGGTTGGCGAAGATTTCTATAAAGGAAGTGTCGTGAAGTTGGATAGCTATTGGTGAGATTTCTGATTTAAAAATATTATATATGTTGAAATAAAAGTGAATTGCTATATATAAATATATATCTATATATATATATACGCCCCTCGTCCACAAACCATGGACGATATTTATTGATTGAAATTGTTGTGAAAATTGATTGATAGCGAATGATTGTGTGGGATTGTTTGTGATGGATATTGGTTGATTGTGGTTGAAAAATACCCATTTGTGGCTGTGAAATATTTGGTTGAAACCACATAGGATTAGTTGTGGAAATGAAATAAATATATACATGCCGCCTGCGTGCGAACTAGATGCATGATCCCCACTGTCAAAAACCGCGAGGTTTTAAGGTAGAGCGAGGAGCCGTACTAGGGACGGTCCCGGTTTAACTACCCTGCCGTTATGTTGCCGAAATTTTGAATAATATTCGTGTGTTTGAATTATTTTCATATGCTTAAACTATATTTATTCATTGAATAGAAAACATTCATGTGTTGAATTGATATTCATTCGTTGTTTAGAAATTCATGTGTTGAATGGTATTCATATTTTGAAATAAATTGTTCGATAATAAAAATCACATTTTTATCTATATATAGAAACTATAGAAAACATTCATGTGTTGAATTGATATTCATTCGTTGTTTAGAAATTCATGTGTTGAATGGTATTCATATTTTGAAATAAATTGTTCGATAATAAAAATCACATTTTTATCTATATATAGAAACTATAGAAAACATTCATGTGTTGAATTGATATTCATTCGTTGTTTAGAAATTCATGTGTTGAATGGTATTCATATTTTGAAATAAATTGTTTGATAATAAAAATCGCCTTTTATCGACTATATGAACTGTGTAAAATAATCTCGTTTTAAAAGAAATTGTTTTATGATAAAAATCCTATTTTTATCACCAACTTGAACTATATAGAAAATTAGTGTTTTGAAATGAATTGTTTTACAATAAAAATCACATTTTTATTGTAGGCATAAATCGTTGAAATGTGAAGTGTTAAAAATAGCCACTTGTTCAAAATAAACATATATAAGTTGAAATATTCATTAATTAGCTAATGAAATGATTTGCGCCTATTTATGTAACATTAGAACGAATGGTGTTTTTAAATCAAATAGAAATCAAATATGAAGTTGAATAGAAAATGATAAATGATAAGAACTGTATATATATGTACATGCATATTCATTGAACAGGTTATAGCAAAGGGGCTAGAGAAGAGGAATAAAATTTTGTGCTCGACAAATAGGTACACGTTTACTGCTTTGTTTGGGTGATGATTTTATGAGCCTGTTGGCTAGCCGCTTGGCTTTTTCCTTTTCTTTTTGAGATTAGAAGGACCGGGAACGCTATTTGCGATTTCCCGATGCTCCCGGTGCAGGGGAGGTTATGGCGAAATTTTCCAAAATTTTAAGGTGTTAGAAAAATATTTGAAGTGAAAACGATATGGAAATCATTGAATGAACTATATTTATATAAATATATAAATATAAATAAAATTAAAACGAAACGAGGCCGTGCAGTTCGTATTTTGAAACCGTGATTTCAAACGACTAGTGCGGGAAATCCGACCATTGGATTTTCCCGAAACCTCAACCGTCGGGTCCGCCTTGGAAAGATCTTCCCAACGGCACCAACCTTGTAAAAATCCAACGGTTGGATTGTCTGGAATGTTTAATTCAAATCTGAAGAAAAACAGCGCCACGGCCGCTGTATGGCCCGAAGCGTCGTTTTGAATAAAATGGCTATTTTAAAATAAATAAAAATAGCGATAAATAGTTGTAAAATATCATAAGCGATATGGAATAGAAATAAACTGAATTTGTTCGATTTATTTGGCTTTTGATGGTTGAATGTGTTTGGTGTGAAAATTACATTAAAAGAACACAATTGGTGTTGTCGAATAATTTAACCATTGAAATAAATTGATTTGAAATTCTAAATATACGTGAATTATTTGAGAAGGCCGAGTTAATTCTCATTTCAAATAATTGACCGACGATTGAAAGTCGAAGATGAAGACGATGGTCGAAGACCGGAGATCTTCACCTCGTTTGGATGGTAACCGAGGTCCTGATTGGGAGGCATCCCGAAATATGGATAATGAGTGGTGATCGTCCAGACGTACGTGGTGATCGAAGGATTTGCGAGGTATTTAGTGCCTCCGGTTTCGTTCAGACCCAGAACGGACTTGTAAATGGACTGTGTGTCTGACATTGGAGTTTATTCTGTGTTGATTGATTTCTGTCAAATATACATCTGTTTGGCGGCGGAGAATTTATTCTTTTGCTTAACGCCCTTCTCTGAGATGCACGAGCTCAGAGGTTGTATATCGATGGACATCAGTCGCATGACATGAATGGCCTGTGTGGCATGCTAAGATGCAGTGATCAGGACTTCTGTTGAAAAGCAAAGTCTTGTGGTGATGATCAAAGCCCCGCCCGTGTGGCATAGCTTTGTGTATAACGTGAATTCGCGAGCCTCACACCTCGGTATGAACCTAAAACGGGAGAGGACATCAGGGAGGACATGCGTTTCTTTCTAGCTAGGGTGGTGTCAGTGACCTACCAGCCCTGACATTTATATACTTTTCACCTATGTGGTTGTTGCTGTTGCGAGGCGCCTCGGTTTGATCGGACGATCCGGGTCCGATGGAGTCATTCGTTGGCTCGTTTACGCCCCAAAGGGCGGAGGAACGTATTGTTCAGGCACTATAATCCACTCCGTGTGGACCGGCCCTGACGATCCAAGGGGCAGTTGCGGCTGTTCCGGAGACATGAGCTAGATTGTCTCGAATTCGGTAAGGACTATCTTTTGCCTTGGTTCATGACGGAAATCCAATTTCCAAATACGTGATCGTGCGGTTTTGATTGTATATATATATGGCGACATGATATGTGGTACCCATGCCGTCTATGATTGATAGTTATGATTTGAAATTGTTTTCGAAACATATAAACACTAGCAATAATATCAAATGCCTTTGTTTTATTCGTATCAATCATATTTTGGCCATTATAAGGTAAAACTCTATCCTCCGGTTTGCGTTGCATTGTGTGATGGGAACTGAGTCTTATAACGGCTTCATTTTTATAAAAAGCATAGCGATGTTTAAAAGAAAGATTTGTTTTAAAGCACTGGCAATCCAATGGAGTAAACCCGTTCCACGAAAGTGGCGTGGTCCTGTGATTTGCCATATTATATATGTGTTGAATGGATTTCTCATACCAGTCCCATGACTGACTCGTAGTTTGTTTCACTTTCAAACTCAGGTGCCCCTTTTTCTACACGGGCAGCCTTGTATTCAGGTTTAGCTGGTTCTTTCTGGATAGCTGGAGCTGAGGATGGATTCTATCATTTATTTCTTTTTATGCTGTTCAGCTCCTATTGTACATATTTTGTTTATTTCCGCTGTAGACATTTATGTATAGCTGAACTGTATTTGTTCTAAGTAAGATCCTGTATACTGTGTAACTCTGATGATTACTTTATCCAGTATATTTTGTTGTTCATTATCTGGTGTATTTATTTAATTCTGTTCTGCTATTATCTGTTTCTGTGTTATATTCCAAAGATAACCTTGTTTCCGTGAGAACGGGAAATCGGGTCGTCTCAGTGGATGACGGGTGTCGGGTGCTACTAAACACCGTCTGCATCCTAGCATATATTATGATATAACTAGAAAAAGGAATTTTAAAAGGAGAGAAGTTCTCACCGATAGCTAATCCAATTCCACGACTTTTCCTATATAGAATTCTTCGTCGCTCTCGCCTTTCGTCACTTTCATTGCCCGTAGCCACTATATATATAAAAACCACATTTTTATATTGCTATTCAATATATAAAAATCGAATCTTTACTTCGCTATTCAATATATAAAAATCGAATCTTTACTTCGCTATTCAATATATAAAAATCGAATTTTTACTTCGCTATTCAATATATAAAAATCGAATTTTTACTTCGCTATTCAATATATAAAAATCGAATTTTTACTTCGCTATTCAATATATAAAAATCCAATTTTTACTTCGATGTTATATAGATAAAAATTCTATTTTTACTTCGATGCTATATAGATAAAAATTCTATTTTTACTTCGATGCTATATAGATAAAAATTCTATTTTTACTTCGATGCTATATAGATAAAAATTCTATTTTTCTTATGCTACTATATAGATAAAAATTATATTTTTCTAATGCTATTATATAGATAAAAATTATATTTTTATCACGTTCTTCTATACATAAAGATTTCGCCTTTTCAAATTTAAAGATTTCGCCTTTTCAGATTTAAAGATCTCGTCTTTTCAAATTTAAAGATTTCGCCTTTTCAAATTTAAAGATTTCGTCTTTCTACTATAAATATATCTTAACTTTCTGTATATAAAAATATGAACTTTCCGTTCGGTTAACTAGATAAAATCTCATTTTTATTTTTCAAATAAAAATCCCCCCTTTTTTTTAATTAAAGAAAAATCTAATCAAAGACTGAAAATAAAACTAGGTAAGTAAAATAAAAACTTACTTTCATTTCAGCGAAGGGGGGACTTCAGGAGGCGTCGGGGTGGCTTGTGGCGGCAGATGGAGGCTGTTCTGTCGATTTGGGGGTTTGTGCGCTGGAGCTTTTGGTGGTGGAGGAGAGGGAGGCATCGACATCAGGGGGGCGGTGCGGGTGAGGCGATGGGGAAGCAGGAGGTTGACGCGGCGTGGGGGAGGGGGGGTCTCGGTGGTCTTCGATTGCTGGAGGAGATGGGAGACTGCGAGGTGGAGGCTGGAGATCGGAGGGAGGGGTAGCGACTCCCTGGGCGCGGCGGCAGCTGCTGCGTTCCTCCGTTCTTCTCCTTTTTTTCTTTTAGAAATGAATGAAAAACGAGAAGGGGGGCCAGAACGAATAAAGGGAAGAGGAGAGTTTTATTTTGTTTTTTTATTATTTTAATTTCAAAAAGTTGACTTTTACATACGACCTCTAAACGAGGCCCACCGCCTGTCGTCCATAGCTAATTACCCCCATTCCGAACACAATGGGATAGGTATCGTAGGCTGATTCGGTCGTTACGATCAGTTTTCGTTAAAATCAACATATAACTCTATATATTGAATTTGAACACGCATTTCAATTTATCGGGGTAACATACGAACTTTAAAAATTCCAAAAAAAATATTTTCTAGCTTCGTGTTGACGATACGGTCCTAACAAAACTAATTTCGTCAAATTCTGAGACCTTTGGAAAAATGGCCATTTTCCAGTCTATTAAAATCAACTAAAACTGGTCAAACGCGTTTTCCTTTGCCACGCTCACATATTGATTCCAAAAATTATAAAATTTGGAATCTAGCAATAATTTGACATCACGGATCCAACAAAAGTGGTTTCGTCGAAATCCGAGGTCGTTTGCAAAATTCCCATTTTTAAGGGCCTGAATTCCATAGCGACTATTCAGAATCTTCAACTGGACATATCTTTTGTTTCCCGCTATGAAATTTCGATTTGTCGGATTCGTTGGAAAGATATCATCAATTAGATCCTATTGTTTTTGGTTTCACTAAAATCCGGATTGTTTTGCACCCGGTATGTTCAATTGAAGTTTGAAATCGAATTATTGAACTACCGCGCCATTTTCAATTCCTTTTATAATTATATATAATTATTTATATTCTAACGACGATGTATATAATATATACGTTCGAATTATATTCAAAATAAATTTCTCGTCGATATTATTTAAAATAATCTATTTTAAATGTTCAAAATTCATTAAATTTTCCAAAATAAAATTTTTAAACTGGCCCAGATTTTCGGGTTGTTACAATCTCCCCCACTTAAAACTTTTCGTCCCCGGAAAGGAACAAAGCCGAAAGTGGTTTGATCAATCAACTCTACATTCGATTTGGCTTCCATTCTCCAACTTTTCAATTTCTGAGAATTTTCAAATTTTTCAAAAATTTGGCTAACACCCGGAATTTTCGAAAAATTTCGCCATAACCTCCCCTGCACCGGGAGCCACGGGAAAATCCCGAAATTGCCGTATAGGCCTTCTGATCTCAAAAATAAAAAGAAAAATCCAAGCGGCTAGCCAATAGGCTCATAAAATCATCATCACCCAAACAAAACAGTAAATTATATAGTAAACATGTACCTATTTGTCGGGCAAACAAATTTTATTCTCTGCTCTAGCCTCCTTGCTGTGACCTGTTCAATGTAAGTATATGTATATGCAAACAAATGCGACTAATTTTCAATACAATTCAATATTCGGTTCAATTAGGCTTAATGGTTCAAAATTATCAAACAAATAAACAAACAACACAAACATCAATCAATTAGTGAATTTAACGTTTCAAATTCATAATTTGATACATATACAAAAATCATGTTTTTGATGCCAATTCACAACAATGTGTTCTAGCTATATTGGTTTTGGTTCTCACACCAATCTAATGGAAATATACAGAAATCACACCTTCGAAACACGAACATAAATATTGATAATGCGGCCGCATTACCAAAATTATCTCCGGGCGACTGGAGTGTGATTCTATATCTATTCAGTATATTAAAACTTCGAATATACATTCATGACGCGCATATGCAAAAATCTTTATATAATGGATTGTCCAAATTCAAAATAAATAAATAATCAAATACGTTTAAAACGATTTAAATTTCAAAACAAAATTGTTTTCATTTGAAAAATATACTCTTCACACTCGTTCTAGGATACTACTGATCCTATCTCTAACGAGTCATTCTAATTAGATATTACTAATCCAATATCTGATGAATTCTTTCGTATGGTTCTAATGTGCCTTGTTCTCGAGATCTGTAAACCAAAGCTCTGATACCAACTGTGAGAACCCGTTACTTCCCCGTAAAGGAAAGAGCGGATACTTTGAGAATAACACACAAATGGACGCAGACGGAAGAACATTTCATTGCTATTACAACAATTCCATCAGATACAAGAATATACAGAGTATAATTGAATAAATTACATTCGACAAATATCAGAGATTACAATAAATTGCATAGCAGCGGAAAATAATACAAAACACAACTAAAAGTAATGCACGGATACAGAGCTTTCCGAGCATCGTTCCAGCTGTAAATCAGGATCCTGTGAATATAAATCTGCAAAACCAAAACTACTAGCTGCCCGTGCGGAAAATAGGGGCACCCCGAGTTTAGGTTAAAACAATAAACTCCAGGTCAGTCATGTGACTGGTGTGAGAACTAAAACAGTTATTTAAACTTTATTTTAAAAGAGAGTAATTCAAGGGACCACGCCGTATGACACAGAACGGGTTTCCTCCCAAGAATACCAGTGCATAGAATAAACAGCGCAATGCTTTTTTGAAAAATGAAGCTATTATAAGACCCAGGTCCCATCACACAATGCAACGCAAGCTGGAGGATAGGGTTTTCCCTTATAATAGCCAAACATGCTTGGTACGTTTAAAACAAATCATTTGATACTATAATAAGTGTATAGTGTCAAAACAATTTCAATCATAGATATAAATCATAGACGGCATGGGTACCATATATCAAGTCGCCATACTAGTTCTACAATTAAAACCGCAATATCACGTATTGGAAATTGGATTTCCGTCATGAGTCGAGGCAAGGGGCAAGATCCTCTCCGCTTCGAGACATTCTAGCAAATGCCTCAGGACTACACACTCTGGGTAACCCCTGGATTCGGCTGGGCCGGTCCTCTCTTACGTTTGAGGATTAATTATTCCTGAACACACGTTTCCCCGGTCCTTACAGACCTATAATCGAGGCACCTCGCATCCAACAACCACAAAGGTGAAAAGTATATAAATGTCAGGGCTGGTAAGTCACTGACACCACCAAAGCTAGAAAGAAACGTCGTGTTCTCCCAACGGTCCGTATCCCGTTTTTAACTCATACCCACGTTATACACAAA
Organism: Allium sativum; assembly: GCA_030737875.1. Classification (NCBI taxonomy): domain Eukaryota; kingdom Viridiplantae; phylum Streptophyta; class Magnoliopsida; order Asparagales; family Amaryllidaceae; genus Allium; species Allium sativum. The sequence continues at coordinate 289,082,925 of CM060924.1, forward strand.
GCTACGCCACAAAAGCCGTGCTTTGATCATCAACCACAAGACTTTGCTTTTCAACAGAAGCCTTGATCCATGCAACTCAGTGTGTCACACAGGCAATTCATGCCATGCGATTGATATCTATCGATATATAACCTCTAAGCTCGTACGTCTCAGAGAAGGGCGTTAAGCAAGAGAATAAATTCTCCGCAGCCAAACCGATATATATTTAACATAAATCAATCAACGCAGAATAAAATCCAATGTCAGACACACAATCCATTTACAAGTTCGTTCTGGGTCTGAACGAAACCGGAGGCACTTTCCTCGCATATCCATCGATCTCCAAGTACGTCTGGACGACAACCAACTGATTCCCTCATCTTGGGTGTACAGCCCAATCAAGATCATTAGTAATCACCCAAACGATGTGAAGACTTCCGGTCTTCAACCACCGTCTTCATCTTCGACATATCGTCGAATCGGTTATTCAGAATGGGTATAAACCCGGTCTTTCCTAACAACCCGCGTATATTAAAAACAAATGTTACACAAACACAACATACGCCTTATTCCAATTCATTAGTCGCTAACCGTAAATCAATAAGAGAACAATTTCCCAAATATTAACCCCGAAGGCCGAAACCAACATCAGACCAATACCAGGAAACCATTCTTCTTAACTAACCTACAGCTAGTTTCTAAATTTCACATTCTTAGGGGAAAGTTCCCATTAATTTTAACCAAGATAAATTCTTTAAAATTTATCCTTTAATCTTCCTTTGGATGTCATTTCAAACCCAATTTATGGTTTTCCAAACTAGTCGGGATTAGCGAACCACACCGAAGTAATTATTTATTTTATTTCCCAATCCCAACCTAATCATCCCATGAAGAAAAGCTGGTCATACTCCATATCAACACCACGGTGTTATCGGTAAAATTAATTACCATTTCACATTCAAATCTAATTAAAGATTTGACTATCGTTTTGGAGCAAAACTGGTGATACTCCATTCTCGTTCATTTTCTAAATTTGATAATTTAAATTATCAATTCACATTTCAATCTAATTGCAGATTCATTAAAACTCCTTTTACTGGGTTAAAGAACTAGTGTCATTTAAAACACAGTTCACAACAAACCCAAATCACATTCTATTTATTATCGGGTTAAAGAACAAATGTTATTTAAAACACCGTTCACGATAAACCCATAAATCAATTCTATTTCAAACCCATTTTCAAATCCAATTTATTTATTTAAAAATAAATGGGTTCTAGTTTTATTTCAAAACTAGTTCATTTCGATAAAAATCTATTTTTATCTTTTCAAATATGGAGTTTTTCATCCCAATTTTTCCCAAATCATTTCTTATGATTTTACACAAATTATTACTATTTTTAATAATTTTATCAAGGCCGGTACAGTCGATTTCCATCAACGGCCATCGAACTACACTTACAACGACCTTTTTCAAATTTGATTTGGACGTATCTCCAAATCCAACCGTTAGATTTTGAATTTCTAATATTCATTAGAAAGCTCTTTTCGATACGAACCCAACCGGTTTCGGTTTTAGGAGAATCCGACGGTCGGATCTCCCGTAATGTCCATTCGAAGTCGATGGTCGAAATTCGCGAACTGCCGCGGCGCGGCGCGTTCTATTCAGGCCATTATATTATATATATAATATATATTTCGTCGATTTCTATTTAAAACGAATTTTATAAATAGTTTTAAATTCGTTTCATAAACAATTTCGACCTTTATTTCAAATTCAAATCAAAATTGAATTTTCTATTATAAATCCTTTTTATTTTCATTTCTATTTGATTTCAATTCAAATCGATTTTTAATTCGATTCGAATTCATTTTCTTTTCAATTCAATTCAATTCGTTTTCTATTCAATTCGAATTCAATTCGTTTTCTATTCAATTCGAATTCAATTCGTTTTCTATTCAATTTGAATTCATTTCGTTTTCTATTCAATTCGAATTAATTTCAAATTGATTCAATAAAATTTCAATTTGAATTTTAATCTAATTTAATTTGAATTTTATTTCAAAATACTAAATTTTGAAATCACTTTTCAATATTCATTGTAAAACGAATAAAATCGATATAAATATCGTTCACGTCAAAATAGCGCAACTCTAATCAACACGGCTTTATATATTTCAATAATTCCATTATTCTATTCAACAAATGAATATTTATTTTTGTCAACACACGACTAATCTCAACGAATGAGTACTGTCCACGTGTGACTATTTTTGTTATTTAATATATTTAATAAAAATTAGGGTATCTATCGTTTGATTTAAAATCAGACTCCAACCGTAAATTAGTAAGAGAACGATTCCCTGAATATTAACCCCGAAGGCCGAAACCAACATCAGATCAATATCCAGGAGACCACTCATCTTATCTATTTTCCAATTAGTTTCTAATCTTATATATGATAAAGATGTAAATTTTGTTGTTAAAATATTTCGTTCAACACATGACTAATCTCAACGAATGAGTACTGTAAACACATGGACCTTTATTTTATAATATTCTTTATTTTCTAAATTGGAATGAGGCCCAATCAATTACCATATAAAGTTAATTATACGGATTCCATACAACACATGTATATAATAGCAACGATAAATAATCAACCATCATCCAAAGTGCACTTCATTGTATAAGCATCAAATATAGATATCTAATGCTTATGACAACCTGTCAATCAATCGATCGACATACAACTAATTATTGGGATTAGTTTATGTCATATATTATCCCAATACCCATGTGGGGTTTCAAACAATCAAACACAGACTTTATTCGTGCAGTTGGGTGATGTGTAAAATTTATCGACCCAATCAATATCAGTCAAATCAGTGTATATGAACAAATCGGTCGATTTGTTTATAAATATTTATTTATTCACATTCACGTTAAAAATTATATTTTTAACGATAAAATATTTTTAACTATATAAATATTTTATTTCCTTTCAACACATGAATATTTTATTATCGATTTCACATCAACAACAAAAACAAATTTCACAACACAACAATTAAACAAACAAGCCATCCATGGTCTGTGGATGACGGGTGTCGGGTGCTACTAAACACCGTCTGCATCCTAGCATATATTATGATATAACTAGAAAAAGGAATTTTAAAAGGTGAGAAGTTCTCACCGATAGCTAATACAATTCCACGACTTTTCCTATGTAGAATTCTTCCGTCGCTCTCGCCTTTCGTCACTTTCATTGCCCGTAGCCACTACATATATAAAAACCACATTTTTATATTGCTATTCAATATATAAAAATCGAATCTTTACTTCGCTATTCAATATATAAAAATCGAATTTTTACTTCGCTATTCAATATATAAAAATCGAATTTTTACTTCGCTATTCAATATATAAAAATCGAATTTTTACTTCGCTATTCAATATATAAAAATTCTATTTTTACTTCGATGCTATATAGATAAAAATTCTATTTTTACTTCTATGCTATATAGATAAAAATTCTATTTTTACTTCGATGCTATATAGATAAAAATTCTATTTTTCTAATGCTACTATATAGATTAAAATTATATTTTTCTAATGCTACTATATAGATAAAAATTATATTTTTTATCACGTTCTTCTATACATAAAGATTTCGCCTTTTCAAATTTAAAGATTTCGCCTTTTCAAATTTAAAGATCTCGTCTTTTCAAATTTAAAGATTTCGCCTTTTCAAATTTAAAGATTTCATCTTTCTACTATAAAAATATCTTAACTTTCTCTATATAAAAATATGAACTTTCCGTTCGGTTAACTATATAAAATCTCATTTTTATTTTTCAAATAACAATCCCCCCTTTTTCTTAATTAACGAAAAATCTAATCAAAGACTGAAAATAATACTAGGTAAGTAAAATAAAAACTTACTTTCATTTCAGTGAAGGTGGGGCTTCAGGAGGCGTCGGGGTGGCTTGTGGCGGCAGATGGAGGCTGTTCTGTCGATTTGGGGGTTTGTGCGCTGGAGCTTTTGGTGTTGGAGGAGAGGGAGGCATCGACATCAGGGGGGCGGTGCGGGTGAGGCGATAGGGAAGCAGGAGGTTGACACCGCGTAGGGGGGGTCTCGGTGGTCTTCGATTGCTGGAGGAGATGGGAGACTGCGAGGTGGAGGCTGGAGATCGGAGGGAGGGGCGACGACTCCCTGGGCGCGGCGGCGGCTGCTGCGTTCCTCCATTCTTCTCTTTTTTTTCTTTTAGAAATGAATGAAAAACGAGAAGGGGGGGGGGGGGGGGGGCAGAACGAATAAAGGGAAGAGGAGAGTTTTATTTTATTTTTTTATTATTTTAATTTCAAAAAGTTGACTTTTACATACGACCTCTGAACGAGGCCCAGCGCCTGTCGTCCATAGCTAATTACCCCCATTCCGAACACAATGGGATATGTATCGTAGGCTTATTCGGTCGTTACGATCAGTTTTCGTTAAAATCAACATATAACTCTATATATTGAATCTGAACGCGCATTTCAATTTACCGGGGTCACATACGAACTTTAAAAATTCCAAAAAATATTTTCTAGCTTCGTGTTGACGATACGGTCCTAACAAAACTAATTTCGTCGAATTCTGAGAACTTTGGAAAAATGGCCATTTTCCAGTCGATTAAAATCAACTAAAACTGGTCAAACGCGTTTTCCTTTGCCACGCTCACATATTGATTCGAAAAATTATGAAATTTGTAATCTAGCAATAATTTGACATCACGAATTCAACAAAAGTGGTTTCGTCGAAATCCGAGGTCGTTTGCAAAATTCCCATTTTTAAGGGCCTGAATTCCATAGCGACTATTCAGAATCTTCAACTGGACATATCTTTTGATTCCCGCTATGAAATTTCGATTTGTCAGATTCGTTGGAAAGATATCATCAATTAGATCCTATTGTTTTTGGTTTCACTAAAATCCGGATTGTTTTGCACCCGGTATGTTCAATTGAAGTTTGAAATCGAATTATTGAACTACCGCGCCATTTTCAATTCCTTTTATAATTATATATAATTATCTATATACTAACGACGACGTATATAATATATATGTTCGAATTATATTCAAAATAAATTTCTCGTCGATATTATTGAAAATAATCTATTTTAAATGTTCAAAATTCATTAAATTTGCCAAAATAAAAATTTTAAATTGGCCCAGATTTTCTGGTTGTTACATTTTCCCGATTGGAATGAGGACCAATCAATTACCATATAACGTTAATTATATGAGTTCCATACAACACATGTATATAGTTAGCAACGATAAACAATCAACCATCATCCAAGGTGCACCACACAACTGCATAAGTATCAAATATAAATAATTAATGCTTACACAGCCTGTCGACCAATCGATCGACATACAATTAAATAATTGGGATTAGTGTACGCCAAATTTCATCCCAACACCCGTGTGGGGTTTCAAATCAACTAACAAAGATTTTTATTGGTGCAGTTGGGTGATGTGTAAAATTTATCGACCCAATCAATATCAGTCAAATCAGTGTATATAAACAAATTGACTGATTTGTTTATAAATATTTATTTATTCACTTTCACGTTGAAAATTATATTTTTAATGATAATCAATTTATTTCAACACATCTACATTTTATTATCGATTTCACATCAACATCACAAACAATTTTCACAACACATCAATCAAACAAACAAGCCATCCATGGTCTGTGGATGACGGGTGTCGGGTGCTGCTAAGCACCGTCTGCATCCTAGCATATATATATATATATAACTAGACAAAGGAAATTTACAGTGAGAAGTTCTCACCAGTAGCTATCCCAACTCCACAACACTTCTAATGTAGGAAATCTTCACTGTTCTCGCCTTTTGTCACTTTCGTTGCCCGTAGCCACTACATATATAAAAATCACATTTTTATATTGTTGCTATGTATATAAAAATCATATTTTTATAATTGCTCCATATGGATAAAAATTCTATTTTTACATCGCTACTATATAGATAAAAATTCTATTTTTACATCGCTACTATATAGATAAAAATTCTATTTTTACATCGCTACTATATAGAAATAAATACCAAGACATTGAATAAATAAAAATTAGATTTTTTTTCTAACTAACTAAATAAATAACATATTTAAAACTGATTTTATAACCTATTTAATTTAATTAATGCAAATAAATAAATTAGAGGAGCTTACTGGTGGTGGGTGAGTGTCGGAGGCGGAGGGGAAGAAGAGGAAGCAGCGGTTCTATGGAGGTGGGTTTGGGCGTCGGCGTCGATGGGTTCAGGGGGGTGAAGGGCTTGGCCCTCGCGCGCCGGAGAAGGGAGAAGGAGAGGAGAGGGCGCACGCGTCGGTAGAGGGAGGGTCCGGTCAGGAAGGCGGCGCCGCCACTGGGAGGGGAGGCGCGATTTCCGCCAATCCCTTTTTTTTCTTTTCTGAAATGAATTTCAATGGGGGGGGCTGAGAGGGATTAAGGAAGAGAGGAGAGAGATTTTAATTTTATATTATTTAATTTCAAAAAAAGTTGACTTTTTATTTCGACCTCGAAACGTGGCCCACCGCCTATCGTCCATAGCGTTTCACCCCCATTCCGAACACAATGGGATATGTACCATAAGCTGATTCGACCGTTTCGATCAGTTTCCGTTAAAATCAACATATAACTCTATATATTGAATTTGAACGCGCATTTCAATTCACTAGGGTCACATACTAACTCTATAAATCCCAGAAAAATATTTTCTAGCTTCGTATTGACGATGCGGTCCTAACAAAACTAGTTTCGTCGAATTCTGAGACCGTTGGAAAATGGCCATTTTCCAGTCGATTAAAATCAACTGAAACTGGTCAAACACGTTTTCCTTTGCCACGCTCACATTTTGATTCGAAAAATTATGAAATTTGAAACATAGCAATAATTTGATATCACGGATCCAACAAAAGTGGTTTCGTCGAAATCCGAGGTTGTTTGCAAAATTTTCATTTTTAAGGGCCTGAATTTCATAGCGACTATTCAGAATTTTCAACTGAACATATCTTTTTATCCCCGCTATGAAATCTTGATTTTTCGGATTCGTTGGAAAGATATCATCAATTAGATCCTATTATTTTTGGTTTCATTAAAATCCGGTTTATTTTGCACCTGGTACATTCAATTGAAATTTGAAATCGAATTATCAAACTACCGCGCCATTTTCAATTCTATTTATAATTATATATAATTATTTATATTCTAACGACGATCTATATAATATATACGTTCGATTCTATTAAAAATAAATTTCTCGTCGATATTATTTAAAATAATTATTTTAAATATTTAAAATCCATTATTTAAGCCAATTTTAATTTTTTAAATTGGTTCAGATTTTCTGGGTCGTTACAATCTCCCCCACTTAAAGCTTTTCGTCCCCGAAAAGGAACAAAGTCTAAAGTGGTTTGATTAGTCAACTCTACGTTCGATCTGGCTTCCATTCTCCAACTTTTCAGTTTCTGAGAATTTTCAAATTCTTCAAAAATTTGGCTAACACCCGGAATTTTTGAAAAATTTCACCATAACCTCCTTTGTACGGGGAGAGGTTTGGAAATTTATTGGGCCGTATTAGGTACCCAATAAATCCTAATAAGCATACACATATTTATAGTGATATATTCTGGTGTTTACAGGGGAGCGTGTATTGATAATAACTCCAGAGAATAAATTCTCGTCACCCTGTCAAAGCCTGAGGGAGTGTGTATTTTAAATGCTCCAGAGGATAAATCCTCGTCACCTCGTCCCATGTGGGAAATAAATAGTCCATGTACCGTATCTAATAACTAGAGAGACGTGATTATTGTCAACTCTAGACCCGTGTGGGGTTTTTATTAATCTGGCAATTTTATCGTTACAATTTAAATAGTCCATATCAGTCATCAGTTCAACCTGTAAAATAAAGTCATCGCCATACAAGCCTCTCGCTCGTATGGTAAATCTTCCACCTCGTCACACAAGCTCCAAATGCTTATGTGGTATATGATGAAGTATGCCTATCTTCCAGAAGTATGCCATGTAATGTAGTTCAGCATTAATTGTTGCTATGCTATGGCGATGTTTATTATTTCACACAGAATAACCAGCACTCCGCATCCAATGGCATTCACATGAGTTGATATAATAATATTTCGCATCCAACTCATTAAGGTTTACCTATTTGTCGGGCACACAAATAAAATCTCTACTCAACAGCTATCCAATTTCCTGTTCAAACATATATAATGCACAAGTATATATTTCTAACTATTTTCTAATCAGTTCAATGTGTGATTTAATTGAATAAATTTGTTCTGGTTTTTATTGATGATATTCTAATCTTCTCTAAATCAAAGGCCGAAAAGGAACATAACAATGGAAGACGAAAAGGAACGAAGCCGAAAGTTGTTCAACAAATCAACTCAACTTCCATTATTTTGACTACGGCTTAAGTTCTTCAATTTTTCAGTTTCTAAGAACTTTTCTATGTTTTTCAAAAATTTGGCTGACACCCTAAATTTTCGAAAAATTTCGCCATAACCTCCCCTGCACCGGGAGCAACGGGAAAATCCCGAAATTGCCATACAGGCCTTCTGATCTCAAAAAGAAAAAGAAAAAGCCAAGCGGCTAGCCAATCGGCTCATAAAATCATCATCACCCAAACAAAACAGTAAATTATGGTAAATATGTACCTATTTGTCGGATAAACAAATTTTATTCTCTGCTCTAGCCTCCTTGCTATAACCTGTTCAATGTAAGCACATGTATATGCAAGCAAATGTGACCAATTTTCAATACAATTCAATATTTGATTCAATTAGGCTAAATGGTTCAAAATTATCAAACAAATAAACAAACAACACAAACATCAATCAATTAGTGAATTATCGTTTCAAATTCATAATTTTGATATATATACAGAAAATCATGTTTTTTGATGCCAATTCACAACAAATAAATCTATCTATATAAGTTTTGGTTCTCACACCAGTCTAATGGAAATATACAGAAATCACACCTTCGTCACTCGAAAATAAATTCTGGTAACGGTGCAGCATTATCAGAACCATCCCCGGGCAACTAGAGTGTGATCCTATATCTATCCAGTATATTAAAACTTCGAATATACGTTCATGACGCGTATAAGCGAAATCTTTATATACTCGATTGTCCATATTCAATATAAATAAATATTCAAATACGTATAAAGCGATTTAAATTTTCAAAACAAAATTGTTTTCATTTGAAAAATATACTCTTCACACTCGTTCTAGGATACTACTGATCCTATCTCTAACGAGTCATTCTAATTGGATATTACTAATCCAATATCTGATGAATTCTTTCGTTCGGTTCTAATGTGTCTTGTTCTCGAGCTCTGTAAACCAAAGCTCTGATACCACTGTAAGGACCTGTAACTTCCCCGTGAAGGAAAGGGCGGATACTTTGAGAACAGGACAAAATAGAACGTAGACGGAAGAACATTTTATTGTTATTACAACAATTCCATCAAAATACAAGAATATACAGAGTATAAATGAATAAATTACATTCGATAAATATCAGAGATTACAATAAATTACATAGCAGCGGAAAAATATACAAAACACAACTGAAAGTGGTACACGGATACAGAGCTTTCCGAGCATCGTTCCAGCTGTAAATCAGGACCCTGTGAATATAAATCTGCAAAACCAAAACTACTAGCTGCCCGTGTGGAAAATAGGGGCACCCAGAGTTTAGGTAAAACAATAAACTCCAGGTCAGTCATGTGACTGGTGTGAGAACTAAAACAGTTATTTAAAACTTTACTTTAAAAGAGAGTAATTCAAGGGACCACGTCGTATAACACGGAACGAGTTTCCTCCCAAGAACACTAGTGCACATAACAAAACAACGCAATGCTTTTTGGAAAAATGAAGCTATTATAAGACCCAGGTCCCATCACACAATGCAACGCAAGCCAGAGGATAGGGTTTTCCCTTATAATAGCCAAACATGCTTGGTACGTCAAAACAAATCATTTGATACTATTATAAGTGTATAGTGTCAAAACAATTTCAATCATAAATATCAATCATAGGCGGCATGGGTACCATCTATCATGTCGCCATACTAGTTCTACAATTAGAACCGCAATATCACGTATTGGAAATTGGATTTTCGTCATGAGTCGAGGCAAGGGGCAAGCTCCTCTCCGATTCGAGACACTCTAGCAAATGTCCCAGGACCCCACTCTGATCCTTAGTTCTTCAGGGCCGGTCCTCACCTAACTTTGGAGGATTAATTATTCCTGAACACACGTTTCCCGGTCCTTACAGACCTATATCCGAGGCGCCTCGCATTCCAACAACCACACAGGTGAAAAGTATATAAATGTCAGGGCTGGTAGGTCACTGACACCACCTTAGCTAGAAAGAAAGGTCGTGCTCTCCCTGCAGTCACTATCCCGTTTTTGACTCATACCGAGGTGTGAGGTTCGCGAATTCACGTTATACACAAAGCTGCGCCACACAGGCCGTGCTTTGATCATCAACCACAAGACTTTGCTTTTCAACAGAAGCCTTGATCAATTGCCACTTACGCATGCCACACTGGCAATTCACTCCATGCGACTGATGTCCATCGATATACAACCTCTGAGCTCGTACGTCTCAGAGAAGGGCGTTAAGCAAGAGAATAAATTCTCTACCGCCAAACAGATGTATATTTAATAGAGATCAATCAACACAGAATAAAATCCAATGTCAGACACACAATCCATTTACAAGTTCGCTCTGGGTCTGAACGAAACCGGAGGCACTTTCCTCGCATATCCCTCCATCTCCAAGTACGTCTGGACGATCACCAACTGTTTCCCTCATCTTGGGTGTACAGCCCAATCGAGATCATCAGTAATCACCCAAATGATGTGAAGACTTCCGGTCTTCAAACACCGTCTTCATCTTCGACATCTCGTCGAATCGGTTATTCAGAATGGGTATAACCCGGCCTTTCTGAATAACCCACGTGTATAATAAATAAATGTTACACAAACACAATGAACGCCTCGTTCCAATTCAGAATGTTCTTTTATTCACAAAATCACATTCTTAGGGAAAGGTTCCCATTAATTTTATCCAAGATAAATTCTTCTAAATTTATTCTTTAATCTTCCTTTGGATATCATTTCAAACTAGTCGGGATTAGCGAACCACACCGAAGTAATTACTTATTTTATTTCCCAATCCCAACCTATTCATCCTATGGAGCAAAACTGGTAATACTCCATATCTAACACCACAGTATTATCGGTAAAATTAATTACCATTTCCCGTTCAAATCTAATTAAAGATTTAACTATCGCTTTGGAGCAAAACTGGTGGTACACCATTCTCGATCACCTTTCAGATTTGATAATTCAAATTATATATTCACATTTTAATCTAATTAAAGATTCATTTAAAACTTCACTTAGTTTTAATCTTCTCAAAAATCAATATCCTGCCTTTAACTGGGTTAAAGAACCAATGTCATCTAAAACACGATTCACGATAAACCCAAATCATATTTGATATTAAATACAAGGCTCTGAATAGAAAATATATCGGCTTATATTCAATATCAAATTCTAAAACCAACAAATATCGTATTGGAAATAGCGATATAAAATATATCTTTCAAATCCCCATAACAATATTTGTATAGTCACGAAATCCAACATCGAAATATTCCAAAGATAATTTCGATTCAACTCCAGTCTAATTCACGTATTGGGAATATTGATTATTTTTAAAATCACTTTCAAATTCAATTTATTTATTTCAAAAATAAATTGATTTTAATTCTAGTTCAAAACTAGTTCATTTTGACAAAAATCTATTTTTATCCTTTCAAATGTGGAATTCTTCAGCCCAATTTTTCCCATATCATTTCTTATGATTTTACACAAATTATAGATATTTTTAATAATTTTATCAAGGCCCGTACAGTCGATTTCCATCAACGGCCATCGTAATGCACTTACAGCGACCTTTTCTAAATTTGATTTGGACATAATTCCAAATCCAACCGTTAGATTTAAAATTTCTAACATTCATTGGAAAGCTTTTTTCGTTACGAACCCAACGGTTCCGGTTTTAGGAGAATCCGACGGTCGGATCTCCCGCAACGTCAATTCGAAGTCAATGGTCGAAATTCGCGAACTGCCGTGGCGCGGCGCGTTCTATTCAGGCCATTATATATATAATATATATATTTCGTTGGTTTCCTTTTTAAAACGTATTTTATAAATCGTTTTAAATTCGTTTTCAAAACCATTTCAACACTATTTCAATTTCAAATCAAAACTGAATATTTCGTATCATTACTATATAAATGATAATATTTTCAAAACGTTACATTTTGAAATCACTATCTTTTCAATATTCATTATAAAAACGAATATAATCGATATAAATATCGTTCACATCAAAATGGCGCAACTCTTGTCAACACGGCTTTATATATTTCAATAAATTCGTTATTCTATTCAACAAATGAATATTTATTCCATTCAACACATGAATCTATATTTCTTTCAACACACGACTAATCTCAACACATGAGTACTGTCAACACACGACTATTTTTGCTATGTAAAATAATTTATAAAATAATGGTATCTATCTTTTGATTTTCAATTGGACTCCACCGTGAAGTAGATTCTAATTTTAAATATGATAAAGATGTAAATTATATTATTAAAATATTTTACTCAATGCATGAATAGTTTCAACACATGAATATCATCAACACATGACTATTTTTATATTCAACACATGAATTTTCTTTTATAATATTCATTATTTTCCCGATTGGAATGCGGCTCAATCAATTACCATATTACGTTAATTATATGAGTTCCATACAACACATGTATATAATTAGCAACGATAAACAATCAACCATCATCCAAGGTGCAACACACAACTGCATAAGCATCAAATATAAATAATTAACGCTTACACAGCCTGTCTACCAATCGATCGACATACAATTAAATAATTGGGATTAGTGTACGCCAAATTTCATCCCAACACCCGTGTGGGGTTTCAAATCAACTAACACAGATTTTTATTGGTGCAGTTGGGCGATGTGTAAAATTTATCGACCCTATCAATATCAGTCAAATCAGTGTATATAAACAAATCGACTGATTTGTTTATAAATATTTATTTATTCACTTTCACGTTAAAAATTATATTTTTAACGATAATTAATTTATTTCAAAACATCTACATTTTATTATCGATTTCACATCAACATCACAAACAATTTTCACAACACATCAATCAAACAAACAAGCCATCCATGGTCTGTGGATGACGGGTGTCGGGTGCTGCTAAGCACCGTCCGCATCGTAGCATATATATATAACTAGAAAAAGGAAATTTACAGTGAGAAGTTCTCACCAATAGCTATCCCAACTCCACGACACTTCTAATGTAGGAAATCTTCACTGTTCTCGCCTTTTGTCACTTTCGTTGCCCGTAGCCACTACATATATAAAATCACATTTTTATATTGTTGCTATGTATATAAAAATCATATTTTTTATAATTGCTCCATATGGATAAAAATTCTATTTTTACATCGCTACTATATATATAAAAATTCTATTTTTACATCGCTACTATATAGATAAAAATTCTATTTTTACATCGCTACTATATAGATAAAAATTCTATTTTTACATCGCTACTATATAGAAATAAATACCATGACATTGAATAAATAAAAATTAGATTTTTTTTCTAACTAACTAAATAAATAACATATTTAAAACTGATTTTATAACATATTTAATTTAAATTAATGCAAATAAATAAATTAGAGGAGCTTACTGGTGGTGGGTGTGTGTCGGAGGCGGAAAGGACGAAGAGGAAGCAGTGGTTCGATGGAGGTGGGTTTCGGCGTCGGCGTCGATGGGTTCGGGGGGGTGAAGGGCTTGGCCCTCGCGCGCCGGAGAAGGGAGAAGGAGAGGAGAGGGCGCACGCGTCAGTGGATGGGGGGTCCGGTCAGGAAGGCGGCGGCGCCACTGGGAGGGGAGGCGCGATTTCCGTCGATCCCTTTTTTTTCTGAAATGAATTTCAACTAGGGGGGGGGGCTGAGAGGGATTAAGGAAGAGAGGAGAGAGATTTTAATTTTATATTATTTAATTTCAAAAAAAGTTGACATTTTATTTCGACCTCGAAACGAGGCCCACCGCCTATCGTCCATAGTGTTTCACCCCCGTTCCGAACACAATGGGATATGTACCATAAGCTGATTCGACTGTTTCGATCAGTTTCCGTTTAAATCAACATATAACTCTATATATTGAATTTGAACGCGCATTTCAATTCACTGGGGTCACATACTAACTCTATTAATCCCAGAAAAATATTTTCTAGCTTTGTATTGACGATACGGTCCTAACAAAACTAGTTTCGTCGAATTCTGAGACTGTTGGAAAAATGGCCATTTTCCAGTCGATTAAAATCAACTGAAACTGGTCAAACACGTTTTCCTTTGCCACGCTCACATTTTGATTCGAAAAATTATGAAATTTGAAACCTTGCAATAAATTGATATCACGGATCCAACAAAAGTGGTTTCGTCGAAATCTGAGGTTGTTTGAAAAATTTCCATTTTAAGGGCCTGAATTTCATAGCGACTATTCAGAATTTTCAACTGAACATATCTTTTTATCCCCGCTATGAAATCTTGATTTTTCGGATTCGTTGGAAAGATATAATCAATTAGATCCTATTATTTTTGGTTTCGTTAAAATCCGTTTTATTTTGCACCCGGTACATTCAATTGAAGTTTGAAATCGAATTATCGAACTACCGCGCCATTTTCAATTCTATTTATAATTATATATAATTATTTATATTCTAATGACGTTCTTTATAATATATACCTTCGATTCTATTAAAAATAAATTTCTTATCGATATTATTTAAAATAATTATTTTAAATATTTAAAATCCATTATTTTAGCCAATTTAATTTTTTTAAATTGGTTCAGATTTTCTAGGTCGTTACACGAAAAGTGATCTAAAGCAATTTGGAAAAGACAAATTCTATTTCAATACCGATTTTTAGGTAGTAGCCCCCCAAAAGTAAAAAAACCTACGTACCCATATAATTAGTTAGTAGTTCCCCATTTTTTCCAATTTTGCCCTTCACTTCACTTCTCATTGCTCCTTAACTTCCTTTCTCACAGCGTGATTCATTTCAACATCACGCATGTTTAGGTTTGAAGATTTCTACCAAAATTCATTTTTCTTTCACGCAAAATCGATCGCACGCATCAACCAAGGGAAGACAGGTAAGCACAAATCAGAAAAAATAGTAACTGACCAAGTTATGAAAACTTGCATGGAATATAAGAAATCCACGTATTGGTTCTACGTGGTTAACTCATACACCACGTACAATGATTCCGTGGTTCCCATGTCTTACTAGTAGGAATACAACATGGTTTTATGAAAATCCTCTCAAATCGTTGTGCATCGGCTGTACTTGAAAAGTAAAAGAAAACTCAATTTTTTTTATTTTTCTTCGATTACCTTATGTGATTGCGATGAGGAATCATATTCTTCTCCAAAATCCGTTGTATTTTTGTTTGCAAATAAAATTTTCCTTCAGTGATTTTAAAATCTAGGGTCTTCAAGTGTGTGTTTTCACAGACTGTATATTTTGACGATGTAATGAGAATAGATGAGAAGATAACTCCTTAAGGCTACTTTTGTCATTAATTTTTTTTGGGGGGGGGGGCTACTAACTAAAAAATTGGGTTGAAATAGAATTTGCCTTAGGAAAAACCCTAGTCGTAAGAACCAGTTGCCATTTTGAAATATCTTGCGTTTGAACCATTCTAAAACGATATAATCTCAAACTAATTTAAAAAATCGTTTGTGTAACGATCCTCCTTAAGCCTCGAGAATCGACACTAAATACATGTGCGACATTCATGTGCCAAAACCCAAGTGCCAGAAAGGTAGATTGTTCCGGGTAATGACGTATTAGAACAGAAACAAAATGAACTATTATTACTTCACAATAATTTACATCATATTACATTGGCTCATCAGAGTACACAACTAAATACAAGCAGAATAACTAAATCTATAGAGGGTCCAAAATGATCCAACTATAGCTCCAACTTAAATCTAACACTGCTCCAAAATATAGCTCTAATCTATAACTACCCAACTACTAGGCTTCCCGTGTGGAAAAACAATGTATATATTTCCCGCTCACCTGAAAACTATCAGAATATGAATCTATAACTTTTAGGCATATAATTCAGATTCAACACAAAACGAAATATATAAGATATTATAAACAACATGTATATTTGCCACTCACCTTAAAGTTATAAGAATATGAATCTAACACAACTTTTAGGCTTACAATTCCAAAATCCTATAATCTACAAATTATTTACAAAAGGGATTTAAAAACACATATTTAGATTTGTAAATCTGAAAGAAAAATAGAAAAAGAAGGAAATTCAATAATATAAATTACCCAACCCTTTTTCGTAGATCTGGATTCAATATCTACAATTCTTGTTTGTTTGATTTGAATAGATTAATTTTAGAAGAGATTGGAGAATTGGGAATAGCAGAGCTTCGCTGCTGCCTCCAGAAATTATGAGCAAAAGAGTGGGGTCTAGCCCTTTATTTATAGATGTGGAAATGACACTAGACCATTAGATTCGATGTTATAAAGAATCGTTCGTTATTATAAAATTTTATAATATAAATAACTGTCCAACCCTAGCTTTGATCAACTAGGAGGTTACACCCAGGTCAACCTCCTGGTCTACCCTAAGGACGACCTCCCCTGTCGACCTGCCCCAATGATGGCAGGTTATAAATAGAAATAAATATATTATATGTTCTGTTTAATTATTTTCCATCTATTCTCGTATTTCGTCCGTAATTTCTCATACAGACTCCGTTTGCGAAGTTCCAAAAAGAAAGTTGACAGAATACCGTCACAAACGCAAAAGTGCAAGTTTGGTGGACAATTCCATTATTTGCAAAAATTTCATTTTGGGAATCATATTAAATAACTTAATTAGTTATCGCCAAAATTCTGATTTGTTACAAAAGAAGATCGGTTAAAGGAAAATTCTATTCAGACAGCAATTTGCTGAGTAGTCCCTTGTTTTTACAAAAAGAATAGAAGACAAAACTGCCTCTTTTGCATTATATTTTTTCTTTTAATTTTCATCATACCACATAGAGCCACTACATGGTGTATTTATGGCACCCTGCAGGGGTACTACATGGTGTTATGAAGACACCACGTAGTGGCTCTACGTGGTGCCTTAAAGGCACCACGTGATGCCTCTACATGGTGCCTTTTGGGAATCACGCAGTGCTCCTACGGGGAAGGTTTTTTTTTAAATCGGACCGGAGGCCATTGAGTAAAATTAGGGGTTTCTTCATTTTTGAGAAACTACAGGGGCTTACTCAGCAAAAAGTTGGGTTTCAATAGAAAATGCCTTGATTAAAAGGGTACTTAAGTATTTAAATAATAAATTAATTGTTTAATTAATTGATAACTTATAAAACTAATATGTCATCCATATGAGGTTGGATTTAGATGCGGTCTATTGCGTTGGACTCATATTGATTTTGCTACACAAGGTGATTAGAGTCCCTAAATTTTGAGCTACCTTAATATTGCGCAATAGTCGAATGCTTAGAGATCGAATTACAACGTGAAATCATTAGCAGGAACAATTATGAGTTAACTTACCTTTGGTAATTTTTTTGTTGACATAATTTATTATATCATTATTTGGATACGCTCAGACGTCTATTGTTTGGTGTTCGAGTTTCTGTCTTATACAAGCTATCATATGAGATAATTTATTGGAAATTTATTCGGTGTACAGAAATTTTGTCATGGGATCCAATGGAATTCCTCGACATTATTGATCTAATATCATTTATGCATATTCATTTTGAATAAATGTTAGGATCATAATATAATATCTAAAAATTCTATTTTGGATTAAAAATAAGTAAAGGGTCACAGATAACATCTTGAAATCCTATTAGTCGTTGCTTAAATATAAAAAATCTGAGGTTGCGATGGAGCACCTTCAAATGCCATTAGTTGTTGGTTGAATTAAAAATAATGTTAGGGTTGCAATAACTAACTATCATTATATCATAGTTATTGTTTGAATTAAAAATGATTTAGAACAAGGGTCGCGATGTAATAACTTGAAATGCTTTTAGTTGTGTGAATAAAAATAATTTTGATATATGCCTCAATATATCATTTGTAAATGATATTACATTGTTGTTTTGAATTAAAAATAGTCTAAATGAGATATTTAAAAGTAAAGGAAATGGATTTTGACATAGATTATATGAATGCAATAAAACTGATTTATGAATAATATTTTGTAAATCAAACAAAATTATAAGTGATATGTTTTGTAAATAAATTGAGTGGATTTATAAGTCTATTTTATAATAAAGGGAACTAGAGTTTATTAATTATTTTATGTAAATATGTTTAACGTTTATTTAATCATTTTATTTTACTACTAATCTTCATAATTTTATTTATTTATTTTTCAACGATTATGATGCTGTAAAGTTAGTTAATTATTTTACGAACAATGGTTTTTAGATTAGTAATTATATTAATAATGTTTAAAGTTAATTAATTTACTATGTCAAAGGTAATTTAAATTTAGTTAATTATTTGTAAATAATATTTTAAGTTATTTACTTTATAAATGATGTTTCTATGTTATTTTTTTATTAATGACATTTTAAGCTAATTATTTTATTAATGACTTTTAAAGAAAATTAATTATTTTATTGTGAATATTAGGCTCACATCCCTATTTTGAAACTTAATTAGGCTCACATCCGGTCATAAACTTATTATAAATTAGGTCCCTGTTTTCAAAACTTATAAAATAATAAATAAAAAAAATCGTAAATTAGTAATAAAATAAATTATGCATTATACAAAAAATTCAGTTCAAAAAACAACAAAAATCATGTCAGAAAGAAGAAAACAGGAAAAAAACAGAAAAAACTATAGTTAAATGCATAATATTATGCACCTTTTTGAGTTTGTTGCATGCATATGTGCAATTATTACAGTTCTTACAGCGCCTAGATTTAACTGCATATTTCAGTTAATTTTTATTTGCATCCAATGTGCAAATATCTCAGAAAACATGCACACATGTATGCAACATTTTTATAGGATAACACGTTAGCTAAAAGTAGGGACCTAATTTATATAAAAAAAAATTAAAATTAAAACCCGCCCCCTATTTTCTGAGTTCCGCCTTTTTTTTTAAAAAAAAAGTGCGGTACTTCATAAAAAAAAAAAAAACTAAAATCTGGAAATAATTTCAGGATTCCACGGAAATCAAAAAAAAAAAAAATAGTTGCATACATTTATGCAATTATTACTGATAATTGCATATATGTATGCAACTTTTCCGTAAGCTGTGTTCGGTTTGGAAATCTGAAAATAAACCTGCACAAATGTGTGCAAGTATTTGAAATATTTGCAAACATGTAAGCATGTATTTGCATGAATAAAAATCAACGAAGATGAATGTAGTGAAAAATAAGCACGGATGTATGCAGGAAAATGATATATCTGCATACTATTATGCATTTAACTGCAAATTTCGTTTTTTTTCTTCTGTTTTTTTGATTTTTGACGCCTTGTTTGATGGTTTTTTGTTCTGAATTTTTTAGCGTTTACATGTTTTATTTAAATACGAATTTACGTGATTTTTTTATATATTTTTTATATTTTTTTGATGAATTTTCAGAAAATAAGGACCTAATTTACAATAAGCTTATGACCGGTTTTTTTTTATATATTTTGAAACTTAATAGGGACCTCTAAAAAACGCACCCTATTTTATTAATGATATTTAATAAAAAAGATTTCTAAATACTTTGAAAGAGCTTCATTATGGTTTGAAAGTCTGTCTAATTTACGTGCCATGCATTAAATATTTGTGCTTCATATGTTTCCCCTTCCTAGCTTTCTCCTTGGGGATCAAGCTGCTCTACCTCCCCTTCTAGCTTACCCTTCGTATTTCCATCATCAGATCTGCTTTCTCATGTAACTTGTGCTTTGAATTCGCCGTTCTATTGTTTTTTCCCTTTGCAGACCTTTATTGCCTTTAACAAGCCTTTGGTGTGCCTTTCTTCTCCCTCTACTTAAGCCCATTGAGTACGAAACTGTTCCTCTATTCCCAGTCTGTTCGATTTCATGTTTTTTGTACTTGCAACCTCTCTACTTCATCTGTCCTATCCAACACCGCTACTCTTTGCTCTTTCTGTCAACACCGAAAGGCAGGCCAATGGCTCTAGTTGTGGATTATGAAAACAATGTGTTGTGTTAATCATTTGTGTATTTCATTGATCTGATTGTGGTTGACCCTTTTTTTTAGTGAGCTATTGGTTAGTCTTGCAGGTTTCTTAGTCTAGTGAGTGTTCTGTTGTTCTTTTGTTTCATCTAGAGTCTGTAGTTGGTCAAGATTTGTTCCTTTGATTGTGTTCTTGGTTTTATGAGTTTGTTCTTAATAATCCCTGGCTTTAGATGCTTTTGCTGATGTGGTTATTTGACCTTGGTGTTTTGGATTTCTTGCTTGACTGCTATATGTTGGCTGTGATAATAGCTTTGTCTACTTTGTAAGGTCATGTACATGTAATTTACTCCTTGCGTGCAGTCTGTTAATAGTCTTGCATTATCTTGTATTGGGGTTGCTTGCATCCTGATTTAAGTAATTTAGTGTTGAAATTGTTGTGTGTAACATAATGTTGTTGTGTTTTCCATTGTGTGATGTAATAGTTTCTTCCTTTCTAGCTACAATGTACTATTTTTAATGCCCTGCATAGTGATCAAAATTAGTCTGCATTAGTCTGTAGCTAGGACTAGATGTGTCTCTAGTAGGTAAACAATCTGCCTATCTCCTATATTATTTTGTACTCACTATTTATTGTAATGGAAAAGGTGCTGCAGTTCACTTTAAAAGCTAGTTGGCCTTGCAAAAAAAACATATACTGAATACTAGAATTCATGATTGTAAACTTCTACCTCTTCGGAAGGATAGGAACATTGTCGAGTCAAGTTTGGAAAGGTAATAATACTCTACCTTCAAGAACTTTGTTTTATCTGAGGGACGATCTAAGTTTAGAATTGAATGTTGATATTCGATACAAAAATTATTATTTATGTGTATTAGTTAGATTACTTATGAAATCATGTTTATGGAATTAAAAAGATATCCTTCTTAATTGCGATGTTATGATTTTCATACGTAACCCCGAAGTATAAGTGCTCGGGTTTATACTAAACACATTTTGGAATGGCATTGGTTTTGGATCCAATTTATACAATTTTTGAAATAAGAAATCTTTCCTGATTTTTTTGAGATATTTATATGGTTATATTTTCTATGAATCGAAAATATAGTGTTTTATGAATACACATAAATGAGTATACGTAAACGTTTTCCAAATATTTACAAAATGAATACAATTATTGAAAAAATTAATTAAAGAGGCGTATGATTGTTGTGTGACTGATAATTATTGGTTAAATCAGTGACTAGATTGATCTTTATTTGATTGTTAAATAATTGACAATCACATCTTAGCCAGCCTTAAAAATATCGATCGTAGTTTGGAGAGATTAGGATTAGGTATACCATTTGGAAACCACTTCGAACCTACATAAGTGTTCTAATTGGAAGATATCTTCAAAATGACTGAAGATGGAGATCTTTGAAGTGCAAGGAACACTTGTTATTAATTCTAGGGTGATTCCCACAAAGAATGTAGTAAAAAATAGTTCCTTCGGATACGTTCAAAAACATAAGGAACTTGTTTGCATTGACATTGCATTACATATCTATTGGAAGGCATTGTTAATATTCCAAGTGGAAACAACTAGAAGGGATGAGGAAGTCATTACCTCATATGCCTTACACCTGATAAATGACTAAAGCAAGGACATGCAGTAGTACTACGCGGGTCATATCCATTAGTGTACGATCATCTCCTTATAGTATAGTAAGTGGAAAGGTCGGTTCTGAGTATTTAAGGTGAAATGTGTTGTAGCCAGCAGTACATTTTATCTAGAGGTGTATTAATTAGGTAGGTAGACCCTTACTCTTGTTGATACCCTAGGTATTGACTTTGATGACAACAACCATATAAACGTTATTACTAACATATCTTTGAGTTGTGCAGTTGCATCAGATATATTATGGAGAAATTTTTAGAAATAAAAAAGAGTACAAAAGAAGAATTATAAAAGAAGGTTAATTAGAGCAATGGAAGAATAACTGAAAAAGGATAATTAGAACAATTAAAGATCAAAGCTTGTTAGAGAAGAATGTTGAAGAACAAAGGTGTTTGAAGTGTTGAGGAGTTGGTTGAATCTTAGAATATCTTGTTAAAGATCCCATGGAAATTATACGTGAAGATAATCAACCATTGACCTTAACCGAATCACCAAAATACAGAAATATAAGGTAATTTGAAATACTGAAAATCTGAGACACATTTGAAATACCTATAAGTATTACTATAACACATATGTCGACATATAGGTTATTGTATGTTGACATATGAAGACATTTTCAGATTTTCAAATTCAAATTAAGATGTTATTTCCCTCTCCCTCTTTGCCAAAAGACACATCCTTTCAAACACTATTTAAAGTTTCCTGGAAACGATTTTTTTCATCATATTTTCGTATTTTCTCCTACTCATTCTCCATACATTTGCACTTCAAATGCATTGATACTATCTAATTATTCTTATAAATCCACTTTCTTTCACTCCAATTGTTCTTTGATTTGCAAACAACACAATATCAGTGTAACACCCCACCTCCGCTAGGGTCACTCTTTCGGGGGCACTAGCTTCTGGGGGGCGTTAGAACTGGGTAAGCATGCATAATGATATATCAAGGCAGAACAAGAACATAAATATATATGTAAAACAGAGTAAGTGAGAATAAAACAGCGGAATATCTCAAACCATCTCAAAACAAGTCTAGTACACCATAAAGTCAACTGCCAAAAATAAACATGTCTAGTACATCATAAACAGAAATACTGAAATACATAGTGCTATCCCCAAAATAAAGATGATAAACCATAGCGAGCTCAATGTCCAGACATACATGAGCTATCCAGCAAACAAGCAAGCAATCCAAGCTAAGCACCACTATTCCCTCCCTGAGAACCTGGGGGGGGGAAACGGAAGAAAAGAAGCGAAAGAAAACAGGTCAGTCAAAAAGACTGGTAAGCCCTACTACGATCAGTCTATAAACTAATAAAGTTAGCATCATGATGGAAACTGAGATGAACATACTGGCAATAGATAAAGGTGTCATCACGTAAAGAAGATTAAGCTTTGCACCACAGTGTACTAGCAAACTAACATAACAGGTATTGATCCCTCAGCCCAAACTTTGGCCCAATAACATGAGGTGACCTTAATACAAGGTCCAGCCCAACGGTCTAGTCAATCGGCTCCCTATAAACCTAACACGTCAAGTGTTGGTGTCCATACGGCCCACATATGGTTGTAGTCAGACTGTGCTGGGTCCACCTTCGGGTGTATCAAGCCCTCGGGTGTCAACCCCAGACACCTAAGCAATAATGCACAGTCTAAACCTACTGGTACCCGTGCCTCGAGTTTGTCCAACACCGGACTACGTGCACGTCCGTAGCCCGCTTGGACCCGCACCGCTGTACCACTCAGCCGTCGCTTTGGTCGCTTACATCAGTCCAGTAATCGTGCCCCGCCCTAGCCTAGCCTCTAGGGTTGTGAATGATACCAAACTGGGATTACTGCTAGAACAGACCACGTTGCTAGGGTTTTCTAAGAGGGTTAAGTGTGGTTTAACCCCTCACTAATCATGGATTAAATTAGTTAAGTGTAACCAACAGTTCACCACTTAACCCCATTTAATCCCCCGTATCCCCAAAATTGGTTAAGTATTAGTGGGCCATGACTTAACCCTAATCATGAGGCATTAATTAATTTAATTGTGCCTTAACCTCTCACATTAGACTTTGTTGCGGTTACCTAGTTAAGCCGGTGGGTTCCGGGTAGATTTACACCACAACTTGGTCTAACCTCGGGTCTTGGCACCACATGACCAACTTCTCACATTGGATCCTATTGTTTGTAGCCACTAGTTAACCCAGTAGGTTCCGGGTAGAATTACGCTACAAACTCAACCCAACCTCGAGTTGGCCACACTTATGTTTTCTAAGTGTCATGTCCACTTTATTTTCAAAACATAATTACAAGTTTAACAAATACTTGGGTAGACCTAACTTAATAGGTAAATTCCCAAGGGGTAGACCTAACTTAATAGGTAAATTCCCAATCTTATATTTTCATGTATTTTAAGTTTTACCCAAACCCCCCCAACGTCATTCTATCGCTTACATATTCGTCATAACGCATAAAGGATAGAAAGAGGGAACTTGGCACAACATACATGATGAATCTTACATATCATAATAAACATGCATAACATGTTGGACTTGCATAACTTAGCATAGTGAACTTGCATAAACATGCATAACTTGTTAAACTTGCAAATCATGGCATAGTGAACTTGCATAAACATGCATAACTTGTTAAACTTGCAAATCATGGCATAGTGAACTTGCATAAACATGCATAACTTGTTAAACTTGCAAATCATGGCATAGTGAACTTGCATAAACATGCATAACTTGTTAAACTTGCAAATCATGGCATAGTGAACTTGCATAAACATGCATAACTTATCAAACATGTGTAACATGGCATAGTGAACTCGCATAAGCATGCATAACTTATTAAACATGCATAAATCCCAACTTTCATCACATATTAACTTTAGAGTTTCTAAAATGAAGGTAAGAGGGCTTACAATGCTTATGCGGACTCAAATGAGTATAGCAAATGTAAGAAACCCCTTATGCAACAAAATAAAACCCCAAAATGCAAGCAAACTTGATCAAGACTCCTCCTTTATGTTGACAATAGAGAAACAAGACTTTAATGCAAGCTAAAGAGGATCATACAAGCCTAAATACACTTGTATGCATGGAAATCTCTTAGGAATTTGTTTAGGAATTGTATGAAGAGGGTGGAGGCCATGAGAGGATGGATTTTGACATAGTTTAGTTGCTAGAATGAATAATGAATGATTTAGGGTAGGTTAGGGTCTTATTTATAGATTAGGCTAGTGATTTAGACCATAGGATTAAACCCTAGTTGAATTAGGTCCATCAGATTTCGGAATTCTCCAGAACCAAGCCACACAACCAAGCCCAGATCAGAAATGGTGCGCCAGGCAAAACTGCCCGGCCACCCCGTGTCGACAGGGCTGTCGACAGGGCAGTCGACACCCTCAGACCCCTGTCGACATGCCTGTCGACATGGGGGTCTTGGCGGGAGTTTTCCCCGCCTGACGCCAGTTGTGCCCTAACCCTTGTTTTTAACTTAAAATTTAAATCTGTTTTTAATATGGAAATTTCTAAAAACTTCAATGGGCCTTAACTGGGTCATACGGACTCCGATTTTCGAAAACTCGGACTCTATTTCGCGTATTTTTCCGAGACGAACGCAATGGCACAGCCCGTTTCCCCTTGATTCAGATTTTTAAATTAAATTCTGCCTCAATTTATATCTTAACCGATTATTAAAAATACAGGTTGTTACAATCAGAGATTAGATTTGTACTTGAATTCACATCATTCTCTCTTTGATTTTATCCTATATCCTCAAAGAATTCAAAGATATATTACCACTGAAGGTTTACAGGATCATTGTACCAAATCCGCAAGAATCTATATTGAGGATACGACTACTTGCGATTGTTTGTTGTTGTTGATAAGGAGGTGTATCTTATGGCCCGTAAAATCAAGATTGTAAAGGTGTTCTTGCCACCCATGGAAAGCAAGCGATTATAGTGAAATTCTGCACGGTGGAGTGCAGGATTGAATAAAGAATTGGTTAATCCAAACCAGTATAAAAATCTTAGTGTTATTTACTTTACTTCATTTTATTTTATTACTTGTTTCTATTTGAATTTGAATACTTATAGGATTACATTCATAAACACACTTTACCCCTCTAGTGTTTGAATAACCTTAAGATCCTTTAACACCGGGTTGTAGACAACTAAGTTCCCCAACAATTGGTATTAGAGCACTAGTTTTCATAAATTAATCAACTAGTTTTTGAAAATTATAAATGGCTAGTAACACTTTTA
Source organism: Allium sativum (assembly GCA_030737875.1). NCBI lineage: Eukaryota > Viridiplantae > Streptophyta > Magnoliopsida > Asparagales > Amaryllidaceae > Allium > Allium sativum. Next base: position 289,109,278 of record CM060924.1, read on the forward strand.
TTAATAATTTTATAGAAGGGCAACCTACCACTGGACTTGCTTTATTTGACAGTAGTAATTATGCTTATTGGACTTGTAGGATGAAATTTTACTTATAGTCTAATGGTTTAGGTATTTGGAATATTACCCAAATAGAATACATAGAGCCTCAAACTGAATATTCAAATTGGACACTAGACCAAAAGACACAAACACTTAATAATTCTAAGGCTATGAACATTTTATCTTGCTATTTAGATAGAAATAAATTTAATCGATTATCTATTTGTGATACTGCATATGAAATTTGGAGAAAAATGAAAGTCACACAAGAAGCCATCAGTAAAGTCAAATAGACAAAGATATCTAGCAAACTCACCAGTTTCAACTCTTTCAAATGAAAACAAATGAGTCAATTTCTGATATGTATTCTAAGTTTCAAAAAATAATACATGCCTTAATATCAATAGGAAAGAAAATTACCGGAGAAAACCAAATAAGAAAGATCTTGAATTCACTTCCTAGTGAATTGGAGCAAAAGACTCTGGAAATCGAAGAAGCCTATGATATTAGTACTATGACAATATAAGAATTAATTTGTAATCTAATGTCTTATGAAGTAAAATTCCAGGTTAGAAAAGAGAATCAGGGAAATGAGAAGAAATCACTGGCACTTAAAGCTATGATCGACAATGATGAACTAGATGATGATATTGTTGATGATGATATCAAGTTTATTACCAAGAAGATCAAGAATTTCTTTAAGTTGTGGATAATAAAGAAACTTCAAAAAACTAACAACAATAATTCCAGAAATGGAAATGTTGTTGTTAAATTTTTCGAATGTGATAAACGCAGACATTTGAAAAGAAATTGTCCCAACCTGAGAAAACCAAAGCACATTTCAAATACTTTCAATAAGGAGAGGAAACAGGCATTTAATGCAACATGGAATGATTCAGGTACATCATTAAGTGATAGTGATTCAGAAACAGAAAAGGCCAATGTATGCTTTATGGCAATAGATGACCAAGTATGGAAATTTTGATAATAAAGTTATTAAAGTTTAAATGATATGCATCAGAGATATGAAACACTTAGGAAAGAGTATGCTAATAGCTTGGCAGAAATAGATAGATTAAAAATATCTAATGAAAAGTTTAGTAAATAAAAACAATGTCCAGAAGCTGAAATTGAAAGATTTAATGGTTATAAAAATGGAAAGGAGTTAACATTTGGAAGTTTTAAAAAACTAAAAAGTGAAAATGAGTCCTTAAAATCAGAAAATCTTTCAATGAAGTCACAGATCACTGATCTAAATGACAAAATAACATTTCTAGACAATGTTATTCTTAACCGTAGTAAGGATTTTGATAAATTGAGAACTAATATTTATAAATTTAACAAAGAAAAGGGTAATCTAGGGAAATTATTATCTGCATCTAAACATACTAGGAAAAAACATGGACTTGGATACGTCCCTAAGGCTAAATCAAATTAAAATAGTACTCAATGTATTAAGTTTGTTAACGCCACCAAATTCAAACCAAAACCTAGGAAATTAAGGTTAAGTTCTCCAAATAGGTTCATTAACTTATGGGTTCCAAAAAGTTTGGAAAATACTAAAAATGAAAAATATATTGATAGTTTTATTAGTATAGTTCATTTATCTAATGATTATATTTTGAAAAGGCATTCAAACTCTTCATGGGTTTGGCATCCCAAAGCATAACCCCATGGACCCTAAAATATAAAGGGTACCAGTGTACAAATTTAAAAAAAATTCAGGTTCCAAAATGTAGACGCTCAAAGCATATGACAAGAAATCTATTGAAACTTGGATAAATACGAAAAGGATTTGTTAGTGGCTTGTGCAAAGTCGATAACTCTAAAACTCATCTATTTATTTAATAAAGTTTATTTCATTTTTATTTGGTTTCCCCTATTGTGTTTTATTTATATATACAAACTCTACATATTGTCTACTAGTAAATTAAACAATTCTTTTTACCCTTTTTGTTGACGACAATGGGGGAAAAATGTATAAATATACTAGGAGTGCATAGAGTTAGGGGGAGTCAAACATGAAATTATTATATTTTATCTATCAAATATTTATATGGTTGTCATCATCAAAAATGGGAGATTGCTAATACCGTAGGTACCCTAGGTATTGATTTTGATGACAACAACCATATAAACATGAATTCTAACATATCTTTGAGTTATGTAGTTACATTCGATATATTATGGAGATATTTTTAGAAATAAATAAGAGTGCAAAAGATTAATAATAAAAGAATAAGGGATATACTCCCTATTGTGTTGTATTTTATTTTTATTATGTTCAGTTAATCATGGGAAGCTTTCTGTTTCTCCTATTGGCGACTAGGGTTGCATTATTTCTACCATTTCCCTTGCTTCCTTAATTTTTTCATCTTCTTGTTTCCAATCTTCCCCTCGCTCTCCGATCTCTTCCTATCCCTCCCTCCACTCGTTCCATTGTGGTTTAGCAGTTTCCCAACCAGATTCAGATCTACATGTTTCATTTTCGACCCAATCTATTGCAGTAACACGGCTTCTTTCTCCCTCCCTTCTTCACTTTTCTGGCAGCCTCATCGTTGCAATCCTTTCTTCCCTCAAAACCCATATCTAGCTTTCCTTGCCTCCTCATCTAAGCCTACCATAGTATTCTGCCTACTACCTCCTTTTTCAGTTATAGCATCTCCTTGGTTGCCTTCCTACATGCCAGTTTTCATCGCTAGTGTCTAACTGGTAGGTGTCGATGCTCCACACTATCCCTCCTCTGGCTGTCTCTATCCCTTTAGACTAGCTTGTCGCGTTTGATGAGCTAGTAGTTGCTGTGCTATTTCTAGTAAGTGTCTATTGGGTTTTGCTTGGCGTAGTTTTGTTTGGGTTTGAGGCTATTGGATTTTTCTTTTCTCTGGTCCCTGATTGTAGTCGAGATCTCTTGTGTGTGCCGTCTTAGTGTCTGTAAGGTGGTGAGTTTGGTCATTGTTTTCTACCTTCTATTTTAGTTGTTTTTCTTCTTTCAAATCTGGTTTTGGTATATTATGATTCTGGCTTGATGCCAACCTGATGATGCCTTTGAGTTTTCCTTTCCTAGATGTATGTTGATAATCTTAGCCTATTTCAATCTTCTGCAATCTGCCTTGTTGCACTTGTAGTTTCAATTTCTACAACTTCTCTTCAATCTCTGCTAGATTTCAACATTCTGCATTTCTACTGGTTCTTCCGTGATAACAGTATTTGGCTTTGTTTTGTCTATCAATTGTGTAGTTGTGTTACTTTGAAGCGAGCTCTGGCATGGTGATCTTTTATCAATTTGTACCTTTTCTTGGTCTTTTGCTGGCTATGGAAAATGGATGTTAAATAGCTAAACACTCTGTGTGGATTGAAAGGGATATACTCCCTATTGTGTTGTACATTATTTTGCTTGCAATTAGATAGCGATTAATCGTACCCTGCGTGGTATATAATTACTGTTATATTGTAGTTAGACAGAATGTATGTAGCAGATAAGTGAATGGCTTGTCTCCTGTTATATTTTTTATTCATTATTTTCTATAATGAAAAAGTGGTACCGTCGACTCTAAAACCAGCTGGCTTTGCTAAAAAAATAATTATAATAGAAGACTAATCAGAGCAATGAAAGAATAATTGAAGAAGGATAATCTAAATAATTGAAGATCAAAGTCTGTTAGAGAAGAATGTTGAAAAACAAAGGTGTTTGAAGTGATGAGGAGTTGCTTGAACCTTAGAATATCTTGTTAAAAATCCCATGGCAATTATACTTGAAGATAATCAACCATTGACTTCAACCGAATCACCAACATCCACAAATATTAGGTAATTCGAAATGCTGAAAATCTGAAACACATTTGAAACACCTATAAGTGTTACTATAACACATATGTCGACTTATAGGTTATTTTATGTCTACATATAATGACATTTTTAGATTTTCCAATTCAAATAAAGAAGTTATTTCCTTCCATCCCTTCACCAAAAGACACATCCTTTCAAGAACTATTTAAAGGCTCCTAGAAATGAAAATTTTCATCATCTTTTCATATTTTCTCCTACTTCTTCTCCATACATTTGCACTTCAAATCCATTGAATATTATCGAATTATTCTTGCAAATCCACTCTCTTCCACTCCAATTCTTCATTTGTTTGCAAGCCACACAATGTCAGAGAGTTTGTACTTGAATTCACATCATTCTCTGTCTAATTCTATCCTATTTCCTCAAAGAATTTAAAGATATATTTCCATTGGAGGTCTATAGGATTGTTGTACTAATTCTGTAAGAATCTATATTGAAGATACGACTAGTTGCCATTGTTTATTACTGTTGATAAGGAGAATATGTATCTTGTGGCCCATGAAATATAGATTGTAAAGGTGTTCTTGCCACCCGTGGAAAGCAAGTGATTATAGAGAAAACCTGCACAGTGGAGTGCAGGACTGGATGTTGGATTGGTTAATCCGAACCAATATAAAAATCCTGGTGTTATTTACTTTACTTCATTTTATTTTATTACTTGTTTCTTTCTATTTGAATTTGAATAGATATAAGATTACATTCATAAATACACTTTACCCCTCTAGTGTTTGAATAGCCTTAAGATCCATTAGCACTGGGTTGTAGACACACCATTTCCCCAACAAAGCTTTTGTAGTAGGGTTCCATTTTCCAGTACGAACCTTCAGACTTGATTATGTTCATATTATGCTGGAATTTATTAGTGTAACAATTTTGGCTACTATTGCATATCTATTTTAAACCTAAACGTATAATATCAAAGGATTTTATATCGAAACTAATTTATTTGCATATGGTAAAAACCTGTACACATTTATGTGTAGTGTGGTCTTATGAGATATCTTGTTTTTTGGAAGGTTTTACAACATTCGAATCCATACGATGTGTGTTTTCTCATGCTGGTATGCTAGATTGATTCGGGCGTTAATTTCTTATAATGCTAGATCAGACAGTAATAACCCAAATTTTAAAACGAAATGATTAATTAACAAATTAATAAATTGAATAATAAGTAATTAAATTTTTGTAATTTGGCAACGGGGATTGCGTTGTTTTATCTGTTACGATTTTTTGTTTCAGATAGACATTTGGCTTGTGTAAAACGAACTTTAAATGAAGAAGTTATGTGGAATCAAAGTTTGAAATCCAAAATTGAAATCAAAATAGAAGAATATGTATAAAAATAAATATATATTATATGGGGATGTTCCATGGAATGACCCAGAAAAAACCGGGTCGGCCCATGGATTGAACTATGTTGTTAGTGGGTCGGTCGACCAATGTGTCGACTCAGTTGGGGACTGGGTTAATCCAAGTCGTGGCTGGAAATTTTCCCTTGCCAGGCACGAAATCGAATGAATGGATTTATTTGAATCAAATAGGGTTGACGTGCTCACTTCATATTTGCTGATGTAACCACCGGATTACCCCGAGGACATGGTCGACTTAGATTAAAAACCTAAAATCTAATGGTTGAGGGTCTCTACTCCAACTATAAATAAACCTTCACCCCCTTTCCATTCACACACAACTAATTTGTTCTCCCATATGCTAATTCTCTTTCTAAAATAAATGGAATTTCAAAATAAAATAGTTTATATAAATATATTCTAGGCGATTATGTATACATATATTATAGAGATTCTACCAGGCCACAGGGGAAGCAATTATTGGTGAGATTTTGTGATTATTTCAGATTTTTGAATAAGATAGGATAAATTGGAAATAGTAGTTGTATTTGTGATCCTGTTTACATATCTGATTCCTACAGACCTATTTACTATTTTAGTTTATTCCTATTTTCAGTAATTTCTTTCTGTAAGAAATATTTTGTAATCTTTCTGTCTGATTTTACAATTTCTGTTTGATTAATGTTCAGAATATTGTAATTTTTTATTCTCATATTCATTTTCCCTTTTATTATTCTGATTTTACAGTTTATTTTGGTTATGCCCAAATATGCTTAAAAGGCATATGAATACGACTAAATTAGGTATAGATCTGTAAGCCTAATTGCTTCTGACCAATTAGTATTCTTTTATTCTACGCACGTTTGGGAAAAATCTAATTGAATTGGTATTACCTAATTTGGGGCTAATTTGACATATTATAAACCGAAATAAAAGGGGAATGATTGGATTGAATAAAAAGACAAATTTGATATGGATTACAAAAGGCAATGGGACATAATATGATAGAAAATTGGACTGTAACTTATATTTGCGGAAATAAGGTGGACTGAGAACCATAATGAACCCGAATAGTTTGTTTGCAAACATAAGCATGACTTGGACATGAAAAGGAGAAGAATTAGACTTAACCTGAAAATAAACTTAAAATGGGTATTAAGTTTTAGACCTAAAATTATTATTCTATGGAGCTATGTGATTGGCGTTACTATTATTCTATAGGGTCATGTGATTTGGCATTATTATTATTTTATAGGGCCATGTGGCTTGAAGTTATTTTATGGTAAATAAATTAACTGTTAGGGTTAATTAGAAATGAATTTAAAAATGACATTAGTAAAAGATTAATTTTATAGTTAATCTATTGTAATGACCTAGGGGGTCAAATCAAAGGGGATTTGGACCAAGTATTAATTGTTTGTGTTGATCCATACCAAACATCATATTCTTTTTATCAGGATCTCAGTAGTTGTGAGGGAACATACCATGTTGTGCTAGGAAGTAAGTTGGTTTAATGTTTGAGGTGGGTACGGGTTCATTCCGACGGGTTAATGTGTGTGCATTAGTCTGACGAGGTAAAATAAAACAATGTAACACCTGTGATTGATGATATATCTTTTTGGTGATGGTCTAGGCATGATAAACCCAAACCCGTAGTAGGCATAGATTATCACTCTATGGTATAATCAGTTGATCGATGGGTAGTATTAGGATAATTCTCCCTGGTTATGTTATGTTTCGGAATTGTAGAAGTGCAAAACAATCACCGAACAAATTTTATTGAATGAGAAAAGTCAATTCTATTTATAATCTTATAAGTTCGCTTTTAGGTGTATACAGACACTTACCCTACACGACAATAGAATTACTGTTTTACCTAATTCCTTTGCTTTTCAATCGTGCTAGTAATCATAACAACTCACCAAACTTTATGTCTAGCCCATTTTCCTTCCTTATTTCCTTTTTCTTTCCCCCCAATAAGGGTGTAAATCAGTTGGACCATACCGAACGAAGATGTGTTCAGTTTCTATCTTAAATAAAATCGGTCCGGACACGAATCAGATGAAATGTTTTCTCGTACAAATTTCTTTATCCTAATTTGTGTCCTAAATGAAGTTGGTCAAATACGGACACGATTGGACCCGATCGAACATAGCTGTTATATCAAATTTTATACTTTTCATTGGATTTTATCTCAACTATATATTGAAGTATGAGGAATTCAGACGAATTTGAATGAATACATACCAGATGTGATTTTTTCTCGTACAAATTTTGTTGTACTAAATCATGTCCTAAATGAAAATCGGACGAACTCGAATGGACATATTTCGGTCATGGACATCAGACGACTATCGTACAAAATTTATAGTCTAACCCCTCAGGCTCGCAAAGAGGAAGTGCATAGTTCAAATTGCTTTGCTGATTCTATCTTGAAGGATTCTTGCTGCAGATGTATTATTTTTTGTTTCTTTGCCATGGTTTTGTTATATTTTGGCTACTTAGGGAATATTATTATTATGTACTCTGATGCTTCTTTTGAATGAGATTTTTTATTTAAGACATTATATTTTGCGACAATTTGGTTTTGCTAAAATGAATGGTTCTTTTTATCATTTTAATGTAAATTGTCTTATTCTTCCATTGTATATTTATTTATGTTTTGTGAGAATCTTAGAGTCTGTGATGTATTTATATATTATACCAACAATGTTGCATATTCCTTAACGGAATTCTATTTTGGATAGCGTTAAGGGGTGTGGAAGTTTCGTTTGGTATCAGAGCCTAAGGTCAAAAGATCACTAAAATCTCATTTTAAAAAGAATTTTTTTTGAAAGAAAACTTATTTTTTAGAAACCAAAAGTTATTTTGAAAATAAAAATATGTCTCCTCTAGTCAATTACAACCTTCCTTTGACTCTTTCAAATTCTAAATTTTCATCCCTTCTTTTATACGGCATGTCGGAAGCCCCTAATATCCCTTAAGGTGTTCCTATCCCTGGTTTGTTGTGTATATATCTAGATGTTATGGAAGCAACTGAAGGACAAGGACATGCACATGATCTAAAATCCATTGCGGTGGTTCCTCCTAATCCACTAGCTGCTGCTAGTTTTTCTATGCTTTATAACGATTTCTCTATCTTGGGCGGGAAGACTTTTTCGGGCACCGAGACATTTGTGGAGGCACGCACTTAGATTAGAAAAACCGTTAGTCTGCCTTATGTCAAGGCCGTCCAACTATCAAACAATCATTTATTACATGCACAAAGGATAAGAATCAAGTCGGATCGATGATAGAGCTTTAGATTGATTGAGATGATAGAGCTTCAGATTGATTGAGATGATAGAGCTTTGGGTCGAATGGGGAACAATAGCCTCGGGTCGAATGGATACGACTCGACCTGACCCCGAAATTAACACATACACAGGGTAAAAACCCACTACCTCCATGAACTCCTTAATGCGTGGGTTATCTTCCACGTGGCCACGTTCTGAACTACTCCTTCCTATGAAACATCCTCACTATTATCCTAAAAAACCGGACCCGATGCCACTTCTCTCATAATCGTTTCCGCTTAGAAATTCCTACCCGGTCCCTATAAATACCCGATCCAATCATTAAGAACGAGATTATGGCCACTTGAATTTCTGAAGGCTCCATATATCACTTCTATTGACATTTGACCCGTCATCAGTTCATTGATTTTTGAGTGAATTTCAATGCTCTCATGAGAAAAATCAACTATAACTCAAGTGCTGAGCGAGTCTAAACATTGCATTTGTAACTCCTTATTGAATATGAGAATCATTAAGTGGATGCAGGCTCGATAACGTCGAACCAGCATAAATCTTGTGTGTTTTCTTGCTTTTCTTCATTTTTAGTTTATTTTCTTCATTAATATCTACAAAGATATAATCTGTTAGGTGTTAGTGCCATTTTTGGTCTAACATTTTGGTGCTTTCACTAAAAAATTGAACTCTTAGCTTTTAGGATTATTCATCTACCATTCGGATCACCCAGTCCGAAGAAATAGTCCTTGTTTTAATCATCTTCGACATTTTTGATGATTTCGACGAGTTTGGTAAGTAAGTTTCCAAGAAGACATAGGAACCAACAAGCTTCGCGAATAAATGAAGCTAACGAAGGGCTATAAAACAGGCTGCAAGTTGAACCAGCAGCAGAAAACATTCCCGGGTTGAATGTATATAGGTCGAATTCGACCCGACCCGATGTTGGGACCTCTGAGTCGGCAGCTACAACCTCCAATTAAGCTCCTACTTCAACACCGATTTCATCAGGCGATTTTGTGTGTTTATTGTCCAGGTTGGAAGAGACCAATACGGCCTTAAAAGCCCTAAGACGGGATATTGTTGCAATCCGTGATGAAATGAATGCAATGGCTAGACAGATGGATGAACTTCAAAGATAGAGAACATCGCCACCTCCTCATCGTCAAGTAGCAGAAGGATCATCTTCTTCCGAGGAGAATGAACGACCACCACATCAGAGGAGACCTCTTAAAAGGCCTGAAAATCTTCGACAAGTCCGATTCAGTTCACTTGGTTCTTGAGAAGATACAGAAATACGTCTTGGTCCTAATGATCCTAGCCTTTCCGTACCTATGCTATTGCCGATGTGTGGATCCCGCTTTCTTCCTAGGGACCAAGGCACTTCCCCACCACTCAAGCTCACTTTCTCCAACCCACCCGTATTGTGAGTGACCGGGATCGCATGAGGCAAGGAAACTCTATCCAAACAACGACTCAGGCGGCGTTGCCTAACATACAAGAAGAAGGATCTCAAAGAGTTGGAAGTGTCGAACCAGAGTAAGCATTGATCAATGCAGAGGTGGCAGCGATGGTGCTTTGAATAATGAATGACAATCGGGGATATACCAACGAAGACTTGGGCAAAGACCGTAGTCACACACCTTTTACCAACGATATCTTGGAAGTACAATTCGTGAGGCAATTCAACTTGCCCACGATGAACCCTTACTCAGGAAGAACTGATACATGATAGCATCTAATGCGTTACTCATAGTACATTAACGTTGCAGCGGCTCCGGATGTTATAATGTGTAAGACTTTTACGATATACTTGGAGGATGTCGCTATGATGTGGTTCACCGGACTTCCGCCTCGGTCGGTTCCTAAATTCAAGGATTTGAGTGAAAAGTTTCCGAATCAATTCCTACTGCATGCTTGGAAGTATAATAATACCATAGGATCCTCGGTAGCTAAATAGGATCCTGGAGAAACCCTCAGGGGATATTTGGACTATTTTAATATGGCTGTCACCGAGGTAAGCAACTCCAGCCTCGAGACTATTCTGATGGTGATGACAGACGGGGTGGACAAAGATACTAAATTTGGGAGATACTTGGTTGGAAAACCCCTTGCAACCATTAAATTGTTCCATGAGAAAGCAAATATACGCTTTCGGTAGGAAGAGGTATAATTAAACCGAAAGAGAAGTTCAGCGAAGTTATGAGGGAAAAAATCCAAAGCAATGTCGCCATAAAGCAGTCCAAAGACAGTTCTGGTAAGGTTGAAGTGAATGTCAGCGATCAGAACGAAGGAAGTGCCCCCAGGGAAATAATGGAAACAAAAGGAACAGGAATAAGAAGGGTGATTCCAAGAAACGACCCCGATTCCATTCCTCCGAAAATTACACACCATTGAACGATAATCTGGAAAACATTTATCTGGATACTTGTAATGTAATGCAATATATGTAATGCAATACAAGAAACCTCCACCTCGAGATTCAATGGAAAAAGAATGAGAAACTGGAAAAAAATTCTTGTTTCATGGAACCTACGGCCACTCAATGAATAAATGTCGACACCTGAGAGATTTGATAGAAAGACTACTGCAAGAAGGGAAGCTTGATGAGTATAAAGTTGCCCCGAGGGACATGGGAAAGGAGGTTCTACTCCGAACCAGGTCGAGTGGCTCCCAAAGCCACCACACAGCAGAAGGGAAAAGGAGTAGTCATCAACACCGTTGCCAGAGGCCTCACTCGGTAGGTATTAGTACCAGAATCATGGAACATTATGTCAATGCCGCAAAGCATCTTAATGTATGGGAGTGCAGTGTTCCTGAAGATGTTATACCAATTAAATAGAAAAAACAATGATGGACGACACTATATTCCGCAGTCGAGAAACCGTGGGAGTGGAAACTCCGACTATTGATCCTTTGGTGATATCTGCTATAATTGTCCCGATGATGGTACAGAAGATCTTGGTCGACTATGGAAGTTCCATTAATATCTTGTTCAAAAATGCTTTTGAGCAGATGAAGTTAGAAACTTGAGAACTAAAATCTTGCATGCGGTGAATACACAGCTTTAATGGTTAGACGACTACACCGGTAGGAGTAATTGAATTGCATGTGGCACTTGGCGAGGGATACTATAGATGGGTGTGGATTCTTTCATTTCTTGTGATGAACATAGACTCCCCTTACAGTGCGTTTTTGGGACGGCCAGCTCTGACAAAGTTTAGAGCCTGCATTGCACCTTGGTGCCTACTATTAAAGTTCCCCATCGAAGTTGGGATTGGAATGGTCCGCAGGGACCAGGTGATGGGAAGTGCTTGCTATTGAGCCGCGTGGAAAATAATCCACAATAGAGATGATGTAGAGCCCAACAATGACTCATCTCCCGCTCAGGTGGCTTAAACGTAGCAAGTAAAGGAAACATCCCAGATAGAGCGCATGATTATCAGTGCAAGGATATTAATCCCAGAGAGGACGACGAACCAGGATGCAAGATATATAGCGTCAGGTAAAGCGAGATCAGCTAATTCTTTGAATATAGACTCCTATGGGTGGGGATCATGAGCTGGTGACTTAGCAGGGGATGGAGTCTTAGGAGAAGGTTGTCTCTCGGAAGAAGACACGTCATTTAAAGAGATATCCCGAGGTTCTTCCTCAATTAGCTCCAAAAGTTCCTTGGTAAATATGTTTATTGGAGAGGGACTCTTAAACACCTCTTCTGTCTCTTTTTCAGGAGTTCTCTCTTTCTCTCTCGGTTGAGGTTCTTGATTTTAACCCGCGGGATCTTTAATCTTTAAGCCTTTACCAACCTCAGGAATTGTTGTTGTCTAGCCCTCGATTGGGGGAATGCTTCCAGTCCCTACAGGTACAGGAGGAACCTGAGTTGGGGCCACGTATACATAAGCACGACCTTCGCAAAGTCCCCACTACACGAAAAATATTATTTTGCAATGACTTTGATCCTTTGCAAAATCATTTAACCACGACTATGAGCCATTGCAAAATTAGGGGTGGAAAAAATTAGCAATGGCTTTGAGCCGTTGCGAAGTATGGTTTTACAACGGCTCAAAACCGTTGTTATTTTTGTTTAGCAGATGACAGATTTAACAGACTTAGCAGATGACAGATTTAGCAGATTAGGCAATATAACAGAACTAGCAGATTAGGCAAATATAGCAGAACTAGCAATTTAGGCAAATACATCAGATTTAATCATTCCTTAATGTTTCACAAACATGTCTTGCCTAATTATAAATTTGGCCTAAGTTTACATGCCTAAATAGTTGTCATGATTCACACTATGATCATATACCCCACGTTGCATTGAATTTGCATGTCACAGGTTATGGTCATAATTTACATGTCCCAATTTAGTTCAACTTGCCTAGTACAAAAGATTCACATATAAATTATACCAAATATAGCCATCAATTTCAATGCATGTCATATATCCCAAAGATCCCTTACTTAGGTGTTTATTTTCATTTAATAGATATCCTACTTTAATGTAAATCTTTACACCTAAGCCATATTCTCTTTATCTCAAGTCATATGTTCAATACCCTTTATGTTACAAATATAACATGTCCAGTCATATGTCTCAGATTCATGTTCTAGCTACAGTCCATGTTCTTTCCTCAAATTAGTCACCTATTGGTCATGCCCACTTTATGCATCATTCATTTTACTGTCCCAAACATTTTAGCGTATGTTAATCTCTTATGAGATTGGCTCAGGCTCGTGGTAGCCTGGCTATAGAACAGAAAGAGGAAAGAGATACAAAATAAGATAGATCTAAACAGAACAGAATATATATAATCTCATATTCAGATTTACAATTCATGTCACAATCAGAATTAACGTTTATAGCGGAAAATAACTGTACTTGCCTTGGTTGGATTAAAGAAAGAACTTTAATTTGTTGTAGAATCGTTGTAGAAGCTTTAATCCCTAGTTTGAATTGGGTTGCTTAGGTTGATGTCGATTAGCTTCTAGTTTTGATTCCAGCAGAGTAGCGACGCCATTTTTATTTTTATTTAGAACAGAGGCAGAGAGGAAGCAGAATAGAATTGTGTGTAGAGAAGGCTAGTCTTAGGTTGTTTTTATAGGTGTAGCAATTCATTTCACCCATCAGATTAACCCTAAAACCAATCTGGACCAACAAAAATCGTCCCTGGGCTTCAAAAACGTGTTCTGGACCGAAACAGGCCGACCAGGTTGACCTGTAGGGGGGAGGTCGACACTGTAGTCGACCCCCATGGGGGAGGTCAACTCCCAGGTCGACCCCCTGGACCTGGCCCCCAGGTCGACCTGCCCAGTTCTTTGCTGACCGAAACCTTCTGAATCTTCTACAGGCCATAACTTCTTCATCCGAACTCCGATTTTCGAAAACTCGGACTCTATTTCATGTAAAATTTCAAGAGGAACGCAATGGTGATGTCCATTTTTACCTAATTCCTGATTCTTAAATTAATTATCCTCATTTTACTATCTTTTCCGTTACACACACCATTATCGAACTAATTTTTCTTCTCTTTCATGTATTAATTAATTCTTCTTATGCATCATCATTATTTACCTATCATAAGCATATTTTCATATATTTTATTTCATTTTTAATTATATTTAAAAATGTGGGGTGTTACATTCTCCCCTCCTTAAAGGATTTCGTCCCCGAAATCTTCAAGTTAAGAAGAATGTATCCTACCATCCAATCATCCATCTACTCAATCACCAATCACAAGCATTCATTGTCCTTAAGAGATTTCTAATGCTATATGAACATATGTAAGAGGTGTGTGTATATGTTCCTTGTCTAATGCAAAGATTAGGCGGTCCACGGATTCAGTTGACCTCCTTTATGCGAATTATGCCAGTGCCATGAGTCGAACATGTATGCAATTTTCCTACTCGATACATATCATTTCTATATGAGTGCACAAACATTCAGTCATATGCAACATCCATGTGCTGAGTCAATCATTTTGCATCCACAAAAATTAAAAATGCTCACACATCCGTATGCAGTATGAGAGTGTTTTCGAGCCGATCTAGTGCCTAGTGTGTGTATATGCACCCACGGGCAACTACTAGCAACCACTTGCATCCACTTGCAACCATCAAACATAACATGTCTCAAACACATGTTTACACCCATTAGTTTCTACCTAAAGTTCGAAGATTCGATCGATAGGATATAGTCGAATGATGGAAGCGAGTACAGATAGAACAAAAACTTGGTTCCTATTAGGCATGGGCCCTAAGTATCGGCCCCGAAGACCGAAACCAACATCAAATTGACACCCAGAGGATTACCCTCTTTAGACAATGTCAAAACTGGAAATCTTATCAGAAGTATTCAGATATTTACAGACTACTGGTACAGATCAGGTTCCCTAATGGCTCTTAGGAAGTTAAGCATGATAAAATCATACCCCACGAAAACTCAGAATGTATGCGTCATACTTGACGCCTAACACAGATACCGCTCAAACCCCAATCTCAAACAGATGATCCATAACCCTTATGGGTCCGAGTCTACAGCGGAATTCAGAAATAATACTAGTATTAAAGTGCAGAGTATCGATTACAAAATCAAAATACCAGAATCAGAAAAAGTCTTAACTCCATAATCAGATAAAGAAATTAAACCTACTATATAAATTTTCCTATTTCTATCCTAGCCACTAGCCTCAAGAGTGTTCGCCTGCCCTCCTTGCCCTCGTTTCTTCGGGCAGTCCCTAGTGAAGTGTCCCATCTCTCCACAGTTGAAGCAAGTGCCCTTCCTTTTTCTGCAATCCTTGTTTAGATGAGTCGAGCTCCCATCAGTAAAGCACTTTTTCCCTTTCTTATCTTCAGACTTCTCATCCTTCTTTTGTGTTTCCTTTTTGGGCCATGCTTTCTTATTCTGTGGTTCTTCCTTCTTTGCCTCTTTCGGGCCCTTGTCTTCCTCGTGCAGTAGTGCCATGTCCACCAATTTCTCGTAAGTTGCTCCCATGGGTACATGGGTCATGGCTAGGCTGTGTAGTGGTTCGTTCAATCCTTTAACAAAGCGGAGCGCCTTTTTATGCTGAGTGTTGACTAAATCCAATCCGAACCTAGCTAGTCGGTTGAACTGGTTGACGTATTCCTTGACCATCATACTTCCTTGCTTAAGAGATAAGAACTTTTCCAGTTGTAAACTTCGTTCAGCTTGTGAGAGGAATTTTGTTTCAAACCTTGTTCTAAAATCCATCCATGTTTCAACTGGCCTCTCGGCGTTAGTGACTTCCCACCAATAGGAAGCTTCGTCCTTGAGCAGCCATACCGCCAACTGTACCTTCTGCCTATCGTCCACCTTGAAGATAACGAATAGATCCTCAGTTTCTTTGAGCCAGTTCCTCGCTTCTATGAATGATTTAGTTCCCTTGAAATCCTTTCCACCCATAGCCCTAAAATCTCTACAGATCTTTGAGAAAGTAATTGCATGAGGAGGGGGTGAAGGAGGGGGATCATTTGCTGGACCTGCGGCGGCGGTCCTAGCCTCAAGATATTGACAAAACCAACCGGGTACATGAACACCCTCTGGTATCTCAGATGCTTCAGACATGCTGAAACGGAAAAAGGAAAGATTCAATTACAAAAAGGACTGAAGGAAAGATATATGGCTCTTGGGGATCATGTTTTTCAAAATAAGCTTTATTTTTAAAAATACTTCCTTTCAAAACCTTTTTGAAAATAGTTTTTCAAAAACTTTTATCTAATCTGGTAACCTTTAGCTCTAATACCAAGTGTAACACCCCACCTCCGTTAAGGACACTCATAAAGGGAATGCCTTAACTTTGGTGGAGCATTTTAGTAAACAGAAAAGAAACTTACAAGACAAATAAAAACATTACTTAAATTTTAACTTTATTACAGCGAAAACAGAAATCAGTATGGTTACATCCTTTCAAATCTTAGAATTCAAGTACAAAATATCAGTCTTGTACAAAAGCCTTCAGAATGCATAGTTTAAAATCATAATCCCCACAGAAGAAGACAAGCCATACTTTAAGCACTTCAAGCAGAAGAAATCCGGATCTAGCTAGAGTATTCCCTCCTTAGAAAACCTGGGGGGAACGGAAGAAAAGAGGCGAAACAACAAGGGTCAGACATAAAGTCTGGCAAGTCCAGTGACTTTCAGCATATGAACAGATAATAATAATATGACATGAACATAAAACTGGATGAGAGATAACTGTAACAGGTGCATCGGATATAACAGAAGAACAAAATGATATAAGCTATTGCTTTACACTTTTCTGCACCAGTACTAGTATAACAGAATTAGGTGTCACCCTAATGTCTAAACTGAAACTGAAACGGGTACAGAATAATTTCCCCAGAAGAGAATGCTAGTAATGGGCCTTTACCACCCGAACAGAAACAGACAGAAGCAGAACAGATTAATCCCTACGAAAATAGAATGTAGAATTAGGAGTACACTAGTAATGGGCCTTTACCACCCGAACAGATGGTACCACACAGAAACAGACAGGTGTTACCACCCAACAGAAACAGACGGTACCAACAGAAACAGACAGAACTAAGTGTACCCTAAAACCCTGCCCCAAGCGATCGGCTCCCTAATACATAAATACCCTGTGTCGGCCTCACAGTAGGGTGTATCACTCCCTAAAGTGACAACCAATTGGCACAGACCTATTTACAGATGTCACGGCGTCTTACATCCTCATAGGCAGACCGGGATCCATGCACGCACATGACCCGGTTGGAATGCACCATCAACACCCCTCGCCATTATCAGAATGAACCGCTTATTATTAGTTCAGTAAGCGTGCCCGGACCCTACCTGCTGTTGGGTCAAAGTTTTGATACCAGAAAGGGTTACCGACTAATATGGGTCCCAAACAACAGATGACACAAGTAATTCCCCTCCAAACCTTGTGTCCCCAGACTAACAGTTTTCAGATTAACTTGTTTACAAGTTCAGACATACAGAGTTTAGATCGACTAGTTCACAGATCAGTCAATCAAGTTAACAGGTTTTGAGACTAACGGATCGGATGTTTGGATTAACAGGCTTACAGATTAACCATTTATAGATTTACAGATTTGTCTACCTTTGTAATTGGGCCTACAGATTCACGAAACGGGTTTATCAGATTCATTGGTCCAATTGGTTTAACCTTACCCACCCAACACGTTTTAGACATCATATTTATCTCAGATTTTCATTAATTAAATATTAATGCCCAGACCTCTCACATTAGACTAACAGTTTGCGGCTACTGGTTAGGCCGGTTGGTTCCGGGCAGGTTTCTATCGCAAACTGAGTCTAACCTCGGGTTTCAAGCACGTTATGACTAACTTCTCACATTAGAACCTATTGTTTGCGACCACTAGAATATGCCGGGCGGTTCCGGGCAGAATTACGCCGCAAACTCATTCTAACCTCGAGTTAGCCATGTTTATCTTTGTGGCCAGTTAATTAATGATTTACCATTTATACCCACGCCTAATATACATGTCAATTATTCATAACTATAGCCAATTCAGATTATGTCAATAGCGGACTAATTATATCAACTCAACAGATATAGAAGATAACAGATTTTTCAGATTAGGCGACTTAACGGATTTAGCAAATTAAGCAAACTAGCAGATTTAGTAGATAACAGATTAGGCATCTCAACAGATTTAGTTTAGCATATTTGGCATTTTCAACAGACTTAGCAGATGATAGATTTAGCAGATTAGGCAATATAACAGGACTAGCAGATTAGGCAAATATAGCAAAACTAGCAATTTAGGTAAATATATCAGATTTAATCATTCCTTAAAGTTTCACAAACATATCTTTCCTAATTATAAATTTGGCCTAAGTTTACATACCTAAATAGTTGTCATGATTCACACTATGATCATATACCCCACGTTGCATTGAATTTGCATGTCACAGGTTATGGTCATAATTTACATGTCCCAATTTAGTTCAACTTGCCTAGTACAAAAGATTCACATATAAATTATACCAAATATAGCCGTCAATTTCAATGCATGTCATATATCCCAAAGATCCCTTACTTAGGTGTTTATTTTCATTTAATAGATATCCTACTTTAATGTAAATCTTTACACCTAAGCCATATTCTCTTTATCTCAAGTCATATGTTCAATACCCTTTATGTTACAAATATAACATGTCCAGTCATATGTCTCAGATTCATGTTCTAGCTACAGTCCATGTTCTTTCCTCAAATTAGTCACCTACTGGTCATGCCCAATTTATGCATCATTCATTTTACTGTCCCAAACATTTTAGCGTATGTTAATCTCTTATGAGATTGGCTCAGGCTCGTGGTAGCCTGGCTATAGAACAAAAAGAGGAAAGAGATACAAAATAAGATAGATCTAAACAGAACAGAACAGATATAATCTCAGATTCAGATTTACAATTCATGTCACAATAAGAATTAACGTTTATAGCAGAAAATAACTGTACTTGCCTTGGTTGGATTAAAGAAAGAACTTTAATTTGTTGTAGAATCGTTGCAGAAGCATTAATCTCTAGTTTGAATTGGGTTGCTTAGGTTGATGTCGATTAGCTTCTAGTTTTGATTCCAGCAGAGTAGCGACGCCATTTTTATTTTTATTTAGAACAGATGCAGAGAGGAAGCAGAATAGAATTGTGTGTAGAGAAGGCTAGGTCTTAGGTTGTTTTTATAGGTGTAGCAATTCATTTCAGCCATCAGATTATCCCTAAACCAATCCGGACCATCAAACATCGTCCGTGGGCTTCAAAAACGTGTTCTGGACCGAAACAGACCGACCAGGTCGACCTGTAGGGGGGGAGGTCGACAAATAGTCGACCCCCATGGGGGAGGTCGACTCCCAGGTCGACCCCCTGGTCGACCTGGCCCCCAGGTCGACCCCCAGGTCGACCTGCCCAGTTCTGTGCTGACCGAAACCTTCTGAATCTTCTACAGGCCATAACTTCTTCATCCGGACTCTGATTTTCGAAAACTCGGACTCTATTTCATGTAAAATTTCGAGAGGAACGCAATGGTGATGTCCAATTTAGCTAATTCCTGATTATTAAATTAATTACCCTCATTTTACTATCTTTTCCGTTACACACACCGTTATCGAACTAATTTTTCTTCTCTTTCATGTATTAATTAATTCTTCTTATGCATCACCATTATTTACCTATCATAAGCATATTTTCATATATTTTATTTCATTTTTAATTATACTTAAAAATGCGGGGTGTTACAGTTAAACAAAAATTATAGAGACTAGGACCCATTGGTTAGCAGTTCAGCAATGTGCAAGTAAACAAGTACAATATCTATTAGTTTAGCTTGCCAACAACCTATGACAGTTAGAAGCTGTTAGTGTATATAATGAATAAGATAGTATATATGACTAATTTTTTTCTTAGAAGATGCTTGCTGCCATATTAGATTAATTTAGCATGTTGCCTGACCAGATCATAAAACAAACTACATGTTACACGTACAAGTAAATTACCGATTAAATTGAAGATATGAATAAATTACCTTAAGCACTCGCTTGCCTCTAATGCTCAATTGACCGTCATGTATTTCATGCTTAAGTGTATTTACAAGATCAATTGAACTTTCCCAAGCTTTGAGGGATCCTAGAATAGTATTGCAAAATATATCAAATAAAGATTTACCGTGACCCATTTTATATATATCAAATGCCAAATTACCAATACTTATTATATTAGAGGAAATAAACAATGCATTTTGAAATGCAAAATGTGTCTAGAAGAATGGGTATTCTAATTCAGTGATTGCATTCTTTTCATGATGATGAAGCTCATGTCGACGTATCTTTTTGCATAGTTAGTTCGGAAATTGGTTTCACTTGAATTGAACTTGCTTCCAAGGTTACCTGTTGTGCATTTATCCCAGCATATGTTTATCATTTTTCTAACCATTTCGTTCACCATGGCTTATTTTCTCTTCCTGAAACTTCATATATAATTCATATATTGTATGGAATTAATAGTGAAATGACAAAGAATTCTCTGAAATATTAGGTGAGTAATGGTTTGTAGTATTCCAAATCCCTGAACTATTATTTCTTTTGAGTAAACTTCATGACTTTTTTCGTTAATGGCGACAGCTCGTAATCTTCAAAATTCTCAATCCAAAATCTCCCTAGATCTAGATTTCGATTACAGATCAGCAGTTCCTCCGGATCAAAGGCAATCTTCAAAGCATGCATCACAAGTAGTCTCGCGAATCAAAGGTAAACTTCCAGATCTTAATTCAAGAATAGATTTTCCTGATCTAGGTTTTTCAGATCAGTAATTAGTTAATAGGGCTAATTTTATTAAGCCAAGAGCATGGATTAATGTAATTATAGAGGAAAAATATCATCATAAGTCCACTAAGCTCAAATTTTTCGAACCCACAGTCAAGGACAGTGTTAAGATGGTAGTCATAAAGGAAGATTTGACAAAGTTAGCTAGAGAAAAGTGGGTTAATTCAATTGTGTTCTATGTATTTGATTGAAGACCTTATTATAAGTTTTTAAAAGAATTTGTAGATAGAAATTGGAACCCTAAAGGAAACTACTAGTTTTTTACTAGAGATAATAAGTTCTTTAATCTAAAATGTTAAAATGAGGATGAATGTGATATGAACTTAAACTCTGGACCATATTATTATAACAAAAGACCGATTGTAATGAAAAAGTGGTACCTTG
Source organism: Allium sativum (assembly GCA_030737875.1). Classification (NCBI taxonomy): domain Eukaryota; kingdom Viridiplantae; phylum Streptophyta; class Magnoliopsida; order Asparagales; family Amaryllidaceae; genus Allium; species Allium sativum. Next base: position 289,130,525 of record CM060924.1, read on the forward strand.
GTATGAAAATTACTAGATAATTTCTCCACTCTATACCAACTTGGATACGGTTACCTAATCTGGATTTGGATTTTTGGTCATCTGAGGCTTTAAGTTAAATATCCTCTATCCTAGGTAATCCTATAAAACTAGATCACTTTACTAAAGATTTTGTGAGACCGTCAAATTCAAGGATACTAATTGAGGTTAGGTAGATTTTAACTTCCCAGAAGTTATACCTATGATGGCAATATAGTTTGCCAGAGAGTTGATTATGAATGGAATGTTAAGGATTGCGGAATGGATTGTTAAGGCACAACTAACACTAGAAGGGGGTGAATAGTGTTTTTGGAAAATTTAACAAAATCAAAAACTTATATGATCTACTATATGAATCACACACCACATAAATAATCACAGACACAGAATCAAATACAAACACAAAGATAAACAAAAATAAAATGCAGAAAAGGAAAGAACACACCAAATTTTATACTGGTTTGGATAACTCCTATGTCCAGTCCCACACAACACTGGATTGCGCAGAGTTTTATTACTATAAAAATATCCAAGTACAACACCCTTGATTTCACGGCTACAAGGTTACCACCGATTCCAAACACCCCTTGATCAAGTATATTCCCCTTGATTTTCCCGGCTACAAGATTAACACCGCTCCTTTTCCTTGATTTCAAAGGCTACAAGGGACACACCTTTTCCCAAACACTTCCCAAACAATTACAACAGCCGTATAAATCTGCAATAGCACTTCGATTCATAGATAATGAGTAAAGAGTGAGAAGAGAAGAAGTTTTATATAAATAGAATTGAATTTGGAAGAGTATAAGTGTAGAAATCATAAAAATATGAAATGTTAATGGTGTAAAGAAAGGGGATGAAGATGAAGAGCATAATGATGAAAAAAATTCAAAACCATCCCCTATTTATAAGATTTGAAAGGTTGCAATGCTTCTGAAATGTTAGAAATAGTGAAAAGACACTTTCTTTCAAGATCAAAAATACGGCAGTTATGTGTCGACATAGGGAACTATGTATATCGATATATACTAGTTCAAAATTGAAATTTGTGTATTTTTTATGTGTTTTGATATATATATATATATGTATATATATATATAATTTTGGAAATTCTTGAATTAAAACATAGTTATGTAAATGAATATTATAAAGTAGAAAATCATATGAAATCATAAGTATAAACTATATAAACATATTTATAAAATTATAAATTTATTAAAACTATATAAATAAGTATAAATAAGTATATAAATATATAAATATATAACGTATAAACTATAAAACTTGAGCTTAAAATCAAAAGTAAAATAGAGAAACTTAATAAAAATTGAAGACATAATTTGAAATTCAGAAATCAGAAATGGAAAAAGGGAATTTGAATATGAACCTGAAGTGTTATTATGAGTTTTACATAAACTAGACTCTATTACTATATTTATCTTGAACTCTTGAAATCTTGATTACTCATGAGTCTTGAATCTTTTGAATTCTGAATCTCTAAAAGCTCTTAAAATTGTACAGTCTTCATTATTAATTCCTATATACAAATCGTGCATATATGTGTGTGTGTGTATATATATATTCTAGATAAAGGTGTTAGTATATATTTTATAATCAATTAATATTGAAAAAAGGTTGTTGTCATCAAAACTCCATTCTCTAACAATCTCCCACATTTTGATGATGAAAACCATAGTTTATAAAATATCATATCTGTACACACATGTTAATGATGATCCTTCTAATACCCCCTGTAATGTCCCGTATTTTTAATAGCTTAATAATTAATTAATTTAATTATTTGAATATTTATTAGGTAATTTAAAACGACTTGAATTAAATAATATTGAATATTTAATTAATATGAATAATAGAATTATAGATTTAATTCTGAATTTATCAGAATTAAGTTGAATTTGACAATATTGTGTGCATTGGATAGTATAAGAAATTTGGTTAAGTTTGGATTCGAATTTTTATAACGAATCTATTTAACAAACAACGTTAGAACGTACAAATTATAATATAATTTAAATCGAATTCGTAACATCGTGGTAGTTCGTAATTTCACGTTTTAAACTTTAAACGAATATACAAGATTCGTTATAAGTTGGATTTCTTCAAAACAAGAAACATTCAAATCTATTGAACGATATTTTTCTAATAGAAGAGAAAAATCAAGATTTCATGTTACAAATTGTAAGTAATGTCCAAATCAAATTTTCAGAAAGTCGCTATGAATTCGTTTGTGAGCCGTAACGATTTATTTAATATAGTAAAATATTGGTTGCGAATTTCGATAAGGATTTTAAGACATATCGTTAATTTAATTTATAGGATTTTTCTATAATTTTTAATTTTGAAAATATTAAACTTTTATTTAACATTTTTTTAGGAAGACAGTTGTGTAACGTGGTACTACAAAGCCGGTTAATAATTATATTATATACTATAAATATGAACCAGTTGACATGCCCAACTGGTGGCAAATAGTCCGCTATTAGTGCAAAATAATCCGACAAAAGCATTCAAGCTAGATAATAAAAATATCACACCACATAGAAACAAACTAGTATCAGTACCATAGACGGCAAAAGACACTGCATAACTGAGCATACTAGAACACCAAAACCAAACTTATTCACGACAAAGTAACGAGGATTTAATGCAGATCTAGGCTTGAACTTCCCTGATTTGAACCCACTGATTCAGCTGGACTTTGATTCTAGGGTAGAGCAAGCTTGAAACGAGCAGAGGAAGTTCTACCTATCCAAGATTGAAAGAAGTAGAAGATAAGACTATATATTCCTTTAAAGTGTTTCAATGGTTTGTTAAAAACTGCACCATTTCTCTTCTTCCAAATGCACCAACGATAAATAGATAAAAAGGAGTCCAATGCAAAATTAACCGGACTATACTGCCAATGATCGAACACTGATGAGAATACAGGGATAAAGCCAAGCAAGTGGATACTTGACGCAACCAGAATAGGGTTGGATACATCACAATCAAAGAACAAATGATGAATAATTTCTTCATGTCTGGAACAAAATGCACAGCTGAAATCTGAAATCAAATTGAGGCGATATAATCAAGCATGAGTATTGATCTTCTCATCAATAAGACACCACTAAAAAAAAGAACCCTAGGAGGCAAGCGGGTTTTCCACAATCTTGGAAATAAGAATGATCTACTAGAGAAATCAAGATAATGATATAAGGATGTCACAGTGAAACCACCGTTAGGAGATAATGCCCAAAAATAAATATCAGAAGCATCAGAAAAACGAGTTTGAGAAAATAAACTAGAGATGGCAAGAACATTACAAAAAACATGAACATCAAAAACAGAAGAGGGACAAAGACTATCTGGACCAGCTGAAAATGTATTCGCAACAGAAACATTAAAATGAGAGGACAAAGAGAAAAGGGAAGGGAAAGCATGAGAAAGAGGAAGTTGATCATGCCAAATATCAAGCCAAAATAGACATGAAACACCATTGCCAATTTCGACATGCATCAATCTTTTTACTCGTGGTAATGTTGAAATTACACCAGACCAGAAAAGGGAGGGTTTAGCAAATGGAGAGAAATGAATTGCATAGTGAGGGTTAGCAGAATAGTATAGAGAAAGAATCCAATCTTTCCAAATAAAGACACCAAGAGAGACAAGACGCCATAACCATTTCGATAGCAATGCAGAGTTGAAATTTGCAAGATTTACAATACCCAAACCCCTTGTTCTAGGTGCAAGCTTACCGTTTGCCAATTAACTGATCTCTTGATATTGCTGCCATTCCATAAGAATGAACTTCTAATTGAGTCAATCTTGGAAATGACCCATTTAGGAAGCCGATGAAATGCCATCCAGTATGTAGGAATTGCAGATAGATCTGGTTTAACTAAAACTAAACGACCTGTAGAAGATAAAGAGTTAGCCCTCCAAGGAGCTGATCATTTCTCAATCTTATGATTGAGTGGGTAGCAATCTGCTTTCAATAGTTTAGTGGGTCTGAGAGGAATGCTAAGATATACTATTGGAAAATTTTCAACTGGACAATTTAGAAAGGAAGAAATGATAGGGCCAAGGTAATCAGATTTACTTAGTATAATTACAGAACTTTTGGAAAAATTGATTGAAAGACTAGAAATGAGCTCAAAGACATATAAAATAACTTTGAGATAGTGAATGTGCTTAAGCTCTAGAGAGGAAAAAATGATGGTATCATTGGTAAATTGTAAATTTGAAGTTGATAGAGCTGAGTTAGGAAGATGGATGCCATCAAACAAATGATTGGCAACTGCTCTTTTCACCGTTTGATTGAACATATCTGCATTATGTACAAAAATGAGTGGAGATAATGGGTCTCCTTACTGAATTCCTCGGGTTGATTTAATTAGTCTGCCAATGCTGAAATTGATGGAAATGGTTGAGAAGCTGGTCTTTAAAATGCATTTAATCCAACTACACCATTTTAGGGGAAAGCCTCTATGTTTTATCAACTGTAGAATGAAGTCCCAGTTAACAGAATCAAAAGCTTTAGAAAAATATAATTTAAGAAGAACACCTGGAGTGAATGAATTGTGGAAGTAAGAAATAATCTCTTGTGTAGCTGCAATGCAATCAAGAATATTACGTCCATGAATGAAGGCAGATTGCTCGAAACTGATGAGAGGGGAGATGACAGATTGAAGACGATTTGCAAGGACCTTAGTTATGATTTTTGAGGTGGTATTAATCAATCTTATAGGACGAAAAAAGGATAAAGTGTTGGCTCCCGCAGATTTAGGAATAAAAACAATGTTAGTGTAATCCAATCTGGAAATAAGGTTAGGGTTATCATAGAATTCCATGCACATATCCACAATATCATATTTGATAGTAGCCCAAAATGATTTGAAAGAAGAAGGCCCAGAGCCATCTAGGTTGGGGCTTTATCATCATCCATTTCGTTAAGGGTAACCCAAATTTCATTTTAGGAGAATGGATGATCAATAGGAATTAAAGAGGGGTTAGGGTATAAAGAATGCCAATCTATATCAGGGAGAGATGAAGGAGAACTACCAAGGATGGAATGATAGAGATTGGAGAGGAGATGAAGAATATCCTTAGGATTGGTGAATGATTGGCCATTGTGAACAATTTTTGTGATATTAGTTGCTCTTCTTCTACCATTTGCTAATCTATGAAAGTAAGTTGTATTTTGATCTCCTTTATTAATCCACTTGGCATTTGATCTTTGTTTCCAACCAATTTCTTCCTATTTAAACAGCCTATCCAATTCATATTCAAGCTCCTTTAATGTGTTACTCTCATCATCATTCAAAGTACGAGATTCTTCCAAGATGTTAAGATCTAAAATGGCATATTGCAAATTGGATATACTAGTGCGGATTGATCCCCAAATGGATTTAGCCCATGGTTTAATCAATTTCCTTAATGATCTCAATTTCAATACAATTCTATGGGTTGCGGATTGAGATTGGACTGGTTTTTCCCAATTTTTTTGACTAATTCCGCAAAGGATGGTTCAAAAAGCCATAAACATTCAAATCTAAAGGGCCTCTTAGAGTTAGAAAGTGAACCAGAATCAAGAAGAATGGGACAGTGATCAGAAATAATTATGGCTAAGCCTTAAACAGAAGATAATGGGTGTTGTTCCTCCCAAGCAACATTGAAAAGGAAGTGATCAAGTTTAGCAAGGGAATGATCAGGTCTATGGCTAGACCAGGTAAACGAACAGTTGCTAATGGGAGGATCAAGCAAGCAACAATCAAATATAAATGAGTTGAATGAATCTAAATCAGTTGATATATTGCCTGAGTTTCTTTCATACACATTTCTTGTAGTGTTAAAGTCACCCCTAATTGCCCATGGTCCAGTAAAGGTGTTGGTTAATTGTTTGCAATGTGTCTTCTCTCATATGCAACTTGAGGACCATAGATATTAGAGAAAAAATAGATAGTATTAGAGGCAATATGTCTAAGAGCAACGTATAGTGTTGATTGATTAGAAAAAGATTGATGAAGGGACCAAACGGATTCATTCCAAGCAGTAATGAGACCTCCTCTAGTTTCTAATGCATTGACATGAGTCTAGCCAGTCAAGAAAGAACCACCTATGAGTCTAAAGTGATAACAAGATGGGTCACAAAGTTTGGTTTCTTGCAACAAAAGGACACCTAAATTAAGTGGGGACAAATCAAAATTAATGGCATGATAGTTTGAAAGGTCCCCCAAACCCCGTACATTCCATGTGACTATTTTCATTGATGTTTATTAATAGGCTCTTTCTCTAAAGCTTGCATGGATTTATAGTGTGATTCACGTAAACTCACACCCATGCAACTTGAAATTCTTTTGTGTAAATGCTTATTAATAGAAGAAAAAACAATAGGAGTTAGAAAACTACCAGTAACTTTAAGATTGTTACGTCTGCCACTTCTACGAACAAAGATAGGGGAGAAGTATTATGGCCAATCATGATCATCGGTCCATGGTTGTTGTGGTTGTGATTGTGGTGGATGGAGATCAAGCGAAAAAGACTAAATAGGGATCATTTCAAGACCAAGAGGTGGAAATTGGTTATCTTGTGATAAAGGTATGATCTGGTTCAATGGTGCACTCATATCAACATGCACTTACTGGTTTACTTCATTTGAGTCTTCTTTCTCCACCTCCTGGTTTTCGGGTATGGGAGGGTTAAAATTCATGTCTCCTTCATGGTAAATAGGTGGTAAGGGGGTAACATTGCAGCCTCGTCAATCATAGCATCAAACTTATCCTCCAAATCCGTTTCTTGAAAATTATCAAAAAGGCATGGGACAATTTGTTCATCAACATTTCCAATAAAAAAATATTTCCGACCTCAAACCAGGGTGTGCATGAATAGTGTGCTATACTTTGATGATGTGTACTTTACTATTGAATCGTGCAGTAAAAGCACATCGAGACCCTATTCCTTCATAAAACTACATTTTAACCAAGAATTCTCTGTGATCAAAGTGGTACCAATCACAATCATCAACTGTTAAAACACGTCCTATGGGCTTCAAAATTTCCTTGATAGCATTATCATTTGACTTCAAGAATTTAGGAAAGCTGTAATGACCCACATTTTCAGCGGTATAATAATTTATTTATTTAATTATGTAAATAGTGATATAGTGAATTAAATGGTGTTTTAATTAAATAATGGTGAATATTTAATTAAAATAATAAATTAAATAATATATTTAATTCTGAAATAATCAGGATTGGCTGAAATGGCGATATGTTGTGAACTAGATCATCTGTGATATTTAATTCAGTTTAGAATTGAATTAGAATAACAAATATATTATTTGAACGACAGTTTGAACATATAATTATATTATAATTAAAATCGAGCTTGAAATGGCGTTGCAGTTCATAATTTGGCGGTTTGAACTTCAACTGAATGTACAGGATTCATTTTAAGCCGGATTTCTGCTAAACAAGAAACGTGTGGAGCTAGTGGAGTATATAGTGGAAGAGAAAAATAAGGATTTCATCATGTAGATTTTGAGATATGTCCAAATCAAATATTAAAATAGTCGCTATAGAATGGTTTATCGACCGTAACGGTTTATTCGATATAACTAGAGATCGGGTTTGAATTTAGACAAGGTTCTTTGGGACATAACGATAATTTAATTTTTAGAATTTCATAGTAATTTTTAATTAATTAAATAAGCAACTTTTTGTTTGGAGTATTTTGCACCCTGTAGTCAACATTCTGGGATTTCAAAATATGAGTTAATCTACCGATATTATTACATTTTTGGGATCACGGCACATTACTCGATTTAATGATATTTTCATATCAGTCCATGGACAAACAGAGTTTCGTATAATACGGTACATGAAAATGGAAAATAAATATCTTCTAAGCCATTTCTTTCTGTGATCAAAATAGAGGCCACGCACTATCATTTCACCACACAAAACAAGAAAAATATCTAAAACTACACCCTATATAATTATCCTAACATATTTCCTTAAAACCTAATTCTATCTCCAAAAAAATTCACGGCCGCCGGTCTTCTGTTTCCAAACGAGAAAAGCAACACAAAATAAATGGTAAAACATATCTATTAGTGTTCGTGAGATGGAAGTGGAGTTAAAAGAGGAAGTAAACATGCGTATTTGGGGAGAGGAAGGGAACCGTAAGCAAGGATGAAGGAGCGGATTGTTTAAGAGGAGGGAGAGCAGTAGTTCAGCATGGAGGAGGTTCGTTGGTGTGAAGCATGAGTACTGAGAAGTGGGATGGAGCAAAACAAGAACGTCGGTACAAAGGAGGTCTCGGTCTTGAACAAATGAAAACACGAGATGAACGGGAGATTTAGTTGCAGTTTTCCTGGAGCTTGCAACAGGAGGCGTTGAGTTCCATAAGAAGGAAGGGCGGGTACTAATGATGGTGGAGTATGAAGGTTTTGTTCATGAAGAGAAAACTGATGCTGTGCATGCATGAGGGGGAGGGACGAAAGCTGCTAGAAATGGTGAAACGTGGAGCATATGGTGTTTATATTGAAGGAGGAGAATAGCGTGTTTTGTGGAGTTATGATATGGCGGATGTTTCATTTTTGGAGCGGTGGATGTTATTTTGGGGAAGAAAATTATCTCAAGCGGGTTGGATGCAGAACATTTTGGGCCGGTGATTAATCGGTTGAGGCCCAGTGTGTAAAAAGAAAAGAAGAAGAGAAGGCCCGTGAGTTTTGTTTGCCTGCATATGGCATTTGACGGGTATAGGGGTTGCATTATATCACGTATAAAGAGGAGGCATTGCATGGAAGGCAGTGTAGACGCAAGCCATATTGGATGAAGAATCGGTTGGCATCATTGCCATACAGAGATTGGCGGGTGCAAAAATGATTAGGCTGGGCAGGATATTAAGGGTAAGGCCCGAATCCTTCTATAAAATTAATTTGAAAATTTGTTTAAATAATGTATAAACGTATGAATTTGATATTTCACTCGTACAATATCAGAATTTCGAACGGACGGATCCGTTGGAATCGTACGGACAGACACTACACAATGGAACAGACTGGAAGTTCATCGAAGCTCGTTACAATTTATGGCGAAATAAACTCTTTGATTCAAATCAAACAACAGTTTATCATTCTTTAACAATGAACTGCAAAAGTGAGTAAATCTCACTAACTCTAAACAGTTATATTTCATGTTTTTTTAGAACTGTTAAATATTGGCTAATTGACTGTGTGTTGACTGTTTGATTGAACTACTAGTCAGTTAGTGAATTTCTATATTGATTCTGTTTAACTGAATATATCATGTGGAACTGAAAGTGATGTTGATTTTATTGTGTGACATCTGTGGATGCAGGGAAACAGGTTGGAGGAATCCAACTGGATTCCTCAACATATATTTTTCTGTTTTTCATATACTGTGATTTATGATGTGATATAATCTTTGTTGATTATATGTGTTTGAATGGTATCGATCACCGTTGTTTGGTATTTTAAATACCGTAAGAAACATTGGGATGTAGAAAATGGATTTTCAAAGTATATTTGGAAAATAATTTATTTATATAAAATCAATGGATTTTATATATATAAGAAAAGGGGTTTTGAAAAGGGAATTATATTTGTAAATCAAATATAGAGGAAAATATTTGTCAAATAAATAGAAAAGATAAAGGATTTATTTATTTGTCAAATAAATACAAAAGATAAAGGAGATATTTATTTGTTAAATAAATAGAAAAGATAAAGGAGATATTTATTTTTTAAATAAATATGAAAGATAAAAGAAATATTTAATTGTTAAATAAATAGGATTAAATCAAAGGGATATTTATTTGATAAATAAATTAAACTAAATCAAAGGAATGTTTACGAAAATGAATAGAAAATGGATATATGTTTTTAACAGATAAATAGAAAAGATTTAATTTATAAATAACAATTATAAATTAAATTAAATATTTATCATTTGATAAATGGAATATATAAGTCTGAACTTATATGGAGAAGAGATATTGGTTTCAACACCGATAGTTTTAAATAGAATATGTACACAACCCTTGTATAAGTGAAGTAACATTATTAAAGAGAACATTTATAAAGTGAAGAACCGTTACTAAAAGTAAAACTTTATAAATGAATAAATGTTATCAAATAGGAGTTATTCGAATAAGAGAAGTCGATTATAGTTAGAAATAATCGATTTAATAAATCGATTAGAGTTAGAGTTAATAAGTCAGAGTTAATCAGTTAAAGTTAACCAGTTAGAGTTAGAGTTGACCAGTTGAGTTATTCAAATGGAATTAATCGAATAGAGTTATCGAATATCACTTATTCAAAGTAGAATTATCGAATATAGTTTATTCGAGAGAAAAGTAATCGAATATAGTTTATTCGAATAGAGTTTAAGGGGTTATCGAATATAGTTTATTCGAAAGGAGCTAAGTAAGGAGTGAAGTAAAAAGAGTTAATCGATTAAGCTTAAATAAATAGAGTAAATCGAATATAGTTTATTCGAAGAACAGTTTTCAAATCGAGTTATTCGTAAAAGAGATTTATCGAATATAGTTATTCGAAGGGAGGATTTATCGAATAGAGATTTATTCAAACGAGAGTTACGTAAGAAAGTTGGTTAAAGGTTTAAAAGATAAACTTTGACTATTTCGAAGTTAAAACGTTGTTCAGTTAAGGTCTGAGTGGTAATTATACCCCAACTTGATTGACTTCGTTTTTAATTTAGAATGGTTAAGGTTCGAGGGTGAAAGTGGTTGAGTGAATTTAGTAAATAAGTATAGTGGTTCGAGTTGTCATCGCGATGTTTGTTTAAACATCTGTTTAAATCCAAGTAAAGAAGATTTGGAAATGTTTTCCAAATAGAATCAGAAACGTAATCAAATATTGAAATTGGAAGTATGGATTAGAAATGGAAATGTTTTCCAGTGTTAACGTATATTTTCTAAACTTAGAAAATAAGGAAATATATATATATATATATGATTGATGATTGATTGATAGAATTTCCATCTGGAAATAATATCGTTGTTTACACACCTGTTTTTCTTTGATGGTTAAATCACAGACTATCGAAGTTTTGACCATTTTAACGTTGTTAATATGGAGAGACCGGTTGGATTATTATCCAAAGAACCACTCTGTATTAGCATAAGCGTTGCGAATCATATATGCCAAAGAAAATTTAAGATGGAGTAAAGTGCAAGGGCTATTGTATAAGTCTTAGATAACAGTGCCTAAGATGGATGTAATGAATAATGCCTTCGGTTCATCCTGTTCCTGGATGACTTGTATGGATGAATGTCTGATAGAGTATTTCCAGAAAGGTCACGTACATTGATTTCTTCAACCATACCAAGAGTGGAAGCGGAGAAGGAAATTTCTTTAGCTAACATGTAATGTACTGTTGTAGACGTCAACTAGTGATTTTCGATGGATCTGACAATGTAGCATTCGAAGTGAATCTGATGTGATGATAAAGCGTAACCTATGGCCTCAACAACCAGGAAATGACAAAAATCGGGCAAGCAACATGGCTATGTAGGTCGCACCTATTAGGGTGTATAATCACCTGATCTAGAGTTTCATTTACTTCTAAAAATATATTGTTGATGTTGTACCATTCGGGAAACGGTTGCTGATCCCAACCATTGGTGATATACATTCGATACACTCAAGCGAAATGAGTGGTCGGTCATGTGTGGCCGGGTTGCAAGATGTTCTTGTTGAGCCCAGTGTATTCCTCTCTAGAGGTACACTAGCGAAAGGTGGTTCCATACCTTGCCATAGTTGGAAATCCATTACCCAATACGTGCTTGCGGTTTTGATTGTATACTATATATGTAGAATGTGAGATGAAAGCGTTTCTGCTATATGATTATTATATTGTGGTTGATAGGCATTATTATAATATCAAAAGGTTTTTGATATAAAGATAATTTGGATTATCATAAGGGAAAAACCCGTTCCGTTATACGGCGTGGTCTTATGAGATATCGTTGACTTGTTCAAACTATTTTAAACTGTTTTACTCATATCAGTCCGATGACTATCCCGGAGTTTATTTTGTTTTGTTTTCCCTAAACTCTTGGGTGCCCAATTTTGTACGGGCAGTCAAGTAGTCTGGATTTTACAGATATACTTGAAGAGCTTGGAGCAGGAGGCTTCCGGATTATATAGCTATAGTTATTTCTACTGTGTTGTAAGTGTTGTACTATGATAATGTTATTGTATACATATACTGATTTTATTTCAAGGATATGTTATCCAATATATGTTATTCGTTCCGCTGTGAGGTTCGTGTTACTCTGATGTTGTGTTCTTCTTCTTCTTCTATTCTAAGTTTCTATCTTATCTTTCCTCAGCCTCTATCTTCTTTCTATTAGTTTCTTGGTTTCCAGTGCAATTTGGGGTTTGGACTTGTGTTATTTAGTCAGCTCAAATTGGACCGGATTTCTGGGTCGTTACAAAAGCCTTCAACTTTAGCCCATGTTTCAGTCTCCAAAGCAGGATGTGGTTCTCTATCTTTTGCCTCCCAAGCTTCTAGATAAATCGTTGCACTAGGTTTTGTCATTATTTTCAACAATAAGGCATGATCTTTTTTGCAGTAGGTAATGCAGTAAACAAGGAAGGAATTGTTTGAGATAATCGTCATCAGCCAACAGTCCTACTTGAGGTTTACTTTTAATGCATAATGTAGAGTCTCTACACTCCATTTACCAGTAAGTTTTTGCAACAATACACTTCGATGAATCCACCATTGTAAAGTAATTAGGGGTTTTGGTTTTAGGAGATAAAGATGTAGGGAAGAGATAATTAGGGTCTGGAGAATGCTTATAATTTGAATTTTCATGCTAATTGTGATGACGGGTGGCATTTCGAAGGGATGCTTGGTGTGATGTTTCTACAAATTGAAAAGAATTTTTGGGGACCTAATGTACGTTTTTGCTATGACGTTTACTGCCGGCTGGAGCAGAAGCCGATGCGTTCAATCTCCTATTCATCATTTGACAACGTATCACCGAGTGACCAAAAAAACCACATTTATAGCATATTTTTGGATCCTTACAATTTTTTGCCATGTGTCCCTTGCATGCACACTGTAGGCATCATTTTTCATTTTTCAAAAAGGTGATGGCTTGGAAAATGGATTTGAAGGCTAGAAGCGGGTTTCTCAGTCTTTTTGGAGGGGGTTTCGAAGGGGAGGAGTGGCCGTGACCTGAGCGTATGATTCAGAAAGGATCTCAGAAAGGACAGAGAAACGATTAGAAGAAGAGAGAAAGGAGGGAACAAAAGGATTAGAACGAGAAGTATTAAAGTCCAAATTCATGGAAGGCATGATGATCAACACCGATAGAAGAAGACGAGTGTTTAGGTAAAGAAAATGATCGAGAATGAGGGAGATGAGAAGGATGAGAGTCACGCTGAAAAGAAGTATGGTGAGCATGGGATTGAGGAATAGAACGAAAACGAGAGGAAGAAGAAGGCCACGATGATCGAGGAAGAAGGAAGGGTTTCTATTTGATTGGAAAGCGGGAGAGGAAAGGAGGAGCTGATAACACGGAAGCCATTAGAGCTACACAAGAGGAAGGTTTTTTATAAGTTAAAAATCCTTATATTAATATATTTTTGGGATCGGGGCACATTGTTCGATACAATGGTATTTTTAGTTTTGTCGGTAGTTGTTCATATGTGAATGGAATTTTACGTCATGGGGTGCGTTATAACTTAACTTAACAGCAAAGTAAAATACATACGTTACTATAGTCTGCCACACTTCTTTCCAAATCAATGCATGGTCTCAATGTAATGTCACTATCCTACCCTAACACAGAAGACAATTCAAAACAAATGTGTATGAAGTGAAAATCGAAGCCTGTCTACCCTCTATTTAGCAACTGTTTAACACTTCAGGGTTAAGCTTTCATCCACATATAAATACCACCACCAAATAAACATTTTCTCACTTCTTACTTGCGAACGTTTCACTTCATCATTGGAAGGAAAAAATTCGTTAAGTACAAAAACATGGATTGCTCGACGACTTGTAGGAACCCTCCCAGTGTTCCTGTGTGAGTATGGATAGTGACAGGTTCAAGCCAAATATTAGCGTGAGCTAAGGTGGTTGTTACAAGAGAATGTAGAGAGTTTTCAGTCATTGAAGCCCAGATTTAGGTTCATCAGAGGAAACCGCGCCTATGGCAAAGTTTTCATGGAAATACATGCAAAAAAATGTCGCACCCTACAGTAATGGTGATGGGTTTGCTTGGAAATTGTGGATTGAAGGATAGCGACGAGTTTGGATCGAAGGTGATGAAGCGAAGGAGATTTGAAAGCGGAATTTGTCGGTGTTAATGGTTTGTTGAATTATGAAGTATGAAGGGATATGGGATGGCTTGAATATGCGGTAATGGTGAGAATCCATATACAGGTGATAGTTTAAACGAGGAAGATGAAGTAGAGGGTATACGCGGGCCTGGTTTTCTTTTTAACAAATGTGGGATGGGCTGAGAATATATAGGTGAGGCCCATTATAAAGTTTTAATTTAAGTTTAAATTAAATCTCATATTGTATAAACTTGTTGATAGTACATCTTACACATACTTGGTCAGAATCCGATCAAACCAGTCACGTTGGAATCACAGTGAACAAATACTATAAGCCCGTGAAGTTTGGAATGATTCCGAGATCGTGATAATTTCAAGGAAAATTGAACGTCTGAATCAAATCAATGATGTTTATCGTTATTTCACGATAAACTACCAAAGTGAGTAAAACTCACCAACTCTATCCATTTTATATTTTTATAAATGTAAATTAGTATTCATAAATGATAATTGATCGCTGTGTGACGGTTGTTTGGATGAATTGCTTATTAATTGGTTAAAATTTTAGATACAGTTATATATAAACCGTTAGTTAAATATTGATTCCATTTATTATAATATCCCATATTGATATGAAATTAGTGTTATTATGTTGATTAACGTTTGTGGATGCAGGGAAATAGGTTAGAGGAATCCAACTGGATTCCTCAATAATTATATTGTTTTTTTATATATTACATTATGTGATGTGACAAATAATTTGTGGTTGATTATTGTGTGTTTGGATGTTTGAACAACATTGACCTAAAATAATTGGTATTTAAATACCATAAACCATATTCGAATATATTTAAAAAGAAACTACGGTTTTAAAAAGGAATTTCTATTTTTAAATAGAAATGGAATTTCGATTAGCTAGAATATAATAACTTGTTTTTGATTATATAAAAACAAGTAGTTTGATTAATAAATTATACTTATAAATAAAGAAAAATGAGTATTATTAAATAGTTTTAAAAATATAAATTCAAGAAATGAATTTATTTAAAAAGAAAAGGGAAATCGTTTAGAAAGAAAAATGATGAAATTATTTCAATATTCAAAATGTAAAGGAAAGTGAAACAAACACATGAGGATTTGTAATTTGAATTCAATGAGGTCGAATAATTTATTTTTACGAATTATATATTATATAATTAAGAATTGGACAAGAAAATTTATGTTTGATTTAAAACCAATAATTTATAATCAAATATGTAATCAAGATTAAGTTGTAAACCTGGTATATAATTTACAAGAAGTTGGGTTTTTAAACAATAATTAGAAATTGATGAAATAACTACTATAAAATAATTTGGAAATGTTTTCCAAATATAACCAGAGATGCTTTCTAAGTATAGAAAATGAAATGATTTTGAAGTTGAAAATGGAGTTAAGGAAATTAGAAACTGACTGGAGATTTATGTTGAACAGCTTTCTGGGTATCGATCTGATGTTGGTTTCGGCCTTCGGGGTTAATACGTAGGGATTTGTTCTCCTGCTTGTTTACAGTTAGAGACTGATAGATGTAGGAGTATAATGATGCATGAATAAGAAATGGAAATGTTTTCCAATGTGAATGACATATATTTTCTAAATTTAGAAAATAAGAATTTATGAATATATGGAAGTGGAAAATGGGGAAATGAATAAATTAATTATAAAATATTTTAAAGAGAAAAATGTTGATTGATGATTGATCGATAAAATTTCCATTTGGAAATAAGATAGGTGTGTGTATGGATGTTTTCCAGTGGTAGTTAAATAACCGACTATCAAAGTTTTGACTATTTTTATGTCGCCAATACAGAGAGACCGAGATCAGATTTATTATCTGAAAACCACTCCGTATGGGTATTAGCGTTACAAATCAAATATGGTGAAGATAATTGAAGGCGGAGTTTATGCAAGGGCTGTTCTAGCAAATCCTAGGTAGAAATTTCCTAAGATGGATTTACAAAATAGTGCCTTCAGTTTGTCCCATCCCAGGACAACTTGTATGGAAGAATATCTGATAGAGCATATCTAATAGACCGCGTAAGTTGATCCCTTCAAACGTATTTACATTTGGTGGCAGAGAAATTCGTTTCTCTTAGCTTTATACCTGTGATATTTTTGGAGAAATCAATTTGTGATTTGGCGGGTATGAGGATATGGCATTCAAAGTAAATAAAGGTATGATCTGCCAAAAAGATACGTTATGACCTCAAGCCTCACAACCGGGAAATGGTATAAAATCGGATAGGTCACATGGCTAAGTGGGTAGCTCCCAATTAGGGTGTATTGTCACCTAATCTAGAGAAAATTCATTTGCTTCTTTAATCTATTCCGATGTTGTCCCTTTCGGGAAACGGTTGCTGATCCCAACCGTTAGTGATAATACATTCGGTACACTCAAGCGAAATGAGTGACTCGTCATGTTTAGCCTAGGTTGCAAGATGTTCTTGTTGAACTCGGTGTATTCCTCTCTAGAGATACATTGTCGGAAGGTGGTCCCATATCTTGCCTGCTGGAATCCATTACCCAATAAGCACCTGTGATTTTTAGTTATATATTATGCATGTGAAACGTGAGGTAAAAGCATTCCGCTAGATTGCGATTTATTTGATTTAAACGTTACTATAGTATCAAAATAATATTTATTTAAAGAAAATGTTTTGGGTTATCGTAAGGTAAAAACCATCCATGCTTATGTGTGGATTGGCCTTACGATTATCCTTTCTTTAAAAAAGGATTTTAAAGGTCAAACCAAGTGGTTGGAGTTTACTCACACCAGTCCCATGACTGACCTGGAGTTTATTTTGTTTTGTTTTACGCTAAACTCTTGGGAGCCCAAATTTGTACTAGTAGTCAAGTAGTTGGGATTTCACAGATATACCTGGAAGAGCTTAGAGCAAGAGGTTACGACATTTTATGGCTACTATTTATTTTCGCTGTGATGTTATGTGTTGTCTCTGAAATGGTATGTATATATAGTTATAAGTTTGTATTTCAAAAGTTATGTTATATAACATATTTTATTCGTTCCGCTGTAAGATTCGTGTTTATTTTGATTCGGTTTTGTTGTGGTCTTCTTCTTCTTCTATTCTAACTTTCTTTCTTTTTATTTCACACCCTCTAACTTCATTCTATTAATGATCGGGCCTGTTCGATGCTTGAATAGTTGATATGAGTTCTATGTTGATTTTCAGGGTCGAAAATCCCAGTTCGTTACAGTGGTATCAGAGATGAAGGTTAAGTGATTACCTTGGCTCTGTGGCGTAACTCAATAGAGATGGGATTAGCAATACCCTAGATCGAGTTTGAGTGTATATATATGAGCGCATATTTGTTATTTGATATAAAAATGGTTTTATATTGTGGAGATTTATTGGTTGAGTGGTTTATGAATTCTGGTCGATCAGTAGGATCCACTGTATCGATAGAGGTTTCTAAATACTCAAATACGATGAACCGACACAGTATGTTTTGAAAGAAGGGAGAATAAAATAATATTACCCAAATTATATTTTTAAATAATAAAAAGGTGTATATATAAATTTGAAATATTATAATATATTAGATGTGTTGGTTTTAGTTATAATCAAATAAGATTATAATCGAGATGGTTATAACTAGCCAATCAGAATTCATATAAGCGTAATATATTAATCATATGAATTAAATTTGAATTTGAACTAGGATTGAAATTAAAACTCTAGAAAGTTTAATAAGTGTTTGTAAATGGATTTGGATTAAGTATATGGGAATTTTAAAATCATGGGAGATTTTAAATTGTTTTACAAACATTAAGAATGATATTTTGAAATAATTTCAAAGTGGAAATATTTAACTATGAGTTTTGAAAAGTGATATAGTATTGAACTCACTTTAGTAGCTGGGAAATAATTCTGGTGATGTTGGCCACATCATTAGTGTTCATTTTCGAGTTCTAAGTGACAGATTACTACCAAAGATATTGTTTTGAGGAAATGAGTTGTTTTGGATGTAAAAAGAGAAGTTTGAGTTTTGATATGGTAATCTGTTCAAAACTCATAGGAAGAGATAGCTTGAATAAAAACAAATTTAAATAAAAAATTTTGAAAGCAAATTGAATTTGAATTAAAGCCAGTTGAGTGGAAACTGAATAGAAATAGAATGATATCAAGTAAAATTTGACTTTGAGGTATAATTGGACTCTGGTGAGTAAATGGTTTGATTCTTGAAATAAAAATTAGATTAGAGCTCTAAGATGAGGGTAACCGGTTAAAGTTGTGAAATGAAACTTAACGGGGTTAAGTATATTGGATTGTGAGATAGGAATATGAAATTGTGTTGGATTGGTGAGTTAAGAGTTTGGAATCAAGGATGGAACTTGAGCTTGAACTGGAATTTGGCTTAGGCATAAGTAAACAATTTATGTTGAGGATGAATTGATTTGAGATTACATTTGTATATGCTGACTTGATAAAATACGGAAGAGATTGGGTGGAATGCCCAACAAAAAGGTATAAGTTTATATTTTATATTGGGTATGAGATTTTTATGAGCCGAATTGGCAAGACGCATGGCTGTTTGATTTTTCTTTTGGATTGGAGAAGGCCTGGAGAGGCGAGTTGTAGTTGTACCGATTGAGCCGTGCAAAGGAGACACTAGAGAAATTTTTCGAAAATTTAGGGTGTTAGAAAATTCTCAGAATTCTGAAAATTTTCATTAATAAGAATGAATTAATATTTTATTTGAAATGAATTGGTTTAGTTGAAATTGAAGTTAAGAAGTAAACAAATAATTTTAACCCAGTTAATAGGGTTTGTTTTTTGCCTTAGTAATTTCGGGGATGAAATTCTTTTAAGGGGGAAAGAATGTAACATTCCGTATTTTTAACAGTTTAATAATTTATTTATTTGATTATTTGAATATTTATTAGGTAATTTAAAACGTCTTGAATTAAATAATATTGAATATTTAATTTATATGAATAATAGAATAATAGATTTAATTCGGAATTTATTGGAATTAAGTTGAATTTGACAATATTGTGTGAGTTGGATAGTATAAAATATTTGGTTAAGTTTGAATTTGAATTTTTATAATGAATATATTGAACAAACGATGTTAGAACGTTTAAATTATAATGTAATTTAAATTGAGCTCGTAACATCGCGGTAGTTCGTAATTTTACAATTTAAACTTTAAACGAATATACATGATTCGTTATAAGTTGGATTTCTTCGAAACAAGAAACGTTCAATTCTATTGAATGATATTTTTCTAATGGAAGAGGAAAGTCGAGCTTTCGTGTTATAAATTCTAAGTTATGTCCAAAACAAATTTTCAAAAAGTTGTTATGTATTCGTTTATAAGCCGTAACGATTTATTTAATATAATAAAATATTGGTTGCGAATTTGGATAAGATTTTTAAGTCGTATCGTTAATTTAATTTATAGGATTTTTCTGTAATTTTTAATTTAGAAAATATGCAACTTTTATTTAATGTAGTTTACACCCTATATTAACAGTTTTAGGATTTCACAACATATGTTGCTTGTCTGTATTATTATATTTTTGGGATCGGGGACATTGCTCGATACAATTGTATCACTAGTTTTGTCGGTAGCAATTCATATGTAAATGGAATTTTACATCGTGGGGTGCGTTATAACTTAACTTAACAGCAAAGTAAAATACAAATATCACTACAGTCTGCCACACTTCTTTCCAAATCAATGCATGGTCTCAATGTAATGACACTATCCTGCCCTAACCAGCGAAGACAATTCAAAACAAATGTGTATGAAGTGAAAATTGAAGCCTATCTACCCTCTATTTTGAGTTGTTTAATACTTCAGGGTTAAGCTTTCATCCACGTATAAATACCACCAACAAATAACCATTTTCTCACTTCTTAATTTCGATCGTTTCAATTCATCAACAGCAATTTAATTTTAAAGATTAAAATTCGTTAAGTACAAAATCATGGATCGCTCGACGACTTGCAGGATCCCTTCCCTCGTTCCTGTGTGACTATGGATAGTGTCGGGTTTGAACCAAATATTAGTGTGAGCTAAGGTAGTTGTTACAAGAGAATGTAGAGAGGTTTTAGTCATTGAAGCCTAGATTTAGGTTCACGAGAGGAAACCGCACCTGTGGCAAAGTTTTGATGGAAATACATGCAAAAAAATGTCACACCCCATAGTAATGGCAATTTATTTTCTTGGAAGTTGCGAACTGAAGAATGGCGATGTGTTTGGATCGACAATGATGACGTGAAGGATATTTGAAAGAGGAATTTGCTGGTGCTAATGGTTTGTTGAATGATGAAGTATGAAGGGAGATGGGATGGCTTAAATATGCGGTAATGGTGAGAATCTATATATAAGTAATAGGTTAAACGAGGAAGATGGAGGAGAGGTTATACGCTGGCCAGGTTTTCTTTTTAACGAATATGGATGGACCAGAATATATAGGTGCGGCCCATTATAAAGTTTTAATTTAAGTTTGAATTAAATCTAATATTGTATAAACTTGTTGATAGTATATCTTACACATACATGGTCAGAATCCGACGAACCCAGTCACGTTGGAATTGCAGTGACAAATACTATGAGCCCGTGAAGTTTGGAATAATTCCGAGTTTGTGAGAATTTCAAGGAGAATTGAATGTTTGAATCGAATCAACGGCGTTTATCGTTAAATAACAATAAACTATCAAAGTGAGCAAAACTCACCAACTATGTCCAATTTATATTTTTATAAACGTAAATTAGTATTGATAAATGATAATTGATCACTGTGTGATGGTTATTTGGATGGATTGCTTATTAATTGGTTGAAATTTAAGATACAGTTATATATATATAACGTTAGTTAAATATTGATTCCATTTATTATAATATTCTATATTAATATGAAATTAGTGCTATTTGTTGATTAACGTCTATGGATGCAGGGAAACAGGTTGGAGGAATCCACTGGATTCCTCAACAATTATATTGTTGTTGTTTTTTGTATATTGCATTATATGATGTGACAAATAATATGTGGTTGATTATTGTGCGTTTGGGATGTTTGAACAACATTGACCTGAAATAATTGGTAATTAAATACCGTAAACCATATTCGAATATATTTAAAAAGAAATTGGGGTTTTAACAAGGAATTTCTATTTTTAAATAAAAATGGAATTTCGATTAGCTAGAATATAATAACTTGTTTTTGATTTTATAAAAACAAGTAGTTTGATTTATAAACGAAACTTATAAACAAGGCAAAATGATGACTATTAAAAAGTTTTTAAAATATAAATTCAAGAAATGAATTTATTTAAAAAGTAACGGGAAATCGTTTAGAAAGAAAAATAATGAAATTATTTCAATATTCGAAATGTAAAGGAAATTGAAACAAACACATAAGGATTTATAATTTGAAATTGACGAGGTTGAATAATTTATTTTTATGAATTAAATATTATATAATTCAGAATTGGACAAGAAAATTTATGTTCGATTTAAAACCAATAATTTATAACAAGATTAAGTTATAAACCTGGTATATAATTTATAAGAAGTTAGGTTTTTAAACAATAGTTGGAAATGGGATGAAATAATTATTATAAAATAATATGGAAATGTTTTCCAAATATAACCAAAGATGTTTTCTAAGTATAGAAAATGTGGCACCCCATAATTTTATAAAACATTAAGATGATAAACTAAAGAATACTTAATTAAATATTGAGAATTCAGTTAAATGGACTGCGCCATTGTGTTCATCTCGGAATTCTACTTAAGATAGACACCAAGTTTGCGTAAAATGGACATCGTACAAAGAAGATATTAAGGTTTGAAGTTTGTATATGCATAAGATACACACACACATACATATACATAACCAAGTCAAAACCGTTCAAAATAATTCAAAATCAGAAGTGGGAAGTCTAAGGGGGAGATCGGACCGCCATGGGTCGAGCCAACTTAGGGTGTCGACCCATGGGTCGACACCATAACAAGGGTGTCGACACCCATGTCAACACCCCCAGATCCGAGGCAGATTTAGTTCTGCGTATGTGGACTTGTTTTCTGACTAAATTCGTTGACCCTAGACTATAAATAGAACCCTATATCCATTGTTTTATTCATCTAATTCAATGACGACAACGAGATGCTGCTCCAACTCGGATTAAATTAGTCTTTTCTTCAGCAAAGACGATTCATACGTATTCAAAGATTGCTGATTAAAACGTCAACACACTTTTCTTAGTTTTCGTAGATCCATTCTCTGTGAGTCTATGTTATTTTTAGATATAAACACTTAAAAGTTATCCTGACATGTCTATGAATTGGATCTAAGCCGCTGACTATTTGAATCATATTAGATCTATCATTATTTATATATCTAATTCACTGTTTAGATATCATCATGCCTGTTTATGGTATCCCTGTTCTGTTCATCATATCACCTTATGCCTATCATGTTGGTTTGCCTAATCATGTCACTATGCTTATTCTGTTAGTATGACCAATTTTATCATCATATGCCAATTTTATTTTCGATGTCTATTCTTGTTCTCTCTTCTTCCCCTTTTCCCCTTTTTGATTTTATAGCCACGCTACCTTCAAGCCTAGGCCTATCGCTGAAATACGCGAACATGTGAAATTGGGAACGATTGGAAATGATTAATTTTGGGCATAATCCTTGTTGTAAAACATGATTGGGAATTTTGGGCATAATTTGTATCTTGAGCCAAGACTTGGGATTTAGAGGCATAATCTAAATCTTGATCTAAATTTGGGCATAACTTGTATCGTAGATCGGATGGGGAATTGGGGCATAATAAAACATAATATTTGGTTAATAATGAAAATGACTGGATTTACAATAATTAGAAACTGTAACCATGCTTAGACACGAGGTTAGATTACACTTGTGGTAGAAGTGTGCCCGGACTCGACCGACATATCCAACGTCCACAAGTGGTTAATCTAATGTGAGGGGTCTAAGTGCATAAACACGCAACGGTGCTAAGACATGAGGTTAAGTCCAACTTATGGAAGAAGTATGCCCGGACCCAACCGACATATCCAATATCCACAAGTGGTAGACTTAATGTGGGAGGTCTAGCGCATTATAACCATAAATGAATAAATGGTAATGAACTCGTAATACTTTACCTGTTTAAATCCATAGGGATTACATTAACATGTTAACTTGAGTAGGGGTTAAGTAAACTTGGTTATATCAGTGGAACGGTTAAGTACACCTTGGGGCGGTGGGTAATATTTATATATATAGGCCCACAAACTTAACCTGTGGGGTTATGTAATATTGTTACTATGTTTGGCATAACCTATTGAATTGCTAGTAGTGGGGATGCAAGCCTAGGCGGAAGCTTGTATCATCTGGTGTGTGGGATTCGTTTCAATTAGTAACCCATATAGGTATCATATGAGTACTCCGAACTAGGTCGGAGTCAAGGCACGCTTACTAATCAGATTATAAGCGGTTACTTGGGGAAAGGTGTCTAACGGCGCGTTCCATCGAGCTCATGTGCGTGCATGGGTCCGCATGCTCGGGAAAATAATTCGCTGTGACATTAGTAGATATGGTTGTGCACATCCTGGAAACGAAGGGTTGCCACTTTAGGAAGTGATACATTCTACTGTGGAGCCAGCACAGGGTATTTACGGAGTTAGGGAGCCGATCGATTGGGGTAGTAATTAGGGTACATCTTGGCTCGCTTGTTTAGGAGCCCGTTATTATCCTCAGGGGCAACACGGGTAAGTTCAGTTGGGCTGCCTGTTATTATATGGGGTAAAACCTCTCACTAGAAGTACGCCTAAGTTTACCATCTTGATGGGGATCATTCGGTTTCAGTTATACTAGTAATGGTGCAGAAAGAAAAATATTAGAGAAGCGCAATGCTTGTTCTATTTAGTTTATCCTATTTACCTTATTGTATCTACCATATGACACTGTTATCTCTCTCCAACTTATATGCCTGTCATGATTCTTTTACTTATTTATATGCTAAAAGTAACTGGACTCACCAGACTTTATGTCTGATCCATTTGGTTTCCTCTTCTTTTCCTTTTGTTTCCCCCCCAGGTTCTCATGGTAGGAATGCTCAAGCTTATCAGGATTCTTCTTTCATTCTGGTCGGAGGTGCTTAGATGTACTACTTGATTTCGTATCTTCTCTGCTATGGCTATATTTTGGGGATTATGCTTCTTTATTTATTGTACTCTGATGATTTTAATACAAGAAATAAGTTTTAAGTTGATCTACTGGGTTTTATGTATTTCAGACTCATGATGTAACTATGTTTTGAACCACGATGTTTTCTACTCAATAAAGTTTTAAATTCCGCTGTTATTTTATTTTTGTCTTGTAATGTTTCTGTTTCTGTTTACCTATAATGCTTCACAAAACTTAATGCATTCTCTTAAAGAGTGACATTAACGGACGTGGGGTGTCACACTTGGTATCAGAGCTGAAGGTTACCAAATTGGATAAAATATTTTGAAAATTGTTTTCATAAGGTTTTAGAAAGGAAAGCATTTTCAAAAGAAAGTCTATTTTGAAAAACATATTCCCCAAAGCCATATGTAATATCTTTCGATTCTCTGTTTGAATCCCTTTTTCCTTTTCTTTTCAGCATGTCTGGAGAACATAATATTCCTGAGAGCGTTACGATACCGTGATGGTTCCGTAGGTATTTTGAGGCCATGGCACCTGCCGGTGGTCAAGAAGACCCCCAGCTGCACCCGCTGTTCCTCCTCCTCCTCCACGAGCTGATAATTTATCTTAGATATGCAAAGATTTTTGTGCTATGGGCGGAAAGCCATTCCGAGGAACTTAGACTTTTATAGAAGCAAATAATTCGCTTGAAGAGACAGAGGATTTGTTTGGAATTTCCGAAGTTGACGATAGTAGGAAGATTCAGTTAGCCGTTTGGCAGTTGAAAGATGAGGCTTCACTCTGGTGGGAAATGACGTAAGCAAGGCGTCCAGTGGAAACTTGGGATGATTTCCGATAGAGGCTCGAAATGTAGTTTCTTTCATAAGTCGAGCAAAGCATGCAAATGGAATGGTTTTTGGTGCTTAAGCAAGGATGCATGTCAGTGAAAGAATATGTTTATAAATTCAATCAATTGGCGAGGTTTGGTTTGGAGATAGTGAACACCTCGCACAAGAAAGCATTGAGGTTTTCTGGACGACTGAATGAACCCCTCCATGGGTTTGCTATGTTTCATATTCCGATGGGAGAAACTTTTGAGAAACTCGTTGATATGGCATTGATGCATGAAGAATAGAAAGGTGAAAAGAAAGAGGCTAAGATTGAGGAAACACAAAATAAGGAAGTGTGGCCCAAGAAAGGACAATAACAACAACAATAAAAGAAGGGAGGAAATGATGGCAAGCCTAGAGATTAGAGGAAGTGCCATAATTGCGGATGCGAGGGTCACTTGATCAAGGACTGCAAGAGAAAGAAAAATGCTTGTTTCAATTGTGGAGAGGTCGGACGCTTTTCTAAGGAGTGTCCAAAGAAGCAAGGACAAGGTGAAAGGGGAGGATCTTCGGGAGGGCAGGTGCATGCTTTCATGGCCGGTGTGCCAGATAGAGGTAGAAAAGTTTCCGTTGAAGATTTGATTTCTCTTTCCAGTCATCCTATTAGAACTCTTTTTGATTCGGGCACTTCGCATTCTTTTATATCTGATTCTGTGGTTGATTCTCTGCACCTTAGTACTAGTATGGTTTTGGATCCCATTGTTGTCTCAACCCCCATTTGAGGTACGGCTCATCTGTCTATGATTTGTCGGGGTTTGAGAATATCTGTGTAAGGCGTCGAATTTGAATGCGATGCATATGTGCTTGATTTCATGGGCTATGGTTTGATTCTAGGGATGGATTGGCTAGCCATGTATGGTGCCATTCTAGACTGTGAGAGGAGAGTCATTTGACTTTTGACTTGCCTTGGAAGGACCTTTGAGATTTTTTGTGACCATAACGGGTCTGTCATGCTTAGTTTCCTAGAGTCACTTGATGCATCTATCGATGATTTGCGATCCGTACTAGTAGTCTGTGAGTATTCTGATGTTTTTGAGGAGGTTCGAGGTTTATCTCCGAGGCGCGAGATTGATTTCCGTATATACTTGGTGGACAATGCAAAGCCAGTTGCATTGCTTGGGCGCCATATGGATCCAAGAGAAAGGAAGGAGCTTAGTAAGCAAGTAGGGGAGCTACTTGAGAAAGGGTTTATTAGGCGAAGAATATCTGAATGGGGTGCTCTAGTGGTATTCACAACTAAGGTGGATGGTTCGCTTCACTTATGTGTGGACTATAGAGAGTTGAATAAACTCACCAATAAGAATAGGCACCCACTTCCGAGGATAGATGACCTGTTTGACCAGCTTGTTGGTGCATCTATTTTCTCTCAGTTAGACTTGGTTATGGGGTTTCATCAGTTGAGGTTGGCCGAGATAGAAAAGACCTTTTTTAGAACTCCAGATGGTTTCTTCGAGTGGCTCGTCATGCCTTTTGGGCTGATGAATGCGCCCGCCTATTTTGTTGATCTGATAAGTAGGGTGTTTTGGGAGTTTCTAAATAAGTTCATTGTGGTCTTTGTTGATGACATCGTGATTTCCTCGAAAAGCGAGGAAGAGCATGCCCAACATTTTAGGGAGGTTTTGAAAACTCTCCGTGCGCACCAGCTTGAGGCAAAATTCTCCAAATGTCATTATTGGAGAAAAGAAATGAGAATTGTAGGACATGTGGTCTCTAAATATGGGATAGCAGTAGATCCTGCGAAGATAGTTGCAGTTCAAGATTGGCAAATCCCAAAGAATGCAATGGAGGTGAGGAGTTTTTTTGGATCAGTGGGCTATTATAGGAAGTTCATTAAGGTCTTCACAAAGATATCATCCCCAGTCTTAATGAAGAAGAATCTGAGATTTTCATGGGATATAGATTGTGACGATGCTTTCCAACAATTGAAGAGGGCTCTGACAACAACCCCAGTCTTGACCTTGCTCGACGGGAGCAAAATGTTCACAGTGTAAACTGATGCATGTGGTACAGGGCTTGGTGCGGTTCTGATGCAAGAGGGAAGGGTTGTATGTTATGGGGGTAGACAGCTAAGGGTTCATGAGAAGAACTACCCTACTCATGACTTAGAGCTAGCTACCATAATATTCACGCTTAAGACTTGGCGCCATTATCTACTAGGAGAGAAGTTCGAGTTGTACACCGATCATAAATCTCTCAAATACTTGTTCTCGAAGAAGGACCTTAACTTAAGGCAACAAAGATGGATGAAATTCCTAGCGTCATATGACTTTGAGATTGCTTACACCCCTGGCACGGGTAATGTGGTAGTAGACACATTCAGTAGGCAGAAGATGACGTTTAGTCCTCTGTTTGTGGAGAGGAAAATCTTAGAGATCATATCGACTTTTGATTTTAGACCTTCCACCGAGTTTACACCTGGTTTATTTGCATCACTAGAGGTGCGACCTACTCTTTTGGATCAGATAGGAACTTCATAGCGAGAGGATCCATAGCTAGCAGATATCTTGGATAAGCTCAGTAAAGGGGAGATTTCTAGTCACATCAGTAGATACTCCACAGATGATAGAGGGTGGTTGCGACGATATGGATGGCTTTATGTTCCCCGTGTTGGAAGTTTGTTGAAGACAGTCCTTGAGGAAGCCCATCATTCTAGGATGACTATTCATACAGGCGGTGATAGGATGTATAGAGATATGGAGAGGGTATTCTTTTGGGTTGGGATGAAGAAAGATGTAGCAGGGTTTGTTTCTCGATGTTTGGTTTGCCAGCAAATTAAAGCTGAGCAAAGGAAGCCCGGTGGTTTACTTCATCCTTTGGAGATCCCACAGTGGAAGTAGGAGAGCGTCTTGATGGATTTTATTGATGGTTTTCCTAGAAAGGCAACGCCAGTATTTGGGTTATAGTGGATAGAATTATTAAGAGCGCTCATTTCATTCCTGTTAAAAGTAAGAGGACGGCAGCATGGTTGGCAGTAGTTTACGTTCATGAGATAGTCTGTCTTCATGGAGTACCTTCCTGCATCGTAAGTGATCGTGGTCCTATTTTCACCAGTGAATTTTGGAAGAACTTACGAGAAGCGTTAGATACACAGGTATGTTTGAGCACTGCATATCATCCTCAGACCGATGGACAGACGGAGAGGGTGAATAGAGTTCTAGAGGATCTTTTGAGGCGTGTATCCTTGACTTCGGAGGGACTTGAGAAGAGCATCTTCCATTGGTAGAGTTCGCCTACAACAACAGTTATCAAGCTAGTATTGGCATGGCACCCTTCAAAGCATTATACGGACGACCCAATAGATCACCGACTTGTTGGTGGGAATCTACAAAAAGACTTGAACTTGGACCGGATATGGTTAGAGAAACTTCAGAAAATATTGATCTTATTAGAAGGTGCATAAAGACAGCTCATGACAGGCAGGAGTCCTACACGGACAGGAGAAGGACTGACATTGAATTTGAGGTGGAAGACATGGTTTTCATCAAAGTATCACCTTTGAGGAATGTAGTTCGTTTTGGATCCATTGGGAAATTGGCACCAAGATTTGTAGGGCCATTTCCCAAAACAGAAAGGTTGGCCAGATGGCCTACAGAGTAAAGCTACTAGAGAGGATGTCCGGTGTTCATGATGTTTTCCACGTTTCTCATTTACAGAAGTGTTTACAAGATACCAAAAAAGTAGTTTAACAGAGTATGCTTGAGGAAGTAGAGGTGGAACAGGAGGCGACGGTTAGACGAGTTCCTACCCATATTCTTGGATCAAAGGTTAAGAAGCTACGCAATCGAGAGGTCAAGTTGATGAAAGTTCAGTGGGGAGATAACCAAGAGGATGCAACTTAGGATACCAAAGACAAGATTCGCGCTTCGTACCCTTTTGTTTTCAAGGGTATGTTCTTAACTTCCTTTCCCAAGCTTTTATTCATGCATGTTTCTATCGTTTAAGTATATCCTATCGATCGAGTCTTTGACCTTTAGATAGGAGTCCCATGGTTGTAAACATGTGTTTGATACATGTTAAGTTTGATGGATGCAAGTGTTTGCTAGTGGTTGCTCGTGGATGCATATACACACACATTAGGCACTAGATCAGCTCAATCACTTTCATACTGCATATGGATGCATGTGCATTTTTTTTATGGATGAAAGTGGGTGTATCATCTTACGGATGTTGCATTTGGACGAATGATTGTGCACACATATAGAACTTACATGTTATAATAGGATTAATTTGCAAATATATTGGATTCATGGCACTAACATACATTGCATTAAGGAGGTTAACTGAATCAGTGGACCGCCTGATCTTTCGCATTAGTATAGAAACATATACACACACCGTTGCCTATGTTTATATAAGCATTAGAAATCTTATCAGGACAATGGATGCCAGTGATTAGTGGATGAGTAGATGGATGATGGATGTTAGGATATACATTCTTCTTAGCTTAGAGATTTCGGGGATGAAATTCTTTAGGTAGGGGAGAATATAACACCCCGTAATTCTATAAAACATTAAGACAATAAACTAAAGAATAGTTAATTAAATATTCGGGATTAAGTAAAAGGGACTGAGCCATTGCGTTCATATCGGAATTCTGCTTAAGATAGACACCAAGTTTACGTAAAACGGACATCGTATGAAGAAGATATTAAGGTTTGAAGTTTGTATATGCATAAGATATATATATATATACATAACAAGTCAAAACCATTCAAGACAATTAAAAACCAGAAGCGGGAAGTCTAGAGGGGAGATCGACCCACTTGGGTCAACTAACCCTAGGGGTGTCGACCCATTGGTCGACGCCATAACAAGGGTGTCGACACCCATGTCGACACCCCCCAGATCCGAGGTAGATTCAATTCTGTGTATGTGGACTTGTTTTCTGACCAGATTCGTTGACCCTAGGCTATAAATAGGACCCTGTATCCATTGTTTTATTCATCTAATTCAATGGCGACAACGAGACGCTTCTCGAACTCAGATTAAATTAGCCTTATCTTCAGCAAAGAGGATTCATACGTATTCAAAGATTGCTGATTCAACATCAACACGCTTTTCTCAGTTTTCTTAGATCCATTATCTGTGAGTCTATGTTGTTTTTAGATGTAAACACTTAAAAGTTATTCTGACATGCCTATGAATTGGATCTAAGCCTGTGACTATTTGAATCATATCAGATTTATCATTATTTGTATATCTAGTTCACTGTTTAGATCTCATCATGCTTGTTTATGATATCCCTGTTCTGTTCATCATGTCACCTTGTGCCTGTCATGTTGGTTTGCTAATCATGTCACTATGCTTATTCTGTTAGTATGACCAGTTTTATCATCATATGCCAATTTTATTTGCTATGCCTATTCTTGTTCTCTCCTCTTCCCCTTTTTCCCTTTTTGTTTTTATAGCCAGGCTACCTTCGAGCCTAGGTCTATCTCTGAAATACGCGAACACGTAAAACTGGGAACGATTAGTTTAGGGCATACTTCTTGTCGTAAAACTTGATTGGGAATTTTGGGCATAATTTGTACCTTGAGCCAAGACTAGGGATTTGGGGACATAATCTAGATCTTGATGTAAATTTGGGCATAACTTGTATTGTAGATCAGACAGGGAATTGGGGCATAATAAAACATAATAATTGGTTAATAATGAAAATGCATAGATTTACAGTAATTAAAAACTCTAATCGCGCTTAGACACAAGGTTAGATTATACTTGTGGTAGAAGTCTGGTCGGACCCGACTGTCATATCTAGCATCCACAAGTGGTAAATCTAATGTGAGGGGTCTAAGTTCATAAACATGTGATAGTGCTAAGAAACGAGTTTAAGTCCGAATTATGGAAGAAGTCTGCCCGAACCCGACCGGCATATCCAGCATTCACAAGTGGTAGACTTAATGTGGGAGGTCTAGCATATTATAATGATAAATGAATAATGGTAATGAACTAGTAATACTTAACCTATTTGAATTCATAGGGATTACGTGAACGTGTTAACTTGAGTAGGGGTTAAGTAGACTTGCTTGAATCAATGGAAGGGTTAAGTAAATCTTGAGGGCGGTGGGTAATATATATATATATAGGCCCACAAGCTTAACATGTGGGGTTATGCAATATTATTACACTGGTAGGCATAACTTATTGAAATCCTAGTGGTGGGGATGCAAGTCTAGTGGAAAGTTTGTATCATCTGGTATGTGGAATCCGTTTCAGTCAGTAACCCATATAGGTATCAGACGAGTACTCCGAACTAGGTCGGAGTCGTGGAACGCTTACTGAGCTAATTATAAGAGGTCACTTGGGGAAGGTGTCTGACGGCGCGTTCCATCGGGCTCATGTGCATGCGTTGGTCCACCTGCTCGGGAAAATAAGACGCTATGACATTTGTGCACATGCTGGAAACGAAGGGTTGGCACTTTAGGAAGTGATACATTCTACCGTAGGGCCAACATAGGGTATATACGAAGTTAGGGAGCCGATCGATTAGGATAGTAATTAGGGTACATCTAGTCTCGATTGTTAAGGAGCCCGTTATTACCTCAGGGGTAACACCGGTAAGTTCAGTTGGGCTGCCTATTATTGTATGGGGTAAAACCTCTCACTAGAAGTATTCCTAAGTCTACATCTTGTTGGGGACCATTTGGTTTCGATTATACTAGTAATGGTGCTGAAAGAAAAATATTAGAGAAGCGCAATGCCCATTCTGTTCAATTGATCATGTTTACCTTTTTATACCTGCCATATGACATTGTTATCTCTCTTCAACTTATATGCCTGTCGTGATGCTTTTACTTATTCATATGCTAAAAGTAGCTGGACTCGCCAGATGTCTGACCCTTTTTGTTTACTCTTTTTTCTCTCAGGAGTAACACCGGTAAGTTCAGTTGGGCTGCCTATTATTGTATGGGGTAAAACCTCTCACTAGAAGTACTCCTAAGTCTACATCTTGTTGGGGACCATATGGTTTCAGTTATACTAGTAATGGTTCAGAAAGAAAAATATTAGAGAAGCGCAATGCTCGTTCTGTTCAGTTGATCATGTTTACCTTGTTATACCTGCCATATGACACTGTTATCTCTCTCCAACTTATATGCCTGTCATGATGCTTTTACTTATTTATATGCTAAAAGTAGTTGGACTCGCCAGATGTCTGACCCTTTTTGTTTACTCTTTTTTCTCTTCCGTTCCCCCCCAGGTTCTCAGGGTGGGAATACTCAAGCTTGATTAGGATTCTTCTTTCATTCTGTTTGGAGCTGCTTAGATGCACTTCTTGATTTTGTATCTTCTCTACTATGGATATATTTTGGGGATTATGATTCTTCATTCATTGTACTCTGATGATTTTAGTACAAGATAGAAGTTTTAAGTTGATATACTGGGTTTTATGTATTTCAGACTCACGATGTAACTATGTTTTGAACCACGATGTTTTCTGCTTAATAAAGTTTTAAATTCCATTGTTATTTTATATTTGTATTGTAATGTTTCTGTTTCTGTTTCTGTTTACCTATAACGCTTCACGGAACTTAATGCATTCTCTTAAAGAGCGACATTAATGGAAGTGGAGTGTCATAGAAAATGAAATGGGTTTGAAGTTAAAAATGTCGTTAAGGAAATTAGAAACTGATTGGAGATTAGTTATGTGGAACAACTTTCTGGGTATTAATTTGATGTCGGTTTCGGCCTTCGGGTTTAATATGTAGGGAGTTGTTCTCTTACTAGTTTAGTGATTGATAGATGTGGGAGTATAATGATGCGTGAATAAAAAAAGGAAATGTTTTCCAATGTGAATGACATATATTTTCTAAATTTAGAAAATAAGAATTTATGAATATATGGAAATTGGGAAATGAATAAATTAATGATAAACTAATTTAAAGGTAAAAAATGTTGATTGATGATTGATTGATGTTTTCCTTTGATAGTTAAATAACCGACTATCAAAGTTTTGACCATTTTTCCGTCGTCAATACGCAGAGACCAGGATCATATTTATTATATGAGAACCACTTCGTATGGGCATTAGCATTGCGAATCATATATGATGAAGCTAATAGAAGGCGGAGTTTATGCAAGGGATGTTCTGGAAAATCTTAGGTTGAAATTGCCTAAGATAGGTTTACAGAATAATGCCTTAAGTTTGTCCAGTCCCAGGACAACTGGTATGGAAGAATATCTGACAGAGTATTTCTAGTAGATCGCATAAGTTGATCTTTTCAAACATATTTACTTTTGATGGCGGAGAAATCCATTTCTAGTATCTTTATACCCGTGATGTTTTTGAAGAAATCAATTTGTGATTTGGCGGGTATGACGATGTGGCATTCAAAGTAAATAAAGGTATGATCTATAAAAAAGATACGTTATGACCTCAAGCCTCACAACCGGGAAATGGTATAAAACTGGGTAGGTTGCATGGCTAAATGGGTAGCTCCCAATTATGATGTATTATCACCTGATCTAGAGAAAATCCATTTTCTTCTTTGATCTATTTCGATGTTGTTCCTTTCGGGAAACGTTTGCTGATCCCAACCGTTAGTGATAATACATTCGGCACACTCAAGTGAAACGAGTGACTCATCATATTTAGCCTGGGTTGCAAGATGTTCTTGTTGAACCCGATGTATTCCTCTCTAGAGATACACTGTCGGAAGGTGGTCCCATACCTTGCCAGTTGGAATCCATTACCTAATAAGCGCCCACGATTTTTAGTTATATATTATGTATGTGGAACGTGAGATGAAAGCGTTCTACTAGATTTCTATTTAATTGATTTAGACATTATTATTATATCAGAAGAATATTGATTTAAAGGAAATGTTTTGGGTTATCATAAGGTAAAAACCATCCATGTTTTTGTGTGGATTGGCCTTACCATTATCCTTTCTTTAAAAAGGATTTTTAAGGTTAAACCAAGTGGTTGGTGTTTACTCACACCAGTCCCATGACTGACCCAGAGTTTATTTTGTTTTGTTTTACCATAAACTCTTTGGAGCCCAAATTTGTACGGGCAGTCAAGTAGTCGGGATTTTACAGATATACTTAAAAGAGCACAGATGCTTCAGCATTTTATGGCTACTATTTATTTCCGCTGTGATGTTATGTTTTGTACTCTTAAATTGTATGTATATACAGTTATAAGTTTGTATTTCAAAATTACATTATATAATATATTTTATTCGTTCCGTTATGAGATTCATGTTTATTCTGATTCTGTTCTGTTGTGATCTTCTTCTATTTCTACCCTAACTTTCTTTCTATTTCTCACCCTCTAACTTCTTTCTATTAATGGTCGGGTATGTTCGATGCTTGAATAGTTTACATGAGTTTATGTCGGTTTTCGGGGTCGAAAATCCTAATTTGTTACACCCCCTATTCTATATGAATCCTATAAACTAAGTCTATATTTTATAATTTCTCCCCCTTTGACATTATCAAAAATGAATTATAAAAATACTTTCCCTTAATCCTATATCTATTTGAATAATCTCTATACTAAAGTAAAGTACTTCCCCTGAATCCTAAGTCTATATATCCTATAAGATACTCCCCCTAAATTTATGATTATACAATAATCAATACTAAGTATATAAACAAACCAATCCAAGTATCATAATTACATATGTTTTGAGCCGTATACACAAATCAATCCAAGCACACCACACTAAGTAATAGTTACATATGTCTAATATATACATGTTTTAATTCAAATAATTTAAACAAATCAAACAAATTAAATCAATCAAGCCATATTAAACAATCAAACATTTCTTGGGACTTCTACCTATTCATCTTATCCAGTGATTGGGATCATCTTGATGTCCTTCCATTCCTCTTCATTGGTAAGTGATTCTTTGTTGTTTTCATCTCTGAAATGAGAAGAGATTGACCAACGAATTACATCAAAATGTTTCTCTTGATATTCAACCTTTCTCATCTGAATTAACTCTAGATGGCGCTGATTACGTAGTACTATGGAAAGGATTTTCTTGAAGGTATTCAAAGAATCTTCAAGATTTTCACTTATGTTATGAATTGGATAGAAAAGAAGGAGAAATGATATAATGAAGTTTTCTAGAAGAGATAGGCTTAAATAGGGTATGGAATTCATTGGATTTTGAATGGACAAGAGTTAGTTATTTAATTTTAAATTTTGAAAAGTTTTGAAAATCTGGTAGTTGTATGTCGACATATCAAAGTATGTATGTCGACATACCTAGTTTTTTTTTAAATTTGAATCTTTTGGTCTTATATTATATTATATTTAATTCTAAAGTTTTTGTAGTAACTTAAAGATAATTTTAACATAAATAGAACTCCATTCATTACTTGATGAAAAGTAAATACATCCAACTAATTAAGACACACTAAATACGAGATTCGAAAGCAAATACAAATGAGTAATAAAGATAAACTAAACTAGATAGACTAGTTTTCAGCGGATGATGTGGAGGAAGATGAAATTTCAACCTTTCTTCCTATCTTGACCCTGAACTTGTCATTTTTGAAAAGTTCTTTTTGAGCTTCTTTTGATTGTTGACTATCTTCACTTGGTTTTGAACAATCATTTCTCTGGAAATTGTTCTAGGGTTGATTGGACATTTAACACTTTCTAAAGAAGTTTTTTCTTCTTCTTCTTCGACTTCCATAG
Source organism: Allium sativum (assembly GCA_030737875.1). Lineage (NCBI taxonomy): Eukaryota > Viridiplantae > Streptophyta > Magnoliopsida > Asparagales > Amaryllidaceae > Allium > Allium sativum. The sequence goes on from CM060924.1 coordinate 289,166,629, forward strand.
GTGCTTGTTCTTGTTGTATTCGAGCTTGTTTTTTTCAAAATGTCTCATATAGTTTGAAAGTGAGTGGAATTTGCATAAGGTGTATGTTTGTGGAATCAAACACTTTTTTGGCATAGGTTCTTCTCCGCGAAGATCAACTCCAAAGTATTTGAAAATGCGGGTGCGATAAACTCCATAGTAAAGAGTGTTGTCTCTTGATGATGTTTCTATAGGCTTGAATTCTCTTAAGATCATAACAGCCCAATTAATGCTATAACCACCAATAATAACAAATAGGGCTTTTTAGACTTTGAGAGTTGGATTATTAAAGTGTTCGGAACGAGGAGTGATGATATGTTGGAGGAAAAGGTTTACAATTCTTGTTTTTGGATGGAAAAAACAATTTTTGAAATCCATTTGAGTATCTATGTCGTGATAAGTCTCTAAGTCGGTTTCATCAATTTTAAAATATGAAAAATCCGAGCCCATGCTTCTATAATTTAAGATATTTCCCAAGATTTCAGAATCTAAGACTATTTGTGTGGCTTCGACGCTAATCCAAATTTGGTCTTCGTTGCCTTCATAAATCCCGCGATTAAGATTTGCATAGAACATCTTGACATGCTTAGGATAACACACTTTGTCATTATCCCGAGAGTCAATTAGACTCAAGACTTCATTGTGGGTGAAGAGAGAGATAAGATTGTAGGAAGGAAAGTATCCAACAATGGCGAAAGCACCCGTATTGACTTTAAATTTCGCTAAATAGTAAACATAGGTTTTGATTGCATCTCTATCATTATGAAGATAACCTTTGATGGTTTTGGTTAACTTCGATTTCTGAGATGAACTTGAGGAAGTCATTGGAGTTATTGTTTTGAAGAGAATAGATATGAAGAGTATAGATTGAATTGTTACTGAAATGTAGAGAGAATAGATGTATATATAGAAATTGAATGGCTATGAATTGAACAGGCACAACTTTTCAGAAATCAATGACACCTTTTTAGACCTTAGGAATTGGTCAAAAGTTAAAGGGAAGTTTGAAAGTTTAAACCTTCGAAATTCAAAATTTGAATTTCAAATTACAGGCTGATATGTCGACATATGGACATATGTATTTTTTTTCAAAGGACATTTGGTTTTTGTAACTTGTGATTTAAATTATCGATTTATATTTCAGGTTTAAAGATTTCCTGAAATAACTCTAATCCTAATAAACAAGCAAAAAATTTATTTTACTATTTTATTAATTATTATTTTGAATTTCAAAATTTAAATTTTGAATTTGAATTTTAAATTTCAAGTTTGAATTTTAAAGTTTAAATTTTAAATTCAAAACAAACAAAACAAACAAACAGAACAACCATTTAACCAAAGAAAATTTAAGAATTAATAAAGGCACACCCGGTTTTTAGATCCTTTTCTTCGAAATTTTCTGAATTCTGAATTGTCGTGAAGCACATATTTGAGTTTCTAGTTTCTCGCTCTTTATCACTTGATAATGAATCTGAATCGTCTAACGTTGCTGCGTATGCTTTCTTTCTCTTCTTTGGTGAATTGTTGTTGCTCATTTGTTGAGTCGATTTATCTTGATATGGACACATTCTCTTTATATGGCCTGGTTTATTGCAGTTATAACATCGACCATAATTTCATCCTGAACTTCTTTGATTATTATTTTGAGGATAATTTTTCCATCTATATCTCAGAAATTTTCTAAAATGTCTTTTCATTAGGGTCGTTTCTTCATCATCTTCACTACTCAAGTCAGAACCATTTGTTTTTGCTTTAAATGCGATGGATTTCTTCTCAGTTGGCTTGTTTTCCTTTCTTTTCTATAATTGAATTTCAAAAGACATCAAATTTCTGATTAACTCCTCAATCTTCATTTCGCTGACATTATTGGCTTCTTCAATTGCCAAAGTTTTTTGATCCCATTCTTAAGTTAATGAACTTAATATTTTTCTAACTTGGTCTTCTTCAGAATAAGTATTTCCAAGTGCAGTTAATGAATGCACTATCTCTTGAAATCTGAAATACATATCGAAGATAGACTCATTCTCATTCATTTTGAATAACTCAAACTGATTAACTAACATTGATATCTTAGTTTGTTTAACTTTACTGGTTCCTTCATGAGTAACTTGTAAAGTTCTCCAAATTTCAAGAGTAGATTTACAAACTGACGCTCTATTAAACTCATTCCCATCTAACAAACAAAACAACATATTCATGGCTTTATAAATGCTTTGTGCAGCATCCTTTCGTTCATTTGTCCATTGCGCAAAATTAGTTGTGGGTTCCACAAACTCATTCTGTGTACTATTCCATGTGTCTAATACTATTGATTGTAAATACATTTTCATTCTACATGCCCAATATGAATAATTACTACCATTAAGCAGTGGTGGTCTAACAGTGGACTGACCCTCTACAAACGAACTATTATTTCTACCAGTGTTGGTTTCCATTATAACTATTTTCAAAAATCAGATTATGAACTTTTTGAAAGACCAGGCTTCGATACCAGTTGTTAAGGATTGCAGAATGGATCGTTATGGAACAACTAACACTAGAGGGGGGTTGGGGGGGTGAATAGTTTTTTTTTTTTAATTTAACAAAATCTACAACTTATATAATCTACTATATGAATCACACACCACAGAAATAATTACAAACATAGAATCAAACACACACTACACCATAATGACCATTTGGCAACTCTTATTTTTTTCAACTGCCAACACTTATATGTGTTATAGACTAGTGACACTAATATGTGTTGCCATAGCAAATATGCGTCACCAAAAATGTGCTAACACTTGTATATGTTGGTAGGCCTAGTCAACTCTTCTTTTCTAAGGGCAAAATGGTAACTTATCACACATAACCCTAATCTTACCTCAACACTTATTCCTCAACGCATATTGCTTTCACGGCCGCATCATAGGTAAATAAAAAATGGGAAATTATATCAGCGATTAGCTAATCCTCTCAATTACTTCGGTCCTCTCAATTCCGTTACTGGCATCTTACCTCTCCACTACTTCGATCCTCTCAATTCTGCTCTCCATTACTTTGATTTGGGGCTTCTTCGATTTGGGTTTGGGGGCTTCTACGAATTGGGGATTCTATGAATTGGGGCTTTAGGTATTTGGTTATGTATATATGTGAAAATTCAATTGTTGGATTTAAATTCAATTGGGGCTTCTACGATTTGGGTTTCTACGATTTGGGTTTGGGGGCTTCTACGAATTGGGGCTTCAAATTCAATTGTTGGATTTAAATGCATGTATTTGGTTATGTATATATGTGAAAATTTTGCTGTGTTAAAAACACAGATGAAAGTTTCAATTCGTGATGCAAAATAAACACCATCATACAGTAAAAGTTGTTTAACCTACTTGCTCTTGATAAAAAAAATTGAGAAAGTACTTAACAGCAAGTTTTTTTGAAACGGAAAGACTTGGATTCCTATATGTTCTTCTATATAATAGGGTCTGTGTAACTACCACTCACTTAACAGTGCATATGTCTGTGTAACTACCACTCACTTCTTTTTTGCGTTTGTTTTGGTATATGTTCTTCTATATAACAGGGTCTGTGGATATAATAATCAAAACATTTAGGTATAGCGTAAGAGGTGTGTGGATCCCTATCCTTTATGATATTACCACAATCTTCATTTTGTTGTTGTTGCTACTTTCACAAGAAGTTCCTCTCCGTTATAGGACTGCGATGCTCTGTTGATGTTAATTCACAACTAGCATATGATATGTTACAGAAACATATGTTGCATTGTAGGCTATAATTATAATTAAACTATAGTTCCACATTAAATAATAATTCAAATCATCATTATTTAAATTATGGAAGCTCTATGGAAAAATGCATTTCTGCATGTAATTCTAGAATATATGTATTTGTATATGTATGTATGTATGTATGTTGTGTCTTTATAAGTATTACAGCATATTAGTCAAATTTTATGTTATACATTTTGCTGAATTTTGTTCTACTTACAGCGTAGGGTCCAGCCCAAGCACAAAATCTCAGGGACTCACTTGCTGAGGTCAGGTCAGACATTGTAGTCAAGGTCAATTTATTATCTCCATTCATCATTCTGAATCGTTTGTTATTTCACTGGTTTAACCTTATCTATCAACTGTTTGGAGAATGGTACTGGATCAAGCTTGTCTTTTTAATTTTGTGACTGCTGTTAATCTTATGTAAGTTTGGCTTGGTGTCATAGATCAACATACATCTTGTAATTACAGTTAAATCCAAATTTCTCCAACATGTTATGGGAACAATACTTTACGCCCATCAAATTGAGCATAGCATTAGCATCATCATTTGGATTCCAAAAGAAACTATATAAGTATTAATGCAAATAAGAGGGGAACAGTTAACCATATTATTGAATGTATATTGGTGTGGACCTGGAAATTTTTCAAGCATCTCTTTTTTTTAACAAATTTTATGTATGAGCTTATAACTCTAGTAGGTTTGTATCAGCAAAAATTAGCTCGATTCTTATTTTTTTCATTTATTTTACTCGAGTTCGTGTAATGATCTATTGGAGAATAGCATTTTCCTTCATCTGTGTTGTTTCCAAATATTCTCAAATAATTCATGGTAGATTTTTAAACCAACTATTAGGACATAGCCCAAAATATCTCTGAATTTTGATTAAGGTGAAGCAATTTAAAAGCACTAAAAACAGTGTTATACAAATTCCTCTAACCATTGATATCTTATTAGTTACCTTATCTTGTTACAGAAATAAAATCAGTCATATATTTTGATTGAGTTATATATTTCTTACAAAATCTCTCTTAAGTCTTGAGACATCAACCTCTAATTTTATTATGATATTAGCTCTGGTGTTGGTGGATCAAAAATGAGTTTTATTTTCCCCAATTATATAATAGTCAGATCCTAATGGTTTTTCTAGCATATCTTAACATACCTTCTTACCTGTTTCCCACAGAATCATTTGAATATTTTCTTTTCTTCAACAGATCAACGAAGGTTGATTAGAATATTGATTCACCAATAACCTTGGAATTATGTTAACTCTCAAATAAAAGTCATTGTAACTGCATGACTGTGTTATAGCATTGACATAAAATCATCTGTGTTGTATTCAAGAATTAATTTTGATCTGTTTTGTCTTAATGCTATATTAGTATATTTCAAACCTGAACTTGTATATATGATGTCCCACTATTAGATTCAGATTATTCAAGGAATCCATAAAACACAGTATCCTATCTCATGAAACATGCACTTTCCTTTATTATAAAGCCTCTCTATTGTTTCTCCTTTAAAACCCCAGTGAACCAATACATATGCTATCTAAAATGTCCACAAATAACTTGTATGAAGTTAAAGGGTTACTGGTTTTAGCTGATGTGCAGGTTCATTTTGTTGTCACTATTGAAATGCTAAGGGAACCTTCTGGTTTTCATTTATTTTCACAAGCAAACAGTCCTTAAGTGTTACATGTTTTCCACTTATATTTCTAAACTAAAATCACTGTATGAACATTTTTGTAGTATGTTTTCGAGCACTAAATTCAGTGCTCGGTACCACTGTATGAACTTCTTGCCTATAAATTCAAATTCTCTAATTTTCATTATAACATTCTAATTACTGAAATAATACATACCCAGCCGTGAGTTTACTCATCGTGTGAAGTCAGTGTCCTTCTCCGAATTTACCAGAGGAGAAGTTCATGCTCTTATAAAAGGTGGAAATCAGGTGAATTTATCGGTAATCCAAAACAATTAAGCTTTATGTATTATACAGTTTAACTTCATTCATTAACAATTTTTACACACATGCATGCAGCGAGCTCGAGAGGTGCTTTTAAGAAACTAGGACGATCAAAATAAGAAATTTCCAAACAGCAGGTGAAACAACAAAGGCTGTTACATAAAAAGTTCTCTCTCAAATCTGTTATAGTTTCAAATATCAACTCATTAACTGTTATCATGATTCAAATTTTGAAGTGATGCAAACAAGATTCGGGATTTCATTAATGATGTTTACGTACACAAGATATATTCAGGAGAAGGTTATTTTTCAATGCTCTTCCATGGAAGGATACATATGCAGGAGCTCGGAATTTAGAGGTATGTATATGTTCCGTTATTCAGAAATGCTTGCAGAATTGACTTATATGAAAATTATTAGTTTATTCTTAATTTCTTCCACTAAAATGACACGCACACATTATGGATGCGTGGGTTAAAAGGATGTGTCTCATGTTGTAATAAATATGGCGTACATGTGAGATTGATGTCACCTAACATTAGGTTGCTATAAGTATATGTTGTCAAGAACATGCATATGCAATCTGTGAAGCAACGAATGAATGTTCAATTAGATACCTAGTGATCTCATATAACTTGTAGATTCACAACCACATATGGTGGGAAACTGGATAATTAACATGTATCAATCAGCATGATCATCTTCTTACTTATTTTTTCCATTTTCTACCATGCTCTATATTTGAGCACTTACTCCCATCGTCTTTGATCGACTGTAAAGATAATAGAGTTATAAAATACCTCATTTTTTCACTCAAAACGACACTTCTAAGATAATAGAGTTATAAAATTTATCAGTAGAATCTCAACTAAATCTCAGTTTAACAGAGACGAACTGAACATTTATATTTTACACAGTTCATTTGGTCTCCATACCCAAGTCTATTTTTATTAAGTAAAAATATTGTTTTTTGCAAGTGTTCTCTTCTATGACATCTCAAAATGATAGTATGTACTCAGGGCTGGTCCTGAGGTGATGGAGGCCCAAGGTGGGGGAAATAAAGACAGCATGCTACAAGAAAAAAATCTAGTTTGGCAACGCGCAAATCATGCAACAGACAGTACTCGAACTCCTCACCTTCAGATTAGAGGGCAAGACACTCAACCACCAAACTACCTACCCATTCAATAGTTTCTCTGCAACTTACATTATATATAGAAAAATAAAAAAGCTGAGGCCCCTCCCGACCGGAGGCCCTAGGTGTAACAACCCGTATTTTTGAATAACATGTTATAACACAAATCAAGGCAGAATTAAAATATAAAATCTGAATCAAGGGAAACGGGCTGTGCCATTGCGTTCGTCTCGGAACAATACACGAAATAGAGTCCGAGTTTTCGAAAATCGGAGTCCGTATGACCAAGTTATGGCCCGTCAAAGTTTTCGGAAAATTTCAAGTTCAAAAACAGGTCAAATTTGAATTTAGAATTCAAATTCAGCCAAAACAGACTAGGCGGGAAAACTCCCGCCCAGACAGGTCGACTTGGGGGTCGACACTAGGGTCGACCTCCCCTCCAACCAGGTTGACACTAGAGTCGACCTGGGGGTCGACCTCCCTGGTCGGCCAGGTCGGCCTGGTGCACTTGATTGGGCTGTTTGGACCTGTTTTGGAGGCTTGTGACGTGATTTGATGGCTAGGATTGGATCTAGGGTTAATCCTATGGCTAATACTATCCTAATCTTCTATAAAAAGACCCCTAAGCCTAGCCTAAATCATCATTATTCAACCCTACAACTAAACTATGCCAAATTTGTTCCTCTCATGGCCTCCACTCTCATGCTAAAATTTCTAAGTTTATTTATATGAGAGATTTTGAGTTCATACAAGTATATTCAAACTTGTATGAGTGTTCTTAGTTTGCATTCAAGTCAAGTTGCAACATTTCTATTTCAAAGCAAGGGTGTTTATTGATTTGGCTCAAGGGTTTTTCATTTGGAGCTTGCATATTTGGGTTTTTTGGTGATTGCATAAGGGCTTCGTCTCAATCTTTATAATAAATATTCATTTGTGTCTTTATAGCATTGTAAGCCCTTTTCTACTTTCTTTTTGAACTCTAAAGTTAAATGAATGATGCAAGTTTGGGGTTGATCATTATGATATGCAAGTTTATTTGATCATTATGATATGCAAGTTTGGTTGATCATTATGCAAGTTGGTTTAATCATTATGTATGACACATGTTGCTATGTTATGCAAGTTTGGGTTGATCATTATACACATGTTATCATGTTATGCAAGTTAAACTTGAGTTTGTGAGCTTAAAGCTTCAAGCTTTATATTAAAGGTTGCATTTTGGCAACATGGAAGTTATCATATCCCTTATGATAACTTGCATGTGAGGCTAAATGCGAGCTTCTAGCAACTTCTACATGTCATTTATCACCATGTATCACTTATATGCTAAGTTTGGTTTTATGCATACTTTTGAAGCCTAATAATGCAATATGCAAGTATATGAACATATGTACATTTCATATGCCACCATGTTAAACTTGTGGCTTCAACACCTTTTTGTCATGATTATGCCAAGTTCCCTATTTTATCCTTTATGCGTTGTTGCGATTATGTAAACGATGGGATTACGTTGGGGTTGGGTAACATTATGACATGAACATGGTTTTTATAACATGACGTGATATGTAATTATGTTTTGGAAACATAATGGACATGACACTTAGAAAAGATGAGTGTGGCCAACTCGAGGTTGGGTTGAGTTTGTAGCATAAATCTACCCGGACCCGCCCGGCTTAACTAGTGGCTACAAACAATAGGACCCAATGTGAGAAGTTGGTCATGTTGTGCTCGAACCCGAGGTTAGACCAAGTTGTGGTGTAAAGCTACCCGGACCCGCCCGGCTTAACTAGTAACCACAACAAGGTCTAATGTGAGAGGTTAAAGCACATTAAGTTAATTAATGCCTCCCGATTAGGGTTAAGTCATGGTCCACTTGATACTTAACCAATTTGGGCTTGATGGGTTAATCGGGGTTAAGTCATGAACCTTGGGTACACTTAACCAATTTAATCCACGTTTGGATCGGGATAACCACATTTAACCCGTTAAGAAACCCTAGTGGCGTGGTCCTTTTCAGTAGTAACCCTCTTGATGGTATCATAAGACCCTAGGGACTAGGCTAGGGTGGGGGCACGATTACTGGGCTGACATGTAAGCGACCAAAACGACGGCTGAGTAGGTACACCGGTGTAGGTCCAGGCGGACTATGGTCGTGCACATAGTCCGGAGTTGGAAAATCAGGCACGGGTACCAGTAGATCTAGACTGTGCATACTTGATTGGTGTCCGAGGTTGACACCCTAGGACTTGATACACCCTAGGGTGGACCTAGCGCAGTTTAACTACATTGCATGTTTGGGCCGTATGACACCGACACTTGACAAGTTAGGCTTGTAGGGAGCCGATCAACTAGACCGTGTAGTTGGACCTTGATTTAGGTCACCTCATGATATTGGGCCAAGCATGGGCCAAGGGATCGATTCTCGTTTTTACTTGACATGTTAGAATGCTAGTACAACCGTGGTGCAAAACTTAACCTTGATTATGCGATGACATCTTTATCTACCTTGTTAGTTAATCATCATGCCAGTATGTTGTTATCCTTATGTTCATCTCAGCTTCTCATGCCAGTTAACTTTACTAGTTCATGGACTGATAGTAGTAGGGCTTACCAGTCTTTTTGACTGACCTGTTTTCTTTCGCTTCTTTTCTTCCGTTTCCCCCCCTCAGGTCCTCAGGGTGGGAACATTGGAGCTTAGCTTGGATCTTTATAGCTTGCTTACGGGATTTGCTCATGTACGGTTCTGGACATTGAGCTTGCTATGGTTTATCGCTTCACTTTGGGGATAGTACTTTATGTATTTCAGTTTTTCAGTTTATGTTTTTCTCTAGACTTTGTTGTTGGAAAATAATGACCAAGTACTTTGTTGTAACATGACAATGGTTTTGAAATGCTAGTTTTATCCGCTGCTTTACTTACTCTGTTTTACTTATATGTTCTGTCTTGTGATATCTGCATGCATGTTTACCTTGTTTAAACGCCCCTCCGAAGCTAGTGTGCTTGCAAGAGTTACCCTGGCGGAGGTGGGGTGTTACATTTGGTATCAGAGCATAAGGTTTACAAGATTTGAGCAAAAGTGTTTTTAAAACTTACCTTTTGAAAAACTATTTTCAAAACCAATTAAGTATTTTCTAAGAAAAAGTCTAGTTATTTTAAAAGGCTATTCCCCAAAGGCCATAGCACTATCCTTCGTTTCCTCGTTCTGAATCTATCTTTTTCTTTTTCAGTATGGCCGATCTTAACCTTCCCGAGGGAGTGACCATTCCCGGATGGTTCCGGAGGTACTTGGAATCTAGGGTCAACGATGTGGGCCCAGCAAATACCCCCAACATAACTGAGGTTCCTCCTCCTCCTCCCCCTCCTCAGAATCCACAAGCGGATTTCTCTAAAGTTTGCAAGGACTTTAAGGCGATGAGTGGCAAGAATTTCATAGGGACGGAGACTTTTGTGGAGGCACGAAATTGGTTGAAAGAAACCGAAGATCTTTTCGCTATCTTTGATGTAGAAGACCATAGAAAGGTTTTATTGGCAGCATGGCTATTAAAAGAAGAAGCTGCTTATTGGTGGGAGGTCACCAATGCTACGAGGCCTATAGAGACTTGGGCCGACTTTAGGACAAGATTTGGGCTTAAGTTTCTATCATCAGCTGAGGCGAATCTGCAATTGGAGAAGTTTATATCTTTGAAGCAAGGGGACATGACAGTGAGGGAGTATGTGAATGAGTTTAACAAGCTCGCCCGATTCGGTTTGGACATGGTTAATACTCCCCAGAAGAATGCTTTACGCTTTGCACGAGGGTTGAATGAGCCATTACAAGGTTTAACCCTATCTCATATACCCATAGGGCCCACTTTTGAGGGACTAGTAGACATGGTATTGCTTCAAGGAGACGATAAGAATGGCAAGAAGGAAGTCAAGGCTAGTGAGACTCAAGCCAAGAAGACAGACTCCAAGTGGGGAGGAAATCAGAGCAATCAGAACAACAAAAACAACAAGAACAACAAGGGCAACAAGGCAAAGGATCCAAGAAAATGCCACTACTGTGGGAATGTTGGGCACATAGCTAAAGACTGTAAGAAAAGGAAGAGGAAGTCGGGCGAATGCTTTCATTGTGGAGAGACTGGACATTTTAGCAAGGATTGCCCCAAGTAGCAAGGGCAGAATCAGCGTGCAGGACCTTCTGGAGGGCAAGTGCATGCTCTCAACGCTGCTCCAGCTAAGGACCGAGGTAGTATTTCTGTAGAAAGTCTTGTTTATATTTCTGATTATCCTGTTCACACCTTATTTGATTCTGGCGCATCGCATAGTTTTATTTCTTCTGATCTTGTTGAAAGTTTGCACCTAAGTACTAGTCTAGTTGAGGATCCCGTTTGTGTTTCAAATCCGATTGGGGGTTCCGCCCATCTATCTATGATTTGTGTGGATTTGAAGATTTCTATCTTGACCGTAGAATTCACGTGTAATGCTTATGTTCTCGGATTCATGGGATACGGGTTGATCTTGGGCATGGATTGGTTGTCCAGTTATGGAGCCATCCTCGATTGTGAGCATAGGGTGGTGAGGCTCATGACTCGCCTCGGTAATACCCTAGAAATTTCTTGTAACCCTAGAGGTCCCGTCATGTTATGTTATCTTGAATCTCTCGACTCGTCCATCGATGATCTGCAATCTGTAAGGGTGGTCCGAGACTATCCTGATGTCTTTGAAGAAGTTAAGGGGTTACCCCCTAAACGAGAGATAGATTTCCGCATTTATCTAGTCGATAATGCCAAGCCAGTATCATTGCCCGTTAGGCATATGGCTCCACGAGAAAGAAGTGAGCTCGGTAAGCAAATCAAGGAGCTGCTTGAGAAGAATTTTATTAGACGAAGCATTTCTGAATGGGGTGCTCCGGTGGTATTCGCTACTAAGGTGGATGGTTCGCTTCGTCTATGTGTTGATTATCGAGAGTTGAACAAGCTGACAAAGAAGAATAGGCACCCTTTACCAAGGATTGATGATCTCTTTGACCAGCTGGTTGGTGCTTCTGTTTTCTCTCAGCTCGATCTAGCCACCGAATTCCATCAGCTTAGAGTAGCTGAGGATAGCATTGATAAAACTGCGTTTAGGACTCCAGATGGATTCTTTGAATGGCTTGTCATGCCATTCGGATTGACTAATGCACCCGCCTACTTCGTGGACTTGATGAGTAGGGTGTTCAGGGAGTTCCTTAACAAGTTCGTGGTTGTCTTTGTGGATGACATCTTAGTATTTTCTAAGAGTGAAGAAGAGCATGCCCTACATCTTAGGGAAGTGTTGGAGACTCTTCGAGCACATAGCCTTAAGGCTAAATTCTCTAAATGTCACTTCTGGAGGAAGGAAGTGCGGTTCTTAGGGCACATGGTCTCCAAGGAAGGGATAGCTGTGGATCCCGCGAAGGTAGTATCCATCCAAGATTGGAAGGTTCCGAAGAATACTACCGAGGTAAGGAGTTTCTTGGGGTTGGCTGGCTACTATAGGAAGTCTATCAAGGACTTCGCGAAGATATCAGCCCCATTAACTCGCTTGACAAAGAAGAATCTAGTCTTCGCATGGGACGTAGATTGTGATGACGCGTTCCGACGGTTAAAGAGAGCTTTAACCACAGCTCCAGTCTTAGTGTTGCCAGATTGGAGTAAGCCATTTGTTGTCTATACCGATGCTTGTGGGACAGGACTGGGCGCAGTCTTAATGCAAGAGGGAAGGGTAATAGCCTACGGTGGAAGGCAGTTGAGGGCGCATGAGAAAAATTATCCTACCCATGATTTAGAGTTGGCCGCTATTGTTTTTGCGCTTAAGATTTGGCGCCATTACCTTCTGGGGGAGAGGTTTGAATTGTTCACTGACCACAAATCATTGAAGTACTTGTTTTCTCAGAAGGATTTAAACTTGAGACAACAAAGGTGGATGGAGTTCTTAGCATCCTATGATTTCGAGATAGCATATACCCCTGGCAAGGGTAACGTGGTGGCGGACGCCTTGAGTAGAAAAAGGTTGTCCTTGAGTCCATTGTTCGTGGAACAACGAAGCTTGGAATATATCTCGATGTTTGATTTCAGACCTTCCGTTGACTATATACCCGGTTTGATAGCATCCTTGGAGGTCAGGCCTACTCTTATGGGACGGATTGGTGAGGCACAACGGGACGACCCACAGTTGGTTGAGTTGGTAGAGAGGCTCATAAGGGGGGAGTCGTCCAGCCATTTGAGTAGGTACACCCTAGACGATAGGGGGTGCTTGCGTAGAGACGGTAGACTTTGTGTACCGCAAGATGAGGGGTTGAGGAAGGCTATTCTTGATGATGCACACCGTTCTAGGATGACCATTCATCCCGGTGGGGACAAGATGTACCAAGACATGAAGCGAGTTTTCTTTTGGGCCGGTATGAAGAAAGATGTGGCCGAGTATGTCGCTAGATGCTTGGTGTGCCAACAAGTGAAAGCGGAGCAAAAGAAACATGGCGGGTTGCTTCACCCATTGGAAGTTCCGCAATGGAAGTGGGATAGCGTCTCGATGGATTTTATTGATGGGTTACCGAGATCGAGGAGGGGTAATACGGGAATTTGGGTTGTGGTAGACAGACTTACTAAGAGCGCCCATTTCATACCCGTGAAGAGCAAGAGGACTGCTCCATGGCTTGCTTCAGTTTATCTTCGAGAGATAGTTCGATTGCACGGGGTACCTTCTAGCATAGTGAGTGATCGAGATCCTATCTTCACTAGAGAGTTTTGGAAGAGTTTGCAAGAAGCAGTGGGGACTCAGTTGTGTTTGAGCACCGCATATCATCCTCAGACGGACGGCCAGACCGAGAGGGTGAATCGTGTTCTAGAAGACCTTTTGAGGCTTTGTCTCTTGGATTTTGGAGGTACATGGGAAGAGCAACTTCCATTGGTGGAGTTCGCGTATAATAACAGCTTTCAGTCTAGTATTGGTATGGCTCCTTTCGAAGCTCTTTATGGAAGGCCTTGCCGATCACCTACATGTTGGTGGGAATCTACGGATAAGATCTTGCTTAGGCCTTATATGGTTAGAGAGACTTCGGAAAAGATTGATTTGATTCGAAGAAGGATGGAAGCAGCACAAGACAGGCAGAAATCTTACGCGGATAAGAGGAGGACGGATCTAGAGTTTGATGTTGGGGACATGGTCTTTGTCAAAGTATCCCCATTACGGAATGTTGTCCGCTTTGGGTCCGTTGGGAAGTTAGCTCCAAGGTTTGTAGGACCGTTTCCCATTAAGGAAAGGATTGGACGGATGACATATAGAGTGGATCTACCTGAGAAAATTAGTGGGGTACATGATGTATTCCATGTGTCACATTTGAGGAAGTGCCTTCATGAGACCGCAGAGGTGGTAGAGCCGAGCTTGCTTAGAGAAGTGGAGGTAGAGCATGATGCGACTATTCGACGAGCTCCTACCCGCATCCTTGGGTCAGAGATTAGGAAGTTGAGAAACTGAGAGGTTCGACTAGTCAAAGTGCAATGGGGAGAGGATGAGAGCAATGCTACTTGGGAGACAGAAGCGAAGATGCGTTCACTTTATCCATTCCTTTTTGAGGGTACATTCTCAATCTCCTTTCTTAATTAGCATATCTTTCTATCCGTGTTTATCCTGTTTATCTTATTATCTCGTTAACCTTGTCATGAGAACCTTAGGTAGAAACCCTTTGGATGAAACATGTATTTGAAACATGTTATGCTTGATGGTTGCAAGTGGTTGCAAGTGTTTGCATGTGGATACTCGTGGATGCATGATACACATTAGGCACTAAGATCGGCTCACACACTTTCATGTTGCATATGCATGAGTGCTTATACTTATTCATGGATGAAACTTGTTATGCTATCACGTGGATGTTGCATATGGATGAATGTTATGTGCACTCATGTAGAGATTATAAATCATGTTAGGAATTTGCATACATATGGTCTCATTTCACTAACATGTTTTGCATTAAGGGGGTTTACTAAATCAGTAACCTCCTGATTTTCGCATTAGATAAGTACATATACACACACCTTTGCATATGATCATACAGCATTTAGAATCCTTTAAGGACAATGACTGCACGTGGATGATGTTTTGAGTAGATGGATGATGGATGGTAGGATACGTTCTTCCTAACTTGGAGATTTCGGGGACGAAATCCTTTAAGGAGGGGAGAACGTAACAACCCGTAATTTTGAATAACATGTTATAACACAAATCAAGGCAGAATTAAAATATAAAATCTGAATCAAGGGAAACGGGCTGTGCCATTGTGTTCGTCTCGGAAAAATACGCGAAATAGAGTCCGAGTTTTCGAAAATCGGAGTCCGTATGACCAAGTTATGGCCCGTCAAAGTTTTCAGAAAATTTCAAGTTCAAAAACAGGTCAAATTTGAATTTAGAATTCAAATTCAGCCAAATCAGACTGGGCGGGAAAACTCCCGCCCAGACAGGTCGACTGGGGGGTCGACACTAGGGTCGACCTCCCCCCCAACCAGGTCGACACTAGAGTCGACCTGGGGGTCGACCTAAGGGTCGACCTCCCTGGTCGGCCAGGTCGGCCTGGTGCACTTGATTGGGCTGTTTGGACCTGTTTTGGAGGCTTGTGACGTGATTTGATGGCTAGGATTGGATCTAGGGTTAATCCTATGGCTAATACTATCCTAATCTTCTATAAAAAAGACCCCTAAGCCTAGCCTAAATCATCATTATTCAACCCTACAACTAAACTATGCCAAATTTGTTCCTCTCATAGCCTCCACTCTCATGCTAAAATTTCTAAGTTTATTTATATGAGAGATTTTGAGTTCATACAAGTATATTCAGACTTGTATGAGTGTTCTTAGTTTGCATTAAAGTCAAGTTGCAACATTTCTATTTCAAAGCAAAGGTTTTTATTGATTTGGCTCAAGGGTTTTTCATTTGGAGCTGGCATATTTGGGTTTTTTGGTGATTGCATAAGGGCTTCGTCTCAATCTTTATAATAAATATTCATTTGTGTCTTCATAGCATTGTAAGCCCTTTTCTACTTTCTTTTTGAACTCTAAAGTTAAATGAATGATGCAAGTTTGGGGTTTCTCATTATGATATGCAAGTTTGGTTGATCATTATGATATGCAAGTTTGGTTGATCATTATGCAAGTTGGTTTAATCATTATGTATGACACATGTTGCTATGTTATGCAAGTTTGAGTTGATCATTATACACATGTTATCATGTTATGCAAGTTAAACTTGAGTTTGTGAGCATAAAGCTTCAAGCTTTATATTAAAGGTTGCATTTTGGCAACATGGAAGTTATTATATCCCTTATGATAACTTGCATGTGAGGCTAAATGCGAGCTTCTAGCAACTTCTACATGTCATTTATCACCATGTATCACTTATATGCTAAGTTTGGTTTTATGCATACTTTTGAAGCCTAATAATGCAATATGCAAGTATATGAACATATGTACATTTCATATGCAACCATGTTAAACTTGTGGCTTCAACACCTTTTTGTCATGATTATGCCAAGTTCCCTATTTTATCCTTTATGCGTTGTTGCGATTATGTAAACGATGGGATTACGTTGGGGTTGGGTAACATTATGACATGAACATGGTTTTTATAACATGACGTGATATGTAATTATGTTTTAGAAACATAATGGACATGACACTTAGAAAAGATGAGTGTGGCCAACCCGAGGTTGGGTTGAGTTTGTAGCATAAATCTACCCGGACCCGCCCGGCTTAACTAGTGGCTACAAACAATAGGACCCAATGTGAGAAGCTGGTCATGTTGTGCTCGAACCCGAGGTTAGACCAAGTTGTGGTGTAAAGCTACCCGGACCCGCCCGGCTTAACTAGTAACCACAACAAGGTCTAATGTGAGAGGTTAAAGCACATTAAGTTAATTAATGCCTCCCGATTAGGGTTAAGTCATGGTCCACTTGATACTTAACCAATTTGGGCTTGATGGGTTAATCGGGGTTAAGTCATGAACCTTGGGTACACTTAACCAATTTAATCCACGTTTGGATCGGGATAACCACATTTAACCCGTTAAGAAACCCTAGTGGCGTGGTCCTTTTCAACAGTAACCCTCTTGATGGTATCATAAGACCCTAAGGACTAGGCTAGGGTGGGGCACGATTACTGGGCTGACATGTAAGCGACCAAAACGACGGCTGAGTAGGTACGCCGGTGTAGGTCCAGGCGGACTATGGTCGTGCACATAGTCCGGAGTTGGAAAATCAGGCACGGGTATCAGTAGATCTAGACTGTGCATACTTGATTGGTGTCCGAGGTTGACACCCTAGGACTTGATACACCCTAGGGTGGACCTAGCGCAGTTTAACTACATTGCATGTTTGGGCCGTATGACACCGACACTTGACGAGTTAGGCTTGTAGGGAGCCGATCAACTAGACCGTGTAGTTGGACCTTGATTTAGGTCACCTCATGATATTGGGCCAAGCGTGGGCCAAGGGATCGATTCTCGTTTTTACTTGACATGTTAGAATGCTAGTACAACCGTGGTGCAAAACTTAACCTTGATTATGCGATGACATCTTTATCTACCTTGTTAGTTAATCATCGTGCCAGTATGTTGTTATCCTTATGTTCATCTCAGCTTCTCATGCCAGTTAACTTTACTAGTTCATGGACTGATAGTAGTAGGGCTTACCAGTCTTTTTGACTGACCTGTTTTCTTTCGCCTCTTTTCTTCCGTTTCCCCCCCCCCCCTCAGGTCCTCAGGGTGGGAACATTGGAGTTTAGCTTGGATCTTTATAGCTTGCTTACGGGATTTGCTCATGTACGGTTCTGGACATTGAGCTTGCTATGGTTTATCGCTTCACTTTGGGGATAGTACTTTATGTATTTCAGTTTTTCAGTTTATGTTTTTCTCTAGACGTTGTTGTTGGAAAATAATGACCAAGTACTTTGTTGTAACATGACAATGGTTTTGAAATGCAAGTTTTATCCGCTGCTTTACTTACTCTGTTTTACTTATATGTTCTGTCATGTGATATCTGCATGCATGTTTACCTTGTTTAAACGCCCCTCCGAAGCTAGTGTGCTTGCAAGAGTTACCCTGGTGGAGGTGGGGTGTTACACTAGGCGGCCGCCTTGGTCGCCTTGGGCCAGGGCCGGGCCTATATGTACCCAAATTGAATGACGTCCTTTTGCAGTTTCCATGGCCAAACTCCACAGAGCAGACAAAAGTGCCCAACCTGGAAATGCTTAGCTGCTTTCCTCATTTGCAAGGTAATTGAGTTCACCTGAGGTGTGACTTGTTTATACCAAAATTGCATACACCACTATTGCATACTTTTGTGTCTTATTTATACCAAAATTGATAACATACATACATGTTACACCATTTATGTTCATTTTTGAATATAACAGAATTTTATATCATAACTGAAATGAAAAGACTGCTCATAAATCAGTGAAAAATGTTGATGCATGTATCACCTTAGTGAAAAATGTTCCATTGCAACTTGTCATTTTTTTCTTCTTCTAATAATGAGTGTATTTATATTTTGCAGGCACTCGTGGAGGAGGGATAAAACATAAAGAAAGCAAACACGTGTGACCTTGACAATGATTTTATCTCTAAATTTTTTGGAATGTGATGAGTGCATTTATATTTTACAGTTTGGACATGATATTATGGTATTTTGAAATCAGAAGCATGTATCTCAAATTTGAGTATTATGAAAATGTGACATTGTTGAATTTGAGATATGGAAGTGAAATCTTATATTGAATTGATATGTTAAATAACATATGTGTATTGAAAATCACAAAGATATGTTATATTCATTTGTTTTGAGAGTTTTAATATTAATCGTGTAAAAAATAGAGAAGAACTTAATTTCGTACTGTGATGCATATAAGTTTTAGCAATTTATGTATACCAACATTTATAAGAGTTAGTAGGATTATGATACTGACATTTATAAGTGTTACCATATCTTATAGTTTCAACATTTATAAGTGTTAGCAATGAATATGTTTGTAACTCTTATACATGTTACCATATCTTATGGTTCCAACATTTATAAGTGTTAGCAATGAATATGTTTGTAACACTTATAAGTGTTAGCAATTACTCTGTTCGTAACACTTATAAGTGTTAGCAGTTACTCTGTTTGTAACACTTATATGTGTTAGCAGTTACTCTGTTTGTAACACTTTTAAGTGTTAGCAGTTACTCTGTTCGTAACACTTATAAGTGTTACAGGAAATTCCTCACACGCCGTTGGTGACACATAAAAGTGTTACAGAAATGATTTGTAACACATATACTTGTTGGGAATCCACTGTTTTGGTGTAGTGACAAACACAAAGATAAACAAAAATAAAATGCAGAAAAGGAAAGAACACACTGGATTTTATATTGGTTCGGATTACTTCTACGTCTAGTACCCCGCAACGCTGGATTGTGCAGAGTTTTATTACTATATCAATATCCAAGTACTACACCCTTGATTTTACGTCCACAAGGTTATCACCGATTCCAAACACCCTTGATCAAGTATATTCCCCTTGATTTCCCCGGCTACAAGGTTAACACCACTAAGTTTCCTTGGTTTCAAGGCTACAAGGAACAAACCTTTTCCCAAACACTTCCCAAACAATTACAACGACCCTATAACTCTTCAATAGCACTTCGATTCAGAGATTAATAAGTAGAGAGTGATAAGAGAAGAAGTTTTATATAAATAGAATTGAATTCGGCAGAGTATAAGTGTAGAAATCATAAAAATATGAAATATTAATGGTGTAAAGAAAGGGGATGAAGATGGAGAAGAAGAATGATGAAAAAAAATTGAAATCAGCCCCTATTTATAAGATTTGAAAGCTCCAACGCTTCTGAAACGTTACGAATAGTGAAAAGACACTTCCTTTCAAAATTAAAAATATGACAGTTAAATGTCGACATAGATAACTATGTATGTCGACATATACTAGTTCAAAATTGAA
Source organism: Allium sativum (assembly GCA_030737875.1). NCBI lineage: Eukaryota > Viridiplantae > Streptophyta > Magnoliopsida > Asparagales > Amaryllidaceae > Allium > Allium sativum. The sequence continues at coordinate 289,186,513 of CM060924.1, forward strand.
ATTTATGTGTTTTTTAAGTGTTTTGATATATATATATATATATATATATATATAATTCTGGAAATTCTTGAATTAAAACATAGTGATATAAATGACTATTATAAAGTAGAAAATCATATGAAATCATAAGTATAACTATATAAACATATTTATAAAATTATAAAGTTTAAAACTATATAAATATAAGTATATAACTGTATAAATATATATACTTATAAACTATAAAACTTGAGTTTTAAAATCAAGAGTAAAATAGAGAAATTTAATAAAAATTGAAGACAGAATTTGAAATTTGAAAATCAGAAATTGGAAAACAAAATTTGAATTTGAACCTGGATGATATTCAGTGTCTTACATAAACTAGATTCTATTACTATATTTATCTTGAACTCTTGAAATCTCGATTACTCATAAGTCTTGAATCTTCTAAATCGGAATCTCTAAAAGCTCTTAAAACTGTACAGTCTTCAGTATTAAAACATGTATACAAATCCAGCATATATGTGTATATAATATTCTAGATAAAGGTGTTAGTATATATTTTATAATCAATTAAATTTGAAATAAGGTTATTGTCATCAAAATTCCATTCTCCAACATGGAAACCTTCAGCCTGTTCCATATGCAAGATATTTGGTCATGAAAAATCTGAGTGTAAATCTTCTAAAGCATGGATACCTAAAGATTGTTCTAATATTGCAACTGGTATGGACATTGATGAGATTGGGTAAAGTAATAGTGGTAAAGTTTCACACGACAATAATATTTTGGACAATAATAGTAATACTTCAATGTTAGTTCAAAAGAAAAGGTTGATGGTTTAGAAGTAATGAGGGATAGAAGTGGGAAATATCTGCATAATACTATTTATAACTCATTACATGCTGAAGCAATCAATACAAGCAACCCATTTATTGTTTTTGGTGATAGTAATATTCGAATGGAGGCAAATACAGAAGAAGAAGTGAACATTCATAGAATAGATGCTTAGTTTAAATAGTTGGATTAGATTTCTAGTGGCTGTTCAAATAATTTAAATGAGCGATGTCAGGCTTTAATTCTACGGACAACACGAGGGAAGAAAAGAAGCAACCTGCTAAAGCATTTGCTACTGGAAAGACTGATATCAATAAGGCAGTTGATGATATGTTTGATATTGAAACTCAGCATGCACCACATGTTAATGATGATCAAAGAGTTGAAGTTTTCTCTATAGAAGAATCAGATAGCTCTTCATGTAGTTTCAAAAGTAAGAGAACACAAGGGGAGAATTATAAGTTCAAGAAAGGAAGAAAAGTGTTGAGTGGAGAATTATTGGTCAAAACCAATCCAGAGCAGGTGAAGTTAGTCTCCCAATTCCAAACTAGATCGAAAATGGAAAAGGTAAGAGACGATGGAAGTTCACTGCGAGGCATTCTAAATGGAGGTATTGGAAAAAGTAAGACTTTTCTCTCTATTTATTCTTGGTTTTTAGTCTTCCTCTGTCTATGTTAATTTTTTAGGGGTTGCTTCTTTTTGGGTTTGATATGTTTGGCTTTCTTTGATCATCTTTTATGTTTTGTTGTTTTTGGTTTTGTTTTACTGTTGAATTTGGTTCTAGCTTGATCAGATGGTTTGTGTGGCAAGGGTTATTAACTGGTTTCCTTCTATTATGGTGGTTTGTTTATCCTGGTGGTTTAGTTGGTTTTCAGAGTCTTGTGGTATTGTTGTTGCTTAGTATGTTGAATTTGGTGGTCAGTTTTCCCTGGTAGTTTATTTGAGCTTTCGGAGATATTTTGGTTTTTAACAGCCGGTGTTGTGGGCTTCAGGTGAGGTTTGTTGATTTTACATGTTGGAAGGCTTGTTTGCTGGATTTTCAATTGTAGTGTGCAGTAATTTGTCATTTTGGTGAAATGATGTTGAAATTTATTCTGCGTTGTTTCTGTGGTTGATGTTTTATGGGCTTTTCGGTCTTATGATGGGCTTTGACTGCTGTGTGTAGCTTGGGCTATTTGGAGAATTTCTTGGCTTCGTTGATATTGCTCTCTGGTGGTTTTTAGGTGTCTTCCGTGTTGTTTTCGCTGGGCTTTATTGTTGTATCTGTTTGATTGTTTTGGTAGTGTCTTTCAGATCAAGCTGGAGTTTGTTTTTGTCTATATAGAATTCGTTTTAAGTGTGTGTTGTAATTTGTTTCCAGCTTTATCTTTTCCTTGTACCTGTTTTATGTAATATAAGTACCTTTTTTTCTAAAAAAAACATGTGGTACATAGATGCATCAATCAAAGGAGAAATGCGTATAAACAAATAGTTCTAACACTAATCTATATAGTTGTTTGCTGAAGAAAGTTGATTAAACCCCTACTCTGGTGATCATTTTAACAGTACCGTTACACTAATAGTTTTTAGACTTACTGGTATTTATGTTTGTAAACACATCCAAACAGTGAATAAAATAAAACAAAGTCCAAAATGAAACAAAACAAAGGAATAAAGACAATTGAAAAAGCTAAATCACACTTAGAACAGAGTTTATACATCCGTCTATAACATGCTACATATACAAAGTTCATGCATTTTTGTATACAGACTTTATACATCACTATTGCTATATTTTTCAATAGAGATAGTTAAAAATCAATTTTAATTTCATGTAATCTCCCATATAATACTACTTTATTATTTGATTTGATAATAGAAAATAAAGTTGTGTTTGAGAGAATACATGAAATTATGTAAATTCACACAAAAACATTTCTAGGTAAATATGCTTTGGAAGATGGTATAGTGGAAGAAAGTACCTGGGAATGTGGAAGCAGCGACTCGCCTGCGAAAGAGTGCAGCAGCGCTTGATTTTCCGTTACTAAAGTTGAGTGCCATACCTAAGCCAATTCTGCTTTGTTATAACATATTAGCAAGGTTTGATGTCATTTTATGTACGATTTCAACCGACCCTTGTTGGTTAAAACTAAGGCAGAAGTCACGGGAATATGCTACAAATCAATCCTAGCAAATCTCCGAGTCAAACATCAAATCAAATACTCTGTACCCAAAATCCTCTGTCCCTCTATACCCAACCAATCAAGACCCCCTGAATTTCACCTTTTTACAATTAAACCATCTTTTTTTCTTTGGCCTAATTACAAAAAAGTGGAAATCAGAGATTTTAATTGGTTAGGTACAAGGAGACGGGATATTTTGGGTACAAAGGATTTGCTCTCGTCAAACATTCAAGCAAAGTCCAGCACGTTTCAAGCATTCCGTCACTTCAAATGGCCACGTGACCTATCCTCAACACCTTTCCGTTTCGGCTTCCCTAATAATCCCACGAACTGAATTATTAATTAATGATTCCACTGTCCCCTAATTTAAACCCAACCAATCTCCACATTACAATGCCATCTCCAATTGAATTCCTACCAACCCAACATTTATCAAAGCCATGCAACTCATGCAAGGACCCAACCCTTTTGACGTTCTACAAAATTTTCCTTCCTATTATCTAACTATTTTTTAACCTTCCCTAGTGTTTCTTTAAAAGTTTAAGATAAGTACATGCTCTGTTGATGCAAGCGTTCCTTGTTGCATTGAATCCACCCACGCCAATTTAGTGAATGCCAATCCTCCTAACCTAAATGACTCACCACCACCCCATATGTTCAGCCGTCCACCTTGCTAGACACAAATTCCATATCTTTCTCTCTGCCATTTTATACTCCATCCTCATCTGATACAACAAAAGTGCCTTACATTTTAGGCCTCCCCAAGCCCAACGCCCCACACTATGCTTCTACTCCTGCCCCCATCACATGTAAAACCCCTTCGAAGGAAGTATCTCTGTGCTTTTGACCAAGTAAAACGAGAAAACAATCTAAGGAGCATGATAAAGGAAACACCTTTTCTAAAAAAAATATGCCAATCACATGTCCACCAAAAGAAGAATAGCCCTCCACCTCCCGCACCATGGCAAATCCGCCACCATCTTTAATCCTTCCATCATCCTCCCAATGATGCAAAATACAGCCTAATCCACAATTAATGGAACATGGGAAAATTCAGTATAATCTTTTAAAATGTCATCCTAATACAAATACTTCGATTCAAACTAATCAAACGTATATGCATAGGTTAATTTTAGTCATTACTATCAATTTAGAAAATAATACAAAACTAAATTATCATATTTGCATCATACACACACACACACACAGACACACACACACACACACACAAATATATATATATATAGGAGTGTTCCATGACATCATTGTTTTGCAGCACCTGTGACGACCCAAATTTCCGGTACCTTTTGAGGTGACCAAACAACACCAGTCCCACCCAGATTGTACTAGAAATCTGAATGCCAATAGAAAGAATTTAGAGGGTGAGATAAGAAAGAAAGAAACATTAGAATAGAAGAAGAAGAAAAAGAATAATCAACACAACACAGAGTCTGACATCGCAATGGAACAAAATATAATATGGAAATAATCTTTATTGAGAGCTTGAAAAAAAATTACTTACAACATCAGAGTACATCAATACACTTGGATAGTTATAACAACCTGTCCTCATACACAATATACGATGGAATAATAACATCATATGTCTGAAAGCCACCAACATGTCTTCTGAACTTCGTAGTGTCCAATAACTTGCACCTGTACAACCCGGTCTAACCCGAGCATTTCAAATACCGGGTCAGTCTGGTGAACCAGAGTGAGAAAAACTCGCAAAGTTTTAAGGGGAATCATCCAACTTGATTTTAAATTTCAAAATCCTCTTGAAAGAAAAGGATAATAGTAAGACCGGTGCATACATAAATACAGATGGTCTTTACCTTACTATAACCCAAAACATTTTGAAATCGATATATTCTATGATATTACAATAGTGTCTAAATACAAATAAATATCGATCTAGCTGAACGTTTGCATCTCACGCTCCACATATATAGTATACAATCAAAATTACGGGAGCTTATTGGAGATTGGATTCCGACTATGACAAGGTATGGAACCACCTGTTGATAGTGTATCTCTAGAGGGGAATACACCGGGTTCAACAAGAACGTCTTGCAACCCGTCCCACACATGACCGACCACTCAGTAACCGTTTCCCGAAAAGGGACAACATCGAAAAGATTAAATAAGCAAAAACATTTTCTCTAGATAGGTGATTATACACCCTAATGGGAGCGACCCACATAGCCATGCTGCCTGCCCGATTTTTGTTGTTTCCCGGTTGATGAGGCTTGAGGCTACGATTATCAACTCTTTTAGACCAGTACATCAAACTTTGAATGTCACATCGTCAGATCCGTCAAATCACTAACTGACGTCCACAAAAATACACTGGACACGTTTGAAGAAATCAATGTACCTGACCTTATGGAAATACTTTGTCGGACACTCGCCCATACAAGTCATCCAGGAACAGGATGAACCGAAGGCACCTTCCTACATCATCCAAAGGATCGGTAGCAAGAAGTCCTTGCAATCCGCAAAATATCAACCACGACCGAATCAATGTTTAAAAACCTATGGTAGCAAGCCAGAGAAATTCAACAGCGATCTTTCTGCTTATGAAGATCCACGGTCTTCAATGCTCCGTCTCGACCTTTTTCTGGTATCTTCAATGTTTACGTATTTGTTGGTCGGAATGTTTTTCGAATATAAATTCGATCCCGGACTTTCCATACCAACAGTCGATTTGGCCATATTTTTGATAGTCGGTGATTTAACTATCAAAATAAACAATCATCATCCATGGAAAAATAAAGTGGATTCATTGGTTCAGTACACAGCATCACTTGGCCTTTTTAGTTAAACAGTTGTTAATTAAATTTAAAAATCTTTCGACATTTGAAACACAGCCCTTTCACTTCTTATTATCAAAACAATTTATTCAACTTATAACTCTTTGAATTATAGTTTATAATATCCTTCATGCAAATATAAATTTTAACTTCCTCGACTCCCCTCGTTTCTAAACTAATATCATTCTTGGATAGTCATGAAGTCATTCAAGTTGGGGTATTTTATTTACCTCTCAGACCTTGAGTTGACAAAATTCTTACCTTCAGAATAGATAGAAGTTTATCAACAAAATCCCATATTAACACATTTTGCAACACTTCTATTTATTTTAGAATCTCTTTTAAATAACCACTTATCTTAGTTCTGTTCAAACAGTGCCTTTCCCATTTAAAATATTCATCTCTAGATCTTTATTGTTAGATTCTCACTTTTATAACCAAGTTAAATCCTCTAAGGTTTCCATTCGATTTCAACTCACATCAATCTCGTTTAAAACTCTCCTTTAATAGAATTCCCTTTTTGAAAATAAATTTAAAATCTAACTCATATAAATATGAGTAAACTTATTAAAAGCCCTTTTTAATTACAAATAAGGTTTTACTCAACTAATTCCCTTTATCACCATTCCCATTTCAACCTAGTTCCTTTCAACTATTATTCACTTTAAGAGTTAACATTATCCTTTTTATATGATTCTGGACTCGATATATTAATGCAACTTGGTTTCATTTGAAAACACCATTATATATTCAAATCTTATCTATCAAGTCGCTTAATGAGTTCACATTCCTACTATACTTTAAAAATTTCGTTTACAGTCAACTCCTTGTAAATTATCTAATATTCTTTATATCAAATAGTTTACTTTATTATCAACTATAAATCAAATAATTTATCTCTATAAAAATGTTATTTTAAAATGATCTATAACTTCAATAAAAATTCACAATCCAATAATAGTTTTTAATGATCAAATCTTGGTTATCTCAAACTAGGTTACTTCGTCAACCATTTTCACTTGGTTATTTCTTTTAAATTAATAAATAATTCCATTTTGATTTCATTAATAATCTAATTAAATTAAATAGTCTCATTTAATTGTTTATTGGAGAATTAATAATTAATTTAACCCTTGACCCTTTGGTTAATCGTTGCTCATTTGTTTACAGTACTCATTAACATGAAAATCTCATTTTATATACTCATTTTATAAAAATAAGATAAAAATAATTATTCATTTCCTTTAATAACTACATTTAAAGATAATATAAATAATATAGTTTCAAATCTAACTTTAGTTATAAAACAAGTTTTATAACTTCATTTCTATTGATTTACCTACCGGTGAATCAATTTCTATAAAACGATTCATTTACAGGATATATGCCGATAATTACCCAAACAATATCACCCATTGGTTAATATCAAAACAAGTGTTGGGTTTGGTTTCAACAATCAATAACCAATCCAATTGATTAACAGTCCATATAAATAAACAACATATTTGAGGAATCCGGTTGGATCCCTCCAACCTGTCCTTCCCTGCATCACAATGGGTTACTTTAAATTCAATACGATAGTGTATTTGTCACGGTAATCATAAATAATAGTCAACAATCAATTAACAATATCTAATCAAACACCCAATTATTTATTTAATACGTTTATATTATTATAAACGTAACCAGTAAGGTAAGTACCTCGTTTGGAATCTTATTGTTAAAATAACGATTTAATTTGATTAAATTAAAAAAATGCTTAGTTTAATCAATGAATATTAAAATATTCAGCACACATACAAATAGTCATTAAATCATCAACCATTAGCAAACATTGCACACAAATTAAAAACCCAGTTTATATAAAATATAAATAGGGTAAACTGAGTGATTTGAACTCACCTTGGTTTCATCTGTCGCTGAACAATTAATTTTTAATTAAATTAAACGATCGTTTAATTTAATTAAAATCCCTGTCTCTACTTCATTCTGCTCACACCAGCTCTAAAATGCTGCGCTTGCTGACTCGATCTCACGTTTTTTTGTTGGTTCGATTCTTTACTATTCATTCATCTTCTCATATATACCTGCTTTAGAGAATCCCAAAAACCACTACTACTACATCTCGCCTCCCTTCCTCCATTCGTAATGCCAAACTTCTCTTGTCCTCACTGCTGTGCCTCGTTCATCCCACCTGCTCAACCCACCATTATTTGTTTGACTCCAGATTTCATCTTCATATTTTCTTCTTAGCACCCTACTTCCTTCCTTCCTACCAGTATTGTATATCTTTAGGTTGCTACCCCAACCGCATGCATAGCATGCTGTACACCCGGTCTTCTTTTTCATTTGAATAAAAATGCCGTTATAGGGTCCTCCACAACCGTACTTACATCACCTATTGTTCCCACTGGTACCAACTTTTGGCTTCACCCCAATGGCTCAGTCGCCTCCGTACTTCTAGCGCAAAGTAAATTTTTACTCTATTAAAAATATGGATGCCTGCTACATGAAACTTGTGCGAGAACTCCACTGTCAAAATGAAATAACCCCACATGCATGTCTGAACTTTATGCGTTCTTTCTGTTCCAGTACCCTGCTGTACAGTGAACCGCACCGCCCCCTTCCTAAGCAAACCGCACCGCCCACTTCCTAAGCAAACCGCACCGCCTACGATCACTTAACCACCACCTTACCCCACTCTAGCGTTGAGCTCACCACTCCCTTCATCTATTTGTTGATCACATTGGCTAATTCAGAAAAGTGGAAGAGTTTTTATTATTTTCTTCAATTGGTTTCGGTTTCCTTTCTACTGCTGAAGGAATGGAGAACATATGATAGGTATTTATAGGTAAGAATACGTGGTTGGCACATTATGTAGAGTAATAGGTTTTCAGAAGTAGGGTATTGTTGTGTGGGATTCTCAATACAAACCGTGGTCTGCACGGCTTTAAGATTGTTTGGAGGCCAAGAAAACTAAAATTACGGTGGAAGAGATTTCATCAGCTTAAACATAAATATATTTATTATTTTAACACATTAGTTAGACGTGGGGTACAACACTTTGTTTCGTATAGAAGCAAATTTCTAATGAGAAGATAACTTTTACCATATATTTATTTTTTTATATACCATTAACTTATATTGATTTAAATACACTGTTCGTTGGCTTGACTGTGCTGGGAATTTGGCATGTATGTATTCATAGCTGAACTTAACATATAATTCAGAATAGCATCCAAAGTCCTAACTGACTTCTCAAAATCTAGCGAACAAATTTATTGAGCAAAATCTGAATAAAATAAAATAAAAAGAAAACTGAATGCATGTTTAAATTTACCGCTAATAAAATAAAATGAACGTACTTCTACATTTAGATGTTTCGGATCCAATGAAACTAATTTCATTGAAAACGGACTTCGTTTGTAAAAATGGCGCTATAAAGATTCCAATTTATCCATCGGTTGAATTTCGCCTACCGACGAAACAACTCCGTTTGGCTTCAAATCGGAAATGTAGCAATAATTAATTGTACGCATTTCAATAAAACTTGTTTCGTAAAAAACGGAGATCATTTGAAAAGAATGCTATTTCAAAGCCCTATATAATATCGATAAAATAAATTAAATTCAAACCAATTCTATTTTAAAATAATAGTGGATTATTATTATCATATATTTTGAAATGAAATATTATACTGCTTCAGTATAAGCCAATATATATTTTAAACTCAATATTCTGAAATCCGGTTTAAAACGATATCCAAATATATAGAAATTCCTTTATATTTATTAAATAAACGCTATCATTTATTAATGTATTCCATAATGACTATTTGAAAATTTAAAATGGACATAACTGACAAGTTATAATATGAAATCTCCATTTTTCTCTTTCATTAGAAAAATATAATCAAATCAATTCAAATATTTCTTGTGTCACCAAATTCTGACTTATACCAGATCCATTATATTCAATTGAAATTTTAGCTGTAAATTACGAACTACCACATTGTTTTCGAGCTCCTTTTAACTATATTATAAATTATACATATTTGAACTCTATTTTATGAAATAAATTTGGTATAAAACCCGTTAATATCACCAAATCAATATTTAAATGTAATTAAATATTTGTAATTAACGTTCAAAATTTTGGGACGTTACATTCCACCTCCTTAAAAGAATTCCGTCCCCGAAATTACAAGGTAAGAAGAATGCTCCAAACCCAATTATTTTAAAAAATAATTTTTGAATTGTCATAATTCAAACTCTTTAAATTTCTCCGAAAATTTCTCCAGCACCTCCTTTACACGGCTTGATCGAAACAACTAAAGCTGCCACTCTAGGCCTCAACTTTACCAAAAGAAATCAAAATCCAAATGGCTATCTACTTAAGGATATAAAATCAATCCTCAACCAATAATATTAAGGTTTACCTATTTGTTGGGCAATTAATTCCAATTTTGAAGCAAATCAACTAACCGATCTTCGTTTTCCAATTTGTACTTCCAATTTGGTTAACTCAATCATCTCCACAACCCTCAGAATTCTGCACTTAACTCCACTTATATTGTAAGTAACATAATGGGTTAAATAAGTCGGTTTTATCTCATAATCATTTTTATTTTTAATTCATAGCATCGGGATTTAGTTTCAATACATTCAACTCCATTATTGACCAACCCAATCATTTGAATTATAATCAACAATGATATTTACTAGTCTGCATTCTCTTTGGTTTAACATACATTAATGTCAATCAATTAATATTTGATTGATTACCTTTATTATCCATCAATTTTCCGAATCCCAAATTCGTATTACTCAATTCCACTTGACACAGTTAGGCCTTATTTCCATATTAACCAACTGGTTTCTAACTAGTCCAGTTCCATTTCATAATTCAATTTGAATTCCAATTAAATCGAGCAAAACAACTAAACAACCAATGTTACTATACTATAGAAAATTTAATTCGATTTTCTATAGAAATATACTTTGGCAAAATTATTTCATTTACCCTCTTTATAAAACAATATTGTGTCGATTACCAGTTCAATAGTTTTTAAACACTTGAACCGATAAAATATCACAATACAAAGAATTTTTATATAAAGTTTACAAATACGCTTTCTCGTATATACATTCAAACTCAATCTAGGACATTACTAGTCCTATCTTTACTGAGTTACGCCACAGAGCCAAGGTTACAACTCAACCAATAGCTCTGATAACAAGTGTGACGACTCAAATTTCCGGCACCTTTTGAGCTGACCAAACAACACCAGTCCAACCCAAATTGTACTGGAAACCCGGATGCTAATAGAAAGAATTTAGAGGGTGAGATAAGATTATCTACTCTTTTAGACCAGCACATCAAACTTTGTATGTCACATCGTCAGATCCATTAAATCATTAATTGACGTCCACAAAAATACACTGGGCATGTTTGAAGAAATTAGTGTACCTGACCTTTTGGAAATACTGTGACGGCCCGCCCAGCACCAGCCGACATCTCTATGAAATGCGCTGTACAGATGTCCAACCAGCACGGGATAGTCGCCAAAGAAAGGAAAAGATAGGAATTTGAACTAACAAGAAACCTATAGTATATCTCATAGCGCATGGAACAAAATATAATAATAACATAACTTGATATAAAACATGCGATACAGTGCATAAGCTGAGAACTAAACTATCATAGCAGCTGAAAGTTCAAAGTACAACTTATGATCCAAACCATCATTATTACAACTTTTAAAACTGTCTCCAAAGAAAAACAGGAAGGTACACTACTAATGCCCAAAGTAGTGACCAGCAACAACACAGGGAGAATATATATATTATACGTGGAAGCCTCCTACTCGTATCCGGTACAGCTACTCGTGCACTATCACGTGACTTGTCTCTAGTCTGCCCGTTTAAGAGCACCCAGAGTACTAAGAGGAGACATAAAACTCTGGGTCATACAAAAGCCTGATATGAGCGATAAGCAGCAAAACAGAACAATAACAGGTATACATAACCATACCTGAACCTGGACCTACAACCAAAGAGTTAGCACAACTGAATGTACAACACTCTAAGGTGACACTAACACATGGTGTGAAAATAATGGGGAGAAGGGTGTGCACATCATGGTGATTGAAAAACCTCAAACATAGCAATCATCCTCACATCTCTCACTCAGTGCATAAAGCATACGATATCTACCACTTTGATCACCCAATTATTTGTTACAATCACTCTGCCCCCATGGAGTCATGACGGCTCCACTGCACTGATCCGTAACCATAATACTTTGCTATGTCCACTCTACCCCATGGAGTCATAACAACCCCACTACACTGGCTCATAGCCCTGCTACGATCACTTTGCCCCCATGGAATCATAACAACACCATTGCACTGATCCATAGCCACTAATTCGTCTCTCAGTGGTGAGTCAAAGCTATAGACACCGATAACCCCTTTGCATACGTTACGCAACAAAGTCTAAATCATGAAGTTAACTCGTTGGTTCCCATCTGGATAATGAGTTCTAACTTCTCACTTAAACTTCCTTTGCATCACGGTTTTTGGTCGAATTGGAGTTGGTCTTCAGAAGAGTCGTTGCGTAGAAGTAGTTCCAAATTCGGTTCGGTTCGATCTCCATACCCTGATCGGTTCGGTGCTCATAGCCCACGCCTTGGTTCGGTTTGAATACATATATTGCTCTAGTCATCGTCGGTTCGGTTCATGTCTCTAATTCAGTTCAGTTTGGTATCTCTATCTGGTTTGGTTCGGTTACGACGAACCGATCCCATCTGTTGCTCTAGCTCCTCTTCTCCGATCTGATCCCCCCATGCTAGGCTCTGGTCCGATCCAGTCCCTACTCCCACTCCAACTCTATACAAGTGGCCTTCCTTCTTTCCAAGCCTCCTCTAGTGCCAAATTCCGATCCAAATCGAATACCCTTGCATGGTTCTCCTATCCGATCCGAGCCCTATATCCGATCCGAAACCAGCACATTTTATTCAACTTTTCCAGTGACTGTTTCACGCCATACGACGACGTTTTCGACCATTCTAACTTTTCTAATGAATCACAAAGCATACCATACAGACATTGGAACACAGAGAATCAACAATAAACACCAAAACAACAATTTAATATGTCAATATGGATCAAACATACCCAAAAGCCTATTTTTTCCCCTTAACCCCCCTTAATCATATTTAACCATACAATTAGCAAAACTTATCCAAATTAGCCCAAATTTCTATCAGAACCCTAAAATAATGTTTTAGAATTTCTACATATTTTTCCAGATTTTTATAAAGCATAATTTCGCTAATTATCACTAGTCATCCCTAATTAGCCGTAATTAGTGAAAAACAATGCAAATCATTCACCTTATCCACAAACAAATCTTAGATCTGAAAATATCTCTGATTTGGGTCAAATATCTATGCAACATAGCATCTCCAACTCTGATTTGATGCTATTATAACTTGATTTGATGTTGATTAGCTTAATCCTTGATTAGAAAGTGATTAGAGGTGTTTTTAGAAGGTAGAAGCCATTACTAGGGTTGAAGGAATGAAAGTGGTGACTACAAAAATGACAAAGAAGGGTTTCTCAAGTCCCTTTCAATCCTTAAATACCCCTAATCCCGAAATCCCGCCCAGGACCCAGGTCGACAAGGGGGTCGACATAGGTCGACCAAGGGGTTGACCTCCCCCCATTTCCAGATCCAAGGACTGGTTCTTTTTTCTACATTTGGACGCCCTTCTGACCAGATTCGTTGATCATTATGCTATATAAACACCCCTAAGGCTACAGTTTTCTCTAGACCACTTCATTACGCCTACACTCTACACTGATTCATATCAAAATAAATTAAAGACGTCCTTATGCTGCTCTAGTTCTTCAAGAAATCAAGTTTAGAATTCAAGTAGAGATTCAAAGGCTAATTCAACGACTTCAACAACTATTTTCTAAGAATCAAATCTAAATTAGAGAATCGATAATCTACGTCAAGGGATAGCTTTTCAGTTTCAGAAAACAGATTCTAGGAATACAAGAATCATTCTTTTTTTGTAAGTTCAAGTTACTTTCAAATGTGAATTCTTAATTGAAATTCTTGGCATGTAAAAATATGGATCTAAGCTATACTTGATTATGAGATAATCCTTTTAGATTTATCAAATCTAATCTATTAGATTTATGCCTGCGATGTTATTCAAATCTAATCCATTAGATTTATGCCTGATGTAAGTAATTATTTCATTTGAATTCGTGCTTGTATATGCCTTTGGGAATCATTATTGACTACGGAATTGGTCCAATCATATCTATCCTGGTTGTATATCAGAATTGTAATCCTGTTTAAGTTCATGATATAACTCTTGCCAAACCTATACGTCTGTGATGGTTCATAATGATATTCGTATCATATCTATATGCCTGCAATGTATTCTATGCAAAACTTGTAAATTTGGTATATCAAATTTATTGGACCAATAGTTCTTATCGTCATATGCCTATTCTTATGCCTCTTATGTTCCATATTGTTTCTCCGCTTATACCATGAATCTTGCATTGAATCTTGAAATACGTACGTTATGAATGCAGGGGTAATTGGGTATAACATGAAATTGACATTTATTTCGCATAATTTGGAACATGTATTATGGCATGACTGTTGAGATGCAATTTGGGGTAGTTTGACATGAATTATGGAATATGTAATTTGACATATTGAACCTAGAATTGGCATGAATGACAAAATATGATATTTAGCGTGAAAAACCTAGTTTTGGGCATAAACTGTAAATTGGAATATTAAATTTAGCTTAGGATTAACTATTGATTTGGACGCCAAACATAATGCATAGTGATTTTGGGCATGACTAGTATTGTAAATTTAGGGAAGATTGGGTATAGCTAATTTTGATTAATAACTTGAAATTGGAATCTGTTGGGCATTACTTGGGAATTGGAACATGAATTGGAACATGATTAGTTTTGGTGAGTTTGGTAATTAGGATGTAAATTTTATATTTGGGTATATATGATAAATGTGTAAATTAAAGATGAACATGCCTAACCCGAGGTTAGATTGAGTTGTGGTGTAAAACTGCCCGGAACCGCCCGGCACATCTAGTAACCACAACAACACCTATCTAATGTGAGAGGTTAGTGCATCATGCCCAAGAAAAACCCGAAGTTAGATTGAGTTGTGGTGTAAAACTGCCCGGAACAGCCCGGCACTTCTAGTAACCGCAACAACACATATCTAATGTGATAGATTGGTGCATTTATAAATCAATTAATGCTAATGAACAAGATGAATGTCTAGGGTTAAGTTAATGAGAAACACTTAACCAATATAATAACATGAATGACTAGGGTTAAGTTCATAGGAACACTTCACCAATATAACATGAATGACTAGGGTTAAGTTAATGAGAAACACTTAACTAATATAACAAGATGAATGACTAGGGTTAAGTTAATGAGAAACACTTAACCAATATAACAAGATGAACGACTAGGGTTAAGTTAATAGGAAACACTTAACTAGTATAGCATGATGAAAGGGTAGGGTTAAGAATAACAAACACTTAAACAATATAACTTGATTTTTGGTAAAGTTAAGTTAAAACAAGAGGGCAACACTTAACCAATATGACTTGATTTGTGGTAAGGTTAAGTTAAAACAAGAGGGCAACACTTAACCAATATTACTTGATTTGTGGTAGGTTTAAGTTGACACAAGAAGGCAACACTTAACCAAAGTAACATGATAAGTAGGTGGGTTAAGTAACTTGAATTGATTGATGACACTTAATTAATACAACATGATGAACACGTGGGGTTAAATTAACAAAAAAAACACTTGACCAATATAACTTGATGGACGAGCGGGGTTAAGTTAATAGGAAACACTTAACCAATCCAACATGATAAGTGAGGAGGGATAAGTTAATAAGAAACACTTAACCAACACGACATGATGAATGTGTGGGTTAAGTTAACATGAATGGACAACACTTAACCAATATGGCATAATGTGCGGGAGGGTTAAGTACGTATCAAGTTGGGTGGGTAATATTAGTAAATATATGCCCACAAACTTAACCATTAAATAAACATGCTTGAATCAGTGGGAGGGTTAAGTACATATCGGGTTGGTGGGTAATATTAGCAAAATATAGGCCCACAAAATTAACTAGTAGGAAACCCTAGTAAAGGGGACCCATTTCAGCAGTAACCCACATAGATGTATTATGGTACCTTGAACTAGGCAGGGTGGGGTACGATTACTGGGCTGATTATAAGCGGTCAAAATAACGGCAAGGGGTACGTCATTGTAGGTTCCGATGGTGTAACACCCTACGTCCATTAATGTCACTCACAAAGGGAATGCATTAACTTCCATGGAGGTTATAAGTGAATATAGAACAGAAAAATTACAACAAGACAGATAATAAGTAGTACTTGAAAACTAAAACTTCATTTTATTGCAGCGGAAACATGTTTATTACATCACAAAACCGTTAATCAGAGTCAAGTACATTATCCATCTTCATAAAACAAAATACATAATCCCATTACATAAATAGCCATTAAAAAGATAACAAGCTGGACTTTACTTCAACGGTCCAAGCTTTCCAAAGAGAGATGAAGCAATTTAATCAAACTCCACTAGAGCTGGGCCCAACCTGAGGACCTGGAGGGGGAAAGAGGATAGAAATAGAGGGGGTCAGACATAACGTCTGGCGAGTATGATAATTCTAACAATACTATTATCAATATAACTAGACTAAGGCATAAGCTGGAAGACAAGTAAATGTCTATGAACTCTTAGGAAGATAAAGATAGCATTTAAGATAACGTTAAAGATAACGGTAAAGGCACACCTAATTACTAACGAATGATTACTACACTGCACCGCACATTACTACACTGCACCACACCAGTCACCCTATTGTTTGATCCCACTTGCTTCACACAGAAACTTTATAAATAGCCTTACGTACCCCTAGCTGACTACATAGGTGCCGTCTGCCCCTATCTCCACTAGGTGTACCCCACTACCCACTTTCGATCGGCTCCCTACTCGTAGATACCCGTGCTGGCCCCACAGTGGGGTGTATCACTCCACTAAAGTGGCAACCCGATACAACTTGAGAATGCACGACTTATACCTACACTATGGAACAACGTCTTACCTACCAGCCCGGGTCCACACACGCATATGAAACCCGTTGGACTTGCATTGCCACCGCTCCCCGTTTTGGCCTCTTACAGTCAAACCCAGCATGCGTGTCCCGTCCTCGACTTGGGTCGAGCCCACAAAGATACGTTTGGGATACTAGTCGAAATGGGCCCCCACAAGCTACCCACCTAAGCTTGTCACTAGTATATCCCACTTAACCCTCTTAGTCATGTTCATTTACATGTGTGTTTGGTTAAGTCTTACTAATCGTATTTCACATGCCACTAAGGGCACCCCCTAGATTCCTCATGCCACCCAAGGCACCTACTTAACCCCCATGTCCCACCTTACATGTTTATCTGGTTAAGTATTTCTTAATTCATTCAGGCCATAACCTCATAAAGACCTCTCACATTAGACTGGCATTTATGGCAGCTGGATTTGCCGGGCGGGTCCGGGCAGTCTTACACCATAAAGGAATCTAACCTCGTGTCTTTACAACCGTTATGCTTTAGTTTAGGCCTAGGACCTCTCACATTGGGCTGACATTTGTGACCATTGGATTTGCCGGGCGGGTCCGGGCAGGTTTACGTCACAAACGAGTCCAACCTCGTGTCCTAAGTATTGATTAACACTTAAAATCTTTTACCCCAGTTTTAATAATTCCCTATTCAAATTATTAATTAAGTCAACTTTTAATGATGTCCATAATTGACTCAATTATGGCCATCCACTTATGGCATGCAAAATCATATCAATTGCACCCCAACTTTTTAATATTAAATCCTTAATATTACCCCTACCCCACGTTTATACGTTCGCTTATTCAACGCATAATATAGGCTAGACTTGTATAGTCTAACACCTAGCACAAAGATAAATTATCACAACATATAGACATTTAAAATAAATCTAATCATAATAGGGGTGAAACTTGCATAAACTACACATGTTAAGGATCAAAAGGTGTCAACTTGTTAAATGTCTCAATTTACATGATATGATCATAGCCCAAATCTATACATAAAATTGCATATGGGGTTTTTAGGCAACATAATGATGGTGTGAACTAGCATAGGATATCACATATGTCATAGCATAATTCTAGATGTCATAATAGATGTCTTGGCATATGCTCATAACTTTTCTAATCAATCTAACTTGCATATGTGACTTGTCATATAGATCAACATAACCCAAACATGATGATTTAATTAATATGAACTAACTAGCGTAGATGGTAAAATCATGGCCTTTTTAACATGTATGATTCATCACAACTTAGCATAGAAACTTTCAACATACATAACATCATCATAGCATGATTTACAACATATAAGATATCATCATCACATAACATTGGATTTACAATATACATGATAGGAAAAGGGGTTTACAACAACATATATGATAATTCACATCATCTACTCATAATCCATTCATAACTCAACCTAATTAAAATGATAATAATCTTGTTAAGATCATCATACTCACAATTTAGAGAAGAAAAGAGAGAGTTTTGCTTTGCTTTAGGGTTGAGAGAATTAGAATTGAATTTTCTTTTCTTCTTTCTTAGTTGGCGGCGGCTCCATTGATTTCCATGGCGATGGTATGACGGTAACTATTCTATTTTAATTAGGTTTAGGTTTAGCATTAGGATGTATTTATAGGTGTAGGAAGTTATTTAGGACCATTAGATTAACCCTGAACCATGAGAACCAATCAAATGCAAAATCTGCATTTGAGCGAATCGGCCCACGGGTTGACAGCCAAACACCCTGGATTAACCCCTAGTCGACCCAGCAAGGCTCGGGTCGACCTCAAAAATGGGCCGGTTCGGTTATTTCCCCTCCCAATTCGCTGTTTTGAACTTTTTCGCATATTTATTTATTTAATTTTTAATTTATATATATATATATATCAATATACATATATTTCTCTGCGCAACCCATTTCACTTAATTCTTTTCTAAAAGTTAAGTATACTTTAATTTGTGAATTTTAATGTTATAAAATTACGGGGTGTTACATTCTCCCCTCCTTAAAGGATTTCGCCCCCGAAATCTCCAAGTCAAGAAGAATGTATATCCTACCATCTAATCGTCCATCTACTCAACCATCAAACACCAGCATCCATTGTCCTTAAAAGACTTCTAATGCTTTAATGTTTATATGCACAGTGTGTGTATATGTCCATATCTAATGCAAAATTTGGCGGTCTACTGATTCAGTCGACCTCCTTAGTGCAATTCATGATAGTGCCATGCGTCCAATATGTATGCAAAAGATTCCTAATGATACATATTAATTCTATATGCGTGCACAACCATCCACCCGAATGCAGCAACTATATGATAATACAACCATTATACATCCATTTTACTAAATACATCCATATATATGCAATATGCAATATGAAGTGACTGAGCCGATCTGGTGCCTAATAGTGTGTGTATATGCATCCACGAGCAACCACTAGTAAACACTTGCATCCACTTTGCATCCACCATACATAACATGTCTCAAACACATGTTTAAACCATAGGATTATCCTAACTAAAGGTCAAAGATACTAGCGAGAGGATACTCTAAAGGTAAGATAAGTACAAGATAAGCGATAAAGGAGAAATTAAAGGACATACCCTCGAAAAGGAAAGGGTATCGTGAACGCATCTTCTCTTCTATCACCCAAGTAGCGTTGCTCTCATCATCTCTCCATTGTACTTTGACTAGTCTGACCTCTCGATTCCTCAACCTCTTGATCTCCGACCCAAGAATACGCGTAGGAGCTCGTCGAATTGTCGCATCACGCTCTATCTCCACCTCTCTAAGAAAGCTCGGCTCTACCATTTCCGCGGTCTTGTGCAAGCACTTCCTCAAATGTGACACATGGAATACGTCCTGTACTCCACTAAGTCTCTCGGGCAACTCCACTCTATACACCATCTGTCCAATTTTCTCCTTAATAGGAAACGTCCCTACAAAACCTTGGTGCTAATTTCCCAACGGACCCAAAGCGAACAACGTTCCGTAATGGAGACACTTTGACAAAGACCATGTCCCCAACTTCAAACTCGAGATCTGTCCTCCTCTTATCCGCATAAGATTTCTGCCTATCCTGTGTGGCTTTTATCCTCCTTCGAACCAAGTCGATTTTCTCCGAAGTCTCCCTAATCATATCGGGCCCAAGTAAGATCTTATCCGTAGATTCCCAACAACATGTAGGTGAACGACAAGGTCGTCCATAAAGAGCTTCGAATGGTGCCATACCAATGCTGGACTGAAAGCTGTTATTATATGCGAACTCCACCAATGGAAGATGCTCTTCCCATGTACCCCCAAAGTCTAGGATACATAGCCTCAACAGATCCTCTAGAATGCGATTCACCCTCTCGGTCTGGCCGTCCGTCTGAGGATGATATGCGGTGCCCAAACATAATTGAGTCCCTACCGCCTCTTGTAAGCTTCTCCAAAATTCGCTAGTTAAAATAGGATCGTGGTCGCTCACTATGCTAGAAGGAACACCGTGCAACCGAACTATCTCTCGAACGTATCCAGAAGCTAACCATGGAGCAGTCCTCTTACTCTTCACGGGAATAAAATGGGCGCTCTTAGTAAGTCTATCTACTATAACCCAAACTCCCGTATTACCCTTCCTCGATCGCGGTAATCCATCCACAAAATCCATCGAGATGCTTTCCCATTTCCATAGTGGAACCTCCAATGGGTGAAGCAACCCACCGGGTTTCTTTTGCTCTGCTTTTACTTGTTGGCACACCAAGCATCTAGCGACATACTCGGCCACGTCTTTCTTCATGCCGGCCCAAAAGTAAACCCTCTTCATGTCTTTGTACATCTTGTCCCCGCCGGGATGAATGGTCATCTTCGAATGATGTGCTTCGTCAAGAATAGTCTTCCTTAAGTCATCGTCTTTTGGTACACAAAGTCTACCGTCCCTATGTAACCAACCCTTATCGTCTAGGGTATACCTACGGAGATGGCTTGATGAGTCCCCTCCTTTGAGTTTTTCTACTAACTCGACCAACTGCGGGTCGTCTCGCTGTGCCTCGCCAATCCGTCCCAAAAGCGTAGGTCTGACCTCTAAGGATGTTAGCAAACCGGGTACGAAGTCAACGGAAGGTCTAAAGTCAAACATCGAAATGAATTCTAAACTTCGCCGCTCAATAAACAAAGGACTTAAGGATAACCTTTTTCTACTTAAGGCACCCGCCACCACGTTACCCTTCCCAGGGGTATATGCTATCTCGAAGTCGTAGGATGCTAAGAACTCCATCCACCTTAACATATCTCCCTTCCCTAGAGACCACATGCCCTAAATTCCTCACTTCCTTTCTCCAAAAATGGTATCTTGGAGAACTTAGGTTTAAGCTAGTGCACTTGTAGGGTCCCTAAGCTTTCCCTATGACATAGGGCATGCTCTTCTCTGCTTTTAGAGAAAACCAGGATATTATCCCATGTAAAATCGTCACAACTATCCATCTCTCACGCAGACCATCCTAGTCGAATTCGACATCCCCCAAGTGCAAGCCCCAAAGGCCTAAACCAATATTAGACAAACACCCAAGGGATACCTCCTTCGAATTCAGACGACCTACATGAGATGATACTAGTAAGATGGTCAATCAATTGAGCACTTGACCGACTCTGGCCGTCCTTGCCAGTCTTGCTCCAAAACTACCGCTGATTACATAACGGGCTTTGCTTAATCTATTAAGCACATACGAAAACTTATTCCGCGCCTATGGGTAAACCCCACGCTTTATCAACGACATCTCCATACTCATGGACCACACAAACAGGTTCCTAATCATCGTTAGATGCGTCAGAAGATTCTAGGCAGCTAAGCATCACTGAACCCCTAGGGTCGCAAGAAATATGAGGGTTTTTCTATAACGAATCAATAGTCTAACTACCCTCCTTTCACAGTCTACGATGGCACCCCGCTTGGCTAGCCAATCCACCCCTAGAATCAAACTACAGCCCATGAAACCAAGGACAAAGGCGTTGCATTCAAACTCAACGCCCAAGATAAACACTCTCAAATCCCGACAAATCATAGAAAGATGAGCCGAACCACCAATAGGATTTGAGACTACTAAGGGATCAGTAACAATACTAGTATCTAGGTGCAGTGTTTCAACTAATGATGTAGAGATAAACGAATGCGATGCGCCCGAATCGAATAAGGCACGGACAAGATGATCAAATAGAAAAACTAAGCTTTCCACAGAAATGGTTCTACCTCGTTCTTGCAGCGGTGGGACCGCAAGAGCCTGAACTTGTCCCCTTGCCTGCCCTTGTATCAGAAGAGCCTGCACCTGTCCTCCCGAGGTAGTCCCTGTCCTCTGCCCCTTCTTTGGGTAGTCCTTCACTAGATGTCCTGCTTCACCGCAGTGAAAACAACCAGTCTTCTTTTTCTTTCGGCAATCCTTGCTGAGATGTCCTGGTGTCCCACAGTTAAAGCATTTCTTCTTCCCCTTAGCATTGTTTCCTTTGCCACCCTTATTTTGATCCCCTTTCTTCTCGGGTGCCTTATCAGCTTTAGTGCCTTTCTCCTCGTGCATGAGTGCCATGTCTACTAGCTTCTCAAAAGGTGGCCCCCATAGGGATGTGGGTCATAGCCAACCCTTGCAACGGTTCATTCAATCCATTAACAAACCTCAGCGCCTTCTTCTCTGGCGTGTTTACTAAGTCCAAGCCAAACCTTGCTAACTGATTTAAATTGTTGACATATTCTTTCACTGACGAGCTTCCTTGCTTCAATGTCAAGAACCTTTCCATATATAGATTTTCTTCCGCCCTAGAGAGAAACTTCGCCTCGAACCTACGTCTGAAATCCGCCCAAGAGTCAACAGGACGCTCCCCATTAGTGACCTCCCACCAAAACGAGGCCTCTCCCTTCATCAACCAAGCTGCTAAACGAACTCTCTTCCCTTCTTCTACTTCAAAGATTTCTAGCAATTCTTCCACCTCCTTAAGCCAATCTCTAGCTTCCACAAACGTTTCTGACCCTTGAAATGGTTTTCCACCCATAGTCTTGAATTCCTTGCACGTCTTTGCAAAAGTATCTACGTGAGGAGGAGGAGGAGGAGGAACGGGTGCAACTGGTGGTGGAGGAACATTGGTTGGACCTGCAGCGGCCCTAGCCTCTAATAACCTCCTATACCATCCTGGTATCGTTACACCGTCTGGTAGGTTAAGATCTTCAGCCGTGCTGAAACGAAAAAGTAAAGATTCAAAATGGAGAATTCGAAAGATGGCTATTTGGGGATTATGTTTTTCATAAAAATTTCCTCTTTAAATTTCTCATTAAAACATGTTTTTGAAAACATTTCTTCCAAAAATAACTATTTTTCTAAAGTATTTTTATCTGTTCTGGTAACCTTAAGCTCTGATACCACGTGTAACACCCCACGTCCATTAATGTCACTCACAAAGGGAATGCATTAACTTCCATGGAGGTTATAAGTGAATATAGAACAGAAAAATTACAACAAGACATATAATAAGTAGTACTTGAAAACTAAAACTTCATTTTATTGCAGCGGAAACATGTTTATTACATCACAAAACCGTTAATCGGAGTCAAGTACATTATCCATCTTCATAAAACAAAATACATGATCCCATTACATAAATAGCCATTAAAAAGATAACAAGCTGGACATTACTTCAACGGTCCAAGCTTTCCAAAGAGAGATGAAGCAATTTAATCAAACTCCACTAGAGCTGGGCCCAACCTGAGGACCTGGAGGGGGAAAGAGGATAGAAATAGAGGGGGTCAGACATAAAGTCTGGCGAGTATGATAATTCTAACAATATTATTATAAAAATAACTAGACTAAGGCATAAGCTGGAAGACAAGTAAATGTCTATGAACTCTTAGGAAGATAAAGATAGCGTTTAAGATAACGTTAAAGATAACGGTAAAGGCACACCTAATTACTAACGAATGATTACTACACTGCACCGCACATTACTACATTGCACCACACCAGTCACCCTATTGTTTGATCCCACTTGCTTCACACAGAAACTTTATAAATAGCCTTACGTACCCCTAGCTGACTACATAGGTGCCGTCTGCCCCTATCTCCACTAGGTGTACCCCACTACCCACTTTCGATCGGCTCCCTACTCGTAGATACACGTGCTGGCCCCACAGTGGGGTGTATCACTCCCCTAAAGTGGCAACCCGATACAACTTGAGAATGCACGGCTTATACCTACACGATGCAACAACGTCTTACCTACCAGCCCGGGTCCACACACGCATATGAAACCCGTTGGACTTGCATTGCCACCGCTCCCTATTTTGGCCTCTTATAGTCAAACCCAGCATGCGTGTCCCGTCCTTGACTTGGGTCGAGCCCACAAAGATACGTTTGGGATACTGGTCGAAATGGGCCCCCACAAGCTACCCACCTAAGCTTGTCACTAGTATATCCCACTTAACCCTCTTAGTCATGTTCATTTACATGTGTGTTTGGTTAAGTCTTACTAATCGTATTTCATATGCCACTAAGGGCACCCCCTAGATTCCTCATGCCACCCAAGGCACCTACTTAACCCCCATGTCCCACCTTACATGTTTATCTGGTTAAGTATTTCTTAATTCATTCAGGCCATAACCTCATAAAGACCTCTCACATTAGACTGGCATTTATGGCTGCTGGATTTGCCGGGTGGGTCCGGGCAGTCTTACACCATAAAGGAATCTAACCTCGTGTCTTTACAACCGTTATGCTTTAGTTTAGGCCTAGGACCTCTCACATTGGGCTGACATTTGTGACCACTGGATTTGCCGGGCGGGTCCGGGCAGGTTTACGTCACAAACGAGTCCAACCTCGTGTCCTAAGCATTGATTAACACTTAAAATCTTTTACCCCAGTTTTAATAATTCCCTATTCAAATTATTAACTAAGTCAACTTTTAATGATGTCCATAATTGACTCAGTTATGGCCATCCACTTATGGCATGCAAAATCATATCAATTACACCCCAACTTTTTAATATTAAATCCTTAATATTACCCCTACCCCACGTTTATACGTTCGCTTATTCAATGCATAATATAGGCTAGACTTGTATAGTCTAACACCTAGCACAAAGATAAATTATCACAACATATAGACAATTAAAATAAATCTAATCATAATAGGGGTGAAACATGCATAAACTACACATGTTAAGGATCAAAAGGTGTCAACTTGTTAAATGTCTCAATTTACATGATATGATCATAACCCAAATCTATACATAAACTTGCATATGGGGTTTTTAGGCAACATAATGATGGTGTGAACTAGCATAGGATATCACATATGTCATAGCATAATTCTAGATGTCATAATAGATGTCTTGGCATATGTTCATAACTTTTCTAATCAATCTAACTTGCATATGTGAATTGTCATATAGATCAACATAACCCAAACATGATGATTTAATTAATATGAACTAACTAGCATAGATGGTAAAATCATGGCCTTTTTAACATGTATGATTCATCACAACTTAGCATAGAAACTTTCAACATACATAACATCATCATAGCATGATTTACAACATATAAGATATCATCATCACATAACATTGGATTTACAATATACATGATAGGAAAAGGGGTTTACAACAACATATATGATAATTCACATCATCTACTCATAATCCATTCATAACTCAACCTAATTAAAATGATAATAATCTTGTTAAGATCATCATACTCACAATTTAGAGAAGAAAAGAGAGAGTTTTGCTTTGCTTTAGGGTTGAGAGAATTAGAATTGAATTTTCTTTTCTTCTTTCTTAGTTGGCGGCGGCTCCATTGATTTCCATGGCGATGGTATGACGGTAACTATTCTATTTTAATTAGGTTTAGGGTTAGCATTAGGATGTACTTATAGGTGTAGGAAGTTATTTAGGACCATTAGATTAACCCTGAACCATTAGAACCAATCAAATGCAAAATCTGCATTTGAGCGAATCGGCCCACGGGTTGACAGCTAAACACCCTGGATTAACCCCTAGTCGACCAAGCAAGGCTCGGGTCGACCTCAAAAATGGGCCGGTTCGGTTATTTCCCCTCCCAATTCGTTGTTTTGAACTTTTTCGCATATTTATTTATTTAATTTTTAATTTATATATATATATATCAATATATATATTTCTCTGCGCAACCCATTTCACTTAATTCTTTTCTAAAAATTAAGTATACTTTAATTTGTGAATTTTAATGTTATAAATTTACGGGGTGTTACAGATGGTTTACGGGCGTGCACGTACACCGGAGTGGGAAAAAGCAGGCACTGGGTACCAGTAGTTATACACTGTATATCTTGAATCGTGTCGAGTTGCTATCATAAGGATTGATACACCTTATGGTGGGACCAGCACAGGATATCTACACGCAAGAGAGGGCCGATTGACATAGACACAAGGAAAAATTAATACGAGTAAGGAGTCGATCGATAGGACAGTAAGGGTACATCTAACATGTTCATGGCAATTAGGCAGATTGAGGTGGAGTCCTCACGATAGATGTATACCTGAAGGCTACCACAATTGCGGGGATTTGGATCACATTACAATATGATCATTTTATATAGATTACTAGTTGGGACACTAGTTAGGTGGTGCAGAGATATAAAAATCAGAATAACAAGGTAGTAGCGAAGCAGAGAAAGAGTAGAAGCGCATTCAGTTTATCTGCCTTATCATATCTATACTAATCATACGTTATCTTGTTATCCTTGTTCTCACGGTATTGTCTTATATTCAATTTACTCATGTCATGATGTTTTTGCCTATTTATATGCTTAAAGTCACTGGACTTACCAGACTTATGTCTGACCTAGTTTTGTTTCTCCTATTTTCTTCTGTTCCCCCCGGCTCACAGGGAGGAAATGTTACCACTTAGCTCAGTTTTCTTTCCAAGCTCTAAGTTAGTCGATGTATTGCTTTGGACTCTCTCTTTCACTATTGTGGCTGGTTCATGCTTTATTGAGGAATATCATTGTTATTTTTATGCTTCTTTTATGTTTGGAAGTTTTTAAATCAAGAAAGAAGTTCTATATATTACTTTTAAGTATGATTGAGACAACTATTTTAAAAGCTTGACTGAACCACATTGTTTATAAAGTGACTTTATTTTTCTCTGCTTTATTTGTCTATCTTGTAATTTATCTACATCTTTTACCTAAAATGCTCCACCAAAGTTAAGGCATTCCCTTTGTGAGTGACCTTAATGGAGGTGGGATGTTTAATTGGGTGTGTCAATAAGAGATAATCCATACTTAGATAAAGTATCGAACTTAGCAATATATTTCGAGACTGCCTTACCATTCTGTTTAAGCTCCAAGAGCTTCATAAACAACTATGACTTCTAGGCAGCTGGGATAAACTTGTCACTGAAGCGAGCTTTAAATTGATTCCATGTAAGTTGATCCTCAGGAGTAGTTGCCTTAATGGCATTCCACCAATTCATTGCCCGTCCTTGCAGCTAACGGGATGCTAGCTTCCTTTTCATCGCGTCTTCAATTCCCAGATCCTCGAAGATACACTCACAACTATCAAGCCAATCCTGAACTTCTGTAGCCGATTCCGTTCCGTGGAAGGGCTTCCCACCAAGACTAGTGTAGTCCTTACAGAGCTTGGCGAAATCGGCCCTAGGCGCCTGCACCGCTGCGCCACCACCATTTGCAGCATTAGGAGCTGCGCTCTGAACATCCCTAAGCATCTCTCTCGTGAGGTCAGTGAACATCGTCCTCATATCAGGAGCATTCCTATTATTGGCTCCTGAACCAGTATTCCTCGTATATCGGCTCATCTTTCAATCTGTAAGGAGAAAACGATTAACCATCCCTTTAGTGGTGCCAGTGCAGTGCAACTTCATCTTTAGATATACTAATAGTATATATATAACTTTTGAAAACCAAAATATCACAAATATGCGCTCCCATATACGTATACTATCTCTCCTTGATGTCTTCCCAAGGTTAACTATGCAACCTAGAGCTCTGATACCAAGTGTGACGGCCCGCCGCGCACCGGCCGACATTTCCCGGAAATGTGTTGTACAGATGTCCAACCAGCAATGTATGGTCGCCAAAGAAAGGAGAACTAACAAGAAACCTGTAGTATATCTCGCAGCGCATGGAACAAAATATAATAATAACATAACTTGATAAAAAACAGGCGAGACAGTGCATAAGCTAAAAACTAAACCATCATACCAGCGGAAAGTTTAAAATACAGCTTATGATCCAAATCACCATTATTACAACTTTTAAAACTGTCTCCAAAGAAAAATAGGAAGGTACACTACTAATGCCCAAAGTAGTGACCAGCAACAACATAGGGAGAATATATATATCATACGTGGAAGCCTCCTGCTCGTCTCCGGTACAGCTACTCGTGCATTATCACCTGACCTGTCTCTAGTCTGACCGTTTAAGAGCACCCAGAGTATTAAGAGGAGACATAAAACTCTGGGTCAGACAAAAGCCTGGTATGAGCGATAAGCAGCAAAATAGAACAATAACAGGTATACATAACCATACCTGAACCTGGACCTGCAACCAAAGAGTTAGCACAACTGAATGTACAACACTCTAAGGTGACACTAACACATGGTGTGAAAATAATGTGGAGAAGGGTATGCATGTCATGGTGATAGAAAAACCTTAAACATAGCAATCATCCTCACATCTCTCACTCAGTGCGTTAAGCATACGATATATACCACTCTGATCACCGAATTATTTGTTACGATCACTCTGCCCCATGGAGTCATGACGGCTCCACTGCACTGATCTGTAACCACTAATACTTTGCTATGTTCACTCTGCCCCATGGAGTCATAACAACTCCACTGCACTGGCTCATAGCCCTGCTATGATCACTTTGCCCCTTAGAGTCATAACAACCCCACTACACTGATCCATAGCTACTAATCCATCTCTTAGTGGTGAGTCAAAGGTATAGATACTGATAACCCCTTTGCACACATTCCGCAGCAGAGTCCAAATCTTGAAATTAACTCGTTGGTTCCCATCTGGGTCCTGAGTTCTAACTTCTCACTTGGACTTCCTTTGCATCTCGGTTTTTGGTCAAATTGGAGTTAGTCTTCAGAAGAGTCGTCGCATAGAAGTAGTTCCAAATTCGGTTTGGTTCAGTCTCCATACCCTGTTCGGTTCGGTGTTCATAGCCCACGCCTCAGTTCGGTTTGAATACATATATTTCTCCAATCGTTGTCGGTTCGGTTCGGGTCTCTCATTTAGTTCAGTTTGGTCATCTCCATCCGGTTCGGTTCGGTTACGACGAATTGATCCCATCCGTTGCTCCAACTCCTCTTCTCCGATCTGATCCCCCCATGCTAGGCTCTAGTCCGATCCAGTCCCTACTCCAACTCCAACTCTATACAAGTGGCTTTCCTTCTTGCGAAGCCTTCTCTAGTGCCAAATTCCGATCCGAATTCCCTTGCACGGTTCTCTTATCCGATCCGAGCCCTATATCTGATCCGATCCGAAACCCTACACATTTCCTGCAACATTTCCAACGACTGTTTTACGCCATACGACGGTATTTTCGACCATTCTAACTTTTCTAATGAATCACAAAGCATACCATGCAGTCATAGCAACATAGAAAATCAACAATGAACACCAAAACAACAATTTAATATGTCAATATGGATCAAACATACCCAAAAACCTATGTTTTCCCCTTAATTCCCTTTAATCATGTTTAATCATACAATTAGCAAAACTTATCCAAATTAGCCTAAATTCCTATCAGAACCCTAATATAATGTTTTAGAATTTCTGCATATTTTCCCAGAATTTTATAAAGCATAATTTCGCTAATTATCACTAATCACCCCTAATTAACCGTAATTAGTGAAAAACAATGCAAATCACTCACCTTAGCCACAAATTAATCTTAGATCTGAAAATATCTCTAATTTGGGTCGAATCTCTATGCAACGCAATAGCTCAAACTCCGATTTGATGCTATTTTAACTTGATTTGATGTTGATTAGCTTAATCCTTGATTAGAAATTGATTAGAGGTATTTTTAGAAGGTAGAAGCCATTACTAGGGTTGAAGGAATGAAAGTGGCGGCTACAAAAATGACAAAGAAGTGTTTCTCTAGTCCCTTTCAGTCCTCAAATACCCCTAATCCCGAAATCCCCCAATGGGCATGGCTGCCAATCACCCAATTAAACCCGGTTAAGCTGTTTTTCACCTTTTAAACATTAATTCAACCATATCTCCCAAACGTTAAGTCTGTTTGATTAATGTGACCACTCTACGGGAAGGTAAACCATCATCCGCATCTAATGGAAGTCGTTTCAGGTCAAAACTCCTTAACAATCAAAAGTTATAGGCGAAACAAGATTCGTTAGGGGTAAAATGGTCATTTAAAAATCGGCAAAAATCACGGATATGGGAAATAACCCCAATAGTCGTTCCCCAAGGTTACACAACCATACAACTTCTTATGAAAATGAAATAAATATTCTACGACCCTCCAATACATAGAATACAGCTCATTACAAATACTTTGTCAGACACACGTCCATACAAGTCATCCAGTAACAAGATGAACCAAAAGCACCCTCCTACCGCATATAAAGGATCAGTTGCGAGAAGTCCTTGCAATCCAAAAAATCTCAACCACAACCGAATCACAGTTTAAAAACCTCTGGTAGCTAGCCAGAGAAATTCAACAGCAATCCTTCCGCTTATGAAGATCCATGGTCTTCAGTGCTCCATCTCGACCATCTTCTGGTATCTTCAATGTTTACGTATTTGCTGGTCGGAATGGTTTTCGAATATAAATTCAATCCTGGACTTTCCGTACCAACAGTCGATTTGGCCAGATTTTTGACATTCGGTGATTTAACTATCAAAATAATCAAATCCATAGAAAAATAAAGTGGATTCATTGGTACAATACATAGCATCACCTACCTAGCCTTTTTAGTTAAACAGTGGTAATTAAATTTATAAATATTTCGACATTTGAAATACCGCCCTTTCACTTCTTATTATCAAAACAATTTATTCAACTTATAACTCTTTGAATTATAGTTTATAATATCCTTCACGCAAATATAAATTTTAACTTCCTCGACTCCCCTCGTTTCTAAACTAATATCATTCTTGGATAATCATGAAGTCGTTCAAGTTGGGGTATTTTATTTACCTCTCATACCTTGAGTTGACAACATTCTTACCTTCAGAATAGGTAGAAGTTTATCAACGATATCCCATTCTAACACGTTTCCCAACACTTCTATTTATTTTAGAATCTCTTTTAAATAATCACTTATCTTAGTTTTGTTCAAATAGCCCCTTTCCCATTTAAAATATTCATCTCTAGATCTTTATCGTTAGATTCTCACTTTTATAACCAAGTTAAATCCTCTAAGGTTTCCATTCGATTTCAACTCACATCAATCTCGTTTAAAAACTCTCCTTTAATAGAATTCCATTTCGGAAATAAATCTAAAATCTAACTCATATAAATATGAGTAAACTTATTAAAAGCCCTTTTTAATTACAAATAAGGTTTTACTCAACTAATTCCCTTTATCACCATTCCCATTTCAACCTGGTTCCTTTCAACTATTATTCACTTTAAGAGTTAACATTATCCCTTTTATATGATTCTGGAATCAATATATTAATGCAACTTGGTTTCATTTGAAAACACCATTATATATTCAAATCTTATCTATCAAGTCACTTTGTGAATTCACATTCCTACTATACTTTAAAAATTCTGTTTACAGTCAACTCCTTGTAAATTATCTAATATTCTTTATATCAAATAGTTATCAACTATAAATCAAATAATTTATCTTTCTAAAAATGTTATTTTAACCTGATTTATAACTTCAATAAAAATTCACAATCCAATAATAGTTTTTAATGAACAAATCTTGATTATCTCAAACCAGATTACTTCGTCAACCTTTTCCACTTGGTAATTTCTTTTAAATTAATAAATAATTCCATTTTGATTTCATTAATAATCTAATTAAATTAAATAATCTCATTAAATTGTTTATTGGAAAAGTACTAATTAATTTAACCATTGACCCTTTGGTTAATCGCAGCTCATTTGTTTACAGTACTCATTAACATGCGAATCTCGTTTTATATACTCGTTTTATAATTATAACATAAAAATAATTATTCATTTCCTTTAATAACTACATTTAAAGATAATCTAAATAAAATAGTTTCATATCTAACTTTAGTTATAAAACAAGTTCTATAACTTCATTTCTATTGATTTACCTGACGGTAAATCAATTTCTATAAAATGATTCATTTACAGGCCATCTGCCGATAATTACCCAACTAATATCACCAATTGGTTAATATCAAAACAAGTGTTAGGTTTGGTTTCAATAATCAACAACCAATCCAATTGATTAACAGTCCATGTAATAACCCGAATTTTAATAACATGTTAAAACCATAAATCAAGGCAAAATTAATTTTTAAAATAAGAATCAACGGAAACAGGTTGCGCCATTGCGTTCATCTCAAAATTCTGCTTGGAAAAGAGTCCGAGTTTTCGAGAAACGGAGTCCGTATGAGGGAGATATGACCCTCCGAAGTTTGAAGGATTTTTAGAACCGAAAAACAGCTCGAATTTGAATTCGAAATTCGAATTCAAACCCCAGCCCAGACTGGGCGGGAATTTTCCCGCCCAGGACCAGGTCGACCTGGGGGTCGACACTATGGTCGACCTCCTAGGGCCCAGGTCGAGCCTATGGTCGACCTGGGGGTCGACCTGGTGCCAAAACCCAGTTTTGAGCCCGGGTTCATTCTGATGTATCTGGTCTCGTTTTCAGTCTAGATTCGCCCGCCTAATCCTATATAAACAGCCCCCCTAACCCATTCTCTTTACACCATTCTTCTCTCCTTATGCTGCCTCTGAAATAATAGAAATAAATAAATAAAATAATGGCGTCGCTACTCTGCTGGGATCAAAACTAGAACTAGTGCATCTTCTTCCAAATCTGAATAAGATTAAAAGAGAACAACTGCAACTCTTCTTCTATAATCCAACCAAGGCAAGTGCAGTTATTTTCCGATATGAAATTTAATTATGATCTTGACAAAATTATAAATCTGAATTAGAGACTAGGCCCTTTTTCTATTTATCAGATCTGTTACTCTGTTTTATTATTCTGTTCGTTCTGTATTTCTTCCTCCTTTCTTTCTTTTTGTTTGATAGCCAGGCTACCACGAGCCTGAGCCAAGTCCCATAAGAGATGTACGCATAAACTCTAAATTTGGGAAGAATATTGAATGAGGCGTATTTGGGCAAAATCGATTTGTAACTAATTTGAGGACATAACGCATGTTGTAATTCTGGACATAAATTTGAGACATATTGCATAGGATGATCTATGACTTGGAAGAAGAGGATTATAGTGACATAGAACATAAAGAACATATTTCATAATTTAAGATCTAGATCTGGGCATATTAAATCTGATAGTATGTCATTTGGAAGTAGGAGAATTAATTTGCATATGACTTAGGTGTAAAAACCTATATTAAGATTTGATGACTATTAAGTGTGAAAACAACTAAGTAAGGGGGGTTTGGATATGTGACATGCGTTGTAATCTGTAATGACCCAGATTTCCATACATCAGAGTTGACTATATACATCATACGTCCAACCCAAATATCACGAAAATACGAAACATTTTTTTTTAGAAGAAAGAGGTAGAAGAAGAACAGAAATAACAACACAGAATCTCACATCGCAGCGGAACAAAATATAATATATCATATCTTTGAAATACAAAATCTTAACTGTATAACATACACTTATCAGAGTACAACACTTACAACACAACGGAACCACTATAATTAGATAACGTTGAAGCCTCCTGCTCCAAGCTCCTTTAGATATATCTGAAAAATCCTGAACTACTTGACTGCCCGTACAAATTTAGGCACCCAAGAGTTTAGGTAGAACAAAACAAAATAAACTCCGGGTCAGTCATGGGACTGGTATGAGTAAACAGCTTAAAACAGTTTCAGAAAACTAAATGATATCTCATAAGACCACGCCGTATATCACGGAACGGGTTTTTCCCTTATGAGAATCCAAACACTTGGCTTAACATTTCAAAATCCCTTTTGAAAGGAACGATAGCTTTATATCAAAACTCCTTTGATATTATAATAGTGTCTAAATCAAGTAGATAACAATCTAGTGGAACGTTTGCATCTCACGTTCCACATATATAATATATAATCAAAACCGCAAGCACGTATTGGGTAATGGATTTCCAACTATGACAAGGTGTGGAACCACCTTCCGCTGGTATATCTCTAGAGGAGAATACACCGAGTTCAACAAGAACATCTTGCAACTCAGCCACACATGACCGACCACTCATTTGGCTTGAGTGTATCGAATGTATATCACCAACGGTTGGGATCAGCAACCGTTTCCCGAATGGGACAGCATTGACAATAGATTTTTTTGAAATAAATGAAACTCTAGATCAGGCGATTATACACCCTAATAGGTGCGACCTACATAGCCATGCTGCCTGCCCGATTTCTGTCATTTACTGGTTGATGAGGCTTGAAGCTACGCTTTATCATCATACCAGATTTCACTTTGAATGTCACATCGTAAGATCCATCGAAAATCACTAATTGACATCGACAACAATACATTACGTGTCAGCTAAAAGAAGATTCATTCTCCGCTTCCACTCTTGGTACGGTTGAAGAAATCAATGTACGTGACCTTTCTGGAAATACTCTGTCAGACATCCATCCATACGAGTCACCCAGGAACAGGGTGAACTGAAGGCACTATTTGTATTAATAGAAAAAGTCCTTGCACTCTACTCCGTCTTCGATTATCTTTATATAATCTGATTCGCACGCTACTGCCAATACGGAGTGGTTCTTTGGATAATAATCCAACCGGTCTCTCCATATTGACAACGATGGTCAAAACTTCGATAGTCTGTGATTTAACTATCGAATAAAAACAAGTGTTTCGATAGTCGATGATTTAACTATCGAATAAAACAAGTGTTCATCCAAACATCCAACAATCACTGAGCCTTTAATTAATATTCCATTAATTAAATCTCTTCTCTATTTCTTTATCAATATTTGTTAACCAAATATTTTCAATAACCATATTGGCCTGTTACGTTATTTGGAAAACATTTCCGAATATCGCCTTCCTTTATTTTCTAAACTTAGAAAATATCTTCTATTTATAATTGGAAAATATTCCAATTACTTATCACTTTCCCAATCTCGTTTATTTCTATACTTAGGAAATATTCTATTATTCTATTTCCCAGCTTACACTTATTTGGGTTATACAGATGTTGTGTAAAACATCGTTACGACAACCCAAATACTATATTCAACTAACTCTTATCCAACATTGAACTTTGAGCCTGAAATCTTACTATTTATCTGTTAATGATGAAATCAATCAAGTTGGGGTATAACTACCTCTCAGACCTTGACTGAATAACATTTATAACGTCAAAACAGATATGACTACTTACTAGAATAATCGATGCCATACAACTATTCCTTCACTTTTAAACACATATAAACTTTCTCTTTCTATTCTTTCGAGATTTTATTCCTAGTCTTCCTTTTTGATTATACTATCCTATTTCTAAGTTCGTTTCCTTATCGACTTCTATATATATCGATACGTTGATTTCTAACTATCAAATTATATTAAAAATAATCTAACTCCTTAAATTCCCGGAAAAATTCGCCATAACCTCCTTTGTACCGGGAGCATCGGGAAAATCCCCAAACTGCCACACAGGCCTCTCTAGTCAAAAAGAAAAAGGAAAAGCCAAGCGGCTAGCCGATACGGCGCATAAAATCTCATATATGAATTAACTACGTACCTTTTTGTCGGGCACTCTATTTATTTCACTTCTATACTTTATTCCAAACCTGTCTCCTGTATGTCTATACCTGTCCAATCTATTTTAACTATACCAATCGTTTTAACTCAATTTGTTAATTAAATCTGTTAATTAACTTCTTAGTCTAATCCACTTCTATTTATCCAAATCTATTTATTATAAATCCCATTTGAATTTCTATATTCAAATTCCATTTGAAATACTATATTCAAATTCTATAGTTAAACTCCATTTGAATTCTATTATTCAAATTCTATTTCAATTCCTTATATTCAAAGTCCATTTGAATTCTCTGCATTATTTATAAACAACGTTTATAACTTCAATTCAAATCCCACCTTTCCATTTATAAACAACGTTTATAAATTCAATTCATATCCCATATTTTCATTTATAAACAAAGTTTATATATTTGATTCAAATCCCATATTTTCATTTATAAACAAAGTTTATAAATTCGATTCAAATCCCATATTTTCATTTATAAACAAAGTTTATATATTCGATTCAAATCCCATATTTTCATTTATAAACAAAGTTTATAAATTCGATTCAAATCCCATATTTTCATTTATAAACAAAGTTTATAAATTCGATTCAAGTCCCATCTTTTCATTTATAAACAAAGTTTATAAATTCGATTCAAATCCCATCTTTTTCATTTCTAAACAAAGTTTATAAATTCGATTCAAATCCCATCTTTTTCATTTATAAACAAAGTTTATAAATTCCATACTTGTTTTATATATTCAAACAAGCTAATATTTTCCCTAGTTCATTAAAAATTCAAATTCTATTTATAAAAATAGAATTCCCTTTTTAAATCTCAAATATCCTTTTCGATATTTTTATAAATCAATATTCAATCCCCAGTGATATTTTTAAACAATCAAATCAACCAATTTTCAATCATTTGATTTTTAACACCTCATATATGAATATATATGAAATCAAACAAACAACAAACAAATAATATTTTTTTTTTTGAGGAATCCAGTTGGATTCCTCCAACCTGTTTTCCTGCATCCACAGACGTTAGTCAACATAGTAATACCCATCCTGCTTCGAGGCAGGATATTGCGGTATGAAGGTCATCCACTATCATAGCGTGGGGCGTATAGGGTAATCATCCGCTAATGAAACCGCGGGCATCCGCTAATGAAACTGCGGGAATCCAACCAATCATCAACCCAATATATATATATATATCCTAAATAACTAATATATATTTTAAAACAATCAGACATCATTCAAACAAGCATAACAATTATTTTTAACTATATAAAGATAAATTCTAAATAAAACGTGAGATTTACTCACCAGAATTTAAATTGCCGAACAACCAAATAAATTTCCATTTCATCTCGGATATGTATTTTCTCGAATAAATTCATACCTGCGATGATTTTATTCAAATTTACCAATTAAACATTTATTTATTTAAATTAATTATTTAAATAAATAAATAACTTTCCTTTATATTTTTCTTCTTCTAATGGTTACTAAATCACTTCTAACTTAACCAATATACTTAACCAAACCAATGTATTGTTAAACATAAATAAATATATATGTTAGGTTTACTTGAACAAATAAATAACACATTTTAAATTGTTATTTTCTTTTCATTTTTTTATGGAATAAGCAAAAATCACTTAAATTAAATGAATAATTTTCACCTTTAATCCCTTTCCATTGCCTATCGACCCACTACCAGCGAGCTACCAAACCTCACTGTCTAGCCCCAACTCCCAGTTCAGTCCTCCTTCAACCTCTGCGATGACATCAAATCCACCGTAGTCTAGATCTCAACGCCGTCCAGACTCTATCGCGACCCAAACCATCGCACTGCAGATATTGGTAACGCCCTTCTCGGTTTCCAGACCTAAATCGGACATCTTTTATTAGCGATTTGCTGTTATCGAGAGTCATCTCCGATGACTGAAACCTCCTCTCGTGACGTTGAACAGACCGTCTCGCCACTCTAAGCTCGCCAGCGAAGTCGTCTTCCTCATCGAGTCGAGCTCCGTGACGCTGATTCGAATCGCACCCTGTCACTCCGTTCGTTCGAACTCCAACCCTTATCCTGTAATCGAGAGCGCCTTTGAGAAGAGGGAAAAGGGGCGGAACTGATTTCGATTTTGATGGCCATTTTGATTTGAGCTGAAGCTTTTCGATTTGGGATTAAATCAAATGAATTAAAAGAGAAAGGGAGGAGCGGTTTTTATAAAGGAGAAAGAAAGGGGGCGTGGTTGCTTTATTTCCTCTTGAAATCTCTGAAGCTTAAGGGAGCCACGGGTTTGGCTTTGGTCCACCCAATTTTGATGTTTTTGTTTTAAATTTAATTAAATTAAAAACCGTATCCTTTGATTTAAAATACTCAAAATGCCGAACTCCTTTCTGAACCCAACAACTGGCGTTTCTAGGGTTTACCCACCATTCCGGACACTCTGGGATAGGTCACGAAGTCCAATTCGATCATCTGGAACATATATTAATTTAAATTGATTTAAATTAAATTCAAACTATTTATTTCTTCGATAATAAATTAATATTATTATCGTTATAAATTCAAATAAAATTTCCCATAAATTATTTGAACTGTATTTTAATTCAAATTAAATTTTGAATTCATCTAAATCCATTTTCGTATTCTGTTGTTTAATATTTTCAATATTAAATCGAAATTGATTATTAAATCGATAATTTAATATAAAAATCCATTTATATTATCAACACCATATTTAAATTAAATATTAAATATTCAAAATTAACCCATAAGGATCCGGGTCATTACAATCTTCCCCACTTAAAATAATTTCGTCCTCGAAATTGCTAAGGTAGAAAAAGTGCTAAAACCCATTTATCTTTTCAAAACTTATTTATGTAGATACTCAACATTTCAAACTTCCTTACATAACTCTCTTTCGAATAAATCCCTATTCGATAACTCCTCCCTTCGAATAACTATATTCGATTTACTCTATTCAATTTACTCTTATCAGTTAACTCTATTGGATTTAACTATTATCGATTAACCTATAATTGATAACTCATTTCGATTAACAAATAATCGATAACTCCTTTAATTCTATTCGATTAACCCCATTCGCTTGACTCTAGATCGCAGCGATCACAATGGTTACGCCTGATTTCCTTAGGAAACATCCGACCGCCCTAGGCTATCTGCAGCCCTGCGAATTACGCTAGCAGTCGTACGAAATGGCACTTATCCTGAGTAACTATGTTTGACCAACTCTATCTCAATACTATATTCGATCAACTTTAATTGAATAACTAACATTCAATTAAATTCTAATTCGATTAATTATGTATTTATGTTCAATTAACTTTATCTGGTTAACTCTTTATTTGAATAACAAATATTCGATAAATTCTATTTGAATAACTAATATTCAATTAACTCTACGGATTAACCCTAACTGATT
The DNA here is from genome assembly GCA_030737875.1 of Allium sativum. Lineage (NCBI taxonomy): Eukaryota > Viridiplantae > Streptophyta > Magnoliopsida > Asparagales > Amaryllidaceae > Allium > Allium sativum. The sequence goes on from CM060924.1 coordinate 289,225,954, forward strand.
AACTCTAACTGGTTAATTCTTACTCTAATCGATTTATTCTAACTCTAATCGACTTCTCCTATTCGAATAACTCTTATTGGATAACGTTTATTCATTTATAAAGATTTACTTTTAGTAACGGTTCTTCACTTTATAAATGTTCTCTTTAATAGCGTTACTTCACTTATACAAGTGTTGTGTACACCTTCTATTTAAAACTATTGGTGTTAAAAACCAATATCTCTTCTCTATATAAGCTCAGACTTATATATTCTATTTATCGAATGATAAATATTTAATTTAATTTAAAAACTGTTATTTATAAATTAATATTTTCTACTTATCTGTTAAAACAGATTTCCATTTTTTTATTCACCTTCTAAATATTCCTTTGATTAATTTCTATTTATTTAACAAATAAATATCTCATTTATAACATTCAATTTATTTACTATAAATAAATATTTCCATTGAATCTATTTGTAAATGTTTTACAAATATTCCCTTCTAAATTCTATTTGTAAATGTTTTTACAAATATTTCTCCTTTTATTTGTTTGCACATAACTTCCTTTGTATTTGTGTTACAAATATATTTCCTCTATTCACACCCAATTCATATTTCGTTCACATTGATTTTACTCAATTTATTCATTTCGATCCATTTAACTTACTTAAGTTAAATTTAATTTCAATCATTCAAATTCCCATTAACTAATTGCTAATTAACCGTTTTGCCTAGTTCACCCTTTTTATTTGAATATAACTTGTTCAAATATATGTCAACTTAATTATAACTCATCTAGTAATATTTTCAACTCGAGTTATATATTCGATTTCGAATATAAATTCTCAATCTCTTTCACTTGTCCAAAAATCCAATTTCGATTCAAATTTCCTTTAACTAATTATTTTCCCATTTAGTTAATTCTATTTAACCATTAAAATATGATTTTTGTCTTAAAAATCATTTCACTTACTTCACTGGAGTTCATATTTATTTTATATCTCCAGTCTGGATTTTTCTAATGCCAATTCGGATTTTATTTCCTAAAAATCATTTTATTTATTTAATTAAACCGTTATGGTTTTATAATGGTTCTGGCGTTGCTTTTCTAAAAATTTGATTTTGACATAACTCAAAATCTATACGACGAAATCCAGATTTTTCTCTCTCATTAGAAAACTATTGTTCAACCGGTCCCGACGATTCTTGTTTCAAAGAATTCCGACTTCAATTGAGTTCTGTATACTAAATTGAAGTTCGAATCGCCAATTTATGAATTGCCGCGCTACGGCGAGCTCGTTTTAATTATATTTATAAATATAAACATTCTAACTTTGTTTATAATAAATTCAACTCCATTCTGATATATTTTTAATATATATCAAATCCATTTCACATACTATTCCCGATCTATTTCACTTCTAATATTCAAATCCTATATATTAATTTAAAATATTCAAATTCCATTTGATTTTTTTTTATTCAAACTCTATATTATTTCCTTCTATTCAATTTCTATTTGAATTTTCTTCTATTCAAATTCTATTTCAATTCCTTATCTTCAAATTCTATTTGAATTTCTTATCTTCAATTTCTATTTGAAATCCTTTATTCAAAAACCCATTTCAAATCCCTTATAAAAATTCCATTTGAAATCCTTTATTCAATTTCTATTTAAATTCCTTTGTTCAATTTCTATTTAAATTCCTTTGTTCAATTTCTATTTAAAATCCTTTGAATTTAAATTCTATTTTAACTCCTTTGAATTCAAATTCTATTTAAACTCCTTTGAATTCAAATTCTATTTAAACTCCTTTTATTTAAAATTCTATTTCAAACTTTATATTTTCTTTGAATTCTAATATTCAACCTCCACTTTATATTCTCTTTGAAATTCTATTTAACCAAATTCCATTTGAATTCTTTATTCAAACTCATTTGAATTCCTTTGAATTCAAATTCTATTTCATTTCTATTTGAATTATATATATATATTCAAATTCCTTTATTTTACTTCTATTTGAATTCTATACTCCAATTCCCATTTCACTTCCATTTGAAATCCTATATTGCAATTCCCATTTCAAAATTCCTTTGAAGTAATATAAATATATACATATATTTATATCTATCCCAAATTCAAAACATTTGAATTTTCAAACAACTTGTTTCTTTCAAACAAATTTCCATCAAAACTTTTCTAAGGCAGCAATTCATCACTTAGAAACTCGAAAATGAACACTGATGATGTTGCGACCATCATCAGAATTATTTCCCAGCCACTGAAGTGAGTCCAGTGCTATATCACTTGACATTCATTTTGAAAGAAAAATATTTTCCCAAACTCCCAGGATTTTAAATTCTGAATTCTGGTTGGAATTCAATTTCAATTTATCACATTTGTATATTTGATTTCATATACAAATTCCATTGGTTATATATAACTATTTCTGTTTTATAATCTAATTCGATTATAATCCTAACAATCAACTCAACTTTTTAAAAACAATATCGTGTCCAATCTCCTGTTCAAGTGTTTATAAACTCCTATCGACATCGTGGCGTCCCACGATTCGATCAGAATTCATAATCCACTCAACAGACTAGTCAACACAATATAAAACAGTTTTTATATCAAATAACAAATACGCTCTCTCGTATATATATACACTCAACTCATTCTAGGATACTACTGATCCTATCTCTAACGAGCACATTCCAACAAGCCTAGGTGTTCGCTCAACCTAAGCTCTGATACCAATTGTAATGACCCATATTTCCATACATCAGAGTTGACTATATACATCATACGTCCAACCCAAATATCACGAAAATACGAAACATTTTTTTTTTAGAAGAAAGAGGTAGAAGAAGAACAGAAATAACAACACAGAATCTCACATCGCAGCGGAACAAAATATAATATATCATATCTTTGAAATACGAAATCTTAACTGTATAACATACACTTATCAGAGTACAACACTTACAACACAACGGAACCACTATAATTAGATAACGCTGAAGCCTCCTGCTCCAAACTCCTTTAGATATATCTGAAAAATCCTGAACTACTTGACTGCCTGTACAAATTTAGGCACCCAAGAGTTTAGATAGAACAAAACAAAATAAACTCTGGGTCAGTCATGGGACTGGTATGAGTAAACAGCTTAAAACAGTTTCAGAAAACTAAATGATATCTCATAAGACCACGCCGTATATCACGGAACGGGTTTTTCCCTTATGAGAATCCAAACACTTGACTTAACATTTCAAAATCCCTTTTGAAAGGAACGATAGCTTTATATCAAAACTCCTTTGATATTATAATAGTGTCTAAATCAAGTAGATAACAATCTAGTGGAACGTTTGCATCTCACGTTCCACATATATAATATATAATCAAAACCGCAAGCACGTATTGGGTAATGGATTTCTAACTATGACAAGGTATGGAACCACCTTCCGCTGGTATATCTCTAGAGGAGAATACACCGAGTTCAACAAGAACATCTTGCAACTCAGCCATACATGAACGACTACTAATTTGGCTTGAGTGTATCGAATGTATATCACAAACGGTTGGGATCAACAACCGTTTCCCGAATGGGACAGCATTGACAATAGATTTTTTTGAAATAAATGAAACTCTAGATCAGGTGATTATACACCCTAATAGGTGCGACCTACATAGCCATGCTGCCTGCCCGATTTCTGTCATTTACCGGTTGATGAGGCTTGAAGCTACTCTTTATCATCATAACAGATTTCACTTTGAATGTCACATCGTCAGATCCATCGAAAATCACTAATTGACGTCGACAACAATACATTACGTGTCAGCTAAAAGAAGTTTCCTTCTCCGCTTCCACTCTTGGTACGGTTGAAGAAATCAATGTACGTGACCTTTCTGGAAATACTCTGTCAGACATCCATCCATACGAGTCACCCAGGAACAGGATGAACTGAAGGCACTATTTCTATTAATAGAAAAAGTCCTTGCACTCTACTCCGTCTTCGATTATCTTTATATAATCTGATTCGCACGCTACTGCCAATACGGAGTGGTTCTTCGGATAATAATCCAACTGGTCTCTCCATATTGACAACGATGGTCAAAACTTCGATAGTCTGTGATTTAACTATCGAATAAAAACAAGTGTTTCGATAGTCGATTATTTAACAATCGAATAAAACAAGTGTTCATCCAAACATCCAACAATCACTGAGCCTTTAATTAATATTCCATTAATTAAATCTCTTCTCAATTTCTTTATCAATATTTGTTAACCAAATATTTTCAATAACCATATTGGCCTGTTACGTTATTTGGAAAACATTTCCGAATATCGCCTTCCTTTATTTTCTAAACTTAGAAAATATCTTCTATTTATAATTGGAAAATATTCCAATTACTTATCTCTTTCCCAATCTCGTTTATTTCTATACTTAGGAAATATTCTATTATTCTATTTCCCAACTTACACTTATTTGGGTTAAAACAGATGTTGTGTAAAACATCGTTACGACAACCCAAATACTATATTCAACTTACTCTTATCCAACATTGATCTTCGAGCCTGAAATCTTACTATTTATCTGTTAATGATGAAATCAATCAAGTTGGGGTATAACTACCTCTCAGACCTTGACTGAATAACATTTATAACGTCAAAACAGATATGACTACTTACTCGAATAATCGATGCCATACAACTACTCCTTCACTTTTAAACACATATAAACTTTCTCTTTCTATTCTTTCGAGATTTTATTCCTAGTCTTCCTTTTTGATTATACTATCCTATTTCTAAGTTCGTTTCCTTATCGACTTCTATATATATCGATACGTTGATTTCTAACTATCAAATTATCTTAAAAATAATCTAACTCCTTAAATTCCCGTAAAAATTCGCCATAACCTCCTTTGTACCGGGAGCATCGGGAAAATCCCCAAACTGCCACACAGGCCTCTCTAGTCAAAAAGAAAAAGGAAAAGCCAAGCGGCTAGCCGATACGGTGCATAAAATCCCATATATGAATTAACTACGTACCTTTTTGTCGGGCACTCTATTTATTTCACTTCTATACTTTATTCCAAACCTGTCTCCTGTATGTCTATACCTGTCCAATCTATTTTAACTATACCAATCGTTTTAACTCAATTTGTTAATTAAATCTGTTAATTAACTTCTTAGTCTAATCCACTTCTATTTATCCAAATCTATTTATTATAAATCCCATTTGAATTTCTATATTCAAATTCCATTTGAAATACTATATTCAAATTCTATAGTTAAACTCCATTTGAATTCTATTATTCAAATTCTATTTCAATTCCTTATATTCAAAGTCCATTTGAATTCTCTGCATTATTTATAAACAACGTTTATAACTTCAATTCAAATCCCACCTTTCCATTTATAAACAACGTTTATAAATTCAATTCAAATCCCATATTTTCATTTATAAACAAAGTTTATAAATTCGATTCAAATCCCATATTTTCATTTATAAACAAAGTTTATAAATTCGATTCAAATCCCATATTTTCATTTATAAACAAAGTTTATAAATTCGATTCAAATCCCATATTTTCATTTATAAACAAAGTTTATAAATTCGATTCAAATCCCATCTTTTCATTTATAAACAAAGTTTATAAATTCGATTCAAATCCCATATTTTCATTTATAAACAAAGTTTATAAATTCGATTCAAATCCCATATTTTCATTTATAAACAAAGTTTATAAATTCGATTCAAATCCCATATTTTTCTTTTATAAACAAAGTTTATAAATTCGATTCAAATCCCATCTTTTTCATTTATAAACAAAGTTTATAAATTCCATACTTGTTTTATATATTCAAACAAGCTAATATTTTCCCTAGTTCATTAAAAATTCAAATTCTATTTATAAAAATAGAATTCCCTTTTTAAATCTCAAATATCCTTTTCGATATTTTTATAAATCAATATTCAAGCCCCAGTGATATTTTTAAACAATCAAATCAACCAATTTTCAATCATTTGATTTTTAACACCTCATATATGAATATATATGAAATCAAACAAACAACAAACAGATAATATTTTTTTTTTTTTGAGGAATCTAGTTGGATTCCTCCAACCTGTTTTCCTGCATCCACAGACGTTAGTCAACATAGTAATACCCATCCTGCTTCGAGGCAGGATATCGCGGTATGAAGGTCATCCACTATCATAGCGTGGGGCGTATAGGGTAATCATCCGCTAATGAAACCGCGGGCATCCGCTAATGAAACTGCGGGAATCCAACCAATCATCAACCCAATATATATATATATATATCCTAAATAACTAATATATATTTTAAAACAATCAGACATCATTCAAACAAGCATAACAATTATTTTTAACTATATAAAGATAAATTCTAAATAAAAGGTGAGATTTACTCACCAGAATTTAAATTGCCGAACAACCAAATAAATTTCCATTTCATCTCGGATATGTATTTTCTCGAATAAATTCACACCTGCGATGATTTTATTCAAATTTACCAATTAAACATTTATTTATTTAAATTAATTATTTAAATAAATAAATAACTTTCCTTTATATTTTTCTTCTTCTAATGGTTACTAAATCACTTCTAACTTAACCAATATACTTAACCAAACCAATGTATTGTTAAACATAAATAAATATATATGTTAGGTTTACTTGAACAAATAAATAACACATTTTAAATTGTTATTTTCTTTTCATTTTTTTATGGAATAAGCAAAAATCACTTAAATTAAATGAATAATTTTCACCTTTAATCCCTTTCCATTGCCTATCGACCCACTACCAGCGAGCTACCAAACCTCACTGTCTAGCCCCAACTCCCAGTTCAGTCCTTCTTCAACCTCTGCGATGACATCAAATCCACCCTAGTCTAGATCTTAACGCCGTCCAGACTCTATCGCGACCCAAACCATCGCACTGCAGATATTGGTAACGCCCTTCTCGGTTTCCAGACCTAAATCGGACATCTTTTATTAGCGATTTGCTGTTATCGAGAGTCATCTCCGATGACTGAAACCTCCTCTCGTGACGTTGAACAGACCGTCTCGCCACTCTAAGCTCGCCAGCGAAGTCGTCTTCCTCATCGAGTCGAGCTCCGTGACGCTGATTCGAATCGCACCCTGTCACTCCGTTCGTTCGAACTCCAACCCTTATCCTGTAATCGAGAGCGCCTTTGAGAAGAGGGAAAAGGGGCGGAACTGATTTCGATTTTGATGGCCATTTTGATTTGAGCTGAAGCTTTTCGATTTCGGATTAAATCAAATGAATTAAAAGAGAAAGGGAGGAGAGGTTTTTATAAAGGAGAAAGAAATGGGGCGTGGTTGCTTTATTTCCTCTTGAAATCTCTGAAGCTTAAGGGAGCCACGGGTTTGGCTTTGGTCCACCCAATTTTGATGTTTTTATTTTAAATTTAATTAAATTAAAAACCGTATCCTTTGATTTAAAATACTCAAAATGCCGAACTCCTTTCTGAACCCAACAACTGGCGTTTCTAGGGTTTACCCACCATTCCGGACACACTGGGATAGGTCACGAAGTCCAATTCGATCATCTGGAACATATATTAATTTAAATTGATTTAACTTAAATTCAAACTATTTATTTCTTCGATAATAAATTAATATTATTATCGTTATAAATTCAAATAAAATTTCCCATTAATTATTTGAACTGTATTTTAATTCAAATTAAATTTTGAATTCATCTAAATCCATTTTCGTATTCTGTTGTTTAATATTTTTAATATTAAATCGAAATTGATTATTAAATCGATAATTTAATATAAAAATCCATTTATATTATCAACACCATATTCAAATTATATATTAAATATTCAAAATTAACCCATAAGGATCCGGGTCATTACATAATCAACGGCTATATTTAGCATAATTTGTATGTGAATCACGATTAGGGTTTTTAGAGAATATTCTGAACTATGCAAGTTTAACTAAAATTTGGGATATATGTTATATGGTGGATTATGACCATAATTTGGCCATATAAGTTTAGGTTTACTTTATGAATTACGCAAGATCTGTGAATAGGACTTTAAGGAATGTTTAAATCGGCTAAAACTGTTATCTACTTAATATGTTAAAATTGCCTAATCTACTAAATCTGTTACCTGTTTAATCTATTGAATTTCCTAAACTGTTAAATATGTTGAATTGCCTAACCTTCTAATTATGCCTAATCTGCTAAATCTGTTGAGTTGCCTAATCTGCTAAATTTGTTGAACCGCCTGAGCTGCTAAATCTGTTGAAAAGCTGAATGATTGTAATTTGTGTATGAAAATCCGTAAGCTCGATCTAAGATTGAGTAAAACATGTTAATTTGATTAATCTGCTACGACTTGAAAAGAAGTCAAATCTGTTAAATTGATATAATTTGTCTGATATTTGTATAATTTGTATAATTTGTAATAGAATAAACTGTTTATAGTAAAAATGCTGAGACACGAGGTTAGACTCATGTTTGCAGTAGAAGCCTGCACGGACCCAACCGGCTTAACTAACAACCGCAAACTGCTAGTATAATGTGAGAGGTCGTAGGCATAACTAAAATATGCTTAGACATAAGGTTAGGTCTGGCTTGTGGAAGAAGTCTGCCCGGAACCGCCCGGCTTATCCAGCGGCAACAAGCTACCGACCTAATGTGAGAGGTCTACGCATTAATATTTAATTAATGAAAATCTGAGACAAATATGATGTCTTAAACGTGTTGGGTGGATAGGGCCAAACCAACTGGACTGATGAATTAATAAACCTATTTCGTGAATCTGTAGGCCCAATACAAAGTTAGATAATTTGTAAGTCTGTTAAAACTGTACATATGATTTGTTAGTCTGAAAACCTGTTGACTTGATTCTCTAATCTGTGAACTAGTTGATCTGAACTCTGTAGGTCTGAAAACTTGTAAACAAGTTAATCTGAAATCCATTAGTCTGGGGACACAAGGTTAGGAGGGAAAATACTTGTGTCATCTGTTGTTTGGGACCCAGATTAGTCAGTAACCCTTTCTGGTATCAAAACTGTGACCCAACATTAGGTAGGGTCCGGGCACGCTTACTGAACTAATTATAAGCGGTTCATTCTGATAATGGCGAGGGGTGTTGATGGTGCATTCCAACCAGGTCATGTGCGTGCATGGATCCCGGTCGGCCTCTGAAGATTTAAGATGCCGTGACATCTGTAAATAGGTCTGTGTCATTCAAAGGTTGCCACTTTAGGGAGTGATACACCCTTCTGTGGGGCTGGCACAGGGTATTTTGTATTAGGGAGTTGATCGCTTGGGATAGATTTAGGGTACACTTAGTTCTGTCTGTTTCCGTTGGGGTACCGTCTGTTTCTGTTGGGTCGTAACACCTGTCTGTTTCTGCGTGGTATTGTCTGTTGGGGTTGTAAAGGCCCATTTACTAGTGTACACCTAATTCTAACATTCTATTTCTGTAGGGATTATTTTGTTTCTGTCTCTGATTCCGTTTATATACCTTCTGTCTGTTGGGGTGGTAAAGGCCCATTACTGGCATTCTGTTTCTGTATAGATTATTCTGTTCCGTTTCTATTTCAGTTTAGACATTAGGTAACACCTAATCCTGTTATATTAGTATTAGTGCAGAGAAGTAAGATATAAGTAAGAAGCATAACTTGGGTTATATCATTCTTTTTCTTTTGTTTAGCTTAAGTATACCAGTTACTCCTATTGCAGTTGTCTCTTATCCAGCTTTATTTTCATGTCATGATATTATTATCTATTCATATGCTGAAATTCACTGGACTTGCCGGACTTTATGTCTGACCTTGCTTGTTTTTGCCCCTTTTCTTTCGTTCCCCCTAGGTTTTTAGGGTGGAAATATAGGAGCTTGATTCGTATTTTCTCTGCTTGAAGTATCGCTTGGCCTTGGCTCTATCTTTCCATGGCAGTCTATATTAGGGTTATGACTTTAAAAACTATGTATTCTGAAGGCTTTTGTACAAGACCGATATTTTGTACTTGAATTCTGATATTGTGATTTGAAAAGATGTAACCAAACTTATTTCGGTTTCTGTTGTAATAAAGTTATAAAATTGTCAAGTACTGTTTTATCTGTCTTGTAAATTTCTTTTCTGTCTACTAAATCGCTCCATCAAAGTTAAGGCGTTCCCTTTGTGAGTGACCTTAATGGAGGTGGGGTGTTACAGTTCATATAAATAAACAACATATTTGAGGAATCCGGTTGAATCCCTCTAACCTGTTCTTCCCTGCATCACAATGGGTTACTTCAAATTCAATACGATAGCGTATTTGTCATGGTAATCATAAATAATAATCAACAATCAATTAACAATATCCAATCAAACACCCAATTATTTATTTAATACATTTATATTATTATAAATGTAACCAATAAGGTAAGTTACCTCGTTTGGAATCTTATTGTTAAAATAACTATTTAATTTGATTAAATTAAACAAACACTTAATTTAATCAATGAACATTAAAATATTCAGCACACATACAAATAGTCATTAAATCATCAACCATTAGTAAACATTGCACACAAATTAAAAACCCAGTTTATATAAAATATAAACAGAGTAAACTAAGTGGGTTGAACTCACCTTGGTTTTATCTGTCGCTAAACAGTTTATTTTTAATTAAATTAAATGACCGTTTAATTTAATTAAAATCCATGTCTCTGCTTCATTCTGCTCACACCAGCTCCAAAATGCTGCGCTTGCTGACTCGATCTCACTCTTTTTTGTTGGTCTGATTCTTTACTGTTCATTCATCTTCTCATATATACCGTCTTTAGAGAATCCCAAAACCCACCACTACTACATATCGCCTCCCTTTCTCCATTTGCAATGCCAAACTTCTCTTGTCCTCACTGCTGCGCCTTGTTCATCCCACCTGCTCAACCCACCATTATTTGTTTGACTCCAGATTTCTTCCTTATATTTTCTTCTTAGCACCTTACTTCCTTCCTTCCTACCAGTATTATATTCCTTTACGTTGCTACCCTAACCACATGCATAGCATGTTGTACACCCCCTCTTCTTTTTCATGTGAATAAAAATGCCGTTACAGGGTCCTCCACCACCGTACTTATATCACCTATTGTTCCCGTTGGTACCAACTTTTGGCTTCACCCCAATGGCCCAATCGCCTCTGTACTTATAGCACAAAGTAAATTTTTACTCCATTAAAAATACGGATGCTTGCTACATGAAACTTGTGCGAGAACCCCACTGTCAAAACGAAACAATCCCACATGCATGTCTGAACTTCATGCGTTCTTCCTGTTCCAGTACTCTGCTGCACAGAGAACCGCACGGCCCTCTTTCCAAGCAAACTGCACCCCTACGATCACTTAAACCACCACCTTACCCCACTCTAGCATTGAGCTCACCACGCCTTTATCTTCTTTGTTGATCACGTTAGCTAATTCGGAAAAGCGGAAGAGTTTTTACTATTTTCTTTGATTGGTTTCGGTTTCCTTTCTACTACTGAAGGAATGGAGAACATATGATAAGTATTTATATGTAAGAATACGTGGTTGCCACCTTATGTAGAGCAATAGGTTTTCAGAAGTAGGGTACTGTTGTGTGGGATTCTCAATACACACTGTGGTCTGCACGGCTTTGAGATTGTTTGGAGGCCAAGAAAACTAAAATTATGGTGGAAGAGATTTCATCAGCTTAAACATGCATATATTTATTATTTTATCACATTAGTTAGACATGGGGTACAACACTTTTTTCGTACAGAAGCAAATTTCTAATGAGAAGATAACTTTTCCTATATATTTATTTTATTAGATACCATTAACTTATATTGATTTAAATACCCTGCTCGTTGGCTTGACTGCGCTTGGAATTTGGCATGTATGTATTCATAGCTGATGAAACACCCCACCTCCATTAGGGTCACTCTCAAAGGGAATGCCCTAATTTTGGTAGAGGTTTATAAGTATAAGTCACAGATACACAAGACAGATATAAATACACATATTTTTGAACAGCGGAAAACAACAGCAACTTTTATTTCATCAAAATACGTGTTACACAAACCATGCCATTATTGTCTTACAATACTTCCAAAAACATTACATTTTCATAACTGTCTTGATTTCATAACTTAAAGAAGCATAAAAACATAAGTAAACTGCATAAGTCCCCATAATTGCTATCCAAAGCCATAGTCCAAAACGAAAGAGATCCAAGCAATACATTCTCTCTCTTCAAGCTGGATGTGAGACTGGTCAAGCTGCGGTATTCCCTCTCTATGGACCTGGGGGGGGGGACGAAAGAAAAGAAGACGAAAGAAAAGTAGAGTCAGACATGAAGCCTGAGTAAGTCTAGGACTATTCAGTCTATGAATAAGAAAAAGAGCATGATAAGTATAAACTGGAAATGGGGAAGCACCATAAACTAAGTTAAGTTGTCTAGAGTCGAATATACTATCGTACCCCATATTTATCTCTGCACCCCTATAAACTAGTTCCCAACAGGCACCCCATAATCAGGGTGAAGTGATCCATTTCTAATGATCGGCTCCAACTCGCATAGTTACATGTGTCTTACGGCCCCCGATGTTGTAGCTGCCTATGCTGGTCCCACCATGGGGTGTACCAAGTTCCATGGTGGCGGCCCGACACAATTCTAGAATGCACAGGTATACTACTGGTGCCCAATGCCTAATTTTTCTATGTCGGAGTGTGTGCACGCCCGCACCCCGTTAGAACCTACACTGCTGCACCACCACCGTCGATTTGACCTCTTACAGTCAGCCCAGTAATCGTGCCCCACCCTGCCTAGTTCATGGTATCCTGATACACCTTGTAGGGTTACTGCTGAAAAGGGTCCCCCGCTACTAGGTTTTCTATTTCTAGCCAACATGCTAAGTTGGTTAAGTGTTCTGTATAAACCTAACCCCCAATCAGTCTGTTTAGCATGTTCAATTTGATTAAGTATTAATTCAATTTACTTAATGCTATCAATCCTGACTCAGCCTTAATTGTCTTATTAAAGCCTCAACCACTCACATTAGACAGGTATTGTTGTGACTGCCTGTTGCCGGTTGGGTCCGGGCAGTCTTACGTCACAACTCAGTCTAACCTCGGGTCTTTATTGGGCTTAATGTTTAACCACCCACATTGGATAGGTATTGTTGTGACTACTGGACAGCCGGGCGGGTCCGGGAAGGTTTATGTCACAACGCAATCCAACCTCGGGTTAAACACATCGTATTTTCTAAGTTTACATATTTTGTCTTTTTTTTTATATGTAAATATTTGCAGCCCATTATTCAAATTCATCTTTATTGGGTAAAATTAATTTATACCACTTAAATGTTCTCAAGGTCGTTGGCATGCGTCAGACATGCCAACACATATGTTTTATATTTTAACCCAACGTCATTACCCCCGTTTTATACGTTCGCTATATTATAACATATGTTGGGCTTAACATTTAAGCCCAACTTAGCCACATGAAAAAGGGGAGGCTTAGAACATGGTGTATATATATTCTAAGTAACATCAAAAAGGGGTGTGTAAATGCATGAACTTGCAACATAGCGGTCTAATTAACATAAATTAGGCACTTGTGAACTTGCATTGTAATAGCATAAAATTTTTGACATAAAACATACCTAAACATGAATCATGGTTTTAATCTAATCATGTAAACTTTTATTTAAAGCATGAATCTAACTTAATTATGTGCCACATATATTATCATATGTTTTCTAACAACAACCTAAGCCTAAAACATATTTTGTTTGGGCATAAAGTTAAACATAAACTAGCCATGTTCATAAAGTCAACACAAGTTCACAAAGATGCTTACTTTTGTCACTAATACAAAAGTATGGTTTTACACTTGAATCATGATGCCAATTCCAACATAAATTCATATGAATCATAATACTCAATTGGATCCAACTACACTAAAAATGATCATAATAATATACATAGAAGGATCTAAAATCATGTTGGCATAATAGTGAATCCTATACTTGCATGAGTCTCAACTTGGTTGTAATAAACAACCACAAACATATAGTTGTTAACATTCAACATGAGTCATATACTTGCAAATATCCAATAGTTCTAACATCATTATACCTCAACATCCCAAATCTATTCATAATTAGAATCATAGCAACATACAATTATGAATTATCATCACCGCAAATTAAGTACAATTCCATTTCTCATTTTACACAAATCAAATCTCAATTATTCATTCACATCGGAATACCACTCTACTTACAACGTATGACGAATCTTCAATTCAGGATTCTGAATTCTGAATTTGGAGATGCTATCCTTTGTTTTAGGCGTTGTTTCGATTTAATTGTCGTTGCTTTAAGCTTTCGAATCAACTCCTAATTGTCTCTTTGATTTGACGGCTATTCCTAGTCTTTCTTCAGCAGCATGACAGCTCCATTCTCATTTTTATTTGTGTGAATTAAGTGGAGTCTTAGGTCCTTTTTATATAGTTTGTGAATTGATTAGAGCCGTCGATGGAGCTTAGATTAATATAAGCCGTTCGTTTTAAAGAGAAACCAATCAGGAGCTGACACATAAGCCCTAGTGACAAGACAAAGCTCAGAAATTCGGCCAAGCACAGACCAGGCCAGCCAGGAGGGGCTGGGTTCGACCTGGCTCAGGGGCCAGGTCGACTACCCAGTCGACCCCCAGGTCGACTACCCAGTCGACCCCCAGGTCGACTACCCAGTCGACCTGGGTACCTTGGGCGGGAAAATTCCCGCCCAACCCAATCTAGGTCCGATTTTTGAATTATGAACTCATTTCTGAACTGTTTCTGTCTGTTTGATCTTTAAACTGAATTCTGAAACTTCCGGAGGTCATATCTCCCTCATGCGGAGTCCGTTTTACGCAAACTCGGACTCTATTTCAAGCAGAATTTCGAGACGAACGCAATGGCGTATCTCGTTTCCCTTAATTCTTTGATTTGAAATTAATTATACTTTAATTTGTGAATTTTACTGTTATAGAATATACGGGGTGTTACATTCTCCCCCACTTAAAAGGATTTCGCCCCCGAAATCTTCAAGTTTAGGAAGAATGTATATCATAACATCCAAACGTCCATCTACTCATCCATCAAACATGAGCGTCCATTGTCCTTAAAAGACTTCTAATGCTTCATGATCATATGCAAAGTGTGTGTACATGTACTTATCTAATGCAAAATCAGGCGGTCTACTGATTCAGTTGACCTCCTTAATGCAAATTATGTAAGTGTCATGAGTCATTATGTATGCAAATTCTCCTATTCATGATTCTACATGAGTGCACAATCATTCATATATAAATGCAACATCCATATGACAACACATTAAACTTCAACCACATAAGAATGTAAATACATATATGCATATGCAACATGAAGTGACTGAGCCGATCTAATACCTAGATTGTGTGTGTATATGCAACCACGAGCAACCACTAGCAATCACTTGCAACCACTTGCAACCATCATCCATAACATGTTTCAATTACATGTTTTCAACCAAAGGGTTTCTACCTAAAAGATAAGGTCGAGGAGATATACCCTAAAAGATGGATAAAGCATAACTTAAGGAAAAAGAGAGATCAAAGATGTACCCTAAAAAAGAAAAGGTGTAATGACCCGGATTTCGAGCGACTTTGGTTATCGACTTAAACACGATGTCGATAACCAAAACACCGAAAAATCCTGGTAATTAGTGAAAGAAATTATAGGATGAGGAAAGATAAGATAGAAACTTAGAATAGAAGAAGAAGAAGAACACAATATCAGAGTAACACGAATCTCACAGCGGAACGAATAAATATATTTCATAACATAACTTTGAAATACAAATCTGTACTTGAATATACATATCATTATCAACGTACAACACTTACAACACAACGGAAATAACTATAGCTATAATCCTGAAGCCTCCTGCTCCAGCTCTTCAATTGCATCTGTAAATCCCGACTACTTGACTGCCCGTACAAATTTAGGCACCCAAGAGTTTAGGGAAAACAAAACAAAATAAACTCCGGGTCAGTCATGGGACTGGTGTGAGTAAAATAGTCTAAAACAGTTGAACAAGTAAACGATATCTCATAAGACCACGCCGTATAATGGAACGGGTTTTTCCCTTATGAGAATCCAAATTATCTTTATATCAAAAACCTTTTGATATTATAATAATGTCTATCAACCACAATATAATAATCATCTAGCAGAAACGCTTTCATCTCACGTTCTACATATATAGTATACAATCAAAACCGCAAGCACGTATTGGGTAATGGATTTCCAACTATGACAAGGTATGGAACCACCTTCTGCTAGTGTACCTCTAGAGAGGAATACACTGGGTTCAACAAGAACATCTTGCAACCCGGCCACACATGACCGACCACTCATTTCGCTTGAGTGTATCGAATGTATATCACCAACGGTTGGGATCAGCAACCATTTCCCGAATGGGACAGCATCAACAATAGATTTTTAGAAATAAATGAAACTCTAGATTAGGTGATTATACACCCTACTTCGGTGCGACCGACTTAGCCATGCTGCCTGCCCAATTTCTGTCATTTACCGGATGTGAGGCTAGAAGCTACGCTTTATCATCACACTAGATTCACTTTGAATGCCACATCGTCAAATCCATCAAATCACCGATTTGACGTCCGCAACCATACATTATGTGTTAGCTAAAAGAAGTTTCCTTCTCCGCTTCCACTCTTGGTACGGTAGGAGAAATCAATATACGTGATCGTCTGGAAATACTCTGTCGGACATCCGTCTATACAAGTCATCCAGGAACAGGATGAACCGAAGGCACTATTCCGTACATCCTTCTTAGGTAGTGTTATCTAAGACTTATACAATAGCCCTTGCATTTTACTCCGTCTTCAATTATCTTTGGCATATATGATTCGCAACGCTTATGCCAATACAGAGTGGTTCTTTGGATAATAATCCAACCGGTCTCTCCATATTAACAACGTTAAAATGGTCAAAACTTCGATAGTCGGTGATTTAACTATCGAAGAAAAACAGGTGTGCAACCAACGATATAATTTCCAAATGGAAATTTATATCAATCAAACATCATTCAACATTTATCTCTTTATTTCATAAATTTACTTATCTCCTGTTTCCCTATATTCAATATTTCTTATTTTCTAAATTTGGAAAATATACGTTATTAACAATGGAAAACATTTCCATTTCTTGTTTTCTTTATTAGAAAACATTTCTGGTTTCTTATTTGGAAAACATTTCCAAAGCTTCTTCATTGGTCTTAGAAAGATGTTTAAACAAACATCGCTATGCCAACTTAAACCATTTCCTTTACTGCCGAACCTTAACTATTCCTTAGTTAAAAACGAAGTCAATCAAGTTGGGGTAATACTACCTCTCATACCTTAACTGAACAACATTTCCAACTTTGAAATAGGCAAAGTTCACTTTATATTTCTTTAACAAACTTCCTTACTTAACCCTCTTCGAATAGCTATATTCGATTGACTCTTTTCACTTTACTCTATTCGATTAACCCTTATCAATTAACTCTATTTGACTAACGCTATTGATTTACTCATTTCACTTAACTCCTTTCGAATAAACTATATTCGATAACTCCTTTTACTTTAACTCTAATCGATTAAACTAACATCGATTAACTCCTTTGCTTTAACTTTAATCGATTAAACTAACATCGATTAACTCCTTTTAACTTTATTCTCTAATCGATTTAACTAACATCGATTAACTCCTTTTAACTTGATTCTCTAATCGATTTAACTAACATCGATTAACTCCTTTTAACTTTATTCTCTAATCGATTTAACTAACATCGATTAACTCCTTTTAACTTTATTTTCTAATCGATTAACTAACATCGATTAACTCCTTTTAACTTTATTCTCTAATCGATTAACTAACATCGATTAACTCCTTTTAACTTGATTCTCTAATCGATTTAACTAACATCGATTAACTCCTTTTAACTTGATTCTCTAATCGATTTAACTAACATCGATTAACTCCTTTTACTTTTGTAAAAATCCTTTTCCTTTTCTATATAAAATCCATTAATTTTATATAAATAATTCATTTTCAAAATACACTTTGAAAATATTCCTTTATCAACATTCGGTATGTTATGGTATTCAACATATCAAATCACGATGATCAGTATCGTCCAAACACATATAATCGACAACAGATTATATATCACATCATATATCATAATATATGAAAAACAGTAAAATAAATGTAGAGGAATCCAGTCGGATTCCTCCAACCTGTTTCCCTGCATCACAGATGTTAAACAATATAGATAACATCACTTTTAGTTCCATATGATATATTCTGTTAAACAGAATCAATATAGAAATTCAACTAACTGACTAGCAGTTCAATCAAACAGTCAACATACAGTCAAACAACCAATATTTAACAGTTCTAAAAATACAATATGAAATTATAAACTGTTCAGAGTTAGTGAGATTTACTCACATTTGGACGATCATCGTCAATGACGATAACCATCGCTTGATTTAGACAATTTATTTTGCTATAAATTTTGACGGACTCCAATTGACTCGCGCTCAGTTCCAGCGTGTAGTGCTCGTCCATATGATCCCTACGCAACTTGTTTCGCTGGATTTCGTTAATATATGGATAAGATATGAACATTACAAGTTTAAACGAACAATTATATAAATTAATTACATTACTTATTTAATTGGGCTCACCAAGTTAATGTTGGCCCAACAACCCTCTTGAAAACCCGACCCATCCATTTCCCTTCTTCCCCAACGTGGGATACTTCCTCTCCAGTAACCGCTCCAACATTTTTGCGCCCCTTCCACCTCGAATCGCACCTCCATTCCTCCATCGTTCGACGAACTAAAACCATCAGCAAACTCCTTGTCAAACCCTCCATCCAACCATCCCAATTTCATCAACCTCGGCATCACCCTGCTGCTCGCGTCGAACCGGCCTCCACTACAGTCATCGACATTGTTTTGAACCGAATCCCACAAAAGAATTGCTACCCGACTCCAATTCCAACGCTGAAACCAAATCCACCTCTTGTTTTCCAAATCGATTACCCCATTTTCTGAAACCCGCAACCCTAATTCTCGTTGGAAACCCACCATACCAAAAATCGTGAATCGCACCTTGCACAGATCATTGGAAATCGAAGCTCCTGTCAAGAGAAGATCGGCTGAATTGGTTTTAGGATTTATAGAAACCCCTTTGATTTTATTTTGGTTTTTCTACTTTGAAAACTTCTTGCTGTGATGGTTTATACGCCTTATATAGGCTTGAATGGGTTAGGTAAGGTTTGTGGTGGAGATCGAAGGCCATGTGGTCTGTGCAGAACCTCAGAAAATGGGAGGGATATTTTCAATTTGATTTTTGTATTTTATTTTATTCGATTTCTCCTTGTATCTTCCTTTTAAAAATCCCAGCGATTTCATACGATATCTAAAAATCACCAAACTGGACATGTAGGTAGAGCTCGACATTACAGTCCCAACGAAACCGGTTTCATCGAATTCCGACTCCGTATGCTCATACATCGTATTTTTAACTGTCAAAATACTGACTGTTTCTCACTCTAAAAATCCGTACGGCCACACATTGACTCTAAAAATCACGAAACTTGACATCTAACAATAATTTGACATTGCGGATTCAACAAAATTAGTTTCGCCGAATTCCGACTTCGTTTGCAAAACCGGCTATATTTTAAAGCTTTGAATGACCCATTTAAATATATAAATATATTTAAATATAATTAAATTAAATATTTTAAAAATAAATATTATCGTCTATATTCACAGTGGAATACCATACAGCTCTAGAATATTCCTATATGAATTTCTAGCTTGATATTTCAATCTGGGTCAACCCGATATTCGATTTATATTGAAATTCCTTTTTAAAATATAAATAATTCCTTTATAAATTATAAAGGAATTCCACAGCGACTTTTCTAAAATTTGATTTGTACATAAATCAAAATCTACACGACGAAATCCCGATTTTTCTCTTCCACTAGAAAGATATACTCCACGAGCTCCACACGTTTCTTGTTTCATAGAAATCCGATTTAAAACGAATCCTGTACATTCAGTTGAAGTTCAAATCGCCAATTTACGAACTGCAGCGCCATTTTGAGCTCGGTTTTAATTATAATATAATTATATGTTCAAACTATCGTTCAAATAATATATTCGTTATTCTACTTCAATTCTAAACCGAATAAAATATCACAGATGATCCAGTTCACACCATATCGTCATTTCAGCCAATTCTAATTATTTCAGAATTAAATATATTTTTAATTTATTATTTTAATTAAATATTCACTATTATTTAATTCCACGATCATTTAATTCACTAAACCACCATTTATATAATAAAATAAATTAATCATAATACCTCTGCCAATGCGGGTCATTACAATCTTCCCCACTTAAAATAATTTTGTCCTCGAAATTGCTAAGGTAGAGAACGACCCTATCGACTGGTTAGAACATATTTGTTCATTTCTTAACTTCAGTTTCGACCAAACCAATTTAATTTCAATTAAATATTAATTAATTCTTATCAACGAAAATTTTCAAAAATCCTGAAAATTTTCTAATGCCTTAACTCTTCGAAAAAATTCGCCAGCACCTCCTTTGTACTGGTCAATTGGTCAAACTCCAACTCGCCTCTCTGGGCCATCTCCAACCTAAAAGAAAATCAAATAGCCAAACGGCTTGCCAATTCGGCTCATAAATCTTATTTCCAATAGAAATATAAACTTGTACCTTTTGTCGGCATATCATTATATCCTTTCCACCTATTATCAATTCAGCAGATACAAGGGTCATCCCAATCAAATTCCAATCTGCTTTTATCCACAATACAACCATTCGCTTATATCCGAGCCAAATATCATTTCAACTCGAGTTTCTTCTCGATTCCCAACTCTTAACTTGATTATCACATTACACTTCAAATTTGAATCTCACAATCCAATTTGTCTTGATATCATTCTAATTCAACCTCAGTTACAACTTTACTGGCTTTACTTTAATTCAATTTTTCTTTACAAATTTCTGTTAAATTTGTTTTTAATTCAAACAGTCTTTCCCTGGGAGTTTTTAAACAGTTTACTCTTTCTAAAAATCAAAATTTTCCTTTTTGAAATGTCACTGAGCCCTTAATTAATATTCCATTAGTTAAATCACTTCTCTATTTCTTTATCAATATTTGTTAACCAAATATTTTCAATAACCATATTGGCCTTTTATGTTATTTGGAAAACATTTCCGAATATCGCCTTCCTTTATTTTCTAAATCAATAACCTTTATAATCCTATTTATAATTGGAAAATACTCCAATTACTTATCTCTTTTCCGATCTCGTTTATTTCTATACTTAGGAAATATTTATTATTCTATTTCCAAGTTTACACTTATTTGAGTTAAAACGAATGTTGTGTAAAACATCGTTACGACAACCCAAATACTATATTCAACTAACTCTTATTCAACATTGATCTTTGAGCCTGAAATCTTACCATTTATTTGTTAATAATGAAATCAATCAAGTTGGGGTATAATTACCTCTCAGACCTTGACTGAATAACATTTATAACGTCAAAACAGATAAGACTACTTACTCGAATAATCAATACAATACAACTAATTCTTCACTTTTAAACACATATACAATTTCTCTTACTATTCCTTCGAGATTTTATTCTAGACTTCCTTTTTGATTATACTATCCTATTTCTAAGTTCGTTTTCTTATCGACTTCTATATATATCGATACGTTGATTTCTAACTATCAAATTATCTTAAAAATATTCTAACTCCTTAAATTCCCGAAAAAATTCGCCATAACCTCCTTTGTACCGGGAGCATCGGGAAAATCCCCAAACTGCCACACAGGCCTCTCTAATCAAAAAGAAAAAGGAAAAGCCAAGCGGCTTGCCGATACGGCGCATAAAATCTCATATATGAATTAACTACGTACCTTTTTGTCGGGCAATCTATATATATACCTTCTAACACTTTATTCCAAACCTGTCTCCTGTATATTTATATATGTCCAATCTATTTTAACTATACCAATCGTTTTAACTAAATTTGTTAAATAATTTTGTTACTTAACTCTTCAGTTTATTTCACCTTCATATTTGAACATGACATGTTCAAATATATTTTAACTTGCATATTAACAAATTCTAATTATACTCATACTCTCATTTCCTTATCGACTTCTTATTCAAACTCCAATTCAATTCTATTTAAATTCTCTTTATTTAAACTTCTATTATTCAAATTCTATATATTCAAATTCTATAGTTTAAATTCCATTTGAATTCTATATTCAAATTCCATTTCACCTTCGATATTCAAATCCTATATTTGAATTCCTTTATATTTTCTATATTCAAATTCTATATTTGAATTCCATTTGAATTTTTATATTCAAACTCTATTTCAATTTCATTGAATTTCATATATTCAATCTCCCTTTGAATTTCTATATTCAAACTCTATATCAATTCCATTGAATTTCATATATTCAAACTCCCTTTGAATTTCTATATTCAATTTCTATTTGAATTCTCTTTATTCAAATTCTATATCTCTTCCATTGAATTTCATATATTCAAATTCCTTTTGAATTTCTATATTCAATTTCTATTTGAATTCTCTTTATTCAAATCCCCTTTGAATTTTCTTATTTGAATTCTATGTTTGAAATCCCTTTATTCAAATTCCTTTAAATAAGTCCCGATTTCAATTCCTTTTGAAATCGATATTTCTACCTTTGGAAAATAGATTTCCCTTTCAATTTCACACTTGTATTTTTATTTCTGAATTATCCAATGATAGTTCTTTTCACTTCAATTTATAAACTTCGTTTATAAAAGAACTATTTATAAACTTCGTTTATAAAGGAACTTCTCGTTTTATTTCTGTTAAAACAAGTTAATATTTCAAATCTATTTAAAAGTTCAAATTCTATTTTATAAATCCCATTTTGAAATTCAACACAACTTGTCTTTCCCAAAACAAATTCAAAACAGTATCTCTGGTAGTAATTAGTCACTTACAACTCGAAAATGAATACTGATGATGCAGCTGTCATTATCAGAATCTATTTTCCAGCGATCGAAGTGAGTTCAATACTATAAAACCATTTTTAACCTTTTCCACTTTGAAATTCATTTCAAAATATAATTCACACTGCTTGTAAAACAATTTAAAATCTCCCAGGATCTTAAATTTTCCTTATTTTTAATCCAAAATCCATTTACAAACACTTATCCCATACTCCAGAGTTTTAATTCACTTTCTGGTTTAAATTTCAGATTTTAACTCATCTGATTTCACGTATTTCACTTATATGAATTCTGATTGGTTATTTACATAACCATTTAATTTATAATCTTACTCGATTATAATAACAACTAATATATCCACTATATTATAATTTTGATATACATATCTTCTCTATATCAAGATATACCTTGGGTAAACTTACTTTAATTTACCATCTTTTCAAAACATATCGTGCCGACCCATTGTATTCGAGTGATTAGTAACTCCTATCGATACAGTGGATCAAACTGATAGACCGGAACTCATAAACAACTCAACCAATGAATCACCACAATATAAAACAATTTTTTTTATATCAATAACAAATACGTTCACTCGTATATATACACTCAACTCAATTTAGGGTATTACTAACCCTATCTCTACCGAGTCACGCCACAGAGCCAAGGTAATGCACTTAACTTAAGCTCTGATACCAACTGTAATGACCCGGATTTCGAGCGACTTTGGTTATCGACATAAACACGATGTCGATAACCAAAACACCGAAAAATCCTGGTAATTAGTGAAAGAAATTAGAGGATGAGGAAAGATAAGATAGAAACTTAGAATAGAAGAAGAAGAAGAAGAACACAATATCAGAGTAACACGAATCTCACAGCAAAACGAATAAATATATTTCATAACATAACTTTGAAATACAAATCTGTACTTGAATATACATATCATTATCAATGTACAGCACTTACAACACAGCAGAAATAACTGTAGCTGTAATCCTGAAGCCTCTTGCTCTAGCTCTTCAATTGCATCTGTAAATCCCGACTACTTGACTACCCGTACAAATTTAGGCACCCAAGAGTTCAGGGAAAACAAAACAAAATAAACTCCGGGTCAGTCATGGGACTGGTATGAGTAAAACAGATTAGAACAGTTGAACAAGTAAACGATATCTCATAAGACCACGCCGTATAACGGAACGGGTTTTTCCCTTATGAGAATCCAAATTATCTTTATATCAAAAACCTTTTGATATTATAATAATGTCTATCAACCACAATATAATAATCATCTAGCAGAAACGCTTTCATCTCACGTTCTACATATATAGTATACAATCAAAACCGCAAGCACGTATTGGGTAATGGATTTCCAACTATGACAAGGTATGGAACAACCTTTTGCTAGTGTACCTCTAGAGAGGAATACACTGGGTTCAACAAGAACATCTTGCAACCCGGCCACACATGACCGACAACTCATTTCGCTTGAGTGTATCAAATGTATATCACCAACGGTTGGGATCATCAACCGTTTCCCGAATGGGACAGCATCAACAATAGATTTTTAGAAATAAATGAAACTCTAGATTAGGTGATTATACACCCTACTTCGGTGCGACCGACTTAGCCATGCTGCCTGCTCGATTTCTGTCATTTACCGGATGTGAGGCTAGAAGCTACGCTTTATCATCACACTAGATTCACTTTGAATGCCACATCGTCAAATCCATCAATTCACTGATTTGACGTCCTTAACCGTACATTATGTGTTAGCTAAAAGAAGTTTCCTTCTCCGCTTCCACTCTTGGTACGGTTGGATAAATCAATATACGTGATCGTTTGGAAATACTCTGTCAGACATCCGTCCATACAAGTCATCCAGGAATAGGATGAACTGAAGGCACTATTCAATACATCCATCTTAGGTAGTGTTATCTAAGACTTATAAAATAGCCCTTGCATTTTACTCCGTCTTCAATTATCTTTGGCATATATGATTCGCAACGCTTATGCCAATACAGAGTGGTTCTTTGGATAATAATCCAACCGGTCTCTCCATATTAACAACGTTAAAATGGTCAAAACTTCGATAGTCTGTGATTTAACTATCGAAGAAAAACAGGTGTGCAACAAACGATATTATTTCCAAATGGAAATTTATATCAATCAAACATCATTCAACATTTATCTCTTTATTTCATAAATTTACTTATCTCCTGTTGCCCTATATTCAATATTTCTTATTTTCTAAATTTGGAAAATATACGTTATTAACAATGGAAAACATTTCCATTTCTTGTTTTCTTTATTAGATAACATTTCTGGTTTCTTATTTGGAAAACATTTCCAAAGCTTCTTCATTGGACTTAGAAAGAAGTTTAAACAAACATCGCTATGCCAACTCAAACCATTTCCTTTACTGCCGAACCTTAACTATTCCTTAGTTAAAAACGAAGTCAATCAAGTTGGGGTAATACTACCTCTCAGACCTTAACTGAACAACATTTCCAACTTTGAAATAGGAAAAGTTCACTTTATATTTCTTTAACAAACTTCCTTACTTAACCCTCTTCGAATATCTATATTCGATTGGCTCTTTTCACTTAACTCTATTCGATTAAACCTTATCAATTAACTCTATTTGACTAACGCTATTGATTTACTCATTTCACTTAACTCCTTTCGAATAAACTATATTCGATAACTCCTTTTACTTTAACTCTAATCGATTAAACTAACATCAATTAACTCCTTTGCTTTAACTTTAATCGATTAAACTAACATCGATTAACTCCTTTTAACTTTATTCTCTAATCGATTTAACTAACATCGATTAAATCCTTTTAACTTGATTCTCTAATCGATTTAACTAACATCGATTAACTCCTTTTAACTTTATTCTCTAATCGATTTAACTAACATCGATTAACTCCTTTTAACTTTATTTTCTAATCGATTAACTAATATCGATTAACTCCTTTTAACTTTATTCTCTAATCGATTAACTAACATCGATTAACTCCTTTTAACTTGATTCTCTAATCGATTTAACTAACATCGATTAACTCCTTTTAACTTGATTCTCTAATCGATTTAACTAACGTCGATTAACTCCTTTTACTTTTGTATTTTCCTTTTCTATATAAAATCCATCGATTTTATATAAATAATTCATTTTCAAAATACACTTTGAAAATATTCCTTTATCAACATTCGGTATGTTATGGTATTCAACATATCAAATCACGATGATCAGTATCGTCCAAACACATATAATCGACAACAGATTATATATCACATCATATATCACAATATATGAAAAACAGTAAAATAAATGTTGAGGAATCCAGTCGGATTCCTCCAACCTGTTTCCCTGCATCACAGATGTTAAACAATATAGATAACATCACTTTTAGTTCCATATGATATATTCTGTTAAATAGAATCAATATAGAAATTCAACTAACTGACTAGCAGTTCAATCAAACAGTCAACACACAGTCAAACAGCCAATATTTAACAGTTCTAAAAATACAATATGAAATTATAAACTGTTCAGAGTTAGTGAGATTTACTCACATTTGGACGATCATCGTCAATGACGATAACCATCGCTTGATTTAGACAATTTATTTTGCTATAATTTTTGACGGACTCCAATTGACTCGCGGTCAGTTCCAGCGTGTAGTGCTCGTCCATACGATCCCTACGCAACTTGTTTCGCTCGATTTCGTTAATATATGGATAAGATATGAACATTTCAAGTTTAAACGAACAATTATATAAACTAATTACATTACTTATTTAATTGGGCTCACCAAGTTAATGTTGGCCCAACAACCCTCTTGAAAACCCGACCCATCCATTTCCCTTCTTCCCCAACATGGGATTCTTCCTCTCCAGTAACCGCTCCAACATTTTTGCGCCCCTTCCACCTCGAATCGCGCCTCCATTCCTCCATCGTTCGACGAACTAAAACCATCAGCAAACTCCTCGTCAAACCCTCCATCCAACCATCCCAATTTCATCAACCTCGGCATCACCCTGCTGCTCGCGTCGAACCGGCCTCCACTACAGTCATCGACATTGTTTTGAACCGAATCCCACAAAAGAATTGCTACCCGACTCCAATTCCAACGCTGAAACCAAATCCACCTCTTGTTTTCCAAATCGATTACCCCATTTTCTGAAACCCGCAACCCTAATTCTCGTTGGAAACCCGCCATACCAAAAATCGTGAATCGCACCTTGCACAGATCATTGGAAATCGAAGCTCCTGTCAAGAGAAGATCGGCTGAATTGGTTTTAGGATTTATAGAAACCCCTTTGATTTTATTTTGGTTTTTCTACTTTGAAAACTTCTTGCTGTGATGGTTTATACGCCTTATATAGGCTTGAATGGGTTAGGTAAGGTTTGTGGTGGAGATCGAAGGCCATGTGGTCTGTGCGGAACCTCAAAAAATGGGAGGGATATTTTCAATTCGATTTCTGTATTTTATTCGATTTCTCCTTGTATCTTCCTTTTAAAAATCCCAGCAATTTCATACGATATCTAAAAATCACCAAACTGGACATGTAGGTAGAGCTCGACATTACAGTCCCAACGAAACTGGTTTCGTCGAATTCCGACTCCGTATGCTCATACAGCGTATTTTTAACTATCAAAATACTAACTGTTTCTCACTCTAAAAATCCGTACGGCCACACACTGACTCTAAAAATCACGAAACTTGACATCTAACAATAATTTGACATTGCGGATTCAACAAAATTAGTTTCGTCGAATTCCGACTTCGTTTGCAACACCGGCTATATTTTAAAGCTCTGAATGACCCATTTAAATATATAAATATAATTAAATATAATTAAATTAAATATTTTAAAAATAAATATTATCGTCTATATTCACAGTGAAATACTATACAGCTCTAGAATATTCCTATATGAATTTCTAGCTTGATATTTCAATCTGGGTCAACCCGATATTCGATTTATATTGAAATTCCTTTTTAAAATATAAATAATTCCTTTATAAATTATAAAGGAATTCCACATCGACTTTTCTAAAATTTGATTTGTACATAAATCAAAATCTACACGACGAAATCCCGATTTTTCTCTTCCACTAGAAAGATATACTCCACGAGCTCCACACGTTTCTTGTTTCACAGAAATCCGATTTAAAACGAATCCTGTACATTCAGTTGAAGTTCAAATCGCCAATTTACGAACTGCAGCGCCATTTCGAGCTCGGTTTTAATTATAATATAATTATACGTTCAAACTATCGTTCAAATAATATATTCGTTATTCTACTTCAATTCTAAACCGAATAAAATATCACAGATGATCCAGTTCACACCATATCGTCATTTCAGCCAATTCTGATTATTTCAGAATTAAATATATTTTTAATTTATTATTTTAATTAAATATTCACTATTATTTAATTCCACGATCATTTAATTCACTAAACCGCCATTTATATAATAAAATAAATTAATCATAATATCTCTGCCAATGCGGGTCATTACTAAAGGGTAGGCTGCACGTATTCTAGTCTCGGTTTCCCAAGTCGTGTCTTCCTCGACGTCGCTCCACTGAACTTTGACAAGCTTGACTTCGCGGTTGCGTTGCTTTTTCACTTCCGTTCCTAATATGCGGGTTGGAGCTTTCCTCACGGTTGCTTCGCGTTCCATTTCAACTTCTTCAAGGATGTTTGGCTCTACCACTTCAGCAGATTCATGTAGACATTTTCGGAGGTGCGAAACATGAAAGACGTTGTGAACTCCAGCTAGTTTTTCAGGTAGCTCTAATCTATAGGCCATTTTCCCAATTTTCTCGATAATAGGAAATGGTCCTACAAATCTCGGTGCTAGCTTTCCAGTGGATCCAAAACGAACAACGTTCCTTAGAGGAGATACCTTAAGAAAAACTCTGTCCCCAACCTCAAACTCAAGGTCGGTCCTTCTCTTGTCGGCGTAGGATTTCTGTCTATCTTGGGCCGTCTTCATTCTTCTCCGTATTGAGTCTACTTTCTCTGAAGTCTCTCAGATCATATCTTTTCCAAGTATGAGCTTGTCAGTAGACTCCCACCAACAAGTGGGCGATCGACACGGTCTTCCATATAAAGTTTTGAAGGGCGCCATTCCGATGGTGGCTTGGTAGCTGTTGTTGTAGGAAAATTCCACCAAAGGAAGATGGTCTTCCCATGTCCCTCCGAAGTCAAGGACGCACAGTCTTAAAAGGTCCTCCAAAAATCTGTTCACTCTTTCTGTTTGGCCGTCAGTTTGGGGGTGATAGGCTGTACTCAAGCATAACTGTGTACCTACCGCTTCTTGTAGACTCCACCAAAACTCACTTGTGAAGATAGGGTCTCGGTCACTAACAATGTTGGAGAGTATTCCATGGAGTCGAACAATTTCCTTGAGATAAAGAGATGCTAGGGATGAGGCAGACCTTTTACTCTTGACAGGTAAAAAGTGGGCGCTTTTAGTAAGCCTATCCACTATTACCCAAATGCTAGTGTTGCCTCTTCTAGACCTAGGCAGCCCATCAATGAAGTCCATTGAAATGCTATCCCACTTCCACTGTGGGACCTCTAGAGGATGAAGCAGTCCTCCAGGCTTTTTCTGTTCTGCTTTAATTTGTTGGCATACCATACACTTAGAAACGAAATCTGCCACGTCCTTCTTCATGCCGCTCCAAAAGAAAGTTCTCTTTATGTCCTTTTACATTTTATCTCCGCCTGGATGTATCGTCATCTTGGAGTGATGTGCTTCCTCGAGAACCGTCTTTACTAAATCCCTTGTCCGTGGGACGCATGGCCTTCCGTCTCGCCTTAGCCAACCCTTATCGTCGATGGAGTATCTGTTGAGGTGACTTGAAGTCTCACCCCTACTTAGACTATCAATCGCCTCTACAAGCTGAGGGTCTTCACGTTGTGCTGTCCCTATTGAGTCCACTAGAGTCGGGCGTACTTCGAGAGATGCTAGCAAGCCCGGTACAAAATCGGAGGAGGGCCTAAAGTTAAAACTGGCTATATACTTCAAGCTTTGCCTTTCTATAAAGAGAGGGCTTAGGGTCAGTTTCTTTCAGCTCAACGCGTCTGCCACTATGTTGCCTTTTCCCGGAGTGTAGGAGATCTCGAAATCGTACGAGGCAAGAAACTCCATCCATCTCTGTTGCCTTAAGTTAAGATCTTTCGGCGAGAAAAGATATTTCAACGATTTATGGTCAGTGTAAAGTTCGAACTTCTCACCTAGGAGATAATGTTGCCAAGACTTAAGTGCAAAGACGATGGCGGCTAACTCAAGGTCGTGGGTCGGGTAGTTCTTTTCATGAACTTTCAATTGCCTTCCCCCATAAGCTACTACCCTCCCTTCCTGCATCAAGACAGCGCCTAGCCCTGTCCCACATGCATCTGTATAAGTTGTGAACATCTTGCTTCCATCTGGCAACATCAGAACTGGGGCTGTTGTAAGAGCCCTTTTTAGTCGTTGGAAAGCAAACTCGCAATCCAAGTCCCAATTGAACACTAGATTCTTCTTTGTCAGCCTTGTGAGTGGAGCTGAGATTTTCGCAAAATCCCTTATGAATTTTCGGTAGAAACCTGCTAGTCCTAGAAAGCTTCGGACTTCTGTTGCATTCCTTGGTGTCTTCCAATCCTTCACCACTACTACTTTAGCAGGGTCCACAGCTAACCCTTCTTTGGATACTACATGTCCAAGAAACCTCACTTCCTCTCTCCAAAAGTGGCACTTGGAGAATTTGGCTTTTAGCTAATGGACTCGCAAAGTTTCCATGATTGCTCTTAAGTGTTGTGCATGTTCTTCTTCACTCTTTCAGAAGATCAAGATATCGTCTACGAAGACTACCACGAATTTGTTGAGGAATTCTCTGAACACCCTACTCATCAGGTCCATGAAGTAAGAGGGTGCGTTTGTCAAGCCGAAAGGCATGACAAGCCATTCAAAGAAGCCGTCTGGGGTTCTGAATGCTGTCTTATCGATGCTATCTTCAGCCACCCTTAGCTGATGAAATCCGGTCGCTAAATCAAGTTGGGAGAAAACTGGAGCTCCTACAAGCTGATCAAACAAATCGTCAATTTTGGGGAGAGGGTGCCTATTCTTTTTCGTTAGCTTGTTGAGCTCCCTATAGTCAACACATAGACGGAGTGAACCATCCGCCTTTGTGGCGAACACCACTGGAGCGCCCCATTCTGAAATGCTCCTTCTAATGAACCCCTTCTATAGAAGCTCTTTAACCTGTTTACTGAGCTCTTTCCTTTCCCGTGGATCCATGTGTCTAACGGGTAACGCAACAGGCTTTGCATTATCTACAAGATATACGCGGAAGTCTATCTCCCGCTTCGGATGTAAGCCCTTCACCTCTTCGAAGACGTCCGGATATTCGCGGACCACTCTAACCGATTACAAACTCTCAACAGAAGCATCTAGCGATTCAAGATAACTAAGCATAACCGCATATGAGGGATTACAAGTAATTTCCAGAGTGTTACCGAGTTGGGTCAGAAGCCTAACCACCCTTTTCTCACAATTAAGGACGGCACCATTACTGGATAGCCAATCCATGCCCAAAATCAAACCATATCCCGAGAAGCCCAAAACAAAGGCACTACATCTAAATTCTACGTTTAGAATAGAAATTTTCAATCCCACACAGATCATAGACAAATGAGCTGGGCCCCCGATTGGATTTGAAACAATTAAGGGGTCCTCTGCCATACTAGTTTCTAGGTGCAGAGATTCTACTAAAGCAGATGAAATAAAGGAGTGTGATGCGCCAGAATCAAATAAAGTGATAACTGGGTGATCATAAAGATAAACTGCACTTTCTACAGAAGTATTTATACCTCGCTGTTGCAGAGGTGGTGCCTCTAGCGCATGAACCTGTGCCCCTGAGGTGGATCCATCCTTCTGCCCCTGTCCTCGTTTCTTTGGGCAATCCTTAGCCATGTGGCCTGTCTCACCACAAGAAAAGCACCCACCATTCAACTTGGCCTTCTTTTTCTGGCAATCTTTCACTAAGTGCCCTACTTTGCCACAGAAATTACACTTCCTCTTCTCTTGGGACTTGTTGTCTTTCCCGCCCTTCTTAAAGTCTGTCTTCTTAGGCTGTAAACCCTTTTTCTTCCCTTGAGAGCCTTCTGCCTTTGTCTCCTTCTTGCCCTTATCCTCTTCGTTCAGCAATGCCATCTGCACTAACCTTTCATACGTAGCTCCCATGGGTATATGGGTCAATGGGTCATGGCCAAACTGTGTAATGGCTCATTTAATCCTTTGTCAAAACGGAGAGCCTTCTTGTGCGGGGTGTTGACTAGGTTCAGTCCGAACCTATCCTGCTGATCGAACTGATTAACGTACTCTTTGACTGTCATATTCCCTTGCTTAAGAAATAAGAATTTTTTCAATTGAAGGCTCCTTTCAGCTTCTGAGAGAAATTTATCCTCAAACCTCGCCCTAAAGTCCTCCCATGTTTCCACTGGTCTTTCTGCATTGGTAACTTCCCACCAGTAGGAGGCCTCGCCTTTAAGTAGCCATACTGCCAGTTGTACCTTCTACCTATCTTCTACCTCAAAGATGACGAATAAGTCCTCGGTTTCCTTCAGCCAGTTCCTGGCTGCCACGAAGGACTCGGTTCCATGAAAGTTCTTCCCTTCCATAGCTTTGAAATCTTTACATGTCTTGGCAAAAGCATTACCACGCGGAGGAGGTGGAGGAGGAGGTGCTGCTACAGCTGGATGATTTCCTGCAGCTGGGGGAGGAGGAACAGTGGGACCTGGCTGATTGGCCCTTGCTTCTAAGAACCGTCTGAACCAACCAGGTATTGGTACACCCTCTGGCAAGTTAAGTTCTTCGGACATGCTGAAACAAAAAGGATAGATTCAAAACGAAGGACAAAATATAGTACCTATGGCTTTGGGGGACTATGCCTTTTTAAAATAAAATAACATTTTTTCTTTAAAAATGCTTCTTTAAATTTTCTTTTGAAAAAAATAACTTTCAAAACTTTTTATCTTATCCGGTAAACCTATGCTCTGATACCAAGTGAAACACCCCACCTCCGTTAGGGTCACTCTCAAAGGGAATGCCCTAATTTTGGTGGAGGTTTATAAGTATAAGTCACAGATACACAAGACAGATATAAATACACATATTTTTGAACAGCGGAAAACAACAGCAACTTTTATTTCATCAAAATACGTGTTACACAAACCATGCCATTATTTTCTTACAATACTTCCAAAAACATTACATTTTCATAACTGTCTTGATTTCATAACTTAAAGAAGCATAAAAACATAAGTAAACTGCATAAGTCCCCATAATTGCTATCCAAAGCCATAGTCCAAAATGAAAGAGATCCAAGCAATACATTCTCTCTCTTCAAGCTGGATGTGAGACTGGTCAAGCTGCGGTATTCCCTCCCTGTGGACCTAGGGGGGAACGAAAGAAAAGAAGATGAAAGAAAAGTAGAGTCAGACATGAAGCCTGAGTAAGTCTAGGACTATTCAGTCTATGAATAAGAAAAAGAGCATGATAAGTATAAACTAGAAATGGGGAAGCACCATAAACTAAGTTAAGTTGTCTAGAGTCGAATATACTATCGTACCCCATATTTATCTCTGCACCCCTATAAACTAGTTCCCAACAGGCATCCCATAATCAGGGTGAAGTGATCCGTTTCTAATGATCGGCTCCTACTCGCATAGTTACATGTGTCTTACGGCCCCCGATGTTGTGCCTACCTATGCTGGTCCCACCATGGCTGTATCAAGTCCCATGGTGGCGGCCCGACACAATCCTAGAATGCACAGGTATACTACTGGTGCCCAGTGCCTAATTTTTCTGCACCCGAGTGTGTGCACGCCCGCACCCCGTTAGAACCTACACTGCTACACCACCGCCGTCGATTTGACCTCCTACAGTCAGCCCAGCAATCGTGCCCCACCCTTCCTAGTTCAGGGTATCCTGATACACCTTGTAGGGTTACTGCTGAAAAGGGTCCCCCGCTACTAGGTTTTCTATTTCTAGCCAACATGCTAAGTTGGTTAAGTGTTCTGTATAAACCTAACCCCCAATCAGTCTGTTTAGTATGTTCAATTTGATTAAGTATTAATTCAATTTACTTAATCCTATCAATCCTGACTCAGCCTTAATTGTCTTATTAAAGCCTCAACCACTCACATTAGACAGGTATTGTTGTGACTGCCTGTTGCC
Organism: Allium sativum; assembly: GCA_030737875.1. Taxonomy (NCBI): domain Eukaryota; kingdom Viridiplantae; phylum Streptophyta; class Magnoliopsida; order Asparagales; family Amaryllidaceae; genus Allium; species Allium sativum. The sequence goes on from CM060924.1 coordinate 289,260,391, forward strand.
GGTTGGGTCCGGGCAGTCTTACGTCACAACTCAGTCTAACCTTGGGTCTTTATTGGGCTCAATGTTTAAACACCCACATTGGATAGGTATTGTTGTGACTACTGGACATCCGGGCGGGTCCAGGCAGGTTTATGTCACAACGCAATCCAACCTCGGGTTAAACACATCGTATTTTCTAAGTTTACATATTTTGTCTCTTTTCTTTTTATATGTAAATATTTGCAGCACATTATTCAAATTCATCTTTATTGGGTAAAATTAATTTATACCACTTAAATGTTCTCAAGGTCGTTGGCATGCGTCAGACATGCCAACACATATGTTTTATATTTTAACCCAATGTCATTACCCCCGTTTTATACGTTCGCTATATTATAACATATGTTGGGCTTAACATTTAAGCCCAACTTAGCCACATGAAAAAGGGGAGGCTTAGAGCATGGTGTATATATATTCTAAGTAACATCAAAAAGGGGTGTGTAAACGCTTGAACTTGCAACATAGCGGTCTAATTAACATAAATTAGGCACTTGTGAACTTGCATTGTAATAGCATAAATTTTTTGACATAAAACATACATAAACATGAATCATGGTTTTAATCTAATCATGTAAACTTTTATTTAAAGCATGAATCTAACTTAATTATGTGCCACATATATTATCATATGTTTTCTAACAACAAACTAAGCCTAAAACATATTTTGTTTGGGCATAAAGTTAAACATAAACTAGCCATGTTCATAAAGTCAACACAAGTTCATAAAGATGCTTACTTTTGTCACTAATACAAAAGTATGGTTTTACACTTGAATCATGATGCCAATTCCAACATAAATTCATATGAATCATAATAATCAATTGGATCCAACTACACTAAAAATGATCATAAAAATATACATAGAAGGATCTAAAATCATGTTGGCATAATAGTGAATCCTATACTTGCATGAGTCTCAACTTGGTTGTAATAAACTACCACAAACATATAGTTGTTAACTTTCAACATGAGTCATATACTTGCAAATATCCAATAGTTCTAACATCATTATACCACAACATCCCAAATCTATTCATAATTAGAATCATAGCAACATACAATTATGAATTATCATCACCACAAATTAAGTACAATACCATTTCTCATTTTACACAAATCAAATCTCAATTATTCATTCACATCGGAATAGCACTCTACTTACAACTTATGACAAATCTTAAATTCAGGATTCTGAATTCTGAATTCGGAGATGCTATCCTTTGTTGTAGGCGTTGTTTTGATTTAATTGTCATTGCTTTAAGCTTTCGAATCAACTCCTAATTGTCTCTTTGATTTGACGGCTATTCCTAGTCTTTCTTCAGCAGCATGACAGCTCCATCCTCATTTTTATTTGTGTGAATTAGGTGGAGTCTTAGGTCCTTTTTATAGAGTTTGTGAATTGATTAGAGTCGTCGATGGAGCTTAGATTAATATAAGCCATTCGTTTTAAAGAGAAACCAATCAGGAGCTGACACATAAGCCCTAGTGACAAGACAAAGCTCAGAAATTCGGCCAAGCACAGACCAGGCCAGCCAAGAGGGGTTGGGTTCGACCTGGCTCAGGGGCCAGGTCGACTGCCCAGTCGACCCCCAGGTCGACTACCCAGTCGACTTGGGTGCCCCAGGTCGACTACCCAGTTGACCTGGGTGCCTTGGGCGGGAAAATTCCCGCCCAGCCCAATCTGGGTCCGATTTTTGAATTATGAACTCGTTTCTGAACTGTTTCTGTCTGTTTGAATTTTAAACTGAATTCTGAAACTTCCGGAGGTCATATCTCCCTCATACGGAGTCCGTTTTATGCAAACTCGGACTCTATTTCAAGCAGAATTCCGAGACGAACGCAAAGGCGTATCCCGTTTCCCTTAGTTCTTTGATTTGAAATTAATTATACTTTAATTTGTGAATTTTACTGTTATAGAATATACGGGGTGTTACAACTGAACTAAACATATAATTCAGAGTAGCATCCAAAGTCCCAATTGACTTCTCAAAATCTAGCGAACAAAATTATTGAGAAAAATCCGAATTAAATAAAATAAAATAAAAAGAAAACTGAATGCATGTTTAATATTTTATTCTGTCTCTATATGGGTAAATTTTAATTTACCGCTAATTATCGTTAACCATTTTATATCCGTACTGACATTTACCAACTTCAATTGTAGTGAAAATGAACGTACTGCTACTTTAGATGTTCCGGATCCAATGAAACTAATTTCGTCGAAAACGGACTCCGTTTGTAAAAATGGCGCTATAAAGATCCCAAATTATCCATCGGTTGAATTTCGCCTACCAACGAAACAACACCGCTTGGCTTCAAACCGGAAATGTAGCAATAATTAATTGTACGCATTTTAATAAAACTTGTTTCGTCAAAATTGGAGATCGTTTGAAAAGAAAGCTATTTCAAAGCCCTATATAATATTGATAAAATAACCAATTCTATTTTAAAATAATAGTGGATTATTATTATCATATATTTCGAAATGAAATATTATACTACTTCAATATAAGCCAATATATATTTTAAACTCAATATTCCGGAAACTGGTTTAAAACGATATACAAATATATAGAAATTCCTTTATATTTATTAAATAAACGCTATCATTTATTAACGTATTCCATAGCGACTATTTGAAAATTTAAAATTGTAACGACCCGTATTTTTATGGATAATAATTAATTTATTTAATTATATAAATAGTGATTTAGAGAATTAAATGGTCGTATAATTAAATAATAGTGAATATTTAATTAAATTAAATAATAGAATAATATATTTATTTTCGAAATGGTCGAAAATAGTTGAATTTCCAATATAGTGTGAATTAGATCATTTATAAAATATAGTTCAGTTTAGAGTTGAATTATAATAACGAATATATTATTTAAACGAAGTTGGAACGTATAATTATATTATAATTAAAATCTAGCTCGAAATGGCACAGCAGTTCGCTATTTGGCGATTTGAACTTCAACTGGATGTACAAGATTCGTTTTAAATCGGATTTCTGTGAAACAAGAAACGTTCGGAGCTGGTGAAGTATATCTTTCTAATGGAAGAGAAAAATCAGGATTTCGTCATGTAGATTTTTATTTATGCCCAAATCAAATTTTAGAAAAGTCGCTATGGAATTCTTTTAGAATTTATATCGATTTATTTATATTTTGAAATGGATTTTAAATATAAATCGAATATCGATATAACTTGGAATTTTGAAATATCGAGTTGTAAATCCAATTGGAGCTGTATGGTATTCTAGTGTGAATATATACGATAATATTTATTTATAAATATTAAATTTAATTGTTTTTAAATATATTTATATATAAATGGGTTATTTAGAGCTTTAAAAATAGCCACTTTTGCAAACGACCTCAGAATTCGACGAAACTAATTTTGTTGGATCCGCAATGTTAAATTATTGTTAGATTTCAGTTTCTGTGATTTTTGAAGTCAGTATGTGGCCGTACCTATTTTTAATGTGAAAAACAGTCAGTATTTCGACAGTTAAAAATACGCTATGTGAGCAAATGAAGTCGGAATTCGACGAGACCAGTTTCGTTGGGACCGTAATGTCAAACTCCAGTTGTTGGTCCATTTTCATGATTTTTGGGTATTGTAAGTGACCATAGGGATTTTTAATTGATGAATACAAAAAGCGATGAACTAAAATACAATAGAATAATATATAATTGTCTCTATATATACCACACTATAGGTCAACAACCCTAAAACGAATTCCTATAGTCAATTTCCTCCGCCGCCATCGTTCTTTTCCAGGAAATTAAAAGAAACGAAATACATCCACTTCAAAATTCAAAAAGAAATCAAAGAAAAGTTCTAAAATTCTTAGAATCGAATGTTTGAGTTTAGATTGAGTTGTTCTTCATCTCAATGTACTATTTACTAGTTCGAGAACCCTGAAAGGGGTTCGACGTTATAACAGCAAATCTAGGGTTATTGCGACCGACGCTGGTAAGGCTCGGTTAGGCAGAGCTATGGGAGGAGGAGCTCGACCCTCCAGTGACCAGTGTGGACATGCGATTGGTAAATCGATGGTGGATGGTTAAGTTTTGAATGCTGGTTGTGACGTGAATGTGAGGAAGCGTGTTTTCTGGGTTCGGTTGTCTTCACGGAAAGGAAAGGTTGGTCTTGAAAGGGGAAATAAGCGGGACTGTGTTCAGACTTCTGTGAATTCAATTGAGGGTTTAAGATGTTTATACGAAATTTGTTGCATACGATTTGGTGAAGGAAGGAACATATTTTATTTCCTTTTTGTGTTACTGGAATGGTTTAGCTGATGGTTTCAATTTTGGAAATCAGTAAAGTTGCTTTTCTTGTGCCTTGTGGAAGTGGGAACTTCAGGTGCGAACTGAACCTAACAATAAAGAAAAACTTATGAAATGGTTAGCCATTGGGTTAGTGAAGGAAAAGGGATGTCTGAAAATGGTTTCAGGAGGAAGTCACTACTTTTGTTTTTGGAAGAAGGAGGGCTATTTTGCGTGTAGGCCAAATTTACTAGTGTGCCGGAAATGTTTGGGTAATGGCCCAAATTTCATTTTAATTAAAGTAAAATTAATTTAAATGTTATTTCAAACTTGTAAATACTATATTTTGCTCGAGCATGATCAGAATTGGGAAAAACAAGATCCGACAGGGTCATATGGACGGACACTGCCCAATGGAACTGACTGGGAGTGAATTGGAGCTGGTTACAATTTATAGCAAAATAAATTGTCTATCAGAATCAACCGACGGTTATCGTTAATTAACGATTTCTGACCAATGTGAGTAAATCTCACTAACTCTGCTCAGTTTATATTTTTATAACGTATTTTCAGAATTGATAAATGAAGGTTTATTACTGTGCGTGATTGTTTAGTTGAACTGCTAGTTAATTGGTTGAAAATATCGGTAACGATATTTATTAATCGAATATTGACTCTGTTTATCAGAAATATCTCATATTCATGTTATTCATGTGATTAACATCTGTAGATGCAGGAAAACGGGTCGGAGAAATCTGACTGGATTCCTCAACATTTATTTTACTATTTTCAAATATTGTGTTATATGATGTGATATGAAATATGTTGTTGATTTTGTATGGTTGAATGATACCGATCATCGTTATACTATATATTAAGTACCATAAGGAATAATGGAATGTTAAAAAGAAAATTTTAAATGTTATATTGAAAAAGAAATATTTATAAAATCAAAAGATTTTATAAAAAGAAAATATTTATTTAGAAAATAAATAGATTAAGAAGGAATATTTATTTGTTAATCAAACAGATAAAATTGAAGGGAAATATTTGTAAAACATTTACAGATAGAATTTAAAAAGAAATATTTGTAAACTATTTACAAATAGATATGAAAAGGGATATTTATTTGAAAAATAAATAGAATAGAAAGCGGAAATATGTGTAAAATAAACAGAAAAGGAAATAGTTAGATTATCAAAGGAATTACTTATAAAATCAATAGATTTTATAAAAAGAAAATATTTTATTAAATAAATAGAATTATCGAAAAGGGGATTAATTTTATAAAAGGAAATACTTGAAAAGTGACTAGATTTGTATAAAAGGAGAATTTAACATTTGAAAGGTTTAGACCCGTGCTTCACACACGGGTATAACATGATATGGATTTAAAGCAAAGATATTAAATAGAATCTATTCTGACCGATAGATTGAGAAGATAAATTTATAAATAATATTTATAAATTAAATAAAATGTTTATCATTGGATAAATAGAATATATAAGTCAGGACTTATATACAGAAGTAAGAATCGATTTCAACATCGATATTTGAAACTAAATAAACGTAAAGTTAATCAGTTAGAGTTAATCAGTTAGAATAAATCGATTAGAGTTAGAATTAATCGAATTAGAGTTGACTGAACATAGTTAATCGAATTAGAATTAATTGAATATTAGTTATTCAATTAGAGTTGATAGAATATAGTTATTTGAAACAGAGTTAGTCAAACATAGTTATTCAGGATGAGTCGCCAATTCATACGACTGCTAGCGAAATTCGCAAGGCTGCAGATAGCCTACGGCGGTCGGAAGTTTCCCTGAGGGAATCAAGCGTAACCATTGTGATTGCTGCGATCTAGGGTCAAGCAAATGGAGTTAAATCGAATATTAGCCATTCGAAATAAAGTTAAAACAGACATAGTTATTTGAATATAAATTAATCTAATATTAGTTATTGGATAGGAGTTAAATAAGTTGAATTAAATAAGTTAAGTTAATCAAGTAAGTAATCGAGTTGAGTGAGTCAAAATGAGTTAATCAAACCGAGTTAATCCAAATGGGTTAAATCAAAGGAGTTATTCAAAATAATTTATTCGAATAAAATTAAAGGAGTTAATCAAATATAGTTTATTCTGAAGGAGATTAATCGAATGTAAATCATTCGTAGAAAGTTAATCGAATGTAAATGATTCGAATATAGTTATTCGAAGAAAGGGTTATCGAATATAGTTTATTCGAAAAGGGCTATCAAATAAAGATTATTCGAAAAAGAGAATTATACACTGAATTCGATTATATCGAATTCGGAAAAGTAATATTTACTTTCCGGTTTAATCAAGATTTACTTATTTATTAATAGATGAGTGGTTTAGTTATTTGGTTAAATTAAGGATAAAAGTTACATTTTGAAGTTGGATATTTAAGAAGAAAGGAATTATAACGCTATAGTTAAAATCAATGTTTTAAAATAAAGAAGGGATTCATAAATAGAATCCGAGTTACACAAGGAAGTTTGTTAAAGATTTAAAAGGCGATCTTTGTCTATTTTGAGGTTAGAAATGTTGTTCAGTTAAGGTCTGAGAGGTAATTATGCCCCAACTTGATTGACTTCATTTTTAACTAAGGGATGGGTAAGGTTCGATAGTGAAGATTGATTAAGTGAATTTAGTTAATGAGTGTAATGGTTTAAATTGGCTTAGTGATGTTTTATTTAAGCATCTGTTTAAATCAAATGAATAAATTTTGGAAACATTTTCCAAATATAATCTAAGATGTTTTCTAATCATAGAAAATGAAATGTTGATGAGAAACAATACTGTGATGACAGTGATACGTGAAACAGAGATGGAAATGTTTTCCAATGATTGATGACGTATATTTCCTAAATTTAGAAAATAAGAAATGTTGTGTATATAGAAATGGGAAATGAATAAATAAATGATTAATTTAATTTAAAGAGATAGGTGTTGATTGATGATTGATCGATCGAATTTCTATCTAGAAATAAGATCGTTGGTTGTACACCTAATTTTTTTTTATTGTTAAATCAATGACTATCGAAGTTTTGGACCATTTTTCCATCGTCAATATAGAGAGACCGGGATCAGATTCATTATCTGAAAACCCCTCTTTATGGACGTTAGCGTTGCGATCAAATATGATGAAAATAATTGAAGACAGAGTTATACAAGGGCTATCATGTTTACAGAATAGTGACTTCGGTTTGTTCAATCCCAGGACAACGTGAATGGACGAATGTCTAACAGAGTATATCTAACGGATCGCGTAAGTTGATTTCTTCAAACTTACTTACGTTTGGTGGTGGAGGAATTCGTTTCTCTTAACTTTATACCCATGGTATTTTTGGGGAAATCAATTTGTGATTTGGCGGGTATGATGATGTGGCATTCAAAGTGAATGGTGGTTAGGTGTTCCAAAAGATACGTAATGACCTCAAGCCTCATCAACCGGGAAATGACAGAAATCGGGCAGGCAGCATGGCTAGGTGGGTCTCTCCCATTAGGGTGTATATCACCTATCTAGAGAAAATCCATTTCATTCTTTTATCTATTATCGATGTTGTCCCTTTTTGGGAAACGGTGGGTAGCTCCCAACCAATGGTGATATACATTCGATACACTCAAGCGAAATGAGTGGTCGGTCATGTGTGGGCCGGGTTGCAAGACGTTCTTGTTGAACCCGATGTATTTGCCTCTAGAGATATACTATTGGCAGGTGGTCCCATACCTTGTCATAGTTGGAATCCAATCTCCAATAAGCGCCTTCGGTTTTGTTTGTATACTATATATGTGGAATATGAGATGCAAGCGTTATACTAGATTACTATTTACTTGTGATTAGACATTACCATAATAGCAGAAAAGTATTGATTTCCAAAAATGTTTTGGGTTATCGTAAGGTAAAAACCATCCGTGTTTATGTGTGGGTCGGTCTTACGATTACCTTTTCCTTTGAAAAGGATTTTGAAAAGTTAAAACGAATGATTTGAGTTTACTCACACCAGTCCCATGACTGACCCAGAGTTTATTTTGTTTTGTTTTTTCCCTAAACTGTTGGGTGCCCAAATTTGTATGGGTAGTCAAGTAGTTCAGGTCTTTACAGATATACGTGGAGGAGCTTGAAGCAGGAGGCTTCAGGATTATATAGCTGTTGTTATTTCCGCTGTGTGTATGTGTTGTACTCTGATAATGTTATTCTATATATATATAATGTTTTATTGCAAAGTTATGTTATATATTATATTTTATTCGTTCCGCTGTGAGATTCGTATTACTCTGATTCTGTTCTGTGGTGATCTTCTTCTTCTTCTATTCTAATTTTCTATCTTATCTATTCTCACCCTCTAACTTCTTTCTATTAATGATAAGGAATTTCTTATGTCTGAATAGTCAACATGGTAGTTTTGTGTTGATTTTCGGAGTCGAAAAACTCCCGGTTCGTTATAGTGGTATCAGAGCTGAAGGTTAAGTGATTACCTTGGTTCTGTGGCATAACTCAGTAGAGATGGGGTTAGTAATACCCTAGATTGAGTTTGAGTGTATGTATACGAGTGAACGTATTTGTAGATTTTATAAAAATATGTTTTATAATGTGGAGATTTATTGGTTGAGTTGTTTATGAATTCTGGTCGATCAGTTTGATCCACTGTATCGATAAGGGTTTCTTGACATTCAAGTACGATAAACCAACACAGTATGTTTTGAAAAAGGGTAAATGAAATAATTTTACCCAAAATATATTTTGATATAAAAGAAGGGTACATCTTGGAATTATTATCATATATTGGATGTGTTGGTTGATTATAATTGAAATGGTTATATAAATAACCAATCTGAGTTCGTATAATTTAAAAGCAGATTAATTAAATCTGAATTAAATTAGAATTGGAATTAAAATTCTTAAAACTGGGAGAAGCGTTTGTAAGTGGATTTGAGTTAAGTACAAGAAAATTTTAAAATCCTAGGAAATTTTAAATTATTTACAAGTATCGTGAATGATATTTTGAAAAAGATTTCAAAATGAAAGTGTTTAAAAATTTGAGCTTTGAAGTGATATAGTATTGAACTCACTTCGATAGATGGAAAATAACTCTGATGATACTGGCCACATCATCAGTGTTCATTTTCGAGTTGTAAGTGATGGATTACTACGAAAGATTTTGTTTTCAAATTATTTTGGGAAAAGGAAGTTATTTTGAATCCCGAAAGGGAATAATTTATTTTAGAAAAACTAAATTGTTTTAAATCCCCAGGAAGTTAGAATGAATTAAAGAAAATTAAAGAAATTTGTGAAAGCAAATATGCATTGAATTGAAACCAATTAACTGGAAATTTAATTAGAATATAATATATCAAGTAGAATCAGATTTTGAATTATGCGATAGGAAATCTGAAATGGTATTAAATCGATGAGTTAGGAGTTGGAATCAAGAATGGAACTTTGGTTTGAAATGGAATTTTGGCATGGATACGTGAATGACTTGGTTTGAGGATAAAATTGGAATTTGTTTTGGGGAATGCATGCGTATATGCTGACAGGGTAGCAGATGGAAAGGATGTAATGATATGCCCGACAAAAAGGTACACGTTTATTTTTATAGATTTGGTGATTCATGGGCCGATTTGGCAAGCCGCTTGGCTGTTTGATTTTCTTTTGGATTGGAGAAGGCCTAGAGAGGCGAGTTGGGGTTTGAACTATTGACCAGTACAAAGGAGGTGCTGGCGAAATTTTCCAAAAATTTAAGGTGTTAGAAAATTTTCAGAATTTTTTGAAAATTTTCATTAGTAGGGATAAATTAATAATTTAATTGGAATCAATTAATTCAGTTAAAACTGAAATTAAGAAAGTAAACGAATAATTTTAAACCAGTTAATAGGGTTGTTCTCTACCTTAGCAATTTCGAGGACGAAATTATTTTAAGGGGGGGAAGAATGTAACGACCCGTATTTTTATGGATAATAATTAATTTATTTAATTATTTAAATAGTGATTTACAGAATTAAATGGTCATTTAATTAAATAATAGTGAATATTTAATTAAATTAAATAATAGAATAATATATTTATTTTCGAAATGGTCGAAAATAGCTGAATTCCCAATATAGTGTGAATTAGATCATTTATAAGATATAATTCGGTTTAGAGTTGAATTATAATAATGAATATATTATTTAAACGAAGTTTGAACGTGTAATTATATTATACTTAAAATCGAGCTCGAAATGGCGCGGCAGTTCGCTATTTGGCGATTTGAACTTCAACTGAATGTCCAGGATTCGTTTTAAATCGGATTTCTGTGAAACAAGAAACGTTCGGAGCTGGTGAAGTATATCTTTCTAATGGAAGAGGAAAATCGGGATTTCGTCGTGTAGATTTTGATTTACGTCCAAATCAAATTTTAGAAAAGTCGCTCTGGAATTCCTTTAGAATTTATATCGATTTATTTATATTTTTAAATAGATTTTAAATATAAATCGAATATCGATATAACTGGGAATATTGAAATATCGAGTTGTAAATCCAATTGGAGTTTTATGGTATTCTAGTGTATATATACGATAATATTTATTTATAAATATTAAATTTAATTGTTTTTAAATATATTTATATATTTAAATGGGTTATTTAGAGCTTTAAAAATAGCCATTTTTGCAAACGACCTCAGATTCGACGTAACTAATTTTGTTGGATCTGCAATGTTAAATTATTGTTTGATTTCAGTTTCTGTGATTTTTGAAGTCAGTATGCGGCCATACCTATTTTTAATATGAAAAACAGTCAGTATTTCGACAGTTAAAAATACGCTATGTGAGCAAACGCAGTCGGAATTCGACGAAACCAGTTTCGTTGGGACCATAATGTCAAACTCCATTTGTTGGTCCATTTTCATGATTTTTGGGTATTGTAAGTGACCATAGGGATTTTTAATTGATGAATACAAAAAGAGATGGACTAAAATACAATAGAATAATATATAATTGTCTCTATATATACCCCTTTATAGTTCAACAACCCTAAAACGAATTCCCATAGTCAATTTCCTCCGCCGCCATCGTTCTTTTCGAGGAAATTAAAAGAAACGAAATACATCCACTTCAAAATTCAAAAAGAAATCAATGAAAAGTTCTAAAAATCTTGGAATCGAATATTTGAGTTTAGATTGAGTTGTTCTTCATCTCAGTGTACTATTTATTCGTGCGATAGCCCTGAAAGGAGTTCGACGTTATAACAACAAATCTAGGGTTATCGCGACCGACGCTGGTAAGGCTCGGTTAGGCGGAGCTATGGGAGGAGGAGCTCGACCCTCCAGTGAACTGTGTGGACATGCGATTGGTAAATCGATGGTGGATGGTGAAGTGTTGAACGCTGGTTGTGACGTGAACATGAGGAAGCGTGTTTTCTGGGTTCGGTTGTCTTCACGGAATGGAAAGGTTAGTCTTGAAAGGTGAAATAAGCGGCACTGTGTTCTGACTTCTGTGAATTCAACTGGGGGTTTAAGATGTTTATATTAAATTTGTTGGAAACGATTTGGTGAAGGAAGGAACATATTTTATTTCGTTTTTGTGTTACTGGAATGGTTTAGCTGATGGTTTCAATTTTGGAAATCAGTAAAGTTGCTTTTCTTGTGCCTTGTGGAAGTGGGAACTTCAGGTGCGAATTGAACCTAACAAGAAAGAAGGACTTATGAAATGGTTAGCCATTGGGCTAGTGAAGGAAAAGGGATGTCTGAAAATGGTTTCATGAGGAAGTCACTACTTTTGTTTCTAGAAGAAGGAGGGTTGTTTCACGTGCCGGCCGAATTTACTAATGGGCCAGAAATGTTTGGGTAATGTCCCGAATTTCATTTTAATTAAATTAAAATTAATTTAAATGTTAGTTCAAACTTGTAAATACTATATTTCTCTCGTACATGATCATAATTGGGAAAAACAAGATCCGACCGGGTCGTATGGACGGACACTACCCAATGGAACTGACGGGAGTGAATTGGAGCTCGTTACAATTTATAGTGAAATAAATTGTCTGTCAGAATCAATCGACGGTTATCATTAATTAACGATTTCCGACCAATGTGAGTAAATCTCACTAACTCTACTCAGTTTATATTTTTATAATGTATTTTTATAATTGATAAATGATGGTTGATTGTTGTGTGTGATTGTTTGGTTAAACTGCTAGTTAATTGGTTGAAAATATCGATAATGATATTTATTAATCGAATATTGATTCTGTTTATCAGAAATATCTCATCTTCGTGTTATTCATGTGATTAACATCTGTGAATGCAGGAAAATAGGTCGGAGGAATCCAACTGGATTCCTCAACATTTATTTTACTGTTTTTCATATATTGTGTTATATAATGTGATATGAAATATGTTGTTGATTTTGTATGGTTGAATTATACCGATCATCGTTATATGGTATGTTAAATACCATAAGGAATACTAGAATGTTAAAAAGAAAATTTTAAATGTTATATTGAAAAAGAAATATTTATAAAATCAAAAGATTTTATAAAAAGAAAATATTTATTTAGAAAATAAATAGATTAAGAAGGAATATTTATTTGTTAATCAAATAGACAGAATTAAAAGGAAATATTTGTAAAACATTTACAGATAGAATTGAAAAAATATATTTGTAAACTATTTACAAATAGAATTGAAAAGGGATATTTATTTGAAAAATAAATAGAATAGAAAGATGAAATATGTGTAAAATAAATTCAGAAGGAAATAGTTAGATTATCAAAGGAACTACTTATAAAATCAATAGATTTTATAAAAAGAAAATATTTTACTAAATAAATAGAATTATCAAAAAGGGGATTTATTTTATAAAAGGAAATACTTGAAAAGTGAGTAGAATTGTATAAAAGGAGAATTTTACATTTGAAAGGTTTAGACCCGTGCTTCGCACACGGGTATAACATGATATGGATTTAAAGCAAAGATATTACATAGAATCTATTCTGACCGATAGATTGAGAAGATAAATTTATAAATAATATTTATAAATAAAATAAAATGTTTATCGTTGGATAAATAGAATATATAAGTCAGGACTTATATAAAGAAGTAAGAATTAATTTCAACATCGATATTTGAAACTAAACAAACGTAAAGTTAATCAGTTAGAGTTAATCAGCTAGAGTAAATCGATTAGAGTTAGAATTAATCGAATTAGAGTTAACTGAACATAGTTAATCGAATTAGAATTAATTGAATATTGGTTATTCAATTAGAGTTGATAGAATATAGTTATTTGAGATAGAGTTAGTCAAACATAGTTATTCAAGATGAGTCGCCATTTCGTACGAATGCTAGCGAAATTCGCAGGGCTGTAGATAGCCTATGGCGGTCGGATGTTTTCCTGAGGGAATAAGGCGTAACCATTGTGATTGCTGCGATATAGGGTCAAGCGAATGGAGTTAAATTGAATATTAGCCATTCAAAATAAAGTTAAAATAGACATAGTTATTCGAATATAAATTAATCGAATATTAGTTATTAGATAGGAGTTAAATAAGTTGAATTAAATAGGTTAAGTTAATCAAATAAGTAATCGAGTTGAGTTAGTCAAACCGAGTTAATCAAACCGAGTTAATCCAAATGGGTTAAATCAAAGGAGTTATTCAAAAGAATTTATTCAAATAAAATTAAAGGAGTTAATCGAATATAGTTTATTCGGAAGGAGATTAATCGAATGTAAATCATTCGTAGAAAGTTAATCGAATGTAAATCATTCGAAGAGAGATTATCGAATATAGTGGTTCGATGAAAGGGTTATCAAATATAGTTTATTCGAAAAGGAGCTATCGAATAGAGATTATTTGAAGAAGAGAATTATACACTGAATTCGATTATATCGAATTCGGGAAAGTAATATTTACTTTCCGATGTAATCAAGATTTACTTATTTATTAATAGATGAGTGGTTTAGTTATTTAGTTAAATTAAGGATAAAAGTTACATTTTGAAGTTGGATATTTAAGAAGAAAGGAATTATAACGCTATAGTTAAAATCAATGTTTTAAAATAAAGAAGGGGATTCATAAATAGAATCCGAGTTACGCAAGGAAGTTTGTTAAAGATTTAAAAGGTGAACGTTGTCTATTTCGAGGTTAGAAATGTTGTTCAGTTAAGGTCTAAGAGGTAATTATACCCCAACTTGATTGACTTCATTTTTAACTAAGGGATGGGTAAGGTTCGATAGTGAAGATTGATTAAGTGAATTTAGTTAATGAGTGTAATGGTTTAAATTGGCTTAGTGATGTTTTATTTAAACATCTGTTTAAATCAAATGAATAAATTTTGGAAACATTTTCCAAATATAATCAGAGATATTTTCTAATCATAGAAAATGAAATGTTGATGAGAAAGAATACTAGAATGACAGTGATACGTGAAACAGAGATGGAAATGTTTTCCAATGATTGATGACGTATATTTCCTAAATTTAGAAAATAAGAAATGTTGTGTATATAGAAATGGGAAATGAATAAATAAATGATTAATTTAATTTAAAGAGATAGGTGTTGATTGATGATTGATCGATCGAATTTCTATCTAGAAATAAGATCGTTGGTTGTACACCTATTTTTCTTTGATAGTTAAATCACCGACTATTGAAGTTTTTGACCATTTTTCCATCGTCAATACGGAGAGACCGGGATCAGATTCATTATCTGAAAACCCCTCTGTATGGACGTTAGCGTTGTGATCAAATATGATGAAAATAATTGAAGACAGAGTTATACAAGGGCTATCCTGTTTACAGAATAGTGCCTTCGGTTTGTCCAGTCCTAGGACAACGTGAATGGACGAATGTCTGACAGAGTATATCTAGCGGATCGCGTAAGTTGATTTCTTCAAACGTACTTACGTTTGGTGGCGGAGGAATTCGTTTCTCTTAGCTTTATACCCATGGTATTTTAGGGAAATCAATTTGTGATTTGGCGGGTATGATGATGTGGCATTCAAAGTGAATGGTGGTCAGGTGTTCCAAAAGATACGTAATGACCTC
This sequence comes from Allium sativum, assembly GCA_030737875.1. Taxonomy (NCBI): domain Eukaryota; kingdom Viridiplantae; phylum Streptophyta; class Magnoliopsida; order Asparagales; family Amaryllidaceae; genus Allium; species Allium sativum. The sequence goes on from CM060924.1 coordinate 289,275,757, forward strand.
AAGCCTCATCAACCGGGAAATGACAGAAATCGGGCATGCAGCATGGATAGGTGGGTCGCTCCCATTAGGGTGTATATCACCTATCTAGAGAAAATCCATTTCATTCTTTTATCTATTATCGATGCTATCCCTTTTCGAGAAACGGTGGGTAGCTCCCAACCGTTGGTGATATACATTCGATACACTCAAGCGAAATGAGTGGTCGGTCATGTGTGGGCCGGGTTGCAAGACGTTCTTATTGAACCCAGTGTATTTGCCTCTAGAGATATACTATCGGCAGGTGGTCCCATACCTTTTCATAGTTGGAATCCAATCTCCAATAAGCGCCCGCGGTTTTGTTTGTATACTATATATGTGGAATTTGAGATGCAAGTGTTCTACTAGAATATTATTTACTTGTGATTATACATTACCATAATAGCAGAATAGTATTGATTTCCAAAAATGTTTTGGGTTATCGTAAGGTAAAAACCATCCGTGTTTATGTGTGGATCGGTCTTACGATTACCTTTTCCTTTGAAAAGGATTTTGAAAAGTTAAAACGAATGATTTGAGTTTACTCACACCAGTCCCATGACTGACCCAGAGTTTATTTTGTTTTGTTTTTTCCCTAAACTCTTGGGTGCCCAAATTTGTATGGGCAGTCAAGTAGTTCAGGTCTTTACAGATATACATGGAGGAGCTTAAAGAAGGAGGCTTCAGGATTATATAGCTATTGTTATTTCCGCTATGTGTAAGTGTTGTACTCTAATAATGTTATTCTATATATATAATGTTTTATTGCTAAGTTATGTTATATATTATATTTTATTCATTCCGCAGTGAGATTCATATTACTCTGTTTTTGTTCTGTGGTGATCTTCTTCTTCTTCTATTCTAATTTTCTATCTTATCTATTCTTGCACTCTAACTTCTTTCTATTGAGGATCAGGAATTTCCGATGTTTGAATAGTCAACATGGTAGTTTTGTGTTGATTTTCGGAGTCGAAAAACTCCCGGTTCGTTACAAAAATGGACATAACTGACAAGTTATAATATGACATCTCCATTTTTCACTTTTATTATAAAATATAATCAAATCGATTCAAATGTTTCTTGTTTCACCGAATTCTGACTTATATCGGATCCATTATATTCTACTGAAATTTTAATCGTAAATTACGAACTACCGCATCGTTTTCAAGCTCCTTTTAATTATATTATTAATTATATATTTTTGAACTCTATTTTATAAAATAAATTCGATATAAAACCCATTAATATCGCCAAATCAATATTTAAACGGAATTAAATATTCATTATTAACGTTAAAAAATCTGGGACGTTACAACACCCCTTTAGCACTCCTACCCTATCGTAAGCTACACTAATCCAAATTCAACAAAATTTTGTAGATGTTCAGTCCATATATATTATCATCTATCAAAAATTTGAGCTCGATCCGACATTCGTCACATTTTCAAATTCTTAGCGCAATTATTTACCGTTCAGACATTTGCACCGTTATTGCAGCCCCCTCTTTGGGCCTGCTAAATTCCGTCTTTTATTTATACTAGTTTAAGTTAGTGGGAGGTGAGAGAATGAGTGGAATGAGAGAGAGGAGAATATGCGGTGGAAAAGAGGAAGGACAAAGGGGTGCTCCACTATTTGAGGTGCCGTTGGAACTGCCATATATGTGTGTGTGTGTGTGTGTGTATAAGTAAACATTATTAATTGGTTAGGTTGTTCTATGCTTTTTCACATGCGCATTATCATATGAATGCGTATGAGTGGTTATCTAAAAGTGTAAAGGAAGATGAAGAATGGACAAAAAAACAGCAGTTAGTGCAGTCCCCAACTGAAAAGTGATAGACCCTCAACCAATGTGGCTTTTTCAGATTTTCTTGGGCAACCTGTAAGGTTGCCAAAATCTCTAAACAATATACTCATCATTTCTATGAGAGGCGTTAACTACGATGGGGATGTTATTGACATCAAAGTCACCTATATTAGACATAAATTTGTGAAAATTGTACATAAAATGTATATAAGTAGTGAAGAAGGGACAACAATTTAATAAAGTAACGACGATTTTTCCCTAAATTTAGAAATCCTCTTTTAGTTGAAGATATGTTGATATTTATAGACGAATCCAACATGCATTGTTGGAACAGGTGAAGTAAAATTGTGATCTCCCATATAATCAAATTCAATTTCATGTAATCTCCCATATCACATTTATCCATATAAAACTATGATAAAATTATCCAACTAGTGGAGTAAATATGTTCCTGAGGAGTGTACTATATTGTTGTCATGATAACTTGTATTGTGCTGGAAAATTACATATATTCAGGTATACATACATGTCATTCTAAAAATCATATTAAATTATACTAACTAAGAAGATATTTGGTTTAACTCGATCACAAATGATACTATTACCTAAGTACCAAAGCAAGCTAAAGCCATGAGCCCTTTGGCCAAGCAATGATTAGACTAATTAAGGATACAACCCAAATAATTCATGTAATTACCATGCAAGTTTTTGAAACTTTTTGAGTTCCCTTATATAATAATTTCAACTACAAATAGAATGTCATATCATATTACAAAGAAGGTGGTTTGCAACAAAAATTAAAAATAAGACCTAGAATGCTGCTTACATCATATATTGTTACTTGAAATATCGTAAATGCAGTCAATAGAACAACATGTATCGAGAAAGCAACATCATTTGGAGCTACCGGAATCAACTGCAAACAAGAAAGAAAATTTTAGAAAGTTGCATAGTATTCCTAATTAATAAGAAAACGAAAATTTTACTGATTGAATGAAGTTTTCAACTGTTTTTGTTCAAACTGAGAAAAATAGGAAATTATTGCATTCCTAATGCTGACCAGCATTTTAGCAAGGCCATCAAGGTCTGTTGGAACTGAAGAATCCTGCCCCAAATGACAAGAAAGCCCATGTAATCCTAGTTGCAGAACCATCCGATCTATGAGCGAGTCGATCGACACCTAACCCCTGAGCGAGGCACAAGGACTGAACTTATGAACCAGTTGGGACCCGCGACTTCCAGACATATTCATTCCAATACTATGCCAAATATCCCTTTGATGAATTGGTCTTGCTCTAATTTGAATGCAACTAAACACTCCTTCTATGATGAAGTCAGAGGCCACCTATTTCCACCAATTCAAATCAAGCCGAAAAGAACTCATCTTCAGGATCTTCTAACATCTTGAATCAAAAGACACATGTCACAGCCAATTTGGATATTTCGGCATTTATAAATAGGCTTTCTTGACATAGAAAAAAGGAATTTTGGGCAATTTTCTGATTATATCACCATTGTAACTATTCAACTATAATAGATTATCTGGTATAAGAAGAATTATAAAGTGCACGTAGGCTTGTTAATGCCGAACCACTATAAATCTGTCTATGATCGCTCTTTTCAACATTTTTCATTTTATTTTCCTTCATGTAGTTCTCTACAAATTTATTTCTTGGGTGTTGTGCCAATTTTTGGTGTCAACACTATGGTGCTTTCACTGAAACTGATATTATCAGTATTTGAGGGATCTTTGCTCTACTTTCGGATCACCAAATCCGAGACAAAATCCTACCTTTTTTTCTTTCCAACATTGTTGAATCATGGTTGCTAAGTCTTCGACACGCAATACTAGAAAGCAACCTCTGGCTACAATGCCCACAGATGTGGCTGGAGGATCAACTGGTCCAGGCTTGCTACGAATCCCCCTACGCTACCATCTTTGGTGATACCTTCCACAATAGATCCAGCCTCCTCCTCAGCTTTTGCTACCCATGACGAGCTTATGTCCATGCTAAATCAACTCTGGGAAACTACGGATGCCATAAAGGCTCATGCTTAGGAGAATGCTGCAATGAGGCATGATATGAACCGAATGTCATGGCAATTGAAAGAATTTAGAAGTCACTAAGTTCCCCCTCATCGACTGGACCATAACGTGGAGAGCTTGTCATCGTCTGAAGGGAGCAGAGACCGACGTCAAGTTCGACGTCCATTAGAAAGAGCTGAAAATATTCTACAATTGCATTTGGAAGAACATTCAGACCAGCTGGGGACAGGGGGTCAGACTCATGCTGACCTGGACGGTATAGAAGTCATCAATCCTACAGTCCAACAAAACCGAAGTGCCTCTCCGCCTGCTTGTTAAAATACTGCTCAAATAGATCGAACCCCGCACTAAACAAGAGGAATAATGCACTGAAAGGTGTGCCAGGCAGCTATGGATGATCATTAGAGTAAGTAAACAACATCAGAACATGTCGTAGAACTCACAATGCATGGATAAAATATAATAGAACATATACAATAGGTAATAGTAGTGAAGCATCATATAGCAAACTTTTCAAACTTTCACAACATCCTGAACGATTATCCCAACATCATATGAAATATCAAGTATGTACATAAGGCCTCACTACAACACTCATAGAGCAACTCAAACAACGGAAACAGAAATACTAGATAGTAGTAAAAGTAATACGCCAGCCTCCTGCTCGCCTTCGCACAACAGCGTTGTCCTCACTAAACACCTGTCACCTACTACCTAGTCTGCCCATCCCCAACCGGATGAACAACCCAAGGTAATAAGAGGAAACATAAAACCTTGAGTCAGACAACATCCTTAGTGAGCGATAAAACAGCTAGCAAACTTCATCAATAAAGTATATGTGAATGGATAGATAACCATACTAATCGACCCAAAATGTCAGAGAAGAACTCAACTCCCGTCTTCTCCACATTGGGCAATGATAACCTTTACGATATCATATCAACCTTACATCCATGAAAACCAGAACACCCATTCAATTATGGCAAAACAATCATGACATCCAAATTATATATCTTAGATAAACCATCCTAATAGAACTCAACATTCCTCAAGAACAAGCCTCAAAGGCCTAAACCAATATCCGGCAAGCACCCAAGGAACATCTCCTTCGACGTTGGACAATCTACATGAGACGGTTCAAATAAGGCAACTAATCAACCATGACAGACTCTAGCTATCACCGCCAATCCTGCTTCAAAACCATCGTTAAGACGTCCAACCTTGCCATACGTCAAGGGCTGATGGTAACCCCAGTTCTAGCATAAACTCCATACACCTTTCAATGATATGTATGTATATCCATCCTTGACAACTAGGCCTTTCAACGATACCCAGGGTACTCGACCTACAACCGGTCGTTTAGGTGCCCCTATCATACCCCTACTTTGAGCCTGCTAGAACTTACGACAATGATAATCTCCCGGTCTTCTCATCTCTAGTCATCCAACTCGATGACTTTTCATAGCCCAAGCAACCTTCTTGAGCAACCACTATCCACCAACTCACGATCTTTGAGTTGTCACCTCATTCGTTGTTCTACATCGATCAACGACCACCTTTCAACATTTAGAACCTTTCTACTTGAATTTACTTTGAAGTCACACCATCACAAAGCCAATTACATCAGTAGCTCTTTTCTTCAAATCTGAGTCATGCCCAAAAATAAAATTTCAGAAATGACCCTGTTGTGCATGACCGAACGACCCCCCTTATGGCTCCCTCGCTCGACCCCCCTATGGCTCCCTCGACCCAACCACATGTGTGCTCGACCCATCTCATTTAGGCTTTCATCACTAAGTCTGAACGACCCGGAGTGACCGACCCGACCTGTCTACTTCACCCTCGTACTTCACGAACGACCGACCAACCCGGATAGGACCAACCGACCCACATCAAGACCAACCCGGTCAAATCTCCCCCATGCAGGACCGACCCATAAGAAGAACGACCCTGCATTTCTGACTTGTTTCCCAAGACATGATTTTGGATCCACCGACCCTACTACGAACGACCCAAAACCTGCATCACCCCAATGCCACTCTGACTTCGACCAAAACTTCGCCAAACGATAAATTCGACGAAACCAACTCGTACAATTCATTCAACACAATCATAATCATGTTATGAAGTCACTAATAACATGAATATGACGGTTATCACTTAAATTATGAAAATCACTTCAAAATTAGGAAAAATGAACATATGAACTAGATTGAGGATCTAACGCATAATCATATGAAATGGCATAGTAACTACCGGTTTAAACTCAACAATTGGATCCTATGGTGATTCATATGAAAATGGACTTATCATGGTATAAATCTATGGTTAAACACTTGAATTTGATGAAAAGCATGATCAAACATTCATATACTTCATTGAATCTATGTGAGAGATGTAAATCACTCACTGATTCTCCTAAACAAGCTAAAATCAATGCAATAAGATTCCAGACAGCAAGCAATTCGAACTAAACCCCTTGATCCGATGAACTCCTTCTTAAATTGATGTAGATCTAGCCTCCAATGGTGTAGATCTTAAGTTTCCTTTCTTTAGAGGTTGATTTTAATGATGGAAAGGTGTTAGAGGAAGGAGGAACATAGGCCACCTAATGAGAGAATAGAGAAACTAAAACATTTCTCATACCTCCCACCTCCTATTTATACCCTTCCACTAGCCCACCAATGGGCCTTCCCAAATCAGCCCATTGTGGCTCTCCAAACCTGAACAAACAATTGAAAAACCTTAAAACATCGATTCCTCACAAATCGCTGAGACAAATCTTTAATGTAACCAATCTACAGAAAGGCAATCATCATTTCCTTTCCAATGGCACAGGTCTCACCACCTGATTCGACATAAATCAAAAGTTATGCTATGTACAAGAATGACAGGGGAAAAATGGTCATAAATAAAATCGGTAAAAATCATGGACATCTCACAACCCCATAAGCAACATATTAAAATATGGAATGATCCAACCCTCCGGGAATAAAATAAAAATATTTTATGATCTTCCGATACATAAAATGCGGGCTGTTACAGAGCCCCTATTCATACTCCCCGAAAGCTTGTGATTGACCGAGATGCCCGGGGAGGAGGAAGGACTGCCCGGACGGCAAGTCAGACGACGTTGCCTCTGGAAAGAGTGAGGAGAGGGCAGTTGGTTGAGGAAGCCCATCGAGGCACAGTTATCTCTCCGAATCTAAGTGCTATGGTACGGCGGATCATGATTGACAACAAAAGGCACAAGAATGAAGACTGGGGAATCGACCGAAGCCATATGTCGTTCACTGATGACATCTTACAAAGTGAATTCCCCTCGAAGGTTCAATATGCCCCAGATGAACCATTACAATGGAACCACTGACCCGCAACAACATTTAATGAGGTACTCATGACATATGGATGTGGCAACAGCTCCAGACATCATCAAATGCAAAGCCTTCCCAATTTTCCTGAGTAGGGTATCACTCATGTGGTTCACCCGTTTACCCCCGAGGTTGGTCCTGAGCTTCAAAGACTTAAGCGAGAAATTCCTGAATCAGTTCCATCTCCACGCCTCTAAGTCGAAGCATGTCATGGCTCTTCCCGTAGTCAAACAGGGAAGAGGTGAGTCTCTGAGGAACTACCTCAATTGGTTCAACTGGACCGCCACCGAAGTAAGCAACCCCAATCATGAGACCGTCTTGATGGCCATTGTCGATGGCATTAATAAGCGAACGGAGTTCGGTAAATATTTAATCCGAAAACCGCCCAGGTTGATTGAGATGTTTTATGAAAAGGCTAATATCCGGCTAAATCAGGAGGATGCGCAGCTAGATGAGGAGGATGGACCGAGAGACGTATCTGCCAAACCCATTCAGAGCAATGTCGCAGTAAATGCCAATAATCTAGGGAAGTTAGAAGTGAATGTTGGAAACTGTGGCAAGCGAAACGATGACGGGTCGAAGGAAGCCAATGGAAACCATGGACAAAGAGAGAGTTCTAGGAAACGGCCTCAGTTCTAAGTTTTTGTAACTTATACAACATTGAATGAAATGCTGGAGAACATTTATCTCTATACTTGTAGCATAATCCAGTACAAGAAGTCGCTCTTGCGTGAGCCTACCGGAAAAGAGTGGGCGACTAGGAAATTTTTCTTATTCCATGAGATATAAGGGCATAGAGCTAATGAATGTCGACACATTTAGGATATCATCGAGAAGCTAATCCGAGAAGGGAAGCTCAATGAATACAAAGTTGCCTCGAGAGACAAGGGGCAAGGGACTTCAACATCTAAGCAAAGCCAGGCGACGCCTAGAGCCCGACCCAAGAAAAAGGAAAGGGGATAGTGATCAACGCCATTGTTGGAGGACCACATCCGGTAGGACATAACATTCGGTCTATGGATCATTATGTAAATTCTGCAAAGCAACTGGATGTTGCGGAGACAAGCACACCTGAAGCTGCAAGTCCCATCAAGCAAAGAAGATCAATGACCAATGACATCATCTTTCGTAAACGGGAGTCGATCGGTATAGAGGCCACGACCGTCAATCCACTAGTAATAATAGCCATCATAGGTCCAGCTACTGTGCAAAAGGTTCTGGTTGACAATGGAAGCTCGGTGAATATGCTATTCAAACAAGCCTATGATCAGATGAAGTTGGAATTGAAAGACTTGGAACCATGTACTGGCTATATACGTGGTTTCAATGAATAGTCCACCGAACCCATCGGACTAACAAGCTATCTGTAGAATTGGGAGATGGAGACCGCAAGAGAGTACGGCTCCTACCATTTGTTTTGATGAACATCAACTCCCAGTATAACGCCTTTCTGGGGAGACTGGTCCTAGTAATTACAGAGAACATCCCGGCCAGAATCTGAAGATACCTCTCCCCCCGCGCAGGGGGATGAAGCATAGCAATTACAGAGAACATCCCGGCCAGGACCGTCCATCTGCAGACTCTAGGATATCGATCCAAGAGAGGATGAAGAACCTGGATGTAGGAAGGCAGCACTAAATGAGGCTACCATAGATATTTCGATCGATGAAGACGACCCCACCAGGGTTTTGATGATCGGGTCTCATCTCGACCCCTCCGGACGAAGGAGTTGACTGAATTCCTCCATTCAAATCTTGAAGTGTTTTAATGGACCCATGATGGCATGTATGGGATTTCACCCTCCACCATATCCCACTTCCTTAGTATTACTCCAATGTACACTCCTACAAAGAAGAAGAGGTGGATGCTCGGTCCCGAGAGATTCACAACTCTAAAAGAAGAAATTGGCAAGCTACAAGCCAATGGATTTATTCGAGATACAACATATACCAACTGGATAGCCAACCATGTGCTTGTAAAGAAGGGCAACGATAAGTGGCAAACTTGTAACGACTTCTCCGACTAGAATAAGATCTGTCCTAAAGATAGTTCCCCAATACCGAGGATAGATTAGTGTCGATTCAACCATTGGGCATAAACTCCTTTCGTTTATGGATGCTTGATAGGGTATAATAAAATTGCGATGCATCCCAGACCTGGAGCATATTAGCTTCATAACAAATCTCGAGTTGTACTGTTATGTGGTCATGCCATTCGGCTTGAAGAATGCTGGAGCCACATGTTAGCACTTGGTCAACCGAATGTTTCACAATTAGATAGGAAGAATGATGGAGGTTTACATAGACAATATGCTGGTAAAGTCAAGACAATCATCTGACCGCATCAGAGACTTGTCAGAAATGTTTGGCATTCTACGAAGGTATGGAATGAAACTAAATCCCTTAAAGTGTTCTTTTGGAGTAGCATCGAAATTTTTTTGGGTTTCATACTTAGTTGTTGAGGAATCAAAATCAATCCTGACCAGATTTTGGCCATTAAAAGAATTCAGGATCCTAGAAGAATCAAAGATGTGCAGAGCTTGGTGGGCAAGGTCACAACAATGGGTCGATTTATATCCAAAGCGACCAATAAGTTCTTACCCTTCTTCGAATTGATCAAAAGAGGAAAATGGAACATCGCTTGGATACTTGACTGTTTCGAAGCCTTTCAAAAATTACTCGACCACTTGGAGAAACCTCCCGTCTTGTCCAAATCAATCGATCATGAAGACTTATTCGTGTATCTGGCAATGTCCGCGCATGCAATCAACTCGGTCCTAATTCGTGAAGAAACCGAATGCAACGACCGGTTTATTATGTGAGCAAGAAGTTGACAGGGGCAGTACACAACCATCCAAAGATTAAGAAGCTCGCCTATAGCCTACTAATAGCATCACGAAAACTTCAGCGTTACTTCTAAGCTCACCCCATCAAAGTATTTAGCGATCAACCTCTTTGGCAAGTTTTGCAACACCCAAGGCAAGCGAAAGGCTGCTTCAATGGAACAATGAGTTAAGTCAATTCAACATAACTTCTATTCCACGAAAATCTATCATTGGGGAAGCACTAGCCGACTTCATAGCCGAATTTACCACTCCAGAGGATGACAACTTAGAGGATAGTACCGAGCCTCTTTATACCGCATCTAGAACAGATACCTGGAAGCAGTATATAGATGGGGCCCAAAATGATCAACGCTCTGGTGCTAGCATAGTATTGCTATCTCGGGAAGGACGGTTAATTCATTATGCCTTGAGACTAGATTTCATAGCTACAAACAATGACTCAGAGTATGAGGCCTTGATTGTCGGGCTCAAACTTGCGAGGGACTTGAAAATAACATCACTTGACATTTTATGTGATTTATAACTTATTGTATTTCAGGTTTGGAAAGAATACCAAACTAATGGAGTCAGACATTCTGCCTACCTCAAGAAAAAGAGTGTTACATGACTTCGATCGATACAGCATCTCCCATATTACTATAAAAGAAAACAAAAAGGCAGATAAATTGGAAAAACTCGCTAGTTCTGACAACCCGAGTGAAACAGAGTTGGTTCCTGTAGAAACTTTGGGTATTCCCAGCATCGATCAGATTACGGTCGATCTAGCAGAAGTCGAGCCTGAAAAGGAGTCTTGAATGACTCCCATTAAGAATTTTCTCCTACATGGCATCCTTCCTGAAAAAGAAATGAAAGACAAGCTATCGTGTGGCAAGCTTCTAGGTACATTATTCAACAAGACCAACTCTATAGAAGGGGTTTCTCTGTGCCCATGTTTCGGTGTGTGGCCAACGATGATATCAAAAAGATATTGAGAGAAGCACATGAAGGAGAATGTGGTGCGCATATAGGAGGGCAAACTCTGGCTAATAAAGTGTTTCGATATAGGTGCTTTTGGCCAACTATCAGCAAGAATGCAGCTAACTATTCTAGACGATGTGATAAATGCCAGATGTTTGCATAGATTCTACGAGCCCCTCCAACCGAGCTCACCCAAATGGTCAGCCGTTGGTCATTCGCCGTTTGGGGGATAGACTTCACTGGAACCCTTTCTATTTTAAAAGGAGGTGCAAAGAATGCGATCGTGGCAGTAGATTGTTTTACAAAGGGGGAAGAAGCCAAGAAAATGACCATGATCACGACAAAGCGAGTTATTAACTTTATTGTCAGAAATATCATATGTCGATATGGGATTCCTCGGACTATCATCACAGATAATGGGACCCAATTTGATAGCTCTGAATTCAGTGACTTTTGTGAGCGATATCATATCGAGAATAAGATGTGACTTATCACTTACAATAGTTTATGTATAAAAGCTCCTTTCCTGCTATAATTTATTTATTATTGTAATGACTGAATGTTGTGATTCGACCGACATTAAGTCAAATGCTAAACGCCTCGACCTATCGACCTGAGTCATAATAAATCAATCTCATTCGGAAACTGGTAAGGGATTTCTTGACGCTTAAACCTACGGGTCTTAGTTTGTTGACTCGCAGTGAGGATGACACCGATACCAACAGCATGACTGACTATTTGGTAATAACTCTGATTCTCTTGATTTGAGGAGTATAAAATCATGGATAAGTGTGAAAGGTGCACCCCGATAAAGACTGCTTAATCCATAACTCTTGATGACTGAAGGGAGATTATAAAAGACTCGCGTCCCTAGCCGTAATCAACCGACCTCGGATTGGTCGACCTGATATCAGGATCAATAGGAGGACTTAATTGTCAAACCAATCCCTCACAACACTAGGTGCATGGGCGTAAGCAAGTGATCCGACAATGAAGTAACTAACTTCCAATCGGAAATGAATGGGGAACATCAAAATTGATCCCCCGAAATTATTTTTAAGTATTTAGGCACATTAATAACACAAGTGTTTGAAAACAAATGAGCAATCTTATGCATTCGGTTGTATTTACGAACTAAGCCTTATTTGCAGGTACGTTAAACTTTGTCCACAAAATAAGAAACTCGACAAAGGAAAAAATTGTGAAGGCCATACTCGCATACAACATCCAAAGGTCCTGTTATACATAAACAACTAAAAGGTCCTACACTCGAGGTAGATTGTCATCGCATTTTCTGATGTCCTCCAGCTCTTTCTACCTAACTCAGTCTTGCATATCCTCAGTAGCCATACCAAGCTTCGGACTCTTGAGAGCGCTATCAAATGACGTAGACCGGCTGGATGCAGTGATGACATTTTCCTTCCGCTCGAGATTGCCAGAGATGGGAAAGAAACCGCATTGCCAGAAGAAACTGACCACGGTGGAATATATTGAAGGGGAGGAATGTTGAGTGTTTTGTCCAGTGGTTCGACTTTGAGAGAAGAAACCTTTCTCTCATTCCTAGCCTTTATCTCCGCCATAGGTGGACGGTCGGTTTCTTTGATCTCCTTTATGAGCTCCACACCAACATCCTCCGATTGAATCTTATCAACATTGAACTTCTTTGGAGTCTCGGTCCTTTTCTCGCCATTACTAGGGACGGTAACCAGATTCTTCTCCAATGCATCAGCTTCCGTATCAGTGACATCTTTCACCAATAGTGTACCTACAATAGGATAAGAAAAAGTAATGAACAAGGAGATAGACGGTCGATAGACTCAAGAAAAAGAGAAATTACCTTTGGCTATAGAATCTGTCGGGTAGTCTGAAACCTTCTTTGGTAAAGCTGGGGTAGCCGAGCCTCCCTTGGGCGAAGCGATGAGGGCATTATCGGGACTAAATTCCTTTGCCAGACCAGTAGATTGATTTAGAAAGAGGGGAGTAAAAGAGCAGCCAACTTCAACATCTGGAGGAGGGGGAGGAGAACTGACTATGATTATGCCAGCTTCGAGGACCGGCTTTCCCTTAGCCGCATGTTGGGCAAAGTATATTAATGCTTGTTAGTGTTTCTTTCCCTCAGCCAATACCTCACACCCATCATCATGCAAATATTGGTCGATCAAAGCCTCCTTGTTCATCGGCCTACTCTTTGCCGCCTCAATCTCCTCATTCATAAACACTTCCCATGCATCTGTCAGCACCCGCTGCTAATTTGCTTCCTAAGCTAAGTTTATGTGACGAAGAACACAAGTGAAAAACCATAGAATGTTAGCATCAAATTTCCTGCTTGTCTCACTCCTCTCAGCAGCGTGTTCGACTTTAAGCACACGAACTTTGGTCTCACGCAGAAGATGAGCATTGCTAACATTCTCTATGGCGGCAGCAGCGACATCCTCCCCCTTCTTTCTAGCAAGCTCGAATGCATCAAAACTAGATTTGAGTTTTTGCGCTTCCCGATCCAATCGATCCTTATCATTCCTCCAGTTATCATTATCGATTTTCAAGGTCTTGCATACTCGGCTCGCTGACTCAATTGAGCATCTAACTTTTTCGAACTCTTTAAATATTCTTCCCTAGTAACATCCGCCTCGGATTTAAGTTCCGCTGATCTCTTCTGAAGCTGTTCAAAAGCTATCATATCAACCTCCAGTTCTCTTCTTAAACAAAAATCTCTTATGTTCTCCTCCTGACCACTTTACGCTCCTATCTTGCATAAGCGTACATCACATTATATTAGTTCAATGCAAAGTCAACATTCGACCTGGTTTGTTCGTGCAAGTTCGGAGGAAACGGTTGCAACATGGGGATTGACTCGATACCCACAAAATAAAGACCCAAGAAGAGTTTCTATATTTTGGTTTGTTTAATAGGTCCGCTCTCTTGACTCGAATTATTTGGCTCATGAGAACTTCTTTCAAGACGATTGGGTAGAGGCATGATCCATGGTCATGTGGTCCGACTGGCCGCTCCTTGGGAGAGGGTTGATTGGAAGAATGAGACGACTGGGGGTAGTTTCATCAGCGGCTTGGTTGCCATCCTCGGGTATATCGTCTAGAGGATGGGGCAGAGATTGATGCTGTGGTATTTTAGATTCCTCTCTCATCAGACTTACCCCTCTTCCTTTCCTTCTCCTTGTTGCCTCTACTTTCCCCTTCTTCACTCCTCCACTTCTGATCTTTCTTCTTCTTCCTCTCTTCTTTATATTTCTCTTCACGGTAGTCATCCCTATGGTCGCTTTCCCACTCAATTTCTAGAGGGGTCGACCCAGGAGGACCGCTACTTCCAAGTGGGATTAAAGATTGGTATGGTAATATCTCTCATCGACGACACTTGTATTAAGACAATGAAGTATCAGTTGGCATACATATGATAAAATACTTGTGACGAATAGTGTTAAAATGAAAAGTCTTTCCTCTAAATTGACCTGAGCTCGAAACACGATAGGTGCCTCTTGTTACTTTCGGGTCGTTCGATACCAAATTCCTCAAACTCGGTATTGAAAAAGTCATCTGGATCCAGATTCCGAGAAGAAATAAATGCAGCAGGTATATCCACTTTCTCCAACCCTTGAAACAGAGGTCTCGACTCTTCTTCTTGATGACTGTATGTAAGGGAAGGTTTTACTCTATTGACAGAATATTCTAATTGTTGATTGACAAACTTCCCTTTGGTTATCTCGACATGAATCTTTTCTAGAGCATCAACAACTTTTGGCTCCTTCTACGTTTTTAGTAGGTCGAACTCCCTGCGTAGTCTCTTAAAAGCCGGCGTCTTCGTCTTAACTTTATGATGAGTACTTTTTCCCCTCTGGACGAAGGTTGGACAGACAACCCCTCGACTGGGGGGCCCGACCCTTCCATCGCTCAATTTCTTCCAAGGAGAGGGAACATTCGACTTAACATTGAACGAAGACGTACCCTTGTTGTCTGAGGGTCCTAGCGACATCCTCATGTCTAGAAGATGATAATGATGAAGATTAGCATTGGTTAAAAGGACCTTGTAATGTCGGTCATCCTTTTGAATAGCAACCAAATTTTCAAAGCGATCTTGGAACCTCCTCCTTTGGGTCATGATGGCTCATTGCCTACATGAAAACAATTTATATAAGAGATCAGTATGTGATTGAATCGACCGAAATAAAGAAACTTACAGCATTGGAGCTACCGACGGGCACATCCTGATTGGTGTTTTAAGAAAACCAAACACGCACAGCATCACCAAGCTTGCTGGGGATGCCTTCGACAATCTTTCAAGTACGGACGGCCTCAAGATAAAGAAAAGAAGGAGATGTCTACTCTTGATGCTTAAGGTTGAAGAAAAATACTACGTCGTTGAGCATGGGGGTTAGATTCAAGTACTTCAGATAATGAACGCATAAGGACAACAAGTTGGTGTATGCGATCAGATGGAATTGCATGGGAGTGAAATTCATTTTCCTTAAAGAGCTAAATAAGAATGGAGAAAATGGAGGAATAGCGAAAGTAGCGGTGGATCGTGGGGGAGATCCTTGTGTTTGGGAGCAAGCATGTCCAGTCATGGAAGCTTATTCTTCGTACTAAGGGTGCCTGACTGCTTATCGATCATTGTACCGGGCTGAGAGTCTTTAAGAGCTGTTATAAAACTGGCATCGAGGAGAGTATCGGGCGTAGGTGCTATCCCACCTGACTCCCCAATTTCCGTAATATGAGGATGATTGACTGATCGACTGTGAGCATGAACATCGAGTCCAGGGTCGGGGTCGGCCTTTGAAGTGGAAGCCGAAGAACTCCCCAAGTCCACAGCTACAGCCATAGTCTTTTCTTTTCAACCTCAATTGCACGAGTACTACGTCGTCCTGACATTGTGAATTATGCTACAAAAAAAAAGAGCCATGGTCAGATCGAGGACACCATAAAACCTCAATGCGTGCACTAACAAGTGTGTACAAAAGTGATAATTTGAGTTAAAAGCCACAGTCAAGAACCTATCCGACTTTATGGCCTTTTAGCACCAAAGAAACGATCCATGACCTTACCGATTCGAGGCTAAATAGTATTCTAAAAAATAGTCAAGACGACCACTTCTTCTATGATGCTGAGTTCGCAAGTATTAACTTTTCAACACCCTCCTTTATTTTCCTCCACCTAGTCATGTTGAGAACCATTGTCCCTGACTATTCATATCCGTTCTACAATTTCATGTGTCCCATACTTTGAAATTTGAAAAGTTAGGGAAGGCTGGGAACTCTTTCACAAAGATAATTCCTTTCTCACCACCAATTACCACCGCCTATGTTGATGGCAGATTTTATGACCACCGTCATATCACCAAACCACTGTTCCGACAAGTTCAATGACGACAACCCAAATCGCAGATCATACAGAGTGCAAATTAAGGCGAAAAAGAAAAACAGAAAAAATTACGCGTAAGATCAATGTTTAAATGTGATGACCGCCCACAACCCCTGCACTAAATAAGAGGAATAATGCGCTGAAATGTGTGTCATGCAGCTATGGACAATCATCATGGGTAGGTAAACATTATCGATACCTGTCGTATAACTCACAGTGCAAGGATAAAATATAGTAGAAAATATACAACAGGTAATAATAGTGAAGCATCATATAACAAACTTTTGAAACTTTCACAACATCCTAAAAGATTATCCAAACATCATAGGATATATTAAAGTTTGTACATAAAGCGTCACTACAACACTCATAGAGTAGCTCAAACAACGAAAACAAGAATAGTAAATACTAGTAGATAATAATAAAAATGGTAAGTAAGCCTCCAGCTCGCCTCCAAATTGCATCATCGTCCTCACTAATCACCTGTCACCAACCACCTAGTCTGCCTATCCACAACCGGATGAACAACCCAAGGTAATAAGAGGGAAACATAAAACCTTGAGTAAGACAATAATCTTAGTGAGCGATAAACAACTAACAAACATCAACAATAAAGTGTATGAGAATGGATAGATAAACATACTAATTTACCCACCAGAGAAGAACTCAAACCTATCTTCCCCACATCGGACAGTGATAGCCTTTACAACAACATTTCAACCATATATCCATGGAAACTAGAACACCCGTTCAATCATGGAAAAACAATCATGACATCCAAATTATATATCTTATGTAAACCATCCTAATCGAACTTAACATCCCTCGAGCACAAGCGCCAAAGGGATAAACTAATATCGGACAAGCACCCAAGGAATATCTCCTTCGACGTTGGACAATGCACATAAGACGGTTCAAACAAGGTAGCCAATTAACCATGACAGACTCTGGCTATCACTGCTAATCCTGCTACGAAACCATCGTTAATCGTATGACGTCCGACCTTGCCATATGTCCAGGGCTAATGGTAACCCCAGTTCAAGAACAACTCCATATGCCTTCATGACTCGTATGTTTGTCTTCTCAAATCTCGACACTAGGCTCTTCATGATTGCCCAGGGTACGAGGCCCTTCATGACTCCCCAAGGTACCCCTGCTTTGAGTCTGCTAGAACTTACGATAATGATAATCTCTCAGCCTTCACATTCTTAGCCATCAACTCCGACGACCATTCATAAACTCAAGTCCCCCTTGAGTGTCCATTATCCACGATCTCAAAACACCCTTGAGTTGTCTTCTCATTCGTTGTTTTACACCGATCAACGAACACATTCAACACTTTGAATAATCCCACTTGAATTTACTTCAAAGTCACCACATCACTGAGCCGAGTTACACCACTGCACTATGGCTGGGGTTCGGGGGGTTGCCCCCAAAAAAAAAAATTTCAGACTTTTTAATTCAAATCTGAGTCGTACCCGAAAAATAAAATTTTCAGAATTGACCTTGTGCGATCGACCCTTGCTGAACGATCCCCCGTGATCGACCCCCTATGACTGACCCCTATGGTAACCGACCGGTCCACTACATGCATGACCCCTTGTCCACTGCATGAACGACTGACCTGTCTTGGATCGACCACCAACTAGTGAACGACCCCTTCTGCTTGAACGACCCTGAGCTCTTTTTCCCAGTCCGACCGACCCGATGCCAAACTGCTTGACCAGACCCTCCTCGACCCAAGCCCTACTCGATCCAAGCCTGCCGACCGACCCATTCTGGATGCACAACCCCATTATGGTGTGAACCATGCTGCTCAACCTATACTTCTTCTACTTGGCATGGTGTGTGCGACTAACCCTGTGACTTGTTCCCTAGGCCATGTGTGATCCATGGCGTATATAACCCCAATTCAAGTCCAATTTCGACAAAAACTTCGCCAACTGACACAATCAATGAAATATACTCATCGAATTCATTCAGCACAACCATAAGCATGTTATGAAATAACTAAAAACATGAATATAACGATTATCACCAAAATCATGTAAATTCATCAAAAATCATAATAAATGAACATATGATCTAAATGCAGATCTAACTTGCATAAACATATGAAATGGCATAGAAATTACCGGTTTAGACTCACTAAATTGGATCATAAGGTGATTCATATGAAAATGGACTTACCAAGGTATATATCTATTGTAAAACACTTGAATTTAATGAAAAACACGATCAAACATTCATATACTTGATTGAATCCATGTGAGAGATGCATATCACTCACGATTCTCCCAAACAAGCTAAAATCAATGTATTAAGATTTCGGATAGAAAGCACTTCGAATAACTCCTTGATCCGATGAACTCTTACTACAAATGATGTAGATCTAGCCTCCAATGGTGTAGATCTTCGATTTCCTTCCTTAGATTTTGATTTTTAATAGTGGAAAGGTGTTAGAGGAAGGAAGAACATAGTCCACCAATTGAGGGAATAGATAAACTAAACCATTTCTCATACCTCCGACCCCCTATTTATACTTTTCCATCAGCCCACTAATTGGCCTCTGCAAATCAGCCCATTAAGGCTCACTTAGCCAACTGAAAACCTTAAAACAACGATTCCTCCCAAACTACTGAGCCAAATCTTTAATGTAACCACTCTACGGAAAGGAAATCATCATTGCCTCTCTAAAGGCACAGGTCTCACCACCTGATTCGACCTGAGTCAAAAGTTATGCCCTGTACAAGACTGACAGGGGAAAAATGGTCACAAACAAAATTGGTAAAAATTACAGACATGTCTCACATCCCTAAAAGCAACATATTAAAATATGAGAATGATCTAACCATCAGGGAATAAAATAAAAATATTTTACGATCCTCCGATACATAAAATGCGGGCTGTTACATTCTCCCTCCTCCCCCCTTTAAGAATTACGCCCCTGAAATTCCAAGTAAACACAAGAAACCGCAATTATTCCACATGCCTATCATCCATAAGAAGCCAATTCTATCATCGAACTAGCAACTATCAAACCATGCATCCATAGCCTTATCCTAGCACGTGGAATTCTTTCGAACAACAATAAGATACAACGATATAACGATGATACAATATCAAAGGATCCTACCAACGAAGAGTTCTAGATGAGTCGCCCTCATTCTCTCTTCTGTCTCCCACGTACAATCGTCACCATTTTCACTCCATTGTATCTTAACTAGCTTAACGTCTTCCTCCTGAGTTGTTTCGTGTCATCCCCCCAACACGAAGCAGTTTACCAGGTCTCGTAACTACGGCTTCTACTTCTAGATCTTCGTACTGCTTTGGAGATACCACCACATTCGAATCATGCACGAATTTCCGTAGAAACAACACATGGAACACATTATGCACGCTTGACATCTTCTTGGGCAACTCCAATCTATATGCGAGCTTTCCAATTCGCTCGACTTTCGGAAATGGTCCAAAAAACCTAAGAGCTAACTTTGCTTTGTTTCCAAATCAAACCACATGCTTCAGCGGCGAAATCTTCACGAAAACCATATCGCGTACGTCGAATTCCAAGTCCTTACAACTCTTATCGGTGTAACTCTTCTGATGATCTTGGACTGCCTTCATTCGTTGCCAAACAATCTCGATACAATCCGAGGTCTCTCTAATCATCTCTGGCCTAAGTACCAATTTATCTCCAGTTTCTGACCAACAAGCTAGAGAATTGCACAACCTCCCATATAATGCCTCGTGGGTGCTATCCCAATGCTAGACTGGTAGCTATTATTATATGCAAACTCAACTAGATGTAGATGCTCTTCCCATGATCCTCCGAAGTCTAACACAAAAGCCCTTAGGAGATCTTCCAGAACTCGATTAACCCTCTCGGTTTGACCATCAGTTTGGGGATGATAAGTCGTGCTCAAACACAACTCGGTTCCCAAAGCTTCTTACAAAATCCTCTAAAATCCACTCGTAAATAATGGATCTCGGTCACTCACTATACTCATTGGTATGCCACGGAATTGAACTATCCATTTCACATAAAGTTCAACCAACTTTGATGTCGTCCTAATCGACTTGACAGGAATGAACCTTGCACTTTTGGTCAAACGATCCATGATGACCCAAATCCCTTCGTTTCATGCCCTGGTTCTAGTAGTCCATCAATAAAATCCACTGATATCTACTCCCACTTCCACGTAGGAACTTCTAAAGGCTAAATCAAATCACTCGGCTTCTTCTGTTCAGCTTTCACCAACTGATAGTTCATGCATTTGGGAATGAACTTTCCAATATCTAATTTCAACCCTTCCCAGTAGTATACTCGCTTCATGTCTTGATACATCTTATTGCCACGGGGATGAATCATCAACTTCGAGTGATGACATTCTCTGAGAACCTCATCTCTTAATCCGTCGATATCAAGAACAACTAATCGTCCTTACTTTCGAAGCTAACCTTCTCGATCGACTTTGAACTCTTTATCTTCTGGTTCCAGTTTCTGGATAAACTCGACAAGCTTTGCATCTCGGTTTTGGCTCTCGCCAATCCTGTCAACGGTGCAGCTACCTTGGAGAAATCCTCGATAAACCGTCGGTAATTACCAGCAAACCTAAGGAAACTTGGAAAATCCATCTCATTCTTAGGTCGATCCCAATCCTATATTGCTGTCACCTTAGCGGGGTCAACCTCTATCCCATTTCCAGAAACAACATGGCCTAAGAACCTCACTTCCCTCTTCCAGAAATGACACTTTGAAAACTTTGCTCTCAGCTGATGCTTGCGCAAGATTTTCAAACAATTTCAAGTGCATCTTGTGCTCTTCCTCATTCCGCAAGTAAACCAGAATATCATCCACGAACACAAGCACGAACTTGTTTAACTGATCTCTGAAAACTATATTCATAAGATCCACAAAGTACGCTGGCGCCTTAGTCAACCCGAATGGCATTACCAACCATTCAAAGAAACCGGATGGTGTCCTAAAAGCAGTATTTTGCACACTATCCTTAGCCACTCTCAACTGGTGAAATCCCGTTGCCCAATCCATCCGAGAAAACACTTTAGCCTCGTGAAGCTAATCAAACAAGTAATCAACCCTTGGCAACAGATACTTGTTCTTCTTGGTCACCTAGTTCAGCTCACGATAGTCCACACATAATCTTAATGAGCCATCTTCCTTGGTTGCAAACACGACCGGTGCACCCTATTTGGATACGCTCCTCCGAATGAACCCTTTTCCCAAAAGGTCATGAACTTGTACCTCCAACTCTCGCTGTTCCTTAGGCGCCATCCGCCTAAGAGGCATAATGATTGGTCTAGCACCCTCAACCAAATCAATCATAAACTCGATCTCACAATGCGGCGGCAACCTTTTGACCTTGTCAAAGACATCTTCATACTCATTAGTGATCAGAACAGATGACAAGTCTTCTTGTTGAATCCCATGTGAATATAGATAGCTCACGAAGTCACCCTCTTCGCGCTTACATCTAATTAACGCCTTTTACCCTTCCAAGTCCCCGACTCTCACATCTAGCTTCTCGCAATTCACTTTTTCCGCATACCTCCTGAGCAATCCATTCCCAATGTGATCCTAAACCCAGCTAAGTTAACAACAAAGCAATCATATGCAAAAGAGCATCTGTGGCTCGACAACACTAGACCACGACAAATCATGCATAGATGGAATGAACCCCTAACTGGATTAGTCACTACGAAAGGTCTATCACAAATCTCGAGTTCCAAACCTAAGCGGCACAAAGCTCATTACAAATGAAAAAATGCGATGCTCCAGTATCAAACAACACACGAACTGAAACACCATTAACTGAAAGAGTACCTTGCATGACGACATCCTTTCCCTTTTCCTCTGCAGTAGGATCCCTCGAAGAAGATGCACGGCTTCCAAGGCATATGCCTTCACAATCTTCTTTCCTTTAGCTGGTCCTGGACAGTCCCTTTTAAGATGCCCAGTCTTGCCATAATTGTGACACTTCCTCTCAACCTTCGGATTCTTGCACTCATTAGCAAAATGGCCTTTCTGTTGGTAATTAAACCAAACCACCTCACTCTTAGGCTTCTTTTGTCTATCCTTTCCTTTCTGTTGTTGCTACTTCATCTTCTTATTATAACCACCCTGCTGTGGTTTCTGATCTTCCTTGGTTGCAGCGACAACATTTGCTTCCTTAGGAAATAAGCTCTCATGGCGAACAACTTTTTCCACAAGCTTCTCAAATGAATAATCAAGGTGATTCACTAACGGTCTTCCTATGTAGGCATCCAGACCCATGACGAACTTATCGTTCTTTTGATAGGGTATATCAATGTATGAACGAGCATATCTGGACAAGGCTTCAAAGTCAGAAATATAATCAAGCACAGAACGACCATTCTGTTTTAGCTCTATGAACTTCTTGAACAAGGAAGACTTCTGAGCAGTGGAGATAAACTTTGCTTCAAACATAGCTGAAATTGTTCCCATGAAATCTCTTCTTGTGGAGTCTTAAGCATGGCCGAATTCCACCATTCCATGGCCCTGCCTTGTAGTTGCCATGATGCAAGCTTCCTCTGAGTTGCATCATCCAGGCTCAAATCTCTAAAGATACAAACACGAGAATCCATCCACCTCTGAACCTCTTTAGTAGGCTGAGTTCCTTTGAATGGTTTTCCTCATAGAGATGTAAAGTCCTTGCATAGCTTTGAAAATCCACAGCCATAGGCAACTGAACTCCTACGTTTACTGTTGTAGCCACTGGAGCGGGCATCCTTCGCATGAATGCCTCCATCATGGCTTCAAAGATGGTAGGGTAGTCTGGTTCACCGCTATTTCCCCCTCTAGTATTAGCTCCCCTAGCAGCATATCATATTGTTCCTCTTCCCAATCTATATCTGCAATTTAGAATAATTAGCCACATTCAAGAAAACTGCTAAAGGAATACAACCGCTACTACTATATATGCTAATATATACAATAAGCATCCATCTGAAATCTACAAGTACGTCTCTCATACGTAATTACGTCTTCGAACTTTGGCTAAAATCGTTAACCAGGGCTATGATACCAAATGTGACGACTACCCACAACCCCTGCACTAAACAAGAAGAATAATGCATTGAAAGGTGTGCCAGACAGCTGTGGACGATCAACCTAGGTAGGTAAACACAATCGATACCTGTTGTATAACTCACAACGCAAGGATAAAATATAGTAGAAAATATACAGTAGGTAATAGTAGTGAAGCATCATAACAAACTTTTGAAACTTTCACAACATCCTGAAAGATTATCCAAACATCATAGGATAAATCAAAGTTTGTACACAAAGCCTCACTACAACACTTATAGAGTAGCTCAAACAATGAAAACAGAAATAGTAGATAGTAATAAAACTGGTACATAAGCTTCCAGCTCGCCTCCGAATTGCAACATCGTCCTCACTAATCACCTGCCACCTAGTCTGCCCATTCACAACCGGATCAACAACCCAAGGTAATAAGAGGGAAACATAAAACCTTGAGTCAGACAACAGTCATAGTGAGCGATAAAACAACTAACTAACATCGTCAATAAAGTATATGAAAATGGATATATAAACATATTAATCTACCCACAACACCAGAGAAGAACCCAACCCTATCTTCCCTACATCGGACAGTGATAGCCTTTACAACAACATTTCAACCATACATCCATGGAAACCAGAACACCCTTTCAATCATGGAAAAACACTCATGACATCCAAATTATATATCTTATGTAAACCATCCTAATCGAACTCAACGTCCCTCAAGCACAAGCCCCAAATGCCCAAACCAATATCATACAAGCACCAAAGGAACATCTCCTTCGGCGTTAGACAATCTACATAAGATGGTTCAAACAAGGTAACCAATCAACCATGACAGAATCTGGCTATCACCGCCAATCCTGCTTTGAAACCATCATTAATTGATGATGGCCGACCATGCCATATGTCAAGGGCTAATGGTAACCCCAGTTCTAGCACAACTCCAAACACCTTCATGACTTGTATATTTGTCTTCTCAAATCTCGACAACTAGGCCCTTCACGATTTCCCAGGGCACGATTTCCTAGGGTACGTGCCCCTTCATGACTACCCAAGGTACCCCTGCTTTGAGTCTGCTAGAACTTACGATAATGGTAATCTCTCGGCCTTCACATTCTTAGCCATCAACTTTGACGACCATTCATTAACTAAAGTCCCCCTTGATTGTCCATTATCCACGATCTCAAAACATTCTTGATTCGTCTTCTCATTCGTTGCTTTACACCGATCAACGTACACATTCAATACTCCGAATATTCCCAATTGAATTTACTTCGAAGTCACCACATCATTGAGCCAAGTTACACCACTGCGCTGCGGCTAGGGTTCATTTATTATGACTTTTTTATTCAAATCTGAGTCGTACCTGAAAAATAAATTTTTTAGAATTGACCTTGTGCGATCGACCCTTGCTGAACGATCCCCCATGACCGACCCCCTATGACCGACCCCCATGGTAACCGACCGGTCCACTACATGCATGACCCATTGTCCACTGCATGTAAGACTGAACTGTCTTGGATCGACCAACAACTAGTGACCGACCCCCTTCTGGTTGAACGACCCGAGCTCTTTTTCCCAGACCGACCGACCCAATGCCAAACAACTTGACTAGACCCTACTCGACCCAAACCCTATTCATCCGACCCTGCTCGATCCAAGCCCCATTCGACCGACCCAGCCTGGATGCAAGACCCCATTATGGGTGAACTATGATGCTCGACCTGTATTTCTTCTACTTGGTCTAGTGTGTGCGATCGACCCTGTGACTTGTTCCCTAAGCTATATGCGACCCATGGCATGTACAACCCCAATTCAAGTCCAATTTCGACCAAAATCCCGCCCATCGACACAATCGACGAAATATACTCTTCGAATTTATTCATCACCACCATAAGCATGTTATGAAATAACTAACAACGTGAATATAACGATTATAACCAAAATCATGTAAATTCATAAAAAATCATAATAAATGAACATATGATCTAAATGTGGATCTAACTTGCATAAACATATGAAATGGCATAGAAATTACTGGTTTAGACTCACTAAATTGTATCATAAGGTAATTCATATGAAAATTGACTTACCAAGGTATATATCTATTGTAAAACACTTGAATTTGATGAAAAACATGATCAAACATTCATATACTTGATTGAATCCATGTGAGAGATGCATATCACTCACCGATTCTCCCAAACAAGCTAAAATCAATGTATCAAAATTTTGGACAGAAAGCACTTCGAACCAAACTCCTTGATCCGATGAATTCTCACTCCAAATAATGTAGATCTAGCTTCCAATGGTGTAGATCTTCGATTTCCTTCCTTAGATTTTGATTTTTATTGGTGGAAAGGTGTTAGAGGAAGGAGGAACATAGGCCACCAGTTGAGAGAATAGAGAAACTAAACCATTTCTCATACCTCCCACCCCCTATTTATACCCTTCCATCAGCCCACTAGTGGGCCTCTACAAATCAGGCCATTAAGGCTCACTAAACCTGAACAGCCAACTGAAAAACCTTAAACAGCGATTCCTCCCAAACCGCTAAGCCAAATCTTTAGTGTAACCATCTACGGAAAGAAAATTATCATTTCCTTTCCAAAGGCACAGGTCTCACCACCTGATTCGACCTAAGTCAAAAGTTTTGCCCTATACAAGACTGATAGGGGAAAAATGGTCATAAACAAAATTGGTAAAAATTTCGGATGTGTCTCACATCCCTATAAGCAACATATTAAAATATGAGAATGATCCAATGCTCAGGGAATAAAATAAAAATATTTTATGATCCTCTAATACGTAAAATGTGGGCTGTTACATTAAAGAAATGAGAAAGAAGAATATTAATACCTATGAAAGAATCGAAAAGGAAGATCTCGGTATTTTGGCAAAGAGAATTTTTCCCAATCTTCTAAAGCATTGAAATCAATTATGGTAAAAAGTAAAAAGTAATTAAAGATGGAGGTCTACTCTTTTGTAATCAGACGAAGGTTCTCTTCGTCTTCTGTAGTTGTGACTACTGAATCAGGCATAGGGAGTGACGTGGCGATTCATTATTGAGCTAGAACTGACCGAATGGACGCATAACCGCATAGCTTTAATGTTTTTCAAATTAATGGTTCATTCCCAAAACTTCTGGTCGAACCTTAAACCGTATAATTCATAAAGAATCTCTCTAACTGTTTAACATATATATTTCCAATCTGCATCATAGCAAAAAAATGATTCAATATTCAAAGCATGCCCTGTTCTTAACATGATATAGTTTAGGGGGGCAAAGTGTTGACCGACCTTTTTGCAAGGACGTAAAGATTCATTGGAACTGAAGAATCCTGCCCTAAATGACAAGAAAGCCTTTGTAATCCTAGTTGCGGAACCACCTGATCTATGAACGAGCCGATCTACACCTAAGCCCTAAGCTAGGCATAAGGACTCAACACATGAACTGGTTGGAACCCGCGACTTTCGGACTGATTAAGCTAGATTCATTCCAGTACTATGCCAAATATCCCTCTGATGAATCGGTCTCGCTCCTATTTGAATGCAAGTAAACACTCCTTCTATGATGAAGTCAGAGGCTACCTATTGCCACCAATTCAAATCAAGCCGAAAAGAACTCATCTTCAGGGTCTTCTAAAATCTTGGATCAAAGGACACATATCGCAGCCAATTTAAATATTTCATCATCTATAAATAGGCCTTCTTGACATAGAAAAAAGGACTTTTGGACATTTTTTTGATTATATCACGATTGTAACTATTCGGCTATAATAGATTATCCGATATAAGAAGAATTATAAAGTGGACGTAGGCTCGTTAACACCGAACCACTATAAATCTGTGTGTGATCGCTCTTTTCAACATTATTCATTTTATTTGTCTTCATTTAGTTATATTCAGGTTCATTTCTTAGGTGTTGTGCCAACTTTGGTGTCAACACCTTAATTACTTCTTACTACAAAAATATTATTCATAAGTTTTGAAAATAATACTACAAATAAAATACATAACTAAACACAGTTTGAATAACTTGACCATAGTTTTATAATTTGGTACATACATAAATTATCCACACGTACAAGTCAACGGGATAGCAATAATGTACCAACCATACATATGATGTTGACCCATCTTTCCGGTTATCTGGCATTGCATATTTTCTTCTTTGATTGCATCTTCTGAACAACCCATATTTAATGGGAAACCTATAAGCACGCAGGTACCCCATGAAAATTTAGTTAGTGACACTACAAGGTTGTATAGGCATGCTAGTACCCCATGAAGTAACTAGCTGAAAATCATACATTTTAACAAACATAATTAACAATACAAAGTGATTCGAAAATAGAAGGAGAAGAAGCAAAAGCAGTATCGAAATCATAAGAAATAATAGAAGAATATGTGATATTGGAAAATCTAAAAAGAAATAAAAGTCTCCAAAAAACAAAACAAAATAGGACTTCAAAAACCAAAAAATAGTTAAAAAGGATAACAATGAGAGCTATATAGAAAGTTTGAAATCTTTTTATAGCTTGATTATAAAGTCATTCAATAATAAGCTTTAAAGAAACATGTAGTTGGAGCTAACTCCATTCTTTAAATTTATCAAGTTGCTCTTAATTTACTACTTGATGGGTAAAGTGAAAAAAGCTAAGACTGATTTGCATTTACTTAGTAAATGTACGTGTTAAGAGTTCTCTTTAAATTGTGAAGGAGGTGGAACTACTCAATAGATTAAGAGGTTCAAATAGGATCAGCCTGCTTCCTTTTATCATTTACTCAATGAATCCAAGTGTTAGCAATCAATTTCACT
Organism: Allium sativum; assembly: GCA_030737875.1. Lineage (NCBI taxonomy): Eukaryota > Viridiplantae > Streptophyta > Magnoliopsida > Asparagales > Amaryllidaceae > Allium > Allium sativum. The sequence goes on from CM060924.1 coordinate 289,304,056, forward strand.
GTTTATTATATTTAAACTCTAATTTTGCTACTGAATTTGTTTCCCAATCCCATATAGGTTTGTTGTTTTGATTTCATGAATGCATTTTTTGTGTCAGTGCAGTCAATTATAATTTTAACATAATTACCTTACTTTTGTCTTCTAGAATTTGAAGATCCTTATTTCGGGTTCTTTTGTTTCAAAGCAGTCTCTCTCTCGTTTTAGCTTTCTCCTAGTGTCTTTTGTAATTCTTGTTGACTACACTGATTTTTCTAACCTAAAGAAACCTACCTACATTTTGGGATATCTTAACTGAATCCTATTAGCATATGCTCAACAAATGTACAAATAACTCCAATAAATTCGTTTATAGAATCGTCTACATAGATATTGTTCGCAATAAATATCATAAACCCTAAAATGTAGCAGAAATCTGTAAAATTTATCTAACAGGAATCAAGCAAAATAATCATAGATCTAGGGCAATTTGAATCGATTATTACCTGAATAATAAAACAACAAAAAACGTAAACATCTCCAATCAATTCGAATTGAATACCTGATGATGGCCGGTGGCTGATTATGGTCGATCACGAGATGATCAGGAGAGGCAAGTGTACTCGATTAGGAGACGATCAGGAGCTCTAGTTTTCAAGATCTAGGGTAAGTGGTTTTCTTCTTTTCTTTTTTCTGCGTGAATACAAAGAATGAGAGCGTACGGTGGGAAAAGGGGGTGTACTGAAGTATGTATTTAATTTTAGAGCGGATTAAATCCGTTCTAAATTTTAGAACAATTGTTGACCGTGTTGTTAGATTATGCAACGGACTTTAGCCATTGCTATTTCTCAACGACTCAAAACTGTTGTGAATTTTCTACAATAGGGAGTTGCAAAACTGCTTGTATGGTTTACTGTCTATGCTTCACCATATGTCAAGCATATGGTGCCGATGAAGGAGCTCATCCACTAAGCATTTTCTAATGCTTAAGAAATCTGGATTAGCATTCAATAAAGTGTTCAGGCAATCTTGGACTTGTGTTTTCTTCGAATTTTGAACTGAAAATAGGAATGAAGGGTCAGTGAATCTGTAAGTATAGTTGAAATGAGAAAGCCAGGAAGTAAAAATCGCTAGATTAAAGCTGCACCCTGGCACATCTGGGCTGGTGTCGAATATAAAACCAATCAGGCCTTATGTCACCCACATTACTGAATCGATCGCTGACGATCTTTCTCTTGGGAACATATTCAAAATAGAGAATGGAATGAGTCTCTCGTTGGCGATGCTTGAAGTGATGGAAAAAATTTACGTCCTTAAAGGTGGGATCCACACCTAGAACCTCCATATATGCTATGTACACCGTGAATAGATATGACGGTTGGAGTTGCATGGAGGCTATCCTCAATCGTCTTAGAAAATCGATGACGAAAGAAGGAAACTGAGGAATGGCTCCGACTAGACACATTAACCGGCTCATTGCCATGTACCTTTATGGAGGATTATGGAGTCTGTCTAAGATTTTTTCTACAAATCTGTCCTCTTCCTAAGATATTTCGTGTCTTAGACACAATCGTCTAAGTCTGGGTTCATCAGTTATAGAAACCTAAGAATCTTTAGGTTCATGTATAATGATAGCGTCATTGAATTCATCGGGAGCTCAATTATCTTCCGCTCCTCCGTCTTCTTCGTCCATGGAAGTCTCTCCCTCAAACAATCCTACTCCTCATGAAAATCAACTTCGAATTCAAGATCAGTACTATTTGAATTAGAATCTGACAGAAGAACATTGGGATTAGTTGACGATTCTGGAGCTTTGCCTTTATCATCTTCTGAGCATCTTGTCGGATATATTCTAGACATGCTTATTGTGCTATCGAAGAAACATTGAAGATTAGAGAAAAGTAACATGTACCCCTCTGTATGTGTGTGTGCGCGCGCTAGTGTATGCAGTGCAAGTGTGGTGAAACATAGAAGAAGCAGTAAAGACATGCAGTTATTCAATTTGTGTCACAATGTTGAAGAAATAGTATGTTTAAGTCCAAAGTTTAAAAGAGTATATCCTAACTGTTTGCAAGGATATGTGATAGGTTTGCATGGCTCGAATTATATGTACACTATGAGTTATAACTATCTTGGTTTTCTTGTCCATCGAATTGGGTACGAGCACATGTTCATGGGAACTACATGCGTAGCATTGATTCAAATCAAGTATGTTGGATCAAATTGATTCAGACCAAGTATGTCGGATTGAATTTGTTTGGGTTGAGTAAGTTGGATCGAATTTGTTCAGGTCGAACGAATTAGACAACACAACTCCGGGTCGAGAGAGCATTTGACCCGACCCCATGAAGCCTATGTCACTTGTAAACCTTCAAACTCTTTACTCCAACCACCCATCCAATTTGAGCACGATTATCTTTCCTTTTCTTCTTCCTTTTCAATTTCAAGTCTCGTCATCCTTTCTTCTCTAACTCACCAAAGAAAAGAGCAAACCCATGTGCCAAATCCTTCAAAGTTAGACACGATACACCAAGATCATCAATGGAGATACCTCCGACATCACTAGTAACAGCGATGGCCTTGAGACTCAATACATCAATGTTACAATAGCAAACGACGTAAATAAGTGTATATTTAACCCAAACTCAACCGAAAGTTGAATTAAAGCACAGATTAACTAATTTTGTAACCCTACCTGTTGACTAAATCTAAAGAATCAAAGAAAAAATATAGGATTTAAGAACTAGGGTTTGTGGATTTTAGTTTGATAATAAATAAGTGAAGTAAGAGGGAGGGAAAGTGGTTCAAGTTAAATACCACGCAACACGACTGTTTTTGTTCTTAGATAAGTCGGGCCGAGCCAGTATCACGAGAAGATTGGTTCAAATAATGCATTGGATCAGGTTGTTTCGATTCAAAATCGCTCCATAACTTTCGACCCGAGAGGAGCTGCAAAACAAAAAGAGAAAGAATTTTTAAATTGGAGTTTGGGAAACTAAATAGATGAAAGACCATTATAACTACTGTCTCAAGACTAACAATAAAGATCGATGCTCGTATATGGTGATGGAGTTTCGACAATCTAAAGAAGTTATTCGGGATTTTTTGTGCATATGTGGTTAATCATGGAAACTGGAAAAGCAACATGGTTTAAACGAGTAACCATGGCCTTTGGACACGACAAAGGTCAAAAAGTTTACTTGGTGATTCTCCCACACTCCTGTTAAAGATCCTGGATTACTAGATGCAACACAAGCGATTGTAAGTGTGATCTCTTATTTATACACAATGCACAGGAATCAAGAGACACGAGTTTACAGAGGAACATGACTGTTGACTGTTGCAAATTCTAGAATAGACGAATTAACAAGTTCAAAGCAAACCTCATCTTCGATAAGAAGTACTAGGGGAAAAAATGTTAGCTTGCCTTAAGTCAAGGTCGTCCAACTATCAAACTATCATTTATTACATGCGCAAACGATAAGAATTAAGCCAGATCAATGGTAGAGCTTCGAGTCAAATGGGATGATAGAGCTTTGGGTCGAACTGGGAACAATAGCCTCGGGTCGAATGGATGTGATTTGACCTGACCTCGAGATTGACACATAATAGGGTAACAACCCACTATCTCCACAAACTCCTGAACGCATGGGATACCTTCCACGCGGCCACATTCTGAACCACTCATTTCTGTGAAACAGCCTCACTCTTATCCTAAAAAACCAGACTTGATGCCACATCACTTATAACCATTCCCGCCTAGAAATTCCTACCTGGTCCCTATAAATACCAGATCCAATCATAATGAATTGGACTTTGGCCACTTGAATTTCTGAAGGCTCTATATATAACCAACCCTAATATTCGACCTGTCATCAACTCATTGATTTTTGAGTGGATTTCAATATTCTCGTGAAAGAACTCAATTGTAACTCGAGTGTTGACTGATTCTAAAAATTGTATTTGTAATTCCTTGTTGAATGTAAGGACTATAAAGTGGACGTAGGCTCGTTAATGTCAAATGACTATAAATCTTTGGTTTTTGCTTGCTTTTCTTTGCTTTTAGTTTATTTTTCTCCATTAATCTTTACAAATATCTAGTCTATTTGGAGTTATTGTCGTTTTTTGGTCTAACAAAAACAGAGAGAATTTTCAAGTTATTGGAGGCTGAGAGGAGAGTTATCGATTAGGATGGGTTCTGAAATATATTCGAGAGGAAGTTTCTATCACCTACAAAGGAAGGCATGTTGTTGGAGCGGTCTCTAAATTTGAAGCAAGGAGACCATGTAGTTAAAACCAGTTTAACAAGTTATCGAGATATGGTATGGACTTGCTTAACATGGCCAATAAAAAGGATGTTAGATTGTTAAAGGATTGAATCAACCTCTCTAAGGATTTTAAGGTTTGATCTATATTTTTGACTGCGAGAGGAGGGTCATTCATTTGATGACATGAAGTGGTAGGACCCTTGAGATTTCTTGCACCCTTGAGAATCAGTCATGTTGAGGTTTAACCTTTGAGATTTCTTACGGCCCTTGGGAATCAGTCGTGTTGAGGTTTCCACGTTCCATAGATTCTTCTATTGATGATATCGATTTTGTTTTTGTTTCCTATGACTATCCGGATTTATCTGAGGAGGTGAGAGGGCTGCCTCCTAAGTGAGAGATCGATTTCCGTATTTATCTTAGTAAGAACACGAAGCCTGTTGCGCTAACTGTTTGACATATTGTAACAACCCGTATTTTCAATAACCAGTAATAACATAAATTGAGGCAGAATTAAATTATAAAATGGGAATCAAGGGAAACGGGCTATGCCATTGCGTTCGTCTCGGAAAAATACGCGAAATAGAGTCCGAGTTTTCGAAAATCGGAGTCCGTATGACCCAGTTAAGGCCCATTGAAGTCTTCAGAAAAATCCTAAGTAAAAACAGATTCAAATTTAAAGAATTGGGCCAGCTGGGCCAAGGCGGGAAAATTCCCGCCAGGGGCCCCATGTCGACAGGCCTGTCGACAGGGTCCCCAGGGAGTCGACTGCCCTGTCGACAGCCCTGTCGACAGGGGGTAGCCAGGCAGATTAGCCTGGCGCACCTCTTTGGTTTGGGCTTGGTTGTGTGGTCTGGTTCTAGAGAGTTCCTAAATCTGACGGGCCAAAATTCACCTAGGGTTAATCCTATGGTCTAAATCACTCTAATCTTCTATAAATAAGCTCCTAATCCTACCCTTAAACCCCATAAATCATTCTAGCAACAAAACTATGCCAAAATCTAAACTCTCATGGCCTCCACCTAAAAACCCTAGCCTCCAATCTCTTCATTAATAATTCCTAAGTAATTTTCCATGCATACAAGCATATTTAGGCTTGTATGATCCTCCTTAGCTTGCATTAAAGGCTTGTTTTTCAATTGGCATCATAAAGGAGGAGTCTTGATCAAGTTTGCTTGCATTTGGGGGTTTTAATTAGTTGCATAAGGGGTTTCTTGCATTTGTTATACTCATTTGAGTCCGCATAAACATTGTAAGCCCTCTTACCTTCACTTTACAAACTCTAAAGTTAATATGTGGTGAAAGTTGAGATTTATGTGAGTTTAGTTGATTATGCATGCTTATGCGAACTCACTATACCATGTTTTACATGTTTCATAAGTTATGCATGCATATGCGAGTTTACTATGCCATGTTCTACATGTTTAATGGATTATGCATGTTTATGCAAGTGTACTAAGCCATGATTTGCAAGTTAATTGAGTTATGCATGTATACTAAGCCATGATTTGCAAGATTTATAAGTTATGCATGTTTATGCAAGTTTGTTAAGCCATGATTTGTATGTTTATTAAGTTATGCATGTTTATGCAAGTTTAAAATGACAAGTTGTGCATGTTTTGACAAGTTGTGCATGTTTTGACAAGTTGTGCATGTTTATGCAAGTTTAAAATGACAAGTTGTGCATGTTTGACAAGTTATGCATGATTATGGTAATATGCAAGTTCACTATGCTAAGTTATGCAAGTTTAACATGTTATGCATGTTTATGGTAATATGCAAGTTCACTACGCTAAGTTGTGCAAGTCTAACATGTTATGCATGATTGTTGTGCAAGTTTATCATGTATGTTGTGCCAAGTTCCCTCTTCCTATCCTTTATGCGTTACTACGAATATGTAAGCGATAGAATGACGTTGGGGGTTTTGGGGTAAACTTAAAATACATGAAAATATAAGATTGGGAATTTACCTATTAAGTTAGGTCTACCCCTTGGGAATTTACCTATTAAGTTAGGTCTACCCAAGTAATTGTTGACTTGTAATTATGTTTTGAAATAAAGTGGACATGACACTTAGAAAACATAAGTGTGGCCAACTCGAGGTTGGGTTGAGTTTGTAGCGTAATTCTACCCGGAACCGACCGGCTTAACTAGTGGCTACAAACAATAGGACCCAATGTGAGAAGTTGGTCATGGGGTGCCAAGACCCGAGGTTAGACCAAGTTGTGGTGTAAAGCTACCCGGACCCGCCCGGCCTAACTAGTAACCACAACAAGGTCTAATGTGAGAGGTTGAGGTGCATTAAGTTAATTAATGCCTCATAATTAGGGTTAAGTTAGGGTCCACTAATACTTAACCAATTTGGGGATTCAAGGGATGAAAATGGGGTTAAGTTACACTTAACCAATTTAATCAATTTGGGAGTTCAAGGGATTAGAATGGGGTTAAGCCACACTTAACCAGTTTAATCCAGGATTAGTGAAGGGTTAAATCACACTTAACCCTCTTAGAAACCCTAGCAACGTGGTCTGTTCCAGCAGTAATCCCAGTTTGGTATCATTCACAACCCTAGAGGCTAGGCTAGGGCGGGGCACGATTACTGGACTGATGTAAGCGACCAAAGCGACGGCTGAGTGGTACAGCGGTGCGGGTCCGGCGGGCTACGGACGTGCACGTAGTCCGATGTTGGACAAACTCGAGGCACAGGTACCAGTAGGTTAGGGCTGTGCATTATTGCTTAAGTGTCCGGGGTCGACAATCGAGGGCTTGATACACCCGAAGGTGGGCCCAGCACAGACTACCTACATCCATATGTGGGCCGTATGGACATCAACACTTGACGTGTTAGGCTTGTAGGGAGCCGATCGACTAGACCGTTGGGTTGGACCTTATATTAAGGTCACTTCATGTTATTGGGCCAAGGTTTGGGCTAAGGGATCAATACCTGTTATGTTGGTTTACTAGTACACCGTGGTGCAAAACTTAACTCTGTTTATGCGATGACACCTCTATCTATCTCGTGGTTGATTTACCATGCCGGTATGTTGTTATCTATGATCATCTCAGTTTCCATCATGATGTTAACTTTATTAGTTTATAGACTGATCGTAGCAGGGCTTACTCAGTCTTTTTGACTGACCTGTTTTCTTTCGCCTCTTTTCTTCCATTTCCCCCCCCCCCAGGTTCTCAGGGAGGGAATACAGGAGCCTAGCTTGGATCTTAGCCGCTTGCTTGGATAGCTCATGTATGCTTTGGACTTGGGCTTGCTATGGTTTCTTCCACTTTGGGGGATAGCTACTTTTATGTTTTCCTTTTTCAGTTTCAGATGATGTTACTTCATGTACTAGACTTGTTTATTTGGGAAAATTGGCATTTTGATGTACCAGACTTGTTTTTGAAATAGTTTAAAAATCTTCCGCTGTTTTATTTACTTACTCTGTTTATTTACATATATATATATATGTCATGTCCTGCCTTGCTATATCATTATGCATGTTTACCAATAATACCCCTCCAAAGCTAGTGCATTCCTTTGCGAGTGACCCTAGTGGAGGAGGTGGGGTGTTACATTTGGTATCAGAGCATATGGTTTACGAGAAGGGATAAAAAGGTTTTTAAGACTCTTTGAAAAACTATTTTCAAAACCAAGTATAAAGTATTTTCCAAAGAAAAGTCTAGTTTATTTTAAAAAGGCTATTCCCCAAAAAGCCATTAGCAAAATTCCTTCGTTTTCTCCATTTTGAATTTATCTTTTTCTTCGTTTCCAGTATGGCCGACAACTTTGCCATTCCGGAGGGAGTTCACGTACCTGTTTGGTATAGGAGACTTTTGGAGGCCAGGACGACCGAAGCCGGCCCCGCAAATATTACTCCTCCTCCGGTAGTTGATGTTCCTCTTCCTCCTTCCCCTCAACATCCTCAAATTGACTTCGCCGAGATTTGCCAAGATTTTAAGGCGATGGGTTGCAAGAATTTCTTTGGAACCGAGACTTTTGTAGAGGCAAGGAATTGGTTGAAAGAGACCGAAGATCTTTTAGCCACCTTTGATATAGGTGACCGCAGGAAGGTTTTATTGGTAGTATGGTTGCTAAAGGAAGAAGCTGCACGTTGGTGGGTAGTCACCACCGCTACTAGGCCAATTGAGACTTGGGATGACTTTAGAGGAAGGTTTGGACTGAGATTCTTATCACTGAAGCAAGGGGACATGACTATTAGGGAATACATAGATAAGTTTAATCAACTGGCTCGGGTCGATTTAGACTTAGTTAATACAGCTCAGAAGAAGGCCCTACACTTTGCTCTAGGATTAAACGAGCCATTACATAGTTTGGCCATGTCTCACATACCCTTGGGGGCGACTTTCGAGAGTTTAGTGAATTTGGCCCTACTTCAAGAAGAAGGTAGCAACGACAAGAAAGAGGTCAAGGCGAATGAGTCTCAAGACAAGAGAGTAAATTTCGGGAAACGGGGCAAGGATAACAACAACCGCAAGGACAAGCCAAGAGGGAATGTGAAATGCAACTTCTGTGGTAAAGTTGGGCATATAGCCAGGGAATGTAGGAAAAAGGAGAAGAGAAAGCGGGGCGAATGCTTTGATTGTGGTGAGTTTGGACATTTCAGCAAGGATTGCCCAAGGAAGCAAGGGCAAGGTCAGACTCAGTATGCAGGACTATCTGGAGGGCGAATTCATCCCCTCAACCCCGTTCTTCCAGCTCATGATAGAGGTAGTGTTTCTGTTGAAAATCTTGTTTACATTTTCTGATTTTCCCTGTTCGAACTTTGTTTGATTCTGGCACATCGCATAGTTTTATTTCATCTGATCCAGTTGAAAGTTTTGCACCTAAGTACTAGTGTAGTTGATGATCCCGTATGTGTTTCAAATCCAATTGGGGGTTCTGCCCGTTTGTCTATGGTCTGAGTGGATTTGAAAATTTCTATCTTGAGTATAGAATTCTCGTGGGATGTTTATATTCTCGATTTCGGGGGATATGGGTTGGTTTTGGGCATGGAATGGTTATCCTGTTTTGGAGCCATTCTGGGTTTTTGTATACAGGGGTGTGAGGCTCATGACTCGCCTCGGTAATACCCTAGAAATTTCTAGCAACCCTATGGGTCCCGTCATGATTGTTATCTTGAGTCCCTCAACTCGTCTATCGATAGTTTGCAATCTGTGAGGGTGGCCCGAGAATATTCTGATATCTTGGGGGAAAGAAAAGGGGTTACCCTTAGACGTGGAATAGATTTCCGCATTATCTGGTCGGTAATACCAAGCCAGTTTCGTGGCCGGTTAGGCACATGACCTCACGAGGTGAGAATTAAGAAAGCAAGTCAAGGAGTTGCTTGAAGAGAACTTCCTGAGACGAAGCATTTTCGAGTAGGGTGCTCCAGTAGTATTCGTTACTGACGTGGACAGTTTGTTTCGCTTATGTGTTGATTATCGTGAGAGGAATAGATAACCGTTACCAAGGATCGATGATTTGTTCGATCAGCCTGTAGGAGCATCTGTTTTCTTTTGATCTAGCTGCCGGATTCCATCAGCTTAGGATGGCTGAGGATGGAATTGACAAGACTGCGTTTAGGACTCTAGATGGGTTTTAGAATGGCTAGTCATGCTATTTGGTTTGACTAATGCACCCGCATATCACGTGGACTTGATGGGTAGGGTGTTTAGGGAGTCCTTGAACAAGTTTGTCGTGGTCGTCATAGACGATATTTTGATCTCCTCAAAAGGACGAGGAAGAACATGCTATACATCTCAAGGAGGAGATGGATACGCTTAGAGCCACCGGTTGAAGGTCAAGTTCTCCAAATGCCACTTTGGAGGAAAGAAGTTGGATTTCTTGGGCACATAGTTCTTAAGTAAGGCTTAGCGGTGGATTCCGCTAAAGTGGCTGCGGTTTGAGACCGGAAAGCTCTGAGAAGGGCAATTGAAGTAAGAAGCTTTCTCCGTTTGGCCAGTTAGTCAGCATTCCCGGAGTTTAGACTTACTCTTCTGGATCAAGAAGGGAGTTTCACGGGAAGAAGACCCGCAGTTGGTCAAGAACATGGACCAGTTGATTCGAGGCGAGATGTTAAGTCACCTCGCTAGATATATTATAAAGGATGACTGAGGCGCGACAAGAGATTATGTGTTCCTCGAGTGAGAGACTTGGTAAAGAAGGTTCTTGAAGATACGCATCACTCGAGGAGGTGGCCGAGTTGGTTTCGGGATACATGTTGTGCCACCAGGTTGAGGCCAAGTCATAGAAGCCCAGGGGGCCATTACCTCCATTGGAAGTTTCGCAAGGGGAGTGTGAAAACATCTCGATAGATTAGGAGGATAAATTACCTAGATCAAAGAAAGGGAATACGGGTATGTGGGTAGACTTACGAAGAGTGCTCATTTCAGTCCGGTGAAGAGCAAGAGGACTACATCATGGTTAACAACGGTTTATCCTCAAAAAGTTGGCCAGCTTTGAAATGGCCTACAGGAAGCCAGGGGTAGGCAACTGAATCTAGGTATGGCCTATCACTCATAGGCGGATGGTTCATTTCGAATTAAGCATGAATTATAGGAAATCACGTTTATAAGGGCAATTGGCAACGTGGATTGGTATTTTCAAGAAAAGTTCTGCTGCATGGAATACCTTATGGTAAGAAGACGAGATCCAGGATTCACTGGTGAATTTTGGAGAGCTTGCACGAATCATGAGGTTATAATTGTGTTTAAGCCAAGTATACAGAAAGGAGAATAAGTGGAAAAGAAAGACGAGAGGCGATGATGAAATGAGTTCCAACTCGAATTTGGGAAATAGGAGTTAGGAAGCCAAGGAATCATGAAGTGAAAGATAGTCAAAGCACAGTTGAGTTAAGCTCAAGGAAACGTGACTAAGAAGAGTGAAGACTAGATACACGCATCATATCTTTTTAAAGAGTACATCCTTGATCCTTGTTTTCCTGTGGAGCTTGCTTGCAAGCTATCTTTTGTATATATATATCCTCTCGGTCCCATTCTCGACCTTATTTCTGTTGTAAACTCCAGAAGGGGTGGTTAAGACTCATCGGTTAGTACTATATGTCAAAGTTTGAATGGATTTCTTGTAATCCAAAAAGGAGTCTATCTAGTTTATCTAGTTTATCTAGTTCATCGTGTCTATCTTGTCATGAGAACCTTAGGAAGAAACCCTTTGGTTGAAACATGTGTTTGAAACATGTTATGCTTGATGGTTGCAAGTGGTTGCAAGTGTTTGCAAGTGGTTGCTCGTGGATGCATTATACACGATTAGGCACTAGATCGGCTCACACACTCCTCATATTGCATGTGCATGAGTGTTTATGCTTATTCTTGGATGAAATTCGTATGATATCACATGGATGTTGCATATGGATGTATGATTGAGCACGCATGTAGATATTATACATTATGTTAGGACTTTGCATACATATGGATTCATTTCACTGACATACATGTGCATTAAGGAGGTTTACTGTATCAGTAACCGCCTGATTTACATACATAGGCATTAAGGAGGTTTACTGTATCAGTAACCGCCTGATTTTTGCATTAGATGAGTACATATACACACACCTTTGCATATGTTCAATCCAGCATTTAAAATCTTGTAAGGACAATGATTGCTCGTGGATGATGCTTTGAGTAGATGGATGATTGGATGGTAGGATACGTTCTTCCTAACTTGAAGATTTCGGGGACGAAATCCTTTAAGGAGGGGAGAATGTAACAACCCGTATTTTCAATAACCAGTAATAACATAAATTGAGGCAGAATTAAATTATAAAATGGGAATCAAGGGAAACGGGCTATGCCATTGCGTTCGTCTCGGAAAAATACGCGAAATAGAGTCCGAGTTTTCGAAAATCGGAGTCCGTATGACCCAGTTAAGGCCCATTGAAGTCTTCAGAAAAATCCTAAGTAAAAACAGATTCAAATTTAAAGAATTGGGCCAGCTGGGCCAAGGCGGGAAAATTCCCGCCAGGGGCCCCATGTCGACAGGCCTGTCGACAGGGTCCCCAGGGAGTCGACTGCCCTGTCGACAGCCCTGTCGACAGGGGGTAGCCAGGCAGATTAGCCTGGCGCACCTCTTTGGTTTGGGCTTGGTTGTGTGGTCTGGTTCTAGAGAGTTCCTAAATCTGACGGGCCAAAATTCACCTAGGGTTAATCCTATGGTCTAAATCACTCTAATCTTCTATAAATAAGCTCCTAATCCTACCCTTAAACCCCATAAATCATTCTAGCAACAAAACTATGCCAAAATCTAAACTCTCATGGCCTCCACCTAAAAACCCTAGCCTCCAATCTCTTCATTAATAATTCCTAAGTAATTTTCCATGCATACAAGCATATTTAGGCTTGTATGATCCTCCTTAGCTTGCATTAAAGGCTTGTTTTTCAATTGGCATCATAAAGGAGGAGTCTTGATCAAGTTTGCTTGCATTTGGGGGTTTTAATTAGTTGCATAAGGGGTTTCTTGCATTTGTTATACTCATTTGAGTCCGCATAAACATTGTAAGCCCTCTTACCTTCACTTTACAAACTCTAAAGTTAATATGTGGTGAAAGTTGAGATTTATGTGAGTTTAGTTGATTATGCATGCTTATGCGAACTCACTATACCATGTTTTACATGTTTCATAAGTTATGCATGCATATGCGAGTTTACTATGCCATGTTCTACATGTTTAATGGATTATGCATGTTTATGCAAGTGTACTAAGCCATGATTTGCAAGTTAATTGAGTTATGCATGTATACTAAGCCATGATTTGCAAGATTTATAAGTTATGCATGTTTATGCAAGTTTGTTAAGCCATGATTTGTATGTTTATTAAGTTATGCATGTTTATGCAAGTTTAAAATGACAAGTTGTGCATGTTTTGACAAGTTGTGCATGTTTTGGCAAGTTGTGCATGTTTATGCAAGTTTAAAATGACAAGTTGTGCATGTTTTGGCAAGTTGTGCATGTTTATGCAAGTTTAAAATGACAAGTTGTGCATGTTTTGACAAGTTGTGCATGTTTTGGCAAGTTGTGCATGTTTATGCAAGTTTAAAATGACAAGTTGTGCATGTTTTGACAAGTTGTGCATGTTTTGACAAGTTGTGCATGTTTATGCAAGTTTAAAATGACAAGTTGTGCATGTTTGACAAGTTATGCATGATTATGGTAATATGCAAGTTCACTATGCTAAGTTATGCAAGTTTAACATGTTATGCATGTTTATGGTAATATGCAAGTTCACTACGCTAAGTTGTGCAAGTCTAACATGTTATGCATGATTGTTGTGCAAGTTTATCATGTATGTTGTGCCAAGTTCCCTCTTCCTATCCTTTATGCGTTACTACGAATATGTAAGCGATAGAATGACGTTGGGGGTTTTGGGGTAAACTTAAAATACATGAAAATATAAGATTGGGAATTTACCTATTAAGTTAGGTCTACCCCTTGGGAATTTACCTATTAAGTTAGGTCTACCCAAGTAATTGTTGACTTGTAATTATGTTTTGAAATAAAGTGGACATGACACTTAGAAAACATAAGTGTGGCCAACTCGAGGTTGGGTTGAGTTTGTAGCGTAATTCTACCCGGAACCGACCGGCTTAACTAGTGGCTACAAACAATAGGACCCAATGTGAGAAGTTGGTCATGGGGTGCCAAGACCCGAGGTTAGACCAAGTTGTGGTGTAAAGCTACCCGGACCCGCCCGGCCTAACTAGTAACCACAACAAGGTCTAATGTGAGAGGTTGAGGTGCATTAAGTTAATTAATGCCTCATAATTAGGGTTAAGTCAGGGTCCACTAATACTTAACCAATTTGGGGATTCAAGGGATGAAAATGGGGTTAAGTTACACTTAACCAATTTAATCAATTTGGGAGTTCAAGGGATTAGAATGGGGTTAAGCCACACTTAACCAGTTTAATCCAGGATTAGTGAAGGGTTAAATCACACTTAACCCTCTTAGAAACCCTAGCAACGTGGTCTGTTCCAGCAGTAATCCCAGTTTGGTATCATTCACAACCCTAGAGGCTAGGCTAGGGTGGGGCACGATTACTGGACTGATGTAAGCGACCAAAGCGACGGCTGAGTGGTACAGCGGTGCGGGTCCGGCGGGCTACGGACGTGCACGTAGTCCGATGTTGGACAAACTCGAGGCACGGGTACCAGTAGGTTAGGGCTGTGCATTATTGCTTAAGTGTCCGGGGTCGACAATCGAGGGCTTGATACACCCGAAGGTGGGCCCAGCACAGACTACCTACATCCATATGTGGGCCGTATGGACATCAACACTTGACGTGTTAGGCTTGTAGGGAGCCGATCGACTAGACCGTTGGGTTGGACCTTATATTAAGGTCACTTCATGTTATTGGGCCAAGGTTTGGGCTAAGGGATCAATACCTGTTATGTTGGTTTACTAGTACACCGTGGTGCAAAACTTAACTCTGTTTATGCGATGACACCTCTATCTATCTCGTGGTTGATTTACCATGCCGGTATGTTGTTATCTATGATCATCTCAGTTTCCATCATGATGTTAACTTTATTAGTTTATAGACTGATCGTAGCAGGGCTTACTCAGTCTTTTTGACTGACCTGTTTTCTTTCGCCTCTTTTCTTCCGTTTCCCCCCCCCCCCCAGGTTCTCAGGGAGGGAATACAGGAGCCTAGCTTGGATCTTAGCCGCTTGCTTGGATAGCTCATGTATGCTTTGGACTTGGGCTTGCTATGGTTTCTTCCACTTTGGGGGATAGCTACTTTTATGTTTTCCTTTTTCAGTTTCAGATGATGTTACTTCATGTACTAGACTTGTTTATTTGGGAAAATTGGCATTTTGATGTACCAGACTTGTTTTTGAAATAGTTTAAAAATCTTCCGCTGTTTTATTTACTTACTCTGTTTATTTACATATATATATGTCATGTCCTGCCTTGCTATATCATTATGCATGTTTACCAATAATACCCCTCCAAAGCTAGTGCATTCCTTTGCGAGTGACCCTAGTGGAGGAGGTGGGGTGTTACACATATGGCTTTGATGAAACAAAAATAGCTTAGCAAGCAAGTGGTGAGCTTTTGGATAAAGGGTTTATTAGGTGTAGTATTTCTGAGTGGGGAGCTCCAGTCATTTTTTACTAAGGCAGAAGGTTTCCTTTATCTTTATGTGGATTATCGAGAGTTGAATAAGCTCACAAAGAAAAATCGTTACCCACTTCCTCGAATAAATGTTCTGTTAGATCAATTAGTTGTCGCGTCTATATTCTCTCAGTTGGACTTGGCTACTAGTTTTCATCAGTTATGTGTCAGAGAATAACACTGATAAGATGAGTTTTCAAACTCCCGATGGCTTTTGTGAGTGGTTGGTTAGGCCATTTGGGCTAACCAATACACTAGCGCATCTCGTGGAATTTAATGAGTTGAGTATTTACAGATGTTCTAAATAAGTTTGTGGTGGTTTTTGTGGATGGTATTCTTGTCCTCTCGATGGTGAGGATGAGCACGCTTTGCATTTGGAAGAGGTTCTCTGTACTCATCGGGTCATTTTGGGCAGAGAGAGGTGTGTTTCTTGTGGCATATGGTCCAAAAGGATAAGATAATTATTGTTCTCGCCAAGGTGGTGGCGGTATAGGATTGGAAAACCCCCAAGAATGTGACTGAGGTAAGGAGTTTTCTTGGTCTAACGGGTTACTATAGTAAGTTCATTAAGGACGTCGCACGGATCTCGGCATAGCTGACCCGACTACTTTGACAGTCCACGTCCGTTAATGTCACTCACTAAGGGAATGCATTAAGTTCCGTGAAGCATTATAGGTAAACAGACACAGAATAATTACAAGACAGATATAAATAAGATAGCAGCGGAAATTAATTTTTTTATTTTGACATAAGTCATAATACCGTGGTCCACAATACCATAAGTCACAAAAACCATTACAATAAAATAACTTTTGTCTTGCATCGTCAGAGTACATAAGAATATAAAAACATAATTCCCCATTTGAAAGAGTTAAGCCAGAGTAGAGATAAGAACTTGAGCCATACTTCAGAAGTAACCGCTAGCAAGGTGATATCTGAGCCCTCACTAAGCCTGGGTGTTTCCTCCTTGAGAACCTGGGGGGAGAAGGGAAACAGAAGAAAGAAGGAGAAACAAAAGGGTCAAACAAAAAGTCTGGCGAGTTTAGTTACTTTTAGTCAGTAAATAAATAAAAGTAACATGATAGGCATGCAAAGTGGATAAGAGAGATCACTACATAAATGGTAGGTGTGACAAGGTAGACAGGGTAAGGTGCTTACACTTCTCTAATGATTACTCTGCGCTATTACTAGTATAACCAGAATGAGATGATCCCTTCCGATATAAGGTGGTAGACTTAAGGCATATGTCCAAAATATACCCTAACCACAACCCTAATCGATCGGCTCCCTATTCTGTAGATACTCTGTGCTGGCCCTACGATAGGATGTATCATGTCCTACAGTGGCAACCCTTCACTGATATGCACATCTCCATATCTACTGGTGTCACGGTCGTCTTATCCCCGTCTGCCTGGCTCATGCACGCACATGGCCCAATCGGTTTGCGCCGCCCACACCGTCCTCCATGTTTGGATCCCTTACAATCAGTCAGTAAGCGTGTTCCCTCTCCACCTAGTACGGAGTACTTTATTTTATACAAACTCCGGGTTACTGACTGAAATGGGTCCCACACAACATGATACAAGCCCTCTCCTTTGCCTTGTATCCCCCACTAGGTTTTTCACTGACTATGTATACCACTATGTGTCTTTAAATACATAGCTCTATATCAGTTATGCTTACCCTAAAAGGTGTCTTTTATTACATAACTTTATTATTTTCTCCGGTTATGTATACCACTAGCTGTCTTTAATTACATAACCTTATTGGGTTAAGTTGTGGGCCTATATGTAAATATTACCCACCCCTTTTAGATTTTCTTAACCCATCCACTATCCAATCAGTTTACTTAACCCTAACCTTAGTTCACAATCATACAATCCCCATGGATTTGATTTGGTTAAGTAGTCCAATTCATTACCATGTCCATTTGTGGTTTATAATGGGCTATACCTCCCACGTTAGGCCTACAACGTGTGGAGCTGGATATGTCAGTCGGGTCCGGGCAGTCTTATTCCATAGTTGGGCCTAACCTTGTATCTTAGCCCGATTTGTATTTGCGTCCTTAGACCTCCCACATTAGGTTCAACATTAGTGGCTGCTGGATATGTCGGTCGGGTCCGCGCAGACTTCCACCACATATGCAGCCTAACCTCGTGTCATAAGTACAATTACAATTCCTAATTGTAATTACTAGACATTCCATTTTAATTAATTTACCAATTAATTAATCCTTTCCTTTTATAGGTGTTAATACCTATTTTACCCAATAATTTGAATTACATGTCGAAAAATGTTCATATTATGCCATTTTTAACCGTTTTTCCCCCGTTCCTTAAGTAGCGCCCTCACAAAATTGGCAACATGCCTAGGCTAGACAATTGCCTGGTCATAAATGATAATAGGGAAAATAATGGGAATATAACTAAAATGATCATCTTGGCATAAACATAAACTAGCATGATAATAAGGTGAATATACATACTGGAGTGGACATGAAATTGTCATCATAACAAGATGGACATAAAATTGATGAACGGTTGGGAGTCAATAACTATGATGTCACAATAAGCACAGTAAGATCTAAACTAGCAATTAAGATGTCCAATCGGTTTAGATCTAACATGATAACATAAGGTGATAAATTAGATCACATAACTCAGATCTAGCGGTTAAAATAGATCTAAAATGATAACACAAGGTAATAAATTAGATCACATAATTCAGATCTGGAGATTAAAATAGATCTAACATGATAACATAAGGTGATAATCTAAATCTGTCTAACAGTTTCAATGTCCACATAAATTAGATCTATTATTTTAGAAATAGATCTAAAC
This sequence comes from Allium sativum, assembly GCA_030737875.1. Taxonomy (NCBI): domain Eukaryota; kingdom Viridiplantae; phylum Streptophyta; class Magnoliopsida; order Asparagales; family Amaryllidaceae; genus Allium; species Allium sativum. The sequence continues at coordinate 289,322,261 of CM060924.1, forward strand.
AAGTCCACATCATAGCGTGTCATAAAAGTTACAATTAAGATAAAGATTTAGATCCAATCCTAACCAATTCAAGGTGACATATGTTCATGATTTACATAAATGATTAGATCTATCCAATGATATAACTGTCCAAATAAACATATTTATATTAACGATAATATAATTACAAACCAAGATCCACAATAATAACATAGTAGAATAATCACAATTGAATTGGATATAGAGGAATAGATCTATCATGGCATAGCATAAGATCTAACAATAACATAGACTGCCTTCATCGAATAATGCCCTGTAGTCTACGATACACCACCCAAAGCAGACATGTGTATACCTTGACTTTCCCACGTATGTATCGCCAAACGTATATGAGCCTAACCCGCACACCTATCATGTGCGCGTGCCCGGGTTACGTGGCAGGTCTACACACGGAACTTGGTCGGGAGCTTTCCTTATATTTGTGCAGGCCTGCCTTTAAGAGCCTCTCACACAAATATTCGTAGGGTCTGTTTTCCTATGGTGGCTATGGCCCGACCTCGGCCCTTCCCTTAACTAGTAAAGACTACAAGAGCTAAGCGACAAGCCCCTAAGCAAACAATCTAAACATCCATATGGCGTCTACGCTCTACCACCGCCTCGATAGTGAAAGGTCGATGGCCTCTTGGGTTTAGCTCAAGTCTTTCCACATCTCGTTGGCTGCCGATGACAGGTTCTCGACGACCTATACTATCATTGTTGGTCCTGACCCTCCGGCTCTGAAGTGAGGCAGCCACTGAGCTACCCTTAATGTCACCACGTCACAGCATTCTGACTGCCCCCCTACTTGTGCAGTCAAGGCCCATGCACCTGATAGTTACGCGCAGACCCAACCTCTGTGAGAACAGTTCGAAACTACACCACCACAGAGGATTACCAGGAGCACCTTTAATGTCTCAGTAAGTCGCGTGCTTACCCTTCTAGTCCGTCGGAGCCGCCAGAATAATCAGATTAACGTGCGCTTTCCTCGTTTCTTACAACACCACGATGATCTACCCCGTTTGGTTATTCATCCTCTAACATATGGACTATCCCAAGTGCCTCAGTTTACCGTGTCATTAGATCCTATGTCTAATCATCAATTATGCACTTGCTCCACCTCGACAGATTTCCCATTAACTTGGTTGTTTCCATTTTCCCTTGACTTCTTCTTCAAGTCACCAAGTTTCTCTTTATTATTAACCTCATTCATAAATTATTTCATTCAAGTTCATTAATAGGCCCGTAACATATTATTCTATATATTGTAATTCAATATTCATAATTCATTCTCTTTACACTACTCTTTGTCCCATCTCATGGTTGCCATAACATGTTCTACTTAATTTACAATTTAGTGCATCTTAATCTACATGTTTTCTGTCATTCAAAATTTATGATTAAATACAACTTACTTATCTCCATAAGTTTTCCTTCTTCTTTCTCATTTAATCATAATCTAGTCGTACACCGTCATTACAATTTATCATAATTTACTTATTAACTTAGTTCTCTCAAGTAAGGTATACTAATAAGTTTCCCTTTTCCTTCATATAACTTATGTTATCCTCATTTATGGATTTATTCTTATTCTCACTAATTACTTAATCTACGATTAAGTACAACTTTATTACGTAAGTTATTTCATTTTCCCCTATCGTTCATTATAACTTACCTTATTTCTTAAGTTGTAATTCCCACTTGTCCCTAGGTCAAGACTACCTATTATCTTTCCTCTTCTTATTCAAGTTCATTCCAAATAGGTTGTTATCATTCCCCATTTTGGCATTAATTAAGATTAACTTTATCCTTTCCACTTCATTAACATGTTTACTAAACCCATTCTCAATTGAATTGGCTCGTAATACCGCTACAGATTTAATTAGGTTAAGTATTCCAATTTAACGAATTATCCATGCTACCCACGTTACCCACTTAACTCTTTATTATTCCCATGTCTTACCACATGTCTTATCTTGGTTAAGTGCTTATTATTAATTCATTAAACTCGTAATTGTGGAAGACATCCCAAATTAGATTTCCGTTTGCGGTTGCTGGATATGTCGGGCGGTTTCGGACAGACTTCTACCGCAATCCAAATCTAACCTCGTGTCTTAGCACTATTACGCATATAATTTCTGCCTTCGGCCTCTCACATTAGATTACCATTTGCGGTTGCTAGATATGTCGGGCGGTTCCGAGCAGACTTATACCACAATCTAAATCTAACCTTGCGTCCTAGGCATATAAGTTCTTATTATAACTTATACATGTAATTCAAATCTTGGATTATAATATATGTCAATTACCCATACACCCCAATTCACGTTTATGCTTATAATCCTATCAATAGATTATTCCTGTAATCCCAATTCAACTTAAAATCCCAATTTTCATATTCATAATTCCAATTTGATTTGTATTCATAAATTCCACCATAGTTGTATTAATAATTCCAAGCATAGTTATGCCCATAATCCCATTATAAGTTATGCCCCCAAACCTCCCAATCCCATGTTATACCCAAATCAACCTTTTCCCTTTTTTTTTCCTAATTTCGTTTCAATCACATAAATCCGCAATAGACATAGGCTCGAAGATAGCCTAGCTTTAAAAATAAAAAAGGAAGAAAGAATGGAGGAAAACAAGCATAGGCATAAACAATTGTTCATAATAACAAGTTAAATATACGATGATAAAATTAGGCATAGGTGAATTCTAGATCTGATCAACAAACTATGGTGAACTGATATGATTCTAGTCCAAATCTTAGATCCAATTACTTATTAGGTATTTTAATCAATAAGTACCAAAAACTCACTTTATTGAATTAGCTCTTCAATATGTTTATTACACGTGTAAATGGGGAATGGCGAACGATAGATCTACTATTATACAAAAAATGTATTTTAAATCCACTCACTTGTATGCTTTCCCACTTCTGGATCTGATCCATGGTTTTTTTTTCCTTTTTGTGCAGCATAGATCTAGGTATCTGACTTCTTTTCTTTTATTTTGGAGTAAAGAAATCCTAGATCTATCCTTTTATTTTAAGAAGAGATTTGGAGAGGAAGAGAAGAGATTAGATCTAAGAATTGCTTAGGGAAGAAGAAGAATCTGAATTATTTTAGGTTGGAGCAGCATCATAGCATCGCCATTAATTTAGGTGAGAAAAACAATGAGATTAGGGTCCATTATATAGCTTAGGATTCACGAATTAAGTCAACAAAACTGTCCAGGTTCACAAAAATGAATTCAGCACAAATCTGGTCGAGGGGGTCTACCCCTGTGTCTACCCCCCTTAAGGGGGTCGACACCAGTGTCTTCCCCCTATAGGGGGATCGACATTTACGTCGACACCCCTTAGGGGGAGTCGACACCCTTTGAGCAGGATTTTTCCCGCTCACCTGCTTTTGACTGTTTTTGAATATTTTTGAATTCTGGAGATATTTTGTATATACATATGAGCCTTATATGTATACAAACTTCTAAAGCTCATAACTTCTTCATACGTTATCCGTTTTATGCAAAATGGTGATGTCCGTTTTACTTAATTCCTGATATTTAAATTAAAATCTTTATTTTATTATCTTTTATGTTACATACATTGTTATCGTATTAATTTCCCTTCTCTTCAATGTATGTATTAATCTAAACTACGCATCACAATTATTTATATATCCATACATATAAATATATTAATTATATTAAAAAATGCGGGGTGTTACATTCACCCACCCTTAAAGAATTTCGTCTTCGAAATTCGATAGGGGTAAAATAGATAATCCCTCGCATAATATCCAACCATCATGTATGCATCCAATTTTTGCAAGCATTGTGTACATGTGCAAAGTGAAGTACATCGTAGTAATGCATGTATGCCTAATTTGGTACCACCTACATGTATGCAAACTTTTCAAAAACTCTTTCAAAACATGATGCTCACATCCTAAATATACTTGCAGTTCTATATGAATGCAATATTTTTGAAAAATCAAAACATTTTACACCCAAATTTTCCCACACTCTTACAGAGTAAGAGCATAGTTCATCCAATTGTTGCATCCAAAACCCTACCCAATCACCAGTAAATTCGAAATTTAGAAAAATCTAATTTTCCAAATTCGATTTCTTATGTTACAAAAAGGTATAAAACGGAAGAATTTACATTTTCCGTTTTTCTTTTATGTACCTTTTAATTGTACTTGGATTTTATGTAACTATTCTATAAAGATCCCGTACTTTGCTATCCAAGCACAACCCATATAAGAAAACTTCTTTTTATTTTTCAACTTATATTGGAAAAATATTTCATTCTTATTCGTCTTTTCTTAAGATTTTCATTTTCTTTTCCCATTATATTTGTTGTTTTCTGAGTTTATTGTTTTCTTTTTAGTTAGCTAATTTTCTTTCTTAGCTTATTTTACTTAATCTCATGATTTAAGTTTATTTTCAAACAAACCTTTCCATCATCCTACACAGCTACTACTAAGGGCTAAGAATCATAAGGCTATTTCACTAAAGAAAAGTCCAACCATAAACCCTCAACGCTCACTTGCCCTTCTCATCTAGCAGTTACTACTAGTCCTTGCTGTGTATTACTAGCCTATACTTTTTTCTCTCAAGAAACAATCCTAAGCTTTACAATGCTTATTCATTCTACGGGAATTTTTATTTTTAGTTCAACATTAGATTATCTCTGACCGTAAATTGGTAAGAGAATAACTCCCTAAGTATCAACCCCGAAGACTGAAATCAAAATCAGATTGATATTCAGAGAACCACTCAACTCAACCAATCTCCAGTTGGTTCCAATTATTTAATTTCTTATCTCAATTCTTTCTAGGCATTATTCCTTACCTACTCCAATCTTTTTAAAACATGGTTTGGCCTCAATTTTTTTTATAACATTTTTCTTCCAAAAATTAAAAGTGCTAAAACTTTATTTTCTTTTCCAAAACTTGTTTTTGCCAAACCGTAAAACATGTTGCAACATAAAAATGCAAAACATTATTTTTTCAAATCACAAAAATGGAGTAGACAAGGACAACTATTGGATTTACATTGTTTCTACTTACAATGTTAATTTGGCTGCTATCTACAAGGTGCAAACATCTACTCTGTTCTTACTTTCTACAACTTATTTTGTCCACCCAACAAAATTTCTTTTCAAAACAGAATAGAAATTTCAAAACTTCTTTTGCAAAGTGCAAAACTTTGTATGCTATACTTCTTAATCCTTTCATATATTATAATATGAAAACTAGTGAGTTGTATACTTTTTCATGAGAGAATTGTTTTTAAAACAAGTAATCATTGTTTTATAAAATATACCCCACTTTACTTTAAAACCCAACATGCACTAAATATGTTCTTTGCATAATTTTCCTCAAAATACTTCTAAGATTAAAACTTGAAAAACATCACAAACTCTTTAGCTAAAACTTTTTTTTATATAAATTCAAGTCCTTAAAAGTTAATCATTGGGTTAGACTCAAAGTGGGCCTTTTCAACTCAACTAGGCTTTCCTAGACACTTTCAATTCTCTCAACTATATATATATATATTCCTAATCCATTTTCCACTTTCTAACCTTTTTCTAATTTATAAGGTTTCACTTCTAAACCCACTAATCTGAAATATTAACATTTTAGTTTCTATCATATGGGATACTTTCTTTTTCCAATACCAAATCGTATTGTACACCTCTAACTAAACCACCTAAGGGTCTCAAAAGTTCTAGGTTCATTCCTTTAGTGCACAAACCAATATCCCAACTCTTTCCATATTTTACTCCTTTTATTTAGTGGGCTCCTTATGGATCTAGGTTTATATATATTTATATTTTTGAAAATACAAATACGCTAACTCATTATCTACCTAAGATCCCTAAACCAAAGCTCTGATACCAGATCTAACAACCCGGATTTCGACAGACTGATTTTTTTCTTCAAAAACCTATCGAAACCCGTGTTGGTTTGCTCTGGTATCCTACAGAAAAAGACAGAGACATAAAACATGTCAGAATTCGGAAAACATCTCACAGCGGAAGGAACAAAATATAATATAATCAAAACATAGCTTTACCTTAATAATAATACTGCCTAGTCAGTATCCAAAGCTATAACATCTCTGTCTCAAGCCTAACCTGCAACTGTGTTATGAGGAGGGGGCCAGAACATAAGTTCTGTGTGAATGAATTTAAAGTACACACTTTGGATAATCCTACATATACTGTTTAGTTACATTTTCTTAATTATTAGGTTATTAGTGTCAACAGCGCTTCATGCTTACACACACACTCGTTGCACCCATCTACCCCCTAGTAGATTAACCTAAAATAATATATATGCAGCTACCCCCAAATTAAGGTACACCCCACGGTACCCCACTCGCACGGTCCTCACCATATCATCGTAGGAATATATGCGGTCCCTCATCCTACATCCAAGTGATGTACGGATCTCTGTATATAACGACGCTATGTCTACATGGAACCATTATAACTATATTATGTAGGCGTAATGACTGCCATCATCGAATAATGCCGTGTAGTTTACGATACACCACCCAGAGCAGACATGTATACCTAGACTTTCCCGCATACATATCGCCAAACGTATTCGATGCCTAACCCGCACACCTATCATGTGTGCGTGCCTGAGTTCAATGGCAGGGCTACACACGGAACTCGGTCGGGAGCTTTCCTTATATTTGTGCAGGGCCGCCTTTAAGAGCCTCTCACACAAATATCCCTAGGGTCTATTTTCCTATGGTGGCTATGGCCCTACCTCGGCCCCTCTCTTAACTAGTAAAGGCTACAAGAGCTAAGCGACAAGCCCTTAAGAAAAAAAATCTAAACATCCATGTGGCATCTACCCTCAACCACCGCCTCGATAGTGAAAGGTCGATGGCCTCTTGGGTTTAGCTCTAGTCTTTCCACATCTCGCTGGCTGCCGATGATGGGTTCTCGATGACCCATACTTTCTTTGTTGGTCCTGACCCTCCACCTTTGAAGTAAGGCAGCCGCCAAGCTACCCTTAATGTCACCATGTCATAGCATTCTGACTGCCCCTACTTGTGCAGTCAAGGCCCACTCACTTGATAGTTATGCGCAGACCCGACCTCTGTGAGCACAATCCAAAACTACACCACCACAGAGGTCTACCAGGAGCACCTTTAACGTCTCATGAAGCCACGTGCTTCGCCTTCCAGTCCGTTGAAGCTTCCAAAATAATCAGATTAACGAGCGCTCCCCTCGTGTCTTACGACACCACGATGATATACCCTGTTTGGTTATTCATCCTCTAACAAACTGACTATCCCAAGCACCTCAGTTTACTGTGTCATTAGATCCTATGTCTAATCATCAATTACGCGCTTGCTCCACCTCGACAGATTTCCCATTAACTTGGTTGTTTCCATTTTCCCTTGACTTCTTCTTCAAGTTACCAAGTTTCTCTTGCTTATTAACCTCATTCATAACTTAATTCATTTAAGTTCATTAATAAGCCTACAACATGTTATTCTATATATTGTAATTCAGTATTCATAATTCATTCTCTTTACACTACTCTTTGTCCCATCTCATGGTTGCCATAACATGTTCTACTTAATTTATAATTAAGTACATCTTAATTTACATGTTTCCTATCATTCAACATTTATGATTAAATACAACTTACTTATCTCCATAAGTTTGCCTTCTTCTTTCTCATTTAATCATAATCTCGTCGTACACTATCATTACAATTTATCACAATTTACTTATTAACTTATGTAACGGCTGAAAATTTTCGACTCCTCGAGAGTCGAAAATTCCGAGATGTTAGTGAAAGAAAGTAGAGGGTGAGGAAGAAAAGATAGAACTAATAGAATAGAAGAAGAAGAAGAACTTACATCATCAGAGTAAACACGAATCTCACAGCGGAACGAATAAAATATAACATAACTTTGAAATACAAATCAGTACTCGTATATACATACCATTTCAAAGTACAACACTTAACAACACAGCGGAATAATAATAGCTATAATCCTGAAGCCTCCTGCTCCAAGCTCTCCAAGTGTATCTGAAAAATCCCGACTACTTGACTGCCCGTACAAATTTAGGCACCCAAGAGTTTAGGGAAAACAAACAAAATAAACTCCAGGTCAGTCATGGGACTGGTGTGAATAAAACTCCAACACTTGGTTAAATAAAGGATATCTTTCTGATATTATAATAATGTCTAAATACGAATAGATATCAATCTAGCAGAACGCTTGCATCTCACGTTCCACATACATAGTATACAAATAAAACCGTGAGCGCTTATTGGAGATTGGATTCCAACAGACAAGGTATGGGAGCACCTTCCGATCAGTGTACTCTAGAGGAGATACACTAGGGTTCGACAAGAACGTCTTGCAACCCGGCCACACATGACCGTCCACTCATTTAGCTTGAGTGTAACGAATATATTATCACCGATGGTTGGGATCAGCAACCATCCTTCCCGATAAGGGACAGCATTGGAATAGATTATAAAGAAGTACAAATGAATATTCTCTAGATGGTGATAATACACCCTGCTTGGGTATGACCCAACTAGCCATGCTGCCTAGCCCAACTTCTGTTATTTCTCGGTGGTGAGGTTTGAGGTCACGTTTATCACTTTGACAGATTATTACTTCAATTACTTTGAATGCCACATCGTCATACCAGCCAAATCATTATCGATTTCTCAAGGCATCACGGGTATAAAAGCTAAGAGAAACGAATTTCTCCGCCACCAACGTAATACGTTTAAAGAGATCAACATATATGATTCGTTAAGAATACTTTGTCAGACCCTCGTCCATATACGTTGTCCTGGGACTGAACAAACCGAAGGCACTATTCAGTGAATCCATCCTACCTAGGCTTTTCACAATATCCCTTGCACTTCACTCCGTCTTCAATTATCTTCAGCGTACTTGATTCACAACGCTTATGCTAATACGGAGTGGTTCTTCGGATAATAATCCAACCGGTCTCTCCATATTTACAACGTAAATATGGTCAAAACTTTGATAGTCTGTGATTCAACTATCAAATGAAAACATGTCGGTGTACAAACAACGATCTTATTTCCAAATGGAAATTCGATCGATCAATCATCATATGTTCATATTTCCTTATTTCATATATTTAGAAAATATCTGTTATTAATCATTGGAAAACATTTCCATAGCTTATTTTCACATCACTATTATTTCACAACTATCAGTCCCTAACTGTAACTAGTATGAGAACAATTCTCTAAGTATCAATCCGGAAGGTCGAAACCAACATCAGATCGTCACTTAGAAAACCGTTCAACTTACCCTCTCCAGTCAGTTTCTGAATTTGCTTAACTCTATTTCTTAAATTCTTATCATGAAAACATTTCATTTTCTATGTTTAGAAAACATATCTGACTATATCTGGAAAACGTTTCCAAAACTCATTTACGGATTTCCAATGAACGTTGTATAAAACATCGTTTCGCTTAATCCATTTATCGCTTATTCCTTAACTTTATTCCTAATCAACCTTTTAGATCGAACCACAACTATTCCTTTGTCAATTCTGAAGTCAATCAAGTTGGGGTATAATTACCTCGCAGACCTTAATTGAACAACGTCCTTTACTGTGAAATAGATGAAGCTCATTACTCACTTTTTCCAATCATCTGTTTACGCAAATTCTCGGATTTAGGTTACGAATCCACTTCTCATATGAAAACGTTTGATTATAACTATAACTTTATAATTCCTACTTCTACAATATCTAACCTAAATTATAACTTTATCTCCTAACTTGAATAATTTAACAGACACCTAATTTCTAAATCAATAACTAAATCTTGATTTAAACCCTGGAAAGTAAATAGTACTTTCCCGAATTCGCTATAATCGAATTCGACGTATAACTCTCTTTCGAGTAATCTCTATTCGATTAACTCTCCCTTTTTAATAACTGATATTCGATAAACTCTATTTCGATTAACTCCTATCGAATAACTAATATTCGAATAACTCTTCTTGGTTGGCTCTATTTCATTAACTCTTATCGAATAACAAATATTCGATTTTCTTAAATGTGTCAATTCTTATCGAATAACTAACATCCGATTTAACTTAAATGGATTTACTCTTATCGAATAACTTTTTCGATTAACTTAACTTGATTTTCTTAACTCGATTATCTCAACTCGATTTCTTAACTCGATTACTTAACTCGATAACTTAACTTAACCCAAATCGATTAACTCAACTCTAATCGATTAACTTAATTTGATTTACTCCTTCGAATAACTCATTCGAATAACTTAATTGATGAACTCCTTCGAATAACTAATTCGAATAACTTACCTTCGAATAACTAATATTCGATTTACTCTAACTCGATTAACTTAATTCTAATCGATTTACTCCATTTCGATTCAACTTAATTCAAATCGATTAACTTAACTCAAATTGATTAACTCCTTTCGAATAACTAAATTCGATTTAACTCTTCTCGAATAACTAAATTCGATTAACTCAAATTGAATAACTAATATTCAAGTAATTCGAATCACTCTAATGTGTTTAACTCTATTCAAATATCTAATTCGAATAACTCATTTCGAATAACTAAATTCGATTAACTCCTTTTTATAACGTTTATTCATTTCAAAAGATTTCCTTTTTACAATGTTTATCCATTTATAAAGATTTACTTTTAGTAATGGTTCTTCACTTTATAAATGTCCTTTTAATAACGTTTCTACTTCTCTATATAAGTCCAGACTTATATATATTCCATTTATCAACGATAAATAATTTATTTAATTTATAAAACATTATTTATAAATTAATCTACTTCAATTTATCTGTTTAAAACAGATTTCCTATTTAATATCTCATTTAAATCCATATCGTGTTATACCGTGTGCGAAGCACGTGTTTAAATCTATCCTTGTATAATTCTATTTATTTTCCGAACAAGTGTTCCTTTATTTATTCCCTAAATAAATATTCCTTTATTCCATTTATTTATAATCTAAATAAATGTTCCTTTATTTATTTCCAAAATAAATATTCCTTTATATTCTAATTCATTTATTTTCTAAATAAATGTTTCTATTTTATTTCATTTATTTCCTAAATAAATGTTTCCTTTTTCATTTATTTATTTTCTAATTAAATAAATGTTTTCCTTTTATAAAGTCCTATCGATTTTATAAATAAGATTCATTTCCAATATAAACATTGAAAATCCCCTTATCAACATTTCGGTATGTTATGGTATTCAATCATATCAAATCACGATGTTCAATATCGTCCAAGCACATATAATCGCCCACAGATTTTATATCACATTATATAACAATATATGAAAAACAATAAAATAACTGTTGAGGAATCCAGTCGGATTCCTCCAACCTGTTTCCCTGCATCACAGATGTTAGACAATATAGATAACATCACTTTCAGTTCCATATGATATATTCTGTTAAACAGAATCAATATAGAAATTTAACTAACTGACTAGCAGTTCAATCAAACAATCAACACACAGTCAAACAGACAATTTTAACAGTTCTAACAATACAACATGAAATTATAAACTGTTCAGAGTTAGTGAGTTTTACTCACTTTTGCAGTTCATCGTTAACGAACGATAAACTGTTGTTTGATCTGAATCAAACAGTTTAATTTGCCGTAAATTCAGACGAGTCCCAATCCACTTTCAGTCAGCTTCATTGTGAAGCTCTCGTCCCTACGATCCCAACGTGACTGACGGTTCGTGATTCTGATTCCATATGGTCGAGATATCGTGTTAACAAGTTATACGATGTTTTAAATTTAAGTTAAACCAACAATTATAAAATAAAAGGGCCTCACCACAAACACTCCGGCCCATCAACCCAAAAGAAAGCCCACCCGCTCTTCTTTTAAACCCGTACCCTTTCTTCTTCAATTAACACCAGACAAAAAAATCGCTCCTCCCCTTTCCTTTTGACCGCAACTTTGAACTTCCTCCTCCGCCCGCTCGTCCACAAATATCCGGCACCACCTCCACCACAATACTCAGCGCCTTATCCCCTACCCAACCGACCCCTTCTTTATTGACTCGCACCCGAGAGTAGCTCGCGTCGTCGAGCTCAGCTACAGGGACCTCCGACAGCCAATGACCACCGAATCCATCCAAATCAATACCCAAGGTGCGATTCTTGATGCTGAACCCAAATCCAAACCTTAAGCTACTAATCGATGCCTCAATCGAAGTGAAAGTGGAGCCCTAGTTCACGGTTTACACCAGCCCTCGAAGGAACAATGCTTCGAATGTCCCAAAATGCATCCAAAAATGAAGAGCAGGATTCCAGCATCCCAAATATATGAACATATGAATTTATATATTTGATTTTTCGTTTGTTTTGATTTTCTTTTGGTGCAAACTTTGCTGTGTTCGGTGAAATTTGGGTTATATAGGTTGTTCTTGGCAGGTAGAGTTTGTGGCTGAGAAGAGGAGCTGCGTGGCCCTCCTATTACCCAAGAAATATGTTCGGATATTTTTTTTATTGATTTTTATATTTTTATTTCTCGTTTTTCTATTTGTCTCCAGCCTTTAAAAATCTCTACGACTACATACGATACCTAAAAATCACCAAACTGGACATGTAGCTAGAGTTCGACATTACGGTCCCAATGGAACTGGTTTCGTTAAATTCCGACTTCGTATGCTCACACAGCGTATTTTTAACCGTCGAAATACTGACTATTTCTCAGTATAAAAAATCCGTATGATCAAAATTCCGACTTCGTATGCAAAAGTGGCTATTTTTAACGCTCAAAATAGCCTATTTAAATATATAAACATATTTAAATATAATTAAAAAAAATATGTAAAATTAAATATTATCGTATATCTTTACATATGATATCGTACAGCTCCAGAATATCATATCAGAATTTACAGTTTGATATTTCAGATTTTAGATTATCCCGGTATTCAGTTTATACTGAAAATCTCTTTTATAACATATATAAAGCGTCGCAAATTATAAAGGAATTCTACAGCGACTTTTCTGAAATTTGGTTTGGACATAACTCAAAATCTACACGACGAAATCCTGATTTTTCTCTTCCACTAGAAAGATATACTCCACCAGCTCCACACGTTTCTTGTTTCATAGAAATCCGGCTTAAAATGAATCATGTACATTCAGTTGAAGTTCAAATCGCCAAATTGCGAACTGCCGCGACGTTTCAGGTTCGTTTTAATTATAATTATAAATTATAAGTTCGAACATTTTACTTTAAGTTATCGATATCGCCAAATCGATATATAAATAATTAAATAAATTAATTATTCGACAACTAACAAAACGCGCCATTACAGACTTCCCCCCTTAAAATAATTTCGTCCTCGAAATTGCTAAGTTAGAAAAATGCTACTAACTCTACTAACTAGATTTTTTTTTTTTTTACCTCTAAATTTCAGTTTCGACTGGACCCATTTAATTTTAATTAATTTATTAATTCATTTCCGACCAACTAAAATTTTCAAAAATTCTGAAAATTTTCTAACACCTTAAATTTTCAAAAAATTTCGCCATAACCTCCTTTGTACGGCTCAATACGTCAAACCACAACTTGCCTCTCTAGGCCTCCTCCAATCCAAAAGGAAATCAAAATAGCCAAGCGGCTTGCCAATTCGGCTCATAAAATCCAAACTCATATATGATATAAACTTGTACCTTTTTGTCGGGCATTTAACTCTATCCCTTTCATCTGCTACCACTTCAACATATACCAATGTTATCCATTCCAATTGATCTCCAATCAGTTCATATCCTCAAATCCAAATCGAATTTCATTCAAACTCTAATATCAAATTCCAAATTATTGACTTATCAATTTGGTTCCATTCTAGCTTATCTCTATCCCAATTCAATTTTATTTAACTCGGTTCAAGTTAAATTTCAATTTATTTTTACCATCTCATTTTATTTAACTTCATTAGTTAAATTTTAATTCCAGAACTTAAGTTCCTGGGTTTCTTTCAAATCAATTTGAATTCATAATGTCAATTCAAAACCTTTGAATTTCTAAACAACTTGTTTTCTCAAAACAATTCAAAAACAAAACCTTTGGTAGTAATCCGTCACTTAGAACTCGAAAATGAACACTGATGATGTCTAGATTCATCATCAGAATCTATTTTCCAGCTATCGAAGTGAGTTCAATACTATATCATTTTCAATTTGAAAAACATTTTCAAAATCTCCCAGGAACTTAAAATTTCCTTATTTTAATTCCAAATATGATTTAAATTCATATTTAATTCAAACTATTTCATATATTACATTCATATGAATTCTGATTGGTCATTTATAACCATTTCACCCTTTTATAATCTTATTCGATTATAACAACAACCAACACAATCAATATACTATAATAATTTCAAGATATATATTTCTTCTATAAACAAATATATTTTGGGAAAAATTATTTCATTTACCCTCTTCCAAAACATACCATGACGGTTCATCGTATTCGAGTGTTTAGTAACCCTTATCGATACAATGGATCAAACTGATCGACCAGAATTCATAAGCCACTCAACCAATGAGTCTCCACAATATAAAACCCTTTTATATTGAATAACAATTACGCGCTCATATATATACACTCAAATTCAGTCTAGGATATTACTAATCCTATCTCTACTGAATTACGCCACAGAGCCAAGGTAATCACTTAACTTAAGCTCTGATACCAACTGTAACGGCTGGAAATTTTCGACTCCTCGAGAGTCAAAAATTCCGAGATGTTAGTGAAAGAAAGTAGAGGGTGAGGAAGAAAAGATAGAACTAATAGAATAGAAGAAGAAGAAGAACTTACATCATCAGAGTAAACACGAATCTCACAGCGGAACGAATAAAATATAACATAACTTTGAAATACAAATCAGTACTCGTATATACATACCATTTCAAAGTACAACACTTAACAACACAGCGGAATAATAATAGCTATAATCCTGAAGCCTCCTGCTCCAAGCTCTCCAAGTGTATCTGAAAAATCCCGACTACTTGACTGCCCGTACAAATTTAGGCACCCAAGAGTTTAGGGAAAACAAACAAAATAAACTCCAGGTCAGTCATGGGACTGGTGTGAATAAAACTCCAACACTTGGTTAAATAAAGGATATCTTTCTGATATTATAATAATGTCTAAATACGAATAGATATCAATCTAGCAGAACGCTTGCATCTCACGTTCCATATACATAGTATACAAATAAAACCGTGAGCGCTTATTGGAGATTGGATTCCAACAGACAAGGTATGGGAGCACCTTCCGATCAGTGTACTCTAGAGGAGATACACTAGGGTTCGACAAGAACGTCTTGCAACCCGGCCACACATGACCGTCCACTCATTTAGCTTGAGTGTAACGAATATATTATCACCGATGGTTGGGATCAGCAACCATCCTTCCCGATAAGGGACAGCATTGGAATAGATTATAAAGAAGTACAAATGAATATTCTCTAGATGGTGATAATACACCCTGCTTGGGTATGACCCAACTAGCCATGCTGCCTAGCCCAACTTCTGTTATTTCTCGGTGGTCAGGTTTGAGGTCACGTTTATCACTTTGACAGATTATTACTTCAATTACTTTGAATGCCACATCGTCATACCAGCCAAATCATTATCGATTTCTCAAGGCATCACGGGTATAAAAGCTAAGAGAAACGAATTTCTCCGCCACCAACGTAATACGTTTAAAGAGATCAACATATATGATTCGTTAAGAATACTTTGTCAGACCCTCGTCCATATACGTTGTCCTGGGACTGAACAAACCGAAGGCACTATTCAGTGAATCCATCCTACCTAGGCTTTTCACAATATCCCTTGCACTTCACTCCGTCTTCAATTATCTTCAGCGTACTTGATTCACAACGCTTATGCTAATACGGAGTGGTTCTTCGGATAATAATCCAACCGGTCTCTCCATATTTACAACGTAAATATGGTCAAAACTTTGATAGTCTGTGATTCAACTATCAAATGAAAACATGTCGGTGTACAAACAACGATCTTATTTCCAAATGGAAATTCGATCGATCAATCATCATATGTTCATATTTCCTTATTTCATATATTTAGAAAATATCTGTTATTAATCATTGGAAAACATTTCCATAGCTTATTTTCACATCACTATTATTTCACAACTATCAGTCCCTAACTGTAACTAGTATGAGAACAATTCTCTAAGTATCAATCCGGAAGGTCGAAACCAACATCAGATCGTCACTTAGAAAACCGTTCAACTTACCCTCTCCAGTCAGTTTCTGAATTTGCTTAACTCTATTTCTTAAATTCTTATCATGAAAACATTTCATTTTCTATGTTTAGAAAACATATCTGACTATATCTGGAAAACGTTTCCAAAACTCATTTACGGATTTCCAATGAACGTTGTATAAAACATCGTTTCGCTTAATCCATTTATCGCTTATTCCTTAACTTTATTCCTAATCAACCTTTTAGATCGAACCACAACTATTCCTTTGTCAATTCTGAAGTCAATCAAGTTGGGGTATAATTACCTCGCAGACCTTAATTGAACAACGTCCTTTACTGTGAAATAGATGAAGCTCATTACTCACTTTTTCCAATCATCTGTTTACGCAAATTCTCGGATTTAGGTTACGAATCCACTTCTCATATGAAAACGTTTGATTATAACTATAACTTTATAATTCCTACTTCTACAATATCTAACCTAAATTATAACTTTATCTCCTAACTTGAATAATTTAACAGACACCTAATTTCTAAATCAATAACTAAATCTTGATTTAAACCCTGGAAAGTAAATAGTACTTTCCCGAATTCGCTATAATCGAATTCGACGTATAACTCTCTTTCGAGTAATCTCTATTCGATTAACTCTCCCTTTTTAATAACTGATATTCGATAAACTCTATTTCGATTAACTCCTATCGAATAACTAATATTCGAATAACTCTTCTTGGTTGGCTCTATTTCATTAACTCTTATCGAATAACAAATATTCGATTTTCTTAAATGTGTCAATTCTTATCGAATAACTAACATCCGATTTAACTTAAATGGATTTACTCTTATCGAATAACTTTTTCGATTAACTTAACTTGATTTTCTTAACTCGATTATCTCAACTCGATTTCTTAACTCGATTACTTAACTCGATAACTTAACTTAACCCAAATCGATTAACTCAACTCTAATCGATTAACTTAATTTGATTTACTCCTTCGAATAACTCATTCGAATAACTTAATTGATTAACTCCTTCGAATAACTAATTCGAATAACTTACCTTCGAATAACTAATATTCGATTTACTCTAACTCGATTAACTTAATTCTAATCGATTTACTCCATTTCGATTCAACTTAATTCAAATCGATTAACTTAACTCAAATTGATTAACTCCTTTCGAATAACTAAATTCGATTTAACTCTTCTCGAATAACTAAATTCGATTAACTCAAATTGAATAACTAATATTCAATTAACTCTTACGTGTTTAACTCTATTCGAATAAGTAATTCGAATCACTCTAATGTGTTTAACTCTATTCAAATATCTAATTCGAATAACTCATTTCGAATAACTAAATTCGATTAACTCCTTTTTATAACGTTTATTCATTTCAAAAGATTTCCTTTTTACAACGTTTATCCATTTATAAAGATTTACTTTTAGTAATGGTTCTTCACTTTATAAATGTCCTTTTAATAACGTTTCTACTTCTCTATATAAGTCCAGACTTATATATATTCCATTTATCAACGATAAATAATTTATTTAATTTATAAAACATTATTTATAAATTAATCTACTTCAATTTATCTGTTTAAAACAGATTTCCTATTTAATATCTCATTTAAATCCATATCGTGTTATACCGTGTGCGAAGCACGTGTTTAAATCTATCCTTGTATAATTCTATTTATTTTCCGAACAAGTGTTCCTTTATTTATTCCCTAAATAAATATTCCTTTATTCCATTTATTTATAATCTAAATAAATGTTCCTTTATTTATTTCCAAAATAAATATTCCTTTATATTCTAATTCATTTATTTTCTAAATAAATGTTTCTATTTTATTTCATTTATTTCCTAAATAAATGTTTCCTTTTTCATTTATTTATTTTCTAATTAAATAAATGTTTTCCTTTTATAAAGTCCTATCGATTTTATAAATAAGATTCATTTCCAATATAAACATTGAAAATCCCCTTATCAACATTTCGGTATGTTATGGTATTCAATCATATCAAATCACGATGTTCAATATCGTCCAAGCACATATAATCGCCCACAGATTTTATATCACATTATATAACAATATATGAAAAACAATAAAATAACTGTTGAGGAATCCAGTCGGATTCCTCCAACCTATTTCCCTGCATCACAGATGTTAGACAATATAGATAACATCACTTTCAGTTCCATATGATATATTCTGTTAAACAGAATCAATATAGAAATTTAACTAACTGACTAGCAGTTCAATCAAACAATCAACACACAGTCAAACAGACAATTTTAACAGTTCTAACAATACAACATGAAATTATAAACTGTTCAGAGTTAGTGAGTTTTACTCACTTTTGCAGTTCATCGTTAACGAACGATAAACTGTTGTTTGATCTGAATCAAACAGTTTAATTTGCCGTAAATTCAGACGAGTCCCAATCCACTTTCAGTCAGCTTCATTGTGAAGCTCTCGTCCCTACGATCCCAACGTGACTGACGGTTCGTGATTCTGATTCCATATGGTCGAGATATCGTGTTAACAAGTTATACGATGTTTTAAATTTAAGTTAAACCAACAATTATAAAATAAAAGGGCCTCACCACAAACACTCCGGCCCATCAACCCAAAAGAAAGCCCACCCGCTCTTCTTTTAAACCCGTACCCTTTCTTCTTCAATTAACACCAGACAAAAAAATCGCTCCTCCCCTTTCCTTTTGACCGCAACTTTGAACTTCCTCCTCCGCCCGCTCGTCCACAAATATCCGGCACCACCTCCACCACAATACTCAGCGCCTTATCCCCTACCCAACCGACCCCTTCTTTATTGACTCGCACCCGAGAGTAGCTCGCGTCGTCGAGCTCAGCTACAGGGACCTCCGACAGCCAATGACCACCGAATCCATCCAAATCAATACCCAAGGTGCGATTCTTGATGCTGAACCCAAATCCAAACCTTAAGCTACTCATCGATGCCTCAATCGAAGTGAAAGTGGAGCCCTAGTTCACGGTTTACACCAGCCCTCGAAGGAACAATGCTTCGAATGTCCCAAAATGCATCCAAAAATGAAGAGCAGGATTCCAGCATCCCAAATATATGAACATATGAATTTATATATTTGATTTTTCGTTTGTTTTGATTTTCTTTTGGTGCAAACTTTGCTGTGTTCGGTGAAATTTGGGTTATATAGGTTGTTCTTGGCAGGTAGAGTTTGTGGCTGAGAAGAGGAGCTGCGTGGCCCTCCTATTACCCAAGAAATATGTTCGGATATTTTTTTTATTGATTTTTATATTTTTATTTCTCGTTTTTCTATTTGTCTCCAGCCTTTAAAAATCTCTACGACTACATACGATACCTAAAAATCACCAAACTGGACATGTAGCTAGAGTTCGACATTACGGTCCCAATGGAACTGGTTTCGTTAAATTCCGACTTCGTATGCTCACACAGCGTATTTTTAACCGTCGAAATACTGACTATTTCTCAGTATAAAAAATCCGTATGATCAAAATTCCGACTTCGTATGCAAAAGTGGCTATTTTTAACGCTCAAAATAGCCTATATAAATATATAAACATATTTAAATATAATTAAATTAAATATTTAAAATTAAATATTATCGTATATCTTTACATATGATATCGTACAGCTCCAGAATATCATATCAGAATTTACAGTTTGATATTTCAGATTTTAGATTATCCCGGTATTCAGTTTATACTGAAAATCTCTTTTATAACATATATAAAGCGTCGCAAATTATAAAGGAATTCTACAGCGACTTTTCTGAAATTTGATTTGGACATAACTCAAAATCTACACGACGAAATCCTGATTTTTCTCTTCCACTAGAAAGATATACTCCACCAGCTCCACACGTTTCTTGTTTCATAGAAATCCGGCTTAAAATGAATCATGTACATTCAGTTGAAGTTCAAATCGCCAAATTGCGAACTGCCGCGACGTTTCAGGTTCGTTTTAATTATAATTATAAATTATAAGTTCGAACATTTTACTTTAAGTTATCGATATCGCCAAATCGATATATAAATAATTAAATAAATTAATTATTCGACAACTAACAAAACGCGCCATTACAACTTAGTTCTCTTAACTAAGGTTTACTAATAAGTTTTCCTTTTCCTTCATATAACTTATGTTATCCTCATTTATGGATTTATTATTATTCTCACTAATTTCTTAATCTTTGAGTACAACTTTATTACATAAGTTATTTCATATTCCCCTATCGTTTATTATAACTTACCTTATTTCTTAAGTTATAATTCCCACTTGTCCTTAGGACAAGCCTAACTATTATCTTTCCT
Organism: Allium sativum; assembly: GCA_030737875.1. Lineage (NCBI taxonomy): Eukaryota > Viridiplantae > Streptophyta > Magnoliopsida > Asparagales > Amaryllidaceae > Allium > Allium sativum. Next base: position 289,342,932 of record CM060924.1, read on the forward strand.
CTTCTTATTCAAGTTCATTCCTAATAGGTTGTTTTCATTCCCCATTTTGGCGTTAATTAAGATTTACTTTATCCTTCCCACTTCTTTAACATGTTTACTTAACCCCTACTCAACTGAATTGGTTCGTAATACCGCTATAGATTTAATTAGGTTAAGTATTCCAATTTAACGAATTATCCATGCTACCAACGTTACCCACTTAACCCTATATTATCCCCATGTCTTACCACATGTCTTATCTTGGTTAATTGCTTATTATTAATTCATTATACCTGTAATTGTGCAAGACCTCCCACATTAGATTTCCGTTTGCGGCCGTAGGATATGCCAGGCGGTTCCGACCAGACTTCTATCGCAATCCAAATCTAACCTCGTATATTAGCACTATTACGCATCTAATTTCTGCCTTCGACCTCTCACATTAGATTATCATTTGCGGTTGCTGGATATGTCAGGATGTTCCAGGTAAACTTATACCGCAATCCGAATCTAACCTCGTGTTTTAGGCATATAAATTCTTATTATAACTTATATCCATAATTCAAATCTTGGATTATAATATATGTCAATCACCCATACACCCCAATTCACGTTTATGCTTATAATCCTATCAATAGATTATGCCTATAATCCCAATTCAACTTAAAATCCCAATTTTCATATTCATAATTCCAATTTGATTTGTATTCATATATCCCACCATAGTTGTATTCATAATTCCAAGCATAGTTATGCCCATAACCACATTATGATACAAGCTTTTCCCTTTTTCCCAATATCGTTTCAATCGCATAAATCCGCAATAGACGTAGGCTCGAAGATAGCCTAGCTATAAAAATAAAAAGGGAAGAAAGAAAGGAGGAAAACAAGCATAGGCATAAACAACTGTTCATAATAACAAGTTAAATATACGATGGTAAAACTAGGCATAGGTGAATTCCGGATCTGATCTAAAAAGTATGGTGAACTAATATGATTCTAGTCCAAATCTTAGATCCAATTACTTATTAGGTATTTTAATCTATAAGTACCACAAACTCACTTTATCGGATTAGCTCTTCAATATGTCTATTATGCGTGTAAATGGGGAATGGCGAACGATAGATCTACTATTATACAAAAAATGTATTTTAAATCCACTCACTTGTATGCTTTCCCACTTCTGGATCTGATCCATGGGTTTTTCCCTTTTTGCGCAACATAGATCTAGGCATCTGACTTCTTTTCATTTATTTTGGAGTAAAGAAATCATAGATCTATCTTTTTATTTTAAGAAGAAATTTGGAGAGGAAGAGAAGAGATTAGATCTAAGAATTGCTTGGGGAAGAAGAAGAATCTGAATTATTTTAGGTTGGAGCAGCATCATGGCATCGCCATAAATTTAGGAGAGAAAAACAATGAGATTAGGATCCATTATATAGCTTAGAATTCACGAATCAAGTCATCAAAACTGTCCAGGTTCACAAAAATGAATTTAGCTCAAATCTGGTCGAGGGGTCTACCCCTGTGTCTACCCCCTTAAGGGGGTCGACACTTGTGTCTTTCCCCTATAGGTGGGTCGACACATATGTCGACACCCCTTAGGGGGAGTCGAAACCCTTTGAGCGGGATTTTTCCCGCTCACACTCTTTTGACTGTTTTTGGAATATTTTTGAATTCTGGAGATATTTTGTGTGTGTGTGTATATATATATATATATATATGAGCCTTATATGTATACAAACTCCTAAAGCTCATAACTTCTTCATACGTTATCCGTTTTATGCAAACTTGGTGTCCATCTAAACCAGAATTCCGAGGCGGATGCAATAGTAATGTGCGTTTTACTTAATTCCTGATACTTAAATTAAGTATCTTTATTTTATTAACTTTTATATTACATACATTGTTATCGTATTAATTTCCCTTCTCTTCAATGTATGTATTAATCTAAACTGTGCATCACCATTATTTATATATCCATGCATATAAATATATTTAATTATATTAAAAAATGTGGGGTGTTACATCCATTGTCCTTAAGGATTTCTAATGCTTTCATGAATATATGCGAAGATGTGTGTATATGTCTCAACGCTAATTTAACTATCAAGCGGTCTACTGATTCAGTTGACCTCCTTAATGCAATGTATGTTAGTGCCATGAATCCAATATGTATGCAAATAAGCTTATTATAACATATAAGCTCTATATGAGTGCACACTCATTCGTCCAAATGCAACATCCATATGCTAGTTCATCCATTTCCATCCAAAAAAAAGAAAAGAAAATGCACACACATCCATATACAGTATGAGAGAGATTGAGCCGATCTAGTGCCTAATGTGTGTGTATGCATCCACAGGCAACCACTAGCAAAAACTTGCATCCATCAATCATAACATGTCTCAAACACATGTTTACATCCATAGGATTCCTATCTAAAGGTCGAAAAATACTACGGATAAGATATACTCAAATGATAGAAACAAGTACTGATAAATCATTGGGAAAAGGAGTTAAGAACATACCCTCGAAAAGAAATGGGTACGAAGCACGAATCTTATCTTCGGTCTCCCAAGTCACATCCTCTAGGTTGTCTCCCCATTGAACCTTTAGCAACTTGATCTCTTTATTGCGTAACTTCTTAAGTTCTTATCCCAGAATACGGGTAGGGACTCGCCTAACTGTCGCCTCCAGTTCCACTTCGACTTCTTCCAACACACTCGGCGCAACAATTACTGCGGTGTCATGCACGCACTTCCGCAGATAGGAAATGTGGAAAACATCATGAACGTCGGATAGATTGTCTGGGAGTTTTACTCTATAGGCCATTTGGCCAATCCTCTCGGTTATAGGAAATGGTCCCACAAACCTAGGTGTCAACTTCCCTACTGATCTGAAGCGAACCACATTCCTCAGAGATGACACTTTGATAAAAACCAAGTCTCCTACTTCAAGTTATAGGTCAGTCCTTCTATTGTCTGCATAGGATTTCTGCCTGTCTTGAGCTGTCTTCATCCGCCGTCGAATAAGGTCAATCTTTTCGGACGTTTCCCTAACCATATATGGTCTAAGTAATAATCTTTCTGTAGACTCCAACCAACAAGTTGGTGATCTACAGGGTCGTCCGTACAATGCTTCGAAGGGTGCCATGCCGATGCTAGCTTAATAACTGTTATTATAGGAAACTCTACTAAAGGAAGGTGCTCTTCCCAAGTCCCTACGAAGTCTAGGATAAACAGCCTCAAAAGATCTTCAAGAATCATGTTCATCCTCTATGTCTGTCCATCAGTCTGAGGATGATAAGCGATGCTCAAATACAACTGTGTACCTAATGCTTCTTGCAAGCTCCTCCAAAATTCGATGCTTAAGATGGGGTCACGATCGCTCATGATGTTGGAAGGTACTCCATGAAGACGAACTATCTCATGAACATAAATTGCTGCCAACCATGATGTCATCCTCTTACTCTTAACTGGAATAAAGTGAGCGCACTTAGTGAGTCTATCTACCACAACCCAGAAACTGGTGTTGCCTTTCTTTGATCTAGGCGAACCATCTATGAAATCCATAGAGACGCTCTCCCATTTCCACTAAGGAATCTCCAAAGGATGAAGTAAACCAATGGGCTTCTTTTGCTCAGCTTTGACTTGCTGGCAAACTAAACATTGAGAAACAAATTCGGCCACATCTTTCTTCATCCCAGCCTAAAAGAAAACCCTCTTCATGTCCATGTACATATTATCACTGCTTGGGTGAATGGTCATCTTAGAATGGTGGGCTTCTTCTAGGACTGCCTTTTTCAAGCTTCCAGTTTGAGGAACACAAAGCCTTCCATCTCGTCGCAACCACTCTTTTTCATCTATGGTATATCTACTGAGGTGACTAGAAGCTCCCGTCTTCTAAGCTTATCCATAATGTCTAGAATCTGTGGGTCACCTTGTTGCGAAGCTCCTATCTGGTCCATAAGAGTCGGTCGTATTTCCGAGGATGCAAATAAATCAGGCAAAATCTCGATGGAGGGTCTAAAATCAAAAGTTGAGATGAACTCCAGGCTCTTCCTCTCCACGAACAAAGGACTCAGGGCCACCCTCTGCCCACTTAGTACGTCTGCTACTACATTACCCTTGCCAGGGGTATAAGAAATCTCAAAATCATAAGAAGCTAGAAACTCCATCCACCGTTGTTGCCTTAAATTGAGATCCTACTGTGAGAACAGATACTTGAGAGATTTATGATTGGCGTATAACTCAAACTTCTCTCCAAGTAGATAATGACGCCACGTCTTTAACGCAAACACTATGAAAGCTAGCTCTGGATCATGGGTGGGGTAGTTCTTTTCATGAACTCTCAGCTGTCTACCCCTATGACACACTACTTTCCCTTCTTGCATTAGAACCGCACCAAGCCCTGTACCGCATGCATCAGTGTAAACGGTAAACACTTTATTCCCGTTAGGTAAGGTCAAGACTTGGGCTGTTGTCCGAGCCCTCTTCAGTCATTGGAATGCAACGTCACAGTCTATATCCCACGAGAATGCCAAGTTCTTCTTCGTCAACCTAGTGAGTGGGGGTGATATCTTTGCGAAGTCCTTAATGAACTTCCTATAGTAACCTACTAACCCAAGAAAGATTCTCACCTCTGTTGCATTTTAGGAACCTGTCAATCTTCACTGCAACCACCTTCGCGGGATCTACAGCTATCCCTTTTTTGGAGACCACATGCCCTAAGAATCTCTTTTCTCCAAAAATGGCATTTGCATAATTTTGCTTTAAGCTGATGGTCACAGAGAGTTTTCAAAACTTCTCTCAAATGTTGGGTATGCTCTTCTTCTCTTTTGGAGAAGATCTAAATATCATTGACAAAGACTACAAAAAATTTATTTAGGAACTCCCGAAAAACCCTACTCATCAGATCGACAAAATAGGCGGGTGCATTCGTCATCCCAAAAGGCATAACCAACCACTTATAGAAACTGTCCGGAGTCCTAAAGGCAGCCTTATCTATGCTGTCCTCAGCCACCCTCAACTGATGGAACCCCGTGGCCAAGTCTAACTGGGAAAATACCGAGGCACCAACAAGTTGATCAAATAAATCATTAATCCTCGTAAGTGGGTGCCTATTCTTCTTGGTGAGTTTATTCAGCTCCCTATAATCAACACACAAACGAAGCGAATCATCCGCCTTAGCTGTGAATACTACTGGAATACCCCATTCAGATATGATTTGTCTGATAAACCCTTTCTCAAGTAGCTCCCTTACTTTCTTACTCATCTCCCTCGTTTCACTTGGAGCCATATGGCGCACTGGCAATGCAACTGGATTTACATTGTCCACCAAATATATACGAATGTTGATGTCACGCCTTAGAGGTAAACATCGAACCTCATCAAAAACATCGGAAAAATCCCGGATTACTGGAATAGATTGCAGATCGTTGATAGATGCATCAAGAGACGCTAGGAAACTAAGCATAATCGACCCTTGTGGGTCACACGAAATCTCGAGGGTTCTCCTATGACAAGTCAGAAGCCTAACAACCCTCTTTTCACAATCCAGAATTACACCATATGTGTTAAGCCAATCCATTCCTAGAATCAACCCATAGCCCGTAAACCCGAGTATATACGCGTCACATTCAAATTCGATGCCTAACACATATATTTTCAAACCCCGACAAATCATAGATAAATAGCCGAACCACCAATGGGGTTTGAAACAACTACGGGATCCACTACCATACTAGTAATTAAGTGCAGAGATTCAACTACAGAACTTGATATAAATGAATGTGTTCTAATAGGATGGTTTGAAAGAGAAATTAAAACTTCCACAGAAATTTTTCTACCTCTACCAGGAGCACTGATCGCGAGAACATGTACCTGCCCTCTAGAATTTCCTGCCCTCTGACCTTGTCCTTGTGATCCTCGTTTCTTCGGGCACTCTTTAGCAAAGTTTCAGGCCTCTCCACGACGGTAGCAAGAGTTCTTCCTTCGCTTACAATCTTTAACCAGATGACCTTCCTTCCCATAATGGTGACATTTTCTCTTATCCTTGCCTTTATCATTTTGCTCTCCTTTCTTCTGTTGTTGCTACTATTACCGCTGCCCCTTCTTGGGCCACACCTTCCTATTTTGTGATGTCTCCTCAGCCTTCTTTTCTCCCTTGTCTTCCTGATGCATTAGGGCCATATCAACAAGCTTTTCAAAAGTGGCCCCTATTGGAATATGGCACATGGCTAGACCATGCAGAGGCTCATTCATCCCTTTAGAAAACCATAAAGCCCTTTTGTGCGGCGTATCCACCAACTCTAAACCGAACCTTGCTAGTTGGTTAAATTTATTCATATACACTTTTACCATCAAGTTTCCTTGTTTCAGTGCTAAGAATCTCTCCATCTGCATGCTGCTTTCAGATCGGGAAAGAAATTTCATTTCGAACCTCTATCTAAAATCTTCCCAAGTTTCCACTGGACGTCCAGCTTGAGTGACTTCCCACCAAAATGAGGCTTCGTCCTTCAGTAGCCAGGCGGCTAACTGAACCTTCCTTCTATCCTCTACTTCAAATATTACGAATAAATCCTCGGTCTCCTTGAGCCAATTCCGAGCTTCTATGAATGTCTCGTTCCCATGGAATGACTTCCCTCCCATAGCACGGAAGTCCTTGCAAATCTTGGTAGAGTTATTTGCTCTTGGAGGGGGAGGAGGAGGAATGACAGGTGCAGCTAGCGGAGGAACATTTCGTTTGGCTTCGGCAGGTGCCGTGGCCTCCAAATATCAATGGAATCATCCAGGTATTGTGACGCCCTCTAGGATATTAGGAATGTTTTGTTCCCCAGACATGTTGAAAAGAAAAAGGAAGAGATTTAGACAAAGGACCGAAGGGCATTACATATGGCTTTTTGGGGAATGTTTTTCAAAATAGACCTTTCCTTTTTGAAAATACATTCTTTTAGAACCTTTTTGAAAAACAATTTTCAAATTTTTTTATCTATTCTGGTAACCTTTAGCTCTGATACCAAGTGTGACACCCCACGTCCATTAATGTCACTCACTAATGGAACGCATTAAGTTATGTGAAGCGTTATAGGTAAACAGACACAGAATAGTTATAAGACAGATATAAATAAGATAGCAGCGGAAATTTAAATTTTCATTTCAACGTAAATCATAATACCGTGGTCCACAATACCATAAGTCACAAAAACCATTACAATAAAATAACTTATGTCTTACATCATCAGAGTACATAAGAATATAAAAACATAATTCCCCAATTGAAAGAGTTAAACCATAGTAGAGACAAGAACTTGAGCCATACTTCAGAGTAGCTCCTAGCAAGGTGATATCTGAGCCCTGACTAAGCCTGGGTGTTTCCTCCCTGAGAACCTGGGGGGAAATGGAAGAAAGAAGGAGAAATAAAAGGGCCAGACATAAAGTCTGGCGAGTCTAGTTACTTTTAGCTAGTAAATAAATAAAAGTAACATGATAGGCATATAAAGTGGATAAGGGAGATCACTACACAAATGACAGGTGTGATAAGGTAGAAAGGGTAAGGTGTTTACACTTCTCTAATGATTACTCTGCACTATTACTATTATAACCAGAATAAGATGATCCCTTCTAAGGTGGTAGACTTAGGGAATATGTCCAAAGTATACCCTAACCACTACCCTAATCGATCGGCTCCCTACTCCGAAGATACTCTTTGCCGGCCCCATGGTAGGATGTATCACGTCCTACAGTGGCAACCCTTCACTGATACGCATAGCCTCATATCTACTGGTGTCACGGTCGTCTTATCCCCCTCTGCCTGGCTCATGCACGCACATGGCCCGGTCGGTTTTCGCCGCCCACACCGTCCTCCACGTTTGGATCTCTTACAATCAGTCAGTAAGCATGTTCCCTCTCCGCCAAGTACGGAGTAATATATTTGATACTAACTTTGGGTTACTGACTGAAATGGGTCGGACACAATATGATACAAGCTCTCCCCTTTGTCTTGTATCCCCCACTAGGTTTTTCACTGACTACGTATACCAATAGATGTCTTTAATTACAAAGCCCTATATCAGTTATGCTTACCCTAAAAGGTGTCTTTAATTACATGACTTTATTATTTTCTCTGGTTATGTATACCACTAGGTGTCTTTAATTACGTAACCTTAGCGGGTTAAGTTGTGGGCCTATATGTAAATATTACCCACCGCTTCTAGATTTTCTTAATCCATCCACTATCCAATCAATTTACTTAACCCTAAACTTAGTTCACAATCATACAATCCCTATGGAATTGATTTGGTTAAGTAGTCCAATCCATTACCATGTCCATTTACGGTTTATAATGGGCTAGACCTCCCACATTAGGTCCACAACGTGTGGATGCTGGATATGCCGGTCGGGTCCAGGCACTTATTCCACAGTTGGGCCTAACCTCATGTCTTAGCCCGATTCGTATTAGCATACTTAGACCTCCCACATTAGGTTCAAAATTAGTGGCTGCTGGATATGCCGGTCGGGTCCGGGCTGACTTCCACCGCTAATGCAACCTAACCTCGGGTCATAAGTACAATTTCAATTCCTAATTGTAATTACTAGACATTCCATTTTAAATTAATTTACCAATTAATTAATCCTTTCCTTTTATAGGTGTCAATACCTATTTTACCCAAAAATTTGAATTACATGTCCAAAAATGTTATTATTCAAACTATGCCATTTTTAACCCTTTTCCCCCCGTTCCTTAACTAGCGGCCCTCACAAAATTGGCAACATGCCTAGGCTAGACAATATCCTGGTCATAAACGATAATAGGGAAAATAATGGGAATATAACTAAAATGATCATCTTCGCATAAACATAAACTAGCATGATAATAAGGTGAACATACATACTGGCATGGACATGAAATTGTCATCATAACAAGGTGGACATAAAACTGATGAATGGTTGGGAGTCAATAACTATGATGTCACAATAAGTATAGTAAGATCTAAATTAGCGATTTAGATGTCCAATCGGTTTAGATCTAACATGATAACATAAGGTGTAACACCCCGTGTTTTCGATAAACCTTGAAGTAACAAATTAAAGAATAATTAATTTTAAATATGAGAACTAAGGGAAAGGGGATATGCCATTGCGTTCGTCTCGGAATTCTGGTTGAGATAGAGTTCGAGTTTGCGTGAATTGGACTTCGTATGAAGAAGTTATGGCCTTCGGAAGTTTCAAAAGTTCGAAATTCAAATTTAAACATAGAAGAGGGCAGGGCAGGAAAGATTCCCGCCCAGGCCAGGCCAGGCGACCTAGGGGTCGACCTACCCCCCCCCCCCTCCCCCCCCCCCCCCCGAGCAGATCTGAAAGGATGACGATTTCTGACTCCCTGCTGAGTCATTAGGGCTGAGGTGTTATCCTATCTTGACTGGATGGTCTAGATTTTTTCTAGGGTTAGTCTGACGGCTCTAAATTAATTAAAACTCTATAAAAGCAACCTAACTCTCAACCCTAAATCACAAAATGTTCATACCAAAAGTCGGCATGCCGTCAATGGTGAACCTAGGGTAGCCATCATCTCTTTCAACTCAAAGGCAAGATTGAAGCTACGTCAAAATTAAATCTAATCTAATTCAACTAAGAAAATTCAATGATCTACATCAAAGGCGAGCAATTCAATTTCAGAATACAAATCCCAGAACTCAAGGATTCCTTTTTGTTTGTATGTGTAGTTATCTTTCAGATCGAATGAATTAAAGACATGGTTTGTAATGAATTGTAAAATAGAATTGTATCAAGATGTATGTGATGCTGATTTATGTTTATTCATGTCTGTTCTATCGTATATGCCTATGAATTATTGTGGTTTATCATGTTTTGTGGAAATTGGTGAATAAACCTATGATGTTATGAAATTATCATATGTAAGTTTGCTGATATTATACATGTTTTCGGCTAAGTCATATATTTTATGCCTAATTGTTCAGATCCATTATGCATACATGTTTAGATCTACGACGTTGTGATGACATCTATATGTTGTATGTTAATTTAGAAATTATACCATGCTTATGCAAGTTAAGTGATGCTATCATGTTATGAATACATGCAAGTTTATAAGTTAAAAACATGACTATGTAAACCTATATGTTTAGATCTACAACTTTACATGTTAGAACCATATGCCTTTATGTTAGATCAATATTAACATGATTCAACCTATGCAAGTTCACCACTACACGTCTAATTACATTTTGGTAGTTCTATGTAATACTATTATTTTATATTCATGTTGCATAGATCTAGTTTGCAAGTTCATAATTAAAAGTTTATTAGGCTAAGTTCATGTGACACATCTGTAGTGAGATCCATATTTTTGTATGATATTGGACTGTTGCAAGTTCCTCTTTTTCCCCTTTTAGTTTATTGGTTAAGCTAAAATGTCGAGCCTAACATCCTATGTAATTTTGCGAACGTACAACGGGGGTAACGTTGGGGAAAACATGAAACTATACATAATTAACATATTTGGCTCATAGCCATGTAAATGGTAAGGCATTGAAATGGTATAATTTACTTTCCAACAATTATGAATTTGCTTTAAAAGGAAAGTGGGCCATAACAATAAATTGTTGACAAATTTACATATAAGCATAAAAGGATAAATATATAAATTTAGAAATGACGAATATGCCTAACCCGAGGTTAGACTGAGTTGTGGTGTAAAACTGCCCGGAACCGACCGGCACATCCAGTGACCACAACAATACCTGTCTGGTTAGTGCATTGAGCCCAAAAAGGACCCGAGGTTAGACTGAGTTATGGTGTAAAACTGCCCAGAACCGACCAGCACATCCAGTGACCACAACAATACCTGTCTAATGTGAGTGGTTGGTGCTCTAATAAAGCTAAGTCAAGAGTAGTAGGGTTAAGTCAATTAAGGAAACAATTAATCAATTAAACATGTTAGCTAAACTGATAGGTGGGGTTAAGGTAAATTTGGACACTTAACCAATTTAACAAGTTGACTGGAAAACCCTAACAATGGGTACCCATTTCAACAGTAACCCACGTAGATGTATCATGGGAACCTGAACTAGGCAGGGTGGGACACGATTACTGGGTTGATTATAAGCGGTCAAAAACATTAGCGGTGGTGGATCATTGTAGGTTCCGACGGAGTATCGGGCGTGCACGTACTCCGGAGTGGAAAAAGCAGGCACTGGGCATCAGTAGTCATACACTGTGCATCTTGAATCATGTCGGGTTACCACCATAGAATTTGATACACTCCTTGGTGGGACTAGCACAGGTATCTACGGTCAAGCGGGGGTCGAAGGACACACGTGATAAATGTATGCTAGTAGGAGCCGATTGATATAAGGGAATTATTTCACCATGAACACGTGGTGCTAGTTGGACAAGTATAAATAGGTGCAGAAGAATTAAACATGGGTGCGATGTACATTCGGTTTTTCCTTCCTTATATAGTTTTATGTTAGTTTGCTATTCTCGTACCGTCTTATTTTCAGTTTATTCCTATCATAACCTTTTCCTTATTCACACACTGAAAAGTCACAAAACTTACTCAGACTTATCTTTGACCCATTTTTCTTTCGTCTTCTTCCCCCCCCCCCCCCGGTAGCCAGGGAGGGAATAGCCATATGCACTATCTGTCTATCCTTTGTCTTGAATCTTTCCTTTTTCGTTTCAGCATGTCTAGGAATCTTAACCTTCCAGAGGGTGTACCGATACCCGACTGGTTCAGGAGGTACCTAGAGGCTAGGGCTAACGATGCAGGCCCAACAGACATTCCTCCTTCCCCAGCTGCAGCGGTTCCTCCTCCTCCTCGTGCAAATGCTTTCTCAAAAATATGTAAGGAATTTCGAGCCATGGGTGGAAAGAACTTCAATGGAAATGAATCCTTCGTGGAAGCAAGAAATTGGCTCCAATAAATTGAGGATTTGTTCGAGATCTTCGAAGTAGATAATAGGAAGAAGATACAGTTGGCGGTATGGTTGCTCAAAGACGAAGCTTCCTGTTGGTGGGGAGTCACTAATGCGGAAAGACTAATTGAAACTTGGATGGATTTTAGGATGAGCTTTGAAATGAAATTCCTCTCACAAGCTGAACAAAGCTTACAAATGGAGTTCTTAGCTCCCAGATAGGGAAGTATGTCGGTCATGGAATACGTTAACCAGTTTAATCAATTGGCTAGGTTTGGATTGGAGTTAGTGAACGCTCCCCATAAGAAGGCTCTCCGCTTTGTTAAAGGATTGAATGAGCCACTGCACAGCGTAGCTATGTCCCATATACCTATGGGTGCGACTTATGAAAGACTGGTGGACATGGCACTGTTACAAGAAGAAGATAAGGCTGGCAAGAAGGAGACAAAGGTGGAAGCATCTCAAGATAAGGAAGGGGAAGGATCACAGAGCAAGAAGACAGACTCCAAGAAGGGCGGGAAAAACAACAAAATCCGTGACTAGAGGAAGTGTAATTTTTGTGGCATTCGTGGACATTTGGTTAAGGACTGCAGGAAGAAGAAAAGGAAGATGGGTAGCTATTTCCATTGCGGCGAGGCAGGACAAATGGCTAGGGGCTGCCCAAGAAAGCTAGGGCAAGGGCAGAGAGTTGGATCTACTTCTGGAGGGCAGGTTCACGCCCTCATGGCACCTTCGCAAGAACAAGGTAGAAATGTTTCTGTTGAGAGTTTAGTTTATCTTTTTGATCATCCTGTTCATACACGCTTTGATTCTGGCGCATCGCACTCTTTTATATCTACTTCTTTAGTTGAATCTCTGCACCTAGACACCAGTTCAGTAGAGGATCCCTTGGTTGTCTCAAATCCAATTGGAGGCTCAACTTATTTTTCAATGATATGTTTGGATTTGGAAATTTCTATATTGAGTGTGGGGTTTAGATGTAATGCCTATTTTTTTGGCTTCACGGACTATGGGTTAATTATAGGCATGGATTGGTTATCCAGTAATGGTGCCATCCTCGACTGTGAAAAGAGAGTGGTTAGACTCATGAGTCGCCTTGGTAACACTCTCGAAATTTCTTGTAATCCCATGAACTCTGTTATGCTTAGCTATCTAGAATCTCTTGATGCATCCATTGAGGATTTGCAGTCTGATAGAGTAGTCCGTGAATACCCGGATGTCTTTGAAGAGGTTAAAGGGTTACCTCCGAAGGGGGAGATAGACTTCCGCATATATCTTGTTGATAACGCAAAACCCATCACTCTACCCATTAGACACATGGCTCCAAGGGAGAGGAAAGAACTCAGCAAGCAAGTTAAAGAGCTACTTGAGAAGGGGTTTATAAGGCGGAGTATTTCTGAATGGGGTGCTCCAGTGGTGTTCGCCACTAAAGCGGACGGTTCGCTTCGCTTATGCATTGATTATAGGGAGCTAAACAAGCTGACCAAGAAGAATAGGCACCCACTCCAAAGAATAGACGACTTATTCGATCAGCTTGTAGGTGCATCGGTTTTCTCCACTAGATTTAGCTATCGGGTTTCATCAGCTGAGAGTGGCTAAAGACAGCATTGACAAGAACGCGTTCAGAACTCCGAATGGTTTCTTCGAGTGGCTTGTCATGCCTTTCGGCTTGACAAACACACCCGCTTACTTCGTCGATTTGATGAGCAGGGTGTTTAGGGAGTTCCTCAATAAGTTTGTAGTTCTCTTTATAGATGACATTTTGATTTTCTCAAAGAGTGAGGAAGAGCATGCTCAGCATCTAAAGGAAGTCATGGACACTCTTCGTGCACACCAGTCAAAAGCCAAATTCTCCAAATGCCACTTATGGAGAGAAGAAGTAAGGTTTCTTGGACATGTGGTGTCCAAAGAGGGATTAGCTGTGGACCCTGCAAAAGTAGTTGCGGTCCAAGATTGGAAGGTCCCACGGAATGCAACTGAAGTCCGAAGCTTCCCTGGGCTAGCGGGCTTTTACCGGAAGTTCATCAAAGATTTTGCGAAAATCTCAGCTCCACTTGCAAAGTTGACAAAGAAGAACTTAACTTTCACTTGGGATTTTTATTGCGATATTGCTTTCCAACACTTAAAAAGAGCTCTAACGACAGCCCCAGTTCTGACATTGCCAGATGGGAGCCAGATGTTTACCGTATACACGGATGCTTGTGGTATGGGATTAGGAGCTGTCTTGATGCAATAAGGGAAGGTAGTAGCTTATGGAGGCCGACAGCTGAAAATACATGAGAAAAATTACCCAACCCACAATCTAGAGTTGGCTGCCATCGTCTTTGCGCTTAAGTCTTGGTGCCATTATCTCCTAGGTGAGAAGCTTGAATTATATACTGACCATAAATCGTTGAAGTACCTTTTCTCGCAGAAAGATCTTAACTTGAGGCAACAAAGGTGGATGGAATTCTTGGCATCCTACGATTTCGAGATTTCCTATACTTATGGCAAGGGCATTGTAGTAGCAGACACCTTGAGTTGAAAGAAGCTAACCTTAAGCCCTCTCTTTGTTGAAAGGCAGAGCTTGGAGTATATAGCCAACTTTGATTTTAGACCCTCTGTCGATCATGTGACTAGTTTGTTAGCATCGCTAGAGGTACGTCCTTCTCTTTTGGACATAACAGGGACCGCACAACGTGAAGACCCTCAGCTAGTTGATATGATAGGTAAGTTGAGTAGGTTAAGACTTCTAGTCACCTCAATAGATACTCCATCGATGATAAGGGTTGGTTGAGACGGGATGGGAGGCTATGCGTCCCACGAGCAAGGGATTTGGTGAAGAAGGTTCTCGAAGAGGCACACCATTCCAAGTTAACCATACACCCCGGTGGAGACAAAATGTACAAAGACATCAAAGTGTTTTCTTTTTGGATGGCATGAAGAGGGATGTAGCTGAATTCGTCTCAAAGTGCTTAGTATGCCAGCAAGTCAAGGTGGGACAAAGGAAGCCTGGTGGTTTGCTTCATCCTCTAGAGGTCCCACAGTGGAAGTGGGGTAGCATCTCGATGGACTTTATTGATGGGATGCCTAGGTCAAGAAGAGGCAATACCAGTATTTGGGTAATAGTGAACAGGCTCACAAAAAGCGCTCACTTCATACCCATTAGGAGTAGAAGGACTGCCTCATCTTTAGCATCCATATATCTTAAAGAGATAGTCCGACTCCATGGGGTACCCTCCAGCATTGTTAGCGACTGATATCCTATCTTTACGAGCGAGTTTTGGAAGAGCTTACAAGAGGCTATAGGCACACAATTATGCTTTAGCACGACCTATCACCCTCAAACCAATGGCCAGACGGAAAGAGTGAACAAAGTGTTGGAAGACCTCTTAAGATTATACATTCTCGACTTTGGAGGAACATGGGAAGATCACCTTCCTTTGGCGGAGTTTGCCTACAATAATAGCTACCAAGCCACCATAGGCATGGCACCCTTCGAAGCTTTATATGGAAGACCGTGCCGATCACCAACTTATTGGTGGGAGTCTATAGATAAGCTCATACTTGGACCAGATGTGATTAGAGAAACATCATAGAAAGTGGACTTGATACGGAAAAGAATGAAGACTGCCCAAGATAAACAAAAGCCCTACACATATAAGAGAAGGAGGGACCTTGAGTTTGAGGTTGGGGACAGGGTTTTCCTTAAAGTATCTCTTTTGAGGAACGTCGTTCGCTTCGGATCCACAGGAAAGTTGGCACCAAGATTTGTAGGGTCGTTTCATGTCATTAAAAGAATTGGGAAGATGGCTTATAGAATAGAGATGCCCGAAAGATTGGCTGGAGTCCTTAATGTCTTTCACGTTTCTCACTTACGAAAGTGCTTACATGAGTCTGCGGAAGTGATGGAACCAAGCATATTAGAGGACGTAGAAGTAGAACGAGAGGCGACTGTGAGGAGAGTTCCAACTCGTATCTTGGGTACAGAAGTCAAAAAGCTATGCAATCGCGAAGTCAAACTTGTAAAAGTTCAATGGAGTGACGTTGAGGAAGACGTGACTTGGGAGACTGAGGCCAAAATACGCGTATCCTACCCTTTTCTTTTTGAGGTTACATCTTTGATCTCTTTCTCCTTAAGTATGTTCATACTTGTATCTATCTTTTTTTTAGTATTTTCCTCAGTGTCGTTCTCGATCCTTAGGTAGTAACCAATGGATGTAAACATGTATTTGAAACATGTTATGATTGATGGTTGCAAGTGATTGCTAGTGGTTGCTCGTGGTTGCATACACACACACTTTAGGTATTAGATCGGCTCAGTCACTTTCATATTGCACATGCATATATGTACTTATATATGATTGAAACATGATTTGTTATCATGTGTATGTTGTATTTGTATGAATGATTGTGCACTCATGTAGAAAGTGTGATCAGGGAAGATTGCATACATTATGGACGCATGACACCGATATGACTTGCATTAAGGAGGTCAACTGAATCAGTAGACCGCCTAATTTTGCATTAGATAAGGACATGTACGCACACTATGCATATGATCATGAAGCATTAGAAGTCTTTTAAGGACAATGGACGCCTGTGTTTGATGGTTGAGTAGATGGACGATTGGATAGTAGGATATACGTTCTTCTTGACTCGAAGACTTCGGGGATGAAATCCTTTAAGGAGGGGAGAATATAACACCCCGTGTTTTCGATAAACCTTAAAGTAACAAATTAAAGAATAATTAATTTTAAATGTGAGAATTAAGGGAAACAGGATATGCCACTGCGTTCATCTTGGAATTTTGGTTGAGACAGAGTCCGAGTTTAGGTGAATTGGACTTCGTATGAAGAAGTTATGGCCTTCGAAAGTTTCAAAAATTCGAAATTCAAATTTAAACATAGAAGAGGACAGGGCAGGAAAGAGGCCAGGCCAAGCCAGGCCAGGTCGACCAGGAGGTCGACCCTAGTGTCGACCTACCCTACAAGTCGACCTGGGGTCGACCTACCCTCCCCCCTCCCCCCGGGCAGATCTGAAAGGATGACGATTTCTGACTCCCTGCGAGTCATTAAGGCTGGGGTATTATCCTAATTTGACTAGATGGTCTATATTATTTCTAGGGTTAATCCGATGGCTCTAAACTAATTAAAACTCTATAAAAGCAACCTAACTCTCAACCCTAAATCACAAAATATTCATACCAAGAGTCGCCATGCTGTCAATGGTGAAACTAGGATAGCCATCATCTCTTTCAACTCAAAGGCAAGATTGAAGCTACATCAAAATTAAATCTAATCTAATTCAACTAAGAAAATTCAACGATCAACATCAAAGGCGAGCAATTCAATTTCAGAATACAGATCCCAGAACTCAAGAATTCCTTTTTGTTTGTAAGTGTAGTTATCTTTCGGATGCAAATGAATTAAGGACATGGTTTGTTATGAATTGTAAAATAGAATTGTAACAAGTTGTATGTGATGCTGATTTATGTTTATTCATTCTGTTCTATCGTATATGCCTATGAATTATTGTGGTTTATCATGTTTTGTGGAAATTGGGGGATAAACCTATGATGTTATGAAATTATCATATGTAAGTTTGCTGATATTATATAAGTTTTAGGCTAAGTCATATAGTTTATGCCTAATTGTTCAGAACCATTATGCATACATGTTTAGATCTACGACCTTGTGATGACATCTATAAGTTGTATGTTAATTTAGAAATTATGCCATGTTTATGCAAGTCAAGTGATGCTATCATGTTATGAATACGTGCAAGTTTATAGGTTAAAACATGACTATGTAAACCTGTATGTTTAGATCTACAACTATACATGTTAGAACCATATGCCTTTATGTTAGATCAATATTAACATGATTCAACCTATGCAAGTTCACCACTACACGTCTAATTAGATTTTTGGTAGTTCTATGTAATACTATTATTGTATGATTCATGTTACATAGATCAAGTTTGCAAGTTCATAATTAAAAGTATATTATGCCAAGTTCATGTGACACATCTGTAGCGAGATCCATATTTTTGTATGATGTTGGAATGTTGCAAGTTCCTCTTTTTCCCCTTTTAGTTTATTGCTTAGGCTAAAATGTCGAGCCTAACATCCAACGTAATTTTGCGAATGTACAACGGGGGTAACGTTGGGGAAAACATGAAAACATACATAATTAACATATTTGGCTCAAAACCATGTAAATGGTAGGGCATTGAAATGGTATAATTTACTTTCCAAAAATTATGAATTTGCTTTAAAATGAAAGTGGGCCATAACAATAAATTGTTGAAAAATTTACATATAAGCATAAAAGGATAAATATATAAATTTAGAAAAGACGAATATGCCTAACCCGACGTTAGACTGAGTTATGGTGTAAAACTGCCCAGAATCGACTAGTACATCCCGTGACCACAACAATACCTGTCTAATGTGGGTGGTTAGTGCATTGAGCCCAAAAAGGACACGAGGTTAGACTGAGTTATGGTGTAAAACTGCTCGGAACCGACCAACACATCCAGTGACCACAACAATACCTGTCTAATGTGAGTGGTTGGTGCTCTAATAAAACTAAGTCAAGAGTAGTAGGGTTAAGTCAATTAAGGAAACAATTAACCAATCCAACATGTTAGCTAAACTGATGGGTGGGGTTAAGGTAATTTGGACACTTAACCAATTTAACATGGTGACTGGAAAATCCTAGCAACAGGAACCCATTTCGACAGTAACCCACGTAGATGTATGATGGGACCCTGAACTAGGTAGGGTGGGGCACTATTACTGGGTTGATTATAAGCGGTCAAAAACATCGGCGGTGGTGGATCAGTGTAGGTTCTGGCGGAGTATCCGGCGTGCACGTACTCCGGAGTGGAAAAAATAGGAACTGGGCATCAGTAGTCACACACTGTGCATCTTGAATCGTGTCGAGTTGCCACCATAGGATTTGATACACCCCTTGGTGGGACCAACACAGGTATCTACAGTCAAGTGGGGGCCGAAGGACACACGTGATAAATGTATGCTAGTAGGAGCCGATCGATATAAGGGAATCATTTCACCATCAACATGTGGTGCTAGTTGGACAAATATAAATAGGCGCAGAATAATTAAACATGGGTGCGATGTACATTCGGTTTATCCTTCCTTGTATAGTTTTATGTTAGTTTGTTGTTCTGGTACTATCCTATTTTCAGTTTATTCCTATCATAAGCTTTTCCTTATTCACACACTAGAAAGTCACTAGACTTACTCAGACTTATGTCTGACCCATTTTTCTTTCGTCTTCTTTTCTTCCGTTCCCCCCCAAGGTAGCCAGGGAGGGAATAGCTCGGCTTAATTTGGATCGTTTATCTTTCCAAGCTTGAAGACTCTGTGATGTACGGCTTGGAATCTCATATCTTTGGCTATGGCTTTGGACACACTAGGCCTGGGGATTTATGCAGTTTTATTTATGTTATATGCTTCTTTATGTTTTAATCAAGACATAGATTATGATGAAGTGTTTTGGAAGTTGTGTTGAGACAATTTACTGTAATAGTTTTTGTATTGAACCACGTATGAAATAAATGTTACTTTTATTTTCCGCTGCTTATATTTCTATCTTATAAATTTTCTGTGTCTTTTACCTATAATGCTCCATCGAAGTTAAGGCATTCCCTTTGTCAGTCACCCTAATGGAGGTGGGGTGTTTCACTTTGTATCAGAGCAAAGGTTTACTAGATCAGATAAAAGTTTTTGAAAACTATTTTCAAAAAGAAGCATTTTTTTTCAAGAGAAATGTTATTTTACTTTAAAAGGCATAATCCCCCAACGCCATATGCACTATCTTTCTATCCTTTTCTTGAATCTTTCCTTTTTCATTTCAGCATGTTTGGGAATCTTAACCTTCCAGAGGGTGTACCGATACCCGTCTGGTTCAGGAGGTACCTAGAGGCTAGGGACAACGACGCAGGCCCAGCAGACATTCGTCCTCCCCCAGCTGCAGCGGTTCCTCCTCCTCCTCCTCATGCAAATGCTTTCTCAAAAATATGTAGGGACTTTCGAGCCATGGGTGGAAAGAACTTCAATGGAAATGAATCCTTCGTGGAAGCAAGAAACTGGCTCAAAGAAACTGAGGATTTGTTCGAGATCTTCGAAGTGGATGATAGGAAGAAGATACAGTTGGTGGTATGGTTGCTCAAAGACGAAGTTTCCTGTTGGTGGGAAGTCACTAACGCGGAAAGACTAATTGAAACTTGGATGGATTTTAGGATGAGGTTTGAAATGAAATTCCTCTCACAAGCTGAACGAAGCTTACAGATGGAGAAGTTCTTAGCTCTCAGACAGGGAAGTATGTCGGTCAAGGAATATGTTAACCAATTTAACCAGCTGGCTAGGTTTGGATTGGAGTTAGTGAACACTCCCCATAAGAAGGCTCTTCACTTTGTTAAAGGATTGAATGAGCCACTGCACAGCGTAGCTATGTCCCATATACCTATGGGTGCGACTTATGAAAGACTGGTGGACATGGCACTGTTACAAGAGGAAGATAAGGCTGGCAAGAAGGAGACAAAGGTGGAAGCATACCAAGAAAAGAAAGGGAAAGTATCATAAAGCAAGAAGACAGACTCCAAGAAGGGCGGGAAACACAAAAAAACACGTGACAAGAGGAAGTGTAATTTTTGTGGCATTCGTGGACATCTGGTTAAGGACTGCAGGAAGAAGAAAAGGAAGATGGGCAGCTGTTTCCATTGCAGCGAGGTAGAACACATGACTAGGGACTGCTCAAGAAAGCAAGGGCAAGGGCAGAGAGTTGGATCTACTTCTGGAGGGCAGGTTCACGCTCTCATGGCACCTCCGTAAGAATAAGGTAGAAATGTTTCTGTTGAGAGTTTAGTTTATCTTTTTGATCATCCTGTTCGTACACTCTTTGATTATGGCACATCACACTCTTTTATATCTGCTTCTTTAGTTGAATCTCTGCACCTAGACACCAATTTAGTAGAGGATCCCTTGGTTGTTTCAAATCCAATTGGAGGCTAAACTTATTTGTCAATGATCTATTTGGATTTGTAAATTTCTATATTGAGTGTTTGGTTTAGATGCAATGCCTATGTTTTGGGCTTCACGGGCTATGGGTTAATTCTAGGCATGGATTGGCTATCCAGTAATGGTGCCATCCTCGACTGTGAAAAGAGAGTGGTTAGACTCATGACTCGCCTTGGTAACACTCTCGAAATTTCTTGTAATCCCATGAACTCTGTTATGCTTAGCTATCTAGAATCTCTTAATGCGTCTATTGAGGATTTACAGTCTGATAGAGTAGTCTGTGAATACATGGATGCCTTTGAAGAGGTTAAAGGGTTACCTCCGAAGCAGGAGATGGACTTCCGCATATATCTCATTGATAACGCAAAACCCGTTGCTCTACCCGTTAGACACATGGCTCCAAGGGAAAGGAAAGAACTCAGCAAGCAAGTTAAAGAGCTGCTTGAGAAGGGGTTTATAAGGCGGAGTATTTCTGAATGGGGAGCTCCAGTGGTGTTCGCAACTAAAGCGGACGGTTCGCTTCGCCTATGTGTTGATTATAGGGAGCTAAACAAGCTGACCAAGAAGAATAGGCACCCACTCCCAAGAATAGACGACTTGTTCGATCAGCTTGTAGGTGCATCGGTTTTCTCGTAACTAGATTTAGCTACCGGGTTTCATCAGCTGAGAGTGGATGAAGACAACTTTGACAAGACCGCGTTCAGAACTGTAGATGGTTTCTTCGAGTGGCTTGTCATGCCTTTCGGCTTGACAAACGCACCTGCATACTTCGTTGATTTGATGAGCAGGGAATTTAGGGAGTTCCTCAATAAGTTTGTAGTGGTCTTCATAGATGATATTTTGATTTTCTTGAAGAGTGAGGAAGAACATGCTCAGCATCTAAAGGAAGTCATGGACACTCTTCGTGCACACCAGTTAAAAGCCATATTCTCCAAATGCCACTTCTGGAGAGAAGAAATAAGGTTTCTTGGACATGTGGTGTCCAAAGATGGATTAGTTGTGGACCCCGCAAAAGTAGTTGCGGTGCAAGATTTGAAGGTCCCACGGAATGCAACCGAAGTCCGAAGCTTCCTTGGGCTAGCGGGCTTTTACTGGAAGTTCATCAAAGATTTTGCGAAAATCTCATCTCCACTTACAAAGTTGACAAAGAAAAACTTAACTTTTACTTGGGATTTGGATTGCGATATTGCTTTCCAACGCTTAAAAGGAGCTCTAACGACAGCCCCAGTTCTGACATTGCCAGATGGGAGCAAGATGTTTACCATATACACGGATGCTTGTGGTATGGGATTAGGAGTTGTCTTGATGCAAGAAGGGATGGTAGTTGCTTATGGAGGCCGACAGCTGAAAATACATGAAAAAACTATCCAACCCACGATCTAGAGTTGGTTGCCATCGTCTTTGCGCTTAAGTCTTGGCGCCATTATCTCCTAGGTGAGAAGTTTGAATTATATACCGACCATAAATCGTTGAAGTACCTTTTCTCGTAGAAAGATCTTAACTTGAGGCAAAAAAGGTGGATGGAATTCTTGGCATCCTACGATTTCAAGATTTCCTATACCCTTGGCAAGGGCAATGTAGAAGCAGACGCCTTGAGTAGAAAGAAGTTGACTTTAAGCCCTCTCTTTGTTGAAAGGCAGAGCTTGGAGTATATAGCCAACTTTGATTTTAGACCCTCTGTCGATCATGTAACTGGTTTGTTAGCATCGCTAGAGGTGCGACCTACTATTTTGGACTCAATAGGGACCGCACAACGTGAAGACCCTCAGCTAGTTGATATGATAGGTAAGTAGAATAGGGGTAAGACTTCTAGTCACCTCAATAGATACTCCATCGATGATAAGGGTTGGTTGAGACGGGATGGGAGGCTATGCATCCCACGAGAAAGGGATTTGTTGAAGAAGGTTCTCGAAGAGGCACACCATTCCAAGTTGACCATACACCCCGGTGGAGACAAAATGTACAAAGACATCAAAAGGGTTTTCTTTTGGCATGGCATGAAGAGGGATGTAGTTGAATTCGTCTCGAAGTGCTTAGTATGCCAGCAAGTCAAGGCGAAACAAAGGAAGCCTGCTGGTTTGGTTCATCCTCTAGAGGTCCTACAGTGGAAGTGGGGTAGCATCTCGATGGACTTTATTGATGGGCTGCCTAGGTCAAGAAGAGGCAATACCAGTATTTGGGTAATAGTGGATAGGCTCACAAAAAGCGCTCACTTCATACCAATTAAGAGTAGAAGGACTGCCTCTTCTTTAACATCCATATATCTTAAAGAGATAGTCCGACTCCATAGGGTACCCTCCAGCTTTGTTAGTGACCGAGATCCTATCTTTACGAGCGAGTTTTGGAAGAGCTTACAAGAGGCTATAGGCACACAGTTATGCTTAAGCACGACCTCTCACCCTCAAACCGATGGCCAGGCGGAAAGAGTGAACAGAGTGTTGGAAGACCTCTTAAGATTGTGCATTCTCGACTTCGGAGGAGCATGGGAAGATCACCTTCCTTTGGTGGAGTTTGCCTACAACAACAGGTACCAAGCCACCATAGGCATGGCACCCTTCGAAGCTTTATATGGAAGGTCGTGCCGATCACCAACTTGTTGGTGGGAGTCTACAGATAAGCTCATACTTGGACCAGATGTGGTTAGAGAAACTTCATAGAAAGTGGACTTGATACGAAAAAGAATGAAGACTGCCCAAGATAGACAAAAGTCCTATGCAGATAAGTGAAGGATGGACCTTGAGTTTGAGGCTGGGGACAGGGTTTTCCTTAAAGTATCTCCTTTGAGGAATGTCGTTCGCTTCGAATCCGCAGGAAAGTTGGCACCAAGATTTGTACGACCGTTTCCTATCATTGAAATAATTGGGAAGATGGCTTATAGAGCAGAGTTGCCCGAAAGATTGGCTGGAGTCTGTAATGTCTTTCACGTTTCTCACTTACGAAAGTGCTTACATGAGTCTGCGGAAGTGGTGGAACCAAGCATATTAGAGGATGTAGAAGTAGAACGAGAGGCGACTGTGAGGAGAGCTCCAACTCGTATCTTGGGTACAGAAGTCAAAAAGCTACGCGACCGCGAATTCAAACTTGTAAAAGTTCAATAGAGAGACGCTGAGGAAGACGCGACTTAGGAGACTGAGGCCAAAATACGCGCAACCTACCCTTTTCTTTTTGAGGGTACATCTTTGATCTCTTTCTCCTTAAGTATGTTCATACTCGTGTCTATCATTTTTTTAGTATTTTCCTCAGTGTCGTTCTCGATCCTTAGGTAGTAACCAATGGATGTAAACATGTATTTGAAACATGTTATGATTGATGGTTGCAAGTGGTTGCAAGTGATTGCTAGTGGTTGCTCGTGGATGCATATACACACACTTTAGGTATTAGATTGGCTTAGTCACTTTCATATTGCACATGCATATATGTACTTATATATGATTGAAACTTGATGTGTTATCATGTGGATGTTGCATTTGTATGAATGAATGTGCACTCATGTAGAAAGTATGATTAGGGAAGATTGCATACATTATGGACGCATGACACCGACATGACTTGCATTAAGGAGGTCAACTGAATTAATAGACCGCCAGATTTTGCATTAGATAAGGACATGTACAAATACTATGCATATGATCATGAAGCATTAGAAGTCTTTTAAGGACAATGGATGCCTGTGTTTGATGGTTGAGTAGATGGACGATTGGATGGTAGGATATACGTTCTTCTTGACTCGAAGATTTCGGGGACGAAATCCTTTATGGAGAAGAGAATGTAACACCTCGTGTTTTCGATAAACCTTAAAGTAATAAATTAAAGAATAATTAGTTTTAAATGTGAGAATTTAGGGAAATGGGGTATGCCCTTGCGTTCGTCTAGGAATTCTGGTTGAGATAGAGTCCGAGTTTCCGTGAATTGGACTTCGTATGAAGAAGTTATGGCCTTCGGAAGTTTCTAAAATTCGAAATTCAAATTTAAACACAGAAGAGGGCAGGGCAGGAAAGATTCCTGCCCAGGCCGGGCCAGGTCGACCAAGAGGTCGACCCTAGTGTCGACCTACCCTACAAGTCGACCTGGGGGTCGACCTACCCCCTCCGGGCAGATCTGAACGGATGATGATTTCTGACTCCCTGCTGAGTCGTTAAGGCTGAGGTGTTATCCTATTTTGACTGGATGGTCCAGATTATTTCTAGGGTTAATCCGAAGGCTCTAAATTAATTAAAACTCTTTAAAAGCAACCTAACTCTCAACCCTAAATCACAAAATATTCATACCAAGAGCCGCTATGCCGACAATGGTGAACCTAGGATAGCCGTCATCTCTTTCAACTCAAAGGCAAGATTGAAGCTACGTCAAAATTAAATCTAATCAAATTCAACTATGAAAATTCAACGATCTACGTCAAAGGCGAGCAATTCAATTTCAGAATACGGAACCCAGAACTCAAGAATTCCTTTTTGTTTGTAAGTGTAGTTATCTTTCAGATGCAAATGAATTAAAGACATGGTTTGTAATGAATTGTAAAATAGAATTATATCAAGTTTTATGTGGCGCTGATTTATGTTTATTCATGTCTGTTCTATCGTATATGCCTATGAATTGTTGTGGTTTATCATGTTTTGTGGAAATTGGTGGATAAACCTATGATGTTATGAAATTATCATATGTAAGTTTGGTGATATTATACAAGTTTTAGGCTAAGTCATATACTTTATGCCTAATTGTTCAGATCCATCTTGCATACATGTTTAGATCTACGACCTTGTGATGACATCTATATGTTGTATGTTAATTTAGAAATTATGCCATGTTTATGCAACTTAAGTGATGCTATCATGTTATGAATACATGCAAGTTTATAGGTTAAAAACATGACTATGTAAACCTATATGTTTAGATCTACAACTTTACATGTTAGAACCATATGCCTTTATGTTAGATCAATATTAACATGATTCAACCAATGCAAGTTCACCACTACACCTCTAATTAGATTTTGGTAGTTCTATGTAATACTATTATTTTATGATTCATGTTGCATAGATCTAGTTTGCAAGTTCATAATTAAAAGTATATTATGCCAAGTTCATGTGGCACATTTGTAGTGAGATCCATATTTTTGTATGATGTTGGAATGTTGCAAGTTCCTCTTTTTCCCTTTTAGTTTATTGGTTGGGCTAAAATGTCGAGCCTAACATCCTATGTAATTTTGCGAACGTACAACGGGGGTAACGTTGGAGAAAACATGAAACTATACATAATTAACATATTTGGCTCATAACCATGTAAATGATAAGGCATTGAAATGGTTCCCTAAAATTATGAATCTGATTTAAAAGGAAAGAGGCCATAACAATAAATTGTTAACAAATTTACATATAAGCATAAAAGGATAAATATATAAATTTAGAAAAGACGAATATGCCTAACCCGAGGTTAGACTGAGTTGTGGTGCAAAACTACCCGGAACCGATCGGCACATCCAGTGACCACAACAATACCTGTCTAATATGGGTGGTTAGTGCATTGAGCCCAAAAAGGACCCGATGTTAGATTGAGTTGTGGTGTAAAACTACCCGGAACCGACCGACACATCCAGTGACCACAACAATACCTGTCTAATGTGAGTGGTTGGTGCTCTAATAAAGCTAAGTCAAGAGTAGTAGGGTTAAGTCAATTAAGGAAGCATTTAACCAATCCAACATGTTAGCTAAACTGATGGGTGGGGTTAAGGTAAATTTGGAAAATTAACCAATTTAACATGTTGACTAGAAAACCCTAGCAACGGGGACCCATTTCAGCAGTAACCCACGTAGATGATCATGGGACCCTGAACTAGGCAGGGTGGGGCACGATTACTGGGTTTATTATAAGAGGTCAAAAACATCGGCGGTGGTGGATCAGTGTAGGTTCCGGCAGAGTATCGGGTGTGCACGTACTCCAGAGTGGAAAGAGCAGGCACTGGGCATCAGTAGTTATACACTGTTCATCTTGAATCGTGTCAGGTTGCCACCATAGGATTTGATACATACCTTGGTGGGACCAACACAGGTATCTACAGTCAAGCGGGGGCCAAAGGACACACGAGATAAATGTATGCTAGTAGGAGCCGATCGATATTAGGGAATCATTTCACCATGAACACGTGGTGCTAGTTGGACAAGTATAAATAGGTGCAGAAGAATTAAACCTGGGTGCGATGTACATTCGGTTTATCCTACCTTATATAGTTTTATGTTAGTTCGTTCTTCTGGTACTGTCCTATTTTCAGTTTATTCCTATCATGACCTTTTCCTTATTCACACACTGAAAAGTCACTAGACTTACTCAGACTTTTGTCTGACACGTTTTTCTTTCGTCTTCTTTTCTTCCGTTTCTCCCCTCCCCCCTTAGGTAGCCAGGGAGGGAATAGCTCAGCTTAATTTGGACCATTCATATTTCTAAGCTTGAAGACTCTATGATGTACGACTTGGAATCACTTATCTTTGGATATGGCTTTGGACACACTAGACTTGGGGATTTATGCAGTTTTATTTATGTTATATGCTTCTTTATGTTTTAATCAAGACAGAGATTATGATGAAGTGTTTTGGAAGTTGTGTTGAGACAATTTACTATAATAGTTTTTGTATTGAACCACATATGAAATAAATGTTAGTTTTATTTTCCGCTGCTTATATTTCTGTCTTGTAAATTTTCTCTGTCTTTTACCTATAATGCACCATCGAAGTTAAGGCATTCCCTTTGTGAGTGACCTTAATGGAGGTGGGGTGTTTCATAAGGTGATAAATTAGATCACATAATTCATATCTAGCGGTTAAAATATATCTAACATGATAACACAAGGTGATAAATTATATCACATGATTCAGATCTAGAGATTAAAATAGATCTAACATGATAACATAAGGTGATAATCTAGATCAGTCTAACAGCTTCAATGTCCACATAAATTAGATCTACTAGTTTAGAAATAGATCTACACAAATCCACATCATAGCATGTCATAAAAGTTACAATTAAGATAAAGATTTAGATCCAATCCTAACCAATCAAGGTGACATATGTTCATGATTTACATAAATGATTAGATCTATCCAATGATATAATTGTCCAAATTAACAAATTTGTATTAACCACAATATAGTTACAAACTAAGATCTACAATAATAACATAGTAGAATAATCACAATTGAATTGGATCTAGAGAAATAGATTTATCGTGACATAGCATAAGACTAACAATAACATAGATTCAAGGTTTACAACGTATCCAAATCACAGTCTTTCATAATTCACTTTTATTTATCTAAACCTAAAAGCAACTAGAAACTCACTATGATATGATTGCTAAGATTATAGAAAAGATGTTGGTGCTAAGTCTATGCTTGAATCTCAGAATTTGATTTGCTTTAGTTGATAGAAGAAGATGAGAGACCCTAGTTTAGTTCGGACTCCGACAGAGTTTGGCCGCTATGATTTCTAATGTAGAAATATGTGAAATAGCCATGTATTTATAGCTGCAGAACCCTCTGGAACCAATTGCCACATATGCCCTAAGGTAAATCAGGTCGCTGGTCGCCTCCCACATAGAAAAGGCCCAAATACACATAGAATATTCTGGCCGCACTTTACAGGTGCTCCAGTGCAAAATTGCCATGGCGCACTTGGCAAGTGCGCCAGTTATACCTGGTTTTGATTTTCAAACTTTTATCATCCGTAACTTCTTCATATGTTATCCGTTTTACGCAAACTATGTGTCTGTCCTGACTAGAATTTCGAGACGGACGTAATGACGTTGTCAATTTCCCTTAATTCTTAATATTAAATTAATTATTATTTAATTTATCCTCTTTAATGTTAATAAAATTACGGGGTGCTACAACTACTAAGAAGAATTTGGCGTTCTCTTAGGATATGGATTGGAAGGGTGTTTTTCAAAGGTTAAAGAAGGTTCTTACTAATGCTCCGGTTTTGACATTACCTGATGGTTCTAAGATATTCATGGTATATACCGAAGTTTGTGGGACTGGCTTTGGTGCAGTGTTGATACAAGAGGGTAGTGTAGTGTGCTACGTTAGTAGACAGTTTAGGATTCATGAGAGAAATTACCCTACTCACTATTTGAAGTTAACTGCAATTGTGTTTGCACTTAAGTCTAAGAGACGTTATCTACATGGCGAGAGATTCGAGCTCTTTACAAACCATAAATCTCTTAAATATTTATTCTTTCAAAGGGACCTCAATTTAAGACAATAGAGGTAAATGAAGTTCTTAACATCATATGATTTTGGTATTGCTTATACCCGAAGCAAGGGCAATGTAGAGGATGATGCTTTGAGTAGGCATAAGGCGTCGTTGGGTCCTTTGTTCGTAGAGTGGCAAAGTTTGGAGTTTATATCTACATTCGACTTTGGACCATTTACGGGCTATACTCTGGGATTATTGGCATCGTTGGAGATGCAACCTATCTTGCCAGAGCAAATTAGGATGAGGAAGAGAGAGCATCCATAACTTGTGGGTATCTAAGATATATTTGGTAGAGGAGAGTTGTTTAGACATCTTTTCAGATACTCTGTGAATTATAGAGGTTGGCTTTGATGTGATGGAAAACTATGTGTACCCCGCATGGATGATTTGACGAGTGTAGTGTTGGCCGAGGCTTATCACTCTCGGATGACTATCCATCCAAGTGGTGATAAGATGTATCATGATATGAGATGAGTCTTATATTAGATGGGTATAAAGAAAGATGTGGCTAGGAGTGTGACTTGTCAAAGACTAAAGGCAAAGAATAAGAAGCCCAACGGATTGCTTCAGTCTTTGGATATTCCATTGTGGAAATTAGAGAGAATTTTTATGGATTTCATGGATAGGTGGAAACACTATCATTTAGGTCATCGTGGCTAGACTGATTAAGAGCTCTCATTTCATCCTAGTTAAGAGTAAGAGAATGTGTAGTTGGCTTCTGTGTATGTGCACGAGACAGTCCGACTTCATGAGTATTGTGAGTGACAGAGAACCTATCTTCACTAGTGAGTTTTGGAGGAGTCTGCAAGAAGCTTTGAAGACACGGCTCAGATTGAGCATGGCTTATCATCCTCCGACCGATGGTTAGACTAAGAGAGTGAACAGAATTTTATAAGACCTATTGAGGTTGTGTATCTCGGATCCAGAGGGACATGGAAGGAACATTTACCCCTTATGGAGTTTTCTTATAATAATAGCTTTCAGACTAGCATTGGTATGACATCTTTCGATGTTTTTTATGGACGACCCTGCATATCTTGGCATGTTGGTCGGAGACGACGAACTGATTACTTCTTGGGCCACATATGATTAAAGAGACCTCCGATAAGATTGATTCGATTAGGAGGGGATGAAGGCCACACAGGATCGAAAAAAGTCTTACGCAGATCAGAGAAGGACTGACTAGAGTTTTTTGTTGGAGATTTGGTTTTTGTCAAGGTATAATCGTTAAGAAAAGTGTTGAGATTTGGATCCACAAGCAAGTTAGCACCAAAGTTTGTTAGGCCATTCCCGATTATAGAGAAAGTAGGGTAAATGGCGTATAGGCTTCGGCTACCGCCGAAGCTTTTGGGTGTTCACAATATATTCCATGTTTCGCACTTGCGAAAGTTCTTACATGACTCAACAGTGGCAATAGAGTCTAGTACATTAAAGGATGTGGAGATTGAATGGGATGCACTTATTCGACGAGCACCTATACTGATCCTATATTTTGAGACCAAGAGGATAAGAAATAAGGACGTGAAGCTCGTAAAGGCTCACTAAGAAGATGACTCCAGCGAAGCCACTTGGGAACCAGAGGAGAAGATGCGTGTTTCCCATCCTTATCTTTTTTATGGTATTCTTGGATCTTTTTCCATCTTTAGTTCTTAAATAGGTTCTACCTTTCCATTCCTTTGAATTTGATCTTATGAGAAGCTTATGGATGTAGGATATGGATGAAACATGTAATCATGGCATGTTATGTTTGGTGGATGTAAATGGATGCAAGTAAGTGGATGCATATACATACACATTAGTCATTGTATAATGATCAGCTGATAAGACACTTTCATATCCATATGGATATGTGTGCATTTTATTTATTTATGTGGTTGTAATATATAGATGCTAACATATGGTTGTTGCATATGGATGATGTTTGATGCACACATATAGAATTAACTGTAATCATTAGAACTCTTGCATACATTTTGATCCATAGCACAAACATAATTGCATAAAAAGGAGGTCAACTGGATCAGTAACCGCCTAATCTTTTGTATTAGTTAGGGTCATACACACCACACTATTGCATAAGTACATAGATTGCATTAAAAAAATTAAGGACAGTGGTTGCCTGTGGATGATGGATGAGTAGATGGTTGTAGATACTATTGTAGAAACACTTATTATTCTCCTGCCTTAGAGATTTTGGGGATGAAATCTTTTAAGGTGGGGAGAATCTAACAACCCAAATTTTAATATGAAACAATTAATTGGAAAAATAATAAATTAAATAATAAGTAATAAAAATTTAAAATTTAACAATGTTGGTTGCACCATTTTATCCGTTACGATTTTCTAGTTCAGAGAGACATTTGATTTGCATAGGACTTAAAACAAAGAAGTTATGGCGAATCAAAGTTTGAAATTCATATAAGAATTCAAAATAGAAATACATACATACATACATATATATATATATATATATTAAACGGAAAATTCCATGGGACGGCCCAGAAAACAACGGGGTCGACCCATGTTGTTAGTAGGCCGACCCACGTGTTGACCCAGTTAGAGCCTGGGTCGACCTTTATCGTGCCTGAAAATTTTCCCTTGCTTGGCACGAAATCGAATGATAGATAATTTTCTTCGGCCAAATGAGGACTGATGTGTCTGCTTCATCTTTGCTGATGTGACCTATCAGGATTAACCCAAAGACATGGTCGGTTTAGATTGAAAACCTAAAATCTAACGACTGAGGGTCTTCTACTCCAACTATGAATAAATCTCCACCCCTCCCCATTCATATACAATTCATCTTGTAATGTCCCCCCTTTTTTGACCACTTCAAATTGGTGATTAATCAACTTAAAACGACCAAAACGACGGATTGTTATTTAGCGTACAAAGTTTAAAAATAAATCAACACAAAAAACACAAAATAAATAGGTAATGCGGTATTGAACAGCCAAATAAACTTCTGTTTATCATTCAGAAATTTTGAATACAAGATTTTTCTAATACAGCAGAATTTAAAAATACAGTTCGCATATAAAAATATATTTACTGGTTTATAATCTTCAGAGTGCGCACATCATCGGAATCCCCGGCTTTGCCAATCTTCGAATCCTGAACCGTGATCTCTAAATCTGTAATGCTCAAGGTCTGACTCGAGCGTTCCACGCAAAACATAAAACACTCGAGTCAGGATTAATCATAGTTCAAGTAAATTAATTTCAATAAAAACTGAAATATAATAGTTTATCATATTATATGTAAAATGTCAAGTATACACAGGTGTAGTATCTGTCCAATATCAAGTATAATATCTGCGCACATCAGTTTTTATTTCAGGGACGAACGGTCATGGAAGCCTGCACGTACACACGTGTACAGGTACTCGTGTGCACTTTCCCAGTATCCCGGAAACAAAAAATAACAAATGCAAGCCACCCTACTAATAGAGGATAACGTAATGAAATCGTTTTGCCGCATGAAATGGTGTGCGGCAAATCGTAAGCCAACTCGAAATTAGAAACATCAAGTGATTAGCAAATCAACTAACAATTAGACAAATAAAGTACATGGTGTGTACAAGAAATCAATGGGCATGTCGCAACATATCAGTTAGAACCGTAGGGATCATTTCGAATACGGATGCATATATATTCACGGAAATAGAGACTATCACGCCCAAAGTTCAAGTAACAACAAAAACGCAAATATAAATTTATATGACTTTCCAGGTTCATCCAAATGGACTAATCAGTGATCACTGTGATTCAAATGGAAAATTTTATAACCTGCACCTATAAAAAGGCCGCATGCAAGTAGATAATGGCAAGGAAACCACCAACCTTAAGGAAGCACGCACAAAAATTACCAACCGTATATTAACCATAACTGCAGAGTGGCATTCCAGTATTAAAATGGAAATGAGAAGTTCGTAAACCATTACTTAGGTGTAGATTTATGATTCCAGTTCAAATTATTAACCTGTCTATGTCAGCATATATCCACACTGCCTAAAATCATAATTCTGTTCATTTAAAGGTGATCAGTACATGCACTATAAGCTAACTAAATCAGGTATATATCTTAATATAAAGCATGAAGGCCACCGCTGCATTTCAATCATGATTAATGCTACTTGCACTATAAAGGTCGATATCAGCGTAGCATGAGAGGCCAACATGGGGTAATTACAGTCATACGATATGAAACATGAAGTCAAGGCACTCACATGCAGTAAATAGTCTGTATTAGAATAATTTAAAGCTTATGGAATTCAAGATAAAACACACACATGCTTTTAGCCAAATTGTTTTGTGCATAGAAATATCATATGATCAAGACTTCATGTTTTCGGAAAAAAATAAATATAAAGATGTGAACCAAGTTTATAGTTTCATCATGTGTGCTCCATCCTTTCAAATAGGAAGGTATATATCATGGGACGCATGCTGACTACTGGAGTAAAACATACATACATACATACATATACACACACACAAACATATATATATATATGCTTTGCATATATGTGTACACTTTAATACTCATGCAACAAGTTCCAAGTTTGAACTAAAACAATATAAGTTTTTCCATTTATATTACTGCTTAAGAATTTATGAGTCATGCCAAATTTATAAATCAAATTAACAATGTAAACCTTCAACTAAATCTCTGGCGTAAAGTGTAAAACATAGTAAAGTGAAGAAGTGTCAAAATACATACTACATGCATCTACATAATCATTTAATAGTGCCTCACTACTTGTTCCAGGTTGTTTATGGTTACCCCATTAGAATCCAAGCATTTCTTTTTATGATTTGCTAATATTTATTAAAGCAAAGTTCCAGGTTTGTGACTACTCTACAGAATTGGCAACACCATTTCCTTTCCAATGAAATCGATCTCGGCACCTGACTCGATCCCAGTCAAAAAATATTCCCTGTACAAAACTGATAAGGGCAAAATGGTCACAAATAAAATTGGTAGAAGTTACGGAATGTCTCACATTCCCATAAACAACATATTAAAATATGAAAATGATCCTACCCTTAGGGAATTAGATAAAAATATTTTATGATCCTACCCTTACCAAATCTTTAATGTGATCACTCTACGGAATTGGCAACACCATTTCCATTCCAATGTAATAAATCTTAGAACTTGATTCGATTTCAGTCAAAAGATATGCCTTGTACAAAACTAATAAAAGCAAAATGGTCATAAATAAAATTAGTAAAAATTATGGACATGACTCACATCCATATAAACAACATATCAAAATATGAGAATGATCCAACCGTTAAAGAATTAGATAAAAATATTTTATGATCATCCGATACGTAAAATGCGGGGCGTTAGAATTAGTCAACTAGTTAAATCTTTTGGGGAAAAGAAGTGTCTTTTCACTATAATGTGGCCGTTGAGAAATACGACTGTTGGAAAATATGACCGTTGTAAAATTTGACCGTTGGAAATATGAAAATTGGAAAATATGACCGTTGGAAAATAAACCGTTGTAAAGTATGACCGTTGGAAATATGTAGTGTCTTTTCACGAAGTGTCTTTTTGTGAAGTGATGAAGTGTCTTTTCGTGAAGTGTGTTTTCGCGAAGTGTCTTTTCATGAAGTGTTTTTCATAAGTGCATCTGTGTAGAGTTATTTGAGGATATATTTTAACAATATATAACACATCTAAGACACAAATAAATAATCATAACCTATATCACTTTTCCTTTGATCTTCTCTTCTTCTTTGTCATGAATCATTGTGATCTAACAGTTTGTCCTTCAAACTATGCCAGCTTATAATGGAGTTGTTGATCCAAATCTGTTTCTGTACAAGTATGATTAGCACATGAATGGTGCAAGGGCGATGCATGAAATCTAATGCTTATACTTTCCTATCTATTTGGAGGGGGTAGCATCGCTTTGGTTCACCAAAATGCCACTGAGATCAATAGACCATATTTCTGTTTTGGCGAAGAAGTTCAGGGAGCAATTCAGGTTATACACTACGAAAGCCAAGGACATTATGTCACTATCAGGATTGCAGAAAAACCTAGGAGAATCATGGGAAGCTTTCCTTACTCATTTCAATGCTGTTGTTACTGAAGTTGGAAATCTAGAGCCTAGAATGATATTGATGTCACTGGTATGAGTAGTTGATAAGAAGACTGAGTTTGGAAAATGGGTAGAAATGAAGGAGCCCGACACACTCGACAAGTTCTATAAGATAGCTGAAGAGGTCATCAGGCTGGAAGCAGACCCATTTGCTACCCAGAATGAGGTTGAAAGCAGTACTTTGGATGACAAAAAGGATAATGGTGATCAAAGCAATCAAAAGAATACCAGAGGGCAAAAAAGGGGGAATAATGGAAAAGATAACAGGAATAACAAGAAATTTCGCTTTTTCAAACCCGTAGAGTTGACCCCTTTGACTATTACTCCAAAGAATATCTACTCTGCCACTAAAGACACAGAAAATTATCTGGATCCAAGACCGCAAAAAATGGCAGACATGAGAACAAATTATGGAAGATTTTTTCATTTCCACAACCAGCCTGGTCACAACACCAATGAATGTAAGCATTTGAAGAGTTTGATTGAAGAGTTGATCGGGAAGAATCGACTGTAGAAGTATGTGAGGAATCCGCAAGCTGCAAATCCTTCTTTAGCTCCACAGGGTGAGGGTGAAACTGCTGATCAATCAGGCCCAAGCGATGGAGCTCCAGTGCAAACTAATGTAAGGTCAGTGATTATTACCATTTTGGGTGGTCTTCGTCCGGTAGTTAGCAGCTGGGGAGAGATTGAGAGATACTAAAATGCTTTGAAGTATGTCTAGAAGGAAGAAAGATGCCTAATCCTCAACAATACGATTCCCATGAAGCAGCAGAAGATTTCTCATGGTTATATTGTGTTTGGAGAGAAGGATGCAAAAGGTACGTTAGCCCCAACTCAAGATCCAATGGTAGTCACAGTCGGGATAGGCCCAGCAATGGTCAGAAGGTTGCTTGCTGATTGTGGAACCTCCGTAAAAGTACTGTTCCGGAAAACCTTTAATCAGATGAATCTCTCAATGGAAGATGCTCAATCTTGTTAGATAAATATCCAAGGGTTCACAGGAGAGACAAAGCAACCAATCGAAACTATTGACTTGCTTGTAGAGTTGGGAGAAGGAGAAAAGAGAATTATCTTGAAGCAGACCTTTGTACTTGTTGATGAAGTTTTTGCTTATAATGCATTCTTGTGCAGATATGCATTGGCTGATTTTAGAATCGCGCTGGCGCCTTGGTATTTGACTATGAAGTTTCCCACGGAGAAGGGTGTTGATGTAGTGAAGGGAGATCAGAATACTGGCAGAGAGTGTTATCTCACAGATTTGTGAGAAGCTAAGAAGAAAGACAAGGTGAAGAATGTGGAGGGACCCCTCGGCATTTGTGAACCTTTATTATAGTAACTAAAGCACGACCCCTTCACTAGAGAGAATAGTGGGGCTTAGAAAGAGATGGATCTGCGAAAGTCCAGTGCAGGTGAGAACCGAGCGGCGCTAGCAGTGATCACAACTGTTGTAGCAGTTCATCCGAAAGATCCTGACCAAATATTGAATGTAGGATCTTAGCTGGGCCAGAAGTTGTAGAAAGAGTTGGTTTTGTTTCTTAAAGCTAATTTGGTTGTATTCGCTTGGATTCATGAAGATATGTGTGGTATATCACCTGAAGTGGCAGTGCATGCATTGAATTTTGACCCTAACATCTCACCTATGAAGCAAAAGAGGAGGATTCTAGGACCCAAAAGGTCGATGGCTCTTAAGGAGGAACTCGATGGATTGAAGGAGAATCGCTTCATACGAGAGTCAACATATCTAGATTGGGTGTCCAATCCCGTGCTAGTGAAGAAACCCAATGGCAAGTGGATTGTGTGTATCGATTATTTAGATCTCAACTAGGCATACCCTAAAGATAGCTTCTATTTGCCCAGAGTTGATCAACTGGTGGATGCGATAGCGGGGAATGAGTTGCTATCGTTTATAGATGTTTATTCATGCTACAATGAAATAATGATACATGAGCTGGATCAGGAGAATACGAGCTTAGTCACATACGTGGGTTTATACTACTACAAAGTGATGCCATTTGGGTTGAGGAATGCAGGAGCAACTTACCAACAGCTTATCAATGCAATGTTCAAATCACAGATTGGCACGACTATGGAGGTTTATGTTGATGACATGCTGGTCAAGTCGAAGAAAGCGGCGGATCACATGGAAAATCTAGCTAAGATGTTTAATATTTTGAGAAGGTACGACATGAAGCTAAATCCACTCAAGTGTTCATTCGGAGTCACATCAGCAAGTTTAGGGTTCACGAACAATACCAGTGGCATTGAGGCCAATACAAATCATATTTCAGCATTGAGAGAGGTGCAAGCTCCTAAAATGGAGAAAGAGATTCAAAGTTTGAATGGAAAGATCGCTACCTTGAGTAGATTCATTTCCAAAGCAATTGACAGGTGTATTCCGTTCTTCGATGCATTGAGAAAGCAAAAAAAGGATTTCCAATGGACTCCAGAGTGCCAGATGACCTTCGAGGAGCTAATCAAGCACATGGAGACACCACCAATGCTATTTATGCCCAGTGATGGTAAGGATTTATTTCTATATTCGGCAGTATCATCCCATGCTTTAAGTGCAGCTTTGGTACGAGAGGATTCAAATATTCAAAGGCATGTATACTACATCAACAAAAGGCTCATTGGGGCAGAGTTGAACTATCCGAAGCTAGAGAAGCTCACATATTGTCTACTCGTCGCCTTAAAGAAACTCAAGCCATATTTCAAGCTCATTCCATCAAAGTGCTCATGGATCAACTGCTAAAGCAAGTCCTGTTTCGCCCAGAGACTTTGAGAAGGTTTTTGAAGTGGAACATATAGCTCAGTTAGTATGATATCACGTACCATTCTCGAAAAGAAATCAATGGACAAGCTTTAGCGGACTCCATTTCTGAGTTCACGTACAGAGCTGACAAAAAGGAAGAGCCTGTACATGTAGTGGTCCGATGGAAGTTGTTCGTTTATGGAGCTATGAAAGAATATTGTTCAGGGGTAGGAGTAGTGCTAGAGACTCCAGAAGTCCATTCAGTATGCTATGCATTAATATCAGAGTTTCAAATAACAAACAACAAAGCTGAGTATGAGGCATTGATCGTCGGGTTGAAGATAGCAAAGGAGTTGTATTTGAAAGCTTTGCAAATTTTCAGTGATTCACAGTTAGTGATATGCCAAGTCAGGAGAGTGTTTCAAGCCAAAGGAGGAAACTTGCCAGCTTATATGTCCAAAGCTTAGGAACTTCTCAACAACCTCAACTACTACACCATCTCTCATATCCCCAAGGAGGAGAACATGAAGGCAAACTTGTTATGCTTTTGCTTCTATGTGTCTCTAGAGAGGAATGCAGAACAATTTTGGAAGAGTTGCATGAAGGAGAATGCGGAGGACATACGAGGGGCAAACATTGGCTAAGAAGATTATTCAATATGGTTATTTCTGGCCAAACTTAAATCGAGACTTCGCAGCATATACCAGAAAGTATGATAGATGCCAGAGATACACAAATATTCCAAAAGCACTATCCACGGAATTAACTCAAATGGTCAGCCCAGGGTCGTTTGCTATTTGAGAAATTGATTTAATTGGAGCACTGCCAACTGCAAAGTCTAATATGAGATACGCCATTGTCCTCATTGGCTATTTCACTAAGTGGGCTGAAGCAGAGCCACTAGCCACCATTACCTCGAAGAAAGCTATAAAGTTTGTGCTGAAAAAAATATTATTTGTAGGTTTGGTGTTCCTCAGAAAATAATAATGCAGAATGAGACTCAATTCAAGAGTGAGGAATTCAAAGCCTTCTGTGCCAAGTACAAGATCCAGAAAAACTTCGCAGTTGTGGCCCATCCGCAGGCAAACGAGCAAGTGGAAGCAGTCAATAAGATCATAAAGTAAACCATCAAAAGTGTCTCGAGAAAGCTAAAGGTGATTGGGTAGATGAGTTTCCACTTGCACTATGAGTGTATAGGACGACTCACAAATCGGCGATTGGGCACACACCATTTTCATTGGCATTCGACTATGAAGCTATGATTTCTGTAGAGTTGGAGGTTCTCAATCATCTCAGAATTCAATTCAATCAAGCAGAGAACGAGCCACTATAGCTAGAAGCACTCGATCAGCTCGAGGAAATAAGAGATGAAGCCGAGCTCCGAATAGTAGCACAACAGAGAAGGATTGTTGGGCATTTCTACTCCAAAATCCGCCAAAGAACTTTCGAAGTTGGTGACCATGTGCTGGAAAAGGTGATGACTATCATGGGGGTATTCGGGCCAAATTGGAAAGGACCATACATCATCATCCAGAAGCTCTTGGACGACACATTCAAGCTATCAACAGTTGATGGGATTCCAATACCAAGAGCGTGGAACAACGACCACCTACGTTGATATTTTACTTGATACATCATTCAATTTTTTGTATAAATGATTGTAAATATTTTACAAGTATTGTAATTGAACATCTCTATGAATGAAAGCATGTCTGCTTGTCTCTATCAATATATCTACAAATTTTTGTTCAAAAGTTCAAAAACTGCTTAAAATTAATTTAATATTGCAGGCAACCTAAATAGCGCTTGCTTCCTCAAAGTCCGACAAGACCTGGTGATCCTTATGACACAACCCAATAGAAACAACGCAAGAGTCGAGTGCCATAAATATCAATCCGTACAAATGTGAGGATGTAAAGCACCACCTTGTAGATTGAAAGAGAGAGTCGTTAGGAGTCAAACGGCAAAAAGTGCGGCAAGCAAACGCCAAGAGCAAAGAATTGCAAGTTCCATTAAAGGGGCATCTCCCCAAGTGTGAGGTCCAGGGCCCTAGTTCTCTAGATGCAATAGCTTGCCAAGTCAAGCATCTGGTAAAAGGACTATCTTACGCCCCGTGGAATAATGCAATGAAGAAAGCTTCCCAAAAGAAGAAAATACCAAAAAGTTGTAAATTTTACCAAAGGGGAACCTCCCCAACGTGGAGGTCTAATGTAACACCCCGTAATTTTATAACGCATTAAGATGATAAACTAAGGAATACTTAATTAAATATTTGGAAATAAGTAAAATGGACTACGCCATTGCGTTCATCTCGGAGTTCTACTTGAGATAGACTCCGAGTTTGCGTAAAATGGGCATCGTATGAAGAAGTTATTAAGGTTTGATGTTTGCACATATATAAGCTAATTGTATATATAATAAACATATCAGAAATTCAAAATAATTCAAAAATATAGCAGCAGAAGGGGGCGGGAATTTTCCCGCTATGGATTTCGACCCAGAGGTCTACCCTATAACAGAGGTATTGACACCTATGTCGACACCATAAAGGGGGTGTCAACCCCCATGTCGACCCCCTTGAGATCTGGGCATAATTCATTTATGTGTACGTAGACTCCTTTCTTGGCTAGATTCATTGACACTATGCTATAAATAGGACATTAATCCCATTGTTTTATTCATTAAAATCACTGGCGACGACAAGGTGCTGCCCCAACTCAAGCTGATCTAAGTTATTCAGATTTAGAGATCTGTTCTACAACATCTGCAATCAAATCTTCTGTTCTTTAGATCCAATCACAGTAAGTCTATGTTATTTTTAGATAGAAATAATCAAAATGTAATCTTGACATGCTTATAAGTTTGGATCTAAGCCTATGCCTATTGAGTAATCTGAATCATAATAGATCTGTCATTTCTTATATATCTAACTTTCTGCTTAGATCTCATATGCCTATTTATGACATCCTATTATGTTTGTATGCCTAATTATGTCACTATGCCTAATCGATTCTATTATCACATGTTCATCAGATCTATTCTTGTATGCCTATCTTGTTATTATGCCCAATTCTGTCACTATGTGCTTATTCAATTGTTATGCCTATTTCTGCCATCTATCTTGTTAAGTACGCTTATTTCTGTCATCTTCCCTTCTACTTTTCCCTTTTTAACCAGGCTAACTTCGAGCCTAGGCATATCGCTGAAATATGCGAATGTGTGAAATTGGGATCGAGGGGAAAACGTTAAAAATTGGGGCATAACTTGTAATGGGAAATTTGGGGCATATCTTGAATTGAAAACATGAATATGGATTTGGGGAATAAACCAAACCATGATTAAAGAACTTAATTTGGGGCATATGATACATGATAAACATGACTTGGAAAAGGGGCATGAAAACCTATAATGAAATAAGAATAATGGTTAAATAATGAAAATACCTAGATTTCAGTAATTAGAAACTGTAACCGCACATAGACACGAGGTTAGATTACACTTGTGGTAGAAGTCTGCCCGGACCCGACCGACATATCCAGTGACCACAAGTGGTGAATCTAATGTGAGGGGTCTAAGTGCTTAAACACTTAGAATGCTAAGACACGAGGTTAAGTCGGACTTGTGGAAGAAGTCTTCTCGGACCCGAC
Source organism: Allium sativum (assembly GCA_030737875.1). Classification (NCBI taxonomy): domain Eukaryota; kingdom Viridiplantae; phylum Streptophyta; class Magnoliopsida; order Asparagales; family Amaryllidaceae; genus Allium; species Allium sativum. The sequence continues at coordinate 289,384,641 of CM060924.1, forward strand.
CGACATATTCAACATCCACAAGTTGTAGGCTTAATGTGGGAGGTCTAGCACATTATAACCATAAATGAATAAATGGTAATGAACTTGAATACTTAACCTGTTTGAGTCCATATGGATTACATGAACATGTTAACTTGAGTAGGGTTTAAGTAAACTTGCTTGAAATAGTGGGAGGGTTAAGTATATCTTGGGGGTGGGTAATATTTATATATAGGCCCATAAACTTAACCTGTTGGGGTTACGCAATCTTGTTACACTAGTAGGCATAACCTGTGGAAATCCTAGTAGTGGGGATGCAAGCCTAGGGGAAACGTGTATCATCTTGTGTCTGGGACCCGTTTCAGTCAATAACCCATATAATTAGGTCGTACTCGGGGCATGCTTACTGAGCTAATTGTAAGAGATCCAAAAGAAGGGACGGTGTGGGCGCATTTCGACGGGGTCATGTGCGTGCATGAGTCTGGACAAGGGGGGCTAAGGAGACGTGACATCAGTAGATATGGTTGCACACATTCTGTAAATGAAGGGTTGCCACTTTAGGGAGTGATACATCCTACTGTAAGGCCAGCACAGGGTATATATGGAGTAGGGAGTCGATCGATTAGGGTAGATATTAGGGTACATCTAGTCTCACTTGTTTAGGAGCCCATTATTATCCTTAGGGGTAACACCGGTATGTTCAGTTGGGTTGCCTGTTATTGTATAGGGTAAAACCTATCACTAGAAGTACGCCTAAGTCTACCATCTTGTTGGGGATCATCTTGTTCATATGACATTAGTATTGGTGCAAAGAAAAGTATTAGAGAAGCGCTATACATATATGTTCTATTCGGTTTATCCTATTTACCTTGTCATACCTGCCTTATATGTTGTTATCCTTCTTATCCAGTTTATATGTCGATCATGATGCTTTTACTTATTTATATGCTAAAAGTAACTGGAGTCACCAGACTTATGTTTGACGACCCATTTTGTTTCCTCTTCTTTCTCTTCTGTTTCCCTCCTCTATGTTCTTAGGGTGGGAATACTCAAGCTTGATCAGGATCCTTCTTTCATTCTTCTTAGAGCTACTTAGATGTACCACTTAATTTCGTATCTTCTCTACTATGGCTATGTTTTTGGGAATTATGATCTTTTCATGTTTATTGTACTCTTGATGATTTTGGTACAAAATAGAAGTTTTGAGTTGATGTACTGGATTTTATATATTTCAGACTCATGATGTAACTATGTTTTGTACCACGTTGTTTTTTGCTTAAATAAAGTTTTAAATTCTGCTACTATTTTATATCTTTCTTGTAATATTTATAATTCTGTTTACCTATAATATTTCATGAAACTTAATGCATTCTCTTAAAGAGTGACATTAACGGACGTGGGGTGTCACCTCTAGGGGCCTGGTTCTCTAAGCCGTTATCGCTTGCTAAGCCAAGCATCCGGTAGAAGTACCAGTGTCTGCCCTGTGGAACAATGAAACAACAAAAGCCTCTCATAATGAAGCATAAAGCCTCTCATAGGGAGTCTTAAAGCCTCTCATAGCGAAGCTTAGAGCCTCTCATAGCGAAGCTTAAAGCCTCTCAAAGAGAAGCTTAAAGGAAAATTCCTGTTTAGGGTGCCCAACCTAGTCTCCGATGCCTAGTCTATTCGGCGGGAAGGGAAGAACATTTGGTTGATATGACCTGTCCGGGGGCATCCAATCTATTCCTCCAAGGCCTGATTTACAAGGTCGGATAGAACGAACATTGGATTAAGCACAAATCCCAACTGAAAAGGGGTGTCATCTTGTCTCTGATGCCTGATTTACTCGGCGGGAGTAGACAAACGTTGGATTAAGTAGAAATCCCAACCAAAAGGGGTGTCCAATCTAGTTTCTTCGAGGCCTGGTTTGCAAGGTCGGTTTAGACGAACGTTAGATTAAGCTCAAGACCTCTCCGTGGGCACAAGAACTAAAGACTTCTCCAAGAAGAAGCACAAGATCAAGGCCAAGAAACAAAGCCGAGTTTCCTTGATACAGTGGCAAGCTGAGAGACTCTCGATATACTAGCAAAAGCAGAAAGACTTTGCCAATAAAGTGGAAGCTTATAGTGCCTTACTACAAATCTGAGAAATTAGGCAATGATCACATACATCTTATGCAATTCATGATAGCCTATGGTATGGGGCAACACAACCACATTGAAATGGAACAATACTCAGAAGACATACCACAAGCTCATCATGACATCACAGCAAACAAAAGACTTGTACTCTGCTAAGAGGTGAATACATGAAAGTACAACAAAGCTAAAGTAAGAGCTAAAGTACAGGACCAAAAGCAATATTATTACACCAAAGCGAGTTTTAAAAGTAAGTTTTCTATAAATTCAGAAGCGAGGTCGGCACTCACATAACATTCGGTCAAAAGAAATAATAAGCAAGAAAGCTAAACAAAAAGAGCAAGCAGTCCATTGCATCAATCTTTCTTTTTCCCGCCTTGAGAAGAGCTACCCAATCTAAGTGTGAGCTTGCCAAGTTTGGCTGGAGGAGGTGTAATGGTGGGCTGACTCTTATCCTTGGCTTCTTCATCATCCTCAGAAATGTCAAGGGAAGGCGAAGTAAGCACTTTTTTATGAGCACTGCAATTTTTTCCACGGCTTTTTGATGAAGACTTGAGAACTTTTCCCAAGACATCCTTGATGCCTTTCTCTGGGCTTTCTGCGATGTCTTTTATCCCTCCAGATAAGCCAGTCGGGTCATCCAAACAATGAAGCGCAACAATTTGCTCCGATTATGATCCAGGCTGAGAAGTAGAGGCGGGAATGGTCTGTTGAGGTAGAGAAGGATCGCCTAAAGGAGGAGCAGCAGCCAAAACACTTGTCGTTACTTGAATTATAGGAATAAAGATGGCTTCAGTTTTAGTTCCGTCAGTCAAAGAAGGAGTAGGCTTTGGAGTATTCCGGCCTATTATAAACAAATAATAATCAAAGAACTCATTGTTCCTAGATGGAGAGAATAAGAGGTCCGAGTTCGGTAAGAATGGACCAATGTCGGTTTTACCTGAGATGGGAGAGCTTCTGAGTTTTACTTCATAAGTGCTTGGATCATCATTATTGTTGTCGTCACCTTCTGAATGCTCCTCAGCAGCCTTCTTTTATTCTCCAGAACTGGTAGTGGGCTCTGCGGAAGGCACATCAGGAGGCTTGGGATTAGGAATGATAAATTCAGTGGAAGTAGCCTCGGAAGTGGAAGTGGCTCTGTCAAAGACATGCTCCTAAGAAGGTCCAACTCCAGCCGCTAAGCCTCGCTCCTTCCTAAGCTCTACTTTTCCCTTTACAAGGGCAGCGCGACCTTCGTCATCCAAGAATTGCTCCAAAAGCTCTTCCCTTGTGTAACCACTACCATCAAGATGAGCAAGAACTGATTCCCAAACCACAGTTAAAGTGACCGGATATGCATCTTGTAAAAGATAAACTCTCTCGCCCCATGATGCTGAAAGTGTAGAATCTAAACAAAGTGTCATTGAAACTGGCCTTAGTATTAGCATGTGCTTGCTCAATAGTGGCCTTGTTAGAAAGAGCATGATTGATCTCTCGCTTCAGTTCCTTCACTTTGGCTCACAACGAAGAAATCTCCAAGTCCTAAGAACTAACTCTCTTCTCCAAGCTGACAGTGCTTTGTTGCTCCACGGCCAGTTTATCTTCAACATTCATTTGGGCTGAGTGAGTTTTTTCTGACTTGAGCAATCAAAGTTTCCTTTTGTTTATAAGAAGTTACACCAGAAAGCTCTTCCATAACTCTTCGATTCTCAGCCTCCAACTCCTCATTCCATTTAGAAAGATGTTTAATATCGGTGTTGCGGGCTTTGAGAGTTCTTATAATGGCCCAAAAATCCATACTACCTGAGTTGACTAAAACAACGCGGGTCCAACTCAAATAACACAGAATTACGACTCATTGGGGTTAAGAAAATAGAAATAGGCAGAAGAAGAACAGAAACAACAACAAAAAATTTCACAGTGGAACAAATAAATATATTGTATAACATAACCTTTGAAATACAAAATTTTATATCATATATACATACCATCATCCGAGCATAATACAACATTTGATATAGCGGAAAATAATTCTTAAATATCAAACGGTGAAGCCTCCTGCTTCAAACTCCACAAGTGTATCTGTAAAAGCCTGAAACACTTGACTTCCCATACAAATTTGGGCACCCAAGAGCTTAGGGGAAAAACAAAATAAACTCTGGGTCAGTCATGGGACTGGTGAGAGTAAACTCCAACCACATTGTTTAGCTTTGAAAAATCCTTTGAAAGAAATGGATAATAGTAAGACTAGCCCACACAAAAAGATAGACGGTTTTTACCTTACTATAACCCAAAACATTTTTCATATCAATGTTGTATATAACGGTGTTGTATACACAATTATATGATTTTTGTTTGATGATAACAAACAAATATATTTTATAAAATGTGTTTGTTATTGTACTGTTTTATATATACATCACATATAGGATTATAATATTTAAATTTAAATAGAATACGATTGTACAGACATTCAGATATTTACACATTATTTTGTTTAAATATAAATATTTTATTTTAGATATTCAAACAGTACAACTATTTATAACTCCACTATTTGAACACAGCACATTTCATATACATTCCCAGAATATTGTACTTGTGTAAGTAAACTGAATATAATAGACAAGTTTGTTTGAACACAATAAAATAATATTTTATTTCAATCGAACTTGTTTATTACAAATGCCAGTACAATTCTCTCATTACTCAGCTCCTCACTACAACACTGTCACTCAGTTATACAATTCACAATCCATATAAAAACACACACTGACACTCTGTTATTGTTTTCTATCTTCTGTCTACACATCATCTTCACTACCAGTCCAGTCATCACCTGCTTACCTGTCACATGAAACACACACACAATACATGTGAATATAATTTTTTTTTTTATTTTCCTCAGATTTTTGGTGTGCTTGTCATCATTTTTCATGACTTGATCTGATCTATGCCTAGTCAGTTTGTATACGTATAGTATAGGGACAGGTAATCTTGTCTGATGGCTGCATATACACACTTATATAGATATACATGTGTGCACTGCCTCTCCAATCAGCATGCAACTGAGGAGTAGCCACATGGTCCATCTCGACTCAGTGCACAATGCAAATCAGCGTGCAAATGGTCAAACATATCATGAAAATGCACACAACATAATGGTGACAAGGCAACACTCAAACCAGCAAATGATCAAGCTAGTACAACATGATCGAAGTCGCAAATTCATGTTCAATGCAAATGAATCATGGTGAAATCAGTGGTCATGAGCAAGTATACAAGGAAGGTGTACATGACAGCAACTCAAGGTCAAGACAGTGAACATGACTCAAGCATCTAGGCAAAGTGAAGATCATGTCAAAACAGTGGAGTCATGCATGTGTATGAACATTTCAGAATAGTTTAAAACATGTGCACATTCATATGGAGGCAGATTCAAGTATGGCAATGTATAGCACAATGCACAAGTGTGCATATACTTTCATGCAGGTAGTTTGTAAACATTGGTAAAGGAACTCGACACAACATACACATGACAGAGCTCATGAATGAGAACATGTCTACATACAAGCATAAGTGTAAGCCATAGCAGGTTTTTCTTTTAAAAATATATACAAACACATTTAAATTCGAGCATGTGTATGTCTCAAGACTAGTATATACTATACAAAGCATAGTTTTTAAGTTCAGCCAAAAAAATGAAAAAACGGTCAAGTGGATAGTCATGGTCTACAAAGTGATCAAGCAATATATACATGGTAGTTGGTACAATATGTGAGCATGGGTAAACTCATGTACAGTATGGCAATATGAAGAAGCATGTACATGTATGTTCAGTGGAAAATGAACATTGATTAAGACTAGGGCCACAACAAATCAATTATGTATTGCTGAAGCACAATATTTGGCAAGGGAATTATTTTCAGTAAATCAAGCATCATGATGCAAGGGAAAATAATTCTTTTTATTTCTTTCCATAAATTATCATGACAATCAAGACAGTTTTAAATCTAGGAAAGTGTTTTTATTTTCTACTTTAAAACTGCAAATCAGGGAGAAATTCATATTTGGCAAGCATTCACACAGCCATGCAAAATGGCAAGAATAAAATCAGCAAATTGAAGAATCCAGATTTGGCTATGTTTTCATTCAATCCATTATTTAAGGCAGAACTTTGGAAAGCAATTATCTTTCCCATAAATCAGTTTCCTATTTTGATTACCATACAATTCTATTCGAATTCATATAAGGAATTTTTCTTTTAAAAATGTTTTGAGAATTCAAACTATTCCTCTTCAGAAAATCAAATTATCTGGTTCCTGAAATGGTTTCATGGCAAAAATATCGAGAGAGAGAGACAGTGGGCCTATATCTTATCAATTCATCAAGACAATTTACAAAAGAATTCAAAACCGAGAATTCAAAGCAACAAAAGGGGCAACACAAAATCAGGTCGAGCCATTTTCTGAAATTAGAGATTTCTAGGGTTTGAATTACCCTATAAATACACCACTTGCATCATAGGCAATTCCCATCGAAAATTAACCCAACAATTCAGAGCAAAAATCGAATCAAATTCAGAGAACTTACAAAAGATTTTCGACCGCAACTCATGACAGTGAATCGATTCAGAGCATCAACTTAAAGAAGCTTTGGAGATTATTTCTTCTAGAACATCCGCAAATCGATTTGATTTGAAGGATTTTAGAAAACCCTAGTTCGATTTAAGAAGCCGCCACCATTTTTTTTTAGAGGACAAAAGAGATTCGGGCAAATTGAATTACAAAAGGGGCCGGCCTACATGGAGTTAAACTAAGCCAACTTAGTTTTAAAAGGGGATAACCCATTTAATTTAAACTCCAAAGGGTTTTTGAATTTGTTTTTAGATTTGTATTGTTTTCTTTATTTTGTAAAAAACCATTTGAACAGTTCTAGAGTCTGTAAAATCTATGGGGATCAAGTCAGGGTGTTGACTGGTAGTTTACTAGAGTTTGTAAAATCTAGGGTTACGGATTACAGGTTTGTAATTCGGGAAAATCTGGTCAAGGGGATATCGACCAGTTTAGGGTTTTGAGCATAGGATTTGAATAGGAGTGAGGGGTTCGCGAGTGTACATGGTCTTGTATATGGGATCTGTTCTTTTACCTATTAGAAACCTTAGGAATGCAGTAGTAGGCAGGGTTTTGCCGAAGCTGGGTATATCTGTGTGCAATTTATTTTCTGCACTTTTATTTTTGTTGCATTCTGTGATCTGTTTATTATTTAATATCCCGTCAGAATTTTAATTCAACCCTATTCACCCCCCTCTAGGGTTAATCTAGATCCAACAAGTGGTATTAGAGCAGGTATTTTTGTATAACTCTAGAGAAATGGTGATTCCTAGTTGTCGGTCCATAGAGAGTCAGTCCAGTGATATTCCAATTGTTTTCAATGGAATAGATTTTTTAACATGGAAATCAAAATTCGAATTATATTTAAAATATGTTAATTTTGAATATTGGAATATTATTGAAAATTTGGGAGATATGTTTAATAAGAAGAATAAGGTTTTGAATGCTCGTGTTATGCATATTATTTACTCCTATCCTAATAATGATCAATTAAAATTTATCTCCCATTGTTTAACTGCGCAGGATATCTGGAATACTCTCAACACACTGTATGGAAAATTTGACGACTGCTCAAAATCCCAGAATGGAAACTCAGATTCAGATCTATGCTTAACAGGTTATGTGGATGAAATTTCATATGGATCAGATGATGGAGAATCAACAGACGCTGAAACGGAAAAATTCACATATGAAGATTTAGTTTATACGTGTGTTGATTTGACTAAATTCGTTTATAAACTCCAATTGAAAATTAAAACTTTGAAATCTGAAAACTCTGAGTTGCGATGAAAAAAATAATGTTTTGGAATTGAAATTTAAAAATAGAGAATTTTCTAATTCTAAGTGCGAAAATTGTTTGAATTTGGAAAATAGTCTTGCTCATCTTAATGAAAATTTTGAAAAGCTTGAAAACCAAATTTTGATTTTGAAAAATAATGAGGATGAGCTAACTCATAGAAACAATTTTTTGCTAAAGGAATTAAATAATTTCAAGTCATATGAAAATTCCAAATTTGAATTTTTTGAAAAAGAAAACTTGTTGAAAATTGAATCTGCTTTGAAAGAGCTTGAAAACGAAATTGAAAAATTCAAGATTTTTGAAAAACAACAATTTGAAAAGCATATTCAGTTTGAATCTGAGATTCTTGAATCCAAGACCAAAATTAAATTGCTTGAAAAAGACAATTCTATTTTGAAAAAGAATGATACTGAAAAGAGAAAAATCAGCATTAATCGATGTTCGAATCTAATGGAAGAAAATTCTGATCTTAAATCCAAAATCAACAATCTTGAATTAAGTTTGAAACGTTTTTCAACAGGTGAAAAATCTTTGAATATGTTGTTGAAAAATCAATTTTCTTCTGGTAATAAAAATGGTCTAGGTTTTGGGAAAAGAAATGATATTGAAAATTTGAACTCATGTGACTTCAAAAATGCTTCAAACTGCTTCAAGAAGGGTCATTCCGAAAATTTGAATTTTAAAAATTCCAGATTTTTTTTGAATCACAATCGAGATAAGAATTGGTTTGATAACAATTCATTTTGGACCCCGGAAGGAAATAAAGTAAATTCGTTTAAATTTAAACAAGTTTGGGTTCCAAAGGGTACGAAGATAAATTCGGATGGATTGTTATACAAACAGATCTAGGTACCAAAAGATGTTAACAAAACTGTGAGTGTATTTACTAATTTTGTTAGACCACTCAATCCCCTAAACTGTTAGGTACCATAGGAGGCTGAGGAACTGCTTTGTGAAAGAGAAACTGAAATAAAACTGCCTCATATCATCGAATCATTCACAAGTGCCTTAGCCCAGTCTGTTAAGTTAGAGATTGATTTGCTTACATCGATTTTAGGTATAATCTCTAAACTCATCTTTATAAATATTTTTTATGTTTTCCCTCCTTCTATCTCTTCTGTTTAATTTCTTTGTCTGTTTGATTTGTTACTGTCATATCATTGTAATTCTTCTTGTACTTCCTTAACCTCCAATTGTAGTACTCATGTTATTCTTGAAATTCACTTCATTTGTATAAAACTCTAATATTTTAATCATTTCCAGATCCTGAATTTAAACTTGTAAATTTATGCAATTGTTTTGAGGTTTACTTTCTGATTTTCTGAATTCATAACAGTGTTGATGTATTCTAGTCATATCTTGAACATTGTTAATTTGAATTCTAAAATTTTAAAGATCTGAAAGTTTAATGGAATTTCACACACTTCTGCTGTTTTGAGTTTCTTCTAATTCAGTTTAGAAAAGCTTGAAATATTATACTCATTACAGCACACTGATACTTATCAGTCATGATAATTTCATTGATTTTTAGATTGGCTTATATATTCTTGAATCATTTCTTACATCTTGAAATTCTCTGTTATCCATGATCATTTGGTTTCGATTTTTGTTTGTTTAAGATCATTTGAAATTTTTGATATTTTGAATCTTAGACACCTCTCAGATCTGAAATTATTAATCCTGTGTGATTGATTCTTTGTATCTCAAGAATTACATTTATTTCAAGTGATTTTGAATAAACCACTATTTTTGGATCATGAATTTTTCCTTTAAAATTGATGTAAATATTCTGAAAAATTCTTTGGGCTTGTCAGAAATAATTTGGAAAAATTCTTTGAAAAATCGGGCTTGAACTCTTTATTATTTCGTGGTTATTTGATTTAAATATTTGTTTGTTTAAAATCATTTGAAGTTATTGATTTATTGAATCTCACACATATCCTGAATCTGAAATTAATCATCTGATGTGATCGATTCATTGAATCTTGAGTTTTTCATATTCCTCAAATTATTTCAAATAAACAATATGTTTAATCTTGGATCATGAATGACTTTTTGTGATCATCAAGTCTGTTTGAAACTGATTCTTTTTACTACTCTGATCTTGATTTAAAAATGATTGTGATGACTGCTTGATTTGGTATCAAAGGTTTACCACACTCTGATAGGTGGAATTTGTGTGCTTGAGTTACTTGCTTTTTGATTGGTTTATGCTGTCTGAGATACCCTTGTTTATCTACAGTATCATGTCAAAATTCTCTTTAATGGAGACAATAAGTGATATCAGAAAATCCTTATATTTGTCTCACTCAACTGTACTTAGATTCTAATCTTCACCTTGTATAGGTCCACACAATCTTTTTGCCTTGTACAAATATTTTTTTCCTTGTCTTGTATAAATCTCCATATCCCTCTTATAATTGATTTTCAATTTTAAAATTATTTATTGATTATTTATTGATTATTCATTAAGAAATTGAAATCAATAACCAAACTGAACTGTATTTATAATTCATCAAAATTATTATCAAATTTTGAAATTGTGATGAATTGTGACTACAATATATTTCACAACAAGAGGAGTTTTTATTTTTCATAATGTTTGAACATTTATTATAATATCATTCAATTGGCAATTATTTCATGACCATCTCCTTTATCTATCACCATTCTGCCATCCACCACGTCTTTTATATTAATGTGGAGAGTTTTATTTTAAAAAAAAAAATCTTTTTGAATAAACAGTGAAAATATTTGTGATAGAAATTGGATTCTGCTATTATTCAGAATTAGTGATAATTGAAAATTTTCAATGATCCCGGTGCAGTCGAGCATATTTCATAATATAATTAATTTAGAAATGTATTTCACAAACCCTTTCTGTACATATCACATTTCTATCATCCGTATTGGTTTTATATACTGAGGAGTTTTTCATTTTGAAACTGAAAATAATAAAATAATATTCATAAGTGTTTCTCTAACCTCATTTAAAAATCCAAGCTCTGGTTATGAGAATACTTAATTTTAAGCTGCAACTGACCTCATTTAAAAATCCAGGCTTTGGTTATGCGTGGTCAGTGTGCTCTTAAATAAAATAAAAAGAAAAAGGAAATATTATGCTATAAATCGAAATTAATATGAAATTCTCCTTGGTGTATAAAAACCAGCCTATCAATCCATCTTTCTAATCTGTGAAATGTGTTGAAATCTTATGAAATATTATGATTTATTGATTGATAGCTATTGGGATTTGAGATTATTCGATTTTGTCACTTAAATTGAATTATTAACTATAGTCCAAATCCATGACTGTTTTTGTGCTTAATTTTATAAAATTATTTTGGAAAATAATTGGAAATCATATTTTTGAAACTCTATTTTTATAAATTTATCGTAAATCCGTCATTTTCTACAATGTGAAATATGCCACTAGTTCTCAGTTTATTATGATTTTTGTTTGACTGATTGAGATTTATGATGACTATTCTTCCTCTTAAACTAATATTATATTTTAGTCATTTTTCATAAGTATTTTAAATTCTGTATCCTTTTGATGATAACAAAGGGGGGAGAATGGGTTGATATTTTGATTGATGAGTGAATATTTTATAAATATTTTTAATTTTGAAAATTCATTAAATTCATTTATTTCACTCATGCATAGTTATAGTGGGAGTTTCTGTTGTAGGGGGAGTTTTCAAATAAGGGGAGTTCAGCTCTTCACTATCAAACACATTTATTGGAATCAAAATCTTAATATTTGTTTGTCATCATCAAAAGGGGGAGATTGTTGTATATAACGGTGTTGTATACACAATTATATGATTTTTGTTTGATGATAACAAACAAATATATTTTATTATAAATGTGTTTGTTACTGCACTGTTTTATATATACATCACAGACAGGAATATAATATTTAAATTTAAATAGAATACGACTGTACAGACATGCAGATATTTACACAGTATTTTGTTTAAATATAAATATTTTATTTCAAATATTCAAACAGTACAACTATTTATAACTCCACTATTTGAACACATCACATTTCATATACATTCCCAGAATATTGTACTTGTGTAAATAAACTGAATATAATAGACAAGTTTGTTTGAACACAACAAAATAATATTTTATTTCAATCAAACTTGTTTATTACAAATGCCAGTACAATTCTCTCATTACACAGCTCCTCACTACAACACTGTCACTCAGTTATACAATTCACAATTCATATACAAACATACACTGACACTCCGTTCTTGTCTTCTATCTTCTGTCTTCACATCATCTTCACTATCAGTCCAGTCATCACCTGCTTACCTGTCACATGAAACACACATAGAGTACACTGCAACAGAAATAAAACTAAATACATGTGAATATAATTTTTTTTATTTGCCCTAGATTTCAGGTGTGTTTCTCATCATTTTTCATGACTTGATCTGATCTGTGTCTAGTCAGTTTGTATACGTATAGTACAGGGATAGGAAATCTTGTCTGACGGCTGCATATACACACGTGTATAGATATACACGGATGCATTGCCTCACCAATCAGCGTGCAACTGAGGAGTAGCCACATCGACCATCTCGACTCAGTGCACAATGCAAATCAGCGTGCAAATGGTCAAACATATCATGAAAATGCACACAACGTAACGATGACAAGGCAGCACTCAAACCAACAAATGATCAGCTAGTACAACATGATCGAAGTCGCAAATTCATGCTCAATGCAAATGAATCAACAAGGAAATGGGTTAAGCCAATTTGGTCAAAATAGCCGAGCACAAATGGCAGCGTCAACACAGCAAGCATCTTGCACAGAAGTAGCAGCTAAAAGCATAGTAGGATCATGGGAAATGCAAGTGCAATGTTAATAGCACAAATACAAGTTCTAAAAGTTTCAGCATGATATAACTCATGGTGAAATCAGTGGTCGTGAGCAAGTATACAAGAAAGGTGTACATGACAGCAACTCAAGGTTAAGACAGTGAACATGACTCAAGCATCTAGGCAATGTGAAGTTCATGTCAAAACAGTGGAGTCATGCATGTGTATGAACATTTCAGAATAGTTTAAAACATGTGCACATTCATATGGAGGCAGATTCAAGTATGGCAATGTACAACACAATGCACAAGTGTGCATATACTTTCATGCAGGCAGTTTGTAAACATTGGTAAAGGAACTCGACACAACATACACATGACTGAGCTCATGAATGAGAACATGTCTACATACAAGCACAAGTGTAAGCCACAGCAGGTTTTTCTTTTAAAAATATATACAAACACATTTAAATTCGAGCATATGTATGTCTCAAGACTGGTATATACTATACAAAGCATCAGTTTTCAAGTTCATCCAAAAAAATGCAAAAATGGTCAAGTGGATAGTCATGGTCTACAAAGTGATCAAGCAATATATACATGGTAGTAGGTACGATATGTGAGCATGGGTGAATTCATGTACAGTATGGTAGTATGAAGAAGCATGTGCATGTATGTTCAGTGGCAAATGAACATTGATCAAGACTAGGGCCACAACAAATCAAGTATGCATTGGTGAAGCACAATATTTAGCAAGGGAATTATTTTCAGTAAATCAAGCATCATGATGCAAGGGACAATGAATCTTTTTATTCCTTTCAAGAAATTTTCATGACAATCAAGAAAGTTTTAAATTTAGGAAAGTGTTTTTATTTTCTACTTTAAAACTGCAAATCAGGGAGCAATTCATATTTGGCAACTATTCACACAACCATGCAAAATGGCAAGAATAAAATCAGCAAATTGAAGAATCCAGATTTAGCCATGTTTTTATTCAATCCATTATTTAAGGCAGAACTTTGGAAAGCAATTATCTTTCCCATAAATCAGTTTCCTGTTTTGATTACCATACAATTCTGTTCGAATTCATATAAGGAATTTTTCTTTTAAAAATGTTTTGAGAATTCAAACTATTCCTCTTCAGAAAATCAAATTATCGGGTTCCTGAAATGGTTTCATGCCAAAAATATTGAGAGAGAGATAGTGGGCCTATATTTTATCAACTCATCAAGACAATTTACAGAGGAATTCAAAACCGAGAATTCAAAGCAACAAAAGGGGCAACACAAAATCAGGTTGAGTCTTTTTCTGAAATCAGAGATTTCTAGGGTTCGAATTACCCTATATTTACACCACTTACATCACAGGCAATTCCCATCGAAAATCAACCCAACAATTCAGAGCAAAAATCGAATCAAATTCAGAGAACTTACAAAAGATTTTCAACCGCAATCATGACAATGAATCGATCAAGAGCTTCAACTTGAAGAAGCTTTGAAGATTATTTCTTCCAGAACATCCGCAAATCGATTTGATTTGAAGGATTTCAGAAAACCCTAGTTCGATTTGAGAAGCCATCGCCATTTTTTCAGAGGACAAAAGAGATTCAGGCAAATTGAATTACAAAAGGGGCCATCCTACATGGAGTTAAACTAAGCCAACTTAGTTTCAAAAGGGGATAACCCATTTAATTTAAACTCCTAAGGGTTTTTGAATTGTTTTTAATTTTGTATTGTTTTCTTTGTTTTGTAAAATCCATCTAAATAGTTCTAGAGTCTGTAAATTCTAGGGGGATCCCGTTAGGGTGTTGACTGGCAGTTTACTAGAGTCTGTAAAATCTAGGGTTACAGATTACGGGTTTGTAACTCGGGAAAATCTGGTCGAGGGGATATCGACCAGTCTAGGGTTTTGAGCATAGGATTAGAATAGGAGCGAGGGGTTCGCGAGTGTACATGGTCTTGTATGCAGGATCTGTTCTTTTACCTAGTAGAAACCTTAGGAATGCAACAGTAGGCAGGGTTTTGCCGAAGCTGGGTATATCTGTGTGATTTATTTTCTGCACTTTTATTTTTGTTGCATTCTGTGATCTGTTTATTATTTAATATCCCGTCAGAATTTTAATTCATTGAAAAACTATGATAAACCCTATTCATCCCCCTCTAGGGTTAATCTAGATCCAACAATCAAAACTCCAGTGATATTATAATAATGTCTAATCAAATAAATAATCAAATAGTAGAACGCTTACATCTCACGCTCTACATATATAGTATAAAATCAAAAACTACAGGGCACTTATTGGAGATTGGATTCCAATTATGACAAGGTATGGGAACACCTCCCGATCAATGTTCTCTAGAGGGGTTAAACTAGGGTTCAACAAGAACATCTTGCAACCCGGCCGCACATGCCCGCCCACTCATTTAGCTTGAGTGTAGTGAATATATTATCACCCAGGGTTGTCGGTCGTCCAACCATAATCCGTAAGATACATAATCGAAAGAAGAACAAATAATTGAATTTTTCTCTAGATCGATGACAAATATACCCTGCTTGGGTATGAACCAGCTAGCCATGGTGCCTGCCCAATTTTTGTCATTTCCCGGTTGTGAGGCTTGAGGCTGCATCTAACTTTTGAACATCTGGCCACCTTACTCAAACCCGTCAAATCAGTAGTTGATCTTCCCAAAATATTACGGGTATAAAAGCTAAGAGAAACGAATTTCTCCGCTACTCGACATAATATCTTAAAGAGATCATCTTATGTGATCCGCTAGGAATACTCTGTCAGACATTCGTCCATACAAGTTGTTTGGGGACTGAACAAATAGAACAACCTTTGCATTTCTCTTTGTCTCCGATTTCTTCAGCATAATCTAATTCGCAATGCCTATGCCTGTACGGAGTGGTTTTCGGATATTAAACCTAACCGGTTGGCTGGTGATTTAACTATCAAAGGAAAACAAACATCCATTATATAACCACTGGCCCTTTTTAAATTTATATTCATTCATTAGCAATTTTCCGGTTTCCTTATCGAATTGCATATATCGATATATTGAACTCAATTATCAAAGTTTCTTAAAAATATTCTAACTCCTTAATTTTCCGGAAAATTTTGCCACCATCTCCTTTGTACTGGTCAATAGATCAAACCTCAACTCACCTCTCTAGGCCCTTTCCATTCAAAAAGAAAACAAAAAAGCAAGCAGCTTGCCCAGTAGGCTCATAAAATCTCATATGTAAACTTAAACGTGTACCTTTTTGTTGGGCACTTAAATTATAACCTTCAAATTCTCTTCCTACTCTTCATCACATACCCGTTAACATATATATGTACATTTCGAATTTATTTCAATTCAATTCAATCATTATTTCTTTCCATTCGCTAATTAATTTACTAGTTAGCATCTTTACTAATTCTGCTTTTAATTTAAACATATCACATTCATGTTTGTATTCACCTATACACAATTCAAACCCAATCTCCTTGCTCGCTTCAAATTTTAATCTGAGTTTTATATTCAAATTTCCAATCTCGATTAACAAATCCAATTCACAAAAATTAAGTTAAGTGCGAATCAAAACTCTATTAAATAATTCCTTTTGAAATTAGTTAACCTCATTCGATTAGTAAAAATCTGATTTTTTTGGTTTCAAAAATCAATCCATTTACTCGACTTGAGTTCATATTTAATTTATAGCTCAAGTTCGGATTTTACTAATGGAAATTCAGATTTTTATTCACTCAAAATCCTTTTATTTTATTTAATAAACCATTATGGTTTAGAACGATTATGGTGCTGTTTTTCTGAAAATTTGATTTTGACATAACTTAAAAGCTATAAGACGAAATCCAAATTGTTTTTCTTTTCTATTAGAAATCTATTGTTCAATAGATCCTACGTTTCTTGTTTCATCAAATTCTGACTTGTATTGAGTTTTATATACTCAATTGAAGTTCGGATCGTCAAACTACAAACTACCACGCTGCTACGAGTTTGTTTTAAAGATAATTAAATACAAACTTTTAAACTTAGTTTATTAAATAAATTCCAACTCCATTTTAAAAAATTTAAAATAATTCAATCCCCTTATCCAAATTTGACTTAATGATTCAGGTTATTCAACTCATCGATTATTTTATTCCATATTCATAACTCAATTATGAATAAAATTTAAATTTCTATATTCAATTCCAATTCTTATGAAATTATATTATTAATAAAAATATTGATATAATCAGAATCCAATTATAAATTCCTTTTATGGGCATGATCAATTGATTCAACATCCTTTACCATTACAAACTAATATCATCCCTTGATAATAGTGAAGTTGTTCAAGTTGGGGTATGTTATTTACCTCTCAGACCTTGACCGACAACTTTCTTATCTTGAGATAAATAAAAGCTTGTAATACCAAACAAATTGATTAGAATATCACCATTTATTCCGTTAAGATATAGTTTTATAAATCATACTTACTTTGGAAAAATCTATTTCCAAATTATCAGATGGATCTGACTTCATCACATTTATAAACGTTATTTACAGATTAACTTCTTTATTAAAATTTACTTCCATTTTAATAATCTATTGAGACTTGATTTCCATTTTAGAATATTTGATATCCCTTCTGAATCTCAAGCTTATTTTCATTTTTCATTTGAAAAATATTTTATTACTATAACTTATATTTATAAGCGTATAATCTATTTTCATATTTTTATATACTGGAGATGTCAACTTCTTAAAATAATAAAATTTAAAAACTTAATTTCTACTAAATAAATTTCTAATGTCCTTCCTAAAAATAAATTATTTTTTTCAATTCAACTACAATCTGGACATCGAAAATAAATCCCATCATTATCTTTTAAAACAATTCCATTTGCACTTTTTAAATCCATTTGAGTTTAAATTTATAATTTATCCAATGATAATTTTCCACATTTATTTATAAATGCCATTTATAAATGACACTTCTTGTTTTAAATATTCAAAACACGTTTCTATTTCATATTCCATTTAAAATCAAATTTCCACTTCAAAAAATAAATTTCCTTCTTTAACTCCCTACTTGGAATTAAATTTTAATATTATCAAATGATAATATTTCTTTCTATTATAAACACTGTTTATAAATAAAATTACTTGTTTTTATTTTTTAAACAAGTAAATATTTCCAAACCCATCTGAAATTCCATTTCTATTTCGAAAATTTAATTTTCCTTTTTAAAATATAAAATTCCCTTTGTATAAAATATTTTAAATATCAATATCTAGGGCCAGTGATATTTAAAAATCCGCATATACGAATCATCAAACCAATTCAACACATCACACACATATAAACAATAATAAACAAATTTGAGGAATCCAGTTGGATCCCTCTAATTTGTTTTCCTGCATCCACAAATGTCAGACTCCTTAAATAATACCAATCCTGGTTCAAGGCAGGATATCGCGGTATAGAAGGTCATCCACTCATATATCGTGGGGGCGATAGGGTCATCCGCTAATGATATTGCGGGCATCCGCTAATGGTACTGCGGGAAATCCTATATATATATATATATAATAACCACAATCACCAAGCCTAAATAACTAATATATATATATATATATATATAACCAGAATAGTTCAGTAATTCATGCATGCATCCAACAACCACAATTTATTTTTAATGATTAAAAATAAATTTAAATATAAAACTCTGAGTGAGATTTACTCACTTGATTACCATTTGCGGAATATCTAATTAAAAATTCAATATTTTCTTTACTGTGAATCTACTCGAATGAATTATTTTTGGCACCTCTGATTGTTTATTTTTATTTAACGATTAAATTCTATACATTATAAATTTACCGAAGTAATTAATTTAAATTATTCTATGAATGTAAAAAAATATATACCTTGTTGGTTTCCAAATGCTCGACTAATCCACGAACAATAAGCCGCATAGCTCCCAAAACTGCCCCAATATTGATGGCATTTTATCGAACATCATACGGGCAATCTCTCATCTCTTTTCCTACCATCTACATCAATAGCCTGCTATAGTTATGCTACCAAAATAGGCCACAACATCATTGTCTTACACTAGTCCCAGTCAATACACTTTCCAGCAACACCATCGGACTACATCTGGTCACCCCATTAGCTACTCTCTAATTCTAGTCACCCGAATCTTCACGGCAAAACCCCAATCACCAAGTTCACAATACAAAATGAACCCAGACCATTATAACTTGATCGAACTCCACACAGTACATCCTTAGCGACTTCGAACTCCTCCCAATCGCGGCATATACAACATCGACCCCCACCCAGTTCCTAAATCGATGCCTCTAACCTATACATCACACTCCTATACAGGCTCCGCTCAAGCTCCAAAATATGCACGCAAATCATCTGATAGCATCCACTCCATCGCGCGTTGCCCTTTCAGAAACCCACGGAGCCTCTTTAATTCCAATCGCACCTCCTCTGCCAATCTCCAAACAAACAACAACAGTGCCCTTATTGTTGTACTTCACGCGTCTCCCTAGCTCGACGTCGAGCTTCAGAACCCTATCTCGGTGCCCATCGCGATTCGATTTTTCTTTTTTTTAAACTATGGAATCGATTTTGACAATTAATCGGAAGAGGAACGGAATAAATGGCAGAAGGTTTGAGTATTGTTTTGGGGGTTTCATAGATGCGGCAATAGGCAATACATCTGGAGCTATTAATTTTCTGTTGGTTTGCAAACTAAGGAGGGAGAAAATATTTCAGCTTGAGGAAATTAGGTCTGCCTAATTTTTAAATAGGTATGCGCGTTTATATTGCTTAGCTCCGCTAAAATGATGTAAATAAATTTTGATTTGATTTTAATCATATCCGTTAATTTTATAAAAATATATGTCACGGTTCTTAACCCCTATCCATGCGCAACCACAGACGTTTCCAACGCTATTTGCTATTCTAGACTCAGTACATCGGTTACTAAAATTAAATTTGATTATATAAACAAGATAACAAATTTAAATTAACAATTAATATAAAATTCAATTAATTAAATTATAAATTAATTTTAAACAATTTAATTTATTGATAATAAATAATTACTATCGTTCTAAATCAATACAGAATTTATATTGACCATCTGAATCGTTTTGATTCAGTTTTAACTTCATATTCAATTACTTATCGCTTTAGAATTACGATAATTTAATATCTTTGAAATTAAATCATATTTGATTATTAATTCGTTAAATTCTATATAAAATCCATTAATTATTCCAATTCAACATTTAAAATAAATTTAAAAGTACAAAATAAATCGAATCCGGCATTACAATCCTTTCCCTTTAAAAGAATTTTGTCCCTAAAATTAATAAGGCAGAAGAAATGATACAAACCGGTTAACTTTTCAAAAGCCCACTTTATTATAACTCGGTACTTCATATTCTATAGCTCAAGCCCATACAATTTTAAGTTTTCATGGAAATATTTAATTCCCTAATTCCTGTTCAAACATCTTTACATTGAATTTAGTTTTAAAATCATCTCTTTTATCTTTACAAAAAAATTCAAAACTTTTGAAAAAAATTCTAACTCCCTAAATATTGGAAAATTTTGGCAAAATCTCCCCTGTACGAAGGATTTTTTTCAATATACCAAAAGAGAGAAAAAAGTATACATCGACCCATACGGTCGGAAAACAATTTATATATCCTAATTTGATATTTTGCGTAGGCATACCTTATATAGGCGTTTATAAGGCAAATACGCTTAGCGTTTATGCAAGCAACACACCCAAAACTAAGCCAGGCAGCTCTATGTACCTGTACTTACTTAATTTAAACTCATAAGTCTGATGATATGAGATTTTAATAACTTCCATTTATTTAAATGATTAAACATGTGAACTCAACACCAAACAAGTCATATCATGTATATTTAGCATGTATTTGCTAATACAAGTTCCAATAATTGTATATATGTCATTTTATTCATATTACATATCGTATATACTTACATTCATTCAATTCGAATGATTTACAACCAACTTATTCTAATTCAATTCATATTTCATTTACATGCATTCAACTTCATACAAATTGATTCAAATCAATTTATTTATTTCGTTTACAATAAACAAAAAATTCTCTATTCATGTTTGGTATTATCTGTTTAATAAAATAGCCATTTATATTTCTGGATGATTGATTTCCAATCAATTTATCCATTCCAATCCATTTAACTTGCTTAAGTTAAATTTATTTTCAGAATTCAAATACTCGGTACTTATTTCAAATTCCTTTGAAATCTCATATATTTATACATAGATGTATTTATAACCACCACAAATTCAAAACATCTGAATTTTCCAAACAACTTATTTTCTAAAATAAATTCCCATTGGAAATCTCACTATGCTAGCAATCCATCACTTAGAAACTCGAAAATGAACACCGATGATGCCGCGATCATCGTCAGCATTATTTTCCACTGTCCGAAGTGAATCCAATGCTTTATCATATCAAAAATCTATTTAATATTATTTTTATTCAAAAATCTTTCCAAACAAAGCTATATTATTTTAATATACTTTGGAAAAACATTTTCCAGCTTTCCCGGGATTTAAATTCCAATTCTAGTTTTAATACAATTCAATTTCATCTCATTTGTATTCACAAATTTTATTTGGTTATATATATAACCATTCTAATTTTATAAATCTCACAATAACAAACAACTCATCCATATATGAATAATTCTAGAAAATTATTCATTTTTATGTCAAAATATAATTTTGGGTAAAATTATTTCATTTACCCATTTTTAAAACAATATTGTATTGAATTACTTTGTTTAAGTGTTATAAATACCTTTCGATATAATCGATCATATTGTACCAACCAGAGTTCATAAACCACTCGACAAACCAATCAACATAATATAAAATAATTTTTATATCAACTTACAAATACGCTCTCATATATATATATATATATATATATATATATATATATATATATATATGTATGTATAGGTATATGTATATATGTATGTATATGTATGTATGTATATCTACATACTCAACTCATTTAGGGTACTACTGACTCTATCTCTAATGAGTAAACCCCAACCAAAGCCTAGGTGTTCGCTCAACCTATGCTCCGATACCAACTGTAACGGCTCGAAAATTTGTAGTACCTGAGTTGACTAAAACAACATGTGTCCAACTTAAATAACACAGAATTACGAGTCATTAGCATTAAGGAAATAGAAATAGACAAAAGAAGAACAGAAACAACAACACAGAAACTCACAGCGGATCGAATAAAATATATTATATAACTTAACCTTGGAAATACAAAATTTGGTATCATATATATACCATCATCAGAGTATAATACAACATTTGATATAGCGAAAAATAACTGTAAAATATCTGTAACAACCCGCATTCTATGTATCTAGGATCGTATAATATTTATTTATTTTCCGTATGAAATCGTATGGTCGTGTAACTTTGGGAGACAAATATTGGTGTCATTTCCCATGTTCATGATTTTTGCCGATTTTTAAATGACCATTTTGCCCATAGCCGATATTGTTTTGGCCATAACTTTTGATTGGAAAGGAATTTTGACCTGAAACCACTTCCATTAGATTCGTTTGATGGTTTACCTTTCTGTAGAGTGGTCACATTAGCCAAACGGACTCACAGTTTGGGAGATATGGCTGAAACAAGTTTCAGATAGTGAAAAACAGCTTAATTGGGCTTAACCGGGTGATTAACAGCTAGGCCCAGAGGGGAATTTCGGGATTAGGTTATGAGAGGGCTGGAAGGGTTAGGAAAATCATTTCATTTCAGTTTTCTCAGCCGCCACAAACCTTCCTTAAGCTCTAGCAATTGCCTCCATCTTCTAAAACATTCCAAAACACCTTTTTGTCATCTCTAATCACATATTAGCCTAATCTGCATCAAATCAAGACGGATTAGCATAAGGATTGGGATAGAGCTATTGGAACATATAGAGATTGGATCCAAATCAGAGATTATTTCAGATCTATAGTTTACTTTGTGGCAAAGGTGAGTGATTTACATTGTTTTTCACTAATTACTGCTAATTATGGTAATTAGCGAAATTATAACTCAGAAAAATCTAGAGAAATTTCTAAAATTCTAAAACATCATTTTATGCCTCTGATATGAATTTGGGTTAGTTTCGACCAATTTTGCTAATCCCGGAATTTATGGGATTAAGGGGTGATTAGTGATAATTAGCGAATTTAAGCATGTTAAAAATCTGGAAAAATATTTATAAATTGCTAAATATTATTTTAGGCCTCGGTTAGAAAATTTGGCTGATTTGGTTAAGTTTTGTTAATCCTATCATTAGATTTTCTTAAACGTGATTAAGAGGGATTAAGGGAAAATATGGGGTTTTTGGCTATGTTTAATCTGTTTTAACATACAATATTGTTGTTTTGCTGTTTGTGGATGTTTATATATGTTGCTATGACTGTATGGTATGCTTTATGATTGATTAGAAAAGTTAGAATGGTCGAAAACGCCTTCGTATGGCGTAAACAGTCGTTGGAAAAGTTGCAGAAAAACAGTGCAGGTTTTCGGATCGGATCGGAGGAATGGTCTCGGACCGAAGAGAGGACTGAGCAAGGGATCACCGAACCGAACCGAGGCTTGGCACAAGGGGAAAGTGTGGCAAAAAGGAAGGCCAAAATGGTTGAACTGGGATCAGATCGAGCTAGAGAAGGGGGGATCGGATCGGAGCGGATGGGAACAGGAATAGGGATCAGGTCGGACCAGAAGATCAAGCAAGGGACGGAAGGAAGACAGTTGGCGAACCGACCCGATGCGACATGGAGGACGCGAACTGACCTGATGCGACATGGAGGACCCGAACCAACCCGATGCGACATGGAGGACCCGAACCGACCCGATGTGACATGGAGGACCCGAACCGACCCGATGTGACATGAAGGACCCGAACCGAACCGACGTACTACTAGGGGACTTGGAGACCCCCGACCCGAACTGAAGAACTTGGAGGATACCGATCCAAACCGACAGAGAAAAAGGACAGAGAACCGAACCGATCCAGTGATGACCAATAACCCGAGATGCAAAGGTAGTCCAAATGGAAGTTAGAGCTCAGGATCCAGATGGGAACCAATGAGTTCACTTCATGATTGGGCTTTGCTGCGGGATGTGTGCAAAGGGGTTATCGGTGTCTGTAACCTTGGTTCACCATTGACAGATAAATTAGGGGCTTATAGTGATAGTTGTACGGTATTGGATTCCGTCATGGCCCAAAGGTTCAGGTGACCAAAGTAAAGTATATCGTATGCTTTACGCACCGAGTGAGGGATGTGAGGATGATTGCTATGCTTGATTGTTTGACATCACTATGACATGCACTTTCCCACCCCCGTATTTCTTACACTGTATGTTAGTGGCACCATAGAGTATTGTACGGTATGTAGTGCTAACTCTTTGGTTGCATGTCCAGGTTCAGGTATGATTGGATTATACCTGTTATTGTTTTGTTTGTTGCTTATCGCTCATACCAGACTTTTTGTCTGACCCAGAGTTTTATGTCTCTTCTTATTACTCTGGGTGCTCACACGAGCAGACTAGAGACAGGTTAGCTGGGTATGCATGGGTAGCTGGTCTGGAGACGAGCAGGAGGCTTCGACATATGATATATATATAGTATTCTCCCTGTGTTGTTGAAGATCACTGTTTGGGCATTAGTCGTGCATCTTCTACTTTAGCTTTCTTTTGTTTTAGAGACAGTAAATTTGGAAAGTTGTAATAAGCTGTATTTGGATTTTCGCTGCTATGTTGGTTTAGTTTTCAGCTTACGCACTATCTCGCCTTTTTTATGTCAAGATTATGTTATTACTATATTTTGTTCCATGCGCTATGAGACATTCTACAGGTTCCTTGATTAGTTCATTCTCTTCTTTCCTTTCTTTGGCGACCGTTCCGTGCTAGTTAGGCATGTGTACAACGCACTTTTGGAGGAAATGCCGGCTAGTGCGGGGCGGGTCGTCACATTTGGTATCAGAGCTCAAGGTTGCGAAATTAACCTAGGGAAGTCATCAGGGAGAGTTAGTATACGTATACGAGAGCGCGTATTTGTGATTACTTCGGTTTTCAAAAGCTATATATATATACTAGTAGTAGTATAAGGATGAAGTCGTACTGCACTAGCACCACGATGGAGATGGTTAATCGTTTTCTCTTTACAGATCGAATGATGAGCCGATACGCAAAAGGTGCCGGTAGGGGAGCTAATAATGGTAATGCCGCTGACATGAGGACGATGTTTACTAACCTCATGATGGAGATGCTTAGGGATGTTCAGAGGGCAGCTCCCAATGCCGGTAATGATGGTGGTCCAGTAGTGCAGGCGCCTAGGGCCGATTTTGCCAAGTTGTGCAAGGATTACACTAACCTTGGTGGGAAGCCGTTCCACGGAATGGAGCCGTCCACGAATGTTCAGGATTGGTTGGATAACTGTGATCGTATCTTCGACGACTTGGGTATCGAGGATGCGATGAAGAGAAGGCTAGCGTCTCGTCAGCTGCAAGGGCGAGCGATGAATTGGTGGAATGCTATTAAGACAGCCACTCCAGAGGATCAGGTTACTTGGGATCAGTTTAAGGCTCGCTTTAGCGACAAGTTTATCCCAGCTGCTCAGAAGTCGGAATTGTTTAGGAAGTTCTTGGAGCTTAAGCAGAGTGGTAGGGCAGTCTCGGAGTATATTGCTGAGTTCGACACATTGTCGAAGTATGGATTATCCCTTATCGATACTCCGGAGAAGAAGAACGAGAAGTTCATAACAGGCTTGGATCAGTACTTGGGGGAAAAGCTTATTAACCACATCGATGAGACGTTTGAATCGATTGTGGGGAAAGCATTGAGGTCAGAGAGTCTTTACCCTAAGCCAAAGACTGAGGTTGCTATTGCATCTGCAGGGGAGCCAAAGCCGCAAGCAGGCTGTAGAGGCAATAATAATTCCCAGGACAAGAGGAAACAAGACCAAACCATGGATGGTCAGAATAAGAAAAATAAGAAAGATGGCGAGTGCTTTAGTTGTGGTAAGAAGGGCCACTATGCTAGAGATTGTCGGGAAAAGCCTGGGGAAAGGAAGTGCTTTAATTGTGGCCAAGCGGGACATCACAAGAATGAATGTCCACAACCTCCTAGGGAGAAGCAGATCGTGAGAGCATATGCTATCAACGCTGTTCCTTCTTCGTAGAATGCCCCAACTGCGGCATAGAAGGAAAAAGGTGTCGTTATTCGAGGTATGCTTTCTATTTAAGATGTTTTGATCGGGTTTTGTTTGACAAAACCTGAGTTAGTCGATAGACCTTTAGTAGTGACGAACCCGATTGGTGGTTCGACTAGCCTCGGTATGATTTACCGTAACGTGGTCTTATCGAGTCATGAATGTATGTTTGTTTGTGATTATTTTGTTTTGGGCTTTACTGCATTTAGCATTATCTTGGGGATTCGATCTACTCTAAAGGAATGGGGTGGTATTAGGTACCTACCTAGTGATGGTGGTAACAACTGGAGTTAGGGAAGCTGAGAGGTTATCGTTGTCTCTGGGAGGCAAATGAGTGCTCCAGTGCTTAGTTGTTTCGCTAGTATCACTTCACGCGGATTGTCCGAATTCGGAGGAGATGTTCCTTAGGTGCTTGTCTGATATTGGTTTAGGCCTTTGGGGCTTGTGCTTGGGGAATGTCGAGTTTGACTAGGATGGTTTGTGTGAGGGATAAGTAGTCGTTGTGATTTTCATTGGATGATACCTTGGTTTAATCGAGGAGTGATGGGCAGCTGTGATAGGATAAGACTATTCGATGGTATGGACTGCCCCGAGCTGGACTCGATAAGGTTATGAGATGACTCGACTGGGACTCGAGAAAGATGCAAAGTAATGGATCGTTTAGGACCCTATGCTGATGTTCTCTTTGGATAGTAGAACTTTGAAGGAATAGGATGAGTTCGTTGATTATGGAAGATGCAACGAAGGTTAGTACGATTCAAGTTGGACTTGAACTCATAAAAGAAAATAGGTATTCGTTGATCTAGAAGCTGCAACGAATAGGGGGACAACTTGAAACACCCCACCTCCGTTAGGGTCACTCTCAAAGGGAATGCCCTAATTTTGGTGGAGGTTTATAAGTACAAGTCACAGATATACAAGACAGATAAAAGAACACATATTTGTAAACAGCGGAAGAACAACAAACTTTATTTCATAAAGTCAAATATGTGTTACAACAACATCCTTTCCAAAAACATAACATAACACTTTCATAATCTGTCTTGAGTACATTATTTAAAGAAGCATAAATAAAACATAGATAAACTGCAAAAGCCCCATAGTGGATTGTCCCAAAGCCATAGTTCAAAACAGGAAAGTCCAAGCAATACATTTCTCTTCTTCAAGCTGGATGTTGAGGTTGGTCAAGCTGCTGTGTTCCCTCCCTGAGGACCTGGGGGGGGGGGGGAACGGAAGAAAGAAGACGAAAGAAAAGTAGAGTCAGACATAAAGCCTGAGTAAGTCTAGTACTATTTTGTCCATGAATAAAGAACTGGGTATGATAAGTATAAACAAGAAGTGGGCATGCACTATAAACTTGGTTAAGTTGTCTAGGGTCGAATATACTATCGTACCCCATATTAATCTCTGAACCCATATAAACTAGTTTTCCAACTGGCACCCCACAATCAGGGTGATGTGATCCATTCAATGATGATCGGCTCCTACTCGCATAGTTACATGTGTCTTACGGCCCCCGATGTCGTAGTTACCTATGCTGGTCCCACCATGGGGTGTATCAAGTCCCATAGTGGCAACCCGACACAACCTTAGAGTGCACAGGTATGCTACTGGTGTCCAGTGCCTTATTTTTCTGCGCCGGAGTGTGTGCACGCCCGCACTCCATTAGAACCTACACTGCTACACCACCGCCGTCGATTTTTGACCTCTTACAATCAGCCCAGTAATCGTGCCCCACCCTGCCTAGTTTCAGGGTATCATGATACACCGTGTAGGGTTACTGCTGAAAAGGGTCCCCCGTTACTAGGTTTTCTATCTCTAGCCAACATGATAAGTTGGTTAAGTGTTTTCTAACCTAACCCCACCAGTCCGTTTAGTTTAGCATGTTCCATTTTGATTAAGTCTTAGTCCACTTAATCCTAACAATCCTGATTCAGCCTTAATTGTCTTATTAAGGCCCTAACCTCTCACATTAGACAGGTATTGCTGTGGCTGCCTGTTGCCGGTTGGTTCCGGGCAGTCTTACGCCACAACTCAGTCTAACCTCGGGTCCTTATTGGGCTCCATGTTTAACCTCCCACATTGGATAGGTATTGTTGTGACTACTGGACAGCCGGGCGGTTCCGGGCAGGTTTACATCACAACTCAATCCAACCTCGGGTTAAACATATCGTATTTTCTACATTTATATATCTTGTCATTCTTCTTTATTTCTTAAATGTAAATATTTGCGGCCCATTATTAAGTTAATGGTGTAAAGGTTACACCAATCATGGGCCCAACCCATACTTGAATTTGGGCCCTTCTACTTTAGTTTTCATTCATTAGTAATTTTAACCCAACATTATTTTCCCC
The DNA here is from genome assembly GCA_030737875.1 of Allium sativum. Classification (NCBI taxonomy): domain Eukaryota; kingdom Viridiplantae; phylum Streptophyta; class Magnoliopsida; order Asparagales; family Amaryllidaceae; genus Allium; species Allium sativum. Next base: position 289,413,146 of record CM060924.1, read on the forward strand.
CGTTTTACACGTCCGTTTATATATATTGGGCTTAGCCTTTTAAAGCCCAATTTAGCCATGCGAAAAGGGGAGGCTTAAAGCGTGATTACATACACAAAGAGGGGAAGGTGAGCGCATGAACTTGCATATGACGTTGGAAATACATAATAGAAACTGGTGTACTTGCATAGTGGTAACATAGGTGACATGAATCAAAGCATGTGAACTTGTAATTGAGATATCATTATTGACCCATGAACCTATATTTTTACTTAGGCATAATGTCAAACATAAGCATGGCATAAATACTTTTAGCATAAACATGGCATAATGTCAAACATGGCATAAATACTTCTAGCATAAACATGGCATAATGTCAAACATAAGCATGGCATAAATACTTCTAGCATAAACATGGCATAATGTCAAACATAAGCATGGCATAAATACTTCTAGCATAAACATGGCATAATGTCAAACATAAGCATGGCATAAATACTTCTAGCATAAACATGGCATAATGTCAAACATAAGCATGGCATAAATACTTCTAGCATAAACATGGCATAATGTCAAACATAAGCATGGCATAAATACTTCTAGCATAAACATGGCATAGGTATAGTTAAATTTGTTCATGGCATAAATATAAACAAGTCATGTTCATAAGGTTTCTACATGTTTACAAAGAGGATACTTTGTTACTAACACAAAAGCATAGTTCAACTTAATTAAATTTAATCACATAACGATGGTACAAATATACTTATGCATAAATATTCCTAAGCATGGTGTTTACAAACTTGCAAAAAGGGATTTTTGAGTCTAACCTAGCCATGTCTCACATATGTCATCATATAATTTTTTTTTTTTAAACAAGATAGACTTAATCATGAATTTCAATTATGCCCAATATCATTCATAGCCTAGCCATATTCATAAGTTTGCAAATAGGTTTCTAGTACAAAACATGGCTTGATACATAGATCATGGTGCCAAACTTGTCAATATAATTTCATATGAATTATGATAATCCCAACCTTATTCCAATTACTTCACAAAAATGATGTTTTGCATAAAAAAAATACACATTATGATGGCATAGTAACAAAATCCCAAACTTGCATGATTTTCAATTCAACAACTACATACATGTAGCTTCAACATAAATTACATATTTTGCGAATATCCAAACGTCATACTTGCATAAAACTACCGCATGTAGTTTTTCATGATGAATAACATAATCCAAACGTCATACTTGCATAAAACTACCGCATGTAGTTTTTCATAATGAATAACATAATCCAAACGTCATACTTGCATAAAACTACCGCATGTAGTTTTTCATAATGAATAACATAATTCAACGCATAAATATGAATTATTTTATCGCCACAAATCAAGTATACATATCAACACAATTATTTGTTCATACCAAAGTAATACTCTACTTACAATGGTTGCGGCAAATTCTCTAATTAAGAGATATGATTCCTTTGTTGAATTGATTAGCTTTAGGTTGCTTGAATTGCTTTAGGCTTTAGAACTTTCTCCCTAATCCTCTCTCTCTAGATGGCGGCTACTCTTAGTCGTTCCTCAGCAACATGGCGGCTATGCTCTTAATTTGAATGAATAGATTAGGGTTTAGTCTAGGGTTGTTTATATAGAGGTTAGGAATTGATTAGAACCATTGATGTTGCTAGGTTAGATCGTAGCCATTCATTCGATAGAGAGACCAATTAAAACTTGCCACCTAGCCCTAATGACAAAGCAACCCACAGAAATTCGACCAAACACAGACCAGGCTAGCCAGGAGGGACTGGGTTCGATTTTCAAAAATTAAACTTTAAATTGAGCTGTTTTAGTCTGTTTGAATTTTATCTATTGTATACATATATTTTTGCATATATATATATATATATATTCTCATATATATACATATATTTTCTTTATTTCCTTATATGTACGTTCTTATCCTTTCAAAATTTGAATTTGTATACGTACATGTATTTGCATGCTCAGTTGGCCCTCTCTAAAACAGAGATAAAAATTATGTCGCCGCCGGGGTTCGAACCCCCGACCTCCATGCTACAAATCCAATGCCTTAACCAACTGAGCTACAAAGGCTTTTGTTAATAAGTCTTAGAATAATAATAATTATTGTCCTCTCCTTACTTCTCTTTTTCATGTTTTGCTGTAATATTTAAATTAAAGATATCTTCTTCATACGTTATCCGTTTTGCGCAAACTCGGACTCTATCTCAAGCAGAATTCCGAGACGAACGCAATGGTGATGTCCGTTTCCCTTAATTTTTCTGTTACAATTTAATTATACTTTAATTTGTTAATTTACTGTTAACGGAAAAATCCGGGGTGTTACATTCTCCCCCACTTAAAAGGATTTCGTCCCCGAAATCTTCAAGTTTAGGAAGAATGTAAATCCTAACATTCAATCATCCATCTACTCATCCATCAAACACGAGCATCCATTGTCCTTAAAAGACTTCTAATGCTTCATGATCATATGCGAAGTGTGTGTGTTCATGAACTTATCTAATGCAAAATCAGGCGGTCTACTGATTCAGTTGACCTCCGTAATGCGAATCATGTAAGTGCCATGTATCCATTATGTATGCAGATTTTTCCTATTCATGATTCTACATGGGTGCACAATGTTTCATACAAATGCAACATCCATATGACAACACATTACAATTCAACCATATACGAGTGCAAACATATATGCATATGCAATATGAAGTGACTGAGCCGATCTAAAACCTAGATTGTGTGTGTATATGCAGCCACGAGCAACTACTAGCAATCACTTGCAACCACTTGCAACCATCATACATAACATGTTTCAATTACATGTTTTCATCCAAAAGGTTTCTATCTAAAAGATAAGGTCGAGGAGATATTCCTAAAAAGATAGATAAAAGCGCAACTTAAGGAAAAAGAAAGATCAAGGACGTACCCTCGAAAAGAAAAGGGTAAGCAGTGCGTATTCTAGCTTCAGTTTCCCAAGTCGCGTCTCCCTCGGCGTCGCTCCACTGGACTTTGACGAGTTTGACTTCGCGGTTGCGTAGCTTCTTCACTTCCGTTCCTAGTATGCGGGTTGGAACTTTTCTTATGGTTGCTTCGCGTTCCACTTCGGCCTCTTCGAGGATATTTGGCTCTACCACTTCAGCAGACTCATGTAGACATTTTCGGAGATGTGAAACGTGAAAAACGTTGTGGACTCCGGCCAATTTCTCGGGTAGCTCTAATCTATAGGTCATTTTCCAAATTTTCTCAATGATAGGAAATGGTCCTACCTAAAGGTATAGTCGAATGATAGAAGCAAGTAAAAATTTTGTGCCCATTAGGCAATGTCAAAACTGGAAATCTATGCCACATATATATTGATTAGGAGAAGAACTCTCTAAGCATCAGCCCCGAAGACCGAAATCAACATCAGACTGACACCCAAAGAATTAATCAACCCAACCACCACATATGATTCTAGGAAACTAAGCATGATGGACTCCTTTTAGGTCACAAGGGAGTCCCTTCCTAAGTCCAACTATGTTGCCAAATGTACTTACTAAGGTGATTCTTTACAACTCATGCATAAGTGAAATGAACCTTCAGCCTTAGTGGCGAACACTCCTGGAGTGCCCTATTCTGAAATGCTCCACCTAATGAACCCCTTCTCTAGAAGCTCTTTAATCTGTTTAAAGAGCTCTTTTCTTTCTCGTGGAGCCATGTGTCTAACGGGCAACGCAACGGGCTTTGCATTATCTACAAGATATATGCGGAAGTCTATTTCCCGCTTCGGAGGCAAGCCCTTCACCTCTTCGAAGACATCCGGATATTCCCGGACCACTCTAACTGATTGCAAATTTTCAACAGAGGCATCTAGCGACTCAAGATAACTAAGCATAACCGCATACGAGGGATTACAAGAAATTTCCAAAGTATTACTGAGCTGGGTTAGGAGCCTAACAACCCTTTTCTCACAATCAAGGATGGCCCCATTACTGGATAGCCAATCCATACCCAAAATCAAACCATACCCCGCAAAGCCCAAAACAAAGGCACTACATTCAAATTCTACACTTAGAATAGAAATTTTCAAATCCAAACAGATCATAGACAAATGAGCTGGGCCCCCAATTGGGTTTGAAACAATTAAGGGGTCCTCTACCATACTAGTTTTTAGGTGCAGAGATTCTACTAAAGCAGACGAGATAAAGGAGTGTGATGCGCCAGAATCAAATAAAGTGCGAACGGGGTGATCATAAAGATAAACTACACTTTCTACAGAAGTGTTTGTACCTCGCTGTTGCAAAGGTGGCGCTTCCAGCACATGAACCTGTGCCCCTGGAGTGGATCCAGACCCCTGCCCCTGCCCTCGTTTCTTTGGGCAGTCCTTAGCTCTGTGGCCTGTCTGACCGCAAGAAAAGCACCCACCATTCTCCTTGGCCTTCTTTTTCCGGCAGTCCTTTACTAAGTGCCCCACTTTGCCACAGAAATTACACGTCCTCTTCTCTTTGTTGCCTTCCCCGCCTTTCTTAAAGTCTGTCTTCTTAGGCTGCAAACCCTCTTTCTTCCCTTGAGAGCTTTCTGCCTTTGCCTCCTTCTTGCCCTTATCCTCCTCATTCAGCAATGCCATTTGCACCAATCTTTCATACGTGGCCCCCATGGGTATATGTGTCATGGCCAAACTGTGTAATGGCTCATTTAACCCTTTGACGAAACGGAGAGCCTTCTTGTGCGGGGTGTTGACTAGGTCAAGCCCAAACCTAGCCAGCTCATCAAACTGATTCACATACTCTCTAACAGTCTTGTCTCCTTGCTTAAGAAATAAGAATTTCTCCAACTGCAAACTTCTTTCCGCATCTGAGAGAAATTTGGTCTCAAACCTTGCCCTAAAGTCCTCCCATGTTTCTACTGGTCTTTCAGCATTAGTGACTTCCCACCAGTAGGAAGCCTCGCCCTTCAATAGCCACACCGCCAATTGTACTTTTTGTCTGCCCTCTACCTCAAAGATGATGAATAGATCCTCAGTTTCCTTCAGCCAATTTCTAGCTGCTACGAAGGACTCAGTTCCATGGAAATCCCTTCCTCCCATAGCTTTAAAATCCTTACATATCTTAGCAAACGCGTTTCCTCGTGGAGGAGGTGGAGGAAGAGGTGCTGCTGCAGCTCGATGATTTCCTGCAGCTGGGGGAGGAGGAACGGTAGGACCTGGCTGAGTGGCCCTTGCTTCTAAGAACCGTCTAAACCAACCAGGTATTGGTACCCCTTCCGGTAAGTTAAGATCTTCGGACATGCTGAAACAAAAAGGATAGATTCAAAACGAAGGATAAGAGATAGTACCTATGGCTTTGGGGAGTGGGCTTTGCCTTTTTAAAAATAAAATAATATTCTTATCTTTTGAAAATGCTTCTTTAAATTTCCTTTTTGAAAATAATAATTTTTTTTTCAAAACTTTTTATCTTATCTGGTAAACCTATGCTCTGATACCAAGTGAAACACCCCACCTCCGTTAGGGTCACTCTCAAAGGGAATGCCCTAATTTTGGTGGAGGTTTATAAGTACAAGTCACAGATATACAAGACAGATAAAAGAACACATATTTGTAAACAGCGGAAGAACAACAAACTTTATTTCATAAAGTCAAATATGTGTTACAACAACATCCTTTCCAAAAACATAACATAACACTTTCATAATCTGTCTTGAGTACATTATTTAAAGAAGCATAAATAAAACATAGATAAACTGCAAAAGCCCCATAGTGGATTGTCCCAAAGCCATAGTTCAAAACAGGAAAGTCCAAGCAATACATTTCTCTTCTTCAAGCTGGATGTTGAGGTTGGTCAAGCTGCTGTGTTCCCTCCCTGAGGACCTGGGGGGGGGGGGGGAAACGGAAGAAAGAAGACGAAAGAAAAGTAGAGTCAGACATAAAGCCTGAGTAAGTCTAGTACTATTTTGTCCATGAATAAAGAACTGGGTATGATAAGTATAAACAAGAAGTGGGCATGCACTATAAACTTGGTTAAGTTGTCTAGGGTCGAATATACTATCGTACCCCATATTAATCTCTGAACCCATATAAACTAGTTTTCCAACTGGCACCCCACAATCAGGGTGATGTGATCCATTCAATGATGATCGGCTCCTACTCGCATAGTTACATGTGTCTTACGGCCCCCGATGTCGTAGTTACCTATGCTGGTCCCACCATGGGGTGTATCAAGTCCCATAGTGGCAACCCGACACAACCTTAGAGTGCACAGGTATGCTACTGGTGTCCAGTGCCTTATTTTTCTGCGCCGGAGTGTGTGCACGCCCGCACTCCGTTAGAACCTACACTGCTACACCACCGCCGTCGATTTTTGACCTCTTACAATCAGCCCAGTAATCGTGCCCCACCCTGCCTAGTTTCAGGGTATCATGATACACCGTGTAGGGTTACTGCTGAAAAGGGTCCCCCGTTACTAGGTTTTCTATCTCTAGCCAACATGATAAGTTGGTTAAGTGTTTTCTAACCTAACCCCACCAGTCCGTTTAGTTTAGCATGTTCCATTTTGATTAAGTCTTAGTCCACTTAATCCTAACAATCCTGATTCAGCCTTAATTGTCTTATTAAGGCCATAACCTCTCACATTAGACAGGTATTGCTGTGGCTGCCTGTTGCCGGTTGGTTCCGGGCAGTCTTACGCCACAACTCAGTCTAACCTCGGGTCCTTATTGGGCTCCATGTTTAACCTCCCACATTGGATAGGTATTGTTGTGACTACTGGACAGCCGGGCGGTTCCGGGCAGGTTTACATCACAACTCAATCCAACCTCGGGTTAAACATATCGTATTTTCTACATTTATATATCTTGTCATTCTTCTTTATTTCTTATATGTAAATATTTGCGGCCCATTATTAAGTTAATGGTGTAAAGGTTACACCAATCATGGGCCCAACCCATACTTGAATTTGGGCCCTTCTACTTTAGTTTTCATTCATTAGTAATTTTAACCCAACATTATTTTCCCCCGTTTTACACGTCCGTTTATATATATTGGGCTTAGCCTTTTAAAGCCCAATTTAGCCATGCGAAAAGGGGAGGCTTAAAGCGTGATTACATACACAAAGAGGGGAAGGTGAGCGCATGAACTTGCATATGACGTTGGAAATACATAATAGAAACTGGTGTACTTGCATAGTGGTAACATAGGTGACATGAATCAAAGCATGTGAACTTGTAATTGAGATATCATTATTGACCCATGAACCTATATTTTTACTTAGGCATAATGTCAAACATAAGCATGGCATAAATACTTTTAGCATAAACATGGCATAATGTCAAACATGGCATAAATACTTCTAGCATAAACATGGCATAATGTCAAACATAAGCATGGCATAAATACTTCTAGCATAAACATGGCATAATGTCAAACATAAGCATGGCATAAATACTTCTAGCATAAACATGGCGTAATGTCAAACATAAGCATGGCATAAATACTTCTAGTATAAACATGGCGTAATGTCAAACATAAGCATGGCATAAATATTTCTAGCATAAACATGGCATAATGTCAAACATAAGCATGGCATAAATACTTCTAGCATAAACATGGCATAGGTATAGTTAAATTTGTTCATGGCATAAATATAAACAAGTCATGTTCATAAGGTTTCTACATGTTTACAAAGAGGATACTTTGTTACTAACACAAAAGCATAGTTCAACTTAATTAAATTTAATCACATAACGATGGTACAAATATACTTATGCATAAATATTCCTAAGCATGGTGTTTACAAACTTGCAAAAAGGGATTTTTGAGTCTAACCTAGCCATGTCTCACATATGTCATCATATAAATTTTTTTTTTTTAAACAAGATAGACTTAATCATGAATTTCAATTATGCCCAATATCATTCATAGCCTAGCCATATTCATAAGTTTGCAAATAGGTTTCTAGTACAAAACATGGCTTGATACATAGATCATGGTGCCAAACTTGTCAATATAATTTCATATGAATTATGATAATCCCAACCTTATTCCAATTACTTCACAAAAATGATGTTTTGCATAAAAAAATACACATTATGATGGCATAGTAACAAAATCCCAAACTTGCATGATTTTCAATTCAACAACTACATACATGTAGCTTCAACATAAATTACATATTTTGCGAATATCCAAACGTCATACTTGCATAAAACTACCGCATGTAGTTTTTCATGATGAATAACATAATCCAAACGTCATACTTGCATAAAACTACCGCATGTAGTTTTTCATAATGAATAACATAATCCAAACGTCATACTTGCATAAAACTACCGCATGTAGTTTTTCATAATGAATAACATAATTCAACGCACAAATATGAATTATTTTATCGCCACAAATCAAGTATACATATCAACACAATTATTTGTTCATACCAAAGTAATACTCTACTTACAATGGTTGCGGCAAATTCTCTAATTAAGAGATATGATTCCTTTGTTGAATTGATTAGCTTTAGGTTGCTTGAATTGCTTTAGGCTTTAGAACTTTCTCCCTAATCCTCTCTCTCTAGATGGCGGCTACTCTTAGTCGTTCCTCAGCAACATGGCGGCTATGCTCTTAATTTGAATGAATAGATTAGGGTTTAGTCTAGGGTTGTTTATATAGAGGTTAGGAATTGATTAGAACCATTGATGTTGCTAGGTTAGATCGTAGCCATTCATTCGATAGAGAGACCAATTAAAACTTGCCACCTAGCCCTAATGACAAAGCAACCCACAGAAATTCGACCAAACACAGACCAGGCTAGCCAGGAGGGACTGGGTTCGATTTTCAAAAATTAAACTTTAAATTGAGCTGTTTTAGTCTGTTTGAATTTTATCTATTGTATACATATATTTTTGCATATATATATATATATATATATATTCTCATATATATACATATATTTTCTTTATTTCCTTATATGTACGTTCTTATCCTTTCAAAATTTGAATTTGTATACGTACATGTATTTGCATGCTCAGTTGGCCCTCTCTAAAACAGAGATAAAAATTATGTCGCCGCCGGGGTTCGAACCCCCGACCTCCATGCTACAAATCCAATGCCTTAACCAACTGAGCTATAAAGGCTTTTGTTAATAAGTCTTAGAATAATAATAATTATTGTCCTCTCCTTACTTCTCTTTTTCATGTTTTGCTGTAATATTTAAATTAAAGATATCTTCTTCATACGTTATCCGTTTTGCGCAAACTCGGACTCTATCTCAAGCAGAATTCCGAGACGAACGCAATGGTGATGTCCGTTTCCCTTAATTTTTCTGTTACAATTTAATTATACTTTAATTTGTTAATTTACTGTTAATGGAAAAATCCGGGGTGTTACACAACTCATGTTGGACTAGGGTTGGTAGGTAATGGATACTCAAGACTGGGTCTGAGTTTATGGGTAATAGATTGACTCGAGTTGGAATCGAAAAGGTTGCAAGGAATTGGATTGACTTGAGTTGGACTCGAGAGGGGAGCAAGATAACGGATAGACTTGGGTGGGACTCAAGTATTTCAGGCGGACTAAAAGCAGGGGTATCTGGGGACGCCCACTTACCTTGGATCCGTTGGACGTGATCTAGTTATCCTTGGAGGATAAACGTACGTTGGACGTACGGTAGTCCATTTGGAGGCAGAGTTTCCATTAGTTATTGATGTTGGTTGGACCAGACATATAGGTATTGATGTATTCATGGCTTTAGTAGGTGATAGATAGGATTTGTTTGATGGATGCTATGGTTGTTGTGTTTGTTCTTACCTTTCTTCTCCTGAGTATCACCTGTAGGATCCTGTTGAATGGAAATAGGGTAAGTTCGTTGATCATGGTGATATGACGAGTGTAGGATACTTTACGTTAGACTTGAATGTTCGTTGGACGTACAGTACGGATATAGGTAGAGTACCTAGATTCATTGGATGAGTCTAGTTCACCTTTAGAAGGTGAATGTACGTTGGACGTACAGTACGGATATAGGTAGAGTACCTAGATTCATTGGATGAGTCTAGTTCACCTTTGGAAGGTGAATGTACGTTGGACGTGCAATATGAATATGGGTAGGGTACCTGGGTTCATTAGATGAATCTAGTTCACCTTTAGAAGGTGAATGTACGTTAGACGTATAGTGTAGATGTTGCTGTAGTGCCTGGGTCATTGGATGGGTCTGGTCTGCCTCTAGAAAGTGAATGTACGTTGGACGTGCAATACGAATGTAAGAAGGACTCAAGTTGGACTTGAAAGGACATTTGGAATGTAGTTGAAAATTTGGCATATAGGTTTGGATTACCTAAGAAAATGACAGTATAAACGAATGCCGTAGTATCGGACTGGGTGCGATAGCTAATGCATTGAGTAAGAGACGTGCCAGTTTAGAGGCTATTTTTCTGGAATGGAAGCAACTAGAGTATATCACGGGATATGACTTCAAACCTAAGTGTGAATTGGATTCAGAAATGCTAGTAAGCTTGACGATTAGATCGATCTTGATTAAGTGGATCGGTTCTAGTTAGAGGGACGATCCTAACCTATTGAAGTTACCTCTAGGGTAGAGATGGGAATCGATGACGAGAGAACGACTGTACTTGGGAAGTAGAGAATGACATAAGAAAGTCGTATCCAAAGCTCTTTGCCTGGTAAGATTTTAGGGCGATGATTCTTCCCTTGTTAGTAAACCACATGATAGGGCAGAATGGTTCTGTTTGTTTTGCATGTTTGATTGTTGTATATGGTTGGTAGGCATGTGGGATCCTTTGTATGTTTTGGGTTAAGGAATTTCGGGGATGAAATTTCTTAAGGGAGGGAGAATGTAACAACCCGCATTCTACGTATCTAGGATCGTAGAATATTTATTTCTTTTTCGTATGAAGTCGTGTGGTCGTGTAACTTTGGGAGACAACTATTGGGGTCATTTCTCATGTTCATGATTTTTGCCGATTTTTAAATGACCATTTTGCCCCTAACTGATATAGTTTTGGCCATAACTTTTGATTGGAAAGGAATTTTGACCTGAAACCACTTTCATTAGATTCGTTTGATGGTTTACCTTTCCGTAGAGTGGTCACATTAGCCAAACGAACTCACCGTTTGGGAGATATGGCTGAAACAAGTTTCAGATAGTGAAAAACAGCTTAAGTGGGCTTAACCGGGCGATTAACAGCTAGGCCCAAAGGGGAATTTCGGGATTAGGGTTATGAGAGGGCTGGAAGGGTTAGGAAAATCATTTCATTTCAGTTTTCTCAGCCGCCACAAACCTTCCTTAAGCCCTAGCAATGGCCTCCATCTTCTAAGACAATCCAAAACACCTTTTTGTCATCTCTAATCACATATTAGCCTAATCTACATCAAATCAAGGCGGATTAGCATAAGGATTGGGATAGAGCTGCTGGAACATATAGAGATTGGATCCAAATCAGAGATTATTTCAGATCTATAGTTTACTTTGTGGCAAAGGTGAGTGATTTGCATTGTTTTTCACTAATTACGGCTAATTATGGTAATCAGCGAAGATTAGCGAAATTATAACTCAGAAAAATTTGGAAAAATTTCTAAAATTCTAAAACATCATTTTATGCCTCTGATATGAATTTGGGATAATTTCGACCAATTTTGCTAATCCCGAAATTTATGGGATTAAGGGGTGATTATTGATAATTAGCGAATTTATGCATGTTAAAAATCTGGAAAAATATTTATAAATTGCTAAATATTATTTTAGGCCTCCGTTAGAAAATTTGGCTGATTTGGTTAAGTTTTGTTAATCCTATCATTAGATTTGCTTAAACGTGATTAAGAGGGATTAAGGGAAAATATGAGGTTTTTGACTATGTTTAATCCGTTTTAACTTACAATATTGTTGTTTTACTGTTTGTGGATGTTTATACATGTTGCTATGACTGTATGGTATGCTTTATGATTGATTAGAAAAGTTAGAATGGTCGAAAACGCCATCGTATGGCAAAACAGTCACTGGAAAAGTTGAAGAAAAACAGTGCAGGTTTTCGAATCGGATCGGAGGAATGGGCTCAGACCGAAGAGAGGATTGGGCAAGGGATCACCGAACCGAACCGAGGCTTGGCACAAGGGGAAAGTGTGGCAAAAAGGAAGGCCAAAATGGTTGAACTGGGATCGGATCGAGCTAGAGAAGGGGGGATCGGATCAGAGCGGATGGGAACAGGAATGGGGATCGGATCAGACCAGAAGATCAAGCAAGGGACGGAAGGAAGACAGTTGGTGAACCGACCCAATGCGACATGGAGGACGCGAACCGACCCGATGCGACATGGAGGACCCGAACCGACCCGATGTGACATGGAGGACCCAAACTGACCCGATGTGACATGGAGGACCCGAACCGAACCGACGTACTACTAAGGGACTTGGAGACCCCCGACCCGAACCGAAGCACTTGGAGGATACCAATCTGAACCGACAGAGAAAAAGGACAGAGAACCGAACCGATCCAGTGATGACCAATAAACCGATATGCAAAGGTAGTCCAAATGGAAGTTAGAGCTCAGGATCCAGATGGGAACCAATGAGTTCACTTCATGATTGGGCTTTGCTACGGGACGTGTGCAAAGGGGTTATAGGTATCTGTAATCTTGATTCACTATTGACAGATAGATTAGGGGCTTATAGTGATAGTTGTACGGTATTAGATTCCGTCATGGCCCAAAGGATTAGGTGACCAAAGTAAAGGATATCGTATGCTTTACGCACTGAGTGAGGGATGTGAGGATGATTTCTATGCTTGATTGTTTAACATCACTATGACATGCACTTCCCCATTCCCGTGTTTCTTACACTGTATGTTAGTGGCACCATAGAGTATTGTACGGTATGTAGTGCTAACTCTTTGGTTGAAGGTCCAGGTTAAGGTATGATTGGATTATACCTGTTATTGTTTTGTTTGTTGCTTATCGCTCATACCAGACTTTTTGTCTGACCCAGAGTTTTATGTCTCTTCTTATTACTCTGGGTGCTCACACGAGCAGACTAGAGACAGGTTAGCTGGGTATGCACGGGTAGCTGATCTGGAGACGAGCAGGAGGCTTCCACGTTTGATATATATAGTATTCTCCCTGTGTTGTTGAAGATCACTACTTGGGCATTAGTCGTGCATCTTCTACTTTAGCTTTCTTTTGTTTTAGAGACAATAAATTTGGAAAGTTGTAATAAGCTGTATTTAGATTTCCGCTGCTATGTTGGTTTAGTTTTCAGCTTACGCACTGTCTCGCCTGTTTTATGTCAAGATTATGTAATTACTATATTTTATTCCATGCGCTGTGAGACATTCTACAGGTTCCTTGATTAGTTCATTCTCTTCTTTCCTTTCTTTGGCGACCGTTCCGTGCTAGTTGGGCATGTGTACAGCGCATTTTTGGAGTAAATGCCGCTAGTGTGGGGCGGGTCGTCACAATATCTAACAGTGAAGTTGCCTGCTTCAAACTCCTCCAAGTGCATCTGTAAAAGCCTGAAACACTTGACTGCCCATACAAATTTGGGCACCTAAGAGTTTAGGGAAAAAACAAAATAAACTCTGGGTCTGTCATGGGACTGCTGTGAGTAAACTCCAACCATATTGTTTAATTTTGAAAAACCCTTTAAAAGAAAAGGATAATAGTAAGACCAGCCCACACATAAACATGGACGGTTTTTACCTTACTATGACCCAAAACATTTTTGATATCAAAAATCCAGTGATAGTATAATAATGTCTAATCAAATAAATAACCAAATAGTAGAACGCTTGCATCTCACGCTCTACATATATAGTATAAAATCAAAAACCGTAAGGCGTTTATTAGAGAATGGATTCCAATTATGACAAGGTATAGGACCACCTCCCGATCAGTGTACTCTAAGGGGGATACATTGGGGTTCAGCAAGAACATTTTTGCAACCCGACCACACATGACCACCAACTCATTTAGCTTGAGTGTAACGAATATATTTTCATCTACGGTTTTCGATCGTCCAACCGTAATCCGTAAGATATAGAATCAAAAGAAGAACAAATAATTGAATTTTTCTCTGGATAGGTGACAAATATACACTGCTTGGGTATGACCCAACTAGCCATGCTGCCTGCCCGATCTTTATCATTTCCCAGTTGTGAGGCTTGAGGCTACCTCTAACTTTTTGAACATCTGGCCACCATTCACTTTGAATTCCACATCATCAAACCCGTCAAATCACTAGTTGATCTTCCCAAAATATTAATGGTATAAAAGCTAAGAGAAACGAATTTCTCTGCCACCAAACTTAATATCTTGAAGAGATCGTCTTATGTGATTCGCTAGGTATACTCTGTCAAACATTCGTCCATACAAGTTGTCCTGGGACTGGACAAAAAAAACAACCCTTGCATTTCACTCTGTCTCCAATTTATTTAGCATAATCGAATTCGCAACGCCTATGCCTATATAGAGTGGTTTTAAATCCAACCGGTCTCTCCATATTGACAACGATGGTCCAAAAATCTTTGATAGCCGGTGATTTAACTATCAAAGGAAAATAAACATCCATCAAATAATCGCTGGCCCTTTTTAAATTTATACCCACTCATTAGCTATTTTCCAATTTCCTTATCGAATTATATATATATCGATATATTGATCTCTATTATCAAAATTTCTTAAAATATTCTAACTCCTTAATTTTTTGGAAAATTTCGCCAGCAACTCCTTTGTACCGGTCAATAGCCCAAACCTCAACTTGCCTCTCTAGGCCTTTCCATTCAAAAAGAAAATCAAAAAGCCAAGCGGCTTGCCTAGTAGGTTCATAAAATCTCATATGAAATTTAAACGTATACCTTTTTGTCGGGCACTTAAATTATAACCTTCAAATTCTCTTCCTACTCTTCATCACATGCCTGTTAACATATTTGTGTCCATTTCAAATTTATTTCAAATCAATTCGATCATTTTTTCTTTCCATTCGCTAATTAATTTACTAGTTATCTTCTTTACTAATTCTGCTTTTAATTTAAACATATCACGTTCATGTTTGTATTCACCTATACACAATTCAAACCTAATCTCCTTGCTCGCTTTCAAATTTTAATCCGAGTTTTATATTCAAATTTCCAATCTCGATTAATAAATCCAATTCACTAAAATTAAATTAAGTGCGAATCAAAACTCTGTTAACTAATAATTCCTTTTGAAATTAGTTAACCTCATTCGATAATTAAAAATCTGATTTTTTTTTGTTTCAAAAATCAATCCATTTACTCAACTTGAGTTCATATTTAATTTATAGCTCAAGTCCAGATTAAACTAATGGAAATTCAGATTTTTATTCACTCAAAATACTTTTATTTTCTTTAATAAACCATTACGGTTTAAAACGATTATGGCGCTGTTTTTCTGAAAATTTGATTTTGACATAACGTAAAAGCTATAAGACATAATCCGGATTTTTTTTTCTTTTCCATTAGAAAATATTATTCAATAGATCCAAACGTTTCTTGTTTCATCGAATTCCGACTTGTATTGAGTTTATATACTCAATTGAAGTCCAGATCGTCAAATTACGAACTACTGCGTTGCGGCGATTTTGTTTTAAATATAATTAAATATAAACTTTTAAACTTAGTTTATTAAATAAATTCCAACTCCATTTTCAAATAATTCAAGCCCCTTGTCCAAATTTGACTTAATGATTCATGTTATTCAACTCGTCGATTATTTTATTCCATATTTATAACTCAATTTTGAATAAAATTTAAATTTCTATATTCAGTTCCAATTCTTATGAAATTATATTATCAAAATAATATCGATATAATAGAAATCCAATTATAAATTCCTTTTATGGGCATGATCAATTGATTCAACATCCTTTACCATTACAAACTAATATCATCCCTTGATAATAGTGAAGTTGTTCAAGTTGGGGTATTTTATTTACCTTCCAGACCTTGACCGACAGCGTTCTTATCTTGAGATAAATAAAAGCTTCTAATAAGAAACAAATTGATTAAAATATCACCATTAAGATATGGTTTTATAACTCATACTTACTTTGGAAAAATCTATTTCCAAACTATCTGATGGAACTGACTTCATCACATTTATAAACGTTGTTTACAGATCAACTTCTTTATTAAAATTAACTTCCATTTTAATAATCTACTGAGACTTGATTTCCATTTTAGAATATTTTATTTTCCTTCTGAATCTCAAGTTTATTTTCATTTTTCATTTGAAAAATATTTCATTACTATAACTTATATTTATAAGCATATAATCTATTTTCATATTTTTATATACTAGAGATGTCAACTTCTTAAAATAATAAAATTTAAAATTTTAGTTTCTACTAAATAAATTTCCAATGTCCTTCCTAAAAATAAATTATTTTATTCAATTCAACTACATTCCGAACATCGAAAATAAATCCCATTGTTATCTTTTTAAAATGATTCCATTTACCCTTTTAAATCCATTTGAGTTTAAATTTATAATTTATCCAATGATAATTTTCCAAATTTATTTATAAATGTCGTTCATAAATTACGCTTCTTGTTTTAAATATTCAAAACATGTTTCTATTTCATATTCCATTTGAAATCAAATTTTCACTTCGACAAATAATTTTCCTTCTTTAAATCCCTACTTGAAATTAAATTTTAATATTGTCAAATGATAATATTTCATTCTATTATAAACATCGTTTATAAGTTCAATTACTTGTTTTTAATTTTTAATCAAGTACATATTTCCTAACCCATTTGAAATGGAATTTCTATGTCAAAAATTTAATTTTCCCTTTTAAAATCTAAAAATACCTTTGTATAAAATATTTTAAATATCAATATCTAGTGCCATTGATATTTAAAAAATCCACATACACAAATCATCAAACAAATTAAACACATCATGTACATATCTATGTATTATCTATAATAGAAAACAAAATCCAAAAACTGCTTATGTGGAACTCTATATTTCATTTTACTGTGCGTTCGCCACTTCTCAGCGAGTCTACCCTTTTTTTTATTTCCAAGAAGAAAGTAGAAACCACGCAACCACCCACTATCTTTCCAACTTCCCACCATCTTCTGGAAAACGAAACTCTTTTCGATAGTTGATCATATTTCCTCACACAATCCTCTCTTTTGTCAAATAATTCTCCTTCTCATTCAATAAACAATTGAACGTTTTAACGTTCGTCACTTTTCATTGGACTCCTCTACGGCTCAAATCCCCTGTCTGGCCGAATTAGGGTTACACAGCGACAGCGATTAAATAGTTTCCTGTGTAACCCTAATTCTAAAAATACTAACAACGATCCTGTCAGCAACGAATTGTTCACATAGCTTCAACGAAGATGCAGATTGAAGACACAAATGCTCCAATTCAGGTTTCTCTTCTTTTTTCCTTTTCAGATTAAGTTTTTTCAATTTATTACGACTTGGAACTTTTAATGTTAGTCCAAAGAAATTCATTAAAATAGATGACTTTGACGAAGCAGCGAACCAAGACAAGAGCACCTTCATTTAAGTTTACCATTTTTATTTTTATTTCTAATTTTGTCTTAAACTTATCTGGGGTTTGAAAAATTCTCTGTTGTCCCAATTACAGAAGTTCAAAATTTGAAGGTTAACCCAATTAAAGAAGTTCAAAATTGTAACATCTTGGTAATTTGGATTGTCAACTGTATTCTGGAATTATTTATGAATGTTGGCAATCAGTTACAATAATAAATGTTTTTATTCACGATTGTTGTGTTTAAGCTACTCATTATTTTTCTTGAATAATACGTGTGCTTAAAATAGTCAATGACTCCTTAGTGGTTGTAGTTTTTGGTCTTTAATTATGAGATCAAAGATGAAATAATTTGCCCTTCTGGAGTACTTGAGACCAATTTATGTTTTTACTAACTTTTTAGGGAGTTGAAATTTATGATAAATATAATAGTGTGTGTTATGACTTAATCAAAACATAGAGACACAATAAGTTCATTAAGGATCAGTTTATGATGCCTTTGATATTTTTGTCTTGGACTATGATCTATTCCTAAAATGTAATTTTTCTTTCTTTCTTTTCTCTTAGAATCTAGAGAACAGAATTAATGGTGTTGCAAAAGGATCTTTCCTGCAAGTTGTGACCATACTTGGATTACATCAACACTTCTTCTACATCGGGTAAGACACCCAACTGAGTGCAGTTCAATGACTTTAGTTTAATTACATTGCAACAAGAGAAGTGTATTTATTGATAGTTACACCCGATTTTTCTTGATTAATGTGTTTCTTGAAGTAAATATCACTCCTTTGGGTAATTGCATTTTCAATTGTCTAAAGATTACTAGATAATATACCCAACTGCTGACGATTGCATTCCTTAGAATGAATTATAGATCATATTTACCATGTTTAAGACAACATCTTCATAACTGTTATTAATGGTATACTGATTTTTGTTTTGTGTTTTGTTATCAGCTTTAGGACAAGGACCCATATACTCTAAAAGCTTTATAGTCAAACACTGAATTTCAACAGTAAATGCTTGGCTAAAGAATCTAAACTAATTTCTCTTCTTCACACTTTAATGCAGCATATATTTTTAATCTTTGAAGCTTCCAAGAATATTACAAAATTAGACTCCCCATTGTGCTATATATTAAACTGACAGTATTTACACTTGACATATCGTCAAACAAATAACTATGACTGCAATATCTCATATATGGTCCTCAAGAACATCACTGATTATGATTCATAAAGAAAGCAATTGTTCTGGCGAATTATACATAAGATTTTGATGCAAACCTTTTGGTTGATGGAATACCCTTTGTAATAGATGTAAATAATTATTGTCCTTTTGCAAATGAAAATATATATAAATGATTGTGTTAGATCCAAAATTGGCTCTAACACCCAAACTAATAATAATTCTATTGAAATGAAATCAAAAAATACGAAAACACACAATTTATAGTGGTTCGGCATTAAATAGCCTACGTCCACTTTCTTCTTTTTTGATTGATGCTTTGAATGCGAGTACAACAATGATTTTCACTCAACTCTCACTTATCTCATACATTGATTCACTCAATTTCCTTCACAATATGATTCAAAAGATGATTGTAAGCTGAATAAATTGATGAAATTCGGGTTGCAAAGGAGTTTTAGTTATGAAAATGCCTAAAGATGAGAATTAAGTGAAAATCATTGTTGTACTCGCATTCAAAGCATCAATCAAAAAAGAAGAAAGTGGATGTAGACTATTTAACGCCGAACCACTATAAATTGTGTGTTTTTGTAGTTTTTGATTTCATTTCAGTAGAATTATTATTAGTTTGGGTGTTAGAGCCAATTTTGGATCTAGCAGATTGATATTTCTTTATAAAACAAATCTTTATTTTGATCTCTATCTTTTTTTAAATGCTGCATTAAATGCTAAGCATTTGTATCATTCATAAAAATGTTAGATTAATCTATCTACCGCCATATGTGACGATTTAGATTGAATTTTTTTTATAAGCCATCCCTAATTTGATTAACTTAGTATAATAGAAAGGCTGATAATGCTTTTTCAGTGCATAGTTTACTTAACCAAGATGCATTTACATATGACTATTGTACATACTACCAAATTTGTTTGCAGTTTTGGCTGTTGAATACAGTTATACAATATGCAAGTTTTTCTTTGATTTCATCCTATAAGTAATAGACCATCTTAAAGTTTGTAAACATAATACAGTATCAAGCTTAATAAGATTAGAATGCATTTGCATGCAATGGTAACGAGACATTCTAACTGGACATTCACACGAGACGTCTAAATGGAACTGGAAGTCAAATGTGGTATGCGTTCGCGACTTCAAACGAGGCATTTAAAGGAGTAATTTAATTCGTGATTTTTAATTTAACTGTTTTATAGTTAATTAATTATTTGTTTTGTTGTGTAATATACGTTTAATTGTATTTTTAGGTAAATCCACTTCATTTTGCATACTAAAAAAAATAGAGTATCAGAAGCTGTTGAATTACATAAATAGAGTATTGGAAGCTCATGAATTACAAAAAACAGAGTATTACGGTTTAAAAAAAAACAATATAATCGATACAAATACGCAGTAATATTTAACTCACCACTGCAGAATTTGTTTATTATGAGAATATTATGACTACACATGATTATAATTATCTACACTCTTCATGTTTCTCATCCAGAACTTTAGCGATTGAGCCTGAGTATAAATTTTAGATATTCAACTAATAAAGTTTTTACGTTTCATATGTATGATATAAAGTGGTTGTTTATTGTCATATAGCATTTAACTTCATCAAATTGTTGTCGTCAATCATCTTTACCTATGCCAAGGCATAGTCGAATCAGTCAACATTTTGAATTCAGCAGGCGTCGTCTTGATAGTTACTGTAAGCATAGGCTGAATTGGCTCCGATCCGCCCAAATTTCGTTCCTTTTTGGATAAGTAAAGCCAGTTTAATCAAAGCAGTAGTCATATATTGCTTTTCAGGTATTATCCCGATTTACTCCATACCATTTAAAAATAATAATAATTCAAACAAATAATGTTTTACTTTGTTAACTATTTATCATACTTTACACAACTGAATTTGAATACCTTGATTAACTGAGTAATTTCAATACTTACATTACAGTTTAACTTGTGCGCTTCTTGACTTATGCAACCATGCTTAAATTCATTCTATTTATTGCATGATATTTTATATGTTTATCATAAACTTGAGTTCCCGTCTAGCTTTAGTTTTTAACCTCAAATTTGAATGATTCTTTATCTATATGTTATTTCACACTTTTTATGTTCTTCACTGGTTCCTTATTGAGTGATTGCTTTTTCTTTATTTATTTAAATGGTGATTTTTACATTCTTTATCTTCCCTTTTTAATGGTTTAAATCTACATTGAAAGACTAGCATGTGACCTGCACTGTTCTATATCCTCATTCAAATACAACTAATGTGTGTCTAATATTTATTTACTGCTTTGTGCTCATTTCCTTATTTCCTCGCATCAAACAAGGGTACTCAGATTTACAATAGACATTTATAATCCATCTTACCATGTTATATATGCAAACAAAAACAAATAAAGTGGAAATTTTGATGGGTTAAAATAGGAAAAATGATTCAAGATATGGATGATGATGCTGGAGCTGCGCATTGCATGCATTTGATAGCCACTATTTCCCAATATGTCAAATAGTATTTATTTATCTTTGTTGCTTGTTATTATTTATACATTCAAAACAAAGTCCGTACTATAATTCTTATAACTTTATATTGGATCATGGTTGCTTTCCGAAAAGTTGTTATACGATTTTTACCCTTTACACTTCTTTATACGATTGCAGTTAATTTTCTAAGCGGTTGATTATACACGAAATGCATGAACATTCATTGTTTTGTAGTTTGCTTGCGATCTTCTTAATATTACATAGCAGTTAAGCAGATCTTTTCATAGCAGGTTGTTCCAATCTCCAATCACAAGTGAGAAGAAATATGGGTACATTGTGGGGCTTGATGTTGATATGTTGGCTGATGCATCAAATGTTCAAATCTCATATCTATCTCCAAAGAGTTAAGGAGTGTTAAAAAGTCATACAAGTTGGGATGACAGAATACTTGCCAGTGTACTATTGAAAGTTTGAATGGTTGATTTTGATGCATAATTATATATGATACAGGTATCAATCTCTATGAGACAGTCAACTCTGACTTTTACTGTGGAAAAAGGTATGTAGTAACTAATCATCATAAGTAGTGAAAAAATAAAACTCGATTAACCTTATTTCTCTGCTGATGTAGTAATTACCGATTGTTGCCATTTCACTTCTTCATAGGACGGTGACAACAAATAGAATGCAAATTCAACCTCATGGACGCAGGAATCCGGAGAAGTGGCAAAGGAACCGTTGTTCACAAGTTAAAGGAAGAGTAAGCAGGATATCTTAAAGATATTGATAAGTAATATTAACCCATTTTTATCACACCCAGTTTTCGTATGATGTATACATTTTATTTGATGGAGTTTCATTTATATTTTAATTAACAAGTAGAATATTTGATAAACGTTTCATGGAATATAGATGAACATGAGATGTTTGGATATCTCTTTGTATTCTAAGGAATCTGGAATATTATGAAAGTTTTATATTCATATCATGATTTTAGAAGTGAGTTTTCAATTTTGGAGGATTCCTAAGCCAAATTTATTTATTTATCAGCTTTTAAGGTGAATGCCTAAATGGTACATAAGAGAAATAAGTGAAAATTTGGAACAATGAACATAGAATGTTAAAATTGTTGTTAATGAATTTTATGTGAATTTTATTAAGCATACATCTGAAGAAAGTTAACAAGTATAAAGGGACTATTGGGAAAAGGAAACTGTGTAACCCTATCATCTCCTACTTATGTTTTACTACCTTTGACTCTTATATTCATTTCTCCAACCATTCAGTACTCTAAATTCAGTTTGTATATTTGACCTTGCGACGTTTATGATTACTTAATTCCTTCTGCATTAAAGCTGTGTTGTACATTTATTGTGCATTATTTTAAAGGATATTTTTTCAATTTAATCCGCTTTACAAATACAGTTCAGTTTGATCTAATTCAGCATTTTAGTTGGTGGAAATACACCAACACCATTTAAAATTACATCAGCATATTTTTATTGATAAATGTATATTGTTTCCATTTGAAATGGAGTCGATGTAAACTAGGAAAAACATCGGTGTCGATGCATTTTACAAATTTTTTTTATCAAAAATTGGCGCTATATCCGAATATCGGCTTAAATTAAAAAATGAATTTTTACATCAACGCCATTTGAAATGATGTCAGTGTATTCTACTCTACTCAGGGTTGAGTTTGTTAAAACAGAGTTATATGTGCAATTAGTTTTGAAACATCATGCTTAATAAATATGTAAAATAGGTCTGAAATGGAAATTTTTCTAATTTTGAAGAGAGAAAAAAAACCTTCCTGCTACTTTGAACCATGAGCCTATTGTATAGTTCGTGATCCATGTTTGCTTCCATTTACTGACAAGCAATACAACCACAACTCCATTTGTTAACACAGATGAGTTAATGCAATGTCTTGTGCGGTATTCTAGCTTAGTTCATTTGTAATTTGCTCAACTCTTCTGCATATTATAATTTTAAAGCCACATAACTCTCTTGTGTAATTTATTATTCAACCTGGTGATTTTATCAGCATTGATATTCAACAGATTTCTTGGATTGTGCATCCTAAATTCTGACGTATTAAACTCAATCTTTTTCGTCTGGCTAACAGCTTGTACCCTAATGCATGAGCTACAGTTTGTAAATTCAATCTAACTCTCCATCTAAAACATTCTATTTTAATATAGAGTAAAGTTCCTTTGAGAATTTAAAATAATTTAAACGTAATCAACTGCAAAATTAGTATGTGCTACAAATCTGGTAGCTAATTTGGCCACATAACATACTCAAACAAATAATTATGCTCTGACCTCAACATACTGATTTATCACAGTGACTTAAATGAACTATCACTTGATTGTATTAGACAATAAATGCTTAGATCAATTCATACAAATATTTTCTTCTCTAACTGAATTCAGTTGCTACAAATCAGTTCATCTATACCTTAGTTTGGCTCTCATTTATCATACTAACTGAAATGAACTATCACTTGATTATATTGGACAATAGGCGCTTAGATCAATTCATACAAATATATGCTTTTCTAACTGAATTTAGCAACTATGTTTATTTATAATATTTTTACACTTTATTTATATATTATTGCTATTTTAGATTTGGTTGACATAGCTTGCAATTATGTGGATTTGTTGGAAAACAAAAGTTTCATTTAGAAGTTTGAAATGTCATTTCCAAAATTCAAAATTTTATACTTACCTCATTTTAAAATTTTGATTTCAAAATTTTGTAATATCAAACTTGCACCTTTCGCTGTTGACATTTTTTAAAAGTTCAAAATTTGGTTTTATTTTTAATATTCAGATATGAAATTCATATACTTTAAACTTTTACTAAAATTTGAATCCAAAGGTGTAAATTATTTTCCTACATCATCATTTTATGTTTCCTGAAATTAATGAAAAATTCTAATAAATTTTTAAAAATAAAGTATAAAACTACACGGTTGATTTCTCCATGTTATAGTTGCAATTAGGTTATTTATATTATTACAATTTTAACTCGATGTATATATTATTAAATTCTTATTGTTGATGATTACATTTCTATACTCGACTTCCATTGTTTCCCTCACTCTATCAATAGCATATAATAAATTATTTAATAAAAATAACACTGACAACGTAATCTTTTGTACCTTGATCATCCTATTTCAAAAATTATCCACATAAAACAATAGCTTGGCAAATGGATGATTACAATTTGACTACCTATACCCTGCTAAGACATGTACGACGACCATGCATGTTTCGAACATATATCAACAAGTTGCCCTAAACTTCACATCAAACTTCACCAAGACTAGCATATCAATTACTTCTCATAAAATATCCATTATCTTAAAAAATACTACACTCTACGCGTGTGCTAAAAAAAGTTACTATACTACATAGTTAAAAACTGAGCCTTTCCATTACTGTAAT
This sequence comes from Allium sativum, assembly GCA_030737875.1. NCBI lineage: Eukaryota > Viridiplantae > Streptophyta > Magnoliopsida > Asparagales > Amaryllidaceae > Allium > Allium sativum. Next base: position 289,437,830 of record CM060924.1, read on the forward strand.
AACCCGGAAATTCTGAGCCAGTTTAAAATTTTTATTTTGGCAATTTTAGCGAATTTTGATTTTTCGGATTCGTTGGAAAGATATTATCAAAATTCGCTAAAATTGCCAAAATAAAAATTTTAAACTGGCTCAGAATTTCCGGGTTATTACAAATACTATGTGTTGAAAAATGATAAATTAGCAGTTCAGTTTCACTCTTATGATATTGATATGGTAAAATATACAAAAGGAGTAATTTTTAAACTCTTAATACCATTTTGGCTCATTTGATGTTCGTCATAAGACTTTTGTGTTTTTGGTAATGATTTTAATTGTAGATATTTATTTGATTGTAAACCTATTCGCTTTACACAAATTCTCAATTGTTTTCATTTCATTATTTAAGGGCTTATAATAAAAATCACATAAAAATAAGCTTGCTGCTATATAGAAATTGCAAGTATATTATTTTGTTGTGCGCATCCCAAATATATGTATCTACATATAGTATTTTTGGCCAATGAGGTAGAACGCAGTTTATTTTTCATACAAAATCCGGACTAGCTATAATTGATCATTTTTTTAATTGTCTACTACGAGCTAAGTGTTTCAAACAATGACAACTTTTTTTTCATATGCTTGTGTTAGATTGGATTTTATTTCATACTACAACTAACACATTTTAATGTTGTTTTCTAAATGGAACTGGAGACTTAATCTATGCCACCCAATAATTTGTTGATAATGTTTGTTATTGTAACCATTGACACATTCTTGTATTTAATTTCTTTTGCTTGGATAAGTTTTTGATAGTATACAATTTGATTTTGGCTGGTGTTGTTCCCTTCTTTACTCTATTTATAACTATCATAAAGATCTTTTTCAAATAATTTCAATTTGAATAGCCATAATGTGATGCAATAGAATAACTAATATAAATCTTATGATTATCTGGCATCAGAACCATCTAACAAGTAATTTAAAATGTTGTTTATATACATGTCTTAATTTCACACTAATCGAAAACAACATTTATCACCCTGGAGTGTTGATGAATCTCTACAACCGAATATGCTCAACTGAACCGTGTATTGATTTAGACTTTAAGTATATCAGAGAAGGTAATTTATTCAATTTCTTTAACATTATTTCACCAAATGAATTGTGCAGCGATTATTATATGGTCTTCACCTCTTGATAAACTATTGATATACTTCGTTATGATTCAAATGTTTAAGTAAATACTAGGTATTACTTTTTGAAGGAACACTTTATAACCTTTTTGCAAATAATTTCTACTTTTTCATCCCGCCGTGGTGTATGAATCTGTAACATTTCTTAAACATGTTTTCTATGAATAATGTTTCATCTTTACTTTGTAGAATTTTGTATTGTTTAAGATCACTATCTGAATTGTTAAAGATCTTTAAAGCGGCATGACTACATTATTGTCTGAGCTGAAAAGAAAGGCGCCAAATAAGTTAGAATACCGAGAGTGCACAGAAACTTACCGAGTGTAAGTGCATAGATTAAGATTCAAATCACGATCCGAACATGTTATTAACATTTTTATTTTGTTCATTTAACTAATTTTTCTCCTACAAATGAATAATGATACTGTTGTTGATGATTTTGTTAATGTCATTCATTGTTGAAATTATATATTCTTTTTTTCGTTTAAAATGTAAAACCATTTTGTTAAAAATATTAAAGAAGTTAGCTTAATGCTCTGAATGATATGCCTATAAAGCATGACTGTACCATTGCACATTTAGTTATTGATCTCAATAGCATGGCTATAAAAGTAGTTTATCTTCTGTTGTAAAAGATATCATAACGAAATAGTATACCCATTTAAGTTTTATAATCAATTTCATAATTTTATGCCTTTTTTGATTGTGAACTTATACCAATGATATTTATAACATATGTTGATATTAAATAACACACAAATGTATATTCCTATCAACATAACTTGCTATGCATTAAGAATTTTTTCAATTTAGTGAAAAGAAAATATGAATTCACTAAGTATAAATTAAATCGCTAGTAATGTACCATGAACCCATCTTCTTCTGATGTTCTAGATACCGCTGGTTGGTTAATAAATCTCCAAACAGGTAGATATATCTTTACCTTATCCTCATAATTTTATATATTTTAGTGACCTATTTCATCGTTAAGTATCATTTGAACATCGATATCACAGACAGTAACATCTTAGCTACTTTGAATGAAAGTTGCATCCTCTCAGTTATCATCTTTAGCATCATAGGTATATTCTTCTTTACCTATATATGCAATGATAGTTAAACTGTTACAACATTGAATTCTAATAAAATATAGTTATGGACTTCACTAATTTTATGTTTATATGTACGTACTCAAATCATACAGATTATTTTAACTGCATGTTAGGGATTGCAGCTTATAGACTGGCAATTGATTGTGTTTATGCATGTTCACATACACCAGTTGATGTTAGCAATGCTGATAATATGCACTACACATGTAGCATAATTTTCAGTCTTATTCGTTACAACCTAAAATTATCCATTAACAGAATAATAATAATTGTAAAATGAGGAAAAATAGTAGAATAATCACACAACTCACTTATAATCTTTACTTAACTAATAAAGTTAATATCCTGAGCTAAATCCTTCAACTGTGTCTCATATTCCATTTTTTCTTAAATGCTTATAAATTTGCAGCTTAACTTCTTAGTTCCATAACCTGCTTAAATTTTGTATTTGTAGTACTATTTGCATATGCTCAATCAAGACATAAACATTCCCCACCAGGCTTCACACTGAAAATATTGTTAGCCACAACTAAAAGCTTATGGTGAAAAAGCATTATAAGTGGGTTTTCCATATCTTTTTTAATAGTTCACAATCATTCAATTTTTTCTTCGTAGATGAGTGAAAGACACCATATATTATTTTAACTATCAATTGATCTAAGTCTGAGTATTGAATAAACTAAGAACTATAAGAATGGGAAATGGCGTGAGACCTGATGTTGAACAGGGTGACATCAGCTATGGGTCTACAAATATTTGTGGACACAACGAGGTACATTGTAACAACCCGCATTCTACGCATCGGAGGATCGTAGAATATTTATTTCTTTTACATACCAAATCGTATGGTTATGTGACTTTGGGAGACGACTATTGGGGTCATTTCCCATGTTCATGATTTTTGCCGATTTTTAAATGACCGTTTTGCCCCTAGTTGGTAGTGTTCTGGCCATAACTTTTGATTGGAAAGGAATTTTGACCTGAAACCACTTCCATTGGCTCCGGATGACAGTTTACCTTTCCGTAGAGTGGTCACATTAGCCAAACGGACTTACCGTTTGGGAGATATGGCTGAAACAAGGTTTAGAAGGTGAAAAACAGCTTAACCGGGCCTAATTAGGGTGATTAGCAAGAGGGCCCATGGCCCATTTCGGGATTAGAGATGTATAGGGGCTGATTAGGGTTAGAAATCATTTCTTTCAGCTACCACTTTCATTCTTGGAACCCTAGCAATGGCCTCCAACACCCAAATCAACTTCTAATCACTTTCTAATCAAGTTTTGGCTTAATCTATATCTAATCAAAGAAGATCTTCACCAAATCAGTATTAGAGCTGCTGTTAGACACCAGTATTCGCCCAAATCAGCGAGATTTCAGTTCTGAAAATTTTATTTGTGGCCAAGGTGAGTGATTAGCATTGTTTTGATACTAATTACAGTTAATTAAGGGTAATTAGTGAAGATTAACGAATTTATGCATTAATAAATTTTGGAAAAATATTTATTAATTCGAAAATAATGTTTTAGACCTCTGTTAGAAATTTGGTTTGATTTGGTTAAGTTTTACTAATCATATCAATAGTTTTGCTTAAATACGCTTAAGGGAAAATGTGGGGTTTTGGCTATGTTTGATCTATTTTAAACTATCAAGTTATTGTTTTGATGTTTGTGGTTGATGTTACATGTTTCTTTGACCGTATGACATGATTTGTGATTGTCTAGAAGTGTTAGATTGGTCGAAAACGCCGTCGAGTGGCGTAAACAGCCGCTGGAAGAAGTTGCAGGAATTTGGCCGATCCGGATCAGATCGGAGGAAGGAGCCCGAACCGAACCGCCCCTCCAAGCTGTTGTATCCACGAGGAGATCTGAACCCGAACCCACGACCCCGCTTCTCACGTGCCACTCCGACCCGAACCGATGCGTCATGGAGAAGTTTGAGAGACCCGAGCCGATCCGGAGTGCTTGTAAAGAAGGACCGAACCGGGGGAGTTTTCCATGAAGCCAGGAGGTGTGGACTCCGATCCGAACCGCTAGAGGAAGGTCACCTCGATCCGACCCAGAGCAGAGAGGAAGGTTTGAGCTGGAGATTCCGAACCGATCCGATTGCTTAGGGAGGAGTATTCCGATCCGAACCGAGGGGCTGATGACCACGACCCGAAGTAAAGTAAAGTGAAGAAATGGAGACCGGTCCGGAGAAGAAGGTGATGACCAGAACCCGAGATGCAAAGGTAGTCCAAGTAGGAAGTTTTTTACTCAGGATCCAGTTGGGAACCAACGAGTCGGCTTCATGAGTTGGGCTTTGCTGCGGGACGTGTGCAAAGGGGTTGTCGATGTCTGTAACTTTGAATCACTACGTGTAGGGAGTACATGAACGGATTCAGGGCCACAGTGGCCTAGGTACGACTAAAGAGCTAATAGACCAATGAAGTGGAGTCATTTGTAAAGATTTGGTCATGACTCCATGTGGTAGGCTTGGTAGTAGCAGTAGTTGTACAAGTCGAACTCCGTCACTACTTCGATGGGTCTAGTGATTGACAGTGGTGGACATCGTATGCTTTACGCACCGAGTGAGAGATGTGAGGATGGTTGTTATGGTTGATTTGTTGCCATCATTATGATATGCACACCCCCAACCCCGTTATCTTTACACCATTTTTTCAGTGGCACCTTAGAGTATTGTACGGTATATAGTGCTAACTCTTTGGTTGTAGGTCCAGGTTCAGGTATGGTTTAATATACCTGTTATTGTTCTGTTTAGCTGCCTGCTTATCGCTCATACCAGAATTTTTGTCTGACCTAGAGTTTTATGTCTCTTCTTATTACTCTGGGTGCTCTCACGAGCAGACTAGAGACAGGTTAGCTGGGTATGCACGAGTAGCTGATCCAGAGACGAGCAGGAGGCTTCCACGTATGATATATATATATATATATATATATATAGTATTCTCCCTGTGTTGTTGAAGATCACTGCTTGGGCATTAGTGGTGCATCTTCTACTTTAGCTTTCTTTTGCTTTAGAGATAGTTTAAAGTTGTAATAATGATATTGGATCATAAGCTGTATTTGGATTTCCGCTACTATGTTGGCTTAGTTTTTCAGCTTATGCACTGTCTCGCCTGTTTTATGTCAAGATTATGTTATTATTATATTTTGCTCCATGAGTTGTGAGACATTCTACAGTTTCCTTGTTAGTTCATTCTCTTCTTTCCTTTCTTTGGCGACCGTTCCGTGCTAGTTGGGCATGTGTACAACGCATCTTCAGAGGAAATGCAGGCTGGTGCGACGCGGGCCGTCACATTTGGTATCAGAGCTATAGGTTGCATAGTTAACCTAAGGAAGTTATCAGGGAGAGATAGTATACATATATGAGAGCGCGTATTTGTGATTATTTTGGTTTTCAAAAGCTATATATATATATATATATACTATTAGTATAGCTAAGGATGAAGTCACACTGCACTAGCACCACTATGGAGATGGTTAATCGTTTTCTCTTTACAGATTGAATGATGAGCCGATACACAAGAGGTGCCGATAGGGGAGCTAATAATGGGAATGCTGCTGACATGAGGACGATGTTTACTGGCCTCATGAGGGAGATGCTTAGGGATGTGCAGAGGGCATCTCCCAATGGTGGTAATGGTGGTGGTCCAATAGTGCAGGCGCCTAGGGCCGATTTCGCCAAGCTGAATAAGGATTATACTAGTCTTGGTGGGAAGCCGTTCCACGGAACGGAGTTGGCTACGGATGTTTAGGATTGGTTGGATAGCTGCGAACGTATCTTTGAATATTTGGGTATCGAGGATGCGATGAGGAGAAGGCTAGCATCCCGTCAGCTGCAAGGACGGGCAATGAATTGGTGGAATGCTATAAAGCCAGCTACTCCCGAGGATCAGATTACTTAGGAGCAGTTTAAGGTTCTCTTTAGCGAGAAGTTCGTTCCAGCTGCCCAGAAGTCAGTGTTGTTTAAGAGATTCTTGGAACTCAAGCAGAATGGCAGAGCTGTCTCGGAGTATATTGCCGAATTCGACACTTTGTCGAAGTATCGGTTATCTCTTATTGATACTGCCGAGAGGAAGAACGAGAAGTTCATAACTGGTTTGGATCAGTACTTGGGGGAAAGGCTTATTAACCACATCGATGAGACGTTTGAATCGATTGTGGGGAAAACATTGAGGTCAGAGAGTCTTTACCCTAAGACGAAGACTGAGGTTGCATCTACAGAGGAGCCAAAGCCGCAAACAAGTGGTGGAGGCAAGAGTAGTTCTCAGAATAAGAGAAAGCAGAACCAGAATAAGGATGGTCAGAAAAAGAATAAGAAAGATGTTGAGTGCTTCAGCTGTGGTAAGAAGGGTCTTTATGCTAGTAATTGTCGGGCCAAGCCAGCGGATAGGAAGTGCTTCAACTATAGCCAAGTGGGACATCACAAGGACAAGTGTCCGCAACCCCCTAAAGAAAAGCAGATGGTGAAAGCATATGCCCTTAATGCTATTCCTTCTTCGTCGAATGCCCCAACTGCGGCGGAGAAGGGAAAGAATGTCGTTATTCAAGGTATGCTTTCTGTTTATGATTTCCTGTTAGAGTTTTGTTTGATACCGGAGCTTCCAGTTCTTTCATATCTAGTGACCTGATAGATAGGTTGGGATTGGAGCCCGAGATGGTCGATAGACCATTAGTAGTGACGAACCCGATTGGTGGTTCGACTAACCTTAGCATGATTTGTCGTAATGTGGTCTTATCGAGTCATGGATGCATGTTTGTGATTGCTTTGTTTTGGGCTTTACTGGGTTTGGCATTATTTTGGGAGTCGATTGGCTCCAAAAATACGGGATGGTGGTAGACTGTGAGGGCTTTTTGGTGACAGCTAGAGCGGATGATGGGCAGAGGGTAGTGTTTGGTGGTCTACCCAATGATGGGGTAATGGCTAGTTTTCTAAATTCCCTCGACATCCCGCATAGTGAGTTTTCAGGTTTGCCCGTGGTTGGCCAGTATCTGGATGTCTTCGAGGAAGTGACCGGGCTTCCACCACACCGAGAGATTGAGTTCCGTATTGATTTGGTGAAAGATGCCAGACCTATAGTGATGCCACTTCGTCGTATGGCACCAAGGGAGCAGCGAAAGCTCGGGGTGCAAGTCAACGATCTTTTGAAGAAGGGATTTATCAGAAGGAGTGTTTCTGAATGGGGAGAACCAGTTGTGTTTGCTACCAAGGCGGATGGTTCCCTTCGTTTGTGCGTAGACTACCGCGAGTTGAATAAAGTGACAAGGAAGAACAAGTATCCTCTACCGCGGATAGATGATTTGTTTGATCAGTTGAGTGGCGCGAGAGTATTTTCTCAGTTATATCTCGCGATAGGTTTTCATCAGCTTAGAGTGGAAGCTGAGAGTATAGCTAAAAAGGCATTCCGGACGCCGTCTGGATTTTATGAGTGGTTGGTCATGCCATTCGGGCTGACCAATGCCCCAGCATATTTTGTGGATTTTATGAATAGGGTATTCAGAGATCAGTTGAATAAGTTTGTCCTTGTGTTTGTGGATGATATTTTGGTCTACTCGAGGACAGAGGAAGAACACAAGGAACATTTGAGGATAGTGATGGAGGTGTTGAGAAAACACCAGTTGAAAGCAAAATTCTCTAAGTGTCACTTCTGGAGGAGGGAAGTGAGATTCTTGGGCCATGTTGTTTCATAGAATGGTATTGCTTTGGATCCCGCAAAAGTGGCTACGGTACAAGATTGGTCTACGCCCAAGAATGCAACGGACGTAAGAAGTTTCTTGGGGTTAGCTGGATATTATTGTAAGTTTATCCAAGACTTCTCCAAGATAGCGGCACCGTTGACTCAATTGACCAAGAAGAATCAAGCTTTTGTCTGGGATGAAAGGTGTGAAAACGCATTCAAGAGTCTAAAGGACAAGTGGACATGTGCACCAGTGTTAGTCATTCCTAAGGGGAATGAAGAGATGACGGTATATACAGATGCATGTGGTACCGGACTTGGTGCTGTATTGATGCAAGGAGGTAGGGTTGTAGGTTATGCAAGTCGGCAACTAAAACCGCATGAGAAAAGATACCCTACCCATGATTTGGAATTGGCAGTGATCGTGTTCGCATTGAAGATGTGGAGACATTATCTCCTGGGAGAAAGATTCGGGTTGTTTACTGATCATAAATCGTTAAAGTATCTTTTCTCCCAAAAGGATCTAAATCTCCGACATCAAAGATGGTTAAAATTCTTGGCTTCCTATGATTTCGATATCGCATACACACCAGGAAAGGGCAATGCGGTAGCTGATGATTGAGTAGAAGACATGCCAGTTTAGGGGCTATGTTTCTTGAATGGGAGCAACTGGAGTACATCGCTGGGTATGATTTCAGACCAAAGTGCGAGTTGGACCCAGAAACGTTAGTAAGCTTGACGATCAAACCCACTTTGATTGAGCGGATTGGTTCCAGTCAGAGGGACGATCCTAACCTATTGGAAATCATCTCAAAGTTAGAGATGGGAATCGACGAAGAGATGAATAAGTATGGGCTTGATAGAGATGGATGGCTTAGAAAGAATGGAAGACTTGTTGTACCCAATGTCAATGGATTGAGAGATGAAGTGCTTAGAGAATGTCATCACTCAAAACTGACTATACACCCCGGTGGTAACAAGATGTACTGAGATATGAAGCAGACCTACTACTGGGAAGGGATAAAAAGAAGACATTGGGAAGTTTATATCCAAATGCATGAATTGCCAGCTAGTTAAAGCTGAGCAAAAGAAGCCTAGTGGTCTGTTACAACCATTAGAAATTCCAGAATGGAAATGGGAACAAGTGTCGATGGATTTCATTGATGGGTTACCAAGGACTAGATCGGGCCATGATAACATTTGGGCGATTGTGGATCAATTGACCAAGAGCGCGAGATTTATATCTGTCAAGTCAAATAGGACGGCAGCTAAGTTAGCTGAACTATATGTAAAGTGGGTAGTGAGATTTCATGGAATAGCCAAAGGCATTGTGAGTGACCAAGATCCGTTGCTCACTAGTGGATTTTGGAAAAGCTTACAAGAGGTGTTAGGATCAGAATTACATCTCAGTACCGCGTATCATCCTCAAACCGATGGTCAAACAGAGAGGGTGAATCGTATATTGGAAGACCTCTTGAGAGCTTGTGTATTGGATTTTGGTGGATCATGGGATGACCATTTGCATCTAGTAGAGTTTGCATATAATAATGGTTACCAATCCTGTAACACCCCACACCCGCTAAGGTCACTCACTAAGGGAATGCCTTAACTTCGGTGGAGTATTTTAAGTGAATATAGAACAGAAAAATTACAACAAGACAGATATAAGTAATACTTGAAATTTAAAACATCATTTCATTGCAGCAGAAGGTAAACATGTTTGGTTACATATCAAAAACCAACAAGAGTCAAGTACAAAATATCCATCTCGATAAAAACATAAGTACATAATCCCTCTACATACTAATATCCATAATAGAAAAGATAAGCTAAGCTTTACATCAACGGTCCAAGCTTCAAAAGATAGATAAAGAAATCTGATCAAAGCTCACTAGTGCTAGGCCCAACCTGAGGACCTGAGGGGGAAAAAGATAAAAACAACGGGGTCAGACATAAGTCTGAGCGAGTCCTATAACTTTAACAATACAATCATTAAAGTAATTAGGGTATGATATAAACTTGGTACAGTAATGACTGGGGATAAATGACTACACTAAGCAGCCAACTAGACATAGGATGAACTAAGATATCGGTAAAGACGCATCTACCCACCCAAGGGTAATTAATACACTGCACCACACCAGTCTTTCCTAACTTAAAGGTTGATCCCACCCAAGGACTTAGAAAATTTAACTAGTAGTTTCGTGTACCCATAGCTGACCACATAGGTGCCGTCTGCCCCTATCTCCACTAGGTGTACCCACTACTCCCCAAGCGGTCGGCTCCCTAACGTAGATACCCGTGCTGGCCCCACAGTGGGGTGTATCACTCCCCAAAGTGGCAACCCGATACAATCAACGGTGCATGGCTTATACCTACACGATGCAACAACGTCTTACCTACCAGCCCGGGTCCACACACGCATATGAAACCCGTTGGACTTGCGTTGCCACCGCTAACCCGTTTTGGCCTCTTATAGTCAAGCCCAGTACGCGTGTCCCGTCCTCTACATGGGTCGAGCCCACAAAGATACGTTTTGGGTTACTGGTTGAAATGGGCCCCCCACAAGCTACCCACCTAAGCTTGTCCCTTTTCTAGTGCATCCCACTTAACCCTTTAATCATGTTTAATTACATGTTTCCACTTTGGTTAAGTATTCTAATCGTATTTTCTATTGCCACCCAAGGCACCACTAGATTTCCACATGCCACCCAAGGCACCCACTTAACCCCTCGTGCCCCACTACATGCTTATCTGGTTAAGTGTTTCTTAATTGATTAAGACCGTAACCTTTGTAAAGACCTCTCACATTAGACTGTCTTTTATGGCAGCTGGATTTGCCGGTCGGGTCCGGGCAACCTTACGCCATAACAGAGTCTAACCTCGTGTCTTTACACTTGTCACGTATTTAATTTATGCCTAAGACCTCTCACATTGGGCCAATCATTTGTAGCCGCTGGATTTGCCGGTCGGGTCCGGGCAGTCTTATGCTACAAAAGGGTCCAACCTCGTGTCTTAGTCGATTAATTACACCTAATTAGTCACCCCCATATTTTGAATTAATTTTCCCTAATTAATTCCAATTTAATGATGTACATAATTGACTCAATTATGTCCATCCACTTATGGTATGCAACATCATACCAATTTCACCACAATTTTGTTAACATGAATATTAACCCCATCGTTCCCCACGTAATACGCTAACATGACATACTTAAAAGGGAAGATTCATCACAAATACAATGGGTTCAACTTAGCACAACATTAGCATCAACATGGGTTTTAAAGGTGTCAACTTGCATATATGACCATAGCATCAAACCCAACTAGCATAAATAATCAACCCAAACTTGCATGAATCACATATGTCATAAAGAGGGTAACTTGCATAGATGTTCATGTCATAGACCTATCATAAAGGGATAAACTTGCATACATGTCATAGGTCTAAAAAGGGATGAACTTGCATATGTTACTCATATCATAAAAAGGGGTAAACATGCATATATATGCATGACATACAAAGGGGTAAACTTGCATATGTATGCATATCATACAAAGGTGTAAACTTGCACATGTTACTTGCGTATAATCAAACACCAAACTTGCATAACATGTCATATATGAACTTGCATATAATCAAACACCAAACTTGCATAACATGTCATATATGAACTTGCATATAATCAAACACCAAACTTGCATAACATGGTGTCATAATGGATCAATGTTTATCATAGTGATTTGCATAACTAGCATCATGAACATATAGCATAAAACTTGCATAACTAACATCATGAACATATAGCATAAAACTTGCATAACTAACATCTTGAGCACATAGCATATGATAACATAACTTGCATTGATCCACATTCATAACCATAACCTCATTACATCCTATCATAATTAGTTTAGCAATTGCTTGCTAAAGGCATAGAAACTCACAACTTGTTGATTAGCACTCCTATGAAGAAGATTTAGTTGCTAGAGTTGATTAGAAGTTGATTTGAGAAGCTATCTTCCTCTCTAATTAGTGGAGGCTCCTTCTAAGTTGCATTTTGACGGCATGATGACGTTGTATCTATTTTTAGTATGGATTAGGGTAGTCTTAGGGTGTATTTATAGATTTAGGATGTAATTTAGGCCCTTAGATTAACCCTAGATTAGGTTAGAGCCGTCAGATTTCGTCACAAGCCCCAAAACACAGCCCAAACCCCTTCAGACTGCACCCAGGCCAACCTGGTCGAGTACCCAGGTCGACACCCGTGTCGACTGGGCAGTCGACATGGGTTGGGGTGGTGTCGACTGGGCAGTCAACACCCCTGTCGACTTGGCCTGCGCGGGAATTTTCCCGCCTTGCCCCCTGTGTGTTGAATTTTGAATTTGGCTTTAGTTTTAAACTGTTTTTAAACTTGAATTTTTTGAAAACTTCGTTGGGCCATAACTTGGTCATACGGACTCCGATTTACAAAAACTCGGACTCTATTTCGCGTATTTTTCCGAGACGAACACAATGGCGTAACCTGTTTCCCATAATTCCCACATATGGGATTATTTATTCTATTATTTGTGAATGTTAATATTAACTGAAATTCGGGATGTTACATTCTCCCCTACTTAAAAGATTTCGTCCCCGAAATCTCTAAGTCCAGAAGAACGTATCCTACCATCCAAACAACCATCTACTAAACCATCAAACACTGACATCCATTGTCCTTAAAGTTTCTAATGCTGTATGAACGTATGCAAAAAGTGTGTGTATATGTTCCCTGTCTAATGCAAAATCAGGCGGTCTACTGATTCAGTTGACCTCCTTAATGCAAACCATGATAGTGCCATGCATCCAATCTGTATGCGAAAGAACCCTATCGACACATACTATTTCTACATGTGTGCACAACCATACACCAAAATGCATCATCCATATGATAACACAACCATTATACATCCATAAATATAGCTACCTACACATAATTATATGCAATATGCAATATAAAGTGACTGAGCCGATCTAGTGTCTAAAGTGTGTGTATATGCATCCACGAGCAACCACTAGCAAACACTTGCATCCACATGCATCCATCAATCATAACATGTCTCAAACACATGTTTCAACCATAGGTTTACCCTATCTAAAGGTCAAAGGTACTAACGAGAGGACATACTAAAGATAAGATAAGCACAAGATAAGCGATAAAGGAGAAGTTAAAAGACATACCCTCAAAAAAGGAATGGGTACAAAGAACGCATCTTCACTTCTGTCTCCCAAGTAGCGTTGCTCTCATCATCTCCCCATTGTACTTTGACTAGTTGAACCTCTCTGTTTCTCAACTTCCTAATCTCTGACCCAAGGATGCAGGTAGGAGCTCGTCGAATCGTCGCATCACGCTCTACCTCCACTTCTCTAAGCAAGCTCGGCTCTACCACCTCTGCGGTCTCATGTAGGCACTTCCTCAAATGTGACACATGGAATATGTCATGTACACCACTAAGTCTCTCGGGCAAATCCACTCTATATGCCATCTGTCCAATCCTTTCCTTAATAGGAAACGGTCCTACAAACCTTGGTGCTAACTTTCCAACGGACCCAAAGCGAACAACATTCCGTAATGGAGATACTTTGACAAAGACCATGTCCCCAACATCAAACTCAAGATCCGTCCTCCTCTTATCCGCGTAAGATTTCTGCCTATCTTGCGCTGCTTTCATCCTTCTTCGAATCAAATCAATCTTTTCCGAAGTCTCTCTAACCATATCAGGCCCAAGCAAGATCTTATCCGTAGACTCCCACCAACATGTAGGTGATCGACAAGGCCTTCCATAAAGAGCTTCGAAAGGAGCCATGCCAATACTAGACTGAAAGCTGTTATTATACGCGAACTCCACCAATGGAAGATGCTCTTCCCATGTACCTCCAAAATCTAAGAACATAGCCTCAAAAGGTCTTCTAGAACACGATTCACCCTCTCGGTCTGGCCGTCCGTCTGAGGATGATATGTGGTGCTCAAACACAACTGAGTCCCTACTGCCTCTTGCAAACTCTTCCAAAACTCGCTAGTGAAGATAGGATCTCGATCGCTCACTATGCTCGAAGGTACTCCATGTAACCGAACTATCTCTCGAAGGTAAACTGAAGCTAGCCATGGAGCAGTCCTCTTACTCTTCACGGGTATGAAATGGGCGCTCTTAGTAAGTCTGTCTACTACAACCCAAATTCCCGTATTACCCTTCCTCGATCTCGGTAACCCATCGATAAAATCCATCGAGACGCTATCCCACTTCCATTGCGGAACTTCCAATGGGTGAAGCAACCCACCGGGTTTCTTTTGCTCCGCTTTCACTTGTTGGCACACCAAGCATCTAGCGACATACTTGGCCACATCTTTCTTCATACCGGCCCAAAAGAAAACTCGCTTCATGTCTTGGTACATCTTGTCCCCACCGGGATGAATGGCCATCTTCGAACGATGTGCATCATCAAGAATAGCCTTCCTCAAACCCTCATCTTGCGGTACACAAAGTCTACCATCTCTACGCAACCACCCCCTATCGTCTAGGGTGTACCTACTCAAATGGCTGGACGACTCCCCCCTTATGAGCCTCTCTACCAACTCAACCAACTGTGGGTCGTCCCGCTGTGCCTCGCCAATCCGTCCCAAAAGAGTAGGTCTGACCTCTAAGGATGCTAGCAAACCGGGTATAAAGTAAACGGAAGGTCTGAAATCAAACATCGAGATAAGTTCCAAGCTTCGTTGTTCCACGAACAATGGACTCAAGGACAACCTTTTTCTGCTTAAGGCGTCTGCCACCACGTTACCCTTGCCAGGGGTATACGCTATCTCGAAATCATAGGATGCTAAGAACTCCATCCACCTTTGCTGTCTTAAGTTCAAATCCTTCTGAGAAAACAAGTACTTCAAAGATTTATGGTCGGTGAACAATTCGAACCTCTCGCCAAGAAGATAATGGCGCCAAGACTTAAGCGCAAAAACAATAGCGGCCAACTCTAGATCATGTGTAGGGTAATTTTTCTCATGCGCTCTCAACTGCCTTCCACCATAGTCTATTACCCTTCCCTCTTGCATTAAGACTGCGCCTAGTCCTTTCCCACAAGCATCAGTATAAACAACAAATGGCTTACTCCCATCTGGCAACACTAAGACTGGAGCTGTGGTTAAAGCTCTCTTTAACCGTTGGAACGCATCATCACAATCTACATCCCATGTGAAAACTAGATTCTTCTTCGTCAAGCGAGTTAATGGGGCTGATATCTTCGCGAAGTCCTTGATAAACTTCCTATAGTAGCCAGCCAACCCCAAGAAACTCCTCACCTCGGTAGCATTCTTCGGAACCTTCCAATCTTGGATGGACACTACCTTCGCGGGATCCACAGCTATCCCTTCTTTAGAGACCACGTGCCCTAAGAACCGCACTTCCTTCCTCCAAAAGTGACATTTAGAGAATTTAGCCTTAAGGCTATGCGCTCGAAGAGTCTCCAACACTTTCCTAAGATGTAGGGCATGCTCTTCTTCACTCTTAGAAAAGACTAAGATGTCATCCACAAAGACCACCACGAACTTATTAAGGTACTCCCTGAACACCCTACTCATCAGATCAACAAAGTATGCGGGGGCGTTCGTCAAACCAAAGGGCATCACCAGCCACTCATAGAAACCATCCGGAGTCCTAAAGGCAGTCTTGTCTATGTTATCCTCAGCCACTCTCAACTGATGAAACCCCGTGGCTAAGTCCAACTGCGAAAACACTGAGGCGCCAACCAACTGATCAAAGAGATCATCAATCCTCGGCAATGGGTGTCTATTCTTCTTTGTAAGCTTGTTGAGTTCTCTATAGTCTACACAAAGTCTGAGAGACCCATCCGTCTTCGTGGCAAATACCACTGGAGCACCCCACTCCGATATACTTCGTCTTATGAACCCCTTCTCAAGCAACTCCCCTACTTGCTTATGGAGTTCCCTCCTCTCACGAGGAGCCATGTGGCGCACTGGCAAAGATACTGGCTTAGCATTGTCCACCAGATATATTCGGAAGTCTATCTCCCGCTTCGGAGGTAAGCCCTTCACCTCCTCAAACACATCCGAGTATTCCCGGACCACTCTAACAGATCGCAAACTCTCGAACGAAGCGTCAAGCAATTCAAGATAACTTAGCATAACAGAATTCATGGGATTACAAGAGATCTCGAGAGTGTTCCCCAAGCGGGTCATGAGCCTAACAACTCTCCTTTCGCAATCAAGAACGGCACCATTGCTGGATAACCAGTCCATGCCCAAAATTAACCCATAGCCCGTGAAGCCCAAAACAAAAGCATCAAATCTAAACTCAACGCTAAGTATGGAAATCTTCAAACCCAAACATATCATGGACAAATTAGTGGAGTCCCCAATTGGGTTTGAAACAACCAAGGGATCATCTACTAGACTGGTGTCTAAGTGCAGTGACTCAACTAATAATGATGAGATAAACGAATGCGATGCGCCAGAGTCGAATAAAGTACGGACAGGATGATCAAATAGAAAAACAGACTTTCAACGGAAATAGTTCTACCTCTTTCTTGAATCGGTGGAACCGCGAGAGCCTGAACTTGCCCCCTTGCCTGACCTGGTGCCATAAGAGCTTGCACCTGTCCTCCTGAGGTAGATCCCGTCCTCTGCCCCTTCTTAGGGCAGTCCTTCACTAGATGCCCTGCTTCGTCACAGTGGAAGCAGCTAGTCTTCTTCTTCTTCCGACAATCTTTGCTTAGGTGGTCTGGTGTCCCACAATTGAAGCACTTCTTCTTTCCCTTGCCACCGTTGCCTTTCCCACCCTTGTTTTGCTGTTGCTGTTGAGGTCTCTTCTGATCTCCTTTCTTCTCGGGTGCCTTATTAGCATTGGGACCCTTCTCTTCCTCATGCATAAGTGCCATGTCTACTAGCTTCTCAAAGGTGGCCCCCATAGGGATGTGAGTCATAGCCAATCCATGCATCGGTTCATTCAAGCCTTTAACGAACCTCAAAGCCTTCTTCTCCGATGTATTCACCATGTCTATGCCAAACCTTGCCAACTGATTAAACTTGTTAACATATTCCTTCACTGTTAGGTTTCCTTGCTTTAGAGTCAAGAACCTTTCCATATACAGATTTTCTTCCGCCCTTGAAAGAAACTTTGCCACAAACCTTTGTCTGAAATCCGCCCAAGAGTTAACAGGGCGCTCTCCATTAGTGACCTCCCACCAGAACGAGGCCTCTCCCTTCATTAACCAAGCAGCTAACTTGACTTTCTTTCCTTCTTCCATCTCAAAGATATCTATCAACTCTTCCACCTCCTTAAGCCAATCCCTAGCATCCACAAAAGTTTTTGATCCTTGAAAATGTTTCCCTCCCATAGCCTTAAATTCTTTGCAAGTCTTAGCAAAAGTATCCGCGCGAGGAGGAGGAGGGGGAGGAAGATCGGGTGCAACTGGTGGTGGAGGAACATTTGCTGGACCCGCAGCGGCGGCCCTAGCCTCAATCAATCTCTTATACTATACTGGTATCGCTACACCCTCCGGAAAGTTAAGATCTTCAGCCATGCTGGAACGAAAAAGGAAAGATTCAAAACGGAGAAGTCGAAAGATAAAGATATGGCTATTGGGGATTATGCTTTTCTTTCAAAAACTTTTCTCTCAAAAGACATGTTTTTGAAAATACTTCTTCCAAAAATATTCTTAGAAAAATAGTTTTTCTAAAAAAATTATCTGTTCTAGTAACCTTCAGCTCTGATACCACGTGTAACACCCCACACCCGCTAAGGTCACTCACTAAGGGAATGCCTTAACTTCGGTGGAGTATTTTAAGTGAATATAGAACAGAAAAATTACAACAAGACAGATATAAGTAATACTTGAAATTTAAAACATCATTTCATTGCAGCAGAAGGTAAACATGTTTGGTTACATATCAAAAACCAACAAGAGTCAAGTACAAAATATCCATCTCGATAAAAACATAAGTACATAATCCCACTACATACTAATAGCCATAATAGAAAAGATAAGCTGAGCTTTACATCAACGGTCCAAGCTCCAAAAGATAGATAAAGAAATCTGATCAAAGCCTACTAGTGCTAGGCCCAACCTGAGGACCTGAGGGGGAAAAGATAAAAACAACGGGGTCAGACATAAGTCTGAGAGAGTCCTATAACTTTAACAATACAATCATTAAAGTAATTAGGGTATGATATAAATTTGGTACGGTAATGACTGGGGATAAATGACTACACTAAGCAGCCAACTAGACATAGGATGAACTAAGATATCGGTAAAGACGCATCTACCCACCCAAGGGTAATTACTACATTGCACCACACCAGTTGTTCCTAACTTAAAGGTTGATCCCACCCAAGGACTTAGAAAATTTAACTAGTAGTTTCGTGTACCCCTAGCTGACCACATAGGTGCCGTCTGCCCCTATCTCCACTAGGTGTACCCACTACTCCCCAAGCGATCGGCTCCCTAACGTAGATACCCATGCTGGCCCCACAGTGGGGTGTATCACTCCCCAAAGTGGCAACCCGATACAATCAACGGTGCACGGCTTATACCTACACGATGCAACAACGTCTTACCTACCAGCCCGGGTCCACACACACATATGAAACCCATTGGACTTGCGTTGCCACCGCTAACCCGTTTTGGCCTCTTATAGTCAAGCCCAGTACGCGTGTCCCGTCCTCAACATGGGTCGAGCCCACAAAGATACGTTTTGGGTTACTGGTTGAAATGGGCCCCCCACAAGCTACCCACCTAAGCTTGTCCCTTTTCTAGTGCATCCCATTTAACCCTTTAATCATGTTTAATTACATGTTTCCACTTTGGTTAAGTATTCTAATCGTATTTTCTATTGCCACCCAAGGAAACCACTAGATTTCCACATGCCACCCAAGGCACCCACTTAACCCCTCATGCCCCACTACATGCTTATCTGGTTAAGTGTTTCTTAATTGATTAAGACCGTAACCTTTGTAAAGACCTCTCACATTAGACTGTCTTTTATGGCAGCTGGATTTGCCGGTCGGGTCTGGGCAGCCTTACGCCATAACAGAGTCTAACCTCGTGTCTTTACACTGGTCACGTATTTAATTTATGCCTAAGACCTCTCACATTGGGCCAATCATTTGTAGCTGCTAGATTTGCCGGTCGGGTCCGGGCAGTCTTATGCTACAAAAGGGTCCAACCTCGTGTCTTAGTCGATTAATTACACCTAATTAATCACCTCCATAATTTTGAATTAATTTTCCCTAATTAATTCCAATTTAATGATGTACATAATTGACTCAATTATGTCCATCCACTTATGGTATGCAACATCATACCAATTTCACCACAATTTTGTTAACATGAATATTAACCCCATCGTTCCCCACGTAATACGCTAACAAGACATACTTAAAAGGGAAGATTCATCACAAATACAATGATTTCAACTTAGCATAACATTAGCATCAACATGGGTTTTAAAGGTGTCAACTTGCATATATGACCATAGCATCAAACCCAACTAGCATAAATAATCAACCCAAACTTGCATGAATCACATATGTCATAAAGAGGGTACCTTGCATAGATGTTCATGTCATAGACTTATCATAAAGGGATAAACTTGCATACATGTCATAGGTCTAAAAAGGGATGAACTTGCATATGTTACTCATATCATAAAAAGGGGTAAACATGCATATATATGCATGACATACAAAGGGGTAAACTTGCATATGTATGCATATCATACAAAGGTGTAAACTTGCACATGTTACTTGCATATAATCAAACACCAAACTTGCATAACATGTCATATATGAACTTGCATATAATCAAACACCAAACTTGCATAACATGTCATATATGAACTTGCATATAATCAAACACCAAACTTGCATAACATGTCATATATGAACTTGCATATAATCAAACACCAAACTTGCATAACATGGTGTCATAATGGATCAATGTTTATCGTAGTGATTTGCATAACTAGCATCATGAACATATAGCATAAAACTTGCATAACTAACATCATGAACATATAGCATAAAACTTGCATAACTAACATCATGAGCACATAGCATATGATAACATAACTTGCATTGATCCACATTCATAACCATAACCTCATTACATCCTATCATAATTAGTTTAGCAATTGCTTGCTAAAGGCATAGAAACTCACAACTTGTTGATTAGCACTCCTATGAAGAAGATTTAGTTGCTAGAGTTGATTAGAAGTTGATTTGAGAAGCTATCTTCCTCTCTAATTAGTGGAGGCTCCTTCTAAGTTGCATTTTGATGGCATGATGACATTGTATCTATTTTTAGTATGGATTAGGGTAGTCTTAGGGTGTATTTATAGATTTAGGATGTAATTTAGGCCCTTAGATTAACCCTAGATTAGGTTAGAGCCATCAGATTTCGTCACAAGCCCCAAAACACAGCCCAAACCCCTTCAGACTGCACCCAGGCCAACCTGGTCGAGTACCCAGGTCGACACCCGTGTCGACTGGGCAATCGACATGGGTTGGGGTGGTGTCGACTGGGCAGTCGACACCCTGTCGACTTGGCCTGCGCGGGAATTTTCCCGCTTTGCCCCCCGCGTGTTGAATTTTGAATTTGGCTTTAGTTTTAAACTGTTTTTAAACTTGAATTTTCTGAAAACTTCGTTGGGCCATAACTTGGTCATACGGACTCCGATTTACAAAAACTCGGACTCTATTTCGCGTATTTTTCCGAGACGAACACAATGGCGCAACCCTTTCCCCTAATTCCCACATCTGGGATTAGTTATTCTTTAATTTGTGAATGTTAATATTAACTGAAATTCTGGGTGTTACAAATCCACTATCGGTATGGCTCCGTTTGAAGCTTTGTACGGAAGACCGTGCAACTCACCGTCATGTTGGGTAGAAACTAGCGAGACATTTGTGCTTGGACCCGATGTGATAAGAGAAACTTCAGCTAAGATTAAGATTATCCAACAACGAATGAAGGCTGCCTAAGATAGGCATAAAAGTTATGCTGATAAGAGGAGAAGAGAGTTGAAGTTCTCCATTGGCGACTTGGTGTTTGTCAGGATTTCTCCATTAAAGAGCGTGATACGATTTGGCAGGAGAGGCAAGTTAGCACCAAGATTTGTTGGTCCATTCCCAGTTCTTGAACAAATTGGGAATTTAGCAGTTGAATTACCAGAGAAGATGACAGGAGTTCACAACGTATTTCATGTTTCCCAATTAAGGAAGTTCGTGCACGACCCAGATGTGACTATTTCACCTGATCAGTTGGATGATATCGAAATTGAACCCGAGGCGGTTGGGAACCGCAAGCCTGTGCGTATTGTTGGGAACGATACGAAGCAACTTCGGAGGAAAGCGGTGAATCTAGTCAAAGTTCAGTGGGGCGAGAATGAGAATGACTGTACTTGGGAAACAGAGGAGAGAATTAGGAAGACGTATCCAGAACTCTTCGCCCGGTAAGATTTTAACTTCGATTTAGTCTTTCCGCATGCTAGGATAGGTTTGTTTTGTTGTTTTGCATGATTGATTGTTGTATATGGCTGGTAAGCATGCAGGATCCTTTGTATGTTTCGGGTTAAGGAATTTCGGGGACGAAATTTCTTAAGGGGGGAAGAATGTAACAACCTGCATTCTATGCATCGGAGGATCGTAGAATATTTATTTCTTTTACATACGAAGTCGTATGGTCATGTAACTTTGGGAGACGACTATTGGGGCCATTTCTCATGTTCATGATTTTTGCCGATTTTTAGATGACCATTTTGCCTCTAGTTGGTACTGTTTTGGCCATAACTTTTGATTGGAAAGGAATTTTGACCTGAAACCACTTTCATTGGCTCCGGATGATGCTTTACCTTTCCGTAGAGTGGTCACACTAGCCAAACGGACTTAACGTTTGGGAGATATGGCTGAAACAAGGTTTGGAAGGTGAAAAACAGCTTAATCGGGCCTAATTAGGGTGATTAGCAAGAGGGCCCATGGTCTATTTCGGGATTAGAGATGTATAAAGGCTGATTAGGGTTAGAAAACATTTCCTTCAGCCACCACTTTCATTCTTGGAACCCTAGCAATGGTCTCCAACACCCAAATCAACTTCTAATCACTTTCGAATCAAGTTTTGGCTTAATGTACATCAAAGAAGATCTTCACCAAATCAGTATTAGAGCTGCTGTTAGACACCAGTATTCGCCCAAATCAGCGAGATTTCAGTTCTGAAAATTTTATTTGTGGCCAAGGTGAGTGATTAGCATTGTTTTGATACTAATTACAGTTAATTAAGGGTAATTAGAGAAGATTAGCGAATTTATGCATTAATAAATTTTGGAAAAATATTTATAAATTCGAAAATAATGTTTAGACCACTGTTAGAAATTTGTTTTGCTTTGGTTAAGTTTTACTAATCATATCATTAGTTTTGCTTAAATACGCTTAAGGGAAATTGTTGGGTTTTGGCTATGTTTGATCTATTTTAACCCATCAAGTTTTTGTTTTGATGTTTTTGGTTGATGTTACATGTTGCTTTGACTGTATGATATGATTTGTGATTGTCTAGAAGTGTTAGATTGGTCGAAAACGTCGTCGAGTGGCGTAAAAAGTCGCTGGAAGAAGTTGCAGGAATTTGGCCAATCCGGATCGGATCAGAGGAAGGAGCCCGAACCGAACCGCCCCTCTAAGCTGTTGTATCCACAAGGAGATCTGAACCGGAACCCACGACCCGATCCGCCTCTCGCGTGCCACTCCAACCCAAACCGATGCGCCATGGAGAAGTTTGAGAGACCCGACCCAATCCGGAGTGCTTGGAAAGAAGGACCGAACCGGGGGAGTTTTCCATGAAGCCAGGAGGTGTGGACTCCGATCCGAACCGCTAGAGGAAAGTCACCTCGATCCGACCCGGAGTAGAGAGGAAGGTTTGAGCTGGATGTTCCGAACCGATCCGATTGCTTAGGGAGGAGTATTCCGATCCGTACCGAGGAGCTGATGACCACGACCTGAAGTAAAATAAAGTGAAGAAATGGAGACCGGTCCGGAGAAGAAGGTGATGACCAGAACCCGAGATGCAAAGGTAGTCCAAGTAGGAAGTTTTGACTCATGATCCAGTTGGGAACCAACAAGTCGGCTTCATGAGTTGGGCTTTGCTGCGGGACGTGTGCAAAGGGGTTGTTAATGTCTATAACTTTGAATCACTATGTGTAGGGAGTACGTGAACGGATTCAGGGCCACAGTGGCCTAGGTACGACTAAAGAGCTAATAGACCAATGAAGTGGTGTCATTTGTAAAGATTTGGTCATGACTCCATGTGGTAGGCTTGGTAGTAGCAGTAGTTGTACAAGTCGAACTCCGTCACTACTTCGATGGGTCTAGTGATTGACAGTGGTGGACATCGTATGCTTTACGCACCGAGTGAGAGATGTGAGGATGGTTGTTATGGTTGATTTGTTGCCATCATCATGATATGCACACCCCACCCCCGTTATCTTTACACCATTTGTTCAGTGGCAACTTAGAGTATTGTATGGTATGTAGTGCTAACTCTTTGGTTGCAGGTCCAGGTTCAGGTATGCTTTAGTATACCTGTTATTGTTCTGTTTAGCTGCTTATCGCTCATACCAAACTTTTTGTCTGACCCAGAGTTTTATGTCTCTTCTTATTACACTGGGTGCTCTCACGAGCAGACTAGAGACATGTTAGCTGGGTGTGCACGAGTAGCTGATCCGAAGACGAGCAGGAGGCTTCCACGTATGATATATATAGTATTCTCCCTGTATAGATCACTGCTTGGGCATTAGTAGTGCATCTTCTACTTTAGCTTTTTTTGCTTTAGAGATAGTTTAAAGTTGTAATAATGATATTGGATCATAAGCTGTATTTGGATTTCCGCTGCTATGTTGGCTTAGTTTTTCAGCTTATGCACTGTCTCGCCTGTTTTATGTCAAGATTATGTTATTATTATATTTTGTTCCATGCACTGTGAGACATTCTACAGGTTCCTTGTTAGTTCATTCTCTTCTTTCCTTTCTTCGGCCACCGTTTCGTGCTAGTTGGGCATGTGTACAGCGCATCTTCGGAGGAAACGTAGGCTGGTGCGGGGCAGGCCGTCACATACATGATTTAATAAATAAAGCTATACTTCTTAATTTTTAATTCTATCTATTTCTATTTTACCTACACATGCCTAAAAATGGATACACTCAAACTTTATATATATATATACACACACACACGTGTGTGTGTGTGTGCATTGAAAATGTGAAACAATGATTTTTCCATTAACTAAATATTCATAGATTGTTTCTTTAATTACGTATATTCTAATGTTTACAAGTGACAGAAACTTTGATATGGACAATGACCATTTTTTCATTTGATTGAACAACATATTTGGACGTATTTACTTTTTAACCACTATACAAATTACACGTGACATTATGTAAATTTAAATCAATAAGTTAAAAGCCCATCTGACTTTTGAGCATGACATATTTGAACAGTTATAAAAACAAATAGATTAACTAAATATTATGCCAAAAAGGTTGTCTTTTTTATTAGTAGTTCAGACGATGAGAGAAAGGGTCACAACTTTTATTGTCAAACTCAGCTTGCATATTGGCCTTATATTCACTTTCTAACTCCTACCGTACTTCTTACTACTAGTAGTTTCTGCTGCTTTGACGTAACTACAATCTCTTTCACCAAGCTTCACTGCTACGTTTAAACGTATTTATTACACTACCTCATCATTCAAACACTATCTTCTGTGATTACTATGGCTCCGTACACATCTACCATGACCATACATATGAGAACATTACATTCTCAATACTGCCCGTGTGCGTAGCACGGGTTCAAAACTAGTAAACAATAATAAATAAATTTGAGGAATCCAGTTGGATCCCTCCAATTTGTTTTCCTGTATCCACAAATGTCAGACCACTTCAAAGCAGGATATCGCGGTATAGAAGGTCATCCACTCATATATCGTAGGGAGATAGGGTCATCTGCTAATGATATTGCGGGCATCCGCTAATGGTACTGCGGGAAATCCTATATATATATTTATATATATAATAACCATAATCACCAAGCCTAAATAACTAATATATATATATACACACACACAACCATAATAATTCAGTAATTCATGCATGCATCCAACAACCACAATTTATTTTTAATGATTAAAAATAAATTTAAATATAAAACTATGAGTGAGATTTACTCACCTGATTCCCATTTGCAGAATATCCAATTTAAAATTCTATATTTTCTCGACTATGAATCTACTCGAATGAATTATTTTTAGCTCCTATGATTGTTTATTTTTATTTAACGATTAAATTCTATACATTATAAATTTACCAAAGTAACTAATTTAAATTATTCTATGAATTTAAAAAAATGTATACCTTGTTGGCTTCCAAATGCTCGACTAATCGGCGAACAATACCCCGCATAGCTCCCAAAACTTTTCCAATACTGATGGCATTTTATCGAACATCAAATGGGCAATCTCTCATCTCTTTTCCTACCATTTACATCAATAGCCTGCTACAGTTATCCCACCAAATTAGGCCCTAACATCATTGCCTTGCACCAGTCCTAGTCAATACACTTTTCCAGCAACACCATCGGACTGCATTTGGTCACCCCATTCAGCTACTGTCTAACTCCAGTCACCCGAGTCTTCACGGTAAAAACCCAATCACCCATTCCATCATACAAAACAAACCTAGACCATTATAAATTCACTGAACTCCACACAGTACATCCACGGCGATTTCGAACTCCTCCCAGTCGCGACAAAGACAACATCGACCCCTGCCCACATTCCTAAATCGATGTCTCTAACCTGTACATCACACTCCTATACAAGCTCCGCTCAAGCTCCAAAATACGCACGCAAATTGTAATACCCTGTATTTTCTATGAATGTCAAAGTAACAAATTAAATAATACTTAATTTTTAAATTGATAATTAAGGGAAACAGGTTACGCCATTGCATTCGTCTTGAAATTCTGCTTGAGATAGAGTCCGATTTTGCGTAAATCGGACTCCGTATGAAGAAGTTATGGCCTTCAGAAGTTTCAGAAAATTTAATAAAATAAAACAGCTCGAATTCAAATTCGAAATTCAAATCACACATCCTTGCTGTACGGGAAATTTCCCGCCCAGGACACAGGTCGACTAGGGGGTCGACCTGGGGGTCAACCTGGGTCACATAGGTCGACTAGGGGGCCGATGTCCCCCCTATTTCCAGATCCGAGGACAGGTTCATTTTTCTACATTTGGACGCCCGTTCTAACCAGATTCGTTGATCCCTATGCTATATAAATACCCCTAAGGCTACAGTTTTCTCTACACAACTTCATTACGCCTATACTCTACCCTAATTCATATCAAAATAAATCAAAGACGGGGTTATGCTGCTCAAGTTCTTCGAGAAATAAAGTTAGAATTCAAGTAGAGATTCAAAGCCTAATTCAACGACTTCAATAACTATTTTCTACGAATCAAATCTAAATTAGAGAATCGATAGTCTACTTCAAGGGAGAGCTATTCAGTTTCAAAATACAGATCCCAGAAAACAATATTTTCCTTTTGTTTGTAAGTTCGCGTTACTTTCAGAAATAAAAGTTAATTATGATTCTGACATTGTAATTAATCTGAATCTGAGATTATGCCTATTTCTATCTGTCTTTCTATATCCGTTGGATCTATCTCATTGATAATATTATGTCCATTCTTTGTCTCTTCTTTCCCTCTTCCCTTTTTGTTTTGTAGCCAGGCTACTGCAAGCCTGAGCCAAATCTTATAAGAGATGAACGTACGTTGGAAATAAAATTAGGCATAATATATGATTTGAACATAGCTAGTGATAAAATTGGGCATAATATATGATTTGAACATGGCCAATGCTAAAATTGGGCACAATATATACGATTTGGACATGACTAGCACTAAAATTGGGAAAAGTATTAAATTATGTATAATTGGGAAAAACTGATTTGTAACGGATCTGAGGACATAACACATGTTATATTTAAAACACAAAGTGTATCGAACATATGATTTGAGATTTGAGGCATAAAGTATTGGACATATGACTTGGGATTTGGGGCGTAAATTGAACTGTAAATATGTAAGTTCAAGTTACTTTCAGATTTAAACACCTAATAATGATTTTGGCATGTAATGAAATGGATCTAAGTCCATGCTCGATGATAAGACAAATCTTTTAGATTAATTCCTATCTTTTTATTGAATCAATGATCTACATACCTTGGAAGTTATGTCTATTTATATCAGGAAGCTATCTAGGAAGTTATGTCTATTTATATCAGGAAGCTATCTAGGAAAGCTTGTTTTGGATTAGGAGCAGGAGCAGGATTGGCATGTTCTTTTGGGATCTCTCTAAGACTACGTCATGTTAAGTTATCTTTATTTTCGCTGTGCATCTATTTACTTATTCCAGTTATTATGTATGATATTTAGATTCGATGGAATATAGTAACTCTGATGAAACCTTGATGTAATATGTTATACATTTTGATGTTTATTGCATGTTTATCTTCTGTTGTTATATTAACGTGTTATATCCAAAAGGTCATATGTTCTTTCGGACACCAAGAGAACGGGTCATCTTATTTAGCATCAGAGCTTAGGATTAACCTTAGTTCTAGGGTTTAACATGGTAAAGGACTCGCCGGAGATAGGATCAGTAGTATCCTACGGTAAGTGTCTCATCAAAGATAGGGTTAGTAATACCTAGAATGAGTACAGTAGAAGAACACACTCCTAATGAACACATTTCTATTCATATATGTCTTTATGCTTTTACAATTCCTTAAGATATCTTTCCTGCTTGCCTAACTCTTTTCTTCCTATGAAGATATTGAGGAAAATGAGCGGTATAAAAGGTATAGGAAGAGGAAAGGGTAACGCTGTAGTTGAACAACCAAACCCCATAGGCGTAGCAAATGAGGCAGTTGTGTCACCGTAACCAGAGCCCAATTTGGAAGTCCCAGCAAAGAAATATAAAAATATGGGAGGGAAACCATTTCGGGGAAAGGAATCATTCATATAAGCGCAAGCCTGACTGCGTTCTTACAAGAGGTTTTCATGGATTTAAGGCTAAATGGAGAACAGGGAAGATTCTTGGCCTCTTGGTTACTACTGAATGACAAAGCTTTGATTTGGTGGTAGACTACTACAATAGGGAATCCGAAAAGAAATTTCACTTGGATCACTTTAAGGAAGTCTTTGAAGAAAGATTTATACCATCTGAAGCAATAGCCCGTCTGTACTATGAATTCTATAATTTGAAACAAGGAAACTTGAGTATTCAGGAATATCTGAGTAAGTTCAATGAGCTTTCCCGCTTTCGGGCTAGTGCTGGTTCAAGTTCTAGTTAAGAAGAATGTGGGGCTTATTGATGGTCTGCAAAAATGGTACAAGTGCAAGGTTACCGCTCACGTAAAGCTTCCATTTGCAGAAATGGTGGAAATGAAAAGCCTCTATGAATCTATAGACAGACAAAACGCCTTAGAAGATAAATAAAAAGGAAATTATGGAAAGAAGAGGAAATTTGGAAGTAAGAAACCGAAAGCGTGAAACGAAGGGAATAAACCTAGGGAGGAATGGATAAAGAACTTCAAATGCTTCAATTGTGGTTTAAAGGGACACTTGTCAATAGATTGTAGATTCCCAAAGCAACAGAAGAAAAATGGATCCGAACCCAACAAGAAGTTTCAGGATACTAGGGAATGCTTCAACTGCCACAAGACTGGCTACATTTAAAGAAATTGTCCTGGCTGAAGTGGCTCATGTCTATTCCACGAAAAATGTTCCAACACCCTCAGCTGGTAGGAGGGGGACTGAAGATCTGGAAGGTACATTTTCCACTAAAAATATTCCAGTTAAAGTATTGTTTGATACTGGTGCATCACATAGTTTCATTTCAAATAAGATGGCTAAGAAATTAAATCTATACCTCAAACATATTGAAGAGCCCATTTGTGTTAGGAATCCAATAAGACATTCCATTAACCTTTGTCTATACTGTAAAGTGCCTATCTCTTATTCCTATTATCGGTTTCCCTTTGATTTGATTGTTTTGTATTTCACCAAATTTGATATTATACTTAGGATGGATTGGTAGACCCGATACAAAGCGAATATTAAATGCGTAGAAAGAATCGTTAAAGTAATGACCAAGTTTCAAAATCTTATAGAATACCATGTGAAGGCCCAAGTCTAAATAAAGATAATTTTTTGTATGCTATGGATGTTTCACTTACCCCTCTAGAAACCATCCCTGTAACACCCCGTAATTTTGTTAACATTACAGATGTTAAATTAAATAATAATTAATTTAACATTCAGAATTAAGGAAAACGGACTGCGCCATTGCGTCCTTCTCAAAATTCTGGTCAAGATAGACATTTAGTTTGCGTAAAACGGATACCGCATGGAGAAGTTATGAGGGTTTTAAGTTTGTCTATGCGTAGAAAGAATATATATACACATATATGAGTCATACAAGAGTCAGATATGAGTCAGGACCTTATCCAGAACAGTTCGAATTTGAAAAAGAAAAAGAGGCGGTAGATTTCCCGCTCTAGGGGTCGACCCCCCTAGAGGAGTGTCAACACCGAGGTCAACCCCACTTAAGGGGTGTCGACACCAGGGTCGACCCACCCACAGGGGTGTCGATACCCCTAGGGCTGAGGTGGCAGTTGTTGTCAGAGGGTTTGGCAGTTATATACACATGGTCATTTCTCTTATTTTCTTCATTAAGAATATAATTCATGGTAACCAAACTCTACCAGTGTTTGAACTGAATCCGTTATCTTTGACAACTATCAGTTTTGCAAATCAAATCTAGAGATTCAAGATCCATTCTTTCTCTATTTTCTAATCCTAACACCATGAGTTCCTAGTTGCTTTTAGATTTGAATATTTAAAAGTAAATATAATACAACTATGACTTGGATTTGTTCATATGCCTAAATTATATCAGATCCATTGTAAATCATGAACATATGACGTTCTGAATTAGTTAGGATTTGGATCTAAATCTCTATCTTGTTGGATCTATTGTAACCCTTGTAGCATTCTATGATTTGTGCTAGATCTATTATAACTATTGATCTAAATCTCTATCTTGTTAGATCTTTCGTAACTTCTGTCACATGTCATGATGTGAATCTTAAACCTTAATTGTGTAGATCTACTTTTAAACTATTGGATCTAAGTTGTGTGGACATCAAATCAAGATTATTATCTTATGCCTATTATGTTAGATCTGAATAGTTGGACATCTAAATGGTTAATTTAGATCTTATTA
The DNA here is from genome assembly GCA_030737875.1 of Allium sativum. NCBI lineage: Eukaryota > Viridiplantae > Streptophyta > Magnoliopsida > Asparagales > Amaryllidaceae > Allium > Allium sativum. Next base: position 289,468,185 of record CM060924.1, read on the forward strand.
TGCTCACTATGACATCATAGTTATGTTAGAACTAGTAATTGCCACAAGTTCATCATTTTTATGCTTATATGTCCACCTTATCACCATGTTAGTTTATGTTTATGCCAAGTTATGTTAAACAATCACTTTGATTATATTCCTATTATTTTCCCTTTTATCGTGTATGATTAGGCTATTATCCAGCCTAGGCATGCAGCCAATTTTCTAAGTGCAATAGTTAAGGAACGAGAAAAAGTGGTAATATTGGCATAATTTGAATATAAACATCACTGGACATATAATTTAAATTATTAAGTAAAATGGGCATTAACACCTATAAAGGCATAGGTTTAATTAATTGATTAATTAAAAAGGAATGCCTATGATTACAATTAGAAATTGTAATGACACTTAAGACATGAGGTTAGGTTGTATTAGTGGTGGAAATCTGCCCGAACCCGACCGACATATCCAACATCCAGTTATGTTGAACCTAATGTGGGAGGTCTAAGTGTGTAAATACGAATCGGGCTATGACACGAGGTTAGTCCCAATTTGTTGAAGAAGTCTGCCCGAACCCGACCAGCGTATCCAACATCCACAAGTTGTAGGCCTTATGTGGGAGATCTAGCCCATTATGAACCCTAAATGGACATGGTAATGAATTGGACTACTTAACCCAATTTAATCCATAGGGATTGTATGATTATGAACTTAAGTTAGGGTTAAGTAAAATTGGTTAGACAGTAGGTGGGTTAAGTAAATCTGAGGGGGTATTTAATATTTACATATAGGCCCACGAACTTAACCCAATACGGTTATGTAATTAAAGACACCTAGTGGTACACAAAACCGGTGGAAAATATAAAAGTTATGTAATTAAAGACACCTTTTAGGGTGGGCATAACTAGTGGAAATGAATAGGGCTATGTCATTAAAGATACCTAGTGGTATACATAGTCAATGAAAACCTAGTGGGGGATACAAGACAAAGGGGAGAGCTTGTATAATATTGTGTGGGACCCATTTTTGTCAGTAACCCAGGTAGGTATCAAACAAAGTACTCCGTACGAGGCGGAGAAGGGGAATGTAACAACCAGGAAAATCCGAACCAATTAAAAAAAAAGGGCAATTTTAATGAATTTTGAATATTTAAAATGGATTATTTTAAATGATAACGACGAGAAATTTATTTTGAATAGAATTAGAACGTATATATTTATTTGAATCGACGTTAGAATATAAATATTTATTTATAATTATAAAAGGAATTGAAAATGGCGCGGTAGTTCGAAAATTCGATTTCAAATTTCAAATTTCAAATTTCTAATGAATGTACATGATTCAAAATAAACTGGATTTTAGTGAAACCAAAAATATTAGAATCTAATTGAGAATATATTTCCAACGAATCCGAAAAATCAAATTTTCATAGCCGGAATAAAAAGTTACGCCCAGTTGAAAATTCAGAATAGTCGCTATGGAATTTTTGCCCTTAAAATGGAAATTTTGCAAATGACCTCCGTTTTCAACGAAACCACTTTTTTGGATCCAGGATGTCTAATTATTGTTAAAGTCCAAAATTCACAATTTTCTGAATCAATATGTGAGCGTGGTACAAAAAAACGTGTTTTGCCAGTTTTAGTTGAACTGGATCGATCAAAAATTGGTCATTTTTCAAATGGTCTCAGAATTTAACGAAATTAGTTTTGTTAGGACCATATTGTTAATACGAAGCTAGAAATATTTTCTAGAATTTTTAGAATCTGTATGTGGCCCGGTAAATTAAAATGTACGTTAAAATTAAATATATAAAGATTTATATTTTAATCGTGATGAAAAATGATCGTAATAGCCGAACTGGGTTACAAAACATATCCCATTGCGTTCGGAACGGGGGTAATTAGCTAGGAGCGACAGTCGTTGTGGTTGATTTGGGGTCCGAATGAAAAGTCAACTCTAGGGGAAATTAAATAATTTAACTTAATTTTTATAAAACCCCCTTTACTTCATCTCTTTCCCAGATTGGGTTTTCCTTAGAGTAAAAAACAGAAAAAGAAACAAACCACCGTCGCGATCCAGAGCCCGCCTCCGCCCATCGCAGTCAACGACGCATTCTATTCAGGCCATTATATTGTATATATAATTAATTTTTGGGTTTATCGTGAACAATGTTTTAAATAACACTTGTTCTATTCCAACTCGTGTTGCATTGTGTGATGGGACCTGGGTCTTATAAAAGCTTTATTGTTCTTTATTTAGCATTGCGCTGTGGTTTTATGCATTGGTATTCTTGGGAGGAAACCTGTTTCGTGTTATACGGCGTGGTCCCTGGATTTACCTAACTTTAAAATAAAGATTAATAACTGTTTTAGTTCTCACACCAGTCACATGACTGACCTGGAGTTTATTGTTTTAACCTAAACTCTAGGTGCCCCTATTTTCCATGGGCAGCTAGTAGTTTTGGTTTTGCAGATTTATATTCACAGGATCCCGGTTTACAGCTGGAACGATATCCGGAAAGCTATGTACCCGTATATCTCTTTCAGTTGTGTTTTGTATTATTTTCCGCTGCTATGTAATGTAATTTAAATCTCTGATATTTTATGATGTGTAATATTTATTCATACTCTGTATATTCTTGTAATCTGATGAAATTGTTGTAATATACAACGAAATGTTCTTCTGTTTGTGTTCTGATTCATTCTGTCCTTAAAGCAATCTGGGCTTTCCTTCACGGGGAAGTTCAGGTCGTTTCATTTTGGTATCAGAGCTTTGGTTTACAAAGCTCGAGAACAAGACATATTAGAGCTGAACGAAAGAATTCATCAGAGATTGGATTAGTAATACCCAATGTGAATGACTCATTAGAGATAGGATTGGTAGTATCCTAGAACGAGTGTGAAGAGTGTTGTTTTTAAAATTAAAATAAAAACCAATTTGGTTTTAAAATTTTAAACTTTATTATTCCCATTTTTATATTTATTGTATATTGATTTGGACAATCGAGTATATAGAGATTTTGCGTATACACCTAGCTAGTGTGTATTCGAAGCCTCAAATATATTGGATAGTTATAGAATCACACCCTACTCGCCCGGAGATGATACTGATGATAGGGATCCCATCATCAGTGCTAATGTTTGAGTTTCGAAAGTGGGATATCTATATATTTCCAATTGACTGGTGTGAGAACCAAAACTAGATAGGATTATTGTTGTGAATTGGCATTAAAAACATGATTTTCTGTATGTATATCAAAATTATGATTTTGAAACAATAATCAACTAGTTAATTGCTGGTTGCATTGTTTGATTATTAATTTGGCTAATCAAATTTTGAATTGAATTGAAAATTGTTTGGAATTGCATGCATATACATGTATATACATTGAATGGGTCATAGCAAAGAGGCTAGAGCAGAGGAATAAAATTGTATGCCCGACAAATATGTACATGTTTATTGTATTTCTTGGGTTTTTGATGATTTTATGAGCCGATTGGTTAGCCGCTTGGCTATTTCTTTTTCTTTTTGGATTGGAGAGGCCTGTATGGCAATTTCGGGATTTTCCCGGTGCTCCTGTGCAGGGAGGTTATGGCGAAATTTTTCGAAAATTTACGGTGTTAGCCAAATTTTTGAAAATTTGGAAAGTTCTTAGAAACTGAAAAGTTGAAGAACTTAAGCCATAAAGAAAATAATGAAAGTCGAGTTGATTTGTAAGACAACTTTCAGCTTCGTTCCTTTTCGGGGGCGAAAAGTTTTAAGTGGGGGAGATTGTAACAACCCATAAAATCCGAACCAATTTAAAATTTTTATTTTTATTTTTTTGGCAATTTTAATGAATTTTGAATATTTAAAATGAATTATTTTAAATAATAACAATGAGAAATTAATTCTGAACAGAATTAGAACGTATGTATTTATTTGAATCGACGTTAGAATATAAATATTTATTAATAATTATAAAAGGAATTGAAAATGGAGCGGTAGTTCGAAAATTCAATTTCAAATTTCAAATGAATGTACATGATTCAAAATAAACCGGATTTTAGTGAAACCAAAAATATTAGAATATAATTGAGAATATCTTTCCAACGAATATGAAAAATCAAAATTTCATAGCGAAAATAAAAAGGTACGCTCAGTTGAAAATTCAGAATAGTCGCTATGGAATTTTAACCCTTAAAAATGGAAATTTTGCAAATGACCTCCGTTTTCAACCAAACCACTTTTGTTGGATCCAGGATGTCGAATTATTGTTAAATTCCAAAGTTCATAATTTTCTGAATCAATATGTGAGTGTGGCGCAGAAAAACGTGTTTTGCCTGTTTCAGTTGAATTGGATCGACCAGAAATTGGCCATTTTTCAAACAGTCTCAGAATTTGACGAAATTAGTTTTGTTAGGACCGTATCGTTAATATGAAGCTAAAAATATTTTTTTTGAAATTTTTAGAATCTGTATGTGGCCCCGGTAAATTAAAATGTACGTTAAAAATAAATATATAAAGATTTATATTTTAATTGTGACGAAAACTGATCGTAATAGCCGAATTGGGTTACGAAACATATCCTATTGCGTTCGGAATGTGGGTAATTAGCTAGGAGCGACAGTCGTTGGGGTTGATTTGGGGTCCGAATGAAAAGTCAACTCTAGGGGAAATTAAATAATATAATTTAATTTTTATGAAACCCCCTTTACTTCATCTCTTTCCCAGATCAGGTTTTCCTTAGAGTAAAAAAGAAAAACAAACCACCGTCGCAATCCAGAGCCCGCCTCCGCCCGTCGCAGTCAGCGCCGCCCCTCCCCTTGATGATTAGCGCCTCGTCAGCTCCACCCCTCTCTCTTCTCTCTGCTTTCGTTCTCTGGTTGAATCCCCTGCGCCCTACCCCGAAATCCTACCTGAAACCGCCGTCGTGGCCTTCAACACCTCACCGCCGCGCCACCTGACGGTCTGCCACCGACCTGAAAAGCCTCCACCACCAGAAACAGCAGCTCCGACCACCACCCCTCTTGGAAATCGAAGTGAGCCTTCTCCATTATTTTTGTATATGAGAATTTGCTTTGTTTATTTTCAGCTTTTTTAAAGATTCACATCGAAATTATTTTCTGATTTTAATTTATAAAAAAGTTATGATTTTTAAATATATGAAGCGTTATTAAAAATGTGATTTTTAATATAAACTACGTGAAACAGATTACGTTGGAATATGTGAAGAATACAACGCGTTGGAACAAATCCGAACCGTTCAGAAATAAAGAATGATGGAGTGGATCCCAAAGGTGAGAACTCCTCATTATAATTTTCTTTATACAGTTATTTATTTTATAACTGCATATATGAACTGTTCCCCATCGTCCACAGACCATGGATGACTTGTGTGATTGTTTAGTTTGGTTGATTGGATTGTTTGGTTGAATTTGGTTTGGGAAACGAAATTGAATTGATTAGATTGGTATGTGTATGGCGCAGGCCATTATTAGATCGGGAATAAGGCTAGGCCTTATCCCGTTTCTAGTATCGCGCCGTTATGCCGCTGAAATTTTCTAAAATATGTTAGAACAATAAAAATATTATTTTTATTGTGTAAATGAACCGAGTGAATGTTTTATCGTTAAAATTATAATTTTTAACGTGTATGTGAATAAAATAAATATTCATTTACAAATCAGATGGTTTGTTTATGTACACTGATTTGACTGATATTGATTGGGACGATAAATTTTACACGTTGCCCAACTACACAAATAAAACCTGTGTTTGATTGTTTGAAACCCAACACGGGTATTGGGATGAAATTGGACATACGCTAATCCCAATAATTAGCTATATGTCGATTGATTGATTGACAGGGTGTTATAAGCGTTAAATATTTATATTTGATGCTTATGCAGTGAAGAATGCACTTTAGATGATGGACGATTATTTATCACTGTTGTTGTATACATGCGTTGTATGAAATCCATATAATCATATTATATGGAAATTGACTGTGTCTGATTCCAGTTCAGAAGAAAAGAATATTTTAAAATAACGATTATTTTAAAATGACGAATATTTTCAAATAATATTCAGAAAAGATCAAAATCAAATTTTGATGTCTGATTTGGGATGGACACGATTATATTTAAATATATAAAGCTGTGTTGATTAGATTGACACCATTTTGACGAGAACGATATCTATATCGATTTCATTCATTTTTATAATGAATATCGAAAAGGAGTAGATTTCAAAATCTAATGTTTTGAAAATATTATCATTTATATATCGATGATATGGAATATTCAATTTTAATTTGAAATTGAATATGAAGTTGAAATCTTTTTGAAAACGAATTGAAAATGATTTATAAAATACGTCTTAAATGGAAATCGATGAAATATATATATTATATATATATATATAATGGCCTGAATAGAACGCGCCGCACTGCGGTAGTTCGTGAATTTCGACCATTGACTTCGAATGGACATTACGGGAGATCCGACCGTCGGATTCTCCTAAACCTAGAACCTTGGGTTCGTATCGAAAAGAGCTTTTTAACGGGTACAAGAAATGAGAAATCTAATGGTTGGATTTGGAATTATGTCCAAATAAAATTTTGAAAAGGTCGCTGTAAGTGCACTTTGATGACCGTTTATGGAAATCGACTGTAAGGGCCTTGATAAAATTATTAAAAATATTAATAATTAGTGTAAAATCATAATAAATGATTTGGAAAGAATTGGGATGAAAAACTCCATATTTGAAAAGATAAAAATAGATTTTTATCGAAATGAACTAGTTTTGAACTAGAATTATAATCCATTTATTTTTTAAAATAAATAAATTGGATTTGAAATGGTTTTAAAAATAACCAGAATTTCCAATATATAAATTGGAATGGATTTGAATCGAAATTGTCTTCGGAGTATTTAGATATTGAATTTCGTGATTATACATATATTGTTATGGAAATTTGAAAGATATATTCATATCGTTATTTCCAATACGATATTTGTTGGCCGTAGAATTTGATATTGAATATAAGCCGATATATTTTCTATTCAGAGCCTTGTATTTAATATCAAATTGGAATTTGGATTTGTCGTGAATGATGTCTTCATTAACACTATTCTTAACACCCAGTTGAGAAAAAGATTAAATCTTTTTATTTAGATTTAATAAAGTATACCAATTAAATGATATTTAATTGGAATTGAATTGGAATTGATTTTTGGGTTTATTATGAACGATGTTTTAAATAACACTTGTTCTTTAACCCGATCGTTAATGGAATGTGAATTGGGCTTATCATGAACTGTGTTTTAGCGACATTTTTTTCTTTAACCTGATTTACAGTAAAATGGGATTTGGGATTTATAAATCTTTTGTTAAGATTTAAAGGAGATTTTCCAAAGTAAAGTTTTCCAGTTTAATAAAATAAATTGTGAATGGAATGGTATTCGATTTGATAATAATCGAAGTGAATTTCTGTGGATGAGGACTGCTAAAATATATGGAATTTAAAAGGCTTTGCCGTTATTCCATTTATATTACTAGTCGGATATGGAAATTTATATCGATTATTTATATCGATTTGTTTTCCATGAAGTTTCCATCATTAATGGAATGAGATTTTGGGTTGTTGTGAATGGTATCTTTAATAATACCGTTCTTAGACCCAACGGAGTTAAGAAAATCAAAAACTAACTGGGGATTAGTTAAGTTGAATGGTTTCCTGGGTACAGATCTGATGTTGATTTCGCCCTTCGTGGTTATTACTTAGGGAATTGTTCACTTGCTAATTTACGGTTAAAGGCTGATGGAATTGAATGTGATTTTGGGTTTATCGTGAACCTTGTTTTAAATGACATTGGTTCTTTAACCCAGTTAAAGACAAGATATGATTTCCCAAGTTAAACAATCATTAATATTGATTTTTGGGAAGATTAAAACCAAGTGGAGTTTTAAAGAATCTTAAATAGATTGAAAGGTGAATTTGATAAGTAAAATTATCAAATTAAAAAAATGATCGAGAATGGTGTATCGCCAGTTTTGCTCCAAGCGATAGTTAAATTCTTAATTAGATTTGAACATGAAATGGTAATAGAATTTACCGATAACACCATGGTGTTAAATTTGAAGTATTACCAGTTTTACTTCATGGGATGAATAGGATGGGTTGGGAAATTTAACAAATGATTACTTCGGTAAGGTTCGCTAATGCCGACTAGTTTGGATAAACCATAATTTGGTTTGAATTGATATTTAAAGGAAGATTAAAGAATAAATTTAAAGAATTTATCTTTGAAAAAATTAAGGGGAACCTTTCCCAAAGTAAAAGAATATTTGAATATAGGAATATTCTGGATTGGAATAAGGCGTATGTTGTGTTTTTATAACACTTATTTATTATATACGCGAGTTATTCGTAATGACCGGGTTTATCCCATCCTGAATAACTGATACGACGATAAGTTGAAGATGAAGACTGTGGTTGAAGACCGAAGGTCTTCACATCGTTTAGATGATTCCTGATGATCTCCATTGGGCCGTACACCCAAGAGGAGGGAATAAGTTGGTGATCGTCCAGATGTACTTGGAGATCGATGGATATGCGAGGTACAAGGTGCCTTCGGTTTCGTTCAGAACCAGAACGGACTTGTAAATGGACTATGTGTCGGATATTGGATTTTGCCCTGTGTTGGTTGATCTCCATTAAATATACATCTGCCCGGTGAAGGGGAATTTATTCCCTTACTTTACCCTTCCCTGAGACGTACGGGATCATAGGTTGTATTAAAATAGGCATCAGTCGCATGGAGTGAATTGCCTGTGTGGCATGCTGAGATGCAAATGATCAAGGCTTTTGTTGAAAAGCAGAGCCTTGTGGTTGATGATCAAAGCATAGATTTAATATAGCGTCGCTTTGTGTAGCGTTATTTCGCGAGCCTCACACCCCGGTGTGAACCAAAAACGGGAGAGGACGTCAGGGAGGGCATGCGTTTCCTTCTAGCTAGAAGTGGCGTTAGTGGTTTTACACGCCCTGACGAGTTTGACTTATGTGGTTGTTGGAATGCGAGGCGCCTCCGTTATATCGGTCGATCCGGGACCGATGGAGTCATTTGTTGGCTCATTTACGCCTCAAAGGGCGGGGAAACGCATGTTCAGGGTTTAAGTTTTATCCACTCCGTGTGGACTGGCCCTGAGGATCCAAGGGATGATGCATTCTGCTCCTGAGACGCGAGCTAGAGGGTCTCGAAGCGGTGAGGACTACCTTGTGCCTCGGTTCACAGATGTAAATCCAACTTACAATACGACATTTGCGGTTTTGATTGTAGAACCTATATACGGCGACATAGTGGTATGGGGCACTTATGCCATCTACGATTGATACTTATGATTGAAATTATTTTGACACTATACACTTATAGTAATAATAAAAGATGAAATTTAGCGTATCAAGCATTCTTTGGCTATTATAAGGTAAAACCCTATCCTCCGGCTTGTGTTGCATTATGTGATGGGACCTAGGTCTTATAATAGCTTCATTGTTCTTTATTTAGCATTGCGCCGTGGTTTTATGCACTGGTATTCTTGGGAGGAAACCTGTTCCATTTTATACGGCGTGGTCCCTGGATTTACCTAACTTTAAAATAAAGATTAATAACTGTTTTAGTTCTCACACCAGTTACATGACTAACCTGGAGTTTATTGTTTTAACCTAAACTTTGGATGCCCCTATTTTCCACGGGCAGCTAGTAGTTTTGGTTTTGCACATTTATATTCATAGGATCCTGGTTTACAGCTAGAACGATATCCGGAAAACTCTGTATCCGTATGTCTCTTTCAGTTGTGTTTTGTATTATTTTCCACTGCTATGTAATGTAATTTAAATCTCTGATATTTCATGATGTGTAATATTTATTCATACTCTGTATATTCTTGTAATCTGATGAAATTGTTGTGACATACTACGAAATGTTCTTATGTTTGTGTTCTGATTCGTATTGTCCTCAAAGCAATCTGATCTTTCCTTCATGGGGACGTTCGGTTCGTTTCAGGGCACACTTACTGACTGATTGTAAGAGATCCAAACGTGGAGGACGGTGTGGGCGGCGCAAACTGACTGGGCCATGTGTGTGCATGAGCCGGGCAGAGGGGGATAAGACGACTGTGACACCTGTAGATATGGGGTTGTGCATGTTAGTGAGGGGTTGCCACTTAGGACCTGATACATCCTGCGGTGGGGCCGACACTGAGTACATACGGAGTAGGGAGCTGATCGTTTAGGGTAGTGGTTAGGGTATATTTGGACGTATACCCAAGTATACCACCTTGAAGTGTAAGGGATCATCTCATTTTGGTTATACTAGTAACAGTGCAGAGTAACCATTATAAGCATATACACCTTATCCTGTCTACCTTGTCACACCTGCCATTTATGTAGTGGTTTCTCTTATCCACTTTATATGCCTTTCATGCTACTTTTATTTATTTACTTGCTAAAAGTCACTAGACTCACCAGACTTTATGTATGACCCTTTCTGTTTCTCCTTCTTTCTTCCATTCCCCCCTCCCCAGGTTCTCAGGGAGGAAACACTCAGGCTTGAACGTGATTCTGCTTAATTTGCTGGAGCTACTGATATGTATGGCTCAAGCTCCTATCCTTGTTGCTATGGCTATATTTTGTTCTTGGGGAATTTTACTTCTTTTATGTACTCTGATATTTTTGAAGTACAGGACAATAACTTTTATGTTGTAATGGACTTTTATGTTTCAGACATGTGATGTTTTTGGACCACAGTATCTTATGATAAATAAAGTTTTTATTTCGTTGTTATTCAATATATCTGTCTTGTAATATTCTGTGTCTGTTTACCTATAACGCTTCACTAAACTTAATGCATTCCCTTTGTGAGTGACATTAACGGACGTAGAGTGTCACACTTGGTATCAGAGCTGGAGGTTACCAAATTGGATAAAGTTTTTTAAAATTATTTTCAAAAAGGTTTTAAAAGAAAGTATTGTCAAAAAGAAAAGTCTGTTTTGAAAAACATTCCCCAAAAATCCATATGTAATATCTTAGATCCTTTGTCTGAATCTCTTCCTTTTTCTTTTCAGCATGTATGGGGAATAAAACATTCCTAACATCCCAGAGGGCGTTACGATACCTGGATGGTTCCGTAGGTATTTGGAGGCCATGGCGCCTGCCGAAGGCCAAGGAAATGTTCCTCCTCCAGGGTCACCAGTCACTCCTCACCCTCCAAGAGCAGATAACTTCGCCAAGATCTGCAAAGACTTCCGTGTTATGGGAGGTAAGCCATTCCATGGGAATGAGACGTTCGTAGAAGCGCGGAATTGGCTCAAGGAGACCGAGGACTTGTTCATAATCTTTGAAGTAGAGGATAGAAGGAAGGTTCAGTAAGCCGCCTATCTCCTGAAAGACGAAGCCTCATTTTGGTGGGAAGTAACCCAAGCTGGACGTCCAGTGAAAACTTGTGAAGATTTTAGACAGAGGTTCCAAATGAAATTTCTTTCCCAAGCTGAGAGAAGCATGCAGATGGAGAGGTTCTTAGCACTCAAACAAGGAAACTTGACGGTGAAAGAGTATGTGAACAAATTCAACAACTAGCAAGTTTCGGGTTAGAGTTGGTGGATACGCCGCACAAAAGGGCTTTGCAGTTTGCTAAAGGGCTGAATGAACCTTTGCACGGGTTAGCCATGTCCCATATTCCAATGGGGTCCACCTTTGAAAAGCTTGTCGATATGGCCCTAATGCACGAGGAAGACAAGGGAGAAAAGAAGGAAGCAAAGGCTGAGGAGACATCGCAAAATAGGAAGGTGTGGCCGAAGAAGGGGCAGTAGCAACAGCAATAATAACAATAGAAGAAGAAAGGATGGAAGAGTGACAAAGGCAAGGATAAGAGAAAATGTTACAGTTGTGGGAAGGAAGGTCACTTGATCAAAGACTGTAAGAGAAGGAAGAACACTTGCTTTAATCACGGAGAGGTCGGACACTTCGTTGGAGAGTGCCCGAAGAAACAGGGATCACAGGGATAGGGTCAAAGGACAGGAACTTCTGGGGGGCAGGTGCATGCTCTCGCGATTAGTGCTCCAATAGAGGTAGAAAAATTTCCATGGAAGGTTTGATTTCTCTTTCAAACCACCCTATTAGAACACTTTTTGATTCTGGCGCTTTACATTCATTTATACCAAGTTGAATCTCAACACTTAATTATTAGTATAGTAGTAGATCATGTAGTTGTTTCAAACCCCATTGGTGGTTCGGCTCATTTATCTATGATTTGTCGGGGTTTGAAAATATATGTGCTAGGCGTCGAGTTTGAATGCGACGCGTTTGTGCTTGAGTTTATAGGCTATGGGTTGATTCTAGCAATGGATTGGCTTACCACATATGGTGCCATTCTGGATTGTGAGAAGAGGGTCGTTAGGCTTCTGACTTGTCATGGGAGGACCCTCGAGATTTCTTGTGACCTACAAGGGTCAGTTATGCTTAGTTTTCTAGAGTCTCTTGATGCATTTATCGATGACTTTCAATCTGTTCCAGTAGTCCGAGATTATTCCGATGTTTTTAATGAGGTTCGGGGTTTACCTCCGAGGCGCGAGATCGACTTTCGTATATATTTGGTGGACAATGCAATTCCAGTTGCATTGACAGTGCGCCACATGGCTCCGGGGGAAAGGAGGGAGCTGAGTGAGAAAGTAGGGGAGCTACTTGAGAAAGGTTTATCGGATGAAGCATATCAGAGTGGGGTGCTCCAGTAGTATTCGTGACCAAGGCGGATGGTTCGTTTTGTTTGTGTGTTGACTATAGAGAGCTGAATAAACTCACTAAGAAGAAAAGGCACCCGCTTCCAAGGACTAATGATTTATTTGATCAGCTTGTTGGTGCCTCGGTGTTTTCTCTGTTAGACTTGGCCATGGGGTTCCATCAGTTGAGGGTGGCTGAGGACAGCATAGATAAGACTGCTTTTAGAACTTCAGATGGTTTCTTTGAATGGTTAGTGATGCCTTTTGGGCTAATGAATGCACCTGCCTATTTTGTAGATCTGATGAGTAGGGTGTTTCGGGAGTTCCTAAATAAATTTGTAGTCTTTGTTGATGATATTTTGATCTTCTCCAAAAGCGAAGAAAAGCATGCCCAACAATTGAGAGAAGTTTTGAAAACTCTCTGTGAACATCAGTTTAAGGCGAAGTTCTCCAAATGCCATTTTTGGAGAAAAGAGGTAAGATTCTTAGGGCATGTGGTCTCCAAAGAAGGTATAGTTGTACATCCCGCCAAGGTGGTTGCGGTGCAAGATTCGCAAATTCCTAAAATGCAACTGAGGTGAGAAGCTTTCTTGGGTTGGTAGGTTACTATAGGAAGTTTATTAAGGACTTCACAAAGATATCAGCCCCACTCACTAGGCTGATGAAGAGGAACTTGACATTTTCATGGGATATAGATTGTGACGTTGCTTTCTAACGACTAAAGAGGGCTCTGACAACAGCCCCAGTCTTGACCTTGCCTGACGGGAGTAAGATGTTTACCATTTACATTGATGCATGTGGTACAGGGCTTGGTGCGGTTCTGATGCAAGAAGGGAAAGTAGTATGTTATGGTGGTAGATAGTTGAGAGTTCATGAAAAGAACTACCCCACCCATGATCTAAAGCTAGCTGCCATAGTATTCACGTTAAGGACGTGGCGTCATTATTTACTTGGAGAGAAGTTCAAGTTATACACCGATCATAAATCTCTCAAGTATCTGTTCTCGCAAAAAGACCTCAATTAAAGCAACAACGGTGGAAGGACTTTCTAGCTTCTTATGATTTTGAGATTACTTATACCCGTGACGAGGGTAATGCGGTGGCAGACGCACTAAGTAGGCTAAGGATGGATCTGAGTCCTCTGTTTATGGAAAGAAATAACATGGAATTCATATCAGCTTTTGATTTTAGACCCTCCATCAATTTTGCCTGATTTGTTTGCATCCTTGGAGATACGAACAACTCTTGTGGACCATATAGGAGCTTTACAACAAGGTAACCCATAGATTTTAGACATCATGGGAAAGCTCAGAAGAGGGGAGACTTATAGTCACCTCAGTATATATGCTATAGATGAGGAGGGGTGGTTGAGACGAGATTGAAGGCTTTGTGTTCCTCAAACTGGAAGCTTGATAAGGGTAGTCCTAGAAGAAGCCCACCATTCTAAGATGACCATTCATCCAGGTGGTGATAAGATGTACAGAGACATGAAGAGGGTTTTCTTTTGGGCTGGGACGAAGAAAGATGTGGCCGAATTTGTTTCTCAATGTTTAGTTTGCTGGTAAGTCAAAGATGAGCAAAAGAAGCCCGATGGTTTACTTCATCCTTTGTAGGTTCCTCGGTGGAAATGGGAGAGCATCTCTATGGACTTCATAGATGTTTTGCCTAGGTCGAAGAAAGGCAACACCAGTATCAAGGTTGTGGTAGATAGACTCACTAAGAGTACTCACTTTATTCCAGTTAAGAGTAAGAGGACGACATCATGGTTGGCAGCAATTTATGTTCGTGAGATAGTTCGTCTTCATGGGTTGCCTTCCAGCATTGTAAGTAATCATGACCCCATCTTTACCAGTGAATTTTGGAGGAGATTGCAAGAAGCATTAGGTACACAGTTGTGTTTGAGCACCGCTTATCATCCTTAGACCGATGGACAGACAGAGAGGGTGGACAAGATTCTTGAAGATCTTTTGAGGCTGTGTATCCTAGACTCCGGAGGGACTTGGGAAGAGCAACTTCCTTTAGTAGAGTTTTCCTATAACAACATCTATCAGTCCAACATCGACATGGCACCCTTCGAAGCATTGTACGGACAACCCTGTAGATCACCAACTTGTTGGTGGGAATCTACAGAAAGATTATTACTTAGACTAGATATGGTTAGAAAAACATCCGAAAAGATTGACCCTATTCGATGGCGGATGAAGACAACTTAAGATAGGCAGAAGTCCTATGCAGACAAGAGAAGGACTGACATCGAATTTGAAGTGAGAGACTTAGTTTTTATCAAAGTATCACCCTTGAGGAATGTGGTTCGCTTCGGATCGGTAGGGAAGTTGGCACCTAGGTTTGTGGGACCGTTTCCCATAACCAAGAGGATTGGCCAAATGGCCTATAGAGTAAAGCTCCCAGAAAATCTATCCAGTGTTCATAATTTTTCAACGTTTCCCATCTACGGAAGTGCGTGCATGAAACCGCAGTAATTGTTGAGCCGAATGTGTTGGAAAAAGTAGAAGTGGAACGTGAGGCGATAGTCAGGCGAGTCCCTACGAGTATTCTTGGATCAGAAGTTAAGAAGCTACGCAATAAAAAGATCAAGTTGCTAAAGGTTCAATAGAGAGATAACCCAGAGGATGCGACTTTGGAGACCGAAGACAAGATTCGTGCTTCGTACCCTTTCCTTTTTGAGGGTATGTTCTTAACTCCTTTTTCAAAGTTTTATCAGGGCTTGTTTCTATCAATTGAGTATATCTTATCTATGGTATATTTCGAGCTTTAGATAGGAATCCTATGGATGTAAACATGTGTCTGAAACATGTTATGTTTGATGGATACAAGTGGATGCAATTGTTTGCTAGTGGTTGCCTGTAGATGCATATACACACACATTAGGCACTAGATCGGCTCAATGACTCTCATACTGCATATGGATGTGTGTGCATTTTCTTTCATTTTATGGATGGAAATGGATGAGTTAGCATATGTATGTTGCACTTGGACGAATGAGTGTGCAAACATATAGAGCTCACATGTTATAATAGGATTATTTGCATACATATTGGATTCATGGCACTAATATACATTGTATTAAGGAGGCAACTGAATCAGTAGACCGCCCAATTTTTGCATTAGTATTGGGACATATACACACACCTTTGCATATATTCATATAAGCATTACAAATTTTTAAGAACAATGGATGCCAATGATTGATGGATGAGTAGATGGATGATGGATGGTAGGATATGCATTCTTATCAACTTGGAGATTTCGGGGACAAAATCCTTTAAGTAGGGGGGAATGTAACACCTCGTAATTTTTTTAGCATTAAAGAGGATAAATTAAACAATAATTAATTTAATATTCAGAATTAAGGAAAACGGACTATGCCATTTCGTCCGTCTCGAAATTCTGGTCAAGATAGACCTTTGGTTTGCATAAAACGGACACCGTATGGAGAAGTTATGAGGGTTTTAAGTTTGTATACGCGCAGAAAGAATATATGTATACATATGAGTCATATAGGAGCTAGCACCTTATCCAGAACAGTTCGAATTTGAAAAAGAAAAAGAGGCAGCAGATTTCCCGCTCTAGGGTGTTGAACCCCCTAGAGGGTTATCGATCCTCCTTAAGGGGTGTCGACACAAGGATCGACCCACCCACAGGGTGTCCACAACCCTAGGGTTGAGGTGGCAGTCGGTTTCAGAGGGTTTGGTAGCTATATATACGTGTTCATTTCTCTTGTTTTCTTCAATAAGAATTCATGGTGTCCAAACTCTGCCGGTGTATGAACTGAATCCATTGTCTTCTACAACTATCAGTTTTACAAATTAAATCTAGAGATTCAAGATCCATTCTTTCTCTATTTTCTAATCCTAACACTATGGGTTTTTAGTTGCTTTTAGATTTGAATATTTAAAAGTAAATATGAAACAACTATGACTTGGATTTGTTCATATGCCTATCAGATCCATTGTAAATCATGAACATATGACATTCTGAATTGGTTAGGATTTGTATCTAAATCTCTATCTTGTTGGATCTATTGTAATCCTTCTGGCATTCTATGATTTGTGCTATATCTATTTTAACTATTGATCTAAATCTCTATCTTGTTAGATCTATCGTAGCTTCTATCACATGTCATGATGTGAATCTTAAACCTTAACTGTGTAGATCTACTTTTAAACAATTGGATCTAAATTGTGTGGACATCAGATCTAAAATATTATTATGTTCCTATTATGTTAGATCTGAATAGTTGGAAATCTAAATGGTTAATTTAGATCTTATTATGCTCACTATGACATCATAGTTATGTTAGAGCTAGTAATTGCCACGAGTTCATCAGTTTTATGCTCATATGTCCACCTTATCACCATGCTAGTTTATGTTTATGCCAAGTTATGTTAAACAATCACTTTGGTAATATTCATATTATTTTTCCCTTTTATCGTGTATGATTAGGCTATTATCTAGCCTAGACATGCCGCCAATTTTGTGAGTGCGCTAGTTATGGAAAGGAAAAAAAGGTTAATATAAGCATAATTTGAATATAAACATCATTGGATATATAATTCAAATTATTGGATAAAATGGGCATTAACACCTATAAAGGCATAGGTTTAATTAATTGATTAATTAAAAAGGAGTGCCTAGGATTACAATTAGAAATTGTAGTGGCACTTATGACATGAGGTTAGGTTGCATTAGTGGTGGAAGTCTGCCCGGACCCGACCGGCATATCCAGCAACCACTAATGTTGAACCTAACGTAGGAGGTCTAAGTGCGTAAATACGAATCAGGCTATGACACGAGGTTAGGCCCAACTTGTGGAAGAAGTTTGCCCGGACCAGACCGGCATATCCAGCATCCATAACTTGTAGGCCTAATGTGGGAGGTCTAGCCCATTATGAACCCTAAATGGACATGGTAATGAATTGGACTACTTAACCTAATTTTATCCATAGGGATTGTATGATTATGAACTTAAGTTAGGGTTAAGTAAAATTGGTTGGACAGTAGGTGGGTTAAGTAAATCTGAGGGGGTGGGTAATATTTACATATAGACCCACGAACTTTACCCAATAAGGTTATGTAATTAAAGACACCTAGTGGTATACATAACAGGTGGAAAATATAAAAGTTATTTAATTAAAGACACCTTTTAGGGTAAGCATAACTAGTGGAAATGAATAGGGCTATGTAATTAAAGATACCTAGTGGTATACATAGTCAGTGAAAACCTAGTGGGGAATGCAAGACAAAGGGGAGAGCTTGTATCATATTTTGTGGGACCCATTTCAGTCAGTAACCCGAAGTAGGTATCAAACAAAGTACTCTGTACTAGGCAGAGAGGGGCATGCTTACTGACTGATTGTAAGAGATCCAAATGTAGAGGACGGCGTGGGCGGCGCAAACCGACCGGGCCATGTGTGTACATGAGCCGGGCAGAGGGGGATAAGATGACTGTAACACCTGTAGATATGGGGTTGTGCATGTCAGTGGGGGGTTGCCATTTAGGACCTGATACATCCTGCGGTGGGGCCGACACAGAGTATTTACGGAGTAGGGAGCCAATCGATTAGTGTAGTAGTTATGGTATATTTGGAAGTATACCCAAGTCTGAAACCTTGAAGTGTAAGGGATCATCTCATTCTGGTAATACTAGTAACAGTGCATAGTAATCATTAGAAGCATATACACCTTATCCTGTCTACCTTGTCACACCTTCCATTTATGTAGTGATCTCTCTTATCCACTTTATATGTCTGTCATGCTACTTTTATTTATTTACTTGCTAAAAGTCACTAGACTCGCCAGACTTTATGTCTGACCCTTTTTGTTTCTCCTTCTTTCTTTCGTTCCCCCCTAAGTTCTCAGGGAGCAAACACTCAGGCTTGAACGTGATTCTGCTTATTTTGCTGGAGCTGCTGATACGTATGGCTCAAGCTCCTATCCTTGTTGCTATGGCTATATTTTATTCTTAGGGAATTTTACTTCTTTTATGTACTATGATATTTTTGAAGTACAAGACAGTAACTTTTAGGTTGTAATGGGCTTTTATGTTTCAAACATGTGATGTTTTTGTACCACGGTATCTTATGATAAATAAATTTTTTATTCAGCTGTTATTCTATATATCTATCTTGTAATATTCTGTGTTTGTTTACCTATAACGCTTCACGAAACTTGATGCATTCCCTTTGTGAGTGACATTAACGGACGTGGGGTGTCACAATCCCGGTTATTAAAGAATTTGCGGATGTGTTTGAAGAAGTAGAGAGTCTTCCTCCATGAAAGGAGATTGACTTTAGAATTGATTTGGTTTCGAATGCAAAGTCAGTTGTGCATGAAATTTGGAGGAAGGCAGTAAAGGAGAGAGTAGAGTTGAACGATCAAACTCAATACCTTTGTGGAAAGGTCTGATTAGACTTAGTTTCTCAAGTTGGGGTTCGAAAGTGGTATTTGTTCCAGCGTCTGATGGTCCCTCAGACTATGCGTAGACTATCGAGATCTCAACAAGAAAAACCCACAAAAGTAAGTACCCCTTCCCCACATTGACGATTTGCTGGATCGCTTAAATGGAGCTCAAGTTTTTTAAAGATGGACATAGCTACAGGTTTTCATCAGCTAAGAATTGTAGAAGAATGCGTTTCTCTAACATCTTTTAGGGGGCCTAATTTTTTTTATGAATGGTTAGTGATGCCTTTCGGACTATGCAACACCCTCGCTTACTTTGTGCACTTGATGAATTGGGTGTTTCGAGAGGTATTAAACAAATTTGTGCATTTTTTTATTGATGCATCCTTATCTTTTTTAAGAATAAGGAAGAGCACGCGAAGCATTTGGAAACGGTCCTTGAAATTCTGAGAACGAATGTATTGAAGGCCAAATTTTCCAAATGTCATTTCTGGAAGAAAGAAGTAAAATTTCTTAGGAACGTTGTGTCAAAGGAAGGAATCTCGGTAGATCCAAGTAAGATTGTTGCCATCTAAAGTTGGAAGCAACCAAGAACCCCTATATTAGCCAAAATCTTTCTTGGGCCGGCCACTTATTATCGGAAGTTCGTAAAGGATTTTTCAAAATTATCTTATCTTTTGCCGAAGCTGACCAAGAAGCATGCCAAATTTGTTTGGACTCCTAAATATGTAAAAGCTTTCCAGGAATTAAAGGAGAGGCTAACCATTGCCCAGGTATTAGCAATTATTGACGGATACCAAGATCTAACCTTCTATACGGATGCTTCTGGAGAAGGAGTTGGTACGGTATTAATGCAACATGGAAAGGTGGTTGCTTATGCAAGCAGGCAATTGAAACTGCATGAGAATAAATATGCCACTCATGACTAGGAATTTCTTGCTATTGTATTTGCTTTGAAGATTAGCAGACACTATCTGCTGGGTAAAATGTTTGAGCTCTTTACTGATCATAAATCACTGAAGTATCCTTTCATCTAGAAGGATCTGAACATGAGGCAAAAACATTGGTTAGAATTTTGACAGCATATGACCTGGATATACTTTACACTCCTCGAAAAGCCAACGTCTTAGTCGATGTGCTCAGCAGGAAGCATGTTATTGTTGCTCATTTGATTATTACCTCCACCTTTATTGAGAAGATTTCTGTCCAACAGAAGGATGATGAATTTTTCAAAAAATCTACAAGAGAGCTCAAGAGGTTGAAGTCTCAAACTTTAAGACTGGAGATCAAGGAGTTCTGAGATTGAAAGGTCAAATTTGCATTTCGGATATCTCAGAGCTTAAAAGAGAATTACTAGATAAGTGCCATAAGTTCAAGATCAGTAATTATCTAGGAGTTCATAAGATGTTTCGAGACTTGAAGCGTAAATTTTGGTGGAAATCAATGAAGAGAGATATCTCGATATATGTTAGCAAGTGCCTAACTTGCCAACAGGTAAAAAGCGATCAGTAGAAGGTCACTGGATTACTTCAACCACTAGAAATTCCTGAGTGGAAGTGGGACCAGATATCCATGGATTTATTGATGGTTTACCTCGAACGAAGAAAGGTGATGAAGGTATTTGGGTTATCGTTGATTGCTGAACGAAGAGTGTCGTTTTCTTCCAGTAAGATCAACAAGAATAGCTGATAGTCTTGCTCAGCTGTATGTGAAGGAGATAGTTCGTCTACAAGGAATTCCCCAGCAGTATTGTAAGTGTTCAAGATTTGATCTTCACTAGTAAGTTATGGGAAGCATTTCAATCAGCATTGGGGGAAATGTTGAGCCTTAGCACTGCTTATCGCCCCCAAACGGATGGGTAGACTGAAAGAGTGAATCAAATTTTAGAATATTTATTGAGATCTGGTATCCTTGATTTTGGAGGATCATGGGAAGATCACTTGCATCTCGCGGAATTTTCTTATAACATAAGCTTCCAGGAAAATATTAAGATGTCACCTTTTAAACCGTTGTATGCTCGACCTTGCAGATCTCCTGTATGTTGGATTGAGTCTAGAAACCAACTTGTAGTAGGTACGAACATGATCCGTGAGGCAACAGATAAAGTTGACTTTATCAAGAAGAAGTTGAAAGCAGCGCAAAGCAGACAGAAAAGTTACGCAGATTCTAGGAGAAGGAATTTGGAATTTGTAGTTGGAGATCGGGTATTCTTGAAAGTTTCTCCACTAAGAAGAGTTATCTGATTGATGAAAACCTGAGTATATTGGTCCATTCCCGATATTAGAAAGGATTAGGAACCTAGCTTACAGGATTCAGTTACCAGAATGGTTATCCAGAGTGCATAAGGTCTTTCACATTTCTCATTTAGAAATATGTACATGATCCTGATTTAGTTGTTGAGGATGCAGCACAACAGGACTTGGAGATCACACTAAGTTTAGCAGTCCGAGAGAGCCCCTGAAAATTATTGGCAAAGAAATAAAGGAACTAAAAAATAAGAAGGTGAAACTAGTCAAAGTGTAGTGAAGTGGGGATCCAAGAGACTGTACATGGGAGACAAAGGACTGTATTAGAGAGTCTTATCCCAATTGCAGATTGGATATCTTGGAATAGCTCGTTGAGAGGTAAACTCACTTCTTAGATATCATTTTCATTCAATTTTACTTTCATCAAGTTTCGGGGATGAAATTCTTTTAACTAGGGGTGATTGCAATGGCCTAAAATTTTGGAATCAATTAAAAAATAAATAAATTTCAAGTTTAAATAATTTATATAGGAATTTTCAGTCTATTTAAAATTGGATAATTTAATATTACTTTAATAGCTTAATAATAGACATTTTGCAAATGATATCGGAATTCAACGAGACTAATTTTATCGGATTCAGAATGTTAAATTATGAAAAAATTACAAATTTCATGACAATGGGAGTTAGTATGTGAACGTGTGAAATTTAAATGTAAACCGGTCGATATTTTGAACTCGAACGGGAAATTTTGACCAAACGGTTTCGGAATTCGGCGAGATCAGTACTGTTGGAACCATATTTGAAAAACATAGCAGGATTACAATTTTTGTAAAAATCGGAATCGGTATGTGGTCATATGAGTAATAAACGTGTAGATAGATTACATTTAACCTAAGCTAAGTCTTCGCACCTAACAAGTTATCTTGAGTTGTTTCTTCTTTGAGTTGTCACCCTAAGAAGCCTCCAATGTGTCCTTTCTCCCTTCTATCCTACGCCGACACCTCAGTGATCCATGGTCTCTCCATTTGCCTATAAATACAAGGCCTTCCTCCTCAAATTTTCACTTTACTTCTCACTCTCCTTTTCTTTCTCTCCTCTTCCCTCCTTTCTCTCCCTCCACTGGCCTCTCCCTTCAGCCACCTTCGCTGTCAAGCCCTCCCTCACGTCGATGTGCCCTCATCCGTGCGCCACAATCAGTCGTGGGCCCCCTTTTGAAGCCCCTATATCCCTTTAAAACCCCAAAACACCATCTCCTCCCCTTAAAACCACCAAACCCGCACCCCCTTCACCCCAAACCGCCATAGTGGACCCCATTTCACCCGCCACCAGCCACCCACTAGGACCCATAGGTCCCACCCCCTCAAACCCAAACCCATTTGCACCCAAACCCTCTCCTTTAACTCCTTGAACCAAAAACACGTCCATTTATTTGCTAGTTAAATTATAAACCCCAAAGCGTCGAACCCCTGCCCGTTTATTTTCAGAAAAACTCTGGTGACGCCGAGTGGGTGCCAAAATCGTCCGTAATCACCAAGACAAACTACGTTAAAAGTTAGGAGGAGTGGAATACTAAGTGAGAAACGTTGAACCGAATAAGACTGGTTAACTATTAATTATAGTTGTGAACCCGTGTGAGTTATATAATGGCAGTTGGTTGATAATATGAGTCTTGTTATGATATGGAAATATTTGGGGTAGAAAAGATATGATTTTTAAGTGAAGTTTATATAATCACTTAAGTATATGACACATATAACTGAATATGTTGACATTGAAATGAGTTTGAACCTTAAATGGTCATTGAAATGGAAATTAACTTGATATTGGTTAATGGATATGGGTATGAACTCCATTTGGTATTGAATGCATAAGTTGATTGATGATTGTGTGTATTACAGTTGATTTGTTGATTGACAAAACCATATAAGCGTTAATGGTTTAAGGCTTATATGTTATGAATTATGCCACAATATGTGTGGATAAATGTTATCACGATTGCTGGTAATGTGCTATGTGATTACCATGAATAAATATGGCCAAAAATTATGACTATAGGCTCATTGATTAAGTTTCCATTTATTAAAACAATTTTAATGAATATTTTATTAATATAATAATGGGCGAAAAATAAAAGTTTAAATTTGACATCCTGTTTTTTTATGGACACAAAGTTTAAGTCATTATGATGGATATTCGTAAATGAAAGAAAATGATTTGAAATAATTTTTAGGTAGTTAAGGCATGTTCAAGTTTTTATTTAAAGTTGAATAGTGATGGGAAAAAGTGAAGTTCAGTTAGGAAATCTGGGAAATGTTTTAGAAAGAAAATTCTTTACAAATCGATCTTATTTATTTTTATAATAGATGTCAGGAAAATTTGGGTTCAAAATAACGAAGTTTGAAAAATAATATTATTTCAATCATTTAAATATTATTATAATATTTAAATAATAGGATATTTAAATTTGAAGTTAAAAATGGAAAATATAGTTTTCGGAAATATTTATATGTGTTTTATATAGTTATTAAATTATTTTAAAAACAATTCGACGTAGTCTATCATTTTAATCGAAGTATGGTCAGAATATAACTCGTCGCACAACGGTAGTTCGCGAATTTCAAATCGTTACTTCAAACTGATGTACCAGAAGATCCGACCATCGGATTTCCCGAAATAAAAAACATTTAGTTCTAAATGAAAATAACTTACAAATGATATGTAGAGTTTTGAAATCCAATGGTTAGATTTTGAAATATGTTCAAATCAAATTAGAATAAGAAACAGTGCCAGGGCCGTTAATGACCCGAAAATGGATATTTTGAAATGGCATATTTTTAAATAAATAAAAATAAGGAAAAATTATTATAAATTATAATAAATGATTTGAAAAAGGTTTGAACCAAATATGCGGTTTCGAATGATAAAAATAAAATTGTTAAGTAAAAAGTGACTATTTTACAATGGTTTTTTAGAAACGCTCGAGATAAAGGTGTTAAATTCCCAAATTGAATTCAAACCTTTGGTAAACCTTTTTATAAGGTTAAAAAGAATTGAAAGGATGATTTTGGAAGTCTAAATAGCTTAACCAAATTTGAGAATAATATTTAAATCTTATGAAACGTTTTCCAATTAAAGGAGACTTAATTGGAGGGTTAATAATCCGAAAAGGATTTTGTTCTGAAGCTAATTATTTCGAAAAGATCGGGTTTAGCCCATTTCAAATAATTATACGACGAGTTAAAAGTCCAATATGGTGGAAGACCAGAAATCTTCACATCGAATGGATTGCTTGCTGATGCCTTTTATATGGTTAGCTTACATGAAAAGGTTATAGTGGCAGTAGCCCAGACGTACTTGATGATTGTCCGAATGTGCAAGGGTCTCTCTCCTTAACTGGACGAGGAATAAGGTGCCTTGGGTTTCGTTTAAACCCAGAACGAATTGTAAATGGATGGGTGTATGACTTTGTATTTTACAACATAGTAAATTAGTTTTTATTAATGTTATAGCAGTTGGTGGTGGAGAATTTATTCTCTTAGCTTAACACCCTCCTCTGAGACTTAAGTACTCGGTGGGTTATATATAAATAAATACTGATTATATCTTGTGAATTGACAATGTGGCATGCTAAGTGCTACTGGCAGATAGATCAAAGCACTAGTTGAAAAGAAAAGCTTAGTGGAACATTGACTCTAGGGACTCACACCTCGGAATGAGCCTAAAACTGAATGATAAGCAGGAGTGATAAGGACTAACGTTTCCTTCTAGCTGTAACACCCCACGTCCATTAATGTCACTCACAAAGGGAATGCATTAACTTCTATGGAGCGTTTTAAGTAAGTATAGAATAGAAACTTAACAACAAGACAGATATAAATAGTACTCAAAGATTTAAAACTTTATTTCATTGCAGCGGAAAACACATATGTTTGTTTACATCATCAAAAACCAGAGTCAAAGTACATAATATCCATCTTGACTACCAAAAGTACATAAATTGAAAGACATAATCCCCAATACAAAATAGTCATAAATAAAAGAGAAGCTGAACTTTACTTCAGCGATCCAAGCAATCTTGTAAAAACAGAGAAACGACAGTCCAAAATCAAGCTCCACTGGTGCTAGTTCCAACCTGTTCACCTGAGGGGGGGGGGAGGAAGAAAAGGGGAGGAAACAAAGGGGGTCAGGCATAAAGTCCGGCGAGTGCGATAACTTTAACAATATAATTAACAAAGTAACTAGGCTAAGGCATAAGTTGGAAAATAAGGAAATAACCATGAACCATTGAGTATGGCAGAGTAAATAAGGAAACAAGATGAACAACGATATCGTTAAAGTGCACCTAACCCACTGTAAGAGAATTACTAAACTACACCAACACTATGAGATAATTGCTATACTCCACCACCACTAGTCACCCTAAGGTTGATCCCGCCTACAGACTTAATAATGATATTGGTAGTTTCGTGCACCCCTAGCAGCCTTCATAGGTGCCGCCTGCACCTATCTCCACTAGGTGTACCCACTACCCCCAAGAGATCGGCTCCCTAACTCGTAGATACCTGTGCTGGCCCCACAGTGGGGTGTATCACTCCCCAAAGTGGCAACCTAATACCACAAGGAATGCATGGCTTATACCTACACGATGCAACAACGTCTTACCTACCAGCCCGGGCCCACACATGCATATGAACCTGTTGGACTTGCGTTGCCACCGCTTACCCGTTTTGGCCTCTTACAGTCAAGCTCAGTATGTGCGTCCCGTCCTCGACTTAGGTCGAGCCCACAAAGATACGTATGGGTTACTGGTTGAAATGGGCCCCCATTACTTGACACTAGCTATCACCTAAGCTTGGTCCCCTCTAGTACATCCCACTTAACCTACTTCTTATTCATGTTCACTTACATATTTCAATTTTGGTTAAGTGTTTCTAATCGTATTTCAAATGCCACCTAAGGCACCCACTAGATTCCACATGCCACCCAAGGCACCCACTTAACCCCCTCATGTCCGACTACATGTTTATATGGTTAAGTGTTTCTTAATTCGTTAAGACCGTAACCTCATAAAGACCTCTCACATTAGACTGGCATTTGTGGCAGCTGGATTTGCCGGGCGGGTCCGGGCAGTCTTACACTACAAACGAGCCTAACCTCGTGTCTTTACAATTGTTACGTATTTAATTTATGCCTAAGACCTCTCACATTAGACTGGCATTTGTGGCAGCTGGATTTGCCGGGCGTGTCCGTGTAGTCTTACACCACAAACGAGCCTAACCTCGTGTCTTAGAATTACTCCTAATTAATCATTCCCCAATTTGAATTACTTTCCCTATTCGAATTATCAATCAATTCCAAATTTAACGATGTCCATAATTGACTCAATTATGTCCATCCATTTATGGTATGTAAAATCATACCAATTTTCATCTCACATTTATTTTATGCCTTTTAAGGCATTTATGCCAATTAAATCTTTTAATATTATCTCCTTTACCCCACGTTGTATGTTTGTTCGTTTAACGTAAAATATACGTTAGATTCGAATAGTCTAACTCATGGAATAAAGAGAAAACATCACAATATATGCATATTAAAACATAGATCTAAACATATGGGTGAACTTGCATGTGTGAATGATGTTCTACATCTAAAACTTGTATAGGCCAAAGTTACAACTTGCATAAACAACATATGTCATGGATCCAAATCTAAAGGTGTGAACTTGTTGAGATAATGGTCACAAACTTGCATAAATCATGTATGTCATAGATCTACATCTAAAGGTGTAAACTTGCATAGGCAATAACCCTAAACTTGCATAATATGATTCATATCCCAAAGTCATATATTTATATAAACTTGCATATGTGATTTATGCATCATAACAATAGTGTAAACTTGCATCTAACATGTAAAGTATTATGTAGAATTTTTTCTCTCTTTTACCACCGAACTTCGTTCGTCTATAACTCCTTCATCCGGTACCCGTTTCCTGCAAACTCAGACTCTATTTCAACCAGAATTCCGAGACGAACACAATGGCGCAACCCCATTCCTTAATTCTCATGTCTGAGATTAATTATTCTTTAATTTAGTTAATTCAAAAATCCGGGGTGTTACACTAGCTGAAAAGTGATGCCATGGTATGGAGCCCAAACAGGTTTACTTATGTGGATTATAGATCGAGGCATCTCAGATGACGGTCAAATATGACCGGGGGAACGTTAAGTTCAGGAAAGCTTCTAATCAGCCTGTCAGTGATGACTGACTATGCCGATTCGAAAGGACTCAATGGTTTACTCATAGGATATTTTGCTAGAGGTGTTCCGACTGTGGTTAAGGAAGATCCTTTGCCTTGGTTCATTAACGGAATCCAATTTCCGATAAGTGCCTTTGCGTTTCCAGTTTTTAAGGTATATAGACAACATAATGGGATGAGGCATTATGCAAGCTAAACTTTATACATTTATTTTCGAAAGTGATTTCCACACTTAGACATTAATAATAATAATATCATTTTCAAAAATTGTTTTTACGTATCAAGCATGTTTGGCTAATATAAAGTAAAACTCTTTCCTCTGGTATGCGTTGCATTGTGTGATGGGACTTGAGTCTTATAATGGTTTAATTTTTCTAAAAGCATTGCGAAGTTTTATGCACTGGTATTCATGTGGAGGAAACCCGTTCCGTATTACGCGGTGTGGTCCCATGATATGCCCTACTTTTATAAGGGTAAATAATAACTGCTTAGAGTTTCTCATATCAGTCTCATAACTGGTTCGTAGTTTGTTTTTCCCTTGCAAACTTAGATGCCTTTATTTCCGTATGGGCAGACTAGTAAACGGGTTGTTAAACTACTTTTGGAAGCTTTTTCTATTTATATCTGGAAGCTATATAGGAAAGATGGTTTTGGATTTAGAGCAGGAACAAGATTAGGATGTTCTTTTAGACTCTCTCTAAAACTCTGTCATGTCAAGTTGTCATCATTTACATTGTGTATCTATTTACTTATTTCAAATTTTATGTATGATATTTGGATCCGATGGGATGTAGTAACTCTGATGAAACCCTTATGTAATATGTTATACATTCTATTGTTTAATGCATGTTTATCTTCTGATGTTATATTAATGTGTTATATCATAAAGGCCATCGGTTCTTCGGGGAACTGAGAGAATGGGTCGTCTCAAGTTCGGTCTATTATAGGCCCCATTACTACGATAGCTCTCTCATGAGGTATGTGGGAGGAGGCTCCCATTTGCACAGATGACGTGTGCGCATCAGAAGTATATTGAATTTGAATCTCGGAAGAATCGCCTTCTTTGGAATAAAGATGCTCTAAAAGTCGAGAGGTCATTCTACACAATGAACTTTGTGTTCATAATAATCAGGTACGCATGTTCCTTAAGTGTACAAGTGTGAAAGGGTTGGCGCTCATAATTCAAAGCCAGTGTGTGTCGGTTAAAGAATCCCAAACGTCACCCATGTGCAAGTGTAGTGTCGCATT
The DNA here is from genome assembly GCA_030737875.1 of Allium sativum. Classification (NCBI taxonomy): domain Eukaryota; kingdom Viridiplantae; phylum Streptophyta; class Magnoliopsida; order Asparagales; family Amaryllidaceae; genus Allium; species Allium sativum. The sequence goes on from CM060924.1 coordinate 289,497,100, forward strand.
TACGTGAGCAATATCCAATAGGTTCATAAGTGGAGTGAATTCAAGGAAATGGTCCACATGAGTGCAAAAGAACTTTTTACGCTTCATTTTTCTCCTTTAGCTAGACTAATCCATTATCGACTTGAGCAATCTGCAATGAACGTGTCACTCAAATCGACAAACAAAGATCTTTTGTTACAGGTTCTTAGGAAGAGCCTACATGCCAAGAATAACATTAAAGTCGTCGATCTCTATCATGCACTATTCAAATCATTTCGGTTAGGTTAGGACAACAGCTATACATTCAAGAACGACACGGACTCGTGAGTGTAATGTTTCAAACTATTAAAGCTTATGTGTTTGCATAGTAAATGTGTTTGTTTAGGAAAATTGGTTTAACCCAATATGAAGATTAATTCTTAAAGAGTGAATAAGCATTATTCACCAAAGTTAGAAACTTCAGTTTAGAGCAATTTCTGTGTTCAATTCATCCTAATTACAAGGTTATGCATGTACTACCCACAATACAAAATGATGTTCAAGTCCAAGGTGCAATCAGATTAGTTCAAAGGTTCTAAGTGTTCCAAAGGCAAATAACCAGGCATAATCGCTCGAACCTGGTCACTGTTCCTCGAAGCCCTAAATTTCAACAGCTACAAAGACAAGACTAAATAAAATCCCTAGGATTCAAATGACACAACGTTAACCATGACTTGTTAAACTAGCAAGGAATCATCACCTAGGAGTTGTAGTTGGTCTAGAAGAATATAATTAGAATCAAGTGTAGTAGTGGCAAAGGAATCAGATTCGGAAATGGTTTTGGTCGAACTCGAATGGATTCAGGTCAGATTCGAGCCGGAGGTGATGGCAGTAGGTCGGAGGCCAGGCCGAGATGCTCTAATGATCAGCACTGGTGCTGGGTATTCGAAGGCACTGCATATTTGATGGATCGGCAATAGACCAGGAAATAGATCAGAACCCTAGGGAGCTATAACAAAAGGGAAATAATAAAATAGGGTTGGATGGAGTTTAAAAAGGAAAAGAAAATTGCAAAATGTTTAGCTAAGTACAAGGACCGGTAGCAGTCCATCAGCAATGGACCGGTACCGATCCATCATCGCTCATTGAAAATTCAACACTCCTGTTTCAACGATGTCCATACGGAATTCTGCGTCCAAAGAGAGAGTTCGAAGTAAATATAGCTTGGTTCGAGGCATGTCGTTAATTATAAATCCAATAATGTCGAGTCACTAACCCCCTATCGATAAGCAAACTCTTAAGAAATTTGAATTCTCAACTCTAGATAAGTTTGTTGTACAATATGCAGGAACACTATTCCAGAACACATCGTGTTTTCAACACGAATGCACTTTGGAGGGCAAACGTTAACCCGGTTATAAACCCGAGAGATATTCGCGTAGGACCTAAGTAAGCAACAAGTCCACTCAACCCTAAAATAAAATAAAATCTTGTAAGGAAGACTAATAAATGAAAGAAAGAACAAGAAATTTGCACCCTAAATTATCTATCTCTATGGACCGGTACCGTCCATACTTCATGGACTGGTACCGATCCATAATTTCGTGTTGTTTTGACATGCGACCGATACCGACTTGATTTTATCCTCATAGTGAGTCCATACCTAAATGTGTATAGAAATCAGATGAGGAGGGAGAATGCTTCTCAATGACCTAGCATTAAAGCGGAGCCAACAAAGCATCAAAGATCAATACACAATCAAACCAGGTCTAGCCGAGGTTAAATTCTACCCGAAGACAAAGATAAACATGAATAAGGCATTCACCAAATCCAAAGTATGAATTAGACTATATCCATGGTACGGTACCGGTCCATACCCCATGGACCGGCAGCGATCCATATAGATTGATTATTTTGAGCTCCAGTTTCTAGGGAATGGTCTGCACGTGATTCTGAGGCCCTCTATATGTAGACTTGGACCATATCTACCTATTACTCCTATAAATACACTTCCTACTCCTACATAAAAGGGAATTGATTTCCTTGCCCCACCAAAGCTCTATAAACATAGATCTTCTCTTCTAGCAGCCATTACTCACCTTCAACAGCAAGGCTTCATCACCACAGATAGGAAAACTTAGGTCATCCAGATTGGTTATCATGATTCTGCGATAATCAATATTACTTGTGATTTTATGTTAATCTCCATAGTGGATATCGTTGTAATCGTCTTAATTTCTTTGTAATTGGCTTGGCAAGGATCATAATAAAAGTATTCAAAGTGGATGTAGGCTTGATCTCAAGATGAACCACTATAAAATTATGTCTCTTCTTCCTTGCTTTCTGTTTCTTTCTGTTTTCATTTATTTTTACTATTATATACTATTTTCTCCATCAAGGTGCGGTTCTTTCACAATAAACTAGGTGTTATCTCCATTTTTTAAGTTAACAACAATATTAGCATTCTAAGATATTATTCTATTTATAAGGTAAAATGAAACATTTAGCCTCATCAACTGATAAATGAATGAACAGGGAGAAGCCTCAGGGTTATGTGGATCAGTCCCATTAGGAAATGATCATTCCATATCTAGAGTCAGTTTCCTTGTATGCTTCGGGGACTATATTGGTTGTTTATTAATCGGGGTAATCATATTCGGAATTGCCCATTTTAGGGGTAGGGTCGATCCTGATTTGCTGAGGTGCGAATTAATTTAGTCTTCCACTCGTTGTATCTAGAGATGTACGGATTCTATGGGTAGACATGTACCCTTTCATAAATGGAATCTGTATTCCAATATAAACCTTCAAACTTGATTGTATACTTATCATGTCGGAACTTGAGATGCAAGCATCTGGACTATTTAAATATATTTATTTTTGGATGCTAGACATTACTATAATATCATTGGATTTATAATATAAGTGTTTTAGTTATCATAAGATAAAAAACCCATCCCTGTTTATATGAAGCGCGGTCTTACTAAAAACCTTTGATTTCAAAGATTTATAAGTTAATGAATAAATTACATATAATACGATATTTCCCACGCTAGTTTACTATATTGATCCAGGTGTTATTTCATTATAAAACTCGGTTAGGTCGAGTATATTTTCAGTTCATATTAGATTCGGTTTGCCTTGAAGCTTCAGGAGAGGAGCTGAAGGGCGAAGATGTATTCTCATATATTTCTTTATTTTTCACGTGTATTTGTTGTATTATCGAATGATGTAAGGCCAAGTTATTATAACCATCCAGATTGGTTTATGGATTTACTCTCTAATGTATGTATTAAATTCACAATTTTGATTTATGTAAGGATCACTTTTATATTATAGATTATCCATTCCACTGTGAGATTCAATTCTGTGTCTTCTTTCTTTTGCCCCTAATAACCTATCTTTCGAATGACTAAGCGATCGACACATGAATACCGAGGATGTATTAAGTGTCATCTTTAGTGGTAAGAACAACTTGGTCTTTTCACTTGGTATCAGATCTTAGGTTAGCATACACCTAAGCTTTGATGAGGGTTATGTTAGGGTTTCCCCGAGATCACTACACAATTAGATTTTGAAAGAGCGAAGAAGATAACAATAACAAGCAAATTCCACTAAACAAAACCTTTATTATTCCACCGGTTAATTACAAAGAAATACCTAAAATTGAGAAGATATCTCAATCCCTAAAAACAAAAACAAGTTTTTCTCCCTCAAAAGTACAAATAAATCTATCCCTAATGACATGCTTATGTAGACGAATGAAAAGACTAGATCTAAAATCTAATTGGATCCTAAAATATCTCAAAAATAAATACTTCTTAAAACTTGTTCAAAATAAAAAATTTCCTAAAATATCTCAACAAATCCATAAAACTCGGTCAACATGTCCTAAAATCCCTCAACTTCCAATATCTCCACTTTAATATCCATGTGATAAATATCACAAACCATAACACTCCACCTTGATATGAAATCACTCCAATGCTCAAAAAACCACCACCAAACTATGCATTTCCTTAATGACATGTGCTACATAAAAGATCTCAAAATTGCTTGTAATACCACAATGGCTTCCATGTAGACTTTGTGGCTTTATGGTGATGGCTCCACATTGATTCAGATGAACTCGCCTCTCCTAATCCAATTTGAGAACTCATAACATTCTCCACCGTTTTACCAAGCAATTTATAAATGTTATCATTTTCCCGTTTTGCGTGCAGAAGCTCCTTGTTACCCCTCTAAACTCTTGTAACACCACCTCTAGTCGAGAAATTGCAACCTTTTTGTTCCAACTGTCCAATTGAAGGAAGATTCTTGTTAATTTCTGGGATGTACCTAACTCCCATTAGCTTTACCACCTTTCCATCATTCATCTTTAATCGAACCTAACCTATGCCTTTAACATGCAAATCTCGACCGTCGGCGGATTCCACTTTACTACTTTGTTCTTCATAATCAATAAATGCTTCCTTTTGATGGCACACATAGAAACAAACTCCTGAATCAAGTATCCAATCTTTGCTTATTAACGCATAAAACATTTCCTTCAATCTCCTCACCAAAATTCACCTCATTATCGTTGTTATTTTGTTCATCAATCTTTTCTTCCAATGCTTTCATCTTCTCCTTATTCCTTTTAAGCTTGTGAAAAAAACTCAGTTGATGACCGGGTTTGTCACAGTAAAAATAACATATTCTTTTTTCATGTCCGATCTATTTGATTGCCTTTCCATATTTCGTTGACTATCCCTCCTTTGAATAAAAGCTTTTTCAATTGGAGTTGCAATTTCTGTTTCCTCCTTATCTTTTCCTTCCTTGAGGCTCATCCTCCGCATCTCTTCATTAAGCAAGCTACTAATCATGGACCCCATTGAAACAACGCCATCCGAATTTGAGTTATTCAATGCAATCACAAGTGATTCCCAACTTTCTGGCAATGAACTCATCATCATTAAAGCTTGCGTTTCATCATCCACCTTGAAATTCATGGCAGCCAATTGATTCACAATTTCCTGAAAATCATTAAGAGGCTCCCCAATTGATCCACCTTCCTTAAGCTTCAGATTCACCAACCTTCTCATAAAAAGAGCCTTATTTGTTGCAGAGCTCTTCGCATAAACCCCTTCCAATTTCTTCCATATAGCATAAGCCGATGTTTCATTACCAACAATATGAAACACTGAATTATCCAAAAAAACATCGAATAGATGCAGCAACCTTCCTATCCATAGTCTCCCATTTTGCTTCGGATAGATTGCTAGGTTTTTCCCCATTATTCTTCAGTGGCTGATGAAGATCATTAAGATAAAGGAAATCTTCCATCTTTGCCTTCCATAATCCCCAATTTCTTCCATTAAGATTTTCAATAACAATTTTATCCATATTCAAACCCTCTTCAAAAAAACTGTGTAGAAGGCTATGATACCAATTGTTAGGGTTTCCCCGAGATCAATACACAATTAGATTTTGAAAGAGCGAATAAGATAACAATAACAAGCAAATTCCACCAAATAAACCTTTATTATTCCACCAATTAATTACAAACAAAGACCTAAAATTGAGTAGATATCTCAATCCCTAAAAACAAAAACAAAATTTTCTCCCTTAAAAGTACAAATTAATCTATACCTAATGACATTCTTATATAGACGAATGAAAAGACTAGATCTAAAATCTAATTGGATCCTAAAATATCTCAAAAATAAATACTCCTTAAACCTTGTTCAAAATAAAACTTTTCCTAAAATATCTCAACAAATCCAGAAAACTCAGTCAACATGTCCTAAAATCCCGCAACTTCCAATATCTCCACTTTAATATCCATGTGATAAATATCACAAACCATAACAAGTTACTTGTTTGATATAGGGCAAGTGAGAACCTAGGATGAGTATGAGTTTATAAATATATGAACATGTATTTGTTAGTGAATATATAAATCTTTTATATTGTGTTGTTTATTTTGTGAATTTTGGGTTCATATCAATATGAGTAATTAACGTTATTGATAAGGATTACAAAAAATCGAACAAATTTAGTCAACATAAAATTGTTTTGAAAATTTGGTGAATGATTTAATTTTATAGGGATTTCATATATTTATATATAAAGAAAATCTTAAAACTAAATATAGTTATAAAAATGCATAGTTTGTCAGAAAATGATGTATTTAATTATTATCGTATATCGATTGTTGGTTATGTTCATATAATTATGAGCACTGGCTATTATTTATTTTTATAGTTGTACCTAACCAGTTTGCGGTAAGAACAACTTCGTCATTACACTTGGTATCAGATATTTGTAACACTTGCATTTTTAGCCATTTAAATCGGCAATAATCCACACATATCGATCCAACAAATCCAAAATATAGATAGTTATTGGGGTGAATATAATAAAATGAAAGAAAGAAGAAAACAATTATAGAATCTCATAGCGGAAGGAAAAAATATAATAAAGAAATAATAGTTCATGAAGCAGTTAAAATGTACATTTGATTATACTTTACAACAATTATTAGAGTTAAACTATCACAAAACATAACAATATATACAGTGGATTAATACTAATAAATACATCTTTCAAGCTCCATCTTCATCTTCATAACGAGGTCTTCGCTAACTGAAAAACTATGGCTAACCGGAGTACAAATGGAAAGATGGAATCACTCGGATCAGAACTAAAATATTCTCATATCGGTAAAATCAAAACCATGCAATAATATGAGTGTCACAACACATATATGCTTACGGTAATCCACATCTCATATCCAATGTGCTCGTGAGTGTAGTAACTTAAGAGATGTTATAGGAATTTTCATCTCCTAAGGATCCATTAAGTAGATACTATATAATACAATATGTTGTTATAATAGCGTCTATGGTTATATATGAAATATTAAAATAGCATAAGCGGGGTTACATTTTTACCCTTACATCATTTATAATACCGCAGTTCATACAAATACCGTAAAGTCCATCATAAACTAGTTCCCATTAGAGGGCACTCCATGGGTATGGTACAAATCAAAGTCGTAGGAGCTCGATCAGGATAATAACACAATGCAGACGAGGCAATAGCCAAGGTAGGAATCTATCGGTTGTAAGTCCGGATTGGTGGTAACACATAGCCACAGCTACCGCACACCTTGGAACAACACCCCCAAATCAAGGATGCGCATCAAATCAAATAAACCGAGGAACTATAATAATCAAGGAAGAAGTGTTGTTGATAGGGGTGGCTAACCCACTTAGTCATGGTACAGATCCTGCTTTAGTCATTTTGATTATGACCTGAAGGTCACGGATATCCATCGTCGTTCTCTTTCTTCATTCTAGTAGCGTTCACCAAACTAACCTACTTCATTCTGGATTATCCACCACGTGCATAGTTGTTAAATTGGTTTTTGGTATTAGTAGAGAGCAGAACAATATCTGATCGCAATCTCTTTAACAACTAAGCGCTTATTTCACACCGGTTGAACTTTTATGTTTCAAAATGGTTCATACTTCATATCGAAATATCAGATTTTTCTCTAAAACCATTTCATATCCAAAATAGAATATATCTTCATATTGAAATCTCTATTTAAAACTGTACTTAGAATCCGGAAACAACTCTAAGTTCTATAACAATCTCAATATTTAAAATAGTTTATATATATATATTATAGTAGTTTAGATGTATTTGAAACAGTTTGGAAAATAAGTCGTTAGTACATACAAGTTTTTTTATATAAATAGTTTGAATTTGAAGATAGGATTGGTAAAATTTAGTTAAGTATATATATTTACATATAAAATAATATAAGTAAAGGCTCATTGTTAAATTAGTTTATTAAAATAGTTGATATATGTAAATTAAAATTAAAATATTTTATAAAGTAAAATAGTTATTTAGTAAAATGGTTTATATAGTGGTTTAAAATAAATTAATTTGAATTAAAGTTGTTTCTTCTTAATTTTAAATAACCTGAAGTCACATTTCAGTTTCAAATCAAATCGACCCCATTTCAATATTTCAATTTGGATTGACTTCCATTTTACGTTCAATTCAATTCAAATATTTAAAGTTTCCAATTAGAATTCTCATTTTGAATTACTTCAATTGATAATGCTCTTGAGTTCATAATTCATTTTTTTGGTAGAACAGACAGGGTTGAGTGGACCCTTACCACTTTATTGATATACTTAGACGGTTACAAGGATACACAAAGCTAGAGCACAAAAAGAGAAAAAAGAGTACAATAAAAAAAAGTATACCAAACACTGGAAGTACAAACAAAACAACACGACAATAACAAAAAATCCATGTAGCAAGAGGCTAATACAGCAGTAAACCTAAAAGACTTCAAGATACTTAAATAATTAAATTCATATTCAATCTCAAATTTTAGCTTTAGTACCACATTAAATAATTTCCTTTAACTTTTAAATTCCAAGTTCAAATTTCAAATTTAAGGAAATCAATGTATAAAACATCATTTATATTGCCTTTATGATAATATTTCAAAATTCTAAGTTTTAAACAAATTTTATTTACCACATGAATTTCTATCCTATCTCTAAGTGATGCTTAAATTGAATTCTAATACTTCAGGAATGGATATATCATTTCAATCCAAATCAGGGATCATAAATGTATATCATTTCAACCTATGTTCTTAATTCATTTCAATGATTAATCCTAGGTCTATTTGATACCCGTAACATTCAAGCTAAATGGTTGGGATTAATCAACCAAACAAATAGTCATATATGATTAAGGTGAATAAAATGGTAAATTTACACAATTTAACATCGATATATCAAACATATCAATCCAAGGAATCCATCAAAATCAATCCTTCCGAACAATTCAATATCACATCAAATTACTAGCTATCAAATGTCGGGTTTAACTAGCAATTAAATTTCATTTTAACCTAACTATAAAAACTAAATTAATTATACAATTGAAGCAAATCGACATAAATATGCATTTTTAACTGTGAAACAACAACCAGCACAATAATATATTAACATGATTTTGATCAAACTAGTAATCAAATATTTTAGTTAAGTGTGAGTGGGTTTAATCACTCGCCTTTGATTTTGAACTCGTTGAAAACTTAAATATAGCCCAAAATTTAACAATATCCAAATCCAACTAGACCAATTCCATGTCGTTCGGAATTTCGATACGAAATAAATCGCACGTTAATTTGAATATGTATGAGAAAGTGATACATGTTTTACATTTGAAATTTAAATTAAATAAAATAAACAAAACATCTCTCACCCAAACCTTGTTTGCCATGTAACCCCTCCCTCTTCTTTCTTTCCCACTCCAAATTCATGAAACCGCATGTGTCATATGATATTAAACATCTCATAGCCAATTCTTTCACCTTCCATATTTCCCTCATCTAAGCACCGAAATTCATGAAACCACAATCGAACTCCATCTCTTTGAATACTCTATCATCTCCACACCACCATTTCAAGTTCGGTCACCCCCAAAAAACGCAACCTATTCCATCCCCTATAGGACTTGCAACATATTTTAAGACCGAACCCATTGAAATTTTGCATAGAAATGCTACATGATGCCATGAATTCAGATACAATCACTAATTTTCAAATCCATCACGATATTATCCAAAATTCCATAGTACACACACAAATACACATACACACACGCAGATATATATATATATAACACGCAAATCACGTCGTGTCTTGCTCGAACAGCTAAAAAAAAGTTTCTAACCTTCCTCAAATCATCCACGTGAAGTTTTATCTACGAGTAACTCGAAGGAAAAAGTTTTACAATTTTAGGATTTATACTTGAATTTTTATATTTTTGAAAGAGGGAGAAGCTATTGATTTTTCTTAAGAAATAGAAAGGCGCGACAATTAGTTTTTCCATGGCAATGAAATAGTGGTAAACGGAAACGTGAATTAGGTTAGAGTTTAGGATTGTTTACAAGAAAATAATTAGGATTAAAAGGAGATGTAATTAAACTAGATTTCCAATATTTTATTTTATTTTGCTTAATTTGTCGAGCGCTCCTAGGTTGTACAACCACAAGGATCGTCCGATTGCCATGAAATTTGATATTCTGCTATATTTCAATATTTTGAACTCGATAAAACTAGTTTCATCAAAATCCGAGGTCATTTAAAAAATGACTATTTTAACAAGTTAATTAAATTTATAAAATCCTCAGATTTCAATTAATTACTTTAAATTCAATTCAAAGGTTTATAGATTCCATTCTAATCAAACTAGAACTTAAACCAAGTTTATAAATCAATTTCATATATTTTGAATTCCAATTTTGATAATTTATCAAATTCATTTAACTTTCAATTGTAATTTAATAACTTGATTTCATTAAAAATACTTCAATATTAAATATCTAACGTCAAATATTTATCAATACAAAATAATTCATAATTTCATTTAATATCAATGCAAATTATTTTTGTTATAATTAGTTGAAATTCGTTACTTAATCAAATTAATTAAGTTTACATCATAACTTAGATAATCAAATTATTAAATTTTATTTATAACCATAATAATAATTTAAATAGTAGAAAAATATGGGTTGTTACACTCTCCCATACTCAAAAAATTTCGTTCTCGAAAAGGGCATTGTAAGGAAGTTGTCAATTAATATATTTAACCGTATAATTTCCTACTCAAATTAGAAAACATTTAACTTTCATAGGTAGTTTAATTAGGTTTGAAAACTCCAATTTTCCATAAAATATTCTAAGTCTTAGAATAAAAAAAAATCGGTAGAGTCTTCTTTATATGGCTAGGTTTGGAAAAATAACAATATATATAATCACAAATATACACCTCATCTAAATGATGAGGCATCCCAAACCACAAGGAAATAATATGTATAACCAAAACGCGATATGTAATCCAAGATACATATCCTTTATTAGCGTTATTAGCAATTTAGCTTATTTTTGATCATGCAAAAGCAAAATTTTATGCGCAAGCATCTCCAAAAGCAAGCAAATGCTCATCGATACCTACTAAATACCCAAAACAAATAATAATACACATCAAATCATACAAAAGTGAGCAAAGATTTATTTTCCAACTATGGTGTTTGGAAGAATCTTCATCCTTTCTTTAACTCTTTACCCTTTTTAACTTTTCTTAACTTTCATTCTTCGTTTTATTCTTCTTCGTTTCGTTCCTTCTCAAATCCACCATCTCCCCCTTTCTATTCCAGCTTTCGTCGTTTATGGGACTAGTGGCGTTTGTTCTTATTCTCAGGTCCAGTTGCTTGCTTTCTATTTTCATCACAGATCTTCTTCTTGTCTTTTTGGCATCTTGCGCTAAACTTGTAAAACTTCAGTTGTATTTTTCCTCTACCTTCTCCTCCTCCATACTGTGTTTCCTCTCTTTCTCCACTGCCTCTTCCCTGTCTTGAGCTCCATCTGTTTTGCGACTTTTAACCACAGTTCCATCTCGTTTTCGCTCGTCTCTTCCATCTTTGTGTACATATCGAAAGGAAGCCCATCTGGCTGTGGATCGATCTTTATCGACATGCTGACTGGGTATACATTTTGGTGAGACTCTAGTGACTTTTGGTTGTGTTCTAACCTGTCTTTTTTGTTGATTTGGCAGGACTCGACCATTTTAGGGTATTAGTGTTATGGATGAGTGATTCAATTTGGGATTAGTTTGTGTGGCGATGTGATTGTATACATGCTATGAGGTAGTTGTGACACACCATGTCCATTAATGCCACTCATAAGAGAATGCATTAAGTTCTATGAAGCGCAATAGGTAAACAGTACAGATATTTACAGAGCAGATATAAAATAAGCAGTGGAAAATTTTCAACTTCATTATTAAAATAAGACGTAGTATCAAAACCAGTTACATCAAACCACCTACAAAGTACCTCAAATCTATCTCTCAAAACAAAATAACATAATTCCATAATTCCATAAAATAAAAATCATATCCCTCGTCATAATCCATGATAGAGTAAAGTCAAAATGGTACATCTCAAAAAATCCAAGTCCAAGCTGCTAGAGAAAGCCCTAATCACTGTTGAGTGCTTCCACTCTGAAGACCTGGCGGGAAGGAAGAAAGAAGAGAAAGAAAAAGGGTCATACATAAAGTCTAGCGAGTTCCAGTTATTTTCAAATGTGCATAAAATAGAAATGACAAGTCAGGTAAATAAGACTGGATGAGAAAGGTACACTGTCATGTAAGGCAAAACTAAACTAAACAGAATAGCAGGATAGACATGAATAATAGGGATAAACTATGATCGAGTAATGCTTCACATTTATATCCTAAAACAGGTATGTCTGCACCAATACTAGTATAATAAGATTAATAGGATTAGGTGTTCAACCTAATTATATAATAGTAGTATTAACAACAGAACTAACAGCAAGATTAAATAGCAGGATTAGACGTACCCTAATTACATAACAGGATTAAGTGTTACCCTAAATACATAACAACAGGATTAGGTATACCCTAATCACTACCCATGCGATCGGCTCCTTACTACGTAAATACCCTATGTCAGCCCGACAGTAGGGTGTATCACTCTCTAACCCAGTAACTATATGACATAGACCTATTTTCTGTTGTTACAGCGCTTATCTTCCCCAGTCGGGCCCATGCACGCACATGACTCTACCGGAATGCTTCCGTACCTACCTTCCCCATGTGAACCTCTTATTATCCAGTTCAGTAAAGCATGCCCTGGCCCCTACATAGTCCCCCTCTAACAAAATACAAACAGAGATACTGACTGATATGGATCTAAATAGCAGATTGACACAAGCCAAACCACCAAAGCTTGTGCCCCCAAAACAAGGATTTAAGAGTCCCCAAAACCCGATACAACAGCAGAACTAGGGACCTCTTAGTTTATTAATACTCATGTTTAACCTAGCAGGTTTAGTTTTACTAATAAGCATGGTTGTAATATTCATGTCATTATGCATGTGCAACCCTTCCCCAAAACACATGCCCAGATGTATACAATTTCTACAGCGTTTCAGTTTATTAAACTACATCTGGTACTTACAATATTCTAACATGTTATTTACTTAATGTCTGAATTAAGTCAAATCTAACATGTCCACTACATATGCATATTATTCATCAAGTATGTTCAACATGTACAGGTTTATGCATATAATCAATTTATAGCAAGTATATACACATTATCCTTTTTATCAATTTACAACAAGTCTAAACATGTGTATATTATCCCTTTCCCAAATTATGGTTAAACAGTCCCAATAACATGCCTATATTCCTCTTTTTATATCATTCATTACTGCCCCAATTATACGCACCTCTAATCGGGTATAGCTTAGGCTTCCAAAGGCCTAGGCTTAGCGTACAATAAAAAGGAAAACAGAGGAAGAAGAATAGAATCAAATCACATAGGCATATAGTCAGGACTGAAAATAAACTAAACATAGAAACAGGGAAAAGGAAGATAAATACATATAACTTGTTAATTATCCAATATTAAAGGCATACAATTTACTTATCGTAACGGCATAGTAATTTACAGTGAAAAACATGTATAACATTTATCTTACTAACACTGTATATCCTAACCCAATTTTATTTAATTGTCATGTTATAGTCTAAGAAATCAGATCTGAAAATGACAAGGAACTCATAATAGGCCTGGGTGAAGAAGAGAATAAATCCATTATATATATAACTATGTCATAGAAAAGTCCAGTCCAATCCCTTTTAGTTGTTGTATGTATGCAAGTCCTGAATGTTGCCTGTGTAGATCTAGGCTTTTCAGCAGCATTCCCCCATTTTTATATCTATTTCAGAATAGATTCTTAGAGGTAGAAGATATGAAGAAATGGTGTGTATTAGAATGGGAGAAGCCACTTATTTATAGATTCATAGAGTCAACCTCAGCCTTTATATTCTAGGGTTTAAATCTTAATTGTACACATAACATTGAATCAACAATGAATATAACCTGAAAAACAGTCCAGGTACAGAAAACGAATCTGCCTAGATCGTTAGTGGGTCGACCCACCAACCCATGAGGTCGACCCTAGGGACGACCCAACTGACCTTGGGTCGACCCATGGGTCGACCCAGGCGTTTGTGGGTCGTCCCACAATGGTCGGGTTTTGCAGTCATTTTCCCGCTCGTCTCGTTTGAATTTTCTGGAATTATTTTTATATTCATATATAATCTCCTTATGTGTATACAAACTTCTAAGGTTCATAATTTTTTTATACGTTGTCCATTTTATGCAAACTTAGGGTCTATCTGAAGAAGGATTCTGAGACGAATGCAATGGTAATGTCAGATTCACTTAATTCTAAATATTTAATTAAGTTGTTCCCCAATTTATTATCTTAAAGTGTGGTTATGATGTATTAAATTTTGGGGTGTTAAATTAGTTGTTGTTTTTGAGATTTGGTGGCCTCTATTTTTGAAGTTTTTTGTATCTAGATATGGGATTTAAGGTGGTTTGTTTTGAATTTGTTGGCATGCTTTTCCTTGTTTCTCCATCCACTTTTTCTCAGCAAGCTAGGTGAAGCTCAGCTCTAATATTTGCTGGATTTTGTGGGTGATATTTCTATGCTTGCAAACCTCTCGATCAGTGCAATCAATTGGTGTTTTTGTGCCAAAGTGAAGGCTGTGGATTCTCTGCCCTGCCTTTTGTAGTTTGTCATATTGTTCTGGGTTATCCTACAATTTCTATGCCACGATGTTTCTTCCCCTTTGAACAAGCTTCCTACCTAGTTTTGTCATTTGTTATGCTTTCTACTCTCCTTTTTCAACAAGTTGGTCTGTAGAAGTTAAAGCTGCAAGGAATTTTAGGATGGTGCTCTGGGTCCTTTCTTTATGTCAAATCTTGTAAGGCTACAGCGTGCAAATTTTTCTATAGTCTGTGGCTGCTAATGTGATTGTTCCGTAGTTGTACTTTGATGTTAATGTTCACTGCTTTTTCAGTGTTTTGCTATAGTGAGCCTATGTATTACTTCTTGTGATGTACTTTATGTGAAATTGCACATTGATTGAAGTATGTTATAGTGTATTTCTATGCACTATGTCAATTGCTCCCTGCATGGAGTTTGAGGTCATTTAGCAATTTAGACATAGGGTCTAGCTCTTTTTCTATAAGCTAGGATATTTGTAGTGGATGGTACGCTCAAAAAATCGTGTATGGTGGACGGTCCGTCTTAAAAACCAAAAGTAGTAGCTAGTCAATCTTACTATCTCTTGTAATAATGTATTTATTATTTTTTATCACAAAAAGTGTTATGGACCACTTTGAAAACCGGTCGGCCTTGCCAAAAAAATTACTTTCCAAAAATAATAATAACATACATATATATAAGAAATAAACAGAAATATACACAATAATCATACACTAATAATAACAAAGAACCTAACACTAGTATTCATCTAATTTTTTAACAACAATACCAATTTATATTTTCACATATCACATTTAGTTTATTACACTTCATTTCTGATCACTATTCCATTTATTTGCTTCTATTCATTTACATTCATTTGTATTAATTACTATATAAACTTATATCCAATCCATTTCAATTGTATTAACTTATGCACTTATTCACTTATAATGTATTCACATTCTATATGTTTCATTCCATTGATTTTCGTATGATTCACTTCCTTTTAATTGGTTTGCATTCATTTAATGTATATTTACAACATTTATATTTGTTTCATCATTCATGTAATGGGTTTGAGTTAAGTTCGTTTACCAAAAATTGATTATCTTCATTTCCATTTCTTATGTTCACATCCCATATGTTCACTTCCATTTAACACATTTAAATTCAATTTCATTTCTTAGATTATATTTATAAATACTTCCTTGATTCAAAATTTCAATTTGAACAATTTCATTACTTATGTTTCATTTGTATAATATTCCATCACATATTCATAAAATAATCTAACTTTTAAACATTTAGGAAAGTCTCATATGTTCTCAATAAAATTTAGTACTATACAAGTTAATTATTCCTTCAATTTAACATGAATGTTCCATAATTTATACATGTTCACTTTTCATTGTTTTTTTTTCGTATCTTCATTACTTGAATTTTATTGTATAATATTATACTACATATACATAACGACTTCAACCTTTGGACATGGGTAAGTTTTATATATGTTTATAGTATGCAATTAATTATTACACATTTTAATCTTATTCAATTTAGTAAACAAGAATATTCAACAATTTCACTTTGTTTTATTTCCTATCATCCTTTAACTAAGAGTTAGCATTTTATTTTTAGATTAAATTTCTCATTTCATACATTTAGATGTTTAGCTATTTAAAGTTCCAATGAATTTCTATAAGGAGAATCATACATAGTCTTGAGAATTTAAATACCTAGTTCTTTTCAAGTCAATTTGAAATACTATACATTATATATTTTTGAATATTGCAACTTACTTTAGGTTTTCTAATTAAAATTATTTTCAAAATAAATGTGTAGCAAAACTACTAAGCGGCCTTCCTCACTTTGTGGCTCAAAAATGAATGTCGATGATGCATGCACTCATCACCAAAATTATTTTCCAACAACATGAGAGGAATATACACTTACATCCTTTAAAATCAATGGAAAACAATCTCTATTTAAAATTACTTTGATATAATACTAATATTTTCGAAAATATTTGTAAATGGTTTTTCAAAAGCACCGGAATTTAAAATTATCAACTCTATAGTTAGATTTATCTTATTTCATTACTAGATATATCTACAATACTATAGTTTTCTTGAAATCATTCAAAAGTCAATACTTCAGAAATATTGACTAACTAAACAATAAATGATGATAATCTAATTTTATCATCCCCTAACAACCAATGAAATCAAAGTTAATAGATTCCAAAATAATTTATTATATATAAAATATAATTCAAAACAATATTTTGTCGATCAGTCCTATTCGAGTGTTTAGAAATCCCTATTGATTCCTTATCGTCCCACATATCAACTAGAATTCATAAATACTCAACGGAACAAATTAAACAATACAAAATCATTTCGATATCAAAATTACAAGTATGCTCTCTCATATACACTCAAACTCATTCTAAGGTATTACTACCCCATCTCCAATGAGTTAACCTCAAATAGAGTCGAGGTTATCGCCAACGCTTTGATACCAAATGCAACGACCTGCATTTTTGACTGTTTAAATCAGTAATAATCAACACATGTTGACCCAAACAAATCCAAAATACAGATAGTTATTGGGATAAACACAGGAAAATAAACGAAATAAGAAAATACTCATAGAATCTCACAACGGAAAATACAAAATATAATAAACAAATAACAGTTCATGAAGCTGTTAAAACATACATTTGATTATACTTACATAAACTATCATATGAGTGTCATAGAGTCAGAGATGCTTACGATAATTCACAACTCATATCCAACGTGTTCGAGAGTGCATTAGCTTAAGAGATATTATAGAAATTTCCATCTCCTAAGGATCTATTACACTAGATGTTATATAATACAATACGTTATTATGATAATGTCTATGGTTAAATATAATATATTTAAATAGCGTACTCTATACAGATACTGTAAAATCCACCATAAACTATTGGTTATCAGAGGGCACTCCATAAGTATGGTACAAATCAAAGTCATAGGGGGTTGGATCAGGATAATATGACAAGACACAAGAGGCAATACCCAGGGTAGGAATCTACCAGTTGAACGCCCGGACTGGTGGTAATGCATAGTCATAACTACCGCCCATTTTGGAACAACACTTTCAAATCAAGGATGCACATCAAATAAAATCAACCTAGAAACTATAATAATTTGGGGGAAGTATCACCCATAGTGATATCTATCCCACTTGGTCACAGTATAGCCCCAGTTTTAGTCATTTTAATTATGACCCGAAGGTCAAGGATGTCCGTCATTGTTCCCTTACGTCATTCCTGCAGCATTCGCCAAATCAACCAACTTTATTCTAGATTCTCCACCATGTGCACAGTTGTTAAAGTAGTTTTGGTATTGGCTAAGAGTATGACAATACCTGATCCTGGTCTCTTTAATAATCAAACGCTTATTTCACACCAGTTGGATTTTTTACATTTCTAAATGGTTCATACTTCATATCGAAATATCAGATTTTTCTCTAAAACCATTTCATGTCGAAAATTGAATATATCTTCATATTCTAAATCTCTATTTAAAACTGAACTTATAGTCTGGAAACAACTCCAAGTTTTATAATAATTTAAATTTTAAAATAGTTTTATATATTTATATGAAAATAGTTTAGATGTATTTGAAACAGTTTGGAAAATAAATAGTTAGTACATAAAAGTTTATATAAATAGTATGAATTTAAAATAGGATTAATAAAATTTAGTTAAGTATATATATAGCTAAATAGAAAATAGTACGTAAAGTAAAAAGTTGATTGTTAAAGTAGTTTATTAAAACAGTGTGTGTATATATATTAAAATTAAAATATTTTATAAAGTAAAATAGCATATATAGTGTTTTAAAATTAATTAATTTGAATTAGCATGGTTTCTTCCTAATTTTAAATAAACCTATAGTCACATTCCAATTTCAAATCAAATCGACTATATTTCAGTATATCAGTTTGAATCAACCTCCAGTTTACGTTCAATTCAATCCAAATAATTCGATTCAAATATTTAAAGATCGAATTAGAATTCTCATTTATAATTAATTCAATTTATAATACTCTCGAGTTCATAATTCAATTATCACATTAAATAAAACTAAAATAAATTTAAAAGGTGGATAAAATAATTCAATTTCAATTAATTAAATTCATATTCAATCTTAAATTTTAGCTTCAGTACCAAATTAAATAATTTCCTTTTTAAATTCCGTTCAAAGTTCAAATTTAAGGAAATCAATTTATGAAACATCATTTATATTACATTTAAGACATTGCTTCAAGAATAAAAAAATTTAAACAAATTTTATTTACCAACCGGTGTCCGTATATAATTTTCTATCGTATGGCCAAGTGATACTTAAATTTAATTCTAGTATTTCAGAAATGGATATATATTATTTCAATCTAAATTAGGATCCATAAGTATTTATCATTTCAACCTATATTCTTAATTCATTTCAGTGATTAATCTCGGGTTTATTTGATTCAAGTAACATCCAAGGTAAATGGCTGGAATTAATTGACACAAACAAATAGTCATATATAATTAAGGTGAATAACATGGTAAATTCACACAATTTAACATCGATATATCAAACATATCCATCCAAAGAATCCATCCAAACAGTTCAATGTCACATCAGTTTACTAGTTATCAACTATTGGGCTTAACTAGCAATTAAATTTCAATATAATCTAACTGTAACAATTAAATTAAATTATACTATTGTAGAAAATCCACATAAATATGCATTTTTAACAACCAAATAGCAACCAATACAATCATATCATAACATGATTTTAATCTAACATATAATAAAATATTTTAGTTAAGTGTGAGTAGATTTAATTGCTCACCTTTGATTTTGAACTCATTGAAAATTCTAATATATATCCAAAATTTACAATCTCCAAATACAACCAAACCAACTCCATGTCATTAGGATTTTGATATAACAAACCGCAATCCGGATCCATATGAGAAATTTATGTAAGTTTTTAAATTTGGAATTTAAATAAAATAAAATAAACAAAACATCTCTCACCTAAACCTATATTGCCACATCACCCTTCCCTCTTCTTTCTTTCCCACTCCGAAGTCTTGAAACTACTGTAGCATACAATAGTAAACATCCCATGGTCGATTCTTTCACCTTCTATATTTCCCTCATCTAAGCGAAAAAATTCATGAAGCCACCACCGACTACATCCCTTTGAATACTCCATCATCTCCACGTAACCACTTTAAGTTCGACAACCCCTAGAAAACGTGACCCGTGCCCTACCCTACAGGACTTGCAACATATATTGGGATGAACCCCTTGAAATTTCGCTAAGAAATGCTACATTATGCCATGAATTCAAATACAATCACCAATTTCCAAATCAATCACTATATTATCAAATATTCCAAATCATAATATATATATATATAACACGCAAATCATGTTTTCTCTTGCTCGAACAACCAATAATTTTATTTTGACCTTCCACAAATCACCCACGTGTAGATTTATCTACTAGTAACTTGAAGGAAAAAGTTTTACAATTTTATGATTTATATTTGAATTATTTTTTATTTTTGAATGAGGGAGAAGCCATTGGTTTTTCTAAAGAAATAAAAGGGTGCGACTATTAGTTTTTTCATGGCAATGAAACATTGGTAAATGGAAACATAAATTAGGTTAGGGTTTAGGATTATTTATATGCAAAGAATTAGGTTTAAGATGAGATGTAATTAGGCTAGATTTCCAGTATTTTATTTCATTTAATTTATCAAGCGTTTCAAGGTTGTACAACCATGTGGATAGTCCGATTGCGATGAAATTTGACATTCTGCTATATTTTAATGTTTTGAACTCGATGAAACTGGTTTTGTCGAAATCCAAGGTGATTTGAAAAATGACTATTTTAACATGTTAATTAAGTTTACAAAATTCTCAAATTTTAATTATTTACTTTAAATTCAATTTCAAAGGTTTATAAATTCCATTTAATCAAATTAGATTTATTTTTTTGGCAAAGCCGATTGGTTTATAAAGTGACCGCAAAGACTTATTGTTGTAACAAATAATAATTACAAGAATTACAGAAGGTTGATAGGTTACCAACCTATTATATTTATTAGAATTTAAACCAACTTTATAAATTAATTTCATATATTTTGAATTCCAATTTTGGTTATTTATCAACTTTATTTAACTTTCCGTTGTAACTTAATTAACTCAATTTCATTAAAAATACTTTAATATTAAATCGCTAACTTCAAATATTTATCAATGCAAAATAACTCATAGTTTCATTTACTATCAATGCAAATTGTTTTGTTATAATTAGTTGAAATTCATTAATTAATCAAATTAATTAATTTTACATCATGAAATTACATAATTAAATTATTAAATTTATTTATAACCATAATAATAATAATCAAAATCATGTTAAATTCAGTAATTTAATTAGTTGAAAAATATGGGTTTTTACATTATTCTTTTTAGTACATAAATTAGGTAGATTCAAAACTGTGAGAACATTAGCAACAAACACTTGAATTCATTTTCACAATCTGACTATAAGGCGTTCGACATTAATGTTGGATTAAAATTAATTTTATATCAAGTTGTTTAAATAAATCCAAATAAAAGATTCATTTATGGAATTTATATAGGAAGTAAATTACAAGTATAAATTTATAACAATGAATTTTAAATAGAAGGAAATTTAAAAAAATGGAAATTTGACAATTTGACATTATGGAGCTTTGAAATATTTTTCAAAATAAAAATATAGTAATATTATTCATTATTAATAATTCTGATTTCTAAAGGATTAAAAAAAGCATTGAACTCACTACGGTCATTGGAAAAAAATTCTGATAATGATCGACACATCATCTGTGTTCTTTTTTGAGTTTTGAAGTGAGGAATTACTACCATAAGGAATTATTTGGAATTTATTTGGGCATTGTTTAGATAGAAACAAAAACTTTGTTTTCAAAAATATGATTTGATATATAAAAGAATATATATATATTATTATATTTTAAAATATATTAAAAAACATCTAAATGGGAAAATTTAAGATTTCCAATCATGTTATTATTTGGATGCTTGTAACATACAAAATAAGATAATCTAGTTTGCATCTCTTTTTAATTGGTTGTTTAGTAATTTTCATTTATTCAAAAATGAAATCGTGATTTTGACGATTTTTTGACAGTTGAATTTGAAACTTAGCTAAGTTTATATGGAAACATAATATTATATATTTATAATAGATTAATTTAGCAAAGATTAAATGTATGAATTTAATTTAATTAAATCAAGCTCGTCGCATAGCTTGTAATTTTTCGATTCACAGTTAAATTTTTTTAAATACTAGTGTGTACCGTACTACACGCACCGGCATTGCGATAAGTGTTAGTATTCGTAACAAATGAAATTGAAATAATTTTACATTATATACTCTATATTTAGTTTATATTGAAATATTACAACAATCATAAGATTTTTTTTGGATTGTTATAAAATAGGTAAAGAAAAAAGGGTTTCTGAAACCCTTTTAGTGCTAAAAACTAATTTCAGAAACCTGTTCAGCAATTTTTACTATGCGGAAAAAGAATGCATAGGATATAAACGGAAATTTTAAAACCGTTTGATATAAATGGTTTTTAAAAACCCGTTTGTAGACCCACGCTCAAAAAATAAAATGGGACAAATCACCTTTTTTCTTCCTCCTCACATGTTAACACTGCTGTATTGTAAAAAACAAAAGAGAATTTTTCATATTTAGCCCACTTTTGAAAACTTATAACAAAAATAGCCTGATTTGAAAACTAATTACAAATGTAGCCTGGCTTGGGCCAACTAAGTGTTGAGTTGCGAAATACACTGACTCAATTTGAAATTGTGCTAATATTTTTTTTTTTCTGATTTGTATTAGAGTAATTTGAATTTGGGCCGATGCAAATAAAAAAAATGCATTGGCCCAATTTCAAATGGCGCAAATGCAAAAGTTGATTTTTTTTTTATTAATGAAATTTTTTCAAAGTCCAGTACAAATAAAAAACATGCATATAGGGCCAACAATTTCAACTTACGGCAATGCAATATTGATTTTTTTGGGCCTGGTGACATTTCAAACAGCGTTAGTTTAAAATAATGCAAAGAAGAAAAAAATTGCATTGGTGCCATTTGAAATGGAGCCAATGCAAAAAAATAAAATGCGTTGGCATAATTTAAAATTGTACCATTGAAAATCAGAAAAAAGTTAATACTAACGCAATTTCATATTTTGCCAGCTCAGCACTGAGTTGGCCAAAACCAGGCTGCGTTTGTAAGTAATTTTCAAACTAGGCTATTTTGTTATAAGTTTTCAAAAGTGGGCTAAATCGAAAAAAAACCAAAAATAAATGGCAATTCATCCCCCAGTTCTTTTAATTTCACTCATACTACAGATGCTTTAAGTCAAACATATATTCTTATATGACTTAAACGTAAGCAAAATTTCAAAGAAGAATAAATTTAGTACAAATACAATGTGTTAAGCACAATTAAAAGAGGGAGAATAACTGATATGTAATATTATCAATAAATGAAACAGTAAAAAAATTATGAAGACAACTATCATGACTCATTTGTATACTGTTATAATTTTTTCTTCTAAAAAATAGGCTAATGTTCATAAAACTTCTATACAAAACATACAGGTTTCTTCATTCCATTTTCAAGCAAATCATGACCATAAAAGCATCTTCCAATGATGCTGGCACCAGAATTAACTTGTAAGGAGTAGGTATTTGGAGACGTTAGAGTGCCAATCCATTCTTGGTTGCAGCCATGCAACTAACTTTATATCTACTGGTAGCATTCAAAACCTTGTTGCACACATTGTGAATTTAATCAAAATAAGATAAATTGCAAAGATTATCTCGTCTCTAAATCGTATTTTTGGCTTTAAGGTTAAAAAGTTCATATCTGACATGCATAGTAAAAATTGTTTTGCATCATCTAGCACATACAATGCACAAAACTTTCATGATCTGTTTATTTTTATGCAAATAAAGTGAACAAAAAATCACTTAAGCAGCAACAAACTTACAACCAAAGGCACATCATTGAGGGACAAAAAAACTAACATAGATTAGTAAACAATAAGATAATAAAAGCAAGCATTTAAAAATTAAGAAAAACTATATACTTTAAAATGCAATCACTAGTGGTACCACACATAATGTGCTACGGTTACGAACAAAAAGTTAAAATCACCTCGGACACCAAGATTTGGATACATGGGAATCCATGCAAAAATATTTTGAGAATAATATTACCGTATAAGCAACTTAATTCGTTTTGATTCGTATGTTGATCTTGTTAACCATTTTCTTTACCATGGACAGAAATGTACAATCATTGTAACATACAATTGGAAAAAAAATCGACAGGCTTAAATGTGTGGAGGTTGAAACTATCCAATAACACACAAAAGCTCTTTTCAAACATGTTTTTAAATGCTTACCATTTCTATACAGGGCTAACCATTGTAATTGTAACACCCCGCATTGTTAATGAAATTAAAAATGTGGAAATATGTATATATATTATATACATAGATATATTTAAGAGAAAAATTAAATAATGACAATAAATATTTCATGTAGTAAGTTCATGCAGTGAAATGAAGGAAAAATTAAGTGCAATACATGAAATGCGAAGAAACGCATGCAAACAATTAAATAAAAAAGAAAAATTTGAAGAGCTTCATGAATTTGGTCACGAAATTGGCGTCATTGCGTTTGTGGCGATTTCTAATCAATTTAGACCTATGGTATGCAGAAAACCGATTTAAAATGAAGAAGATATCTTTAAATTAAATATTGCAGCAAAACATGAAAAAGAGAAATGAGGAAAGAATAATGTTTAGCATTGTTCTAAGGTTTGTAAGCAAAAGACTTAGTAGCTCATTTGGTTAGAACATGTGACTTGGATACAAGAGGTACAGGGTTTGATCCTCGCCAGCGCCATATTTTTGTTTTAGGGGGACCACTAAAAAGTGGCTTAGTGTGAACGCAGTTCAAAAAGTGGTTTAGTGTGAAAATGGTTAATTGGGAAGATAGCTAAAGATATATATATATATATATATATATATATATATATATATATGACATGTACGCATCATGTGGCACATTTTTGTTGGTCAAGGATTGTTTTTTTGAACGTGGATTTTTCTGGTTGGTTGGGAGATGATTTTTCTTGTATTAGGGCTGATGTGGCTTTATTTGATTGGTCTGGTGAGGTATCTTTGTGTCATGATGATTTGGATGGTTTGGACGGATCCTACGTTGATCCAAAGGCTAGAATTAATCCTAGACTTCTATATAATCAACTCAAACCCTAAACCTAAAACACATAAACACATTCTATGAAGCCGTCATGCTGTCTCTCTCTGAACTAGCGTAGCCTCCATCTTCTTAAAACTAGAATATCTTCTTCAACTAGAAATCAATTAGAAGAACATCAATAGTCTACATCAAAGGAATAGCTTAACAAATTCAGAAATCAGATTCTAGAATTCAAGAACTGTTCTTTTTCTGTAAGTTCGGTTATATTTCAGATTTAAATATATAAAAGGCATGACTTGTAATAAATCGAATCTAGAACCATGCCTACTGATTCATGTTTATCCTTATGACAAATCTGAAATTAACTATGCTTATGAGACTATTGTGATTTATACAATTGGACCTATCGTATTGTATATTAATTTGGTGATGCTTTTATGTTATGTTATGTACATGTTCATAAGCTATGTCATGTTCATATATGCTTATATGTTTAGATCTACATGCTTACATGTTTAGATCCAAGTTAATACATATGTTTAAGATCTATGTAAATTCCTGTTCATATGCTTAAGATCTATGTTAATTGGATCTAACTCAAGTACAAGTTCACATTGATATGTTTGATTAATTTTATATTGTTCAAGAAAAATTTGTATTACACGTGCTTAGTTAGATTCATATTATTTTGTGCTGTTGGAATGCTACATGTTCCTTTCTTTTCCCTTTTGTTTATGAGTTAGGCTAATTTGCAAGCCTAACGTTCTATGTAAATTATGCAAACGAATAACGGAGGGAAAATTTGGGGTAAAACATTAAATTGCATGCTAATGGCATAGATTGGCTCATAATCATGTAAATGATTAATAGCATGAAATGGTATAATTTGTATACCATTAATTATGAACATAATTTGAATAGTAATTGTGACATGACAACACTTGTGGATAATTTACATATAAACTTGACATAAATGACGAATATGTAAATTAAATAAAGGATGAACATGCCTAACCCGAAGTTAGATTGATTTGTGGTGTAAAACTGTCTGGAACCGCCCGGCACATCCCGTAACCGAAATAACACCTATCTAATGTGAGAGGTTAGTGCATCATGCCCAAGAAAAACCCGAGGTTAGATTGAGTTGTGGTGTAAAACTGCACGGAACTGCCTGGCACATCCAGTAACCGCAACAACACAGATCTAATGTGAGGTTGGTGCATTAATAAATCAATCAATGCTAATGAATAGGACATGTTAAGAATGGTAGGGTTAAGTTAACTAAGGCAACACTTAACCAGTACAACATGTTAATTAAACAAATGGTAGGGTTAAGTTAACTAAGCAACACTTAACCAGTACAACATGTTAATTAAACAAATGGTAGAGTTAAGTTTACTAAGGCAACACTTAACCAGTGCAACATGTTAATTAAACAAATAGTAGGGTTAAGTTAACTAAGGCAACACTTAACCAGTACAACATGTTAATTAAACCAATGGTACGGTTAAGTTAACTAAGGCAACACTTAACCGATATAACATGATGTATGGTAGGGTTAAGTAACACAAGAAGGCAACACTTAACCAATATATAACATGATGTATGATTGGGTTAAGTAACACAAGAAGGCAACACTTAACCAATATATAACATGTTGTTTGATAGGGTTAAGTAACACAAGAAGGCAACACTTAACCAATATAACATGATGAACGAGTGGGGTTAAGTTAATAGAAAACACTTAACTAATACAACATGATGCGTGGGTGGGTTAAGTTAACATGAATGGACAACACTTAACCAATATTACATAAACGAAGAGGATAGGGTTAAGGCAAGCTTAACCAATAGTACGTATTGACTTGATCAGTTGGAGGGTTAAGTATATCTCGTGTAGGTGGGTAATATTAGTATACATAGGCCCACAAACTTAACCGTTAAATAAACATGCTTGAATAGGTGGGAGGGTTAAGTACATCACGTGTAGGTGGGTAATATTAGTATATATAGGCCCACAAAACTTAACCGTTAAATAAACATGCTTGAATTGGTGGGAGGGTTAAGTACATCTCGTGTAGGTGGGTAATATTAGTATATATAGGTCCACAAACTTAACCGTTAAATAAACATGCTTGAATCGGTGGGAGGGTTAAGTACATCTCGTGTAGGTGGGTAATCTTTGTATATATAGGCCCACAAACTTAACCAGTAGGAAACCCTAGTAACGGTGACCCATTTCAGCAGTAAACCACATAGATGTATCATGGTACCCTGAACTAGGCAGGGTGGGGCACGATTACTGGGCTGATTATAAGCGGTCAAAATAGCGGCAGGGGGTACGTCAGTATAGGTTCCGATGGTTTACGGGCGTACACGTACTCCGTAGTGGGAAAAAGCAGGCACTAGGTACCAGTAGTTACACACTATGCATCTTGAATCGTGTCGGGTTGCTATCATAAGGATTGATACACCTTATGGTGGGACCAGCACAGGGTATCTACATGCAAGAGAGGGTTGATTGACACAGACACATGGAACATTAATACAAGTAGGGAGCCGATCGATAGGGTAGTAAGGGTACATCTAACATCTTCATGGCAATTAGGCTGATTGAGGTCAGATCCTTCTACTAGATGTACACCTGAAGGCTACCACAATTGCGGGGATTTGGATCACGTTGTAATATTATCATTTTATACAAATTACTAGTTGGGACACTAGTTAGGCAGTGCAGAGATATAGAAATCAGAATAACAGGGTAGTAGCGAGGCAGAGAAAGAGTAGAAGCACATTCAGTTTACCTTGTCTTATCTTGTCTTAAGTTATCTTGTTTTGTAGTATTGTCCTATTTTCAGTTTATTCATGTCATGATCCTTTATCTTGTTTACATGCCGAAAAATCACTGGACTTACCAGACTTATGTCTGACCTGTTTTCTTTTGTCTTCTTTTCTTCAGTTCCCCCCGGTAGTCAGGGAGGGAATAACTCAGCTTAGTTTTGACAGTTTCTCTTTCCAAGCTCGGAGATTCTGCGATGTATGGCTTGGAACCTCTTATCTTTGGCTATGACTGTGATTGCACATTAATTTGGGGACTTATGCTACTTTTCTATGTTTTATGCTTCTTATATACTTGGAAGTTTTTGAGTCAAGACAGAAGTTTTATGTAATACTTTTAAGTATGATTGAGTCAATTGTTGTAAAAGCTTGACTGAACTACGTTGCTTATAAAATGATTTTATTTTCCGCTGCTTAATTTGTCTGTCTTGTAATTTATCTGCATCTTTTACCTATAATGTTTCACTGAAGTTGATGCATTCCCTTTGTGAGTGACATTAATGAACGTGGGGTGTTTCACTAGGTTTTAGAGCTGAAGGTTACTAGATCAGATAAAAGATTTGAAAAATTATTTTCAAAACGGTTTTAAAAGAAGCATTTTCTAACGAAAAGTTTTGTTTTAAAGGCATATTCACCAAAGCCATATGCATTATCTTTTGATTCTCTGTTTGAATCCTTGTTTTCCTACTTTACTGAGTCCCTGGGGCTCTAGGCTTTCTGGGAGGTAACCTCATCGCGGCATGATTCCGTAGGCTTGATGAGACTACGACACCTGTCAAAGGGTGAAGAAATGTCTAACTTCCATATATAGCTGTAGTAGTTTCACCAATGGCTAATTTTCTTTCAGGCTTTGTATGGTTTTCCGAGCGATGGAGGCAGCTTTCAAGAGACTTGTCAACAAGCTACACAAGGACGGCAAAGATGAGAATAAGGGAGTTTGGCTAAGGAGCACAACCCAAGGATGAGAAACTCATGGATATGGATTTGGATCTCAAAGGAGGAAAGAATAGAGAAATCTAAGACAAGAGGAAGTGTCGTTATTATGGTATAATAGGTCATATAATTAAGGACAAGGGCAAGAACAAAGGACATGATTTTCAGGAGGGAAAGTGCATGCTCTCACCGCCAGCGTACCTGAGAGAGAGGTATTAGAGGTTCTGTTGAAAAAGTCTAGTTTTTCATTTTGATCCTCCTGTTAGTACTCTTTTTGATTTTAGCGCTTCACAATCATTTATATCTGCTTCCATAGTTGAGTCTCTGCACCTTAGTACTTGTATAGTAGAAGATTCCATTATTGTCTCAAATCCAATTGGTGGTTCGACTCATTTATCTTTGGTTTGTAAGGATTTGAGAATAGCTATATTAAGTATTGAGTTTAAGTGTAATGCTTATGTTTTTCGTTTCATGGGATATGGGTTGATTCTAGGCATGGATTGGTTAGCTAGTAATTGTGAAAGGATGGTAGTTAGACTTTTGACTTGCCATGGGAATACCCTCAAGATTTCGTGCAATCTTAAGGGATCAGTTAGGCTTAGCTACCTAGAATCATTTGATGCATCTATCGACGATTTGCGATCCGTTAGAGTAGTCCATGAGTACGCAGATGTTTGGGGGTTTGTCCCCTAAAACGCGAGATAGACTTTCGCATATATCTAGTTGACAATGCAAAGCCAGTTGCATTACCTGTAGGACATATGGCTCCGAGAGAGAGGAGGGAACTCAGTAAGCAAGTAGGGGAGTTACTTGAGGAAGGGTTCATAAGAAGAGAGCTTGAGGAAGACAATCCTTGAAGAAGCGTTTACATGATACCGCGGAAGTAGTGGAGCCAAGCATGCTTAGGGAAGTGGAAGTGGAGCAAGATGCCACGGTTAGACGAGCTCTTACATGCATACTTGGATCAGAGGTCAAGAAGTTACATAACTGAGAGGTCAAATGGTTAAAGTCCAATGGGGAGATGACCAAGGATACGCAACTTAGGAGACAGAAGACTTGATGCGTACGCTGTACCCTTTCCTTCTGGATGGTATGTTCATAACTTCTCTTTTTTTGCTATCGCTTTGTTTATACTTGTTCTATCGTTCAGTATGTCCTCTTGATTACATCTTCGATCTTTAGGTAGGAAAATCCTATGGTTGTAAACATGTGTTTGAGACATGTAATGTTTGGTGGATGCAAGTGGATGCAAGTATTTGCTAGTGGTTGCTCGTGGATGCATTTACACACATATTAGGCACTAGTTCGGCTCAATCACTTTCATATTACATATGAATAAGTGTGCATAATTAATTTGATGGATGTATATTGAATGTGTTATCATTTGCATTTGAATCAATGATTGTGCATGCATGAAAAAATGATATGTATCATTAGGATTCTTTTGCATACATAATGGACGCATGACACTATCATGAATTGCATTAAGGAGGTCGACTGAGTCAGTTGACCGCCTGATTTTGCATTAGAGTAAGAACATATACAAACACTATGCATATGTTCATGAAAAGCATTAGAAATCTTTTAAGGACAATGGATGCTTGTGGATGAGTAGATTGATGATTGGATGGCAGGATAGATTCTTCTTAACTCAGAGATTTCGGGGACGAAATCCTTTAAGTAGGGGAGATTGTAACACCCGGCATTTTTAACGAAATTAAAAATATGGAAATATGTATATCTATATTTAAGAGAAAAATTAAATAATGACAATAAATATTTCATGTAATAAGTTCATGTAGTGAAATGAAGGAAAAATTAAGTGCAATACATGAAATGCGAAGAAATGCATGCGAATAATTAAATAAAAAAGAAAAATTTGAAGAGCTTTAGGAATTTGGTTACGAAATTAGCGTCATTGCATTCGTGGTCATTTTCTAATCAATTTAGACCTATGGTTTGTAGAAAACCGATTTAAAATGAAGAAGTTATCTTTAAATTAAATATTGCAGCAAAACATGAAAAAGAGGAACAAGAAAAGAATAATGTTTAGCATTGTTCTAAGGTTTGTAAGCAAAAGACTTAGTAGCTCATTTGGTTAGAACATGTGACTTGCATACAAAAGGTATAGGGTTCGATCTCCACCAATGCCATATTTTTGTTTTGGAGGAATGGCTAAAAAGTGGCTTAGTGTGAACGCAGTTCAAAAAGTGGTTTAGTGTGAAAATGGTTAATTGGGAAGATAACTAAAAAGATATATATATATATATGTATATATATATATATGAGACATGTACGCATCATGTGGCGCATTTTTGTTGGTCAAGGATTGTTTTTTTGAATGTGGCTTTTTCAGGTTGGTTCGGAGACGATTTTTCTTGTATTAGGGCTGATGTGGCTTTATTTGATTGGTCTGGTGAGGTGTCTTTGTGTCATGATGATTTGGATGGTTTGGATGGATCCTACGTTGATACAAAGACTAGAATTAATCCTAGACTTCTATATAATCAACTCAAACCCTAAACCTAAAACACATAAACACATTTTATGAAGCAATCATGCTGTCTCTCTCTGAACTAGCGTAGCCTCCATCTTCTTAAAACTAGAATATCTTCTTCAACTAGAAATCAATTAGAAGAACATCAATAGTCTAAATCAAAGGAATAGCTTAACAAATTCAGAAATCAGATTCCAGAATACACGAACTGTTCTTTTTCTGTAAGTTCAATTATATTTCAGATTTAAATATATAAAAGTCATGACTTGAAATAAAACGAATCTAGAACTGTGCCTAATTGTGATTCTGATTCATGTTTATCCTTATGACAAATCTAAAATTAACTATGCCTATGAGACTATTGTGATTTGTACAATTGGACCTGCCGTATTGTATATTAATTTGGTGATGCTTTTATGTTATGTACATGTTCATAAGCTAAGTCATGTTCATATATGCTTATATGTTTAGATCTACATGCTTACGTGTTTAGATCCAAGTTAATACATATGTTTAAGATCTATGTAAATTCCTGTTCATATGCTTAAGATCTATGTTAATTGGATCTAACTCAAGTACAAGTTCACATTGATATGCTTGATTAAGTTTATATTGTTCATGAAAAATTTGTATTACACATGCTTAGTTAGATTCATATTATTTGGTGTTGTTGGAATGCTACATGTTCCTTTCTTTTCCCTTTTGTTTATGAGTTATGCTAATTTGCGAGCCTAATGTTCTATGTAAATTATGCGAACGAATAACGGAGGGGGAGCGTTGGGGTAAAACATTAAATTACATGCTAATGGCATAGATTGGCTCATAATCATGTAAATGATTAATAGCATGAAATGGTATAATTTGTATACCATTAATTACAAACATAATTTAAATAGTAAATGTGACATGACAACACTTGTGGATAATTTACATATAAACTTGACATAAATGACGAAAATGTAAATTAAATAAAGGATGAACATGCCTAACTCGAGGTTAGATTGAGTTGTGGTGTAAAACTGCACGGAACTGCCCGTTACATCCAGTAACCGCAACAACACAGATCTAATGTGAGAGGTTGGTGCATTAATAAATCAATTAATGCTAATGAACATGACATGTTAAGAATGGTAGGGTTAAGTTAACTAAGGCAACACTTAACCAGTACAACATGTTAATTAAACAAATGGTAGGGTTAAGTTAACTAAGGCAACACTTAACCAGTACAACATGTTAATTAAACAAATGGTAGAGTTAAGTTAACTAAGGCAACAATTAACCAGTATAACATGTTAATTAAACAAATAGTAGGGTTAAGTTAACTAAGCAACACTTAACCAGTACAACATGTTAATTAAACCAATGGTAGGGTTAAGTTAACTAAGGCAACACTCAACCGATATAACATGATGTATGGTAGGGTTAAGTAACACAAGAAGGCAACACTTAACCAATATATAACATGATGTATGATAGGGTTAAGTAACACAAGAAGGCAACAATTAACCAATATATATCATGATGTATAATAGGGTTATGTAACACAAGAAGGCAACACTTAACCAATATAACATGATGAACGAGTGGGGTTAAGTCAATAGAAAACACTTAACTAATACAACATGATGTGTGGGTGGGTTAAGTTAACATGAATGGACAACACTACATAAACGAAGCAGATCAGGTTAAGGCAAGCTTAACCAATAATACGTATTGACTTGATCAGTTGGAGGGTTAAGTATATCTCGTGTAGGTGGGTAATATTAGTATACATAGGCCCACAAACTTAATCGTTAAATAAGCATGCTTGAATAGGTGGGAGGGTTAAGTACATCACGTGTAGGCGGGTAATATTAGTATATATAGGCCCACAAAACTTAACCGTTAAATAAACATGCTTGAATTGGTGGGAGGGTTAAGTACATCTCGTGTAGGTGGGTAATATTAGTATATATTGGTCCACAAACTTAACCGTTAAATAAACATGCTTGAATCGGTGGGAGGGTTAAGTACCTCTCGTGTAGGTGGGTAATATTTGTATATATAGGCCCACAAACTTAACCAGTAGGAAACCCTAGTAACAGTGAATCATTTCAGCAATAACCCACATAGATGTACCATGGTACCCTGAACTAGGCAGGGTGGGGCACGATTACTGGGCTGATTATAAGCGGTCAAAATAGCGGCAGGGGGTACGTCAGTGTAGGTTCCGACGGTTTACGGGCGTGCACGTACTCCGTAGTGGGAAAAAGCAGGCACTGGGTACCAGTAGTTACACACTATGCATCTTGAATCGTGTCGGGTTGCTATCATAAGGATTGATACACCTTATGGTGGGACCAGCATAGGGTATCTACACGCAAGAGAGGGCTGATTGACACAGACACATGGAACATTAATACAAGTAGGGAGCCGATCGATAGGGTAGTAAGGGTACATCTAACATCTTCATGGCAATTAGGCTGATTGAGGTCAGATCCTTCTACTAGATGTACACCTGAAGGCTACCACAATTGCGGGGATTTGGATCACGTTGTAATATTATCATTTTATACAGATTACTAGTTGGGACACTAGTTAGGCGGTGCAGAGATATAGAAATCAGAATAACAGGGTAGTAGCGAGGCAGAGAAAGAGTAGAAGCGCATTCAGTTTACCTTGTCTTATCTTGTCTTAAGTTATCTTGTTTTGTAGTATT
Organism: Allium sativum; assembly: GCA_030737875.1. Lineage (NCBI taxonomy): Eukaryota > Viridiplantae > Streptophyta > Magnoliopsida > Asparagales > Amaryllidaceae > Allium > Allium sativum. The sequence continues at coordinate 289,531,086 of CM060924.1, forward strand.
GTCATATTTTCAGTTTATTCATGTCATGATCCTTTATCTTGTTTACATGCTGAAAAATCACTGGACTTACCAGACTTATGTCTGACCTGTTTTCTTTTGTCTTCTTTTCTTCAGTTCCCCCCCAGGTAGTCAGGGAGGGAATAGCTCAGCTTAGTTTTGACCGTTTCTCTCTCCAAGCTCGGAGATTCTGTGATGTATGGCTTGGAACCTCTTATCTTTGGCTATGACTGTGATTGCACTTTAATTTGGGGACTTATGCTACTTTGATATGTTTTATGCTTCTTATATACTTGGAAGTTTTTGAGGCAAGACAGAAGTTTTATGTAATACTTTTAAGTATGATTGAGTCAATTGTTGTAAAAGCTTGACTGAACTACGTTGCTTATAAAATGACTTTATTTTCCGCTGCTTAATTTGTCTGTCTTGCAATTTATCTACATCTTTTACCTATATCGCTTCACTGAAGTTAATGCATTCCCTTTGTGAGTAACATTAATGAACGTGGGGTGTTTCACTAGGTTTTAGAGCTGAAGGTTACTAGATCAGATAAAAGATTTGAAAAATTATTTTCAAAACGGTTTTAAAAGAAGCATTTTCTAACTAAAAGTGTTGTTTTAAAGGCATATTCACCAAAGCCATATGCATTATCTTTTGATTCTCTGTTTGAATCCTTGTTTTCCTTCTTTACTGAGTCCCTGGGGCTCCAGGCTTTCTGGGAGGTAACCTCATCGTGGAATGGTTCCGTAGGCTTGATGAGACTACGACACCTGTCAAAGGGCGAAGAAATGTCTAACTTCCATATATAGCCGTAGTAGTTTCACCTACGGCTAATTTTCTTTCAATCTTTGTATGGTTTTCCGAGCGATGGAGGCAGCTTTCAAGAGACTTGTCAACAAGCTACACAAGGATGACAAAGATGAGAATGAGGGAGTTTGGCTAAGGAGCACAACCCAAGGATGAGAAACTCATGGATATGGACTTGGATCTCAAAGGAGGAAAGAATAGAGAAATCTAAGACAAGAGGAAGTGTAATTATTATGGTATAATAGGTCATATAATTAAGGACAAGGGCAAGAACAAAGGACATGATTTTCAGGAGGGCAAGTGCATGCTCTCACCGCCAGCGTACCTGAGAGAGAGAGGTAGTAGAGGTTCTGTTGAAAAAGTCTAGTTTTTCATTTTGATCCTCCTGTTAGTACTCTTTTTGATTTTAGCGCTTCACAATCTTTTATATCTGCTTCCATAGTTGAGTCTCTGCACCTTAGTACTTGTATAGTAGAAGATTCCATTATTGTCTCAAATCCAATTGGTGGTTCGGCTCATTTATCTTTGGTTTGTAAGGATTTGGGAATAGCTATATTAAGTATTGAGTTTAAGTGTAATGCTTATGTTTTTCGTTTCATGGGATAGGGGTTGAATCTAGGTGTAACGACCCGGGAAAATGCGATCTTGGTTATCCGATATACAACACATATCGAACATCCAAGGATCGAAAATAACCGAATAGTTAATGAAAGAAATTAGAAGGTGAGAATAGATAAGATAGAAACTTAGAATAGAAGAAGAAGAAGAACACAACATCAGAGTAACACGAACCTCACAGCGGAACGAATAACATATAATAGATAACATAACTTTGAAATATAACAGTTATGTATACAATAGCACTTATCTGATTACATCACTTACAACACAGCGGAAATAAATAATAACTATATGATCCAGAAGCCTCCTGCTCCAGCTCTTCAAGTATATCTGTAAATCCCGACTACTTGACTGCCCGTACAAATTTAGGCACCCAAGAGTTTAGGGAAAACAACAAAGTAAACTCCGGGTCAGTCATGGGACTGGTGTGAGTAAAACAGTTTAAAACAGGTATAGGAACAAGTAAACGATATCTCATAAGACCACGCCGCATAACGGAACGGGTTTTCCCTTATGAGAATCCAAAATATCTTTATATCAAAAAACCTTTTGATATTAATATAATGTCTATGTACAAATAGATATCAACTAGCAGAAACGCTTTCATCTCACGTTCTACATATATAGTATACAATCAAAACCGCAAGCACGTATTGGGTAATGGATTTTCAACTATGACAAGGTATGGAATCACCTTCCGATCAGTGTACTCTAGGAACGATACACTGGAGTTCAACAAGAACATCTTGCAACTCAGCCACACATGACCGACCACTCATTTCGCTTGAGTGTATCGAATGTACATCACCAACGGTTGGGATCAGCAACCGTTCCCATATATATATATGGGACAGCATTGATAGATTAAAAGAAGCAAATGAATATTCACTAGATAGGTGATTATACACCCTACTTCGGTGCGACCGACTTAGCCATGCTGCCTGCCCGATTTCTGTCATTTACCGGTTGATGAGGCTAGAAGCTACGCTTTATCATCACATCAGATTCACTTCGAATGCCACATTGTCAGATCCATCGAAAATCACTAATTGACGTCTACAACAGTACATTACGTGTTAGCTAAAGAAGTTTCCTTCTCCGCTTCCACTCTTGGTACGGTTGAAGAAATCAATGTACGTGACCCTTCTGGAAATACTATGTCAGACATCCATCTTCATTTACTTAAAATGTCACATCGTCATACCCGCCAAATCACAAATTGACTTATCCAAAAATAACACGGGTATAAAGCTAAGAGAAACGAATTCCTCCGCCACCAAACGTGAATACGTTTGAACAGATCAACTTACGCGATCCATTGGATATACTCTGTCAGACCTTCGTCCATACAAGTTGTCCTGGGACTGGACAAACCGAAGGCACTATTCTATAGACAGGATAGTCCTTGCATTTTACTCCGTCTTCAATTATCTTTGGCATATATGATTCGCGACGCTTATGCCAATACAGAGTGGTTCTTTGGATAATAATCCAACCGGTCTCTCCATATTAACAACGTTAAAATGGTCAAACCATTGATAGTCGATGATTTAACTATCAAATAAAAATGTCCGTGTGCAAACAACGATCTTATTTCCAAATGGAATGTCAATCGATCAATCATCATGTATATCTATACATGTTTTCCTTATTTTCTATATTTAGAAAATATTTGTTATCAACGTTGGAAAACATTTCCATTGTTTATTTACGTATCACTATCCTTCCACAACTATCAGACTCTAACTATAAACTAATAAGAGAACAACTTCCTAAGTATAAACCCCGAAGGCCGAAACCAACATCAGATCGATACCCAGGAAACCATTCAACTTATTAATCTCTAGTCAGATTCTAATTTTGCTTAACTTTATATTCTTTAACTCCATTCGCTCAACTCTAGATCGCAGCGATCACAATGGTTACGCCTGATTCCCTCAGGAAACGTCCGACCGCCGTAGGCTATTTACAGCCCTGCGAATTACGCCAGAAGTCGTGCTAAATGGCAACTCATCCTGAATAACTATGTTTGTTTTAACTCTAACTGTTTAACTCTAACTGTTTAACTCTAACTGTTTAACTCTATCTGTTTAACTCTAACTGGTTAACTCTAACTGGTTTTACTTAGTTTGACTAACTCAATTTATTTACTCGACTGACCAATTCAACTCGATTACCCTAACTTGATTTACTTATCTCGATTAACTGAACTAATCACTTTGATTAACTCGACTAATTCACTTTGATTAACTCGACTAATTCACTTAACTAATTCACTTAGTTTAACCTAACTATTCACTTAACTCCTGTCGAATAAACTATATTCGATAACTCCTCTAACTCTATTCGAATAAACTATATTCGATTAACTCCTTTACTCTATTTGAATAAACTATATTCGATTAACTCCTTTGATTTAACTCTAATCGATTAACTCCCTTCGATGAACTAACATCGATACTCCTTTCGATGAAACTAACATCGATTAACTCGTTTCGATTACCATATTCGATTTACTTTATTCACTTTATAAAGATTTCCTTTTTAACAACGTTTTATTCATTTGAAAAGATTTACTTTTAAATAACGGTTCTACACTTTAAAAATGATTTCCCCTTTTATAACGTTTCCTTTTCAATTCTATTTGTAAATGGTTTACAAATATTTCCTTTTCAAATTTATTCTTAAAAATATTCTAACTCCTTAACTTTCCGGGAAAATTCGCCATAACCTCCTTTGTAACGGGAGCATCGGGAAAATCCCCAAACTCGCCACACAGGCCTTTCCATTCAAAAAGAAATGTTTTGAATTTATTTCCTTTTCGAATATCTCCTATTTATAAATATTCAAATTTATAAACATTTCTTATTTATAAATATTCCACTTTATAAATATTCTATTTTCAATATCACTTTGAAAATCCCCTTATCAACATTCCGTTATGTTATGGTATTCAATCGTATCAAATCACGATGTCTAATCTCGTCCATACACACACAATCAACAACAGGTTATAATTCACATCATATATCAAATATATGAAAAACAATAAAATAAATGTTGAGGAATCCTGTCAGATTCCTCCAACCTGTTCTCCTGCATCACAGATGTTAAACAATATAGATAACATCGATTTCACTTCGATGTGAATTATTCTGATCAACAGAATCAACATATAAATATCCAACTGTTATATATATATGTATACACATATATATAAAGTTTCCACTAACTGTCTAGCAGTTCAATCAAACAGTCAACACACATCAAACAGACAATATCTAACAGTTCTAAAAATACAACATGAAATTATAAACTGTTCTGAGTTGGTGAGTTTTACTCACATTTGCAGTTCATCGTTAAAGAACAATAAACCGTTATTTGATTTGAATCAAACAATTTATTTCGCCATAAATTCATACGAGCCCCAATCCACTTCCAGTCAGCTTTATTGTGAAGCTCTCGTCCATACGGCCCCAACGCAACTTACGGTTCGCGATTCTGATTTCATATGAATAAGATATTGACGTTACAAGTTAATACACACTTAAATTAAATTCAAATAACTTATATTATTAATGGACGGGCCTCACCCCTTTTCAACTACCATGGCCCATTTAAACAACCCAGAACCGCCACGTTCTTCTTTCCTGGACAGTAGTGGAACCGCTTTCTCCTTCTAATACCTTGTTCCAACATTCACGTCCCCTTTTCCTCTTTGGGCTTTTATATTTTCCTTTTTTTTTTCTTTTTATGAATGGCCCATACTCAGTAAATATTTCGGCCCACCACCAGGTAAGCCCAAACACCACTTACTTCTTCTTCACGAACGATACCTCCTCGAGCAAGCTCCATCTATACAAACATTGACCAACTTAGATCGACCTATTCTCGTGCCATGTTCCACAAGGTTCCAAACCGAATACACCATGCAATCTCTGTTCGAATCCTCCCTCCTCTCCACACAATCGCACTGAACTCGCGCACCTTCCCATCGATATTGTATGATGCTTCCACCGTGACTACAGGGAGCCGCACCACCCAAACCAACATCGGAATCCCCAAAAAAATCACAATCAATTCTACTCTCTGTAACACCCCGAATTTCGGTTAATGCTAAAATTCATTAATTACAGAATAAATAATCTCAGATGTGAGAATTGGGGGGAAACGGGCTGCGTCATTGCGTTCGTCTCGGAAAAATACGCGAAATAGAGTCCGAGTTTTCGAGAATCGGAGTCCGTATGGCCCAGTTATGGCCCGATGAAGTTTGCAGAAAATTCAAAGATAAAAACAAATTTAATAATTTAAAACCAGATTTTAAATTAGAGCAGGCGGGGCCAGGCGGGAAGATTCCCGCCCTACCCATGTCGACAGGGCTGTCGACAGGCCTGTCGACAGGGGTGTCGACTTGCCTGTCGACTTGCCTGTCGACAGGGGGGCGACGCCCAGTAAAACTGGGTGCACCAGTTTAGGTTCTTGGGCTGGCTTGGAGGGCTGGTTCTGGAAGCTTCTTGGATCTGACGGATCTAAACCAATCTAGGGTTAATCTAAGGGTCTAAAATGCAACCTAATCCTATAAATAAGACCCTAACCCTACCCTAATTCATTCATAATTAAATCTAGTAACTAAACTATGGCAAAATGAAACTTGAAGGAGCCTCCATCAAAATTAGAGAAGGGATAGCATTCGAAATCAACTTCTAGCCTCTTTATCTTCTTCATTAGTTTGCAAATTTTGTTTTGGTGAGATTATATCTCCTTAATAATCAATTGTTAAATTGATTAAGATAGGATATGATGATGTATGGATATGTTTGAGGATCAATGTGTTTATGCAAGCTTTGTGTAGTGTATGTTATGTGTTTTGCAAGTTATATACCATATGTCATGCAAGTTTAATGTTATGTAGTCATGACATCTATATGCAAGTTTGGTGCTATGTTTCATGGTGATTACGATGCAAAACACTAAGTTGAACATTGATCTATTATGCAAGTTTAGTATGTGATTCTATGCATGCTAAGTATGTGATATTATGCAAGTTTAGTATGTGATTCTATGCATGCTAAGTATATGATATTATGCAAGTTTAGTATGTGATTCTATGCATGCTAAGTATGTGATATTATGCAAGTTTAGTATGTGATCCTATGCATGCTAAGTATGTGATATTATGCAAGTTTAGTATGTGATTCTATGCATGCTAAGTATATGATATTATGCAAGTTTAGTATGTGATTCTATGCATGCTAGGTATGTGATATTATGCATGTTTAATAAGTTGGTTTATGCATGTTTAACAAGTGGGTTTATGCATGTTTAACAAGTTCATATGCAAGTTATGTGTATGATGTATGTAAGTTACATGTATGTTGTTATGCAAGTTCATATGCAAGTTATGTGTATGATGTTATGTAAGTTACATGTATGTTGTTATGCAAGTTCATATGCAAGTTTGTGTATGATGTATGTAAGTTACATGTATGTTGTTATGCAAGTTCATATGCAAGTTATGTGTATGATGTTATGTAAGTTACATGTATGTTGTTATGCAAGTTCATATGCAAGTTATGTGTATGATGTTATGTAAGTTACATGTATGTTGTTACGCAAGTTCATATGCAAGTTATGTATATGCTTAAATGCAAGTTTAACATGTCATGCAAGTTATGTGAATGCTTATATGCAAGTTTAACATGTTAATATATGCTCATATATGCAAGTTTGAGATTAAATGTAGTTGGGTTAATATATGCTCATATATGCAAGTTGACATCCTCTTAACCCATGACAAAGTTATATGCTAAGATTTGGTTAAACCCAAGATATTTGTGAAGCATCTTCCCTTTATTATGCCGTGAAATGAGAACGATTTACGTGGGGAACGATGGGGTTAATAAATATGTTAATAAAAGTATGATTGGGTATGATTAAGTATACCATAAAAATAAATTAACATAAGTGGGAATTTACCTATTGAGTTAGGTCTACCCCATGGGAATTTACCTATTGAGTTAGGTCTACCCATGTTATGAAAAACTTAATATTAATTAAGGATAATTAATATAAATTAGGAGGATGATTAATTAGATGTAATTAATCGACTAAGACACGAGGTTGGACTCATTTGTAGTATAAAACTGCCCGGACCCAACCGGCTTAACCAGTTGCTACAAATGTTAGCCCAATGTGAGAGGTCTTAGGCACAAACTAAATACGTGATTAATGTAAAGACACGAGGTTAGACTCGGTTATGACATAAGGCTGCCCGGACCCAACCGGCTTAACCAACGGTCATAAAAGATAGTCTAATGTGAGAGGTCTTTATGAGGATCACGGTCTTAATTAATTAAGAAACACTTAACCATATAAGCATGTAGTGGGGCATGAGGGTTAAGTGGGTGCCTTGGGTGACTTGTAGTAACTAGTGGGGTGCCTTGGGTGGCATGAGGAAACTAGTGGGTTGCCTTGGGTAGCAATAGAAAATACGATTAGAATACTTAACCAAAGTAGAACATGTAATTAATCATGATTAAAGGGTTAAGTAAGTGACTTGGGTGGCATGTGGAAATCTAGTGGGTGCCTTGAGTGGTAATTAAAATATGATTAAATGACTTAACCAGGATTTATAACATGAAGGTAGACATGATTATTAAAAAGGGTTAAGTGGAATGCACTAGATAGAATAACAAGCTTAGGTGGTAGCTTGTGGGGGCCCATCTCAACCAATATCCCAAACGTATCTTAGTGGGCTCGACTCAAGTCGAGTGACGGGACACACATATTGGGCTTGACTATAAGAGGCCAAAACGGGTTAGCGGTGGCAACGTAGGACCAACGGGTTTCATATGCGTGTGTGGACCCGGGCTGGTTAGTAAGTCGTTGTTGCATCGTGTAGGTATAAAGCCGTGCACCGTTGATATTATTAGGTTGCCACTTTGGGGAAATGATACACCCCATTGTGGGACCAGCACGGATATCTACGTTAGGGAGCCGATCGCTTGGGAGTAGTGGGTACACCTAGGTAGTTAGCTAGGGGTACACGAAACTACTGGGTAAAAATTACTAAGTACATTTAGTGGGATCAACCTTTAAGTAGGAATTACTCTTGGTAGGTAGAACTGGTGTGGTGCAGTGTAGGAATTACCCTTGGGTGGATAAGTCTGGGATGGGGTAATCTAGTAATTATCCTTGGGTGGATAAATGCGTCTTTCCAGTTATCTTAGTACATCCCGTGTTTAGTTGGCTACGTAGTGTAGTCATTATCCCAGAGGTACCATACCTTGTTTATATCATACCCTAATTACTTTAACGATTGTATTGTTAGGGTTATAGGACTCACTCAGACTTATGTCTGACCCCGTTGTTTTTATCTTTTTCCCCCAAACCCAGGTTATCAGAGTGGGCCTAGTGCTAGTGGGCTTTGATCAGATTGCTGTATCTATCCTTTGGAGCTTGGATCGTTGAAGTAAAGCCCAGCTCATCTTTTCTTTTATGGCTATTGTTTACTTAGTGGGATTATGTACTTATTTTATCAGGATGGATATTTTGTACTTGACTCTTGTATGGTTTTGTGGTGTAACCAAACATGTATTACTATTTCGCTGCAATAAAATGATGATTTAAATTTTCAAGTATTACTTATATCTGTCTTGTTGTAATTTTACTGTTCTATATTCACTTAAAATACTTCACGGAAACTAAGGCATTCCCCTCTTATGAGTGACCTTAGCGGACGTGGGGTGTTACACGTGGTATCAGAGCTTAAGGTTACCAGAACAGATAAAATTTTAGAAAAACTATTTTTCTAAGAAAATTTTTGGAAGAAGTATTTTCAAAACATGTCTTAAAAGAGAAAGGTTTTTGAAAGCAAAGCATAATCCCCGATAGCCATATCTTTATCTTTCGAATTCTCCGTTTGAATCTCTTCCTCTCTCTCATTTTGAGTTTCCCCTCCGCGTATAGATGATCTTTCTAAGATAGATAAGAGTGGAAAACCACTTAAGGGACTTAGACGTTAGTCGGATTGGAAGTTGGTTCAAGAAGGAGGAGGACTTGTAGGTACTTATTGGATGGACGATGGGAGGAAGGCTCAAATAGTTGTTTGGTTAATGAAGGACGGAACCTCATTGATGGGAGGTTACGAGTGGAGAATGGGAAGGAGAAGGCTAGTAGTTATCCTTTTGGGAAGGAATGGGACATCTTATTAGGATTGTCCAAAGGGGCATAGGCAAGCTATGGAATCTCCTGGAGGGTAGTTGTATTCCCTCGCGACTAGGGTACCTGATGGGGATAGGACCGTCTAGGTTGGAATTTGGATTTCTATATTATCTGATTCGAACTTTATTTGATTCTGACGCATCGAGTTCGTTTATCTCATCATTGTTAGTGAGTCACTGCACTTAGACACCAGTTTGGTAGATGATCCCTTAGTTGTTTCAAACCCAATTGGGGCTCCATGATGTGTTTGGGTTTGAAAGTTTCTATACTTAGCGTTGAGTTTAGATGTGATGCTTGTTGGGCTTCACGGGCTATGGGTTAGTTGTGAGCATGGACTGGTTATCCAGTAGGGGTGCCGTTCTTGATTTTGAAGGGAGAGTTGTTAGGCTTATGACCCGCTTGGGTAACACTCTCAAGATCTCTTGTAATCCCATAGAATCTGTTATGCTAAGTTATCTAGAATCGCTTGACACGTCGGTCGAGGGTTTGCGATCTGTTAGAGTGGTCCGGAAATACTCGGATGTGTTTGAGAAGGTGAAGGGCTTACCTCCGGAGCGGGAGATTGACTTCCGAATATATCTGGTAAACAATGCCAAACTAGTGACTTGGCCAGTGTGCCACAAGGCTCCTCGTGAGAAGAGGGAACTCCATAAGTAAGTAGGCAATTTGCTTGAGAAGGGGTTCATAAGACGAAGTATATCGGAGTGGGGAGCTCCAATAGTTTTTGCCACGAAGGCGGGTGGGTCCCTCAGACTTTGTGTGGATTATAGAGAACTTAATAAACTCACAAAGAAGAAGAGACACCCATTGCCGAGGATTGATGATCTCTTTGATCAAGTTAGTTGGCGCCTCAGTATTTTTGCAGTTGGACTTAGCCACGGGGTTTCGTCAGTTGAGAGTGGCTGAGGATAGTATGGAGAAGACTGTCGTTAGGACTCCGGATGGTTTTTATGAGTGGCTGGTAATGCCATTTGGGTTGACGAACGCCCCCGCATACTTTGTTGATTTGATGAGAAGGGTGTTCAGGGAGTACCTAAATAAGTTTGTAATGGTCTTTGTAATGACACCTTGGTTTTTCTAGGAGCGAAATAAGTTTTCGTATGTGCTCAATAGGGTGAGCGAAGCCAGTTATGGGATAAACGGTGGTTTTGGAGCGAGACTGGCAAGGACATCCAAAGTTGGTCAAAGGCTTAATTATTTAGCCATTTTTACTAGTATCATCTCACGTAGGTCGTCTGAACTCGAAGGAGATATCCCTTGGGTGTTTGTCTGATATTGGTTTAGGCCTTTGGGGCTTGCATTTGGGGGATGTCGAATTCGACTAGGGTGGTCTGCGTGAGAGATGGATAGTTGTGACGATTTTGCATGGGAGAATATCCTGATTTTCCCTAGAAGTGGAGAAAAGCATGCCCTACATCTTAGGGAAGTGTTGGAGACTCTTTGAGCACATTGACTTAAGACAACAAAGGTGGATGGAATTCTTAGCATCCTATGAGTTTGAGATAGCGTATACCCCTGGCAAGGGTAACGTGGTGGCCGACGCCTTAAGCAGAAAAAAAAAAAAGCTGTCCTTGAGTCCATTGTTCATAGAATGGCGAAGCTTAGAGTTTAATTCTATGTTAGACTTTAGACCTTCCGTTGACTTTGTACCCGGTTTGCTAGCCTCCTTGGAGGTTAGGCCTACTCTTTTAGGGCGGATTGGCGAGGCACAGCGAGACGACCCACAGTTGGTTGAGTTAGTAGAAAAGCTCATAAGGGGGGGAGTCGTCCAGCCATTTGAGTAGGTACACCCTAGATGGTAAGGGGTGGTTGCGTAGAGACGGTAGACTTTGTGTACCGCAAGACAGGGGTTTGAGGAAGGCTATACTTGATAATGCACATCGGTCGAAGATGACCATTCATCCCGAAAGGGACAAGATGTACCAAGACATGAAGCGAGTTTTCTTCTGGGCCGGTATGAAGAAAGACGCGGCCAAGTATGTCGCTAGATGCTTGGTGTGCTAACAAGTGGAAGCGGAACAGAAGAAACCCGGAGGGTTGCTTCACCCGTTGGAAGTTCCGTAATGGGAAGTGGGATAGTGTCTCGTTGGATTACCGAGATCAAGGAAGGGTAATACGGGGATTGGGCTTATGGTAGATAGATTTACTAAGTGTGCCCATTTTATACCCGTGAAGAGTAAGAGAACTGCTCCATGGCTAGCTTCAGTTTACGTTCAAGAAATTATTAGATTGCATGGTGTACCTTCCAGTATAGTGAGCGATCGAGATCCTATCTTTACTAGAGAGTTTTAGAAGAGTTTGCAAGAGGCGGTAGGGACTCAGTTGTGTTTTAGTACCGCATATCATCCTCAGACGGACGGCCAGACTGAGAGGGTGAATCGTATTTTGACATTATGTATTTTGGATTTTGGAAGTACATGGGAAGAGCATCTTCCATTGGTGAAGTTCGCGTATAATAACAGCTTTCAGTCTAGTATTGGTATGGCTCCTTTCGAAGCTCTTTATGGAAGGCCTTGTTGATCACCTACATATTGGTGGGAATCTACGGATAAGATCTTGGTTGGGCCAATGTGGTTAGAGAGACTTCAGAGAAGATTGACTTGGTTCGAAGAAGGATGAAAGCGGCGGAATCTTATGCGGATAAGAGGAGGACAGAGTTTGAGTTTGATATTAGGACATGCTTTTTATCAAGATATCTCCGTTGCGGAATGTGGTTCGCTTTGGATCTGTTGGGAAGTTAGCACCAAGGTTTGTTGGACCGTTTCCTATTAAGGAAAGGATTGGATGGATGTCATATAGGGTAGAGTTGCCTGAGAGACTTAGTGGTGTACATGATATATTCCATGTGTCACATTTGAGGAAGTGCCTACAGGAGACCGCATAGGTGGTAGAGCCGAGCTTACTTAGAGAAGTGGAAGTAGAGCGTGATGCGACGATTCGACGAGCTCCTATTCGCATCCTTGGGTCAGAAACTAGGAAGTTGAGGATCAAAGAAGTTCAGCTAGTTAAGGTGCAATGGGGAGATGACGAAAGCAATGCTACTTGGGAGACGGAAGCAAAGATGCGTTCTTTGTATCCATTTCTTTTTGAGAGTATGTCTTTTAACTTCTCCTTTATCGCTAGCCTAGTACTTATCTTATCTTTAGTATGTCCTCTCGTTAGTACTGTTTGACCTTTAGATAGGGTAAACCTATGGTTGAAACATGTGTTTGAGACATGTTATGGTTGATGGATGCAAGTGGATGCAAGTGTTTGCTAGTGGTTGCTCGTGGATGCATATATACACACTCTAGGCACTAGATCGGCTCAGTCACTTCATATTGCATATTGCATATAATTGTGTGTAGGTAGCTATATTTATGGATGTATAATGATTGTGTTATCATATGGATGATGCATTTTGGTGTATGGTTGTGCACTCATATAGATACTGTATGTGTCGATAGGGTTATCTCGCATACATATTGGATGCATGGCACTATCATGGTTTGCATATGTTCGTACATTAGATAGGGAACATATACACACACTTTTTGCATATGCTCATACATCATTAGAAATTGTTTTAAGGACAATGGATGCCCGTGTTTGATGGATTGAGTAGATGGTTGTTTGGATGGTAGGATATACGTTCTCCTTAGCTTAGAGATTTCGGGGACGAAATCCTTTAAGGAGGGGAGAATGTAACACCCCGAATTTCGGTTAATGCTAAAATTCATTAATTACAGAATAAATAATCTCAGATGTGAGAATTGGGGGGAAACGGGCTGCGTCATTGCGTTCGTCTCGGAAAAATACGCGAAATAGAGTCCGAGTTTTCGAGAATCGGAGTCCGTATGGCCCAGTTATGGCCCGATGAAGTTTGCAGAAAATTCAAAGATAAAAACAGATTTAATAATTTAAAACCAGATTTTAAATTAGAGCAGGCGGGGCCAGGCGGGAAGATTCCCGCCCTACCCATGTCGACAGGGCTGTCGACAGGCCTGTCGACAGGGGTGTCGACTTGCCTGTCGACTTGCCTGTCGACAGGGGGGCGACGCCCAGTAAAACTGGGTGCACCAGTTTAGGTTCTTGGGCTGGCTTGTAGGGCTGGTTCTGGAAGCTTCTTGGATCTGACGGATCTAAACCAATCTAGGGTTAATCTAAGGGTCTAAAATGCAACCTAATCCTATAAATAAGACCCTAACCCTACCCTAATTCATTCATAATTAAATCTAGTAACTAAACTATGGCAAAATGAAACTTGAAGGAGCCTCCATCAAAATTAGAGAAGGGATAGCATTCCAAATCAACTTCTAGCCTCTTTATCTTCTTCATTAGTTTGCTAATTTTGTTTTGGTGAGATTCTATCTCCTTAATAATCAATTGTTAAATTGATTAAGATAGGATATGATGATGTATGGATATGTTTGAGGATCAATGTGTTTATGCAAGCTTTGTGTAGTGTATGTTATGTGTTTTGCAAGTTATATACCATATGTCATGCAAGTTTAATGTTATGTAGTCATGACATCTATATGCAAGTTTGGTGCTATGTTTCATGGTGATTACGATGCAAAACACTAAGTTGAACATTGATCTATTATGCAAGTTTAGTATGTGATTCTATGCATGCTAAGTATGTGATATTATGCAAGTTTAGTATGTGATTCTATGCATGCTAAGTATATGATATTATGCAAGTTTAGTATGTGATTCTATGCATGCTAAGTATATGATATTATGCAAGTTTAGTATGTGATTCTATGCATGCTAAGTATGTGATATTATGCAAGTTTAGTATGTGATCCTATGCATGCTAAGTATGTGATATTATGCAAGTTTAGTATGTGATTCTATGCATGCTAAGTATATGATATTATGCAAGTTTAGTATGTGATTCTATGCATGCTAGGTATGTGATATTATTCATGTTTAATAAGTTGGTTTATGCATGTTTAACAAGTGGGTTTATGCATGTTTAACAAGTTCATATGCAAGTTATGTGTATGATGTATGTAAGTTACATGTATGTTGTTATGCAAGTTCATATGCAAGTTATGTGTATGATGTTATGTAAGTTACATGTATGTTGTTATGCAAGTTCATATGCAAGTTTGTGTATGATGTATGTAAGTTACATGTATGTTGTTATGCAAGTTCATATGCAAGTTATGTGTATGATGTTATGTAAGTTACATGTATGTTGTTATGCAAGTTCATATGCAAGTTATGTGTATGATGTTATGTAAGTTACATGTATGTTGTTACGCAAGTTCATATGCAAGTTATGTATATGCTTAAATGCAAGTTTAACATGTCATGCAAGTTATGTGAATGCTTATATGCAAGTTTAACATGTTAATATATGCTCATATATGCAAGTTTGGGATTAAATGTAGTTGGGTTAATATATGCTCATATATGCAAGTTGACATCCTCTTAACCCATGACAAAGTTATATGCTAAGATTTGGTTAAACCAAAGATATTTGTGAAGCATCTTCCCTTTATTATGCCGTGAAATGAGAACGATTTACGTGGGGAACGATGGGGTTAATAAATATGTTAATAAAAGTATGATTGGGTATGATTAAGTATACCATAAAAATAAATTAACATAAGTGGGAATTTACCTATTGAGTTAGGTCTACCCCATGGGAATTTACCTATTGAGTTAGGTCTACCCATGTTATGAAAAACTTAATATTAATTAAGGATAATTAATATAAATTAGGAGGATGATTAATTAGATGTAATTAATCGACTAAGACACGAGGTTGGACTCATTTGTAGTATAAAACTGCCCGGACCCAACCGGCTTAACCAGTTGCTACAAATGTTAGCCCAATGTGAGAGGTCTTAGGCACAAACTAAATACGTGATTAATGTAAAGACACGAGGTTAGACTCGGTTATGACATAAGGCTGCCCGGACCCAACCGGCTTAACCAGCGGTCATAAAAGATAGTCTAATGTGAGAGGTCTTTATGAGGATCACGGTCTTAATTAATTAAGAAACACTTAACCATATAAGCATGTAGTGGGGCATGAGGGTTAAGTGGGTGCCTTGGGTGACTTGTAGTAACTAGTGGGGTGCCTTGGGTGGCATGAGGAAACTAGTGGGTTGCCTTGGGTAGCAATAGAAAATACGATTAGAATACTTAACCAAAGTAGAACATGTAATTAATCATGATTAAAGGGTTAAGTAAGTGACTTGGGTGGCATGTGGAAATCTAGTGGGTGCCTTGAGTGGTAATTAAAATATGATTAAATGACTTAACCAGGATTTATAACATGAAGGTAGACATGATTATTAAAAAGGGTTAAGTGGAATGCACTAGATAGAATAACAAGCTTAGGTGGTAGCTTGTGGGGGCCCATCTCAACCAATATCCCAAACGTATCTTAGTGGGCTCGACTCAAGTCGAGTGACGGGACACGCATATTGGGCTTGACTATAAGAGGCCAAAACGGGTTAGCGGTGGCAACGTAGGACCAACGGGTTTCATATGCGTGTGTGGACCCGGGCTGGTTAGTAAGTCGTTGTTGCATCGTGTAGGTATAAAGCCGTGCACCGTTGATATTATTAGGTTGCCACTTTGGGGAAATGATACACCCCATTGTGGGACCAGCACGGATATCTACGTTAGGGAGCCGATCGCTTGGGAGTAGTGGGTACACCTAGGTAGTTAGCTAGGGGTACACGAAACTACTGGGTAAAAATTACTAAGTACATTTAGTGGGATCAACCTTTAAGTAGGAATTACTCTTGGTAGGTAGAACTGGTGTGGTGCAGTGTAGGAATTACCCTTGGGTGGATAAGTCTGGGATGGGGTAATCTAGTAATTATCCTTGGGTGGATAAATGCGTCTTTCCGGTTATCTTAGTACATCCCGTGTTTAGTTGGCTACGTAGTGTAGTCATTATCCCAGAGGTACCATACCTTGTTTATATCATACCCTAATTACTTTAACGATTATATTGTTAGGGTTATAGGACTCACTCAGACTTATGTCTGACCCCGTTGTTTTTATCTTTTTCCCCCAAACCCAGGTTATCAGAGTGGGCCTAGTGCTAGTGGGCTTTGATCGGATTGCTGTATCTATCCTTTGGAGCTTGGATCGTTGAAGTAAAGCCCAGCTCATCTTTTCTTTTATGGCTATTGTTTACTTAGTGGGATTATGTACTTATTTTATCAGGATGGATATTTTGTACTTGACTCTTGTATGGTTTTGTGGTGTAACCAAACATGTATTACTATTTCGCTGCAATAAAATGATGGTTTAAATTTTCAAGTATTACTTATATCTGTCTTGTTGTAATTTTACTGTTCTATATTCACTTAAAATACTTCATGGAAACTAAGGCATTCCCCTCTTATGAGTGACCTTAGCGGACGTGGGGTGTTACACTCTCCACAATAAATACAAATGTAACCCATAAATACCGAATAGCTTCTCACACATTTGAATCCGTCGAACCCTAGCAATCCCGCGACGAGAACTGGGTTCAGAAAAAAACCATCGCACCAAGTAAGAACAATGTAGAAATGAAGAGGAGCATTAAACAAGTTCATATATCCTTGCTAAATGATTTTAGGAATTTTATTTGGTTTTAAAATGATTTGTTGAAGATCGAAATTTTAGTGAAAGAGGGAAAAAACCAACGGCGCATCATTCTTGCTGTGTTGACTTCTCATTTAGGTTTTAAGAGAAGTAATGGGGGTATTTATGGGGTGTTTGTTTTAGATATTTTGTTGGAGATATTTATGAATATATTTTCATTTTAATATTCATTTTACCTTCTAAAAATTTGTGTGATCACACACGATACCCAAAAATAACGAAACCGGACATGCAGCTACAGTTCGACATTACGGTCCCAACGAAACTGGTTTCGTCGAATTTCGACTTCGTATGCTCACACAGCGTATTTTTAACCGTCAGAATACTGACTGTTTTCACTCTAAAAATCCATACGGCCACACAGTGACTCTAAAAATCACGAAAACTGACATCTAGCAATAATTTGATATTGCGGATCCAACAAAATTAGTTTCGTCGAATTCTGAGGTCGTTTGCAAAACTGGCTATTTTTAAAGCTCTGGATGACCCATTTAAATATATAAATATATTTAAATATAATTAAATAAAATATAAATAAATTAATATTATCGTATATATTCACCGAGGAATATCATACAGCTCCAGTATAATTATATACTCGCTATTCCGAGTCCAGATTGAATCGATATTCAATTTACATTGAAATTCCTTTTATAACGTATATAAAGCGTTACGAATTATAAAGGAATTCCACAGCGACTTTTCTGAAATTTGATTTGGACGTACATCAAAATCTACACGGCGAAATCCCGATTTTTCTCTTCCACTAGAAAGATATACTCCACCAGCTCCACACGTTTCTTGTTTCACAGAAATCCGATTTAAAACGAATCCTGTACATTCAGTTGAAGTTCAAATCGCCAAATAGCGAACTGCCGCGCCATTTTCAAGCTCTATTATAATTATATTATAATTATACGTTCAAACCGTCGTCGATTAAATATATTCGTTATTATATTTCGAATCGAAACTCCACCAAATCTCGTATGCTATTCAATTCACATGATTTTGTGAATTTCACTATTTCCGACTATTTCGACATTATAATATATTATTATATTATAATTATTTATTAAATATTCAATATTATTTAATTAAACGATCATTAACTTTTCTAAATCACCAATTATATAATTAAATAAATTAATTATATATCTCTAAAAATGCGGGTCATTACACTAGGCATGGATTGGTTAGCTAGTAATTGTGAAAGGAGGGTAGTTAGACTTTTGACTTGCCTCGGGAATACCCTCAAGATTTCGTGCAATCTTAAGGGATCAGTTAGGCTTAGCTACCTAGAATCACTTGATGCATCTATCGACGATTTGCGATCCGTTAGAGTAATCCATGAGTACGCAGATGTTTAGGGGTTTGTCCCCTAAAACGTGAGATAGACTTCAACATATATCTAGTTGACAATGCAAAGCCAGTTGCATTACCTATAGCACATATGGCTCTGAGAGAGAGGAGGGAACTCAGAAAGCAAGTAGGGGAGCTACTTGAGGAAGGGTTCATAAGAAGAGAGCTTGAGGAAGACAATCCTTGAAGAAGCGTTTACATGATACTGCGGAAGTAGTGGAGCCGAGCATGCTTAGGGAAGTGGAAGTGGAGCAAGATGCCACGATTAGACGAGCTCTTACATGCATACTTGGATCAGAGGTCAAGAAGTTACATAACTGAGAGGTCAAGTGGTTAAAGTCCAATGGGGAGATGATCAAGGAGACGCGACTTAGGAGACGGAAGACAAGATGCGTACGCTGTACCCTTTCCTTCTGGATGGTATGTTCTTAACTTCTCTTTTTTTTTCTATCGCTTTGTTTATACTTGTTCTATCGTTTAGTATGTCCTCTCGATTACATATTCGATCTTTTGGTAGGAAAATCCTATGGTTGTAAACATGTGTTTGAGACATGTTATGTTTGGTGGATGCAAGTGGATGCAAGTGTTTGCTAGTGGTTGCTCGTGGATGCATTTACACACATATTAGGCACTAGATCGGCTCAATCACTTTCATATTACATATGAATAAGTGTGCATAATTAATTTGACGGATGTATATTGAACGTGTTATCATATGGATGTTTCATTTGAATGAATGATTGTGCATGCATGTAAAAATGATATGTACCATTAGGTTTCTTTTGCATACATAATGGACGCATGACACTATCATGAATTGCATTAAGGAGGTCGACTGAGTCAGTAGACTGCCTGATTTTGCATTAGAGCAAGAACATATACACACACTATGCATATGTTCATGAAAAGCATTAGAAATCTTTTAAGGACAATGGATGCTTGTGGATGATGGATGAGTAGATTGATGATTGGATGACAAGATACATTCTTCTTAACTCAGAGATTTCGAGGACGAAATCCTTTAAGTAGAGGAGAATGTAACACCCCGCATTTTTAACGAAATTAAAAATATGGAAATATGTATATCTATATTTAAGAGAAAAAATAAATAATGACAATAAATATTTCATGTAATAAGTTCATACAGTGAAATGAAGGAAAAATTAAGTGCAATACATGAAATGCGAAGAAATGCATGCGAACAATTAAATAAAAAAGAAAAATTTGAAGAGCTTCAGGAATTTGGTTACGGAATTAGCGTCATTGCATTCGTGGTCATTTTCTAATCAATTTAGACCTATGGTTTGCAGAAAACCGATTTAAAATGAAGAAGATATCTTTAAATTAAATATTGCAGCAAAATATGAAAAAGAGGAACAAGAAAAGAATAATGTTTAGCATTGTTCTAAGGTTTGTAAGCAAAAGACTTTGTAGCTCATTTGGTTAGAACATGTGACTTGCATACAAAAGGTACAGGGTTCGATCTCCACCAATGCCATATTTTTGTTTTAGAGGAATGGCTAAAAAGTGGCTTAGTGTGAACGCAGTTCAAAAAGTGGTTTAGTGTGAAAATGGTTAATTGGGAAGATAACTAAAAAGATATATATATATATATATATATATATATATATATATATATATGAGACATGTACGCATCATGTGGCGCATTTTTGTTGGTCAAGGATTGTTTTTTTGAACGTGGATTTTTCTGGTTGGTTGGGAGACGATTTGTAACGACCCGAATTTCGCCCGACCCCAATCGATCGCAGGATCGATTTAGACCGTTCAAAACCCGCGTACGTTAACTTTGGGCATACAACACATCAGAACAACAACACAGACTTTTATAACATCAATAATAATTGTTACATCAGAGTACAGAATATATCAAAGTACATCAATAAATAATACAGCGGAAGATACATTTAAAATAAATTAAATACATGCAGCGGAATTAATCTCAGCGGAAGGCCATCAATATTCTGGACCTAGCTTCAGACTTCAATCCAGGATCCTGCTTAACTATATCTGCAAAAAGCTACTCGACTGCCCGTGTGGAAAGAGGGCACCCGAGTTTGCAAAGTGAAACTACAGGTCAGTCGTGGGACTGGTGTAGGAATTCATAACTTAACCTATCTAATAAGCAGGCTAATCACAGGACCACGCCGCTAACGCGGAACGGGTTTACTCCATTGGATTGCCAGTGCATAATTAAAGTAAATCGTTAAACAACGCATTGCTTTTTAGAAAAATGAAACCATTATAAGACCCAGGTCCCATCACACAATGCAACACACACCAGGGGATAGGGTTTTACCTTATAATAGTCAAAAGATGATAAATACGTAAAAACGATATTATTATTAGTGTGTATATATATTTAAAACATTTCAATATAAATGTATTAATCTTAGACGGCATAGATACCATATACTATGTCGCCATATATAAGTTTACAATCGAAACCGCAAGGTCGTATTGGAAGTTGGATTTCCATCATGAGTCGAGGCTAGGGGCAAGCTCCTCTCCGATTCGAGACACTCTAGCAAATGCCTCAGGATCCCCCGCAGTGAACCCTTGGATCTTCAGGGCCGGTCCCCGCCTATCGGCATTGGATTGGTTATGCCTGAACACACGCTTCCCGGTTCCTTTGAACCTATAATATGACCACTATCGGCCTATAAAAATCCGAGGCGCCTCAAAATCCATCATCCACATAAGTAAAATGGCAGGTCGTGTTAAAGCACTGACACTACCACTAGCTAGAATGAAACGTGTGCACTCCCTGCAGTCCATATCCCGTTTTTGACTCATACCAGGGTGTGAGGCTCGCGAAGTCACGATATACACAAAGCTATGCCGTAATAGGCTATGCTTTGATCATCCCACAAGGCCCTGCTTTTCAACAAAAGCCTTGATCATTTGCATCTTAGCATGTCACATTGTCAGACCCTACCATATTATTGATCATCTACCAATATACATATAACCTCTAAGCTCATACGTCTTAGAGAAGGGTGATAAGTAAAGAATAAATTCTTCACCACCGAACAGAAATATATAATCAGTAGCGTTCAACAAATATAGTAGAAAGGAATACAATGTCAGACACGCAATCCATTTACATGTCCGCTCTGGGTCTGAGCGAAACAACGTTTCCGTCGATCTACAAATGCGTTTGGATGGTCATAACCAAATACCTTGCCTTGGAAGGCCAATCCCAATTCAAGATACCGGTCATCATCATCCCAACGATGTGAAAACCTTCGGTCTTCAATCACCGTCTTCATCTTCGACTCTTGATCGTCGTGATGATTATTCAGAATGGGTTAAACCCGGTCTTTCTGAATAACTCACATATTTTGGGATTAAAAACAAATATTGGAAAATCACACATTTCATCAC
The DNA here is from genome assembly GCA_030737875.1 of Allium sativum. NCBI lineage: Eukaryota > Viridiplantae > Streptophyta > Magnoliopsida > Asparagales > Amaryllidaceae > Allium > Allium sativum. The sequence goes on from CM060924.1 coordinate 289,553,103, forward strand.
ATCCCAACTCAGAATATTCTTTTAATAAGATATTCGTTTTAGAAGATTCTCATTAATTTTATCAAAGATAAACTCTAAAAATAAAATCTATAAATCAATTTCCAAAATATGGAATTCCACAAAAATCAAATCAATACATAATCGATATAAATTTCTGTATCGGACTAATAATATAAATGGAATAACGGCAAAGCCTCTTAAATTCCATATATAATGTTCGTCTTCTTTTACAGAAGCCCATTTCGATTATTACCAATCGAATTTCCACTTAATTCCTATTTAATATATTAAATTGGAAAAACTTGGTTTTAGAAAATGCCTTTTCAAATCTATAAAGTAGATTCATAAGTTCCAAATAATAATTTCAATGTATATTGGATTAAAGGACAAATGTCGTTTAAAAACATCGTCCATGATAAATCCACTTCACATCTCAATTTATTTCATATCACAAAATATAATTGCAAATGCTAGTAATCTTTTAAAAACATAATTTAAAATAATCATAAAAATATTCTTCATATAAAAGATTCTAAATGAGAAGTATTCTTTATATTACAAATTCTTTATCCTTTACAAATATTCTTTGTTTTAACATATAGTTGATTAAAAATATATTAAGAAAATATATGCACTTTATATAAAAAGGATTTCTAATGTAAAAATAGTCTTATTTAAAAGAACACTTGAATCGAAATGCGACTCAAACATTTACCATATAATTTGGATTATATAGATTCCACACACATCATATATATGACAATAACAGTATGATCATCAAGTCATCCATTACATCCAAAGTGTAATTTCCACTGTGTAAGCGTTAAAATTAAATAATAACGCTCATCGCAGCCTGTCGATCTAACGATCAACATACAACTAAATATTGGGATTTGTGTATGTAAATTTTCATCCCAACACCCGTGTGGAGTTTCAACCAATCAAGCAAATGATAAACTAATTCGTGCACTTGGGCGATGTGTGAAAAATTATCGTCCCAATCACATACACAAGTCGGGTAACTTGTGAATGGAAGTGTAATACACAATATGTATAATGATGACAAGAAAATATCTCTATTGCAACGAATGAATAAGCATAATTACTTTGTCTCTATTGACAATTTCTATTTTGCTAATTTAAACTCTAAACCAAAATGGTTATTTTGTTTTGGCAATTCTAATGAGACAAAATGATAAATATTTGCTTTAACTATCCTATCTTGACGTGTATATATCTTGTCAACATATATATATATATATATATATATATATAAATTGCTACAACTAATTCATTTTGACAAAAATGAATATTCCTAACAAAATGTAAAATTTTGTTTAACTAGTATAAATTGGCTAAAATGAATAATTATTTTTAACTAATGTAAATTAACAAAAATGAATAATTGGTTTTTAACTAATATAAATTTACAAAAATGAATAATTTGAGTTTCAAATCTAATAAACATGCCAATGCTATATTTTGTTTTATTCTTTTAATTTAGACAAAATGAGTGTTTTTGTCCATTCTATTTTAATGATAAAAAAGTGAATGTTTAGTTATTAAAATGTAACTTTTAAATTCTATCCTTTATTTCAAACAATCCTTATTCATATCAAAGTTATAAATCAAAAACATAATTTTAAATCTGATGGTTTGTTTGCATTAATGAATTGCAAACAAAGATGAACTTTATTTTAAGGTTTTGTTTGCAACAAGGAATGCAGATAACCAATGTGACTTTTATTTTATTTAAAAGTATATTTGTGTGCATGTAAAAAGAACCTCCTTTACAAAGTGTATTTACATTATTGAATGTAAATAAAAGAAACAAATTTTATTTAAATGAGCATTTACATTTGTGAAAGCAAACAAAGAATAGTTTTTGTTTATAAATTTTATTTACATTAGTGAATGTAAATAAGAGAACAAAATTTATTTTCAAAGTATATTTAAACAAATTCTGTTAAATGTATAAAAGTGTGTACATTGGGGTTGGAAAATATAGATAAAGAAAATAGACTATAGTTTCATTGAATATTTACATTGATAAATGAAAATAAATGAATAAACCTTAATTTTTCAATGCATATATATTGATAAATGCAAACAAAGAAATAAACTTTATCTTCAATATATGTTTGTATTTGCATTGGTGAATGCAAATGAATAATTTGTTTTCAATATACATTTTGCATTGGTAAATGCAAAAAGAACAATTTCTATTTTCTATATATATATATATATATATGAATGGCTGAATGTAAATAGAAGAACAAACCTTATCTTCAAAACATGTTTACATTTGCGAATGCAAATAAAAGAACAAAACTTTATTTCCAATATGTGTTTGCATTTGTGAATGCAAATAAAAGAATAAATATTATTTTTAATGTTTATTTATGTTAGTAAATGCAAATAAAAGAATAAACTTGAATTTCAATGTATATTTACATTTGAAAATGCAAATAAAAGGACAGTTTTTATTTCAAGTATATTTGCATTTGAAAATGCAAATAAAAGAACAATTTCTATTTTCAAAGAATATTTGCATTGTGAGATGCAAATGAAAAGTGAACTTTTAATCTCTATATTTATTTGTAATTTTTAACGTAAACAAAATGTGAATTTTTATTTAATTCTATTCAAGGCATAAAAATGTTCATTTTATCTCCATAATCATGTTTTGACAAAGATGTTATTTTTATTACAATAATTATATTTTTGACAAAATGTTTTCTTTTTATTTACATAATAAACTTCTAATCAAAAATGTCCTTTTGATTTGCATAACATATTTCAAATAAAAATGTTGTTTTTATATTTCTAATAAAAATGTTATTTTTGATCTAATGTACATTTTACACTAAGAATGACATTTTATTCTTAATATACAATTTTCACTAAAAATGATCAAAATAATATTTTATTTAGATTGAATTGACAATATAATTAAATTCAACAAATATTGAAAATCCATTGTTGTTCAAATTCTATCGTAGGTAACAAATAAAAATAATATTTTATTTGCCATTCAAATCCTATTATAAAATAAACTAATAAAATAAGGTTTTATTCGTTGACCAAATTCTGTTGTTATATAAACAAATAAAAATAAGATTTTATTTGGTAACCAATCTCTATTGTTATATAAACAAATAAAATAAGATTTTATTTGTCGTCCAATTTCCATTGTAATATCAACAAATAAAAAGGAGTTTTTATTTTTCGTTCAATTTCTATTGTTAAATCAACAAATAAAAAAAATAAGTATTTATTTGTTGTTCAATATCTATTGTAAAATCAACAAATAAAAATAAATTTTTATTTGGCGTTCAATTTCTTTTGTTATATCAACAAATAAAAAATGAGTTTTTATTTGTCGCTCCAATTCTATTGTTCATTTCAGGATAATAAATAATAATATTTTAATAACATAAATAAATTATTACAACTGGATCTGAATAAATATGATTTAAATCTGAATTAAATTATGTTTTAGATCTACTTTTAGATCTAATTTTCTAACTGCAAATAAATTCAACAATATATAAAATTCCAATGCGGATTTAGCATATCATGAACAACAACACATACAACAAGCAACAATTAACCGTTCAAACAACACAGAACATTTCAAATCTGAATTAACATGATAATACAATTATTTTTAGCGCAAGAAAATAATTAATAATTAATTAAATAAATAAAATTAGAATTCTCACATTTGAATTTTGGCTGAAAATCAACTATCTCTGTTTCAGCTGCGGTCTGCGCCATCGCGAAGATCTCGGAAAGACGATTCCAACGCAACTGACGGTTCGTCAATCGGACCTCATATGAGAGAGATATTAATTTTTTAAGATTGGATAAATTAAATATTTAATTAATAAAATAATAATAAAAAAAAGTAGGAGACCTTCTTCCCCAACCCGTCGTTACAGTCGAAACCCATCGGCCTCCGAACAAACCCCACGTCGCACGCAACCTGGAGCACCCCGGAGCCGATCGCACGCCGCCACTTCAGATCTCGCACCACCCTCCTCCTGCGCCGCCACCACCGCCGGTCGCGGTGGTCCCTGGACCTACGAAAACGGACCCAAACCCGCCGCCTTCTAGCCCCAAATTCGCAAAATCCATGAATCAAAACCCGATCTTAACTGTATGGATGGAAAGGTCTCTCGAAGAGCTTCGATTTGGTATATCATATGTCGATTTTCGTTGAATAGATTGAGAGAAATTAGTGTATGAAGTTGGGAAATTTCTGGCCTTCGAATGAAAGGCGGCGGCTGGCCATGAATTAGGGTTTTGGATTTTAGTATTATTTTATTATTTAATCTCGAAAAATGTGCTTAAAAGGTGGATTTTCGGACTTTCTCTGATTTGGGCCTGCTTACTGTCGTTCTTAAGGTTTTGACACCTTCTGAACGCAATGGGACTGGTCCCGGGGCCCAATTCCGACATTTGTATATATTTTATTTAAAATTGCATTAAAAATTAATTAATTAAATACTGACTGTACATTTAAATATGCCGGGGCCACATACGACTTCAGAAAAAAAAAAAATTTTAGCTTTCTTATGACGATACGAATCCAACAAAATTATTTTCATCGAATTCTGAGACTATTTGAAAAATGGCTATTTTTAAGGCGTTTAAATTTAGGGTGCGTTTTTTAGAGGTCCCTATTAAGTTTCAAAATATAAAAAAAACCCGGTCATAAACTTATTGTAAATTAGGTCCCTATTTTCTGAAAAGTCATCAAAAAAATATTAAAAAAATATAAAAAAATCACGTAAATTCGTATTTAAATAAAACATGTAAACACTAAAAAATTCAGAACAAAAAACCATCAACGAAGGCGTCAAAAAAAAAAAAAAAAAAAAAAAAAAAAAAAACGAAATTTCCAGTTAAATGCATAATAGTATGCACATATATCACTTTCCTGCATACATCCGTGCATATTTTTTACTACATACATCTTCGTTGATTTTTATTCATGCAAATAAATGCATACATGTGCGCAAAAATTTCAAATACTTGCATACATTTGTGCAGGTTTATTTTCAGATTTTAATCTGAAAACAGCTTACAGAAAAGTTGCATACATATATGCAATTATCAGTAATAATTGCATAAATGTATGCAACTATTTTTTTTCGATTTTCGTAGATTCCTGACATTATTTCCATATTTTAGAATTTTTTTTTTATGAACGTACGCACATTTTTAAAAAAATAATACAAAAAGGCGGAAAAAATAAAATAGGGGGCGGGTTTAAAAAATTTCAGAATTTTGTTTTTTTTTATAAATTAGGTCCCTACTTTTTATCCTATAAAATGTTGCACACATGTGTGCATTTTTTTGAGAAATTTGCACATTTGGATGCAAATAAAAATGAACTGAAAAATTATGTTAAATCTATCCGCTGGAAGAACTGCAATAATTGCATATATGCATGCAATAAAATCAAAAAGGTGCATAATATTATGCATTTAACTGCAGTTTTTTCTGTTTTTTTGCTGTTTTCTTCTTTCTGACATTATTTTTGTTGTTTTTTGAACTGAATTTTTTTTTACAATGCGTAATATATTTTATTACTAATTTACGAATTTTTTTTATTTTTTTAATTATTATTTTATAAGTTTTGAAAACAGGGACCTAATTTACAATAAGTTTTTGACCGGATGTGAGCCTAATTAAGTTTCAAAATAGGGACGTGAGCCTAATATTCACTTAAATTTAATTGTAAATAGTCAAAACACAATTTCTCTTGCCACGCTCACATATTAATTCGAAAATTTTTGAAAATTGAAATCTAGCAATAATATGACATTCCGGTTCCAACAAAAGTGGTTTCATCGAAAACGGAGGTCGTTTGAAAAATTACTATTTTCAAGGCCAATATATTTAATATTAAAAATACATTTTTAAACAAATAAATTCCAAAACTCAAAATATATAAGTGTTTACTGTTTTTCAATGCAGAAACAATATTCCGAACTCAATGGAAGTGGTTTCGAGTTGAAATTCCCACATATGTGAAAAGTAGCCCTGCGGGCCATATGTAATATAAATTCTACAACGACCTTTTTAAAAATTGAATTGGCCATAACTTTTGATTTCCGCTATGAAATTTCAATTTTTCAGATTCGTTAGAAAGATATTTTTAAATAGATTCTAATATTTTTGGTTTCACTAAAATCCGTTAAATTTTGCATCCTGTACGGTCAGTCAAAGTTCAAGTTTGACTTTTCAAACTACCGCGTTATTTCTAATTCCATTTATATTTAAATTAAATTTATTCGTTTTAACTTCGATTAAAATAAATTCTAGCCATTATTATTTATAATAAATTATTTATAACCTCAAAATTCATTAAAATTTTCTAAAATAAAATTTTTAAATTGGTTCAGAATTTGCGAGTTGTTACAATCTCCCCCACTTAAAATCTTTTCGTCCTCGGAAAGGAAATGAAGCTAAAGTTGTTTATTTAACTAATTTAATTTTCATTTTTTTTAATTGTTTAATCATTTTATTAGTTGAATTCATATTCACACAACACAATCGCCAATAAATTAGTTGATTAAATTTTAAAAATACAACTTTTATATATTCAAAATCATATTTTCTAAAATCGAATTATATATAATAACAAGTACGTTAATTATGAATTCTTCTTCACTCTGACTCATTCTAGGGCATTACTAACCCCATCTCTAACGAGTATTCTCATTCTAGGATACTGCTGATCCTATCTCTAATGAGTATTTCTATTGGATATTACTAATCCAACCTCTGATGAGTCTTCTATTCAGTTCTAACGAGTTGTTCCCCAAAGATTTGAACTAACCTGGCTCTGACACCAGCTGTAACGACCCGCCATGAGGCAGTGGGCTAAACTCCCACCGTGGCTTACAGAGGTACCCCAGTACACCTTTTTTTACGATGACCCTTTCGAGCCTCCAGGCTAACGCCTAACCAACCCTAATAAATTAGGGACATGTAGGGGTAAGAGTCCACTGCTCGCCACCAAACAACATGGCGAGAACCCCCTGTCACGCGTAACCAGCTCCATAGCCAGCAACAAGGACTGGTGTGAGAATTCTTAACTTAACCTATCTAATAAGCACGCTAATCATAGGACCATGCCGCTAACGCGGAACGGGTTTACTCCATTGGATTGCCAGTGCATAATTAAAGTAAATCGTTAAACAACGCAATGCTTTTTAGAAAAATGAAACCATTATAAGACCCAGGTCCCATCACACAATGCAACGCACACCAGGGGATAGGGTTTTACCTTATAATAGTCAAAAGATGCTAAATACGTAAAAGCGATATTATTATTAGTGTGTATATATATTTAAAACATTTCAATATAAATGTATTAATCTTAGACGGCATAGGTACCATATACTATGTCGCCACATATAAGTTTACAATCAGAACCGCAAGGTCGTATTGGAAGTTGGATTTCCATCATGAGTCGAGGCTAGGGGCAAGCTCCTCTCCGATTCGAGACACTCTAGCAAATGCCTCAGGATCCCCCGTAGTGAACCCTTGGATCTTCAGGGCCGGTCCCCGCCTATCGGCAGTGGATTGGTTATGCCTGAATACACGCTTCTCGGTTCCTTTGAACCTATAATATGACCACTATCGGCCTATAAAATTCCGAGGTGCCTCAAAATACATCATCCACATAAGTAAAATGCCAGGCCGTGTTAAAGCACTGACACTATCACTAGCTAGAAAGAAACGTGTGCACTCCCTGCAGTCCATATCCCGTTTTTGACTTATGCCTGGGTGTAAGGCTCGCGAAGTCACGATAAACACAAAGTTATGCCGTAATAGGCTATGTTTTGATCATCCCACAAGGCCCTGCTTTTCAACAAAAGCCTTGATCATTTGCATCTTAGCATGTCACATTGTCAGACCCTACCATATTATTGATCATCTACCAATACACATATAACCTCTAAGCTCATACGTCTTAGAGAAGAGTGATAAGTAAAGAATAAATTCTTCACCACCAAACAGAAATATATAATCAGTAGCGTTCAACAAATACAGTAGAAAGGAATATAATGTCAGACACGCAATCCATTTACAAGTCCGCTTTGGGTCTGAGCGAAACAATGTGTCCGTCGATCTCCAAATGCGTTTGGACGATCATTACCAAATACCTTGTCTTGGAAGGCCAATCCCAATTCAAGATACCAGTCATCATCATCCCAACGATGTGAAAACCTTCGGTCTTCAATCACCGTCTTCATCTTCGACTCTTGATCGTCGTGATGATTATTCAGAATGGGTTAAACCCGGTCTTTCTGAATAACTCGCGTATTTTGGGATTAAAAACAAATATTGGAAAATCACACATTTCGTCACATCCCAACTCAGAATATTCTTTTAATAAGATATTAGTTTTAGAAGATTCTCATTAATTTTATCAAAGATAAACTCTAAAAATAAAATCTATAAATCAATTTCCAAAATATGGAATTCCAAAGAAATCAAATCAATACATAATCGATATAAATTTTTGTATCGGACTAATAATATAAATGGAATAACGGAAAAGCCTCTTAAATTCCATATATAATATCGGTCTTCTTTTACAGAAGCCCATTTTGATTATTACCAATTGAATTTCCACTTAATTCCTATTTAATATATTAAATTGGAAAAACTTGGTTTTAGAAAATGCCTTTTCAAATCTATAAAGTAGATTCATAAGTTCCAAATAATAATTTCAATGTAAATTGGATTAAAGAACAAATGTCGTTTAAAAACATCGTCCACGATAAATCCACTTCACATCTCAATTTATTTCATATCACAAAATATAATTGCAAATGCTAGTAATCTTTTAAAAACATAATTTAAAATAATCATAAAAATATTCTTTATATAAAAGATTCTAAATGAGAAGTATTCTTTATATTACAAATTCTTTATCCTTTACAAATATTCTTTGTTTTAACATATAGTTGATTAAAAATATATTATGAAAATATATGCACTTTATATAAAAAGGATTTCTAATGTAAAAATAGTCTTATTTAAAAGAACACTTGAATCGAAATGTGACTCAAACATTTACCATATAATTTGGATTATATTGATTTCACACACATCATATATATGACAATAACAGTATAATCATCAAGTCATCCATTACATCCAAAGTGTAATTTCCACTGTGTAAGCATTAAAATTAAATAATAACGCTCATCGCAGCCTGTCGATCTAACGATCAACATACAACTAAATATTGGGATTAGTGTATGTAAATTTTCATCCCAACACCCGTGTGGGGTTTCAACCAATCAAGCAAATGATAAACTAATTTGTGCACTTGGGCGATGTGTGAAAAATTATCGTCTCAATCACATACACAAGTCGGGTAACTTGTGAATGGAAGTGTAATACACAATATATATAATGATGACAAGAAAATATCTCTATTGCAATGAATGAATAAGCATAATAACTTTGTCTCTATTGACAATTTCTATTTTGATAATTTAAACTCTAAACGAAAATGGTTATTTTGTTTTGGCAATTCTAATGAGACAAAATGATAAATATTTGCTTTAACTATCCTATCTTGACGTGTATATATCTTGTCAACATATATATATATATATATATATATATATATATATATATATATATATATATAAATTGCTACAACTAATTCATTTTGGCAAAAATGAATATTCCTAACAAAATGTAAAATTTTGTTTAACTAGTATAAATTGGCTAAAATGAATAATTATTTTTAACTAATGTAAATTAACAAAAATGAATAATTGGTTTTTAACTAATATAAATTTACAAAAATGAATAATTTGAGTTTCAAATCTAATAAACATGCCAATGCTATATTTTGTTTTATTCTTTTAATTTAGACAAAATAGGTGTTTTTGTCTATTCTATTTTAATGATAAAAATGTGAATGTTTAGTTATTAAAATGTAACTTTTAAATTATATCCTTTCTTTCAAACAATCCTTATTTATATCAAAGTTATAATCAAAAATATAATTTTAAATCTGGTGGTTTGTTTGCATTAATGAATTGCAAACAAAGATGAACTTTATTTTAAGGTTTTGTTTGCAACAAGGAATGCAGATAACCAATGTGACTTTTATTTTATTTAAAAGTATATTTGTGTGCATGTAAAAAGAACTTACTTTACAAAGTGTATTTACATTATTGAATGTAAATAAAAGAAACAAATTTTATTTAAACGAGCATTTACATTTGTGAAAGCAAACAAAAAATAGTTTTTGTTTATAAGTTTTATTTACATTAGTGAATGTAAATAAGAGAACAAAATTTATTTTCAAAGTATATTTAAACAAATTCTGTTAAATGTATAAAAGTGTGTACATTGGGGTTGGAAAATATAGATAAAGAAAATAGACTATAGTTTCATTGAATATTTACATTGATAAATGCAAATAAAAGAATAAACCTTAATTTTTCAATGCATATATATTGATAAATGCAAACAAAGAAATAAACTTTATCTTCAATATATGTTTGTATTTGCATTGGTGAATGCAAATGAATAATTTGTTTTCAATATACATTTTGCATTGGTAAATGCAAAAAGAACAATTTCTATTTTCTATATATATATATATATATATATATATATATATATATATATGCATGGCTGAATGTAAATAGAAGAACAAACCTTATCTTCAAAACATGTTTACATTTGCGAATGCAAATAAAAGAACAAAACTTTATTTCCAATATGTGTTTGCATTTGTGAATGCAAATAAAAGAATAAATTTTATTTTTAATGTTTATTTACATTAGTAAATGGAAATAAAAGAATAAACTTGAATTTCAATGTATATTTACATTTGAAAATGCAAATAAAGGGACAATTTTTATTTCAAGTATATTTGCATTTGAAAATGCAAATAAAAGAACAATTTCTATTTTCAAAGAATATTTGCATTGTGATATGCAAATGAAAAGTGAACTTTTAATCTCTATATTTATTTGTAATTTTTAACGTAAACAAAATGTGAATTTTTATTTAATTCTATTCAAAGCATAAAAATGTTCATTTTATCTCCATAATCATGTTTTGACAAAGATGTTATTTTTATTACAATAATTATATTTTTGACAAAATGTTTTCTTTTTATTTACATAATAAACTTCTAATCAAAAATGTCCTTCTGATTTGCATAAAATATTTCAAATAAAAATGTTGTTTTTATATTTCTAATCAAAAATGTTATTTTTGATCTAATGTACATTTTACACTAAGAATGACATTTTATTCTTAATATACAATTTTCACTAAAAATGATCAAAATAATATTTTATTTAGATTGAATTGACGATATAATTAAATTCAACAAATATTGGAAATCCATTGTTGTTCAAATTCTATCGTAGGTAACAAATAAAAATAATATTTTATTTGTCATTCAAATCCTGTTGTAAAATAAACAAATAAAATAAGGTTTTATTCGTTGTCTAAATTCTATTGTAAAGTAAACAAATAAAAATATTTTATTCGTTGACCAAATTCTGTTGTTATATAAACAAATAAAAATAAGATTTTATTTGGTAACCAATCTCTGTTGTTATATAAACAAATAAAATAAGATTTTATTTGTCGTCCAATTTCCATTGTAATATCAACAAATAAAAAGGAGTTTTTATTTGTCGTTCTATTTCTATTTTTAAATCAACAAATAAAAAAAAAGTATTTATTTGTTGTTCAATCTCTATTGTAAAATCAACAAATAAAAATAAATTTTTATTTGGCGTTCAATTTCTTTTGTTATATCAACAAATAAAAAATGAGTTTTTATTTGTCGCTCCAATTCTATTGTTCATTTCAGGATAATAATAAAATAATAATATTTTAATAACATAAATAAATTATTACAACTGGATCTGAATAAATATGATTTAAATCTGAATTAAAAGATGTTTTAGATCTAATTTTCTAACTGCAAATAAATTCAACAATATATAAAATTCCAATGCGGATTTAGCATATCATGAACAACAACACATACAACAAGCAACAATTAACCGTTCAAACAGCACAGAACATTTCAAATCTGAATTAACATGATAATACAATTATTTTTAGCGCAAGAAAATAATTAATAATTAATTAAATAAATAAAATTAGAATTCTCACATTTGAATTTTGGCTGAAAATCAACTATCTCTGTTTCAGCTGCGGCCTGCGCCATCGCGAAGATCTCGGAAAGACGATTCCAACGCAACTGACGGTTCGTCAATCGGACCTCATATGAGAGAGATATTAATTTTTTAAGATTGGATAAATTAAATATTTAATTAATAAAATAATAATAAAAAAAAGTAGGAGACCTTCTTCCCCAACCCGTCGTTACAGTCGAAACCCATCGGCCTCCGAACAAACCCCACGTCGCACGCAACCTGGAGCAACCCGGAGCCGATCGCACGCCGCCACCTCAGAGCTCGCACCACCCTCCTCCTGCGCCGCCACCACCACCGGTCGCAATGGTCCCCGGACCCACGAAAACGGACCCAAACCCACCGCCTTCTAGCCCCAAATTCGTGAAATCCGTGAATCAAAACCCGATCTTAACCGTATGGATGGAAAGGTCTCTCGAAGAGCTTCGATTTGGTATATCATATGTCGATTTTCGTTGAACGGATTGAGAGAAATTAGTGTTTGAAGTTGGGAAATTTCTGGCCTTCGAATGAAAGGCGGCGGCTGGCCATGAATTAGGGTTTCGGATTTTAATATTATTTTATTATTTAATCTCGAAAAATGTGCTTAAAAGGTGGATTTTCGGACTTTCTCTGATTTGGGCATGCTTACTGTCGTTCTTAAGGTTTTGACACCTTCTGAACGCAATGGGACTGGTCTCGGGGCCCAATTCTGACATTTGTAAATATTTTATTTAAAATTGCATTAAAAATTAATTAATTAAATACTGACCGTACATTTAAATATGCCGGTGCCACATACGACCTCAGAAAATTCTAAAAAAAATATTTTTAGCTTTCTTATGACGATACGAATCCAACATAATTATTTTCGTCGAATTCTAAGACTGTTTGAAAAATGGCTATTTTTAAGGTGTTTAAATTTAACTGTAATAGTCAAAACACATTTTCTCTTGCCACGCTCACATATTAATTCGAAAAATTCTGAAAATTGAAGTCTAGCAATAATATGACATTCCGGTTCCAACAAAAGTGGTTTCGTCGAAAACGGAGGTCATTTGAAAAATGTCTATTTTCAAGGCCAATATATTTAATATTAAAAATACATTTTTAAACAAATAAATTCCGAATTCAAAATATATAAGTGTTTACTATTTTCCAATGCAGAAACGACATTCCGAACTCAATGGAAGTGGTTTCGAGTCGAAATTCCTACATATGTGAAAAGTAGCCCTTCGGGCCATATATAATATAAATTCTACAACGACCTTTCTAAAAATTGAATTGACCATAACTTTTTATTTCCGCTATGAAATTTCAATTTGTCAGATTCGTTAGAAAGATATTTTTAAATAAATTCTAATATTTTTTGTTTCACTAAAATCCGTTAAATTTTGCATCCTGTACGGTCAGTCAAAGTTCAAGTTTGACTTTTCAAACTACCGCGTTATTTCTAATTCCATTTATATTTAAATTAAATTTATTCGTTTTAACTTCGATTAAAATAAATTCTAGCCATTATTATTTATAATAAATTATATTATAACCTCAAAATTCATTAAAATTTTCTAAAATAAATTTTTTAAATTGGTTCAGAATTTGCGGGTTGTTACACGGTTTTTCTTGTATTAGGGCTGATGTGGCTTTATTTGATTGGTCTGGTGAGGTATCTTTGTGTCATGATGATTTGGATGGATCCTACGTTAATACAAAGACTAGATTAAATCCTAGACTTCTATATAATCAACTCAAACCCTAAACCTAAAACACATAAACACATTCTATGAAGCAATCATGTTGTCTCTCTCTGAACTAGCGTAGCCTCCATCTTCTTAAAACTAGAATATCTTCTTCAACTAGAAATCAATTAGAAGAACATCAATAGTCTAAATCAAAGGAATAGCTTAACAAATTCAGAAATCAGATTACGGAATACACGAACTGTTCTTTTTCTATAAGTTCAATTATATTTAAGATTTAAATATATAAAAGTCATGACTTGAAATAAATCGAATCTAGAACTGTGCCTAATTGTGATTCTGATTCATGTTTATCCTTATGACAAATCTAAAATAAACTATACCTATGAGGCTATTTTGATTTGTACAATTGGACCTGTCGTATTGTATATTAATTTGGAGATGCTTTTATGTTATGTTATGTACATGTTCATAAGCTAAGTCATGTTCATATATGCTTATATGTTTAGATCTACATGCTTACGAGTTTAGATCCAAGTTAATACATATGTTTAAGATCTATGTAAATTCCTATTCATATGCTTAAGATCTATGTTAATTGGATCTAACTCAAGTACAAGTTCACATTGATATGCTTGATTAAGTTTATATTGTTCATGAAAAATTTGTATTACACATGCTTAGTTAGATTCATATTATTTGGTGTTGTTGGAATGCTACATGTTCCTTTCTTTTCCCTTTTGTTTATGAGTTATGCTAATTTGCGAGCCTAACATTCTATGTAAATTATGCGAACGAATAACCGGGGGGGGGGGGGGGGGGAACGTTGGGGTAAAACATTAAATTACATGCTAATGGCATAGATTGGCTCATAATCATGTAAATGATTAATAGCATGAAATGGTATAATTTGTATACCATTAATTATGAACATAATTTAAATAGTAAATGTGACATGACAACACTTGTGGACAATTTACATATAAACTTGACATAAATGACGAATATGTAAATTAAATAAAGGATGAACATGCCTAACTTGAGGTTAGATTGAGTTGTGGTGTAAAACTACTCGGAACCGCCCGGCACATCCAGTAACTGCAACAACACCTATCTAATGTGAGAGGTTAGTGCATCATGCCCAAGAAAAATACGAGGTTAGATTGAGTTGTGGTGTAAAACTGCCCGGAACAACCCGACACATCCAGCAACCGGAACAACACAGATCTAATGTGAGAGGTTGGTGCATTAATAAATCAATTAACGCTAATGAACATGACATGTTAAGAATGGTAGGGTTAAGTTAACTAAGGCAACACTTAACCAGTAAAACATGTTAATTAAACAAATGGTAGGGTTAAGTTATCTAAGGCAACACTTAACCAGTACAACACGTTAATTAAACAAATGGTAGGGTTAAGTTAACTAAGGAAACACTTAACCAGTACAACATGTTAATTAAACCAATGGTAGATTAAGTTAACTAAGGCAACACTTAACCGATATAACATGATGAATGGTAGGGTTAAGTAACACAAGAAGGCCACACTTAACCAATATATAACACGATGTATGATAGGGTTAAGTAACAGAAGAAGGCAACACTTAACCACCATATAACATGATGTATGATAGGGTTAAGTAACAGAAGAAGGCAACACTTAACCAGTATAACATGATGAACGAGTGGGGTTAAGTTAATAGAAAACACTTAACCAATACAACATGATGTGTGGGTGGGTTAGGTTAACATGAATGGACAACACTTAACCAATATTACATAAATGAATTGGATATGGTTAAGGCAAGCTTAACCAATAATACATATTGACTTGTTCAGTGGGAGGGTTAAGTACATCTCGTGTAGGTGGGTAATATTAGTATATATAGGCCCACAAACTTAGTCGTTAAATAAATATGCTTGAATCGGTGGGAGGGTTAAGTACATCTCGTGTAGGTGGGTAATATTAGTATATATAGGCCCACAAACTTAGCCATAAAATAAACATGATTGAATCGGTGGGAGGGTTAAGTACATCTCATGTAGGTAGGTAATATTAGTATATATAGGCCCGCAAACTTAACCATTAAATAAACATGCTTGAATCGGTGGGAGAGTTAAGTACATCTCGTGTAGGTGGGTAATATTTGTATATATAGGCCCACAAACTTAAGCAGTACGAAACCCTAGTAACGGGGACCCATTTCAGTAGTAACCCACATAGATGTATCATGGTACCCTCAACTAGGTAGGGTGGGGCACGATTACTGGGCTGATTATAAGCGGTCAAAATAGCGGCAGGGGGTACAGCAATGTAGGTTCCGACGGTTTACGGGCGTGCACGTAATTCGGAGTGGGAAAAAGCAGGCACTGGGTACCAGTAGTTACACACTATGCATCTTGAATAATGTCAGGTTGCTATCATAAGGATTGATGCACCTTATAGTCGGACCAGCACAGGGTATCTACACGCAAGAGAGGGCCGATTGACAAAGACACATGGAACATTAATACAAGTAGGGAGTCGATCGATATGGTAGTAAGGGTACATCTAACATATTCGTGGCAATTAGGGTGATTGAGGTAAGATCCCCCTACTAGATGTACACCTGAAGGCTACCACAATTACGGGGATTGGGATCACGTTGTAATATTATCGTTTTATACAGATTACTAGTTGGGACACTTATTAGGTGGTGCAGAGATATAGAAATCAGAATAACAGGGTAGTAGCGAAGCAGAGAAAGAGTAGAAGCGCATTTAGTTTACCTTGTCTTATCTTGTCTTAAGTTATCTTGTTTTATGGTATTGTCCTATTTTCAGTTTATTCATGTCATGATCTTTTATCTTGTTTACATGCTGAAAAATCACTGGACTTAACAAACTTATGTCTGACCTATTTTCTTTCGTTTCTCCCTTCCCCCAGCTAGTCAGGGAGGGAATAGCTCATCTTAGTTTTGACCGTTTCTCTTTCCAAGCTCGGAGATTCTGTGATGTATGGCTTGGAACCTCTTAACTTTGGCTATGGCAATGATTGCACTTTAATTTGGGGACTTATGCTACTTTGCTATGTTTTTTTGCTTCTTATATACTTGGAAGTTTTTGAATCAAGACAGAAGTTTTATGTAATACTTTTAAGTATGATTGAGTCAATTGTTGTAAAAGCTTGACTGAGCTACGTTGCTTATAGAATGACTTTATTTTCCACTGCTTTATTTGTCTGTCTTGTAATTTATCTGCATCTCTTACGTATAACGCTTCACTGAAGTTAATGCATTCCCTTTGTGAGTGACATTAATGAACGTGGGGTGTTTCAGTAATACTATCGTAACTATACCTTTTTCCTATATAAACACGTCATTTTTTTTAAACAAAACTAATGTTTTCTACCATGAATTACGAATCCTGTACTATGGTATACAAATTTCATAGTGAAATATATAAATTAGTAGGTTCTATCAGGGTGTAAGAAGGAATAAGTCAAATAAAAAGATCATAATGCAAAATCAATATTAGTTACAAACTTACAATGAATAATTTTAAAAACATGTAAAAGATATCATAGAGCTTCCACATATAGCAGGTTATAAATTATATAAGAAAAAGTATAATTGGAAAATTACCTCAAGTATTTCTTCTACCATCTCCCATTAAAAATTTAAGAATATAGAAACAACTTATAATGCCTTCTTACTTTCGTCGCATTTCTTCCTTTATCCATCATTGATCACTCATTTATTCTCCTCTCTATAAAATGCATAATGATCATGGAGATCCTACCACAATGGACTCCATATGCCAAAAGGAGAAATAATGTAACGATCTGGATTTTTAGCCAATAATTTCAAACATTTAAATTGATTTTAAATGTTGTATTGGGAATATAAAAGGATTTTTGTAACGAATTTATTTATAAAACGAAGTTTGAAAGTATAATTTATAATTAAATTTAAAACGAGCTCGTAATATTGTGGTAGTTCGTAAAACTACGTTTTGAACTTCAATTGAATATACAAGATCCAATATAAGTTGAATTTCTTTGAAACAAGAAATGTTCAGATCTATTTGACTATATTTTTCCAATGAAAGTGAAAAATCGAGATTTCGTCTTGTAAATTGTGAGTTATGCCCAAATTTAATTTTGAAATAGTCCTTATGGAATCATTTATAAATTATAACGATTTGTTATATAAATAAATCGATTTTAAATAAGCTGAACGTCATTTTAATTTGAAATATTGAGTTGTTAGTCCAGATATGTTTATTTTGAAGCTATGTGATTTTCTATTTGGATATATACGATAATAATAATTTATTATCATTAAATTGCACTGTTATGGAATTAATTAATATTTTAACCGATTTATTCCATCCTTAAAAATTGCCTTTTTACAAACAACCTCCGTTTTTGACGTAATCAGTTTGATTAGATCTGTGATGTTAAATTATTGTATGGAAATAAATTTCGTGGCAATTCAATATCGTATGTGACCACGGTAACCATAAACGCCTAGATTTTTATTTAATTGTTTATCGGTTTAATATGGAACTTAAGAATATTCAATTTTCAAACGATCTTCAGATTCAATGAAACCAATTTTATTAAACCCGTAATGACTAATTATTGTACGATTTCCAGTTTTGGGTCAATTGGAGTTATTTTGATTATTATGCGTAATATAAACACGTATTGATTTACGTTGTGAATTAAAAAGGTAGTTTACCCAAACGATCTTGGAATTTAACGAAACTAGTTCCATCATGTCCAGAATATTTAATTATTGTAAGATTTGAAGTTTCAAACCAATTGGAGTTGTTATGGGAGCATCCAAAAATTTAACATAAATCAATTGACAATTTTAGTATTTAAAATTTCACTATTTTCACAAACGGAGTCGGGTTTCGACGAAACAAGTTTTGCTAGGTCCGAAATCTCAAACTATGGTCATATATTCCTTATCGTCTCAAACAGATATCGTATGTATTCATATGAAAGTATAGACGATATATATAGTTGGCGATAGGCATGGATTCAAGTTAATCAATAAAATATTCCAATATAATATTAATTTAACTATCTATATAACCAACCATTCTCTGAAATCCCTAAATTCCAATTTTTCCTTTTTGTCTTCCAATTTATTTCTTTACGGCGAGAAACAAAAGAAATAATCGTCCACTTCAAACAATTTTTAAAAATCAAACAAGCAACGAAAAATGTTTATTTCAAGTCCGTTAAACTCCACAAATCGAAGGCTTTACCTCCATATCCTCAGATTGTGTTTTGATAAAAATATTTTCAACCTTAATTTTTACAACATAAGCTAGGGATGATAATTCTCAAGACTGGGTGATTTTGGTGTGGACTCGAGTAGGTATTTGAATTCATGGTTCGATTTGGGGATGGTGTGTTTTTTTGGGAATTTAGTGGAATTAAAAAGTTTGGTATTTCTTCAGTAGCATGAACTTCGACTAGAAGTTGCAACAGCGAGGGCGACTTTGTGTGAGCACGGTAGGGTTAGAATGATGGTGAGTCGGATGACGAGAAGAACGGCGAAATCCGTTCGTTGAACGGTGATGAAAAGAAAGCGAGGGTGAGTTCGAAAATGGTTCGGTGTGTTTTACAGGAAGTGTGGGCTTGTATACGAGGATGAAAAACAATGGTTACGAGAATTTTTCAGCCTGTTTAATTTACTAATGGTGAGGTTAGCAGTGAAAAACGTTGATGATGGGAGAAGAAGTATTAGCATATCAACGTTGGCTTAAGTGGGGTTGTATAGCTGTAGGTGGGTGAAAGGGGAATTTGTTCTGCGGTTTCAGTATCCAATTCTGACCTGGATGAAAGGTGAAGTAAACGGCTGGTCATTATAAAAGAAAGTAATTAAAATTAAATTAATTATATAATTAAGAGTTAATGTTTTAAATTAAAAGCGTACAATTTATAACAGTCATATCTTGTGCATATTTTATCAGAATTGCACCAGATCGGTCACGTCGGAATCGTAACAACGAGATCTACGCTGTGGAGCTGATGTGGTTAATAACAAAGCTACTGGAATTTCATAGAAAAATTTAACGTTTGTATCATTTTAAATGGAACAAATAGCAGAATTGTAAACTGCGAATCTATTTGAGTAAAATCACTAACTTTGTTCAGTTACAATTTTTGTAACAAACCGAAATTTCTGAACAAATTTAAAATTTTTGTTTCAGCTATTTTAATGGATTTTGAATATTTAAAATGATTTATTTTAAATAATAGCAACTAAAAAATTTATTTTAAATGAAGTTAGAACGTATGAATTTATTTTCATTATAAAATGAACTTGAAATGGCGCGATAGTTTGAAAATTCAATTTTAAATTTCAATTGAATGTACAGAATTCAAAATAAATCAGATTTCAGTAAAACAAGAAACATTTGAATCTGTTTAATTATATCTTTCTAGCGAAGGTAAGAAACTAATATTTCATTTCAAAAATTGTAAGTTATGTCCAGTTTAAAATTCAAAATAGTCGCTATGGAATTTTTATATATTTTAATATAATATATAGCCCTTAAAAATAGCCATTTTGCAAATGACCTCCGTTTTCGATGAAACCACTTTTGTTGGATCCGGAATGTCAAATTAATGTCAGGTTCAAAATTTCATAATTTTAGGAATTAATATGTGAGCGTGGTGGATTTAAATGTGTTTTGTAATTTCAATTTGAATTTAATCAACTGGAAAAATGGCCATTTTACAAATGGTCTTCAAATTCGGCGAATTAGTTTTGTTAGGACCATATTGTCAAAACAAAGTTAGATTTATTTTTCTGTAATTTTTGGAGTTAATATGTGGCCCTCCTAAATTAAAATGTACGTTTAAACTCAATATATATTGAGTTATATTTTAATTTTGACGAAAACTATTCGAAACTGTCGAATTGGCTTACGAAACATATTCCATTGTGTCTGAAATCGGGGTATTTGGCTAGAGGTGACAGTCGTTGGGGTTTGTTTGGTGTTCGAATTGTTAAACTTCAATTTTCACAAATAATAGAATTAAATATATCTATGTAATCCGTATTTGGGACACGGTATGTCCAAACCTCTTTGCCACTAGTTGGGCCTGTCAACTAGAATATTATATATTATTATTATTTAGCTAACCAGCTGTGTAGCCCCGTGCTGCACATCCGTCTTCCTAAAAAAAAATATTATCAAAAAGGGGTACAAATGTAAAATTAAAACCCTATTCTTCATTCAATACTTCAGAGCTATCGCCTCCATTTATTAAAAAGCAGAAACCATCCTAAAACATTTCGATAATCGGTCTCAATCTAGAAAGAATTAGGACATGATTTCTTTACGAAAATTGAAGCGCTATGTTCGATCTTCGAATGGGTAAAGGAATGATTGGTTATTGTGTTGTCGTGGGTGGGAATTTCCGCCTCAAAGTGGCTGAGTTCGATCAGATTTCTTTGAGTCTAGGGTAGTGCGAGTAGGCTGGAACTCCGTGAGGTGGTGGCGAACCCCTAGGCGCGTCGAGGGGTGAGGAATGATCAAGCACCGGTCAACCAGGTGGCGTGCGAATTGTAGCCCTAGGGTTCGTGATTGGTTCAATGTCATTCGTGAAATCCATAAGAAAGGGAACATGGCTAATGATGGTTGAGCAATGTATTTAAATTTAAATTGTACAATTAGAGTTTAATTAAATTGTATAAATTAAAATGTGAATATATTTTTAATGCGAAATCAGAATTTAGCAAAGTTGGATGCGATGGAACCGTAAAATTGAGACCTACACAATGGAACTGATGGGACTGTGATAGGAACTAGCTGCAATTTTTGACTGAATTGAATACACTATTTAGTTCAGTTAAAGCAACTGTTAATTAATGATTTCGAATCCAATCAATGTGAGAATTCTCTCACTAAAATTTTAAACAGTTATTTAATTTATTTTATAACTGCATATATGAACTGCCAGTATTGATTTTTATCAAATTTTAATTATCACAAATGTTGTACGAGGCCTGTTAACTGACCTCCCCCATCCACAGACCACGGACGATTTTATTGACTGTATTGTGTATTAATTGTGTTGTTCAAATGTTTAACATATTAAAAATAATGTTAACATTAATGTGGTAGTTGAAATTAAATCATAAATTTCTATTTATAATTTTAAACAGTGAAAATTGGTTAATTAGAAATATAATTCAAACCGAATTAGAATTGGTTACATTTGTTAATAAATAATTCATTTAAATAAATTTTTGTTGTTTGAAAACCCCACACGGGTCTGGGGATGATAATTTATTCACATCTCCCCTAAATTTAATTATATGCCAATCGATGGATCAACAGACTGTGATAAGCATTATTTAATTATTTAATGCTTATACAGTGGTAAATTTCACTCTAGATGTGAATTGGTTGTTTAATAGTTGTTTATCACTATTTTTGAATACGTGTGATGTACGAAATCCATTTAAATAAAATTATATGGTAATTGATTGAGTCTGATTTAGAAATAACGAATATTTTAAAATAACGAATAATTTAAAATAATTAATATTTTAAAATAATATTCAGAATATAAATATATTCAGTGAAGATTCAAAATATGGTTTTGATGTCCGATTTTGGATGGACACAAAAACATTAAAGTATATAAAGCTGAGTTAAGTTAATATATGCTATTTTGACTCGAACGGATTTTTATATCGATTTTATTCATTTTATAATGAATATGGGAAAGATTTGATTTCAAAATCTGATATTTTGAAAATATTATCATTTTAATGTTATAATGATATAGAATATTCAATTTAGATTTAAAATTGAAAATGAAGTTGAAATCGTTTTAAAATGAACTATAAACGATTTAAAAAATACGTTTTAAATAGAAATCAATGATATATATATTATATATATTTAAATGGCCTGAATAGAACGCGCCGCGCAGCAACTGTTCGCGAATTTCAACCAATGATTTCAAATTGACGTAGAGGGAGATCCGACCGTCGGATTCTCCTAAAACCAGAACCATTGGGTTCGTATCGAAAATAGCTTTCCAATGAATATAAGAGATTTATATTTGAACGGTTGGATTTCAAAATATGTCCAAATTAGTTTTGGAAATGGTCGCCATGGACGCAGTTCAGTGGCCGTTATTGGAAACCGACTGTACGGGCCTTTATAAAATTATTAAAAATAAGGAAAAATTATGTAAAATCATAACAACTAATTTGGGAAGATTTTGGATGAAAAATTCCAAGTTAGAAAAGATAAAAATATATTTTTATTGAAATGAACTAGTTATTAACTAGAATAATAATCCAATATATTTAAATAAATAAACTGAATGTGAAATGGTTTTGATATAACCTGAATTTTCCAACGTATGAAATGGAATAGAAATAATCTTTGGAATATTTCAATATTGGATTCCGTGGTTATACAAATATTATTGAGGAATTTGGAAGACATAAATATCGCTATTCCTAAAACGATATTTGTTGGTTTTAGAATTTGATATTGAATATAAACCAATAAAATTTCTATTCAGAGTCTTTTATTTAATATCAAATTGTATTTTGGGTTTGTCGCGAATGGTGTCTTGAATAACACTGTTCTTAAAACCAGTTGAGAAAAGAATAAATCTTTTAATTAAGATATAGAGAAGTTTACCAATTAATTAATAATTAATTGGAACTGAATTGAAATTGGATTTTTGGGTTTATCGTGAACGGTGTTTTAAATAACATTTGTTCTTTAATTCAATTAATAGTGAAGATATGATTTGGAATTTATAAATCTTTTTATTAAGATTTAACGGAAATTTTCCAAAGTAAAGTTATCCAATTTAATATATTAAATTGGAATCGAATGGAATTCGATTTGGTAATAATTGAGATGAGCTTCTGTGAAGGAAGACTGTTACTAGATATGGAATTTAAAAGGCTTTGCAGATATTCCATTTATATTATTAGTCCAATACGGAAATTTATATCGATTAAATACTGTTATGATTTCCGTGTAGGTTCCATTTTGATGGAAGACGATTTTGGGTTTATCGTGAACGATGTTTTAAAGGACCTTCGTTCTTTAACTTAGTTAAAGACATGATTTATTTCCTGAGTTTGAATAATCATTAAATAATGATTTATGGAGAATAAAACCGAACTAGAGTTTTAATGAATCTTTAATTAGATTGAAATGGGAATGGGGTAGTTAAATTTACCAAATTTAAGAAATGTTTCGAGATGGAGTACCACTAGTTTTACTCCAGGCGATAGTTAAATATTTAATTAAATTTGAGTTTGAAATGGTAATTAAACTTACCGATAACACAGCGGGGATTAGATATGGAGTACTACCAGTTTTGCTCCATGGGATGAATAGGTTGGGACTGGGATTAATAAAAAGTGACTACTCTAGTAAAGTTTGCTAATCTCGACTTTTTGATAAACCTTAATTTGGTTTAGAATTGTGAAAAGATAAGATAAAATCTTTTGAAAGTGATATCAAAAGGAAGATTAAAGAATAAGTTTAAAAGAATTTATCTTTGATAAAATTAATGGGAACCTTTTCCCTAAGATGTGAATATTTGAATAAAAGAATATTCTGAATTGGAATGAGGCGTATGATGTGTTTTTATAGCACTTGATTATAAAATACGCGAGTTATTCGAAAAGATCGAGTTTAACCCATTTTGAATAATTAATACGACTGCTAAAAGTCGACGATGAAGACGGTGGTTGAAGATCGGAGAACTTCACATCGTTTGGATGATTAATGATGTCTTGATTGGGCTGACACACAAGACAAGGTAATAAGTGGTGATCGTCTAGATGTACTTGGAGATCGACCAGATATGCGAGGACATCTCTCCTGTATTGGACATATGGGATGATGAATAAGGTGCCTCCGGTTTCATTCAAACCCAGAACGGACTTGTAAATGGATGTGTGTCTGACATTGGATTTCATTCTAAATTGACTGATTTCTATTAAATATATATCTGTTTGGTGGCGGAGAATTTACTCTCTTGCTTAACACCCTTCTCTGAGGCGTACGAGCTTAGAGGTTATATATCGATAGACATCAGTCGTATGGCGGGAATTGTCATTATGGCATGCTAAGATGAAAATGATCAAGGCTTTTGTTGAAAAGTAGAGTCTTACGGTTGATAATCAAAGCACGGCTTTAATTAGCATAGCTTTGTGTATAGCGTTAATTCGCTAGCATCGCACCTCTGTATAAGTTAAAAATAGGATAAGGTACACAGTGAGTGCACGGCATTTCTTTCTAGCTAAAAGTGGTGTCATGGTATGGAGCCCAGACACTTTTACTTATGTGGATGATGGAATGCGAGGCGCCTCGGATATTGAGTTCCTAGTGGCGCAGAGATAGGTCCGACAGGACCAGGAAACATGTGTTCAGGAATAACTAATCCTCAAAAGTAAGAGAGGACTGGCACTGCCAGATCCAAGGGTTCACTGCGGGGGATCCTGGGTCATCTTGCTAGAGGTGATCTGAATCGGTAAGGAGACCATCCCTTGCCTTGACTCATAATGGAAATCCAATTTCCAATACGACGTTCTTCGGTTTTAGTTGTAGAACTAGTATGGCGACATGATATATGGTACCCATGTCGTTTATGGCTGATACATTTATATTTGAAATTTTTTCGACACTATGCACTTATATAATATCAAAATGATTTGTTTTAAATGTACCAAACATGTTTGGCTATTATAAGGGAAAACTCTATCCTCCGGTTTGCGTTGCATTGTGTGATGGGACCTGGGTCTATAATAGCTTCATTTTTCAAAAAACATTGCGTTGTTTCAAGTTTTAAAATAGTATTCATGCGGAGTAAACCCGTTCCGTGTTATACGGCGTGGTCCCATGATTTCCCAACTTTTAAAGTAAAGATGTAATGACTGTTTTAGTTCTCACACCAGTCCCATGACCGACTCAGAGTTTATTGTTTCAACCTAAACTCTGGGTGCCCATATTTTCCACACGGGCAGCTAGTAGTTTGGTTTTCGCATATATTTCATTTTCCCAGGACCCTGGATTACAGCTGGAGCTATATTCGGAAAGATTTGTATCCATGTATTTCTATTAGTTGTGCTTGTTGATGTATTTTCCGATATGTATTGTATTTATACATTTAAATTTCCGCTGCTTTGTATTTTAATATCTGATGTTATTTTATTTCCGTTGTGTAATATTTATTCATACTCTGCTATATTCTTATACTCTGATGTAATTGTTGTGATAACAATGAAATGTTCTATTGTTTATGTTCTGATGCGTCGTGTTCTCAAAGCAATCCGTCCTTTCCCGATAGGGAAAGTTTAGGTCGTTTCAGCGTGGTATCGGAACTTTGGTTTACCAAGCTCAAGAACAAGAAATGTTATAACCAAACAAAAGAATTTATCAGAGATAGGACTAGTAACATCCTATAAGAATAACTCGTTAGAGATAGGATCAGTAGCATCCTAGAATGAGTTTGATGAGTATTATTTATTAAAAACAAATTTAGTTTTGAAAATTATATCATATTATACATATTTGAGTATTTTAATTTATATTGGTTTTGGACAATCGAGTATATGAAGATTTTGCATATACGCGTCATGAACGTATATTCGAAGTATTAAATATACTGGATAGATATAGAATCACACTCTAGTCACCCGGGATGATTTTACTGATGACTGTACATCATCAGTAGTTTATTTTCGAGTTTCGAAGGTGGGATATCTATATATTTCCAACTGACTAGTGTGAGAACCAGAACTTAGCTGGAATTTATTCTTTGTGACATGACACGAAAGATATGATTTTTGAGTATATAAAAAGTTATGTGATTAAAAAGCTAATCAACTAATTGATTGTTGGTTGTGATGTGTGATTATTTTTTTAACCAATTAAAATATTGGAATGATAAAACTAGTATGAAAATAAAAGGTAAATTTAGTCAAATCGAATCAAATATTGAACTGAAATGGAAATTGATTGGAATTGCATACATTTACATATATATGTGTGAACAAGTCATAGCATGAAAGCTAAGAAGAGAAATAAAATTGTACGCCCGACAAATAGGTACATGTTTACCATATTCGTTGGGTATGATGATTTTATGAGCCGATTGGTTAGCCGCTTCGCCTTTTCTTTTTCTTTTAGATTGTTGAGGGCCCTATGAGGCAAGTTGTGGTTTTACCGATCAGCCCGTACAAAGGAGGTTATGGAGAAAATTTTCAGAAATTTAGGGTGCTAGCCAAATTTTTGAGAAATTAGGAAATTCTTAGAAACTAAAAAGTTGAAGAATGAAAGCCAGAACGAAAGTTAAGTTGGTTAGTTAAACAACTTTCAGCTCCGTTCCTTTTCGAGGACGAAAAATTTTTAAGCGGGGGAGATTGTAACTACCCAGAATTTCTGAACCAATTTAAAATTTTTATTTTAGCTATTTTAATGTATTTTGAATATTTAAAATGATTTATTTTAAATAATAACGACTAAAAATTTATTTTAAATGAAGTTAGAATGTATGAATTTATTTTAATTATAAAGTGAACTTAAAATGGTGCGATAGTTTGAAAATTCGATTTTAAATTTCAATTGAATGCACAGAATTCAAAATAAATCGGATTTCAGTAAAACAAGAAACATTTGAATTTGTTTAATTATATCTTTCTAGCAATTGTAAGAAACTAAGATTTCACTTTAAAAATCGTAAGTTATGTCCAGTTTAAAATTAAAAATAGTCGCTACAGAATTTATATATATTTTAATATAATATATAGCCCTTGAAAATAGTCATTTTGCAAACGACCTCCATTTTCGACGAAACCACTTTTGTTAGATCCGGAATGTCAAAATATTGCCAGGTTCAAAATTTCATAATTTTTGGAATTAATATGTGAGTGTGGTGGATTTAAACGTGTTTTATAATTTCAATTTGAATTTAATCAACTAGAAAAATGGCCATTTTACAAACGGTTTCCAAATTCGATGATATTAATTTTGTTAGGACCGTATCGTCAAAAAAAAAGTTATATTATTTTTTCTGTAATTTTTGGAGTCAGTATGTAGCCCCTAATTAAAATGTATGTTTAAATTGAATATATATTGATTTATATTTTAATTTTGATGAAAACTATTCGAAACGGTCGAATTGGCTTACGAAACATATTCCATTGTGTCCGGAATGGGGGTATTTGGCTAGGAGCGATAGTTGTTGGGGTTCGTTTGGAGTTCGAATTGTTAAACTTCAATTTTCACAAATAATAGAATTAAATATTATAAAAAGGGGGTATAAATGTAAAATTAAAACCCTACTCTTCATTCAACACTTCAGAGTTGCCGCCTCCATTTATTAAATGACAGAAACCGTCCTAAAACATTTCGATAATCATTCTCAATCTAGAAGGAATTAGGATATGATTTCTTTACGAAAATTAAAGCACTATGTTCGACCTTTGAATGGGTAAAGGAATGATTGATTATTGTGTTGTCATGGGTGGGAATTTCCGCCTCGAAGTGGCTGAGTTAAATCAGATATCTTGGAGTCTGGGGTGGTGCGAGTAGGCTAGAACACTGGGAGGTGGTGGCGAACCCTTAGGCGCGTCGAGGGGTGAGGACGATCAAGCACCGATCAACCAGGCGGCATGCGAATTGTAGCCCTAGGGTTCATGATTGGTTAGGTGTCATTCGTGAAATCCAGAAGTAAGGGAGCACGGCTAATGATGGTTGAGCAATGTAATTAAATTTTAATTGTATAATTATAGTTTAATTAAATTGTATAAATTAAAATATTAATATCTTTTTAATGCAAAATCAGAATTTAGCAAAGTTGGATGCGATGGAACAATAAAATTGAGATATACGCAATGGAACTGACGGGACTGTGATAGGAGCTAGCTACAAATTTTGACTGAATTGAACGCGCTATTTAGTTTAGTTAAAGTAATCGTTAATTAACGATTTCGAATCCAATTAGTGTGGGAATTCTCTCATAAAATTTAGAACAATTATATAATTTATTTTATAACTACTAATATGAACTGTTAGTATAGATTTTTATTCGTTTTTAATTATCATAAATGTTGTACGATGCCTGTTAACTCACCTCCCACGTCCACAGATCATGTACGATCTAATTGACTGTATTGTGTGCTGATTGTGTTGTTAAAATGTTTGACATATTAAAAATAATGTTAATGTGGTAGATGAAATTAAATTATAAATATCTACTTATAATTTTAAATAGTGAAAATTGGCTAATTAGGAAAATAATTCAAACGAATTAGAATTGGTTAAATTTGTTAACCAATAATTCATTTAAATAAACTGTTATTGTTTGAAAACCCCATATGGGTCTGGGGATGATATTTTATTCACATCTCCCCTGAATTTAATTATATGTCAATCGATGGATCGATAAACTGTGATAAGTGTTATTTAATTATATAATTCTTATGCAGTAGTAAATTTCACTCTGGATGTGAATTGGCTTATTAATAGTTTTTTATCACTATTTTTGAATACATGTGACATATGAAATCCATATAAATAAAATTATATAATAATTGATTGAGTCTGATTCCGATTTTAGAAATAACGAATGTTTTAAAATAACAAATACTTTGAAATAAGGAATATTTTAAAATAATATTCAGAATATAAATGAATATTTTAGAACAATATTCAGTGAAGATTCAAAATATGGTTTTGATGTCGGATTTTGGATGGACACAAAAATATTGAAGTATATGAAGCCGAGTTAAGTTATTATACGCTATTTTGACTCGAACGGATTTTTATATCGATTTTATTCATTTTATAATGAATATGGATAAGATTTGATTTCAAAATCTGATATTTTGAAAATATTATCATTTTAATATTATAATGATATAGAATATTCAATTTTAATTTAAAAAAGAAAATGAAATTGAAATCGTTTTAAAATGAATTTATAAACGATTTCTAAAATAAGTTTTAAATATAAATCGACTATATATTTAAATGGCTTTTATAGAACGCGCCGCACAACGACCGTTCGCGAATTTCAACCACTGATTTCAAATTGACGTAGCGGGAGATCCGACCATCGGATTCTCCTAAAACCGGAACCTTTGGGTTTGTATCGAAAAGAGATTTCCAATGCATATAAGAGATATAAATTTGAACGGTTGAATTTCAAATTATGTCTAAATTAGTTTTGGAAAAGGTCGCAATGGACGAAGTTCGGTGGCCATTATTCAAAACCGACTGTACGAGCCTTAATAAAATTATTAAAAATAAGAAAAATAATGTAAAATCATAATAACTGATTTGGAAAGATTTTGGATGAAAAATTCCAAGTTGGAAAAGATAAAAATATATTTTTATTGAAATGAACTAGTTATTAACTAGAATAATAATCCAATGTTTTTAAATAAATAAATTGGATTTGAAATGGTTTTGATATAACCAGAATTTTCCAACATATGAATTGGAATGGATTGGAAGGGAAATAATCTTCGGAATATTTCGATATTGGATTCTGTGATTATACGGATATTGTTGAGAAATTTGGAAGATATAAATATCGTTATTCATAAAACGATATTTGTTGGTTTCAGAATTTGATATTGAATATAAGCCGATAAAATTTCAATTCAGAGCCTTATATCTAATATCAAATTGGATTTTGGGTTTATCGCAAATGGTTTCTAAAATAACACTGTTCTTAAACCCAGTTGAGAAAAGAATAAATCTTTCAATTAAGATTTAGAGAAGTTAACCAATTAATTAATATTTAATTGGAATTGAATTAAAATTGGATTTTTGGTTTTATCGTGAATGGTGTTTTAAATAACATTTTTTCTTTAACCCAATTAACAGTGAAGATATGATTTGGAAATTTTAATTCTTTTTATTAAGATTTAATGGAAATTTTCCAAAGTAAAATTTTCCAATTTAATATATTAAATTGGAAGCGAATGGAATTCGATTTGGTAATAATCAAGATGAGTTTCTGTGAAGGAAGACTATTACTATATATGGAATTTAAAAGGCTTTGCTGCTATTTCATTTATATTATTAGTCTGATACGGAATTTATATCGATTATACACTATTATGATTTCCGTGTAGGTTCCATTTTGATGGAAGATGATTTTGGATTTATCGTGAACGATGTTTTAAAGGACATTCGTTCTTTAACCCAGTTAAAGACGGGATTTATTTCCTGAGTTTGAATAATCATTAAATAATGATTTGTGGAGAT
The DNA here is from genome assembly GCA_030737875.1 of Allium sativum. NCBI lineage: Eukaryota > Viridiplantae > Streptophyta > Magnoliopsida > Asparagales > Amaryllidaceae > Allium > Allium sativum. The sequence goes on from CM060924.1 coordinate 289,584,299, forward strand.
TAAAGCCGAACTAGACTTTTAATGAATCTTTAATTAGATTGAAATGGGAATGGGGTAATTACGTTTACCAAATTTAAGAAATGTTTCGAGATGGAGTACGACCAGTTGTACTCTAGGCAAGAGTTAAATCTTTAATTAGATTTGAGCGCGAAATGGTAATTAAACTTACCGATAAAACAGTGGGTGTTAGATATGGAGTGCTACCAGTATTGCTCCATGGGATAAATAGGTTGGGATTGGGATTAATAAATAAGCAATTACTCTGGTAAGGTTCACTAATCATGACTAGTTGATAAACCTTAATTTGGTTTAGAATTGTGAAAGGATAAGATAAAATCTTTTGAAAATGATATCAAAAGGAAGATTAAAGAATAAGTTTAAAAGAATTTATCTTTGATAAAATTAATGGGAACCTTTTCCCTAAGATGTGAATATTTGAATAAAAGAATATTCTAAATTGGAATGAGGCAAATGATGTGTTTTTATAGCACTTGATTATAAAATACGTGAGTTATTTGGGAAGACCGGGTTTAACCCATTCTGAATAATCAATACGACGACTAAAAGTCGAGGCTGAAGACGGTGGTGATACTTGGGGAGAAGGTAATAAGTGGTGATACTTGGAGATCGACTGGATATGCGAGGACCTCTCTCCTGTATTGGACATATGGGATAAGGAATAAGGTGCCTCCGCTTTCGTTCAGACCCAGAACGGACTTATAAATGGATGTGTGTCTAACATTGGATTTCATTCTGTATTGATTGATTTCTATTAAATATATATATATATATATATTTTAAACAAAAGATATGTGTATATATACCAAAAGGGAGAAACTAGCCTTTCTCCAACGGCTCACAAAAACGGATTCGGCAAACGAATCCGTGCACACACAGACAGAAAAAATAAAAACCCAAAAATCAGGGCTAAACCCAGAAAACAGAGCAATCCATCGGCAAGACGGAGCGAGTGCCAAAGCCCACTGAACTGGATAGCAACCAACTCTACTCCACGCAGGACTAAGACAAGCACAGAGGCCTAGGTCCCCACCATAGACAAGACGGAATGGACTAGTAGTATCCACGCTGACTGCCCAGTAGTAATCTGCTAGCGCCACCAAGATCCAGAGCCACCCCTGCATCCCTGCCGGACCGCGACAACCAACTGAATCTCCCTGCCAAGCAACTCCAAAACCTAGAGACGCAACCTGTGACTAGGAAACAAGATAAGTCCGGGGGGGGGGGTGAAAAAAAAAAACCGAAGAAGCAGAACGAAAACAAGCACTCAACCAATGCCTACCCTTGGAGTGACCCCCATCGTCAGAATATCGAAAGAAACAGCTAACCTCCTGGAGCGTGTGCCAATGACACCTCTGAACGGCCTACCACGGAAGGCAAGGAACACATCATTCCTCACTTTTCGGATAATGGTCGGAGGATCCATTGGCACATCGTCAAAAACAGCCTTATTCCTAGCACACCAAATGTGCCAGCAAATAAGGCAAGGAATGAGGCGCAGAAGGATAGAGCGAAGGGACTTGGTCGACACACCGGACCACCATAAAAGAAGTAAATCTCCCGTCGAGTTGACATTACGTCGGCATCCCGTAAGATTCCCAAAGTAATTCCAGACAGCTCGGGCACAAGAGCCAGCTAATAAAAGATGAGAAGTGGATTCGGTACTACTAGCGCTGCAACACCTGCATCTGGACGCTAGTGGGATACCAATACGCTGGAGATTCTCGTCTATTGGCAAACCGTCATGAAAGGTTTTCCACATAAACAGAGATACCTTCGGAGGGATACGGGCATTCCAAACAGAGCTAAAAACCGGCCGTCGAGGATTAGGAGTCCTAATCGAATTCCATGCCGCTTTCAGCGAGAATGGGTTGCCGTCCCAATTGGTACCACCCCCATGATTATCCGAAATGCTTTTTACGGATTGCATCCTTTTCCAAGTCTCACTAGCGTAAGACGGGACTCCGGTGTAATTTGCAGAAGCAAGCCTACGGTACTTGGCATGGAGAAACGACGCCCAAAGGGAGTTGTTCGCTCCAAACCTTGCCCATAGCTTGCAAGCAAAGGCCAAACAAAAGTCTTTAGGGTTACGGAGACCAAGACCTCCCTCACATTTGGGACGACAAATGGTGTTCCAGGAGACCCAGTGGTGACGCGAAGAGCCATCCTTGCTTCCCCAGAAGAAAGCGGAAACCAAGGACCGGTAGGAGCGGAAGAAAGCGGCCGTGGGAGTCATGGCAGCAAAGATATGGGACCCGATAGAGTCAAGGATAGACTGAATGAGGACAAGTTTTCCAGCCTGGGAAATGAGGGAAGCATTCCACCGAATAATCTTGCCCCTGACTCTATCAGTGAGGGGATCGAATATGGCGTTAAGCTTCCTACCACGGTAAAGGACAATACCCAGATATGGAAGAGGAAGGTTGGCAGCACAGAAGCTTGTGGTGGACTCAATCCAAGCGGACCTAACCGAGGAGAGGTCTTTTGCGGCCACGAAGCAGCTTTTAGAAGAGTTTACAAGTTGGCCCGAGCTACTCTCATACTTATGAATAAAAACAAGGAGGGACCTGATTGAACGACGAGAGCCATTCGTGAAAATGATAACGTCGTCCGCGAAGGACAAAGAAGAGATAAGCGGGCAGCCCCTAGGAATGCCGAACCTATGAATCTGTCCAGCAATCGTTAGGGAGTGAAGCCCTCGGACGAAAGCTTCAGCAGCGATGACGAAGAGGGAGGGGGACAAGGGGTCTCCCTGCCTCAGACCTCTACCAGATCTGAAGTAACCACAGGCAGAACCATTGATGAGGACGGAAAACCAACAGTTGGAGATGAGCCTCCAGACCACATCAATAAAGGGTTCTGGAAACCCAAAAGACCTAAGAACCTTGATGATAAAGAACCAAGACATGCGATCGTAAGCTTTAGCCATATCAAGCTTAACCACCACATTAGAGCCACGAACCTTCTTATCTAGCTGGGAGATCAGCTCCTGGGCAAGCAGAACGTTGTCTGTGATCAAACGTCCTTTCACAAACCCGGCCTGAGAAGAAGAAATAATGCGCTCTAGAAACGGTGCTAACCTACAGGTTAAGACCTTAGAGATGATCTTGTTGGAGAAGTTACAAAGACTAATCGGTCTGAAGTCCCCACACGAGATAGGCTGATCGCATTTTGGGATAAGGACCAAGTTGGTCGAGGTCCAACCCGCTGGGAGATCAGCTCCAGCGAAAAAGGACTGAATAGCGAGACAAAGATCAGCCTGAACAATCGGCCACACACTCCTATAGAAAACCCCATTGAAACCGTCTGGCCCACTCACACTGTCCTTACTCAGCGAAAATACGCAAGCGCGTATTTCTTCCGAGGTAGGCGGGGCGGCTAGGTCGGCGTTATCTGATGGAAGAATGAGCCTAGGGATGTAGGCCAATAAGGAAGGGTCAGTAACAGAAACAGACGGAGTGGTAAGGAAAGACTGGAAATGGGAAATGATAGCTTCTTTAACATCAACCGGGGTTGATGCCAACGAGAGGTCGGATCTACGGATCTGGCGAATAGTAAGGCGATTGTTCTTCTTACGGATAGACGAATGAAAGAATTTGGAGTTCGTATCTCCATCTACAACCCACTTGATCCTAGCCTTTTGGCGAAGATGATCATTTTCGATACGAAGTTCCAAGGAGAAGGCAATCTGAGCCACCGCCCAGGCCTCCTTGTTGGCAGCATTGGGATCTTCATCAAATGCAGCTTCTGCCAAAATAAGAGTTTCTTCAGCCGCTCTAACACGGTCGAAGATATTCTTGAAGACAAGGTGATTCCACTCCTTCAGGCAAGACTTAAGGCGTTTCAGCTTGCGGGAGAACAGCACACAAGGAGAGCCAGAGATGGGAGAACTCCAAGAACCTTCGACCACTGAGTGGAAGGAGTGGTGTGATCTCCACATACTCTGGAATCTAAAGGATGAAGGGCTGGAAAGGGAGAGGGGGGAACAACGAAGAAGAAGGGGAGCATGGTCCGAAAAGGTCCGATGAAGGTGGGACATAGAGAAGGAGAAAGGAAGGGAAAACCACCCTTCGGTGGCAAACACGCGGTCAAGTCTAGAAAGGATACAATTTGGCCCCTCTTGGTTGTTGCTCCAAGTGAAAGCTGAACCGGAGAACGAAATTTCAGAAAGGCCTGAGCTGATGATAAAAGAGTTGAAATCTGCAACCGCCAAGCGGTTAACTGCATTTCCGCCCCGCTTTTCTGCCTGGCTGGCGACGACATTGAAGTCGCCACCAAGCACAGAAACAGAGAAACCCAAGTCCGACAGGGAGAGGATGTCAGCCCAAAGACTAAGTCTCTCAATCCTATCACACTTAGCGTAGACCGCTGAGAACAGAAAGGAAGAAGAGAGCGCGGGAAGCGAGCAAGCAACCGAGAAGAGCTGGCACAAATCGAAGATGGGGCGGACAACCACCTCTTTGGACCACAAGATCCAGATTTTGCCAGACAAGTTAGAAAGAGCACCGCCGAAGCCAAGGGCTAAGACAGTAGAAGAGATTGTGTCCGGTCCCATAAGAGGTTCCAGAAGCGCAATAAGGCTAATAGAGTGCTTCCTAATGATGCGCTTAAGACGAGCAACCGACGCATCATTCCCAATTCCTCGCACGTTCCAGAACAGAAAATTCGCCATCGAGAACAATAGCTAAGAAGCAGAAAAACAGCCAGAGGGAAAGAACCACACAGAAGAAACCACCCGACCGCTCAAATACGGTATAGGGTATGTCGAGTAGATCTGACGATCTGCTCGGACGCCGCTATAGAGCGTGTACGAATGGTGCGAGGAGTGCGAGGGGCCTCTCGTCTGCTACGACGACGAGGGCTCGCAAGCGAGGGCCTGGAATCATGGCGACGACATGAGGAACGAGAGCCAACGCGAGAAGGATAAGAGTTCTTAGTGAGCCTAGATAGCCGATCATTGATGATCGCTATTTCGGCTTTACTAAGAAGAGGAAGCGAATCAGACACAGAAGACAAAGAAGACGAAGAGCAAGAAGACCCGTCAACGACAGAAAGCAGAATATGTGCGGAGTTGCTCAAAAGAGCCAACCCCGAATGCTGTGTGATCTTTACCGAAATCGGTCTATCATTAACTTGATAGAACCGCAAAATAGGTAAAGATCGAGGGACATGGCACAAGAAACCAGTCGAAAGCCTGAACAAACATGAGAGGCCACTTCCCCAGTGAGCCGTATAGTGTACCACAGCTGTTTCCACTATACGTCTACAAGAGGGAAGCCACCCATCCCAAGAAGTCAAGACCTCGACGGGGAGCCTAGGGGGGATCCGAGAACTAGGGAAACAGACTCGACACGCACGGGTCACTAACGACACAGTAGAGGCCTCGTAGTGACTCACAAGGCAAACAAAGCCCAACCAAAAGGCTAAGGCCCATACAAACCAAACCGGACAAAGGATGTCAAACCAGTCTAGCATGCCGACAAAGAAACCACTCACGAGCCCGAGGGCGCACCAACCAAAAGCCATAACATGGCTCCCTGTCCAAACCAACAAGAGACCTGCTGATCCGAACTTGTAGGCACCGAAGTACCCAGAACCAGCAGGAGGCAAAAATAAGGAAAGGGAACGCTGGCACAAGGAGAGAAAAGGAGAACAACCCACAAAAACAGGCCAGCAAACACACAAAAAACTGGGCATCTCCACATCCAAGAACAGTGTAGAGATGCCAGGGAGAGAAAGCACGATAGAGCTACAACTCAAAGCATCACACACAAGGCTTAAAAAAAACAAAAAGAAGCAGGACGAGCTGCCGCTAAGTTGCACAACACAGCTTGGTGAAGATACAAGACCGGATCATAAGGTCCGGAATCCGTATTATGCAACACGGCAGGTAATCCTGAAGCAACCCGCCCATCGGACACCCAAGGTAAAGAACAAGAGAACAACAAGTCCGCAAAGCCACTAGGGGGAACAGAAAAGGAAGAAAGACATACCTCGTCAGTAATAGGAGCTACAAGACTGTAGCTTCTCTTACCAATGAAAACCGACAGCAAGCCAGAAACCTCCACAGCGAGAGAGCACTCGCTGACCAAAGAAGACGCGCCAGTAATCCAAGTCTGTGTCTGCTCCCGAAGCATCGTCTTCCCCTTAGCAAGCCGCCGTGGAGCGGACGACGCTAAGGAAACGGGCGCAACACTACCAACCAGCACATCAGAACAGGCTGCAGTATCAACCACCGACATCTCGCTAACTGTCAGCAAGGAGAAAGGGTTGGCCAAGACAAGGCCGGAGACCTGGCTACTCTTAAAAGCAGGCCCCACCTGACAACCAGCAAGAACACATAAACCCTCATCCCGCTCCTTCCTTCTCTTCCTTGACCGACGCGCTTTACGGCGGCGACAAAGGCCAGAAGGCTGAACAGGAGAGTCAACGACAAAGATATCCTCCACTGCTTCCGAATCAATTCCCAAATATGGGGTGGTCACATCCCCAACGAGGGGTTGATTCGGGGAAATTAAGTTGCCAAAATCAGGCCCAAAAACTCCGCCACAATTCACAGAACCAACGAGAAAACCATGGTTGGCCACTATAGGAGCCGCTGCCGACGCTTTGAAAGACAGCGAAGGAGTGAAAGGGGTGATGAAATCCCCCTTCACGCAATCAATTTCAGTGCACAGGAATCGCTCCTTAGCCCCCACAGCCGTGGAAACAGCACCACGGGGAGGTAATGAGCAAACCAGCGAATCCCGATAGATCGGGGCCAATTCTAAAAACAACCCATCCACACAGAGCCATTTATGGCGAAGGAGTTCAGCAAAAGCTGGAAGAGAGAATAACCCTACTTCAATTGAAGAAACACCAGTAACCACCACAGACAAGGGGGAGGCCGCCACCCCTAAAATCGAACTGGCAATCAAGTCGAAATTAGGGCAAGGACCTGCGAAAGAGCCAGAGATAACATACATCCCTTCAGATCAGGATGAAACCAGAGGAAAACTCAGCGCAATGGGATACGACGAAGAAGTCGCACGAAAATAGAGAAACGAGAACCACAGAGAAGGATCGATTGAGGAGAGAGCAGAGGGAGAAGCAGAAGAATCGCCTTAGAGATTAGAAAATGGCTGCCATTTTTGTTACCGTTGATGTTAAAAAGGTGATTTCTATTAAATATACATTTGTTTGTTGGAGGATAATTTATTCCCTTGCTTAACACCCTTCTCTGAGACGTACGAGCTTAGAGGTTATATATTGATAGACAACAGTCGTATAGCATGAATTGTCAATGTGGCATGCTAAGATCCAAATGATCAAGGCTTTTATTGAAAAGCAGAGTTTTGTGGTTGAAGATCAAAGCACGGCTTTAATTAGAATAGCTTTGTGTATAGCATTAATTTGTGAGCCTCGTACCTCGGTATGAGTTAAAAATGGGATAAGGGACGCAGTGAGTGCACGAAGTTTTTTTCTAGCTAGAAGTGGTGTCATGGTGTGGAGCCCAGACATTTTTTACTTATCTGGATGATGGAATGACTAATCCTCAAAAATAATAGTGGACCGGCACTATAGGATCCAAGGGTTCACTGCGGGGGATCTTGGGTCATCTTGCTAGAGGTGATCCGAATTGGTAAGGAGACCATCCCTTGCCTTGACTCATGATGGAAATCCAATTTATATAATCGATATAAACTTCCATATCCAACCGGTAATATAAACTTCCATATCCAACTGATAATATAAATGGAATAACGGCAAAGCCTCTTAAATTCCATATATAGTAACAGTCTTCCTCCACAGAAGTTCACTTCAATTATTACCGAATCGAATACCATTTCATTCCAATTTATTTTATTAAACTGGAAAACTTTTCTTTGGGAATTTCCCCTAAATCTTAATTAAAAGATTTATAAATTCCAAATCACATTTCACTGTGAATCGGGTTAAAGAACGAATGTCTTTAAAAACACAGCTCACAATAAACCCAATTCACATTCCATTTTAATTCCAATTAAATGTTTAATTAATTGGTAATTCTTCTTTGAATCTTAGTTAAAAGACTTATTCTTTTCACACGGGGTTTCAGAACACTGTTAATGAAGACACCATTCCATCAGCCTCTAACCGTAAATTAGTAAGAGAACAATTCCATAAGTATTAATCTCGAAGGTCGATACCAACATCAGATCAATACCCAGGAAAACTTTCAACTTAGCTAATCTCTAGTTAGTTTCTAATTTCCTTAACTCCATTGGGTTTAAGAACAGTATTATTAAAGATACCATTCACGACAAACCGAAAATCTCATTCCATTGTTGATCGGGTTAAAGAACAAGTGTTATCTGAAACACCATTCACGATAAACCCAAAATCCCATTTGATATTAAATACAAGGCTCTGAATAGAAAATATATCAGCTTATATTCAATATCAAATTCTGAACTCAACAAACATCGTATTGGAATAACGATATATATATACCTTCCAAATTCCTCCACAATGTCCGTATAATCACGGAATCCAATATCGAAATATTCCAAAGATAATTTTGATTCAAATCCATTCCAAATTATATATTGGCAATTCTGGTTATCTTTAAAACCATTTCAAATCTAATTTATTTATTTAAAAATATTGGATTATATTTCTAGTTCGTAACTAGTTCATTTCAATAAAAATCTATTTTCATCTTTCCAAAAATGGAATTTTTCATCCCAATTCTTTCCAAATCATTTATTATGATTTTACACAAATTATTGCTATTTTTAATAATTTTATCAAGACCCGTACAGTCGATTTCCATAAATAGGCATCGAGCTGCACTTACAGTGACCTTTTCCAAAATTGATTTGGACATAATTCCAAATCCAACCGTTTGATTTCAAATTTCTCGTATTCATTATAAAACTCTTTTTGGTACAAACCCAACAAATCCAATTTTAGGAGAATCTGATGGTCGGATCTCCCGTAATGTCCATTCGAAGTCAATGGTCGAAATTCGCGAATTACCACAGCGCGGCGCGTTCTATTCAGGCCATTATATTATAAATATTATATATAATATATATTTCACCGATTTCTATTTAAACCATATTTTATAAATCATTTTAAATTCATTATCAAAACGATTTCAACTTCATATTCAATTTTTAATCAAAACTGAATATTCCATATCATTAATATATAAATTATAACATTTTCAAAACATTAGATTTTGAAATCAATTCCTTTTTAATATTCATTATAAAATGAATAAAATCGATATAAATATCGTTCACGTCAAAATGGCGTTAAATTAATCAACACGGCTTTATATATTTAAATATGTTCGTGTCCATCCCAAAACGGACATCAAAATCAGATTTTGATCTTTTACTGAATATTATTTTAAAACATTCATTATTTGAAAATATTTGTTATTTTAAAATATTCGTTTGTTCTGAATTGGAATCAAACACAGTCAATTACCATATAATGTTGATTATATGGATTCCATACAATCCATGTACATAACAGCAATGATAAACAATCAACCATCATCCATCGTGCATTCTACACTGCATAAGCATTAAATATAAATATTTAACGCTTACCACAGCCTGTCAACCAATCGATTGACATACAACTAAACAATTGGGATTAGTGTATGCCCAATATCAACCCAATACCCGTGTGGGGTTTTCTAACAACAAACATAGATTTTATTTGTACAGTTGGGCGATGTGTAAAATTTATCATCCCAATAAATATCAGTCAAATGCGTGTGCATAAACAAATCGTTCGATTTGCAAATGAATATTTATTTTATTCACATACACGTTAAAAATTATATTTTTAACGGTAAAATATTTTATTTCAACTGATGAATATTTTATATTCCATTCCACATCACAATAAATCACAACAACACAATACAATTAAACAAACAAGTCGTCCATGGTCTGTGGACGACGGGGAGCAGTTCATATATGCAGTTATAAAATAAATAACTATTTAAAGAAAATTATAGTGAGGAGTTCTCACATTGGGATCCACTCCATCAGTTTTATCTGAATTTCCGAACAATTTGTATTTGAATTTGACGCGGTCAGTTTTGTTGCGAAGCTCTCGACTCCACGATCGCAACGGGTCCAATTTTGCGCAATTTTGACCTCGTATGGAAAAGTTATGGAATTTTAAACCTTGATTGCTTTAAATAAAATAATTGGTTTTAAATAAAAAAATAAAAAAACCGTTCTCCTTCATTTCGGAAATAGGCAGACGTCCAAAAACCCCGCTCCTAACCTAGGGCACGAGATTGCACGCACCACGAGGCGTTAGAGCATGATCGGAGGGTGGCATGGGCTCCGCCGTCGAGAGCACCTCCTCCGCGCCCAGCAATGGCGAACTCGCCCCCGTCAAGCATGCTGAAATCACCTGCGAACGGCATGAGTTCGTGGCCCCTTTTCTCCACGAATACGCAATGATAATTCGTGAAACTCATATGGATTTAAAGAGGGGAGAATACTCTACGGAATTTCCTTAAGAACTCATTGAAATCATTGAGTGGATCGAAGAAAAAGAGGAGAGAATGATTGAGCCCTTTTCCATCGTTCGTCGCAGTCAAAGGGAGCGGTTTTCTGGAATTTAATAAACCCTAATTTTAATGAATTCTTGTTGGCCAGAAAATATATTTAAATTAATTAATTTCCAAAAAAATAACCACGTACCCATTTGAACTCCAAATCCAACCCAACGACTGTCGCCTCTAGCTAAATACCCCAATTCCGAACGCAATGGGATCTGTTTCGTAAGCCAATTCGCTTGTTACAATCGGTTTTCGTTCAAATTAAAATATAAATCAATATATATTCAATTGGAACGCATATTTTAATTTACCGGGGCCACATACTGACTCTGAAAATTCCAAAAAAATAAATAAATCTAGCTATGTTTTGATGATACGGTCCTAATAAAAGTAATTTCGTCAAATTTGAAGACCGTTTGAAAAATAGCCTTTTTTTGGTCGATCCAAATTGACTGAAATTAACCAAACACGTTTTCCTTTGCCATGCTCACATATTAATTTCAAAAATTATGAAAATTGGAATCCAGCAATAATTTGACATTCCAGATCCAATAAAAATGGTTTCATCGAAAATGGAGGTCCTTTGCAAAATGGCTATTTTTAAGGGCTTTATTTCCATAACGACTATTCTGAATTTTCAACTGGACATATCTTTTTATTCCTGCTACGAAATTTCAATTTTTCGGATTCGTTGGAAAGATATTTTCAAATAGATTCTAATATTTTTGGTTTCACTAAAATCTAGTTTGTTTTGAATTCTGTACATTCATTTGAAATTTGAAATTGAAATTTTAAACTACCGCGCCTTTTCCAATTCCTTTTATAATTAAAATAAATATTTATATTCTAGTCTCGATTCAAATAATATATACATTCTAATTCTATTCAAAATAAATTTCTTGTCATTATTATTTAAAATAAATCATTTTAAATATTCAAAATTCATTAAAATTACCAAAATAAAAAATTTAAATTGGTTCTGATCTTCCGGGTTGTTACAATCTCCCCCACTTCAAATCTTTTCATCCTCGAAAAGGAACGGAGCTGAAAATTGTTCAACTAATCACACAACTTTCAGTTCGGCTTTCATTCTTCAACTTTTCAGTTTCTAAGAATTTTCCAATTCTTCAAAAATTTGGCTAACACCCAAAATTTTTGATTTTTTTTGCCATAACCTCCTTCGTACGGGGAGCACCGGGAAAATCCCCAAAACGCCACATAGGCCCTCTCATCTCAAAAAGAAAAAGAAAAAGCCAAGCGGCTAGCCAATCGACTCATAAAATCATCCAAACCCAAAAAATTAGTAAACATGCACGTATTTGTCGGGCATACAATTTTATTCCTCTTCTCTAGCCTCCTTGCTATGACATGTTCAATGTATATACATGTAAATGAATGAAATTTCAAACAATTTTCAATTCAGTCCAATATTCGATACAATTTGGCTAAATGGTTCAACAACACTACCAGCAACCAATTAGTTGATTATCGTTTCAAATTCATAATTTATATATATATATATATATATATATATATATATATAAAATAATTCTTGATGCCAAATCACAAAAATAGACCTTATCTAGTTTTGGTTCTCACACCAGCGTAATGGAAATATATAGACATCCCACTTTCGAAGTTCGAACATAAATACTGATGATGACGCGTCAATCATCAGAACTATGCCCGGATGACTAGAGTGTGATTCCATATCCATCCCGTATATTCGAGGCTTCACATACGCGTGGATCAGACATATATTAAAATCTCTATCTACTCGACAGTCTAAATCAATTTAAAATAAATTATTCAAATAAATTATTCAAATACGAATAATTGATATAAAATCTTAAAACTAAATTTGATTTTTTTAAAAACAACACTCTTCACACTCGTTCTAGGATACTACTGATCCTATCTCTAACGAGTCGTTCTCCATGGATATTACTAATCCAACCTCTGATGAATTCTTTCGTTTAATTCTAACGTGCCTTGTTCTCGAGCTTTGTAAACCAAAGCTCTGATACCAAAATGAAACAACCCGAACTTCCCCGTGAAGGAAAGCCCAGATTGAATTGAGAACACGACAAATCAGAACACAAACAGAAGAACATTTCATTGCTTATTACAACAATTCCATCAGGATACAAGAATATAGCAGAATATGAATAAATATTATACATTTGATAAATATCAGAGAAATACAATTTACAATGCAGCGGGAATTAATACAAAACATAACTGAAAGAGATAAACGGATACAGAGCTTTCCGAATATCATTCCAGCTGTAAACCAGGATCCTGTGAATATAAATTTGCAAAACCAAAACTACTAGCTGCCCGTGTGGAAAATAGGGGCACCCATAGTTTAGGTTAAACCAATAAACTCCAGGTCAGTCATGTGACTGGTGTGAGAACTAAAACAGTTATCAATCTTTATTTTAAAGTTCGGTAAATCAAGGGACCACGCCGTATAACACGGAATGGGTTTTAACCCTAAGAATACCAGTGCATAAAACAAACAGCGCAATACTAAATAAAGAACAATGAAGCTATTACAAGACTCAGGTCGCATCACACAATGCAACGCAAGACGGAGGATAGAGTTTTACCTTATATTAGCCAAATATGCTTGGTACAAGAAATTTCGTCTTTTATTATTGCTATAAGTGAAGAAATCAACTTCAAATATAAATGTATCAATCATAGATGGCGTAGTGCCCCATCCCACTATGTCGCCATACTAGGCTCTATAATCAAAACTGAAATGTCACTTATTGGAAGTTGGATTTCCATCTGTGAACCGAGGCAAGGGATCATCCTTACCGCTTCGAGACAATCTAGCACATGTCTCAGAGCTCAGACACAGATGGGCCCTTGGATCGTCAGGGCCGGTTCACTCGATGTGGATTAAAATGCCTGAACACAACGTTTCCCCACCCTATGGGGTGTAAATCTGGTCTGTATAAAGACCATACCATCCATCCGCTTAGCAGAGACCGATTTAACTGAGACGCCTCGCTATCCATCATCAACATAAGTAAAACATCCGGGCGTGCAAAACCCAGACACCACTCCTAGCTAGAAGGAAACACACGTCCTCCCTGAGGTCCTCCCCCATTTCTGGTTCACACCGGGGTGCGAGGTTCGCGAATTAACACTACCCAAAGCTATGCTATATTAAAGTCGTGCTTTGATCATCAACCACAAGACTCTGCTTTTCAACAGAAGCCTTGATCATTTGCATCTCAGCATGCCACAAAGGCAATTCACGCTATGCAACCGATGTCTATCAATCACACAGAATGAAATCCGATGTCAGACACACATCCATTTACAAGTTCGTTCTGGGTCTGAACGAAACTGAAGGCACCTTATTCCTCGCCCCGTATGACCAATACAGGAGAGAGGCCCTCGCATATCCCGTTGATCTCCAAGTACGTCTGGACGACCACCACTTATTACCTTGTCTTGGGTGTACAGCCCAATCAAGACATCAGTAATCATCCAAACGATGTGAAGACCTCCGGTCTTCAACCACCATCTTCATCCTCGACATATCGTCGAATCAGTTATTCAGAATGGGATAAACCCGGTCTTTCTGAATAGCTTGTGTATATAATAAACAAGTGCTATAAAAACACAACACACGCCTCATTCCAATCCAGAATATTCCTTTATTCAAATATTCTTTACTTTGGGAAAGGTTCCCATTAATTTTATCAAAGATAAATTCTTTAAATTTATTCTTTAATCTTCCTTTGGATATCAATTCAAACCATTTTAAGGTTTTCCAAACTAGTCAGGATTAGCGAACCTTATCGAAGTAATCGTTTGTTTAATTTCTCAATCCAAACCTATTCATCCCATAAAGTAAAACTGGTAATACTTCATATCAAACACCATAGTGTTATCGGTAAATTCAATTACCATTTCACATTCAAATCTAATTAAAGATTTAACTATCGCCTAGAGTAAAACTGGTGTTAATCAATTCTCGATCATTTCTCAAATTTGATAACTTAAATTATCACATCCTCTTTTTTAATCTAATTAAAGATTCATTAAAACTCCAGTTCAGTTTTAATCTCAAAAATCATTACCTAATGATTATTCAAAGTTAAGAAATTAATCTTATCTTTAACTGAGTTAAAGAACTGATGTCAATTAAAACACAGTTCACGATAAACCCAAAATCCCATTCCATTAATTATGGAATCTTCACGAAAAACAAATCAATATATATAATCGATATAAAATTCCATATCCAACCGATAATATAAATGGAATAACGGCAAAGCCTCTTAAATTCCATATATAGTAATAGTCTTCCTCCATAGAAGTTCACTTCGATTATTACCGAATTGAATTCCATTCCATTTTAATTTATTTTATTAAACTGGAAAACTTTTCTTTGGGAATTTCCCCTAAATCTTAATTAAAAGATTTATAAATTCGAAATCACATTTCACTATGAATTGGGTTAAAGAACAAATGTCGCTAAAAACACAGTTCACAATAAACCCAATTCACATTCCATTTCAATTCCAATTAAATGTTTAATTAATTGGTAATTATTCTTTAAATCTTAGTTAAAATACTTATTTTTTTCACATGGGGTTTCAGAACAGTGTTGATGAAGATACCATTCCATCAGCCTCTAACCGTAAATTAGTAAAAGAACAATTCCCTAAGTATTAATCCCCAAGGTCGAAACCAACATCAGATCAATACCCAGGAAACCTTTCAACTTAGCTAATCTCCAGTTAGTTTCTAATTTCCTTAACTCCATTGGGTTTAAGAACAGTATTATTAAAGATACCATTCACGACAAACCCAAATTCTCATTCCATTGTTGATCGGGTTAAAGAACAAGTGTTATCTGAAACACCGTTCACGATAAACCCAAAATTCCATTTGATATTAAATACAAGGCTCTGAATAGAAAATATATCACCTTATATTCAGTATCAAATTCTGAACTCAACAAACATCGTATTGGAATAACAATATATATATATACCTTCCAAATTCCTCTACAATGTCCGTATAATCGAGAATCAAATATCGAAATATTCCGAAGATAATTTCGATTCAATCCATTTCAAATTGTATATTGGCAATTCTGGTTATTTTTAATACCATTTCAAATCCAATTTATTTATTTAAAAATATTGGATTATAATTCTAATTCATTACTAGTTCATTTCGATAAAAATCTATTTTTATCTTTTCAAATATGGAATTTTCATCCCAATTCTTTCCAAATCATTTATTATGATTTTACACAAATTATTGCTATTTTTAATCATTTTATCAAGGCCCGTACGGTTGATTTCCATAAACGGCCATCGAACTGCACTTACAGCGACCTTTTCCAAATTTGATTTGGACATAATTCCAAATCCAACTGTTAGATTTCAAATTTATTGTATTCGTTAGAAAACTCTTTTCGATACGAACCCAACGGTTCTGGTTTTAGGAGAATCCGATGGTCGGATCTCTCATAATGTCCATTTGAAGTCAATGGTCGAAATTCGCGATCTGCCGCAACGCGGCGCGTTTTATTCAGGCCACTATATATATAAAATATATATTTCATCGATTTCCATTTAAAATGTATTTTATAAATCATTTTAAATTTGTTTTCAAAACGATTTCAACTTCATATTCAATTTCTAATCAAAATTGAATATTCCATATCATTAATATATATATATATATATATATATATATGATAATATTTTCAAAACATTAGATTTTGAAATCAATTCCTTTTCAATATTCCTTATAAAAATGAGTAAAATCAGTATAAATATCATTCACGTCAAAATGGCGTTAAATTAATCAACACGGCTTTATATATTTAAATGTATTCATGTCCATGCCAAATCGGACATCAAAATCAGATTTTGATCTTTTAGTGAATATTATTTTAAAATATTCATTATTTGAAAATATTCGTTATTTGAAAATATTCATTCATTCTGAATTGGAATAAGACACAGTCAATTACCATATAATGTTGATTATATGGATTTCATACAATCCATGTACATAACAGCAACGATAAATAATCAACCGTTATCCAGAGTGCATTCTACACTGCATAAGCATTAAATATAAATATTTAACGCTTACCACAGCCTGTCAACCAATCGATCGACATACAACTAAACAATTGGGATTAGTGTATGCCCAATTTCATCCCAATACCCGTGTGGGGTTTTCAAACAACAAACACAGATTTTATTTGTACAGTTGGGCGATGTGTAAAATTTATCGTCCCAATCAATATCAGTCAAATGGGTGTACATAAACAAATCGTTCGATTTGAAAATGAATATTTATTTTATTCACATACACGTTATAAATTATATTTTTAACGATAAAATATTTTATTTCAACTGATGAATATTTTACATTCCATTCCACATCACAATCAATCACAACAACACAATACAATCAAACAAACAAGTCATCCATGGTCTGTGAACGATGGGGAGCAGTTCATATATGCAGTTATAAAATAAATAACTGTTTAAAGAAAATTATAGTGAGAATTCTCACATTGGGATCCACTCCATCAGTTTTATCTGAATTTCTGAACAATTTGTATTTGAATTTGCCTAAAATTCCAACATGATCCGTTTTGGACGCGATTAGCTTTGTTGCGAAGCTCTCGACTCCACGATCGCAACAAATCCTGTTTCGCGCGATTTTGACCTCGTATGGAAAAGTTATGGAATTTTAAACCTTGATTGCTTTAAATAAAATAATTGGTTTTAAATTAAAAATCAAAAAATTCTCCTTCATTTCAGAAACAGGCCGACGTCCAAAAACCCCACTCCTAACCTAAGGCATGAGATTGCACGCACCATGAGGCGCTGGAGCATGATCGGAGGGTGGCACGGGCTCCGCCGTCGAGAGCACCTCCTCCGCCCCCAGCAATGCCGAACTTACCCCCCCTCTCAGGCGTGCTAAAATCACCTGCAAACGGCGTGAGTTCGTGGCCCCTTTTCTCCACGAATACACAATGATAATTCATGAAACTCATGTGGATTTAAAGAGGGGAGAATACTCTACGGAATTACCTTAAGAACGGATTGAAATCATTGAGTGGATCGAGAGAAAAGAAGGAGAGAAGGATTGAGCCCTTTTCCGCCGTTTGTCGCAGTCAACGGGAACGGTTTTCTGGAATCTAATAAACCCTAATTTTAATGAATTATTATTGTCTAGAAAATATATTTATATTAATTAATTTCCAAAAACATAACCGCGTATCCATACAAACTCCAAATCTAACCCAATGACTATTGCCCTCAGTTAAATACACCCATTCCGAACGCAATGGGATATGTTTTGTAAGCCAATTCGCTTGTTACGATCAGTTTCCGTTCAAATTAAAATATAAATCAATATACATTCAATTTGAACGCATATTTTAATTTACCGGGGCCACATACTGACTCTGAAAATTCCAAAAAAATAAATCTGGCTATGTTTTGACGATACGATCCTAACAAAACTAATTTCGTCAAATTTGAAGACCATTTGAAAAATGGCCATTTTCTGATCGATCCAAACTGATTGAAATTAACCAAACACGTTTTCCTTTGCCACGCTCACATATTAATTTCAAAAATTATGAAAATTGGAATCCAGGAATAATTTGACATCTCGGATCCAACAAAAGTGGTTTCGTCGAAAAGGGAGATCATTTGCAAAATGGCTATTTTTAAGGGCTTTATTTCCATAGCGACTATTCTGAATTTTCAACTGGACATAACTTTTTATTCCCTCTATGAAATTTCAATTTTTTGGATTTGTTGGAAAGATATATTCAAATAGATTCTAATATTTTTGTTTTCACTGAAATCCGGTTTGTTTTGAATTCTGTACATTCATTTGAAATTTGAAATCGAAATTTCAATCTACCGCGCCATTTCCAATTCCTATTATAATTAAAATAAATATTTATATTCTAATCTCGATTCAAATAAATATAAACGTTTTAATTCTATTCAAAATAAATTTCTTGTCATTATTATTTAAAATAAATCATTTTAAATATTCAAAATTCATTAAAATTGCCAAAATAAAAAATTTAAATTGGTTCTGATTTTCCGGGTTGTTTCAGAAGTATTACCAGTTTTGCTTCATGGGATGAATAGGTTGGGATTGAGAAATATAACAAATGATTACTTCGGTAAGGTTCGCTAATCCCGACTAGTTTAGATAAACCTTAATTTGGTTTGAATTGATATCCAAAGGAATATTAAAAATAAATTTAAAGAATTTATCTTTGATAAAATTAATGGGAACCTTTCCCAAAGTATAAGAATATTTGAATAAAGGAATATTCTGGATTGGAATGAGGCGTATGTTGTGTTTTTATAGCACTTGTTTATTATATACGCGAGTTATTCGGAAAGACCGGGTTTATCCCATTTTGAATAACTGATTCAACGATACGTCGAGGATGAAGACGACGTTGAAGACCGGAGGTCTTCACATCGTTTGTAACAACTCGGAATTTTAGAACCAATTTAAATTTTTTATTTTAGAAATTTTAATGGATTTTAAATATATAAAATAATTTATTTTAAATAATAACGATTTAAAATTTATTTAAATCGAAGTTAGAACGAATATATTTATTTTAATTTTAAAAGGAGTTAGAAATAGCACGGCAGTTTGAAAATTTGAATCTGAACTTTGACTGAATGTACAGGATTCAAAATAAATCGGATTTTAGTGAAACCAAAAATATTTAAATATGTTTAAAAATTTCTTTTCAACGAATCCGAAAAATTGAACTTTCATAGCGAGAATAAAAAGTTATGGCCATTTGAATATTCAGAATAGTCGCTATGGAATTTAATATAATTTATAACACGTATAAATGGCCATTATACAAACGACCTCCGTTTTCGACGAAACCATTTTTGTCGGATCCGGAATGTCAAATTATTGCTAAGTTTAATTTTTCAGAATTTTTGGAATTAATATGTGAGCGTAGTAAATTAAACTGTGTTCGATTATTTCTGTTGAATTTAATCGACCTTTAAAAAAGAGCCAATTTTCAAATGGTCTCCAAATTCAACGAAATTAATTTTTTTGGACCGTATCATCAAAACATAGCTAGATTTATTTTTCGAGAATTTTTGGAGTCCATATGTGTCTCCGGTGAATTTAAATGTACGATCCAATTAAATAAATGGTTTAAATTTTAATTTAAAGAAAACAGACTGGAAATGATCGATTGGGCTGACGAGACCTAGCCAATTGTGTCCGGAACGGGCACAATTGGGTAGGAACAACTTTCATTGGGCTAAAATTGGAGCCGAAAAGGATTAACGGACTTAAAACTAATCATTAAGAGGTTTAATAATATTTTATTATAAATATCTAATTTCAAAACTCTAATCATACAAACATGGTCGCTGCCCTCTTCTGTTCAAAGGCCGATATCTTCCATGCTTTCTCCCCTTTGTTCTTACAATTGTTCCAGTGAAAATACAAACATTCAAAGACAAATTTGTAGAGCTACATTAGCTCTCCACAACCAACGGTCGAGATCGTAAATGGTGGCTTGAATATCTCGAATTTTGGGCATGTAGACCGTTGCTTTGGAGTGGATTTCGAGGCCAAGGATGGGTCCGAGTTTGAGCTATTTCTGGGCGTAGGGAGGTGAGGTGATGGCGCACCCCATGGAGTTCTTTGATCGTCATCAGGGTGGAGGAGGCGTCGTGCGTTCTGGCGAACGATGGGTTCACCTGAAGCTAAACGGGGAGAGGAAGATTAACAAGGGATAGAGAAGTTAATTAAATAATTATTTATTTAATTGTTTTAATTTTATAGTTAAAATTTAAATAGTCATAACTTATTCATTTTAAACCAGAAATCGATGATTTCAGTTGCGTTGGGATCAGAAAAAGGAGATCTACATGATGGAACTGACCAGGACCAAAATGGAGCAATTTGGAAATTCAGGAAAATTTGAATGCGATCTGAATTAGAACACAAATTCAGTAATAAAGAAGAACAATTTCAAAACCGATCAAGGTGAGAAATCCTCACTAAAAATTCTGCATAGTTATTTATTTATTTACATAACTGAAAATATATATATAGAATTGCCTATGAGAAATTCTACTTTTTTTATATAATTAAAATTTATTAACCATAATTGTGGTATTACTCATACGCTGTAATATTCTATTGATTGTCATACGTGATTTGACCTGTGATTGGTGTGTTATGTAGATCTGTTGAAATTAACATTTGTGTTAATTAGAAAATAGTTAAACAAAAAGTATCATTTTTGTTTATTAGATTTGTTGAATCAAAAAATAACATTTGTGTTAATTAGAAAATAGTTAGACAAAACGTATCATTTTTGTTTATTAGATTTGTTGAATCAAAAATTAACATTTGTGTTAATTAGAAAACAGATAAACAAAAATTATCATTCTTGTTTATTAGATTTGTTGAATCAAAAATTAACATTTGTGTTAATTAGAATATAGTTAAACAAAAATTATCATTCTTGTTTATTAGATTTGCTGAATCAAAAATTAACATTTGTGTTAATTAGAAAATAGTTAAACAAAAATTATTATTCTTGTTTATTAGATTTGTTGAATCAAAAATTAACATTTGTGTTAATTAGAATTGAGTTAAACAAAAATCATCATTTTTGCTTATTAGATTAGTTGAGTCAAAAATTAACATCTTTTTTAATTAGAATTGAGTTAAACAAAAATTATCACTTTTGTTTATTAGATTAGTTGGAAAAATAATAATAATATTTTGTTAATTAGAATTGAATTAAAGAAAATTTAACATTTTTGTTAATTAGAATGGAGTTAAACAAATATCATCATTTTTGTTAATTATAATAGTTGAATCAAAAATTATCATTTTTGTCGAATTAGAATAATGGAATTAAAATTACCATTTTTGTCAAATTATAATTATTGGATAAAAACTGACATTTTTGTCAAAATATAATTGTTGAATTAAATTTGTCAATTTTGTCAAATCAAAATAGTTGAAATAAAAAGGACATTTTTTTGTAAGAAGATAGTGAAGTAAAAATATTCCTTTTTGTCTAATAGTTCAGTTGAAACAAAAATATTCATTTTTGTCAAATAGTTTAGTTGAAACAAAAATATTCATTTTTGTCAAATATTTTAGTTGAAACAAAAATATTCACTTTTGTTTAATAGTTCCGTTGGAACAAAAATATTTATTTTTGTCAAATAGTTTAGTTGAAACAAAAATATTCATTTTTGTCAGATAGTTTTATTGAAATAAAAATATTCATTTTTATCGAATAGTTTAGTTGAAAAAAAATATTCATTTTTGTCAAATAGTTTAGTTGAAACAAAAATATTCATTTTTGTCAAATGGTTTAGTTGAACAAAAACGAACATTTTGTCAAATTAGAATAGTTGAAACAAAATGTATATTTTTCTCAAAACACAATGGTTGAAACAAAATGTACATTTTTGTCAAAATATAGTGGTTGAAATAAAATATTCATTTTTGTCAAAACACATTAGTTGAAATAAAATATTCATTTTTATCAAAACATATTAGTTGGATTAAAATTATCATTTTTGTCGAAATATAATTATTAGACTAAAATACTCATTTTTGTCGAAGTACATTAGTTGAAACAAAATGTACACTTTTGTTAAAGTACATTACTTGAAACAAAATAAACATTTGTGTCAAAAACATATTACTTGAAATAAAAATTTACATTTTGTCAAAATATGATGGTTGTAAACAAAAATTACATTTTTGTTAAATAAGATTAGAGTTAAACAAAAATTACGTTTTTGTTAGATGAGATTAGAATTAAACAAAAATTACATTTTTATTAAATAAGTTTTGAGTTATAACAAAAATAACATTTTTGGTTAAAGAGGTTTGTGTTTGAGCAAAAATATTAATTTTGTCAAACTAGGATTATCAACATAAATGTCACCATCACTTATATTCATTTTGTTAAATTAGAATTGTTAACAAAATGAAATCATCACTTTTAATCATTTTGTTGAAATAGAATTGTCAACAAAATGAATGAATCACCTTTATATCATTTTGTTGAAATAGGATTGTCAACAAAAATGAAAATATTATTTTTATTGTCAATGCATATATTAAAATCTGTATGCAAGTCAAAGAATCATTTTTATTGTCAATGCATACATTAGAATTTGTATGCAAAGTTAAAATATCATTTTTATTGTCAATGCATACATTAGAATTTGTATGCAAGTCAAAATATCATTTCTATTGTCAATGCATACATTAGAATTTGTATGCAAAGTTAAAATATCATTTTTTTTATTGTCAATGCATACATTATAATTTGTATGCAAGTCAAAATATCATTTTCATTGTCAATACATGCATTAGAATTTGTATGCAAGTCAAAGAATCATTTATATTGTCAATGCATACATTAGAATTTGTATGCAAGTCAAAATATTATTTTTATTGTCAATACATTAGAATTTGTATGCAAAGTGAAAAAATCATTTTTATTGTCAATGCATACATTAGAATTTGTATGCAAATTTAAAATAAACATTTTATATGTTAGGATATACATTGAAATTATATATATATACAAATATTTCTTTTTATTTGTTAAAGTCAAAAATAGAAATTGCATACAAATAATGAAAATAGAATTATCTTTTTATTTGCCATTAGCAAAAAATGTCAGGTAAATAAAATACATTTTATTTGACATTATGAACATGTAGATATGATATGCCAATAAAACATTCTTTTATTTGGCGTGTTAAATACATTAGTGGAACCGTCGAATGGTTTATATTTAGAAATAATTTTATACATAAATTAAAATTAAAATTAAACGAATCGCGCACGGTAGTTCGCGTTTTGGAATCGTAACTTTAAACGATTATACTGAAAGATCCGACCGTCAGATTTTTCCAAAACTGGAACCATTAGGACCGCTTTGGAAAGGTCTTTCAAATGATATAAATTTTGTTAAAATCCAATGGTTAGATTTCGAGATATGTGTAAATCAAATTTTGATAAAAACAGTGCCAGAGCCGCCTATTGATCCGAAGCGTCGTTAAATTAAATTGGGCTATTTTTATATAAATAAAATAGCGATAAATCGTTATAAAATAATATTAACGATATTGAACGGTTTAAATTATATATAGGTGTGAATTATTTAAGAAGACCGAGTTCAATCACATTTCAAATAATTATATGACGATTTAAATCGAAGATATAGAAGACGGTGATTGAAGACTGACGATCTTCACATTGAAAGGATGACTACTGATGCCCGGTATTGGGTAGCTCCCAGTAAAGGGTTAAAATGGTAGTTGTCCGGACATACTTGTTGATTGTCCATGTAGGCGAGCACCTCTCTTCCGTATTGGACATACGAAACAAGGAATAAGGTGTCTCCGGTTTCGTTCAGACCCTGAACGGACTTGTAAATGGATGTATGTCTGACATTGTATTTCATTCCATGTAAATTGATTTCTATTTAATATATATCTGATTGGTGTTGGAGAATTTATTCTCTTGCTTAACACCCTTCTCTGAGATGCACAAGCTCAGAGGTCATATATTGGTAGTTATCGATCACATGGTGTGGATTGTCAATGTTGCATGCCAAGATGCAATTGATCGATACTTTTGTTCAAAAGCAGAACCTCGTGGTTGATGATCAAATCACGGTCTGTTTAGGCGTAGCTTTGTGTATAGCGTTACTTCGCGAGCCTCACACCCCGGTATGAGTCAAAAAAGGGATCGTGACTGCAGGGAGTGCACACGTTTCTTTCGAACTAGGAGTGGTGTCAGGGTTTTGCAAGCCCTGACATTTTTACTTACGTGGATGCTGGATTATAATGTCCTCGGATATATTGGTCGATAGTGAACAATTGATAGGTTCAATAGGACCGGGAGACGTGTGTTCAGGCATAATTAATCTACTAAATTATTTTTGGACCGGCACAGAAGATCCAACGGTTTCCCGTAGGTGTGATCCTGAGATATTTGCTAGAGTGTCTCGAATCGGTGAGGAGCCATCCCTAGCCTCGACTCATGATGGAAACCCGACTTCCAATACGACATTACGGTTTTGACTATAAACCTATATATGGTGACATAGTAGGATAGGGTACTATGTCGTCTAGGATTGATACATTTACTTTGAAGTATTTTAAAACTGATTAGACACTAATAATAATATTAAAATATTATTTTTTACGTACCAAGCAAACTTGATCATTATAAGGTAAAACTCTATCCTCCGTTTTGCGTTGCATTGTGTGATGGGACTTGAGTCATATAATGATTTCATTTTTCTAAAAAGCATTGCGTTGTTTCGAATCAAAATTTATTTAATTTATGCACTGGCAATCCAATGGAGTAAATCCGTTCTGCGTTAGCGGCGTGGTCCTGTGATTTGCCATATTGTTAGATAAGTTAGGAAAGGTTTCTCATACCAGTCCCATGATTGACTCGTAGTTTGTTTCACTTTGCAAACTCAGGTTCCCACTTTTCCACACGGGCAGTCGAGTAGTTTATTTTGCAGATATATTGAGCAGAATTCTGGATCGAAGCTTAAAGTTGTGTCCAAAACTGATAGATTGTCGCTGTATCAGTTTATTGGTTTCGTTGCACTGTATTAAATTCGTTGTAAATTATCTTCCGCTGTATTATTACATTTCAATGTACTCTGATATATTCTGTACTCTGATGTAACATTATTATAATGTTTATAAAAGTCTTCCGTTATTTGTTCTGATGTGTTGTATGCCCAAAGTTAGTGCATTCGAGGATTTCTAACTTTTGGATCAGACTTGTGTGGTTTATGGTCGATTCAAAGGGCAGGGATTTTCGGGTCATTACACGTGGTATCAGAGCTTTGATTAACTCCAATCTTTGGGGTACAACTCGTTAGAACTGAAAAAAAGACTCATCAGAGGTAGGATTAGTAATATCCTATAAAGGAATACTT
This sequence comes from Allium sativum, assembly GCA_030737875.1. NCBI lineage: Eukaryota > Viridiplantae > Streptophyta > Magnoliopsida > Asparagales > Amaryllidaceae > Allium > Allium sativum. The sequence continues at coordinate 289,609,909 of CM060924.1, forward strand.
GTTAGAGATAGGATCAGTAGTATCTTAGAATGAGAAAACTAGTTAGAGATGGGGATAGAAATGCCCTAGAATGAGTTGAGAGTGACAAGTATATAATTAACGTATTTGTGATTATATATATAATCCGATCTTAGAAAATATGATTTTTGAATATATAAAAGTTATATATATATTTGATAAATTTAATTTTCCAGAATTTTTGGAATTAATATGTGAGCGTAATAAATTAAACTGTGTTTGATTATTTCTATTGAATTTAATCGATCGTTAAAAAGAGCCATTTTTCAAACGATCTCCAAATTAATTTTGTTAGGACCGTATCGTCAAAACATAGCTAGATTTATTTTTTTGGGAATTTTGGAGTCTGTATGTAGCCTTGGTAAATTTAAATGTATGATCGAATTAAATAAATAAATGATTCAAATTTTAATTTAAAGAAAACAGACTGAAAACGATCGATTGGGCTGACAGGACCAAGCCCATTGTGTCTGGAACGGGGGCAATTGGGTAGGAACAACTTTCATTGGGCTGAAGTTGGAGCTGAAAAGGATTAACGGGCTTAAAACTAATAATTAAGAGGTTTAATAATATTTTATTATAAATATCTAATTTCAAAACCCTAATCCTACAAACATAGCCGCCGCTCTCTTCTGTTCAAAGGCCAATGTCTTCCACGCTTTCTCCCCTTTGTGCTTACAATCGTTCCAATGAAATTCCAAACATTCAAAGACAAATTTGTAGAGCTACATGATCTCTCCACAATCAACGGTCGAGATCGTAAATGGTGGCTTGAATCTTTCGAATTTTGGGCATGTAGACTGTAATGACCTGGGTTTTTGCGATCCTGGTTATCGACATAAACTCAATGTCGACTACCCATGCATCAGAAAATAACGGATAGTCCATGAATGAAATTAGAGGGTGAGAATAGATAAGATAGAAACTTAGAATAAAAGAAGAGGAAAAACATACAACATCAGAGTAACACGAATCTCACTGCGGAACGAACAACATATAATAGATAACATATCTTTGAAATAAAACGAACAACATATAATATAGTAACATTACCAGAGTATAACAATAGCTATATAATCCTGAAGCCTCCAGCTCCAAGCTCTCCGTATATCTGTAAAATCCCGACTACTTGACTGCCCGTATAAAATTGGGCATCCAAGAGTTTAGGGAAAACAAAACAAAATAAACTCTGGGTGAGTAAAACAATTTAAAACAGTTTGAGCAATAAACGATATCTCATAATACCACACCGTATAACGGAACGGGTTTTTCCCTTATGAGAATCCAAAATAATCTTTATATCAAAATTCTTTTGATATTATAATAAAGTCTATCAACCACAATATAATAATCATCTAGCAGAAACGCGTTCATCTCATGTTCAACATACATAGTATACAATCAAAATCGCGAGCACTTATTGGATAATGGATTTCCAACTATGACAAGGTATGGAACCACATTCTGATAGTGTACCTCTAGAGAGGAATACACTAGGTTCAACAAGAACATCTTGCAACCCGGCCACACATGACCGACTACTCATTTCGCTTGAGTGTACCGAATGTATATCACCAACGGTTGGGATCGGCAACCATTTCCCAAATGGGACAACATCGAATAGATTAAAGAATGAAATGAATATCTCTCGATAGGTGATAATACACCCTAATTGGCAGCCAATTACTTAGCCATGCTGCCTGCCCGATTTTTTTCATTTCCCGGTTGTGAGGCTAGAGGCCACGCTTATCTCTGATAGATCACACATTTATTCACTTTGAATTTCACATCGTCGTACCCGCCAAATCACAAATTGATTTCCCCAAAAATACAACAGGTATACAACTAAGAGAAACGAATTTCTCCGCCACCAAACGTACATACGTTTGAAGAGATCAACTTACGTGATCCATTAAATATACTCTATCAGACATTCTTCCATACTGGTTGTCCTGGGACTGGACAAACCAAAGGTACTATTCTGTAAACATGACCCTTGCATAACTCTGTCTTCAATTATCTTCATCATATTTGATCGCAACGCTAACGTCCATACAGAGTGGTTTTCAGATAATGAATCTGATCCCGGTCTCTTCGTATTGACGATGGAAAAATGGTCAAAAACTTCAATAGTCGATGAGTTAACTATCCAAGAAAAACATGTTCACAACACACGATATTATTTCCAGATGGAAATTCTGTCGATCAATCATCAATCATCTTTTATCTCTTAAATTAGTTTATCATTAATTTATTCGTTTACCTATTTCCTATTTCCGTATATATACAGAAATTCTTATTTTCTAAATTTAGAAAACATTTTTGATCCTTATTTGGAAAACATTTCCAAAACTCCTTCATTCGATTTAAACAAACGTTTAAATAAAACATCGCTATGCCTACTCAAACCATTACACTCATTAACTAAATCCGCTTAACCAATCTTCATTGTCGAACCTTAACCATTCCTTAGTTAAAAACGAAGTCAATCAAGTTAGGATATAATGACCTCTTAGACCTCAATTGAACAACATTTCTATCTTCGAAATAGACTAAGTTCACCACCTAAATATTTAACAAACTTCCTTACATAACTCTTGGATTCTATTTACGAATCCACTTATTTATGGAGAATATTGATTAAAACTATAGCGTTATTATCTCTACTTCTGAAATATCTAACTTCAAAACCTAGCTTTTATTCCTTAATTTGGATAAATAAACAAACAACTAATTTATTAATCAATAAATAAATATTGATTAAAACGGAAAGTGAATAGTACTTTCCCGAACGATATAATCGAATTTCACGTATAACTCTCTTTCGAATAATCTATATTCGATTAACTCCTTTCGAATAACTCTATTCGATTAACTCCTTTTCTTCGAATAAACTGTATTCGATAATCTCTCTTCGAATAACTATTCGATTAACTCTGTTCGATTAACTCTTATTCGATTAACTCTAATTCTAATCAATTAACTCTAACTCTAATCGATTAACTCTAATTCGATTAACTCTAATTCGATTAACTCTAATCGATTAACTCTAACTTTAATCGATTAACTCTAACTCTAATCGATTAACTCTATCTCTAATCGATTAACTCTAACTCTAATCGATTAACTCTAACTCTAATTGATTAACTCTAATTTGATTAGCTCTAATTCGATTAACACTACTTAATTAACTCTAATTGATTAACTCTATTCAATTTACTCTAATTGATTAACTCTTATCACTTAACTCCTTTCGAATAAACAATATTCGATTAACTCCTTTCGAATCACTATTCGATTAACTCCGTTTCTTCGAATAAACTATATTCGATTAACTCCTTTCGAATAAACTATATTCGATTAACTCCTTTCGAATAACTCTATTCGATCAACTCCTTTTCTTCGAATAAACTATATTCGATAATCTCTCTTCGAATAAATATTCGATTAACTCTAATTCGATTAACTCTAATTCGAATAACCCTATTCAATCAACTCTAATTAATTAATTCTAATGAATTAATGCTAATTGATTAACTCTTTTCAAATAAACTATATTCGATAACTCCTTTAACTCTATTCGAATAAACTATATTCGATTAACTCCTTTTCGAATAACCAATATTCGACTAACTTTAATTCGACTAACACTAATTTATTACAAATACTTCCTTTTCTATTTGTTTATACAAATATTTCCTTTTCTATTGGTTTTACAAATATTCCCTTTTCTATTTGTTTATTTAAAAAATAAATATTTCCCTTTCAATTCTATTTGTTTAACAAATATATTTCCTTTTCAATTCTATTTATTTAACAAATAAATATTTCCTTTTCAATCCTATTTATTTAACAAATAAATATTTCCTTTTCAATCCTATTTATTTTCTACGTATTTCCTTTTCAATTCTATTTGTAAATATTTCCCTTTCTATTTTTTTGTAAATGTTTTACAAATATTTCTCTTCCTATTTTATTTGTAAATGTTTTACAAATATTTCTTATGTACTTTACATACCCTATAATAATGATCAATATCATCAAACACACATAATCAACAGTAGATTATATATCACATCATATATTTCAATATATGAAAAACAGTAAAATAAAGGTTGAGAAATCCTGTTGGATTCCTCCGACCTATTTCCCTACATCCATAGATGTTACACAATATAATTCACGTCAATTTCATTTCAATATGAAATATTCTACTAAACAGAATCAATATTTGATTAATGATTTGTGTGTGTATATATATATATATATATCGTTATCTATAATTTCAACCAATATATCAGCAATTCATTTAAACAGTTAACACACAACAATCAGTCATCATTTATCAGTTCTAAATATACGTTATAAAAATCCGAACTGATAGAGTTGGCGAGTTTTACTCACATTGGACAATTATCATTAAAAACGATTAACTATCTTTGATTCAGACGGACAATTTATTTCGCTATAAATTGTAATGAGCTCCAGTCCACTTTCAGTTAGTTCCATTCTGTAGTCACCGTCCATACGATCCCAACGGATCTTGTTTTGCTGAAATCGGATATCGTATGAGGTAGTTACTAATTTTATAAGCTTATACACTATTTATTATTGAATTAAACTTAAATAAAAACCATTATGGGCTTTACTAAACCCACTCGGCCACATACCCCTTGGAAAACCCAGACCTGTATTTCCTTCTTCCCCAATCAAATAATCCCGTAGTCTGCTCCTCCATCAAAGCTATTAACACATTTCCCATTTCCGCTCACCTTTATCTCATTTCTTTTTCTCAATTCTACATGGAATTCCAAAAACTAAAACACCAAACAACTTCTCATTAACCACGTTCTAAAATTAAGCGTCGCTTAATTCATCTTCCGTACCCAGTAAAGACGCACTCTGCTCTTCCCTTAACTCCACCATTTTCGAACAAATCTTCCTCCACAACTCTTTCTACGGATCATTAAAAATCCCACAAAAATCATCGTACAAATCCTCATTTCCTTCTCCATCTATCTATACCAGTATCGCACTACTTGATGCTCCATACCGCTCGCGATGTCAAGCCAGAAAGCACAGACACCGATTGTTTACAACATCGAATTGCACTAATATTTGCAAAAAGGTATCAAAACTCCCTACGAGCTCACATCCAAACATGAATCTACCAAGCTCATCACAAATCGTTAATTTAATCAAACCCTAGGCTTCTACGATATCTTAACTTCCAGAAGATTAGGGCCGCACCTAGTAATATGTATACCGGTTTGAAGAGATCCCCTTCCCCAAGTCAAATACACAAGTTTTAGGATTTATTGAAGTTTACAGGAATTGTTTGATTTTTTTGGAAGATCGAAATGTTAAGGTAAGAAAGAAATTTAGTGGCTACACTTTTTTGTTGATCGTCAAAATGAAGTAAATTAGGTTTAGGGTTTTAAAGGGGTACTTATAGAAGTAATATATATTTTTATATTGGATTATTAAATTCATTTATAGTCTATCGCTACTTGTATTGCCTTCTAAAAATCCGTATGATCACATACGACCCCAAAAATCATGAAAATGGACATACAACTAGAGTTTGACATTACAGATCCAACGAGACTTGTTTCATCGAATTCCGACTTCGTTTGCTCACACAACGTATTTTTACCGTTAGAATACTGATTGTTTTGCACATTAAAAATCCCTACGACCACATATTGACTCTAAAAATTACGAAAATTGAAATCTAGCAATAATTAAATATTGCGGATCCAACAAAATTAGTTTCGTCGAAAACGGAGGTCGATTGCAAAACTGGCTATTTTTAAAGCTCTAAATAAACCTTTTTAAATATTAATATATTTAAAAATAATTAAATTTAATATTTATAAATAAATATCATCGTATATATCCAGACTAGAATATCATACAACTCCAATTGGATTTATAACTCGATATTTCAAAATTCCCAGTTATATCGATATTCGATTTATATATAAAATCCTTTTATAATATAAATATATATTTATAAATTTTAAAGGAATTCCATAGCGACTTTTCTAAAATTTGATTTAGGCATAAATCAAAATCCACACAACGAAATCCAGATTTTTCTCTTCCATTAGAAAAATATACTTCACCAGCTCCGAACGTTTCTTGTTTCACAGAAATCCGATTTAAAACAGATTCTGTATATTCGTTTGAAGTTCGAATCACCAAACAGCGAACTGCAGCGCCATTTTGAGCTCGATTATAATTATAATATAATTATACGTTCAACTGTCGTTCATATATTATATTCGTTAATATAATTCAACTCCAAACTGAATTATATATTATAAACGATCCAATTCACACAATATTGTGAATTCCACTATTTCTGACTATTTCAGAAATTAAATATATTATTCTATTATTTATTTTAATTAAATATACCATTTAATTTAATTAAACGACCATTTAATTCTCTAAATCACTATTTAAATAATTAAATAAAATTAATTATTATGTTGTAAAAATATGGGACATTACATTATTCCCCCCTTAAAATGATTTCGTGTAACGACCAGGAAAATCTGAACCAATTTAAAAATTTTAAATTGGCTAAAATAATGGATTTTAAATGTTTAAAATAAATATTTAAAATAATAGCAATGGAAAGTAAGTTTGAATCGGCATTTGAAAACGAATATAATTAATTCTAATTATAAACAAGGCCTGAAATGGCGCTGCAGTTTCAAAAATTGAATTCAAACTTTGTCGGACTGTACCGGGTGCAAAACAAAACGGATTTGAGTGAAACCAAAAATATTTAAATATGTTAGTGAATACCTTTCTAATGAATCTGAAAAATCGAAGCTTCATAGCGGAAAGCAAAAGTTATGGCCAAATGAATTTTCAGAAAGGTCGCTATGGAATTTATATAGCCCGTGAAATTGGCCATTTTGCATACGACCTCGGAATTAGACGAAACTACTTTTTTTGGATCCTGGATGTGAAGTTATTGCTAGGTTTCAAATTTCATAATTTTTGAAGCTAGTATGTGAGCGTGGCAAAGGAAAACGTGTTTTGATCAATTACAGTTAAATTGGATCGACCAGAAATGGGCCTTTTTGCAAACGGTCTCAGGATTCGACGAAACTAGTTTTTTTGGGACCGTATCATCAAACATAGCCAGATTTATTTTTCTGGAATTTTTCGAATCAGTTTGTGGCCCTGGCAAATTGAAATGTACGTTCAAATTAAATATCGAATGTTTTATATTTTAATTTGACTGAATACTGACTGAAACAATCGAATGGGCCTATGAAACATATCCCATTGTGGTCGGAATGGGGGTAAAATGCTAGGGACGACAATCGTTGGGTTTGAATTGGTGTTCATGTGTGATAAGGGGTATTTTGGAGATTTTAAAAATTATAAAATAAAATAAAAAAATTCTATTGGCTCACTCCTTTTTCTCTCTCCCCGTATATTATCGAGCGACGGCGGAAACCCTTTCTAATCTTCCTGTCCATTTTCTGATCAATCCACTCACTAATATCAAGAGCTCCAGTTGAAGATTTTGAAGAGCTCGAGACGAGCTTCAAATCCATACCTAGTTTCGATTTTTTTCGTTGAGTATTTTGGGAGAATCGAGCTCGGGAAGTTCGCCCATTCATCGCCAGTTTTCGCCGCCGTTCAGGGCTCTGACGCGCCTCTCCTCCCCCTTCGACGCTGCGAAGGCCGATCGACGAATAGCTACACAGATTTCGAGATAAATCCAAACCTAGTTTTGAACGAAACAGCTGAGGTACGGCTATATATATTTTCAACAGTTTTAACACCTTTAAACCGTTGCAAACTTTGAAAAATCATATCTTTTTCGTGTATTGACGAAATTCAGTGAAACAAGAGACAGTGGACTCATGTGGACGTCTTCTACCTTCTAGAAGAGACCGCATATTTTTCTGAGCCTTCTGCTATTTTTGGTGGAGTGGAACCCAATGTGAGATTTCCAATTTATAACAGATATGGAAAACGACGATGTATAAATTATATAGTCGATGTATGAGTTATATAAGCGTTGTACACCTCTTATATAAGCGTTGTATAAGTTGTACGTTCGATGTATAAGTTGTATATGCATTGTAAATATTATATATGTCTTGAAAAAGAAGTGAATTGCCTTATATATATATATATATATATATATATATATATATATATATATATATACGCCCCTCGTCCACAAACCATGGACTATATTTATTGGTTGTGATCGGTGTGAAAAATTGATTGATAGCAAATGGTTGATTGAAATTGTTTGTGGTTGATATTGATTGATTGCGGTTGAAAAATACCCGTTTGTGGTTGAGAAGTATTTGGTTGAAACCACATAGGATTAGTTTGTGGAAATGAAATAAATATACATGCCGCCTACGTGCGAACTAGATGCATGATTCCCCATTGTCAAAAACCGCGAGGTTTTAAGGTAGAGCGAGGAGCCGTACTAGGGACGGTCCCGGTTTTGACTACCCTACCGTTATGCTGCCGAAATTTTGAATAATATTCATGTGTTTGAATTATTTTCATCTGTTGAAACTATATTTATTCGTTGAATAGAAAACCTTCATTTGTTGAATCGAAATTCATTCGTTGAATTAAAATTCATGTGTTGAACGGTATTCGTGTTTTAAATATAAAAATCACCTTTTTATCGATATATACAAACTATAGAAAACCTTCATGTGTTGAATCGAAATTCATTCACTGAATTGAAATTCATTCGTTGAATGGTATTCATATTTTGAAATAAATGGTTTTATAATAAAAATTACATTTTTATCATCTATACGAACTATAGAAAATAGTCGTGTTTTGAAATAAATGGTTTTATAATAAAAATCCTATTTTATCACCTATATGAACTATAGAAAAAAATCGTGTTTTGAAATGAATTGTTTTATAATAAAAATCACATTTTTATTATATAAATGAATTGTTAAAAATAGGGAAGTGTTGAAATAGAAGACAGTTAGATAAAAATATCATTTTTATCAAATGTATGAAAAGAATATAGCTTTGAAATCAAAGAATCGATATATATATATATATATATATATATATATATATAGAATTAAAATATATCGAATAACGACGCTGCAGTTCATATTTTGAAACCGTGATTTTAAACGATTATACCGGGAGATCCGACCATCGGATTTTCCTGAAATCGCAACCGTTTGGTTCGCTTTGGAAATATCTTTCCAATGGCACCAACTTTGTAAAAATCCAACGATTGGGTTGTCTGGAATGTTCAATTCAAATCTGAAGAAAAACAGCGCCAGAATCGATTATATATATATATATAATTATATTTAATCGAATAACGACGCTGTAGTTCGTAATTTGAAATCGAAACTTCAAACGATTATACCGGGAGATCCGACCGTCGGATTTTCCCGAAAATGGAACCGTTGGATTCGTTTTGAAAAGGTCTTTCTAATGATGTAAATTTTGTGAAGATCCAACAGTTAGATTTTCAGATATGTGTAAATCAAATCTAAAGAAGAACAGCGCCACGGCCAGGTTATGGCCCGAAGCGTCGTTTTGAATAAATTGGCTATTTTTAAATAAATAAAAATAGCGATAAATTGTTATAAAATATTATAAACAATATGGATGTGTTTTAGAAATTAACTGAAGGTTAGCTAAGTCGAATGGTTTCCTGGGTGTTGATCTGATGTTGGTTTCGGCCTTCGGGGTTAATATTTGGGAAATCGTTCTCTTACTGATTGACGGTTAGTGACTAAAGAATTGAAATGATGCGTATGTATGTTAGTGTTGCACTAGTTTATTATATACGCGAGTTGCTCAGAAAGACCGGGTTTATCCCATTCTGAATAACTGAATCGACGATAAGAAGTCGAAGATGAAGACGGGGGTTGAAGACCGATCTTCACCTCGTTTGGATGGTAACCGAGGTCCTGATTGGGAGGCATCCCAAAATATGGATAATGAGTGGTGATCGTCTAGACGTACGTGGGAATCGATGGATATGCGAGGTATTTAGTGCCTCCGGTTTCGTTCCGACCCAGAACGGACTTGCAAATGGACTGTGTGTCTGACACTGGAATTCATTCTGTGCGATTGATAACCATCAGTTGCATGGTGTGAATAGCCGGTGTGGCATGCTAAGATGCAGTGAACAGGGCTTCTGTTGAAAAGCAAAGTCTTGTGATTGATGATCAAAGCACCGCCTGTGTGGCGTAGCTTTGTGTATAACGTGAATTAGCGAGCCTCACACCCTGGTATGAACCAGAAACGGGAGAGGACATCAGGGAGGGCATGCATTTCCTTCTAGCTAGGAGTTGTGTCGGTGTTTTTACACGGCCTGACATTTTACTTATGTGGATGATGGATTGCGAGGCACTTCGGATATATCGGTCGATCCGGGACCGATGGAGTAGTCATTCGTGGGCTTACTCACGCCCCATAGGGCGGGGAAACGCATTGTTCAGGAATTTTTAATCCACATCGGTGGACCGGCCCTGACGATCCAAAGGCTTGACTGAGTACTTGCCTGAGGGGCGGGCTAGAGCATCTCGAAGTCGGTAAGGACTATCTTTTGCCTTGGTTCATGACGGAAATCCAATTTCCAAATACGAAATCGTGCGGTTTTGATTGTATATATATATGGCGACATGATATATGGTACCCATGTCGTCTATGATTGATAGTTATGATTCGAAGTTGTTTTCGAAACATGTAAACACTAGTAATAATATCAATTGCTTTTGTTTTATTCGTATTAACCATATTTTGGCCATTATAAGGTAAAACTCTATCCTCCGGTTTGCGTTGCATTGTGTGATGGGAACTGAGTCTTATAATGGCTTCATTTTTATAAAAAGCATTGCGATGTTTAAAAGAATGATTTGTTTTAAAACACTGGCAATCCGATGGAGTAAACCCGTTCCACGAAAGTGGCGTGGTCCTGTGATTAGCCATATTATAAACGTGTTGAGTAGATTTCTCATACCAATCCTTTGACTGACTCGTAGTTTGTTTCACTTTCAAACTCGGGTGCCCCTTTTTCTACGCGGGCAGCCTTGTGTTCTGGTTTAGCTGGCTCTTTCTGGATAGCTGGAGCTGAAGATGGATTCTATTATTTATCTATTTTATGCTGTTCAGCTCCTATTGTACATATTATGTTTGTTTTCCGCTGTAGACATTTATGTATAGCTGAACTGTATCTGTACTAAGTGGTCATGTATACTGTGTAACTCTGATGATTACGTTTATCCATTACATTCTGTTGTTCATTATCTGGTGTATTTATTTAATTCTATCCTGCTATTATCGGTTTATGTGTTATATTCCAAGGATTACCCTTGCCACCGTCAGTACGGGGTTTGGGGTCGTCTCATTTGGTATCAGAGCTTTGGTTAAGCTTAGTTCTGGAATATAACATCCGAACGAACTCTTCAGAAATAGAAACAGTAGTGTTCTAGGACATGTAACTCTATACAGATAGGATCAGTAATATCCTAGTATAAGTAAATCAGACTGAAATACACCCCAGTAGACACATTTACATTGAAGTATTTGTCTCTATATGTTGAAATATCTTTTCTATTGACCTGACACTTTGTCTGCTAATTGCAGACGCACTAGAAAATGAGTGACAGGAACAGAAGAAACAATCGTATGGCTCGACCAGCTAATGAGCCAATTGTGCTCCCACAGCCAGAATCAGATATAGAAGTTCTATTCAAGCGATTTCGAAATCTGGGTGGATCGCCATTCTTAGGCAAAGAGTCCATTATGGAAACACAAGCTTGGATCCGTTCTGTAGAGAAAATCTTTGAGGGTTTAAAGCTTAGAGATGATCAGAAAAGATTACTGGAGTCTTGGGCACTCAAAGAAGAAGCCTTGTTTTGGTGGGATTCAGTTATTAAAGATAATCCAGAAGGTGATATCACCTAGGACAGATTCAAAGTGATTTTCCTAGAAAGATTTACTCCGCCCGAAGCAACCGAGCTATTATGTGATGAATTTTCTTATCTGATACAAGGTGATATGACCATCCCAGAATATCATAAGAAATTCAACGAACTTTCTCACTTTGCTCCTCATCTAATTGATAATCCAAAGAGGAAGAATATGATATTTATTCATGGCCTGCAAAGGAGATATCAGAATAGTGTGATGAGAAATGTGAAGCTTCCTTTTTCAGAAATGATTTATATGGCTTATCAGTATGAAGATCTCCATAAGAAAGGTATGTTGCCTTACGAAGAAGAGGTCAGCTCTAGTAAGAAAGATGAGTCTGAAACGGATAATCCGGAGGCCAGTACGATGTCAGAGGTTAGTAAGAAGCCCAAAGTAAATCGGAAAAGGGCCAGATCTGGGAAGGGACCAGTAACGACTGCCACATGCTCAAGCTGCAATAAGCAAGGACATTCGGCGATAAATTGCAAATCTTGGAACGAACGAAGGAAGAAGGGGTCTAAACCCACTAAGAAACAAAAGAACTCACACGGTGAAAGGAAATGCCATAAGTGTAATCAAGCAGGTCATATTGCACGGGAGTGCCAACTCTCAAAGGAACCCGAAGCAGTACGAATAAATGAAATAGCGGAAACTTCCGAGCCCTCAGCTAGTCAAAGAAGGGCTGATGTTTTGGAAGGCATGCTTAATGTCAAAAACATTCCAGTCAAAGTGCTGTTTGATACTGGCGCGTCACGAAGCTTCATTACCAAAAAATGTAGTTAAGAAACTGGATTTGAATTTGAAGAAGCTCAAAGAACCAATGACTGTCCGAAATCCGGTTGGGGGTTCCATCGATCTCAGTTGGGTTTGTGCAGTACCTGTCTCTTTTTCCTGTTATAAATTCCCTACTATCTCTATCGTCATGAACTTTACTGAATCGATCTTATTCTGGGATTGGATTGGCTAACCAAATATGAAGCAGAGGTTAGATGCGCCGAGAGAGTTGTTAGGGCTAAGATTAAATCAGGGAATTATATAATCATACCGTGTGAAGGTCAGAATCCTAATAGAAAAGACTTCTGGGCAGCTGTCGATATTTCTCCTGCTCAAATAGAAAATACCCCAGTAGTCACAGAGAATATTCCCGACCTAGTGAAAGATATTCCTGTCGTCAGGAACTATGCGAATGTGTTCGAGGAAGTTGTTCGCTTACCTCCGCAGAGAGAAATAGATTTCAAAATTGCTTTAATTCCGAATGCAAGGCCGGTAGTACACGCTATTCGAAGAATGTCCTTGAAAGAGAAAGAGGAATTAGACAATCAAACACGACAGCTCATATGGAAGGGTCTGATCAGGCCTAGTTTCTCTGATTGGAGAGCAGCAGTGGTGTTTGTCCCAAAATCTGACGGTACTCTACGGCTACGTGTGGATTATCGTGATTTAAAAAAGCAGACAATAAAGAACAAATATCCATTGCCGCGGATTGATGATTTATTGGATCGATTAAATGGCACACAAGTATTTTCATGAATGGACCTAGCTACTGGTTTCCATCAGCTTCGTATCGCCGAGGAGTGTGTTCCAATGACAGCATTCAGAGGTCCCGACCTATTCTACGAGTGGCTAGTAATGCCGTTCGGCTTATGTAACGCTCCAGCATACTTCGTCGATCTGATGAATAGAGTGTTCAGAGGGGTTTTGAATAAATTTGTTCTGGTTTTCATTGACGATATTCTAATCTTCTCTAAATCTAAGGCCGAACATGAAAAGCATTTGGAACAGGTTCTGGTAATCCTCAGACGGAATGTATTAAAAGCAAAGTTTTCCAAATGTATATTCTGGCAAGAAGAAGTCAAATTTCTGGGCCACGTCGTATCGAAATAAGGAATTGTTGTGGATCCAAGTAAAATCACAGCTATTCAAAACTGGAAACAGCCCAGTACCCCTACAGAAGTCCGTAGTTTTCTTGGATTGGCTAGTTATTACCGGAAGTTCGTTAAAAACTTTTCGAAGATATCTGGTCACTTAACGAAGCTAACAAAGAAGCACTCTAAATTCAAATGTACTCCAGACAGTGAAGAGGCTTTTGAAGAGCTAAAGTTAAGATTAACGACAACTCCAGTGTTAACCATCATCAATGGCAATCAGGATTTGAAAGTCTGGACTGATGCTTCTAGAGAAGGCCTTGGTGCCGTGTTAATGCAAAGGGGCCAAGTGATTGCTTATGCTAGCCGTCAGCTGAAGCCACACGAGAAGAACTACGTGACTCATGATCTTGAGTTATTGGCTATAGTATTCGCCTTGAAAATCTGGAGACACTATCTTCTGGGTGAGAGGTTTGAACTGTTTACAGATCACCAGTCGTTAAAGTATCTTTTCACCCAGAAGGACTTGAATCTGAGGCAGCAACGTTGGCTGGAGTTTCCTGCAGCATATGACTTTGAGATTTTATACACTCCAGGGAAAGCCAATGTCGTGGTTGATGCGTTAAGCCGAAAGAATGAAATGATCGCCAGTTTTATTATCACGACTTCATTGCTAGATAAAATATCTGCTCTTCAGAAGGATGATCACTTCATTCAGAAGATCAGAGAGATAATTCAACAAGGTGAACCCTCGAGTTTTCAAGTTGATAATGATGGGATTCTAAGGCTGAAAGGTCGAATTTGTGTTCCTAACATTCCTAAGCTCCGAAACGAAGTACTGGATGAATGCCACAAGTCAAAACTAAGTATCCATCCGGGAGTAAGCAAAATGTATAACGACATCAAACGCACTTTCTGGTGGAAGTCGATGAAGAGGGACATTTCTTTATATGTTAGCTGATGCCCTACTTGCCAGCTAGTCAAAAGCGACCAATAGAAACTGGCTGGATTATTGCAACCGCTTGATGTTCCAGGCTGGAAGTGGGAAAAAATTTCCATGGACTTCATTGATGGTTTTCCCAGAACCAGAAAAGGAAATGACAGTATTTGGGTGATCGTAGATCACTTCACGAAGACCGCCCATTTCATACCTGTCAGATCAAATAGAACTGCTCAAAGTCGGGCGCAGATATATTTCAAGGAAATAGTTAGACTACATGGAGTGCCACTCAGTATAGTCAGTGATAGAGATACAATATTTACTAGTAAATTCTGGGAGGCATTTCAAGTAGAGCTGGGAACGAAGCTGAACTTGAGCATCGCTTATCATCCTCAGACAGACGGTCAGACTGAGAGGGTGAATCGTATTTTAGAAGATCTATTGCGGGCTTGCGTTCTAGATTTCGGTGGATCATGGGAAGACCATTTGCATTTGGCTGAATTCTCTTATAACAACAGCTACCAGGCGAGCTTGACAATGTCGCCATTCGAAGCATTGTATGATAGACCGTGCCGATCTCCTGCTTGTTGGGTCGAGCCCGGTAATATACTTGTATTGGGGCCCGATATGATCCGAGAAGCTGCCAACAAAGTTGACTTTATTAATAAACGATTACTTGCCGCTCAAAGACGACAAAAGAGCTATGCCGATAGAAGAAGAAGAGATTTATCGTTTGCTGTTGGCGACTATGTATATTTGAAAGTATCGCCGATGAGAGGAGTAATCCAGTTCGGTAAAACAGGGAAATTGGCGCCCAAATTCATTGGTCCGTTTCCTATTCTGGAACGGATCGGAACGCTTGCTTATAGAGTTAAACTGCCTGATTGGTTGCCTAGGGTGCATGATGTATTTCATATATCTCAACTTCGAAAGCACGTTCATGATCCAGACTTGATCGTGGAAGAAGCAGCTCAATAGGATATTGAAATTACTCCAGAATTAGCTGTGAGAAGAGAGCCGCTGAAGATCATCGGCAAAGAAACCAAAGAGCTGAGGAACAAGAAAGTTCACTTAGTCAAAGTGCAATGGAGTGGAGATCCGCGAGATTGTACTTGGGAAACTGAGGAGAGCATTCAGAAAGCCTATCCTAGATGCCGAGTGGATATCTCTGATTGACTCCGGTGCAAGGTACAATTATCACACTTTGCATTACCAATTAGTTCTCTACTCTGCTGTAATTTTCTTTCCATGGATGTGCACTTTTAATTCTATAGTCTGAACGATTTTAAAGGAATATAGAAATTGATTTGTATGATTTTGAAAAGTTAAAAACAATTTGATTGCTATTTGTGTTGTGTGATAGTAAATTGGATCAATTAAATTTGTTGAAACGATGATTAATTTCATTAATAAGAGAATGAATGGTAGAATTTATTCGATTATATCACACATTGAAATGATTTAAAAATAGATAGAAATATATACATGTGCATTATATATGTTTGAACAAGTAATTGGATAGCTGTTGATAAAAGATTTTATTTGTGTGCCCGACAAATAGGTAAACCTTAATGAGTTGGATGCGAAATATTATTATATCAACTCCTATGAATGCCATTGGATGCGGAGTGCTGGTTGTTCTGTGTGAAATAATAAACATCGCCATAGGATAGTAACAATTAATTTTGAACTACACTGCATGGCATACTTCTGAAGATAGGCATACTTCATCATATACCACATAAGCATTTGGAGCTTGTGTGACGAGGTGGAAGATTTACCATACGAGCGAGAGGCTTGTATGGCGATGACTATATTTTACAGGTTGAACTGATGACTAATATGGACTATTTAAATTGTAACGATAAAATTGCCAGATTAATAAAAACCCTACAACGGTCTGGAGTTGACAATAATCACGTCTCTCTAGTTATTAGATACGGCACATGGACTATTTATTTCCCACACGGGACGAGGTGACGAGGATTTATCCTCTGGAGCATTTAAAATACACATTCCCTCAGGCATTGACAGGGTGACGAGAATTTATTCTCTGGAGTTATTATCAATACACGCTCCCCTGTAAACACCAGAATATATCACTATAAATATGTGTATGCTTATTAGGATTTATTGGGTACCTAATACGGCCCAATAAATTTCCAAACCTCTCCCCGTACAAAGGAGTTTATGGCGAAACTTTTCGAAAAATCCGGGTGTTAGCCAAATTTTTGAAGAATTTGAAAATTTTCAGAAACTGAAAAGTTGGAGAATTGAAGCCAGATTGGACGTAGAGTTGATTAATCAAACCACTTTCGACTTTGTTCCTTTTCGGGGACGAAAAGTTTTAAGTGGGGGAGATTGTAACGACCCGGAAAATCTGAACCAATTTAAAATTTTTAAATTGGCTAAAATAATGGATTTTAAATATTTAAAATAAATATTTTAAATAATAGCAATGGAAAGTAAGTTTGAATCGGCATTTGAAAACGAATATAATTAATTCTAATTATAAACAAGGCCCAAAATGGCGTTGCAGTTTCAAAAATTGAATTCAAACTTTGTCAGACTGTACTGGGTGCAAAACAAAACGGATTTGAGTGAAATCAAAAATATTTAAATCTGTTAGTGAATACCTTTCTAAAAAATCTGAAAAATCGAAGTTTCATAGTGGAAAGCAAAAGTTATGGCCAAATGAATTTTCAGAAAGGTCGCTATGGAATTTATATAGCCCGTGAAATTGGCCATTGTGCATACAACCTCAGAATTCGACGAAACCACTTTTGTTGGATCCGATATGTGAAGTTATTGCTAGGTTTCAAATTTCATAATTTTTGAAACTAGCATGTGAGCATGGCAAAGGAAAACGTGTTTTGATCAATTACAGTTAAATTAGATCGACCATAAATGGGCCTTTTTGCAAACGGTCTCAGGATTCGACGAAACTAGTTTTGTTGGGACTATATCATCAAAACATAGCCATATTTATTTTTCTGGAATTTTTCGAATCAGTTTGTGGCCCTGGCAAATTGAAATGTACGTTCAAATTAAATATCAAATGTTTTATATTTTAATTTGAATGAAAACTGACTGATACAGTCGATAGGCCTATGAAACATATCCCATTGTGTTCAGAATGGGGGTAAAACGCTAGGGACGACAGTCGTTGGGTTTGAATTGGTGTTCGTGTGTGATAAGGGGTATTTTGGAGATTTTAAAAATTATAAAATAAAATAAAAAATTTCTATTGGCTCACTCCTTTTTCTCTCTCCCCGTATATTGTCGAGCGACGGCGGAAACCCTTTCTAATCTTCCCGTCCATTTTCTGATCAATCCACTCACTAATATCAAGAGCTCCAGTTGAAGATTTTGAAGAGCTCGAGACGAGCTTCAAATCCATACCTGGTTTCGATTTTTTCATTAAGTATTTTGGGAGAATCGAGCTCGGGAAGTTCGCCCGTTCGTCGCCAGTTTTCGCCGCCACCGCCGGACCGAGTTCGCTGCCGTTCAGGGCTCCGACGCGCCTCTCCTCCCCCTTCGACGCTTCGAAGGCCGATTGACAAATAGCTACATGGATTTCGAGATAAATCCAAACCTAGTTTTGAACGAAACAGCTGAGGTACGGCTATATATATTTTCAACAGTTTTAACACCTTTAAACCGTTGCAAACTTTGAAAAATCATATCTTTTTCGTGTGTTGACGAAATTCAGTGAAACAAGAGACAATGGACTCGTGTGGACGTCTTCTACCTTCTAGAAGAGACTGCATATTTTTCTGAGCCTTCTGCTATTTTTGGTGGAGTGGAACCCAATGTGAGATTTCTAATTTATAAACAATATGGAAAACGACGATGTATAAATTATATAGTCGATGTATGAGTTGTATAAGCGTTGTACACCTCTTGTATAAGCGTTGTATAAGTTGTACGTTCGATGTATAAGTTGTATATGCGTTGTAAAAATTATATATGTGTTGAAATAGAAGTGAATTGCTATATATATATATATAAATATAAATATAAATATATATATATATATATACGCCCCTCGTCCACAAACCATGGACGATATTTATTGGTTGTGATTGGTGTGAAAATTGATTGATAGCAAATTGTTGATTGAAATTGTTTGTGGTTGATATTGATTGATTGTGGCTGAAAAATACCCGTTTGTGGTTGAGAAGTATTTGGTTGAAACCACATAGGATTAGTTTGTGGAAATGAAATAAATATACATGCCACCTGCGTGTGAACTAGATGCATGATTCCCCATTGTTGAAAACCGCGAGGTTTTAACGTAGAGCGAGGAGACGTACTAGGGACGGTCCCGGTTATAACTACCCTGCCATTATGCTGCCGAAATTTTGAATAATATTCATGTGTTTGAATTATTTTCATCTGTTGAAACTATATTTATTCATTGAATAGAAAACCTTCATGTGTTGAATCGAAATTCATTCGTTGAATTGAAATTCATGTGTTGAATGGTATTCATGTTTTAAATATAAAAATCACCTTTTTATCGATATATACAAACTATAGAAAACCTTCATGTGTTGAATCAAAATTCATTCGTTGAATTGAAATTCATTTGTTGAATGGTATTCATATTTTGAAATAAATGGTTTTATACTAAAAATTACATTTTTTTTCATCTATACGAACTATTGAAAATAGTCGTGTTTTGAAATAAATGGTTTTATAATAAAATCCTATTTTATCACCTATATGAACTATAGAAAATAATCGTGTTTTGAAATGAATTGTTTTATAATAAAAATCACATTTTTATTATATAAATGAATTGTTAAAAATAGTGAAGTGTTGAAATAGAAGACAGTTAGATAAAAATATCATTTTTATCAAATGTATGAAAAGAATATAGCTTTGAAATCAAAGAATCGATATATATATATATATATATAAATAGAATTAAAATATATCGAATAACGACGTTGCCGTTCGTATTTTGAAACCGTGATTTCAAACGATTATACCGGGAGATCCGACCATCAGATTTTCCTGAAATCGCAACCGTTGGGTTCGCTTTGGAAATATCTTTCCAACGGCACCAGCTTTGTAAAAATCCAACGGTTGGATTGTCTGGAATGTTCAATTCAAATATGAAGAAAAACAGCGCGATTATATATATATAATTATATTTAATCGAATAACAACGCTGTAGTTCGTAATTTGAAATCGAAACTTCAAACGATTATAGCGGGAGATCCGACCGTCGGATTTTCCCGAAAATGGAACCGTTGGATTCGTTTTGAAAAGATCTTTCTAATGATGTAAATTTTGTGAAGATCCAATGGTTAAATTTTCGCATATGTGTAAATCAAATCTGAAGAAAAACAGCGCCACGGCCGCGTTATGGCCCGAAGCGTCATTTTGAATAAATTGGCTATTTTTAAATAAATAAAAATAGCGATAAATCGTTATAAAATATTATAAACAATATGGATGTGATTTAGAAATTAACTGAAGGTTAGCTAACTCGAATGGTTTCCTGGGTGTTGATCTGATGTTGGTTTCGGCCTTCGGGGTTAATAGTTGGGAAATCGTTCTCTTACTGATTGACGGTTAGTGACTAATGAATTGAAATGATGCGTATGTATGTTAGTGTTTCACTGGTTTATTATATATGCGAGTTGCTCAAAAAGACCGGGTTTATCCCATTCTGAATAACTGAATAGACGATAAGAAGTCGAAGATGAAGACGGGGGTTGAAGACCGATCTTCACCTCGTTTGGATGGTAATTGAGGTCCTGATTAGGAGGCATCCCGAAATAAGGATAATGAGTGGTGATCGTCCAGACGTACGTGGGAATCGATGGATATGCGAGGTATTTAGTGCCTCCGGTTTCGTTCCGACCCAGAACGGACTTGCAAATGGACTGTGTGTCTGACATTGGAATTCATTCTGTGTGATTGATAACCATCAGTTGCATGGTGTGAATAGCCGGTGTGGCATGCTAAGATGTAGTGAACAGGGCTTCTGTTGAAAAGCAAAGTCTTGTGATTGATGATCAAAGCACCGCCTGTGTGGTGTAGCTTTGTGTATAACGTGAATTCGCGAGCCTCACACCCCGGTATAAACCAGAAACGGGAGAGGACATCAGGGAGGGCATGCGTTTCCTTCTAGCTAGTAGTTGTGTCAGTGTTTTTACACAGCCTGACATTTTACTTATGTGGATGATGGATTGCGAGGCGCCTTGGATATATCCGTCGATCTGGGACCGATGGAGTAGTCATTCGTGGGCTTACTCACGCCCCATAGGGCGGGGAAACGCATTGTTCAGGAATTTTTAATCCACATCAGTGGACTGGCCCTGACGATCCAAAGGCTTGACTGAGTACTTGCCTGAGGGGCGGGCTAGAGCGTCTCGAAGTCGGTAAGGACTATCTTTTGCCTTGGTTCATGACAGAAATCCAATTTCCAAATACGACAAAGTGCGGTTTTGATTGTATATATATATGGCGACATGATATATGGTACCCATGCCGTCTATGATTGATAGTTATGATTCGAAGTTGTTTTCGAAACATGTAAACACTAGTAATAATATCAATTGCTTTTTTTTATTCGTATCAACCATATTTTGGCCATTATAAGGTAAAACTCTATCCTCCGGTTTGCGTTGCATTGTGTGATGGGAACTGAGTCTTATAATGGCTTCATTTTTATAAAAAGCATTGCGATGTTTAAAAGAATGATTTGTTTTAAAGCACTGGCAATCCGATGGAGTAAACCCGTTCCACGAAAGTGGCGTGGTCCTGTGATTAGCCATATTATAAATGTGTTGAGTAGATTTATCATACCAGTCCTTTGACTGACTCGTAGTTTGTTTCACTTTCAAACTCGGGTGCCCCTTTTTCTACGCGGGCAGCCTTGTGTTCAGGTATAGCTGGGTCTTTCTGGATAGCTGGAGCTGAATATGGATTCTATTATTTATCTATTTTATGATGTTCAGCTCCTGTTGTACATATTATGTTTGTTTTCCGCTGTAGACATTTATGTATAGCTGAACTGTATTTGTACTAAGCGGTCCTGTATACTGTGTAACTCTGATGATTACATTTATCCAGCACATTCTATTGTTCATTATCTGGTGTATTTATTTAATTATGTCCTGCTATTATCTGTTTATGTGTTATATTCCAAGGATTACCCTTGCCACCGTCAGTACGGGGTTTGGGGTCGTCTCATTTCATCTTCGAAATTGCTAAGGTAGAAAACAAACCCTATTGATTGGATTAACAATTATTTGTCTACTTTTAACTTCATTTTTAACTGAATTAATTAATTTCATTTAAATATTTAATTCATTTTTATTAACAAAAATTTTTAAAATCCTGAAAATATTCTAATGCCTTAACTTTTCGAATAATTTCGCCAGCACCTCCTTTGTACTCGTCAATAGTTCAAACCCCAACTTGCCTCTCTGGGCCTTCTTCAACCCAAAATAAATCGAAAAGCCAACCGACTTGCCAATTCGGCCCACCAAAATCTCAAACCCATATATAATATAAATTTGTACCTTTTTGTCAGTTATATCATTATATCCTTTCCATCTATTACCAATTCTGCATATACCAATACCCCTTCAACTTGATCTCCATTCAATTCATTTGCAGACCCAAATCATCTGCTTATATTCATGCCAGATTTCATTTCAAACCCAAAATTCCATTCTTGATTCCAACTCTTAACCTGCCAACTAAATTCCATTCCAGATTATTCTCTGATCAATTCCAGTTTTACTTAACTTAGTTCAAGTAAAATTCTAGTTTATTTATTTACTTTCACCATCTCATTCTATTTAACTTCACAAGTTAAATTTAAATTCTGGAATTTAAATTCCTGGGTTTCTCCTTTCAAATTAATTTTAAATCATAATAACAATTCAAAACCTTTGAATTTCTGAATAACTTCTTTTCGCAAAACAATTTAAAAACAAAATCTTTGGTAGTAATCTGTCACTTACAACTCAAAAATGAACACCGGCGATGTCATGATCATCGTCAGAATCTTTTTTCCAGCTATCGAAGTGAGTTCAATACTATATCACTTTCAAAACCATTTCGAAACACTTTCATTTTGAAATCCATTTCAAAATATCCTTTTCAATGCTTGTAACAAATTTAAAATCTCCTAGGATTTTAAAATTTCCATATATTTAATCTAAGTTCATTTACAAACATTTCTCCAACATTTAGGAATTTTAATTCCAATTCTGATTTCAATTCAGATTTAATTCATTTCATAACGCTTTTCTGAATTTTGATTGATTATTTACATAACCATTTCACTTTTTATAGTCTAACTCGATTATAATAACAACCAATATATCCAGTATATTAATAATCATTTCAATATCAATATTTTATATCAAAATATAATTTGGGAAAAATTATCTCATTTACCCTCTTTTCAAAACATACCTTGTCGGTTCATCGTATTCAAGTGTTTATAAACCCCTACCGATACAGTGGATCAAACTAATCAACCAGAACTCATAAACAACTCAACCAATAAATCTCCATAATATAAAACCATTTTATATTGAATAAAAAATACGTGCTCATATATATATATATATACACTCAACTCATTCTAGGGTATTACTAACCACATCTCTACTGAATCACGCCACAGAGCCAAGGTAATTACTTAACCTTAAGCTCTGATACCATTGTAACGACCCGGGTTTTTTGCGATCCTGGTTATCGAAATAAACTCAATGTCGACTACCCAAGCATTGGAAAATACCAGATAGTCCATGGAAGAAACTAGAGGGTGAGAATAGATAAGATAGAAACTTAGAATAGAAGAAGAAGAACATACAACATCAGAGTAACACGAATCTCACAGTGGAACGAACAACATATAATAGATAACATTTCTTTGAAATAAAATTAGTATATGTATACAATAACATTATCAGAGTACAACACTTACAACACAGCAGAAATAACAATAGCTATATAATCCTGAAGCCTCCTGCTCCAAGCTCTCTGTATATCTGTAAAATCCCGACTACTTGACTGCCCGTACAAAATTGGGCACCCAAGAGTTTTGGGAAAACAAAATAAAATAAACTCTGGGTCAGTCATGGGACTGATGTGAGTAAAACAATTTAAAACAGTTTGAGCAATAAACGATATCGCATAAGACCACATCGTTTATCGGAACGGGTTTTTCCCTTATGAGAATCCAAAATAATCTTTATATCAAAATTCTTTTGATATTATAATAAAGTCTATCAACCACAATATAATAATCATCTAGCAGAAACGCTTTCATCTCACGTTCTACAAACATAGTATACAATCAAAATCGCGAGCACTTACTGGATAATGGATTTCCTACTATGACAAGGTATGGAACCACCTTCTAATAGTGTACCTCTAGAGAGGAATACACTGGGTTCAACCAGAATATCTTGCAACCCGGCCACACATGACTGACCACTTATTTCGCTTGAGTGTATCGAATGTATATCACCAACGGTTGGGATCAGCAACCTTTCCCGAATGGGACAGCATCGAATAGATTAAAGAATGAAATGAATATCTCTAGATAAGTGATAATACACCCTAATTGGCAGCCAACCACTTAGCCATGCTACCTGCCCGATTTTTGTCATTTCCTAGTTGTGAGGCTAGAGGCCACGCTTATCTCTGACAGATCAAACATTTATTCACTTTGAATGTCACATCGTCATACCCGCCAAATCACAAATTGATTTCCCCAAAAATACAACGGGTATACAGCTAAGAGAAACAAATTCCTCTGCCACCAAGCGTACATACGTTTGAAGAGATCAACATACGTGATCCATTAAATATACTATGTCAGACATTCTTCCATACTGGTTATCCTGGAACTGGACAAACCAGAGGTACTATTCTATAAACAAGACAGCCCTTGCATAACTCCATCTTCAATTATCTTCATCATATTTGATCGCAACGCTAACGTCCATACAGAGTGGTTTTCAGATAATGAATTTGATCCCGGTCTCTCCGTATTGACGACGGAAAAATGGTAAAAAACTTCGATAGTTGGTGAGTTAACTATCCAAGAAAAACATGTGTACAACACACGATATTATTTCCAAATGGAAGTTCTATCGACCAATCATCAATCTTCATTTATCTCTTAAATTAATTTATCATTAATTGATTCGTTTACCTATTTCCTATTTCCATACATATACAGAAATTCTTATTTTCTAATTTTAGAAAACATTTCTGATCCTTATTTGGAAAACATTTCCAAAACTTTTTCATTGGATTTAAATAGACGTTTAAATAAAACATCGCTATGCCAACTCAAACCATTACAATCATTAACTAAATCCACTTAACCTATCTTCATTGTCGAACCTTAACCATTCCTTAGTTAAAAACGAAGTCAATCAAGTTGGGGTATAATTACCTCTCAGACCTTAACTAAACAACATTTCTAACTTCGAAATAGACAAAGTTCACCATCTAAATCTTTAACAAACTTCCTTACGTTACTCTTGGATTCTATTTACGAATCTACTTCTTTATGGAAAACATTGATTATAACTATAGCATTATAATCCCCACTTCTGAAATATCTACCTTCAAAACTTAACTTTAATTCCTTAATTTGGATAAATAAACAAACAACTAATTTATTAATAAATAGGTAAATCTTGATTAAAATAGAAAGTGAATAGTACTTTCCCGAATTCGATATAATCGAATTTCACGTGTAACTCTCTTTCGAATAATCTATATTCAATTAACTTGTAACGGCCCGAAAATCCGTACTATCTGAGTTAACTAATAACGCCACACGTCCAACCGAAATTGCATAGAAATACGAATCACTATTAGAAAGAAGTTAGAGGATGAAAAATAGAAGGAAATATTAGAATAGAAGAAACCAAAGAAGACAAATCTCACAGCGGAACGAATAAGATATATTATATAACATAACTTTTGAAATACAAATCAGTAACTTTATATACATACCATTATCAGAGCACAACAGTTATTCCTGGAACAGTTATAAACACCTGTTTCTAGATACAACATAGTACACAGCGGAAATATGATAGTCTATAACTAACTGGTGAAGCCTCCTGCTTCCAGCTCCTCCAAATGAATCTGTAAAATCCCGACTACTTGACTGCCCATACAAATTTAGGCACCCAAGAGTTTAGGGAAAACAAACAAAATAAACTCTGGGTCAGTCATGGGACTGGTGTGAGTAAACTCCAACCATTTGTTTAACTCTCAAAATCTTTTTGAAAGAAAGGATAATAGTAAGACCGGCCCACACATAAACATGGATGGTTTTTACCTTACTATAACCCAAAACACTTTGATACAAAAATCCAGGGTTATTATAATAGTTTCTAAATCAAATAAATAACTATCTAGCGGAACGCTTGCATCTCACGCTCTATATATAATATAAAATCAAAAACCGCAGGGCGCTTATTGGGGATTGGATTTCCAACATGACAAGGTAACCTGCCGATAGTGTATCTCTAGAGGGGAATACACTGGGTTCAACAAGAACATCTTACAACCCGGCCCATACATGTCCGACCACTCATTTCGCTTTAGTGTATCGAATGTATATCACCAATGGTTGGGATCAGCAACCGTTTCCCGAATGGGACAACATCGAATAGAATAAGGAATTAAATGAATCTCTAGATTGGTGATTATGCACCCTAATGGGAGCGACCCACATAGCCAAACTGCCTGCCCGATTTTTGTCATTTCCCGGTTGTTGTGGCCTGAGGCTACGATTACTTTCCATTCATTAATAGCACAATCACTTTGAATGCCACACTTTCAGATCCGTTAATCACTAATTGGTTTGCACAAATATATTCTGGATATTATGCTAAGGGAATAAATCCGTTGCCATCACATATATTTATACAGACTAACATATTCGATCATTGGAAATACTCTGTCAGGCATTCGTCCATATACGTTCGTTCTGGGGTTGAACGAACTGAAGGCACAATTTCTATTAGTAGAAAAAGCCCTTGCACTTTACTCCATCTTCGATTATCTTCATATAATCTGATTCACAATGCTACTGCCAATACGGAGTGGTTCACGGATAATAATCCAACCGGTCCCTCCATATTGACAACGATATTGGCAAACACTTCGATAGTCGGTTATTTAACTATCAAAGGAAACAAACATCCATTCAAAACAAAAAACAATCACTGGGCCTTTAATAAATATTTCGTTCATTAATTAAATCACTACTGCATTTCCTTATCAATATTAGTTAGCCAAATATTTTCAATAATCATCTTGGTCTCTTACACTGTTTGGAAAACATTACCAAATATCAACTTCTTTTATTTTCTATATTTAGAAAATATCTTCTATTTAAAATTGGAGAACATTCCACTTACTTATCTCTTTCACGCCAGTTCATCTTTAGACATAGCAAATGTTTATTATTATATTTCCAAAATTTTACTTATTTTGGGTTAAAACAAATGTTATGTAAAACATCGTTGCAACAACCCAAAATACTACATTCGACTAAATCTCTTTAAACATTTCTCTTCGATACTGAATCTTGCTATTTATCAGCTAATAATGAAATCAATCGAGTTGGGGTATTATTACCTCTCAGAACTTGACTGAAAATGTTATTAACTTCAAAACAGACAAGACTGCTAATTCAAATAATCAACACCATATTAAACCAATTTTCCATTTCTACAACATATATACTTTCCTCTTTCTATCCTTACTTGATTTAAATTCACAGATTTTCTTTTTGTTAATAATATACTATTTTTAGTTCGTTTCCTTATGGAATTCTAAATATGTCGATACATTAATTTCTAACTATCAAAATTTCTTAAAAATATTCTAACTCCCTAAATTTCCGGAAAATTTTGCCATAACCTCCTTTGTACTGGGAGCATCGGGAAAATCCCCAAACCGCCACACAGGCCTCTCCAATCAAAAAGAAAAAGAAAAAGCTAAGCGGCTTGCCGATACGGCACATAATACCTCATATGGAATTTAAACATGTACCTTTTTGTCGGGCACTAAATTTATAAACTTCATTCTCTTCATATACTTCATTCCATACCTGCCTAACACATGTTCACCTGTTTTCAATTCAATTCAACTTAATCCAATCGTTTGAATTCAGTTTCGCCCATTTATTCTTAAATTAGCTATTTTGCCTATTTCACTTCTTTGTTTGAACATAACATGTTCAAATAAAATATTTAACTTGCTTATAACCAAATTAAATTTCAATTTCAATTCAAGTTTCTTTTCGATTTCGAATATAAATTTCCAAATCGAATTCACTTATTCAAAGCCCATTATCAATTCAAAATCTCATCAACCAATTCCTATTCAAACTAGTTAATTTTATTCAATAAATAAAAATATGATTTTTTTGTTTCAAAAAATCAGTTCATTACTCCACTTGATTTCACATATAATTTACAACCAAAATCTGAAATTTTCTAAATATAAATTCGTATTTTTATTCGCTTAAAATCCTTTTATAAAATTAAATAAATCGTTATGGTTTTTAAATGGTTATGGCGCTGTTTTTCTGAAAATTTGATTTTGACATAACACAAAATCTATTCGAGGAAATCCAGATTTTTATTTTCCATTAGAAAACTATTATCTAATCGGTCCTGAAGATTTTTGTTTCAAAGAATTCTGACTTCAGTTGAGTTATATATACCCAATTGAAGTTCGAATCGCCAATTTACGAACTACCGTGCTGCGGCGAGTTCGTTTTAAATATATTTAATATATAAACGTTTTAAACTTCGTTTATATATAAATTCCAACTCCATTCTGATATATTTTAAACCAATTTTCCAAATTCAACTTAATATTTTCGATTATCTAAAATTGTAGATTTTCCTAACTCGTAAATAAATTTATTTATACTTCGATCTTTTGTATTCAAATTAAATTTCAATTCTATTTAAATTTCCTATACTCAATTTCCATTTCAACTTTATTTGAATTCTATATTCAAATTCCCCTTACAACTCTTTTTGAATTCTATATTGAAATTTTATTTCAATTCTATTTCAGATTCTCTATCTTCAAACTCCATTTGAATTTCTATATTCAAATTCTATATTTAAAATTTCTTTATTCAAATTTCATTTCACTTTCTATATTCAAATTCTATATTTGAATTTCCTTTATATTTTCTATATTCAAATTCTATATTTGAATTCCATTTGAATTCCTATATTCAATTTCTATTTGAATTTCTATATTCAATTTCTATTTGAATTTCTTTTTCAAATTCTTAAACAAGTCTTGATTTCAATTTCTTTTGAAATCGATATTTCTACCTTTGGAAAATAGATTTCCCTTTTCAATTTTGCACTTGTATTTTTATTTCTGAATTATCCAATGATAATTCTTTTCCCTTCATTTATAAACTTCGTTTATAAAAGAACTACTTGTTTTTATTCTTTTAAAACAATTTAATATTTTTATTCTATTCAAATTTCAAATTCTATTTTAGAAAAATAGAATTTCCCTTTTTAACTCTGGAAATTTCCTTTTTACGATATTTTAAAATATCAACATTTAGTTCTAGTGACAGTTAAACACCAAACAACCAATTATTTATATTTCTAACACATCATATATGACAGTATATATGCAAACAAATAAACAAACAAATATTATATTTTTGAGGGATCCAGTTGGATCCCTCTAACCTGTTTCCCTACATCCACAGACGTTAGTCAACATAGTAATACCCATCCTGCTTCGAGGCAGGATATCGCGGTATGAAGGTCATCCACTAATATATATTTGGGGGGCGCATAGGGAAATCTTCCGCTAATAGTACCGCGGGCATCCTCTAATGAGACTACGGGAACAATCCAATCATCAACCCAATATATATATAATAGTTAACCCTAAATAACTAATATATTTAAATCAACCAGAAAGCATTCAAACAAGCAACACACAATTAATTTTAACAAATAAAAATAATTCTAAATAAAGAGGTGAGTGAGATTTACTCACCGATCTTTTTAGTTGTAATCCGTTGCAAATCCAAATTACATTTTGTAGTCGATGACAAAATGAATTCAACGTGTACCATCTTGTTCAAATATAACCTTATAAAGGCAATATGCACGATTTATAAGATGTAGATTATAATTTACATTTAAAAATCTAATTGATCTTATAAAATAAATTACCTATTTAAATCAGAATAATCATGGTCAAGTATACATCTGAAATCCTTCCACAACAAAAATCAACCATGTCCAGCGTCCTCTCCTTCATCCCTACCAAACACCTCTTAACTCATAAACCCATCCTCCTTCTATTCTCGTTCGTTACTAGTTCCTCATCACCTGACCACTCTCATCATTCAACATCAACCACCATTCAATTATCCAACACACAAAACAATAATCCACTTGAACTGCGCTTCACGCCGTCCTAACTACTCTGACTTCTCCATCCTAAGAAAATAGTAACACAGCCCCTCAGTTCATCCATACTTAACGAAACAACTCGCACAAGCCATCACATTTATTCTTTGATTCATTTAGGAAACCCAATACAGATCAATATTAACTCCATCAACCCTTAGTTCGCATCAGCTAAGATCGATCTCCCCCCTCGCTCTGTTCCCACAACTCGAAGAGCCAGAAAACATCGCACCCTATCAAAACCTAACTCCAGATGCTCCTACAACCAACGAACTTGAATTCATCACTAAGTGGACTTATCGCGATGTCATGCTTCAGGCAGAAGCACAACGATGCTCAAGAGCTCCTCAACGCGTTTCTACCCATCGCGATTTCAGAACACAGCTCCAGATTTCTATTTGATAGGGGTGAGCATTATTTGGTTAAACCAAATAAACCAACCGAACCAATTTATTTTGGTCGGTTTGGTTTGGTTTTGAAATTAGATCGGTTTGTAATCGGTTTGGAAAAATATTTAGTTTGGTTATCGGTTTAACCAAATTAACCGAATTTTTGTTATATTTTCAAAATTATCAATGTGATAATAAATATTTTAGGTTAAATTAGTTATCCGAGTATATTTTAATCATCACGTATATGTCAAGATTACTTTTAAAAAGCATAAGAATCATAAATAATAATACCCTAATCATATACTTATGATTTATTTTAAATTATAATTAATATTACAAACATAAGGTCTAAATTATTTTTACTTCGGTTAAATCGGATAACCAACCGAACCAACCAAACTTATTTTGGTCGGTTTGGTTCGGTTTTCATTTTTATTGGTTCTAGTTTGGTTTTACAATTTTCATCATCGGGTAAACCAAACCAACCGAATGCTCACCCCTACTATTTGATCCCCTTTCTCCCAATCGCCAGTGCGCTCAACAAATGTCGAGCTTCAGCAGCTCCTCAAATCCATTCGCGAATTTCGAGTTTAACCCCTTTTGTATAAATTGATTTATGAGCTAGGCCTTTACCAAATTTGGTTTTAAAGCTTTCCCTCAATTTATTTTTGTTCAAGGATTTTCAATTTCTGAAGATAAAGGAGGCTTCGATTATTAGAAATAAGAACGTATGCCTCTGATCTTATTGGAAGGAAGAGCTCGATTTTTATTTGATTTACAATCGAAATGAGGATTCACGAATTTAGCTCATTTTGATTTCCAGAGAGGGGATACTTGCGATTTATAGAGTACTAACAACTTGAGCATTAAGTAACATAGGTCGCGTATGGTACACCATAGGTATAGCTTAAGGTACATGTACATTAATTTCGATTTAATATCAA
Organism: Allium sativum; assembly: GCA_030737875.1. Taxonomy (NCBI): domain Eukaryota; kingdom Viridiplantae; phylum Streptophyta; class Magnoliopsida; order Asparagales; family Amaryllidaceae; genus Allium; species Allium sativum. The sequence continues at coordinate 289,641,520 of CM060924.1, forward strand.
TTTAATGCGATTTGATTTAAAGAGATTTTTATTTCTTTTAAACAAATTCTAATTTGATCTTCGATTCGATTTTGATCTTATCCATTAAAATATCATAGGGTTCACACACAGACCGCTATTTTAATGTAACCACTATCGTTTCAACGTTGTAACACTATTCTGAATTGAACTGGATATATTTTGATATTTAATTTGAACATATATACCATATTAAATTAATATATAATATAATTTAAATTCAAAACAAATAAATTCTTCGAACATAAATTATTATTAACGTCGTCTATATTCAAACAGAATATATATTGTTCATCTGAATTGTTTGATTTAGTTTTAACTTCGATTTCAATTATATGTATTATGATAATTTAATATATTCAATATTAAATAGAAATCGATTTTTAAATTGATAACTTAATATAAAAATTCATTTACATTATCTACTCAATATTTAAAACGATATTAAATATTTAAAATTAATCAACCCAAAATCCGGGTCGTTACATTCTTCCCCCCTTAAAATAATTTCATCCCCAAAATTGCTAAGGTAGGAAAAAGGGTAAAAATCCATTACTTTTCAAAATCTCACTTATGTTGAAACTCAACTCTTCAAATTTCTATGACTTTAATTCCAACCAAAACTTTTGGTTTCCATTCATATGCATTCTAATTCATTCAAATTAATTTTGATTCAATTTATTCACTTTGATTCATTTAACTTGTTTAAGTTAACTTTATATTTCAGAATTTAAATTCCCGGGTTTTCATTTCAAATCCTTTCAAAACCACATAATATATACACATATATTTATAACCATTTCAAATTCAAAAAAAATTGAATTTTCAACCCATCTTGTTTTCTTTCAAACAAATTTCCACCAAAATTTTTCTAATGTAGCCGTCCATCACTTAGAAACTCGAAAATGAACACTAATGAAGTTGTAGTCCTCATCAGAATTATTTTCCAGCCACTGAAGTGAGTTCAGTGCTTTATTACTTTCAAAATCCATCTGAAATGGTTTCTACTCAAAATCCTTTTAAAACAAAGCTATATTATTCTAATATACTTCAGAAAATATTTTCAAACTTCCCAAAATTTTAAATTTTAAATTCTGATTCTGAATTCAATTTCAGTTCATCTCATTTGTATATGTTATCCATATACAAATTATTTTGGTTATAAATAATCATTTAAATTTTGTAATCTCGTTTGATTATAATTCTAACAATCAACACATTCATATATTATAATAATTTCAGAAAATTATTCCTTCTATATCAAAGTAGCATTTTGGGTAAAATTATTTCATCTACCCACTTGAAAACAATATCATGTTCAACCTTCTGTTCAAGTATTTACAAATTCTTATCGATGTCGTGGCGTCCCACGATTCGATCAGAATTCATAAACCACTCAACAGACTAGCCAACTCAATATAAAACAACTTTTATATCAATTTACAAATACGCTCTCTCGTGTATATACGCTCAACTCATTCTAGGGTACTACTGACCCTACCTCTAATGAGCACATTACACCAAAGCCTAGGTATTCGCTCAACCTAAGCTCTGATACCAACTGTAATGGCCCAAAAATGCGTACTATTTGAGTTAACTAATAACACCACACATCCAACCCAAATTGCACAGAAATACGAATCATTATTAGAAAGAAGTTAGAGGATGAGAAATAGAAAGAAAGAAATATTAGAATAGAAGAAACCAAAGAAGACAAATATCACAGCGGAACGAATAAGATATATTATATAACATAACTTTTGAAATACAAATCAGTAACTTTATATACATACCATTATCAGAGCACAACAGTTATTACTGGAATAGTTATAATCACCTTTTTCCAGATACAACATAGTACACAGCGGAAATATGATAGTCTATAGCTAACTGGAGAAGCCTCCTGCTTCCAGCTCCTCCAAATGAATTTGTAAAATCCCGACTACTTGACTGCCTATACAAATTTGGGCACCCAAGAGTTAGGGAAAACAAACAAAATAAACTCTGGGTCAGTCATGGGACTGGTTTGAGTAAATTCCAACCATTTGTTTAACTCTCAAAATCTTTTCGAAAGAAAGGATAATAGTAAGACCAGCCCACACATAAACATGGATGGTTTTTACCTTACTATAACCCAAAACACTTTGATACAAAAATCCAGTGATATTATAATAGTGTCTAAATCAAATAAATAACAATCTAGCGGAACGCTTGCATCTCACGCTCCATATATAATATAAAATCGAAAACCGCAGGGCGCTTATTGGGGATTGGATTTCCAACATGACAAGGTATGGAACCACCTGCCGATAGTGTATCTCTAGAAGGGAATACACTGGATTTAACAAGAACATCTTGTAACCCGACCCACACATGACCAACCACTTATTTCGCTTGAGTGTATCGAATGTATATCACCAATGGTTAGGATCAACAACCGTTTCCCGAATGGGACAACATCGAATAGAATAAGGAATTAAATGAATCTCTAAATAGGTGATTATACACCCTAGTGGGAGCGACCCATATAGCCATGTTGCCTGCCCGATTTTTGTCATTTCCCGGTTGTTAAGGCCTGAGGCTACGATTACTTTCCATTTATTGATAGCACAATAACTTTGAATGCCACATTGTCAGATCCGTTAATCACTAATTAGCTTGCACAAATATATTCTGGATACTATGATAAGGGATTAAATCCGTTGCCACCATATATATTTATACAAACTAACATATTCGATCATTGGAAATACTTTGTCAGGCATTCGTCCATATACGTTCGTTTTGGGGTTGAACGAACCGAAGGCACAATTTCTATTAATAGAAAAAGCCCTTGCACTTTACTCCGTCTTCGATTATCTTCATATAATCTGATTCGCAAAGCTACTGCCAATACGGAGTGGTTCACGGATAATAATCCAACCGGTCTCTCCATATTGACAACGATATTGGCAAACACTTCGATTATCTGTTATTTAACTATCAAAGAAAACAAACATCCATTCAAAACATCAAACAATCACCGGGCCTTTAATAAATATTTCATTCATTAATTAAATCACTACTACATTTCCTTATCAATATTTATTAACCAAATATTTTAAATAATCATCTTGGTCTCTTACGCTGTTTGGAAAACATTACCAAATATAAACTTCTTTTATTTTCTATATTTAGAAAATATCTTCTATTTAAAATTGGAGAACATTCCACTTACTTATCTCTTTCACGCCAGTTCATTTTTAGACTTAGGAAATGTTTATTATTATATTTCCAAAATTCTACTTATTTTGGGTTAAAACAAATTGTAACAACCCGGAAATCTGAGCCAATTTAAAATTTTTATCTTGGCAATTTTAGCGGAATTTGAATATTTAAAATGAATTATTTTAAATAATAACAACGAAAAATTAATTTTGAATAGAATTAGAATGTATAAATTTATATTGATCGTAGTTAGAATATAAATAATTATTTATAATTATAAAAGGAATTGAAAATGGCGCGGTAGTTCGATAATTCGATTTCAAATTTCAAATGAATGTACAGGATTCAAAATACACCAGATTTTAGCGAAACCAAAAATATTGGAATCTGTTTATGAATATCTTTCCAACGAATCCGAAAAATTGAAATTTCATAGCGGGAATCAAAAGTTACGTCCAGTTGAAATTTCAGAATAGTCGCTATGGAATTCTAGCCCTTAAAAGTGGAAATTTTGCAAACGACCTCGGTTTTTGAAGAAACCACTTTTGTTGGATCCGCGGTGTCAAATTATTGCTAGGTTTCAAAATTCATAATTTTCTGAATTAATATGTGAGCGTGGCAAAGGAAAACGCGTTTGGCTAGTTTCAGTTGATTTTAATCGACTGGAAAATGGCCATTTTTCAAATGATCTCCGAATTTGATGAAATTAGTTTTGTTTGGAACGTATCGTCAATACGAAGCTAGAAAATATTTTTTGGGAATTTTTCTAGTTAGTATGTGGCCCTGGTAAATTGAAATGCGCGTTCAAATTCAATATATAGTGTTATATTTTGATTTTGACGGAAACTGGTCGAAACAGTCGAATCGGCTTACGATAAATATCCCATTGTGTTTGGAATGGGGGTAATTAGCTGCGGACGACAGTCGGTGGTTTTGATTTCGAGATTGAATTAAAATCTAACTTTTAGAAAAGAAAAAATAATAATAATATAATATATATATTGCCCCCCTTTATTTCTCTCCCTCCTCCCTGTTGACCATTCAGAACAAAATCAAAAAGGGGAAACTCAATTCCCCCTTCATCCGCCCGCCGCTACCTTGATGGCGCTCAGGCGCTCCTCCCCAGCCGCCGGCCTCCCTCCGCCTCCACCTTCTCTTCTCTTCCCCTCTGATCCACGAAACCCCAACCCCCTGCGACGCGAAGACTCCCAACACCCACATCGAACAGAAATCACCGCAACCTCTTCCATTGGGTTCGCTGCCGGCCAAGACGCGAGCACCCGTCACCTTAGCACCACCACCCGACTTCCCTAGCCCCACCGACAGTACCACGACCACTGGTCCCCCTTCCTCTTCGATCTGTACAGAAACAGCCCTCCCTCTTTAGAAAAACCCCTGTAAGTCATTTATTTATTTATCTTTATTTATTTAGTGTAATTGATTTATAAAAGACACGTTTTTAATTTATAAAAATATGATTTTTATAAAGTAGAAGTATTAAAAATATGATTTTTATAAAGTAGAAGTATTAAAAATATGATTTTTATATAATAGAGAATATAAAAATATTATCTTTATATATGTAGCGAAATAAAAATTTCTTATATATATGTTGAAGTAAAAATGTGATTTTTATAGCGATGAAATATAAATTCGATCTTTATATATGAAGTAAAATAAAAATATGTTTTTTATTTATTAGAATGAAGTGATAAAGATATAATTTTTATATATGTAGTGGCTGTGGACAAGGAAAGTGACAAAAGGCAAGAACGACGAAGACTTCTACATAAGAAGAGTCGTGGCGGTTGGTTTAGCTAGTCGGTGAGAACATCTCACTTTAATCTTTTATTTCTAGTTTAAAATATATACTAGGATGCAGACGGTGCTTAGCAGCACCCGACACCCGTCGTCCACAGACCATGGACGGCTTGTTTGTTTGATTGTATGTTATTGTGAAAATTGGTTGTTTTGTGGAATGAAATAAAATATTTATATAGTTAAAAATATTTTATATCGTTAAAAATATAATTTTCAACGTGAATGTGAATAAATAAATATTCATTTACAAACCGGACGGTTTGTTTATGTACACCTATTTGAAGGATATTGATTAGGACGATAAATTTTACACATCGCCCAACTGCACAAATAATATTCAGTGTTTGTGGATTGAAACCCCACACGGGTGTTGGGATGATATCTGACGTACACTAATCCTAATTATTTAGTTGTATGTTGATATATTGGTCGACAGACTATGTAAGCGTTAATTATTTATATTTAATGCATATACAGTTGTGTGGTGCACTTTGGATGATGGTTGATTATATATCATTGCTATTATATACATGTGTTGTATGGAATCCATATAATTAACATTATATGGTAATTGATTGGGCCTCATTCCAATTGGGAAAATAAAGATTCACGTGTTGACAGTACTCATGTGTTGAGATTAGTCATGTGGTGAAAGAAATATATATTCATGTGTTGAGTAAAATATTTTAACAATAAAATTTACATCTTTATTATATATAAAATTAGAACTAATTGGAAAATAGATAAGATGAGTGGTCTCTTGGATATTGATCTGATGTTGGTTTCGGCCTTCGGGGTTAATATTTAGGGAATTGCTCTCTTGCTAATTTATGGTTAGTGTTTGATCAGAAATTAAATGATAGAAATCATAATTTTATAAAATATATTAAATAACAAAAATAGTCACGTGTTGACAATACTCATGTGTTGAGATTAGTCATGTGTTGAAAGAAATATAGATTCATGTGTTGAATAGAATTTATATTCATGTGTTGAATAGAATAAATATTCATTTCTTGAATAGAATAACGAAGTTATTGAAAAATATAAAGCTGTGTTGATTAGAGATGCGCTATTTTGATGCGAACGATATTTATACCGATTATATTCGTTTTTATAATGAATATTGAAAAGCGATTTAAAAATCGAATATTTATAAAAATGAGTTCGAATTGAATCGAATATAAAATGAATTCAAATTGAATCGAATATAAAATGAATTCGAATTGAATCGAATATTTATAAAATGAATTCGAATTGAATTGAATATAAAATGAATTCGAATTGAATTGAATTGAATATAAAATGAATTCGAATTGAAATGAATTCAAATCGAATGGTAATCGAATTGAAATTGAATTAAATAAAAATGCAATTGGAAATCGAAATGAATTCGATTTGAAAGGGATTCAAATCGAATTGAAAACGAACTGAAATTGAATTGAAATCGATTTGAATTGAAATAAAATAGAAATGAATGTAAAAAAGAATTTATTTATAATGGAAAATTCAATTTTGATTTGAATTTGAAATGAAAGTTGAAATTGTTTTTGAAACAAATTTGAAACAATTTATAAAATTCATTTTTGAAAGGAAATCGGAGAAATATATATATAATATATAATATATATATATATATATTATATATAATGGCCTGAATAGAACGCGCCGCACCGCGGCAGTTCGCGAATTTCAACCATTGACTTTGAACGGATATTGCGGGAGATCCGACCGTCGGGATTCTCCTGAAACCAGAACCGTTGGGTTCGTATCGAAAAGAGCTTTCCAATGAATATTAGAAATTTTAAATCTAACGGTTGGATTTGGAATTATGTCCAAATCAAATTTGGAAAAGGTCGCTGTAAGTGCAGTTCGGTGGCAGTTATTGAAAACCGACTGTACGAGCCTTGATAAAATTATTAAAAATATCTATAATTTGAGTAAAATCATAAGAAATGATTTGTGAAAAACTGAGATGAAAATTTCCATATTTGAAAAGATAAAAATAGATTTTTATCGAAAGAACTAGTTTTGAACTAGAATTAAAATCAATTTATTTTTGAAATAAATAAATTGAATTTGAAATGGGTTTTAAATAACCAGAATTTCCAATATATTTAATTGGAATTGAATTAGAATTGATTTGTGGGTTTATCGTGAACGGTATTTTAAATAACACTTGTTCTTAACCCGATAATAAATAGAATGTGATTTGGGTTTATCATGGACGGTGTTTTAAATGACATTAGTTCTTTAACCCAGTAAAAGGAGTTTTAATGAATCTTTAATTAGATTGAAATATGAATTGATAATTTAAATTATCAAAATTTGGAAATGATCGAAAGGGGAGTATCACCAGTTTTACTCCTAGCGATAGTTAAATCTTTAGTTAGATTTGAATGTGAAATGGTAACTAAATTTACCGATAACACCGTGGTGTTTGTTATGGGGGTAATAACAGTTTTGCTCCATGGGATGAATAGGTTGGTATTGGGAAATAAAATAAATAATTACTTCGGTGTGGTTCGCTAATCTCAACTAGTTTGGAAAACAATAATCTGGTTTGAAATGACATCCAAAGGAAGATTAAAGAATAAATTTTAAAGAATTTATCTTTGATAAAATTAATGGGAACCTTTGCCTAAGAATATGAAATTTAGAAACTAGATGTAGGTTAGTTAAGAAGAATGGTTTACTGGGTATTGATCTGATGTTGGTTTCGGCCTTCGAGGTTAATATTTGGGGAATTGTTCCCTTACTAATTTACGGTTAGTGACTGATGAATTGGAATGAGGCGTATATTGTGTTTTATAGCACTTGTTGATTAAGATACGCGAGTTATTCAGAAAGTCCAGGTATAACCCATTCTGAATAACTGGTTCAACGATGAGTCGAATAGATTGAAGACGGTGCAAGACTGACGATCTTCACATCGAATGGATGGGTGCTATTGATGCTCACGATGGGAGTAGCTACCTTGAAGGGGGCTAAAGTGGTAGCCGTCCGGACGTACTTGGAGGTCGATGAATATGCGAGGAAAGTGCCTCCGGTTTCATTCAGACCCTGAACGAACTTGTAAATGGACTGTGTGTTTGATATGTGATTTTATTCCATGTGATTGATTTCTATTAAATATATATCTGTTTGGCGGTGGAGAATTTATTCTCTTCCTTAACGCCCTTCTTTGAGACGTACAAGCTCAGAGGTTATATATTGATGGATATCAATCGCATGGCATGAATTGCCTGTGAGGCATGCCTAAGTGGCAAATGGTCAAGGCTTCTGTTGAAAAGCAAAGTCTTGTGGTTGATGATCAAAGCACAACTTTAATATAGCGTCGCTTTGTGCATAGCGTTGATTCGCGAGCCTCACACCCCGATATGGTGGTAAACTGATGGTTTGATCAGTATGCTTTTTAGAGGATAGGAACCTTAGTGGTGTCGTGGATTTGGTCGACCGAGATTGAGCTTAGTGCTTAGAGGGATAGAGTAAGCGGTTTTTCTCTCGCCGAGACGTAAGCCGCAGTGATACTCGATTTCCCAAAAGTGCGGATATGCATTACGGTGTTTTCTCTCGCATAGATGTAAGCCGTTGTCGATGGCGCTACGCGATCGGTCTTTCGAATCAGGAGCCACCATGATGGAAATCCAATTTCCAAGTATGACAATTTGCGGTTTTGATTGTAGAGCCTAGTATTGGCGATATGACATATGGTACCCATGCCGTCTATGATTGATACATTTATATTTGAAGTTGTTTTCTTCACTTATAGCAATAATATAAGATGAAATTTCATGTATCAAGCATATTTGGCTATTATATGGGAAAACCCTATCCTTCGGCTTGCGTTGCATTGAGTGATGGGACCTGGGTCTTATAATAGCTTCATTGTTCTTTATTTAGCATTGCGCTGTTTGTTTTATGCACTGGTATTCTTGGGAGGAAACCCGTTCCGTGTTTACGGCGTGGTCCCTTGATTTATCTAACATTAAAAACAAAGATTAATAACTGTTTTATTTCTCACACCAGTCACATGACTGACCTGAAGTTTATTGTTTTGACCTAAACTCTGGGTGCCCCTATTTCCACACACGGGCAGCTAGTAGTTTTGGTTTTGCATATTTATATTCACAGGATCCTGGTTTACAGCTGAAGCGATATTCGGAAAGCTCTGTATCCGTGTATCTATTTTCAGTTATGTTTTGTATTATTTTTCCGCTGCGATGTATTTAAATGTAATTTAAATCCCTGATATTTTCTGTGTAATATTTATTCATACTCTGTTATATTCTTGTATTCTGATGAAATTATTGTAATAAGCAATGAAATGTTCTTCTATTTGTGTTCTGATTTGTCGTGTTCTCGAAGCAATCCGGGCTTTCCTTTACGGGGAAGTTTGGGTCGTCACATTTGGTATCAGAGCTCTGGTTTATAGAGCTAGAGAACATGACACATTAGAACCAAACAAAAGAATTCATCAGAAATTGGATTAGTAATATCCAATGAGAATGACTTGCTAGAGATAGGATCAGTAGTATCCTAGAACGAGTGTGAAGAGTATATTTTTAAAATGAAAACCAATTTTGTTTTGAAAATTTGAATCGTATCATACGTATTTGGCTATTTATTTTAAATTGATATTTATTTTAAATTGATTTGGACAATCCAATGTATAAAGATTTTTCATATACGCCTTGGAAGCGTGTATTCGAGGTTTTAATATACTGGTTAGTTATAGAATCATACTCTAGTTTCCCGGGGATAATTCTAGTGATGGGGCAACGTCGCCAATATTTATTTTTGAGTTTCGAAAGTGAGATTTCTATATATTTCCAATCGACTGGTGTGAGAACAAAAACTTAACTAAAATTTACTGTTTGTGACTTGACACTGAAATATGATTTTTGAGTATATAATTTTTTTATATATATTTGAAAATATAATCAACAAATTGATTGATGGCTGTGATGTTTGATTATTGATTCAACTAATAAAAATACAGGAATGATAAATAAAGTATAATCAATATGATTGTTAAGTGAAAAATAATGCAAACTCTCTTGACAAAAATCCTAAAAATATTATATAGGATATGGACGACTATGGCTTATCTCATACTGAATTCTGGATGACCCCGAAACAAGCGAGGAGAGCTCACTAGAAACCAGAAAAAGAACGTGAGTTGAACTTAGGAACGTACGTGGGTATTTATTCCCGTATATGCATAAAAGAAGGACATTATGCCATTCGGTGCCCTGAGAGAAAGTAGAGCAGGGAGAAAATGATGAGAATGGACATAGTTTGTTTCAAATGCAAAGAGATGGGGCATTTCATACATAAGTGTCTGAAGGTAAAGAAGAAACCCACAAATCTAGGAAAGGAAAAGAAATGCTTTCGATGCAAAGAAGTAGAGCATCTAGCCCGAGATTGCTCGTTAACGAAGGGTGATAAGAAATCCAAGGGAAAGGAGCTATCAACTTTGGAAATTATGCAAGAAGAAGGCACGACTTCCTAGAAAGTTGGGTTTTAATGTAATGAACTAGCGTTTTGGATATATGTATGTATATGTATGATGCTTGTATGAACGTGATTATGATTTTTGTTTTAAAAAAATGTATTGGTATCATATAATATAACTGAGGGAAGAAAAATGTTGAACCAAGTAGAATTTAGCACCAAACATCGAACTGTATTGAAAATTTATCGCATTTGCATGCATATACATGTCTAAACATTGAACAGGTCATTGCAAGGAGGCTAGAGCAGAGGAATAAAATTGTTTGCTGGACAAATAGGTACATGTTTACTAATTTCTTGAGTTTGGATGATTTTATGAGCCGACTAGCTAGCCACTTGGCTCTTTCTTTTGGATTGAAGAAGGCCATGGGAGGCTATATGAAATATCTCGAAGTCCCCGGTGCAGGGGAGGTTATGGCGAAATTTTTCGAAAAATTAGGGTGTTAGCCAAATTTTTGAAAATTTTGGCTAACACCCTTAGAAACTGAAAAGTTGAAGAACTTAAGCCGTAATGAAATTTGAATTGATTAGTTAATCAATTTTCAGCTTTGTTCCTTTTCGGGGACGAAAAGTTTTAAGTGGGGGAGATTGTAACAACCCAGAAATCCGAGCAAATTTAAAAATTTTATTTTGGCAATTTTAGCGGAATTTGAATACTTAAAATGAATTATTTTAAATAATAACGACAAAAATTTTATTTTGAATAGAATTAGATCGTATATAGTTATATAGATCATCGTTAGAATATAAATAATTATTTATAATTATAAAAGGAATTGAAAATGACGCGGTAGTTCGATAATTCGATTTCAAATTTCAAATGGATGTACAGGATTCAAAATAAACCGGATTTTAGCGAAACCAAAAATATTGGAATCTGTTTATGAATATCTTTCCAACGAATCCGAAAAATTGAAATTTCATAGCGGGAATCAAAAGTTACGTCCAGTTGAAATTTCAGAATAGTCGTTATGGAATTCTGGCCCTTAAAAATGGAAATTTTCCAAACGAGCTCAGTTTTCGACGAAACCACTTTTGTTGGATCCGCGGTGTCAAATTATTGTTAGGTTTCAAAATTCGTAATTTTCTAAATTAATATGTGAGTGTGGCAAAGGAAAACGCGTTTGACTAGTTTTAGTTGATTTTAATCGACTGGAAAATGGCCATTTTTCAAACGATCTCAGAATTTGATGAAATTAGTTTTTTTAGGACCGTATCATCAGTACGAAGCTAGAAAATATTTTTCGGAAAATTTTCTAGTTAGTATGTGGCCCCAGTAAATTGAAATGCGCGTTCAAATTAAATATATAGAGTTATATTTTGATTTTAACGGAAACTGATCAAAATAGTCGAATCAACTTATGGTACATATCCCATTGCGTTCGGAATGGGGGTAATTTGCTACGGCAGATAGTCGGTGGGTTTGATTTCGAGATCGAATTAAAATCTAACTTTTAGAAAAGAAAATAATAATAATAATATAATATATGTATTGGCCACCCCCTCTTTATTTCTCTCCCTCCTCCCTGTTGACCATTCAGAACAAAATCAAAAAGGGGAAAACCGATTCCCCCTTCATCCGCCCGCCGCTACCTCGACGGCGCTCAGGCGCTCCTCCCCAGCCGCCGGCCTACCTCCGCCTCCACCTTCTCTTCTCTTCCCCTCTGATCTACGAAACCCCAACCCCCTGCGATGCGAAGACTCCTAACACCCACATCGAACAGAAATCACCGCAACCTCCTCCATTGGGTTCGCTGCCGGCCAAGATGCGAGCACCCGTCACCTCAGCACCACCACCCGACTTCCCTAGCCCCACCGACAGTACCACGACCACTGGTCCCCCCTCCTCTTCGATCTGTACAAAAACAGCCCCTCCCTCTTTAGAAAAACCCCTGTAAGTCTTTTATTTATTTATCTTTATTTATTTAGTGTAATTGATTTATAAAAGACACGTTTTTAGTTTATAAAAATAAGATTTTTATAAAGTAGAAGTATTAAAAATATGATTTTTATAAAGTAGAATTATTAAAAATATGATTTTTATAAAGTAGAAGTATTAAAAATATGATTTTTATATAATAGAGAATATAAAAATATTATCTTTATATATGTAGCGAAATAAAAATCTGATTTTTCTTATATATATGTTGAAGTAAAAATGTGATTTTTATAGCGATGAAATAAAAATTCGATCTTTATATATGAAGTAAAATAAAAATATGATTTTTATTTATTAGAATGAAGTGATAAAAATATAATTATTATATATGTAGTGGCTGCGGACAAGGAAAGTGACAAATGGCGAGAACGACGAAGACTTCCACATAAGAAGAGTCGTGGCGGTTGGTTTAGCTAGTCAGTGAGAACTTCTCACTTTCATCTTCTATTTCTAGTTTAAAATATATACTAGGATGCAGACGGTGCTTAGCAGCACCCGACACCCGTCGTCCACAGACCATGGACGGCTTGTTTGTTTGATTGTATGTTATTGTGAAAATTGGTTGTGTTGTGGAATGAAATAAAACATTTATATAGTTAAAAATATTTTATATCATTAAAGTTATAATTTTCAACGTGAATGTGAATAAATAAATATTCATTTACAAACCAGACGGTTTGTTTATGTACACCTATTTGAAGGATATTGATTGGGACAATAAATTTTACACATCGCCCAACTTCACAAATAATATTCAGTGTTTGTGGATTGAAACCCTGTAACACCCCACGTCCATTAATGTCACTCACGAAGGGAATGCATTAACTTCCATAGAGGTTATAAGTGAATATAGTACAGAAAAATTACAACAAGACAGATAGTAAGTAGTACTTGGAAATCTAAAACTTCATTTTATTGCAGCGGAAATTAAAAATGTTTGTTACATCATAAAACCATAGATCATAACCAAGTACAATATCCATCTTCATAAAAACAAAATACATAATCCCATTACATAAATAGCCATTAAAAAAATAACAAGATGGACTTTACTTCAACGGTCCAAGCTTTCCAAAGAGAGATGAAGCAATTCAATCAAACTCCACTAGAGCTAGGCCCAACCTGAGGACTTTGAGGGGGAAAAAGGATAGAAATAGAGGGGGTAGACATAAAGTCTGGCGAGTATGATAATTCTAACAATACTATTATCAAAATAACTAGACTAAGGCATAAGCTGGAAGACAAGTAAATGTCTATGAACTCTTAGGAAGATAAAGATAGCGTTTAAGATAACGTTAAAGATAACGGTAAAGGCACACCTAATTACTAACGAATGATTACTACACTGCACCGCACATTACTACACTGCACCACACCAGTCACCCTATTGTTTGATCCCACTTGCTTCACACAGAAACTTTATAAATAGCCTTACGTACCCCTAGCTGACTACATAGGTGCCGTCTGCCCCTATCTCCACTAGGTGTACCCCACTACCCACTTTCGATCGGCTCCCTACTCATAAATACTCGTGCTGGCCCCATAGTGGGGTGTATCACTCCCCTAAAGTGGCAACCCGATACAAGTTAAGAATGCACGGCTTATACCTACACGATGCAATAAAGTCTTACCTACCAGCCCGGGTCCACACACGCATACGAAACCCGTTGGACTTGCATTGCCACCGCTCCGCGTTTTGGCCTCTTACAGTCAAACCCAGCATGCATGTCCCGTCCTCGACTTGGGGCGATCCCACAAAGATACATTTGGGATACTGGTCGAAATGGGCCCCACAAGCTACCCACCTAAGCTTGTCACTAGTATATCCCACTTAACCCTCTTAGTCATGTTCATTTACATGTGTGTTTGGTTAAGTCTTACTAATCGTATTTCACATGCCACTAAGGGCACCCCCTAGATTCCTCATGCCACCCAAGGGACCTACTTAACCCCCATGTCCCACCTTACATGTTTATCTGGTTAAGTATTTCTTAATTCATTCAGGCCATAACCTCATAAAGACCTCTCACATTAGACTGGCATTTATGGTAGCTGGATTTGCCGGGCGGGTCCGGGCAGTCTTACACCATAAAAGAGTCTAACCTCGTGTCTTTACAACCGTTATGCTTTAGTTTAGGCCTAGGACCTCTCACATTGGGCTGACATTTGTGACCACTGGATTTACCGGGCGGGGCCGGGCAGGTTTACGTCACAAACGAGTCCAACCTCGTGTCCTAAGCATTAATTAACACTTAAAATCTTTTAACCCAGTTTTAATAATTCCCTATTCAAATTATTAATTAAGTCAACTTTTAATTATGTTCATAATTGACTCAATTATGGCCATCCACTTATGGCATGCAAAATCATATCAATTGCACCCCAACTTTTTAATATTAAATCCTTAATATTACCCCTACCCCACGTTTATACGTTCGCTTATTCAACGCATAATATAGGCTAGACTTGTATAGTCTAACACCTAGCACAAAGATAAATTATCACAACATATAGACAATTAAAATAAATCTAATCATAATAGGGGTGAAACTTGCAGAAACTACACATGTTAAGGATCAAAAGGTGTCAACTTGTTAAATGTCTCAATTTACATGATATGATCATAGCCCAAATCTATATATAAACTTGCATATGGGGTTTTTAGGCAACATAATGATGGTGTGATCTAGCATAGGATATCACATATGTCATAGCATAATTCTAGATGTCATAATAGATGTCTTGGCATATGTTCATAACTTTTCTAATCAATCTAACTTGCATATGTGACTTGTCATATAGATCAACATAACCCAAACATGATGATTTAATTAATATGAACTAACTAGCATAGATGGTAACATCATGGCCTTTTTAACATGTATGATTCATCACAACTTAGCATAGAAACTTTCAACATACATAACATCATCATAGCATGATTTACAACATATAAGATATCATCATCACATAACATTGGATTTACAATATACATGATAGCAAAAGGGGTTTACAACAACATATATGATAATTCACATCATCTACTCATAATCCATTCATAACTCAACCTAATTAAAATGATAATAATCTTGTTAAGATCATCATACTCACAATTTAGAGAAGAAAAGAGAGAGTTTTGCGTTGCTTTAGGGTTGAGAGAATTAGAATTCAATTTGCTTTTCTTCTTTCTTAGTTGGCGGCGGCTCCATTGATTTCCATGGTGACGGTAACTATTCTATTTTAATTAGGTTTAGGGTTAGCATTAGGATGTATTTATAGGTGTAGGAAGTTATTTAGGACCATTAGATTAACCCTGAACCATGAGAACCAATCAAATGCAAAACCTGCATTTGAGCGAATCGGCCCACGGGCTGACAGCCAAACACCCTGGATTAACCCCTAGTCGACCCAGCAGGGCTCGGGTCGACCTCAAAAATGGGCCGGTTCGGTTATTTCCCCTCCCAATTCGCTGTTTTGAACTTTTTCGCATATTTATTTATATAATTTTTAATTTATATATATATATATATTTCTCTGCGCAACCCATTTCACTTAATTCTTTTCTAAAAATCAAGTATACTTTAATTTGTGAATTTTAATGTTATAAAATTACGGGGTGTTACATTCTCCCCTCCTTAAAGGATTTCGTCCCCGAAATCTCCAAGTCAAGAAGAATGTATATCCTACCATCTAATCGTCCATCTACTCAACCATCAAACACCAGCATCCATTGTCCTTAAAAGACTTCTAATGCTTTAATGTTTATATGCACAGTGTGTGTATATGTCCATATCTAATGAAAAATTAGGCGGTCTACTGATTCAGTCGACCTCCTTAGTGCAATTCATGATAGTGCCATGCGTCCAATATGTATGCAAAAGATTCCTAATGATACATATTAATTCTATATGCATGCACAACCATCCACCTGAATGCAGCAACTATACGATAATACAACCATTATACATCCATTTTACTAAATACATCCATATATATGCAATATGCAATATGAAGTGACTGAGCCGATCTGGTGCCTAATAGTGTGTGTATATGCATCCACGAGCAACCACTAGCAAACACTTGCATCAACTTTGCATCCACCATACATAACATGTCTCAAACACATGTTTCAACCATAGGATTATCCTAACTAAAGGTCAAAGATACTAGCGAGAGGATATACTAAAGATAAGATAAGTACAAGCTAAGCGATAAAGGAGAAATTAAAGGACATACCCTCAAAAAGAAAAGGGTATCGTGAACGCATCTTCTCTTCCGTCTCCCAAGTAGCTTTGCTCTCATCATCTCCTCATTGCACTTTGACTAGTCTGACCTCTCGATTCCTCAACCTCTTGATCTCCGGCCCAAGAATGCGCGTAGGAGCTCGTCGAATTGTCGCATCACGCTCTATCTCCACCTCTCTAAGCAAGCTCGGCTCTACCACTTCCGCGGTCTCGTGCAAGCACTTCCTCAAATGTGACACATGGAATATGTCATGTACACCACTAAGTCTCTCGGGCAACTCCACTCTATACGCCATCCGTCCAATCTTCTCCTTAATAGGAAACGGCCCTACGAACCTTGGTGCTAATTTCCCAACGGACCCAAAGCGAACAACGTTTCGTAATGGTGACACTTTGACAAAGACCATGTCCCCAACTTCAAACTCAAGATCTATCCTCCTCTTATCCGCATAAGATTTCTGCCTATCTTGCGCTGCTTTCATCCTCCTACGAATCAAGTCGATCTTCTCCGAAGTCTCCCTAATCATATCGGGCTCAAGTAAGAACTTATCCGTAGATTCCCACCAACATGTAGGTGAACGACAAGGTCGTCCATAAAGAGCTTCGAATGGTGCCATACCAATGCTGGACTGAAAGCTATTATTATATGCGAACTCAACTAATGGAAGATGCTCTTCCCACGTACCCCCAAAGTCTAGGATACATAGCCTCAATAGATCCTCTAGAATGTGATTCACCCTCTCGGTCTGGCCGTCCATCTGAGGATGATATGCGGTGCTCAAACATAACTGAGTCCCTACCGCCTCTTGTAAGCTTCTCCAAAATTCGCTAGTGAAAATAGGATCGCGGTCGCTCACTATGCTAGAAGGAACACCGTGCAAACGAACTATTTCTCGGACATATACAGAAGCTAACCATGGAGCAGTCCTCTTACTCTTCACGGGAATGAAATGGACGCTCTTAGTAAGTCTATCTACTATAACCCAAATCCCCGTATTACCCCTCCTCGATCGCAGTAATCCATCCACAAAATCCATCGAGACACTCTCCCACTTCCATACTGGAACCTCCAATGGGTGAAGCAACCCACCGGGTTTCTTTTGCTCCGCTTTTACTTGTTGTCATACCAAGCATCTAGCGACATACTCGGCCACGTCTTTCTTCATGTCGGCCCAAAAGTAAACTCTCTTCATGTCTTTGTACATCTTTTCCCCGCCGGGATGAATGGTCATCTTCGAATGATGTGCTTCGTCAAGAATAGTCTTCCTTAGGTCATCGTCTTTTGGTACACAAAGTCTACCGTCCCTACGTAACCAACCCTTATCGTCTAGGGTATACCTACGGAGATGGCTTGATGACTCCCCTTCTTTGAGTTTTTCTACTAACTCAACCAACTGCGGGTCGTCTCGCTGTGCCTCGCCAATCCATCCCAAAAGCGTAGGTCTGACCTCCAAGGATGCTAGCAAACCGGGTACGAAGTCAACGGAAGGTCTAAAGTCAAACATCGAAATGAATTCTAAACTTCGCCGCTCAACAAACAAAGGACTTAAGGATAATATTTTTCTACTTAAGCGTGTAACACCCCACCTCCACTAGGGTCACTCACAAAGGGAATGCACAAGGTTTGGTGAAGCATTATCGAGGTAAGCATGCAAAGAAATATTACAAGACAGAACATATATATATATAAAACATCGGAAGTAAAACAAATTTCATTACCTTATAAAATAAGGTCTAAAGCCTTTTACATCAGAATACATCAAAACCTGTCTTGCAATAGTAAAGAAGCATAAAACCTTTTCATGAGTTATTCCCCAAATAAAACAGTAAGGTAGCCATAGCCAAGAAAAGTCCAAGCCATGCAGGATGACCTTCAAGCAGAGGAGGTCCGAACTAAATAACAGTGTTTCCTCCCTGAAAACCTGGGGGGGGGGGAACAGAAGACAAAGAGGCGAAAGAAAACGGGGTCAGTCATAAAGACTGGTAAGTCCTATCTACTTCCAGCATAAAAACAGGTAAAGGTAACATGACATGCATAAACTGAAAGTAAACATAAGGATGACGACAAGATAGATAAGCTAAACCAAGATAACCGGATGAACCACTCTAGCAAGATAAACTAAGGTATCATAATAAACTACGGTGTCAAGATAAATCAAGGTATCACATCGTCAGGTTTCTATCAAGTATACTATCACAAGGTATCTATCATGTATAACATCCCACGGTATCTATCATGTATATTTGCTCTGCACCTCTCGTACTAGTATCCCAACCTGCGTCATGTGTTAACTATGAATGTCCCATGCCCAATGTCATGTAATGGTCCATGTCAACCTAATATATAGCATATGTAGGTTTTCCCAACTCGTATGTTTCTTTCCATGTATAAGTTTAGTCCTTTGCCGTAGGCCGTACGGGCTTCCCATGTAAATCTATACCACCTCAACGTAGTACCATTTTATCCTTGAAGTTGTTTTGGACTGCTACCCTTGATCTGGTTATGTTTTCTTACCATGAACTATCGCGTGTTCACTTAGGATTTATGCCACCTAGAACCACTAGGGATTATGCTACCTAATGAACGTTCCCGTGTCTCGGTTTGGGTTCAGGCCACCTAGGGCCACTAGGGATTATGCCACCCGTCAACCGCGCCCTTTATCCCATGTATGTATCGTGAATCGTTTTCCATGTCTAGACGCACATGTATCTCAATGTGCCACCCGAGTTCCATGCCAAGGCAAATCAAGAAATACGGAACTCGGTCGGGAGCTTTAAGTCGTCTGCTGATGCAGATATCAAGGTCTGTTTTTGTATCCGTGGCTATGGTCCCACGTGACCCCTCCCTCAACTACTGAAAGACAATCCAAGAAAAATCATGTATGAGAACTACATCCTGGCCCCACTATGCCCCACTTTCCTATTGGCCAACCTCACCCATGATTCGATAGCAAGAACATGGTCTGTTGGGAGTTCTCTGCCTTTCCGTTCGTACACGATTGACTAAAGGTGGTAGGTAGTCGGCGACGTGCTATCCAGGGCAAAAACAAGTATCGTCGACTCCACGCTAATCCATCCCAGTCTTTAGGTCGCTCGCATAGCAACCAAGGCATACCCTTGGCTCTTCTACCGCGGAACTTAACCTCTGTGAGGCCGGGTTTCATGGACCATCTGCCACCTCACAGAGGGATACCAAGAGTACCCTCACGTCCCCCGAAGCTACCGCTTCGT
The DNA here is from genome assembly GCA_030737875.1 of Allium sativum. Classification (NCBI taxonomy): domain Eukaryota; kingdom Viridiplantae; phylum Streptophyta; class Magnoliopsida; order Asparagales; family Amaryllidaceae; genus Allium; species Allium sativum. Next base: position 289,661,497 of record CM060924.1, read on the forward strand.
CATCCAGTTCGTTGGAGCCTTTTTCTAAGTCAGATAATTTGCTCCTCCTCGTGTTTTAAGCGACGACCTACCGTATCGGGTTACTCATCTATCTGTGAACTGGTCCAAATCCCTTGACTAAGAATTATTACTTAGTTTCCTAAACAAAGGTTTACCACTTAGTCTCCTTTCCCGTTATCCTTGTTAATCCCTGTTTTCCACCTAGTCCCCTGAACTAGGGTTTTGTCTAATGGGTTAAGTATTGTCATTTAAGTTCATGACTTAACCTGCCTACAAATCATGTCAAGATTTGGCTAAGTATTCAAGTCCAAGACCTAGCCCTACAAGTTGGTTAAGTATACCAAGAAGCTCATGACTTAACCCTATTAAATTATCAAGTCAAGTTGGTTAAGTATTTGTTTATCTTAACCCTATCAGATTGTCGTGTTAGATTGGTTAAGCATAGATTATCTTAACCTCATAGGATTAACGAGTCGGATTGGTTAAGTATAGGTTAACTTAACCCCATCCACTAATCGTATTACAATGGTTAAGTATATTTAAAAGGGTCTTGTGACTTAACCCTATCGGGTCCGCATATTAGACTGGTTATGTATAGGTTACTTAACCTCATCAAATCATCATGTATAATAGGTTAAGTATAAGTTACTTAACACCATTAAATTATGGGTGCGTTTTTTACAGGTCCCTATTAACTTTAAAAATAAAAAAAATCCGCGCATACTTTCCAGTACAATTCCGGTCCCTGTTTTTGAATGTGCGCCTCCTACATTAGTGCATCCGCTTCCACCTGTCATGTCACGCTCAGGTCCATTATTTGTTTCGCTCCTACGTATTTTTCCAAAAAAAATAGTGCGGCCATGACCAAAAAAAAAAAAATTGTAAAATCTGGAAATAATCCTAGAAGTCCACGCCAAAAAAAAAAAAAACTTGCATATATGTATGCAAGTATTGCCTATACTTGCATACATGTATGCAATTATTGCACAAAGGAAATTATGCTATAGTTTTGCCTGCATATATGTTGCACGCAAATGTGCATGTTTCATATTTAATTGCACACTTAAATGCAAATAAAAAAGAACTAATTCAACAACGGATACAAACACTGGAATAATTGCACATATATACGCAGGAAATTGAAATTATTGCATGAAAAAATGCAATTAACTGCATTTATCGTTATTTTTTTCAGTTTAATTTTATTTTTTGCATGTTTTTGAATTTTTTTAGTGAATTTATGGTCGAATGAATTATTTATTTAAAAAATAATATTCGGATTTTTTTAACTTTTTTTTTCCACTTTTTTCGCAACTTTTGAAAAATAGGGACCTAATCTATAATAAGTTTATCACTGGATGTGAGCCTAATTAAGTTTGCTTTTAGGGACCTGAGCCTTATTTTCACTTAAATTATCATGTTAAGTTGGTTAAGTATTGGTTACTTAACCTCATTGAATTACCAAGTTTAGATAGCATTAAGTGTTTAACTTAACCCCATCAAATTACCGTGTTTAGATTAGTTAAGTGTAGGTTACTTAACCCCATCTAATTACCGTGTTTAGATTAGTTAAGTATAAGTTACTTAACCCCATCTAATTACCAAGTCGGATTAGTTAAGTGTAAATTACTTAACCCCATCTAATTACCAAGTCGGATTAGTTAAGTGTAAATTACTTAACCCCATCCCCTCATTGTCTTATATGGTTAAGTGTCATTAAGAAATCAAGTCCGGTTTAACTTAACCTACCCATTCGTGTCATATCGGTTAAGTGTCATTAGTCAAAATTACTTAACCTTTTCATGTGGCATTAATTAGATTAATGCACCCCAACCTCTCACATTAGACTTTGTTGTGGTTACTAGTTAAGCCGGGCGGGTCCGGGTAGATTTACACCACAACCTAGTCTAACCTCGGGTTTTAAGTGCTATATGACCAACTACTCACATTGGGTCCTATTGTTTGTAGCCACTAGTTAAGCCGGGCGGGTCCGGGTAGATTTATGCTACAAACTCAACCCAACCTCGAGTTGGCCACTTTCATGTTTGGTCTAGTGCCATATTACACTTACAACCCATACGTGTCTAGTTTCAAGTCCCATGTTTACCCCACATGTCATGTCCCCATTTAGGTGTATCATGAGTGTCATATTTTCATGAAATCCCATGTCAAATTATCATGTCATAATCACGCTCGTCTAACCTACCCCACATCGTGTTTCCAACCCAAGTAAAAGTGAGTCAACATAATAAGGATACTATGCTACATATTGGCCTCAAAACATATACGATGCCAAAAAGGGATTGGCCACAAACATGCATAGTATCATAAGGGGTTTGGCCCCAAAATATGCATAGCATCATAAGGGGTTTTTGGCCACAAACATGCATAGTATTATAAGGGAATTTGGCCACAAACATGCATAGTATCATAAGGGAACTTGGCCACAAACATGCATAGTATCATAAGGGAACTTGGCCACAAACATTCATGATAACATAAGGGGTTTGGGTTCATTTACATGCATAAGCCCCAAAGTCAAGTCTTTGCCAATGTTTCACAAGTCAAATGGTTCTCAATGGTTCATGCTAGCATTCCATAGATAAAGATTCAAACATGCAAGGTAAACTAGGTGAAACATAACATGAGTGGCATGATTAAGTCGCTAAAACTTAGCCCAAGGTCATAGTTCATAGAAAAGGGGCAAAATTAGGTTCACATAGGCTAGCATACTTATGTTTCATCGCATTTTATCCCATGTCACATTAGAACTACCTTAGAATCTACAAGTAGCTAGAACTTACATAGCGAGGCTTAGGGAAAGATCATGAATCGTCTTGGCCAAGAAAGGTGGCTCCTTTGTTGAAGAATCGTCATGAAACTTGCATAGCAACGTTGATTCACTCCCTTGATTTGATGTAGCAAGCTAGCAACTTTGATTCAGATCCGATTTGAATGCATGAGCTCTTGGAGTTGGAGATGGAGGCCATGATCAAGATAGATTTTGGCGGCACTTCGTGGCATGAGTGATTTGTGAGGTTTTAGGGTAGGCTTAGGGGTCTTTTTATAGAGATTAGGATTAGTTTAGGCCCTAGGATAAACCCTAGGATAGATCTGAGCCCTCAAAATCCGTCATAAACCTCCAAACATGTCTTGAGGAACAAGTCAGGTGCACCCAGGCCAAACTGGCCGACCACCCAAGTCGACAGGGGTGTCGACTGGGCAGTCGACACCACCTGGGGTGTGTCGACTCCCAAGTTGACTCCCCAGTCGACTTGGTGGTGGCGGGAATTTTTCCCGCTTGTTCTGCTTGGCTGAATTTGAATTCTGAATTCAAATTTGAACTATTTTTGAACTTGAAATTTTCTGAAAACTTTGACGAGCCATAACTTGGTCATACGGACTCCGATTTTCGAAAACTCGGACTCTATTTCGCGTATTTTTCCGAGACGAACGCAATGGCACAGCCCGTTTCCCCTAATTCAGAATTTATCATTAAATTCTTCCTTGATTCTTGTCCTAGCACGTTGTAAAAATTCGGGTTGTTACATTCTCCCCAACTTAAAGGATTTCGTCCCCGAAATCTCCAAGTTAGGAAGAACGTATCCTACCATCCATCGTCCATCTACTCAAAACATCATCCACAGGCAACCATGGTCCTTAAAAGACTCCTAATGCTTTATGAACACATGCAGAAAGTGTGTGTATATGTTCCTTAGCTAATGCTAATGATCAGGCCTGAATGGTCTTTCTAATGCAAAATATGTTTAGTGCCATGAGTCCAACATGTATGCAAATAGTCCTAGTCATATAAACACTTAATGCATGCACAAACATTCATCCACATGCAACATCCACATGGTAACACATTCAATTTCATCCATAAACAAGTATAAATACTCGTGCATATGCGATGCAAAATGTGAGTGCGTCAATCTAGTATCTAACGTGTATTCGCGCATCCACGAGCAACCACTTACAACCATTTGCAACCATATCAATCATAACATGTTTCAAATACATGTTTACATCCATAGGGTTCTATCTGAGGTTCGCAAGATAAGATCGAGGAGATAAACAAGACAAACTCCCTACGGGGTTTGCAACGGAAACAGGATCGAGAGGATATCCACCAAGCGATAGCATGCAAGCAAGCTCTACAGGAGAACCAGGGATCAACGATATACTCTTAAAAAGAGATATGATGCGCGCGTTTAAGCCGCATTTCCTTGAGCTTAATTCCAGTGTGTCTTGACCACCTTTGACTTCATGATTTTCGTAGCTCCTTGATTCATATTTCCAAGGTATGAGTTGGAACTCATTTCACTGTCGCCTCTCGTTCCTTTTTCACTCATTCTTTTCTAGAATACTTGGCTCAACCATAACTGCGTACTCATGGTTTCATGCAAGCTTTCCAAAAATTCACTAGCGAATCTTGGATCTCGTTTACCTACTAAGAGGTATTCCACGCAGAAGAACTTTCCCTTGAAAACAACCGATGCCAGCCATGTTGCCCAGTGTACTTACTACGGTGATTCCTACAGTCCATGCTTAAGCAGAATGAACCATCCGCCTTATTGGCGAACGTTCCTCGATCGGATCGGAGATTTCCGATAAATGCATCAAGAGATTCTAGGTAACTAACCATGACAGAACTCATAAGGTTACACGAGACTTCGAGGGTATTACCAAGGCAAGTTAAGAGTTTAACTACCCTCCTTTCAAAACCGAGAATAGCATCCCTTACTAGATAACCACTTCATCCCTAGAATCCATCCATAGCTCAACAATAGAAGCATTGCTTTTAATCTCAACCCTTGGCATTTACACTCTCGATTCCAAACAAGTCATGAATAAATGGACCGACTCTCCAACCAGATTTTGGGACAAAAGTGGGATCTTCTACCATGCTAGTACTAAGGTGCAGAGACTTAACTATCGAGGCAGACTTAAATGATGCGATGATCAAAACAAAGTCTAGACGGGACGATAGAGAAGAAAGGCTAAGCCTTTAACAAAAACGGTACCATTCCTCTTAGGTACGCTAGAAATGAGAGCATACAATTGCCCTCTCGCTGATCTTGTCCTTATCTTCCTTTGTGGATCAAGCCATACCAACAAGTTGCTTATTCTTAAGCCCGTGTCCTTTATCCTTGCTCTTATTATCCCTTCTTATAACTTCGGTAACAGGTCTCTCGAGAACTTCCTCCATTGCACGGGAAAACACTTACGTAGCTAGACAAGGATTAGTCGCAGTTAAAACTACTGTGACTCCAGATGGAGGAAAGAAAGGGAAAAGAGATTCGATCAAGGGAACAAAGGATAGTGCTAATGGCTTTTAGGGAATAGCCTTCAAAAACTTTTCTTGAAAAATGCTTCTTTGTAAACGGTTTCTCAAATAGTTTTCAGAAGGTTTTAAAAACTTTTGCCCAGTCTGGTAACCTTCTGCTCTGATACCAAATGTAACACCCCACCTCCGCTACGGTCACTCACAAAGGGAATGCACTAGGTTTGGTGAAGCATTATCGAGGTAAGCATGCACAGAAATATTACAAGGCAGAACATATATATATATAAAACAGCGGAAGTAAAACAAATTTCATTACCTTATAAAATAAGGTCTAAAGCCTTTTACATCAGAATACATCAAAACCTGTCTTGCAATAGTAAAGAAGCATAAAACCTTTTCATGAATTATTCCCCAAATAAAACAGTAAGGTAGCCATAGCCAAGAAAAGTCCAAGCCATGCAGGATGACCTTCAAGCAGAGGAGGTCCGAACTAAATAACAGTGTTTCCTCCCTGAAAACCTGGTGGGGGGGAACGGAAGACAAAGAGGCGAAAGAAAACGGGGTCAGTCATAAAGACTGGTAAGTCCTATCTACTTCCAGCATAAAAACAGGTAAAGGTAACATGACATGCATAAACTGAAAGTAAACATAAGGATGACGACAAGATAGATAAGCTAAACCAAGATAACTGGATGAACCACTGTAGCAAGATAAACTAAGGTATCATGATAAACTACGGTGTCAAGATAAATCAAGGTATCACATCGTCAGGTTTCTATCAAGTATACTATCACAAGGTATCTATCATGTATAACATCCCATGGTATCTATCATGTATATTTGCTCTGCACCTCTCGTACTAGTATCCCAACTCGCGTCATGTGTTAACTATGAATGTCCCATGCCCAATGTCATGTAATGGTCCATGTCAACCTAATATATAGCATATGTAGGTTTTCCCAACTCGTATGTTTCTTTCCATGTATAAGTTCAGTCCTTTGCTGTAGGCCGTACGGGCTTCCCATGTAAATCTATACCACCTCAACGTAGTACCATTTTATCCTTGAAGTTGTTTTGGACTGCTACCCTTAATCTGGTTATGTTTTCTTACCATGAACTATCGCGTGTTCACTTAGGATTTATGCCACCTAGGACCACTAGGGATTATGCTACCTAATGAACGTTCCTGTGTCTCGGTTTGGGTTCAGGCCACCTAGGGCCACTAGGGATTATGCCACCCGTCAACCGTGCCCTTTATCCCACGTATGTATCGTGAATCGTTTTCCATGTCTAGATGCACATGTATCTCAGTGTGCCACCCGAGTTCCGTGCCAGGGCAAATCAAGAAATACGGAACTCGGTCGGGAGCTTTAAGTCGTCTGCTAATGCAGATATCAAGGTCTGTTTTTGTATCCGTGGCTATGGTCCCACGTGACCACTCCCTCAACTACTGAAAGGCAATCCAAGAAAAATCATGTATGAGAACTACATCCCGGCCCCACTATGCCCCACTTTCCTATTGGCCAACCTCACCCATGACTCGATAGCAAGAACACGGTCTGTTGGGAGTTCTCTGCCTTTCCGTTCGTACATGATTGACTAAAGATGGTAGGTAGTCGGCGACGTGCTATCCAGGGCAAAAACAAGTATCATCGACTCCACGCTAATCCATCCCAGTCTTTAGGTCGCTCGCATAGCAACCAAGGCATACCCATGGCTCTTCTACCACAGACCTTAACCTCTGTGAGGCCGGGTTTCATGGACCATCTGCCACCTCACAGAGGGATACCAAGAGTACCCTCACGTCCCCCGAAGCTACCGCTTCGTCATCCAGTTCGTTGGAGCCTTTTTCTAAGTCAGATAATTTGCTCCTCCTCGTGTTTTAAGCGATGACCTACCGTATCGGGTTACTCATCTATCTGTGAACTGGTCCAAATCCCTTGACTAAGAATTATTACTTAGTTTCCTAAACTAAGGTTTACCACTTAGTCTCCTTTCCCGTTATCCTTGTTAATCCCTGTTTTCCACCTAGTCCCCTGAACTAGGGTTTTGTCTAATGGGTTAAGTATTGTCATTTAAGTTCATGACTTAACCTGCCTACGAATCATGTCAAGATTTGGCTAAGTATTCAAGTCCAAGACCTAGCCCTACAAGTTGGTTAAGTATACCAAGAAGCTCATGACTTAACCCTATTCAATTATCAAGTCAAGTTAGTTAAGTATTTGTTTATCTTAACCCTATCAGATTATCGTGTCAGATTGGTTAAGCATAGATTATCTTAACCTCATAGGATTAACGAGTCGGATTGGTTAAGTATAGGTTAACTTAACCCCATCCACTAATATTATTACAATGGTTAAGTATATTTAAAAGGGTCTTGTGATTTAACTGTATCGGGTCCGCATATTAGACTGGTTAAGTATAGGTTACTTAACCTCATCAAATCATCATGTATAACAGGTTAAGTATAAGTTACTTAACCCCATTAAATTATCATGTTAAGTTGGTTAAGTATTGGTTACTTAACCTCATTGAATTACCAAGTTTAGATTGGTTAAGTGTTTAACTTAACCCCATCGAATTACCGTGTTTAGATTAGTTAAGTGTAGGTTACTTAACCCCATATAATTACCGTGTTTAGATTAGTTAAGTATAAGTTACTTAACCCCATCTAATTACCAAGTCGGATTAGTTAAGTGTAAATTACTTAACCCCATCTAATTACCAAGTCGGATTAGTTAAGTGTAAATTACTTAACCCCATCCCCTCATTGTCTTATATGGTTAAGTGTCATTAAGAAATCAAGTCCGGTTTAACTTAACCTACCCATTCGTGTCATATCGGTTAAGTGTCATTAGTCAAAATTACTTAACCTTTTCATGTGGCATTAATTAGATTAATGCACCCCAACCTCTCACATTAGACTTTGTTGTGGTTACTAGTTAAGCCGGGCGGGTCCGGGTAGATTTACACCACAACCTAGTCTAACCTCGGGTTTTAAGTGCTATATGACCAACTACTCACATTGGGTCCTATTGTTTGTAGCCACTAGTTAAGACGGGCGGGTCCGGGTAGATTTATGCTACAAACTCAACACAACCTCGAGTTGGCCACTTTCATGTTTGGTCTAATGTCATATTACACTTACAACCCATACGTGTCTAGTTTCAAGTCCCATGTTTACCCCACATTTCATGTCCCCATTTAGGTGTATCATGAGTGTCATATTTTCATGAAATCCCATGTCAAATTATCATGTCATAATCACGCTTGTCTAACCTACCCCACATCGTGTTTCCAACCCAAGTAAAAGCGAGTCAACATAATAAGGATACTATGCTACATATTGGCCTCAAAACATGTACGATGCCAAAAAGGGATTGGCCACAAACATGCATAGTATCATAAGGGGTTTGGCCCCAAAATATGCATAGCATCATAAGGGGTTTTTGGCCACAAACATGCATAGTATTATAAGGAAATTTGGCCACAAACATGCATAGTATCATAAGGGAACTTGGCCACAAACATGCATAGTATCATAAGGGAACTTGGCCACAAACATTCATGATAACATAAGGGGTTTGGGTTCATTTACATGCATAAGCCCCAAAGTCAAGTCTTTGCCAATGTTTCACAAGTCAAATGGTTCCCAAAGGTTCATGCTAGCATTCCATAGATAAAGATTCAAAGTTGCAAGTTAAACTAGGTGAAACATAACATGAGGGGCATGATTAAGTCGCTAAAACTTAGCCCAAGGTCATAGATCATAGGAAAGGGGCAAAATTAGGTTCACATAGGCTAGCATACTTATGTTTCATCGCATTTTATCCCATGTCACATTAGATCTACCGTTAGAATCTACAAGTAGCTAGAGCTTACATAGCGAGGCTTAGGGAAAGATCATGAATCGTCTTGGCCAAGAAAGGTGGCTCCTTTGTTGAAGTATCGTCATGAAACTTGCATAGCAACGTTGATTCACTCCCTTGATTTGATGTAGCAAGCTAGCACCTTTGATTCAGATCCGATTTGAATGCATGAGCTCTTGGAGTCGGAGATGGAGGCCATGATCAAGATAGATTTTGGCGGCACTTCGTGGCATGAGTGATTTGTGAGGGTTTATGGTAGGCTTAGGGGACTTTTTATAGAGATTAGAGTAGTTTAGGCCCTAGGATAAACCCTAGGATAGATCTGAGCCCTCAAAATCCGTCACAAACCTCCAAACATGTCTTGAGGAACAAGTCAGGTGCACCCAGGCCAAACTGGCCGATCACCCAAGTCGACAGGGGTGTCGACTGGGCAGTCGACACCACCTGGGGTGTGTCGACTCCCAAGTCGACTCGCCAGTCGACTTGTGGGTGGCGGGAATTTTTCCCGCCTGTTGTGCTTGGCTGAATTTGAATTCTGAATTCAAATTTGAACTGTTTTTGAACTTGAAATTTTCTGAAAACTTTGACGGGCCATAACTTGGTCATACGGACTCCTATTTTCGAAAACTCAGACTCTATTTCGCGTATTTTTCCGAGACGAAGGCAATGGAACAGACTGTTTCCCCTTATTCAGATTTTATCATTAAATTCTCCCTTGATTCTTATCCTAGCACGTTGTAAAAATCCGGGTTGTTACAAGGCGTCTGCCACCACGTTACCCTTGCCAGGGGTATAGGCTATTTCGAAGTCGTAGGACGCTAAGAACTCCATCCACCTTTGCTGCCTTAAGTTCAAGTCCTTTTGAGAGAATAGGTATTTTAAAGACTTATGGTCAGCGAATAATTCGAATTTCTCGTGAAGAAGATAATGACGCCAAGACTTAAGCGCGAAAACAATAGCGGCCAATTCTAGGTCATGTGTAGGATAATTTTTCTCATGTGCTCTCAACTGCCTTCCACCATAGGCTATTACCCTACCCTCTTGCATTAAGACTGCGCCTAGTCCTGTCCCACAAGCTATAAACGGTAAATTGCTTACTCCCATCTGGCAATACTAAGACTGAGGCTGAAGTCAAAGCTCTCTTCAAACGTTGGAACGCATCATCACAATCTACGTCCCATGTGAAAACTAGGTTCTTCTTCGTCAAGCGTGTCAGTGGAGCTGATATCTTTGCGAAGTCTTTGATAAACTTCCTATAGTAGCCAGCCAACCCCAAGAAACTTCTCACTTCGGTAGCATTTTTGGGAACCTTCCAATCTTGGATGGCCACCACCTTCGCGGGATCTACAGCTATCCCTTCTTTGGAAACCACGTGCCCCAAGAACCATACTTCCTTCCTCCAGAAGTGACACTTAGAAAATTTAGCCTTAAGGCTATGCGCTCGTAGGGTCTCCAACACTTCCCTAAGATGTAGGGCATGCTCTTCTTCATCCTTAGAAAAGATCAAGATGTCATCTACAAAGACTACCACAAATTTGTTAAGGTACTCCCTAAACACCCTACTCATCAAATCAACAAAGTATGCGGGGGCATTTGTCAAACCGAAGGGCATCACTAGCCATTCATAGAAACCGTCCGGAGTCCTAAAGGCAGTCTTGTCAATGCTATCCCCAGCCACTCTCAACTGATGGAAATCAGTGGCTAAGTCCAACAGCGAAAACACTGAGGCGCCAACTAACTGATCGAAGAGATCGTCAATCCTCGGCAGTGGGTGTCTGTTCTTCTTAGTAAGCTTATTAAGTTCTCTATAGTACACACAAAGTCTAAGGGACCCATCCGCCTTCGTGGCAAATACTACTGGAGCACCCCACTCCGATATACTTTGTCTTATGAACCCCTTCTCAAGCAACTCCTTCACTTGCTTACCGAGTTCCCTCCTTTCACGTGGAGCCATGTGGCGTACTGGCAACGATACTGGTTTCGCATTATCCACAAGATATATTCGAAAATCTATCTCCCGCTTCGGAGGCAAGCCCTTCAGCTCCTCAAACACATCCGAATATTCTCGGACCACTCTAACAGATCGTAGATTTTCCTCAGACGCGTCAAGCGATTCTAGATAACTTAGCATAACCGAATTTATGGGATTACAAAAGATTTCGAGAGTGTTGCCAAGGCGAGTCACGAGCCTAACTACTCTCCTTTCACAATCAAGAACGGCCCCATTTCTGGATAACCAATCCATTCCTAAAATTAGCCCATAGCCCGTGAAGCCCAACACATAAGCATCACATCTAAATTCAACGCTAAATATGGAAATTTTCAAATCCAAACACATCATAGACAAATAAGCTGAGCCCCCAATTGGATTCGAAACAACTAAGGGATCCTCTACTAAACTGGTGTTTAAGTGCAGTGATTCAACTAATGATGTAGAGATAAACAAATGTGCTGCGCCCGAATCGAATAAGGTACGGACAGGATGATCAAACAGAAAAACTAAGCTTTCAACAGAAATGGTTCTACCTCGTTCTTGCAGCGGTGGGACCGCGAGAGCCTGAACTTGTCCCCTAGCCTGCCCCGGTGCCATAAGAGCCTGCACCTGTCCTCCCGAGGTAGCTCCTACCCTCTGCCCCTCCTTTGGTAAGTCCTTGACTAAATGTCCCGCATCGCCACAATGAAAACAACCAGTCTTCTTTTTCTTTTGGCAATCCTTGCTGAAATGGCCTAGTGTCCCACAGTAAAAACATTTCTTCTTTCCCTTGCCGTTATTGTCTTTACCACCCTTCTTGTTTTGCTGTTGTGGTTTCTTCTGATCCCCCTTCTTCTCGGGTTCCTTATCAGCTTTAGCGCTTTTCTCCTCATGCATAAGCGCCATTTCTACTAACTTCTCAAAGGTGGCCCCCATAGGGATGTGGGTCATAGCCAACCCTTGCAATGGTTCATTCAAGCCATTCACGAACCTCAGCGCTTCCTTCTCCGGCGTGTTCACTAAGTCCAAGCCAAACCTTGCTAACTGATTAAATTTATTGACATGTTCTTTCACTGATGAGCTTCCTTGCTTCTATGTCGAGAACCTTTCCATATATAGATTTTCTTCCGCCCTTGAGAGAAACTTCGCCTCGAACCTACGTCTGAAATCCGCCCAAGAGTCAACAGGACGCTCCCCATTAGTGACCTCCCACCAAAACGAGGCCTCTCCCTTCATCAACCAAGCTGCTAAATGAACTCTCTTCCCTTCTTCTACTTCAAAGATTTCTAGCAAATCTTCCACCTCCTTAAGCCAATCTCTAGCTTCCACAAACGTTTCTGACCCTTGAAATGGTTTTCCACCCATAGCCTTGAATTCCTTGCACGTCTTTGCAAAAGTATCTACGCGAGGAGGAGGAGGAGGAACGGGTGCAACTGGTGGTGGTGGAACATTGGCTGGACCTGCAGCGGCCCTAGCCTCTAATAACCTCCTATACCATCCTGGTATCGTTACACCGTCGGGTAGATTAAGATCTTCAGCCATGCTGAAACGAAAAAGGAAAGATTCAGAATGGGGAATTCGAAAGATAAAGATATGGGCTATTGGGGATTATGTTTTTTTTCTTAAAAACTCTTCTCTTTAAATTTCTCATTAAAACATGTTTTTGAAAGCACTTCTTCCAAAAATAACTATTTTTCTAAAGTATTTTTATCTGTTCTGGTAACCTTAAGCTCTGATACCACGTGTAACACCCCACGTCCATTAATGTCACTCACGAAGGGAATGCATTAACTTCCATGGAGGTTATAAGTGAATATAGAACAGAAAAATTACAAAAAGATAGATAGTAAGTAGTACTTGGAAATCTAAAACTTCATTTTATTGCAGCGGAAATTAAACATGTTTGTTACATCATAAAACCATAGATCATAACCAAGTACAATATCCATCTTCATAAAAACAAAATACATAATCCCGTTACATAAATAGCCATTAAAAAGATAACAAGATGGACTTTACTTCAACGGTCCAAGCTTTCCAAAGAGAGATGAAGCAATTCAATCAAACTCCACTAGAGCTGGGCCCAACCTGAGGACCTGGAGGGGGAAAAAGGATAGAAATAGAGGGGGTCAGACATAAAGTCTGGCGAGTATGATAATTCTAACAATACTATTATCAAAATAACTAGACTAAGGCATAAGCTGGAAGACAAGTAAATGTCTATGAACTCTTAGGAAGATAAAGATAGCGTTTAAGATAACGTTAAAGATAACGGTAAAGGCACACCTAATTACTAACGAATGATTACTCACTGCACCGCACATTACTACACTGCACCACACTAGTCACCCTATTGTTTGATCCCACTTGCTTCACACAGAAACTTTATAAATAGCCTTACGTACCCCTAGATGACTACATAGGTGCCGTCTGCCCCTATCTCCACTAGGTGTACCCCACTACCCACTTTCGATCGGCTCCTTACTCGTAGATACCTGTGCTGGCCCCACAGTGGGGTGTATCACTCCCCTAAAGTGGCAACCCGATACAACTTGAGAATGCACGGCTTATACCTACACGATGCAACAACGTCTTACCTACCAGCCCGGGTCCACACACGCATACGAAAACCGTTGGACTTGCGTTGCCACCGCTCCCCGTTTTGGCCTCTTACAGTCAAACCCAGCATGCATGTCCCGTCCTCGACTTGGGTCGAGCCCACAAAGATACGTTTGGGATACTAGTCGAAATGGGCCCCCACAAGCTACCCACCTAAGCTTGTCACTAGTATATCCCACTTAACCCTCTTAGTCATGTTCATTTACATGTGTGTTTGGTTAAGTCTTACTAATCGTATTTCACATGCCACTAAGGGCACCCCCTAGATTCCTCATGCCACCCAAGGCACCTACTTAACCCCCATATCCCACCTTACATGTTTATCTGGTTAAGTATTTCTTAATTCATTCAGGCCATAACCTCATAAAGACCTCTCACATTAGACTGGCATTTATGGCAGCTGGATTTGCCGGGCGGGTCCGGGAAGTCTTACACCATAAAAGAGTCTAACCTCGTGTCTTTACAACCGTTATGCTTTAGTTTAGGCCTAGAACTCTCACATTGGGCTGACATTTGTGACCACTGGATTTGCCGAGCGGGTCGGGGCAGATTTACGTCACAAACGAGTCCAACCTCGTGTCCTAAGCATTAATTAACACTTAAAATCTTTTACCCCAGTTTTAATATTTCCCTGTTCAAATTATTAATTAAGTCAACTTTTAATGTTGTCCATAATTGACTCAATTATGGCCATCCACTTATGGCATGCAAAATCATATCAATTGCACCCTAACTTTTTAATATTAAATCCTTAATATTACCCCTACCCCACGTTTATACGTTCGCTTATTCAACGCATAATATAGGCTAGACTTGTATAGTCTAACACCTAGCACAAAGATAAATTATCACAACATATAGACAATTAAAATAAATCTAATCATAATAGGGGTGAAACTTGCAGAAACTAGACATGTTAAGGATCAAAAGGTGTCAACTTGTTAAATGTCTCAATTTACATGATATGATCATAGCCCAAATCTATACATAAACTTGCATATGGGGTTTTTAGGCAACATAATGATGGTGTGAACTAGCATAGGATATCACATATGTCATAGCATAATTCTAGATGTCATAATAGATGTCTTGGCATATGTTCATAACTTTTTCTAATCAATCTAACTTGCATATGTGACTTGTCATATAGATCAACATAACCCAAACATGATGATTTAATTAATATGAACTAACTAGAATAAATGGTAACATCATGGCCTTTTTAACATGTATGATTCATCACAACTTAGCATAGAAACTTTCAACATACATAACATCATCATAGCATGATTTACAACATATAAGATATCATCATCACATAACATTGGATTTACAATATACATGATAGCAAAAGGGGTTTACAACAACATATATGATAATTCACATCATCTACTCATAATCCATTCATAACTCAACCTAATTAAAATGATAATAATCTTGTTAAGATCATCATACTCACAATTTAGAGAAGAAAAGAGAGATTTTTTGCTTTGCTTTAGGGTTGAGAGAATTAGAATTGAATTTGCTTTTCTTCTTTCTTAGTTGGCGGCGGCTCCATTGATTTCCATGGCGATGGTAACTATTCTATTTTAAATAGGTTTAGGGTTAGCATTAGGATGTATTTATAGGTGTAGGAAGTTATTTAGGACCATTAGATTAACCCTGAACCATGAGAACCAATCAAATGCAAAATCTGCATTTGAGCGAATCGGCCCATGGGTTGACAGCCAAACACCTGGATTAATCCCTAGTCGACCCAGCAAGGCTCGGGTCGACCTCAAAAATGGGTCGATTCGGTTATTTCCCCTCCCAATTCGCTGTTTTGAACTTTTTCGCATATTTATTTATTTAATATATATATATATATATATATATATATATTTCAATATATATATTTCTCTGCGCAACCCATTTCACTTAATTCTTTTCTAAAAATCAAATATACTTTAATTTGTGAATTTTAATGTTATAAAATTACGGGGTGTTACAAACCCCACACGGGTGTTGGGATTATATTTGACGTACAATAATCCCAATTATTTAGTTGTATGTTGATATATTGGTCGACAGACTGTGTAAGCGTTAATTATTTATATTTAATGCTTATGCAATTGTGTGGTGCACTTTGGATGATGGTTGATTATATATCGTTGGTATTATATACATGTGTTGTATGGAATCCATATAATTAACATTATATGGTAATTGATTGGGCCTCATTCCAATTAGGAAAATAAAGAATATTATAAAATAAAGATTCACGTGTTGACAGTACTCATGTGTTGAGATTAGTCATGTGGTGAAAGAAATATATATATTCATGTGTTGAGTAAAATATTTTAACAATAAAATTTACATCTTTATTATATATAAAATTAGAACTAACTGGAAAATAGATAAGATGAGTGGTCTCTTGGGTATTGATCTGATGTTGGTTTCGACCTTCGGGGTTAATATTTAGGGAATTGCTCTCTTTCTAATTTATGGTTAGTGTTTGATTAAAAATTAAACGATAGAAATCATAATTTTATAAAATATATTAAATAACAAAAATAGTCACGTGTTGACAGTACTCATGTGTTGAAATTAGTCATGTATTGAAAGAAATATAGATTCATGTGTTGAATAGAATAAATATTCATCTGTTGAATAGAATAAATATTCATTTGTTGAATAGAATAACGAAGTTATTGAAAAATATAAAGCCGTGTTGATTAGAGATGCGCTATTTTGACGCGAACGATATTTATATCGATTATATTCGTTTTTATAATGAATATTGAAAAGAGATTTAAAAATTGAATATTTATAAAATGAATTCGAATTGAATCGAATATAAAATGAATTCGAATTGAATCGAATATAAAATGAATTCGAATTGAATCGAATATTTATAAAATGAATTCGAATTTAATTGAATATAAAATGTGTAACAACCCATGTTTTTATAACGTGTAATAACTATAAATCAAGGCATAATTAATTTTTAAATAAGAATCAAGGGAAACGGGTTACACCATTGCGTTCGTCTCGAAATTCTGCTTGGAAACGAGTCCGAGTTTTCGAAAATCGGAGCCCGTATGACCAAGTTATGACCTTTCGAAGTTTTCAAGTTAAAAACAGCTCAATTCGAATTCAAAATTCAAAATTCAAACCTCAGAATGGACTGGGCGGGAAATTTCCCGCCCAGGACCAGGTCGACCTAGGGGTCGACTATGTAGTCGACCTACCCAGGACCAGGTTGACCATAGTGTTGACCTGGGGGTCGACCTGGTGCCCGAGCCCATTTTTGAAGTTGGATTCACTTTGATGTATTTAGCCTCGTTTCTATCCACATTCATTGACCTGACCCTATAAATACAGCCACTAACACTAGTCTCTCTACACAAAATTCTTTCTGACCTTATGCTGCTCTAATTCTGATTGAAAAGTTTGAGAAAGGGACTGCTTCTTCTACGTTGAGACTGCGTTAAGAGAATTGCTGATTTGGTGATTTCTATTAGGACTTGACTAAGCATATAAAGATTCAACATCGACTCTCTTTTTCTAATTCTCGAACCATGATCTGTAAGCCCCAGTTATTTTTAGATTTAAACTGTAAATGTAATATGAATATGATGTAAAATTGAAATTGGACCTGTGTATGATGACTGTTTTACATCCATTCTTGTTCATCTTGGATCTTGACTCTTGGATATTACTATGACACTGATTTGGGCCTATTCATGTTGTAAATCAAAAAGAAAACCCTTCATATTATCATGTTGAATCTACTATTAGTCACAAGTTTATGACTATCACTTATGTCAATCGTTACCATGACTATACTATCACCTTATGACAACTGTTATCTTGACTAGTACCTTATTTTGTTAGATTTTAAATCTTTATGTTTGAGGCCAATATTACATATGCCAATAATGTTATAATATTTTATCAAGTCATACCATGCTATGCTAGTAATCTCTTTTACCACCTTATACCCATCCTTTTTATGTTATTCTTTAATTAGATTTATTTTGTATCGATTCGAGTTTATGTGCGATGGGAATACGTTTTGGGTAGATTAGGTAAAACATAAATTGGCTTTGAACATGAACGTTATTACGACTTAAACCTGGATATGGACATAAACTTGACACGATTTCACATGAAACATGACATGAAAACCCGACATGAATTTGACATGAAAACTTGAACGTGGGCATGACAATTAGATAAACTTGAAAATGGCCAATTCGAGGTTGGATTGAGTTTGCAGTGTAAATCTGCCCGGAACCGCCTGGCAAATCCAGTAACTGCAAACAATAGGATCCAATGTGGGTAGTTGGTCATATCGCACGAAAAACCCGAGGTTAGACTATTTTGTGGTGTAAATCTGCCCGGAACCGCCCGGCAAATCCAGTGACCATAACAGTTAGTCTAATGTGAGTGGTTAGAGTGCACTAATGAATTAATGTCACATGATAGGGTTAAGTCATGAACCACTTGAATATACTTAACCAACTTGACATGATGATTTGATAGGGTTAAGTCATGAACCGCTTGAACACACTTAACCAACTTGATACATGATTTGGATAGGGTTAAGTCACGAATTTGAATGACAACACTTAACCCATTAGAAACCCTAGTTGCGCGGTCCTTTTCAGCAGTAACCCACTTAGATGTATCACGATACCCTAGGACTAGGCGGGGGGCACGATTACTGGGCTGATTGTAAGCGACCAGAACGACGGCTGAGTAGGTGCGCCATTGTAGGTTCAGGCGGACTATGGTCGTGCACGTAGTCTGGAGTTGAAAAAGCAGGCATTGGGCACCCGTAGATTTACACTGTGCGTGCTTGATTCGTGTCGGTGGTTGGCACCAAAGGACTTGATACACCCTATGGTGGACCTAGCACAGGTAACTACATTTCAAGATAGGGTCGTATGACACAAACACATGACGAGCTAGAACTTGTAGGGAGCCGATCGATTAGAAGATCGTGTCGTAGAACCCCATAGTGGGTCACTTCATGATATTGGGCCAAGGGATCATTTCATGATTAATACTTGATATGGGTTAGAACACTAGTACAGTTGGTGCAGCGAATCTCGAATATGTGATGCTAGACTTGACTTATCCTGTTATCTTAGTTATCCTACAAGTTCTGTTATCATCCTTATGTTTAATTCCAGTTTTCACATATCATGTTACCTTTACTAGTTTTCATACTGAAAGTCACTAGGGCTTACCAGTCTTTATGACTGACCCTTTTTCTTTTGCCTCTTTTTCTTTCGTCCCCCCCCAGGTTCTCAGGGAGGAAACACTAGCTCTTTGCTTGGATTTAGCTTGCTTTCTGACAGCTCATGTACGATTTGGTCTTGGGCTATGCTATGGCTTCTTCTGCTGTTTTTGGGGAATAATATACTTTTGTTATCTTAAGTTTATGCTTCTTTATTTGGAACTTGATGTAATGGAATAATTTGTACCTTGGATATATGAGGTTTTGACTCTTTTTCTTGAAAGTAATAAAAGTTTTGTTTTTAATTTTTACCGCTGCTTTATTTATGTTCTGCCTTTTGATATCTCTGTGTATGTTTACCTAGATAATACTCCACCAAAACTAGTGTATTCCCTTTGTGAGTGACCCTAGCGGAGGTGGGGTGTTACAAAATGAATTCGAATTGAATTGAATATAAAATGAATTCGAATAGAAATGAATTCAAATCGAATGGTAATCGAATTGAAATTGAATTAAATAAAAATGCAACTGGAAATCGAAATGAATTCGAATTGAAAGGAATTCAAATCGAATTGAAAATGAACTGAAATTGAATTGAAATCGATTTGAATTGAAATCGATTTGAATTGAAATCAAATAGAAATGAAAATAAAAAAGAATTTATTTATAATGGAAAATTCAATTTTGATTTGAATTTGAAATGAAAGTTGAAATTGTTTTTGAAACAAATTTGAAACGATTTATAAAATTCGTTTTTAAAAGGAAATCAACGAAATATATATAATATATATATATTATATATAATGGCCTGAATAGAATGCGCCGTGCCATGGCAGTTCGCGAATTTCGACCATTGACTTCGAATGGATATTGCGGGAGATCTGACCGTCGGATTCTCCTAAAACCAGAATTGTTGGGTTCGTATCAAAAAGAGCATTCCAATGAATATTAGAAATTTGAAATCTAACGGTTGGATTTGGAATTATTTCCAAATCAAATTTGGAAAAGGTCTCTATAAGTGCAGTTCGGTGGCAGTTATTGAAAACCGACTGTACGGGCCTTGATAAAATTATTAAAAATATCTATAATTTGTGTAAAATCATAAGAAATGATTTGGGAAAAACCGGGATGGAAAACTCCATATTTGAAAAGATAAAAATAGATTTTTATCGAAATGAACTAGTTTTGAACTAGAATTAAAATCAATTTATTTTTGAAATAAATAAATTGAATTTGAAATGGGTTTTAAATAACTAGAATTTCTAATATATTTAATTGGAATTGATTTGTGGGTTTATCATGAACGGTATTTTAAATAACACTTGTTCTTTAACCCGATAATAAATAGAATGTGATTTTGGTTTATCGTGGACTGTGTTTTAAATGACATTAGTTCTTTAACCCAGTAAAAGGAGTTTTAATGAATCTTTAATTAGATTGAAATATGAATTGATAATTTAAATTATCAAAATTTGGAAATGATCTAAAGGGGAGTATCACTAGTTTTACTCCTAGCGATAGTTAAATCTTTAATTAGATTTGAACGTGAAATGGTAATTAAATTTGCTGATAACACCGTGGTGTTAGTTATGGGGTAATAATAGTTTTGCTCCATGGGATGAATAGGTTGGTATTGGGAAATAAAATAAATAATTACTTCGGTGTGGTTCGCTAATCTCGACTAGTTTGGAAAACCATAATCTGGTTTGAAATGACATCCATAGGAAGATTAAAGAATAAATTTTAAAGAATTTATATTTGATAAAATTAATGGGAACCTTTCCCTAAGAATATGAAATTTAGAAACTAGCGGTAGGTTAGTTAAGAAGAATGGTTTCCTGGGTATTGATCTGATGTTGGTTTCGGCCTTCGGGGTTAATATTTGGGGAATTGTTCCCTTACTAATTTACGGTTAGTGACTGATGAATTGGAATGAGGCGTATATTGTGTTTTATAGCACTTGTTGATTAAGATACATGAGTTATTTAGAAAGTCCGGGTATAACCCATTCTAAATAACTGGTTCGACGATGAGTCGAAGAGATTGAAGACGGTGCAAGACCGACGATCTTCATATTGAATGGATGGGTGCTACTGATGCTCACGATGGGAGTAGCTACCTTGAAGGGGGCTAAAGTGGTAGCCATCCGGACGTACTTGGAGGTCGACGAATATGCGAGGAAAGTGCCTCCAGTTTCGTTCAGACCCAGAACGAACTTGTAAATGGACTGTGTGTCTGACATTGGATTTTATTTTGTGTGATTGATTTCTATTAAATATATATCTGTTTGGTAGTGGAGAATTTATTCTCTTGCTTAACGCCCTTCTCTGAGATGTACGAGCTTAGAGGTTATATATCGATGGATATCAATCCCATGGCATGAATTGCCTGTGTGGCATGCCTAAGTGGCAAATGATCAAGGCTTCTGTTGAAAAACAAAGTATTGTGGTTGATGATCAAAGCACAACTTTAATATAGTGCCGCTTTGTGTATAGCGTTGATTCACGAGCCTCACACCCCGGTATGGTGCTAAACTGATGGTTTGATCAGTATACTTTTTAGAGGATGGGCACCTTAGTGGTGTCGTGGATTCGGTCGACCGAGATTGAGCTTAGTGCTCAGAGGGATAGAGTAAGCGGTGTTTTCTCTCACCGAGATGTAAGCCGCATTGATACTCGATTTCCCAAAAGTGCGGATGTGCATTACGGCGTTTTCTCTCGATGAGACGTAAGCCGTTGTGGATGGCACTACGCGATCGATCTTTCGAATCAGGAGCCACCATAATGGAAATCCAATTTCCAAATATGGCATTTTGCGGTTTTGATTGTAGAGCCTAGTATTGGCGACATGATATATGGTACCCATGCCGTCTATGATTGATACATTTATATTTGAAGTTGTTTTCTTCACTTATATTAATAATATAAGATGAAATTTCACGTATCGGGCATATATGGCTATTATAAGGGAAAACCCTATCCTCCGGCTTGCGTTGAATTGTGTGATGGGACCTGGGTCTTATAATAGCTTCATTGTTCTTTATTTAGCATTGCGCTGTTTGTTTTATGCACTAGTATTCTTGGGAAGAAACCCGTTCCGTGTTTACGGCTTGGTCCCTTGATTTACCTAACTTTAAAAACAAAGATTAATAACTGTTTTAGTTCTCACACCAGTCACATGACTGACCTGGAGTTTATTATTTTGACCTAAACTCTAGGTGCCCCTATTTCCACACGGGCAGCTAGTAGTTTTGGTTTTGCAGATTTATATTCACAGGATCCTGGTTTACAGCTGAAGCGATATTCGGAAAGCTCTGTATCCGTGTATCTGTTTTCAGTTATGCTTTGTATTGTTTTTCCGCTGCGATGTATTTAAATGTAATTTAAATCCCTGATATTTTCTGTGTAATATTTATTTATACTCTATTATATTCTTGTATTCTGATGAAATTGTTGTAATAAGCAATGAAATGTTCTTCTGTTTGTGTTCTGATTTGTCGTGTTCTCGAAGCAATCCGGGCTTTCCTTTACGGGGAAGTTTGGGTCGTCACACAAATGTTATGTAAAACATCGTTATAACTACCCAAAATACTGCATTCGACTAAATCTCTTTAAACATTTCTCTTCGATACCGAATCTTGCTATTTATCAGCTAATAATGAAATCAATCGAGTTGGGGTATTATTACCTCTCAGACCTTGACTGAAAATGTTATTAACTTCAAAACAGACAATACTGCTAATTCGAATAATCAACACTATATTAAACCAAATTTCCATTTCTACAACATATATACTTTCCTCTTCTATCCTTACTCGATTTAAGTTCACAGATTTTCTTTTTGTTAATAATATACTATTTTTAGTTCGTTTCCTTATGGAATTCTAAATATGTCGATACATTGATTTCTATCTATCAATTTTTTTTAAAAATTTCATAACTCCCTAAATTTCCAGATAATTTCTCCATAACCTCCTTTGTACCAGGAGCATCGGGAAAATCCCCAAACCGCCACACAGGCCTCTCCAATCAAAAAGAAAAAGCCAAGCGGCTTGCCGATACGGCGCATAAAACCTCATATGGAATTTAAACGTGTACCTTTTTTTCGGGCACTAAATTTATAAACTTCATTCTCTTCATATACTTCATTCCATACCTGCCTAACACATGTTCACCTGTTTTCAATTCAATTCAACTTAATCCAATCATTTGAATTCAGTTTCGCCCCTTTATTCTTAAATTAGCTATTTTGCCTATTTCACTTCTTTGTTTGAACATAACATGTTCAAATAAAATATTTAACTTGCTTATAACCAAATTGAATTCCAATTTCAATTCAAGTTTCTTTTCGATTTCGAATATAAATTTCCAAATCGAATTCACTTTTTCAAAGCCCAATATCAATTCAAAATCTCATTACCAATTCCTATTCAAAATAGTTAATTTTATTCAATAATTAAAAATCTGATTTTTTTTGTTTCAAAAAATCAATTCATTACTCCACTTGAATTCACATATAATTTACAACTCAAATCTGAAATTTTCTAAATATAAATTCGGATTTTTATTCGCTTAAAATCCTTTTATAAAATTAAATAAATCGTTATGGTTTTTAAATGGTTATGGCGTTGTTTTTCTGAAAATTTGATTTTGACATAACTCAAAATCTATTCGGGGAAATCCAGATTTTTCTCTTCCATTAGAAAACTATTATCTAATCGGTCCTTACGATTTTTGTTTCAAAGAATTCCGACTTCAATTGAGTTCTATATACCCAATTGAAGTTCGAATCGCCAATTTACGAACTACCACGCTGCGGCGAGTTCGTTTTAACTATATTTAATATATAAACGTTTTAAACTTCGTTTATATATAAATTCCAACTCCATTCTGATATATTTTATATATTTTAAACCAATTTTCCTAATTCAACTTAATATTTTCGATTATCTAAAATTGTAGATTTTTCCTAACTCGTAAATAAATTTATTTATACTTCGATCTTTTATATTCAAATTCCATTTCAGTTATATTTAAATTTCCTATTCACAATTTTCATTTCAACTTTATTTGAATTCTATATTCAAATTCCCCTTACAACTTTATTTGAATTCTATATTTAAATTTTATTTCAATTCTATTTCAGATTCTCTATCTTCAAACTCCATTTGAATTTCTATATTCAAATTCTATATTTAAAATTTCTTTATTCAAATTCCATTTCACTTTCTATATTCAAATTCTATATTTGAATTTCCTTTATATTTTCTATATTCAAATTCTATATTTGAATTCCATTTGAATTTCTATATTCAATTCCTATTTGAATTTCTATATTCAATATCTATTTGAATTTCTTATTCAAATTCTTAAACAAGTCTCGATTTCAATTTCTTTTGAAATCGATATTTCTACCTTTGGAAAATAGATTTCCCTTTTCAATTTCGCACTTGTATTTTTATTTCTGAATTATCCAATGATAATTCTTTTCCCTTCATTTATAAACTTCATTTATAAAAGAACTACTTGTTTTTATTCTTTTAAAACAAGTTAATATTTTTATTCTATTCAAATTTCAAATTCTATTTTAGAGAAATAGAATTTTCCCTTTTAACTCTGGAAATTTCCTTTTTACGATATTTTGAAATGTCGACATTTAGGCCTAGTGATATTTAAACACCAAACAACCAATTATTTATTTTTCTAACACATCATATATGACAGTATATATGCAAACAAATAAACATACATATATTATATTTTTGAGGGATCCAGTTGGATCCCTCCAACCTGTTTTCCTGCATCCACAGACGTTAGTCAACATAGTAATACCCATCCTGCTTCGAGGCAGGATATCGCGGTATGTAACGACCCAGAATTTTGGGGCCAATTTAAAATTTTTATTTTAGAAATTTTAATGGATTTTTAATATTTTAAATAATAACGACTAAAAATTTATTTTAAAACGAATAAATTTAAAATTAATTAAAAAGGAGTTAAAAACAGCGCTGTAGTTCGAAAATTCGATTTCTAATTTCAATTGACTGTACCGAATTCATTTTAGATTTGAATTGAGCGAAACAAGAAATATTTAAATCTATTTAATCATATCCTTCTAACGAATTTGAAAAATTGAAATTTCGTTTTAAAAATTTAAAAGTTATGTCCAGTTTAAAATTTAGAAAAGTCGCTGTAGAATTTATATATATTTTAATATAATATAGTGGCCTTAAAAATAGCCATTTTACAAACGACCTCTGTTTTCGACAAAACCACTTTTGTTGGAACCGGAATGTCGAATTATTGCCAAGTTTAATTTTACATAATTTTTCGAATTAATATGTGAGCGTGGCAAAAGAAAATGTGTTTTGACTGTTTCAGTCAAATTAATCGGCTTGGAAATGGCCATTTTTCCAACGGTCTCAGAATTCAATGAAATTAGTCTTGTTAGAACCGTATCATCAAAACAAAGCTAGAAATATTTTTCTTGTATTTTTTAGAGTTCATATGTGGCCCCAGTAATTTAAAATGTACGTTTAAATTTAATATAAATTGATTTATATTTTAATTTAAAGAAAAACATATCGTAACAGCCGAATTGAGTTACGAAACATGTTCCATTGTGTCCGAGATGGGGGTTATTAGCTACGGGCGACACTCGTTGGGTTTGGATTGCGGTTCATATTGATAAACATGAATTTTTGAATTAAAATAAATAAATAATATAGAATACGCAATATAAATACACTAGGAATACGGTAACCCTAATCCCATTTTCCTGGCCGCCGTATACACAATTCCAATGGCCGGCGAGCTCCCAAATTCATTCGCTAATTCCTTCCAACCCAATCCGAATTAGGTTTCAACCCCAATACCAAATCAAAGAGCAGTCTCCCATCTTCAGTATCATACGGTTATGATCGATTTTAGGATCCTAGAACCCTCGAATTTCGCACCAAAACCCGTGATTGTCGCACGCGTTTCTAGGCCCTGGGGGAGGTGTGAGCGCGCGGGGGGGGGGGGGGGGGTTCAGGGCGTCGGTGGCTTGTACTATGGCCTTTCGCGTGGAGGTGTTGGATCTGGTCAACGGTGATCATAGGAGGAGCGGCGCCGAATTCATTTTGGCAGCAAATGGGTTCTGTTGGCTACGTGAGTACCTGGAAGGAACGGCCTTGATTTAGAAAAGGTGATGAAGGATTAGTATTTAAGTATATTTAATTAATAATTTACTTAATTATTAAAGTTTAAAATCCTATAGCTTTTGCAAACAGAGACGGAATTCAACGAAACAAAGTGCGTTGGATTCGTATTAGAAAACACTACCTTATGGGGCAGACTAGAGTTGAAACAGAGCATATCAGATTTTGGTCAAAATTCAGATCTGAATTATTCGCAATCAAAACACTATGAGATTTCTTATTTTTCTAAAATTAGAATTAAAATAAATTGTTATTTATTCGCTTTTTAATTTAATTTGTTGCTAATCATGATTTGATTTGTGTTGATGATACTGTTATGATGGATCTGTTGAATGGATGGATAATTTTTGTGTAAATACAATAGTGATATTTTTGTTGAACGGATTAGTGCTAACACAAAAAAAATTGTTTTTGTTAAATTAGAATGGTTAACAAATTGAAGTTAATATTTTATTTATTAAGATAGAATGTCAACAAAATGAAGTTATCCTCTTTATGTGTTTCGTTGAATTAGAATTAGTAAATAAAAGCATTGTCTCGTTAGCATCGTGTTTTGTTAAAATAAAAACATCGTCTTGTTACTTCATGTTTTGTTTATTTAAAGAGACATTTTTATGTTAGATTAAAAAGAGAATCAAAACATGTTGCTTCATGTTTTGTTAATTAAAAATGACATGTTAGTTTAAAATTATCATTTTTAGATAAAAATGACACGTTAATTTTAAATTATCATGTTAGACAAAAATGACATGTTAAATTGAATTTTCATTTTACGTCAATAAGAACTGTTAGAAATAAAGTGTACATGAGAATAAATATAAATTTTTGTTATAAAATGCTGAATGAGAATAAATATACATTTTGTTAAGAAATGTACATTAGATATAAAAAGTACATTTTTGTTAGAAAATGTGAATTAGATTAAAAAGTACATTTTTGCTCGAAAATGCATATTAGAATAAGTACATTTTGCTAGAAAATGAATATTAGAAAATAAAGTACATTTCTGTTAGAAAATGTAAATAAAAAGGACATTCTTGTTATTTTAAAAAGAATGAGTTAAAACTGTATATTTTCATACATTAAAAAGAATGAGTTAAAACTGTATATTTTCATACATTAAAAAGAATGAGTTAAAAATGTATATTTTCATACATTAAAAAGAATGAATTAGTAATGAACATTTGTTTACATTAAAAAGAAGTAGATCAAAATATATAGTTTTGTTAACATTAAAAAGAGTTAAACCAAAATATCATTTTTGGTCATTTAAAAAATAGAGTTAAACCAAAATATACATTTTTTGGTTATTAAAAACGATTAAACCAAAAATATTCATTTTTTTGGTCATTGGAAGGAATTAGATCAAAGTTATCATTTTGTTTAGAAATGTTAAATATGATAACAAGGACAATTTTTGTTTAGAAATGTTTAATGTGATAAAAAGTACATTTTTGGTTTAGAAATGTTTAATATGATTAAAAGAACATTTTTGTTAGGTAATGTTTCTTTGGATTGAAGATATCATTAAAAGGGAATAGAATAAAAAGATTACATTTACATGTGAGATTGATATCATTAAAGAGAATAGAGTTAGAAGATTACATTCTCATGTAATATTGTTTTCGATTGAAAGATTTGATTTTTATTGTCATTTGTCATCAATAAATAGAATGGAAGTAAAAGACTATATTTTTATTGCCATTTGATCACAATAAAAAGAATAGGAATATAGGTCTGAATGTTGAAATATGTGATGTGTTAAATTTAATGTTTAGTATATTCAAGTCTGAATATTACACTCCTATTTACAAGTTACCCAACTTTTTTATGTGATTGGGACGATTATTTTCACACATTGCCCAAGTGCACAAATAATTTATTATTTGTTTGATGGATGAAACCCCAAACGGGTATTGGGATGATATTGTACACACACTAATCCCACTATTTAGTTATATGTCAATCGTTGGATTGACAGTCTGTGATGAGCGTTAGTTATTTACTTTAATGCTCACACAGTTATAAATTCCACTTTGGTCGTCATTTGGGTGTCTGATAATTATTCATCAGGATTGTTGATTACATGCAATATATGGTTGTTGATTGAGTCACATTCCAATAAAGGATATTCTAGGAAAAGAATATTTTAGAAATATCTTAGTAGAAAAAAAAGAATATATTTTAGAAAAATATATTTTTATTGAATGAACTAGTTGTTAACTAGAATAAATCATTAAATTAAGATTTAATGAAGTTTTCCAATTAGTGAATATTTAATTAAAATTAAATTAAATTAATTGGATTTCGGGTTTGTCGTGGATGGTGTCTTCAATAACACCTTTCTTAAACCCAGTTGAAAAGAATAAATCTTTTAATTAAGATTACTAGATATTCAAACTATATTTTGTAATTGGAATAAAAATGATTTGTGAATTGAGTTTATCGTGAACAATGTTTTTAAACGACATCTGTTCTTTAACTCAATTAACAGTAAGAATAAGATTTGGAATTTATAAATCTTGTATCAAGATTTAAATGGGAATTTTCCAAAAGTAAAGTTTTCCAATTTAATATATTAAATTGGAATTGAATGGAATCCGAATTAATAATAACCGAGATAAGCTTCTGTAAAAGAAGATCGATACTACATATGGAATTTAAGAGGCTTTGCCGTTATTCCATTTATATTATTGGTAAGATACAGAAATTTATAACGATTATATATTGATTTGATTTCTGTGAAGATTCCATATTTAATGGAAGTCGATTTTGGGTTTATCGTGAACAGTGTTTTAAAATGACATTAGTTCTTTAACCCACTTAAAGATAAGATTAATTTCTTAAATTTAATTAATCATTGAATAATGATTTGTGATATTTAAAACCAAATTGAGTTCTTAATAAATCTTTAAAAGTAATATTTAAGAATAATTTAAAGAGTTTATCTTTGATAAAATAATGCGTATACTTTATTAGAAGAATATTCTGAATTGGAATGAGGCGTTGGATGTGTTTTTATAGTACTAGGTTTTAATTATAAAATACGTAAGTTTTTCGGGAAGACCGGGTTTAACCCATTCCGAATAATTACTACGACGATGAAGAGTCAAAGATGAAGACGGTGGTTGAAGACCGACGATCTTCACATCGAATGGATGTGTTGCTACAGAGACCCTTGATGGGAGTAGCTACCTTGAAGGGGCTTCAGTGGTGGCCGTCCGGACTATTGTTGATTGTTCGGATTTGGTTTTCGCTCAAACCCAGAGCATAAGCTAATAAATGGATGCGTGTCTGAGATTGGATTTCGTTCCATGTGAATTAAATTGATTTCTGTTAATGTATGTCTGTTTGGTGGTGGAGGATTTATTCTCTGCTTAACACCTGGGCATATATTAGTAGTTATTGATCGCATGGCGTGAATTGTCAATGTGGCACGCCAAGATGCAGTTGATCAAGGCTTTTGTTGAAAAGAAGGGCCTTGTGGGATGATCAAAGTATAGCCTATTATGGCATAGCTTTGTGTATAGCGTGACTTCGCGAGCCTCACACCCCGGTATGAGTCAAAAACAAGAGTAGGACTGCAGGGAGTGCACAAGTTTCTTTCTAGCTAGGAGTAGTGTCGGCGCTTAAACTGGCTGGTATTTTACTTATGTGGATGATGGATTTTGAGGCGCCTTGGATTTTTATAGGTCGTTAGTGGTTATACTATAGGTCCAAAGGGACCGGGAAACGTGTGTTCAGGCATAATTAATCCACTACCCTTAGGTAGGGACCGACCCTGAAGATCCAAGGGTTCACTGCGGGGGATCCTGAGGCATTTGCTATAGTGTCTCGAATCGGAGAGGAGCTTGCCCCTAGCCTCGACTCATGATGGAAATCCAATTTCCAATACGACCTTGCGGTTTTGAATGTAAAACTAGTATGGCGACATGATATATGGTAACCATGCCGTCTATGATTTATACATTATGATTGAAATATTTTTATTAGAACATATACACACTAATATTAAATCCGTTTTTATCGTATCAAGCATCTTTTGACCATTATAAGGTAAAACTCTATCCTTCAGTTTGCGTTGCATTGTGTGATGGGACTTGAGTCTGATAATGGTTTCATTTTTCTAAAAAGCATTGCGTTGTTTAACGATTTACTTTATTTTATGCACTGGCAATCCAATGGAGTAAACCCGTTCCGCGTTAGCGGCGTGGTCCTGTGATTAGCCATACTGTTAGTTAGGCAAGATTTCTCATACCAGTCCCATGAGTGACCTATAGTTTGCTTCACTGGCAAACTCGGGTGCCCATATTTTCCACACGGGCAGTCGAGTAGCTTTTTGCAGATATATTTACAGGACGCTGGTCTACAGCTGAAGCGATATTCGGAAAGCTCTGTATCCTTGTATTCCTTTCGGTTGTATATTTGTATTATTTTCCGCTGCTATTTAAATGTAATTTAAATCTCTGATATTATTGTATTTCTAATATGTAATATAAGTATTCATACTATGTGATTTTCTTGTACTCTGATGTAATTGTTGTAATCAGCAATATAATGTTCTTCAGTTTGTGTTCTGATGTGTGTTGTTCTCAAAGCAATCCAGCCTTTCCTTTACTGGGAAGTTTGGGTCATCACATTTGGTATCAGAGCCTTGGTTTACAGAGCTCGAGAACAAGACACATTAGAACTGAACGAAAGAATTCATCAGAGATTGGATTAGTAATATCCAATGAAAATGGCCCGTTAGAGATGGGATCAGTAGCATCCTAGAACGAATGTGAAGAGTATTATCTTCTTTAAAATAAAAATGAAAACAAATTTAGTTTTGAAAATTTTATCTAAATATACGTATTTGAGTATATTATATTTTAATGTGGACAATCGAGTATATAAAGATTTCGAATATACGAGTAATTAACGGATATTCGAAGTTTAATATACTGGATAGATATAGAATCACACTCTAGTCGCCCGGAGATAATTCTTGTGGTAGGTCGACCATCACCAGTATTTATATTCGAGTAGCAAAAGTGGGATATCTATATATTTCCATTGACTGGTATGAGAACCAACACTTAGTTAGAATACATTGCTGTGATTTGCACTAAAAATATGATTTTTGATTATATATAAAAGTTATATATATATTTGAAAAGTTAATCACCTAATTGATTGCTGGTTGTGATGTTTGATTATTAGTTTAACTAATAAAAGTATAGAAATGATAATTAATTCAGCAAACAAAATTATGGAAACCAATAAAGTTGAGTTGGTTAAATTAAACAACTTTTAGCTACGTTCCTTTTCGAGGACGAAAAGATTTTAAGTGGGGGCGATTGTAACGACCCGGAATTTTGGGGCCAATTTAAAATTTTTATTTTAGAAATTTTAATGGATTTTTAATATTTAAAATAATTTATTTTAAATAATAACGACTAAAAATTTATTTTAAAACGAATAAATTTAAAATTAATTAAAAGGGAGTTTAAAACAGCGTTGTAGTTCGAAAATTCGATTTCTAATTTCAATTGACTGTACCGAATTCATTTTAGATCAGAATTGAGCGAAACAAGAAATATTTAAATATATTTAATCATATCTTTCTAACGAATCTGAAAAATTGAAATTTCGTTTTAAAAATTTAAAAGTTATGTCCAGTTTAAAATTTAGAAAATTCGCTGTAGAATTTATATATATTTTAATATAATATAGTGGCCTTAAAAATAGCCATTTTACAAACGACCTCTGTTTTCGATGAAACCACTTTTGTTGGAACTGGAATGTCGAATTATTACCAAGTTTAATTTTCCATAAATTTTGAATTAATATGTGAGCGTGGCAAAAGAAAATGTGGTTTGACTATTTTAGTCAAATTAATCGGCTTGGAAATGGCCATTTTTCCAACAGTCTCAGAATTCAACGAAATTAGTCTTGTTAGAACCGTATCGTCAAAACAAAGCTAGAAATATTTTTCTTGTATTTTTTAGAGTTCATATGTGGCCCCGGTAATTTAAAATGTACGTTTAAATTTAATATAAATTGATTTATATTTTAATTTAAAGAAAAACATATCGTAACAGCCAAATTGAGTTACAAAACATGTTCCATTGTGTCCGAGATGGGTGTTATTAGCTAGGGGTGACACTCGTTGGGTTTGATTTGGGGTTCATATTGATAAACATGAATTTTTGAATTAAAATAAATAAATAATATAGAATACGCAGTATAAATACACTAGGAGTACGCTAACCCTAATCCCATTTTCCTGGCCGTCGTATACACATTTCCAAAGGCCGGCGAGCTCCCAAATTCATTCGCCAATTTCTTCCAGCCCAATCCGTATTAGGTTTCAACCCCAATACCAAATCAAAGAGCAGTCTCCCCTCTTCAGTATCATACGGTTATGATCGATTTTAGGATCCTAGAACCCTCGAATTTCGCACCCAAACCCGTGACTGTCGCACGCGTTTCTAGGCCAGGGGGAGGTGTGAGCGGGGGGGGGGGGGGGGTGGAGGGTTCAGGGCGTTGGTGGCTCGGACGATGGCCTTTCGCGTGGAGGTGTTGGATCTGGTCAACGGTGATCATAGGAGGAGCGGCGCCGGATTCATTTTGGCAGCAAATGGGTTCTGTTGGCTACGTGAATACCTGGAAGGAACGACCTTGATTTAGAAAGGGTGATGAAGGATTAGTACTTAAGTATATTTAATTAATAATTTACTTAATTATTAAAGTTTAAAATCCTATAACTTTTGCAAACAGAGACGGAATTCAACGAAACAAAGTGCGTTGGATTCGTATTAGAAAACACTACCTTATGGGGCAGACTAAAGTTGAAACAGAGCATATCAGATTTTGGTCAAAATTCAGTTCTGAATTATTCACAATCAAAACACTGTGAGATTTCTTATTTTTCTAAAATTAGAATTAGAATAAATTGTTATTTATTCGCTTTTTTAATTTAATTTGTTGCTAATCATGATTTGATTTGTGTTGACGATACTATTATGATGGATCTATTGAATGGATGGATAATTTTTGTGTAAATACAATAGTGATATTTTTGTTGAATGGATTAGTGCTAACAAAAAAAAAATTGTTTTTGTTAAATTAGAATGGTTAACAAATTGAAGTTATTATTTTATTTATTAAGATAGAATGTCAACAAAATAAAGTTATCCTCTTTATGTGTTTTCGTTGAATCAAAATTAGTAAATAAAAGCATCGTCTTGTTAGCATCATGTTTTGTTAAATAAAAACATCGTCTTGTTACTTCATGTTTTGTTTATTTAAAGAGACATTTTTATGTTAGATTAAAAAGAGAATCAAAACATGTTACTTCATGTTTTGTTAATTAAAAATGACATGTTAGTTTAAAACTATCATTTTTAGATAAAAATGACACGTTAATTTTAAATTATCATGTTAGACAAAAATGACATTTTAAATTGAATTTTCATTTTACGTCAATAAGAACTGTTAGAAATAAAGTGTACATGAGAATAAATATAAATTTTTGTTATAAAATGCTGAATGAGAATAAATATACATTTTGTTAAGAAATGTACATTAGATATAAAAAGTACATTTTTGTTAGAAAATGTGAATTAGATTAAAAAGTACATTTTTGCTAGAAAATGCATATTAGAATAAGAATTACATTTTGCTAGAAAATGAATATTAGAATATAAAGTACATTTCTGTTAGAAAATGTAAATAAAAAGGACATTCTTGTCATTTTAAAAAGAATGAGTTAAAACTGTATATTTTCATACATTAAAAAGAATGAGTTAAAACTGTATATTTTCATACATTAAAAAGAATGAGTTAAAACTGTATATTTTCATACATTAAAAAGAATGAGTTAAAAATGTATATTTTCATACATTAAAAAGAATGAATTAGTAATGAACATTTGTTTACATTAAAAAGAAGTAGATCAAAATATATAGTTTTGTTGACATTAAAAAGAGTTAAACCAAAATAGCATTTTTGGTCATTTAAAAAAAAAGAGTTAAACCAAAATATACATTTTTTGGTTATTAAAAATGATTAAACCAAAAATATTCATTTTTTTGGTCATTGGAAGGAATTAGATCAAAGTTATCATTTTGTTTAGAAATGTTAAATATGATAAAAATGACAATTTTTGTTTAGAAATGTTTAATGTGATAAAAAGTACATTTTTGGTTTAGAAATGTTTAATATGATTAAAAGAACATTTTTGTTAGGTAATGTTTCTTAGGATTGAAGATATCATAAAAAGCGAATAGGATAAAAAGATTACATTCACATGTGAGATTGATATCATTAAAGAGAATAGAGTTAGAAGATTACATTCTCATGTAATATTGTTTTCAATTGAAAGATTTGATTTTTATTGTCATTTGTCAACAATAAATAGAATGGAAGTAAAAGACTATATTTTTATTGCCATTTGCTCACAATAAAAAGAATAGGAATATAGGTCTGAATGTTGAAATATGTGATGTGTTAAATTTAATGTTTAGTATATTCAAGTCTGAATATTACACTCCTATTTACAAGTTACCTGACTTGTTTATGTGATTGGGACGATTATTTTCACACATCGCCCAAGTGCACAAATAATTTATTATTTGTTTGATGGATGAAACCCCACACGGGTATTGGGATGATATTGTACACACAGTAATCCCACTATTTAGTTATATGTCAATCGTTGGATTGACAGTCTGTGATGAGCGTTAGTTAGTCACTTTAATGCTCACACAGTTATAAATTCCACTTTGGTCGTCATTTGGGTGTCTGATAATTATTCATCACGATTGTTGATTACATGCAATATATGGTTGTTGATTGAGTCACATTCCAATAAAGGATATTCTAGGAAAAGAATATTTTAGAAATGTCTTAGTAGAAAAAAAAGAATATTTTAGAAAAGAATATATTTTAGAAAAATATATTTTTATTGAATGAACTAGTTATTAACTAGAATAAATCATTAAATTATGATTTAATGAAGTTTTCCAATTAGTGAATATTTAATTAAAATTAAATTAAATAAATTGGATTTTGGGTTTGTCGTGGATGGTGTCTTCAATAACACCTTTCTTAAACCCAGTTGAAAAGAATAAATCTTTTAATTAAGATTACTAGAGATTCAAACAATATTTTGTAATTGGAATAAAAATGATTTGTGAATTGAGTTTATCGTGAACAATGTTTCTAAACGACATCTGTTCTTTAAATCAATTAACAGTAAGAATATGATTTGGAATTTATAAATCTTGTATCAAGATTTAAATGGGAATTTTCCAAAAGTAAAATTTTCCAATTTAATATATTAAATTGGAATTGAATGGAATCCGAATTAATAATAACCGAGATAACTGCTGTAAAAGAAGATCGATACTACATATGGAATTTAAGAGGCTTTGCCGTTATTCCATTTATATTACTGGTCGGATACAGAAATTTATAACGATTATATATTGATTTGATTTCTATGAAGATTCCATATTTAATGGAAGTCGATTTTGGGTTTATCGTGAACAGTGTTTTCAAATGACATTAGTTCTTTAACCCAGTTAAAGATAAGATTAATTTATTAAATTTAATTAATCATTGAATAATAATTTGTGATATTTAAAACCAAATTGGGTTCTTAATAAATCTTTAAAAGTAAGATTTAAGAATAATTTAAAGATTTTATCTTTGATAAAATAATGCGAATATTTTATTAGAAGAATATTCTGAATTGGAATGAGGCGTTGGATGTGTTTTTATAGTACTTGGTTTTAATTATAAAATACGTGAGTTATTTAGGAAGACCGGGTTTAACCCACTCCGAATAATTACTACGACGATGAAGAGTCGAAGATGAAGACAGTGGTTGAAGACCGACGATCTTCACATCGAATGGATGTGTTGCTACAGAGACCCTTGATGGAAGTAGCTACCTTGAAGGGGCTTCAGTGGTGGCCGTCCGGACTATTGTTGATTGTTCGGATTTTGTTTTCGCTCAAACCCAGAGCATAAGCTAGTAAATGGATGCCTGTCTGACATTGGATTTCGTTCCATGTGAATTAAATTGATTTCTGTTAATGTATGTTTGTTTGGTGGTGGAGGATTTATTCTCTGCTTAACACTTGGGTATATATTAATAGTAATTGATCGCATGGCGTGAATTGTCAATGTGGCACGCCAAGATGCAGTTGATCAAGGCTTTTGTTGAAAAGAAGGGCCTTGTGGGATGATCAAAGTATAGCCTATTATGGCATAGCTTTATGTATAGCGTGACTTCGCGAGCCTCACACCCCAGTATGAGTCAAAAACAGGGGTAGGACTGCAGGGAGTGCACAAGTTTCTTTCTAGCTAGGAGTAGTGTCGGCGCTTAAACTGGCTGGTATTTTACTTATGTGGATGATGGATTTTGAGGCGCCTTGGATTTTTATAGGTCGTTAGTGGTCATACTATAGGTCCAAAGGGACCGGGAAACGTGTGTTCAGGCATAATTAATCCACTACCCTTAGGTAGGGACCGACCCTGAAGATCCAAGGGTTCACTGCGGGGGATCCTGAGGCATTTGCTAGAGTGTCTCGAATCGGAGAGGCGCTTGCGCCTAGCCTCGACTCATGATGGAAATCTAATTTCCAATACGACCTTGCGATTTTGAATGTAAAACTAGTATGGCGACATGATATATGGTACCCATGCCATCTATGATTTATACATTATGATTGAAATGTTTTTATTAGAACAGATACACACTAATATTAAATCCGTTTTTATTGTATCAAGCATCTTTTGACCATTATAAGGTAAAACTCTATCCTCCAGTTTGCGTTGCATTGTGTGATGGGACTTGAGTCTTATATTGGTTTCATTTTTCTAAAAAGCATTGCGTTGTTTAACGATTTACTTTATTTTATGCACTGGAAATCCAATGGAGTAAACCCGTTCCGCGTTAGCGGCGTGGTCCTGTGATTAGCCATACTGTTAGTTAGGCAAGATTTCTCATACCAGTCCCAAGACTGACCTGTAGTTTGTTTCACTGGCAAACTCAGGTGCCCATATTTTCCACACGGGCAGTCGAGTAGCTTTTTGCAGATATATTTATAGGACGCTGGTCTATAGCTGAAGCGATATTCGGAAAGCTCTGTATCCGTGTATTCCTTTCGGTTGTATATTTGTATTATTTTCCGCTGCTATTTAAATGTAATTTAAATCTCTGATATTATTGTATTTCTATTATGTAATATAAGTATTCATACTATGTGATTTTCTTGTACTCTGATGTAATTGTTGTAATCAGCAATAAAATATTCTTCAGTTTGTGTTCTGATGTGTGTTGTTCTCAAAGCAATCCAGTCTTTCCTTTACTGGGAAGTTTGGGTCGTCACACGGTATGAAGGTCATCCACAAATATATATTTGTGGGGTGCATAGGAAAATCATCCGCTAATAGTACCGCGGGCATCCGCTAATGAGACTGCGGGAACAATCCAATATATATATATATATAATAGTTAACCCTAAATAACTAATATATTTAAATCAACCAGAAAGCATTCAAACAAGCAACAAACAATTATTTTTAACGAATAAAAATAATTCTAAATAAAGAGGTGAGTGAGATTTACTCACCGAGCTTTTTAGTTGTAATCCGTTCCAAATCCAAATTCCATTTTGTAGTCGATGACTAAATGAATTCAAAGGGTACCATCTTGTTCAAATATAACCTTATAAAGGCAAGATGCACAATTTATAAGATGTAGATTATAATTTATATTTAAAAATCTAATTGATCTTATAAAATAAATTTCCTATTTAAATCGGAATAATCATGGTCAAGTATACATCTGAAATCCTTCCACAACAAAAATCAACCATGTCCAGCGTCCTCTTCTTCATGCCTACCAAACACCTCTTAACTCATAAACCCATCCTCTTTCTATTCTCGTTCGTTACTAGTTCCTCATCACCTGACCACACTCATCATTCAACATCAACCACCATTCAATTATCCAACACACAAAACAATAATCCACTTGAACTGCGCTTCACGCCCTCCTAACTACTCTGACTTCTCCATACTAAGAAAATAGTAACACAACCCCTCAGTTCATCCATACTTCACGAAACAACTCACACAAGCCATCATGTTTCTTCTTTAATTCATTTCGGAAACCCAATACGGATCAATATTAGCTCCATCAACCCTTAGTTCGCATCATCTAAGATCGATCTCCCACCCTCGCTCTGTTCCCACAACTCGAAGAGCCAGAAAACATCGCACCCTATCAAAACCTAATTCCAGATGCTCCTACAACCAATGAACTTGAATTCAGCCCTAAGTGGACTTATCGCGATGTCGTGCTTTAGGCAGAAGCACAACGATGCCCAAGAGCCCCTCAATGCGTTTCTACCCATCGCGATTTCAGAACGCAGCTCCGGATTTCTTTTTGATCCCCTTTCTCCCAATCGCCAGTGCGCTCAACAAATGTCGAGCTTCAGGAACTCCTCAAATCCGTTCGCAAATTTCGAGTTTAACCCCTTTTGTATAAATCGATTTATGAGCTAGGCCTTCACAGAATTTGGTTTTAAAGCTTTCCCTCAATTTATTTTTGTTCGAGGATTTTCAATTTCTGAAGATAAAGGAGGCTTCGATTGTTAGAAATAAGGACGTATGCCTTTTATCTTATATGGAGGAAGAGCTCGATTTTTATTTGATTTACAATCGAAATGAGGATTCACGAATTTAGCTCAGTTTGATTTCCAGAGAGGGGATACTTGCGATTTATAGAGTACTAACAACTTGAGCATTAAGTAACATAGGTAGTGTATGGTACACCATAGGTATAGCTTAAGGTACATGTACATTAATTTCGATTTGATATTAATTTAATGCGATTTGATTTAAAGAGATTTTTATTTCTTTTAAACAGATTCTGATTTGATCTTCGATTCGATTTTGACCTTATCCATTATAATATCACAAGGTTCACACACAGACCGCTATTTTAACATAACCACTATCGTTTCAACATTGTAACACTATTCTGAATTGAACTGGATATATTTTGATATTTAATTTGAACGTATATACCATATTAAATTAATATATAATATAATTTAAATTAAAAACAAATAAATTCTTCGAACATAAATTATTATTACCGTCATCTATATTTAAATAGAATATATATTGATCATCTGAATTGTTTGATTCAGTTTTAACTTCGATTTCAATTATATTTCGTATTACGATAATTTAATATATTCAATATTAAATAGAAATCAATTTTTAAATTGATAACTTAATATAAAAATTCATTTATATTATCAACTCAATATTTAAAACGATATTAAATATTCAAAATTAACCAACCCAAAATCCGGGTCGTTACATAACTCCTTTCGAATAACTCTATTCGATTAACTCCTTTTCTTCGAATAAACTATATTCGATAATCTCTCTTCAAACAACTATTCGATTAACTCTTATTCGATGAACTATAATTCTAATCAATTAACTCTAACTCTAATCGATTAACTCTAATTCGATTAACTCTAATTCGATTAACTCTAATTGATTAACTCTAACTATAATCAATTAACTCTAACTCTAATCGATTAACTCTAACTCTAATCGATTAACTCTAACTCTAATCGATTAACTCTAAATCTAATCGCTCTAATTCAATTAACTCTACTTAATTAAATCTAGTTGATTAACTCTATTAAATTTACTCTAATTGATTAACTCTTATCACTTAACTCCTTTGGAATAAACTATATTCGATTAACACCTTTCGAACAACTATTCGATTAACTCTGTTTCTTCGAATAAACTATATTCGATTAACTCCTTTCAAATAAACTATATTCGATTAACTCCTTTCAAATAAACTATATTCGATTAACTCCTTTCGAATAACTCTATTCGATCAACTGCTTTTCTTCGAATAAACTATATTCGATAATCTCTCTTCGAATAACTATTCGATTAACTCTGTTCGATTAACTCTAATTCGATTAACTCTAATTCGAATAACCCTATTCAATTAACTCTAATGAATTAATTCTAATGAATTAACTCTAATCGATTAACACTTTTTGAATAAACTATATTCGATATCTTCTTTAACTCTGTTCGAATAAACTATATTCGATTAACTCCTTTTCGAATAACCAATAATCGATAACTCGTTCCGAATAACCAATATTCGACTAACTTTAATTTGATTAACACTATTTGATTACAAATACTTCCTATTCTATTTGTTTATACAAATATTTCCTTTTCTATTGGTTTTACAAATATTCCCTTTTCTATTTGTTTATTTAACAAATAAATATTTCCCTTTCAATTCTATTTATTTTACAAATAAATTTTTCGTTTTTAATTCTATTTATTTAACAAATAAATATTTCCTTTTCAATCCTATTTATTTAACAAATATATATTTCCTTTTCAATCCTATTTATTTAAAAAATAAATATTTCCTTTTCAATCCTATTTATTTTCTATATATTTCCTTTTCAATTCTATTTGTAAATGTTTTACAAATATTTCCCATTCTATTTTATTTGTAAATGTTTTACAAATATTTCTCTTTCTATTTTATTTTTAAATGTTTTACAAATATTTCTCTATTCTATTTACACTTCAAAAATTCTCTTTTTACATTCCAGTATTTCTTATTGTAATCTACATACCCTATAATAATGATCAATATCATCAAACACACATAATCAATAGCAGATTATATATCACATCATATATTTCAATGTATGAAAAACAGTAAAATAAATGTTGAGGAATCCAGTTGGAATCCTCCGACCTGTTTCCCTGCATCCACAGATGTTACACAGTATAATTCACATCAATTTCATTTCAGTATGAAATATTCGGCTAAACAGAATCAATATTTGATTAACGATTTATATATATATATATATTGTTATCTAAATTTCAACCAATATATCAGCAGTTCATTCAAACAGTCAACACATAGTAATCAGTCATCATTTATCAGTTCTAAATATACGGTACAAAAATATGAACTGATAGAGTTGGTGAGTTTTACTCACATTGGACAGTTATCGTTAAAAACGACTAACTGTATTTGATTCAGAGGGATAATTTATTCTGCTATAAATTGTAACGAGCTCCAATTCACTTTCAGTCAGTTCCATTCTGTAGTCACCATCCATACAATCCCAACGGATCTTGTTTTGCTGAAATCGGATAACGTATGAGGTAATTACTAATTTTATAAGTTTATACACTATTTTGTTATTGAATTAAACTTAAATAAAAATCATTATGGGCTTTACTAAAATCATTCAGCCCACACACCCCTTGGAAAATCCGAACCTATATTTCCTTCTTCCCCGATCAGATAATCCCATAGTCTGCTGCTTCATCAAAGCTATTAACGCATTCCCATTTCCGCTCACCTTTATCTCATTTCGTTTGCTCAATTCCACATGGAACTCCGAAAACTAAAACACCAAACAACTTCTCATTAACCACGTTTTAAAATTAAGCGTCGCTTAATTCATCTTCCCTACCCGGTAAAGACGCACTCTGCTCTTCCCTTAACTCCACCGTTTTCGAACAAATCTTCCTCCATAACTCTTCCTACGGATCATTAAGAATCCCACAAAAATCATCGTACAAATCCTCATTTCCTTCTCCATCTACCTATACCAGTATCGCACCAATCGTTGCTCCTTACCGCTCGTGATGTCAAGCCATAAAGCACAGACACCGATCGTTTTCAACATCGAATTTCACCAATATTTGCAAAAAGGTGTCAAATCTCCCTACGAACTCATATCCAAACATAAATCGGCCAAGCTCGTCACAAATCATGGATTTAATCGAACTCTAGGCTTCTGCGATACCTCGACTTCCAGAAGAATGGGGCCGCACCCAGTAATATGTATACCGGTTTGTAGAGCTCCCCTTCTCGAAGTCAAATACACATGTTTTAGGATTTATTGAAGTTTATAGGAATTGTTTGATTTTTTTGGAAGATCCAATTGTTAAGGTAAGAAAGAAATTTAGTGGCGGCACATTTTTATTGACTGTCAAAATGAAGTAAATTAGGTTTAGGGTTTTAAAGGGATACTTATAGAAGTAATATATTATTTTTATATTGGATTATTAAATTCGTATATAGTCTATCGCTACTCGTACTGTCTTCTAAAAATCTGTATGATCACATGCGATACCTAAAAACCATGAAAATGGACATACAACTAGAGTTTGACATTACGGATCCAACGAGACTTGTTTCGTCGAATTCCGACACTGTTTGCTTACACAGCGTATTTTTAACCGTCAAAATACTAACTGTTTTTCACATTAAAAATCCCTACGGCCACATACTGACTCTAAAAATTATGGAAATTGAAATCTAGCAAGAATTAAATATTGCGAATCCAACAAAATTAGTTTCGTCGAAAACGAAGGTCGTTTGCGAAACTGGCTATTTTTAAAGCTCTAAAAACACCCTTTTAAATATTAATATATTTAAAAATAATTAAATTTAATATTTATAAATAATTATTATCATATATAGCCACACTAGAATATCATACAACTCCAATTGGATTTATAACTCGATATTTCAAAATTCCCAGTTATATCGATATTCGATTTATATATAAAATCCTTTTATAATATAAATATATATTTATAAATTTCAAAGGAATTCCATAGCGAGTTTTCTAAAATTTGATTTGGACATAAATCAAAATCCATACGACGAAATCCAGATTTTTCTCTTCCATTAGAAAAATATACTTCACCAGCTGTGAACGTTTCTTTTTTCACAGAAATTGTAGCGACCCAGCGCATTTTCGACCCCGAAAATCGACATAAAATCACCATGTCGACTATTCAAGCATCGAAAACACTAGATAGTTTAAGAAAGAATTTAGAGGGTGAGATAAGAAAGAAAGAAATATTAGAATAAAAGAAAAAAGAAAAACATCACATCAGAATCTCACAGCGGAACAGATAAAACATAATATCAAATATACAAAAGAATTGCATATACATACCAATCATCAAAGTACAACATATAACTGCATAGCGGAAATAACATTATATATAACTAGTGGTGAAGCCGCCTGCTTCTAGCTCCTGAAATTCCAAGCGAATATAACCTGTAAATACACTCGGTCTGACCCGAGCACATTTGATTTAAAACAAAATACATCGGGTCAGTCTGGAATACTATAAGTGATAAATTCATAGCACAAACAACTTGTTAACTTTGGGAAAATCCTTTCTAAAATAAAGGATAATAGTAAGACCAGTCCACACATAAACATGGACGGTTTTTACCTTACTATAACCCAAACCGTTTCTTGAAAACCATACTTGTTCTGATATTATCATAATGTCTAAATACAAGTAATTAACAGCCTAGTGGAACGCTTGCATCTCACGCTCCACATATA
This sequence comes from Allium sativum, assembly GCA_030737875.1. Taxonomy (NCBI): domain Eukaryota; kingdom Viridiplantae; phylum Streptophyta; class Magnoliopsida; order Asparagales; family Amaryllidaceae; genus Allium; species Allium sativum. Next base: position 289,705,134 of record CM060924.1, read on the forward strand.
TAGTATACAATCAAAACCGCGGGCGCTTATTGGATATTGGATTTCCAACTTTGATAAGGTATGGGACCACCTTCCGAACGTGTATCTCCAGAGGCGAATACACTGGGTTCAACAAGAACGTCTTGCAACCCCACCCTCACATGACCGACCACCCATTCCTCTTGAGTGTATCGAATGTATATCACCGACGGTTGGGATCAGCAACCGCCTCCCGAAAAGGGACAACATCGAAATATAGATTAAAGAAGCAAATAGATTTTCTCTAGATAGGTGATCATACATCCTAATGGGAGCGACCCACATAGCCATGCTGCCTGCCCGATTTTTGTCATTGCCCGGTTGATGAGGCTTGAGGTCAGAACTTAACTTTAACATCTGGTCATCATACTCTTTGAATGCCACATTGTCAGATCCGCCAGATCACACTTGATTGACGTCCACAAAAATACACTAGTTTATTTAGCTAGAGAATAACCATTTCTCCGCCATCAACTATGGTACGTTTGGAGAAATCAACGCGTGTAATTTCCTTTGGAAATACTCTGCCAGACATCCGTCCATACAAGTCATCCAGGAACAGGATGAACTGAAGGTACCCTCCTACTGCATCTCATATAGGAATCACCCCATGGATCAGTAGTGAGAAGTCCTTGCAACCTGTAGATCCCAATCACGATAGAACCACAGTTTATCTCTGGTTGCAACATCAGAGATTATTAGTGATTCCTCTGTTCATGAAAGTCCACAGTCTTCAATGCTCCGTCACGATCATCTTCTGATATCTTCACGTATTTGTTGGTCGGAATGGTTTTCGAATATAAATTCGATCCCGGTCTTTCCGTACCAACAATCGTATTGGACAAATTTGATAGTCGGTGATTTAACTATCAAAATATATAGTGTTTCAAATATGACATCCCAATGAGTTTACTGGTTCAATATTCAGCATTACTTGGCCCTTTTAAAATTTAAAACAAACTAATTCAATTCTGCTTAATTAATACTTCTAACCCTTTTTATATTTTAAGATACGATAATTGAATTCCTATTTAATATAGTAATGGTATAAACCAAATTTCCTCTGATTAACTCTGACTGATTTACCTTGATCGATTAACTCTAACTTGACTAACTCGACTTAATTAACTCAACTGGAATTAACTTGACTTGATTACTCCTATCAACTAACTAATATTCGACTTACTCCATTTGCTTGATCTAGATCGCAGTGATCACAATGGTTACGCCTGATTCCCTCAGGAAACATCTGACTGTCGTAGGCTATCTGTAGCCCTGCGAATTACGCTAGCAGTCGTACGTAATGGCAACTCTGCCTGAATAACTATGTTTGACTAAATCTATTTCAAAAACTATATTCGGTCAACTCTAAATGAATAAAAAATATACAATAAAATTTGAAATCAATATTCTTATTTCTTTTGAAACTAATATTTCAATATTCTTTAATTTCCCAAAAACTTCGTATTTGAATTCGATATTCCTTGTATAGTATAAAACCAATTCCAATACCTTCACTCACTTCCAAATAATACCATTCCTCGATAATAGTGAAGCCAATCAAGTTGGTGTATTTTAGTTACCTCTCAGACCTTGATCGACGACGTTCTTAACTCTGAATAATATTAGTTTGACCACTAATATCAAAATCCCATTTCCCCTTTTGGTTTCAAATCTGGTTTCAAAACCCATTCCTTATATTTGAAATCCTTGTCCAAAAATCCCTTTACTTAATTCCTTGAATTAAGTAAATAATTTCTAACCATAACCTTTACTCAAACATTATTCACTTATTTCATATTTCACAAACATCGCCTTTCAACTGAGTCCACCTTTACCCAATTTAACCATTTGGGAAAAATCTTGTTTAAACTCTATGTTCACTTACGAACTACATTTACCAATTTTGTTTGAATAATTTGATTATACATCCCTTTTCAATTCTTATTTGCCTTTTTTGACCAAACCTTAACTCCAACTAATCACTTTTCCACTGAATGCCAATTAAATGTCATTTGCTCTAATTATTATTAATTAAAATAATAATTAACTTTAATATTAACCATACTAAAATAGTTGTAACGACCCGGATTTTGAGCGACTTTGGTTATCGACGTAAGCACGACGTCGATAACCAAACCGTCGAAAAATCCTGGTAATTAGTGAAAGAAATTAGAGGGTGAGGAAAGATAAGATAGAAACTTAGAATAGAAGAAGAAGAAGAACACAACATCAGAGTAACACGAATCTCACAGCGGAACGAATAAATATATTTCATAACATAACTTTGAAATACAAATCTGTACTTGAATATACATATCATTATCAAAGTACAGCACTTACAACACAGCGGAAATAACTATAGCTATATGATCCTGAAGCCTCCTGCTCCAAGCTCTTCAAGTGTATCTGTAAAATCCCGACTACTTGACTGCCCATACAAATTTAGGCACCCAAGAGTTTAGAGAAAACAACAAAGTAAACTCCGGGTCAGTCATGGGACTGGTATGAGTAAAACAGTTTAAAAACAGTACGAACAAGTAAACGATATCTCATAAGACCACGCCGCATAACGGAACGGGTTTTTCCCTTATGAGAATCCAAATTATCTTTATATCAAAAACCTTTTGATATTATAATAATGTCTATCAACCACAGTATATATATAATCATCTAGCAGAAACGCTTTCATCTCACGTTCTACATATATAGTATACAATCAAAACCGCAAGCACGTATTGGGTAATGGGTTTCCAACTATGACAAGGTATGGAATCACCTTCCGCTCGTGTACCTCTAGAGAGGAATACACTGGGTTCAACAAGAACATCTTGCAACCCGGCCACACATGACCGACCACTCATTTCGCTTGAGTGTATCGAATGTATATCACCAACAGTTGGGATCAGCAACCGTTTCCCGAATGGGACAGCATCAACAATAGATTTTTAGAAATGAATGAAACTCTAGATCAGGTGATTTTACACCCTACTTCGGTGCGACCGACTTAGCCATGCTGCCTGCCCGATTTCTGTCATTTACCGGATGATGAGGCTAGAAGCTACGCTTTATCATCACCATATTCACTTTGAATGCCACATCATCAAATCCATCAAATCACCGATTGACGTCCTCAATCATACATTATGTGTTAGCTAAAAGAAGTTTCCTTCTCCGCTTCCACTCTTGGTACGATTGGAGAAATCAGTATACGTGATCGTCTGGAAATACTCTGTCAGACATCCATCCATACAAGTCACCCAGGAACAGGATGAACCGAAGGCACTATTCTGTAAACAGGATAGCCCTTGCATAACTCCGTCTTCAATTTCCTTTGGCATATATGATTCGCAACGCTTATGCCAATACAGAGTGGTTCTTTGGATAATAATCCAACCGGTCTCTCCATATTAACAACGTTAAAATGGTCAAAACTTCGATAGTCTGTGATTTAACTATCGAATAAAAACAGGTGTGCAAACAACGATATCATTTCCGAATGGAAATTTATATCGATCAAACATCATTCAACATTTATCTCTTAATTTCATAAATTTACTTATCTCCTGTTTCCCTATATTCAATATTTCTTATTTTCTAAATTTGGAAAATATACGTTATTAACAATGGAAAACATTTCCATTTCTTGTTTTCTTTATTAGAAAACATTTCTAGTTTCTTATTTGGAAAACATTTCCAAAGCTTCTTCATTGGACTTAGACAGATGTTTAAACAAACCATCGCGATGCCAACTCAAACCATTTCCTTTACTGCCGAACCTTAACTATTCCTTAGTTAAAACGAAGCCAATCAAGTTGGGGTAGAACTACCTCTCAGACCTTAACTGAACAACATTTCTAACTTTGAAATAGGCAAAGTTCACTTTATTCCTTTTACTGACTTCCTTACTTAACTCTCGTTCGAATAAATCTCTATTTGATTAACCCTATTCACTTAACCCCTTTCGAATAACTATATTCGATAACTCCCTTTACTTTCTTTTCGAATAAACTATATTCGATTAACTCATTTGCTTTAACTCTAATCGATTCAACTAACATCGATTAACTCCTTTATTCTAACTCTAATTGATTAAACTAACATCGATTAGCTCCTTTACTTTAACTCTAATCGACTAACTAACATCGATTAGCTCATTTTAACTTTAACTCTAATCGACTAACTAACATCGATTAACTTCTTTTAACTTTAACTCTAATCGACTAACTAACATCGATTAACTTCTTTTAACTTTAACTCTAATCGACTAACTAACATCGATTGACTTCTTTTACTTTAACACTAATCGACTAACTAACATCGATTAACTCATTTGATAAACTACGTTTTCCGTTACAACTATTTCCTTTTTATAACGTTTACTTACCGTTACAAATATTTCCTATTTATAACTTCTATTTACCGTTACAAATATTTCCTATTTATAACTTCTATTTACCGTTACAAATATTTCCTATTTATAACTTCTATTTATTTTCTAAATAAATATTCCTTTTCTATTTCTATTTATTTTCTAAATAAATATCCCTTTTATAAAACCGTGTTCGTTTTATAAATAATTCCTTTTATAAAATCCTGTGATTTTATAAAATTCCTTTATTCCAATATACATTGAAATACTTCTTTTTACATCCCAGGGTCTTTTATGATATTTACAATATCGAATAACAATGATCAACATCATTCTAGCACCCCTAATCCATAACAGATCATATAACACATCCATATATCACAATATATGCAAAACAGTAAAATAAATGTTGAGGAATCCAGTTGGATTCCTCCAACCTGTCTCCCTGCATCACAGATGTTAAACAATATAGATAACATCACTTTCGGTTCTATATGATACATTCTGTTAAACAAAATCAAATATAGAAATTTAACTAACTGACTAGCAGTTCAATCAAACAGTCAACATACAGTCAATCAGCCAATATCTAACAGTTCTAAAAGTACAACATGAAATTATAAACTGTTCAGAGTTAGTGAGATTTACTCACATGATTTCATTTTCTGTTCCATTCTGATTTACCATTCTTTAGATGCCAAACCATGTATCCCGGAGCTACGCATTACTCGACCGATTTCATTCAATATCTTGTTATCTTGCAACTGTCGACCAGTCCACGAAAAACTCCCAATAATTCCCAAAACTTCCCCATTTCGCTTCGATACTTTATCAAACTCCTCGCAGTTAACCCAGCATTACTATGTGATGTTGTTTCACCATATAAAAAGGATTCAACACCATTTCATACCCCTTCACACCTCAAGCCCCTTACTGCTTATTGTTGCTGCATACTCCTGTTAGACATCCCTCATTGACAGACCAATTCAGCCCACTAGCCTCACTCCAATTCCACTGCTGAACCCTCCATTTCCACTACCAAACTCTAGTCACCGTACCAACCTTAAAAACCCAATCCGAGCTCCTGTACAGTTTCAGCACCCTTCACCCCATCGACTTGAACTAACCGATCTCAAATCCATTTCCAGCTTTGCCAAAAACCGCGATGACTCTCAGCCCTAATACTGTTTGAATAAAAATCTAACTCTACCGTCCCTACCCTTGAATCGTGACGCGTTGAGCTCCAGGGACTCGCAGCGATGCTTGAAATCGCGGATCCAGGGTCTTCGATTTTCTCTTCGGATGATTTCGCGAGGGACTTCAATTAGTGATGTGCTCCAGCTTTTCAAAGTGTTCGAATCGCGGATCTCTGATTTGTGATTTCCTTTCCGCGGTTTTCGAATTAGAAGAGGATTGAATTCTCGAACGAGTTGCGAGCGGATTTCCTTCCATGGATCTCGAACTGCTGAAGGAAAAAAAACAGAAAGTTAAAGGGAGAGACTGGAAATGGTTCGCGATTTTGTTTGAGGGGCTTTGATTTTATAGAGGAGCGGTAGGTAGGGGTGCGGGTATTAAATGAACAGCCAGGCCATTTTATCTGTGGAGGAAAAGAATGGCACAGTTTGTTTTCATTTGTGGAAGGAAGAAGGAAAAGGTGTCAAATTTTCTACCTTATGATATTAGTTATTTAAGGGTTATCCTGCTACATACAATTTGGTTTACGTACAGACGACTATTGACAGAAATATAAATTCCATTGAGATGAGCAATGTGCCACGATCCCAAAAATATAATAATATAGGTCCGTTAACTTATTTTGTGAAACCCCGAAATATTGATTAAGGGTGCAAAATACTCCACATAAAAAGTTGCTTATTTAATTAATTAAAAATTTCCATAAAATTCCAAAAATTAAGCTATCACTACTTCCCAAAAGAACCTTGTCTAAATTTGAATCTGATAACTAGTTATTTCGAAATAACCGTTATGGCTGCTAAACGATTCTATAGCGACTATTTTAAAATTTGATTTGTACATATCTCAAAATCTACACGACGAAATCCTAATTTTTCTCTTCCACTAGAAAGATATACTCCACCAGCTCCACACATTTCTTGTTTCAAAGAAATCCGGCTTAAAACGAATCCTGTACATTCAGTTGAAGTTCAAATCGCCAAATCACGAACTGCAGCGCCATTTCGAGCTCGTTTATAATTATATTATATTTATACGTTCAAACTGACGTCGACTGAATATATTCGTTATTCAAACTCAATTCCAAGCTGAATTAAATATCACAGATGATTCGGTTCACACCATATCGTCATTTCAGCCAATTCTGATATTTCAGAATTAAATATATTATTTTAATTTATTATTTTAAATTAAATATTAACCATTATTTAATTCCACGACCATTAAATTCTCTAAACCCCCATTGATATAATTAAATAAATTAATCATAATACCCCTGCCAATGCGGGTCATTACAATAGTTAACTTTGATATAGAATAATTATCACCTTTTAAAACTGATTTAAATGATGACTTACTCCATTCACTAACAAATTTGATTTTTTTTCCTTTTTGATTTTAGTTAATTGAAGATTAACTAACACTTCAAACCCTTCGTCATGTTTAATGAATATTCAGAAAATCTAAATCAATTTATTTCATTTTAATTTCAACCAAAAACATTTGGTTTTATCAACAATACATATCAGTTAGCAGTTAACTGATTTACATTTGTCATTTCCCCTTTAAATTAATTGAATAACTTAATTAATTTAAAAATCACTATTTAATTGTAAACAAAACAATTACTCTATTTTACCAACCTATAGGTAAATCCCATGGGTTTCTACTTTTACAACTGATCTAAACCATTTAAATATTTCCTTTATAACTCGATTTAAAATATTTATTTAAAATTTTCCAATTTAAAAACTCATATAAAATAATTGAACAATTTCAATCTAGTTATAAAATAATTTATAACTTTAAAACTACGCCAGTGCACCTGACGGTCGAACAACGTTAAACCTTACACTTAGACCATTACTACCAATTATCTAATCAGCACTGTCGATTAACCGTAATCACAACGATGATGAATATATTTTCAAACATCAACATTCAAACAGGTTTTGGTGTCAGTCAGAGCAAACAATTCATATATATGCACAATAACCGAAAATACAGTTTATTTGAGGAATCCGTTCGGATCCCTCCAACCTATCCTTCTATGCATCACAGATATCAGTTGATAAAAATATACCAATTAAATAAATAATGGAATATAAATAACTGCAACTAATCTGACCATAACAACCAATTTGCATCCATCGCATCCAATCAACCAACTTATACTGTAAATTGTAGATTATATTTTTCTATGGATTTACTACATCACAGGACTCCAGAAGGTGTGAGAATTAACTCACCAGATTTTGTTCTGGTCGACGGTTGACACGTTTGTTGCATCTAATTTGAGACGAACGTCCAAAATTAGCTGAATTTTCAACTGCGTCAGATTGACTCCTAGTCAGTTTCATTGTCTAGGTCTCGTCCCTGCAAACCCAACGGATCCAGTTTCGTCAGATTTCGTTATCGTATGAGTGAGATAAGCAAATTACAAGTTTGTATATAATATACGGTTTTAACTTAACTAATTAATAATTTAATTAAATAATTAATTACCTTAATTAACCCCTCTGCCACGTCATCATGGGTGAAACGAAAAAAATGTGTCATCTCCTTTCTTCCCTGTCAAAACCCGACTCCCCTTCCTCTTTCAAAAACACGGACACCCCTCCATCCTTCAGACCCTCGTCGCCGCCTCGTCAGAGCTTCGGAAACTCGCCGAACCCGACCACCGTGGCTGCCATTCCACCAGGCTCCATCGCCATCAACCCCAGCCCCTATCATGTCACCGATCGGCAGTATTTCCGCCATGAACGGAATTCGCTTCAGTCGCGATTTCTCCGGTTGTGTTCCACCGTACCTCGCCACACCACCTCGAAACTGACCCCCTAGCTTCCCCGCTTCATCGACCTCAGACCCTCGTCAGCCTCGACAAGCCACGACGCCGGAAATGGCCCAAAACCATTCGCCACTTTTATGAACAGCCCCAAAAACATCGCCCACGTTCATCTCCTACGTTCTCCCTCCTCCGACCACTAGAGGTCTCAACACCGGTGCCAAAAGAAAGCTGGATCTCCCCTCTACAAAACCCCCCTGGTCCCATCCTCCGAAATCGACCATAGCTCCCCAATTTCATCAAAGAACGAAACTAGGTTTTCTACTTTAAACCCCGATTCCGGCCACCACCAAGCTCTGACCACCCCCATCTTTTTGCTGTAGGTAGACAACGTCCCGATCTATCACTTTCCCTTTGGAAACCCCCTCGAATTCTTCATGGACTAAGAGAATTAATTGATTTTGTGTTTAGGGACCTTTTCTCAAAATTACATAAAGAAAATGAGGCTTGGCTGAATTTTTCTGATTTTCTTGGGTTTATATAGTTGTGAATATTAATATTTTAAGTCGACGTGACGAACGATGTTGGCAAATGATATTTATTTCGTACCTATCGCTATTTCGAACGTCGTTTATTCGTTGTTGCGCTCACATACGAATCTCGTTCGAGATGTGAATGGACGGCATATTATATTTTGACGATACGGTCCTAACGAAACTTTTTTCATCGAATTCCGAGACCGTTTGCTCTATTAGCGTTCGTACACGTCCAAATTGATCGATTTATTTTACATTTTATTTTGCCACGCTCAAAGAATAACACCGATTGACGTGCAGTTTGAAAATTTAGTAATAATTTACTGTTACGGTCCTAACAAAATTTGTTTCGTCGAAAACAGAGGTCGTTTGAAAAATGTCCCTTATAAACTGGCCAATTTGAATTTAAATAAATCAATTTTATAATACTTCAATATAATAATATTGAAATATTGAAATTGGCCATACACGACCAGAATATCGTATACTACCATAATAAAATATCATGGGTTGAATTCCAAGCCAAATCGATATTCAAAGTATTTAAAAACCCATTATTATATATAAATACAGCGCTATATATATAACGGAAATTCCATAGCGTTTTTTTCAAAATTTGATTTGGACATAAAATAAAATCTACACGACGAAAACTGGATTTTTCTCTGCTATTGGAAAGATATCGTCAAACCGGTCCCGACGTTTCTTATTTCGAGGAAATCCGACTTATTTTGAACCCGGTACGACCAATTGAAGTTCAAAACGCCAAAACGCGAACTGCCGCGCCGCTGCAGCTTGTTATTTAATTAAATTATAAACCATATCGCTAGACCGTCGTTTTTGAATCGAAATCGTCACTCTATTTTCAATATAACCAATATTTGACCAATTTAAACTGTCCGGTCACAATATATGGCAAATTTTATATTTTTCCAAATATTTCGAAAATAAAAATATTTTTTTTTTAAATAATAAATTCCAAATAAATCATTAAATTCGATTATTCAAAATTCAAACAAATATTTTAAATAATTAAAATAATTAAAATATTCCAAATAAATAGGCAGAAAAATATGGGTCGTTACAGAAATCCGATTCAAAACGGATTCTGTATATTCATTTGAAGTTCGAATCGTCTAATAGCGAACTACAGCGCCATTTCGAGCTCGACTATAATTATAATATAATTATACATTCAACTGTCGTTTATATAATATATTCGTTAATATAATTCAACTCCAAACTGAATTATATATTATAAATGATCCAATTCACACAATATTGTGAATTCCACTGTTTCTGAGTATTTCAGAAATAAAATATATTATTCTATTATTTATTTTAATTAAATATTCCATTTAATTTAATTAAACGACCATTTAATTCTCTGAATCACTATTTAAATAATTAAATAAAATTAATTATTATACTGTAAAAATACGGGACATTACATAGATCGCCGCTTTGGTGCGGATTTCGAGGCCAAGGATGGGTCCGAGCTGTTTCTGGGCACAAGGAGGCGAGGTGATGGTGCACCGCGTGGAGTTCTCCGATCGTCATCAGGGTGGAGGAGGCATAGTGCGTTCTGGTGATTGAGGAACGAACGATGGGTTCACCTGAAGCTAAACGGGGAGAGGGAGATTAACAAGGGATAGAGAAGTTAATTAAATAATTACTTATTTAATTGTTTTAATTATGTAGTTAAAATTTAAATAGTCATAATTTATTCATTTTAAACCAGAAATCGATGATTTCAGTTGCATTGGAATCAGAAAAACGAGATCTACACATTGGAACGGACCAGGACCAAAATGGAGCAATTTGGAAATTCAGGAAAATTTGAACACGGTCTGAATTAGAACAGAAATTCAGTAATAAAGAAGAACGATTTCAAAACCGATCAAGGTGAGAAATCCTCACTAAAAACTCTACATAGTTATTTATTTATTTACATAACTGAAAATTTATATATATAATTGCCTGTGAGAAATTCTACTTTTTATATATAATTTAAATTTATTAATCATATTTGTGGTATTACTCATATGCTATAATATTCTGTTGATTGTCATACGTGATTTGATTTGTGATTGGTGTGTTATGTTGATCTGTTGAAACTAACATTTGTGTTAATTATAAAACAGTTAAACAAAAAGTATCATTTTTGTTTATTAGATTTGTTGAATCAAAAATTAACATTTGTGTTAATTAGAAAATAGTTAAACAAAAATTATCATTCTTGTTTATTAGATTTGTTGAATCAAAAATTAACATTTGTGTTAATTAGAAAATAGTTAAACAAAACGTATTATTTTTGTTTATTAGATTTGTTGAATCAAAAATTAACATTTGTGTTGATTAGAAAATAGTTAAACAAAAATTATCATTCTTGTTTATTAGATTTGTTGAATCAAAAATTAACATTTGTGTTAATTAGAAAATAGTTAAACAAAACGTATTATTTTTGTTTATTAGATTTGTTGAATCAAAATTAACATTTTTGTTAATTAGAAAATAGTTAAACAAAAATTATCATTCTCGTTTATTAGATTTGCTGAATCAAAAATTAACATTTGTGTTAACTAGAATTGAGTTAAACAAAAATCATCATTTTTGTTTATTAGATTAGTTGAGTCAAAAATTAACATCTTTGTTAATTAGAATTGAGTTAAACAAAAATTATCACTTTTGTTTATTAGATTAGTTGGAAAAAAAATAACATTTTTTTAATTAGAATTGAATTAATCAAAAATTTACATTTTTGTTAATTCGAATGGAGTTAAACAAAAATCATCATTTTTGTTAATTAGAATAGTTGAATAAAAAATTATCATTTTCGTCAAATTAGAATAATGGAATTAAAATTATCATTTTTGTCAAAATATAATTGTTGAATAAAAACTGAATTTTTTGTCAAAATATAGTTGTTGAAATAAATTTGTCATTTTTATCAAATCAAAATATTTGAAATAAAAAGGACATTTTGTTGTAAGAAGATAGTGAAGTAAAAATACTCCTTTTTCTCTAATAGTTTAGTTGAAACAAAAATATTCATTTTTGTCAAATAGTTTAGTTAAAGCAAAAATATTCATTTTTGTCAAATAGTTTAATTGAAACAAAAATATTCACTTTTGTTTAATAGTTTAGTTGAAACAAAAATATTCATTTTTGTCAAATAGTTTAGTTGAAACAAAAATATTCATTTTTATCAAATAGTTTAGTTGAAACAAAAATATTCATTTTTGTCGAATAGTTTAGTTGAAACAAAAATATTCATTTTTGTCAAATAGTTTAGTTGAAATAAAAAATTTCATTTTTGTCAAATAGTTTAGTTGGAACAAAAATATTCGTTTTTGTCAAATAGTTTAGTTGAACAAAAATGAACATTTTGTCAAATTAGAATAGTTGAAACAAAATGTACATTTTTGTCAAAACACAATGGTTGAAACAAAATTTACATTTTTGTCAAAACATAATGGCTGAAATAAAATATTCATTTTTGTCAAAACACGTTAGTTGAAATAAAATATTCATTTTTATCAAAACGTATTAGTTGGATTAAAATTATCATTTTTGTCGAAATATAATTATTGGACTAAAATATTCATTTTTGTCAAAGTACATTAGTTGAAACAAAATGTACACTTTTGTCAAAGTACATTAGTTGAAACAAAATATACATTTGTGTCAAAAACATATTAGTTGAAATAAAAATTTACATTTTGTCAAAATATGATGGTTGTAACAAAAATTACATTTTTGTTGAATAAGATTAGAGTTGAACAAAAATTACATTTTTGTTAAATAAGATTAGAGTTAAACAAAAATTACATTTTTATTAAATAAGATTAGAGTTAAACAAAAATTACATTTTTGTTAAATAAGTTTTGAGTTATAACAAAAATAACATTTTTGGTTAAAGAGATTTGTGTTTGAGAAAAAATATTAATTTTATAAAACTAGGATTATCAACATAAATGTCACCATCACTTATATTCATTTTGTTAAATTAGAATTGTTAACAAAATGAAATCATCACTTTTAATCATTTTGTTGAAATAAAATTATCAATAAAATGAATGAATCACCTTTTAATCATTTTGTCGGAATAGGATTGTCAACAAAAATGAAAATATCATTTTTATTGTCAATGCATACATTAGAACTTGTATGCAAGTCAAAGAATCATTTTTATTGTCAATGCATACATTAGAATTTTTATGCAAAGTTAAAATATCATTTTTATTGTCAATGCATACATTAGAATTTGTATGCAAGTCAAAATATCATTTTTATTGTCAATGCATACATTAGAATTTGTATACAAGTTAAAGAATCATTTTTATTGTCAATGCATACATTAGAATTTGTATGCAAAGTTAAAATATCATTTTTATTGTCAATGCATACATTAGAATTTGTATGCAAGTCAAAATATCATTTTTATTGTCAATGCATACATTAGAATTTGTATGCAAGTCAAAGAATCATTTTTATTGTCAATGCATACATTAGAATTTGTATGCAAGTCAAAATATCATTTTTATTGTCAATGCATGGATTAGAATTTGTATGCAAAGTGAAAGAATCATTTTTATTGTCAATGCATACATTAGAATTTGTATGCAAATTCAAAATAAACATTTTATACGTTACAATATACATTGAAATTATATATATATATATGCAAATAATATATTTCTTTTTATTTGTTAAAGTAAAAAATAGAAATTGCATACAAATAATGAAAATACAAATTATCTTTTTATTTGTCATTAGCAAAAAAAAGTCATGTAAATAAAATACATTTTATTTGACATTATGAACATGTAGATATGATAGGCCAATAAAACATTTTTTTATTTGGCGTGTTAAATACGTTAGTGGAATTGTCGAATGGTTTATATTTATATATAATTTTATATATAAATTAAAATTAAAATTAAACGAATCGCGCACGATAGTTCGCGTTTCGGAATCGTAACTTTAAACGATTATACCGAAAGATCTGACCGTCAGATTTTCCCAAACTAGAACTATTAAGACTGCTTTGGGAAGATCTTTCCATCGATATAAATTTTGTTAAAATCCAATGGTTAGATTTCGAGATATTTGTAAATCAAATTTTGATAAAAGTAGTGCCAGAGCCGCCTATTGACCCGAAGCGTCGTTAAATTAAATTTGGCTAATTTTATGTAAATAAAATAGCGATAAATCATTATAAAATAATGTTAACGATATGAAATGGTTTAAATTATATATAGGCATGAATTGTTTGAAAAGACCAAGTTCAATCTCATTTCAAATAATTATATGAAGATTTAAATCGAAGATATAAAAGACGGTGATTGAAGACCGACGATCTTCACATCGAAAGGATGACTACTGATTCCCGGCATTGGGTAGCTCCCAGTAAAGGGTTAAAGTGGTAGTTGTTCGGACGTACTTGTTGATTGTCCGGATAGGCGAGCACCTTCCTTCCGTATTGGACATACGGGACGAGGAATAAGGTGTCTCCGGTTTCTTTCAGACCTAGAACAGACTTGTAAATGGATGTGTGTCTGACATTGGATTTCATTCCATGTAAACTGATTTCTATTTAATATATATCTGATTGGTGGCAGAGAATTTATTATCTTGCTTAATACCCTTCTCTAAGACGCACGAGCTCAAAGGTTATATATTGGTAGTTATCGATCGCATGGCGTGGATTGTCAATGTGGCATGCCAAGATGCAATTGATCAAGACTTTTGTTGAAAAGTAGAGCCTCGTGGTTGATGATCAAAGCACGGCCTGTTTAGGCGTAGCTTTGTGTATAACGTTACTTCTCGAGCCTCACACCCCGGTATGAGTCAAAAACGGGATCGTGACTGCAGGGAGTGCACACATTTCTTTCTAGCTAGGAATGGTGTCAGGGTTTTGCAAGCCCTGACATTTTTACTTATGTGGATGATGGATTATGAGGTACCTCGGATATATTGGTCGATAGTGACCAATTGATAGGTTCAATAAGACCGGGAGACGTGTGTTCAGGCAAAATTAATCCACTAAAGTATTTGTGGACCGGCCCTGAAGATCCAAGGGTTGCCCATAGGTGTTATCCTAAGACATTTTCTATAGTGTCTCTAATCGGCGAGGAGCCATCCCTAGCCTCGACTCATGATGGAAATCCAACTTCCAATATGACATTATGGTTTTGATTGTAAACCTATATATGGCAACATAGTAGGATGGGGTACTATGTCGTCTAGGATTGATACATTTACTTTGAAGTATTTTAAAACTAATTAGACACTAATAATAATATTAAATTTTATTTTCTATGTATCAAGCATATTTGATCATTATAAGGTAAAATTCTATCCTCCGGTTTGCGTTGCATTATGAGATGGGACTTGAGTCTTATAATGATTTCATTTTTCTAAAAAGCATTTCTTTGTTTTGAATAAAAATTTATTTAATTTATGCACTGGCAATCTAATGGAGTAAACCTGTTCCGCGTTAGCGGCGTGGTCCTATGATTAGCCATATTGTTAGATAAGTTAGGAAAGATTTCTCATACCAGTCCCATGACTGACTCGTAGTTTGTTTCACTTTGCAAACTCGGGTGCCCTCTTTTCCACACGGGTATTCGAGTAGCTTATATTGTAGATATATTGAGCAAGATTCTGGATCGAATCTTAAAGCTGTGTCCAAACCATTAATAAACTTCCGTTGTATCAGTTTATTAGTTTCGATGCACTGTATTAAATTCATTGTAAATTATCTTCAGCTATATTATTATATTTCGATGTACTCTGATATATTCTGTACTTTAATGTAACATTAATATAATGTTTATAAAAGTCTTCCGTTATTTGTTCCGATGTGTTGTGTGCCCAAAGTTAGTGCATTCGAGGATTCCCAACTATTGGATCAGACCTGTGTGGTTTATGGTCGATTTAAAGGGCGGGGATTTTCGGATCATTACATTGTTTGGATGATTACTGATGTCTTGATTGAAAGGCATCCTAAGATAAGGTAATAAGTGGTGATCGTCCAGATGTACTTGGAGATCGACCGGATATGCGAGGACCTCTCTCCTGTATTAGACATATGGGGCGAGGAATAAGGTGCCTTCGGTTTCGTTCAGACCCAGAACGAACTAGTAAATGGATGTGTGTCTGACATTGGATTTTATTCTGTGATGATTGATTTCTATTAAATATATATCTGTTTGGCAGTGGAGAATTTATTCTCTTGCTTAACGCTCTTCTATGAGACGCACGAGCTCAGAGGTTATATATTGATAGACATTAGTCGCGTGGCTTGAATTGCCTGTGTGGCATGCTGAGATGCAAATGGTCAAGGCTTCTATTCAAAAGCAGAGTTTTTTGGTTGATGATCGAACCACGGCTTTAATATAGCAGAGCTTTGTGTATAGCATTAATTCGCGAACCTCACACTCCAGTGTGAACCAAAAACGGGAGAGGACATGTAACACCCCGCCTCCGCTAGGGTCACTCGCAAAAGGAATGCACTAGCTTTAGAGGGGCATTATTGGTAAACATGCACAGAAATATCACAAGACAGAACATATAAAATAGCGGAAGTAAAATCAAACTTTCATAACATGAATAAATAAGGTCTAAAGCCTTTTACATCAGAGTACATCAAAACCTGTCTTGCAATAGTAAAGAAGCATAAAGACATTTTCATAAATTATTCCCCAAGTAAAAACAGTAAAGTAGCCATTAGCCAAGAAAAGTCCAAGCCATCCATGATGACCTTCAAGCAGAAGAAGTCCGAACTAAACAACAGTATTTCCTCCCTGTAACCTGGGGGGGGGGGAAACGGAAGAAAAGAGGCGAAACAAAACGGGTCAGTCAAAAGATACTGAGTAAGCCCTATCTACTATTAGCATAAAAACTAGTAAAGTTAACTGACATGAGAAACTGAGATGAACATAAGCATGATAACAAGATAGATAAGCTAAATCAAAATAACAGGATGAACTACTGAACTCAGATAAACTAAGGTGTCATGATAAATTACGATGTCAAGATAAAACAAGGTATCACATCGTCAGGTTTCTATCAAGTATAATATCCCCAAGATATATGTCACGTATAACGCCCCGTGATATCTATCATGTATTTTATCTCTGCACCTACCGTACTAGTATCCCCACCGTGTCATGTGTTAACCAAGAATAACTGTAACGACCCGTGTTTTTGCCCGTCGAATATTTAATTTAATTATTATTTTAAATATTATATATTGGGAATATAATGGTTTTTAAATATCTAATTCGCTATTTAAACAAAGTTCGACGTTATATATTTATATAATTATAAATAGAGGTTGAAATATAGCGCTGCAGTTTGAAAATTCGAGTTTGAACTTCAACTAGACATACAGAGTCCGATATAAGTCGGATTTCTGTGAAACAAGAAACGTGGGGAGCGTGTTGACAATAGCTTTCATATGAAAGAGAAAAATCCAGATTCCGTGTTATTGGTTGCGAGTTATGGCCAAATCAAATTTTGAAATAGTCGCTATGGAAAATCGTTATTAAATTATAGGCCTTTAAAATAGCCGTTTTGCAAACGGACTCAGATTTCGACGAAACCAGTTTCATTAGAACTGTATCGATAAATTATTTTACGGTGGTGAGTGGCGTGGAAAACCGATGTCGTATGTGGCCACGGTAGCCATAAACGGCCAATCAAATTTCTATAACGCGTAATTAAATAAATAAAGGGACATTTGAGTGTAACTTGAGCAGACGATCGAATTAGGCCATGAAACCAGTTCCAGTGAGTTCGTAGCGTCGATTATAGTCAGGGTAGGTATATAGTTTGTTATTTTTAGAGATCGGGAAATTTGGTGTTTAAAAGGGTAGTGCGGTGCGCGTTAAAAATGGCCTACCGGGGCAACAGTCTCAGAATGCGACGAAATTAGTGCCGTTGGGTTCATATCAAAAAGTTATTGTCGATGTTCGCAGTTTCAAGTGGATTTGATTTATCTGGTGACCGTGGAAAAATTAAACGCGTGTTCATTTCTGGTTTTATAAAGGAAATTTTTTCATACGACCTCAGATTTCGACGAAACTTGTCCCATTGGGTCCGGAATACCTTTTTACACCAAGAATAGCCTTTTTATCAGAAGACAGAGGCCGATGGTTGTTAGTTTTACGAGTTACTTTACGGTGAAGTTTGTTAAACAATATAATATTAAAATTAAAAATAAAAAGGACTCTACAGCGTGCTCTTCAATGTTTCAGCAGCGTGCCCTCCAATCAATTTAATAACCGTGCTTCTCAAGTCAGCTTATGTCCGTGCTCTCCAAGGCGTCTTAGCCGTGCTCCCCACGCCTAGTCTTCTTTAAATACTTGCAACCTAAACCCTCATTTGTCGGCAGAAATTAAACAAGAAGTCCAATTCATAATCAAACATAAAATTATATAAATACTCTCCACTTAAGTGTCCATCCATAAGCTTCCACCGTTTCACATAGCCGATACCGCTTCACGTAGATGATGCTGTCAGTGGAAGGATAAATTGAAGGGACAGAGAAAGGTTGGCAACGGCAAGTTTAAGCAAGGAAAAAGGGGTGGACTGGAGTTGAAATGAAGGGAAGACGGTCTATGTTGTTCGAAGAAGTGAAGACCGTGCTTTACAATAAAAAAAAAGGGAGTTTTGGGATGGAGGTGACAACGTGTATGGAACCTGGACGGATCTTTGAAAACATGGGGTCAGTTGCTTGCAACAAAGGATTGGGGAAATCGAACAGAAGGAAAGTGATACAGTAATTTAAGGTTTACTTTAATTGGTATTAAAGGTTAATTAATAGTTTAAATCTTTTGTTTAGGGTTAAAATTCGTGGTGCTTGCTGGTGGTAGCTCAGGGACGTGAAGGGAGGGATTGGAACCCAAACGTAATGAGTGTTCAACCATCTTATAATTAAGGAAATCATTTGTTAATAATTTAAGTAAAAACATAATAACTGAGTTAGTTATTTTGTTGCAGGAAAATTGCAGAACCGTCGAGAAAATAAGAAAGGAAATTGGACTTGATTCCTCTTTCTAGAATAACCAATGTAATTGGTTATATCATTGTATAATTTAAGTATTCACGTTTGTTAACTAATCCATCCATTTTAAACTTGCAGATGGGAAGTAACAATAAGGTGTTGGAACAGTAGGACCAGAAACAGTGAAAAGGAATTTAATCGGACAAGTAAATTTACGCCCTAAGGTAATTGATTAGTGATTAATTAACACTAAGGAGTTGATTACAATTAAAATCATGTTTGTTAAAACGTTGATTTTGGTGCAAGCGTGTTTGAACAACAGGAAACGAAGGAACGAAGTGGTTTGGGAAAATGGCCGTTAACTATAAATGTAATTAGCTTAACCCTAAAAATAAATAAGAATTTATTTATAACCATAATTAGAGTTATTTATCTAATTTAATTATATTAACTTAAAATATTTATAATCTGTGATTTACGTTATCAGAATGGAATGGTTCAGGATGCGGTAAACTCGCATCAGTGAAATTTACGTCATGGGACGGAGCTGGACAAGATTTGGAATCAACTGGGATATTTAATTAAATTAAACATCTGTTTAATTTAATTAAAACTAACTGTTTCAGCGATAATCTGATCAAGGTGAGTTAAACTCACTCAGTTTTTTTACCATTTATATTGGGTTTTTATTTTGTGTGCTTTGCTTGCTGATGGTTGCCTGTTTGCTAGTTATACATTTGTTTGTTGATTTAACTGATGAAATTAAACCGTGTTTAATTTTAGTGAAATACCAAATCGTTATTTTAACGATTGGTTCCAATAAAGGTAACTCACCTTGGTTGGTCACGTTTATTTATAAACGTGTTGAAAATGGTTGCATTGTTCGAATTGCTTGTGATTGATGTTAAATGGTTGTTATTTAGTTTATCAGTTAAACAAAACTGAACCGTCTGATTTGAGATAACCATTTGAATACAGGGAAGAACAGGTTGGAGGGATCCAACCGGATTCCTCAAATGTATTATTTATTTTCATATGCTCATATATGAACTGATCTGTTTGTGTGATTGATTGGATGGTTGATTATTAATTGAATATTCAACATCTGTTTGGTTTGAACCAATAGGTGATATTGGTTAAGTGTTTGGCAGAGTATGGCCTTTAAAACCAATCGTGTTATAAATAGTGATTCACCGTCAGGTGAATCGATAGAGTTGAGGTTATAAAATTTATTTTATAACCAGAGTTAGATTTGAATTATATTATTTGAATAAAAGTTATTTAAGAAAAATAAATGAATATTTTATTTGTTTAAGACTTTGATTTGTTATGAAGTTAATTTGCAAAGATGTTAATCAGATTTATCAGTTGAAGAATAAGAAATAAATTAAAGGGAAAACCCTTGGAAAATGTTTTGTAAAGGAAACAAATAATTAGAATTTATTTAAATTAATTATATTTTTAATTAATTTAAAGCGAGGATTGTTGAAATCGGTTAAGGAGATAATCAAGTTTTTGAGTTAATCAAATCGACCGTTTGGAATTAGAATTGTTTATCAAGTTAATGTGTTTTGACTAAAATAGTTAAATGAATACTGTTTGAATTTAAATAAGGATTTAAAAGGGATTTAATATTTAATTTAATTAATAAAGGGATTAACTACTAAAGTGGTTAATGTTTGAAATAAGTTATTATTTTAATTAATGATAAATTTAGGAATATATTTTTAAATGGGAATTCATTTAAAAGGTTACCGAATGTGAGATGCAAGCCAATTGAATGGTGAAAGGAAATAAACGTACTCAATTATTTGAATTAAGTCGAAGGAGATTACGATAAAAGGGTTTATTATAAACCAGAGTTTTAAGTGAGATTCAGAGTGTTAAGACGTTAATTTTACATTAACGTTATTTGAAAACGAGATCAAGTAAAAAGGAGAATTTTAAATGAGATTTCAAAGGGGGAAATTGAATATAGCTATTCAAGATAGAATTAGCCAAACATAATTATTCGGCTAAGTTGCCATTTCGTACGACTGCTAGCGTAATTCGCAGGGCTGCAGATAGCCTACGGCGGTCGGATGTTTCCTGGGGGAATCAGGCGTAACCATTGTGATCGCTGCGATCTAGAGTCGAGCGAATGGAGTAAGTCGAATGTTAGTTAATTGAATTAGAGTTATTCAAATATCGTATTTTTGAATATTAAAAGAATTGGAAGTTTAAATTTAATAAAAAAGTAAATCAGTTTTGTTAAAGGCCAAGTGATGCTGAATACTGAACCAGTGAACTCATTGGAGTGTCATGATTGAAACACTGTATATTTTGATAGTTAAAACACCGACTATCAAATCTGACCAATACGATTGTTGGTATGGAAAGACCGGGATCGAATTTATATTCGAAAACCATTCTGACCAACAAATACGTGAAGATCTCAGAAGATGATCGAGATGGTGCTGTGAAGACCGTGGATTTTCACAAACGGAAGAACCACTAATATTCTCTGCCTGGCAAGCAGAGATAAACTGTGATTCTGTCGTAGTTGGATCTACGGATTGCAAGGACTTCTCGCTACTAATCCATGGGGTGATTCCTATATTGGATGCGGTAGGAGAGTGCCTTCGGTTCATCCTGTTCCTGGGTGAATTATATGGACGGATGTCTGACAGAGTATTTCCAAAGGGTCACGTACGTTGATTTCTTCAAGCGTACGACAGTTGTTGGCAGGGAATTGCCATTCTCTAGCTTTCAGCTAGAGTATTTTTGTGGACGTCAATTAGTGATATCTGACGGATCTGACGATGTGGCATTCAAAGAGAATGGTGACCAGATGTTCAAGAGTTAATTCTGGCCTCAAGCCTCATCAACCGGGTAATGACAAAAATCGGGCAGGCAGCATGGCTATGTGGGTCGCTCCCATTAGGGTGTATAATCACCTATCTAGAGGAAGTCCTATTTGTTTCTTAATCTATGTTTCGATGCTGTCCCTTGTCGGGAGACGGTTGCTGATCCCAACCGTCGGTGATATACATTCGATACACTCAAGCGAAATGAGTGGTCGGTCATGTGAGGGCCGGGTTGCAAGATGTTCTTGTTGAACCCAGTGTATTCGTCTCTAGAGATACACTATCGGCATGTGGTCCCATACCTTGTCGAGTTGGAATCCAATCTCCAATAAGCGCCCGCGGTTTTCGATTGTATACTATATATGTAGAGCGTGAGATGCAAGCGTTCTACTAGATTCTATTTACTTGTATTTAGACATTATTATAATATCAGACAAGATATTGGTTTCAAAACTGTTTTGGGTTATCGTAAGGTAAAAATCGTCCGTGTTTATGTGTGGATTTGGTCTTACGATTATCCTTTTCTTTTGAAAGGATGTTTGAACTTTAAATCATGATTGGATGATTTACCCTTATTACTGTGCGAGTTTATCTCACTCTGGTTCACCAGACTGACCCGGTGTTTTGTAAATGCTCGGGTTAGGCCGGGTTGTACAGGTTCAGGTTATCGACTGCTATGAAGAGACGAGCTGGAGTTGTTCAGACGTATGATATTACTAGTATTCCGTTGTGTGTTGTATGAGGACAGATTATCACTGTCAAGATGTTGATGTACTCTGATATGGTAAGTATTTTCAAAGTTCTCAATAAAGATTTACTTCTGTATTATATTTTGTTCCGCTGCGATGTGAGACTCTGTGTGTGGTGTTCTTCTTCTTCTTCTTCTATTCTAATATTTCTACCTTATCTATTCTCACCCTCTAACTTCTTTCTATTAATGATCTGGAATGTTCGATGTCTGAATGGTCAACATGATAGTTTGATGTTGATTTTCGGAGTCGAAAATCCCAGTTCGTTACAGTGGTATCAGAGCTGAAGGTTAAGTGATTACCTTGGCTCTGTGGTGTGACTCAGTAGAGATGGGGTTAGTAATACCCTAGATTGAGTTTGAGTATATATATACGAGTGAACGTATTTGTAGATTTTATAAAAATTATTTTATATTGTGGAGATTTATTGGTTGGGTTGTTTATGAGTTCTGATCGATCAGTTTGATCCACTGTATCGATAGGGGTTTATAAACACTCGAATACGATGGGTCGTCACGATATGTTTTGAAAAGAGAGTAAATGAAATAATTTTACCCAAAGTATATTTTGATATAGAGAAAATATATATATTGGAATTATAATATATTGGATGTGTTGGTTGTGATTATAATCCAATAAAATTATAAATTGTGAAATGATTATATATATAACCAATCAGAATTCATATAAGTGTAATATATGAAAATCAGAGGAGATAAATCTGAAATTAAAATCAAAATTGGAATTAAAATTCCCGAAAATGAGAAAGGGGTTTGCAAATGAACTGGGATTGAATATATGAAAGTTTTAAGATCCTGGGAGATTTTAAATTTGTTTACAAACATTCAGTTGGGTATTTTGAAATAGACTTCGAAATGAAAGGGTTTGAATATGGTTTTGATAAGTGATATAGTATTGAACTCACTTCGATAGCTGGGGAATAACTCTGAGGATGCTGGCCACATCATCAGTGTTCATTTCCGAGTTCTAAGTGACGGATTGCTACCAAAAATCTTGTTTTGAATTTGCTTTGAGAATAACAAGTTGTTTTAAATCCTAAAAAGGAATATTTGACCTTTGAAAGAGCTGAACTGTTTAAAAACTCCCAGGGAAACGATTTGAACAAAAACAAAATTAAATAGAAATTTGTGAAAACAAACATGAATAGAATTGAAACCAATTGACTGGAAATTGAGTCGGGATATACTATATAGAGTAGAATCAGATTTTAAATTGGGAGACAGGAATCTGAAATGGTGGTGGATGGGTAAATGAAGAGTTGAAATTGATAATGGATGGAAATTAAGTTAAGAATGGAATTTGGCTTGGACGCGTATAGGATTTGGTTTTGAGGATAAAATTGGAATTTTGTTCGGGAATGCAATTATATATGCTGACATGGTAGCAGATGGAAAGGATATAATGATATGCCCGACAAAAAGGTACACATTTATTTTTATATGGGTTTGGTGATTTATGCGCATATTGGCAAGCCGCTTGGCTGTTTTATTTTCTTTTGGGTTGGAGAAGGCCTAGAAAGGCGAGTTGTAGATGTACCGATTGAGCCGTACAGAGGAGGTGCTGGCGAAATTTTTCAGAAATTTAATGTGTTAGAAAATTTTCAATATTTTAGAAAATATTTATTTATGAAATTGAATTGATTTTGATTTAAAATAAATTGAATTTGGAAGTTAATGAATTTATAACGTTCTTTCTTACCTTAGCAATTTCGAGGACGAAATTATTTTAAGGGGGGAAGAATGTAACGACCCGTGTTTTTGCCCGTCGAATATTTAATTTAATTATTATTTTAAATATTATATATTGGGAATATAATGGTTTTTAAATATCTAATTCGCTATTTAAACAAAGTTCGACGTTATATATTTATATAATTATAAATAGAGGTTGAAATATAGCGCTGCAGTTTGAAAATTCGAGTTTGAACTTCAACTAGACATACAGAGTCCGATATAAGTCGGATTTCTGTGAAACAAGAAACGTGGGGAGCGTGTTGACAATAGCTTTCATATGAAAGAGAAAAATCCAGATTCCGTGTTATTGGTTGCGAGTTATGGCCAAATCAAATTTTGAAATAGTCGCTATGGAAAATCGTTATTAAATTATAGGCCTTTAAAATAGCCGTTTTGCAAACGGACTCAGATTTCGACGAAACCAGTTTCATTAGAACCGTATCGTTAAATTATTTTACGGTGGTGAGTGGCGTGGAAAACCGATGTCGTATGTGGCCACGGTAGCCATAAACGGCCAATCAAATTTCTATAACGCGTAATTAAATAAATAAAGGGACATTTGAGTGTAACTTGAGCAGACGATCGAATTAGGCCATGAAACCAGTTCCAGTGAGTTCGTAGCGTCGATTATAGTCAGGGTAGGTATATAGTTTGTTATTTTTAGAGATCGGGAAATTTGGTGTTTAAAAGGGTAGTGCGGTGCGCGTTAAAAATGGCCTACCGGGGCAACAGTCTCAGAATGCGACGAAATTAGTGCCGTTGGGTTCATATCAAAAAGTTATTGTCGATGTTCGCAGTTTCAAGTGGATTTGATTTATCTGGTGACCGTGGAAAAATTAAACGCGTGTTCATTTCTGGTTTTATAAAGGAAATTTTTTCATACGACCTCAGATTTCGACGAAACTTGTCCCATTGGGTCCGGAATACCTTTTTACACCAAGAATAGCCTTTTTATCAGAAGACAGAGGCCGATGGTTGTTAGTTTTACGAGTTACTTTACGGTGAAGTTTGTTAAACAATATAATATTAAAATTAAAAATAAAAAGGACTCTACAGCGTGCTCTTCAATGTTTCAGCAGCGTGCCCTCCAATCAATTTAATAACCGTGCTTCTCAAGTCAGCTTATGTCCGTGCTCTCCAAGGCGTCTTAGCCGTGCTCCCCACGCCTAGTCTTCTTTAAATACTTGCAACCTAAACCCTCATTTGTCGGCAGAAATTAAACAAGAAGTCCAATTCATAATCAAACATAAAATTATATAAATACTCTCCACTTAAGTGTCCATCCATAAGCTTCCACCGTTTCACATAGCCGATACCGCTTCACGTAGACGATGCTGTCAGTGGAAGGATAAATTGAAGGGACAGAGAAAGGTTGGCAACGGCAAGTTTAAGCAAGGAAAAAGGGGTGGACTGGAGTTGAAATGAAGGGAAGACGGTCTATGTTGTTCGAAGAAGTGAAGACCGTGCTTTACAATAAAAAAAAAAGGGAGTTTTGGGATGGAGGTGACAACGTGTATGGAACCTGGACGGATCTTTGAAAACATGGGGTCAGTTGCTTGCAACAAAGGATTGGGGAAATCGAACAGAAGGAAACTGATACAGTAATTTAAGGTTTACTTTAATTGGTATTAAAGGTTAATTAATAGTTTAAATCTTTTGTTTAGGGTTAAAATTCGTGGTGCTTGCTGGTGGTAGCTCAGGGACGTGAAGGGAGGGATTGGAACCCAAACGTAATGAGTGTTCAACCATCTTATAATTAAGGAAATCATTTGTTAATAATTTAAGTAAAAACATAATAACTGAGTTAGTTATTTTGTTGCAGGAAAATTGCAGAACCGTCGAGAAAATAAGAAAGGAAATTGGACTTGATTCCTCTTTCTAGAATAACCAATGTAATTGGTTATATCATTGTATAATTTAAGTATTCACGTTTGTTAACTAATCCATCCATTTTAAACTTGCAGATGGGAAGTAACAATAAGGTGTTGGAACAGTAGGACCAGAAACAGTGAAAAGGAATTTAATCGGACAAGTAAATTTACGCCCTAAGGTAATTGATTAGTGATTAATTAACACTAAGGAGTTGATTACAATTAAAATCATGTTTGTTAAAACGTTGATTTTGGTGCAAGCGTGTTTGAACAACAGGAAACGAAGGAACGAAGTGGTTTGGGAAAATGGCCGTTAACTATAAATGTAATTAGCTTAACCCTAAAAATAAATAAGAATTTATTTATAACCATAATTAGAGTTATTTATCTAATTTAATTATATTAACTTAAAATATTTATAATCTGTGATTTACGTTATCAGAATGGAATGGTTCAGGATGCGGTAAACTCGCATCAGTGAAATTTACGTCATGGGACGGAGCTGGACAAGATTTGGAATCAACTGGGATATTTAATTAAATTAAACATCTGTTTAATTTAATTAAAACTAACTGTTTCAGCGATAATCTGATCAAGGTGAGTTAAACTCACTCAGTTTTTTTACCATTTATATTGGGTTTTTATTTTGTGTGCTTTGCTTGCTGATGGTTGCCTGTTTGCTAGTTATACATTTGTTTGTTGATTTAACTGATGAAATTAAACCGTGTTTAATTTCAGTGAAATACCAAATCGTTATTTTAACGATTGGTTCCAATAAAGGTAACTCACCTTGGTTGGTCACGTTTATTTATAAACGTGTTGAAAATGGTTGCATTGTTCGAATTGCTTGTGATTGATGTTAAATGGTTGTTATTTAGTTTATCAGTTAAACAAAACTGAACCGTCTGATTTGAGATAACCATTTGAATACAGGGAAGAACAGGTTGGAGGGATCCAACCGGATTCCTCAAATGTATTATTTATTTTCATATGCTCATATATGAACTGATCTGTTTGTGTGATTGATTGGATGGTTGATTATTAATTGAATATTCAACATCTGTTTGGTTTGAACCAATAGGTGATATTGGTTAAGTGTTTGGCAGAGTATGGCCTTTAAAACCAATCGTGTTATAAATAGTGATTCACCGTCAGGTGAATCGATAGAGTTGAGGTTATAAAATTTATTTTATAACCAGAGTTAGATTTGAATTATATTATTTGAATAAAAGTTATTTAAGAAAAATAAATGAATATTTTATTTGTTTAAGACTTTGATTTGTTATGAAGTTAATTTGCAAAGATGTTAATCAGATTTATCAGTTGAAGAATAAGAAATAAATTAAAGGGAAAACCCTTGGAAAATGTTTTGTAAAGGAAACAAATAATTAGAATTTATTTAAATTAATTATATTTTTAATTAATTTAAAGCGAGGATTGTTGAAATCGGTTAAGGAGATAATCAAGTTTTTGAGTTAATCAAATCGACCGTTTGGAATTAGAATTGTTTATCAAGTTAATGTGTTTTGACTAAAACAGTTAAATGAATACTGTTTGAATTTAAATAAGGATTTAAAAGGGATTTAATATTTAATTTAGTTAATAAAGGGATTAACTACTAAAGTGGTTAATGTTTGAAATAAGTTATTATTTTAATTAATGATAAATTTAGGAATATATTTTTAAATGGGAATTCATTTAAAAGGTTACCGAATGTGAGATGCAAGCCAATTGAATGGTGAAAGGAAATAAACGTACTCAATTATTTGAATTAAGTCGAAGGAGATTACGATAAAAGGGTTTATTATAAACCAGAGTTTTAAGTGAGATTCAGAGTGTTAAGACGTTAATTTTACATTAACGTTATTTGAAAACGAGATCAAGTAAAAAGGAGAATTTTAAATGAGATTTCAAAGGGGGAAATTGAATATAGCTATTCAAGATAGAATTAGCCAAACATAATTATTCGGCTAAGTTGCCATTTCGTACGACTGCTAGCGTAATTCGCAGGGCTGCAGATAGCCTACGGCGGTCGGATGTTTCCTGGGGGAATCAGGCGTAACCATTGTGATCGCTGCGATCTAGAGTCGAGCGAATGGAGTAAGTCGAATGTTAGTTAATTGAATTAGAGTTATTCAAATATCGTATTTTTGAATATTAAAAGAATTGGAAGTTTAAATTTAATAAAAAAGTAAATCAGTTTTGTTAAAGGCCAAGTGATGCTGAATACTGAACCAGTGAACTCATTGGAGTGTCATGATTGAAACACTGTATATTTTGATAGTTAAAACACCGACTATCAAATCTGACCAATACGATTGTTGGTATGGAAAGACCGGGATCGAATTTATATTCGAAAACCATTCTGACCAACAAATACGTGAAGATCTCAGAAGATGATCGAGATGGTGCTGTGAAGACCGTGGATTTTCACAAACGGAAGAACCACTAATATTCTCTGCCTGGCAAGCAGAGATAAACTGTGATTCTGTCGTAGTTGGATCTACGGATTGCAAGGACTTCTCGCTACTAATCCATGGGGTGATTCCTATATTGGATGCGGTAGGAGAGTGCCTTCGGTTCATCCTGTTCCTGGGTGAATTATATGGACGGATGTCTGACAGAGTATTTCCAAAGGGTCACGTACGTTGATTTCTTCAAACGTACGACAGTTGTTGGCAGGGAATTGCCATTCTCTAGCTTTCAGCTAGAGTATTTTTGTGGACGTCAATTAGTGATATCTGACGGATCTGACGATGTGGCATTCAAAGAGAATGGTGACCAGATGTTCAAGAGTTAATTCTGGCCTCAAGCCTCATCAACCGGGTAATGACAAAAATCGGGCAGGCAGCATGGCTATGTGGGTCGCTCCCATTAGGGTGTATAATCACCTATCTAGAGGAAGTCCTATTTGTTTCTTAATCTATGTTTCGATGCTGTCCCTTGTCGGGAGACGGTTGCTGATCCCAACCGTCGGTGATATACATTCGATACACTCAAGCGAAATGAGTGGTCGGTCATGTGAGGGCCGGGTTGCAAGATGTTCTTGTTGAACCCAGTGTATTCGTCTCTAGAGATACACTATCGGCATGTGGTCCCATACCCTGTCGAGTTGGAATCCAATCTCCAATAAGCGCCCGCGGTTTTCGATTGTATACTATATATGTAGAGCGTGAGATGCAAGCGTTCTACTAGATTCTATTTACTTGTATTTAGACATTATTATAATATCAGACAAGATATTGGTTTCAAAACTGTTTTGGGTTATCGTAAGGTAAAAATCGTCCGTGTTTATGTGTGGATTTGGTCTTACGATTATCCTTTTCTTTTGAAAGGATGTTTGAACTTTAAATCATGATTGGATGATTTACCCTTATTACTGTGCGAGTTTATCTCACTCTGGTTCACCAGACTGACCCGGTGTTTTGTAAATGCTCGGGTTAGGCCGGGTTGTACAGGTTCAGGTTATCGACTGCTATGAAGAGACGAGCTGGAGTTGTTCAGACGTATGATATTACTAGTATTCCGTTGTGTGTTGTATGAGGACAGATTATCACTGTCAAGATGTTGATGTACTCTGATATGGTAAGTATTTTCAAAGTTCTCAATAAAGATTTACTTCTGTATTATATTTTGTTCCGCTGCGATGTGAGACTCTGTGTGTGGTGTTCTTCTTCTTCTTCTTCTATTCTAATATTTCTACCTTATCTATTCTCACCCTCTAACTTCTTTCTATTAATGATCTGGAATGTTCGATGTCTGAATGGTCAACATGATAGTTTGATGTTGATTTTCGGAGTCGAAAATCCCAGTTCGTTACAATGACCCTCACTCAAAAGTCGTGTAATGGTCCATGTCAACCTAATATATCGCATATATAGGTTACTCAACTTGTATGTTTTATTCCATGTAAATGTTCAGTCCCTTGCCGTAGACCATACGGGCTTTCCCATGAGATTCTATATTACTTTAACATAGTTCCATGATCCTTAAGATCGGTTTGGATTGTTACCCTAAACCTAGCCAGGGTCTTCCAACATGAATTATCGTTTGTACAACTAGGACTTATGCTACCTAGGGCTACTAGGGATTATGCTTACCTATTGCACGTTTTCGTATCTCGGTTTGGGTTCAACCACCTAGGGCCACTAGGGATTACGCTAACCGCCAACCGCGCCCTTTTTCCCACGCATATATCGTGAATCGTTTTTCCATGACTGTATGCACATGTATCACATCGTGCCATCCGAGTCCTGTCACAGGGCAGACCAGGAAATACAGGACTCGGCCGGGAGCTTTCAATTTATCTGCCGATGCAGATGCTAAGGTCTGTTTTTTTCCTATACGTGGCTATGGTCCCATGAGACCACTCCCTCAACTAGTGAAAGACAAGACAGGATAAATCCTGTATGAGAACACAACACTGGCCAACCCACATCCAAGCCTTACCGCAACCATAATTAGATAGCAATTATGGTCTTTTGGGTGTTCTCTGCCTTTCCGTACGTACACGCTTGACCAAAGATGGTAGGTAGCCTGACGAAATGCTATCTAGGGTACGACCGTGTATCGTCGACTATCCCCTATCCATCCCCGTCTTTAGGTCGCTCGTATAGCAACCAAGGCATACTCTTGGTTCTTCTAACGCAGACCTTAACCTCTCATGAGCCTAGTATAATCACCTGGCAGCTCATAGAGGGATACCAAGAATATCCTTACGTTCCCCGAAGCCGCTGCTTCGTTACCCAGTTCGCTGGAGCCTTTATCTAAATCAGATACTTGCTCCTACTCGTATACTTAAACGATGACCTACCGTATCAGGTTACTCATCTATCTATGAACTGGTCTAAATTTCCTTGACTAAGAATCATTACTTAGTTATTCTTCAACTAAGGTTTACCACTTAGCATTGTTCCCGTTATCCTTGTTAACTACGGTTATCCACCTAATCCTCAGAACTAGGGTTTACATAATGGATTAAGTGTCACTTAAGTTCATGACTTAACCCGTCTACAAATCTTGTCAAAATTGGCTAAGTATCCAAGTTCAAGGCTTAACCCTACAAACCATGCTCAAGTTGGTTAAGTATATTAAGCAATTCACGACTTAACCTCGTCCAATTATCATTCTAGATTGTTTAAGTATATATTAACTTGACCCTATCAATTTACTTAGTCAAATCGGTCAAGTGTATTCAAGCGATTCGTGACTTAGCCTTATCATGTTTTCACGTTATATTGGTTAAGTATTGGTTAACTTAACCACAATAAATTAACGAGTTAGATTGGATAAGTATAAGTCACTTAACCACATCAATTCATCATGTTTAGATTAGTTAAGTGTTTAACTTAACCCCATTAAACTACCAAGTGGGATTAATTAAGTCTAGGCTAACTTAACCCCATCCGATTTCCATGTTTAGACTAGTTGAGTCTAATCTTAACCCCATTCGTTAACCTTATTTTTCGGTTAAGCATCATTAAGAAAACTTACTTAACCTTACCAAGTTATCGCGTTGGATTGATTAAGTGTTGGTTAACTTAACCCCATCCACTAGTCATATAAAAATGGTTAAGTGTCATTAGGCAAATCAAGTTACTTAACCTACCCAACCTTGTCATGTTTTGTTAAGTATCATTAGCCTAATCAAATTACTTAACCCATTTGTCCATGTCATATTTGGTTAAGAGTCATTAATCAAATTAACTTAACCCTATCATGTGGCATTAATTACTTAATGCACCTTCACCTCTCACATTAGACTTTGTTGTGGTTACTAGTTAAGCCGGTCGGTTCCGGGTAGCTTTACACCACAACTTGGTCTAACCTCGGGTTCAAGCACAACATGACCAACTTCTCACATTGGGTCCTATTGTTTGCAACTACTAGTTAGGCCGGTCGGTTCCGGGTAGTTTTACGTTGCAAACTCAACCCAACCTCGAGTTGGCCACACTTATATTATCTAAGTGTCATGTCCATCATGTTTTCCAAAACATGTTACAAGTTTTCAAGCATTTGGGTAGACCTAACTTAATAGGTAAATTCCCAAAGGGTAGACCTAACTTAATAGGTAAATTCCCAAGCTTATGTTTTTATGCATACTTACATGTCAACTTCCATGTTATATTTCAAGTCATGTTTTCAAGTTGTATTTTCATGTCATTAGAAATTACCCATAACATAACCCAACGCTTTTAAACTCGCATATACGTTGCGACAACGTAATGGATTAAAAGAAGAGACTTGGCAAAGGCATGACAAAAATGGATATTAAGCCACAAGTTAATCATGGTGGCAAATGAGGCACAAATGTGTTCATTAACTTGCATGTTACATTCTTAAGCCTCAAAACATGCATAAACCCAAACTTGGCACATAAGCGAATCATGGTGACAAAAGATATGGAATGATGACTAGTAACTCGCATATATCATCATATAAGGGTTATGACTTCATATGCAAGTTGACATAAAGGTTATGAGGGTTCTCATGTTGCCTAATGCAACATTTCAACATAAAGGTTGTAGCTTTTAGCTCACAAGATCAAGATAATGATTTCATAAACTTGCATGACATGATAGCATGTATCATACTCAATGATCAAACCCAAACTTGCAACATGAACATTTAACTTCATAGTTAATATCTAAGAGTAGTGAAAGGGCTTACATTGCTATGAAGGCACAAAAGATATGACAAAGCCCTTATGCAATCAAATAGACCCAAAATGCAAGCTCTAACATAAAAACCCTTAAGCCAAAATGATCAAAACCCTTGCTTTATGATGCAAAGATAGAAACTTGACTTGAATGCAAGCTAATGACACTCATACAAGCTTGAAAACACTTGTATGCATGGAAAATCTCTCATAGAAACCATTTAGAAATTTTATGAAGAGAGTGGAGGCCATGAGAGGTAAAATTTTGCCATAGTTTAGTTGCATGAATGAATAATGAGGATTTAGGATAGGTTAGGGTCTTATTTATAGATTAGGCAAGTGTTTTAGGCCATAGGATTAAACCTAGATTCAATCCAAGCCATCAAAGCATGTCTTGGGGAAGAAGTCAAGTGTAGGAACCATCTAGGGCCTTTAGATTAAAGATGAACCATGAGAACCATCCAAATGCAAAATCTGCATTTAAGCGAATCGGCCCACGGGTTGACAGCCAAACACCCTGGATTAACCCCTAGTCGACCCAGCGGGCTCGGGTCGACCTCAAAAATCGGCCGGTTCGGTTATTCCCCTCTCCCAATTCGCTGTTTTGAACATTTTTGCATATTTATTTATTTAATTTTCAATTATATATATATATATATATATCAATATATATATATATATTTCTCTGCGCAACCCATTTCACTTTATTAAGTATACTTTAATTTGGGAATTTTTCGTGAAACTTCGCGAGGCCATATCTTGGTCATACGGACTCCGATTTTCGAAAACTCGGACTCTATTTCGCGTATTTTTCCGAGACAAACGCAATGGCATAGCCCGTTTCCCTTGATTCAAATTTTACAGTTTAATTCTGCCTCCATTTATGTTATAACAGGTTATTGAAAATACGGGTTGTTACAGGACATCAGGGAGGACATGCATTTCTTTCTAGCTAGAAGTGATGTTAGGGTTTTGCAAGCCCGGACGTTTTACTTATGTGGATGATGGAAAGCAAGGCGCCTTGGTTAGTCACTACGGAACCGATGGATGGTTTAGTCGATATACTGAGCAGTTTTACACCCCATAGGGCTGGGAAACGCATTGTTCAAGCATTTTAACCCACTTCAAGTGGACCAGCCCTGACGATCCAAGGTGTAGTGCGGTTGTTACTGAGGCTCGGGCTAGATAGTCTCGAAGCGGTAAGGACGATCCCTTGTCTTGGTTCACAGGTGGAAATCCAACTTCCAATACATGACATTTCGGTTTTGATTGTAGAGCCTAGTATTGGCTACATGATAGATGGTACCCATTTCGCCTATGATTGATACATTAATATTTGAAGTTGTTTTATACACTATGCACTTATAACAGTATCAAATGATTTGTTTTAACGTACCAAGCATGTTTGGCAATTATTAGGGAAAACCCTATCCTCCGGCTTGCGTTGCATTGTGTGATGGGACATGGGTCTTATAATAGCCTCATTTTCCCCAAAAAGCATTGCGTTGTTTTGTTATATGCACTGGTATTTTTGGGAGGAAACATGTTCCTTGTTATACGACGTGGTCCCTTGATATATCTGATTTTGAAGTAAAGTTTTAAATAACCGTTTTAGTTCTCACACCAGTTACATGACTGACCTGGAGTTTATTGTTTTAACCTAAACTCTGGGTGCCCCTATTTTCCACACGGGCAGCTAGTAGTTTGATTTTGCAGATATTATATTCACAGGATCCCGGATTTACAGCCGGAACTATATTCGGAAAGCTTTGTATCCATGTATTCCCTTCAGTTGTGTTTTGTATTATTTTCCGCTGCATTGTGATTTATAAATATCTGATATTTATAAAATGTATATGATTTGTTCATACTCTATATATTCTTGTACTCTGATGTAAATTGTTGTAATAAGCAATGAAATGTTCTTCTATTTGTGTTCTGGTTTGTCGTGTTCTCTGACAATCCGTTCTTTATCTTCTCTTCGGAGACCGAGGAAGTTCAGGTCGTCACAGTTTGGTATCAGAGCCTTAGTTTATAGAGCTCGAGAACAAGACACATTAGAACCAAATGAAAGAATTCATCAGAGATCGGATTAGTAATATCCAATAAGAATGACTCGTTAGAGATAGGATCAGTAGTATCCTAGAACGACTGTGAAGAGTAGTGTTTTTAAAATAAAAATGAAGAAACAAAAATTGTTTGGAAATTGCATACATGTACATGCATATGTATTGAACAGGTCATAGCAGGGAAGCTAAGAAGAGGAATAAAATTGTATACCCAACAAATAGGTACATGCTTGCTAATTTATTGGGTTTGGATGATTTTATGAGCTGCTTGGCTTTTTCTTTTTCTTTTTGGATGACGAGGGCCCTGCGTGGCTAGTTGTGGTTTTAAATGTCTCCCCGTACAAAGGAGGTTATAGTGATATTTTTCAAAAATTTAGGGTGCTAGCCAAATTTTTGAAGAATTTGAAAATTCTTAAAAACTGAAAAGTTGAAGAATGAAAGCCAGAATGAAAGTTGAGCTGATTAATTAAACAACTTTCAGCTCCATTCCTTTTCGAGGACGATTAGATTTTAAATGGGGGAGATTGTAACAACCCGGAAAATCAGAACCAATTTAAAATTTTTATTTTGGCAATTTTAATGAATTTTGAATATTTAAAATGACTTATTTTAAATAATAATGACTAGAAACTTATTTTGAATAGAATTAGAGCGTATAAATTTATTTAAATTGAAGTTAGAATATAAATATTTATTTTAATTATAAAAAGAATTGGAAATGGTGCGGTAGTTTGAAAATTCAATTTCAAATTTCAAATGAATGTACAGGATTCAAAATAAACTGGATTTCAGTGAAACTAGAAATATTTGAATCTTTTTGAAAATATCTTTCCAAAGAATGTGAAAAATCCAGATTTCATAACGGGAATAAAAAGTTATGTCCTATTGAAAATTCAGAATATTCTCTACGGAATTTTATATAAAATATAGCCCGTAAAAAATAGCGATTTTGCAAACGACCTCCGTTTTTTATGATGCCACTTTTGTTGGATCGGGAATGTAAAATTACTGCTAGATTCCAATTTTCAAAATTTTTGGAATCAATATGCGAGCGTGGCAGATTTAAACATGTTTGGTAAATTCAGTTTAAATTTAAACATTTGGAAATTGACCGTTTTTCAAACGATCTCCAAATTTGATGAAATTAGTTTTGTTAGGACCGTATCGTCAAAACATAGCTAGATTTATTTTTCGGGAATTTTTGGAGTCGGTATGTGGCCCAAGTAAATTAAAATGTACGTTAAAATCAATATTTAATATAATATTAATTTACATTTTAATTGTGATGAAAACTGATCGTAACAGTCGAATTGGCTTACTGGACATATCCCAGTGTGTATGGAATGGGGGTATTTGGTTAGAAGCAATAGTCGTTGGGTTCAATTTGGAGTTTGAATTAAAAAGTTACTTTTTGAGAATTTAAATTAAATAATATATATATTATTATAAAGTCAACCCTTGCTTTCTCTCTCTCCGTCACTTCTCTCACCCGTCACTGAGAAACAAAATTTAAAAAAAACGTGTGACACCCCATGTCCATTAATGTCACTCACAAAGGGAATGCATTAACTTCTATAGAGCGTTTTAAGTGTGTATAGAACAGAAACTTAATACCAAGACAGATATAAAACAGTACTTAAAAATTTAAAACTTCATTCATTGCAGCGGTAAACAAATAAGTTTGGTTACATAATCAAAAACCAAAGACTAGAGTCAAGTACATAATATCCATCTTGACTAAATCAGAGTACATAAAATAAAAAACATAACCCCAACATAAAATAGCCATAAATAAGATAGGCTGAACTTTACTTTAGTGATCCAAGAAACTTCCAAAAGAAAGAGATAAAGCTGTCCAAATAAAGCTCCCCTAGTACTAGTCCCACCTTGAGCACCTTGGGGGGGAGAAAGGAAGAAAAGAGGTGGAAACAAATGGGGTCAGACATAAAGTCTGGCGAGTGCAATAACTTTAACAATATAATCATTAAGTAACTAGGATAAGGCATAAGCTGGAAAAATAAGGAAATAACTGTGAAAAAATGGGTATGACGGAGTAAACAAAGAAAATAAGACGAAAAAAGATAACGTTAAAGGCGCAGCTTATCACTATAAGATAATGTCTACATTGCACCACACCAAACACCCTAAAAGTTGATCCCGCCTACAGAACTTAATAATGATAATGGTAGTTTCGTGTACCCCTAGCTGCCTTCATAGGTGTCATCTGCCCCTATCTCCACTAGGTGTACCCACTACCCCCATTCGATCGGCTCCCTAACTCGTAGTGTAACACCCCGTATTTTCTGTAATCGTATAAGTAACAAATCAGAGAATAATTAAATTATAAAATAAGAATCAGGGGAAAGGGTTGCGCCATTGGGTTCGTCTTGAAATTCTGCTTGAAACAAGTTCGAGTTTTCGAGAAACGGAGCACGTATGAGGGAGATATGGCCCTCCGAAGTTTCAGAAAATTTCAGAATCGAAAACAGCTCGAAAATTCGAATTCAAATTCGAATTAAAACCCAGAAGCGGGCTGGGCGGGAAATTTCCCGCCTAGGACCCAGGTCGACTCGGTAGTCGACCTACCCCTGACCAGGTCGACTGGGTAGTCGACCTCCCCAGGACCAGGTCGACCATAGTGTCGACCTGGGGGTCGACCTGCTCCCGAAACCCAGTTCTTTTAACCTGGTTCATTCTGATGTATCCGGTCTCGTTTCTGTTTAGATTCGTCCGCCTAATCCAATATAAACTCACCCCAAGCCTCATTCTCTCCACAGAATTTCATTCTGTCTATATTCTGCCTTTGTTCTAAATAAAAATAAAAATGGCGTTGCTACCCTGCTGGAATCAAAACTTGGACCGATGAATCTTCTTCCAACCTGAATAGGATTAAAAGCTAAATCAAATCTCAAATCAAAGTTTAGAGCTACAACAACAATTAAAGAGGAGTAATTCAGCATTTCTGCATCAACAATAGTTTATTATCCTTTCTTAAAACCACGAAAGGCAAGTACAGTTATTTTCCGATATAAACTTTAATTATGGTTGTGACATGATTTTAAATCTGAATCTGAGGTTATGTATATTCTTATCTATCAGATCTGTTTTTCTGTGACTATTCTGTACCTCTTTCTTCTTTCTGTTCTATAGCCAGGCTACTACGAGCCTGCGCCGAATCTCATAAGGGATTAACGCACGAACGCTAAATTTTGGGACAAATAATGAATAATGCATAATTGGACATGAAACTGTTGCCTATGAGACTATTGCCTATGACTATGATTCACGCCTATGAGACTATTGCCTATGACATTGATTAAGAAACTATTGTAATTAGTCGCCCATGACTATTGTGGTTAGTTGCCTATAACTATTGTAGTTAGTTTCTTATTCCTATTCCCTTAATGATGTTAGATCTCATATTTAGTATGTAACTTTGCTAGTTTATTCCCATTCACTGTTATGTACATCGATCCTAGAGGGGCCATTATCATTGTATTGGGTTCATTATTGCGTGCCTATTCTTTCTTGTGATTATCCCCTATTCCTTTTGCTAGGGCCATTTCATGAGTATTTAAAGAACTTGTGGAAACATGTTATACGGGGATTGGGCGTAGCTTAATTAAGTTAATTTGGCATAGCAAATATATTGGCATAATCTGAATTGGCTATAATAGAGAATGATTTACATGTGTATTAGTCCTGGACATAAATGGTAAACTAGAATATTAAATCTAATTTTGACATGAACTGTAAATGGGAATATTAAGGCTAAAATTTGGGGCATATATTGTTTTATGAATTATGACCTTGATTTGGGCATGTAAGTTTAGGCTAAATTTATAATTAGGCAAGATATGTCAATGAAACTTTAAGGAATGATTAAATCTGTTATATTGCATAATCTACTAGTTCTATTATATTGCCTAAACTGCTAATTAGATTGAATTGCCTAATCTGCTAATTATGTTAAAATTTCCTTATCTGCTAGACCTGCTAAATCGCCTAATCTGCAAGATCTGTTATCTGTTTAATCTGTTGAATGGCGTAATCTGTTGGAACTGAAATGCTGAAATTTGAAGTATGTAAATCTGTAGGCTCGATTTAAAATTGAGCAAACCTTGTTAATAGAACCTCGAATAATCTGCTGTAACTCGTACATAAGTTAATTTGTTAAATTAGCATGATTTGTATGATATTAGCACAGTGTGTGAATGAATGCATTGGGTAAACATGAAACATGGCTAACTCGAGGTTAGAATGAGTTTGCGGCGTAATCCTGCCCGGAACCGCCCGGCACATCCAGTGGCCGCAAATAATAGGTTCTAATGTGAGAAGTTAGTCATAACGTGCTTGAAACCCGAGGTTAGACTCAGTTTGCGGCAGAAACCTGCCCGGAACCAACCGGCTTAACCAGCGACCGCAAACCGTCATTCTAATGTGAGAGGTCGTAGGCATAACTAAAAATATGCTTAGACACGAGGTTAGGTCTGGCTTGTGGCAGAAGCCTACCCGGAACCGCCCGGCATATCCAACAGCCACAAGCTATCGACCTAATGTGAGAGGTCTGTGCATTAATATCTAATTAATGCAAATCTGGGATAAACATGATGTCTAAAACATGTTGGGTGGATAGGGTTGAACCAATTGGACTAATTAATTTAACCAAACCCGTTTCGTGAATCTGTAGGCCCAATTACAAAGTTAGACAAATCTGTAAATCTGTTAAATCCGTATATCTGATCCGTTAGTCTGAAAACTTGTCTGATCTGTGAACTAGTTGATCTGAACTCTGTATGTCTGAACTTGTAAACAAGTTAATCTGGATCTGTTAGTCTGGGGACACAAGGTTAGGAGGGAAATTACTTGTGTCATCTGATGTTTGGGACCCATATTATTCAGTAACCCTTTCTGGTATCAAACTTTGACCCAACAGTAGGTAGGGTCCGGGCACGCTTACTGAACTAATTATAAGTGGTTCATTCTGATAATGGCGAGGGGTGATGATGGTGCGTTCCAACCGGGTCATGTGCGTGCATGGATCCCGGTCTTCCTCTGAGGATGTAAGACGCCGTGACATCTGTAAATAGGCCTATGCCAATTGGTTGTCACTTTAGGGAGTGATACACTCTATTGTGGAGCCGACACAGGGTATTTATGTATTAGGTAGCCGATCGCTTGGGGTAAGGTTTTAGGGTACACTTAGTCCTGTCTGTTTCTGTTGGTACCGTCTGTTTCTGTTGGGTGGCAACACCTGTCTGTTTCTGTGTGGTACCGTCTATTCGGGTGGTAAAGGCCCATTTACTAGTGTACCCCTAATTCTACATTCTGCTTCCGTAGGGATTAATCTGTTTTTGTTTCTGTACCTTATGTTCGGGTGGTAAAGGCCCATTATTAGCATTCTGTTTCTGTCTGTTTCTGTTCGGGTGGTAAAGGCCCTTTATTAACATTCTGTTTCTGTCTGTTTCTGTTCGGGTGGTAAAGGCCCATTATCAGCATTCTGCTTCTGTCTGTTTCTGTTCGGGTGGTAAAGGCCCATTATTAGCGTTCTGTTTCTATGGAAATTATTTTGTTCCTATTTTTGCTTCGGTTTAGACATTAGGGTGACACCTAATCCTATTATACTGGTATTAGTGCAGAGAAATGAAAAGTAATATTATTCTGTTCCTTCTGTTTAACCTAAGTACATCTGCTGCTCCTGTTACTGTTATCTCTCATCCAGTTTTATTTGCATGCCATGATTATTATTATCTGTTCATATGCTGAAAGTCACTGGACTTGCCAGACTTTATGTCTGACCTTGCTTGTTTTCGCCCCTTTTCTTCCGCCCCACCCAAGGTTTTCCAAGGAGGGAACACTTTAACTTGATCCAGATTTCTTCTGCTTGAAGTACTTAGAGTGCTTAAAGTATGGCTTGACTCCTTGTGGCAGCTTCTGTGGGGATTATGATTTTAAAGCTTTGTACTCTGATGATTTTCTGAACAAGGCTGATATTTATGTACTTGAGTTTTTGGGAAAGATGTAACCAAACTGATTTCTGTTTTCTGCTGTAATAAAGTTATAATTTCTCAAGTATTTTTTGTCTGTCTTGTAAATTTCTGTTATGTCTACTAAAACGCTCCACCAAAGTTAAGGCATTCCCTTTGTGAGTGACCTTATTGGAGGTGGGGTGTTACACTTGGTATCAGAGCTGAAGGTTACCAGATTGGGTAAAGTTTTTGAAAACTATTTTCAAAAATGTTTTAAAAGGAAGTATTTTCGAAAGTAAAGCCTACTTTTGAAAAAAAACATAATCCCCAAAAGCCATATAACTATCTTTTGATCCTCTGTTTGAATCTTTGTTTCCTTCTTTCTCAGGGGGCTCCCGGATTTCTGGGAGGTAACCTCATCGCGGCATGGTTCTGTAGGCCTGATAAGACTACGACACCGGTCAAAGGGCAAATAAACGCCCGACTTCCGTCTGTAGCCGCAGTCGTCTCTCCTACGGCAAATTTTCTTTCGAGCTTTGTAGGATTTTCCGTGCGATGGAGGTTGCTTTCGAGGGACTTGTCAATGTGTTACACACAGATAGTAAAGATGAGACTGAGGGAGTTTGGCTAAGGAGCACAACCCAAGGATGAGAAACTCATGGATATGGACTTGGTTCACAAAGGATGCAAAAAGGAAACACAAAAGAAGGAAGAAAAGTCTGAAGATAAAGGAGGAGAAAAGTGCTTTACTTATGGAAGCTTGACTAATCTGAACAAGGATTGCCGAAAGAGGAAGGACACTCACTTCAACTATGGTGAGATGGGACAGTTCACTGGGGACTGCCCGAA
Organism: Allium sativum; assembly: GCA_030737875.1. Taxonomy (NCBI): domain Eukaryota; kingdom Viridiplantae; phylum Streptophyta; class Magnoliopsida; order Asparagales; family Amaryllidaceae; genus Allium; species Allium sativum. The sequence goes on from CM060924.1 coordinate 289,746,819, forward strand.
GAAACGGGGGCAAGGACAGAGGACATGACCTACTTCGGGAAGGCAAGCGAATGCTCTCATAGTTGGTGGATAGGATAGAAGTAGGAAAATTTCCGTAGAGAGTTTAGTTTCCTTATCTGATTATTGAGTTAGAACTCTTTCCGATAATGGCATTCTGATTCTGTAGTCGAGTCTCTGCACTTTAATACTAGTCTTATTTCTGATCTGGTTATAGTCTCAAACCCCATAAGGGTTACGACTCGTCTGTTGGTGATAGGTTGGGGTTTGAGGGTATCTGCGTTAGGCGTCAAGTCGATTGTAATGCATACATTCTGGGTTTTTGAGGGATTTGATGGAATTTTCCCATGCTTAGTTTTCTAAGAATCATTCGATAATCTGATCTGTACTAGTAGTCTGTAAGCATCTGGATATTTCTGAAAAGGTTAAGATTTCCAGTTTTGATATTGTCTAAGGAGGGTAATCCTCTGGGCGTCAATCTGATGTTGATTTCGGTCTTCGGGGTTGATACTTTGGTGAGTTTGTCTCTCAACCAAGGTCTAATGGAAACTAAGTTTTTGCTTTATCTGTACTCGCTTCCATCATTCGACTGTATCCTATCGATCGAATCTTCGAACTTTAGGTAGAAACTAATGGGTGTAAACATGTGTTTGAGACTTGTTATGTTTGATGGTTGCAAGTGGATGCAAGTGGTTGCTAGTGGTTTCTCGTGGATGAATATACACACACTAGGCGCTAGATCGGCTCGAAAACACTCTCATACTGCATATGGATGTGTGATCATTTTCAATTTCTGTGGATGCAAAATGATTGACTCACCACATGGATGTTGCATATGAATGAAAGGTTATCACTCATATAAGAATGATATGTATCAAATAGGAAAATTGCATACATGTTGGACTCATGGCACTAACATAATTCGCATTTAGGAGGTCAACTGAATCAGTGGACCGCCTGATCTTTGCATGAGATAAGGAACATATACACACACTTTTTCATATGTTCATACAACATTAGATGTTTTCTAAGGACAATGGATGCTTGTGGATGATGGCTGAGTAGATGGACGACTGGCTGGTAGGACACATTCTTCTTAACTTGAAGATTTCGGGGACGAAATCCTTTAAGGAGGGGAGAATGTAACACCCCGTGTTTTCTGTAATCGTATAAGTAACAAATCAAAGAATAATTAAATTATAAAATAAGAATCAGGGGAAACGGGTTGCGCCATTGCGTTCGTGTCGAAATTCTTCTTGGAAAAGAGTTCGAGTTTTCGAGAAACGGAGTACGTATGAGGGAGAAATGGCCCTCCGAAGTTTCAGAAAATTTCAGAATCGAAAACAGCTCGAAAATTCGAATTCAAACCCAGAAGCGGGCTGGGCGGGAAATTTCCCACCCAGGACCCAGGTCGACTGGGTGGTCGACTGGGTAGTCGACCTACCCCTGACCAGGTCGACTGGGTAGTCGACCTCCCCCAGACCAGGTCTACCATAGTGTCTACCTGGGGGTCGACCTGCTCCCGAAACCCAGTTCTTTTAACCTGGTTCATTCTGATGTATCCAATCTCGTTTCTGTCTAGATTCGTCTGCTTAATCCTATATAAACTCACCCCTAGCCTCATTCTCTCCACATAATTTCATTCTGTCTATGTTCTGCCTCTGTTCTAATTAAAAATAAAAATGGCATCGCTACCCTGCTGGAATCAAAACTTGGACCGATGAATCTTCTTCCAACCTGAATAGAATTAAAAGCTAAATCAAATCTCAAATCAAAGTTTAGAGCTACAACAACAATTAAAGAGGAGTAATTCAGCATTTCTGCATCAACAATAGTTTATTATCCTTTCTTAAAACCACGAAAGGCAAGTACGGTTAATTTCTGATATAAACTTTAATTATGGTTGTGGCATGATTTTAAATCTGAATCTGAGGTTATGTACATTCTTATCTATCAGATCTGTTTTTATGTGACTATTCTGTACCTCTTTCTTCTTTCTGTTCTATAGCCAGGCTACTACGAGCCTGCGCCGAATCTCATAAGGGATTAACGCATAAACGCTAAATTTTGGGACAAATAATGAATAATGCATAATTGGACATGAAACTGTTGCCTATGAGATTATTGCCTATGACTATGATTCACGCCTATGAGACTATTGCCTATGACTATGATTCACGCCTATGATACAATTGCCTATGCCATTGAATAAGAAACTATTGTAATTAGTCGCCCATGACTATTGTGGTTAGTTGCCTATAACTATTGTAGTTAGTTTCTGTAACAACCCGCATTCTACGTATCGGAAGATCGTAGAATATTTATTTCTTTCCCATATGAAGTCGTATGGTCATGTAACTTTGGGAAACAACCATTAGACTCATTTCCCATGTTCGTGATTTTTTGTCGATTTTTAAATGACCGTTTTGTCCCTAGCTGATCTTGTTTCGACCATAACTTTTGATTGGAAAGGGATTTTGACCTGAAACCACTTCCATTAGATTCGTTTGATGGTTTACCTTTCCGTAGGGTGGTCATATGTGAAGAACGGACTTACCGTTTGGGAGATATGGCTGAAATAAGGTTTGGAAGGTGAAAAACTGCTTAACCTGGCCAAATAGGGAAATTAGTGAATGGACCCATAACCCATTTTGGGATTAGGGTTATGGGGAGGCTGAAAGGAGTTAGAGAATCATTCCATTTCAGTTTTCTAGCCTCCACTTACCTCTAAGAAACCCTAAAAATGGCCTCCAACCTCTAAATCATCTTCTAATCAAGGATTAAGCTTAGCAACATCAAATCAAGGGAGATCTTCACCAAAACAACATTAGAGCTGCTGTTTAGCATTGGAATTCACACCAAATCAGAGATCTATTTCAGATCTAAGTTTTATTTGTGGCTAAGGTGAGTGATTTGCATAGTTCCTCACTAATTATGGCTAATTAAGGGTAATTAGTGTTAATTAGTGAATTTAAACATGATAAAATTCTAGAAAAATATCTATAAAATCCGAAATGATGTTTTAGACCTCTGATATAAATTTGGGTTAATTTGATTAAGTTTTGCTAATCATATCATTAGTTTCACCTAAACATGTTTAAGGGAAAATATGGGGTTTTGGCTAGATTTGATCCATTTTAACCTATCACATTGATGTTTTGGTGTTTGATGTTACTTCTACTTGTTGCTATGACTTTGTGGTATTCTTTGTGATTGATTAGAATAGTTAAAATGGTCGAAAACGCCGTCGAATGGCGTAAAACACTCGCTGGAAAAGTTGCAGGAAATGCTACAGGAATCCGGATCGGATAAGGGGGTCGGATAGGATAGCCGAACCGAGCCAAAGGGGTAGCCTCTCCAGCAACATACAAATGTTAGGGCGAGAAAGAAGGCCCGGACCGGATCGATTTGGGGTGGAGCTGGATCGGATCGGACAAGAACTAGGAGTGGGATCGGACCGGAGCATCACAACCGAAGGGGTGTAGCGTGGGATCGGAGAGCACGAGGAGAACCGAATCGGGAGCAACATCCGAACCGAACATGAAGATCGAACAACATCGTACGAGCTGAAGATCCGAACGCCACGGCCGAACCGAACCGAAAGACATGGACAAGAGAACTGAACCGAATACCAGTGATGACCAATAACCCGAGATGCAAAGGTAGTCCAAATGGAAGTTAGAGCTCAGGATCCAGTTGGGAACCAATGAGTTCACTTCATGGTTGGGCTTTGCTGCGGGACGTGTGCTAAGGAGTTGTCGACGTTCATAACTTCGATTCACCACTGAAAATGGATGATGGGCTACTTACCAGTGCAGTAGAGTCATTATGACTCGAGGGGCAAGGTGATGGTAGCAAGACTTTGTTATCAGTGCAGTAGAGTCATTATGACTCGAGGGGCAAGGTGATGCGTAGTAAGACTATGAGCTAGTGCAGTGGGGTCACTGTGACTCCATGGGGCAAAGTGGACATAGTAAAGGATTAGTGAGGCTATGAGCCAGTGCAGTGGGGTCATTGCGACTCCATGGGGCAAAGTGGACACAGCAAAGGATTTGTGGCTATGTATCAGTGTAGTGAAGCCATTTATGACTTCATGGGGCAAAGTGATCATAACAAGGTATGTTGGGTGATCGAAGTGGTGAATATCGTATGCTTTATGCACTGAGTGAGAGATGTGAGGACGGTTGCTTTGTTTGATTGTTTGCCATCACTATGACATTCACACCCCCACCCCCGTAACCTTTACACCATTTGAGATGGCACCTTAGAGTGTTGTACAGTATGTAGTGCTAACCCTTTGGTTGCAGGTCCAGGTTCAAGTATGTTTTAGTCTACCTGTTATTGTTCTGTTTAGATGCTTATCGCTCATACCAGGCTTTATGTCTGACCCAGAGTTTTATGTCTCCTCTTATTACTCTGGGTGCTCACACGAGCAGACTAGAAAAAGGTTAGTCGGTGATGCGCGAGTAGCTGATTCGGAGGCGAGCAGGAGGCTTCCACGTATGATATATAGATATTCTTCCTGTTTCGTTGGTGGTCGCTACTTGGGCATTAGTAGTGTACCTCCTTTATCTTGCTTTTGCTCTTTGAGACAGTTTGAAAAGTTGTAATAATGTTAGCTTTGGATCATAAGCTGTACTTGGATTTTCCGCTGCTATGTTAGTTTGTTTTCAGCTTATGCACTGTCTTACCTGTTTTATGTCAAGTATGTTGTTATTATATTTTGTTCTATGTGCTATGAGACATTTTACAGGTTCCTTGTTAGTTCATTTCCTTCTTCCCTTTTTCTTTTGACGATCCGTCCCGTGCTAACTGGACATGTGTGCAACGCACTTTTGGAGTAAATGTCGGTTGATGCGGGGCGGGCCGTCACATTTGGTATCAGAGCTCTAGGTTGCGTAGTTAACCTAGGGAAAGACACTAGGGAGAGATAGTACGTATATGAGAGCGCGTATTTTTGATTACTTTGGTTTTCAAAAGCTATATATATATATACTATTAGTAGTATAAGAATGAAGTCGTACTGCACTAGCACCACTATGGGGTCGTTAATCGTTTCCCTTTACAGATTGAACGATGAGCTGATATGCAAGAGGTGCTGGTAGGGGAGCCAATAATGGGAATGCTGCTGACATGAGGGCGATGTTTACTGACCTCATAAGAGATATGCTTAGGGAGGTGCAAGGGGCAGCTCCCAATCCCAGAATTGGTGGTGGTCCAGTAGTGCAGGCGCCTACGGTCGATTTCGCCAAGTTGTGCAAGGATTACACTAACCTTGGTGGGAAGCCGTTCCACGGAACGGAGTCGGCCATAGATGTTCAGGATTGGTTGGATAGCTGTGATCGTATCTTCGACGATTTAGGTATCGAGGATGCGATGAAGAGAAGACTAGCGTCTCGTCAGTTGCAAGGGCGAGCGATGAATTGGTGGAATGCCATTAGAATAGCTACTCCAGAAGATCAGGTTACTTGGGATCAGTTCAAGGCTCGCTTTAGCGAGAAGTTCATTCCAGCTGCCCAGAAGTCAGTGTTGTTTAAGAGATTCTTGGAACTCAAACAGAATGGTAGGGCAGTCTCTGACTATATTGCTGAATTCGACACTTTGTCGAAGTATGGACTATCTCTTATCGATACTCCTGAGAAGAAGAATGAGAAGTTCATTACTGGGTTGGATGGATACTTGGGGGAAAGGCTTATCAACCACATCGATGAGACTTTTGAATCGATTGTGGGGAAAGTTTTGAGATCAGAGAGTCTTTACCCTAAGTCAAAGACTGAGGCTGCATTGCAGAAGGGCCGAAGCCGCAGGCAGGCGGTGGAGGCAAGAATAACTCTCAGAATAAGAGGAAACATAACCAATCTAAGGATGGCCAGAAAAGAACAAGAAAAATGTTGAGTGCTTCAACTGTGGTAAGAAGGGCCATTATGCTAAAGAATGTCGGGCCAAGCCAGCGGATAGGAAGTGCTATAACTGTGGCCAAGTGGGACATCATAAGGATAAGTGTCTGCAACCTCTTAAGGAGAAGCAGATTGTGAAAGCATATGCTATTGATGTTGTTCCTTCTTCGTCGAATGCCCCAACCGCGGCGGAGAAAGGAAAGAATGTCGTTATTCAAGGTATGCTTTCTATTTATGATATACCAGTTCGAGTTTTGTTTGATACTGGGGCTTCCCGTTCCTTCATATCTAGTGACCTGGTAGATAGTTTGGGACTGGAACCCAAGATAGTTGATAGACCATTGGTTGTGACAAACCCGATTGGTGGTTCGACTAGCCTTAGTATGATTTGCACGAATTTGGTCTTATCGAGTCATGGATGTATGTTTGTTTGTGATTGCTTTGTTTTGGGCTTTACTGGATATGGCATTATATTGGGGGTCGATTGGCTCCAAAGATACGGGGTGGTGATAGACTGTGAGGGCTTTTTGGTGACAGTTAGGGCGGATGATGGGCGGAGGGTAGTGTTTGGTAGTCTACCTAGTGATGGGGTAATGGCTAGTTTTATAAATTCCCTCGACATCCCGCAGGATGAGCTGTCAGATGTGCCCGTGGTTGGCCAGTATCCGGACGTCTTCGAGGAGGTAACCCGGCTTCACCACACCGAGAGATTGAGTTCCGTATTGATTTAGTGAAAGTTGCCAGACCTATAGTGATGCCATTTCGTCGTATGGCACCAAGGGAGCAGCGAGAGCTCGGGGAGCAAGTCAGCAATCTTTTGAAGAAGGGATTTATTAGAAGAAGTGTCTCCAAGTGGGGAGCACCAGTTGTGTTTGCCACTAAGGCAGATGGTTCCCTTCGTTGGTGTGTGGACTATCGCGAGTGGAATAAGGTAACGATGAAGAATAAGTATCCTCTACCGCGAATAGATGATTTGTTTGATCAACTGGAAGGAGCAAGAGTGTTCTCCCAGTTGGACCTCGCAATAGGATTTCATCAGCTCCAAGTAGCGGATGAGAGTGTTCTGAAAACGGCATTTAGGATGCCGTCTGGATTCTATGAGTGGTTGGTCATGCCATTTGGGTTGACCAATGCACCAGCCTGTTTTGTGGATCTTACAAATATCGTATTCAGAGATCAGTTGAATAAGTTTGTTCTTGTGTTCGTAGACGATATCCTTGTTTACTGAAGGACAGAGGAGTAACACAAGGGGCACTTGAGGATAGTGATGGAGGTGTTGAGGAAACACCAATTGAAAGCGAAATTCTCTAAGTGTCACTTTTGGAGAAGGGAAGTGAGATTCTTGGGCCATGTTGTTTCCGAGAATGGTATTGCCGTGGACCTTGCGAAGGTGGCTACGGTACAGGATTGGCCTACGCCCAAGAATGCAACAGATGTAAGAAGTTTCTTGGGGTTAGCTGGATATTATCGTAAGTTTATCCAGGACTTCTCCAAGATAGCAGCACTATTGACTTAGAAGAATTAGTCCTTTTTCTGGGACGGAGTGTGTGAGAATGCATTCAGGAGTCTAAAAGAAAAGTTGACACGTGCGCCAGTATTAGTCATTCCTAAAGGGAATGAAGAGATGACGGTATACACGGATGCTTGTGGTACCGGACTAGGTGTTGTGTTGAAGCAAGGAGGTAGCGTTGTAGTTTATGCTAGTCGGTAGCTAAAGCCGCATGAGAAGAAGTATCCTACCCATGATTTGGAACTAGCAGCGATCGTGTTCGCATTAAAGATGTGGAGACACTATCTCTTGGGAGAAAGATTTGAGTTGTTTACCGATCATAAATCGTTAAAGTATCTCTTCTCCCAGAAGGACCTGAATCTCCGTCAGCAGAGATGGTTAGAGTTCTTGGCTTCGAATGATTTTGATATCGCATACACACCTGGGAAAGGTAATGCGGCAGCCGATGCCTTGAGTAGGAGACATGCCAGTTTGGGGGCTATGTTTCTTGAATGGAAGCAACTAGAGTATATCGCGGGGTTTGATTTCAGACCAAAGTGCGAATTGGATCCAGTCATGCTAGCTAGTTTAGCGATCAGACCCACTTTGATAGAGCGGATTGGTTCCAGTCAGAGGGACGATCCTAATCTATTGGAAATCATCTCCAGGTTAGAGATGAACATCGACGGTGAGGAGATGAATTTGTATGGGCTTGATCGAGATGGATGGCTTAGAAAGAATGGAAGACTAGTTATGCCCAACGTGAATGGTTTGAGAGATGAAGTGCTTAGAGAATGTCATCACTCAAAACTGACTATACATCCTGGTGGTAATAATATGTATCGAGACATGAAGCAGACTTACTACTGGGAAGGGATGAAAAAAGACGTTGGGAAGTTTATATCCAAATGCATGAATTGCCAGCAAGTTAAAGCCGAGCAAAAGAAGCCTAGTGGTTTGTTGCAACCATTAGAAATTCCCGAATGGGAATGGGAGCAAGTCTCGATGGATTTCATCGATGGTGTACCGAGGACTAGATCGGGATATGATAGCATTTGGATAATTGTTGATTGATTGACTAAAAGTGCAAGATTTATACCAGTCAAATCGACCAGAACGGCGACTAAGTTAGCAGAATTGTATATGAAGTGGGTAGTGAGATTTCATGGAGTACCTAAAAGCATTGTGAGTGACCGCGACCCGTTTTTTACTAGTGGGTTTTGGAAGAGCTTACAAGAGGCTCTAGGGTCAGAATTACATCTCAGTACCGCATATCATCCTCAGACCGACGGTTAGACGGAGAGGGTGAATCGTATATTGGAAGATCTCCTGAGAGCATGCATATTGGATTTTGGTTGATCATGGGATGACCATTTGCATCTAGTAGAGTTTACATATAATAATAGCTACCAATCCAGTATCGATATGGCTCCATATGAAGCTTTGTACGGAAGACCGTGCAACTCACCATCATGTTGGATAGAGACTGGCGAGAAGTTTATGCTTGGACTAGATGTGGTGAGGGAAACTTCGGGTAAGATTAAGATCATTCAACAACGAATGAAAGCTACCCTGGATAGGCAGAAGAGTTATGTTGATAAAAGGAGAAGAGATTTAAAATTCTCCGTTGGTGACTTGGTGTTTGTCAAGATTTCTCTATTGAAGAGCGTGATACGATTTGGCAGGAGAGGCAAGTTGGCACCAAGATTTGTTGGCCCATTCCCAGTTCTTGAACTAATTGGGAATTTGGCATATAGAGTTGACTTACCCGAGAAGATGGTGGTAGTTCACAACATATTTCATGTTTCCCAACTAAAGAAGTTCGTACACGACCCAGATTTGACTATTTCACCTGATCAGTTAGAGGACTTCGAAGTAGAACCCGAGGCGGTTGGGAACCGCAAGCCAATTCGTATTGTCGAGCACGATACGAAGCAACTTCGAAGGAAGGCGGTGAGGCTAGTCAAGGTTCAGAGGGGAGAGAACGAGAATGACAGTACTTGTGAGACAGAGGAGAGCATTAGGAAGACGTATCCAGAACTCTTTGCCTGGTAAGATTAACTTAAATTTAGTTATTCCGCATGCTAGGATAGACTTGTTTTGCATGTTTGATTGTTGTTTTATGGTTGATAAGCATGCGGGACCCTTTGTGTGTTTTGGTTAGGAAATTTCGGGGGCGAAATTTCTTAAGGGGGGAGAATGTAACAACCTGCATTCTATGTATCGGGAGATCATAGAATATTTATTTCTTTCCCATATGAAGTCGTATGGTCATGTAACTTTGGGAAACAACCATTTGACTCATTTTCCATGTTCGTGATTTTTGTCGATTTTTAAATGACCGTTTTGCCCCTAGCTGATTTTGTTTCGACCATAACTTTTGATTGGAAAGGGATTTTGAGCTAAAACCACTTTCATTAGATTCGTTTGATGGTTTACCTTTCCGTAGGGTGGTCATATGTGAAAAACGGACTTAACGTTTGGGAGATATGGCTGAAATAAGGTTTGGAAGGTGAAAAACTGCTTAACTAGGCCAAATAGGGTGATTAGTGAATGGGCCCATAACCCATTTAGGGAATAGGGTTATGGGGAGGCTGAAAGGAGTTAGAGAATCATTCCATTTCAGTTTTCTAGCCTCCACTTACCTCTAAGAAACCCTAAAAATGGCCTCCAACCACTAAATCACCTCCAAATCATCTTCTAATCAAGGATTAAGCTTAGCAACATCAAATCAAGGGAGATATTCACCAAATCAACATTAGAGCTGCTGTTTAGCATTGGAATTCGCACCAAATCAGAGATCTATTTCAGATCTAAGTTTTATTTGTGGCTAAGGTGAGTGATTTGCATAGTTCCTCACTAATTATGCCTAATTAAGGGTAATTAGTGTTAATTAGCGAATTTAAACGTGATAAAATTCAGGAAAAATATCTATAAAATCCGAAATGATGTTTTAGACCTTTGATATAAATTTGGGTTAATTTGATTAAGTTTTGCTAATCATATCATTAGTTTCACCTAAACATTTTTAAGGGAAAATATGGGGTTTTGGCTAGATTTGATCCATTTTAACCTATCACATTGATGTTTTGGTGTTTGAGGTTACTTCTACTTGTTGCTATGACTTTGTGGTATGATTTGTGATTGATTGGAATAGTTAAAATGGTCGAAAACGTCGTCAAACGACGTAAAACACTCGCTGGAAAAGTTGCAGGAAATGCTACAGGAATCCGGATCGGATAAGGGGGTCGGATCGGATAGCCGAACCGAGCCAAAGGGGTAGCATCTCCAGCAACATACAAATGTTAGGGCGAGAAGGAAGGCCCGGACTGGATCGAATTAGGGTGGAGGTGGATCGGACAAGAACTAGGAGTGGGATCGGACCGGAGCATCACAACCGAAGGGGCGTAGCGTGGGATCGGAGAGCACGAGGAGAAACGAACCGGGAGCAACATCCGAACCGATCGTGAAGATGGAACAACATAGTACGAGTTGAAGACCCGAACGCCATGTGACGGCAAGGAATCTCGCTCGGTCCGAACCAGTCGCTAAACCGATTCAGGCCGTTCGAAACGCCCTATCGTTTGAGAACACGACAAAACAGAACGCATACAGAAGAACATTTCACTATATATTACAACAGTGCATCAGATTACAAGAATATACAGAGTATAAATGAATATTACACAGAAATATCAGAGATTTAAATTACATTTAAATACATAGCAGCGGAAAATAATACAATACACAACTAGAATGAGATATACGGATACAAAGCTTTCCGGATATCGTTCCAGCTGTAAACCAGGATCCTGTGAATATAAATCTGCAAAACCAAAACTACTAGCTGCCCGTGTCAAAATAAGGGCACCCAGAGTTTAGGTTAAAACAATAAACTCCAGGTCAGTCATGTGACTGGTGTGAGAACTAAAACAGTTATTAATCTTTATTTTCAAAGGTAAATCAAGGGACCACGCCGTATAACACGGAACGGGTTTCCTCCCAAGGATACCAGTGCATAAGACAAACAGCGCAATGCTAAATAAAGAAAAATGAAGCTGTTATAAGACCCAGGTCCTATCACACAATGCAACGCAAGCCGGGGGGATAGGGTTTTCCCTTATAACAGCCAAAGAATGCTTGATACGTTTAAAACAAATCATTTGATACTATAATAAGTGCATAGTGCATAAAACAACTTCAAATCATAAGTATTAATCATAGGCGACATGAGCGTCCCATGCCACTATGTCGCCATATATAGGATTACAACTAAAACCGCAAAGTCACGTATTTGGAAATTGGGTTTCCATCTATGAACCGAGGCTAGGGGCAAGATCCTCAACCGATTCGAGACAATCTAGCCTACCATGTCTCAGGAACAGCCGCAACTGCCCCCTGGATCGTCAGGGCCGGTCCACCGATGTGGATTATTATGCCTGAACAATACGTCTCCCCGCCCTTTGGGGCGCAAACGAGCCAACGAATGACTCCATCGGTTCGAGAACGACCGATCAATCCGAGGCGCCTCGCAACAGCAACAACCACATAAGTCAAACTCGTCAGGGCGTGTAAAACCACTGACGCCACTTCTAGCTAGAAAGAAACGCAAGTCCTCCCTGAGGTCCGTCTCCCGTTTTTGGTTCATACCTGGTGTGAAACACGCGAGGTAAACGTTACACAAAGCTACGCCACAAAGGCCGTGCTTTGATCATCACCACAAGACTTTGCTTTTCAACAGAAGCCTTGATCATTTGCATCTTAGCATGCCACACAGGCAAACCATCCTATGCAACCGATATCAGTCACACAGAATGAAATCCGATGTCAGACACACAGTCCATTTACAAGTCCGTTCTGGGTCTGAACGAAACCGGAGGCACCTAGTACCCCGCATATCCATCGATCTCCAAGTACGTCTGGACGATCACTAACTGTTTCCATCTTCTTGGGTGTACAGCCCAATCAAGATCATCAGTTATCACCCAAACGACGTGAAGACCTCCGGTCTTCGACCATCGTCTTCATCTTCGACTTATCGTCGTATCAGTTATTCAGAATGGGATAAACCCGGTCTTTCCGAATAACTCGCGTATATATTCTAAAAGTGTTACACAAACACAACATACGCCTCATTCCAATTCATTAGTCACTAACCGTAAATTAATCAAGAGAATAATTCCCCAAACATTAGCCCCGAAGGCCGAAACCAACATCAGATCAATATCCAGAAAACCATTCTGCTTGGCTAACCGACAGTTAGTTTCTAAATTTCACGTTCAAATCTAATTAAAGATTTAACTATCGCCTGGAGCAAAACTGGTGATACTCCATTCTCGATCTTTTCAATCTAATTAAAGATTCATTAAAACTCCACTTAGTTTTAATCATTATCTGGGTTAAAGAATCAGTGTCATTTAAAACACGGTTCACGATAAACCCAAAATCACATTCATTAATTATCGGGTTAAAGAACAAGTGTTATTTAAAACACTGTTCACGATAAACCCAAAATCACATTCATTAATTATCGGGTTAAAGAACAAGTGTTATTTAAAACACTGTTCACGATAAACCCAAAAATCAATATCAATTCAATTCCAATTAAATATCATTTAATTGGTACACTTCATTAAATCTAAATAAAAAGATTTAATCTTTTCTCAACTGGGTCCAAGAACAGTGTTAGTGAAGACACCATTCACGACAAACCCAAATCACATTCATTAATTATCGGGTTAAAGAACAAGTGTTATTTAAAACACTGTTCACGATAAACCCAAAAATCAATATCAATTCAATTCCAATTAAATATTATTTAATTGGTACACTTCATTAAATCTAAATAAAAAGATTTAATCTTTTCTCAACTGGGTTCAAGAACAGTGTTAGTGAAGACACCATTCACGACAAACCCAAATCACATTTGATATTAAATACAAGGCTCTGAATAGAAAATATATCGGCCTATATTCAATATCAAATTCTACGATTAACAAATGTCGTATTGGAAATAACGATATAAAAATATATCTTTCAAATTTCCATAACAACACCTGTATAATCACGAATTCCAACATCGAAATATTCCGAAGACAATTTCGATTCAAATCCACTCCAATGCAATCATTGGAAATTTTGGTTATTTTTAAAACCCTTTTCGAATTCAATTTATTTATTTAAAAATAAATAGAATTATAATTCTAGTTCAAAACTAGTTCATTTCGATAAAAATCTATTTTTATCTTTTCAAATATGGAGTTTTTCATCCCAATTCTTCACAAATCATTTCTTATGATTTTACACAAATTATTACTATTTTTAATAATTTTATCAAGGCCCGTACAGTCGATTTCCATCAATGGCCATCGAACTGCACTTACAGCGACCTTTTTCGAATTTGATTTGGACGTAACTCCAAATCCAACCGTTAGATTTCAAATTTCTAACATTCATTAGAAAGCTCTTTTCGATACGAACCCAACGGTTCCGGTTTTAGGAGAATCCGACGGTCGGATCTCCCGTAATGTCCGTTTGAAATAAATGGTCGAAATTCGCGAACTGCCGCGGCGCGGCGCGTTCTATTCAGGCCATTATATTATATATAATATATATAATATATATTTCGTCGATTTCTATTCAAAACGAATTATATAAATAGTTTTAAAATCGTTTCAAAACCTATTTCAACTTCCATTTCAATTCAAAGCAAAATTGAATCCTTCCTTATAAATTCGTTTTAAAATTCATTTCTGTTCAATTCAAATTTCAATTCAATTCAAATTTCCATTCAATTTGAATTCATTTTCAATTCAATTCACTTTGAATTCGTTTTCAATTCAATTCATTTCGAATTCGTTTTCAATTCAATTCAATTCGAAATCGTTTTCAATTCAATTCAATTCGAAATCGTTTTCAATTCAATTCATTTCGAAATCGTTTTCAATTCAATTCATTTCGAAATCGTTTTCAATTCAATTCATTTCGAAATCGTTTTCAATTCAATTCATTTCGAAATCGTTTTCAATTCAATTCGAAATCGTTTTCAATTCAATTCGAAATCGTTTTCAATTCAATTCGAAATCGTTTTCAATTCAATTCATTTCGAAATCGTTTTCAATTCAATTCATTTCGAAATCGTTTTCAATTCAATTCATTTCGAAAACGTTTTCAATTCAATTCGAAATCGTTTTCAATTCAATTCGAAATCGTTTTCAATTCAATTCGAAATCGTTTTCAATTCAATTCATTTCGAAATCGTTTTCAATTCAATTCATTTCGAAATCGTTTTCAATTCAATTCATTTCGAAAACGTTTTCAATTCAATTCATTTCGAAAACGTTTTCAATTCAATTCGGAATCGTTTTCAATTCAATTCATTTCGAAATCGTTTTCAATTCAATTCATTTCGAAAACGTTTTCAATTCAATTCATTTCGAAATCGTCGATTTCAAAATTACTTTTTTTTTTTATATTCATTTTAAAATGAATAAAATCGATATAAATATCGTTCACGTCAAAATGGCGTCAATCTAATCAACACGGCTTCATATATTGATATTTTCAAATATTCCATTTCGAATATTTCTATTTCAAATATTTCTATTTTAAAACTGGAATGAGGCCCAATCAATTACCATATAAAGATAATTATATGGATTTTCATACAACACATGTATAATAGCATTGAAAAGTAATCAACCATCAACCAAAGTGCACTACACTGTATAAGCATCAAATATAGATATCTAACGCTTATAACAGTCTGTCAATCAATCGATCGACATATTTAATCAATCAGGATGAGTGAACTTCAAATTTCATCCCAACACCCGTGTGGGGTTTCAAACAATCAAACACCGATTTTTATTCGTGCAGTTGGGCGATGTGTAAAATTTATCGACCCAATCAATGTCCTTCAAATAGGTGTACATAAACAAACCGTTCGGTTTATAAATGAATATTTTATTTTATTCACTTCACGTTAAAAATTATATTTTTAACGACAAAACATTTTATTCTAACTTATGAATTTCTATTCAATTCATTTATACAATAAAATGATATTTTTATTTTTCTAACATATTTTAGAAAATTTCGGCGGCATAACGGCACGATACTAGAAACGGGACAAGGCCTAGCCTTATCCCCGGTCTAGTGAAGGCCCACGCCATTCACACATCAATCAAATCACTTTCGTTATGCAAACCACAAAATTTGGAGTAAGAGTCTAACCTAGTCTTACTCCTTCGCCTTATAACGGCGCACGTCTAATCCTAACCAATTTATCGATTCGATTTTTCACACCACAAACCACATTCAAACCAATATCGCAATCAATCACCAATCAGTCAAACAAACAAGTCCATGGTCTGTGGACGGGTGTCGGGTGCTACTAAGCACCGTCTGCATCCTAGTATATATATATAACTAGAAAAATAAATTGAAAGGTGAGAAATTCTCACATATAGCTATCCTAGCTCCACGGCTCTTCATTGATAGAAATCTTCAACGTCATCGCATCTTCGTCATCTTCGTTGCCCTTATTCACTACATATGTAAAAATCGAGTTTTTACTTCAAAGTTCAATATATAAAAATCGAATTTTTAGTTCAAAGTTCAATATATAAAAATCGAATTTTTATTTCAAAGTTCAATATATAAAAATCGAATTTTTAGTTCAAAGTTCAATATATAAAAATCGAATTTTTATTTCAAAGTTCAATATATAAAAATCGAATTTTTAGTTCAAAGTTCAATATATAAAAATCGAATTTTTATTTCAAAGTTCAATATATAAAAATCGAATTTTTAGTTCGCTATTCAATATATAAAAATCGAATTTTTAGTTCGAAGTTCAATATATAAAAATCGAATTTTTAGTTCGCTATTCAATATATAAAAATCGAATTTTTAGTTCGAAGTTCAATATATAAAAATCGAATTTTTAGTTCGCTATTCAATATATAAAAATCGAATTTTTAGTTCGAAGTTCAATATATAAAAATCGAATTTTTATTTCGCTATTCAATATATAAAAATTCTATTTTTCTATCGAAGTTCAAAACATAAAAACTATATTTTTCTTTCGGAGTTCAAAAGATAAAAACTCTATTTTTACTTCACATTCATATCGATAAAAATCATATTTTTATTTCGAAATTCAACACTTTTCTTTCTATTCAAAGTTCAAATCTTTTAAAACCTTTTCTAAAATCTGTTTTAAAACTTTTCTTAAAATCAGTTTTATTTATTTCTTTTCCAATCAGTTTTTAAAACTTTATAAAAATCAGTTTTAAAATTCTTTTAAAATCAGTTTTAAAATCTTTTTCACCTCAGTTTTAATACTTTAAAAAAAACAAATCAGTTTAATACTTTAAAAAAACAAATCAGTTTTAATACTTTAAAAATTTCAGTTTTTAATCTTTTTCTAAAAACAGTTTTATACCTAAAAAAAACAATTCAATTTTAAAGAATTAAAAATTTCAGTTTTAACATATTAAAATTTTCAGTTTTAACATATTAAAAATTTCAGTTTTAAATACTTTTAAACATTTCAGTTTTAAAGAATTTAAACAAAAAAAAAATAAACAAAAAAAATAAAAAAAAAAAAAATCAAAACACTTACAGATAGGGGGGTGTCAGTGGAGTTCGTCGGAGGTGGGTCGCGCTCTGGCTGGACGGCGGAGGACTGGGCGGAGGCGGAGGTGGGTGGCGGCTCTGGGTCTCGGTGGCGATTTGGAGCGAGGGGGCTTGGGTTTTGGGGCGTTCGGATGGAGGAAGAAGGAGGAGGTCGCGTCGATGGAGGGGGGGGTTCCAGCACTGGCGGCGTCGGAGGTCGGAGCACGGTGGGGCGATGGTGGAGGGGGGGGGAAGCGACGGTCAACGGAGCGGTAGTTTTTTTTTTTTTTTTTTTTTTCTATTTGGATTTCTGGAATAAATCGGGGGGGGGGGCCTGGGTTAAAAGGGGGAAATAAAAAATTTTTTTATTAATTTAATTATTTAATTATTTAATTTTAATTCAAAAAGTCAACTTTTTCAAACGACCTCTAAACGAGGTCCACCACCTGTCGTCCATAGCGTTTAACCCCCATTCCGAACACAATGGGATTTGTATCGCAAGCTGATTCGACTGTTTCGATTAGTTTCGTTTGAATTTACATTTAAATCACTATATTGAATTTTAAACGTACATTTCAAATTACCGGGGTCACATACTAACTAGAAAAATTCCAGAAAAATATTTTCTAGCTTCGTATTGACGATACGGTCCTAACAAAACTAGTTTCGTCGAATTCTGAGACCGTTTGAAAAATGGCCAATTTCCATTCGATTAAAATCAACAGAAACTGGTCAAACGCGTTTTCCTTTGCCACGCTCACATATTGATTCGGAAAATTATGAAATTTGAAACCTAGCAATAACTTGACACTGCGGACCCAACAAAACTGGTTTCGTCGAAATCCGAGGTCATTTGCAAAATGTCCATTTTTAAGGGCCTGAATTCCATAGCGACTATTCAGAATTTTCAACTGGACATATCTTTTGATTCCCGATATGAAATCTTGATTTCCCGGATTCGTTGGAAAGATATTCACAATTAGATCCCATTATTTTTGGTTTCACTAAAATCCGGATTGTTTTGCACCCGGTACATTCAATTGAAGTTTGAAATCGAATTATCGAACTACCGCGCCATTTTCAATTCTATTTATAATTATATAAAATTATTTATACTCTACCGACGACGCGTATAATATATACGTTCGAATTATATTCAAAATAAATTTCTCGTCGATATTATTTAAAATAATTCATTTTAAGTAATCAAAATTCGCTAAAATTGCCAAAATAAAAATTTTAAACTGGCCCAGATTTTCAGGTTGTTACAATCTCCCCCACTTAAAACTTTTCGTCCCCGAAAAGGAACAAAGTCGAAAGTGGTTTGATTATTCTGCCCTACGCTCGATTTGGTTTCCATTCTCCAACTCTTTAGTTTCTGAGAATTTTCAAAACTTCAAAAATTTGGCTAACACCCTAAATTTTTGAAAAATTTCGCCATAACCTCCCCTGCAATGGGAGCATCGGGGAATTTCAAATAGCTTCCCCGGTCCTTCAGATCTCAAAAAGAAAAAGAAAAAGCCAAGCGGCTAGCCAATAGGCTCACAAAATCATCATCACCCAAACAAAACAGGAAATTATGTAGTAAACATGTACCTATTTGTCGGGCAAACAAATTTTATTCTCTGGCTCTAGCCTCCTTGCTATGACCTGTTCAAGGATATATATGTATATGCAAGCAAATGCAACCAATTTTCAATACAATTCAATATTTGATTCAAATAGGCTAAATGGTTCAAAATTAGCAAACAAATAAACAAACAACACAAACATCAATCAATTAGTTGATTAGCTTTTCAAATTGATAATTATGATACATAGTCAAAAATCAGATTTTTGATGCCAATTCACAACAAAGTGTTCTAGCTATATAAGATTTGGTTCTCACACCAGCCTAATGGAAATATATAGAAAATCACACCTTCGAAACACGAACATAAGTTCGGATGATGATCGATCAATCATCAGAACCATCTCCGGGCGTCTAGAATGTGATTCTATATCAATCTAATATATTAAAACTTTGAATACACGCGGATCAGACGTATACGCAAAATCTACATATACTGAATTGTCCACATCAATATAAATAAATAATCAACTACGAATAATTGATTTAAATTTTCAAAACAAAATTTGTTTTCATTTGAAAAATATACTCTTCACACTCGTTCTAGGATACTACTGATCCCATCTCTAACGAGTCATTCTAATTGGATATTACTAATCCAATACCTGATGAATTCTTTCGTAGGGTTCTAATGTGTCTTGTTCTCTAGCTTTGTAAACCAAAGCTCTGATACCAACTGTGACGGCAAGGAATCTCGCTCGGTCCGAACCAGTCGCTAAACCGATTCAGGCCGTTCGAAACGCCCTATCGTTTGAGAACACGACAAAACAGAACGCATACAGAAGAACATTTCACTATATATTACAACAGTGCATCAGATTACAAGAATATACAGAGTATAAATGAATATTACACAGAAATATCAGAGATTTAAATTACATTTAAATACATAGCAGCGGAAAATAATACAATACACAACTAGAATGAGATATACGGATACAAAGCTTTCCGGATATCGTTCCAGCTGTAAACCAGGATCCTGTGAATATAAATCTGCAAAACCAAAACTACTAGCTGCCCGTGTCAAAATAAGGGCACCCAGAGTTTAGGTTAAAACAATAAACTCCAGGTCAGTCATGTGACTGGTGTGAGAACTAAAACAGTTATTAATCTTTATTTTCAAAGGTAAATCAAGGGACCACGCCGTATAACACGGAACGGGTTTCCTCCCAAGGATACCAGTGCATAAGACAAACAGCGCAATGCTAAATAAAGAAAAATGAAGCTGTTATAAGACCCAGGTCCTATCACACAATGCAACGCAAGCCGGGGGGATAGGGTTTTCCCTTATAACAGCCAAAGAATGCTTGATACGTTTAAAACAAATCATTTGATACTATAATAAGTGCATAGTGCATAAAACAACTTCAAATCATAAGTATTAATCATAGGCGACATGAGCGTCCCATGCCACTATGTCGCCATATATAGGATTACAACTAAAACCGCAAAGTCACGTATTTGGAAATTGGGTTTCCATCTATGAACCGAGGCTAGGGGCAAGATCCTCAACCGATTCGAGACAATCTAGCCTACCATGTCTCAGGAACAGCCGCAACTGCCCCCTGGATCGTCAGGGCCGGTCCACCGATGTGGATTATTATGCCTGAACAATACGTCTCCCCGCCCTTTGGGGCGCAAACGAGCCAACGAATGACTCCATCGGTTCGAGAACGACCGATCAATCCGAGGCGCCTCGCAACAGCAACAACCACATAAGTCAAACTCGTCAGGGCGTGTAAAACCACTGACGCCACTTCTAGCTAGAAAGAAACGCAAGTCCTCCCTGAGGTCCGTCTCCCGTTTTTGGTTCATACCTGGTGTGAAACACGCGAGGTAAACGTTACACAAAGCTACGCCACAAAGGCCGTGCTTTGATCATCACCACAAGACTTTGCTTTTCAACAGAAGCCTTGATCATTTGCATCTTAGCATGCCACACAGGCAAACCATCCTATGCAACCGATATCAGTCACACAGAATGAAATCCGATGTCAGACACACAGTCCATTTACAAGTCCGTTCTGGGTCTGAACGAAACCGGAGGCACCTAGTACCCCGCATATCCATCGATCTCCAAGTACGTCTGGACGATCACTAACTGTTTCCATCTTCTTGGGTGTACAGCCCAATCAAGATCATCAGTTATCACCCAAACGACGTGAAGACCTCCGGTCTTCGACCATCGTCTTCATCTTCGACTTATCGTCGTATCAGTTATTCAGAATGGGATAAACCCGGTCTTTCCGAATAACTCGCGTATATATTCTAAAAGTGTTACACAAACACAACATACGCCTCATTCCAATTCATTAGTCACTAACCGTAAATTAATCAAGAGAATAATTCCCCAAACATTAACCCCGAAGGCCGAAACCAACATCAGATCAATATCCAGAAAACCATTCTGCTTGGCTAACCGACAGTTAGTTTCTAAATTTCACGTTCAAATCTAATTAAAGATTTAACTATCGCCTGGAGCAAAACTGGTGATACTCCATTCTCGATCTTTTCAATCTAATTAAAGATTCATTAAAACTCCACTTAGTTTTAATCATTATCTGGGTTAAAGAATCAGTGTCATTTAAAACACGGTTCACGATAAACCCAAAATCACATTCATTAATTATCGGGTTAAAGAACAAGTGTTATTTAAAACACTGTTCACGATAAACCCAAAATCACATTCATTAATTATCGGGTTAAAGAACAAGTGTTATTTAAAACACTGTTCACGATAAACCCAAAAATCAATATCAATTCAATTCCAATTAAATATCATTTAATTGGTACACTTCATTAAATCTAAATAAAAAGATTTAATCTTTTCTCAACTGGGTCCAAGAACAGTGTTAGTGAAGACACCATTCACGACAAACCCAAATCACATTCATTAATTATCGGGTTAAAGAACAAGTGTTATTTAAAACACTGTTCACGATAAACCCAAAAATCAATATCAATTCAATTCCAATTAAATATTATTTAATTGGTACACTTCATTAAATCTAAATAAAAAGATTTAATCTTTTCTCAACTGGGTTCAAGAACAGTGTTAGTGAAGACACCATTCACGACAAACCCAAATCACATTTGATATTAAATACAAGGCTCTGAATAGAAAATATATCGGCCTATATTCAATATCAAATTCTACGATTAACAAATGTCGTATTGGAAATAACGATATAAAAATATATCTTTCAAATTTCCATAACAACACCTGTATAATCACGAATTCCAACATCGAAATATTCCGAAGACAATTTCGATTCAAATCCACTCCAATGCAATCATTGGAAATTTTGGTTATTTTTAAAACCCTTTTCGAATTCAATTTATTTATTTAAAAATAAATAGAATTATAATTCTAGTTCAAAACTAGTTCATTTCGATAAAAATCTATTTTTATCTTTTCAAATATGGAGTTTTTCATCCCAATTCTTCACAAATCATTTCTTATGATTTTACACAAATTATTACTATTTTTAATAATTTTATCAAGGCCCGTACAGTCGATTTCCATCAATGGCCATCGAACTGCACTTACAGCGACCTTTTTCGAATTTGATTTGGACGTAACTCCAAATCCAACCGTTAGATTTCAAATTTCTAACATTCATTAGAAAGCTCTTTTCGATACGAACCCAACGGTTCCGGTTTTAGGAGAATCCGACGGTCGGATCTCCCGTAATGTCCGTTTGAAATAAATGGTCGAAATTCGCGAACTGCCGCGGCGCGGCGCGTTCTATTCAGGCCATTATATTATATATAATATATATAATATATATTTCGTCGATTTCTATTCAAAACGAATTATATAAATAGTTTTAAAATCGTTTCAAAACCTATTTCAACTTCCATTTCAATTCAAAGCAAAATTGAATCCTTCCTTATAAATTCGTTTTAAAATTCATTTCTGTTCAATTCAAATTTCAATTCAATTCAAATTTCCATTCAATTTGAATTCATTTTCAATTCAATTCACTTTGAATTCGTTTTCAATTCAATTCATTTCGAATTCGTTTTCAATTCAATTCAATTCGAAATCGTTTTCAATTCAATTCAATTCGAAATCGTTTTCAATTCAATTCATTTCGAAATCGTTTTCAATTCAATTCATTTCGAAATCGTTTTCAATTCAATTCATTTCGAAATCGTTTTCAATTCAATTCATTTCGAAATCGTTTTCAATTCAATTCGAAATCGTTTTCAATTCAATTCGAAATCGTTTTCAATTCAATTCGAAATCGTTTTCAATTCAATTCATTTCGAAATCGTTTTCAATTCAATTCATTTCGAAATCGTTTTCAATTCAATTCATTTCGAAAACGTTTTCAATTCAATTCGAAATCGTTTTCAATTCAATTCGAAATCGTTTTCAATTCAATTCGAAATCGTTTTCAATTCAATTCATTTCGAAATCGTTTTCAATTCAATTCATTTCGAAATCGTTTTCAATTCAATTCATTTCGAAAACGTTTTCAATTCAATTCATTTCGAAAACGTTTTCAATTCAATTCGGAATCGTTTTCAATTCAATTCATTTCGAAATCGTTTTCAATTCAATTCATTTCGAAAACGTTTTCAATTCAATTCATTTCGAAATCGTCGATTTCAAAATTACTTTTTTTTTTATATTCATTTTAAAATGAATAAAATCGATATAAATATCGTTCACGTCAAAATGGCGTCAATCTAATCAACACGGCTTCATATATTGATATTTTCAAATATTCCATTTCGAATATTTCTATTTCAAATATTTCTATTTTAAAACTGGAATGAGGCCCAATCAATTACCATATAAAGATAATTATATGGATTTTCATACAACACATGTATAATAGCATTGAAAAGTAATCAACCATCAACCAAAGTGCACTACACTGTATAAGCATCAAATATAGATATCTAACGCTTATAACAGTCTGTCAATCAATCGATCGACATATTTAATCAATCAGGATGAGTGAACTTCAAATTTCATCCCAACACCCGTGTGGGGTTTCAAACAATCAAACACCGATTTTTATTCGTGCAGTTGGGCGATGTGTAAAATTTATCGACCCAATCAATGTCCTTCAAATAGGTGTACATAAACAAACCGTTCGGTTTATAAATGAATATTTTATTTTATTCACTTCACGTTAAAAATTATATTTTTAACGACAAAACATTTTATTCTAACTTATGAATTTCTATTCAATTCATTTATACAATAAAATGATATTTTTATTTTTCTAACATATTTTAGAAAATTTCGGCGGCATAACGGCACGATACTAGAAACGGGACAAGGCCTAGCCTTATCCCCGGTCTAGTGAAGGCCCACGCCATTCACACATCAATCAAATCACTTTCGTTATGCAAACCACAAAATTTGGAGTAAGAGTCTAACCTAGTCTTACTCCTTCGCCTTATAACGGCGCACGTCTAATCCTAACCAATTTATCGATTCGATTTTTCACACCACAAACCACATTCAAACCAATATCGCAATCAATCACCAATCAGTCAAACAAACAAGTCCATGGTCTGTGGACGGGTGTCGGGTGCTACTAAGCACCGTCTGCATCCTAGTATATATATATAACTAGAAAAATAAATTGAAAGGTGAGAAATTCTCACATATAGCTATCCTAGCTCCACGGCTCTTCATTGATAGAAATCTTCAACGTCATCGCATCTTCGTCATCTTCGTTGCCCTTATTCACTACATATGTAAAAATCGAGTTTTTACTTCAAAGTTCAATATATAAAAATCGAATTTTTAGTTCAAAGTTCAATATATAAAAATCGAATTTTTATTTCAAAGTTCAATATATAAAAATCGAATTTTTAGTTCAAAGTTCAATATATAAAAATCGAATTTTTATTTCAAAGTTCAATATATAAAAATCGAATTTTTAGTTCAAAGTTCAATATATAAAAATCGAATTTTTATTTCAAAGTTCAATATATAAAAATCGAATTTTTAGTTCGCTATTCAATATATAAAAATCGAATTTTTAGTTCGAAGTTCAATATATAAAAATCGAATTTTTAGTTCGCTATTCAATATATAAAAATCGAATTTTTAGTTCGAAGTTCAATATATAAAAATCGAATTTTTAGTTCGCTATTCAATATATAAAAATCGAATTTTTAGTTCGAAGTTCAATATATAAAAATCGAATTTTTATTTCGCTATTCAATATATAAAAATTCTATTTTTCTATCGAAGTTCAAAACATAAAAACTATATTTTTCTTTCGGAGTTCAAAAGATAAAAACTCTATTTTTACTTCACATTCATATCGATAAAAATCATATTTTTATTTCGAAATTCAACACTTTTCTTTCTATTCAAAGTTCAAATCTTTTAAAACCTTTTCTAAAATCTGTTTTAAAACTTTTCTTAAAATCAGTTTTATTTATTTCTTTTCCAATCAGTTTTTAAAACTTTATAAAAATCAGTTTTAAAATTCTTTTAAAATCAGTTTTAAAATCTTTTTCACCTCAGTTTTAATACTTTAAAAAAAACAAATCAGTTTAATACTTTAAAAAAACAAATCAGTTTTAATACTTTAAAAATTTCAGTTTTTAATCTTTTTCTAAAAACAGTTTTATACCTAAAAAAAACAATTCAATTTTAAAGAATTAAAAATTTCAGTTTTAACATATTAAAATTTTCAGTTTTAACATATTAAAAATTTCAGTTTTAAATACTTTTAAACATTTCAGTTTTAAAGAATTTAAACAAAAAAAAAAATAAACAAAAAAAATAAAAAAAAAAAAAATCAAAACACTTACAGATAGGGGGGTGTCAGTGGAGTTCGTCGGAGGTGGGTCGCGCTCTGGCTGGACGGCGGAGGACTGGGCGGAGGCGGAGGTGGGTGGCGGCTTTGGGTCTCGGTGGCGATTTGGAGCGAGGGGGCTTGGGTTTTGGGGCGTTCGGATGGAGGAAGAAGGAGGAGGTCGCGTCGATGGAGGGGGGGGGTTCCAGCACTGGCGGCGTCGGAGGTCGGAGCACGGTGGGGCGATGGTGGAGGGGGGGGGAAGCGACGGTCAACGGAGCGGTAGTTTTTTTTTTTTTTTTTTTTTTTCTATTTGGATTTCTGGAATAAATCGGGGGGGGGCCTGGGTTAAAAGGGGGAAATAAAAAATTTTTTTATTAATTTAATTATTTAATTATTTAATTTTAATTCAAAAAGTCAACTTTTTCAAACGACCTCTAAACGAGGTCCACCACCTGTCGTCCATAGCGTTTAACCCCCATTCCGAACACAATGGGATTTGTATCGCAAGCTGATTCGACTGTTTCGATTAGTTTCGTTTGAATTTACATTTAAATCACTATATTGAATTTTAAACGTACATTTCAAATTACCGGGGTCACATACTAACTAGAAAAATTCCAGAAAAATATTTTCTAGCTTCGTATTGACGATACGGTCCTAACAAAACTAGTTTCGTCGAATTCTGAGACCGTTTGAAAAATGGCCAATTTCCATTCGATTAAAATCAACAGAAACTGGTCAAACGCGTTTTCCTTTGCCACGCTCACATATTGATTCGGAAAATTATGAAATTTGAAACCTAGCAATAACTTGACACTGCGGACCCAACAAAACTGGTTTCGTCGAAATCCGAGGTCATTTGCAAAATGTCCATTTTTAAGGGCCTGAATTCCATAGCGACTATTCAGAATTTTCAACTGGACATATCTTTTGATTCCCGATATGAAATCTTGATTTCCCGGATTCGTTGGAAAGATATTCACAATTAGATCCCATTATTTTTGGTTTCACTAAAATCCGGATTGTTTTGCACCCGGTACATTCAATTGAAGTTTGAAATCGAATTATCGAACTACCGCGCCATTTTCAATTCTATTTATAATTATATAAAATTATTTATACTCTACCGACGACGCGTATAATATATACGTTCGAATTATATTCAAAATAAATTTCTCGTCGATATTATTTAAAATAATTCATTTTAAGTAATCAAAATTCGCTAAAATTGCCAAAATAAAAATTTTAAACTGGCCCAGATTTTCAGGTTGTTACACGCCATGGCCGAACCGAACCGAAAGACATGGACAAGAGAACCGAACCAAATACCAGTGATGACCAATAACCCGAGATGCAAAGGTAGTCCAAATGAAAGTTAGAGCTCAGGATCCAGTTGGGAACCAATGAGTTCACTTCATGGTTAGGATTTGCTACTGGACGTGTGCTAAGGAGTTGTCGACGTTCATAACTTCGATTCACCACTGAAAATGGATGATGGGCTACTTATCAGTGCAGTAGAGTCATTATGACTCGAGGGGCAAGGTGATGGTAGCAAGACTACGTTATCAGTGCAGTAGAGTCATTATGACTCGAGGGGCAAGGTGATGCGTAGTAAGACTATGAGCCAGTGCAGTGGGGTCATTGTGACTCCATGGGGCAGAGTGGACATAATAAAGGATTAGTGAGGCTATGAGCCAGTGTAGTGGGGTCATTGCGACTCCATGGGGCAAAGTGGACATGGCAAAGGATTTGTGGCAATGTATCAGTGCAGTGAAGCCATTTATGACTTCATGGGGCAATGTAATCATAGCAAGGTATGTTGGGTGATCGAAGTGGTGAATATCGTATGCTTTATGCACTGAGTGAGAGATGTGAGGATGGTTGCTATGTTTGATTGTTTGCCATCACTATTACATGCACACCCCCACACCCGTTACCTTTACACCATTTGAGATGGCACCTTAGAGTATTGTACAGTATGTAGTGCTAACTCTTTGGTTGCAGGACCAGGTTCAGGTATGTTTTAGTCTACCTGTTATTGTTCTGTTTAGATGCTTATCGCTCATACCAGGCTTTACGTCTGACCCAGAGTTTTATGTCTCCTCTTATTACTCTGGGTGCTCACACGAGCATACTAGAGACAGGTTAGCTGGTGATGCGCGAGTAGCTGATTCGGAGGCGAGCAGGAGGCTTCCACGTATGATATATAGATATTCTCCCTGTGTCGTTGGTGGTCGCTACTTGGGCATTAGTAGTGTACCTCCTTTATCTTGCTTTTGTTCTTTGAGACAGTTTGAAAAGTTGTAATAATGTTAGCTTTGGATCGTAAGCTGTACTTGGATTTTCCGCTGCTATGTTAGTTTGTTTTCAGCTTAGGCACTGTCTCACCTGTTTTATGTCAAGTATGTTGTTATTATATTTTGTTCCATGCGCTGTGAGACATTTTACAGGTTCCTTGTTAGTTCATTTCCTTCTTCCCTTTTTCTTCTGACGATTCGTCCCGTGCTAACTGGACATGTGAACAACGCACTTTTGGAGTAAATGTCGGTTGGTGTGGGGCGGGCCATCACAGTTTCTTATGCCTATTCCCTTAGTGATGTTAGATCTCATATTTAGTATGTAACTTTGCTAGTTTATTCCCATTCACTGTTATGTACATCGAGCCTAGAGGGGCCATTATCATTGTATTGGGTTCATTATTGCGTGCATATTCTTTCTTGTGCTTATCCCCTATTCCTTTTGCTAGGGCCATTTCATGAGTATTTAGAGAACTTGTGGGAACATGTTATACGGGGATTGGGCGTAGCTTAATTAAGTTAATTTGGCATAGCAAATATGTTGGCATAATCTGAATTGGCTATAATAGAGAATGATATACATGTGTATTAGTCCAGGACATAAATGGTAAACTAGAATATTAAATCTAGTTTTGACATGAACTGCAAATGGGAATATTAAGGCTAAAATTTGGGGCATATACTGTATTATGAATTATGACCTTGATTTGGGCATGTAAGTTTAGGCTAAATTTATAATTAGGCAAGATATGTCAATGAAACTTTAAGGAATGATTAAATCTGTTATATTGCCTAATATGCTAGTTCTGTTATATTGCCTAAACTGCTAATTAGATTGAATTGCCTAATCTGCTATTTATGTTAAAATTTCCTTATCTGCTAGACCTGCTAAATCGCCTTATTTGCAAGATCTGTTATCTGTTTAATCTGTTGAATGGCGTAATCTGTTGGAACTGAAATGCTAAAATTTGAAGTATGTAAATATGTAGGCTCGATTTAAAATTGAGCAAAACTTGTTAATAGAACCTCGACTAATCTGCTGTAACTCGTACGGAAGTTAATTTGTTAAATTAGCATGATTAGTCTGATATTAGCACAGTGTGTGAATGAATGCATTGGCTAAACATGAAACATGGCTAACTCGAGGTTAGAATGAGTTTGCGGCGTAATCCTGCCCGGAACCGCCGGGCACATCCAGTGGCCGCAAACAATAGGTTCTAATGTGAGAAGTTAGTCATAACGTGCTTGAAACCCGAGGTTAGACTCAGTTTGCGGCAGAAATCTGCCCGGAACCAACTGGCTTAACCAGCCACCTCAAACCGTCAGTCTAATGTGAGAGGTCGTAGGCATAACTAAAAATATGCTTAGACCCGAGGTTAGGTCTGGCTTGTGGCAGAAGTCTGCCCGGAACCGCCTGGCATATCCAACTGCCACAAGCTACCGACCTAATGTGAGAGATTTGTGCATTAATATTTAATTAATGCAAATCTGGGATAAATATGATGTCTAAAACATGTTATGTGGATAGGGTTGAACCAATTGGACTTATGAATTTAACAAAACCCATTTCGTGAATCTGTAGGCCCAATTACAAAGTTAGACAAATCTGTAAATCTGTTAAATCTGTATATCTCATCTGTTAGTCTGAAAACTTGTCTGATCTGTGAAATAGTAGATCTGAACTCTGTATGTCTGAACTTGTAAACAAGTTAATCTGGATCTGTTAGTCTGGAGACACAAGGTTAGGAGGGAAATTACTTGTGTCATCTGTTGTTTGGGACCCATATTAGTCAGTAACCCTTTCTGGTATCAAACTTTGACCTAACAGTAGGTAGGGTCCGGGCACGCTTACTGAACTAATTATAAGTGGTTCATTCTGATAATGGCGAGGGGTGTTGATGGTGCGTTCCAACCGGGTCATGTGCGTGCATGGATCTCGGTCTGCCTCTGAGGATGTAAGACGCCGTGACATCTGTAAATAGGCCTGTGCCAATTGGTTGTCACTTTAGGGAGTGATACACCCTATTATGGAGCCGACAAAGGGTATTT
This sequence comes from Allium sativum, assembly GCA_030737875.1. Taxonomy (NCBI): domain Eukaryota; kingdom Viridiplantae; phylum Streptophyta; class Magnoliopsida; order Asparagales; family Amaryllidaceae; genus Allium; species Allium sativum. The sequence goes on from CM060924.1 coordinate 289,776,581, forward strand.
ATGTATTAGGGAGCTGATCGCTTGGGGTAGGGTTTTAGGGTACACTTAGTCCTGTCTGTTTCTGTTGGTACCGTCTGTTTCTGTTAGGTGGCAACACCTGTCTGTTTCTGCGTGGTACCGTCTATTTGGGTGGTAAAGGCCCATTTACTAATGTACACCTAATTCTACATTCTGTTTCCGTAGGGATTAATCTGTTTTTGTTTCTGTACCTTATGTTCGGGTGGTAAAGGCCCATTATTAGCATTCTGTTTCTGTCTGTTTCTGTTCGGGTGGTAAAGGCCCATTATTAACATTCTGTTTCTGTTCGGGTGGTAAAGGCCCATTATCAACATTCTGCTTTTGTCTGTTTCTGTTCGGGTGGTAAAGGCCCATTATTAGTGTTCTGTTTCTGTGGAAATTATTCTGTTCCTGTTTCTGCTTCGGTTTAGACATTAGGGTGACACCTAATCCTGTTATACTAGTATTAGTGCAGAGAAATGAAAAGTAATATTATTTTGTTCCTTCTGTTTAACCCAAGTACATCTGCTGCTCCTGTTACTGTTATCTCTCATCCAATTTTATTTGCATGCCATGATTATAATTATCTGTTCATATGTTGAAAGTCACTGGACTTGCCAGACTTTATGTCAGACCTTGCTTGTTTTTGCCCCTTTTCTTTCATTCCCCCCCCCCAAGGTTTTCCAAGGAGGGAACACTTTAGCTTGATCCAGATTTCTTCTGCTTGAAGTACTTAGAGTGCTTAAAGTATGGCTTGACTCCTTATGGTAGCTTCTGTGGGGATTATGATTTTAAAGCTTTGTACTCTGATGATTTTCTGAACAAGGCTGATATTTATGTACTTGAGTTTTTGGGAAAGATGTAACCAAACTGATTTTTGTTTTCTGCTGTAATAAAGTTATAATTTCTCAAGTATTGTTTGTCTATCTTGTAAATTTCTGTTCTATCTACTAAAACGCTCCACCAAAGTTAAGGCATTCCCTTTGTGAGTGACCTTAATGGAGGTGGGGTGTTACATGTAGTGTAACGACCCAGGAATTTCCGGCCCCGAAAATTGACATAAATACCCTCACTATGACTTATGCCAACCTTCCGACCACCGAAAACACTGGAACGTTTATAGAAAGAAATTAGAGGGCGAGATAAGAAAGAAAGAAAGTTAGAATAGAAGAAGAAGAAGAACCAACACAGAGTCTTACATCACAGCGTAACAAAATATAATACAGAAATAAATCTTTATTGAGAGATTTTGAAAATACTTACAATATCAGAGTACATCACATCTCTGGACAGTTATAATAATCTGTCCTCATATATAATTACACAGCGGAATATCATTCGTCTGAACATCTTCAGCTTGTCTCTGGACTTCGCAGTACCTGATAACTTGAACCTGTACACTCCGGGCTAACCCGAGCATTTACAAAACACCGGGTCAGTCTGGTGGACCAGAGTAAGAAAAACTCGCACAACATTAAGGTATCACACAACTTGATTTTAAATTCAAAATCTTTTCGAAAGAAAAGGATAATCGTAAGACCAAATCCACACATGAACACGGACGGTTTTTACCTTACGATAACCCAAAACAGTTTTTGAAATCAATATCTTTTCTGATATTATAATAGTGTCTAAATACAAGTAAATATCAATCTAGTGGAACGCTTGCATCTCACACTCCACGTACATAGTATACAATCAAAACTGCGGGCGCTTATTGGAGATTGGATTCCGACCTTGACAAGGTATGGGACCACCTGCCGATCGTGTATCTCTAGAGGCGAATACACTGGGTTCAACAAGAACGTCTTGCAACCCGGCCCTCACATGACTGACCACTCATTTCGCCTGAGTGTATCGAATGTATATCACCAACGGTTGGACTCAAACAACCGTTTCCTGATAAGGGACATCATCGAAATAGATTTAGAAATGAAATGGATTTTCTCTAGATAGGTGAGTATACACCCTAATGGGAGCGACCCACATATCCATGCTGCCTGCCCGATTTTTGTCATTTCCCCGGTTGATGAGGCTTGAGGTTAAAACACATCTGGTCATCATACACTTTGAATGCCACATCGTCAGATCCGCCAGATCACACTGATTGACGTCCATAAAAATACTCTAGTTTATTTGGCTAGAGAATAACCATTGCTCCGCCATCAACTATTGTAAGTTTGGAGAAATCAACGCATGTAATTCCTTGGAAATACTCTGTCAGACATCCGTCCATACAAGTCATCCAGGAACAGGATGAACCGAAGGTACTCTCCTACCGCATCCAATATAGGAATCACCCCATGGATCAGTAGCGATAGTCCTTGCAATCCACAGTTTCAACGACAACAGAACCCCAGTATATCTACGGGTCGAATAAGAGATTGTAAGTGGTTCTTCCGCTTTATGAAGATCTATGGTCCTCACATGCTTCATCTCGATCGTCGTCTGATATCTTCTATATATTTCGTATTTGTTGGTTGGAATTGTTTTCGAATATATATATTCGATCCCGGTCTTTCCATACCAACAATCGTAAAGGTCAGACTTGATAGTCGGTTATTTAACTATCAAGTAAATATCCATGAAAATAAAAATAGATCCACTGGTCTAGTACTCAGCATCACTTGGCTTTTAAAATTTATCGCCCAGATTTCCTTTTAATTTCGTTACTGAGTAGAATATCATCTCATATTGTTTCCTTCACTTTGGAAATCTTATCACACTCTCGCCATTACTAACTAGTATCGTCTTTGGATAGTCCCGAAGTCGTTCAAGTTGGGGTATTTTAATTACCTCTCAGACCTTGATCAACAACGTTCTTATCCTTAGGTAAATACGAGTTGTAATTCAAGAACCCATATTTAATCAAAACATCCCACTAGTTAAGATATCGCTTTACAGTACTCTTTATCTTTTGGAAATTTCTCTTTATATATAATTAATATTACTTAAATTGTTATTTAAAGAGTTCCTTACTAAACATCACTTTATTTACTCTGGATTTATTCAAATGACTTCGTTTCACTTACTGAGTTACAATCCTATTTTCAACCTTGTTTTCCAAGCTCAAATTAACCCTCTTTACCAATTCCCTTTTCTTTTGGGACATTCCCTTTTTAAATCTTATTAATTTAACTCGATATCATTCTCAAGTATTTCCTCTTTTAAATCAACGTTTAACTCACATTCCATTTGTAAACCTTGTTTATCCATCTCAGGTTTAACCTAAACCCCTTTTTTTAATCTCCAAAACAATTACTTACTTAAATATATCTCCTTTAAGAAGAAATAAACTAAATTAAAACAAATGATTTATTTTTACATTTATTGTTGTAAAATCAGTTTTAGTTACAAAAATTTCTTTAAAATCTTCTTAGAATTCAAACAACCATTTGTTGAATGAATTTATTTAGTTCATCCACAACTAATTATAAAACCCAACTCAGTGAACATTATTGACTCGGTCAATTCAAAACACAATTACTCCTTCCATCTATTCCAGTTAATTTCCCTTTTTAAATTAATTAAAACATAATTAATTTAAATAACTTCATTTACTGTTCAATTAACGCAATTAATCAAGTATTTAACCACTAGGTTATTACTTGCTCATTTGTAAATAATTCTTGTTAACTTAAGAATTTGTTTTCCAAAACAATTCCATAATTACCTATAAACTTTAGTTAATAAATAATTCATACTTATTTTCTTTAAATAGTTTTCAAAACCTATTTTCGTCAAGAATATATTTATAACTTCAATATAGTCGATTCCTCATCGATAAAAATCCATATTTTATAAACTGATTGATTTTTAGGCCAGGTGGTGCTAATTACCCTGCCAATTCTATACATTGGTGAACATCAGAATAGATATTGAAATATGGTTCAACGACCATCAAAATCAATCATTCGAACATTCTTATTTAACTGATAAATCTCTATAACGACCATCAATCAAATAACAGACCATTCAAACAATTCAAACACTTTCAAACATGTTTTATAAACGTGACCAATCAAGGGAAATTATTTTATTTAGGTCAACTCAAAACAGTGGTTATTTTTCTGAAATTAAACGACAGTTTAATTCCCTTTGTTGAATCAACAATATATATAACCAGCAAACAACCAACCACTAGCAATCAGAACACGTAAAACAAAAACCCAATTTATATAAAATAAAAACGGGAAGGGCTGAGTGAGTATAACTCACCTGGGTTTGAATCTGACGGTAAACAATCTGGTTTTTATTAGACTGACATTTAATTCAAATAAAAATTCCAGTCACTTCAGATCCGGACTAGACCCGCTCCATCTCGAAGTATTCGTCTCCACGGTCCCAACGCAACTGACCGTGCATAAATCTGATGTCGTATGAGAGAGAAATCGTTTAAACAATTTTATAAACTAATTTAATTAAAAACATTGATTTCCTTTTAAAACAAACATGGGCTTTACCTTAAATTTTCAGCCCAAAAAAACCCAACCCGATTGCTCCTTAAAAAAACCCTCATCCACCGTTCCTCTTTCCCATTCAACTGCCGCCTCAAATTTTCTCAAAACCGAAATAAATGAAAACCTTAATCCCCATTTGTAATTTTAGCAACCGATAGGACTATTATGGCGTCACAACCACCACCATGTGCCTTACCCTTCGATCTTCCCTTCCTCCGACGATCCACCGAACCTCAAGCAACCTCCTTCAAGCTCAATCATGTCTCTGCAGTCAACCCTTCAAATCTGAATGCTTTGTAAGCTAAGTCTTTTACTTGTTTGCAGTATCATTTGTTCGTGATTTTTATTCTGGTTTTCGAATGGGTTTGTTTTTGTTTACTATGTTGGTTCGGTTTGCATTTGGGTGATGAAACACTACTGCTTGTACACATATTTATAGTCGCGGTTTTGATTGGGATAAGATCACTGTCTATCACCATCCACGAATTGTTCTTTCAATCAAAATCGAATCTGTAATTTAGATTTTTGTTCGGATTTTGGTATAGGGTTTTAGTCTAGGCTTTTCCCAACCCTTGTTGATCTATTCGAAAACAGTGATTGACCTTGGATAGATTAGGTTTGATTTCGGCTATGATTTGTTAAATCTAATTCAAAATTTGGAACTGTGTTGGTTCTGTGTTCGGTTTTAAAGTGCATGAAAATGGTGAATTTCGAAATGGATCATACTGTATATTACCTTTTTGATTTGACTATAATGGTATAAATACATACCCACATTGGATTTTTGATTCCACTTGGCAGTCCTTGCAATAAAAATTGATGTATGAATATTTAGTATTATAGCTATGTAGCTATTTCTGGTAAAAATCTATATAGGTTTGATAGCATATACACACACATATGTTTAGCCGTATACTTTTGATGTATACATATATTTTTTGTTTATTTCTGTTTTCCTTAGCTGTTAGCTATAACTATAGTTGTTTATTGTCAACACCTATGATCTGATGCATGTATATATACACTTGGTTTAAAATACAGCTATGTATTGTACTAGTTTAAGCTGTTCATCAAACTTTTTGCTTAGATTTAGTTCATATCTGCTTCCTTTAGCTGTTCGATTTTGTACAAATTTGCTGCCTTAATTATGTGTTGTCTTGTTTGTTTTTACTGTTCATGATTTTCTGCTTGGATTTGCTGATCTCATTTTCCTGTTGAACCTATGATCCTAGTTCATATATTTTATATTCTTTCTAACATTGATCTTTTCATTTTTTTTTTGCTGCTCAAATGATGTCATGAAATCACCCTTTTTAATGGGTTTTTCTCCTCTTTTCTTTTCGCAGAACACACTGACCGAGATGGATTCACTAGTACTGGAAAGGGCGAGGCATTGCAGAAGTGAATTTACCAATATTGGTTTTTCTTTTTCTATTCATGTGTAGTTTGGCTATTTCCAGCTGTTCACAGATTTTGTGTATCGATTTTCTGCATAGACTTGATGTATAAATCTGTACATGTATCAACTGTAAATAGCTATATATGTATTTGTTTCATTTCTTTTAGCCGTTTTGCTGTCTACTTTTGTTTAGTTTTCAGTTTACTGTTTCTAGACAGAAACACGATTTGTTGTGTTCTAAATTCTAAAACGGATTGTATCGTTTGGCTCGGGTTTGCTTACATACAAACCATTATGTAAATGATTTTATTGCATTAATCATTTTTTTGTATGTTGTCTAAATTCAAATTTTATGTATTATAAAATTCAAGTTTTATTTTTATACATTCCAGTTTCATTCGTGTACAGTTAGCAGAATTGTTTGTGCTGTACACATATATTGTATATTCGGGTTTCATTCGTATTGTCGAATCAAAAGGAAATGTTGGTGTATATGTCAACATATACCTTCAAAGGTCTATTATAAATCCAATATAATATAAGTAAAATTCAAATGGTTAGATTAACGAAAATAATTAAACAAATGTCATCGTATTTATTAAACAACATCTTCAACATCAATCAGTATAGAATTCAAACTTGACATTAAAATTCTAGTTTTAATTAATATATATATATATATATATATATATACGAACTCTATTTAAATAAATTCGATTATAAATTCATTATATTTCAAATAAGATATATAAACTGAATATGTATTCTATTTTAAATGGCTAAAAAATCTGGGACATTACATTCTCCCCACCTTAGAATAATTTCGCCCTCGAAATTGTAAAGTAAGGAGAATATTCCGAACCGTATTATTTTAAATTCAAAATAAATTCGAAATCTAAAAATTTCCAATAATTTCGCCAGCACCTTCTCTGCACATCTCTATTGGTATGACTACCACTGCCACTCTTGGCCTCAACTTCTTCGTAAAGAAAATTCAAAATCCACATAACAACCTATTCAGGGTATAAATAAATTTATTAACCCAAAATATAAGGTTTATCTTTTTGTCGAGCATTCGAACTCAAATTCCGATTTCCAAAACGTATCAAGTATCTGCTCATCGTCTGCATTCCCAGTCTGTATAACCAAATCATCTCCACGGTCTTTAGGACTCTGCACTTATGACACTTATAATGCAAATGATAATCTGGGTTAGACAATTCTGTCTCCACCTCACCACCTAGTCTTATTTCCAATTCACTATACCAGGATTTATCTTCTTGCTTCCCATTCATATAGTTTCTCATTAACCCCAACTAGTTAAATTCACTTAACCAGGTCCAGTTCCATTTTCATATCTGATTCGATTTACGAATTGTTTTTCTAATCAGTTCAAATTTTATTTCATATTCAAATTTGATTTCAAACCAAATCAATCAGAACAAACAAATAACCCACATTACTTTAATATATATAAATAAATTCTTTTTCTATATAAAAATACACATTGGGTAAAATTATTTCATTTACCTTCTTTATAAAACAATATCGTGTCAATTCACTAGTTCAATGCTTCTCAACACTTGAACTAGTCAAACAATACAAAACATTTTTATATAAAATTTTGCAAATACGCTCTCATATATATATATACACACACTCAACTCAATCTAGGGTGTTAGTAACCCCATCTTTATTGAGTTACGCCACAGTGCCAAGGTTACTACTCAACCAAGAGTTCTGGTACCACTGTAACGACTCAGGAATTTCCGGCCCTGAAAATCGACATAAATACCCTCACCATGACTTGTGCCGACCTTCTAACCACCGAAAACATTGGAACGTTTATAGAAAGAAATTAGAGGGTGAGATAAGAAAGAAAGAAAGTTAGAATAGAAGAAGAAGAAGAACCAACACAGAGTCTCACATCACAGCGGAACAAAATATAATACAGAAATAAATCTTTATTGAGAGCTTTTGAAAATACTTACAATATCAGAGTACATCACATATCTGGACATTTATAATAATCTGTCCTCATGTATAATTACACAGCGGAATATCATTCGTCTGAACATCTTCAGCTCGTCTCTGGACTTCGCAGTACCTGATAACCTGAACCTGTACACTCCGGGCTAACCCGAGCATTTACAAAACACTGGGTCAGTCTGGTGGACCAAAGTGAGAAAAACTCACACAACATTAAGGTATCACACAACTTGATTTTAAATTCAAAATCCTTTCGAAAGAAAAGGATAATCGTAAGACCAAATCCACACATAAACACAGACGGTTTTTACATTACGATAACCCAAAACAGTTTTTGAAATCAATATCTTTTCTGATATTATAATAATGTCTAAATACAAGTAAATATCAATCTAGTGGAACGCTTGCATCTCACGCTCCACGTATATAGTATACAATCAAAACCGCGGGCGCTTATTGGAGATTGGATTCTGACCTTGACAAGGTATGGGACCACCTGCCGATCGTGTAACTCTAGAGGCGAATACACTGGGTTGAACAAGAACGTCTTGCAACCCGGCCCTCACATGACCGACCACTCATTTCGCTTGAGTGTATCGAATGTATATCACCTACGGTTGGACTCAAACCACCGTTTCCAGATAAGGGACAGCATCGAAATAGATTTAGAAATGAAATGAATTTTCTCTAGATAGGTGATTATACACCCTAATGGGAGCGACCCACATAGCCATGCTGCCTGCCCAATTTTTTTCGTTTCCTCGGTTGATGAGGCTTGAGGCAAGAACACATCTGGGCATCATACACTTTGAATGCCATATCGTCAGATCCGCCAGATCACACTGATTGACGTCCACAAAAAGACTCTAGTTTATTTGGCTAGGGAACAACCATTTCTCTGCCATCAACTATGGTAAGTTTGGAGAAATCAATGCATGTAATTCCTTTGGAAATACTCTGTCAGACATCCGTCCATACAAGTCATCCAAGAACAAGATGAACCGAAGGTGCTCTCCTACCGCATCCAATATAGGAATCACCCCATGGATCAATAGCGATAGTCCTTGCAATCCACAGTTTCAACGATGACAGAACCCCAGTATATCTCCAGGTCGAATCAGAGATTGTAAGTGGTTCTTCCGCTTTATGAAGATCTATGGTCTTCACATGCTCCATCTCGATCGTCATCTGATATCTTCTATATATTTCGTAATTGTTGGTTGGAATGGTTTTCAAATATATATATTCGATCCCGGTCTTTCCATACCAACAATCGTAAAGGTCAGACTTGATAGTCAGTTATTTAACTATCAAGTAAACATCCGTGAAAATAAAAATAGATCCACTAGTCTAGTACTCAGCATCACTTGGCTTTTAAAATTTATCGCCCAGATTTCCTTTTAATTTCGTTACTGAGTAGAATATCATCTCATATCGTTTCCTTTACTTTGGAAATCTTATCACACTCTCGCCATTACCAACTAGTATCATCTTTGGATAGTCCCGAAGTCGTTCAAGTTGGGGTATTTTAGTTACCTCTCAGACCTTGATCAACAACGTTCTTATCCTTAGGTAAATACGAGTTGTAATTCAAGAACCCATATTTAATCAACACATCCCACTAGTTAAAATATCGCTTTACAGTACTCTTTATCTTTTGGAAATTGCTCTTTAAATATAATTAATATTACTTAAATTGTTATTTAAAGATTTCCTTACTAAACATCACTTTATTTACCCTCGATTTATTCAAATGACTTCATTTCACCAACTGATTTACAATCCTATTTTCAACCTTGTTTTCCAAGCTCAAATTAACCCTCTTTACCAATTCCCTTTTCTTTTGGGACATTCCCTTTTTAAATCTTATTAATTTAACTCGATATCATTCTCAATTATTTCCCCTTTTAAATCAACATTTAACTCACATTCCATTTGTAAACCTTGTTTATCCATCTCAGTTTTAACCTAAACCCCTTTTTTCATCTCCAAAACAATTACTTACTTAAATATATCTCCTTTAATAAGAAATAAATTAAATTAAAACAAATTATTTATTTTTACATTTATTATTGTAAAATCAGTTTTAGTTGCAAAAATTTCTTTAAAATCTTCTTAGAATTCAAATAACCATTTGTTGAATGAATTTAATTAGTTCATCCACAACTAATTATAAAACCCAACTCAGTGAACATTATTGACTCGGTCAATTCAAAACGCGATTACTCCTTCCATCCATTCCAGTTAATTTCCCTTTTTAAATTAATTAAAACATAATTAATTTAAATAACTTCATTTACTGTTTAATTAACGCAATTAATCAAGTATTTAACCACTAGGTTATCACTTGCTCATTTGCAGATAATTCTTGTTAACATAAGAATTTGTTTTCCAAAACAATTCCATAATTACCTATAAACTTTAATTAATAAATAATTCATATTTATTTTCTTCAAATAGTTTTCAAAACCTATTTTCGTAAGAATATATTTATAACTTCAATATCATCGATTCCTCGTCGATAAAAATCCATATTTTATAAGCTGATTGATTTTTAGGCCAAGTGGCGCTAATTACCTTGCCAATTCGATACATTGGTGAACATTAGAATAGATATTGAAATATGATTCAACGGCCATCAAAATCAATCATTCGTACATTCTTATTTAACTGATAAATTTTTATAACGACCATCAATCAAATAACAGACCATTCAAACAATTCAAACACTTTCAAACACGTTTTATAAACGTGACCAATCAAGGGAAATTATTTTATTTGGGTCAACTCGAAACAATGGTTATTTTTCTAAAATTAAACGACCGTTTAATTCCCTTTGTTGAATCAACAATATCTATATAAACAGCAAACAACCAACCACTAGCAATCAGAAAACGGGAAGGGCTGAGTGAGTTTAACTCACCTGGGTTTGAATCTGACGGTAAACAGTCTGGTTTTTATTAGACTGACGTTTATTTCGAATAAAAATTCCAGTCACTTCAGATTCGGACTAGACCCGCTCCATCTCGAAGTATTCGTCTCCACGGTCCCAACGCAACTGAGCGTGCGTAAATCTGATGTCGTATGAGGGAGAAATCATTTAAACAAGTTTATAAACTAATTTAATTAAAAACATTGATTTCCTTTTAAAACAAACATGGGCTTTACCTTAAATTTTCAGCCCAAAAAAACCCGACCCGATTGCTCCTTAAAAAAACCCTCATCCACCGTTCCTCTTTCCCATTCAATAGCCGCCTCAAATTTTCTCAAAACCGAAATAAATGATAACCCTAATCCCCTTTTGTGATTTCAGCAACCGATCGGACTTTTATGGCGTCGCAACCACCACCACGTGCCTTTCCCCTTCGATCTTCCCTTCCTCCGACGATCCACCGAACCTCAAGCAACCTCCTTCAAGCTCCATCACGTCTCCGCGGTCAACCCTTCAAATCCGAATGCTTTGCAAGCTAAGTCTTTTACTTGTTTCCAGTATCATTTGTTCGTGATTTTTATTATGGTTTTCGAATGGGTTTGTTTTTGTTTACTGTGTTGGTTCTGTTTGCATTTGGGTGATGAAACACAATTGCTTGTACACATATTTATAGCCTTGGTTTTGATTGGGATAAAATCAATGTCTGTCACCATCCACGAATTGTTCTTTCAATCAAAATCAAATCTGTAATTTAGATTTTTGTTCGGATTTTGGTATAGGGTTTTAGTCTAGGCTTTTCCCAGCCCTTGTTGATCTGTTCGAAAACAGTGATTGACCTTGGATAGATTAGGTTAGATTTCGGGTATGATTTGTTAAATCGAATTCAAAGATTTGGAACTGTGTTGGTTTTGTGTTCGGTTTTGCAGTGCATGAAAATGGTGAATTTCGAAATGGATAATATTGTATATTGCCTTTTTGATTTGACTATAATGGTATAAATACATACCCACATTGGATTTTTGATTCCACCCTGCTGTCCTTGCACTAAAAATTGATGTATGAATATTTAGTATTATAGCTGTGTAGCTATTTCTGGTAAAAATCTATATAGGTTTGATAGCATACACACACATATGTTTAGCCGTATACTTTTGCTGTACACATATATCTGTTGTTTATTTCTGTTTTCCTTAGCTGTTAGCTATAACTATAGCTGTTTATTGTCAACACCTATGATCTGATGCATGTATATATACACTTAGTTTAAAATACAGCAATGTATTGTACTGGTTTGAGCTGTTCATCAAACTTTTTGCTTAGATTTAGTTTATATCTGCTTCCTTTAGCTGTTAGATTTTGTACAGATTTGCTGCCTTAATTATGTGTTGTCTTGTTTGTTTTTACTATTCATGATTTTCTGCTTGGATTTGCTGATCTCATTTTCCTGTTAAACCTATGATCCTAGTTCATATATTTTATTTTCTTTCTAACATTGATCTTTTCATTTTCTTTTGCTGCTCAAATGATGTCATGAAATCACCCTTTTTAATGGGTTTTTCTTCTCTTTTCTTTTCGCAGAACACACTGACCGAGATGGATTCACTAGTGCTGGAAAGGGCGAGGCATTGCAGAAGTGAATTTACCAATATTGATTTTTCTTTTTCTGTTCATGTATAGTTTGGCTATTTCCAGGTGTTCACAGATTTTGTGTATCGATTTTCTGCATAGACTTGATGTATAAATTTGTACATGTATCAACTGTAAATAGCTATATATGTATTTGATTCATTTCTATTAGTTGTTTTGCTGTCTACTTTTTTTTGGTTTTAGTTTACTGTTTATAGATAGAAACAAGATTTGTTGTGTTCCCAATTCTAAAATGAATTGTATCGTTTGGCTCGGGTTTGCTTACATACAAACCATTATGTAAATAATTTTCTTGCATTGATCATTTTTTTGTATGTTGTCTAAATTCAAATTTTATGTATTATAAAATTCAAGTTTTATTTTTATACATTCCAGTTTCATTCGTGTACAGGTAGCAGAATTGTTTGTGTTGCGGGTTTCATTCGTATTGTCGGATCAAAAGGAAATGTTGGTGTATATGAAAACATATACCTTCAAAGGTCTATTATAAATCCAATATAATATAAATAAAATTCAAACGGTTGGATTAACGAAAATAATTAAACAAATATCATCGTATTTATTAAACAACATCTTCAACATCAATCAGTATAGAATTCAAACTTGACATTAAAATTCTAGTTTTAATATATATATATATATATATACGAACTCTATTTAAATAAATTCGATTAAAAATTCATTAAATTTCAAATAAGATATATAAACTGATTAAAAAGTATATTTTAAATGGCCGAAAAATCTGGGACATTACACGTAGATACCCATGCTGGCCACACAGTGGGGTGTATCACTCTCCAAAGTGGCAACCCGATACCACCAAAAATGCATGGCTTATATCTACACGATGCAACAACGTCTTACCTACCATCCCGTGCCCACACACACATATGACCGTATTGGACTTGTGTTGCCATCGCTAACCCGTTTTGATCTCTTACAATCAAACCCAGTACGTCCCGTCCTCGACTTGGGTCGAGCCCACAAAGATACTTAATGGGTTACTGGTTTGAAAAGGGCCCCCATGCATGACACAAACTTTCCACCTATGCTTGGTCCCCTCTAAGGTTTTCCCCACTTAACCCTATTCTTATTCATGTCTTCTTACATGTTTCATTCTTGGTTAAGTGCATCTAATCGTATTTCACATGCCACCCAAGGCACCCTCTTAATTTCACATGCCACCCAAGGCACCCACTTAACCCCCCATGTCCCACCACATGTTTATCTAGTTAAGTGTTTCTTAATTCATTAAAACTGTAACCTTGTAAAGACCTCCCACATTAGACTAACATTTGTGGCTGCTAGATTTGCCTGGCGGGTCCGGGCAGTCTTACACCACAAATGAGCCTAACCTCGTGTCTTTACAATTGTTACGCATTTAATTCTTGCCTTTGACCTCTCACATTAGACTGGCATTTGTGGCTGCTGGATTTGCCGGGCAGGTCCGGTCAGTCTTACACCACAAATGAGTCTAAACTCGTGTCTCAGGCGATTAATTATTACATATCTTTATTTAACCCCAAAGTTGATTAATATCCCTATTCAAATCTTTAAATAGATTCCAAATTTATTTATGTACATAATTTTCTCTTAAAATTATGTCCAAAAATACCAATTTTTCCAATTAATGTCTTAAATTATAATACGCCTTTTTAAGACCATTTATGCCAATTCTCAATATGTGTATATTCAATATTACCCCTATCATCCCCACGTTGTCTGTTCGCTTATCATGATATATATATATATATATATATATATATATATATTAGACTAGTAATTAGTTTAACACATAAAAGGGAAGAAACATCGCAAATTCGCATAACACACAAAATGGATCTAATCTTGCAAATAAGGGTTACAACATAACTTGCATCAACTTTGTATTGTCATGAATCTAAACATAGGCCTAAAGGTGTGAACTTGCATATATATAATATAGTTTTTCACCCAAAACTTGCGTATATGAATACAGTTTTCATCCAAAACTTGCATAGGCCATAGTCACAAACTTGCATAAAACTATGTATGTCATAGATCTAAATCTAAAGGTGTAAACTTGCATATATGTGAATCCAATTTCTACCTAAACTTGCATATAATCATATTATTTGGTTCTCATGTAAACTTGTGTACAATTCACATATAAATTAGCACATAATCTACACCCAAACTTGCATATAAATTGATGTCAAACATGAATCAAGTTGAACATAGGTGATTTGGCATGTAAAAAAAAGTGATCCACAACAAAACTATCATTATGAATAACTAGCATATATTCACAAAATATCACATTTTCCAATGTTTCACAAACATAGCCATATAACCCAATTTATAACTCAACCTAATTAACTTATTAATTATCTTATTAAAGAAATTGAACTCACAACTCAAAGAAGGTCTTGAGTTCTGAGTTCTGAAATTGATTTAGCTCGCCTTTAAAGTGGACAAATTCGTACTTGTTGTTATTATAGACTTGAGTTGAATTGAGTTGATTAGCTTTACTTTTCCTCTAGTTGATGACGGATATTCTAGGTTGCAAGGTGATGGCATGTTGTCCATGGTTCTAATTTTGACTAGGTTTTAGTGTTTGAGTCTACATGTGTTTATATAGAATTTAGGATTAATTTAGGCCACCCGATCAACCTAGAATCAATCAAGACCATTCAGTCAAGATAGTGTGACACCTCAGCCGTAATGACTAAGCACTGAGTCACAAAATTGTCGTCTTTCATATCTGCCCGGGGGGAGGAGGTGGGGGCAGGTTGACCCCTAGGTCGAACGCTAGGTCGACCCCCAGGTCGACCGCTAGGTCGACCCCCTGGTCGACACTAGGGTCGATCCCTAGGTCGACCTGGGTCCTGGGCAGGAATTTTCCCGCCCATCCCGCTTCTGACTTCTGATTTGAATTTTGAATCTGTTTCTAGCTGTTTGAATTTATTTGAATTTTCTGGAAACTTTCGACAGCCATAACTTCTTCATATAAAGTCCAATTTACGTAAACTCGGACTCTATCTCATACCAGAATTCCGATACGAACACAATGGCGTAGCCCGTTTCCCTTGATTCTCCCATTTGAAATTAAGTATTCTTTAATTTGTTAACTTTAATATTTAAAATTACGGGGTGTTACATTCTCCCCTCCTTAAAGGATTTCGCCCCCGAAATCTCCAAGTTAAGGAGAATGCATATCCTAATATCCAATCATCCATCTACTCAACCATCAAACACAGGCATCCATTGTCCTTACAAAATTTCTAATGTTGTACGAACATATGCAAGAAGTGTGTGTATATGTTCCCTATCGAATGCAAAATCAGGTGATCTACTGATTCAGCTGACCTCCTTAATGTAAATCATGATGGTGTCATGCGTCCATTATGTATGCGAAAGAATCCTATCGATACATATTATTTCTACATGTGTGCACAATCATTCATCAAAATGCAGCATCCATATGGTAACACAAGCATTATACATCCATTAATTTAAATATGTACACACATTTATATGCAACATGAAGGTGATTGAGCCGATCTAGTGCCTAAGGTGTGTGTATATGCATCCACGAGCAACCAATAGCAACCACTTGCATCCATTTGCATCCATCAGACATAACATGTCTTAAACACATGCTTCAACCATAGGGTTCTTCCTAACTAAAGATCAAAGATGTCATCGCAAAGATAATACTAGAAGATAGGACAAGTATCAACAAAGTGGTAGAAAAAGGAGAAATTAAAACATACCCTCAAAAAGGAAAGGGTACAACGTATGCATCTTATCTTCTGTCTCCCAAGTCGCGTCTCTTTGATCATCTCCCCATTGCACTTTGACCAACTTGACCTCTTTGTTGCGATTATTTTTGACCTCCGATCCGAGAATGTGTGTAGGAGCTCGTCTGATCGTGGCATTGCGCTCTACTTCCACTTCTTCGAGCATGCTCGGCTCTACCACTTCCGCCGTATCGTGTAAACACTTACGCAAATGTGAAACGTGAAACACGTCATGAACTCCGCTGAGCTTCTCTGGTAACTTTACTCTGTACGCCATCTTCCCGATCCTCTCTATAATTGGAAAGGGTTCTACGAAACTTGGTGCCAACTTCCCTACCGATCCAAAACGGACTATGTTTCTCAACGGTGACACCTTAACAAAACCCATGTCCCCAGCACTGAACTCAAGATCGGTTCGTCTCTTATCAGCATATAACTTCTGTCGGTCCTGCACCGTCTTCATTTGTCATCGAATCAGGTCTATCTTCTCCAAAGTCTCCATAATCATGTCGGGTCCAAGCAAAACCTTATCCGTGGATTTCCACCAACATGTAGGTGATCGACACGGTTGTCCATAAAGAGCCTCAAAAGGTGCCATGCCACTGCTAGCCTGAAAACTATTATTATAGGTGAACTCTACTAGTGGAAGGTGTTCTTCCCATGTTCCTCCAAAGTCTAGAATGCATAGCCTCAGAAGGTCTTCTAGAATCTGATTCACCCTCTTGGTCTGGCCGTCCGTCTGAGGATGATAAGCAGTACTTAAGTATAACTGTGCCCCAACCGCCTCTTGTAAGCTCTTCCAAAATTCTCTTGTGAAAATAGGATCTCTATTACTCACAATGCTGGCGGGTATGCCATGCAAACGAACTATCTCTTGAAGGTAAACATATGCTAACCATGTGGTGGTCCTTCTATTTTTAACGGGAATAAAATGGGAACTTTTAGTAAGTCAGTCTACAATTACCCAAATCCCCGTATTACCCTTCCTCGATCATGGTAACCCATCTACATAATCCATGGAAACGCTTTCCCATTTCCAAAGCGGAATCTCTAAGGGATGGAGCAAACCTTCGGGCTTCTTTTGCTCCGCCTTGACTTGCTGGCACACTAAGCATCTGGCAACGAACTCGGCCACGTCCTTCTTCATTCCGGCCCAAAAGAAAACTCGCTTCATTTCCCTATATATCTTATCACCACCGGGATGTATGGTCATCTTAGAGCGATGTGAGTCTTCAAGAATTGCCTTCTTCAAACTCTAGTCTTGTGGTATGCAAAGTCTTCCATCTCTACGTAGCCAACGTCTCTCATATATAGCATATCTATTCAGATGACTTGAGGACTCCCCTCCTATAATCTTACCTACTATCTCAACCAATTGTGGGTCGTTTCGGTATGCCTCTCCAACTCGACCCAAAAGTGTAGGTTGCACCTCTAACGATGCCAATAATCCGGGTACATAATTGACAGAAGGTCTGAAGTCAAAGGAAGATATATACTCCAAACTTTGCCGCTCTACAAACAAAGGACTTAAAGTTAACTTCTTTCTACTTAAGGCATCAGCTACAATGTAACACCCCATGAATTCTATAACACTAAGCTTCACAATGAAATTATAATGAATTCTAAATGAAAGAATTAAGGGAAATGGGTTATGCCATTACGTTCGTCTCGGAATTCTGCTTAAAATAGAGTCCGAGTTTGCGTGAATCGGACTCCATATGAAGGAGTTACGACCTTCGGAAGTTTCAGAATAAAATTTAAAATTCAAACAACTCAGTTTCAAATTCGAAATTCGAAAAACAGGTTCAAACTGGGCTGGGTGGGAAAATTCCCGCCCAGGGACCAGGTCGACCATGGTGTCGACCTGGTCACCCCAGGTCGACCATAGTGTCGACCTGGGTATCGACCTGCCAGTCGACCTACCTGGTCGACCTGGCTGGCTGGGTCTGGCTCTGGCTCGAATTTCTGTGGCTCGGTGTGTCACCAGGGCTGACATGTCACCTCTTGATTGGCTCTTTGAACTTTGTATGGTTTAGATTCCTCCTGTCTTCATCTGACGGCTCAAAACAATTTAAAAACCTATATATACACCCTAAGTCTCAACTAAAATTCACACAAAAAAATAAGATGGGAGTCGTCATGCTGCCAGGAAGGGATTGAGCGTAGCCGTCAAGAGAGAGGAGCTTAGAGACGAATAAAATTAAGAAGAAGATTAAAGCTTAATCAAATTAATCAACGCAACGTTAATTTACCCAAAGGAGCACATCTCAATTTCAGAATTCAGAATTCAGAATCCAGAATTCAAGATTCTGCATTCGTTGTAAGTATAGTGACCTTTCAGAATATAAATAAAAACTGTGACGTGATTTGATGTAAATGAAAATAGAATTGTGTTATTGTATGATAATGATATAAATTCTGTGTAATGTAATGATTCTGTCATGACTTGTGTACTGATATTTGTGGTCTAAATTGATTGATGCAAGTCTATTTAACAATTGTATATGAAAATAATGGCACTTGCAAGTTTGTGGCAAAAACTAGAATTTGATCCCTTTATGTTTATGTCTATGGCACGGACTATATACATTTACTAAGTCTAAATTAAGGCTTATGTAAACATGTTCTAGATTTGAGACCTTTAAGCCTACATGACCCAAAACCTATGAATACATTCTTATGTTTATTTGCAAGTATAATTGGATCTATGTTAAGTATCGTTTGGGTTACATAAACTATGCAAGTTCATGTTGAAATAGGATATATGATTAGATGTTAAAATTGGACATTTTGGTGAATATACAACATGTTAGTTTTGTGGTTGACATTATGCCAAGTTAAACATGTTTAAGCCTAAACTATGCCATTTCATATGTCACCTACTTAGTTATACTTTGATTTGAATGCAAGTTCACATGACCCATAATTTATGTTAGTTGAATCGCTAAATTGCAAGTTCATGCGCCACACACCTTTATGTATTGTAAAATGTTACATGTGCTTGATTTCCCCTTTTCTCACATTTATAAAGTTGGGCTGAATTGTGTCGAACCCAACATTTGTTATAATATTGCGAATGTACAACGGGGGTAATAACGTTGGGTGTAAAACATGAAAAATATATGTTGGCATGTTTGGCACATGCCAACGACAATGACATTTAAGCGGTATGAATTGTTATACCCAAGAATAAAAGACATGACATTTACATATAATTGAGAAGTGATAAAACATGTAAATTTAGAAAACACGGTATACTTAACCCTAGGTTGGATTGAGTTGTGACGTAAACCTGCCCAGACCCGCCCGACTGTCCAGTAGTCACAATAATACCTATCTAATGTGGGTGGTTAAGCATTGAGCCAATTAAAGACCTGAGGTTAGACTGAGCTATGGTGTAAACCCGCCCGGAACCGACCGGCACATCCAGTAACCGTAGCAATATCTGTCTAATGTGAGTGGTCAGGTGCTTTAAGTGGCTAAGGACAGATGGTAGGGTTAAGTCAACTATAAACACTTAACCAAATTCAACATGTTAACAAGAATTGATGGGTGATGTTAGGTAAATACAGACACTTAACCACTTAACATGTTTGACTAAAAAACCCTAGAAACGAGGGACCCGTTTCAGCAGTAACCCAAGTTAGGTATCATGGTACCCTGAAACTAGGCAGGGTGGGGCACGATTACTGGGCTGATTGTAAGCCGTCAAAACGATGGCGGTGGGTGCACAGTGTAGGTTCTAACGGGGTGCGGGTGTGCACACACTCCGCAGCAGACAAACAGGGCACTGGGGAGGCCAGTAGTATAACCTATGCCTTTTAGAAATTGTGCCGGGGCCGCCACCATGGGTCTTGATACACCCCATGGTGGGACTAGCATAGGTATCTACAATTCTTGGGGGTCGTATGACACATGTTTTACGCGAGTAGGAGACGATCTTTAGAAAATGGGGATCACTTCACCCTCAGCATGGGAACGAGTTAGAATAAGCTCAAGTAGGTGCAGAAATATAGTGTGGGTGCGATAGTACATTCGATTCTAAATGACACTTCCTTAGCTTGTGACACTTTCCTGTTTTCAGTTTATATCTATCATGCCCTTTTTCTTATTCACATACTGAAGGGTTACTAGATTTACTCAGGCTTCATGTCTGACTCTATTTTCTTTTCGTCTTCTTTTCTTTCGTTTCCCACCCCCCCTCCAGGTCCACAGGGAGGAAACAACCCAGCTTAGTACTCTTTTGCAAGCTTCAAGACCGTAGACGTATGTTTTGGATCTCTTTTGCTCGAATCATGGCTTTGATATCACTATGGGGATTTTTGTTACTTTTATTTATGTTTTTATGCTTCTTTAATAATCAAGACAGAAATGAGGTTGTAATGATGGAAGTACTTTGAGACAATTATGGAAAGGTTTTGTTTGAACATGTATTGATGAAATAAAAGTCTGTTTGGTTTCCGCTGTTTAAAATATGTGTAACTATTTCTGTCTTGTGTTTGTCTGTGGCTTTTACTTATAAACCTCCACTAAAGTTTAGGCATTCCCTTTGTGAGTGACCTTAACGGAGGTGGGTGTTTCACTTGGTATCAGAGCATAGGTTTACCGGACTAGATAAAAGTTTTGAAACTATTTTCAAAAAGGAAGTTTAAAGAAGAATTTTTCAAGAAAAAGTGTTATATTTATAAAAAGACAAAATCCCCCAAAGCCATGTGCCCTTTCTATCTCTCTCTATCCTTCGTTTTGAATTTTTCCTTTCTGTCTCAGCATGTTTGGAGACCTTAACCTCCCTGAAGGAGTGCCGATACCCGGCTGGTTTAGGAGGTACTTAGAAGCAAGGGCCAATGGCACGGGCCCAGTAGACATCCCTCCTCCAGTGGTCGCGGTTCCTCCTCCTCCTCCACCTCCTCATGGAAATGCCTTTGCAAAAACATGTAGAGACTTCAAGGCTATGGGTGGAAAAGACTTTTATGGGACAGAATCCTTTGTAGGAGCAAGAAACTGGCTAAAGGAGACTGAGGATCTGTTTGTCATCTTCGGAGTTGATGACAGGCAAAAGATACAGCTAGCAGCGTGGTTGCTTAAAGATGAAGCTTCCTATTGGTGGGAAATTACCAATGCTCAAAGGGCGGTGGAAATATGGGAAGACTTCAGGACAAGGTTTGAGATGAAATTCCTCTCCCAAGCTGAAAGAAGCCTCCAAATGGAGAAGTTCCTAACTCTGAAACAGGGAAGTATGACAATTAGGGAGTATGTTAATCAGTTTAATCAGCTGGCCAGGTTTGGGCTGGACTTAGTAAACACCCAACACAAGAAGGAGCTTCGTTTCGTCAAAGGTTTGAATGAGCCTCTACACAGCCTTGCTATGACCCATGTATCCACGGGAGCGACTTAAGAAAGCTTAGTGGACATGGCGTTGCTACACGAGGAAGACAACGGCAAGAAAGAGACTAAGGTGGAAGAGAAGAAAGAGGGTCTACAAGCAAAGAAAACAAACTTCAAGAAAGGAGGGAAGAACAATAAGCCCCATGAGAGGAGAAGGTGCAATTTCTATGGCATTGTGGGACATATATCAAAAGACTGCCGAAAAAGGAAGGCAAAGATGGGTGGTTTCTTCCATTGTGGAGAAACTGGGCACTAAGCTAAGGACTGCCCAAAGAAGAAAAGGCAGGGATAGAAAGATGGATCCACTTCAGGGGGTCAGGTTCATGTGCTAGTGGCACCTCAGCAGGAACGAGGTAGTAATATTTCTGTAGAAAGTGTAGTTTATCTTTATGATCATCCAGTTCGCACACTTTTTGACTTTGGCGCATCACACTCTTTTATTTCATCTGCCTTAGTAGAATCTCTGCATCTAGACACTAGTATGGTAGAGGATCCCTTAGTTGTTTCAAATCCAATTGGAAGCTCCGCTTACTTGTCAATGGTTTGTTTGGTTTTGAAAATCTCTATTCTCAGCATTGAGTTTAGTTGTAATGCCTTTGTTTTGGGCTTCTCGGGATATGGTTTGATCTTAGGAATGGACTGGTTATCCAGTAATGGTGCCATTCTTGATTGTAAGAAAAGAGTAGTTAGACTCTTGACTCGGCTTGGTAACACTCTAGAAATTTCTTGTAATCCCTTGAATGCTGTTATGCTTAGTTATCTAGAGTCGCTTAATGCTTCTGATGAGAATTTGTAGTCAGTTAGAGTATTCCGGGAATATCCGAATGTCTTTGAGGAGGTGAAATGCTTACCTCTGAGGCGGGAAATAGACTTCCGCATATATCTTGTGGATAATGCAAAGCCTGTAGATTTGCCTGTCAGACACATGGCTCCAAAGGAGAGAAAGGAGCTGAGTAAGCAGGTTAAAGAACTTCTCGAAAAAGGGTTCATTAGACGGAGCATTTCGGAATGGGGTGCTCAAGTGGTGTTCGCAACCAAAGCATACGGTTCGCTTCGCCTTTGCGTCGACTATAGGGAGTTAAACAAATTGACCAAGAAAAATAGGCACCCTCTTCCCCGAATCGACGATTTGTTTGATCAGCTTGTAGGTGCGTCGGTCTTCTCCCAACTTGATCTGGCAACTGGGTTCCATCAGCTAAGAGTAGCTGAAGACAGCATTGATAAAACATTGTTCAGAAACCCAGACGATTTCTTCGAGTGGCTTGTCATGCCTTTCGGCTTGACAAACGCACCTGCTTATTTCATAGACCTAATGAGCAGGGTGTTCAGAGAATTCCTCAACAAATTCGTGGTTGTCTTCGTAGATGATATCTTAATCTTCTCAAAGGATGAGGAAGAACATGCTCAGCATCTGAAAGAAATCATGGATACTCTCCGTGCACATCAGCTAAAAGCCAAATTCTCCAAGTGCCACTTTTGGAGAAAGGAAGTAAGATTTCTTGGACATATAGTGTCCAAAGAAGGGTTGGCTGTGGACCCCGCGAAAGTGGTGGCAGTGCAAGATTGGAAGACACCAAGAAATGCAACCGAAGTCCGAAGCTTTCTTGGGCTAGCAGGTTTTTACCGAAAGTTTATTAGGGATTTCGCGAAAATCTCAGCTCCACTCACAAGTCTAACAAAGAAGAATCTAGCATTCTCTTGAGATTTGGACTACGAGTTTGCTTTCCAACGATTAAAAAGGGATCTTACAACAGCTCCAGTTCTAACTCTGCCTGACGGAAGCAAAATGTTCACAGTATACACAGATGCATGTGGAACGGGACTAGGCGCTGTTCTAATGCAAGAAGGAAGGGTAGTAGCTTATGGTGGAAGGCAATTGAAAGTTCATGAAAAGAACTACCCAACCCACGATCTTGAGTTAGCCGCCATCGTCTTAGCGCTTAAGTCTTGGCGCCATTATCTCCTAGGTGAGAAGTTTGAATTATACACTGACCATAAATCATTGAAATATCTCTTCTCGTAGAAGGATCTTAACTTGAGGCAGCAAAGATGGATGGAGCTTCTTGCCTCGTATGACTTTGAAATTTCCTATACTCCCGGAAAAGGCAACGTAGCAGCAGACGGATTGAGCCGAAAGAAACTGACCTTAAGCCCGCTCTTTGTGGAAAGGCAAAGCCTGGAGTATATAGCCAGTTTTAACTTTAGGCCCTCCTCGGATTTTATACCGGGTTTGCTAACATCTCTCGAAGTACGCCCTACTCTCTTGGAATCAATAGGGGCTGCAGAACGTGAAGACCCTCAGCTTGTTTATGTGATTGATAAACTTATTAGGGGTGAGACTTCTAGTCACCTCAATAGATACGCCATTGATGATAAGGGTTGGCTAAGGCGAGATGGAAGATTATGCGTCCCACAAGCAAGGGAGTTGACAAAGAAGTTTCTCGAGGAAGCGCATCATTCCAAGATGACTATACACCCTGGCGGTGATAAGATGTACAAGGATATAAAAAGAACTTTCTTTTGGAGCGGCATGAAGCAGGACATGGCAGATTTCGTTTCTAAGTGCATGACCTACCAACAGGTCAAGGCGGAACAGAAGAAGCCTGGAGGACTACTTCATCCTTTAGAGGTCCCATAGTGGAAGTGGGATAGCATTTCAATGGACTTCATTGATGGACTGCCTAGGTCGAGAAGAGGCAATACTAGCATTTGGGTAATAGTGGATAGGCTTACTAAAAGCGCCAACTTTATACCCGTTAAAAGTAGAAGGACTGCCGCATCTCTAGCATCTCTTTATCTCAAGGAAATAGTTCGACTCCATGGGATACCCTCCAGCATTGTTAGTGACCGAGACCCTATCTTCACAAGTGAGTTTTGGCGGAGTCTGCAAGAAGCTGTAGGCACACAGTTATGTTTGAGCACAGCCTATCACCCCAAAATCGATGGCCAGACGGAAAGGGTGAATAGAGTTTCAGAGGATCTTTTAAGACTTTGCGTTCTTGACTTTGGAGGGACGTGGGAGGATCACCTTCCTTTAGTGGAATTTGCCTACAACAAAAGCTACCAAGCTACCATAGGCATGGCACCCTTTGAAGCCTTGTATGGAAGACCGTGCAAATCACCAACGTGTTGGTGGGAGTCTACAGATAAGCTTATACTTGGGCCAAACATGATTCGAGAGACTTCGGAGAAAGTGGACTTGACACGGAGAAGGATGAAGACAGCCCAAGATAGACAAAAATCCTACGCCGACAAAAGAAGGACCGACCTCGAGTTTGAGGTTGGGGACAGGGTTTTCCTTAAGGTATCTCCTTTAAGGAACGTCGTTCGCTTTGGATCCGCAGGAAAGCTAGCACCAAGATTTGTAGGACCGTTTCCTATCATCGAGAAAGTTGGGAAGATGGCCTATAGATTAGAGCTACCCGAGAGACTGGCCAGAGTTCACAACGTCTTTCATGTTTCTCACCTCCGGAAGTGTTTGCATGAGTCTGCGGAAGTGGTGGAACCTAGCATTTTAGAAGAAGCCGAAGTGGAATGTGAAGCAACTGTGAGGAGAGTTCCAACCCGCATCTTAGGAGCTGAAGTGAAAAAGCTACGCAACCGCGAAGTCAAGCTCGTTAAAGTTCAATCGAGCGACGCCGAGGAAGACGCGACTTGGGAAACTGAGGACAGAATACGTGCTGCCTACCCTCTTCTTTTTTAGGGTACATCTTTGATCTTTCTTTTTCCTTAAGTTATGCTTTATCTATCTTTTTAGGTATATCTCCTCGGTCCTTTTTCCTAACTCCTTAGGTATAAAACAAATGGATGCAAACATGTATTTGAAAACATGTTATGGATGATGGCTGCAAATGGTTGCTAGTGATTGCTAGTGGTTGCTCGTGGATGCATATACACACACACCCTAGGTTTTAGATCGGCTTAGTCACTTCATATTGCATATGCAAATATGTATTCTCATTTGTATATGGTTGAAACTTGATATGCTGTCATATAGTCGTCGCATTTGTATGAATAGTTGTGCACTCATATAGAATTATGAGTTGGAAAAATTTGCATACATAATGGATTCATGACACTTACATGATTCGCATTAAGGAGGTCAACTGAATCAGTAGACCACCTGATTTCTGCATTAGATAAGGACATGTACACACATTATGCATATGATCATGAAGCATTATGGACGCTTGTGTTTGTTGGTTAAGTAGATGCACGGTTGGATGGTAGGATATACATTCTTCCTAACTTGAAGATTCCGGGGACGAAATCCTTTTAAGGGGGGAGAATGTAACACCCCGTGAATTCTATAACATTAAGCTTCACAAATTAAAGTATAATTAATTCTAAATGAAATAATTAAGGGAAATGGGTTACGCCATTGCGTTCGTCTTGGAATTCTACTTAAGATAGAGTCCGAGTTTGCGTGAATCGGACTCCGTATGAAGGAGTTATGACCTTCAGAAGTTTCAGAATAAAATTTAAAATTCAAACAGCTCATTTTCAAATTCGAAATTCGAAAAAAACATGTTCAAACTGGGTTGGGCGGGAAAATTCCCGCCCAGGGACCAGGTCGACCATAGGGTCGACCATGGTGTCGACCTGATCACCCCTGGTCCAACATAGTGTCGACCTGGGTGTCGACCTACTAGTCGACCTACTTGGTCGACTTGGCTAGCTGGGTCTGGCTCTGGCTCGAATTTCTGTGGCTCGGTGTGTCACTGGGGCTGACATGTGACCTCTTGATTGGCTCTTTGAAATTTGTATGGTCTAGATTCCTCCTGTCTTCATCTGACGGCTCAAAACAATTTAAAAACCTATATATACACCCGAAGTCTCAACTAAAATTCACACTAAAAAATAAGATGGGAGTCGTCATGCTGCCAGGAAGGCATTGAGCGTAGCCATCAAGAGAGAGGAGCTTAGAGACGAATCAAATTAAGAAGAAGATTAAAGATTAATCAAATTAATTAACGCAACGTTAGTCTACCCAAAGGAGCGCATCTCAATTTCAGAATTCAGATTCTAGAATTCAAGATTCTGCATTCATTGTAAGTATAGTGACCTTTCAGAATATGAATAAAAACTGTGACGTGATTCGATGTAAATGAAAATAGAATTGTGTTATTGTATGATAATGATATAAATTCTGGGTATTGTAATGATTCTGTCATGACTTGTGTATTGATATTTGTGGCCTAAATTGATTGATGCAAGTCTATTGAACAATTGTATATGAAAATAATGGCACTTGCAAGTTTGTCGCAAAAACTAGAATTTGATCCCTTTATGTTTATGTCTATGGCATGGACTATATACATTCACTAAGTCTAAATTAAGGCTTATGTAAACATGTTCTAGATCTGAGACCTTTTATGTCTACATGACCCAAAACCTATGAATACATTCTTATGTTTATTTGCAAGTATAATTGGATCTATGTTAAGTATTGTTTGGGTTACATAAACTATGCAAGTTCATGTTGAAATAGGCTATATGATTAGATGTTAAAATTGGACATTTTGGTGAATATACAACATGTTAGTTTTGTGGTTGACATTATGCCAAGTTAAACATGTTTAAACCCAAGTTTGTATAAGCCTAAACTATGCCATTTCATATGTCACCTACTTAGTTATACTTTGATTTGAATGAAAGTTCACATGACCCATAATTTATGTTAGTTGAATCGCTAAATTGCAAGTTCATGCGCCACACACCTTTATGTAATGTAAAATGTTACATGTGCTTGATTTCCCCTTTTCTCACGTTTATAAAGTTGGGCTGAATTGTGTCGAGCCCAACATTTGTTATAATGTTGCGAACGTAAAACGGGGGTAATAACGTTGGGTGTAAAATATGAAAAATATATGTTGGCATGTTTGGCACATGCCAACGACAATGACATTTAAGCGGTATGATTTGTTATACCCAAGAATAAAAGACATGACATTTACATATAATTGAGAAGTGATAAAATATGTAAATTTAGAAAACACGGTATGCTTAACCCGAGGTTGGATTGAGTTGTGACGTAAACCTGCCCGGACCCGCCCGGCTGTCCAGTAGTCACAACAATACCTATCCAATGTGGGTGGTTAAGCATTGAGCCCAATAAAGACCCGAGGTTAGACTGAGCTACGGTGTAAACCTGCCTGGAACCGACTGGCACATCCAGTAACCATAGCAATATCTGTCTAATGTGAGTGGTCAGGTGCTTTAAGAGGCTAAGGACAGATGGTAGGGTTAAGTCAACTATAAACACTTAACCAAATTCAACATGTTAACAAGAATTGATGGGTGAGGTTAGGTAAATATAGACACTTAACCACTTAACATGTTTGACTATAAAACCCTAGTAACTAGGGACCCGTTTCGGCAGTAACCCAAGTTAGGTATCATGGTACCCTGAAACTAGGCAGGGTAGGGCACGATTACTGGGCTGATTGTAAGCGGTCAAAACGACGGCGGTGGGTGCACAGTGTAGATTCTAACGGGGTGCGGGCGTGCACACACTCCGGAGCAGACAAACAGGGCACTGGAGACACCACTAGTATAACCTATGCCTTCTAGAAATTGTGTCGGGGCCGCCACCATGGGTCTTGATACACCCCATGGTGGGACCAGCATAGGTATCTACAATTCTTGGGGGCTGTATGACACATATTTTATGCGAGTAGGAGCCGATCTTTAGAAAATGGGGATCACTTCACCCTCAGCATGGGGTGCCAGTT
This sequence comes from Allium sativum, assembly GCA_030737875.1. Classification (NCBI taxonomy): domain Eukaryota; kingdom Viridiplantae; phylum Streptophyta; class Magnoliopsida; order Asparagales; family Amaryllidaceae; genus Allium; species Allium sativum. Next base: position 289,804,906 of record CM060924.1, read on the forward strand.
AGAATAAGCTCAAGTAGGTGCAGAAATATAGTGTGGGTGCGATAGTACATTCAATTCTAAACGACACTTCCTTAGCTTGTGACACTTTCCTGTTTTCAGTTTATATCTATCATTCCCTTTTTCTTATTCACATACTGAAGAGTTACTAGATTTACTCAGGCTTTATGTCTGACTCTATTTTCTTTTTGTCTTCTTTTCTTTAGTTCCCCCCGGCCCACAGGGAGGAAACAACCTAGCTTAGTACTCTTTTGCAAGCTTCAAGACCGTAGACGTATGTTTGGATCTCTTTTGCTCGGATCATGGCTTTGGATATCACTATGGGGATTTTTGTTACTTTTATTTATGTTTTTATGCTTCTTTAATAATCAAGACATAAATGAGGTTGTAATGATGGAAGTATTTTTAGACAACTATGGAAAGGTTTTGTTTGAACACGTATTGATGAAATAAAAGTCTGTTAGGTTTCCGTTGTTTAAAATATGTGTAATTATATCTGTCTTGTGTTTATCTGTAGCTTTTACTTATAAACCTCCACTAAAGTTAAGGCATTCCCTTTGTGAGTGACCTTAACGGAGGTGGGTTGTTTCATACAACGTTACCCTTGCCAAGGGTATATGCGATCTCAAAATCGTAGGATGCCAAAAACACCATCCATCTCTGTTGCCTCAAGTTTAGGTCCTTCTGAGAGAATGAGTACTTTAGCGACTTATTGTCTGTATATAACTCAAACCTTTCGCCAAGCAAATAATGACGCAATGACTTAAGCGCAAAAACTATGGCTGCCAACTCCAAGTCGCGGGTAGGGTAATTTTTCTCGTGGGCTTTCAACTATCTTCCACCATAGCATATCACCCTTCCCTCTTGCATTAAAACTGCGCCAAGCCCTGTCCTGCAAGCATCGGTATATACAGTGAATGCCTTACTCCCGTCAGGCAAAACTAAAACTGGAGCTGTCGTCAAAGCCCTCTTCAAACGTTGGAAATCATCATCACAGTCAACGTCCCAAATAAAAGTCAAATTCTTCTTCATTAATCAAGTGAGAGGGGCTGATATCTTCGCGAAGTCCTTAATGAACTTCCTATAGTAACCAACCAGCCCTAAAAAGCTCTTTACTTCTGTTGCGTTCTTAAGCATTTTCCAATCTTGGATTGCCTCCACCTTAGCGGGATCCACAGCTATCGCTTCCTTAGAGACCACATGTCCTAAGAATCTCACTTCTTTTCTCCAAAAATGGCACTTGGAGAACTTAGCTTTTAGCTGATGCACTCACAGGGTCTTTAAGACTTACCTAAGATGTAGGGCATGCTCTTCTTCATTTTTAGAGAAAACCAGAATATCGTCTACAAACACTACCACAAACTTGTTCAGAAACTCCCTAATCACCCTACTCATTAAGTCAACAAAGTATGCGGGTGTGTTCGTCAAACCAAAAGGCATGACGAGCCACTTGTAATACCCCGTAATTTTGTAACACTAGGATTCACAAATCAAGGCAGAATTAAATTTTAAAATCAAAATCAAGGAAAACGGGTTGCGCCATTGCGTTTGTCTTGAAATTCTTCTTTGAATTGAGTCCGAGTTTGCGAGAATCGGGGTCCGTATGAGGGAGATATGACCCACCGAAGTTTTAGGAATTTTAAGAATCGAAAACAGTTCGAAATTCGAATTCGAAATTCTAATTCAAACCCAGAAGCGGGCTGGGCGGGAAATTTCCCGCCCAGGACCCAGGTCGACTGGGGAGTCGACTGGGTAGTCGACCCCCCCAACCAGGTCGACTGGGGATTCGACTGGCTAGTCGACCCCCCTGACCAGGTCGACTGGGTAGTCGACCTGGGGGTCGACCTGCCCCCGAAATCCAGTTTTTTGAACCTGGTTCATTTTGATGTATTTGGTCACGTTTTCTGCCTAGATTCGTCCGCCTAACCCTATATAAACAGCCTCCTGGCCTCCTTCTCTCTACACCATTTCATTCTATCCTTATGCTGCCTCTGAGAAAATGTATAAATAAATAAAATAATATATAAAATAAACCAAGACGAGGAAATGCTGCTCAAGACTTTCAAGAGGGGATTCAAAACAAGCTAGGATTCAAGTGAAGATTCAAACGACTGTTTTTCTACGAATCTAATCTAATCTCTGTAAGTCGGTTACTTTTTAGATTTGAACGTTTTCTCTATTCGTGACATGAAATTAAAGGAATAAAAGAATATGCAAAATCTTTTTGTTCGAATCAGTGCTTATATCCTTGGACCTAATTAAGAACTGTTGTGATTCGATGACCAATAAGACTGTGACTATGAAACTATGGACCTTAAAATCATATGCCTCTTTGACTATGAACATTGCCTATGACTATGAACATTGCCTATGACTGTGACTCATGACTATGAGAATTATTTCCTTTGACTATGAACACAAGCCTTTGCCTTTGATTAGGAAACATAAACTATTGCCTATGACATAACAAGGACAACTGTGACTAAAACACCTATGATTCATGACTAGGAAAGTGTTGCTTAAGTTTTGTGACTGTGAAATTGGGTCTAAACCTGATTATCTATTCTGTCTGTTCTTGATTTTCTTTGGTTTTTGATCTTGGGAATTTACCTATCAAGTTAGGTCTACCCATATTCTAGAACCTACATCGTTATTCAACCCTTTTTATGTAATAACATTTTCAGATCTATAGGCCTTCGATGTTTTAGAACAATTTATTTCAGTGTAATTCGTTAGGTCTGAAATTAGTAAATTATCATTTTATGCTAGTTATTATGTCTATCTTTTTCATAGCATCTTTGGTTCATTCCCTATTTTCTACGAATCTAGATTTATCTATAATCTAGATTGAATCACGATTATACGAATGATGGGAATAAGATTTGGGCAAAATATGAAATTTACTAAAACGTAGCTATAAACTTGGAAATTGGCATAAACTGGGAACATGTATTATGGCATGTTTATAAGAATGCAAATTGGATAAATTTGACATGAATTATAGGATGTGTAATTTGAATCTAGTATTGACTTGTAAATCTAGTATTTACATGAATTGTGAACTAGAATAATAAGTCTAGTTGGACATGAACTGTAATTAGAATGTTAAATCAGAATTGGATTAGCTAATTTGGCATAACAAGTATATTGGTATAAATTTGAAATTGGCCATAATTGTGAGTAATTGTCATGTTTAGAAAAATCATGGTTAGTGACACTTAATTTGGTATTGTTTACATACCAAAAAGCATAAATATGACATAGAAGGGAAAATGGGCCATAAGAATAAATGTTGATAATTTACATTAAAAGAGTAATTAAGAAATAAGTAAATTAGGAATAATTTACTTATAGCATTTGTCCTAAATGAGAAAATGTAAATTTAGACGAATTAAAGGCTTATTAACGACATCTCTTTTAATAATACACCAGAAAGTTCTAGGGTGACAGAGAGTCTAGGCTTAGGTTTGGAAAATACAAGTTTCCTGCTCTCCTTGGCTATCCCTAACTGATCCGACGGACGGGATGGTTACTTTCAAAACCTGATTTGAAAATTAATCAAAACCCTTTGAACTTAGAAAACACGAATAGGCCTAACCCGAGGTTAGACTGAGTTACGATGTAAACCTGCCCGGAACCAACCGGCACATCCAGTAATCGCAACAATATCTGTCTAATGTGAGTGGTCGCGTCTTTAATTTATTTAATTAAAGCTAGAACAAGAATGGTAGGGTTAAGTTAACTAAGACACTTAACCAATTCAACATGGTAACCAAACCGATGGGTGGGGTTAGGTTCATACTGACACTTAACACAGTTAAGCTAGAATGGGAGGGTTAAGTCCATAGGAACACTTAACCAACTTAACACAGTTAAGCTAGAATGGGAGGGTTAAGTCCATAGGGACACTTAACCAAACTTAACATCGTAACAAGACAAGATTTGTAAGGGTTAAGTAACTAAGGAAACACTTAGCCAAATTAACATGTTAACTAGACTAGAAGGTGGGGTTAAGTAAAGTTAATACACTTAGCCAATTTGATATGTTAGCTGGACTAGACCGTAGGGTTAAGTAAACTTGAACAGTTAACCATCAGATTGTGATAAATGAATAAGGTTAAGTCTAAAACATGAAGGGATAACACTTAACCATTAATAAATGTTAGTTAAAACAGACAGGCAAGGTTAAGTTAAAAAGGAACACTTAACCAATACAGGATGAATGGATAGGGTTAAGTAATAAGAAATACTTAACCAATATAACTTGTTTTGTGGTAGGGTTAAGTCAACATGAATTACTGATAACACTTAACCAGTTTAACTGGATGAATGAAGAGGGTTAAATTAGTTTGAATGGACTAATGACACTTAACCAATCCAAATTTACGAGAAAGAGAACTAAGTAGTAAACCTTAGTTAAAAGGAGCTAAGTAATAAACCTTAGTTAAGAAAATAAAGATTCTGGAAACTAAGTGGTAAACCTTAGTTAGCAAAACTAAGTAGTAATTCTTAGTATAACACGGGAAGGAGCGAACGTCCGTCTGACTAAAAAGAAGGCTCCAACGAATTGGGTTACGAAGCCCGAGGCTTCGAGGGGACGTGAGGGTACTCTTGGTATCCCTCTGTGAGGCTGCAGATGATCCTCCTGGGCTAACAGAGGTTAAGGTCTGCGTTAGAAGAACCAGGGGTATGCCTTGGTTGCAATATATGGCAACCTAAAGACTAGGATGGACCAGCGTGATTCGGCGAGAAAACGGTATCCCTGTGATAGCAACTCGTCGTCTACCATCCATCTTGAGTCAATTGAGATACGTGAAGCGGAAAGGCGGAGAACTCCAAAAGACCATATACTTGCTATCTAGTTATGGGTGAGGATGGCCATAGGTTAGTGGGGCATAGGGGGGCCTGCGTATAGTTCTCATTTTTCAAGTTGTGCCTTTCATTAGTTGAGGGAGGAGTCAAATGGGTCCATAGCCACTGGAATAAAAACAGACCTTAGCATCTACATCGGCAGATATCTGAAAGCTCCCGACCGAGTTCTGTGTTTCTTGATTTGCCCTGCCAAAGGACTCAGGCCGCACATTACAGGTCATGTGCATCTAGACAAGTGATAACGATTCGCGATACATGCATGGGGAAGTCTTGGAACATATACCACTCTAGGTAGTGTGTCCTAGACTAGGGGGCATCGTTCGACAGGTAGCACAATCCCTAGTTGGACTAGGTGGCATAAACCATGAATCCAAGAAGCGTTCAGCAGATAGCGTAAACTCTAGTTGAATCTAGAAAGCACTGGATAGAAAGCCCTAGATTAGATCTAGGTAATAAATAATAAATGTATGCCTGAAGGCAACGAAAACTACAAGGATTGGGATCACGTTATCGTTACTAGTTGGGACACTAGTTAGGTGGTGCAGAGATATAGAAACCAGTATAACAAGGAAATAGCGAAGCGGCGAAAGTATTAGAGCATATCCAGCTTATCTTATCTTAGCATATCTTGTGATTAATCTTGTCTAATCTTGCTGACCCTATCATCATGGTGTTATCTTGTATTCAGTTAATTCATGTCGTTTTGTTTTTCCATGTTCACATGCTAGAAGTAACTGAACTTACTCAGGCTTTATGTCTGACTCTGTTTTTCTTTCGTCTTCTTTTCTTCCGCTCCCCCTCAGGTAGTAAAGGAGGGAATAGTATAGCTCATGTTAAGTTGGACTGTCACTCTTTCCCAACTTGAAGATTTGTCGAAGTTTTTCTTGGATTCTCTTTTCAGATGCTATGGCTGGCTCTTGCTACATTGGGGAATATAAATGTTGTTTTATGCTTCTTTATTTTGTAGGACAAATGATACTCTGATATTGTAAAGAAATTGTTGTACAAACTATTTTATCAATAAAACAAAGTTTTATTTTCTGCTGTTTTAATTTTTGTCTGTCTTCTAATTCATCTTCATCTTTTACCTTAAAATGCTCCACAGAACTTAGTGCATTCCCTTTGTGAGTGACACTAATGGATGTGGGGTGTTACTCGTGGTATCAGAGCTGAAGGTTACCAGATCAGATAAAGGATTTGAAAATTTATTTTCAAAACGGTTTTAAAAGAAGAATTTTCAAAAGAAAAGATTTGTTTAAAAAGGCATATTCCCCAAAGCCATACGCACTATCTTCTCTTCCTCTGTTTGAATCCTTGTCTCCTTCCTTCTTGAGTCTCTGGGGCTCCTGGCTTTCTGGGAGGTAACCTCATCGATGGGCGAAGTAGTGCCTGGCTTCCATCCATAGCCGTAGTTTTTTCACCTACGGTCGGTTTTCTTTCAAGCTTATTGGGTTTTCTTTACGATGGAAGCAGCTTTCGAGAGATTTGTCAACATGACTACACACGAAAGAGGATGAGGAATTTATGGATGTAGATTTAGCTCACGAAGGAGGAAGGAATTATAAAACCTAAGACAAGAGGAAGTACTTTTACTAGGATACAATTAAGGACAAAGGACAAGGTTTTTAAGGGCAAGTACATGCTCTCACCACTAAGCGTACCTAGGAGGAAGGTAGTAAAGTTCTGTTGGAAGATTCTAGTTTTGCTGTTTGTACTCTTTCCTTTGGTTTTTAGCGCTTCGCATTTGTTCATATTTGCTTCCATAGTTGAGTCTCTGCACCATAAGTACTTGTATAGTAGAAAGATCCCACTAGAGTCTCAAATCCAATTGGTGGTCCGACCAGTTTATTCTTGGTTAGCAGGGATTTGAGAATAGCTATCGAGTTTGCTTATATCATCTCACGTAGATCGTCTAAATTCGGAGGAGATATTCCTTGGGTGCTTGTCTGATATTGTTTTAGGCCTTTGGGGCTTGTACTTGAGGAATGTCGAGTTCGATTAGGATGGTTTGCGTGAGAGATGAATAGTTGTGGAAGGCACTCTAAAAAGCACGTAGTGACCTTTTCGACCCTTATAGTTATGGCATGGATAAGCTAAGAGGAGATACCTCAAACCATCTTGGTATGTACACTTGGTATCATAGTCAACATCTGTTTATTTTGGAAATGGAGGTCAGAAACTTCACAATCGTGAAGTTAAATTAGTTAAGATACAGTGGAGTAAAGATCAAGAAGGCTAGATACTAGCATCATGCCCTTTTCCTTAAGGGTGCATCCTTTATTTCTTTTCTTTTTTTTATAGGAGATTTACGCATAATTGTTTCTCACTTTCCAAAGTATATCCTCTAGGTCGTATCTTAGATCCTTAGGTAGGAACTCTTTTGGATGTAAACATGTATTTGAAACATGTTATGGTTAATGGTTGCGAGTGGTTGCTAATGGTTGCTCGTGAATGCATATACATACGTATTAGGCACTAGATCAGTTCGGACGCTTTCATATTGCATTTATAGATATGTATTTGTTTGTAAGTTGAGCTTGATATGTTATCATATGGATGTTGCATATGGGTGAATGGCTATGCACACATGTAGTATTTACATAACTAGGGGTGCTTGCATACATGATTGGATGCATGGCACTGACATGATTCGCATTAAGGAGGTCGACTGAATCAGTAGACCGCCTGATTTTGCACTAGATAAAGACATATACACAAACTATGCATAATAACATGAAAGCACTAGAAATCTTTTAAGGACAATGAATACCTGTGATTGAATGGTTTAGTAGATGGGTGATTGGATGGTAGGACACATTCTTCCTAACTTGAACGTTTCGGGGACGAAATCCTTTTAAGTGGGGGAGAATGTAACACCACGTAATTCTGTAACACTAGGATTCACAAATCAAGGCAGAATTAAATTTTAAAATCAAAATCAAGGGAAACGGGTTGCGCCATTGCGTTCATCTCGAAATTCTGCTTGGAAACGAGTCCGAGTTTGCGAGAATCGGAGTCCGTATGAGGGAGATATGACCCTCCGAAGTTTCAGGAATTTTCAGAATCGAAAACAGTTAGAAATTCGAATTCGAAATTCGAATTCAAACGCAGAAGCGGGCTGGGCGGGAAATTTCCCGCCCAGGACCCAGGTCGACTGGGTAGTCGATCCCCCCGACCAGGTCGACTGGGTAGTCGACCCCCCCTGACCAGGTCGACTGGGTAGTCGACCTGGGGGTCGACCTGCCCCCGAAATCCAGTTTTTGAACATGGTTCGTTCCGATGTATTTGGTCACGTTTTCTACCTAGATTCGTCCGCCTAACCCTATATAAACAGCCTCCTGGCCTCCTTCTCTCTACACCATTTCATTCTATCCTTCTGCTGCCTCTGAGAAAATGTATAAATAAATAAAATAATATATAAAATAAATCAAGACGAGGAAATGCTGCTCAAGACTTTCAAGAGGGGATTCCAAACAAGCAAGGATTCAAGTGAAGATTCCAACGACTTCAACGACAGTTTTTCTACGAATCTAATCTAATCTCTGTAAGTCGGTTACTTTTTAGATTTGAACGTTTTCTCTATTCGTGACATGAAATTAAAGGAATAAAAGAATATGCCAAATCTTTCTGTCTGAATCAGTGCTTATATCCTTGGACCTAATTAAGAACTGTTATGATTCGATGACCAATAAGACTGTGACTATGAAACTATGGACCTTAAAACCATATGCCTCTTTGACTATGAACATTGCCTATGACTATGAACATTGCCTATGATTGTGACTCATGACTATGAGAATTATTTCCTTTGACTATGAACACAAGCCTATGCCTTTGATTAGGAATCATAAACTATTGCCTATGACATAACAAGGACAACTGTGACTAAAACACCTATGATTCAAGACTTGGAAAGTGTTGCTTAAGTTTTGTGACTGTGAAATTGGGTCTAAACCTGATTATCTATTCTGTCTGTTCTTGATTTTCTTTGGTTTTTGATCTTGGGAATTTACCTATTAAGTTAGGTCTACCCATGTTCATGAACCTTCATCGTTATTCAACCCTTTTTATGTCATAACATTTTCAGATCTATAGGCCTTCGATGTTTTAGAACAATTTATTTCAGTGTAATTCGTTAGGTCTGAAATTAGTAAATTTTCTTTTTATGCCAGTTATTATGTCTATCTTTTTCATAGCATCTTTGGTTCATTCCCTATTTTCTACGAATCTAGATTTATCTATAATCTAGATTGAATCACGATTATACGAACGATGGGAATACGATTTGGGCAAAATATGAAATTTACTAAAACGTAGTTATAAACTTGGAAATTGGCATAAATTGGGAACATGTATTATGGCATGTTTATAAGAATGCAAATTGGATAAATTTGACATGAATTATAGGATGTGTAATTTGAATCTAGTATTGACTTGTAAATCTAGTATTTACATGAATTGTGAACTAGAATAATAAGTCTAGTTGGACATGAACTGTAATTAGAATGTTAAATCAGAATTGGATTAGCTAATTTGGCATAACAAGTATATTGGTATAAATTTGAAAATGGCCATAATTGTGAGTAATTGTCATGTTTAGAAAAATCATGGTTAGTGACACTTAATTTGGTATAGTTTACATACCAAAAAGCATAAATATGACATAGAGGGGAAAATGGGCCATAAGAATAAATGTTGACAATTTACATTAAAAGAGTAATTAAGAAATAAGTAAATTAGGAATAATTTCCATATAGAATTTGTCCTAAATGAGAAAATGTAAATTTAGATGAATTAAAGGCTTATTAACGACATCTCTTTTAATAATACACCAGAAAGTTCTAGGGTGACAGAGAGTCTAGGCTTGGGTTTGGAAAATACAAGTTTCCTGCTCTTCCTGGCTATCCCTAACTGATCCGACGGACGGGATGGTTACTTTCAAAACCTGATTTGAAAATTAATCAAAACCCTTTGAACTTAGAAAACACGAATAGGCCTAACCCGAGGTTAGACTGAGTTGCGATGTAAACCTGCCCGGAACCAACCGGCACATCCAGTAATCGCAACAATATCTGTCTAATGTGAGTGGTCGCGACTTTAATTTATTTAATTAAAGCTAGAACAAGAATGGTAGGGTTAAGTTAACTAAGACACTTAACTTATTCAACATGGTAACCAAACCGATGGGTGGGGTTAGGTTCATACTGACAATTAACACAGTTAAGCTAGAATGGGAGGGTTAATTCCATAGGAACACTTAACCAACTTAACAGAGTTAAGCTAGAATGGGAGGGTTAAGTCCATAGGGACACTTAACCAAACTTAACATCATAACAAGACAAGATTTGTAAGGGTTAAGTAACTAAGGAAACACTTAGCCAAATTAACATGTTAACTAGACTAGAAGGTGGGGTTAAGTAAAGTTAATACAATTAGCCAATTTGATATGTTAGCTGGACTAGACCGTAGGGTTAAGTAAACTTGAACACTTAACCATCAGATTGTGATAAATGAATAAGGTTAAGTCTAAAACATGAAGGGATAACACTTAACCATTAATAAAATGTTAGTTAAAACAGATGGGCAAGGTTAAGTTAAAAAGGAACACTTAACCAATACAGGATGAATGGATAGGGTTAAGTAATAAGAAATACTTAACCAATATAACTTGGTTTGTGGTAGGGTTGAGTCAACATGAATTACTGATAACACTTAACCATTTTAACAGGATGAATGAAGAGGGTTAAGTTAGCTTGAATGGACTAATGATACTTAACCAATCCAAATTTACGAGAAAGAGAACTAAGTAGTAAACCTTAGTTAAAAGGAGCTAAGTAGTAAACCTTAGTTAAGAAAACAAAGATTCTGGAAACTAAGTGGTAAACCTTAGTTAGAAAAACTAAGTAGTAATTCTTAGTATAACACGGTAAGGAGCGAACGTCCGTCTGACTAAAAAGAAGGCTCCAACGAATTGGGTTACGAAGCCCGAGGCTTCGAGGGGACGTGAGGGTACTCTTGGTATCCCTCTTGTGAGGCTGCAGATGATCCTCCTGGGCTCACAGAGGTTAAGGTCTGCGTTAGAAGAACCAGGGGTATGCCTTGGTTGCAATATATGGCAACCTAAAGACTAGGATGGACCAGCGTGATTCGGCGAGAAAACGGTAGCCCTGTGATAGCAACTCGTCGTCTACCATCTATCTTGAGTCGATCGAGATACGTGAAGCGGAAAGGTGGAGAACTCCAAAATACCATATACTTGCTATCTAGTTATGGGTGAGGATGGCCATAGGTTAGTGAGGCATAGGGGGGCCTGCGTATAGTTCTCATTTTTCAAGGTGTGCCTTTCATTAGTTGAGGGAGGGGTCAAGTGGGACCGTAACCACTGGAATAAAAACAGACCTTAGCATCTGCATCGGCAGATATCTGAAAGCTCCCGACCGAGTTCTGTGTTTCTTGATTTGCCCTGCCACAGGACTTGGGCCGCACATTACTGGACATGTGCATCTAGACAAGTGATAACGATTCGCGATACATGCGTGGGGAAGTCTTGGAACGTATACCACTCTAGGTAGTGTGTCCTAGACTAGGGGGCATCGTTCGACAGGTAGCATAATCCCTAGTTGGACTAGGTGGCATAAACCCTGAATCCGAGAAGCGTTCAGCAGATAGCGTAAACTCTAGTTGAATCTAGAAAGCACTGGATAGAAAGCCCTAGATTAGATATAGGTAATAAATAATAAATGTATGCCTGAAGGCAACGGAAACTACAAGGATTGGGATCACGTTATCGTTACTAGTTGGGACACTAGTTAGGTGGTGCAGAGATATAGAAACTAGTATAACAAGGAAATAGCGAAGCGGCGAAAGTATTAGAGCATATCCCGTTTATCTTATCTTAGCATATCTTGTGATTAATCTTGTCTAATCTTGCTGACCCTATCATCATGGTGTTATCTTGTATTCAGTTAATTCATGTCGTTTTGTTTTTCCATGTTCACATGCTAGAAGTAACTGAACTTACTCAGGCTTTATGTCTGACTCTGTTTTTTCTTTCGTCTTCTTTTCTTCCGCTCCCCCCCAGGTAGTAAAGGAGGGAATAATATAGCTCAGGTTAAGTTGGACTGTCACTCTTTCCCAGCTTGAAGATTTGTCGAAGTTTTGCTTGGATTTTCTTTTCAGATGCTATGGCTGGCTCTTGCTACATTGGGGAATATAAATGTTGTTTTATGCTTCTTTATTTTGTAGGACAGATGATACTCTGATATTGTAAAGAAATTGTTGTACAAACTATTTTATCAATAAAACAATGTTTTATTTTCCGCTGTTTTAATTTTTGTCTGTCTTGTAATTCATCTACATCTTTTACCTTAAAATGCTCCACAGAACTTAGTGCATTCCCTTTGTGAGTGACACTAACAGATGTGGGGTGTTACTCGAAGCTAATGAAACCCGTAGCCACTCGAAGAAACCGTCAGGAGTTCTAAATGCAGTCTTATCGATGCTATCTTCAGCCACCCTTAGCTAATGAAACCCGTAGCCAAATCCAGTTGCGAGAAAATCGAAGCACCCACCAATTGATCGAACAAATCGTCTATCCTCGCTAACTGGTGTCTGTTCTTCTTTGTTAGCTTATTCAGCTCTCAATAGTCCACGCACAATCTATGTGAACCATCAGCTTTTGTAGCAAAAACGACTGGAGCACCCCACTCCGAAATACTTCTTCTTATGAACCCCTTCTCAAGCAATTCTTTCACTTGCTTACTGAGTTCTCTTCTCTTTCTCGGAGCCATGTGGCGCACTGGTAATGCACCTGGCTTTGCACTATCCACTTAGTATATTCGAAAGTCTATCTCACGCCTCGGGGGTAAACCTCAAACTTCATCGAAGACATCCGAGTATTCACGGACCACTCTAACAGACTGCAAATTCTCAATAGACACGTCAAGCGATTCTAGATAACTTAGCATAACAGAATTCATGGGATTACAAGAAATTTCGAGAGTGTTGCCTAAGCGAGTCATAAGCCTAACCACTCTCTTTTCGCAATCTAGGACGGCTCCATTATTGGATAACCAATCCATGCCCAAAATTAACCCATAGCCCGTGAATCCCAAAACATAAGCATCACATCTAAACCCAACGCTAAGTATAGAAATTTCCGTATCCAAACAAATCATCGACAAATAGGCTAAGCCCCCAATTGGATTTGAAACAACTAAGGGATCCTCTACTATACTGGTGTTTAGGTGTAGTGTCTCAACTAAAGCAGTGGATATAAAAGAGTGCGATGCGCCAGAATCAAAGAGTGTGCGAACAGGATGATCAAAAACTTAGATTAAACTTTCAACGGAAATCGCTCTACCTCGTTCTTGCAGCGGTGGGACTATGAGAGCCTGGACCTACCCCCTTGCCTGCTCTGGTGCCATGAGAACCTGAATCTGCCCTTCAGAGGTAGGCCCTGCCCTCTGCCCTTTCTTTGGGCAGTCCTTAATCAGATGTCCTGCCTCGCCACAGTGGAAACAACCAGTCTTCTTCTTCTTCCTATAGTCTTTGCTTTGATGGCCTGGTGTCCTACAGTTAAAGCATCTTTTCTTTCCCTTACCATTGTTGTCTTTACCACCCTTCTTGTTCTGCTGTTGCGGTTGTGCTTTCTTTTGATCCCCTTTCTTCTCAAGTGCCTTATTAGCATTGGCGCCTTTCTCCTCTTCATGCATAAGCACCATGTCAACTAGTCTCTCAAAGGTGGCCCCCATAGGGATGTGGGTCACAGCTAACCCATGTAGCGGCTCATTCAAACCCTTAACAAATCTCAGGGCCTTCTTTTCGGGTGTATTCACCAAGTCCAAGCCAAATCTTGCCAACTGATTGAACTTGTTGACGTACTCTCTCACTGATAGATTTCCCTGCCTCATTGCCAAAAACCTTTCCATGTATAGATTCTCTTCGGCCCGTGAGAGAAACTTTGCCTCAAAACTATGCCTGAAATCCGGCCATGTATCAACTGGACGCTCTCCATTACTGACCTTCCACCAAAACGAGGCCTCATCCTTCATTAACCAGGCAGCTAACTGGACCTTTCTTCAACCTTCTACCTCAAAGATTCCAAACAATTCTTCCACCTCCTTTAACCAATTTCGAGCTTCAACAAACATCTCCGACCCGTGAAAAGGTTTCCCGCCCATTGCCCGAAAGTCCTTGCATATATTTGCGAAAGTGCCAACGTGGGGAGGAGGAGCATTTGTTGGGACTGCGACATGGGCCCTAGCTTCCAGATACCTTCTAAACCATCCTGGTATGAGTATCCCCTCGGGTATCTTGGGAATTCCAGACATGCTGAAAAGAAAATGAAGAGATTCAAACGAAGAATTCGAAAGAAAGATGGCTCTTGGGTGTTATGTTTTTAAAATAAACCTTTCTCTTGAAAATACTCTCCTTAATACGTATTTTTGAAAGTATTTCTTTATAAAAATGCTTTTTGAAAAACAGTTTTTCAAAATATCTTATCTGTTCTGGTAACCTTCAGCTCTGATACCACGTGTGACACCCCATGTCCATTAATGTCACTCACAAAGGGTGTGAATTAACTTCTATGGAGCGTTTTAAGTGTGTATAGAACATAAACTTAATAAAAAGACAGATATAAAACAGTATTTAAAAATTTAAAACTTCATTCATTGCAGCGGTAAACAAATAAGTTTGGTTACATCATCAAAAACCAAAGACTAGAGTCAAGTACATAATATCCATCTTGACTAAATCAAAATACATAAAATAAAAGACATAACCCCAACATAAAATATCCATAAATAAGATAGGCTGAAATTTACTTTAGCGATCCAAGCAACTTCCAAAAGAAAGAGATAAAGCTGTCCAAATAAAGCTCCACTAGTACTAGTCCTACCCTGAGCATCTGGGGGGGGAGGAAGAAAAGAGGTGGAAACAAAGGGGGTCAGACATAAAGTTTGGCGAGTGCAATAACTTTAACAATATAATCATTAAGTAACTAGGATAAGGCATAAGCTTGAAAAATAAGGAAATGACTGTGAACAAATGGGTATGACAGAGTAAACAAAGGAAATAAGATGAACAAAGATAACGTTAAAGGCGCACATAATCACTATAAGATAATTTCTACATTGCACCACACCAAAAACCCTAAAAGTTGATCCCGCCTACAGAACTTAATAATGATAATGGTAGTTTCGTGTACCCCTAGCTGCCTTCATAGGTGTCGTCTACCCCTATCTCCACTAGGTGTACCCAATACCCCAATTCGATTGGCTTCCTAACTCGTAGATACCTATGCTGGCCCCACATTGGGGTGTATCACTTCCCAAAGTGGCAACCCGATACCACCAAAAATGCACCGCTTATATCTACACGATGCAACAACGTCTTACCTACCAGCCCGGACCCATACATGCACATGACCCCGTTGGACTTGCGTTGCCACCGCTAACCCGTTTTGACCTCTTACAATCAAACCCAGTACGCATGTCCTGTCCTCGACTTGGGTTGAGCCCACAAAGATACTTAATGAGTTACTGGTTTGAAAAGGGCCCCCATGCATGACACAAGCTTTCCACCTATGCTTAGTCCCCTCTAAGGTTTTCGCCACTTAACCCCATTCTTATTCATGTCTTCTTACATGTTTCATTCTTGGTTAAGTGCATCTAATCGTATTTCACATGCCACCCAAGGCACCCTCTTAATTTCACATGCCACCCAAGGCACCCGCTTAACCCCCCCCATGTCCCACCACATGTTTATCTGGTTAAGTGTTTTTTAATTCATTAAAATAGTAACCTCGTAAAGACCTCCCACATTAGACTGGCATTTGTGGCTGCTGGATTTGCCGGGCGGGTCCAGGCAGTCTTACACCACAAATGAGTCTAACCTCGTGTCTTTACAATTGTTACGCATTTAATTCGTGCCTTTGACCTCTCATATTAGACTGGCATCTATGGCTGCTGAATTTGCCGGGCAGGTCCGGGCAATCTTACACCACAAACGAGTCTAACCTCGCGTCTCAGGCGATTAATTATTACATACCTTTATTTAACCCTAAAGTGGATTAATATCCCTATTCAAATTTTTAAATAGATTCCAAATTTATTTGTGTCCATAATTTTCTTTTAAAATTATGTCCATAAGTACCAATTTTTCCAATTAATGTCTTAAATTAATTATACGCCTTTTTATGGCCATTTATGCCAATTCTCAGTATGTGTATATTCAATATTACCCCTATCATCCCCACGTTTTTCGTTCACGTATCATGATATATGTATATATATATGTATATTATAGACTAGCAATTAGTCTAGCATATAAAAGGGAAGAAACATCACAAATTTGCATAACACACAAAATGGATCTAATCTTGTAAATAAGGATTACAACATAACTTGCATAAACTTTGTATTGTAATGAATCTAAACATAGGCCTAAAGGTATGAACTTGCATATATATATATATATATAATATAGTTTTTCACCCAAAACTTGCATATATGAATATAGTTTTCATCCAAAACTTGCATAGGCCATAGTCACAAACTTGCATAAAACTATGTATGTCATAGATCTAAATCTAAAGGTGTAAACTTGCATATATGTGAGTCCAGTTTCTACCTAAACTTGCATATAATCATTTTACTTGGTTCTCATGTAAACTTGTGTACAATTCACATAAAAACTAGCACATAATCTACTCCCAAACTTGCATATTGTTGGATAGCTTTTTGACCAAGCCACCAAGGTTCACACACAAGAAGAAAGTATGAAACTACGTTCCTTAAGTCCATGAAGGATCGGATCGCACCAGAGGGTCGCCTCTCTCGGGTCGCCTCTCTCGGATCGCCCCCCATCGGATCGCCCCCATAACATCAGTGATCCGACTACCTCTACATGACTCGATCTGCACTTACGCTACTACCCTGCACAGACCGATCCGATCCCCCGACGCACGGCGAAGCCTCTGACCTGTGTAAGCATGAGCTAGTCTTCAGCGATCCAAGATGCACGGATCCAGCGACACGTGTCCCCAATTGTCACTTTGACCAATTCCTCCCCCTTTGCTCGATCCGATATTTAAGGGGATCGCGACACCAGTCCACAACGGCTAATTTGACTAATTCTCCATCAAGCTACGATCCGATCTGATATTCTCGGGATCTGTGCCACGTGTGACCGCGATCCGCCTGACAAAATCAGCTATAAATAGCCCAGAGCTTGGCATTTTTCAGGAGCTTTTTGGCAGTATTGAGCACTGATTCCACCATTACTGTCATACCACTATTTCTTGTCAGTTGTATTACGAGATTACTGAGAGAAATCACAATTGTAAGAGTGAGTTTGAGAGAAATCATTGATTGTACTAGCATTCAAAGTATAATCGATAACATATAAAGTGGACGTAGGCTCGTTAACGCCGAACCACTATAAATTCTGTGTATTTTCTGTTTTTTCTTCATTCTCCAGTTATAATTCTTTATGAATCAGAACAATTTGGGTGTTAGGTCCAAATTTTGATCTAACATTTTGGTGCTTTCACTGAGAACTGAATTCTCAGCCTACCGGATTGCTATTCTACTATTTGGATTTGAAAGTCCAAAGAAAACAGTCCCAAAACTTCACTGTTCAGATTTTTGAAGATTCCAGCGACATCTGATATCATGGCTGGAAAGAAGTCTAAGGAAGCGCGAACTTCGCAAGCGAATGAAGTCGCGAATGAAGTGGTTGGTGAAAGTTCACACGAGCAGGTCGTCGAGGGGGTCATGGATCGCGAGGACAGGGGGGCTAACCGAACCAATCAAGGTGCCATGATCCGACTTCAGGGTGGCGCTGCGAACCGCGAAGCTGGAGGGGTTGTTACTCGATCCCATGATAACGCCCCGAATCCTCCGCATACCGTGACCACGAACGGATCCCGGGGGGCGCTGCGAGCCACCAACCTCGATCCACAGCGATCCAAATTGATGACCAGACTACAACTCGACCTGGAAAGGAGCCTATGGCTCGCTTCTACCGTCCTGGCCCCTCCGCTCGACCTAGCTCAAGCTCTTCTCGCATAAGAGAAAATGATGATGATCAATATGACCCTTCTGCTCCCGTTACTGAGGGGGATCTCTCTCGCTTTTCCGAAATGTGGGAGAGGCTGTTTGACGAATTGGCTGCTCAAAGGCAGGAGAGCTCCGTTCTGCGATAGAACTTGACCGCTATGGATAGAAGGCTTAATGATCTCGCAAGGCAAAGGACGCCCCCAGTTCGTCCGCTCACCCCAGAATACTCTTCTTCGTCAGAGGAATCGCCGAGACCTCCGCGGCGACCATATGAGAGGCCTGAGAACATAGAGCAGCTTCGATTTGGAACCCTGCCATCACGGGAAGAAGAGGCACTGGGTGCAGGGCCCTCAAACCGTAATGCGAATGATCGCGCCGCAACTCCCAGAGCTCGAGGTGTGGACATCCCTGTTCAGAACAGACTACCTCAGCCCCGTCGCCGTACAAATGCTCATGGTAACAGGGGCAGCAAAGCCCAATCCGAGCCCCGGATTTCGTGGCCGCTCCTGGAAGAGAGATTAGAGAACCCCACCGAGCAAGAAGCGCTGACCCCGAGCCTCCGCTGACTAGTGCAAATGTTGCAGCTATGATCCATCAAATTCTGGCAGATAGCCGTGGACAACGGAATGAAGATTGGGGAATTGACCGCAGTCACACCCCTTTCACTGATGACATTTTAGATGTGACGTTCCCGAGGCGCTTCAACATGCCGCAGATGAACCAT
Organism: Allium sativum; assembly: GCA_030737875.1. NCBI lineage: Eukaryota > Viridiplantae > Streptophyta > Magnoliopsida > Asparagales > Amaryllidaceae > Allium > Allium sativum. Next base: position 289,823,563 of record CM060924.1, read on the forward strand.
TACGCGGGTAGATCTGATCCAGTCCAACATCTAATGAGATATTCTTGGTCAATGACCGTTGCCGCAGCTTCTGAAGCTGTCAAGTGCAAAGCATTTCCTGTAATCCTGGAGGATGTAGCATTATTATGGTTTACTCGCTTACCAGCAAGATCAATTTCCAGCTTCAGGGAGTTGAGTGAAAGGTTCGTGGAACAATTCCGCATCTATGCACAAAAGACGAAAAGTGTGATTGACTTGTTCCTTGTCAAGCAACGACCGGGCGAGAGTTTGAGGGTGTATCTAGACCGTTTCAACCTAGCCGCTACTGAAGTCAAAGATCCTCATGTGCCAACTGTTGTGGCAGCCCTAATTGATGGGGTATATAAAGATACCGAATTTGGGAGATATCTGGCCGGCAAGCCACCGCATACTAGAGAGTTATTCTACGAAAAAGCTAACGTACACTTACGCCGGGAGGAGGTATATGCTAATCGAAAGGCAAAAACGGCCGATAAAGAGGAAATCCAGAGCAATGTCGCCATTAAGCAGACATGAGACAGCTCGGGGAAGGTCGAGGTTAATGTCGGAAACTGGAACCAGGGTGGTCATCAGTCAGGAAACAATAATAATAACAGTAATGGCAACAACCGGAAGAGGAATCGGGGGAACGACTCCTAGAGAAGGACTCGTCCCTGGTCTTTTGAGAGTTATACGCCAATAAACGATACTTTGGAGAATATCTTCATGGATTCGTACAACGTCCTCCAGAATAAAAGACCTCCTCCCAGAGAGTCGACGGAGAAAGAACGTGAAACGGGGAAGTTTTGTCTCTTCCATCAGATTCATGGCCATTCGACAAATGAATGCCGTCACCTAAGGGATGTGGTCGAGAGGCTTCTCCGAGAAGGAAAATTGGATGAATACAGAGTGACACCCAGAGATAGGGGGCAAGCCGTACAGGCCCCAAATCGGAACCAGAATCAACCTGCTGTCAGGCCAATTGCCCAGCAAAAGGGAAAGGACCTTGTTATCAATACCATAATCAGAGGGCTTTATCTCGCCGGGCACGGTTCCAAGGCATTGGATCAGTATGTCAATGCAGCCAAGCAGAACCTCGGGGTAGGGGAGTGTAGCAACCTTGAGGACAATGTCCCGATAAAGCAACAAAAGATGATGTCCGATGACGTCGTTTTCCGCGAACGAGAAAGCATTGGAGTCCATGCTCCGACTGAAGATCCATTTGTAATCACAGTACCTATTGGCCCGGCCACTGTTCATAAAGTCTTGGTGGATAACGGGAGTTCCGTCAACATTCTTTTCAAAAAGACATTCGACCAGATGAATCTCAAGATAAAAGACTTGAAGCCCTGTAAGGGATGGATTCGTGGATTTAACGGAGCATCCACCGCTCCAATGGGCTATGTAGAGCTACCAGTTACGCTTGGGGAAGGAGAACGCCAGAGAGTGAGAATCCTTCCCTTCGTGGTTTTGGATATTGAATCACCCTATAATGCCTTCTTGGGCCGACCGGCCCTCGCAAAGTTTAGAGCCTGTATAGCCCCCTGGTGCTAGTTATTGAAGTTTCCTACGGAAGCTGGTGTTGGTATTGTCAGAGGAGATCAGGTTGCCGCACGAGCATGTTATATTGCAGAGCTAAAGCTACTCCGCAATGGAGGAGACATAGAAACCAAGGGCGCTTCTCCCCCCGCAAGGGCGGAATCCTTATAGCAATTAAAGAGAACAACCGTAGGAGAGTCGCCCAGAGAGCTGCCTGAGGATATAGATCCCAGAGAGGACAAAGAACCTGGGGGCAGAATGGCGACTCCCAACGAGACAACTGTGGATGTACCGATCGATGATAGTGACCCAGAGAAGGTCCTTAAGATTGGATCCCAGTTAAATCCGAATTTAGCTAAAGAACTGACGGATTTCTTGAAAGATAATTTGGATGTATTTTCTTGGACCCACGTAGACATGTGCGGGATATCTCCATCAATCATGAGCCATTCATTAAGCATTAACCCTAAGCATCCTCCCGTAAAACAAAAAAGGCAAATGCTGGGCCCAGAGAGGTCCGCTGCCCTGAAAGAAGAAGTTGGAAAGCTAAAGAGTAATGGATTTATCAAAGACTCAATCTATCCAGACTGGATTTCAAATCCAGTCCTGGTAAAGAAGGCCAACGGGAAGTGGCGAACGTGTATCGATTTCTCGGATTTGAATAAAGCCTGCCCAAAAGACAGTTTTCCGTTACCCCGGATCGATCAGTTGGTGGACTCAACAGCGGGCCATGAACTTCTCTCCTTTATGGATGCTTGTTCAGGATATAACCAGATTCCAATGCACGTTCCAGATCAAGAACACACTAGCTTCATTACGGATCTGGGATTATACTGCTATGTAGTAATGCCCTTTGGGTTGAATAACGCAGGCGCTACATATCAACGGTTAGTGAACAGAATGTTCTATAACCAGATTGGGAAAACAATGGAAGTATACATCGACGACATGTTGGTTAAGTCCAGGCAATCCTCCAATCACACTACGGACTTGGTAGAGATGTTTGGCATTCTTCGAAAGTACGGGATGAAACTCAACCCAACAAAATGTTCATTCGGGGTCGCCTCCGGAAAATTCTTGGGATTCATCGTCAGTTCTCGTGGGATTGAGATTAATCCGGACCAGATCGCAGCAATTAGAGACATTCAGGAACCTAGGCAGATTAAAGATGTGCAAAGCCTTGTAGGGAAAGTAGCCGCACTAAGCAGATTTATCTCCAGGGCTACGGATAAATGCATCCCATTCTTCGAATTGATAAAGCGAGGAAAACGCCACTTCAAATGGACGCCCGACTGCATAGAAGCGTTTCAGAACTTGCTGAGACACCTGGAGAAACCTCCGATATTATCTAAGCCGGTGGATCACGAGGACTGATTCGTGTACTTGGCAGTGTCGTCCCACGTAATCAGCTCAGCATTGGTGAGAGAAGAAGATAAAGTTCAAAGACCTGTGTATTACGTGAGCAAAAAATTGACGGCAGCAGAGCGTAATTATCCAAGGATAGAAAAGTTGGCGTACAGTTTGCTGATTGCCTCTAGAAAGCTTCGACATTATTTTCAGCCTCATCCCATTAACGTATACACTGATCATCCACTCAAGCAAGTTCTACAGAGACCAGAAGCGTCTAGAAGACTACTCAAGTGGAACATTGAGTTGAGTCAATTCGATCTGAACTTTCAACCCCGACGGTCAATACAGGGGCAAGAGACAGCCGACTTCATAGCAGAGTTTACTGTCTCAGAGGAAGATTTAACGAACGAAGAAGTTAACCCCTCAAAGTTACTTCTCGACCCCAGTGCCTGGAGGTTGTATACTGATGGCGCTAGGAATGACAAGAGATCCGGCGCTGGAGTAGTGCTTGAAACTCCCGAGAAACGGTTGATATCCTATGCTATCCAGATGGAGTTTCACGCCACTAACAACGACTCCGAATATGAAGCCCTGATAGCCGGGCTAAGGATCGCAATGGAGTTGGAAATCACAAAGCTGGACATCTTTTGCGACTCCAAGTTAGTTGTGAATCAGGTCACTGGAAAATTCCAAGCCAAAAGCCCACGATTGATTTTATACTTGGAGAAAGTGAAGGAATTGCTGAATGGCTTCGATCACTACAGCATATCTCATATTCCACGGTCAGAGAATCAACAGGCGGATAAGTTGGCGAAGATGGCTAGTTCCGACGATCCTGAAGAGACCGGGCTAGTCCCAGTTGAAGTACTACGGTCTCCTAGTATAGATCAGATGGAAATTGATCCGGTACTAGAGACGGACCAGAAAGGGAGTCATGGATGACTCCTCTAAAGAATTTCTTGATGAATGGAACGCTTCCGACCAAGAAAAGTGAGAGGCGTAAAGTAATTCGTAAAGCTGCCCGATACGTTCTTCAAGGCGGAGTTCTTTACAGACAAGGATTTTCGATGCCCCTTCTCCGGTGTATAGCTCATGACGACATCAAGCGTGTGCTGCAGGAGTTACATGAAGGTGAATGCGGCGATCACACAGGGGGGCAAACATTGGCGAAAAAGGTGTTGCGGCATGGTTATTTCTGGCCTACCATAAACAAAGATGCGGTGAAGTACGCACGACAGTGTGATGCATGCCAAAGATTTTCAAAGATACCTAGGGCACCTCCTAGCCAGTTAAAAACAATGACGAGCCCATGGCCTTTCGCTATGTGGGGAATTGATATCATCGAAAGTCTACCCATAGCTAAGGGCGGAGCAAAGTTCGCTATTGTAGCTGTAGATTACTTCACTAAGTTGGTCGAGGCTGAGCCACTGACTACAATCACAACCAAACGAGTGATCAATTTCGTCGTTAGAAACATCATCTATCGATTTGGGATTCCAAAGATTGTTATAACTGACAACGGAACTCAGTTTGATAGCACTGAATTCAGAGACTTCTGCCAGAAATACCACATTGAGAAACGGTACACCTCTGTGGTGCATCCGCAGTCGAACGGACAGGTCGAAGCGGCGAATAAAGTGATTAAGTCCATTCTGAAAAGAAGACTGAAATGGGCCAGAGCCATGTGGGCTGATGAATTACCCTTAGCACTATGGGTCTACAGGACAACGTATAAATCGGCAACAGGCCATACTTTGCAGCCCCAACTCACCGATGAAATAAAAGTACCTTCTCACCGAGTGATTTATTACGATCCGATGACTAATAACGAGTTGCTCCTTGAATCCCTGGATATGATCGAAGAAAAGAGGGACGAAGCAGACCTGCGTGCCTTGAGATGCAAGCAACAGGTCACCCGATACTACAACAAAAAGGTTCGAGTTCGAACATTTGAACCCGGAGACTAGGTTCTGAAGCGTGTCTTTCCAGCCCCAACTCACATGGGCGCGAAGTGGGAAGGACCGTACTCTATTCTGTGCAAGCTTGATAATGGAACTTTCAAGCTAGCGACCGTAGATGGAAAGGAAATCCCCAGAGTGTGGAATGCCCAACATTTACGGCCGTATCTGACGTAAAGATGTCAGATCTGTTCTTTTGCTTTATTAAGGACCATGTACAAGGCACGACTTGCCTAGAATAGTCCGATTTCTTAAGCAAAAATTATAAAGTGGACGTAGGTCATGATTCGACCGAACCACTATAAAAATATTGTGTGTCGTTTACCTTTATTGCACTATTTTTTATCTGCCTTTCTATTTTTTATGGAAATTGCTGTGAACCATGCAATGATCACAGAAGCGTATAATTATAGGTGCCTTCCATCAGATTGGAATGTAGTCACCAGTCAAAATTCTGAGGGTGCGATAAAGTAAATCATATCATTTATAGCGCTCTAACTCTCCAGAGCCGAGAGAGAGCATAACGGACATGAGGACGATGTCCGTAAGTCATGGCGGTGTACCATGATCGGAACCGCCTTGACGTAACTCTAACCTCGGCGACTACCAAGAGAGTATAAAAGCGTTTCCAACTGAGCGCTGAGAAAGAGCTCTTGCCCCGCTCAAGGATCGGGGAGCGATTGAACTGCTGAGCTCGAACTCTAACTCTCCAGAGGAGAGAGAGAGTATAAAAGCGTCTCCGATTGAGCGCTGAGAAAGAGCTCCTTCCCCGCTGAAGGATCGGGGAGCGATTGAACTGTTGAGCTCGAACTCTAACTCTCCAGAGTAGAGAGAGAGTATAAAAGCGTCTCTGATTGAGTGCTGAGAAAGAGCTCTTGCCCCGCTGAAGGATCGGGGAGCGACTGAACTGCTGAATTCGAACTCTAACCTCGGTGGCCGCCAGGAGAGTATAAAAGAGTCTATGATTAAGCGATGAGAAAGGTGCCGGAAACTCAGCACCACAAGGATAGTTATCTTATTAAATTTTCTAAGTCCCCCGTATTCAGAAATAGGGGGCAACGTGCAAACAATGCTAATCAATCCTTAATAAGCCCTAGTTAAGCGCTACGTTAACGATTGATCGGGGGCCATATACATATACACATGAACCTTGATGCAGCACGGAAATTTTTAAATTTTTCTTTTTGTTGCTTGACTGATTTGTAGTTATAATCAGATGATCTATGACTAAGCATGAAAAGTTTATTAAATGCAGGTACACGATGATGCAAAAGAAATAAACTTTCATTTATAAAATGCAAGCCTACAAAGTGAAAAACAACCTAAAACAAAAGTGAGGGCCAGTCTCACAATTACATTTCATGGCCAGTAGGAAGCCTAAAGACAAAATATAGACAAGTGACAATATCCTATTTACGCTTGGACTTCTTCTACTGTTTCTGCTTCTCCAGCCTCGCCTTGTCAGTTTCGGATTGGTCACCCTTCTTTCTTTTCCTTTTGTCTATAAGAGGAACGTTCGACTCATCAGAAGACTCCTCCTCCACCTCCTTTCTCTTTCTTTTATCAGTCAAGGAAGCTGGGAAATCATCAGGGTTCGCAAAATGAAGCTGTTTGTTGATGGATTTGGGCTGGAGTTTCAGAAGCATCCCAGTTTTGGGATCAAACTCCGAGATAGGGGCCACGTTCAAAGGCTCTTTTCCCACCTTATTTAAAGCCAACTGCTTTTCTTGCCTAGCCTTTCTTTTAGCCAAAGTTTCATCGTCATCGCCTTCGACTTCTTTGGTACTAATGATATCCTCCTCATCATCTACATGGCGCCCGTCCATATCTTTCAAGGCATCAATGGTTTCGTCATCCTTGGGAGCGTCAGCACTGGAAGCGAGGACGACCTTCTCCTTCGTGGCATCTTCGGGTTGTTTTGAATCTTTAGCGCTAGCGGTTGGTGGAATGTCACTCTTCTCTGCCTCCGTTTCTTTCTCAGCATCTTTATCGACTGGTCCGCCACCTGTATTACGAGAAACGAATGTTATTTCAGGAGAGAATGCGGTCAGCTCAGTTGATTGTTCGGCAAGACGGCGACAAGTAATGACAGCCTTGACAAATTGTGGAGAAAATATAGGGATACCTTCCCCTGATCCTCTATCCACGCCAGCGGCAGAAGCTCCGACAACAAGAGGAGTCGGACCCAGAGGAATCAGTGGATCATCAGGATTGTATTCCTCAACTCCGGAGGCCTTGGGCTCTACAGCTGAGCTCGAACCTTCGTCAATCTTGTTTTTGCCCTTAGCCAGGGTCCTCTCTTTCTCCATTTCTTCTTGAATTAGGTGTCGGCCTTCTGCCAGATCCTCGGGCTCCTTATCCCTTAGAATGGTCTTCATTAGCTCCTCTTCGTCAATCTCTTCAACTCCTAATCTCTGCTTCTCACCCTCGACGATGGCGTCCCATATGTTAGCTAAAGTGACGTGGTAATCCGGGATCCACGAGATGTTACGGGTTTTGAGGACGTGGCCAAGGAAATCAAAAATCATCTCTTCGAACCCTTCAATATCCTTTTCTCTCTCGAGGAGCTTGTTGTTAGAAGCAGTAGCCATTTCAATGGTACTTTCAACATTCTTTTCGGCAAGAGTCGCACGCCTCTCCGCATCCGCGACTTGATCATTTAAAATCACCTTCTCCGCTTCAGCCAAAGCTAGACTTTCTCTCAAACTTGCTTTTTCTTCCTCCCAAGCAGCTCTCTCAGCTTCAAAATGGCCCTGTGCCGTCTTCAACTCAATGTTGGCCATTTTAAGATCTTCTACCTCCTTCTTTAAGGCCATTTTCTCTTGACTATTTGAGTCGAGTTCAGAATGAAAGCGTTTCTTAACATTCTCCAATTCAGTCTTATAATTTTCAACATCTCTCCGTGCTAAGGCAAGTTGGGATTGAGCATCTTCCAAATCCTTCTCCATTTTTGTCCTACCCCTCTCATTGTTATCTATCTTCACTTTGGATCTATGTGCCTCCATCTCAAGCGTGATGACCTCTGAAAGATTGACAGCATGTTTCTTCATCACTTCATACTGCCTGGCTACATGACGAATGTGTCCGATGACTTCAGAATCCCTGTTCCTAGGGACTGGTTCCAAGGCGGGAACAAACATCATCCTTTCGAAGAAGAAGTTAGGGAATTGTTCTCGCAACTTTTCCAGCTTAGCCTGAGTCTCGGGACCATGGATGTAATCTCGTGACCCGGGGGCAGCCAAATCTTGCTGGCTGGAAGGGACAATGTCACTTTTCTCCTTCTCAGAATCCTTGATTGGATCCTTGCTTTTATCCTTGGGCTCGTAGTGTCTTTTTGACGACCTGCTGTGAGAGGGTGCACTCTTCGGAGGGGTTAACTCTTTAGGAAGTTGTTTTCTCCCTGTAGGTGGCACTGAATAACTGGGAAGCTTGCCAGAGGATGATTTTGGTGGAGACCGGGATTGCGAAGAAGTAGGCTTGTGAGAAAGGCCGCGAGAACGCTCGGGATTCGGATGAAGACTGGGTGTGCCTTCACGAAGAGAGCGATAAGAATAAAACCTCCTGCGAGACATCTTTCCTACAAAAGAAAAAAGAGCATATTAAAACCTCGAATACTGTTGATATAAAAGTGTGGGGTCAGGCAGTGCGTGTGATTTGTGCATCCCGTATAATTCCCCCTAACAGACCAGGGCCCGAAGTCAGGCTCATCTGAGTAGTTTCTTCTCCTCCGACTGGAACAGTTGTTTCCTCAGAAGCAGGTAAAAATGGCTCCCCTTCAAAGTCCCCCTGTGTGTATACATCATCAGGCAAAGGAATTTTGCTCAGCTCTTTAAATAGCTGTTCTTTTATCAAATCATCGGGAGCATCAGGTTCGATAGGAAGAGAAGCCCTTGAGGGGAAACCCCCCGGAGAAACTGGGATTTCCTTAGACTTATCACCACAGGCCTCATCTCCTCTATATATGTTTAGATCCTCATCTTCCTGGATGATTATTGGGGAAGGACTCTTACGGAATTTAGTTGTTTCTACTGCCCATGATGTTTCTTCTCCCTCCGTTGGGGGCACGTATTTGTAGGGTTTGCCGCCTGCACCAAGTCCAAACCTTATATCGAGAAGGCAATGCTTGTGAAGATTCTCGTCAGTAATGCACTTCTTGATCCTTAGAAAATCGGATCTGCTTTGTAGAAGAAGAGACAGTCGATTATTGTATACCAAGCCTTCCGTCTTGGGAAAGACGTGATCTGCTTAAAAAAAAGGAGGGCATGTTAATGCTTCGATTTCTTAAGCAAGTTATTCAGTCAAAAGATTAAAGTTTACTTGATTTAAGCCATCTTCTTGAGCACCCAGCCTGTCTCTTTATATAGAACCAATCAGCCTTGGGATCCCCTATGTTGTTGTATCCGTTATACAGAACCTTCTTATTCGCTACCGATTCGAAGAAAGAGAAATTCGGGGTTGCCGAGGAGCGATGCTTGAAAAGATAAAAGAATTTTAAATCTTTAAATGTAAGCTCGGTATGCAGGATTTCCGCGTATGCGATATATAGAGTGTATAGAGCCGTGTAGGCATTGGGGTGAAGCTGCATCGGAACGATACCCAATCATTTTAAGGTCTCAATGACGATTGGAGGAAACGGAGGAATAGCTCCTACCCAGCACATGAGTCGGCTGATTGTCATATACCCTTCCGGAGCTAAGTGAGGTCTATCTTCGCTGCCGGGTGTCCTCACATCATCCCAGGGGATCCCATGTCTCAAGCAAATTCTCTTAAGCTTTATGTCATCGAGTTTGGAAGCTAAAGAATCAGTAAATTTCTCAATCCCAAGTGCGTTAGGATTCTCGTCAGGAGCTCGGTCGTCTACTTCAGACTCCTCATCAAGTGAGGTACTTTCAGATGGATCCGATTCCGTTGCCTCATATTCGGATCCAGAAACCTCGCCCCCTGGGTTAATTGGAGGGACCTCGGGGTTGTGGTGCTCAAACACCTCGGGATCCGTCTCTGTGTCAGATCTTGAAGGGGAGTGATTATCCGACATTACTGTTTAGGCGAGTAAACATGAGAAATAAGAATATAATTGTCCTTTCCCCTCCCCCCCCCTCCCCATGTGTGAAAGTGCAAGTGTGTGCCTGTGCATGCATTAAAGAAAAACATAGAAGTTAAAAGATCATGAAGGCATTCGTGGTTGTCCGTTGTTAAGTTATGCTGCTGATCAGTCCAGAAATGTTCGTCTAGAGGGCTCTAGCCTAACTGTCCATCGGTATATCAGAGACAGGTCGCGTTATTTATGTAACAAGTTCATCAAACTGGATCGCGCAGCAGGGACCGGATCGTGGTATATCTATGGATCGTGAAGCGGGTATGGACCCGCGGCAAAAGCACTAACTCATGAAAAAGCATCGGATCGTGAAACCAAAACGGATCGCAAGGACCCCCCCCCCCCCCCCCGCGATCCACTTCTTCCTATTCCCTCGTAAACCAGTGACTTTTCACGACCCGGTCCGACTCGCTCCTGCTACCTCGTTCCGATCCAAGACTGCTCTCCCATTCCTCTCTTTGCTTTCACCGTTACCGCGACCCGAGTCGAAGCCCGTACCCACGAACCGACCTGGTTATCCCTTCCTTCTTCTTCCTCAACTCTCCTCTCCACCCTTAAACCCATGGAACCGAACCAGGCACGTTCATGTTTACTATCACCAAATCCTACAAAACTCCGCTGTCTCCACTCTCTAAACCAGTGCGAACACAGTAGAAACTAAAGAAAAGTTGTTTAATTACCTTTTTAAAGTTTGAAATCGGGTGGGAATTTGGAAATCAAAAGTTAGGGTTTTTCTCAAGAAAACTGGCGGCGGCTGCGAAAGAAGGAAGAAGAGGAGAAGAATGAGGATGGGGATCGGCTTATATAGACTAAAGGGTGACCGTTAGTCTCCCCCTTTTTGTCTTATTCGATCCGTAAAAATAGATGGGCCACGAACCAAAATCCCCCACGATCCGTAGAGAAGCCCATCAAGTTTCAAGGCCCAGATGCTCAACGAATATCACCGCGAGTCGCATCGGGCTTAGGTGAGCCGAATCGACGGGTCGCAAAAAAAAAGAAAGAAAGAAAGAAAAAGAGGAAGAGAGTAAAAGAAAAATTCAAGGAATTTACCTGGTGAACTCGACGACAAAGTCTCTAAAAATTCCCAGAAAAGAATTGTCCAATAAACAGGGAAATTATTGATATTTATAGCGAGCAAAGGGACACGACTTTCCGTAAATGATACGAACTCTCGAATAGACGCTACCATTGATTTGCATCTCTTTATGAAAAGATATTTCTGCAGTTTCGAAGCATGTTCCATCATCGATAAAACATACTTCGAGGGGGAAAAATGTTGGCCAGCTTTTTGACCAAGCCACCAAGGTTCACACACAAGAAGAAAGTATGAAACTACGTTCCTTAAGTCCATGAAGGATCGGATCGCACCAGAGGGTCGCCTCTCTCGGATCGCCCCCCATCGGATCGCCCCCCATCGGATCGCCCCCATAGCATCAGCGATCCGACTACCTCTACACGACTCGATCTGCACTTGCGCTACTACCCTGCACAGACCGATCCGATCCCCCGACGCACGGCGAAGCCTCTGACCTGTTCAAGCATGAGCTAGTCTTCAGCGATCCGAGATGCACGGATCCAGCGACACGTGTCCCCAACTGTCACTTTGACCAATTCCTCCCCCTTTGCTCGATCCGATATTTAAGGGGATCGCGACACCTGTCCACAACGGCTAATTTGACTAATTCTCCATCAAGCTGCGATCCGATCCGATATTCTCGGGATCTGTGCCACATGTGACCGCGATCCGCCTGACAAAATCAACTATAAATAGCCCAGAGCTTGGCATTTTTCAGGAGCTTTTTGGCAGTATTGAGCACTGATTCCACCATTACTGTCATACCACTATTTCTTGTCAGTTTTATTACGAGATTACTAAGAGAAATCACAATTGTAAGAGTGAGTTTGAGAGAAATCATTGATTGTACTAGCATTCAAAGTATAATCGATAACATATAGGCTCGTTAACGCCGAACCACTATAAATTCTGTGTGTTTTCTGATTTTTCTTCATTCTCCAGTTATAATTCTTTACGAATCAGAACAATTTGGGTGTTAGGTCCAAATTTTGATCTAACACATATAAATTAATGTCAAACATGAATCAAGTTGAACATAGGTGATTTGGCATATAAAAAAATGTGATCCACAACAAAACTATCATTATGAATAACTAGCATATATTCACAAAATATCACATTTTCCAATGTTTCACAAACATAGCCATATAACCCAATTTATAACTCAACCTAATTAACTTATTAATTATCTTATTAAAGAAATTGAACTCACAACTCAAAGAAGGTCTTGAGTTCTGGGATCTGAGTTCTGAAATTGATTTAGCTCGCCTTTGAAGTAGACAAATTCGTAGTCGTTGTTGTTATAGACTTGAGTTGAATTGAGTTGATTAGCTTTACTTTTCCTCTAGTTGATGACGGTTATTCTAGGTTGCAAGGTGATGGCATGACGGCCATGGTTCTAATTTTGATTAGGTTTTAGGGTTTGAGTCTACATGTGTTTATATAGAATTTAGGATTAATTTAGGCCATTCGATCAACCTTGAATCAATCAAGACCATTCAGTCAAGATAGGGTGACACCTCAGCCCTAATGACTCAGCATTGAGTCACAAAATCGTCATCTTCCAGATCTGCTGGGGGGGCGCAGGTCGACCCCCAGGTCGACCTGTAGAGGGAGGTCGACACTAGGGTCGACCCCCAGGTCGACCTGGGTCCTGGACGGGAATTTTCCCGTCCAGCCTGCTTCTGACTTCTGATTTGAATTTTGAATATGTTTCGAGCTGTTTGAATTTATTTGAATTTTCTGGAAACTTCCGACAGTCATAACTTCTTCATACAAAGTCCAATTTACGCAAACTCGGACTTTATCTCAACCAGAATTCCAAGACGAACACAATGGCATAGCCCATTTTCCTTGATTCTCGAATTTTAAATTAAGTATTCTTTAATTTGTTAACTTTAATATTTAAAATTATGGGGTGTTACAAAGCGTCTGATGTCGCTCCTTCCTATTGGAGCCGCTCCTCTTCAACGCTCCACCGCCACCGCCGTGCATCCCCTCCTCCTCATCGCCTTCACCTCCCCCCTCTCTCTCCTCTTTTCTGGCGAGAACTAGAGAAACCCTAAGCCCTAAATCACCTGAAAACCCGCCGCCAACTAACCGTAGCCACCGCCGATCATCAGGGCGCCTCCCCGACCGCCTGTAGCACCTCGTGCTCGTCGCCGCCTTGCCTGAAAACCCAACGCCATCGCTCCATTCTCCTTCACCCGAACAGTATAGCCGCCACCAATTTTCCACCTCGTGGGTTTCTCCTTCGCGAACCCCTGAAGCCCTGCGACCCATCCCCGACCACGTGAGTGTTTTTATTTTGTTTATTTATTTATCTTCTATGTAATTAGTTTAAAAATATAAAAAAAATCAATTTTATTATGTAAGTATATCAATATAAAAAATCAGTTTTTTTATATGAATAGCAATATAAAAATCAGTTTTTTTATATATATTTGAATGGCGCGGTAAAAATATGATTTTTATTATTTGAATGGCACGGTAAAAATATGATTTTTATTATTTGAATGGCACGGTAAAAATATGATTTTTATTACTTGAATGGCGCAGTAAAAATATGATTTTTATCTACATGTAGTAGCGATAAAAATATGATTTTTATCTACATGTAGTAGCGTTAAAAATATGATTTTTATCTACATGTAGTAGCGATAAAATATGATTTTTATCTACATGTAGGAGCGATAAAAATATGATTTTTATCTACATGTAGTAGCGATAAAAATATGATATTTATCTATATGTAGTAGCGAAAAAAATATATTTGTTATATATGAAGTAGCGATATAAAAATATACTTTTTATATATGAAGTAGCAAAATAAGAATATGGTTTTTTATATATATTATAGAAAAACAAAATTATGATTTTTATAATGCAAACATCGATATAAAATTATGATTTTTATATGTATGATAGTGCCATAAAAATGTGTTCTTTAATATGTAAACATCGTAATAGGAATGCGATTTTTATATATGAAGTAGCAGTATAAAAATGTGATTTTTATGTGAACAGTACAAGAATAAAAATGTGATTTTTAAATATATAAACATCATATTAAAAAAATTGATTTTTACTATGAACTGCGTGGAAAAGATTGAGTTAGAATTTCAGGCAAATCCAAACGGTTTAGAAATTCAGAAATAGAACTAGACGAGTGGATCCCAAAGGTGAGAACTTCTCACTCTAATTTATTTTCTAGTTAAATATATATACTAGGATGCAGACGGTGCTTAGTGGCACCCGACACCTTTGTTTGAAACCATGTCTGTTTGGTTGATTGGTTTATTTATTTGAATTTGGTTTGGGAAGTGAAATGAATTGATTGAATTTGGTATGTGTATGGTGCGAGCCAGTAATAGGCGAGGGATAAGGCTACACCTTATTCCGATTTCAGAATCGCGCCGTTATGCTGCCGAAATTTTATAAAAATATTAGAACAATAAAAAATATCATTTTTTTATTGTATAAATGAATTGTATAAAATATTCATGAGATGAAATAAATATTTTATAGTTAAAAATATAATTTTTAACGTGTATATGAATAAAATAAACATTTATTTACAAATCGGACTATTTGTTTATGTACACACATTTAACTGATATGGATTGGGACGATATATTTTCCACTTCGCCCAACTGTACAAATAATAATCAGTGTTAGTTGTTTGAAAACCCCACACGAGTATTGGGATGATATTGGACATACACTAATCCCAATATTTAGTTGTATGTCAATCGATGGGTTGAAAGACTGTTGTGAGCGTTAATTATTTATATTTAACGCTTATGCAGTTGAGTAATGCACTCTGGATGATGGTTGACTATGTTTGATTGTTGTTATATACATGTGTTGTATGAAATCCATATAAATAAATTATATGGTAATTGACCATGTCTGATTCCAATTCGGAAAGAACGAATATTTTAAATTGAAGAATATTTTAAAATGACGAGTAATGAATATTTTAAAATAACTAATATTTTAAAATAATATTCAGTAATGGATCAAAATATGATTTTGATGTCCGATTTAGGATGGACACGAAAATATTTATATATATAAAGTCGTGTTGATTAGATTAACGCCATTTAGACGTGAACGATATTTATATCGATTTTATTCATTTTTATAACGAATATCGAAATGGAAGTGATTTCAAAATCTAATGTTTAGGAAATATTATCATTTATATATTATATTGATAAGGAGAATTCAATTTTGATTTGAAATTGAATATGAATTTGAAATCATTTTGAAAACGAATTTAAAACGATTTATAAAATACATCTTAAATGGAAATCGACGAAATATATATAATATATATATTATATATAATAAATGGCCTGAGTAGAACGCGCTGCGGCAGTTCTCGAATTCGACCACTGACTTCGAATTGACATTACGGGACATCCGACCGTCGGATTCTCCTAAAACTGGAACCATTAGCTTCGTATCGAAAAGAGATTTCCAATTAATACAAGAGATTTGAAATCTAATGGTTGGATTTTGAATTATGTCCAAATCAAATTTGGAAAAGGTTGTTGTAAGTGTAGTTCGATGATCGTTTATGGAAATCGGCTGAAAGGGCCTTAATAAAATTATTAAAAATATCGATAATTTGTGTAAAATCATAATAAATGATTTAGAAAGAATTTGGATGAAAAATACCACGTTTGTGAAGATAAAAATATATTTTTATCAAAATGAACTAGTTATGAACTAGAATTATAATCCAATATTTTTAAATAAATAAATTGGATTTGAAATGGTTTTAAAAATAATCAGAATTTCCAATATATGAATTGGAATGGATTTGAATCGAAATTATCTTAGGAATATTTGGATATAGGATTCCGTGATTATACGGATATTGTGGAGGAATTTGGAAGATATATATATCGTTATTCCCAATACGGTATTTGTTGATTTCAGAATTTGATATTGAATATAAGCCGATATAATTTTTATTCAGAGCCTTGTATTCAATATTGAATTGGATTTTGGGTTTGTTGTGAACTGTTTTTTAAATGACACTGTTCTTTAACCCAATTGAAAAAAGATTAAATCTTTTAAATAAGATTTAGAAGAGTTTACCAATTAATTAACATTTAATTGGAATTGAAAATGGAGTGTGAGTTGGGTTTATTGAGAGCTATGTTTTTAACGACGTTCGTTCTTTAACCCAATTTGCGGTGAAATGCGATTTGGAATTTATAAATCTTTTTATTAAGATTTAGTGGAAATTTCGAAAGTAATGTTTTAAAATTCAATACAATAAATTGGAATGGAATTCGATTTGATAATAATCGAAGTGAGCTTCTGTGGAAGAAGACTATTACTATACATGGAATTTAAATGGCTTGGCCATTATTCCAGTTATATTATCGGTCGGATATGGAAGTTTATATCCATTATATATATTGATCTGTTTTTCGTGAAGATTCCACTGTTAATGGAATGTGATTTTGGGTTTATCGTGAACTATGTTTTAAATGACATTAGTTCTTTAACCCAGTTAAAGATAAGATCAATTTCTTAACTTTGAATAATCATTACGTAATGATTTTTGAGATTAAAACTGAACTAGAGTTTTAATGAATCTGTAATTAGATTGGAATGTGAATGGGATAATTAAATTTATCGAATTCATGGAATGATCAAGAACGGAGTATCACCAGTTTTTCTCTAAGCGATAGTTAAATCTTTAATTAGTTTTGAACGTGAAATGGTAATTAATTTTACCGATAACACCATGGTGTTAGATATGAAATATTACCAGTTTTGCTTCATAGGATTAATAGGCTGGGATTGGGAAATATAACAAATGATTACTTCGGTAAGGTTCGCTAATCCCGACTAGTTTGGATAACTTAATTTGGTTTGAATTGATATCCAAAGGAAGATTAAAAAATAAATTTAAAGAATTTATCTTTGATAAAATTAATGAGAACCTTTCCCAAAGTATAAGCATATTTGAATAAAGGAATATTCTGGATTGGAATGAGGCGTATGTTGTGTTTTTATAGCCCTTGTTTATTATATACGCGAGTTATTCAGAAAGATCGGGTTTATCCCATTTTGAATAACTGATTCGACGATATGTCGAGGATGAAGACGGTGGTTGAAGACTGGAGGACTTCACATCGTTTGGATGATTACCGATGTCTTGATTGGGTTGTACACCCAAGACGAGGTAGTAAGTGGTGGTCGTCCAGACGTACTTGGAGATTGACCGGATATGCGAGGACCTCTCTCCTGTATTGGACATATGGGATGAGGAATAATGTGCCTTCGGTTTCGTTCAGACCCAAACCGAACTAGTAAATGGATGTGTGTCCGACATTGGAATTTATTCTGTGTTGATTGATTTCTATTAAATATATATATATGTTTGGAGGCGAAGAATTTATTCTCTTGCTTAACGCCCTTCTCTGAGATGCACGAGCTCAGAGGTTATATATCGATAGACATCAGTCGCATGCCGTGAATTTTCTGTATGGCACGCTGAGATGCAAATGATCAAGGCTTCTGTTGGAAAGCATAATCTTTTGGTTGATGATTAAAGCATGGATTTAATATAGCATAGCTTTGTGTATAACGTTAATTCGCGAGCCTCACACGTCGGTGTGAACCGGAAACGGGAGAGGACATCAGGGAGGACATGAGTTTCTTTCTAGCTAGGAGTGGTGTCAGGGTTTTGCAAGCCCGGACATTTTACTTATGTGGATAATGGAAAGCGAGGCGCCTCAGTTATATTGGTCACTACGGGACCGATCGATGGTTTGGTCAATATACTGACCAATTTTATGCCCTATAGGGCGGGGAAACACATTGTTCAGGCATTTTAATCCACTTCATGTGGACCAGTCCTGACGATCCAAGGTGCAGTTGCGACTGTTCCTGAGGCTCAGGATAGATAGTCTTGAAGCGGTAAGGACGATCTCTTGCCTTGGTTCACAGGTGGAAATCCAACTTCCAATACGTGACATTTCGATTTTGATTGTAGAGCCTAGTATTGGCGACATGATAGATGGTACCCATGCTGCCTATGATTAATACATTTATATTTGAAGTTGTTTTATACACTATGCACTTATAATAGCATCAAATGATTTGTTTTAACGTACCAAACATGTTTGGCTATTATAAGGGAAAACCCCTATCCTTCGGCTTGCGTTGCATTGTGTGATGAGACCTGGGTCTTATAATAGCCTCATTTATTTCCAAAAAGCATTGCGTTGTTTTGTTATATGCACTGGTATTCTTGGGAGGAAACCTATTCCGTTTTATACGGCGTGGTCCCTTGATATATCTAATTTTGAAGTAAAGTTTTAAATAATTGTTTTAGTTCTCGCGCCAGTCACATGACTGACTTGGAGTTTATTGTTTTAACCTAAACTCTGGGTGCCCCTATTTTCCACATGGGAAGCTAGTAGTTTGGTTTTGCAGATATTATATTCACAGGTCCTGGATTTACACCTGGAACTATACTCGGAAAGCTCTGTATCCGTGTATTCCCTTCAGTTGCATTTTGTATTATTTTCCGCTGCATTGTAATTTGTAAATCTCAGATATTTATAAAATGAATATGATTTGTTCATACTCTGTATATTCTTGTACTCTGATGTAAATTATTGTAATAAGCAATGAAATGTTCTTCTGTTTGTGTTCTGATTTGTCGTATTATCAGACAATCCATTCTTTCTCTTCTCTTCGGAGACCGGGGAAGTTCGGGTCGTCACAACAACCTTATATATTTTTGATATATGTTGTATATAAGCAATATATATTCCTATATATTCAAAAAACTATTGCTTGCTTCAGCCAAATATATTACCTTATGGCTAACTGGCTCTTACCATGCCATAAGGGACAACTAAAAACTCGTTGTGGTATAATTACACTCTTTTAAATAGTGATATATAAGTTATTCAGTGATATGCATTAAATTTTCATTGACTGACATGCAGTCAAAAGTGTTCCCACCTCGATATTGTAAAATAAAATATTTTCAAAATCATATCATAAAATATATGAAGTAATAACTCACTTCAGCCTTTTGTCATCGTTGTAAAATATTAAGGTTTATCTTGCAAACAAAATATATTTGTCTCAATGGTGGAAAATAAGTTTTTACCTTCCAAACAAAAAGTAGGGGAAAATTATACAAATATAAGGGTTAACATTCATCTGATTAAAAGTATCATAGAGCTATAATTTAAAATAGGAAATATATTTCGAAAAAAGGATAGTTTATTGATTTATCATGTGGCCCAACTAAGCATACATTCGTATAGAGAACGTAATGACTAAGCTAATGACTTGAATTCCTCATGTCATTGATCATTGTGTAAAATATAATTGAACTTAAACTTCATAACAGAAAGGTACATAATTGTGAGTAACTAAAGGCAAATGTTGTTTTCAGGACATGCTAAGTATATAAGAAACCTAGAATTAGAAATGTGGACCAAAATATAAAAGGGAAAGCATTATTAGTCGTTGGAAAATGGAGATACCCCTAAGAGCTAGAACATACATATAGGCTCAGCATGTTAGTCCCTCATCATTGCTCAAATATCCACCACAGTTGAAACATTAACTATGAACGAAACTCCATCACGACAATCCTTTTTTTCAAGTAGAGCGGATATTCTTGCTTCAAAACCAACCATTGCAAGAAAAGAGAGGAACTAAAACTAAAGTACTTAACACATTAAAACTGTATGATCAGCGTTGTATATTCAATTAGTGCTTGATGTAAAACAAAAAAATTATATCAAATACGGCTTCAAAGGAAGAGAGCAAAACATAAACTCAAGCAACAACAAAACGAAAATAAACTATTAAATTATTTATGGTAAACTTGTAAAAACCTGCAACTTCCCCGTGAAGGAAAGCGCGGATAGTTTGAGAACAAGCCACAACAGAATGCAGACGGAAGAACATTTCATTGTATATTACGACAATTCATCAGAATACAAGAATATACAGAGTATAAATGAATATTACAGTTCATAAAATATCAGAGATTACAATACATTTCATAGCAGCGGAAAATAATACAATACACAACTAGAAGAGATATATGGATACAAAGCTTTCTGGTTATCATTCCAGCTGTAAACCAGGATCCTGTGAATATAAATCTGCAAAACCAAAACTACTAGCTGCCCGTGCGGAAAATAGGGGCACCCAGAGTTTATGTTAAAACAATAAACTCCAGGTCAGTCATGGGACTGGTGTGAGAACTAAAAACAGTTATTAATCTTTATTTTTAAAGTTAGGTAAATCAAGGGGCCACGCCATATAACATGGAACGGGTTTCCTCCCAAGAACACCAGTGCATAAAACAACAGCGCAATGCTAAATAAAGAACAATGAAGCTATTATAGACCCAGTTCCCATCACACAATGCAATGCAAGCCGGAGGATAGGGTTTTTACCTTATAATACCCAAGAATGCTGGATACGTTTAAAATAAATCATTTGATACTATTATAAGTGCATAGTGTATAAAACAACTTCAAATCATAAGTATCAATCATAGGCGGCATAAGCGCCCCATCCCACTATGTCGCCATACTTGGTTCTGCAAATAAAACCGCAAATGTCACGTATTTGGAAATTGGGTTATCACTTATGGTATGAACCGAGGCAAAAGATAGTCCTCTACCGATTCGAGACTGTCTAGCCCGAGTCCTAGGGACAGAACGCATCGACCCTTTGATCGTCAGGGTCGTTCCACCAATGTGGATTAGACGAAATCCTGAACACTACGTCTCTCCGCCCTATGGGGTGTAAATGAGCCAACTAAATGACTCCATCGGTTCGAGAACGACCGATATATCCGAGGCGCGTCGGAACAGCAACAACCACATAAGCAAACTCATCAGGGCGTGTAAAACCACTGACGCCACTTCTAGCTAGAAAGAAACGCATGTCCTCCCTGATGTCCTCTCCCGTTTTTGGTTCATACCGGGTGTGAAACTCGTGAAGTAAACGTTACACAAAGCTACGCCACAAAGGCCGTGCTTCGATCATCAACCACAAGACTTTGCTTTTCAACAGAAGCCTTGATCATTCGCCACTTAGGCATGCCACACAGGCAATTCATTCCATGCGATGGATATCCATCAATATATAACCCCTGAGCTCGTACGTCTCAGAGAAGGGCGTTAAGCAAGAGAACAAATTCTCCGCCGCCAAACAAATATATATTTAATATAAATCAATCACACAGACTGAAATCCAATGTTAGACACACAGTCCATTTACAAGTTCGTTCTGGGTCTGAACGAAACCGAAGGCACCTAGTACCCCGCATATCCATCGATCTCCAAGTACATCTGGACGATCACCAACTGCTTCCATCTTCTTGGGTGTACATCCCAATCAAGATCATCAGTAATCACCCAAACGACGTGAAGACCTCCGGTCTTCGACCACCGTCTTCATCTTCGACTTATCGTCGTATCAGTTATTCAGAATGGGATAAACCCGGTCTTCCCGAATAACTCGTTTATATAATAAACATGTGTTACACAAACACAACATACGCCTCATTCCAATTCATCAGTCACTAACCGTAAATTAATCAAGAGAATAATCCCCCAAATATTAACCCCGAAGGCCGAAACCAACATCAGATCAATACCCAGGAAATCACTCTGCTTAGCCAACCTACAGTTAGTTTCTAAATTTCACATTCTTAGGGAAAGGTTCCCATTAATTTTATCAAAGATAAATCCTTTAAATTCATTCTTTAATCTACTTTTGAATACCGATTCAACTAGTCGGGATTAACGAACCTTACCGAAGTAATCATTTGTTTTAATTTCCCTATCCCAACCTATTCATCCCATGAAGTAAAACGGGTCTTACTTCATATCTAACACCACGGTTGTAACAACACGAAAATCTGGGCCACTTTAAAAATTTTATTTTGGCAATTTTAACGAATTTTGAACATTTAAAATAGATTATTTTAAATAATATCGATGAGAAATTTATTTTGAATAGAATTCGAACGTATATAATTATATACATCGTAGTTAGAATATAAATATTTATATATAATTATAAATAGGAATTGAAAATGGCGCGGTAGTTCGATAATTCGATTTCAAACTTCAATTGAATGTACCGGGTGCAAAACAATCCGGATTTTAGTGAAACCAAAAATAATAGGATCTAATTGATGATATCTTTCCAACGAATCCGAAAAATCAAAATTTCATAGCGGGAATCAAAAGATATGTCCAGTTGAAAATTCTGAATAGTCGCTATGGAATTCAGGCCCTTAAAAATGGACATTTTGCAAACTACCTCGGATTTCGACGAAACCACTTTTGTTGGGTCCATGATGTCAAATTATTGCTAGATTCCAAATTTCATAATTTTTCGAATCAATATGTGAGCGTGGCAAAGGAAAACGCGTTTGACCAGTTTCAGTTGATTTTAATCGACTGGAAAATGGCCATTTTTCCAATGGTCTCAGAATTCGACGAAACTAGTTTTGTTAGGACCGTATCGTTAATACGAAGCTAGGAAATATTTTTATGGAATTTTTCTAGTTAGTATGTGACCCCGGTAAATTGAAACGCGCGTTCAAATTCAATATATAGAGTTATATGTTGATTTTGACGAAAACTGATCGAAACGATCGAATCAGCTTACGATACATATCCCATTGTGTTTGGAATGGAGGTAAAACACTATGGACGACAGGCGGTGGGCCTCGTTTTGAAGTCGAAAATAAAAGTTGCTTTTTGGTGAAAATAAAATAATTAAATAAATTAAAAATTAAAAATTCTCTCTCCCTTCCCTTTAAACCCGTTGGCCCCCCCTTCATTCTTCGATTTCAGGAAAAAAAAAAGAAAAAAAAAGGGGGAAGAAGAAGACGAAGCGGGGAGGAGCCGCCGCCCTCCCCGATGACCCCCTCGCCGCCAGAGGGTGGCGCACACCTCTCCCCCCCCCCCCCCCCGCCCTCCAGCTTCTCCCGCTCCTCCCTCCTCGCGACACCCCAATCCCCAGCAACCGCCGCCTTCCTCTTCGAACCCCCAAGCCGCCAGTCTCCCTTCCGCCACCGCAACCGACGTCCTCTCCCCCCCCCCCCAAAACCCGATTCGAGCACCTCCTCCTCCAACCTCTCCCTCCTTGCCAAAGCCAGAGCCAACGCCCCCCCCCCCCTTTGCCTCGAGCCCCCCTCCGATTCCTCTTCTCCCCCATTCATTGTAAGTTTTTTTATATATATTATTTAATTTGTTTTATAAAATTCATTTAGTTTAATTTAAAAAGAATTGTTAAAATCAGTTTTTACCTATGATGTTGGTGAAGAAAAGATTTTATTCAGTTAAAAATATGATTTTATATATTTTTAAAGTATTAAAAATATAATCTTTACTATGTAGAGGATGTAAAAATATGATTTTGTTTATGTAGAGAATAGAAAAATATAACTTTTACATGATAGGAATATTAGAAATATCATCTTTATATATGTAGTAAAAGTGAAAAGACGATATTTTTAAAAGTGAAAAGGCGATATTTTTAAAAGTGAAAAGACGATATTTTTAAAAGTGAAAAGACGATATTTTTAAAAGTGAAAAGATGATATTTTTAAAGTGAAAAGACGATATTTTTAAAAGTGAAAAGACGATATTTTAAAAATAGAAAAGGCGAAATCTTTATATATTGAATAGCAAAGTAAAAATTCGATTTTTATATATTGAATAGCATAGAAAAAATTCGATTTTTTTATATTGAATAGCATAATAAAAATTCGATTTTTATATATTAAATAGCGGAATAAAAATTCGATTTTTATATATTGAATAGCGGAATAAAAATTCGATTTTTTTATATATTGAATAGCATAGAAAAAATTCAATTTTTATATATTGAATAATAGAGAAAAAATTCGATTTTTATATATTGAATAACAAAGTATAAAATTCGATTTTTATATATTGAATAGCGAAGTGAAAATTCGATTTTTACATATGTAGAGAATACGGGCAACGAAGGTGATAAAAAGGCGAGAACGATGAAGATTTCTATCAATGAGGAGTCGTGGTATTGGATAGCTATTGGTGAGAACTTCTCACTCAAATTTCCATTTTCTAATTATATATATATACTAGGATGCAGACGGTGTTTAGTAGCACCCGACACCCGTCATCCACAGACCATGGATGGCTTGTTTGTTAAATTGTTTGGTTGTGTAGTTGGTTAGTTTATTTGGTTTGAATTGAATTGTTTGGTGAAATGAAATTAATTTGATTGATGTGTGAATGGCGTGGGCCTTCACTAGACCGGGGATAAGGCTAGGCCTCGTCCCGTTTCTAGTATCGTGCCGTTATGCCGCCGAAATTTCCTAAAAATAAATTAGAAAAATTAAAAATATCATTTTATTTGATAAATGAAATGAATAGAAATTAATGTGTTAAAATAAAATATATTATCGTTAAAAATATAATTTTTAACGTGAAAGTGAATAAATAAATATTTATAAACAAATCGGCCGATTTGTTTATATACACTGATTTGACTGATATCGATTGGATCGATAAATTTTACACATCGCCCAACTGCACAACTAAAATCTGTGTTTGATTGTTTGAAACCCCACACGGGTGTTGGGATGAAATTTGACGTTCACTCATCCTGATTGATTAAATATGTCGATCGATTGATTGACAGGTTGTTATAAGCGTTAGAGATCTATATTTGATGCTTATACAGTGTAGTGCACTTTGGTTGATGGTTGATTATTTTTCAATGCTATTATATACACGTGTTGTATGGAATCCATATAATTAACATTATATGGTGACTGATTGGGCTTCATTCCAATCGGGAAAATAATGAATATTATAAAAGAAGATTCATGTGTTGAACATAAAAATAGTCATGTGTTGACGATGTTCCTGAGTTGAAAATATTTATGTGTTGAGTAAAATATTTTAATAATAAAATTCACATCTTTATCATATTTAAAATTAGAACTATTTTACGATGGAGTCTAATAAAAATCAAACGATAGATACCATAGTTTTATAAAATATTTTACATAACAAAAATAGTCGTGTGCTGAAAGAAATATAGATTCATGTGTTGAATAGAATAAATATTCATTTGTTGAATAGAATAAAGAAGTTTTTGAAAAATATAAAGCCGTGTGGATTAGAGATGCGCTATTTTGACGTGAACGATATTTATATCGATTTTATTCGTTTTACAATGAATATTGAAAAGTGATTTCAAAATCTGATATTTTGAAATGAAATTCAAATTGAATTGGATAAAAATTCAAATTGAAATTTTATTGAATCAATTTGAATTGAATAGAAAATGAATTTGATTCGAATTGAATTGAAACGAATTAGAATTTGAATTGAATTGAAACGAATTCGAATTAAATAAAATTGAAATGAATTCGAATTGAATTGAAATCAAATCGATTTGAAATTGAATATAGTGTTGAAATGGTTTTGAAAACGAATTTAAACGATTTATAAAATACGTTTTAAAAAGGAAATCGACGAAATATATATAATATATATATATTATATATATAATGGCCAGAATAGAACGCGTCGCGCCGCGGCAGTTCGTGAATTTCGACCATTGACTTCGAATTGACATTACGGGAGATTCGACCGTCGGATTCTCCTAAAACCGAAACCGTTGGGTTCGTATCGAAAAGAGCTTTCCAATGAATATTAGAAATTTGAAATCTAATGGTTGGATTTGGAATTAGGTCCAAATCAAATTTGAAAAAGGTCGCTGTAAGTGCAGTTCGATAGCCGTTGATGGAAATCGACTGTACGGGCCTTGATAAAATTATTAAAAATATCTATAATTTGTGTAAAATCATAAGAAATGATTTGGAAAAAATTGGGCTAAAAAAATTCTATATTAGAAAAGATAAAAATAGATTTTTATCGAAATGAACTAGTTTTGAACTAGAATTAAAAATCAATTTATTTTTGAAATAAAGAAATTGAATTTGAAAGTGATTTTAAAAATAATCAATATTCCCAATACGTGGATTGGACTAGAGTTGAATCGAAATTATCTTTTGAATGTTTCGATGTTGGATTTCGTGACTATACAGATATTGTTATGGGAATTTGAAAGATATATTTTATATCGTTATTTCCAATACGATATATGTTGGTTTCAGAATTTGATATTGAATATAAGCCGATATATTTTCTATTCAGAGCCTTGTATTTAATATCAAATATGATTTGGGTTTGTCGTGAATCGTGTTTTAGATGACATTGGTTCTTTAACCCAGTTAAAGGCAGGATGTTGATTTTTGAAAAGATTAAAACTAAGTGGAGTTTTAATGAATCTTTAATTAGATTGAAATGTGAATTGATAATTTAAATTATCAAATCTGAAAAGTGATCGAGAGTGGAGTATCACCAGTTTGGCTCCAAAGCGATAGTTAAATCTTTAATTAGATTTCAACATGAAATGGTAATTAATTTTACCGATAACACCGTGGTGTTAGATATGGAGTATTACCAGTTTTCTCCATGGGATATATAGGTTGGGATTGGGAAATAAAATAAATAATTACTTCGGTGTGGTTCGTTAATCCCTACTAGTTTGAAATGATATCCAAAGGAAGATTATAGAATAAATTTAGAAGAATTTATCTTGGAAAAATTAATGGGAACCTTTCCCTAAGAATGTGATTTTGTGAATAAAAGAATATTCTGAATTGGAATGAGGCGTTTGTTGTGTTTGTATAACATTTGTTTTTCATATACGTGGGTTATTCAGAAAGGCCGGGTTTATACCCACTCTGAATAACCGATTCGACGAGATGTCGAAGATGAAGACGGTGGTTGAAGACCAGAAGTCTTCACATCGTTTGGGTGATTACTGATGATCTCGATTGGGCTGTACACCCGAGATGAGGGAAACAGTTAGTGATCGTCTAGACGTACTTGGAGATGGATGGATATGCGAGGAAAGTGCCTCCGGTTTCGTTCAGACCCAGAACGAACTTGTAAATGGATTGTGTGTCTGACATTGGATTTTACTCTGTGTTGATTGATCTCTATTAAATATACATCTGTTTGGCAGCAGAGAATTTATTCTCTTGCTTAACGCCCTTCTCTGAGAAGAACGAGCTCAGAGGTTGTATATCGATGGACATCAGTCGCATGGAGTGAATTGCCAGTGTGGCACGCGTAAGTGGAAATTGATCAAGGCTTCTGTTGAAAAGCAAAGTCTTGTGGTTGATGATCAAAGCACGGTCTGTGTGACGTAGCTTTGTGTATAACGTGAATTCGCGAGCCTCACACCTCGGTATGAGTCAAAAACGGGATAGTGACTACAGGGAGAGCACGACGTTTCTTTCTATCTAGGGTGGTGTCAGTGACCTACCAGCCCTGACATTTATATACTTTTCACATGTGTGGTTGTTGGATACGAGGCGCCTCGGATATAGGTCTGTAAGGACCGGGAAACGTGTGCTCAGGAATAACAAATCCTCCAAAGTTAGGTGAGGACCGGCCCTGAAGATCCAAGGATCAAAGTGGGGTCCTGAGACATTTGCTAGAGTGTCTCGAATGGAGAGGAGCTTGCCCCTTGCCTCGACTCATGATGGAAATCCAATTTCCAATACGTGATATTGCGGTTTTAATTGTATAACTAGTATGGCGACATGATAGATGTTACCCATGCCGCCTATGATTGATATTTATGATTTGAATTATTTTGACACTATCCACTTATTATAGTATCAAGTGATTTGTTTTAAACGTACCAAGCATGTTTGGCTATTATAAGGGAAAACCCTATCCTCCGGCTTGCGTTGCATTGTGTGATGGGACCTGGGTCTTATAATAGCTTCATTTTTCCAAAAAAACATTGCGCTGTTTTGTTATGTGCACTAGTATTCTTGGGAGGAAACTCGTTCCGTGTTATACGGCGTAGTCCCTTGAATAACTCTCTTTTAAAGTAAAGTTTTAAATAACTGTTTTAGTTCTCACACCAGTCACATGACTGACCTGGAGTTTATTGTTTTAACCTAAACTCTGGGTGCCCCTATTTTCCACACGGGCAGCTAGTAGTTTTGGTTTTGCAGATTTATATTCACAAGATCCTGATTTACAGCTGGAACGATGCTCGGGAAGCTCTATATCCATGTATCACTTTCAGTTGTGTTTTGTATATTTTTCCGCTGCTATGTAATTTATTGTAATCTCTGATAATTATCGAATGTAATTTATTCATTTATACTCTGTATATTCTTGTATCTGATGGGATTGTTGTAATATACAATGAAATGTTCTTCTGTCTGCGTTCTGATTTGTCTTGTCCTCAACGCCATCCGTGCTTTCCTTCACGGGGAAGTTCGGGTCGTCTCAGTTTGGTATCAGAGCTTTGGTTTACAGAGCTCGAGAACAAGACACATTAGAACCATACGAAAGAATTTATCAGATATTGGTTAGTAATATCCAATTAGAATGACTCGTTAGAGATAGGATTAGTAGTATCCTAGAACGAGTGTGAAGAGTATATTTTTCAAATGAAAACAATTTTGTTTTGAAAATTTAAACCATTTTATACGTATTTGAATATTTGTTTATACTGAATTTGGACAATCTAGTATATAAAGATTTTTCATATACGCGTCATGAACGTATATTCGAAGTTTTAATATATTGGATAGATATAGAATCACATTCTAGTCGCCCGGAGATGATGTTGATAATGACCATGGCATCATCAATATTTATGTTCGTGTTTCGAAGGTGTGATATCTATATATTTCCATTAGACTGGTGTGAGAACCAAAATATAGCTAGAATACATTGTTGTGATTTGGCATCAAAAACAAGATTTTCAGTATATATATATATATCAAAGTTATGAATTTGAAACTCTAATTCACTAATTGATTGATGTTTGTGTTGTTTGTCTATTTGTTTGAAAATTTTGAACCATTATGCCTAATTGCATCAAATATTAAGAATTGGTCGCATTTGCTAGCATATACATATATTTACATTGAACAGGTCATAGCAAGGAGGCTAGAGCAGAGAATAAAATTTGTTTGCCCGACAAATAGGTACATGTTTACTATAATTTACTGTTTTGTTTGGGTGATGATGATTTTATGAGCCTATTGGCTAGCCGCTTGGCTTTTTTTTTTTTTGAGATCAGAAGGCCTATATGGCAATTTCGGGATTTTCCCGTGGCTCCCGGTGCAGGGGAGGTTATAGCGAAATTTTTCGAAAATTTAGGGTGTTAGCCAAATTTTTGAAAATTTGAAAATTATCAGAAACTGAAAAGTTGGAGAATGGAAGCCAGATCGAACGTAGAGTTGATTGATCAAACCACCTTCATCTTTGTTACTTTTCGGGGACGAAAAGTTTTAAGTGGGGGAGATTGTACCAACCCGAAAATCTGGGCCAGTTTAAAATTTTTATTTTGGCAATTTTAATGAATTTTGAACATTTAAAATATATTATTTTAAATAATATCGATGAGAAATTTATTTTGAATAGAATTCGAACGTATATATTTATATACGTCATAGTTAGAATATAAATATTTATATATAATTATAAATAGGAATTGAAAATGGCGCGGTAGTTCGATAATTCGATTTCAAACTTCAATTGAATGTACCGGGTGCAAAACAATCCGGATTTTAGTGAAACCAAAAATAATAGGATCTAATTGATGATATCTTTCCAACGAATCCGAAAAATCAAAATTTCATAGCGGGAATCAAAGATATGTCCAGTTGAAAATTCTGAATAGTCGCTATGGAATTCAGGCCCTTAAAAATGGACATTTTGCAAACGACCTCGGATTTCGATGAAACCACTTTTGTTGGGTCCGTGATGTCAAATTATTGCTAGATTACAAATTTCATAATTTTTCGAATCAATATGTGAGCGTGGCAAAGGAAAACGCGTTTGACCAGTTTTAGTTGATTTTAATCGACTAGAAAATGGCCATTTTTCCAACGGTCTCAGAATTCGACGAAACTAGTTTTGTTAGGACCGTATCGTTAATACGAAGCTAGGAAATATTTTTATGGAATTTTTCTAGTTAGTATGTGACCCCGGTAAATTGAAACGCGCGTTCAAATTCAATATATAGAGTTATATGTTGATTTTGACGAAAACTGATCGAAACGATCGAATCAGCTTACGATACATATCCCATTGTGTTCGGAATGGGGGAAAAACGCTATGGACGACAGGCGGTGGGCCTCGTTTTGAAGTCGAAAATAAAAGTTGCTTTTTGGTGAAAATAAAATAATTAAATAAATTAAAAATTAAAAATTCTCTCTCCCTTCCCTTTAAACCCGTTGCCCCCCCCTTCATTCTTCGATTTCAGGAAAAAAAAAAGAAAAAAAAGGGGAAGAAGAAGACGAAGCGGGGAGGAGCCGCCGCCCTCCCCGATGACCCCCTCGCCGCCAGAGGGTGGCGCACACCTCTCCCCTCCCTCCCTCCAGCTTCTCCCGCTCCTCCCTCCTCGCGACACCCCAATCCCCAGCAACCGCCGCCTCCCTCTTCGAACCCCAAGCCGCCAGTCCCCCTTCGCCACCGCAACCGACGTCCTCCCCCCCCCCAAAACCCGATTCGAGCCCCTCCTCCTCCAACCTCTCCCTCCTTGCCAAAGCCAGAGCCAACGCCCCCCCCCCCCTACCTCGAGCCCCGCCTGAATCGAGCCCCCCTCCGATTCCTCTTCTCCCCCATTCGCTGTAAGTTTTTATATATATATTATTTAATTTGTTTTATAAAATTCGTTTAGTTTAATTTAAAAAGAATTGTTAAAATCAGTTTTTACCTATGATGTTGGTGAAGAAAAGATTTTATTCAGTTAAAAATATGATTTTATATATTTTTAAAGTATTAAAAATATAATCTTTACTATGTAGAGGATGTAAAAATATGATTTTGTTTATGTGGTGAATAGAAAAATATAACTTTTACATGATAGGAATATTAGAAATATCATCTTTATATATGTAGTAAAAGTGAAAAGACGATATTTTTAAAAGTGAAAAGACGATATTTTTAAAAGTGCAAAGACGATATTTTAAAAAGTGAAAAGACGATATTTTTAAAAGTGAAAAGACGATATTTTTAAAATTTAAATGTGAAAAGATGATATTTTTAAAAGTGAAAAGACGATATTTTTAAAAGTGAAAAGACGATATTTTTAAAAGTGAAAAGACGATATTTTAAAAATAGAAAAGGCGAAATCTATATATATTGAATAGCAAAGTAAAAATTCGATTTTTATATATTGAATAGCATAGAAAAAATTCGATTTTTATATATTGAATAGCATAATAAAAATTCGATTTTTATATATTGAATAGCGGAATAAAAATTCGATTTTTATATATTGAATAGCGGAATAAAAATTCAATTTTTTTATATATTGAATAGCATAGAAAAAATTCGATTTTTATATATTGAATAACAGAGAAAAAATTCGATTTTTATATATTGAATAACAAAGTAAAAAATTCGATTTTTATATATTGAATAGCGAAGTGAAAATTCGATTTTTAAATATGTAGAGAATACGGGCAACGAAGGTGATAAAAAGGCGAGAACGATGAAGATTTCTATCAATGAAGAGTCGTGGTATTGGATAGCTATTGGTGAGAACTTCTCACTCAAATTTCCTTTTTCTAATTATATATATATACTAGGATGCAGACGGTGTTTAGTAGCACCCGACACACGTCATCCACAGACCATGGATGGCTTGTTTGTTAAATTGTTTGGTTGTGTAGTTAGTTAGTTTATTTGGTTTGAATTGAATTGTTTGGTGAAATGAAATTAATTTGATTGATGTGTGAATGGCATGGGCCTTCGCTAGACCGGGGATAAGGCTAGGCCTCGTCCCGTTTCTAGTATCGTGCCGTTATGCCGCCGAAATTTCCTAAAAATACATTAGAAAAAATAAAAATATCATTTTATTTGATAAATGAAATGAATAGAAATTCATGTGTTAAAATAAAATATATTATCGTTAAAAATATAATTTTTAACGTGAAAGTGAATAAATAAATATTTATAAACAAATCGGCCAATTTGTTTATATACACTGATTTGACTGATATCGATTGGGTCGATAAATTTTACACATCGCCCAACTGCACAACAAAAATCTGTGTTTGATTGTTTGAAACCCCACAAGGGTGTTGGGATGAAATTTTAAGTTCACTCATCCTGATTGATTAAATATGTCGATCAACTGATTGACAGACTGTTATAAGCGTTAGATATCTATATTTGATGCTTATACAGTGTAGTGCACTTTGGTTGATGGTTGATTATTTTTCAATACTATTATATACACGTGTTGTATGGAATCCATATAATTAACATTATATGGTGATTGATTGGGCCTCATTCCAATCGGGAAAATAATGAATATTATAAAAGAAGATTCATGTGTTGAATATAAAAATAGTCATGTGTTGACGATGTTCCTGAGTTGAAAATATTTATGTGTTGAGTAAAATATTTTAATAATAAAATTCACATCTTTATCATATTTAAAATTAGAACTACTTTACGATGGAGTCTAATTAAAATCAAACGATAGATACCATAGTTTTATAAAATATTTTACATAACAAAAATAGTCGTGTGCTGAAAGAAATATAGATTCATGTGTTGAATAGAATAAATATTCATTTGTTGAATAGAATAAAGAAGTTTTTGAAAAATATAAAGCCGTGTGGATTAGAGATGCGCTATTTTGACGTGAACGATATTTATATCGATTTTATTCGTTTTACAATGAATATTGCAAAGTGATTTCAAAATCTGATATTTTGAAATGAAATTCAAATTGAATTGGATAAAAATTCAAATTGAAATTTTATTGAATCAATTTGAATTGAATAGAAAATGAATTCGATTCAAATTGAATTGAAACGAATTAGAATTTGAATTGAATTGAAAAGAATTTGAATTCGAATTAAATAAAATTGAAATGAATTCGAATTGAATTGAAATCAAATCAATTTGAAATCGAATATAGTGTTGAAATGGTTTTGAGAACGAATTTAAACGATTTATAAAATACGTTTTAAAAAGGAAATCGACGAAATATATATAATATATATATATTATATATATATATATAATGGCCGGAATAGAACGCGCCGCGCCGCGGCAGTTCGTGAATTTCGACCATTGACTTCAAATTGACATTACGGGAGATCCGACCGTCGGATTCCCCTAAAACCGAAACCGTTGGGTTCGTATCGAAAAGATCTTTCCAATGAATATTAGAAATTTGAAATCTAACGGTTGGATTTGGAATTATGTCCAAATCAAATTTAAAAAAGGTCGTTGTAAGTGCAGTTCGATAGCCGTTGATGGAAATCGACTGTACGGGCCTTGATAAAATTATTAAAATTATCTATACTTTGTGTAAAATCATAAGAAATGATTTGGGAAAAATTGGGCTGAAAAAATTCCATATTTGAAAAGATAAAAATAGATTTTTATCGAAATGAACTAGTTTTGAACTAGAATAAAAAATCAATTTATTTTTGAAATAAAGAAATTGAATTTGAAAGTGATTTTAAAAATAATCAATATTCCCAATACGTGGATTGGACTGGAGTAGAATCAAAATTATCTTCGGAATATTTCGATGTGGGATTTCGTGACTATACAGATATTGTAATGGGAATTTGAAAGATATATTTTATATCGTTATTTCCAATACGATATATGTTGGTTTCAGAATTTGATATTGAATATAAACCGATATATTTTCTATTCAGAGCCTTGTATTTAATATCAAATATGATTTGGGTTTGTCGTTAATCGTGTTTTTGATGACATTGGTTCTTTAACCCAGTTAAAGGCAGGATGTTGATTTTTGAAAAGATTAAAACTAAGTGGAGTTTTAATGAATCTATAATTAGATTGAAATGTGAATTGATAATTTAAATTATCAAATCTGAAAAGTGATCGAGAGTGGAGTATCACCAGTTTGGCTCCAAAGCAATAGTTAAATCTTTAATTAGATTTGAACGTGAAATGGTAATTAATTTTACCGACAACACCGTGGTGTTAGATATGGAGTATTACCAGTTTTCTCCATGGGATATATAGGTTGGGGTTGGGAAATAAAATAAATAATTACTTCGGTGTGGTTCGTTAATCCCTACTAGTTTGAAATGATATCCAAAGGAAGATTATAGAATAAATTTAGAAGAATTTATCTTGGATAAAATTAATGGGAACCTTTCCCTAAGAATGTGATTTTGTGAATAAAAGAATATTCTGAATTGGAATGAGGCGTTTGTTGTGTTTGTATAACATTTGTTTTTCATATACGTGGGTTATTCAGAAAGGCCGGGTTTATACCCACTCTGAATAACCGATTCGACGAGATGTCGAAGATGAAGACGGTGGTTGAAGATTGGAAGTCTTCACATCGTTTGGGTGATTACTGATGATCTCGATTGGGCTGTACACCCGAGATGAGGGAAACAGTTGGTGATCGTCTAGACGTACTTGGAGATGGATGGATATGCGAGGAAAGTGCCTCCGGTTTCGTTTAGACCCAGAACGAACTTGTAAATGGATTGTGTGTCTGACATTGGATTTTACTCTGTGTTGATTGATCTCTATTAAATATACATCTGTTTAGCGGTAGAGAATTTATTCTCTTGCTTAACGCCCTTCTCTGAGAAGCACGAGCTCAGAGGTTGTATATCGATGGACATCAGTCGCATGGAGTGAATTGCCAGTGTGGCACGCGTAAGTGGCAATTGATCAAGGCTTCTGTTGAAAAGCAAAGTCTTGTGGTTGATGATCAAAGCACGGTCTGTGTGACGTATCTTTGTGTATAACGTGAATTCGCGAGCCTCACACCTCGGTATGAGTCAAAAACGGGATAGTGACTGCAGGGAGAGCACGACGTTTCTTTCTAGCTAGGGTGGTGTCAGTGACCTACCAGCCCTGACATTTATATACTTTTCACCTGTGTGGTTGTTGGATACGAGGCGCCTCGGATATAGGTCTGTAAGGACCGGGAAACGTGTGCTCAGGAATAACTAATCCTCCAAAGTTAGGTGAGGACCGGCCCTGAAGATCTAAGGATCAAAGTGGGGTCCTGAGACATTTGCTAGAGTGTCTCGAACGGAGAGGAGCTTGCCCCTTGCCTCGACTCATGATGGAAATCCAATTTCCAATACGTGATATTGCGGTTTT
The DNA here is from genome assembly GCA_030737875.1 of Allium sativum. Taxonomy (NCBI): domain Eukaryota; kingdom Viridiplantae; phylum Streptophyta; class Magnoliopsida; order Asparagales; family Amaryllidaceae; genus Allium; species Allium sativum. Next base: position 289,858,843 of record CM060924.1, read on the forward strand.
AATTGTAGAACTAGTATGGCGACATGATAGATGGTACCCATGCCGCCTATGATTGATATTTATGATTTGAATTATTTTGACACTATACACTTATTATAGTATCAAGTGATTTGTTTTAAACGTACCAAGCATGTTTGGCTATTATAAGGGAAAACCCTATCCTCCGGCTTGCATTGCATTGTGTGATGGGACCTGGGTCTTATAATAGCTTCATTTTTTCCAAAAACATTGCGCTGTTTTGTTATGTGCACTAGTATTCTTGGGAGGAAACTCGTTCCGTGTTATACGGCGTAGTCCCTTGAATAACTCTCTTTTAAAGTAAAGTTTTAAATAACTGTTTTAGTTCTCACACCAGTCACATGACTGACCTGGAGTTTATTGTTTTAACCTAAACTCTTGGTGCCCCTATTTTCCACACGAGCAGCTAGTAGTTTTGGTTTTGCAGATATATATTCACAGGATCCTGATTTAATTTACAGCTGGAACGATGCTCGGAAAGCTCTGTATCCGTGTATCACTTTCAGTTGTGTTTTGTATATTTTTCCGCTGCTATGTAATTTATTGTAATCTCTGATAATTATCGACTGTAATTTATTCATTTATACTCTGTATATTCTTGTATCTGATGGGATTGTTGTAATATACAATGAAATGTTCTTCTGTTTGCGTTCTGATTTGTCTTGTCCTCAACGCCATCCGTGCTTTCCTTCACGGGGAAGTTCGGGTCGTCTCAACGGTGTTATCGATAAATTTAATTACCATTTCACGTTTAAATCTAATTAAAGATTTAACTACCGCCTGGAGTAAAACTGGTGATACTCCATTCTCGATCTTTTCAATCTAAATAAAGATTCATTAAAACTCCACTTAGTTTTAATCTCTATCTGGGTTAAAGAATCAGTGTCATTTAAAACACGGTTCACGATAAACCCCAAAATCATATCACATTTCAATCAGTCCCTAATCGTAAATTAGCAAGTGAGCAATTCCCTAAGTATTAATCCCTAAGGCCGAAACCAACATCAGATAAATACCCCAGAAACCATTCAAATTAACTAATCTCCAGTTAGTTTCTGATTTTCTTAACTCCTTTGCGTCTAAGAACAGTATTATTGAAGATACCGTTCACGACAACCCAAAATCCCATTCCATTAATTATCGGGTTAAAGAACAAGTGTTATTTAAAACACTATTCACGATAAACCCAAAAATCAATATCAATTCAATTCCAATTAAATATTGTTTAATTGGTACACTTCATTAAACCTAAATAAAAAGATTTACTCTTTTCTCAACTGGGTTCAAGAATAGTGTTAATAAAGACACCATTCACGACAAACCCAAATCACATTCCATTAATTATCGGGTTAAAGAACAAGTGTTGTTTAAAACACTGTTCACGATAAACCCAAAAATCAATGCCAATTCAATTCCAATTAATTATTATTTAATTGGTACACTTCATTAAATCTAAATAAAAAGATTTAATCTTTTTCTCAACTAGGTTCAAGAACAGTGTTAATGAAGACACCATTCACGATAAACCCAAATCACATTTGATATTGAATACAAGGCTCTGAATAGAAAATATATCGGCTTATATTCAATATCAAATTCTACGACCAACAAATATCGTATTGGAAATAACGATACAAATATATCTTTCAAATTTCCATAACAATATCTAAGTAATCACGAAATCCAACATCGAAATAATCCAAAGACAATTTCGATTCAAATCCATTCCAATTTAATTATTGAAAATTCTTGTTACTTTTAAAACCCTTTTCAAATTCAATTTATTTATTTAAAAATAAATAGAATTTTAATTCTAGTTCAAAACTAGTTCATTTCGATAAAAATCTATTTTTATCTTTTCAAATATGGAGTTTTTCATCCCAATTTTTCCCAAATCATTTCTTATGATTTTAGACAAATTATTACTATTTTTAATAATTTTATCACGGCCTGTACAGTCGATTTCCATCAACGGCCATCGAACTGCACTTACAACGACCTTTTCCAAATTTAATTTGGACATAATTCCAAATCCAACCGTTAGATTTCGAATTTCTAATATTCGTTAGAAAGCTCTTTTCGATACGAACCCAACGGTCCCGGTTTTAGGAGAATCCGGCAGTTGGATCTCCTGCAATATCCGTTCGAAGTCAATGTCGAAATTAGCGAACTGCCGCGGCGCGGCGCGTTCTATTCAGGCCATTATGTTATATATATAATATATACTTCGTCGATTTCAATTCAAAACGTGCTTTATAAATCGTTTTAAATTCATTTTCAAAACGGTTTCAACTTCATATTCAATTTCAAATCAAAATTTAATATTCCAATATAAATTCGTTTTAAATTCATTTCAAATCGATTTCAATTCAAATTGATTTCTAATTCAATTTCAGTTCGTTTTCAATTCAATTCAATTTCAATTCGAATTCATTTATATTCAATTTCAATTCGAATTTATTTATATTCAATTTCAATTATAATTCATTTCTATTCAATTTAATTCGAATTCATTTATATTCAATTTCAATTCGAATTCGTTTCTTTTCAAAATATCAGATTTTGAAATCACTTTCGATATTCATTATAAAATGAATAAAATCGATATAAATATCGTTCACGTCAAAATGGCATCAATCTAATCAACAGGGCTTCATATATTTTTATTTTCAAATATTCTATTTTAAATATTTCTTTTTCAAATATTTCTTTTTCAAATATTTCTATTTCAAATATTTCTTTTTCAAATATGGAATGAGGCCCAATCAATTACCATATAATGTTAATTATATGGATTTTCTACAACACATGTATATAATAACAACGATGAATAATCAACCATCATCCAAAGTGCATTCTACACTGTCTAAGCATCGAATATAAATATTTAATGCTTATAAACAGTCTGTCAATCAATCGATCGACATACAACTAACTATTGGGATTAGTGTATGTCATATATCACCCCAATACCCGTGTGGGGTTTTCAAACAATCAAACACCGATTTTATTTGTGTAGTTGGGCGATGTGTAAAATTTATCGTCCCAATCAATATCAGTCAAATGTGTTTATACAAACAAATCTTCCGATTTGTTTATTTTTATTTCATTTCATATACACATTAAAAATTCTATATTTAACTTTAAAATATTTTCAAATATATAAATATTTTATTTCATTTCACATCACACAATCAACTACACATCAAAATCAAACAACCAAGCATACAAGCCGTCCATGGTCTATGGACGACGGGTGTCGGGTGCTACTAAACACCGTCTGCATCCTAGTATATATTTATATAACTAGAAAACAAAATTAAAAGGTGAGGAGTTCTCACCGACTAGCTAATCCAAACGCCTCGACTCTTCTTATGTAGAAATCTTCGTCGTGCTCGCCTTTCATCACTTTCGTTGCCCGTATTCGCTACATGTATAAAAATCACATATTTTTACTTTGCCTTCATAATAAAAATTATATTTTTATTACTTCATTTCAATAAATAAAAATCGTATTTTTATTTTTACTTCATATATATTTCTCTCGACGCTTCATTCTATATAAAAATTATATTTTTAAATTTCTACTTTATATATAAAGATCGAATTTTTACTATCTATATAATATATAAATCGTATTTTTATTCTTCTACCAATATAAAAATCATATTTTTATTTCGCTACATATATAAAGATCAAATTTTTATATTCTCTATTATATGAAAATCATATTTTTAATACTTCTACTTTATAAAAATCATATTTTTATTCTTTCTATAAAATATAAAAATTTCAACTCTCCTTATATAAAAATCGAATTTTTCTTCTAAACCATTTCATATAAAAAGATTATATTTTCTTCATGAACACCCTATAAAAATCCTTTCTTTATGGATCCGCTCATATGATAAAAATCCTATTTTTATTTCTATGCTATGTATAAATCATTTCTTTTGCTATGTAAAGATCATTTCTTTTGCTATGTAAAGATCATTTCTTTTGTGATGTAAAGATCATTTCTTTTGCTATGTAAAGATCATTTCTTTTGCTACATAAAGATCATTTCTTTTGCTCTGTAAAGATCATTTCTTTTACTACATAAAGACCATTTCTTTTGCTACATAAAGATCATTTCTTTTGCTACATTACTAATTAAACAAACCAGTTAGGATTAATGATTTAAAAAAAAAGAGTAAAAATAAAACTTACAGATGGAATTGGGAGGATGGGGAGGTCTGCTGGTCATCGAGAGGGGGGGGGGTGCTGTGCATCGCCGTAGGTTAGAGGGGGGGAAAGAGTGCCGCGGTCTTCCATTGGCGGCGGCGGAAATGGATTCTCCGGCTAGGGTTTGCTACTCCTTCGATTTGGGGTTCTTTGCGTTGGAGGGAGGGGCGAGGTGGAGGAGGTTAAGAAGGAGGAGAGGGCGGCAGTCGCGGCGACTGGGGAGGCGTCGTCGGTTGGGGGATGGGCGTGGGGGCGCGATTCTTTTTTTTTTGGTCTGAGAAAGTTACGGGTAGGAGGGAGAGGGATAAGGGAGAGAGAGAGAGAGTGAATTATATAATATATATTTAATTTATTTTAAATTTCCAGAAAACAACTTTCTCGTTCGGACTTTAAATCGAACCCAACGACTGTCGCCCCTATCTAATTACCCCTATTCCGAACACAATGGGACATGTATCGTAAGCCAGTTCGGCTGTTTCGATCTGTTTCTGTTAAAAATAAAATATAAATCATTATATTGAATTTTTAACGCACATTTCAATTTGCCGGGGCCACATATTAACTCTAAAAATTACCAAAAAATTATTTCTAGCTTCATATTGACTATACGGTCCTAACAAAACTAGTTTCGTCCAATTCTGAGACGGTTTGAAAAATGGCCATTTTCCAGTCGATTAAAATCAACTAAAACTGGTCAAACGCGTTTTCCTTTGCCACGCTCATATATTAATTCGAAATATTACGAATTTTGGAATCTAGAAATAACTTGGCATCATGGACCCAACAAAAGTGGTTTCGTCGAAATCCGAGGCCGTTTGCAAAATTTCAATTTTTAAGGGCCTGAATTCCATAGCGACTATTCTGAAATTTCAACTGGACGTAACTTTTGATTCCCACTATAAAATTTTGATTTCCCGGATTCGTTGGAAAGATATTCTCAATTAGATTCAAATATTTTTGGTTTCACTAAAATCCGGTTTGTTTTGCACCCGGTATGTTCAATTGAAGTTTGAAATCGAATTATCGAACTACCGCGCCATTTTCAATTCCTTTTATATTTATAAATAAATATTTATATTCCAACGACGATCTATATAATATATACGTTCGAATTATATTCAAAATAAATTTCTCGTCGTTATTATTTAAAGTAATTCATTTTAAATAATCAAAATCCGCTAAAATTGCCAAAATAAAAATTTTAAACTGGCCCAGATTTTCGGGTTGTTACAATCTCCCCCACTTAAAACTTTTCGTCCCCAAAAAGGAACGAAGCCGAAAGTTGTTTTAAATACCAACTCAACTTTCGTTATTTTTATTATGGCTTAAGTTCTTCAACTTTTCAGTTTCTAAGAACTTTTCAAAAATTTCAAAAATTTGGCTAACACCCTAAATTTTCAAAAAATTTCGCCATAACCTCCCCTGCACCGGGAGCACCGGGAAAATCCTGAAATTGCCATACAGGCCCTCTGATCTTAAAAAGGAAATGAAAAAGCCAATCGGCTCATAAAATCATCATCACCCAAACAAAATAGTAAATTATGATAAACATGTAACTATTTGTCGGGCAAACAAATTTTATTCTATGCTCTAGCCTCCTTGCTATGACCTGTTCAATGTAAGTACATGTATATGCAAGAAAATGCGACTAATTTCCAACACAATTCACTTTTTGATCATTTTGTCTATAGGGTACAAATTTTAATTAATCAACCAATAATCAACAACACAACCATCAATCAATTAGTTGATTAGCTTTTCAAATTCATAACTTTGATATATAGTCAAAATATCAGATTTTTGATGTCAAATCACAACAATAAGCCCTATCTAGTTTCGGTTCTCACACCAGTCAATTGGAAATATATAGAAATCTCACTTTCGAAACTCGAAAATAAATACTGGCGATGGTGCCCCGTCACCAGAATTATCCTCGGGCACTAGAGGGATTCTATATCTACCCAGTATATTAAAACTTCGAACACACGTTTGCAAGACATATATACAAAATCTTTATATAATGGATTGTCCAAATCAATATAAATAAATATTCAAATATGAATTATTGAATTTAAATTTTCAAAAAAATTCTTGTTTTCATTTTTAAAAAAGAATACTCTTCACACTCGTTCTAGGATACTACTGATCCCATCTCTAACGAGTCATTCCCATTGGATATTACTAATCCAATTTCTGATGAATTCTTTTGTATGGTTCTAATGTGTCTTGTTCTCTGAGCTTTGTAAACCAAAGCTCTGATACCAACTGCAAAAACCCGCAACTTACCCGTGAAGGAAAGCGCGAATAGTTCGAGAACAAGCCACAACATAACGCAGATGGAAGAACATTTCATTGTATATTACAACAATTCATTAGAATACAAGAATATACAGAGTATAAATGAATATTACAGTTCATAAAATATCGGATATTACAATACATTTCATAGCAGGGGAAAATAGTACAATACACAACTAGAAGAGATATACGGATACAAAGCTTTCCGGATATCATTCCAGTTGTAAACCAGGATCCTTTCAATATAAATCTGCAAAACCAAAACTACTAGCTGCGCGTGCGGAAAATAGGGGCACCCAAAGTTTAGGTTAAAACAATAAACTCCAGGTCAGTCATGGGACTGGTGTGAGAACTAAAAACAGTTATTAATCTTTATTTTTAAAGTTAGGTAAATCAACGGACCACGCCGTATAACACGGAACGGGTTTCCTGCCAAGAACACCAGTGCATAAAACAACAGCGCAATGCTAAATAAAGAACAATGAAGCTATTATATGACCCAGTTCCCATCACACAATGCAACGCAAGCCGGAGGATAGGGTTTTTACCTTATAATAGCCAAGAATGCTTGATATGTTTAAAACAAATAATTTGATACTATTATAAGTGCATAGTGTATAAAACAACTTCAAATCATAAGTATCAATCATAGGCGGCATAAGCGCCTCATCCCACTATGTCGCCATACTAGGTTCTACAAATAAAACCGCAAATGTCACGTATTTGGAAATTGGGTTATCATTTATGGTATGAACCGAGACAAAAGATAGTCCTCTACCGATTCGAGACTGTCTAGCCCGAGTCTCAAGGACAGAACGCATCGACCCTTGGATCGTCAGGGCCGGTCCACCGATGTGGATTAGACGAAATCCTGAACACTACGTCTTTCCGCCCTATGGGGTGTAAATGATCCAACTAAATGACTCCATCGGTTCGAGAACGACCGATATATCCGAGGCGCCTCGCAACAGCAACAACCACATAAGTCAAACTCGTCAGGGCATGTAAAACCACTGACGCCACTTCTAGCTAGAAAGAAACGCGTGTCCTCCCTGATGTCCTCTCCCGTTTTTGGTTCATACCGGGTGTGAAACTCGCGAAGTAAATGTTACACAAAGCTACGCCACAAAGGCTGTGCTTCGATCATCAACCACAAGACTTTGCTTTTCAACAGAAGCCTTGATCATTCGCCACTTAGGCATGCCACACAGGCAATTCATTCCATGCGATGGATATCCATCAATATATAACCCCTGAGCTCGTACGTCTCAGAGAAGGGCATTAAGAAAGAGAATAAATTCTTCGCCGCCAAACAGATATATATTTAATAGAAATCAATCGCACATACGGAAATCCAATGTCAGACACACAGTCCATTTACAAGTTCGTTCTGTGTCTGAACGAAACCGGAGGCACCTATTACCCCGCATATCCATCGATCTCCAAGTACGTCTGGACGATCACCAACTGTTTCCAACTTCTTGGGTGTACATCCCAATCAAGATCATCAGTAATCACCCAAACGACGTGAAGACCTCCGGTCTTCGACCACCGTCTTCATCTTCGACTTATCGTCGTATCAGTTATTCAGAATGGGATAAACCTGGTCTTCCCGAATGACTCGTGTATATAATAAACATGTGTTACACAAACACAACATATGCCTCATTCCAATTCATCAGTCACAAACTGTAAATCAATCAAGAGAATAATCCCCCAAATATTAACCTCGAAGGCCGAAACCAACATCAGATCAATACCCAGGAAATCACTCTGCTTAGCCAACCTACAGTTAGTTTCTAATTTTCACATTCTTAGGGAAAGGTTCCTATCAATTTTATCAAAGATAAATCCTTTAAATTTATTCTTTAATCTACTTTTGAATACCGATTCAACTAGTCGGGATTAACGAACCTTACCGAAGTAATCATTTGTTTTAATTTCCCAATCCCAACCTATTCATCCCATGAAGTAAAACGGGTCTAACTTCATATCTAACACCACGGTGTTATCGGTAAATTTAATTACCATTTCACGTTTAAATCTAATTAAAGATTTAACTACCGCCTGGAGTAAAACTGGTGATACTCCATTCTCGATCCTTTCAATCTAATTAAAGATTCGTTAAAACTCCGCTCAGTTTTAAACTCTATCTGGGTTAAAGAATCAGTGTCATTTAAAACACGGTTCATGATAAACCCCAAAATCATATCACATTCAATCAGTCCTTAATCGTAAATTAGCAAGTGAGTAATTCCCTAAGTATTAACCCCGAAGGCCGAAACCAACATCAGATCAATACCCTAGAAACCATTCAACTTAACTAATCTCCAGTTAGTTTCTGATTTTATTAACTCCTTTGGGTCTAAGAACAGTCTTATTGAAGATACCGTTCACGAAAACCCAAAATCCCATTCCATTAATTATCGGGTTAAAGAACAAGTGTTATTTAAAACACTGTTCACGATAAACCCAAAAATAAATATCAATTCAATTCCAATTAAATATTATTTAATTGGTACACTTCATTAAATCTAAATAAAAAGATTTACTCTTTTCTCAACTGGGTTCAAGAACAGTGTTAATAAAGACACCATTCACGACAAACCCAAATCACATTCTGTAACGACCCAGAAAATCTGAACCAATTTAAATTTTTTAAATTGGCTAAAATAATGAATTTTAAATATTTTAAATAATAGAGATGAAAAGTGAGAGGAATCGACAATTGAAAACGAATATAATTAATTCTAATTATAAACAAGGCCTGAAAAGGCGCTACAGTTTCAAAATTTGAATCCAAACTTTGTCGGACTGTACCGGGTGCAAAACAAAACGGATTTGAGCGAAACAAAAAATATTTAAATATGTTAGTGAATACCTTTCTAACGAATCTAAAAAATCGAATTTTCATAGCGGAAAGCAAAAGTTATGGCCAAATGAAATTTCAGAAAGGTCGTTGTGGAAATTATATAGCCCGTGAAACTGGCCATTTTGCAAAGGACCTCGGAATTCGACGAAACCACTTTTGTTGGATCCGGGATGTGAAGTTATTGCTAGGTTTCAAATTTCATAATTTTTGAAGCTAGTATGTGAGCGTGGCAAAGGAAAATGTGTTTTTGTCAATTACAGTTAAATTGGATCGACCAGAAATGGGCCTTTTTGCAAACGGTCTCAGAATTCGACGAAACTAGTTTTGTTGGGACCGTATCGTCAAAACATAGCTAGATTTATATTTCTGGAAATTTTCGAATCCGTTTGTGACCCTGGCAAATTGAAATGTACGTTCAAATTGAATATTGAATGTTATATATTTTAATTTGAAAGAAAACTGACTGAAATAGTCGAATGGGCCTACGAAACATATCCCATTGTATTCGGAATGGGGGTAAAACGCTGGGGACGACAGTCGTTGCGTTTGAATTGGCGTTCGTGTGGGAAATGGGGTATTTTCGAAATTTAAAAAAAATATTAATATAAAGAAAATCTCTCATTGGTCGAAAATTTTCTTTTCTCTCTCCCCGTCACCGATAGCAGACGGAACCTCTTCAAATCTTCTCTCCTCGATTACTCTCAATCCGCTCAAAATTAGACCTCCATCCTGTTGAGGATTTTGTAGAGCTAGTCAAGATCTTCAAATCCATAGCAAGTTTGGATTTTTTTCATTGAGTATCTTTCGAGTTTCGAAGCCCCGAAGTCGCGGACTTTGCGCCGCCGCAGACATCGCCTCCGACCACCGAGTTCAATGTGGGACCCACGGTTCTGCGCGCCTCTCCTTCCTCTTCCAGGTGGCAGTGGCCGTTTGTCCTATAGTGCAACGGTTGTCGAGAAAAATCAAGACCTAGTTTCGAACGAATATAGAAAGGTACGGGTTTTATTTTCTGAAATGATTTTAACACCTTTAAACCGTTGCAAACCTTGTAAAAATCATATCTTTTTTGTTTCTTGACGAAATTCAGTGAAGCAAGAGACAGTGGACTCGTGTGGACGTCTTCTACATTTTAGAAGAGACCGCGTATTTTTCTGAGCCTTCTGCTATTTTTGGTAGAGTGGAACCCAATGTGAGATTTCTAATTTATAAACGATATGGAAAACGACGATGTATAAACTATATAGTCGATGTATGAGTTATATAAGCGTTGTACACCTCTTGTATAAGCGTTGTATAAGTTGTAAGTTCGATGTATAAGTTGTATATGCGTTGTAAAATTTATATATATGTTGAAATAGAAGTGAATTGCTATATATAAATATATATATATACGCCCCTCGTCCACAAACCATGGACGATATTTATTGGTTGTGATGGTGTGAAAATTGATTGATAGCGAATGGTTGGTTGGGATTGTTTGTGGTTGATATTGATTGATTGTGGTTGAAAAATACCCATTTGTGGTTGAGAAATATTTGGTTGAAACCACATAGGGTTAGTTTGTGGTAATGAAATAAATATATACGTGTCGCCTGCGTACGAACTAGATGCATGATCCCCATTGTCAAAAACCACAAGGTTTTAAGGTAGAGCGAGGAGCCGTACTAGGGACGGTCCCGGTTTTAACTACCCTGCCGTTATGTTGCCGAAATTTTGAATAATATTCATGTGTTTGAATTATTTTCATTCGTTGAATTATTTTCATTAGTTGAATTGAAATTCATGTGTTGAATGGTGTTCGGGTTTTAAATGTAAAAATCACATTTTTATCATCTATATGAACTATATAAAATAATTTTGTTTTGAAAGAAATTGTTTTATAATAAAAATCCTATTTTTATTACCTATATGAACTATATAAAATAATAGTGTTTTGAAAGGAATTGTTTTACAAGAAAAATTTCTTTTTTTATTATATACATGAATTGTTAAATATAGTGAAGTGTTGAAATAGAAGACTGTTGGATAAAAATATCATTTTTATCAAATGTATGGAAAGAATATAGATTTGAAATCGAAGAATCGATATATATTTAAATAGAATTGAAATATAAAAATGATGCTGCAGTTCGTATTTTGAAACCGTGATTTCAAACGATTATACCGGGAGATCCGACCATCGGATTTTCCTGAAATCGCAACCATTGGGTTCGCCTTGGAAATATCTTTCCAACGACACCAACTTTGTAAAAATCCAACGGTTGGATTGTCTGGAATGTTTAATTCAAATCTGAAAAAAAAACAGCGCCATAATCGATTATATTTATATATATATATAAATATAATTATAAATATATCGAATAACGACGCTGCAGTTCGTATTTTGAAATCGAAACTTCAAACGATTATACCGGGAGATCCGACCGTCGGAAATTCCTGAAACTAGAACCGTTGGATTCGTTTTGAAATGATCTTTCTAATGATGTAAATATTGTGAAGATCCAACGGTTATATTTTCAGACATGGGTAAATCAAGTCTGAAAAAAAAACAGCGCCACGGCCGCGTTATGGCCCGAAGCGTCGTTTTGAATAAATTGGCTATTTTAAAATAAATAAAAATAGTGATAAATCGTTATAAAATATCATAAACGATATGGAATGGAAATAAACTGAATTTGCTCGATTTATGTGGTATTTGATGGTTGAATGTGTTTGGTGTGAAAAGTACATTAAAAAACAAAATTGGTGTTGTCGAATGATTTGACCATTGAAATAAATTGATTTGAAATTCTAAATACGTGAATTATTTGAAAAGGCCGAGTTAATTCTCATTTCAAATAATTGACCGACGATTGAAAGTCGAAGATGAAGACGGTGGTCGAAGACCAGAGATCTTCACCACGTTTGGATGGTAACCGAGGTCCTGATTGGGAGGCATCCCGAAATATGGATAATGAGTGGTGATCGTCCAGACGTACGTGGTGGTCGATGGGTTGGCGAGGTATATAGTGCCTCCGGTTTCGTTCAGACCCAGAATGGACTTGTAAATGGACTGTGTGTCTGACATTTTATTTTATTCTGTGTTGATCGATCTCTGTTAAATATACATCTGTTTGGCGGAGGAGAATTTATTCTTTTGCTTAACGCCCTTCTCTGAAACGCATGAGCTCAGAGGTTGTATATCGATGGACATCAGTCGCATGGCATGACTTGCTAGTGTGGCATGCCTAAGTGGCAAATGATCATGGCTTCTGTTGAAAAGCAAAGTCTTGTGGTGATGATCAAAGCCCCGCCTGTGTGGCGTAGCTTTGTGTATAACGTAAAATCGTGAGCCTCACACCCCGATATGAACCAGAAACGGGAGAGGACATCAGGGAGGGCCTGCATTTCTTTCTATCTAGAAGTGGCGTCAGTGGTTTTACACGCCCTGACGAGTTTGACTTATGTGGTTGTTGCTGTTGCGAGGCGCCTCTGTTTGATCAGACGATCCGGGTCCGATGGAGTCATTCGTTGTCTCGTTTACGCCCCAAAGAGCGGGGAAACGTAGTGTTCAGGCATAATAATCCACATGGGTGGACCGGCCCTGACAATCTAAAGGGTTGATGCGTTCTGATCCTGTGGCTCGGGCTAGAGAGTCACGAATTCGGTAAGGACTATCTTTTGCCTTGGTTCATGACGGAAATCCGATTTCCAAATACGTGACTGTGCGTTTTCGATTGTATATATATATATATATATATATATATATATATATTTGGCGACATAATGGCATGGGACGCTCATGTCGTCTATGATTGATAGTTATGATTTGAAATTGTTTTTGAAACAAATAAACACTAGTAATAATATCAAATGCTTTTGTTTTATTCGTATCAAGCATATTTTGGCCATTATACGGTAAAACTCTATCCTCCGGTTTGCGTTGCATTGTGTGATGGGAACTGAGTCCTATAATGGCTTCATTTTTATAAAAAGCATTGCGATGTTTAAAGGAATGATTTGTTTTAAAGCACTGGCAATCCAATGGAGTAAACCCGTTCCACGAAAGTGGCGTGGTCCGGTGATTAGCCATATTATAAATGTGTAGAGTAGATTTCTCATACCAGTCCCATGACTGACTCGTAGTTTGTTTCACTTTCAAACTCGGGTGCCCCTTTTTCTACACGGGCAGCCTTATATTCAGGTTTAGCTGGCTCTTCCTGGATAGCTGGAGCTGAAGATGGATTCCATTATTTATCTCTTTTTATGTTGTTCAGCTCCTATTGTACATATTTTGTTTGTTTCCGCTGTATACATTTGTGTATAGCTGAACTGTATTTGTGCTAAGTATGATCCTGTATACTGTGTAACTCTGATGATTACTTTTATCCAGTATATTCTATTGTTCATTATCTGGTGTATTTATTTATTTATGTTCTGCTATTATCTGTTTCTGTGTTATATTCCAAGGATTACCCTTGCCACCGTCAGTACGGGGTTTGGGGTCGTCTCATTTGGTATCAGAGCTTTGGTTAAGCTTAGTTCTGGAATATAACATATTAACGAACTCGTCAGAAATAGAACCAGTAGTGTTCTAGGATGGGTAACTCATTACAGATAGGATCAGTAATATCCTAGTATGAGTAGCAGAATGAAATAACACCTAGATAGACACATTTACATTCAAGTATTTGTCTCTATATTTTGAAATATCTTTTCTGTTGACCTGACACTTGATCTGCTATTTGCAGAAGAACTAGTAAATGAGTGCCAGAAACAGAAGAAGTGATACTGACCTGGATATTGAAGCCCTATATATGAAATATAGAAATCTGGGTGGAAAGCCATTCTTGGGTGAAGAATCAATTATGAAAACCCAAGCCTGGATTCATTCGGCTGAGAAAATCTTTGAAGGATTAAAGCTGAGGGATGACCAGAAAAGATTACTGGCCTCCTGGGCACTCAAAGATGAAGCTTTGTTCTGGTGGGATTCAGTTATTAAGGATAATCCAGAAGGTGATATCACTTGGGATAGATTCAAAGTGATTTTCCTGGAAAGATTTACTCCTTCAGAAGCAATTGAGCGACTATGTGATGAATTTTCTTATTTGATACAAGGAGATATGACAATTCCATAATATCATAAGAAATTCAACGAACTTTCTCACTTTGCTCCCCATCTAATTCAGAATACGAAGAGAAAGAATCTGAGATTTATTTACGAGCTTCAAAGGAAATACCAGAATAAAGTAATGGGGCATGTGAAGCTTCCTTTTTCAGAAATGATTTATATGGCTTATCAGTATGAAGATCTCCATAAGAAAGGCATGTTGCGCGACGAAGAAGAAGTCAGCTCTAGTAATAAAATTGAGTCTGAAACCGATCGTCCTGAGGCCAGTACAATGTCTTAGGTCAGTAAGAAGCCCAAAGTCAATCGAAAAAGGGCCAGATCTGAAAAAGAACCAGCAAGGACTGCTGTATGCAGTAACTGCAATAGGCAAGGCCATCTCTCGGTAAGTTGCAGATCTCTCAAGAAACGAGTAAAGGATGGGTCTAAATCCGGTAAGAAGTTTCAAGAGAATAGGAAGTGCAGTCAATGCCGGCAGACTGGTCATCTTGCAAAGGATTGCTGGCTCTTAAAGAAGCCTGAAGTAGTTAAAGTGAATGAAGTAGCAGAAACTTCTGATCCCTCAGCAAGTCAAGGAAGATCTGATGTTTTAGAAGGAACGCTTACTATCAAAAACATTCCAGTCAAAGTACTATTTGACACAGGCGCGTCACGAAGCTTTATTACAAAGAGTGCAGTTAAGAAGTTGGATTTGAAATTGAGGAAGCTTAAAGAACCAATGACTGTCCACAATCCGGTTGGGGGTTTCATCGATCACAGTTGGGTTTGTGCACTACCTGTCTCTTTCTCATGCTATAAATTCCCTACTATCTCTATCGTCATGAATTTTAATGAATTCGATCTTATTCTGGGATTGGATTGGTTAACCAAATATGAAGCAGAGGTTAGATGCGCCGAGAGAGTTGTTAGGGCTAAGATTATATCATGGAATTATACAACCATACCGTGTGAAGGTCAGAAATCTAATAGAAAAGACTTCTGGGCAGCTCTGGATGTTTCTCTAGCCCAAATAGAAAATATCTCTGAAGTCACAGAGAATATTCCTGACCTCATCAAAGACATTCCTGTCGTCAAAAATTATGCGGATGTGTTTGAAGAAGTTGTTCGCTTACCTCCGCAGAGAGAAATAGATTTCAAGATCGCTTTGATTCCCAATGCAAGGCCGGTAGTTCACGCTATTCGAAGAATGTCCTTGAAGGAGAAAGAAGAACTTGACAATCAAACATGACAGCTAGGATGGAAGGGTCCGATCAGGCCTAGTTTCTCTGATTGGGGTGCAGCAGTGGTGTTTGTCCCGAAATCTGACGGTACTCTATGGCTATGTGTGGATTATCATGATTTGAACAAGCAGAAGATAAAGAACAAATATCCATTGCCGCGGATCGATGATTTATTGGATCATCTGAATGGAGCACAAGTATTTTCACGAATGGACCTAGCTACAGGCTTCCATCAACTTCGAATTGCCGAAGAGTGTGTTCCAATGACAGCATTCAGAGGTCCCGACTTATTCTACGAGTGGTTAGTAATGTCGTTCGGCTTATGTAATGCTCCAGCATACTTCGTCGATTTGATGAATAGAGTGTTCAGGGGGGTTTTGAATAAATTCGTTCTGGTTTTCATTGACGATATTCTAATCTTCTCTAAATCAAAGGCCGAACATGAAAAGCATCTGGAACAGGTTCTAGAAATTCTGAGATGGAATGTATTGAAAGCCAAACTGTCCAAATGCATATTCTGGCAAGATGAAGTGAAATTTCTAGGCCACGTCATATCGAAAGAAGGAATTACTGTGGATCCAAGCAAAATCACAGCTATTCAAAACTGGAAGCAGCCCAGTACCCCCACTGAAGTCCGCAGTTTTCTCGGATTGGCTAGCTATTACCGGAAGTTCGTTAAAAACTTTTTGAAGGTATCTGGTCATTTAACGAAGCTTACGAAGAAGCACTCTAAGTTCAAATGGACTCCAGAAAGTGAGGAGGCTTTCGAAGAGCTAAAGTTAAGATTAACGACAGCTCCAGTGTTAACCATCATCGATGGCAACCAGGATTTGAAAGTCTGGACTGACGCTTCTAGAGAAGGCCTTGGCGCAGTGTTAATGCAAAGGGGCCAAGTGATTGCTTATGCTAGCCGTCAACTGAAGCCGCACGAAAAGAACTACGTAACTCATGATGTTGAGTTATTGGCTATAGTATTCGCTTTGAAAATCTGGAGGCATTATCTTCTGGGTGAGAGATTCGAAGTGTTTATAGATCATCAGTCGCTGAAGTATCTGTTCATCCAGAAGGATTTGAATCTGAGGCAGCAACGGTGGCTAGAGTTTCTTTCAGCATATGACTTTGAAATTATATACACTACAGGGAAAGCCAATGTCATAGCTGATGCGTTAAGCCGGAAGAATGAAATGATCGCTAGTTTTATCATTGCGACTTCGTTGATTGACAAGATATCGGCTCTCCAAAAAGACGACCAATTTATCAAAGGAATGAGTCAGCGAATTCGTGAAGGTAATGCTTCGGATTTCCAGCTCGACAGCGAAGGGATTCTGAGGTTAGAAGGACGATTTTGTGTTCCAGAAATTCCTGAACTCAGAAGAGATGTGCTTGATGAATGCCACAAATCTAAGCTCAGTATCCATCCGGATGTGAGTAAAATGTATAACGATATCAAGCGCACATTCTAGTGGAAGTCGTTAAAAAGAGACATCTCGATATATGTTAGTCGATGCCCTACTTGCCAGCTAGTCAAAAGCAACCAACAAAAACTGGATGGATTGTTACAACCGCTAGACGTTCCTGGTTGGAAGTGGGAACATATTTCTATGGATTTCATTGATGGTTTGCCCAGAACCAGAAAAGGAAATGACAGTACTTGGGTGATCGTAGATCGCTTCACGAAGACCGCCCATTTTATACCTGTCAGATCAAACAGAACTGCTCAGAGTCTGGCGCAGATTTACTTTAAGGAAATTGTTAGACTACACGGAGTGCCGCTCAGTATAGTCAGTGATAGAGATACAATATTCACCAGCAAAATCTGGGAGGCATTTCAAGTAGAGCTGGGAACAAAGCTGAATCTAAGCACCGCTTATCTTCCTCAGACAGACGGTCAGACTGAGAGGGTGAATCGAATACTAGAAGATCTATTGCGGGCTTATGTTCTAGATTTCGGTGGATCATGGGAAGATCATCTACATTTGGCTGAATTCTCATATAACAACAGCTACCAGGCGAGCCTGACAATGTCGCCATTCGAAGCGTTGTATGGTAGACCGTGCCGATCTCCTGCTTGTTGGGTCGAACTGGAAATAGACTTGTGTTAGGACCTGATATGATCCGAGAAGCTGCCGACAAAGTCGATTTTATTAAGACGCGATTACTCGGCGCTCAAAGCCGACAAAAGAGTTATGCCGATAGGAGAAGAAGAGATATATCCTTTGTTGTTGGCGACTATGCATATTTGAAAGTATCGCCGATGAGGGGAGTTATCCGGTTCGGTAAAACTAGAAAGTTGGCGCCCAAATTCATTGGTCTGTTTCCTATTCCGGAACGGATCGGAACTCTCGCTTATAGGGTTAAATTGCCAGATTGGTTGCCTGGAGTTCATGATGTATTTCACATATCTCAACTTCGGAAGCACGTTCATGATCCAGACTTGATCGTGGAAGAAGCAGCTCAACAGGATATTGAAATTACTTCAGAATTAGCTGTGAGAAGAGAGCCACTAAAGATCATCGGCAAAGAAACAAAAGAGCTGAGGAACAAGAAGGTTCACTTAGTCAAAGTGCATTGGAGTGGAGATCCACGAGATTGTACTTGGGAAACTGAGGAGAGCATTCAGAAAGCCTATCCTAGATGCTGAGTGGATATCTCTGGTTGACTCCTGTGCAAGGTATATTTACCATACTTTGCATTTCCAATTAGTTCTCTACTTTGTTGTTATTTTCTTTCCATGGACGTGCACTTTTAATTCCATAGTCTGAATGATTTTAAAGAAATATAGGAATTGATTTGTATGATTTTGAAAAGTTAAAAACAATTTGATTGATGTTTGTGTTGTGTGATTGTAAATTTGATTAATTGAATTATTGAAACCATAGTTAATTTAATCAACAATAGAATAATGGTAGGATTTATTCATTTAAATCACACATTGAACTGATTAGAGAATAAATAGAAATATATACATGTGTATTATATATGTTTGAACAGGTAAATGGATTAGCTGTTGAGTAAAGATTTTATTTGCGTGCCCGACAAATAGGTAAACCTTAATGAGTTGGATGCGAAATATTATTATATCAACTCCTGTGAATGCCATTGGATGCGGAGTGCTGGTTTTTCTGTGTGAAATAATAAATGACGCCATAGGATAGTAACAATTAATTTTGAACTATATTACATGGCATACTTCAGAAGATAGGCATACTTCATCATATACCACATAAGCATTTGGAGCTTGTGTGACGAGGTGGAAGATTTACCATACGAGCGAGAGGCTTGTATGGCGATGACTATATTTTACAGGTTGAACTGATGACTGATATGGACTATTTAAATTGTAACAATTAAATTTCCAGATTAATAAAAAACACCACACGGGTCTGGAGTTGACAATAATCACGTCTCTCTAGTTATTAGATACGGCACATGGACTATTTATTACCCACACGGAATAGGGTGATGAGAATTTATTCTCTGGAGTTATTATCAATACACGCTCCCCTGTAAACACCAGAATATATCACTACAAATTTGTGCATGCTTATTAGGATTTATTGGGTACCTAATACGGCCCAATAAATTTCCAAACCCCTCCCCGTACAAAGGAGGTTATGGCGAAATTTTTCGAAAATTCCGGGTGTTAGCCAAATTTTTGAAGAATTTGAAAATTCTCAAAAACTGAAAAGTTGGAGAATTGAAGCCAGATCGAACGAAGTGTCGATTAATCAAACCACTTTCGACTTTGTTCCTTTTCGGGGACAAAAATTTTTAAGTGGGGAAGATTGTAACGACCAAGAAAATCTGAACCAATTTAAAATTTTTAAATTGGCTAAAATAATGAATTTTAAATATTTAAAATAAATATTTTAAATAACAGAGATGAAAAGTGAGAGGAATTGACAATTGAAAATGAATATAATTAATTCTAATTATAAACAAGGCCTGAAAAGGCGCTGCAGTTTCAAAAATTGAATTCTAACTTTGTCGGACTGTACCGGGTGCAAAACAAAACGGATTTGAGCGAAACCAAAAATATTTAAATCTGTTAGTGAAGTCCTTTCTAACAAATCTGAAAAGTCGAATTTTCATAGCGGAAAGAAAAAGTTATGGCCAAATGAATTTTCAGAAAGGTCGCTGTGGAAATTATATAGCCCGTGAAATTGGCCATTTTGCAAAGGACCTCGGAATTTGATGAAACCACTTTTGTTGGATTTGGGATGTGAAGTTATTGCTAGGTTTCAAATTTCATAATTTTTGAAGCTAGTATGTGAGCGTGCCAAAGGAAAATGTGTTTTGGTCAATTATAGTTAAATTGGATCGACCAAAAATGGGCCTTTTTGCAAACGGTCTCAGAATTCGACGAAATTAGTTTTGTTGGGACCGTATTGTCAAAACATAGTTAGATTTATTTTTATGGAATTTTTCGAATCAGTTTGTGACCCTGGCATATTGAAATGTACGTTCAAATTGAAATGTACGTTCAAATTGAATATTGAATGTTATATATTTTAATTTGAAGGAAAACTGACTGAAATAGTCGAATGGGCCTACGAAATATATCCCATTGTGTTCGGAATGGGGGTAAAACGCTAGGGACGACAGTCGTTGGGTTTGAATTGGCGTTCATGTGGGAAAGGGGGTATTTTCGAAATTTAAAAAAATTATAAATATAAAGAAAATCTCTCATTGGTCGAAAATTTTCTTTTCTCTCTCCCCGTCGCCGATAGCAGGCGGAACCTCTTCAAATCTTCTCCCCTTGATTGCTCTCAATCCGCTCAAAATTAGACCTCCATCCTGTTGAGGATTTTGTAGAGCTAGTCAAGATCTTCAAATCCATAGCAAGTTTGGATTTTTTTCATTGAGTATCCTTCAAGTTTCGAAGCCCCGAAGTCGCGGACTTTGCATCGCCGCAGACATCGCCCCCGACCACCGAGTTCGATGTGGGACCCACGGTTCTGCGTGCCTCTCCTTCCTCTTCCAGGTGGCAGTGGCCGTTTGTCCTATAGTGCAACGGTTGTCGAGAAAAATCAAGACCTAGTTTCGAACGAATATAGAAAGGTACAGGTTTTATTTTCTGAAATGATTTTAACACCTTTAAACCGTTGCAAACCTTGTAAAAATCATATCTTTTTCGTTTCTTGACGAAATTCAGTGAAACAAGAGACAGTGGACTCGTGTGGACGTCTTCTACATTTTAGAAGAGACCGCGTATTTTTCTAAGCCTTCTGCTATTTTTGGTGGAGTGGAACCCAATGTGAGATTTCTAATTTATAAACGATATGGAAAACGACGATGTATAAATTATATAGTCGATGTATGAGTTATATAAGTGTTGTACACCTCTTGTATAAGCGTTGAATAAGTTGTACGTTCGATGTATAAGTGGTATATGTGTTGTAAAATTTATATATGTGTTGAAATAGAAGTGAATTGCTATATATAAATATATATATACGCCCCTCGTCCACAAACCATGGACGATATTTATTGGTTGTGATTGGTGTGAAAATTGATTGATAGCGAATGGTTGATTGGGATTGTTTGTGGTTGATATTGATTGGTTGTGGTTGAAAAATACCCATTTGTGGTTGAGAAATATTTGGTTGAAACCACATAGGATTAGTTTGTGGTAATGAAATAAATATATACATGCCGCCTGCGTGCGAACTAGATGCATGATCCCCATTGTCAAAAACCACGAGGTTTTAAGGTAGAGCGAGGAGCCGTACTAGGGACGGTCCCGGTTTTAACTACCCTGCCGTTATGCTGCCGAAATTTTGAATAATATTCATGTGTTTGAATTATTTTCATTCGTTGAATTGAAATTCATGTGTTGAATGGTGTTCGGGTTTTAAATGTAAGAATCACATTTTTATCATCTGTATGAACTATATAAAATAATTTTGTTTTGAAAGAAATTGTTTTATAATAAAAATCCTATTTTTATTACCTATATGAACTATATAAAATAATAGTGTTTTGAAAGGAATTATTTTACAATAAAAATTTCTTTTTATTATTATATACATGAATTGTTAAATATAGTGAAGTGTTGAAATAGAAGACAGTTGGATAAAAATATCATTTTTATCAAATGTATGGAAAGAATATAGATTTGAAATCGAAGAATCGATATATATATATTTAAAAAGAATTGAAGTATATAGAAAAACGACGCTGCAGTTCGTATTTTGAAATCGTGATTTCAAACGATTATACCGGGAGATCCAACCATCGGATTTTCCTGAAATCGCAACCGTTGGGTTCGCCTTGGAAATATCTTTCCAACGGCATCAACTTTGTAAAAATTCAACGGTTGGATTGTCTGGAATGTTTAATTCAAATATGAAGAAAAACAGCGCCAGAATCGATTATATATATATATATATATAATTATAAATATATCGAATAACGACGCGGCAGTTCGTATTTTGAAATCGAAACTTCAAACGATTATACCGGGAGATCCGACCGTCAGAAATTCCCGAAACTGGAACCGTTGGATTCGTTTTGAAAAGATCTTTCTAATGATGTAAATGTTGTGAAGATCCAACGGTTAGATTTTCAGACATGTGTAAATCAAATCTGAAGAAAAACAGCGCCACGGCCGTGTTATGGCCCGAAGCGTCGTTTTGAATAAATTGGCTATTTTAAAATAAATAAAAATTGCGATAAATCGTTATAAAATATCATAAACGATATGGAATGGAAATAAACTGAATTTGCTCGATTTATGTGGTATTTGATGGTCGAATGTGTTTGGTGTGAAAAGTACATTAAAGAACCAAATTGGTGTTGTCGAATGATTTGACCATTGAAATAAATTTATTTGAAATTCTAAATACGTGAATTATTTGAAAGGGCCGAGTTAATTCTCACTTCAAATAATAGACCGACGATTGAAAGTCGAAGAAGAAGACGGTGGTCAAAGACCGGAGATCTTCACCTCGTTTGGATGGTAACCGAGGTCCTGATTGGGAGGCATCCCGAAATATGGATAATGAGTGGTGATCGTCCAGACGTACGTGGTGGTCGATGGGTTGGCAAGGTATATAGTGCCTCCGATTTCGTTCAGACCCAGAACGGACTTGTAAATATACTGTGTGTCTGACATTGGATTTTATTCTGTGTTGATCGATTTCTATTAAATATACATCTGTTTGGCAGTGGAGAATTTATTCTTTTTCTTAACGCCCTTCTCTGAAACGCACAAGCTCAGAGGTTGTATATCGATGGACATCAGTCGCATGGCATGAATTGCTAGTGTGGCATGCCTAAGTGGCAAATGATCATGGCTTCTGTTGAAAAGCAAAGTCTTGTGGTGATGATCAAAGCCCCGCCTGCGTGGCATAGCTTTGTGTATAACGTAAAATTGTGAGCCTCACACCCCGGTATGAACCAGAAACGGGAGAGGACATCAGGGAGGGCCTGCGTTTCTTTCTAGCTAGAAGTGGCGTCAGTGGTTTTACACGCCCTGACGAGTTTGACTTAGGTGGTTGTTGCTATTGCGAGGCGCCTCGATTTGATCGGACGATCCGGGTCCGATGGAGTCATTCGTTGGCTCGTTTACGCCCCAAAGGGCGGGGAAACGTAGTGTTCAGGCATAATAATCCACATCGGTGGACCGGCCCTGACGATCTAAAGGGTTGATGCGTTCTGATCCTGTGGCTCGGGCTAGAGAGTCATGAATTCGGTAAGGACTATCTTTTGCCTTGGTTCATGACGGAAATCCAATTTCCAAATACGTGACTGTGCGGTTTCGATTGTATATATATATATTTGGCGACATAGTGGCATGGGACGCTCATGTCGTCTATGATTGATAGTTATGATTTGAAATTGTTTTTGAAACAAATAAACACTAGTAATAATATCAAATGCTTTTGTTTTATTCGTATCAAGCATATTTTGGCCATTATAAGGTAAAACTCTATCCTCCGGTTTGCGTTGCATTATGTGATGGGAACTGAGTCTTATAATGGCTTCATTTTTATAAAAAGCATTGCGATGTTTAAAGGAATGATTTATTTTAAAGCACTGGAAATCCAATGGAGTAAACCCGTTCCATGAAAGTGGCGTGGTCCGGTGATTAGCCATATTATAAATGTGTAGAGTAGATTTCTCATACCAGTCCCATGACTGACTCGTAGTTTGTTTCACTTTCAAACTCGGGTGCCCCTTTTTCTACATGGGCAACCTTGTATTCAGGTTTAGCTGGCTCTTCCTGGATAGGTGGAGCTGAAGATGGATTCCATTATTTATCTCTTTTTATGTTGTTCAGCTCCTATTGTACATATTTTGTTTGTTTCCGCTGTAGACATTTATGTATAGCTGAACTGTATTTGTACTAAGTATGATCCTGTATACTGTGTAACTCTGATGATTACTTTTATCCAGTATATTATATTGTTCATTATCTGGTGTATTTATTTATTTATGTTCTGCTATTATCTATTTCTGTGTTATATTCCAAGGATTACCCTTGTCACCGTCAGTACGGGGTTTGGGGTTGTCTCACATTCCATTAATTATCGGGTTAAAGAACAAGTGTTGTTTAAAACACTGTTCATGATAAACCGAAAAATCAATGCCAATTCAATTCCAATTAATTATTATTTAATTGGTACACTTCATTAAATATAAATAAAAAGATTTAATCTTTTTCTCAACTGGGTTCAAGAACAGTGTTAATGAAGACACCATTCACGACAAACCCAAATCACATTTGATATTGAATACAAGGCTCTGAATAGAAAATATATCGGCTTATATTCAATATCATATTCTACGACCAACAAATATCGTATTGGAAATAACGATACAACTGTATCTTTCAAATTTCCATAACAATATCTGAGTAATCACGAAATCCAACATCGAAATAATCCAAAGACAATTTCGATTCAAATCCATTCCAATTCAATTATTGGAAATTCTGGTTACTTTTAAAACCCTTTTCATATTCAATTTATTTATTTAAAAATATATAGAATTTTAATTCTAGTTCAAAACTAGTTCATTTCGATAAAAATCTATTTTTATCTTTTCAAATAAGGAGTTTTTCATCCCAATTTTTCCCAAATCATTTCTTATGATTTTACACAAATTATTCCTATTTTTAATAATTTTATCAAGGCCCGTACAGTCGATTTCCATCAACGGCCATCGAACTGCACTTAAAGCGACCTTTTCCAAATTTGATTTGGACATAATTCCAAATCCAACCATTAGATTTCAAATTTCTAATATTTGTTAGAAAGCTCTTTTCGATACGAACCCAACGGTTCTGGTTTTAGGAGGATCCGACGGTCGGATCTCCCGCAATATCCGTTCGAAGTCAATGGTGGAAATTCGTGAACTGCCGCGGCATGGCGTGTTCTATTCAGGCCATTATATTATATATATATAATATATATAATATATACTTCGTCGATTTCAATTCAAAACGTGATTTATAAATCGTTTTAAATTCATTTTCAAAACGGTTTCAACTTCATATTCAATTTCAAATCAAAATTGAATATTCCCAATATAAATTCGTTTTAAATTCATTTCAAATCGATTTCAATTCAAATTGATTTCTAATTCAATTTCAGTTCGTTTTCAATTCAAATCAATTTCAATTCGAATTCATTTATATTCAATTTCAATTCGAATTCATTTATATTCAATTTCAATTCGAATTCATTTCTATTCAATTTAATTCGAATTCATTTATATTCAATTTCAATTCGAATTCATTTCTTTTCAAAATATCAAATTTTGAAATCACTTTCGATATTCATTATAAAATGAATAAAATCGATATAAATATTGTTCACGTCAAAATGGCGTCAATCTAATCAACATGGCTTCATATATTTTTATTTTCAAATATTCTATTTCAAATATTTCTATTTCAAATATTTCTTTTTCAAATATTTCTATTTCAAATATTTCTTTTTCAAATATGGAATGAGGCCCAATCAATTACCATATAATGTTAATTATATGGATTTTCTACAACACATGTATACAATAACAACGATGAATAATCAACCATCATCCAAAGTGCATTCTACACTGTATAAGCATCGAATATAAATATTTAACGCTTATAAATAGTCTGTCAATCAATCGATCGACATACAACTAACTATTGGGATTAGTGTACGTCATATATCACCCCAATACCCGTGTGGGGTTTTCAAACAATCAAACACCGATTTTATTTGTGCAGTTGGGCGATGTGTAAAATTTATCGTCCCAATCAATATCAGTCAAATGTGTGTATACAAATAAATCATCCGATTTGTTTATTTTTATTTCATTTCATATACACATTAAAAATTCTATTTTTAACTATAAAATATTTTCAACTATATAAATATTTTATTTCATTTCACATCACATCACATAATCAACTACACATCAAAATCAAACAACCAAGCATACAAGCCGTCCATGATCTGTAGACGACGGGTGTCGGGTGCTACTAAACACCGTCTGCATCCTAGTATATATTTATATAACTAGAAAACAAAATTAAAAGGTGAGGAGTTCTCACCGACTAGCTAATCCAAACGCCTCAACTCTTCTTATGTAGAAATCTTCGTCGTGCTCGCCTTTCATCACTTTCGTTGCCCGTATTCACTACATGTATAAAAATCACATATTTTTACTTTGCCTTCATAATAAAAATTATATTTTTATTACTTCATTTCAATAAATAAAAATCGTATTTTTATTTTTACTTCATATATATTTCTCTCGACGCTTCATTCTATATAAAAATTATATTTTTAAATTTCTACTTTATATATAAAGATCGAATTTTTACTATCTATATAATATAGAAATCGTATTTTTATTCTTCTACCAATATAAAAATCATATTTTTATTTCGCTACATATATAAAGATCAAAATTTTATATTCTCTATTATATGAAAATCATATTTTTAATACTTCTACTTTATAAAAATCATATTTTTATTCTTTCTATAAAATATAAAAATTTCAACTCTCCTTATATAAAAATTGAATTTTTCTTCTAAACCATTTCATATAAAAAGATTTTATTTTCTTCATGAACACCCTATAAAAATCCTTTCTTTATGGATCCGCTCATACGATAAAAATCCTATTTTTATTTCTATGCTATGTATAAATCATTTCTTTTGCTATGTAAAGATCATTTCTTTTGCTATGTAAAGATCATTTCTTTTGTGATGTAAAGATCATTTCTTTTGCTATGTAAAGATCATTTCTTTTGCTACATAAAGATCATTTCTTTTGCTCTGTAAAGATCATTTCTTTTACTACATAAAGATCATTTCTTTTGCTACATAAAGATCATTTCTTTTGCTACATTACTAATTAAACAAACCAGTTAGGATTAATGATTTTAAAAAAAAGAGTAAAAATAAAACTTACCGATAGAATTGGGAGGATGGGGAGGTCTGCTGGTCATCGAGGAGGGGGGGGGGTGCTGTGCATCGCCGCAGGTTAGAGGGGGGGAAAGAGTGCCGCGGTCTTCCATTGGCGGCGGCGGAAATGGATTCTCCGGCTAGGGTTTGCTACTCCTTCAATTTGGGGTTCTTCGCGTTGGAGGGAGGGGCGAGGTGGAGGAGGTTAAGAAGGAGGAGAGGGCGGCAGTCGCGGTGACTGGGGAGACGTCGTCGGTTGGGGGATGGGCGTGGGGGCGCGATTCTTTTTTTTTTGGTCTGAGAAAGTTACGGGTAGGAGGGAGAGGGATAAGGGAGAGAGAGTGAATTATATAATATATATTTAATTTATTTTAAATTTCCAGAATACAACTTTCTCGTTCGGACTTCAAATCGAACCCAACGACTGTCGTCCCCATCTAATCACCCCTATTCCGAACACAATGGGACATGTATCGTAAGCCAGTTCGGCTGTTTCGATCTGTTTCTGTTAAAAATAAAATATAAATCATTATATTGAATTTTTAACGCACATTTCAATTTGTCGGGGCCACATATTAACTCTAAAAATTCCCAAAAAATTATTTCTAGCTTCATATTGACTATACGGTCCTAACAAAACTAGTTTCGTCAAATTCTGAGACGGTTTGAAAAATGGCCATTTTCCAGTCGATTAAAATCAACTAAAACTGGTCAAACGCGTTTTCCTTTGCCACGCTCACATATTAATTCGAAATATTACGAATTTTGGAATCTAGCAATAACTTGGCATCACGGACCCAACAAAAGTGGTTTCGTCGAAATCCGAGGCCGTTTGCAAAATTTCAATTTTTAAAGGCCTGAATTCCATAGCGACTATTCTGAAATTTCAACTGGACGTAACTTTTGATTCCCGCTATGAAATTTTGATTTCCCGGATTCGTTGGAAAGCTATTCTCAATTAGATTCAAATATTTTTGGTTTCACTAAAATCCGGTTTGTTTTGCACCCGGTATGTTCAATTAAAGTTTGAAATCGAATTATCGAACTACCGCGCCATTTTCAATTCCTTTTATATTTATAAATAAATATTTATATTCCAACGACGATCTATATAATATATACGTTCGAATTCTATTCAAAATAAATTTCTCGTCGTTATTATTTAAAATAATTCAATTTAAATAATCAAAATCCGCTAAAATTGCTAAAATAAAAATTTTAAACTGGCCTAGATTTTCGGGTTGTTACAATCTCCCCCACTTAAAACTTTTCGTCCCCAAAAAGGAACGAAGCCGAAAGTTGTTTTAAATACCAACTCAACATTCGTTATTTTTATTATGGCTTAAGTTCTTCAACTTTTCAGTTTCTAAGAACTTTTCAAAAATTTGGCTAACACCCTAAATTTTCGAAAAATTTCGCCATAACCTCCCCTGCACCGGGAGCACCGGGAAAATCCCGAAATTGCCATACAGGCCCTCTGATCTTAAAAAGAAAAAGAAAAAGCCAATCGGCTCATAAAATCATCATCACCCAAACAAAACATT
Organism: Allium sativum; assembly: GCA_030737875.1. NCBI lineage: Eukaryota > Viridiplantae > Streptophyta > Magnoliopsida > Asparagales > Amaryllidaceae > Allium > Allium sativum. The sequence continues at coordinate 289,887,536 of CM060924.1, forward strand.
AAATTATGATAAACATGTACCTATTTGTCGGGCAAAAAAATTTTATTCTATGCTCTAGCCTCCTTGCTATGACCTGTTCAATGTAAGTACATGTATATGCAAGAAAATGCGACTAATTTCCAACACAATTCACTTTTTGATCATTTTGTCTGTAGGGTACAAATTTTAATTAATCAACCAATAATCAACAACACAACCATCAATCAATTAGTTGATTAGCTTTTCAAATTCATAACTTTGATATATAGTCAAAATATCAGATTTTTGATGTCAAATCACAACAATAAGCCCTATCTAGTTTCGGTTCTCACACCAGTCAATTGGAAATATATAGAAATCTCACTTTCGAAACTCGAAAATAAATACTGGCGATGGTGCCCCGTCACCAGAATTATCCTCGGGCACTAGAGGGATTCTATATCTACCCAGTATATTAAAACGTCGAACACACGTTTGCAAGACATATATACAAAATCTTTATATAATGGATTGTCCATATCAATATAAATAAATATTCAAATATGAATTATTGAATTTAAATTTTCAAAACAATTCTTGTTTTCATTTTTAAAAAAGAATACTCTTCACACTCGTTCTAGGATAGTACTGATCCCATCTCTAACGAGTCATTCCCATTGGATATTACTAATCCAATTTCTGATGAATTCTTTCGTATGGTTCTAATGTGTCTTGTTCTCTGAGCTTTGTAAACCAAAGCTCTGATACCAACTGCAAAAACCCGCAACTTACCCGTGAAGGAAAGCGTGAATAGTTCGAGAACAAGCCACAACATAACACAGAGGGAAGAACATTTCATTGTATATTACAACAATTCATTAGAATACAAGAATATACAGAGTATAAACGAATATTACAGTTCATAAAATATCAGAGATTACAATACATTTCATAGCAGCGGAAAATAATACAATACACAACTAGAAGAGATATACGGATACAAAGCTTTCCGGATATCATTCCAGTTGTAAACCAGGATCATGTCAATATAAATCTGCAAAACCAAAACTACTAGCTGCCCGTGCGGAAAATAGGGGCACCCAGAGTTTAGGTTAAAACAATAAACTCCAGGTCAGTCATGGGACTGGTGTGAGAACTAAAAACAGTTATTAATCTTTATTTTTAAAGTTAGGTAAATCAAGGGACCACGCTGTATAACACGGAACGGGTTTCCTCCCAAGAACACCAGTGCATAAAACAATAGCGCAATGCTAAATAAAGAACAATGAAGCTATTATATGACCCAGTTCCCATCACACAATGCAACGCAAGACGGATGATAGGGTTTTTACCTTATAATAGCCAAGAATGCTTGATACGTTTAAAACAAATCATTTGATACTATTATAAGTGCATAGTGTATAAAACAACTTCAAATCATAAGTATCAATCACAGGCGGCATAAGCGCCCCATCCCACTATGTCGCCATACTAGGTTCTACAAATAAAACCGCAAATGTCACGTATTTGGAAATTGGGTTACCATTTATGGTATGAATCGAGGCAAAAGATAGTCCTCTACCGATTCGAGACTGTCTAGCCCGTGTCTCAGGTACAAAACGCATCGACCCTTGGATCGTCAGGGCCGGTCCACCGATGTGGATTAGACGAAATCCTGAACACTACGTCTCTCCGCCCTATGGGGTGTAAATTATCCAACTAAATGACTCCATCGGTTCGAGAACGACCGATATATCCGAGGCGCCTCGCAACAGCAACAACCACATAAGTCAAACTCGTCAGGGCGTGTAAAACCACTGACGCCACTTCTAGCTAGAAAGAAACGCATGTCCTCCCTGATGTCCTCTCCCGTTTTTGGTTCATACCGGGTGTGAAACTCGCGAAGTGAATGTTACACAAAGCTACGCCACAAAGGCTGTGCTTCGATCATCAACCACAAGACTTTGCTTTTCAACAGAAGCCTTGATCATTCGCCACTTAGGCATGCCACACAGGCAATTCATTCCATGCGATGGATATCCATCAATATATAACCCCTGAGCTCGTACGTCTCAGAGAAGGGCATTAAGTAAGAGAATAAATTCTTCGCCGCCAAACAGATATATATTTAATAGAAATCAATCGCACATACTGAAATCCAATGTCAGACACACAGTCCATTTACAAGTTCGTTCTGGGTCTGAACGAAACCGGAGGCACCTCGTACTCCGCATATCCATCGATCTCCAAGTACGTCTGGACGATCACCAACTGTTTCCATCTTCTTTGGTGTACATCCCAATCAAGATCATCAGTAATCACCCAAACGACGTGAAGACCTCCGGTCTTCGACCACCGTCTTCATCTTCGACTTATCGACGTATCAATTATTTAGAATGGGATAAATCCGGTCTTCCCGAATAACTCGTGTATATAATAAACATGTGTTACACAAACACAACATATGCCTCATTCCAATTCATCAGTCACAAACTGTAAATTAATCAAGAGAATAATCCCCCAAATATTAACCCCGAAGGCCGAAACCAACATCAGATCAATACCCAGGAAATCACTCTGCTTAGCCAACCTACAGTTAGTTTCCAAATTTCACATTCTTAGGGAAAGGTTCCCATCAATTTTATCAAAGATAAATCCTTTAAATTTATTCTTTAATCTACTTTTGAATACCGATTCAACTAGTCGGGATTAACGAACCTTACCGAAGTAATCATTTGTTTTAATTTCCCAATCCCAACCTATTCATCCCATGAAGTAAAACGGGTCTAACTTCATATCTAACACCACGGTGTTATCGGTAAATTTAATTACCATTTCATGTTTAAATCTAATTAAAGATTTAACTACCGCCTGGAGTAAAACTGGTGATACTCCATTCTCGATCCTTTCAATCTAATTAAAGATTCGTTAAAACTCCACTCAGTTTTAATCTCTATCTGGGTTAAAGAATCAGTGTCATTTAAAACACGGTTCATGATAAAACCCAAAATCATATCACATTCAATCAGTCCCTAATCGTAAATTACCAAGTGAGTAATTCCCTAAGTATTAACCCCGAAGGCCGAAACCAACATCAGATCAATACCCTAGAAACCATTCAACTTAACAAATCTCCAGTTAGTTTCTGATTTTCTTAACTCCTTTGGGTCTAAGAACAGTCTTATTGAAGATACCGTTCACGACAACCCAAAATCCCATTCCATTAATTATCGGGTTAAAGAACAAGTGTTATTTAAAACATTGTTCACGATAAACCCAAAAATAAATATCATTTCAATTACAATTAAATATTATTTAATTGGTACACTTCATTGAATCTAAATAAAAAGATTTACTCTTTTCTCAACTGGGTTCAAGAACAGTGTTAATAAAGACACCATTCACGACAAACCCAAATCACATTCTGTAACGACCCAGAAAATCTGAACCAATTTAAAATTTTAAAATTGGCTAAAATAATGAATTTTAAATATTTAAAATAAATATTTTAAATAATAGAGATGAAAAGTGAGAGGAATCGACAATTGAAAACGAATATAATTAATTCTAATTATAAACAAGGCCTGAAAAGGCGCTGTAGTTTCAAAATTTGAACCAAACTTTATCGGACTGTACCGGGTGCAAAACAAAACGGATTTGAGTGAAACAAAAAACATTTAAATCTGTTAGTGAATACCTTTCTAACGAATCTAAAAATCGAATTTTCATAGCGGAAAGCAAAAGTTATGGCCAAATGAATTTTCAGAAAGGTCGTTGTGGATATTATATAGCCCGTGAAATTGGCCATTTTGCAAAGGACCTCGGAATTCGACGAAACCACTTTTGTTGGATCCGAGATGTGACGTTATTGCCAGGTTTCAAATTTCATAATTTTTGAAGCTAGTATGTGAGCGAGGCAAAGGAAAATGTGTTTTGGTCAATTATAGTTAAATTGGATCAACCAGAAATGGGCCTTTTTGCAAACGGTCTCAGAATTCAACGAAACTAGTTTTGTTGGGACCGTATCGTCAAAACATAGCTAGATTTATATTTTTGGAAATTTTCGAATCAGTTTGTGACCCTGGCATATTGAAATGTACGTTCAAATTGAATATTGAATGTTATATATTTTAATTTGAAGGAAAACTGACTGAAATAGTCTTATGGGCCTACAAAACATATCCCATTGTGTTCGGAATGGGGGTAAAACGCTAGGGACGACAATCGTTGGGTTTGAATTGGCGTTCGTGTGGGAAAGGGGGTATTTTCGAATGTTAAAAAAATTATAAATATAAAGAAAATCTCTCATTGTTCGAAAATTTTCTTTTCTCTTTCCCCGTCGCTGATAGCAGGTGGAACCTCTTCAAATCTTCTCTCCTCGATTGCTCTCAACCCACTCAAAATTAGACCTCCATCCTGTTGAGGATTTTGTAGAGCTAGTCAAGATCTTCGAATACATAGCAAGTTTGGATTTTTTCATCGAGTATCCTTCGAGTTTCGAAGCCCCGAAGTCGCGGACTTTGCGCCGCCGCAGACATCGCCTCCGACCACCGAGTTCGACGTGGGACCCACGGTTCTGCGCGCCTCTCCTTCCACTTCCAGGTGGTAGTAGCCGTTTGTCCTATAGTGCAACGGTTGTCGAGAAAAATCAAGACCTAGTTTCGAACGAATATAGAAAGGTACGGGTTTTATTTTCTGAAATGATTTTAACACCTTTAAACCGTTGCAAACCTTGTAAAAATCATATCTTTTTCGTTTCTTGACGAAATTCAGTGAAACAAGAGACAGTGGACTCGTGTGGACGTCTTCTACATTTTAGAAGAGACCGCGTATTTTTATGAGCCTTCTGATATTTTTGGTGGAGTGGAACCCAATGTGAGATTTCTAATTTATAAACGATATGGAAAACGATGATGTATAAATTATATAGTCGATGTATGAGTTATATAAGCGTTGTACACCTCTGGTATAAGCGTTGTATAAGTTGTACGTTCGATGTATAAGTTGTATATGCGTTGTAAAATTTATATATATGTTGAAATAGAAGTGAATTGCTATATATAAATATATATATATATGCCCCACGTCCACAAACCATGGACGATATTTATTGGTTGTGATTGGTGTGAAAATTGATTGATAGCGAATGGTTGATTGGGATTGTTTGTGGTTGATATTGATTGATTGTGGTTGAAAAATACCCATTTGTGGTTGAGAAATATTTGGTTGAAACCACATAGGGTTAGTTTGTGGTAATGAAATAAATATATACATGTTGACTGCGTACGAACTAGATGCATGATCCCCATTATCAAAAACAGCGAGGTTTTAAGGTAGAGCGAGGAGTCGTACTAGAGACGGTCCCGGTTTTAATTACCCTGCCGTTATGTTGCCGAAATTTTGAATAATATTCATGTGTTTGAATTATTTTCATTCGTTGAATTATTTTCATTCGTTGAATTGAAATTCATGTGTTGAATGGTGTTCGGGTTTTAAATGTAAGAATCACATTTTTATCATCTATATGAACTATATAAAATAATTTTGTTTTGAAAGAAATTGTTTTATAATAAAAATCCTATTTTTATTACCTATATGAACTATATAAAATAATAGTGTTTTGAAAGGAATTGTTTTACAATAAAAATTTCTTTTTTTATTATATACATGAATTGTTAAATATAGTGAAGTGTTGAAATAGAAGACAGTTGGATAAAAATATCATTTTTATCAAATGTATGGAAAGAATATAGATTTGAAATCGAAGAATCGATATATATATATTTAAATAGAATTGAAATATATCGAAAAATGACGCTGCAGTTCGTATTTTGAAACCGTGATTTCAAACAATTATACCGGGAGATCCGACCATCGGATTTTTCTGAAATCGCAACCGTTGGGTTCGCCTTGGAAATATCTTTCCAACGGCACCAACTTTGTAAAAATCCAATGGTTGGATTGTCTGGAATGTTTAATTCAAATCTGAAGAAAAACAGCGCCAGAATCGATTATATTTATATATATAAATATAATTATAAATATATCGAATAACGACGCTGCAGTTCGTATTTTGAAATCGAAACTTCAAACGATTATACCGGGAGATCCGACCGTCGGAAATTCCCGCAACTGGAACCGTTGGATTCGTTTTGAAAAGATCTTTCTAATGATGTAAATGTTGTGAAGATCCAACGGTAATATTTTCAGACATGTGTAAATCAAGTCTGAAGGAAAACAGCGCCACAGTCGCGTTATGGCCCGAAGCGTTGTTTTGAATAAATTGGCTATTTTAAAATAAATAAAAATAGCGATAAATCATTATAAAATATCATAAATGATATGGAATGGAAATAAACTGAATTTGCTCGATTTATGTGGTATTTGATGGTTGAATGTGTTTGGTGTGAAAAGTACATTAAAGAACAAAATTGGTGTTGTCGAATGATTTGACCATTGAAATAAATTGATTTGAAATTCTAAATACGTGAATTATTTGAAAAGGCCGAGTTAATTCTCATTTCAAATAATAGACCGACGATTGAAAGTCGAAGATGAAGACGGTGGTCGAAGACCGGAGATCTTCACCTCGTTTGGATGGTAACCGAGGTCCTGATTGGGAGGCATCCCGAAATATGGATAATGAGTGGTGATCGTCCAGACGTACGTGGTGGTCGATGGGTTGGCGAGGTATATAGTGCCTCCGATTTCGTTCAGACCCAGAACGGACTTGTAAATGGACTGTGTGTCTGACATTGGATTTTATTCTGTATTGATCGATCTCTGTTAAATATACATCTGTTTGGCAGCGGAGAATTTATTCTTTTTCTTAACGCCCTTCTCTGAAACGCACGAGCTCAGAGGTTGTATATCGATGGACATCAGTCGCATGGCATGAATTGCTAGTGTGGCATGCCTAAGTGGAAAATTATCATGGCTTCTGTTGAAAAGCAAAGTCTTGTGGTGATGATCAAAGCCCCGCCTGTGTGGCGTAGCTTTGTGTATAACCTAAAATTGTGAGCCTCACACCCCGGTATGAACCAAAAACGGGAGAGGACATCAGGGAGGGCCTGCGTTTCTTTCTAGCTAGAAGTGGCATCAGTGGTTTTACACGCCCTGACGAGTTTGACTTATGTGGTTGTTGCTGTTGCGAGGCGCCTCGGTTTGATCGGACAATCCGGGTCCGATGGAGTCATTCGTTGGCTCGTTTACGCCCCAAAGGGCGGGGAAACGTAGTGTTCAGGCATAATAATCCACATCGGTGGACCGGCCCTGACGATCTAAAGGGTTGATGCGTTCTGATCCTGTGGCTCGGGCTAGAGAGTCACGAATTCGGTAAGGACTATCTTTTGCCTTGGTTCATGACGGAAATCCAATTTCCAAATACGTGACTGTGCAGTTTCGATTGTATATATATATTTGGCGACATAGTGGCATGGGACGCTCATGTCGTCTATGATTGATAGTTATGATTTGAAATTGTTTTTGAAACAAATAAACACTAGTAATAATATAAAATGCTTTTGTTTTATTCGTATCAAGCATATTTTGGCCATTATAAGGTAAAACTCTATCCTCCGGTTTGCGTTGCATTGTGTGATGGGAACTGAGTCTTATAATGGCTTCATTTTTATAAAAAGCATTGCGATGTTTAAAGGAATGATTTGTTTTAAAGCACTGGCAATCCAATGGAGTAAACCCGTTCCACGAAAGTGGCGTGGTCCGGTGATTAGCCATATTATAAATGTGTAGAGTAGATTTCTCATACCAGTCCCATGACTGACTCGTAGTTTGTTTCACTTTCAAACTCGGGTGCCCCTTTTTCTACACGGGCAGCCTTATATTCAGGTTTAGCTGGCTCTTCCTAGATAGCTGGAGCTGAAGATGGATTCCATTATTTATCTCTTTTTATGTTGTTCAGCTCCTATTGTACATATTTTGTTTGTTTCCGCTGTAGACATTTATGTATAGCTGAACTGTATTTGTACTAAGTATGATCCTGTATACTGTGTAACTCTGATGATTACTTTTATCCAGTATATTCTATTATTCATTATCTGGTGTATTTATTTATTTCTGTTCTGCTGTTATCTGTTTCTGTGTTATATTCCAAGGATTGCCCTTGCCACCGTCAGTACGGGGTTTGGGGTCGTCTCATTTGGTATCAGAGCTTTGGTTAAGCTTAGTTCTGGAATATAACATATTAACGAACTCGTCAGAAATAGAACCAGTAGTGTTCTAGGACGGGTAACTCATTACAGATAGGATCAGTAATATCCTAGTATGAGTAGCAGAATGAAATAACACCTAGATAGACACATTTACATTCAAGTATTTGTCTCTATATTTTGAAATATCTTTTTTGTTGACCTGACACTTGATCTGCTATTTGCATAAGAACTAGAAAATGAGTGCCAGAAACAGAAGAAGTTATACTGACCCGGATATTGAAGCCCTATATATGAAATATAGAAATCTAGGTGGAAAGCCGTTCTTGGGTGAAGAATCAATTATGAAAACCCAAGCCTGGATTCGTTCGGCTGAGAAAATCTTTGAAGGATTAAAGCTGAGGGATGACCAGAAAAGATTATTAGCCTCCTGGGCACTCAAAGATGAAGCTTTGTTCTGGTGGGATTCAGTTATTAAGGATAATCCAGAAGGTGATATCACTTGGGATAGATTCAAAGTGATTTTCCTGGAAAGATTTACTCCTTCAGAAGCAATTGAGCGACTATGTGATGAATTTTCTTATTTGATACAAGGAGATATGACAATTCCAGAATATCATAAGAAATTCCACGAACTTTCTCACTTTGTTCCCCATCTAATTCAGAATACGAAGAGAAAGAATCTGAGATTTATTTACGGGCTTCAAAGGAAATACCGGAATAAAGTAATGGGGCATGTGAAGCTTCCTTTTTCAGAAATGATTTATATGGCTTATCATTATGAAGATCTCCATAAGAAAGGCATGTTGCGCGACGAAGAAGAAGTCAGCTCTAGTAATAAAATTGAGTCTGAAACTGATCGTCCTGAGGACAGTACAATGTCTGAGGTCAGTAAGAAGCCCAAAGTCAATCGAAAAAGGGCCAGATCTGAAAAAGAACCAGCAACGACTGCTGTATGCAGTAACTGCAATAGGCAAGGCCATCTCTCGTTAAGTTTCAGATCTCTCAAGAAACGAGTAAAGGATGGGTCTAAATCCGGTAAGAAGTTTCAAGAGAATAGGAAGTGCAGTCAATGCCGGCAGACTGGTCATCTTGCAAAGGATTGCTGGCTCTTAAAGAAGCCTGAAGTAGTTAAAGTGAATGAAGTAGCAGAAACTTCTGATCCCTCTGCAAGTCAAGGAAGATCTGATGTTTTAGAAGGAACGCTTACTGTCAAAAACATTCCAGTCAAAGTACTGTTTGACACAGGCGCATCACGAAGCTTTATTGCAAAGAGTGCAGTCAAGAAGTTGGATTTGAAATTGAGGAAGCTTAAAGAACCAATGACTGTCCACAATCCGGTTGGGGGTTTCATCGATCTCAGTTGGGTTTGTGCACTACCTGTCTCTTTCTCATGCTATAAATTCCCTACTATCTCTATCGTCATGAATTTTAATGAATTCGATCTTATTCTGGGATTGGATTGGCTAACAAATATGAAGCAGAGGTTAGATGCGCCGAGAGAGTTGTTAGGGCTAAGATTATATCAGGGAATTATATAACCATACCGTGTGAAGGTCAGAAATCTAATAGAAAAGACTTCTGGGCAGCTCTGGATGTTTCTCCAGCCCAAATAGAAAATATCTCTGAAGTCACAGAGAATATTCCTAACCTCATCAAAGACATTCCTGTCGTCAAAAATTATGCGGATGTGTTTGAAGAAGTTGTTCGATTACCTCCGCAGAGAGAAATAGATTTCAAGATCGCTTTGATTCCGAATGCAAGGCCGGTAGTTCACGCTATTCGAAGAATGTCCTTGAAGGAGAAAGAAGAACTTGACAATCAAACACGACAGCTAGTATGGAAGGGTCCGATCAGGCCTAGTTTCTCTGATTGGGGTGCAGCAGTGGTGTTTGTCCCGAAATCTGATGGTACTCTACGGCTATGTGTGGATTATCGTGATTTGAACAAGCAGACGATAAAGAACAAATATCCATTGCCGCGGATCGATGATTTATTAGATCGTCTGAATGGAGCACAAGTATTTTCACGAATGGACCTAGCTACAGGCTTCCATCAACTTCGAATTGCCGAAGAGTGTGTTCCAATGACAGCATTCAGAGGTCCCGACTTATTCTATGAGTGGTTAGTAATGTCGTTCGGCTTATGTAATGCTCCAGCATACTTCGTCGATTTGATGAATAGAGTGTTCAGGGGGTTTTGAATAAATTCGTTCTGGTTTTCATTGACGATATTCTAATCTTCTCTAAATCAAAGGCCGAACATGAAAAGCATCTGGAACAGGTTCTAGAAATTCTGAGACGGAATGTATTGAAAGCCAAACTGTCCAAATGCATATTCTGGCAAGATGAAGTGAAATTTCTAGGCCACGTCATATCGAAAGAAGGAATTGCTGTGGATCCAAGCAAAATCACAGCTATTCAAAACTGGAAGCAGCCCAGTACCCCCACTGAAGTCCGCAGTTTTCTCGGATTGGCTAGCTATTACCGGAAGTTCGTTAAAAACTTTTCGAAGGTATCTGGTCATTTAACGAAGCTTACGAAGAAGCAATCTAAGTTCAAATGGACTCCAGAAAGTGAGGAGGCTTTCGAAGAGCTAAAGTTAAGATTAACGACAGCTCCAGTGTTAACCATCATCGATGGCAACCAGGATTTGAAAATCTGGACTGACGCTTCTAGAGAAGGCCTTGGCGCAGTGTTAATGCAAAGGGGCCAAGTGATTGCTTATGCTAGCCGTCAACTGAAGCCGCACGAAAAGAACTACATAACTCATGATCTTGAGTTATTAGCTATAGTATTCGCTTTGAAAATCTGGAGGCATTATCTTTTGGGTGAGAGATTCGAACTGTTTACAGATCATCAGTCGCTGAAGTATCTGTTCATCCAGAATCTGAGGCAGCAACGTTGGCTGGAGTTTCTTGCAGCATATGACTTTGAAATTATATACACTCCAGGGAAAGCCAATGTCGTAGCCGATGCGTTAAGTCGGAAGAATGAAATGATCGCTAGTTTTATCATTGCGACTTCGTTGATTGACAAGATATCGGCTCTCCAAAAAGATGACCAATTTATCAAAGGAATGAGTCAGCGAATTCGTGAAGGCAATGCTTTGGATTTCCAGCTCGACAGCGAAGGGATTCTGAGGTTAGAAGGACGAATTTGTGTTCCAGAAATTCCTGAACTCAGAAGAGATGTGCTTGATGAATGCCACAAATCTAAGCTCAGTATCCATACGGGTGTGAGTAAAATGTATAACAATATCAAGCGCACATTCTGGTGGAAGTCGTTAAAAAGAGACATCTCGATATATGTTAGTCGATGCCCTACTTGCCAGCTAGTCAAAAGCAACCAACAAAAACTGGCTGGTTTGTTACAACCGCTAGACGTTCCTGGTTGGAAGTGGGAACATATTTCTATGGATTTCATTGATGGTTTGCCCAGAACCAGAAAAGGAAATGACAGTATTTGGGTGATCGTAGATCGCTTCACGAAGATCGCCCATTTTATACCTGTCAGATCAAACAGAACTGCTCAGAGTCTAGCGCAGATTTACTTTAAGGAAATTGTTAGACTACACGGAGTGCCGCTCAGTATAGTCAGTGATAGAGATACAATATTCACCAGCAAATTCTGGGAGGCATTTCAAGTAGAGATGGGAACAAAGCTGAATCTAAGCACCGCTTATCATCCTAAGACAGACGGTCAGACTGAGAGGGTGAATCGAATACTAGAAGATCTATTGCGGGCTTGTGTTCTAGATTTCGGTGGATCCTGGGAAGATCATCTACATTTGGCTGAATTCTCATATAACAACAGCTACCAAGCGAGCCTGACAATGTCGCCATTCGAAGCGTTGTATGGTAAATCGTGCCGATCTCCTGCTTGTTGGGTCGAACCTGGAAATAGACTTGTGTTAGGGCCTGATATGATCCGAGAAGCTGCCGACAAAGTCGATTTTATTAAGACGCGATTACTCGCCGCTCAAAGCCGACAAAAGAGTTATGCCGATAGGAGAAGAAGAGATATATCCTTTGCTGTTGGCGACTATGTATATTTGAAAGTATCGCCGATGAGGGGAGTTATCTGGTTCGGTAAAACTGGAAAGTTGGCGCCTAAATTCATTGGTCTGTTTCCTATTCTGGAACGGATCGGAACTCTCGTTTATAGGGTTAAATTGCCAGATTGGTTGCCTGGAGTTCATGATGTATTTCGCATATTTAAACTTCGAAAGCATGTTCATGATCCAGACTTTATCGTGGAAGAAGCAGCTCAACAGGATATTGAAATTACTTCAGAATTAGCTGTGAGAAGAGAGCCACTAAAGATCATCGGCAAAGAAACAAAAGAGCTGAGGAACAAGAAGGTTCACTTAGTCAAAGTGCATTGGAGTGGAGATCCACGAGAATGTACTTGGGAAACTGAGGAGAGCATTCAGAAAGCCTATCCTAGATGCTGAGTGGATATCTCTGATCGACTCCTGTGCAAGGTATATTTACCATACTTTGCATTTCCAATTAGTTCTCTACTTTGTTGTTATTTTCTTTCCATGGATGTGCACTTTTAATTCCATAGTCTGAATGATTTTAAAGAAATATAGGAATTGATTTGTATGATTTTGAAAAGTTAAAAACAATTTGATTGTTGTTTGTGTTGTGTGATTGTAAATTTGATTAATTGCATTATTGAAACCATAGTTAATTTAATCAACAATAGAATAATGGTAGGATTTATTCATTTAAATCACACATTAAACTGATTAGAGAATAAATAGAAATATATACATGTGTATTATATATGTTTGAACAGGTAAATGGATTAGTTGTTGAGTAAAGATTTTATTTGCGTGCCCGACAAATAGGTAACCCTTAATGAGTTGGATGCGTTATTATATCAACTCCTGTGAATGCCATTGGATGCGGAGTGCCGGTTTTTCTGTGTGAAATAATAAATGACGCCATAAGATAGTAACAATTAATTTTGAACTATATTACATGGCATACTTCAAAAGATAAGCATACTTCATCATATACCACATAAGCATTTGGAGCTTGTGTGACGAGGTGGAAGATTTACCATACGAGCGAGAGGCTTGTATGGCGATGACTATATTTTACAGGTTGAACTGATGACTGATATGGACTATTTAAATTGTAACGATTAAATTTCCAGATTAATAAAAAACCCCACACGGGTCTGAAGTTGAAAATAATCACGTCTCTCTAGTTATTAGATACGGCACATGGACTATTTATTACCCACAAGGAACAGGGTGACGAGAATTTATTCTCTGGAGTTATTATCAATACACGCTCCCCTGTAAACACCAGAATATATCACTATAAATATGTGTATGCTTATTAGGATTTATTGGGTACCTAATACGGCCCAATAAATTTCCAAACCCCTCCCCGTACAAAGGAGGTTATGGCGAAATTTTTCGAAAATTCCTGGTGTTAGCCAAATTTTTAAAGAATTTGAAAATTCTCAGAAACTGAAAAGTTGGAGAATTGAAGCCAGATCGAACGAAGAGTTGATTAATCAAACCACTTTCGACTTTGTTCCTTTTCGGGGACCAAAAGTTTTAAGTGGGGGAGATTGTAACGACCAAGAAAATTTGAACCAATTTAAAATTTTTAAATTGGCTAAAATAATGAATTTAAAATATTTAAAATAAATATTTTAAAAAATAGAGATGAAAAGTGAGAGGAATCGACAATTGAAAATGAATATAATTAATTCTAATTATAAACAAGGCCTGAAAAGGCGCTGTAGTTTCAAAAATTGAATTCAAACTTTGTCGGACTGTACCGGGTGCAAAACAAAATGGATTTGAGCGAAACCAAAAATATTTAAATCTGTTAGTGAATACCTTTCTAACGAATCTGAAAAGTCGAATTTTCATAGCGGAAAGCAAAAGTTATGGCCAAATGAATTTTCAGAAAGGTCGCTGTGGAAATTATATAGCCCGTGAAATTGGCCATTTTGCAAAGGACCTCGGAATTCGATGAAACACTTTTGTTGGATCTGGGATGTGAAGTTATTGCTAGGTTTCAAATTTCATAATTTTTGAAGCTAGTATGTGAGCGCGCCAAAGGAAAATGTGTTTTGGTCAATTATAGTTAAATTGGATCGACCAAAAATGGGCCTTTTTGCAAACGGTCTCAGAATTCAACGAAACTAGTTTTGTTGGGACCGTATCATCAAAACATAGCTAGATTTATTTTTCTGGAATTTTTCGAATCAGTTTGTGACCCTGGCAAATTGAAATGTACGTTCAAATTGAATATTGAATGTTATATATTTTAATTTGAAGGAAAACTAACTGAAATAGTCGAATGGGCCTACGAAACATATCCCATTGTGTTCGGAATGGGGGTAAAACGCTAGGGACGACAGTCGTTGGGTTTGAATTGGCGTTCGTGTGGGAAAGGGGGTATTTTCGAAATTTAAAAAAATTATAAATATAAAGAAAATCTCTCATTGGTCGAAAAATTTCTTTTCTCTCTCCCCGTCGCCGATAGCAGGCGAAACCTCTTCAAATCTTCTCTCCTCGATTGCTCTCAATCCGCTCAAAATTAGACATCCATCCTGTTGAGGATTTTGTAGAGCTAGTCAAGATCTTCAAATCCATAGCAAGTTTGGATTTTTTCATTGAGTATCCTTCAAGTTTCGAAGCCCCAAAGTCGCGGACTTTGCGCCGCCGCAAACATCGCCTCCGACCACCGAGTTCGACGTGGGACCCACGGTTCTGCGTGCCTCTCCTTCCTCTTCCAGGTGGCAGTGGCCGTTTGTCCTATAGTGCAACGGTTGTCGAGAAAAATCAAGACCTAGTTTCGAACGAATATAGAAAGGTACGGGTTTTATTTTCTGAAATGATTTTAACACCTTTAAACCGTTGCAAACCTTGTAAAAATCATATCTTTTTCGTTTCTTGACGAAATTCAGTGAAACAAGAGACAGTGGACTCGTGTGGACGTCTTCTACATTTTAGAAGAGACCGCGTATTTTTCTGAGCCTTCTGCTATTTTTGGTGGAGTGGAACCCAATGTGATATTTCTTATTTATAAACAATATGGAAAACGACGATGTATAAATTAAATAGTCGATGTATGAGTTATATAAGTGTTGTACACCTCTTGTATAAGCATTGTATGAGTTGTACGTTCGATGTATAAGTTGTATATGTGTTGTAAAATTTATATATGTGTTGAAATAGAAGTGAATTGCTATATATAAATATATATATATATACGCCCCTCGTCCACAAACCATGGACGATATTTATTGGTTGTGATTGGTGTGAAAATTGATTGATAGCGAATGGTTGATTGGGATTGTTTGTGGTTGATATTGATTGATTGTGGTTGAAAAATACCCATTTGTGGTTGAGAAATATTTGGTTGAAACCACATAGGATTAGTTTGTGGTAATGAAATAAATATATACATGCCGCCTGCGTGCGAACTAGATGCATGATCCCCATTGTAAAAAACCGCGAGGTTTTAAGTTAGAGCGAGGAGCCGTACTAGGGACGGTCCCAGTTTTAACTACCCTGGCGTTATGCTGCCGAAATTTTGAATAATATTCATGTATTTGAATTATTTTCATTCGTTGAATTATTTTCATTCGTTGAATTGAAATTCATGTGTTGAATGGTGTTCGGGTTTTAAATGTAAGAATCACATTTTTATCATCTGTATGAACTATATAAAATAATTTTGTTTTAAAAGAAATTGTTATGTAATAAAAATCCTATTTTTATTACCTATATGAACTATATAAAATAATAGTGTTTTGAAAGGAATTGTTTTACAATAAAAATTTCTTTTTTTTATTATATACATGAATTGTTAAATATAGTGAATTGTTGAAATAGAAGACAGTTGGATAAAAATATCATTTTTATCAAATGTATGGAAAGAATATAGATTTGAAATCGAAGAATCGATATATATATTAAAATAGAATTGAAATATATCGAAAAACGACGCTGCAGTTCGTATTTTGAAACCGTGATTTCAAACGATTATACCGGGAGATCCGACTATCGGATTTTCCTGAAATCGCAACCGTTGGGTTCGCCTTGGAAATATCTTTCCAACGGCATCAACTTTGTGAAAATCCAACGGTTGGATTGTCTGGAATGTTTAATTCAAATATAAAGAAAAACTGCGCCAGAATCGATTATATTTATATATATATATATAATTATAATTATAAATTTATCGAATAACGACGCTGGAGTTCGTATTTTGAAATCGAAACTTCAAACGATTATACCGGGAGATCCGACCGTCGGAAATTCCCGAAACTGGAACCGTTGGATTTGTTTTGAAAATATCTTTCTAATGATGTAAATGTTGTGAAGATCCAACGGTTAGTTTTCAGACATGTGTAAATCAAATCTGAAGAAAAACAGCGCCACGGCCGCGTTATGGCCCGAAGCGTCGTTTTGAATAAATTGGCTATTTTAAAATAAATAAAAATAGCGATAAATAGTTATAAAATATCATAAACGATATGGAATGGAAATGAACTGAATTTGCTCGATTTATGTGGTATTTGATGGTTGAATGTGTTTGGTGTGAAAAGTACATTAAAGAACAAAATTGGTGTTGTCGAATGATTTGACCATTGAAATAAATTGATTTGAAATTCTAAATACGTGAATTATTTGAAAAGGCCGAGTTAATTCTCATTTCAAATAATTGACCGACGATTGAAAGTCGAAGATGAAGACGGTGGTCGAAGACCGGAGATCTTCACCTCGTTTGGATGGTAACCGAGGTCCTGATTGGGAGGCATCCCGAAATATGGATAATGAGTGGTGATCGTCCAGACGTACGTGGTGGTCGATGGGTTGGCGAGGTATATAGTGCTTCCGATTTCGTTCAGACCCAGAACGGACTTGTAAATGGACCGTGTGTCTGACATTGGATTTTATTCTGTGTTGATCGATCTCTGTTAAATATACATCTGTTTGGCAGCGGAGAATTTATTCTTTTTCTTAACGCCCTTCTCTGAAACGCACGAGCTCAGAGGTTGTATATCGATGGACATCAGTCGCATGGCATGAATTGCTAGTGTGGAATGCCTAAGTGGCAAATGATCATGGCTTCTGTTGAAAAGCAAAGTCTTGTGGTGATGATCAAAGCCCCGCCTGTGTGGCGTAGCTTTGTGTATAACCTAAAATTGTGAGCCTCACACCCCGGTATGAACCAGAAACGGGAGAGTACATCAGGGAGGGCCTGCGTTTCTTTCTAGCTAGAAGTGGCGTCAGTGGTTTTACACGCCCTGACGAGTTTGACTTATGTGGTTGTTGCTATTGCGAGACGCCTCGGTTTGATCGGACGATCCGGGTCCGATGGAGTCATTCGTTGGCTCGTTTACGCCCCAACGTGCGGGGAAACGTAGTGTTCACGCATAATAATCCACATCGGTGGACCGGCCCTGACGATCTAAAGGGTTGAAGCGTTCTGATCCTGTGGCTCGGGCTAGAGAGTCACGAATTCGGTAAGGACTATCTTTTGCCTTGGTTCATGACGGAAATCCAATTTCCAAATACGTGACTGTGCGGTTTTGATTGTATATATATATTTGGCGACATAGTGACATGGGACGCTCATGTCGTCTATGATTGATAGTTATGATTTGAAATTGTTTTTGAAACAAATAAACACTAGTAATAATAACAAATGCTTTTGTTTTATTCGTATCAAGCATATTTTGGCCATTATAAGGTAAAACTCTATCCTCCGGTTTGTGTTGCATTGTGTGATGGGAACTGAGTCTTATAATGGCTTCATTTTTATAAAAAGCATTGTGATGTTTAAAGGAATGATTTGTTTTAAAGCACTGGAAATCCAATGGAGTAAACCCGTTCCACGAAAGTGGCGTGGTCCGGTGATTAGCCATATTATAAATGTGTAGAGTAGATTTCTCATACCAGTCCCATGACTGACTCGTAGTTTGTTTCACTTTCAAACTCGGGTGCCCCTTTTTCTACATGGGCAGCCTTGTGTTCAGGTTTAGCTGGCTCTTCCTGGATAGGTGGAGCTGAAGATGGATTCCATTATTTATCTCTTTTTATGCTGTTCAGCTCCTATTGTACATATTTTGTTTGTTTCCGCTGTAGACATTTATGTATAGCTGAATTGTATTTGTACTAAGTATGATCCTGTATACTGTGCAACTCTGATGATTACTTTTATCCAGTATATTCTATTGTTCATTATATGGTGTATTTATTTATTTCTATTCTGCTATTATCTGTTTCTGTGTTATATTCCAAGGATTACCCTTGTCACCGTCAGTACGGGGTTTGGGGTTGTCTCACATTCCATTAATTATCGGGTTGAAGAACAAGTGTTGTTTAAAACACTGTTCACGATAAACCGAACAATCAATGCCAATTCAATTCCAATTAATTATTATTTAATTGGTACACTTCATTAAATCTAAATAAAAAGATTTAATCTTTTTCTCAACTGGGTTCAAGAACAGTGTTAATGAAGACACCATCCACGACAAACCCAAATCACATTTGATATTGAATACAAGGCTCTGAATAGAAAATATATCGGCTTATATTCAATATCAAATTCTACGACCAACAAATATCGTATTGGAAATAACGATACAAATATATCTTTTAAATTTCCATAACAATATCTGAGTAATCACGAAATCCAACATCGAAATAATCCAAAGACAATTTCGATTCAAATCCATTCCAATTCAATTATTGGAAATTCTGGTTACTTTTAAAACCCTTTTCATATTCAATTTATTTATTTGAAAATAAATAGAATTTTAATTCTAGTTCAAAACTAGTTCATTTCGATAAAAATCTATTTTTATCTTTTCAAATATGGAGTTTTTCATCCCAATTTTTCCCAAATCATTTCTTATGATTTTACACAAATTATTACTATTTTTAATAATTTTATCAAGGCGCGTACAGTCGATTTCCATCAACGGCCATCGAACTGCACTTAAAGCGACCTTTTCCAAATTTGATTTGGACATAATTCCAAATCCAACCGTTAGATTTCAAATTTCTAATATTTTTTAGAAAGCTCTTTTCGATACGAACCCAACGGTTCCGGTTTTAGGAGAATCCGACGGTTGGATCTCCCGCAATATCCGTTCGAAGTCAATGGTCGAAATTCGTGAACTGCCGCGGCGTGGCGCGTTCTATTCAGGCCATTATATTATATATATAATATATATAATATATACTTCGTCGATTTCAATTCAAAACGTTCTTTATAAATCGTTTTAAATTCATTTTCAAAATGGTTTCAACTTCATATTCAATTTCAAATCAAAATTGAATATTCCAATATAAATTCGTTTTAAATTCATTTCAAATCGATTTCAATTCAAATTGATTTCTAATTCAATTTCAGTTCGTTTTCAATTCAAATCAATTTCAATTCGAATTCATTTATATTCAATTTCAATTCGAATTCATTTATATTCAATTTCAATTCGAATTCATTTCTATTCAATTTATTTCGAATTCATTTATATTCTATTTCAATTCGAATTCATTTCTTTTCAAAATATCAGATTTTGAAATCACTTTCGATATTCCTTATAAAATGAATAAAATCGATATAAATATCGTTCACGTCAAAATGGCGTCAATCTAATCAACACGGCTTCATATATTTTTATTTTCAAATATTCTATTTCAAATATTTCTATTTCAAATATTTCTATTTCAAATATTTCTATTTCAAATATTTCTTTTTCAAATATGGAATGAGGCCCAATCAATTACCATATAATGTTAATTATATGGATTTTCTACTACACATGTATACAATAACAACGATGAATAATCAACCATCATCCAAAGTGCATTCTACACTGTATAAGCATCGAATATAAATATTTAACGCTTATAAGCAGTCTGTCAATCAATCGATCGACATACAACTAACTATTGGGATTAGTATACGTCATATATCACCCCAATACCCGTGTGGGGTTTTCAAACAATCAAACACCTATTTTATTTGTGCAGTTGGGCGATGTGTAAAATTTATCGTCCCAATCAATATCAGTCAAATGTGTGTATACAAACAAATCATCCGATTTGTTTATTTTTATTTCATTTCATATACACATTAAAAATTCTATTTTTAACTATAAAATATTTTCAACTATATAAATATTTTATTTCATTTCACATCGCATAATCAACTACACATCAAAATCAAACAACCAAGCATACAAGTCGTCCATGGTCTGTAGACGACGGGTGTCGGGTGCTACTAAACACCGTCTGCATCCTAGTATATATTTATATAACTAGAAAACAAAATTAAAAGGTGAGGAGTTCTCACCGACTATCTAATCCAAACGCCTCGACTCTTCTTATGTAGAAATCTTCGTCGTGCTCGCCTTTCATCACTTTCGTTGCCCGTATTCACTACATGTATAAAAATCACATATTTTTACTTTGCCTTCATAATAAAAATTATATTTTTATTACTTCATTTCAATAAATAAAAATCATATTTTTATTTTTACTTCATATATATTTCTCTCGAAGCTTCATTCTATATAAAAATTATATTTTTAAATTTCTACTTTATATATAAAGATCGAATTTTTACTATCTATATAATATAGAAATCGTATTTTTATTCTTCTACCAATATAAAAATCATATTTTTATTTCGCTACATATATAAAGATCAAATTTTTATATTCTCTATTATATGAAAATCATATTTTTAATACTTCTACTTTATAAAAATCATATTTTTATTCTTTCTATAAAATATAAAAATTTCAACTCTCCTTATATAAAAATCGAATTTTTCTTCTAAACCATTTCATATAAAAAGATTTTATTTTCTTCATGAACACCCTATAAAAATCCTTTCTTTATGGATCCGCTCATACGATAAAAATCCTATTTTTATTTCTATGCTATGTATAAATCATTTCTTTTGCTATGTAAAGATCATTTCTTTTGCTATGTAAAGATCATTTCTTTTGCTACATAAAGATAATTTCTTTTGCTATGTAAAGATCATTTCTTTTACTACATAAAGATCATTTCTTTTGCTACATAAAGATCATTTCTTTTGCTACATTACTAATTAAACAAACCAGTTAGGATTAAAGATTTAAAAAAAAAAGAGAGTAAAAATAAAACTTACAGATCGAATTGGGAGGAGGGGGAGGTCTGTTGGTCATCGAGGGAGGGGGTGATGTGCATCGCCGCAGGTTAGAGGGAGGGGGGAAAGAGTGCCGCGGTCTTCCATTGGCGGCGGCGGAAATGGATTCTCCGGTTAGGGTTTGCTGCTCCTTCGATTTGGGGTTCTTCGCGTTGGAGGGAGGGGCGAAGTAGAGGAGGTTAAGAAGGAGTAGAGGGCGGCAGTCGCGGCGATTGGGGAGGCGTCGTCGGTTCGGAGATGGCCGTGGGGGCGCGATTCTTTTTTTTTTATTTGGTCTGAGAATGTTACGGGTAGGAGGGAGAGGGATAAGGGCGAGAGAGAGTGAATTATATAATATATATTTAATTTATTTTAAATTTCCAGAAAACAACTTTCTCGTTCAGACTTCAAGTCGAACCCAACGACTATCGCCCCCATCTAACTACCCCTATTCCGAACACAATGGGACATGTATCGTAAGCCAGTTCGGCTGTTTCGATCTGTTTCTGTTAAAAATAAAATATAAATCATTATATTGAATTTTTAACGCACATTTCAATTTGCCAGGGCCACATATTAACTTTAAAAATTCCCAAAAAATTATTTCTAGCTTCGTATTGACTATACGGTCCTAACAAAACTAGTTTCGTCAAATTCTGAGACCGTTTGAAAAATGGCCATTTTCCAGTCGATTAAAATCAACTGAAACTGGTCAAACGCGTTTTCCTTTGCCATGCTCACATATTAATTCGAAATATTACGAATTTTGGAATCTAGCAATAACTTGGCATCACGGACCCAACAAAAGTAGTTTCGTCGAAATCCGAGGCCGTTTGCAAAATTTCCATTTTTAAGGGCCTGAATTCCATAGCGACTATTCTGAAATTTCAACTGGACGTAACTTTTGATTCCCGCTATGAAATTTTGATTTCCCGGATTTGTTGGAAAGATATTCCAATTAGATTCAAATATTTTTGGTTTCACTAAAATCCGGTTTGTTTTGCACCCAGTATGTTCAATTGAAGTTTGAAATCGAATTATCGAACTACCGCGCCATTTTCAATTCCTTTTATATTTATAAATAAATATTTATATTCCAACGACGATCTATATAATTATACGTTCGAATTCTATTCAAAATAAATTTCTTGTCGTTATTATTTAAAATAATTAATTTTAAATAATCAAAATCCGCTGAAATTGCCAAAATAAAAATTTTAAACTGGCCCAGATTTTCGGGTTGTTACAAAACTCAAAGAAAAAACCAATTGTGCAAGTAAAATAAATTAAACTGAACTATTAATCTATTTATGATACATTCAAAGAACATACCGATTGTGCAAGTGAATTAGGAAAATTATAACCTTTACTCTCCTTTTATTTAAATTTCCTTCTTTGACTACTTAGCAACACTGAAGAGTCATTAAGTCTAGAAAATTCAAATAACCTGGATTCGCTATATTAAAATATTCAAAAAAATATACATTAATTAAAGCCTCAGTCATGAATCCATGTATGTCTTGATCAATTTGCAAAATTATATGAAATATTATTAGATTTTAACACTGATGTGTGATTCTCTGGATAATATTAACTTTATTAATCTTAAAATGAAGGCGTTACTCAATAAAAACAAATGTTATTATCATATTCTTTATAAAGATATTTTTTCACTGCTTTGCATTTAGTAATAATCCTGGTCTGTTAAAAACACACATATATGCAGCTTGTAACAAATGTTGAGCCTTCAATGTTAAAGCCACATCAAAGTTTAGCACTTGCATTTTTGGCAAGCTATCCCATTATGTAAACTAAAGCAGAAACCTAAAAGCGGGTGACATTGGTTTCATTCCCTTAGTAAAAATTACATAATTAATCAAATAACTACTGTTTGAAAGGAATAAACTACAAAAGTCTGATTTAGGAAATGAAAATAGATAACAGACTCTTGTTTGGGTTCAAAGTTGATGCATATGCTCATTGGAACTATAGCAACTACCACAAAGAAAAATTGGAAATTGCATTGTTGAAAGCACATGTCATATGGAAATATTGGATTATTTATTGAGATGGAAAAAAATTACTTATTCCATCTAATATGTTTAATACTTTTGCAATGTACACAATAGCGTTAGATAAATAATAAGGTGTTTTTATTGCAATCAGACTAATCATTTTCAAATCTTTGCAAATGAAAAAATTAATGTCGAATCATGCAGTAGCAATAGATGTTAATGCATGCTCATCAATAATATGATTGCAACTTCAGCCAGAAAATGAAAACACATAATACATTCTTAGGACAAAATTTCACGGATAACATTGTATAGGATTGATTTTGTAAGAGATATAACACTAAACTTTAGAAATAGCATCGTAAGGGATCACTTATTAAGAACATATGTGGATTTAAATTTTGGATAGATGATAATATGGTATAAACAAAATAATTATCAAGATGTATACATATTATTAATTTAATTTTTTTTTTTGATAGGTAGAAAATAAAAATCGCCAGCGTATAACAATTCAAATGCACCCTTATTATGTGCTCTATGCGTATAATACTAAATAGTAAATATATAAAAGATACTTGTAGGAACTCATTTGTAATGATAAAGAGAATCGATATATACTTTATTTCTAAACAAAGGTTTTTTAGCGCTCCTTCCAGCCTTTACGTTATATATATATATATATATATATATATATATATGAATGTGTATATATACGTACTTATATACATACACTTACATTTATCCATATTAGATATACGTAATTGTTTTTACATATATATGTAAGAAATCAATATAATTTTTGTTTATACCATAATAGTTATCAAGATGGATAAGGAATTTCCATAAATTCCAGAAATCATTTTT
This sequence comes from Allium sativum, assembly GCA_030737875.1. NCBI lineage: Eukaryota > Viridiplantae > Streptophyta > Magnoliopsida > Asparagales > Amaryllidaceae > Allium > Allium sativum. Next base: position 289,911,721 of record CM060924.1, read on the forward strand.
TAGTACTTGATCCAAGTAGCTAAAATGAAAACATAGATTTCAGTGTCCAACTAAAAATAAATTAATTTGTTTAGCACGAAAAACTAAGCTCAAACATGTACAAACAACTTTGTTGTAGAGTAATACTAAATGTATGACATTAGAGGTTCCTTTTTACCCAATAGAAAAAAGGGAATACTACTTCATTATACATATACCTGGTGGTAACTGATTACCAACGGGTTGTATATAGTCAATTAATTGTTACCGGTCTTTTTCACGGTCTTTTTCAAAATAATCTTGTGGATACGTTACTAATTGGCTATACTAAATTTTCAATAAACTTCAAGTTAAACTCAACATACGAAATCAATCATGTGCACCAAAAAAATGTTTGATAATTATTTCATTGCATGTGCTCTTCTTTATGTGCATTTGATGAATAAGAGAATAAAAATAGCAAAAAGTAAAAGCTGAAGAGGCAAAATCTTGTACATTTCTTTTGTAATTAGTAAAATGCATCAGAAAAAACTAAGAGGCAAAAGAAGTCAACTATGACTTGTTTTGAAAAAAATGTTATAATGAATTTTGCACATAAAAAAGATCTTGTTATTAGCAGCTTGGAAAAGGCAAAGAAGCATTTGAGGAGACATATGGTAAATTTACAAGCTGTAAATAGCAGTATGAATTTTAAAATATTGCCGCCTTTCTACATGGCATAAGTGCAGTACATTACCAAAATAAACTTACTTACTCTAATCATAAAAGGTCCAAGAATGACGATGATGATGAATAATTTTGTATATAAACCCAGCAATCCTGGTGCAAAAGCAGTGATGCTATAACATTGGATTTCATTTATCTTCTTCAATCATAACATAAACATGTACGATTGCGATATGTAGATAAGTTAACAACATAAGTACATGAATAATTTTGTACCTAGAAACAGATCTTTACACTTCTTTACACTTCAAGAGAGCTTAAATAACCCTATATAACTATACAATAAATAAAAGAAATGTCAAATAGAACTTGATAGTGATGTTGGTCTAGATTCAAGATGAATTGGAATAAAAACATAGCAAATTCTAATCAAGAAATAACTATGACATAGAAATGGGAACTATAAATATTTCCTCCGACCAAACTACGAAACGTGCGTACTTTGAAAGTCAAAGGTGTTTACTATTAGGTGCACAACTTAATTACAAATATTCATCTAAGTAGTAAAACCATTTCCTTTTATACTATCGAAGTTTAAATCAGCATCTAATCATTTAATCCATATACCTAGCTGAGTTGGTACCTGGTAAGATTAGTCTCTTTTTGGTTAAATACATACAAACGTGCATACATTGCATACATGCATATAAATATGCATACATATGATTGTGTGTGTGTGTATATATATATGTGTGTGTATGTCTGTGTGTGTGTCAGAGCCGATTTCGCTTTAAAATTAAGGTACAGAAGGTTATGGAAGACAAATCAAACATCAACCCACTATTCAATTTTACAGCAAAAGTGTAAGCGTGAAACAAAAAATGAATGAATCTTCTTTGTGAATAGTTCATAACCAACAATGAGGGATTGCATATCCAAAAGAATAGGCTGATTAGGCAATGACAAGTCAATGGGTATCGAGGCAACGCTATAGTTCAGATTCAAATGGGCTTGGAAATATCGTTGGTTTACCCAAACGATGGGAGCCAATGAACATGTCTGAAATTAGGATTATGAAAATAATTTAGAAATAGAGGAAAATCAAAAATATAGGCTTTATACATGTAGAAAAAAATATAGTGTACAGTTGAGTTTTAAATGAAGATGGTGCAGGAGAGAATAACAACCCATTACTAATCAGGATTTAAATTGATTCTTTTTGCATCCTTGCAACAAAAACAAAAATCTAAACCATTATTTAGTGTACATACAAGTAGTCAATTTGAACTACAAACTTTTGAAGTTTAACATGCAACACATGAAGCACAGCGTAAAACATATGAAAGCGGGTGCGCCTGATTAGACATTTATTGAAAACACTTTTAAGTATAAAGTGAGATGGGTATAAAGAAATATAAGGTAAAGCTACTCAAAATAGGCAAATAGGTTTTGAAAATGCAAGAAAACAACAAATCGGAAATTGTAACAACCCGAATTCCGACAGACTATGATTTTTTTTTTCAAAAATCTCAATCTGTCCAAACCCGAGTTGGCTTGTCTTGTATCCTGCAGAAAAGACAGATGAAATGACCCGAACTTCCCTGTAAAGGAAAACAAGGATTGAGTTGAGAACAAGACAAATCAGAACATAAACAGAAGAACGTTTCATTGCTTATTGCAACAATTTCATCAGAATACAAGAATATACAGAGTATGAATAAATATTACACATTTACTAAATATCAGAGATTTAAATACATTGTTGCAGCGGAAAAATAATACAAAACACAACTGAAAGAGATAAACGGATACAGAGCTTTCATAATATCGCTCCAGCTGTAAATCAGGATCATGTGAATATAAATCTGCAAAACTGAAACTACTAGCTGCCCGTGTGGAAAATAGGGGCACCCAGAGTTTAGGTTAAAACAATAAACTCTAGGTTAGTCATGTGACTGGTGCGAGAACTAAAATAGTTATTTAAAACTTTACTTTAAAAGAGAGTAATTCAAGGGACCACGCCGTATAACACGAAACGGGTTTCCTCCCAAGAATACTAGTGCATAGGATAAACAGCGCAATGCTTTTTGGACAAATGAAGCTATTATAAGACGCATGTCTCATCACACAATGCAACGCAAGCCGGAGGATAGGGTTTTCCCTTATAATAGCCAAACATGCTTGGTACGTTTAAAACAAATCATTTGATACTATTATAAGTGTATAGTGTCAAAACAACTTCAAATATAAATGTATCAATCATAGGCGACATGGGTACCATCTATCATGTCACCATACTAGGCTCTATAATCAAAACCGAAATGTAACGTATTGGAAATTAGATTTCCGTCATGAGTCGAGGCAAAGGATGGCTCCTCACCGCTTCGAGACACTCTAGCAAATGTCTCCGGACTACACACTCTGGGTAACCCTTGGATCTTCAGGTTCGGTTCTCTGTTACGTTTGAGGATTGGTTATTCCTAAACACACGTTTCCCGGTCCTATCAGACCTATATCCATCGGCTCTGAAGAGACCGATATTTCCGAGACGCCTCGTAATACAACAACCACATAGGTAAAAATAATATAAATGTCAGGGCTTGTAAAACCCTGACACCACCCATAGCTAGAAAGAAACGTCGTGCATTCCCTGGAGTCACAATCCCGCTTTTGTCTCATTCCAGGGTGTGAGGCTTGCGAATTAACGCTATACACAAAGCTACGCTGTATTAAAGCCATGCTTTGATCATCAACCAGAAGACTCTGCTTTTCAACAGAAGCCCTGATCATTTGAATATCAGCATGCCACACAGGCAATTCATGCCATACGACTGATATCTATCAATATATAACCTGTGAGCTCGTACGTCTCAGAGAAAGGAATTAAGCAAGAGAATAAATTCTCCGCCGCCAAACAAATACATATTTAATAGAAAACAATCAACATAGAATAAAATCCAATGTCAGACACACAATCCATTTACAAGTCTGTTCTGGGTCTGAACGAAACCGGAGGCACCTTATTCCTCTTCCGTATGTCCAATACAGGAGAGAGGCTCTCGCATATCCGTCGATCTCCAAGTACGTCTGGACGATCACCACTTATTACCTCGTCTTGGGCGTACAGCCCAATCAAGACATCAGTAATCACCCAAACGATGTGAAGACCTCCGGTCTTCAACCACCGTCTTCATCGTCGACATATCGTCGAATCAGTTATTCAGAATAGGTATAAACCCGGCCTTTCCGAATAACTCACATATAATAGTAAACAAGTGCTATAAAAACACAACATATGCCTCATTCCAATTCTGAATATTCTTTTATTTAGATATCCACATCCTTAGGGATTTGTTCCCATTAATTTTATCAAAGATAAATTCTTTAAAACTTATTCTTTAATCTTCCTTTGGATGTCAGTTCAAACCATATTAAGGTTTTCCAAACTAGTCGGGATTAACGCACCTTACCGAAGTAATCTTTTATTTTATTTCCCAATCCCAACCTAGTCATCCTATGGAGCAAAACTAGTATTACCCCATAACTAACACCATGGTGTTATCGGTAAATATTACTTACCATTTCATGTTAAAATCTAATTAAAGATTTAACTATCGCTAGGAGCAAAACTGGTGATACTCCATTCTCGATCATTTCCCAAATTTGATAATTTAAATTATCAATTCACCTTTCAATCTAATTATAAATTCATTAAAACTCCACCTAGTTTTAAACTTCCCAAAAATCAATATTAATGATTATTTAACTTTGGAAACACAAACATCTCGCATCGACATTCTACACCGTACTATTGATTTCTACCGATATATAACCTCTGAGCTTGTACGTCTCAAAGAAGGGCGTTAAGCAAGAGAATAAATTCTCCGCCGCTAAACAGATATATATTTAGCAGAGATCAACCATATAGTTCGAAATACAATAACATACATGTAATCCTTCCTTTAACTAGGTTAAAGAACTAATATCATTTAAAACACAATTCACGATATAACCAAATCACATTCCATTATTTACGGAACCTTCACGGAAAACAAACCACTATATAATCGATATCAGTTTCCATATCCGACTAATAATATAAATGGAATAATGACAAAGCCTTTTAAATTCCATATGTATTAACAGTCTTCCTCCACAGAATCTTATTTCGATTATTGTCAAATCGAATTCCATTCAATTCCAATTTAATATATTAAATTGGAAAACTTTAATTTGGAAAATCCCATTAAATCTAAATAAAAAGATTTATAAATTCCAAATCACATTTCACTGTAAATCGGGTTGAAGAACGAATGTCTTTAAAAACACAGTTCACAATAAACCCTATTCACATTCCATATATTATCGGGTTAAAGAACAAGTGTTATTTAAAACACCGTTCACGATAAACCCAAAAACAAATTTCAATTCAATTCCAATTAAATATTAATTAATTGGCATACTTTATTAAATCTAAATAAAAAGATTTAATCTTTTCTCAACTGGGTTTAAGAACATTGTTGATGAAGACACCATTCACGACAAACCCAAATCACATTCGGTATTAAATACAAGACTCTGAATAGAAAATATATCGGCTTATATTCAATATCAAATTCTGAAATCAACAAATATCGTATTGGAATAATGATATATATCTTCCAAATTCCTCCACAATATCTGTATAATCACGAAATTCAATTTTGAAATATTCCGAAGATAATTTCGGTTTAAATCCATTTCAATCCATATATTGGAAATTCTGGTTATTTTTAAAACCATTTCAAATCCAATTTATTTAAAAATATTGGATTTTCTAATTCTAGTTCATAACTAGTTCATTTCGATAAAAATATATTTTTATCTTTTCAAATATGGGAATTTTCATCCTAATTCTTTCCAAATCATTTATTATGATTTTACACAAATTATTGATAATTTTAATAATTTTACCAAGGCCCGTACAGTCAATTTCCATAAACAGTCGTCAAACTGCACTTTCGCCAACCTTTTCCAAATATGATTTGGACATAATTCCAAATCCAACCATTAGATTTCAAATCTCTCATATTCATTAGAAACCACTTTTCGATACGAACCCAATGGTTCCGGTTTAGGAGAATCCGACGGTCGAATCTCCCGTAACGTCCGTTCGAAGTCAATGGTCGAAATTCACGAACTACCGTAGCGCAACGCGTTCTATTCAGGCCATTACATATATATAATATATATATTATATATATTTTGTCGATTTCCTTTTAAAACGTATTTTATAAATCGTTTTAAATTTGTTTTCAAAACGATTTCAACTTCATGTTCAATTTCTAATCGAAATTGAATATTCCATGTCATCGATATACAAATGATAGTATTTTCAAAACATTAGATTTCGAAATCAATTCCGTTTGAATATTCATTATAAAAATGAATAAAATCGATATAAATATCGTTCGCATTCAAATGGCGTTAATCTAACCAACACAGCTGTATATATTCAAATATATTCATGTCCATCCCAAATCGGACATCAAAATCAAATTTTGATCTTTTACTGAATATTATTTAAAATATTCATTATTTTCAAATAATCGTTATTTTAAAATATTTATTCTTTCTGAACTAGAATCAAACACAGTCAATTACCATATAATGTGATTTATATGGATTTCATACACACATGTGCACAACAACAATCAAACAAAGTCAACCATCATCCAGAGTGCATTCGACACTGCATAAGCATCAAATATAAATATTTAATGCTTATAACAGCCTGTCAATCAATTGATCGATATATAACTAAATATTGGGATTAGTGTATGTCCAATTTCATCCCAATACCCGTATGTGGTTTCAATCAACAAATAATGAATTTTATTTGTGCAGTTGGGCGATGTGTAAAATTTACGTCCCAATCAATATCAGTCAAATGTGTGTACATAAACAAATCGTCCGATTTGTTTATAAATATTTTATTTTATTTATATACATGTTAAAAATTATATTTTTAACTATAAAATATTTTTAACCATAAAATATTTTATTCCATTCCACATCACACAATCAATTTTCACAACACAGTCAAACAAACAAACAAGTCGTTCGTGGTCTGTGGACGACGGGTGTCGGGTGCTGCTAAGCACCATCTACATCCTAGTATATATTTTAACTGGAAAATAAAATAAAACTGAGGAGTTCTAACCTTTGGGTTCCACTCCTCCCTTCTCTATTTCTGAACAGTTCGGATTCGCCCAAAATTCCAATGCGATCTTTTCCCGCTGTTCATAGTAAAAATCGCATTTTCAATATGATGTTTATTTTAAAAATCACATTTTTATAATGGCACTTCATATATAAAAATCATATATTTTTACAATGCTTCATCCTATATAAAAATTATATTTTTATATCCGTACTTCTTATATAAAGATCGAATTTTTATTGCTACTCCATATATAAAAATCGGATTTTTATATCGTTCTTCATATAATAAAAAATCATATTTTTCTCTCACCGTTCTCTATATAAAAATCACATTTTTATACCTAAAGATCGTACTTTAATATCTCTACTCCATATGTAAAAATCACATTTTTTATATTCTCTATCATATAAAAATCATATTTTTATTTAATTAAAAATTGAATCTTTATCATATAAATACAATTGAATCTTTACATCCTTATACCCAAAAAAAATTGATTTCTTTTTCTATCCTATGATATATTAAAAACTGATTATTCAGAATAAAATTAAAATAAATAATTAAAACTTACAGCGGTGCAGAAAGGGGAGGGGGATGGACGTCGCTGGGTGGCTGAGGGGCGACAGGCGGAGGCGGCGGTCGGATGTGGTGGGATAGGTGGCATGCGGCGCGACTTTTTGAAGCAACCCGTTTCTTCCCCGGTCCCCGAAGAGATGAGAAAGAACGAATTACTGTGAGGACAAGACACAATAGAACGCATATAAAAGAACGTTTCACTGTATATTACAACAATGCATCAGATTACAAGAATATACAGAGTATAAATGAATATTACACAGAAATCTCAGAGATTTAAATTACATTTAAATACATAGCAGCGGAAAATAATACAATACACAACTAGAATGAGATATACGGATACAAAGCTTTCCGGATATCATTCCAGCTGTAAACCAGGATCCTGTGAATATAAATCTGCAAAACCAAAACTACTAGCTGCCCGTGTCAAAATAAGGGCACCCAGAGTTTAGGTTAAAACAATAAACTCCAGGTCAGTCATGTGACTGGTGTGAGAACTAAAACAGTTATTAATCTTTATTTTAAATCATTAAGTAAATCAAGGGACCACGCCGTATAACACGGAACGGGTTTCCTCCCAAGAATACCAGTGCATAAAACAAACAGCGCAATGCTAAATAAAGAAAAATGAAGCTGTTATAAGACCCAGGTCCTATCACACAATGCAACGCAAGCCGGGGGATAGGGTTTTCCCTTATAACAGCCAAAGAATGCTTGATACGTTTAAAACAAATCATTTGATACTATTATAAGTGCATAGTGTATAAAACAACTTCAAATCATAAGTATCAATCATAGGCGGCATGGGTACCATATATCATGTCGCCATACTAGTTCTACAATTAAAACCGCACATGTCACGTATTTGGAAATTGGATTTCCATCTATGAACCGAGGCAAAAGATAGTCCTCAACCGATTCGAGACGCTCTAGCCCGCCCCTCAGGACCCAGACTCAGGTGGGCCCTTGGAGCGACAGGGCCGGTCCACCGATGTGGATTAAACTTAAACCCTGAACATGCGTTCCCCCGCCCTATGGGGCGTAAATGAGCCAACGAATGACTCCATCGGACCCGGATCGTCCGATCAAACCGAGGCGCCTCGCAACAGCAACAACCACATAAGTCAAACTCGTCAGGGCGTGTAAAACCACTGACGCCACTTCTAACTAGAAAGAAACGCATGCCCTCCCTGAGGTCCTTCTCCCGTTTTTGGTTCATACCGGGTGTGAAACTCGCGAAGCAAACGTTACACAAAGCTACGCCACAAAGGCCGTGCTTTGATCATCACCACAAGACTTTGCTTTTCAACAGAAGCCTCGATCAATTGCCACTTAGGCATGCCACACAGGCACTTCACTCCATGCGTTTGATATCCATCAATATATAACCCCTGAGCTCGTACGTCTCAGAGAAGGGCGTTAAGCAAGAGAATAAATTCTCCGCCGCCAAGCAGATATATATTTAATAGAAATCAATCGCACGGACTAAAATCCAATGTCAGACACACAGTCCATTTACAAGTCCGTTCTGGGTCTGAACGAAACCGGAGGCACCTAGTACCTCGCATATCCATCGATCTCCAAGTACGTCTGGACGATCCCTAACTGTTTCCATCTTCTTGGGTGTACAGCCCAATCAAGATCATCAGTAATCACCCAAACGACATGAAGACCTCCGGTCTTCGACCGTCGTCTTCATCTTCGACACCACGTCGAATCAGTTATTCAGAATGGGATAAACCCGATCTTTCTGAATAACTCGCGTATATATTATAAAAGTGTTACACAAACACAACATACGCCTCATTCCAATTCAGAATATTCTTTTATTCAAATATTCCTATACTTTGGGAAAAATTCCCATTAATTTTATCCAAGATAAATTCTTTAAATTTATTCTTTAATCACCTTTGAATATCAATTCAAACTAGTCGGGATTAGCGAACCACACCGAAGTAATCATTTATTTTATTTCCCAATCCCAACCTATTCATCCCATGAAGTAAAACTGGTAGTACTTCATATCTAACACCACAGTGATATCGGTAATTCAATTACCATTTCACGTTCAAATCTAATTAAAGATTTAATTATCGCCTGGAGTAAAACTGGTGATACTCCATTCTCGATCATTTCAATCTTAATTAAAGATTCATTAAAACTCCACTTAGTTTTAATCTTCAACTGGGTTAAAGAATCAGTGTCATTTAAAACACGGTTCACGATAAACCCAAAATCACATTCATTAATTATCGGGTTAAAGAACGAGTGTTATTTAAAACACTGTTCACGATAAACCCAAAAATCAATATCAATTCAATTCCAATTAAATATTATTTAATTGGTACACTTCATTAAATCTAAATAAAAAGATTTAATCTTTTCTCAACTGGGTTCAAGAACAGTGTTAGTGAAGACACCATTCACGACAAACCCAAATCACATTTGATATTCAATACAAGGCTCTGAATAGAAAATATATCGGCTTATATTCAATATCAAATCCTACGACTAACAAATGTCGTATTGGAAATAACGATATAAATATATATCTTTCAAATTTCCATAACAACATCTGTATAATCACGAATTCCAACATCGAAATATTCCGACGACAATTTCGATTCAAATCCACTCCAATGCAATCATTGGAAATTTTGGTTATTTTTAAAACCCTTTTCAAATTCAATTTATTTATTTAAAAATAAATAGAATTATAATCCTAGTTCAAAACTAGTTCATTTCGATAAAAATCTATTTTTATCTTTTCAAATATGGAGTTTTTCATCCCAATTCTTCACAAATCATTTCTTATGATTTTACACAAATTATTACTATTTTTAATAATTTTATCAAGGCCCGTACAGTCGATTTCCATCAACGGCCATCGAACTGCACTTACAGCGACCTTTTTCGAATTTGATTTGGACATAATTCCAAATCCAACCGTTAGATTTCAAATTTCTAATATTCGTTAGAAAGCTCTTTTCGATACGAACCCAACGGTTCCGGTTTTAGGAGAATCCGACGGTCGGATCTCCCGCAATGTCCGTTTGAAATAAATGGTCGAAATTCACGAACTGCCGCGGCGCGGCGCGTTCTATTCAGGCCATTATATTATATATATAATATATATAATATATACTTCGTCGATTTCTATTTAAAACGAATTATATAAATAGTTTTAAAATCGTTTCAAAAGCAATTTCAACTTTCTTTTCAATTCAAATCAAAATTGAATTCTTCTTTATAAATTCGTTTTAAAATTCATTTCTATTCAATTCAAATTTTAATTCAATTTGAATTCATTTCAATTCACTTTCAATTCAATTTGAATTCGTTTTCAATTCAATTCATTTCGAAATCGTTTTCAATTCAATTCATTTCGAAATCGTTTTCAATTCAATTCATTTCGAAATCGTTTTTCAATTCAATTCATTTCAAAATATTCGATTTCGAAATCACTTTTCAATATTCATTTTAAAATGAATAAAATCGATATAAATATCGTTCACGTCAAAATGGCGTCAATCTAATCAACACGGCTTCATAAATTTCTATTTTCAAATATCCTATTTCAAATATTTCTTTTTCAAATAGTTGTTATTATCAAAATATTTCGTTCAACACATGACCAATCTCAATGGATGAGTACTGTCAACACATGAACCTTTATTTTATAATATTCTTTATTTTTCAAATTGGAATGAGGCCCAATCAATAACCATATAAAGTTAATTATATGGATTCCATACAACAAATGTATATAATAGCAACGATAGATAATCAACCATCAACCAAAGTGCACTACACTGTATAAGCATCAAATATAGACATCTAACGCTTATAACAGCCTGTCAATCAATCGATCGACATATTTAATCAATCAGGATGAGTGAGATTCATATTTCATCCCAACACCCGTGTGGGGTTTTCAAACAATCAAACACAGATTTTAGTTGTGCAGTTGGGCGATGTGTAAAATTTATCGTCCCAATCAATATCAGTCAAATCAGTGTATATAAACAAATCGACCGATTTGTTTATAAATATTTATTTATTCACTTTCACGTTAAAAATTATATTTTTAACGATAAAACATTTTATTCAACCTATGAATATTCTATTCGGTTCATTTATTCAATAAAATGATATTTTTATTTTTCTAACATTTTTTTAGAAAATTTCGGCGGCATCACGGCACGATACTAGAAACGGGACAAGGCCTAGCCTTATCCCCGGTCTAGTGAAGGCCCACGCCATTCACACATCAATCAAAATCACCAAACAACCTATTCAAATCACATCATATAACTAATCTATGCAACCAAACAAACAAGTCCATGGTCTGTGGACGATTGTGTCGGGTGCTACTAAGCACCGTCTGCATCCTAGTATATATATATAATTAGAAAAAGAAATTGAAAGGTGAGAAATTCTCACATATAGCTATCCTAGCTCCACGGCACTTCATTGATAGAAATCTTCATCGCTATCGCATCTCCGTCATCTTCGTTGCTGTAGCCACTACATATGTAAAAGTCGAATTTTTACTTCGCTATTCAATATATAAAAATCGAATTTTTACCTCGTTATTCAACATATAAAAATCATATTTTTATCTCGAAGTTCAATATATAAAAACCATATTTTTCTTTCTGTTCAATATATAAAAACCATATTTTTCTTTCTGTTCAATATATAAAAACCATATTTTTCCTTCTGTTCAATATATAAAAACCATATTTTTCTTTCTGTTCAATATATAAAAACCATATTTTTCTTTCTGTTCAATATATAAAAACCATATTTTTCTTTTGAAGTTCAATATATAAAAATCACATTTTTAATCTTCTGCAATATAAAAGATTATATTTTTAAATCAATATCATTCATATGAAAATCACTTCTTCATGTATACAAAAATTGTTCTTCTCATATTGCTACTTCAAATTGATAAAAATCATACCTTCACTTTAAATAAAAATCCTTCCTTTACTTTAAATAAAATCCGACCTTTCTTCTAAATAAAAATCCTTTATTCGTTCAATTCCATAATAAAAATAAAATCTTTTTGGTTTATAAAATCAATTCTTTTTATTATGCTTGTCATATTTTTATTCAAAGAAAATCCGTTCTTAAATCAAAGAAAAGCAGTTTTGAAATCAAATAAAAAATCAGTTTTTACTCAAGGAAATAAGTAACGCGATGAAAGGAATAATAACTCACATTTCAATCGGCGGAAAGGGGGTTTCCGGGTGCGAACAGTGGAGGAGGAGGTTCGGGGGGGGGGTGTGTGGCGTCGGTGGAGCTCGGCGGTGGGCCCCTTCTGGCGCAGCGTGGGGGTTTACTGGAGGGTGCGGTGGGTGTTCGATCTAGGGTTTCGAGGCTGGGCGTGGCAGTTGTTCGCTGGGGGGAATTGGAAGGAGGAGGAAGCGAAGCAGAAGAGGGGGAGCGACGGCGGAGGAGTTGTCGGAGATGGGGGGAGGAGCGCGCTCGACGGCGCGATGGCCGACGTGGCCAGGAGCGAGATCGACAGTCGTCCATTTTTTTTTCTTTTTTTTTATTTCGTTTAATTTTCTGAATGAAGAGGAATAATGGGGGGGGTGGGATTATATTTTATATTATTTAATTTATTTTATTTTTCGCCTAAAAGCAACTTTTATTTTCGACCTCAAAACGAGGCCCACCGCCTGTCGCCCATAGCGTTATACCCCCATTCCGAACACAATGGGATATGTATCGTAGGTTGATTCGGACGTCTTGATCAGTTTCCTTTGAATTTACATTTAAATCACTATATTGAATTTTAAACGTACATTTCAAATTACCGGGGTCACATACTAACTAGAAAAATTCCTGAAAAATATTTTCTAGCTTCGTATTGACGATACGGTCCTAACAAAACTAGTTTCGTCGAATTCTGAGACCGTTTGAAAAATGGCCAATTTCCAGTCGATTAAAATCAACTGAAACTGGTCAAACGCGTTTTCCTTTGCCACGCTCACATATTGATTCAAAAAATTATGAAATTTGAAACCTAGCAATAACTTTACATCCCGGACCCAACAAAACTAGTTTCGTCGAAATCCGAGGTCGTTTGCAAAATGTCCATTTTTAAGGGCCTGAATTCCATAGCGACTATTCAGAATTTTCAACTGGACATATCTTTTGATTCCCGCTATGAAATTTGATTATTCGGATTCGTTGGAAAGATAATATCAATTAGATCCTAATGTTTTTGGTTTCGCTAAAATCCGGATTGTTTTGCACCCGGTACATCCAATTGAGGTTTGAAATCGAATTATCGAACTACCGCGCCATTTTCAATTTTATTTATAATTATATATAAATATTTATATTCTAACGATGACGTATATAATATAAACGTTCTAATTATATTCAAAATAAATTTCTCGACAATATTATTTAAAATAATCTATTTTAAATATTCAAAATTCGCTAAAATCGCCAAAATAAAAATTTCAAACTGGCCCAGATTTTCCGGGTTATTACAATCTCCCCCACTTAAAACTTTTCGTCCCCGAAAAGGAACAAAGTCGAAAGTGGTTTGATTAATCAACTTTACGTTCGATCTGGCTTCCATTCTCAAACTTTTCAGTTTCTGAGAATTTTCTAAAATCTCAAAAATTTGGCTAACACCCTAAATTTTTGAAAAATTTCGCCATAACCTCCCCTGCACCGGGAGCATCGGGGAATTTCAAATAGCTTCCCCGGTCCTTCAGATCTCAAAAAGAAACAGAAAAAGCCAAGCGGCTAGCCAATAGGCTCATAAAATCATCATCACCCAAACAAAACAGTAAATTATGTAGTAAACATGTACCTATTTGTCGGGCAAACAAATTTTATTCTTCGGCTCTAGCCTCCTTGCTATGACCTGTTCAATATAAGTATATGTATATGCAACCAAATGCGACCAATTTTCAATATAATTCATTATTTGATACAATTAGGCGTAATGGTTCAAAATTATCAAACAATTAAACAAACAACACAATCATAAATCAATTAGTGAATTAGAGTTCTCAAATTGATAACTTTGATACATAGTCAAAAATCAGATTTTTGATGCCAAATCACAACAATAGGCCCTATCTAATTTTGGTTCTCACACCAGTCTAATGGAAATATATAGATATTACACGTTCGTCACTCGAATATAAATTCTGATGATGATATATCAATCATCAGAATCACTCCTGGGTGACTAGAGCGTAATTCTATATCTATCCAGTATATTAAAATTTCGAATACACGCGGATCAAACGTATACGCAAAATCTATATATACTGGATTGTCCACATCAATATAAATAAATAACCGAATACGAATAATTGATTTATATTTCAAAACAAGATTTGTTTTCATATGAAAAATATACTCTTCACACTCGTTCTAGGATACTACTGATCCTATCTCTAACGAGTCATTCTTATTGGATATTACTAATCCAATATCTGATGAATTCTTTCGTAAGGTTCTAATGTGTCTTATTCTCTGCTTTGTAAACCAAAGCTCTGATACCAACTGAAGCAACCCGTTTCTTCCCCGGTCCCCGAAGAGATGAGAAAGAACGAATTACTGTGAGGACAAGACACAATAGAACGCATATAAAAGAACGTTTCACTGTATATTACAACAATGCATCAGATTACAAGAATATACAGAGTATAAATGAATATTACACAGAAATCTCAGAGATTTAAATTACATTTAAATACATAGCAGCGGAAAATAATACAATACACAACTAGAATGAGATATACGGATACAAAGCTTTCCGGATATCATTCCAGCTGTAAACCAGGATCCTGTGAATATAAATCTGCAAAACCAAAACTACTAGCTGCCCGTGTCAAAATAAGGGCACCCAGAGTTTAGGTTAAAACAATAAACTCCAGGTCAGTCATGTGACTGGTGTGAGAGCTAAAACAGTTATTAATCTTTATTTTAAATCATTAAGTAAATCAAGGGACCACGCCGTATAACACGGAACGGGTTTCCTCCCAAGAATACCAGTGCATAAAACAAACAGCGCAATGCTAAATAAAGAAAAATGAAGCTGTTATAAGACCCAGGTCCTATCACACAATGCAACGCAAGCCGGGGGATAGGGTTTTCCCTTATAACAGCCAAAGAATGCTTGATACGTTTAAAACAAATCATTTGATACTATTATAAGTGCATAGTGTATAAAACAACTTCAAATCATAAGTATCAATCATAGGCGGCATGGGTACCATATATCATGTCGCCATACTAGTTCTACAATTAAAACCGCACATGTCACGTATTTGGAAATTGGATTTCCATCTATGAACCGAGGCAAAAGATAGTCCTCAACCGATTCGAGACGCTCTAGCCCGCCCCTCAGGACCCAGACTCATGTGGGCCCTTGGAGCGACAGGGCCGGTCCACCGATGTGGATTAAACTTAAACCCTGAACATGCGTTCCCCCGCCCTATGGGGCGTAAATGAGCCAACGAATGACTCCATCGGACCCGGATCGTCCGATCAAACCGAGGCGCCTCGCAACAGCAACAACCACATAAGTCAAACTCGTCAGGGCGTGTAAAACCACTGACGCCACTTCTAACTAGAAAGAAACGCATGCCCTCCCTGAGGTCCTTCTCCCGTTTTTGGTTCATACCGGGTGTGAAACTCGCGAAGCAAACGTTACACAAAGCTACGCCACAAAGGCCGTGCTTTGATCATCACCACAAGACTTTGCTTTTCAACAGAAGCCTCGATCAATTGCCACTTAGGCATGCCACACAGGCACTTCACTCCATGCGTTTGATATCCATCAATATATAACCCCTGAGCTCGTACGTCTCAGAGAAGGGCGTTAAGCAAGAGAATAAATTCTCCGCCGCCAAGCAAATATATATTTAATAGAAATCAATCGCACGGACTAAAATCCAATGTCAGACACACAGTCCATTTACAAGTCCGTTCTGGGTCTGAACGAAACCGGAGGCACCTAGTACCTCGCATATCCATCGATCTCCAAGTACGTCTGGACGATCCCTAACTGTTTCCATCTTCTTGGGTGTACAGCCCAATCAAGATCATCAGTAATCACCCAAACGACATGAAGACCTCCGGTCTTCGACCGTCGTCTTCATCTTCGACACCACGTCGAATCAGTTATTCAGAATGGGATAAACCCGGTCTTTCTGAATAACTCGCGTATATATTATAAAAGTGTTACACAAACACAACATACGCCTCATTCCAATTCAGAATATTCTTTTATTCAAATATTCCTATACTTTGGGAAAAATTCCCATTAATTTTATCCAAGATAAATTCTTTAAATTTATTCTTTAATCACCTTTGAATATCAATTCAAACTAGTCGGGATTAGCGAACCACACCGAAGTAATCATTTATTTTATTTCCCAATCCCAACCTATTCATCCCATGAAGTAAAACTGGTAGTACTTCATATCTAACACCACAGTGTTATCGGTAATTCAATTACCATTTCACGTTCAAATCTAATTAAAGATTTAATTATCGCCTGGAGTAAAACTGGTGATACTCCATTCTCGATCATTTCAATCTTAATTAAAGATTCATTAAAACTCCACTTAGTTTTAATCTTCAACTGGGTTAAAGAATCAGTGTCATTTAAAACACGGTTCACGATAAACCCAAAATCACATTCATTAATTATCGGGTTAAAGAACGAGTGTTATTTAAAACACTGTTCACGATAAACCCAAAAATCAATATCAATTCAATTCCAATTAAATATTATTTAATTGGTACACTTCATTAAATCTAAATAAAAAGATTTAATCTTTTCTCAACTGGGTTCAAGAACAGTGTTAGTGAAGACACCATTCACGACAAACCCAAATCACATTTGATATTCAATACAAGGCTCTGAATAGAAAATATATCGGCTTATATTCAATATCAAATCCTACGACTAACAAATGTCGTATTGGAAATAACGATATAAATATATATCTTTCAAATTTCCATAACAACATCTGTATAATCACGAATTCCAACATCGAAATATTCCGACGACAATTTCGATTCAAATCCACTCCAATGCAATCATTGGAAATTTTGGTTATTTTTAAAACCCTTTTCAAATTCAATTTATTTATTTAAAAATAAATAGAATTATAATCCTAGTTCAAAACTAGTTCATTTCGATAAAAATCTATTTTTATCTTTTCAAATATGGAGTTTTTCATCCCAATTCTTCACAAATCATTTCTTATGATTTTACACAAATTATTACTATTTTTAATAATTTTATCAAGGCCCGTACAGTCGATTTCCATCAACGGCCATCGAACTGCACTTACAGCGACCTTTTTCGAATTTGATTTGGACATAATTCCAAATCCAACAGTTAGATTTCAAATTTCTAATATTCTTTAGAAAGCTCTTTTCGATACGAACCCAACGGTTCCGGTTTTAGGAGAATCCGACGGTCGGATCTCCCGCAATGTCCGTTTGAAATAAATGGTCGAAATTCACGAACTGCCGCGGCGCGGCGCGTTCTATTCAGGCCATTATATTATATATATAATATATATAATATATACTTCGTCGATTTCTATTTAAAACGAATTATATAAATAGTTTTAAAATCGTTTCAAAAGCAATTTCAACTTTCTTTTCAATTCAAATCAAAATTGAATTCTTCTTTATAAATTCGTTTTAAAATTCATTTCTATTCAATTCAAATTTTAATTCAATTTGAATTCATTTCAATTCACTTTCAATTCAATTTGAATTCGTTTTCAATTCAATTCATTTCGAAATCGTTTTCAATTCAATTCATTTCGAAATCGTTTTTCAATTCAATTCATTTCAAAATATTCGATTTCGAAATCACTTTTCAATATTCATTTTAAAATGAATAAAATCGATATAAATATCGTTCACGTCAAAATGGCGTCAATCTAATCAACACGGCTTCATAAATTTCTAATTTCAAATATCCTATTTCAAATATTTCTTTTTCAAATAGTTGTTATTATCAAAATATTTCGTTCAACACATGACCAATCTCAATGGATGAGTACTGTCAACACATGAACCTTTATTTTATAATATTCTTTATTTTTCAAATTGGAATGAGGCCCAATCAATAACCATATAAAGTTAATTATATGGATTCCATACAACAAATGTATATAATAGCAACGATAGATAATCAACCATCAACCAAAGTGCACTACACTGTATAAGCATCAAATATAGATATCTAACGCTTATAACAGCCTGTCAATCAATCGATCGACATATTTAATCAATCAGGATGAGTGAGATTCATATTTCATCCCAACACCCGTGTGGGGTTTTCAAACAATCAAACACAGATTTTAGTTGTGCAGTTGGGCGATGTGTAAAATTTATCGTCCCAATCAATATCAGTCAAATCAGTGTATATAAACAAATCGGCCGATTTGTTTATAAATATTTATTTATTCACTTTCACGTTAAAAATTATATTTTTAACGATAAAACATTTTATTCAACCTATGAATATTCTATTCGGTTCATTTATTCAATAAAATGATATTTTTATTTTTCTAACATTTTTTTAGAAAATTTCGGCGACATCACGGCACGAACTAGAAACGGGACAAGGCCTAGCCTTATCCCCGGTCTAGTGAAGGCCCACGCCATTCACACATCAATCAAAATCACCAAACAACCAATTCAAATCACATCATATAACTAATCTATGCAACCAAACAAACAAGTCCATGGTCTGTGGACGATTGTGTCGGGTGCTACTAAGCACCGTCTGCATCCTAGTATATATATATAATTAGAAAAAGAAATTGAAAGGTGAGAAATTCTCACATATAGCTATCCTAGCTCCACGGCACTTCATTGATAGAAATCTTCATCGCTATCGCATCTCCGTCATCTTCGTTGCTGTAGCCACTACATATGTAAAAGTCGAATTTTTACTTCGCTATTCAATATATAAAAATCGAATTTTTACCTCGTTATTCAACATATAAAAATCATATTTTTATTTCGAAGTTCAATATATAAAAACCATATTTTTCTTTCTGTTCAATATATAAAAACCATATTTTTCTTTCTGTTCAATATATAAAAACCATATTTTTCTTTCTGTTCAATATATAAAAACCATATTTTTCTTTCTGTTCAATATATAAAAACCATATTTTTCTTTTGAAGTTCAATATATAAAAATCACATTTTTAATCTTCTGCAATATAAAAGATTATATTTTTAAATCAATATCATTCATATGAAAATCACTTCTTCATGTATACAAAAATTGTTCTTCTCATATTGCTACTTCAAATTGATAAAAATCATACCTTCACTTTAAATAAAAATCCTTCCTTTACTTTAAATAAAATCCGACCTTTCTTCTAAATAAAAATCCTTTATTCGTTCACTTCCATAATAAAAATCAAATCTTTTTGGTTTATAAAATCAATTCTTTTTATTATGCTTGTCATATTTTTATTCAAAGAAAATCCGTTCTTAAATCAAAGAAAAGCAGTTTTGAAATCAAATAAAAAATCAGTTTTTACTCAAGGAAATAAGTAACGCGATGAAAGGAATAATAACTCACATTTCAATCGGCGGAAAGGGGGTTTCCGGGTGCGAACAGTGGAGGAGGAGGTTCGGGGGGGGGGGGTGTGGCGTCGGTGGAGCTCGGCGGTGGGCCCCTTCTGGCGCAGCGTGGGGGTTTACTGGAGGGTGCGGTGGGTGTTCGATCTAGGGTTTCGAGGCTGGGCGTGGCAGTTGTTCGCTGGGGGGAATTGGAAGGAGGAGGAAGCGAAGCAGAAGAGGGGGAGCGACGGCGGAGGAGTTGTCGGAGATGGGGGGAGGAGCGCGCTCGACGGCGCGATGGCCGACGTGGCCAGGAGCGAGATCGACAGTCATCCATTTTTTTTTTTCGTTTAATTTTCTGAATGAAGAGGAATAATGGGGGGGTGGGATTATATTTTATATTATTTAATTTATTTTATTTTTCGCCTAAAAGCAACTTTTATTTTCGACCTCAAAACGAGGCCCACCGCCTGTCGCCCATAGCGTTATACCCCCATTCCGAACACAATGGGATATGTATCGTAGGTTGATTCGGACGTCTTGATCAGTTTCCTTTGAATTTACATTTAAATCACTATATTGAATTTTAAACGTACATTTCAAATTACCGGGGTCACATACTAACTAGAAAAATTCCTGAAAAATATTTTCTAGCTTCGTATTGACGATACGGTCCTAACAAAACTAGTTTCGTCGAATTCTGAGACCGTTTGAAAAATGGCCAATTTCCAGTCGATTAAAATCAACTGAAACTGGTCAAACGCGTTTTCCTTTGCCACGCTCACATATTGATTCGAAAAATTATGAAATTTGAAACCTAGCAATAACTTTACATCCCGGACCCAACAAAACTAGTTTCGTCGAAATCCGAGGTCGTTTGCAAAATGTCCATTTTTAAGGGCCTGAATTCCATAGCGACTATTCAGAATTTTCAACTGGACATATCTTTTGATTCCCGCTATGAAATTTGATTATTCGGATTCGTTGGAAAGATAATATCAATTAGATCCTAATGTTTTTGGTTTCGCTAAAATCCGGATTGTTTTGCACCCGGTACATCCAATTGAGGTTTGAAATCGAATTATCGAACTACCGCGCCATTTTCAATTTTATTTATAATTATATATAAATATTTATATTCTAACGATGACGTATATAATATATACGTTCTAATTATATTCAAAATAAATTTCTCGACAATATTATTTAAAATAATCTATTTTAAATATTCAAAATTTGCTAAAATCGCCAAAATAAAAATTTCAAACTGGCCCAGATTTTCCGGGTTATTACACTTTTCCAGACCAGGGTTTTTGGGGGGGGGGGCTCGCACATCGAAATCAAGAGGGTGAGACGGAACAGAGAGGCGAAGGCTAGAGGGGGGCGCCGGCGGTGGAGGCCCGCACGATGGGGGTTGGTGGCACGGTGGCCAGGCGCGCGTCGATCTTCCCTTTTTTTTCTTTTTTTTTCCTTTTGAATGTCTGAGTGAAGAGAGGAAGGTATAGGGGGTTTTATATAAAATTATATTATATTTAATAATTTACAAAAAGTTGACTTTTTATTCGACCTCGAAACTAGACCCACCGACTGTCGTCCATAACTAATTACCCCTATTCCGAACGCAATGGGATATGTTTCATAAGAGATTTGACTTTTTCGATCAGTTTCTGTTAAAATCAAAATATAAATCTATATATTGAATTTGAACGCACATTTCAATTTACCGGGGCCACATACTAACTCTAAAAATTCCAGAAAAATAAATCTGGCTATGTTTTGACGATACGGTCCTAACAAAACTAATTTCATCAAATTTGGAGACCGTTTGAAAAATGGCCATTTTCTGGTCGATCCAAATTGACTAAAACTTACTAAACACGTTTTCTTGTGCCACACTCACATATTGATTCCAAAAATTATGAATTTTGGAATCTAGCAATAACTTGACATCCCGGATCCAACAAAAGTGGTTTCATCGAAAATGGAGGTCGTTTGCAAAATCGCTATTTTTAAGGGCTATATTTCCATACCGACTATTTTGAATTTTCAATTCGACATTACTTTTTATTCCCGCTATGAAATTTGGATTTTTCTGATTCATTGGAAATATATTTTCAAATAGATTCAAATATTTTTGGTTTCACTAGAACTCGGTTTATTTGGAATCCTGTACATTCATTTGAAATTTGAAATCGAATTTTCAAACTACCGCGCCATTTTTAATTCCTTTTATAATTAAAAATAAATATTTATATTCTAACATCGATTCAAATAAATATATATGTTCTAATTATATTCAAAATAAATTTCTAGTCGTTATTACTTAAAATAATTCATTTTAAATATTCAAAATTCATCAAAATTGCCAAAATAAAATTTTTAAATTGGTTTGGATTTTCCAGGTTGTTACAATCTCCCCCACTTAAAATCTTTTCGTCCTCGAAAAGGAACGGAGCTGAAAGTTGTTTTACAAACCAACTCAACTTTCATTATTTTCATTATGGCTCAAGTTCTTCAACTTTTCAGTTTCTAATAACTTTTCAAATTTGTCAAAAATTTGGTTAACACCCTAAATTTTCGAAATTTTTTGCCATAACCTCCTCTGTACGGGAGCATCGGGAAAATCCAGTAATCGCCGTATAGGCCTCTCCAATCCAAAAAGAAAAAGAACAGCCAGGCGGCTAGCCAATCAGCACATAAAATCATCCAAACCTAATAAATTAGTAAACACGTACCTATTTGTCGGGCATACAATTTTATTTGTAACAACCCTGAATTTTGGGGCCAATTTAAAATTTTATTTTAGAAATTTTAATGAATTTTGAATATTTAGAATAATTTATTTTAAATAATAAAGGCTAAAAATTTATTTTTTTGAAAGTTAAAACGAATAAATTTAATCTGGAGTCAAAGTTGTAGATCCAAAATTATTTGTTCATGTTTATCGATCAAAATTCATCTTAAAGATTTATTTGAAATTTATGCTCATTTAGTTAAAAGTTAGATTGGTAGTCCAAGTTTTATTCTTTCATAACTAAGTGTAACATTGGACTAGATTGCTTATATATACATGTCACATATATATATATATATTAATTTGATTTAACATTGAAACTATTAATGCTTGTATGATAAAAAAAAATTGCCTAATTTATGTCTATTTTAAATTTAGTATTGACATAAATTGTAATATTGTCATTAATTGTATTAACTGGATTGAAATATTTCTATCTATGGATAATTATGTGCGTGTTGATAGGAAACATACATTTATCTTAAAAAAAAAAGGAATGTTCCAATAAATTAATTAATTTGAGTTTGGGACCATGAACTAAGGAAACACGTTCATTCTATGTTAACTTAGGAAGTACGTTAATTTGATGTTAGTATTGAAAAACAAATTAATTGTATTTAATATGACTTAAGTAATCTTATTGGAAAAAGTTAATCATAATGAATTATATTTAATATGACATTAAGTATAAATGGCATACTAAGAACACCAAATTTATATTGGAATATCCTGTAGATTTGAACCCTTAATATGAACGTTTGACAAAAGAAAACGTTTTACTCTATATTTGAATTTAAGAGAAAGGAAGAGAATAATAAGAAAGAAATTTTCTTTTTTCGGTGACAGTTTAAAAATTGAAGTTTATAAATAAAGACTAATTTTGTATTGCAAATAATGTGCAGGAATTTGAAATGGTTCAAACCTTCATAAATTTATTTTTTAAATGTGAATGGCTGCATTTATTTCATTGTCCTTTCTTCGTTATTTCATTAATACTACACCATTCATCTCCTTCCAAATTGACATATTCTTCTTATTTATCCTCTCATAAATATTGCATTGTATTTCCTTCTTTTCTTTTCTTTTCCTTTTTACTTCTATCTCATGTAATTTTTCATTAATTTTTAAATAATTTTTTTTCTTTTTGAAGGAAAATAATTATAATTTTGGTTACCTTTTAGAAGGCATTTGTTTTTATTCTATATACATATTATTGCCTTAGAAATGTTGCATGCTATTAATTTCCATTAAATGACTTTGTATAAATTAATAACATATATGGAAATTAATAATACCTTTCTTTTTAACATTTTGCGAATGAAAATTCAATATTTAGACAAACAAAATGGAATCAAATATACATTTCTATCTTAATTACAAAGGTTGCATTTTTATTTTTTTTCATGAATTCTCCTTGTTTCCTTATGTTAAATCAATCTCGATAATAAACCAATCATGAATGAAAATGATTTTTTTCATTAATAAACAAAATAATAGGTTAATCAATGAAAGACTTATGTATACAAATTGTCTTTTCAAACGAAGAAATTAGAGGGAACCAAAATAAGTAATAAATCATTTGTATGATTTAATGCCTATAAAATCATTTAAAGCAAATCAAATATTTATAAGTTTTTTTTATTCTATTGCACATTTGCTAGAAAATCTAAACTTATAGATTAAGTTGACATAATGAATAGGTTATTGTCATTTTCTTTTCCTTGAACATATCAAAAATGATTCGTATGAATTCCTTTGAATGTCCGTCCATTTGTGACATAAATTTCATATATGGAAAATCGATAAATGAATACAGTTGTTAAGTTAGTATCATATTTTTCCGAATAGTGTATAAATGCTATTGTAACTCCTACAACATACAAGGACTAAAAATTGAAGAAAATAATAACATAAAGGTTATTATTTAATAAGTCAAAAATAGAATAAAACATAAGGGGTTAAAAAAAAGAGAATTAAATAAATTTATAAATACCCTAAAATTAATCGATAACCCTTATTTCAGAAAAACAAACGTAGCCGCCGCCCCTTCTCTTTTCAATGGTTGAAATGCTCTCTCGTTCTTTCTTTCTTTTTTCTTTCAATCTAGTCGATGGTTTCCAAAATTTCTAAAGGGAAAGGTGTATAGCTAGGGGAGCTCGTCACAACCAACGGTTGAGATCAATTCTTGTGCGCTAATTTATGAGAAATCGAGCTTCAAAGTGGCAGCGTTCGCACCGATTTCCCTGGAGGCGGGGAGCAAGTGGGTTCACGATGACAGGCAATTCACGAAGAAGGAAAGAAGGATCAGAAAAAGTTTAATTAACAAATAATACAACGAAATGAATTGCGTTGCAATCGTATTGAAGAACACTACAACATAGAACTGACCAAGACCAAAATAGAGACTGTTGGAAATTCAGAGAAAATCAGGACCAAAACCAATCGATGTGAGAATTCCTGATTTATTAATTTAATTAAATTTAATTAATTTACTCGCATTATAATTCATCGTTTGTTTGTTACTAATCTAGATCTGTGTTGTTGTGATATAAAATTCATTGATTTATCTATGTTGTGTTGAATCTGTTGTGTATTGATTTTAATGATTGTGATGCGATGATTTAATTGATTTGTTCTGTGTTGTAATAACATAGGTTGGTTCGCTAAAATTATAGATCGATGTGGTTGAATTTAAATTAGATCATGTCGGAAATGTCTGTTAAATAATTGTAAAAATATTGTTTTGTCTATTTTATTGAATTGAAATAAAAGCGTCAATTCAATATAAATTTATCATTTTTCCTATTTTATTGAATTGAGATAAATTGTCAATTTAATAAAAAGAAATATTTTGTTGCCATTTTCTTTTAGGGATTAAAAAGAAACATGTTTGTGTCATTTTCCCTTTTAGGTAAAAAGAAACATTTTGTTGTTATTTCTTTTAATATTAAAAAGATCATTTTGTGTCATTCCTTTTAAAAATAAAAAGGTTTGTTTTTTTTTTTTTTAAATAAAAAGTATGAAGTTGAAAGTTGCATTATTTTTATTTACATTTTAGATAGAAGTATGAATCAAAAAGGATCATTTTTGTCGCCATTTCCTTTCAACATCAATAAGAACATTTTTGCTAGCTCTTCTTTTTAGAATTATGGGTATCATTTTTGGTTAACATCCTTTTTCCCCTTTAGGGATTAAAAAGAAACATGTTTGTGTCATTTTCCCTTTTAGATAAAAATAAAAATGAGCATTTTGATTTCATTAAAAGGGATATAAAAAAAATCATATTTTGTGTACATATTTAAAAAGAGGATTAGACAAAATTCACATCTTGTTTACATAAAAAGAGAATTAGACAAACTGTCATTTTGTTTACATAAAAAGAACTAGACAAAACCAAATTGTCGTTTTGTTAATTGATAAAAGAGTAATGTTATTTTTGTTGCATTAGTATAAAGTAACATTTTGTTACAACATTTGTATTTAGAATAAACACCCCATTTTATTAGAATTGTGTATTTAGAATAAACACCCCATTTTATTAGAATTGCTTATTTAGAATAAACATTTTAGTTATTATAATGTTTGGGTGAACAAAAAAAAATTTAGCCATTTTGGTTAATTTAAGAATTAACAATTGTGTTAATTAAATGTGTCGATTCAAAAAGGATGATCAATGTGTTGATTTGTAAGATAGTGAAAAACAAATATATCATATTTTTTAAAATGAAATAATTCAAAACAAATATGTCATCTTGTTATCATGAAATGTTTGTAAAACAAATTAGACAAAACTAAATTACCATGTTAATTGAAATAATATAGTTGAAACAAAGTTGACATTTCTTTGTAAATTAGAAAAAGAGAAAAAGAACATTTATTTATATTTAGTAAATAAATATGAAAAGAAATTAAAACATTTATTTACAAATAGTGTAAATAAATAAGAAAAATTTTAAAAAAAATTATTTATATTTAGGTAAATAAATAAGAAAAAGGATGCTTAATCCGAGGTTGGATTGAGTTGTGATGTAAACCTACCCGGACCCGCCCGGCTGTCTAGTAATCACAACAATACCTATCCAATGTGGGAGGTTAAAGCATATTCGCATTTTCTAAATTTACATTTTATATATGTAAATCACTACGAATATTTAGTGTAAATAAAACATAGAAAAAGAAAGACATTTATTTACATTAGATAAATAAAATTACATTTTTTTATGCAATTAAAGAATATGTTTTTACATTGTAACTAAAATTACATTTTTATGTAATTAAGATTATAAGAAATAAAATTACATTTTTATTTGTATTTTTTGACCTAAATGAAATTAGAATAAAGCTTTTTTTATTTGTATTTTTAGTGCAAATAAAATATGGAATAAAAATAACGCCTTTATTTACATTTATTTATGTAAATAAAAAAAGGATAAAGAAATAATTATGTGGATAAGAATTATTTACATTTTTTTATGTAAATAAAAAGGATAAAAAGAATAATTATATAAATAAGAATTACTTAAATATTTTCTTATAAATAGAATAAGAAGAACAAATATGTGGATAGGATTTATTTACACTTTCTAAATAAAATAAAAGTAAGAGTAAACATCTATTTACATTTACTGTAAATAAATAAAATAAAAGTAAAAGTAAATCATTTATTTACATTTAGTGTAAATAAATAAAATAAATGTAAAAGTAAACAATTATTTACATTTAGTGTAAATAAATTAAATATAGGCAAAAGATACATTTATTTACATTTAGAGTAAATAAATATAGAAAAGGTAAAGGTAAACATTCATTTATATGTAGTGCAAACAAATGAGAACAAAAAAGAAAAAAAACATTTATTTACATTTAGGTAAAGAAATAAGAAAAGGAAAATGAAAACATTTATTTATATCTAGGTAAATAAATAAATGGTAAGAAAGAATATTTATTTACATTTAGAGTAAATAAATCAAAAGACAGAAAAAGATTATTTAATTATTTATTTACATTTAGTGTAAATAAACCAAAGATAGAAAAAGGATATCTATTTATATTTGGTGTAAATAAAGCATGAATTAAAGTGAATTTAAAAAGCACATTTTATTTACATTTTAAAATGTAAATAAAAACAGAGTAAAATAAAAGTGATATTTTTATCGTCATTTTAAATTCGATAAAAGAATAGACGTTAATAGTTGAAATTGCCAAACGATTTATATTTATATATATATATAAATACAAATTATAAATTAAACGGAACGCGCACGGCAGTTTGCGTATCGGTAATCGTAACTTTAAACGGTTATACCGAGAGATCCGACCGTCGGATTTTCCCAAAATTGGAGTCGTTAGGACTGCTTTGGGAAGATCTTTCCAACGACATAAATTTCGTCAAAATCCAACGGTTAGATTTCAAGTTATGTGTAAATCAAATTTGGTTGAAAACAGCGCCAGGGTCGCCCATTGACCCGAAGCGTCGTTAAATTAATTTAGGCTATTTTTATATAAATAAAAATAGCGATAGGTCGTTATCAAATATTAATAACGATAGGAAATGTTTTCAAATTATTATATATATATATATGCGAGAATCATTTGAAAAGTCCGAGTTCAATCTCATTTCAAATGATTATACGACGTTCTAAGTCGAAGAGTTGAAGACGGTGATTGAAGACCGACGATCTTCACATCGAATGGATGTGTTGCTACTGAGACCCATGAGAGGAGTAGCTACCTTGAAAGGGCTTCAGTGGTGGCCGTTCGGACGTAGTGTTGATTTGTACGGATTTGACTTTCGCTCAGACCCAGAGCATAAGTTTATAAATGGAATGTATGTCTAACGTTGTAGTCCTTTATACTACATTCCTTGATCTCTGTTAATATATATCTGTTTGGTGGTTAACGCCCTTCTCTGAGACGTACGAGCTTAGAGGTTATATATTGGTAGAAATCAATGGTGTGGTATGGATTGACAATGTGGCATACTAAGATGCATTGATCAAGGCTTTTGTTGAAAAGCAGGCCTTGTGGTTGATGATCAAAGCACGGCCTGTTTAGGAGTAGCTTTGTGTATAGCGTGACTTCGCGAGCCTCACACCCCGGTATGAGTCAAAAAAGGATACGGACTACAGGGAGTGCACAAGTTTCTTTCTAGCTAGAGTGATGTCAGGGACCTACCAGCGCTGACATTTTACTTATGTGGATGATGGATTTTGAGGCGCCTCGTGTTTTATAGGCCGTTGGTGGTCATATTATAGGTCCAAAGGGACCGGGAAGCGTGTGTTCAGGCATAACTAATCCACTTCCCATAGGCGGGGACCGGCCCTGAAGATCCAAGGGTTCACTGCGGGGGATCCTGAGGCATTTGCTAGAGTGTCTCGAATCGGAGAGGAGCTTGCCCCTAGCCTCGACTCATGATGGAAATCCAATTTCCAACACGACCTTGCGATTTTGATTGTAGAACTAGTATTGGCGACATGATATATGGTACCCATGCCGTCTAGGATTGATACTTATGATTGAAATGTTTTTATTTAAAACATATACACACTAGTAGTAATCCGTTTTACGTATTTAGCATCTTTTGACCATTATAAGGTAAAACCCTATCCTCTGGTGTGCGTTGCATTGTGTGATGGGACTTGGGTCTTATAATGGTTTCATTTTCCAAAAAGCATTGCGTTGTTTAACGATTTACTTTAATTTATGCACCGGCAATCCATTGGAATAAAACCCGTTCCGCATTAGCGGCGTGGTCCTTGGATTTGTCTTATTAATTAAATTAGTTTAGAATTCTCACACCAGTCCCATGACTGACTCGTAGTTTGTTTCACTTTGCAAACTCGGGTGCCCTCTTTTCCACACGGACAGTCGAGTAGCTTTTTGCAGATATCTATTCTTTTAGCAGGATCCTGGGTCGAAGCCTAAAGCTGTGTCCAGAGCTTAGTAGTCTACCGCTGTTTACTGTATTTTATTTAATGTATTAAATCTTTTGTAATTTATCTTCCGCTGTAATTTTATTTCAATGTACTCTGATATATTCTGTACTCTGATGTAACATTATTGTATTGTAATAAAAGTCTACTGCTATTGTTCTGATGTATTGTATTCCCAAAGTTAAAGTATTCGAAGATTTCCAACCTTTGGGTCAGACCTGTGTGGTTTATGGTCGATTCAAAGAGCGGGAATTTCCGGGTCTTTACAGTTGGTATCAGAGCTCTGGTTAGCTCAAATCTTTGGGGTACAACTCGTTAGAACTGAACAAAGACTCATCAGAGATTGGATTAGTAATATCCAATAAGAATACTCATTAGAGATAGGACCAGCAGTGTCCTAGAATGAGAAAACTCATTAGAGATGGGGTTAGTAATGCCCTAGGATGAGTTTAGAGTGATAAGCTTATAATTAACGTATTTTAATTATATATAATCTATTTTTGAAAATATGATTTTAAATATATAAAAGTATATATATATTTGATAAGTTAGTCAACAAATAAAATTAATAAAAGAAAATTAAAATTTGGTTAGATAATTAAACAACTTTTACCTTAGTTCCTTTTCGAGGACGAAAAGATTTTTAAGTGGGGGAGATTGTAACAACCCTGAATTTTGGGGCCAATTTAAAATTTTATTTTAGAAATTTTAATGAATTTTGAATATTTAGAATAATTTATTTTAAATAATAAAGGCTAAAAATTTATTTTTTTGAAAGTTAAAACGAATAAATTTAATCTGGAGTCAAAGTTGTAGATCCAAAATTATTTGTTCATGTTTATGGATCAAAATTCATCTTAAAGATTTATTTGAAATTTATGCTCATTTAGTTAAAAGTTAGATTGGTAGTCCAAGTTTTATTCTTTCATAACTAAGTGTAACATTGGACTAGATTGCTTATATATACATGTCATATATATATATATATATTAATTTGATTTAACATTGAACCTATTAATGCTTGTATGATAAAAAAAATTGCCTAATTTATGTCTATTTTAAATTTAGTATTGACATAAATTGTAATATTGTCATTAATTGTATTAACTGGATTGAAATATTTCTATCTATGGATAATTATGTGCGTTGTTGATAGGAAACATACATTTATCTTAAAAAAAAAGGAATGTTCTAATAAATAAATTAATTTGAGTTTGGGACCATGAACTAAGGAAAGGGACCATGAACTAAGGAAACACGTTCATTCTATGTTAACTTGGGAAGTACGTTAATTTGATGTTAGTATTGAAAAACAAATTAATTGTATTTAATATGACTAAAGTAATCTTATTGTAAAAACGTATTAATCATAATGAATTATATTTAATATGACATTAAGTATAAATGGCATACTAAGTACACCAAATTTATATTGGAATATCCTGTAGATTTGAACCCTTAATACGAACGTTTGACAAAAGAAAACGTTTTACTCTATATTTGAATTTAAGAGAAAGGAAGAGAATAATAAGAAAGAAATTTTCTTTTTTCGGTGACAGTTTAAAAATTGAAGTTTATAAATAAAGACTAATTTTGTATTGCAAATAATGTGTAGGAATTTGAAATGGTTCAAACCTTCATAAATTTATTTATTTTAAATGTGAATGGCTGCATTTATTTCATTGTCCTTTCTTCGTTGTTTCATTAATACTACACCATTCATCTCCTTCCAAATTGACATATTCTTCTTATTTTTCCTCTCATAAATAGTGCATTGTATTTCCTTCTTTTCTTTTCTTTTCCTTTTTACTTCTATCTCATGTAATTTTTCATTAATTTTAAAATAATTTTTTTTCTTTTTGAAGGAAAATAATTATAATTTTGGTTACCTTTTAGAAGACATTTGTTTTTATTCTATATACATATTATTGCCTTAGAAATGTTGCATGCTATTAATTTCCATTAAATGACTTTGTATAAATTAATAACATATATGGAAATTAATAATACCTTTCTTTTTAACATTCTGCGAATGAAAATTCAATATTTAGACAAACAAAATGGAATCAAATATACATTTCTATCTTAATTACAAAGGTTGCATTTTTGTTTTTTTTCATGAATTGTCCTTGTTTCCTTATGTTAAATCAATCTCGATAATAAACCTATCATGAATGAAAACGATTTTTTTCATTAATAAACAAAATAATAGGTTAATCAATGAAAGACTTATGTATACAAATTGTCTTTTCAAACGAAGAAATTAGAGGGAACCAAAATAAGTAATAAATCATTTGTATGATTTAATGCCTATAAAATCATTTAAAGCAAATCAAATATTTATAAGTTTGTTTTATTCTATTGCACATTTGCTAGGAAATCTAAACTTATAGATTAAGTTGACATAATGAATAGGTTATTGTCATTTTCTTTTCCTTGAACATATCAAAAATGATTCGTATGAATTCCTTTGAATGTCCGTCCATTTGTTACATAAATTTCATATATGGAAAATCGATAAATGAATACAGCTGTTAAGTTAGTATCATATTTTTCCGAATAGTGTATAAATGCTATTGTAACTCCTACAACATACAAGGACTAAAAATTGAAGAAAATAATAACATAAAGGTTATTATTTAATAAGTCAAAAATAGAATAAAACATAAGGGGTTAAAAAAAAAGAGAATTAAATAAATTTATAAATACCCTAAAATTAATCGATAACCCTTATTTCAGAAAAACAAACGTAGCCGCCGCCCCTTCTCTTTTCAATGGTTGAAATGCTCTCTCGTTCTTTTTTTTTTCTTTCAATCTAGTCGATGGTTTCCAAAATTTCTAAAGGGAAAGGTGTATAGCTAGGCGAGCTCGTCACAACCAACGGTTGAGATCAATTCTTGTGCGCTAATTTATGAGAAATCGAGCTTCAAAGTGGCGGCGTTCGCATCGATTTCCATGGAGGCGGGGAGCAAGTGGGTTCACGATGACAGGCAATTCACGAAGAAGAAATAAAGAAGGATCAGCAAAAGTTTAATTAACAAATAATACAACGAAATGAATTGCGTTGCAATCGTATTGAAGAACACTACAACATAGAACTGACCAAGACCAAAATAGAGACTGTGAGGACCAAAACCAATCGATGTGAGAATTCCTGATTTATTAATTTAATTAAATTTAATTAATTTACTCGCATTATAATTCATCGTTTGTTTGTTACTAATCTAGATCTGTGTTGTTGTGATATAAAATTCATTGATTTATCTATGTTGTGTTGAATCTGTTGTGTATTGATTTTAATGATTGTGATGCGATGATTTAATTGATTTGTTCTGTGTTGTAATAACATAGGTTGGTTCGCTAAAATTATAGATCGATGTGGTTGAATTTAAATTAGCTCATGTTGGAAATGTCTGTTAAATAATTGTAAAAATATTGTTTTGTCTATTTTATTGAATTGAAATAAAAGCGTCAATTCAATATAAATTTATCATTTTTCCTATTTTATTGAATTGAGATAAATTGTCAATTTAATAAAAAGAAATATTTTGTTGCCATTTTCTTTTAGGGATTAAAAAGAAACATGTTTGTGTCATTTTCCCTTTTAGGTAAAAAGAAACATTTTGTTGTTATTTCTTTTAATATTAAAAAGATCATTTTGTGTCATTCCTTTTAAAAATAAAAAGGTTTGTTTGTTTTTTTTTTAAAAATAAAAGTTATGAAGTTGAAAGTTGCATTATTTTTATTTACATTTTAGATAGAAGTATGAATCAAAAAGGATCATTTTTGTCGCCATTTCCTTTCAACATCAATAAGAACATTTTTGCTAGCTCTTCTTTTTAGAATTATGGGTATCATTTTTGGTTAACATCCTTTTTCCCCTTTAGGGATTAAAAAGAAACCTGTTTGTGTCATTTTCCCTTTTAGATAAAAATAAAAATGAGCATTTTGATTTCATTAAAAGGGATAAAAAAAATATATCATATTTTGTGTACATATTTAAAAAGAGGATTAGACAAAATTCACATCTTGTTTACATAAAAAGAGAATTAGACAAACTGTCATTTTGTTTACATAAAAAGAACTAGACAAAACCAAATTGTCGTTTTGTTAATTGATAAAAGAGTAATGTTATTTTTGTTGCATTAGTATAAAGTAACATTTTGTTACAACATTTGTATTTAGAATAAACACCCCATTTTATTAGAATTGTGTATTTAGAATAAACACCCCATTTTATTAGAATTGCTTATTTAGAATAAACATTTTAGTTATTATAATGTTTGGGTGAACAAAAAAAAATAGCCATTTTGGTTAATTTAAGAATTAACAATTGTGTTAATTAAATGTGTCGATTCAAAAAGGATGATCAATGGTGTTGATTTGTAAGATAGTGAAAAACAAATATATCATATTTGTTAAAATGAAATAATTCAAAACAAATATGTCATCTTGTTATCATGAAATGTTTGTAAAGCAAATTAGACAAAACTAAATTACCATGTTAATTGAAATAATATAGTTGAAACTAAGTTGACATTTCTTTGTAAATTAGAAAAAGAGAAAAAGAACATTTATTTATATTTAGTAAATAAATATGAAAAGAAATTAAAACATTTATTTACAAATAGTGTAAATAAATAAGAAAAATTTTAAAAAAATTTATTTATATTTAGGTAAATAAATAAGAAAAAGGATGCTTAATCCGAGGTTGGATTGAGTTATGATGTAAACCTGCCCGGACCCGCCCGGCTGTCCAATAATCACAACAATACCTATCCAATGTAGGAGGTTAAAGCATATTCGCATTTTCTAAATTTACATTTTATATATGTAAATCACTACGAATATTTAGTGTAAATAAAACATAGAAAAAGAAAGACATTTATTTACATTAGATAAATAAAATTACATTTTTTTATGCAATTAAAGAATATGTTTTTACATTGTAACTAAAATTACATTTTTATGTAATTAAGATTATAAGAAATACAGGAAATTGAAGAAGGCGAGATGGTCGAAGAGATTACTGAAGGTGACTCAAATAACAGAGTTGATTCAAGGCTTGGTAACAATGTAAACAGTAGTGTAACTGCTGCAAACAAAGAAAGTGTTAAAGAGACTGTGCACAATGGAAATGAGGGTGCACATAATTTAGTTCAGCTCAACAAAGAAAATCAAACCAAAACTGGTTTATCTGTTGAAAATGAAGCCACTGGAGGTGAAAACGCCTTGCAGACCATTATTGATGATGTTTCAGAATTTGAAAAAACTATGGCTGCTGGAGGTTTTGACGTTAACACCCCTTTCACAGGAATTGAAACTCAAGTCAGCAAGGAGTTTGGTTTCAAACCAGGCTTCTTGCAAATCAATTCACCAAATGGTAAGTCACCAAATGCTTCTGTTACTGTGAATTCCATGCTAGATCAGAATGGAGAAGTAACAACCATAGTAGAGAAGCCAGCCACTACAATGAGGGAGAATGATGAAGCTCTTGATGGCTTCTTGTTGAATAATTTTGACATCACTGCGCCGCCATGTTCAAGCAGAGAAAAGCAACCAAAAACAAAGGACAAAAAGAAAGTGGATGTTGAGAAAACTGTACAAGAAACAATAGCGAAGCTTGGAGTAGAAATTGAAAGTGGAGAGTTCGATTCCTTTATATGTAACGAGAAGAGAAAGCTCATGGAGCTAATGGCCAAGAACTTTACAGCTATGCAAAGTAGGAAAAATGATACTGATAACGGTGTTAAACCAAATTTGAATCCATATGCACACATTCCACCACCACCGGGATACAAAGCTAGACCTCCGGACGTCGTGGTTGTCAACACTTCAGCCCCTTCTTCTAGTTGCAGTGCGGGAAGATCGCCGCAAACGCGAAGCATGACTAGAGCGAAGGGAAACATACCGTTTGATAACGGTTAATCGACGTCGGTACTTTTCAGTGCACCGACGCACTAAGAAACCTATATGTACTCTACTATGTATTCTGAAGCAATGTATTTGAGTGGTATCCCCTGCGCGGGAACATGTACTAAATAGTTGATATACACTATGTATATCACCTGTGTGAGTTGTATCTTGTTATTTTCTTTTAATAATAAAGTGTTACGGATCACTATAAAAACCGGCCAGCCTTGCAAAAAAAAAAGATTATAAGAAATAAAATTACATTTTTATTTGTATTTTTAGATCTAAATGAAATTAGAATAAAGCTTTTGTTTTATTTGTATTTTTAGTGCAAATAAAATATGGAATAAAAATAACGCCTTTATTTACATTTATTTATGTAAATAAAAAAAGGATAAAGAAATAATTATGTGGATAAGAATTATTTACAATTTTTTATGTAAATAAAAAGGATAAAAAGAATAATTATATAAATAAGAATTACTTAAACATTTTCTTATAAATAGAATAAGAAGAACAAATATGTGGATAGGATTTATTTACACTTTCTAAATAAAATAAAAGTAAGAGTAAACATCTATTTACATTTACTGTAAATAAATAAAATAAAAGTAAAAGTAAATCATTTATTTACATTTAGTGTAAATAAATAAAATAAATGTAAAAGTAAACAATTATTTACATTCAGTGTAAATAAATTAAATAAAGGCAAAAGATACATTTATTTACATTTAGAGTAAATAAATATAGAAAAGGTAAAGGTAAACATTCATTTATATGTAGTGCAAACAAATGAGAACAAAAAAGAAAAAAAACATTTATTTACATTTAGGTAAAGAAATAAGAAAAGGAAAATGAAAACATTTATTTATATCTAGGTAAATAAATAAATGGTAAGAAAGAATATTTATTTACATTTAGAGTAAATAAATCAAAAGATAGAAAAAGATTATTTAATTATTTATTTACATTTAGTGTAAATAAACCAAAGATAGAAAAAGGATATCTATTTATATTTCGTGTAAATAAAGCATGAATTAAAGTGAATTTAAAAAGCACATTTTATTTACATTTTAAAATGTAAATAAAAACAGAGTAAAATAAAAGTGATATTTTTATCGTCATTTTAAATGCAATAAAAGAATAGACGTTAATAGTTGAAATCGCCAAACGATTTATATTTATATATATATAAATACAAATTATAAATTAAACGGAACGCGCACGGCAGTTCGCGTATCGGTAATCGTAACTTTAAACGGTTATACCGAGAGATCCGATCGTCGGATTTTCCCAAAACTGGAGCCGTTAGGACTGCTTTGGGAAGATCTTTCCAACGACATAAATTTCGTCAAAATCCAACGGTTAGATTTCAAGTTATGTGTAAATCAAATTTGGTTGAAAACAGCGCCAGGGTCGCCCATTGACCCGAAGCGTCGTTAAATTAATTTAGGCTATTTTTATATAAATAAAAATAGCGATAGGTCGTTATCAAATATTAATAACAATAGGAAATGCTTTCAAATTATTATATATATATATATATATATATGCGAGAATCATTTGAAAAGTCCGAGTTCAATCTCATTTCAAATGATTATACGACGTTCTAAGTCGAAGAGTTGAAGACGATGATTGAAGACCGACGATCTTCACATCGAATGGATGTGTTGCTACTGAGACCCATGAGAGGAGTAGCTACCTTGAAAGGGCTTCAGTGGTGGCCGTTCGGACGTAGTGTTGATTTGTACGGATTTGACTTTCGCTCAGACCCAGAGCATAAGTTTATAAATGGAATGTATGTCTGACGTTGTAGTCCTTTATACTACATTCGTTGATCTCTGTTAATATATATCTGTTTGGTGGTTAACGCCCTTCTCTGAGAAGTACGAGCTTAGAGGTTATATATTGGTAGAAATCAATGGTGTGGTATGGATTGACAATGTGGCATACTAAGATGCATTGATCAAGGCTTTTGTTGAAAAGCAGGCCTTGTGGTTGATGATCAAAGCACGGCCTGTTTAGGCGTAGCTTTGTGTATAGCGTGACTTCGCGAGCCTCACACCCCAGTATGAGTCAAAAACGGGATACGGACTGTAGGGAGTGCACACGTTTCTTTCTAGCTAGAGTGATGTCAAGGACCTACCAGTGCTGACATTTTACTTATGTGGATGATGGATTTTGAGGCGCCTCGTGTTTTATAGGCCGTTGGTGGTCATATTATAGGTCCAAAGGGACCGGGAAGCGTGTGTTCAGGCATAACTAATCCACTGCCCATAGGCGGGGACCGGCCCTGAAGATCCAAGGGTTCACTGCGGGGGATCCTGAGGCATTTGCTAGAGTGTCTCGAATCGGAGAGGAGCTTGCCCCTAGCCTCGACTCATGATGGAAATCCAATTTCCAATACGACCTTGCGATTTTGATTGTAGAACTAGTATTGGCGACATGATATATGGTACCCATGCCGTCTAGGATTGATACTTATGATTGAAATGTTTTTATTTAAAACATATACACACTAGTAGTAATCCGTTTTACGTATTTAGCATCTTTTGACCATTATAAGGTAAAACCCTATCCTCTGGTGTGCGTTGCATTGTGTGATGGGACTTGGGTCTTATAATGGTTTCATTTTCCAAAAAGCATTGCGTTGTTTAACGATTTACTTTAATTTATGCACGGCAATCCATTGGAATAAAACCCGTTCCGCATTAGCGGCGTGGTCCTTGGATTTGTCTTATTAATTAAATTAGTTTAGAATTCTCACACCAGTCCCATGACTGACTCGTAGTTTGTTTCACTTTGCAAACTCGGGTGCCCTCTTTTCCACACGGGCAGTCGAGTAGCTTTTTGCAGATATCTATTCTTTTAGCAGGATCCTGGATCGAAGCCTAAAGCTGTGTCCAGAGCTTAGTAGTCTACCGCTGTTTACTGTATTTTATTTAATGTATTAAATCTTTTGTAATTTATCTTCCGCTGTAATTTTATTTCAATGTACTCTGATATATTCTGTACTCTGACGTAACATTATTGTATTGTAATAAAAGTCTGCTGCTATTGTTCTGATGTATTGTATTCCCAAAGTTAAAGTATTCGAAGATTTCCAACCTTTGGGTCAGACCTGTGTGGTTTATGGTCGATTCAAAGAGCGGGAATTTCCGGGTCTTTACATTATTCCTCTGCTCTAGCCTCCTTGCAATGACCTGTTCACACACACACACACATATATATACATATACATATATATATATATACATGCTTGCATTTCCAAACAATTTTCAATAATGTTCAATATTTGGTTCGATTTGCCCTAAATGGTTCAAAATTTTAATAAATCAAACCAATAATCAAACAACACAATCAACAATCAATTACTGGATTATCTTTTCAAATTCATAATTTTAATATATAGTCCAAAAATCAGATTTTTGAAGCCAAATCACAACAATAAGCCCTATCTAGTTTTGGTTCTCACGCCAGTCAATTGGAAATATATAGAAATCCCACTTTCGAAACTCAAACACAAACAATGATGATGATGCATCATCATCAGAATTATCCCCGGGCGACTAGAGTGTGATTCTATATCTATCCAGTATATTAAAACTTCGAATACACGTTTGCAAGGCGTATATGCAAAATCTTTATATATTGGATTGTCCAAATTCAATACAAATAAATATTCAAATACATTGAACAAGGTTTATATTTTCAAAACAAATCTTGTTTTCATTTTTATTTGAAAAATATACTCTTTCAACTTGTTCTAGGATACTACTGATCCCATCCCTAACGAGTCATTCTTATTGGAAATTGCTAATTTAATCTCTGATGAATTCTTTCGTTCGGTTCTAACATGTCTTGTTCTCGAGCTCTGTAAACCAGAGCTCTGATACCACCTGAAATGACCTGAACTTCCCCGTGAAGGAAAGCACGGATTGAGTTGAGAACAAGACAAATCAGAACACAAACAGAAGAACATTTCATTGCTTATTACAACAATTCCATCAGAATACAAGAATATACAGAGTATGATTAAATATTACACATTTACTAAATATGAGAGATTTAAATACATTATCGCAACTGAAAAATAATACAAAACAAAACTGAAAGAGATAAACGGATACAGAGCTTTCCGAATATCGTTCCAGAGGTAAATCAGGATCATGTGAATATAAATCTGCAAAACCGAAACTAATAGCTGCCCGTGTGGAAAATAGGGACATCCACAGTTTATGTTAAAACAATAAACTCCAGGTCGGTCATGTGACTGGTGTGAGAACTAAAACAGTTATTAAAACTTTACTTTAAAAGAGAGTAATTCTAGGGACCACGCCGTATAACACGGAACGGGTTTCCTCCCAAGAATACTAGTGCATAGGATAAACAGCGCAATGCTTTTTGGAAAAATGAAGCTATTATAAGACCCAGGTCCCATCACACAATGCAACGCAAGCCGGAGGATAGGGTTTTCCCTTATAATAGCCAAACATGCTTGGTACGTTTAAAACAAATCATTTGATACTATTATATGTGTATAGTGTCAAAACAACTTCAAATATAAATATATCAATCATAGGCGACATGGGTACCATCTATCATGTCGCCATACTAGGCTCTACAATCAAAACTGAAATGTCACGTATTGGAAATTGGATTTCTGTCATGACGCGAGGCTAGGGATGGCTCCTCACCACTTTGAGACACTCTAGAAAATGTCTCAGGACTACACACTCTGGGTAACCCTTGGATCTTCAGGGCAGGTCCTCCGTTACGTTTGAGGATGGGTTGTTCCTGAACACACGTTTCCTGGTCCTATCGGACCTATATCCATCGGCTTCGAAGAGACCGATATGTCCGAGGTGTCTCACAATCCAACAACTACATAGGTAAAAATAATATAAATGTCAGGGCTTGTAAAACACTAACACCACCCATAGCTAGAAAGAAACGTCGTGCACTCCCTGCAGTCATGATCGCGTTTCTGACCCATACCGAGGTGTGAGGATCGCGAATTAACGCTATACACAAAGCTACGCTGTATTAAAGCCATGCTTTGATCATCAACCACAAGACTCTGGTTTTCAACAGAAGTCCTGATCATTTGCATCTCAGAATGCCACATAGGCAATTCATGCCTTGCGACTGATATCTATCGATATATAACTTCTGAGCTCGTACGTCTCAGAGAAGGGCGTTAACTAAGAGAATAAATTCTCCGTCGCCAAATAGATATATATTTAATAGAAATCAATCAACACATAATAAAATCCAATGTCAGACACACAATTCATTTACAAGTCCGTTCTGGGTCTGAACGAAACCGGAGGCACCTTATTCCTCTCCCGACGTATGTCCAATACAGGAGAGAGGCCCTCGCATATCCGTCGATCTCCAAGTACGTCTGGACGATCACCACTTATTACCTCGTCTTGGGTGTACAACCCAATCAAGACATCAGTAATCATCCAAATGATGTAAAGGCATCCGATCTTCAACCACCATCTTTGTAACACCCCATATCCATTAATGTCACTCACAAAGGGAATGCATTAACTTCTATAGAGGTTTTAGGTGAATATAGAACAGTAAAATTTCAACAAGATAGATATAAAATAGTACTTGGAAATTTAAAAACTTTATTTCAATTGCAGCAGAAGTCAAAACATGTTTGATTACATCATAACACCATAATCAAAGTCAAGTACAATATCTATCTTGATAAAACAAGTACATAATCCCATTACATAAATAGCCATTAAAAAGAAAGATAACAAGCTGGACTTTACTTCAACAGTTGTGAGAACCCGTAACTTCCCCGTGAGGGAAAGGACGAATACTTTGAGGACAACACACAAAAGGACGCATACGGAAGAACATTTCATTGTTATTACAACAATTCCATCAGATATAAGAATATACAGAGTATAAATGAATAAATTACATTCGATAAATATCAGAGATTACAATAAATTACATAGCAGCGGAAAAATATACAAAATACAACTGAAAGTGATACACGGATACAGAGCTTTCCGAGCATCGTTCCAGTTGTTAATCAGGATCCTGTGAATATAAATCTGCAAAACCAAAACTACTAGCTGCCCGTGCGGAAAATAGGGGCACCCAGAGTTTAGGTTAAAACAATAAACTACAGGTCATTCATGTGACTGGTGTGAGAACTAAAACAGTTATTAATATTGGTTTTAAAGTTAGGTAAATCAAGGGACCACGCCGTATAACACGGAACGGGTTTCCTCCCAAGAATACCAGTGCATAGAACAAACAGCGCAATGCTAAATAAAGAAAAATGAAGCTGTTATAAGACCCAGGTCCCATCACACAATGCAACGCAAGCCGGAGGATAGGGTTTTTCCTTATAACAGCCAAAGCATGCTTGATACGTTTAAAACACATTATTTGATACTATAATAAGTGTATAGTGTCAAAACAATTCAAATCATAAATATCAATCATAGGCGGCATGGGTACCATCTATCATGTCGCCATACTAGTTCTACAATTAAAACCGCAATACACGTATTGGAAATTGGATTCCGTCATGAGCCGAGGCAAGGGGCAAGCTCCTCTCCGCGTTCGAGACACTCTAGCAAATGTCCCAGGACCCCACTTTGATCCTTGGAATCGGCTGGGCCGGTCCTCTCTTACTTTTGAGGATTAGTTATTCCTGAACACACGTTTCCCGGTCCTTATAGACCTATATCCGAGGCGCCTCATATCCAACAACCACACAGGTGAAAAGTATATAAATGTCAGGGCTGGTAGGTCACTGACACCACCCTAGCTAGAAAGAAACGTCGTGCTCTCCCAGCGGTCCGTCTCCCGTTTTTGACTCATACCGAGGTGTGAGGCTCGCGAATTCACGTTATACACAAAGCTACGCCACACAGGCCGTGTTTTGATCATCAACCACAAGACTTTGCTTTTCAACAGAAGCCCTGATCAATTGCCACTTACGCATGCCACATTGGCAATTCACTCCATGCAACTGATGTCCATCGATATACAACCTCTGAGCTCGTACGTCTCAGAGAAGGGCGTTAAGCAAGAGAATAAATTCTCCGCCGCCAAACAGATGTATATTTAATAGAGATCAATCAACACAGAATAAAATCCAATGTCAGACACACAATCCATTTACAAGTTCGTTCTGGGTCTGAACGAAACCGGAGGCACTTTCCTCGCATATCCATCCATCTCCAAGTACGTCTGGACGATCACCGACTGTTTCCCTCATCTTGGGTGTACAGCCCAATCAAGATCATCAGTAATCACCCAAACGATGTGAAGACTTCCGGTCTTCCACCACCGTCTTCATCTTCGACATCTCGTCGAATCGGTTATTCAGAATGGGTATAACCCGGCCTTTCTGAATAACCCACGTATATAATAAACGAATGTTACACAAACACAATGAACGCCTCATTCCAATTCAGAATATTCTTTTATTCACAAAATCACATTCTTAGGGAAAGGTTCCCATTAATTTTATCAAAGATAAATTCTTCTAAATATTCTTCAATTCTCCTTTGGATATCATTTCTAACTAGTCGGGATTAACGAACCACACCGAAGTAATTATTTATTTTATTTCCCAATCCCAACCTATATATCCCATGGAGCAAAACTGGTGATACTCCATTCCTAACACCACGGTGTTATCGGTAAAATTAATTACCATTTCACGTTCAAATCTAATTAAAGATTTAACTATCGCTTTGGAGCAAAACTGGTGATACTCCACTCTCGATCACTTTTCAGATTTGATAATTTAAATTATCAATTCACATTTTAATCTAATTAAAGATTCATTAAAACTCCACTTAGTTTTAATCTTTTCAGAAATCGATATCTTGCCTTTAACTGCGTTAAAGAACCAATGTTATCTAAAACACGATTCACGATAAACCCAAATCACATTTGATATTAAATACAAGGCTCTGAATAGAAAATATACCGGCTTATATTCAATATCAAATTCTGAAACCAACAAATATCGTATTTGAAATAACGATATAAAATATATCTTTCAAATTCCCATAACAATATCTGTATAGTCACGAAATCCAACATCGAAATATTCCGAAGATAATTTCGATTCAACTCCAGTCCAATTCACGTATTGGAAATATCGATTATTTTCAAAATCACTTTCAAATTCAATTTATTTATTCAAAAATAAATTGATTTTAATTCTAGTTCAAAACTAGTTCATTTCGATAAAAATCTATTTTTATCCTCTAATGTGGAATTTTCCAGCTCAATTCTTTCCAATTCACATATTATAATTTTACACAAATTATAGATATTTTTAATAATTTTATCAAGGCCCGTACAGTCGATTTCCAACAACGGCCATCGAACTGCACTGACAGCGACCTTTTTCGAAATTGATTTGGACATAATTCCAAATCCAACCGTTAGATTTCAAATTTCTAACATTTATTGGAAAGCTCTTTTCGATACGAACCCAACGGTTCCGGTTTTAGGAGAATCCGACGGTCGGATCTCCCGCAATGTCCGTTTGAAATAAATGGTCGAAATTCACGAACTGCCGCGGCGCGGCGCGTTCTATTC
The DNA here is from genome assembly GCA_030737875.1 of Allium sativum. Classification (NCBI taxonomy): domain Eukaryota; kingdom Viridiplantae; phylum Streptophyta; class Magnoliopsida; order Asparagales; family Amaryllidaceae; genus Allium; species Allium sativum. The sequence goes on from CM060924.1 coordinate 289,955,990, forward strand.
AGGCCATTATATATAATATATATATATTATATATATTTCGTCGATTTCCTTTTTAAACGAATTTTATAAATAGTTCTACATTCGTTTCAAAACAATTTCAACTTCGTCGTCAATTTCAAATCGATTTGATTTCAATTCAATTCGAGTTCATTTCAATTCAATTCAAATTCAAATTCGTTTCAATTCAATTCAAATTCAAATTCGTTTCAATTCAATTCAATTTGAATTCGTTTTAAATTGATTTCTATTCAATTTCAGTTCGTTTTAAATTTCAATTTCAATTTAATTCAATTTGAATTCATCTCTATTTTATTCAAATTCAAATTCACTTTCTATTCAATTCGAATCGAATTCATTTTCTATTCGATTCGAATTCATTTCAAATTGATTCAATAAAATTTCCATTTGAATTTTAATCTAATTCAATTTGAATTTCCTTTCAAAATATTAAATTTTGAAATCACTTTTCAATATTCATTATAAAACGAATAAAATCGATATAAACATCGTTCGCGTCAAAATAACGCATCTCTAATCAACACGGCTTTAAATTTCAATAATTCGTTATTCTATTCAACAAATGAATATTTGTTCTATTCAACACATGAATCTATATTTCTTTCAACACACGACTAATCTCAACACATGAGTACTGTCAACACCTCACTATTTTTGTTATGTAAATATTTTATAAAACTATGGTATCTATCGTTTGATTTTAATTAGACTTCTACCGTAAAGTAGATTCTAATCGTAAATATGATAAAGATGTAATTTTTATTATATAAAATGTTTCACTCAACACATGAACATCGTCAACACATGACTATTTTTATATTCAACACATGAATTTTCTTTTCTAATATTCATTATTTTCCCGATTGGAATGAGGCCCAATCAATCACCATATAACGTTAATTATATGGATTCCATACAACACATGTATATAATAGCATTGAAAAATAATCAATCATCAACCAAAGTGCACTACACTGTATAAGCATCAAATATAGATATCTGACGCTTATAACAGTCTGTCAATCGACCGATCGACATATTTAATCAATCAGGATGAGTGAACATCAAATTTCATCCCAACACCCGTGTAGGGTTTCAAACAATCAAACACAGATTTTATTTGTGCAGTTGGGCGACGTGTAAAATTTATCGACCCAATCGATATCAATCAAATCAGTGTATATAAACAAATCGGCCGATTTGTTTATAAATATTCATTTATTCACTTTCACGTTAAAAATTACATTTTTAACGATAAAACATTTTATTTTAACACATGAATTTCTATTCAGTTCATTTATTTAATAAAATGATATTTTTAGTTTTCTAACATATTTTAGAAAATTTCGGCGGCATAACGGCACGATACTAGAAACGGGACGAGGCCTAGCCTTATCCCCGGTCTAGTGAAGGCCCACGCCATTCACACATCAATCAAATCAATTTCAATTCACCAAACAATTCAATTTAAACCAAATAGACTAACCAACTACACAACCAAACAATTTAACAAACAAGCCATCCATGGTCTGTGGATGACGGGTGTCGGGTGCTGCTAAGCACCGTCTGCATCCTAGTATATATATGATTTGAAAAAGAAGTTTAGAGTGAGAAGTTCTCACCGATAGCTATCCAATACCACGACTCTTCTTTGATATAAATCTTCTTCATTCTCGCCTTTTTATCATCTTCTTTTGCCCGTAGTCACTATATACATAAAAATCACATTTTTATATTTTGATGTCTTTAAAATAAAAATCACATTTTTATTTGTTCGTTTTCAATTTAAAATCATATTTTTATAATCACTTCATATATTTAAAAATCGAATTTTCACTTCGCTATTCAATATATAAAAATAAGCATATTTTCACAACGCTACTATATAGATAAAAATTATATTTTTATCCCCTTATTCTTCATATAAAAATTTCACCCTTTCAAAAATAAAGTTTTCGCCTTTATAAAAATAAAGTTTTCGCCTTTATAAAAATAAAGTTTTCGCCTTTATAAAAATAAAGTTTTCGCCTTTATAAAAATATAGATTTCATCATTATAAAAATCATCACTTTACCTCAACGTATATAAAATAAAAATCAGATTTTTATTTCGCTACATATACAAAGATGATATTTTTATATTCTCTATCCTATAAATATTACATTTTTAATACTTTAAAAATATAAAAATCATATTTTTAATATTTCTATATAGTAAAGATTATATTTTTAATACTTTAAAAATATAAAAATCATATTTTTACTTCTTCTACTCAATAAAAATTCCGTCTTTTCTATTTTAAAGTTCAAACCTTTCTCTTTTTAAAGTTTAAATCTTTTTCTATTTAAAATCTAAAAAATAAAATCAGTTTTTAAATCCTAAAAAAAAATCAGTTTTTAAACAAATCTTTACAGTTTTAAAAAAAAAAATCAGTTTTTTTTTAAACTTAAAATCGAAATTAGTTTTAAACTTAAAAATAGAAACAGTATTTAATCTTCTTTTTTTCAGTTTATATAAAACAAAAATAAAATAATAAATAAAGAGAAAAAAGACTTACGGGGGGGGGGGGGGGGTCTTCTCCGTTCGTCAGTGGCTGAGGGGAGGGGGGGACTCGTGGCGGAGGCGTCTGGCGGGGTGGTGGGTCTCCGGTCTAGGGCGGCGGTTTTGGTGAGGGGAAGGGGGAGATCGCGATAGGAAGGGGGGCGTGCGATCTTTGGCCAGAGGAGGGGAGGGGGCTTGCCGAAGATCGGCGGCGCCTGGGGGGGGGGGCTGCGGTGGTCAGCGCCACCTTGGGTGGGCGCGACGGTGGGAGGAGCGGCGGCTCCTCCCCCTTCCTTCTCTCTCTCTCTCTCTTTTTTTTTATTTCTTTTTTTTTTCTGGAATGAGAAGATATCGGGGGGGGGGGGGGGTATAAAGGAAAGAATTTTAATTTTATTATTTTATTTAATTATTTTAATTTCTAAAAAGGTTGACTTTTACATACGACCTCTAAACGAGGCCTACCGCCTGTCGTCCATAGCGTTTTACCCCCATTCCGAGCACAATGGGATAGGTATCGCGTGCTGATTTGATCGTTTCGATCAGTTTCCTTTGAATTTACATTTAAATCACTATATTGAATTTTAAACGTACATTTCAAATTACCGGGGTCACATACTAACTAGAAAAATTCCAGAAAAATATTTTCTAGCTTCGTATTGACGATACGGTCCTAACAAAACTAGTTTCGTCGAATTCTGAGACCGTTGGGAAAATGGCCATTTTCCAGTCGATTAAAATCAACTGAAACTGGTCAAACGCGTTTTCCTTTGCCACGCTCACATATTGATTCGAAAAATTATGAAACTTGGAATCTAGTAATAACTTGACACCACGGACCCAACAAAAGTGGTTTCGTCGAAATCCGAGGTCGTTTGCAAAATGTCTATTTTTAAGGGCCTGAATTCCATAGCGACTATTCAGAATTTTCAACTGGACATATCTTTTGATTCTCGCTACGAAATTTTGATTTTTCGGATTCGATAGAAAGATATCATCAATTAGATCCTATTATTTTTGGTTTCACTAAAATCCGGATTGTTTTGCACCCGGTATATTCAATTGAAGTTTGAAATCGAATTATCGAACTACCGCGCCATTTTCAATTCTATTTATAATTATATATAAATATTTATATATTCTAACGACGACGTATATAAAATATACGTCGAATTCTATTCAAAATAAATTTCTCATCGATATTATTTAAAATAATTCATTTTAAATATTCAAAATTCGCTAAAATCGCCAAAATAAAAATTTCAAACTGGCTCGCATTTTACTGGTTGTTACAATCTCCCCCACTTAAAACTTTTCGTCCCCGAAAAGGAACAAAGTCGAAAGTGGTTTGATTAATCAACTCTACGTTCGATCTGGCTTCCATTCTCCAACTTTTCAGTTTCTGAGAATTTTCAAATTCTCAAAAATTTGGCTAACACCCTAAATTTCCGAAAAATTTCGCCATAACCTCCCCTGCACCGGGAGCATCGGGGAATTTCAAATAGCTTCCCCGGTCCTTCAGATCTCAAAAAGAAAAAGAAAAAGCCAAGCGGCTAGCCAATAGGCTCATAAAATCATCATCACCCAAACAAAACAGTAAATTATGTAGTAAACATGTACCTATTTGTCGGGCAAACAAATTTTATTCTCTGCTCTAGCCTCCTTGCTATGACCTGTTCCATGTAAGTACAAGTATATGCAAGCAAATGCGACCAATTTTCAATACAATTCAATATGTGATTCAATTAGGCATAATGGTTCAAAATTAGCAAACAATTAAACAAACAACACAAACATCAATCAATTAGTGAATTAGAGTTTCAAATTTATAATTTTGATATATATACAAAAAATCATGTTTTTGATGCCAATTCACAACAATGTATTCTAACTACATAAGTTTTGGTTCTCACACCAGCCTAATGGAAATATATAGAAATCACACTTTCGAAACTCGAATATGAATACTGATGATGATGCACCATCATCAGAATCATCCCCGGATATCTAGAATGTGATTCTATATCCACCCAGTATATTAAAACTTCGAATATACGTTCATGACGCGTATACGCGAAATCTTTATATACTCGATTGTCCATATTCAAAATATATAAATATTCACATACGTATAAAGAGATTTAAATTTTCAAAACAAAATTGCTTTCATTTGAAAAATATACTCTTCACACTCGTTCTAGGATACTACTGATCCTATCTCTAACGAGTCATTCTAATTGGATATTACTAATCCAATATCTGATGAATTCTTTCGTATGGTTCTAATGTGTCTTGTTCTCGAGCTCTGTAAACCAAAGCTCTGATACCACTGTAAGATAGCCGACGAAATCCGGTAGGCTTTGCAACCATCCCTTCATCCCCCAAGCAGCAGGTAAAACCCACCGTGGCTCTCACATGGTCCCCCAGTTACTTGTTTTACGGCAACCCTCTCGAGTCTCGCGCCCACTGGCGAACCAACCCCCACCACAAGGGACATGTGGGGGTAAGAGTCTCCCGTTCGCCACCAAACCGCGAAGCGAGAACCACCCATCACGACTGCAACAAGAACTGGTGATACTCCATTCCTAACACCACGGTGTTATCGGTAAAATTAATTACCATTTCACGTTCAAATCTAATTAAAGATTTAACTATCGCTTTGGAGCAAAACTGGTGATACTCCACTCTCGATCACTTTTCAGATTTGATAATTTAAATTATCAATTCACATTTTAATCTAATTAAAGATTCATTAAAACTCCACTTAGTTTTAATCTTTTCAGAAATCGATATCTTGCCTTTAACTGGGTTAAAGAACCAATGTTATCTAAAACACGATTCACGATAAACCCAAATCACATTTGATATTAAATACAAGGCTCTGAATAGAAAATATACCGGCTTATATTCAATATCAAATTCTGAAACCAACAAATATCGTATTGGAAATAACGATATAAAATATATCTTTCAAATTCCCATAACAATATCTGTATAGTCACGAAATCCAACATCGAAATATTCCGAAGATAATTTCGATTCAACTCCAGTCCAATTCACGTATTGGAAATATCGATTATTTTCAAAATCACTTTCAAATTCAATTTATTTATTCAAAAATAAATTGATTTTAATTCTAGTTCAAAACTAGTTCATTTCGATAAAAATCTATTTTTATCCTCTAATGTGGAATTTTCCAGCTCAATTCTTTCCAATTCACATATTATAATTTTACACAAATTATAGATATTTTTAATAATTTTATCAAGGCCCGTACAGTCGATTTCCAACAACGGCCATCGAACTGCACCGACAGCGACCTTTTTCGAATTTGATTCGGACATAATTCCAAATCCAACCGTTAGATTTCAAATTTCTAACATTTATTGGAAAGCTCTTTTCGATACGAACCCAACGGTTCCGGTTTTAGGAGAATCCGACGGTCGGATCTCCCGCAATGTCCGTTTGAAATAAATGGTCGAAATTCACGAACTGCCGCGGCGCGGCGCGTTCTATTCAGGCCATTATATATAATATATATATATTATATATATTTCGTCGATTTCCTTTTTAAACGAATTTTATAAATAGTTCTACATTCGTTTCAAAACAATTTCAACTTCGTCGTCAATTTCAAATCGATTTGATTTCAATTCAATTCGAGTTCATTTCAATTCAATTCAAATTCAAATTCGTTTCAATTCAAATTCAAATTCGTTTCAATTCAATTCAATTTGAATTCGTTTTAAATTGATTTCTATTCAATTTCAGTTCGTTTTAAATTTCAATTTCAATTTAATTCAATTTGAATTCATCTCTATTTTATTCGAATTCAAATTCACTTTCTATTCAATTCGAATCGAATTCATTTTCTATTCGATTCGAATTCATTTCAAATTGATTCAATAAAATTTCCATTTGAATTTTAATCTAATTCAATTTGAATTTCCTTTCAAAATATTAAATTTTGAAATCACTTTTCAATATTCATTATAAAACGAATAAAATCGATATAAACATCGTTCGCGTCAAAATAACGCATCTCTAATCAACACGGCTTTAAATTTCAATAATTCGTTATTCTATTCAACAAATGAATATTTGTTCTATTCAACACATGAATCTATATTTCTTTCAACACACGACTAATCTCAACACATGAGTACTGTCAACACCTCACTATTTTTGTTATGTAAAATATTTTATAAAACTATGGTATCTATCGTTTGATTTTAATTAGACTTCTACCGTAAAGTAGATTCTAATCGTAAATATGATAAAAATGTAATTTTTATTATATAAAATGTTTCACTCAACACATGAACATCGTCAACACATGACTATTTTTATATTCAACACATGAATTTTCTTTTCTAATATTCATTATTTTCCCGATTGGAATGAGGCCCAATCAATCACCATATAACGTTAATTATATGGATTCCATACAACACATGTATATAATAGCATTGAAAAATAATCAATCATCAACCAAAGTGCACTACACTGTATAAGCATCAAATATAGATATCTGACGCTTATAACAGTCTGTCAATCGACCGATCGACATATTTAATCAATCAGGATGAGTGAACATCAAATTTCATCCCAACACCCGTGTGGGGTTTCAAACAATCAAACACAGATTTTATTTGTGCAGTTGGGCGACGTGTAAAATTTATCGACCCAATCGATATCAATCAAATCAGTGTATATAAACAAATCGGCCGATTTGTTTATAAATATTCATTTATTCACTTTCACGTTAAAAATTACATTTTTAACGATAAAACATTTTATTTTAACACATGAATTTCTATTCAGTTCATTTATTTAATAAAATGATATTTTTATTTTTCTAACATATTTTAGAAAATTTCGGCGGCATAACGGCACGATACTAGAAACGGGACGAGGCCTAGCCTTATCCCCGGTCTAGTGAAGGCCCACGCCATTCACACATCAATCAAATCAATTTCAATTCACCAAACAATTCAATTTAAACCAAATAGACTAACCAACTACACAACCAAACAATTTAACAAACAAGCCATCCATGGTCTGTGGATGACGGGTGTCGGGTGCTGCTAAGCACCGTCTGCATCCTAGTATATATATGATTTGAAAAAGAAGTTTAGAGTGAGAAGTTCTCACCGATAGCTATCCAATACCACGACTCTTCTTTGATATAAATCTTCTTCATTCTCGCCTTTTTATCATCTTCTTTTGCCCGTAGTCACTATATACATAAAAATCACATTTTTATATTTTGATGTCTTTAAAATAAAAATCACATTTTTATTTGTTCGTTTTCAATTTAAAATCATATTTTTATAATCACTTCATATATTTAAAAATCGAATTTTCACTTCGCTATTCAATATATAAAAATAAGCATATTTTCACAACGCTACTATATAGATAAAAATTATATTTTTATCCCCTTATTCTTCATATAAAAATTTCACCCTTTCAAAAATAAAGTTTTCGCCTTTATAAAAATAAAGTTTTCGCCTTTATAAAAATAAAGTTTTCGCCTTTATAAAAATATAGATTTCATCATTATAAAAATCATCACTTTACCTCAACGTATATAAAATAAAAATCAGATTTTTATTTCGCTACATATACAAAGATGATATTTTTATATTTTCTATCCTATAAAGATTATATTTTTAATACTTTAAAAATATAAAAATCATATTTTTAATATTTCTATATAGTAAAGATTATATTTTTAATACTTTAAAAATATAAAAATCATATTTTTACTTCTTCTACTCAATAAAAATTCCGTCTTTTCTATTTTAAAGTTCAAACCTTTCTCTTTTTAAAGTTTAAATCTTTTTCTATTTAAAATCTAAAAAATAAAATCAGTTTTTAAATCCTAAAAAAAAAATCAGTTTTTAAACAAATCTTTACAGTTTAAAAAAAAAAAAAATCAGTTTTTTTTTTAAACTTAAAATCGAAATTAGTTTTAAACTTAAAAATAGAAACAATATTTAATCTTTTTTTTTTCAGTTTATATAAAACAAAAATAAAATAATAAATAAAAAGAAAAAAGACTTACAGGGGGGGTCTTCTCCGTTCGTCAGTGGCTGAGGGGAGGGGGGACTCGTGGCGGAGGCTTCTGGCGGGGTGGTGGGTCTCCGGTCTAGGGCGGCGGTTTTGGTGAGGGGAAGGGGGAGATCGCGATAGGAAGGGGGGCGTGCGATCTTTGGCCAGAGGAGGGGAGGGGGCTTGCCGAAGATCGGCGGCGCCTGGGGGGGGGGGCTGCGGTGGTCAGCGCCACCTTGGGTGGGCGCGACGGTGGGAGGAGCGGCGGCTCCTCCCCCTTCCTTCTCTCTCTCTTTTTTTTTTTTTTTTCTGGAATGAGAAGATATCGTGGGGGGGGGGGGGGGTATAAAGGAAAGAATTTTAATTTTATTATTTTATTTAATTATTTTAATTTCTAAAAAGGTTGACTTTTACATACGACCTCTAAACGAGGCCCACCGCCTGTCGTCCATAGCGTTTTACCCCCATTCCGAGCACAATGGGATAGGTATCGCATGCTGATTTGATCGTTTCGATCAGTTTCCTTTGAATTTACATTTAAATCACTATATTGAATTTTAAACGTACATTTCAAATTACCGGGGTCACATACTAACTAGAAAAATTCCAGAAAAATATTTTCTAGCTTCGTATTGACGATACGGTCCTAACAAAACTAGTTTCGTCGAATTCTGAGACCGTTGGAAAAATGGCCATTTTCCAGTCGATTAAAATCAATTGAAACTGGTCAAACGCGTTTTCCTTTGCCACGCTCACATATTGATTCGAAAAATTATGAAACTTGGAATCTAGCTATAACTTGACACCACGGACCCAACAAAAGTGGTTTCGTCGAAATCCGAGGTCGTTTGCAAAATGTCTATTTTTAAGGGCCTGAATTCCATAGCGACTATTCAGAATTTTCAACTGGACATATCTTTTGATTCTCGCTACGAAATTTTGATTTTTCGGATTCGATAGAAAGATATCATCAATTAGATCCTATTATTTTTGGTTTCACTAAAATCCGGATTGTTTTGCACCCGGTATATTCAATTGAAGTTTGAAATCGAATTATCGAACTACCGCGCCATTTTCAATTCTATTTATAACTACATATAAATATTTATATATTCTAACGACGACGTATATAAAATATACGTCGAATTCTATTCAAAATAAATTTCTCGTCGATATTATTTAAAATAATTCATTTTAAATATTCAAAATTCGCTAAAATCGCCAAAATAAAAATTTCAAACTGGCTCGCATTTTACGGGTTGTTACAGCAGTCCAAGCTTTCCAAGAGATAAGCAATCCAATCAGACTCCAGTGGAACTTGGCCCAACCTGAGGACCTGAAGGGAGAAAAAGATGAAAAAGAGGGGGGTCAGACATAAAGTCTGGCGAGTATGATAATTCTACAATACTATTATCAAAATAACTGGACTAAGGCATAAGCTGGAAAACAAGGAAATGTCTATGAAAGAGCAGATTAAGGACATAGACAATCGCTAAAGGAAACGTTATAGGCGCTCCTAAATACTAAAGGATAAACACTATACTGCACCACACCAGTCACCCTAAAGATTGATTCCACTTAGCTTCACTTAGAAACTTTCTTAATGGCTTTACGTACTCCTAGCTGACTACATAGGTGCCGCCTGCCCCTATCTCCACTAGGTGTACCCCACTTTCTATTTTTCGATCGGCTCCCTACTCGTAGATACCCGTGCTGGCCCCACAGTGGGGTGTATCATTCCCCTAAAGTGGCAACCTGATATAACGGAGATGCACGGCTTATACCTACACGATGCAACAACGTCTTACCTACCAGCCCGGGTCCACACACGCATATGAAACCCGTTGGACTTGTGTTGCCACCGCTCCCTGTTTTGGCCTCTTATAGTCAAACCCAGTATGCGTGTCCCGTACTCGACTTGGGTCGAGCCCACAAAGATACGTTTTGGGATACTGGTTGAAATGGGCCCCCATTATTTCCCACAAGCATTCCACCTAAGCTTGTCCCATTAGTCCATCCACTTAACCCACTTAGTCATGTTCATTTACATGTGTATTTGGTTAAGTCTAATCGTATTTCAAATGCCTCTAAAGGCAACCACTAGATTCCTCATACCACCCAAGGCACCTACTTAACCCCCATGTCCCACCTTACATGATTATCTGGCTAAGTATTTCTTAATTCATTAAGGCCATAACCTCATAAAGACCTCTCACATTAGACTGGCATTTATGGCAACTGGATTTGCCGGGCGGGTCCGGGCAGTCTTACACCATAAAAGAGTCTAACCTCGTGTCTTTACAACTGTTATGCTTTAGTTTGGGCCTAGGACCTCTCACATTGGGCCGACATTTGTGACTACTGGATTTGTCGGGCGGGTCCGGGCATGTTTACGTCACAAACGGGTCCAACCTCGTGTCCTAAGCATTGATTATTATTAATAATCCACTTTCCCCAATTTTAATAATTCCCTACTTGAATTATTAATTAATTCCAAATTTAACAATGTCCATAATTGACTCAATTATGGACATCCATTTAAGACATGCAAAATCATATCAATTGCACCCCAATTTATTAATTTCCTAATATTACCCCTACCCCACGTTTGAACGTTTATTCGCAAAATGTATGCTAGACCCGATTAGTCTAACTCATAGCATAAAAGAAAATATTCACAACAACAACATATATATGTGACTAAATAAATCATAACAAGGGGTAAAAATTGCATACATTACAACTTGCATAAGGTTATACATGTCATGGATCTAAGGGTGTCAACTTATTCATAATTCACATAATATGATTTTGATCAAATTTCATAAACTTGTATAGGACATGTGTGAATCAACATCATTAACAATATGGTTTTATATGGGTACACCTAACTCAATAGGCAAATTCCCAAAAATCAAAATTCATTTAATCATAGATTCATGTATATGGGTACACCTAACTTAATAGGCAAATTCCCATATTCAAGATCCAATTAATTTGTAGATTCATGTATATGGGTACACCTAACCCAATAGGCAAATTCCCATAATCAAGATCTATTATAAAAAAAACATAAACTTTAAACATGATCCAATTCGCATAAATACTAACATCATGATTTTACAACTTGTATGATTCAACACAACTTAACATGACATCATTATCATATAACATAAGTATTTCAACATATGTGATAATATGAGATCTACAACATCTATAAGATTTACAACATAGCATATCATAATTTGCAACATAGCATGATATGATTTACAACATAGCATAGCATGATTAATCACATATGACATAGCATAGGATTATTTACAACATAATCACTATAACATAACAACATATATATGATAACATAATAGCATAACAAGAGATCCACAACATAATTTACAAATACATAACAATTCATATCACTTTCTTGTGACCCATTCATAACTTAATCAAATTATTTTATAATAATATTGTGAGATTCATCATACTCACAATTTTAAAGAAGAGAAATAGAAAGAGAGAGAGCTTTTGATTTGATTTGAGTAGATTTAGTTTGTAGATTAGGCCTTCTTCTTCTTTAGTTTGTGACGGCTATGCTGAACTCCATGGCAACGGCATGTCGGTAGCTCTCCAATTTTTCAAGTGATTTAGGGTTAGAGTCTACCCACTTATTTATAGATGTTAGGATTCATTTAGGCCATTAGATTTAACCTAGAAATAACCGCAGCCATTCAGACCAGATGGGGTTTATCTTATTGACTCAGCAATGAGTCAGAAGTGACTCAGCAAACACTCAGCAAATTAATAAACTTCTATTCATGTTTACATTAACTGCCCATGTATATAAATATATATATATATATATACACACGCACCTATTCATGAATTCAAATTAATCCATAATTAACTTATGACCATTTCTACACATTAATTTTCCAATTAATGTCTTAATTCCATTTTTCGCCTTTTAAGGCAATTCACATATCTCAAATTTGTTATATGCCTTTTTAAGGCTATTTCGTGCAAATTATCAATATTAATTCTTTTAATTTGTGAATATTAGTATTAACAGAAATACGGGGTGTTACATTCTCCCCTCCTTAAGGGATTTCGACCCCGAAATCTTCAAGTTTATATCCTATCATCAACCATCTACTCAATCAACAAACACTGGCATCCATTGTCCTTATAGACTTCTAATGCTTTCATGTTTAAATGCACAGTGTGTGTCTATGTCCGTATCTAATGCAAAATCAGGCGGTCCACTGATTCAGTTGACCTCCTTGATGCAATTCATGATAGTGCCATGCATCCATTATGTATGCAAAAGATCCTAATTGCTTACAAACTACTTCTATATGCGTGCACATCCATTCAACCGAATGCAGCATCTATATGTTGGTACAACCATTTGTATATCCATTATACTAAATACATTCATTTATGCAATATGCAATATGTAGTGACTGAGCCGATCTAGTGCCTAAAGTGTGTGTATATATGCATCCACGAGCAACCACTAGCAACCACTTGCATCCATTTTGCATCCATCATACATAACATGTCTCAAACACATGTTTCAACCATAGGATTATCCTAACTAAAGGTCAAAGATACTAATGAGAGGACATACTAAAGATAAGATAAGATAAGCTAAGCGATAAAGGAGAAATTAAAAGACATACCCTCAAAAAGAAAAGGGTTTAGCGAACGCATCTTCCCTTCTGTCTCCCAAGTAGCGTTGCTCTCATCATCTCCCCATTGCACTTTAACTAATCTGACCTCTCGATTTCTCAACTTTTTGATCTCCGACCCAAGAATGCATGTAGGAGCTCGTCTAATTGTTGCATCACGCTCTATTTCCACCTCTTTAAGCAAGCTCGGCTCTACCACCTCCGCGGTCTTGTGCAAACACTTCCTCAAATGTGATACATGGAATACGTCGTGTACTCCACTAAGTTTCTCAGGCAACTCCACCCTATACGCCATCTTCCCAATCCTGTCTTTTATAGGAAACGGCCCTACAAACCTTGGCGCTAATTTCCCAACGGACCCAAAGCGAACAACATTCCGTAATGGAGACACTTTGATAAAAACCATGTCCCCAATGTCAAACTCAAGATCTGTCCTCCTCTTATCAGCATACGATTTCTGCCTATCTTGTGCTGCTTTCATCCTCCTTCGAATCAAATCAATCTTCTCCGAGGTTTCCCAAACCATATCGGGCCCAAGTAGGATTTTATCGGTAGATTCCCACCAACATGTAGGCGAACGGCAAGGCCTTACATAAAGAGCTTCGAAAGGTGCCATGCCAATACTAGACTGAAAGCTATTATTATATGCGAATTCTACCAACGGAAGGTGCTCTTCCCATGTACCCCCAAAGTCTAGGATACAAAGCCTTAAAAGATCCTCTAGAATACGATTCACCCTCTCGGTCTGGCCGTCCGTCTGAGGATGATATGCGGTGCTCAAACATAGCTGAGTCCCTACCGCCTCTTGTAAACTCTTCCAAAATTCGCTAGTGAAGATGGGATCATGGTCGCTTACTATACTAGAAGGAATACCGTGCAAACGAACTATCTCTTTAATGTATACAGAAGCCAACCACGGAGCAGTCCTCTTACTTTTCATGGGAATAAAATGGGCGCTCTTAGTAAGTCTATCTACTATAACCCAAATCCCCGTATTACCCTTCCTTGATCTTGGTAATCCATCCACAAAATCCATTGAGACGCTTTCCCATTTCCATAGTGGAACTTCCAATGGGTGAAGCAACCCACCGGGTTTCTTTTGTTCCGCTTTTACTCGTTGGCACACCAAGCATCTAGCGACGTACTCGGCCACATCCTTTTTCATACCGGCCCAAAAGAAAACCTGCTTCATATCTTTGTACATCTTGTCTCCGCCGGGATGAATGGTCATCTTTGAGCGATGAGCATCATCAAGAATGGCCTTCCTTAAGTCTTCGTCTTGTGGTACACAAAGTCTATTATCCCTTCGTAACCAACCCTTATCGTCTAGGGTATACCTACGAAGATGGCTAGACGACTCCCCTCCTTTGAGCTTTTCTACTATCTCAACCAACTGGGGGTCGTCTTGCTGTGCCTCACCAACTCGTCCTAGAAGTGTAGGTCTAACCTCCAAGGATGCTAACAAACCAGGTACTAGGTCAACGGAGGGTCTAAAGTCAAACATGGAGATGAATTCTAAGCTTCGTCGTTCAACAAACAACGGACTCAAGGACAACCTTTTCCTACTTAAGGCGTCTGCTACCACGTTACCCTTGCCCGGGGTATATGCTATTTCAAAATCGTAGGAGGCTAGGAATTCCATCCACCGTTGCTGCCTTAAATTCAAATCCTTCTGAGAGAATAAGTATTTTAATGATTTGTGGTCAGTGAACAATTCGAATTTCTCACCAAGAAGATAGTGACGCCAAGACTTAAGCGCGAAAACAATTGCGGCTAACTCAAGGTCATGCGTAGGGTAATTCTTTTCATGAACCCTCAACTGCCTTCCACCATAGGCTATTACTCTTCCCTCTTGCATGAGGACCGCGCCATGTCCCGTCCCACAAGCATCAGTATAGACGGTAAACGGTTTATTCCCGTCTGGCAGCACTAAGACTGGGGCTGAAGTTAAGGCTCTCTTTAAACGTTGGAACGCATCATCACAATCTTCGTCCCACGTAAAAACCAGGTTCTTCTTCGTTAACCGTGTTAATGGAGCTGATATTTTTGCGAAGTCTTTGATAAACTTCCTATAATAGCCAGCCAACCCCAAGAAACTTCTTACTTCGGTTACATTTTTAGGGACCTTCCAATCTTGGATGGCCACCACCTTTGCGGGATGCACTGCTATCCCTTCCTTGGAAACCACGTGCCCTAAGAACCGTACTTCTTTCCTCCAGAAGTGACACTTAGAAAATTTTGCCTTAAGGTTATGCGCTCGAACGGTTTCCAACACTTCCCTAAGATGTAGGGCATGCTCTTCTTCATTCTTAGAAAAGACTAAGATGTCATCCACAAAGACTACCACGAATTTGTTAAGGTACTCCCTAAACACCCTACTCATCAAATCAACAAAATATGCGGGGGCGTTTGTCAAACCAAAGGGCATCACTAGCCATTCATAGAATCCGTCAGGAGTCCTAAAAGCAGTCTTATCTATACTATCCTCAGCCACTCTCAGTTGATGAAAGCCAGTGGCTAAGTCCAACTGCGAAAACACTGAGGCGCCAACTAACTGATCAAAGAGATCGTCAATCTTCGGCAGTGGGTGTCGGTTCTTTTTAGTAAGCTTGTTTAGTTCTCTATAGTCCACACAAAGTCTAAGGGACCCATCCGCCTTTGTAGCAAATACTACTGGAGCACCCCACTCTGATATACTACGTCTTATGAACCCCTTCTCAAGCAACTCCTTCACTTGCTTATTGAGTTCCCTCCTTTCACGAGGAGCCATGTGGCGCACTGGCAAAGATACGGGTTTAGCATTATCCACAAGATAAATTCGAAAGTCTATCTCCCGCTTTGGAGGTAAGCCCTTCACCTCCTCAAACACATCCGGATATTCCCGGACCACCTCTACCGTTCGCAGATTCTCTACAGACGCGTCAAGCGATTCAAGATAACTTAGCATAACGGAATTTATGGGACTACAAAAGATGTCGAGAGCATTACCAAGGCGAGTCACAAGCCTAACTACTCTCCTTTCACAATCAAGAATGGCCCCATTTCTAGATAACCAATCCATTCCTAAAATTAGCCCATAGCCCGTGAAGCCCAATACATAAGCATCACATCTAAATTCAACGCTAAGTATAGAGATTTTCAAATCCAAACATATCATGGTCAAATGAGCCGAACCCCCAATTGGATTTGAAACAATCAAGGGATCCTCTACTAAACTGGTGTTCAAGTGCAGTAATTCAACTAATGATGCAGAGATAAACGAATGAGATGCGCCAGAATCGAATAAGGTACGGACAAGATGATCAAACAGAAAAACTAAACTTTCAACAGAAATTGTTCTACCTCTTTCTTGCAGCGGTGGGGCCGCAATAGCCTGAACTTGCCCCCTTGCCCTGGTGCCATAAGAGCCTGCACCTGTCCTCCCGAGGTAGACCCTGCCCTCTGCCCCTTCTTTGGGCAGTCCTTCACCAAATGTCCCGCATCTCCACAATGAAAACAACCAGTCTTCTTTTTCTTTCTACAATCTTTGCTGAGATGGCCAGGCGTCCCATAATTGAAGCATCTCTTCTTCCCTTTGCCATTATTGTTTTTACCACCCTTCTTATTTTGCTGTTGGGGTTTCTTCTGATCCCCTTTCTTTTCAACTGCCTTATCCTCATGCATAAGTTCCATTTCTACTAGCCTTTCAAAGGTGGCTCCCATAGGGATGTGGGTCATAGCCAACCCTTGCAACGGTTCATTCAAGCCTCTAACGAACCTCAAAGCTTTCTTCTCTGGCGTGTTCACCAACTCCAAGCCAAACCATGCTAACTGATTAAATTTATTGACATACTCCTTCACTGATAAGCTCCCTTGCTTTAATGTCAGGAATTTTTCCATATTTAAATTCTCCTCTGCCCTTGAAAGAAACTTTGCCTCAAACCTTCGTCTGAAATCCGCCCATGAATCAACTGGACGTTCCCCGTTAGTGACCTCCCACCAAAACGAGGCCTCTCCCTTCATTAACCAAGCAGCAAAACGGACTTTCCTCCCATCTTCCACTTCAAAGATATCCAACAATTCCTCAGTCTCCTTAAGCCAGTCTCTGGCCTCCACCAACGTCTCAGTCCCTTGAAAAGTTTTTCTTCCCATAGCCTTAAATTCCTTGCACGTCTTTGCAAAAGTGTCAACACGAGGAGGAGGAGGAGGAATGGGTGCAACTGGGGGTGGAGGAACATCTGCTGGGCCTGCAGTAGTGGCCCTAGCCTCCAAATATCTCCTAAACCACCTTGGAACCGTCACACCTTCTCGGAGATTAAGATCTTCAGCCATGCTGAAACGAAAAAGGAAAGATTCAAAATGGAGAATTCGAAAGATAAAGATAAGGATATGGCTATTTGGGATTATGTTTTTCATAAAAACTTTCTCTAAATAACATGTTTTTGAAAGCACTTCTTCCAAAAATACTTTAGAAAAATATTTTTCTAAAAATTTTATCTGTTCTGGTAACCTTATGCTCTGATACCACATGTAACACCCCACGTCCATTAATGTCACTCACAAAGGGAATGCTTTAACTTCTATGGAGGTTTTAGGTGAATATAGAACTGTAAAATTTCAACAAGACAGATATAAAATAGTACTTGGAAATTTAAAAACTTTATTTCAATTGCAGCAGAAGTCAAAACATGTTTGATTACATCATAACACCATAATCAAAGTCAAGTACAATATCTATCTTGATAAAACAAGTGCATAATCCCATTACATAAATAGCCATTAAAAAGAAAGATAACAAGCTGGACTTTACTTTAGCAGTCCAAGCTTTCCAAGAGATAAGCAATCCAATCAGACTCCACTGGAACTTGGCCCAACCTGAGAACCTGAAGGGAGAAAAAGATGAAAAAGAGGGGGGGTCAGACATAAAGTCTGGCGAGTATGATAATTCTACAATACTATTATCAAAATAACTGGACTAAGGCATAAGCTGGAAAACAAGGAAATGTCTATGAAAGAGCAGATTAAGGACATAGACAATCGCTAAAGGAAACGTTATAGGCGCTCCTAAATACTAAAGGATAAACACTATACTGCACCACACCAGTCACCCTAAAGATTGATTCCACTTAGCTTCACTTAGAAACTTTCTTAATGGCTTACGTACTCCTAGCTGACTACATAGGTGCCGCCTGCCCCTATCTCAACTTGGTGTACCCCACTTTCCATTTTTCGATCGGCTCCCTACTCGTAGATACCCGTGCTGGCCCCACAGTGGGGTGTATCATTCCCCTAAAGTGGCAACCTGATATAACGGAGATGCACGGCTTATACCTACACGATGCAACAACGTCTTACCTACCAGCCCGGGTCCACACACGCATATGAAACCCGTTGGACTTGCGTTGCCACCGCTCCCTGTTTTGGCCTCTTATAGTCAAACCCAGTATGCGTGTCCCGTCCTCGACTTGGGTCGAGCCCACAAAGATACGTCTTGGGATACTGGTTGAAATGGGCCCCCATTATTTCCCACAAGCATTCCACCTAAGCTTGTCCCATTAGTCCATCCACTTAACCCACTTAGTCATGTTCATTTACATGTGTATTTGGTTAAGTCTAATCGTATTTCAAATGCCTCTAAAGGCAACCACTAGATTCCTCATGCCACCCAAGGCACCTACTTAACCCCCATGTCCCACCTTACATGATTATCTGGCTAAGTATTTCTTAATTCATTAAGGCCATAACCTCATAAAGACCTCTCACATTAGACTGGCATTTATGGCAGCTGGATTTGTCGGGCGGGTACGGGCAGTCTTACACCATAAAAGAATCTAACCTCGTGTCTTTACAACTGTTATGCTTTAGTTTGGGCCTAGGACCTCTCACATTGGGCCGACATTTGTGACTACTGGATTTGCTGGGCGGGTCCGGGCAGGTTTACGTCACAAACGGGTCCAACCTCGTGTCCTAAGCATTGATTATTATTAATAATCCACTTTCCCCAATTTTAATAATTCCCTACTTGAATTATTAATTAATTCCAAATTTAACAATGTCCATAATTGACTCAATTATGGACATCCATTTAAGGCATGCAAAATCATATCAATTGCACCCCAATTTATTAATTTATTAATTTCCTAATATTACCTTACCCCACGTTTGAACGTTTATTCGCAAAATGTATGCTAGACCCATTAGTCTAACTCATAGCATAAAAGAAAATATTCACAACAACAACATATATATGTGACTAAATAAATCATAACAAGGGGTAAAACTTGCATACATTACAACTTGCATAAGGTTATACATGTCATGGATCTAAGGGTGTCAACTTATTCATAATTCACATAATATGATTTTGATCAAATTTCATAAACTTGTATAGGACATGTGTGAATCAACATCAGTAACAATATGGTTTTATATGGGTACACCTAACTCAATAGGCAAATTCCCAAAAATCAAAATTCATTTAATCATAGATTCATGTATATGGGTACACCTAACTTAATAGGCAAATTCCCATATTCAAGATCCAATTAATTTGTAGATTCATGTATATGGGTACACCTAACCCAATAGGCAAATTCCCATAATCAAGATCTATTATAAAAAAAACATAAACTTTAAACATGATCCAATTCGCATAAATACTAACATCATGATTTTACAACTTGTATGATTCAACACAACTTAACATGACATCATTATCATATAACATAAGTATTTCAACATATGTGATAATATGAGATCTACAACATATATAAGATTTACAACATAGCATATCATAATTTGCAACATAGCATGATATGATTTACAACATAGCATAGCATGATTAATCACATATGACATAGCATAGGATTATTTACAACATAATCACTATAACATAACAACATATATATGATAACATAATAGCATAACAAGAGATCCACAACATAATTTACAAATACATAACAATTCATATCACTTTCTTGTGATCCATTCATAACTTAATCAAATTATTTTATAATAATATTGAGAAATAGAAAGAGAGAGAGCTTTTGATTTGATTTGAGTAGATTTAGTTTGTAGATTAGGCCTTCTTCTTCTTTAGTTTGTGACGGCTATGCTGAACTCCATGGCAACGGCATGTCGGTAGCTCTCCAATTTTTCAAGTGATTTAGGGTTAGAGTCTACCCACTTATTTATAGATGTTAGGATTCATTTAGGCCATTAGATTTAACCTAGAAATAACCGCAGCCATTCAGACCAGATGGGGTTTATCTTATTGACTCAGCAATGAGTCAGAAGTGACTCAGCAAACACTCAGCAAATTAATAAACTTCTATTCATGTTTACATTAACTGCCCATGTATATATAAATATATATATATACACACGCACCTATTCATGAATTCAAATTAATCCATAATTAACTTATGACCATTTCTACACATTAATTTTCCAATTAATGTCTTAATTCCATTTTTCGCCTTTTAAGGCAATTCACATATCTCAAATTTGTTATATGCCTTTTTAAGGCTATTTCGTGCAAATTCTCAATATTAATTCTTTTAATTTGTGAATATTAGTATTAACAGAAATACGGGGTGTTACAATCTTCATCGTGGACATATCATCGAATCAGTTATTCAGAATGGGTATAAACCCGGCCTTTCCGAATAACTCCCATATAATAATAAACAAGTGCTATAAAAACACAACATATGCCTCATTCCAATTCTGAATATTCTTTTATTTAGATATTTGCATCCTTAGGGATTTGTTTCCATTAATTTTATCAAAGATAAATTCTTTAAAATTTATTCTTTAATCTTCCTTTGGATGTCAATTCAAACCATATTAGGGTTTTCCAAACTAGTCGGGATTAACGCACCTTACCGAAGTAATCTTTTATTTTATTTCCCAATCCCAACCTATTCATCCCATGGAGCAAAACTGGTATTACCCCATAACTAAAACCATGGTGTTATCGGTAAATATTACTTACCATTTCATGCTAAAATCCAATTAAAGATTTAACTATCGCTAGGAGCAAAACTGGTGATACTTCATTCTCGATCATTTCCCAAATTTGATAATTTAAATTATCAATTCACCTTTCAATCTAATTATAAATTCATTAAAACTCCACCTAGTTTTAAACTTCCTAAAAATCAATATTAACAATTATTTAACTTTGGAAACACAAACATCTCGTATCGACAATCTACGTCGTACTATTGATTTCTACCGATATATAACCTCTGAGCTCGTACGTCTCAAAGAAGGGCGTTAAGCAAGAGAATGAATTCTCCGCCGCCAAACAGAAATATATTTAGCAGAGATCAGCCATACAGTTCGAAATACAATAACAGGCATGTAATCATGCCTTTAACTGGGTTGAAGAACTAATGTCATTTAAAACACAATTCACGATATACCCAAATCACATTCCATTATTTACGGAACCTTCACAGAAAACAAACCAATATGTAATCGATATCAGTTTCCATATCCGACTAATAATATAAATGGAATAATGACAAAGCCTTTTAAATTCAATATGTATTAACAGTCTTCCTCCATAGAATCTCATTTCGATTATTATCAAATCGATTTCCAATCAATTCCAATTTAATATATTAAATTGGAAAACTTTACTTTGGAAAATCCCATTAAATATAAATAAAAAGATTTATAAATTCCAAATCACATTTCATTGTAAATCGGGTTGAAGAACGAATGTCTTTAAAAACATAGTTCACAATAAACCCAATTCACATTCCATCAATTATCGGGTTAAAGAACAAGTGTTATTTAAAACACCGTTCACGATAAACCCAAAAACAAATTTCAATTCAATTCCAATTAAATATTAATTAATTGGTATACTTCATTAAATCTAAATAAAAAGATTTAATCTTTTATCAACTAGGTTTACGAACAGTGTTGATGAAGACACCATTCGTGACAAACCCAAATCACATTCAGTATTAAATACAAGGCTCTGAATAGAAAATATATCTGTAACGACCCGTATTCTACGCATCATAGGATCGTAGGATATTTATTTCTTTCACATACGAAGTCGTATGGTCATGTAACTTTGGGAGACGACTATTGGGGTCATTTCCTATGTTCATGATTTTTCCCGATTTTTAAATGACCATTTTACCCCTAGTTGGCACTGTTTTGGCCATAACTTTTGACTTGAAAGGAATTTTGACCTGAAACCACTTCCATTGGTTCCGGATGATGGTTTACAATCCCGTCGAGTGGTCACATTAGCCAAATGGACTCACCGTTTGGGAGATATGGCTGAAACAAGTTTCAGATGGTGAAAAACAGCTTAATTGGGCTTAACCGGGTGATTAGCAGCTAGGCCCAGAGGGGAATTTCGGGTTTAGAGGTATAGGAGGACTGATTAGGGTTAGGAAATCACTTTCATTTCAGTTTTGAGCCGCCACAAACCTCCTTGAGACCCTAGTAATGGCTTCCATCCTCTAAAACCACTCCAAAACACATTTTTAGTGAAGATTAAACCTAAGCTACATCAAAGCAAGGCCAAATAGCAACAAAGCAAGGTTGGAGTTGCTGCTATACATAGGAATTTGACCCAAACAGAGAGTACTTCAGATTTGGTGTTTTATTTTGTGGCAAAGGTGAGTGATTTGCATAGTTTTTGCACTAATTACAGTAATTAAGGGTAATTAGTGAAGATTAGCGAACCTATATACTAATAAATTCTGGAAAAATGTTTAGAAATTCTTAAATAATAATTTATGCCTCTGGTAGAAATTTGGTTTAATTTAATTAAGTTTTGTTAACCCTATGATTAGATTTACTTAAACATGCTTAAGGGAAAATAAGGGGTTTTGGGCACATTTGATCCATTTTGACATGTAAATTCATTGTTTTGGTGTTTGTGGTTAGTTTGCTATGTTGTTATGACTGTTTGACATGATTTGTGATTGATTAGTATAGTTAGATTTGTCGTAAACGTCGTCGAATGGTGTAAACAAGTTGCTGGGAAAAGTTGCAGAAAGTTGTGCAGGGATTCGGATCGGATCGGATGAGGGCTCGGATCGGATATGTGAACTGGGCAAGAAAACCCAACCCGAACTGGAGTTTGGCACATAAGAGACTTGGCAAAAAGGAAGGACGTTTACTTAGAGTTGGAGTGGACAAGGGGATCGGATCGGAAGAATAATGGGGGCCAGATCGGATCGACTTAAAAATGAAAGGCTACGACTGGAGTAAGGTGAAGGGATCGGATCGGGTCGGAGTTGATGGAAAACGAGGGAGCTGATCGGAGAAGGAGCATGAAATGGAAGGAAGACAGCAACACGACCAGACCCGGAGGAGGACACCGACCCGAATCGAATGGAAAGATGGCAAGGAAGGAGGACCGAACCGAACCGACGAGGGTAATGACTACCGAACCGAATCGAATTCTAGGGCTGCTACTACACGACAACTCTTTTGAAGACCTACTCCAATTCGACCAAACCCGAGATGCAAAGGAAGTTCAAATGAGAAGTTATAGCTCAAGATCCAGATGGGAATCAACGAGTTCGCTTCATGATTGGGCTTTGCTGCGGGACGCGTGCTAAGGGGTTATCGATGTCTATAGCTTTGGACCACTATGGTAGGAGGTACGAAGGCGGATTCAGGGCCATTATGGCATTGGTAGGACGAAGGGCTACGACCAATGAGGTGGGTCATTGAAATGTTTGGTCATGACTCCATGTGTTTAGCTTGGTCGCAACAGGGTTTCTACAAGTCGGGATTCGTCGTTACCTCGATTTGTCTAGTGTTCCAAAGTGGTAGATATCGTATGCTTTACGCATTGAGTGAGAGATGTGAGGATGGTTGCCATGGACGATTTGTTTGCTATTATTGTGACATGCACACCCCACACCCCGTATTCCTACACTATTTATTATGGCACCTTAGAGTATTGTACGGTATGTGGTACTAACTCTTTGGTTGTAGGTCCAGGTTCAGGTATGGTTTAGTATACCTGTTATTATTCTGTTTAGATGCTTATCGCTCATACCAAGCTTTATGTCTGACCCAGAGTTTTATGTCTCCTCTTATTACTCTGGGTGCTCACACGAGCAGACTAGAGACAGGTTAGCTGGTGATGCACGGGTAGATGATCCGGAGACGAGCAGGAGGCTTCCACGTAATATATATAGTATTCTCCCTGGGTTGTTGAAGATCACTGCTTAGGCATTGGTTGTGCATCTTCTACTTTAGCTTTCTTTTGTTAGAGACAGTAAATTTGAAAAGTTGTAATAAGCTGTATTTGGATTTCCACTACTCTGACGTTGATGTTGGTTTTAGTTATCAGCTTATGTACTGTCTCACCTATTTTATGTCAAATATTTTGTTACTATAATTATTCCATGCGCTGTGAGACATTCTACAGGTTCCTTGATTAGTTCATTCCCTTCTTTCCTTTCTTCTGACGACCGTCCCGTGCTAGTCGGGCATGTGTACAGCGCGCTTTCGGAGGAAATGTAGGCTGGTGCGGGGCGGGCCGTCACACTTGGTATCAGAGCTCTAGGTTGCGTAGTTAACCTAGGGAAGTTATCAGGGAGAGATAATATACGTATACGAGAGAGCGTATTTGTGATTACTTTGGTTTCTAAAAGCTATATATATATACTATTACTTGTATAAGGATGAAGTCGTACTGCACTAGCACCACTATGGAGTCGTTAATCGTTTCCTTTTTCAGATTGACGATGAGCCGATATACTAGAGGTGCTGGTAGGGGAGCCAATAATGGGAATGCTGCTGACATGAGGACGATGTTTACTGACCTCATGAGAGAGATGCTTAGAGATGTACAGAGGGCAGCTCCCAATGGTGGAAATGGTGGTGGTCCAATAGTGCAGGCGCCAAGAGTCGACTTCGCCAAGCTGAATAAGGATTATACTAGCCTTGGTGGGAAGCCGTTCCACGGAACGGAGTCGGCCACGGATGTTCAGGATTGGTTGGATAGTTGCGAACATATCTTCGAGGATTTGGGTATCGAGGATGCGATGAAGAGAAAGCTAGCGTCCCGTCAGCTGCAAGGGCGGGCAATGAATTGGTGGAATGCAATAAAGGCAGCTACTCCCGAAGATCAGATTACTTGGGAGCAGTTTAAAGCTCGCTTTAGCGAGAAGTTCATTCCAGCTGCTCAGAAGTCAGTACTGTTTAAGAAATTCTTGGAGCTCAAGCAGAATGGCAGAGCTGTCTCGGAGTATATTGCTGAATTCAGCACTTTGTCAAAGTATGGGTTATCTCTTATTGATACTGCCGAGAAGAAGAATGAGAAATTCATAACTGGTTTAGATCAGTACTTAGGGGAAAGGCTTATTAACCACATCGATGAGACGTTTGAGTCGATTGTGGGGAAAGCATTAAGATCAGAAAGTCTCTACCCTAAGCCGAAGACTGAGGTTGCATCCGCAGATGAGCCAAAGCCACAAGCAAGTGGTGGAGGCAAGGGTGGTTCCTAGAATAAGAGAAAGCAGAATCAGGCTAAGGATGGCCAGAAGAAAAAGAATAAGCAAGATGTTGAGTGCTTCAGCTGTGGTAAGAAGGGCCATTATGCTAGTAATTGTCGGGCCAAGCCAGCGGATAGGAAGTGCTTCAACTGTGGCCAAATGGGACATCACAAGGACAAGTGTCCGCAACCCCCTAAAGAAAAGCAAATAGTGAAAGCCTACGCCCTTAATGCTATTCCTTCTTCGACGAATGCCCCAACAGCGGCGGAGAAGGGAAAGAATGTCGTCATTCAAGGTATGCTTTCTGTTTATGATGTTCCTATTAGAGTTTTATTTGATACCGGGGCTTCCAGTTCTTTCATATCTAGTGACCTGGTAGATAGGTTGGGATTGGAGCCCGAGATTGTCGATAGACCTTTAGTAGTGACGAACCCGATTGGTGGTTCGACTAGCCTTAGCATGATTTGTCGTAATGTGGTCCTATCGAGTCATGGATGCATGTTTGTTTGTGATTGCTTTGTTTTGGGCTTTACTGGGTTTGGCATTATTTTGGGAGTAGATTGGCTCCAAAGATACGGGGTGGTGGTAGACTATGAGGGCTTTTTAGTGACAGCTAGAGCGGATGATGGGCGGAGGATAGTGTTTGGTGGTCTACCCAGTAAGGGGGTATTGTCTAGTTTTCTAAACTCCCTCGACATTCCGCATAGTGAGTTGTCAGGTTTGCCCGTGGTTGGCCAGTATCCGGATGTTTTCGAAGAAGTGACCGGACTTCGACCACACCGAGAGATATAGTTCCGTATTGATTTGGTAAAAGATGCCAGACCTATAGTGATGCCACTTCGTCGTATGGCACCAAGAGAGCAGCGAGAGCTCGAGGTGCAAGTCAGCGATCTTTTGAAGAAGGGATTTATCAGAAGGAGTGTTTCTGAATGGGGAGCACCAGTTGTGTTTGCTACCAAGGCGGATGGTTCCCTTCGTTTGTGTGTAGACTACCGCGAGTTGAATAAAGTGACGAGAAAGAATAAGTATCCTCTACCGCGGATAGATGATTTGTTCGATCAGTTGAGTGGCGCGAGAGTATTTTCTCAGTTAGATCTCGCGACAGGTTTTCATCAGCTTAGAGTGGAAGCTGAGAGTATAGCTAAAACGACATTTCGAACACCGTCTGGATTTTATGAGTGGTTGGTCATGCCATTCGGGCTGACCAATGCCCCAGCATATTTTGTGGATCTTATGAATAGGGTATTCAGAGATCAGTTGAATAAGTTTGTCCTTGTGTTCGTTGATGATATTTTGGTTTATTCAAGTACAGAGGAAGAACACAAGGAACATTTAAAAATAGTGATGGAGGTGTTGAGAAAACACCAATTGAAAGCAAAGTTTTCTAAGTGTCACTTCTGGAAGAGGGAAGTGAGGTTCTTGGGCCATGTTGTATCAGAGAATGGTATTGCCGTGGACCCGGCGAAGGTGGCTACGGTATAGGATTGGCCTACGCCCAAGAATGCAACAGATGTAAGAAGTTTCTTGGGATTAGCTGGATATTATCGTAAGTTTATCCAAGGTTTCTCCAAGATAGCAGCACCATTGACCCAGTTGACCAAGAAGAATCAAGCTTTTGTCTGGGATGAAAGGTGCGAGAATGCATTCAAGAGTCTAAAGGACAAGTTGACAAGCGCACCAGTGTTAGTCATTCCTAAGGGGGATGAAGAGATGACGGTATACACGGATGCCTGTGGTACCGGACTGGGTGCTGTATTGATGCAAGGCGGTAGGGTTGTAGCTTATGCAAGTCGGCAATTGAAACCGCACGAGAAAAGATACCCTACCCATGACTTGGAATTGGAAGCGATCGTGTTCGCGTTAAAGATGTGGAGACACTTTCTCTTGGGAGAAAGATTTGAGCTGTTTACATATCATAAGTCGTTGAAGCATCTCTTCTCCCAGAAGGATCCAAATCTCCGGCAACAAAGGTGGTTAGAATTCTTGGCTTCCTATGATTTCGACATCGCATATACACCGGGAAAGGGCAATGCGGTGGTTGATGCATTGAGTAGAAGACATGCCAGCTTAGGGGCTATGTTCCTTGAATGGAAGCAACTGGAGTATATTGCGGGGTTTGATTTCAGACCAAAGTGCGAATTGGATCCAGAAATGTTAGCAAGTTTGACGATCGGACCCACTTTAATTGAGCGGATCGGCTCTAGTCAGAGGGACGATCCTAACCTATTGGAAATCATCTCCAAGTTAAAGATGGATATCGATGAGCATATGAACAAGTATGGGCTTGATCGAGATGGATGGCTTAGAAAGAATGGAAAACTTGTTGTACCCAATGTCGATGGATTGAGAGATGAAGTGCTCAGAGAGTGTCACCACTCAAAACTAACAATATACCCCGGTGGTAATAAGATGTATCGAGACATGAACCAGACTTACTACTGGGAAGGGATGAAAAGAGACGTTGGGAAGTTTATATCCAAGTGCATGAATTGCCAGCTAGTTAAAGCCGAGCAAAAGAAGCCTAGTGGGTTGTTACAGCCCTTAGAAATTCCCGAATGGAAATGGGAGCAAGTCTCGATGGATTTCATTGATGGCTTACCAAGGACTAGATCGGGACATGATAGCATTTGGGTAGTTGTGGATCGACTGACTAAAAGTGCAAGATTTATACCAGTCAAATCGACCAGAACGGCAGCTAAGTTAGCAGAATTGTATATGAAGTGGGTAGTGAGATTTCATGGAGTACCTAAAGGCAATGTGAGCGACCGAGACCCGTTGTTCACTAGTGGGTTTTGGAAGAGCTTACAAGAGGCTCTAGGGTCAGAGTTACATCTCAGTACCGCATATCATCCTCAGACCGACGGTCAGACGGAGAGGGTGAAACGTTTTTGGAAGATCTCTTGAGAGCGTGTATATTGGATTTTGGTGAATCATGGGATGACCATTTGCATCTAGTAGAGTTTGCATATAATAATAGTTACCAATCCAAGATCGGTATGGCTCCGTTTGAAGCTTTGTACGGAAGACCGTGCAACTCACCATCATGTTGGATAGAGACTGGCGAGAAGTTTATGCTTGGACCAGATGTGGTGAGGGAAACTTCAGATAAGATCAAGATCATTCAACAACGAATGAAGGCTGCCCAAGATAGGCAGAAGAGTTATGCTGATAAGAGGAGAAGAGACTTAAAATTCTCCGTTGGTGACTTGGTGTTTGTCAAGATTTCTCCGTTGAAGAGCGTAATACGATTTGGCAGGAGAGGCAAGTTGGCACCAAGATTTGTTGGCCCATTCCCTGTTCTTGAACTAGTCGGGAATTTGGCATACATAATTGACTTACCAGAGAAGATGGCGGGAGTTCACAACGTATTTCATGTTTCCCAACTAAGGAAGTTCGTTCACAACTCAGATACGACTATTTCACCTGATCGGTTGGAGGACTTCGAAGTAGAACCCGAGGCGGTTGGGAACCGCAAGCCGGCCCATATTGTCGAGCACGACATGAAGCAACTTCGAAGGAAGGCGGTGAAGCTAGTCAAGGTTCAGTGGGGCGAGGACGAGAATGATTGTACTTGGGAGACAGAGGAGAACATTAGGAAGACACACCCAGAACTCTTTGCCTGGTAAGATTTTGACTTCGATTTAGTTTTCCGCATGCTAGGATAGGCTTGTTTGCTTGTTTTGCATGTTTGATTGTTGTATGTGGTTGTTAGGCATGCAGGATCCTTTGTATGTTTTGGGTTAAGGAATTTCGGGGACGAAATTTCTTAAGGGGGGAAGAGTGTAACGACCCGTATTCTACACATCATAGGATCGTAGGATATTTATTTCTTTCACATACGAAGTCGTATGGTCATGTAACTTTGGGAGACGACTATTGGGGTCATTTCCCATGTTCATGATTTTTCCCGATTTTTA
The DNA here is from genome assembly GCA_030737875.1 of Allium sativum. Taxonomy (NCBI): domain Eukaryota; kingdom Viridiplantae; phylum Streptophyta; class Magnoliopsida; order Asparagales; family Amaryllidaceae; genus Allium; species Allium sativum. The sequence goes on from CM060924.1 coordinate 289,985,681, forward strand.
AATGACCATTTTACCCCTAGTTGGCACTGTTTTGGCCATAACTTTTGACTGGAAAGGAATTTTGACCTGAAACCACTTTCTTTGGTTCCGGATGATGGTTTACAATTCCGTAGAGTGGTCACATTAGCCAAACGGACTCACCGTTTGGGAGATATGGCTGAAACAAGTTTTAGATGGTGAAAAACAGCTTAATTGGGCTTAACCGGGTGATTAGCAGCTAGGCCCAGAGGGGAATTTCGGGTTTAGAGGTATAGGAGGACTGATTAGGGTTAGGAAATCACTTTCATTTCAGTTTTGAGCCGCCACAAACCTCCTTGAGACCCTAGTAATGGCTTCCATCCTCTAAAACCACTCCAAAACAAATTTTTAGTGAAGATTAAACCTAAGCTACATCAAAGCAAGGCCAAATAGCAACAAAGCAAGGTTGGAGCTGCTGCTATACATAGGAATTCAACCCAAACAGAGAGTATTTCAGATTTGGTGTTTTATTTTGTGGCAAAGGTGAGTGATTTGCATAGTTTTTGCACTAATTACAGTAATTAAGAGTAATTAGTGAAGATTAGCGAACCTATACACTAATAAATTCTGGAAAGATGTTTAGAAATTCTTAAATAATAATTTATGCCTTTGGTAGAAATTTGAATTAATTTGATTAAGTTTTGTTAACCCTATGATTAGATTTACTTAAACATGCTTAAGGGAAAATAAGGGGTTTTGGGCACATTTGATCCATTTTGACATGTAAATTCATTGTTTTGGTGTTTAGGGTTAGTTTGCTATGTTGTTATGACTGTTTGACATGATTTGTGATTGATTAGTATAGTTAGATTTGTCGTAAACGTCGTCGAACGGCGTAAACAAGTTGCTGGGAAAAGTTGTAGAAAGTTGTGCAGGGCTTCGGATCGGATCGGATGAGGGCTCGGATCGGATATGTGAACTGGGCAAGAAAACCCGACCCGAACTGGAGTTTGGCACATAAGAGACTTGGCAAAAAGGAAGGCCGTTTACTTCGAGTTGGAGTGGACAAGGGGATCGGATCGGAAGAATAATGGGGGCCATATCGGATCGACTTAAAAATGAAAGGCTACGACTGGAGTAAGGCGAAGGGATCGGATCGGGTCGGAGTTGATGGAAAACGAGGGAGCTGATCGGAGAAGGAGCATGAAATGGAAGGAAGACAGCAACCCGACCCGACACGGATGAGGACACCGACCCGACCCGAAGTGGAGTACCCGACCCGAACCGAATGGAAAGATGGCAAGGAAGGAGGACCGAACCGAACCGATGAGGGTAATGACTACCGAACCGAATCGAATTCTAGGGCTGCTACTACAGGACAACTCTTTTGAAGACCTACTCCAATTCGACCAAACCCGAGATGCAAAGGAAGTTCAAATGAGAAGCTAGATCTCAAGATCCAGATGGGAATCAACGAGTTCGCTTCATGATTGGGCTTTGCTGCGGGACGCGTGCTAAGGGGTTATCGATGTCTATAGCTTTGGACCACTATGGTAGGAGGTACGAAGGCGGATTCAGGGCCATTATGGCATTGGTAGGACCAAGGGCTACGACCAATGAGGTGGGTCATTGAAATGTTTGGTCATGACTCCATGTGTTTAGCTTGGTCGCAGCAGGGTTTCTACAAGTCGGGATTCGTCGTTACCTCAATTTGTCTAGTGTTCCAAAGTGGTATATATCGTATGCTTTATGCATTGAGTGAGAGATGTGAGGATGGTTGTCATGGATGATTTGTTTGCTTTTATTGTGGCATGCACACCCCACCCCCCGTATTCCTACACTATTTATTATGGTACCTTAGAGTATTGTACGGTATGTGGTACTAACTCTTTGGTTGCAGGTTCAGGTATGGTTTAGTATACCTGTTATTATTCTGTTTAGATGCTTATCACTCATACTAAGCTTTATGTCTGACCCAGAGTTTTATGTCTCCTCTTATTACTCTGGGACAGGTTAGCTGGTGATGCACGGGTAGATGATCCGGAGACGAGCAGGAGGCTTCCACGTAATATATATAGTATTCTCGCTGTGTTGTTGAAGATCACTGCTTGGGCATTGGTGGTGCATCTTCTACTTTAGCTTTCTTTTGTTAGAGACAGTAAATTTGAAAAGTTGTAATAAGCTGTATAAGGATTTCCGCTGCTCTGACGTTGATGTTGGTTTTAGTTATCAGCTTATGTACTGTCTCACCTGTTTTATGTCAAATATTTTGTTATTATATTTTATTCCATGCGCTGTGAGACATTCTACAGGTTCCTTGATTAGTTCATTCCCTTCTTTCCTTTCTTCTGACGACCGTCCCGTGCTAGTCGTGTACAGCGCGCTTTCGGAGGAAATGCAGGCTGGTGCGGGGCGGGCCGTCACAATATCGGTTTATATTCAACATCAAATTCTTAAATCAACAAATATCGTATTGGAATAATGATACATATATCATCCAAATTCCTCCACAATATCCGCATAATCACGGAATCCAATATCAAAATATTCCGAAGAAAATTTCGACTTAAGTCAATTCCAATCCATATATTGGAAATTCTGGTTATTTTTAAAACCATTTCAAATCCAATTTATTTATTTAAAAATATTGGATTTTCTAATTCTAGTTCATAACTAGTTCATTTTGATAAAAATATATTTTTATCTTTTCAAATATGGGATTTTTCATCCCAATTCTTTCCAAATCATTTATTATGATTTTACACAAATTATTGATATTTTTAATAATTTTATCAAGGCCCGTATAGTCGATTTCCATAAATGGTCGTCGAACTGCAATTACAGCGACCTTCTCCAAATTTGAATTGGACATAATTCCAAATCCAACCAATAGATTTCAAATCTCTCAAATTCGTTAGAAATCTCTTTTCGATACGAACCCAACGGTTTTTGTTTTAGGAGAATCCGACGGTCGGATCTCCCGTAATGTCCATTCAAAGTCAATGGTCGAAATTCGCGAACTACCGTAGCATGACGCGTTTTATTCAGGCCATTATATATATAATATAAATATTGTATATATATTATCGATTTCCCTTTAAAATGTATTTTATAAATCGTTTTAAATTTGTTTTCAAAACGATTTCAACTTCGTATTCAATTTCTAATCGAAATTGAATATTCCATATCATCGATATACAAATGATAGTATTTTCAAAACATTAGATTTCGAAATCAATTCCTTTTGAATATTCATTATAAAAATGAATAAAATCGATATAAATATCGTTCACGTCCAAATGGCGTTAATCTAACACACATGGCTTTATATATTCAAATATATTCGTGTCCATCCCAAATCGGACATCAAAATCAAATTTTGATCTTTTACTGAATATTATTTTAAAATATTCGTTATTTTAAAATAATCATTATTTTAAAATATTTATTTTTTCTGAACTGGAATCAGACACAGTCGATTACCATATAATGTGATTTATATGGATTTCATACACACATGTACACAACAACAATTAAACACGGTCAACCATCATCCATAGTGCATTCTACACTACATAAGCATCAAATATAAATATTTAACGCTTATAACAGCCTGTCAATCAATCGATCGACATACAACTAAATATTGGGATTAGTTTATGTCCAATTTCCTCCTAATACCCGTGTGGGGTTTCATTCAACGAAAAATGAATTTTATTTGTGCAGTTGGGCGTTGTGTAAAATTTATCATCCCAATCAATATCAGTAAAATGTGTGTACATAAACAAATCATCCAATTTGTTTATAAATATTTATTTTATTTTATTTATATACATGTTAAAAATTATATTTTTAACTATAAAATATTTTATTCCATTCCGCATCACACAATTAATTTTCACAACACAGTCAAACAAACAAGTCGTTCATGGTTTGTGGACGACGGGTGTCGGGTGCTGCTAAGCACCGTCTGCATCCTAGTATATATTTTAACTAGAAAATAAAATAAAAGTGAGGAGTTCTCACCTTGGGTTCCACTCCTCCCTTCTCTATTTCTGAATGATTCGGATTTGCCCAAAATTCCAATGCGGTCTTTTCCCGTTGTTCATAGTAAAAATCGCATTTTTAACATGATGTTTATTTTTAAAAATCACTTTTTTATAATGCCATTTAATATATAAAAATCATATATTTTTACAACGCTTCTTTATATATAAAAATTATATTTTTATATCTCTACTTCTTATATAAAGATCGAATTTTTATCGCTACTCCATACATAAAAATCAGATTTTTATATCGTTCTTCATATAATAAAAAATCATATTTTTCTCTCGCCATTCTCTATATAAAAATCACATTTTATACATAAAGATCGTACTTTTATATCTCTACTACATACGTAAAAATCGCATTTTTATATTCACTATCATATAAAAATCATATTTTTATAACCTCTATAATATAAAAATCATATTTTTATTACCTCTATAATATAAAAATCATATTTTTATTTGATTAAAAATCAAATCTTTATCATATAAATACAATCATATCCGAGCATTGTTCTAGCTGTAAATCAGAATCCTGTGAATATAAATCTGCAAAACCAAAACTACTAGCTGCCCGTGTCGAAAATAAGGGCACCTAGAGTTTAGGTTAAAACAATAAACTCCAGGTCAGTCATGTGACTGGTGTGAGAACTAAAACAGTTATTAATCTTTACTTTAAAAGAGAGTAATTCCACGGACCATGCCGTATAACACGGAACGGGTTTCCTCCCAAGAATACCAGTACATAGAATAAATAACACAATGCTTTTTCGAAAAATGAAGCTATTATAAGACCCAGGTCCCATCACACAATGCAACGCAAGCCGGAGGATAGGGTTTTCCCTTATAATAGCCAAACATGCTTGGTATGTTTAAAACAAATCATTTGATACTATTATAAGTGTATATTGTCAAAACAATTTCAATCATAAATATCAATCATAGACAGCATGAGCGCCCCATCCCACTATGTCGCCATACTAGGCTCTACAATCAAAACCGAAATGTCACGTATTGGGAATTGGATTTCTGTCATGAGTCGAGGCAAGGGGCAAGATCCTCTCCGCTTCGAGACACTCTAGCAAATACCTCGGGACTACACACTCTGGGTAACCCCTGGAACCTCCAAGACCTGTCCTCCCTTACGTTTGAGGATTAATTATTCCTGAACACATGTTTCCCGGCCCTATAGGACCTATAATCGAGGCACCTTGCATCCAACAACCACAAAGGTGAAAATAATATAAAAGTCAGCCAGTTTAAGCACTTACACCAGCATAGCTAGAAAGAAACGTTGTGCACTCCTTGGGTCCTTATCCCGTTTTTAACTCATACCGAGGTGTGAGGCTCGCGAACCCACGATATACACAAAGCTAGGCCACGTAGGCCGTGCTTTGATCATCAACCACTAGACTTTGCTTTTCAACAGAAGCCTTGATCATCTGCCACTTAGGCATGCCACACAGGCAATTCACTTGATGCGACTGATGTCCATCGATATACAACCTCTGAGCTCGTACGTCTTAGAGAAGGGCGTTAAGCAAGAGAATAAATTCTCCACCGCCAAACAGATGTATATTCAATAGAGATCAATCAACACAGGATAAAATCCAATGTCAGACACACAGTCCATTTACAAGTTCGTTCTGGGTCTGAACGAAACCAGAGGCACTTTCCTCGCATATCCATCAATCTCCAAGTACGTCTGGACGATCACCAACTGATTCCCTCCTCTTAGGTGTACAGCCCAATCAAGATCATCTGTAATCACCCAAACGATGTGAAGACTTCTGGTCTTCAACCACCGTCTTTATCTTCGACTTATCATCGAATCGGTTATTGATTTTTTTCTATCCTATGATATATTAAAAACTGATTGTTTAGAATAAAATTAAAATAAATTATTAAAGCTTATAGCGGTGGAGAAAGGGGAGGGGGATGGATGCCGCTGGGTGGCTGAGGAGCGGCAGGCGGAGGCGACGATCGGATGTGGTGGGATAGGTGGCGGGCGGTGCGACTTTTCCAGACCACGGGGGTTTTTGGGGGGGCTCGCACATCGTAATCGAGAGGGGATGAGAGGGAACGTAGAGGCAGAGGCTAGAGAGGGGCGTCGACGGTGGGCAGCTCGCACGACGGGGGATGGTGGCACGGTGGCCAGGCGTGCGTCGATCTCCCCCTTTTTTCCTTTTGAATGTCTGAGTGAAGAGAGGAAGGTATAGGGGTTTTATATAAAATTATATTATATTTAATTATTTCCAAAAAGTTGACTTTTTATTCGACCTCCAAATGAGACCCACCGACTGTCATCCATAACTAATTACCCCCATTCCGAACGCAATGGGATATGTTTCATAAGACGATTCGATTGTTTTGATCAGTTTCCGTCAAAATCAAAATATAAATCTATATATTGAATTTGAATGCATATTTCAATTTACCTGGACCACGTACTAACTCTAAAAATTCCAGAAAAATAAATCTGGCTATGTTTTGATGATACGGTCCTAACAAAACTAATTTCGTCAAATTTGGAGACCGTTTGAAAAATGGCCATTTTCTGGTCGATCCAAATTGACTAAAACTGACTAAACACGTTTTCTTGTGCTACGCTCACATATTGATTCCAAAAATTATGAATTTTGGAATCTAGCAATAAATTGACATCCTGAATCCAAAAAAAGTGGTTTCATCGAAAACGGAGGTCGTTTGCATAATTTCTATTTTTAAAGGCAATATTTCCATAGCGACTATTCTGAATTTTCAATTGGACGTAACTTTTTATTCCCGCTATGAAATTTGGATTTTTCTGTTTCGTTGGAAATATATTTTCAAATAGATTCAAATATTTTTGGTTTCCCTAGAATCCGGTTTATTTTGAATCCTGTTCATTCATTTGAAATTTGAAATTTGAAATCGAAGTTTCAAACTACCGCTTCATTTTCAATTCCTTTTATAATTAAAAATAAATACTTATATTCTAACGTCGATTCAAATATATATATATATACACACATTCTAATTCTATTCAAAATAAATTTCTCGTCGTTATTATTTAAAATAATTCATTTTAAATATTCAAAATTCATCAACATTGCCAAAATAAAAAAATTAAATCAGTTCGGATTTTCTGGGTTGTTACAACAGAGATATAAAATAAATCAGAGCTCAGAAAACATCTTACAGCGGAATGGATAAAATATAATATAACCAAATATTGCCCTACCGTAGTAATAATACCGCCTAACCAATATCCAAAGCTATTATATCTCTGCCATAAATATAACCTGCGAGTGTGTTATGAGGAGGGGTTCAGAACACAAGTTTTGGTGACTGTACTAAATTACACAATCTGAAATAAGCCTAAATATACCATTTATTCATGATACTTATTCATTAGGTTGCTTAGTTTAATAGCACTTAAGGCTTTACACTCACGTCGTACCCATCTACCTCCAAGTAGTTTAATCTAATATAACATATATGTAGCTACCCCCAACATCAAGGTACCTCCCATTGTACCCTTCTAGCATGGTCTACGGCGTCAAACCACAGAAGCGTATACTATTGGGGAATGGATTTTTGATGACAGCAACCTTATTTCAATATTAATGGATTATAAAATATATATTCTAACACCTTTATCTAGAATATATATATATATATATATATATATATATACGAAAGAAGGATTTGTATACATGAATTAATACTGAAGACTGTACATATTAAGAGCTTTTAGAGATCCAGATTTCAGAGATGATTTAAGACTCGTGAGTAATCAAGATTTCAAGAGTCCAAGAGTTCAAGATAAATATAGTAATAGAGTCTAAGTTTATGTAAGACTCTGAATAACACCCCAAGTTCAAATTCAAATTCTGATTTTCAATTTCTGGTTTCAAATTCTATTTTTAAATTCTATCTTCAATCTCTATTAAGTTTCTCTATTTTAATTTTTGAGTTTAAGTTTTATAATTTATAAGTTTTATATAATTATATACATTATATACTTTATATCTATATAGTTTTAAACTTTATAAATATGTTTATACAGTTTATATTTACGATTTCAAATGATTTTCTACTTTATAATATTCATTTATAAGACTATGCTTTAATTTTATAATTTCCAGAATTATATATATATATATATATATATTAAAACACTTCAAAAATGCAAAAATTTTAATTTTTGAATAGCATATGTCAACATACATATGTTGATATGTCGACGTATAACTGTCATATTTTTGATTTTGAAAGGAAGTGTCTTTTCACTATTTGTAACGTTCCAGAAGTGTTGCAACCTTTCAAATCTTATAAATAGGCTCCGATTTCGAATTTTTTTCATCATCTTCTTCTCCATCTTCATCCTCTTTTTTTACACCATTAATATTTCATACTTTTATCATCTCTACATTTATACTTTGCCGAATTCAATTCTATTTATATAAATCTTATTCTCTCCTCACTCTCTACTCATTACTCCCTGTATCGAAGTGCTATTGAAGAGTTGTAGGGCTGTTGTAATTGTATGGGAAGTGTTTGGATAAAAGGTGAGTCCTTGTAGCCTTGAAATCAAGGAAACAGAGCAGTGTTAACCTATTAGCTAGGAAATCAAGGGGAATATACTTGATCAAGGGTGTTTGGAATTGGGAGTAACCTTGTGGCCATGAAATCAAGGGTGTTGTACATGGATATTGTATAGTAATAAAACTCTATGCAATCCAGCTTGCGTGGCACTGGACGGAGGAGTAATCCGAACCAGTATAAAATCTGGTGTGTTCTTACCTTTTCTGCATTTTATTTCAATATATTTCCGTATTTGTGTTTAATTCTGTGTCTGTGATTATCTTTGTAGTGTGTTGTAACAACCCGGGTTTCGACAGACCGAATTTTTCAAAATCCAATCCATCGGACCCCGAGTTGGGTGCTCTGGTATCCTGCAGAAAAGACAGAGAGAAAGAAACATGTCAGAGTTCGAAAAGCAACTTACAGCGGAAGGAATAAAATATAATTTATTCAAAATAGCATTACCTTAATAATAATACTGCCAAGCCAGTAGTCAAGCAATACTATCTCTGTCATGAACCTAACCTGCGCATGTTGTGAGGAGGGGGTCAGAACATAAGTTCTGTGTGACTGGACTATAATAAACTCTTGTGTAACCCTACACATACCGTTCAGTTATAATTTATTGTTTATTAGGTTATTCACAATATTAGCACCCAAGGCCAAACCCATGTCATTCTCGTCCACTTACTAGTAGACTTAACCTAATACATCGTATATGTAATTTTTCCCCAACTCGTATAATCCTTTCCATGTATACGTACAGTCCCTTGCCGTATATCGTACGGGCTTTATCATGTAATTCTATACTACTTCAACGTAGTGCCACCATTCTTGAAATCGTTTGGACTTCCACCCTTGATCTGGCTAGGTTTCCTTATCATGAACTATCGAGTGTTCAACTAGGATTTATGCCACCTAGGACCACTAGGGATTATGCTACCTACTGAACGTTTTCTAGATTCAATTAGGGTTTATGCCACCTAGGACTACTAGGGATTATGCTACCTGTTGAACAGCGCCCTTTTCCGATGTATGTATTGCGAATCGTTTCTGATGTCTAGGTGCACATGTACACTATATGTGCGGCCCGAGTCCCTGACAGGGCTAAATCAAGAAATACGGAACTCGGTCGGGAGCTTTAAGTTATCTGCCAATGCAGATGCTAAGGTTTGTTTTTCTACCAGTGGTTATGGTCCCACGTGACCCCTCCCTCAACTAATGAAAGGCAATCCAAGAAAATCAAGCACGAGAACTGTACTCCTGCCACCTATGCCCCACTTTCCTAGTGGCCGGCCTCACCCACAACTAGATAGCAAGTATATGGTCTATTGGGAGTTCTCTGCCTTTACATATACGTACTACGATTGACTGAAGATGGTAGGCAGACGACGAGTGCTATCACAGGGCTAAACAAGATATCGCCGCCTGACACTGGTACATCCTAGTCTTTAGGTTGCCTTATGTTGCAACCAACGCATACTCTTGGTTCTCCTACCGCAGACCTTAACCTCTGTGAGCCCAGGTGGATCATCTGCAACCTCACAGAGGGATACCAAGAGTACCCCCACGTTCCCCGAAGCTACGTTCTTCGTAACCCAGTCCGCTGGAGCCTTTATCGAAATCAGATAAACGTTCGCTCCTCCTTGTGTGTTTGTTAAGCGATGATCTACCGTATCGGGTTATTCATCTATTTATGGACTGGCTCAGTTTCCTTGACTAAGAATTATTACTTAGTTGTTCTTAACTAAGGTTTACCACTTAGTTTCCTTTTCCGTTAATCTTGTTAACTAAGGTTTACCACTTAGTCCCCTTAACTAAGGATTACAACTTAGTTCCCGTTCTCGACCATTTTCTTAACTAAGGTTTACTGCTTAGTTCCTATTAACTAAGGCTTGTTACTTAGTCATCATTCTCGTTGTTTTACTTAGTTAGTTCTCGTTACCTTATACATCAGACCACATATTCTCGCTTTATAATTCAACTTGTTGACTAAGGTTTTCCCATGAATTCAAGCATAACTTAAGTTCTCTTTTATTCGGTGATAGCGCATGGGTGTTTTCCCACAGTTCTTGCTTAGCTTACCCCATACTATAGGTTATCCCACCCTTCAGGTCTTACATTACATCTTAAGTCATAGTCTTTCTCTGTCCCTAGGCCATGTTTACCCCCTAATTAACCCTTCGACTATTTCAACTTCGATTTATAATAGGTAGTTAACATTCCCTATTTCCGTTTTTGGTTAAGTTTTGTTCATATGTTCATGTCGACTTAACCCCATCTCCTTATAACGTTCATTCACAAATTTGGTTAAGTGTTGTCTTTGAATTCATGACTTAGCCCTATGAATCATGTGCCATTAATTATTAATGCACCACAACCTCTCACATTAGACCTGTTGTTGTGGTCACTGGTTATGCCGGGCGGTTCCGGGCAGAATTACACCACAACTCAGTCTAACCTTGGGTTTCAAGTGCGATATGACTAACTTCTCACATTAGGACCTATTGTTTGCAACCACTGGTTAGACCGGGCGGTTCCGGGCAGGATTACATCGTAGACTCATCCTAACCTCGAGTTAGCCACGTTTCATGTTTGGTTCATGTCTATTCTAATTGGCATATGTCAAGTTCATAATCATGTCAAAAAATATTAAGTTCATGTTATGCCAATTACCCAACTTACAAGCATGTTCTTATAAATGTCAATTACCAATTCATGCCATGTTCGTGTTCGTTTTAGATGTCAAGTTCATAAGCATATTCTAAATGTCATATTTCAAGTTTCATAATCTTGTCCCTATTTACATTACACAAATTACTCAACCATATTCATGTTCAATGCATTTCAATAGTGCCAAAATTCAAGTATCAAGTTCAATCTAGATGTCAAGTGTCAATTCCCCAAATCCAAGCTTTATCTAAAAAAAACCAATTTATATTCATGCTTGTAGTCCCAGTAACAGGTTACGTCTATCATTAAATTCATAATTCATATTCATGTCAATTTCATGTTCAAGTTCTACATGTAAACTTCATGTCAAATTCCATATGTCAATTCATATCAAGTTTTTGTTCTTATCCAAATTCAAGTTATAATACAGGTTTTATTCTAGAGACATGTCCCCATTAACAAATCCATAAGTCGATTTCGTGCTTAAATCAATGATGTCAATTCTACGCCAAACCCCAAATCTTGTTCATGCATATAATTCTAAATTTGGTTTACGCATTCAGGTTTTGTCAATGTTATATTACGCCCAACCCTCTTTGTAATTTATAACCAAACCCTTCAGTTCATGTCATAGCCCAAAACTGAGCGTTTCCCTTTTTTGCTTGCAATAATCATTCAATCGTATTTATTTTATGATAGATATAGGCTCGAGATAGCCTAGCTATTAAAAATCAAAAAGGGAAAGAATAAAAGGAGGCACATAATCATAGGCATAATAATTAAAATCGAGCACATGATAATATTAAACATTATGGATTCAATAATTTCATTTCATGTTTACATAGGGAATGTTTGAACAATAAATAATAATTTTATACAAAAATGCATTATAACTCCACTCACAGTGTTTGTCATCTTCAAAATGTAGATCCTCGATTGCCCCTTTGATTTATGAATTGGATTAATCCTTGAACTGATTTCCCCCTTTCCCTTTTTGTTGCTTTTGATTCATCTTTGATTGATTTCATGTCCAATTCAATTTATCTTTGATTTCATATGCGGCGTAGGTTGCAGATCTGAATTCCTTCTCTTTGCGCGGTGATTTAGATCTAAGCCTCTTTTCTTTTTATTCAAGGTTGTAGTAATTCTAGATCTCATTCTTTTTATTTTTAAGAGTAGATGTTGTAGAGAAAAGAGAGAAGAATAGATCTAAGATTTATTTAGATCAATAGCTTGAGGAGGAAGAAGAAATCAAGTTAAAAGAGATCCATGGCCTTGCCATAAATTTTTGTTGAGTTTACAATGAGCCTAGGATGTTTATATAGGTGTTAGACCAACGTACCAGGCCCAAAAACTCATCCAGGTGCTCAAAAATGAACCTGGATAGCTTCTTGGGCGAGTTTCCCACTTCTGGACCAAAATTCCCGCTCCAGGTCGCTACAGTCGACCTCCCCAAAGGGGGGTCGACACTATGGTCGACCTCCCCCTGGGAGGTCGTCCCTATGGTCGATCTAGGGGTCGACCTGGTCATTTTTTTTTTCTGTTCTGGGCTGGGTTGTTTTCTGATTTTTCACTGAAACTTCGGGAGGTCATAACTCCTTTATACGGACTCCGATTTTTGAAAACTCGGACTCTATTCCATGTAAAATTTCGAGAGGAACGTAATGGTGATGTCCATTTTACTTAATTCCTGATATTTAAATTAAATATCCTTATTTTACTATCTTCTCCGTTACACACACTATTATCGAATTAATTTTTCTTCTCTTCCATGTATTAATTAATTCTCATTATACATCACCATAATTTACCAATATAAGCATATTTTCATAAATTTTATTTCATTTTTAATTATATTAAAAATGCGGGGTGTTACATTCTCCCACCCTTAAAGAATTTCGTCCCCAAAATTTGATAAGAGTAAAATAGATAATCCCTCGCAACATCCAATTAGTGCTCATCCAATTGTTGCAACATTGTGCACATGTGCAAAGTGAAGTACATTATAGTAAAGCATGTATGCCTAATTTGGATCCACCTATATGTATGCAAATTTTTAAAAAAAAATTTCAAAACATGATGCTCACATCCTAAATATACTTGCAATTCTATATGGATGCAATATTTTTGAAAAATCAAAACATTTTCCATTCAAATTTTCCCCTACTCTTATAGAATAAGAGCATAGTTCATCCAATTTTCGCATCCAAAACCCTACCAACCATCTTTTAATTCAAGATTTAGAAAAATCTAATTTTCCAAATTCGATTTCTTATGTTACGAAAAGGTATAAAACGGAAAAATTCACATCCTCCGTTTATCTTTTCTAATTGTACTTGGATTTTTATATAACTATTCTATTAAGATTTCCTATTTTCTTATCCAAGCACAACCACATAAGAAATTTTCTTTCTCGTATTTTCGACTTTATCTTGAAGTAATTTCATATTTATTCGTCTTTTTCTTGAGATTTTCATTTTCTTTCCCCCGTCTTGTTTTGTTGCTTTACTGAATTTATTGTTTTCTTGTTAGTTAGGCTATTCTATAGCTTATTTGGCTTAGTCCAGTTTCTCATGTTTATATTATTTATTTATCTTTTCAAATAATCTTTTCCGTTTTCTAGTCAAACAGTATCCTACACAGCTACAACTATGGGCCAAGGATCTTAAGACTTTATTACCTCTGACAATCGCGAGTCCACCTAACAGGGTCTATATAATTGCTTGCCCTTCATCACCTAGTAGTCACTACTAGTCCATGCTGTGTATTACTAGCCTATCCTTTTCTTTTTCTCAAGCAACAATTCTAGGTCTCAATGCTTATGCATTCTATGGGAAATTTGTTTACCCAATTTTTTTTAACAATAATCAAAATTTAATAGAATAGAGATTTCAAAAACTCCTTTTACAAAATACAACATTTTCCTTTCAAGATTTTCATATATGAGAACTAGTGAGCTATATATATATATATGCTCCTTTTCATGAGAGAATTCTTTCAAAACAAGAAATTGTTGTCTTACATAATATACCCCACTTTATTTTAAAACCCAATATGCACTTTTCAAGCATCAAGATACTTTTAAGATCAAAACTCAGAAAATACCACAAACTCTTTTACAAATTCAAGTTCTTAAAAGTTTATTATTGGGTCAGACTCAAAGCGGGTTTTCCACTCAACTAGGCTTTCCTAGGTACTTTCACAAATTCAATTTTCTCGACTATATATATTCCTAATCCATTTTCACACTTTAACCTTTTTTTCTAATTTCTAAGGTTTTACTTCTAGACCCACTACTCTGAAATACTAATATTTCAGTTTCCATTCTATGGGATACTTTCTAGCTCGAATTCATATTGTACACTTTCACAACCACCTAATTGTTTCCAAAATTTCTATGTCCATGCCTTTAGTGTACAAACCAATATCCCAACTCTTTACATGTCTACTGGGCTACTATATGGATTTAGGTTTATATATATAATATATTTATATTTTAGAAAATACAAATACGTTCACTCATTATCGCCCTAAGACCACTAGACCGAAGCTCGAATACCAGATGTAACAACCCGGGTTTCGACAGACCGAATTTTTTAAAATCCAATCCATCGGACCTCGAGTTGGGTGCTCTGGTATCCTGCAGAAAAGACAGAGAGAAAGAAACATGTCAGAGTTCGAAAAGCATCTCACAGCGGAAGGAATAAAATATAATTTATTCAAAATAGCATTACCTTAGTAATAATACTGCCAAGCCAATAGTCAAGCAATACTATCTCTGTCATGAACCTAACCTGCGCATGTTGTGAGGAGGGGGTCAGAACATAAGTTCTGTGTGACTGGACTATAATAAACTATTGTGTAACACTACATATACTGTTCAGTTATAATTTCTTGTTTATTAGTTTATTCACAATATTAGCACCCAAGGACAAACCCATGTCATTCTCGTCCACTTACTAGTAGACTTAACCTAATACATCGTATATGTAATTTTTCCCCAACTCGTATAATCCTTTCCATGTATACGTACAGTCCCTTGTCGTATATCGTACGGGCTTTATCATGTAATTCTATACTACATCAACGTAGTGCCACCATTCTTGAAATCGTTTGGACTGCCACCTTTGATCTGGCTAGGTTTCCTTATCATGAACTGTCGAGTGTTCAACTAGGATTTATGCCACCTAGGACCACTAGGGATTATGCTACCTACTGAACTTTTTCTAGATTCGATTAGGGTTTATGCCACCTAGGACTAATAGGGATTATGCTACCTGTCGAACAGCGCCCTTTTCGCACGTATGTATCGCGAATCGTTTCCGATGTCTAGGTGCACATGTACACTATATGTGTGGCCCGAGTCCCGTGACAGGGCTAAATCAAGAAATACGGAACTCGGTCTTGAGCTTTAAGTTATCTGCCGATGCAGATGCTAAGGTCTGTTTTTCTACCACTGGTTATGGTCCCACGTGAACCCTTCCTCAACTAATGAAAGGCAATCCAAGAAAATCAAGCATGAGAACTGTACTCATGCCACCTATGCCACACTTTCCTATTGGCCAGCCTCACCCACAACTAGATAGCAAGTATATGGTCTGTTGGGAGTTCTCTGCCTTTCCGTATACGTACTACGATTGACTGAAGATGGTAGGTAGATGACGAGTGCTATCACAGGGCTAAACAAGATATCGCTGCCTCAAGCTGGTCCATCCTAGTCTTTAGGTTGCCTTATGTTGCAACCAAGGCATACTCTTGGTTCTCCTACCACAAACCTTGACCTCTGTGAGCCCAGGCGGATCATCTGCAACCTCACAGAGGGATACCAAGAATACCCTCATGTTCCCCAAAGCTACGTGCTTTGTAACCCAGTTCGCTGGAGACTTTCTCGAAATCAGATAAACGTTCGCTCCTCCTCGTGTGTTTGCTAAGCGATGATCTACCGTATCGGGTTATTCATCTATTTATGGACTGGCTCAGTTTCCTTGACTAAGAATTATTACTTAGTTGTTCTTAACTAAGGTTTATAACTTAGTTTCCTTTTCCGTTAATCTTATTAACTAAGGTTTACCACTTAGTCCCCTTAACTAAGGATTACAACTTAGTTCCCATTCTCGACCGTTTTCTTAACTAAGGTTTACTGCTTAGTTCCTATTAACTAAGGCTTGTTACTTAGTTATCATTCTCGTTGTTTTACTTAGTCAATTCTCGTTACCTTAGACATCAGACCACATATTCTCGCTTTATAATTCAACTTGTTGACTAAGGTTTTCCCATGAATTAAAGCATAACTTAAGTTCTCTTTTATTCAGTGATAGCGCATGGGTGTTTTCCCATAGTTCTTGCTTAGCTTACCCCATATTATAGGTTATCCCACCCTTCAGGTCTTACATTACATCTTAAGTCATAGTCTTTCTCTGTCCCTAGGACAGGTTTACCCCCTAATTAACCCTTCGACTATTTCAACTTCGATTTATAATAGGTAGTTAACATTCCCTATTTCTGTTTTTGGTTAAGTTTTGTTCATATGTTCGTGTCGACTTAACCTCATCTCCTTATAACGTTCATTCACAAATTTGGTTAAGTGTTGTCTTTGAATTCATGACTTAACCCTAAGAATCATGTGCCATTAATTATTAATGCACTGCAACCTCTCACATTAGACATGTTGTTGTGGTCACGGGTTATGCCGGGCGGTTCCGGGCAGAATTATACCACAACTCAGTCTAACCTCGGGTTTCAAGCGTGATATGAGTAACTTCTCACATTAGGACCTATTGTTGGCAACCACTGGTTAGGCCGGGCGGTTCTGGGCAGGATTACATCGCAAACTCATCCTAAACTCGAGTTAGGCATGTTTAATGTTTGGTTCATGTCTATTCTAATTGGCACATGTCAAGTTCATAATCATGTCAAAAAATATTAAGTTCATGTGATGCCAATTACCCAACTTACAAGCATGGTCTTATAAATGTCAATTACCAATTCATGCCATGTTCATGTTCGTTTTAGATGTCAAGTTCATAAGCATATTCTAAATGTCATATTTCAAGTTTCATAATCTTGTCCCTATTTACATTACACAAATTACTCAACCATATTCATGTTCAATGCATTTCAATAGTGCCAAAATTCGAGTATCAAGTTCAATCTATATGTCAAGTGTCAATTCCCCAAATCCAAGCTTTACCTAAAAACCCCCAATTTATATTCATGCTTGTAGTCCCAGTAACAGGTTACGTCTATCATTAAATTCATAATTCATATTCATATCAATTTCATGTTCAAGTTCTAGATGTAAACTTCATGTCAAATTCCAGATGTCAATTCATATCAAGTTTGTGTTCTTATCCAAATTCAAGTTCTAATACATGGTTTATTCTAGAGACATGTGCCCATTAACAAATCCATAAGTCAATTTCATGCTTAAATCAATGATGTCAATTCTACGCCAAACCCCAAATCATGTTCATGCGTATAATTCTAAATTTGGTTTACGCATTCAGGTTTTGTCAATGTTATATTACGCCCAACCCTCTTTGTAATTTATAACCAAACCCTCCAGTTCATGTCATAGCCCAAAACCGAGTGTTTCCCTTTTTCGCTTGCAATAATCATTCAATCGTATTTATTTTATGATAGATCTAGGCTCGAGATAGCCTAGCTATTAAAAATCAAAAAGGGAAAGAATAAAAGGAGGCACATAATCGTAGGCATAATAATTAAAATCGAGCACATGATAATATTAAACATTATGGATTCAATAATTTCATTTCATGTTTACATAGGGAATGTTTGAACGACAAATAATAATTTTACACAAAAATGCATTATAACTCCACTCACAGTGTTTGTCATCTTAAAAATGTAGATCCTCGATTGCCCCTTTGATTTATGAATTGGATTAATCCTTGAACTGATTTCCCCCTTTCCCTTTTTGTTGCTTTCGATTCATCTTTGATTGATTTCATGTCCAATTCAATTTATATTTGATTTCATATGCGGCGTAGGTTGCAGATCTGAATTCCTTCTCTTTGCACAGTGATTTAAATCTAAGCCTCTTTTCTTTTTATTCTTGGTTGTAGTAATTCTAGATCTCATTCTTTTTAATTTTAAGAATAGATGTTGTAAAGAAAAGAGAGGAGAATAGATCTAAGATTTATTTAGATCAATATCTTGAGGAGGAAGAAGAAATCAAGTTAGAAGAGAGCCATGGCCTTGCCATGAATTGTTGTGGAGTTTACAATGAGCCTAGGATGTTTATATAGGTGTTAGACCAACGTACCAGGCCCAAAAACTCATCCAGGTGCTCAAAAATGAATCTGGACAGCTTTTGGGGTGAGTTTCCCGCTTCTGGACCAAAATTCCCGCTCCAGGTCGCTACAGGTCGACCTCCCCAAATGTAATAACCCGGAAATCTGGGCCAGTTTAAAATTTTTATTTTGGCAATTTTAGTGAATTTTGACTATTTAAGATGGATTATTTTAAATAATATCGACGAGAAATTTATTTTGAATATAATTTGAACGTATATATTATATACGTCATCGTTAGAATATAAATAATTATATATAATTATAAAAGGAATTGAAAATGGCCCTGCAGTTCGATAATTCAATTTCAAACTTCAATTGAATGTACCGGTGCAAAACAAACCGGATTTTAGTGAAACCAAAAATATTTGAATCTAATTGATAATATCTTTCCAACGAATCCGAAAAATTGAAATTTCATAGCGGGAATCAAAAGATATGTCCATTTGAAAATTCTGAATAGTCGCTATGGAATTCAGGCCCTTAAAAATAGCCATTTTGCAAACGACGTCGGATTTCGACGAAACCACTTTTGTTGGATCCGCGATGTAAAGTTATTGCTAGGTTTCAAATTTCATAATTTTTCAAATCAATATGTGAGCGTGGCAAAAGAAAACGTGTTTGACCAGTTTTAGTTGATTTTAATCGACTGAAAAATGGCCATTTTTCTAACGGTCTCAGAATTCGACGAAACTAGTTTTGTTAGGACCGTATCGTCAATACGAAGCTAGAAAATATTTTTCGGGAATTTTTCTAGTTAGTATGTGGCCTCGGTAAATTGAAATGCGCGTTCAAATTCAATATATAGAGTTATATGTTGGTTTGGTGAAAACTGATCGTAATGATCGAATCAGCTTGCAATACATATCCCATTGTGTTCGGAATGGGGGTAATTAGTTATGGACAACAGGCGGTGGGTCTCGTTTCAAGTTCGTATGAAAAAGTCAACTTTCAGAAATTAAATAATTAAAATAATTAAAAATAGAACCCCCCTTTCCCTCTCCTATACCTTGCCCCCCCATTCGATTTAAATCAGAAGAAATAAAAAAAAGGGAAAAGAAGAAAAGAGCGACGGAGACCGCCGCCCCTGGCGCCAGCGCTGGCCGCCGCCGTCGACAAGGAGCCCCCCCCACTTCGACGATCCTCTCGCCTCCATCCTCCCTCCCTCCTGTAACACGAAGACCCCCAAACCTCGAGCCCTAGCCGCGCCCCCCAACCCGCATCGCCCCTATCCCCTCCGTCCGACATTGCACCACCGCGTGGGCCCCTCCGAACTGCCACCTCCCCTGACCCGCAGCCCCACCGCCGACCCCCTATTTCCTCCTCTCCGATTAGGCCACGCCCCCACAGCCCCAATCCAACGATCGCCACCGCACTGGAGGCCACACCACCTCCGACCAGATCCCTGCTAGATCGGCAATGAAAGGTGATTTTTTTTTCAGTTTTAAAAATAGTTTCTTTTTTTTTGTAGCCTAGTTTAAAATCAGAAATTTTATATAAATTTGCTTTGGTTTAAAAAAAAATTAAAAATGTTATCTTTAGATAAGAAGTATGATTTTTAATTATATAACGAAATGATTTATATAAAAGTAAAATGAAGAGATCTTTTAATTGAAAAAGATGTCATTTTAAAATTGAAAAAGATGAAATTTTTACATATGAAAAATATGATACTTGTTTGTTTAAAAGTTAAGATTTTTATATATTGAATAGCATAGTAAAAATTCGATTTTTATATATTGAATAGCGAAGTAAAAATTCGATTTTTATATATTGAATAGCGAAGTAAAAATTCGATTTTTACATATGTAGAGAATACGGGCAACGAAGGTGACAAAGAGGCAAGAACGGCGAAGATTTCTACCTAAGAAGAGTCGTGGCATTGGATTAGCTATCTGTGAGAACTTCTCACCTTTAAATTATTTTTCTAGTTAAATTTTATACTAGGATGCAGACGGTGCTTAGTAGCACCCGACACCCGTCATCCATAGACCATGGATGGCTTGTTTGTTTAATTGATGTGTTGTGAAATTTGTTTGTGTTGTTGATGTGAAATCGATAATAAATATAGAAGGGATGAAATAAATTAATTATCGTTAGAAATATAATTTTGAACGTGAAAGTGAATAAATAAAAATAAACAAATCGAACGATTTGTTTATATACACACATTTGACTGATATTGATTGGGACGATAAATTTTACACATCGCCCAACTACACAAATAAAATCTGTGTTTGATTGTTTGAAACCCCACACGGGTATTGGGATGATATTTGACGTACACTAATCCCGATTGTTTAGTTGTATGTCGATCGATTGATTGACAAACTGTTATGAGCGTTAAAAATTTATATTTGATGCTTATATAGTGTAGAATGCACTTTGGATGATGGTTGATTGTTCATCGTTGTTATTGTATACATGTGTTGTAGAAAATCCATATAATCAAAATTATATGGTAATTGATTGGGCCTCATTCCATATTTGAAAATAGAAATATTTGAAATAGAAATATTTGAAATGAAATATTTGAAAGAGAAATATTTGAAATAGAATATTTGAAAATATGAATATATGAAGCCGTGTTGATTAGATTTAAGCCATTTCGACGTGAACGATATTAATGTCGATTTTATTCATTTTATAACGAATATCGAAAGTGATTTCAAAATCTGAAATTTTGAAAAGAATTGAAATTCGAATTAAATTGAATAGAAGTGAATTCGAATTGAAATTGAATAGAAGTAAATTCGAATTAAATTGAATAGAATTGAATTCGAATTGAAATCGAAAGGAATTGCCTTCGAATTAAAGTGAAATTGAATTGAAATCAATTTGAAATCAATTTAAATGAATTTAAAACGAATTTATATTGGAATATTCAATTTTGATTTGAAATTGAATATGAAGTTGAAACCGTTTTGAAAATGAATTTAAAACGATTTATAAAGCACGTTTTGAATTGAAATCGACGAAGTAAATATTATATATATTATATATATAATATAATGGCCTGAATAGAACGCGCGGCACCGCGGCAGTTCGTGAATTTCGACCATTGACTTCGAACGGATATTACGGGAGATCCGACCGTCGGATTCTCCTAAAACCGGAACCGTTGGGTTCGTATTGAAAAGAGCTTTCTAACGAATATTTAAAATTTGAAATCTAACGGCTGGATTTGGAATTATGTCCAAATCAAATTTGGAAAAGGTCGGTGTAAGTGCAGTTCGATGGCCGTTGATGGAAATCGACTGTACGGGCCTTGATAAAATTATTAAAAATAGTAATAATTTGTGTAAAATCATAAGAAATTATTTCGGGATGAAAAACTCCATATTTGAAAAGATAAAAATAGATTTTTATCGAAATGAACTAGTTTTGAACTAGAATTATAATTCTATTTATCTTTAAATAAATAAATTGGATTTGAAAAGGGTTTTAAAAGTAACCAAAATGTCCAATAATTGAATTGGAATGGATTTGAATCGAAATTGTCTTTGGAATATTTCGATGTTGAATTTCGTGATTATATAGATATTGCTATGGAAATTTGAAAGATATATTAATATCGTTATTTCCAATACGATATCTATTAGTCGCAGAATTTGATATTGAATATAAGCCGATATATTTTCTATTTAGAGCCTTGTATTTAATATCAAATGTGATTTGGGTTTGTCGTGAATGGTGTCTTTATTAACACTGTTCTTAAACCCCGTTGAGAAAAAGATTAAATCTTTTTATTTAGATTTAATGAAGTGTACCAATTAAATAATATTTAATTGGAATTGAATTGATATTGATTTTTGGGTTTATCGTGAACAGTGTTTTAAATAACACTTGTTCTTTAACCCGATAATTAATGAAATGTGATTTTGGGTTGTTGTGAACGGTATCTTCAATAATACTGTTCTTAGACCCCAAGGAGTTAAGAAAATCAGAAACTAACTGGAGGTTAGTTAAGTTGAATGGTTTCAGAGGTATTGATCTGATGTTGGTTTCGGCCTTTGGGGTTAATACTTAGGGAATTGCTCACTTGCTAATTTACAGTTAGGGACTGATTGAAATGTGATGTGATTTTGGGTTTATCGTGAACCGTGTTTTAAATGACACTGATTCTTTAACCCAGTCACAGATTAAAACTAAGTGGAGTTTTAATGAATCTTTAATTAGATTGAAATGATCGAGAATGGAGTATCACCAGTTTTGCTCCAGGCGATAGTTAAATCTTTAATTAGATTTAAACGTGAAATGGTAATTAAATTTACCGATAACACCGTGGTGTTAGATATGAAGTAAGACCCATTTTACTTCATGGGATGAATAGGTTGGGATTGGGAAATTAAAACCAATGATTACTTCGGTAAGGCTCGCTAATCCCGACTAGTTTGAATTGATATTCAAAAGTAGATTAAAGAATAAATTTTAATGATTTATCTTTGATAAAATTTATGGGAACCTTTCCCTATGAATGTGAAATTTAGAAACTAACTGTCGGTTAGCTAAGCAGAATGGTTTTCTGGACATTGATCTGATGTTTGTTTCGGCCTACGGGGTTAATATTTGGGGAATTATTCTCTTGTTAATTTACGGTTAGTGACTGATAAATTGGAATGAGGCGTATGTTGTGTTTGTGTAACACTTGTTTATTACATACGCGAGTTATTCGGAAAGACCGGGTGTATCCCATTCTGAATAACTGATTCGACGTGGTGTCGAAGATGAAGACGGTGGTTGAAGACCGGAGGTCTTCACGTCGTTTGGGTAATTACTGATGATCTTGATTGGGCTGTACACCCAAGAAGATGGAAACAGTTGGTGATCGTCCAGACGTACTTGGAGATCGATGGATATGCGGAGTACTAGGTGCCTCCGGTTTCGTTCAGACCCAGAACGGACTTGTAAATGGACTGTGTGTCTGACATTGGATTTTAGTCTGTGTGATTGATTTCTATTAAATATATATCTGTTTGGCGGCGGAGAATTTATTCTCTCGCTTAACGTCCTTCTCTGAGACGTACGAGCTCAGGGGTTATATACTGATGGACATCAAACGCATAGAGTGAATTGCCTGTGTGGCATGCCTAAGTGGCAATTGATCAAGACTTCTGTTGAAAAGCAAAGTTTTGTGGTGATGATCAAAGCACGGCCTGTGTGGCATAGCTTTGTGTAACGTGAATTCGCGAGCCTCACACCCCGGTTGTGAACCAAAAACGGGAGACGGACCTCAGGGAGGGCATGCGTTTCTTTCTAGCTAGGGTGGTGTCAGTGACCTACCAGCCCTGACATTTATATACTTTTCACCTGTGTGGTTTTTGCTGTTGCGAGGTGCCTCGGTTAGATCGGACGATCCGGGTCCGATGAAGCCATTCGTTGGCTCATTTACGCCCCAAAGGGCGGGGAAACGCAGTGTTCAGGCATTTTAATCCTCATCGGTGGACCGGCCCTGACGATCCAAGGGTCACTCGAGCTCTGATCCTGAGGCTCGGGCTAGAGAGTCTCGAATCGGTTCAGGACTATCTTTTGCCTTGGTTCATAGATGGAAATCCAACTTCCAGATACGTGACATTTGCAATTTTGATTGTAGAGCCTAGTATGGCGACATGATAAATGGTACCCATGCCGTCTATGATTGATACTTATGGTTTGAAGTTGTTTTATACACTATACACTTATAATAGTATCAAATGATTTGTTTTAAAAGTACTAAGCATGTTTGGCTATTATAAGGGAAAACCCTATCCCCCGGCTTGCGTTGCATTGTGTGATAGGACCTGAGTCTTATAATAGCTTCATTTTTCTTTATTTAGCATTGCGCTGTTGTTTTATGCACTGGTATCCTTGGGAGGAAACTCGTTCCGTGTTATACGGCGTGGTCCCTTGATTTATAAAGTTTTAAATAACTGTTTTAGTTCTCACACCAGTCCCATGACCGACCTGGAGTTTTTTTGTTTTAACCTAAACTCTGGGTGCCCTTATTTTGACACGAGCAGCTAGTAGTTTTGGTTTTGCAGATTTTTATTCACAGGATCCTGGTTTACAACTGGAACGATATCCGGAAAGCTTTGTATCCGTATATCTCTTCTAGTTGTGTATTGTATTATTTTCCGCTGCTATGTATTTAAATGTAATTTAAATCTCTGATATTTCTGTGTAATATTGATTCATTTATACTCTGTATATTCTTGTAATCTGATGCATTGTTGTAATATACAATGAAATGTTCTTCCGCCTGCGTTCTGATTTTGTCATGTTCTCAAAACAATTCGTTCTTTCTCTTCTCTTCGGAGGCCGGGGAAGTTCGGGTCGTTTCATCATGGTATCAGAGCTTTGGTTTACAAAGCTCAGAGAACAAGGCACCTTAGAACCATACGAAAGAATTCATCAGATATTGGATTAGTAATATCCAATGGGAATGACTCGTTAGAGATGGGATCAGTAGTATCCTAGAACGGGTGTGAAGAGTATATTTTTAAAATTGAAAACCAATTTTGTTTTGAAATTTAAGCCATTTCATACGTAGTTGATTATTTATTTATATGAATTTGGACAATCCAATATATAAAGATTTTGCATATATGTCTTGCAAATGTGTATTCGAAGTTTTAATATGTTGGATAGTTATAGAATCATACTCTAGTGCCCGGGGATAATTCTGGTGACGGGGCACCATCGCCAGTATTTATTTTCGAGTTTCGAAAGTAAGATTCTATATATTTCCAATTGACTGGTGTGAGAACCGAAACTAGATAGGGCTTATCGTTGTAAACTGGCATCAAAAACATGATTTTCTGTATATGTATCAAAATTATGCATTCGAAAAGCTAATCAACTAATTGATTGATGTTTGTGTTGTTTGTTTATTTGTTTGATAATTTTGAACCATTACGCCTAATTGTATCAAATATTGAATTGTATTGAAATTTGGTCGCATTTGCTTGCATATACTTGTACTTACATTGAACAGGTCATAGCAAGGAGGCTAGAGCAGAGAATAAAATTTGTTTGCCCGACAAATAGGTACATGTTTACTATAATTTACCGTTTTGTTTGGGTGATGATGATTTTATGAGCCGATTGGCTAGCCGCTTGGCTTTTTCTTTTTCTTTTTGAGATCAGAAGGCCTGTATGGCAATTTTGGGATTTTCCCGTGGCTCCCGGTGTAGGGGAGGTTATGGCGAAATTTTTCGAAAATTTAGGGTGTTAGCCAAATTTTTGGAAAGTTCTTAGAAACTGAAAAGTTGAAGAACTTAAGCCGTAATCAAAACAATGAAATTTGAGTTGAATTGTTAAACAACTTTCGTCTATGTTCCTTTTCGGGGATGAAAAGTTTTAAGTGGAGGAGATTGTAATAACTCGGAAATCTGGGCCAGTTTAAAAATTTTATTTTGGCAATTTTAGCGAATTTTGACTATTTAAAACGGATTATTTTAAATAATATCGACGAGAAATTTATTTTGAATATAATTCGAACGTATATATTATATACGTCATCGTTAGAATATAAATAATTATATATAATTATAAAAGGAATTGAAAATGGCCTTGCAGTTCGATAATTCAATTTCAAACTTCAATTGAATATACCGGGTGCAAAACAAACCGGATTTTAGTGAAACCAAAAATATTTGAATCTAATTGATAATATCTTTCCAACGAATCCGAAAAATTGAAATTTCATAGCGGGAATCAAAAGATATATCCAGTTGAAAATTCTGAATAGTCGCTATGGAATTCAGGCCCTTAAAAATAGCCATTTTGCAAACGACGTCGGATTTCGAAGAAACCACTTTTGTTGGATCCGCGATGTAAAGTTATTGCTAGGTTTCAAATTTCATAATTTTTCGAATCAATATGTGAGCGTGGCAAAAGAAAACGTGTTTGACCAGTTTAATTTGATTTTAATCAACTGGAAAATGGCCATTTTTCTAACGGTCTCAGAATTCGACGAAACTAGTTCTGTTAGGACCGTATCGTCAATACGAAGCTAGAAAATATTTTTCGGGAATTTTTCTAGTTAGTATGTGTCCTCGGTAAATTGAAATGCGCGTTCAAATTTAATATATAGAGTTATATGTTGGTTTGGCGAAAACTGATCGTAACGATCGAATCAGCTTGCGATACATATCCCATTGTGTTCGAAATGGGTGTAATTAGCTATGGACGACAGGCGGTGGGTCTCGTTTCGAATTCGTATGAAAAAGTCAACTGTTAGAAATTAAATAATTAAAATAATTAAAAATAAAACCCCCCTTTCCCTCTCCTATACCTTGCCCCCCCCCATTCGATTTAAATCAGAAGAAATAAAAAAAAGGAAAAGTAGGGAAGAGCGACGGAGACCGCCCCCCTGGCACCAGCGCTGGCTGCCGCCGTCGACAAGGAGGGCCCCCCCCCACTTCGACGATCCTCTCACCTCCATCCTCCCTCCCTCCTGTAACCCAAAGACCTCCAAACCTCGAGCCCTAGTGTAACGACCACGGATTCCGCCCGACCTCAATCGATCGCAAGATCGATTAAAACCGTTCAAAACCCGCGTACGTTAACTTTGGGCATACAACACATCAGAACAAAAATACAGACTTTTATAACATCAATAATAAATGTGACATCAGAGTACAGAATATATCAGAGTACATCAATAAATAATATAGCGGAAGATACATTTACAATAAATTAAATACATTGCAGCGGAACTAATCTCAGCGGAAGGCCATCAGTAACTGGACCCAGCTTCAGTCTTCAATCCAGGATCCTGCTTAACTATATCTGCAAAAAGCTACTCAACTGCCCGTGTGGAAAGAGGGCACCCGAGTTTGCAAAGTGAAACAAACTACAGGTCAGTCATGGGACTGGTGTGAGAATTCTATACGTAACTTAACTTATCTAATAAGTAAGCTAATCACAGGACCACGCCGCTAACGCGGAACAGATTTACTCCATTGGATTGCCAGTGCATAATTAAAGTAAATCGTCAAATATCGCAATGCTTTTTTTTAGAAAAAACGAAACCATTATAAGACCCAAGTCCCAACACACAATGCAACGCAAACCAGAGGATAGGGTTTTACCTTATAATGGTCAAAAGATGCTTGATACGATAAAACGGATTTAATATTAGTGTGTATATATATGGGTATATATATAATAAACATTTAAATCATAATGTATCAATCATAGACGGCATAGTACCCCATCCTACTATGTCGCCATACTAGTTCTACAATCAAAACCGCAAGGTCTTATTGGAAATTGGATTTCCATCATGAGTCGAGGCTAGGGGCAAGCTCCTCTCCGATTCGAGACACTTTAGCAAATGCCTCAGGATCCCCCGCAGTGAACCCTTGGATGCGGTAGGGCCGGTCCCCGCCTATCGGCAGTAGATTGGTTATGCCTGAACACACGCTTCCCGGTTCCTTTGAACCTATAATATGACCACTATCGGTCTATAAAAATCTGAGGCGCCTCAAAATCCATCATCCACATAAGTAAAATGTCAGGGCTGGTAGGTCACTGACACCACTCTAGCTAGAAAGAAACGTGTGCACTCCCTACGGTCCATATCCCGTTTTTGACTCATACCGGGGTGTGAGGCTCGTGAAGTCACGATATACACAAAGCTATGCCGTAATAGGCTATGCTTTGATCATTCCACAAGGCCCTGCTTTTCAACAAAAGCCTTGATCAATTTGCATCTTGGCATGCCACATTGTCAGACCCTACCATATTATTGATCATCTGCCAATATATATATAACCTCTAAGCTCATACGACTTAGAGAAGGGTGATAAGTAAAGAATAAATTCTTCACCACCAAACAAAAATATATAATCAGTAGCGTTCAACAAATACAATAAAAAGGAATACAATGTCAGACACGCAATCCATTTACAAGTCCGCTCTGGGTCTGAGCGAAACATCGTGTCCGTCGATCTCCAAATGCATTTGGACGGTCATTACCAAATACCTTGCCTTGGAAGGCCAATCCCAATTCCAGATACCAGTCATCATCATCCCAACGATGTGAAAACCTTCGGTCTTCAATCACCGTCTTCGTCTTCGACTCTTGATCGTCGTGATGATTATTCAGAATGGGTTAAACCCGGTCTTTCTGAATAACTTGCGTAATTTGGGATTAAAAAGCAAATATTGGAAAATCACACATTTCATCATATCCCAACTCAGAATATTCTTTTTAATTAGATATTCGTTTTAGAAGATTCTCATTAATTTTATCAAAGATAAACATTTAAAATAAAATTTATAAATCAATTTCCAAAATATGGAATTCCACAGATATCCAATCAATACATAATCGATATAGATTTCTATATCAGACTAATAATATAAATGGAATAACGGCAAAGCCTCTTAAATTCCATATATAACATCGGTCTTCTTTTACAGAAGCCCATTTCGATTATTACCAATCGAATTTCCACTAAATTCCAATTTAATATATTAGTTGAAAAAATTGATTTATAGAAAATGTCTTTTTAAATCTATAAAATAGATTTATAAATTCCAAATAATAATTTCAATGCAAATTGGATTAAATGACAAATGTCGTTTAAAACATCGTCCACGGTAAATCCACTTCACATCTCAATTTATTTCATATCACAAAATTTAATTGCAAATGCTAGTAACCCTTTAAAAACATATTTTAAAATAATCATAAAAATATTCTTTATATAAAAGATTCTAAATGAGAAGTATTCTTTATTTTACAAATCTTTATCTTTTACAAATATTCTTTGTTTTAACATATACTTAATTAACAATCTATATTTTGAAAATATAGATATACTTTATATAAAAAGGATTTCTAATGTAAAAATAGTCTTATTTAAAAGAACACTTGAATCGAAATGCGACTCAAACATTTACCATATAATTTGGATTATATGGATTTCACACACATCATATATATGACAATAACAGTATAATCATCAAGTCATCCATTACATCCAAAGTGTAATTTCCACTGTGTAAGCGTTAAAATTAAATAATAACGCTCATCACAGCCTGTCGATCTAACGATCAACATACAACTAAATATTGGGATTAGTGTATGTAAATTTTCATCCCAACACCCATGTGGGGTTTCAACCAATCAAGCAAATGATAAACTAATTTGTGCACTTGGGCGATGTGTGAAAATTATCGTCCCAATTACATACACAAGTCAGGTAACTTGTGAATGGCAGTGGAATACACAATATATATAATGATGACAAGAAAATATCTCTATTGCAATAAATGAATAAGCATAATAATTTTGTCTCTATTGACAATTTCTATTTTGCTAATTTAAACTCTAAACGAAAATGGTTATTTTGTTTTGGCAATTCTAATGAGACAAAATGATAAATATTTGTTTTAACTATCCTATCTTGACATGTATCTCTCTTGTCAACATATATATATATATCTATATATAAATAAATTGCTACAACTAATTCATTTTGGAAAAAATGAATATTCCTAACAAAATGTAAAATTTTGTTTAACTAGTATAAATTGGCTAAAATGAATAATTATTTTTAACTAATGTGAATTAACCAAAATGAATAATTGGTTTTTAACTAATATGAATTTATAAAACTGAATAATTTGAGTTTCAAATCTAATAAACATGACAATGTTATATTTTGTTTTATTCTTTTAATTTAGACAAAATGAGTGTTTTTGTCTATTCTACTTTAATGATAAAAATGCGAATGTCTAGTTATTCATTCTTTTACAATGACAAAATAATGAACATTTTCAATCCATTCGTTTAAAGTAACAAAATGAAATGTTATTATTTGAATAACTATATTTTGCCAAAAATCATGTTTTAATGTAAAACAATAAAAATGAATTTTTTATTGTAATCAAATTTTGACACAACTAGACGGCAAATTTAATCCACGTACATTTTCTTATATACTCTAATGACAATTAAAAGGACGTTAGTATATTCCAATGTATATTTGCATTAGAGGATGCAAATAAAAGAACAATTTTATTTTCCAATATATATTTGCATTAGAAAATGCAAATAAAAGAACAAATCTTATTTTCATAGCATATTTTACATATGTGAATGTAAATAAAAGAATAAACTTTAATTTCAATGTATATTTACATATGTAAATGTAAATAAAAGAATAAACTTCAATTTCAAAATATATTTGCATTTGGAAATGCAAATAAAAGAATAAATTTTAATTTCAAAATATATTCGCATTGGTGAATACGAATAAAAGAATAAATTCTATTTCCAATGTATATTTGCATTGGTAAATACAAATAAAAGAATAAAATTTTATTTTAAACGTATGTTTGCATTAGTAAATGCAAATAAAAGGACAAATTTTATTATCAAAGAATATTTGCACCGAGTAGTGCAAATAAAAGAACAACTTTACTTTCAATATGTATATTCGCATTTGTGAATGCAAATAAAAGAACAGAACTTTATTTCCAATATGTGTTTGCATTTGTGAATGCAAATAAAAGAACAGTTTTTATTTCAAAGTATATTTGCATTAAAAATGCAAATAAAGAACAATTTCTATTTTCAAAGAATATTTGCATTGTGAGATGCAAATGAAAAGTGAACTTTTAATCTCTATATTTATTTGTTTTTTTTTAACGTAAATAAAATGTGAATTTTTATTTAATTCTATTCAAGGCATAAAAATGTTCATTTTATCTCCATAATCATGTTTTGATAAAGATGTTATTTTTATTACAATAATTATAATTTTGACAAAATGTTTTCTTTTTATTTACATAATAAACTTCTAATCAAAAATGTCCTTCTGATTTCCATAACATATTTCAAATAAAAATGTTATTTTTATATTTCTAATCAAAAATGTTATTTTTGATCTAATGTACATTTTACACTAAGAATGACATTTTATTCTTAATATACAATTTTCACTAAAAATGATCAAAATAATATTTTAATTAAATTGAATTGGACTGACAATATAATTAAATTCAACAAATATTGA
The DNA here is from genome assembly GCA_030737875.1 of Allium sativum. Classification (NCBI taxonomy): domain Eukaryota; kingdom Viridiplantae; phylum Streptophyta; class Magnoliopsida; order Asparagales; family Amaryllidaceae; genus Allium; species Allium sativum. Next base: position 290,017,259 of record CM060924.1, read on the forward strand.
AAATCCATTGTTGTTCAAATTCTATCGTAGGTAACAAATAAAAATAATGTTTTATTTGTCATTCCAATCCTGTTGTAAAATAAACAAATAAAATAAGGTTTTATTCGTTGGCTAAATTCTATTGTAAAGTAAACAAATAAAAATATTTTATTCGTTGACCAAATTCTGTTGTTATATAAACAAATAAAAATAAGATTTTATTTGTCGTCCAATTTCCATCGTAATATCAACAAATAAAAAGTAGTTTTTATTTGTCGTCCCATTTCTATTGCAAAGTAAACAAATAAAAGTAAGGTTTTATTTGTTGTTCATTTTCTGCTGCAAAGTAAACAAATAAATAAAAGTAAAGTTTTTATTTTGTCGATCAAATACTATGGTTCATCTCAGAATAATAAAAATAATATATTTTTTCTCTATAAACTAGAATAAACAGATCTAAATAAAATATGATTTAAATATAAATTTAGATTTATTTTCTAATTACAAATAAAATTCACCCATATATTAAATTCAACGTCGATCTTGCATATCATGCACAACAAAACAACCACCAACCACAAATCATCCATTCATCAATCACAGAACATTACAGATCTGAATTACATCACAATAAAATTATTTTTAACACAAGAAAATAATTTATAATTAAATAAATAATAAAATTCAGAATTCTCACATTGATTTTTGCTGAAAATTTGACTGTCTCAGAATCAGTTCAGGTCTGCGCCATCGCGAAGATCTCGGAAAGACGAGTCCAATGCAACTGACGGTTTGTCAATCGGACCTCGTATGAAAGAGATATTGATTTTTAAAGATCGGATAAATTAAATATTGAAATAATTAAAATAATTAAATAATTGGGTCCTTTCTTCCTCACCGTCGTTACACGCTACAGCCGTAACCCATTCCTTCACCGTCCATCCTTCTGCAAGCACCATGCCTCGGCCCGCCGTTCGCCGATCAAATGTCACCACCACGACCGCCTTGCCAAGAGCCACCACCACCCTAAAACTCGTCGAACTCGGCCATCTCTAGGACCCGCAAACCACCAAAAACCGCAGCCCCTTCTCGGCCAAAATTCGCAAAATCCGTGAATCAAAACCCGATCTTGACCGTATAGATTTGTAGCTCTCTGAATTCTCTTCGATTTGGTATATCATACGTCGATTTTCGTTGAACGGATTGAGAGATATTTGCGTTTGAAAATCGGATGATTTCAGCCATTAAAATCTGGGCGGCGGCTGCTCCATTAGGGTTTCAGCCCGAAATTAAATATTATTTTATTAATAAATCTCGAAATTTGTGCTAAAAAGGTGGATTTTCGGACTTTCTCCGATTTGGGCCTGCTTACTGTCGTTCTTAAGGTTTTGAGGCCTTCTGAACGCGATGGGTTATGTCCCGGGCTCTAATTTCGATGTATATAACGTTTTTTTTCGGTTTTTAATTTAAAAATACAATATTAAATAAATAATTTAATTTCTACCGTACATTTAAATATGCCGGGGCCACATACGACCTCAGAAAATTCTAAAAAAATATTTTTAGCTTTATTATGACGATAAGAATCCAACAAAATTATTTTCGTCGAATTCTGAGACTGTTTGAAAAATGGCTATTTTTAAGGCGTTTAAATTTAACTATAAATAGTCAAAACACATTTTCCTTTGCCACGCTCACATATTAATTGGAAAAACTCTGAAAATTGAAACCTAGCTATAATTTGACATTCCGGTTCCAACAAAAGTGGTTTCGTCGAAAACGGAGGTCGTTTGAAAAATGACTATTTTCAAGGTCAATATATTTAATATTAAAAATACATTTTTAAACAAATAATTTTCGAAACTCAAAATATATAAGTGTTTACTGTTTTTCAATGCAGAAACGTCATTCCGAACTCAATGGAAGTGGTTTCGAGTCGAAACTCCTTCATATGTGAAAAGTAGCCTTTCGGGCCATATATTTTATATAAATTCTACAGCGACCTTTCTAAAAATTGAATTGGCCATAACTTTTGATTTCCGCTATGAAATTTCAATTTTTCAGATTCGTTCGAAAGATATTTTTAAATAGATTCTAATATTTTTGGTTTCACTAAAATCCGTTAAATTTTGCATCATGTACGGTCAGTCAAAGTTCAAGTTTGACTTTTCAAACTACTGCGTTATTTCTAATTCCATTTATTTTTAAATTAAATTTATTCATTCTAACTTCGATTAAAATAAATTCTAGCCATTATTATTAATAATAAATTATATTATAACCTCAAAATTCATTAAAATTTTCTAAAATATTTTTTTTTAAATTGGTTCAGAATTTGCGGGTTGTTACACCTAGCCGCGCCCCCCCAACCCGCATCGCCCCTATCCCCTCCGTCTGACACTGCACCACCATGTGGGCCCCTCCGACCTGCCACCTCCCCTGACCCACAGCCCCACCGCCGACCCCCTATTTCCTCCTCTCCGATTAGGCCACGCCCCCACAGCCCCAATCCAACGATCGCCACCGCACTGGAGGCCACACCACCTCCGACAAGATCCCGGCTAGATCGGCAATGAAAGGTGATTTTTTTTTCAGTTTTAAAAATAGTTTTTTTTTGTAGCCTAGTATAAAATCAGAAATTTTATATAAATTCGCTTTGGTTTAAAAAAAAAATTTAAAATGTTATCTTTAGATAAGAAGTATGATTTTTAATTATATAAAGAAATGATTTATATAAATGTAAAAAGAAGAGATCTTTTAATTGAAAAAGATGTCATTTTTAAATTGAAAAAGTTGAAATTTTTACATATGAAAAATATGATCCTTATTTGTTTAAAAGTTAAGTTTTTTATATATTGAATAGCATAGTAAAAATTCGATTTTTATATATTGAATAGCGAAGTAAAAATTCGATTTTTATATATTGAATAGCGAAGTAAAAATTCGATTTTTACATATGTAGAGAATACGGGCAACGAAGGTGACAAAGAGGCAAGAATGTAACACCCCGAATTTTAGTTAATACTAAAATTCACTAATTACTGGATAAATAATCTCAGATGTGGGAATTGGGGGTAACGGGCTGCGTCATTGCGTTCGTCTTGGAAAAATACGCGAAATAGAGTCCGAGTTTTCGAGAATCGGAGTCCGTATGGCCCAGTTAAGGCCCAATGAAGTTTGCAGAAAAATTAAAGCTAAAAACAGATTTAAAGATTTAAAATCAGATTTCAAAATGGAGCCAGCGGGGGTAGGCGGGAAGCTTCCCGCCCTAACCATGTCGACAGGGCTGTCGACAGGCCTGTCGACAGGGGTGTCGACTTGCCTGTCGACTTGGGCGTGGCGTCCAGTAAACCTGGGTGCACCAGGTTGGGTTTTAGGCTGGCTTGGAGGGCTGGGTTCTAGAGATTTCCTAAATCTAACGGACCTAATCTAATCTAGGGTTAATCTAAGGGCCTAAAACACTCACCTAATCTATAAATACACCCTAAACCTACCCTAATCCATACTAAAAATAGAAATGATGGCCTCATGCCGCCAAATTAAATCTTAGAAGGAGCCTCCACTAATTTATGAAGGAAGTTGCAAGCTAATCAACCTCTAATCATCATCTTCTTCATATTTAGCAACTAATTACACTTCATAAGTTTGCTAATCTTGGGTTTGGTGAGTTTCTATCACTTTAACATCAATTGTTAAAGTAAGTAGATTGGGTGTAATGAGACTTATGGTCTTAAATGCGGATTAGTGAGTTTGAATCATTTATAATGATATGCTACTCTATGTTTTCCTATGTTTATGCATAATTAATAAGTGGGTTTATGCATGTTTGATAAGTTGGTTTATGCATATTTAACAAGTTGGTTTATGCATGTTTAACAAGTGGGTTTATGCATATTTAATAAGTGGATTTATGCAAAGTGAGTTATGCAAGTTCACATGCAAGTTATGTGTATGATGTTATGTAAGTTATGTAGGTGGTTATGCAAGTTCATATGCAAGATATGTATATGCTTAAATGCAAGTTTAACATGATTTGCAAGTTATGCATGCTTATGCAAGTATATGAATGCTTATGCAAGATATGTATATGCTTAAATGCAAGTTTAACATGATATGCAAGTTATGCATGCTTATGCAAGTATGTGAATGCTTATGCAAGTTAGGTGTATGCTTAAATGCATGTTTAACATGTTATGCAAGTTATGAGAATGCTTATATGCAAGTTCAACATGTTATGCAAGATATGTGTATGATGATATGCATGTTTGGGTAAATTGTAGTTGGGTTAATATATGCTCATATATGCAAGTTGACATCCTCTTAACCCATGACAAAGATATATGCTAAAGCTTTGGGTGAACCCATGATATTTGTGATGGATCTTTCCTTTATTATGTCATGGAAAGAGAACGATTTACGTGGGTAACGATGGGGTGAATAAATATGTTAATAAAAGTGTGATTGGGTATGATTAAGCATACCATAAAAATAAATTAACATAAGTGGGAATTTACCTATTGAGTTAGGTCTACCCCATGGGAATTTACCTATTGAGTTAGGTCTACCCATGTTATGAAAAATGTGTAATTAATTAGGGATAATTAATTATGGGGGTGATTAATTAGGTGTAATTAATCGACTAAGACACGAGGTTGGACCCTTTTGTAGCGTAAGACTGCCCGGAACCGACCGGCAAATCCAGCGGCTACAAATGATTGGCCCAATGTGAGAGGTCTTAGGCATAAATTAAATACGTGACAAGTGTAAAGACACGAGGTTAGACCCTGTTATGGCATAAGGCTGCCCGGAACCGACCGGCAAATCCAGCTGCCATAAAAGACGGTCTAATGTGAGAGGTCTTTACAAGGGTTACGTTCTTAATTAATTAAGAAACACTTAACCAGATAAGCATGTAGTGGGGCATGAGGGGTTAAGTGGGTGCCTTGGGTGGCACGTGGAAATTCAGTGGTTGCCTTGGGTGGCATGTGGAAATCTAGTGGGTTGCCTTGGGTGGCAATAGAAAATACGATTAGAATACTTAACCAAGTGGAAACATGTAATTAAACATGATTAAAGGGTTAAGTGGGATACACTAGATAAGTGACAAGCTTAGGTGGGTAGCTTGTGGGGGCCCATTTCAACCAGTAACCCATAGGTATCTTATTGGGCTCGACCCATGTCGAGGACGGGACACGCGTACTGGGCTTGACTATAAGAGGCCAAAACGGGTTAGCGGTGGCAACGCAAGTCCAACGGGTTTCATATGCGTGTGTGGGCCCGAGCTGGTAGATAAGCCGTTGTTGCATCGTGTAGATATAAAGCCGTGCACCGTTGATATTATCAGGTAGCCACTTTAGGGGAGTGATACACCCCACTGTGGGACCAGCACGGGTATCTACGGTAGGGAGCCGATCATGGGGGAGTAGTGGGGTACACCTAGTGGAGATAGGGGCAGACGGCACCTATGTGGTCAGCTAGGGGTACATGAAACTACTAGTTATATCTTTCTTTAAGTCCGTGGGTGGGATCAATCTTTGAGTAGGAATGACTGGTGTGGTGCAGTTAGTAATTATCCTTGGGTGGGTAGATGCGTCTTTACAGATATCTTAGTTTATCCTAAGTCTACCAAGCTGCTTAGTGTAGCCATTCATCCCCAGACATTACCGTAGGTCAAGTTTATGTCTTCTCTGGTTACTTTAATGATTGTATTGTTAAAGTTATAGGACTCGCTCAGACTTATGTCTGACCCCGTTGTTTTTATCTTTTTTTCCCAACCCTCAGGTCCTACGGTGGATCCTAGCAGTAGTGGAGCTTGATCGGATTGCTGTTCCAGTCTTTAGGAGCTTGGATTGATGTAAAGCTCCAGTTACCCAGTTATCTTTTCTTTTGTCTTGGCTATTGTATGAGAGAGTGGGATTATGTACTTCTTTATTTTGATGGATATTGTACTTGACTTTTATTGTGGTTTTATGATGTAACCAGACATGTTTACTTCCGCTGTTATGAGATGATGTTTTAAATTTCAAGTACTATTTATATCTGTCTTGTTGTAATTTTTCTGTTCTATATTCACTAAAATACTCCACCGATGCTATGGCATTCCCTTAGAGAGTGACCATAGCGGGCGTGGGGTGTTACACGTGGTATCAGAGCCAGGTTACCGGAACAGATAAAATTTTTAGAAAACTATTTTTCTAAAACATTTTTTTTTGGAAGAAATATTTTCAAAGACATGTCTTTTAAGAGAAAAGTTTTTGAAAGAAAAGCATAATCCCCAATAGCCATACCTTTATCCTTCGAATTCTCCGTTTTGAATCTTTCCTTTTTCGTTTCAGCATGGCTGAGGATCTTAACTTTCCGGAGGGTGTGACGGTACCAGTATGGTATAGGAGATTGATGGAGGCTAGGGCCACCACTGCGGGTCCAGCAAATGTCCCTCCACCAACCGTAGCACCCGATCTTCCTCCTCCCCCTCCTCCTCGCACGGATACTTTTGTTAAGACTTGCAAGGAATTTAAAGCTATGGGAGGGAAACCTTTTCAAGGATCTGAAACTTTTGTGGAGGCTAGAGATTGGCTTAAGGAGGTGGAAGAGTTGATAGATATCTTTGAGATGGAAGAAGGAAAGAAAGTCAAGTTAGCTGCTTGGTTAATGAAAGGAGAGGCCTCATTCTGGTGGGAGGTTACTAATGGAGAACGCCCCGTTGACTCTTGGGCGGATTTTAGGCAAAGATTTGTGGCAAAGTTTCTCTCAAGGGTGGAGGAAAACTTGTATATGGAAAGATTCTTGACTCTAAAGCAAGGAAATCTCTCAGTGAAGGAATATGTTAACAAGTTTAATCAATTGGAAAGGTTTGGCCTAGACATGGTGAATACACCGGAGAAGAAGGCTTTGAGGTTCGTGAAAGGCTTGAATGAACCGATGCATGGGTTGGCTATGACACATATCCCTATGGGGGCCACCTTCGAGAAGCTAGTTGACATGGCACTCATGCATGAAGAAGGGAAGGGTCCCAATGCTAGTCAGGCACCCGAGAAGAAGGGAGATCAAAAGAGACCTCAGCAACAACAGCAAAACAAAGGTGGGAAAGGCAACGGTGGCAAGGGCAAAAAGAAGAAGTGTTTCAATTGTGGGACACCTGGCCACCTAAGCAAGGATTGTCGCAAGAAGAAGAAGACTGGCTGCTTCCACTGTGGCGAAGCAGGGCATCTTGTGAAAGACTGTCCTAAGAAAGGGCAAAGGACGGGGTCTACCTCAGGAGGACAGGTGCAAGCTCTTATGGCACCAGGTCAGGCTAGGGGGCAAGTACAGGCTCTCGCGGTTCCGCCGATTCAGGAGAGAGGTAGAACTATTTCCGTGGAAAGTCTGGTTTTTCTATTTGATCATCCTGTCCGTACATTATTTGATTCAGGCGCATCGCATTCGTTTATCTCATCATCATTAGTTGAGTCACTGCACTTAGACACCAGTCTTGTAGATGATCCCTTGGTTGTTTCAAACCCAATTGGGGGCTCCACTTATTTGTCCATGATATGTTTGGGTTTGAAGATTTCTATACTTAGCATTGAGTTTAGATGTGATGCTTTTGTGTTGGGCTTCACGGGCTATGGGTTGATTTTGGGCATGGACTGGTTATCCAGTAATGGTGCCGTTCTTGATTGCGAAAGGAGAGTTGTTAGGCTCATGACCCGCTTGGGTAACACTCTCGAGATTTCTTGTAATCCCATGGATTCTGTTATGCTAAGTTATCTTGAATCGCTTGACGCTTCGGTCGAGAGTTTGCAATCTGTTAAAGTGGTCCGGGAATATCCGGATGTGTTTGAGGAGGTGAAGGGCTTACCTCCGAAGCGGGAGATTGACTTCCGAATATATCTGGTGGATAATGCTAAACCTGTATCTTTACCAGTGCGCCACATGGCTCCTCGTGAGAGGAGGGAACTCCATAAGCAAGTAGGGGAGTTGCTTGAGAAGGGGTTCATAAGACGAAGTATATCGGAGTGGGGTGCTCCAGTAGTATTTGCTACAAAGGCGGATGGGTCCCTCAGACTTTGTGTAGACTATAGAGAACTCAACAAGCTCACAAAGAAGAATAGACACCCATTGCCGAGGATTGATGATCTTTTCGATCAGTTGGTTGGCGCTTCAGTATTTTCTCAGCTGGACTTAGCCACGGGGTTTCATCAGTTGAGAGTGGCTGAGGATAGCATAGACAAGACTGCCTTTAGGACTCCGGATGGTTTCTATGAGTGGCTGGTGATGCCATTTGGGTTGACGAACGCCCCGGCATACTTTGTTGATTTGATGAGTAGGGTGTTCAGGGAGTTCCTTAATAAATTCGTGGTGGTCTTTGTAGATGATATCTTAGTATTTTCTAAGAGTGAAGAAGAGCATGCCCTACATCTTGGGGAGGTATTGAAGACTCTTCGAGCACATAGCCTTAAGGCTAAATTCTCTAAATGTCACTTCTGGAGGAAGGAGGTGCGGTTCTTGGGGCACGTGGTCTCCAAGGAAGGGATAGATGTGGATCCCGCGAAGGTAGTATCAATTCAGGATTGGAAGGTTCCGAAGAATGCTACCGAAGTAAGAAGTTTCTTGGGATTGGCGGGTTATTATAGGAAGTTTATTAAAGACTTCGCGAAGATATCAGCCCCATTAACCCGCTTAACGAAGAAGAATCTTGTTTTCGCATGGGACGTAGATTGTGATGATGCGTTCCGACGGTTAAAGAGAGCTTTAACCACTGCTCCAGTTTTAGTGTTGCCAGATGGGAGCAAGCCATTTGTTGTTTATACCGATGCTTGTGGGACAGGACTTGGCGCAGTCTTAATGCAAGAGGGAAGGGTGATAGCCTATGGTGGAAGGCAGTTGAGAGTGCATGAGAAAAATTACCCTACCCATGATCTAGAGTTGGCCGCTATTGTCTTTGCGCTTAAAATGTGGCGCCATTATCTTCTTGGTGAGAGATTCGAATTGTTCACTGACCACAAATCATTGAAGTACTTGTTTTCTCAGAAGGATTTGAATTTGAGGCAACAAAGGTGGATGGAGTTCTTAGCATCCTATGATTTCGAGATAGCGTATACCCCTGGCAAGGGTAACGTGGTGGCGGACGCCTTGAGCAGAAAAAGGTTGTCCTTGAGTCCATTGTTCGTGGAACAACGAAGCTTGGAATTTATCTCGATGTTTGATTTTAGACCTTCCATTGATTATGTACCCGGTTTGCTAGCATCCTTGGAGGTCAGACCAACTCTTCTGGGGCGGATTGGGGAAGCCCAGAGGGACGACCCACAGTTGGTTGAGTTGATAGAGAAGCTCATAAGGGGGGAGTCGTCCAGCCATTTGAGTAGGTACACCCTAGACGATAGGGGGTGCTTGCGTAGAGACGGTAGACTTTGTGTACCGCAAGATGAAGGGTTGAGGAAGGTTATTCTTGATGATGCACACCGTTCTAGGATGACCATTCATCCCGGTGGGGACAAGATGTACCAAGACATGAAGAGGGTTTTCTTCTGGGCCGGTATGAAGAAAGATGTGGCCGAGTATGTCGCTCGATGCTTGGTGTGCCAGCAAGTGAAGGCGGAGCAAAGGAAACCAGGTGGGTTGCTTCACCCATTGGAAGTTCCGCAATGGAAGTGGGATAGTGTCTCGATGGATTTTATTGACGGGTTACCCAGATCGAGAAAGGGTAATACAGGAATTTGGGTGGTGGTAGACAGACTTACTAAGAGCGCCCATTTCATACCTGTGAAGAGCAAGAGGACTGCTCCATGGCTAGCTTCAGTATATCTTCGAGAGATAGTTCGATTGCATGGGGTACCCTCTAGTATAGTGAGTGATCGAGACCCTATCTTCACTAGTGAGTTCTGGAGAAGTTTACAGGAAGCAGTGGGAACTCAATTGTGTCTAAGCACCGCATATCATCCTCAGACAGACGGCCAGACTGAGAGGGTGAATCGTGTTCTAGAAGACCTTTTGAGGCTTTGTATCTTAGATTTTGGAGGTACATGGGAAGAGCATCTTCCATTGGTGGAGTTCGCATATAATAACAGCTTTCAGTCCAGTATTGGTATGGCTCCTTTCGAAGCTCTCTATGGAAGGCCTTGTCGATCACCTACATGTTGGTGGGAATCTACGGATAAGATCTTGCTTAGGCCTGATATGATTAGGGAGACTTCTGAGAAGATTGACTTGATTCGAAGAAGGATGAAAGCAGCGCAGGATAGGCAAAAATCTTATGCGGACAAGAGAAGGACGGATCTTGAGTTTGAAGTTGGGGACATGGTCTTTGTCAAAGTGTCTCCGTTGCGAAATGTGGTTCGCTTTGGATCTGTTGGGAAGTTAGCACCAAGGTTCGTAGGGCCATTTCCCATCAAGGAGAGGATTGGACGGATGGCATATAGAGTGGAGTTGCCCGACAGACTTAGTGGTGTACATGATGTATTCCATGTGTCCCATTTGAGGAAGTGCTTACATGAGACAGCAGAGGTGGTAGAGCCGAGCTTGCTTAAAGAAGTGGAAGTAGAGCGTGATGCGACTATTCGACGAGCTCCTACTCGCATCCTTGGGTCAGAGACTAGGAAATTGAGGAATCGAGAGGTTCAACTAGTCAAAGTACAATGGGGAGAAGACGAGAGCAACGCAACTTGGGAAACGGAAGCGAAGATGCGATCATTGTACCCATTTCTTTTTGAGGGTACGTTTTTACTTTCTCCTCTATCGTTGTCTAGTACTTATCTTATCTTTAGTATATCCTCTCGTTAGTACTGATTGACCTTTAGATAGGGTAAACCTATGGATGAAACATGTGTTTGAGACATGTTATGGTTGATGGATGCAAGTGGATGCAAGTGTTTGCTAGTGGTTGCTCGTGGATGCATATACACACACTCTAGGCACTAGATCGGCTCAGTCACCTCATATTGCATATTGCATAAAAATTGTGTGTAGGAGGCTATATTTATGGATGTATAATGATTGTGTTATCATATGGATGATGCATTTTGGTGAATGATTGTGCACTCATGTAGATATTGTATGTGTCGATAGGGTTCTCTCGCATACATAATGGATGCATGGCACTATCATGGTTTGCATATGCTCATACATTAGATAGGGAACATATACACACACTTTTTGCATATGCTCATACATCATTAGAAATTATTTAAGGACAATGGATGCCCGTGGTTGATGGTTTGAGTAGATGGTTGTTTGGATGGTAGGATATGCATTCTCCTTAGCTTAGAGATTTCGAGGACGAAATCCTTTAAGGAGGGGAGAATGTAACACCCCGAATTTTAGTTAATACTAAAATTCACTAATTACTGGATAAATAATCTCAGATGTGAAAATTGGGGGTAACGGGCTGCGTCATTGCGTTCGTCTCGGAAAAATACGCGAAATAGAGTCCGAGTTTTCGAGAATCGGAGTCCGTATGGCCCAGTTAAGGCCCAATGAAGTTTGCAGAAAAATTAAAGCTAAAAATAGATTTAAAGATTTAAAATCAGATTTCAAAATGGATTTCAAATTTGGAAAAGGTCGCTGTAAGTGCAGTTCAAATTGATTTCAAAACGAATTTATATTGTAATCGAATTAAAGTGAAATTGAATTGAAATCAAATTTGGAAAAGGTCGCTGTAAGTGCAGTTCGATGGCCGTTGATGGAAATCGACTGTACGGGCCTTGATAAAATTATTAAAAATAGTAATAATTTGTGTAAAATCATAAGAAATTATTTCGGGATGAAAAACTCCATATTTGAAAAGATAAAAATAGATTTTTATCGAAATGAACTAGTTTTGAACTAGAATTATAATTCTATTTATCTTTAAATAAATAAATTGGATTTGAAAAGGGTTTTAAAAGTAACCAAAATTTCCAATAATTGAATTGGAATGGATTTGAATCGAAATTGTCTTTGGAATATTTCGATGTTGAATTTCGTGATTATACAGATATTGCTATGGAAATTTGAAAGATATATTAATATCGTTATTTCCAATACGATATCTATTAGTCGCAGAATTTGATATTGAATATAAGCCGATATATTTTCTATTCAGAGCCTTGTATTTAATATCAAATGTGATTTGGGTTTGTCGTGAATGGTGTCTTTATTAACACTGTTCTTAAACCCAGTTGAGAAAAAGATTAAATCTTTTTATTTAGATTTAATGAAGTGTACCAATTAAATAATATTTAATTGGAATTGAATTGATATTGATTTTTGGGTTTATCGTGAACAGTGTTTTAAATAACACTTATTCTTTAACCCGATAATTAATGGAACGTGATTTTGGGTTGTTGTGAACGGTATCTTCAATAATACTGTTCTTAGACCCCAAGGAGTTAAGAAAATCAGAAACTAACTGGAGGTTAGTTAAGTTGAATGGTTTCAGAGGTATTGATCTGATGTTGGTTTCGGCCTTCGGGGTTAATACTTAGGGAATTGCTCACTTGCTAATTTACAGTTAGGGACTGATTGAAATGTGATGTGATTTTGGGTTTATCGTGAACCGTGTTTTAAATGACACTAATTCTTTAACCCAGTCACAGATTAAAACTAAGTGGAGTTTTAATGAATCTTTAATTAGATTGAAATGATCGAGAATGGAGTATCACCAGTTTTGCTCCAGGCGATAGTTAAATCTTTAATTAGATTTAAACGTGAAATGGTAATTAAATTTACCGATAACACTGTGGTGTTAGATATGAAGTAAGACCCGTTTTACTTCATGGGATGAATAGGCTGGGATTGGGAAATTAAAACAATGATTACTTCGGTAAGGCTCGCTAATCCCAACTAGTTTGAATTGATATTCAAAAGTAGATTAAAGAATAAATTTTAATGATTTATCTTGGATAAAATTTATGGGAACCTTTCCCTATGAATGTGAAATTTAGAAACTAACTGTCGGTTAGTTAAGCAGAATGGTTTTCTGGATATTGATCTGATGTTGGTTTCGGCCTTCAGGGTTAATATTTGGGGAATTATTCTCTTGTTAATTTACGGTTAGTGACTGATAAATTGGAATGAGGCGTATGTTGTGTTTGTGTAACACTTGTCTATTATATACGCGAGTGTTGGCTAGCTCTTTGACCAAGCCACTCAGGTTCACTCACAAGAAGAAAGTATGAAACTACGTTCCCTAAGTACATGAAGGAACGGATCACACCAGAGGATCGCACCTCATCGGATCGCCCCTCATCGGATCGCACCAGAGGATCGCACCTCATCGGATCGCCCCTCATCGGATCGCACCTCAGCGATACGACCACTTCTATGCGACTCGATCCGTACATACACTACTACCCAGTACAGACCGATCCGATCCCCTGATGCGCAGCGAAGCCTCTGATCCGTTCAAGCATGAGCTGGTCTTCGGCGATTCGAGATGCACGGATCCAGCGACACGTGTCCCCAACTGTCATTTTGACTGACTCTCCCCCTTTGCTCGATCCGATATTCAAGGGGATCGCGACACCTGTCCACAACGGCTAATTTGACTAATTCTTCATCGGCTGCGATACGATCCGATATTCTCGGGATTCGTGCCACGTGTGACCGCGATTCGCCTGACAAAATCAGCTATAAATAGCCCAGAGCTTGGCATTTTTCAGGAGTTTTTTTGGCAATATTGAGTATTGATTCCGCCATTATTGTCATATCACCATTTCTTATCAGTTTTATTACTAGATTACTGAGAGAAATCACAATTGTAAAAGTGAGCTAGAGAGAAATTATTGATTGTATTGGTATTCAAAGTATAATCGATAACATATAAAGTGGACGTAGGCTCGTTAACGCCGAACCACTATAAATTCTGTGTGTATTCTGCTTTTTCTTCGTTCTCCAGTTAAAACTCTATAAGAATCAGAACGATTTGGGTGTTAGGTCCAAATTTTGATCTAACATTTTGGTGCTTTCACTGAGAAAAGTCCTAAAACTTCACTATTCAGTTTTTTGAAGATTCCAGCGACATCTGATATCATGGCTGGAAAGAGGTCTAAGGAAGTACAAGCTTCACGAACAAATGAAATCGTGAATGAAGCAGTTGAAGAAAGTGTGCATGAGCTGGGAAATGAGGGATCGTTGGATCGCGGAGCGTAGGGGGCGAACCGACCCGACGAAGATGCCACGCTCCGAGTCGACGAGGACAAGGCGATCCGGACTGCTGAAGGGGATGTTACTCGATCTCGTGATAACGCCTCGAATCCTCCACGCACCTTGGCCACGAATCGATCCCAAGGGGCGCTGCGAGCCACCATCCTCGATCCACAGCGATCCGAATTGATGATCGGAATACATCTCGACCTGGAAAGGAGCCTATGGCTCGCTCCTACCGTCCTGGCCCCTCCGCTCGACCTGGCTCAAGCTCTTTGCGCATAAGAGAAAGTGATAATGATCAATATGACCCTTCTGCTCCCGTTACTGAAGGGGATCTCTCTCGCTTTTCCGAAATGTGGGAGAGACTGTTTGATGAATTGGCTGCTCAAAGGCAGGAAAGCTCCGTTCTGCGACAAAATTTGACCGCTATGGATAGAAGGATTAATGATCTCGCAAGGCAAAGGACGCCACCAGTTCGTTCGCTCACCCCAGGATACTCTTCTTCGTCAGAGGAATCGCCGAGACCTCCGCGACGACCATATGAGAGACCCGAAAATATAGAGCAGCTTCGATTTGGAACCCTGCCGTCACGGGAAGAAGAGGCACTGGGTGCGGGGCCCTCAAACCGTAATGTGAACGATCACGCCGCAACTCCCAGAGCTCGAGATGCGGACAGCCCTGTACAGAACAGACTGCCTCAGCCCCGTCGCCGTGCAAATGTTCATGGTAACAGGGGGCAACGAAGCCCAATCTGAGCCCCGGATTTTGTGACTGCTCCCAGAAGAGAGATTAGAGAACCCCCCCCCCTCGAGCAAGAAGCACTGATCCCGAACCTCCGCTGACCAGTGCAAATGTTGCAGCTATGATCCATCAAATTCTGGCAGATAGCCATGGACAACGGAATGAAGATTGGGGAATTGACCGCAGTCATACCCCTTTCACTGATGATATTTTAGATGCGACTTTCCCGAGGCGTTTCAACATGCCACAGATGAACCGTTACGCGGGTAGATCTGATCCCGTCCAGCATCTGATGAGATATTCTTGGTCAATGACCGCTGCCGCAGCTTCTGACGCTGTCAAGTGCAAAGCATTTCCCATATTCTTGGAGGATGTAGCATTGTTATGGTTTACTCGCTTACCAGCAAGATCAATTTCCAGCTTCAGGGAGTTGAGTGAAAGGTTCGTGGAACAGTTCCGCATCTACGCACAAAAGACAAAGAGTGTGATTGACTTGTTCCTTGTCAAGCAACGACCAGGCGAGAGTTTGAGGGTGTACCTAGACCGTTTCAACCTGGCCGCTACTGAAGTTAAGGATCCTCTTGAGCCAACCGTTGTCGCAGCTCTGATTGATGGAGTAGATAAAGACACTGAATTTGGGATACCTGGCCGGCAAGCCACCCCATACTAGAGAGTTATTCTACGAAAAAGCTAACGTACATTTACGCCGGGAAGAAGTATATGCTAACCGAAAGGCGAAAACGGCCGATAAGGAGGAAATCCAGAGCAATGTCTCCATTAAGAAGACAGGAGACAGCTCGGGGAAGGTCGAAGTTAATGTCAGAAATCGGAATCAGGGTGGTCGTCAGTCAGGGAACAATGATAATAACAGTAATGGCAACAACCGGAAGAGGAATCGAGGGAACGACTCCCAGAGAAGGACTCGTCCCGGGGCTTTTGAGAGTTATACGCCAATAAATGATACTTTGGAAAATATCTTCATGGATTCATACAACGTCCTCCAGAATAAAAGGCCACCTCCCAGAGAGTCAACGGAGAAAGAACGCGAAATGGGGAAGTTTTGTCTCTTTCATCAGATTCATGGCCATTCGACAAATGAATGCCGTCACCTAAGAGATGTAGTCGAGAGGCTTCTTCGAGAAGGAAAATTAGATGAATACAGAGTAACGCCCAGGGACAGGGGGCAAGCCGTACAGGCCCCAAATCAGAACCAGAATCAACCTGCTGTCAGGCCAACTGCCCAGCAAAAGGGAAAGGACATTGTTATCAATACCGTGATCGGAGGGCTTTATCTCGCCGGACACGGTTCCAAGGCGTTGGATCAGTATGTCAATGCAGCCAAGCAACGCCTCGAGGTAGGGGAGTGTAGCAACCCCGAGGACAATGTCCCGATAAAGCAACAAAAGATGATGTCCGACGATGTTGTTTTCCGCGAACGAGAAAGCATTGGAGTCCATGCTCCGACTGAAGATCCATTTGTAATCACAGTACCTATTGGTCCGGCCACTGTTCATAAAGTTTTGGTGGATAACGGGAGTTCTGTCAATATTCTTTTCAAAAGGACATTCGATCAGATGAACCTCGAGATAAAAGACTTGAAGCCCTGTCAGGGATGGATCCGTGGATTTAACGGAGCATCCACCGCTCCAACGGGTTATGTAGAGTTACCAGTTACGATTGGGGAAGGAGAACGCCAGAGAGTGAGAATCCTTCCCTTCGTGGTTCTGGATGTTGAATCACCCAACAATGCCTTCCTGGGCCGACCGGCCCTCGCAAAGTTTAGAGCTTGTACAGCCCCCTGGTGCTTATTATTGAAATTTCCTACGGAAGCTGGTGTTGGTATTGTCAGAGGAGATCAGGTTGCCGCACGAGCATGTTATGTCGCAGAGCTAAAGTTACCCCGGAATGGAGGGGACATAGAAACCAAAGGCGCTTCTCCCCCCACAAGGGCGGAGACCTTATAGCAACTAAAGAAGATAACTGTAGGAGAGTCGCCCAGAGAGTTGCCCGAGGATATAGATCCCAGAGAGGACAAAGAACCTGTGGGCAGAATGGCGACTCCCAACGAGACAACTGTGGATGTACCGATCGATGATAGTGACCCAGAGAAGGTCCTTAAGATTGGATCCCAGTTAAATCCGAATATAGCTAAAGAACTGACAAATTTCTTAAAAAATAACTTGGATGTATTTGCTTGGACCCACGCAGACATGTGCGGGATATCTCCATCAATCATGAGCCATTCATTAAGCATTAACCCTAAACATCCTCCGGTAAAACAAAAAAGGCGAATGCTGGGCCCAGAGAGGTCCGCTGCCTTGAAAGAAGAAGTTGGAAAGCTAAAAAGTAATGGATTTATCAGAGACTCAATCTACCTAGACTGGATTTCAAATCCAGTCCTGGTAAAGAAGGCCAACGGGAAGTGGCGAACGTGTATCGATTTCTCGGATTTGAATAAAGCCTGCCCGAAAGACAGCTTTCCGTTACCCAGGATCGATCAGTTGGTGGACTCAACGGCGGGTCATGAACTTCTATCCTTTATGGATGCTTATTCAGGATATAACCAGATTCCAATGCACGTTCCAGATCAAGAACACACTAGTTTTATTATGGATCTGGGATTATATTGCTATGTAGTAATGCCCTTTGGCTTGAAGAACGCAGGCGCTACATATCAACGGTTAGTGAATAGAATGTTCTATAACTAGATTGGGAAAACAATGGAAGTATACATTGACGACATGTTGGTTAAGTCCAAACAATCCTCCAATCACACTACGGACTTAGCAGAAATGTTTGGCATTCTTCGAAAGTACGGGATGAAACTCAACCCAACAAAATGTTCATTCGGTGTCGCCTTCGGAAAATTATTGGGGTTCATCGTCAGTTCTCGTGGGATTGAGATTAATCCAGACTAGATTGCGGCAATCAGAGACATTCAGGAACCTAGGCAAATTAAGGATGCGCAAAGCCTTGCAGGGAAAGTAGCCGCACTAAGCAGATTTATCTCCAGGGCTACGGACAAATGCATCCCATTTTTCGAATTGATAAAGCGAGGAAAACGCCACTTCAAATGGACACCCGACTGCGTAGAAGCATTTCAGAACTTGCTGAGACACCTGGAGAAACCTCCGATATTATCTAAGCCGATGGATCACGAGGACTTATTCGTGTACTTGGCAGTGTCATCCCACGCGATCAGCTCAGCGTTGGTACGAGAAGAAGATAAGGTCCAAAGACCTGTGTATTACATGAGCAAAAAATTGACGGCAGCAGAACGTAATTATCCAAGGATAGAAAAGTTGGCGTATAGTTTACTGATCGCCTCTAGAAAACTTCGACATTATTTTCAGGCGCATCCCATTACCGTATACACTGATCATCCACTCAAGCAAGTTCTACAGAGACCAGAGGCTTATGGAAGATTACTCAAATGCAACATTGAGTTAAGTCAATTTGATCTGAACTTTCAGCCCCGACGGTCAATTCGGGGGCAAGTGATAGCCGACTTCATAGCAGAGTTTACCGTCCCGGAGGAGGATATAGAAAACGAAGAAGTTGACCCCTCAAAATTACTTCTCGATCCCAGTGCCTGGAGATTGTATACTGATGGCGCTAGGAATGACAAGAGATCTAGCGTTGGAATAGTGCTTGAAACTCCCGAGAAACGATTGATATCCTATGCTATCCAGATGGAGTTTCACGCTACTAACAACGACTCCGAATATGAAGCTCTGATAGCCGGACTAAGGATCGCAAAGGAGTTAGAAGTCACAAAGCTGGACATCTTTTGCGACTCCAAGTTAGTTGTGAACCAGGTTACTGGAAAATTCCAAGCCAAA
Source organism: Allium sativum (assembly GCA_030737875.1). Taxonomy (NCBI): domain Eukaryota; kingdom Viridiplantae; phylum Streptophyta; class Magnoliopsida; order Asparagales; family Amaryllidaceae; genus Allium; species Allium sativum. The sequence continues at coordinate 290,035,927 of CM060924.1, forward strand.
AGTGCAAGATTGATTTTATACTTGAAGAAAGTGAAGGAGTTGCTGAACGACTTTGATCACTACAACATATCTCACATTCCGCAGTCAGAGAATCAGCAGGCGGATAAGTTGGCAAAGATGGCTAGTTCCGACGATCCTGAAGAGACCGGGCTAGCCCCCGTTGAAGTACTTCGGTCCCCTAGTATAGATCAAAAGGAAATCGATCCAATACTAGAGACGGAACCAGAAAGGGAGTCATGGATGACCCCTCTAAAGAATTTCTCGATGAATGGAGCGCTTTCGACCAAGAAAAGCGAGAGGTGTAAAGTAATTCGTAAAGCTACCCGATACGTTCTGCAATGCGGAGTTCTTTACAGACAAGGATTTTCGATGCCCCTTCTTCGGTGTATAGCTCATGATGACATCAAGCGTGTGCTGCAGGAGGTACACGAAGGTGAATGCGGCGATCACACTGGAGGGCAAACATTGGCGAAAAAGGTGTTGCGGCATGGTTATTTCTGGCCTACCATAAACAAGGATGCGGCGAAATACGCACGACGGTGTGATGCATGCCAGAGATTTTCAAAGATACCTAGAGCACCTCCTAATCAATTAAAAACAATGACGAGCCCATGGCCTTTCGCTATGTGGGGAATTGATATCATCGGAAGTCTCCCCATAGCTAGGGGCGGATCAAAGTTCGCTATTGTAGCCGTAGATTATTTCACTAAGTGGGTCGAGGCTGAACCACTGACTACAATCACAACCAAACGAGTGATCAATTTTGTCATTAGAAACATCATCTGCTGATTTGGAATTCCAAAGATTGTTATATTAGATAACGGAACTCAGTTTGATAGCACTGAATTCAGAAACTTCTGCCAGAAATACCACATTGAGAAACGATACACCTCTGTGGCGCACCCGCAATCGAACGGACAAGTCGAAGCGGCGAATAAAGTGATTAAATCCATTCTGAAAAGAAGACTGAAGCGGGCCAGAGCCATGTGGGCTGATGAATTACCCTTGGCACTATGGGCCTACAGGACAACGTATAAATTGGCAACAGGGCATACCCCCTTCTCCCTTGCTTTTGGAGCAGAAGCAGTCATCCCGGTTGAGATAAAAGTACCTTCTCACCGAGTGACTTATTACGATCCGATGACTAATAACGAATTGCTCCTTGAATCCCTGGATATGATCGAAGAAAAGAGGGATGAAGCAGATCTGCGTACCTTGAGATGCAAACAACAGGTCGCTCGATACTACAATAAAAAGGTTCGATCCCGAACCTTGGAACCCGGAGACTTGGTTCTGAAGCGTGTCTTTCCACACCGAAGTCATATGGGTGCGAAGTGGGAAGGACCGTACTCCATTATGAGCAAGCTTGATAATGGAACCTTCAAGCTGGCAACCGTAGATGGAAAGGAAATCCCCAGAGTGTGGAATGCCCAACATTTACGGCCATACTTAACATAAAAATTTCAAATCTGTTCTTTTAACCATGTACAAGGCACGACTTGCCTAGAATAGTCTGATTCCTTAAAGCAAAAAATTATAAAGTGGACATAGGTCATGATTCGACCGAACCACTATAAAAATATTGTGTGTCGTTTACCTTTATTGCATTATTTATCTGTCTTTCAATTTTTATGGAAATTGCTGTGAATCATGCAACGATCCCAGAAGCATATAATTATAGGTGCCATCCATCAGAATGGGATGTAATCACCCGTCAAAATTCTGAGGATGCGATAAAGTAAATTGTATCATTGATAGCGCTCTAACTCTCCAGAGCCGAGAGAGAGCATAACGGACATGAAAGCGATGTCCGTAGGTCATGGCGGTGTACCATGATCGGAATCGCCGTGACGGAACTCTAACCTCGGCGACCGCCAGGAGAGTATAAAAGCGTCTCCGACAGAGCGCTGAGAAAGAGCTCTTGCCCTGTTGAAGGATCGGGGAGCGATTGAACTGCTGAGCTCGAACTCTAACTCACCAGAGCAGAGAGAGTATAAAAGCGTCTCCGACAGAGCGCTGAGAAAGAGCTCTTGCCCCGCTGAAGGATCGGGGAGCGATTGAACTGCTGAGCTCGAACTCTAACTCTCCAGAGCAGAGAGAGAGTATAAAAGCGTCTCCGACAGAGCGCTGAGAAAGAGCTCTTGCCCCGCTGAAGGATCGGGGAGCGATTGAACTGCTGAGCTCGAACTCTAACTCTCCAGAGCAGAGAGAGTATAAAAGCGTCTCCGACAGAGCGCTGAGAAAGAGCTCTTGCCCCGCTGAAGGATCGGGGAGCGATTGAACTGCTGAGCTCGAACTATAACTCTCCAGAGCAGAGAGAGAGTATAAAAGCATCTCCGACAAAGCGCTGAGAAAGAGCTCTTGCCCCGCTGAAGGGACAGGGAGCGACTGAACTACTGAATTCGAACTCTAACCTCGGCGGCTGCCAGGAGATTATAAAGGGGCTTATGATTAAGCACCGAAAGATGTCGGAAATTCAGTATCACAAGAACAATCATCTTATGAAATTTTCTAAGTCCCCCATATTCAGAAATAGGGGGCAACATGCGAATAATGCTAATCAATCTTTAATAAGCCCTAGTTAAGCGCTACATTAACGATTGATTGGGGGCCATAGGCATATCCACATGAATTTTAATGCAGCAATGCAGCACGAAAATTTTTAAATTTTTCTTTCTGTTGTTTGACTGATTTGTAGTTATAATTAGATGGTCTATGACTAAGCATGAAAAGTTTATTGAATATAGGTACACAATGATGCAAAAAGAGATAAACTTTCATTTATATACAGCAAGCCTACAAAGTGAAAAACAACCTAGAAAGCAAAAAGTGGGCCAATCTCGTAATTTCATTTCTTGGCCAGTGGGAAACCTAAAGACAAAATATAAACAAGCGACAATATCCTATTTACGCTATGACCGCTTCTCCTGCTTCTGTTTCTCAGGCTTCGCCTTGTCAGCGTCGGATTGGTCACCTTTCTTTCTCTTCCTCTTGTCTATGAGAGGAACGTCCGACTCTTCAGAAGATTCCTCTTCCGCCTCCATTCTCTTCCTTTTATCAGTAAGGGAAGCTGGGAAATCATCAGGATGGTATTCCTCAACTCCGGAGGTCTTGGGCTCCACAGATGAGCTCGAACCTTCGTCAGCCTTGCTTTTGCCCTTAGCCAGGGCCCTCTCCTTTTCCATTTCCGCTTGAATTAGACGACGACCCTCTGCCAGATCCTAGGGCTCGTTATCCCTGAGGATGGTCTTCATCGGCTCATCTTCATCAATTTCTTCAACTCCCAATATCTGCTTCTCACCCTCAACGATGGCATCCCATAAATTGGCTAAAGTAACGTGGTAGTAAGGGATCCACGAGATGTTGCGGGTTTTGAGGACTTGGCCCAGGAAGTCAAAGATCATATCTTCAAACCCTTCGATATCCTTTTCTCTCTCGAGGAGCTTGTTGTTAGAAGCAGTAGCCATTTCAATGGAACTTTCAACATTCTTTTCGGCGAGAGCCGCCCGTCTCTCCGTGTCCATGACTTGATCATTCAAAATCACCTTTTCCGCTTCAGCCAAAGCTAAACTTTCTCTCAAACTTGCTTTTTCTGCCTCCCAGGCAGCTCTCTCAGCTTCAAAATGGCCTTGTGCTGTCTTCAACTCAATGTTGGCCATTTTAAGATCTTCTACCTCCTTCTTTAAGGCCATCTTCTCTTGGCTATTTGAGTCAAGCTCCGAATGAAAGCGCTTCTTAGCATTCTCCAATTCGATCTTATAATTTTCAGCATCTCTCTGCGCTAAGGCGAGTTGGGATTGAGCATCTTCCAGGTCCTTCTCCATCTTTGTCCTGGCCCTTTCGTTGTTATCAATTTTCACTTTAGATCTATGTGCTTCCATTTCGAGCGTTCGAATGACTTCTGAAAGATTAACCGCATGTTTCTTCATCATCTCATACTGCCTGGCTACATGGCGAATGTGCCCGACAACTTCATTATCCCAGTTCCTAGGAACTGGCTCCAAGGCTGGAACAAACGTCATCCTTTCGAAGAACATGTTGGGGAATTGTTCCCGCAACTTTTCCAGCCTACCTTGTGTCTCGGGACCATGGATGTAATCCCATGACCCGGGGGCAGCCAACTCTGGCTGGCTGGAAGGGACGATGTCACTCCTCTCCTTTTCAGAATCTTTGATTGGATCCTTGCTTTTATCCTTAGGCTCGTAATGTCTTTTTGACGACCTGCTGTGAGAGGGTGCACTCTTCGGAGGAGTTAACTCTTTAGGAAGTTGTTTCCCCCCTGCAGGAGCTACCGGATAACTGGGAAGCTTGCCAGATGTCAATTTCGGTGGAGACCGGGGTTGCGAAGAAGTCGGCTTGTGAGAAAGGCCACGAGAGCGCTCGGTACTCGGATGGAGACTGGGTGTGCCCTCACGAAGAGAACGATAAGAATAAGACCGCCTGCGAGACATCTTTCCTGCAAAGGAGAAAAGAGCATATTAAAACCTTGAATACTGTTGATATAAAGTGCGGGGTCAGGCAGTGTGTGTGATTTGTGCATCCCATATAATTCCCCCTAACGGACCCGGGCCTGAAGTTAGGCTCATCTGAGTAGTTTTTTGTTCTCTAATTGGAACGGCGGTCTCCTTAGAAGCAGGGAAGAATGGCTCCCCTTCAAAGTCCCCCTCTGTGTATACATCATCGAGCAGAGGAATTTTGCTCAGCTCTTTAAACAGCTGTTCGTCTGTCAAATCATCGGGAGAAGCAGGTTCGATTGGAAGGGAAGCCCTGGAGGGGAAACCCTGTGGAGAGACTGGAATTTCCTTAGGCTTGTCACCACGAGCCTCATCTCCTCTATATATGTTCAGGTCCTCGTCATCCTGGATGATTATCGGAGATGGACTCTTACGGAATTTAGTTGTTTCTGCTGCCCAAGATGTTCCCTCTCCCTCCGTTGGGGGCACGTATTTGTAGGGTTTGCCGCTAGCACCAAGTCCAAATCTTATATCCAGAAGGCGATGCTTATGAAGATTCTCGTCAGTGATGCACTTCTTGATCCTTAGAAAATCGGATCTGCTTTGTAGAAGAATAGACAATCGATTATTGTATAACGGGCCTTCCGTCTTGGGGAAGACGTGATCTGTTTAAAACAATAAAACAAAAAGGGGGATGTTAATGCTTCGGCTTCTTGAGCAAGATATTCAGTCAAAAGATTAAATTTTACTTGATTTAAGCCATCTTCTTGAGCACCCGGCTTGTTTCTTTATATAGAACCAATCAGACTTGGGATCCCCTATATTGCTATATCCGTCATACAGAACCTTCCTATTCGCCACCGATTCAAAGAAAGAGAAGTTTAGGGTTGCCGAGGAGCAATGCTTGAAAAGATAAAAGAATGTTAAATCTCTAAATGTGAGTTCGGTATGCAGAATCTCCGCGTATGCAATATATAGGGTGTATAGAGACGCGTAGGCGTTAGGATGAAGCTGCATTGGAGCGATACCCAGTCGTTTTAAGGTCTCGATGATGATTGGAGGAAACGGAGGAATAGCTCTTACCAAGCACATGGTTCGGCTGACTGCCATATACCCTTCCGGAGCTAAGTGGGGTCTATCTTCTCTAACGGGTGTCCTCACATCATCCCAAGGGATCCCATGTCTCAGGCAAATTCTTTTAAGCTTTATATCATCGAGTTTAGATGCTAAAGAATCAGAAAATTTCTCTATCCCGAGCATGCCAGGAATCACGTCGGGAGCTCGCATGTCTGCTTCAGACTCTTCACTAAGTGAAGTACTTTCAGACGGATCCGATTCCGTTGCCTCGTATTCGGATCCAGAATCTTCACCCCCTGGGTTAATTGGAGGGACCTCGGGGTTGTATTGCTCAGGAACCTCGGACTCCGCTTCTGTAGCGGATCTTGAAGAGGAATGATTATCCGACATTACTGTTAGGCGAGAAAACATGAGAAATGAGATTAAAACTACCTGTCCCCCGTGTGTGCAAGTGACGGTGTGTGTGCTTGTGCATGCATTAAAGAAAAGTACAAAGGTCAATAAAATCATCCAGACATTGGTCATCGTTCGGTTGATAGATTATGCATTTGTTCGATCTGGAATGTTCGTCTCAAGGGCTCTAACCTAACTTTTCATCGATTTGTTAGAGTTGCATCATATTATTTAGTCAGCGTGGGCATCCGATCGTTCGTCAGTCGGATCGCAGGACAGGTTCGGATCGCAACATGTGGACGGATCATGGTGAAGGACTCGATACGCGGAAGGGTATTAAGTCATGCAAAAGCTTCGAACCGTGAGGCGCACCAATTCATCCTGAACGGATCGCGATGGTATCTTGGCGATCCGCATCGCCCCCCATCCTCCACGATCCGAAGCTCCGATATCTCCACGATCCGACACTTACGCCCAGTTCCCCACAAATCGTAGCTTTGCCGTTTCCGCGATCCGATCCACTAGCCAAATCAACTTTCCACGAACCGACCTGGTCATCCCTTCCTTCTTCTTCCTCAACTCTCCTCTTCGCACCAGGCACTCTCGCGTTCACTATCGTCGAATCCTACGAATTTCCGCTGTCTCCCCTCTTTGAATCAGTGCGAACAAGCTAGAAACTAAAGAAAAGCGGTTTAATTACCTTTCTAAAGTTTGAGATTGGTTGGGAATTCGAAAAACAAAGTTAGGGTTTTCTCTCAGAAAAAATTGGCGGCGGCTGTGAACAAAGAAAGAAGAAGAAGAGAATGAAGGTAAGGGTCGATTTATATAAGCAAAAGGGCGACCGTTTGTCTCCCCTTTTTTTCCTTATTCGATCCACGAAAATAGACGGGCCGCGAACCAAAAGCCCACCACGTCCCGAAGAGAAGCCCACCTCGTTCCGTTCTGTGAAGAGGCCCAAGTGCTCACCAAAGGACGAGGCGAATGACTCGCTAACGGACCACGACTCGCGCATGCGATCCGAATCGATAAATGACCGACATGAATGAAAATTCAAAGATGCACCTGACAGATTCGATGATGAAGACTCTGAAAGATCCCAGAAAAAGAATTGTCCATTGATTTGCATCTCTTTATGAAAAGACGTTTTTATAGTTTCGAAGCATGTTCCATCATCGATAAAACATACTTCGAGGGGGCAAAATGTTGGCTAGCTTTTTGACCAAGCCACCCAGGTTCACTCATAAGAAGAAAGTATGAAACTACGTTCCCTAAGTACATGAAGGAACGGATCGCACGAGAGGATCGCACCTCATCGGATCGCCCCTCATCGGATCGCACCTCAGCGATACGACCACTTCTATGCGACTCGATCCGTACATACACTACTACCCAGTACAGACCGATCCGATCCCCTGATGCGCGGCGAAGCCTCTGATCCGTTCAAGCACGAGCTGGTCTTCGGCGATTCGAGATGCACGGATCCAGCGACACGTGTCCCAAACTGTCATTTTGACTGACTCTCCCCCTTTGCTCGATCCGATATTCAAGGGGATCGCGACACCTGTCCACAACGGCTAATTTGACTAATTCTTCATCGGCTGCGATACGATCTGATATTCTCGGGATTCGTGCCATGTGTGACCGCGATCCGCCTGACAAAATCAGCTATAAATAGCCCAGAGCTTGGCATTTTTTAGGAGTTTTTTTGGCAATATTGAGTACTGATTCCGCCATTATTGTCATATCACCATTTCTTATCAGTTTTATTACTAGATTACTGAGAGAAATCACAATTGTAAAAGTGAGCTAGAGAGAAATCATTGATTGTATTGGTATTCAAAGTATAATCGATAACATATAAAGTGGACGTAGGCTCGTTAACGCCGAACCACTATAAATTCTGTGTGTATTCTGCTTTTTCTTCATTCTCCAGTTAAAACTTTATAAGAATCAGAATGATTTGTGTGTTAGGTCCAAATTTTGATCTAACAGCGAGTTATTCGGAAAGACCGGGTTTATCCCATTCTGAATAACTGATTCGACGTGGTGTCGAAGATGAAGACGGTGGTTGAAGACCGGAGGTCTTCACGTCGTTTGGGTAATTACTGATGATCTTGATTGGGCTGTACACCCAAGAAGATGGAAACAGTTGGTGATCGTCCAGACGTACTTGGAGATCGATGGATATGCGGGGTACTAGGTGCCTTCGGTTTCGTTCAGACCCAGAACGGACTTGTAAATGGACTGTGTGTCTGACATTGGATTTTAGTCTGTGTGATTGATTTCTATTAAATATATATCAGTTTGGCGGCGGAGAATTTATTCTCTCGCTTAACGCCCTTCTCTGAGACGTACGAGCTCAGGGGTTATATACTGATGGACATCAAACGCATAGAGTGAATTGCCTGTGTGGCATGCTTAAGTGGCAATTGATCAAGACTTCTGTTGAAAAGCAAAGTTTTGTGGTGATGATCAAAGCATGGCCTGTGTGGCATAGCTTTGTGTAACGTGAATTCGCGAGCCTCACACCCCGGTTGTGAACCAAAAATGGGAGACGGACCTCAGGGAGGGCATGCGTTTCTTTCTAGCTAGGGTGGTGTCAGTGACCTACCAGCCCTGACATTTATATACTTTTCACCTGTGTGGTTGTTGCTGTTGCGAGGCGCCTCGGTTAGATCGGACGATCCGGGTCCGATGGAGCCATTCGTTGGCTCATTTACGCCCCAAAGGGCGGGGAAACGCAGTGTTCAGGCATTTTAATCCACATCGGTGGACCGGCCCTGACGATCCAAGGGTCACTCGAGCTCTGATCCTGAGGCTCAGGCTAGAGAGTCTCGAATCGGTTGAGGACTATCTTTTGCCTCGGTTCATAGATGGAAATCCAACTTCCAGATACGTGACATTTGCGGTTTTGATTGTAGAGCCTAGTATGGCGACATGATATATGGTACCCATGCCGTTTATGATTGATACTTATGATTTGAAGTTGTTTTATACGCTATACACTTATAATAGTATCAAATGATTTGTTTTAAACGTACTAAGCATGTTTGGCTATTATAAGGGAAAACCCTATCCCCCAGCTTGCGTTGCATTGTGTGATAGGACCTGGGTCTTGTAATAGCTTCATTTTTCTTTATTGAGTATTGCGCTGTTGTTTTATGCACTGGTATCCTTGGGAGGAAACCCGTTCCGTGTTATACGGCGTGGTCCCTTGATTTACCGAACTTTAAAATAAAGTTTTAAATAACTGTTTTAGTTCTCACACCAGTCCAATGTCTGACCTGGAGTTTATTGTTTTAACCTAAACTCTGGGTGCCCTTATTTTGACATGGGCAGCTAGTAGTTTTGGTTTTGCAGATTTTTATTCACAGGATCCTGGTTTACAGCTGGAACGATATCCGGAATGCTTTGTATCCGTATATCTCTTCTAGTTGTGTATTGTATTATTTTCCGCTGCTATGTATTTAAATGTAATTTAAATCTCTGGTATTTCTGTGTAATATTGATTCATTTATACTCTGTATATTCTTGTAATCTGATGCATTGTTGTAATATACAATGAAATGTTCTTCCGCCTGCGTTCTTTTTGTCGTGTTCTCAAAACAATCAGGCGTTTCGAACGGTCCGGGTCGGTTTTGCGACTGATTCGGATCGAGCGAAATTCCTTTTTGTCACACCAAAGGGGGGTCGACACTATGGTCGACCTCGAGGTCGACCCTATGGTCGACCTGGGGGTAGACCTGGTCATTTTTTTTCTGTTCTGGGCTGGGCTATTTTCTGATTTTTCGCTGAAACTTCGGGAGGTCATAACTCCTTCATACGGACTCCGATTTTTGAAAACTCGAACTCTATTTCATGTAAAATTTTGATAGGAACGCAATGGTGATGTCCATTTTACTTAATTCTGGATTTTTGAATTAAATATCCTTATTTTACTATCTTCTCCGTTACACACACTATTATCAAATTAATTTTTCTTCTCTTCCATGTATTAATTAATTCTCGTTATACATCACCATTATTTACCTATATAAGCATATTTTCATAAATTTTATTTCATTTTTAATTATATTAAAAATGCGGGGTGTTACATGTGTGACTCATATTGTAGATCATATAAGTTTTAGATTTTCTTAAATTCCTTAAAAACACTATTCATCCCTCTAGTGTTAGTTTTGCCTTAACGATCCATTCTGCTTTCCCTAACAATTGGTATCAGAGCAAGATTTTTCCAAAAGTTCATAATCTGATTTTTGAAAATTTTAGATGGCAAATTTTGAACACTAGTTTAAATTCATGCATTGCATCAGTATTATATGAGTGTGCATTCAATTTTATTTAAAATTCAAGTTTTTATGATATGATTTCTTGAGAAGTTTAAATGGATATATCACAGAATCACCATGATGTTATTATTTCAAATTACATTTAGTTATTTTGAAAAATCACTTGACTCTTTGAAAAGGTATGTTGTTTTGCAGGAAAAGAAGTTATATTTGATAACTGTTGGCCAAAAGACACCAAGATGATCATTCATCAATCAAGAAAAGAAGAGTTTATGAAGGGACATGACTTTTGGACTTATAGTAGTTGAAGTGTCCATTCATTCAAAATTCAAGTTCAAAATTTTGACGCCAAGTTGACCAAGCCATATAAAAAGGATGTGTCCTTATCCCGATGATTCAGATTCATCATCAAGCTATGAAGAGCCAAAAACTGGAAATCCAAATACGTGTTTCACAGCGATTCAGAATTCAGAGAATATCGAAGAAATGGATCTAGAAACCGGGTACGCTTTAATTAATTTTTAAATCTTCTGGTTGAATGGATGCTTTGATTGTCTTGCTTGTTTGCTTTGCTTTGAATTTGAAATTTAAAACTTCAAAGTTCAAACTTGAAATTTAAAATTCAAATTTTAATTTTGAATTTTGAAATACAAAATATCAATAAAATAATAAATATAATAATAAAATAAATTTTGGATGTTTGTTAGGATTAATATTATTTCAGGAAATAGATAAACCCGAAATACAAATCGATAATTTAAAACCAAAGTCACAATACCATATGTTCTTTGAAATTTACGCATGTATGTCGAAAAACATATGTCCTTATGTTGACATAAAGGCTTGTAAAATGAAATTCAAATTTTGAGTTTCAGAAGCTTAAACTTTCAAACTTCCCTCCATCTTTTATATAAGAAAATGCCATTTCAAATTCTAGTTATTAACTTTGTTTGTCTACTTATTTTCTTATATCTTGTATCAAAAAAAAATATATTAAAAATATATAAATTGATAAAATTATATAGACATGTTAATATGATATACAGAGTTAATATAATATTTTTTATATTGTTATTTATTTATTTTATATATAGTTTAAACATGCATGTTTAATTTATATATTATTCATATGATTTCATAACAATTTTGGGTTACTTCATCACAAATACTATTTGTAACTTAAAACTTATTTTAATTTCTGATTAAGATTTATAAAAGCTTGAATATTTAACCTAATATTTTGGTATATATATATATATGGCTTTTATGTCTTAAATATGTAGTTTAAATATAAGAAGTTATAACTTTATAATTTACTTTATGTTACCAAATTTCTTCAAAATAATGTTGTTATAACTATAATTTTTTTTAAAGTTTTAACATATAAATGGTTCCTTAGGAAACTATATGTTTTGATTTATAAAAGGTTAAATTTAATTTATATCAAAAGATTGATGTATGTCCCATAATAAATTAAATTTTAAGTCCTTTTAAAATTAGTACAATTATCAATATATGTTTATATCAAAATAATTTACTTCATATGATAAAATTATATACTATCTTTAAAAAGATCTTCAATATTTACTCCAATATTAAAGAAGCACCTTGCTAATTTTATTTAACTCCATAAGAATTATTCTGAATATCTTACTATCTAATTATCATTAAACTCTTAATCCAATTTATTATTATCATTAATCTAAGACTAGAAATTAATGTATATTACCTTTGTTTGATTAAAATAATTTATAAAATACATGAATATATGCATAATAGTTGATGTTACTTTAAATATTTTTTATAGAAATACATTTCACATCATATCATTTTGTATCATCATAATATCATTACACATCTTATTATGAATTACAGTAAGTTTCAAATTAAAATCATTCGCATCACAAGTTTCATTTCATTCAATATATCACTTCATATAGTTTTGCATATGTTATACTACATTATATCCAATATACTGCACACACTGCATTGCATATTAACTTTTAAACTCCATACATAACAAGTATACTATATGGGGAATTATTATCTTAGAAATATATAGGATTATTAAACACGTAACATATTTACTTTGTCTTGATTAACTTGATTGACTTATTTGAATTGATTGGCTTGATTGAATTGATTGGATTGGTTGACTTGTTTGGTTTGTTTGATTTGTTTGACTTGAATAACTTGATTGACTTACTTAACATGGTTAAATTTCACTAGTGGTTGATAGGTTTATTAGAAAAATACTTATGCATTTACAGTCGATAGGAGCTATATAAGTTTTAGGATAAATAGAAGTTACCAAAAGTGTTTGGTTTTATGTTTGAATTTATTTGTGTTGATGTTTTGTGACAATAAAACTTGAATTGATTGATTGTTTGGATTAAATTTCTTTATTTAACTTATATCATAGTTCTAAGGATGTCTTATCAGAATTATCTTTTAGTCTGGATTAAAGTCTTATTATAGTTTTAAGGGAATTAGAGTTTAGGATAAGTTTATTCTTGTATTAGATTAAGGGGGAGTTTTATAGTTTCTAAGGATTAGTTGAAGTTTCAAAGTGTTCTTGAATTGACATATACTTTTGCTTCGGTTGTTTAGATTTTTTGTTTGAATTGCTTATTTGGATTGATTTTCTTGTTTGAACTAATTATAAATATTGAGTTGTTTGCTTAGTTTATTATACTTTTATTTATTTTATTAGACTAGCATAGTCAAAATTTTAGGGGGAGTTATAATATTATAATCATAGCTATAGAGGAAAATATAAGGTTATTCAATTCAAGGAGTATTGTGTAGTCATTTATAGCATAAATTTAGGGAATAGTATTATATTGGTTATAATAGAATAAGGTTATAATATAGGCATAAATTTAGGGGGAGTCATGTATTTTAGTACTTTAGTATAAAATTAAGTATTATAATCATAAAATATATAGATAAATATAGGTTATATATTTAATAAGAGTATTTGTGTTCAGTATAAGGATTATATAGATATGTTTAGGATTAAGGGGGAGTACTTTACTATAGTATGGGAATTATTTAGATGGTTGTAAGATTTAGAGGGGTTATTTTTTCCTTTTTGATAATGCCAAAGGGGGAGAAATTATATTAGTTTATAGGATTCATATAGACAGGGGGAGTATTAGAAGGATCATCATCAACAAGTATATACGGGTATGATATTTTATAAACTAAGGTTGTCATCATCAAAAGGGGGGATATTGTTGGAGAAAGGAGTTCTGATGACAACAACCTTATTTCAATATTAATTGATTATAAAATATACACCAACACCTTTATCTAGAATATATATATATATATATATATACACACATACATACATATGCAGGATTTGTATACATGAATTAATAATTAAGACTATACAGTTTTAGATCTTCTAGAGATTCAGATTTTAGTGATGATTCAAAACTCATGAGTAATTAAGATTTCAAGAGTTTAAGATAAATATAGTAATAGAGTCTAAGTTTATGTAAGACTCTGAATAACACTCCAGGTTCAAATTCAATTTTTGATTTTCAATTTCTGATTTCAAATTCTATCCTTAGTCTTTATTAAGTATCTCTATTCTACTTTCTCTATTTTACTTTTTAAATTTAAGTTTTATAGTTTATAAGTTTTATATAGTTATATACTTTATATTTATATAGTTTTAAACTTTATAATTTTATAAATATGTTTATATAGTTTATACTTATGATTTCAAATGATTTTATACTTTATAATATTCATTTATAACACTATGTTTTAATTCAAAATTTTCCATAATTATATATATATATATAATAAAACACTTCAAAAATGCTCAAATTTTAATTTTTGAATAGCATATGTTGACATACAAATGTTGATATGTCGACATATAACCGTCATATTTTTTATTTTGCAAGGAAGTATCTTTTCACTATTTGTAACATTCCAAAAGCGTTGCAACCTTTCAAATCTAATAAATAGGGGCTGATTTTGAATTTTTTCATCATTCTTCTTCGCCATCTTCATCCTCTTTCTTTACACTATTAATATTTCATATTTTTATGATTTCTACACATATACTCTGCCGAATTCAATTCTATTTATACATAGCTTCTTCCCTTCTCACTCTCTACTCATTACTCTATGAATTGAAGTGCTATTGAAGAGTTATAGGCCTGTTGTAATTATTTGGGAAGTGTTTGGGTAAAAGGTGTGTCGTTGTAGCCTTGAAATCAAGGAAACGAAGTGGTGTTAACCTTGTACCGGGGAAATCAAGGGGAGTATACTTGATCAAGGGTGTTTGGAATCGGCGATAACCTTGTGGCCGTGAAATCAAGGGTGTTGTACTTTGTAACGACCCAGATTTTTGATCGATTTATTTTAAATATTTAATATGGTTATGAATATTTAGTTGGTAATATAAATGAATTTTTATATTGAGTTATCGATTTAATAATCAAATATAATTTAATTTAGAATATATCGAATTATTGTAATTCGAAATATATTTGAAATCGAAGTTAGAAACTGAATCAAAATGATTCAGATGATAAGAAGGAATTTTATTTGATACATACGATAATAAATAATAATTTATTATCAAAGAATTTATGGTTTTCAAATTTAAATTATATCATATTAATTTAATATGGTATATATGTTGAGATTAAATTTCAGAATATTTACTGTTGAGTTCAGAATAGGGTTATTATATTGAAATGTCGGTCGATATGCTAGAATAGCGGTTCGTGATTTAAATTAATGGTCCCCGAGATATTTAATTGTGGATAGGCTTGAAATCAAATCGATATCTATTTAAAAAGGGTAAAAATGTCTTTATTTCGAATCGATTAAAATCTTGGAGTCAAATCACATTAAAAATGTGTACTTAAACCACATCCTCCTTTATAAAATCACCAGCCGATCCTTCCCCTTTTCTATTCAAACAAAATTAGAAATCGAAAATCAATTCTCCCTTTAATCCATAAAAATCAATACTGGACTTAATCATTGTCGCGTATACCGATTTGGGTGAGAGCGAAGGAGGGATGGTTGGGTCTAGGGTTGTGCGAGCTGGGAAACTGGGATGCTCGAGGAGGAGTCGCGGCTTGTCAGAGTGCGTGGCGGAGGAAGATTTGAAGTCGCGATGCTTCTGGGATTAAATCCAGTCGCGATTTGGGCTAGGTCTTTGACAGTTGATCGACGTCGAGCTTTAGGATTCGAGTTTTCAATCGACGGAGGCATAATGATGTCGGGACAACAATGCGATGATGGGAATCCAAGTCACAAAAGGGATATTTTTTGGGGGTACGGTGGATTTTGACACTTGTTTGAGTGCGATGCCAATTCTGGCTATCGAGATTTCCGCGTTTCAAACTAGGGTTGAGGTTGAGGTATCGGTCAGTATTTGGAGGCAGTCGCGATGGGATTAAGGCTACTGTTTAGCGCCTAGGTCAGCAAGCTCAACAACGATACATGAGGAGTTCTTTGGGTTCTGCGAGGAGATTTACAGTGGATGTCAGTCTAGAATGGTACAATATTTGTGGTTTTAACGGTCAAAATGGGTTGAGTTTAGCAAGTGCTGTTGTGGAGTGATACGAGATGGATCGAAAATTTGTGAGGATATACTTACAGATTTGTGGAGTTTTTGCAAGGCACAAAGGTATACATTTTATTCATTTTAAAATACATAGGAAATTTATTTATTCATTTGTTAATAAATGGTTAATTAATAATTAAAAACATAATAATTTTAGGTAATGAATAAATTCGGTCAAGATGATACTTAGATGTGAAACATGGAATTAAACAGGATACTCGGAAACCAAAGATCCCGGTGAGTAAATCTCACTCACCATTTAATTAGAATTACTTTTAGTTGTTAAAAATAATTGATTGTTGCTTGGACGCGTTTATATATTTTTGTGTTGATTATATATTAGTTACTTAGGGTTGACTATTATATATATTGGGTTGATGATTGGTTGGATTCCCGTTGTCTCATTAGCGGATGCCCGCAGTTTCATAGCGGATGATTTCCCTATGCACCCCACAAATATATTAGTGGATCACCTTCATACTGCGATATCCTGCCTCGAAGCAGGATGAGTATTACTATGTTGACTAACGTCTGTGGATGTAGGAAAAACAGGTTGGAGGAATCCAACTGGATTCCTCAAAAATATATTATCTGTTTATTTATTTGTTTGCATATATACTGTCATATATGATGTGTTAGAAAAATAAATAATTGTTTGTTTGGTGTTAAAATATCACTGGAAAAATATCATGAAAAAGGAATTTTTCAGATTTAAAAAGGAAATTCTATTTTTCTAAAATAGAATTTGAAATTTGAATAGAATAAAAATATTAACTTGTTTTAAAAGAATAAAAACAAGTAGTTCTTACATAAACGAAATTTATAAAGGAAGTGAAAAGAATTATCATTGGATAATTCGGAAATAAAAATACAAGTGTGAAATTGAAAAGGGAAATCTATTTTCCAAGAGTAGAAATATCGATTTCAAAAGAAATCGAAATCAAGACTTGTTTAAGAATGAATATAGAAATTCAAATATAGAATTTGAATATAGAAAATATAAAGGAAATTCAAATATAGAACTTGAATATAGGAAGTGAAATGGAATTTGAATAAAGAAATTTTAAATATAGAATTTGAATATAGAAATTCAAATGGAGTTTGAATATAGAGAATTTGAAATAGAATTTCAATATTGAATTCAAATAAAGTTGAAATGGAAATTGAATATAGGGAATTTAAATAGAATTGAAATGGAATTTGAATATAAAAGATCGAAGTATAAATAAATTTATTTACGAGTTAGGAAAAATCGACAATTTTAGATAATCGAAAATATTAAGTTGAATTGGAAAATTGGTTTAAAATATATCATAATGGAGTTGGAATTTAGATATAAACGAAGTTTAAAAAGTTTATATATATATATATATTTATAACGAACTCGCCGCAGCGCGGCAGTTTGTAAATTGGCGTTTCGAACTTCAATTGAGTATACAAAACTCAATTGAAGTCGGAATTCTTTGAAACAAGAACCGTCAGGACCAACTAGATAATAGTTTTCTAATGGAAGAGAAAGTTCTGAATTTCATCGTATATATTTTGAGTTATGTCAAAATCAAATTTTCATAAAAACAGCGCTATAACCATTATTAAACCATAATGGTTTATTTAATTTTATAAAAGGATTTTAAGCAAATAAAACCCGAATTTCTATTTAGAAAATTTCAGATTTGAGTTGTAAATTATATGTGAACTCAAGTGGAGTAATGAATTGAATTTTTGAAACAGAAATTAGATTTTTGATTACTGAATAGAATTAACTAATTTGAATAGTAATTAGTTAATGAGATTTTGAATTGATTTTGGGCTTTGAATAAGTGAATTCGATTTGGAATTTTATTTTTGGAAATCGAAAAGAAACTTGAATTGAAATTGGAATTCAATTTTGGTTATGAGCAAGTTAAATATTTTATTTGAATATGTTATGTTCAACCAAAGAAGTGAAATAGGCAAAAAAGCGAATTAAAGAATAAATAGGCGAAACTGAATTCAAACGATTGGATTGAGTTGAATTGAATTGAAAACAGGTGAACACGTGTTAGGCAGGTATGGAATGAAGTATATGAAGAGAATGAAGTTTACAAATTTGGTGCCCGACAAAAAGGTACATGTTTAAATTCCATATGACGTTTTATGCGTCGTATCGGCAAGTCGCTTGGCTTTTTCTTTTTCTTTTTGATTGGAGAGGCTATGTGGCGGTTTGGGGATTTTCCCGATGCTCTCGGTACAAAGGAGGTTATGGCGAAATTTTCCGGGAATTTAAGGAGTTAGAATATTTTTTAGAAATTTTGATAGTTAGAAATCAATGTATCGATATTGAGACGACCCCAAACCCCGTACTGGCGGTGGGAAGGGTAATCCTTGGAATATAACACATAAACAGATAATAGCAAAACATAATTAAATAAATACACCAGATAATGAACAATAGAATATACTGGATAAGAGTAATCATCAGAGTTACACAGTACACAGGATCATACTTAGTACAAATACAGTACAGATATACATAAATGTCTACAGCGGAAAACAAACATAATGTACAATAGGAGCTGAACATCATAAAAAGAGATAAATGATAGAATCCATCTTCAGCTCCAGTTATCCAGAAAGAACCAGCTAAACCTGAATACAAGGCTGCCCGTGTAGAAAAAGGGGCACCCGAGTTTGAAAGTGAAACAAACTACGAGTCAGTCATGGGACTGGTATGAGAAATCTACTCAACACATTTATAATATGGCTAATCACAGGACCACGCCACTTTCGTGGAACGGGTTTACTCCATTGGATTGCCAGTGCTTTAAAAACAAATCTTTCCTTTAAACATCGCAATTCTTTTTATAAAAATGAAGCCATTATAAGACTCAGTTCCCATCACACAATGCAACGCAAACCGGAGGATAAAGTTTTTACCTTATAATGGCCAAGATATGCCTGATACGAATAAAACAAAAGCATTTGATATTACTACTAGTGTTTACATGTTTCAAAAACAATTTCAAATCATAACTATCAATCATAGACGACATGAGCGTCCCATGCCACTATGTCTCCAAATATATATACAATCCAAACCCCACAGTCACGTATTTGGAAATTGGATTTCCATCATGAACCAAGGCAAAAGATAGTCCTTACTGAATTCGAGACACTCTAACCCGTGTCTCAGGAACAGCCGCAACTGCCCCTTGGATCGTCAGGGCCGGTCCACCGATGTGGATTATTATGCCTGAACAATACGTTTCCCCGCCCTATGGGGGCGTCAATGAGCCAACGAATGGCTCCGTCGGTCCCGGATCGACCGATATATCCGAGGCGCCTCGCTATCCATCATCCACATAAGTAAAATGTCAGGCCGTGTAAAAACACAGAAAAAACTCCTAGCTAGAAGGAAACGCATGCCCTCCCCTGAGGTCCTTCTCCCATTTCTGGTTCATACCGGGGTGTAAGGCTCGCGAATTCACGTTATACACAAAGCTACGCCACACAGGCGGTGCTTTGATCATCACCACAAGACTTTGCTTTTCAACAGAAGCCCTGATCATTTGCCACTTAGGCATGCCACACTAGCAATTCATGCCATGCGACTGATGTCCATCGATATACAACCCCTGAGCTCGTGCGTTTCGGAGAAGGGCGTTAAGCAAAATAATAAATTCTCCGCCGCCAAACAGATGTATATTTAATAGAGATCAATCAACACAGAATAAAATCCAATGTCAGACACATAGTCCATTTACAAGTCCGTTCTGGGTCTGAACGAAACCGGAGGCACTATATACCTCGCAAACCCATTGACCACCACGTACGTCTGGACGATCACCACTCATTATCAATATTTCGGGATGCCTCCCAATCAGGACCTCGGTTACCATCCAAACGAGGTGAAGATCTCCGGTCTTCGACCACCGTCTTCATCTTCGATTTCTTATCGTCGATTCAGTTATTCAGAATAGGATAAACCTGGTCTTTCTGAACAACTCGTGTGTATTATAAACAAGTGCAACACTAACATACACACGCATTGATTGACGTAGAAATGTGTTATTTTTATGCTCTTATATCTTATCTTTTGTATATAAATAAATATTACTTGGGTATTGTTTTGTCACTTTTACAGATATTCCAACCCAGCCCGCATGCAACCAGAAAAGTAGAGAAATGAAAATCAAATTGCTGCATATTTATATTTGAAGACTTGTTGACGATGATCTCACATTCAGTTACTTTTGGGACAAGAAAATAATTGGTAGAAGGCTTTACATATCGCAAATCAATGAAGAAGTATCAAGGAAAGCAAGAGGAAAAGAGAAAAGGCCCAATTGTAATTCTCATACTCTTCTGTGATTTCCCTAAGGCCCATTTGTAGTTAGGGTTTAGGGTTGGCTATCAGCTATAAATACCCTTGTAATATCATTGTAGCCACCATCATGTATCATATTTTCTCTTCTTAATAAAGTTCTTCTTTTATTTTCTAGCATTTTTCTATTTTCTTAGCAATTAGTGTTGTCTACACGATTAGATTCGGTAGAGCACCAATTGTATTTTACAATTTTTTAATTTAGAGATTAGTCGTTTGATTAGTTTCAACGACAATCCTAATTTACCTTTTGTTGTTCTTCTTTTCTTGCAATTTTAATTTCTGCATTCTTGTTCTTGCTTTGCTATTTACTTTTTTGTGATTAATCGTTCGATTAGATTCGACGATAATCATAAGTTTGCAATTTCAATTTTATTGTTTTCAAAACAAATCTCCAGGCTTCGTCTAACTCGTCCAAGAGATTAGATAAATAATTTAATTTTAATCTACCTCCCTGTGTTCGACCTGTATGCTACACACCTGTATGCTTGCAGAATTTAATTTAAATGTCGCGCTTTTCTAATTCATAGACTAGCGTCGATCAAGTTTTTGGCGCCGTTGCCGGGGAGGTAACGATTAAATTTTATTATTTATTTAATTTCTGATTCGTCTTAGTTTTTGTTTTTATTTGTTGTTTTTGTTTATTAAAAAAAAAATCTTGCAAATTTTGTTTGGTTGCTTTCCCTTCTTATTTATTTCTCTCTCCTTGCATTTCTTTCACAATTCAATTTCTTTCCACATTCACACTTGTCCAAATAATATATTTTTTTCCTTTTCTGTCTACAATTCTTTCCCATTCTCTTTGGAAAAAAAAATACAAATTTCCTTCCTTCTCTGTCTAATCTTCTACAAACTTCTCATCACCATACCCACATCAACATCACCAACCCCAATTCACAACAAAGAAACCATTCAAACACCGCAATTTACAAACCACAAATCACGTTCAAATCCACACAAAAAAAAGAGCCACCATCAGACCACTTTCTCCACTGCCGTGAACACCGTCACCTCAACAATTGCCATCAAAACCACACCAAATCCACGTTCCATACCACAGCTCCTACCCACCTCCGTCATTAGCCTTTAATCCCCCCTGTTTGCATCGCAACCATCCTGCCATTTCCAAGATCTCACATACTCAGTTCCTTCCAACAATCACACTTCATACACAAACGTCCACGTCCTCACCAAATCACCAACCACTACAGTCAACAAACTCACAATCCCCTGAACAAAATTCGCCAGTCCAGACAACCATCTCACCTCAACCTTTGCCGAACCACAATCCATCTTCTCACGTTCAAAAACCACCAGGTCCTACATACCTTAAGCCACACCTTCATCCCATCACAAAGCCCTCATCCTTGCAAACCAGATCGCCACCCTGCTAGACCGCAAAAATCAAACTGAGCCCTTTCACCATCCCACAACGTACCTTCCTTCATACCCCTCCTGCATCAACAGACGCAGCCACCTACTTCAGACCATCACGCAAATCCACCACTGACGCAAGCATCAGAATCCCTTTCACAAATTCTGAAAACATCCCGCAACAACCTGCTTCAATTCAGAACTTCACCACTGCTTTCATCTTCAGACCGCCATCGCACCCAGTAAGACCAGTTCGATTCAACACCGTTCATCACGAGCCAGACCCAATTATCAATCACCGATTCCTTTTCCTATCATCACTTCCCCGAAGCCAATTCAAATCCGAACTAAAAACCCTTAAATCGAGGGCGAACTCGAAAAAAAAAAGGGGAATTCACGGGATCGGTTGCGTGAATTATTCTGGACGAGATATTTGATTTAGATCGTGGGTTTCTTTCCTTTTTTTCAGGCAGAATATTTGGACTTCTGATTGCCTTTTATCCTGAATGCGTGATTTTTTTTAATTGAACATTGATTTCCTTTGGTCTGATTAGTGGGACGCGGTCATAATTGAGTAATTAATTGGTGGCAATTGGAATGTTTTGATAAATGACATTTTGAGGAATATTTGTTTCTTATTTTTTTTCTGGTGGTCATCGGTTTTTTTTTTTTTAAAAAAAAAGGGAGAATTTTTCAAAAACGGGTACAGCTGAAATTTAAAAAAAAAAAGGGGACAACAACAGAAAGCAGCGGACGATTCAGATGGGTTGGAGCGGTTGCACACCAAGTGGGGTGTGAACGCGCTAGCGCTTCCCAAATTCACTGGAGGACTGCCGATCAAGGTGAAAACTTTTAAAACTCTACAGGTGCTCTGCCGCAAAGAAAAAAATATATAGACAATTGTTGTAAAAAAAAATTCTGCAGGGGCAGCGGCTTTGAATGTACAATTTTTAATTTCTGCAATTTATTCTGTGACTGAAATTTCTGGATATATTCTATTCTGTGACTGAAATCACTCACATCGTTTCTCAACAATAAAATTTGATTAGTTGTTTCAAAACAATATAATTGAAAAGTGGTGTTTTGTGAAGTTGACTGTCTCGTATAATTAGATCGCGGATATATAGTAGTTCAATTTATTGAACTATTAGCAAAAGAGGTTGCATACTACCCGTAAAACATTGGTCGTATCCCTTAGTGTTTACACTATACGTGAACGGCCATAAGACCCTCTTCCCCTTTCTAATTGAGTCAGTTAATTAATAGAGCACAACTCAGTATTTTATATTATTTTGAAGTGAAAATAAATTCCGTCTTGTCTTGACTTCATTCATATGTCTGATTCAAAAAAATCTTTGAGAGAAATGTGGAATAATAACCTGAGTAGACATCCACTGGAAGAATATGAATATGAACGACAACTCATGAGGCAAAATTTTCCGAAATTTCGTGAGCCCAATGCCAACAATTTTCAAAATTTTCCAACCGACCAACATTTTCAACATCATAGAAATGATTGAAATTGCGATTTCAATTCAAATTTCAATAATTTCGATTATGGACCACACCCACATCAAAACGATTTTGAATCCCAATATAGCTTTGATCCACATCAGTATGGAGTTGGAAACCAATTCGAAAATAATTTTGGATATGAAAATGATTTTCAAATCGATCAAAATCTTCAAAATAATGACCCATATCCACAACTTGAATATAACCAAGATTGCAATTTTCCCTCGAATTTTAACAGTTTTGGTTACAAACATAATTTTTATGATCAAAATGATTTCCAATATCAAAACGAAAATTCAAACAACCACCACATTGGAAGTAATTTTGATTGTGAAATTGATATGGACTATAATTTTGAAACTCAAGAAATCCAAAACGAGAGCTCGCAAATCAACGATTTTGAAGAATACCATCTTAACGTTTTTAGAGAGAGGGTAGAAAGGCTAGATAGACAGCTTAATGAAAAAGATAGAAAGATAGATGAACTTCTTTGTTTAATGACAACTTTGAAAGAACAGCGAGAGCAACAAAATCAAATTCAAACATGCGATGATTCAAATACTCCACTCTTTACTGATAGTGAAAATTTTCAGATAACAACTTTCGAAATTGAGAATAACGATCTAAATGAAGTTGTTCAAAATTCAACAAATGATGTGGACTTCGACTCTTTTCAAGAAAAAGATTTAAGCTCAAATTTTGATCTTCCTCTTTCGGGCTGTGAGGAAATTGAAACTTTTGAAATTGAACAAAATGAAAATGTTGAATTTTTCAATTCAAATTTGGAAATGGATTTTAAGGAACATGAATTTTTCGGATTGTACGAGGATGAGTTGCCAAATGAGGAAGACGTAGATTCAAGTCACGAGTTCGAAAATTTTAACTTTGAGAAAATTTCAAAAGAACTTGAAATTGCCAGTGTCAAAAATACCTTGTCAATTGAGAAAGATGACCACATACTCTTGAACAACACTCAGAATTCAAATTTCACTGAATTTATACACGATCACAAGTTTTTGAAAAATTACACTGACAAATTTGTTGAATACATGAATTACTTTTGGAATGCTGGCTTGGTTGAAAAACTTCAGGTTAGGACGACCCTAGATATTTATCTCCTGGACTACAAGTCGAGGTATAAAGATGAGATGGTTTTCAAAAACTCTTGCTTGTTAGAAAATATGCCTAGGCATAGTGGGAATGGGACTCATAGGGCAAGAACCAAGTGTGGGGGAAAAAGTTGGTGGAAATCCTTGCGTCGCATGCATCGTAAACACATATATCATTGTACATATGATCCATTCTTACATATAGTTAGGCTGCATTTCATTCTGCAAATCATTTTGCATCTAATCCATCTATGGGTTTTATCTTTCAAATTTAGGAAACGTTTACAGTGTGGACACTGTTTAGTTCTAGTGTGGGGGGGGGGGAGTCTGCATTGCATTCTTTTGATTTTTTCTTTAATTTTTCTTTCTTTTTCATATAGGACCATCATACATTTTATATCGTAGTAACATACCATATATTTTTTTTTAAAATACGACTCATTTTCAATTGAAACAGCAAAATAAGTTTACAATTTTTAGCCAGTTGATAGTATTTTTCTCTCTCAACTTAGATCAAATTTGAAATATAATGAAAAGTTTAATTTTGAGGGATAATAGTGTAACCGGTACATAGGGAGATTCTTAGGTGATGGCCATGAAATCTATTCTATATTGTAGACTTTGTTTAAATAAGTGGAGAACTTAAAATACTTATATTGGCTTTTCAAATCTTTAAAACTAAGTTGTGTTAAGTTGAATTCGCATAACTCTCTTTTATGCTTATATTTTCGATAATAATAATAATAGTATTCCAAGGGTATCTAACATTGCTTGTATATCGAGCGTTGGTGTGCAAACCCGCCAAGCTCTATCCGACACGTTGTTGACAAAGTCAAAGTTGGAATATCTTGGTCTCATTTTATGAGATTGGACACCTAAGGATTACCGACACGTTGTTGACAAAGTCAAAGTCGGCCTGCACAATCCGCCAAGCTCTTTACCCACTCTCCGTTAGTCCGCGAGGCAGTGCATGGGTGGTAAACCTTGGTCTTTTTAGTTAGGTGTATGTACTTAATCATAAATCTTAAAATTTTATAGAATAAAGAATAAGCGATGATACCCAAACACTTCTTGACCTTATTGATTTGACTAGCCATACATGAGAAAATTAGAATACCACTTTGCAAACTGTGCCAAGCAAACTAAGAATTTATTTCATGGCTGCACTATGTTATCGACCGAACTAACTGGCCAAACTGGAATTTAACATTTAAAAACTTGATTTATATTGAAAATTTGTGACAAGTCGAGGTATCTAAAATAAAATCAACTGACTAGAAATTGTTAACTTAATTTGTTGTACCACTTTCTTGAAACAAGTCGTGTTTTCATTTTTTTTAATCTTCATATGTCCATTGCATTCATGTAGTTCATTAGAACCATATCATACTGCATTTGGATTTTGTGGGTAGTATCCGCTGAAAACCCTCACGAGACACCACTCGTCCTACTAGGGACACCTAAAGGTTTAACGGCTTGTTGCATGCGCTCAATGCAATCGTGTTTCCTACGAAAGTGTGACCTATCTAGTTAGTTTTCCATTTTCATTTTACTCGAGGACGAGTAAAAGATAAGTGTGGGGGTATTTGATTGACGTAGAAATGTGTTATTTTTATGCTCTTATATCTTATCTTTTGTATATAAATAAATATTACTTGGGTATTGTTTTGTCACTTTTACAGATATTCCAACCCAGCCCGCATGCAACCAGAAAAGTAGAGAAATGAAAATCAAATTGCTGCATATTTATATTTGAAGACTTGTTGACGATGATCTCACATTCAGTTACTTTTGGGACAAGAAAATAATTGGTAGAAGGCTTTACATATCGCAAATCAATGAAGAAGTATCAAGGAAAGCAAGAGGAAAAGAGAAAAGGCCCAATTGTAATTCTCATACTCTTCTGTGATTTCCCTAAGGCCCATTTGTAGTTAGGGTTTAGGGTTGGCTATCAGCTATAAATACCCTTGTAATATCATTGTAGCCACCATCCTGTATCATATTTTCTCTTCTTAATAAAGTTCTTCTTTTATTTTCTAGCATTTTTCTATTTTCTTAGCAATTAGTGTTGTCTACACGATTAGATTCGGTAGAGCACCAATTGTATTTTACAATTTTTTAATTTAGAGATTAGTCGTTTGATTAGTTTCAACGACAATCCTAATTTACCTTTTGTTGTTCTTCTTTTCTTGCAATTTTAATTTCTGCATTCTTGTTCTTGCTTTGCTATTTACTTTTTTGTGATTAATCGTTCGATTAGATTCGACGATAATCATAAGTTTGCAATTTCAATTTTATTGTTTTCAAAACAAATCTCCAGGCTTCGTCTAACTCGTCCAAGAGATTAGATAAATAATTTAATTTTAATCTACCTCCCTGTGTTCGACCTGTATGCTACACACCTGTATGCTTGCAGAATTTAATTTAAATGTCGCGCTTTTCTAATTCATAGACTAGCGTCGATCACGCATCATTCCAATTCATTAGTCACTAACCGTCAATTAGTAAGAGAACGATTTCCCAAATATTAACCCCGAAGGCCGAAACCAACATCAGATCAACACCCAGGAAACCATTCGACTTAGCCAGCCTTCAGTTAATTTCTAAATCACATCCATATCATTTATAATATTGTATAACGATTTATCGCTATTTTTATTTATTTTAAAATAGCCAATTTATTCAAAACGACCCTTCGGGCCATAACGCGGCCGTGGCGCTGTTTTTCTTCAGATTTGATTTACACATATCTGAAAATTTAACCGTTGGATCTTCACAAAATTTACATCATTAGAAAGATCTTTTCAAAACGAATCCAACGGTTCCAGTTTCGGGAAATTCCGACGGTCGGATCTCCCGGTATAATCGTTTGAAGTTTCGATTTCAAAATACAAACTGCAGCGTCGTTATTCGATTAAATATAATTATATTTATATATATATATAAATATAATCGATTCTGGCGCTGTTTTTCTTCAGATTTGAATTAAACATTCCAGACAATCCAACCATTGGATTTTTACAAAGTTGGTGTCGTTGGAAAGACTTTTCCAAAGCGAACCCAACGGTTGCGATTTCAGGAAAATCCGATGGTCGGATCTCCCGGTATAATCGTTTGAAATCACGGTTTCAAAATACGAACTGCAGCATCGTTATTCAATATATTTTAATTCTATTTATATAAATATATCGATTCTTCAATTTCAAAGCTATATTCTTTTCATACATTTGATCAAAATGATATTTTTATCTAACTGGCTTCTATTTCAACACTTCACTTTTTTTTTTTACCAATTCATGTATATAATAAAAATGTGATTTTTATTGTAAAACAATTCATTTCAAAACACTATTGTTTTATATAGTTCATATGGATAATAAAAATAGGATTTTTATTATAACACAATTTCTTTTAAAACAAGATTATTTTATATAGTTCATATATATGATAAAAATGTGATTTTTATTATAAAACAATTTATTTCAAAATATGAATACCATTCAACACATGAATTTCAATTCACCGAATGAATATCGATTCAACACATGAAGGTTTTCTATACAACGAATAAATATAGTTTCAACAAATGAAAATAATTCAAACACATGAATATTATTCATAATTTCGGCAGCATAACGGCAGGGTAGTTAAAACCTGGACCGTCCCTTGTACGGCTCCTCGCTCTACCTTAAAACCTCGTGGTTTTTGATAATGGGGAATCATGAATCTAGTTCGCACGCAGGCGGCATGTATATTTATTTCATTTCCACAAACTAATCCTATGTGGTTTCAACCAAATATTTCTCAACCACAAATGGGTATTTTTCAACCACAATCAATCAATATCAACCACAAACAATTCCAATCAACCATTTGCTATCAATCAATTTTCACACCAATCACAACCAATAAATATCGTCCATGGTTTGTGGACAAGGGGCATATATATATATATATATATATATATATATATATAGCAATTCACTTCTATTTCAACACATATATAATTTTTACAACGCATATATAACTTATACATCGAACGTACAACTTATACAACGCTTATACATGAGGTGTACAATGCTTATATAACTCATACATCGACTATATAATTTATACATCGTCGTTTTCCATATCGTTTATATATTAGAAATCTCACATTGGGTTCCACTCCACCAAAAATAGAAGAAGGCTCAGAAAAATATGCGGTCTCTTCTAAAATGTTGTAGAAGACGTCCACACGGTCACGATGTTTCCTGTTTCATCGAATTTCGTCAAGAAACGAAAAAGATAAGATTTTTCAAAGTTCAGATGTAATAAAGGACCCACCTTTCACGATGGTTCAAAACTAGGTTTTGATCTTTCGATCAAACTGTTGCGCGTAGGAGAATCGGCTCACACAGCGTCGAAGAGCTTCGAACCACCTTCCCGGCGCCGCTGGTCTCGCTCAGTTCGGTGGCGCCATGAAGGCTCGGCGACACTCCAAAGTCGCTGACTTTGAGGACTCGTATCTCCCTCCTCACTTAATGATAACTAGCAAACCTTAGATGGATTTAAAGAGGAGACGAAGAGCTTCGAAATGAATCAAGAATCACTCGATTTCATTGTGAAATGGGGGAGAAATCGAAGAGAGAAGGTGTCGACCTTCTTTCCGTCGCGCGCAGTATCCATCGGGGAGAGAGAAAGAGTTAACTGGCCAATGAGAGAATTTTCTTATATTTATAAATTTTTAATTTCGAAAATACCCCCTTTCACACACGAACACCAATCCAAACCCAACGACGGTCGTCCCTAGCGTTTTACCCCCATTCCGAGCACAATGGGATATGTTTCGTAGGCCCATTCGACTGTTTCAGTCAGTTTTCCTTCAAATTAAAATATAAAACATTCAATATTTGATTTGAACGTACATTTCAATTTTCCAGGGCCACAAACTAATTCGAAAAATTCCAGAAAAATAAATCTGGCTATGTTTTGACGATACGGTCCCAACAAAACTAGTTTCGTCGAATTCTAAGACCGTTTGCAAAAAGGCCCATTTCTCGTCGATCCAATTTAACTGTAATTGACCAAAACAAGTTTTCATTTCCCACGCTCACATACTAGCTTCAAAAATTATGAAATTTGAAATCTAGCAATAACTTCCCATCCCGGATCCAACAAAAGTGGTTTCGTCGAATTCCGAGGTCGTTTACAAAATGGCCAATTTCACGGGCTATATAAATTCCATAGCGACCTTTCTGAAAATTCATTTGGCCATAACTGTTGCTTTCCGCTATGAAACTTCAATTTTTCAGATTCGGTAGAAAGGTATTCACTAACAGATTTAAATATTTTTGGTCTCACTCAAATTCGTTTTGTTTTGCACCCGGTACAATCCGACAAAGTTTGAATTCAATTTCTGAAACTGCAGCGCCATTTCAGGCCTTGTTTATAATTAGAATTAATTATATTCATTTTCAAACGTCGATTTAAACTCACTTTTCATTGCTATTATTTAAAATATTTATTTTAAATATTTAAAATCCATTATTTTAGCCAATTTAAAAAATTTAAATTGGTTCAGATTTTCTGGGTCCTTATAATCTCCCTCACTTAAAACTTTTCATCCCCGAAAAGGAACAAAGTCGAAAGTGGTTTAATTAATCAACTCTACGTTTGATCTAGCTTCCATTCTCCAACTTTTCAGTTTCTGAAAATTTTCAAATTCTTCAAAAATTTGGCTAACACCCGGAATTTTCGAAAAATTTCGCCATAACCTCCTTTGTACGGGGAGAGGTTTGGAAATTTATTGGGCCGTATTAGGTACCCAATAAATCCTAATAAGCATACACATATTTATAGTGATATATTCTGATGTTTACAGGGGAGCGTGTATTGATAATAACTCCAAAGAATAAATTCTCGTCACCCTGTCAAAGCCTGAGGGAGTGTGTATTTTAAATGCTCCAGAGGATAAATCCTCATCACCTCGTCCCGTATGGGAAATAAATAGTCCATGTGCCGTATCTAATAACTAGAGAGACGTGATTATTGTCAACTCCAGACCCGTGTGGGGTTTTTATTAATCTGGCAATTTTATCGCTACAATTTAGAATAGTCCATATCAGTCATCAGTTCAACCTGTAAAATATAGTCATCGCCATACAAGCCTCTCGCTTATATGGTAAATCTTCCACCTCGTCACACAAGCTCCAAATGCTTATGTGGTATATGATGAAGTATGCCTATCTTCAGAAGTATGCCATGTAATGTAGTTCAAAATTAATTGTTACTATCCTATGGTGACGTTTATTATTTCACACAGAACAACCAGCACTCCGCATCCAATGGAATTCACAGGAGTTGATATAATAATATTTCGCATCCAACTCATTAAGGTTTACCTATTTGTCGAGCACACAAATAAAATCTTTACTCAACAGCTAATCCATTTACCTGTTCACACATATATAATGCACAAGTATATATATTTCTATCTATTTTCTAATCAGTTCAATGTGTGATATAATCGAATAAACTCTACCATTATTCTCTTATTAATCAAATTAACTATTGTTTCAACAATTTTAATTAATCAAATCTATTATCACACAATACAAACAACAATCAAATTGTTTTTAACTTTTCAAAATCATACAAATCAATTTCTATATTCTTTTAAAATCATTCAGGTTATATAATTAAAAGTGCACATCCATGGAAAGAAAATAACAACAGAGTAGAGAACTAATTGGTAATGCAAAGTATGGTAAATGTACCTTGCACCATAGTCAATCAGAGATATCCACTCGGAATCTAGGATAGGCTTTCTGAATGCTCTCCTCAGTTTCCCAAGTACAATCTCGCGGATCTCCGCTCCATTGCACTTTGACTAAGTGAACCTTCTTGTTCCTCAGCTCTTTGGTTTCTTTGCCGATGATCTTTAGCGGCTCTCTTCTCACAGCTAATTCAGGGGTAATTTCAATATCCTGTTGAGCTGCTTCTTCCACGATCAAGTCTGGATCATGAACGTGTTTTTGAAATTGAGATATGTGAAATACATCATGCACTCCAGGCAACCAATCAGGCAATTTGACCCTATAAGCGAGGGTTCCGATCTGTTCCAGAATAGGAAACGGACCAATGAATTTGGGCGCCAACTTTCCAGTTTTACCGAACCGATAACTCCTCTCATCGGCGGTACTTTCAAATATACATAGTCGCCAACAGCGAAGGATATATATCTTCTTCTCCTATCGGCGTAACTCTTCTGTTGGCTTTGAGCGGCCAGTAATCGTTTCTTAATAAAATCGACTTTGTCGGCAGCTTCTCGGATCATGTCTGGCTCCAATACAAGTCTATTACCGGGTTCGACCCAACAAGCAGGAGATCGGCACGGTCTACCATACAACGCTTCGAATGGCGACATTGTCAGGCTCGCCTGGTAGCTGTTGTTATATGAGAATTCAGCCAAATGTAGATGGTCTTCCCATTATCCACCGAAATCTAGAACACAATCCCGCAATAGATCTTCTAAAATACGATTCACCCTCTCAGTCTGACCATCTGTCTGAGGATGATAAGCGGTGCTCAATTCAACTTTGTTCCCAATTCTACTTGAAATGCCTCCCAGAATTTACTAGTAAATATTGTATCTCTATCACTAAATATAATGAGCGGCACTCCATGTAGTCTAACTCTTTCCTTGAAGTATATCTGCGCCAGACTCTGAGCAGTTCTGTTTGATCTGACAGGTATGAAATGGGCGGTCTTCGTGAAGCGATCTACGATCACCCAAATACTGTCATTTCCTTTTCTGGTTCTGGGAAAACCATCAATGACGTCCATGGAAATATGTTCCCACTTCCAACCAGGAACGTCTAGCGGTTGTAACAATCCAGCCAGTTTCTGTTGGTCGCTTTTGACTAGCTGACAAGTAGGGCATCGACTAACATATATCGAGATGTCTCTCTTTAACGACTTCCACCAGAATGTGCGCTTGATATCGTTATACATTTTACTCACACCCGGATGGATACTGAGCTTAGATTTGTGGCATTCATCAAGCACATCTCTTCTGAGTTCATTCTGAGTTCAGGAATTTCTGGAACACAGATTCGTCCTTCTAACCTCAAAATCCCTTCGCTGTCGAGCTGGAAATCCGAAGCATTGCCTTCACGAATTAGCTGACTCATTCCTTTGATAAATAGGTCGTCTTTTTGGAGAGCCAATATCTTGTCAATCAACGAGGTCGCAATGATAAAACTGGCGATCATTTCATTCTTTCGGCTTAACGCATCGGCCACGGCATTGGCTTTCCCTGGAGTGTATAGAATCTCAAAATCATATGCTGCAAGGAACTCTAGCCAACGTTGCTGCCTCAGATTCAGGTCCTTCTGAGTGAACAGATACTTTAACGACTGATGGTCTGTATACAGTTCGAACTTCTCACCCAGAAGATAGTGTCTCCAGATTTTCAAAGAGAATGCAATAGCCAACAGCTCAAGATCATGAGTTACATAGTTTTTCTCGTGCGGCTTCAACTGACGGCTAGCATAAGCAATCAATTGACCTCTTTGCATTAACACTGCGCCTAGGCCTTCTCTAGAAGCATCAGTCCAGACTTTCAAATCCTGATTGCCATCAATGATGGTTAATACTGGAGCAGTCGTTAATCTTAACTTTAGTTCTTCAAAAGCCTCCTCACTTTCTGGAGTCCATTTGAATTTAGAGTGCTTCTTTGTAAGCTTCGTTAAGTGACCAGATATCTTCGAAAAGTTTTTAATGAACTTCCGGTAATAACTAGCCAATCCGAGAAAACTGCGGACTTCTGTAGGGGTACTGGGCTGTTTCCAATTCTGAATAGCTGTGATTTTACTTGGATCCACAGCAATTCCTTTTTTCGATACAACGTGGCCCAGAAATTTTACTTCATCTTGCCAGAATATGCATTTGGATAGTTTGGCTTTTAGAACGTTCCTTCTCAGAATTTCTAGAACCTGTTCCAGATGCTTTTCATGTTCGGTCTTTGTTTTAGAGAAGATTAGAATATCGTCAATGAAAACCAGAACAAATTTATTCAAAACCCCTCTGAACACTCTATTCATCAGATCGACGAAGTAAGCTGGAGCGTTACATAAGCCGAACGGCATTACTAACCACTCGTAGAATAAGTCTGGACCTCTGAATGCTGTCATTGGAACACACTCTTCGGCAATTCGAAGTTGATGGAAGCCTGTAGCTAGGTCCATTCTTGAGAATACTTGGGCTCCATTCAGATGATCCAATAAATCATCAATTCGCGGCAATGGATATTTATTCTTTATGGTCTGCTTGTTCAGATCACGATAATCCACACATAGCCGTAGAGTACCATCAGATTTTGGGACAAATACCACTGCCGCTCCCCAATCAGAGAAACTGGGCCTGATCAGACCCTTCCATACTTGCTGTCGTGTTTGATTGTCAAGTTCCTCTTTCTCTTTCAAGGACATTCTTCGAATAGCGTGAACTACCGGCCTTGCATTCGGAATCAAAGCGATCTTGAAATCTATTTCTCTCTGCGGAGGTAAGCGAACAACTTCTTCAAACACATCCGAATAATTTTCTACGACTGGAATGTCTTTGATGAGGTCCGGAATATTCTCTGTGACTTCAGGGATATTTTCTATTTGGGCTGGAGAAACATCCAAAGCTGCCTAGAAGTCTTTTCTATTAGCATTCTGACCTTCACAGGGAATGGTTATATAATCACCTGATTTAATCTTCGCCTTAATGACTCTGTCGGTGCATTTAACCTCAGCTTCATACTTGGTCAGCCAGTCTAACCCCAGGATAAGATCAAACTCTGTAACATTCATGACGACCGCGATGGTAGGGAACCGATAACGAGAAAAAGAAACCGGCACTCCACAAACCCAACTGAGATCAATGGAACCCCCAACCGGATTCTGGACAGTCATTGGTTCTTTGAGCTTCTTCAAATTTAAATCTAGTTTCTTAACCACATTCTAGGCAATGAAGCTTCGCGACGCGCCTGTGTCAAACAGTACTTTAACTGGGATATCTTTGATAGTTAACATGCCTTCCAAAACATAGGGTCTTTCCTGAATAGCTGTGGGTGTTGTAGTTTCTGCCACTTCATTCACTTGAACTATTTCAGTCTTTTTCAACTGCTAGTAATCTTGCTTTACGTGACCAGCCTGATGGCAGAGATTGCATTTTCTATCCTCTTCGTCGTGCAACATGCCTTTCTTATGGAGATCTTCATACTGATAAGCCATATAAATCATTTCTGAAAATGGAAGCTTCACATGCCCCATTACTTTATTCTGGTATTTCCTTTGGAGCCCGTTGATAAATCTCAAATTCTTTCTCTTCGTATTCTGAATTAGATGGGGAGCAAAGTGAGAAAGTTTGTTGAATTTCTTATGATATTCTGGAATGGTCATATCTCCTTGTATCAGAAAAGAAAATTCATCGCATAATCGCTCAGTCACTTCGGGAGGAGTAAATCTTTCTAGGAAAATCACTTTGAATCTGTCCCAGGTGATATCACCTTCTAGATTATCCTTAATAACTGAATCCCACCAGAACAAAGCTTCGTCTTTGAGTGCCCAGGATGCCAGTAATCTTTTCTGGTCATCCCTCAGCTTTAAACCCTCAAAGATTTTCTCAGTAGAACGAATCCAAGCCTGTGTCTTCATACTAGATTCTTCACCAGAGAACGGTACTCCACCCATATTTCGATATTTGATTAATAGGGCTTCAATATCCGGTTCTGCATTCCTTTTGTTTCTGACACTCATTTTCTAGTACTTCTGCAAATAGCAGATCAAGTGTCAGGTCACAGAAAAGATACTTTAAAACATAGAAATAAATACTTCAAATGTAAATGTGTCTATCGAGGTGTAATTTCATTCTGCTTTACTCATACTAGGATATCACTGATCCTATCTGTATAGAGTTACCCATCCTAGAACACTACTGGTTCTATTTCTGATGAGTTCGTTAATATGTTATATTCCAGAACTAAGCTTAACCAAGGCTCTGATACCAAATGAGACGACCCCAAACCCCGTACTGGCGGTGGCAAGGGTAATCCTTGGAATATAGCACATAAACAGATAATAGCAGAACAGAATTAAATAAATACACCAGATAATGAACAATAGAATATACTGGATAAGATTAATCATCAGAGTTACACAGTATATAGGATCATAATCAGTACAAATACAGTACAGATATACATAAATGTCTACAGCGGAAAACAAACATAATGTACAATAGGAGCTGAACAGCATAAAAAGAGATAAATGATAGAATCCATCTTCAGCTCCAGCTATCCAGAAAGAACCAGCTAAACCTGAATATAAGGCTGCCCGTGTAGAAAAAGGGGCACCCGAGTTTGAAAGTGAAACAAACTACGAGTCAGTCATGGGACTGGTATGAGAAATCTACTCAACACATTTATAATATGGTTAATCACAGGACCACGCCACTTTCGTGGAACGGGTTTACTCCATTGGATTGACAGTGCTTTAAAAACAAATCTTTCCTTTAAACATCGCAATGCTTTTTATAAAAATGAAGCCATTATAAGACTCAGTTCCCATCACACAATGCAACGCAAACTGGAGGATAGAGTTTTTACCTTATAATGGCCAAGATATGCTTGATACGAATAAAACAAAAGCATTTTATATTACTACTAGTGTTTACATGTTTCAAAAACAATTTCAAATCATAACTATCAATCATAGACGACATGAGCGTCCCATGCCACTATGTCGCCAAATATATATACAATCTAAACCCCACAGTCACGTATTTGGAAATTGGATTTCTGTCATGAACCAAGGCAAAAGATAGTCCTTACCGAATTCGAGACACTCTAGCCCGTGTCTCAGGAACAGCTGCAATTGCCCCTTGGATCGTCAGGGCCGGTCCACCGATGTGGATTATTACGCCTGAAAAATAAGTTTCCCTGCCCTATGGGGGCGTCAATGAGCCAACGAATGGCTCCATCGGTCCCGGATCGACCGATATATCTGAGGCGCCTCGCTATCCATCATCTACATAAGTTAAATGTCAGGTCGTGTAAAAACACCGACACAACTCCAAGCTAGAAGGAAACGCATGCCCTCCCTGAAGTCCTTCTCCCGTTTCTGGTTCATACCGAGGTGTGAGGCTCGCGAATTCACGTTATACACAAAGCTACGCCACACAGGCGGTGCTTTGATCATCACCACAAGACTTTGCTTTTCAACAGAAGCCCTGATCATTTGCCACTTAGGCATGCCACACTAGCAATTCATGCCATGAAACTGATGTCCATCGATATACAACCCCTGAGCTCATGCATTTCAGAGAAGGGCGTTAAGCAAAAGAATAAATTCTCCACCGCCAAACAGATGTATATTTAATAGAGATCAATCAGCACAGAATAAAATCCAATGTCAGACACACAGTCCATTTACAAGTCCGTTCTGGGTCTGAACGAAACCGGAGGCACTATATACCTCGCAAACCCATTGATCACCACGTACGTCTGGACGATCACCACTCATTATCCATATTTCGGGATGCCTCCCAATCAGGACCTCGGTTACCATCCAAACGAGGTGAAAATCTCCGGTCTTCGACCACCGTCTTCATCTTCGATTTCTTATCGTCGATTCAGTTATTCAGAATGGGATAAACCCAGTCTTTCTAAACAACTCGCATGTATAATAAACAAGTGCAACACTAACATACACACGCATCATTCCAATTCATTAGTCACTAACCGTCAATCAGTAAGAGAACGATTTCCCAAATATTAACCCCTAATGCCGAAACCAACATCAGATCAGAAACCAGGAAACCATTCGACTTAGCCAACCTTCAGTTAATTTCTAAATCACATCCATATCGTTTATAATATTGTATAATGATTTATCGCTATTTTTATTTATTTTAAAATAGCCAATTTATTCAAAACGACGCTTCGGGCCATAACGCGGTCGTGGCGCTGTTTTTCTTCAGATTTGGTTTACACATATCTGACAATTTAACCGTTGGATCTTCACAAAATTTACATCATTAGAAAGATCTTTTCAAAACGAATCCAACGGTTCCAGTTTCGGGAAATTCCGACGGTCGGATCTCCCGGTATAATCGTTTGAAGTTTCGATTTCAAAATACGAACTGCATCGTCGTTATTCGATTAAATATAGTTATATATATATATATATATATATATATATTTATAAATATAATCGATTCTGGCGCTGTTTTTCTTTAGATTTGAATTAAACATTCCATACAATCCAACCGTTGGATTTTTACAAAGTTTGTGTCGTTGGAAAGATTTTTCCAAAGCGAACCCATCGGTTGCAATTTCAGCAAAATCCGATGGTCGGATCTCCTGATATAATCGTTTGAAATCACGGTTTCAAAATATGAACTACAGCGTCGTTATTCGATATATTTTAATTCTATTTATATAAATATATCGATTCTTCGATTTCCAAGCTATATTCTTTTCATACATTTGATAAAAATGATATTTTTATCTAACTGGCTTCTATTTCAACACTTCACTTTTTTTTAAACCAATTCATGTATATAATAAAAATGTGATTTTTATTGTGAAACAATTCATTTCAAAACACTATTGCTTTATATTGTTCATATAGATAATAAAAATAGGATTTTTATTATAAAACAATTTCTTTCAAAACAAGATTATTTTATATAGTTCATATAGATGATAAAAATGTGATTTTTATTATAAAACAATTTATTTCAAAATATGAATACCATTCAACACATGAATTTCAATTCTTCGAATGAATTTCAATTCTTCGAATGAATTTCAATTCGTCGAATGAATATCGATTCAACACATGAAGGTTTTCTATACAACGAATAAATATAGTTTCAACAAATGAAAATAATTCAAACACATGAATATTATTCAAAATTTCGGCAGCATAATGACAGGGTAGTTAAAACCGGGACCGTCCCTAGTACGGCTCCTCGCTCTACCTTAAAACCTCGCGGTTTTTGACAATGGGGAATCATGCATCTAGTTCACACGCAGGCGGCATGTATATTTATTTCATTTCCACAAACTAATCCTATGTGGTTTCAACCAAATATTTCTCAACCACAAATGGGTATTTTTCAACCACAATCAATCAATATCAACCACAAACAATTCCAATCAACCATTTGCTATCAATCAATTTTCACACCAATCACAACCAATAAATATCGTCCATGGTTTGTGGACGAGGGGCGTATATATATATATAGCAATTCACTTCTATTTCAACATATATATAATTTTTACAACGCATATATAACTTATACATCGAACGTACAACTTATACAACGCTTATACATGAGGTGTACAACGCTTATATAACTCATACATCGACTATATAATTTATACATCGTCGTTTTCCATATTGTTTATAAATTAGAAATGGATATGATTTTTCAAAGTTCAGATGTAATAAAGGACCCACCTTTCACGATGGTTCAAAACTAGGTTTTGATCTTTCGATCAAACTGTTGCGCGTAGGAGAATCGGCTCACACAGCATCGAAGAGCTTCGAACCACCTTCCCGGCGCCGGTGGTCTCGCTCAGTTCGGTGGCGCCATGAAGGCTCGGCGACACTCCAAAGTCGCTGACTTTGAGGACTCGTATCTCCCTCCTCACTTAATGATAACTAGCAAACCTTAGATGGATTTAAAGAGGAGACGAAGAGCTTCGAAATGAATCAAGAATCACTCGATTTTATTGTGAAACGGGGGAGAAATCGAAGAGAGAAGGTGTCGACCTTCTTTCCGTCGTGCGCAGTATCCATCGGGGAGAGAGAAAGAGTTAACTGGCCAATGAGAGAATTTTCTTATATTTATAAATTTTTAATTTTGAAAATACCCCCTTTCACACACGAACACCAATCCAAACCCAACGACTGTCGTCCCTAGCGTTTTACCCCCATTCCGAACACAATGGGATATGTTTCGTAGGCCCATTCGACTGTTTCAGTCAGTTTCCCCTCAAATTAAAATGTAAAACATTCAATATTTGATTTGAACGTACATTTCAATTTGTCAGGGCCACAAACTAATTCGAAAAATTCCAGAAAAATAAATCTGGCTATGTTTTGACGATACGGTCCCAACAAAACTAGTTTTGTCGAATTCTGAGACCGTTTGCAAAAAGGCCCATTTCTGGTCAATTCAATTTAACTGTAATTGACCAAAACACGTTTTCATTTCCCACGCTCACATACTAGCTTCAAAAATTATGAAATTTGAAACCTAGCAATAACTTCCTATCCCAGATCCAACAAAAGTGGTTTATGTCAAATTCCGAGGTCGTTTGCAAAATGGCCAATTTCACGGGCTATATAAATTCCATAGCGACCTTTTTGAAAATTCATTTGGCCATAACTTTTGCTTTCCGCTATGAAATTTCAATTTTTCAGATTCAGTAGAAAGGTATTCACTAACAGATTTAAATATTTTTGGTTTCACTCAAATCCGTTTTGTTTTGCACCCGGTACAGTCCGACAAAATTTGAATTCAATTTCTGAAACTACAGCGCCATTTCAGGCCTTGTTTATAATTAGAATTAATTATATTCGTTTTCAAATGTCGATTTAAACTCACTTTTCATTGCTATTATTTAAAATATTTATTTTAAATATTTAAAATCCATTGTTTTAGCCAATTTAAAAAATTTAAATTGGTTCAGATTTTCTGGGTCGTTACAGATATATATAGAATTCGATAAGGAAACAAACTTAAAAATAGAATAGTATAAACAAAAAGGAAATCAAAAATCTAGTAATCGAAAGAGAAATGTATATACGTTTTGAAAATGAATAATTGGTTTGGTTGGTGTTGATTTTTCGAGTTAAGTGGTCTTGTCTGTTTTGAAGTTAAGGATGTTTTCAGTCAAGGTCTGAGAGGTAGTTATACCACAACTTGATTGATCATGTTTTTAACCGATAAATAGCAAGATCTAGTCTCGAAGAGGAATGCGTGAATAAGAGTTATTTGAATGCAATGTTTTGGGTTGTCGTAGCGATGTTTTACACAACATTCGTTTTAACCCGAAGAAGTGAAAGTTTGGAAATATGATTATAAATATTTCCTAAGTCTAAAAATGAATGGTCGGGAAAGAGATAAGTAATTGGAATATTTTCCAAATAGAATATATTTTCTATGTATTGAAAATAAAAGCAGACGATGTATGGAAATGTTTTCCAATTAACATAAAAGGCCAAGATGATTATCGAAAATATTTGGTTAACAAATATTGATAAAGAAAAGGGAGAAGTGATTTAATTAATGGAATATTAATTAAGGGCTAAGTGATTGTTTGATATTTGGATGAACACTTGTTTTCTTCGACAGTTAAATCATAGACTATTGAAACACTTGTTTTATTCGATAGTTAAATCACAGACTATCGAAGTTTTGACCATCGTTGTTAATATGGAGAGACCGGTTGGATTCCTATCCAAAGAACCACTCTGTATTGGTAGTAGCGTTGCGAATCATATTATATGTAGATAGTCGAAGACGGAGTAGAGTGAAGGGCTTTTTCTATTAATGGAAATTGTGCCTTCGGTTTCGTTCAATCCCAGAACGAACATAAATGGACGAATGTCTGACAAAGTAGTTCCAATGATCAAATGGGTTGGTCTGTATAAATATATATGGTTGCAATGGATTTATTCCCTTAGCATAATATCCAGAATATTTGTGTAAACCAATTAATGATTAACGGATATGATAATGTGGCATTCAAAGTGATCGTGTTATCAATGAATGGAAAGTAATCGTAGCCTTTGGCCTCAACAACCGGGAAATGACAAAAATCGGGCAAGCAGCATGGCTATGTGGGTCGCTCCCATTAGGGTGTATAATCACATGTCTAGAGATTCATTTAATTCCTTATTCTATTTGATGCTGTCCCATTCAGAAACGGTTGCTGATCCCAACCGTTGGTGATATACATTCGATACACTCAAGCGAAATGAGTGGTCAGTCATGTGTGGGCTGGGTTGCAAGATGTTCTTGTTGAACCTATTGTATTCCTCTCTAGAGATACACTATCGTAAGGTGGTTCGATACCTTGTCATAGTCGAAATCCAATCTCCAATAAGCGCCATGCAGTTTTTGATTTTATATTATGTATGGAGCGTGAAATGCAAGTGTTCCGCTAGATTCTATTTATTTGATGTAGACATTATTATAATATCGCTGGATTTTCATATCAAATTGTTTTTGGTTATAGTAAGGTAAAAACCGTCCATGTTTATGTGTGGGCTGGTCTTACTGTTATCTTTTCTTTTGAAAGGATTTTTAAAGTTAGACAAATGATTGGAGTTTACTTACACCAGTCCCATGACTGACCCAAAGTTTATTTTGTTTGTTTTCCCTAAACTCTTGGGTACCCAAATTTGTATGGGCAGTCAAGTAGTCGGGATTTTACAAATTCATTTGGAGGAGCTGGAAGTAGGAGGCTTCACTAGTTAGCTATAGACTATCATATTTCTGCTGTATACTATGTGATATCTGGAAACAGGTGTTTATAACTGTTCCAGGAATAACTGTTGTGCTCTGATAATGGTATGTAGATACAGTTACTGATTTGTATTTCAAATATTTATGTCATATAATATATTTTATTCATTCCGCTAAAAGATTTGTGTTCTTCGTTTTTCTTCTATTCTAATATTTCTTTCTTTCTATTTCTCATCCTCTAACTTCTTTCTAATAATGATTCGTATTTCTGTTCAATTTGGGTTGGACGTGTGGTGTTATTAGTCAACTCAGATAGTACGGATTTGCGGGTCGTTACAGTTGGTACCGGAGCTTAGGTTGAGCGAATATGGGATGTGCTCATTAGAGAAAGGGTCAGTAGTACCCTAGAATGAGTTGAGTGTTTATATACGAGAGAGCATATTTGTAAATTGATATGGAAGTTGTTTTATATTGTGTTGGTTAGTCTGTTGAGTGGTTTATGAATTCTGATCGAATAGTGGGACACCACAAAGTCGATACGAATTTCTAAACCCTTAAACAGAGAAATTCATCATAATAATGTTTTAAAGTGGGTAAATAAAATAATTTTACCCGAAATTCTATTTTTATATATAAAGAATAATTTTCTGAAATTATTGTAATATATGGATGTGTTGGTTGTTGTTATAATCAGATGGGAATATAAAAATTGGAATGGTTATATATAACCCAAATATAACTAGTATATGAATGATATATACAAATGAGATGAATTAAAATCGAATTCAAACCAGAATTTGGAATTTAAATCCTGGGTTTATCGTGAATGATGTTTTAAATAACACTGTTCTTAAACCCAATTGAGAAGAGAATAAATCTTTTAGTTAAGATTTAGAGAAGTATTCCAATTAATTAATATTTAATTGGAATTGAATAAAAGAATTGGATTTTTGGGTTTATAGTGAACGGTGTTTTAAATAACATTTGTTCTTTAACCCAATTAACAGTGAAGATATGATTTGGAATTTATAATCTTTTAATTAAGATTAAGGGGATTTTCCAAAGTAAAGTTTTCCAGTTTAATATATTAAATGGGAATTGAATGTTTGATTCGGTAATAATCGAGATGAGCTTCTGTGAAGGAAGACCGTTACTATATATGGAATTTAAAAGACTTTGTCGTTATTCCATTTAAATTATTAGTCTAAAATGGGGATTTATATCGATTATATGCTGTTATGATTTCCGTGTAGATTCCATCTTGATGGAAGAAAATTTTGGGTTTATCGTGAACTGTATTTTAAATGACATTAGTTCTTTAACCCAAGTAAAGACGGGATTTATTTCATAAACTTGAATAATCATTAAAAAATGATTTTTGGATATTAAAACTAAGTGGAGTTTTAATAAATCTTTAATTAGATTGAAATGTTAATGTGGTAATTAAATTTGCCAAATTTGAGAAGTGTTCGAAAATGAAGTATCACCGGTTTTACTTCATGCGATAGTTAAATCTTTAATTAGATTTGAACGTTAAATGGTAATTGAATTTACCAATAACACAGTGGGTGTTTGATATGGAGTACTACCAGTTTTGCTCCATAGGATGAATAGGTTTGAATTCGAAAAATAAAATAATTGGTTACTTCGGTAAAGCTCGATAATCCCGACTAGTTTGATAAATGATAATTTGGTTTAAAGTTGTGAAAAGATAATACGAAATCTTTTGAAATGGTTTCCAAGTGAAGATTTAAACAAGACGTTTAACTAAATTAAATCTTTGATAAGATTTATGGGAATAATTCCCAATGTAAAGAATATTTGAATAAAACAGTATTCTGGATTGGAATGAGGCGTATGATGTGTTTTATAGCACTTGATTATTGATTATAAAATAAGCGAGTTATTAGGAAAGACCGAGTTAATCCCATTCTGTATAACTGATATGACAATTAAATATCGACGATGAAGGCGGTGGTTGAAGATGGAGATCTTCACATCATATGGATAATTACTGATGTCTTGATTGGGCTGATCTCCCGAGACAAGGTAATAAGTGGTGATCGTCCAGACATACTTGGAGATCGACTGGATATGATAGGACATCTCTCTTGTATTGGACGTATGGGACAAGGATTAAGGTGCCTCCTGTTTCGTTCAGACCTAGAACGGACTT
Organism: Allium sativum; assembly: GCA_030737875.1. Classification (NCBI taxonomy): domain Eukaryota; kingdom Viridiplantae; phylum Streptophyta; class Magnoliopsida; order Asparagales; family Amaryllidaceae; genus Allium; species Allium sativum. The sequence continues at coordinate 290,079,799 of CM060924.1, forward strand.
GTAAATGGATGTGTGTCTGACATTGGATTTCATTCTATGTTGATTGATTTCTATTAAATATATATCTGTTTTTTTGTGGAGAATTTATTCTCTTGCTTAACACCCTTCTCTGAGACGTATGAGCTTATAGGTTATATATTGATAGACATCAATTGCATGGCGTGGATTATCAATGTGGCATGCTAAGATGCAAACAAACAAGGTTTTTGTTGAAAAGTAGAGTCTTATCGATGATGATCAAAGCACAGTTTTAATTAGCATAGCTTTGTGTATAGCGTTAATTCGCGAGCTTCACACCCCTGTATGAACCAGAAACGGGATGAAGGACAGCAGGGAGGGCATGCGTTTCTTTCTAGCTAGGAATGATGTCATGATATGGAGCCCAGACATTTTACTTATGTGGATGATGGAAAGCAAGGTACCTCGGATTTGAGTCCGAGTGGCTCTTGATACGGTCGACATACAAACCAGATTTATGCCCCGTAGGGCCGGGAAACGTACTGCTCAGGAATAACCAATCCACTAAAGTAAGTGTGGTCAGACCCTGGTGCTCCTAAGGGCTCGACTGAGTACGAGTCCTGAGACATGAGCTAGATTGTCTTGAATTCGGTAAGGACGATCCCTTTCCTTGGTTCATGATGGAAATCCAATTTCCAATACGACATCGTGCGGTTTTGAATGTAAACCTATATGGCGGCATAGTGGCATAGGACGCTCATGTCATCTATAATTGATACACTTATATTTGAAATTGTCTCGACACTATACACTTATAGTAATATCAAAATGATTTGTTTTAAAAGTACCAAGCATGTTTGGCTATTATAAGGAAAAACTCTATCCTCCGGCTTGCGTTGCATTGTGTGATGGGACATTTCTTATAATAGCTTCTTTTTTCAAAAAGCATATAGTTGTTTTATTTTAAACAGAGATTCATGTGGAGTAAACCCATTCCATATTATATGGCGTGGTCCAATGATTTCCCAACTTTTAAAGTAAAGATTTAATAACTGTTTAAGTTCTCACACCAGCCCCATGACTGACTCAGAGTTTATTATTTTAACCTAAACTCTGGGTGCCCATATTTTCCAGATGGGAAGCTAGTAGTTTTGGTTTTCGCAGATATTTCTTTTCATAGGAACCTAGATTACGGCTGGAGCTATATTCGAAAATCTTTGTATCCATATATCTCTTTCAGTTGTGGTTGTGGATGATTTCTGATGTACATTATAGTTATGTATATATTTTCCGTTATTATGTAATTAAATCTTTGATATTTTCTGCTGATATATTCTTGTACTTTGATGTAATTGTTGTAATAGCAATGAAATGTTCTACTGTTTTTGTGACACCCCATGTCCGTTAATGTCACTCACTAAGGGAATGCATTAAGTTCCGTGAAGCGTTAAAGGCAATCAAACACAGAATAATTACAAGACAAAAATAAATAAGATAATAGCGGAAGTTTAATTTTTTATTTCAATAAAAATACCGTGGTCCACAATTTCATAAGTCACAAAAACCATTACAACAAAATAACTTCTGTCTTGCATCATTAGAGTACATAAGTAAATAAAAAGCATAATTCTCCAAATGAAAGAGTTAAGCCATAGTAGAGACAAGAACTTGAGCCATACTTCAGAAATAGCTTGTAGCAAGGTGATATCTGAATCCTGACTAAGCCTGGGTGTTTCCTCCCTATGAACCGGGGGGGGGGGAATGGAAGAAAGAAGGAGAAAAAAAGGTCAGATTTAAAGTCTGGCGAGTCTAGTTACTTTTAGCCAGTAGATAAATAAAATTAACATGATAGCCATATAAAATGGATAAGGGAGATCACTACATAAATGGCAAGTGTGACAAGGTAAGCAAGATAAGGGTACATGCCTCACTAATGATTTCTCTGCACTGTTACCAGTATATCCAGAAAAAGATGAACCCTCCAAATATAAGGTGGTAGATTTAGGTATACGTCCAAATGTATCCTAACCACTACCCTGATCGATCGGCTCCCTAACCCTTGTAGATACCTTGTGCTGGCCCCACAGTAGGAGGTATCATTTCCTAAAGTATCAACCCCTCGTCGTAATAATGTGCAACACCATATCTACAGGTGTCACGGTCGTCTTATCCCCCTCTGCTCGGCTCATGCATGCACGTGGCCCAGTCGGTTTGCGCCGCCCACACCATCCTCCACGTTTGGACCTCTTACAATTAGTCAATAAGCATGCCCCTTCTCCGCCTAGTACGGAATACTTTAAGGTCACTCACAAAGGGAATGCCCTAACTTCAATGGAGCATTATGGGTACTGGAACAGAAATATTACAAGACAGACATATATAAAACAGCGGAAAGTAAAGTGGAAGTACTTAAAATCATTTATTAAATATGATTGTTTACAATAAAAGCCCATCAACTTCCAATACCCAAATTATATAGTTAAAATATCTGTCTTGCTCAAAAACAAAGAAGCATAAAAACAAACTGTAGTATTCCCCAATAAAGCAAAGCAAGCCATAGCCAAGAGAAATCCAAGCCATACATGAAAGAGCCTTGGAGCTTGGTAAGATCTGAACTAAGCTGTATTCCCACCCTGCGAACCTGGGGGGGGGGGAACGGAAGAAAAAGAGGCGAAACAAAACGGGTCAGTCATAAAGACTGAGTAAGTCCTAGTGACTTTCAGCATAAAAATAGGTAAAGATAATATGGCATGAGTAAACTGAAAGTAAACATAAGCATGATGACAAGATAAGCAACAGGTAAGATAACTAAGGATAACATGATGTGATTTTTGTCAAGTAACATCGCAAGGTTCCCATCCAAGATAAACTAAGTATAATTTCGTAAGATTCCTATCAAGCATATCACGATTCCTCTGCTTCGCCATTAAAAGATTTCTATGATATCTATTTGCTCTGCACCACCTAACTAGCATCTTTACAAGTGTCTTACATGGAATGTTTCGTATTCCTACTAGTACTCCAACTAGTGTCCTCTGTAACAAGGATCCTTACCCTCTACTGGTGTCCCAACTAGTAGCCTGTGTTATATAATAAGGTGATCCCACCCACTACTTAGAAATCATAATAGTAGTCTTACTTACCCCTAGCTGACTACATAGGTGTCGCCTGCCCCTATCTCCACTAGGTGTAAATCATAATACTAGTCTTACGTACCCCTAGCTGACTACATAGGTGCCACCTGCCCCTATTTCCACTAGGTGTACCCACCAAACCCCATGCGATCGGCTCCCTAACTCGTAGATACCCGTGCTGGCCCCACAGTGGGGTGTATCACTCCCCCAAAGTGGCAACCCGATACAACTTGAGAATGCACGGCTTATACCTACACGATGCAACAACGTCTTACCTACCAGCCCGGGTCCACACACGCATATGAAACCCGTTGGACTTGCGTTGCCACCGCTAACCCGTTTTGACCTCTTACAATCAAACCCACTATGCGTGTCCCGTCCTCGACATGGGTTGAGCTCACAAAGATACGTAATGGGCTACTGGTCTGAAAAGGGTCCCCCGACGCAAGCTTCCCTCCTATGCTTGGTCCCCTCTAGTAATTCTTACTTAACCCCTTCTTATTCATGTCCACTTACATGCTTAAATTTTGGTTAAGTATACACCAGTTATGTCTTACATGTTACCCATGTCCTCCGCTTAACCCCTGCATCGTCCTCATGTCTTAATACATGCTTTATCTTGGTTAAGTGCTCATAGGTTATATTTTACATGTCATTCATATTACCCCCAACGTTTGGGTTTAACCAAGCGCCTTGGCTTTATCTGCCATTAGACCTTATGTCTATCCATTAACTATGCGCTTGTGCTACCTCATCAGTCTTATCATTTAACTTGGTTATTTCCATTTATACCAACCTTCAACTTGCTTATTAATTCAATTCTTAACTTGAACTATACTAAGTCCATTAATAAGCCCACAACATGTTATTCCTATGATTCATACATTTTCCCTTGTTATGGTACAATAACATGTTCTTATTCAATCTTTACAACTAAGTACCCCTTAACTTACAAACACACTGGAGAGAGAGAATAATTCCCTAAATACCAACCCCGAAGACCGGAATCAACATCAGATTGATACTCAGAGGGTTATCCAACCTAACCAACGTTTTGTTCCTTTTTATATTATAACTTATGTCGCCTTCACTTGTAACTTCATTCTTGACTTTACATATTGCTTAATCTACAATGAAGCACAACTTTCCTTATTACATAAGTTATCTCATCTTATCTATTGTTCCGCCTAACTTACTTTATTACATAATTTATCATTCCCACTTAGGCATTAATTAAGATTTACTTAACTCAACCATTCATGTCATAACAGTTAAGTGTCATTAGCCTGGTCATATTACTTAACTCACCCATTCATACCATATTGGTTAAGTGTCATTAGCCTAATCATATTACTTAACCCACCCACTCATACCATATTGGTTAAGTGTCATTAGCCTAATCATATTACTTAACCCACACATTCATACCATATTGGTTAAGTGTCATTAGCCTAATCATATTACTTAACCCACCCATTCATACCATATTGGTTAAGTGTTCTTAGTTTACTTAACCCTATCCACTGGTCTAATTACCATGTTATGTTGGTTAAGTATTACTATTCGTGTTTCCATATATCACCCACATGCTTATATCCAATTACACTTTATTCCATAGCCATATTAAAATTAAGTATTTTAATCTAAAAAGTAACTAGAACTTACATAGCATGGCTAGTGAATTTAAGAACTGAAATTGATGTTGTAGCGTTGTTGAATCATCTCCTTAAATTGTTGTAGAAGTCTTCATCTTTGCATTGGATTGCGTATGAAAGCTTAAGAAGAAGATTAGAGACGGCGGCCATGACCAAGAGGGATTTTAGCAGTATAATGGTGGCTAGACATGTTGTAGTGAATTAGGGTTAGGCCTTAGGTTGTATTTATAGGTGTAGGAACTCATTTAGGCCCTTAGATCATCCCTAGAGTCAATCTGGACCATCAAAACTCATCCCGGGCCTCAAAAATGGGTTCTGGGCCACACCAGGCCGACTAGGTCGACCTGTATAGGGGTGAGATCGACACTACAGTCGACCTGGGGGGGAAGTAGACTGTGCAGTCGACACTACAGTCGACCTGGGGTCAGTCTGCCTGAAAGTCTGCTGAAACTTGTACAGGCCATAACTTGGTCATACGGACTCCGATTTTTGAAAACTCGGACTCTATTTCATGTAAAATTTCGAGACGAACGCAATGGCGCAACCCATTTCCCTTGATTCTTAATTTAAAATTTAATTCTGCCTTGATTCTTGTATTAACATGTTATAAAAATTCGGGTTGTTACAAAATGGATCCCACACAATATGATACAAGCTCTCCCCTTTGTCTTGTATCCCCCACTAGGTTATCACTGACTATGTATAACACTAGGTGTCTTTAATTACATAGCCTTATTTACTTTGGCTGGTTATGCTAACCTATAGGTTTCTTTAATACATAACCCCTAATCTTCCAACCGGTTATGCTTACCTATGGGTGTCTTTAATTACATAACCCTATTACTTCTACAAGTTATGTTTACCCTAAGAGGTGTCTTTAATTACATAACTTTATTATTTCCATCGATTATGTATACCACTAGGTGTTTTTAATTACGTAATCTTAACGGGTTAAGTTTGTGGGACTATTACCCGTCCCCTCTTCAGATTTACTTAACCCACCCCTCAACCATGTTTACTTAACCCCCAACTTAAATTTAAGTTCATACAATCCCTATGGATTAACTTTAGGTTAAGTAGTCCAATTCTTTACCATGTCCATTTATGGTTTCATAATGGGCCAGACCTCCCACATTAGGCCTACAACATGTGGATGCTGGATAAGTCGGTCGGGTCTGGGCAAACTTATTCCATAGTTGGGCCTAACCTCGTGTCATAGCCCGATTCGTATTTACGTACTTAGACCTCCCACATTAGTTTTACCATTAGTGGCTGCTGGATATGCCGGTTGGGTCCGGGTAGACTTCCACCATTAATGCAACCTAACCTCGTGTCGTAAGTACAATTACAATTCCTAATTGTAATTACTAGACATTCCATTTTAATTAGGTAATCAATTAATTAACCCTTTACTTTTATAGGTGTCAAAACCTATTTTGCCCAATAATTCGAATTACATGTCGATAAATGTTCATATTCAAATTATGCCATTTTTAATTAATTTACCAATTAATTAATCCTTTCCTTTTATAGGTGTCAATACCTATTTTGCCCAGTAATTTGAATTACATGTCCATAAATGTTCATATTCAAATTATTCCATTTTAATCCTTTTTGCCCGTTCTTTAACTAGTGCCCGCACAAAATTGGCAACATGCCTAGGCTAGACAATAGCCTAGTCATAAACGATAATAGAGAAAATAATGGGAATATACTAAAATGATCATCTTGGCATAAAAATAAACTTTTATGATAATAAGGTTAACATACATACTAACATAGACAAGAAATTTTCATCATAACAAGGTGGACATAAAACTGATGAACTATGATGTCACAATATCTAAATTAGCCATTTTAGATGTCCAATCGATTTAAATCTAACATGATAACATAGGGTGACAATTTAGATCATATAAAATAGATCTAACATGAATCATAAGGTGACAAATTCAGATCACATAGGAAAGATCTAACATGAATCATAAGGTGACAATTTTAGATCACATAGGATAGATCTAACATGAATCATAAGGTGACAAATTTAGATCACATAGGATAGATCTAACATGAATCATAAGATGAAAAATTTATATCACATAGGATAGATCTAACATGAATCATAAGGTGACAAATTTTAGATCACATAGGATAGATTTAACATGAATCATAATGTGACAAATCATAGAATAGATCTAACATGATAATTTTAGATCACATAGAATAGATCTACATACATCTGCATCATAGCATATCATAAAAGTTATAACCCAAGATCCATAATGACAGCATAGTAGAACAATTGAATTGGATCCAAAGAAATAGATCTATCATAATATTGCGTGAGATCAACCAATAACATAGATTTAAAGTCTACAACGTATCCACATCACAGTCTTTCATAGTTTCACTATTATTTATCTAAACCTAAAAGCCACTAGAACTCACTTTGATTGGATTGCTAAGATGATAGAAAAGGTGTCGAGTCTATGTTTGAATCTCAGAATTTGACATGCTTTGGAAGAAGATGAGAGATTCTAATTTAGTCCAGAATCCAGCAGAGTCCGGCCAACATTGCTTTTCTTTGAAGAAAACAAAGGATATGAGATATATTTATAGCTGCTGGGTCAGAATTCGAATGCCACCTCAGCCCTAATGAAATAGGGTCAAGTCATGGGTCGTCACTCACTCGAAAAAGGCCCGAATACCCAGAAACTGTTCTGGGCGCACTTTACAGGTGCGCCAGTGCAAAATTGCCCTGGCGCACTTGGCAAGTGCGCCAGTTATACTCGATTCCGATTTTCAACTTTATATCGTTCGTAACTTCTTCATATGTTATCCGTTTTATGCAAACTAGATGTCTATCCTGACTAGAGTTTCGAGACAGACGTAATGACGTAATTAGTTTCCCATAATCTTAATATCAAATTATTTATTATTTAATTTGTCTCCTTTAATGTTGCTAAAAATTCGGGGTGTTATATTATCCCCTACTCAAAGGATTTCGTCCCCAAAATCTCTAAGTTGCGAAGAATGCATATCCTACCATCCATCATCCATCTACTCAACCATCAATCACTAGCATCCATTGTCCTTAAGGATTTCTAATGCTTTCATGAAAATATGCAAAATTGTGTGTATATGTCATGCGAAAAGCAGGCGGTCTACTGATTCAATTGACCTCCTTAATGCAATGTATGTTATTGCCATGAATCCAATATGTATGCAAATAATCCTATTATAACATATAAGCTCTACATGTGTGCGTACTCATTCATCCAAATGCAACATATATATGCTAGTTCATCCATTTCCATCCATAAAAGAAAAGAAAATGCACACACATCCATATGCAGTATGAGAGTGATTAAGCCGACCTTAGTGCCTAATGTGTGTATATATGCATCCACAGGCAACCGCTAGCAAACGCTTGCATCCACTTGCATCCATCAAACATAACATGGTTCAAACACATGTTTACATCCATAGGATTCCTATCTAAAGGTTGAAAATACTATGGACAGGATGCACTCAAATGATAGAAACAAGTACTGATACAGCATTTGGAAAAAGGAGTTAAGAACATACCCTCGAGAGAAAAGGGTACGAAGCACGAATCTTGTCTTCGGACTCCAAAGTCGCATCCTCTGGGTTATCTCCCCATTGAATCTTTAGCAACTTGATCTCTTTATTGTGTAGTTTCTTAACTTCTGATCCAAGAATACGGGAAGGAACTCGCTTGACTGTCGCCTCCCGTTCCACTTCTATCTCTTCCAATATACTCGGCTCAGCAACTTCTACGGTGTCATGCAAGCACTTCCGCAGATGAGAAACATGGTAAACATCATGAACACCAGATAGATTTTCAGGAAGCTTTACTCTATAGGCCATTTGGCCAATCCTCTCGGTTATGGGAAATGGTCCCACAAACCTAGGTGCCAACTTCCCTACCGATCCAAAGCGAACCACATTCCTCAGAGGTGACACTTTGATAAAAAAGCAAGTCTCCTATTTCAAATTCGAGGTCAGTCCTTCTCTTGTCTGCATAGGATTTCTGCATATCTTGAGTTGTTTTCATTAAGGTATATCTTTTTGGACGTTTCTCTAACCATATCTGGTCCAAGTAATAATCTTTCTGTAGATTCCCACCAACAAGTTGGTGATCTACAGTGTCGTCCGTACAATGCTTCGAAGGGTGACATGCCGATGCCGGCCTGATAGCTGTTGTTATAGGCAGACTCTACTAAAGGAAGATGCTCTTCCCAAGTCCCTCCTAAGTCTAAGATTCTGTTCACCCTCTCCGTTTGCCCGTCTGTCTGAGGATGATAAGCGGTGCTCAAATGCAACTGTGTACCTAATGCTTCTTGCAAGCTCCTCCAAAATTTGCTGGTAAAGATGGGTTCACGATCGCTCACGATGCTGGAAGGAACTCCATGAAGACGAACTATCTCTTGGACATAAATTGCTGCTAACCATGATGCCGTCCTCTTACTCTTAACTGGAATAAAGTGAGCGCTCTTAGTGAGTCTATCTACCACAACCCAGATACTGGTGTTTCCTTTCTTCGATCTAGGCAAACCATCTATGAAATCCATAGAGACGCTCTACCATTTCCGTTGAGGAACCTCCAAAGGATGAAGTAAACCACCGGGCTTCTTTTGCTCAGCTCTGACTTATTGGCAAACTAAACATTGGGAAACAAATTCAGCCACATCTTTCTTCATTGCAGCCCAAAAGAAAACCCTCTTCATGTCCCTGTACATCTTATCATCGCCTGGATGAATGGTCATCTTAGACTGGTGGGCTTCTTCTACGACTGCGTTTATCAAGCTTCCAGTTTGAGGAACACAAAGCCTTCCATCTCGTCGAAACCACCACTTTTCATCTATAGAATATCTGCTGAGGTGACTAGAAGTCTCCTCTCTTCTGAGCTTATTCATGATGTCTAGAATCTGTGGTCACCTTGTTGCGAAGATCTTATCTGGTCCATAAGAGTCGGTCGTATCTCTAAAGATGCAAACAAATCAGGAAAAATATCGATGGAGGGTCTATATTCGAAAGGTGGTATGAACTCCAAGTTCTTTCTTTCCACAAACAGAGGACTCAGGGCCACCCTCTGCCTACTTAGTGCATCTTCCACCACATTACATTTGCCAGGGGTATAAGAAATTTCAAAATCATAAGAAGCTAGAACCTCCATCCATAGCTGTTGCCTTAAATTGAGATCCTTCTACGAGAACAGATACTTGAGAGATTTATGATTAGTGTATAACTCGAACTTCTCTCCAAGTAAATAATGGCGCCATGTCTTTAATGCAAACATTATGGCAGCTAGCTCAAGATCATGGGTGGGGTAGTTCTTTTCATGAACTCTCAACTGTCTACCCCCATAACACAATACCTTCCCTTCTTGCAGTAGGACCGCACCAAGCCCTGTATCGCATGCATCAGTGTAAACGGTAAACACTTTATTCCTGTCAGGTAAGGTCAAGACAGGGGCTGTTGTCAGATCCCTCTTCAGTCATTGGAAAGCAATGTCATAGTCTATATCCCATAAGAATGCCAAATTCTTCTTCGTCAGCCTGGTGAGTGGGCTGATATCTTTGCGAAGTCCTTAATGAACTTCCTATAGTAACCTGCCAACCTAAGAAAGCTTCTCACCTCGGTTGCATTTTTAGGAACCTGCCAATCTTGCACTGCAACCCCCTTCGTGGAATCTACAGTTATATCCCTCATTTGGAGACCACATGCCTTAAGAATCTCACCTCTTTTCTCCAAAAATGGCATTTGGAGAATTTTGCTTTAAGCTGATCGTCACGGAGAGTTTTCAAAACTTCTCTCAAATGTTGGGCATGCTCTTCTTTGCTTTTGGAGAAGACCAAAATATCATCAACAAATACTACCACAAACTTATTTAGGAACTCCCGAAACACCCTACTCATCAGATCAACAAAATAGGCGGGTGCATTCGTCAGCGTAAAAGGCATAACTAGCTATTCAAAGAAACCGTCCGGAGTCCTAAAGGCAGTCTTATCTATGTTGTCCTCATCCACCCTCAACTAATGGAACATCGTGGCCAAGTCTAACTGGGAAAATACCGAGGCACCAACAAACTGATCAAATAAATCATCAATCCTCAGAAGCGGGTGCCTATTCTTCTTAGTGAGCTTATTTAGCTCCCTATAATCAACACATAAATGAAGCGAACCATCCGATTTTGTTGTGAATACCACTGGAGCACCCCATTCAGATATGCTTCGTCCGATAAACCCTTTCTCAAGTAGCTCCCCTACTTGCTTACTTAGCTCCCTCCTTTCCCTTGGAGCCATATGGCGCACTAGTAATGCAACTGGCTTTTCATTGTCCACCAGATATATGCGAAAGTTGATCTCATGCCTTGGAGGTAAACCCCGAACCTCATCAAAACATCGGAAAAATCTCGGACTACTGGAACAAATTGCAGATCGTTGATAGATGCATCAACAGACTCTAGGAAACTAAGCATAACCAACCCTTGTGGGTCACATCAAATCTCGAGGGTTCTCCCACGACAAGTCAGAAGCCTAACAACCCTTTTCTCACAATCCAGAATGGCACCATAAGTGGTAAGCCAATCCATTCCTAGAATCAACCCATAACCCACAAACCCGAGCACATATGTGTCGCATTCAAACTCAACGCCTAACATAGATATTTTCAAACCCCGACAAATCATCGGTAAATGAGCTGAACCACCAATGGGGTTTGAAACAACTACGGGATCTACTACCATACTAGTAATTAAGTGCAGAGATTCAACTACAGAACTTGATATAAATGAATGTAAGGCACCAGAATCAAAAAGTGTTCTAACAGGATGGTTTGAAAGAGAAATTAAACTTTCCACAGAATTTTTCTACCTCCTAGGAGCACTGGTCGCGAGAGCATGCACCTGCCCTCTAGAATTTCCTGCCTTTTGACGTTGTCCCTGTGATCCCCGTTTCTTCGGGCACTCTTTAGCAAAGTGTCTGGCCTCTCCACAGTGGAAGCAGGAATTCTTCCTTTGCTTACAGTCTTTAACCAGATGACCTTCCTTCCCAAAATGGTGACATTTTCTCTTATCCTTGCCTTTATCATTTTCCCTCCTTTCTTCTGAAGTTGCTGATGTTGCTGGTGCCCCTCTTGGGCCATACCCTCTTATTCTGCAATGTCCACTCAGTTTTGTTTCCTTCTTTTCTCCCTTGTCCTCCTCATGCATTAGGGCCATATCACATAAATTTTTCAAAGGTGACCCCCATTGGAATATGGGACATGGCTAAACCATGCAGAGGCTCATTCAGCCCTTTAACGAACCACAAAGCCTTCTTGTAAGGCGTATCCACTAACTCTAACCCGAACCTTGCTGGCTAGTTGAATTTGTTCACATATTCTTTCACCGTCAAGTTTCCTTGTTAGAGTGCTAAGAATCTCTCCATCTGCATGCTGCTTTCAGCTTAGGAAAAAAATTTCATTTCGAACCTCTATCTAAAATCTTCCCTAGTTTCCACCGGATGCTCAACTTGGGTGACTTCCCACTAAAAGGAGGCTTCGTCCTTCAATAGCCAAGCAGCTAACTGAATCTTTCTTCGGTCCTCCACTTCAAAGATTATGAATAAGTCGTCAGTCTCCTTAAGCCAACTCCGAGCTTCCACAAATGTCTCATTCCCATGGAATGGCTTCTCTCCCATAGCATGGAAGTCCTTGCAGATCTTGGCGAAGTTGTCTGCTTTTGGAGGGGGAGGAGGAGGAATGACTGGTGCAGCTGGGGAAGGAACGTCTCTTTGGCCTTCCGCCAGTGCCGTGGCCTCCAAATACCTATGGAACCATCCGGGTATAGTGATGCCCGCTGGGATATTAGGGGTGTTTTGTTCCCCAGACATGCTGAAAAAGGGAAAAGGAAGAAATTTAGATAAGGGACCAAAGGATACTACATATGTCTTTTTGGGGAATGTTTTTCAAAATAGACTCTTCTTTTTGAAAATGCTTTCTTTTAAAATCTTTTTGAAAATAATTTTCAAATTTTTTTATCTAATCTAGTAACCTTCAGCTCTGATACCAAGTGTACCACCCCACGTCCGTTAATGTCACTCACTAAGAGAATGCATTAAGTTCTGTGAAGCGTTATCGGTAATCAGGCACAAAATAATTACAAGACAGATATAAATAAGATAATAGTGGAAATTTGAATTTTTATTTCAATAAAAGTATCATGGTCCACAGTTTCATAAGTCACAAAAACCATTACAACAAAATAACTTCTGTCTTGCATCATCAGAGTACATAAGTAAATAAAAAGCATAATTCCCCAAATGAAAAGAGTTAAGCCATTGTAGAGACATGAACTTGAGCCATGCTTCAGAAATAGACCCTAGCAAGGTGATATCTGAATCCTGACTAAGCCTGGGTGTTTCCTCCCTGTGAACCTTGGGGGGGGGGGGGGAGAGAGAGAAACGGAAGAAAGAAGGAGAAACAAAAAGGGTCAGACATGAAGATTGGCGAGTATAGTTACTTTTAGCCAGTAGGTAAATAAAAGTAACATGATAGGCTTATAAAATGGATAAGGGAGATCACTACATAAATGGTAGATGTGACAAGGTAAGCAAGATAAGGTGTACATGCCTCACTAATGATTTCTCTACACTGTTACTAGTATATCCAGAAAAAGATGATCCCTCCAACTATAAGGTGGTAGATTTAGGTATACGTCCAAATGTATCCTAACTACTACCCTGATCGATCGGCTCCCTAACCCTCGTAGATACCTTGTGCTGGCCCCACAGTAGGAGGTATCACTTCCTAAAGTGTCAACCACTCATCGTAATAATGTGCAACACCATATCTACAGGTGTCACGGTCGTCTTATCCTCCTCTGCCCGGCTCAAGCACGCACATGGCCCGGTCGGTTTGCGTCGCCCACACCGTCCTCCACGTTTGGACCTTTTACAATTGGTCAGTAAGCGTGCCCCTTCTCCGCCTAGTACGGAATACTTTTTTTGATACCTACTCCGGGTTACTGACTGAAATGGGTCCCACACAATATGATACAAGCTCTCCCCTTTGTCTTGTATCCCCACTAGGTTATCACTGGCTACGTATACCACTAGGTGTCTTTAATTACATAGCCTTATTTACTTCTACCGGTTATGCTTACCTATAGTTGTCTTTAATACATAACACCTAATCTTCCAACCGGTTATGCTTACCTATAGGTGTCTTTAATTACATAACCCTATCACTTCTACAAGTTATGTTTACCTTAAGAGGTGTCTTTAGTTACATAACTTTATTATTTCCACCGATTATGTATACCACTAGGTGTTTTAATTACATAATCTTAACGTGTTAAGTTTGTGGGCCTATTACCCATCCCTTCTTCAGATTTACTTAACCCACCCCTCAACTATGTTTACTTAAACCCCAACTTAAATTTAAGTTCATTAATCCCTATGGATTAACTTTAGGTTAAGTAGTCCAATTCTTTACCATGTCCATTTATGGTTTAATAATGGGCCAGACCTCCCACATTAGGCCTACAACATGTGGATGCTGGATATGTCGGTCGGGTCTGGGAAGACTTATTCTACGGTTGGGCCTAACCTCGTGTCATAGCCCGATTTGTATTTACGTACTTAGACCTCCCACATTAGGTTTACCATTAGTTGCTGGTGGATATGCCGGTCGGGTCCGGGCAGACTTCCACCACTAATGCAACCTAACCTCGTGTCACAAGTACAATTACAATTTCTAATTGTAATTACTAGACATTCCATTTTTAATTAATTAATCAATTAATTAACCCTTTCCTTTTATAGGTGTCAATACCTATTTTGCCCAATAATTCGAATTACATGTCCATAAATGTTCATATTCAAATTATGCCATTTTTAATTAATTTACCAATTAATTAATCCTTTCCATTTATAGGTTTCAATACCTATTTTGCCCAATAATTTGAATTACCTGTGCATAAATGTTCAAATTCAAATTATGCCATTTTTATCCCTTTTTCCCCGTTCCTTAACCAGCGCCCTCACAAAATTGGCAATAGGCCTAGGATAGACAATAGCCTAGTCATAAACGATAATAGGAAAAATAATGGGAATATACTAAAATGATCATTTTTGTATAAACATAAACTTGTATGATAATAAGGTGAACATACATACTAGCATGGACATGAAATTTTCATCATAACAAGGTGGACATAAAACTGATGAACTACGATGTCACAATCTAAATTAGCCATTTTAGATGTCCAATCGATTTAAATCTAACATGATAACATAAGGTGACAATTTAGATCACATAAAATAGATTTAACATGAATCATAAGGTGACAAATTTAGATCACATAGGATAGATCTAACATGAATCATAAGGTGACAATTTTAGATTATATAGGATAGATCTAACATGAATCATAAGGTGACAAATTTAGATCACATAGGATAGATCTAACATGAATCATAAGGTGACAAATTTAGATCACATAGGATAGATCTAACATGAATCATAAGGTGACAAATTTAGATCACATAGGATAGATCTAACATGAATCATAAGGTGACAAATTTTAGATCACATAGGATAGATCTAACATGAATCATAGGGTGAAAAATCATAGAACATATCTAACATGAAAATTTTAGATCACATAGAATAGATCTACATACATCCGCATCATAACATATCATAAAAGTTACAACCCAAGATCCATAATGATACCATTGTAGAACAATTGAATTGGATCCAAAGAAATACATCTATCATAATATAGCATGAGATCTACCAATAACATAGATTTAAAGTCTACAATGTATCAACATCACAGTCTTTCATAGTTTCACTACTATTTATCTAAACCTAAAAGCAACTAGAATTCACTGTGATTGGATTGCTAAGATGATAGAAAATGTGCTGAGTCTATGTTTGAATCTCAAAATTTGATATGCTTTAGAAGAAGATAAGGGATCCTAATTTATCCCAGAATCCAGCAGAGTCCGGCCACCATTGCTTTTCTTTGAAGAAAATAAAGGATATGAGATACATTTATAGCTGCTGGGTTACAGAATTCGGATGCCACCTCAGCCTTAATGAAATTGGGTCAGGTCACGGGTCGTCACTCACTCGAAAAAGCTCGAATACCCAGAAACTGTTATGGGCGCACTTTACAGGTGTGCCAGTGCAAAATTGCCTTGGTGCACTTGGAAGGTGCGCTAGTTGTAATCGATTCTGATTTTCAACTTTTTATCGTCCGTAACTTCTTCATATGTTATCCGTTTTACGCAAACTAGGTGTCTATCCTAACCAGAATTTCGAGATGGACGTAATGACATAATTAGTTTCCCTTAATTCTTAATCTTAAATTATTTATTCTTTAATTTGTCTTCTTTAATGTCGTTCAAAATTCGGGGTGTTATAGTTTGTGTTCTGATGTGTCGTGTTCTCAAAGCATTCCGGGCTTTCCCGTAAGGGGAAGTTTGGGTCGTTATATTCTATTTACAACCTTTTGGCATAATAATATTCTTAAGCAGTTATTCATTTTTACAATAAATTCCATAATTGCAGCATTTACAGTAATTTCCCATTTCAGACGAATGTTTAATTGGAAACAAGATTATATGACATAAATGTTCTAAGCAGATTTGACCCCAATTACCAAAATTATTCGCAATTTCATTACAACTTGATCCACAACATCAAATTAAAATGTTCTTAAGATGGTTCTATATACAACAATAATCTTTTTAACATGCCCTAAATAGTGTTAATACCCAATTTTCCACGACTATCCACTGTTTAGCAGATTAATTGTAACGGGGAAAACAAACGATAAATATATTATTATTTAAAATGGTATAATTTAGATCCACTCACCTAATAGCTTTTTAATCAATGAATCTGATCCAGATCTGTTATTCCATTTCCTTCCTAACTAAATCTGTAATCCAAACAACAATGGATTCACAAATCTGATACTAAAGAAGAGGGAAAGAGTAGAGAAACCTAAATAAACCAGAATCAAAGATTGACCTTGTGCCGATCAGAATTCTGAACACCTATTTGTACATATATATTCTTTTTCTCCAAATCTTGAATCAGAATTTCCTAAGACTAATTATTCTATTTTCTGAAGATATTTGAGGAGGAAGAAGAACGACAGAGTCTAGGCAACCTCTTAGAAAATATGAGATTTAGGCTAGGCTCTACTAAGGTGCTCAAAAAAGTCTTGATCTTAATTGTACACGCAGTGCTGGGTTAGCAACAAATATGATCCAAAAAAAAGTCCAGGTTCGCTGAACGAATCTGGCCAGATCAGGGGTGGGTCGACCCTAGGGTCGACACAGCCCCCTTAGGTCGACCTAGGTCGAGCATGGGTCACCCCACAACGACCTGGTTCCCGCTTCGTTCGTTTGAATTTATGGAATTATTTAAATATTATATTTAAATTAAACCTTTGTTTAATTTTCAAAATTCAAACGGCGCTTATGCCGTCATTAAATCCTTACCTATTTTCATCGATTGCAGGTTTATTTTGAATTTCTCTTATATATATATATATATATATATATATATATATATATATATATTTGCACATACATATGCATGTATACATATATTTTTGTACTTCCTTTTATGTATAATTTTCCTTATATGTGCATTTATACATATTTTTCTCTAAGAACATATATTATTTTAGTCATTCCTCGAAAATAAAAATATAGTGCCCATGGGAATCGAACTTGCACCACTCCTTTGGAAGTCACATTCTCTTACCAAGTGGACTACATAGGCTTTTGTTAACAAGACATAAAAACAATAGTGGTCATTGTTCTTTTATTATACCTTATTTTCTTGTTTCTTGTAATATTTCATTTAAAGATATCTTTTTCATCTAAATCTGTTTTCTGTAATCCACAGGTCTATATTGATCAAAAAATCGCCACAGATGCAATGATGATAATTCCGTGACCAAATTCTGAAAGATCTTCAAAATTTATTTTATTATTTCACTAAAAGTACGAGGTGTTACATTCTCCACCCTTCGAAAATTTCATCCCTGAAATTTGATAAGGGTAAAATTAATTAATTTCTCGCACAATTCACCACCATCATGTGTACATCCATTTTTGCACTTGTGGTAGGTGTAGTTCAACATAATAATACATGAATGAAATGAATGCCTAAGCGGTATCTTCGATATGGATGCAAATTTTTCTTGAAAATCTTTTTGAAAACATGATGCGCACATCTTAAGTATACCGGCAATTTCTATATGAATGCAATATTTTGAAAATCAAAATAGTTTTTCATCCAATTTTTCCTACACTCTTACAGAGTAAGAATGCAGTTCATCCAATTTTTGCATCCAAAACCCAATCAAGCAACTTTAATTTTCCAAATTTAGAAAAATCTAGTTTTCTAAATTCAAATTCTTACGTTAGAAAACAGTGGAAAACAGAAAACTTGACATATTCCATTTTTTTTTTATGTACGCTTTTCTGTTTGTACTTGGATTTTTATGCTACTGTTGAAGATTCCCTATCTTCTTATCTATGCACAGTTCACATAAGTTTCCTTTGTTTTAGTTTTTTTTCCAACTTACTTAGGAACTTATTTTTATTCCCCTTTCTCAAACTTTTCCATTTTTCTCAACTGTCATGGTTGTTGCTTTATTGGATTTGTTGTTTTCATTTTAGTTATGCCTTTACTCTTTTCTTAGTTTATTTAACTTAATCCGCTGATCTAAGTTTAATTTTCAAATAAGCCTTCTGATTATTCAACTAAAACTGGAAAACAAGCACCCTATACAGCTACTACCAAGGGCTAAGTATCCTAGGACCATGTCCCTTCGACAAAGAAAAATCCAAACCAAAGGATCTACAAACTTACTTACCATTTACCATCTAGTAGTTAGCTATGTACTAACAGTCTTTTCCAAGTAACAACCTAAGCACTATAATGGTTACGCATCTATGGGAATTTACCATTATTCCAGAACAATTCTTGTTATTCACTTCATAGCCTCAAAATATTTCCCGTCTTTCCTAGGTACTAATCCTTACCTACTCCATGATTTTAAAACTTGGTTTGGCTTTCTCATTTCATTGTTCTTCCAATAATTAAAAGTGTTAAAACTTTATTTTTCCACATTAAAATTATCTTTTGTCAAACCATAAAACAAATGTCATCCAAAAAAATGCAAACCACTTTTTTTCAAATCACAAAAACTGGAGTAGACAAGGACAACTACTTCTCTATCAGCTTCACAACCGTTCATGTTTATAATGTATGTTCAATTACTTACAACTAGGTGCAAACATCTGCTCTATTCTTTAATTCTTACAACTTATTTTATCCCTTAACAAAATTTTATGTCAAAACAATTATCAAAAGTTGTTGTTAAAAGAATAGAGAACTTCAAAATTTTCTTTATCGAAAATTTTAATTTTTAACAAAAATGCAACCTTTTTCAAAAATTTCACAATAAATCACTATTTCCAAAATATACCCCATTTATTATAAAACTCAGTATGTACTTTTCAATTATGTTACTAGCATATTTCAAATTTGTAAATTTTAAAGGTCAAAACGTGAAAACACCATAAACTATCACCTAAAACTTTTACAATTTCAAGTTCTTAAAGTTAACAATGGGATTAGACTCAAAGTGGGTTTCCAACTTACATAGACTTTCCCAGATACTCCCACAAAATCATTCCTCTCAAATATATATATTCTTAATCTATTTACCTCTTTTACTCTTTCCCAATTTATAAGGCTCTACTACCAAACCCACTAATCTGAAATACTATCATTTCAGAAGCTAACATATGGGATACATATTTCCCTAATAAAAAGAATATTGTACATTTTTCACCCAAACCACCTCAGGGTCTCAGATTTCCATAATCATCCCTTTAGTGTACATAACTGACATCCCATCTCTTTCCATATTTTTCTCTTCCTATTTATAGGGTTCCTTTATGGATCTAGGTGTATATGTATAATATATTTATATTTTAAAAATACAAATATGTTCACTAACTATCTATACAGGAATCATGGACCTAAGTTTTGATACCAGATGTAACAACCTGAATTCCGACAGACCGAAAAAAATTCAAAAATCCCAATATGCTGAATTCCGAGTTGGCTTGTTTGGTATACTGCAGAGAAGCCAGAGATATAAAATATATTAGAGCTTAGAAAACATCTCACAGTAGAAGGATAAAATATAATATAACCAAATATATCCTTACCGTAGTAATAAAACTGCCTAACAAATATCCAAAGCTATCATATCTCTGCTATAAACCTAACCTGCAAGTGTGTTATGAGGAGGGGGTCATAACATAAGTTCTGGTGACTGGACTAAATTACAAAATCTGAAATAACCATACATATACCATTCAGTCATGTTACTTATTAGGTTGCTTGGGTTAATAGCACTCAAGTCTTTACACTTACATCGTACCTATCTACCTCCCAGTAGATTGACCTAATGTAACATATATGTAGCTACCCACAATATCAAGGTACCTTCCATTATACCCTTCTTGCACGGTCTACGCCGTCATGCCACATAAGCAAATGCAACTCTCATCCTAAGCCAAAGCGACGTACAGATCTCTATAAAACTATGCCACATATATAACTCTCATCCTACGCCGGAGCGACGATCTCCATATCCAAACTCCTCGGCCAGTCTCGGTCTTAACACGATGTAATGCCCTAGCGTCTACGATACACCACCCGGTGTGTGTGGCGTGCATGTATCCGGATACTCACATGTGTGTGCTGTCTACTGTACCCCGAGTTCCATAATAGGGCTGCATCTGAATGCACAGAACTCAGTCAGGATCTTTTCTATATCTGATAGGTCATCTAAAGAGGCCTAAAGTACAGATATCTAAACTATGGTCTGCATTTCTAAGGTGGCTATGGTCCCACCTCGACCCCACCCTCACCGAGTGAAAGGCTACATCAAGTGCTAAGTGACGTTTCCCTAGCAAACAATCTACATCCAAATTGGCGTGTCCCGCAACCAAACTCTTGATACTGAAAGATCGATGGCCTATAGGTTTAGCTCTAGTCTTTCCGCGTCACACTGACTGCCGATGACAGGTACCCGATGATTACTATCCTTTGTTTGGTCCTGACCAGCCTATCTATAGGCAAATCATAGAATCACCCAGTGCCACCCAACAATCTTTTTACTGCCAAACCACCTTTGTAGTCAAGGTATACTCACTAGGTGGTTTCACACAGACCCAACCTCTACGAGTACAACCAGAGTGTTGCCACGGCATAGAGGACCACCACGGAGTACCCTACCACGTCCCTCGGAAGCCACGTGCTTCCTTCCAGTCCCATAGAGCCAGCAAGCAGAACATCAGTAGAATAATCAGATGGATGTGCTCCTCTTGTGCCTCTAGACACTACAATGATCTACCATGTTGGCTTCTTCATCTTCAGACATGCAGACTGGTCCAAGCGCATCATACTAATGTGTTATTAGGCCCTATGTCTAAACGTTTAGTTACGTGCTTGCTATACCTCATCCGATTTCCAGTTTACTTGGTTATTTCCAATCATATTAACTTTTTATTCAAGTTACCAAGTTCTCTCCGAACCCTTTATATATCTAAGGAATGGACCCCTCTCGCTTATTAATTTCGGTTATATAACTTAACCCATTTAAGTTCATTAATAATCCTCTAACATGTTATTCTCTAGATTATAATTCAAGGTCTATAATCTACAATCTTCTTACATTATTATCCTATCATTCATCGTCAATTTTCAGGTTACAGTAACATGTTCTACTTAATGTGTCATAAAATAAATCGTATCACAATCAGTAGGTTCCCATTTAACATATTACTTAATTTATAATTAAGTATAACTTATTCATTCCATAAGTCTTCTACTTCATTCAATCTTGTGATGCCTGAGGGGGCTTCCGCTTATTACTTCTTTCTATTATTAGACTTCTTAATTGCCATTTATAATTCTATTAATAATAAGCCTAATTCATTCTTATTCATCAACCATGACTTGGTTTAATACAACCTCTTGTTGTTATTTACTTATTTACTTAGTTCTCTTAACTAAGGTTTATCAATAACTTTCTTTCCATATATTATAACCTATGTTATAATTTCCACTTGTCCCTAGGACAAGCCTTCCTATTATCTTTCCATATACTATAACCTATATTATAATTTCCACTTGTCCCTAGGACAAGCCTACCTATTATCTTCCACCCTTTCTTTCATACTTAATCATCATAGGTTATTATTATTCCCCGTTCATTCCAATTCTTATACTATTGTAACATTCATTCATTTCCATTAATTACAATTAATGCCATTTATTTCTTTCATGTTATATACATATTTATATATGTATGTCAATGCACCAGACCTCTCACATTAAGCTGGCCACTTATGGATGCTGGATTTGTCGGGCCATTCTGAGCAGACTGCTTGTTCATGCACTAGACCCCTCACATTAAATTGACCACTTGTGGATGTTGGGTTTGCCAGGTGGTTCCGGGTAGGCTTCTACCACGAGTTGAGTTTAATCTCATGTCTCAGTGTGGTAATAATTTCCTAATTACTGTAAATTTTCCATCCAATTTAGGCATATCTATTCTTCCAAATTTTATTGTAATTGTATTTACCACCTTTAAGCATAATAATATTCTTAAGAAATAATTCATGTTTACAATAAATTCCATAATTTCTGCATTTACGGCAATTTCCCATTTCAAATGGATGTTTAATTGGAAACAAGCTTATATGACATAAATTTTCTCAGCTGATTTAACCCCAATTTCCATAATTATTCGCAATTTCATTATAACTTAATTCACAACATCAAATTAACAGGTTCTTAGGATGGTTTTACATACAACAGTAATCTTTTTAACATGACCTAAACAATGTCAATACCTAATTGTTCGACGATGAATATTCTATGAACTAGAAAACCATTGCGAAGTGTAATAAACCACAATCACACATCGTACACTTGTAGTACGCTAGCGAATACGAGTCGATCCATGTGGAAAGAAATAATTTTAATTATATTCAATAAAATTAAACCAACTTTGAGTGAATTTTTAACTACAACAAAACTAGAAAATTAAAATTGATAAAAACTATGAGATAAATGACAACCTAGGAATAAATCCACTTTCTAGATCCTGTAGTTCAACAAGTTATGAAATCATGATATCTCTTTTTTGTCATTTGTGAATTTAGTTCAAATGAAAAATGAACAAGTTAAAATTGAAATATACTTTAAGCATGGCCTATAAACTATTACTTAGAGCTATAGACCATCGAAATTTGATTTTAACCTCCACTTAATCACCATCATCATATGTAGATGAAGAGGTAATTAGTGAACATATGACTAAGCATAGCCTATTTGGTGTCAACAATATATGCTATCAAATTTAATAATGAACACAAACCAATAACATGAAGCACAAAAAGAGAGCATGAATAAACAAATTATGTTGCATCTACATAATCAAGAGAGTTTCACTACCCCTAAGTTGATAGTTATTAGCCTCTCATGTTTGTTATTCTAACAACAAAAGTAGATTGTAACATAGAACAAAAACAAAAGAAAAAGAAAAGCAAAATAAAGGACAATCTATTCTATTTGCATAAGAGAAAAGAACATGTAAATAAAAGACAACTAATTAAAATTGCATTAAAACAAGTGATTACAAAAAAGAAAAATGGCTAAGAATCCATGGAAGAAAAAGAAAGAGCTTTTGTTTCTGATCCTAAATACTAACTAAAGGTTAGGATAAAAAGAAAAGAGAGACTTTACATGAACATAAAGGGGGTATATGTTCATGTTCTAAACCCTAAAACCTTAATCAAATTTATTGGGGACTACCATGAATACCCCTTCAGTAATCTCCCTTTTGTCTTCAGCAATACTGATTCATGAGGATTCTTTTTTTGTCTCCACTAAAAAAGGAGGGAGAGTGACTAATCTTCTATTTGAATTGATTCCTTATCCATTGATTGATTTCCTTTTTTTTGGTATGGCATTGATTTCCTCTTTTTTTCCTTTGTAAGCATATAAATCTCTATGAAATCCTCTTCTACATGCATCAAATTTCTACAAAAACAAGAAAAATGTCCAAGTAAAAATTCTCAAAATAACATAAGCACAAAAATGACCATTTTCCCCCTATATGATGATGAATGCATGAAGTTTTGAAACTAATTGACTTATGGCTTAAACATGATAAAATACCCACATATGACATTTATTTGCACTAAACAAAAATAAATATGTGAATATAAGTGTGTATTTTTACGTGCACATCAAATACCCCCACACTTATCTTTTAATTCGTCCTCGAATGAAGAAAAAAACTAAGATACATCCATTTTCGTAGGGAGCACGATTGCATTGAACGTATGCATCAAGCCTTTAAACCTCTGGGTGTCCCAAATATGGCGAGTGTTTCCTCGTGAGGGTTTTCAGCGGAAACTACCCATAAAATCCAAAAGTCGAATGCAAAAAATATCTACAAAATGCAAGATTAGAAAATATTTACAAGATGAATGCAAGCTTTTAAAGGAATATTTATAAATGGATAATCTAATTTTAAATATTACATAATGAGTTAACACATATATACAAATGAGTTAACAATATTTACAAAGTTTGATTTGTTCAAATGATGTATGAATTGAGAGATATGTGCATCGTTCTCACCCCCACACTTGTTTTGAGAAATATTGTTCAGTTTTGATTTGACATTTGATTTTTTTTTGACTAAAGGTTCATTCGTAAACCTAAAGTTAGAACCAAAAAAATGAATTTTCAGTAAATTTCGAAATTGTGTTTTCTCAAAAACCGTGTTATTCCGAAAAGAGTTCATATACTGAAGAAATTTATCATTGAAAAACAAGTGATCATAGTGAGGTTCAGTTGAAACGATCAAGTTGCAAGGAGTTTCAACAATTTTAGAAAATCGTCATTGTGTTTAAGATCACTATTAAAACCCAAATTGGATTAAAACACCAAAGGTACACTAATGGTACTTCACCAATACGGTAAGAGAATAAGTGTAGCCACAATCGCAATAAAATACAAATAAAAAGACAAAGGTTTTACAGTGGTTCGATTTTATTAAAGATCTAGGTCCACTTTAGCAATAATTTTCATTAGCCATTTGAGGGTTACAAGTATAGAATCACTCAAAAAAACATTCATCCTCTCTCCATCACTTAGATCTCACTTGAATCAAATCAAATCAGCGAAGAATCAAGCAGATCCCTCTAAATGTAAGGGAAATGTTGGGGAATCTTCACTTTTAAATATGCTTGAGCACTTTTGATAGGATCCATGATGGATTCAACACTTGATTTTTGCTTTGACATGGTAGGAGGTGTTAGGATCACTTAGAACAGGAGAGGAAGCAATTTGGCAGCCCTTCGGGGTCATCGAAATCAGTCCCCCCAAAGCATGGAAGCCATGGCCTACTTATATAAGAGCTTGGAGTTAAGTGGTGAGCTGAAATGTGTATATGCAGACTATGGGTCGAACATGCAAGTAATTACAGAAATGTCATTGCCAGCTGTTGATAGCTGTAACCAGCTGTCTATCGAAATACATATTCGACCGACCCAAAGAGGGCATGTTCGAGCCATCTCATCCGATCGACCCTATTCGTTTAAGCCACTATGTTCGAGCCTTATGCTGTTCGATCCAGCTTATAAAATTTGTTTGTTCGACCTCGAGAAATGTTCAACCGTGAGCAGTGTTTGACCCTTGACGTTCGATCTTTACATGTTCAAGTCCTTTGTGTTGCCCTGATGTCGATTCAACCATGAGTGTTGAGTCCTTGTTCTTGTTCGATCCTGGAGTGTTCGATCATGAGTGCCCGTTCGGGTGGCTTTATGGCTTGAACCATGATCGTGCTCGACCCACATGTTCGATCCATTAATGGGTGCATGATTTTTATGGATAAACATTTGCCTCTCGAAGTTTGCAATTTCTGTAAAAAATTACGAGCTTCAAAATATAGCATCATGGTCCTATCACGAGTCGAGCGTTGAATTGGCTATCATTGCATAAACCCGGACGAGCAAATATTTTAAGTCAAACATTCAGTTTGAGTCGAATAAGTTATTTGGATCGAACGAGTGATATGGTTCAAGCAAGCCGTTTGGGCTGAACGTTCTCTCTCGATTGGACGTTCATCATGGATCAAACATGTTTGTTTGTCTCCCACTCCTTTATATTACCTCAGCTCCTTACTTTTTCATTTTGTTTATTTCCTTCAAAAAAATTGATTAATGTCGGCCGCTTCTTCCTCTTGAAATTCTAATGCCTTAGTCTTCTCCTTTTTTAAATAAATTTAAGTTGAACCTTAAACCTTCAATTAGTGGAGCTCATTCGAGCTCGCAAGAAGACTGACTCGATTTCAATCATCTTGAAGCAGCCATCACTCTTGAATTTGAGAAACTTTATTACTTACAGGTGATTCTCATTTTTCTTTTGTGTTGTTTTAGGTCTGTAGAAGTATAGGATTCTGAAATGAAGCATTTAGAACATGGTTTGAATATGAATTAGAGTTTTTGGGTTGATTCTGATGAGAATTGAGTGAACTTGACTGAATTCGGATTGAGAACGTGTAATTGGATGTATTTGTGGAGTTAAAATCATCCAAAGTCCACCAAGATTGGATTTGCACTTGATGCACACTAGGTGTTTGATTGAATGCATGCGCATTGTATTTTCATTTGTTTTTCAACTTTTTTGCACATTCATACTTCTTAGTCTTGCTGTTGATACTTGTGTTGGTAGGGTAGATAGTTTGGAACCAAATTTTAGTAATGATTTATGCATGCTGCATCATCCCAGGCCTCACTCGAACTGATGTACCATGACCGACCCTCACACAACACGTCTGGTTCGACCCACTTTGGTTTGAGCACGTCCGACCTTATTCAGGTTTGAACATGTTCGACCATATGGTGTTGGTCATGTTCGACCAACTAGGGTTTGAGCACGCTCGACTCTGCTTGGATTCAGACATGTCCGACCCTGAGGGGTCAGTCATGCTTGATCAGCTGAGGTTCGAGCACATTCGACCCGATTTGGCCTCAAACATGTTCGATACTCATAAACCAGACATGCTTGCTCCTGCTAGGGCTCGAACTCGTTCGATTCGGTTTTCATAAGTCTAAATTTCTTGGGAACGATCATGGTTTCATTATTTGCTTGGAGCTTGTACTCTTTGATCCAATGATCCTCTTTGATCTTTGTGTAGGATGTCTACAAGGATTGGGGAGATTTGGAGCGAGGAAAACTCTTGGAAACGCCATAGGTCGGACAAACTCCCCGTTCCTGATACTCAGACTACTTCTGATTCACCTCCTTTGGCCACTTCCTTTGTTGCCTCAACTCTTGTTGAACTTCAAACAGTCATAGACAGGCCTTGTTATACTCCTAGACCGTGCAGCCCTGAATTTGCTGAACGATTCAATGGTTGGTGTCTACAGGGGTTGCACTTTGACCATTTTGACTTAGATATATACCCATCTGACAAACGTTGCATCCCTAACAACTTAGACATCATAAAGAATCACTCGTTGGCACAGCTTGATGCGGCCAAGGATTGGATGGAGAGGCATCTTGACCTTATTAGAAATTATACTACGTGCAAACTGGGTGTCGGGAATACCTTCTCTTATGATCTTGAAAGGTTAAACAGGGAGAACCTTGAACGCGTTTATACTTTATAGAAGGACAAAGCTGCGCTTATCCAAGCTCTCAAATCTCGGGACAAGATTATTGCAGAATTAACAAGTCTTGAGGTCAAGGCAGAACCAAGTGGTACCTGCCCTTCCTCTTCTATTTAGGTTGGGAAATGTTCTTTGTTATTTCCTTTCATGCACCTATGATTTTAGACCGGTTGTATATGCGGGTACCGACCCTCGCTTACCACTCTTATGATATTTTTTGTCTGGATACTCTGTGCTGAACTTGCACTGTTATGACTTGCTTTTGTGATGTTATGATGGAAATATGTTTTTCTTGTTGTACTTCAAACTTTTATTTTTTTTTTGTCGTACTTTCTTGTTTTGCATGTCCACAACACAAATTCTTATGCTTTAAGTTACTTGTTCTGTAATTAAAACAAGCATCTGCACAATTTTTTGGACTTATACTCAATATCGATTGTCCACATCTATAGTGGATTAGTTTAAGAAATGAACTATAGCGAATTTTATTTTGAATTGAATAGAGTGTTTGTACAGATGGTTTGAAACTCATTGATTGTTGTCTGTACAAATACGATGTTCTAATTCGAATTCGCATTAACGCTGAAATCTACTAGTCGACTAAAGCCGGTTGTGGATTTCAAACAATATCATCTTAATGGCTTGAATTTTGGTATACAATATTTCATATTTGACAAATACGTATCTGTAATTTGTTTTCTTCTTCCTCTTTGAGAAGCTTTGAGACTTGTGCCCCTATTTAAGAGGTTGTAATTAAACTTTACTATAGGAAGAATTTTACTGCCTAATGCATGCCCGCTTTGTTGATCAGCTTTGACATCAGAGGCTCCGTGGGATGCCCCGTGTCTTAGAGAGGCTGTTGTAATCCAGCGTCCGTCTTTTTATGAATCGACATTAATGAATTCACTGAGCATTACTGGTCTCTCCTGCTGAGAAATTGCTTCCTCTATGGAGAGAAATTTTTGGGATTGTCGCATCATTCTGTATTGCGAACTTCCACGAGGTTTGGGTTAGGGTTGCATCGCTCTGCGCTTACGAACTCCCACGCTTCGTCTCATGTAAGCGAGTTCCCGCACTTCGTTTCTCGTCTACATATTCCCGCGAACCTTTGGGTGAAGGTTGCATCCTTCTGTGCTTACAAAATCCCATGCTTCATCTCACATAAGTGAGCCCCCACGCTTCGTTTCGCGCCTACGGATTCCGTGAACCTTTGGGTGAAGTTTGCATCGCTCCGTGCTTACGAACTCCCATGCTTCATCTCGCGTAAGCGAGCTCTCACGCTTCGTTTTGCGCCTATGAATTTCCGCGAACCTTTGGGTGAAGGCTGCATCACTCCGCGCTTACGAACTCCCATGCTTCGTCTCGCGTAAGAGAGCTCATGTGCTTCGTTTCGCTCTAACGGATTCCTGCGAACCTTTGGGTGGAGACTGCATCGCTCCGCGCTTACGAACTCCCATGCTTCATCTCGCGTAAGCGAGCTCCCACACTTCGTTTTGCGCCTACGGGTTCCCGCGAACCTTTGGGTAAAGACTGCATCAATCCGCGCTTACAACCTCCCATGCTTCGTCTCATGTAAGCGAGCTACCGCGTTTCGTTTCGCGCCTACAAATTCCCGTGAACCTTTGGGTGAAGGCTGCATCGCTCCGCACTTACGAACTCCCACGCTTCGTCTCGCGTAAACGAGCTCCCGCGCTTTGTATTGCACCTACGGAATATCGCGAACCTTTGGGTGATGAGGTTTTGGATCTGTGGCGGCTTGCTGCCCTATTGGCCGTTTGACTCATTCGGGACTTTCCCTATTCACTCGTTGAAATGGTGCTTTTCATCCTTGCATCTTGCATATTGATGGTTATAACACTTGACATTTGAATTAGTGTTTGTTGGGATTGTCCCACTTCGTCAGGCCTTGAGAGAGAAGACTCTCATTAGATAACATGTAATTAAGAATCATCTATTAGCAAATTTTCATGTAAATTTGGCATCAGAGATTCATGCAGGTAATATTTCATTCGTAAAGCTATTGTTCAGTACAATGCATGTAAATCATTACAAACTTTTTATGGTAGGCAGAACATAGCAAAGAGTATAGTAATGCAAGAAGTAAAGGCAATAGCGATCGCTTATTCTGAGCCGTAGATATTAGATCATCATCAACAGTTGTTAGTTGATTATTAGCTTTGGATTAGTTTGAGATGAAGCTACGTTTCTTGGACCAGATTGGTCATTTGATGCCCCTTTCCCCTGGGGATTTGTAGAAGGATTTGTATCTTGGGAATTCCTCACATATTGTTTCATACGGTTTTTCCTAATCAGCTCTTCAATTAATAATTTCAGATGCATACATTCATTGGTGTTGTGGCTTGGTTGATTATGGAACCTGCAGAACTTCCCGGATCTGGTCAAATGGTCGTTTAGTTTACCAGCAGGGGATCCAGGTAATCTTTTGCATCCTTATTGGCAAGGTAGATGTTCTCAGGAGTGTCATTCAAAGGAGTTAGCTCTGATGAATCAAGAAGACGGAACTTCTTATTAGTCTTGTTGTCGTTCCTGTAATTTGTGCGCTTCTGCCCCTGAGTGTTCCTTTGATTGGGTTGAACATCAGCACTTTTAGGAGCTTCAAGGAGTTGGTTACCACCAATGATCTGAAGCGGCATAAGATAATCGTCCATTCTCATGTACTACTCTTCTTTATTATGGAACTTGTCAAGTGTATTCGGTTCCTTCATCTTTATCCACTTCCCGAATTCGCTTGCTTTGCCTATAGCGTCGAGTAAGGCTATGAGAATTATACATGGCTCTAGATTCCTCACTTCAGATAGGGTAACATTAAATCGATTGAGAAAGGCTTTAACAGTTTCTCCTGGCTTCTGCTTCATTTCCGAGAGCATTATAGCATCCTTGGCTTTGATAGTATACAAGCGGAACCGCTCCTTGAACTTTTTGGTTAGTCAGAGAACGGGTCGATGGATTTGGGTAGCAGCTTCGTGAACCATAATTATGCAACACCTTCTAAGTAGAGAGGAAAATATGTGCATCTCATCTCATCATTCGCCTTAGCTACACTCATATGCCACTCGTATTTGAATAGGAAGTAGTTAGGATCAACAAGGCCATTGAACGGAGGCAAGGCTAGAGGATTGAACTTCTTTGGACATTTGCTTCAAGGATTCTTTCGGAGAATGGAGTCCTTTCGGGAGAGAAGTCCCATTCTCTTTCATCGTCTTTGCTAGCTTGATTCTTCTTCATGATTTGTTCTACCATGTCCGAGATGTATTCTTCAGTGTTATGGTGGTCCGCGAAGCTAAGCTCTTTACCAAATGTTCGTCTAGGCAAGCGGTCTTAATTAGAGATCTTAGGTCCCTTACCCTCTCGATAAGGAGGGGCCTTCGTGAAAAGATTAGTAGCCTTTTGAGCATTCACTTTGGAATGATTCTTAGCTTTTGATTTCGACTCTTCGATGTTAGCTTCGTCCTTGTCTCTCATCCAATCACAATCGCCTTCCATGTTGTTGTTGCGGTTAAGATCAGAAGCGGACGAATTGTCATTTTCTTAGAGATCAACACAGACTTTTGGAGGGGCTGGATTTGATCGAGCATTGATGGCATCAAGTTTCTTCATCGTAGCTTTAGCAGAAGCATCCATTTTTTGATTCATATTGGCATTATCGGCATTCAACTCATTTTTACTCACAACGGCTCCACTTACTGAGTTTCCGCCAACATCAAACGGTTAACAAGTGGTGTTTCTTCATTAGCAATATTATCGGCATTTCCGACATCTTTACTTATGGTCTTCTTAGATTTAGCCATTGACTTCGGAAAAGGAGGTGGTTTAGAACTTCAATGCGAGACTCCCAAACTTGGGAGAGTGTGAGAGATGGAAATGCGAATGTGGCCTTACGGTGGGCACCAAAATGTTAAAACCAAAATTGGATTAAAACACCAAAGGTACACTAATGTTACTTCACCAATACGGTAAGAGAATAAGCGGAACCACAATCGAAATAAAATGCAAATAAAAAGACAAAGGTTTTATAGTGTTTTGATCTTATTAAAGATCTACGTCCACTTTAGAAATAATTTTCATTACCCATTTGAGGGTTACAAGTATAAAATCACTCAAAAAGACATTCATCCTCTCTCCATCACTTATATCTCACTTCAATCAAATCAAATCAGCGAAGAATCAAGTAGATCCCTCTAAATTCAAGGGAAATAGTGAAGAATCTTAACTTTCTAAGATGCTTGAGCAGCTTTGATAGGATCCATGATGGATTCAACACTTGATTTTTGCTTTGACATGGTAGGAGGTGTTAGGATCACTTAGAACAGGAGAGGAAGCAATTTGGCAGCCCTTTGAGGTCATCGAAATCGGTCCCCCCCAAAGCATGGAAGCCATGGCCTATTTATAGGAGAGCTTGGAGTGAAGTGGTGAGCTGAAATGTGTATATGCAGGCTATGGGTCGAACATGCAAGTAATTACATAAATGCCATTGTCAGCTATTGACAGCTGTATCCAGCTATCTATCGGAATCCATGTTCGACGGACCCAAAGAGGGCATGTTCGAGTCATCTCATCCAACCAACCCTGTTCATTTGAGGTACTCTGTTCGAGCCTTATGCTGTTCGATCCAGCTTATAACATCTGTTTGTTTGACCTCGAGAAGTGTTCGACCGTGAGCAGTGTTCGACCCTTGACATTCGATCTTTACATGTTTAAATCCTTTGTGTTGCCCTAGTGTTTGTTCGACCATGAGTGTTCAGTCCTTGTTCGATCCTGCAGTGTTTTATCATGAATGCCCGTTCGGGTGGCTTTATGGCTTGAACCACTGCTCGACCCATATGTTTGATCCATTAATGGGTGCATGATTTTTATGGATAAATAATCACATTCAGCACTTTCATTGTTTTCAACCTCAAGAATTTCAAAGTTTTCAAATGTTTCATTTTCAGTTTCAGACACAAAAGCATTATCGTTAATCAGTTTAAGAAGTTTTCGCTCATCAAAGTCGTCCTCACTTAAACAATTGTTACCAACTTCATCATTTCTTTTAGATTGAAAATCTAAAGTTGCTAAGTTTTCAAATTTTTCCGAATTCTAGAGAGGAAGATCAAATTGAAGATTGACGTCTTCGTTTTCTAGTGAATTTAAATTCAAATCAATTGCAGAGATTTCCACAACTTCATTAAGATTTTCATCAATTTCAAAAGTTGTTATTTGAAAATCATCTATTTTGGTAAAATATGGATTATCATTCGAATTGTCACGCGTTCAGTTTTGATTATTTTGTTTTTCACAAAAATTCAAGTAGTCTTGAAACAACAAATTCGTGTGATTATCGTGATTTTCATTCATTTGCTCAACAAAATCAATTTTATAATTATTTACATGAGAATTTTCAATTTGAAATTGCTAAGAACAAAAAAAAATCAGTTGCACCACAATTAAAATTATTCCAATTGACAAAACCATTTGAAAAGTTATTCACATTTCCATTTTGAATTTGCAATTCATTTTGGAGTTCGGAATTGGATTGACAAGGGTTATAATCAAAATCATTTGAAGTTGGAAGTGAATTCAAATTTTGATTATTTTAAAAACTTTGACTTGAATTGTTGCACAAGTATGAATTACACCATTCATTTATTTTTTAATTTTGTCGTGTGCTCATTTCAAGTAAAGATTCAATACTTGTTTCAATACTTGACGGTTGATCATCATTTCGAAAATTTTGTGGTGCAAAATCAGGATTATTTTGACAATTTTGAAAAGTCGGTGGTGCAAAATCAAAATTGTTTGTACAATAGTTGTTATTAAAATATCCATATAATTTGGTGTAAAATTATATGGATTATATTGATTTTCACAACTATCATAAAGTCCGTAGGGATAAGGAAATTGAGACATTTTAAAGAAAGGACTTTTTTTTTAATTTTCTTTTTAAACAGAGAAGGAAATATTAACAAAAGAAAATTGTTTTTTTTTTTAGATTTTGGATTTTTTTTATATATGCATGAGCCTAATGCAACTATATGAATGAAAAATTACTTATTTACAATTTTCTAAAATTATATAATGACGGTTAGATTAATTTCAACAAAAAAAAAAATCTCAGCCAGTTAACGGACAGGAGTTATCAGTGCACCAGGAATCACCCTACAACGCAGCCGAAGGTTTAAGTAACTTTAGAGGAACAACCGATATAATATTTACGAATTGTCGTAATATTTATAAATAATTATTACTCTTCCATAGTCTAAACACCGAGAAATAAATCGTTAGAAAGAAATCAAATTGTCAAAATATAACAGTGTCCTTAGAAAAACAAAAAACAAAATAAGATGAATGCAAAACAAAAACTAAACGTGAATTAACAATGCAGCTACAAATGAGTTTTTGTTTTTTTTTTATATTTTTTAAATGCAAGTGCAAACAACCAACAATGCAAATGAATCTAAAAAAAGGAAAGAAAATATATACCAGTGCGTGCAAATTAGCAATTTTTTTAGCAGCAATTTTTTATTAAGCAAGCGAGCGTAGAGCCAAGAAAAGCAAGTAGAGTAGTCTTTGAGCAAGTAATCCTCCTTAAGATTTTATGCAACCTGAAAATGAAGAAGATATATATACAATTAAACCAAATTTGAGTGAAGTTTTAACTACAACTAAACTAGGAAACTAAAATTGATAAAAACTATGAGATAAATGACAATATAGGAATAAATCCACTTTATAAATCATGTAGTTCAACAAGTTATGAAATCATGATATCTTTTTTTTTCATTTGTGAATTTAGCTCTATGAAAAATGAACAAGTTAAAATCGAAATATACTTTAAGCATGGCCTATAAACTATTAATTAGAACTATAAACCATCAAATTTTTGATTTCAATCTCCACTTAATCACCATCATCATATGTAGATGAAGAGGTAATTAGAGAACATATGACTAAGCATAGCCTATTTGGTGTCAACAATATAGGCTATCAAATTCAATAATGAACACAAACCAATAACATCAACATGACATGAAGAACAAAAAGAGAGCATGAATAAACAAATTATGTTGCATCTACATAATCACGAGAGCTTCATTACCCCTAAGTTGATAGGGATTAGCCTCTCATGTTTGCTATTCTAACAACAAAAGTAGATTGTAACATAGAACAAAAACAAAAGAAAAGGAAAAGCAAAATAGAGGACAATATATTCTATTTTCATAAAAGAAAAGAATATGTAAGTAAATGACAACTAATTAAAATTGCATTAAAACGAAAGATTACAAAAAAGAAAAATAGCTAAGAAGCCATGAAAGAAAAAGAAAGAGCTTTTATTTTTTATCCTAAATACTAACTAAAGGTCAGGATTAAAAAGAAAAGAGAGACTTTACATGAACATAAAGGGGGTATATATACATGTTCTAAACCTTAAAACCCTAATCAACTTTGTTTGGGACTACCACAAATACCCCCTTCATTAAGCTTCCATTTTTCTTTAGCAATAATGATTCATGAAGCCTTTTTTGTCTCCACTAAAGAAGGAAGGAGATTAGGTGGGGTCCTATACTAATCTTCTATTTGGATTGATTCCTTATCCATTGAATGGTTTCCTTTTTTGGCAAGGCATTGATTTCCTCTTTTTTGGCAAGGCATTGATCTCCTCTTTTTTTTCCTTTGTATGTATATATATCTTTATGAAGTTCTCTTCTATATGCATCAAATTTCTACAAAAACATGAAAAACGTCCAAGTAAAAATTCTCAAAATAATATAAGCACAAAAATGACCATTTCACCCCTATATAATGATGAATGCATGATGTTTTGAAATAAATTGAATTATGATTTAAACTTGATAAAATACCTACATATGACATTTATTTGCACTAAACAAGAATAAATATGTGAAATGTGCATTTTTGCGTGCACATCACCAATTTTCCACAAGTATCCTGTTTAGCAGCTTAATTATAATAGGAAATACAAACGATAATTACACTATTATTTAAAATGGTATAATTTAGATCCACTCACCTAACAACTTTCCAATCCATGAATCTGATCCAGATATGTTATTTCATGGCCTTCCCAACTAAATCTATAATACAAACAACAATGGATTCACAAATATGATACTAAAGAAGAGGGAAAAGGAAGAGAAACCCAAATAAATTAGATTCAAATATTTATCTCACGCCGATTAGAATTCTGAACACCCACTTGTAGAAATATATATATATGTATATATATTCTTTTTCTCCTAATCTTAAATAAGAATTTCCCAAGACTAATTATTTTATTTTCTGAAGAGATTTTAGGCGGAAGAGGAGTGGCAAAATCTAGGCAACCTCTTAGAAAATATGAGATTTAGGCTCGGCTATGACAGTCTGTTTATAGGTGTTTAAGAAAGTCTTGATCTTAATCGTACACGTGGTTCTGAGTCAGCAACGAATATGATCCAGAAAACAGTCCAGATTCGCTAAACGAATTTGGTCAGATCAGGGGTGGGTTAACCCTAGGGTCGACCCACGTCGAGCGGGGTTGACCCATTTCAAGCATGGGTCGCCCCACAAAGGCCTTGTTCCTGCTTTACTTTCCCGCTTCGTTCTTTTGAATTTCTGGAATTATTTAAATATTATATTTACATACAAACTCCTTATATGCACTAATTACCTTTTTATATCATCATTTGAAATTTCTCTTGTTTATATATATATATATATGTATATATATATATATGTATATATACATATATATGTATATATACATATATATATATACATATATATATATGCGCACATACATATGCATGTACACATATATTTTTGTACTTCCTTTTATGTATAATTTTCCTTATATGTGCATTTATACATATTTTACTCTTAGAACATGTATATTTTAGTCGTTCCTCTAAAATAAAAATAAGGCGCTCGCAGGAATCAAACTTGCACTCCTCCCTTAGAAGTCATGTGCTATTACCAACTGGACTACATAGGCTTTTATTAACAAGACTAAAAACAATGGTAGTCATTGTTCTTTTCTTATACCTTCTTTTCACGTTTGTTGTAATATTTATTTAAAGATATCTTTTTCATCTTAAATCTGCTTTCTTCAATCCATTAGCCTAAATTGATCAGAAAATCACCACGGATGCAATGACGATAATTCCGAGACCAAATTCTGAAAGCTCTTCAAATTTTGTTTTATTATTTCGCTAAAAATGTGGGGTGTTACTGAATTAGCCGTATATACCATGACACAGTCAAATTTTCTTTTAGTAATTCAACTTCCAAGAGGAAAAAATGTGACGAGATAAAGTTATTATGTTTATTAGTTTATTGAAATTTTCACATAAAAGATTAAAAGGAGACATATATGGATATAAGGAAATGATATTAATAACAATCATATACTAACTCAAAACCTGCCAAGTTTTTATTTTAACTACCATAATCCAAATGTAAGAATAAAACAGGTAATCAGCAAATGACCAATTTTAACTTATTTTTTGCAATGATAAGAAATAATATTGAAATCAATGTATATCATTTACATGATACATATCTCTGGAAATATTTATGTGAAGTAACCAAACTAATATATGAAACACCCCACCTCTGTTAAGGTCACTCACAAAGGGAATACATTAACTTCGGTGAAGCATTATAAGTAAAAGATACAGATAATTTACAAGACAGACATATAAACAGCAGAAAAACTAGAATTATTTCTTAAGCAACGTGGTTTAATCAAAACATTAGAACCATTGTCTCAAAACCCAACTTCCAAGTTATTACAATAAAACTTCTGTCTTGATTAAAAACTCAAAATACATAAAGAAGCATAAAGCAGTAGTAAAGCAGCATAAATCCCCAATAAAATTGTAACCACAGCCATAGCCCACGAAAAGAGAATCCAAGCAATGCATCTACTCTTTTAAGCTGGAAAAGGTCTAAACTAAGATGAAGTATTCCCTCCCTGCGGACCGGGGGGGAACGGAAGAAAAGAAGACAAAAGAAAATGGGTCAGACATAAGTCTGGTAAGTCCAGTGATTTTTCAGCATGTAAACAAGAAAAAGGACCATGACATGAATAAACTGAATATAGGACAATACCATGACAACAAGATAACATAAGGCAAGATAGGGCAAGTTAAATTGAATATGTTATCGCACTCATTTCTATTTCTCTGCACCTACTGACAAATGTTTCAACAAGCATCATGTGTACATGATAAAGTGATCCCTTTTCCAATCGGCTCCTACTCGCATGCATTTATTATTTGTGTCATTCGGCCCCGCTTGATTGTAGATATATGTGTTGGTCCCACCATGGGGTGTATCAATCCCTAGGGTGGCAACTCGACACAATTCAAGATGCACAGTGTATGCTACTGATGCCCAGTGCCTGCTTTTTCCACTCCGAAGTACGTGCACGTCCGTAGTCCGTCGGAACCTACACTGACGCACCATCGCTATTTTGATTGCTTATAATCAGCCCAGTAATCGTGCCCCAACCTGCCTAGCTCAGGGTACCATGATACATCTTTGTAGGTTACTGCTGAAATGGGTCCTCGTTACTACGGTTTCCTAATCAACATGTTATAATGGTTAAGTTTTCTCCATGTAACCTAACCCCACCCGTCTGTTTAATTAACATGTTGTATTGGTTAAGTGTTGCCTAGGTTAACTTAACCCTACCATTCTTAACATGGCCGTTTATTAGCATTAATTCATTCATTAATGCCTTCAACCTCTCACATTAGAACTATTGTTTGCGGCTGCTGGATGTGTCGGGCGGTTCCGGGCAGACTTCTACCGCAAACTCATTCTAACCTCGGGTTTTTGGCTTAATGCGCTAACCTCTCACATTAGATCTGTTGTTGCGGTCGTTGGATGTGCCGGGCGGTTCCGGACAGTCTTACACCACAACTTAATCTAACCTCATGTTAGGCATGTTCATCTTTTAGCCAAATTACATATTTATTGTACATGCCCAAATCTAGATTTTTATATGCCAATTACTCACAATTGTAATCAATTCAAGTTATGCCACATATACTTGTTATGCCCAAAATTACTCAATTAAGTTATACCCAATTCCCCGCATTTCAATCGTACATTGGACGAGATTCGGTCTAGGTTCCGAATAAACCTAGTATTCATAAAATAAAACAAAAGGAAAGGGAATTGAGAAGGAACCCAAGAATTGACATAAGAAACAAAATAAGCATGTAAAGGTATGCCCAATCCAATAATCATGTTTACAATAGGCATGTTGTACATTAACAATAAATATGGCCAAACTGAGCAAGTTACGACATAGGCATAAAGATTCAATAGTATTGTACATAAGAGAATCAACAATTTGGTGTACAACATGATAGGTTCCATTATTTCAATCACAACGGTCTCATAATCATAGGTAATTCAAATTTGACAAAAGGATCAGCATGAATCAGAATCGATTATCTCACAATTAGGCATAGTGGTGTACAACATGATAAGTTCCATTGTTCCAATCACAACAGTCTCATAAACATAGTAATTCAATTTTGGCAAAAGGATAAACATGAACCAAAATTCACAATTAGGCATAGTTCTAGATCCGATTATTACAGTCATGATTTCTATTAGGTGTTCAAATCTGAAATATAACTGTACTTACAATGAAAGGATTAGAAAGGTGAATTAGTTGACATTGTAGTGATTCTAATCTTTCTTTGTTGATTGAAGAAGAAAACCTTTACTTTGATTTGATGCTCTTTTAACTTGATTTGTAGTTTGGAGAAGATGGAGGCTATGCTAGAATAGAGATGGATAGCATGACGGCTTCATAGAATAGGATTGTGAGGTATAGGGTTAAGTTTTGATGAGTTTATATTGGAGTATTGGATTAATATGAGCCTTTAGATCAACCTAGGAGTCATCGGAGCCATCCTATCCATGAAAATGCGTTATCAGGCCAATCATAAGTCGCCACATAGCCCTATGACTCAGAAAATCATCACTGTCCAGAATAGTCAGCAGGGGTCGACCCCTACAGGGGGGTCGACACCTATGTCGACACCCCTATAGGGGTCGACTCCCATGTCGACACCCCTGAGCGGGAGATTTCCCGCTCAGCCTATTTCGGAATTTTTGAATTTCGAACTGAATTAATTATTTAATTATTATTTTTAATTTAATTTCTGCTTACACTTGAAATCTTCTAACCTCCATAACTTCTTCATACGGAGTTCGATTCACGCAAACTCGGGCTCTGTCTCAAGCAGAATTCTGAGACGAACGCAATGGCGTAACTGGTTTCACCTAATTCTTATTATAAAATTTAAGTGTTTTTAGATTCGTTAATTTTAATATTCATAGAAAATACGGGGTGTTACATTCCCCCTCCTTAAAGTATTTCGTCTCCGAAATCTCTAAGTTAAGAAGAATGTATCCTAGCATCCAACATCCATCTAATCAACCATTAATCACAGGCATCCATTTTCGTTAAAAATATTTCTAATGCTTTCTTGATCATATGCATGGTGTGTGTATATGTCCTTATCTAATGCAAAATCAAGCGGTCAACTGATTCAGTTGACCTCCTTAATGCGAATTATGTTAGTGTCACGAGTTCATTATGTATGCAACTATTCTTAATTGTATCTTATAACTTCTACATGAGTGCACAATCATTCGTACAAATGCAACATCCATATGATAACACATCAAGTTTCAATCCACATACAAATACATATATGCATATGCAATATGAAAGTGACTGAGCCGATCTATTACTAATGTGTGTGTATATGCATCCTTGAGCAACCACTAGCAACCACTTGCAACCATCAATCATAACATATTTCAAATACATGTTTACATCCATTGGTTTCTACCTAAGGATTAAGAATAGGACCGAGGAGATATGCTTAAAAAATAGATACAAGCATGCATAAACTTATGGAAAAAAAGAGATCAAGGATGTACCCTCAAAAAGATAAGGACAGGCTGCGCATATCTTGTCTTCAGTCTCCCAAGTCGCGTCTTCTTCAGCGTCACTCCATTGTACTTTTACTAGCTTGACCTAACGATTGCGTAGCTTTTTAACTTCTGTTCCCAAGATACGAGTTGGAACTCTTCTCACCGTTGCTTCTCGTTCCACTTCTACTTCTTCTGGTATATTTGGCTGAACAACTTCTGAAGACTCATGTAAGCATTTTCGTAGATGAGAAACAAGAAAAACATTATGAACTCCAGCCAGTCTTTCGGGCAGCTCTACTCTATAAGCCATCGTTCCAATCCTCTCAATGATAGGAAATGGCCCTACAAACCTTGGTGCCAGTTTCCCTACGGATCCAAGGCGAATGACATTCCTCTAAGGAGATACTTTACGGAGTACCCGTCTCCAACCTCAAACTCAAGGTCGGTCCTTCTTTTATCCGTATAGGACTTCTGTCTATCTTGTGCGGTCTTCATTCGTCTTCGTATCAAGTCCACCTTCTCTGAGGTTTCTCTAATCGTGTCGGGCCCAAGTATGTGCCTTTCTGTAGACTCTCACCAACAAGTTGGTGATCGGCATGGTCTCCCATATAAAGCCTCGAAGGGTGCCATGCCTATGGTGGCTTGGTAGCTATTGTTGTAGGCGAACTCCACCAAAGGAATATGATCCTCCCATGTTCCTCCAAAATCAAGAATGCACAATCTCAAGAGATCTTCTAACACTCTGTTCACCCTTTCCTTCTGACCATCAGTTTGAGGGTGATAGGCAGTGCTTAAGAATAGTTGTGTGCCTACAGACTCTTCCAAAACTCACTCGTAAAGATAGCATCTCGATCGCTTACTATGCTAGAGGGTAACCCATGCAGTCGAACCACCTCTTTAAGATAAATGGGTGCTAATGATGAGGCAGTCCTCCTACACTTAACAGGTATAAAGTGAGTGCTTTCTAGTGAGCCTATCAACCATTACCCAAATACTGGTATTGCCCCTTCTTGACCTTGGCAACCCATTTATAAAGTTCATCGAAATGCTATCCCATTTCCATTATGGGACCTCTAGAGGATGAAGCAGACCACCAGGCTTTTTCTGCTCCGCCTTGACTTGCTGACATATCAAGCATTTAGAGACAAATTCAGCTACATCCTTCTTCATGTCATTCCAAAAGAAAACCCTTTTTATGTCTTTATACATCTTGTCTCCACCTGGGTGTATGGTCAGCTTAGAATGGTGTGCTTCTTCAGTCTTCACCAAATCTCTTGCTTGTGGGATGCATAGTCTTCCATCCTGTCTCAACCATCCCTTGTCATCGATGGACTACCTATTGAGGTGACTAGAAGTCTCACCTCTAATTAACTTTTCCATCATATCAACTATTTGTGGGTCCTCATGTTGTGCGGTTCCTATTGAGTCCAAAAGCATAGGCTGCACCTCTAGCATTGCTAACAAACTAGGTACAAACTCAAAAGGGGGTCTAAATTCAAAGGTTGCTATGTACTCCAAGCTTTTCCATTCCATAAAGAGAGGACTTAAAGTCATTCCTACTCAAGGCGTCTACTACCACATTACCCTTGCTAGGGGTATATGCAATCTCAAAATCGTGTGAGGCAAGAAACTCCATCCACTTTTGTTGTCTTAAGTTAATATCTTTTTGTGAGAAAAGGTATTTTAATGATTTATGGTCAGTAAACAATTCAAACCTTTCTCCTAATAGGTAATGACGCCATGACTTAAGAGCGAAAACAATGGCAGCTAACTCTAAATCATGAGTTGGGTAGTTCTTCTCATGTACCTTCAACTGGCTTCCTCCATAACAAACTACTTTGCCTTCTTGCATCAAGACAGTGCCTAATCCTGTACTGCATGTGTCTATATATACTGTAAACATCTTACTCCCATCAGACAATGTCAGAACTGGGGCTGTTGTCAAAGCCCTATTCAATCATTGGAAAGCAATATCGCAATCCAAATCACAGGCAAAAGTTAGGTTCTTCTTCGTCAATCTTGTAAGTGGGGCTGAGATCTTTACAAAGTCCTTAATGAACTTTCTATAATAGCCCGCTAGCCCGAGAAAACTTCGTACTTCGGTTGCATTCCTTGGAATCTTCCAATCTTGCACCGCGACTACTTTTGCGGGATCCACAACTATCCCCTCTTTGGACACCACATGTCCAAGAAACCTTACTTCATCTCTCCAAAAATGGCATTTGGAGAATTTTGCTTTCAGCTGATGTGCAC
The DNA here is from genome assembly GCA_030737875.1 of Allium sativum. Classification (NCBI taxonomy): domain Eukaryota; kingdom Viridiplantae; phylum Streptophyta; class Magnoliopsida; order Asparagales; family Amaryllidaceae; genus Allium; species Allium sativum. The sequence goes on from CM060924.1 coordinate 290,122,579, forward strand.
AAAGAGTATCCATAACTTCCTTTAAATGCAAAGCATGTTCTTCCTCACTTTTTGAGAAAATCAAAATATCGTCCACGAAGACCACTACAAATTTATTAAAGAACTCCCTGAACACTCTACTCATCAGGTCTACGAAATAGACGGGTGCGTTTGTCAAGCTGAAAGGCATAACAAGCCATTCAAAGAAACCATCCGGGGTCCTGAACGTGGTCTTGTCTATGCTGTCTTCAGCCACTCTTAGCTGATGGAATTCGGTGGCCAGATCTAGTTGGAAGAAAACTGATGCACCTACAAGTTGGTCGAACAAGTCATCTATTATTGGAAGTGGGTGCCTATTCTTCTTAGTCAGCTTGTTTAGCTCCCTATAATCCAACGCATAGGCTAAGTGAACCATCAGCTTTGGTTGCGAACACTACTGCAGCACCTCATTCAGAAATACTCCGCTTTATGAACCCCTTTTCGAGCAGCTCTTTAACATGATTGCTGAGCTCCTTCCTTTCCCTTGAAGCCATGTGTCGAACGGGTAAAACAACTGGTTTTGCATTATCAACCAGGTATATGCGAAAGTCTATCTCTCGCTTTGGAGGCAAACCCTTCACCTCTTCAAAGATATCCGAGTATTCATGGACTACTCTAACAGATTGCAAGTTTTCAACAGACGCATCAAGAGATTGTAGGTAGCTAAGCATAACAGAATTCATGGGATTACAAGAGATTTTGAGAGTATTACCGAGGCGAGTCATAAGTCTAACCACTCTCTTTTCACAATCGAGGATGGCACCATAGCCCGTGAAACCCAAAACATAAGCATTACATCTAAACCCAACGCTTAGTATAGAAATTTCCAAATCCAAACAAATCATTGACAAATAAGTCGAACCCTCAATTGGATTTGAAACAACCATGGGATCCTCTACTATACTGGTATCTAGGTGCAGAGATTCAACTAAAGCAGTAGATATAAAAGAGTGCGATGCGCCAGAATCAAAAAAAGTATGAAATGGATTATCAGAAAGATAAACTAAACTCTCAACAGAAATATTTCTACCTCTTTCTTACGGAGGCGCCATGAGAGCGTGAATCTGCCCTCCAGAAATTGACCTAGTCCTCTACCCTTTCCCTTGCCTTTTTGGAAAACCCTTAGCCATATATCATGTCTCGCCACATTGAAAGCAACCACCCATCTTCCTTTTCTTCTTTCTGCAGTCCTTAATCAGATGTCCAGGTATGACACAAAAATTACACTTCCTCTTGTCATTATTTTTCCCTCCCTTCTTGGAATTTGTCTTCTTATTCTACGATCCCTCCACTTTCTTGTCTAGAGGTCCTTCCACCTTTGTCTCTTTCTTCCCATCCTTGTCTTCCTCCTGTAATAGTGCATATCCACCAGTCTCTCATAAGTCGCACCCATAGGTATCTGGGACATAGCTAGGCTATGTAGTGGCTCATTCAACCCTTTAACGAAATGAAGAACCTTTTTATGTGGAATGTTTACCAGCTCCAGTACGAATATAGCCAGTTGGTTGAATTGGTTGACGTATTCCTTAACCGATAGGCTTCCCTGTTTGAGTGCTAAGAACTTCTCCATCTGTAGGCTTCGTTCAACTTGCGAGAGGAACTTCATTTCGAACCTCATTCTGAAATCCTCTCAAGTTTCAACTGGTCTTTCGGCATTAGTAACTTCCTACCAGAAAGAGGCTTCGTCCTTAAGTAACCATACTGCCAATTGTATCTTCTGCCTATCATCCACTTCGAAGATAACAAACAAATCTTTTATTTCCTTGAGTCGGTTTCTTGCTTCCACGAACGATTCAGACCCATTAAAGTTCTTTCCGCCCATAGCTCAAAAGTCTCTACATATCTTTGAGAAAGCATTCACACGCGGAGGAGGGGGAACTGCTGCAACTGGGGGAGGAGGAACGTCTGCTGAGCCTGCGACATCAGCCCTAGCTTCCAGATACCTTCTGAACCAACCGAGTATCTGTACGCCCTTGGGAAGATTAAGATCCCCGGACATGCTGAAACGAAAAGAAAAGTTCAAAACAAAGGATAGAAAGATAGTGCTTATGGCTTTAGGGAATATGCCTTCAAAATAAACAACACTTTTATTGAAAATGCTTCTTTGAAACTTCTTTTTGAAAAATAGTTTTCAAAAACTTTTATCTGATCTGGTAACCATCAGCTCTGATACCAAGTAAAACACCCCCACCTCCATTAAGGTCACTCACAAAGGGAAAGCATTAACTTCGGTGAAGCATTATAGGTAAAAGATACAGATAATTTACAAGACAGACACATAAACAGCGGAAAAACTGGAATTATTTCATAAGCAATGTGGTATAGTCAAAATATTACAACCATTGCCTCAAAACCCAACTTCCAAGTTATTACAATAAAACTTTTGTCTTGATTTAAAACTCAAAATACATAAAGAAGCATAAAGCAGTAGTAAAGCGGCATAAATCCACAATAAAAGTGTAACCACAGCCAAAGCCCAAGAATAGAGAATCCAAGCAATACATCTACTCTCTTCAAGCTGGAAAAGGTCTGAACTAAGCTGAAGTATTCCCTCCCTGCAGACCTGGGGGATGAGGGGGGAAATGGAAGAAAAGAAGACAAAAGAAAACAGGTCAGACATAAGTCTGGTAAGTCGAGTGATTTTTCAGCATGTAAACAAGAAAAAGGATCATGACAGGAATAAACTGAATATAGGACAATACCATGACGACAAGATAACATAAGGCAAGATAAGGCAAGTTAAACTGAATATGTTATCACACTCATTTCTATTTCTCTGCACCTAATGACAAATTTTTCAACAAGCATCATGTGTGCACAATAAAGTGATCCCTTTTCCAATCGGCTCCTACTCACATGCATTTATTATTAGTGTCATTCGGCCCCGCTTGATTGTAGATACTTGTACTGGTCCCACCATGGGGTGTATCAATCCCTAGGGTGGCAACTCGACACAATTCAAGATGCACAGTGTATGACTACTGATGCCCAGTGCATGCTTTTTCCTCTCCGGAGTACGTGCACGCCCGTACTCCGTCGGAACCTACACTGACGCATTACCCGCTGCTATTTTGACCGCTTATAATCATCCCAGTAATCGTGTCCCACCCTACCTAGCTCAGGGTACCATGATACATCTATGTGGGTTACTGCTGAAATGAGTCCCTGTTACTCGGGTTTCCTAATCAACATGTAATAATGGTTAAGTGTTCTCCATGTAACCTAACCCCACCCATCTGTTTAATTAACATGTTGTATTGGTTAAGTGCTGCCTAGGTTAAGTTAACCCTACCATTCTTAACATGACCGTTTATTAGGATTAATTCATTCATTAATGCCTTCAACCTCTCACATTAGAACTGTTGTTTGTGGTTGCTGCATGTGTCGGGCGGTTCCGGATAGACTTCTACCGCAAACTCATTCTAACCTCGGGTTTTTGGCTTAATGCGCTATCCTCTCACATTAGATCTGTTGTTGCGGTCGCTGGATGTGCCGGGCGGTTCCGGGCAGTCTTAAACCGCAACTCAATCTAACCTCATGTTAGGCATGTTCATCTTTTATCCAAATTACATATTTATCATGCATCCCAAATCTAGATTTTTATATGCCAATTACACACAATTGTAATCAATTCCAGTTACGCCACATATACTTGTTATGCCCAAAATTACTCAATTAAGTTATACCCAATTCCCCGCATTTCAATCGTACGTTCGACAAGATTCAGTCTAGGTTCCGAATGAACCTAGTATTCATAAAATAAAACAAAAAGAGAGGGAATTGAGAAGGAACCCAAGAATTGACATAAGAAACAAAATAAGCATGTAAAGGTATGCCTAATCCAATAATCATGTTTCCAATAGGCATGTTGTACATTAACAATAAGTACGGCCAAACTGAGCAAGTTACGACATAGGCATAAAGATTCAATAGTATTGTACATAAGAGAATCACCAATTTGGTGTACAACATGACAAGTTCCATTATTTCAATCACAACGGTCTCATAAGCATAGGAAATTCAGATTTGACAAAAGGATAAGCATAAATCAGAATCGATTATCTCACAATTAAGCATAGTGGTGTATGACATGACAAGTTCCATTGTTCCAATCACAATAGTCTCATAAACATAGGTAATTCAGATTTGGCAAAAGGATAAGCATGAACCAGAATTCACAAATAGGCATAGTTCTAGATCTGATTATTACAGTCATGATTTCAATTAGGTGTTCAAATCTGAAATATAACCGTACTTACAGTGAAAGGATTAGAAAAGTGAATTAGTTGACGTTGTAGTGATTCTTATCTTTCTTTGTTGATTGAAGAAGAAAACCTCCACTTTGATTTGATGCTCTTCTAACTTGATTTCTAGTTTTGAGAAGATGCAGGCTATGCTAGAATGGAGATGGACAGCATGACGGCTTCATAGAATAGGATTGTGAGGTATAGGATTAAGGTTTGATGTGTTTATATAGGAGTATAGGATTAATATGAGCCTTTAGATCAACCTAGGAGTCACCAAAGCCATCCAGTCCAGGAAAATGGGTCATCAGCCCAATCAGAAGTCGCCACGTAGTCCTATGACTCAGAAAATCGTCACTGTCCAGAACAGTCAGTAGGGGTCGACACCTATGTCGACACCCCTATAGGGGGGTCGACTCCCATGTCGACAACGCCTTGGGGGTCGACACCCCTGAGCGGCAGATTTACCACTCAGCCGATTTCGGAATTTTTGAATTTCGAGCTGAATTGATTATTTAATTACTATTTTTAATTTAATTTCTACTTACATTTGAAATTTTCTAACCTCCATAACATCTTCATATGGAGTCCGATTCACGCAAACTCGGGCTCTATCTCAAGCAGAATTCCGAGACGAATGCAATGGCGTAACTCATTTCACCTAATTCTTCTTATAAAAATTAAGTGTTCTTAGATTCGTTAATTTTAATATTCATAGAAAATATGGGGTGTTACAATATACTTACTATAAGTCATGCGCTTGAAAAACGGTTCAAAAATTATTTAATTAACTAATATTTATCATAAAAATACAGATACACTAAGGTTAAAAATCTTACACATTTAAAGACTCCTAGCATTTGACATCGTAAAGAACAATAATTTGTTAGGTAGCAAAGCATTGATTGAAGATTTAGAAACAATAAGAACTATTATGAATTAAAATATAACATTGACCATGGAAAATGAATTAGAATACACACTTCTCATGTTCAACTAATGGATTCAAGAAGTTAATATTTCTTTTGAATATCTAGTTCACATCATTATTGGCAGATTATATGAATTCATGTAGGTGATTACCTGAACAGAGAAACAAAAGCTTTGAATCAATCCCCGAAACCATACAACTATAGATGGAAAATCGACACAACTGTTGTAAATGAAGCAAGCTCAAATGAACATCACGATGGATGAACATGATGAAATTCCCTGAAGGCAACACGGATTTGTTCAGATTAGGGTTAGGCAATTTCGGATAAGGAAAGGAAAGCCATTGAATTTCGGGTGAGGAAAGTACATCGAAATAGGGTTCAGTATCAGGAAGGATGAGAAAGATGTCTATATTAGTTTTCACTGAGAAGGAATTTAACCATGAGAATGAGGCATCACCAGATGGGGAAAATAGATTCGATGATGATTGAGTGTAATTTGGGTATGGGCTTCCGAGCCATGAAAATCAAAATCATGAAATTCTATGGAGGAAATGCGGATGTGTTGGGAATAAGGATAGGCATTTTCGAGTGATGAGGAAAAGGTAACCATTTTTACCTCGAAATAAGGTTCACTACCAGGAAGTATGAGAAAGAAGTCTAGATGAATTTTCAATGAGAAAAGTGGAACAATGAGAATGAGCAGGTGCGTAGCTGCAGCCAATGAAAAAAAGGAAAAAGACGGTTGAGTTTTCAATTTGGAAGGAGGCTTCTGAGGAGTGGAAATCTAACTCAGTAATTATAGTGTAGTACATATAAGTCGTAATTCTTTGAAATAAGAATCTTCCGTATCCATTGGAATATAGTTTTTTGATGAAAGAGAAAAATCAAGATTTCATCTTGTAGATTTTAAGTTATGTCAAAATTAAATTTTTAGAAAAATCGCGTTTCGGTTGTGCGTGAGAATATGGTTTTCAACTCGTTAAGAATTAGATAATTAACATAAATTTTAAATGTTTAGTGGAATAATCCAAAGATATGTTTTAGACATTTGATACAGATAGGAATGTTAATAAATAATGTTGATTTGAGCTTAAGTTTTAAATTAGATAGCCTACCTAAGTGTGGTTATCTAGTTAAGTTTGAATATGAGTTTTGTCAATGCTTAAAACTTAAGTAATAATTTGCTTGTTTACATTATGGAAATGAAAATTGAATTCAATATAAATTAAAATTAAATTAAACTTGAGTTAAATTTAAGTTGAATATTATTAAATATGAGAATGAAATGTAAATAAAAGAAATTTGTATAAAGATGAACAAATTTGAATTTATACATAAGACATTTTATTCACATAACTGGTTTTGATTCGATTGAACAATTGGAAGATAATTTATATCAGTTCGAATAAAAAAATTCAGTCGATTATTGTTGGTGAATATTAGATATGGATTTTTGATGTGATTATGTGGTTCTCTATCGTAGTGTATAACTATACAAGAAGAACGACAGATTTTATTCAACGAACTAAATTTGAGTCTGCACTAGAGTGGGCAATACTAGTTCGAAAGTAAATTATACGATCGAGGAGCGATCAAATTGATATTGCATAAGAATGGCATATGTACATCACACATACTTTAAACAAAATCATATGCTTCCAACTTGTAAAACATAATTTATGTAAACTGAATATAATATGTTTATGTATGTTGATTTCTACAGATGAAATGAATTATTTAGTTTCATGTTGCATGTCAAATATGATTTCATATTTTCGATATTCATATATAACTCTGTTGTTGCTACACAAGTACAAGTTTATGGAAGCAATAACCGCTATTGCTTTTGGTTGCATAAATAAGAGTAACTGCCTAACAAATAAGTGTACATTTATGTTTTTGTAATGACCCAGTGGATTTCGACACCCAAATTTCGACAATAATACATACCTGTATTACTTGCCAAAACCCAAGTATCGGAAAAACCAGATAGTTAATAGAAAGAAATTAGAGGGTGAGATAAGACAGAAAGAAATATTAGAATATAAGAAATAAGAAGAATCATCACAATAGAATAAGAGTCTCACATCGTAGCGGAACAAAATATAATATAGAAATAAATCTTTATTTAGAGCTTGAAATAAAACTTACAATCAGAGTACAACTTACAGTCAACACATCTGGACAGTTATAACATCTGTCCTTGTATACAACACAGCGGAATAATATTAAATACATTTGTAATCCTCCAGCACGTCTTTTGAACTACGCAGTATCCAACAACCTGAATCTGTAAAACCACGGTCTAACCGGAGCACTACAAACGTTGGATCAATCTGATGAACCAGATTGAGAAACCCACTAAGTTTATAAACAACAACCAACTTGATTTTTTAAAGTTAACAAATCTTTTTTGAAAGAAAATGATAATCGTAACACCGATCCAAACATAAATACGGATGGCTTTTACATTACAATAACTCAGAACACTTTTTAAAATCATATCTTATCTGATATTATAATAATGTCTAATACAAAAATAAATATCAATCTAGTGAAACACTTGCATCTCACGCTCCATATACATAGTATACAATCAAAACCGTGGGCGCTTCTTGGAGATTGGATTCCGACTATGACAAAGTATGGAACCACCTGCCGATAGTGTATCTTTAGAGGGGAATACACTGGGTTTAACAAGAACATTTTGCAAACCGGCCACACATGACAGACCACTTAATTTGCTTGAGTGTATCGAATGTATATTACCAATGGTTGGGATCAGCAACTGCTTCCCAAAAAGGGACGGCATCGAGTAGACCAAAGAAGGAAATGAATTTCTCTAGATAGGTTATTATACACTCTACTTGAGAGCGACCCACTTAGCCATGTTGCCTAGACGGTTTTTGTCATTTCCCGGTTGTGAGGCTTGAGGTTTGAATTATTATTTTTAAAATAGCACACCACCATTCACTTTGAATGCTACATCTTCAAATCTGTTAGAAAATCACTAATTGACATCCCTAAAAATACCCTGGGTTTAAGCTAAGAGAAGGTGTCTTATCCGCCACCAACAAAAATACGTTTGAAGAAATCAACGTACGTGATCCTTTTGGAAATATTTTGCCTAACTTCCATCCATACAAGTTGTTCTGGGATTGGACAAACCGAAGGCACTCTCCTACTGCATCCTTGAATTACCCTATGGATCAGTAGCGAGCAGTCCTTGCATATCCGTAGATTCTATCACGACCGAATTACCATCAAAATACTCTAGTTGCAACCAAGAGTAATTTATCAAGTAACCCTTCCGTTTATGAACCATGGTCTTCAACTTCTCGGACTTTAATATGCATCTTCGACGATTTTGTATTTGTTGGTTCAGAATGGTTTTCGAATATAAATTTGATCCTGGTCTTTCCGTACCAACAATCGTATAGGTAAGATTAGATAGTCGGTTATTTAACTATCAAATAACATCCATTCAACCATGAAAATAAAATGACTTCACTAGTTCAGTACTCAGCATCACTGGGCCTTTTTAAATTAAAAAATAATTAACTTCTTAATCTTTCAATATTTTTAAAACACGGTATTTACATCTTATTAATCTATAGGAGTATTTTCAAACCCTTTTAAATGCATTAGAATTCAATCATTATATATGTATACCAACTTTGGTTTAAACCCTTTCACGTAAACATCGTCACATAATCACTTTGGTTTTATCTCTCGAAAACAATAACTAACACTTTCCCTTTAATAAACTTATTCAAACATATCCCGTTAATTTCTTAAATCTCAGAAATATTGTTACATTCTCAAAATCTATTTCTATTCCCATTACTTCAACATTCATTAGACCGTAAACAAAAATTAGTAAGTGAACAACTTCCTAAATATCAACCCCGAAGGCCGAAACCAACATCAGATCGATACTCAAGAAGTTTTTCAACTCAACTAAGCTCCAATCAGTTTCTAATTTCCTTTACTCCATTCAAATTTGCAAAACATTTGCTTTTAAACCATTTTCCGCTTTGAAAATCTTGATTAAATCCCATTCATTTCACTTAATCTCATTATTAAGTAACATCAATTTAAAATCAACGTATTAGCCTTGCACTCTTCTTATAAACCTTAGGTTTTAAAACCCTTTTACCTTGATTCCTTTTAACTTAATTCAACCCTTAAGTAAATATTTATTTTAAGTAATCGCATTCACTTAAAAACTCTTTTATAACTTCATTTATAAAACTCGGGTTAATATAAAACTCGTTTATGACCTCCTTTCGCAATTCAACTTGATTCCTTTTCAAATTGGTTATATACTTAAATGGATTTTATTTACAGAATAATTACTTAGATTTTCATTCACTAAAATAATAATTTACTTCATCATTATCTACCACAGAAGTAGTTTATTTCTATATTAACTAAAATCTTAGTAAATCTCTTTTAAAATCTTATTAAAATTAATCAAGTACTCGTTAAACTATTTCATTAAATTAATTGATAACAAATCAATTAAATAACCAATTCGAGTTAAAACGGTCGATCGTCCTGGTAAACTCATAACTCGATTATTCCTTTAACTAGTCCCAATTAATTCCTTCTTCAAATTAATTAATAATATAATTAATTTAAATAATTCCACTTAATTGCTTCTTAGAAACAATTTACCCAACTCTTAACCATTGCATCAATTTCGGCTCATTCGCTTATAAATCTTGTTAACATAAGCAATTTGCTTTATAAAATCATTAAATAATTACTTATAAACTTAAATAATAAATATTTATTTCATTTTCACAAACTTTTATTCAAAATGATAGATTTCAAAATCTTTCTTCAGTTATAAAATAAATTTTATAACTTCATTACTGTTGATACACCTGATGGTAATCAATATTTATAAATCAATTTATTTTTAGGCCAACTGCTACCAATTACTCAACCAATACTGCTCATTGGTTAAAACAAAATAAACGTTGAATTTATAATCAACAATCAACAACCAAATCAATTATCCAATCAGAACAGTTCATATAATGATAATATAAAAATAAATAGTATTTAATATATTTGAGGAATCCAGTTGGATCCCTCCAACCTTTTTTCCCTACATCCAAACAGGTTATCTCAAGTAATATCATTCAATTCATACTCAGATATAATTTTCAATAATCAACCAATAACAGTATTTAATCATCCAATTATAATTTTATACGTTTATATTATTATAAACGTTACCAACAAGGTAAGTTACCTCAGTAGGTTACGATCGTCAAAAATAACGATCAATTCCAATTAAGTTAAACAATGTTTAATTTAATCACTTCGGTCAATATAAAATAATATATTCAGTAAACATCTAGCAATAACAACCAAAGCACACAAATATTAAACCCAACTTATACAAAAATAAGTGGGATAAAACCGAATGAGTTGAACTCACATTGGGTTTCCATTTGTTGTCAAAATGGTTTGTTTTACAAGCTTCCATCTGCGTTTAACTTTGTTTGTTCCAATTCCATAATATTACGCCTGTGGGTATGGTTCCAACATTCCGTGTTTTGTCTGTTTCTGTTAACATATGAGCACGTTACACATGTTATAATTATATGTTGTTCACTAATAATATTATTAAAACTTTAGTTATAATTATTTAGCCTCAACATTAACTTCGTTAAATATATATAATCTTGATAAGCTGTAACGACCCGCATTCTATGTATCGAAGGATTGTAGAATATTTATTTCTTTTTCATATGAGGTCATATGGTCGTGTAACTTTGGGGAACGACTATTGGGGTCATTTCCCATGTTCATGATTTTTGCCGATTTTTAAATGACCGTTTTACCCCTGGCGAATCTTGTTTCACCAATAACTTTTGATTGGTAAGGAGTTTTGACCTAAAACTACTTTCATTAGATCCGGATAATAGTTTACCTTTCCATAGAGTGGTCACATTAATCAAACGGACTTACCGTTTGGGAGATATGGCTGAATTAAGGTTTAGAAGGTGAAAAACGACATAACCGGGCTTAATTAGAGTAATTAGCAGCTAGGCCCATAACCCGTTTCGGGATTAGGGTTATGGGAGGGCTGACAGGGTTAGGAAAAACCTTACATTTCAGTTTTTATAGCCGTCACTTTCATCCTTTGAACCCTAGCAATGGCCTCCACCTTCTAAAATCATCCCAAATCACCATCTAATCACTAATTAAGAAGATCTACATCAAATCAAGGAAAATCAAAACCAAATCAGAGTTGAAGCTGCTGTGTTGCATAGGAAAACTCCCCAAAACTATAGAGTTTCGGATCAAAAGTTTTATTTGTGGCTAAGGTGAGTGATTTACATTGTTTTTCATTAATTACGGCTAATTATGGGTGATTAGTGATAATTAGGGAAATTATGGCTTAGAAAAATCTAGAAAAATTGGTAAAATTCTAAAATATTAATTTAGGGCTTTGATAAAAATTTAGGCTAATTTGGATATGTTTTGCTAATCCTATCATTAGTTCTGGTTAAACATGATCAAGGGAAATACATGGGTTTTTGGATGTGTTTGATCCATTTTGACCTATTAAATTGTTGCTTTGATGTTTATGGTTGTTTCTACATGTTGCTATGACTGTTTGGAATGCTTTATGATTGCTTAGCAAATTTAGAATGGTCGAAAACGCTGTCGTGTGGCATAAAATAGTCGTTGGAAAAATTGTAGATCGGATCGGATCGCCCTATGGGGTCGTGGAGCACCACCACGAACCGAACCGAACTGCTCGCATAGGAAGACTAAGACCCGGATGTTCTCCACGAACCGGGAAGCCAGCTCCGAACTGAACCGAAGAGGAATCACGAACTGAACTGACCAGGACCATGGAGCTTACGATCCGAACCACTGGAGGAAGGATATCACGACCCGAATCGATGGAGGAGCTCGACCCGACCCGGAGTGTACCACCCGATATGATGACCACGAACCGACCCGGAGTTCACGAATGGGGAGAGGCAACCACGACCGATCCAAACCGCCTCGGGAGGACCGAACTGGATGGAGACCGAACCAGAGACCAAAACCTGAGATGCAAGGTAGCCCAAACGGGAAGTAGAACTCAGGATTCAGATGGGAACCAACGATTTAACTTCATGATTGGAATTTTCTACAGGGCATGTACAAATGGGTTATCGACGTCTATAGCTTTGACTCACCACCGGGGAACGGATTATTGGCTATGGATCAGTGCAGTGAAGTTGTCATGACTTCATAGGGAAGAGTGATCATAGCAAGGCTATGAGCTAGTGCGGTGGAGTTATCATGACTCCATGGGGCAGAGTGGACGTACGTAGCAAAGGATTAGTGGCTATGAATCAGTGCAGTGGAGTCACTATGACTCCATGGGGCAAAGTGATCGTAGCAAAGGATTGGGTGATCAAAGTGGTAGATATCGTATGCTTTACGCATTGAGCGAGAGATGTGAGGATGATTGCTATGTCTATTGTTTTCTATCACCATTACATGCTTACCCCCTCCCCATTATTTTCATACCATGTGTTAGTGTCACCTTAGAGTATTGTACATCCTGTTGTGCTAACTCTTTGGTTGCAGGTCCAGGTTCAGGTATGGTTATGTATACCTGTTATTGTTCTGTTTTGCTGCTTATCGCTCATACTAGACTTTTGTCTGACCTAGAGTTTTATGTCTCTTCTTATTACTCTGGGTGCTCTTAAATGGGTAGACTAGAGACAGGTTAGGTGATCTTGCACGAGTAGATGTACGGAGAGGAGCAGGAGGCTTACACGTATTATTCCCGTATATTCTGCCCATGTTGTTGTTGGTCACTATTTTGAGCATTAGTAATGTACCTTCCTATTTTGCTTGAGACAGTTTTAAAAGTTATAATAATGATGGTTTAGATCATAAGCTGTATTTTGAATCTTTTCGCTGCTATGATGCTTTAGTTTTCAGCTTATGCACTGTCTCACCTGTTTTATATCAAGTTATGTTATTATTATATTTTGTTCCATGCGCTGTGAGATATACTACGGGTTTTTGATGATTCATAATTTCAAATCCCTTCCTTTTTCCTTTCTTTTGACGACCGTCCCGTGCTGGTTGGGCATCGACACAGCGCATTCCATGGAAATGTCGGCTGGTGTGGGGCGGGCCGTCACACTTGGTATCAGAGCTCTAGGTTGCGTAGTTAACCTAGGGAAAGACACCAGGGAGAGATAGTATACGTATATGAGAGCGCGTATTTGTGATATTTTGGTTTTCGAAAGTTGTATATATACTATCAGTATATTTAAGGATGAAGTCGCACTGCACTGGCACCACTGAAGAGATGGTTAATCGTTTCTCCTTACAGATTGAATGATGAGCCAATACACGAGGAATACTGGTAGAGGAGCCAATAATGGGAATACTCCTGATATGAGGACGATGTTCACTGACTTCGTGAGAGAGATTCTTAGGGATGCTCAGAGGGTAGTTCCTAATGCTGCAAATGGCGGTAGTGCACCGATGCAGGCGCCTAGAGCCGATTTCGCCAAGCTATGCAAGGATTACACTAGTCTTGGTGGGAAGCCGTTCTACGGAATGGAGTCAGCTACAGAAGTTTAGGATTGGCTGGATAGTTGTGAGTGCATCTTCAAAGATTTGGGAATCGAAGATGCTACGAAGAGGAAGCTAGCATCCCTTCAACTTCAAGGACGAGCTATGAATTAGTGGAATGCTATTAAAGAAGCTATCCCAGAGGAACAAGTTACTTGGAATCAGTTTAAGACCCGCTTTAGTGATAACTTTATCCCAGTTGCTCAAAAATCAGGGTTGTTTATGTGACGACCACCCATAACCCCCGCACTAAACAAGTGTAATAATGCGCTGAAAGGTGTGCTAGGCTGCTATGGACGATCATCAGAGTAGGTAAACACATCGAAACCTGTCGTAGAACTCACAGCGCAAGGATGAAATATAATAGAACATATACAACAGGTAATAGTAATGAGGTATCATATAGCAAACTTTTGAAACTTTCTCAACAGCCCAAAAGGTTATCCAACTGATATCAAAGTTTGTACATAACGCCTCACTATAACTCTCAAGCAACTCAAACAGCGGAAACAGAAATACTAGATAGTAATAAAACTGGCACGCCAGCCTCCTGCTCGTCTTCGCTCAGCTTCCCCGTCTCACTAAGCTCCATTACCTGTAACCTGCTACTTAGTTTGCCCATCCACAACCGGATGAACAGCCCAAGGTAATAAGAGGAGACATAAAACCTTGAGTCAGACAATAGTCTTAGTGAGCGATAAAATAGCTAACAAACTTCAACAAGAAAGTATATGAGAATAGGTAAATGAACAACTTATCTACCCACAACACCAGAGAAGAACTCAACCTTATCTTCCCCACATCGGACAGTGGTAGCCTTTACACCAAGCATTTCAACCATTAATCCATAGAAACCAGAACAACCATTTGTTCATAGCAAACAGAAACAATCAACAATAGAAATCATGGGATCGAGATTATATATCTCATGCAAAACATCCAGCATACATGACAGACTCTGGCTATCACCGCCAATCCTACTTTGAAACCATCGTTAATCGTATGACGGCCAACCTTGCCATATGTCAAGGGCTAATGATAACCCCAGTTCTAGCATGAACTCCATATGTCCAACCTTGACAATGTCCAACCTTGACACTTGGCCTTTCCCCAAGACCCAGGGTACTCGACCAGCAACCTTCTGGTCTTTTGGGTGCCACCATCGTACCTACTTTGAGCCTGCTAGAACTTACGACAACGATGACCTCTCGGCCTTCGCATCTCTAGTCGTCCAACCTTGACGATGTTTCATAGCTCAAGCAACCTTCTCGAGCAGCCATTATCCATCAACTCACGACCTTTGAGTGGTCACCGCATTCGTTGTTCCACCTTGATCAACAAACACATTCATCACTTCGAGCCTTCCTACTTGAACCACCTCGAAGTCACACCATCACCGAGCCAAGTTACCCCACTGCGCTGCGGCACGGGTTCGGACACCGCTGTCCGAAAAAAAAATTGAAAACACCTTTTTAGCTCGTACCTGAGTCGTACCCAAAAATGTACTTTTCCAGAAAACGACCCTGTTAAAACCGACCGACCACCCTCCTTGTGTTCGACCACCTTTCCCCTATGACCGACCACTCCCCTGTGACCGACCAACAGAGCCCGACCCATAACCTAGTCCAACCGACCCAATTAAAGCCGACCCGATTCCCTTATGGCTTCAGGATTTGACCCTACAACCAACCAGCCGACCCACCATCTGACCGACCCGATCTGATCACCCCTTCCTGGAACATGACCGACCTGCCTGCTCCAAATCAAAACTCCAGATCTGCTCGACCCGACCAGTATGGACCGACCGACCAGACCGCTTCACCACCCAGTCTTCATGATCGACCTGGTTGCACCCATACGACCGATCCGACAGCCTGTTCCCTCTTAGCTGACCCAATCCCTGTCTTGCTTCCCAAGCCACGATTTGGCCGACCATGCTAGGACCGACCCAATTCCTGCACACCTCCATTTCGATTTCGATTTCGACCAAAACTTCGCCAAACGACGAATCCGACGAAACCGACTTATCTGATTCATCCAAATGCAACCACAAACATGTTATGCAACCAACAATATCATCAATCTAACAATTTCCATCAAAACACATAAATTTCCCAAAACATGATAAGTGAACATATGAATATAAAAACGGATCTAATTTGCATAAACTTGTGAAACATCATGAAATTAACCATTTAAATTATCTAGATCAGATCCTAAGGTGATTCACATGTAAAATAAACTTAGCATGGTGTAAATCTAAGGAAAATAACATGGAAAATGATGAAATTAACATCCTATAACTCACACACTTTCATGAATCTGAATGAGAGATGCAAATCACTCACCGATTATCCAAAACAAAGCTAAAACGATGAAAAAGCAATCCGGACAGCGAACACTTCGAATCAAACTCTTCAATCCGATGAATTCGTCCTTGAAACGATGTTGATCTAGCCTCGAATGGTATAGATCTTCGATTTCTCTCCTTGGATTTGGAATTTTAATGGTGGAAAGGTGTTAGAGGAAGAAGGAGATCAAAGCCTCCCCATAAGAGAATGGAAAATTCCAACCTTTCTCCATATCCCTTACCCCCTATTTATAGCCTCCACCCCCCTTAATGGGCCTTCTCCAAATCAGCCCATTAGCCTTCCAAAACCTGAACAGTCAACTGAAAAACCTTAAAACAGTGATTTCTCCCAAACCACTGAACCAAATCCTTAATGTAACCACTCTACGGAAAGAGAATCATAAATTCCTTTCCAATGGCACAGGTCTCACCCTATGATTCGACCTGAGTCAAAAGTTATGCCCAGTACAAGACTGACAGGGGCAAAATGGTCACAAACAAAATTGGTAAAAATTATGGACATGTCACACATCCCCATAAGCAACATATTAAAAGATGAGAATGATCCAACCCTCAGTGAATAAAATAAAATTATTTTACGATCTTTCGATACGTAAAATGCGGGCTGTTACATTCTCCCCCCCTTAAGAATTTCGCCCCCGAAATTCCAAGCAAATACAAGCAACCACAACAATTCCGCATGCCTATCATCCATGAGAAGCCAATCCTATCATCCAAACTAGCAACCATCAAGCCATGCATCCATAGCCTTATCCTAGCACGCGGAATTCTATCAAACAACAACAAGATACAACGATATAATGACGATACAATCTAAGGGTTCTACCGGTGAAAAATTCTGGATGAGTCGCCCTCATGCTCTCTTCCGTCTCCCATGTACAATCGTCGCCATCTTCACTCCATTGTACCTCGACTAGCTTAACTGTTTTCCTCCTAAGCTGTTTCGTGTCATTCCCCACAACACGAAGTGGCCTATGAGGTTTCGCAACTACGGTCTCGACTTCTAAATCTTCATACTGTTCTGGAGATACCACCACATTCGAGTCGTGCACAAACTTCCGTAGAAACGACACATGGAAAACATTATGCACACTCGACATCTTCTCGGGTAACTCCAACCTATATGCGAGCTTTCCTATTCGCTCGACTATCGGAAATGGTCCAACAAACCTAGGAGCCAACTTCCCTTTACTTCCGAATCGAACCACATACATCAACGGTGAAATCTTCATGAAAACCATATCTCCTACGTCGAATTCCAAATCCTTACGACGCTTAACGGCATAACTTTTCTGACGATCTTGGGTCGCCTTCATTCGTTGTCGAAGAATCTTGATACAACCCGAGGTTTCTCTAATCATTTCAGGCCCAAGTACCAATTTATCTCCAGTTTCTAACCAACAAGCTGGAGAATTGCACGGCCTTCCATACAATGCCTCATATGGTGTCATCCCAATACTCGTGTAACAACCCGTATTTTTTGAATAACATGTTATAACATAAATCAAGGCAGAATTAAATGTTAAAATCTGAATCAAGGGAAACGGGCTATGCCTTTGCGTTCATCTCGGAAAAATACGCGAAATAGAGTCCGAGTTTTCGAAAAACGGAGTCCGTATGACCAAGTTATGGCCCGTCAAAGTTTTCAGAAAATTTCAAGTTCAAAAACAGTTCAAATTTGAATTTAGAATTCAAATTCAGCCAAAACAGACTGGGCGGGAAAATTCCCGCCCAGACAGGTCGACAGGGGGGTCGACACTAGAGTCGACCTCCCCCCCAACCAGGTCGACACTAGAGTCGACCTGGGGGTCGACCTGGCGGTCGACCTCCCTGGTCGGCCAGGTCGGCCTGGTGCACTTAATTAGGCTGTTTGGACCTGTTTTGTTGGCTAGTGACGTGATTTGATGGCTCAGATTTGATTTAGGGTTAATCCTATGGCTAAAATTAATCCTAAACTTTATAAAAAGACCCTAATACCTAGCCTAAATCATCATTAATCATTCCTACAACTAAATGCTGCCCAAATGTTCACTAATCATGGCCTCCACCTTCTTCATGAGAGCATGAGTGTCTCAAATCAATCTATATCATAAAGGAGCCATCTTTCTTAAGTAAAAGAGCCATCTTTCTTTGTCTTTGGGGTTATTCCTTCTTGTTCTCAAGTCTTGAAGTGGAGTTTATCGTCTTTGGTTGCGGATTTGCTAGTGTGGCTTCGTCTCAATCTTATTTTATAATTAATTCTAGTCTTCATAGCATTGTAAGCCCTATACTACTCTTAGATTCTAACTATGAAGTTAAATGTGATATGTTGCAAGTTGAGTTTGGGCCTAAGTATGATATATGCTTTGATCTTATCATGTTATGCATGAATATATTCTATGCATATTTGAAAACCTATCACTTTGACCTTGTGGGCTAAAAGCTTCAAGCTTTATATTAAAGGTTGCATTTTGGCAACATGGAAGTTTTCATATCCCTTATGATAACTTGCATGTGAGGCTAAATGCGAACTTCTAGCAACTTCTACATGTCATTTATCACCATGTATCACTTATATGCTAAGTTTGGTTTTATGCATACTTTTGAAGCCTAATAATGCTATATGCGAACTTTTAGCCATCATCCTATGTCCTTCATAATCATGTTTCACCTATTTGCTTAAGTTGATATTATGCATGTTTTGAGGCCTATGATGTAATATGCAAGCTTATGAACCTATTTACGCCTCATATGCCACCATGTTTAACTTGTGGCCAAAGCATCCTTATGCTAGCTTGTGGCCAAATCACCCTTATGCTATTTGATATGTATGAGGCCAAGTCACCTTTTATGCTATCATACATGTTGAGGCCATATGCTAGTATGTTGAACCCCTTTTGGCCTCAAATGTCACCATGTTTAATTTGTGGTAGTTTTTCCCATCTTATGCCCACCTTGTCATATAGTTATGTTCCCTCTTTGATCCATTTGCGTTGATACGAATTTACGTGTGATGGGAATACGTTATGGGTAGTTGGGAAAACTTAATAACATGAGAACATGACTTGAAAATATGACATGAAAGTTTGGCATGTGTTTATGCTTGGAAACACGAACATGAACATGACATGTAGAAAACATGAGAATGGCCAACTCGAGGTTGGGTTGAGTTTGTAGCATAAATCTACCCGGAACCGACCGGCTTAACTAGTGGCTACAAGCAATAGGACCCAATGTGAGTAGTTGGTCATGTCGCACTTAAAACCCGAGGTTAGACTAGGTTGTGGTGTAAAGCTACCCGGACCCGCCCGGCTTAACTAGTAACCACAACAAAGTCTAATGTGAGAGGTTGGGGTGCATTAAGTTAATTAATGCCACATGGTAGGGTTAAGTCATGGATTACTGGAATATACTTAACCAATTAAACATGATGGATTGGTAGGGTTAAGTCATGGACTACTTGAATATACTTAACCAATTAAACACGATGGATTGGTAGGGTTAAGTCATGAACTACTTGAATACACTTAACCAATTGAACACGATGTATTGATAGGGTTAAGTCATGAACTACTTGGACACACTTGACCGACTCAATACATGGTTAGGATAGGGTTAACCAAACTTAACCCGCTTGAAACCCTAGTTACGTGGTCCTTTTCAGCAGTAACCTACTTGGAAGTATCATGGGGACCCTGGACTAGGCTAGGGTGGGGCACGATTACTGACTGATTGTAAGAGACCAAAAGAGACGGCTGAATGGTGCACCGGTTGTTCAGGCGGACCATGGTCGTGCACATTAAGTCCGGAGTTGAACATGGGCACCGGTAGGTTTAGACTGTGCATACTTGAATTGTGTCTGAGGTTTGCACCGTAGGGCCGGATACACCCTAGGGTGGACCTTGCACAGTCAACTACATTACATGATTAAGCCGTATGACACCGATACACGACGAGTTAGGCTTATAGGGAGCCGATCGACTAGACTGAGTAGTTGGACCTCGATTTAGGTCATCTCATGACGTGGGCCAGCTTTGGGCCAAGGGATCATTTCTTGATTATAATTGACATGGATTGGAATACTAGTACACACCTGGTGCAACTTAACCTTGTATATGCGATGCCACACTTGACCTATCTTGTTAACTTTTCACCATGCTAGTTATCACCCTATGTTTCATCTCTGCTTCACATGACCAGTTAACTTTATTAGTTTTTATACTGATAGTAGATAGGACTTACCAGTCTTTTTGACTGACCCGTTTTCTTTCGCCTCTTTTCTTCCGTTCCCCCCCCCCCCAGGTTTACAGGGTGGGAACTCTGGTACTTAGCTTGGATCTTTAGCTGCTTTTCTGGATAGCTCATGTACGGTTTGGACTTGAGCTCGCTATGGCTTTATTCTACCTTGGGGATAGTTACTTTATGTTATTTCCAGTTTTCAGTTTATGTTTCTAGACTATGTTTTGTGGAAAATAATGACCAAGTACTTTGATGTAACTTGACTATGGTTTTGAAATGTTAGTTTTATCCGCTGCTTTATTTACTCTGTTTTACTTATATGTTCTGTCTTGTGATATCTGCATGCATGTTTACCTCGTTTAACGCCCCTCCAAAGCTAATGTCCTTGCAAGAGTGGCATCGGTGGAGGTGGGGTGTTACAACTCGACTGGTAGCTATTATTATACGCAAACTCAACTAGATGTAGATGGTCCTCCCATGATCCTCCGAAGTCTAACACACAAGCCCTCAGGAGATCTTTTAAAACTCGGTTGACTCTCTCGGTCTGACCATCAGTTTGGGGATGATATGTCGTACTTAAACACAATTCGGTTCCCAAAGCTTCTTGTAAACTTTTCCAAAATCCACTCGTGAACAATGGATCCCGGTCACTTACTATACTCTTTGGAACACCATGGAATCGAACTATCCATTTCACATAAAGCTCAGCCAATTTTGATGTTGTCCTAGTCGTCTTGATAGGAATGAACCTTGCACTTTTGGTCAAACGATCCACAATGACCCAAATCCCTTCATTCCCTGCCCTGGTTCTAGGTAGTCCATCGATAAAATCCATCGATATTTGCTCCCACTTCCATGTAGGAACTTCTAATGGCTGAGGCAAACCACTCGGCTTTTTCTGTTCATCTTTCACCAACTGACAGTTCATACACTTGGAAATGAACTTTCCAATATCTCTTTTCATCCCTTCCCAGTAGTAGGTTCGCTTCATGTCCTGATACATTTTATTACCATCGGGATGAATCGTTAGCTTCGAGTGATGACATTCTCTCAGAACCTCATCCCTCAATCCGTCGATATCAGGAACAACTAATCGTCCTTGCTTTCGAAGCCAACCTTCTCGATCGACCTCGAACTCTTTATCCTCTGGTTCCAGTTTCTGAATGAACTCGACAAGCTTCGCATCTTTCTTTTGGCCCTCGCCAATCCTTTCGATAAGAGTAGGCCTTATCGACAAGCTTGCCAACATTTCAGGTTCCAACTCGCACCTTGGCCTAAAATCGAACCCTTCCAAGTACTCGAGGCTCTTCCATTCCGAAAACATCGCTCCCAAACTTGCGTGTCTTCGACTCAGTGCATCTGCAACTGCATTGCCTTTTCCAGGAGTATAGGCTATACCAAAATCATACGATGCCAGAAACTCTAACCATCGTTGCTGCCGAAGATTCAAATCCTTTTGGGAGAAAAGATACTTCAATGACTTGTGATCCGTAAACAACTCGAATCGTACCCCCAACAGGTAATGTCTCCACATCTTCAGAGCAAACACAATCGCTGCCAACTCCAAATCATGAGTTGGATATTTTCTCTCATGCAACTTTAGTGTCGACTTGCGTAAGCCACTACCTTATCCTTCTGCATTAGCACTGCTCCAAGTCCAGTACCACATGCATCAGTATACACCACCATCTCTTCATTCCCACTTGGAATGGTCAACACAGGTGCACTCGTCAATCTCTCCTTCAAGATTTCGAACGCTTGTCCACACTTCACATCCCATGCGAACATTTGGTTCTTCTTTGTCAATCCTGTTAATGGTGCAGCTATCTTGGAGAAATCCTTGATAAACCTTCAGTAATAACCAGCCAACCCAAGGAAACTCCGAACATTCGTCGCATTCTTAGGTCTATCCCAGTCCTAGATTGTTGCAACTTTAGCGGGGTCAACCGCTATACCTTTTACAGAAACAACATGACCTAAGAACCTCACTTCATCCTTCCAGAAGTGACACTTTGAGAATTAGCCTTAAGCTGATGCTTTCGCAAGATCTCTAACACAACTCTCAAGTGCGTCTTATGTTCTTCCATATTTCTGGAGTAAACCAGTATATCATCCACAAACACAAGCGCGAACTTACTCAACTGATCTCTGAACACTCTATTCATAAGATCCACAAAATACATTGGTGCGTTAGTCAACCCGAATGGCATCACCAACCACTCGAAAAACCCGAACGGTGTCCTAAAAGCAGTCTTTGGCACACTATCCTTAGCCACTCTCAACTGGTGAAATCCCGTTGCCAAATCCATCTGAGAAAACACTTTGGCTTCGTGAAGCTGATCGAACAAGTCATCAATCCTTGGCAACAGATACTTGTTCTTCTTAGTCACCTTGTTCAGCTCACGATAGTTCACACACAATCTTAACAAGCCATCTGCCTTAGCTGCAAACACGACTGGTGCACCCCACTCGGAAACACTCCTTCGAATGAATCCTTTTCCCAAAAGGTCACGAACTTGCACCTCTAACTCTCGCTGTTCGCTAGGCGCCATCCGCCTAAGGGGCATAACAATTGGTCTAGCACCTTCGACCAAATCGATCCTAAACTCGATCTCACGATGCGGCGGCAACCCTTTGACCTCGTCAAAGACATCTACATACTCATTAGCAATCAGCACTGATGATAGGTCTTCCTGTGGAATCCCAAGCGAATATAGATAACTCACGAAGACCCCGTCTTCGCGCTTACATCTAATCAACACCTTTCACCCTTCCACATCCCCGACCCTCACCTCTAGCTTCTTGCAATTCACCCTTGCGGCATATCTCTTGAGCCAATCCATGCCCAAGATGATCCCATACCCAGCGAAGTTAAGAACCAATCAATCACACATAAAAGAGCAACCATGACTCGATAACACTAGACCATGGCAAATCATGCACAAACTGGACGAACCCCCAACTGGATTAGTCATGATCAATGGTCTATCACAAATCTCGGGTTCCAAACCCAAGCGACACACAAGCTCATTGCAGATGAATGAATGTGATGCTCCAGTATCAAACAAAACTCGAACTGAAACACCGTTAACAGAAAAAGTACCTTGCACCACGACACCTTTTCCCTTTTCCTCTGCAGTAGGAGCTCTTGAAGAAGATGGCACGGCTTCTAAAGCATATGCCTTCACAATCTATTTGCCCTTAGCTGATTCTGGACAATCTTTCTTCTCATGCCCAGGCTTTCTGTAATAACCCGGAAAATACGAGCCAATTTAAAAATTTTAAATTGGTCATTTCAAAGGAATTTGAACATTGAAATAGAATATTTCAATAAAATAGTGAATTAGAAATAGTGAGTCAGTTTGAAAATTTGAATTCAAACTTTGACTGACTGTGCAGGGTGGAGAATATAATGGATTTTAGCAAAACCAAAAATATTTAAATCTGTTTATCAATACCTTTCTAACGAATCTGAAAAATCGAAGTTTCATAACGGTAATCAAAAGTTATGGCCGAATCAATTTTCAGAATGGTCGCTATATAGAATATATAGCCCTCGAAATTTGATATTTTGCATACGACCTCGGAATTCGCCGAAACCACTTTTGTTGGGTCCGGGATGTCAAACTATTGCTAGGTTTCAAATTTCAAAATTTTTGAAGCTAGTAAGTGAGCGTGGCAAAAGAAAATGTGTTTGGTCAGTTTCTGTTAAATTGGATCCACCAGAAAATGGCCATTTTTCAAACGATCTCAGAATTCGACGAAACTAGTTTTGTTGGGACCGTAGCGTCAAAACGTAGCTAAATTTATTTTTCTGGAATTTTTCGAATCAGTTTGTGGCCCTGGCAAATTGAAATGTGCGTTCAAAGTTAAAAATTAAATGTTTTATACTTTAATTTGAAAAATAACTGACTGTAACAGTTGGATTGGCCAACGAAACATATCCCATTGTGTCCGGAATGGGGGTATTTGGCTAGGGACAATAGTCGTTGGGTTTAAAATGGAGTTCGTTGGAGAAAACACTATTTAAAAATATAATATATATATCGACAAATAGGATTTTTTCTTTCATAATTAAAAAAACAAAAAAAAAACCAAACCATCGAACCAACGGCGAAACCCGTTCCCCCCCTCCTTCTCTCCTCCGCCGCCGCCGCTACAGCCACTTCCAGCCAACGCCACCACCGCCATTCGACGCGTCCCCGCCCCCTCGTCAGATCCGACCCACCCACGACCTCCATCGACGCTTCCTCCGCCTGAATCGAGGCCAGAAAGTCGGCCTCTTCCCATCGCCGTCGCCGCTCCGATCCGCCACCGAGCGCCACCAAACCACCACCGACAAGACCCCCTCTCGAAGCTCTTCCACGTCCAACTCGCCGATCATCCCCTCGTGCCACGGATTTCACGAAAACCGCAAACCTAGTTTTGAACCAAATAGAAAGGTGAGTCCTTTGTGATGTCTGCACTTTGAAAAATCATATCTTTTTGGTGTGTTGACAAAATTCGATGAAACAGGAAACATCGGGACTGCAAGGAAGCTCTCTACCACATAGATGAAGCCGCGGATTTTTCTGAGTCATCTACGATTTTTAGCACTCCGAAAAACGGTGAGAAATCTAAATTAAATGAATTTGAATGGAAAATGTCGTGTATAAATTATATGAGCGAAATATAAATTACACACGTGTTGTATACCTCATGTACATGCGTAGTGTAAGCTATATAAGCGAGGTATGAATTTTATATGCATAGAATATATGATTAATGTGTTATATTCCAATGATTATCCTTAACACCGTGTCACGGGGTTTTGGGATCGTCACACTTTCCACACTTGAAGCACTTCTTCTCGGCTTTGGGATTCTTGCACTCATTTGAATAATGACCCTTCTGTTGGCAGTTAAAGCAAACCACCTCACTCTTGGGTTTCTTTTGTCCATCCTTTCCTTTCTGTTGTTTCTGCTTCCTCTTTTTATTATTACCACCCTACCGTGGTTTCTGAGCTTCCTTGGTTGCAACGACAACATTTGCTTCCTTGGGAAACAAGCTCTCATGGCGAATAGCTTTTTCCACAATCTTTTCAAATGAATCATCAAGATGGTCCACAAGCAGTTTTCCAATATGAGCATCCAAACCAAAGACAAACTTCTCGTTCTTCTGATAGGGCGTATCAATGTATGAATGAGCATATCTGGACAAAGCCTCAAAATCAGAAATGTAGTCAAGAACTGTTCTGCCATTCTGCTTCAACTCTACGAACTTCTTGAAGAGAACGGACTTCTGAGCAGTGGAGATAAACTTTGCTTCAAACTTAGCTTGGAATTTCTCCCATGAAATCTCCTCTTCCGGAGTCTCGAGTATGACAGAATTCCACCATTCCATAGCCCTGCTCTACAGCTGCCTTGATGCAAGCTTTCTCTTCATTGCATCCTCAATACCCAAGTCCCCAAAGATTCGAACACATGAATCCATCCACCTCTGAACCTCTTCAGCTAGTTCAGTTCCCTTGAATGGTTTCCCTCCTAGAGATGTAAAGTCCTTGCACATCTTTGCAAAATCTACTCTAGGAACTCGCACACCTACATCTACCGTAGCCGCCACTGGAGCGGGTACACTTCGCATAATTGCTTCTGCCATGGCTTCAAACATAGCCGGGTAATCTGGTTCGTCACCATTTCCCCCTCCAGTATTAGCTCTCCTAGCAGCGTGTCTTGATGGTCGTCTACTCATTCTAAATCTGCAATCTAGAATAATTAGCCACTTCCAAGAAAACTGCTAAAGAGATACAACTGCTACTACTATATATGTTAATATACATATAGTAAACATCCAACAGAAATCTACAAATACGTCTCTCCTACGTAATTACGTCTTTGAACTTTGGCCAAAATCGTTGACCAGAGCTCTGATACCAAATGTGACGACCGCCCATAACCCCCGCACTAAACAAGTGGAATAATGCGCTGAAAGGTGTGCTAGACTGCTATGGACGATCATCAGAGTAGGTAAACACATCAAAACCTGTCGTAGAACTCACAGCGCAAGGATGAAATATAATAGAACATATATAACAGGTAATAGTAATGAGGTATCATATAGCAAACTTTTGAAACTTTCTCAACAGCCAGAAAGGTTATCCAACTGATATATACATAAGGCCTCACTATAACTCTCAAGCAACTCAAACAGTGGAAACAGAAATACTAGATAGTAATAAAACTGGTACGCCAGCCTCCTGCTCGTCTTCGCTCAGCTTCCCCGTCTCACTAAGCTCCATTACCTGTAACCTGCTACTTAGTCTGCCCATCCACAACCGGATGAATAGCCCAAGGTAATAAGAGGAGACATAAAACTTTGAGTCAGACAATAGTCTTAGTGAGCGATAAAACAGCTAACAAACTTCAACAAGAAAGTATATGAGAATGGGTAAATGAACAACTTATCTACCCACAACACCAGAGAAGAACTAAACCTTATCTTCCCCACATCGGACAGTGATAGCCTTTACACCAATCATTTCAACCATTAATCCATAGAAACCAGAACAACCATTTGTTCATAGCAAACAGAAACAATCAACAATAGCAATCATGGGATCGAGATTATATATCTCATGAAAAACATCCAGCATACATGACAGACTCTGGCTATCACCGCCAATCCTGCTTTGAAACCATCGTTAATCGTATGACGGCCAACATTGCCATATGTCAAGGGCTAATGGTAACCCCAGTTCTAGCATGAAATCCATATGTCCAACCTTGACAATGGCCAACCTTGACACTAGGCCTTTCCCCAAGACCCAGGGTACTCGACCAGCAACCTTTTGGTCTTTTGGGTGCCCCCATCGTACCCCTACTTTGAGCCTGCTAGAACTTATGACAACGATGACCTCTCGGCCTTCGCATCTCTAGTCATCCAACCTTGACGATGTTTTATAGCTCAAGCAACCTTCTCGAGCAGCCATTATCCATCAACTCACGACCTTTGAGTTGTCACTGCATTCGTTGTTCCACCTTGATCAATGAACACATTCATCACTTCGAGCCTTCCTACTTGAACCACCTCGAAGTCACACCATCACCGAGCCAAGTTACCCCACTGCGCTGCGGCACGGGTTCGGACACCGCTGTCCGAAAGAAAAAAAATTTGAAAACACCTTTTTAGCTCGTACCTGAGTCGTATCCAAAAACGTACTTTTCCAGAAAACGACCCTGTTAAAACCGACCGACCACCCTCCTTGTGTTCGACCACCTTCCCCCTATGACCGACCACTCCCCTGTGACCGACCAACAGAGCCCGACCCATAACTTAGTCCAACCGACCCAATTAAAGCCGACCCGATTCCCTTCTGGCTTCAGGATTCGACCCTACCACCAATCAGCCGACCCACCATCTGATCGACCCGATCTGATCACCCCTTCCAGGAACATGACCGACCTGCCTGCTCCAAATCAAAAATCCAGATCTGCTCGACCCGACCAGTATGGACCGACCGACCAGACCGCTTCACCACCCAATCTTCACGATCGACCTGGTTGCACCCATACGACCGATCCGACCAGCCTGCTCCCTCTTAGCTGACCCAATCCCTGTCTTGCTTCCTAAGCCACGATTTGGCCGACCATGCTAGGACCGACCCAATTCCTGCACAGCTCCATTTCTACTTCGATTTCGACCAAAACTTCGCCAAACGACGAATCCGATGAAACCGACTTATCCGATTCATCCAAACGCAACCACAAACATGTTATGCAACCAACAATATCATCAATCTAACAATTTCCATCAAAACACATAAATATCCCAAAACGTGATAAGTGAACTTATGAATATAAAAACGGATCTAATTTGCATATAAACTTGTGAAACATCATGAAATTAACCATTTAAATTATCTAGATCAGATCCTAAGGTGATTCACATGTAAAATAAACTTAGCATAGTGTAAATCTAAGGAAAATAACATGGAAAATGATGAAATTAACATCCTATAACTCACACACTTTCATGAATCTGAATGAGAGATGCAAATCACTCACCGATTATCCAAAACAAAGCTAAAACGATGAAAAAGCAATCCGGACAGCAAACACTTCGAATCAAACTCTTCAATCCGATGAATTCGTCCTTGAAACGATGTTGATCTAGCCTCGAATGGTATAGATTTTCGATTTCCCTCCTTGGATTTGGAATTTTAATGGTGGAAAGGTGTTAGAGGAAGAAGGAGATCAAAGCCTCCCCATAAGAGAATGGAAAATTCCAACCTTTCTCCATATCCCTTACCCCCTATTTATAGCCTCCACCCCCCTTAATGGGCCTTCTCCAAATCAGCCCATTAGCCTTCCAAAACCTGAACAACCAACTGAAAAACCTTAAAACAGCGATTTCTCCCAAACCGCTGAACCAAATCCTTAATGTAACCACTCTACGGAAAGAGAATCATCAATTCCTTTCCAATGGCACAGGTCTAACCCTCTGATTCGACCTGACTCAAAAGTTATGCCCAGTACAAGACTGACAGAGGAAAAATGTTCACAAACAAAATCGATAAAAATTATGGACATGTCACACATCCCCATAAGCAACATATTAAAAGATGAGAATGATCCAACCCTCAGTGAATAAAATAAAATTATTTTACGATCTTCCGATACGTAAAATGCGGGCTGTTACAGTTTAGGAAATTTCTGGAGCTTAAGCGGAATGGTAGGGCAGTCTCAAAGTACATTGCAGAGTTTGATACTTTATCGAAGTACGGATTACCCTTATCGACACTGCCGAGAAGAAGAACGAGAAGTTCAAAACTGGCTTGGATGGGTACTTGGGGGAAAGACTTATAAACCACATCGATGACACGTTTGAATCCATTGTGGGAAAAGCATTGAGATCGGAGAGTCTTTACACTAAGTTAAAGACCGAAGTTGCTGTGGTATCTATAGAAGAGCCAAAACCGCAAGCAGACGGTGGAGGCAAGAATAATTCGTAGAATAGGAGGAAATAGAACCAAGCTAAGGATAGTAAGAGAAAGAAAGACAAGAAATATGTCGAGTGCTTTAGTTGTGGCAAGAAGGGCCACTATGCCAAAGAATGTCAAGCGAAACCAGTGGATAGGAAGTGTTTCAACTGTGGCCAAGTGGGATATCACAAGGATAAGTGTCTGCAACCTACTAAAGAAAAGTAGATTGTGAAATCATATGCTATCAATGTTGTTCCTTCTTCGTCGAATACCCCAACTGCGGCGGAGAAAGGAAAGAATGTCATTATCCAAGGTATGCTTTCCATTTATGATGTTCCGGTTAGAGTTTTGTTTGATACCAGGGCTTCCCATTCCTTCATATCTAGTGACCTGGTAGATAGGTTGGGATTGGAGCCCGAGATAGTCGATAGACCTTTTGTTGTGACGAACCCGATTGGTGGTTCGACTAGTCGTAGTATGATTTGCTGTAATGTGGTCTTATCGAGTCATGGATGTATGTTTGATTATGATTGCTTTGTTTTGGGCTTTACTAGGTTTGGCACTATTTTGGGAGTTGATTGGCTCCAAAGGTACGGGCTGGTGGTAGACTGTGAGGGCTTTTTGGTGACAGTTAGAGCGGATGATGGGCGGAGGATAGTGTTTGGTGGTCTATCTAGTGTTGCGGTAATGGCTAGTTTTCTAAATTCCCTCGACACCCCGCATGATGAGTTGTCAGATGTGCCCGTGGCTGGCCAGTATCCGGACGTCTTCGAGGAAGTGACCGGACTTCCACCACACCGAGAGATTGACTTTCAGATTTATTTAGTGAAAGATGCCAGACCTATAGTAATGCCACTTCGTCGTATGGCACCAAGGGAGCAGCGAGAGCTCGGGGTGCAAGAGCGATCTTTTGAAGAAGGGATTTATCCGAAGAAGTATCTCCGAGTGGGGAGCACCAGCTGTATTTGTTGCCAAGGCAGATGGTTCCCTTCGTTTATGTGTGGACTATCGCGAGTTGAATAAAGTGACTAGGAAGAATAAGTATCCTCTTCCGCGGATAGATGATTGTTTGATCAACTGGAGGGAGCAAGAGTGTTCTCCTAATTGGACCTCGCGACAGGATTTCATCAGCTCCGAGTAGCAGCCGAGAGTATTCCTAAAACGGCATTTTGGACGCCATCTGGATTCTATGAGTGGTTGGTCATGCCATTCGGGTTGACCAATGCACCAGCATATTTTGTGGATCTTTTGAATAGGGTATTCAAGGATCAATTGAATAAGTTTGTTCTTATGTTCATAGACGATATCTTGGTTTACTCGAGGAAAGAGGAAGAACACAAGGAACATTTGAGGATAGTGATGGAGGTGTTGAGGAAACACCAATTGAAAGCGAAGTTTTCTAAGTGTCACTTCTAGAGGAGGGAAGTGAGATTCTTGGGCCATGTTGTTTCAGAGAATGGTATTGCCGTGGAACCTGTGAAGGTGGCTACGGTACAAAATTGGTCTACGCCCAAGAATGCAACAGACGTAAGAAGTTTATTGGGATTATCTAGATATTATCGTAAGTTTATCCAAGACTTCTCCAAGATAGCGGCACCGTTAACTCAGTTGACCAAGAAAAATCAAGTTTTCATTTGGGATGAAAGGTGTGAAAATGCATTCAAGAGCCTAACGGAAAAGTTGACATGTGCACCAGTGCTAGTCATTCCAAAAGGGAATGAAGAGATGACAATGTACACAGATGCATGTGGTACTGGACTAGGTGTTGTATTGATGCAAAAAGAGGTAGGGTTGTAGCTTATGCAATTAGGCAACTGAAACTGCATGAGAAAAGATATCCTACCCATGATTTGGAATTGGCAGCGATTGTATTCGCGTTGAAGATGTGGAGACATTATCTCTTGGGAGAAAGATTCGAGTTGTTTACCAATCATAAGTCATTAAAGTATCTCTTCTCGTAGAAGGATCTAAATCTCCGACAACAAAGATGGTTAGAATTCTTGGCTTCCTATGATTTTGATATTGCATATACACCAGGAAAGGGCAATGTGGTAGCTGATGCATTGAGTAGAAGAAATGTCAGTTTAAGGGCTATGTTTCTTGAGTGGAAGCAACTGGAGTATATCGCAGGGTACGATTTCAGACCAAGGTGCAAATTGGATCCAGAAATGCTAGCAAGTTTGATGATCAGACCCACTGTGATTGAGTGGATTGGTTCCAGTCAGAGGAACGATCCTAATCTACTAAAAATCATCTCCAAGTTAGAAATGAGTATCAACGATGAGGAGATGAACAAGTATGGGCTTAATCGAGAAGGATGGCTTCGAAAGAATGGGAGACTAGTTGTACCCAATGTCAATGGATTGAGAGACGAAGTGCTTAGGAAATGTCATCACTCGAAACAAACTATACATCCCGGTGGTAACAAAATGTATCGAGACAAGAAGTAGACCTACTATTGGGAAGGGATGAAAAGAGACGTTGGGAAGTTTATATCCAAATACATGAATTGCCAGCTAGTTAAAGCCGAGAAAAAGAAGCCTAGTGGTTTTTTGCAACCATTAGAAATTCCAGAATGGAAATGGAAACAAGTCTCAATGGATTTCAATGATGGGTTACCAAGGACTAGATCGGGCCATGCTAGCATTTGGGTGATTGTGGACCGATTGACAAAGAGTGCGAGGTTTATACCCGTCAAGTCGAACAGAACGGCAGCTAAGTTAGCAGAACTGTATAAGAAGTGGGTAGTGAGATTTCATGGAGTACCCAAAGGCATTGTGAGTGACCGAGATCCCTTGTTCACCAGTGGATTTTGGAAGAGCTTACAAGAGGCTTTAGGATCAGAATTACATCTCAGTACCGCGTACCATCCTCAAACCGACGGTCTGACAAAGAGGGTGAATCGAGTATTAGAAGATCTTTTGAGAGCTTGGATATTAGATTTTGGAGGGTCATGGGATGACCATTTGCATCTAATTGGGTTCGCATACAACAATAGTTATCGGTCCAGTATTGGTATGGCTCCATTTGAGGCTTTATACGGAAGAACGTGCAACTCACCATCATGTTGGTTAGAAACTGGTGAGAAATTCGTGCTTGGGCCAGATGTAACAAGAGAAACTTCAGGAACGATTAAGGTTATCCAACAACTAATGAAGGCTGCCCGGGATAGGCAGAAGAGTTATGCAGATAGGAGGCGAAGGGATTTAAAATTCTCAGTTGGCGACTTGGTGTTTGTCCAGATTCCTTCGTTAAAGAGCGTGATTCGATTTGGTAGGAGAGGCAAGTTAACACCAAGATTTGTTGGTCCATTCCTAGTTCTCGAACAAGTTGGGAATTTAGCATATAAAGTTGAATTACCTGACAAGATGGCGGGAGTTCATAACATGTTTCATGTTTCCCAATTAAGGAAGTTCATGCATGACCCCGATAAGACTATTTCACCGGATCTGTTGGATGACATCGAAGTAGAACCAGAGGCGGTTGGGAACCGCAAGCCGATCTGTATTGTCGAGAGCGATACGAAGCAACTTCGAAGGAAGGCGGTAAACTAGTCAAGGTTCGGTGGGGCGAGAATGAGAGTGACTGTACTTGGGAAACAGAGAAGAGCATAAGGGAATCGCATCCAGAACTCTTTGTCTGGTAAGATTTTAATAGCGATCGTTTCTTCCCTTGTTAGTAAACTGCATGCTAGGGTAGGCTCGTTGTGCTTGTTGTGTATGTTTGATTGTTCGTGAATGACTGATAGGCATGTGGAACACCTTTGTATGTTTTTGATTAAGGAATTTCGTGGGCGAAATTTCCTAAGGGGGGAGAGTGTAACAACCAGCATTCTACGTATCAAAGGATCATAGAATATTTATTTCTTTTTCATATGAGGTCGTATGGTCGTGTAACTTTGGAGAATGACTTTTGGGGTCATTTCCCATGTTCACGATTTTTGCCGATTTTTAAATGACCGTTTTACCCCTAACAAATCTTGTTTCGCCTATAACTTTTGATTGGTAAGGAATTTGACCTAAATCCACTTCCATTAGATCCGGATGATGGTTTACTTTTCCGTAGAGTGGTCACATTATTCAAATGGACTTAACGTTTGGGAGATATGGCTGAATTAAGGTTTAGAAGGTGAAAAACAGCTTAACCGGCTTAATTAGAGTAATTATCAGCTAGGCTCATAACCCATTTCGGGATTAGGGTTATGGGAGGGATGATAGGGTTAGGAAAAACATTTCATTTCAGTTTTTACAGCCGTCACTTTCATCCTTTGAACCCTAGCAATGGCCTTCACCTTCTAAAATCATCCCAAATCACCTTTTAATCACTAATTAAGAAGATCTACATCAAATCAAGGCAAATCAACACCAAATCAGAGTTGGAGCTACTGTGTTCCATAGGAAAACGCCCCAAAATAGTAGAGTTTTAGATCTAAAGTTTTATTTGTGGCTAAGGTGAGTGATTTGCATTGTTTTTCACTAATTACGGGTAATTAGGGGTGATTAGTGATAATTAGCAAAATTATGGCTTAGAAATATCTGGAAAAATTTGTAAAATTCTAAAATATTATTTTAGGGATCTGATAAAAATTTGGGCTAATTTGGATATGTTTTGCTAATCCTATCATTAGTTATGGTTAAACATGATTAAGGGGAAAATATGGGTTTTTGGGTGTGTTTGATCCATTTTAACCTGTTAAATTGTTGCCTTGATGTTTATGGTTGTTTCTACATGTTGCTATGACTGCTTGGAATGCTTTGTGATTGCTTAGCAAAGTAAGAATGGTCGAAAATGCCGTCATGTGGCGTAAAACAGTCGCTGGAAAAGTTGCAGGAAACAGTGCAGGAAAAAGGGGATCGGATTGGATCGCCCTATGGGGTCGTGGAGCACCAACACGAACCGAACCGAACTGCTCGCATAGGGAGACTACGGCCCGAATGTTCTCCACGAACCAGGAAGCCAGCTCCGGGCCGAACCGAAGAGGAATCACGAACTGAACTGACCAGGACCATGGAGCTCACGATCCGAACCGTTGGAGGAAGGATATCACGACCCGAACCGGTGGAGGAGCTCGACCGGACCCGGAGTGTACCACCCGATATGATGACCATGAACCGACCTGGAGTTCACGAATGGGGGAGAGGCAACCGAGACCGATCTGAATCGCCTCAGGAGGACCGAACCGGATGGAGACCGAACCATAGATGACCAAAACCAGAGATGCAAAGGTAGTCCAAACAGGAAGTAGAACTCATGATTCAGACGGGAACCAACGAGTTAACTTCATGATTGGACTTTGTTGTGGGGCATGTGAAAAGGGGTTATCTATGTCTATAGCTTTGACTCACCACTGGGTAACAGATTATTGGGTATGGATCAGTGTAGTGAAGTTGTCATGACTTTATGGGGCAAAGTGATCATAGCAAGGCTATGAGCCAGTGCAGTGGAGTTGTCATGACTCCATGGGGGCAGAGTGGACGTAGCAAAGGATTGGTGGCTATGGATCAGTGCAGTGAAGTCACTGTGACTCCATGGGGCAGAGTGCACATAGCAAAGGATTGGGTGATCATAGCGGTAGACAACGTATGCTTTACGCACTAAGCGAGAGATATGAGGATAATTGCTATGTTTGATGTTTGCTATCACCATGACATGCTTACCCCCTCCCCATTAATTTCACACCATGTGTTAGTGTCACCTTAGAGTATTGTATGTCCTATTATGCTAACTCTTTGGTTGCAGGTCTAGGTTCAGGTATGGTTATGTATACCTGTTATTGTTCTATTTTGCTGCTTATCGCTCATACCAGACTTTTGTCTGACCCAAAGTTTTATGTCCCTTCTTATTACTCTGGGTGCTCTTAAATGGGCAGATAGAGACATGTCAGGTGATCTTGCACCAGCAGATGTTCGGAGACGAGCATGAGGCCTATACGTATTATTCCCATATATTCTCCCTGTGTTGTTGCTGGTCACTACTTTGGGCATTAGTAGTGTACCTTCCTATTTTGCTTTAGAGACAATTTTAAAAGTTGTAATATTGATGGTTTAGATCATAAGCTGTATTTTGAATCTTTCTGCTGCTATGATGGTTTAGTTTTCAGTTTATGCACTGTCTCGCTTGTTTTATATCAAGTTATGTTATTATTATATCTTGTTCCATGCGCTGTGAGATATACTACAGGTTCTTTGATGATTCATAATTTCAAATCCCTTCCTTTTTCTTTTCTTTTGACGACCGTCCCGTGCTGGTTGGGCATCGACACAGCGCATTCCTTGGAAATGTCGGCTGGTTTGGGGCAGGCCATCACATAAGCATTGTATAGCATATCTTAAACGCGGTTAGGCATGTCCTTAACTTTCAGGCATATTGTATTTATTTACTTTTCTTTTGTATAAAAACATGAACCAAAAAATCATGTAGTAAATCAATATACATGATCGACACATAAATCCAAAACATATCAAATATACTAATAATTTTCTACGATTTATTTCTATCCAAAATAACCAAACTTTACTTCATAATACTAAGACTCATTTCCATCTAACGCTCGAAGAATTCTTCTATAAGTATACGAGCAAACAATGTCATAAGACAGATTTATTTTGCGTGTTCTTAAAGGAAAAGACTAAATCCTTGTTTCACCACCCACTAAGTAACTACAAAACTATTGATTCTTGGGTGTTTGTATGCCGAAATCAAAGTTTGGAAAGTTGAAGCAGCTTTCTCCATCTGTTGTTGACATTCTATGAAGCTGTTTGTGTTACGAACGATCAACTTACGGTTTAAGCACTTTCTAAAGTTTCCAGGCACAATTAAAACACTAACTGGGCACGTTCATTTTTTAAAAAAATGGGGCACGTATATACTTCTGTTTCATTTACAGTTCATCATATATACTGATACTAAAACTCTTCTTACTAATTGCGTTAAAATGAG
The DNA here is from genome assembly GCA_030737875.1 of Allium sativum. NCBI lineage: Eukaryota > Viridiplantae > Streptophyta > Magnoliopsida > Asparagales > Amaryllidaceae > Allium > Allium sativum. The sequence continues at coordinate 290,158,879 of CM060924.1, forward strand.
TTGGATAGGCATCCTATATAATCATGAATTTGGCACACATAAACATGTTTAGGCATAGTAAAAAGGAACCGATCACGTAATTAAACTAACAATTAGGCATAGTGTAACACCCCACGTCCATTAATGTCACTCACGAAGGGAATGCATTAACTTCCATGGAGGTTATAAGTGAATATAGAACAGAAAAATTACAACAAGACAGATCGTAAATAGAACTTGGAAATCTAAAACTTCATTTTATTGCAGCGGAAATTAAACATGTTTGATACATCATAAAACCATAGATCATAACCAAGTACAATATCCATCTTCATAAAAACAAAATACATAATCCCATTACATAAATAGCCATTAAAAAGATAACAAGCTGGACTTTACTTCAACGGTCCAAGCTTTCCAAAGAGAGATAAAGCAATTCAATCAAACTCCACTAGAGTTGGGCCCAACCTGAGGACCTGGAGGGGGGAAATGGATAGAAATAGAGGGGGTCAGACATAAAGTCTGGCGAGTATGATAATTCTAACAATACTATTATCAAAATAACTAGACTAAGGCATAAGCTGGAAGACAAGTAAATGTCTATGAACTCTTAGGAAGATAAAGATAGCGTTTAAGATAACATTAAAGATAACGGTAAAGGCACACCTAATTACTAACGAATGATTACTACACTGCACCGCACATTACTACACTCCACCACACCAGTCACCCTATTGTTTGATCCCACTTGCTTCACACAGAAACTTTATAAATAGCCTTACGTACCCCTAGCTGACTACATAGGTGTCGTCTGCCCCTATCTCCACTAGGTGTACCCCACTACCCACTTTCGATCGGCTCCCTACTCGTAGATACCCGTGCTGGCCCCACAGTGGGGAGTATCACTCCCCTAAAGTGGCAACCCGATACAACTTGAGAATGCACGGCTTATACCTACACGATGCAACAACGTCTCATCTACCAGCCCGGGTCCACACACGCATATGAAACCCGTTGGACTTGTGTTGCCACCGCTCCCCATTTTGGCCTCTTACAGTCGAACCCAGCATACGTGTCCCGTCCTCGACTTGGGTCGAGCCCACAAAGATACGTTTGGGATACTGGTCGAAATGGGCCCCCACAAGCTACCCACCTAAGCTTGTCACTAGTATATCCCACTTAACCCTCTTAGTCATGTTCATTTACATGTGTGTTTGGTTAAGTCTTACTAATCGTATTTCACATGCCACTAAGGGCACCCCCTAGATTCCTCATGCCACCCAAGGCACCTACTTAACCCCCATGTCCCACCTTACATGTTTATCTGGTTAAGTATTTCTTAATTCATTCAGGCCATAACCTCATAAAGACCTCTCACATTAGACTGGCATTTATGGCAGCTGGATTTGCCGGGCGGGTCCGGGCAGTCTTACACCATAAAAGAGTCTAACCTCGTGTCTTTACAACTGTTATGCTTTAGTTTAGGCCTAGGACCTCTCACATTGGGCTGACATTTGTGACCACTGGATTTGCCGGGCGGGTCCGGGCAGGTTTACGTCACAAACGAGTCCAACCTCGTGTCCTAAGCATTGATTAACACTTAAAATCTTTTACCCCAGTTTTAATAATTCCCTATTCAAATTATTAATTAAGTCAACTTTTAATGATGTCCATAATTGACTCAATTATGGCCATCCACTTATGGCATGCAAAATCATATCAATTGCACCCCAACTTTTTATTATTAAATCCTTAATATTACCCCTACCCATGTTTATACGTTCGCTTATTCAACGCATAATATAGGCTAGACTTGAATAGTCTAACACATAGCACAAAGATAAATTATCACAACATATAGATAACTAAAATAAATCTAATCATAATAGGGGTGAAACTTGCATAAACTACACATGTTAAGGATCAAAAGGTGTCAACTTGTCAAATGTCTCAATTTACATGAAATGATCATAGCCCAAATCTATACATAAACTTGCATATGGGGTTTTTAGGCAACATAATGATGGTGTGAACTAGCATAGGATATCACATATGTCATAGCATAATTCTAGATGTCATAATAGATGTCTTGGCATATGTTCATAACTTTTCTAATCAATCTAACTTGCATATGTGACTTGTCATATAGATCAACATAACCCAAACATGATGATTTAATTAATATGAACTAACTAGCATATATGGTAACATCATGGCCTTTTTAACATGTATGATTTATCACAACTTATCATAGAAACTTTCAACATACATAACATCATCATAGCATGATTTACAACATATAAGATATCATCATCACATAACATTGGATTTACAATATACATGATAGCAAAAGGGGTTTACAACAACATATATGATAATTCACATCATCTACTCATAATCCATTCATAACTCAACCTAATTAAAATGATAATAATCTTGTTAAGATCATCATACTCACAATTTAGAGAAGAAAAGAGAGAGTTTTGCTTTGCTTTAGGGTTGAGAGAATTAGAATTGAATTTGCTTTTCTTCTTTCTTAGTTGGCGGCGGCTCCATTGATTTCCATGGCGACGGTATGACGGTAACTATTCTATTTTAATTAGGTTTAGGGTTAGCATTAGGATGTATTTATAGGTGTAGGAAGTTATTTAGGACCATTAGATTAACCCTGAACCATGAGAACTAATCAAATGCAAAATCTTCATTTGAGCGAATCGGCCCACGGGTTGACAGCCAAACACCCTGGATTAACCCCTAGTCGGCCCAGCGAGGCTCGGGTCGACCTCAAAAATGGGCCGGTTCGGTTATTTCCCCTCCCAATTCGTTGTTTTGAACTTTTTCGCATATTTATTTTTTAATTTATATATATATATATATATATCAATATATATATATTTCTCTGCGCAACCCATTTCACTTAATTCTTTTCTAAAAATTAAGTATACTTTAATTTGTGAATTTTAATGTTATAAAATTACGGGGTGTTACATTCTCCCCTCCTTAAAGGATTTCGTCCCCGAAATCTCCAAGTCAAGAAGAATGTATATCCTACCATCTAATCGTCCATCTACTCAACCATCAAACACCAGCATCCATTGTCCTTAAAAGACTTCTAATGCTTTATTGTTTATATGCACAGTGTGTGTATATGTCCATATCTAATGCAAAATTTGGCGGTCTACTGATTCAGTCGACCTCCTTAGTGCAATTCATGATAGTACCATGCGTCCAATATGTATGCAAAAGATTCCATATGATACATATTAATTCTATATGCGTGCACAACCATCCACCCGAATGCAGCAACTATATGATAATACAACCATTATACATCCATTTTACTAAATACATCCATATATATATATATATGCAATATGCAATATGAAGTGACTGAGCCGATCTGGTGCCTAATAGTGTGTGTATATGCATCCACGAGCAACCACTAGCAAACACTTACATCCACTTTGCATCCACCATACATAACATGTCTCAAACACATGTTTCAACCATAGGATTATCTTAACTTAAGGTCAAAGATACTAGCGAGAGGATACACTAAAGATAAGATAAGTACAAGCTAAGCGATAAAGGAGAAATTAAAGGACATACCCTCAAAAAGAAAAGGGTATCGTGAACGCATCTTCTCTTCCGTCTCCCAAGTAGCGTTGCTCTCATCATCTCCCCATTGCACTTTGACTAGTCTGACCTCTCGATTCCTCAACCTCTTGATCTCCGACCCAAGAATGCGCGTAGGAGCTCGTCGAATTGTCGCATCACGCTCTATCTCCACCTCTCTAAGCAAGCTCGGCTCTACCACTTCCGTGGTCTCGTGCAAGCACTTCCTCAAATGTGACACATGGAATACGTCATGTACACCACTAAGTCTCTCGGGCAACTCCACTCTATACGCCATCCGTCCAATCCTCTCCTTAATAGGAAATGGCCCTACAAACCTTGGTGCTAATTTCCCAACGGACCCAAAGCGAACAACGTTTCGTAATGGAGACACTTTGACAAAGACCATGTCCCCAACTTCAAACTCGAGATCTGTCCTCCTCTTATCCGCATAAGATTTCTGCCTATCTTGCGCTGCTTTCATCCTCCTTCGAATCAAGTCGATCTTATCCGAAGTCTTCCTAATCATATCGGGCCCAAGTAAGATCTTATCCGTAGATTCCCACCAACATGTAGGTGAACGACAAGGTCGTCCATATAGAGCTTCGAATGGTGCTATACCAATGCTGGACTGAAAGCTATTATTATATGCGAACTCAACCAATGGAAGATGCTCTTCCCATGTACCCCCAAAGTCTAGGATACACAGCCTTAAAAGATCCTCTAGAATGCGATTCACCCTCTCGGTCTGGCCGTCCGTCTGAGGATGATATGCGGTGCTCAAACATAAATGAGTCCCTACCGCCTCTTGTAAGCTTCTCCAAAATTCGCTAGTGAAAATAGGATCGCGGTCGCTCACTATGCTAGAGGGAACACCGTGCCAACGAATTATCTCTCGAACGTATACAGAAGCTAACCATGGAGCAGTCCTCTTACTCTTCACGGGAATGAAATGGGCGGTCTTAGTAAGTCTATCTACTATAACCCAAATCCCCGTATTACCCTTCCTCGATCTTGGTAATCCATCCACAAAATCCATCGAGACACTCTCCCACTTCCATAGTGGAACCTCCAATGGGTGAAGCAACCCACTGGGTTTCTTTTGCTCCGCCTTTACTTGTTGGCACACCAAGCATCTAGCGACATACTCGGCCACGTCTTTCTTCATGCCGGCCCAAAAGTAAACTCTCTTCATGTCTTTGTACATCTTGTCCCCGCCGGGATGAATGGTCATCTTCGAATGATGTGCTTCGTCAAGAATAGTCTTCCTTAGGTCATCGTCTTTTGGTACACAAAGTCTACCGTCCCTACGTAACCAACCCTTATCATCTAGGGTATACCTACGGAGATAGCTTGATGACTCCCCTCCTTTGAGCTTTTCTACTAACTCAACTAACTGTGGGTCGTCTCGCTGTGCCTCGCCAATCCATCCCAAAAGCGTAGGTCTGACCTCCAAGGATGCTAGCAAACCAGGTACGAAGTCAACGGAAGGTCTAAAGTCAAACATAGAAATGAATTCTAAACTTTGCCGCTCAACAAACAAAGGACTTAAGGATAATCTTTTTCTACTTAAGGCATCGGCCACCACGTTACCCTTGCCAGGGGTATATGCTATCTCAAAGTCGTAGGACGCCAAGAACTCCATCCACCTTTGTTGCCTTAAGTTCAAGTCCTTTTGAGAGAATAGGTATTTACAAAATTTGTGGTCAGTGAATAGTTCGAATTTCTCGCCAAGAAGATAATGACGCCAAGACTTAAGCGAGAAAACAATAGCGGCCAACTCTAGGTCATGTGTGGTGTAATTCTTCTCATGCGCTCTCAACTGCCTTCCACCATAGGCTATTACCCTGCCCTCTTGCATTAGGACTGCGCCTAGTCCTGTCACACAAGCGTCGGTATAAACGGTAAACGGCTTACTCCCGTCTGGCAATACTAAGACTGGGGCTGAAGTCAAAGCTCTCTTCAAACATAGGAATGCATCATCACAATCTACGTCCCATGTGAAAACTAGGTTCTTCTTCGTCAAGCGTGTCAATGGAGCTGATATCTTTGCGAAGTTTTTGATAAACTTCCTATAGTAGCCAGCCAACCCCAAGAAACATCTCACTTCGGTAGCATTTTTAGGAACCTTCCAATCTTGGATGGCCACCACCTTCGCGGGATCTACAGCTATCCCTTCTTTGGAAACCACGTGTCCTAAGAACCGTACTTCCTTCCTCCAAAAGTGACACTTAGAAAATTTAGCTTTAAGCTTATGCGCTCGAAGAGTCTCCAACACTTCCCTAAGATGTAGGGCATGCTCTTCTTCATCCTTAGAAAAGATCAAGATGTCATCTACAAAGACTACCACAAATTTGTTAAGGTACTCCCTAAACACCCTACTCATCAGATCAACAAAGTATGCGGGGGCGTTTGTCAAACCGAAGGGCATCACTAGCCATTCATAGAAACCGTCCGGAGTCCTATAGGCAGTCTTGTCAATGCTATCCTCAGCCACTCTCAACTGATGGAAACCAGTGGCTAAGTCCAACTGCGAAAACACTGAGGCACCAACTAACTGATCGAAGAGATCATCAATCCTCGGCAGTGGGTGTCTGTTCTTCTTAGTAAGCTTATTAAGTTCTCTATAGTCCACACAAAGTCTAAGGGACCCATCCGCCTTCGTGGCAAATACTACTGGAGCACCCCACTCCGATATACTTCGTCTTATGAACCCCTTCTCAAGCAATTCCTTCACTTGCTTATCGAGTTCCCTCCTTTCACGTGGAGCCATGTGGCGTACTGGCAAAGATACTGGTTTCGCATTATCCACAAGATATATTCGAAAATCTATCTCCTGCTTCGGAGGCAAGCCCTTCACCTCCTCAAACACATCCGAATATTCTCGGACCAGTCTAACAGATCGTAGATTTTCCTCAGACGCGTCAAGCGATTCTAGATAACTTAGCATAACCGAATTTATGGGATTACAAAAGATTTCGAGAGTGTTGCCAAGGCGAGTCACGAGCCTAACTACTCTCCTTTCACAATCAAGAACGGCCCCATTTCTGGATAACCAATCCATTCCTAAAATTAGCCCATAGCCCGTGAAGCCCAACACATAAGCATCACATCTAAATTCAACGCTAAGTATGGAAATTTTCAAATCCAAACATATCATAGACAAATAAGCTGAGCTCCCAATTGGATTCGAAACAACTAAGGGATCCTCTACTAAGATGGTGTTTAAGTGCAGTGATTCAACTAATGACGTAGAGATAAACGAATGTGATGCGCCCGAATCGAATAAGGTACAGACGGGATGATCAAACAGAAAAACTAAGCTTTCAACAGAAATGGTTCTACCTCGTTCTTGCAGCGGTGGGACCGCGAGAGCCTGAACTTGTCCCCTTGCCTGCCCTGGTGCCATAAGAGCCTGCACCTGTCCTCCCGAGGTAGCTCCTGCCCTCTGCCCCTTCATTTGGGCAGTCCTTCACTAAATGTCCCGCATCGCCACAATGAAAACAGCCTGTCTTCTTTTTCTTTCGGCAATCCTTGCTGAGATAGCCTGGTGTCCCACAGTTAAAACATTTCTTCTTTCCCTTGCCGTTATTGTCTTTACCACCCTTCTTGTTTTTCTGTTGTGGTTTCTTCTGATCCCCCTTCTTCTTGGGTCATAGCCAACCCTTGCAATGGTTCATTCAAGCTATTCACGAACCTCGGCGCCTTCTTCTCCGGCGTGTTCACTAAGTCCAAGCCAAACCTTGCTAACTGATTAAATTTATTGACATATTCTTTCACGGATGAGCTTCCTTGCTTCAATGTCAAGAACCTTTCCATATATACATTTTCTTCCGCCCTTGAGAGAAACTTCGCCTCGAACCTACGTCTGAAATCCACCCAAGAGTCAACAGGACGCTCCCCATTAGTGACCTCCCACCAAAACGAGGCCTCTCCCTTCATCAACCAAGCTGCTAATCGAACTCTCCTCCCTTCTTCTACTTCAAAGATTTCTAGCAATTCTTCCACCTCCTTAAGCCAATCTCTAGCTTCCACAACCGTTTCTGACCCTTGAAATGGTTTTCCACCCAAAGCCTTGAATTCCTTACACGTCTTTGCAAAAGTATCTACGCAAGGAGGAGGAGGAGGAACAGGTGCAACTGGTGGTGGAGGAACATTGGCTGGACCTGCAGCGGCCCTAGCCTCTAATAACCTCCTATACCATCCTGGTATCGTTACACCGTCAGGTAGATTAAGATCTTCAGCCATGCTGAAACGAAAAGGGAAAGATTCAGAATGGAGAATTCGAAAGATAAAGATATGGGCTATTGGGGATTATGTTTTTTTTTCTTAAAAACTCTTCTCTTTAAATTTCTCATTAAAACATGTTTTTGAAAGCACTTCTTCCAAAAATAACTATTTTTCTAAAGTATTTTTATCTGTTCTGGTAACCTTAAGCTCTGATACCACGTGTAACACCCCACGTCCATTAATGTCACTCACGAAGGGAATGCATTAACTTCTATGGAGGTTATAAGTGAATATAGAACAGAAAAATTACAACAAGACAGATAGTAAATAGTACTTGGAAATCTAAAACTTCATTTTATTGCAGCGGAAATTAAACATGTTTGTTACATCATAAAACCATAGATCATAACCAAGTACAATATCCATCTTCATAAAAACAAAATACATAATCCCATTACATAAATAGCCATTAAAAAGATAACAAGCTGGACTTTACTTCAACGGTCCAAGCTTTCCAAAGAGAGATGAAGCAATTCAATCAAACTCCACTAGAGTTGGGCCCAACCTGAGGACCTAGAGGGGGAAAAAGGATAGAAATAGAGGGGGTCAGACATAAAGTCTGGCGAGTATGATAATTCTAACAATACTATTATCAAAATAACTAGACTAAGGCATAAGCTGGAAGACAAGTAAATGTCTATGAACTCTTAGGAAGATAAAGATAGCGTTTAAAATAACATTAAAGATAACGGTAAAGGCACACCTAATTACTAACGAATGGTTACTACACTGCACTGCACATTACTACACTGAACCACACAAGTCACCCTATTGTTTGATCCTACTTGCTTCACACAGAAACTTTATAAATAGCCTTACGTACCCCTAGTTGACTACATAGGTGCCGTCTGCCCCTATCTCCACTAGGTGTACCCCACTACACACTTTCGATCGGCTCCCTACTCGTAGATACCCGTGCTGGCCCCATAGTAGGGTGTATCACTCCCCTAAAGTGGCAACCCGATACAACTTGAGAATGCACAGCTTATACCTACACGATGCAACAACGTCTTATCTACCAGCCCGGGTCCACACACGCATATGAAACCCGTTGGACTTGCGTTGCCACCGCTCCCCGTTTTGGCCTCTTACAGTCGAACCCAGCATGCGTGTCCCGTCCTCGACTTGGGTCGAGCCCACAAAGATACGTTTGGGATACTGGTCGAAATGGGCCCCCACAAGCTACCCACCTAAGCTTGTCACTAGTATATCCCACTTAACCCTCTTAGTCATGTTCATTTACATGTGTGTTTGGTTAAGTCTTACTAATCGTATTTCACATGCCACTAAGGGCACCCCCTAGATTCCTCATGCCACCCAAGGCACCTACTTAACCCCCATGTCCCACCTTACATGTTTTTCTGGTTAAGTATTTCTTAATTCATTCAGGCCATAACCTCATAAAGACCTCTCACATTAAACTGGCATTTATGGCAGCTGGATTTGCCGGGCGGGTCGGGCAGTCTTACACCATAAAAGAGTCTAACCTCGTGTCTTTACAACCGTTATGCTTTAGTTTAGGCCTAGGACCTCTCACATTGGGCTGACATTTGTGACCACTGGATTTGCCGGGCGGGTCCGGGCAGGTTTACATCACAAACGAGTCCAACCTCGTGTCCTAAGCATTGATTAACACTTAAAATCTTTTACCCCAGTTTTAATAATTCCATATTCAAATTATTAATTAAGTCAACTTTTGATGATGTCCATAATTGACTCAATTATGGCCATCCACTTATGGCATGCAAAATCATATCAATTGCACCCCAACTTTTTATTATTAAATCCTTAATATTACCCCTACCCACGTTTATACATTCGCTTATTCAACGCATAATATAGGCTAGACTTGAATAGTCTAACACATAGCACAAAGATAAATTATCACAACATATAGAAAATTAAAATAAATCTAATCATAATAGGGGTGAAACATGCATAAACTACACATGTTAAGGATCAAAAGGTGTCAACTTGTTAAATTTCTCAATTTACATGATATGATCATAGCCCAAATCTATACATAAACTTGCATATGGGGTTTTTAGGCAACATAATGATGGTGTGAACTAGCATAGGATATCACATATGTCATAGCATAATTCTAGATGTCATAATAGATGTCTTGGCATATGTTCATAACTTTTCTAATCAATCTAACTTGCATATGTGACTTGTCATATAGATCAACATAACCCAAACATGATGATTTAATTAATATGAACTAACTAGCATATATGGTAACATCATGGCCTTTTTAACATGTATGATTTATCACAACTTAGCATAGAAACTTTCAACATACATAACATCATCATAGCATGATTCACAACATATAAGATATCATCATCACATAACATTGGATTTACAATATACATGATAGCAAAAGGGGTTTACAACAACATATATGATAATTCACATCATCTACTCATAATCCATTCATAACTCAACCTAATTAAAATGATAATAATCTTGTTAAGATCATTATACTCACAATTTAGAGAAGAAAAGAAAGAGTTTTGCTTTGCTTTAGGGTTGAGAGAATTAGAATTAAATTTGCTTTTCTTCTTTCTTAGTTGGCGGCGGCTCCATTGATTTCCATGGCGATGGTATGACGGTAACTATTCTATTTTAATTAGGTTTAGGGTTAGCATTAGGATGTATTTATAGGTGTAGGAAGTTATTTAGGACCATTAGATTAACCCTGAACCATGAGAACCAATCAAATGCAAAATCTGCATTTGAGCGAATCGGCCCACTGGTTGATAGCCAAACACCCTGGATTAACCCCTAGTCGACCCAGCGAGGCTCGGGTCGACCTCGAAAATGGGCCGGTTCGGTTATTTCCCCTCCCAATTCGCTGTTTTGAACTTTTTCGCATATTTATTTATTTTTTAATTTATATATATATATATATATATCAATATATATATTTCTCTGCGCAACCCATTTCACTTAATTCTTTTCTAAAAATTAAGTATACCTTAATTTGTGAATTTTAATGTTATAAAATTACGAGGTGTTACACATAGTATAATTATTTACCCAGGCTTTTACGTTAGGACACCAATTACCATCTTTCTATCGAGACTGCTCCACTTCATGCCATTTCCTACACTTGCTGCTTTCCCTTCTTTCCATCTATTGATCTCTTCTATTCTCGGAACAACTTCCCATCCCATGAACTCCTATTTCCTTTGTTTAAACATGTTGTTGTCTCACTCATGCTCACCGCTCCTTTCAAGCTGTCGTCCCCCACTTGACACCGACCATTGACTGTACACTGTGCACCTCACCTTCCACTACAAAGTTCACGAAGATCCCTTCATGATGTATTCGAATAACACTTCGCCCTGCTCCCAAAGAACCAACGCCTGTAACTGAAAACCCAACCCCACTGAAGCTTCCACTTGCCATGACCGAACTCAGCTCCCCTTCCCTCACCTTGTCTATAGCGGCTTCGTTCTTCCTCCTCCTATAAAAAAGTGTTGAAAACAAGATTTTGATTAATGCCAACAAAAGAAGTTGCAATGGAAATCATGTCATAGCGATAAGGTTATATATACACACACACACACATTGAGTCGTGTTAGAATTATGTTAAAATCTATCCACAAGTATAACACGAATTTACAAGCCAAAGCATATATATATTTCAAATGACCTAAAATAGTCTGACTAGGCAAAAATTCCTGAACCAGTCGACTGGTCCAAAACTAAGCAGTCAACTGGTCAGACAATTTTGTTCCAGTAACGGCTAGTTTCTGAATAAATTTAAGTATATACGATTTCAAACTTTTCAACCAGTCGACTGGTGAATTTTAACCAGAAGACTGATTTGAAACAGCATATATTTTTTCGAAAGGTTGTCTTCATTCATGGAGAGAAATCGTTTTATTTCTAAAAGGAAATGGAAGCTTCTTTTGGTTAAAACTCTTCATGAAGAATTGCTGCCTTTCTACTATTATATAAAGACTTCAAACATGATTTACAAACATCTAATTATTATTCTATTCTATCTATTTTCTGACTTTCACTCCTATATTCATTGCAAATAAAAGCTCTCTTAAATTCAAGTTACTTGTTGAATCCTTCATAACATTTCATATATCTTGATTCGATAAGCAAGAATCTTCCTTAAATCTTTGTATTCAAATCATATACTCGAGGATAAGTTATAGGAAGGGTGTATTAAACCGTTGACTATCTGTGTTGATCAAAGAACACAAAGCAAAAGTCAAAACACTTGTAATTGTTGAAGTCCTGTGTAGTTGCTCAAGCGAGAGGAATCCTTGTTGGGGCTCGGGTGTACTGATCTATTCCTTCAGATTAAGAGAGTGCGTGATAGTGAATTTCGAAGAGGGGTTTCGGGACTGAACGTACGGCGGGAAGTCCGAACCAGTATAAAACTCCTAGTGTCGTTTCTTATCGCATTTAATTCTTATTTGTGATATATTTATCTAGCTTAGTTTTTACCTGCATAACTATTGTAGATTATTAGTTAGTTTATTATTTCTGCTTTATCCATATTAATATCCTGCTTAAGTTGTATAAACCGACTCTTTTCAATTGGTATCAAATCGAGGTCATCATTTAACCGTAAAACCGTCATTTGATGTTTAGATAATATGGATAATAACACTAGTACTAGTAATAATACCGGATATACTGAAGGCCAATCCACTGCAAGACCACCCTTCTTTAATGGCATGAACTATAGTTATTTTGCTACACGAATGAGGATATGCATGCAAGAAAATAGTTATGATGCATGGAACATTACACAAAAAGAGTACACACAACCTACTACACTATATACGGAATGGTCCGCATCTTAAAAATCAGAGGTTACTGCTAATGCTAAGGCTATGAATATATTGCATTGTGCTTTGGATGGAAACGAGTTTAACCTGATTTGTATGTGCAACACAACATATGAAATCTGGAGCACACTCAAAATTACTCATGAAAGAACTATCAAGGGTTAAAAAATCAAAATATCCATGCTTAAGAATCAATTTCAAAATTTTAAAATGAATGAAAATGATTCCATAAATGATATGTATTCATGTTGCCAGAACATTTATCACTCTTCGTTAGGATTAGGAGAAAAGTATTCTGATTTCGATATAGTGTCAAAAATTTTGAACTCTTTAATAGATGAATGGGAGAGAAAAGTGCTAGCAATAGAAGAAGCTAATGATCTCTCTGCCATGAAACCTGAAGAGTTAATCTGTAATCTAATGTCCTATGAAGTAAATTTGTAGGCAAAGAAAGTACAGGTACAAGATAAGAAAATTTTAGTTTTCCATACTGAGAAAGAAGATTCAGATTCAGATGAAGAAGATATTGCTTTTGTAGCAAAGAATTTTATAAAGTTTATAAAATACAGAAAAGGCCAAAACAAAAATGTGAAAAAGAATTCATCAAAAGAGCCTGATCCTGCACTGGTAGAATGCTTCAATTGTCACATGACCGGACATTATCAAAGGAATTATCCAGAATTGAAGAAAAATCGAAAAAAGGAAAAATCAAAGAGACGAGCTTTTTTAGTCACTTGGGATAACTCGGATTCATCTTCTGAAAGTGACAGCGATAGTGAAAGTGAGTAAGCAAATGTATGCTTCATGGCTAAGGATAATGATGTAAGCGATTTTACTTTTGATGAATTAGTAGAAATTAATACTCAAATTCTAGAATCTAGGAAAATGTTTGAGCAAAAGTTTAAACAAGCCAATGAAGATAAAAAGAAAGCGGAATTTGAAAGAGATCTTTTTAAGATGAAAAATAAATTTTAGAAGATGAGATTAGAAAATTACAAGAATCTCTTATAGTTGCAAATTCTCAAATTTCTATGTTGACTCAAGAAACCGAGACTCAAAAGAATAAAAACGATTTATTAGCTTCTAAAAATCATGATTTAAATATTAAAATTAAAATTATAGAGTTGGAAAATTCTAATTTAAAAATTAAGTTAGAAAACATTTCTAAAAATATTAACAACTTTAACAAAGGTAGAGAGAATTTATCTAAAATATCAGAAAACTCTCAACCAGTTTTCAGTAAAAAAAAGGACTAGGATATAATCAAAAAGGAAATATAGTACTAAAATTTCTAATTTTAAACCAGAAATTTGAAATGACCCGAAGTTACTGGCCAGCGTAAACTGAACAAGAAGGCGGACTGCTTTGAGGACAAGACTAATCGGAATGCAAACAATAGAACATTTCATTGCTTATTACAACAATCACATCAAAGTATAAGAATATAACAGAGTATGAATAAATAATATACATCAGAAAAATATCAGAGATTTAAAATACATTACGTAGCAGTGGAAAAATAATACATAATACAACTGAAAGAAATACACGGATACAGAGCTTTCCGAATATAGCTCCAGCTGAAAATCCAGGATCCTGGGAAAAGAAATATCTGCGAAAACCGAAACTACTAGATGCCGATGTGGAAAATAAGGGCATCCAAAGTTTAGGTTAAAACAATAAAGTCCAGGTCAATCATGGGACTGGTGTGAGAACTAAAACAGTTATTTAAAACTTTATTTTAGAAATAAAGTAAATCAAGGGACCACGTCGTATAACACGGAACGGGTTTCATCCCAAAAATACAAGTGCATAAAACAAACAGCGCAATGCTTTTTGGAAAAATGAAGCTATTATAAGACTCAGGTCCCATCACACAATGCAATGCAAGCCAAAGGATAGAGTTTTTCTTTATAATAGCCAAACATGCTTGGTACGTTTAAAACAAATCATTTTGATATTACGATAAGTGTATAGTGTCAAAATCACTTCAAATATACATGTATCAATCATAGACGGCATAGTACCCCATCCTACTATGTCGCCATACTAGGCTCTACAATTATCACATATTGGAAATTGGATTTCTTTCATGAGTCAAGGCAAATGACGTACTCCTTACCGATTTGAGTCGCCTTTAGCAAGATGACTCAGAATCCCCCGTAGTGAACCCTTGGATCTTGTAGGGCCGGTCCACACATACGTTAGTGGATTGGCAATTCCTGAACACACGTTTCCCGGTCCTATCGGACCTATCCATCGGCCGCATAGTGACCGATATATCTGAGGTGCCTCGCAATCGATCATCCACATAGGTAAAAATAAATAAATGTTTGGGCTCCATACCATGACACTACCCATAGCTAGAAAGAAACGTCATGCACTCCCTACTGTCCCTTATCCCGTTTTTGACTCATACCGAGGTGTGAGGCTTGCAAATTAACGCTATACACAAAGCTATGCTATTTAAAGCCGTTCTTTGATCATCAACCACAAGACTATGCTTTTCAACAAAAGCCTTGATCATTTGCATCTCAGCATGCAACACTGACAATTCACGCCATGCAGCTGATGTCTATCAATATATAACCTCTAATCTCGTAAGTCTCAGAGAAGGGTGTTAAGCAAGAGAATAAATTCTCCGCCACCAAACAGATATATATTAAATAGAAATCAATCAACACAGAATAAAATCCAATGTCAAACACACATCCATTTACAAGTCTGTTCTGGGTCTGAATGAACCGGAGGCAGCTTATTCCTCATCCCATATGTCCAATACAGGAGAGAGGTCCTCGCATATCTAGTTGATCTCCAAGTACGTCTGGACGATCACCACTTATTACCTTGTCTTGGGTGTACAACCCAATCAAGACATTAGTAATCATCAAAATGATGTGAAGACCTCTGGTCTTTAACGACCATCTTCATCGTCAACTTATCGTCGAATCAATTATTCAGAATGGGTATAAACCCGGCCTTTTCTAATAATTCACGTATCTTATAATCAAGTGCTATAAAACACAGCATACGCCTCGTTCCAATCCAAAATATTCTTTTATTCAAATATTCACATCATTAGGGAAAGGAACCCATTAATTTTATCAAATATAAATTCTTTAAATTTATTCTTTAATCTTCCTTGGGATATCAATTCAAACCAAATTAAGATTTATCCAAACTAGTCGGGATTAGCTCACCTTACCGAAGTGATCATTTGTTTTATTTCCCAATTCCAACCTATTCATCCCATGGAGAAAAACTAGTAATACTCCATATCTAACACCAAGGTGTCACCGGTAAATTTGGTTACCATTTCACGTTCAAAACTAATTAAAGATTTAACTATCACTTGGAGTAAAACTGGTGGTACTCCATTCTCGATCATTTTCCAAATTTGATAATTTAAATTATCACATTCACATTTCAATCTAATTAAAGATTCATTAAAACTCCACTTAGTTTTAATCTTCCAACAATCATTATTAATGATTATTTAACTTTGGGGAATCAAACATGCCGCATCGACAATCTACTCCGTACCATTGATTTCTGTCGATATATAACCTCTAAGCTTGTACGTCTTAGAGAAGGGTGTTAAGAAAGAGAATAAATTCTCCGCCACCAAACAAATATATATTTAGCAGAGATCAACAATATAGTTCGAAATACAATGCCAGACATGTAATTCTGTTAATCTTTTCATACGGGGTTTAAGAACAGTGTTACTGAAGACACCATTCACGACAAACCCAAATCCAATTTAATATTAAATATAAGGCTTTGAATAGAAATATATCGGCTTATATTCAATATCAAATTCTGAAACCAACACATATTGTATGGAGAATAATGATATATATCTATCTTCCAAATTCCTCCACGATATCCATATAGTCACGGAATCCAATATCGAAATATCCCGAAGATGATTTCTATTCAAATCCATTCCAATTCATACATTGGAAAAATCCTGGTTAAATTAAAATCATTTCCTTATCCAATTTATTTATTTAAAACCATTAGATTATATTTCTAGTTAATAACTAGTTCATTTTGATAAAAATATATTTTTATCCTTGTAAATGTGGAATTTTTCATCCAAATTCTTTCCAAATCGTTTATTATGAATTTACACAAATTATTAATATTTTTAATAATTTTATCTAGGCATGTACAGTCGATTTTCATAAACGATAATCGAACTGCATTTACAACGACCTTTTCCAAATTTAATTTAGACATAATTCCAAATCCAACCGTTAAATTTCAAATCTCTTATATTCGTTAGAAAGCTCTTTTCGATATGAACCCAACTGTTCCAGATTTAGAAGAATCCGATGGTCGAATCTCCCGTAATATCAATTTGAAGTCAATGGTCGAAATTCGCGAACGATTGCGGCGCGGCGCGTTCAATTCGTACCATTAAATATATATAATATATATTATATATATTTCATCGATTTCCATATAAAACGTATTTTATAAATCGTTTATAAATTCGTTTTAAAACGATTCTCACTTTCATTTCAAATTTAAATCAAAACTAAATCCTCCTTATCATTACAATATTCAAATGATAACATTTTCAAAATATCAGATTTTGAAATATTTCCTTTTCGATATTCATTATAAAAATGAATAAAATCGATATAAATATCATTCGTGTTAAAATGGCGCATATCTAATCAACATGGCTTCACACATTTCAATATTCTCGTGTCCATCCAAAATCAGACATCAAAATCATATTTTTGTCCTTTACTGAATATTATTTTAAAATATTCGTTATTTTAAAATATTTGTTCCTTCTGAATTGGAATCAGACACAGTCAATTACCATATAATGTTATTTATATGGATTTCATACACATGTACACAACAATAACTACACACAGTCAACCATCATCCAGAGTGCATTACACAAATGCATAAGCATTAGATATAAATAACTAACGCTTACAACAGTCTGTCAACCAATCAATCGACATACAACTAAACAATTGGTATTAGTGTATGTCAAATATCATCCTAATACCCATGTGGGTTTTCAACCAACAAATACTGAATATTATTTGTGCAGTTGGGTGATGTGTAAAATTTATCATCCCAATTAATATCAGTTAAATGGGTGTACATAAACAAATCGTTCAATTTGTAAATGAATATTTATTTTCATTTCAGGAGAATTTTATGTCGTTCGTATATACGTTAAAAATTATATTTTTAATGATAAAATATTTATTTCAACACTTCACTATTTTTAATAGTTCACACATTCAACAAAAAATAATATTTTTATTGTTCAAACATTTTATTCAACACTTGAATATTTTATACAGTACATATACACATTAAAAAATATATTTTTAATGAACAAATGTTTATTTCAGAAAATTTCGACATTATAACGGCGCGATATTAAAACCGGAGTAATGTCTAGCATTATCCCTCTCCTAATACTAGCTCGCACCATACACAAATCAATTTCAATCCAATTCACATCCAAATCAAATCTAAACAAATAAATCAATCAATATCCAAATTTCCACGCTACAATCCAAACAAACAACCGTGGTTTGTACAATAAATAATGTCGGGGGATACTAAGCCCCGTCTGCATCCTAGTATATATTTACTGTAAAATAATTAGAGTGAAAAGGAGTTCTCGCCTTTGGTTTCCACTCTGTCTTGCTTTTCTGACGTTTTGAATTGCTATTCTGATCCTACAATTTGCAAATGAGCTCCAATCTTCTTCCCATCTTTTTTCCAAGCTTAACCGCGTCATTCCGGACAACTTTTGCTTAGTGGTTTTTCTTCCGAAAATGCTCTAATTCGCCAGGATTTGCGAAAAGACATAATCCGGATTGCTGACTTTGGACGCGTTTTCTGAACAACTCCGCAATCCAAAATTCAGCTTCATATAGTCAAATCGAAGAGAAAATCATGATCTTTGATTTTGGCACTATGGAGTTTTGTCCAAAGGAGCTCGGTTTGGGAGATATTGGCTTCGGAAGCTCAGGGACTTAAACGCGAAGCGGGAAATTTGTAAAAATCGAATCTTTGGTGGAGGGGGGGTCCACTGACCGACGATGGGTGGTCTGAGGTGGCGCTGGGATGAGGGGAGGAGACAGGGGGGTCGCGGCGGCCATTGGTGGTTGTGTAGTGGTGTTTGGCAGCGGGATTTGAGGGTGATACGGGTTGTTGTTCGATTTGGGAGGAGGAGGAGATGAGGGTGGGGGTCCGGCGGTCGCGGCGACAGAGGGGGAAGTGGCAGCGGTGGGACGGTGGCGGCGCGACTATAGAGGGAAGGGGCGACGGGGCTGACGGGGTCTGGAGTGAGCGGGTTTTCAAAGAAAGGGGTGGTTTTTAATTTCTGAGCAAATTTAGGGTTAGGGCCCCAATTTATATAAATATATTTAATATTATTTTAATTACCAATTTTTTTTGCTTCAAACCCTAAATCGAACCCAATGACTGTTGTCCCTAGCTGAATACCCCCATTCCGGACATAATGGAATATGTTTTGTAAGCCAATTTAGCTGTTTCAGTCAGATTTTCTTTAAATTAAAATACAAACCAATATATTGAATTTTAATAGTACATTTTAATTTATCGAGGCCACATACTAACTCCAAAAATTCCCAAAATAATTTAGCTATGTTATGACGATACAGTTCTAATAAAACTAATTTCATCGAATTTGGAGACCGTTTGAAAAATGGTCATTTTCCATTCAATTAAATTCAAACTGAAGTTACCAAACACGTTTTAATTTACCATGCCCACTTATTAATTCCAAAAATTATGAAAATTGGAATCTAGCAATAATTTGACATTTCGATTCCAACAAATGTGGTTTCCTCGAAAATGGAGGTCATTTGCAAAATGGTTACTTTTAAGGGCCATATATTATATTAAAATATATATAAATTCCATAACGACTATTTTAAAATTTAAACTGGATATAACTTTTAATTCTCATTATGAAATCTGGATTTTTCACACTTGTTGGAAAGATATAATTAAACAGATTCAAATATTTCTGATTTTACTAAAATCCGATTTATTTTGAATCGTGTATATTCATTTGAAATTTAAAATCGAATTTTCAAACTACTGCGCCATTTCTGGCTCCTTTTATAATTAAAATAAATTTATACATTCTAACTTCGATTTAAAATAAATTTTTAGTTGTTATTATTTAAAATAAATCATTTTGAATATTCAAAACCCATTAAAATAGCTAAAATAAAAAATTTAAATTGGTTCTGAAAATTCGGGTTGTTACAAAATTTCTAGTAATATTTCTGCTAAGATAAAATACTCGGGAAATATTAGTATATGGATTCCGAAGACAAATAATGTACTTAGTAGGAATAAATATATTAAAAACTTTTTTGATTTTGTCCATAGTAATGTTAATTAGATTTTCAAAAAGGATCCTGAACCCTCTTGGGTTTGGCTTCCTAAGATTTAACCCTTAGGGCCCTAACAGAGGAAGTGCGTACGAATGAAATTTTTAAATTATTTTTTGCAGGTCGCACTCAATAAAAACATAGGAAAATGGATACTAGATAGTGGTTGCTCAAAACACATGACAGGAGATAAGGAAATGCTAACAAATATAATTTACTCAAAAGGAGGAACTGTCACATTTGGAGATAATTCCGAAGGATATATCATTGGCAAAGGCGATGTGAACAATTACAATATGTCTAATTCACCAATTATTTCGAATGTTTTATTGTTTAAGAACTTAGAACACAATTTATTAAGTAGTATTCAATTATGTGATAAAGGTTTTAAATCTTTCTCTGAAAATAAATGTAGTATATTTGATTCAAATCAAAATCTTATTTTTGAAGGAAATCGAGATAAAAATATTTACATTTTGAATATGGAAATTAATAATAATCCTAGTATGAGTTTATTAGCCAAAGACAATGATCCTTGGTTATGGCACAAACGATTTTTTCATATTAACTTTAAAACAATAAACAAGATATCTAAAAATGATCTTGTAAGAGGTTCACCCAAAATAAAATTCAAAACTGAAAATTTATGCGATGCTTGTCAACTTGGAAAGTTAACCAAATATTCTTTTAAATCTAAAAAGGTTATATCAACATTACAACCACTTAAATTACTTCACATGGATTTATTCGTACCGACTCAAGTTTAGTCTATAAATCATAGCAGATATGTGTTTGTAATTGTTGAAGACTTTTCAAGATACACTTGGACTACGTTTTTAAAGAATAAAAGCAATACTTTTGATACCTTTAAAAAATTTGTCAAACAAATTCAAAATTTAACTGTGTTAAAAATAAAGAATATACGAAGTGATCACGGAGGAGAATTTGATAATGAGAAATTTGACTTATTCTGTCAAAAGAAAGGAATTTTCCATAATTTTTCTTTTCCTAGAACTCCATAACAAAATGGAGTTGTAGAACGTAAAAACACAACTTTGCCAGAATGTGCTAGAACATTGTTAAATGGAAGTACACTACCAAAACATTTTTAGGCTGAAGCAGTTTCTACAGCTTGTTATGTTTTGAATCGTGTCTCCATTCGACCTCTTACTAAAAACACTCCGTACGAGCTTTTTACTGGTAGAAAACCAAATATATCCTATTTCAAAGTTATTGGTTCAAAATGTTTCATTTTAAATACAAATGATCAACTTGGAAATTTTGATTCAAAATCTGACAAGGGAATATTCTTAGGATATTCTGAGCATAGCAAGGCTTATCGTATTTTCAATAAGAGAACTGGTAAAATAGAAGAATCACTTCATGTCTCGTTTGATGAAAATGTTATTCAAAATTCATTTAATTCATATATTATGAAAAATAATTCCTTTCATGACGACGATATTGATATATATAGAGAAGATGAAAACATTGTTCATGATAACATAGAGAATAATACTGCAGAAACTCAAGATGATATCAATAATCAAAATATCTCCATTAATGAAGTTAGATCTCCACCAAGAATATTAGGAGACCATCCAACTCAAAATATTATTGGAGAAATAACTACAAACGTAAGAACAAGAAGTCAACTTAATTTAGTAAGTAATGTAGCCTTCTTATCAAATATCCAACCCAAAAATCCAAAAGAAGCGTCTATAGATGAAAATTGGATAATCGCCATGCAAGAAGAATTAAATTAGTTTGAATGTAATGAAGTATGGGAGTTGGTTGCAAGATCAAGTGATCAGACTGTTACTGGAACAAAATGGTGTACAAGGATAAAGCAGATGAATTGAGTAATATCACTAGAAATAAAGCTAGACTTTTTGCACAAGGTTACAATCAAGAAGAAGCCATAGATTATAAAGAAACTTTTGCTCCAGTCGCACAACTAGAAGCAATTCGAATTTTATTAGCTTACGCGTGTCATCACAACCTTAAACTATATCAGATGGACGTTAAAAGCGCTTTCTTGAATGGCTATATTAAAGAACGAGTATATGTGGAACAACCTCCTCTATTTGCTCGAGAAAAATATCCTGATCATGTTTGTAAACTGAAAAGGGCATTATATGACTTGAAATAAGCACCCCTGCTTGGTATGAACGTCTCAAAACTAATTTATTAAATTTAGGATTTCAAATTGGAAAGGTTGATCAAACACTTTTTATCAAGAAAGATAATAAAGATATTCTAATAATGCAAATATATGTAGACGACATTATCTTTGGATCAACGAATAATCAATTATGTCAAGAATTTTCTAAAATAATGACCAATGAATTTGAAATGTCGCACATGGGAGAACTATCTTATTTTCTCAGTTTGTAGATTAAACAATTATCTGATGGAATTTTCATTAATCAAGAAAAATATTGTACTAATCTAATAAAACATTTTGGAATGGGAAACACATCAAGTAAACCTACACCAATGAGCACAACGACACATTAAGATAAAGATGAAAATGGTAGAAGTGTCGATTAAAAGCTATTTCAAAGTATGATAGGTTCACTTATGTATTTAACCGCCGGTAGACTGAATAATATTATGAGTGTTTGCTTATGTGCATATTTTCAAGCTAATCCAAAAGAATCACATTTGAGAGCAGTTAAACGTATATTACATTATCTTAGTAGTACTAAAGATTTTTGACTCTTCTACCCGACTGTTCCTTCGAATTAGTTTCATATAGTTATGCTGATTTCGGAGGATCACGGACGGATCATAATAGTATAAGTGGAACATGTCACTTTATCCGTAAATCACTTATATCTTGGTACAGCAAGAAACAAAATTGTGTATCACTGTCAACATGCAAAGCTAAATACATATCTGCTGCACTAGACTGTGCTCAAGTAATATATATGCAGCAATCCTACTAAAAATTTCAAAGTAAATTTGTTTAATTTAACAATTTATTGTGACAATACAAGCGCAATAAATTTATCTAAGAACCTGGTAAATCATTCTAGAACTAAACACATTGATATCAGACATCATTTCTTGAGAGGCAATACTGAAAAACAAACAATTAATTTAGAGTTTGTAAATTCAAAAAATCAAATTGCTGATATCTTTACTAAACCCTTTTTAGAGAACTCTTTCATAAGACTCCGACTATAACACCCCGTATTTTAACACTAAAGAGGATAAATAAACAATAATATATTCAGAATTAAGGGAAACGGACTATGTCACTGCATCTGTCTCAAAATTCTGGTCAAGATAGACACCTGGTTTGCATAAAACGGATAACGTATGAAGAAGTTATGAACGGTAGAAGTTTGACAATGAAAGAAGGAAAAAATGGCGTACTTGACAAGTGCGCCAAGGTATTTTTACAATGGCGCACCTGTAAAGTGCGCCCATGATAGTTTTTGGGCATCCGGACCTCTTTAAGTGGGTGTCGACCCATGGGCCGACCCCCCTAGGTCTGATGTGGCAGGTCAAATTCAGGAGGCTGACAATTATATATATGGCTCTGTTTCTCTTGTTTTTTACACTGAAAATAATGGAGGCTTAGATGTTGTCGGTGCCTAGACTGAATCAAATCTCTTTCTCCTTCTGCAATCTAATTAATCATGTTTAGAGATTCAAGTGTAGATCTGAGATCCAAACTTCACTTTTCTCCTCCTATTCTTCTAGATCCGATCATTGTGAGTTCAAGTTACCTTTAGAATTGAATAATTAAAGGTAAGACATGATATGATAGTAATTTGGGTATATGCTTAGGATTGAATCATATCAGATCCAATGTAATTTGCGAATCAATGAAATTCTGAATTAACTATGATTTGGATCTTAACCGATACCATTTTAGATCTACTCTTGATTATAGATCTAATTCTATTTAGATCATTTTGTACCTATCATGTTGCTGTTGATTTGGATCTTAACCATTATCATGTTAGATCCACTTTTGATTATAGATCTAATTCTATTTAGATCATTTTTGTACCTATCATGTTGTAGTTGATTTGGATCTTAACCGTTATCATGTCAAATCTACTTTTGATTATGGATCTAATTCTTTTTAGATCATTTCGTACCTATCATGTTGTGCTTATTTTGGACCTTAACCTTATTTACGTCAGATCTATTTTTGATTATAGATCTAATTCACCTTTTAGATCATTTGGTACTTAACATGTTGTGGTTATTTTGGATCTGTCATTAGTTAGACATGTTTTAGATTTAGATCTAAACTTTCACCTAATTGTCATGACAAGTCTACCTTGGTTTCACTGTTTACATTACCTTGTTCCTATCATATTCTGGTTAAATAGGATCTATTATTAGTTTGAGATCTAAATTATTATTTAGATCTTATCATGCCAGTTATGACATCCCAATTATGTTAGGATTGATTATAATATCACATGTTCACTAGATCCGTTCATATATGTCCATCTTATCATTATGTCGTTATATGATTATGGCACTACATGTTTATGTCAATCTTTTTAGAATAATCATTTCTGTTACCCTATCCCTTTTATTTTAGCCTGCAACTTTCTAGCCTAGGCATGATGTTAAATTATGTGAATACGTCAAAATGGGAACGAGGGGAAAAACGGTATAAATTGGGCATAATTTGTAAATGGAAAGTTTGGCATAACTTAATGTTTATAAACATGAATTTGGGAATATAATTAATTACGAACATAATTGGGGAAAAAGAGGCATGGACACCTATAAAGACATAGGTATAGTTAATTAATAATTGAAATGCCTAGGATTACAGTAATTAGAAACATTAATGGCACTTATGACATGAGGTTAGATTGCACTTGCGGTGGAAGTCTGCCTAGAACCGACAGGCATATCCAGCGACCGCAAGTAGTGAATCTAATGTGAGAGGTCTAAGTGCACAAATACGAGACGTGTTATGACATGAGGTTAAGCCCGACTTGTGGAAGAAGTCTGCCCAGAACCGACCAACATATCCAGCATCCATAAGTTGTAGGCCTAATGTGGGAGGTCTAGCACATTTTAACCATAATTGAATATGGTAATAAAGATGAAAACTTAACCTAGTTGAATCCATAAGGATTGTATGAGCCTGTTGAATCTTTGGGGTTAACTAAACCTATTAAGTATGTAGGGTTAAGTAAACCTGTTAAATCTGTGGGGTTAAGTAAACCTGTTAAATCGGTGGGGTTAAGCAGACCTGTTAAATCTGTGGGGTTAAGTAAACCTGTTAAATCAGTGGGGTTTGCAGACCTGTTAAATTTGTGGGTTTCAGTAAACCTGTTAAATCTGTAAGGGTTATAGGAACTTGTTAATTTAGAAAACTTGACCGGTTGAATATGTTGGGGTTATATTGACCCGTTAACTTGTAAAGTTTAACCTGTAAATCTGTAGGGGGTTATGTGAATATGTTAAATCTGTTAGGCATAACCTATCAAAATCCTAGTTAGTTAGGGACACAAGATCTGTAAGGGTTTGCTTAGTCATCTGTTGTGTGGGACCCATATTAGTCAGTAACTCATTCTGGTATTAAAGGGGACTTCGCACTAGTAGAGGTCAGGGCACGCTTACTGAACTAATTACAAGAGGTTCATCTGAAGGAGGTGTGTACTGGCGCATTCCAACAGACTCATGTGCGTGCATGAGTACGGCATGCATCTGGGAAAATAAGCCGTTGTAGCACCAGTAAATAGGTCTGTGTCCTTCTATAGGTTGCCACTTTAGGAAGTAATACACCCTACTGTGGGGCCGACACATGGTATTTACGGAATAGGGAGCCAATCGATTAGGGGTTAGTAAATAGCGTACATCTGGTCCTGTCTATTTCTGTGGGGTACCTTTGTTTCTATCTGGGCTAACACCCGTTATTTTTTATTAGGTACCGGCTAATTTCGTTTGGGTTAAAACCCGTTGCTAGAGTACACCTAAAACTACCATTGTATTTCTGTTAGGATCATCATGTTTCTGTTAAGCAATTACGGAGTATGTAATCCTTTTACATATTTGTTATACTAGTATTGGTGTAGAGAAATCTCTAGAATTGCAATATACTCTATCATGTTTACCTCGTCATACTTGATGTTATCTTTCTTGTCCATCTTATATGCATGTCATGATACTTATACTTATTTTCTTGCTAAAAGTAACTGGACTCGCCAGACTTTATGTCAAACCCTTTTTGTTTCCTCTTCTTTCTTCCGTTCCCCCCCCCCCCACCCACCCACCAAGGTTCGCAGCGTGGGAATTCTCAGGCTTAGTCAGGACTTGGTTATCATCTTGCTTGGAGCAGCTTTTGAAGTATTACTGAGTTTCTATCTTTAACTACTATGGCTTTGTCTCTTTTGGGGAATTATGCTTTTTATGTATTTTCTGTACCTTGATGGTACAAGACAGAAGTTTTATATTATTGTAATGGGTTTTATGTAGTTTCAGACTTACGGTATTTTGGACCATGATGTTATGATTTATGTTTGAAATAAAATTTTAAATTCCGTTATTGCTTTTATATTTGTTTTGTAATATTTCTATTTTTGTTTAACTATAACGCTTTAGGAAACTTAATGCATTCCCCTAGTGAGTGACATGAACGGACGTGAGTGTCACACTTGGTATCAGAGCTGAAGGTTACCAAATTGGATAAAAGATTTTGAAATTTATTTTCAAAAAATATTATAAAAGAAAGCATTTTCAAAAGAAAAGTCTGTTTTGAAAAACATATTCCCCAAAGCCATATGTAATATCTTTCGATTCTCAGTTTGAATCCCTTTTTCCTTTTCTTTTCAGCATGTCTGGGGAACCCAATATTCCTGAGGGCGTTACGATACCAAGCTAGTTCCGTAGGTATCTAGAGGCTGCGGCGCCTGCCGGTGGTCAAGCTGACATTCCTCCCCCAGTTGCACCCATCGTTCCTCCTCCCCCTCCACGAGAAGACAACTTCTCTAAGATCTGCAAAGATTTTCGTGCTATGGGAGGAAGGCCGTTCCATGGAACCGAAACGTTCATAGAGGCAAGGAATTGGCTAAAGGTGACAGAGGACTTGTTTGGAATCTTTGATGTGGACGATCGTAGGAAGATTCAGTTAGTCGTCTGGCTACTGAAGGATGAAGCTTCGTTTTGGTGGGAAGTAACCCAAGCGGGGTGTCCGATGGAAACTTGAGATGATTTTAGATAGATATTTGAAATGAAGTTTCTTTCTCAAGTTGAGAAAAGCATGCAAATGGAGAAGTTCTTAGCGCTCAAACAAGGAGATATGACTGTTAAAGAATATGTGAACAAATTCAACCAGCTAGCTAGATTCGGTTTGGAACTAGTAGACACTCGAATAAGAAGGCCTTGCGGTTTGTTAGAGGACTAGATGAACCCTTTCATGGGTTAGCTATGTCCCATATTCTAGTGGGAGCAACTTTTGAGAGGCTCATTGATATGGCCTTAATGCATGAGGAAGATAAAGCTGAAAAGAAGGAAGTTAAGGTTGAGGAAACAAAAACAAGAAAGTGTGGCCCAAGAAAGAACAACAACAAGGGGGCGGAAAGCACGACAAGGCTCAAGGAAAAAATAAATGTCATGGTTGTTGGAACGTGGGTCATTTGGTCAAGGACTACAGAAAAAGGAAGAATGCTTGCTTCAACTATGGCGAAATCGGACACTATATTAAGGAGTGCCCGAAGAAGCAAGGGTAGGATCTTCTAGAGGGCAGGTGCATGCTCTCGTGGCTGGTGTACCGGATAGAGGTAGGAAAGTTTCTGTTGAAGGTTTGATTTTATCTTTCCAATCATCCTGTTAGAACTTTTTAATTCAGGTGCTTCGCATTCTTTTATATCTGATTTTGTGATTAAGTCTTTGCACCTTAATACTAGTATGGTTTTGGATCCCGTTGTCATCCCAAAACCCATTGGGGGTACGTCTCATATGTCTATGATTTGTCGGGTTTTGAGAATATCTGTGTTAGGCGCCGATTTTGAATATGACGCATATGTACTTGGTTTTATAGGATATTGTCTGATTCTAGTGATGGATTGGCTAGCCATGTATGGTGTCATTCTATATTATTAGAGGAGGGTCGTTAAATTTTTGACTTGCCATAGGAAGACCCTCGAGATTTCTTGTGACCCTAAAGGGGTCCGTCATGCTTAGTTTCCTAGAATCTCTTGACGCAATTATTGATGATCTGCAATATGTACCAGTGGTTTATGAGTATTCAGATGTTTTGAGAGGGCTCAGGGCTTACCTCCGAGGCGCGTAATCGACTTTTGTATATACCTGGTGGTCAATGCAAAGCCAGTTGCATTACCTATGCACCATATGGCTCCAAGGGAAAGGAGGAAGCTCAGCAAACAAGTAGGGGAGCTACTTGAAAAGGTGTTAGTTAGGTGAAGCATATCAGAATAGAGTGCTTCGGTTGTCTTTGCAACTAAGGCATACAACTCTCTTTGCTTATGTGTGGATATTCATGATGTTTTTCCAAATTTCTTATTTACAGAAGTGTCTGCACGATATAGCAGAGGTAGTTGAGTTAAGCATGCTTGAAGAAGTTGAGGTAGAATGGGAGGCAACAATTAGGCGATTTCCTTTCTGTATCCTTGGATAAGAAGTTAAGAAGCTACATAACCAAAAGGATGCAACTTGGGAGATCGAAGACAAGATTTTGCGCTTCGTACCCTTTTCCTTTCAAGGGAATGTTCTTAACCTCTCTTCCAAAAACTTTTATTCGTGCTTGCTTCTATCATTTAAGTATGTCCTATCGATCGAATTTTCGACCTTTAGGTAGGAGTCCCTTGATTGTAAACATGTGTTTGAAACATGTTATGTTTGATGGATGCAAGTGTTTGCTAGTGGTTGCTCGTGGATGCATATACACACACATTAGGCACTAGATCGGCTCAATCGCTCTCATACTACATATGGATGTGTGTGCATTTTTCTTCTTTTAATGGACGAAATTGAATGTATCATCATATGGATTTTGCATTTGGATGGATGATTGTGCACCCACATAGAACTTACATGTTATACTAGGATTGTTGCATACATGTTGGACTCATGACACAGACATACATTGCATTAAGGAGGTCAACTAAATCAGTGGATCGCCTGATCTTTCGCATTAGTGTTAGGACATATACACACACCTTTGCATATGTTCATATAAGCATTAGAAAATTTTAAGGACAATGGATGTCTGTGTTTGGTGGATGAGTAGATGGATGATGGATGGTAGGATACATTCTTCTTTACTTAAAGATTCCGAGGACGAAATCCTTTGAAGTAGGGGAGAATGTAACAACCGTATTTTAACACTAAAGAGAATAAATAAAAAATAATTAATTTTATATTCAGAATTAAGGGAAACAGACTATGTCATTGTGTCCGTCTCGAAATTCTGGTCAAGATAGACACCTGGCTTGCGTAAAACGGATAACGTATAAAGAAGTTATGAACGGTAGAAGTTTGGCGATGAAAGCAGGAACAATTGGCGCACTTGACAAGTGCGCCAAGGTATTTTTACATTGGCGCACCTGTAAAGTGCACCCATGATACTTTTTGGGCATCTGAACCTCTTCAAGTGGGTGCCGACCCATGGGCCGACACTCCTAGGGCTGATGTGGCAGGTCGAATTCTGGTTGCTGGCAGCTATATATTTGTCTCCCTTTCTCTTGTTTTCTACACTTAAAATGATGGAGGCCAAGATGCTGTCAGTGCCTGTACTGAATCAAATCCCTTTCTTCTTCTGCAATCCAATTAATCAATTTTAGAGATTCAAGAGTTTCAAGTGTAGATCTGAGATCTAAACTTCACTTTTCTCCTCCTATTCTTCTAGATCCGATCATTGTGAGTTCAAGTTACCTTTAGAATTGAATAATTAAAAGTAAGACATGATATGACTGTAATTTGGGTATATGCTTAAGATTGAATCATATCAGATCTACTGTAATTTGTGAATCAATGAAATTTTGAATTAACTATGATTTGGATCTTAACCGTTATCATGTTAGATCTACTCTTGATTATAGATCTAATTCTATTTAGATCATTTTGTACCTATCATGTTGTAGTTGATTTGGATCTTAACCATTATCATGTTAGATCCACTTTTGATTATAGACCTAATTATATTTAGATCATTTTGTACCAATCATGTTGTAGTTGATTTGGATCTTAACCGTTATCATGTCAAATCTAGTATTGATTACGGATCTAATTCTTTTTAGATCATTTTGTACCTATCATGTTATGGTTATTTTGGATCTTAACCTTATTTATGTCAGATCTAGTTTTGATTATAGACCTAATTCACTTTTTAGATCATTTGGTACTTATCATGTTGTAGTTATTCTGGATCTATCATTAATTGGACATGTTTTAGATTTAGATCTAAACTTTCATCTAATTGTCATGACAAGACTACCTTGGTTTCACTGTTTAGAATACCTTGTTCCTATCATATTGCGGTTAAATAGGATCTATTATTCGTTTGACATCTAAATTATTATTTAGATCTTATAATGCTAGTTATGACATCCCTATTATGTTAAGATTGATTCTAATATCACATGTTCACCAGATCCGGTCATATATCATTATGTCCTTATATGATTATGCTACCATACGTTTACGTCAATCTTGTTAGAATAATCATTTATGTCACCCTGTACCTTTAATTTTAGCCTGGCTACTTTCTAGCCTAGGCATGACGTTAAATTATGCGAATAAGTTAAAATGGGAATGAGAGGAAAAAACAGTATAAGTTGAGAATAATTTGTAAATGGAAAGTTTGGCATAACTTAATATTTATAAACATGAATTTGGGCATATAATTAACTATGAACATAATTGGGGGAAAAGAGGCATGGACACCTATAAAGACATAGGTATAATTAATTAATAATTGAAATGCCTAGGATTACAATAATTAAAAACTGTAATGGCACTTATGACACGAGGTTAGATTGCACTTGTGCTGGAAGTCTGCCCGGAACCGACCGGCATATCCAGTGACCGCAAGTGGTGAATTTAATGTGAGAGGTCTAAGTGCACAAATACGAGACGTGCTACGACACGAGGTTAAGCCCAGCTTACGGAAGAAGTCTGCCCGGAACCGACCGGCATATCCAGTGTCCACAAGTTGTAGGCCTAATGTGGGAGGTCTAGCACATTTTAACCATAATTGAATATGATAATAAAGATGAAAACTTAACCTAGTTGAATCCATATGGATTGTACGAGCCTGTTGAATCTGTGGGGTTAAGTAAACCTATTAAGTATGTAGGGTTAAGTAAGCCTGTTAAATCTGTGGGGTTAAGTAAACCTGTTAAATCGGTGGGGTTAAGCAGACCTGTTAAATATGCGGGGTTAAGTAGACCTGTTAAATCAGTGGGGTTCAGCAAGCCTGTTAAATCTGTAGGGTTGAGTAAACCTTTTAAATCTGTAAGGTTTATACGAACCTGTTAATTTAGAAAACTTAACCTATTGAATATGTTGGGTAACATTGACCCATTAACTTGTAAAGTTTAACCCGTAAATCTGTAGGGGGTTATGTGAATATGTTAAATCTGTTAGGCATAACCTATCAAAATCCTGGTTAGTTGGGGACATAAGATCTGTAAGGGTTGGCTTGTGTCATCTGTTGTGTGGGACCCATATTAGACAGTAACCCATTCTGGTATTAAAGGGGGACCTCGCACTAGGTAGGGGTCAGGGCACGCTTACTGAACTGATTATAAGAGGTTCATCTAAGAGGAGGTGTGTACTGGCGCATTCCAACGGACTCATGTGCATGCATGAGTACGGCCTGCATCTAGGGAAATAAGCCATTGTAGCACCAGTAAATAGGTCTGTGTCCTTCTGTAGGCTGCCACTTTAGGAAGCAATACAGCCTATTGTGGGGCCGACACAAGGTATTTACGGAATATGGAGCCGATCAATTAGGGGGTAGTAAATTGGGTACATCTGGTCCTGTCTATTTATGTGGGGTACCTGTGTTTCTGTCTGGGCTAACACCCGTTATTTTTTATTAGGTACCAGCTAATTTCATTTGGGTTAAAACTCGTTACTAGAGTACAACTAAAACTACCATTATATTTCTGTTTGGATCATCCTGTTTCTGTTAAGAACTTAGATAGTATGTAATCCTGTTACATATCCGTTATACTAGTATTGGTGCAGAGAAATATCTAGAAGCGCAATATACTCTATCATTTTTACCTCTTCATACTTGATGTTATCTTTCTTGTCCATCTTATATGCCTGTCATGATACTTTTACTTATTTACTTGCTAAAAGTAAGTGGACTCGCCAGACTTTACATCTGAACCTTTTTGTTTCTTCTTCTTCCTTCCATTCCCTCCCTCCCCCTCAAGTTCGCAGGGTTGGAATTCTCGGGCTTGTTCAGGACTTGGTTATCATCTTGGTTGGAGCAGCTTTTTGAAGTACTGCTCAATTTCTATCTTTAACTACTATTGCTTTGTCTCTTTTAGGGAATTATGCTTTTTATGTATTTTCTGTACCCCGATGGTACAAGACAAAAGTTTTATATTATTGTAATGGTTTATATGTAGTTTCATACTTACGGTATTTTGGACCACGATGTTATTATTTATGTTTGAAATAAAATTTTAAATTTCGCTATTGCTTTTATATCTGTCTTGTAATATTTTTGTTTTTGTTTAACTATAACGCTTCACGAAACTTAATGCATTCCCTTAGTGAGTGACATTAACGGACGTGGGGTGTCACATCGACGAGAACTAGGAATTGTATCCTTCAAAAATCTCTAAAATGTTATTCGATTATTTTGTGTTTATTATGTTTAATTACTTTTTAATCGATGACAAAGGGGAAAAATATTTATATCCTATGATTATATATATTCTATGCTCCTTAATGAATTTATTTATTGAGAATATATGTGCTAACATTTTGCTGCAGGAATAAAATGGTAAGTTATAACTTCATCGAACTAACAAAATGTTGCAGAAATTCAGGAGGAGCAAATATTCAGGGGGAGAAAATCAGATATGTTGTCATCAATAAAAAAGGGGGAGAATGTTGAAAACAAGATTTTGATTAATGCCAACAAAAGAAGTTGCAATGGAAATCATGTCACAGAGATAAGGTTATATATATATATATATATAACACACACACACGTTGAGTCGTTTTAGAATTATGTTAAAATCTATCCTCAAGTATAACACGAATTTACAAAACAAAGCATATATATATATATATTTCAAATGACCTGAAACAGTCTAACTGGGCAAAAATGCTTGAACCAGTCGACTGGTTAGTGCTTGAACCAGTCAACTGGTCCAAAACTAACCAGTCGACTGGTCAAACAATTTTGTTCCAGTAACGGCAAGTTTCTGAATATTTTTAAGTATATACAATTTCATACTTTTCAACCATTCGACTGATGAATTTTAACCAGTCGACCGATGAATTTTAACCAGTCAACTGATTCGAAACAGCATATTTTTTTTGAAAGGTTGTCTTCATTCATAAAGAGAAATATCTTTATTTCTAAAAGGAAATGGAAGCTTCTATTGGTTAAAACTCTTCATGAAGAACTGCTACCTTTCTACTATTATATAAACACTACAAACATGATTTACAAACATCCAATTATTATTCTATCTATTTTTTGACTTTCACTCCTATATTCATTGCAAACAAATGCTCTTTTAAATTCAAGTTACTTGTTGAATCCTTGATAACATTTCATATATCTTGATTCGACAAGCAACAATCTTCCTTAAATCTTTGTATTCAAATCATATACTTGAGGATAAGATTATAGGAAGGGTGTACTTAAACCGTTGACAATCCATGTTGATCAAAGAACACAAAGCAGAAGTCAAAACACTTGTAATTGTTGAAGTTCTATGTAGTTGCTCAGGCGAGAGGCATCCTTGTTGGGGCTCGGGTGTACTGAGTTATTCCTCCGGGTTAAGAGACGGCGTTATAGTGAATTCCAAAGTGGAGCTTTGGGACTGGACATAGGGCGGGAAGTCTGCACCAGTATAAAATTCCTGGTGTCGTTTCTTATTGCATTTAATTCTTATTTGTGATATATTTATCCAGCTTAGTTTTTACTACATAACTATTGTAGTTTACTAGTTAGTTTATTATTTCCGCTTTATCCATATTAGTATCCTACTTAAGTCGTATACACCGACTCTTTTCAAAAAGAAATCAAGACCCCAAGTTCATCTCGCTCCCCTGTTTCTTCTGCATTTATATTGCTTTATTTGAGGAGTTCGGATTCATGTATGCCATTAATAAGGCTTGCGAGATGGTTTTGAAGCAAGGGAAAATGGGGAAACTATGCATTTATATAGATAGATGAATTTGAGATGAGCACAATGTCATTTTGTAAGTAGTGTTTTAGCATGTTCTTGTTGTTCGTTAGGTAGGTATGCAGTGGTTTGATCATAGAGAAGGTAGGATTAGAGTTAGTTGTGGCGTGTGAGTTAGAACAGAGCCTTTGCGTGGATTGATTCTTAGATTTGCGAAGTCTAAGCATAGATGGAAGAACATTGGGTTGGTACGCAGATGAGTTTTTATTTCAAAAGTAGGATATACACAGTGATAGGGCAGGATAGGATGTGGCTGCTAGACTTAGAAAGGAAGGAACAATAATGCGGATAACATTTTTTATTATTATTATTTGTTTTAGGTACGTTTACATGATTATTCTACCGTCGATTGTCATTGTATTTGCACCGACATTCACGCACTTCAAATGCGATGAAAATAAACGTACTGCTACTTCTTAACGCTCCGGTCCCAATGAAATTAATTTCATTGAATACCGACTCGTTTTGCGCAACAACGTTATTTTAATTCCAAATTATTTATCGGTTCACCATTCAATTGCGCGTACATATAAAACAACTCTGATTGGCTCCAAACTGTAAATTTAGCAATAATTAACTATACATATTGCAATAAAATTCGTTTCATCGAAAACGGAAGTCATTTGAAAAGAAAGCTATTTCTAAGGCCTATATAATACCGATAAGATATAAATTAAATCAATAATAATAATAATAAAGGTGGATACCTAGTACCAAAGGCTACCGTTCTCAAGCGCGAGAGGACTTCCTAGGTCAGTCTCCCGTCCCGGTACTATTAATAAATTATCATTATCATATATCTTCAAATGAAACTTATACAACTTCAAGATAAACCAGTATGTATTTTAAACTCAATATTCAAAAATCCAGGATTAAATGATATTCAATATATAGAAATTCCTATTTAATTTATTAAATAAACTTTATCGTTAATTAACGATTTCCAAAGCGACTATTTGAAAATTTGAATTGTTCATAACCTGCAATGTGAAATCTCTATTTTTCTCCTTTATTAGAAAAATATAATCAAATGGATTCGGACGATTCTTGTTTCATGGAATTCCGACTTATATCAGATCCTGTATATTCAATGAAGTTCAAATCATAAATTATGAACTACCACGACGGTACGAGCTCGATTTATATTAAATATAAATTATACGTTTAAACTTCGTTATATAAACAAATATATTTACCAATTATATCCATGATGGTGCTCTTTTGCTGCCCTACTCTTCGGTTTTAAGGAATATAAGGAGTGAGATTAGTGTTAACTTTGGTTTTGCAAGCAACAAAGAGACTCAATGGTGCGGCAAAGATCATTCTATTAAACTTGTGTACAATTTGATGCTATCACATAGGCAAATCTTTCCATGGCACAAAAGAATTTGGAATTTTGGAAGCTCAACCAAGGAAAATCTCTTACTTTGGAAGATTATAGCAAATGCGATTAATTCAAAGAGTAAGCTTTTTAATATTGGCATTATTCCTGATGATGTATGTGTTTTATGCAAGTCGCACGCTGATACAAATGATCACATTTTTTTTGAGTGTCCACTTGTACATGTTATTTGGTCTAGACTGCTTGCTGCTAATGGTTTTCATAAGCCTTCTCTATCTAGTCGAATTGAATGGTACAACATTTATACAGTCACCAGGTGGAAGAGCAGAAGAACTAGCATATTGTTGAAGCTTATGAAAAAGTTTATGTATGAGATTTGGATTAAAAGGAACAACCGTATTTTTGGAGACCAGATGAGGAATGCTGATCAGTTATGTATGATTATTCTCAGCAAGTTTGCTAGGTCTGTCAGATTATTATCGTGATTCTCTTTTGTTATTGTGTAGCACGTTATAGTTTTTTTTGTTTAGAATAATGCAAATTGTTGTATAGATTCATGGTTGTACTTTGTACATGTTTTGTGAATAATAAAACTTTTTTTTCTTTCAAATAAAATGTATTTAATATTTGACTGCCAAAAATACGTGACGTTACGTTCCTTCCCCCTTAAAAGAATTTCGTCCTGAAATTACTAAGGTAGGAAAGATGCTACAAATCTTCTAAAATCGAATTTATTATAAATTGAAATCTAATTCATTCAACTCTTATTAAACCATTTTGGAATTCTAATTAACCAATCTAACAAACAATCAACAATCAATGCGCAACCGATTTAATCAATTGAGTTCATATTTAATATTAACACACACTTGGATTTAACTTACTCAAATATCAATCGATCAATATCCGTTTGATTTCCACCATTATTATTCAATTTCCAAGTCTTCAATTTATTTTATTAAATTCCAATATCCATTCTTAACTTAACCAAGTTAAGTTCCAACTCCATATTCAATTAACTGATTGAATTTCAATCCACAACTCCAATCCTGATTTTATTTCAAAAATCATCCATTCTAATCAAACAAACAACTCAATATCTCAATAATTAGGTAAATTATTTTATTTCTATACAAAAAATACAATTTGGGTAAAATTATTTCATTTACCCCCTTTACAAAACAATATCGTGTTAGTGGCAAGAGAAAATGCTTCTCAACACTTAAATCGATCAAATAACACAATACAAAACATCTGTATATAAAATCTACAAATACTCTCTCATATATATACACTCAAACTCAATCTAGGGTATTACTAACCCCATCTCTATCGAGTTGCGCCACATAGCCAAGGTTATTACTAAACATTATGCTCTGATACCACTATAATGACCCTGCAGATTTCGACGTCCGAATTTTGACAATAATACGTAACCCATATTACTTGCCAAAACTCAAGTATCAAAAACACCAGATAGTTAATGGAATGAAATAAGAGGGTGAGATAAGACAGAAAGAAATATTAGAATAGAATAAATAAGAAGAAGAATCACAACAGCATAAGAGTCTCACAACACAGCGGAACAAAATATAATATATAAATAAATCTTTATTTAGAGCTTGAAATAAAACTTACAATCAGAATGCAACTTACAATCAACACATCTGGATAGTTATAGCAATCTGTCCTTGTATACAACACAGCGGAATAATATTAAATACGTCTGAACTCCTCTAGCACGTCTTCTGAACTTCGTAGAATCCAACAACCTGAACCTGTAAAACCCAGTCTAACCGGAGCGTTACAAATGTTGGATCAGTCTGGTGAACCAGATTGAGAAACCCACTAAGTTTATAAACAACAACCAACTTGATTTTTCAAAGTTAACAAATCTTTTTTGAAAGAAAAAGATAATTGTAACACCGATCCACACATAAAAATGAATGGCTTTTACCTTACAATAACCCAAAACATTTTTTTGAAATCATATCTTATTTTTTATTATAATAATAATGTCTAATACAAATAAATATCAATCTAGCGGAACGCTTGCTTCTCACGCTCTATATGCATAGTACATAATCAAAATCGCGAGTTCTTATTGGAGATTGAATTCCGACTATGACAAGGTATGGAACCACCTGCCGATAGTGTATCTCTAGAGGGAAATATATTGGGTTCAACAAGAACATTTTGCAACCCGGTCATACATGACATACCACTCATTTTGCTTGAGTGTATCGAATGTATATCACCAACGGTTGGGATTAGCAACTGTTTCCCGAAAAGGGACAACATCGAATAAAATAAAGAGGAAATGAATTTCTCTAGATAGATGATTATACACCCTATTTGGGAGCGATCCACTTAGCCATTCTGCGTACCCGATTTTTGTCATTTCCCGGTTGTGAGGCTTGAGTTTTGAATTATTATTTTTAAAATAGCACACCACCATTCATTTTGAATGCCACATCAGAAAATCCATCAGAAAATCACTAATTGACGTTCCTAAAACACCCTGGGTTTAAGCTAAGAGAAGGTGTCTTCTCCGCCACCAACAGAAATACGTTTGAAGAAATCAACGTACATGACCCCTTTGGACATATTCTGTCAGACATCTGTCCGTACATGTTGTTCTGGGACTGGACAAACCGAAGGCACTCTCCTACTGCATCCTTGAATTACCAAATGGATCAGTAGTGAGTAGTCCTTGAAAATATGCAGATTATATCACAACCGAATTACCACCAAAATACTTGGTTGCAATCCAGAGTAATTTATCAAGTAGCCCTTCCGTTTATGACCGCAGTCATACACTGCTCCGTCTTTAATATGCATCTTCGACGATTTCGTATTCGCTGGTTCGGAACGATTTTCGAATATAAATTCGATCTCGGTCTTTCCATACCAATAGTCGTATAGGTAAGATTTGATAGTTGGTTATTTAACTATCAAATAACATCCATTCAACCATGAAAATAAAACGAGTTCACTAGTTCAGTACTCAACATCACTTGGCCTTTTTAATTAAAAACTAATTAACTTCTTAATCTTTCAATATTTTTAAAATACATCATTTACATCTTATTATACTATAGGAGTATTCTCCAACCCTTTTAAATGCATTAGAATTCAATTATATATATATATATACCAACTTCGGTGTAATGCCCCGTATTTTTGGTTGTCTGATATTTAAATTATTTTATTATTTTAAATATTATATATGGAATATTAAAGGATTTAAATATTTAATTCGTTTATTAAAACAAAGTTTTGAACGTTAAATATATATATATACACACACACATATATATATATATATAATTTAAAACGAGCTCGTAATGGCGCGGCAGTTCGCAATATCAAGTTTTGAACTTCATTTGAATATACAGGATCCGATTTAAGTCAAAATTCCATGAAATAAGAAATGTTTGAATCTTGTTGATTATAATTTTCTAATAAAAGAGAAAATTTGAGATTTTGTATTATAGATTATTAGTTATGTCCAAATCAAATTTTAAAAGTGGAATTCGTTCATAAACGGTGACATTTATTAAATAAATTTATGATGATTTTTATATAATTTGGATAACGTTTGACTCGAAATTGATGATATCAAGTTATATAATTTATATTATGATACTTCCAGTAGGTATTTATGATTATAATAATTTATTATTATTTTGGAATTTATATAATATTTTATTAATATTATATAAGCCTCAAAATAGTGATTTTTGCAAATGGTCTCCATTTTCGATGAATTAGTTTTATTGGAACCATAACATTAAATTATTGTAGGGTATTAAATTTCATGGAAAACTGATGTCGTATGTGACAACTGCAGCCGTAAACTCCCAATCATTTTCTAAAGTGCGTAATTAAATTAAATTAAATAAATAGAGGTGTATTTGTGTATAAATTAAGCAGACGATCGAATTAAATCACAAGACCAAATTCATTGAGTTCGTATCGATGTTTATAACTAGGATAGGTATATAGTTTGTTATTTTTGGAGACCGGGTAATTTGGTGTCCAAAATAGCATTGTGGTGCGTATAAAAATAGCGTACCGGGAAACAGTCTCGGAATGCGACGAAACTTGTGCCGTTGGATTTGTATTAATTAATTATTATAAGATTTCAATTTTCGTGTCATTCAGACTTACCGTTTGATCGTGGCAACAATAAATGCCTTAATTAATTATATTATTTTGGTCAATTTAGAAAGGGGCAACTTTAAAGGAATATACGACTAGCAAAAGAAACTCCAATTTTAATGAAACAAATTTTGTTGGATCCGTAAGGAAAAGGTCTGGAATAATTTCAAAGTTTCAAGTCGATTGGATTTATTTTGTGATTGTGGGAAATCTAACGCGTGATTTTTAGCCTGTCGATTATAAAGGACTTTTCACAAACGACCTCGGAATTTGACGAAACCTGTCCAATCGTGTTTGGAATATTTTTCTATGCCAGGATTAGGAGTTTTGTATTAATTAGACATCATATGTGGCAGTTTTAACAAGAAAATTCACCCTTAAGTTTCGTTAAATTAAAATATTATTTATTCTTCCCCTATATAACTCATGTACACTGTCAAACCTTAGACTTTGTTCTTACAGTCAACTTAATTATCAACTGCCACCAATATTCATCAATGGCCAGCAGCAATCCAAGTTCCTTCCATTTTAATTCTCGATCCACTCATCAAATCCACATTTTTCCAAAGCAAAGC
The DNA here is from genome assembly GCA_030737875.1 of Allium sativum. Taxonomy (NCBI): domain Eukaryota; kingdom Viridiplantae; phylum Streptophyta; class Magnoliopsida; order Asparagales; family Amaryllidaceae; genus Allium; species Allium sativum. The sequence goes on from CM060924.1 coordinate 290,199,478, forward strand.
TGTTCGTCTCTTCGAGTACTGGAATTTCAACGGTCCTGATCTGGTATGGATGATCGTGGTGACCGTATTGGCCTTGGAAGTCCACGGTGGTTCATGGCGAGTAGCCGACAGATGATGGGACCAAGCTGCGAGCTGTGTAGGTCAACTACGGTGGAAGCTCGACCGCTCGTTCTGGCAGCGATCGATGGTGGCCAAGGAGATGGAGTTTCGCGCGGGGGTGATGAGTTGGTGTGTTGCGTGGGTTCATCGAAGATGAAGCCTGGAACAAAACATTTCGATCATGAAGGAAAAGCATTGGTTCGTTAATCTAAAAACAAGTAATTAGGGTAACAAAATTTTAGTTAATTAAAAGTTAATAATTTAGTTAAGATGGTAGACTAATATAATATGTGTGATTCTTGATAGGTTTTGAACGTGATAGTTGGAATTTTGGCAAAAGAGAGGCGGGTTTGTGAAACAAATGACATGGAGCAGGGGCGGTTTTGTTTTTAGTGTGTATGGGATAATGGGAAGTGGGCAGTGGGATTAATTCAAACAGGAAACAAAATCGGATCCAAAGAAAGGGTTGCAAGCAAATTAAAGGGAGCTGGAAAAAAAACGTTCGGACACAAATTCCTTGAAAACGTAATTATTAATTAAGAATGAAATTATTTTATATAAGACATGGTTAAGAAAATAATTATATTTATCAGATCAAGTTATTTAAATATTAATAACTTTTTATTTTCTTATCAAAATTTAACGAAACAAGTAACATTGGAATAGTGGTGACAAAATATACATTTTGGAACTAATTTGGATAGTGCAAGAGATGACTGAAGTTTACAGTTAAAATTAAATGACTTTTTAATTTAACTGTAACCGAACTGTTTCAGAAATAAATCAGATCAAGGTGAGTTAAACTAACTCAGTTCTTCCCACTTATATTTTATATAAATCGGGTTTATAATTTATGTGTTATGGTTTCTAATGGTTGACTATTTATTAATTACATATTCATATATTGATTGAATTTTTGAAATTAAACATCGTTTAATTTCAGTGAAAATCAAATTGTTATCTTAACGATTGGACCTAATGAAGATAACTTACCTTGTTGGTCACATTTATAAAATAAACGTGTTAAATTTATGGAATTGTTTGAAATGTTTGTTGTGTTAAATAAATTGGTTGATGTTAAATAGCCGTTATTTACTGTTATAGAAATAGTTAGTTAAATTCTCATTGAATGATGTTATTTGTGATAACATATTTGTATGCAGGGGAAGAACAGATTGGAGGAATCCAACTGGAATCCTCAAACATACTTAATGTTATTTATTTTCAGACCATCATCATATGAATTAATATGATTGGATGATTGATTTGATCACTTGTTGTTGAATCTAAATTCAACAATTGTTCTGTTATTAACCAATGGGCAGTGTTGGTTGAGTAGTTGGCAGCATATGGCCTATAAATCAATCGGTTTATAAATATCGATTTTCTGTTAGGGAATCGATAGAAATAAAGTTATAAAAGTTATTTTATAACTAAAGATAGATTTTTAAATCTGTATTTTTAATAAAAGTTTTAAAAAGGAAATAAATATTTATTATTTAAATTTATAATTAAATACTAGTTGATTATATAAGGTAAATTCTGATGTTAATCAGATTTATAAACAATATAGTAGAAAATTAACCTAACGGTTCATATTTGGAATAATTGTTTTTAAAGAAATAATTAAATGGAATTATTTAGATTAATTATATTGTTAATTAATTTAAAGGAAGGAGTAATTGGAATTAATTAACGAAATAACCGTGTTTTGGGTTGAATAAGTCAACCGTTTAAAGCGAGCGCTTATTAATTAGTTTGTTTTGAATTAATCTAAAAAACTGGTGTAACAAATATTTGTTTAATTTCAATAAGATTTTATGAAAGGGAATTTATTATTTATTTTAGTCAATGAAGAAATTAACTACTTCTATAGTTGTTGATGATTAAGGTAAATTATTATTTTAATAATAATTTAGGAGATTACATTTTATTTGAAATCCATTTAAAAAGTACTTGGAGTTGGAATGGAATTGAATTGAATTGGGAAGGGAATTTATGAATGGGTTTATATTAAAACCCGGGTTCTTATAACAAACTTATAAAAGGAAAATTGTGCGAATATGACAGCTTAAATTAAATTTTTATCTAATAATTGAATTAAGTAAATGGAAAATTGGGAATTAAAGGGTTAGATTAAACCAGGGTTATATAAACGAAGTTTATAAAATGAGATGAGGTGTTAAAGCGTTAATTTTAAATTAACGTTGCTTAATAATGGAATTAAAAGAATGAATGGAATTTAAATAAGATTTCAAAGCAAGAAATGGTGAAACGGATCAGAAAATGGGATGGTTGAACGTGAATTTGGTAAAGAAGTGAGTAATTCTGATTTTTTAACAAAATCCGAATTATAAAATGAATTATTTAAAGAAGTAAAAGTTAAAAGGTGATGTTTTGATAATAAATTACTTAGTTAATGAATTAAGGAATAATGGTTATAATCGAGAAGGAGTTTTCAAACGTAAGAAGGTTTGATAAAACCATGTTTTAAATAAAATAGTTAAAAGTGGTTTATTTTGATATTAGAATGAAATATTGGATTTTGAAACTACAATTCATATCTATCTTAAGATAAGAACATTGTTGATCTAGGTCTGAGAGGTAATAAAAACACCCAAGCTAGTACGACTTCAGCTGAGATGGTATTAGTTGTAATGTTAAAGAAGAGTAATAATTTATTATTTCCATTAGAGAAATAATAGTATAATATTATTGGTGATAGTTTAAAGAATATATAATGAGGATTCCAAGTAAAGGAAATTAAAGGGATTTTAGAACATATATAATGATGCTCCAAAGTAAAAGAAAATAAAAGGGAACTGCATTAAAGTATAATGACATTTCCGAGTTAAATGGAAATACAAAGTTGAGTTTTAAAATAGGTTTATTCTATAAGAATAAGCAATGGTTTTTGTTTTCAAATAATCAAACAAAAGGGGTTTCGTAACGTTATTTTATGAGGAGTAAGTCGAATTGATTTTCTAAATATAGATAATGAAGAACGATGTAGAAAATCTTTGAAAAGAGAGTTAGATGGAAATTTAATATAGTTATAAGGTATTTTTCTAAGTATTAGAATTAAATGGTCTTGAGAATATTAGTATTAAAATAAGAAGTAAATGTCATATATTGAAAGATTTAGAGTTTTAATTAACTATTTCTAAATTATTTTTAATGAGAAAACTAAGTAATGCTAAATACTGAACCAGTGAACTCATTCATTTTCATAATTGAAAACTATTTATTTTGATAGTTAAATAACCGACTATCAAAAACCTAGCCTAATGCGTTGTTGGTGCGGAAAGACCGGGATCAAATTTATATTCGAAAACCATTCCGAACGAACAAATACGTGAAGATGCAAATTTGAAGATGGAGCACTAAAGACTGTAAATCTTCAAAAAAGGAAGGATTACTTTGTTGGTACGGAAAGACCGGGATCGAATTTATATTCGAAAACCATTCCAAATCAACAAATACGTGAAGATGCAAATTTGAAGATGGAGCACTAAAGACTATAAATCTTCAAAAAATGGAAGGATTACTTTGTTGGTACGGAAAGACCGGGATCGAATTTATATTCGAAAACCATTCTGAGGCAACAAATACGTGAAGATGCAAATTTGAAGAGGGAGCACTAAAGACTGTAAATCTTCAAAAAAACGGAAGGATTATTTATAATCTCTGGTCTAGCGGCCGAGATATACTGTGATTTTGTTGTGGTTGGAATCTACGGATTGCAAGGACTACTCGCTACTGATCTATAGGGTGATACCTAGGATGTGGTAGGAAGGTGCCTTCAGTTCATCCTATTCTTGGATGACTTGTATGCACGAATGTCTGAAAGAATATATCTTAAGAATCACGTACGTTGATTTTTACAAACATATTTCTGTTAGTGACAGAGAAGGAAACTTCTCTTAGCTTAAAGACCAGAGTATTTTTGTGGATGTTAATTAGTGATTTGGAGGATCTGACGATGTGGCATTCAAAGTGAATGGTGGCCAGATTTTCTAAAAATAATAATAAAGGTAAATGGATAAATAAATAAATTATGACCTCAAGCCTCATCAATCGGGAAATGGCACAAAATCGGGTAGGTCGCATGACTATGTGGGTCGCACCCATCAAAAGGGTATATCATTACCTGATCTGGAGAAATCAAATGCCTTCGGTTGTTCCTTTTATTTATATATGTATGTTATATGTTCGGTTAGCTGGCTCCCAACCGTGGTAATGATATATTTGGTACTCTCAAGAGAAAGTGAGGGGCTGATCATGTTTAGTCTAGGTTACAAGATGTTCTTGCTGAACCTCAATGTATTCATCTCCAGAGGTCCATTGTCGTGAAGGTGGTCCCATACCTTGCCAGGAATTCCATTCTCCAATAAAAGCCCGCGGTTTTGATTATATACTATATACGTGGAGAGTGAGATGCAAGCATTCCGCTAGATTGATATTTATTTGTATTTAGACACTATCATAATATCAGAAAAGATATTGATTTCAAAAAATGTTTTGGGTCATCATAAGGTAAAAACCGTCTGTGTTTACGTGTGGATTCGGTCTTACGATTATCCTTTTCTTTCGGAAAGATTTTGACGTTAAAATCAAGTTGTGTGATGCCTTTTGATTAGCACAGAAATGTGTTATTTTATGCTCTTATGTCTTATCTTTTGTAAATAAATAAATATTACTTTGGGTATTTTTTTTCATGTGTTTTCACAGGTTCAATAATTGTCTCCTTCATTCAATTAAAGACCACTTGATAAGAAAAAAAGCTACTTTCCCATATCAATAAGTTTTCAGTCACAAAGGAAGCTATAGCACACTGGTGAAGGATTGGATATTTGGACAGAGTGACATGGGTTCAATCACCATCAAGTCCTCTTTTTGCTGAAGAAAGGAACATTCACACTACCTCCTTTGCTCTAAAGAATATATAGAGTAGTGTTATATTATATATATTCATATGTATGTGTATAATATATGCACTAATAAAAATTTGAAGAGTTGGGCATCTTCTTATGGAAATCAAATCAAATCATTCATTTTCAACTTCCATGTAGAAGGAGATTTGATTGAATTATTGCCAAGGAAAAGCCAATCAATATGCCATATATCACTAATCAGAAAGAGGAAATCTACATGAAATATTTCAAGTCTATCTTCGTATCTCTTTTATTTGTAAATAGATTATTTCATGAGATCCATTCTTGGCCCAAATTATTCCGATAGATAGGTGATTACATCCTCTATAAATACCTATTATATTTATTGTAAATAGTGGCCCATATTTTTTATTCTGTTCTTCTCCATTAATAAAGCTTTTCTTTAATTTTTATGCAATTTTATTTTTCAAGCAACTTGTTCCATCTATACAAATAGATTTGGTAGAGCACATGTTGTCTTTGCAATTTATTTTTCTTATTAGCAATTGACCATTTGATTAGATTCAACGGCAATCCTAATTTTAATTTTTTGTTGTTTCTGTTTTCTGTTTCATTTTTTGAGTAATTTGTTCTTTTTTGTTTTAGTTGTTGAATTTAGTATTGATCTGATTAGATTTGGATCCATAATAAACTCAATAGCCTTATTTCAATTCTCATCTCCAAATATTGTCTGACTCGCCCATGAAATTACATAAATAATAAATTTAAAAATTTCTCCCTGTGTTCGACCTGCATACTACACAATCTGGGCACTTGCAGAATTTATTTTCAAAATTTTCGTTTTTTCATTACATAGAAAGCGTTGATCAAGTTTTTGGCGCCGTTGCCAGGGACGTAACAATTAAATTTTATTATTTATTTAATGTCCGATTCGTGTTAGTTTTTATTTTATTTGTTTTTGCTTTTCTTTTCAATATATATATATATCCTTGTTTAGGTGATTCGGTATTATTGATTCCAAAACAAGAGAGGAAGAAAAATTCCTTTAGCAAGTTTTCCTTCTTCTTTTTCTGGGTTTCTTTGATTTCTTGATGTGTCTTCCCGACCTCTTCTCTGCACCATATCCACCTAAACCACCATTGTCCTTCACATACAACCACTTCTGCCTCATTCACCAACATTATCTTCAAATCCAACAGACCAACCTCTAACCGAAATTACCGACCATCCACATCATCTCATACCCGTTTCCAACACCTCATCAAAAAACCGCAAACACAAACCTTCCATTGCACGCAAAATCCATCAAAACCAGTAACAAACTCAACATTCGATCACCTCTCTGCCTTGAAGTCCATCATCCGATCTAACAATGCTACAATTCCCGAATAGCATTTCATCAAATCCATGCCAACACAAGTACAACCCCAGCTTCCATCTTCATCAGATCTCCACAAGTCCAAACTCCAACCACAAAGCCACCTTCATCAAAACACTACTGCTCATAACCCGAAACAATGTTTCACCTAAAATCATAACAGCAATTCATCCCAATCAGAACCTTATTTGAACCTTACCATACGCCATCACCAAGCGCAGGTGCCAATTCGAATGCAAATCAAAATCCAACCGAAACCCTAGAAAACCCAATTCAAACTACGACTTCACTGAACCCTACCAAGTCGTAAACAACCACAATTGATCCCCACTTTCGAATAGCGCCTCATACCCCAAGTCGGTGATTCATAAATCGAATTCAACAGAAAGGGGGCGTTTTCGTGGTTTCGATTGAAGATTTATAGAAGAGGCGGTGTGCCCTCTCAGCTCTAATTTTTATCTTATTTAAGCATTTTTTGTTGTTAGAAATTAATAGGGTGTGTGGGTCTGTCTGTGTTTAAAAAGGGTATGGGGCGACTTTCGATCGCTGAGAACCAAGGGGTACGTGTATCTTTTTTCTTTCTTGTTTGTCTTGAGTCTTGACTATTTTTTTTTATTTTTTTGGTGCTATACGTTTTAGTTCAGTTTAATTTTTTTCCCTTTGATTTTAGTTCAGTTCGTTTTAGTCCACTTTGTTTTTGTTTTTAAGATTTTAATTCCAAGTCAATTTATGTTCATTTGTTTTCCTTTCTTTTCAAAAAAAAGGAAAGAGAGAAAGAGACGAAAAAACAAACTCAAAAAAAAAACAAGGACCAAAACAATCAAGCAACAACAAAGAATCGACAGGAGTCGAACGAAGCAGACAGTGAAATCTCATAGCTCTGGACGGACTACCATGCCCCCTAGTAAAATTTTCTAAACTCTACAGGTGCTGCAGTTGCTTAAAAATATATAGATATTGATTATTAAAAAAATTCTGCAGGGGCAGTGGCTTGCTTCTAAAAAAATTATTTCTGCAATTATTCTTATCTGCTTGTTGTATTGGTGAAATTTCTATATTAAATTAGGTGAGGTATGAATTTCCATAACTAATCACTCTCGTCGATTTTCAATTATAAAACCTAATTAGACATTGTGAAATATTTAACTACAAGAGTGTATTTTATGAAATTGATTCTCTTAAGGGTTTGATCGCGGATATATATTAGTTCAATTTATTGAACTTTTAGCAAAAGAGGTTGCATACTACCCGTAAAACATTGGTCGTATCCTTAGTATTTATATTATACGTGAACGTCCATAAGACCCTTTTCCCCCTCTAAATCAAGATTATCAGCAAATAAGATATGCTGGAGTACGTTATTTATTTTATGCTAACAGCTACTTGTGTCAACCTAAGTTTTTGATTTTATATATTTGACAACGATGAGTGAAAAAAGTGTTAGCCACCATAATTCTCCTAGGCGTTCTCAGATAAGTCAAAATCTTCCAAACAAGATGGATCAAAATCGAATAAATCAAAACTTTCAAAATCTCAATTTGGAAATGGATAGACCTTTTTCTCTTCGAGATTGATGTTATCCAACCAGGACTATTCATCCATCTATCATCGTGTTTCCACTGGCTGAAGAAAACAATTTTGAGCTTAAACATTCTTTTATTCAAGGTGTACCAAAATTTACTGGCTCTGAAAATGCTTATGAATTTCTAAATGAATTTGAATTGTATGCGTCCACAAAAAAAATGCAACAATTATCTAACGAATCAATCAAGCTAAGGATAATTCCATTTTCATTAATTGAAAGCACTAAAAGATGTCTAAATTCTCTTCCAAAACATTTCATAAGAAGTTGGGATGAATTTGTTACTGTATTCTTGAAAAAGTTTTTCCCTTTCCATAAAAACTCTAAAAATTCGAACTGAAATAAATCAGTTCTCTCAAAATGAGGGGGAAACTTTTTCAAAATACTTTGAAAGATTCAACCAGTTGTTGTATAGTTGTCCTCATCATGCAATCCCAAAACACCACTTATGCCCAATTGCATATGAAGAACTTAACCACCAGACTAGAACTCAACTAGAATCAATGTGTGGAGGAGAATTTATGTCTAAAACAGATGATGAAGCTTTGGAATTCTTAGAAGACTATTATGAAAAGGACATGCAATGGGAGTCAATTCGTGTTCACGTTCGTACTTCTACTAGAGGAGTGCATGTCGTGGACCCAAGTCACCTTCCCTTAGAAAATCAAACTCCTCAAGTCGGAGAAGGGCTACCCCACTATTACTTTCAAGACCAAGCCAATGCTATAGCTCAAAATAATCCTTACTCATCCACGTATAAACATAGTAGGAGGAACCACCCAAATTTTTCTTGGTCAAATCTTAATAATTCAGCGAACCCATCTCACATGCAACCCTTTATTCCAAATCCTAATTACCAAGCTCCATCTCCCAATTCTCAAACCTCTCAAGATGCACCTCAATCCAAACAACCTTATAGGCACCCCCAACTTTCAATCATCAACCTAATCTTCTCATTCATCACAAGAAATTGTGCATTTAGATAAACAAGCTGAAAAAATCATGAATATAATGAAGGAACTAATGAAAAGTAACGAGAAAGGAAAATTGCCAAGTCAACCTGAGGTGAATCCAAAATATAATTCTCGTACTGTGAATTCTTGTGAGGATGGAAACAATAATTTAGTTAATCCTGTCATCACCCTTAGGTTTGGAAAAACATTTGAAAATATTATCGGCAATCCCGATAATCCTTCGATCCCAACTCCTAATCAAGATCTTGATTCTCACCTGATGGCAACCAATGCCAACTCCTTGGAACCTTTTGAACCCCCATCTTCTTCAAATGTTGGCAATCCCAAAATCTTTTCTTCTAATGTCGGCAACCCCGACAATATCTCCTTCTCTGATGTTAAAAATCCCAGCATCTCACCTTCTATTCCTGTACCTCCTTCACTTTCTACATCGAAACCTTCTTCGTCGAATGATCAAAATTCTAAAAGAGTCAATAAACCAGTAGCTCCTTATCCTCATAGACTTAACAATAAGACGAAGGATGCGAATTTCAAAAAAAATCTTGAAATCTTCAAACAAGTTCGGATCAATATTCCACTCTTAGACAACATCGAACAAATTACTCAATATGCCAAGTGTCTCAAAGAGTTATGCACTCGAAAACGAGCCACTATTGTTCCTAAAACTGCCTTGTTGACTGCGAACACTAGCTCTGTTTTCTCAAATCCGTCACCCATCAAGTATAGGGACCCGGCTACCCTATAATTGATTGCAAAATAGGAAATACTCACTTCTCTCATGCCTTACTTGATCTTTGTGCCAGTGTAAATCTCCTTCCTTACACTATTTATCGTCAACTTGGATTAGGCGAAATTAAACCAACAAACATCAATCTTCAATTAGTTGATCGATCTGTCAAAAAACCATTAGGAATAATCAAAGACGTCTTGATACAAATCGAAAAGTTTTACTTCCCTACCGATTTCATAGTTTTAGAAACCGATCCTGTCTCAAATCCCAATGTTCAAATCCTATTGATATTAGGACACCCCTTCTTAGCAACCTCAAATGCTTAATAGATTGTAGGAACAGTCAACTTCGACTTTCTTTCGGGCACCTAACCATTGAGCTAAACATCTTTAATCTCAACAAGCAACCTAGGGATTTTGATATTGACAAAATTGACGTGATTCAAACCTCAGTTGATGAAACCTCTAGTGACACTTATGAAGCCTTGAAAATGTGTTCTGACCATTTCAACTCCAATTTCGATGAGCTCGAAAACATTTCTGAACTAAATGAACTTCTTGATTTGAAACCCTTGTCACCTGAATCTAACCAAGGAATGTTGACCAATGTGAGCACATAAGAACATCCTAAGTTGGACCTCAATCCCCAGCCACAAGACCTTAAGTATGCTTACTTGGATTCTACAGTAAATTTTCCCATAATCTTGGCCTCTAATCTTACCGAGGACCAAGAAAACAAACCTTTGAAAATTTTATAGGAAAATAGAGAGGCATTAGAATGTGATTATGATAATCTTCATCTAAATTGGATAAATCATTGGCATGACAAAAAATTTACAGGAAGGATTTTCATATCAGACATCACTGACATTCCTATTGCACCTCACAAATCATATGAGAAATTATCATGCATCATTTTCGATAGAGGCAAGTGTGGGGGGAAAGGAAACATCATTCTTTGCCAAACATTCATCATCATCGTAGATTTTATTTTACATTTGATTTGCACACTCATATAGTTGTTAAGCTGCATTTCATTCTAGAAAAATCATTTTGCATCTATTCCATCTTTGGGTACTCTCTTTTACATTTAGGAAACGTGTTTACAGTGTGGACACTATTTAGATCAATTTTGGGGGGAGTCTGCATTGCATTCTTTTCATTTTTCTTTAAAAAAAGTTCTTTCTTTTTATGTAGTACCTTCATGCATTTTAGATCGTAGTAGCGTGCCTTTTTTTTTGAAACATGACTCATTTTAGATTGATACAACAAAATAAGTTAACAATTATTAGTCAGTTAATAGTATTTTTTTCTCTCAACTAAGATCGAACAAGAAATCTAATGAAAAGTTGAATTTTGAGGGAAAATAGTGTAACCCGTACATAGGAAGATTCTTGGGTGATGGCCATGAAGTTTATTCTAAATTGTAGACCTTGTTTAATGAGTGGAGGACATAAAATACTTATATTGGCTTTCTGAGTCTTTAAAACTAAGTTGTGTTAAGTTGAATTCGCGTAATCTCTCTTGTTCTTATATTTTCAATAATAATAATAATAGTAATAATAATATAGTAACAGTAATAATAGTAATCCAAGAGTATCCAACATTTCTTGTAAATCTAGTGTTAGTGTGCAAACCCGCCAAGCTCTATCCGGCATGTTGTTAACAAAGTCAGTGTCGGTATATCATGGTCTCATTTTATGAGTTGGACAACAAGGATTACTGACATATTGTTGACAAAGTCAGCGTTGGTTTGCACAATCCGCCAAGCTCTGTTCCATTGTCATGGGTGGTATATCTTGGTCTTTTAAGTTAGGTATATGTAATTAACCATAAATTTCAATTTTTATAGAGACAGAGAATAAGCGATGAAGCTCAAGCACTTCTTGACCTGTTTGATTTGATTAGTCATACTCAAGGAAATTAGTATACCACTTTCGAACTATGACAAGGAAACTAAGAATTTATTTCATGGCTGCACTATGATATCAACCAAACCAACTGGCAAAACTAGAATATAACATTTGAAAACTTGAATTATATTGGAAGTTTGTGACAATTTGATGTATCTAAAATAAAATCAACTGATTATAAATTTTTAACTTAATTTGTTGTATCACTTTCCAGAAATAAGTCATGTTTTCATCTTTTTTTCATTTGCATATGTCTGCTTCGTTCATGTAGTTGCATTAGAACCATAGCATACTACATTTGGATTTTGTGGGTAGTATCCGCTAAAAAACCTCACGAGACACCACTCGTCCTACTAGGGACACCTAAAGGTTTAACGACCTGTTGCATACGCTCAATGCAATCGTGTTTCCTACGAGAGTGTGACTTACCTAGTTTAGTTTTTCATTTTATTTTTTTTACTCGGGGATGAGTACAAGATAAGTGTGGGGGTATTTGATTAGCATAGAAATGTGTTTATTTTATTTATACTCTTCTATCTTATCTTTTGTAAATAAATAAATATTACTTTGTGTATTTTTTTCATGTGTTTTCATAGGTTCAATAATTGTCTCCTTCATTAAATTAAAGACCACTTGATAAGAAAAGAAAAAGCTACTTTCCTATATCAACAAGTTTTCAATCATAAAGGAAGTTGTAGCACACTTGTGAAGGCTAGGAAATTTGGACAGAGTGACCTAGGTTCAATCCCCGTCAAGCCCTCTTTTTGCAGAAAAAAGGAACATTCACACTACCGCCTTTGCTCTGAAGAATATATGGACTAGTGTTACTATATATATATATATATATATATATTCATATGTATGTATATAATATATGCACTAATAAAGATTTGAAGAGTTAGGCATCTTCTCATGGAAATCAAATCAAATCATTCATTTTCAACTGCCATGTAGAAGAAGACTTGATTGAATTATTGCCAAGGAAAAGCCAATCAATCTGCCACATGTCACTAATCAAAAAGAGGAAATCTACATGGAATATTTCAAGTCTATCTTCATATATCTTTTATTTGTAAATAGATTATTTCATGAGATTCATTCTTGGCCAAAATTATTCTGATAGATAGGAGACTACATCCTCTATAAATACCCATTATATTCATTATGAATAGTGTTCCATATTCTGTATTCTGTTCTTCTCCATTAATAAAGCTTTTCTTTTATTTCTCGGCAATTTAATTTTTCAAGCAACTAGTGTTGTCTATACAATTAGATTTGGTAGAGCACATGTTGTCTTTGCAATTTATTTTTCTTATTAGCGATTGACCGTTTGATTAGACTCAAACGACAATCTTAATTTTAACTTCTGTTGTTTCTGTTAGCTTTTTATTTTTTGAGTAATTTGTTCTTTTTGTCTTAGTTGTCGAATTTAGTATTGATCTGATTAGATTCGGACCCATAATAAATTCAATAGCCTTATTTCAATTCTCATCTCCTAATATTGTCTAACTCGCCTACGAAATTACATAAAAATAAATTTAAAATTCCTCCCTGTGTTCAACCTACATACTACACAATCTGTGCATTTGCATAATTTATTTTAAAATTTTCGCTTTTCTATTACATAGAAAGCGTCGATCGCCTTTGAACTTAGTCTGTTTTTCACACTCTGGTTCCCCAGACCGACTCGGTGTTTGTAATGCTCGGGTTAGACCGAGGTGTATAGGTTCAGGTTATCGGATGCTGCGAAGTCCAAAGACGAGTTGGATGTGTTCAGACATATGATATTATATAATATATTTTTCCCTTGTGTGTTGTATATGAGGACAGGTTATTATAACTGTCCAGATGTGTTGGTGTACTTTGATGACTATAAGTTTTAAATTTTCAAGCTCTTCGTAAAGTTTATTTCTACATTATATTTTACTCCGCTGCGATGTGAGACTCTGATTCTGATGTGTTTCTTCTTCTTCTATTCTAATATTCCTTTCTTTCTTATCTCACCGTCTGATTTATTTCTAATAGTTATCTGCTTTTTTGTATAATTTGATTTGACATGGTTTGGTAAATGTCGGCTTAAACTGTACTAAAAAGTGGGTCGTTACATTTGGTTTCAACCCTTTCATGTAAACATCATCATGAAATCACTTTGGTTTTATTTCTCGAAAACAATAACTAACACTTTCCCTTTTAATAAACTTATTCAAACACATCTCATTAATTTCTTAAATCTCGGAAATATCGTTACATTCTCAAAATCTCTTTCTATTCCCGTTACTTCAACATTCATTAGTCCCGAACTGAAAACTAGTAAGTGACCAACTTCCTGAATATCAACCCCAAAGGCCGAAACCAACATCAGATCGACACTCAAGAAGTTGTTCAACTCATATAATCTCCAGTTACTTTCTAATTTCCGTAACTCTATTCAAATATGCAAAACGTTTGTTTTAAACCATTTTTCGCTTTGAAAATATCGACTTAATCCCGTTCATTTCACTTAATCTCATTATTAAGTAACATCAATTTAAAATCAACGTATTAGCCTTGCACTCTTCTTATAAACCTTAGGTTTTAAAACCCTTTTACCTTGATTTCTTTTTACTTAATTCAACCCTTAAGTAAACATTTATTTTAAGTAATCGCATTCACTTAAAAACTCTTTTATAACTTCATTGATAAAACTCAGGTTAATATAAAATTCGTTATGACCCTGTTTCGTAATTCAACTTGATTCTTTTTCAAATTGATTATATACTTAAATGGATTTAATTTACAAAATAATTACTTAAATTATCATTCACTAAAATAATAATTCACTTCATCATTAACTACCACAGAAGTAGTTTATCTCTATATTAACCAAAATCTTAGTAAATCTCTTCTAAAATCTTATTAAAATTAATTAAGTACTCATTAAACTATTTCATTAAATTAATTGATAACAAATTAATTAAATAACCAATTCCAGTTAAAACGGTCGATCGACTTAGTCAACTCATAACCCGATTATTCCTTTAACCAGTCCCAGTTAATTCCTCCTTTAAATTAATTAATAATATAATTAATTTAAATAATTCCACTTAATTGCTTCTTAGAAAAAATTTACCCAACTCTTAACGTTTCATCGGTTTTAGCTCATTCGCTTATAAATCTTGTTAACATAAGTAATTTGCTTTATAAAATCAGTAAATAAGTACTTATAAACTTAAATAATAAATATTTCATTTTCATAAACTTTTATTCAAAATAATAGGTTTCAAAAACTATCTTTAGTTATAAAATAATCTTATAACTTCATTACCGTCGATTCACCTGGCGGTAAACAACATTTATAAAACAATTTATTTTTAGGCCAACTACTGCCAGTTACTTGGCCAATACTTCCCATTGGTTAAAACAAAACAAACGTTAAATTTATAGTCAACGATCAATAACCAAATCAATCATCCAATTAGAACAATTCATATAATGATAATATAAAAATAAATAATATTTAATATATTTGAGGAATCCAGTTGGATCCCTCCAACCTGTTTTCCCTATACCCAAATAGGTTATCTCAGATAATATCATTCAATTCAATATTCAAATATAATTTTCAATAACTATCCAATAACGGTATTTAAACATCCAATTATTAATTTTATACGTTTATATTATTATAAACGTTACCAACAAGGTAAGTTACCTCAGTTGGTTACGATCATTAAAAATAACGATGGATTCCAATTAAATTAAATAATGTTTAATTTAATCGCTTCAATCAATATTAAATAATATATTCAGTAAACATCCAGCAATAATAACCATAGCACACAAATATTAAACCCGACATATATAAAATATAAGTGGATAAAACTGAGTGAGTTGAACTCACATTGGGTTTCCATTTGTTGTTAATACGGTTTGTTTTACAAGCTTCCAGCTGTGTTCAACTCTGTCTGTTCCAATTCCATAATATTATGCCTGTGGGTATGGTTCCAATGTTCCTTGTTTTGTCCGTTTCTGTTAACATATGAGTGCGTTACACATGTTATAATTATACGTTGTTCACTAATAATATTATTAAAACTTTAGTTATAATTATTTAGCCTCAACATTTATTTCGTTAGATATATAAAAACTTGATAAGCATTGTTAGGCATATCTTAAACGCGGCCAGGCACGTTAATTAACTTCTAGGCATATTGTATTTATTCACTTTTATTTTGCAAAAAACATGAATAAGAAACTGATGCAGTAAATCAATATACGTGGTCGACACATTAATCCAAAACATATCAAATATACTAATGATTTTCTATGATTTTATTTCTACCCAAAATGACCAAACTTTACTTCATAATACCAAGACTCATTGCCATCTAACGCTCAAAGAATTTTTCTACAAGGATACGAGCAAACAATGTCATAAGACAGATTGATTTTGCTTATTCTTAAAGGAAAAGACTAATCCTTGTTTCATCACCCACTGAGTAACTACAGAACTATCGATTCTCGGGTGTTTGTTTGCCGAAATCAAAGTTTGGAAAGCTGAAGCAGCTTTCTCCATCTGCTAGTTGACATTTTGTGATGTTGTTGTTATTATGAACGATCAACTCGCGGTTTAGGCACTTTCTAAAGTTTCCAGGCACAATTTAAAACACTATCTGGGCACGTACATTTAAAAAATTTGGCATGTATTCTATTTCATTATATTGTTCATCATATATACTGATACTAAAACTCATCTTACTAATTGCATTAAAACGAATTGGATAGGCATCCTATATAATCATGAATTTGGCACACATAAACATGTTTAGGCATAGCAAAAAGGAACTGACCACGTAATTAAACTAACTGTAACGACCCGGATTTTCGAACAATTTATTTTAAAATATTTATTGTGGTTTTAAATATTTAGTTGATAATATAAATGGATTTTAATATTGAGTTATCAATTTAATAACCGATATAATATTTATTTTGAATATATATAACTATCATAATATGAAAATGACATGTAATTAAATTCTAATTTTTAACTAAATCGAAATGATTCAGAAGATCTGTACAAATTCTATTTCAAATATAAACGATAATAATAATATTTTTATAAAGGAATTAATTGTTTTGAATTTAATTTAATTTAGATCGATCTAAATTTATATCTTCTCCATATGATCGAATTGGGCTTCATGACCCATCCCAGTATGTTCAGAATGTGTTATAACGTTGGAAATGACAGTTATTGTGTATCAATTGGAGTTCAAAACCATTAAATATATTATTATAATATATTGTGGATAAGATCAATTTCAAATCAAATTGGATCAAAATCAAATCGAATATCAAATCAGAATCTGTTTAAAAGAAATAAAAATCTCTTTATATCTATTAAATTAAATTATATTTAAAATCAAAATCGAAATCTTTTTAATTCCTTTAAAAAGATATTGTCATGTACTTTGGCCGACCACAAATTAAA
This sequence comes from Allium sativum, assembly GCA_030737875.1. Taxonomy (NCBI): domain Eukaryota; kingdom Viridiplantae; phylum Streptophyta; class Magnoliopsida; order Asparagales; family Amaryllidaceae; genus Allium; species Allium sativum. The sequence goes on from CM060924.1 coordinate 290,216,521, forward strand.
AACTTGTCCCCTTCGTTGCCTATAAATCACGATACCTCCTTCCTCATTTCTTTCATTCTGAAAATGATAGCTTCAAATATAATTAAAAATGCCACACCTTTTACTTTAAATATCATGATTTACCACTCCTCTTCCTCTTTTATTCGTTTCGTTCCTCGGTAAATTCAAAGAATCGATTTTCCCCTTTCAAATTCAACCCCAAAATCAAAGTAAAATCGTGCATCGCGGTGAGTTGCTGACTAGCGGAAGTGAGGGCAAGGCTCGTTGGTTGTGATGTTGTCCATTGCGAGCTACTGTTCATTACCTTTAAAATTTGGGAATGGCGACATCATGACAATTATGAGTTGTGCAGTGGGTTCAGGAGCGGTTTTTGGTGACAATAGGGTACGACAGGAGGAGTTCGACATTGAAAAGGGACCGCGATGTGGTCTGGAGGCGCTCGTTAGGGCTGACATTCAACTTCGATTCAAGTGCAGTTTTGCTCAATTACAGATAAACTGGAACTCGTGGTGGTCTATCCAGTTGAAAGATGAAGTTTTGGGGGGTTGATGTTGTGAAGATCGACAGTAGGTTTGTGAGGGAAGTTGCGATCTAACAGGGACTACCTTCAAGATTTGAAAGTGACGGAGATTTCCTGATGGCCTCAAGGACCTGCTGTAAGAGTTTTGAAGTGTAGAGTTGTGATGGCGTTATACTGTAGTGTTCGAACTTTACCGGTTAACTTAGGATTCGATTTCGGCATGGTTTTGGGAGGGCGGATGAAGAAATATCGATGGTGTAACGCGTTCATAGGTAGGCGAGACAATGGATGCAGGAGTCTAGTGTAAACTTTGTGGTTCTGGTCAGATGCAGACCTGATGAGGGAAACTGGGGTTGCTGTGAAGATGAACGATGACTGGAAAGCTACATGCATGGTTTTCAATACAGTGGAAAGGATTTAAGCAGTAGCTTATTTTATCTAAGGAAGGTAATAAATCCTTAATTTAAGTTGTTAATTTTATTTATTCTAATAAATTAAATTATTTATTTACTTTAGTTATAATTTAAATAAATGTTTAATCATTAAATATAAATAAATAAATATAGGTATAGGGTTTAATCAAATAGAGTCCGTCGAGAAATCGATTGCCGCATATTACATAAGCTGAATTTAATTTGGAATCAGAATGGATGGGAAAATAAATATCACAGTGATTAAATTCTCACTCAAGATTTTTATTTAAACTATTTTTATCGTTAAAAATAATTTGTTGGTTGTTTGGTTGCATTTAAATATTACTGTGGCTATTATACATATATATTAGTTATATAGGATTGATGTTTGAGGTTATTTTATATATATATATATATATATATATATATATTGGTGATTGGATAGTTCCCGCAATACCATTAGCGGATGCCCGCAGTATCATTAGCGGATGACCCTATACGCCCCACGCTATGATAGTGGATGACCTTCTATACCGCGATATCCTGCCTCGAAGCAGGATGGGTATTATTTATGTTGACTGACGTCTGTGGATGCAGGAGAACAGTTGGAGGGATCCAACTGGATTCCTCAAAAATATTATCATTTGTTTGGTTTCATATGTGTTATTAAAACCCGTGATCTGATAATTTGGTATTTTGGATGTTTGAAATATCACTGGGCCTAAATGGTAATTTATAGAAACATCATAAAAGGGGTTTTGATATTTAAAAAGGGAAATTCTATTTTCTACAGAAATTTTTACTTGTTATAAATGAATAAAACAAGTATTGAATTTATAAACAATGTTTATAAATTGAATAATGTGGGGAATTGAAATAAATTTATAAACGGTGTTTATAAATAAAGTGGAAAAGTTATCATTGGATAATTTAAATATTTATATTCAAATGTGAATCTAAAAATAGAAATGGGGAAATTGTTTTAAAGAAATAAACGATGAAATTTATTCTGATGTTCAGAATATAAATTGAACTAAAATAAATCCGTAAGGATTTATTTTTTGAATTCGATTTATTCGAGATTATTTAAATAGAAGTAAAATTGAATATGAAAATAAATTGGGTGTTATATATATAAGTTATTGTAAATAGAAATTTTCCAAAATAAGATTTTGGTTTTTAAATAGATTTGGAAATAGACTTGTTTAAATATAAAATAAGGAAATTTATAAAATGGTGTTTATAAATATAATGAATTAATTATCAAGAGATAATTTGAATATTTAAATTCAAATATGAATTTAAAAATAGAATTTGAAATCATTCGAAAGGGAACAATGGTTTTTTCCGCAATCCGGAATATCAAAGGGAAGGAGTTTCAAATAGAAAATTGAAAAGGGAACTTGTTTAAATATATGAAACAAGGAAGTTGAATTTATAAATAGTGTTATAAATTTGGTGAAAATAAATTATCATTTGGATAATTTAAACCATTTAAATTCAAACAGGAATTTAAAAGTAAATTGGGAAGTGTTTTGAAAGAAAACGATTGATTTTATTTCAGAATTCGGAACATAAGCTGAATTGAGAAGAATTCAACGGGTTTATAATTGAAACTCGATTATATCGAATTTTGTAAATAATTTATTTATAAAAAGAATAGGAATTAAATATAGAAGATCGAATATAAATAAATATATTACCGAGTAAGGGAAAATCGACAATTATAGATAATCGAAAATATTATGTTGAATTGGGAAACTGATTTGATATATATTAAAAATATATCAGAAATGGAGTTGAATTTATTATAAATGAAGTTTAAACGTTTATATATATATATACAATTAAAATGAACTCGCCGCAGCGCGGTAGTTCGTAATTTGGCGTTTCGAACTTCAATTGAGTGTATATATATCAGTTTAAGTCGGAATTCTTTGGAATAAGAATCGTCAGGATCGGTTGGATAATAGTTTTTTAATGGAAGAGAAAAATCTGGATTTCGTCTAATAGATTTTGAGTTATGTCAAAATAAAATTTTCAGAAAAGCAGCGCTAAAATCGTTAAAAACCCATAGAGGTTTATATAAATAAATATAAGGATTTTAAGTAAATAAAATCCAAATTTCCATTAGAAAAATCTGGATTTGAGTTGTAAAATAAATACGAACTCAAGTTGTGTAAATAAAAATGATTTTTGAAACAAAAAAAATCAGATTTTAAATTATTGAATAGAATTAACTAATTAAAAGAAAAATTAGTTAATGAACCTTTGGGTTGAATTGGACAATTGATAAGTGAATGGGGTTTGTAATTCATATTCGAAATCGAATATGGAAATTGAATTGAAAATGGAATTCAAATAGGTTTATAAGCAAGTAAATAATTGTATTTGAACTGATATGTTCAAACAGAAAGTGGAATAGGAAAAAGAGCTAATAAAAAGATTAGTTAGCGAGTTGAGTTAAAAATGACCGGATTGGATTGAAATAAATTGGAAATGGACACATATGTGTTAAACAGGTTTGGAATGAAGTATATGAAGAGCTATAAATTGAAGTACCCAACAAAAAGGTACACGTTTAAATCCCATATGAGATTTTATGCGCCGAATCGGCAAGCTACTTGGCTTTTTGATTTTCTTTTTGAATGGAAAGGGCCTAGAGAGGCGAGTTGAGATTTGAACTGTTGACCAGTATAAAGGAGGTTATGGCAAATTTTTCCGAAAATTTAAGGATTTAGAATATTTTTAAGAAAATTTGATAGTTAGAAATCATTGTATCGATATATATAGAATTCGATAAGGAAACAAACTTAAAAATAGAATATTATAAACAAAAAGGAAATCTATAATTAAATCTGGTAAAAATAGAAAGAGAAATGTATATACGTTTTAGAAATGGAAAATTGATTTAATATGATGTTGATTATTCGAGTAAGCGGTCTTGTCTGTTTAAAGTTAATAATATTTCAGTCAAGGCCTGAGAGGTAATTATACCCCAACTCGGTTGATTTCATTATTAGCTTAAAAATAGCAAGATTCAGTCTCGAAGAGAAATGTTTAAAGAAATTTAGTCGAATGCAGTATTCTGGTTGTTGTAGCGATGTTTTACATAGCATTCATTTTAACCCAAGTAAGTAGAATTTTGGAAACATAAAAATAAATATTTCCTAAGTATAGAAATGAATGGTCATGAAACGGAGAAGTAATTGGAATATTTCCCAATTATTAATAAAAGATATTTTCTTAGTATAGAAAATAAAAGATGGCGAAATATGGAAATGTTTTCCAAACAGCGTAAGAGACCAAGATGATTATTGAAAATACTTGGTTAACAAATATTTGTAAGGAAATGAAGAAGTGATTTAATTAATAAAATATTAATTAAAAGGCCCAGTGATTTGTTTGATGCTTTGAATGGATGTTTGTTTTTCTTCGATAGTTAAATAACCGACTATCGAAATATTTGTGAAACGACCCGAACTTCCCCGGTCTCCGAAGAGATGAGAAAGAACGGATTGAGTCGAGAACAAGCCACAACAGAACGCAGACGGAAGAACATTTCATTGTATATTACAACAATGCATCAGATTACAAGAATATACAGAGTATAAATGAATATTACACAGAAATATCAGAGATTTAAATTACATTTAAATACATCGCAGCGGAAAATAATACAATACACAACTAGAAGTAGATATACGGATACAAAGCTTTCCGGATATCATTCCAGCTGTAAACCAGGATCCTGTGAATATAAATCTGCAAAACAAAACTACTAGCTGCCCGTGTCAAAATAAGGGCACCCAGAGTTTAGGTTAAAAACAATAAACTCCAGGTCAGTCATGTGTGAAAACCCGTAACTTCCCCGTAAAGGAAAGCGGCGGATAGTTCGAGAACAGGACAAAACAGAACGCATATAAAAGAACATTTCATTGTATATTACAACAATGCACCAGATTACAAGAATATACAGAGTACAAGTGAATATTACACAGAAATATCAGAGATTTAAGTTACATTTAAATACATCGCAGCGGAAAATAATACAATACACAACTAGAAGAGATATACGGATACAAAGCTTTCCGGATATCGTTCCAGCTGTAAACTAGGATCCTGTGAATATAAATCTGCAAAACCCAAAACTACTAGCTGCCCGTGTCGAAAATAGGGGCACCCAGAGTTTAGGTTAAAACAATAAACTCCAGGTCAGTCATGTGACTGGTGTGAGAACTAAAACAGTTAATCTTTATTTTTAAAGTTAGGTAAATCAAGGGACCACGCCGTATAACACGGAACGGGTTTCCTCCCAAGAATACCAGTGCATAAAACCAACAGCGCAATGCTAAATAAAGAAAAATGAAGCTGTTATAAGACCCAGGTCCCATCACACAATGCAACGCAAGCCGGGGGATAGGGTTTTCCCTTATAACAGCCAAATAATGCTTGATACGTTTAAAACAGATTATTTGATACTATAATAAGTGCATAGTGTATAAAACAACTTCAAATCATAAGTATCAATCATAGGCGGCATGGGTACCATATATCATGTCGCCATATATAGGTTTACACATAAAACCGCAAATGTCACGTATTTGGAAATTGGATTTCCGTCTATGAACCGAGGCCAGGGATCGTCCTCACCGACTTCGAGACTCTCTAGCCCGAGCCTCAGGGTCAGAGCGCATCGACCCTTGGATCGTCAGGGCCGGTCCACCGATGTGGATTAAACTTAAACCCTGAACATGCGTTCCCCCGCCCTATGGGGCGTAAATGAGCCAACGAATGACTCCATCGGACCCGGATCGTCCGATCAAACCGAGGCGCCTCGCAACAGCAACAACCACATAAGTCAAACTCGTCAGGGCGTGTAAAACCACTGACGCCACTTCTAACTAGAAAGAAACGCATGCCCTCCCTGAGGTCCGTCTCCCGTTTTTGGTTCATACCGGGTGTGAAACTCGCGAAGTAAACGTTACACAAAGCTACGCCACAAAGGCCGTGCTTTGATCATCACCACAAGACTTTGCTTTTCAACAGAAGCCTCGATCAATTGCCACTTAGGCATGCCACACAGGCAATTCACTCCATGCGTTTGATATCCATCCATATATAACCCCTGAGCTCGTACGTCTCAGAGAAGGGCGTTAAGCAAGAGAATAAATTCTCCGCCGCCAAACAGATATATATTTAATAGAGATCAATCGCACGGACTAAAATCCAATGTCAGACACACAGTCCATTTACAAGTCCGTTCTGGGTCTGAACGAAACCGGAGGCACCTAGTACCCCGCATATCCTTCGATCTCCAAGTACGTCTGGACGATCACCAACTGTTTCCATCTTCTTGGTGTACAGCCCAATCAAGATCATCAGTAATCACCCAAATGACGTGAAGACTTCTGGTCTTCGACCACCGTCTTCATCTTGACACCACGTCGAATCAGTTATTCAGAATGGGATAAACCCGGTCTTTCTGAATAACTCGCGTATATATTATAAAAGTGTTACACAAACACAACATACGCCTCATTCCAATTCAGAATATTCTTTTATTCAAATATTCCTATACTTTGGGAGAAGTTCCCATTAATTTTATCCGAGATAAATTCTTTAAATTTATTCTTTAATCTCCTTTGAATATCAATTCAAACTAGTCGGGATTAGCGAACCACACCGAAGTAATCATTTATTTTATTTCCCAATCCCAACCTATTCATCCCATGAAGTAAAACTGGTTATACTTCATATCTAACACCACGGTGTTATCGGTAAATTCAATTACCATTTCACGTTCAAATTTAATTAAAGATTTAACTATCGCCTGAAGTAGAACTGGTGATACTCCATTCTCGATCTTTTCAATCTAATTAAAGATTCATTAAAACTCCACTTAGTTTTAATCTTTAACTGGGTTAAAGAATCAGTGTCATTTAAAAACACAGTTCACGATAAACCCAAAATCACATTCATTAATTATCGGGTTAAAGAACGAGTGTTGTTTAAAACACTGTCCACGATAAACCCAAAAATCAATATCAATTCAATCCCAATTAAATATTATTTAATTGGTACACTTCGTTAAATCTAAACAAAAAGATTTAATCTTTTCTCAAATGGGTTCAAGGACAGTGTTAATCAAGACACCATTCACGACAAACCCAAATCACATTTGATATTTAATACAAGGCTCTGAATAGAAAATATCCCGGCTTATATTCAATATCAAATTCTACGATTAACAAATGTCATATTGGAAATAACGATATAAATATGTATCTTTCAAATTTCCATGACACATCTGTATAATCACGAATTCCAACATCGAAACATTCCGAAGACAATTTCGATTCAAATCCACTCCAATGCAATCATTGGAAATTCTGGTTATTTTTAAAACTCTTTTCAAATTCAATTTATTTATTTAAAAATAAATAGAATTATATTTCTAGTTCAAAACTAGCTCATTTCGATAAAAATCTATTTTTATCTTTTCAAATATGGAGTTTTTCATCCCAAATCTTCACAAATCATTTCTTATGATTTTACACAAATTATTACTATTTTTAATAATTTTATCAAGGCCCGTACAGTCGATTTCCATCAACGGCCATCGAACTGCACTTACAGCGACCTTTTTCAAATTTGATTTGGACATAATTCCAAATCCAACCGTTAGATTTCAAATTTCTAATATTCGTTAGAAAGCTCTTTTCGATACGAACCCAACGGTTTCGGTTTTAGGAGAATCCGACGGTCGGATCTCCCGTAATGTCTGTTTGAAATAAATGGTCGAAATTCACGAATTGCCGCGGCGCGGCACGTTCTATTCAGGCCATTATATTATATATATAATATATATAATATACACTTCGTCGATTTCTATTTAAAACGAATTATATAAATAGTTTTGAATTCGTTTCAAAAGCAATTTCAACTTCCTTTTCAATTCAAATCAAAATTGAATTCTTCTTTATAAATTCGTTTTAAAATTCATTTCTATTCAATTCAAATTTCAATTCAATTTGAATTCATTTCAATTCACTTTCAATTCAATTCGAATTCGTTTTCAATTCAATTCATTTCGAAATCGTTTTCAATTCAATTCATTTCGAAATCGTTTTCAATTCAATTCATTTCGAAATCGTTTTCAATTCAATTCATTTACAATCCATTCTTTTCAAAATATCAGATTTTGAAATCACTTTCGATATTCATTATAAAATGAATAAAATCGATATAAATATCGTTCACGTCAAAATGGCGTCAATCTAATCAACACGGCTTCATATATTGATATTTTCAAATATTCCATTTCGAATATTTCTATTTCAAATATTTCTATTTTAAAACTGGAATGAGGCCCAATCAATTTCCATATAATGTTAATTATATGGATTTTCATACATTACACCCATATAATAGCATTGCAAAATAATCAACCATCAACCAAAGTGCACTACACTGTATAAGCATCAAATATAGATATCTAACGCTTATAACAGCCTGTCAATCCATCGATCGACATATTTAATCAATCAGGATGAGTGAACTTCAAATTTCATCCCAACACCCGTGTGGGGTTTCAAACAAACAAACACAGATTTTATTTGTGCAGTTGGGCGATGTGTAAAATTTATCGACCCAATTAACGTCCTTCAAATAGGTGTACATAAACAAACCGTCTGGTTTGTAAATGAATATTGATTTATTCACATTCACGTTAAAAATTATATTTTTAACGATAAAACATTTTATTTTAACTTATGAATTTCTATTCAGTTCATTCTATAGATAAAATGATATTTTTATTTTTCTAAATTATTTTAGAAAATTTCGGCGGCATAACGGCACGATACTAGAAACGGGACGAGGCCTAGCCTTATCCCCGGTCTAGTGAAGGCCCACGCCATTCACACATCAATCAAAATCACCAAACAACCAAATTCAAATCAAATCATATAACTAATCTATGCAACCAAACAAACAAGTCCATGGTCTGTGGACGATTGTGTCGGGTGCTACTAAGCACCGTCTGCATCCTAGTATATATATATAACTAGAAAAAGAAATTGAAAGGTGAGAAATTCTCACATATAGCTATCCTAGCTCCACGGCACTTCATTGATAGAAATCTTCATCGCTATCGCATCTTTGTCATCTTCGTTGCCCGGATCCTCTACATATGTAAAAATCGAATTTTGACTTCGTTATTCAATATATAAAAATCGAATTTTTAGTTCGCTATTCAATATATAAAAATCGAATTTTTAGTTCGCTATTCAATATATAAAAATCGAATTTTTAGTTCGCTATTCAATATATAAAAATCGAATTTTTAGTTCGCTATTCAATATATAAAAATCGAATTTTTAGTTCGCTATTCAATATATAAAAATCGAATTTTTAGTTCGCTATTCAATATATAAAAATCGAATTTTTAGTTCGCTATTCAATATATAAAAATCGAATTTTTAGTTCGCAATTCAATATATAAAAATCGAATTTTTAGTTCGCTATTCAATATATAAAAATCGAATTTTTACTATGTTATTCAATATATAAAAATCGAATTTTTACTTCGTTATATAGATAAAAATTCTATTTTTATCACGCTATTCCCTATATAAAATTTCCGCCTTTTCAAAAATAAAGATTTGCCTTTTCTAAATTATATCATTATAAAAATCACATTTTTATTTTTCTACACTTATAAAGATGATATTTTTAATTTTCCTATCATGTAAAAATTATATTTTTAATTCTCTACATAACCAAAAATCATATTTTTATATCATCTATATAGTAAAGACTATATTTTTAATACTTTAAAAATATACAAATCATATTTTTAATATTTTAAAAATATAAAAATCATATTTTGACATCATCTATATAGTAAAGGCTATATTTTTAATGCTTTAAAAATATAAAAATCATATTTTTACTTCGTCATTTCAACAATAAAAATCCGACTTTTCACATATTAAAAAATCTGATCTTTCTAAATTAAAAACATAATCTTTTCTAAATTAAAAATATAATCTTTTCTAAATTAAAAATATAATCTTTTCTAAATTAAAAATATAATCTTTTCTAAATTAAAAATATAATCTTTTCTAAATTAAAAATATAATCTTTTCTAAATTAAAAATATAATCTTTTCTAAATTAAAAATATAATCTTTTCTAAATTAAAAATATAATCTTTTCTATCGATAAAAAAAAATCCTACATTTTCTTTCTAATAAACTAATTACCTTAGTTAGAGAAATAAACAACAATTAAAAAGCAAATGATGAAACAAAGTTAAATAAAAATAAAAAAAAATCAGGGCTTACATTGAATCGGAGGTGGGTTGCGCGGTCTGGAGGGGGAGCTCGTAGTCGGAGTCGGGGGTGGGGCGCGTCAGGCGGAGGAGCGGTGGTGGGGTGGGGCTGAACGAGGCGGGTTTGGTTTTGGGAAAGATGGAGGATCGCTCTGGGGGGGGGGGGTTTCGAGATGGAGGAAGGAGGGAGAGGGCGCATGCGTCGGTGGGGGGGGGAGAGGGGGTCAGGGAGGCGGCGCCGCCACTGGAAGGGGAGACGCGATTTTTCGCCGATCCCCTTTTTCCTTTTTATTTTTATTTTAAAACGATCGTGGGCTGGAAAGAAGAAGAGGGGGCCAAGGTCAACGCAAGGAGGAAAGGGGAAAGGGGGTTTTAATTTTATTTTTTTATTTAAATATTTAATTTCAAAAAGTTGACTTTTACATACGACCTCGAAACGAGGCCCACCGCCTGTCGTCCATAGCGTTTTACCCCCATTCCGAACACAATGGGATATGTATCGTAAGCTGATTTGATTGTTTGAATCAGTTTCCGTTAAATTTACATTTAAATCACTTTATTGAATTTTAAACGTACATTTCAAATTACCGGGGTCACATACTAACTCGAAAAATTCCAGAAAAATATTTTCTAGCTTCGTATTGACGATACGGTCCTAACAAAACTAGTTTCGTCAAATTCTGAGACCGTTTGAAAAATGGCCATTTTCCAGTCGATTAAAATCAACTGAAACTGGTCAAACGCGTTTTCCTATGCCACGCTCACATATTGATTCAGAAAATTATGAAATTTGGAATCTAGCAATAACTTTACATCACGGACCCAACAAAAGTGGTTTCGTCGAAATCCGAGGTCGTTTGCAAAATGGCTATTTTTAAGGGCCTGAATTCCATAGCGACTATTCAGAATTTTCAACTGGACATATCTTTTGATTCCCGCTATGAAATTTTGATTTTTCGGATTCGATAGAAAGATATTTTCAATTAGATCCTATCATTTTTGGTTTCACTAAAATCCGGATTGCTTTGCACCCGGTACATTCAATTGAAGTTTGAAATCGAATTATCGAACTACCGCGCCATTTTCAAATCTATTTATAATTATATATAATTATTTATATTCTAACGACGACGTATATAATATATACGTTCGAATTATATTCAAAATAAATTTCTCGTCGATATTATTTAAAATAATCTATTTTAAATAATCAAAATTCGCTAGAATTGCCAAAATAAAAATTTTAAACTGGCCCATATTTTGCGGGTTATTACAATCTCCCCCACTTAAAACTTTTCGTCCCCGAAAAGGAACAAAGTCGAAAGTGGTTTGACCATTCAACACTACGTTCGATCTGGCTTCCATTCTCCAACTTTTCAGTTTCTGAGAATTTCCAAAAATTTCAAAAATTTGGCTAACACCCTAAATTTTCGAAAAATTTCGCCATAACCTCCCCTGCACTGGGAGCATCGGGGAATTTCAAATAGCTTCCCCGGTCCTTCAGATCTCAAAAAGAAAAAGAAAAGGCCAAGCGGCTAGCCAATAGGCTCATAAAATCATCATCACCCAAACAAAACAGTAAATTATGTAGTAAACATGTACCTATTTGTCGGGCAAACAAATTTTATTCTCTGCTCTAGCCTCCTTGCTATGACCTGTTCAATGTAAGTATATGTATATGCAAGCAAATGCGACCAATTTTCAATATAACTCAATATTTGATGCTATTAGGCATAATGGTCCAAAATTACCAAACAATTAGGCAAACAACACAAACATCAATCAATTAGTGAATTAGAGTTTCAAATTCATAATTTTGATACATATACAAAAATCATGTTTTTGATGCCAAATCACAACAATAGGCCCTATCTAATTTTTGGTTCTCACACCAGTCAATAGGAAATATATAGAAATCTCACTTTCGTCGCTCGAATATAAACACTGATGATGAGGCCTCATCATCTGAATCATCTCCGGGCAACTAGAGTGTGATTCTATATCTATCCAGTATATTAAAATTTCGAATACACGCGGATCAGACGTATACGCAAAATCTATATATACTGGATTGTCCACATCAATATAAATAGATAATCAAATACGAATAATTGATTTAAATTTTCAAAACAAAAATTTGTTTTCACTTTAAAAATTTACTCTTCACACTCGTCCTAGGATACTACTGATCCCATCTCTAACGAGTCATCCCCATTGGATATTACTAATCCAATATCTGATGAATTCTTTCGTATGGTTCTAATGTGCCTTGTTCTCTGAGCTTTGTAAACCAAAGCTCTGATACCAACTGTGAAAACCCGTAACTTCCCCGTAAAGGAAAGCGGCGGATAGTTCGAGAACAGGACAAAACAGAACGCATATAAAAGAACATTTCATTGTATATTACAACAATGCACCAGATTACAAGAATATACAGAGTACAAGTGAATATTACATAGAAATATCAGAGATTTAAGTTACATTTAAATACATCGCAGCGGAAAATAATACAATACACAACTAGAAGAGATATACGGATACAAAGCTTTCCGGATATCGTTCCAGCTGTAAACTAGGATCCTGTGAATATAAATCTGCAAAACCCAAAACTACTAGCTGCCCGTGTCGAAAATAGGGGCACCCAGAGTTTAGGTTAAAACAATAAACTCCAGGTCAGTCATGTGACTGGTGTGAGAACTAAAATAGTTAATCTTTATTTTTAAAGTTAGGTAAATCAAGGGACCACGCCGTATAACACGGAACGGGTTTCCTCCCAAGAATACCAGTGCATAAAACCAACAGCGCAATGCTAAATAAAGAAAAATGAAGCTGTTATAAGACCCAGGTCCTATCACACAATGCAACGCAAGCCGGGGGATAGGGTTTTCCCTTATAACAGCCAAATAATGCTTGATACGTTTAAAACAGATTATTTGATACTATAATAAGTGCATAGTGTATAAAACAACTTCAAATCATAAGTATCAATCATAGGCGGCATGGGTACCATATATCATGTCGCCATATATAGGTTTACACATAAAACCGCAAATGTCACGTATTTGGAAATTGGATTTCCGTCTATGAACCGAGGCCAGGGATCGTCCTCACCGACTTCGAGACTCTCTAGCCCAAGCCTCAGGGTCAGAGCGCATCGACCCTTGGATCGTCAGGGCCGGTCCACCGATGTGGATTAAACTTAAACCCTGAACATGCGTTCCCCCGCCCTATGGGGCGTAAATGAGCCAACGAATGACTCCATCGGACCCGGATCGTCCGATCAAACCGAGGCGCCTCGCAACAGCAACAACCACATAAGTCAAACTCGTCAGGGCGTGTAAAACCACTGACGCCACTTCTAACTAGAAAGAAACGCATGCCCTCCCTGAGGTCCGTCTCCCGTTTTTGGTTCATACCGGGTGTGAAACTCGCGAAGTAAACGTTACACAAAGCTACGCCACAAAGGCCGTTCTTTGATCATCACCACAAGACTTTGCTTTTCAACAGAAGCCTCGATCAATTGCCACTTAGGCATGCCACACAGGCAATTCACTCCATGCGTTTGATATCCATCCATATATAACCCCTGAGCTCGTACGTCTCAGAGAAGGGCGTTAAGCAAGAGAATAAATTCTCCGCCGCCAAACAGATATATATTTAATAGAGATCAATCGCACGGACTAAAATCCAATGTCAGACACACAGTCCATTTACAAGTCCGTTCTGGGTCTGAACGAAACCGGAGGCACCTAGTACCTCGCATATCCTTCGATCTCCAAGTACGTCTGGACGATCACCAACTGTTTCCATCTTCTTGGGTGTACAGCCCAATCAAGATCATCAGTAATCACCCAAACGACGTGAAGACTTCTGGCCTTCGACCACCGTCTTCATCTTCGACACCACGTCGAATCAGTTATTCAGAATGGGATAAACCCGGTCTTTCTGAATAACTCGCGTATATATTATAAAAGTGTTACACAAACACAACATACGCCTCATTCCAATTCAGAATATTCTTTTATTCAAATATTCCTATACTTTGGGAGAAGTTCCCATTAATTTTATCCAAGATAAATTCTTTAAATTTATTCTTTAATCTCCTTTGAATATCAATTCAAACTAGTCGGGATTAGCGAACCACACCGAAGTAATCATTTATTTTATTTCCCAATCCCAACCTATTCATCCCATGAAGTAAAACTGGTTATACTTCATATCTAACACCACGGTGTTATCGGTAAATTCAATTACCATTTCACGTTCAAATCTAATTAAAGATTTAACTATCGCCTGAAGTAGAACTGGTGATACTCCATTCTCGATCTTTTCAATCTAATTAAAGATTCATTAAAACTCCACTTAGTTTTAATCTTTAACTGGGTTAAAGAATCAGTGTCATTTAAAAACACAGTTCACGATAAACCCAAAATCACATTCATTAATTATCGGGTTAAAGAACGAGTGTTGTTTAAAACACTGTCCACGATAAACCCAAAAATCAATATCAATTCAATCCCAATTAAATATTATTTAATTGGTACACTTCGTTAAATCTAAACAAAAAGATTTAATCTTTTCTCAAATGGGTTCAAGGACAGTGTTAATCAAGACACCATTCACGACAAACCCAAATCACATTTGATATTTAATACAAGGCTCTGAATAGAAAATATCCCGGCTTATATTCAATATCAAATTCTACGATTAACAAATGTCATATTGGAAATAACGATATAAATATGTATCTTTCAAATTTCCATGACACATCTGTATAATCACGAATTCCAACATCGAAACATTCCGAAGACAATTTCGATTCAAATCCACTCCAATGCAATCATTGGAAATTCTGGTTATTTTTAAAACTCTTTTCAAATTCAATTTATTTATTTAAAAATAAATAGAATTATATTTCTAGTTCAAAACTAGCTCATTTCGATAAAAATCTATTTTTATCTTTTCAAATATGGAGTTTTTCATCCCAAATCTTCACAAATCATTTCTTATGATTTTACACAAATTATTACTATTTTTAATAATTTTATCAAGGCCCGTACAGTCGATTTCCATCAACGGCCATCGAACTGCACTTACAGCGACCTTTTTCAAATTTGATTTGGACATAATTCCAAATCCAACCGTTAGATTTCAAATTTCTAATATTCGTTAGAAAGCTCTTTTCGATACAAACCCAACGGTTTCGGTTTTAGCAGAATCCGACGGTCGGATCTCCCGTAATGTCTGTTTGAAATAAATGGTCGAAATTCACGAACTGCCGCGGCGCGGCACGTTCTATTCAGGCCATTATATTATATATATAATATACACTTCGTCGATTTCTATTTAAAACGAATTATATAAATAGTTTTGAATTCGTTTCAAAAGCAATTTCAATTTCCTTTTCAATTCAAATCAAAATTGAATTCTTCTTTATAAATTCGTTTTAAAATTCATTTCTATTCAATTCAAATTTCAATTCAATTTGAATTCATTTCAATTCACTTTCAATTCAATTCGAATTCGTTTTCAATTCAATTCATTTCGAAATCGTTTTCAATTCAATTCATTTCGAAATCGTTTTCAATTCAATTCATTTCGAAATCGTTTTCAATTCAATTCATTTACAATCCATTCTTTTCAAAATATCAGATTTTGAAATCACTTTCGATATTCATTATAAAATGAATAAAATCGATATAAATATCGTTCACGTCAAAATGGCGTCAATCTAATCAACACGGCTTCATATATTGATATTTTCAAATATTCCATTTCGAATATTTCTATTTCAAATATTTCTATTTTAAAACTGGAATGAGGCCCAATCAATTTCCATATAATGTTAATTATATGGATTTTCATACATTACACCCATATAATAGCATTGCAAAATAATCAACCATCAACCAAAGTGCACTACACTGTATAAGCATCAAATATAGATATCTAACGCTTATAACAGCCTGTCAATCCATCGATCGACATATTTAATCAATCAGGATGAGTGAACTTCAAATTTCATCCCAACACCCGTGTGGGGTTTCAAACAAACAAACACAGATTTTATTTGTGCAGTTGGGCGATGTGTAAAATTTATCGACCCAATTAACGTCCTTCAAATAGGTGTACATAAACAAACCGTCTGGTTTGTAAATGAATATTGATTTATTCACATTCACGTTAAAAATTATATTTTTAACGATAAAACATTTTATTTTAACTTATGAATTTCTATTCAGTTCATTCTATAGATAAAATGATATTTTTATTTTTCTAAATTATTTTAGAAAATTTCGGCGGCATAACGGCACGATACTAGAAACGGGACGAGGCCTAGCCTTATCCCCGGTCTAGTGAAGGCCTACGCCATTCACACATCAATCAAAATCACCAAACAACCAAATTCAAATCAAATCATATAACTAATCTATGCAACCAAACAAACAAGTCCATGGTCTGTGGACGATTGTGTCGGGTGCTACTAAGCACCGTCTGCATCCTAGTATATATATATAACTAGAAAAAGAAATTGAAAGGTGAGAAATTCTCACATATAGCTATCCTAGCTCCACGGCACTTCATTGATAGAAATCTTCATCGCTATCGCATCTTTGTCATCTTCGTTGCCCGGATCCTCTACATATGTAAAAATCGAATTTTGACTTCGTTATTCAATATATAAAAATCGAATTTTTAGTTCGCTATTCAATATATAAAAATCAAATTTTTAGTTCGCTATTCAATATATAAAAATCGAATTTTTAGTTCGCTATTCAATATATAAAAATCGAATTTTTAGTTCGCTATTCAATATATAAAAATCGAATTTTTAGTTCGCTATTCAATATATAAAAATCGAATTTTTAGTTCGCTATTCAATATATAAAAATCGAATTTTTAGTTCGCTATTCAATATATAAAAATCGAATTTTTAGTTCGCAATTCAATATATAAAAATCGAATTTTTAGTTCGCTATTCAATATATAAAAATCGAATTTTTACTATGTTATTCAATATATAAAAATCGAATTTTTACTTCGTTATATAGATAAAAATTCTATTTTTATCACGCTATTCCCTATATAAAATTTCCGCCTTTTCAAAAATAAAGATTTGCCTTTTCTAAATTATATCATTATAAAAATCACATTTTTATTTTTCTACACTTATAAAGATGATATTTTTAATTTTCCTATCATGTAAAAATTATATTTTTAATTCTCTACATAACCAAAAATCATATTTTTTATATCATCTATATAGTAAAGACTATATTTTTAATACTTTAAAAATATACAAATCATATTTTTAATATTTTAAAAATATAAAAATCATATTTTGACATCATCTATATAGTAAAGACTATATTTTTAATGCTTTAAAAATATAAAAATCATATTTTTACTTCGTCATTTCAACAATAAAAATCCGACTTTTCACATATTAAAAAATCTGATCTTTCTAAATTAAAAACATAATCTTTTCTAAATTAAAAATATAATCTTTTCTAAATTAAAAATATAATCTTTTCTAAATTAAAAATATAATCTTTTCTAAATTAAAAATATAATCTTTTCTAAATTAAAAATATAATCTTTTCTAAATTAAAAATATAATCTTTTCTATCGATAAAAAAAAAATCCTACATTTTCTTTCTAATAAACTAATTACCTTAGTTAGAGAAATAAACAACAATTAAAAAGCAAATGATGAAACAAAGTTAAATAAAAATAAAAATAAAATCAGGGCTTACATTGAATCGAAGGTGGGTTGCGCGGTCTGGAGGGGGAGCTCGTAGTCGGAGTCGGGGGTGGGGCGCGTCAGGCGGAGGAGCGGTGGTGGGGTGGGGCTGAACGAGGCGGGTTTGGTTTTGGGAAAGATGGAGGATCGCTCTGGGGGGGGTTTCGAGATGGAGGAAGGAGGGAGAGGGCGCACGCGTCGGTGGGGGGGGGGGGGAGAGGGGGTCAGGGAGGCGGCGCCGCCACTGGAAGGGGAGACGCGATTTTTCGCCGATCCCCTTTTTCCTTTTTTTTTTTTTTATTTTAAAACGATTGTGGGCTGGAAAGAAGAAGAGGGGGCCAAGGTCAACGCAAGGAGGAAAGGGGAAAGGGGGTTTTAATTTTATTTTTTTATTTAAATATTTAATTTCAAAAAGTTGACTTTTACATACGACCTCGAAACGAGGCCCACCGCCTGTCATCCATAGCGTTTTACCCCCATTCCGAACACAATGGGATATGTATCGTAAGCTGATTTGATTGTTTGAATCAGTTTCCGTTAAATTTACATTTAAATCACTTTATTGAATTTTAAACGTACATTTCAAATTACCGGGGTCACATACTAACTCGGAAAATTCCAGAAAAATATTTTCTAGCTTCGTATTGACGATACGGTCCTAACAAAACTAGTTTCGTCAAATTCTGAGACCGTTTGAAAAATGGCCATTTTCCAGTCGATTAAAATCAACTGAAACTGGTCAAACGCGTTTTCCTATGCCACGCTCACATATTGATTCAGAAAATTATGAAATTTGGAATCTAGCAATAACTTTACATCACGGACCCAACAAAAGTGGTTTCGTCGAAATCCGAGGTCGTTTGCAAAATGGCTATTTTTAAGGGCCTGAATTCCATAGCGACTATTCAGAATTTTCAACTGGACATATCTTTTGATTCCCGCTATGAAATTTTGATTTTTCGGATTCGATAGAAAGATATTTTCAATTAGATCCTATCATTTTTGGTTTCACTAAAATCCGGATTGCTTTGCACCCGGTACATTCAATTGAAGTTTGAAATCGAATTATCGAACTACCGCGCCATTTTCAAATCTATTTATAATTATATATAATTATTTATATTCTAACGACGACGTATATAATATATACGTTCGAATTATATTCAAAATAAATTTCTCGTCGATATTATTTAAAATAATCTATTTTAAATAATCAAAATTCGCTAGAATTGCCAAAATAAAAATTTTAAACTGGCCCAGATTTTGCGGGTTATTACATCATGTGACTGGTGTGAGAACTAAAACAGTTATAAATCTTTAATTTAAAGTTAGGTAAATCAAGGGACCACGCCGTATAACACGGAACTGGTTTCCTCCCAAGAATACCAGTGCATAAAACAAACAGCGCAATGCTAAATAAAGAAAAATGAAGCTGTTATAAGACCCAGGTCCTATCACACAATGCAACGCAAGCCGAGGGATAGGGTTTTTACCTTATAACAGCCAAAGAATGCTTGATACGTTTTAAAACAAATCATTTGATACTATTATAAGTGCATAGTGTATAAAACAACTTCAAATCATAAGTATCAATCATAGGCGGCATGGGTACCATATATCATGTCGCCATACTAGGCTCTACAAATAAATCTGCAAATGTCACGTATTTGGAAGTTGGATTTCCATCTATGAACCGAGGCTAGGGATCGTCCTCTACCGATTCGAGACTGTCTATCCCGAGTCTCAGGGACAGAACGCATCGACCCTTGGAGCGACAGGGCCGGTCCACCGATGTGGATTAAACTCAAATCCTGAACACTACGTTTCTCCGCCCTTTGGGGCGTAAATGAGCCAACGAATGACTCCATCGGACCCGGATCGTCCGATCAAACCGAGGCGCCTCGCAACAGCAACAACCACATAGGTGAAAAGTATATAAATGTCAGGGCTGGTAGGTCACTGACACCACCCTAGCTAGAAAGAAACGCTTGCCCTCCCTGAGGTCCTCTCCCGTTTTTGATTCACAACCGGGGTGCAAAACTCGCGAAGTAAACGTTACACAAAGCTACGCCACAAAGGTCGTGCTTTGATCATCACCACAAGACTTTGCTTTTCAACAGAAGCCTCGATCAATTGCCACTTAGGCATGCCACACAGGCAATTTACTCCATGCGTTTGATATCCATCAGTATATAACCCCTGAGCTCGTACGTCTTAGAGAAGGGCGTTAAGCAAGAGAATAAATTCTCCGCCGCCAAACAGATATATATTTAATAGAGATCAATCACAAGGACTAAAATCCAATGTCAGACACACAGTCCATTTACAAGTCCGTTCTGGGTCTGAACGAAACCGGAGGCACCTAGTACCCCGCATATCCATCGATCTCCAAGTACGTCTGGACGATCACCAACTGTTTCCATCTTCTTGGGTGTACAGCCCAATCAAGATCATCAGTAATCACCCAAACAACGTGAAGACTTCCGGTCTTCGACCATCGTCTTCATCTTCGACTTATCGTCGTATCAGTTATTCAGAATGGGATAAACCCGGTCTTTCCGAATAACTCGCGTATATTTTAAATAAGTGTTACACAAACACAACATACGCCTCATTCCAATTCGTCAGTCACTAACCGTAAATTAATCAAGAGAATAATTTCCCAAATATTAACCCCGAAGGCCGAAACCAACATCAGATCAATATCCAGAAAACCATTCTGCTTAGCTAACCGACAGTTAGTTTCTAAATTTCACATTCATAGGGAAAGGTTCCCATTAATTTTATCAAAGATAAATCTTTCAAATTTATTCTTTAATCTATTTTTGAATATCAATTCAAACTAGTCAGGATTAACGAACTTTACCAAAGTAATCATTTATTTTAATTTCCCAATCCCAACCTATTCATCCCATGAAGTAAAACTGGTAATACTTCATATCTAACACCACGGTGTCATCGGTAAATTCAATTACCATTTCACGTTCAAATCTAATTAAAGATTTAACTATCGCCTGGAGCAAAACTGGTGATACTCCATTTCGATTATTTCAATCTAATTAAAGATTCATTAAAACTCCACTTAGTTTTAATCGTTAACTGGGTTAAAGAATCAGTGTCATTTAGAACACGGTTCACGAGAAACCCAAAATCACATTCCATTAATTATCGGGTTAAAGAACGAGTGTTATTTAAAACACTGTCCACGATAAACCCAAAAATCAATATCACCTCAATTCCAATTAAATATTGTTTAATTGGTACACTTCATTAAATCTAAATAAAAAGATTTAATCTTTTCTCAACTGGGTTCAAGAACAATGTTAGTGAAGACACCATTCACGACAAACCCAAATCACATTTGATATTCAATACAAGGCTCTGAATAGAAAATATATCGGCTTATATTCAATATCAAATTCTACGATTAACAAATGTCGTATTGGAAATAACGATATAAATATATATCTTTCAAATTTCCATAACAACATCTGTATAATCACGAATTCCAACATCGAAATATTCCGAGGACAATTTCGATTCAAATCCACTCCAATGCAATCATTGGAAATTCTGGTTATTTTTAAAACCCTTTTCAAATTCAATTTATTTATTTAAAAATAAATAGAATTATAATTCTAGTTCAAAACTAGTTCATTTCGATAAAAATCTATTTTTATCTTTTCAAATATGGAGTTTTTCATCCCAATTCTTTCTAAATCATTTCTTATGATTTTACACAAATTATTACTATTTTTAATAATTTTATCAAGGCCTGTACAGTCGATTTCCATCAACGGCCATCGAACTGCACTTACAGCGACCTTTTTCAAATTTGATTTGGACATAATTCCAAATCCAACCGTTAGATTTCAAATTTCTAATATTCATTAGAAAGCTCTTTTCGATACGAACCCAACGGTTCCGGTTTTAGGAGAATCCGACGGTCGGATCTCCCGCAATATCCGTTCGAAGTCAATGGTCGAAATTCGCGAACTGCCGCGGCGCGGCGCGTTCTATTCAGGCCATTATATATAATATATAATATATACTTCGCCGATTTCAATTCAAAACGTGCTTTATAAATCGTTTTCAATTCATTTTCAAAGCGGTTTCAACTTCATATTCAATTTCAAATCAAAATTGAATATTCCAATATAAATTCGTTTTTAATTTCATTTCAAATCGATTTCAATTCAATTTCAATTTGAAATCATTTATATTCAATTTAAATTCGAATTCATTTATATTCAATTTCAATTCGAATTCATTTGTATTCAATTTCAATTCGAATTTCAATTCTTTTCGAAATATCAGATTTTGAAATCACTTTCGATATTCATTATAGAATGAATAAAATCGATATAAATATCGTTCACGTCAAAATGGCGTCAATCTAATCAATACGGCTTCATATATTCCTATTTTCAAATATTCTATTTCAAATATTTCTTTTTCAAATATTTCTATTTTAAAACTGGAATGAGGCCCAATCAATTACCATATAATGTTAATTATATGGATTTTCTACAACACATGTATATATCAACAACGATGAATAATCAACCATCATCCAAAGTGCATTCTACACTGTATAAGCATCAAATATAAATATTCAACGCTTATAACAGCCTGTCAATCAATCGATCGACATACAACTAAACAATCGGGATCAGTGTATTTCAAATATCATCCCAATACCCGTGTGGGGTTTCAAACAATCAAACACAGATTTTATTTGTGCAGTTGGGCGATGTGTAAAATTTATCATCCCAATCAATGTTCTTCAAATAGGTGTACATAAACAAACCGTCCGGTTTGTAAATGAATATTTATTTATTCACATTCACGTTAAAAATTATATTTTTAACGATCAAACTATTTTATTTTAACACATGAATTTTTATTCAATTCATTTACAAAATAAAAATAATATTTTTATTTTTCTAACTTATTTTAGAAAATTTCGGCGGCATAACAGCACGATACTAGAAACGGGACAAGGCCTAGCCTTATCCCCGGTCTAGTGAAGGCCCACGCCATTCACACATCAATCAAATTCACCAAACAACCAAATTCAAATCAAATCATCTATCTAATCTATGCAACCAAACAAACAAGTCCATGGTCTGTGGACGATTGTGTCGGGTGCTACTAAACACCGTCTGCATCCTAGTATATTTATATAACTAGAAAAAGAAATTGAAAGGTGAGAAATTCTCACCAATAGCTATCCTAACCACGACTCTTCTAATGCAGGAAATCTTCACTGTTCTCGTCTCTTATCACTTTCTTCGCCCGTATTCTCTACATGAGTAAAAGTCACATTTTTACTTTGCTACTCAATATTGAAAAATCGAATTTTTACTTCGTTATTCCATATAGAAAAATCGAATTTTTACTTCGCTATACAATATAGAAAAATCGAATTTTTACTTCGCTATTCAGTATATAAAAATCGAATTTTTATTATGTCTATCATGTAAAAATTATATTTTTACATCTTCTATATAGTAAAGATTATATTTTTAATACTTTAAAAATATAAAAATCATATCTTTAACCCACTACATATGTAAAAATCACACCTTATCCATTTTAAAGATATCGTCTTTTCTATTTTTAAAATATAATCTTTTCTATTTTAAAAATATCGTCTTTTCTATTTTAAAAATATCGTCTTTTCTATTTTAAAAATATCGTCTTTTCTATTTTACATCGCTATTCTCTACATAAAGATTTAAATGATTTTCTATGTAAAAATTCAAACTTTTCCTAATGTTAAAAATCACGCCTCTTATTTTAACCTACTGATTTTAACATCACATTCATGTATAAATAAACGGATTTAAAAACTCATTTTATTAAAAAAAAACTGAATTTATAAATAGAAAATCACCTTGGTTGCATCGCAGGGGGTCGGAGATGGGGGTTCAGGTGGTGAGGGGGTGCGGATTCGGTGTCAGTTGGCCGGCGGCGGCCCAGGGGAGGAGGCGCTGGCGATTTCCGTTCGTCCTAGGCTAGGCGTGGGAGATCCCGTCGAAGGGGAAGAGAGAGAGAGGCTTGAGAAGCGGGGGTTCGAGGCTCTGAAGAACGGAGGGGGTTCGAGGCTCTGACGGCGGCGGGATCCACCTGGAGGAGGGGCGGCGTCGTTGAAATCGAGGGCAACACGAGTTTTTTTTTCTTTTTTTTCTTTTTTTCCTAATTCGATTTTGAGAATGAATTGAACGGGGGGCCAGAAAGAAAAAGGAGAGGAGAGGGTTTCTTTTTTTTATTATTTAATTATATTATTTTTCACTAAAAAGCAACTTTTATTTTCGACCTCAAAACGAGGCCCACCGCCTGTCGTCCATAGCTAATTACCCCCATTCCGAACCCAATGGGATATGTATCGCAAGCTGATTCGATCGTTTCGATCGGTTTTCGTTAAAATCAACATATAACTCTATATATTAATTTTGAACGCGCATTTCAATTTACCGGGGTCACATACTAACTCTAAAAATTCCTGAAAAATATTTTCTAGCTTCGTATTGACGATACGGTCCTAACAAAACTAGTTTCGTCGAATTCTAAGACCGTTTGAAAAATGGCCAATTTCCAGTCGATTAAAATCAACTGAAACTGGTCAAACGCGTTTTCCTTTGCCAGGCTCACATATTGATTCGAAAAATTATGAAATTTGAAACCTAGCTATAATTTGACACTGCGGATCCAACAAAACTTGTTTCGTCGAAATCCGAGGTCGTTTGCAAAATTCCCATTTTTAAGGGCCTGAATTCCATAGCGACTTTTCAGAATTTTCAACTGGGCATATCTTTTGATCCCTGCTATGAAATTTTGATTTTTCGGATTCGTTGGAAAGATATTCACAATTAGATCCTAATGTTTTTGGTTTCACTAAAATCCGGATTGTTTTGCACCCGGTACATTCAATTGAAGTTTGAAATCGAATTATCGAACTACCGCGCCATTTTCAATTCCTTTTATATATATAAATAAATATTTATATTCTAACGACGACGTATATAATATATACGTTCGAATTATATTCAAAATAAATTTCTCGTCGATATTATTTAAAATAGTTCATTTTAAATAATCAAAATTCGCTAAAATTGCCAAAATAAAAATTTTAAACTGGCCCAGAATTTCCGGGTTGTTACAATTTGCCAATATCGTGGTCAATATGGAGAGACCGGTTGGGTTGTTATCCGAGAACCACTACGTATTGGCAGTAACGTTGTGACTCAGATTTTATGAAGATAATCGAAGATGGATTAAAGTGCAAGGTTTTTTTCTATTAATGGAAATAGTGCATTCGGTTTCGTTCAATCCTAGAACGAACGTATATGGACGAATATATGACAGAGTATTTCCAATGATCGCATACGTTGGTCTGTATAGATATATATATGGTGGCGGGGAATTTATTCTCTTAGCATAATATCCAGAATATATTTGTGCAAATCAATTAATGATTTACGGATCTGACAATGTGGCATTCAAAGTGATTGTGCTATCAATGAATGATAAGTAATCGTAGCCTCAGGCCTCAACAACCGAGAAATGACAAAAATCGGGCAGTCAATATGGCTATGTAGGTCGCTCCCATTAGGGTGTATAAGCACCTATCAAGAGATATTCATTTCATTCTTTAATCTATTCGATGATGTCCCATTCGAGAAACGGTTGCTGATCCCAACCGTTGGTGACATACATTCGATAAACTCAAGCGAAGTTAGTGGTCGGTCATGTGTGGGCCGGGTTGCAAAATGTTCTTGTTGAACCCAGTGTATTCCTCTCTAGAGATACACTATTGGAAGGTGGTTCCATACCCTGTCATGTTGGAAACCCATTCTCCAATAAGCGCCCTGCGGTTTTTGGTTTTATATTATATATGGAGCGTGAGATGCAAGCGTTCCTCTAGATTCTATTTATTTGATGAAGACATTATTATAATATCACTAGATTTGATATCAAAATATTTTGGGTTATAGTAAGGTAAAAACCATCCGTGTTTATGTGTGGATCGGTCATTATCATTTCTTTCGAAAGGATTTTGAAAGTTAAACAAATGGTTGGAGTTTACTCACACCAGTCCCATGACTGACCCAGAGTTTATTTTGTTTGTTCTCCCTAAACTCTTGGGTGCCCAAATTTGTATGGGCAATCAAGTAGTCGGGATTTTACAGATTCACTTGGAAGAGCTGGAAGCAAGAGGCTTCACCAGTTAGCTATAGACTATCATATTTCCACTGTGTACTATGTTGTATCTGGAAACAGGTGTTTATAATTGTTCTAGGAATAACTGTTGTGCTCTGATAATGGTATGTATATACAGTTACTGATTTGTATTTCAAAAGTTATGTTATTTAATATATTTTATTCGCTCCACTGTGAGATTTGTGTTCTTCGTTTTTTTTTCTATTCTAACATTTCTTTCTTTCTATTTCTCATCCTTTAACTTCTTTCTAATAATGATTTGTATTTCTGTGCAATTTGGGTTGGACGTGTGGTGTTATTAGTCAACTCAGATAGTACGGATTTGCGGGCCATTACACTAACGATTAGGCATAGTATAATTATTTACCCAGGCTTCTTCATTTGGATACTATTCACCATATTTCTATCAAGACTGCTCCACTTCATGCCATTTCCTTCCATCTGCTGCTTTCCCTTCGTTCCATCTACTGCTCTCTTCTATTCTGGGAACAACTTCCCATCCCACGAACTCATATTTCCTTTGTTTAAACATGTTGTTGTCTTCACTCATGCTCACCGCTCCGTTCCTCTCAAGTCGTCGTCCCCCTCTTGACACCGACCATCACTAGTACACCATGCACCTCACCTTCCGCCACAAAGTTCACCGAAGATCCCTTCATGATGTATTCGAACAGCTCCTCTCCCTGCTTCTAAATAACCAACGCCTATAACTGAAAACCCAACCCTACTGAAGCTTCCACTTGCCATGACCGAACTTAGCTCCCCTTCCCTCACCTTGTTTACAGCGCCTACATTCTTCCTCCTCCCAGAAAAAATAAATCAAAAATCCAAGTTCATCTCGCTCCCCTGTTTCTTCTGCGTTTATATTACTTTATTTGAGAAGTTTGGATTTATGTATGCCATTACTAAGGCTTGTGAGATGGTTTTGAAGCAAGCGGAAATGAGGAAACCGTGCGTTTATATAGATAAATGAATTTGAGATGAGAAAAATTTCATTTCAAGAGTAGTGTTTTAGCATGTGCTTGTTGTTCGTTAGGTAGGTCTTAAGTGAATTGATCATAGAGAAGGAAGGACTAGAGTTAGTTGTGGCCTATGAGTTAGAACAAAGCCTTTGCGTGGATTGATTCTTTGATCTACAAAGTCTTAACAGGGAAGGAAGAACATAGGGTAGGTACGCAGATGAGTTTTCATTTCAAAAGTAGGATATACGCAGTGATATGGTAGGATAGAATGTAGCTGCTAGACGTAGAAAGTAAGGAACAATAACGTGGACAACATTTTTATTATTATTTGTTTTGGGTACGTTTACATGATTATTCTATTGTCAATTGTCATTGTATTTGCACCAACATTCATGCACATCAAATGCGATAAAAATAAACGTATTGCTACGTCTTAATGCTCTGGTGCCAATGAAATCGGTTTCGTTGAAAGCTGACTCAGTTTTCACAACAACATTATTTTAATTCCAAATTATTTATCAATTCACCTTTAAATTGCACACACAGAAAAAGAGTCCGATTGGCTCCAAATGGAAATCTAGCAATAATTAGCTATACATATTTCAATAAAATTCGTTTTGTCGAAAACGGAAATCGTTTGAAAAGAAAGTTATTTCTAAGGCCTATATAATACAATTAAAATATAATTAAATAGAAGACAATAATAATAAAAAATTATTATTATCATATATCTTCAAATGAAACTTATATACCTTTAAGATAAACCAGTATGTATTTTAAACTGAATATTTAAAAATCTTGGATTAAACGATATTCAATGCATACAGAAATTTTTATTTAATTTATTAAATAAATGTTATCGTTAATCGACGATTTCCATAGCAACTACATGAAAATTTGAATTGAACATAACTTGCAATCTATAATGTGAAATCTCCATTTTTCTCCTTTAGTAGAAAAATATAATCAAATGGATTTAGACGATTCTTATTTCACAGAATTCCGACATATATCGGATCATGTATATTCAATTGAAGTTCAAATCGTAAATTATGAACTACCGCGATATTACGAGCTTTATATTAAATATAAATTATACGTTTAAACTTCGTTGTATAAACGAATTATATATTATAAATCTATTTTAATTCCAATTCAATATTTAAAATAATAAAATATATTTAATATTTGACTACCAAAAATATGGGACGTTACAATTTTGATTGATTTGGGTGATTTTATGTCCCATATATGGGCACCGGCTTGGCTTTTGATTTTCTTTTTGATTGATTGACGCCCTGCGTAGCATTTGAAAAAATATGAATTGATCCATGCAAAGGAAGTACTGCTGAATTTTTTTGTATATCTTAGGACTTAAGTAAATAGTCTTTTCCAACTAACTATTTTGAAAGTTAATTGACTGGAATCACTCTTTCTACTTCGCGAAGTTGAAGATAAAATTTTTTGAAGGGGGAAAGAGTGTAACTGTAACGACCCGTATTCTATGCATCATAGGATCGTAGAATATTTATTTCTTTCACATACGAAGTCGTATGGTCATGTAACTTTGGGAGACGACTATTGGGGTCATTTCCCATGTTCAAGATTTTTTCCGATTTTTAAATGACCATTTTACCCCTAGTTGGCACTGTTTTGGCCATAACTTTTGACTGGAAAGGAATTTTGACCTGAAACCACTTCCATTGGCTCCGGATGATGGTTTACAATTCCGTAGATTGGTCACATTAGCCAAACGGACTCACCGTTTGGGAGATATGGCTGAAACAAGTTTCAGATGGTGAAAAACAGCTTAATTGGGCTTAACCGGGTGATTAGCAGCTAGGCCCAGAGGGGAATTTCGGGTTTAGAGGCATAGGAGGGCTGATTAGGGTTAGGAAATCACTTTCATTTCAGTTTTGAGCCGCCACAAACCTTCTTAAGACCCTAGTAATGGCTTCCATCCTCTAAAACCACTCCAAAACACATTTTTAGTGAAGACTAAGCCTAAACTACATCAAAACAAGGCCAAATAGCAACAAAGCAAGGTTGGAGTTGCTGCTATACATAGGAATTCGACCCAAACAGAAAGTATTTCAGATTTGGTGTTTTATTTTGTGGCAAAGGTGAGTGATAGCATCGTTTTGACACTAATTACAGTTAATTAAGGGTAATTAGTGAAGATTAGCGAATTTATACACTAATAAATTCTGGAAAAATGTTTAGAAATTCTTAAATAATATTTTATGCCTCTATTAGAAATTTGGTTTGATTTGGTTAAGTTTTATTAACTCTATGATTAGTTTTATTTAATCATGCTTAAGGGAAAAATGGGATTTTGGGTATATTTGATCCATTTTGACATGTAAATTCATTGTTTTGGTGTTTGTGGTTAGTTTGCTATGTTGCTATGACTGTTTGACATGATTTGTGATTGATTAGTATAGTTAGATTTGTCGAAAACGTCGTCGAATGGCGTAAACAAGTTGCTGGAAAAAGTTGCAGAAAGTTGTGCAGGGTTTCGGATCGAATCGGATATGGGCTCGGATCGGATAGGAGACCTGGGCGAGAAACCCGACCCGGACTGGAATCTAGCACAAACTAGGCTAGGCAAAAAGGAAGGCCATGTTGGTTAAGCTGGGGATCGGACTAACTTAAAGACGAAGGGCTCGGATCGGATCGACTTAAGGATGAAAGGCTAGGACTGGAGTAAGGCGAAGGGATCAGATCGACTAAAGGAGTAGGATCGGATCGGCTAGAGGAGGAGGATCGGATCAGAGTAAATGGAGAGTGAGGGAGCTGATCGAAGAAGGAGCATGAACTGGAGGGAAGATATCAACCCGACCCGACCCGAGGTGGAATACCCGACCCGAACCGATGCGACGCTGTGGACCCGAACCGAACCGCTACAGGAGAAGACTAGACCCGACCCGAAGTAGAGGACCCGACCCGAACCGATGGCTTGAAGGAGAACCCGACCCGAACCGATGGCTTGAAGGAGAACCCGACCCAGTATTGACCAATAACCCGAGATGCAAAGGTAGTCCAATAGGGGAAGTTAGAGCTCAAGATCCAGTTGGGAACCGATGAGTTCACTTCATGATTGGGCTTTGCTGCGGGACGTGTGCCAAGGGGCAGTCGATGTTTATGACTTTGGATCACTATGTATGGGAAGTAAGTGAACGAATTCAGGGCTGAAATGGCCTAGGTACGACTAAAGGGCTATAAACCAATGAAGTGGGGTCATTTGTAAAGATTTGGTCATGACTCCATGTGGTAAGCTTGGCAGTAGCAGTAGTTGTACAAGTCGAACTCCGTCACTACTTCAATGGGTCTAGTGATTGACAGTGGTGGACATCGTATGCTTTACGCACCGAGTGAGAGATGTGAGGATGGTTGCTATGGTTGATTTGTTTGCTATCATCATGACATGCACACCCCACCCCCGTATTCTTATACTATTTATTATGGCACCTTAGAGTGTTGTACGGTATGTGGTACTAACTCTTTGGTTGCAAGTCCAGGTTCAAGTATGGTTTAGTATACCTGTTATTGTTCTGTTTAGATGCTTATCGCTCATACCATGCTTTATGTCTGACCCAGAGTTTTATGTCTCCTCTTATTACCCTGGGTGCTCACACGAGCAGACTAGAGACAGGTTAGCTGGTGACGCACGGGTAGATGATCCGGAGACGAGCAGGAGGCTTCCACGTAATACATATATATAGTATTCTCCCTGTGTTGCTGAAGATCATTGCTTGGGCATTGGTGGTGCATCTTCTACTTTAGCTTTATTTTGTTTAGAGACAGTAAATTTGGAAAGTTGTAATAAGCTGTATTTGGATTTCCGCTGCTCTGATGTTGATGTTGATGTTGATTTTAGTTATCAGCTTATGCACTGTCTCACCTGTTTTATGTCAAGTATGTTATTATTAAATTTTATTCCATGCGCTGTGAGACATTCTACAGGTTTCTCGTTAGTTAATTCCCTTCCTTCCTTTCTTCTGACGATCGTCTCGTGCTAGTCGGGCATGTGTACAGCGCACTCTCGGAGGAAATGCAGGTTGGTACGGGGCTGGCCGTCACACTTGGTATCAGAGCTCTAGGTTGCGTAGTTAACCTAGGGAAGTTATCAGGGAGAGATAATATACGTATACGAGAGAGCGTATTTGTGATTATTTTGGTTTTCAAAAGCTATATATATATTATTAGTAGTATAAGAATGAAGTCGTGCTGCACTAGCACCACTATGGGGTCGTTAATCGTTTCCTTTTTCAGATTGACGATGAGCCGATATGTTAGAGGTACCAGTAGAGGGGCCAATAATGGGAATGCTGCTGACATGAGGGCGATGTTTACTGACCTCATGAGAGAGATGCTTAGGGATGTGCAGAGGGCAGCTCCCAATGGTGGAAATGGTGGTGGTCCAATAGTGCAGGCGCCAAGAGTCGACTTCGCCAAGCTGAATAAGGATTATACTAGCCTTGGTGGGAAGCCGTTCCACGGAACGGAGTCGGCTACGGATGTTCAGGATTGGTTGGATAGTTGCGAACGTATCTTCGAGGACTTGGGTATCGAGGATGCGATGAAGAGAAAGATAGCGTCCCGTCAGCTGCAAGGGCGGGCAATGAATTGGTGGAATGCTATAAAGGCTGCTACTCCCGAAGACCAGATTACTTGGGAGCAGTTTAAGGTTTGATTTAGCGAGAAGTTCATTCCAGCTGCTCAGAAGTCAGTGCTGTTTAAGAAATTCTTAGAGCTCAAGCAGAATGGCAGGGCTGTCTCGGAGTATATTGCTGAATTCGACACTTTGTCGAAGTATGGGTTATCTCTTATTGATACTTCCGAGAAGAAGAATGAGAAGTTCATAACTGGTTTGGATCAGTACTTGGGGGAAAGGCTTATTAACCACATCGATGAGACGTTTGAGTCGATTGTGGGGAAAGCATTGAGGTCAGAAAGTCTCTACCCTAAGCCGAAGACTGAGGTTGCATCCGCAGATGAGCCAAAGCCACAAGCAAGTGGTGGAGGCAAGGGTGGTTCCCAGAATAAGAGGAAGCAGAATCAGACTAAGGATGGCCAGAAGAAAAAGAATAAGCAAGAGGTTGAGTGCTTCAGCTGTGGTAAGAAGGGCCATTATGCTAGTAATTGTCGGGCCAAGCCAGGGGATAGGAAGTGCTTCAACTGTGGCCAAATGGGACATCACAAGGACAAGTGTCCACAGCCCCCTAAAGAAAAGCAAATGGTGAAAGCATATGCCCTTAATGCTATTCCTTCTTCGTCGAATGCCCCAACTACGGCGGAGAAGGGAAAGAATGTCGTCATTCAAGGTATGCTTTCTGTTTATGATGTTCCTGTTAGAGTTTTGTTTGATACCGGAGCTTCCAGTTCTTTCATATCTAGTGACCTGGTAGATAGGTTGGGATTGGAGCCCAAGATTGTCGATAGACCTTTAGTAGTGACGAACCCGATTGGTGGTTCGACTAGCCTTAGCATGATTTGTCGTAATGTGGTCTTATCGAGTCATGGATGCATGTTTGTTTGTGATTGCTTTGTTTTGGGCTTTACTGGGTTTGGCATTATTTTGGGAGTAGATTGGCTCCGAAAATACGGGGTGGTGGTAGACTGTGAGGGCTTTTTGGTGAAAGCTAGAGCGGATGATGGACGGAGGATAGTGTTTGGTGGTCTACCCAGTGAGGGGGTATTGGCTAGTTTTCTAAACCCCCTCGACATTCCGCATAGTGAGTTGTCAGGTTTGCCCGTGGTTGGCCAGTATCCGGATGTTTTCGAAGAAGTGACCGGACTTACACCACATCGAGAGATTGAGCTCCGTATTGATTTGGTAAAGGATGCCAGACCTATAGTGATGCCACTTCGTCGTATGGTACCAAGGGAGCAGCGAGAGCTCAAGGTGCAAGTCAGTGATCTTTTGAAGAAGGGATTTATCAGAAGGAGTGTTTCTGAATGGGGAGCACCAGTTGTGTTTGCTACCAAGGCGGGTGGTTCCCTTCGTTTGTGTGTAGACTACCGCGAGTTGAATAAAGTGACGAGGAAGAATAAGTATCCTCTACCGTGGATAGATGATTTGTTCGATCAGTTGAGTGGCGCGAGAGTATTTTCTCAGTTGGATCTCGCGACTGGTTTTCATTAGCTTAGAGTGGAAGCTGAGAGTATAGCTAAAACGCCATTTAGGACGCCGTCTGGGTTTTATGAGTGGTTGGTCATGCCATTCGGGCTGACCAATGCCCCAGCATATTTTGTGGATCTTATGAATAGGGTATTCGGAGATCAGTTGAATAAGTTTGTCCTTGTGTTCGTTGATGATATTTTGGTCTATTCGGGGACAGAGGAAGAACACAAGGAACATTTAAGAATAGTGATGGAGGTGTTGAGAAAACACCAATTGAAAGCAAAGTTTTCTAAGTGTCACTTCTGGAAGAGGGAAGTGAGGTTCTTGGGCCATGTTGTATCAGAGAGTGGTATTGCCGTGGACCCGGCGAAGGTGGCTACGGTACAGGATTGGCCTACGCCCAAGAATGCAACAGATGTAAGAAGTTTCTTGGGGTTAGCTGGATATTATCGTAAGTTTATCCAAGGTTTCTCCAAGATAGTAGCACCATTGACCCAATTGACCAAGAAGAATCAAGCTTTTGTCTGGGATGAAAGATGCGAGAATGCATTCAAGAGTCTAAAGGACAAGTTGATATGCGCACCAGTGTTAGTCATTCCTAAGGGGAATGAAGAGATGACGGTATACACGGATGCCTGTGGTACCGGACTGGGTGTTGTATTGATGCAAGGCGGTAGGGTTGTAGCTTATGCAAGTCGGCAATTGAAACCGCATGAGAAAAGATACCCTACCCATGATTTGGAATTGGCAGCGATTGTGTTCGCGTTGAAGATGTGGAGACACTATCTCTTGGGAGAAAGATTTGGGCTGTTTACAGATCATAAGTCGTTGAAGTATCTCTTCTCCCAGAAGGATCTAAATCTTCGGCAACAAAGGTGGTTAGAATTCTTGGCTTCCTATGATTTTGACATCGCATATACACCGGGAAAGGGCAATGCGGTGGCTGATGCATTGAGTAGGAGACATGCCAGCTTAGGGGCTATGTTTCTAGAATGGAAGCAACTAGAGTACATCGCTGGGTATGATTTCAGACCAAAGTGCGAATTGAATTCAGAAATGTTAGCAAGTTTGACGATCAGACCCACTTTAATTGAGCGGATCGGCTCTAGTCAGAGGGACGATCCTAACCTATTGGAAATCATCTTCAAGTTAGAGATGGGTATCGATGAGGAGATGAACAAGAAAGGGCTTGATCGAGATGGATGGCTTAGAAAGAATGGAAGACTAGTCGTAACCAATGTCAATGGATTGAGAGATGAAGTGCTTAGAGAATGTCATCACTCAAAACTGACTATACACCCCGGTGGTAACAAGATGTATCGAGATATAAAGCAGACCTACTACTGGGAAGGGATGAAAAGAGACATTGGGAGGTTTATATCCAAATGCATGAATTGCCAGCTAGTTAAAGCTGAGCAAAAGAAGCCTAGTGGGTCGTTGCAGCCATTAGAAATCCCCGAATGGAAATG
Source organism: Allium sativum (assembly GCA_030737875.1). Lineage (NCBI taxonomy): Eukaryota > Viridiplantae > Streptophyta > Magnoliopsida > Asparagales > Amaryllidaceae > Allium > Allium sativum. Next base: position 290,251,318 of record CM060924.1, read on the forward strand.
GGAGCAAGTCTCGATGGATTTCATCGATGGTTTACCAAGGACTAGATCGGGACATGATAGCATTTGGGTAATCGTGGATCGATTGACTAAGAGTGCAAGATTCATACCAGTCAAATTGACCAGAACGGCTGCTAAGTTAGCAGAATTGTATATGGAGTGGGTAGTGAGATTTCATGGGGTACCTAAAAGCATTGTGAGTGACCGAGACCCGCTGTTCACTAGTGGGTTTTGGAAGAGCTTACAAGAGGCTCTAGGGTCAGAGTTACATCTTAGTACCGCATATCATCCTCAGACCGATGGTCAGACGGAGAGGGTGAATCGTATTTTGGAGGATCTCTTGAGAGCATGAATATTGGATTTTGGTGGATCATGGGATGACCATTTGCATCTAGTAGAGTTTGCATATAATAATAGCTACCAATCCAGTATCGGTATGGCTCCGTTTGAAGCTTTGTACGGAAAACCGTGCAACTCACCATCATGTTGGATAGAGACTGGCGAGAAGTTTATGCTTGGACCAGATGTGGTGAGGGAAACTTCAAATAAGATCAAGGTCATTCAACAACGAATGAAGGCTGCCCAAGATAGGCAGAAGAGTTATGCTGATAAGAGGAGAAGAGACCCAAAATTCTCCGTTGGTGACTTGGTGTTTGTCAAGATTTCTCCGTTGAAGAGCATAATACGATTTGGCAGAAGAGGCAAGTTGGCACCAAGATTTGTTGGTCCATTCCATGTTCTTGAAATAGTCAGGAATTTGGCATATAGAATTGACTTACCAGAGAAGATGGAGGGAGTTCACAATGTATTTCATGTTTCCCAACTAAGGAATTCGTTCACGACTCAGACATAACTATTTCACCTGATCAGTTAGAGGACTTCGAAGTAGAACCCGAGGCGGTTGGGAACCGCAAGCCGGTCCGTATTGTCGAGCACGACATGAAGCAACTTCGAAGGAAGGCGGTGAAGATAGTCAAGGTTCAGTGGAGCGAGGAAGAGAATGATTGTACTTGGGAGACAGAGGAGAACATTAGGAAGACATACCCAGAACTCTTTGCCTGGTAAGATTTTGACTTCGGTTTAGTTTTCCGCATGCTAGGATAGGCTTGTTTGATTGTTTTGCATGTTTGATTGTTGTATGTGATTGTTAGGCATGCAGGATCTTTTGTATGTTTTGGGTTAAGGAATTTCGGGGACGAAATTTCTTAAGGGAGGGAGAGTGTAACAACCCGTATTCTACGCATCATAGGATCGTAGAATATTTATTTCTTTCACATACGAAGTCATATAGTCATGTAACTTTGGGAGATGACTATTCGGGTCATTTCCCATGTCAATGATTTTTCCCGATTTTTAAATGACCATTTTACCCCTAGTTGGCACTGTTTTGGCCATAACTTTTGACTGGAAAGGAATTTTGACCTAAAACCACTTCCATTGGCTCCGGATGATGGTTTACAATTCCGTAGAGTGGTCACATTAGCCAAACGGACTCACCGTTTGGGAGATATGGCTGAAACAAGTTTCAGATGGTGAAAAACAGCTTAATTGGGCTTAACCGGGTGATTAGCAGCTAGGCCCAGAGGGGAATTTCGGGTTTAGAGGCATAGGAGGGCTGATTAGGGTTAGGAAATCACTTTCATTTCAGTTTTGAGCCGCCACAAACCTTTTTGAGACCCCAGTAATGGCTTCCATCCTCTAAAACCACTCCAAAACACATTTTTAGTGAAGATTAAGCCTAAACTACATCAAAACAAGGCCAAATAACAACAGAGCAAGGTTGGAGCTGCTGCAATACATAGGAATTCGACCCAAACAGAAAGTATTTCAGATTTGGTGTTTTATTTTGTGGCAAAGGTGAGTGATAGCATCGTTTTGACACTAATTACAGTTAATTAAGGGTAATTAGTGAAGATTAGCGAATTTATACACTAATAAATTCTGGAAAAATGTTTAGAAATTCTTAAATAATATTTTATGCCTCTGTTAGAAATTTGGTTCGATTTGGTTAAGTTTTATTAACTCTATGATTAGTTTTATTTAATCATGCTTAAGGGGGAAATGGGATTTTGGGTATATTTGATCCATTTTGACATGTAAATTCATTGTTTTGGTGTTTGTGGTTAGTTTGCTATGTTGCTATGACTGTTTGACATGATTTGTGATTGATTAGTATAGTTAGATTTGTCGAAAACGACGTCGAATGGCGTAAACAAGTTGCTGGAAAAAGTTGCAGAAAGCTGTGCAGGGTTTCGGATCGGATCGGATATGGGCTCGGATCGGATAGGAGACCTGGGCGAGAAACCCGACCCGAACTGGAATCTAGCACAAACTAGGCTAGGCAAAAAGGAAGGCCATGTTGGTTAAGCTGGGGATCAGACTAACTTAAAGACGAAGGGCTCGGATCGGATCGACTTAAGGATGAAAGACTAGGACTGGAGTAAGGCGAAGGGATCGGATCGGCTAAAGGAGAAGGATCGAATCGGCTAGAGGAGGAGGATCGGATCGGAGTAAATGGAGAGCGAGGGAGCTGATCGAAGGAGAATGAACTGGAGGGAAGATATCAACCTGACCCGACCCGAGGTGGAATACCCGACCCGAACCGATGCGACGCTGTGGACCCGAACCGAACCGCTACAGGAGAAGACTACGACCCGACCCGAAGTAGAGGACCCGACCCGAACCGATGGCTAGAAGGAGAACCCGACCCGACCCAGTATTGACCAATAACTCGAGATGCAAAGGTAGTCCAATAGGGGAAGTTAGAGCTCAGGATCCAGTTGGGAACCGATGAGTTCACTTCATGATTGGGCTTTTCTGCGGGACGTGTGCCAAGGGGCAGTCGATGTTTATGACTTTGGATCACTATGTATGGGAAGTATGTGAACGGATTCAGGGCTGAAATGGCCTAGGTACGACTAAAGGACTATAAACCAATGAAGTGGGGTCATTTGTAAAGATTTGGTCATGACTCCATGTGGTAAGCTTGGTAGTAGCAGTAGTTGTACAAGTCGAACTCCGTCACTACTTCAATGGGTCTAGTGATTGACAGTGGTGGACATCGTATGCTTTACACACTGAGTGAGAGATGTGAGGATGGTTGCTATGGTTGATTTGTTTGCTATCATCATGACATGCACACCCCACCCCCGTATTCTTATACTATTTATTATGGCACCTTAGAGTGTTGTACGGTATGTGGTACTAACTCTTTGGTTGCAGGTCCAGGTTCAGGTATGGTTTAGTATACATGTTATTGTTCTGTTTAGATGCTTATCGCTCATACCAGGCTTTATGTATGACCCAGAGTTTTATGTCTCCTCTTATTACTCTGGGTGCTCACACGAGCAGACTAGAGACAGGTTAGCTGGTGACGCACGGGTAGATGATCCGGAGACGAGCAGGAGGCTTCCACGTAATACATATATATAGTATTCTCCCTGTGTTGTTAAAGATCACTGCTTGGGCATTGGTGGTGCATCTTCTACTTTACCTTTCTTTTGTTTAGAGAAGTAAATTTGGAAAGTTGTAATAAGCTGTATTTGGATTTCCGCTGCTCTGATGTTGATGTTGATTTTAGTTATCAGCTTATGCACTGTCTCACCTGTTTTATGTCAAGTATGATATTATTATATTTTATTCCATGCGCTGTGAGACATTCTACAGGTTTCTCGTTAGTTAATTCCCTTCCTTCCTTTCTTCTGACGATCGTCTCGTGCTAGTCGGGCATGTGTACAGCACACTCTCGGAGGAAATGCAGGCTGGTACGGGGCGGGCCGTCATAGTAACAACCCGAATTTTTAATACATGAATATTTAATTAATCTATATAATAAAATGATTAATTTTGAAATCAATGACTTAAATTAATCTTAAACGAGAAATTAAATGTTGAATTAATAATGAAAGTTGTGAATCTTGAGTTTAGAATGAAATAAATTTAATTTGAAGTTATGTAAAATCCTATTTAAAGACGAATGATTATAATAATTTTTTATCCATAAATTAGAGTGTTTCGAAATCGATTTATAATTACACGATTTTCATTAACATGTGAAATTAGTTATTTTTTATCCATAAACCAGTTCCATCAGATATGGAATGGTAAGTTTTTGTTAGATGTTAAGTTTCGTAATGATCATACTTAATGTGTGATTATGCGTGCTTAAAAAAAGCGTAGCATTTAATGATCTGAAAATTTCCATATTATAATTTGATTTTTATAGTGAAATAATAGTGTTTCTGCGATTTTTTTTAAATCTAATAACTAGTGTATATATAATATTTCTTTGTTAATAAGATTTAATAATGAATAATTATTTATTTGTTAATAAAATTTCAAGTTTTAAAAAAATATCTTATTAACAATTTTTTAAGTATAATTTTGTTTATCAATTGTTATTGTTAAATAAACAATTTATATGGTTAAAAAGAAATCGATTACCAAGTACCGAATAAGAATTTAATGAATTAGTGTCATTATTCAAAAATAATGATTATTTATTTAATTGGTTTAAAATGAAAAAATCATTCAATTATAACGGTATGAATATTATTAATCATTCGTTAAGGATGTTTTAAAATAAAATAATTTAGGATTAATTGACATAAATAATCCAAAGTTTAACGTCTCCGCCCATATTAATCCCAAGTTTGCGTTATTTAAAAATAATCCCAAGTTTGGGGGGTGCCTTCCAAAATTGATCCCATTTCCCCGATGACCTGCTATAGTAGGTTTTAAGTTTTAATTGTTTGCTAATTAATAACATTTGTTAATTAATAATCTTTGTTAACTTAATAAACTCTTTAAGTTGTTCAAGACTGATTAAAAACCTTTGTTAACTTAATCCCTTACATAATCTTCTTCCTCCCAGTGTAAACCGTTTTCCTAGTGACCAGAGTTGCTACCTCCATCATCGAATTCTTCTCCTCACTTACACCAAGCAGTCTAACTCCACCAAACTCCTCACAATAATGACATTCATAACAGCAACATTAATAACCAAACTGTGAATTATCAGAAATAACATTCATAACACGCATAACATTCATAACAGCAACATTAATAACTAAACTCCTCACTTTCACTTTCACTTTCACCAAGCAATTGAACATTAATAACCAAACTCCTCACTTTCTTTTCACTTTCACTTTCACCAAGCAATTGAACATTAATAACCAAACTCCTCACTTTCTTCTCACTTTCACCAAGCAATCAAACTGTGAATTGCCAACAATTTCACCAAACAATTGACATACCATCATTACACAAGTTGTTACGAACACCACCAAAACATGAAACCCAAAATCAGCAAAAACAAACTACCACCCAACCAAAATGAGCCTACCAGAAACATAACTCACCAGAAAACAACAATTTGAACATAATAATTCATCAAATTGGCTTCGATCAAGACCAGTGACCAGAGGCACGGTCAGCCTTCGCTGAGAGAACAGACGATGCAGATCTGATGCACAATAATTGGGTACAAAAATCCACCAAATCGCTCCAACTCATGTGCCATGCCTTTGCAAACACCACGCCATCGTTCGTTCCACCCAGATCAGCTCCAAGCTTCGACGGCGCTTCGCTCTAGCTTGGTTTTGGAACATGAGCTCTAGAAAGAAAGTCAATCGGGAATGGTTTGTGAAATTTAGGGATTGGAGAGGACCAAAGGAATTGGGTTTTGAATTAGAGAGACGGGAATGAAGTGTGATGAGAGAGAGAGAAGAGATAAACTGGCTATAACAGGTTAAAAGGTCCCCCGGATCAATATGGGAAGGGACCCCTCAAACTTGAGATTATTTATAAATAACGCAAACTTGGGATTAATATGGGCGGAGACGTTAAACTTTGGATTATTTATGTCAATTAATCCAATAATTTATTTTATTTATGTTAGTTTAAAAAAAGAAATCATTTATTTATATATAAGATTCAAAGTGCTTTTATTATCGATTAATAATATATTCAAAATGGATTTTAAGTTAAGTTCTAACTTATTTAGATATTGAGAATGAATAATTTCTTTAGGTAAAGTATTCTAAATATAAGTTTGCTTTGATAAAAGATTTATTTTAAAAGGGCTTTTCAAATATGAATATCTTTTAAATAAGACATTCTATAAAAGGATTGATTGAAGACATTTATAAAATTAATTGAGATTCGATTCTCCTAAATTGATTATCTTAAATATGACGGTATGAATATTTGTTTCACACTTAACATCGGAGGACGCATGTTTGGGGTTTATTCTTATATTTGTTTCGTTTTAAATTACTTTGTTTAATCCTTTAAATATGATTTGAAAATAAGAATGATTTTTGAAAATACTTATTTATAATATAAGTTATGTATATATTCTCAAAGAATTAAATATATAACATTCTGCAAATACTTACGTCATGAGAACGACGTACTAAAATTTTAAACAAATATTCTGAAATGGCATTTTATAAAAGAAAGATTCATTTTAAAGAGACTGGGTGATTATTATGGGAAATTAAATCCTTGGATGATTGTTGTTTATATATTTGATAGTTAAATAACCAACTATCAAATTTGGGTGTAAAGTTCATTTTGTCATTTTGAAGAGACTAGGGTCAGACCTTGTTGGCGAAACTACTTCGATCCGGCTAAAACATCTTGATTTTGAAATAACCTCCAAGATGATTGACAATAGAGTTATTTGATTTTGTTTAAGCCTAGATCTAACTTTTAACGACCCGAACTTCCCGGTCGGCCTAAATCGAATAAGAAGACGGATTGCTTTGAGAAAATGACTCATCATAACACAAAACAAGAGAACTTTTCATTTCTATTACAATAATTTACATCAAGGTTCAAGATATCAAAGTACAAATAAATAATATACAGCAGATAAATATCAGAGATTAAATTACATAGCAGCGGAAATATAATACATAAGTATAATATGCAGCGCAAAACATCAAATACCACAGCCGAAGAAAATACATAGATACAAAGCATTCCATAGTATATCTCTAGCCATAATCCAGGATCCTGTTAAAAGAAATATTTGCAAACCAAAACTAATAGCTGCTCGTGTGGAAAATATGGGCACCCAGAGTTTACGTGGGAAACAATAAACTCCGAGTCAGTCATGGGACTAGTGTGAGAACTAAAATAGTTATTAACTTTATTTTAATGTTGGGTAAATTAAGGGACCACCCATATAACACGGAACAGTTTTTCTCCCAAGAATAACATAAAATAAACAATGCAATGTTAAAAAGGAAAAATGAAGCCATTTAAAGACTCGGGTCTCATCACACAATGCAACACAAACCAGAGGATAGAGTTTTATCTTATAATGGACGAACGTGCGTGATACATGATATTTTACTTTTGTCATTATTAGTGCATAGTGCAGAAAACAACTTCAAATATAAACGTATCAATCATAGATGACATAGTACCCCATCCTACTATGTCGTCATATAGGTTTACAACTAAAATCGGAAGTCGCATATTGGAAATTGGATTCCATCTACGAACCAAGCCAAGGGATCTTCCTCCGCCGATTCGAGACAGTCTAGCCCGTGCCTCAGGAACAGAACGCATCATCCCTAGGAACATGCAAAGTCGGTCAGCCGTCGTCGATTGGCAATTACTAAACCCGGTCCTTTGCGACCTAAACTATGGTTAGTATCTCGACTGTAACACCCCATGTCCATTAATGTCACTCACAAAGGGAATGCATCAATGTCCATGAAGCGTTATTGTTGTATAGAATAGATAAATTACAAGAATAAATAAATAAAACAACACAGCGGAAGATAAAACTTATTTCATAGCATCATAACTCAAAACAAGCTTACATAAGTAGTCTCCAAAACCATTACAACAGGATCAATAGTCTTTTCCAAAAACTTCAAAGTACATAAAGAAGAAAATACTTAAATGACATAAATGCATAAATCCCCACTGAGCATAAGCAAAGCCATAAAGATGAGAGAGTCCAAAGCGATACATCTACTCTCTTCAAGCAACTGAAAGAAATCGGCACTAAGTTGTAGTATTCCCTCCTTGCAACCCTGAGGGGGGAAAGGAAAGAAAAGAGGTGGAAACAAAACGGGTCAGACATAAAGTCTGGCGAGTCCAGTAATTTTAACAAATAATAGGTAAGGTAAATGATCAAGAAATAAATAGGCATCATGATATGGATGTAACATAGATAAGGTAGATAAAAAGGATGGACAAGATGATTCCGTTCCTAAGTACTAAGACAATCCTACATCTTGGCTAAGCGAACAACCCTCCAAGTACTAACCCCGAAGACTGAAGTCAACATCAGACTAGCAGCAAAAGGACTATCCAACTCAACCAAAATGTATTTCGTTACACCGCACTTTTGCTATGTTACACCACATTACTTAATTACACCGCACATCTACTAGTCTCTATTTACTAAAGGTTGATCCCTTCCCACTAACTGTACCCACTAGACAAATTGGTAGTTACTTGTACCTAGCTGCTATCGTAGGTGCCGGCTTGCTCCTACCACCGCTAAGGTACCCTACCCATTCGATCGACTCCCTAGACCCCGTAGGCACCCGTGCTGGCCCCACAGTGGGGTGTATCACTCCCCAAAGTGGCAACCCCGATATCAACATAAAATGCACGGCCATACCTACACGATGCAACAACGTCTTACCTACCAGCCCGGACCCATGCACGCACATGAACCCATTGGACTTGCGTTGCCACCGCTATTCACATTTTGACCTCTTACATTTAAGTCCAGTAAGCGTGCCCCAACCCCGGCCTAGTACCGGGCCCAATTAGATACTTAAACGGGTTACTGGTTGAAACGGGTCCCCATCCGACACAAGCCTCCCACCTATGCTTGGTCCCCACTGGGTTTTTCTCCCACTTAACCATTTTAATTTAAATGTCCATGTCTTACACATGCTACGGTCAATTCCATACTTACATGTCATAATTTACATGTCTTATCTTATTCCGGTTAAGTCCATATTTACATGTCATAATTTACATGTCACCCCACTTAACCCTCTGACCATACCCATGTCTTATTATGGTTAGTATTCCTTAATTCATTCCTTATGATGAACGGTGCATGACCTCCCACATTAAACCGAATACTTTGTGGCCGCTGGATTTGTCGGGCGGTTCCGGGCAGTCTTACGCCACAAACCGGGTCTAACCTTGTGTCATAAACCGTTACGCCTACAATTCATTCCTTTGACCTCTCACATTAGACGTCCAATTGTGGCAGCTGGATTTTCCAGGCGGTTCCGGGCAGTCTTACGCCACAATTGCGCCTAACCTCGTGTCAAAGGTTTATTAATAATCATATTTCACCCATACCCAATTCTCATGTCATGTATATCCAATTAAACATGTAATCATGTTTATAATATTGCCTATTCCAAATTGTCACTAATTACATATTAATTAGCATCAATTACAAATTTACAATTATAGGCAATTTCATCAATTCCATGTAATTCATACCTAAATATGCCAATTTCACATATTATCCAATTATCCAAAATATCCAATTTTCTATATTTCACATATTCCCATTGTTCCCACGTATTCGCATTCGCGCGTATTTTTAACATAGGCTCGAAGGTAGCCTAGATCCAAAAATAAAAGGAATAGGGATAAGAAGAGAGAATCAAATCATAGAAAATTGGAATTAACACAACATTATGAAATAAAGAGGCATGTAAACTAGCATAGAGGCATAATGACAAATTCAACATGAATAAACTGATAAAAGGTATGAACTTTACATAGAAACATAGGCATATGATGATATGAATCAAAAAGGTGAAGACTAGGATGAGATTTAAATTTCATACATACATATGAATCCTCTTTACAACTTCATCATGTTACTTTTAATCCCATTATATTGTGAAAATCACTGTACTCACCTTTCATGGTTAAAGAATAGAATTATGCACTGAAATTGGTGTAGAAACGTTGCGGTGTTGCTGATTTATATTCTTAAATTGTTGTAGAAGCTTTAATCTTTAATTTGAGTTGAAGTTGAACACTTGAGATTTGATTTAGAGGCGGTGGCTAGGGTTTAAGAGAGAATTTGACAGCATAATGGTGTCATAGATAATATTTATGAATTAGGGTTAGGTCTTAGGGTGTATATATAGGTGTAGGAAGTTATTTAGGCCTTAGGATTAACCTTAGAACTGATCTGGACCACTCAGATGCCATATCAGCCCTTAGGGCGAATCGGGCCACGGGTTGGCAGCCAAACACCCTGGATTGACCTCTAGTCGACCCAGCGGGGCTTGGGTCGACTCTAAAAATGGTGCGGTTCGGCTATTCCCCCTCCCGATTCGTTGTTTTGAACTTTTTTTGAATATTTATTTATTTAATTTTTATATATATCTATATATATATTTCTCTCATATGCATACAAACTTCATGGCTTAATAACTTCTTCATAATTAACCATTTTCACACTAAACCTCTTTTTGAACCGCGTTCACACTAAGCCACTTTTTAGCCATTCCCCTAAAACAAAAATGTGGCGCTGGCGAGGATCGAACTCTGTACCTCTTGTATGCAAGTCACATGTTCTAACCAAATAAGCTACTAAGTCTTTTACTTACAAACCTTAGAACAATGCTAAACATCATTCTTTTCTCATTCCTCTTATTCAAATAAATTATTCTTTAATTTGTTATTTTAATATTCTCAGAAAATACGAGGTGTTACATTCTCCCCTACTTAAAGGATTTCGTCCTCGAAATCTCTAAGTCAAGAAGAACGTATCCTACCATCCAATCATCCATCTACTCAACCATCAACCACTAGCAACCATGGTCCTTAAAAGATTTCTAATGCTTTTCATGTACATATGCATAATGTGTGTATACGTCCGTATATTAATGCAGAATTAGGTGGTCCACTGATTCAATCGACCTACTTAATGCAAATAATGATAGTGCCATGTATCCGTCATGTATGCAAAGAACCCTATACATATCATTACTACATGTGAGCACAACCATTCATTTAAATGCAACATCCATATGATACACACATTCAACGTACATTCATTTTACTAAATACATCCATTTATATGCAATATGCAATATGAAAGTGACTGAGCCGATCTAGTGCCTAAAGTGTGTGTATATGCATCCACGAGCAACCACTAGCAAACACTTGCATCCACATGCATCCACCATACATAACATGTCTCAAACACATGTTTCAACTATAGGACTACCCAATCTAGCGGTCAAAGATACTAGTGAGAGGACATACTAAAGATAGAACAAGTACAAGCTAAGCGATAAAGGAGAAATTAAAAGAAAAGGGTACAATGAACGCATCTTCTCTTCCGTCTCCCAAGTAGTGTCGCTCTCATCATCTTCCCATTGCATTTTGACTAGCTTGACCTCTCGATTCCTCAACTTCTTAATCTCCGACCCAATAATGCATGTAGGAGCTTGTCAAATCGTCGCATCATGCTCTATCTCCACCTCTCTAAGCAAGCTCGTCTCTACCACTTCCGCGGTCTCATGCAAGCACTTCCTCAAATGTGATACATGGAATATGTGTGTACACCACTAAGTCTCTCGAATGTATACGGAGGCTAACCATGGAGCAGTCCTCTTACTCTTCACGGGAATGAAATGGGCGCTCTTAGTAAGCATGTCTACCATGACCCAAATTCCCGTATTACCCCTCCTTGATCTCAGTAACCCATCAACAAAGTCCATCGAGACACTCTCCCACTTCCATTGTGGGACCCCCAATGGGTGAAGCAACCCACCGAGCTTCTTTTGTTCTGCTTTTACTTGTTGGCACGCTAAGCATCTAGTGACAAACTCGGCCACATCCCTCTTCATACCGGCCCAAAAGTAAACTAGTCTCATGTCCATGTACATCTTGTCCCCACCGGGATGAATGGTCATCTTCGAACGATGTGCATCATCAATAATGGTCTTCTTCAAGTTCTCGTCTTGTGGTACACAAAGTTTACCGTCCCTACGTAATCAACCCTTATCATCTAGGGTATACCTACTGAGATGGCTCGATGACCCCCCCCCTTATGAGCTTCTCTACTAACTCAACCAACTGTGGGTCATCTCGCTGTGCCTCACCAATCCATCCCAAAAGCGTAGGTCTGACCTCTAAGGATGCTAGCAAACCGGGTACAAAGTCAATGGAAGGTCTAAACTCAAACGTAGAGATGAACTCTAAACTTCGCCACTCAACAAACAACGGACTCAAGGACAACCTTTTCCTACTTAAGGCGTCTGCCACCACGTTACCCTTGCCAGGGGTATATGTTATCTCGAAATCGTAGGACGCTAAGAATTCCATCCACCTTTGCTGCCTTAAGTTCTAGTCCTTCTGAGAAAACAAGTATTTTAACGATTTGTGGTCTGTGAACAATTCGAATTTCTCGCCAAGAAGATAATGGCGCCAAGACTTAAGCGCGAAAACAATAGCGGCCAACTCTAGGTCATGTGTAGGGTAATTTCTCTCATGCACTCTCAACTGCCTTCCTCCATAGGCTATTACCCTCCCCTCTTGCATTAAGACTGCGCCTAGTCCTATCCCATAAGCATCGATATAAATGGTAAATGGCTTACTCCCATATGGCAACACTAAGACTGGGGCTGTGGTCAAATCTCTCTTTAAACGTTGGAAAGCATCATCACAATCTACGTCCCACGTGAAAACTAGGTTCTTCTTCGTCAAGCGTCTCGATGGGGCTGATATCTTTGCGAATTCCTTGATAAACTTCCTATAGTAGCCAGCCAACCCCAAGAAACTCCTCACCTCGGTATCATTTTTAGGGACCTTCCAATCTTGGATGGCCACCACCTTCGCGGGATCCACAGCTATCCCTTCTTTGGGAAACCACGTGCCCTAAGAATCACACTTCCTTCCTCAAAAAGTGACATTTAGAAAATTTAGCTTTAAGGTTATGCGCTCGAAGGGTCTCCAACACTCCTCTAAGATGTAGGGCATGCTCTTCCTCGCTCTTAGAAAATATCAAGATGTCATCCACAAAGACCACCACGAATTTATTAAGGTACTCCCTAAACACCCTACTCATCAAGTCAACAAAGTATGCCGGGGCATTTGTCAAACCGAAGGGCATCACAAGCCACTCATAGAAATCGTCCAGAGTCCTAAAGGCAGTCTTGTCTATGCTATCCTCAGCCACTCTCAATTGATGGAAACTAGTGGATAAGTCCAACTGCGAAAACACTGAGGTGCCAATAACTGATCGAAGAGATCGTCAATCCTCGGCAGTGGGTGCCTATTCTTCTTAGTAAGCTTATTAAGTTCTCTATAGTCCACACAAAGTCTAAGGGACCCATACGCCTTCGTGGCAAATACTACTGGAGCACCCCACTCCGATATGCTACGCCTTATGAACCCCTTCTCAAGCAACTCCCCTACTTGCTTATTGAGTTCCCTCCTCTCATGAGGAGCCATGTGGCGTACTGGCAGAGATACGGGTTTTGCATTGCCTACAAGATAAATATGAAAGTCTATCTCATGTTTTAGGGGTAGACCCCTCACCTTAGCGAAGACATCAACATATTCCCAGACTATACGAACAGAATGCAAATCATCATTGGATGCGTCAAGTGACTCAAGATAACTAAGCATCGCCGATCCTCTAGGGTCACAAGAAATATCAAGGGTCTTTCCACTACGAGTCAACAATTTTACTACCCTTCGTTCACAATCTAGGATGGCACCATGTCTGGCTAGCCAATCCATCCATCCCTAGAATCAACCCATAGCCCAAGAAACCAAGCACAAAAGCATTACATTCAAAACCAACGCCTAAGATAGACAATCTCAAATCCCTACAAACCATGGATAAATGAGCCAACCCACCAATAGGATTTGAGACTATAATAGGATCCACAATGAGACTAGTATTTAAGTGCAGTGTTTCAACTAATGATGTAGAGATAAATGAATGTGATGCGCCAGAATCGAATAAAGTACGGAAAGGATGATCAAACAAGAAAATCAAACTTTCGACAGAAATTTTTCTACCTTCTTCCTGCCCCGAAGCCATGAGAGCATGAACCTACCCTCCCGAAGTAGAACCTGCCCTCTGCCCTTGCTTCTTAGGATAGTCCTTGACAGTATGACCTGGATCACCACAATAATAACAAGCGAACTTCTTCTTCTTCCTACAGTCTTTCTTCAAATGGTCGGGTATCCCACAGTTGTGACACTTCCTCTTTTCTTTACCACCTTTCTTTTGTTGTTGGGCTTTCTTTGGATCCTCCTTCTTATCTTGCGGCCTAAAAGTACTTACACCCTTCTCTTCTTCATGCATGTATGCCATATCAACAAGCTTTTCATACGTAGCCCCCATTGGAATGTGGGACAAAGCCAAACTGTGAAGCGGTTCATTTAGGCCCTTCGCAAACCTCAAGGCCTTCTTGTAGGCGTATTCACCAACTCTAGCCCAAATCTCGCCAACTTATTAAATTCGGTCACATACTCCTTCACAGTCAAGTTTTTATGCTTCAATGTCAAGAACCTCTCCATGTACATACTCTCCTCAGCTTGAGAAAGGAATTTCAACTCAAACCTTCCCCTAAAATCTGCCCATGTCTCTACAGCAAGATCTCCATCAGTAACCTCCCACCAAAACGAAGCTTCGTCCTTCATCAACCAAGAAGCCAATTGGACCTTCTTACAATCGTCCAAATCGAAAATGCCAAACAGATCCTCCACTTCTTTCAACCAATTTCTAGCTTCAACGAACGTGTCAGACCCACTAAAGGGTTTTCCACCCATCGAACGAAAGTCTTTACATATCTTGGAGAAAGCATCTCCATGCGGTGGAATGACTGGAGCTGGGGGAGGAGGAGGAACGTAGGCCGGACCCATGGCAGCGGCCCTGGCCTCGAGATATTAACGAAACCAACCGGGTACATAAACACCCTCTGGTATCTTAGATGCTCCAAACATGTTGTAAAGAAAAAGAAAGACTTTCAAAACAAGGGAAGCGAAAGAGAGATGTATGGCTTGCGAGGATTATGCTCTTTAAAGTAAACTTTCCTTGAAAATAGATTCTTTAAAACAAGTTTTTGAAAATACTTTCTATGAAAATAATACTTTTGAAAACACTTTTCAAAACTTTTTATCTGTTCTTGTAACCATAGCTCTGATACCACGTGTAACACCCCATGTCCATTAATGTCACTCACAAAGGGAATGCATCAATGTCCATGAAGCGTTATTGTTGTATAGAACATATAAATTACAAGAATAAATAAATAAAACAACACAACAGAAGATAAAACTTATTTCATAGCATCATAACTCAAAACAAGCTTACATAAGTAGTCTCCAAAACCATTACAACAGGATCAATAGTCTTTTCCAAAAACTTCAAAGTACATAAAGAAGCAAATACTTAAATGACATAAATGCATAAATCCCCACTGAGCATAAGCAAAGTCATAAAGATGAGAGAGTCCAAAGCGATACATCTACTCTCTTCAAGCAACTGAAAGAAATCGGCGCTAAGCTGTAGTATTCCCTCCTTGCAACCCTTAGGGGGGGAAGGAAAGAAAAGAGGTGGAAACAAAACGGGTCAGGCATAAAGTCTGGCAAGTCCAGTAATTTTAACAAATAATAGGTAAGGTAAATGATAAAGACATAAATAGGCATCATGATATGGCTGTAACATAGATAAGGTAGATAAAAAGGATGGACAAGATGATTCCGTTCCTAAGTACTAAGACAATCCTACACCTTGGCTAAGCGAACAACCCTCCAAGTACTAACCCCGAAGACCGAAGTCAACATCAGACTAGCACCCAAAGGACTATCCAACTCAACCAACATGTATTTCATTACACCGCACTTTTGCTAAGTTACACCACATTACTTAATTACATCGCACATCTACTAGTCTCTATTTACTAAAGGTTGATCCCTTCCCACTAACTATACTCACATGACAAACTTGGTAGTTACTTATACCTAGCTGCTATCGTAGGTGCCGGCTTGCTCCTACCACCGCTAAGGTACCCCTGCCCAACCCATTCGCTCGGCTCCCTAAACCCTGTAGGCACCCGTGCTGGCCCCACAGTGGGGTGTATCACTCCCCAAAGTGGCAACCCCGATACCAATATAAAATGCACGGCCATACCTACACGATGCAACAACGTCTTACCTACCATCCTGGACCCATGCACGCACATGAACCCGTTGGACTTGCGTTGCCACCGCTATTCACGTTTTGACCTCTTACATTCAAGTCCAGTAAGCGTGCCCCAACCCCTGCCTAGTACCTGGCCCAATTAGATGCTTAAACGGATTACTGGTTGAAACGGATCCCCATCCGACACAAGCCTCCCACCTATGCTTGGTCCCCACTAGGTTTTTCTCCCGCTTAACCGTTTTAATTTAAATGTACATGTCTTACACATGCAACGGTTAAGTCCATACTTACATGTCTTATCTTATTCCGATTAAGTCCATATTTACATGTCATAATTTACATGTCACCCACTTAACCATCTAATCATACCCATGTCTTATTATGGTTAGTATTCCTTAATTCATTCCTTATGACGAACGGTGCATGACCTCCCACATTAGACCGAACACCTTGTGGTCGCTGGATTTGTCGGGCGGTTCCGTGCAGTCTTACGCCACAAACCGGGTCTAACCTTGTGTCATTAACCGTTACGCCTACAATTCATTCCTTTGACCTCTCACATTAGAAATCCAGTTGTGGCAGCTGGATTTGTCGGGCGGTTCATGGCAGTCTTACGCCACAATTGCGTCTAACCTCGTGTCAAAGGTTTATTAATAATCATATTTCACCTGTACCCAATTTTCATGTCATGTATATCCAATTAAACATGTAATCATGTTTATAATATTGCCTATTCCAAATTGTCACTAGTCACATATTAATTAGCCTCAATTACAAATTTAAATTATAGGCAATTTCATCAATTCCATGTAATTCATACCCAAATATGCCAATTTCACATATTATCCAATTATCCAAAATATCCAATTTTCCATATTTCACATATTCCCATTGTTCCCACGTATTCGCATTCGCGCGTATTTTTAACATAGACTCGAAGGTAGCCTAGATCCAAAAATAAAAGGAATAGTGATAAGAAGAGAGAATCAAATCACAGAAAATTGGAATTAACACAACATCATGAAATAAAGGGGCATGTAAACTAGCATAGAGGCATAATGACATATTCAACATGAATAAACTGATAAAAGGTATGAACTTTACATAGAAACATAGGCATATGATGATATGAATCAAAAAGGTGATGACTTGGATGAGATTTAAATTTCATACATACATATGAATCCTCTTTACAACTTCATAATGTTACTTTTAATGCCATTATATTGTGAAAATCACTGTACTCACCTTTCTTGGTTAAAGAATAGAATTATGCACTGAAATTAGTGTAGAAACATTGCGGTGTTGCTGATTTATCTTCTAAAATTGTTGTAAAAGCTTTAATCTTTAATTTGAGTTGAAGTTGAACACTTGAGATTTGATTTAGAGGCGGCGGCTAGGGTTTAAGAGAGAATTTGACAGCATAATGGTGTCATAGATAATATTTATGAATTAGGGTTAGGTCTTAGGGTGTATATATAGGTGTAGGAAGTTATTTAGGCCTTAGGATTAACCCTAGAACTGATATGGACCACTCAGATGCCATATCAGCCCTTAGGGCGAATCGGGCCATGGGTTGGCAGCCAAACACCCTGGATTGACCTCTAGTCGACCCAAAGGGGCTTGGGTCGACTCCAAAAATGGTGTAGTTCTGCTATTCGCTCTCCCGATTCGCTGTTTTGAACTTTTTTTGAATATTTATTTATTTAATTTTTATATATATTTATATATATATTTCTCTCATTTGCATACAAACTTCATGGCTTAATAACTTCTTCATAATTAACCATTTTCACACTAAACTACTTTTTGAACTACGTTCACACTAAGCCACTTTCTAGCCATTCCCCTAAAACAAAAATATGGCGCTGGCAGGGGTCGAACTCTGTACCTCTTGTATGCAAGTCACATGTTCTAACCAAATGAGCTACTAAGTCTTTTGCTTACAAACCTTAGAACAATGCTAAACATCATTCTTTTCTCATTCCTCTTTTTCAAATAAATTATTCTTTAATTTTTTATTTTAATATTCTCAGAAAATACGAGGTGTTACATCGACCATCAAGGTCCTTGTGCAGCCAAATCCGAGGTACCTCGCTATCCAACATCCACATAAGTAAAAAATTTAGGCTCCATACCATGACATCACTCATAGCTAGAAAGAAACGCATGTCCTTTATTTCCTGTTGTCCCTCAACCCGTTTTTGGTTCATATCCAGGTGTGAAGCTCGCAAATTAACGCTACAGAATGTTGTGCTATATTAAAGTTATGCTTGATCATAATCCACAAAGCTCAGTTTTTCAACAAAATCTTTGATCCATGCATCTCAGCATGCCACATTGTCAATTCATACCATACAACTGATGTCTACCGGTATACAACCTTTGAGCTCGTACGTCTAAGAGAAGGGTGTTATGCAAAGAGAATAAATTATCCACCACCAAATATATGTATATTTATTAGATATCAATTAATACAGCATAAAATACAATGTCATACATATAATCATTTGCAAGTCCGTTCTGCCTCTGAATGAAACCGAAGGTATCTTATTTCTCGTCCCATATGTCCAATACAGGAAAGTGGCTCTCGCATATCTGGTCGATTTCCAAGTGTGTCTGGATGACCACCACTTATTACCTCATCTCGGGTGTACAGCCCAATCGAGACATCAGTAATCATCCCAATAATGTGAACTATGAGTGAATAACAATACGACTCATTTTAGATTGGTACAACAAAGTAAGTTAACAATTTTTTGATTAGTGACAGTAATATTTTTTTCTCTCAACTAAGATCGAATAAGAAATATGATGAAA
Source organism: Allium sativum (assembly GCA_030737875.1). NCBI lineage: Eukaryota > Viridiplantae > Streptophyta > Magnoliopsida > Asparagales > Amaryllidaceae > Allium > Allium sativum. Next base: position 290,270,324 of record CM060924.1, read on the forward strand.
AGTTGAATTACGAGCGATTATAGTGTAACCAATATATAGGGAGATTCTTAGGTGATGGTAAGGAAATCTATTCTAAATTGTAGTCTTTGTTTAATAAGTGGAGGACTTAAAGTACATGTATTGCCTTTTTGAGTTTTTAAAACTAAGTTTTGTTAAGCTGAAATTGCATAACATTCTCATCTTCTTATATTCTATAATAGTAGTAATCCAAGGGTATCCAACATTTCTTGTAAATCTAACGTTGGTGTGCAAACCCGCCATGCTCTTTTCTAACTCTCACGTCAGCCCATAAGGCAGTGCATGTAGTATACCTTGATCTCATTTTATGAGTTGGATACCTAAGGATTACCGACATCTTGTTGACAAAGTCAGCGTCAATCTGCATAATCTGCCAAGCTCCGCCCCAAACTTTCACGTTAGCCCGCGAGGCAGTGCATGGGTGGTATACCTTGGTATTTTAAGATAGGTGTGTGTAATTAGTCATAAATTTTAATTTTTATAAAGATAGAGAATAAGTAATGATGCCCAAACACTTCTTGACCTTACAAATTTGATTAGCCACATATAACGAAATAAAAATATCACTTGCAAACTGTGACAAGCAACTAAGAATTTATTTCGTGGCTGCACTATGTTATCAACTGAACCAAGAAGACAAACTAGTATTTAACATTTGAAAACTTAAATTATGTTGAAAATTTGTGACAAGTTGAGGAACCAAAAATTTCTATAGATTAATTTCGAATTGTATACTGCTATGTTGCAACTTTTCTGAAACCAGTCGTATTTTCATTTTTGTTTTCATTTACATATGTTTGTTGCATTCATGTAGTTGCATTAGAACTAGAGCATACTACATTTGTATTTTGTGGGTATTATCCACTGAAAACCCTCACGAGACACCACTCGTCCTACTAGGGACACCTAGAGGTTTAACGGTTTGTTGCATACGCTCAATGCAAATGTGTTTCCTATGAAAGTATGAGCTACCTAGTTTTGTTTTTCATTTTTGTTTTACTCGAGGACGAGTAAAAGATAAGTGCGGGGGTATTTTATTAACATGTAAAAGTGTTTATTTTATGCTTTTATATTTTATCTTTTGTGTATAAATAATATTACTTGGGTACTATTTTGTCACTTTTACAAATATGCTGACTCAGCCACATATAGTCAGAAAATTGAGATCAAAATGTTGTGTGTGTATATGAAGACCGCAGATGAAGATCTTATATTAAATTCCTTTTTGGACAAGAGAATGATTGGTAGAATGAATTTGCACATCACAAATCAAGGAAGACTTGTCAAGGAAGCAAGAGGAAAAGAGGATAGGCCAAAACTTACCTGATTTAACAAAGGCTCGTTTGTGATTGATTAGGGTTTAGGTTAGCTAATCTATCTTATAAGTATCCATGTATTCTCATTGTAAACTTTATCAAAGAATTGAGAGTTTTTAGATCTATTCTATACTCCTCTTGGGTCTAGTAAATTTGTGTTGTCTATTCAATTAGATTTGGAACAGCACAATTTACAATTGCAATTTACTTTTCTCATTAGTGATTGATCGTTTGATTAGATTCAATGGTAATCCTAATTTTACATTATGTTTATTATTTCTATTCTGTAATTTTAATTTCTGCTTTTTATTCTGCTTTCCTAGGTAGTATTGAATTTGATACAGATTTGATTTAGATTCGAATATGTAGCATTCAATAATAGTTTACTTGCTCTTCCTGTTTCAATTGATAATTGTGATTTGGTCGTCGGTTCAATTAGATTTGTTCTAAACCAAATTGCAATTTCAATTTTTATTGTTTTCAAACCAAAATCTCTAAAAGTCTCCCACGAAATTATATAAATAATAAATTTTAGTTGTCTTCCCTGTTTCGACCTGCATACTACAAACCTATGTGCTAGCAGTAATTTATAATAAATTTGCGCTTTTCCATTCCATTGGAAAGTGTCAAATAAGCCCCATTTTGATATAGTTTTAACACTGTTCTAATATCATATATCGAAAGGTGTAAGCACTACTTTTCGTGTATATGCATTTCAATATATACTAACGGTACTCAAGCATCATATAAATTTGAAAATCAATACTTCATAAAAACTAATTAATTTACAATAATTATAAATTGATTAAATCATATGGTTTATTTGCAATATTAACCATTTTAGTAATGTGCCCTCAAAGTGTAAATCTGATCAGTGATTAATACTAGACAACTTGGATATTAATATTCACACACTATCTTAACCAGTGGTGTGACATTTTGGATGAATTTATTACTTACACATCTTTTTTGTAAAATCTAATTTTACTTATCATATGTGGTATCCGATAATAATGATTATTTACATCAATTCTCTTTGTCAACACTATATCACTTTAAGACTTATGAAATTTGGTTTCATACAAAATTCCATTATTGTCTACATTCGACTCGAATTGTCCAAACATAAAGTTATTGGTTCAATAATAAATATTATTATTAATCGTACCTCTCCATCCAAACACTTTAACTTTGAGTTGGCTATAATTAACCGTGGTCCTAACCCATATAACTAAGAAGTTGAATTCTTTATTGAATAATGTTTCACTTTCAATTCATCAAATCAGACATAACTGTAGTTATTTGATGGAAAATATACCATGAAATAACTAGATAACTAAAGTAGAGTGATAACATTGAAGTTCCATGGCATTTTTAAATCCATGGAACTATGTAATGTCATCATTTCAAGATTATTTGTTTGATCTTACGTTATATTAGGCAAAATAAAACTCTTAGGAACATCATTCCATGGTTTTTTGATATTTATGAATACGTAAGTCCTTTGTGCCACCATCAGCCATAAGTAGTATATTGTCTAATATTTGGAGAACATTATGTACTTTCATCTCAATGGATGTATTAATATCCTACCTCGAAACATCTTGATTTAGAATATCTAAAATAATATGTCATTTTTAGTGTGATAAGTTTCTCATGGTTATAACATATTATAATTAATATCATATAGCATTCCACTTAAGGATCTCATATTAATATACGTTAAGCTAATTACTTATTTGACTACACCACAATATAAAAAATATATAATAGAAAGAAACTACCATTTAATTAGAATATGATTGGTTATCGAACTATATATATATATATATATGACAAATTACATAAGTATCCATGGGGGCATACTTTTAACTCGCCCAATCGATCGTGAACTTCATGTATGACCTTTGTGATTTATCGCTATCATAGTGGACAACGAATATTTTGGAATGTTGTTTTACTATGTCTTGAGACACTTGGATCCTTTATAGTAAACTCATTACATAAGAGGGTCTATTCTAAGGCTTTTAGGTGCATACATAGGGAAGCTGGAAGTTTGTAGTATCTGTGGCATTAGTAATGATGGGTTGAAGCCAGATCCACGTCTTAAATGGCAGGACAATAACTTGTTACTATTTTGATCCTAATAGTTCCATGGATCATTTGGCGATGACTAGCATAGACTTGACCTCGTTAGTCTATTGGAGGGAGTTTTGATGACAACAACCTTATTTCATTTATCATTGATTATAAAATATACAACATATTTATCTAATATATATATATATGCATGATTTGTATACAGGAATTATTACTAAAGACTGTACAGTTTTAGAGTTTCAAGAGATTCAGAATTCAGAGAAGATTCAAGACTCATGAGTAGTCAAATTATCAAGAGTTCGAGAAATCAAGACAAATATAGTAATAGAGTCTAGTTTATATGTAAGACTCTGAATAGCACTCCAGGTTCAAATTCAAATTCTGTTTTTCAAATTCTAATTTTAAATAGTTTTCTATCTTACTTTTGATTTCAAATATAAGTTTTAAAGTTTATATAAGTTTATATATATTTATATAGTTATATACTTTCATAATTTTATGTTTATATAGTTTTAAACCTTATAATTTTATAAATATGTTTATATAATATATATTATGATTTCATTTGATTTTATACTTTAGAATATTCATTTATGTCACTTAATTTTAATTCAAGAATTTCCAGAATAGTATATAGGTTTAAACACTTGAAAAAGTTCAAAATTGAAATTTGAGCATGCCTATGTCGACATGCATAGGAGGGTATGGGTATGTCGACATACAACTGTCAGAAATTCAATTTTGAAAGGAAGTGTCTTTTCACTATTTGTAACATTCCAAAAGCATTGCAACCTTTCAAATCTTATAAATAGGGGTTGATTTCGAATTTTTTAACCATTCTTCTTCTCCTTCTTCACCCCTCTTCATTCCACCATTAATATTTCTTATTTTATTGATTTCTACACTTCTATTTTGCCGATTTCTATTCTAATTACATAAAACTTCTTCTTTTCTCTCTCTCTCTTTCTCGACTCATTACTCTCTGAATTGAAGTGCTACTGAAGATTTATAGGGCTGTTGTAATCATTTGGGAATTGTTTGGGAAAGTGTGTGTTCCTTGTAGCCCTGAAATCAAGAAAAGAGAGCAGTGGTAATCTTGTAGCTGTGAAATCAAGAGTGTTTGGAGCGGTGTTAACCTTGTAGCAGGGAAATCAAGGGGATTGTACTTGGATAGTGATATTAATAAAAACTCTATGCAATCCAGTGTTGTGTGGGAGTGGATGCACGAGTAATCCGAACCAGTATAAAATCTGATGTGTTCTTTCCTTTTCTGCATTTTATTTTTGTTTGTTTTTGTGATTGTGCTTGATTCGGCGTCTGTGATCATCTCTATGGTGTGTAATTCATATAGTAGATCATATAAGTTTTAGATTTTCTTAAATTCCTTATAAACACTATTCACCCCCCCCCCCCCTCTCTCCCCCGTTCTAGTGTTAGTCTTTCCTTAAGATCTGCATTTCGCGCTCCCTAACATAGCCATGTGTGATTTCTATTTTCTATAAAGACAGCTTAATAATTTGAGATCATAGTGTAGTTTATAGGCCATATGAGTTGATAATTTGAGCTCAAAAATGTGGTATACAGTAGGCGTCCAATGTACTTTGATGGGTCAGTGACGTCTGATGTAACACCCCGAATTTTCTAAGAATATTAAAATTAACAAATTCAAGAACACTTAATTTTTAGAAGAAGAATTATGTGAAATGGGTTGCGCTATTACGTTCGTCTCAAATTTTGGTCAAGATAGACATTTGGTTTGCATAAAACGGATACCTTATGAAGAAGTTATTAAGCGTTGAAGTTTGTATGCATATGAGAAATATATATATATATATATATATGAAAATTAAATAAATAAATATGCAAAAAAGTTCAAAACAGCGAATCGAGAGGGGGAATAACCGAACCGGCCCATTTTTGAGGTCGACCCGAGCCTTGCTGGGTCGACTAGGGGTTGATTCAGGGTGTTTGGCTGTCAACCCGTGGGTCGGTTCGCTCTAAGTCAGATGTGACATTTGATTGGTTCTGATGGACTCCTTGCTGAGTCATTAGGGCTGATGTGACTATTCTATCTTGTCTGAATGGCTTTGATTTGCTCTAGGTTAATATGACGGTTCCTATTAAATCAAACTTCTATATAAGCAACCTAAATCTAAACCCTAAGCCACACAAAAATATTCCTAGAGCCGTCATGCCGTCAATGGTGAACCTAGAATTGCTGTCATCTCTTTCAACCCAAAGGCAAGATAGAAGCTACATCAAAATCAAATCAAAACTAATTTAATTCAACTAAGATAATTCAATGATCTACATCAAAGGCGAGCAATTCAGTTTCAGAATACAGATCCCTGAAATCAAGTTTTTCCTTTTGATTGTAAGTGTAGTTATCTTTTAGATGTGAATAAATTAAAGACATGATTTGTAAAATAGAATTGTATCAAGTTGTATGTGATGCTGATTCATGTTTATTCATGTCTATTCTATCATATATGCCTATGAACTATTGTGGTCTATCGAACCTATCATGTTATGTGGAAATTGGTGAGTAAACCTAAGATGTTGTATAGGAATTTGGGAATGAAATTATCATATGTAAGTTTGGTGATATTATGATACATACAAGTTTTAGGCTAAGTCATGTCATTTATGCCTAATTGTTTAGAGCCATTATGCATACATGTTTAGATCTACAACCTTATATGTTTAGATCTACAACTTTATATGTTAGATCCATATGCATTTATGACAGATCTAATTTGCAAGTTCACCACTACATGCCAAGTTTAACTTGTATAGTTTTATGTAGATTCATATGCTTGTGGTTCATGTTGCATAGATCAAATTTGCAAGTTCATAGTTAAAAGTATATTGTTCTATGCTAAATTCGTGTGACATATGTGTAGTTAGATTCATACTTTTGTATGATGTTGGAATGTTGCAAAGTTCCTCTTTTTCCCTTTTTGTTTTATAAGTTAGGCTAAAATATCAAGCCTAACATTCTATGTAATTTTGCGAACGTACAATGGGGGTAACATTGGGGAAAACATGAAATTACACGTAATTGGCATGTTTGACACATAAGCATGATAAGTGCATGAAAATGGTATAATCTATATACCTAAAATTTTGAACGTAATTTAGAAGGAAATGGGCCATGACAATAATTGATTTATAATTTACATGTAAATATGTAGGATAAACATGAAAAATTACATGGCATAGATTGGTTCATGAAATGATATATTTAGTATACCATTAATTGTGAGCATAATTAAAAGGATAATTATGGTAATTAAATTGGGAATAATTTACATATGGAATTTGTCATAAATAAGAAATATGTAAATTTAGAAAAGACGAATATGCTTAACCCGAGGTTAGACTGAGTTGTGGTGTAAAACTGCCCGGAACCGACCAGCACATCCAGTGACCACAACAATACCTGTCTAATGTGGGTGGTTAGTGCATTGAGATCAAAAAGGACCCGAGGTTAGACTGAGTTGTGGTGTAAAACTGCCCGGAACCGACTGGCACATCCACTGACCACAACAATACCTGTCTAATGTGAGTGGTTGGTGCTTTAATAAAGCTAAGTCAAGATTGGTAGGGTTAAGTCAATTAAGGAAACACTTAACCAATTCAACATGTTAACTAAACTGGTGGGTGAGGTTAAGTAAATTTAGAACACTTAACCGTTATAACATGTTAATTAGACAAGTGGGTGAGGTTAAGTAAATTTAGAACACTTAACCGTTATAACATGTTAATTGGACAAGTGGGTGAGGTTAAGTAAATTTAGAACACTTAACCTTTATAACATGTTAATTAGACAAGTGGGTGAGGTTAAGTAAATTTAGAAACACTTAACCAATATAACTTGATTAATGGAAAGGTTAAGTTAACACAAGAAGGCAACACTTAACCAAAGTAACATGACACGTAGGTAGGTTAAGTTAACTTGAATTGATTGATGACACTTAACCAATACAACATGATGAATACGTGGGGTTAAGTTAACAATAAACACTTGACCAATATAACTTGATGAACGAACGGGGTTAAGTTAATAGGAAACACTTAACCGATCCAACATGATAAGTAAGGAGGGTCAAGTTAATAAGAAATGCTTAACCAACATGACATGATGAATGAGTGGGTTAAGTTAACATGAGCGGACAACACTTAACTAATATGGTGTAATGTGCGGGAGGGTTAAGTACATATCGGGTTGGTGGGTAATATTAGTAGATATAGGCCCACAAAACTTAACCATTAAATAAACATGCTTGAATCAGTGGAAGGGTTAAGTACATATCGGGTTGGTGGGTAATATTAGTAAATATAGACCTACAAAACTTAACCATTAAATAAACATGCTTGAATCAGTGGAAGGGTTAAGTACATATCGGGTTGGTGGTTAATATTAGTAAATATAGGCCCACAAAACTTAACCATTAAATAAACATGCTTGAATCAGTGGAAGGGTTAAGTACATATTGGGTTGGTGGGTAATATTAGTAAATATAGGCCCACAAAACTTAACTATTAAATAAACATGCTTGAATCGATGGGAGGGTTAAGTACATCTTGTCTAGGTGGGTAATATTAGTACATATAAGCCCACAAAACTTAACCATTTATTAAAAATGCTTGAATCGATGGGAGGGTTAAGTACATTTCGGGTTGGTGGGTAATAATAGTAAATATAGGCCCACAAACTTAACCAATAGGAAACCCTAGTAACGGGGACCCATTTCAGTAGTAACCCACATGGATGTATCATGGTACCCTGAAATAGGCAGGGTAGGGCACGATTACTGGGCTGATTATAAGCGGTAAAAGTAGCGGCAGGGGGTACGTCAGTGTAGGTTCCGACGGTTTACGGGCGTGCAATTACTCCGGAGTGGGAAAAAGCAGGCACTGGGTACTAGTAGTTATACACTGTGCATCTTGAATCATGTCGGGTCGCTATCATAAGGATTGATACACCTTATGGTGGGACCAGCACAGGGTATTTACACGCAAGAGATGGCCGATTGACACAGACACATGGAACATGAATACAAGTAAGGAGCCGATCGATAGGGTAGTAAGGGTACATCTAACATGTTCATGGCAATTAGGCAGATTGAGGTGGAATCCTCACGATAGATGTACACCTGAAGGCTACCACAATTACGGAGGTTGGGATCACGATTATCATTTTATATAGATTACTAGTTGGGACACTAGTTAGGTGGTGCAGAGATAAATATAGAATTCAGATTAACAGAGTAGTAGCTAAGTAGAAGCGCATTCAGTTCACCTTGCACTTATCTTGTCTTTAGTTACCTTGTTTTTATGGTATTGTCCTATTTTCGGTTTATTCATGTCATGATCCTTTATCTTGTTTACATGCTGAAAGATCACTGGACTTACCAGACTTATGTCTAACCTAGTTTGTTTTTTGCCTCTTTTCTTCCATCCCCCCCCCAGGTAGTCAGGGAGGGAATAACTCAGCCTAACTTGGACCTCTTCTCTTTCCAAGCTTGAAGATTAGTTGGTGTATCGCTTTGGACTCTCTCTCTCTCTCTCTCTCTTCCACTGCTATGGATGGTTCATGCTTTATCGGGGAATATCATTTTTTTATGCTTCTTTTATTCTTGGAAGTTTTTAAATCAAGACAGAAGTTCTATGTATTACTTCTAAGTATGATTAAGGAAATTGTTGTAAAAGCTTGACTGAATTAAGTTGTTTATAAAATGACTTTATTTTCCGCTGCTTTATTTGTCTGTCTTGTAATTTATCTACATCTTTTACCTATAATGCTCCACCGAAGTTAAGGCATTCCCTTTGCGAGTGACCTTAACGGAAGTGGGGTGTTACATCTGACAAGATGAATTGGGACTTTGAACCCAATAATATTGTAGCTGGTTGCATATGAATTGATATTTTTTTCCCTCAAAAGCATGTACACGTTTAGATGACATCGAGTTTTAGCGTTGAACTAAACAGTATTATTTTGGTACATGAGTTGACACTTTAAGTTCAATAGTGTACATACGTTTAAGCGATGATATGTTGGGACTTTAGACCCCATCATGTCACAATTGTTTTGACATACAAGTTGATATCTTATCTCAATAATATGCATTTTATTTTTGTTTGTTTTTGTGATTGTGTTTGATTTTGTGTCTGTGATCATCTTTTTGGTGTGTAATTCATATAGTAGATCATATAAGTTTTATATTTTCTTAAATTCCTTATAGGGTTGTTGTAATCATTTGGGAATTGTTTGGGAAAGGGTGTGTTCTTGTAGCCCTGAAATCAAGGAAAGAGAGCAGTGGTAATCTTGTAGCCATGAAATCAAGAGTGTTTGGAGCGGTGTTAACCATGTAGTAGGGAAATCAAGGAGATTGTACTTGGATAGTGATATTAATAAAAAAATCTACGCAATCTAGTGTTGTGTGGGACTGGACGTAGGAGTAATCCGAACTAGTAAAAAATCCGATGTGTTCTTTCCTTTTCTGCATTTTATTTTTGTTTGTTTTTGTGATTGTGTTTGATTCGGTGTCTGCGATCATCTCTGTGGTGTGTAATTCATATAATAGATCATATAAGTTTTAGATTTTCTTAAATTCCTTATAAACACTATTCATCCCCCCCCCCCTCGTTCTAGTGTTAGTCTTTCCTTAAGATTTGCATTTCGCGCTCCCTAACATAGCCATGTGTGATTTCTATTTTCTGTAACGACAAGTTAATAATTTGAGATCATAGTGTAGTTTATAGGCCATATAAGTTGATAATTTGAGCTCAAAAGTATGGTATACAGTAGGCATCCAATGTACTTTGATGGGTCAGTGACGTCTGAAAAGATGAATTAGGACTTTGCACCCAATAATACCATAGCTGGTTGCATATGAATTGAGATTTTTTCTCAAAAGCATGTACACATTTAGATGACATCGAGTTTTGGCTTTGAACTAAATAGTATTATTTTGGTACATGGGTTGACACTTTAAGATCAATAGTATACATACGTTTAAGCGTTGATATGTTGGGACTTTAAACCCCATCGTGTCATGATTGTTTTGACATACAAGTTGATATCTTATCTCAATAATATGCATTTTATTTTTGTTTGTTTTTGTGTTTGTGTTTGATTTTGTGTCTGTGATCATCTTTGTGGTGTGTAATTCATATAGTAGATCATATAAGTTTTGTTTTAGTGTTAGTCTTTCCTTAAGATCTGCATTTCGCGGTCCCTAACATAGCCGTGTGTGATTTCTATTTTCTATAACGACAAGTTAATAATTTGAGTTCATAGTGTAGTTTATAGGCCATATGAGTTGATAATTTGAGCTCAAAAGTATGGTATACAGTAGGCATCCAATGTACTTTGATGGGTCAATGACGTCTGACAAGATGAGTTGGGACTTTGAACCTAATAATACCGTAGCTAGTTGCATATGAATTTAGGATTTTTTGCTTAAAAACATGTACACATTTAGATGACATCGAGTTTTGGCTTTGAACTAAACAGTAATATTTTGGTACATGGGTTGACACTTTAAGATCAATAGTGTACATACGTTTAAGCGATGATATGTTGGGACTTTAGATCCCATCGTGTCATAATTGTTTTGACATACAAGTTGATATATTATCTCAATAATATGCGTTTCATTTTTGTTTGTCTATGTGATTGTGTTTGATTTTGTGTCTGTGATCATCTTTGTGGTGTGTAATTCATATAGTAGATCATATAAGTTTTAGATTTTCTTAAATTCCTTATAAGGTTGTTGTAATCATTTGGGAATTGTTTGGGAAAGGGTGTGTTCTTGTAGCCCTGAAATCAAGGAAAGAGAGCAGTGGTAATCTTGTAGTCGTGAAATCAAGAGTGTTTGGAGCGGTGTTAACCTTGTAGCAGGGAAATCAAGGAGATTGTACTTGGATAGTGATATTAATAAAAACTCTACGCAATCCAGTGTTGTGTGGGATTGGACGTAGGAGTAAACCGAACCAGTAAAAAATCCGATGTGTTCTTTCCTTTTCTGCATTTTTTTTTTGTTTTTTTTTTTGTGATTGTGTTTGACTCGGTGTCTGCGATCATCTCTGTGGTGTGTAATTCATATAGTAGATCATATAAGTTTCGGATTTTCTTAAATTCCTTATAAACACTATTCACCCCCTCCCCCCGTTCTAGTGTTAGTCTTTCCTTAAGATTTGCATTTCGCGCTCCCTAACATAACCATGTGTGATTTCTATTTTCTATAACGACAAGTTAATAATTTGAGATCATAGTGTAGTTTATAGGCCATATAAGTTGATAATTTGAGCTCAAAAGTATGGTATACAGTAGGCATCCAATGTACTTTGATCGGTCAGTGACGTCTGACAAGATGAATTAGGACTTTGAACACAATAATACCGTAGCTGGTTGCATATGAATTGATTTTTTTTCCAAAAGCATGTACACATTTAGATGATATCGAGTTTTGGCTTTGAACTAAACAGTATTATTTTGGTACACGGGTTGACACTTTAAAATCAATAGTGTACATACGTTTAAGCAATGATATGTTGGGACTTTAGACCCCATCGTGTCATAATTGTTTTAACATACAAGTTGATATCTTATCTCAATAATATGCATTTTTTTTTTTTGTGATTGTGTTTGATTTTGTGTCTGTGATTATCTTTGTGGTGTGTAATCCATATAGTAGATCATATAAGTTTTAGATTTTCTTAAATTCCTCATAAACACTATTCATCCCCCCCTCCCCCTCCGTTTTAGTGTTAGTCTTTCCTTAAGATCTTCATTTCGCGCTCCCTAACATAGCCGTGTGTGATTTCTATTTTCTATAACGACAAGTTAATAATTTGAGATCATAGTGTAGTTTATAGGCCATATGAGTTGATAATTTGAGCTCAAAAGTGTGGTATACAGTAGGCATCCAATGTACTTTGATGGGTCAATGACGTCTGACAAGATGAGTTGGGACTTTGAACCTAATAATACCGTAGCTAGTTGCATATGAATTTAGGATTTTTTGCTTAAAAGCATGTACACATTTAGATGACATCGAGTTTTGGCTTTAAACTAAACAGTATTATTTTGATACACGGGTTGACACTTTAAGCTCAATAGTGTACATACGTTTAAGCGATGATATGTTGGGACTTTAGACCCCGTCATGTCATAATTGTTTTGACATACAAGTTGATATCTTATCTCAATAATATGCGTTTCATTTTTGTTTGTCTTTGTGATTGTGTTTGATTCTGTGTCTGTGATCATCTCTGTGGTGTATAATTCATATAGTAGATCATATAAGTTTTAGATTTTCTTAAATTCCTTATAAACATTATTTAACCCCACCCCCCCTGGGGGGGTTCTAGTGTTAGTCTTTGCTTAAGATCCGCATTTTGCGCTCCTTAACATAGCCAATTGTGATTTCTATTTTCTATAACGACAAGTTAATAATTTGAGATCATAGTGTAGTTTATAGGCCATATGAGTTTATAATTTAAGCTCAAAAGTGTGGTATGCAGTAGGCATCCAATGTACTTTGATGGGTCACTGACATCTGATAAGATGAGACGGGACTTTGAACCTAATAATAACGTAGTTGGTTGCATATGAATTGAGATTTTTTGCTCAAAAGCATGTACATGTTTAGATGACATCGAGATTTGGCTTTGAACTAAACAGTATTATTTTGGTACATGGGTTGACACTTTAAGCTCAGTAGTGTACATACGTTTAAGCGATGATATGTTGGGACTTTAGACCCCAACGTGTCATAATTGTTTTGACATACAAGTTGATATCTTATCTCAATAGTATGCATTTAATTGAACTTAACTATAGTGATACCTTAGCATACAATCATTGTAGTATCGTATCTTATTTAGCTAATTTGTTAGGAGCATGTGATAAAGGTTAAGATATAATTTTAGATTGTAAATATCATTTTACCAGCTTATTAATGTTATAGGCTTATATCATGCATATTACGCACTAGACATATTTATGACTCATTATATATGTTTCTCCATTTTGTTTGCTTTACTAGATATAGGTAGAGGAGACATACAATCATTTAAGAGATGCAACGGTAAGATGAAGAAAATGTTCTACTTATTAGTTATCTACTATTTATAATAATTATTCTTACATTACTACTTCTTGTTACCAGTACATAGAGACATTTAGTTGGACTTTATTCGATACAATATTGCTTTATTTGTTCAGTATTATATCATTGGTTACTATATGTTTTATTATTTCTGTTGTATATTTCAAAAAGTATACAATGGTTTTGATAGCTGGGATCTTTTATATTTTACATCACGACGATCCACCATCACCAACATATGTGATATCTTTGTCATTTAATGCATGAATAGGATGTCATAGATAATGTGAAGTTACATCTAACCTCTATACTTAGTCCAATTTTTTAGGAATGCACCTATATATTGAGTAAGTAGTCTTCCATGGTTTTTTTAAGAAGGGAAAATGAGTTGTGTACTGATGTTTTATGTAAACGTATAGTCTACAATTAAGGCTCCACTTAGTAGTTTCGTAGTGCTAAATATGAGAGGTTTTGATAGTATTGGTTTTTAGCCGTCAGCGACTATAACGACTTTAATTGCTTTACTTGAAATATTATAATAGCAGATCAATACATACTTGAAAGGTTAACATATGCCAGTTTTAAAAAAAATCACTAAATTAACATTACATATATAATCTATTTGTTTTCTAGTTTTGTGAATATTAATTTTCCAAAATAGTAAGCAGTTGGAATAACTGGAAAAAAGTTAGAACCTCCCAAATCATTAAATTTTGTGAGCAGGGATTTACAGTCAAAATTACACTACATTGGTTTTCACTGATTTTAAATCAATAAGCATTACGGAAAAAAACTTATAAGCTTGACTAATGCTAATATCTAAAATACAAAGTCGTTCAAAACTAATCAAAGCATGTAAAAAGGAAATTTCCAAACAAAGCCTAAGAATAGACCCCATGCTACCCATTTTCATTTGGCTGAATAACCTTGAATGAAATTTGGTTTAAAAGGTTAACAAACGTCATAGATAATATGATACCAAGATGATTTCACAACCATTTAATGGTATACTCTCCAATGAATTTATTGTCGGAAATAGAGTACCTGCGACATCACTCAAAATTAACGGGCCAATGTAATTTTTGAGCAGGCTTTAAAATATATATATTTATTGGAGCTGTTATGATAATGGAAAAATTACTATTTCCGTACCATTACCAGACATTCAATTACCATTTTCAAGTAACATCTGTATAGCAATATAGTCATAATGATAATGGTAAATTTTCAATTTTTTAGAGTAAAACATTGATAATATTTTTCTAAAATCAGCGATAATGGTAATTTATTAGTTAATTAACAGTATATTGATATTCATACAATATCTACGTTATAGGTAATTAGAAACATGAAAATGGTTAAATTTAATTAATTAATTCAATTCAAATGACGTTAAATGCATGATTCCTTTCTCACTGGTATCTTACATTAAATGGCCAATAAAATACATAATAAGGCATCTTTATAGTGTGAATATACAAAAAAAAAAATATTTTCTAAATAAACGGTAATTTGCCATTTTTGGTGTAATAGTTAACTGTATATGGATATACCAATCTTCGATATATTAATCAATCAGTAAGACAACGGCAAACTATTTTAGCTTAGGGAACAATATTTGATAAACGGTTGTGGTGTTAACCATTACTATAGGAGCTCATAGGTTAAGGATGACAATGAGGCAGGTCTAAGGTTCAAACTATGTTGACTCGCCCTTATTTTGACCTATTTAGACCCACCCCGTTGGATCCTTAGGGCGGGTAGACACGTGATTCACTTTTAAGAAGCTTGGTCTAGGGTCGGACCAGGGTATAGTTTACCCGTCTCGCATTATTAAAACATCATGAAACCACTCATTACTATAATGATTACTTGTTAATCTTTTTAGGTATAGGTAGTTATGGCATTAATAATATATTATTTTAATCAATAAGATATACTTTTTTCATGGTATTAAGTTGCATTAATGATATTTATACAGTAAATAAGGCTGTCAGTTTCCTACACGACCCGAAACCCGCACGAAAATTAGCAGGTTAACTCAATCCATTTAGATGGCGGGTCATTTTCGGGTCAACCCAAATTTGACCCGTTTATGAATAGGTGGGTTTTGGGTTGACCCTCTGACCTGATTTTGACCCGCCAAACCCAATTGTAACCAGTATGCTCATATATTTTTGTGTAAGCTATTATATTTTACTAATTTATTCTTGTATGTTGTTAGTAACATTTTTCTTATAACAACTGTATTTCTTCCATACTGTTATTATTTTTTGTATACAGTATGCTCATATATTCTTATGCATAGAAAATGATTTTTGGATGTGGCAATTTCATGCTTTATATATATGCTGCATGTTGGTGATTTTGTAACTTATTGTCTGTTGGTAATTTTGTAACATGTTACATGTTGGTGATTGTATAATAGTGACACCTGTTGGTGATTTAGTTCTTTTGTTGTTTATATTAGTGCGCAATATTTGCCAATGGGTCAAACGGGTTGTTGGCACGTTTTTTGGTCAAAACTGTTATATGTCAAGATTTTAGTTCTGGACGTGCTCAAGCATCAAGAATGTCTTATGAAAACACAAAGAATTTGGTCGAACTCGCCTCACGCTCGAAAAGGTCGGAAATGGCATCGATTCGCAAAATTGTCATTTATGGACTTGGAAAAAACCGACATATAAAAAATACATGATCGACATGGTCTAATTAACTCAAAATGCTTGATCGTGTTGGTCTGATCATGTGGCAAAACTCATCGTGAAAAAATATACAGTTTTGGTGAAAAGCAGCGTCGCACACTCAAAAACAGCTGATCGACATGGCATGATCACGAAAAATGGCTTATGCGACTGTAACAACCCGTATTTTACGTATCGACTGATCACAAAATAATTATTTTTTATTTTTTATTGGTCGAATCAATCTCAAATTTTGATATGTTGTTCATGGGGATTTGAGATATGTCCATGATTTTTACCGAATTCAAGTATGACCATTTTGCCCTTGAGTTTACTGTTATGGCCATAACTTCCGTTAGAAATTGAATCAGGTGCTGAAATCGATTCCACTGAATCAAAATAATTGTTTACGGTTCCTTAGAGTGGTCACATGAAGGATCTGGTTCAGTGGTTTGGGAGGAATCGTCGTTTTAAGTTTCATCTTGTGTTTAGGCAGACTAGTCAGCAGCTAATGGGCTGATTAGCCAAGCCCATTAGACCTATGACCAGCAGGTATAAATAGCAGGGACTTAGGGAGAGAGCTAGGGTTACTCTCTTCATCCTAAGTTTAGGTTGGGCATCTGCGATCTTCCGGTTCAGCCTAAAACCCCATTTCTCCATTTTCTTCAATCAAATTCATCGTAGATTGGATCTAGAAGATAGATCATCATCAGGCAAGAGTAGATCATCATCAAAGAGGATTAGATCACATCAGATTGCATCATATTTAGGGGATTTCATTGTTGTCTAGATCTAAATTCATCAAGTTTGCATCAAATTTATAAATTGGTGAGTGATAAATATCTCTCACACAGAAGCTACATATTATATGGGTAAATTATGATCATATTCATATGTTAAAATCACCTTAGATATGATCATATATGTTTAACTTAGATTTATAAACCCTAGGAAACCTAATTTGATTCTCTGTTCAATTGTGCTTCATTACCGTATCATGTTGTATATTTTATTATTATACATTATTCATGTGTTGTTAGTTATATGACAAGTTCTGTTTTTGAGTTATTCTACCCTAATGATCGTCTCATATCGGCCTAGCACATTATACATCGCACTTCTCCTCAGTTCTGTGCAGGAGGTATGAGGAGGTCGTCACATTTGGTACCAGAACTTTTGTTAATCTATTTACCCAAAGATCGCGAACGTATAAACGTACGAGAAACGTATTTGTAATGTTATTTGGATGATTACTATATTATATACATATATAGTATAGTATAGTAGGTTAGTAAGCACTTGAACAACAATGCAGCTTTCTCTAATGTGAATTGACTCTCGTTTCAGAGTAAGGATGAGTCAACGAACTTCGAGATACACTGCTAGAAATGAGCCTACAACTAGAGAGAGAGGCGAGGATAACCAGTCGGGAGATTCAGTTTCTATGCCTGATTATCCTGTTATGTTTGAGGCCACGATGGCAGCGATCATCACGAGGATGCCCACTCTAAGGGCGGTAGTAGAGCAAGGTGTTCCTGTGCAGGCACCTAGGGTTGTTGATTTTGCAAGCTATGCAAGGACTGCATTTCTTTGGGTGGCAAACCGTTTATTGGTACGAAACCTACTGTTGAGATTCAGAATTGGTTGGATACTTATGTTTGGATTTTTGGAGACTTGGGAATTGACGATGCAACTAAGAGGAAACTTGCATCTACGCAACTGCGAGGACGAATGATGGACTAGTGGAACTTTATTACTTTGGACACTCCGGAGGACCTGATCACTAGGGATCAATCTAGGACTAAGTTTAAAAAGAAGTTCATTTTTATGGTCCAAAAGTCAATAATGTTTAAGAATTTCGTTGATCTAAAGCAAGGCGGGAGGCCTATTACTGAGTATGTAACGGAGTTTGAAGCTTTATCCAAGTATGCTCGATCGTATATCGAGAATCCTTACCGAAAGAACAAGAAATTTATTATGGATTTAGATGAGAGTTTGGGGAAGCAATTAATAGACCATATTGGCGACCCTTTTGAGAAATTGGTTGAGAAATCTTTGTAGAAGGAGAGTTTGTTTTCTTAGAAGGCAGAGGCTGCTGTTGGGGGTAAGGAAGAATCAAAACCACAAAAAAGTGGTGGTAATAAGAAAAAATGGAATTGAAAACGGAAACAACAGCAAGGGAAAAACTATCAGAAGAAGTCGAAAGGAGAGGTTACTTGTTATAACTATCAGCAGAAGGCCTATTATTCCAATGAGTGTAAGAACTCTAAGGTGGAGGGAAAGTGTTATAACTGTGACAAACCTGGGCATATGATGTAGAACTATCCAGAACAACCAAAAGGTAAGCAGATTGTGAGGGTGTATGCTTTGGATGTTGTTCCATCTTCCTCGAGGGGTCCGACAGAGGAAGAGAAGAGGAAGAATGTTGTTGTGCAAGGTATGCTTTATGTTCGAGTTTTGTTTGACACTAGAGCATCGCATTCTTTTATTTTTAATGAGCTTGTTTGCAAGTTAGGTTTAGAATCTAATATTATTGATAGACCATTATTGGTGAATAATCCAGTAGGGGTTCGTCCAGTCTTTGTACGCTTTGTCGTGGTCTAATTTTATCGAGTCATGGTTGCCCTTTTGTGTGTGATCATTTTGTTTTGATTTTTGCTGGGTTTGGAATTATTTTTTGTATGGACTGATTCAAGAAGTATGCGGCTATTGTTGATTGCAAAATGCTCAAAGTGACAATCAGGAATGTGGAAGGGAGAACCATTGTGATACATTATCTACCAGAGGATGGAACTTTGGTTAGATTTCTATATTCGCTTGTAATTTCAAGGGATGGCTTGTCATCTATGCCGATCATACAAGAGTTTTCTGATGTGTTTGATGAAGTTAGAGGGTTGTCGCCGCATCAAGAGATCGAATTTTGAACTGATTTAGTGGAAGGGGCCAGACCAGTTGTTATGTCTCTTAGGAGAATAGAGCCTAAGGAACAACAAGAGTTAGAGGTGCAAGTGAACGATCTTTTGAGTAAAGGATTCATTTGGAGAAGCATATCCAAATGGGGTGCACCGGTTGTATTTGCAACCAAGGCTGATGGATCATTGCGATTATGCGTGGATTATCGTGAGCTGAATAAGATGACCAAGAAGAAATGGTACTCATTGCCGATAATAAATGACTTGTTTGATCAGCTTCACAAAGCCAAAGTGTTTTCCCAAATGGATTTGGCGACGGGATTTAACCAATTGAGAGTGGCTAAGGATAATGTGCCGAACACTGCTTTTAGAACACCATCCAGATTCTATGAGTGGCTGGTGATGCCGTTTGGATTGAATAATGCGTCAGCATGTTTTGCAGATCTTATGAATCTAGTTTTTAGAGATCAGTTGAATAAGCTCGTGCTTTTGTTCATGGATGACATACTGGTTTACTTAAGGGATGAAGAAGAACACAAGATGCACTTTAGAATCATTTTGGAAATCTTATGAAAACATCAGCTGAAGGCTAAGTTTTCAAAGTGTCATTTTTGGAAGGAAGAAGTGAGATTCTTGGGTCACATCGTGTCGAGACGAGGAATGGCGGTGGATCCTGCTAAAGTAGCAGAATTATAAGATTGGGATCGACTTAAGAATGCGACGAATGCTAGAACTTTCCTTGGTTTAGTTGTATATTATCAACGATTTATCAAGGATTTCTCTAAGATAGTTGCACTATTAACCAGATTAACAAAGAAAATCAAGTCTTCACGTGGGATGCGAGTGTGAGCAAGCCTTTGGAATTCTAAAAGAAAGACCGACGAGCGCTCCTGTGTTGACTATTCCAAATGGGAATGAAGAGATGGAAGTATATACGTAACAACCTGGAATTTTGGCGATATAAATTAACTATTAAAATTTCAAAATAGGAATTTCTGTAAATGATGGAATTGACCATGAAACTTTAAACGATGCATTCGTCTCGGAATTCTGGTCAACTTTCATGTTTGGAGTTTCGCGAACGGAGTCCATACGAAAAAGTTACGGATGAAATACAAAAATGGACGGAAATTAAATAAATTGGAATATATATATATATATATATATCTTACCTTATTTAACCAGCCTAGCTGGGAGTTCTGACGCCCAGGCGGTTGACCATAGCGGTCGACCCACTGGGAGTCAGAAATCCTAGTGACGACTAGGTTTTATAGGTTTGGATTATAATTTATATAAAACGGATGAACGGATATAAATTAAAACGAATCCAACAGTTCAAGGCCAACTTCACTCCTATAAATAAAGGGGAGAGGCTTTATTCTTTTCCACACAAATCTGTAACAACAGCGGAGCTCTGCCATTTTCCTCCTTCTCCAAACATAATTTCTTAATCAAAAATATATTCTTATACAACAAATCAAATCCAAATAACGTAAGACTGAGAGGATAATCGGATCCAATGTAAAAGAATGCAAATTAGCGCATAATAATAGATTCTCCACTCTCTTCCTATTTTCTTATATCTCTACAGATCTGAAAATTTCCCATTTTCAGATAAATTGTAGATTTATAAGAATTTGGGAATTATAGGCCGAAAAGGTTCAAACTTTGGATTTGGATGCTTGCAGGTGAGTGGGAAATTTGTATATACTTTTATAATAACCTATTTATCTCGTTTGTAATAGATCTAAACTTTAATGCCTATTTCTATCAGATCTGTACATTAAAACATTGGAATTAGATTGACACCCATCAGATCTGATTATAAAAATGGTTAAAACTTGTGAAT
The DNA here is from genome assembly GCA_030737875.1 of Allium sativum. Taxonomy (NCBI): domain Eukaryota; kingdom Viridiplantae; phylum Streptophyta; class Magnoliopsida; order Asparagales; family Amaryllidaceae; genus Allium; species Allium sativum. The sequence continues at coordinate 290,291,324 of CM060924.1, forward strand.
TGTATATTGTAGTTATGCATAATACTAATTGTAGGATTCTTAAACTTGTATACACGTATTCCTACAGGCATGTTGTAAAATATATTGTAGTTGTTGTAAAGCACTGTAGATCTAGAAATCAGTCCCATTAAACACCATTTAGATGTAGTTACCTTCCAGATCTCTAGTTCAGTGTTGAATATTAAATTATGTGAATTTGGGTAAAAAGATACGAATTGTAAATCATGTGATTTTAATATAAAAAAATATGCCTGTTTGTATTTAATATTGTTGGATTTTCGCTTAATTATTGTATACATGTCATTTTCCTCCTTTTGCATAAAAAAGCATTATTTTGAAATCACAAGAGATGTGATAAAAAGATCAAAAAAGGAAAAAGTTGCAAATGTATGTATAAATACAAATGTGTGTGTGTGTATATATATATATATGCGTAATTTGGATCAACAATTCCAAATTAGATATTTACATATATTTCTTATGATTTTGAAATATGTCAATTCCACTAATTAGGCATAATTTACACTGATTACGGCTAAAGGTCTTTTTGTAAGATTGGAACCTTTTGGCAAGACTGAATGCAAAAAGGAATGTTTGGTTATTTACTCAACCAAATCATTAAATTTAGAATAATATTAAAAAATAATAACTACGTTGACCGCACGAAAACATAAATATAAATATATACATATTATCCATCCAAATCAGCGTAAAATGGTAAAATATACATTGTATGGAATGTTTGAATGTTTGGATAAGGTTGAATTATGGAATTATATGTTTATGGTGACCATTTGTAGCAATCGATATAACTAATTGCTATAAATAAGACCACAAATCAATAAATAACAATTGTAACCAACGTTGATTGGGGAAAATGAATATAATAGGAAAATGGTTACAATTCCTAATTTAGTTATGATAAATGTTGTAAACCCCAAAATTAGGAAATTTGAATTATAACCGCATTTAGACACGTGGTTAAGCTCAACTTGTGGTATAAGTCTATCTCGAACCGACCGGCAAATCCAGCAACCACAGGTAGTAGCTTAATGTGAGGGGTCTAATGCATAAACATAAATGTACTAAGGCACGAGGTTAAGTTCAACTTGTGGTAGAAGTCTGCCCGAAACCGACTGGCAAATCCAGCATCCACAAGTAGTCAACTTAATGTGAGAGGCCTGGTGCATATATATACATATATATATATATATAACAGTCAAAAAATAAACAAATAAATAAATAGGAATAGTAATTATCTATGGGGGTACAACAAATAGATATCTTGGGACTGATAAATGGTTGTCTTAGGAAAATATGACTGTAATGGCTATAAAGAGCAATAAAATAGAAATAAAAGAAAATGGGTGTCATAAAGGGATTAATGGATATTGATCGTTACTTAAATACTAAGTCCAATTAGGGAAGTAATCAAATAAATACCCTAGGGAAAAGAGGATATAACCTTCCTTATTTATATTAACGAATATAGAACCTATAACTAAAAATAGAATTGGGCTTAGTAGGTTAATGATAAAAATATTATTAACAAAAAGAAACTGTGACGACTGTGGGGAGAGACTAAACAGAAAGGGCGTAATAACGTAGCCCACTTTATCCTAATAAGGAAAGGTATTAAGGGCTAATGGGGTATGAACCTAATAACCTTCGTGTGTAGCCCGCTTCTGGTGTCTTAAGCGGTTAGGGTTGAAGAGTCCACTTAGGGATAGGTCTTTCAGTATAGGGGTATTAAATGGCATGTATGTGTATTGTCTACCCAAACCTGAAAACTAAAAACATTAGATATGTCTACCTACCCTATGGTAAGTAGTAAGCGACTAAGGGGGTTATCCAATAATGTCGGCTAGAAGGTATAACGAGCGATAAAATACCATCTCTCACCTTATGCGGGGCAATGGCAAATGCGTGAATGACGGATCAAACTAGTAGGGCCCATAGCTAGTGCTCTCTAGTTTATAAAAATATGGAATAAGTTATCGAGAGGTATTAAGTCACTAATGAGTCCTCCTAGGATCTTAAGTGATCAGGAGAACCCACCCTGTATATTATTGATAGTGAGGCGGGAAATAATAAAGGGAAAGTGGATGGAAAAGTATATACCTATGTGTGAACACCATAGTTAGGGGTTCGCTTCTCGGTCTAATAATCAATTTAATTATAATTTAAAGGGCTTCCTAAATATATGGGTAAACATTCTATCTTGGTATTATATCTTAGAATATCACTTTGGGAAGAGTGGTAGTGTCGTGCGTAAACATCTACAATGTTAGGTTAGAATCACTAACTTTGACAGGCATACATCTTGGGTCGAACCAAACTGGATACATCTATGTATTACAATTTTTGTTTTACATTTCCTATTCACTAGAATCATGTTTTCTGAACCCCTCGCTCCTCATTAAAACCTCCAAGTTTCTAGAGAAGGTCGGGCTCTCATAGGTGTTTAAGTTTGGCTTTCTATTCTCGTTCTCTCTCATGCTCGGTATTGGCAAAGTGACTTACTTTGAAAAAGGTAGTCACTTGAGTTAATATTATTTATCCTATTTTTTCCGCTGTAGTTATCTTTTATCGTACTCTGCTTATGCTCATGCTCATTTATTGCAGGTACCAGATATACACGCTCCATAATTGGATGTGTTCAAGTTTTGATTTTTGTCGAAATTTGGGCCTAGAAAAGTATGGGGTGTTACATTTGGTATCAGAACCTAGGTTAAATGATCAGAGGAGTTAGTTAAATTAGGACTCACAAGCGAACGTAATTCGAATTTATTTCCTGTTTTTCTTTGTCTTTCTTACTCGACTTAAATTTATTTCGACGATGAATTAGTTATGGGTCTAATTATAATAAAAATGGGCTTTAAGCGACTTAGAGTTGAAATATGTTGAGTTCGTTTTCTAGCCAATTCTGTCGTACCTCACATTACGTTGATTTTGTAGTGAAGAGCATGAGGACGACATATGGTAGATTCCGACTGATTAGAGTTTGGATACTGGAATAGTTCATAATTTATAATATATATTAATATATATAAATCTAACTTCGACCGAGATAGTCCTTTTTCTGGTTTCTGGTTTGATTTAGTAGTTCCGGTTAAGACCACTTATCGATCTAAAACGGGAGAAGTCCAAGCTATTATGTCATATCCATTTCAAAAATATAATTACGAGGTATATCCATTTGTCACTTCATTAAATTTCCAAATCAACCTTTATTGAAATGTTCATTTGAGTTCATGGCCTTGTATTCGAGGAAGTTTTATTTTTAAAATTATCTGGAAAAATAAAATAGGTTTCAAAGGTTTTTGAAATATGGTTTTGGAAATTGGTTTTATAAAGGCCTAGTTTTGTAAAGATATGGTTTTTAGAATTTCTATATATTCGTGTTTCAAAAATTATAAGGGTTGTTGTGTAATTTTGACAAATATAACCTGATTGGTAGGAGAGATGGAGTTAGAATAACAAGGAATATACCATTAAACTTAAGAATAATAAATATCCATTCCTTGTGATTTTTAATATCCCTCTCCCTATATATATTGGATAATTTATTGAAATTATCACAATTAATCCTTGAGATTTTTAAAAGCTCCAACATTCTGAACACGAAAAGGTTTTTCCTAGTTTGAAATATAAACTGGAACACACATAATAGTAATAGTAAAATGGATTTATAAAATGCGAAACCGTTAGATTATGATAAAATTCCATTTTGGAAAAGTTTTAAATTTTCTTCGAAAAGGCTAAGAAAATCCTTCATCCTTATTTTGGGGTATTTGATTTTTAATCTCTTAGTTTATGTCGGCAAGTAAGGGGAAAATCCATTTTAAATTTTATTTCAGATTTCTAGCTGATTTCTTGTTTTAAGTTCGTTCGATTCGGTGGTCGCAAATCTTTTTGGAGGCAAGGAAAAGGCGATGGAAAATTTAAAATTTCTTAACTCCACGAGTGGTGGAAGTAGATGCGAGAATTCGGTTGGGAACGGAAGTTGTTTCGACGTAGTAGAAATTTTATTTTAAATTATATAATTTAATTTGGGTCGTTGGGCCGAGGTTCAGACCACGCCTTAAGCGGTCGACTGCCCTCCTATAGCCAGGTCGACCGCTTCCCCCTTATTTGCGTTGCCTGTACCTGACCCAAATCGGCTGAAACGATATAAATATACTGTTCAGCCGATTCCTTCTCCTCCAAACCCAATTGCACCGAAAACCCTCCTCCTTCCCAAACTCCAATCTGAGCAACCCTCGCTCCATTTCGCCCCTAATTACCACCAAAATCCTTCTCATGCAGGTCTCTACCCAATTATGCTCCATATTTGCAATTTCTCTTGCCTAATTCGTCGATTCCTCAATGGCACCTCGCAACTAATACCCTGGTCTCATGCCTCAGGAAGCCGCTTGGCTAGACCGCGATGATGCAAAGATCAAGCATTACTTAGCCACGACCAGTTATGAGTTTCAAGTTGGTCGACTGGTGAAGTTCGCCGCTTTGGTTTGGAGGAGCTTTTTTGTCGCCGTCGGCCTAGCACCGATTCTACGCGTCAACACTTTTGAGCGCGACCTGTATCCATGCTACGTCCGTCTGTTTGATGCCTGAATGGATGCCGACGTCGATGACGAGTCCTGCATCATCCGATCTGAGGTCATGGGCACCCACATCGAGTTCACCGACGACGATTTAGCTTAGATTTTGAGCATCTCAATAGTCGGAGCAGAGCTTGATGTTATAGAGATGGATGACCCTTAGATCCTTTAGCGTATCTTACTTGGTGATCCCGGAACCTGGACCACCGCCAATCTGCGACCCATAGCCCGTGTAGTTGTGCGCATTATACAACACAACATCACCCCGAAGACGGGAAGCTTGAAGCAGATTTATCCTTCTGTTCGTCGCGTCACCTATGTTATTCTTGGCAGCATAGCCATCAGTTGGGCGCGCGTACTTGATCCATCTTTATGAGCCCTTCGTCGGCACCCTACAAATCCACTTTCCGTATAGCCACCTCCTCACCCGTGTCTTCCGACACTTTCAGGTAAGACTTTCTGGGGGGACGACATTGAAGAAGGAGCCGACCGCCATCAGCCGTGCCACTCACCGGAAGATGGGCATTCAGCTGTTCGATGCTCCTCTCCCCACACCACCCTCTCCAGCTCAGCAGCCTCAACAGTCACAGAAGCATGGTCATGAGAGTCCAGAGCTCACTATCATCCGCGCTATGCAGTCCGAGATCCAAGAGGTTCGCGATGAGCAGTGCCGACAGGCACGTGAGATTGGTTGCATCTCCGCCATAATACGCTCCTGGCGCAGATGTGGTAATGGATCAGGCTCCAACCGCGGAGGTAGACCAGCCTACAATAGGTAGTTGTAGTAGTTGTTGTTGTTAGTGCATGCCATGTGCATGTTGTATTTTATATCGTGTGTTTCTCTTTCCAACATTTTCTTTATCTTTGTTGTAGTTGTAGTGTCTTTAACTGCTAGTAACGAAAATCGCACGACTTTGGTTAATGAGATTTCTTTGTTTAAAATTTGTTGTGTCATTCACGCATAATTATTTATACGAAATCTCGTTCAGAAACTAGCATTTTCCCTAAAGCTGGAAATATTAGAATTCTGTATTAGACAAATTTTAGTAAAGGATTGGTTCTACGTCACGGGTATATAAATGAATAAATAACTGCACCTTGTTAAAACTAAAATTTATTTTGGTCTTCTGTGTGATTTCAGTTTTCACATTTTTGCGCGACTGGCTTCCTTCTTCGACGACATGTGACTTGAATTATTTAAGTTTCTACAAAATACATTTTTAAAGTTTTTGAAAAATGTTGTTTGGAAAAAAACTTTTTAACATTTTCTTATTTTATAGGAAAGTGAAACGGTTTTGAAAAGAAAATTCAAAATAAACATGACAAGTTTTTAAGCGGAAAATTATTTTTATGAAAAATTTTGATTTTTGGTCACATGAATAGCGTAAGGAAGATTTTTGGATGTTTTGTGTGCTCTTTAGCAGTGCAATAGGACTAACGATACGATTAAAATGTTAACATTAAGAAGGAAAGGGGTGTTTTAACCTTGGAAACATTGTTTCCATTCCTTGTCAATGATGCGCGTGAGTTATTAATTATCTCATTTTACGTTTTAGAGTTTGTTTTAAGCCTCCTTTACAGCCTACAGATGATACTTTTCAGAGTATTTTGGGTAGCTGAGGTGAAAATTTCACTGTAGCATGGGAAATTGAAAAGTTCTAAGACGGGAAAAAATGTTAAAATTCTTCGCTTCAATTTCCTTTTTCGGTTTAGGAGAAATTAATTAGGAAATGATTAGATTACGTGACATTTTGGATGTAGGGTTTGGATGCAAAATTGACTTCTTCACACTTTTATTCGTAATTGTGTGAAGGTAATGGATGAAAAAGAGTTTACAAAAGTTGCATTTATATAGAACTGCCAGTATATTTAGGATTTTTGCATCACGCTTTTAAAAGTATTTCAAAGATTGAATGCAAACATATAGGAGGATCTGATTTAGAATCATCTTGCATGCATATTTTAAGATTGAATTGCATTATGTACACCATGTGCATATACACATGGTTGCAAAGTGGATGTACACAAATTGGTTGTGTAGGATAAGACTACAGGCGTCAAAATTTCAGGACGAAATTCCTTTTAAGGAGGGACGAATGTAACAACCCGGAATTTTGGTGATATAAATTAATTATTAGAATTTAAAAAATAGGAAATTTGCAAACGATGGAATTTGACCGCTAAATTTTAACCGATGCATTCATCTCGGAATTCTGGTCAACTTTCATGTTTGGAGTTCCGCGAACGGAGTCTGTACGAAAAAGTTACAGACGGAATACGAAAATGGAAGAAAAATAAATAAATTAGAATATATATATATTACCTTATTTAACCAGCTTGACTGGGCGTTCTGACGACGGTTGGCCCACTGGGCGTCAGAACACCCAGTGTTGATTAGTTTTATAGGTTTGGTTTATAATTTATGTAAAATGGACGGATGGATATAAGTTAAAACGAATCCAACGTTTCAATGGCAATTCCACTCATATAAATAAAGGGGTAAGGCCTCATTCTTTTCCACACAAATTTGTAACAGCAGCGGAGCTCTGCCATTTTCCTCCTTCTCCAAACCTAATTTCTTAATCAAAAAAATATTCTTATACAAAAATCAAATCCAAATCACATAAGATTGAGAGGATTATTAGTTCCAATGGAAAATAATGCAAATTAGCACCCAATAATAGATTCTCCCTTCTCTTCCTATTTTCTTATATCTCTACAGATCTGGAATTTTCCCCTTTTCAGATAAATCGTAGATTTATAAGAATTTGGGAATTGTAGGCCTAAAAGGTTCAAACTTTGGATTTGGATGCTTGTAGGTGAGTGGGAAACTTATATATACATTTATAATAACGTATTTATCTCGTTTGTAATAGATCTAAATTTTTATGCTTATTTCTATTAGATCTGTTCATTAAATTGTTGGAATTAGATTGACACTCATCAGATCTGATTATAAAAATTGTAAAAACTTGTGAATTGTATATTGTGGTTATAACAATATTAATTTTAGGATTCTTAAACTTTTTTTTGAACGACAATTTAAATTTTATTCACACAAGAATCATATTACTTAGAATTACAAAATCTCAACACTCACCTACCTCTTATCCCACAGCTATATATCACAAGAATACAAAAACCTATACAATGCACCCCAATCTCTCAACTTACACAGTATTGAGAAAAAAACAAAAGAAAATACAATGAAAACAGAAAATAACTCAATACTGTTTGCACCTATCAGAGCATACTAGCCGAAACATTATACTTCCGTAATACCGAACATTATCTCAGTACATACCAAATGAAGCCTTGAATCCATCAAGAAACTGAATACTGAAGACCAACTGCAAACACCGAAGACCATTTGCTTGTACCCACAGCACTTGATTCAAACATAACCGCCAGCTCACAAACACTCTCTTAAAACCAATATCATGAGGATTAGTAATGAACACAATCAACCAATATACAACCACTAGTAACCTATACTGTCAAGCAAACCATGACTGCACGAGAAAGTAATTACCAGAAAATGAATCGTTTCCAAACCAAGAAGAAAACTTGTAAATAAACCCACATCATAATTAAATTAGATTCCTCCTAGTATGAAGAGGAGGAAATTTCATAGAATTAGGTTTAAAAAAATCTTCTAGAGAGTAATCAATACCCTCATCCAAGTATTCATCGACACTTTCAGCGGTCTTCTTCTTCCTAGCACGCCTCTTGGCATTCTTAGAAGCTGTTTTTGTTTGTGTCGAAGTAATTGGTGCCGATGAAGTAGGAGATGAAGAAGTTTGTGCCGAAGAATTAGGTGATGAAGAGTATATGGTGAAATAGTGGGGGTGGCAAGATAATATAGGGTGGGAGACTAAGATGCGAATAAGATGAATTATTAGTATCAACATCACACTTAGATGATGACTTATCAGCTTGTCCATTCTCCTTACCCTCATCAACATCCTCCCAAAACTTCCCTTTGAGTCTTGATAAAGAAGTTGATGAAGGGCCATTACTATTGTCACTCAAAGAGTGGTCAACCGAAGAGGAAGATAAACATGCTAGAGAAGAATTAATAATAGGGAAGGTCAGACCAGAACCCGTAAAATTCTGAAGAGAATATAAGTGACCATATGGAGAACCTATAACCTGTGAAGATAATGTGATACCCACTGATTTACTAGAAAAAGAAGGAACTGTGGAGCTTAAAGTGGAAGAACATGACATAGTAGTTATTGTTGAACAGCTGAAATAAAAATTCCAAAACTGGAAGCAGTAGACAATGAAGTGTGGCAGCAGCAAAGACGAGATCTTATTTTTTTCAGTAAAAACAACCTCATCAAAAATATTGCCCGTAAGAGTTTCTTCCTCATTATTCATTGAAGATCTAACCTCATTCACGTCTGAAATTTCACCATTCTGAGTTGTTCCTTCATTGACCTCATTGTCCAATCAACCATTATTACCTAATCCATCAGACTGCAAAGCATCAAACTGATTATAACTCGACTTATTGGTATCAACAGGATTTCCATCACACTCTGAACTTTTACCTCCAACTTTCCTTCTCCATTCTTGTTTCCTCTTGTTATTTACATAATTCCAAGAATTATTATATATAGCAGTATTAATATTCCTATATTGCCTATCAAATTGAACAGACTTATTTACATGATGATCATCAAAATCCTCATTAAAATGATTTGCATTCTCCATATTATTCGCAGCATTTAAATCGCAATATACAGTATCATGTCCAAATGTCTTGCAACTAGTACAAATCCTAGGCTTCCAATCGTATGAGATCTTCACTGGAGGACAAAATTCACCCAAACCATCAACTTCTATAGACTCAGGTAGTTCATAATATGGTGATACCTCAACGAGGGCTTTTACATTACGAAAACGTTGTAATTTTTCAGTGCTGGCATCATAACAAATCAACCTACCAACATGATTTACCAACCAATTAATACCTATCAAAGTCCACGAAATCGTAGGGATACGGTATAAATGAATCCAAATAGTCACTTTCCTAATTTGAGATTGTGAACATCCTATAGTTGGATCCCAAACCGTGATTATGAACGTCCTTCCACGAATAAAAATAGGATCAGAGTGTAATATTTTCTCTCTATCAGATTCATTAAAAAACTTAAAATAAATGTGAAATCCGTCCGATCTAATATCAACCTCACCGCTGAGCTTCCAACGACTTTTTAAGAAATTAGAAATAGCTAGAAAAGATGGGGTATCGTCAAGAAAGAATCCTACCAAATGATTGCTCCAGTAACCAAGTCATTCGTTTCTGACCAGATTTGGAATCAATTTCTTCTTACCATCACGAGCGATGTCAAATTGAAGAGGATGATAAGATCCTGCGTGGTTGAGATTTAAAGAGAGACGCGAAGTTGGTCTTCACAAAAGAGAGAAAAGATGCTGATGAAGGATTATCTTTCAAAGAAGAAGGATTTTCAGAAGGAGGGGGTGGATCTGGAGGTTTGGAGGAGAGGACGAGATGAAAGAGGGGGGAAGGCATAATCGAAGGCGAGGAAAGCGGATTTAAATGAAGAAGAAGATGTCAAACCGCCATTTTCTTCAAACTTGGATATGTACTTGTTTACACATATTTCTACTTTATGTTGTAAAATATACTGCAGTTGTTGTAAAACACTATAGATCTGGAAATCAGTCCCATTAAACACCATTTAGATGTAATTACATTCCATATCTCTAGTTCAGTATTGAATAATAAATTATGTGAATTTGGGTAAAAAGATACAATTGAAAAATCATGTGATTGTAATATAAAAAAATATGTATGTTTGTATTCAATATTGTTGGGTTTTTGCTTAATTATTGTAAATATGCAGTTTTCCTCCTTTTGCATAAAAAGGTAGTATTTTGAAATCACAAGAGGTGTGATAAAAAGATCAAAAAAAGTAAAAGTGGTGCAAATGTACGTATAAATACAAATATATATATATATATATTTGTGCGTAATTTGCATCAACTATTCCAAATAACGTATTTAGATATATTTCTTGTGATTTGACATATGTCAATTCCACTAATTAGGCATAATTTACAATGATTACGGCTAAAGGTCTTCTTATAAGATCGGAACCTTTTGGCAAGATTGAATGCAAAAAGGAATGTTTGGTTATTTACTTAACCAAATCATTAAATTTAGAATAATAATAAAAATAAAAATAACAACTGCGTTGACCACACGAAAACATAAATATAAATATATACATATTACCCGTCCAAATCAGCATAAAACGTAAAATATACATTGTATGGAATGTTTGGATAAGGTTGAATTATGGAATTATATGTAAATGTAATCCATATTGAATTAATATATTTGTGGTGACCATTCGTAGTAATCAATATAATTAATTGCTATAAATAGGACCGTAGATTAATAAACAACAATTATAGCCAATGTTAATTAGGGAAAATGAATATAATAGGAAAATGGTTACAATTCCAAATTTAATTAGGATAAATGTTGTAAACCCAAAATTAGTAAATTTGATTTATAACCACATTTAGACACGAGGTTAAGGTCAACTTGTGGCATAAGCGTGCTTGGAACCGACCGACCACAGGTAGTCAGCTTAATGTGAGGGGTCTAATGCGTAAACATAAATGTACTAAGGTAGGAGGTTAAGATCAGCTTGTGGTAGAAGTCTACCTGGAACCGACCGACAAATCCAATATCCACAAGTAGTCAACTTAATGTGAGAGGCCTGGTGCATATATATATATATACACACACACACATACATATATATATATATAACAGTCAATAAATAAATAAATAAGAATAGTAGTTATCCATTGGGGTACAACAAATAAATATCTTAGGACTGATAAATGGTTGCCTTAGGAAAATACTACCGTTATGGCCATAAAGTGCAATAAACATAGAAATAAAAGAAAACGGGTGTCATAAGGGCATTAATGGATATTGATCATTGCTTAAATACTAAGTCCAATTAGGGAAGTAATCAAATAAATACCCTCGGGAAAATAGAATTGGGCTTAGTAGGTTAATGATAAAAATATTATTAACAATAAGAACCCACGACGATAATAAATTGTGTGGGGAGAGACTAAACAGAAAGGGCGTAATAACGTAGCCCACTTTATTCTAACAGGGAAAGGTATTAAGGGCTGATGGGGTACGAACCTAATAACCTTCGTGTGTAGTCCGCTTCTTGGGTCTTAAGCGGCTGGGGTTGAAGAGTCCATCTGGGGATAGGTCTTCCAGTATAGGGTTCTTAAATAGCATTTATGCATATTGTCTACCCAAACCTGAAAACTAAAAACGTCATATATGGATACCTACCCTATGGGAGGTAGTAAGCGATTAAAGGGGTTATCCAATAAGGTTGGCTACAACGTATAACGAGCGATAAAATACCATCTCTCACCATATGCGGGGCAAGGGTATATGCACGAATGACGAAAGCCTTAACTAGTAGGGACCGTAGCTAGTGCTCTCTAGTTTATAAAAATATTGAATAAATTATCGAGAGGTATTAAGTCACCAATGAGTCCGCCAACCAATGAGTCCGCCTAGGGTCTTAAGTGATCATGAGAATCCACCCTATATATTTTTGATAGTGAGGCGGGAAATGATAAAGGGAAAGTGGATGGAAAGGTATATGCGTATGTGAGAACTCCACAGTTAGGAGTTCACTTCTTGGTCTAATAATCAATTAAATTATAATTTAAAGGGCTTCCTAAATATATGTAAACGTTCTATCTTGGTGTTATATCTTAGAATATCACTTTGGAAAGAGTGTTAGAGTTGTGCATAAACACCTACAAGGTTAGGTTAGAATCACTAACTTTGATAAGCATACATCATGGGTTGAACCAAACGAGATACATCTGGGTATTATAATCTGTGTTGTACATTTCCTATTCACCAGAATCTTGTTGTTCTGACCCCCTCCTCATTATAACCTCTCAGGTTTCTAAAGAAGGTCGGGTTCTCACAGGTGTTTAAGTTTGACTTTCTGTTCTCGTTCTCTCTCATGCTCGATATTGGCAAAGTGACTTACTTTGAAAAAGGTAGTTACTAGAGTTAATACTATTTATCCTGTTTTGTTTCCACTGCGAGTTATCTTTTATCGTACTTTGATTATGCTCATGCTCATTTATTGCAGGTACCAGATATACACGCTCCATACTTGGATGTGTTCAATTTTTAATTTTGTCGAAATTTGGGCCCAGAAAATTGTGGGGTGTTATAATATATCAATGCATATGGTACTGGACTTGGAGTAGTGCTAATGTAGAAAGATAGGGTTGTGGCCAATGCAAGTCGACAACTGAAGTCGTACAAAAGAAATAACCTGACTCACGATTTAGAGTTAGCGGCGATAGTGTTTGCTCTGAAGATTTGGAGGCATCGCTTGTTGGGAGTTATGTTCGAGTTGTTTACAGATCATAAGTCACTGAAGTATCTTTTCTCCCAGAAGGATTTGAATCTTCGACATCAATGATGGTCAGAGTTTTTGGCATCATAATATTTCAGAATAGCCTATACTCCAAGAAAGGGTAACGCAGTGGCCGATGCATTAAGTAGGAGACATGCAAGTTTGGGAGCCATGTTCACAGAATGAAAACATATAGAGTATTTGGCCAGATTTGAATTTAGACCTAAGTGTGAGTTAGAACCCTAGATATTAGCTAGCTTATCGATTAGACCAACTCTCATCGAAAGGATTGGCAAAAGCAAAAATCGAGACGATAAGCTTATGGAGTTCATTCAATGGTTAGTAATGAGAATAGAACCAGAGGAGATTAAGGATTTCAAAGTTAATCATGATGGTTGTGTAACACCCCATGAATTCTATAACGCTAAGCTTCACAAATTAAAGTATAATTAATTTTAAATGATGAAATCAAGGGAAATGGGTTACGCCATTGCGTTCGTCTCGAAATTCTGCTTGAGATAGAGTCCAAGTTTACGTAAACGGATATCGTATGAAGAAGATATGGACGAATGAAGTTGGGCAGAAAAACCAGAAAACAGTCAGAATGCACTGGCGTACTTGGGAAGTGCGCCAGAACAAAGTTGAACTGGCGCACTTGGGAAGTGCACCAGTACATTTTTAGCCTGGCGCACCTGCCAAGTGCGCCCAGGTCAGAATGACCTGCTGGTCAGGTCCTGGCTGGCCTGATCCGGGTCTGGTCGAATTCTGAGGCTTGGCTCAGTCATTAGGGCTTACATGTCACTTTCTGATTGGCTTCTCTTGAGATGGATGGTCTGGATTCACTCTAGCTTCATCGATGGCTCTAATTAGATTGAAATTCTATAAATACAACTCAAGTCTAACCCTAAATTCAAACAAATAATAGAATACAAAAGCCGTCATGCTGCTGGAAAGGAACTAGGAATGGTCGCCAACTGGAAAGCCTAGAGACAAGCCAACACTAGAGCTTAGAGATGAATCAAATTAAGAAGAAGATAAAAGTTTAATCAAAATTAATCAACGCAACGTTAGTCTACCCAAAGGAGCGCATCTCAGTTTCAGAATTCAGAATCCAGAATTCAAGATTTTGCATTCGTTGTAAGTATAGTGACCTTTCAGAATATGAATAAAAACTGTGATGTGATTCGATGTAAATGAAAATAGAATTGTGTTGTTATATTTCATAAATTCTATGTATTGTAATGATTATGTCATGACTTGTGTATTGATATTTGTGGCCTTAATTGATTGATGCAATCCTATTAGATATTTGTATATGAAAGTGATAGCAATAGCAAGTCGTGGCAAAAACTAGAAATTTGATCCCTTTTTGTACATGTCGATGGCATGGATTATATATAATCCCTTAGTCTAAGTTAGAATTTATGTAAACATGTTATAGACCTTTTATGCCTACATGACCCAAAACCTATGATATCGTTCTTATGTTTATTTGCAAGTATAATTAGATCTATGTTTCATAAACTAAGCAAGTTCATGTTTATTTGCAAGTACAATTGGATCTATGTTAGGTATCGTTTGGGTTTCATAAACTATGCAAGTTCATGTTGAAATAGGCTATGTGATTAAAAGTTATAATTGGACCTTTTGGTGAATATACATCATGCTAGTTTTGTGTTTGACATTATGCCAAGTTAAACATATTTAAACACAAGTTGTGTAAGCCTAAACTATGCCATTTCATATGTCACCTACTTAGTTGTACTTTGATTTGAATGCAACATGACCCATCATTTATGTTAGTATCGCTAAATTGCAAGTTCATGCGCCCCACACCCTTATATGTTGTCAAATATCACATGTTCTTGATTTCCCCTTTTTCTTACGCTTATAAAGTTGGGCTGAATTGTGTCAAGCCCAATATTTATTATAACGTTGCGAACGTATAAACGGGGGTAATAACGTTGGGTGTAAAACATGAAAATATATGTTGGCATGTTTGGCACATGCCAATGACAATGATAATTAAAGCGGTATGAATTGTTATACCTAAAAATAAAAGATGTGACATTTACATATATATTTGAGAAATAATAAAATATGTAAATTTAGAAAACACGACGTGCTTAACCCGAGGTTGGATTGAGTTGTGATGTAAACCTGCCCGGAACCGCCCGGCTGTCCAGTAGTCACAACAATACCTATCCAATGCGGGTGGTTAAGCATTGAGCCCAATAATGACCCGAGGTTAGACTGAGCTACGGTGTAAACCTGCCCAGAACCGACCGGCATATCCAGTAACCGTAGCAATACCTGTCTAATGTGAGTGGTCAGGTGCTCCTAAGAGGCTAAGGACATATGGTAGGGTTAAGTCAACTATAACACTTAACCAAATTCAACATGTTAACAAGAGTTTATGGGTGGGGTTAGGTAAATACAGACACTTAACCACTTAACATGTTTGACTAGAAAATTCTGGTAACATGGGACCCGTTTCAGCAGTAACCCAAGTTAGGTATCAACGGTACCTTGAAACTAGGCAGGGTGGGGCACGATTACTGGGATGATTGTAAGCGGTCAAAACGACGGCGGTCGGTGCACAGTGCAGGTCTAATGGGGTGCGGGCGTGCACACACTTCGGAGCAGACAACCAGGGCACTGGGGACACCAGTAGTATAACCTATGCCTTCTAGAATTTGTGTCGGGGCCGCCACCATGGGTCTTGATACACCCCATGGTGGGACCAGCATAGGTATCTATAATTCTTGAGGGCCGTATGACACATGTTAACGCGAGTAGGAGCCGATCTTTCGAAAATGGGGATCACTTCACCCTCACCATGGGGTGCCAGTTAGAATAAACTCAAGTAGATGCAGAGATATAGTATGGGTGCGATAGTACATTCGACACTCCCATAGCTTGTGACACCATCCTATTTTCAGTATATACCTATCATGCCCTTTTCTTATTCACATACTGAAGAGTTACTAGATTTATTCAGGCTTTATGTCTGACCCTCTTTTCTTTTCGTGTTCTTTTCTTTCATCCCCCCCCCCCCAGGTCCACAGGGAGGAAACAGCTTAGCTCAGTCAGGCTCTATACAAGCTCCAAGAACGTAGATGTATGATTTGGGTCTCTTTTGCTCGGACTATGGCTTTGGATATCACTATGGGGATTTTTGTCACTTTATTTATGTTTTATGCTTCTTTAATTATCAAGACGGTAATGATGTTGTAATGTTGGAAGTATTTTGAGACAATTATGGAATGTTTGGTTTTGAACACGTATTGATGAGTAAAAGTCTATTGGTTTCCGCTGTTTAATATATGTGTATTTATAGCTGTCTTGAGTTTATCTGTGGCTTTTACTTATAAACCTCCACCAAAATTAAGGCATTCCCTTTGTGAGTGACCTTAACGGAGGTGGGGTGTTTCACTTGGTATCAGAGCATAGGTTTACCAGGCAAGATAAAAGTTTTTGAAATTTGTTTTCAAAAAGAAAGTTTAAAGAAGCATTTTTCAAGAAAAAGTGTTATATCTATAAGAGACAAAATCCCCCAAAGACATGTGCCATATCTCTCTCTCTATCCTTCGTTTTTAATTTTTCCTTTCTGTTTCAGCATGTCTGGAGACCTTAACCTCCCGGAAGGAGGGTCGATTCCCGGCTGGTTTAGGAGGTACTTAGAAGCAAGGGCCAATGGCGCAGACATCCCTCCTCCAATGGCCGCGGTTCCTCCTCCTCTACCTCCTCATGGAAATGCCTTCGCAAAAACGTGTAGAGACTTCAAGGAAATGGGTGGAAAAGACTTTTATGGGACAGAATCCTTTGTAGGGGCAAGAAACTGGCTAAAGGAGACTGAGGATCTGTTTGTCATCTTTGGAGTGGATGACAGACAAAAGATACAACTAGCGGTATGGTTGCTTAAGGATGAGGCTTCCTATTGGTGGGAAGTTACCAATGCTCAGAGGGCGGTGGAAACATGAGAAGATTTCAGGACAAGGTTTGAAATGAAATTTCTCTCCCAAGAATAAAGAAGCCTGCAAATGGAGAAGTTCCTAACTCTGAAACAGGGGAGCATGACGATCAGGGAATATGTTAATCAGTTTAATCAGCTGGCCAGATTTGGGTAAGACTTAGTAAACACCCAACACAAGAAGGCACTTTGCTTCGTCAAGGGTTTGAATGAGCCTCTACACAGCCTTGCCATGACCCATGTATCCACGGGAGCGACTTATGAAAGTTTGGTGGACATGGCGTTGCTACACGAGGAAGACCATGGTAAGAAAGAAACTAAGGTGGAAGAGAAGAAAGAGGGTCTACAAGCAAAGAAAACAGATTTCAAGAAAGGAAGGAAGAACAATAAGCCCCGTGAGAAGTGAAGGTGCAATTTCTGTGGCATTGTGGGCCATATATCAAAAGACTGCCGGAAAAGAAAGGCGAAGATGGGTGGTTGCTTCCATTGTGGAGAGACTGGGCACCAAGCTAAGGACTGCCCAAAGAAGAAAGGGCAGGGACAGAAAGCCGGATCCGCTTCAGGGGGTCAGGTTCATGCACCAGTGGCGCCTCAGCAGGAACGAGGTAGTACTATTTCTGTAGAAAGTGTAGTCTATCTTTATGATCATCCAATTCGTACACTTTTTGACTCTAGCGCATCACACTCTTTTATTTCATCTGCCTTAGTAGAATCTCTGCATCTAGACACTAGTATGGTAGAAGATCCCTTAGTAGTTTCAAATCCAATTGGGGGCTCCGCTTACTTGTCAATGGTTTGTTTGGGTTTGAAAATCTCTATTCTCAGCGTTGAGTTTAGTTGTAATGCCTTTTTCTTGGGCTTCTCGGGATATGGATTGATCTTAGGCATGGACTGGTTATCCAGTAATAGTGCCATCCTTGATTGTGAGAAAAGAGTAGTTAGGCTCTTGACTCGTCTTGGTGACACTCTAGAAATTTCTTGTAATCCCTTGAATGCTGTTATGCTAAGTTATCTAGAGTCGCTTGATGCTTTTGATGAGAATTTGCAATCAGTAAGAGTAGTCCGGGAATATCCGGATGTCTTTGAGGAGGTGAAAGGCTTACCTCCGAGGCGGAAAATAGACTTCCGCATATATCTTGTGGATAACGCAAAGCCTGTAGCTTTACCTGTCAGACACATGGCTCCAAGGGAGAGAAAGGAGCTCAGTAAGAAGGTTAAAGAACTTCTCGAAAAGGGGTTCATTAGAAGGAGCATTTCAGAATGGGGTGCTTCAGTGGTGTTCGCAACCTAAGTGGACGGTTCGCTTCGCCTTTGCGTCAACTATAGGGAGTTAAATAAATTGACCAAGAAAAATAGGCACCCTCTTCCTCGAATCGACGATCTGTTTGTTCAACTTGTAGGTGCGACGGTCTTCTCCCAGCTTGATCTGGCAACTGGGTTCCATCAGCTAAGAGTGGCTGAAGATAGTATTGATAAGACAACGTTCAGAACCCCAGACGGTTTCTTCGAGTGGCTTGTCATGCCTTTCGGCTTGACAAACGCACCCGCTTATTTCGTAGACCTAATGAGCAGGGTGTTCAGAGAATTCCTCAACAAATTTGTGGTTGTCTTCGTAGATGATATCTTAATCTTCTCAAAGAATGAGGAAGAGCACGCTCAACATCTGAAAGAAATCATGGGAACTCTTCGAGCTCATCAACTAAAGCCAAATTCTCCAAGTGTCACTTTTGGAGAAAAGAAGTAAGATTTTTGGGGCATATAGTGTCCAAAGAAGGGTTGGCCGTGGACCTCGTGAAAGTAGTGGCAGTACAAGATTGGAAGACACCAAGAAATGCAACCGAAGTTCGAAGCTTTCTTGGGCTAGCCGGTTTTTACCTAAAGTTTATTAGGGATTTCGCGAAAATCTCAGCCCCACTCACAAGGCTAACAAAGAAGAATCTGGCGTTCACTTGGGATTTGGACTGCGAGTTTGCTTTCCAACGATTAAAAAGGGCTCTCACAACATCCCCAGTTCTGACCTTGCCAGATGGAAGCAAAATGTTCACAGTATACACGGATGCATATGGAACGGGACTAGGCGATGTTCTAATGCAAGAAGGAAGGGTAGTAGCTTATGGTGGAAGACAATTGAAAGTTCATGAAAAGAACTACCCAACCCACGATCTCGAGTTAGCCGCCATCGTCTTTGCACTTAAGTCTTGGCGCCATTATCTCCTAGGTGAGAAGTTTGAATTATACACTGACCATAAATCGTTGAAATATCTCTTCTCGCAGAAGGATCTTAACTTGAGGCAACAAAGATGGATGGCGTTTCTTGCCTCGTATGATTTTGAAATTTCCTATACTCCCGGCAAAGGCAACGTAGTAGCAGACGCGTTGAGCCGAAAGAAACTGACCTTAAGCCCGCTCTTCGTAGAGAGGAACAGCTTGGAGTATATAGCCAGTTTTAACTTTAGGCCCTCCTCGGATTTTGTACCGGGTTTGTTAGCATCTCTCGAAGTACGCCTTACTCTCTTGGATTCAATAGGGGCTGCACAACGTGAAGACCCTCAGTTTGTTGATGTGATTGATAAACTTATTAGGGGTGAGACTTCTAGTCACCTCAGTAGATACGCCATCGATGATAAGGGTTGGCTGAGGCGGGATGGAAGATTATGCGTCCCACAAGCAAGGGAGTTGACAAAGAAGGTTCTCGAGGAAGCACATCATTCCAAGATGACTATACACCCTGGCGGTGATAAGATGTACAAGGATATAAGGAGGACTTTCTTTTGGAACGACATGAAACAAGACGTGACAGATTTCGTTTCTAAGTGCATGACCTACCAATGGGTCAAGGCAGAACAGAAGAAGCCTGGAGGACTACTTCATCCTTTAGAGGTCCCACAGTGGAAGTGGGATAGTATTTCAATGGACTTCATTGATGGACTGCCTAGGTCGAGGAGAGGCAACACTAGCATTTGCGTAATAGTGGATAGGCTTACTAAGAGCGCCCACTTTATACCTATCAAGAGTAGAAGGACTGCCGCATCTCTAGCATCTCTTTATCTCAAGGAAATAGTTCGACTTCATGGGATATCCTCCAGCATTATTAGTGACCGAGACCCTATCTTCACAAGTGAGTTTTGGCAGAGTCTGCAAGAAGCTGTAGGCACACAGTTATGTTTGAGCACGGCCTATCACCCCCAAACTGATGGTCAGACGGAAAGGGTGAATAGAGTTTTAGAGGATCTTTTGAGACTTTGCGTTCTTGACTTTGGAGGGACTTGGGAGGATCAACTTCCTTTAGTGGAATTTGCCTACAACAACAGCTACCAAGCTACCATCGGTATGGCAACCTTCGAAGCCTTGTATGGAAGACCGTGCAAATCACCAACTTGTTGGTGGGAGTCTACAGGTAAACTTATACTTGGGCCATATATGATTCGAGAGACTTCAGAGAAAGTGGACTTGATACGTAGGAGAATGAAGACTGCCCAAGACAGACAGAAATCCTACGTCGACAAAAGAAGGACCGACCTTGAGTTTGAGGTTGGGGACAGGGTTTTCCTTAAGGTATCACCTTTAAGGAACGACATTCGTTTTGGATCCGTAGGAAAGCTAGCACCAAGATTTGTAGGACCGTTTCCTATCATCGAGAAGGTTAGAAAGATGGCCTATAGGTTAGAGCTAGCCGAGAGACTGGTCGGAGTTCACAATGTCTTTCATGTTTCTCACCTCCGGAAGTGTTTGCATGAGTCTGTGGAAGTGGTGGAACCTAGCATTCTAGAAGAAGCCGAAGTGGAACATGAAGCAACTGTGAGGAGAGTTCCAACCCACATCCTAGGAATTGAAGTGAAAAAGATATGCAACCGCGAAGTTAAACTCGTTAAAGTCCACTGGAGCGACGCCGAGGAAGACGCGACTTGGGAAACTGAGGACAGAATACGCGCTGCCTACCCTCTTCTTTTTGAGGGTACATCTTTGATCTCTCTTTTTCCTTAAGTTATGCTTTATCTATCTTTTTAGGTATATCTCCTCGGTCCTTTTCCTAACTCCTTAGGTAGAAAACAAATGGATGCAAACATGTATTTGAAAACATGTTATGGATGATGACTGCAAATGGTTGCTAGTGGTTGCTAGTGGTTGCTCGTGGATGCATATACACACACACCCTCGGTTATAGATCGGCTCAGTCATTTCATATTGCATATGCATATATGTATTCTCATTTGTATATGGTTGAAAACTTGATATGTTGTCATATGGTTGTCGCATTTGTATGAATAGTTGTGCACTCATGTAGAATTCTGAGTAGGAAAATTTTGCATACATAATGGATTCATGACACTTACATGATTCGCATTAAGGAGATCAACTGAATCAGTAGACTGCCTGATTTCTGCATTAGATAAGGACATTTACACACACTATGCATATGATCATGAAGCATTAGAAGTCTTTTAAGGATAGTGGATGCCTGTGTTTGTTGGTTGAGTAGATGGACTGTTGGATGGTAGGATATACATTCTTCCTAACTTGAAGATTTCGGGGATGAAATCCTTTTAAGGGGGGAGAATGTAACACCCCGTGAATTCTATAACGCTAAGCTTCACAAATTAAAGTATAATTAATTTTAAATGATGAAATCAAGGGAAATGGGTTACGCCATTGTGTTCGTCACGAAATTCTGCTTGAGATAGAGTCCAAGTTTGCGTAAAACGGATATCGTATGAAGAAGATATGGACGAAAGAAGTTGGGTAGAAAAACCAGAAAACGGGTCAGAATGCACTGGCGCACTTGGGAAGTGCGCCAGAACAAAGTTGAACTGGCGCACTTGGGAAGTGCGCCAGTACATTTTTAGCCTGGCGCACCTGCTAAGTGCGCCCTGGTCAAAATGACCTGCTGGTCAGGTCCTGGCTGGACTGATCAGGGTCTGGTCAAATTCTGAGGCTTGGCTGAGTCACTAGGGCCTACATGTCACTTTCAGATTGGCTTCTCTTGAGATGGATGGTCTGGATTCACTCTAGCTTCATCGATGGCTCTAATTAGATTGAAATTCTATAAATACAACTCAAATCTAACCCTAAATTCAAACAAATAATAGAATACAAAAGCCGTCATGCTACCAGAAAGGAACTAGGAATGGCCGCCAATTAGAATGCCTAGAGACAAGCCAACACTAGAGCTTAGAGACGAATCAAATTAAGAAGAAGATAAAAGTTTAATCAAAATTAATCAACGCAACGTTAGTCTACCCAAAGGAGCGCATCTCAGTTTCAGAATTCAGAATCCAGAATTCAAGATTATGCATTCGTTGTAAGTGTAGTGACCTTTCAGAATATGAATAAAAACTGTGATGTGATTCGATGTAAATGAAAATAGAATTGTGTTGTTATATTGCATAAATTCTATGTATTGTAATGATTCTGTCATGACTTGTGTATTGATATTTGTGGCCTTAATTGATTGATGCAATCCTATTGGATATTTGTATATGAAAGTGATAGCAATAGCAAGTCATGGCAAAAACTAGAAATTTGATCCCTTTTTGTACATGTCGATGGCATGGATTATATATAATCCCTTAGTCTAAGTTAGAATTTATGTAAACATGTTATAGACCTTTTATGCCTACATGAACCAAAACCTATGATATCGTTCTTATGTTTATTTGCAAGTATAATTAGATATATGTTTCATAAACTATGCAAGTTCATGTTTATTTGCAAGTACAATTGGATCTATGTTAGGTATCATTTGGGTTTCATAAACTATGCAAGTTCATGTTGAAATAGGCTATGTGATTAAAAGTTATAATTGGATCTTTTGGTGAATATACATCATGCTAGTTTTGTGTTTGACATTATGCCAAGTTAAACATATTTAAACACAAGTTGTGTAAGCCTAAACTATGCCATTTCATATGTCACCTACTTAGTTGTACTTTGGTTTGAATGCAAGTTCACATGACCCATCATTTATGTTAGTATCGCTAAATTGCAAGTTCTTGCGCCACACACCCTTATATGTTGTCAAATATCACATGTTCTTGATTTCCCCTTTTTCTTACGCTTATAAAGTTGGGCTGAATTGGGTCAAGCCCAACATTTGTTATAACGTTGCGAATGTATAAACAGGGGTAATAACGTTGGGTGTAAAACATGAAAATATATGTTAGCATGTTTGGCACATGCCAATGACAATGACAATTAAAGCGGTATGAATTGTTATACCTAAAAATAAAAGATGTGACATTTACATATATATTTGAGAAATAATAAAATATGTAAATTTAGAAAACACGACGTGCTTAACCCGAGGTTGGATTGAGTTGTGATGTAAACCTGCCCGGAACCGCACGGCTGTCCAGTAGTCACAACAATACCTATCCAATGCGGGTGGTTAAGCATTGAGCCCAATAATGACCCGAGGTTAGACTGAGCTACGGTGTAAACCTGCCCGGAACCGTCCGGCATATCCAGTAACTGTAGCAATACCTGTCTAATGTGAGTGGTCAGGTGCTCCTAAGAGGCTAAGGACAGATGGTAGGGTTAAGTCAACTATAACACTTAACCAAATTCAACATGTTAACAAGAGTTGATGGGTGGGGTTAGGTAAATACAGACACTTAACCACTTAACATGTTTGACTAGAAAATCCTGGTAACATGGGACCCGTTTCAGCATTAACCCAAGTTAGGTATCAACGGTACCCTGAAACTAGGCAGGGTGGGACACGATTACTGGGCTGATTGTAAGCGGTCAAAACGACGGCGGTGGGTGCACAGTGCAGGTCTAACGGGGTGCGGGCGTGCACACACTTCGGAGCAGACAACCAGGGCACTGGGGACACCAGTAGTATAACCTATGCCTTCTAGAATTTGTGTCGGGGCCGCCACCATGGGTCTTGATACACCCCACGGTGGGACCAGCATAGGTATCTACAATTCTTGGGGGCCGTATGACACATGTTAACGCGAGTAGGAGCCGATCTTTCGAAAATGGGGATCACTTCACCCTCACCATGGGATTCCAGTTAGAATAAACTCAAGTAGATGCAGAGATATAGTATGGGTGCGATAGTACATTCGACACTCCCTTAGCTTGTGACACCATCCTATTTTCAGTATATACCTATCATGCCCTTTTCTTATTCACATACTGAAGAGTTACTAGATTTACTCAGGCTTTATGTCTGACCCTCTTTTCTTTTCGTCTTCTTTTCTTTCGTTCCCCCCCCAGGTCCACAGGGAGGAAACAGCTCAACTCAGTCAGGCTCTGTACAAGCTCCAAGAACGTAGATGTATGATTTGGGTCTCTTTTTCTCAGACTATGGCTTTGGATATCACTATGGGGATTTTTGTCACTTTATTTATGTTTTATGCTTTTTTAATTATCAAGACAGTAATGATGTTGTAATGTTGGAAGTATTTTGAGACAATTATGGAATGTTTGGTTTTGAACACGTATTGATGAATAAAAGTCTGTTGGTTTCCGCTGTTTAAAATATGTGTATTTATATCTGTCTTGAGTTTATCTGTGGCTTTTACTTATAAACCTCCACCAAAATTAAGGCATTCCCTTTGTGAGTGACCTTAACAGAGGTGGGGTGTTTCAGGTTGGCTTTGTAAGAATGGATGATTGGTTGTTCCTGACCTAGATGGACTACGAGATGTAGTTTTGAGGGAATGTCATCACTCTAGATTGACGATACATCCAGGAGGTAATAAGAGTATCGAGACATGAAGCGAGTCTACTATTGGGAAGGTATGAAATGGGATGTCGCGAAATTTATCTCGAAGTGTATGAACTGCCAGTTGGTTAAAGCCAAGCAAAATAAGTTGAGTGGATTATTATAGCCATTATAAGTTCCTACGTGGAAGTGGGAGCAAGTGTCGATGGATTTCATTGATGAATTACCGAGGACAAGGATAGGCAATGATAGTATTTGGGTCATCATGGTGCTAAGTTTATTCATGTCAAATCAACTAGGATGGCATTGAAGATGGTTGAATTATATATCAAGTGGATAGCTCGATTCCATGGAATTCTGAAAAGCATAGTTAGTGATCGAGATCCGTTGTTTACCAGTCGATTTTGGAAGAGATTGCAAGAAACGTTGGGAACCGAGCTATGTATGAGTACGACTTATCATCTCAGACAGATGGTCAGATTAAAAGAGTTAATCGAGCATTAGAAGATCTTCCAAGAGCATGTGTATTCTATTTTGGAGTATCATGTGAAGCCCATCTACATTTAGTCGAGTTTTCTTATAATAGTAGTTATCAGTTGAGTGTTGGAATGACACAGTATGAGGCGTTGTACAACAGACCGTGTAATTCTTCATTTTGTTGGTTAGAGACTGGAAAGAAGTTGGTACTTGGGATGAAGATGATAAGGGGAACTGTGGATAATATTGAAGTCATTCGGCAACGAATGAAAGCAACCCATGATCGTCAGAAAAGCTATGTCGATAAGCAACGAAAGGATTTGGAATTCTTAGTTGCAGACATGGTGTTTGCTAAGATTTCGCCTCTAAGGAATACCATTCGCTTAGGAAAGAAAGTGTAGCACCCCACACTTTTCTAAGCCCAAATTTCGATAAAAATCGAAACTCGAACACATCCAAGCATGGAGCATGTAAATCTGGTACCTGCAAATAAATGAGCATGAGCATAATCAGAGTACAATAAAATAACTCACAGCGGAAACAAAATAGGATAGACTAGTATTAACTCAAGTAACTACGTTATAAGGAAAGTAAACATCGTCAATGCCGAGCATGAGAGAGAACGAGAACCAAGAGCCAAACTTATACACATGTGAGAACCTGACCTTCTATAAAAACCTGGAAGGTTGTAATGAGAAGGAAGTCAGAACAACAAGATTTTGGTGAACAGGAAATGCAATACAAAGATTATAATACACAAATGTATCCCGTTTGGTTCAACCCAACATGTATGCCTTCCAAGGTTAGTAATTCTAGCCTAACCTTGTGAAAATTTACACATGACTCTGACTACCCTTCCTAAGGTAGTATTCCCAAATATGATACTGAGATAGAACGCCTTTACTTATGTTCATGAAGCCTTTAAACCAGACATAGTTGATTATTAAATCGAGGTTAAACTCCTAATTACGTAGTTTGTTTATACACACACATATCCTTAACTATTTAACGCCTAAGATAAGGTGTACTCTCCTGATCACTTAAGACCTTAGGCAGATCTGTTGGTCACTCAATACTTATCGATGATTTGTTCAACGCTAATATAAACTAGAGCGCACTAACTATGGGGATCTACAGGTTAAGGCTACTTCATTCATGCATACAAACTCATACCCCATGCAAGGTGAGAGATGATGTTTCACTTTACCATCTAGCTGACCTTATTGGATAATCCCCTTAGTCGCTTAATACTTCCCGCAAGATAGGTTACTTTGGAATGACCATACCGGACATTTTTAATTTCCAGGTTTGGGTAGGCCTCAGATACACCATTTAAGACCCCTATACTGAAGACTTACTCCCAGATGGACTCCTCAATCGAAGCCACTTAAGACCCAAGGAAGCGGACTATACGCGAAGATTATCAAGTTCGCACCCAATCAGCCTTTAAATGCCTCTTCCTATGGGAATGAAGCGGGCTACTAATTGAGTCATTCCCGTTTAGTTTCACTTTACGGAATACTATACGTACGCCAAGTGTCTGTCGTCACGGGTTCTTATATTATCCTGTATAAATAAGGAAAGTAATATTCTCCTTATCCTAGGATATTTAATTAATCATTTTTCCTAATTGGACTAAGTCTTTAAACAACAACCAATACCCATAAATCCCCTTTTTATTTCATTTATAGAGTTATTGCCATTTATAACCATAACGGCTATATTTCCCTAAGGCAACACTTTGCTTTTACTTTCTTTTTATTCCCATTGGTTGTAATTAATGCCACTTATGGACCTAATGGTCATAATTCCCTAAGACGTTAATAATGAATATCTCCATTTTACCAGTCCTGAAATATCTATTTGTTGTACCCCAATAGACATATCTAATTGTTTGATTATTTATTTATTTAAAGTTTATTGTATGTATATATATATACACACACACATACACATATTTAACCCCAGACCTCTCACATTGAGCTGACCATTTGTGAATGTTGGATTTGTCTAGTGGTTTCGGGCTACCACAAGTTGAACTTAACCTTATGTCTTAGTACAGTTATATTTATGCACCAAACCCCTCACATTAAGCTGACTACTTGTGGATGCAAGATTTGCCTGGCAGTTCCAGGCAGACTTCTACCACATGTTGAGCTTAACCTCGTGTCTTTGTACTGTTAAATTTTAATTTCCTAATTGGGGTGTAGAACATTAAATCTAACCAATTTTGATATTGTAACCATTAGACTTAACCGCCTAATTAAATTTGTTTTCCCGTAAATCAACATTGGTTACAATAGTTATTTATTTATGGCTCTGTTTGTAGAAATCAGTTACACTAATTGCTACAATGGTCACCACAAATATATTCTTATGATATGCATTACATTTTACATGTATAATTCCATAAATGCATACCATTCGAACATTCAAACATCCATTATCATAATGTATATTTCGTCATTTACGTAAATTCAGATGAATAATATATATATATATATTACATTAACATAGTTATCTTCTTTTATTATTATTGTTACGTTAAATAATTTGGTTTTAATAACCAAATATTCCTTTTTGTATTTAATCTTGCAATAAGTTTCAAAATCTTACAAAAAGACTGCCAACTATAGTTATTGCCAATTATGGTCGAATACTGCAATGAACATAATTTTAAACCATAAGAAATATACTTTATGTATATTTAGAATAGTTTATGCAAACTACGCACCAATATGCATATTTGTATTTATATGTAAGTTTACACAACTTTTCCCTTTTAAATATTTGACACATTTCTTATTGGTTTCAAATAATGTCCTTTTTATTTTAAAAGAGGAAAGCTGCATATTCACAACAACTAAGACAAAAATCCCAACAAAATTGAACATAAATAGGTTTATATCTCTTTAATCAAAATTACATAATTCACCGTTGTATCTTTTTAATCAAAATTACATAGTTCACCGTTGTATCTTTTTTATTCAAAATACATAATTCACAGTTGTATCTTTTTAATCAAAATTACATAATTTATTATTTAACACTAAAACTAGAGATCTAGAATAAAATTACATCGAAAAGTGTTTAATGGGAATGGTTTCCAGATCTGTAGTGTTTTGCACTAACCACAATAAATTTTCAAACATAATTGTAGGCAATATGTATAAATAATTAAGTAAACCTATGTAATAACCCGCAAATTCTGAACCAATTTAAAAATTTTAATGAATTTTGAGGTTATAATATAATTTATTATTAATAATAATGGCTAGAATTTATTTTAATCGAAGTTAGAATGAATAAATTTAATTTTAAATATAAATGGAATTAGAAATAACGCAGTAGTTTGAAAAGTCAAACTTGAACTTTGACTGACCGTACAGGATGCAAAATTTAACGGATTTTAGTGAAACCAAAAATATTAGAATCTATTTAAGAATATCTTTCTAACGAATCTGAAAAATTGAAATTTCGTAGCGGAAATCAAAAGTTATGGCCAATTCAATTTTTAGAAAGGTCGCTGTAGAATTTATATATTATATATGGCCCGAAAGGCTACTTTTCACATATGCAGGAATTTCAACTCGAAACCGCTTCCATTGAGTTCGGAATGACGTTTCTGCATTGAAAAACAGTAAACACTTATATATTTTGAGTTTCGGAATTTATTTGTTCAAAAATGTATTTTTAATATTAAATATATTGGCCTTGAAAATAGTCATTTTTCAAACGACCTCCGTTTTCGACGAAACCACTTTTCTTGAAACCGGAATGTCATATTATTGCTAGATTTCAATTTTCAGAATTTTTCGAATTAATATGTGAGCGTGGCAGAGGAAAATGTGTTTTGACTATTTACAGTTAAATTTAAACGCCTTAAAAATAGCTATTTTTCAAACAGTCTCGGAATTCGACGAAAATAATTTTGTTGGATTCGTAACGTCATAAGAAAGCTAAAAATATTTTTTTTTAGAATTTTCTGAGGTCGTATGTGGCCCCGGCATATTTAAATGTACGGTCAATATTTAATTAATTAATTTTTAATGTAATTTTAAAAAAAAATCGGAATTGGGTCCCGGGACCTATCCCATTGCGTTCAGAAGGTGTCAAAACCTTAAGAACGATAGTAAGCAGGCCCAAATCAGAGAAAGTCCGAAAATCCACCTTTTAAGCACATTTTTCGAGATTAAATAATAAAATAATATTAAAATCCGAAACCCTAATTCATGGCCAGCCGCCGCCTTTCATTCGAAGGCCAGAAATTTCCCAACTTCAAACACTAATTTCTCTCAATCCGTTCAACGAAAATTGACATATGATATACCAAATCGAAGCTCTTCGAGAGACCTTTCCATCCATACGGTTAAGATCGGGTTTTGATTCACGGATTTCGCGAATTTGGGGCTAGAAGGCGGAGGGTTTGAGTCCGTTTTCGTGGGTCCAGGGACCACCGCGACCGGCAGTGGTGGCGGCGCAGGAGGAGGGTGGTGCGAGCTCTGAAGTGGCGGCGTGCGATCGGCTCCGGGGTGCTCCAGGGTGCGTGCGGCGTGGGGAGTGTTCGGAGGCCGATGGGTTTCGACTGTAACGACGGGTTGGGGAAGAAGGTCTCCTACTTTTTATTATTATTATTTTATTAATTAAATATTTAATTTATCCAATCTTTACAAATCAATATCTCTCTCATACGAGGTCCGATTGACGAACCGTAAGATGCGTTGGACTCGTCTTTCCGAGAGCTTCGCGATGGCGTAGACCGCAGCTGAAACAGAGACAGTTGATTTTCAGCCAAAATTCAAATGTGAGAATTCTGAATTTTATTATTTAATTTATTATAAATTATTTTCTTGCGTTAAAAATAATTGTATTGTGATGTAATTCAGATCTGTAATGTTCTGTGATTGATGAATGGTTGATTTGTGGTTGGTGGTTTGTTTTGTTGTGCATGATATGCTAGATCGGCGTTGAATTTAATATATGGGTGAATTTTATTTGTAATTAGAAAATAAATCTAAATTTAGATTTAAATCATATTTTATTTAGATCTGTTTATTCTAGTTTATTTTAAAAAAAAATATTATGTTTATTATTCTGAGATGAACCATAGAATTTGATCGACAAATAAAAACTAATTTTTATTTGTTGTATTACAATAGTATTTGATCGACAAAATAAAAACTTTACTTTTGTTTATTTGTTTACTTTGCAGCAGAAAATGAACAACAAATAAAACCTTACTTTTATTTGTTTACTTTGCAATAGAAATTGAACGACAAATAAAAACTCCTTTTTATTTGTTGATATTACAATGGAAATTGGACAACAAATAAAATCTTATTTTATTTGTTTATATAACAACAGAGATTGGTTACCAAATAAAATCTTATTTTTATTTGTTTATATAACAACAGAATTTGGTCAACGAATAAAATATTTTTATTTGTTTACTTTACAATAGAATTCAGACAACGAATAAAACCTTATTTTATTTGTTTATTTTACAACAGGATTTGAATGACAAATAAAATATTATTTTTATTTGTTACCTACGATAGAATTTGAACAACAATGGATTTTCAATATTTGTTGAATTTAATTATATTGTCAATTCAATTCAAATAAAATATTATTTTGATCATTTTTAGTGAAAATTGTATATTAAGAATAAAATGTCATTCTTAGTGTAAAATGTACATTAGATCAAAAATAACATTTTTGATTAGAAATATAAAAACAACATTTTTATTTGAAATATGTTATGCAAATCAAAAGGACATTTTTGATTAGAAGTTTATTATGTAAATAAAAAGAAAACATTTTGTCAAAAATATAATTATTGTAATAAAAATAACATCTTTGTCAAAACATGATTATGGAGATAAAATGAACATTTTTATGCCTTGAATAGAATTAAATAAAAATTCACATTTTGTTTACGTTAAAAATTACAAATAAATATAGAGATTAAAAGTTCACTTTTCATTTGCATCTCACAATGCAAATATTCTTTGAAAATAGAAATTGTTCTTTTATTTGCATTTTCAAATGCAAATATACTTTGAAATAAAAACTGTCCTTTTATTTGCATTTTCAAATGTAAATATACATTGAAATTCAAGTTTATTCTTTTATTTGCATTTACTAATGTAAATAAACATTAAAAATAAAATTTATTCTTTTATTTGCATTCACAAATGCAAACACATAGTGGAAATAAAGTTTTGTTCTTTTATTTGCATTCGCAAATGTAAACATGTTTTGAAAATAAAGTTTGTTCTTCTATTTACATTCAGCCAAACATATATTGTAAATAAAGTTTATTTCTTTGTTTGCATTTATCAATATATATGCATTGAAAATTAAGGTTTATTCTTTTATTTTCATTTATCAATGTAAATATTCAATGAAACTATAGTCTATTTTTTTTATCTATATTTTCCAACCCCAATGTACACACTTTTATACATTTAACAGAATTCGTTTAAATATACTTTGGAAATAAATTTTGTTCTCTTATTTACATTCACTAATGTAAATAAAATTTATAAACAAAAACTATTCTTTGTTTGCTTTCACAAATGTAAATGCTCATTTAAATAAAATTTGTTTCTTTTATTTACATTCAATAATGTAAATATACTTTGTAAATGAGGTTCTTTTTACTTGCACTCAAATATACTTTTAAATGAAATAAAAGTCACATTGGTTATCTGCATTCCTTGTTGCAAATAAAACCTTAAAATAATGTTCATATTTGTTTGCAATTCATTAATGCAAACAAATCATCAGATTGGAAATTATATTTTTGACTTATAACTTTGATATGAATAAGGATTGTTTGAAATAAAGGACAGAATTTAAAAGTTACATTTTAATAACTAAACATTCACATTTTTATCATTAAAATAGAATAGACAAAAACACTCATTTTGTCTAAATTAAAAGAATGAAACAAAATATAGCATTGGCATGTTTATTAGATTGAAACACAAATTATTAATTTTTGTAAATTTATATTAGTTAAAACCAATTATTCATTTTTGTTAATTTACATTAGTTAAAAACAATTATTCATTTTAGCCAATTTATACTAGTTAAACAAAATTTTACATTTTGTTAGGAATATTCATTTTTGCCAAAATGAATTAGTTGTAGCAATATATATATATATATAAATATATATATGTTTGGCAAGATATATACTTGTCAAGATAGGTTAGTTAAATCAAAATATTTATCATTTTGCCTCATTAGAATTGCCAAAACAAAATAACCATTTTTGTTTAGAGTTTAATTAGCAAAATAGAAATTGTCAATAGAGACAAAGTTATTATGCTTATTCATTCATTGCAATAGAGATATTTTCTTGTCGTCATTATATGTATTGTGTATTACACTTCAATTCACAAGTTACCCGACTTGTGTATGTGATTGGGACGATAATTTTCACACATCGCCCAAGTGCACAAATGAATTTATTATTTGTTTGTTGGTTGAAGACCCCACACGGGTGTTGGGATGAAAATTTATATACACTAATCCCAATATTTAAATGTTTGTTGATCGTTAGATCGACAGACTGCGATGAGCGTTGTTATTTAATTTTAACGCTTACACAGTGGAAATTACACTTTGGATGTAATGGATGACTTGATGATTATACTGTTACTGTCATATATATGATGTGTGTGAAATCCATATAATCCAAATTATATGGTAAATGTTTGAGTCGCATTTCGATTCAAGTGTTCTTTTAAATAAGACTATTTTTACATTAGAAATCCTTTTTATATAAAGTGCATATATTTTCATAATATATTTTTAATCAAGTATATGTTAAAACAAGGAATATTTGTAAAAGATAAAGATTTGTAAAATAAAGAATACTTCTCATTTAGAATCATTTATATAAAGAATATTTTTATGATTATTTTAAATTATGTTTTTAAAGGGTTACTAGCATTTGCAATTATATTTTGTGATATGAAATAAATTGAGATGTGAAGTTGATTTATCGTGGACGGTGTTTTTAAACGACATTTGTCCTTTAATCCAATTTACATTGAAATTATTATTTGGAATTTATAAATCTATTTTATTGATTTAAAAAGGGCATTTTCTAAAAATCAAGTTTTTCCCAATTTAATATATTAAATAGGAATTAAGTGGAAATTCGATTGGTAATAATCGAAATGGGCTTCTGTAAAAGAAGACCGATATTATATATGGAATTTAAGAGGCTTTGCCGTTATTCCATTTATATTATTAGTCCGATACAGAAATTTATATCGATTATGTATTGATTTGATTTCTGTGGGATTCCATATTTTTGGAAATTGATTTATAGATTTTATTTTTAGAATTTTATCATTGATAAAATTAATGAAAATCTTTTTAAACAAATATCTTATTAAAAGAATATTCTGAGTTGGAATGTGACGAAATGTGTGATTTTCCAATATTTCTTTTTAATCCCAAAATACGTGAGTTATTCAGAAAGACTGGGTTTAACCCATTCTGAATAATCATCACAACGATCAAGAGTCGAAGATGAAGACGGTGATTGAAGACCGAAGGTTTTCACATCGTTGGGATGATGATGACTGGTATCTTGAATTGGGTTTGGCCTTCCAAGGCAAGGTATTTGGTAATGATCGTCCAAACGCATTTGGAGATCGACGGACATGTTGTTTCGCTCAGACCCAGAGCGGACTTGTAAATGGATTGTGTGTCTGACATTGTATTCCTTTCTACTGTATTTTTTGAACGCTACTGATTATATATTTCTGTTTGGTGGTGAAGAATTTATTCTTTACTTATCACCCTTCTCTAAGACGTATGAGCTTAGAGGTTATATGTATATTGGTAGATGATCAATAATATGGTAGGGTCTGACAATGTGACATGCTAAGATGCAAATAATCAAGGCTTTTGTTGAAAAGCAGGGCCTTGTGGGATGATCAAAGCATAACCTATTACGGCATAGCTTTGTGTATATCATGACTTCGCGAGCCTCACACCCCGGTATGAGTCAAAAACGGGATATGGACTGCAGGGAGTGCACACGTTTCTTTCTAGCTAGTGGTAGTGTCAGTGCTTTAACACGGCCTGGCATTTTACTTATGTGGATGATGGATTTTGAGGCGCCTCGGATTTTTATAGGCCGATAGTGGTCATATTATAGGTTCAAAGGAACCGGGAAGCGTGTGTTCAGGCATAACCAATCCACTGCCGATAGGCGGGGACCGGCCCTGGAGATCCAAGGGTTCACTGCGGGGGATCCTGAGGCATTTGCTAGAGTGTCTCGAATCGGAGAGGAGCTTGCCCCTAGCCTCGACTCATGATGGAAATCCAATTTCCAATACGACATTACGATTTTGATTGCAAACTTATATATGGCGACATAGTATATGGTACCTATGCCGTCTAAGATTAATACATTTGTATTGAAATGTTTTAAATATATATATATACACACTAATAATAATATCGTTTTTACGTATCAAGCATCTTTTGACCTTTATAAGGTAAAACCCTATCCTCTGGTGTGCGTTGCGTTGTGTGATGGGACTTGGGTCTTATAATGGTTTCATTTTTCTAAAAAGCATTACGTTATTTGACGATTTACTTTATTATGCACAGGCAATCCAATGGAGTAAACCCGTTCCGCATTAGCGGCGTGGTCCTGTGATTAGCCTACTTATTAGATAAGTTAAGTTAAGAATTCTCACACCAGTCCCACGACTGACCTGTAGTTTGTTTCACTTTGCAAACTCGGGTGCCCTCTTTCCACACGGGCAGTCGAGTAGCTTTTTGCAGATATAGTTAAGCAGGATCCTGAGTTGAAGTTTGAAGCTGGGTCCAGAATATTGATGGCCTTCCGCTGAGATTAGTTCCGCTGCAATGTATTTAATTTATTGTAAATGTATCTTCCGCTGTATTATTTGTTGATGTACTCTGATATATTCTGTACTCTGATGTAACATTTATTATTGATGTTATAAAAGTCTGTGATGTTGTTCTGATGTGTTGTATGCCCAAAGTTAACGTACGCGGGTTTTGAACGGTCTTAATCGATCTTGCGATCGATTGGTGTCGGGCGATAATTCGAGGTCGTTACAACCTACAAATATTTTTTTATTTTTTTGAAAATTGGTACACAATTATTAACTAATGAAATTCAGTACATAGATATGGTTAGAATACTAACCGGGATACATAAAGAGAAGACATGCGAAAAACAAATATAATAAATACTAAAATGCAGTAAGCTAGATCCATAATGAGTCTAATTAGCGCGTCCCTCCACGCTCCATTCCAGAACTCTTGCGCCACTTTAGTGTGTGATTAGTAATTGGCTTGTTTACATCAATCAGAGAATGTAAAAGGGTTAAAATATGGCTTTCAAAAGCAGAAATTTCTACTGCTGCTGAGGTTGTCTTTAAGTGCTAACTTATACTATGATGATATGCAAACACAAATTGCTTACGATAACCTTAGTTACTGATTTTTACAATCTCAAACGTCTTTCAATAAGTCCATGCTCCAATGATTTAAAGTATAATATACGTTGCCAATGTCTCCACGATCTTCATGTGTTAAATTGTCAAACTGCATCCAATTTCCAAGAGAACCACAATTTACAAGTGCTTCTCATTTGATAGAATTTGATTCCCAGTTCAATAATACGAAGCAAAAACCAGTGAGTCTTAAAATTCCAGAGCCAAAATGTTGTATTAATTATACTCCAGAAATATATCCATATCCAGATGAGAACCTCAATCACCATCAGTAAAACATTAATGAGATTTGCTACTCAAATCAAAAATTGGTACATGATTAAGTAACAAAGTAGAAATAGTCGAGATAGTGGTATTTCTGTTCGTTTGGTACATCTATGTTGGAGCCATTACTGGTGATATTCTTGAACGAACACAAATCACCATTAAAACGATTTGAATATAAATAGAATAATCACCTCTAAATCAGTAGAGAACAAAGTGAGTTCTTGTCCAATATAGATCGGAAGATAACAGCAGCAATCAGATCCCCAATTACGAAGAGTCGGTTGTAAGAAACAGGATCTACTGCATAAGATGTATGCGTGAATTCGGTATCATAGAATTACCCTATCTCTGAGGATATAGATTCGCCAGATCTGATACTTTAGGGATGTCGAACTGATTATTGAGGAATGTTGATCTGGGAGGCAATCATTGTCTCGGTCCCTTTGTTCACGTAGACAATTGCTTTGTAGTTCATGAAATCACTAGATCCAGTCCAGTAGAGGCTTTAGCTTGCAACATTGATGGATTGAAGATATAGTGGACAAGAAAATTTGGAAGTTGTTTTAGTTTGAGGCTTGAAACCTAAAACGATTTCATTTTGATGCAGATCTGAGATTGAATTTGTAACATTGATTAAAGAGGAAGATACCCTTTTTAATCGCAGATCTCAGATTGAATTTGGAAGTGGCTTGAAACCGTAGAGCTGTTTCATTTTGTTTAAGGATCACCTTTTCTCTCCCCATTGGAGAGAGGAAGAAAGAGGTTTCAATATGGAAAAATATTTATTTCTTAATCAATTACAAATAATATTATTCATAACCACAAATCTGTACTTTCAAGTTTTTATCAATATCCATAAGCATATCTTGTAGGTATAATTTCAGATTTAACAATATTATAAACAGATCTGATAATATTAGACATATATTTTGATATCTAATTCAAATGGGATATATAAGTTACTATAACTTTATATGTAAATTTCTCACTCACCTAAAAGCATCCAAATTCTGAATAAACTTTTAGGCCTACAATTCCCAAATTCTTACATATCTATTGTTATTATGAAAAGGGGATACTTTCAGATCTCTAGATTTGCATAAAAATAGGAAAAGAGGGGAGAATATGATTTAGAATAGCCTAGCCATCAATTCACACACTTTTCTAATTGAATCTGATTATCCCTTTCTAATTTATGTGATTTATGTTTGATTGATGTATATGAATA
This sequence comes from Allium sativum, assembly GCA_030737875.1. NCBI lineage: Eukaryota > Viridiplantae > Streptophyta > Magnoliopsida > Asparagales > Amaryllidaceae > Allium > Allium sativum. Next base: position 290,328,530 of record CM060924.1, read on the forward strand.
CATTTTTAATTTAAAAATTGATTGGAAGAGAAAGAGAAATGATAGAGCTTCGTTGCTACCTACAGGTTTGTGTTGAAAAGAATGAGGCCTTACCCCTTTATTTATAGGAATGGAATTGATCATAAACCGTCAAATTTATTTTAATTAACATCCGTCCATTTATATATATGCTTGACTCGACCAAGCGGTGACAACCAACGATCGACTGTTGGTCGACTGCCTCAGTCGACCGCTTGGTCGACTTGGCAGTGAGGTGGCTAGGGGGATTATTAATTACTATACATATATAATATTAAGTTTTACTTATTTTCATTTGTTTATCGTATTTCAACCGTAACTTTATCACACGGACTCCGTTCACGAAACTCCAAACATGAAAATTGACCAGAATTCCGAGACGAACGCAACAGTTATAGTTTCGTAGTCAAATTCCATCATTTACAGAAATTTCTATTTTGAGAATCTAATTAAGTAACTAATTTATTGTCAAAATTCTGGGTTGTTACATTCTTCCCCCTTAAAAGGAATTTCGTCCAGAAATTCTAACACCTACTTATCCTATCCTACACAACCAATTTGTGTACATCCACTTTGCAACTATTTGCATATGAGCACAATGTACATGATGCATTTCAAGCACCAAACATTTATGCACAATGATTCTAAATCGGATCCCCCTACATGTATGCATTAAATTTTTAAAACATGTTTGAAAACATGATGCAAAACATCTTAAATATACTGGCAGTTCTATATGAATGCAAATTTCAAGAATCCTTTTTCATCCGTAACCCTCACATGATTATGAATAAAAGTGTGAAACAAACAATGTTGCATCCAAACCCTACCATCCAAAATGTCAACGCATCTAATCGCTTCCTATTGTATTACTCCTAAACTGGAGAAAAAAAAATCAAAGTGAAAATTTTTATAGTTCCCTTCGCTTGTAAATATTCCATTTTTCGACATACAGTGGAAATTTCACTTTAGTTACCCAAAATACTCCAAATATTTTCATCTATGGACTGTAAAGGAGGCTCAAAACAAGCTCTGATACGTAAAACAAGTTAATAGCAACTTGCGCGTATCGCTGACAAGGTACGGAAACAACATTTCTAAGGCTAAAACAGCCTTTTGCTTGTTGTCTGTCGTTAACATTTTTATCGCATCGTTGTTCCTATTGCACTGATAAAACGCGTACACAAACTATTCAAAATTCTTCCTTATGCTCTCCATGTGACCAAAAATCAAATTTTTTCACCAAAATAAATTTTCCGCTTTAAACACTTTTTATAAATTTTTAGAAATTTCTTTTCAACACCACTTTACTTTCCATGCGTGATCTGCATGAAAACTAAAATTTTGGTAATGTGTGCTTTGCATCATTCAAATCATCTATTTTAATGTAAAACAGACATTTAAACACGTGTAAACTGTTTGTACCCAAATTCTGTGTTTTCGCATAAACCGAAATAAAAGAAAGTAAATCAGCAAAAATTTAAATTTTAAGATTGATAAAAAAAATTCAAATTTTTTTCCAAAAGTTTCAAAAATGTAGTCATATGTTGGCGAAAAAGGAAGTAAGTCACACAAAAATGCGAAAACCGAAAATCACACACAAAAGAACGAAATAAATTTTAGTTTAACAAGAAAAGGTGATTTATTTATACCCGTAACGAAAAATAATGCAAAATCCAGTCCTTTGCTAAAATTTATCCAACACGGAATTATATTCTTTCCAGCTTTAGGACAACTAATAATTAGATAAGAAAAACAAGATTTCATTCAAACATGCATGCATGAACGACACAAATATCTTCAAACATAGATATCTCAGTAACATAAGTCATGCGATTTAAACAACAAACACTAACAGTTACATGTACGAATTACCATAAAGCAAAAAACCAAATGTTGGAAAGGGAAAACAAGGAAGACAACAAAACAACAAGCTAAATCAAATATGATGCGGCATAAAATGATGGTTATGCCATCGGTTAAGAAAAAGATTAATTTTCACATCATGAGACAAATCTAGTCATAACTTCCCATCATTGGAATGATGTGTTAAATGGGTCATATATTTACATGGGCAGTTCGAACATGGATTACCGAACTCAAGAACCGGTATTAAGTAAAAGAGATTTGCTGTAAAATCCCTAAAGTCGGTCAAACAAAAGACCATTCAAGTCCGCATACAACACGGATGCCTCTAAAATCTCATCAAGATTCTCCTTTGAAAAACCATCCAAAGGTAGTTTAATATTCATTTCCAAAATGACGATCGCCTTCATCAGAATCTATTCCAACAGCGTATAGCAAAGGCGGATGCAGCTCAACCAACAATCCTATCCTAAGATCTCAAAGCAACTGACCGGCGCAAGTCCAACTGCCTTGACAAATTTTCTTAGTCCTAAAGCATTGAGACCTTTTTTCTCATTCCGATCTATCTAAATGATCTCTCCCTAAGGATGAGACTTAAATGGTATTAGAAAGATCGGGTAGTGCAAGTAGGTATTATGAACTAAGAAATGATTGGAGATAAGAGATTAGATCTTGGAGTACTAGTGGGGTAAGATCTAATGTGCAAACAAGCGCGAAAAAAGAGGAGATGGGGCGGAAACAAAGAATAAGAAGAAGGATAGAAATATGGTTCAGTTAGATGAGGAAGGAAGGAAGAAAGAAAGAAGTTAAGGGGGTAATTTGGACGCAACTTTTATAGTTGAGTCTTAGGTCCAAGTTGTACCAAACTCATCAACTAGTTGACCGCTTTAGGTATAACGCTAAACGAACAAAATCAAATGAGCTTTGGGAAAAGGTTGAATCTTGACCTTATTAGGTCGAATTAAAATATTAATCATCCCACATCATCTTTTAAGATTTGACGTGATCCGAAAAATAATTGTCCTCATTAAGGCGGTACCATAAACTGTAGTCAAAACTTCAAACCAACTCCAAAATTTAAAGTAGTCTCAACAACGATGTTGTGACCACACAACGAACGAACAAATTTAGAGTAGAAAATCAGCTAAAAATCCAAAATAATGTTAAAACGGATTTTCCCCTTACCTAGCTGACAGCAAAATAAAAGATTTGAAATCAAATACCCCAAAAATTTGGACGAATGATTTTCCTTAGCCTTTTCGAATGAAAATTTACAGGGATACTACACGTACGCCAAATGTCTGTCGTCATGGGTACTTGTATTATCCTGTATAAATAAGGAAAGTTGTATCCTCCTTATCCTAGGATATTTGATTAATCATTTTTCCTAATTGGACTTAGTATTTAAATGACAACCAATACCCATAAATCCCCTTTTTATTTCATTTATAGAGTTATTGGCATTTATGACCATAACGGTCATATTTCCCTAAGACAACACTTTACTTTTAATTTCCTTTTATTCCCATTAGGTGTAATTAATGCCACTTATTGGCCTAATGGTCATAATTCCCTAAGACCTTAATAATGGAATATCCCTATTTTATCAGTCCAAAAGTATATATTTGTTGTACCCAAACATACATTTCTAATTATTTGGTTATTATTTATTATTTGTTGTATATACATACATACACATATTTATGCACCAGACCTCTCGCATTAAGCTGACCACTGTGGATGCTGGATTTGCCGGGAGGTTCCAGGCAGACTTCTACCACAAGTTGAACTTAAACTCGTGTCTTAGTACAGTTACATTTACGCACTAGACCCCTCACATTAAGCTGACTACTTTTGGATGTTGGATTTACCGGGCGGTTCTGGATAGACTTCTACCATAAGTTGAGCTTAACCTCGTGTCTTAGTACTGTTGTATTTTAATTTCCTAATTGGGGTGCACAACATTAATCCTAACCAATTTAGAAATTGTAACCATTTGACTTAATTGCCTAATTAATTTTTTACTCCTACATCAACATTGGTTACAATAGTTATTTATTTATGGCTCTATTTATAGCAATTAGTTACACTAGTTGCTACAATGGTCACCACAAATATGTTCATTTAATATGGATTACATTTTACTTGTACAATTCCATAAAATGCATATCATTCAAACATTCAAACATCCATTATCATAATGTATATTTCATCGTGTACGTAGATTTAGACAAATAATGTATATATATATATATATGTATGTGTGTGTGTACTTGCACGGTTAAAGTAACACCCTGTAATTCTAACAACACTACAATGATAAATTAAGGAATACTTAATTAAATATTTGGAATTAAGTAAAACGGACTGCGCTATTGCGTTCATCTCAGAATTCTGCTTAAGATGGAACCTAAGTTTGCGTAAATCGGTCGTCGTATGAAGAAGATATTAAGGTTTGAAGTTTATATACATATAAGCCATTTATATATAAATAAAGCTATTCCAGAAAATCAAAAACAAAGGCGGGAAAAAATGGGGGGAAACCGGCCCGTTAGGGGTCAACCCCATCCCTAAGGGTGTCGACCCATGGGTCAACCCTAACATAGGGGTGTCGACACCCATGTCGACCCCTCCGAGATCTGGGCAGAATTCAGATTCTGAATGTGGACTCATTTCTAGTCAAGAACAATGGAGACAACGAGGTGCTGCCCTAACTCAGTTTGATCTAGTCTATTCTTCTTCAACAACAAGTTATATGTATTCAAGGATCTGTGCTACAACATCTACAATCAATCTTCTGTTCTTTAGATCCAATCACAGTGAGTTTATGTTGCTTTTAGATATAAACATCTAAAATTTAGTCTTGACATGTTTATAAGTTTGGATCTAAGCCTGTGCCTGTTAGTAACTTGAATCATAATAGATCTGCCATTTCTTGTACACCTGATCTATTGATTAGTTCCTATATGCCTATTCATGATATTCCCATTCTATTAGCTTGCCTAATCATGTCACCTTATGCCTATTATGTTAGTTTGCCTAATTATGTCATCTCATGCCAGTTTTGTTTACTATGTTTATTCGTGTTCTCTTTTCTCCCTCTTTCCCTTTTTTTATAGTCAAGTTACCTTTGAGCCAGGCTTATTGCTGAAATACGCGAACGCACAAAATTGGAAACGATTAGGAATGATTAGTTCGAGGCATAATTGATATTGTAAAACATGGTTGGGAATTTTGGGCATAATTTGTACCTTGAGCCAAAACTTGGGATTTGGGGGCATAATCTGTATCTTGATTTAAACCTTAATCTGGGGCATAACTTGTATCGTAGATCGGACGGGGATTTGGGCATAATGAACATGGTAATTGGTTAGTAATGGAAATGCCTAGATTTACAGTAATTAGAAACTGTAACAACGCTTGGACACGAGGTTAGATTACACTTGTGGTAGAAGCCTACCCAGAACCGTCCGGCAAATCCAGCGTCCATAAGTGATAAATATAATATGAGGGGTCTAAGTGCATAAACGTACAGTTGACGGCGCTAAGGCACGAGGTTAAGTCCGACTTGTGGAAGAAGTCTACCCGGACCCAGCCGGCATATCCAGCATCCACAAGTGGTAGAATTAATGTGGGAGGTCTAGCGCATTATAACCATAAATGAATGAATGGTGATGAACTTGTAATACTTAACCTGTTTGAATCCATAAGGATTGCATGAACCTGTTAACTTGAGTAGGGGTTAAGTAAACTTGCTTGAATCAGTGGGAGGGATAAGTTAATCTTGTTAAACATGTGGGGACGGGTTATACATATAAACCCGACAAACTTAACCTGTTGGAGTTATGAAATCTTGTTAAACTAGTAGGCATAACCTGTTGAAATCCAAGTAGTAGGGATGCAAGCCTGGGGGAAGCTTGTATCGTCTGTTGTGTGGGACCCATTTCAGTCAGTAACCCATCTTGGTATCAAACGGGGAACCCCGATGTAGTAACCCGCATTTTTAGCTGTTGAATAATTAATTTATTTAATTATTAAATATCGATTTATCGATATCGAGAACGTGAATTAAATAATATTGAATATTTAATTAATAATTATAATATAATAAAATAGAGCTTGAAATGGCGCGGCAGTTCGCTATTTGGCGATTCGAACTTCAACTGAATGTACAGGATTCGTTTTAAATCGGATTTCTGTGAAACAAGAAACGTGTGGAGCTGGTGGAGTATATCTTTCTAGTGGAAGAGAAAAATCGGGATTTCGTCGTGTAGATTTTGAGATATGTCCAAATCAAATTTTAAAATAGTCGCTATAGAATCGTTTATCGGCCATAACGGTTATTTCAAAATAACTAGATATCGGGTGTGAATTCATACAAGGTTCTTTTGGGACATAACGATAAATTAATTTTTAGAATTTTACTGTAATTTTTAATTAATTTAATAAGCGATTTTTTTATTTGAAGTATTTCGCACCTTGAAATCAACATTTTGAAGTTTCAAAATATGAGTCCATCTACCGGTATTATTATATTTTTGGGATCGTGGCACCGAGCTGATTACAACGGTATTTTTAGTTTTGTCAGATAGCTGTCCGTGACTGAGTAGAGATTTACACCATAGGGTAACCTTAACATATGTATAATGATTTCAAAGAAACAATTGAATACTTATCACCGAAGTATAACGCAAGCAGACAACCTGGCCCAAACAACTCCACATACAAACTCCACGTCTAAAATATCTAGATATTTATTTCCCTATAAATACCCCAAACTATCCTTTCTAAACCTAAATTCAGTTGTGGTCAACCCACTTATTTCCGCCGTAATACTTTCCTTCAGGAAAGCTTCTTTTTCGATCTTCATATTTCAAAAGGAAAAATCAAATCAAAGTTTTAAATCACAATATATATATATATACTCGGATTCGCATAAGGGAGGGCTTCAACATGATCTAAATTTCAAGGCATTCGATCCATTTTTCTGAACGTCGGTTTCACTCCAGCGTGACTAGGGCACAGTTTTTATCGGATTTAAAACATCATCGTTTGAATTTGAGTTCGAATTACTTGTTGTGGAAGGAAATGGGAACTCTGGAGCAAGTTCAGCATGATTTCATTGAGTTTGGGTTCGATGGTTGTCTGGATTACCGTGGTTTGGGGGATGCGACACAACTGGGAAGGTGAGTTCGAGTCTTATGTGGAGGAGATGTGCTCGAAGAGGACGGGAAGAGGAGGATCATGGTGATTCTGGGTTGGATTTTTCGTTGGGAAATGAAGCGCGGTGGGATCGAAAGGATTGAAAAGGGTGTTCGGTGTATTATCTGAAGCCGTGAGAATGTTGAGGAAGAAGGAGGAAGTAAAAGGGAGCGGGCCTGGTACTTGAGATGTGGTAGTGGGCCGGGAAGTTAAGTAAAGCCCAAAGTATATATATATAACTCATGTTTATTTATTTAAAATAGTGTAGAAACTTCGGAATGCAATAACTTTATCATATATCAGCAGAATTTCGAACGGTTGGATCCGTTAGGATCGTATTGACGGACACTACACCATGGAGCTGACTGGGAGTGAATCCGAGCTTGTTACAATTTATGGCGAAATAAATTGTCCGTCGCAGTCAAAATAACGCAAACCGTTATTTAACGATTAACGCGCCAATGTGAGTAAATCTCACTAACTCTGAACAGTTATAATTTCATGTTGTATTTTTAGAACTGTTAGAAATTGACTGTTTGACTATGTGTTGATTGATTGATTGAACTGCTAGTCAGTTAGTGGAAATTATATATATATATATATCATTAAATTCTGAAAGTGATGTTAATTATATTGTCTAACATCTGTGATGCAGGGAACAGGTTGGAGGAATCCGACTGGATTCCTCAACAGTTATTTTATTGTTTTTCATATATTGTTATATGATGTGATATAAAATCTGTGGGCGATTATATGTGCTTGGACGATATTGAACATCGTAATTTGATATGTTAAAATACCATAACATGCCGGAATGTTGATAGGGGAATTTTCAAAGTGATATTGAAAATACAATATATATAAAGTGGAATATTTATAAATAAGAGATATTTATAAATAAGAAATGTTTATAAATTGGAATATTTATAAATAGGAGATATTTGAAAAGGAAATAAATTCAAAACATTTCTTTTTGAATGGAAATGCCTGTGTGGCGAGTTTGGGGATTTTCTCGTTGCTCCCGATACAAAGGAGGTTATGGCGAATTTTCCCGGGAATTTAAGGAGTTAGAATATTTCAATAATTGTAACACCCCACCTCCGCCAGTACCACTCTTGCAAGGGCACTGACTTTGGAGGGGCGTTTGAATCAGGTAAACATGCATAATGATATATCAAGGCAGAACAAGAACATATGTATATATGTAAATAGAGTAAATAACATAGAGAAACAGCGGAAGATTTAAACCATTTCAAAACAAGTCTGGTACAATATAATATCAATTTTCCAAATAAACAAGTCTAGATACAACAACATCATCTGAAAACAGAAATACATAAGTGCTATCCCCAAAATACGTGAGAACCATAGCTAGCTTCATGTAGAAAGCGTACATGAGCTGAAATCCCACAAGCAAGCAATCCAAAATCCAAGCTAGGCTCCTGTATTCTCTCCCTGAGAACCTGGGGGGGAAACGGAAGAAAAGAGGCGAAAGAAAACAGGTCAGTCAAAAAGACTGAGTAAGCCCTACTACAAACAATGTAAACTGATAAAGTTAACTGGTATGGGCAGCAAGGGATGAACATAAGGATAACAACATACTAGCATGATGATTAACTATCAAGGTAGATAAAGGTGTCATCGCATAATCAGGATTAAGGTTTTGCACCACAGGTGTACTAGTAAACTAACATGCCTTGAATAAACAAGTATTGATCTCTTGGCCCAAGCTTTGGCCCAATAACATGGAGTGACCCCAATACGAGGTCCAAAGTATAAACAAGAAGTGATCCCCAGGCCCAAGTTTGGCCCAACATCATGAATGACCCAAACCAAGGTCCAACTAGCACGGTCTAGTCGATCGGCTCCATATAAGCCTAACTCGTCAAGTGTCTGTGTCATACGGCCCAACTACGAAGTGTAGCTAAACTGTGCTAGGTCCACCCTAGGGTGTATCAAGTCCTAGGGTGTCAACCACCGACACAAACCAAGCACGCACAGTTTAAACCTACTGGTGCCCGTGCCTGCTTTTTCAACTCCGGACCATATGCACGATCATGGCCCGCCTGAACCCACACCGGCGCACCTACTCAGCCGTCGTTTGGTCGCTTACATGGCATCCCAGTAATCGTGCCCCTCCCTAGCCTAGTCCCTAGGGTGTCATGATACAACTAAGAGGGTTACTGGTGCAAAGGACCACGCAACTAGGGTTTCCTTAATGGGTTAACCTGGTTAACCCAACTCATTCAAGTACCAAGTTGGTTAAGTGTACCCAAGGTTCATGACTTAACCCTACCAACCCATCGTGTTTTCATTGGTTAAGTATTCCAGCGGTCCATGACTTAACCCTAATCACAAGGCATTAATTAATTTATGCGCCTTAACCTCTCACATTAGACTTTGTTGTGGTTACTAGTTAAGCCGGCGGGTCCGGGTAGCTTTACACCACAACTTGGTCTAACCTCGGGTTCAAGGTACAACATGACCAACTTCTCACATTGGGTCCTATTGTTTGTAGCAACTAGTTAAGCCGGTCGGTTCCGGGTAGGTTTACGCTACAAACTCAACCCAACCTCGAGTTGATCACACTTATCTTTTCTATGTGTCATGTCCACCATGTTTCCAAAACACATTACAAGTTTTTCAAGCAATTGGGTAGACCTAACTTAATAGGTAAATTCCCAATGGGTAGACCTAACTTAATAGGTAAATTCCCAAGCTTATGTTTTTATGTCTTTTAAGTTTACCCAACCCCAAACGCAATCCCATCGCTTACATATCGCAATAGCGCATAAAGGATAGAAAGAGGGAACTTGGCATAATCATGACATAAAAGTGTTGTATATAACGCAGTTGTATACACAATTATATGATTTTTGTTTGATGATAACAAACAAATATATATTATTATAAATGTGTTTGTTACTGTACTGTTATATATATACATCACAGCAATGAATATAATATTTATATTTAAATAAAATACGACTGTACAGAAATTCAAATATTAACACAGTATTTTATTTAAATAGAATATTTTATTTCAATATTCAAACAGTACAACTATTTGTAACTCCACTATTTATACATTCACAGAATATTTGTACTTGTATAAACAGAATAAAATAGACAAGTTCGTTTGACAACAATAAAATGATATTTTGTTTCAATCAAACTTGTTTATTACAGACATCAGTACATTTCATATATACACAGCTCCTCACTGCAACACTCATACATTCATTCAGTTTACATTTCGTATATATCCATTTTCACTTGTATATACAGACTCATACATTCATTGATACCACACACTGTCTTCTTATCTTCAGTTTTTCAGTCCAGTCATCACCTGCTTACCTGTCACATGAAACACACACACACAGTATACTGCAATAGAAATAAAACTGAACACATGCAAATATAAATTTTATTTTTAAAATTCTATTTGCCTCAGTTTTCTGGTGTGTTTCTCATCCTTTTTCATGACTTGATCTGATATACTTTTTAGTACCCACTGATCAACCTCAACATAACCATACTGGTTTGCTGATCAGAACCAGCATCAAACTCAGCTGATTCTGACCAGCCCCAACACAGTACAGTCAGTCTGCTGATTTTTTTTTAGTATACAAGATAGGTCAAAAATCAAAAGAGAAATGGAAGTGCAAAATTTCAGACCTGCAAACACAAGATGGAAATCATAACTGATCAAATGCAGCATACACAGCACAAGGCAGAGTAGTCAAGTATGGACAAAGAACTACAAAAGTCAAAGTCAACATGCAAGACAAGACTTGTGATCAAAACAGCAAATACAAAGGTAATAGAATGGTCGAGCAAGTGAGTACACATGCAGGCAGTGTGAAGAATGGAGCATGACAGCAGCAAAGAAGAATGTCAAAGCAGGTTGACATACAAGTGCAGGTTTGATATCAATACATGGTGATGTCAGTGCGACAACAAGTGGTGCGTGGCAACATATTAAAAAGGTCGAGCTATCAGTGAATGGTGCAATTCAGGTACATGGGTAAACATAACAGTTCAGCATAGAAACAAGCTGAAGGCAAGTCACAAAGTCGAGTACAATAATGAACATATGCAAGCATGGTGATACAACATATACATTCAGCATGACCAAGAAAGTAGAAGATCAAACACATCAATGGTCGAGCTCAAAACTGTATGCAGATCAGCCCAAACATGTTCAAATCAGCATGATTCAAGTGTACATGTACAAGTGTACCATGTGTGTACAGAAACAAGAAAGTGGTGCAGCAAACAAGCAACTCAATATATATATGGCCGAGCATGGGACAGAAGATCTCAATTGTTTTTAGCAAGAAATAACAAATGGTTCTCATGTATTCAATCAACAATACAAGGGCCACAAATGATTCTTTCCAGATTTTAATCAATGTCGATTCAATCAAGGCAGAGCAACAATCAACCAAAAGAGGAAACTAAATTTCCAGAAATACAATTTTGGCAAATGAGGAATGTTGGCAAGAAAGTTTTTTTTTTTTGTGCTAATCAGTTTCAAGTATACAGGAATACACAGTGAGCAAGTTCAGAGTTGATGGCAAAACAAACAGTAAAACCTGCAAGTTAATCATGGACAAAACATGGCAAGGGATAAGAGATTACAGCAAACATATACATGACAAGCCACTAATTTATTTTCAGATTTTTAATCATGCAGTGAACCAAAGAAAACATATCAGTGAAGGTTTAAATACTAATATTTCTTTCCAGAAATCTGATTTGTTCCCTTGTAGAAAATCAGCAAGGTGTATTTGTGAAACATATACAAGCATTGAATAGCCAAGCAAATAAACACAAGGGAATATGGTATGGATGCATGTTTAACAATTTAGGTTCAGGAATGAAAGTCAATAAGTGGCAAGAATTTTTTTAGGCATTTCCTGAAATCACATTTCATTCTTGGCAACAACAATTTCAAAAATCTTTTCAGCCTAGACAAAGAGAAATATATGGAAATTATCTCAAATCTGCTTGCCGCGGTTTTTTAGAATTTCAACAATACTTTTCATTTTTGGCCAAAACATTTTTAAATCATAGCTCGATTTAAATGGCAAGAAATTTATCAAGAAAATTCGGCATAAATTCATTCATGTATGGACTTGCAAGGAAACAAATTACTTTTTTTTTCTCTACCAGATTCAAAATTAATTCTGTGTGCCATTCAGTTTCTAGCAAAGAATCAAGGCAACATTTCAGGTCTATTTTCGAAAAAGGGGAAAGGCATTAAAGCTGAGAAATTCAAATCCATTCAAGAAAGTCAAAAGGAGGAAACAAACCGCAAATTATCATCCAAGTCATACAGCGAAATCAGAGTTGATTGAGGATTTCAAATCCTATTTTATCACACCATTTCATCATCGGCAAATAACAGATCGAAACCACAAAACAGAGAAAATCGAAAAACACAAAACCAAGAATTCGAAGAGCACAAATCAATTCAGAAATTACTCACATAATTTTCGATCAGAAGTCTGAGCCAAATCAATCGACGAGCGAACCAGAGAGTTCATGTTCCAGAGTTTACCCAAAGCATCAATTAGAAGTAATCGTGATTCGATTTGGAGATTGCAAGGAAAACCCTAATTCCCCTTCTGAAGTTCGGCCGCCATTTTTTTTGCAAAAGTGATTGGAGAAAACAAATAACAAAAGGGGCCGGCCCTTTGTTTTTCACTTGGCTAAGACAAGCTTATTAAAGAGGGGAGATTAGTTCTATTTTATTTTAGGGTTTCTCTTGCTTATTTTTTTATTTTTATTTTTGGTTGTAATTCATCTAAACAGTTTCTAGTTTTTGTCTGTAAAAACTAGGAGATCTAGTTAGGGACTTAACTAGCAGTTTACTAGAATCTGTAAAAACTAGGGATACGAGCTACAGGGTTTGTAATTCGGGAAATTCTGATTCAGGGATTTGAATCAGTCTAGGGTTTTGAGCGTAGAGTTAGAATAGGAGCGAAAGTCGCGAGTGTACAAGGTCTTGTATGCGGGATCTGTTCTATCATCTAGTAGAAACCTTAGAAATGCAGCAGTAGGCAAGATTTTGCCGAAGCTGGGTATATCTGTGTGTGATTTATTTTCTGCATTTCTGTTTCTGCTATATTCTGTGATCTGTTTATTATTTTAATATCCTGTCAGTTTTCCAATTCTATTTAAAAACTGTGAAAAACCCTATTCACCCCCCCTCTAGGGTTATTCTAGATCCAACAGTGGTATCAGAGCCAGGTATTTTTGTTTAACCCTAGAAACATGGATCCTAGTTGTCAGTCTTATGAGAGTCAGTCCAGTAATATTCCAATTATTTTTAAGGGAACAGATTTTTCAATTTGGAAATCAAATTTCGAATCATATTTAAAATCTGTTAATCTTGATTATTGGAATATTATTGAAAATATGGAAGATATGTCAAATAAGATGAATAAGGTTTTAAATGCTCAAGCTATGCATATTTTATATTCTTATCTTGATAATAATCAGCTTGACTTTATCTCTCATTGTTTAACTGCGCAGGACATCTGGAAAACTCTCAACGCGCGGTATGGAAATTCCGACAACTCCTCAAAACCTTCAACTGCCAACTCAAATTCAGATCTGTGCTTAACTGGAACTATTCATGTGGATTCAGACGATGGGGACTTATCATATGACGATCTGGTATCTCTTTGTAATAATTTAACAAGAACTGTTGATCGTCTCAAACGAAAAAACAAGTCTTTGAAATCTGAAAATTCTGAGTTGACCCACAATAACAATTTGTTGAAATTAAAATTTGAAAACTCTGATTGCAAAAACTGTATGGTTGTGAAAACTGATTTAGCTCAACTTGATGAACATTCTGGAAAGCTCGAAAATAAAATTTTGCTTTTGAAAAATCTCGAAGATGAGTTGACTCATAAAAATAACGCTTTGCAGAAGGAGTTGGATAAGATTAATTTAGAACATGAAATTTTTGAAAAGGAAAATTTGGTGAAAACGGATTTGATTGTGAAAGAGCTTGAATCTGAAATTGAAAAATTCAAGAATGTTGAAAAACTTGAATTGGAAAAACAAAAATTTTTTGAAGCTGAGATTTCTGAGTCCCAAGCCAAAATCAAATTGCTTGAAATTGAAAATTTGGTTTTGAAAGTTGATTCTGAAAATTGTAAGATCACTAAAAATCATTGTTCAGAATTAATGAAAGAAAATGATGATCTCAAATTTAAACTTCAACAACTTGAATCAACATTGGTTAAATTTTCAAATGGAGAAAAATCGTTGAATATGTTGTTGAGAAATCAATTTCCGTCTGGAAATAAAAATGGACTTGGATTTGGGAAAATGAATGATTTTGGAAAGCAGAATACAAACGATTTTAAAAATCCCTCAAATCACTTTAGAAATGTTTGTTTTGAAAGTTCTAATTCTGAAAACTTCAAAGGATTTGTAAATCACAATCGAGATGAGTTTTTGTTTTATAACAAACCTTTTAAACATTCTTGGATCTCAAATGGAAATAAAACGGGTTTTGTTAAATTCAAAACGATTTGGGTTCCTAAAGGCACAAAGGTAAATTCGGATGGTTTGTTATATAAACAAGTTTGGGTACCAAAAGATTTGAACAAAACTGTGGGTGGTTTCACAAATTTTGTTAGACCGCTCAATTCTCTTAACAGTTAGGTACCAAAGGAGGCTGAGGAACTGCATAGCTAAAGAAAAACTGGATTCAAAACTGCTACATATCACAGAATCATTCACAGTTCCTTAGCCACATCTGTTGAGTTAGAGATTCTGCTTTACATTGGATTCTGGTATGATCTCTAAACTCACATTTGTATATTCCCTTTGCTTTTTATTTTCTGTGTTTATTCCTTCCTCTATCCCCTTCTGTTTTTTTTATTTGACACTGCCATATTCTTCTTTGTCTGTACTTCTTAAACTTCCAGTTGCAGAATTAATGATTTTCTGGAAATTTGCCTTACTTGTATAAAATCATCATGTGTTAATCATTTCCATATCCTGAATTTGAACTTGTATATATCTGCAATTGTTTAGAAGTTTATTTTCTGATTGTTGAATTCATAACAGTGTTGATGCATTCATATCATATCTTGAACACTGTTAACTAGAATTCTAAATTTTTGAAGATCTGAATATTTAATGAAATGTCACACACCTTTGTTGTTCTGAGTTTATTCTAATTCATTTTAGAAAAGCTCAAAATATTATACTCATTACAACACTCTGTTATTTATCAGTTGTGATAATTTCATTGATTTTCAGATTGGCTTGAATCTGTGATACATCTTGGAATTCATCTTATATTCATGATTATTTCATTTGGAATTTGTTTGTTTGAAATCAACTGAAATTCATGATATTTTGAATTTCACACACCTCTTAAAATTAAAATTATCATTATTGTGTGACTGATTCATTATATCTCAAACCTTGACATCAATTCAATTGATTTCAAATAAATTATTGTTTAATTGTGTAGATCATAAATATCTCTCATTTCTGATGTAAATGATCTGAAATAACTCTTCTGTTTGTCAGAAATATTTGTGTAAATTCTTTGAGAATTGGGATTTGAATGTCATTGGTATTTCATGAATATTTGACTTGAATACTAGTTTGTTTAAAATCATTTGAATTTATTGATTTATTGAATCACACACATATTCTGAATCTAAAGTTTACAAACCGTGTGATTGATTCATTGAATCCGGATATCTTCACAATTCGTTCAAATGATTTAAAATAAACTATATTTAATCCTGAATCATGAACAATTCTTTGACTGTTTGAAATATCTTTGGAACATCTCCTTGACAAGTCTGCTTTGAAAATGATTTTTCTGTGCTGCTCTGAAACTGTTTTTGAAAAATGTTTGTTTTTGGAATCATGCTGCTCTGATTATAAGAAATAGATTTGTATATTTTTTTTTGGACTGCTTGATTTGGTATCAAAGGTTTATCGTGCTCTGATAAATGAAACTTGTGTGCTTGAGTTGCTTGCTTTGTAATTAAGTCTTTCTGTTGACTGAGATACCCTTGTTTAGCCACTAGTGCCTTTTAAAAAAAAAAAAATCCTTTTTAATAGAGACTACAAGTGGTATCAGATTAGGAAGTGCTGAATTTTTTTTTCATCATGTATATATTTTTCTTTTCCCTCTTGTGCATTGTATAGCTCTTCATATTCCTCTTGTAATTGATTTTCAATTTTAAAACTATTTATTTTTATTCATTCACAAATTGAAATCAATATCCATATTGTTCTGTATTTATAATTCATCAAAATATATCAGAATTTGAAATTGTGATGAATTATGACTACAATATATTTCACAACAAGAGGAGATTTTATTTGGATTTTCATGACGGTTGAATATTTATTATAATATCTTTGAACTGGCAATTATTTCTCGACCATCTCCTTTATCCATCACCTGTCTGCCATCCATCATGTTTTTTTTAATGTGGAGAGTTTAATATTTTTAAAATCTTTTTGTATAAATAATGAAAATATTTGTGATGGAATTGTGGTTATGTTATATTCAAAATTAGTGAAATTGAGAATTTTCAATTATCTCGGTACAGTTGATCATATTTCATAATATAATTAATTTAGAAATTTATTTCATAGTCCATCTCTGTACTTACCACATTTCTGTCATTCATATTGGTTGTATATACCGAGGAGTTCTTCTAGTTAAAGCTGAAAATGATGAAAATATAATTAATATATAAGTGTGTCTCTAATCTCATTTAAAAATCCAAGCTCTGGTCATGAATGGTTAAGAGACAACTTATAATTTAAGCTGCGATTGACTTCATTTAAAAATCCAAGCTCTGGTTATGCGTGGTCAGTGTGCTCTTAAATAAAATAAAAAGAAAAAGGAAAATTGTGCTATAAATTGAAATTAATTTGAAATTCTCCTTGGTGTTTATAAAAACCAGTCTATCTATCCACTTTCTAATCTGTGAAATGTGTTGAAATCTTATGACGTATTATGATTTGTTGATTGATAGGTATTGGGATTTGAGATTATTCGATCTTGTCACTTAAATTGAATTATAATTATAATCCAAATCCATCACTGTTTTTTTTGCCTTATTTTTATAAAAGATTCGTTTGAAAATTAATTGAAATTCATTTTTTTATATAACTCTCCTCATTTATATAAATTTCGTCGTAAATCGCTCATTTTCTGCAATGTGAAATATGCCACTAGTTCTCAGTTTATTATGATTTTTGTTTGACTGATTGAGGTTTATGATGATCATTCTTCCTCTTATGCTGAATTATACTTTTAGTCAATTTTCATCTGTATTTTAATTTCTGTATCCTTTTTTTGATGATAACAAAAGGGGGAGAATGGGTTGAGATTTTGATTTATGAGTGAATATTTTATAAATATTTTCAATATTGAAAATTCATTCAATTTTCATGTTTCTTCACTCAAGCACAGTTATAGGGGGAGCTTTCTGTTGTAGGGGGAGCTAATAAATAGGGGGAGTTCAGAATTCGCTGTCAAACACATTTATTGTAATCAAAATCTTTTATTTGTTTGTCATCATCAAAAGGGGGAGATTGTTGTATATAACGCAGTTGTATACACAATTATATGATTTTTGTTTGATGATAACAAACAAATATATATTATTATAAATGTGTTTGTTACTGTACTGTTATATATATACATCACAGCAATGAATATAATATTTATATTTAAATAAAATACGACTGTACAGAAATTCAAATATTAACACAGTATTTTATTTAAATAGAATATTTTATTTCAATATTCAAACAGTACAACTATTTGTAACTCCACTATTTATACATTCACAGAATATTTGTACTTGTATAAACAGAATAAAATAGACAAGTTCGTTTGACAACAATAAAATGATATTTTGTTTCAATCAAACTTGTTTATTACAGACATCAGTACATTTCATATATACACAGCTCCTCACTGCAACACTCATACATTCATTCAGTTTACATTTCGTATATATCCATTTTCACTTGTATATACAGACTCATACATTCATTGATACCACACACTGTCTTCTTATCTTCAGTTTTTCAGTCCAGTCATCACCTGCTTACCTGTCACATGAAACACACACACACAGTATACTGCAATAGAAATAAAACTGAACACATGCAAATATAAATTTTATTTTTAAAATTCTATTTGCCTCAGTTTTCTGGTGTGTTTCTCATCCTTTTTCATGACTTGATCTGATATACTTTTTAGTACCCACTGATCAACCTCAACATAACCATACTGGTTTGCTGATCAGAACCAGCATCAAACTCAGCTGATTCTGACCAGCCCCAACACAGTACAGTCAGTCTGCTGATTTTTTTTTAGTATACAAGATAGGTCAAAAATCAAAAGAGAAATGGAAGTGCAAAATTTCAGACCTGCAAACACAAGATGGAAATCATAACTGATCAAATGCAGCATACACAGCACAAGGCAGAGTAGTCAAGTATGGACAAAGAACTACAAAAGTCAAAGTCAACATGCAAGACAAGACTTGTGATCAAAACAGCAAATACAAAGGTAATAGAATGGTCGAGCAAGTGAGTACACATGCAGGCAGTGTGAAGAATGGAGCATGACAGCAGCAAAGAAGAATGTCAAAGCAGGTTGACATACAAGTGCAGGTTTGATATCAATACATGGTGATGTCAGTGCGACAACAAGTGGTGCGTGGCAACATATTAAAAAGGTCGAGCTATCAGTGAATGGTGCAATTCAGGTACATGGGTAAACATAACAGTTCAGCATAGAAACAAGCTGAAGGCAAGTCACAAAGTCGAGTACAATAATGAACATATGCAAGCATGGTGATACAACATATACATTCAGCATGACCAAGAAAGTAGAAGATCAAACACATCAATGGTCGAGCTCAAAACTGTATGCAGATCAGCCCAAACATGTTCAAATCAGCATGATTCAAGTGTACATGTACAAGTGTACCATGTGTGTACAGAAACAAGAAAGTGGTGCAGCAAACAAGCAACTCAATATATATATGGCCGAGCATGGGACAGAAGATCTCAATTGTTTTTAGCAAGAAATAACAAATGGTTCTCATGTATTCAATCAACAATACAAGGGCCACAAATGATTCTTTCCAGATTTTAATCAATGTCGATTCAATCAAGGCAGAGCAACAATCAACCAAAAGAGGAAACTAAATTTCCAGAAATACAATTTTGGCAAATGAGGAATGTTGGCAAGAAAGTTTTTTTTTTTTGTGCTAATCAGTTTCAAGTATACAGGAATACACAGTGAGCAAGTTCAGAGTTGATGGCAAAACAAACAGTAAAACCTGCAAGTTAATCATGGACAAAACATGGCAAGGGATAAGAGATTACAGCAAACATATACATGACAAGCCACTAATTTATTTTCAGATTTTTAATCATGCAGTGAACCAAAGAAAACATATCAGTGAAGGTTTAAATACTAATATTTCTTTCCAGAAATCTGATTTGTTCCCTTGTAGAAAATCAGCAAGGTGTATTTGTGAAACATATACAAGCATTGAATAGCCAAGCAAATAAACACAAGGGAATATGGTATGGATGCATGTTTAACAATTTAGGTTCAGGAATGAAAGTCAATAAGTGGCAAGAATTTTTTTAGGCATTTCCTGAAATCACATTTCATTCTTGGCAACAACAATTTCAAAAATCTTTTCAGCCTAGACAAAGAGAAATATATGGAAATTATCTCAAATCTGCTTGCCGCGGTTTTTTAGAATTTCAACAATACTTTTCATTTTTGGCCAAAACATTTTTAAATCATAGCTCGATTTAAATGGCAAGAAATTTATCAAGAAAATTCGGCATAAATTCATTCATGTATGGACTTGCAAGGAAACAAATTACTTTTTTTTTCTCTACCAGATTCAAAATTAATTCTGTGTGCCATTCAGTTTCTAGCAAAGAATCAAGGCAACATTTCAGGTCTATTTTCGAAAAAGGGGAAAGGCATTAAAGCTGAGAAATTCAAATCCATTCAAGAAAGTCAAAAGGAGGAAACAAACCGCAAATTATCATCCAAGTCATACAGCGAAATCAGAGTTGATTGAGGATTTCAAATCCTATTTTATCACACCATTTCATCATCGGCAAATAACAGATCGAAACCACAAAACAGAGAAAATCGAAAAACACAAAACCAAGAATTCGAAGAGCACAAATCAATTCAGAAATTACTCACATAATTTTCGATCAGAAGTCTGAGCCAAATCAATCGACGAGCGAACCAGAGAGTTCATGTTCCAGAGTTTACCCAAAGCATCAATTAGAAGTAATCGTGATTCGATTTGGAGATTGCAAGGAAAACCCTAATTCCCCTTCTGAAGTTCGGCCGCCATTTTTTTTGCAAAAGTGATTGGAGAAAACAAATAACAAAAGGGGCCGGCCCTTTGTTTTTCACTTGGCTAAGACAAGCTTATTAAAGAGGGGAGATTAGTTCTATTTTATTTTAGGGTTTCTCTTGCTTATTTTTTTATTTTTATTTTTGGTTGTAATTCATCTAAACAGTTTCTAGTTTTTGTCTGTAAAAACTAGGAGATCTAGTTAGGGACTTAACTAGCAGTTTACTAGAATCTGTAAAAACTAGGGATACGAGCTACAGGGTTTGTAATTCGGGAAATTCTGATTCAGGGATTTGAATCAGTCTAGGGTTTTGAGCGTAGAGTTAGAATAGGAGCGAAAGTCGCGAGTGTACAAGGTCTTGTATGCGGGATCTGTTCTATCATCTAGTAGAAACCTTAGAAATGCAGCAGTAGGCAAGATTTTGCCGAAGCTGGGTATATCTGTGTGTGATTTATTTTCTGCATTTCTGTTTCTGCTATATTCTGTGATCTGTTTATTATTTTAATATCCTGTCAGTTTTCCAATTCTATTTAAAAACTGTGAAAAACCCTATTCACCCCCCCTCTAGGGTTATTCTAGATCCAACAAAAAGTGTCGAAGCCACAAGTTCAACATGGTGGCATATGAAATGTACATATGTTCATATACTTGCATTAGGCCTCAAAAGCATGCATAACATGATAGCATGAACAAAATGTTCAACCCAAACTTGCATAACATACTTGCATACCATAACATGACATACTTGCCTATAAACTTGCATATTACAACATGATAAACTTGCATATCAACTTGCATATTACAACATGATAAACTTGCATATCAACTTGCATAACATATGACAACTTGCATATCAAGCTTGCATACAAAACTTGCATAACATATGACAACTTGCATATCAAACTTGCATAACATATGACAACTTGCATATCAAACTTGCATACAAAACTTGCATAACATATGACAACTTGCATATCATACTTGCATAATAAAACTTGCATGACATATGACAACTTGCATATCCTACTTGCATAATAAAACTTGCACAACATATGACAACTTGCATATCATACTTGCATAGCATAACTTGCATATCATATGACAACTTACATATCAAACTTGCATAGTATAACTTGCATATCATATGACAACTTGCAAACCAAACTTGCATAACAAAACTTGCATAACATATGATAACTTGCAAACCAAACTTGCATAACAAAACTTGCATAACATATGATAACTTGCAAACCAAACTTGCATAACATATGATAACTTGCAAACCAAACGTGCATAACAAAACTTGCATAACATATGATAACTTGCAAACCAAACTTGCACAACAAAACTTGCATAACATATGATAACTTGCATATAAACTTGCATATCATACATTTAACTTTAAAAGTTCAAGTATGAAAGGAATAGGGCTTACTATGCTTATGCGGACTCAAATGAGTATAGCAAATGTAAGAAACCCCTTATGCAACTAATTAAACCCCAAAAATGCAAGCAAACTTGATCAAAACTCTTCCTTTAAGATGCCAATAGAGAAACAAGACTTGAATGCGAGCTAATGATGATCATACAAGTCTAAAAACACTTGTATGCATGGAAAATCACTTAGGAATTGATTTAGGAATTGTATGAAGAGAGTGGAGGCCATGAGAGGTAAAATTTTGCCATAGTTTAGTTGCTAGAATGAATAATGAATGATTTAGGGTAGGTTAGGGTCTTATTTATAGATTAGGCTAGTGATTTAGACCATAGGATTAAACCCTAGTTCCAATCTCAGCCCTCTAAACCGAATCTGGCCCCCAAGCTCAACACATTCTCAAAATGGTGCACCAGGCAAGACTTGCCGTCTGAGCCAAGTCGACAGCCAAGTCGACAGGGCTGTCGACCTGGTCAGACCAAGTCGACTCCCAAGTCGACAGGGCTATCGACTTGGGTACTGTGGCGGGAATTTTCCCGCCTGGCCCAACTGGCCCTATTTTTCCAATTTCAAGTTTGAA
The DNA here is from genome assembly GCA_030737875.1 of Allium sativum. Lineage (NCBI taxonomy): Eukaryota > Viridiplantae > Streptophyta > Magnoliopsida > Asparagales > Amaryllidaceae > Allium > Allium sativum. The sequence continues at coordinate 290,351,062 of CM060924.1, forward strand.
TTTGAAATCTGTTTTTACCTTGGAATTTTCTGAAAACTTCGTTGGGCCTTAATCGGGTCATACGGACTCCGATTTTCGAAAACTCGGACTCTATTTCGCGTATTTTTCCGAGGCGAACGCAATGGCATAGCCCGTTTCCCTTGATTCAGATTTTAGAATTAAATTCTGCCTCGATTTACGTTATAACAGGTTATTGAAAATACGGGTTGTTACAATAATAAATTTGAAAAGAAATATTTGTAAACCATTTACAAATAGAATTGAAAAGGAAACGTTATAAAAAGGAAATCATTTTTAAAGTGTAGAACCGTAATTTAAAAGTAAATCTTTTCAAATGAATAAAACGTTGTTAAAAAGGAAATCTTTATAAAGTGAATAAAGTAAATCGAATATGGTATTCGAAGTTAGTTAATCGAATATGGTATTCGAAAGGAGAAATCGAATATGGTATTCGAAGTTAGTAAATCAAATATGGTATTCGGAGTTAGTTAATCGAATATGGTATTCGAAAGCTAGTTAATCGAATATGGTATTCGAAAGTTAGTTAATCGAATATGTTATTCGAAAGGGGTTAGTCAAGCCGAGTTAGTCGAATAGAGTTAACCAGTTAGAGTTAATCAGTTAGAGTTAACCAGTTAGAGTTAATCAGTTAGAGTTAACCAGTTGGAGTTAATTAGTTAGAGTTAATCGATTAGAGTTAAAACGAACTAGAGTTAATCAAATATAGTTATTTGAGACAGAGTTAGTCAAACATAGTATTCAGGGTAAGTTGCCATCTTGTACGACTGCTAGCGTAATTCGCAGGGCTGTAAATAGCCTACGGCGGTCGGATGTTTCCTGAGGGAGTCAGGCGTAACCATTGTGATCGCTGCGATCTAGAGTCAAGCGAATGGAGTTTAATCGAATATTAGTTATTCGATAGGAGTTAATCGAGTTGATCGAGTTGAGAAATAAGTTAAGTTAAATAAGTTGAGTTGATCGGGTGGTTCGACCAAGTTAGTCGAGCCCAGTTAATCGAATCGAATTGGTCGAACCAAGTAAGTCGAGTTAAGTTAGTCAAATTAGTCGAGCCCAGTTAATCGAATCGAATTGGTCGAACCAAGTAAGTCGAGTTAGTCGAGTCAAGTTAAGTTATCGATGTTAGTTTCATCGAAAGAAGTTATCGATGTTAGTTTCATCGAAAGGAGTTATCGATGTTAGCTTCATCGAAAGAAGTTATCGATGTTAGTTTCATCGAAAGGAGTTATCGATGTTAGTTTCATCGAAGGAGTTATCGATTTTAGTTTAATCGAAGTGAGATTTTCAAATATGAGATATTTGAAAAGGAAGAGTTATCGAATATTAGTTATTTGAAGAGAGATTATCGAATATCGTTTATTCGAGAAGGAGTAAATCGAATATAGGTTATTCGAAGAAGAGTTAATCAAATAGAGATTTCTCGAAGAGAGTTAATCGGCAAATTCGATTATATCGAATTCGGGAAAGTACTTATACTTTCCAGTGTCTAATTAGAGATTTATTTATTTATAAATAAATAAGTGTTAGGTTAATTATTCACTAATAAGAATAGAAGTTATAATTAAAGTTAGATAATTCGAAAGTAGGGATTATAACATTATCGTTATAACCGGTGTTTTAAACATAGAAGTGGACTAGTAAAATTGAATCCGAGAAAGGCGTAAAGAAGTTGTTAAAGATTAAAAGATAAACTTTGACCATTTCGAAGTTATAACGTTGTTCAGTTAAGGTCTGAGATGTAATTATACCCCAACTTGAGTGACTTCCTTCTTAACTAAGAGATGGTAAGGTTTGATCGTAAAGGAGTTTTGGAAATGTTTTCCAAACGAGAATCAGAAATGTTTTCTGATAAAAGAAAATAAGAATTTAGAATATATGGAAACAGAAGATAAGTAAATTAATGAACTAACGAGATAAGAGTTAAATGATGTTTGATTGATATTATTTCCACCTGGAAATAATGTCGTTGTTTGCACACTTGTTTTTCTTTGATAGTTAACTCACAGACTATTGAAGTTTTGACCATTTTAACGTTGTTAATATGGAGAGACCGGTTGGATTTTTATCCAAAGAACCACTCTGTATTGGCATAAGCGTCGCGAATCATATATGCCAAAGATAATTGAAGACGGAGTAAAATGCAAGGGCTATCCTGTTTACAGAATAGTGCCTTCGGTTTGTCCAGTCCCAGGACAACTTGTATGGACGAAGGTCTGACAGAGTATATCCAATGGATCGCGTAAGTTGATCTGTTCAAACGTATTCACGTTTGGTGGCGGAGGAATTCGTTTCTCTTAGCTGTATACCCGTGTTATTTTTGGATAAGTCAATTTGTGATTTGGCGGGTATGACGATGTGACATTTTAAGTAAATGAAGATGGATGTCTGACAGAGTATTTCCAGAAAGGTCACGTACATTGATTTCTTCAACCGTATCAAGAGTGGAAGCGGAGAAGGAAACTTCTTTTAGCTGACACGTAATGTATTGTTGTAGACGTCAATTAGTGATTTTCGATGGATCTGACAATGTGGCATTCGAAGTGAATCTATTGTGATGATAAAGCGTAGCTTCTAGCCTCACATCCGGTAAATGACAGAAATCGGGCAGGCAGCATGGCTAAGTCGGTCGCACCGAAGTAGGGTGTATAATCACCTATCTAGTGAATATTCATTTGTTTCTTAAATCTATCAATGCTGTCCCATATATATATATATATATACGGGAACGGTTGCTGATCCCAACCGTTGGTGATGTACATTCGATACACTCAAGCGAAATGAGTGGTCGGTCATGTGTGGCTGAGTTGCAAGATGTTCTTGTTGAACTCCAGTGTATCGTTCCTAGAGTACACTGATCGGAAGGTGGTTCCATACCTTGTCATAGTTGGGAATCCAATCATCCAATACGAGCTTGCGATTTTGATTGTATACTATATATGTAGTAACGTGAGATGCAAGCGTTTCTGCTAGATTGATATTTATTCTTACTTAGACATTATTATAATATCAGAATGATATTGCTTTGAAAAGTTATTTGGATTCTCATAAGGGAAAAACCCGTTCCGTATTCACGGCGTGGTCTTATGAGATATCATATACCTGTTTAAATGATTTGAGTTTATTCACACCAGTCCCATGACTGACCCGGAGTTTATTTTGTTGTTTTCCCTAAACTCTTGGGTGCCTAAATTTGTACGGGCAGTCAAGTAGTCGGGATTTTACAGATACTGGAAGAGCTTGGAGCAGGAGGCTTCAGGATTCTATAGCTATAGTTATTTCCGCTGTGTTATAAGTGCTGTACTCTGATAAGTGCTATTGTATACATAACTGTTATATTTCAAAGTTATGTTATCTATTATATGTTATTCGTTTCGCTGTGAGGTTCGTGTCACTCTGATGTTGTGTTCTTCTTCTTCTTCTATTCTAAGATTCTATCTTATCTATTCTCACCTTCTAATTTCTTTCATTAATTACCGGGATTTTTCGATGTTTTGGTTATCGACGTCGTGCTTACGTCGATAACCAAAGTCGCCGAAAATCCGGGTTACTACAGTTGGTATCAGAGCTTAAGTTAAGAATTACCTTGGCTCTGTGGCGTGACTCGGTAGAGATAGGGTTAGTAATACCCTAGATTGAGTTTGAGTGTATATATACGAGTGCGTATTTGTATTTAATATAAAAATGGTTTTATATTGTGGAGATTCATTGGCTGAGTTGTTTATGAGTTCTGGTCGATCAGTTTGATCCACTGTATCGGTAGGAGTTTAAAAACACTCGAATACGATGGGTCGACACGGTATGTTTTGAAAGAGGGTAAATGGAATAATTTTACCCGAATATATATTGATATTATATATAGGATGTGTTGGTTATAATTATAATCAGATAAGATTATAAAATGTGAAATGAGTATATATAACCAATCAGAATTTATATAAGTAAAGTATATGAAATAAGATGAATTAAATATGGATTTAAATCAGATTTGGAATTAAAATAAGGAAATTTTAAGTTCCTGGGAGATTTTGTAATGTTTTCAAAATGGAAGTATTTAGTAATGGTTTTGAAAATGATATAGTATTGAAATCACTGGGGTCGCTGGAAAATAATTCCGATGATGACTGCGCAGTATCATCGGTGTGATTTTCGAGTTCAAAGTGGTGGATTACTACCAGAGATTTTGATTTGGATTGTTTTGAGAAAACAAGTGTTTAGAAATTCAAATGTTTTGAATTGGTATTGTGATTTCAAATTAATTTGAAATGAACCCAGGAATTTAAATTCTGGAATTAAAGTTTAACAAATGAAGTTAAATAGAATGAGATAGTAAAAGAGAATGAGAAATTTGAATTTAACTTGAAATAAGTTAAATTAAAACTGGATTGGATTATAGAATAATCTGAATGGAATTAAGTTGATAAACTAAGAGTTGAAATTGGATATAGTAGTTGAAATGAAATTCGACTTAGGTATAAGCGAATGGTTGATTTTGAGGATATGAACTGATTGGAATTTGATGGAAATAACACTGGTATATGCTGAGTTGATAGCATATGGAAGTGATAGAGTTGATATTCCCGATAAAAAGGTACCAGTTTATATTATATATGGATATGAGATTTATGAGCCGAATTGGTAAACCGCTTGGCTGTTTGATTTTCTTTTGGGTTAAAGAAGGCCCAGAGAGGCGAGTTGGAGTTTGAGATATTGACCAGTACAAAGGAGGTGCTGGCGAAATTTTTTTCAAAAGTTAAGGCGTTAGAAAATTTTCAAATTTTTTTGAAAATTTAGTTAGTCGGAATAAATTAATATTTTAATCGATATTAATTGGTTCAGTTGAAACCGGAGACAAGAGGTAAACAGATAAATTTTTACCCAGAAGATAGGGTCATCCCCTAGCTTAGCAATTTCGAGGACGAAATTTTATTAAGGGGGGAAGATTGTAGTAACCCGCATTTTTAGCTGTTGAATAATTAATTTATTTAATTATTAAATATCGATTTATCGATATCGAGAACGTGAATTAAATAATATTGAATATTTAATTAATAATTATAATATAATAAAATAGAGCTTGAAATGGCGCGGCAGTTCGCTATTTGGCGATTCGAACTTCAACTGAATGTACAGGATTCGTTTTAAATCGGATTTCTGTGAAACAAGAAACGTGTGGAGCTGGTGGAGTATATCTTTCTAGTGGAAGAGAAAAATCGGGATTTCGTCGTGTAGATTTTGAGATATGTCCAAATCAAATTTTAAAATAGTCGCTATAGAATCGTTTATCGGCCATAACGGTTATTTCAAAATAACTAGATATCGGGTGTGAATTCAGACAAGGTTCTTTTGGGACATAACGATAAATTAATTTTTAGAATTTTACTGTAATTTTTAATTAATTTAATAAGCGATTTTTTTATTTGAAGTATTTCGCACCCTGAAATCAACATTTTGAAGTTTCAAAATATGAGTCCATCTACCGATATTATTATATTTTTGGGATCGTGGCACCGAGCTGATTACAACGGTATTTTTAGTTCTGTCAGATAGCTGTCCGTGACTGAGTAGAGATTTACACCATAGGGTAACCTTAACATATGTATAATGATTTCAAAGAAACAATTGAATACTTATCACCGAAGTATAACGCAAGCAGACAACCTGGCCCAAACAACTCCACATACAAACTCCACGTCTAAAATATCTAGATATTTATTTCCCTATAAATACCCCAAACTATCCTTTCTAAACCTAAATTCAGTTGTGGTCAACCCACTTATTTCCGCCGTAATACTTTCCTTCAGGAAAGCTTCTTTTTCGATCTTCATATTTCAAAAGGAAAAATCAAATAAAAGTTTTAAATCACAATATATATATATATATATATATATATATATATATATATACTCGGATTCGCATAAGGGAGGGCTTCAACATGATCTAAATTTCAAGGCATTCGATCCATTTTTCTGAACGTCGGTTTCACTCCAGCGTGACTAGGGCACAGTTTTTCTCGGATTTAAAACATCATCGTTTGAATTTGAGTTCGAATTACTTGTTGTGGAAGGAAATGGGAACTCTGGAGCAAGTTCAGCATGATTTCATTGAGTTTGGGTTCGATGGTTGTCTGGATTACCGTGGTTTGGGGGATGCGACACAACTGGGAAGGTGAGTTCGAGTCTTATGTGGAGGAGATGTGCTCGAAGAGGACGGGAAGAGGAGGATCATGGTGATTCTGGGTTGGATTTTTCGTTGGGAAATGAAGCGCGGTGGGATCGAAAGGATTGAAAAGGGTGTTCGGTGTATTATCTGAAGCCGTGAGAATGTTGAGGAAGAAGGAGGAAGTAAAAGGGAGCGGGCCTGGTACTTGAGATGTGGTAGTGGGCCGGGAAGTTAAGTAAAGCCCAAAGTATATATATATATAACTCATGTTTATTTATTTAAAATAGTGTAGAAACTTCGGAATGCAATAACTTTATCATATATCAGCAGAATTTCGAACGGTTGGATCCGTTAGGATCGTATTGACGGACACTACACCATGGAGCTGACTGGGAGTGAATCCGAGCTTGTTACAATTTATGGCGAAATAAATTGTCCGTCGCAGTCAAAATAACGCAAACCGTTATTTAACGATTAACGCGCCAATGTGAGTAAATCTCACTAACTCTGAACAGTTATAATTTCATGTTGTATTTTTAGAACTGTTAGAAATTGACTGTTTGACTGTGTGTTGATTGATTGATTGAACTGCTAGTCAGTTAGTGGAAATTATATATATATATATATCGTTAAATTCTGAAAGTGATGTTAATTATATTGTCTAACATCTGTGATGCAGGGAACAGGTTGGAGGAATCCGACTGGATTCCTCAACAGTTATTTTATTGTTTTTCATATATTGTTATATGATGTGATATAAAATCTGTGGGCGATTATATGTGCTTGGATGATATTGAACATCGTAATTTGATATGTTAAAATACCATAACATGCCGAAATGTTGATAGGGGAATTTTCAAAGTGATATTGAAAATAGAATATTTATAAAGTGGAATATTTATAAATAAGAGATATTTATAAATAAGAAATGTTTATAAATTGGAATATTTATAAATAGGAGATATTTGAAAAGGAAATAAATTCAAAACATTTCTTTTTGAATGGAAATGCCTGTGTGGTGAGTTTGGGGATTTTCTCGTTGCTCCCGATACAAAGGAGGTTATGGCGAATTTTCCCGGGAATTTAAGGAGTTAGAATATTTCAATAATAAATTTGAAAAGAAATATTTGTAAACCATTTACAAATAGAATTGAAAAGGAAACGTTATAAAAAGGAAATCATTTTTAAAGTGTAGAACCGTAATTTAAAAGTAAATCTTTTCAAATGAATAAAACGTTGTTAAAAAGGAAATCTTTATAAAGTGAATAAAGTAAATCGAATATGGTATTCGAAGTTAGTTAATCGAATATGGTATTCGAAAGGAGAAATCGAATATGGTATTCGAAGTTAGTAAATCAAATATGGTATTCAGAGTTAGTTAATCGAATATGGTATTCGAAAGCTAGTTAATCGAATATGGTATTCGAAAGTTAGTTAATCGAATATGTTATTCGAAAGGGGTTAGTCAAGTCGAGTTAGTCGAATAGAGTTAACCAGTTAGAGTTAATCAGTTAGAGTTAACCAGTTAGAGTTAATCAGTTAGAGTTAACCAGTTGGAGTTAATTAGTTAGAGTTAATCGATTAGAGTTAAAACGAACTAGAGTTAATCAAATATAGTTATTTGAGACAGAGTTAGTCAAACATAGTATTCAGGGTAAGTTGCCATCTTGTACGACTGCTAGCGTAATTCGCAGGGCTGTAAATAGCCTACGGCGGTCGGATGTTTCCTGAGGGAGTCAGGCATAACCATTGTGATCGCTGCGATCTAAAGTCAAGCGAATGGAGTTTAATCGAATATTAGTTATTCGATAGGAGTTAATCGAGTTGAGAAATAAGTTAAGTTAAATAAGTTGAGTTGATCGGGTGGTTCGACCAAGTTAGTCGAGCCCAGTTAATCGAATCGAATTGGTCGAACCAAGTAAGTCGAGTTAAGTTAGTCAAATTAGTCGAGCCCAGTTAATCGAATCGAATTGGTCGAACCAAGTAAGTCGAGTTAGTCGAGTCAAGTTAAGTTATCGATGTTAGTTTCATCGAAAGAAGTTATCGATGTTAGTTTCATCGAAAGGAGTTATCGATGTTAGCTTCATCGAAAGAAGTTATCGATGTTAGTTTCATCGAAAGGAGTTATCGATGTTAGTTTCATCGAAGGAGTTATCGATTTTAGTTTAATCGAAGTGAGATTTTCAAATATGAGATATTTGAAAAGGAAGAGTTATCGAATATTAGTTATTTGAAGAGAGATTATCGAATATCGTTTATTCGAGAAGGAGTAAATCGAATATAGGTTATTCGAAGAAGAGTTAATCAAATAGAGATTTCTCGAAGAGAGTTAATCGGCAAATTCGATTATATCGAATTCGGGAAAGTACTTATACTTTCCAGTGTCTAATTAGAGATTTATTTATTTATAAATAAATAAGTGTTAGGTTAATTATTCACTAATAAGAATAGAAGTTATAATTAAAGTTAGATAATTCGAAAGTAGGGATTATAACATTATCGTTATAACCGGTGTTTTAAACATAGAAGTGGACTAGTAAAATTGAATCCGAGAAAGGCGTAAAGAAGTTGTTAAAGATTAAAAGATAAACTTTGACCATTTCGAAGTTATAACGTTGTTCAGTTAAGGTCTGAGAGGTAATTATACCCCAACTTGAGTGACTTCCTTCTTAACTAAGAAATGGTAAGGTTTGATCGTAAAGGAGTTTTGGAAATGTTTTCCAAACGAGAATCAGAAATGTTTTCTGATAAAAGAAAATAAGAATTTAGAATATATGGAAACAGAAGATAAGTAAATTAATGAACTAACGAGATAAGAGTTAAATGATGTTTGATTGATATTATTTCCACCTGGACATAATGTCGTTGTTTGCACACTTGTTTTTCTTTGATAGTTAACTCACAGACTATTGAAGTTTTGACCATTTTAACGTTGTTAATATGGAGAGACCGGTTGGATTTTTATCCAAAGAACCACTCTGTATTGGCATAAGCGTCGCGAATCATATATGCCAAAGATAATTGAAGACGGAGTAAAATGCAAGGGCTATCCTGTTTACAGAATAGTGCCTTCGGTTTGTCCAGTCTCAGGACAACTTGTATGGACGAAGGTCTGACAAAGTATATCCAATGGATCGCGTAAGTTGATCTGTTCAAACGTATTCACGTTTGGTGGCGGAGGAATTCGTTTCTCTTAGCTGTATACCCGTGTTATTTTTGGATAAGTCAATTTGTGATTTGGCGGGTATGACGATGTGACATTTTAAGTAAATGAAGATGGATGTCTGACAGAGTATTTCCAGAAAGGTCACGTACATTGATTTCTTCAACCGTATCAAGAGTGGAAGCGGAGAAGGAAACTTCTTTTAGCTGACACGTAATGTATTGTTGTAGACGTCAATCAGTGATTTTCGATGGATCTGACAATGTGGCATTCGAAGTGAATCTATTGTGATGATAAAGCGTAGCTTCTAGCCTCACATCCGGTAAATGACAGAAATCGGGCAGGCAACATGGCTAAGTCGGTCGCACCGAAGTAGGGTGTATAATCACCTATCTAGTGAATATTCATTTGTTTCTTAAATCTATCAATGCTGTCCCATATATATATATATACGAGAACGGTTGCTGATCCCAACCGTTGGTGATGTACATTCGATACACTCAAGCGAAATGAGTGGTCGGTCATGTGTGGCTGAGTTGCAAGATGTTCTTGTTGAACTCCAGTGTATCGTTCCTAGAGTACACTGATCGGAAGGTGGTTCCATACCTTGTCATAGTTGGGAATCCAATCATCCAATACGAGCTTGCGATTTTGATTGTATACTATATATGTAGTAACGTGAGATGCAAGCGTTTCTGCTAGATTGATATTTATTCTTACTTAGACATTATTATAATATCAGAATGATATTGCTTTGAAAAGTTATTTGGATTCTCATAAGGGAAAAACCCGTTCCGTATTCACGGCGTGGTCTTATGAGATATCATATACCTGTTTAAATGATTTGAGTTTATTCACACCAGTCCCATGACTGACCCGGAGTTTATTTTGTTGTTTTCCCTAAACTCTTGGGTGCCTAAATTTGTACGGGCAGTCAAGTAGTCGGGATTTTACAGATACTGGAAGAGCTTGGAGCAGGAGGCTTCAGGATTCTATAGCTATAGTTATTTCCGCTGTGTTGTAAGTGCTGTACTCTGATAAGTGCTATTGTATACATAACTGTTATATTTCAAAGTTATGTTATCTATCATATGTTATTCGTTCCGCTGTGAGGTTCGTGTCACTCTGATGTTGTGTTCTTCTTCTTCTTCTATTCTAAGATTCTATCTTATCTATTCTCACCTTCTAATTTCTTTCATTAATTACCGGGATTTTTTGATGTTTTGGTTATCGACGTCGTGCTTACGTCGATAACCAAAGTCGCCGAAAATCCGGGTTACTACACCCGAACTAGGTCTGGGTCTGGGCACGCTTACTGAGCTAATTATAAGAGGTCACTTGAGTGAGGGTGTTGATGTCGCGTTCCAACGGAGTCATGTGCGTGCATGGGTCCGCTTGCTAGGGAAGATAAGATGTCGCGACATCAGTAGATATGGTGGTGCACATCTTGTAAACAAAGGGCGGCCACTTTAGGAAGTGATACATCCTACTTTAAGGCCAACATAGGGCATCTACGAGTTAGGGAGATGATCGATTGGGGGTAGTAATTAGGGTACATCTAGTCTTGCTTGTTTAGGAGCACGTTATCATTGTTGGGGTTAACACCCGTCAGTTCTGTTGGGCTACCTGTTATTGTATGGGGTAAAACCTATCAATTAAAGTACACATACGTCCATCATCTTATACTTGTTGGGATCATCTTGTTCTTCTAATACTAATAATGGTGCAGAGAAAAGTATTAGAGAAGCGCTATGCATGTTATGTTCTGTTTATCCTGTTTTCCTTGTTATACCTGCCTTATGATATTATTATCTCTCTCATCCAGTTCATATGCCTGTTATGATGCTTTTACTTATTTATATGCTAAAAGTAACTGGACTCGCCAGACTTTATGTCTGGCCCACTTTGTTTCCTCTTCTCTCGCTTCCGTTCCCCCCATGTTCTCAGGGTGGGAATACTCAGGCTTGATTTGGATTCTCTCTTCCATTCTGCTTGGCGCTGCTTAGATGTACCGCTTTGATTTCCTTTCTTCTCCGATATGGCTATATTTATGGGGAACTATGCTTCTTTTATTACTGCACTTTGATGTTTTTAGTACAAGACAGAAGTTTTAAGTTGACGTAACGGGTTTTCAATATTCCAGACTTATTATGTACTTGGGTTTGAACCACGAAGCTTTTCTATTCAATAAAGTTTTAATTCCGCTGTTATTTTATATCTGTCTTGTAACGCTTATGTTTCTGTTTACCTACAATGCTTCACGAAACTTAATGCATTCTAATAAAGAGTGACATTAACGCACGTGGGGTATCACAGTTAACGTAGTTATCTTCTTTTATTATTATTACTATTAAGTTAAATAATTTGGTTTTAATAACTAAACATTCCTTTTTGTATTCAATCTTGCGATAGGTTTCTAAATCTTATAGAAAGACTGCCAACTGTAGTTATTGCCAATTATGGTCGAATACTGCAATGAACATAATTTCAAACCACAAGAAATATACTTTATGTATATTTTAGAATAGTTGATGCAAACAACGCACAAATATGTATATTTGTATTTTTATACGTAAGTTTACACAACTTTTTCCTTTTAAATATTTGACATATTTCTTATTGGTTTCAAATAATGTCCTTTTTATTTGAAAAGAGGAAAAAGGCATATTCACAACAACTAATTCAAAGCCCCAACAAAATTGAACATAAATCGGTTTATATCTTTTTAATCAAAATTACATAATTCATCCTTGTATCTTTTTAATCAAAATTATGTAATTTATTATTTTACACTAAAACCAGAGATTTGGAATAAAATTACATCTAAACAGTATTTAATGGGTCTGATTTCCGGATCTGATGTGTTTTGCACTAACCACAATATATTTTCAAACATAATTGTAGGAAATATGTATAAACAATTAAGTAAACCTATAAATATTGTTATTTATAACCACAAATCTATACTTTCATGTTTTTATCAACATTCATCAGCATATTTGATATGTGTCATTTCAGATTTAACAATATTATAAACAAATCTGATAATCTTAGGCACATATTTTCAGATCTAATTCAAACAGGATAAATAAGCTATTATAACTTTGTATGTAAATTTCTCACTCATCTAAAAGCATCCAAATCTGAATAATCTTTTAGGCCTATAATTCCAAAATTCTTATAGATTTATAATTATTCTGAAAAGGGGATACTTTCAGATCTGTAAATTTGCAAGAAAATAGGAAAAGAGAGGAGAATTTGTTGTAGAAAGCCTAGCCGTCAATTCATACCCTTTTCCAATTGAATCTGATTATCCCTTTCTAATTTATGTGATTTATGTTTGATTGATTATATATGAATACATTTTTAATTTAGAAATTGATTGGAAGATAAAGGGGAATGGCAGAGATTCGATGCTGCCTACAGATTTGTGTGGCAAAGAATAAGGCCATACCCCTTTATCATAGGAGTGAAATTGGTCGTGAACTGTTAAATTTATTTTAATTAACATCCGTCCATCTATATTATTTTTTTGGGCAAAGCCGACCAGTTTTTTAGGTGACCGCAAACACATTTTATTATAACTAATAATAAAAAATACAGTATGTTACAATTGACTATAGTTAGCAATTAACTATTCGGTTTTTAAGTTGGACCATCCACCGCCTATGACATTTATTGTGGGCCGTCAACACCATCTATACAAGATTACAATACAGGAGCTAGAACAGACAATAGACTACTAATTACATATCATTTTACACAGAGTAAAGCAATACATATATTTACAACAAGACTAAAACCAAAGTACATAAGGTACAAGATTTATGCTAAATCACTGTGTAAACATGAATTGACTTGAGACGACATCAAGCTGCTCCATGTTTAGTAGGTCAGAAAGACCTGTCATCTCCAATATTACATGATGGAAAGTAGCCAAAGGCTATCATGAGCTAAGATTATCTAACTCAATATCAACAGGAAGGAGTAGATACTTCATTCCAGACCAATAGAGATCGAGCAGAGCTTCGCATATGTTGCCAGCTGAATTGAAGAGTAGAGAACCGGCTCACCAGATCAATTGCGTAGAACATACATAGCAATAAACCATTACATACCATAACTAAACATTGGACTGTTGTAAGTTTAACATAGTTTTTCCACCTCCGAAAACACAACAGCAAGTTCAATGCAAGCATCTCGTGTATGCTATTGCACATCGAAGAGGAAAACATACATGCAAACTAGACAGAGTCCAACATATAACCGAATACCATGAGACAGAACTAAGAACCAACCCATAGAGAACAAAACCAAGCATCGTATAAAACAACCACAAGTAAAAAGACACGGTTTATCAGAACTACCAAGTTAAAAGGAGAACATTAAAGACCATCTTGCGAAGAGTACCATCACTGACCTCATTCAAAACACGAAAAATCTTCAACAAATTTGGAGTTGCCGCTTTTCGAATAAGCCCCATGTTAGTTCCATACACCCACCAAAACGTGGATACCCAGTTTAATAACTAGCAGCGAGGCTAGCAGCTACCTAAAGTTGTCAACATTGAGTAGAGATGGGTAAACAGGGTCAGTTACAGGGATTGCTTTTAGGGGTGATGAGGCGAAGAAAATAAGGGGAAAGCACTCAGTTCTGGTTGCTTGGGAAGCTCAAATTTGAAAGTGACAAGGGAGAATCGGAGGAATCCACGCATGGCTAAATTAGGATCTTCATGAGAAAAGAAATCTGTGAAGATGGAAGTGGAAAAAAAAAAGATTTTGAGGCATGCGAGAAAGTGAAGAAAAGTCTGGAGATCCTATCGCCATTTACAGCTTCCTCCGAAGCTCAAATCTTTTTTGTCGTCTATATATATATATATGTATATTATATAGCCAAAACCCTAGGCGTTACTGCCTGGCTCGACCAAGCGGTCGCAGCCAGCGGTCAACCGCCGATCGATTGCTTGGTCGACCTGGCAATGAGGTGGCTAGGAGGATTATTAATTACTATATATATATATATATAATTTTTTGTTTTATTTATTTCTGTCCGTTTATCATATTTCGTCCATAACTTTTTCATACAGACTCCATTCACGAAACTCCAAACATGAAAGTTGACCAGAATTCCGAGACAATCGCAAAGGTTAAATTTTCTTGGCCAAATTCCATCATTTGCAGAAATATCTATTTTAAGAATCTAGTTAAATAACCAATTTATTGCCAAAATTCCGGGTTATTACAGAGAGGGAAGTTAGCGCCAAGGATTGTTGGGCCATTTCCGATTATCGAGCGTATTGGAAAGCTCGCTTATAGATTGGACCTACCTAAGAAGATGACGCGTGTGCATAATATTTTTCATGTATCGTTTCTACGGAAATTCGTGCACGACTTGAATGTTATGGCATTCCAGACTAGCTTGAAGATTTTGAAGTCGAACCCGAAGTTTCTAAGCCTCATAAGTCGCTTCGCGTCATGGGGAACGACACGAAACAATTTAGGAGGAATGTTGTTAAGCCAGTCAAGGTACAATGGAGCGAGAGCGATGACGATTGCATATAGGAAATATAAGAGAGTATGAAGTTGACCCATCCAAAACTCTTTGAGCGGTATGTCCCATATATCGTATCTTATGCCATTATGTCTTGTGCGTTTAGAATTCCGCATGCTAAGATATGTTTTGATTGCGTGGATGGTTGATGCTAGATTGGAATGTAGATTGGTTGCTCGTGGACTATAGGCATGCAGGATGTTGTGGTTTCTCGTGTTTGCTTGGGATTTCGAGGCCGAAATTCCTAACGGGAGGGGGAATGCAACGACTCGTTTTTTTACGTATCGGCCGATCGTTAAATAATTATATTTTATTCTTTAGTGGTCAGATCATTCTTAGAACTTGATATGTTGTTCATGGGGATGTGAGACATGTCCACGATTTTCCCGAATTCAAGTATGACCATTTTACCCTTGAGTTTATTGTTTGGGTCATAACTTCCAGTACATGTGTTGAGATCGATTCCATTGGATCAGAATGGCTGTTTACAATTACATAAAGTGGTCACATGAAGGATTTGGTTTAGTGGTTTGGGAGGAATCGCTGTTTTAAGTTTCAACTTGTGTTTAGGCAGACTGGTCTGCAACTAATGAGGTGATTAGCCAAGCCCATTAGACCTATGACCAATAGGTACAAATAGAAGGACTTGGGGAGAGAAATAGGGTTACTCTCTTCATTCAAAGTTTTAGGTTGGGCATCTGCGATTCTCCGGTTCAGCCTAAAACCCTATTTCTCTGTTTTCTGCAATCGAATTCATCATAGATTGCATCTAGAAGATAGTTCATCATCATGGAAGAGTATATCATCATCAAAGAGGATTAGATTACATCATATTTGGGGGATTTCATTGCTGTCCAGATCTAAATTCATCAAATTTGCATCAAATTAGAAATATGTGAGTGATATATATCTCTTACATGGAAGCTATGGATTGTATGGGTAAATTAGGACTGTATTCATGTGTTTCATGTTAAAATCACATTAGATCTGATCATATATGTATAACTCGGATTTAGAAACCCCAGGAAACCTAATTTGATTCTCCATTCAGTTGTACCTCATTTCTATATCCTTTTGTATATTTTATTATTATATATTATTCATGCACTTTGAGTTATACGACAGGTTCTGTTTTTGAGTTATTCTACCCTGATAATCATCCCATATCGACCTGACACGTCATACAACGCGCTTCTCCTCATTTCTATCATGGGGCGGTCATCACAGCGACTCACGACGTCAAAATCTGGTAAATTGGCAAAAACTGATCTGGCACATCAAAACTGCATGATTGGCACGTGAAAAATTATGAAAAACCACGTGTAAAACCTTGGCATGTTCAAAAGCAGTGAAAAACATGGTTAGATCACTCGAAAATGTGTGCAGACATGGTCTGATCACATAGAAAAATTGGTTCAGAACTAAAAATTTCGACTTACATTTGATTTTCGACTCCAATTTTGGGATGTGAATTTCGTATCCTCCAGGGATACGAAACTTGGCCTGACAAACCCAAAATTCACCTATAAATAGCCCCTTGCTTGGCATTCAAAGGGGTTGGTTCCCATTTGTTATTTTCGACTTTTTGGAGCTCTCAAGCATCATTATTGACAACCACCTTCTTCCCCATGACCATTGGACATGACATGAACCTTTAAAACATTGCATACACGTTTTCCTTCAACTCTTGGACATTCAAATGGACCATTTCACTATGTTTGGATTGTTTGGGATATTTTTGGATTTCTTGGATATTGAAGCTACTTTTGGACATTGTTGACCAAGTCAACATATTTTTCACCTAACGAAGAAGAAAAAAGGCATTTTGGTCAAAGTTTAGAATTAACAAATATTTTGTTGTTCTAGTGAAACACTTGTACACAAATATTTGTCCGAACTTGTACAACAATTGTAATCATATATTATATGATGAATGATTACTATAAAATGGACATATCCGTTAATGCCAAACCACTATAAAAATTGTGTTCTACTTGCATTACATTATTTTGGATTTGGATTATTTTGTTTCTGTAACATACACTCGGGGGTTAGCGTGCGTGAATAAAGAGACAATTCCCTACGTCAACAATTTGATGCGCCAGGAAGGGGGTGCACAACTTTGACCTTTGCTTCGGATTACATTCTCAGATTTGTCTTCAGAACTCGTCTTCGGATTTAATTTCGCTCTTCGATTTAGGTTTCAGTTTTCGACTTCGACCCTGCTACTCGCTTTTCATCATGGTTAAGCGCAAGAAGCTCGATGCTATTATTGAAGCTCTTGATATAGAAGGAGGAGGAAGTCAAGAACTTTTCTTAGCTGAAGTTCCATCGAGTTACGTCACTCGAGAATAAGTTGATGGGATGATTAAGAACTTAGCTACGGATTTGAACGCTCGACTTGAGTGACAGGAAGATGCTTTTAATACCTTTCTTGCTCGGATTAAAGAGAGGATAAGAAGTGCTTCGAGGATGACTGGCCAGGAATATATCATTGGAACTAGTACCAACATTCCTCAACCTACGACTCGGGACTGAGGGGCAACCCTACAAACTAATCAGCATGTCGATGCCAATCCTCGAAACAATGTCGGTCCTGCTACATTCGGAGGCACCCCTAATCCCGACATCGCTCTAACCCATGACGTTCTGGTTAGTCAAGCTGTGAGCTCCACTATTGGAAATGTTGTTCAAGCATCGGTGACGATAGTGCTCGCATGGTTTCGAAAGTTAGGATTGTTCCCGATGCGGCTCCTCATGTTGGTATTCAGCCAGATATTCTTCTCGCCAATCAACCGATTCCTAACTTGGACTTAAACACTAGGGGAACCAGTGTCGCTTTGGGTAATCTTAACCAGTTGCTTACTTTTGGAAATGGATCTCAAATCACGGATGTCATCCATCGATTCACTCAAGGTGGTGCCTCTTCTTCTGACTTGGATTGTGACTCGCAGTCCATTCTCTGTGGATATAAGAAACTCTCGCGACCTAGCGGATTTCAAGCTACCGATATTGGGACCTTATGATGGTCGAGAGGATCCAACCGCTCACCTGATGAGATATATCCATCATATGGAAGTTCTCTCTACTTCAGAGGGCGTCATAGCAAAGTGTTTTCCGCTTTACTTAGCAGATATAGCTGCAATATGATTCATGCAGCTGGAGACGGACTCCATCACTTCTTGGAATGCTCCAGTGAGCAAGTTTGTGGAACAATTCAAGGTTAATATTGCTCGTTCGAAGAGTATGATGACTCTCAATGACATTAAGAAGAAGTCCGGAGAGACTCCGTGAAAATACTTGAAATGATTTAATGCTACGGTTGCTTCGGTCGACAGACCCGATCCGTCTATGGTGTTGATGGTTGCATTATCAGGTGTTTTGGATAAATCTGACTTTAAGACTTCACTACACCGGGACCCGTCGAGGGATCTCAGAGAATTCTATTTTGAAGCTGAAAGATTCCTTTGGAAAGAGGATGCCATGACTGATAAAAAGGTTCTTGAGGGTAATTTGGTTAAGTGTGGGAAACCGTCCGATTCCGAGAAAGCAAAGGATTCTCTTGCTAGAAAACCTCCTCCAGGGAATGATCATAACAAAGCTTGGAAATAACCTAAGTTCCTGTCTTATTCAGATCTTACTCACACCCTCAAGGAGATTTACTTGGAAGTTCATCCCGATGCTCCTTTTAAAAAGCCTCCCGCAAGGGAGTAGAGAAAAGAAAACTGGTCGACATTACTTGTTTCATGATCTTGATGGTCATGATATGAATGAGCATTAACACCTCAAGGATATGATAGATGAACGTGTCAGACGTAGAGAGCTGGCACAGTTTGTTCGAACTCGAGCTGTGGTACCAAGATAGGCACAAACCTCTCAAGGAAATTAGGATAGGCCTAAGACCAGCACTCGTCCCTATGGCGTTGTCATCAATTGAACCTCTTACTGGCTCTGATGTCTTGGATGCAAGTCTACATGGCATCAGTATCTTATAGCTTGTGGCATTTGGGTTTTGATCTTCTGGCATTGTGGATTCCATTCTTTTGGCTTCGTGGATATTTGGTCTTGGATTTGCTTAGTTTTTAGGATATGGATTTGATTCATGTGGATTCTTCGTTTTGGTCTTTTCCAGCTTCTTGGATTCTGGTTTTCTGGCCTTCGGTGATTAGGCTTTGGATGTGACTTTATTTGGTTTTTTAGCTTCTGGACTTTATGGCTTTTAGATGACGGGCTTCCTACTTATGGCTCTCTTACTTCTGGCTTTCCGTTTTTTGGATTTCTTGAGCCTATGGCATTGGCTCTCTTGGTTTTCTCTGGATTTGGTTGTTCGGGTCTTGGCCCATGCTTTTGGTTTTAAGGACTTCGGTCCTTTGGATGTATCCTTTCTTTCTGGTTATTTTTGTTATTTCAGTTGTAAGATGGTTGAGTCAACATACCCATATACGGGAACATGCATCCGGAGGCATGCTCTTTGTTTGACAATACACCATCACCCCATCCGGTTATTAATGAAAAGTTTATTTTTCCCCACTTTGGATTTTGAATGGCTAAGTTTGCTT
Organism: Allium sativum; assembly: GCA_030737875.1. NCBI lineage: Eukaryota > Viridiplantae > Streptophyta > Magnoliopsida > Asparagales > Amaryllidaceae > Allium > Allium sativum. Next base: position 290,370,511 of record CM060924.1, read on the forward strand.
ACCCATGTGACAAGAACATCCTAGGCATGCTCTTCGCGAACAATAAACCGTTCACTCTCCCTCACAAATGAATTTGAAATAAAAAAATGGTCAAGTCCTCCTATCCACGCACGGGGGTGGGACAACTTCCTAAGCATGCTCTTTACGGATGACGAACTGTTGTGTTTTATCTTTTGGCTTTACTACAAATTCTTAACTTTTGTAACTTTAATAAAATTACTTCGCAAAGTAAGGACGTTTTCTTGTGAAGTATGAAATTGACATCAGGATTCCAAACTTTAATAAGCGTCTGGCTATCTTGACCTCTTGTCCTACTTTGACAAGATTGCCTTGATTTATGGTGGGTTTGGATCTTGAGCGTCTGGTCGGTGGATCATGCTCATTTGGCTATGGGGTCATCCTGTCAAGACGATCTCGGATTACATCAGGTGGACATTTCACTGTGACGCGACAAGATTATTCACTCGTGGCTATCTTGGCCTCTTGTCCTACTTCGACAAGATTGCCTCGATTCGTGGCGAGTCCTGGGTCTCAAGCGTCTCGTCGGTGGATTCTGCTCGTTTGGTTATTGGATCATCTCAACTAGGCGATTCATCTGGCTATTCCGGTTATTCAACTATTCTGATTATTCTAGTTATCTCTCAAAACAATCAGGACTGATCGTTGGCTTTCATTGAATTTTAGGCTTTTTGGTTCTTTGATTTATTGGCTTAGGATTTCAGGTTAGTACGATCCAGTGCGTAGGGGTGTAAATCGGTCGGACCGGACCGGACGGAGGTATGTTCAGTTTCTGTCCTAAAAAAAATCGGATCGAACACGGACCGGACCAAATTTTTTCTCGGACAAATTTCGTTGTCCTAATTCGTGTCCTAAATAAAATCGGTCGGACACGGACACGATCGGACTAGTCGGACTCGGTCGGACATGGCTATTTATATCACATTTTGTACATTTTACTAGATTTTCTCTATACTATACGACAAATTTCAAATAATTCGGACGAATTCGGACGAGCCCGGACCGGACATGATTTTTTCTCGTACAAATCTTGTTGTCCTAACTCGTGTCCTAAATGAAAATCGGACGGACTCGGACGGACGTATTTCGGTCACGGACACGAACGGACGTCGGACATTCGAACAAAATTTACAGCCCTACCAGTGCGATCGTGACTCTTCAGTTTTTTAGTTATAGAAGTTAGCTTCAGACTTCTCCTAGCTTTGGTTTTTTGGATTTCTGGTCTTCTCACAAAACACATCTTCCTTCGGCAAGCAAGACATGTTTTTGGTTGGGGGGGGGGGGAAGTGTTGGTACACTTTTTGGTCAAAGCTGTCACACGTTAAAATTTTGATTAATGACGCGCTCAAGCGTCTTCAGAAAACACAAAGCGATTTGGTCGAAGTCGCGTAATGCTTGTAAAGGTCAGAAATGGCGTCGATCCGTAAAATCAATGTCGATGGACTCGGAAAAACCGACGTAGTAAAAATATGCGATCGACATGGTTCGATCAACTCAAAATACTTGAGCGTGTCTGTCCGATCACATGGAAAAACTCGTCACGCAAAAATATATGGTTTTGGTAAAAAGCAGTGTCGCACACTCAAGAACAGCTAATTGGCATAGCACGATAGCGAAAAAACGGCTTGCGCGACTCGCAGTGTCAAAATATGGTGAATTGGCAAAAACTGATCTAACCGTCAAAACTGTCTAATCGACACGTGAAAATTATGAAAAACCATGTGTAAAACTTGCCTGATCACTATGGAAAATTCGGTAAATCTAGTAAACTTGACACGTTTGGCAAATTTGGCATGTTCAAAAGTAGTGAAAAACATGGTCAGATCACTTGAAAACGTGTGCTAGACATGGTCTGATCACACAAAAACTGGTTCAGAACTCGGTCTGGTAAGGGAAATTTGTATCCCTTCGGGGTTCAAAATCCTCTATTACGCATTGGCCTCGGCAAGGGAAACTTCAACTCCGACACTTGGATCAGGGAGTCAAAATTTGCCAAGAGTGGAGGGGATACGAAGTTTGGCAAAGAAAAAAGGCAGAGAGCATCGGGCGGATTTGAAATCCCACCGTGTGCATGCCTAGGGATTTTGCTACGAAAAAGTGGCAAGGTTGGCAGATTCGAAATTTGCCGCTCGAAATTATGGTGATCGGCTCAATAAGGATTCGAAAATCCCAGTTGGGAAGCGGGATTCGAAGGATTGTTTGACACCGGGATTCGAAATGGGTAAGTGCCAAACGAGACTTGGCAAATTGGATTCATACGTGCTGATCACCACTTTTTACGTGATCCACACGTGTTTTCAGCAGTTCTCAAGGGATTCAAAATTTATGCACATAGGGATACGATTTTTTGACTTGCACTTGACTTTTTGACTCCGATTTTAGGATGCGAATTTCGTATCCCCAAAGATACGAAATTTGGCCGACACACCTTAAGCTCACATATAAATAGCCCCATACTTGGCATTCAAAGAGGTTGGTTCCCATTTGGTATTTTGGACTTCTTGAAGCACTCAAGCATCATTAATGACAATCATCTTCTTCCCCATGACTATTGGATATAGCATGAGCCTCTAAAACGTTGCATACATGCTTTCCTTCAACTCTTGGACATTCAAAATGATCTTTTCACTGTTTTGGACATTTTTGGATTTCTTGGACATTAAAACTACTTTTTGGACATGTTGACCGAGTCAACATATTTTTCACCCAACAAAGAAGAAGAAAAACATATTGGTCAAAGTTTAGAATTAACAAATATTTTATTGTTCTTTTGCAACACTTTGTACACAAATATTGTCCAAACTTGTACAACAATTGTAATCAGTTATTATATGATGAATGATTACTATAAATTGGACGTAGGCGTTAGTGCCGAATCACTATAAAAAGTTGTGTTCTCCTTGCATTATATGATTTTGGATTTGGATTATTGTGTTTCTATAACATGCACTCGGAGGGGATTTGGATTATTGTGTTTCTATAACATGCACTCGGAGGTTGGCGTGCGCGAATAAAGCGACAATTACCCATGTCAACATGGGTAAACCTGACATGACATGACCCGACCAGTTTAGTTAAACGAGTTACATGAGTCGGATCGGGTCAACCCGTTTATAAACTAGTCGGGTTAGGGTTGAAGAAAAAACTGACTCGTCCATAAATCAATCTGAACCCGACTTGATCCGATCCGACACGGCACATTGACAACCCTAACAGTAACATATGCATATCTTTTGAACTATCATCATACAACATATTTTATTATACTCTTTTATCATCATAAATACATTATAAATTGTATTTAATTTATTATTTAATGACAAAAAATATAAATAAATAAACTTGTGTACGTTAGTCTTCACCAAATCTCAGATCTACCTTGATATGTACAGATTTTGGGTTTGTTGGAAAGTTCACAAACTTGAACCTATTTGATACAATTTATAATGTATTTATGATGATAAAAGAGTATAATAAAATATGTTGTATGATGATAGTTCAAAAGATATGCATATGTTACTGTTAGGGTTGTCAATGTGCCGTGTCGGATCAGATCAAGTCGGGTTCAGGTTGATTTATGGACGAGTCAGTTTTTTCTTCAACCCTAACCCGACCAATTTATAAACGGGTTGACCCGATCCGACTCATGTAACTCGTTTAACTAAACTGATCGGGTCATGTCATGTCAGGTTTACCCACGTTGACATGGGTAATTGTCGCTTTATTCGCGCACGCCAACCTCCGAGTGAGATAGACCGGGTCCAGGAAACCAACTCCCCCCCCCCAAACTAGGGATGGCAATGGGGCGGGGCGGGCGCGGGTAGTACCACCCCATCACCCGCCCCGTTGGGTGATTTTTTGCCCCGTGCCCGCCCCATACCCACACGGGTATCCATTAAACGGGTTTTAAACGGGTTGCGGGTAATGGCGGGTATTCGTGGGTATCCATTATATTTATTCAATTTATTTTTTAGCTATTTATTGAAATTATTTAAAAGTACATTTGGTAAAAAAAAACAAATTAGATCAATTCTTAAATGCTAACATCAAAATACCAATACATATTTAAACCAATATCCAAAAAAGAAGATACAACAATTGAAGTATCCATCAAAATATCAACAACCAGTTATAAACTGTTGAGTAAAAGCATGCACACAAATACCGAACAGCCAACAACAATATTTTTTGTATTGACTATTAATAATAAATCACATTCAATACGGGCACGGGTACCCGCGGACATGGATATTTTACTATCCGTACCCGCCCCATTAATTAACGGATATTAAAAATACCCGTTTATTTTACCCATGGATACCCATTCAACTATCCGTTTCATACCCATGACGGATTTTACCCGCGGATAACCGCGGGTACGGATTTTTTTGCCATCCCTACCCCAAACCAAACACACACAACAAAACCCCCAAAAAAATTTCAACCCTCCGATTCCTACCCTCGGTACGTACTATCTGGACGGGTGCTGGGAGGCAATGAATTTGGCTCTCTATGTGGCTCATTCATGACATGAATCGCTGACAAATCCAAATGAGGGGGTTATCGAAGATGTCGTCGTCATCGCCAATATTTCAACGGCCTACAATCGTCGTTCTACTCGCCGTCGCTCTCTTATTCTCCATCACTATCATCTATATCCAATCTTTCTTCACTGGTAATTTCGATCTTTTCTTGCATTTACTTATTAATAAAACAAAAATTACCGTTGTGATCAGATGGATGTTACGTTGATTTTTTATTATTATTATTATTATTATTATTATTATTATTATTATTATTATTATTATTATTATTATTATCATCGTTGTATCATATAGGAAACGCCAGCTCAGATCTGAACAGGGAAGATGTTCGAGTCTTGTCTGATTTTCAATCCCGAGTTCAACAATGTGTGGTATGCCATTTATACATTGAATACAGTTGTGACCTGCGTAATAACTCTGCAGATAATATTTTTTTTCATTATGTTGCATTATACGTGCAGAAAATTTATGCTTCCTTCAATCAAAAGCAAGTTTATTTGGAATAAAATTTGTAAACTGAATTAATACATAGGCGTAAGTGGTGAAATTGGAAAGATAATAATCCTTACGACGAGGTATGGGAGTGTAGGACATGTAGAACCAATGGATGTGGAAAATGCAAAGCATGATATGCTTGCAACTGAGGTTATGTTTGACGCTTATGCAGATTTGTGGTAGATAATGTGCAACTTCACATTATTTCAGTTTTGATGCTTTCAGGAAAATCCGTGAGCAGGGTTACATTGTTTTAGCAAAATCACGTATTTCCATTCAAGTCTTGGAAATAGCTTTTGGAAATATTTATTTCGTCTGTGTAAAGTCTAATTAATAAATGACTTTCTGAACCCTTGTAGCTGGGGTCACTAGGTAGTCTAGGTTCTGCTTTTGTGAAATTTATTTACTTTGTTGCATGTAACATATAAGGAAAGGTCAGTCAACATGATGAATGATATTCTTTGTTGACTAATGGCAGTTTTGCTTTTGCATATGGTGGGTTTTCTACTTCAACCTTTTAGATGATGTCAGGATTAAAAGTATACCATAGAGATTATCTGATTGTCTTCAAAATGTGTCACTTCACATACTTGACAATTGAAACTTATTACAGTCTCAAATATGTCAACGTTGGCACACGTTGTTAATGTTCTGTGGTACAAAGCAGTAAAGCACGGTATATAATATATTAAATGCTGCTTAATTCTTGTGTATAAACATATAAATTCATAATATTTGTCTACTGAACTATAAGCGGTCTTTAAATATGTTTTAGGCCAGAAAAGGACTAGGCATGACTGCAGATATAATCGATCACTGCAAGCTGGTGCTCAAATTTCCACCTGGCACAAACAGTACCTGGGTCAAGCACTGCTCAATATATTTATTCCATGGTTTCAACTTCTTAATTTCACTTTGTTAGTAGAAGATGATGATTTTTAACTAAACTAACGCGATTTATACTCTTTTTCATCTGCAGTATAATACACAGTTTAAAATTTATGAACCTTTGGAATACCATTATGATGTCTGTGAAGCCATCTTGCTGTGGGAACAGGTTTGTGCTGTCTATAACAATTCATATCAACTATTTGTTTCAATAAATATTTAGCTTATATCAGTTGTGGACAAACAATTTTAGTATCGAAACATGACAACAATATTGACAAGAGAATATCTGGATGTCAGACCAGATGGATGGCTAGATTATGCAGCAAAAAGGATAGCGCAGCTGTAAGAAATCAACATTTCATGTCATTATGTTTTTGGATTGTCCGCATACTTAAGTGATCTGTTAATATGTAATTAAATACATATGTTTGGGCTCTAGTGGTACAGATAAATGTTATAATCGAACAATGTGTGAAGAGAATCTTAATTTGATTTTACCAGCCAAGTCTCCATTTCATCCACGCCAGTTTGAGACATGTGCTGTAGTTGGTAACTCTGGAGATCTGTTAAAGACAGAGTTTGGACAAGCAATCGATGCACATGATGCCGTCTTTCGGGAGAACGAGGCTCCTGTTAATAAGGTAAATTGCTCTGAACTTGCTTGTTCTCTTTAGGTATGTTATCCTGAAAATGCTTTTCATCTGTGTTACTTTAGCTGATCCCTAATGAGCGTCCTCTTGCTGATCACAGCGGCAAATTTACACATACTTTTGACATAATGACAATGCTATTGTTGCATGATTATCTTTAGGATGTTACCATGGTTATCACGGCGGTAAGTCGAGTCGAGTCGACAGAGGTCCAACTAGTCGACTAGTGACTAGTGGACTAGTCGTAGACTAGTCGATAAATAAATAAATACATATATATAATTATAAACTTCTATCTAATACATATGCATAAAAATTCAAACAAGCTTTCGCTTTGGATCCTTGGAGGGATCATAAGATTCAATACTTGCTGTTGGTATTTCTGCAGCCATCTGAAAAAAAAAAACAGCAGTGGCAGCAGCGAATTATAGTGTTTATACATGAAATAAAAAAAGCAGTAGCAGTAGCCTCACTAATAACCATTGTTTTAAAAAACCCGCCTCGAGGCTCGCCTCAAGGCTCGCCTCGAGGAAATAAGAGAGAAAACGCCTTGAGGCTTATTCCAAAAGGCTTTTTACCTCTAAAGCTTACGCCTCAATAACTTGAGGCATACAAAGCATGTAAAGCTTACGCCTCGCACGCCTCAAACAGCTGAGGCATATGACTTAAAAACCTTTGAATCTTTAGTTGCAGATATTGACACAAATAAATGTCATTGAACTTTACTTATTTAATAGAAATAAAAAAAGACAAAATTTAAAAAAATAAAAATTAGCATTTTTTACTTTTCAATTTCAATATCGACACAATCAAGTAAAATTGTTTATGAAATAATGATCATGAGCAATATAATGAATTTTCTTATTGTTATTTAAAGAATGTTTTTCAATAAACTTTGTTATATCTCGAAATAAATTTTGCAAATCGATTTGAATTGATGGAACATATCAAAATTGCAGTTTGATGTAATCTTCAAATAGTTTTAAGAAATCAAAATTTGATTTTTTTGCATGAGGAGGAAGATATCATTTGATCTTTTGCATTTTATATTAAATGTGCAAGAATGATTGTATTTTGTTTGAATTGCTTCGAATGCTTTATGGGTTTTACTTAGTATTTGACGTTTAATGTTATTCCATATTAAAAATTAAGTTATGTGTTGCGTTTTTTTTTTACCTGAAAGGCTCACGCCTCAACGCTTCGAGGCTCACGCCTCAACGCTTCGAGGCTTACGCCTCGCCTCATGGACCCGAAAACGCCTCGTTTACGCCTTTTGCGTTTTAAAACATTGCTAATAACCATGGTTCAGGCAGTGCAAAATAAAAGTAACAGGAAATAAAATAAAAAAGCAACGAAAAAGAGAACTAAGGTTAAAAAAACAACTATCGACATACTTTATACACTTTTTTCTGTTCGAATGTAAAAAACACTTAACAGAGAAAAAAAAACAACGAAAAAAGAGAGGTACCTGAGTCAATTGCGGGAGAGGAGGTGGCACTGGAGAGCAGCGACGACAGGAGGAGCAGCGGCGGCACGAGGAAGAGCAGCGGCGGCACGAGGAAGAGCAGCGGCGGCACAATCCACAAGGCTAGGGTTTATTCGAACCGCTGTTTTCTTCTATTTGCTGTGTTTTTTTTTGGTTCGAAACTTCGAATCGAATACGTATTTTGAATTGGAGACCTGCTATTTTTTTATTTGGTTTTGGGCTCAAATTGAAACAATTTGAAATCAGTCTGTTAAGAGGAGTCGACTAGTCGACTGACTAATCGACTAGTCGCTCCATGTCGTTTCAGTCGCTCGACATATTAACAAAATTCATGTCGAGAGTCCAAGTCGCTGATCGGCGACCTACTGGTCGACTAGTCGGTCGCCATGATAATAGTGGATATCGAGGTGCAAATAGTTGCTCCCTATCTTTAATAAATTGGTATCACTCAAAATTAGATGTAACAAAAGCTCATGAGTTTGATTCTTAGTAAAAGGGGAAGGGGAAAAACATTCTTTGTTTTTTGTTTATGCAGAGGTGCAAATAGTCGCTCCCTATCTTTAATAAATTGGTATCACACAAAATCAAGGTTTTAAATCTCGAATATCGGTTGCGTTTCGTCTCGGTGGTTTTATAGACTTAATCTCGTATCGGGGGAGATTTCAGACGTGATGAGTCTAACTCGGGAGTTCGTCTCGGATTTCCATCTCGGGTCTGAAAGTTCACATCGGAACAATTTCGGGGAACATGATATTTTTACAAAATGATTTTTATGAATAAACTTAAACTAAAATAATTTTATTAATCTTTACTTTGCGAAAGATCATTCATACTTTAAATCATAATATGTTTAAAACAGAAATATTGTTAGGCATAAAACATTAGAAGGATTCAAAACATTAAAAAATTCAGCTTAAATAGACCATAAAATATATAATTTCATAGGTAATTAACATGTATTCTAAAAGATGAATATGAAAATCATAAGCATTGTAGAATGTATATGAACATACAATATGGTCATTTAACATGCAAAATGTAAAATAATAAAAGATTATCATGGCTAGATTTGAGTTTTTCAATTATTGTTCTAGTTTAGGCGTAGATTTAAATGTTAATAAAAAAAACTAAGATCTCAGATGATATTTCAGTATTTCGTCTCGGTCGATATTGCAATATCTTGGGCGATATATTCGAAAGGAGATTTAGAGTGATATTTGCTATTTCGTTTCGGAAGGAGCCCAAAACGAGATCTCGGGCGAGATCTCGGAGGAGATCTCGGGCGAGATTAACGAGATTTGAAACAGTGCACAAAATTAGATGTAACAAAAGCTCATGAGTTTGATTCTTAGTAAAAGGGGAGGGGGAAACATTCTTTGTTTTTTGTTTATGCATAATCCTTTTTTGTAAGACTTAAGATCAAGAAACATCTGTTTATCCATCTCTCCAATCTGTATTTTCTTTAGAGTCAGTACAGAAGCTGGTATCTCAATAATCAGGTGTAAAATATTGATTTTCTACTAATAGGGAAGTTAATTACGAAAACACAATTGATGCTTATAAATTCTTGTGTTGTTCGTTAAGCCACACACACTTAACTCTGCCATTATAAGTCAAGCTCTATCTCTTCTTTTTCGCACCTCCACTTTTTATGGGTGTAAATTATAAATGTGGTAATACATTTAAATTTCTGTTAAGTTGCATATTCCTGATAACGTAATATTATGAATTTGGATTTGTATGTATATAAAAACCTTTGTAGTTTTTTCTTTATTTCATCATCTAAGATCCTCATCGAAGTAATTCATTAAGGCTCGAGAACTCAGTTCGGGCCTTGGTTTCACTTATTTGAATTTTTTTAGTTTCGGACAACTTGGGAATTCCTGGAAATTTTGGTTTTAGGCGCCAGTTTCAGTTTTTAATGGTCTGCTAATGAAAATTAACAAATATCTTTGTGAATTTAAAAAAACAAATTAAATTTTACTAAACCCTGGAAATTTTGGTTTTGGTTTTGGTTTAAGTGCCAACTTCAGTTTTAAATGATCTGCTAATGAAAATTAACAAAGGGAAACTCTACTTAACACAAAATTGAACACAATAAATCTCAACCATTAGATTTCCCCTTGAATGTCACATTCCATATAATGACAAACAAATCCAACGGTGCAAACTTTGTGTTTCTAACTTTTTGTTTAATTTGTGTCTCAATAGCCTCTTCCATTAACAAATACCTTTGTAAATAAAAAAAGCCTATTAAGTTTTACTAAATCCTCATCAAATTAAAATTAAAACTAAATTCAATTTAATAACAAGTTAGAGTCAAATAAACAAGAATTTGAACATAGTAGTAAAAATTTCATCCCAACGTAAAATAATCCTGCACAAAACAGCCAGACTTAATGAAAACAGCCCAGTTAATTTAATAATAACCCAAATCATGTTCCTGCAACTCGAACAAATCCCCCCCCCCCCCCCCCCCCCCTCAAAATTAATTGCTGCTCACAAAACCAAGTGCCAATTCTTAAGAAAAAATTTGCTCTCAAAATATTTGTCGTTCTAAAAAATTGACAGCCACAAATTTATCTATTATATAGCTGAAGGTGAGGCTGCCAGTCTCAAATTGAGTCAACGATGCTAGGGCAAGGAAGAAAGCAAGTCATCGACGCTAGGACTCAGAATAAATCGAAGTCGAGTATTCTGATTTCAATTTTTTTGGGTAAATCTTGACCACTGAAACCCATTTTTTCCTTCAACTTTGGGTTGGTCACCGTCGATACGGGTACGTGTCCATCAAAATTTCGAGGTACCGTACGATACCTCAAACCTTGGGATACATGCGTATGCATATATTCAAAACTTGTGTAACTCTAAATAAGTTCTTTCATATTTTTTCTTTTGAAATTTCCCTTATGCTATTGTTTTAAAATATATCTCATCACATGTGTAAGTATAACCAAAAATAATTACTGATAGGATATTCTTTTAATTCATGGTTAAATAGATATAGCGACGATTTTAATAAACGCGTTTACACATAATGTGCGTGCGAATGAAATCTAAAGAAACATTGTATTTGTAAATATTTTGGTGATACTTACACATGTGATAAGTTGATTTAAAAAACAAAATAGTTTAAACTACAACAAAGGGTGAGATTACAACTTACCAATCATTCCCAACCATACCAATACAAACGATACCAGACAACCAATTTGATTGCTATAACTTACCGAACCGCTTGAAAATATATGCTACGTAGATCAATTATCAAATTATTATTAAACGATAGCAAACCACATACATTAATCGTTATCTTGTATTTTATAATGTTTGTTCCAATTGCATACAACCCAAAAAATATAACAATTTAACAAAATGGCTAGTTAGGAACTATTATGTTCTTTGGTATAGCCAATAGTTTTTGAGAACTATATGAATACATAGATTAATCATTATCTTGTACTTTATTTTATGATGTTTTTTCTAGTTGCATACAACCCAAAAAATATATCAATTTAACAAAATGGCTAGTTAGGAACTATTATGTTCTTTGGTTAGTTATGCTGAACCCATAGTTTGAGAACTATATGGATTTACACATAGTCATGAAAGACGTATTATGGTGTATGGCACAATGGGGAATGCCGATTGCATATTTCGGCCCCAAGGCACGACGCTTAGGAGAGGTCGCATAATATGACATACATGTCGTTTGGGTGCACATGGCGCACGATCCAAGAAAATAGGGCCATTATGGTAACGGTAAATTTATCGTTACCGTACCGTTACCGATAAATCGGTTACCGATTAGAAAATAAAATGGTATACCGATACGTCCGGTACAGTAATGGTAATTTTACCGATAGGAGCTGTAAATGCATCAGTAATATTTTCTCTCAACCGTCGGTATCAGTAAATTACCAACCTAATTTTTTTTGACTCGTTGGATCATACATCTACGGGCTCTCTGGTAATTGATTTCCTAGGGTTTTGAACTTTGAGACATAACATGACGCACGCAGCCGCATCCTTGTTTTTACTTTTTACTTCTCTTCATTTGTCGATTGCCATGGTCACACTCTCTCAATTTCCCTATTCTCTTCACAACCAATTTTAGTTGCATAAAGAATTAAAGAAAGAGAGACGAAGAAATCATCCAATCGAAGCAACAAGCAAGTATCGAGCGCCGGCTAGAGCCTGTTGTAATTCGAACTTCGAACTGCAGCGTCCAGGTGATTACGATTTACACGTTCTTTTTCCTCTTGTAAAAATGTAATTTCAAAATAAACGTTAACTACACTCAGTGAGTCAAGAAATACGGTGGAGTAGCGTGTATCTTTATTTATTTTGGGGTTAACTATTTTGTTTTGATTTCTTTATGGATTGCTGGCATCAGTATCATGTCCTAATACTCTTTTGTTTCGTTAGTGGCTACCAAGTGCTACCCATTGACTTGATTGTTTATAGGTATATAGATTGTAGGCGCAATGACTTCAGGTGGAAGAATTTTCCTATGGTGGGTATTGGGTTGAATTTGTGTTGGATAACTTGGTTAAAAATTTAAATTGTTGTGTTGCTCATGCAGGGTATTGCGTTTTGTATACTCATATGATTTGCTATTTTAGTTAGCATTTTATTAAATCAAATCAATCATGAAATACGGCTTAGTTAATATAGCTTAGTCCAAACAGTTTGGAGTATATTCTTTCTGTGCAGTATACTTCTGCTGAATTTTGTTCATATAATCTTGGAGCAGTTGTGTGAGATAGGTTTTGCCGTTTGACTGTTTTCTTCTTTATTATTGCAGTTCATTTAACAATACATCTTGCTTAATAGTATAAATATTCCATTTTTTTTTGTAATGCTGATATTCTTCAATATTAAAACATGTTTCTATTTGATAGTACATCATATTTATATGTTTCTATTTCAGCTTAAAATAAGTTTAATAAGGCTGACATTACCAATGTACATGTTTTTATTTGAAGCAAATTTAATGCCGTAGAATTATTGTAGTAGCACATATGTCTCATATATAATGTTTCAGTTTAATCTTAAAAGCGAAGTTTAATAATACATTATGTTTAATGTTTCGGTTTAAACCAAGTTTGACTTATCATCTTTTATTGTGTAACTTAAATGGTGTAGTATATTTTTTTCTTCAATTTACAGGAAATGTAATAACTGAACAAGTTTAATTATTCAAACATCAGACTTAGTTTTTAGTAGTATATTTACCAATATTAATCTAAGTTCTCATCATTTCTGTTTTTCATATTTTTACACTTTACTGACTTGAACGATAAAGCTCCTTCATCTTTTGATATACCCATCTTCTTCAAGTTCACTTCATTGATTGTACAATTGACTAGTTAAGGGACAACTTACTGGTGATGAAATCTGAAACTTCCACGATAGCTTCATAAATTAGATGTGTACTAAAAGTTAGAACTGCAATTATCTATTTTTTATATTTGCTAATGTAATAGTGTGTAAGCTTGATGTTTATATTATGTATTTGTTTGTTTACATGAATTATTGAATGTTTGAACTACTTTCAAATTTGATTTGTCTTGAACATTTGTTGAACATTTTGACTTGTGCCAACAAGTTAGAAACATCAAATATTCAATGTTGAAGACAAATCAAACTTGAAAGCAGTTCAAACATTCAATAATTCAAGTAAACAAGCAAATACATGATAGAAACATCAAACTTACACACCATTACATTAGCAAATATAGAAAACTAGATAATTTCAGTTCTAATTTTTAATACATAGCTAATTTATGAAGCCAATTGTACAATCAATGGAGTGAACTTGAGGAAGATGATATATTAGTAGATGGAGGGGCTTTATCATTCAAGTCTGTAAAGTGTGAAAATACAAAAAAAAAAAAGATGAAAACTTAGATTAATATTCGTAAGTATACGATTAAAAACTAAGTTTGATGTTTGAACAATTAAACCTGTTCAGTTATTACATTTCCTGTGAATTGAAGGAAAAAAAATATACTACACCATTTAGTTGCACGATAAAATATGATGTTAAGTCAAACTTGGCTTGAACTGAAACATGAAACGTAATGTACTATTAAACCTTGCTTTAAAGATTAAACTGAAACATGATAGATGAGACATATGTGCTAGTACAATAATTCTACAGCACTAAATTTCCTTCAAATAATAACATGTACATTGACACTATAAAACTTATTTTAAGCTGAAACAGAAACATATAAATAAATATGACGTACTGTCAAATAGAAACATGTTTTAATAGTGAAGAATATCAGCAGAGTATTTATACTATTAAGCAAGATGTATTGTTAAATGAACTGCAATAATAAAGAAGAAAACAGCCAAACGACAAAGCCTATCTCACACAACTGCTCCAAGATTATATGAACAAAATTCAACAGAAGTATACTGCACAGAAAGAATCTAGTCTAAACTGTTTGGACTAAGCTATATTAACTAAGCCGTATTTCATGATTGATTTGATTTAATAAAGTGCTAACTGAAAAAGCAGATCATATGAGTATACAAAACACAATATCCTGCATGAGCAGCACAACAGTTCAAACTTTTAACCAAATTATCCAACACAAATTCAATCCAATACCCACCATAGGAAAATTCTTCCACCTGAAGCCATGCCTACAATCTATATATCTATAAACAATTAAGTCAATGGATAGCACTTGGTAGCCACTAACGAAACAAAAGAGTATTAGGACATGATATTGATGCCAGCAATCCATAAAGAAATCAAAACAAAATAGTTAACCCCAAAATAATAAAGATACACACTACCCATCACCGTGTTTCTTGACCCACTAAGTGTAGTTAATGTTTATATTGAAATTACATTTTCACAAAAGGAAAAAGAACGTGTAAATCGTAATCACCCAAACGCTGCAGTTCGAATTAGAGCAGGCTCCAGCCGACGCTCGATACTTGCTTCGATTGGATGATTTCATCGTCTATCTTTCTTTAATTCTTTATGTGACTAAAATTGGCTGTGAAGAGAAAGGGAAAATTGAGAGAGTGACCATGGCAATCAGCAAACAAAGAGAAGTAAAAACATGGATGTGACTGCGTGCGTTATGTTATGCCTCAAAGTTCAAACCCTAGGAAATCAATTAGCAGAGAGCCCGTAGATGTATGATCCAACGGTGGATGATTTCTTCATCTATCTTTCTTTAATTTTTTATGTGACTAAAATTGACTGTGAAGAGAAAGGGAAAATTGAGAGAGAGTGACCGTGACAATCAGCAAACAAAGAGAAGCAAAAAGTAAAAACAAGGATGCGGCTGCGTGCATTATGTTATGTCTCAAAGTTCAAACCCTAGGAAATCAATTAGCAGAGAGCCCGTAGATGTATGATCCAACGGGTCAGAAAAAACTAGGCCAGTAATTTACTAATACCGACGGCTCAGAGAAAAATTTACCGCTCCTATCGGTAAAATTACCATTACCGTATCGGTATACTGTTTTATTTTCTAATCGGTAACCGATTTATTGGTAACGGTAAATTTACCGTTACAATAACAGCCCTAGAGCAGGATATAGGTATTTGTAATCAACTAAATAGTACTTCTGGTGACGGTTGAGGAAAGTTAAGACTTCTATCAATTAATTATTTACAGCTACATTGAAAATTCCACTGTTGTATGCAATGCATTAGGCCATGACGTAAGCAAGCTGTAAATTAAATTGAGTATACCAGTAGAATATTCTGCATAGCATAGCTTTTTCGTTCAATATATGAAGAAGAAACATGGTCTGCAGGTAAGTGTCATTACGTACGTACCTTCTATACCGCCAATGCATGTCTTTAAATAAGGGTAATATTGGTTTGATTTGTCAATAAATTTGGATCATCTTGCTTAATAACATCTTTAAAAAGTAACAATATAACTTCTGAAAGAAAATGAAAAGCAAAAATCGTACTGCTGGATCTTTGAATCATCAATTTGCCAAGTTGAAAGTGCAAAAGATATGGTATACAGAAAATTGCAACTATTTTATTCACATTAATTTTTTATGTTTTGTCTCAAAACATAGTTTTGCAAAGAACCTCATAAGAAGTAGAAGCAAGGCCTTGTTCATTCGGAAAGTAGTCGGCGTTGTCCTTTATGTTGTTCTTCAAGTAAATGTATACCCCTGTAGCTTGATGTGTACGTTTTCTTATAAGTTATTTATTTCTACTCAAATAAGTTGATAAAATAATTAAACTCTTCGCATCATTGGCCTCCAGATCTGATTTCAAAGTAGACATTAACAGAGAAAGAAGAAAGGTGAATGGTGATGGAAGAAGATGTTTAGACTTTAGACTTGGGGTATTTGGACTTAGGAGCACGATAAGACGTCTTATAAGAAGATGTTTAGATTTGGGGTGTTAGAAGCACGATGAGAAAATGTCAATCTTAATGGTTTTTTCCAATGACCATTTCAAATCTTACCTTATTCTAGCATCAACAAATCCGAAGTTGATTGAACGACAAAGGGATTTAAATTGTCATTCCATTATGCAACTTAAGTTCGTCTCTATGAAGTAAAATGTCGTTCCATTATGCAAATGAAGAGAAAGACTTTAGGTATTAAATCTGAAATAACCAATCTAGTATTGAATTTAAAATAACCAATCTAGTATTAAATTCGAAATAACCAATCTTTCTTAGTGTTGATTTATTATTTTCAATATCTTTTGGCCCAAGGGATTTTCTTACTTGCTCAATGGCGGGGCTAGGTGTTATTTAGCATTGGCACTTGACCACTCCAGGGATCCATTACAATAATATGGCTACTGACTTAACGCAAATGCCAAGATTTTGTGTCAAATTTATGTAGTGCACACCCACATTTTGACCTTGTTCGGAGTATCAGGGCTTTTGATTCAAACAGTTATTCCATTACGTGTTTTGTTATATTTTTCTTTTATCATAAACAGTATTTTTGTTGCATCCAACATCGCTCACTGGTATTATAACAGAAGGGTTTTGCTTTGTATGGAATCATACCATCTAATCTGTTCTCAATAATCATTGACTATGCATCACATAATAATTGTCTTCCTAAATTTGTGTGCTGTTGTAAAATGACTTTACCGTGCACGTTCATATGTACATGTATGTTTACTTTACTAATGTATTTTTGAATGCCATATTATACAATTGCTTTGTAAATTGGTTGAAGGTTATTGGGTTATCTGTTTGAATGACAGTTGTAGCTAAGAATAACTGGCAACAAAATAAAAAATAAAAAAATCATAGATTTTCATTGCTGCACTTCCAATCTTTGTTTAATTTGTGTCCTTGCCAACTCAAGTTTCTCGCCACAACCCTGCATGTAGGAGTATCCAGAGTAATTATTTCTAAAATTGTTTTCGATGACAGAAATATGCTAAATACGTTGGTTTGAAAAGAGACTTCCGCCTTGTGGTTAGAGGTGCTGCTGGTAATATGGATTCCATTCTGAAAGGTTCAGGTATGTTGTATTCATATGGATACTTATATTACGATATCTGGTACAAATTGGTTTCTTTAACTCAATTATATGCATCTCCGCTTTCATGTCATGCCACTGGCTTGTTACTGCTAGGCAATTTTTTGTAGTATGATCGCTATAATATTGGCTGGATGTGCGTGGAGTTTGTATGCTATATAGGTTTCCAGACTTAACAACTTAGTCATCCCTTTCTAGCTCGTCAGTGCTTATTTATGAGTAGTAGGTGTTGAAAAATAGATAACAATATTATTATTTACGAATGGTTATCGCTATATATGATAACTCCTTATTACTAATCCAAATTTCATGCTTTTGTTTTTTCTGTCTAACGGGTTTTCAACTTTTGTTGCAGTTGCTGCAATTAAGCATCTTACAGTCTAACCTGTCTAAGATTTTACATGTGACATTGAAACTTGCACATGTTCTTCATTTAAGGGCGCTAAATTAGTGTGCATTGCTTTAAGACCCCAGATTCCCTGAGTCAGGTCTATCTTTTGGTATACTTGCAAGAATTGCATCTGCAGAGCTGAATTTATAGTTTCGTCTCGATGTAGATTTTCAAAATTTCTCAATTGAGATTATGATACGGTGTTTGAAACTTAGAAGTATTGACCCTTTCCTGTATGCCGAACATAAAAATTATGTGTATGCTAAGAACTACCTTTTGTCTGCTTTTGGTTGAATCTATATATTTTGAAACCCACAGTGCACTTTATTTGTTTATGCCTCATCTATCAAAATAAATAAAAGAAAGTTCAAAGCATTTGAACATATTTACACATTGCACGTAGACAAGTTAGGTAGAATATCTCAACTACAGCTAGTTAGAGCACACTCAACAGAGTGATTATTAAGTTACAATTCAGTGACTAACTTGCCGTTGGAGAACCAAATAAGTAAAAATGCCTTTGTTTCCCTCCCTCCCTCTCCTCCTCTCCCCTCACCCCCCTCTCCCTCTATTACACTAGCATGTGTTAATTAGACTCAATTTTTACCACATATTTATTTACTGTTCTCGTAAATTGTTGGAGATATCTGATATTATTGCGTATTGTTTTCACTTTATTTATTTTTAGTTTATTTTTATGTATTTGATGTAAAAACCGGATATTTTTATATTTAAATATGATTTCAATAGTTATTTTGTGTTGGTGGTTATATGGTTTGAGGAGAATAGTGAGTAGTGTAAAACTGAGAGTAAGCGTTAAAAAGTGCAGCTAACAATCGGCTTTAAGAATGATTTTATTTACAGTGGCTTTTTGAAAAACACTCTCATGGATTAAAGTGAAAGAATATATGTTTACTGCAGATGGGGACTCATGTGAAACTTCTTTTTTTAATGTTTACTGCAGATGATGAGGTGCTTATAATAAAAAGCAAGGCCCATCGAGATTTTAATGCAAAGATTAAGGTAACATTTTTAAACACTGAGATAAAATTAAAAGAAATGAAAATTGAAACCATTACATATCCAGCTTACATCCATCCATCCCACCTTTTTTCATATTCTCATTGGCACGCACAATAAAAGAAATCTTTGTCTGGATTTCGTAAATTTCGCGTTCGGTGCTAGCTTGGATACTTACTACCAAATAAGGCTAGTTTCTGCCTAGTCAGATGCTATGTCAGCAATCGGCATTTTTATAAGTGTCTCATCTAGATGCAACTCATAGTTGGACCCGGAAACTTTCTTCTGAACTTACGGTGGCGCAACCATGAGTTGCGCCATGTGAAACTTGTGTGTGCGGGCATGTGTAGTGTTTTTTTTGTTTTTTTTTGTTGTTGTGAATAATTACTCTAAGTTAGTAAAAGAGGATATATCTTTGCACAACTATGAGTTGCGCCCAGAAGTTATAATTTGCTTACATGGCTGCTTGGTTGGCTGAAAGTAGCCATTTTTGGTAATAAGTTTCCAAACTAGCCCGGAATGTGAAATAGTATCGAAAAGCAGGTCACTTTGAGAATTTGTCCATTTTATACACGCCGCCACACTGATATGAGTGAGATAATAACTTGTGTTCCATGGTATCATGCAGCAACTTCCAAACCCTGTATATTTATTTCAAGGTATTGTGCTAAGACGAGGTGCTAAAGGAACTGGAATGAAATCAATAGAATTAGCATTATCAATGTGTGACATGGTGGACATATATGGCTTTACAGTTGATCCTGGTTATAAAGAATGGTTAGTTTCTTTATTGCATCGCACAATTTGTTTAATGTTGGCATTAGGTTAATAACTTGAGCACTGAAAAAAGGTATTTCAATGATTGGGGCAGTACGCTTGGATTGTAATCTTATATTTCTGAATGTTCTATTTAGAATCACTAGTAAAATTTGATTGTGCATTTGTTAGGACACGCTACTTCTCTGCACCAAGAAAAGGACACAATCCATTACAAGGGCGAGCCTATTATCAACTTCTAGAGTGCCTTGGTGTATGGTCATCAACGTCTTTCATTCTGTGTAACCCTTTTATTTGCTAGACTGTGTTATTATATTTCCAAATAAACATGTAGGTCTTGAGGATCCATTCTCCAATGAGGTCAGAGAGAAAACAAGAGTGGTCGGATGTGCCAAGCAAACAGGCCGTAAGAGAAGCTCATGCTGCTGCTTTACGTGTAAAAAAAGGCGCATCTCGGCGGAACAACGATGCTGGACCCTTTGTTAATTGTAAGGTGTGGGGAACTGTAGAGTCAGGGAGCAGTCAGCCTCTTTCTGGATCTCCTGATATGAGCGAAGCAAGAAAGAACTCAAACTACAAAAAGTGGGAAGTACTGCCGTTTGAAAGCTTACGGAAGGAGGCCCAAGAACACTACTTTCAAATGCATGGTGTCTCCCTGTATAAAATGGATGGGAATAGGTTAGATGATCTTGTGTGTGTGAAGCATGTGTGACAATAAGAAAATGGATTGAAGGTTGTGTAACTGGAAGGTGTTCTAGTTGGAGACTGATATTGAGTATGTAGAAATTCTGAGTTGAGATGTTATTTTTGTGCTTTGAAGAATACAGTGTTGAGTTGATGATGTACTAGATACACAAATTTATAGATTTGTACTTGGCAGGATTCCCAACTGTAATTTATGGTTAACTTTTTGGATTATGGTTCATGTTTGTTGCCCTTTTTTTGGGTCCACAGTGTCAGCCAAATAACCAAATGGCCTTCGTGCCAACCAAGTGCTCAACTAACAGTAGTGATGTATTGGTTATTTGTAGTGATGTATTGGTTATTTGTGTGGACAGGTACCTTATTTGTTAGGCTGGTTCTATTTGCACCCCTCTTATTCCCTTTCACACCCCGCTAATTTATAAAATTTTAATATTTCGAAATTACCCTCCCACCAGATCACAAAATAACACGTTTAACATAAATAATCGTGCAAACAAGCTTGAATGTAACTAGTTTCATGTAAAATTCCCGCTCGGTCTGACTGAGGTTTGCATGCTAACTTCGCTACCATCAAACTAGGTTTGTATTATAACCTAGTTAGGGTCGAGTGAGGTTTGTATGATAACCTAGTTTGGAGTAAGTGATGTTTGTGAATCAACCACATCATATTTGTACGTGATTTAAAAAATATGATGGCATTTTGGGTATAAATCGGGGTGTGAAGAGGAAAAACTGGGGTGCGATGGTTTTTTAAAGATGAATGGGGTGGGAAAGGAGAAAAGCGGGGTGGAAATAGAATTAGCCTATTTGTTATAGGATGCCCGCAAATATGACAGTCAAATAATTAAACTTAGAATAGTGTGGAAAGTATCAAGTACAGTGAGAAAAAGATGTTAGATTATGCAAAGACCACTGCGTTTAAAACGCGAATTTCGCTACGATTAAAGTGTTATCATCGTTTGTCGTTCCTTCTTCAAAACAAATATGACTTTAAACTTGTGCATTCAAAATTAAAATTTCAAGGGCACTAGAAAAGTGCCACATGCACTCATTGTGCACATATGAACATGTAAGCCTATCTGGAAGTAGGTGTGTCAAATGGGTTGGGTCTAAATTGGTAAAGTCGAGTTTTGATCCAACCCATTTATGATCTGTTCTCTTTGACCCATTAATTACTCAATCCTCTAATAAGTGGGTTACCCATTTAATCCACTTAAGTATCTAAATTTGATTTAGCTAATAAAATCAAATGTTATTATTATTATTTTTTCTTTTAGAATATTCCATAAAATTTTGAATTTTTAAAATTGAAATTCAAGTGTCGAATTCCATATTCAATTTCAAATTTTAAAATTTAAAACTTTAATTTCTGAATTTGAAATTTGGAATTTTAGATTTTAAATTTTGTACTTCAAAATTTTGAATTTCTAATTAAAAAAATCTTAAATAATAAAATTTTGGACTTTTAAATTTCAAAATATAAAATTCCAAATTTCAAACTTCAAAATTTTAATTTCAAATTTTCAAATCCAAAATTTAAAATTTTAAAATTCAAAATTTCAAAGTTCCAATTTTTAAAATTTCTGAATTTTTAATTTAAATTTGAAATATAAGGGATATACCATGTAAGGTTCAAATATGACAACCTATTATTTTCTAAGTACAACTATCAGTCTCCATGGGGAACTGCATTTTGCGTTCGCCAGATGAAGTATCCAAGTGTCACATATTGTCCGTAATTTGAGTGGGAGTTGATCGATCGAAGTCTCTTCTGATTGCGAGTAAGTATGAATAAGTTATCGCAGTCTGAACAAAAAAATAGCGACTTCACCATTAGGGAGAGTGAAAAAAGGGGATGTTACAGTCTGTTATTGTAACAACCCAGAAAATCAGAACCAATTAAAATTTTTTATTTTGGCAATTTTAATGAATTTGGAATATTTAAAATGAATTATTTTAAATAATAATGACGGGAAATTTATTCTAAATAGAATTAGAACGTATATATTTATATAAATCGAAATTAGAATATAAATATTTATTTTAAATATAAAAGGAATTAGAAAATGGCGCGATAGTTTGAGAATTAGATTTTAAATTTCAAATTTCAAATGAATGTACTGGATTCAAAATAAACCGAATTTTAGCGAAACCAAAAATATTAGAATTTATTTGAAAATATCTTTCCAACGAATCCAAAAAATCCAAATTTCATAGCGGGAATAAAAAGTTATGCCCAGTTGAAAATTCAGAATAGTCGTTATGGAGAATATAGCCCTTAAAAATGAAAATTTTGCAAACGACCTCCGTTTTCGACGAAACCACTTTTGTTGGATCTGGGATGTCAAGTCATTGCTAGATTCCAAAATCATAATTTTTGGGATTAATATGTGAGCGTGGCAAAGGAAAACGTGTTTTGACAATTTCAATCAATTTGGACCGACCAGAAAATGACCATTTTTCAAACTGTCTTCAAATTTGATGAAATTAGTTTTATTAGGACCATATCGTCAATACGAAGTTAGAAATAATTTTTCTAGAATTTTTGGGGTCCATATGTGACCCCAGTAAATTGAAATGTACGTTTAAAATTCAATATAATGATTTAAATGTTAATTTAAATAAAAACTGATCGAAACGATGAAATTGGCTTGCGGGGAATATCCCATTGTGTTTGAAATGGGGGTAATTAGTTATGGATGACAGTCGTTGGGCTTGATTTGAGGTTCAGACAAAAAGTCAACTTTTAAAGAGAAAAAAATTAATTAAATAATATAATTGTAATATTTACTTATACCCTCACATCTCTCCCTCTCTCTCTTCAGTTAATCGAACAAAAAAGAGGGAAAAAAAACTGCAACGCAGAAAACCGCGTTACCCACCGCCGTCGATCACCGTCGTGGGGCCCCCTCCTCCTCCAGAGCTGACGCCGACGTAGCCACCTCGCCTCCCCCCTCGTGCCTCTCTCTCCCCTCCTCCCTCCTCCGTTCGCGCGCAGCCCAAACCCTAGCCCCCTTACAGCCAAAAACCGCACCCTCTCCACCTGCGTGCACCTTCCTCCTTCGACGCCATCTCAGCCCTCCTCTTCCTGATGCCTTCGGCGCAACCATTCTCCCCTGATTTCCACCGTAAGTCTTTGTTCTCAATTTTATTTATGCGTATACATAAAAATATGATGTTTATATGAATAATTACAGAATAAAAATATGATTTTTATATTATAGAGATAATGAAAATATGATTTTTATATTATAGAGATAATAAAAATATGTTTTTTATGTTATAAAGAAAGTAAAAATACGATTTTTGTGTTATAGAGAAAATAAAAATATGATTTTTATGTTGCAAAGGTACGATTTTTAAATATATAAAAATTCGATTTTTATATATGAAGTGGCGTTGTAAAAGTTATATTTTTTATTATGAAGTTAGTGAAATAAAAATGTGATTTTTATTTTTTGAAAAGCGCTATAAAAATATAATTTTTATAATGTAGTATCAAAATAAAAGATTTGATTTTTCAAATATAAAAGGCTTGATTTTTATAATAAGGAAAATATGGAGTTGAAATTATAAAAATCCGATTTTTAATATGAAATTGAAGCTATAGAAATATAATTTTTATACATGAAGTAGCGATATAAAAATATAATTTTTATATATGTGTAGTGAAATAAAAATATGATTTTTATTGTATAAATAACATCATAAAATGTGATTTATAAAATATTTATAGCGTTGTTAAAAATATGATTTTTAATATGAACAACGTAGAGAAGACTGCGTTGGAATGTCAGGCAAATCCCGACTGTTCTGAAATTCAGAAATATAAAATGGCGGAGTGGAACTCAAATGTGAGAACTTCTCACTTTAAATTTTATTTTCTAGTTAAAATATATACTAGGATGCAGACGGTGCTTACCAGCACCCGACACCCGTCGTCCACAAACCATGGGCGACTTGTTTGTTTATTTGATTGTTTTGTGAAAAATGTTTGTGATGTGAAATGAACTGTATAAAACATTCATGTGATGAAATAAATATTTTATAGTTAAAAATATAATTTTTTAACGAGTATAAGAATGAAAATAAATATTCATTTACAAATCAGACGATTTGTTTATGTACACCCATTTGACTGATATGGATTGAGACGATATATTTTACACATCGCCCAACTGCACAAATAAAATTCATTATTTGTCGACTGAAACCCCACACGAGTACTGGGATGATATTGGACATACACTAATCCCAATATTTAGTTGTATGTCAATCGATGGGTTGACAGGCTTTTGTAAGCGTTAAATATTTATATTTAATGCTTATGCAGTGTAGAATGCACTCTGGACGATGGTTGACTGTGTTTGATTATTGTTGTATACCTGTGTGTATGAAATCCATATAAATCACATTATATGGTAATTGACTGTTTCTGATTCCAGTTCAGAAAGAAGGAATATTTCAAAATAACAATTATTTTAAAATAATGAATATTTTAAAATAATATTCAGAAAAGAATCAAGATTTGATTTTGATGTCCGATTTGGGATGGACACGAATATATTTAAATATATAAAGTCATGTTAATTAGATTAACGCCATTTGACGTGAACGATATTTATATTGATTTTATCCATTTTCATAATGAATATCGAAAAGGAAGTGATTTCAAAATATAATATTTTGAAAATATTATCATTTATATATCGATGATATGGAATATTCAATTTTGATTTGAAATTGAATATGAAGTTGAAATCGTTTTGAAAATGAATTTAAAACGATTTATAAAATATGTTTTAAATGGAAATCGACGAAATATACAATATATATGTATATATATATTATATATATAATGACCTAAATCGAACGCGCCGCGCCGCGACAGTTCGCGAATTTCGACCATTGACTTCGAACGGACATTACGGGAGATCCGACCGTCGGATTCTCCTAAAATCAGAACCATTGGGTTCGTATCGAAAAGAGCTTTCCAACGAATACAAGAGATTTGAAATCTAATGGTTGGATTTGGAATCATGTCCAAATCAAATTTGGAAAAAGTCGTTGTAAGTGCAGTTCGATGACCGTTTATGGAAATCGACTGTACGGGCCTTGATAAAATTATTAAAAATATCAATAATTTGTGTAAAATCATAATAAATGATTTAGAAAGAATTGGGATGAAAAATTCCATATTTGAAAAGATAAAATATATTTTTATCGAAATGAACTAGTTATGAACTAGAATTATAATCCAATATTTTAAAATAAATAAATTGGATTTGAAATGGTTTTAAAAATAACCAGAATTTCCAATATATGAATTGAAATGGATTTGAATCAAAATTATCTTCGGAATATTTCGATATGGATTCCGTGATTATACGGATATTGTGGAGGAATTTGGAAGATATATATCGTTATTCCAATACGATATTTGTTGATTTCAGAATTTGATATTGAATATAAGCCGATATATTTTCTATTCAGAGCCTTGTATTTAATATCAAATGGATTTTTGGGTTTGTTGTGAATGGTGTCTTCACTAACACTGTTCTTAAACCCAGTTGAGAAAAGATTAAATCTTTTATTAAAATTTAACGAAGTTTACCAATTAATTAATATTTAATTGGAATTGAATATAAATGGATTTTTGGGTTTATCGTGAACGGTGTTTTAAATAAAACTTGTTCTTTAACCCGATTAACAATGGAATGTAAATTGGGTTTATTATGAACTGTGTTTTTAGCGACATTCGTTCTTTAACCCGATTTACAGTGAAATGTGATTTGGAATATATAAATCTTTTATTAACATCTAATGGGATTTTCCAAAGTAAAGTTTTCCAATTAATTAATATTTAATTGGAATGGAATGGAATTCGATTTGGTAATAATCGAAATGAACTTCTGTGGAGGAAGTAATACATATGGAATTTAAAAGGCTTTGCCGTTATTCCATTTATATTATTAGTCGGATATGGAAATTGATATCGATTATATATTGATTTGTTTTTCCGTGTAGATTCCATAATTAATGGAATGTGATTTGGGTTTATCGTGAACTGTGTTTTAAATGACATTAGTTCTTTAACCCAGTTAAAGGCAGGATTACATGTCTGTCATTGTATTTCGAACTGTATGGTTGATCTCTGCTAAATATATATCTCTTTGGTGGCGGAGAATTTATTCTCTTGCTTAACACCCTTCTCCGAGACGTATGATCTTAGAGGTTATATATCGGCATAAATCAATAGTACGGTGTAGATTGTCGATGCGGCATGTTTGTGTTTCCAAAGTTAAATAATCACTAATACTGATTTTTGGGAAGAGTAAAACTAAGTGGAGTTTTAATGAATCTTTAATTAGATTGATATGTAAATTGATAATTTAAATTATCAAATTTGGGAAATGATCGAGAATGGAGTATCACCAGTTTTGCTCCTAGCGATCGTTAAATCTTTAATTAGATTTGAACGGGAATGGTAATTAAATTTACCGATAACACCGTGGTGTTAGATATGGAGTATGATCAGTATTGCTCCATGGGATGAATAGGTTGGGAGTGGGAAATTAAACAAATGATTACTTCAGTGAGGTGCGCTAATCCCGACTAGTTTGGAAAACCATAACATGGTTTGGATTGACATCCAAAGGAAGATTAAAGAATAAATTTAAAGAATTTATCTTTGATAAAATTAATGGGAACCTTTCCCTAATGATAAGAATATTTGAATAAAGGAATATTCTGGATTGGAATGAGGCGTATGTTGTGTTTGTGTAACACTTGTTTATTATATACGCGAGTTATTCATAAAGACTCGGTTTATCCCATTCTGAATAACTGATTCGACGATAAGTCGACGATGAAGACGATAGTTGAAGACCAGAGGTCTACACATCGTTTGGATGATTACTGATGTCTTGATTGGTCTGTACACCCAAGACAAGGTAATAAGTGGTGATCGTCCAGACGTACTTGGAGATCGACCGGATATGCGAGGACCTCTCTCCTGTATTGGACATACGGGACGAGGAATAAGGTGCCTCCGGTTTTGTTCAGACCCAGAACGAACTTGTAAATGGATTGTGTGTCTGACATTGGATTTTATTCTGTGTTGATTGATTTCTATTAAATATATATCTGTTTGGCGGAGGAGAATTTATTCTCTTGCTTAACGCCCTTCTCTGAGAAGGACGAGCTCAGAGGTTATATATCGATACATATCAATCGCATGGCATGAATTGCTTGTGTGGCATGCAGAGATGCAGTGATCAAGGCTTCTGATGAAAAGCAGAGTCTTGTGGTTGATGATCAAAGCATAACTTTAATATAGCGCCACTTTGTGTATAGCGTTAATTCGCAAGCCTCACACCTCGGTATGAGTCAAAAACGAGATAAGGACCGTTGGGAGAACACGACGTTTCTGTCTAGCTATGGGTGGTGTCAGCGTTTTACAAGCCTTGACATTTATATTATTTTTACCTATGTGGTTGTTGGAATGCGAGGCGCCTCGGATATATCGGTCTCTACGGAGCCGATGGATGGGTCCGATAGGATCGAGAAACGTTTGCTCAGGAATAACTAATCGTCAAACGTAAGGGAGGACCGGCCCAACCGATTCCAAGGGTCTTCTGCGGGAGATCCTAAGGCATTTGCTAGAGTGTCTCGAAGCCGGGGAGGAGTATATCCCTTGCCTCGACTCATGACGGAAATCCAATTTCCAATACATGACATTCGGTTTTGATTGTAGAGCCTAGTATTGGCGACATAGTAGCATGGGATACTATGCCGTTTATGATTGATACATTTATATTTGAAGTTGTTTTCATACACTTTACACTATAATAGTACCAAAATGATTTGTTTTAAACGTACCAAGCATGTTTGGCTATTATAAGGTAAAACTCTATCCTCCGGCTTGCGTTGCATTGTGTGATGGGACCTGAGTCTTATAATAGCTTCATTCTGCCAAAAAGCATAGCGTTGTTTATTCTATGCACTGCTATTCTTGGGAGGAAACCCGTTCCTTGTTATACGGCGTGGTCCCTTGATTTACTTTATTTTTAAAGTAAAGTTTTAATAACTGTTTTAGTTCTTACACCAGTCACATGACTGACCTGGAGTTTATTGTTCTAACTTAAACTCTGGGTGCCCCTATTTCCACACGGGCAGCTAGTAATTTTGGTTCTGCAGATTTATATTCACAGGATCCTGGTTTACAGCTGGAATGATATTCAGAAAGCTCTGTATCCGTGTACCTCTTTCAGTTGTGTTTTTGTATTTTTTTCCACTGCATTGTAAATTTGTAAATCTCTGATATTTATCAAATGTATTTTATTTGTTCATACTCTGTATATTCCTGTATTCTGATGGAATTGTTGTAATAAGCAATAAAATATTCTTCTGTTTGTGTTCTGATTCGTCGTGTTCTCAAACAATTCGTTCTTTCTCTTCTCTTCGGAGGCGGGGAAGTTCGGGTCGTTACAGTTATTTTCTAAGTACAATTGTCTATCTCCACTGAGAAGTGCATTGTACATTCGCCCAATGAACCATCAAAGTGTCACATGTTGTCCGTAATTTATGTGAGAGTTTATCGGTCGAAATCTCATATGATTTTGAGTTAATATGAAGAAATTATTGTAGTCTGAACAAAAAAAAAGCGGCTTCGCCACTGGGGAGAGTGCAAATATGAGGATATGATAGCTCGTAATTTTCTAAGTACAAATGTCAGTCGTCATGTAAAACTAGAATGTGTGTTTATAATTTATAATTTCATTTTTTTTAATAAATGGGTGAAATGGGTTACCCATTTATGACCATTTTAAAAATGCGCAAACCCAACCCATTACCCATTTAATAAAATTCATAAATGGATTAACCCAACCAATTTATGGATAGGGTAAATGGGTTGGGTCATATTTTGACACCCCTACTTGGAAGTCCATAGTTTTCACATTTAATTCGTAAACAGTGGAGATAATAATATATAATAGGTAAGATGACAAAATATTAGATGATGTAGCACAAATGTTTTATTGTAATTGTCTATGTGAATTGCACCAAATATGTTTTGCACTGGTGAGATGCGAGAAACAAAAACACGTAATACTTTTGACATTTGTTCTAAATGAGAAAATATATCATGTAGATTTTGAACCGAGAAAAATATTTTTCTGGATGTTATGATGATCATATACAACTAAACGGTGAGGATATAGAAATAGATATGTACGATGAAGAGGTAGATGAAGTAAACGAAGCAAACGACTGAAATGATGACTTTAGTGGAAAAGGGGAAGACAAGGACGATGGAACAACGAGGTAAGAAAACTCAACCACGGTTCATTGTTTACGACGGAAAACACTTTGCAGCTGCCTGGCCCGCCTCCATTTGCTCCTTCCTCCATCTTCATTTTCCATCCATAAAAAGCCACCTTTTTCACTGTTTTTCCCCTCCAAATACCCAAATTCGTTACTTTTTAACCAAATTAAAGTACTCAAAGAGATGTCTAGATTGCTAAAAACAATCATGCACAGAGAAGATAGTAACAACGACGCTAGCAAGAGCGATGAAGAACATAGGGTTGTCCCATACGTTCACAAGCACGAAAAAAAGATCTCTTGGAAGCCATTGAAAATCTTGAGAATCAGGGCGGAGGAGAATAAGCAGGCGGTCGTCGCGGTTGCGGAGGCCGCTGTAACAACCCAGAATTTTGATCATAAATAATTATTTAATTATAATCTCAAAAATAAGAATTTCTACAAAGAACGGAATTTGACCATGAAACTTTAATCGAATCGTTCGTCTCGGAATTCTGGTCAACTTTATTGTTTGGAATTTCGCGAACGGAGTCCGTATGAATAAATAATGGATGAAATACGATAACAAATGGAAAATAAATAAAACAAAATAATATATATAGAGAGAGAAATAAATAAATCCTCCAGCTACCTCACTGCCAGGTCGACCAAGCGGTCGAACAGGGCGATCGACCGTTGGCTGCGACTGCTTGGTCGAGCCAGGCTGTGACGGCTAGGGTTTTGGCTGTATAATGTTATATATGTACGGACAAATGTTTAATAAATCAAATCTAATGGTTCATGGACAATTCCACTCCTATAAATAAAGGGGTAAGGTCTCATTCTTTTCCACACAAATCTAGGGCAGCAGCGAAGCTCTATCATTTTCCTCTCTCTTCAAACCTACTTCCTTAATTAAAAAATATATACAACAAATCAGATACAAATCATATAGAATCAAGAGGATTATCAGATTCAATGGAAAAGAATGTGAATTGGCGCTCCACATCAAATTCTCCCATCACTTCCCATTTTCTTACATATCGATAGATCTGAAATTATCCCCTTTTCAGATAAATTGTAGATTTATAAGAATTTGGGAATTGTGGGCTTAAAAGATTATTCAAACTTCAGATTTGGATGCTTTCAGGTGAGTGGGATATATATATATATATAATATTATTTCATTTCAATTAGATCTCAATTTTATGCCTATTTCCATGAGATCTGTTCATTTAGATTGTAGTAATTAGGTGGTCAACCATTAGATCTGATTGTAAATATTGTTAAAACTTGTAAATTGTGAATTGTGGATAGGCATAATATTAATTATGGGATTCTTAAATTTATTTATACATATTTTCTACAATTATATTGTAAAGTGTATTATGGATGTTGTAAAGCACTATAGATCTGGAAATCAGTCCCATTAAAAACCATTTAGATGTAGTTATATTCCAGATCTCTATTTTCTGTGTTGAATGATAAATTATGTGAGTTTGGATAAAACGATAAAATGGTGAATTTTGTGATTGTGATATTTTAAAAGAAATATGCCTGTTTGTATTCAATGCTGTGTTGAGTTTTGGCTTAGTTGTTGTAAATATGTCGTTTTCCTCTTTTTGAACAAAAAAGATGTTATTTTGAATTCATAAGAGATACGACAAAAAGATTGAAAAAGGGAAAAGTGGTGCAAATGTACATATATATATATATATATATTTGTGCGTAGTTTGCATCAATTATTCTAAAAATATAAATAAATATATAGTTCTTGTGAATTTAAGATATGTCTATTCCACAAATTAGGCATAGTTTACAATAATTGCAGCTGACGGTCTTTTTGTAAGATTTGAAACATTTTGGCAAGATTGAATGCGAAAAGGAATGTTTAGTTATTGATTAAACCAAATCATTAAATTTTATAATAATAAATAAAATAAAAAAGATAATTACGTTGACCGCACAAAACATAAATATAAATATATATACATTATCCGTCCAAATCAGCATAAAACGGTAAAATATACGTTGTTTGAATGTTGAATGTTTGAATGATGTTCAATTACGGAATTATATATGAAAATGTAATACATATTGAATTAATATATTTGTGGTGACCATTGTAGCAATTAATATAATTTATTGCTATAAATAGGGCCGCAAATCAATAAATAACAATTGTAACCAATGTTGATTGGGGAAATTAAATATAATAGGAGGTTACAATTCCTAAGATATATTAGGATTAATATTGTAAACCCCGATTAGTGAATTTAATTTAAAATGCATCTAGACACGAGGTTAGGCTCAACTTGTTGTAGAAGTCTGCATGGAACCAACCCGTAAATCTAAAATCCACAAGTGGTCAGCTTAATATGAGGGGTCTAGAGCGAAAATTTAACTGTACTAAGACACGAGGTTAAGTTAAACATGTGGTAGAAGTCTACCCGGAACCGACTGACAAATCGAACATCCACAAGTGGCCAACTTAACGTGGGAGGTCTGGTGCACAATTATATGTACATATATAACAAGCAACAAATAAATAAATAAATAAATAAGATTAGTAATGTCTGTTGGGGTACAACAAATAGATATATTCGGGACTGATAAGATAAGGATACCCATTGTAATAAATGGTAATTAAAGATTTATGGTTGCCTTAGGAAAATATGACCATTATGGTTATGAATGGCAATTAACATATGAATGGGAATAAATGAAATAAAAAGGGGATTAATGGGTATTGATTGCCATTTTAAATACTAAGTCCAATTAGGGAAGGTAAATAAATGTATCCTAGGGTAAGGAGAATATCACTTCCCTTATTTATATTAATGAATATAGAAGTTATAATTAAAAGTTAGAGTTGGACTTAGTGAGTTAATAATATAAAATATTACTAATCATAGGAACCCATGACGATAATAAATCTTGTGCATATAATATTTCCATGGAGAGAAAGTAAATGGAAAGGACATAATGACAGCCCACTTTATCCCAATAGGGAAAGGTACCAAGGGCTAATAGGGTACGAACCTAATAACCTTCGCATATAGTCCCCTTTCTGGGTCTTAAGCGGCTGGGGTTGAAGAGTCCACCTGGGAGTAGGTCTTTCAGTTTAGGGGTCTTAAACAGCATGTGTGTATTGCCTACCCAAACCTGGAAACTTAAAATGTCAGATATGGCTACCTATCTTACAGGAAATAGTAAACAACTAAGGGGGTTATCCAATAAGGTCAGCTAGAGGGTATAGCGAGCGATAAAATCCATCTCTCACCTTATACGGGGAAAAGGTATATGCGTGAATGACGGAAGCCTTAACTAGTAGTGCCCAAACTAGTCCACCTAGTTTATAAGAATGTCGAAAAAACTATCGAGAGGTATTAAGTGACCAATAAGTCTGCCGACCAATAAAGTACTCCTAGGGTCTTAAGTGATCGAGAGAATCCACACCATCTATCATTGATCGTGAGACGTTAAATAATAAATGGTAAGTGGATGGAAAGGTGTATATATAAAAACTCCGCATTTAGGGGTTCACTTCTCGATTTAATAATCAAATAATTTGTGGTTTAAAGGCTTTCTAAATATATGTGTAAACGTCCTATCTCGGTATCATAACTTGAAACATTACCGTGTGAAGAGTAGTAGGGTCGTGCATAAACATTTACATGGTTAAGCTAAAATCACTAACCTTGGTAGGCATACATATTGGGTTGAACCAAACGGGATACATCTGTATATTTTAATCTGTGTTGTACATTTCCTGTTCACTAGAATCTTGCTGTTCTGACCCTCCTCATTACAACCACCCAGGTTTTCTAGAGAAGGTCAGTTTCTCACAGTTGTTTTAGTTTGGCTCTCGATTCTCATTCTCTCTCATGCTCGGTATTAGCATAGCGATTTTCTTTAAAAAAGGTAGTTACTTGAGTTAATACTAGTTCATCCTATTTTGTTTCCACTATGAGTTATCTTATCATACTTTGATTATGCTCATGCTCATTTATTTGTAGGTACCAAATTTACACGCTTCATGTTTAAATGTGTTTGAGTTTCGATTTTTATCGAAATTTGGGTGCAGAACAGTGTGGGGTGTTACATTTGGTATCAGAGCTTAGGTTAAACGATCAGAGGAAGTAGTTAAAATTAGGACTCGTGAGAGAACGTAAATCGATTTTCTTTTCTGTTTTTCTTCATCTTTCTTACTCGACTTAAATTTTATTTCGACAATGAATTAGTTATGGGCCTAATTATAGTAAAAATGGGCTTTAAGTGGCTAAGAGTTAAAATATGTTAAGTTCGGATTTATAGCCAACTCTGTCTTACCATACAGTACATTGGCGATATCGTCGTGAAGAGCATGAGAATGACATATGGTGAATTCCGTTGATTCGAGTTTGGAGACTAGAATAATAATATTTATAATATAAAATCTAACTATAACTGAGATAGTCATGATTTCTGGTTCTTGTTTTGTTTAGTAGTTCCGGTTAAGACCATTACTCGATACAAAACGAGAAAAGTCCACGTTATTTCAGAAATATAATTACGAGGTATATCCGTTTATTACTTCTTTGAATTTCTGAATCTACCTTTACTGAAATACTTATTTGAGTTCTTGGCCTTGTATTCGTGGAAATTTTATTTAAAAAAAAACTATTTGGAGAAAATAAAATGGGTTTTGAAAGTTATGGAATACGTTTTCGGAAAATGATTTTATAAAGGCCTAGTTTCATAAAGATACGGTTTTTAGAATTTTAGTTTATTCATGTTTCAAAATTTTGGGGCTTAGTGTAATTTTAATAAACATAATCTGATGGGTAGGAGAGATGGAGTTAGAAATGACAAGGAATATGCCACTAAACTCGAAAATAATAAATACCCATTCCTTGTGATTTTTAGTTTCCCTCTTCCTATATATATTTGATAATTTATTAAAATTATCACAATTAATCATTAATGTTTTGAAGTTCCAACATTTTTGAACATGAAAAGGGTTTTCAGTTTGAAATATAAACTGTATTATAAATAATAATAATAAAATGGATTTATAAATATGAAACTATTAGTTTATAATAACATTTTTGAGAAGTTTTAAATTTTTCTTCGAAAAGGCTAAGAAAAATCCTTCGTTCCCTTTTTTTTTGGGTATTTGATTTAGAATCGTCTATCTGTTAGCAGCTAGGTAAGGGGAAAATCCGTTTTTATTTATATTATGGATTTCTAGCTGAATTATTTTTGGAATTCATTCGGTCGTTGTGTAGACGCAACATCGTTGTTGAGACTATAAATCCTTGGAGTTGGTTTAGAGTTTAACTACAGTCCTTAAATTTCACGGTGATGAGGATGATTATATTTCGGATCACATCAAATTTTAAAAGATGACGCTGGATAATTAATATTTTAATCCGGCCTAATAAGATCAAGGTTCAATCTTTGTCCAAAGCCATTTAATAGTTGACCATTTAGCGTTATGCAAGAATGGTCAACAAGTCGATGAGTTTTGGTACAACTTGGACCTAGGACTCAATCATAAAAGTTGCACCCAAATTACCCCCTTAACTTCCTTCTTTTGTCTTTTCTTTCTTATCTAGCCGAACCATATCTCTATCCTTCTTCTCTTTCTTTGTTGCCGCCTCGTCTCCTCTTTTTCCACGCTTGTTTGCGCATTAGATCTTGCCTCACTCGTACTCCAAGATCTAATTTCTTCTCTCCGATCATTTCTTAGTCCATAATACCTACTTTCACTACCTAATCTTTATAGTTCTATTTCAGTTCCATCCTTAGGGAGAGAGATCATTTGGTTGGATCAGAATAAGCAAAAAGGTTTCACCAACTTAGGGCTAAGAAAGTTTGTCGTGTCAGTTTGATTTGCACCGATCCACTGCTTCAAGATTTTAGAATAGGTTGTTGTTTGTGCTGCATTCCACTTTGCTTTACCTTGTTGGAATAGGTTCTTTCAAAGGTGATCGTCTTTTCGGAGATGAAGAATAAGCTATCTTTGGATGGTTTTTCTAAGGTGAATCTCGATGAGATTTAGAAGAATCCATGTTTTACGCGGATTTGAATGGTCTTTCGTTTGACTTGCTTTGGAGATTTAGCAGTAAATCTCTTTTTCCTACCATGATATGGTAAATTTAAGATAATAAATATTGGTTTGAGCTCTAGCCGCGGAGCAAGACGCCTCGTTGTTTATAACCATTGTTTTGAGATTTCGGCGTTGTTGTTTTGTCGTCATCTTTGTTGTTTTCTCTTTTCAGCGTCGGGTTCTTAACTTGGTGGTGATTCGTGCTTGTAACTGTTAGTGTTGTTTAAATCGCACGACTTAGGTTAATGAGGTTTCTATGTTTGGAATATTTATGTCATCACGCATGCCTGTTCGAATGAAATCTCATTTTTCATATCTAAACTAACAGTTGTCCTAGAGCTGTAAAGAATAGAATTCTGTGTTGGATAAATTTTATCAAAGGACTAGTTTTGCGTTGTTTTCGTCACGGGTATATAAATAAATAAATCACCGTTCCTTGTTAAAGCTGAAATTTATTTTGGTCTTTTGCGTGATTTCAGTTTTTGCATTTTTGCGCAACTGACTTCCTTTTCACCAACATGTGACTTGAATCGTTTAAATTTCTACAAAATACATTTTTGAAGCTTTTGAAAAACGTTGTATGGAATTTTTTTTACTCTTTTTAATTTTCAACCGATTTTTTCTTTTATTTCGGTTTGTGCGAAAACGCAAAATTTGGATATGGCAATTTATGCATATTTAATTGTCCATTTTACTTTAAAATGGACGATTTGAATGGCGCAAAGTGCACACTACTGAAATTTTGATTTTTCATACGAATCTCATATGGAAAATAAAGCGGTACTGGAAAAAGATTTTTCAAAATAAATATATGAAGTTTAAAGCGGAAATTTATTTTTATGAAAAATTTCGATTTTTAGTCACTCACATTTTCCATGGATGTTAGATCAATAATGAAATATTATATGAAATGTATAGGATTGCTGATAGAAATTGTTTGATTTGATATATATGCACATTTTATATGTGACACGATGTATTCATATGACACGTAGTTTCATTGATGATATATATGCTATGATTGTTGCTATGTGATTGTTGATACTCCTTGTTTAGAAAAAATCACTAAGGGTTGAAATGATACATACTCGAACGGACATTAGAATAGGGAAAAATCGTTATGGGTTGAAACGATAGACCTGAACGATTTTTACTGAATTTGGGATCGTGGGTTGAAAAGATAGACCCGTGAATTTTTTTAACATAAATTGCGGGTTGAAATGATAAATATCCGTATCACTTGACTATAGGGTAGAAAACTATATACGGACACCGCTGGTCGTATTTTCGAAGTATTTTGATTTGGGAATTTGGTTTTAAAATAATAACATAAGATTTTATATTTTATATATTTATATTTAAATATTTTAAACCTAAAATTTTATAATTTTAAATTATATGTTTTAAAATGATTTTTATAAGTAAATATAGATTTAAATATTTATTTTAACATATATATAGCACTGAATTAGAAAAAGAAAAGATTTAAAGAAGAAAAAGATTAGATTTTTGTTTGAAGAAAGATGTGATGACCCGTTTGACTTTGAAATGAGAAAGGGTAGGGTTTTAATTTCTTTATATATATATTTTTTAATATATTTAATTCAGAAAATGAGATTTTTGCAAACGACCTCCGTTTTCGATGAAACTACTTTTGTTGTCAAATTATTGCTAGATTCCAAAATTCATAATTTTTGGGATTAATATGTGAGTGTGACAAGAGAAAACGCGTTTGGTTAGTTTCAGTCAATTTGGATCGACCAGAAAATGGTCATTTTTCAAACGGTCTTCAAATTGGACGAAATTAGTTTTGTTAGGACCGTATCGTCAAAACATAACTAGATTTATTTTTTTGGAATTTTTGGAGTCAGTATGTGGCCTCGGTAAATTAAAATGTGCGTTTGAATTTAAAATATATTGATTTATATTTTAAATTTAGCTAAAACTGATCGTAATAGCCGAATAGGGTTACGAAACATATCCCATTGTGTTCGGAATGAGGGTATTTGGCTAGGGGAGACAGTCATTGGGTTCGAATTGGAGTTTGTATGTAAAAATCTCATTTTCCGAATTAAATATATTAAAAATATATATAAATAGAAATTAAAACCCTACCCTTTCTCATTTCAAAGTCAAACGGGTCTAACATTTACTTATAATTTTTTTATTTTAAACTATATAATTTAATTATATAGTGTAACACCCCGTATTTCTGTTAACGCTATAATAACAAATTAAAGAATAACTAATCTCAGACGTGAGAATTAAGGGAAACGGGTTGCGCCATTGTGTTCGTCTCGGAATTCTGGTTGAGGTAGAGTCCGAGTTTGCGTGAATTGGACTTCGTATGAAGAAGTTATGGCCATCAGAAGTTTCAGAAAATTCAAATTTCGGAGTCAGACAGGCTAGGCGGGGAAATTCCCGCCAGGGTCAGGTCGACCATAGGGTCGACCTGGGGGTCGACCTGCCCTGACCAGGTCGACCATAGGGTCGACCTGCCCCCCCGGGCAGATTTGTTTTGTGACCTGTTGATGACTAGATGCTGACTCATTAGGGTTTCTGATATGCTCTGGTTGGCTTGGATTAATTCTGGGTTGATCAGACGGCTTAAACTAATCCTAAACTCTATAAAAACACCTCTAGACTCAAACCCTAAAATCAAAACAAAATTAGATTCATGGCCTCCATGCCGTCACCTAGCAACTCAGCATAGCCGCCACCAATTTGAGAGGAAGAAAGCTAATCTAATTCAATCCTTTTCAACTTTAAACAACGAATCTTCTTTAAGGGAAAGCTAATACAACTTCAGAAATCAGAATTCAGAACTCAAGACCTCCTTTGAGTTGTGAGTTCGATAATTTTAATAAAATAATTAGCAAATTAATTGGATTATGTTATGATGTGAATTATTTGGATATGATGTGAGTTATTGACCGCATGTTAAAATTATGTTGTAAAATTGTGATGAATTCTACGATGTT
Organism: Allium sativum; assembly: GCA_030737875.1. Taxonomy (NCBI): domain Eukaryota; kingdom Viridiplantae; phylum Streptophyta; class Magnoliopsida; order Asparagales; family Amaryllidaceae; genus Allium; species Allium sativum. The sequence continues at coordinate 290,409,379 of CM060924.1, forward strand.
ATGTTGTGATCATCTATTGTAAAGTTATGATGCTATCATCCATGTTGTAATTCTATGATTGGTTTATGTATAATCAAATCACCATGTTGTTCATATGCTAGTTTGGGTATGTTGATTCATATGATAAATCATAAGTATGTATGCAAGTTTAGATTTTTTATTAAGACATGAATCATATGCAAGTTAGGGAATTATATGTATAACCTGATATGCTTCGTGACATCTATTTTAGATCTAAAAGTTAGGCTATGACATGTGTGAGTTATATGCCAAATTCTACATGCTAGTTTACATGATGTAAGTTTATACCATTGTTATGTTGCATAAATCACATATGCAAGTTTATATGAATACATGTGTTTGAGTATGAATCATGTTATGCAAGTTTGTGGTTATTGCCTATGCAAGTTTACACCTGTAGATGTAGATCTATGACATACATGATTCATGCAAGTTTGTGACCATTATCCCAACAAGTTCACACCTTTAGATTTGGGTCTATGACATATGTAGTTTTATGCAAGTTGCAACTTTGGCCTATGCAAGTTTTAGGTGTAGAACATCATTCACACATGCAAGTTCACCCCTTATGTTTAGATCTATTTTTAATTATATGTATGTTGTGATGTTTTCTCTTTATTCCATGAGTTAGACTATGCGAGTCTAATGTATATTTTACGTTAAACGAACAAACATACAACGTGGGGTAAAGGGGATAATATTAAAAAGTTTAATTGGCATAAATGCCTTAAAAGGCATAAAATATAATTGTGGTGAAAATTGGTATGATTTTACATACCATAAATGGATGGACATAATTGAGTCAATTATGGACATTGTTAAATTTGGAATTGATTGATAATTTGAATGGGGAAAGTAATTCAAATTGGGGAATGACTAATTAGGAGTAATTAATCGTCTAAGACACGAGGTTAGGCTCTTTTGTGGTGTAAGACTGCCCGGACCCGCCCGGCAAATCCAGCTGCCACAAATGCCAGTCTAATGTGGGAGGTCTTGGGCATAAATTAAATACGTAACAATTGTAAAGGCACGAGGTTAGGCTCTTTTGTGGTGTAAGATTGCCCGGACCCACCCGGAAAATCCAGCTGCCACAAATGCCAGTCTAATGTGAAAGGTCTTTATGAGGTTACGGTCTTAATAAATTAAGAAACACTTAACCAGATAAACATGTAGTGGGACATGAGGGGGTTAAGTGGGTGCCTTGGGTGGCATGTGGAATCTAGTGGGTGCCTTCGGTGGCATTTGAAACACGATTAGAAACACTTGACCAAAAATTGAAACATGTAATTGAAACATGAATAAGAGGTGGGTTAAGTGGGATGTACTAAAGGGGACCGAGCTTAGGTGGATAGCTTGTGTCAAGTAATGGGGGCCCGTTTCAACTAGTAACCCGTACGTATCTTTGTAGGCCCGACCCAAGTCGAGGATGGGACACGCATACTGGGCTTGACTGTAAGAGGCCAAAACGGGTTAGCGGTGGCAACGCAAGTCCAACGGGTTCATTTGCGTGTGTGGGCCCGGGCTAGTAGGTAAGATGTTGTTGCATCGTGTAGGTATAAGCCGTGCATTATTTGTGGTATTGGGTTGCCACTTTGGGGAGTGATACACCCCACTGTGGGGCCAGCACGGGTATCCACGAGTTAGGGAGCCGATCGCTTGGGGGTAGTGGGTACACCTAGCGGAGATAGGGGCAGGCAACACCTATGAAGGCAGCTAGGGGTGCACGAAACTACCATTATCTCTAATATGTTCTGTAGGCGGGATCAACCTTAGGGTGACTAGTGGTGGTGCAGTATAGTAGTGGTGGTGTAATATAGCAATTATCCTATAGTGTTAGTGTAGTTAGTAATTATCTTATAGTGGTTTAGGTGCGCTTTAACGATATCGTTGTTCATCTTGTTTTCTTGTTTACTTTGCCATACTCAATGGTTCGTAGTCATTTCCTGATTTTCCAACTTATGCCTTAGCCTAGTTACTTTGGTAATTATATTGTTAAAGTTATCGCACTCGCCATACTTTATGTCTGACCCCCTTTGTTTCCTCCTCTTTTATTCCTTCCTCCCCAGGTGCTTAGGTTGGAACTAGCACCAGTGGAGCTTGATTTTGAACTGCTGTTTCTTTGCTTTTAGAAGATTGCTTGGATCGCTGAAGTAAAGTTCAGCTTCTCTTTTATTTATGGCTATTTTGTATTGGGGATTATGTCTTTCAGTTTATGTACTTTGGTAGTCAAGATGGATATTATGTACTTTGACTCTGGTTTTTGATGATGTAATCAAACATATGTGTTTTCCGCTGCAATGAAATAAAGTTTTAAATTTTTGAGTACTGTTTATATCTGTCTTGTTGTTAAGTTTCTGTTCTATACTTACTTAAAACGCTCCATAGAAGTTAATGCATTCCCTTTGTGAGTGACATTAATGGACGTGGGGTGTTACATATAGGTATTTTAATGTTTTTATATTATTGTAAATAATTCTTTTAAACCTATTTCTATATTATTTTATCCTATATATGTTTATAATTTATATTCTAATTAATTTTATAAACTTATATATATATATATATATATATATCTATTTTCAAAGTTAAATTTGTTATATATATATTTGATAAACTTTAATAATAAACTCAACTTGGATAAGTTAGATTTCACGATTTAAATTCGAAGTTTAAAGATGTAAATTTATATAACGATATTTGAATAACGAATCAACTCATATTAAATTACGGATTCGAATTGATACAAACTTTTAACAGAAACGAATTCGAATTAGGTAAAAATGAAATGAATTTGAATTTGAATTGGTTTGAACTTTTAAGAAATAAACTTGAATTGTGAAACTGTTTTGAAATTGAATTTCCAGATTAAGGAATAAATTTGATTTTTGATCAACTGGATGCGAATTTGAATTGGATTTAAATACAAACTTATATAGGAAATAAACTTGAATTTTGTAAATTGATGTTTAATTTGGAATTATAATTGATTTGAATTGAACTCGATTTTAAGTGACTGAATGTGAATTAGAATGTATAAATTTCATATATGGAATTGATTTTGTAAAGCGATTGGTTTAAATTAAGAAATGTGTTAAGTCGAACTTATAAGAATGGTTCCTAAATCATACGATTCGAATTTGTAAGTAAAAACTTTGAATTGTACAACTTGAATTATAAATATGATATGTTTCGTTCAAATGGAAATATAAGTTTTATTGAATTTATAAGTAATGAATTGGAATGGTTCGACTTGGGTTATAACATATGATATGATTTGTTTTAAATTGAAACATAAGTTTTCGATTTGAATTGTATAATAATTGAATTTGAGCCTAAGTTATTGGGATTTTGAATTTACTCAAATGAGTTTTCATAAAAGGCGAAAACTAGAATTTTATGATTTGTTTTACTTGAAGTATAAAGTCTTGATTTGAATTATATATTTGAACTCAAACCTAATGTGAATTTTTGAATCGACTTAAAGAGAAAACTTGAATAGTTTGAAATTTCGAGTTTTGAATATATGTTGAACTAAAATATTATCGTAGTAAAATAGTATGGTAATGGTTTATACTATATTTTGAGACCTTTACAATATGATTTTCTAAATCGATTTGATTCAAGCGATCTAAATAAGTTGTTTTCAAAAAAATTATATATTCGAAGTTAGATATTTAATTTTGAATTCAAATTCCAATATGAGCTTTCGTATAAATAATTTTATAGAGTGATTTATAAAATAATGTCCACGGTGTGAAAAATGTAAACATTTGGTTGTTAAAGAGACCGGGAACGGTTATTGTCATACTCTCTGCCAATACCGAAAACCACTTTAACAATTGTGTACGCGGTGGAGTTCTAGAATGAAGGGGATGATTTGGCGAACGACTCTATTTTATTTTATATCATATTAATTAAGAGACCCTGACTATCTTGAGTCAGCTTGATGTGGCTAAAACAGGAGCTATGCACGGATCAAGTGAGGTCATACCTCTTATCGAGCACACTTCTTTGATATTATTCTATTACTGTTGAGATTCAACTTTGGCCCTTTTAATTATGGGAGTGTGTATCGAGGTGGGCGATAGTAGCTACTATGCGTTACCACCAGTCCGGCTCTGCAAATGGTGAATCCAACCTGGCATTCCTTACGTGCCTTGTCACATGCCTTATATGAGCCCGCTACGGTTTTGTTTTGTACTGTTTTATATGGAGTGCCTCTGATCAACCTCCAGTTTACAGAGGAATTTCGGTATTGTATATACTATGGGAATATATAAACGGTGTAAGGGTAATCATGGTAATCCCACTTGCGCTATTTTGATATTTTACTTTACTGATAGACACTATTGCATATAGCGTATTATACTATATAGTATTAGTTTAACGGATCCTTAGAGGATGGTGATCCCAAACATCCTCTAAGTTACTGATTGCATTTCATCGAACATTTCATTTGAGTTGATTTACTTCCATGAGAATGTTAGTTCTGATCCAAGTTGTTTTGTTTTGCATTATTGCTCGGGTCAGATCGAGTATTCCAGTTTCGAGATTTATCCTTGGTGTTGGAGCTTATATTGGGTTTGCTTACCTGTATTTACTCTTTGATCAATTGTTCCAGTGCCAGCTATTATCATTGTTTTGTTTCATACTGTTATCGTTTACTTATGTATCAAAATTTATCATATTAGACTTCTGTTGTATTGATTTATGTAAACTCTGATATAAAATTTTATCTAGTAGCTTCATGAACTACTATTGTATTATTTATTTCCACTGCGAGATGTTATATTGCTCTGTATCTGTGATCTGTGATTTGTTCTATTTACCCCAGAAGCTAATAACAATCTATTGTTTTGGACGTTTCGAGTTGACATGTTTTGTCGATTCAACACGATCAAAATGGCGGGTCGTTACAAATAGCATAAGGAAGATGTTTGGATGGTTTGTGTGTGCGTTTTAGCGGTGCAATAGGACTGACGATATGATAAAAACGATAACGACAACAAGGAAAAGGTTGCTTTAGCCTTGGAAACGTTGTTTCCATACCTTGTCAACGATGCGCGCGAATTATTAATTTACTCGTGTAACGTTTTAGAGCTTGTTTTTAGCGTCCATTACAGTCTACAAATGGAAATTTTTGGAGTATTTTGGGTAACTGAGGTGAAAATTCCGGGTTGTTACATTCTTCCCCTTAAAAGGAATTTCGTCTCGAATTCTGATGCCTAGTTATCCTATCCTACACAACCAATTTGTGTACATCTACTTTGCAACCACGTGCATATGTGCATAGTGTACATAGTGCATTTCAACCATAAAACATGTACGCAAGATGATTCTAAATCATGCCCTCTATATGCAAACATTGAAATTCTTCGCTTTGATTTCCTTTTTTCGGTTTAGGAGAAATTAAATAGGGAACGATTAGATGCGTGACTTTTTGGATGGTAGGTTTTGGATGCAAAATTGGTTGCTTCACATCTTAATTGTGTGAATGTTATGGATGAAAAATATTTTTCAAAATTTGCATTCATATAGAACTTCCAGCATATTTTGGATGTTTTGCGTCATGTTTCCAAAAGTGTATTAAAAATTTCTATGCATACATATGGAGGGCTGGATTTAGAATCATCTTGCACACATGTTTTATGGTTGAAATGCATTATGTACACTATGCACATTTACACATGGTTGCAAAGTGGATGTACACAAATTGGTTATGTGATAAGATAACTAGATGTCATAATTTTGGGACGAAATTCCTTTAAGGGGGAAGAATGCAACGACCGGGAATTTTGACGATAAATAGTTATTTAATTAGAATCTCAAAAATAGGAATTTATGCAAATGATGAAATTTTACCATGAAACTTTAACCGATGCGTTCGTCTCGGAATTCTGGCCAACTTTTATGTTTGAAGTTTCGCGAACGGAGTTCGTATGAAAAAGTTATGGACGAAATACGATAATGGACAGAAAATAAATAAAACAGAATAACATATATAGAAATAGATAAATCCTCCAGCCACCTCACTGCCAAGTCGACCAAGAGATCGACCGGGGCGGTCGACCGCTGGCTGAGACCGCTTGGTCGAGCCAAGCAACGACGGCTAGGGTTTTGGCTGTATAATGTTATATATGTGTAGAGGGATGTACAATAAATCAAATTTAATGGCTCACGGCGAGTTCCACTCCTATAAATAAAGGGGTAAGGCCTCATTCTTCTCCATACAAATCTGGGGGCAGCAGCGAAGCTCTACCTTTTTCCTCCCTCTTCAAACCTAATTTCTTAATTAAAAATATATTCATATACAACAAATCAAATGCAAATCATGTAGAATTGATAGGATTATCAGATTCAATGGAAAAGAATGTGAATTGGTGCTCTACATAAGATTCCCCCCTCTTTTCCTATTTTCTTACATATCTACAGATCACAAGTTATCCCCTTTTCTAATAAATTGTAGATTTATAATAATTTGTGAATTGTAGGCCAAAAAAATTATTCAAATTTCAGATTTGGATGTTTTCAGGTAAGCGGGAAATTTATATATACAGTTATAATAACTTATTTATTTCATTTAAACTAGATCTCAATTTTATGCCTATGTCCATGAGATCTGTTCATTTAAATTGTTGTAATTGGGTGGACACCCATCAAATCTGATTGTAAAAATTGTTAAAACTTGTAAATTGTGGATAGGCATATATTAATTGTGTGATTCTTTTTTTTTTTTTGAAATTGGGTTCAATTATATTATGGGCATTTTACAGCCCAATAAACATGATCCGTATCGACCAAAATTCGACAGCTCATCATGTACAACGCATTACTAATAATTACATTAACTTAATAATTCCTTTTACAAACTGCTTCTTCCCTAAAATAAAACATGGAGAACAACGACGTCTTCAGCGAAGCTTTCATGGAGGCCTTTGGTTTTCAGCTGCTGTCAGTGATTCCTGCAAATCCGCTCGATCCCTTCCTCTAGTACGAGATAGTAGTTCTACCCTTGATGACGTGAGTCTTCTGCCTCTTGCTTTCCAAATTAGGTTAACTTCGATTTCAATTAGTTTAATAATCTCACATCTCTTCTTATTGTGAAAAACACGTCTATTCCTTTCTTTCTATAACCACCAACATGCAGTAATTATGCAAATGCCGTGTATTTTAACTTTTGAATCTACGCTTGTCCAATTCAAAGTCAGGTAAGCAACCAAACTCTGTAAATTATCATTTTGATTACCAATGTTGCAACTTTGTTGGATGATTTCTATTATTTCTCTTGAGAAATTACACTGAAAAAGCAGATGTTGATGGGATTCAACTTGATTATCATATAGTGCACAAATGTTATTAAGAATTATTCCCCAATTAAATAATCGATCTTTAGTGGGAAGACGAATGATCATTGCTTTATATGCTTTGTGTGCTATTTTTGGAGGAAAATACCGTGTCCCAAATTAGGCAATCAATTTTGGCTACTGAATTTTTGCAAAGCTTCCTGCTTCTTTTATTTTAAATTCATTACTTGATGGCCACTTCCATTTATCAAACTCTCTGTCAATGAAAAGGGGCATGTATTCGATTTCCTTTTCCACCTCATTAGCATAAGGCATTCTATCAAAACGCCTGTTAACATCTTGAATAATTTGATTAACATTATGATTTGGACAACCAAAGGAAGAGAATGTATCCCGTCCCAATTTATCAATTAAAGATTTACCCTTACTCCATGGGTCTCTCCATAGGTCAGTTTCATTACTATTGGCAAATTCACGTTCACAGTTTTCTGCAAGTTTGTTTCTCATTCTAAGAATTGCTTTTAGCTGAAGCATTATTATCTATTGTCATCATCCAAAAATTATTTCTAATGTATTTTCTTCTCATCCATCTAGCCCATAATCCTTGTTCATTTACGATTTTCCAAGCTTATTTCATTGTGAAAGCATCTCTCATGTCTCTTATTCTTCGCAAACCTACACCCACTTCCTCTTTAGGTTTACACAAGTCATCATATTTAATTTTATGTAGTCCACTTTTCGAAATGAAATCGCCAATAGATGCTTCTAGTATTTGAAAAGTCTTAAGCCAAAAGTTGACCTTAGCTTGAATCACAGTGTGCACCAATTCAACTCTTCCTGCAAAAGGTAGAAGTTTGGAGTTCCATCCATGTAATCTATCCCTAATCTTAGTGACAAGCTTTGCACACTCTATGTCAGTGATTTTATTTGAAGATAAGGGAACGCCTAAATATTTCATAGGTAATTCACCCTCCTTCACGCCCAAAATATCAAGAACATTTCTCTTATTCACACAAAATTTGTTGAAGTAACATTTCAGTTCATTCATCTTAAGACCAACAAACTTGCCCAAATTGTCAAAATTAGTGATCTTAAGCACAACTTTTACATTTGACCTGACACAAATTATCAGGCATCAACGTACAACAAATTGCTAATGAAAGGTTGGAAATTATGAATCGGTTGAATTGCTTTCTCATACTCTGCTAACTCCATCTGAAGAGTAAAATATTCCTTTGCAATTGCAAATAGATAGAGGGAGAGAGGATCCCCATGTCTAATACCTATGTTGCTGGTAATGAAACCTTTTGGCACTCCATTGATTAAGATAGAAAAAGTAGGGGATTGAATACATTTAGAAATCAGTCTAATAATTTTCTCAGGAAAACCCATAGCCTTTAACTTATGAATAATGAAGTAAGGATTAATTTTATCATATGCTTTGTATAGATCCACTTTCAAACAAAATTTATCAGCACCTTTCTTATTAAAATTTCTAATTAGTTCATGTGCCAGTAAAGAATTTTCTGATATACTTCTACCATTAATGAAAGCACTTTAACATTCAATAATCATATCTAGCAAAACCATTTTCATCCTATTACAAATAACTTTGCTCAAGATTTTGTAAAGGACATTACAACATGCAATAGGCCTATAATCAGCAATCCTGGTACTCATTTTTTGAGATCAAGCATAAGAAAGTATGATTGATTTCTTTGATAATCTTACCTGATTGAAATGCTTCTTGAATCACTTACAGCAAATTAGTTTTCAGATTATTCCAGTGAATGTAATAGAAGCAGGACCCATAACCATCGGGCCCTAGAGCGGAGTCAACGCTGATGGACCAGCCAGCCACAGTTCCTCTTTAGTAACTCTCCTGTACATCATTCTTCGACCCCTAGCATTCAACAATTTGCGGGGAGTAACAACGGGTAAGTCCACTGCTTGCTCTCCATTGTATAGTTCATTGAAATATGTCACTGCTTCATCTTCAAATTTCTTCAAGTCCATTAAAGTGTTGCCATCCTAATCAAGAATTTGAAAATTAAAATTAGTATTGTGCTTAACTGATATTTTAGTGTAAAAGAATATTGTGCATTCATCTCCATCAGTGATCCATTTCTCTTTTGCTTTTTGCTTCAATTCATCCGTCTTAATTTTCAGAGCTTCCATAAGTTCATATTTGCATTGTTGATATTGCCACCATGTTTCATTACTGTCATCCCCATCATCAATCAGTTGAAGCAAATCATCATTATTCTTTTCAAGCACTTTGATGTTGTCATCTTCTTTAACTCTCATCCTATTCCACTCTTTAATCTTCTTCTTGGTATTTTTAAGGAATCATATGAACAAGTACATGTGATTAGATGAACACAAAAGTAAGATCTAACTACCAACAACATCATAGTAACCATTTAACATTTTCCAGAGGTTTGCATATCAAAATGGTTTGCCTTTCGCATTGCTATCACGTTCAACCAAACCAATATGTATAGGGCAATGATTACTAGTCGATGAAGGAAGCACATTTATTTTCAGATCAGAAAATTTATTTATGCATTCAGAATTAATGAGAACTCTCTCAAGTTTACATGATATCTTTCTTCTTTCACCACTTCTCCATGTAAACTGTAGGCCACTGTGGACTGGCTCTACCAATCCAGATGCTTTGTGACGGCCCGCCTTGCACCAGCCGACATTTCCTTTGAAACACGCTGTACCGATGTCCAACCAGCACGGGACGGTCGTCAAAAGAAAGAAACAAGACGATGAATCAACAAAGAACATGTAGTATATCTCACAGTGCATGGAATAAAATATAATAGTAACATAACTTGGTATAAAACAGGCGAGACAGTGCATAAGATGAGAACTAAATCATAACCATCATAACAGCGGAAATCCAAAAAAATACAGCTTATGATCCTCCATTATTACAGCTCCAAAATACTGTCTCTAAAAAGGAAATAAAGAAGGTACACTACTAATGCCCAAAGCAGTGACCATCAACAACACATGGAGAATATATGTAAATAGTACGTGGAAGCCTCCTTCCTGTCTCCGGACAACTACTCGCGCATCACCACCTAACCTGCCTCTAATCTGCTCGTTTAGGAGCACCCAGAGTAATAAGAAGAGACATTAAACTCTGGGTCAGATAAAAGTCTGGTATGAGCGATTGCAGCAAAACAAAACAGCAATAAGTATAAGTAAATCATGCCTGAACCTGGACCTGCAACCAAAGAGTTAGCACAACAAGATGTATAGTACTCAAAGGTAAACACTAACATAGTGTGTAAAGTGAAAATGTGCATGTCATGGTGATAGCGAACATCAAACATAGTAGTCATCCTCACATCTCTCACTCAGTGCGTAAAGCATACAATATCCACCGCTCTGGTCACCAAATCTTTGGGGTCATGATGGCAACTCCATACAACTATTGCTACGACCAATTTGCCCTTTTTGGGCTATGACCGCAACTCCGTACAATTATCACACTGTCCCCACTGCACTGGTCCATAGTCAATAACCCTAATGGGCCAACCAGTCCACACTTCCCTGGCTCTGGTTCGTCTACATTCTCCTCTCTTCACCGGTGAACCAAAGTTATGGATATCGATAACCCCTTTGCACACGTCCCGCAACAAAGTCCAACTCGAGAAGTTAACTCGTTGGTTCCCGCCTGGATCTTGAGTAATAACTTCGAATTTGGACTTCCTTTGCATCTCGGGTTTTGGTATCATTCGTCTTAGTTCGAGTCCTGGTCGTGGTCCTCGTAAGCATACCTCCCCTCAGGAATCGTCAGCATACCCCCTCAGGAATCGTCAGCATACCCCTTCAGGAATCGTTAGCATACCCCCTTCAGGAATCGTCAGCATACCCCTTTAGGAATCGTCAGCATACCCCCTTCAGGTATCGTTAACATACCCCTTCAGGAATCGTCAGCATACCCCCTTTAGGAATCCGGTTCGTGACCATACCCCCCTAAGGAACCCGGTTCGTGACCATACCCCCCTAAGGAATCCGGTTCGTGACTATACCCCCCTAAGGAATCCGGTTCGTAACCATACCCCCCCGAGGAATACGGTTCGTGACCATACCCCCTTGAGGAACTCGGTTCGTGACCATACCCCCTGACCACCATTAGGAATTCTGCGGTTTTTCCAGCAAGCTAATTTCACCTAACGACGGCGTTTTCAACCATTCTAACTTTCCTATGACATCACAAAACATACCAAACAGCGGTAACATCATACAGAATCAATCAAAAACATCAAAACAACAATTTAACATGTTTATATGAATCGAACATACCCAAAAGCATGATTTTCCCCTGAGTCCCCTAAGCCATGTTTTAGCCTTAAAATTAGCAAACTTAATTGAAATTAACCCAAATTTTCACCAAAGGCATAAAATAATGTTTAAGGATTTCTAAATATTTTTCCGTATTTTTATTATGTATAATTTCGCTAAATATCACTAATCACCCCTAATTAGCCGCAATTAGCGAATAAAAGTGTAAATCACTCACCTTAGCCTTAAATAAATCTCAGATCTGAAACTATAACTGATATTGCACTGATCTCTATGTATTACAGCAGCTCCAACTCTGATTTGGTGTTGATTTCTCTTGATTTGATCTGTTTTGCTTAATTAGTGATTAAAAGCGATTAGGGGGTGATTAAAATGAGGTTTGGGTGATGGACTCCATTACTGGGGTTCAAAGGATGCTAGTGGCGGCTGAAAAATGACAAAAGAAGGTCTACTCTAACCCCTTTCAGGCTTTATATAACCCTATTCCCGAAATCGCTAATGGACCTAGCTGCTAATTACCCAATTAGGCCCGGTTAAGCTGTTTTCACTTTCTAAACCTTATTTCAGCAATATCTCCCAAACGGTAAATCCGTTTGATTAATGTGACCACTCTACGGAAAGAGAAACCATCATCCGGATCCAGTGGAAGTGGTTTCAGGTCAAAACTCCTTACCAATTAAAAGTTATAGGCAATACAAGATTTGCTAGGGCGAAAACAGTCATTTAAAATTCGGTAAAAATCATGAACATGGGAAATGACCCCAATAGTCGTTCCCCAAAGTTACACGACCATACGACTTCATATGTAAATGAAATAAATATTCTAAGATCCTCTGATGTGTAGAATGCGAGTCGTTACATTCTCCCCCTTAAGAAATTTCATCCCCGAAATTCCTTAACCAAAACATACAAAGGTTCCCGCATGTCTATCAACCATTAGCAATCAATCAAACATACATAACAACACAATAAACCTAACCTAACATGCGGTTTACTAATAAAGGAACACTATATCATTACTAAAACCTTACCAAGCAAAGAGTTCTGCATACATCTTCCTTACGTTCTCCTCTGTTTCCTAAGTACAGTCTTTCTCATCGTTACCCCATTGGACTTTGACTAGTTTCACCACCTTCCTTCGAAGCTGCTTCGTATCGTGCTCGACGATATGAACAGGTTTGCGGTTCCCAACTGCCTCGGGTTCTACCTCGATATCGTCCAATTGATCTTGTGAAATAGCCACATTAGGGTCATGCACAAATTTCCTTAATTGGGAAACATGAATTACATTGTAAACTCTCACCATCTTGTCAGGTAACTCAACCTTATACGCTAAATTCCCAACTTCTTCGAGAACTGGGAATGGACCAACAAATCTTGGTGCCAACTTACCTCTCCTACCAAAACAAATTGTACTCTTTAATGGAGAGATCTTAACGAATACCAAGTCACCAATGGAGAACTTCAAATCTCTTCTTCTCTTATCATCATAACTCTTCTGCCTATCTTGGGCGGCCTTCATTCGCTGTTGAATAAGCTTGATCTTCTCTGAAATTTCTCTTATTACATCTGGGCCAAGCACAAATTTCTCACCGGTTTCCAACCAACATGATGGTGAGTTGCACGGTCTCCCGTACAAAGCTTCAAATGGAGCCATACCAATACTGGAATGATAACTATTATTATGTGCGAACTCAACCAAATGCAAATGATCATCCTATGATCCTCCAAAATCCAATATACACGCTCTCAAAAGATCCTATAATACACGATTCACCCTCTCTGTTTGACCGTCGATTTGAGGATGATATGCGCTACTAAGATGTAATTCTGATCCTAAAGCCTCTTGTAGGCTCTTCCAAAACGCACTAGTAAATAATGGATCTCGGTCACTCACAATGCCCTTGGGTACTCCATGAAATCTCACCACCCACTTCATAAACAGTTCTGCTAACTTAGCTGTCGTTCTATATGACTTGACTGGTATGAACCTTACACTCTTAGTTAACCGATCTACAATCACCCAAATACTATCACGACCTGATTTAGTCCTTGGTAAACTGTCAACGAAATCCATTGAGACTTGTTCCCATTTCCATTCGGGAATTTCCAATGGTTGTCACAAACCACTAGGCTTCTTTTGCTCGGCTTTAACTAACTGGCAATTCATGCGCTTGGATATAAACTTCCCAACGTCTCTCTTCATCCATTCCCAGTAGTAGGTCTGCTTCATGTCTCGATACATTTTGTTACCACCGGGATGTATAGTCAGTTTTGAGTGATAACACTCTCTAAGCACTTTATCTCTTAATCCATTAACGTTGGGTATAACTAGTCTCCCCTTCTTTCGAAGCCATCCTTCTCGATCAAGTCCATACTTGCTCATCTCTTCACTATCGATGCCCATCTTAACTTTGGAGATGATTTCCAATAGATTAGGATCATCCCTCTGACTGGAACCAATTCGCTCAATCAAAGTCGGCTTGATCGTCAAACTTGCTAACATTTCTAGATCCAATTCACACTTGGGTCTGAAATCATATCCCACGATATATTCCAGTTGCTTCCACAGCCCCAAAACTGGCATGTCTCCTAATCAATGCATCAGCCACTGCATTGCCCTTTCCGGGAGAAATCATATGAAGCTAAGAACTCTAACCATCTCTGCCGACGAAGGTTTAGATCTTTCTGAGAGAAAAGATACTTTAACGACTTATCGTCGGTAAGCAATTCGAATCTTTCTCCCAAGAGATAATGTCTCCACATCTTCAATGCGAACATGATCGCTGCCAATTCCAAACCATGGGTAGGGTACCTTTTTTCATGTGGTTTCAGTTGCCGACTATCATAAGCTACAACCCTACCTCCTTGCATCAGTGCAGCACTTAGTCCAGTACCACAGGCATCCGCGTATACCGTCATTTCTTCGTTCCCTTTAGGAATAACTAACACCAGCACACACGCCAACTTTTCCTTGAGGCTCTTAAATGCATTCTCACACCTTTCGTCCCAAGCAAAAGCTTGATTCTTTTTGGTCAATTGAGTTAATGGTGCCGCTATCTTAGAGAAGCCTTGGATAAACTTACGATAATATCCAACTAACCCTAAGAAACTTCTTACATCTATTGCATTCTTGGGCATAGACCAATCCTGCACCGTAGCCACTTTCGAAGGATCCACGATAATACCATTCTTTAAAACAACATGGCCCAAGAATCTCACTTCCCTTCTCCAGAAGTGACACTTAGAAAATTTTGCTTTCTGTCTGTGTTTCCTCAACACCTCCATCACTATCATCAAATGATCCTTGTGTTCTTCCTCTGTCCTTGAGTAAACCAAGATATCATCCACGAACACAAGAACCAAATTATTTAATTGATCCCTGAAAACTCTACTCGTAAGATCCACAAAATTTGCAGGTGCGTTGGTCAACCCAAATGGCATGACCAACCACTCATAGAATCCCGATGGCGTCCAAAATGTCGTTTCAGGAATGCTCTCAGCTGCTACTTGGAGTTGATGAAAACCTGTCGCAAGATCTAACTGGGAAAATACTCTTGCTGCATCTAGTTGATCAAACAAATCATCTATCCGCGGAAGATGATACTTATTCTTCCTCGTCACCATATTCAACTCGCGGTAGTCCACACACAATCGAAGGGAACCATCTTCCTTAGTAGCAAACACAACTGGTGCTCCCCACTCAGAAACACTTTTTCTGATAAATCCCTTCTTCAAAAGATCACTCACTTGCACCTCGATCTCTCACTGCTCCCTTGCCACTATGCGATGAAGAGGTATCACTATCGGTCTGGCATCTTTCATTAAATCAATCCGAAACTCAATCTCCCGGTGTGGTGGAAGTCTGGTCACTTCCTCGAAGATGTCCGGATACTCACCAGCATTAGGAACATCTGATAACTCATCCTGCGGGATGTCGAGGGAATGTAGAAATCTATCCATCACCTCATCACTAGGTAGGCAACCCAATACCACCCTCCGCCCATCATCCTCTCTAATGGTCACCGAAGACCCCTCACAGTCTATCACCGCCCATATCTTTGGAGCCAATCGACTCCCAAAATAATGCCAAACCCAACAAAGCCGAAAACAAAACAATCGCAAGAAAACATACATCCATGACTCGATAAGACCAAATTACGGCAAATCATACTAAGGCTAGTCGAACCACCGATCAGGTTTGTCATAACTAAAGGTCTATTGACAAATTCGAGTTCCAATTCCAACTTATCTACTAGGTCACTAGATACGAAGGAATGGGAAGCTCCCGTATCAAACAATACTCAAATAGGAATATCATAAATGGAAAGCATACCTTGAATAACGATACCCTTTCCCTTCTGCGCCACAGTTGGGGCATTCGACGAAGTAGGAACAACGTTGATAGCATATGCTTTCACGATCTGCTTCTCTTTAGGAGGTTGTGGACATTTATCCTTGAAATGTCCCACTTGGCCACAGTTGAAGCACTTCTTTTACCCTGGCTTAACTCGACATTCACTAGCATAGTGGCCCTTCTTGCCACAGCTAAAACACTCGATATCTTTCTTTTTCTTCTTTTTCTAACCATCCTTGGTCTGGTTTTTTTTCCTCTTATTCTGGGAGTTACCCTTGCCTCCACCGCTTTCTTGCGACTTTGGCTCTCCTGTAGATGCAGTAACGACCTCGATCTTTGACTTAGGGTAAATACTCTCCGATCTCAATGCTTTTCCCATAATAGATTCAAATGTCTCATCAATGTGGTTTATAAGCCTTTCCCCCAAGTACCCATCTAAGCCAGTTATGAACTTCTCGTTCTTCTTCTCGGCGGTGTCAATAAGGGATAATCCATACTTCAATAAGGTATCGAATTCAGCAATATATTCCGAGTCTGCCCTACCATTCTGCTTAAGCTCCAGAAACTTCCTGAACAACTCTGACTTCTAAGAAGATGGGATAAACTTATCACTAAAATGAGTTTTAAACTGATTCCAAGTAACTTGATCCTCAGTAGTAGCTGCTTTAATGGCATTTCACCAATTCATTGCACGTCCTTGAAGTTGACGCGATGCTAACTTCCTCTTCATTGCATCTTCGATCCCTAAATCTTCAAAGATGTGCTCACAACTATCTATCCAATCTTGAACATCCGTAGCCGACTCCGTTGCGAGAAATAGCTTTCCACCAAGATTAGTATAATCCTTGCTGAGCTTGGCGAAATCGGCCCTAGGCGGCTGCACTGCTGCACCACCACCATTAGCAGCATTAGGAACTGCTCCCTAAATATCCCTAAGCATCTCCCTCATGAAGGTAGTAAACATCATCATCATATCAGGGACATTCCCATTGTTGGAACCTAAACCCGTACTCCTCGTATATCGGCTCATCGTTCAATCTGCAAAGAGAAAACGATTAACCATCTCCATAGTGGTGCCAGTGCAGTGCGACTTCATCCTTAGTTATACTAATAGTGTGTATATATATATAGCTTTTTGAAAACCAAAATATCACAAATACTCGCTCTCATGTTCGTATACTATCTCTCCCTGATGTCTTCCCCTAGGTTAACTATGCAACCTAGGCTCTGATAACAAGTGTGACGACCCGCCCTGCATCAGCCGACATTTCCCTTGAAATGCGCTGTACCGATGTCCAACCAGCACAGGACGGTCGTCAAAAGAAAGAAACAAAAGGATGAATAAACAAAGAACATGTAGTATATCTCACAGTGCAAGTAATAAAATATAATAGTAACATAACTTGGTTTAAACAGGCGAGACAGTGCATAAGCTGAGAACTAAATCATAACCATCTTAGCAGCGGAAATCCAAAAAAATACAGTTTATGGTCCTCCATTATTACAACTCCAAAATACTGTCTCTAAAAAGGAAATAAAGAAGGTTCACTACTAATCCCCAAAGCAGTGACCATCAACAAAACATGAAGAATATATGTAAATAGTATGTGGAAGCCTCCTGCTCGTCTCCGGACAACTACTCGCACATCACCACCTAACCTGCCTCTAGTCTGCTCGTTTAGGAGTACCCAGAGTAATAAGAAGAGACATAAAACTCTGGGTCAGACAAAAGTTAGGTATGAGCGATAGCAGTTAAACAAAACAGTAATAGGTATAAGTAAATCATACCTGAGCTTGGACCTGCAACCAAAGAGTTAGCACAACAAGGTGTACCGTACTCTAAGGTAAACACTAACATGGTGTGTAAAGTGGAAATGTGCATGTCATGGTGATAGCAAACATCAAACATAGTAGTCATCCTCATATCTCTCACTCAGTGCGTAAAGCATACAATTTCCACCGCTCTGGTCACCAAATCTTTGGGGTCATGATGGCAACTCCGTACAGCTATTTCTATGACCAATTTCCCCTTTTGGGGCTATGACGGCAACTCCGTACAATTATTACACTGTCCCCACTGCACTGGCCCATAGTCAATAACCCTAATGGGCCAACCAGTCCGCACTTCCCTGGCTCTGGTTCGTCTACATGCCCCCTCTCTTCAGTGGTGAACCAAAGTTATGGATATCGATAACCCCTTTGCACACGTCCCGCAGCAAAGTCCAACTCGAGAAGTTAACTCATTGGTTCCCGCCTGGATCCTAAGTAATAACTTCGAATTTGGACTTCCTTTACATGTCGAGTTTTGGTATCATTTGTCTTAGTTCGGGTCATGGTCGTCGTCCTCGTCAGCAAACCCCCCTCAGGAATCGTCAGCATATCCCCTTCAGGAATTGTCAGTATACCCCTTCAGGAATCGTCAGCATACCCCTTTAGGAATCGTCAGCATACCCCCTTCAGGAATCGTTGGCATACCCCTTCAGGAATCGTTAGCATTCCCCCTTCAGGAATCTAGTTCGTGAACATACCCCTCTGAGGAACCCGGTTCGTGACCATACCCCCCTGAGGAATCCTGTTTGTGACCATACCCCCTTGAGGAATCCGGTTCGTGACCATACCCCCTGAGGAATCCTGTTCGTGACCATACCCCCTTGAGGAATCCGGTTCGTGACCATACCCCCCTGAGGAACTCGGTTTGTGACCATACCCCCTGACCACCATCAGGAATTATGTGGTTTTTCCACCAAGCTAATTTCGCCAAACGACGGCGCTTTCAACCATTCTAACTTTCCTATGACATCACAAAACATACCAAACAGCGGTAACATCATACTGAATCAATCAAAAACATCAAAACAACAATTTAACATGTTAATATGGATCGAACATACCCAAAAGCATGATTTTCCCCTTAGTCCCCTAAACCATGTTTTAGCCTTAGAATTAGCAAACTTAATCGAAATTAACCCAAAATTTCACCAGAGGCATAAAATATTGTTTAAGGATTTCTAAATAGTTTTCCAGATTTTTATTACGCATAATTTCGTTAATTATCACTAATCACCCCTAATTAGCCACAATTAGCGAATAAAAGTGCAAATCACTCACCTTAGCCTCAAATAAATCTCAGATCTGAAACTATAACTGATATGGCACTGATCTCTATGTATTGCAACAGCTCCAACTCTGATTTGGTGTTGATTTCTCTTGATTTGATGTCTTTTTTGCTTAATTAGTGATTAAAAGTGATTAGGGGTGATTAAAATGAGGTTTGGGTGATGGAGGCCATTACTAGGGTTCAAAGGATGCTAGTTGCGGCTGAAAAATGACAAAAGAAGGGTTTCTCTAACCCCTTTCAGGCTTTATATAACCCTGTTCCCGAAATCCCTAATGGACCTAGCTGCTAATTACCCAATTATGCCCGGTTAAGCTGTTTTTTGCCTTCTAAACCTTGTTTCAGCCATATCTCCCAAACGGTAAATCCATTTGATTAATGTGACCACTCTACGGAAAGCGAAACCATCATCCGAATCTAGTGGAAGTGATTTCAGGTCAAAACTCCTTACCAATCAAAAGTTATAGGCGAAACAAGATTTGCCAAGGGAAAACGGTTATTTAAAATTCGGTAAAAATCGTGAACATGGGAAATGACCCCAGTAATCGTTCCCCCAAGTTACATGACCATACGATTTCGTATGTAAATGAAATAAATATTCTACGATCCTATGATGTGTAGAATGCGGGTCGTTACACTACGATGCAGTTATTGAATTTTGCTAACTAGGATACTGTTACGGTAACACCCCCTTGTTTTTCATTATGCCTGAGAATTGCATTGAAATCCCTTATTACAATCCGTGGATCTTGCATATTTTGTGCCAACATCTTAAGTTTATCCAACAATTTAGTCCTCTCACCTATGTTGTTACTGGCATAAACCACAATATACATATTTTTAAGCCGCCAGTATTGATGATAGTGACAGTAGTTTGTTGATCATCACTATCCACAAGTGCACATTTCCACTCAAAATTACACTAAGCAATGAGAATCCTGCCTTTATCATAGAATGCATTATTATTAATTTCAGACCGTTCACTCCCCATCTATTCACTCAAATAACATAAATTATCTTCATTAAGTTTATTCTCTAGTATACCCATAAAAGAAGGAAGGAGATTACTTCTAAGATGATAGAGGTCTAATAAGAGAGTATCATTATTTAGACCTCTCACATTTCATCTTATCAACGACATTTGGAATTATGGGATTTACTTCTCAAAGCCCAAGGAGGTAACCCACGCCCATTATTAGTGTCCTCATTTTCTTTCTGTTGTGTGTTGAACTGTTGCACATATTCAGGTTTCGATTTAGTGTAATTTTCTTTCTTATTGTTGTCCTCAACTTCCTTTTCATTTTCATTGTTGTCTAAATTAATGTTTAACTCCTTTAAATCTTCTACTGTTTTAGACACATGTTCCTGAAGATCCACCAGCTGTGAATGCTTAGGAGGTTGATGAGTTGTTTTTTCTTGTGCATCAGATGTATCACATTGATCCACAAGAACAGATAATGGTTCCACCACCTGAGTATCTTCCTTCTCTTCTAAATGACTTGTACAATTAGGGGTAGGGATGACTTCAGCTGTTTTGTCACTGAATTCTTCAGTGTTTTTGTGCAGTTGATCATCAACAACAAGTTTTATGCTTGGTTATTTAGCTTTCCATACTTGTCTTACAGGTTTGGCAATGGTTTCACATTGATCAACAGTGTGACCAAAGAATTTGCAACTATTTCAAATAGGGGGAATGTATTTGTATTCTACTTCTTGTATAAATATTTCCATGTTTATATTTTCCTCTGATCTATGTTTTCTTTTCATTGTTAACTTTTAGATCAACCAATACTCTTACATAGTTTAATCCTTTAACATTATTTGTGAGTCATCCATGGCCAATGGGGTACGGATCAAACTAGCAAGTTTGATAATTCGTCTAGCATTCCACAAAGATAAATCTAGATTCATTAAATGTATCCACACAGGATGTGATTCTAGCATATCTCTTTCAAGTCTCAAGTTTGGTTCCCAACGTTAGTGAAAATCAATTTACTATCCATGAACCATGGACCTTCATTTAACACTTTGTTACAGTCTTCATCTAATTCAAATTTGATCAAATAAAATCCATTTTCTCTTGCAAAAACATTCCATAAACCCTTTGGTTTCCACTTCCTTCTGATATAAGCATTAAGATGCACATAATATGGCCTTCTACCAACCAAATATATGTAAATTGAGTTCTTCCACATGGTTTTAGCTTCATTAAATATTAGACCATCTAGATCTGCGTAATCACCTTCCTCAACTTTCAAGACCACAAAATTTGAAATACCACCATCATTTTTTGTATTTCCTGCTATCGCTACAGCCCATGTTCGAACACCGGATATGAATTGAAAATTAGTCCTCTTATTTTGTTGATTGGTTCCATTTGAAGATCAATTTGGGTTAGAAACACCCTTATTAGAAGCTTGAAGAAATGTCTTGTATCTCATATGCACCTCTTGCCATCCTTCATTCGCTTTCTTTTAATTACCATTCTAATTTGCATCTTCATCAAGGATAATTGGATCTGAAGAATTTTGATTTTCATCGTTAGGGTTTGATGCCATTTTTAGATAAACACTTATGTATATTATTGTTGACCAACTTTTTGTAAAAAGTTGTCACAGTTCAACGTATTGAAGCCCAATGTCAAAAGGCTCACGATTCAACATCAACCAATCTCAACAAACAGACTCTATTCCAGAAAGCCCAAGTAGGATTTGGCTCGGGCCGGACTCCCTTAAGTAGCGACATTTCATATCCTGACATAATCATTCTCCCTGACCGTCCGAGTCGATCATTCTCTGAAAGTTCAGATCGATAAGATATCCCTGGATCTACGTGGAAATATCCAAATGAGTCATCCATTGCTTATCCCGATTCTCAAGGCATTAAAGGCGGTTAACACTCCTAACCAAAGCTCTACTTTTGATATACCACAGCTCGAGTGCCACGTAAGCCACAATTTTCGAGACAACTATTAATCAGTAGTAGATCGGGTTCCACCGCCGCAACTATTCCAATGGATCGAGTTCCACGTGTTCGAGCTCCGCAAAAGAGGCAAGCCATGCGGCACCTCGTTCAGCCCACTTTTTCACCTATAAATATCTCCTTCCCCAAAGAGGAAAGGGATCAAATTTTGGCATTCTGGATTCTATGAAAGAAACTCATGGCTAATTCCAAAAATAGCCAGCTCT
This sequence comes from Allium sativum, assembly GCA_030737875.1. NCBI lineage: Eukaryota > Viridiplantae > Streptophyta > Magnoliopsida > Asparagales > Amaryllidaceae > Allium > Allium sativum. The sequence goes on from CM060924.1 coordinate 290,431,690, forward strand.
CATCCCACTCAAACACAAATATCTTGTGTTCATTTTTATCATCTCCCAATTTCTTCAAAAAGATAATAAATTGTACTTGTAATCAAAAGCAAATCAGTATATACAAAATGGACATAGGCACCGATTTTGCCAAACCACTATAAAAATTCTATGTGTGTTCCCCTTTTTACTTAATTTTCCGTACTCTGTGATTGTTATTCATGTGTTCTAAGCACGATTATGGGTTGACTGTCAACAGTGACCAACGTCAACACTTTGGCGTGCCAGGAAGGGGAAGCTGTGCCCAGACATACTCTACGACCTTCGACCGCCTTTAGCAATTTCTAAGCCGACCATGGAAAACAAGAAGAAGAAGGATGCTTCAATTTCTCATCCTTTACCTGCCGATATAGCACGAACAACAACAGTGGAGGTAAGCCATGAGGCTTCCTCCCATGAAGATGCATCCCAGTACCTCACCAAGGACGACGTGAATAAACTATTGTTTGAGTTCAGAAATCAGATGGCATCTTAGGGTGAACTTCTCAAATATCAGAAGGAGGTGATGAACGACCTCATCGTTCGGCTGGAAAAGGGACCTCACATTCCACTATCATTTCCTCCACCGGGAGTGGCTGGAGCAATAACTGATCGGTCTGCGGAAATCCAAGCCCAAGATCGTCCCATGCCTTTGCTTCCTCCTCGCTCAACTTCACTTCCCGATCGGTCACAGCCAGGGGTATCATTTCCAACCTCAAGTGGAGATTTGGTAGCTGCATAATCACAGGTCGACCATAATCGGGTCCAGCATCAGTCGACCAATCTGCCTCCAGTCCAGGAAACAACACAACTCCCTGGGCAACTAGCTCCAGAACAAGCCCAACCGGTGGGTCGACCAGAACCAAGAACGTTGTCACACCTAGGTCGACCCAACGTCTTACTGCAAACATGTATTATGCCGCCTCTCCCTCAACGAAGAGCCGGTGACAGTAACCCTCCGGGCCACTAAGACCACTCTGCCATACCGGTCCCCGGTGTGATGGATGGAAACATTACCGTAAACCCTTCTAACATATCCCCGAGAAGGGGCTATCCCGAATTCCAGGCGGGTACCACTCTCCTAAGCCCATTACTCCTAACAGGAATAGGTATGGTTCAGTCCAATAACGACCGAGAAATCCCAGCAGCTGCTGAACCAGGCCCCGAGGCTGCGATGGACCCTCGCCTTCACCTTCACTCAACTCTCGTAGGTCGAGCCCAACCAACGGCTCCCCTTCCGAGCATGCTTTCGGCGGACCCTAGTGCTGGGATTCTCACCAATGCAGAGCTGGATTCATGGCAATGACTCCTCGGAGATCGAAGCCAGCTTGCAAGCATTATCAGATGCTTCACCTGAGGCATTTCTTCTCAACAGAATGCGGATGACATCCATCGTATCCCATTCACACGGGAAATTAGAAACTCCTGAAATCCTCCAGACTTCAAGCTTTCTGTCCTGGAACCCTATAACGGATGGACCGACCCGACCATTCTTCTCATGCGATACATGTGTCACATGGAAGTACTCTCGACATCAACCAACGTCATGGCCAAGTGCTTCCCCCTCTTCCTCGCCGACATAGCTGGCATGTGGTTCCAACAGCTAACAACTGAGTCGATCAATAGCTGGAACATGTTGGTTACTCACTTCATCAAGCAGTTTAGAGTCTATATCGCCCGACCAAAGAGTGTCATATTTCTAACTTCTATCAAGTAGCAATCCGGTGAGACCCTCAGATCCTTCCTAAATAGATTCAGTGCGGCTGCAGCATCATTCGATCGACCCGAGCCATCGATGGTGTTTATGGCCTCCATTGCAAGTGCCCAGAACCGATCAGAATTTAGGTTCTCTTTTACAGATATCCCCTCAAAGACATCGAAGACTTCTATGCCGAAGATGATAGGTTCCTCTGACAGGAAGATGCCAACATCGAGATGGAGAGACTCGAGGTGCTTGCCACCAAAGAAGAAGGACCATCCAACACCAATGGCCAGAACAAAGAAAAAGGAAAAGTCTCGGAAAAGAACGATTGCAACGTATGACTCCAGAGAGAGAACAAGTATAATTAGTACACCGATCTCAATTCCTCCCTACTCAACATTTATCTTGATGTACGTGGATCTCTGCCTCTCCCACACCTCCTCGGAGGGAGCCGACCCAAAGAGAACTCGATTCTGGAAAGCACTACATGTTCCACAACATGGCAGGTCATAACACCAGTGAATGCAAGCGCTTGCATGATCTCATCGAATATAGGGTTAGGCATGTAGAACTGGCCAAATACGTCCAGAAGCCCACACAGGCCTTGCCGCCACAATCATCTGCTCAAGCTCCTCAGGCCGGTCCTGGAGCTCCTAGAAAGGGAAAGGACCTTGTGCCCAGCAATCGCAACATCATCATCAATTAATAAGACCTAGATTTCTTTTTTTAGAAAAAAGGTGTTTTTTATTTTCTTTCAGTAATATGGGTATGTTGAAGTACACACGTACAAGGTTAGGATTTAGCTCCTAGGCGTGCTCTGGATTCAGCTATCACCCACCAAGAATTTATCTTTTATTCCCTTGTAATTACTCTTCAGCAACAATAAATTTTCTTTTTCAGACATAGATTATGTTTGAATGATTTAAGCCGAGCATGAATGATGCTCGCCGACCCTAACATGGTCAGTGTTAGCCACCGTTACTAAGATACGGTCGATACCTTCCACCATATCAAACCAACTCCATAAACCGAGTATGGATGATACTCGCCACTTCTCTAAGCCGGGCATAATGTCCATTCACCGACTCTCACAATACCCTTTCATAAGTTCGACATATATTCAAATTTTCTAATCACTTATGAAAATAAGGTCGGTTCTAGCCACCGTCTCAAAGAACACAGTCGATGCCCGCAATTATATATTCATAAACCCGATTCCATTAGTTGAGTATAAATAAGATAAGCCAAGTACGGTTAACACTTGCCAGAGCCGAGTATGGATAATACTCGCCACCTCCATAAGTCGAGTATGGATACTACTCGCCAATTACGTAAGCCGAGTATGGCTGATACTCGTCACCTCTCAAAACCAAGTGTTATTGCAGCTCGCCGACTCTTCAAGGCGAGTATGGTTAATACTCGCCCAATCAAACTCAAATCCATCTCTAAACTGAGAATGGTCTACACTATCTTTCCAGTCATTGGATATTGCAATGAAAACTATGTTCATCGCACCCTCAGCCTTAATACGGTCTTCGATAGTTGTCGTTTTTCTAGCCTTAATACGATCTGCACCGATTGTCGGTTTTTCGGCCTTAATGCAACTATCAAGATCGTCGGATTTCTGGCCTTAATATGGTTCAGCATAACCATATCTATCCGCACATTGAGCTCCGATACAACATCCAGAACACATCTTCTTTTACCAAGAAAGATGTATTCTAAGGGGCAAAGTGTTGACCAACTTTTTGGCAAAAGCTGTCATGGTTCAACTGATCGAAGCCCAATGTCAAAAGGCTCACGATTCAGCATCAACTGATTTCAACAAACAGCCTCTATTCCAGAAAGCCCAAACAGGATTTGGCTCGGGCTGGACTCACTCAAGCAGCGACATTCCATATCCTGACATAATAGTTCTCCCAGACCGACCAAGTCAATCATTCCCTTAAAGATCGGATCAGTCAGATATCCTTGGATCTATATGGAAATATCCAGTTGAGTTATCCATTTCTTAGCTCGATTCTTAAGGCATTAAAGGCAGTCAACACTCCCAGCCAAAGCTCTACTTTTGATATACCACAGCTCGAGTGCCATGTAAGCCATAATTTCCGAGATAACCATTACTCAGCAGTAAACCGGGTCCCACCGCCGCAACTATTCCAATGGATCGAGTTCCACGTGTCCAAGCTCTGCAAAAGAGGCAAGCCACACGACACCTCATTCAGCCCACTTTTTCACCTATAAATACCTCCTTCCCTAAAGAGGAAAGGGATCGAATTCTGGCATTCTGGATTCTATGAAAGAAGCTCATGACTAATTCCAAAAATAGTCAGCTCTCATCCCACTCAAACACAAATATCTTGTGTTCAATTTTCTCATCTCCCAATTTCTTCAAAAAACATTCAAAAGAAAATCAGTACATATAAAGTGGACGTAGGCACCTATTTTGCCAAACCGTTATAAAAATTCTGTGCATGTTCTCTGCTTTTACTTATTTTTTCGTAATCTATGATTGCTATTCGTGTGTTCTACAAACGATTGGGGGTTGACTGTCAATAGTGACCAGCTTTTGACGCCAATAATTATATATTTATCATTTTCTGTTTTTTCGAAACTCCTTGGTATATTGTGATTCTTAAATTTATTTATAAGTATTTTCTGCAATTATATTGTAAAATGTATTGTGGATGTTGTAAAGCGCTGTAGATCTGGAAATCAGTCGCATTAAACACCATTTAGACGTAGTTATATTCCAGTTCTCTATTTTTAGTGTTGAGTGATAAATTATATGAATTTGGATAAAAAGATAAAATGGTGAATTTTGTGATAGTGATATATTAAAAGAAATATGCCTATTTGTATTCAATGTTGTTGGGTTTTGGATTAGCTATTGTAAATATGCCATTTTCCTCCTTTTGAATAAAAAGATGTTATTTTGAATTCACGAGTGATATGACAAAAAGATGGAAAAAGGAAAAAATGGTGCAAATGTACGTATAAATATAAATATATATATTTGTTCATAGTTTGCATCAACTATTCTAAAAATATAAATAAACATATACACTTCTTGTGAATTTGAGATATGTCTATTCCACAAATCAAGCATAATTTACGATAATTACAGGTAACAGTCTTTTTGTAAGATTTGAAATCTTTTGGCAAGATCGAATGCAAAGAGGAATGTTTAGTTGTTGATTAAACCAAATCGTTAAATTTTATAATAATAGTAATAAAAAATAAAAGATAATTACATCGACCGTGCAAAAACATAAATATAAATGTATACACATTATCGGTCCAGATCAGCGCAAAATGGTAAAATATACATTGTTTGAATGTTAAGTGTTTGAATGATGTTCAATTATGGAATTATGTGTGAAAATGTAATCCATATTGAATTAATATATTTGTGGTGACCATTGTAGCAATTAATATAATTTATTGCTGTAAACAGGGCCGCAAATCAATAAATAACAATTGTAACCAATGTTGATTGGGGAAAGTAAATATAATAGAATAATGGTTACAATTCCTGAGATATATTACGATTGATGTTGTAAACCCCAGTTAGGAAATTCAATTTAAAATACATCTAGACACGAGTTAGGCTCAACTTGTGGTTGAACTCTGTCTGAAACCGACTGGCAAATCCAGCATCCACAGGTGGTCAACTTAATGTGAGGGATCTGGAGCGTAAATATAACTGCACTAAGAACGAGGTTAAGTTCAACATGTGGTAGAAGTCTTCCCGAAACCGACCGACAAATCCAGCATCCACAAGTAGTCAACTTAATGTGGGAGGTCAGGTGCACAAATATATTGCCTAAAGACAAAACGATTAGTTGAAATTACAGAAAATAACTCCATGACACAACACATAAGAACAACAAGCTGAGTCAAACACGATGCAGTACTATATGATGGTTATGCCATTGATCAAGCAAAAGATTAATTTCCGCATCATGAGACAAATCCAGTCATAACTTCCCATTTATAGAACGATGTGCAAGATGGGTCACGCATTTACCTGGGCAGTTTGAACATAGATTCCCAAACACAAAAACTGACATTAAGAAAAAGAGATTTGCTGTAAAATCTCCAAACCCAGTCAAACCAAAAAGACAATACAATCCCATGTAAAACACGGATTCCCCTAACATCTCATCGAGATCTTCCTTAGAAAAACCATCCAAAGATAGTTTAATCTTCATCTCCGAAACAACAATTACCTTTGAAAGAACCTATTCTAACAAGGTATAGCAAAGACGGATGCAACACAAACAACAGCCCTATTCTAAGATCTCGAGCAATGGACCGGTGCAAGTCTAACTTCCACGACAAGTTTTTTTTTTCCCTAAAGCGGTGAGACCTTTTTGCTCATCCCAACCCAACCAATTGATCTCTCCCTAAGGGTGAGACTTAAATGGTATGAGTATGATCCGATAGCTCAATTAGGTATTATATGCCAAGAAAAGGTCAGAGAGAGGAAATTTGATCTTGGAGTACTAGTGAGGTAAGATCTAATGTGCTAACAAATGCGGGAAAATGAGGAGATGAGGCGACAATAAGAAGGATAGGAATATGGTTCGGCAAGATGAGGAAGGAAGGATGAAAGAAGGAAGTTAAGGGGGGTAATTTGGACGCAACTTTTATGATTGAGTCCTAGGTCCAAGTTGTACCAAAGCTCATCAACTAGTTGACCATTCTTGCATAACGCTAAACGGTCAGCTATTAATTGGCTTTGGATAAATATTGAACCTTGACCTTATTAGGTTAGGTTAAAATATTAATCGCCCTATGTCATCTTTTAAGATTCAACACGATCCGAAAAATAATTATCCTCATCACCGCGGCATATTAAAGGCCGTAGTTAAACTCTGAACCAACTCCAAAGCTTTATAGTCTCAGTTACGATGCTACGACTACCCAATGAACGAACAAAATTCCAAAAATAATTCAGCTAGAAATCCGTAATATAAATTAAAATGGATTTTCCCCTTACCTAGCTGACAATAAACAAACGATTCACGAAACCAAATACTCCAAAATCCGGACGAAGGGTTTTCCTTAGCCTTTTCAAAGAAAAATTTAAAACTTTTCCAAAAATGAAATTATATTGTAAACTATTGGTTTCATATTTATAAATCTATATTATTATTACTTATATCCAGTTTATACTTCAAACTGGGAAAAATCTTTCCATGTCCAAAAATGTTAGAGCTTTAGAATCTTAAGGGTTAATTGTGGTAATTTCAATAAATTATTCAATATATATATATACATATATATATATATATATATATATATAGGAAAATGGATATTAAAAATTACAATGAATAGATATTTATTGTTTTCATGTTTAGTGGCATATTCCTTGTCCTTCCTAATTCCATCTTTCCTACCAATCAGACTATATTTATTAAAATTACACAATAGCTCTAAAATTTTGAAACACGAATAGATTAAAAATTAAAACCATATCTTCACAAACTACTTTCTGAAATTTTGTTTCAAAATCATTGAAATGCATTTTTATTTTTCAAATAGTTTTAAAAATAATTTTCCTCGAATACAAGGCCAAGAACTCAATTGAATATCTAAACAATGGTAGATTCGGGATTTTAACAAAGTAACAAATGGATATGCCTCATAGTTATATTTTCGAAATGGATACGACATATTAACGTGGGCTCTTTCCGCCTTTTGGATCGAGTAACGGTCTTAACTGGAACTACCAAACAAATCCAAAAACTAGAAATCGCGACTATCTCGGTTGTAGCTATATTTTTGTCCAGTCTCCAAACTTGAATCAAAGGAATCCACCATGTGTCATCCTCATGCCGTTCACAACGAGATTGCCAACGTACTGTGGGGTAAGAAAGAATTGGCTAGAAACCCAAAATCAACATATTTCACCCTTAATCTCTCAAAGCCCATTATATTATTAGGCCCATGACTAATTCGTCGTCGAAATAAATTAAAGTTGAATAAGGAAAATGAAGAAAAACAATTACGTTCTCCCACGAGTCCTAATATATATAATTCCACTGATTGTTTAATCCTAAGCTCTGATACCAAATGTAATACCCACACATTTCTACGCCCAAATTTCAACAAAAATCAAAATTTAAACACATCCAAGCATAGATCGTATAAATCTGTTACCTGCAAATAAAGGAGCATGAGCATAATTAGAGTACGATAAGATAACTCACTGCCGAAACAAAATAGGATAACAAGTATTAACCCAAGTAACTACCTTTTTCAAAGTAAGTCACTTTGCCAATACTGAGCATGAGAGAGAACGAGAACCGAAAGCCAAACTTAAACACCTGGTGAGAACATGAACTTCTCTAGGAAACCTGGGAGGTTGTAATGAGGGGGGCGGGGTCAGAACAAGTTCTGGTGATTAAGAAATTTACAACACAGATTATAATACACTGATGTATCCTGTTTGGTTCAACCCAAGATGTATGCCTAACCAGGCTAGTGATTCTAGCCCAACCTAGCAAATGTTTACACACAACTTTACTATCCTTCCTAAAGTAGTATTTCTAAAGTATAATACCGAGATAGGACGTTTACGCATATTTTTAACAGGCTACCTATATCAAGGTATGTCTACGCAACCCGCAAGATTCACATGATACCAAGTACCTAACCAATGAGGTGGATATCCAAGTCAATCGCTCATTAGTGTTTTTAGTTAAAGACCAAACGAGGTGGCATTCTCGGTCTCTTATGGCCCTACTAAAGGTGGATTCTTATGATCTCTTAAAACCCTGAGGCAGACCTTAGCCCTTTAAGACCCCGTCCTAGTTCGTCAATGTTTTTATTGTCTATACTCTCAATTGTAATATGAGAAGTAGTTTTGCGAACGTTACTACTTAACTGATATTACTGTAGAACACCTATGTCGCTTAAGACTTCCCGTAGACAGTCGGTGAGCATGTAATGGCCACAAATCCTTTATATACAAAGTTTGTCCCTAGTTGAGCCCTTACAAGCTTCTAGGGGAAGTGGATATCCCCTGTGAACTACCCTACTCAGTTACCACTTATGCTTAACCAATTTTATAGAAGGAGGACCCATAGACTTACTTCAAATTTAATAAGGGTGGATCCCATGACTTTATCTCCTTTCCAAGGCATAAACCTTCAGAAGGGATCCTCGTCCTAACCACTTAATACCCAAACTAGATAAGAAGAGAGTCAGCTACTTAAGACCTTCTCAAGGTGTAGTAAACCTGCCTATTTTCACATCCAATAGACTTATATATATATGTATGTATGTATGTATGTATGTATATATATATATTTATTTACGCACTTCATTATCTTCATGGGTTTATCTGGCTAATAATATTTTACATTATTAACGTACTAAGTCCAACCTCTATTTTTAATTAAAAATCCTATTAGTATAAATAAGGAAGGTTATATCCTCTTTTACCTAGGATATTTATTTGATTGCTTCCCTAATTAGACTTAGTATTTAAACACAATCAATACCCATTATTCCCCTTATGACACCTATTTTCTTTTTAATCTATTTTTATTGCACATTATGACCATAACAGTCATATTTTCTTAAAGCAACTATTTATCAGTCCCAAGGTATATATTTATTGTTCCCCAATTAAGCAAATTTCTACTCTTATATATTTATTTATCTAATGTCTTGTTATATATGTGTGTGTATATATATATGCACCAGACCTCTCACGTTAAGTTGGCTGCCTGTGGATGCTGGATTAGCCAGTCGGTTCCGGGCAGACTTCTACAACAAGTTGAACTTAACCTCATGCCTTCGTACATTTATATTTATACATTAGACCCCTCACATTAAGACGACAACCTATGGTTGTTGGATTTGCCGGTCAGTTCCGGGTAGGCTTATACCACAACTTGAGCTTAACTTCGTGTCTAAATGTGGTTATAATTCAAATTTCCTAATTGGGGTGTACAACATTAATACTAATTAATTTAGGAATTGTAACCATTATCCTATCATATTCACTTTCCCCATGCAACATTTAGTTACAATTGTTATTTATTGATTTGCGGTTCTATTTATAGCAATTAATTATATTGATTACTACAAATGGTCACTACAAAAATATTCATTTAATTTGGAATACAATTTACATAAATGATTCCATAAATGAATACCATTCAAACATTCAATACTATATGTATCTTTGTCATTCTATGATAATTTGGATGGATAATATGTATATATTTATATTTTATGTTTTCGTACGGTCAACGTAGTTATCTTTCATTATTATTATTATTATTAATTTTTATTTAAATGGTTTGGTTTAATCAATAAACAAACTTTCCTTTTTGCATTCAATCTTGCCAAAAGATTTCCAATCTTCCAAAAAGACCATTAGCGGTAATTATTGTAACTTATGCCAAATTTGTGGAACAGACACAATCCAAATTCTCAAGAAATATTTATGTTTATATGTATTTTTAGATAGTCGATGCAAACTATGCACAAATGTTTATTTTTATATTTATACGTACGTTTGCACCACTTTTCCTTTTTAGATCTTTCTGTCATACGTCTTGTGAATTCAAAATGACATCTTTTTGTTCAAAAAGAAGAAAATGACATATTTACAACAATTAAGCCAAACCCAACAATATTGAATACAATTAGGCATAATTATAATCACATCTTTCCAAATTCACCTAATTTTCCAATTTCACATTTTTACCCAAATTCACGTATTTTATTTTTCAACACTTAACTAAAGATCTGGAATGTAACTGCATCTAATTTGTGTTTAATGGGACTGATTTCCAGATCTACGGTGTTATGCAATATCCACAATGCATTCTATAACATACTTCCAATATATTTCATGACATAACTGTAGGAATAGGTGTAAACAAGTTTAAGAAATCGTGCAGTTCATTTTATGCATAGCCACAATGTACAATTCACAAGTTTTAACACTCTTTATAACCAGATCTGATGGGTGTCAATCTAATTACCACAATTTAATTATCAGATCTGATAGGCATAGGCATAAATGTTGATTCTATTACAAACGAGATAAACATAGTATAATAAATGTGTATATAAATTTCCCACTCACCTTATAGCTTTCAAATCCAAAGTTTGAACCTTTTAGGCCTACAAATTCCCAAATTCTTATAAATCTACAATTTATCTCAAAAGGGAAAAATTCTAGATCTGTAGAGATGTAAGAAAAAGGGAAAAGAGGAAAGAATCTATTGTTGAGTGCTGATTAGCATTCTTTTCCATTGAATTTATTAATCCTCTCAATTCTATATGCATTTGATTTGATTTGTTTATATGTATATTTTTATTTTAGAAATTAGGTTTGGAGAAAGAGGAAAATGGCAGAGCTGCATTGCCGTTATAGATTTGAATGGAAAAGAATGAGGCCTTAACCCTTTATTTATAGGAGTGGAAATGGTCTTGTACCGTTAGATCTGTTTTAATTATCATCCATCCATTCATTTTATAAAATATAATCAAATTTCCCCTTAAAACATAGTTGTTACTGGGCTGTGCAGGCGCAGAGCGGTCGACACCCTCCCTTGGAGCGTTCGACCGCCCTCTGGCGAATCAACTCAGTGAGGGCCAGTTATATAAGATATTATATATATATTAATTATATTGTTTATTTATTTCCGTCCATTTTTTGTATTCCGTCCATAACTTTTTCATACGGACGCGAAACTCCAAACATGAAAATTGACTAGAATTCCGAGACGAACGCAACGGTTAAAGTTTCGTGGTCAAATTACATCATTTGTAGAAATTCCTATTTTTGAGCTTTTACATAAATAACTATTTATTGTCAAAATTCCAGGTTGTTATAAGTCTTAAACGACATGTATGTGTATTGCCTACCCAAACCTGGAAACTTAAAAGGTCAGATATGGCTACCTATCCTACGGAGAGTAGCAAGAGACTAAGGGGGTTATCCAATAAGGTCAGCTAGAAGGTATAGCGAGCGATAAAATACCATCTCTCCTCTTATACGGGGTAATGGTATATGCGTGAATGATGGAAGCCTTAACTAGTATGGCCCAAACTAGCGCACTCTAGTTTATAAGAGTGTCGAGCAAACAATCGAGAGGTAATAAGTGACCAATAAGTCCGCCGACTAATAAAGTCCGCCTAGGGTCTTAAGTGATCGGGAGAATCCACCCTACCTATCGTTGATGGTGAGGCGTTAAATAATAAAGGGTAGGTGGATGGAAAGGTGTATATATATATATATATATATATATAAACTTATACTTAGGGGTTCACTTCTTGGTCTAATAATTAGTTAATTCATGGTTTAAAGGCTTCCTAAATATATGCATAAACGTCCTATCTCAGTATCATAGTTTGGAACACTACTGTGTGAAGACTATTAAGGTCGAGCGTAAACATTTTCAAGGTTGGGCTAGAATCACAAACCTTGGTAGGCATACATCTTGGGTTGAACAAAATGGGATACATCTGTGTATTATAATATGTGTTGTACATTTTCTATTCACCAGAATCTTTTTGTTCTGACCCCCCTTCCTCATTAAAACCACCCTGGTTTTCTAGAGAAGGTCGGGTTCTCACAGGTATTTTAGTTTGGCTCTCAGTTCTCGTTCTCTCTCATGCTTGGTATTGGAAAAGTGGCTTACTTTGAAAATGGTAGTTACTTGAGTTAATACTAGTACATTTTACTTTGTTTCAACTGTGAGTTATCTTATCATACTCTGATTATGCTCATGCTCATTTATTTGCAGGTACCATATTTAAACGCTTCATGCTTGGATGTGTTTGAGTTTCGATTTATCGAAATTTGGGCATAGAAAAGTGTAGGGTGTTACAGCCGCAGTGGTGGTCGAGCGAGCAAGACATGTGGTGGTGTGAAATATGTTTCCGTTAGAGCGAGCTTGATGGATTTCTAGATCTGAACCTTAGCACAGATAAATTACATATGTTATCCAACTTTCACGTGCTTCCAAAAAGCGAAATACATGTTAGCATACAGACGAGTTTGGGTGGAAGTATTTTTTCATATGATTAAAATAATTGCAATAGATTATCAAATGAAATAAATAGTATGACATTACATTTGACTTTAACAGTCGCGAAATATCCATTCATGTGGTTCATTTGCAAACATGATTAAACTTCTTCATACACATTTGGCAGATAAAGATAGATTCGTAGATCTAGTACATGGCCTTGGATTCCACTATTTCTCAGATAATCTAATGACACTTTTATTGAAAATACTAGTTAATTTATTACTCTTGTTGTGAGTAAAATTTGTATATATGGAAATATGCATATAGTGTTATGTTTTCTATCAGCATCAAGCTGTTGGAACAAACAACTGGTGCCGACACTGAAGCCAAGAAGGCAACACCAAAATCGATACCAAGAAGGAAATGACGACACCAGAACCAATACTAAGAAGATAACAACAAGAAACGGTACCGAAGTCGAAGGTGATACTATAACCATGCCAGAAAGATAATATAAGGAATTGGTACTAGAGCCAATCCTGAAGCCACATAACGGAGCCGATAATGAAGCAAGAAGCTGACACCTAAGAAGCCAACACCAAAGCTGCTGAGACAATATAAGAAGGTGATACCAAGGGAAAAAGGAGCCGGTACCGGAAGGAGGAACGGAGAAAAAAATGTTAATGGCATTAACGTAATATTGTACCCATTGTATTTCGTCTATGAATAGAGGTGGTGTACTTCAGATTTGAAATTAATGAGAAAGTTTATATTCTCTACAAGATTATTCTTTCTTTTATAACATGGTATCAAAGCATTGATTCTGATTCGTTCTTCAAATCCACTTTGTTAAAATTTGATTTGTGAATCATGGAGGGAACTAAATCAGTCATGGAGATTATATCGATGATGTCGAAGATAACTAAACATAAATTGAGTGAATCAAACTATTTTGATTGGACTAAAACCATTCGATTATATCTGCGAAGTATCGATAAAGATAATCATCTTACAGAAGATCCACCAGTAGCGGATCCATCAGATAAAGATGCAGTAAGTTGGCTTCGCGGTGATGCCCAATTGTTTCTTCAAATTCAAAATACAATAGAAGGAGAAATTATTAGTTTGGTAAATCATTGTGAATTTGTGAAAAAACTTATGGATTATTTAGAATTTTTAAATTCTATAAAAGGGAATATGAATAAAATGAATGAGATTTGTAAGTCATTCTACCGAGTTGAAAAGCAAGATCAATCTCTCATGAATTACTTCATGACATTCAAGAAAACATATGAAGAGTTTAATCTGTTGCTTCCAATTATTGTTGATGTCAAAGTGCAACAAAACCAGAGAGAGAAATTGGTTATTACGAGTTTTTTGGCTGGTCTCCCATCTGAATATGAATCTGCTAAATCTCAATTTTTATCTGGATCAGATGTAACATCAATGCCTGATGTGTTTTAAAGGATTCTTGGAACCGAGGTATCAAGTTCAAATTCAACTCCATTAGTTCAACACAATAGTGCTTCGATTGTTATAGCTAATATACATAAACCATGGAAACATAATCAGAATTCATACAAAAGGGATGTTAGTATGCCTGGATATGAGAATCAGACAGTGAAGTCGGGTGCATATCGCAAGAAACAATGTCACACTAAATTTGAATGTTGGAAGCTACATAATAAGAAAAAACTGGTTGTGAATCAAAAATCAGCTAATACTGTGAAGACTCAAGATCAAGTTAGCCAGAATGTTATGGTTTCAGCTGAAGAATTTTCTAAATTTACCGAATATCAGAATAGTCTTAACAAGTCAGTTCAACCTATTTCAACTATTGTTGATAATAGCAGTTTTGCCGAGCCCGGAAGAACTCATTCGGTCATTGATTCTGGTGCTACAGATAATATGACAGGTATTCGTACTCTTTTATTGAGTTTTCAATCACAGATCTCTACTCGTAATGTCACTTTAGCCTATGGTTCCTCTTTAAACATTCTAGGATTTGGAACAGCAAGTCTAACTTATTCACTCTCTCTATCAACATCTACCTTATATATATTATGAAAATTGGTAGTCTTTATTACTATACCAATCATACTTTATTTATATGCCTCATCAAAACATCTGCCTTATATATATAAATTTGCATTCAATCTACTCTCTATCATCAAATAACACAACAATTGAATTTTTTAATCTTATTCTTTCCATCTTACTGTATATTTTTGGATATTGTGACTCAGGAAATCATTAGTAGATGGCGTGAGTCAAAGGGACTGCATGTATTTGATGTTCCTTCCACAAATCAACAATCATTTATTTGTTCAAGTATTTCTCAAGCCTTAAAGACACACTGTCAGATAGGGCATCCATCTTTACTTTTTTTAAAGAAGTTGTGTCAACAATTTAAATCATTACAGTCATTGAACTATGAATCATGTAAGTATTCTAAACATCATCGTGTAAGTTTATATCCTAGAATAAATAAAAGAGCTAATTCTCTTTTTGAGCTTGTTCATTCTGATATTTGGGGTCCATTATCTATGATATCTAAACCAGGGTTTAGATATTTTATTACATTCGTGGATGATTATTCATGTATGACTTGGTTATTTCTTATGAAAAACCAGTCTGAATTTTATTCAATTTTTTATTCATTCTGTGCTGAATATCAAAACTCAATTCAATGCTTCCGTTAAAACTATAAGGAGTGATAATACAAAGGAATATACTTCGATCTTATTTCAAACATACATGAGTTAAGATGGAATACTACGTGAAACATCTTGTGTTGACACAACATCTCAAAATGGAGTTGCTGAAAGAAAGAATAGACATTTGCTTGAAACAACACGAGCATTGTTAATTTATATGATTGTGCATAAGAGCTTCTCGGCTGATGTTATTTCCATAACATGTTTTTTAATAAATCGTATGCCTTCAACTGTTCTCAATAGTAGCATATCATACTAAATTCTCTTTCCCGAAAAATCATTATACCCAATTAGGCCAAAAATATTTAGGTGTACGTGTTTTGTTCGAGATGTCAGACCACAAATGTCTAAATTTGATCCAAAATCTATCAAATGTATATTTCTGTGTTATTCTCATTTGCAAAAAGGATATAAGTGTTTCTGCCCCTCTCTAAATATATCTTATATTTATTGATGTCACTTTCATTGAAGAAACACCATTCTTTTCATCATCAAATTTACCTTATTAAATCAGGAAGGTCAGGGGGGAAGTATATGAAATATCACACTCTATGCAAGAAGAGAATAATACAAATGATTCTGTTGAAACTAGTTAATCACCTTCTCGTGATACAACTCCATCCACATTTGATACAATCCATCCGCTTGAACATGAACCTATTTCTAATTTTAATCCTGATACTAATCTTTATATTGCTCGAAGAAAGGGCAAACATCAGTGCACGTATTCTATTTCTTCATTTGTCTCATATAAACATTTATCTTCATCCACTCATTCACTTATCGCTTCTCTTGAATCTGTTTCTATACGTGAAACTGTTGAGGAAGCATTATCAAATCCTAGATGGAAGGTCGCTACATTAAAGGAAATGAATTATTGACGTCAAAAGTTGGTCACTAGTGACGTTCAACCCCCAAATGTGTGGAGAGCACACAAATAACAATTATGAAACGTGATCAAATAAGGAAAACAGGGAACATGCAAGACTTGTTATAGTGGTTCAACAAATATGGTGCCTATGTCCACTTTATATATATTGATTTTCTTTTTAATTACAAGTAAAACACTTTTTCTATTTGAAGAAAGAAGAAGAGTTGGCTATTTTTGGAGTAAGCTGTGGAGAGGATTTGATTTCAAAGGAGATCCTCTTCCAAAAGTTGAAGTGGCCGAAGAGAAGTCAAAGTCCCTTTCCATTTTGAGTTTGAAGGTATTTATAAGTGGAGAAGTGGGTTGAGCAGGCCGCCCCGTGGCTTGCCTCTTTTGCAAAGCTTGGATACGTGGGGCTCGATCACTGGAAGTAGTTGTGGTGGTGGGACCCGGTCAACTACTGATTAATAGTATCCTGAAAATTGTGGATTACGTGGCGCTCGAGGTGAGGTGTATCAAAAGTAGAGCTTTGTCCGGAAGTGGTTGACCGCCTTTATTGCCTTGAGAATAGGCCCGAGTGATGAGTGACCAAGCTGGATATCTTCTGATGAATCCAAAAATTTTGGTTGATTTGACCTTGATGGAAGCGATTGACTCGATCGGTCGAGAAGAGATATTCTTCCGGGTTCGATGTGTCGTTGTTTGAAGGAGAGTAACTCGGGTCAGCTTCGGTTCGAGCTGGTTTTTTAGAAAGCTGGCTTTAGCCAAACCTTGCCTGGGCTTTTGGAATGTGGGTCACTCTATCGAACGATCAATCGATGTTGGAGAGAATTTCTGGATATTGGGCTTCGATTCTTTGAACCGTGACAGATTTTTCCAAAAAGCTGGTCAATACTTTGCCCCTTAAAATTCACTTTCTGGGTAAAGGAGGTGTGTTCTGATCCTTGCATCGAAGTCCAATGTGCGAATAGCGATGGTTGTGCCGAACCATATTAAGGTCAGAAGTCCGACGGTCCCGATGGTTGTATTAAGACCAGAAAACAAACGATCGAAGTAGATCGTTTTAAGGCCAGAAAACCGACAACCACCGAGTTCCGTATTAAGGCTGAGAAAGTAGTCGATAACTTGGTCTTGAGGACCATCACCTGCAAATATTATATGGGCCATTCTCGGTCTAGAGAAGGCTTTGGTTTCGTTTGGGCGAGTATTAACCATACTCGGTTTAAAGATAAGGGAGAGCAATAATTACACTTGGATTAGAGAGGTGGCGAGTATTATCCATAGTCGGCTTACTAAATTGGTGAGTATTAACCATACCCGACTTATGGAGGTGGTGAGTATTAACCATACCCGGCTTATAGAGGTGGCGAGTATTATCCATACTCGGCTTATAGAGGTGGCGAGTATTATCCATACTCGGATTATGGTAAGTGTTAATCACACTTGTATCATAAAAAGTCATTTTCCAAGTCTTAATGAGTGGAAAGCGCACTCAGCTTGGAGAAACGGAGAGTATAGTCCATACTCGGCTTAAAGAGATCTGACCGTATTCGGCTCCAGGAGTAGGTTTAATTATGGCGGTAGGCTTTTTATCGTACGTTTTGTACGATGGCTTAACACTGACCATATTCAGGTCGGTGAGCGCTAGTCATGCTCGATCTATTTCATTCAAACATAATCCATGTTTGCAAAAGAAAGATCACTATTTACTAAAGAACTATTACAAGAAGATGAAAATAAATCCTAAGAGGACAAACATTGATTCCATAGCATGTCTAGGAGTTAAATCGTAACCCTGTACATGTGTACATCAACATATCCTTTTTATGAAAATTAAATAAAAACAAGAAATCTAAATCTTATTAATTGATGATAATGCCGCGGGTGCTGGGCTCAGGGTCCTTTCCGTTTCTAGGAGCTCGAGGACCGACCTAAGGAGCTTGGGAAGAAGATGATGGCGGCATGGCCCGTGTGTTCCTTTTGACATACTCAGGAAGCTCTCCTCACCTGATTCTATTCTCAATGAGATCGTGCAAGTGCCTGTATTCATTGGTGCTGTGGCCAGCGATGTTATGAAACATGCAGTGCTTTCCAGAATCGAGTTCTTTCTGGGTCGGCTTTCTTCGAGGAGGTTTCGGGAAAGGTAGGGATCCTCGTACATTAAGGTAAATGTCGAGCGGAGAAGAATTGAGCTCAGTATATTGTTTGTACCTGTTCTCTCTCCGAGGTCGTACGTTGCATTCATTCTTTACTGAGGCCTTTCCTATTCCTTTATTATGGCCATTGGTGTTTGATAGACCTCCCCGTTTGGTGGCAAGGTCTTCGAGGTTCTCCATTTCAATACTGGCATCTTCTTGTCGAAGGAAACCCTCAGCCTCTACGTAAAATATTCTATGTCATTGGGAGGATATCTGGTTAAAGAGATTGAGAATTATGATCATTTCTGAACAGCTGTGATGGCGGCCATAAGCACCATTGATGGCTCAGGTCGATCGAATGATGCTACAACCGCATTGAATCTCTCGAGGAAAGATCGAAGTGTCTCTCCCGGTCGCT
The DNA here is from genome assembly GCA_030737875.1 of Allium sativum. Lineage (NCBI taxonomy): Eukaryota > Viridiplantae > Streptophyta > Magnoliopsida > Asparagales > Amaryllidaceae > Allium > Allium sativum. The sequence goes on from CM060924.1 coordinate 290,450,560, forward strand.
GCTTGATGGAGGTCAAGAACATGACTCTTTTTAGTTGGGAGATGTGAACTCTGAACTGCTCAATGAAGCGGATGACTATCGTTTTCCAACTGTTGATTGACTCTGTTGTTAGCTACCGAAACCACATGCCAGCTATATCTATGAGGAAGAGTGGGAAGCACTTGGCCATATCATCGTTCGAAGCGCTGAGCACTTCCATATGGTGCATGTATCGCATGATGTGGATGGTCGGGTCGGTCCGACCGTTGTAAGGTTCAATGGCAGGGAACTTGAAGTCCAGAGGATGGCGGAAGTTCTTGATTTTCTAATGGAGGGGCTGCTATGGATGTTATATATATCCTGCTAAGAAGAGGGGCCTCAGGTGAAGTGTCGAACGATGCTTGTAAGCTAGCTTCCATCTCCGAGGAGTCATTGCCATGAATCCAATTCTACATTCCAGGGTGCCCCCATGTTAAGATCCGCCCAAAGAATGCTCAGAAGGGGACCCGTTGGTTGGGCTTGACCTCCAAGAGTTGAGTGAAGTGAGGGCGAGGGTCCATCGCAGTTGTTGGTTCTGGGCAGAATGGAGCCTCTTGAACCTGATGAAAACTAGTTCGGGCAGTGCCCGTAATGGAATGTCCGGGCCGATCCAACATAGCATGTGATGTTCGGGGATCTGCGGTGCCCCTGCCCGAAGCTATGTTAGGAAGGTCTATGATACCGTTTTCCGCTGTCTGCATGGGAGCCGGTATGGTAGAGTGATCTCCCTAGTTCGAAGGAAAGGCTCCACCAGCTCTTCGTCGATGAAGAGGCGGCATAAGATGAGTCTGCTGTAAGATACTGGGTTGTAATGGGAATTTCATTGATCCTAACTGACCCAGTGGTTGCTTGATTGGTCCGGGGGTTCGAGATATCCCCAAGAATGGAGGCAAAGTGGTCGAACGACCTAAACCTTGATCGCGGGCCTTCTGTGAATCTGCAGCTGTGGCTGCACTGGCCGCTTGAAGCAATACTCCTGGCTGGGATTGGTTGGGAGGTGGAGCCGAGCCAGGAGGAAGTAAAGGTGTGATATGATCAGTGGCATGATTCTATGTAGATTTAAGATCAGTTGCTGCCCCAGCCCTGGTCGGTGGAGGGATTGATGTTGAAGCGTTAAATCCCATCTCCATCCATCCAAGAAGGTGATCCATCAATTATTGTTGTCATTCGAGGAGTTTACCTTGATATGTTATATGGCCCTTGAACTCGGCCATAATCTTATCCATGTCGGCCTGGGTAAGATATCGGGACACGTTTTCATAAGAGGAGGCTTCTTGACTTGCTTCTGTAGCATTTGTTTCGACTGCATCGGCATTTGCGAGGAGAGAAGATGTTACATCCTTCTTTCACTTGTTCACCATGGATTGGAACTTGTTGAAGGTCGTAGAGTATATCAGTGCACCCCCTTCCTAGCGCGCCAAAGTGTTGACGTCAAAAGTTGGTCACTAGTGACATTCAACCCCCAATCATGTGGAGAGCACACGAATAACAATTATGAAACGTGATCAAATAAGGAAAACAAGGAACACACAAAACTTTTTATAGTGGTTCGGCAAAGATGGTGCCTACGTCCATTTTATATATATACTGATTTTCATTTTGATTACAAGTACAACACTTTTTCTATTTGAAGAAGAAAGAAGAGTTGGCTATTTTTGGAGTAATCCGTGGAGAGGATTTGATTTCAGAGGAGAAGCTCTGCCAAAATTTGAAGTGGCTGAAGAGAAGTCGAAGTCCCTTTCCATTTTGAGCTTGGAGGTATTTATAGGTGAAGAAGTGGGCTGAGCGGGCCGCCACATGGCTTGCCTCTTTTTTGGAGCTTGGATACGTTGGGATCGATCAATGGAAGTAGTTGCGGCGGTGGGACCTGATCTACTACTGATTAATAGTATCCTCGAAAATTGTGGCTTACGTGGCGCTCGAGGCGAGGTGTATCAAAAGTAGTGCTTTGTACGTAAGTGGTTCACCGCCATTATTGCCTTGTGAATAGGTTTGAGTGATGAATGACCTAGCTGGATATCTTCTGATGAATCCAAGATATTTGGTCGATCCAACCTTGATGGAAGCGATTGACTCGCTCGGTCAAGAAGAGTGATTCTTCTGGGTTCGATGTGCCATTGTTTGAAGGAGAGTAACTCGGGTCAGCCTCGGTTCGAGCTGGTTTTGAAGGAAGTTAGCTTTAGTCGAGCCTTTCCTGGGCTTTTGGGAATGTGGGTCGCTCTGTTGAACGATCAATTGATGTTGGAAAGAATTCTAGATATTTGGCTTCGATTTGTTGAACCGTGACAACTTTTTCCAAAAAGTTGGTCAATATGAATGCTTTTGAATATAATGAAACCTGGAGTTTAGTTCAGTTACCTAAAAATATAGACCTATTGGTGCAAGTGGGTGTTCATTGTAAAAGAAAACTCTGATGGTTCAATTGCTAGGTCAAAGGAACACTTAGTTGCAAAAGGATATGCACAAATACATGGAGTGGATTATTCTGAAACTTTCCCCAGTAGCAAAGTTAGCTTCTATTTAGATGTTTAACTCATTAGCAGCAACATATAACTGGAAATCACATCAACTTGATATAATGAATGCATTTCTTCATGGTGACTTAGAAGAAGAAGTTTACATGGTTCAAACTCCTGGATTCGTTGCACAAGGGAAAAGCAGTCTAGTGTGAAAGTTGAAGAAGACACTGTATGGATTAAAATAGAGTTCTAGAGCTTGGTTTGGAAAGTTCAGTATTGCAATGGGAACTTTTGGAATGGTGAAGAATAGATGTGACCATTCAGTATTCCATAAGAATACCAAATCTGGTATAATTCTATTTATGGTTTATGTCAATGATATTGTGATAACTGACAATGATGAACAAGGTATTTCATCCTTTAATACCTTTATTTACCACCAATTTCACACTAACGATTTAGGAGACTTGAAGTATTTCCTAGATGCGGAAATTTTGAGAGATAATGGCAGTATTGTTATGTCTCAACGAAAATATGTTCTTGATTTGCTGGAGGAGTCTAGAAATCTAAGTGTTAAACCTAGCACTATTCCTATTCCATTAAACTGTAACATTGTTGAAAATGGTGGATTGTTCAAAGATCCAGAGAAATATAGGAGGTTGGTAGGAAAATTGAACTACCTAAATGTTACACGACCTGATTTTGCTTTCGCTGTTAGTATTGTAAGCCAGTTCATGACATCTCCTACTGTGTATCATTGGGGCATATCAAAACATATTTTGAGTTATCTTAAGGGAACCATTGGGAAATGAATTGAGTACAAGAATCATGGATATGCAATAGTTGAATGTTTTTGTGATGTTGATTAGGCAGAAACAAAGCTGGATAGGAAATCTATGTCTGGGTATTGTGTATTTCTAGGAGGAAATTTGATTTCATGGAAAAGCAAGAAACAAAATGTTGTTTCTAGATCGAGTGCTGAATCTGAATATAGAGCCATGGCTAAGGCAATTTGTGAAGTGATGTGGGTAGATCATCTTATGTGTGAACTTGGGATAAATATTGTTAAACGAATAACTCTTTACTGTGATAATCAAGCTGCAATGCATATTGCATCTAATTTGGTGTTTCATGATAGAACAAAGCATATTGAAGTGGATTGTCACTTCATTAGAGAGAAAGTTCAACGAGGTCTGGTTTTGACAAAGCATGTCGTGACTGATATATTTATGAAAGCACTAAGTGGTGCTAGAATCAAGTATTTGTGTAGCAAGTTGATCATGATGAATATCTATGCACCAACTTGAGGGGGAGTGTTGTGAGCAGAATTTGTACATATGTAAATATGTAAATATGTAAATAGTGTTATGTTTGCTATCTACATCAAGCTGTTGGAACAAACAGCTTGGCGCCGACACCGAAGCCAAGAAGGCAACACCAAAACCGATACCAAGAAAGAAAAGATGACACAGGAACCAATGCTAAGAAGATAACAACAAGAAGAGGCACCGAAGCTGGAGGCGATACCGAAACCATATACCAAAGCCACATAACAGAGCCGATAATGAAGTAAAAAGCCGACACACATGAAGCCGACATCGAAGCTGTTAAGACAATATAAGAAGGTGATACCAAGCGAAAATGGAGGCGGTACCGGAAATTGGAGCCGAGAAAAAATGTTAAATATTTTACCCATTGTATTTTGTCTATAAATAGAAGTGGTGTACTTCAGATTTGAAATTAATGAGAAAGTTTATCTTCTCTTCCAAATTATTCCTTCGTTTATAAAAACTCTATACTTTACCTTATTATGTACTATATAATTTTATGACTAAACCATGTTATACGTGGTGATTTGCAATTGTGCACAACTATTGTTTTATGGTGGCGTAAAATCACCAACACGTTCCACTTTCTTTGTGGTGAGCTAGGAATTACCCCGCTTGATTTCTTCATGCTTCCCAGCATTAGCATTGGAGTAGCTAAACATCCACCACTGTCTTTTGATGATGCTAGATGGCATGATCGTGCACTTGTTCATGATCCTCAACCTCATATTGACACTTTCAATGCACATCATATCATGCCTGAGGCGCTAGTAGAGTCAGCGCTATCCGTACTGCTATGGACAACATACTCGGTCAGTACTATTCTGATGATGATTTGGAGCTTACACGATTATTTGTCCTATACCTCATGGGTAACCTGTTTTTAAAGCACATTGAACAGTATTTTGGTTGTTGGGTTTATCGAGGTCGTATCTGAGTTGGGTTTCAGTTGTTCCATTTTATATGATAGGGGTGCGCCTATTCTTGTGTATCTGTACAAATGTCTTGACATACGATGTACCATTTTAGATGCACAAGTTTCGTTATTTGGTTTCTATTACTATAGTATCGATATTTTGAGTATTCCCGAAATTTTCACTTCGTCATTTTGACTTCTAATACGTCTACTTTTTTCCCTCATCAGTCATTTTGGACCACGAAAAACATAGGGTCCAGCGATAATGAATCCTGTCATGTGTATTCGGTTGCCCACAACCAGATCGACTTGAGGATGCACAAAAACTAAATTATATGACACTCATTTCATGATAGTATGTCTTTCGGGGTTAATTATATATATATATTGGTAGGGTGCTTGCCGGGAGGAGATTTCTACTCGTATCTTATCCCTCAGCATTTGGTGCTTAGTGGCATCTTGGCGAGAGGTACTAGGGGAAGTTGTATGCCTTTGATGCTATTCCTGACGATCCACACCCTCATATGTATTATTGTATGATTTACCCATCAGAGTAGCTAGACTTATTGTGGGACATAGGTTGCTAGACGACTGAGAGCTTTGTTGTTATCGGTCAGTCATACAATGATTTCTGGCGTAGATTTTTCACTGGTTCTACCGATATCATTACCTATGCAACGGCGTTAGATTTAGTCATTCCGTCTACTGTATGACACGACATACATCCCCCTCTTGTTAAGGATCTTACCCCAACCAGGGTTATTGTGCACCAAATCACGTGGTATCTGCTTCTCACTTCGGATGCACTATTGTTGTAACAACCCAGAATTTTAAGTGTATTCTTATTTGATTATTTAATTTAAATTTAAATTTTATTTTATTCGTTTAAAACCCAGTTTGTTTGTACTTTTATAACTATTTTGATTCTGAATTAAAACTAAATTTATTATGGTTTTTGTATAACGAAGGAATTTGATTCGATATGAATATATTTTAGTAATATTTTCAATTTCGATCTTATTTAACATATAAATTAAATCGAGTTTATTTAGTTGAATTTGAATTTATTTAGGAAAATTAAAACATGAAATTGATTTATAATGAAACATTTATCTTTAATATTTTGTTATTTTCATTTGGAAGTGATTTAAATAATTTTATATTGAAAACGTCAAAATTTAGTCACTTCGTTTGGATCAGTTTTGACAATTATTTCGGTTGTAGCAACCGATATATCTCAAATAAAAATGAAAATGTAAAATAAAAATACGAAAAAAATTATATTTGAGATACGTCTAACCAAACATAGCGTATAAATTAATTTCGTTGAAAAATTTGAATGTTTGCCGGTCGCGCATTTTTCAGTGCAAAGCTGCGCCTAATAGTTCAATTTTTAGCAACCGTAAAATCTCTCCGAAATCAATTCGGAACAACATGAAAAATATTCTATTCGTTGTAAGCATGAATCACATGTGGCTTTAATATTTTGTTTACATGTCGTCCTTGAATGCATGACTGTCCTTAAAAATTTTGTAGCCTAAAACCAAAATATTTATTGTTATATAACTCAGCTTGTTTTGTAACTTGGAGTACATAGTGTATTCACCTACATTATTTAATGTTTCATGTTTTATTTGGAAAAACTTTGGACACTTTGGTTACCGTCACCTTATTTATTGTTGCATGCCATACTAGGCTTATTTGCTTGACCCTTGACAGTCTATGCTTTGGATGGGTGTTCTTGTCTGTTCACATTTTAATGCCAGTATGGTTATGTCATTTGCTATGTTTGAATTTGTAAATTGGAACCCATAGTCTAGATTTAGCAACACATATTTTTCTTTGTTATTTTCTATTTTAAAAATTTAAATTAGGACCCTTAATCTAGCTTGGGTAACGACTTATATTCCTTGTTGTGCCGCATTCTTTGTAAGTAAAGGACCCATTACCTTAGTAGAGTATGTGATTCTAGGAAATGGTGACGAAAATAATTTCGTTTAGTGCAAAAACTGTTTATTTCGAGTATTGCATTTAAATTAATTTACTTGAACTATGATTAATCCTGACTCGAGTGTTTTATGTTTTGCATGTAATGCTCGGTCAGATCCGAGTGTTGCAGATTTAAAGACTTTCGCTATTGAAGTTATAGAGTGACAAAGATGCTAGCTTTTGGTCCGCTTAAAATTCGCAATTTTTGGTAAATAAATTAATGTATATTTTTCTTCCGCTGTGTATATAAATTTTGTACAACTCTGATATTTGTGTAAATTTATTCCACTGTGAGATATTATAATTTATTTATTCTATGATTTCCGTGTCTGATTCTGTTTAATCCCCGTAAGCTAAATAACAATCTGTCGTTTCAAGCGGTTTAAGTTGGTTTAATTACTGACTTGAAACGGTCGAAAAGACAGGTCGTTACAGTTGTTGTTCTCATCGTTGCCATTCAAGATGAGATTCACTCACGATTAGCCTTATTTCAAGACTTAATTCATTTGAAATACTAAAATATAATAGTTATTTCATTTCGTTCATTTAGTTGCCACCGTTAACTTTATGGTAAACAAATCTGTTCTAAATCATTTTATGTACCTGCATTCCTTAAATCTAGTTATAAAAGTATTGATATTAACACATACTGATGATGTTTGTGCTCTGCCTATATTGAAACTAAACCATATGTAAGGATATTTAGCTTGTCCATATGTGGTGGCCTGAGCTTTTAAATGAGACTGTGGCTGTAGTCTAGTGGTATCAGAGCCAATACCCAGTCAGAATTGTGGCTCCTGTGTGGACCACAACGCCTGGATGAGGTGTTTGTGAGCCAACGAGGACATTGGGCTCTGTAGGAGGGGAGAATGTAACAACCCTAAGTCCCACATCGTGGAAGCTTGTGTGAAGTGTGGACTTATATAGTAATTAGGGTTCAGAATCATTGAGGACTATCTGCTTCTTGTTTGGTAATCTGCATCTTCTATGTACATATTTAAAATAATATCAAGGCTTTGTTTAGTTAATACTTAAGGTTGGAAGAATTCTGAACTTTATGAAATGAATGTCGAAAAGCTTTGAATGTTGAATTTAAGAAGTGTGAATTTGGATTATAATAATTAACTATCAAACAAGGATAAAATTTAACTTGTGAAGAATTAATTTAAGCGATGAATTTGATATTTAGAAATTCAGTAGTTGGTTAAAAACTAGTAATATGGAATGAATGAAGAATTCAAACTTCAGATGAGAAATTTGAGTTGTGATATAAATTGAACACTTGGTTCAAACTAAAAAGTTTTAAATGGAATCTTAAGTAAATATTTAAGTTTAACTTCGATATCGGAATTGATGTTAGCTAAAATTTGGAAGGTTCAGAAAATTGGATCGGATTGGAATAATTCTTGAAATTAGTATTATCTATTTTATCATATGTTTTACCATTGTTTTATTTGAATTAAATTTATCTATCTATACCAAATCTATTAGATTTTGAGAAATTTTGCAAACTATTTTGTATCAAAACATATTTATTTTATTCAAACCTATTTTATAAAACCTATCTAATTTATTTAAACTATTTTAGACCAAAGCCTATTTATTTTATAAACCTATTTTATTTTAAGCTCATTATTTTACTCAAACTATTGTGTATTTAATTATTTTGAAACAGAAATATACATTTCCGATCCAAGCAACTTAAATCCGAATTGATTGTGCATAAAGGTATATTGTGATATGTAACCCTTTAATAATGAATTAATTGTGAATATGAACCAGATTTTGAATGATATTGAAAAAGTCAAAACTGAATTGGTATTGAAATCAAATTTCGAGAATCTTTGATTTTGAATATTTGATATGAGGTTCTCAAACCTTATATATGGAAGATTTATGATTAATTTGAAATATTGATTTGGAAGGAAATTGATTTAAAATGAAACCTTATATAATGAATTTATATAAGAGCGATATGTTTGAAACATGATGTTGAAAAGAAGATCTTATGTAAATTGACATTTATGTAAGTGCGATATATGCGAAATGTGAAATGAAGTACTATATATATATAGTATATATGTTTTCGAAATAAAGATATGGGAAGTACCTTCCATCGAAATCGCAATTTCTGAGAGAGGGATTGTGTTGGCGCTCGTCGAGAGTATCCATCAAAAATCAGAAATCGTAGCTACGTTGGTGCTCCATCGATTGGAGTATCCATCAATACTGGAATCTCACTCGGTGAGATCACGTTGATTATTATTATCAGTTATCTGTTCTAGCGTAATTCGGGGACCGAGATGCCTACAATTACAAGCGATTTCACTGGGATAGTGACGTAACCGCCGCGTAACTGCGATCTAGACGCCATAGCGTAATTCGGGGTCGCGATGCCTACAGTTACAAGCAATTTCACTGGGATAGTGAACCGCCGCGTAACTGCGATCTATGGCAACAACCATAGCGAAATTCGAGGGGGTGTGATACCTATGGTTACAAGCGATTCTACTGGGATAGTAGCGCAATCGCTGAGTAACCCCGATTTATGGGGGGGAGTATTTTCCATATCTATTTTAAATACTTAAAGTATTTTAACTGGGAGTTGAAACAAGGATATTTAATACTTAGAGATTTTGGTCGTACGCCTGGCCAGCGTATGCCTAATGTTTGTAAGAACGACAATAAACTTGTTAAACTTCGAGTTATTGTAATAACCCGAAAATCTGGGCCAATTTAAAATTTTTATTTTAGCAATTTTAGTGAATTTTGATTATTTAAAATGAATTATTTTAAATAAAAACGACGAGAAATTTATTTTGAATAGATTAGAACGTATATATTTATATTCGTCGTCGTTAGAATATAAATATTTATTTATAATTATAAAAGGAATTGAAAATGGCGCGGTAGTTCGATAATTCGATTTCAAATTTCAAATGAATGTACCGGGTTCAAAATAAACCGGATTTAAGCGAAACTAAAAATATTTGAATCTAAATGAGAATATCTTTCCAACGAATCCGAAAAATCGAGATTTCATAGCGGGGATAAAAAGTTATGTCCAGTTGAAATTTCAGAATAGTCGCTATGGAATTCTGGCCCTTAAAAATGGGAATTTTGCAAATGACCTCGGTTTTCGACGAAACCACTTTTGTTGGATCCGTGATGTCTAGTCATTGCTAGGTTTCAAATTTCGTAATTTTTCGAATCAATATGTGAGCGTGGCAAAGGAAAACGCGTTTGACCAGTTTCAGTTGATTTTAATCGACTGGAAAATGGCCATTTTTCAAATGGTCTCAGGATTTGACGAAATTAGTTTTGTTAGGACCGTATCGTCAATACAAAGCTAGAAAATATTTCTCTGGAATTTATAGGGTTAGTATGTGGGCCCGGTAAATTGAAATGCGCATTCAAAATTCAAAATATAGAGTTATATTTTGATTTTGATGAAAACTGATTGAAACAGTCGAATCAGCCTGCGATACATATCCCATTGTGTTCGGAATAGGGGTAATTAGCTATGGGCGACAGTCGTTGAGCCTCATTTTGAGTTCAAATGTAAAGTAAACTTTAGTAGGAATAAAATATCAATAAATTAATTATATATATAATATAATCCTACACTCCCTCTTCTAAACCTAGTTCAGAAGAAAAAAAACGAGCCCCCTTTTAAAATCAAACCGCCGTTACCCCTCAGCCGCTCCCTCCCTCCCCTCTTCCTCCGCCACCGCACCGACACAGGAGGAGCGCCGCCCTCCAATCGACCGCCCTACCTCCACCGCGACCCTCCCTTTCCCCTCTCTCCTCAGTTCGACACCTTGAAATCTCTCCTCCCCCCAAATCTGATCGTGCAACGCCAGTGCCCGCCACCGCTCCGACCTCCTGCACCCACCGCCGACTCCAAACCCCCCTGGCTACCTCCGTGCGCCCCTTCCCCTTACAGTCATCGCAAGCGAACCCTGCAGTCTCCGGTGGCGTGCCCTAGCGACATGGACGAGCTCGATTTTCAGATGTTGGTGGTAGCGATTGTGAACAACAGCAGTAAGGTGATTTTTCTAATTTGAATACTTTATATATATATATATAATCGTTTTTAAAAATCAGTTTTAAAAATAAAGAAAAAATCAGTTTTATTGATGCCAAGATAAGATTTTTATAAGCTATAAAAATATGATTTTTATATAGTAGTGACAATAAAAATATGATTTTTATATAGTAGTGACAATAAAAATATGATTTTTATATAGTAGAGATGATAAAAATTTGATTTTTATATTATAGAAAGGTTAAAAATATAATTTTTATATCATAGAAAGAATAAAAATATGATTTTTATGGTTGTGGAGTAATAAAAATATAACTTTTATTATATTACTAGCAATGTAAAAATAGAATTTTTATCTATATAGTAGCGATGTAAAAATAGAATTTTTATCTATATAGTAGCGATGTAAAAATAGATTTTTATATATGTAGTGAACACTGACGACGAAAGCGACAAAAGGCGAGAACGACGGAGATTCCTACATATGAAGAGTCGTGGCGTTTGGTTTAGCTAGTCACTGAGAACTTCTCACTTTTAATTTAATTTTCTAGTTAAAATAAATACTAGGATGCAGACGGTGTTTAGTAGCACCCGACACCCGTTGTCCACAGACCATGGATGGCTTGTATGCCTGTTTGTTTGATTTTGATGTGTAGTTGATTGTGTAATGTGATGTGAGATAAAATAAAATATTTATATAGTTAAAAATATTTTATAGTTAAAAATAGAATTTTTAACGTGTATATGAAATGAAATAAATTAATATAAACAAATCGAACGATTTGTTTATATACACACATTTGACTGATATTGATTGGGACGATAAATTTTACACATCGCCCAGCTGCACAAATAAAATCTGTGTTTGATTGTTTGAAACCCCACACGGGTATTGGGATGATATATGACATACACTAATCCCAATAATTAGTTGTATGTCGATCGATTGATTGACAGACTATTATAAGTGCTAAATATTTATATTTGATGCTTATACAGTGTAGAATGCACTTTGGATGACAGTTGACTATTAGTCATTGTTGATATATACATGTGTTGTAGAAAACCCATATAGTTAACATTATATGGTAATTGATTTGGCCTCATTCCAGTTTTGAAAAAGAAATATTTGAACAGAAATATTTGAATAGAAATATTTGAACAGAAATATTTAAAATAGAAATATTTGAATAGAAATATTTGAATAGAAATATTTGAATAGAAATATTTGAAAAAGAAATATTTGAATAGAAATATTTGAAATAGAATATTTGAAAATAGAAATATATGAAGCCGTGTTGATTAGATTGACGCCATTTTGACACGAACGATATTTATATCGATTTTATTCATTTTTCAATGAATATTGAAAGTGATTTTGAAATTCGAATTAAACTGAATAGAATTGAAATTCGAATTAAGTTGAAAAGAATTGAAATTCAAATTATGTTGAAAGTGAATTGAAATTCGAATTATATTGAAAGTGATTTCGAAATTCGAATTATATTGAAAAGAATTGAAATTCGAATTAAACTGAATAGAATTGAAATTCAAATTAAATTGAAAAGAATTGAAATTCAAATTATGTTGAAAGTGAATTGAAATTCGAATTATATTGAAAGTGATTTCGAAATTCGAATTATATTGAAAAAATCGAAATTCGAGTTAAATTGAAAAGAATTGAAATTTGAAGTAAACTGAATAGAATTGAAATTCGAATTAGATTGAAATAGAATTGAAATCGTTTTGAATTGAATTTAAAACGTATTGAAATTGAACTGAAAATCGATTTGAATTGAAATCAGTTTGAATTGAAATCAATTTGAAATGAATTTAAAACGATTTATAAAGTTCATTTTAAAAGGAAATCGATGAAGTATGTATTATATATATTATATATATAATATAATGGCCTGAATAGAACGCTGCGGCAGTTCGCAAATTTCGACCATTGACTTCGAATGGACGTTACGGGAGATCCGACCGTCGGATTCTCCTAAAACTAGAACCGTTGGATTCATATCGAAAAGAGCTTTCTAACGAATAATAGAAATTTGAAATCTAACGGTTGGATTTGGAATTATGTCCAAATCAAATTTGAAAAAGGTCGCTGTAAGTGCAGTTCGATGACCGTTGATGGAAATCGACTGTACGGGCCTTGATAAAATTATTAAAAATATCAATAATTTGTGTAAAATCATAAGAAATGATTTGTGAAGAGTTGGGATGAAAAACACCATATTTGAAAAGATAAAAATAGATTTTTATCGAAATGAACTAGTTTTGAACTAGAATAATAATTTATTTATTTTTAAAATAAATAAATTGGATTTGAAATGGTTTTGAAAATAACCAGAATTTCAAATGATTGCATTGGAATGGATTTGAATCAAAATTGTCTTCGGAATATGTCGATGTTGGATTTCGTGATTATACAGATATTGTTATGGAAATTTGAAAGATATATATATATTTCTCGTTATTTCATATTTGTTGGTCGTAGAATTTGATATTGAATATAAGCCGATATATTTTCAATTCAGAGCCTTGTATTTAATATTAAATGTGATTTGAGTTTTTCGTGAATGGTGTCTTCATTAACACTGTTCTTAAGCCCAGTTGAGAAAAAGATTAAATCTTTTTATTTAGATTTAAATGAAGTGTACCAATTAAATAATATTTAATTGGAATTGAACTGGTATTGATTTTTGGGTTTATCATGAACAGTGTTTTAAATAACACTTGTTCTTTAACCCGATAATTAATGAAATGTGATTTTGGGTTGTTGTGAACGGTATCTTTAATAATACTGTTCTTAGACCCAAAGGAGTTAAGAAAATCAGAAACTAACTGGAGATTAGTTAAGTTGAATGGTTTCTGGGGTATTGATCTGATGTTGGTTTCGGCCTTCGGGGTTAATACTTAGGGAATTGCTCACTTGCTAATTTACGGTTAGGGACTGATTGAAATGTGATGTGATTTTGGGTTTGTCGTGAACCGTGTTTTAAATGACACTGATTCTTTAACCCAGTTAAAGATTAAAACTAAGTGAAGTTTTAATGAATCTTTAATTAGATTGAAAAGAGCGAGAATAGAGTATCCCCAGTTTTGCTCCAGGCGATAGTTAAATCTTTAATTAGATTTGAACGTGAAATGGTAATTGAATTTACCGATAACACCGTGGTGTTAGATATGAAGTATTACCAGTTTTACTTCATGGGATGAATATGCTGGGGTTGTGAAATTAAAACAAATGATTACTTCGGTAAGGTTCGTTAATCCCGACTAGCTGAATCGATATTCGAAAGAAGATTAAAGAATAAATTTAAAAGGATTTATCTTTGATAAAATTAATGGGAACATTTCCCTAGGAATGTGAAATTTAGAAACTAACGGTCGGTTAGCTGAGAAGAATGGTTTCCTGGGTATTGATCTGATGTTGGTTTCGGCCTTCGGGGTTAATATTTGAAGAATTATTCTCTTGCTAATTTACGGTTAGTGACTGATGAACTGGAATGAGGCATATGTTGTGTTTGTGTAACACATATTTATTATATACGCGAGTTATTCAGAAAGACCGGGTTTATCCCATTCTGAATAACTGATACGACGATAAGTCGAAGATGAAGACGATGGTTGAAGACCGGAGGTCTTCATGTCGTTTGGATAATTATTGATGATCTTGATTGGGCCGTACACCCAAGAGGAGGGAATCAGTTGGTGATCGTCCAGACGTACTTGGAGATCGATGGATATGCGGTGTACTAGGTGCCTCCGGTTTCGTTCAGACCCAGAACGAACTTGTAAATGGACTGTGTGTCTGACATTGGATTCCAGTCTGTGTGATTGATTTCTATTAAATATATATCTGTTTGGCAGCGGAGAATTTATTCTCTTACTTAACGCCCTTCTCTGAGACATACGAGCTCAGGAGTTATATATTGATGGATATCCATCGCATGGAGTGAATTGCCTGTGTGGCATGCCTAAGTGGCAATTGATCAAGGCTTCTATTGAAAAGCAAAGTCTTGTGGTTGATGATGAAAGCACCGCCTGCATGGCATAGCTTTGTGTAGCGTTGATTTGCGAGCCTCACACCCCGGTGTGAACCAAAAACGGGAAAGGACGTCAGGGAGGGCATGCGTTTCTAGCTAGAAGTGACGTCAGTGGTTTTACACGCCCTGACGAGTTTGACTTATGTGGTTGTTGCTGTTGCGAGGCGCCTCAGATATATCGATGACCATGTGAAGCCGATGGAGTCATTCGTTGGCTCATTTACGCCCCATAGGGCAGGGAAACGCCTGTTCAGGGTTTAATTTTAATCCACATCGGTGGACTGGCCCCGAGGATCCAAGGGCCCACCTGAGTCTGGGTCCTGAGGGGCGGGCTAGAGCGTCTCGAATCGGTAGAGGACTATCTTTGCCTCAGTTCACAGATGGAAATCCAATTTCTAAATACGTGATTTTGCGGTTTTAATTGTAGAACTAGTATGGCGACATGATACATGGTACCCATGCCGTCTATGATTGATACTTATGATTTGAAGTTGTTTTATACACTATGCACTTATAATAGTATCAAATGATTTGTTTTAAACGTACTAAGCATGTTTGGCTATTATAAGGGAAAACCCTATCCCCCGGCTTGCGTTGCATTGTGTGATAGGACCTAGGTCTTATAATAGCTTCATTTTTCTTTATTTAGCATTGCGCTGTTGTTTTATGCACTGGCGTTCTTGGGAGGAAACCCGTTCCGTGTTATACGGCGTGGTCCCTTGATTTATCGAACTTTAAAATAAAGATTAATAACTGTTTTAGTTCTCACACCTGTCCCATGACTGACCTGGAGTTTATTGTTTTAACCTAAACTCTGGGTGCCCTTATTTTGATACAGGCAGCTAGTAGTTTTAGTTTTGCAGATTTATATTCACAAGATCCTGATTTACAGCTGGAATGATACTCCGAAAGCTCTGTATCCGTGTATTACTTCTAGTTGTGTTTTGTATTATTTTCCGCTGCGATGTATTTAAATGTAATTTAAATCTCTGATATTTTCTGTTGTATAATATTTGTTTCTACTCTGTATATTCTTGTATTCTGATGGAATTGTTGTAATAAGCAATGAAATGTTCTTCTGTCTGCGTTCTGATCTGTCTTATCCTCAAAGTAATTCGTTCTTTCTCTTCTCTTCGGAGACCGGGGAAGTTCGGGTCGCTTCAGTTATCGATTATTTTCAAACGTTAAATAACAAACCAATAACGTGCAATTAAATTTATATAACCTCAACATAATAAACCAAGAAAGAGATTTTAAATGTTTTTAAAACAAATATTTTCAGATATAAAATTATGTTCCCGAATTTTTCCTTCCTTTTGAGTCCTTTTTCCGTCATAAATCCTCCTTGATTAGGTTCTTTCGTTCGTTCAGCTTTTAACTTGAATTCTATGACTTATCCTTGTCCACAACAAGGTAAGAAGTAGAAGGAGAATGTAAGTCTTCCAACGAGTAAATATTGATTTGAGATAACTATTTTGAATAAGTATTATAATATATAAAATTTCCTTAGTGTAATATTGAAATTTTGATATATATTATGCTTAAGTATAGAAAGATGTTTTGAGTATTTACCTAACGTTAAAATTGGCCTATTGAATACCCAGTGATTTGGGTATACGTCTGATCAACATAGATGTTAAATCCTACAAGTATTTGATAGATATAGAGTCACACTCTAGTCGCTTGAAAATGATTCTGGTGATGACTGCACAGCATCATCGATATCTATTTTCGGGTTTCGAAAGTGGGATAGATATATATCGCCAATTGAGACGTCGAGTGAATACTTAAAATTAATTTGAAATGTTAGAAAATATTTTAACATTAATTTAGATATATATAATTTTCAAAGTATATATATAGATATGAAAATAAATTAGTACTATTGTTCTAAATATATTAATTATTTAATTACTATTTTCCTGATTTGTTCCTTTTCGGGGATGAAAAGGTTTAAGTGAGGAAGAATGTTACAACCCATAATTTTAAGTGTATTTTTATTTGATTATTTAATTTAAATTTTGATTTTGATTTTATTTTATTTGTTTAAAGCTCAGTTTGTTTGTACTTTTATAACTATTTTGATTCTGAATTAAAACTAAATTTATTATGGTTTTTGTATAACGAATGAATTTGATTCGATATGAATATATTTAGTAATATTTTCAATTTTGATCTTATTTAACATATAAATTAAATCGAGTTTATTTAGTTGAATTTGAATTTATTTAGGAAAATTAAAACATGAAATTGATTTATAATGAAACATTTATCTTTAATATTTTGTTATTTTCATTTGAAAGTGATTTAAATAATTTTATATTGAAAATGTCAAAATTTAGTCACTTCGTTTGGATCAGTTTTGACGATTATTTCGGTAGTAGCAACTGATATATCTCAAATAAAAATGAAAATGTAAAATAAAAAAAAATAAATAAATAAAAAAAGTTATGTTTGAGATGCCGCTAACTAGACATAGCGTAGAAATTAATTTCGTTGAAAAATTTGAATGTTTGCCTTTCACATATTTTTCTGTTCAAAGCTGCGCCTAACAATTCAATTTTTAGCAACCATAAAATTTCTCCGAAATCAGTTCGGACAAACATGAAAAATATTCATTTCGTTGTCATGAATGTAACGGTAAAATTTGTTTTGCAAAATTTGGACGTTTTGATTTCCGTTTAATTGTTCTCTCGTGTCATTTTTCCTTTAAAAGGGGTCCATAATGTCTTTTTGAATAGAGCATTCTGACACTGCAAACTGTATACCGTTGTGTCCGTCTCGTCACATTGATTCCCAAAATATATTCGTGTGTCAGTTTTGGCACACGGTTCGCATTGAAATTGCCAAAAGGCTTGCGCAGTTCATTTTTGAAACAAAGCCATTTGAGTTCGAAGTGTCCATACTCAGATTCTGTATATTTTTTTAGTTATTTTGGGTCTGCAAAACCCTTTCTTTTATTTTTCTAACCACCCAAATATATTTTTTACAATGTGGGACACTTTAATGCATCCATTTCAAATTATACATGCATGCGACCTTTTGATTGTAGTAAGTTGTTCTCCTAGTTGTTTTCCAGTAATCCATTTTGCATGCAACGTGTATACATGCAGCAACTATACATTTCCTTCCAACATTCACGTTTCCAAGCCATGCATTCTCTCTCACGTAAGCTTTCAAAGCTTGGAAGCTTTCACGTTCCTTTGCCAAAACATGTATGCATTTATGTTGCATGCGTTACATTGCTTAAGACTTTAATTTTTCTACTAAAGGTTACTTCCATACATACATATAAAAGAAAAAGGGTTTTGCTACAAATTTCAAATGCATGGGAAAGGGAAGACACATGACATATATATAAAGTGAAACTCAAGAATGCATTGATCCCTTTCCAACATGTCTCTTCCCCTATTGGTCACCACGTATGCATAGCAATTCATGTATGCATGAACGCTCATACATAAAAAAAGTTATTGAAATGATCTATAAACCGTTAAAATAGAATATTTTGGAATTCAGATTTGTACTTGCAAAATGTGTATGGTAGAAGATCAGTAACACTTAAAACTGACTAACGTTATTTTGATCTATATTGAAAACATAAGTACTCTCAATTGTAAAATGGCTTTTCTATTTGATTAACGTGAATTACATAAACAACGTTCCATGGGTTGTAAATCAAAGTAAAGACTAAGCAAACCAATAATACCATCTCCTGTTCATGTCAAGTACATAATAGAATACTATATAATTTTTGAAACTAAACGGAAATGCATAGCTAAATAAGTTGACATTTTTTTTGGGAATTGTAGCAAGCTGTGAAAAATAAACTTCAACAAAAAGTATACCGAAAGGTAAATTAAATAATAATAATCAAAACCGTTTGAATTAGTCCATTCGTTGCCCACCCTTTTGATCGCCACTTTGCACGTTCCTTCATTTTGTTTTTAAAACGTGTGCCTGCCTTCGTCTTCTCCCAATTCTCAAATTCCCTCTTGCCTAAACTTCTAAGAAAAAAAAAGAGAGAGAGAGAGGGAAAACGTCAGCAGTAGTCACTGTGAGCCAGCCAACTACTGGCGCCGCTCTGTCCACCAGCCACCACATCCGCGTCGTCTGCCCTTGTCGTCGTTGCCGTTCAAGGTGAGATTGTGGGGTTTTGTTCCTCAAAAGGCCTCGGCGTTAGTAAGAGATGCGCTCTACTATATAAGTACCCACTTCACACAGGCTTCCAGATGTGGGACTTAGAGTGTTACATTCTCCTCTCCTACAGAGCCCAACGTCCCCGTTGGCGCTGTGGTCCACACAGGAGCCACAATTCCGGCTGGATAACCTGGCTTTGATACCACTGTAACAACCTGCACCTCCGTTCACGCAAGATATCGTCCCCTACTTAGCCACTGTATAGGTATGAGCCGGGTTTTGTTCCTCAAAAGGCCTCGGCGTTAGTAAGAGATGCGCTCTACTATATAAGTACCCACTTTACACAGGCTTCCACGATGTGATGTGGGACTTAGGGGTGTTATAATTGCAGTTCGTACTATTGAACTAGAACTTTATGTTGGCATGTTTCATCCTCCAACGCACGATCAGTACCCGGATCCGACCAAGATATCCTACGCTGTTATTTATGGTATGTAGATGGGGAAGACATACATGATACATAAAGCATAAGCGTAGTCTAGAATACTACGATGGTGAGCTATGTCGGCAGGCAGAGGCAGCAGTATGACTGCATGCACAATTGAAGGAAAAGTGCAAGAGATTTTCTGACATGCAGAAGTACTATGAGAATTTTGCTAGTTCCAACGATGGTCGAGATGTCAACATCATATACGTTCACATATAGATAGATGATCTTATGTATTATAGTTCATTTGGTTTGATGTGTTTATTCTTTTGCTCTAATGTATTACAAACCTATTGTTTTTGGTGTATCGATGTTATTATTGTTCATGTGCTATATTGTTTGTCATTATTGTTCATGTCTCGTCATTTATGTGTAGATGTCATTACTATTCATGTGTTGCCCTGTATGTCATTATTGTTCATGTCATGTCATTTCTATGTACATGTCATGCCATTTTCATTTTGTAACATATGATAATGGGTTTAGAAAATTACTTTATGAGGTTTTCTTAACTTTTAATTCATATTTACACGTATACTTGTTGTAGAGTAATAGCCAAAGTTCTGATAACTAAGTAGTAGAGTAAGCTACAGATAGATAGAACTTTGTATGCATAAAACCTTGTTTTAGTTTCTACATTTTCACTACAAACATCATTACCACTGTTATGTCTAAACTGAATGATTGTTCTCTTATAAATATTTTATTTAACTTCCAAGGATACATTTTGTTATAGAGAGTTAAATTTTCTATTTGCAAATCACATCCTATCCTGAATGATCATATCCTTTCAGTTTAGTTTTCATTTGCAAGAATATATTTTGTTTTGTGTAGATGTCATTATTGTTCGTGCAGTGTGTTGTATGTCATTATTGTTTATGCCATGTCATTTTTTCTGGCAAAGCCAACCGGTTTTTTTGGTGACCACAAACACCTTTTATTATTACCAGTAATAAAATACATGTGATTGAGGTTAACAATCAGCTATTGGTTTTTAAGGTGGTCCGTCCACCACATACATTTCAATTAAAACAGGAGCTAAGCAGTTTAGCTTAGACTACTAAGCGCTATTAGAGAACTAGCCTCTAACATCATCACTTGGTGTAACTTCCTGCTTAGCCTCGACAAAGTGGGTAGCTAGATCAGACATAAAGTATGGTGAGCTCTCTGAATATAATAGCCGTCTGTCCCAATTAGTGTCAAGAAGAACTTGCTCGTTGTTTTTACCATCATCACCCTCAGTTGCTAGTATAAGCCCTTCACTTTCCACACGGTACCTTAATTTCCTTGCTAGATCTGTCTTATCTACATGAATGTAAAATGTTCCATCATTTAACTTATGATACATACCCGTTTTACTATGTGTTAGAATTCTGTCCGGTTTATTCCAAGCAAAGGTTTGCCCAGGTGTTTTAGCTTCCGGAACCTTATCAGTGATCACATCATCAACAACAATAGGAGGGGGAACTGCAGGCTTGTCCTTGAAACCTATATCATGCCATGTCATTTTTATAGATGTCATTACTGTTATCGATCGTGTTTGTTATCCAATCGAACTGCTTAAATCAATATTCATTATGTAAAACAATAAATTGGATTACTTTTCTATCATGCATACATAGGAAACTAAAACTAATCATTTGGATACAGCGGATATTAACGAGAAAAAACATAAAAAACTACATATTACATTCAATCTGTAGCGCTTCTAAAGCAGTTCTAAGATGCCTTATCTCTTGTTCCAACTCGTTAGCGTATGAAACAAAAGCCTAGCCAGTAGTAATGCTTATTCTGAACCGTATCGCGTAAGCCAGCTGTAGAGAACTTCATATGCTTTGTGACTAATAAAGTTTATATCGTATTCTGATGGGTAATGCGAATCAAAATTAGAATGATTTGATTGAAAAATGTTTTTTTCTTCAACGATCTCGACAATCTCACGGTAATGATTACAAGCTTCCATAAAACCGACATATGTTTTACGGATTTCTAAATATGATCACCTTGCGAGGAATTTAGGATGGTTGTTGTAACCTTCTTTCACCATGTTCCAAAACATTTCATGGCTTACAACCACTTCTGCAACATAATTTCATACCTGCGATCAACTTTAATATATGCTTTCACAAGAATAAGTAATTCCAAAGGAGACCAATTAATGGTGGACATTTTAGTTTAGCAGATTATGTTTAACTTGAGAGAAAAAATAAACATTTACAAGCAGTAGAAATATCAAGTTTAAAAATTATCAAATATAGCCACATTATTTATAGATAATTAATGATCAAAGACACTGTAGCCACGTTATTCACGCTTTACTTTTCTCGATCATTGAATGTCTGTAAAGAATGTGGCTACAGTGTCTGGTCGCAGTCATTTTGGAATAGAAAGTGATTATGTTCTCCTCTAAAGTATTATTTAATTCCCAATGCTACATTTTGTTATGTATATTGTAATTTCCTATTGTATCAATATATTGAATTGTCAGCATCAACTGTATACTCAGTAGTGGGTGATAGTCTTGGGTGGTTATAGTGACTTATATTCATAAAGAATGACCTGAGTTATCTAACTCATTCATAACCTATACTGAAACTGCATGCTTTAGTTTCAGCAATAATATGTTGAGTTATCAGCATCAACTGCATGCTCAGTAGTGGGGGACAGTCTCGCGTGGCTACAGTGACTAACATTGACAGTACACTGTAACTAGATTGACTCATCGATATACTATTTAAAATGGCTACATAGGGATAAAGTTTTTGATTTTACAAAGTGATAGTTTATAATAAGATAGCTTGTGAACATTACCGTGACAGGTTGTGAACGTTATCGTGAGATTATCGAGGAGGTTTAGGAAGGAAATTTTTTCAAACCAAGTCGTTCTACTTTTGTTTATTAATATGCAAATGCATCCTCTCAGCAGCTTTTATAGTATGTTTTTGCGTTGTATAATGTTTGTTCTTAAATCTCAAGCAACACATTAATCATTATATTTTTTACTAAAAAATATTTATTAATAATCTAAGAAAGTGCACATCTATAGTACTTAGCATCATTTTATACATGTAACCCTCTAGATAATAAACAAGTCCTCTAGCCCAGCTTTACATACCTTGATTGTAAAGTCAACAGAAGCATTGTTGCACTAATTAGCTATATAGATTAAAATCCACCACAGTTACACAAGCAAAAGAACTTACATATTCAATACAACTTCTTGCAAGTATAACATCTTAAATATAAAACAAAAATAATCTGTTTCAACTAATTACTAATTATATTTTCTTTTATCTGAAACAATTATCCCTTTATCAAATCTCAATATAAAGATTAAAAATAACTAGCGAAGATAAGAACAGTGAGAACAAGGATTAGAAAATTCTCTTTCTTTTTTCTTCTTATAATTAGCCTTAAAGAAAGCAAGCTAGGTTGGAAGTTAAATTGTTGTTCGTTTAAGTGCGTGCTGCGGTCTCCAAATTACATCGAGCATACACAGATTTCAAATTCCATTTAACTAATACTTTAACGTACTTCATTGTTCGTACATTGACATACACATAGACAAACATACATTTACATACACATACACTACAACTAATACTTCAACACAAATCATATCATAGAATTCAAGATGGACAAACACATAGACATACATTGTTCGTTGACACATCACTCAATCAAACCGTCTAACATAATTTATCCATAAATCATACGCAGCATGACCAATAAAGTGTGTTTGATGATCCATAAAATAAAGGGAGCCAAAAGTTTCTCTGGTCATTTAAAAAACATTATTATGCTCTACCTCGATTATATTTCTTCGATAACTCCTGCAACTTGTAGTGAAGGTACAAAAAGTACATATAGTATCCAAATTATGTCTTCCTATCCTACATTCTGGATGGTTTGTAAGATTCGTTGACGGTGACCTTAAAATCTTTCTCAACTTCCTCTTCTATGTGTCTTTTGTCGGCCTGAATATAAGCTTTAATTAACACCAAATACTCATAGGTAGTCCATGTCAGACTTACCATTTTCAATCTTATGAACATCTAATGTCAATACTTAGTTTATAAATAGGTATTATGTAGCTGGTATACTATAGCCTTGTTGGGATAATAATTGAGTGGTTGCAGTAGCCGCTTAATGATAAAGATTGAGTGGTTTTTGCAGTAACATTGAGCTAATAAATGAGCAGTTGTTGTTGCCACTTAATGATAAAGATAGATCCACGCATGATATTAAAATATGGCCTTAGTCAGTACTATATACTTGTATTCTACACACCCAAACACACCGTTGGAGAAATCTAAAACAAACTAATAACTCAAACTCCTTGACAAACATGGATCCAAATGTATACTACCATTACTATCAAGACACGAGCCAAACCTATGACAAAGAACAAGAAATCCATGATGAGGATAGAGATTTGGAATCAAAAAGCGACAATCAGATATTTTTACCATCTTGGTGAAGGATCAATGGGAAACCATCGTACTACCTGGATGGATTATTAGCGGTATAAGGGGGACTATAAGGATGAATGTAAAGCCCCACACCGAGACCCACCATATTAAAGAGCATTACTAAGTAATATTGTCAATTAGAGAGGAGAATATGGATGGCTAGGAGTGACAATCCAAAATTTTGTATTAGATGAGTATAGAATACATTGATTGGGTGTATAAATTGTTCTTTCTTACTTCAAGTGGATCGACATACTCGATTATATGAAACCATGATGACCAAGGATTATATTAAGAACAAATTACAATACATCACAGTTAGCAGATCACAAAACATAATACATATAGACACAACAATACATATGCTACATACTCAAATGGTTTCATATGAACCATATACATACACAACATGTCCCAAAAGTATAAGAACCCGGAATCCCCCTTACAGGAAATCACGGATTGTATTGAGGACAAGACGAATTATGACACAAACAGAAGAACATTTCATTGATTATTACAACAATTTCATCAGAATACAAGAATATACAGAGTATGAACAAATAATATACATTACTGCAGCGGAAAAATAATACAAAACACAAATAAAAAGAATATACGGATACAGAGCTTTCTGAATATCATTCAAGATGTAAACCAGGATCCTATGAATATAAATCTGCAAAACCAAAACTACTAGCTGCCCGTGGAAAATAAATGCACCCAGAGTTTAGGTTAAAACAATAAACTCCAGGTCAGTCATGTGACTGGTATGAGAACTAAAATAGTAATTTAAAACTTTACTTTAAATCAGATATATCAAGGGACCACGCCGTATAACACGGAACGGGTTTCCTCCCAAGAATACCAGTGCATATATCAAAACAGCGCAATGCTTTTTGGAAAAATGAATCTATTATAAGACCCAGGTCCTATCACACAATGCGACGCAAGCTGGGGGATATGGTTTTCCCTTATAATAGCCAAACATGCTTGGTACGTTAAAACAAATCATTTGATACTATTATAAGTGCATAGTGTATAAAACAACTTCAAATATAAATGTATCAATCATAGACTGCATGGGTACCATATATCATTTCGCCAATACTAGGATTTACAATCAAAACTGCAATTGTCACGTATAGGAAGTTGGATTTCCATTTGTGAACCAAGGCAAGGGATCGTCCTTACTGCTTCGAGACTGTCTAGCCCGAGCCTTAGGATCAGAAAGCATTGACCCATGGAGCGACAGGGCCGGTCTACACGGAGTGGATTAAAATGCCTGAACAATGCGTTTCCCCGCCCTATGGGGCGTAAACTGGTCATATCCCGACCAAACTATCGACCCTATAACGACTGATATAACCGAGGCGCCTCACAATCCATCATCCATATAAGTAAAATGTCAGGGCTAGTAAAACGCTGACACCACTCCTAGCTAGAAAGAAACGCATGTCCTCCCTGAGGTCCTCTCCCATTTCTAGTTCACACCGGGGTGTGAGGCTCGCGAATTAATGCTACACAAAGCTACGCTATATTAAAGCCATGCTTTGATCATCAACCACAAGACCCTTCTTTTCAACAGAAGCCTTGATCATTTGCATCTCAGCATGCCACACAGGCAATTCACGCTATGCAACCGATGTCTATCAATCACAGAGAATGAAATCCGATGTCAGACACATCCATTTACAAGTTCGTTCTGGGTCTGAATGAAACCGGAGGCACCTTATTCCTCCCCCATATGTCCAAT
Source organism: Allium sativum (assembly GCA_030737875.1). NCBI lineage: Eukaryota > Viridiplantae > Streptophyta > Magnoliopsida > Asparagales > Amaryllidaceae > Allium > Allium sativum. The sequence continues at coordinate 290,476,225 of CM060924.1, forward strand.
ACAGGGGAGAGGCCCTCGCATATCCATCGATCTATAAGTACGTCTGGACGATCACCACTTATTACCTTGTCTTGGGTGTACAGCCCAATCAAGACATCAGTAATCATCCAAAAATGTGAAGACCTTCGGTCTTCAACCACCGTCTTCGTCCTCAACACATTGTCGAATCAGTTATTCAGAATGGGATAAACCCGGTCTTTCCGAATAACTCGCGTATATAATAAACAAGCGCTATAAAACACAACATACGCCTTATTCCAATCCAGAATATTCCTTTATTCAAATATTCTTATATTTGGGAAAGGTTCCCATTAATTTTATCAAAGATAAATTCTTTAAATTTATTCTTTATTCTTCTTTTGGATATCATTTCAATCGAATTAAAGATGCATTAAAACTCCACTTGGTTTTAATCTTCCCAAAAATCAGTATTAACGATTGTTTAACTTGGGAAATCATATCCTATCTTTAATTGGGTTAAAGAACCAATGTCATTTAAAACACGGTACACGATAAACCCAAAATCACATTCCATTCCATCAGCTTTTAACCGTAAATTAGCAAGTGAACAATTCCCTAAGAATTAACCCCGAAGGCCGAAACCAACATCAGATCAATTCCCAAGAAACCATTCAACTTAACTAATCTCCAGTTAGTTTCTGATTTTCTTAACTCCATTGGGTCTAAGAATAGTATTATTAAAGATATCATTCACGACAAACCCAAATCACATTCCATTAATTATGGAATCTTCACGGAAAAACAAATCAATATATATTCGATATCAATTTCCGTATCTGACTAATAATATAAATGGAATAACGACAAAGCCTTTTAAATTCCATATGTATTAACAGTCTTCCTCCACAGAATTTCATTTCGATTATTATCAATCAAATTCCATTCAATTCCAATTTAATATATTAAATTGGAAAACGTTACTTTGGAAAATTCCTGCTAAATCTTAATAAAAAGATTTATAAATTCCAAATCACATTTCACTGTAAATCGGGTTAAAGAACGAATGTCGTTAAAAACATAGTTCACAATAAACCCATTTCACATTCCATTAGTCTCTAACCGTAAATTAGTAAGAGAACAATTCCCTAAGTATTAACCCCGAAGGCCGAAACCAACATCAGATCAATACCCAGGAAACCATTCAACTTAACTAATCTCCAGTCAGTTTCTAATTTTTTTAACTCCATTGGGTTTAAGAACAGTATTATTAAAGATACCATTCATGACAAACTCAAAATCCAATTTGATATTAAATTCAAGGCTCTGAATAGAAAATATATCGGCTTATATTCAATATCAAATTCTGAAATCAACAAATACCGTACTGGAATAACGATATATATATCTTCCAAATTCCTCCATAATATACGTATAATCACAGAATCCAACATCGAAATATTCCGAAGATAATTTCGATTTAAATCCATTCCAATTCATATATTGGAAATTTCGGTTATTTTTAAAACCATTTCAAATCCAATCTATTTATTTAAAAATATTGGATTATAATTCTAGTTCATAACTAGTTCATTTTGATAAAAATATATTTTTATCTTTTCATATATGGGATTTCTCAGCCTAATTCTTTCCAAATCATTTATTATGATTTTATACAAATTATCGATATTTTTAATAATTTTATCAAGGCCCGTACAGTCGATTTCCATAAACGGTCATCGAACTGCACTTACAACGACCTTTTTCAAATTTTACTTGGACATAATTCCAAATACAAGTGTTAGATTTCAAATCTCTAATATTCGTTAGAAAGCCCTTTTCGATATGTACCCAACGGCTCCGGTTTTAGGAGAATCCGACGGTCGGATCTCCCGTAATGCCCATTCGAAGTCAATGGTCGAAATTCATGAACTACCGCGGCGCGGCGCGTTCTATTCAGGCCATGATATAATATATATATATATATATATTATAAATATTTCGCCGATTTCCATTTAAAACGTATTTTATAAATAGTTTTAAATTCGTTTTCAAAACGATTTCAACTTCATATTCAATTTGAAATCAAAATTGAATATTCCATATCATCGATATATAAATGATAATATTTTCAAACATTATATTTCGAAATCATTTCCTTTTCGATATTCATTATAAAAATGAATAAAATCGATATAAATCTCGTTCACGTCAAAATGGCGTTAATCTAATCAACACGGCTTTATATTTATAAATATATTCGTGTCCATCCCAAATCGTACATCAAAATCAGCTTTTGATCTTTTACTGAATATTATTTTAAAATATTCGTTATTTTAAAATAATCGTTATTTTAAAATATTCATTCCTTTCTGAATTGGAATCAGACACAGTCAATTACCATATAGTTTGATTTATACGGATTTCATACAATACATGTATACAACAACAGTGATAAATAATCATCCATCATCCAGAGTGCATTCTACACTGTATAAGCATTAAATATAAATATTTAACGCTTATAACAGTCTGTTAACCCATCGATTGGCATACAACTAACTATTGGGATTATGTACGTCCAATATCATCCCAATACCCGTGTGGGGTTTCAATCAACAAATAATGAATTTTATTTGTGCAGTTGGGCGATGTGTAAAATTTATCATCCTAATCAATATCAGTCAAATGTGTGTACATAAACAAATCATCCGATTTGTTTATGAATATTTATTTATTTCATATACACGTTAAAAATTATATTTTTAACTACGAAATATTTTTTTCATTGCACATCACACAATCAATTTTCACCACACAATCAATCAAACAAACAAGCCGTCCATGGTCTGTGGACGATGGGTGTTAGGTGTTGCTAAGCACCGTCTACATCCTATTATATATTTTAACTAGAAAATAAAATAAAGGTGAGAAGTTCTCACATATGGGTTCCACCCCGCCGTGCTTTGATTGTCGATCTATGTAGTATACCTACGTTAAAAATTATATTTTTAACCAATCAATAATTATTTCTTTGTATGATTATTTTATAAATAACAGACATAGGCTAAAAATTATATTTTTACCTTTCTAAAAATAATTTCATATTTTTATAAAAAATCTACATAGATAAAAATCACATTTTTATGCCGCTACTATATAGATAAAAATCAAATCTTTCTATCGCTAATGAATATATAAAAATCCAACCTTTGTTTATTTAAAAATCTTGTCTTTCTAACTATAAAAATCTAATCTTTCTTGTTTAAAAAAAAAATCTATTCTTTCTTGTTAAAATAAATCTAATCTTTCTTGTTTAAAAGAAAATCTAATCTTTCTTGTTAATCACAAAATAAAAATCACGCCTTTTACCAATTTAAAATCATTGCTTTCTTTACAATAAAAATCAGTTCTTTTTTAATTATTTTACTTTCAAAAACCATATTTTATATTACTTAAGTAAGTAAATTAAGTTAAAACTTACAGTCGCTTGAAGGGGGAGTAAGAGGCGAGGTGAAGGAGGAGTTCGCGGTGGAGGGAGGCACCGGCGGTTGGCGGCCTATGGCGCGGCTATGCTTCAGGCGTTGGTGGTTTAAGGAGGAAAGGGGGTTAGGTTTTCGTGAATGGTGGAAGGGGGAAAGGCGGAGGGGAAGGAAGCAGTGGCAGAGGGGAGCGGCTGACGGAGAGGGGGATTGACTGGTGTGCTACTTCGGTCTTGCGCTCGCCTAGGGTCTCATGCTCGATTCACGACAGGGGAGGAAGGCGGGGAGGAGGACAATGGAGGAGGGCGCTCATGAGGAAAGGGGGGAGGCGGTGGCGATTTCAACGGAGGAGGGTGGAGGGAGAGATGCGGTGATGGCGTACGAGAGCCCCGCCATTTTTTTGATTTGGGGCTCGATGTGTTTAATCGGGGAAAATGAAGACCTGGGTTGAGGGGGGGCGTTTAAGTGTATAAATAGGTTAGGAGTTATATATATAATATTAATATATTATTATTATTTTCCGTTTAAGTTGACTTTTCATTCGAACTCGAAATCAAACCCACCGACTGTCATTCGTAGCTAAATACCCCCATTCCGAACACAATGGGATATGTCCCGAAAGCCAATTCTATCGTTTCGATATGTTTTCATTTAAATTACAATATAAATCAATATATATTTAATTTTAAACGTACATTTTAATTTATCGGGGCCACATACTGAATCTAAAAATTCCAAAAATTATTTCTAGCTTCGTATTGATGATACGGTCCTAACAGAACTAATTTCGTCAAATTTGAAGACCGTTTGAAAAATGGTCATTTTCTGATCGATCGAAATTGACTGAAACTGTTAAAACACGTTTTCTTTTGCCATGCTCACATATTAGTTTCAAAAATTATGAATTTTGGAATCAATCTATAACTTGACATCTCAGATCCAACAAAAGTGGTTTCGTTGAAAACGGAGATCGTTTGCAAAATGGCTATTTTTACGGGCTATATTTTCCATAGCGACTATTTCGAATTTTCAACCGGGCATAACTTTTTATCCCCGCTATGAAATTTTGATTTTTCGGATTCATTGGAAAGTTATTTTCAAATAGATCCTAATATTTTTAGTTTCGCTAAAATCCGGTTATTTTTGCATCTTGTACATTCATTTGAAATTTGAAATCGAATTTTCAAACTACCGCGCCATTTCCAATTCCTTTTATAATTAAAATAAGTATTTATATTTTAACGTCGATTCAAATAAATATATACGTTCTAATTCTATTCAAAATAAATTTCTCATTGTTACTATTTAAAATAAATCATTTTAAATATTCAAAATTCACTAAAATTGCCAAAATAAAAATTTAAATTGGTTCGGATTTTCCGGGTTGTTACAATCTCCCCCACTTAAAATCTGTTCGTCGCCGAAAAGGAATGGAGATGAAAGTTGTTTAACTAACCAACCAACTCAACTTTCATTCTTTTCATTATGGCTTAAGTTCTTCAACATTTCAGTTTCTAAGAATTTTTCAAATTTTTCAAAAATTTGGCTAACACCCTAAATTTTCGAAAAATTTCGCCATAACCTCCCCTGTATGGGAACACTGGGAAAATCCCGAAATCTCCATACAGGCCTCTCCAATCCAAAAAGAAGAAGAAACAACCAAGCGGCTAGCCAATCGGCTCATTAAATCATCCAAACCCACGAAATTAGTAAACATGTACCTATTTGTCGGGCAAACAATTTTATTCCTCTTCTCTAGCCTCCTTGCTATGACCTGTTCAATGTACATACATGTATATGCATGCAATTCCAAACAATTTTCAATGCACTTCAATATTTGATACAATTTGGTTATATGTATCGTTCTTTCACATAATGGTTTTATTAGATAACAAATAATCATACAACACAACCATCAATCAATTAGTGAATTAACGTTTCAAATTTATAATTTTGATATATAATCAAAGATCATATTTTTGATGCCAAATTACAACAATAACCTATCTAGTTTTGGTTCCCACACCAGTCAATTGGAATCATATAGATATCCCGCTTTCGAAACTCGAACATAAACACTGATGATGATATATCAATCATCAGTATCATCTCCGGGGGAGTAGAGTGTGATTCTATATCTGTCCAGTATATTAAAACTTCGAATATACGTTTGCAAGGCATATATGCAAAATCTTTATATATTGGATTTTCCAAATTCAATATAAAAATATATTCAAATACATTGAATAAGGTTTAAATTTTCAAAACAATATTTGTTTTCCTTTTTATTTATATACTCTTCACACTTGTTCTGGGATACTACTGATCCTATCTCTAATGAGTTATTCCTATTGGATATTACTAATCCAATCTCTGATGAATTCTTTCGTTTGGTTCTAACGTGTCTTGTTCTCCGAGCTCTGTAAACCAAAGCTCTGATACCAAACTATAAGAACCCGAAATACCCCTTATTGGAAATCACGGATTGTATTGAGGACAAGACAAATCAGAACACAAACAGAAGAACATTTCATTGCTTATTACAACAATTCCATCAGAATACAAGAATATGCAGAGTATGAACAAATAATATACATTTGATAAACATCAGAGATTTAAATACATTACTACAGTGGAAAAATAATACAAAACACAACTAAAAAGAATATACAGATACAGAGCTTTCCGAATATCATTCCAGCTGTAAACCAGGATCCTGTGAGTATAAATCTGCAAAACCAAAACTACTAGCTGCCCGTTGAAAATAAGGGCACCTAGAGTTTAGGTTAAAACAATAAACTCCAGGTCAATCATATGACTGGTGTGAGAACGAAAATAGTTATTTAAAACTTTACTTTAAATCAGATATATCAAGGGACCACACCGTATAACACGGAATGGGTTTCCTCCCAAGAATACCAGTGCATATATCAAAACAACGCAATGCTTTTGAAAAAATGAAGCTATTATATGACCCAGGTCCTATCACACAGTGCAACGCAAGCCGGGGGATCAGGTTTTCCCTTATAATAGTCAAACATGCTTGGTACGTTAAAAAAAATCATTTGATACTATTATACGTGCATAGTGTATAAAACAACTTCAAATATAAATGTATCAATCCTAGACGGCATAGGTACCATATATCATGTTGTCAATACTAGGCTCTATAATCATAACCACAATTGTCACGTATTGGAAGTTGGATTTCCGTCTGTGAACCAAGGCAAGGGATCGTCCTTCCCGCTTTGAGACTGTCTAGCCCGAGCCTTAGGATCAGAACGCATCGACCCTTGGAGCGACAGGGCCGGTCCACATGGAGTGGATTAAAATGCCTGAACAATTCGTTTCCTTGCCCTATGGGGCGTAAACTGGTCATATCCCGACCAAACTATTGGCCTTGGAACGACCGATATAACCGAGGTATCTCGCCATCCATCATCCACATAAGTAAAATGTCAGGGTTAGTAAAACGCTGACACCACCCCTAGCTAGAAAGAAACGCATGTCCTCCCTGAGGTCCTCCCCCATTTCTGGTTTACACCGGGGTGTGAGGCTCGCGAATTAATGCTACAAATAGCTACGCTATATTAAAGTCATGCTTTGATCATCAACCACAAGCCCTGCTTTTCAACAGAAGCATTGATCATTTGCGTCGACATGCCACACAGGCAACTCACGCTATGCAACCGATGTCTATCAATCACACAGAATGAATTCCGATGTCAGACACACATCCAATTTCAAGTTCGTTCTGGGTCTGAACGAAACCGGAGGCACCTTATTCCTCTCCTATATGTCCAATACAGGGGAGAGGCTCTCCCATATCCGTCAATCTCAAAGTACGTCTGGACGATCACCACTTATTACCTTGTCTTGGGTGTACAACCCAATCAAGACATCAGTAATCATCCAAACAATGTGAAGACCTCCAGTCTTCAACCACCGTCTTCGTCCTTGACACATCGTCGAATCAGTTATTCAGAATGGGATAAACCTGGTCTTTCCGAATAACCCGCGTATATAATAATCAAGTGCTATAAAACACAACATACGCCTTATTCCAATCCAGAATATTCCTTTATCCAAATATTCTTATACTTTGGGAAAGGTTCCCATTAATTTTATCAAAGATAAATTCTTTAAATTTATTCTTTATTCCTCTTTTGGATATCATTTCAATCCAATTAAAGATGCATTAAAACTCCACTTGGTTTTAATCTTCCTAAAAAATCAATATTAACGATTGTTTAACTTGGGAAATCATACCCTGTGTTTAACTGGGTTAAAGAACCAATGACATTTAAAACACGGTTCACGATAAACCCAAAATCACATTCCATTCCATCAGCCTTTAATCGTAAATTAGCAAGTGAACAATTCACTAAGTATTAACCCCGAAGGCCGAAACCAACATCAGATCAATACACAGGAAACGATTCAACTTAACTAATCTCCAGTTAGTTTCTGATTTTCTTAACTCCATTGGGTCTAAGAACAGTATTATTAAAGATACCATTCATGACAAACCCAAATCACATTCCATTAATTATGGAATCTCCACAGAAAAACAAATCAATATATAATCGATATCAATTTCCGTATCCGACTAATAATATAAATGGAATAACGACAAAGACTTTTAAATTCCATATGTATTAACAGTCTTCCTCAACAGAATTTCATTTCGATAATTATCAATTGAATTCCATTCAATTCCAATTTAATATATTAAATTGAAAACGTTACTTTGGAAAATTCCTGTTAAATCTTAATAAAAAGATTTATAAATTCCAAATCACATTTCACTGTAAATCGGGTTAAAGAACGAATGTCGTTAAAAACACATTTTACAATAAACCCATTTCACATTCCATCAGTCTCTAACCATAAATTAGTAAGAGAAGAATTCCCTAAGTATTAACCTCGATGGCCGAAACCAACATCAGATCAATACCCAGGAAACCATTCAACTTAACTAATCTCCAGTCAGTTTCTAATTTTCTTAACTCCATTGGGTTTAAGAACAGTATTATTAAAGATACCATTCACGACAAACCCAAAATCCAATTTGATATTAAATACAAGGCTCTGAATAGAAAATATATCGGCTTATATTCAATATCAAATTATGGAATCAACAAATACCGTATTGGAATAACGATATATATATATATATCTTTCAAGCTCCTCCACAATATCCGTATAATCACAGAATCCAATATCGAAATATTCCGAAGATAATTTTGATTCAAATCCATTTCAATTCATATATTGGAAATTCCGGTTATTTTTAAAACCATTTCAAATCCAATCTATTTATTTTGGATTATAATTCTAGTTCATAACTAGTTCATTTTGATAAAAATATATTTTTATCTTTTCAAATATGGGATTTTTAGCCCAATTCTTTCCAAACCATTTATTATGATTTTACATGAATTATTGATATTTTTAATAATTTTATCAAGGCCCGTACAGTTGATTTCCATAAACAGTCATCGAACTGCACTTACATCGACCTTTTCCAAATTTGATTTGGACATAATTCCAAATCCAACTGTTAGATTTCAAATCTCTAATATTTGTTAGAAAGCTCTTTTTGATATGAACCCAACGGTTACGGTTTTAGGAGAATCCAACGGTCGGATCTCCCGTAATGTCCGTTCGAAGTCAATGGTCGAAATTCATGAACTGCCATGGCGCGTTCTATTCAGGCCATGATATATATAATATATATTATAAATATTTCATCGATTTCCATTTAAAGCGTATTTTATAAATCGTTTTAAATTCGTTTTCAAAACGATTTCAACTCCATATTCAATTTGAAATCAAAATTGAATATTCCATATCATCGATATATAAATGATAATATTTACAAACATTATATTTCAAAATCATTTCCTTTTCGATATTCATTATAAAAATGAATAAAATCGATATAAATATCGTTCACGTCAAAATGGCGTTAATCTAATCAACACGGCTTTATATATTTAAATATATTCGTGTCCATCCCAAATCGGACATCAAATTCAGCTTTTGATCTTTTACTGAATATTATTTTAAAATATTCGCTATTTTAAAATAATCGTTATTTTAAAAAATTAATTCCTTTCTGAACTGGAATCAGACACGGTCGATTACCATATAATTTGATTTATATGGATTTCATACAATACATGTATACAACAACAGTGACAAATAATCATCCATCATCCAGAGTGCATTCTACACTGTATAAGCATTAAATATAAATATTTAACGCTTATAACAGTATGTCAACCCATCGATTGACATACAACTAACTATTGGGATTAGTGTATGTCCAATATCATCCCAATACCCATGTGGGGTTTCAATCAACAAATAATGAATTTTATTTGTGCAGTTTGGCGATGTGTAAAATTTATCGTCCCAATCAATATCAGTCAAATATGTGTACATAAACATATCGACCGATTTGTTTATGAATATTTATTTATTTCATATACACGTTAAAAATTATATTTTTAACTACAAAATATTTTATTTTCGTTCCACATCACACAATCAATTTTTACCACACAATCAATCAAACAAGCAAGCCGTCCATGGCCTGTGGACAACGGGTGTCAGGTGCTGCTAAGCACCGTCTGCATCCTAGTATATATTTTAACTAGAAAATAAAATAAAGGTGAGAAGTTCTCACATTTGGGTTCCACTCTGCTGTGCTTTGATTGTCAATCTATGTAGTATACCTACGTTAAAAATTATATTTTTAACCAATCAATAATTATTTCTTTGTATGATTATTTTATAAATAAGAGACAAAGGCTAAAAATTATATTTTTACCTTTCTAAAAATAATTTCATATTTTTATAACAATACTACATAGATAAAAATCACATTTTTATGCCGCTACTATATAAATAAAAATCAAATCTTTCTATCGCTGATGAATATATAAAAATCCAACCTTTGTTTATTTAAAAATCTTGTCTTTCTAACTATGAAAATCTAATCTTTCTTGTTTAAAGAAAAATCTAATCTTTCTTGTTTTAAAAATCTAATCTTTCTTGTTAATCACAAAATAAAAATCACGCCTTTTACCAATGATAAAAATCATTGCTTTCTTTACAATAAAAATCAGTTCTTTTATAATTATATTGCTTTTAAAAACCATATTTTATATTACCTACGTAAATATAAATTAAATTTAAACTTACAGTCGCTTGAAAGGGGAGTAAGAGGCGAGGTGAAGGAGGAGTTAGCAGTGGAGGGAGGCGCCGGTGGTTGGTGGCCTGTGGCGCGACTAGGATTCGGGCGTTGGCGGTTTAAGGGGGAAAGGGGGTTTGGTTTTCGTGAATGGTGGAAGGGGGAAGTCGGAGGGGAAGGAAGCGGTGGCAGAGGGGAGCGGCTGACGGAGAGGGAGATCGACTGGTGCGCGACTTCGGTCTTCGCGTTAGCCTGGGGTCTCACGTTCGACTCACGATAGGGGAGGAAGGCGGGAAGGAGGACAATGGAGGATGGCACTCGATGAGGGGCGGTGGCGATTTCAGCGGAGGAGGGTGGAGGGAGAGACGCGGTGATGGCATACGAGAGGCCCGCCATTTTTTTGATTTGGGGCTCGATGTGTTTGATCGGGGAAAATGAAGACCTGGGGGGGGGGGGTGGGTTTAAGTGTAAAAATAGGTTGGGAGTTATATATATAATATTAATGTGTTATTATTATTTTCCATTTAAGTTGACTTTTCATTCGAACTCGAAATCAAACCCGCCGACTGTCATCCCTAGCTAAATACCCCCATTCCGAACACAATGGGATATATCCCGAAAGCCAATGCTATCATTTCGATATGTTTTCATTTAAATTACAATACAAATCAATATATATTTAATTTTAAACGTACATTTTAATTTACCGAGGCCACATACTGACTCTAAAAATTACCGAAAAATTATTTCTAGCTTCATATTGACGATACAATCCTAATAAAACTAATTTCATCAAATTTGAAGGCCGTTTGAAAAATGGCCATTTTCTGGTCGATCGAAATTGACTGAAACTGTTAAAACACGTTTTCTTTTGCTACTGAAACACCCCACCTCCGTTAAGGTCACTCACAAAGGGAATGCCTTATCTTCAATGGAGCATTTTTAGTACAAGATGCAGAAAAATTACAAGATAGACAAATAAAGCAGCAGAAGCTAAATAACCTTTATTGATTAAAATAACTTGTACAAATATTGCTTTACAACACCAATACTTATTACAAGAAAGCATATGTCTTGTTTAATATATAAGAAGCACAAACCGACAATGATATTCCCCAATAAAGCATGAGCCAGCCATAGCAATAGAAAATGGAGTTCAAAGCAATGCGCCAAGGAATCTTCAAGCTTGGAGAGAGTAACGGCCCCAAAATGAGCTGAGCTTTTCCCTCCCTGACTATCTGGGGGGGGGGGGGGGAACGGAAGAAAAGAGGCGAAAGCAAACTAGGTCAGACATAAAGTCTGGTAAGTCCAGTGATTCATAGTATTTAAACGAGGAAAAAGGTTCATGACATGAATAAACTAAATATAAGACTAAACCATAGTAACAAGTTAACATGGAATAAGCATGGGATATGGCAAGATAAACTGAATGTACTGATAAACTGAATGCGCTTCTACTCCTTCTTTGCTTCGCAACTACCCTGTATATACTGATTTCTATATCTTTACACTACCTAACTAGTGTCCAAACTAGTAATATATGATCAAATGATAACGTGATCCCAATCCCCGTATTTGCAGTTGCCTTCAGGTGTACATCTATTATGGGGATTCTATTTATTACCTATATCTAATCTAGGGTTTACTATCGAGTGCTTCCTAGATTCAACCAGGGTTTTACGCTACCCAGGGCCACTGGGGTTTATGCTACCTATTGAACGCCTCTCGAATTCAGGGTTTACGCAACCTAGGTCCAACTAGGGATTATGCTACCTACTTATATTAATTTTCCATGTGTCTGTGTCAGTCGGCCTTCTCTTGCATGTAGATACTCTGTGCTGGCCCCACCATAAGGTGTATCAAGCTTTATGATAGCGACCCAACACGATTCAAGATGCACAGTGTATAACTACTGGTACCCAGTGCCTGCTTTTTCCCAATCCGGAGTTCGTGCACGCCTGTAAACCGTCGGAACCTACAATGACGTACCCCCTGCCGTTATCTTTGACCGCTTATAATCAGCCCAGTAATCGTGCCCCACCCTGCCTAATTTCAGGGTACCATGATACATCTATGTGGGTTACTGCTGAAACGGGTCCCCGTTACTAGGGTTTCCTGCTGGTTAAGTTTGTGGGCCTATATATACAAATATTACCCACCTAAATGAGATGTACTTAACCCTCCCATCGATTCTAGCATGTTTTCTTAATGGTTAAGTTTTGTGGGCCTATATATACAAATATTACCTGCCAACCCGATGTGTACTTAACCTTCCCACTCGTCAAGTCGTGTTGGTTAAGCGGTTCTTATTAACTTAACCTTTCTCGCTTATCTTGTTGGATTGTTTAAATGTGATTTATTAATTTAACCTTATTAAGCCATCAGGTTATATTGGTTAAGTATTCCCATTTAACTTAAACCCATTACTTCATCAAGTTATACTGGTCAAGTATCATTAATCAATTCATGTTAACTTAACCCATCCACCCGTCATGTTGGTTAAGTGTTTCCTTCTGGTGTTGACTTGACCCTACCTCAATTCATGTTATATTGGTTAAGTGTTGCCCTCTCGTGTTAACCTAACCCTTCCCATACATCATGTTATATAATTGGTTAAGTGTTTTCCTCTTGTATTACTTAACCTCACCACATGTCATTATATATTTTGGTTAAGTGTTACTTTAGTTAACTTAACCCTATCATCTGCTTAATTAACATGTTACAACGGTTAAGTGTTCTAAATTTACTTAACCTCACCCACTTGTCTAATTAACATGTTGTAACGGTTAAGTGTTCTAATTTTACTTAACCTCGCCCACTTGCCTAGTTGACATGCTATTACGGTTAAGTGTTCTAAATTTACTTAACCTCACCATCTAGTCTGTTGAATTGGCTAAGTGTTTTCTCGATTACTTAACCCCACCCTTCTTGTCTTTGTTAACATGTTATTACGGTTAAGTGTTTCCCTAATTAACTAACCTCAACATTTCTAGCTTGATTTATTCTTGAGTCTTAATCAATTAATTAAAGCACCAACCACTCACATTAGACAGATATTTTTGTGGTTACTGGATGTGCCGGTCGGTTCCAAGCTGGTTTACACCACAACTCAGTCTAACCTCGGGTCTTTCTGGGCTTGATGCACTAACCACCCACATTAGACAGATATTGTTGTGGTCACTGGATGTGTCAGTCGGTTCTGGGCAGTTTTACACCATAACTCATTCTAACCTCGGGTTAGGCATATTCGTCTTTTACTAAATTTACATATTTACTATTTATGTAAATTTTCTGTAAATCAATTTAGCCTAGATCATATTCATCTGTCATGCAAATTAACATACTTATATTCTATGCCCAAAACTTGATTTACCAATCAATTTACCCAACTTGCAGTTTATACCAATTTAGATTTAATATTACCCTTTTACAATTTATGCCCAATCTATATTAATATTCCAATTCACAGTTCATGTCAAAACTAGATTTAATATTCTAGTTTACCGTTTATGTCCAAAATTTGGTTTACACACCAATTACACACTTTGTGGCCAATTGAATTTATCAACTTATGCCCAAGTCTAATATGCATGTAAATCATTCACTATTATAGCCAATTTAGATTAGGCCAACATATTTATTAAGCTACGCTTAATCCCCGCATCATAATCGTACGTATAACATGATTTCACAAGTTTTTTATGTACTCATGAAATGGAACTAATCAAAAGGAATAGGGGATAAGCACAAGAATTGATACAAAAGATTAGGCATGCAAAAATAATGGCTCCAACAGGTTCGATGTACATAATAGTGAATAGGAATAAACTAGCCAAGTGACACACTAAATATGAGATCCACATAATCAAGGGAATAAGCATAGGTGATTTGGTCCAACATAATGCCAGTTCAAGGTACAACATGATCGGTTAATTGTAACAATGGGAATAGTCATAAGCAACTAACTACAATAGTCATAGGTAATTAACCACAATAGTCATGGACGACTAATCACAATAATTTCTTAATCACTGTCATAGGCAATAGTCTCGTAGTTATGATTCATAGTCGTAGGCAATAATTTCATAGGCGACAGTTCATGGCCATAGTCTTAGACAAAGGTCTCATATTCATAGTCATAGTCATAGGCAATAGCTTCATAGGCAACAGTTTCATAGTCATAGTCTTAGGCAAAAAGTCTCACAGTCATAGTCGTAAATCAGATCCAAAGGCATAAATAACTTTCGATTTGACATAAGCACGAATCAAAGATAATTAACTTGCAAATTGGCATAGTTCTATATTTTGATTCATTACATTCACGATTCCAATTACACGTTCAAATCTAAGGAATAACCGAACTTACAAAGAAGGAATTCTTGATTTCTGGAATCTGAATTCTGAAGTTGGTATGCCCGCCTTTGATGTAGATCGTTGTTCTCATAATTCAGATTTGATTCACTTCGTAGCTTTCTAGTTTTCTTTTTAATTGAAAGAGAATGGTGGCTGTCCTAGGTTGAGTATGGCGGTATGATGGCTCTTAGAATGAATTAGTGTGATTTTAGGGTTGAGTGTTAGGTTGTTTATATGGAGTTTCAAATTCAATTAGAGCCGTCGGATGATCCTAGAGTTAATCACAACCATTCAGTCAGGATAGGGTGACACCTCAGCCCTAGTGACTCAGCAAGGAGTTAGAAAGGACTCAGCAATGAGTCACGGTATGGATCAGAACACACCAGAAAGCTGTGCATGTTTTCAGCTCGACCTGGGCGCACTTGGCAGGTGCACTAGTGCAATTTTTGTACTTTCGCACTTCCCAAGTGCGCTAGTGCAATTTCTGTACTGGCGCACTTCCCAAGTGCGCCAGTGCAATTTTTTCTTCTTTTCTCTCTTCTCTTCTTCTGGTTTTCTGCCGAACTTCGTTGGTCCATATCTTCTTAATACGGTGTTCGATTTACGCGAACTCGGACTCTATCTCAAGTAGAATTCCGAGACGAACGCAAATTGCGGGGTGTTACACTCTCCCCTCCTTAAAGGATTTCGTCCCCGAAATCTCTAAGTTAAGAAGTATGCATATCCTATCATCCAACATCTATGTACTTAACCATTCAATCACTGGCATCCATTGTCCTTAAAAGATTTCTAATGCATTCATGATCATATGCATAGTGTGTGTATATGTCCTTATTTAATGCAAAATCAGGCGGTCTACTGATTCAGTTGACCTCCTTAATGCAAATCATGTCAGTGTCATGCATCCAATATGTATGCAATCCTAATGATACATATTATTTCTATATGAGTGACAACCATTCACTCAAATGCAACGTCCACAGGATAACACATCAAGTTCAATCCATAAACAAACACATATATGCAAAATATGGAAGTGACTGAGCTGATCTAGTGCCTTATGTGTGTATATGCATCCACGAGCAACCACTAGCAAACACTTGCAACCACTTGCATCCACCAAACAAAACATTTCTCAAACACATGTTTACATCCATTGGCTTCTACCTAAAGATTGAGGATAGGACCGAGAGGATATACTTAAAATCCAAAGACTAGCATGCAAATAGATTTTACAAAAAGGTGGAATCAAGGATATACCCTTAAAAAGGGTAAGATGCGCGTATCTAGTCTTCAGTCTTCTAAGTCGCATCTTCTTGAGCTTCACTCCACTGTACCTTATCTAATTTAACTTCATGGTTGTGAAGCATCTTGACCACCATTTCCAAAACCCACTAGTAAAGATAGGCCCTCGATCACTTACTATGATAGAGGGTATCCAATGTAGTCGAACTATCTTTCCAAGATAAACAGATATTAACCATGATATCGAGTGTATATCCTAAGATGATTAGAGGTCTCTCCTCTACTTAGCTTATCCATCATGATGCAAGTTTGAGGGTCCAAAGCTAATGGTTACTATGTGCTTATTACCTCTCTTAAGGTCAGTCTAACTTATGGTGCCAGCCCCAACCATTTATTTCTCACGAAAACCATCCTAGTCGAACTCGACATCCCTCAAGTACAAACCCCAAAGGCCTAAACCAGTATCAGACAAGCACCCAAGGGATACCTCCTCCGAATTTGGACGATCTATGTGAAATGATACTAACAAAACAACCAAATCATTGGGAACTTTACCGACTTCGGCTATCCTCGCCAATCTTGCTCCAAAATTTTCGTTGATCGCATAACTGGCTTTGCAGTGTCATCTAGATACATGCGGAAGTCTGTCTCTAGTTTTAGGGGGAAAACCCCTACCCTAATCAAAACACCTTGCGTACTCATGGACTACTCCAACGGATCGAAAATCGTCGATAGGTAAATAAAGTGATTCTAGGTAGCTAAGACAAACTGATCCCTTAGGATCGTACGAAATCTCAAGGGTATTCCCGAGGCAAGTCAAAAGTCTAACTACCCTTGCTTCACAATTACTAACTAACCAATCAATGCCTAGAATCAACCCATAGCCCAAAAACATAAGCATAAATATAGCTATTCTCAAATCCTCACAAGTCAAAGATAAATGGGCCGAACCAGCAATTTGATTTGAGACTATGATGGGATCCTCTACTACACAATAACTACGGTGCAGAGACTCAACTATGGAAGCAGATATATATACGGATGCGAAGCGCTAAAGTCAGAAGGAGTATTAACAGGATAATAAAAAAAAGGAAAAAATCTTCCAACAGAATTATTACTGCCTCTCTCTTTCAGGTATGCTGGCGGTGAGAGCATGCACTTGTCTTCTGGAAAAAAATCCTGTCCCTTGTTCTTGCCTTTGCCCTTAATTATATGACCCATCATACCAAAATAAAGATACTTCCACTTGTTTTAGGTCTTACTATTTTTTTCATCCCATCCTTTGTGAACCAAGTCCATATCCATGGGTTCTTCATCCTTGTGTTGTGCTCCGTAGCCAGCCCCCCTCGTTCTCAACTTTTCCATCCTTGTGTAACTTGTTGACATATCTCTCGAAAGCTTCCTCCATCGCACGGGGAATCCTACAAAGCTCGAAAGAAAATTACGGCTACAGATGGAAGTTAGGCACTTATTTGCCATTTGACAAGTGTCGTAGTCTCATCAAGCCTACAGAACCACGCCGCGATGAGGTTACCTCCCAGAAAGCCAGGAGCCCCAAAGACTCAAGAAAGAAGGAAACAAGGATTCAAGCAGAGGGTCAAAAGATAGTGCATATGGCTTTGGGGAATATGCCTTTAAACAAAACTTTTCTTTTGAAAATACTTCTTTTAAAATCGTTTTGAAAATAATTTTTCAAATCATTTATCTGATCCGGTAACCTTCAGCTTTGATACTAAGTGAAAAACCCCAACTCCGTTAAGGTCACTCACAAAGGGAATGCCTTAACTTCGGTGGAGCATTTTTAGTACAAGATGCAAAAAAATTACAAGACAGACAAATAAAGCAGTGGAAGATAAATAACTTTTATTGATTAAAATAGCTTGTACAAAGATTGTTTGAAAGCTTATTATAAGAAAGCATCTGTCTTGTTTAATATATAAGAAGCACAAACTGACAATGATATTCCCTAATAAAGCATGAGCCAACCATAGCAGTAGAAAATGGAGTTCAAAGCAATGCGCCAAGGAATTTTCAAGCTCAGAGAGAGTAATGGACCCAAAATGAGCTGAGCTTTTCCCTCCCAGACTACCTGGGGGGGGGGGGGGACGGAAGAAAAGAGGCGAAAGCAAACTAGGTCAGACATAAAGTCTGGTAAGTCCAGTGATTCTTAGTATTTAAAAGAGGAAAAAGGGTTATGACATGAATAAACTAAATATAAGACTAAACCATAGTAACAAGATAACATGGAATAAGCATGGGATATGGCAAGAAAAACTGAATGTACCGATAAACTGAATGTATTGATAAACTGAATGCGCTTATACTCCTTCTCTGCTTCGCAAATACCCTGTTTATACCGATTTCTATATCTCTGCACTACCTAATTGGTGTCCAAACTGGTAATCTATGATCGTATGATAACGTAATCCCAATCCCCGTATTTCCGGTTGCCTTCAGGTGTACATCTATTATGGGGATTCTATTTATTACCTAGATCTAATCTAGGGTTTACTATCGAGTGCTTCCTAGATTCAACCAGGGTTTTACGCTGCCCAGGGCCATTGGGGTTTATGCTACCTATTGAACGCCTCTCGGATTCAGGGTTTACGCAACCTAGGTCCAACTAGGGATTATGCTACCTACTTGTATTAATTTTCCACGTCCGTGTCAGTCGGCCCTCTCTTGCGTGTAGATACTCTGTGCTGGCCCCACCATAAGGTGTATCAAGCCTTATGCTAGCGACTCGACATGATTCAAGATGCACAGTGTATAACTACTGGTACCCAGTGCCTGCTTTTTCCCACTTCGGAGTACGTGCACGCCCATAAACCGTCGGAACCTACACTGACATACCCCCTGCCGTTATCTTTGACCGCTTGTAATCAGCACAGTAATCGTGCCCCACCCTGCCTAGTTTCAGGGTACCATGATACATCTATATGGGTTACTACTGAAATGGGTCCCCGTTACTAGGGTTTCTTGTTGGTTAAGTTTGTGAGCCTATATATACAAATATTACCCACCTAAACGAGATGTACTTAACCCTCCCACTGATTCTAGCATGTTTTCTTGATGGTTAAGTTTTGTCGGCCTATATATACAAATATTACCCACTAACCCGATGTGTACTTAACCTTCCCACTCGTCAAGTCGTGTTGGTTAAGTGGTTCTTACTAACTTAACCTTTCTCACTTATCTTGTTGGATTGGTTAAGTGTGATTTATTAACTTAACCCTGTTCAGTCATCAGGTTATATTGGTTAAGTATTCCCCATTTAACTTAACCCATTAGCTCATCAAGTTATACTGGTCAAGTTTCATTAATCAATTCAAGTTAACTTAACCCATTCACCCGTCACGTCATGTTGGTTAAGTGTTTCCTTCTGGTGTTGACTTGACCCTATCTTAATTCATTTTATGTTGGTTAAGTGTTTCCCTCTCGTGTTAACCTAACCCTTCCCACACATCATGTTATATAATTTGTTAAGTGTTTTCCTTTTGTATTACTTAACCTCACCACATGTCATTATATATTTTGGTTAAGTGTTACTTTAGTTAACTTAACTATCATCTGCTTAATTAACATGTTACAACGGTTAAGTGTTCTAAATTTACTTAACCTCACCCACTTGTCTAATTAACATGTTGTAACGGTTAAGTGTTCTAATTTACTTAACCTCGCCCACTTGTCTAGTTAACATGCTATTACGGTTAAGTGTTCTAAATTTACTTAACCTCACCATCTAGTCTGTTGAATTGGCTAAGTGTTTTCTCGATTACTTAACCCCACCCTTCTTGTCCTTGTTAACATGTTATTACAGTTAAGTGTTTCCCTAATTACTTAACCTCACCATTTCTAGCTTGATTTATTCATGAGCCATAATTAATTAATTAATTAAAGCACCAACCACTCACATTAGACAGATATTGTTGTGGTTACTGGATGTGCCGGTCGGTTCCGGGCAGGTTTACACCACAACTCGGTCTAACCTCGGGTCTTTCTGGGCTTGATGCACTAACCACCCACATTAGACAGGTATTGTTGTGATCACTGGATGTGCCGGTCAGTTCCGGGCAGTTTTACACCACAACTCAGTCTAACCTCGGGTTAGGCATATTCATCTTTTACTAAATTTACATATTTACTATTTATGTAAATTTTCCGTAAATCAATTTAGCCTAGATCATATTCATCTGTCATGCAAATTAACATACTTATATTCTATGCCCAAAACTTGATTTTCCAATTAATTTACCCAACTTGCAGTTTATACCAATTTAGATTTAATATTCCCCTTTTACAATTTATGCCCAATCTAGATTAATATTCCAATTCACAGTTCATGTCAAAACTAGATTTAATATTCTAGTTTACCGTTTATGTCCAAAACTTGGTTTACACGCCAATTACACACTTTGCGGCCAATAGCCAAGTGACACACTAAATATGAGATCCACATAATCAAGGGAATAGGCATAGGTGATTTGGTCCAACATAATGCCAGTTCAAGGTACAACATGATCGGTTAATTGTAACAATGGGAATAGTCATAAGCAACTAACTACAATAGTCATAGGCAATTAACCACAATAGTCATGGGCGACTAATCACAATAATTTCTTAATCAATGTCATAGGCAATAGTCTCATAGTTATGATTCATAGTCGTAGGCAATAATTTCATAGGCGATAGTTCATGGCCATAGTCTTAGACAAAGGTCTCATATTCATAACCATAGTCATAGGCAATAGCTTCATAGGCAATAGTTTCGTAGTCATAGTCTTAGGCAAAAAGTCTCACAGTCATAGTCATAAATCAGATCCAAAGGCATAGATAACTTTCGATTTGACATAAGCACGAATCAAAGATAATTAACTTGCAAATTGGCATAGTTCTATATTTTGATTCATTACATTCACGATTCCAATTACATGTTCAAATCTAAGGAATAACCGAACTTACAAAAAAGGAATTTTGATTTCTGGAATCTGAATTCTGAAGTTGGTATGCTCGCCTTTGATGTAGATCGTTGTTCTTATAATTCAGATTTGATTCACTTCGTAGCTTTCTAGTTTTCTTTTTAATTGAAAGAGAATGGTGGTTGTCCTAGGTTGAGTATGGCGGTATGACGACTCTTATAATGAATTATTGTGATATTAGGGTTGAGTGTTAGGTTGTTTATATAGAGTTTCAAATTCAATTAGAGCCGTCGGATGATCCTAGAGTTAATCACAACCATTCAGTCAGGATAGGGTGACACCTCAGCCCTAATGACTCAGCAAGGAGTCACAGTACAGATCAGAACACACCAGAAAGCTGTGCATGTTTTCAGCTCGACCTGGGAGCACTTGGCAGGTGCACTAGTGCAATTTTTGTACTTTCGCACTTCCCAAGTGCGCCAGTGCAATTTCTGTACTGGCGCACTTCCCAAGTGCGCCAGTGCAATTTTTTTACTCTTTTCTCTCTTCTCTTCTTTTGGTTTTCTGCAGAACTTCGTTCGTCCATATCTTCTTAATATGGTGTTCGATTTACGCAAACTCGGACTTTATCTCATGCAGAATTCCAAGACAAATGCAATTGCGTAACCCGTTTCCCTTAATTCTCGCATTTGAAATAAATTATTCTTTGATTATATCTTATGTCCCGATTTAAAATTGCGGGGTGTTACAGCTATGCTCAGATATTGATTTCGAAAATTATGAATTTTGGAATCTAGCAATAACTTGACATCTCGGATCCAACAAATGTGGTTTCATCGAAAACGGAGGTCGTTTGCAAAATGGCTATTTTTACGGGCTATATTTTCCATAGCGACTATTCCAAATTTTCAACTGGGCATAACTTTTTATCCCCGTAATGAAATTTTGATTTTTCGGATTCATTGGAAAGATATTTTCAAATAGATCCTAATATTTTTGGTTTCGCTAAAATCCGGTTTATTTTGCATCCTATACATTCATTTGAAATTTGAAATCGAATTTTCAAACTATCGCGCCATTTCCAATTCCTTTTATAATTAAAATAGATATTTATATTCTAACATCAATTCAAATAAATATATACATTCTAATTCTATTCAGAATAAATTACTTTTCGTTACTATTTAAAATAAATCATTTTAAATATTCAAAATTCACCAAAATTACCAAAATAAATTTTTTAAATTGGTTCGGATTTTCCGGGTTGTTACAAAAAGAATAAATACACATATGAAATGAATACACAACTACACAACTTAGGTAATAGCTTCTATACAGACAGTCTAAGGTGAAATAGTAGAACATTAATCAACAACAAGCTATGAACATGAAATAACTTGGTCTTCCCCAAATAAAAAAAATACACGGGTTAGTCTAGCGTAAATATATCAGTTAACACATAATAAAAGGAAGATAATATCACATAGGTGGAATATGACAAATGCATAAACTTTGTAAAATACATGAGATATGATCACTATCTTATAACCAAGGATCTCATGTATGGGATTACACATACAAACAACTATTTCCATCGTCTAGATGACCAAAGCCTAAGGCTATGATGATCCATAGAAATATCAATTAGTAGATAATACGATGGAAATCAGATAAATACAATATGTCAAACTCGACTAAGAGCTAACCACACAGTGGTATAATCACCATGAAATAAACATTAAATAACACATAGTTATGTATAAAAATTAATATACACAAGGTAGAGAAACATCATAAAACATTATAGAAATCTAGAAACCAAAGACACTTGAAATCTAGTCACACATCATGCCATACATTCAACATGCCACATTGTCTTTCGTGGAATTGAGAAACATAAAGTCACACCGTATTGCATCCAAGAGAAAGGCGAGGCTCAGCTACAACGATATGTGCTCCACACAGCTACCGAAGCCAACATGTACTAACCACATATTTTTGGATTACTACAACACATTTTTGGTGCCCCACACAGTTCTCCACATAAATATATTTGACTTATAATCCTCACACATTCACCTCGATATACATAATTAGCCCGTCACGGCTAAGTACTAGTAAACAACAATAGGTGACCCGAAGGTCCCACACAATTCCCCAATTATGAGTCATAGACTTCCTAATAGTAAGCTAAAATAGTGATAACGATACGTCCTAAACTATACGTTCTCGCTTAACGGTTTACTCCAAGTCATCCAATTCCACAAAATACCTTCAACGAGTTTGGAATTAACCAGCGTAATATACCTTCGTATCCCATATACAAGGTTTACCACATCGTTTAATCACAATCTCGCCTTCGTGAAGGGTGCAAAAAGTGTAGTTTTATGTATTAAAATACTCATTATAGAAAATGGGTTGTCGAAACTGTTTAGAAACATTTGTAATAATTAATATTTATATTTTTGAAACAAACTTAGAAAATGATTGTATTTACATATATAAGTCAAAAATCGTTTTGAAATTATTTTAATAAAACATATATCTGAATTCAATAAAGCTCATAGAAACCTCACCAAACTCCATGAAACAACAAATAGTACTGACAGTGGCCCTTGAAGTGGTTGCAATATATGATTTATGGGTTTGTCATGCTTTCTTTAGAGTGCTTGGTTTGTTAAACGATATAAATGTTTTAAGATAGTCATACCTATTCTCTGAACTTCCAAATGGAATTTCAACATACATTATATGTTAGGTTAGTATTGTAGAGCATCAAATTGGGTATTACCTGGTGGATGGAATTTACCCAATTGTGAGAACTTTAATACAAGGATTTAGAGTAACAACAAAAGACAAAGATATCTATTTCACTGAAAAAGCAGCAAACTGTAGAAAGGACAACGAACGAACGCTCAGTGTGTTACAAGTAAGGTTTTAGATTTTACGAAATCATGCTCGATTTCAATTTGAAATCATGTATGCTTGTATAATTATTCATAATATGATTATAGAGTCTGAAAGAGGAAGGTATAAAAATCAAAAGACTAATTACTCGGACATGTTTAAGGATTCTGACAAAAGACCCAATAAAGACATAAACTCGTTGGACAAATATGTTGCCATGGTTCAACATATTGAAGACCAATTTATGCACTTCCAATTGCATGACTAGTTAGTGGACCATCTGAGGGAACGCAAAGGAAGGAATAGTAAGAATCCTTATGTATGGTTAATAATAGCTGCTTCTGCTTGCAAGTTTGTTTACTATACTATATTTTTGAGGTTTTATGTTTGCTACTATGTTGACTATATTATGTCTTAATATTTGTATATTGGTAATTATGTAGTATTATTATGGAAGTCATCTAATAAAATAATGCCACATAATAGCTCAAAAGACATAATGGTACAATAAAATTATATCAATTACACAAACAGCACACGTATAAACCGTAAGTTACTCGGGGATACATAAACATACTCACATAAAGACCTACTCATTAACCATATTACAGTGCAACTAAACATCTACAACTCATCCCTATACGAGCCACTAGAGCTTTCACTACGTCTAACTTTCTTATATGTTTCCACAGCTCAGTTACTGTAACACCCCTCTCGAAAAGCTAACACAAAGATCTTTTAGCAAAGTTGTTAGTGCCTGGTGTTGATTTTTGAGAGGCCAGAGGTTCAAATCCCATTGTTGTCAGATTTGGTATCAAAGGCAATGCTTAGCCAAGATTATGTGTGAAATGTTGTGGATGTCAGTCAGTGTGGTACTTATGCGAGTTACATGCACAATGCCTGGGTGGTGGGGGATATGAGCCAACGAAGATGTTGGGCTATTTAAGGGGGTAGTCTAAAATACCCGTCTTAAAAAATTAACACAATGTTGTTTTAGCATAGTGATTAGCAAGTGGTGTTGCTTTCTAGGAGGCCGGAGGTTCGAATCCCGCGGTTGTCACAGTTACTAGTTCCTATTATTGTAATTCCCCACCTCCGCTAGGGTCACTCACAAAGGGAATGCACTAGTTTAGGTGGAGCATAATCTAGGTAAACATGCACAGAGATATCACAAGACAGAAGATAAATAAAGCAGCGGTAGAAATTAAAAACCAAATCTCATTACTTTCAATGAAAAGAGTCAAAACCTTATATATCCAAAGTACGAATTGTCATTATTCCATTAAATCAAGTTCTAGATAAAGAAGCATAAACTTAAAATAACAAAAGTAAATTACTCCCCAAAAATAGTAGAAGTGCAGCCATAGCATAGCTCAAGACCAAACCGTACATGAGCTGACAGAAAGCAAGCTAAATCCAAGCTAAGAGCTAGAGTTTCCTCCCTGTGAACCTGGGGGGCGAAAACGAAAGAAAAAGGGGCGAAAGAAAAAGGTTTAGTCATAAAGACTGGTAAGCCCTAGTGACTTTCAGTATAAAACCTAGTAAAGTTAACAAGACATGAATAAACAGACAGTAAACATAAGGATGATGATAAGTCTGGCATGATAACTAAGATAACAAGATAAATCAAGTCTAGCATCGCATATTCAAGATTCGCTGCACCAACTGTACTAGTATTCTAACCCATGTCAAGTATTAACCATGAAATGATCCCTTGGCCCAATATCATGAAATGACCCATTACGCAGTCCTACAGTACGATCTACTAATCGATAGGCTCCCTACAAGTTCTAGCTCGTCATGTGTCTGTGTCATACGACCCAATCACGAAATGTAGTCACCTATGCTAGGTCCACTATAGGGTGTATCAAGTCCTATGGTGCCAACCTCCGACACGAATCAAGCACGCACAGTGTAAACCTACGGGTGCCCAATGCCTGCTTTTTCAACTCCGGACTACGTGCACGACTGTAGTCCGCCTGAACCTACAATGGCGCACCTACTCAGCCGTCGTTCTGGTCGCTTACAATCATCCCAGTAATCGTGCCCCACCCTGCCTAGTCCCAGGGTATCGTGATACATCTAAGTGGGTTACTGCTGAAAAGGACCGCGTAACTAGGGTTTCTAATGGGTTAAGTGTTGTCATTCAAATTCATGACTTAACCCTACCAAATCATGTATCAAGGTGGTTAAGTATATTCAAGTCGTTCATGACTTAACCCTATCAAATCATCGTGTCAAATTGGTTAAGTATATTCAAGTGGTTCATGACTTAACCCTATCATGTGGCTTTAATTCATTAATGCACCCCAACCTCTCACATTAGACTAGTTGTTGTGGTCACTGGATTTTCTGGGCGGTTCCAGGCAGATTTACACTACAACATAGTCTAACCTCGGGTTTTACATGCGATATGACCAACTACCCACATTGGATCTTATTGTTTGCAGTCATTGGATTCGCCGGGCGGTTTCGGGCAGATTTACACTGCAAACTCAACCCAACCTCGAGTTGGCCATTTTCAAATTCATTCTAGCATCATGTCCCTGCTCAAGTTTTCATGTCAAGTTCATGTCCATATCCAGGTTCAAGTTATAACAATGTTCATGTTTCAAGTTCATAGTAAATTCAGGTTTTGCCTAATCTACCCAATCGCATT
Source organism: Allium sativum (assembly GCA_030737875.1). Lineage (NCBI taxonomy): Eukaryota > Viridiplantae > Streptophyta > Magnoliopsida > Asparagales > Amaryllidaceae > Allium > Allium sativum. Next base: position 290,502,949 of record CM060924.1, read on the forward strand.
CCCATCGCATGTTAACTCGAATCAATACAAACAAATCTAATTAGGGAATAACATAGAAAGAACTTGCATAAGGTGGCAAAAGTGATTACAGGTCTAGCATTGTATAACTTGAGATAAATGATTACAACAATACTGGCATATGGAATAGTGGTCTCAAATATCAAATCTAGCAAAATAGGGTGATAGTCATGGTAACAGTTGACATAAGATAATAGCCTCAAAATTGTGAATAACAATTGTTTCAACATCACAGGCATGAATATTATGGACATTAAGGGTTTTAAATCTACAACATATATAGGCCCCAAATCAATTTCATGCAAATATTCCTACAAGTCAAGATTCAAGATGAATAGATCCAAGGTGAACAAATAGTAGATCCAAAATAATAGATCCAAAATGAACAATGTTAGATCTGAGATATACAATGATAGATCCAAGATAATTATCATACTTAGGTTCAATCTCGATTTACAACATGTCCATATTAAGTTTAAAGTTTAGATCTAAAAGTAACTGGGGCTTACAGATCATGGTTAGAGAATTAGAAAACAAAGAGGTGATGTTGAATCTCGAGTCTAACAGAAATCCCCCAAACAGCAATACTCTACACGTAGCCTTGTTGGAGAAGAAGCAATCCCTATTCTCTAACTTTTCAACCAGAGTTTTAGCAACATAAGGTCAGAGAGAATTTGTGTAGAGAGACCAGAGTTAGGGGCTATTTATATAGGGTCTGGCCAACGAATTTAGACAGAAATCGGACTAGAAACATCAGAGTGAATTCTGACTCAAAAATGGGCTTGGAAACCAGGTCGACACCCAGGTCGACTCTATGGTCGACCTGGTCCTGGGAAGGTCGACACTATAGTCGACCCCCAGGTCGACCTGGTCCTGGGCGGGAAATTTCCTGCCCAGTCCGTTTTGGGGTTTGAATTCGAATTTTGAATTCGAATTCTGAGTTGTTTTTGAACTTGAATTTTCTGAAACTTTGAAGGGTCATAACTTGGTCGTACGGACTCCGATTTTCGAAAACTCGGACTCATTTCCAAGCAGAATTTCGAGACGAACGTAATGGCGTAACCCATTTCCCTTGATTCTTATCTTAAAAATTAATTCTGTCTTGATTTATGGTTATAACACGTTATAAAAATATGGGTTGTTACATTCTCCCCTTCTTAAAGGATTTCGTCCCCGAAATCTCTAAGTTAGGAAGAACGTATCCTACCATCTATCATCCATCTACTCAAAACATCATCCACATGCAACCATTTCCCTTAAAAGATTTCTAGTGCTGTATGAACATATGCAGAAAGTGTGTGTATATGTACTTATCTAATGCAAAAGATCAGGCGGTTACTGATTCAGTAAACCTCCTTAATGCGAGATATGTTAGTGTATTGAGTCCAACATGTATGCAAATTCCTAACATAATTTATAATCTCTACATGAGTGCACATATCATTCATTCATATGCAACATCCAAGTGATAGCATAACAAGTTCCATCCATGTACAAGTATAAGCACTCATGCATATGCAACATGAAAATGTGACTGAGCCGATCTAGTTCCTAATGTGTGTCATGCATCCACTAGCAACCACTTGCAAACATCAACCATAACATGTTTCAATCAAATTTTACATCCATATGGTTCTACCTAAGGTTCTCAAGATAAGATCGAGCAGATAACAAGGCAAACATAGGTAGTAAAAGCATGATACGAAAGGTTTTCAAGTTTATAGGAAAAGAGATCGAGAATGTACCCTAAAAAAGAAATAGGTAAAGCGCGCATATCTTCTCTTCGGTTTGCCAAGTTGCGTCTTCTTGGGCTTCACTCCACTGTACTTTAACTAGCTTGACTTATTGATTCCTAAGTTTCTTGGTCTCCATTCCTAAGATACGAATCGGAACTCGCCTCAATGTTGCTTCTTTTTCCACTTCTACGCCTTCAAGGATGCTTGCCTCAACCACTTCGGCCGACTCATGTAAGCACTTTCGGAGATGCGAGACGTGAAAGACATTATGTACTCCGGTCAGCTTCTCGGGTAAGTCTACCTTATAGGCCATCTGCCCAATCCTCTCAGTGATAGGGAACGGTCCTACGAACCTTGGTGCTAGCTTTCCACCCGCTCCAAAACAAACCACATTGCGTAAAGGAGAAACTTCTATAAAGACCATATCTCCAACTTTGAACTCTAGGTCTGTCATTCTCTTGTCCGCATAAGATTTCTGTCTATCTTGGGCCGTTTTCATCCGCCTTCGTATTAACTCAATCTTATCTGAAGTGTCCTTTATCATGTCGGGCCCAAGTATAAGCCTGTCTGTCCTCTCCCACCAACAAGTTGGTGACTTGCACGGTCTTCCATACAAGGCTTCGAACGGTGCCATTCCTATGCTAGCTTGGTAGCTATTATTGTATGCAAACTCCACGTGAGGGAGATGGTCTTTCCAAGTACAACCAAAATCAAGAGTGCATAGTCTCAAGAGATCCTCTAGTACCTTATTTACCCTTTCGGTTTGACCATCCGTCTGTGGGTGATAGGCCGTGCTTAAACTCAGTCGCGTACCCATTGGTCCTTGCAGATTATTCCAAAACTGGCTAGTGAAAATCGAGTCACGATCACTAACTATACTAGAAGGAACCCCGTGCAACCGTACTATCTCTCGAAGGTAAATAGATGCTAGCCATGATGCGGTCCTCTTGCTTTTCACCGGAATGAATTGAGCACTTTTCGCGAGTCTATCAACTATGACCCATATGCTAGTATTTCCCTTCCTTGACCTAGGCAGCCCATCCACGAAATCCATCGAGATACTCTCCCATTTCCATTGCGGAACCTCCAAAGGATGTAATAGACCACCGGGCTTCTTCGACTCGGCCTTTATTTGTTGGCACACCATGCACTTCGAAACAAACTCTGCCATGTCCTTTTTCATTCCAGGCCAAAAGAAATTGCATTTCATATCCCTGTACATCTTATCCCCTCCGGGATGTATGGTCATCGTCGAGTGATGAGCCTCCTCGAGGACTTTCCTTACTGAGTCTCCCACTTGTGGGACACATAGCCTTCCATCACGCCTTAGCCATCCCTTGTCATCTATGGCATACCTACTGAGGTGACTTGACGTCTCACCACTAATCAGCTTGTCCTTGATTTCGACTATCTGTGGATCTCCCTTCTGCGAAGTCCCTACTTGATCTAGAAGTGTAGGTCTTAACTCAATAGATGCTAACGTAACAGTCAATGACTCAACAGCAAGTGTAAAATCAAAGGTTGCTATAAACTCTAGACTTTTCCTTTCAACAAACAAGGGGCTCAAGGTCAACCTTTTCCTACTTAGCGCATCAGCCACCACGTTACCCTTGCCAGGGGTATAAGCTATATCGAAGTCATATGATGCCAAGAATTCCATCCATCGCTGTTGTCTCAGATTCAAATCTTTCTGTGAGAAGAGGTACTTAAGCGATTTGTGGTCGGTATATAGCTCGAACCTCTCCCCTAGAAGATAATGGTACCAAGATTTAAGTGCAAAAACGATCGCCGCCAACTCCAAGTCATGTGTTGGGATAGTTCTTCTCATGAACTTTAAGTTGTTTGCCCCCATAGCATATCACTTTCCCTTCTTGCATTAGGACAGCGCCTAATCCTGTGCCACATGCATCTGTGTGCACTATAAACATCTTACTTCCGTCGGGTAATGCCAAAACTGGAGCTGTGGTGAGGGCTCTCTTGAGTCTCTGAAAAGCAATCTCACATTCTATGTCCCATGCAAACGCTAGGTTTTTCTTCGTTAACCTAGTAAGAGGGGCTGAAATCATAGCGAAGTCCTTAATGAACTTCCTATAATAGCCTGCCAAACCGAGAAAGCTTCTCACCTCCGTTGCATTCTTAGGAATTTTCCAGTCTTGCACCGCAACTACTTTTGCGGGGTCCACGGCTATGCCTTGCTTAGAAACTACATGTCCAAGAAACCGAACTTCCTTCCTCCAAAAATGGCATTTGGAGAACTTAGCCTTTAACTAGTGTGCTCTAAGCGTATCCATGACTTCCTTGAGATGTCTAGCATGCTCTTCTTCATCCTTTGAGAAGATCAAAATATCATCCACGAAAACCACTACAAACTTGTTAAGGAATTCCCGAAACACCCTACTCATTAAATCTACAAAGTACGCGGGTGCATTCGTTAACCCAAACGGCATGACGAGCCATTCGAAGAATCCGTCTAGAGTCCTAAACGCAGTTTTGTCAATGCTATCCTCAGCCACTCTAAGCTGATGGAATCCTGTGGCTAAATCGAGTTGAGAGAAAACAGATGCTCCCACAAGCTGGTCAAACAAATCGTCGATTCTTGGCAGTGGGTGCCTATTCTTTTTCGTTAGCTTGTTTAACTCATGATAATCTACGCACAGACGAAGCGAACCATCCGCCTTAGTATAGAATACCACCGGAGCACCCCATTCAGAAATGCTTCGTCTTATGAAATTTTTCTCAAGCAACTCCTTAACTTGTTTACTGAGCTCTCTTCTTTCTCACGGGGCCATGTACCTAACGGGCAATGAAACTGGCTTGGCATTATCAGCAAGATAAATTTGGAAGTCTATCTCCCGTTTAGGGGTAACCCCTTCACCTCATCAAAACATCTGGATATTCTCGTACCACTCTTATAGATTGCAAATTATCAATAGACTAGTCAAGAGATTCTAGATAACATAACATGACAGGACCCATAGGGTTACAAGAAATTTCAAGGGAATTACCAAGGCGAGTCATGAGCCTCACTACCCTTCGTTCACAATCAAGAATGGCTCCATAATTGGACAACCAATCCATACCTAGGATCAAACCGTATCCCATAAATCCGAGAACATAAGCATTACACGTGAATTCTACGCTTAAGATAGAAATCCTCAAATCCACACAAATCATAGATAAATGAGCGGAGCCACCAACTGGATTTGAAACAATAATGGGATCCTCAACTAGACTAGTACTTAGGTGCAGAGTTTCAACAATATCAGAAGAAATAAAAGTATGTGATGCGCCAGAGTCAAATAAGGTTCGAACAGGAAATTCAGAAATGTAAACAAGGCTTTCTACAGAAATATTACTACCTCGGTCAAGAGCTGGAGTGGTGTTGAGAGCATGAAACGGCCCTCCAGAAGGTCCTGCTCTCTCGGTCTGCCCTTGCCCTTGTCCTTGCTTCTTAGGGCAATCCTTACTGAAGTGTCCAGTATCTCCATAATGAAAGCATTCACCCAACTTTCTCTTCTTCCTTCTACAATCTTTAGCTAGATGTCCCGTAATACCACAAAAGTTGCACTTCCTTGTCTCACGTGGTTTGTTAGCATTGTTGTTGTTGTTCTTGTTATTCTTGTAATTCTTTTTGCCTCCCTTCTTGAAGTCAACCTTCTTATTCTAAGTCTCATTAAGCTTAACCTCCTTCTTGCTATTCTTGTCTTCCTCATGAAGTAGGGCCATATCCACCAAGCTTTCAAAGGTCGCCCCCATGGGTATATGAGTTATGGCCAAACTGTGTAGTGGCTCGTTCAATCCTCGAGCAAAGCGTACAGCCTTCTTCTGGACCGTATTGACCAAGTCCAAACCGAACCGAGCAAGCTGATTAAATCTATTCACGTACTCCCTAACAGACATGTCCCCTTGCTTGAGTGCTAGGAACCTCTCCATCTGAAGGTTCTCTTCTGCTGACGATAAGAATTTAAGTCCAAACCTCTCTCTAAAGTCTGCCCAAATCTCAACTGGCCTGGTAGCGTTGGTGACTTCCCACCAAAATGCAGCTTCCTTTTTCAACAACCATGCTGCCAACTGAACTTTCCTATGATCCTCCACATCGAAGATAACAAAAAGTCTTCAGTCTCCTTTAGCCAGTTTCGTGCCTCAACGAAGGTTTTGATTCCAACGAAGTTCTTGCCGCCCATTTCTTTAAAGTCTTTGCATATTTTGGCAAAGGCGGTACCAAGAGGAGGAGGAACCGCGACCACCGGGGGAGGAGGAGGAGGGATGTCTGCTAGGCTCGCGCCGTTGGCCCTAGCTTCTAAGTACCTTCGGAACCATCCAGGTACGGGTACTCCCTCAGGAAGGTTAAGATCAGTCATGCTAAAAAATGAAAAAAAAAGATTCAAACGAGGAAACAAAGGAAAGTGCTAATGGCATTTGGGGAATAGCCTTTTCTTGAAAATAGAACTTTTCTTGAAAAATGCTTCTTTATGAATGGTTTTTAAAATAGTTTCAGAAGGTTTTTGAAACTTTTGCCCAGTCTGGTAACCTTCTACTTTGATACCAAATGTAACACCCCACCTCCGCAAGGGTCACTCACAAAGGGAATGCACTAGTTTAGGTGGAGCATTATCTAGGTAAACATGCACAGAGATATCACAAGAAAGAACATAAATAAAGCAGCGGTAGAAATTAAAAACCAAATCTCATTACTTTCAATGAAAAGAGTCAAAACCTTATATATCCAAAGTACAAATTGTCATTATTCCATTACATCAAGTTCTAGATAAAGAAGCATAAACTTAAAATAACAAAAGTAAATTATTCCCCAAAAATAGCAGAAGTGCAGCCATAGCATAGCTCAAGACCAAACCGTACATGAGCTGACAAAAAGCAAGCTAAATCCAAGCTAAGAGCTATAGTTTCCTCCCTGAGAACCTGGGGGGGGGGGACGAAAGAAAATGGGGCGAAAGAAAAAGGGTCAGTCATAAAGACTGGTAAGCCCTAGTGACTTTCAGTATAAAAACTAGTAAAGTTAACAAGACATGAATAAACGGAGAGTAAACATAAGGATGATGATAAGTCTGGCATGATAACTAAGATAACAAGATAAATCAAGTCTAGCATCGCATATTCAAGATTCGCTGCACCAACTATACTAGTATTCTAACCCATGTCAAGTATTAACCATGAAATGATCCCTTGGCCCAATATCATGAAATTACCCATTACTGGGTCCTACAGTACGATCTACTAATCGATAGGCTCCCTACAAGTTCTAGCTCGTCATGTGTCTGTGTCATACGACCCAATCACGAAATGTAGTCACCTGTGCTAGGTCCACTATAGGGTGTATCAAGTCCTATGGTGCCAACCACCGACACGAATCAAGCACGCACAGTGTAAACCTACGGGTGCCCAATGCCTGCTTTTTCAACTCCGGGCTACGTGCACGACCATAGTCCGCCTGAACCTACAACGGCGCACCTACTCAACCATCGTTCTGGTCGCTTACAATCAGCCCAGTAATCATGCCCCACCCTGCCTAGTCCCAGGATATCGTGATACATCTTAGTGGGTTACTGCTGAAAAGGACCGCGTAACTAGGGTTTCTAATGGGTTAAGTGTTGTCATTCAAATTCATGACTTAACCCTACTAAATCATGTATCAAGTTGGTTAAGTATATTCAAGTGGTTCATGACTTAACCCTATCAAATCATCGTGTCAAATTGGTTAAGTATATTCAAGTGGTTCATGACTTAACCCTATCATGTGGCATTAATTCATTAATGCACCCCAACCTCTCACATTAGACTAGTTGTTGTGATCACTGGATTTGTCGGGTGGTTCCGGGCAGATTTACACCACAACATAGTCTAACCTCGGGTTTTACGTGCGATATGACCAACTACCCACATTGGATCCTATTGTTTGTAGTCACTGGATTCGCCGGGCGGTTCCGGGCAGATTTACACTTCAAACTCAACCCAACCTCAAGTTGGCCATTTTCAAATTCATTCTAGCATCATGTCCATGTTCAAGCTTTCATGTCAAGTTCATGTCCATATCCAGGTTCAAGTTATAATGATGTTCATGTTTCAAATTCATAGTAAATTCAGGTTTTGCCTAATCTACCTAATCGCATTCCCATCGCACGTAAACTCGAATCAATACAAACAAATCTAATTAGGGAATAACATAGAAAGAACTGGCATAAGGTGGAAAAAGTGATTACAAGTCAAGCATGGTATAACTTGAGATAAATGATTACAACAATACTGGCATATGGAATAGTGGTCTCAAATATCAAATCTAGCAAAATAGGGTGATAGTCATGGTAACAGTTGACATAAGATAATAGCCTCAAACTTGTGAATAACAATTGTTTCAACATCACAGGCATGAATATTATGGACATTAAGGGTTTTAAATCTACAACATATATAGGCCCCAAATCAATTTCATGCAAATATTCCTACAAGTCAAGATTCAAGATGAATAGATCCAAGGTAATCAAATAGTAGATCCAAAATAATAGATCCAAAATGAATAATGATAGATCCAAGATATACAATGATAGATCGAAGATAATTATCATACTTAGGTTCAATCTCGATTTACAACATGTCCATATTAAGTTTAAAGTTTAGATCTAAAAGTAACTGGGGCTTATAGATTGTGGTTAGAGAATTAGAAAACAAACAGGCGATGTTGAATCTCGAGTCTAACAGAAATCCTCCAAACAGCAATACTCTACACGTAGCCTTGTTGGAGAAGAAGCAATCCCTATTCTCTAACTTTTCAACCAGAGTTTTAGCAGCATAAGGTCAGAGAGAATTTTTGTAGAGAGACTAGAGTTAGGGGAGTTTATATAGGGTCTGGCCAACGAATTTAGACAGAAATCGGACTAGAAACATCAGAGTGAATTCTGACTCAAAAATGGGCTCGGCAACCAGGTCGACACCCAGGTCGACTCTATGGTCGACCTGGTCCTGTGCAGGTTGACACTATAGTCGAACCCCAGGTCGACCTGGTCCTGGGTGGGAAATTTCCCGCCCAGTCCGTTCTGGGGTTTGAATTCGAAATTTGAATTCGAATTCTGAGCTGTTTTTGAACTTGAATTTTCTGAAACTTTGAAGGGTCATAACTTGGTCATACAGACTCCGATTTTTGAAAACTCAGACTCGTTTCCAAGCAGAATTTCGAGATGAACGTAATGGCATAATCTGTTGCCCTTGATTCTTATCTTAAAAATTAATTCTGTCTTGATTTATGGTTATAACATGTTATAAGAATACGAGTTGTTACAATTATAGAGGAGAAAGCTTACTGAAATCATAAATCTTTAGTTTGATATAATTCTTCTTTTGCATCAAAGTTTTCTTATCCTCATGGGTCTTCTCCTAAATTGTCGGTCGTCCATAATTTCCTTCTAAAATTCAGCTTCGTTGCAGGTTCTTTGAGTTGAAAAGTTGGATCTGTGCTCTCTTTTTTCTTTAGCAGAATTCTCTGAAATTCCTACAAATATAGAGTAATATGCACTGTGTTACTCCAGCTAAATTGACTTGTTGTGACCAATAGGTCATCTGTCACTACTTCTATATAACAGATTTCTATCCTGCGAACTTGGATCACTTCCTGGACGTGAATCGGGGTAGTTGATTCATATGGCTTTGATTTTTTTCTTAAATATGTAGTTATTCGAGTTCATCCATTCCGGTAAACTAGAAAGAAGCTCAAAGAAGTCCTAAAATTTATATGGTTGTTCGTACTGTAGCTGGTAGGCCTTATGTGACTCTTCAATCTAGAAGGCAAAACAAAAAGTGTATGGATGTATGAAACTACTAAAACATAATATAGTATAAAAGAAGTTTAAAATAATATTGTACTTACAATATCATATGCAGTGGTCCCACTTTGCTTCTTATTCTGAAATCTAGTGTAAGTATTGCCAAATAGTTTTGGCGTGTGGTGTTCATAACTGCATACCCTCCTCTTAACGATCCTCATTTTCTGCTCATCGATTCTAAAGCATTGTAATACTATTCAACTCTTTCCCAAAATTTCCGACCTTTCATATTATTTTCAGAAATATTGTCTTGATAAGTGCATGTTCATGATTTAGCAAGTGAAACATACCACTCAGAAGTAAACTAAAATTGTTTTTTCTGCCACCAACTGCTGTTCCTTCCTCTTTGACATTTTCTTCCTCAATGTCTACTATGTTAGATTCTGTCCCCATTACAACTGAATTTATGTGTCATCCATTAAAAATGCCAGTTAAGGATCTCCACTTCTTGTTATATTCTATGCTAGGAGACACAAAAAAATTCTGTAGCTACTTCTTCATTGCATTCTTCAGTATTTATTGCATCCGTTTCTTGGTTTTCATCTTCGTCCACCTTCTCCTCTGAACTATCAACAATTTCTTTGTTATCAGAAGAATTGTGTGCATAAGAAAATTTCTATGAAGATTCTACATTGCTTTGTGGTCATGAATCTCCGATTGTTGCGCATTAAGGTGATGATATTGATTTTGATCGTACTACATCATCACTGACATGCACTACAAATGATCATCGTATGCGCCTACAGAGAACATTGTTGGTAACACTATTGCAGGGTGGTAGAATGAATGTGAGGAAAGTTGGGAGGAGTGAGCAATTAGTAAGGTTGGCTATAGGGAAAACTTGAATACGATGAGTATTCATACTAATGCGATGAACAAACTTTTTGTTGTTGGTGTGCTGGACATTGGTTGAAAAATCCGCTAGAATGTGGGTTTAACATGGGTTTCTTACCCATAAATTTTTTGCCAGGTCATTAAGATGCAGAAGGAATTTTTAGCCGTAGAAGTTGAAGATGATATGGTTATATAGAAGGGGGAGATGGTGGAGTGATGGAAGATATAAGGAAAAATGGAGCGGTTGCACTCACTAGTCATTGGGAGTGCAACAACTCCATGTTATAATGGCGAAGACTTTACCACTATAAGTTTATAACAAAAAAGACTTTGCTGTTGTAGTTTACAATGGTAAAGTCTTTGACTTACAAACGTATAATGACAAAGTCTTTGCCATTATACCCAACCCACCCATATTTATTGAAATAACTACCGAACTGCTTTCAACTATTCACCAACTAGCCATGACGAGGTGAACAAGCCACACCTGGTTGCTCAGTGGTTTATTTACTAATTGAATAAGTCATCGTTTGTTGTGCTTAAAGATACCATGTCATAACAAATTGTAATACTAAAACCATGTAATCGCTTTTTGTTATATGGATTCATTATTTAGGTATTACGTTAATTGTTGAACTTTCTTGTGCTTCCATTCTAACATGCATGCACTATGCATCTTGCATAAGTGGTTTCAAAATATATGTTTGCGACATATATGCTCTATACTCACTTATTTTAACCACTTATCCACGCATGCATCAAGTTTTGGCTTTTCTTTTTTCTTAATTTTGGTCTCTTATCATGCAACATCAAACTATTTGAAATATTTTATTTCCATGCTTATATTGTTTCTTATTATTTTATTACAATTGTTAAGGTATTTACATTATTTTTTATGTAATATATTTAACTTTGTTAATTCTTGTTATATGCTTATAATCACACACACACACACACACATATATATATATGCATATATATATATATATATATATATATATATATATATGCATATATATTATATACTGTCATTACTTCTTAGGAAAATTTTCTAATTTATTTCATTTGAAAATTATAATAATGCAAATAGGTATGTTTCAGGAATATTTATGGATAAAACCCATTTTTAGCCACGCCAGCTCTGATCGGGCAATTTCCTATTGACTACTTTCAATGATTTTCCAAAAGTCTCCAACATGAATTTGCACTTCTTCCTTTTGGAGATTTTTAAAAAATTTCCCATTAACGATTTTTTAAAAGTCGTCAATAGATTTTTTCTCCACTTAAGTCCAGTTACCATTGTCATCTCCTCACTTTCCACTTTACCAAAAGAAAACTCATGTGATTTTTGAGTCGCAAAATCCAATTTCTTGTAAATCCACATCAAAATTTATTCAATTCTATTAAATTGTAAATTAGTTAGTGTCAAGTTTGAGAAACATTCTTTACTGCACGATAATAAAGTTGTCTGAAGTGCTCACTAATTTTTTATCTTATTGTGTATTATTTTAATTTTTTAGTATGTTCATGTAATTGTGTATGAATATAGACATGGTTGGTTGGGAGATTAACAATGAAATGCAAATGAAACACTATGATGAATTTGAAGTGCTATAAGTATTGGAAAGGATACAAAAATTGATGATGATATCGACTATGATCTAAAGACCAGGTTTTATCCGCACCTTATCAATTTCAATCTCGAGCATAAATGTTAAATGCTCGTTTACGCGAAGTTGTAGCAAACCAAAGACTGTACAAAAAATGTGCCTTGATGGAAATATACTAGAGTGCGTACATTCTGATCCTACTGCTACGCAAAATGGGCCTTATCAAATTTGTAGATGTAGAGATGAGCATGTAATCATCGTTTGTAGATCAAAAAATAATGGAGGACATATTTTTTCTGAATGTATTTTGTATGAGGAACACAAGATGAACCCCAGATAAGTTCAGTGTTGTATATGTTTTGAAAGGACTGATCCTCTAATGTATGCTAGGGTACCCCAGTACGCGCTTATAATGCAAGCTGAAAATAAAAGTTTATCGAACTTAATTCACGAATTGAGGAGGGATGGTTATACTTTAAGATGGATGTAATAGAGAACCGAAAGAACACGTTATCACTTGCATGTTGTTTAATCTCCTGTGTATGTGTTAGTAGATGTATGTTTGTATATGATTGATTATGTGTTAGAGAAACTTATGAAATTTATGTTGTTCATTTTCATGTAATTGTTAAATTTTCTTTAGTTTGCACAATATTTGTTTCTGATTATCTGTTAGTTGTAGTTGTTGTTTATAAATTTTAGAAGTCATTGATCTGCTTTGAAGTACTTCTATAAACATTTGGGAGTAGAAACTTAGGGGTTTGTAGGAATTGTTGTTATATGTTTAGTTTTAGGTTAACAACTTCAATACAACCTACACTTATAACAAAACAGATAGCAATCATTCTCTTCCCTTCATAATCAAACAACTTATCTCTACAAAAAGCGAACCTAGTTCTCCTATTTTGTCCGAACAACTCAAAGCAGCTAATTTTCTTTCAATTTTTTCATTAGATAAACTCTAATTTGGATTATTGCTACCACATTTGGCATTGAGGAGGATACATGTATGATTTTATTCTCTAATTTTTTTTAAAAAATTTAAGGTTATGTATATATGTTTACTTGCAATAGTTCTTATTGATTTAGTTTTCAAAAAAAAAAAAAAAAACAATTCCTGTTGATTTGTGTTATTGATCACTATGGTAGAGCAATATGGAATCGATAAATGTGATTATTAAAAAAACCTTCATAGTTTTTCCGAGTTATAAAAACCTTGGGTTATATGCATATTATTTTGACCAAAATTTGGATTTTTATATAAATTATTATGTTGTAGGGTACATAGAGATGGTGCTCGGTCCAGTAGTTGGTAGCATTTGTATCTTCAACATATGCATCATACTTCCAATGAATAATGGAAAATACTAACTTTGTTGAACTTGAATTTGTTGTCTTATCGTTAAACAAATTGTGTTCATTGTAATCTATATTTATTGTTAAATAGCGTGAAGACCCAAATTATATCACTGGCCATTCAATTTCACTAAAAATGCAACATCCTAGAGTTCTTGAGGAGATATAGAAAGCTACTCTTATGCCTGTGATGAGATTGGGCTACACGCGGCTAGGCCACCATCTCATTACCAAACTTGTATATAGATGGGGGCCATAGACCTTTACTTTTCATTTTATAGTAAGAGAGATAACTATCACTTTATGTGATGTCTCTATGCTTTTAGATTTGCCAATTGAAGGCATGTTGTTTGTAACAACCCGATTTTCAACCCTCAGAGTCGACACTAATACATCCATGGAATTAACAAGCCGAACATCTAAGTGTTATAAAACCAAATCATTATGGGTTAAAGAAAAAAGATAGAATAAAATATCATAATCGTAGCAGATAACATATAATATACAACAAATCTTTATAAAATCAAAGAACTTTTATAACAACTAATACAAACCTGGATAGTTATAAAACCTATCCAAAGTAATATAGATAACATCCGGAATACAATAGCACAATGAAAACAAGAATCTACAAGAATACGTCTTGGACTCCAGCTCCTCTCCTTAGCTCCAAGCACCTAACTAGCCTGTCAAATATGCTCGGTCTAACCAAAGCATTATCGTGAAATAACATGCAGTTCAGGACGAAAAACAGAGTGATATAACTCAAGTAACAAGGAAATTTATTTCTTATTAGCTTAAAAACTTTTTGAAAACAAAAGGTATCTTGTAAGACTCCAACGCACATAAACACGTATGGGGTTTTACCTTACGATAACCTAAACACTTTATAGAAAATCTCATGATATTATAATAGTGTCCAAACACAAATACTTATCAATCTAGTTGAAAATGTTACACTAATTAAATTCCTGCATAATATAAATACAAGTAAAACCGTATAAGGCACATATTGGAGTTTGGATTCAATACAACGATTAGGCACTGAGTTACCACCTATCATGGTACCTTTTTAGATAGAGCGTACCAAGAGCCTCACATGGACTCCCTGCGAATCAGGATAGGCCTACCTCTCTCTGGATACTACCGAATATTCCATAACCATGGTTATGATCAGCAACCACCGAATCTTAAGTGCTATGCCCCACTTTTATACTTGCGTTAGCTAGGGTCATTGCAAGCAATGATGTCAACTAACCCGAAGAATAAGGCCGTTGAGGAGCGACCATCTGTATATTAGCTTTGAATGGGTGTTAAACAAATCGGATAATGTGGTATTACTTTTCAAATATCATGAGGAAATCCGATACATTTAATTCAAGTTCAAATCAATTACATACTGGCTATATATAATTCAGAATCAATATAAAATACATAAAAATATAATCAAAGTCAGACATAGTTATTCACATCACTAAGGCGGAAATAGATATGAATATAACACATAAAGTAAATACAAAGATAGTTGTCATAGTCGATCCACTATACATCAAAATAATAGGTACATGCTCTATCCATAAGAATATGTATACAAACATGTCTCATATACATAAAGCCTAAATTACTACAATAATAATGCAGATACAAAAGCCAAAAGGAGAAGCTAATCCATGATAGAAGTCCAATATAAGAACTTGTAATACTTGGTTTGAACCGAGTATTATTTATAAGAAAATAAATAATAAACGGATCAATCTAGCCGTACTCATCATAATAAACAGAGATAGGATAAGAGATATAAATAGAATACAATATGTAAGCATTAACAATAATGTTCACATATATAATGCAAAGGCTCAAAAGGTCTATAAAATATGCCAAGGAAATCTTAATTCTGTATAAGGATATCTCATCCTAACTAATAAAGCTACTCTTAAGATATGATATCACATATCTCGCCGGTACTAAATGATCCGAAGATCACCGATATAATCAGATGAACCGAAGTTCCTTGGGATGATCCGAAGATCATCGATATAGATGAATAAACTAAAGTTCCTCAAGATGATCCTAAGATTATCAGAGTGACCCGAAGGTCAGAATGATCTGAAGATCCTTGATGATCAAAATTGATCGAGTATAGTGTAAACTACGCCAAGCTAGTTAATATAAGAGTCGAGCAACATGTCAAATAACCACTTGCTTTACTCGAATATTTACGAACAAGTTGTATATTCCAATAGAAATACGAAACGATCATTGCCAAAGTTTAAATCAGACGAGTCCAAGAATTAACCGGCGAAGCAAACGCACGGGTTCATATTCCTTGTTTTTACTAAGACATTTAATTGGATTTCTCATACGAATGAGGAAAAGGTTTGCATTAATATATACTAGTAGATTTGTGAAGAAATTTATAAAATAATTTCCTATAATAGAGTAGGATTAGAAACCATTTTAATAAAAGGATTGATATCTACTAATAATATAAAAACCCTTTTATATAGGTTTGAAGTGGCAAATCCCATGTAATAGCGATCGAAATAATGATAGAACTCAGAATTCATGTTTTAATGACGTAAATTAAATCTCATGACTATCGATTATAAATTCGTTCACCATGAATAAATCAAAAGTCCATGAAATCGAACTCAAAAATATGTGAATCAAAGCAACTGAAAAGTCACAGAAAAAGGCCAAACATGCCGAAACTCGGCCAGGAAAGTGCCTGGAACAACCTAAACTATTGACCGTGGTCACTACCTGTCAACAACAGAAAACAGGTTTAGTTGACTAAATTTGGAAAAAACTCAAAATTTGTGCATGTACAGGATTAAATTGACGGACCCCTGAAATTAATCGATTGAAGTGTATATCAGTCGACTTATCTCAGAGGCAGTCGACTGATCTGCTACTTCACCAAATCCTTGTTCCTGGGTCAGTCGACTGACTACCTGATTCAGTCGAATGACTATCTGATTTAGTCGACTGACTTGCTGCTAAAAGCAGCATAAGGCTTGGGCTTAAGGCCAAGTCGATTTCCACGTGTTTCAGTTAATCGATGGAGGCTGTGGACTTCATCAAAGTAAAAATAAAGCCTCGATGGTTTGCCGAAACAATTCATATCATACGAATCAAACCTACTTAAAGATTTATATTAGAATTCGTATGTATTCAAATTCAAAACTAAAGAAATGGAATGTTCACACTAATCACTCCAAATATCAAAACGCACATAACGCACACATGCCATAAGCACACTAGACAAGCATATAGTTTGAGACATAAATGCGAGTTCTCAAAGAGGAGCAAGGTACCGATCCAAATCTTAGCTAGAACAACCTGTCCTCCAATACTACTCACAAATCTTCAATCTACACAAAAGCACACAAATTTCCTAAGAGGAAGATGGAGAATATGGAGAAGCTTATCTAGTTTACCTCTTCAATTTTACTCTTAATTTGAGCTCCTAAATGAAATCCCTAGCTTAGGAATTTTAATTTCCCATTCTCTCTCCCAATTTCTATTTCCTTTGAGGAAGTGTAGAGTGAATGAGGAGAAGGGGGCTATGAGGGTTATAAGGGTGGACTAGGTTGGCTAACCCATACCCAAGTCCAAAATCCAAATTTTTGTAACTCGAAATATATCGATGTTTACAGTTTTTAATCACGTAAATAGTGTTTTGAACTCAATGGAAGTGGTCTCGATCCATTTGCAAAATGCGACTTTTCGGATGTACATACAATTATGATTAACATTGATGTATTTAAATAAAATACTTGAATATATTATTATGAAATATGCGGGTTGTTACAAACTTTCCCCCTTAAATAAATTGTGTCCACGCAATTACATATGGAAAGCTCAATATAAATAACAACCCCACATTAACAAAAAGAATCTATATAGAAATATATTTAACCTATGGAACTGTTGAATTGTATCATAGATTTTAACTTTGAGTCATAAGTTACTATATAACTTAAATTTTCACATGTATAACATATATGTGCAGCTAATTTACTTTAGTCATATTTGTTTTCAACAAATTATATTTTTTCTTATTCAATATCTAAATATTCTAAACCTTAATTTCAATAATTATTTAAAGACAGAATCGCGAACTAACGCACTGCGATTTTTCTGAAAACTTGGTTTAGACATATCTCAAAACTTACAAGATGAAATTCAATTTTTTTCTTTCATTATAAAACTATAATCCAATAGATCTGAATAATTCCTGTTTCGAATAATTCCGACTTATATTGGATTCAATCCACCAATTTGAAGTTCATTTCTCAAAATCACGAACTATCGCCATGCGACAAGCTCATTTTAACAAAATTTATTAATTCGTTTAATGTTTAATAAGTTTATAAATTATAAATCTATTCACTTACGTTTTCAGTATAAACTAATTAAACAATCAGATTAAAAATTGGAAATATCAACTATCTAAAATCGTAACATTTCTTATCGTGCCTTAGCTAGAAATTTTATCACTTAAAAATTTCTTAAAAGTATTCTAGCTTATAAGATTTTCTTAACTTGAAAAGGATGTATATGATGGTTATATATATCCCATTCAGAAGGATAAGCGAATGCGTTGGGGAAACAAGATCAAGAAATAAATTTCGGATACACCCTAAACTGGAAATATTAGCATGTCCTCTAATATTTCAAGAACAAATAAATTGGGACTTTTACGTTTCTAATAAACCCAAAAATTTCAAATTTAAAATATTAGCATGTCCTCTAATATTTCAAGAACAATTTCTAATTAATGAAAACAGGATAAATGTTAGAAGTTGAAAGAATTTCATCGAACTCGAAAACTATTGGTTTTCAAATTCACAAGGATGTCACCATGATGATTGAGGTCAAACTAGTCAAGTTATGAGCTCGAAAATTTGGTTTAACAAGGTTAAAAAAATAAAGTGGAATATTTGTTAACCTATGTCCATGAGAGCCCAAGATCACGAATCAAAATTCGGAAACAAGAGACTAAGATAGATAAGCTAAATATAGCTTATTACTTTTCGAAAGTAGATTCGAGATAATCTTTTAAATGAAAACTTGAATCACTCCACTTATAGAAATCACTCAAAGAGGTCTAGAAGAATATAATGGAAAGGCACTCAAACCATAACAAGTGAAAGGGTACAAAACCATAAATCACTATGTGATTCTCATTGATCAACAAGGAAAGCAAAATTTTACATTAAGTTAGTAAATATGCGAGTTTAGCCAAATATCCAGAGATCTGCTCCAACGACCAAAGCGATCCAGAGATCCGGTCTATCGACCAAACCAATCCAGAGATTCGGTCCAATGACCAAAACGATCCTGAGATCAGGTCCAATGGTCAAAGCGATACAGACATCCGATCCAATGACCAAAACGATCAAGAGATCTAGTCCAATGACCAAAGCGATCCAAAGATCCGGTCCAATGACCAAAACGATTCGGAGATCAATACCAATATGGTCCAGTGACCAAAACGATCAAAATATCAATATGATCCAACGACCAAAACGATCAGTAGATCAATACCAATCCGGTACAACAACCAAAATGATCCAGAGATATGGTCCATAAACCAAAGCGATCCAGAGATCCAATTCAACGACCAAAGGGATCCAGAGATCTGGTCCAACGATCAAAGAGATCCGATCCAATGACCAAAACGATTTGGAGATCCGGTCCAACGACAGAAGCGATCCTAAGATCCGGTCCAACGACAAAATGATCTGGGGATCCGATCCAATGACCAGAATGATCGGGAGATCCGGTCCAACGACCAAAGCAATTTGAAGATCCGGTCCAACGAGCAAAACAGTCCGGAGATCCAGTCCAACGACCAAAACAATTCGGAGATCCAGTCCAATGAACAAAATAATCCGGAGATCAACACCAATAGGGTCCAATGACCAAAACGATTAGAAGATCAATACGGTCCAATGACCATAATGATCCCAAGATCAATACGAATACGGTCCAATGAACTAAATGATCGGATGATTAATATGGTCCAAAGACCGCAACGATCCAAAGATCAATACGGTCCAATGACCAAAACGATTTGAAGATCAATACGGTCCAAAGACTACAATGATAAGAAGATCAATATGGTCCAATGACCACAATGATCTGTATATCAATACGGTCCAAAGACTACAATGATCAAAAGATCAATACGATCCAATGTCCATAACGATCAAAAGATCAATACGGTCCAATGACCATAATGATCCGAAGATAAATAGGGTCCAATGGACAAAACGATCCGGAGATCAATACGGCCCACAGACCACAACAATCTGAAGATCAATATATTCCAATGACAAAAACGATCCGAAGATCAGTACGGTCCAATGACTAAAATGATCTGAAAATCAATACGGAGAAGGGAAATAATTCCCACAAGGTGAGACCCACAGAAATCCACAGAGTGCGGTCCTGATATTTCATCCAAAAATGAAATTGAATCTCAACCGACTAAGTTTAGAAATTAACCGATAAAGTAAACTCAAGTGTGTCGACCCACTAATTTTTACTAATACGTTTAATCAAATTCCTTATTCAATTGAAAAGACAAAATTACTTGTTTGAAACAAGTAACACTCCAAAGCAAATGAGGATACTCAATCATTACCCAAAGAAAGCTAAAGATGCCTCGATAGCAAAATAAATGGGTAATGAAATCTCAAGGTAAGCATGTAAGAATTTTCTCAAAACATAGGTTTGAAAAATTGACATTCTTAAATATATAGTAGGCGCTCGATAGTACATAAGGACATGGTGTCCCCATGTTCCTTTGACACAAACAAGGTGAATGATTACAATTCAAAAGAACTCAAGCGAGATAACAACATCATAAAGAATAAAATGAAAGGTACGGTGATAGGCTCTAGTTTTCTTTCTAAAAATGTCCAAAACTAAGTCTTGAAAATGATTTCAACTCAAACTAGGAAAAAACTCTAAATTCCTACTCATGAAAGGGGCGGGACTCTAAATTTATCTAGCTCAAGATTTTACAAAGATGAAATAAAATCAAAATTGATTGGTCAAATAAAGGATCATGATATATAAGATAGGATATGATGGATCCTAAAACTCGATTTAAATCCTAAACACGATTTCCTAAGAGATACTTAGGACAATGATCCTCGCCATAATATCATATATTTTTCTGAACATAGCTTTAATACCAAGTGTAGCCCCCACCTCTATACTCGGGTTAGCCAAGGTGTAATGGCTCGGAAAATTCAACGCTCAAATATTGGAAAATAATACATAATCTCTTATTACTTGCCAAAAATCAAAGTATCGAAATCCCACATTGTTAACAGAAAGAAATTAGAGGATGAGAAAAGAAAGAAATATTAGAATAGAAGAAAGAAGAAGAACATCACATCAGAATCTCACAGTGGAACGAATAACATATAATATTTCAATATAACTTTAAAGAAACAATCTCTGTATATACATACCATTTATCAGAGTACAACATAGGTTAGCTTTTTACAACATAGGTTATTTTTGATATATTTCTATAGCTTAGCTTTATACCTGTGTAACTATTGTATATTAGCTAGTTTGTATATCATCTACATTCCCGCTATATCCATATAGATCCTTCTTAAGTCATGCACATCAACTTTTCAATTGGTATCAGGGCAAGGCCATCATTTAAACGTAACATCATTATCTGATATTTATATAATATGGATAATAACACTAGTGCTAGTAATAACACCGGATGTTATGCAGGCCAATCCACTGCTAGACCACCTTTCTTTAATGGCACGAACTATAGTTATTGGGCTACACGAATGATGATATACATGCAAGCAAATAGTTTTGATGCATGGAATATCACACAAAAAGAGTACACACAACCCACTACTCTATTTACTGAATGGTCTGCATCTGAAAAAGCAGAGGCTAGTGCCAATGCTAAGGCAATGAACATGTTGATTTTTGCTTTAGATAGAAATGAGTTTAACCGGATTTGTATGTGCAATACATCATATGAAATCTAGAGAACACTCAAAAATACTCATGAAGTTATCAACAAGGTTAAACAAAGCAAAATATCTATGCTAAAGAACCAGTTTCAAAATTTTAAGATGAACGAAAATGAATCCATAAATGATATGTATTCACGTTTTCAAAATATTTATCACTCTTTGTTAGGATTCGGAGAAAAGTATTCCGATTTTGATATAGTGTAAAAAAAAAATTTAACTCCTTAACGGACGAATGGGAGAGAAAGTATTAGCAATCGAAGAAGCTAATGATCTCTCTGCCATGAAACCAGAAGAGTTGATCGGTAATCTATTGTCTTATGAAGTAAATTTGCAGGCAAAGAAAGCACATGTACAGGGTAAGAAGAATATTGCTTTCCGTGTTGAGAAAGAAGATTCCGATTCAAACGAAGAAGATATTGCTTTCGTAGCAAAAAAAAATTAGAAAATTTCTGAAATACTGAAAAGGCCAAAGAAAAAATGTGAAAAATAATTCATCAAAAGAGCCTACCCTACACTAATAGAATGCTTTAATTGTCACAGCACTGGACACTATCAAAAGAATTGTCCAGAATTAAAGAAAAATCGCAAGAAAGAAAAATCAAAGAGACGAGCATTTTCAGTCATTTGGGACAACTCGGATTCATCTTCTGAAAGTGACAGTGACAGTGAGCAAGCAAATGAATGCTTCATGGCTAAGGATAATGATGTAAGTAATTTTACTTTTAATGAATTATTAGAAATTAATACTGAAATCTTACAGTCTAGGAAAATGTTTAAATGAAAGTTTAAACAAGCTAATGAAGATAAAAAATAGCAGAATTTGAGAGAGATCTTTTAAAAGATGAGAAAGAATTTTTAGAAAATGAAATTAGAAAACTACAAGAATGTCTTTTAGTAGCAAATTCTCAGATATCTTTGTTAAGTCAATATATCGAGACTCAAAAGAATAAAAACGATTTATTAACTTCTGAGAATCATGATTTAAATACTAAAGTTAAAATTATAGAATTAGAAATCTGTTATTTAAAAATTAAGTTAGAAAGCATTTCTAAAAACGTTAATAATTTTAACAATGGAAGAGAGAATTTATCTAAAATATTAGAAAACTCTCAACCAAATTTTTGTAAGAAAGGACTAGGGTATGATAAAAAATTAAAATCAAAAAAGAAATCCAGTTCTAAAAATTCTAATATTAAACCAGAAATTTCTAGTAGCAAATTAAAATTTTCTACTAGGAAAAAAATACTCGGGAAATATTAGTATATGGATTCCAAAAAAAAATAATGTTCTTATTAGGAATAAATATATTAAAAACTTTTTAGATTTCGATCATTATAATGATAATCATTTTTTCAAAAGGGATCCTGAACCCTCTTGGGTTTGGATTCCTAAGACTTAACCCTTAGGACCCTAACGGAGGAAGTGGGTACCAATGAATTTTTTAAAATTATTTTTTGCAGGTCCCATTCAACAAAAATAGAGGAAAATGGATACTAGACAATGGTTGATCAAAACACATGATAGGGGACAAAGAGATGCTAACAAATATCATTTACTCAAAAGGAGGAACTGTCACATTTGGAGATAATTCCAAAGGATATATCATCAGCAAAGGCGATGTGAGCAATTATGGTATATCTAATTCACCTCTTATTTCAGATGTTTTATTGGTCAAGAACTTAAAACACAATTTATTAATTACTATTCAATTATGTGATAAAGGTTTTAAAATATCGTTTTCTGAAAATAAATGTAGTATATTTGATTCAAATCAAATTCTTATTTTTGAAGGAAATCGAGACAAGAATATTTATATTTTAAATATGACAGCTAATAATAATCCAAGTATGTGTTTATTATCTAAAGACAATGATCCTTGGTTATGGCATAAATGATTTTGCCATATTAATTTTAAAACAGTAAACAAGATATCTAAAAATGATCTTGCAAGAGGATTACCTAAAATAAAATTCAAAACAGAAAATTTATGCGATGTTTGTCAACTTGGAAAGTTAACCAAATCTTCTTTTAAATCTAAAAAGGTCATATCAACTTTACAGCCACTTGAGTTACTACACATGGATTTATTTAGGGGTGAGCGTTTGGTTGGTTTGGTTTATTCGATGATGAAATTAGTTAAACCAAACTAGAAACAATAAAAATGAAAACCAAACCAATCAAATTAAGTTTGGTTGGTTCGGTTGGTTATCCGATTAAACCGAAATAAAAATATTTTACACTTTATGTTTAGAATGTTCACTATAATTTGAAATAAATTATAAATACATGATTAGAGTACTATTATAAACAATTTTTATGCTTTCTAATATCAATTTTGACACATAAGTGATGATTAAAATTTACTTAAATAACCGAACTAACCTAAAATATTTATTATGATATTGATAATTTGGAAAATATAGTAAAAGTTCGGTTAATTTGGTTAAACCGATAACCGAACTTAATAATTTTCCAGGCTGATTACAAACCAATTTAATTTCAAAACTGAACCAAACTGACCAAAATAAATTGGTTTGGTTGGTTTATTTGGTTTAACCGAATAATGCTCACCCCTAGATTTATTTGGACCAACTCAAATTCAGTCCATAAATCATAGTAGATATGTGTTTGTAATTGTTGATGATTTTTCAAGATACACTTGGACTATGATTTTAGAGAATAAAAGTGATACTTTTGAAATTTTTAAGAATTTTATCAAACAAATTCAAAATTTAACTGATTTAAAAATAAAAAACATACGAAGTGATCATGGAGGAGAATTCGAAAATGAGAAATTTGATTTATTTTGTCAAAAGAAATTAATTTTTCATAATTTCTCTTTTCCTAGAACTCCGCAACAAAATGGAGTTGTAAAACGTAAAAATAGAATTTTACAAGAATGTGCAAGAACATTATTAAATGGAAGTACATGTGTAATAACACTGAAAATCCGAACCAATTTAATTTTTTTATTTTGGCAATTTTAATGAATTTTGAATATTTAAAATGAATTATTTTAAATAATAAGGACGAGAAATTTATTTGGAATAGAATTAGAACGGAAATATTTATTTGAATCAACGTTACAATATAAATATTTATTTTTAAATATAAAAGGAATTGGAAATGGTGCGGTAGTTTGAAAATTCAATTTCAAATTTCAAATGAATGTACAGGATTCAAAATAAATCGGATTTTAGTGAAACCAAAAATATTAGGATTCAAATTTGACGAAATTAGTTTTGTTAGGACCATATCGTCAATACGAAGCCAGAAATAATTTTTCGGGAATTTTTGGGTTCCGTATGTGGCCCCGGTAAATTGAAATGTAAGTTCAAATTGAATGTACTGATTTATATGTTAATTTAAATGAAAACTGATCGAAACGGTCGAATTGACTTTTGGGACATATCCCATTTCGTTCAGAATGGTGGTAATTAGTTATGGACGACAGTCGGCGGGTCTCGTTTGGAGGTTAAAATAAAAAGTTGCTTTTAGGGAATTTAAAATAATTAAATATATAAATTATAACACACCCTTCCTCCCTCATAAACCTAACCCGTCGATTTAGCCCTAAATCCCCAAACCCGGATCTCGAAAACAACCCATCTACGCACCATCGCGGCCTGCTCCGCCGCATCGCCACCCACACTCACGACAGCCGCTCCCCTCGCAGGCCGTCGCCACCTAGCCGGGCCCCCTCCTCGACGTGCAACCCCACGAAAACCTCGCGGTGCCCTAAGTCCGTCACCCCATCGCCTGAGACCGTCGGAGGCAGGCCAACTTTGCCAGCACCACCCTCTGAAGCTCCTCCGCACCTCCTCACCCTTCTCCACACCCCCACAGCCCTTCCCCCTCCCCAAAAAACAGCGCCTCCGATCAACTGTAAGCCACCATATGGGCGCCGCCACCTTCCATCAGTACCCCCGCCACCTCAGCGCCGCTAGAAAGTTTTTATCTTTATTTTTATTCATTTATGAAGTTTGAAATGTGTGAAGTAACATTATAAAAAAATTTGATTTTTAAATTATAGGAAAGTTTATATTTTTATAATAAGAAAGCTTTGATTTTTATAATGTGTGAAGATATGATCTTTATATACATAGCAACCATGTAAAAGTGTGATTTTTATTCATAAGAAGTAGAGATAAAAGTTAGATTTTTCTTTCTGTAAATAGTGTATAAAGATCATATTTTTCTTTATGTGAATGAAGTATAAAAAAAATATTGGATTTTTATTTATATAAAGATTAGATTTCTATTTCTATAAAGATTAGATTTTTATTTCTATAAAGATTAGATTTTTATTCATATAAATATGAGATTTTTAGTCAAGGAAAAATATACGATCTTCAGTTATATAAAAATATAATTTTTAGAAGATAAAGATTTGATCTTTATGCGTTTGACATTAAAATAAAAATATGATTTTTACTATGAACAGCGTAAAAAGGGTTGCAATGGAATGGGTGAAAAGCAAATCCAAATCTGAACCGTTCAAAAATATAGAATGGTGGAGTGGATCCCCAAGGTGAGAACTCCTCACTTAATTTTTCTTATATAGTTATTTGTTTTATAAATGCATATATGAACTATTCCCCATCGTCCACAAACCATGGACGACTTGTGTGGTAGTTTAGTTTGGTTGATTAGATTGTTTGGTTGAATTTGGTTTGGGAAATGAAATTGAATTGATTAGATTGGTATGTAAATGGCGCAGGCCAATATTAGACTGGGGATAAGGCCAGGCCTTATCCCGTTTCTAGTATCGCGCCGTTATGCGGCCGAAATTTTCTAAAATATATTAGGAAAATAGAAATATCATTTTTATTGTGTAAATGAACGAATAAATATTTTACCATTAAAAATATAATTTTTAACGTGTATGTGAATAAAATAAATATTCATTTACAAATTAGACGATTTGTTTATGTACACTAATTTGAATGATATTGATTGGGATGATAAATTTTACACATCGCCCAACTGCACAAATAATATTCAGTGTTTGTTGATTGAAACCCCACACGGGTACTGGGATGATATTAAACATACACTAATCCCAATATTTAGTGGTATGTCGATCAATTGTTGACAGACTGTTATAAGCGTTAAATATTTGTATTTGATGCTTATGCAGTGTAGAATGCACTTTGGATGATGGTTGACTATGTTGAATTGTTGTTGTACACATGTGTGTATGAAATCCTTATAAATCACATTATATGGTAATCGACTGTGTCTGATTCCAGTCCAGAAAGAATGAATATTTTAAAATAACGATTATTTTAAAATAACGAATATTTTCAAATAATATTCAGTAAAAGAATCAAAATATGATTTTGATGTCCGATTTGGGATGGACACGAATATATTTAAATATATATAGCCCTGTTGATTAGATTTACGCTATTTGACGTGAACGATATTTATATCGATTTTATTCGTTTTTATAATGAATATCGAAAAGGAATTGATTTCAAAATCTAATATTTTGAAAATATTATCATTTATGTATCGATCCCTTGCCTTGGTTCACAGATGGAAATCCAACATCTAATACGTGACATTTGCTGTTTTGATTGTAGAGCCTAGTATTGGCGACATGATATGTGGTACCCATGCCGTTTAGGATTGATACATTTATATTTGAAGTTGTTTTATACACTATGCACTTATAATAGTATCAAATTATTTGTTTTAACGTACCAAGCATGTTTGTCTATTATAAGGGAAAACCCTATCCCTCGGCTTGCGTTGCATTGTGTGATAGGACCTGGTCTTATAATAGCTTCATTTTTCCAAAAAGCATTGCGCTGTTTTGTTATATGCACTGATATTCTTGGGAGGAAACCCGTTCCGTGTTATACGGTTTGGTCCCTTGATATATCTGATTTAAAGAAAAGTTTTAGATAACTGTTTTAGTTCTCACACCAGTCACATGACTGACCTGGAGTTTACTGTTTTAACCTAAACTTTGGGTGCCCTTATTTTCCCCACGGGCAGCTAGTAGTTTTAGTTTTGCAGATTTATATTCACAAGATCCTGGTTTACAGCTGGAATGATATTCGGAAAGCTCTGTATCCGTATATTCTTTTCAGTTTTGTTTTGTATTATTTTTCCGCTGCTATGTAATGTATTGTAATCTCTGATATTTTTCTGTTGTATTATATTTATTTGTACTCTGTATATTCTTGTATTCTGATGGAATTGTTGTAATAAGTAATGAAATGTTCTTTTGTTTATGTTCTGATTTGTCGTGTTCTCCGAAGCAATTCGGGATTTCCTTCACGGGGAAGTTCGGGTCGTGTCAGTTTGGTATCAGAGCTCTGGTTTACATATCTCGAGAAAAGGCACATTAGAACCATATAAAAGAATTCATCAGAGATTGGATTAGTAATATCCAATGGGAATGACTTGTTAGAGATGGGATCAGTAGTATCCTAGAATGAGTCAGAAGAGTATATTTTTAAAATGAAAACGAGCTTTGTTTTGAAAATTTAAACTTTATTATTCGTATTTGAATATTTATTTTGTATGGAATTTGGACAATCGTGTATATGGAGATTTTGAATATACGCCTGATCCACGTGTACCCTGTGACGGCAAGGAATTTCGCTCGGTCCGAACCAGTCGCTAAACCGATCCAGGCCGTTCGAAACGCCCTATCGTTTGAGAACAGGACAAAACAGAACGCATACAGAAGAACATTTCATTGTTAATTAAAACAATGCATCAGATTACAAGAATATACAGAGTATGAATGAATATTACACAGAAATATCAGAGATTTAAATTACATTTAAATGCATAGCAGCGGAAAATAATACAATACACAACTAGAAAGAGATATACGGATACAAAGCTTTCCGGATATCGTTCCAGCTGTAAACCAGGATCCTGTGAATATAAATCTGCAAAACCAAAACTACTAGCTGCCCGTGTCAAAAATAAGGGCACCCAGAGTTTAGGTTAAAACAATAAACTCCAGGTCAGTCATGTGACTGGTGTGAGAACTAAAACAGTTATAAATCTTTATTTTCAAAGTTAGGTAAATCAAGGGACCACGCCGTATAACACGGAACGGGTTTCCTCCCAAGAATACCAGTGCATAAAACAACAGCGCAATGCTAAATAAAGAAAAATGAAGCTGTTATAAGACCCAGGTCCCATCACACAATGCAACGCAGTCGAGGATAGGGTTTTCCCTTATAACAGCCAAAGTATGCTTGATACGTTTAAAACAAATCATTTGATACTATAATAAGTGCATAGTGTATAAACGACTTCGAATCATAAGTATCAATCATAGGCGGCATGGGTACCATATATCATGTCGCCATATATAGGTTTACAAATAAAACCGCAAAGTCACGTATTTGGAAATTGGATTTCCGTCTATGAACCGAGGCAAAAGATAGTCCTCAACCGATTCGAGACTGTCTAGCCCGAGCCTCAGGACCCAGACTCAGGTGGGCCCTTGGATCGTCAGGGCCGGTCCACCGATGTGGATTAAAATGCCTGAACACTACGTTTCCCCACCCTATGGGGTGTAAGTCTGGTCCGTCAGCCGACCAGAATGCATCGGCCGAAACCGATATAACCGAGGCGCCTCGCAACACAACCACATAAGTCAAACTCGTCAGGGCGTGTAAAACCACTGACGCCACTTCTAACTAGAAAGAAACGCAAGTCCTCCCTGAGGTCCGTCTCCCGTTTTTGGTTCATACCTGGTGTGAAACACGCGAGGTAAACGTTACACAAAGCTACGCCACAAAGGCCGTGCTTTGATCATCACCACAAGACTTTGCTTTTCAACAGAAGCCTTGATCATTTGCATCTTAGCATGCCACACAGGCAAACCATCCTATGCAACCGATATCAGTCACACAGAATGAAATCCGATGTCAGACACACAGTCCATTTACAAGTCCGTTCTGGGTCTGAACGAAACCGGAGGCACCTAGTACCCCGCATATCCATCGATCTCCAAGTACGTCTGGACGATCACTAACTGTTTCCATCTTCTTGGGTGTACAGCCCAATCAAGATCATCAGTTATCACCCAAACGACGTGAAGACCTCCGGTCTTCGACCATCGTCTTCATCTTCGACTTATCGTCGTATCAGTTATTCAGAATGGGATAAACCCGGTCTTTCCGAATAACTCGCGTATATTTTAAATAAGTGTTACACAAACACAACATACGCCTCATTCCAATTCATTAGTCACTAACCGTAAATTAATCAAGAGAATAATTCCCCAAATATTAACCCCGAAGGCCGAAACCAACATCAGATCAATATCCAGAAAACCCTTCTGCTTGGCTAACCGACAGTTAGTTTCTAAATTTCACGTTCAAATCTAATTAAAGATTTAACTATCGCCTGGAGCAAAACTGGTGATACTCCATTCTCGATCTTTTCAATCTAATTAAAGATTCATTAAAACTCCACTTAGTTTTAATCTGTGACTGGGTTAAAGAATCAGTGTCATTTAAAACACGGTTCACGATAAACCCAAAGTCACATCCCATTAATCATCGGGTTAAAGAACAAGTGTTATTTAAAACACTGTTCACGATAAACCCAAAAATCAATATCAATTCAATTCCAATTAAATATTATTTAATTGGTACACTTCATTAAATCTAAATAAAAAGATTTAATCTTTTCTCAACTGGGTTCAAGAACAGTGTTAGTGAAGACACCATTCACGACAAACCCAAATCACATTCATTAATTATCGGGTTAAAGAACAAGTGTTATTTAAAACACTGTTCACGATAAACCCAAAAATCAATATCAATTCAATTCCAATTAAATATTATTTAATTGGTACACTTCATTAAATCTAAATAAAAAGATTTAATCTTTTCTCAACTGGGTTCAAGAACAGTGTTAGTGAAGACACCATTCACGACAAACCCAAATCACATTTGATATTCAATACAAGGCTCTGAATAGAAAATATATCGGCTTATATTCAATATCAAATTCTACGACTAACAAACGTCGTATTGGAAATAACGATATAAATATATATCTTTCAAATTTCCATAACAACACCTGTATAATCACGAATTCCAACATCGAAATATTCCGAAGACAATTTCGATTCAAATCCACTCCAATGCAATCATTGGAAATTTTGGTTATTTTCAAAACCCTTTTCAAATTCAATTTATTTATTTAAAAATAAATAGAATTATAATTCTAGTTCAAAACTAGTTCATTTCGATAAAAATCTATTTTTATCTTTTCAAATATGGAGTTTTTTCATCCCAATTCTTTCTAAATCATTTCTTATGATTTTACACAAATTATTACTATTTTTAATAATTTTATCAAGGCCCGTACAGTCGATTTCCATCAATGGCCATCGAACTGCACTTACAGCGACCTTTTTCGAATTTGATTTGGACGTAACTCCAAATCCAACCGTTAGATTTCTAATTTATCACATTCGTTAGAAAGCTCTTTTCGATACGAACCCAACGGTTCCGGTTTTAGGAGAATCCGACGGTCGGATCTCCCGTAATGCCCGTTTGAAATAAATGGTCGAAATTCGCGAACTGCCGCGGCGCGGCGCGTTCTATTCAGGCCATTATATTATATATAATATATATATATATATATAATATATATCGTCGATTTCTATTTAAAACGAATTATATAAATAGTTTTAAATTCGTTTCAAATTCTATTTCAACTTCTATTTCAATTCAAAGCCAAAATTGAATTCTTCCTTATAAATTCGTTTTAAAATTCATTTCTATTCAATTCGAATTTCAATTCAATTTGAATTCATTTCAATTCAATTCATTTCGAAATCGTTTTCAATTCAATTCATTTCGAAATCGTTTTCTATTCATTTTGAATTCGTTTTCAATTCAATTCATTTCGAAATCGTTTTCAATTCAATTCATTTCGAAATCGTTTTCAATTCAATTCATTTCAAAATCGTTTTCAATTCAATTCATTTCGAAATCGTTTTCAATTCAATTCATTTCGAAATCGTTTTCAATTCGATTCATTTCGAATTCGTTTTCAATTCAATTCATTTCGAAATCGTTTTCAATTCAATTCATTTCGAAATCGTTTTCAATTCAATTCATTTCGAAATCGTTTTCAATTCAATTCATTTCGAAATCGTTTTCAAAATCGATATAAATATCGATCACGTCAAAATGGCGTCAATCTAATCAACACGGCTTCATAAAGTTCTATTTTCAAATATTCTATTTCAAATATTTCTTTTTCAAATATTTCTATTTTAAAACTGGAATGAGGCCCAATCCATTACCATATAAAGTTAATTATATGGATTTTCATACAACACATGTATATAATAGCATGGAAAAATAATCAACCATCAACCAAAGTGCACTACACTGTATAAGCATCAAATATAGATATCCAACGCTTAAAACAGCCTGTCAATCAACCGATCGACATGTTCAATCAATCGGGATGAGTGAACTTCAAATTTCATCCCAACACCCGTGTGGGGTTTCAAACAATCAAACACATATTTTATTTGTGCTGTTGGGCGATGTGTAAAATTTATCGTCCCAATCAATGTCATTCAAATAAGTGTACATAAACAAACCGTCTGGTTTGTAAATGAATATTTATTTATTCACATTCACGTTAAAAATTATATTTTTAACGATAAAACATTTTATTCCAACATATGCATTTCTATTCAATTCATTTTTCCAATAAAAATGATATTTTTATTTTTCTAACATATTTTTAGAAAATTTCGGCGGCATAACGGCACGATACTAGAAACGGGACAAGGCCTAGCCTTATCCCCGGTCTAGTGAAGGCCCACGCCATTCACACATCAATCAAATCAATTCGTTATGCAAACCACAAAATTTGGAGTAAGGGTCTAACCTAGCCTTACTCCTTCGCCTTATAACGGCGCACGTCTAATCCTAACCAATTTATCGATTCGATTTTTCACACCACAAACCACATTCAAACCAATATCGCAATCAATAACCAAACAGCCAAACAAACAAGTCCATGGTCTGTGGACGATTGTGTCGGGTGCTACTAAGCACCGTCTGCATCCTAGTATATATATATAACTAGAAAATAAATTGAAAGGTGAGAAATTCTCACCTATAGCTATCCTAGCTCCACGGCTCTTCATTTGCAGAAGTCTTCATTGTTTTCGCATCTTCGTCAGCTTCGTCGTCCGTAGCCACTACATATATAAAAATCGAATTTTTCTCTTATGCTATTCAATATATAAAAATCATATTTTTCTTATGCTATTCAATATATAAAAATCATATTTTTCTTATGCTATTCAATATATAAAAATCATATTTTTCTTATGCTATTCAATATATAAAAATCGAATTTTTCTTATGCTATTCAATATATAAAAATCGAATTTTTAGTATGCTATTCAATATATAAAAATCGAATTTTTAGTATGCTATTCAATATATAAAAATCGAATTTTTAGTATGCTATTCAATATATAAAAATCGAATTTTTAGTATGCTATTCAATATATAAAAATCGAATTTTTACTTTTGACTTCTTAAAGAAATCAGTTTTTATATCTTTTAAAAATCAGTTTTCCTAAACCAAAAAAATAAATAAAATAAAATAAAATCAGTTTTTCTAAACCAAAAAAATAAATAAAATAAAATCAGTTTTTCTAAACTGAAAAATAAAATAAAATAAAATCAGTTTTAACTTTTTATTTAAAATCAGTTTTAAAATCTAAAACAAAATCAGTTTTTACTTAATTAAAATTTCAGTTTTAAAGTAAATAAATAAAAAAAAACAGTACAGTGAACTTACCGGGGGGGGCTGATGTCGGGTCGGCTCGGAGGGGTGCGCCTGAGGCGGTTGAGGTGGGGGAAGGTCGGGTTGCGGAGGAGGGGAGGAGCAGGCGGGGAAGAAGGAGCGGGAGGAGAAGAAGAAGGGGAGGGGGGGGTTTCGCTGCGGAGGCGCCAGGCTGCGGCGCCGCTATGGGGGGGGGGGGGGGGGCGCGCGCGAGGCGGCGGCGGCGGCTCTTCCCCCCGTCGCCCTCGTCTGTCCTCTTTTTTTTTTTTTTTTTTTTTTTTTCCGTTTATCTGATTTGATTTCAACGGGGGGGGGGGGGGGGCCAACGGGTAAAAAGGGGGAGATAGTATATATTTTTTTTTTTTATTAATTAATTAATAAATTTTATCCTAAAGAGTTGACTTTCACATACGACCTCGAAACGAGGCCCACCGCCTGTCGCCCATAGCGTTTTACCCCCATTCCGAACACAATGGGATATATATCGCAAGCCGATCTGATTGTTACAATCAGTTTCCGTTAAATTTACATTTAAATCATTATATTGAATTTTAAACGTACATTTCAAATTACCGGGGCCACATACTAACTAGAAAAATTCCAGAAAAATATTTTCTAGCTTCGTATTGACGATACGGTCCTAACAAAACCAGTTTCGTCGAATTCTGAGATCGTTAGAAAAATGGTCATTTTCCAGTCGATTAAAATCAACTGAAACTGGTCAAACGCGTTTTCCTTCGCCACGCTCACATATTGATTCGAAAAATTATGAAATTTGGAATCTAGCAATAACTTAACATCACGGACCCAACAAAACTGGTTTCGTCGAAATCCGAGGTCGTTTGCAAAATGTCCATTTTTAAGGGCTATATATTATATAAAATATATATAAATTCCACAGCGACTATTTCTAATTTTCAACTGGACATATCTCATCATTTATAAAGTGAAATCTCAGTTTCTCAACTTCGTTAGAAAGATATTCTCAATTTGATCCTATCATTTTTGGTTTCACTAAAATCCGGATTGTTTTGCACCCGGTACATTCAATTGAAGTTTGAAATCGAATTATCGAACTACCGCGCCATTTTCAATTCCTTTTATAATTATATATAAATATTTATATTCTAACGACGACGTATATAATTATATACGTCGAATTATATTCAAAATAAATTTCTCGTCGATATTATTTAAAATAATCTATTTTAAATAATCAAAATTCGCTAAAATTGCCAAAATAAAAATTTTAAACTGGCCCAGATTTTCGGGTTGTTACAATCTCCCCCACTTAAAACTTTTCGTCCCCGAAAAGGAACAAAGTCGAAAGTGGTTTGATTATTCAGCTCTACGCTCGATCTGGCTTCCATTCTCCAACTCTTTAGTTTCTGAGAATTCTCAAAATTTCAAAAATTTGGCTAACTCCCTAAATTTTTGAAAAATTTCGCCATAACCTCCCCTGCACCGGGAGCATCGGGGAATTTCAAATAGCTTCCCCGGTCCTTCAGATCTCAAAAAGAAAAAGAAAAAGCCAAGCGGCTAGCCAATAGGCTCACAAAATCATCATCACCCAAACAAAACAGGAAATTATGTAGTAAACATGTACCTATTTGTCGGGCAAACAAATTTTATTCTCTGGCTCTAGCCTCCTTGCTATGACCTGTTCAATGATATATATGTATATGCAAGCAAATGCGACCAATTTTCAATATATGTCAATATATGATTCAATCAGGCTAATTGGTTAAAAATTATCAAACAATTTAACAAACAACACAAACATCAATCAATTAGTGAATTTAACGTTTCAAATTCATAATTTGATATATATACAAAAATCATGTTTTTGATGCCAAATCACAACGATGAATTCTAGCTATATATAAGTTTTGGGTTCTCACACCAGCCTAATGGAAATATATAGAAAATCACACCTTCGAGACACGAACATAAATACTGATGATGTCATGACAATCATCAGTACCATCTTCGGGCGACTAGAGTGTGATGCTATATCTATCCAGTATATTAAAATTTCAAATACACGCTGATCAGACGTATACGCAAAATCTATATATACTGGATTGTCCACATCAATATAAATAAATAATCAAATACGAATAGTTGATTTAGATTTTCAAAACAAAAATTTGTTTTCCTTTTCAAAAATATACTCTTCACACTCGTTCTAGGATACTACTGATCCCATCTCTAACGAGTCATTCCCATTGGATATTACTAATCCAATTTCTGATGAATTCTTTCGTATGGTTCTAATGTGTCTTGTTCTCTGAGCTTTGTAAACCAAAGCTCTGATACCAACTGTGACGGCAAGGAATTTCGCTCGGTCCGAACCAGTCGCTAAACCGATCCAGGCCGTTCGAAACGCCCTATCGTTTGAGAACAGGACAAAACAGAACGCATACAGAAGAACATTTCATTGTTAATTAAAACAATGCATCAGATTACAAGAATATACAGAGTATGAATGAATATTACACAGAAATATCAGAGATTTAAATTACATTTAAATGCATAGCAGCGGAAAATAATACAATACACAACTAGAAAGAGATATACGGATACAAAGCTTTCCGGATATCGTTCCAGCTGTAAACCAGGATCCTGTGAATATAAATCTGCAAAACCAAAACTACTAGCTGCCCGTGTCAAAAATAAGGGCACCCAGAGTTTAGGTTAAAACAATAAACTCCAGGTCAGTCATGTGACTGGTGTGAGAACTAAAACAGTTATAAATCTTTATTTTCAAAGTTAGGTAAATCAAGGGACCACGCCGTATAACACGGAACGGGTTTCCTCCCAAGAATACCAGTGCATAAAACAACAGCGCAATGCTAAATAAAGAAAAATGAAGCTGTTATAAGACCCAGGTCCCATCACACAATGCAACGCAGTCGAGGATAGGGTTTTCCCTTATAACAGCCAAAGTATGCTTGATACGTTTAAAACAAATCATTTGATACTATAATAAGTGCATAGTGTATAAACGACTTCGAATCATAAGTATCAATCATAGGCGGCATGGGTACCATATATCATGTCGCCATATATAGGTTTACAAATAAAACCGCAAAGTCACGTATTTGGAAATTGGATTTCCGTCTAT
The DNA here is from genome assembly GCA_030737875.1 of Allium sativum. Lineage (NCBI taxonomy): Eukaryota > Viridiplantae > Streptophyta > Magnoliopsida > Asparagales > Amaryllidaceae > Allium > Allium sativum. Next base: position 290,539,312 of record CM060924.1, read on the forward strand.
GAACCGAGGCAAAAGATAGTCCTCAACCGATTCGAGACTGTCTAGCCCGAGCCTCAGGACCCAGACTCAGGTGGGCCCTTGGATCGTCAGGGCCGGTCCACCGATGTGGATTAAAATGCCTGAACACTACGTTTCCCCACCCTATGGGGTGTAAGTCTGGTCCGTCAGCCGACCAGAATGCATCGGCCGAAACCGATATAACCGAGGCGCCTCGCAACAGCAACAACCACATAAGTCAAACTCGTCAGGGCGTGTAAAACCACTGACGCCACTTCTAACTAGAAAGAAACGCAAGTCCTCCCTGAGGTCCGTCTCCCGTTTTTGGTTCATACCTGGTGTGAAACACGCGAGGTAAACGTTACACAAAGCTACGCCACAAAGGCTGTGCTTTGATCATCACCACAAGACTTTGCTTTTCAACAGAAGCCTTGATCATTTGCATCTTAGCATGCCACACAGGCAAACCATCCTATGCAACCGATATCAGTCACACAGAATGAAATCCGATGTCAGACACACAGTCCATTTACAAGTCCGTTCTGGGTCTGAACGAAACCGGAGGCACCTAGTACCCCGCATATCCATCGATCTCCAAGTACGTCTGGACGATCACTAACTGTTTCCATCTTCTTGGGTGTACAGCCCAATCAAGATCATCAGTTATCACCCAAACGACGTGAAGACCTCCGGTCTTCGACCATCGTCTTCATCTTCGACTTATCGTCGTATCAGTTATTCAGAATGGGATAAACCCGGTCTTTCCGAATAACTCGCGTATATTTTAAATAAGTGTTACACAAACACAACATACGCCTCATTCCAATTCATTAGTCACTAACCGTAAATTAATCAAGAGAATAATTCCCCAAATATTAACCCCGAAGGCCGAAACCAACATCAGATCAATATCCAGAAAACCCTTCTGCTTGGCTAACCGACAGTTAGTTTCTAAATTTCACGTTCAAATCTAATTAAAGATTTAACTATCGCCTGGAGCAAAACTGGTGATACTCCATTCTCGATCTTTTCAATCTAATTAAAGATTCATTAAAACTCCACTTAGTTTTAATCTGTGACTGGGTTAAAGAATCAGTGTCATTTAAAACACGGTTCACGATAAACCCAAAGTCACATCCCATTAATCATCGGGTTAAAGAACAAGTGTTATTTAAAACACTGTTCACGATAAACCCAAAAATCAATATCAATTCAATTCCAATTAAATATTATTTAATTGGTACACTTCATTAAATCTAAATAAAAAGATTTAATCTTTTCTCAACTGGGTTCAAGAACAGTGTTAGTGAAGACACCATTCACGACAAACCCAAATCACATTCATTAATTATCGGGTTAAAGAACAAGTGTTATTTAAAACACTGTTCACGATAAACCCAAAAATCAATATCAATTCAATTCCAATTAAATATTATTTAATTGGTACACTTCATTAAATCTAAATAAAAAGATTTAATCTTTTCTCAACTGGGTTCAAGAACAGTGTTAGTGAAGACACCATTCACGACAAACCCAAATCACATTTGATATTCAATACAAGGCTCTGAATAGAAAATATATCGGCTTATATTCAATATCAAATTCTACGACTAACAAACGTCGTATTGGAAATAACGATATAAATATATATCTTTCAAATTTCCATAACAACACCTGTATAATCACGAATTCCAACATCGAAATATTCCGAAGACAATTTCGATTCAAATCCACTCCAATGCAATCATTGGAAATTTTGGTTATTTTCAAAACCCTTTTCAAATTCAATTTATTTATTTAAAAATAAATAGAATTATAATTCTAGTTCAAAACTAGTTCATTTCGATAAAAATCTATTTTTATCTTTTCAAATATGGAGGTTTTTCATCCCAATTCTTTCTAAATCATTTCTTATGATTTTACACAAATTATTACTATTTTAATAATTTTATCAAGGCCCGTACAGTCGATTTCCATCAATGGCCATCGAACTGCACTTACAGCGACCTTTTTCGAATTTGATTTGGACGTAACTCCAAATCCAACCGTTAGATTTCTAATTTATCACATTCGTTAGAAAGCTCTTTTCGATACGAACCCAACGGTTCCGGTTTTAGGAGAATCCGACGGTCGGATCTCCCGTAATGCCCGTTTGAAATAAATGGTCGAAATTCGCGAACTGCCGCGGCGCGGCGCGTTCTATTCAGGCCATTATATTATATATAATATATATATATATAATATATATATCGTCGATTTCTATTTAAAACGAATTATATAAATAGTTTTAAATTCGTTTCAAATTCTATTTCAACTTCTATTTCAATTCAAAGCCAAAATTGAATTCTTCCTTATAAATTCGTTTTAAAATTCATTTCTATTCAATTCGAATTTCAATTCAATTTGAATTCATTTCAATTCAATTCATTTCGAAATCGTTTTCAATTCAATTCATTTCGAAATCGTTTTCTATTCATTTTGAATTCGTTTTCAATTCAATTCATTTCGAAATCGTTTTCAATTCAATTCATTTCGAAATCGTTTTCAATTCAATTCATTTCGAAATCGTTTTCAATTCAATTCATTTCGAA